>OX941083.1:29268200-34268200 GCA_954870635.1 Arctium minus
TTCACCACAGTTGATTTATGAGAACTCCTTCTGGGGATCTGCCTGTTCCCTCTCAGTACACTTCTGACCAAGATAGTCATGAACCTCTGATATGGCAAATAATTGAGGACTTTGACAGTGTTGCTCTTGGCATATATCTTCTCAAGCAGTTCTGTCCAAAATACTACAACATAATCTATGTGCAAGTCATGCACTATAGATTAGAAGAGCTTCAGTATATGGCTGCTGGCATTGTCAGTTCCATATGTTTTTACTGTTAAGCATCGATTGATAACTGAGAACAATGCATAGTAGAAAGGTGGCAGATTGTTCTTCTTGAATTGGCTGACTCTGTTTAGTTCACCAACATAGCCCATTTCTCTAATTCCAGAAAGAACAGTCTCTTAAGTGGGTAAATCATCAAATTTTGTTCTGCCCTGTCTTGAATTAGCTTCTGGAAATTGAAGGGATCTTCTGAACAATTCAAGAGAAATATCAGCAGTATAGAAGTTAACATTGAATATGAGAACTGGACATCTAATTTGTCCAACTGTGATGTGAGTGAGATGGATGGTCTTCCATGCCTGTTGAACATATATTTCTGGTATATCAGCACTATCAGACAGTGCTTTGTTCAAAGGATGATTCTGAAGGATGTGGTTCACCAGTGGATTGATGTTCATCTTGAATTCAAATTTGTGGTTGTTTGCAGTTTGAGGGACCATGTCAGAAGGTAGGATGAGTAACATGTCATAATTGACATTTGGTGGTGGATGGACAGTTGTTCTGCTTTATGGAATGGAGTGCTCTTGATGAGCCTCATGGACAGAGTTTTCATCCATTTGCACATTTGGAGAATTGCTGGCTGCCATTTGACCTGAAAGATGAGACAAAAGGTTTGGACAAGGTCCAAGATGTCAGAAATAATATTTGAAAATTTTGACATTTGAAAAGCATTTTTCTGAAATTCACTAAGTATAGGATTCGCAGGACACAGAGTTGCGAATCCCTAGACTTAGGAATGGAGAAACAAAGAAAGTGTTCAGGATTCGCAAAGAAGCATTCTACGAATCCTACACTTAGGAAACTTTAGACATGGCTCATAATTCGCAAGATGTTAATCTGCGAATTCTTCACTTAGAAGAACTTGACACTTAAGAGCATTCAAGATTCACAAGGTTAGGGTTAGCGAATCCTGTCCTTAGGGTTTTTCTAAGAGAGAAAATGAAAGATTCGTGAAAAACAAACATCTCAAGGATTCGTGAAACACACGAGTCTTTCAAAAATATTGAGAAACTTAACATTTTACTTGAAACTTCAAAGTGTCCTCAAGAACACCACGAACACTGTCATAAACCCAGATAAAAAAAATCCTTAAAATCGATGAATGAATCATAAACTTTGCATCATGTAATCGATTAAGTGTTCTAAATAACCTTTTAACCTTTAATTTAATTTTAATCCTCAGATTGAACACTGATTTGTGAAAATCGACTAAGAATAGTCGAGAAGTTGTGAAAGAAAACCAATCGACAAAATCGATTTTATGAGTCCAATGTTTAAGTTTTAGATCATACAAGTAATCAGAAGGTTTCAGATCAGTATTACGAGGGTTATGAGACCACATTAACATCAAGTTTTAAACATTAAGTTCCAAAAATTTAAGAATTTCATCATGTGCTTGTTCGAAGTCCAAAGGACCGAAAAGTTCAAATCAATCCCTGAAATCGAATCCAGTTGAGGAAACCTGCATTAAATAATCACATTGATAATAACAACACAAAGCAAACAAGATTTTAATAAACATTCAACCTGTAATGAAAAACGAAGAAGGAGTTGAAAGGTCGAATGAAGAACTCGTGAAAAGGGGTTTTAGAGGGTTTTAGCTCTCTGAATGTTGCGAACTTGGGAAATTTGCTATTTTAGAAAACTTTTCAAAGAACTTGCCAAAAATAGAAACTTTCTATTTAAAGAAACTTTCTAAAAATGGCATTTTAACCAATTTTAATTCAGAAAAGATTTTACACACACACACCACTTACAACACATCTTTACTCCCCCTTGATGTAGCAGTGTAGTACTCCCTTGAGTTCATCAGATACTCCCCCTTGATCTGATATCTGGTTGATCTTGTTTGACACTATTTGTTGTTATCAAATATCTAATATTCATTGATGTTTGTGATTGCTTCTTGCAGCTCCCCCTTAACATATTGTGGATCTTTGTTAGGGTTTGTGCAGACATGTTCCCCCTTCATATCTGCATGTAAAATTTAACAATTAAGCTCATTTTCCTTCTATACCTTCAACATAAAGATATGACATTGAAAATACCAATTGTTGAAAATACCAAACATTGTGAGATATAGAGTGAGAGTAAGAAAAACTCCCTGTATTCCATAAGATCACCAACTTTTGATAGTTGAGTATGAGTCCTAAGTTGTTGTGCTTATAAGTCATAGTTTTGACATTGAGGCAAGATTCCTAATCTGTAGTAATCAGAAGTCATTGATCCTTCAGTCCTTCTTGACTGGGACATCTTCTATCTCCTCTTTTCCTTTTTCCTCTACCTACAACACAGGTTTAGGTTTTGGTGCCCAGATAAACTTGGGTCCAGTTTGGTCAGTATTTGAGAATTTCTTTGAGTGATTCTCATACCTGTGATAAGCACTGTGATGATAAGATCTATTATATGCTTGTACTTTGTGAATGAACTTATCAAAGTAACAGTAAGAGCAACATAATTTTATTTTTGGTATCCTGATCAAATGAGTTGCTGATTTGACAAAGTCAGGTGCAAAAGACTTACCTCTTGAAGCTCTGTTCTTCTTCTTGTTAGCTCTGTGAAGCTTTGCTGCTTCTAGAGAACCCTTTATAACCCAGACTATTTGATATTTCCTTGGAGACTGAGTTGGAGATTTTTGAAAATGATTAGCACTCTTATCAGCTGATTTTACATAAAAGGACTTTGGAGTGTTAATCTGATCTGGTTTAGAAACATTAGATTTCACAGTTTGTTTTCTAAAAACCATTTTCTGAAACATGCTTGATACTGACTGAAAAGAACACACTGATTCAGCAGAATCATCATCATAGGAAGATGAAACAGATGTATCAGTTGTTAACTTGTTAGACAGGTCAATATTATCAATCTCAATTGTTGATTTTTATCACACAACTTGGATCTCTCATTGCAGAGTTTATCAAATTTGCTTTGAATTCCAGATTTACTCCTCTTCTCTTTCATAATCTCAGTAGATAAGTTTGCCAATTTACTGGTTAGCTTTTAGATTTCTTCTTCAAAAATCTTTCTCTCTTCCTCAAAATCTTTTTCTAAAATCTGGTTTTTATCTGAAATTTCTTTGAACAGATTAACATTTTTATTTTCAGAAACTTTTCTCTCATCATCAAAGGATTTCCTTTCAGATATAATGATTTGTTCAAAGTCAGAAACTTGTTTTAAAAGATTTGAGACTTTAATCTATAATTGTTTCTTCTCAGACTGATACTTCTTGGAAGTATCAGACAGTCTCTGTTTAAAAGTTTTTTCCAGGTTAGCTATTTCTTTGTTCTTTCTCTCATCCACTCTCTTAAACCTGTGATGACCTTTGTTTTGATACAACTTCACTTGAAATTCAGCCTTTGTCACTTTGACATTTTAATCATCCATATCATCTCTCAATTTCTTGTTTTGACATCTGAGAGTTTCAAGCTCAGCTTCCATTTTGGGTATCTCTGGCATGTAGGATAATGCACAGTCTCTTGGAGTGAGTACAGTATTTCCCATATCATCTATGTATGGCATCTTTCCTGTGTGTCTGAAATATGTGGTTGAAGTGATCTTTAGTCAGAAAATCAGATATTGAAGTACAGAAAAATCAACAAGTATGCAAAAATGTGAATAATAAGGCAGAAATTCGTAAACAATAAGCAAATGATACTCAAAGGATATAACTTTCCCAAACAAAAGGATTTGAACCAAGAATCGCAAGCAATTGTGTTGAGAAAGTTGTGAAATTCGCAAGATAGTTGTCTGCGAATCCTGAAACTTTCGTAAGCTATGCTCTGCGAATTCTCAAGAATTCATAAGCAAGAAGTCTGCGAATCTTTTGACTTTCGCAGGGAACACTTATGCAAATCTTGTACTTAGAGTATTTTCAACTTCAATATTGAGAATCCTTAATCCTGCGAGTTCTAGGAGTTTTGCGAGTCCTTCAGTGTGTCTTGGGAAACCTTTATGTTTTAAGCCTTTTCTTCAACTTTTCACCAAATCCATAGCAATACTTGTTCAATCAATACCATATTTTGACAGTATGCTCTATGATTGATCGTGAGCAAACCCTAATCACTTAATTTCCAAAAACTTCAATAAATCTGACTTTGTGATTCTTGACAGTTCGCATATGAATACGTCTAAAAACCCAAAGATTGATCAAATAGATTAATCAAACTTCATCAAATCCATTTCTAACCAACATGAAACATGTCCATCTTCATCATACGCATCTATTGAACCTAAGATTGCATCAAAATAACCAATGAATCACAAAATCACTAATGGAACAGTGAAGTTTCCGAAAATGGAAAACTAGAACTGATTTCTGCACAAAGTTGGTTGAATCTGAGTTTCTGAGGTAGCTCTGATACCAATTGTTGTTCTAGAATCAAGCACACACAATAATAACCAGAGTAATAATAGACATGAATCAAAGGAAAGATATCATTGATTGGGAAAATACTATATTCATATATCTCACAAGAGGAGGCGCTGCTACACTATGAATGAGATGCTTTTTGAGAGTTAACCCTTTTTAACCTAAAAAGGAAATAACAAGGGACTACATATAGGGTCAATTTACTTGACTCCTACAAAAGTCAAACTTAACAAAATACATAACAAAATGTAACAAAGGACTAACTATTACAACTTGATTAAACATGATCTAACACTACGCGAAACCGACCATTTGATTTCTTCAACAAAAACACTAAAAACAACCATCACTTATAGATTTAAAGCCAAATTGAAAGCTTACCCGTTTGTACATGATCAGTTCCTTTTATTACATGAAAAGTTCCTTTATTACATGAAAAGTTCCTTTTATTACAGTAGGTTCAGTAGCAATCGATAAGAAGGAAACAAATGAAAATCGTTCTACACACAAACAAACCAAAATCGATAGAAATCGATAGAAAAATCAAGTAAGGAAGAAAATTCTTCTAAAACTTTTTCCTGCTTATGTAACCAAACCATTATGATGAAAAGAACAAACACTATTAATCTACTATCATATTCAAAACTGGTGAAGAACATAGAGATGAAGGAGAAGAAGCATAAAGGCAATAAAAATATAACAGTTACCGTATTTGGGATGGAAAAGGAGGAACAATGCCGGAGGGAGGATGGCGACCCATGGAGAGCGAGACGGTGAAAAGAGCATCCAGGGAGAATTTGAGGATTAGGGATTAGGGCGTGAAATGCACTTTTGAAATTTGAATTCAAACTGGGAACATAGAATCTCAAAAAGTGATTCAATGATCTGAGAGCTGGCTTTTGATTTTCTATTGTAAAAGGGCTAATTTTTGGTCAATGGCTTTCTTCAAAGAGAAGGTAAACTCTGGAAGGAAGTGAAAGAATACACTGTACATACCATACTTGGGTTGTTGAGGGTTGTGTTTAAATTATGCATTAAGTGCTTGTACTTTATGCTTTACAAGTTGTACTTAAGTTTTTTTTTTGAAATTTGTGCATAAAATGATGGTACTTTGTGTTTCATGAGTTGTAATTAAGATTTTTTTTGTCTAAACCAATATTAATGTAGTAATAGATAGATGTAGATGTTTGGTTTTCATTTCAACAATGGAATTTCAAAACAGTAACTTATATTATTTGGTTGGTTTTGATTTCAACCATGGTTGTAGATTTGGAAGGCATCGATCATCTCTTTATATACAGACTTTTATCTTCCAAATTATCAACTATTTACCAATGTGGCACTACAACAAAAACCCTTATTTCCGATCAAATATCATTGACGAATTTAAGCCTTCGGAAAATACCAAGGGATCACTGACCAATTTGCGATGGATGGTGACATTTTGCGATGAACATCAAATCCGTTGGTAATCCGTCGGTGAATATAAACATTTCTAACGGATCACCGACGTATACATTTTATTTTTGAATTTTTTACATAAATATCCTTCGGGAATATATTTCTTTTATTATTTATTTTTTCCATGTGAACCGTCGGAGATTCGTCACAAATCACCGACGACTTACCGACGACCATGGGTCATCCGTCAGTGATTTGCGACAGATCACCGACGGATAATGATTTTTTTTGTTTTTTCTTGTTTTTGGTACACGTATGAGGTTTTATGAGTACTATTTTGTCTAATTTGGTTCATATGTGTGTATGTGTATATGTGGATATCTCTATATGTACACGTATATATAAGTGTATGTGTAGATGTCTATATATGTATGAATGTTTGTATGTCTATATACGTATACATTTGTATTGCCTATATGTATATAGTACATACTATACATATACATATGTATGCGTGTACATGCATACATATGTACGTATGTGGATGTCTATATATATATATATATTCACGTGTACATGCATATATGAAGTTGAAATTAAAAGTAATCAATAACTGAGATCCATTATAATATATACCTTCTGATTAACCAACTAGTATTAGTCTTCAATTCTTCTCACACGATATGATCATGCATATATATATATATACATACAAACATATATATACTATACGTACGTGTATACAATACTCATGTCATATATATGTATATTGTGTCTGTATTCTTATGTTTATATGTATGGTTGCTAGCTAACCGCATATGCATGATAAAAGATGTATATGTGTGTGTATATCATATGTATATGCATATAAATGTTCGGATTAAGTTACTAAAACTCGAAAACTCGTCTTTAATTCTTAACATATGTCATTTTGTAACGGTTTTGGTCCCTTTTCGTAACGACCGTTAAAATTTTCCGTTAAGTCAGTTAATATCAGGGGTATTTTAGTCATTTTAAATCTAGATCCTATGATTTAAAAGCTCATATTTAGACAGGTGGTGGCATGAATTGACAAAAAAAAAGGTTTAAGATGACTAAAAATACCCCTGATCTAACTGGATTTAACAGAAAAAGTTAAAGATTGTTAGGAGGATGGACCAAAACCGTTACAAAATGACACAATTTCATAATGCTTTTGATCCCCCCTCCTAACAGCCGTTAACTTTTTTCGTTAAGTCCATTGCGATCAAGGGTATTTTAGTTAACTTAAATATAATTTGATAAATTAATAATATTTAAAAAATTTATCCAATAATTTTAAATTAATACTTATTTCACAATAATTATATCTTTATATGTTTGTACACTAATATCTTTTTGTTTGCAAATTCGTTCAATGAATAGTGTGTCTTATGATTTATGTATTATATCTTTATGTCTGCAAATTCATCCAATGACTAGTGTGTCCGAACCATTCTCTATTTTTAGATGGGGGACGCGCTTATAGGGGTAGGGGTAGAGGCTATAGTAAGGGCAGTAGCAGCTCCGTCGGGCGTAGTGATCCCCACGCCAACGCGTTTAGGGATGATTTCGTGTACGTTGCAGCTAGATATGAAGTACTAGATCAGATCCAACATGGGTAGGACGTGTTCGCGACGCCATCGCTTTCATCGGGATCGAAGGTTAGAGGCCCCAATATTTCAATGCAGACGCCACGTCATCCGAGTCAGCGACCGACGATTGAATTGGCAGGCGGTGGGTAAGTAGACGTGGTATAATATTTATTCTAGTATATAATAAACTGATCCTAATGTTCTTGGTCTTGTATATTCTGCAATTGTGAAAATTTAAGGACCTTAAAGTTGTCCGGAGGGCCACTAGCATCTTTCGGTCCATGTTCACCGGTCCATGGGTTCACTATGGGGATATCCCTGGGTCACACTTCACGCTGTTGTTGGAACGTTTTTAGGTTTGTATTTTAGTCCATTAAACTAATTATTTTACTTTTTTTTTACTTTATCCAAACAATGCGCAAATGTATTAAAGTTGGCCTCCTCATATGGAGGCCCACGTATTACTTGCCTTCCGACATACTATCATGAATAGGTACCCGGACATGATGAGAGATACCTGTCAATGGGCTATCCAGCGGTCTTTAGCTATTGATGGTGTACTGTTCAATAATCAAGACTACACGGTGCTTAGCGCTCACCGCTAGAGTGGATCCCGCATGAGTTTTGGGTCCAAATGATTGATGAGGTACGTGTGGTTGAATACTTGTATCTAGTTGTACTAGTGTTTATATTGATTTATATCTTGTTTTTAACATGTATGGAACACCAACGCGTTTAGGCGTATATCTAGGGCAAATACGGCCAATCGTGCCACCAAGTATGAGGGGATGACATCCAGGAACACATGCAGATCTATTAGTACCGCTTAACATCAGACCGCATGGTAATTTATCATCCACTACACTAAATGTATATAGTTAATGAATATATATATATATATATATATATATATATATATATATATATAGCCTTAGGTTCATTTGAGAAATGGTAAATGTATGAGAAATATAGAAGTAATCCTAGCCTCTAATATGGTCAAGATCAGATTTGACTGGTCAAGTATTGCGTCTTTGACTGGTCAAGAATTGCATCTTTGACTGGTCAAAAGTTGCGGCTATTCCAAAAATAGAATGACAGTTTCGTAATTTTTACAAATACACAGGACGAGTTAATATATGAACCTGTATAGTGTAATTCACATATGAACTCTTTTAACTGATTCATATATGAACCTTTGTGATTTATATATGAACTAATTAACTGATTCACATATGAACTAATTAACTGTAGGTTTATATGTGAATCAGTTGAACAAATTAACATTCACATATAAACCTTTGTGATTCACATATGAGCTAATTAACTGATTCACGTATGAAGGCATAGTTCATATATAAATCACAAAGGTTCATATATGAACTCGTCCCGCGTATTTTACGAAACTACCCCTCTATCTTCTACAGACCACACAAGGAATTATCCGGTGCTTCACGGTCAAAGCTGCAAATGTTGACCAGATAAAGGGCTAGGATCATTTCTCTATTTCTCTTAGATTTAGCATTTCTCAAATGAACCTCTCCCTATATATATATATATGTATATATATATATATATGATTTTGTTACCTACTAACAATTTAAGTTGTCTATTGTAGAGAGAGACATGGGGCCGTGAGCCTACTACTGGGGAGGTTTTTGAGAGGACGCACTGCAGCAACAAGAAGCTTGTACTGGGTACGACCGATCCGCCCACAGATCCTTTGATCTACGTTTACCCAAAGGCGGCTCATGCAGCTGTAAGTTCAATGACAGTACTAGATTTTTTTTAGTTTTATAAGAATGGATATAAATTATAGCAAACTTTGTTACAAATTTATGTGATTCGATTCATTTAGTTTGGGTTGCCATTGTTGGGTAGAGGATATGAATATTTTGATAAAAACATGTAATGGATATATTCAAATTACAGTTAAAATGTTGCCGAATTTTCTACATGTTAGTCAACACATTGTTTTGGTAAACTGTAGGGTACATATTTGCGTATTAGGGAAGAGTACCCCGAGTTAGATCCCGGCACCGTACATCCCAATGACGTAGAGTTGTGGGAGCATAGTGTCGAAGGAAGCATAAGGACCATCTGTTTGGATTCAGGACCAGGATCCCCGATATTATAAATCTAGTGATTCAGGTGCCGGTACGAGCGGGAGCTCGCACGACCATCGCGATGAGGAGGTATGCTTGTCAAATATTGAATAATTGTTATATGTTTGTCAAATGTTGAATTTCAGATAGAGGAGCTAAAAGAGCAGGTACAGGAAGAGAGAGCTGTGAGGAAGTTGTTAGAGGAGCAATTTAAGGGTTTTGAAGCCTTCATGAAGCACTGGACTGATGGAAACCCTCCCCCGGTTTAGGATGTTTGGATTATTGTATTAGGATTTAGTATTTGGGATATTGTATTTGGATAATATTGCATTTTGAAATTATGATCAATGCTTTTAGAATTAAATATGATCAATGATCTAGTATTAAAAATGGACAGGTTTTGTACAGTTTTTATACGGAAATTATGATTTTTTAATTATTTAAAAAAAATTACCAATGGATAATCTGTCTGTAACTATTTTAAATGTAATTTTAATTTTTTAATTCAAATTTTTTAAATATTTAAAAAAAAATTACCGACGGATTATCCGTCGGCTTACTTTTAAATTTAATTTTATTTTTTTAAATCAACTAAAAAACGTTGCTAAAAAGTCGGTTATCGGTTGGAGTAATAGATTCGTCGGAAAAGAGTGTTGTCGGTAATTGTAGGCCGTCGCTATTCCGTCAGTAAGAGTAGGTCGTCAGTAATTATCGGAGATCCGTCGCTAAATGGGGCCATCGGAAATCCATCGCTAATATCCGTCGGAACCGCCTACGACTTTTTTGCGACAACCACTCATAGACGGATTTCAACGTATCCGCCTCATATCCGTCGGTAATTGTCTGTTGTTTTGTAGTGTGGGACAACCAAAGTACAACATATTTTCACCATTTTAAAATACTACAATTTTTGAGTGGCGCATCTGTAACACCCCTAAAATTCGAAAATAGCAGACAAATTAAAACTTCCAAAAGTGCCTAAAATACAAAGCATTGAAGTATCAAATATATAAAGTTACAAGGAAGAATCACTACAACATGTATCGGAGTTCTAACGGAACTGTCTAGTCCCACACACAGGGACAAAATTGGTCGGGTGTTACTAAAATCACCAAATCTGCTATCTTCTCAAGACCAGATGACGTCTCTAATGCCATCCTACCGGAACTTCTACCAAGCTCCACTCGCCACTCAGATCCATCTAAGACCTGATATACATGTCGAAAAGAAAAAGTGTTAGGCTTAACGCCTAGTGAGTTAAAGCAGTTTTATCACATAAATCATAAAACGTTTTAAAAAGATACTTTTTTCTACAAACGACTGCCCCCAGAATATTAGTTATAAAAAGGCTTTATTCACAAACCATACCATTTTCAATACCATTTATCCCTTTTTGAAATAATGCTCACCATCCAATCTCCCAAAACGCACCCAAGTGGTATTCCATCAAATACTTATTTGTATAAATAAAAAGGTGCGTTTTAACACCGAAGGTGCGGGTAAGGGAATACCCGAAGATAATACCTTTCGGTGACGGGGGATACCCAATTCCATTGAATGTGACAGATCAAATAGTTAAGCCACTTATTAACGTTTACGAGATTCACTTTGGGTCATGGATCCCCATATACGGCTCCTCTAAGCAACCACTTCAAGATGCCCAAATGACCCTAATTACCACTCGACCTCTACATGAGTCTCACCACAAAGTCACAAGTCTCCATATACGGCTCACCATGGGCACCACCGCAAGACTTAGCTCCGTATACGGCTCTCCAAGAGCACCACCGCAAGTTTACATAACAACATGACTTGGGGACCACTCACTAGACTCAAACATGGACATCAAAACTCCATGATGAACATAACGACTCGTATGCCTATGGATCCAATTCATTACAGTCTAAAACGTTACATGACTCCATATGAATGAACTAATGCATCCAAAACATGTAACAAACAATCATTTGTGCAATACTTGCACTTCCATAAAACACCCATATTGAGCTATTCAATCCGGACAACGTCCCACAACTCATTAGAGTATAATTCAAGCCATAAGGCATCTTAAAACGATTGACAATGAAATCAAAACCAATATGGATACGTATGCCGAAGTATAACTTTCCCAAAAATTGGTATTTCTCTAATGTATTGTTGGCGAAGGCCAAAATTATAGGGTTCACAATTTCCCAAAATACTCGTAGTCTTAAAATGGAAGTTTCCGTTTACTCGCACTATTGGAGTCAAAATAGTTTTAAGCGTCGATATCCCAAAACCCATGAGTAGGGTAAAATCCCAAAATAACCATTTATACTCAACTTTTCGTGAGTAAAACCCGAAACATCATGTTGCTTAAATTCTCTAATAAATCCAATAAAACTCCTTTCGTTGGTTTGAATATCATTTTGATGCTAAAACACCCCAAACACACTTAGAAAACCATCATAAAACTTTGACATCCCAAGTATGTGAAAATACCCATTCAACCATGAAACTCATCAAATATAAAGTGTGTATGTAACATATGTTCAAGATCCCCTTTTTGGTGACTCAAACACCTCATAAAATATTGTAAACCATTCTCAAGAGTTCGATAACACAAATATGTGGAAGTGTACAAACATTCACAGAACTTATCAAATTGAGGTAAACCCATGGATATATTTTCAAAACCCTAAAATATGTGCATTTTGACATGTATATAGTTTTTCAAAGTAACTAGAACTCACCTTGCTAGATTAGACTAAATCTAGGTTTTTACTCCAAACTCGAGCTTTCTTGACGAAGGTTTCAGATCCACAAACATCCAACACTAGAAACCTTATCTAGGTCACAAACAAACCAAAACACAACAAGAGTAACTCCCAAAATCAAATTCACACTAATCTTTACCAAAACTCCAAATCTCTCAAATATCAAAAATAGATCGAAACTCATAATACGAGAGATGCTTCAAGGAAGATGTTCTAGGAGGTTAAGATGAGAGGTTTTGACAATAACAAAGGTTTAGGAATGATTAGAAGGACTTACAAATGGGTTTCTTGAAAATCCCAAAATATGTCAACAATGGTGAGGAGATGATGAAGAAGATGAAGGTGATGATCTTGGGTTGATGATGAAGACTTGAAGAAGATAACAGTTGAACACTTCAATGGAGCCCTAAAATATGTCCTAACCCTAGCTTTCCTAATGGGAGTGTTTTAGAAGAAGAGAGGAGAAGAAAAATGAGGTGAACATAACGATTTACCCTCTTTTTTTTCGCACAGGGGCTCCACGTGGTTGGCTGCGCGTTTTGAACCGCACGGAGAGCTGCACCGGGTTCTAGAGTTGAGACGGGACAAGGCCCTGTGTGGATGACTGCGTTCTTCCACTCGTGCGGAGAGTCACACGGAACACTGTCGACGCTCTCCGTCATCTTCTTGGCTACTTCGCTCAACATCGAATTAGGACAAAAACTCCCAAAATTCAGAGTGTTACAATCCTTCCCACCTTGAAAATGATTTTGTCCTCGAAATCTTGACTCGGGAACACCGCTCGGGATGATCCACTGAACTACCTATCATAAATCGGCTGAAAAAGTTCGGATTCATAAACGGCTTACCATAACACAAATCGAAGATCTTAGTCAACTAACACGAGTCCCCCTAACATCGATGTTCCTAACCAAATGAGCGATCGTCACACTCCTTTTCCTTTTGTAGGGTACCCCTTTATAACCAACGGTTTAAGGGCTACGACAATGAATCTTCCTCATTCATATGCCATACCCAAATTGCAATTCCTAACTCCTGAAGAGTTGGGACGATTAACTTACCCACCAATTCATGACTATTCCTTGTCCCTCAAGGTTTACATGAAGAATCTCAACCCTACCAAGGTCAGAATCATACTTAGGGTATTCCATTGGTCTTGACGACCTTAAGTGAACCCCTCGAGGTCATCGGCACTTCACTCTTCAATCAAAGACCATCATACAAGAGGTCAGTTCAGCTCAGGCAAGGCTTTCCCTCACAAGACTTCCAAGCAAAACCAAAGCATAGGGATATCCCTCAATTCTCTAGATTCACACTTAGAACAACCACTGGTTTCTGCTTATATTTCTTTCTGACAAGCTATATGGAGAACTATCACACTCACGTGCAACTTCAGTTTCAATCTTGAGACAAAATTCTCAACACAAAACATTGACAAACGATTTAGGTCATCTGATCCTTATCAAAGTCCACGATCCCACGACATCTATAACCTTATTCCTAAGCTCTTGCCTAGAAGGTCGTACTAGGCTCTTAATTGTCCGTACATCAACCCATCACTTGGTCATACCCGAACGAGCACTGGTCCTGCTTAAGAAATGGTTTAAACTCATCACGCTTGAGGATGTCTCTTTTCCCATAACATTAAAATCTTAAGCCTAGGATTTCGTTGGATTTGCAACTTCACAATAATATCGAGTTTTCTGATATAGATGTTACAAGGAATCTCCATCATCGAAAGTCTCCAAAGTGACATCTAAATCCCTTTTTGAGTGGCACAAGAAATCATCCCCTACAATAATCTTACCGTCTCCTTGGGAGGGCACAACAAATATCCTTGATGGTCTAACACAAACGTCGGGTGTCAACAACACCCGATGCTATACCTCTCACAATTCCCTCTACGACCAAGGGTGGAAACGTTCTCTTGTTTCCCTTAAACATACTCGACTCGTTCAAGAATCCTTCTTTAAGACGCAACCACACTCTCTAGCATCGATTACCAAAATTCATCAATTTACAAAACTCCTAATGAACTATCAAGCTAAAACGGACAACATCGAACATTGCCAACCTCCGAAACCTGTCTTTTATGAAGAAATACCAATGTTGCCTAATATTACTTCTAACCCTGATCTCGCGACTGGTCTCCCCAGGTTTCTTACTGGAATCTCTAAGATCCCTCGGAACGCTAATAACATTGGACTCTTGCATCAATCTTCAGAGGGTGATGGTATTTCTATCGATAATTTGGAAATGACAAAAGACACTGATCGCAACTCGCACACAATCATCAATACTAACAATTTGAACGTAAACAAAGGGAAACGTACTTATCGTTATCGGTACGCCACTATAGCCTTGGCATGTTATACCTGCTATCTGACTCTTCTCCAGCTCCTGCACGTGGGCAATCCTTTTTAACGTGGCCTAGTTCCTTGCACACAAAGCAGATCGTGCCCTTGATGGAACAATCGCGGTGGGAGTGACCTGACATCCCACACTTGAGACATGTCAAAGGGTTCTGGTTACACCTATCCGTGTGTTTGACTCGGCACTCCCGGCACCACTTTGACTTCCTATGGTGGCCACCTTCTTTTCCATCTCCGTGGTCATTGTGTTCTTGGGGCGGACTCCATCGGTCCTCCCATTTCTTCTTTTCTTTAACCTCTGTCTCTTCTTTATTACTCCACGCATATATATCCCCCATGAACTGCGATTATTCTATTGCTTCTCGGAGGGTGGAGACTTTAGAAATTTGGACCATCGCCTTCATATCAGTCGGTAGTCCTTTCTAATACACCTTGACCTTGTCCTTCTCACTCGGGATGACATGTCCCACTAGATCCAGTTTCTCCATGAAGAGATTGGAGTATTCTCTCACTGACATGTTTTCCTTCTTGAGGGTTCAGAACTCCTTTTCTATTCTGTTGATTGCCATTTCGTTGCAATATTTATCCATTACTTTCTTTTTGAAAACATACCAGGTTAGTGACGAAGCGATAACAGTTCCAAAAGTGGTCTTGGTGACGTTCCACCAAGTAAGAGCTCGACCCCTCATCATGTGGGAGGCATATTTCACCTTTTGCCCCTCCTTACACTCTCTAGCGTCAAAGGCTTGTTCCATCTCTTAGATCCAATTCACGCACACCACCGGGTTGTTAGTTCCTGAAAACTCTGGCGGCTTGTATGAGCAGGGTTTCCCACCATGTCTCATATTAGCAGCAATCGTGTCCTCCATTTAGCTTATATTTCTGGAGTCGCCGAGACCCCTTACTTCATGCCTAGCGACTGCTTCATGCCTCCAGTCATTGGCATTTCTGTCTTCTAGCAATTTCATTAACCTTTCTTCTTGTCGCTCCATAGCTGAACTCATTAGTTGAACCACACTAGTCAACAATACAGAGTGAAGATTTCCTTCTTGAACATCTAGGTCCATAAGATTCAAATGTTCTGGTCCACAATTTGACAATGGCGGCAACGGAGAAGGTAACTCACGGTTGGCTCCCACAGCTTGACTTGAAGCCACTATACCATTATCGTACTCTTACCCTTGAGCTTGTGCTTCTCTCCGTATATTTAACATTCTTGTCTAGCACATGAGAAGGGGGGTTAAGAGATTATACCAACACTAGATTAACAACAAAGACGTATTATTGCACATTCCAAGCATTGTAATAATGGTGCAATCAAGCATGCTCACGTAACATTATATTCATAATAGCAGTAACTAAGTGAAATTATGAACATAACCTACATAAGAATCCTCGCCACCATAGTCACGACTCTAAATTAGTGCACTTCTGTCGACCACTACCACCTACTCTCACCCTAAAAGTTCTACTCATAACGAACTAGTCATAACTTAAAGTCTCAACTTAAGTCTAGGCATCTATGGTTCATACCTAGTTCACTTAAACTAAAGCTCTTATACCAACTTGTAACACCCCTAAAATTCGAAAATATCATAAAAATTAAAACTTCCAAAAGTGCCTAAAATACAAAGCATTGAAGTATCAAATATTTAAAATTACAAGGAAGAATCACTACAACATGTATCAGAGCTCTAACGGAACTGTCTGGTCCCATACACAGGGACAAAATCGGTCGGGTGTTACTAAAACCACCAAATCTACTATCTTCTCAAGACCGGATGACGTCTCTAATGCCATCCTACCGAAACTTCTACCAAGCTCCACTCGCCACTCGGATCCATCTAAGACCTGATATACATGTCGAAAAGAAAAAGTGTTAGGCTTAACGCCTAGTGAGTTAAAGCAATTTTATCACATAAATCATAAAACGTTTTAAAAAGAATAATTTCTTCTACAAATGACCGCCCCCGGAATATTAGTTGTAAAAAGGCTTTAATCACAAACCATACCATTTTCAATACCATTGATCCATTTTGGAAATAATGCTCACCATCCAATCTCCCAAAAAGCACCCAAGTGGTATTCCATCAAATACTTATTTATATAAATAAAAAGGTTTTTTTAACACCGAAGGTGTGAGTAAGGGAATACCCTAAGATAACACCTTTTAGTGACGAGGGAGACCCGATTCCATTGAATGTGATGGAACACATAGTTAAGCCACTTATCAATGTTTACGAGATTGACTTCGGGTCATGGATCCCCGTATACGGTTCCTCTGAGTTGTTGAGTCAAATATTGTATTCAAGATTAAAAGGTCAAAGTTGTAATTGTTTGTATAAAGTCTTTGTAAAGTCAAGTATGTTTGAATTGTCTTGTGTTGTAAAGTCAACAAGGTTTGACTTAGTATAAATAGGTTTTGTATCCTTGTGAGTGTAGTAGTAGAGACATACACGCATACATACTTGTGATTGTAGAGAGAGAATTTCTTGTATTCATAGAGTTTACTGTGAGAGTCATTTTTTAATCAAAGTATATCAAATACAAATGACTTGTGATTCAATTGTATGTTGGTTAATCTATTTTTGAGAGCTTCAGACATAACAATTGGTATCAGAGCTTAATCAGAACAAATCATAGATCGATTTTAACTCATAAACTGAAGAACTCGCAGAATTACTGGTTTTAGATTGCTTTTGATATTTGGTGTTGTTACTGTCAATTTTTTGGTTGTATTGGTATCGTATGATGTTTTAGATCATTTGTTGTTCAGATTGTACTTGCAATTTAAGTGTAATTCTTGTTCAATTTCTCAAAATTGTGAGTTTTTAGTTCGAGTTCTGTATCGTACTTTGTTTGAATCAAGATCATAGATTCTTTGTTGCTTTGGTGAAATTGATGCCAAAAGTTTGTTCAGAACATAATCGTGATCAATCCTGTGAAGTTTGACATCAATTGATTGAGATTTGAATTAGATATGGTGAATTTTTTGAAATTTCGAGTCGTACTTTGAAGAACTCGCAAGATCTGCAAAATTCACATGATTCAATGAAGAACTCGCATGGCTCTTGAGAAGCTAAGGACAAAATTCGCATAGAACAATATACGAAAAGAACGTATTTCGTATTGGTCTACATGCGAAAAGGAAGAATTCGAATCGCATTGTATACGAATTCTGAGAAATTAGCATAAGGAAGCTGAAATTTTTTCTAACTATAGAACTCGCATCAATACAAAAAGTTTGAGATTGTGAATTTGACTAAGTATGGAATTCGCATAAGATTTGCTTGCGAAAAGTTTGAAGTTTGAAAACTTTCTAAGTCAGAAACTCGCATCTCAAAGCGTGAGAGAAGAAAGAGTTCGCATACTTCAGTGTGAGAAATCTGGAAATTCGCATCCCTCAGTGTGCTAGAAGTTGGATTTCGCATCCCTTGTCGTGCGAAAAGCAAAGAATTCGCATTCCTAAGTCTGCATAGGGGGATATATTTCTGAGTGTGAATAAAGTTTTTGGTTTTCTGACTAACGATCATTTCAAGCTCTTATATTTTACAGATCTCAAGATGTCTCAAGGTTATAGTTATGATTTTGGAAAGATGAATATTACAGAAGCTAAAGCAAATCTAAAGCATCTTGCTGGACAGTTATTAATCTATACCAAAATGGCTAATGACTGCTCAAGGGAAAATACAAAGCTTAAATATGAGAAAGCTAAGTTGGAAGATGAAGTCTCTGCTCTTGAATCTGAGTTAAAAGATCTAAAAGGAAAATATGGAAAACTAGAAATTGAAGCTGAAAAAGATAATATGAAGAATCAGAATTCATGTCTCAAAGATCAGATTAAGAAGCTGGAAGAGAAAACCTTTAGTGTTGAAGTAGAGATACATGTTTTAAAAGAAAAGACTACTCAAGAGAAGGAAAACTCAAGAACTCAAGAGGAGATGAAGAAGATTGAAGAGAAAAGAAAAGTATTAGAAAAATAAAATGTTGAGCTTCGAAGAAAGATTACTGAAATGAAAGAACTGATGTTTCCAAGATACAAAGAAGTTTGAGAAAGAAAGAAAATGATTTGCACAGAAATTTTCTGATTTCTCTAGAAAATCCTTTGAGGAGAAGAAATTCGTTGGTTTGAATATCATCTTGATGCTAAAACACCCTAAACACACTTAGCAAACCATCATAAAACTTTGACATTCATAGTATGTGAAAATACCCATTTAACCATGAAACTCATCAAACGTAAAGTGTGTATGGAACATATGTTCAAGATCCCCTTTTTGGTGACTCAAACACCTCATAAAATATTGTAAACCTTTCACAAGAGTTTGATAGCAAAAATACGTGTAAGTATACAAATATTCACAGAACTTATCTCATTGAGATAAACCCATGGATATATTTTCAAAACCCCAAAATATGTGCATTTTGACATGTATATAGTTTTTCAAAGCAACTAGAACTCACCTTGCTAGATTAGACTAAACCTAGGTTTTTACTCCAAACTCGAGCTTTCTTGATAAAGGCTTCAGATCCTCAAACATCCACCAGTAGAAACCTTATCTAGGTCACAAACAAATCAAAACACAAAATCTGATTCACACTAATCTTTACCAAAATCCTAAATCTCTCAAATATCAAAATAGATCGAAACTCATAATACGAGAGATACTTCAAGGAAGATGTTCTAGGAGGTTTAGATGAGAGGTTTTGACAATAACAAAGGTCTAGGAATGGTTAGAAGGACTTACAAATGGGTTTCTTGAAAACCCCAAAATATGTTAACAATGGTGATGAGATGATGAAGAAGATGATGGTGATGATCTTGGGTTGATGATGAAGACTTGAAGAAGATAACGGTTGAATACTTCAATGGAGCCCAAAAATATGTCCTAACCCTAGCTTTCCTGATGGGAGTGTTTTAGAAGAAGATAAGAGGAGAAAAATGAGGAGAAAGGTCGGTTTCCCCTCTTTTTATTCGCACAGGGGCTCCGCGTGTTTGGCGGCGCATTTTGACCCACGCAGAGAGCCGCACCGGGTTCTGGAGTTGAGACGTTACAGAGCCTCATGCAGATGACTGCGCAGTTCCACTCACGTGGAGAGCCGCACGGAGCACTGTCGATGCTCTCCTTCATCCTTTTGGCTACTTCTCTCAACATCGAATTAGGACGAAAACTCCCAAAATTCGGGGTGTTACAACATCAATCCGTCATTATCTTCCTTTCACTACAACACATAAGGGTTTCTGTTGGTCCTGAAATGGTGATGATTAACACAGAAAGTCCTTATAGAAGGGGGGGGGGGCGGAGGGTTTGAATACATACAAACAGATTTTCACTTTTTAACTCTCTATGCTTACAAAAAACAAAGAACAAAGATTTATTGTGGAAGTTAGGGAGGTAAGAGCTTAACCTAAACAATCTGGCTGATGATAAATTTGCTCACAAAGGAGAGACTGAAACAATAGACGAATGTACTGTTTCAGATCTGAAAAACGGAAATACTTTTCTTTCAACACTAGAGGAGGCTTACGTTGGTTCTCGTGCTTTCATGCCTTCTCACCTGTTGGTTCCCATATTTTACTTGGATTCAAAATATGTATAAAGAGTAAGTGAGTGGAAGCTTTGAATAAATAAGATCAATCACAATAGAATGAGAGATACCAATGAACAAGAAGATGTTTCAAGAAACACAATCATATGTATTATAATATTTCAGGAGATGAACATGAAGAACACCAAGAACACACCGTAAATGTGTGAAAAGATCTCGCTGAAAATTCTCTCTCTCACAATAGTACAATGCACGACAATATGGTAGTGGAAATTTTGTGTGTGCACGCTCATACAATATGGAAGTCTTGTCCCCAATATATAGCCTAAATCAGGAAGGTACGAAAGGTGTTGTCCAGTCCTGAGGTGCCAGGTGTAAAGGTAAAGTAACCGCTTTTGGTGCTGAAATGGCAGGCTAAAGGATGACTCCACACTTGAGTGATTTGAGCATAGTTAAACTTCAGAGCAGAGGTCAGAGGGGGCCTTGTTGCTCTGATGCTGGATTATCTTCTGGTTAGGCATCCTCTAATGTGGTGTCTCTGATGGTGCCATCTCTGAAGTTAACTTAGTGTCTGAAGTAGTCTGTGGTGTCTCTGATGTAGTCTCTGATGCTTCATAACTTGGTGATTTTCAATACTTCTAAATTAGAACTACCTGGGGCTAACAATCTGCCCATAAGTATTGAAAATCAAAAGGTATAAAATGAGCTAGACTAACTACTCGAAACATAGAGGAGAAAATCATCCTCTCAAAAGAGTTTCACTAAGATGAAAGAAAATTACATTACATAAATTTAAGAACATAACTAATCTACGGTAATTCTCTTGGTCAAATCTTATGAAACTTCATAATAAGATATCTGTATTATAACATTCTGTTGATCTCTATTAAGATTTTCTGAGTAATCTCTGTTGGGCACTTAGGTTGACCTTCGGCTTTGTGAATCTTCTCTCTGAAGTACTTGAGAGTTAGAGAAGAATACTTGAAGGAGTTTGAGGCTCTAAATAGTTTCTTCTCCCGCTCTTCATCTCTGTAGACAAACCCAAGTGGCTCAACAAGAGCAGTTCCAATGTGAAGTTTCTCTAGATCTTCTAAGCCTTCATTTGGAGCAGTCACAGAGAGCTGGTCACCTCCTAGTTCCATCGCTATCTAGAAGTCAATCTTCGATCTCAGTTCCACATGTTTTTCCATTGCTAGTTTCACTTCACTCAGCCCCACATTGTACTTTTTGCCTTTGTCCGCCATGTTGTAGAGATACCCGTGCAGATGAGTCAGATCATAAGGGGGTTCAAGTTCACCAGATCATTATCATTGGATACCCATATAATGTTCTTAGCTCTTTCTATGATGTATTCATGATAGTGAGTCTGATTATAGTAGTAGTTTCTGAATTTCACATCCAGTACCCTTCTGATCCCATCATCAGGGTAGATAAATCTTCTCACTTGCTTCTTGTCTCTGATAAAGCATTGTCTGGCCATATCAAGTGTATGAGCATAGAGTCTCGAGTTCAGAGGTCGGGTCAGACTGGCTATCTCATCTCTGTCTGAGTACAAGTATTTGAAGATGTTTTCATTCATAATATGCTCCCTTGGCCTTGAAGTTTCAGCTTGTGGAGGCCTGATCAGAGTTTCCATTTGCGGAGTGATTTCTTTCACTTTGTCTTCTTCCACCTCTGATGGCCCTACTTCTGGTTCATTTTCAAAGAGGTCTCTTATCACATGGATTTGTCTTTCTGGTGAAAAGAAGGCATCTTCTGAAGAGGTGTCTGAGTAGTCCACAAGTTGGATGCCACTTCTTCCCGTCGCATCCGCCTTCAAGACAATCTAGTGACAGGTTGCAGCTTCGCTCAGCAGAAGATCCTGACTTTCTATTAGTCAAGCGCTAGTGCCCAACAGGGATTTAAAGGTCCTCAGGGGCTTCTTCTTCAACATTGGCTTTAGAGTGAGGAATGGTGAAGATGGCTTCTGAAGTGGCAGTGGAAACTAGTACAATTGATAACTCTGGAGTTGCAGCAGCTAAGAGGATGACTGGAACTGGAGACTGCAGAATTGATAAAGGTTGTTCTTCAGTAGAGGTAGGGTTCCACTTTAGTTTAGTTCTTGATGCTTCTGAAGTCTCTGCTCTGAGGGCATCCACAGGGGACTTACCCTTATCTTGATTATCTTGATTTGGTGCAGAGGAGGAAGAGGGAGCAGATGCATTGACTGGCTGAGCTCTGAGGATGTTCTCCCCCTTTTGAGGACTCGAGGATCCATCTAGCATGTCTTCATCATCACCGCATTCATAGTCTTCAAACCTTGGCTTTTTAGAAGCCTCCTCAACACAAGATGTCTCACCCAGTTTTTTTTTACCCTTGCCCTCTGGAGGAGGCATGTTTAATGGTAGAGTTTGGCAGTTGCTGTCTTAATTGTCTCTTTTGCTTCGTGAGCTATCAATCTGACTTCATTGATCTAGTCATCAACCTTGTAATTGTGGACCTCGAATAGAGCCTTTACTGCCTTGGCAGTCTCGCTAGACTTTACAACAAACTTGTTGGATATGGTAAGCATACGACTGGTAATTTGCTTGTTGAAGTCGGCGAGGTCGACCGTGGTAACTGGGTCCTCTGCAATTCTTGGTGGTGGAGGTGGAGCTCGAACTGATGGGATTGTAGAGGTTTGTATAAAGGCAATAGCGTCAGATATAAACTACTTCATTTCTGATTTGAAGGAGTCTAGTTCTGTAGAGGTGATTGTTGGTGGTGCTTCAGAGGGAGGGGCTTGTGCTGGAATGGCTATGATGATATCTGTTTTTGTTGTTCACAGTTCTTCTGTGATTTGATCAGAGCAACTGGTGATGAGTGATTTCGAAGTTTCCAATCTGGCGTTGTTGGGAGCAAGTTGCCCCTTCAACTCAAAGACCTCTGATGAAAATTTGGAAACTTCAAAGGTGGAAGCAGAGGCCTCTAATGTCTTCTCCAAGATAAGTCTTAGATCTTTGAAGGATCCCCTAACTTCGTCACCAAAGCTTTTGAACTCTGCTCTGGTCACGTATTCGGAGAAGGGATCCTTGGATATAACACATGAATCTAAGTTAACCTTGAGTTATAGGTCCCATTCTGCAGAGGGGAGTTGATTTTTCCTCTGGAAGGACTTGAGAGTCCTTGTAAGAGGAGTTCTCTATGGGTGTTTTGATCACTTCCTCCTCCTCTAACTCAGATTCAGAGGAAGAGAAGTAGATGTGATAGGAAGACTTGTTGTCCAGACAAGTTTTCCCGTACTCTAGGAGTTCAAGCCACTGCCTCTGAGTTGGGCAGTCACTACGTGTGATTCTGAAGATCTTGGGTCTAGGGGATGGGTCCTCTAATTGATGAGCCACAAAGGCATCATCTTGTGTCAGTTCATCTGTCGTACCGCGGGGCAAATGGGTACTTATAATTTCAATGGAGTTGTCCTTTTGAGAGGGAAACCCTAGATGTTTAGCATCCCCTTGGTTGTGTGCATCAGAGGCAGAAAGAGTTGCCTCTGTGCGGTTTTCCAGGTTTAGGTTCAAGGTGTGCACCTCTGTTTCAATGTCCTATGGTTTTGGACCACCTGGGACAGCTTGTGTGCATGAATTGGGAGTGGGGGTGTGGAAATACACATGTGTTCCTCTAGGGGAAACTTTTTCTACCTCACCTCTCTTGGTTCTTAGGGCTTTAGAACTCTCCCCATCGGAAGTACTCTCAGACTCACCGCTCTCTGCTCTGGTAGAGCTACTCTCTTCACCAGAAGCAGAGGCACTCTCTGATATTCTCCTTTTAGAGGCACCCTCTGGTTGCCCTCTGCTCTCTTCAACAGTTGCCTCTGAGTCCTCACTATCTGACTCAGGGAAAGGCTCAGGACCTAAGTGTGATGGGTATCCCACCACTAGCTCTAGTGGTTAGGCAACACGTCTATAGAGTAAAAGAGAAGGGTGGTCTTTTGGTAACATGGCAATCATCATTTGGGGTAATCTTCTAGCTTCAGGGTAGGAGGCACAGTGGGCCTTGAAGTTGTTCATGACAAATAGAGGAGTCTTCGGTCCATCGTTTGTGAGCTCGAACTTCATCATTGCCCCCCTCATTACCAGTGAGATCAACTTTGGGAAGAGGACTGAAACTGGGGGCTTTCCCTTGGCCAAGACCTTATTCTTCATGTCCACTACCATATACAGTTTAGAGTGTTAGTCCAGAATTCAAGCAATCAAATCATTAAAGCACAAATCAATAATCACAATAGACAGAATTTCTAGAGAGAGAAAGTCATATGTATTCAAGTCACAAGTCTCAAAGGGTTACAAGCTTACAATGAATTTCAAGTGTTTCTACTCACACTCACTTACACTATTTCTAACAGAGCTTAGAAAGGTATTTATATGGTCAAAGACCATGTACAATTACAAGTAAAATAACCTTGACTAACAATGACTTTGACTATGTTTGACTTTACTATCTTTGACTTTTACACTTAAATCTTGGATACAATAATACCCTAACACAGAGTGAAGAAGGTGAGCGAGGTCAATGTTCCTGTTGAAGAATAGAGCATACATAATGGCCAAAAGTGTAGGTTTGGCTTGATCTTGGTTCCCTATTTTGCAGGTAAGTGTGCGATTTAGTACACTGAACATAAAGTTCCACATTGGTGGCAGATGTTGACGGCCAAACTTGCTGAGCTTGGAGATTTCTTTGTTATATCCTAAGTGTACCAGGAACTCTAAGAGGGTTTCTTGGGTAGGGGGTTATTCAAAATTGGCTATCCCAAGATCAGTGGTTTTGAACAGAAAGAAATGTCATCGAAGAGTCTCTAGAGAAATTATGATGGATCCTTCGGCTTCGTTGCCTCCGTCAACATATCCTACAATGCCTCGTGCTGCTTTGTTGTATTCGCTTGTGTACCACCATTGTTGAACATAGTTAAGAGGAATGTTACAGTCAAAGCTTGTTAGAGCATGTTTTAGGTCATAGTTATTAAAAAATTCCAGTATCACCCTGTACTGTTCTTCAAATTTGGTGTGAGTTAGATCCAAATAGAAGTTATTTTCTTTCACTAGAATGTTGTACTAGGGTGGAGCTTGGTTAGGAACGATCCTACTTGAGTCATCGGAGCCATTTTGGTTGTTTGCCATTGTTGCAGGTTTGAAGGTTCTTGATCTTTAAAGATTGAAGAAGAAGACGAAGTTTGGGAGGGAATTCTGAAAGCATAAAAGAGAAATGGGTTTTGAAATGGGGTTTTATTGACGTGACAGTACTAGAGTGAGATAGTGGAACGACGCTGATGGTATTAAGGTTTGAACCATTTCGACGTCCATCAAATCTCATAGTGACACGTGGAGGATTTTTATGGAAAGACGCACACGTCATAAAACTGTCATCGAAGGGTTTTTAGAGAGACATGACAATCACTTATTCAAATAACTCGCACCAGTCAATTTGAAAAGGAAATACACAAGTGTTGATCCTTTCAGAGAAGGGATTGAGCAATCATAGCCGCTGAAAATTGACATTTGTGCCCCAATACCTCAAGATTCGTCTTGAATGCTCAAACTAATTAAAATCCTAAATCTGATTAGGAAAACGTCCAAGAACACTAGAATGTAGTGTTCTGAAGTGTCTTCAGAGAAAAAGTTACCAGAGGCTCTAGAGAAGGTGTTAAAGACTAAATAATAGGTTCTGGAGTTCATTCAAAGTGTTTGAACCAGATTTGGTTTATTTTGAAAGAAACGATAAATTGGAATAAGAGTGAAGTGCATACCTATCTTCTTGACTTGTTAAAGGTTCTCTGAATGAAGATACAGAGGTTCTAATAAGAATATCAGAGGCTCTGATCTTGATCTTTGTACATTACCTTTCTATAGCTTTAGATCCCCCTTGATTAATGAAGGTATTCTTTTCTCCCCCTTAAATTGTGCTTGGATCACACAAAATAAGATATGCTTGTGGATGGATGAAATCATGCTTGAGTGATGTGCAGAGTATCTGATACGTGTATCAGACGCTCTGATGATTATTAAGAATATGCTACATCAGAGTATCAGAGGCTCTGAAGTGAGTTATCAGAGGGTCTGATCTGTGTTGAGATCATGTAGACATTTTTAGCATGCCCAACTTGCTGATCAAAAATTTGAACCTTCGTTCATCAAGAGCTTTTGTAAATATATCAGCAAACTAGAAATCAGTTGAGACGAAATACATCTCGATAGTGCCCTTCTCAACATGATCTTTAAGGAAGTGGTACCTGACATCAATGTACTTTGTCTTGGAATGTTGCACTGGATTAGCAGAGATAGCAATGGCACTTCTGGAGTCACACGGAATCGGAATTTTGTCAATCTCAAGACCATAGTGTTAGAGCATAAATATGTTGAATACAAGATCATGAAGACTAGAGATCAAAATTCAAGAAGTCAAAGCTGGAAAGTCAACTTTCATTGAAAGTCAAAGTCTTTGTAATGTTTTGCTTTAGTTTTTGTCTTGTTAAGTTTGTAGGTATAAATAGCTTTGTTTTCTATTTAATAGATAGATGGTTAGAAGTCTTGATTACTATTCGAGAGAGAGTTTTAGAAAGAGAAAGAGTTGTCTAGAGAGACAAAGTGAAGAACAGAGTTTGTAATCGCTTGGAATTTGAATTGAATCAAAACAGGTAGTTTTGTTAATCTTGTTTGTATTGAATTGCAATTTGAATCTTGAAACAGGGACACACAATTGGTATCAAAGCAGATCCAATTTGAAATCAAATCAAGAAAATTGACATGACACTATGTTCGTCGAAGTTAGAATCGATTTCGAGTTCTAGTGCGAATTAGGAGTTGAAATTGATTAGGTTTTGTTTACGTAGTGATTTTGATCGAGTCTGTGTATTTTGATTTGTTAATCACACTGTAATTTTCTCAAATTGTAGAAATTTGTTGAGTTTGTTTCACGAGTTTTTTTTTACGCACTGTATTGGATCAATCTGTTAGTATTGTCGAGTTTTAGTGAAATTTGTTGCATGTAATCTGTTCTAGATATGTAGATGATCGAATTGCCAAAGTTTCGAATTGAAATTCGAAGTCTAGATAAGTTTTTGTGCAGAACAGATCAAATTAGAAGACTTCTTGAGTTTGCGCCAGATCTTCATTTTTGCGCCAACTTCATCAGATTATGCGCCAAAGTCATGAAAACATCATCAGTATTGCGCCAGATCTTTGTGTTTAACGCCAAGTTCAAAGTTCAGTATCCGTATCTTTTGCGTATTCTAAGATTCACGCAAGAGAAATTCTCGCCAGCTTCGTGTAGCGCAAAGTTTCTTTTGCGTGTTCTAAGGATTCACACAAGATAGTTTTGCGCCAGCTTCACATTGCGCAAAGTCTTCTTTGCCTGTTGAGTTTCACGCAAGATAGTATTTGCTCTAGCTTCACATTGTGCAAACTGTTTCTTTGCACTACTGTCTTTAGCGTGTTTCTGATTTTTGCACTAGTGTCATACTTCCATACTTAGAAAATATTTTCAAGTTTTTTCTATTTTTGTGTGATTTCATTTGGACTAATGGTCAATTTCAATTTTCTTATTGCATATTTGTCAAAACAGGATGACTTCCAGAGACGCTCTCTCAATAGGCACATATGTCAAGCCCCCAATATTGTTCAAAGGGGAATATGAACAATGGAAAGACAGATTTCTGGATTTTGTTGATAGACAAACAAATGGAGAGAACATTCTAACATCTATCACAGAAGGTCCAATGAAAAGACCTACTGAGGAGATTCCTGTTGAAGGTAATGATTCATATGGAGCTCCAAAAACAAGGAGAATGGATAAAAAGTATGCCCAATTCTCTGATGAACAGAAGAAACGGTTTGATGCTGATAAACAAGCCAGATCTTTGCTTTTACAAAACATGAATAATGAGATCTATGTGAAAATGGATAGCTACAATGAAACTGCCAAATGAATGTGGGATCAGCTAAGAAAAATGATGTTGGGTTCTAAAGTTGGAAACCAGATGAAGGTAGCTAACTGCATAAACAGCTACGAAGAGTTTAAAGCAAAGGAGAATGAAAGTTTGGAGGAAACCTATGAGAGGTTTGTGCTTCTTCTGAATGAGTTTTCCAAGAACAAGGTAAAAAACCAACAGATTGAGAACAACGTGAAGTTTCTCAGCATCTTGCAACCTGAGTGGAAAGAGCACACTCGTCAAACGAAACAAATGAAAGACTTGAATGATATTCCACTGCATGAGGTCTACGAGACGTTGCGAAAAAATGAGGAAGAGGTTGAAGAGAAAAGAGCTGAGAAAAAGAAAGTTGAAAAGGCTGTTGATCCCATAGCATTGGTGGTTGGAGTGAAAGAGAAGGAAAAGACAGAGAAGAAGAAAAAGAAGAAGATAGTGGTTTCCAATTCTGAATCAGAATCTGAATCTGATGGAGATGATGGAGAGAATCTAAAACAGGCAATGCTCTTACTGACCCGAGCATTTCAAAAGAAATTCTACAAGAAACCAGGGTCTAATTCTCAGAGATACTCTTCATCAAGCTCAAAGAACCACGAGCATAGAGAAAGAGTGGAAGGAAATAGATATGTTGAGAAAAATCCAGAAGAAAAGAAAAAGTATGTGAATGACTACACCAGTACTGAAAGGAAAGGTGATGATCTGATCAAATGCTACAATTGTGGCAAGGTCGGACATTATGCAAAAGATTGTCGGAAGCCAAAGGTTCGCAACTCGGAGTACTATAAGAACAAAATGCTCTTGGCCAAGCAACAGGAAGCAGGCAAGGCATTAATGGCAGAAGACGAATTCTGGTTGGATCATTTTGATGTGGATGAAGAAAAAGAAGAGTCAGCTCACTTATGCTTGATGGGAAAAGAGGTGAAAGATGATGATTCTGATGATGAGACTGCTGACGAGGTAATGAACTTAACTGAAAATGATTTCATGACCAAAATGGAAGCCATGAGGGTCGAACTTCAAGATCTTCAATCCAAACTGAAAAAGGAAAAAGACAGAGTTGCTAGGAGAAATCAATAGATCTTTGAGCTTAATAAATCAGTTATTGGGAACAAAGATTTAATTGATTCTCTACGCAAATCTGCTTCTGTTTTTAAAAATGAGAAGATTTTCTTTGAAAATAATATTTCTGATTTTAAAAATCAATTGTCTAAGTCTGATTCAGAAAAGCAAGAGTGTGTACTAAAAGCTTTTAAATTGCAGGTTGAAAACAAGACTTTAGAGCAAAAGGTAAATGGTTTGGAAGTAAAATTGTATATTCGAGGCCAAACAGATCAAACTATTTTCTTGAATACACCTAATGAAGAAGCTGATTTTAAAGAAAAATGGGGATTAGGTTATGATAATCCTCATTACCTAGAAAAAGCTATCAGAAAACAACCAGCTTTATATAATGCAAATTTTATGTATGCTGCTGATGCATATCCTCATTTGAAACCCAAATTTGTCACCAAATCATCAAAGGAGGTTGAGGCAAAAGAAGATGAGAATAGAATGAATTTAAAGAAAATGCAACTACCATTCTGTTATGAAAGACTGAATGATAGTTATCTTTCTGACACACCAAAATTTCTTTCAAATGATTACTTTGCTAGTTATTCTTCTACTGAGATGGAGGCAAAGCCTGTTCAAGCTAAAATTTATGTTCCTCCACTCGTATTAGAAAGCAAAATAATTGAGTTAGAAAATATTTTATCCGATGAAAGAATTTTGAGTGAAATAACACAAAATGTATTTTCTACAGTGTTAAAGAACACATATTTTCATTTTAAATCTAAAGTGTGTTCTACATCTTCTGAAGTACCTCAAACTTCTGAGACTGATTTTGATGATTTATTTGAGTCTGCAACTGATTTCCTAAATTCTGATGAAGGGTGTATAGAGGAAATTGATATGTTTGACTTTAATGCTTCACTTCCAAATCATTCTACTTTTCTGATAAATGGACAAGCTTTATCAAGTGTTTTTGAAAAAGGTGAATCATCAACTAAGGTTCGTAAATCAGTTTCTGTGAATGTTGATTTCTATGCAAAGGGTAAGAAACATAAGAAACAGCGTTCACAGAAACATAAGAAACAACGTTCACAGAAACAGAACAACACTGGTAAAAACAAGAAAAATCAATCTCAGAAATCTGATTTTCCTAATAGATCTAAATTCTTTGTTTCAGATATAAGAAATAAAAGGTCAGAAGCAAGAATTGAATGGCGACCTAAAAAGAAGACTGATAAGAAGGCGGAATCAATTCCTGATAGTTCTTGTAATAGATCAAATAGTAGTATGTGTGATGTAGTTGGTTCTATTGCTTCTATCAATAAAAACCTTGTAACTTCTTACAAGAAATATTCTATAAAGCAATTGTTCCACTTATCTCCTACTACTACTAAATCTTATACTTATCGGTGGAATGATTTTGCTTATCGTCATTATTCTAATGATTGGTTTGGATCTTATCATGTTTATTCTTCAAAACCAAATGTTTTTAAAGGTTTTCAAAGGAAAAGAGGATCAATATTCAAATGGATACCAAAATCTTGTGCTAATCTGTTAGGACCCATTTTTAAATGGGTACCTAAATCTGTTGTTCCCTGATTTCTCTTGCAGACCCGGCATATGTGGTACTTGGATAGCGGCTGTTCCAAGCATATGGCCGGGCAGAAAGCTTTATTGTCTAATTATACAGAGAAATTCAGTGGCAATGTTCGTTTTGGTAACGACCTGTTTTCACCAATTATGGGATATGGTGACATTATTCAAGACAACATAACGATTAAGAAGGTGAGCTATGTCGAAGGCTTAGGGCACAATCTGTTTAGTATTGGTCAGTTTCGCGATAAAGGGTTAGAGGTCAATTTCAAAGCTAAGAGGTGCTCAGTTCGTACTGAAGACGGTAAAGAACTCTTAGTCGGCAATAGAAATACAAATCTCTACACCATCAATCTTTAAAAGGTTCAGAATGACAATCAGGTTTGCTTACTGATAAAAGCCTCGATGCAGCAAAGTTGGCTTTGGCACCGAAGGTTATCTCATCTGAACTTTCGTTACATAAACAAGTTGGTCAAAGGTAGATTGGTGAATGGACTTCCGGAGCTGAGATATGAGAAAGAACACTTGTATGCAGCATGTGAAAAAGGGAAGATGAAGAGAGCTCCACACAAACCGAAGCCTGAACCTAGTACAAGTTCTCCATTAGAGTTGTTGCATATGGATCTTTGTGGTCCGATGCGAACGCAAAGCTTAGGCGGAAAGAAATATGTTTTAGTTATCATGGACGATTATTCGCGATACACGTGGGTCAAATTTCTACGATCAAAAGATAAGACGCCCGAAGTACTCATTACATTTCTGAAGACGACCCAAGTGAATCTACAGAAACCAGTCAAGCTTCTCAGAAATGATAATGGCACAGACTTCAAAAATAGAATTGTTGAAGAGTATCTCAAATCGGTCGGGATATCACATCAATACTCTGCTGCTCGTACGCCAGAACAGAATAGAGTAGTCGAAAGGCGAAATAGAACGCTAGTCGAGGTCGCTCGCACTATGCTCATCCAATCAGACTTACCTCTATTTTTGTGGGCATAAGGTATTTCGACTGCGTGTTACACTCAGAACCGTTCCATGATACACCACAGATTTCAGAAAACATCGTATGCTTTGATCAACAACAGAACACCAACCATCAAATATTTTCATGTTTTTGGTTGTAAATGTTTTGTGCTAAACGACAGAGAGAATCTGAACAAGTTCAGTGCTAAAGCAGATGAGGGCATCTTCATTGGATATTCTTCTACATCAGCTGCATATCGAGTTTACTTGAAGAAGTCAAATACTGTTGTTGAAAGCGTAAACGTCACATTCGATGAGGATATGGCTTCTGAACAAGTCAGTTCAGAACCCGTGTTAACTGGAGTATTAGCTTCTGGATAACTCAGTTCAGAACCTGTATTTGAAAAGAACAAATGAGATGAAGCATCAACTTCTACTAATCATTTATCTGATTTAGATCTTCTATTTGAACTGTTTTATGATGAATATCTTGGGTCTAATGTGCATAAATATGTTGTGGTTGACAGGATGGAAGATTCAATGGCTAATCATCCAACCACTTCAGATGTTTTTACTGAATCAAATTCCCCGATTCAGCAAGATATTCCAGTTCAACTGCCTACTCCAATAGTTGAAGTTGTATCTACTAATAATGAGCCAGAAGTTGCTGAGTCAGTAGGATGTACTGTAAGGACAGATCAACAGACTTACCAAGCTGTACCTACTGAAACTTCTGCGCCAATTACGTCACTGAAATTCTTCCTCAAATTGCTCAAACTGAAGAAGTTGATAGTGGATTTCTGGATGATAATCATGATCAATCTTTATCTAATCCACTCCCTCATGAACATCGCTGGACCAAAGAGCACCCTTTACACCAAGTCATTGGAAATCTCAACAAACCGGTGCAAATTATGTCAGCAACTTTAAATCAGTGTCTGCATGAATCATTCCTCAGCAGGATAGAGCCTACTCGAGTATCAGAAGCTTTAGCTGATTCGGATTGGGTGTCTGCTATGCAAGAAGAGTTAAATCAGTTCGAAACCCTGAAAGTTTGGAGATTAGTGCCAAAACCAGAAGGAAAGACCGTGATAGGCACTAAGTGGGTATTTAAAAACAAGAAGGATGAAGATGGTATTTTTATTCGAAGCAAAGCAAGACTTGTTGCCAAAGGTTACCGGCAAGAGGAAGGCATAGATTACGACGAGACTTATGCTTCAGTAGCGCGTATAGAGGCAATCCGTATGTTTCTAGCTACGCTGCTCACAAAAACTTCACTGTCTATCAAATGGATGTGAAGATTGCTTTTCTGAATGGCATACTTAAGGAGGAAGTCTACGTCTCACAACCAGAAGGCTTTGTGAATCCAGATAAACCAGATCATGTCTACATCTTGGATAAAGCACTTTATGGATTAAAACAAGCGCCTCAAGCCTGGTATGAGGTATTATCTAAATTCTTGGTCAAGTCAGGTTTTTCGAAAGGTAAAGTCGATACCACTTTATTCATTAAAAAGGAAAAAGACGATATCATCCTTATTCAGATATATGTTGATGATATAATATTTGGCTCTACAAATACTAAATACTGTAAGAACTTTTCAAACTTAATGGTGTCAAGATTTCAAATGAGTATGATGGGAGAGATGAATTTCTTTCTCGGATTACAAGTAAAACAATTTTCAACGGGGATTTTTATAAACCAAGCAAAGTACATTTTTGATATTCTTCGGAAGTTCAAAATGGACAATTGCAAACCAATTGGAACCCCAATGGCACCAGGTACTAAGATCGGCACTGATCCTTTGGGTAAAAGTGTTGATGTTAGGACTTATAGAGGAATGATAGGTTCTTTAATGTATCTTACTTCAAGTAGTCCAAATATTATGTTCTCAACATGTTTATGTGCAAGATATCAGGCTGATCCTAAAGAATCCCATTTGGCTGTTGTCAAACAGATCTTTAGATATCTGAAGGGGACTGCAGATCTTGGTCTGTGGTATCCTAAAGATACTGGGATTGAATTGACTGCTTATTCAGACGCAGATCATGCTGAATGTATGTTAGACAGGAAGAGCACTTCAGGTCATATTCAATTCCTTGGAGACAAGCTCGTTAGTTGGGCGTCAACAACTTTGTGTTTCCACTTCGACTGCAGAAGCAGAGTATGTAGCTGCTGCTAGTTGCTGCTCTCAAGTTTTGTGGATGAGGACACAACTGCGAGACTATGGATTCAAGTTTGACAAAATACCGATCTTTTGTGACTCGAAGAGCGCTATCGCTATATCAGCTAATCCTGTGCAGCATACTAAAACAAAGCACATTGATGTCAGGTATCATTTTATAAAAGATAATGTAGAAAAAGGTACAATAGAACTTTACTTTGTAAAGACTGATTATGAACTTGCAGATTTGTTTACCAAACCTTTAGATGAAAAGAGATTCAATTTTCTTGTATCCAAGCTTGGTATGCTAAATCTCAAGGTCTAATCAGTAATTACCTATTAAAGTTTCTTTTATTGTAATTTTTCATCATTTCTTTATTATTAGTTCTGAAAGGATATCTGCACTTTAACATGTTGTTCATGATCTCAGGGGGAGTGAGACAAGATTCTAAGATGATCAATATTATTTTGAGGGGGAGTTTCAATAATTGTTGTATTTACTTAACTGATAAATTTTTGTGATGCATGATTTTAGGGGGAGTATATGAGTAAAGCAAAAGGAGTAAGGATATGATTTCTGATTACTTCTGATCAGAACTCGTACTATAATCGTTTTACTGCTTTATGTCTTTTAATTTTGAATAAATTTGTGAATAAAGTTGCTTTGACATGACTTTGAGTCTTGTGCAGAATGAAAGAAGCTTTCAAGATCATATCTTTATGACTTCAGCTGACTTCATGAGATTTAAGACTGCATAGAAAGGTTAATTTCTTATCTTAATCTCATATGTGGTTGAAAGGACAACTTTCAATCATAGAAAACATGTTCTTAAATGTTCAAACCACTTCCCGATTCTTAAACAGATTTCATGAATTGGAAGTTTGATTTTAAAATGTTTTCAAGATTTACTTGTGCTTACATGATTATAAACCGTGTGTTTCCAAAGATAAATACTTGTGTATTGTCTTTTCTATATACTTTTAAGTATTCACACATACCGGTTTGATTTTCTTGTTTATAAATGTTCTTACCATGTCTCAAATTTGAAACATATTTTTCGATGGTAAGACACCCTGCTTGCACTTCAATGAATTTTGAGTGTCAATTCATTTCGAAGCGTTCGTTCCAAGAATGTCTATATTTTTGATTCATATAGACAATATCCATTATTCTTGACCATAAGCCTTAACTGTTATATCATTTCATTCTGATCATTTTTCATACAATGTCAGATTTTCAAACAAGTCTCTTTAAATAATAAGTCTCTTGCATTCATATCTATTCACTCATTATATACTTGTTTGAAAATACTTCAATGTTTAAAAATGCTCATATCTTCATGATTATATTCTGAGCATATGAACATTTGATATTTGTATTTGAGCTTTAAACTGTTCAAGTTAAATCACTTTGAGCAACATATGCTTTATAGGAAATTATGGGTTTCTTTGTGCTAGGACTTAAATGAACTTCTATGGATTCACGATTACCAGTGTCTCCTACCCAAGAAGTTAATCCATAGTGATTGAGTGTGAGGAGTCAAAAAGAAATGAGTGTGGGTTGTGTGTTGAGGTAAAATGGAAAAGAGAGTTTGGTTAGCAGCGAGCTTAAATGATTAAAAGAAAGAGGGTGTGAGATCAGAGTAAAAGAATACTAAACTCTGCACCGACTACTTTCTGAGCTAGGCAACCACATTACTAGCGTTTCACAATTCTTTGGTGAATGTTATTGAAACAGGCAACTAGCCCATGCCAACTTTTGAATAAAACCCCACCAGTCACTCATTTTCTTCTAAAAAAAGAAAGCGTTTCATATTTTAAGGGGACGCAACACATAATCTATTTGATTTTCATTTGGAAAATCTGGATATTGAAAAAGAAGGAAGTTTGCCCCACCTTCGCACTTCAATCATGCACATTGAGTCTGTGTTTATCTACTGTTGTCTCAGTGGTTTACACAATGTTGAGCCTTTATAAAAGCAATCATATTATGCTTAATTCTTTCTACACTTGCACGAACACACAAGGAATTTGTTTTCTTGTCATAACATTCATAGAAATTTCCTTTGTGGTGTTTCGATGATTAGATGGAAGCCCTAGCGGAGTGAACATCAAAAATCTCCTTTCCTATGTGTATCTGTTACACACAGTAACTTCGTGTTATTGACAGGCATATTAACTGATTCGGGTGTTACACAAATATTTTGTCTGGATTTGCAAAGATCTAGATAAATACATGGTTACAGATCAACGAATCAGAGGCTCTTGGACAAATCAGAATGGTCAAAGACATTTCTTGGAGAAAGTTTTGATGTTATAGATGCTCAAATCATCAAAAAGGGGGAGAAGGTTCAAGAAATGTGAACAAAGGTATAAGTATTGGGAGATGATTTACAGAATTGTCAGAGTCAGAGATTGCAAAGTTAAAGACTTGTCTGAGATCAAAGGTATTTTGCAAAAGCAATCCGAGCTAAATCTGAAGATAATTTCTTTCTGAAGTCTGAAAGAGTTTGTGAAAGTTTTGGGGAGATTATTGAAGACTGTTTCTAACATTCTTGGGGGAGATTGTTACTATTTGTTGAAGAATAGTGTTTGAAAGGAATACAATTTATTTGAAGATGATTCAAGTTAACAGAATTCAACAAAGGGGGAGATACACTTGAAAGAGATTGAATCAAAGGAGGAGATTGTTTTGCTAAATCTTTTTGAAGATGATCTTGAATCCAAAGGGGGAGATTGTTAGAGCATAAATATGTTGAATACAAGATCATGAAGACTAGAGATCAAAATTCAAGAAGTCAAAGCTGGAAAGTCAACTTTCATTGAAAGTCAAAGTCTTTGTAATGTTTTGCTTTAGTTTTTGTCTTGTTAAGTTTGTAGGTATAAATAGCTTTGTTTGCTGTTTAATAGATAGATGGTTAGAAGTCTTGGTTACTATTCGAGAGAGAGTTTTAGAGAGAGAAAGTGAAGAACAGAGTTTGTAATCGTTTGGAATTTGAATTGAATCAAAACAGGTAGTTTTGTTAATCTTGTTTGTATTGAATTGCAATTTGAATCTTGAAACAGGGACACACACATAGTCTTTAAGCTGGCTTTCATCCATATTACTTGTAAACAACTGGCAACAGCGACATATTCTACTTCTGTTGTAGAGGTTGACACACACTTTTGCTTCTTGGATGACCAGCTTACTAACTTGTATTCCAGAAGTTGATAACATCCAGAGGTGCTCTTTCTGTCTAACTTACATCCTACATGATCTACATCAATATAGGCTATTAATTAAAAACTAGAGAGCATTGGATACCAGAGGCCCATTGATGGAGTGCCTCTAGGGTATCTAAAGACTCTTTTAACAACAAATAAGTGTGATTCCTTTGGATTAACTTGATATCTAGCACAGAGGAAGGTTGCAAACAATATATCAGGTCTGCTAGCAGTTAAGTATAAAAGTGAACATATTATACCTCTATTGTTCTTGACATCCACTGGCTTACCAGAGGGATCAGAGTCAAGCTTAACTCCAATGGCAATAGAAGTTTTCATGGGAGCTGAATCATTTAGTTTATACTTTTTTAGAATGTCAGAGACATGATTTGATTGATTAATGAAAGTGCCCTCTGAAGTCTGCTTTACTTGGATTCCTAGGAAGAAAGTTAATTCTCCCATTAGACTCATTTCAAATTCACTTTTCATCAGCTCTGAAAACTTGTCACAATATTTTTGGTTAGTAGACCCAAAAATAATGTCAACAACATAAATCTGTACCAGAAGTAGCTTATTCTTGTTGATTTTGATGAATAGAGTAGTATCCACTGCACCTTTTTCAAAGTTGTTAGCAATCAGAAAGTTTGAAAGTGTTTCATACCAAGCTCTGGGGGCTTATTTACATCTCGATAGTGCCCTTCTCAACATGATCTTTAAGAAAGTGGTACCTGACATCAATGTGCTTGGTCTTGGAATGTTGCACTGGATTAGCAGAGATAGCAATGTGTTAGTGTAATATTTTAGAAGAAAGTTTTGTAAAGAAAATGTTTTGTAAAGGCCTTGGGCCTGTTGGGCTTAAATGTATAAGATTGGGCTTGGGCTTACAAGTTGTAACAAGGGAGTGGTAGCTAGTGGACTATAAATAGGATTATTGTGTTTGTAATAATTCACAATTTTATAATTCCAAAATGTAGTCTCTAATAACTTTGTGCTCTCATTAGTGTAGGTTTATTTTCTCTAAATAATTAGTCCATTCCTATCCTATCTAGTTACATTTAAACATGAAATGATCTAGATCTCGGACCTAACATGTGGTATCAGAGCCAAACGATAAAATTCTTATCGAAACGATTATCGGATCTCGACATTTCATGTGTTTTTAGCCCGATCTAAAAGTAAGTTTGTTCAAAACTCATATCCTCTTCAAGATTTTCTCATGATTAGATTCCAGATCTTCTACAATTCTTAGATTCGAATTTCGTCAGGTTTTGAGGATTTTCGGAATTTTCGTTCGAAATTTTCGGTGTCCTTCGCGTTTATTTTTAGATCCAAATTTTTTTGTGTATGAGATGATTTGATTTGATTTGCTTAAATCTGTTCGTTATCAAATTTCGAGCATTCTACAATTTTTAGAATCGAAAAACAATGAAAAATGAGTGAGATATGAACTTCAAAAGATCGTTTGCCGGAAAACACGGATGTGACCGGAATTTGAGGTTTGAGCTATGATATTGTCAAATCGTCATTACAGATATGTACTAAATGTTTATCTTGGTTGATTATCAGTTTTTTGATGTATTTTGAGCAAGAAAATCGAGTGTTGTGATCTGTTGAATACACCTCACCGAAAAAACGTCATTGCCGGAAAAGTTACTGTTCATTGTTGGAAAAACGAGATTTGAGCTGTGATTTTGTCAAATATTCGTCCAGATCTGGTTGTGTGTTCACGTCAATCAGATTTGCAAGGTAATTACATGATTTACGGCAAGAAATCAAGAGTTTTGTGCTATTAAAAAAACCTTGCCGGAAAAACGTCATTACCGGATTTCACACTGTTTCGCCGGAATGTTTCTGTAAAATCATTCAGATCTGGTTGTTTCATCTTTTCGATCATATTGCAAGTAAATGTCAAAGTTTCCAGCATGAATTCATGAGTTTTGGAGGTTGTGGATGAAGTTCGCCGGAAAAATTAGTTGGCTCGCCGGAGAAAGCTGTTGCATCACCGGCAACTATTGATTCACGATGCATATTGCTTAAAAAAAGTTGACTTGATGATTATTCAAACTTTTGGATGCAATTATCTGTTGTTTGATCGTGCTTGTTTTAAAATAAAGTGAAGAAAAATGAACAGTACATGATTTTATGTTAAGGAAGACAATGAATAGTAACTAACGGACTTCCGTTAGTCCCGTTAGTTTTTCTAACAATTTTGGTCCAAATTCGTTGTTTTGGCCAAAAATTGTTCCTCAACCCCTACATTGTAGTGTATCTCTATTGTTCCTTCTTCAAGCGTAATGTTTACGACTCTCAAGCCGAATTCCTACTCGACTCGCGATTAACGACAGATTCTTTGTTATTAACTAAGAATGCACTCGGTTTGTCACGTCAAACTCACTCGTTATCATTCCTATGGGCTTATCGGAACGAGTTGGGTTTCTACATTTCGAGATGTTTTATCGTGCACTTAGTCGAGGTTACGGTGTACATTGGATCCGGTTTTAAAGTCGAAAATATGAAGAATGAGAGCAAATTTCAAGGGGGAGCCGAGCCTATAATTGAAGATGCATCACTAAAGTTTTTTCAAGAAAATCAAGGGGGAGAGGAGCTTAAAGAGTTGAAGATGATTTAATTTCCAAAACTTTAGGGGGAGAATTTTAGTGTAATATTTTAGAAGAAAGTTTTGTAAAATAAATGTTTTTGTAAAGGCCTTGGGCCTATTGGGCTTAAATGTATAAGATTGGGCTTGTGCTTACAAGTTGTAACAAGGGAGTGGTAGGTGGTGGACTATAAATAGGAGTATTGTGTTTGTAATAATTCACAATTTTATAATTTCAAAATGTAGTTTCTAATCACTTTGTGCTCTCATTAGTGTAGGTTTATTTTCTCTAAATAATTAGTCCATTCCTATCCTATCTAGTTACACATAAACATGAAGTAATCTAGATCTCGGACCTAACACAATGGCACGTCTGGAGTCACACAGAATCGGAATTTTGTCAATCTCAAGACCATAGTCTTTAAGCTGACTTTTCATCCATATTACGTGTGAACAACAACTGGCAACAACGACATATTCTACTTCTGTTGTAGAGGTTGACACACACTTTTGCTTCTTGGATGACCAGCTTGCTAACTTGTCTTCCAGAAGTTGATAGCATCCAGAGGTGCTCTTCCTGTCTAACTTACATCTTGCATGATCTTCATCAGTATAGGCTATTAATTCAAAACCAGAGAGCATTGGATACCACAGGCCCATTGATGGAGTGCCTCTAGGGTATCTAAAGACTCTTTTGACAACAAATAAGTGTGATTCATTTGGATTAACTTGATATCTAGCACAGAGGCAGGTTGCAAACATTATATCAGGTCTGCTAGCAGTTAAGTTTAAAAGTGAACCTATCATACCTCTGTAGTTTTTGACATCCACTGGCTTGCCAGAGGGATCAGAGTCAAGCTTAACTCCAGTGGCAATAGGAGTTTTCATGGGAGTTGAATCATTTAGTTTATACTTTTTTAGAATGTCAGAGACATGTTTTGATTGATTAATGAACGTGCCCTCTGAAGTCTGCTTTACTTGGAGTCCTAGGAAGAAAGTTAATTCTCCCATTAGACTCATTTCAAATTCACTTTTCATCAGCTCTGAAAACTTGTCACAATATTTTTGGTTAGTAGACCCAAAAATAATGTCATCAACATAAATATGTACCAGAAGTAGCTCATTCTTGTAGATTTTGATGAACAAAGTAGTATCCACTATACCTTTTTCAGAGTTGTTAGCTTTCGAAAGTTTGAAAGTGTTTCATACCAAGCTCTAGGGGCTTATTTAAGGCCATACAGATCTTTGTCTAGATAGTAGAGCTTTCAAACCCAGGGTGTTGTTGAACATATACCTCTTCATTGAGTTTGCCATTCAAGAAGGCAGATTTTATATCCATTTGATAGACTCTGAAACCCTTGTGAGCTGCAAAGGCTAGAAATATACTTATTGCCTCAATCGTTGCAACAGGAACGAATGTTTCATCATAGTATATTCCTTTTTCTTGGAAGTATCCCTTTGCTACAAGCCTGACTTTGTTTCTAATAAGTATCCCATCCTCATCCTTTTTTTTTTGAAGACCCACTTAGTTCCAATAGCAATTTTGCCTTTCGGAAGGGGAACTAGAGACCAAACTTTGTTTCTTTCAAATTGCAGAAGCTCCTCTTACATAGTTTCAATCTAGTTTGGGTCATCCAAGGCTTCAGAGATCTTTTTGGGTTCAACCATGCTAAGGAAGTTCATAAAGAATGCTTCATTAACAGTGGCTGATATTTTTTTTATGCCATCATTGGGATCACCAATGATTTGATGAGGGGGATGTTCTTTGGTCCATGTAGACATGGGAGAATGAATTTGTGGAGGAGTTTAAGCTTTAGAAATGGGTGAAGGCCTTTCTGACATAGGGCTCTGAAAGGGAGTAGTGTGAACTTCTGAATTTAGGCTTTGAGTAGGTGAAGTGTTCACTTGTCCCTCTTCAGATGAATGTCCAGGTCTAGGATTTTCAGTTGGACCTGTAGACATTGAGACAAATGGTGAGTTATTAGAAGGGCCAGATAGAGATGTACCTGATGCTTGGGGTCCCTCTGAAACTTATTCAGAGACACATCTGATGGTAAGATCAGAGGCATCATCCTCATAAAAAAAGGTCTTCAAATAGTAAATTTAATTCAAGACTCTTTGATTTTGGAGGATTCTGAAGTATCTTGTTTTGGCTTGAGTTCAGAGCAAGAGCACTCTGAAGTCATGGGCTCTTTATCATCAAAGGAAACATTTATGCTTTCATTGATGAGCTTAGTTCTGATGTTGTAAACTATGTAGGATTTTGAAGTAAGTGAATATCCAATGAACTTCCCTTGATAAGCCTTTTTGCCAAGACAATCTCTGTCATTCAAAATGAAGCACCTGCATCCAAAGACATGAAAGTAATTGACATTAGGTTTCCTTTGATTTATGAGTTCATAAGCATTTTTCTTGAATCTTTTCACTATGATAGCTCTGTTTTGAGTAAAACAAGCTGGAGAAATTGCTTCTACCCATAATGTGGTAGGTAAACCAGAGGCTGCCAACATGATCCTTGCAGCTTCAACTAGTGTTATGTTCCTCCTTTCAACAAATCTATTCTGTTGAGGGGTTCTAGCTGCAGATAAGTTATGTGATATTCATTCACTTGTGAAATATTCATCAAGTTTAGCATTTTTGAATTCGGTCCCATTATCACTTTTTAACTTCAGAACCTTGTTGCTGAGTAGTACCTGAATTCATTTCAACAGATTTATTAGTATCTCTGGGACATCAGACTTAGCTCTGATGAACTCAATCCTTGTATATCTAGAATATTCATCAATTAAGACAAGTATATACTTTTTGCCAGCTAGACTCTGCACAGATATGGGACTACAGAGGTCAACATAGAGCATGTGTAGAGGTCTTGGGCAAGAGTGATCACTCTTTGTTTTGTGTGATGCCTTCTTGAGTTTTCCCATTTCACATGTAGAACAGAGATGATCTTTATCAAATTTCCGAGTGGGCTATCCTTCGACAAGCCCAAGTTTAGCCAGTTTGTTTAGAGTTCAAAAGTTCAGATGAGATAACTTCTTGTGCCAGAGCCAGACATCTTCATTTTTCTCAGAGCGTAAGCAGAGAGTCTCTGAATTATTCTTTGAGGTAAAATTCATCAGATAAAGATTTCCTTTTCTGTCTGTTCTGAGTAGTTCTTTACCTGTATTGGTTAATAAAGAGCAGTATTTTCTCTAAAACTTGACATCAAACCAATTTTTACAGAGTTGACTTATGCTGAGCAGATTGTGCTTTAACCCATCAACATAAGTAACCTTTGACACAAAAATGTCACCTTTGGAAAGCATACCATACCATACCCTCTGATCTGATCTTGTCTATCATCTCCAAAAGTTACAGAGCCTCCTATTTTGTCTTTAAATGAGGATAGTAACTTTTTGTCTCCAGTAATGTGCCTTGAACATCCAGAATCAAGGTACCATACAAGCACATGTTGTCTCTGCAAGACAGATCAAAGTTTTCTTTTAGGTACCCATTGCATAATGGGTCCTTTTTAGTTAGATTGAGGTTTGCTTCCCTTGTCCTCTGGTTGTCCAAACTTAGCTGGACTGTCAGGTTCCTTCCTCTGCCATTTTTTATTAGGGGTCTTAGGATTATTTGCCCTTTTTGGTGACCCATTCAGAATGCAGTGAGGGCCAAAGAAGTGCTTTCTTAATTTCAAAAATAAATCAAGGCATTTGCAGTTATGTGAACATTGAGATAGGGTTTGGAAGGTAAGAATTTGGTTTTACTCTTGGCCTTTTCTTTTGCCTCATTTTCCAACTCTAGAGAGGATTTGGCTTTTAAGCACATTTCAACAAAGTTGGGACATATAGGAATTCTTGGTACATTTTCCTTGATTAAGATCCTTTTGTTTTGAATTCCAGAGGGGAGTTTAGTCTCCTCTGATTTGTTAACAACTATCTTTGTAGTCTTTGGAATCGACTTTGATTTGGAGAAGACTAATTTATTTTCATCAATAATAATGTCCTCATCCACAGAGGATGTCTCATCTAAATCAGAGTCGGAATCAAGGAAGTCCTTTTGGGATTCCTTGGATAGTTGAACTAGAATAGATGTACCAAGCTCATCTGAGCAATTATGTTGGAATGTATCTCTGATGTTGCAAGTGATGATTTCTGGCGTTGATGAGCATGAGTTTTTCTTCAGAACTTCCAATAAATTCTTTTCAAAAGAGAGTTCAAGAAGTTTTTCAGAATCTTCTGCATTCAAAGGTTGGAATTTTGTTACATCTGGATTCAGACAACTTTGATTTTTAACGTCAGAGAGACTTAGATCAAAGGCAACACAATTCTGATCCTTGAAGTAGTCAAAGTTGAACAAGAATTTAGTTTTACTTTGAGCAGGCATGTGCTCAGAGGCATACTGAATATTTTTAAATTTGAGTTTCCTTGTTTTTGATCCTTTAGAGGTTCTCAATCTCTTGAATGATGACACACTATTTAAGAGTAGAAAATCGGGCTTTTGAATTTTGCCAACACAAAAAGTGTTTGTCATATAGTTCTTCTTTTTCCCTGTATAGGGATCCATATCACTGAACCCTAGCCCTTGAGTGTCCATCTGAGAGTTGATCTTATTGTGCACATCTTGTGCATCTTGATACTTCTTGATTTAAATTTCCTTCCTTTGCAAGTTCTGATGCAGAAACTCTCTTATCTTTTGAAAATAATTTTTCAGAGCCAGAAAGTTGAGTCTTTCATACTCATATTTCTTAACCACTTCATCCTTATCCCTTGTGGTTTTCTCAAGTTTTTCACATTTTGCAGTGAGGGACTGTTCTTTAAAAACATTCTTCTTTTCAAGTTCAGATTTTTCCTTTGAAATTGTTTCTTTTTCTTCTTCTAAAAGTTCCTTTTCTCTTTTGTAAAAGATTAGGTCTTTCTGAGCTTGTTTTCTTTTATCCTTTTCATCTGAAAGTTTTTGTTTAAGTTTTAGAAATTCTTCAGAGAGTTTTAAGACATCAATCTCAAGTTCAGATTGAGTATTATCAGAGTCAGAGGTAGAGCATACCTTTTCATCTGATTCGGATGACTCTTTAGATTGATCGTCATGTAATAGGTCTTCACTGTGATCAGAGGTTTCACAGAATTGAGCATGCTCTGGTTCATCATCAAAGGATGAATCTGATTCCCAATTTTCCATTTATGCTACCAGGCTTCTTTCTCTGACATTGTATTTGTATTTGTTCTTGTAGTAGTCTTTCTCTTTGACAAGACGAACTTTACAATTTGCAGAGAAGTGGAATATCTTTCCACATCTGAAGCATCTCCCATCATTCTGATTTTGGGGAATGTCATTGTTTTTTTTATTTAGAGGTGTTTCTGGAGCTGCTCTGGGCTGAAAATGGGCTGGTCTCTAATCGAGAAAACTGAACCTGTTTCTAATCATAGTTTTGCACTTGTCTCTGATTCTGATAAGGAGCTTGTCTTTGGTCCTGCTGGTAGAAAGGTTTCTGATATCCTCCTCTTCTTTCTGTTCCTTCTTCTTTTCCATCTCTGCCTTTTCGGTCAAATACCTTATTGCCAAATTTCTTGTTTAACTGTTGGGTAATCAAAGCAAGAGATTTGGCAAAGGCATTGAAATCTTCATCTTCATCATTAGATATGATTGATCCTTCATCTTCTCTTTCAGCGATTAGAGCTTTCTTTCCTTTATTCCTCTCTCTGATGGGCTTCTCTCTGAGGTCATCTCCTCTGATGGATTTTCTTGATGTTTCTGAGATTAATGCCAGAGGGCCTCCTTTTGAGGTATTTTCCCTCTTCTTCGCAACAACTTTTTCCTGAGCTGAGCTGCTAGAGTTTCATAAACATCATGAAGTGACCATGCTTCCAGATCTTAGGTTACTTGTAGGGACATGGAGAGTTGTAACCATTCATCATTCAAACTTCTGAAGAACAACACATTGTTATCTTCCTTTGATCTGACTACCCCACACTTTTTGCATTTGTTGATAAGAACATTGAATCTGTTGTATGTTTGTTGCAGAGATTCATTAGGTAGTGCTTTGAAGTCATTGTATTCATTGATTCATTGAGTTCGTCTGTTCTTCTGGGTTTTAACGCCTCCTTCAAGTTGATTTAACAACTTATTCCATATCTCCTTGGCAGTACGACATGAGTCAAGTTCCTGAAATAAATCATTTGGAATAGCCATGATCATGAGTCTCATGGCTTTTCCATCATTTTCGATCATACTTCGTCTTCTTCAGTGTACCCAGCGAACTCTTTTGGAGCATAATGAACTGGAACTTCAGTTGTAGTTGATGTAGCAGGAACGCGTGGAACAAGAACCATAAGTGATTGTGATCCATGAGTCATGGACCGCATCAAATCTTTGTCTATTCCATCAAAGAAGTTAACCATACATATTTTCCACTAAGGATACTCATCACGAAGAAGTGTTGGAGGTTTCTTGATAGATCCAACAGTATAAATGGCGTTTATGCTAGTGTTCGCCATTGAAGAGAAGATGAATAAAACAGATGAAAACTTTTGGAAGGAAATGATCTTAGTCTAGAGAAGGTGTACTATAGAAGATTATACTGGATATGTGATGATCTTCCAACGTAAAATCAATGTGGAAATCATATTGGATCAATTTTATTTGAAACAAATCAACCTGCTCTAATACCACTTGTTGGTTCCCAGATTTACTTGGATTCAAAATGTGTATAAAGAGTAAGTGAGCGGAAGCTTTGAATAAATAAGATCAATCACAGTAGAATGAGATATACAAATAAACAAGAAGATGTTTCACGAAACACAGTCATATGTATTATAATCTTTCAGGAGATGAACATGAAGAACACCAAGAACACACAGTAAATGTGTGAAAAGATCTCACTGAAAATTCTCTCTCTCACAATAGTACAATGCACGACAATATGGTAGTGGAAACTTTGTGTATGTGCGCTCATACAATATGGCAGTCTTGTCCCCTATATATAGCCTAAATCAGGAAGGTACAAAAGCTGCTGCCCAGTCCTAAGGAGTCCTAAGGTGCCACGTGTAAAGGTAAAGCAACCGCTTTTGGTGCTGACGTGGCAGGCTGAAGGGTGACTCCACACTTGAAAGATTTGTGCACAATTGAACTTCAGAGCAGAGGTTAGAGGGGGCCTTGGTGCTCTGATGCTGGATCTTCTTGTGGTTAGGTATCCTCTGATGTGGTGTCTCTGATGGAGCGGTCTCTGAAGTTAATTTTCTGTCTGAAGTAGTCTCTTGTGTCTTTGAAGCAGAGAGAGTCTCTGATGCTTCATGACTTGGTGATTTTCAATACTTCTAATTCAGAACTACTTGGGGCTAACATCGCCACTAAAACCATTGAGGTAGTTTTCTAAAACACCATATTGTTGTAAACTTTTCTTCTATATACATATGCATTGGATCCGGACTAAAAGGGTTTCACGATTATTTTTTCGTTTTATATGCATATATGTTTATGTTTATTGTTTCCGCTGCGCTTATGTGAACCTGTTGAAACCCATTAGACAGTAGGCCGTTATGCTTGGAAAATTGGATTGTTGTGTATGGGAGAATTGATGCTTTAGCAGGACAGCCCATGCATGAGAGTTTGTTGTCTAGGAAGATGTTTTAGAGGTGATCCCATGCATGTTGGGCAGTAGTGTCCGGTTCTAAGATGGTGTGTAGAAGATCAGTCGAGATGGTGCCGTAGATCCATTAAAGGACGACGACATAGAGATGTAACCACAACGGTTCATCGATAGAGGTATCACGTGGAGGAATAATATGGTCGAGTACCTGATACGCATGAGCAAGGATTTTGAAAAGCTCGGCCCATGAGGCATAGTGAACCTTTTCGACTTCCAGGGTGATGGGTATGAAAGTCCTCATATTAGAGATGGTGCGGGTTGGGGGTGGCATCGTTGGTTTTGGGAGGGAGGTTTTCACTGCGGTGGCCATTGGAGAAGAAAGGCGGCTAGGAGAAAGAGAAAAAGATTTTTGGGTTTTTAGGAGAGGGATCCAATACCATAACAGAAGTCGTAATGTGATATTCCCTCTGTATTTCATCATATATTTATACAAATACAACGGCATAGGGGAAGCGATATACAAGATAATCATTAACACAATTTTAGGAGAGATATTACATTCTATATTTATCGCTAGTAACAATTAAAATTTACATATTATACCTCTCTATGAAATCTAATGAATAAACCAACTTTAAAATATCCATATACGATTCTAAATTAAATAATACAGAAATCATGCCTTCGAGAAATTTTAACAATTGAATCTAGGAACAGGAACCTTGATTTTTTTTATTGCATATAATCTATAGATGCGTAAACCTTCCTTATAAATCATGTAAAATTGTAAACCATTATTCCTTGCAAGTATAACCTTAATGCATGATTCTCTCCCTTGGTGAGCCTTAATCTGTATTCATCACACTTTCTCTTGATCACCCATCAAAAGCCTGTACCAACCATCATTCTGATGATCATTTGGTTCAACGGACCTTTTATCCGCATGAAAAGTTCCCTCTTGATACTGAAAATTGCAACTTCTCGTACTCTCTTTTTGCTTTTTGGATCTTTCTAGGAACTCATTTATGCTATCCCACTTGGTCCTGCATGTTGCTCTATTCCTATTGTAACCTAAAGAAGCCATTTTTGAAGCAATTTCATCCGAAAGAACCTCTTCCATGTTACCACCTTGCTCGAATCTTGTTCCTATGTTGGTTCTTCGAAAGTGTATGAGTTGCCTAATCTCATTTTCTCCCCAATTACACATGGAATTATTACAATCGTTGCATTCTGGAAAACAATGGTTGTGAAGTGATTCCTTATTGGTTAATTTGTGCAAAGCCTGCATCAATACCGGCTCGCGAGACTCCATCCATGCTCGTTTATTACCCCAAAACTTGTGCTTGATCTCCAATCTACCCACATCTTCTTTCCTCCATTGCTCCACTCTTGACATCCTCTCTTGTTCCTTCTGTTCAATTGTCTTCATCATCTTCACCATCCATGCCTCTTGTTTGTCCACGATCTTCGTCATCTGTGCATCAATGAAGTCTTTTATGTTCTTCTTCCAACTCGGTTTCCTTAGTTTCGTCTTGTTAGTCATCCTCCCAACACAATCAGGGTTCTCAGTAAATGAACCCATGGCATGGTTAAGATTAGGATTAGGATTAGGACAAGTACTACGGCCTCTTTCACCGTAGAGAGCATCCAGTTGGTGAAAGAACCTATAGTGTTTCCCATCTTGTCTTCCTGCTTTCCCTTCTTTAGTCCTCTTGTAATACTTGTACAAGTTTTCAAATTTCTCTCTGCACTTTTTCCCATTTCTTTGATACCCATATTCCTCGGACATTATCCTGAAAATTAACCAGAAGTTAAGATGATTTTTGTAGTCCACACAACACACTAGGTTTTGTAGAACACCTAAAAAGTCTAAGCGTCCTAATAAAATATTTTACAAAACTTTAGTTTATAAGGCCAAACTAAAAGTGTCTTATTTAAATGTGTTAAAATAGGTTTATTTAAATGTATTTTTCAAATACGATAATATTTGAAAAATGTCTTATAAATATAAGTATCGTATAAAAAGATAAGTTTATAGGACACTTCTAAAATGTCCTATAAGATAGTTAATTAATAGGAAACTTTATTTTAAAACGTCTTAAAAAACTTGTTAAAACGCCTAAAAACGTCCTATAAACCTATTAGACGACTTTACATTGGATGCTTTGTGGTCTGTTCCTATAAAGTATTCTATTAGAACGATTAGACATTCTAGACATCCTACAAAGCCAATTTTGTTGTAGTCGTTGATAATTTTTGTAGTCCAGAGACTAGTTAGATTAATCAACATTAAGTTATGGCAAGAAAGAAGTACACTTCTCAATTGATTAATTGCTGTCTTGTTTATGGAGTATGAATCTCATGCTGGTTGGTCTGGAGACTTACAACTACATCCAAGCTCGAGGGTTTTTCCGACAACTAAAGTAGCTGAAGAATTTGTTTACACTTTTTTGTGTAGCTGTTGATTTACTTAACTGAAGGCAGTGAAAAGTTCATCCAATTAAGATTATCAAGTTAGAATGATTTGTGACAGATCTATATACGAAACTATATATACAAAAGAAATCATCAAAGATCTTTCACACATCACATCGAAAGCATATAGAAGAATATACGGAGATGAAGTTGGGCTTCTTTTTTATTGTTGAGTTTCTTGAAGTCGAGTGCTACCATTGATGTTTATAACCTGTAAAATCTTTATTTTCCTGAAGAAAAATCAAGTATATATACCAACGTTCTATTTTATATGCACCCCCAAGAAAATTGTTTTGATACAACTCGAAAAACCACTTCTTTCCCTACCCCTCTCTCTCTCTCTTCTCTCTCACACACACAATGTGAGAAAATAGCTCTAGAAGTGAGAAAATAGTTCTAGAAAAAGCCCCATGATCCAGATTCATTGCAAGAATATAGAGACTTCGTCTAGAAAAGTGAGAAAAAGGTGAAGCATGAAATAGTTGAGTTGGAGAGAGAGAGAGAGAGAGAACCTAGAAACTTCATTCCACAAAGGACCCTTGTGATTTGCTTCTTCGAACTTAGAATTCAGTCTGGATCTGACGTCCAAAAGAGTTAGAGTTTCTTGCCTTGGCCACCTACCAATTACATTACCACCAGTAATCATAATTCCCATCTCTAAACCACCATCACCAACCGTGGCAATTCTCGAGCCAGGACCTCGGGTGGAACCAGGTGGAAGAATATTCGTCCGCCCACCATCACCACTTCCCACAACCACCATCTCATAGTGAAGGTCATGATGCGGACCACAGATTGGTTGGGTAATTCCAGTGAAGATGGGACTTCCATTCATGTAATGAGCCAGATTTGCTATCCCATGTTGCTCCTCCATTCTTCCAGATTCAGATTTTCCACGTTCTATAGCCTTTGATAGATTCAGCGGCAGACCACGGACTCTGTCGTCATTCCAGAACGACTCTCCGTGTGTTCGGAATAATATATATATGATGACCCTTTCTTGCTTTATTTATGTATATATGCAAGTAGTAGAGATTACAGATGAAGGGTTTTGAGTTCCAGTGAGAAATTAAGATTAACGTGAGAATTATAAGAAGTGGTTACCAACCGTAAATGGATGCATATTAGGATGAGATGAACCGGATCAACTCTTTTCTAAGCCGCAATTCATGGAGAACATTTGATTAAAAGTGATTAACGGTTATGATCCACTTCTTACGCTTCTCGCGTTGACCTCAACTTCTCACACCATCATTCCCCCCACAGATGAATAGTCTATATATGTATACATATCAACGTACATATAAACTTCACATCTCTCTCTCTCTAGAACAAAGTATAGAGAGAGAAACGTACAAACTGGTGAGATTAGATGTGATTGCGAATGATAAGGGGACAAATGCGAAAAGATGAAAGACAAAGTAGGTCTAATTTTCCTTTCTTGTTTCCATTCTTTTCCTGATCTCAATTCATTGCATATGCATCAATGGGGCCTAGGATCCTTCCTTTTTGACATCTCTCCCTTCATTCCTTTTCTCTTTTGATGATATGATGAATCTTTTTCGTTTTCGCTACCATTTCGTTTTGAAAATTTTAACATGATAAATGGTCTCGTATATGATTTTTCAACGGTAGACATCAAATTATATGTTAGAGAACATTTTTCAGGACATTAGTTCAATTAATTTACACCCAAAACTAGCTTTTTAACGAAAATTTCTGGTTAGTGAGTAGTGACCTCACACTTTTATCTTTTCATCAATATCATTCTTTTAAAAAAAATATCGTTCGCCAAAAAAAAAAACATCATATAGAGGCAATAACTTATATTAACCATCATACTTGTTGCTTGTTCCCAAACTAATCATTATACTTATTAAAATGTAAAAACCTCATTAAAATATACTAAAACGAGATATTGATAACATCTTGGGGGGTCAGTGGATGATATCCTTAACTACCCGGGTTCGAACCCCGTGGTGAGCATCCTGTGACATCTAGATCATGGGTCTGCCACTTAGTGGTACCCTTAATTGGGCTGGGCCGTGGTCGACGGGATTAGTCGGGTGACACCCTTAAGTGGGAGCCCGGATATCCCGGAAACGTGTGTGTGTTAACTTGACGTTCAAAAAAAAAAAATATATATATATATATAGGGGTTGTTTTATTTGCAACCCTTAAAAAGGTTGCAAACCTTGCAACCCACATCTTAACCGTCGGATTCATGATCGGCGGTTACAATAGATATGAGGTCCAATATTTTTAATTAAATAAAACAGAAAAATAAAAATAAAATAACCGTCGATCATGAATCCAACGGTTAAGATGCGGGTTGCAAGGGTTGCAACATTTTTCAGGGTTGCAAAATATCCTTCCACTATATAGGGGTTGTTTTATTTGCAACCTTTAAAAAGGTATACTAAAACGAGATATTTAACCATCATACTTATAATTTCTTTTCAAAATGATTATTTAAGTTGTCTAAAGTTGGTGACTGTTTCATGGCATTGGATATCTTGATCAATATTTTACGAATATATGTTCTTTTTTCCTGCATAAATGTATACAAAATGGTCTCGTAGTTAGGTTGTAAGAGTATTCACATCAATGAAAACTCAAACTTCTTTTTAAAATTTCGTATCAATTTTACAGTACATTTCACACATTAGTGAAAGTTTTAAATTCCTTTAAAAAATGGTCCCACTACTACATCACCAACTATTTTATAATTTATATTTACGTATTTTAATAATTTATAATATCACAAAAAATATTAATATGATATATTTAATAGGAAAATTAATTTTTCTAGCTATTTTTTTTAATTCGGTTAACCTCCTAGCTATTGTCTCCCCATTTTAATTAAAATAGTATGTACCTTCGTAAATTTGGTTCGTATATAGGAACATCTCCTTATAAATCAAAAAAATTTAAAATTTTGGTGTAACTTGGTAAAATGGGTTCGTATATACGAACCTAATTCAAGTTTTCAAAAAAATTACACTTTTGGCCCTCGCATATACGAACTCAAGAATAGAATACGAAAAGGTTACACTTTTGGCTCCTGTTCGTGAAACACGTTCGGTAATTACGAACACATTTGGAAATCCCTTAAAAAATTGTGAACCTAATTTTTTGGAATTTACGAACATAATTTTTTGGTTTACGAGGGTAATTTTTGCGAATTTACAAACATAATTTTTTGGAAGCCCTTAAAATCCCTTAAAAGTGTTTGGAATTTAAGAACATAATTTTTTAAAGTGTTTGAAAAATTACAACCTAATTTTTTGGCCTATGTTCGTATATTAAATTAAAAATTCAAAAAAATTATACTTTTGACACTTGCATATACCAACTAAAAGAAATAAATTCAAAAAAATTACACTTTTAGCCCTCCATCATGAAATGTTTTGGTAACCCATTATAAAAAAATTCAAACCCACTTTGACGAACCTACCACTTTCAAACCACTTAAAAAAATTACCCTTTTACGATCCTACAAAAAAATTCAAGTGTAACTTTTTAATTCTTTTTAATAGGTTAGTATATACGAGCCTTTTCACGATGAGGGGCCAAAACTCTAATTTTTTTGTTTTTTTTTGTTGAATTTGTATATACGAACCACTTTTACGAATCTACACCAAATATTATTATTATTATTTTGATTTCTAAGAAGGAGTTCGTATATACGAGCCATTTTCACGAACTCATGGGTTATTTCTCTAAAATTTGGGAGATATTGGTTAGGAAGTTAACTGATTTTCAAAAAATGTTTAGAATAATTAATTTCCCTATTTAAGATATAAACAATAAATTAATTATAATATAAATAATATAAACAATAAATTAATTTTAATGTATTTTTATTTTATTAACCAAATTAAAAATCTAAATAAAAAGCGTTCCGTAAAAATATCATTTTATTTAAAATAAATTGTGGATAAATTTTTTAATAAAAATTAACGTTCAAACAAATAATAAATGAATTAAATTTAATAAAAATATTAATAATTAATGTTTTAACAAATTATAATAAATGAAATAATTCAATAAAAAATCTTAATGCTTTATCTACCTGACATTGCAAATGATTTTGTTAAATTAAGTGTAAAAGACCTTGCAATCTAGTCATGTCATCTTGTAAAGCAATTTGCATAATAAATGTGGATGCTCTAGACCATTGAATGATGTTATTTGTTTCCTGTATGCTAATAGATGTTGTTGACTTAATATGGATTCCTCTCGAATTCTTAATTTATGGACTAGGTTATGATAGTCACCCAGAAACAACTCCTCAGTTAGCAGATCTCTAGACAAGCCTAGCTCGGTAGTCATGGCATATACATATAGTAGCTATGCAACCACCTCTCTTTCTAAACAGATCATGAAAGCTTAAGAAATAACAATTTTATTATCAAAATACATACTACATATGTACTAAATATTAAGTTGTACTTGTGATGTACACTTGTACATCTAAGCGCTTCAAGTACCACAACTTTGTGGAAGTCCATTGGGTACTTCACTCTAGTTTTATTGACCAATCATACAACCAAAACCAAGTATGTCATTTTTCATGTGATCAGAGAAAGGTTTGCTATCATCCTTGCATTGCTCTTTATGGGCTTGGTATCATGTCTGATGACAAGTGCTTGTTTACCCTCTGCAGTAAAAGAGTGAAAAAACAGAGAAGTTAGTTCGTGTGTGATCGTGTCTCTATCTGGAGTTATTGCTTATTTCTCAATTCAGTCGTACCAAGAAAGCATTTTCAACGTCGTAAATGCTTTGTCTTTGTCCATGAAAACATCTGCCTGTTTTTACTTATGTTAATGTTCTTTATTTAATTTGTTTTAATATTTCGGGTTTTACAACATAAAAATATACCTAGAAAAATAGCAAGATTTATAGCAATCTTGAAGTTCAATAATGCCAATGTATAATAGAACTCATACAATTGTGAAGGACACAAAAAATCATGTTACGCTAACCTTTTTCTCTATTGTTAAGATTGATTATATAAAAGTTTCAAATATTTAATAGCACTCTACTATTTACCCTTAACACACATTCAAAACGGGTTCTCAATTAGACCTTAAACATTCAAATTTGGTTTTAATCAATGAGATCCAACGATGAGTGATTATTTCAGCTTATACAAACAAGTTATGCACCAATACACTTTATAAAGCATTAAAAATACGATGTGTGTACTTATCAGAGATTTTTTGTTTAAAATTCTCCACTCGAGTTTAAAGATTTGCATTGTCTCAATGTTGGAAAGTGGGATTTGTTATCCCAGATAACAATGTAAACAAGATGTTAATTTTCCATTTGTATTTCCAATCATAGAAAGCATACAATGAGTTCTCAAAATATTCTCTCTCTAACACATGAACACTTATGACACACACTTCCAATCTCTACGCAAACCACTAACCATATCCCTATTTATACACAGGGACAAAACACTGAAGACACTAAGCACTCACAACACTAAATGCGCAGTCAACTAAACACTCACACAACATGAAAACAAAATACAATAGCTTTGACTTTGACTTTTATTACAATTGACTTTGACTTTCTGCTTGAGAGTTGACTTGAACTTTGACATGCTTGACTTTCAGTCTTTAGTGTTCATGATCTTGTATCCAACAAATATATGCACTAACAATCTCCCCATTTGGATCAAGATCATCTTCAAAAAGATTTTGCAATACAATTTCCCTCTTTGATCAATCTTTAACAACTTTATCTCCCACTTTGTAGATTTCTTTCAATAAAGATCATCTCCTTTATGCTCAAAACAATCTCTCCAAGGTTGTAAAAACCTCTTTTAGACATTGGAAAAAATTATCTTCAAATTTAGCTCAGTTTGCTTCAGCAAATTGTCTTCAAAGAAAATTTCAGTAATATTCACCAACCATTCTGAAAGCTTTTAACTTTCTCTTTCCGCTTTCAACAAACTTTCTTCAAATTAACTGTCTTCACATAAATTTCTTCTTTAAGCTCCAACTTTTCTTTATCATATCCCACATTTCTTGATCACTTCTCCCATAACTGATACAAACATTTCTTTTCAGACATTTCTTGAACATAACTTCTCCCCCTTTTTGATGATTGTGGCATAGAAATCATCAAAACTTTCACAAGAAATGTCATCGACCCTTTCTGACCATTTATCTTTTACAAGAGCCTCTGATTATTCATCGATCCAAAAGGTGTTTGTTGGATCCCAGATTTAATCTCACAGCAATGATATAAACAATAAGAATAATAACAGCAAAAGCAATATAGTTTAATATCAAAAGAGATTCAAATATCACAGTTCATAAAGCAGATAATAGATAAACAAGATATTCTTTGAATAAAATATTCAACTTATATTATCAGTTATAAGACTTCTTAAGCACACTTTGAACAATAAGGTGATGGTCCTATTTATAGGACCATAAAGTAAACAATGTACTTATCTGACAAATAGAAGCATGCTTGAACAGTGTCTTACCAAAAAGGTAAGATCAAGACATGCTTGAACAGTGACCTACTCTAGAATGTAAATCTTATCACTAGGTGACGTGTCATCTGTTCTTCTTTGTCAAGAAATTCAGAGTGAATATCTTCAGAGCTCTGAAATAGGATCTCTGATGAGGAGCTCTCTGATGTCTTTCCGTGAGACTGTCTCTGAACTGACTTCAGATACAGACTTGCTTTCTCCGAGACCGTCTCTGAACTGACTTCAGAGACAGACTTGCTTTCTCCGCTGATGTCCCTTGAAAGTCTTTAGATGAAGACTGAGTTATTTTCAATACTTTCATTGGTTCAGATTTGGGGCTAACAATCTCCCCCTAAGTACTGAAAATAAATAAAGGACAGAGAATGTTTAAACTAGAAAGCGAAGAGGAGAAAGTTATCCTCTGTAAATATTACTTCTCATAATAATTTGAAATTACAAAAGAGAATAATATTAAAAAAATAATCAGAACCTATCACTAGAACATATCCTATGAAACTTCATGATGAGCTCTCTGAAGTTAATCATTGAGCCAATTTCCAAGTCTAGTTTTGCCAGTAGGTCTGCTCTGTGTTGTTCTTTCTTTACTTGAATCAACTTTTGTATGCCTTTCAAGGTTTCATCAGAATACTTTTCTACTTGCGAAGCTAGAAAGATTTTCTTCTCTTGGTTCACTCTATAGATGAAACCCAGATTGATCCAGTCTTCTGTTTGTCCAGATTTTCGATGGTTTCCACTGGTTCAGTCACTCCGAGCTTTTCTTCACCCAAGTTCAGAGCAATCTGAAAGTCACGTTTGGCTTTGTGTTTGATATAAGCTTCCATTGCCCGTCTTACTTCAACCATGCTCATTCTTATCTCCCTTCTTCCTGAATCGTATCTCGTAGAGCAATAGGCATATAGATGAGTGAGATCATATGGATTTAGATTTACGAGATCATTATCATTGAACTCGTAAATCTTCTGATCAGATCGAGTCACCACATAATGCCTATATATGATTTTGTTGAAGGCGAATGTTTTTTCAGTGATTTTCTCAACTTTTATTATGGGAGCATCGTTGAGAACCGCCTTTCTTGGTGATATCTTGGCCTGTATGAATCTTCGTTCATAGTCTGGCATATCCTCTCTGATTCTTGGATTCAGAGGGATTACTTGAGTGTCTCCCATATTGAACTCGCAGTAGATATGCCGAAAGTGATATTCTATCGATGCTTCAGGAGTGGATTCTAAGAATGTGGGAGGATGAGTGAATACCTTGGCTGGTAAACCAATGCTTGTCTTCTGAACAAGATTCTCTTGAGGAGCCTGTTCATCAACAACCATGGTTTCTTTGTCCTTGGGTTGTGACTGAGTTATCTCTGAAGGCTGTTCAGAGATATATCCATCTATCTCTGGTGATTTTCTTAATTCTGAAGTTGTTGAGGTATGATGAGGTTGAGCGTGTTTGAAAACATACTCTTCGACATCAATTACTTCGATCTGATCTCCAGCAGCTTCTTCCGCTCTGTCAGAATCTGAGTTATGTTCTTTCTCAGACTCTGAGTCAAAGGCATCTCTCATCACCATTGGTTGTCTTTCGGGTGATGAGAATGCATCTTCAGAGGACGTAGAGAAGTCTACAAGTTGTTCGTTTTCTTCCTCTTCCAGAGCTCCAATTTTCTCTGGAGTTGCATCGGTAACTGGAGTGATTGGAACACCTGGTGTTGATGATGCAAAAAGTATTACCGATGTTGTGAATGTTTGCAAAGTTTGGTTGTCATCAGAAGAGGTGGTGTTCCTCTCTGGTTCCTTCTCTTGAACTGTTGCAGAGAAGGCAGCTTTAGAGGTGTGTTTGGTTGTATCTCTGATCTCCCTATCATGTGATTCAGAGGCCTCATCATCATCTGAGTCCTCAGAATCATTAAATCTGGCTCTCTTTGCTGCTTCGCTAAAAGTCCCACCAGAAAACTTGCGTTTGTATTTGGGAGAGTCTGGTTCAGCGATTCCTTTTCCTTTGGGGTCAAGAAGAGCCTTCTGAATGGATTTAATTGCTTCTGAAGCCGCGATTCTGATTTCAGCAACCTGGTCCTCTGATTTATAGTGATGAAGTTCCAGAGTAGCTTTCACCTGCTTCTGAGCAATAGTAGAGATCTTGGAAGAACATGTTAGCATTCTGCTCATGATTGCGGATTTGAATGAGGCCAGATCACTTTTGGTGATTAGGTCTTCAGTAATCCGGGGTGGTGGTTGTGGTGTTGCTGATGGTGCACTGACTTCTGGTACAGAGGCTTAAATTATTGTTTTGATGAGGTCAGAGATAGAGGCCATTTGTTCTGTTGAGAGTGAAGATGATCTGGTGGCTACTACCTTATCCCTAAGTTCTTGCAGTGCCTTATGAATGTCAATGGTTGTAGTTGCTTGATTTTTAAGAGCAACATTCTGAGCTTTAAGAGCGGCTACTTCCAAGGATGATTCAGCCTTCTATTTGAACAGTTCTTGTTCCAATTCTTGAATTCTGTTTGAGGAGTCCAAAAGTTGGGTCTTCAGAGTGGAAACCTCTGCTCTGAGGTTGGTGTTTTCAGAGCGAAGAGCAGAGGTCTCTGAACCGTCAATTCGCTGAAAGTTATGCTCTTTCATGGAGCCTCTGACTTCCTCACAGAATCTCTGGAACTCAGATTTTGTGATAAGTTCAGAGAGGGGTACATTGGTTACAACATATGTAGCCAATTTTTCCTCGAGTTCAGAGGAGCCTTCGTTCAGAGCTGTTTTGATGTTATCTCTTGAAGGACTTCCACTCAATCCTTGATGTTCCGGAGAATCATCTCTGGGTGTTCTGTTCTCAACCAAGTCCTCCTCCTCAAATTCAGAGGACTGGAAGTGAATGTGGGAGTTGAGCTTGCGATTCAGGCAAGTCAATCCTTGTTCTTTTAGGTTAAGTCATTGTCCCTGAGTTGGACAACTACTTCTGGATATCCTGAAGGGTGAGAGATGAGTCACAGAGGCATCATCATGTGTAGGAATTTTAATGTACTCTGAGGCAACTGAGTACTGAATGTATTGGCTAAGTCCTGTGAAGAGGACTTAACTAGAAATTGAGTTTCCTCAGTTATGTAAACTTCAGAGGTGAAAAAAGGTACCTCTGAAGTGGATGGCTGGTTTGGGTTCGAGGTGTGCACCTCTGATTCAATAACCATTACCTCTGGATTAGGTAGGTTAGATTGTGTGGTTGCATTGGGAGATGGGGTTGGTGTCCTAAAATATATGTGCCTTGGGGCATCTTTTTGTGTGGAAGGGGAAGAACTCTCAGGTTTCTCTAAGTCTGTAAAAGACTTGTTCTCTTCTCTCTGAGAATGTTCAGAGCTAGTCTCTGAAGATTCATCCTCACCTTCCTCAGATCTAGTAGAGCTATCCTCTTCACTAGCAGATGAGGTTTCTTCCATAACTCCCTCATTAACAGCCCCTTCAAGTGCTCTGTCATCTCTCTCAACTTCGGTTTCTCTAGCAAGAGTACCCTCTGGTTCACTCTTGTGAGAGATCTGAACTTCAGGGTCCTCAGATCCCTCTAAAGTCGAGTTGCTCTTACTCTCCATTCCAGGTTCAGGACCTAAGTGTGTTGGGGTTCCCAGAACTGGTTCTAGTCCTTGGGCAACACTGAGATAAGAAACTAAGGCTAAAGATTGAGGATTTACCTGATTCAACATGTGGTGAGGGATCCTCCTTGCTTCTGGATAGCCTTCAGATAGAATTGTCGGTTTGAAGCTGTTCATTATGTAGAAAGGAGTTTTGGGTTGTTCAGTGGCGATCAAAATATGAAGTTTCTCGATCGCCGCATGGATGATTAGAGACAGAAATCTAGGGAATGTTATTGAAGGAACTTTGGATGTTTGGGTAGCTTGTTTAGGGTCCTTTGACAAGCATTTTTTCTTCTTCTTTATTGATGTCAGAATCATATCAAAAATTATGCCGTCCATGTCCAAGTTGCGATTGAAGAATAGGGCATACATGATTGACATAATTTCAGGTGTTGCTTGATCCATGCTCCCCAGTTTGCAGGTGAGACTGCGGTTTAGTACAGAGAACATGAAGTTCCAGATTGGTGTTAGATGTTGTCGTCGGAAGTTGCACAATCTGGTTATTTCAGTGTTGTAACCTAGCATTCGAATGAACTGGAGGAGGGTTTCAGAAGTTGAGCGTTTTTCAAAACGCGTGATTTGAAGTTCCTCAGTTGTTAGGAGTGGGAGAACTTCTCGTAGAACAGTAGGAGTGATGAGTATCCGACATTTTACGACTTGAGATATGTCGAACTCCCCGATTATTCCGTTATGTGCATCGCTGTAGTGACTGGAAGAATACCATTCTTGAACAAACGAGAGTGGACATTCATTGGTAAAAGCAGTTAGGGCTTGAGTCAATTCACAGTTGGAGAAGAACTCGCAGATTACTCCGTATTGTTCCTCAAACTTGGGAGAATCAAGCTGAATCATGTAATTGTTGTATTTGATTGGAAAACGATACAGTCTTGAAGATTTGCCAGATTTGGGAAAAAGCTTGCACCATTCATTTGAAGAAGCCATTTTTGAGTTGAAGTGAAGAAGATGAAGTTCAAATTCTATTTGGAGAGAGAGAGAGAGAGAGAGTGCTTGAGAGTGATTTGTAAAAATGAATATCCGGATGTAAAATTGGTTTTGTATCCAAATTTAGAAAAAGATACACTTGAGTACATAAGGTGAAACGACAGTGATTTGACCCTTTTGATAAAGCCGTTTGGACTGTCACTCATCCCTCTTGTGACACGTGGCCTTGAAAATTGTTGTACCTACGGATGTAGGTTCCAAGAAAATAGGAATGGGGCGCCATTTTTCAATATTAAACTGAATAACTTCTTTTTGCTGACTAGACAAACCTTTCGCCTTGAGAAGTAATTTAAGGTATCACTTGTAATAAAAAGGTTCAGATAACCTGAAATTTTAATTTCAAATGATATCAAAAATTGCTAATTAATTAAGAAGTTCTTGTTTGAGGAATGACTGGTCTGAAAGTTGTTGACTTCCCCTTGACAAATGATTTAGTGAAAAAAAATCCTCAATTTCAGAGACTCTGAGATTAAATTCAGAGACTCTGAGATGAATTTCATTGATTCTGAGATAAAATTCAGAGACTCTGAGATGACATTTGAAAAGTTCTTTTTCTCCCCCTTGACAAAAGAACAACTTTTTATTTTTCTTCCCTTGTCATGTGTTTGGAGAACATTCAGAGACTGATATTGACATACGCTACTTGGTTCAGAGGCTCTGATAATTTGATCAGAGACTCTGAGTTTCTTCCTTGTTAGGTAGACATATTCAACATTCCTAACTTGCTAATCAAAAAATTGAACCTTCATTCATCTAAAGCTTTTGTGAAAATATCAGCAAGTTAGAGATCAGTTGGTACAAAATACATTTCTATTGTTCCCCTTTCAACATGATCTTTTAAGAAATGATACCTTACATCAATGTGCTTTGTCTTTGAATGCTGTACTGGATTGGCAGAGATGGCTATGACACTTTTTGAATCACAGAGAATGGGTATTCTTTCATATTGTTGGCCATTATCTCTGAGCTGAGTTTTCATCCATATTACTTGAGAGCAACAACTAGCAGTAGCAACATATTCTGCCTCTGCAGTTGAAGTTGAAACACAGTTTTGTTTATTGGGTGACCAACTTTCCATATTATTGCCCAATAACTGACAGCACCCAGAGGTACTTTTTCTGTCAAGCTTACATCCTGCATGATCTGCATCAGTGTAAGCTGTTAGATCAAAACTAGAAAGTTTTGGATACCAGAGGCCTAATGAGGGTGACCCTCTCAGGTATCTGAAATTTCTTTCGACAGCAGATAAATGAGATTCTTTTGGATTTGCTTGATATCTAGCACAAAGACATGTTGCAAACATTATGTCAGGCCTACTTGCAGTTAAGTATAATAGTGAACCTATCATGCCTCTGTAGGTTTTTATATCCACAGATTGTCCTGAAGGATCAGAGTCAAGTTTGACTCCGGTGGCTAGAGGCGTTTTCATAGAAGTTGAATCATTGAGTTTGTATTTTTTCAAAATTTCAGAGACATATTTAGTTTGACTTATGAAAGTACCTTCTGATGTTTGTTTTACTTGTAAGCCCAGAAAGAAAGTTAATTCTCCCATGAGGCTCATCTCAAATTCACTCTTCATCAACTCTGAAAACTTGTCACAATACTTTTGATTTGTAGAGCCAAATATAATGTCATCAACATAAATTTGTACTAATAGCATCTCATTTTTGTACCTTTTGATGAATAATGTTGTATCAATTGTGCCTTTGTCAAATCCATTTTTAATCAGAAAAGTGGACAGAGTTGCATACCAAGCTCTTGGAGCTTGTTTAAGTCCATACAGAGCCTTATCCAAATAATATACATGATTAGGAAACTTTGTACATTCAAATCCAGGTGGTTCCTGGACATAAACTTCTTCATTTAATTTACCATGTAGAAAGGCAGATTTAACATCCATTTGATAAACTTTGAATCTTTTGTGTGCAGCATAGGCTAAGAAGATTCTGATTGCTTCTAGCCTAGCTACAGGTGCAAAGGTTTCATCATAATGAATACCTTCTTCTTGGCAATATCCTTTAGCAACCAACCTGGCTTTGTTCCTGATTATTATTCCATCCTTATCCTTTTTGTTTCTGAAAACCCATTTTGTTCCAATTGAAAATTTTCCTATGGGAAGGGGAACTAGGGTCCAGACTTTGTTTCTTACAAACTCTTGAAGTTCATCCTGCATTGCAAAAATCCAATGAGGATCTTCAAGAGCTTCTTTTACCTTCTTTGGTTCAATAATGCTCAAAAAGTTTACGTAGAAGCATTCATTGATTGTGGCAGATCTTGTTTTAACTCCTTCTGATGAGGATCCAATTATTTGATCAATTAGATGATTTTTTGTCCATCTTGAGATTGGAGCAAAAATTTGGGGTGGAGTTTGAGCTTCAGAGATGACAGTTGGTGACATCTCTGTTGTGCTGTTCAGAGGCTCTGAAGTTGGTTCCCGAGATGGTGAAGCAGATTCTTGAATTTCTTCACTATTTGTTTCTGGAGTTACTTCAGACACTCCTTGATCATCCTCTTTTTGATCTTCAACTTCTTCTGATTCACTTTGCTGATCTGCATTTGGTGAAGCAGAAGGTGTTAATTCAGAGGGTCCAGAAAGGGTTGTACCAGTTTCTTGGGGTCCTTCTGAATTCTCTCTTGGTCTATCTCTGAAGATAACTTCTGGGTTATCTTCATCAAAGAAATCTTCAAATATTCTGTTTAATTCAGATTCTCTTGATGATTCAGAGATAGGTGTTGAGAGACTTTCTTGTTGTTCAGAGCTTTTATTGTCATCAAAAGTGATATTGATGCTCTCTTGGATGGTCCTTGTTCTAAGATTGAACACTCTGAAAGCTTTTGAGGCTAATGAATATCCAATGAATTTGCCCTCATCAGCTTTCTTGTCAAACTTTCCAAGAGATTCTCTATCGTTCAGAATGTAGCATCTGCATCAAAAAACATGGAAATATTTAACATTAGGTTTCCTATTGTTAATGAGTTCATAGGATGTTTTCTGAAATCTTTTGACAATTGTAGCTCTATTCTGAGTAAAGCAGGCTATTGCCACTGCTTCTGCCCAAAAATTTGTTGAAAGATCAGATCCAGCAAGCATTGTTCTTGCAGCTTCAACAAGTGTTCTGTTCTTCCTTTCAACTACTCCATTTTGCTGAGGGGTTCTTGCTGCAGAAAAGTTAGGAGTAATGCCTTCTTCTGATAGATATGAATTGATTTTGGCATTTTTGAACTCTGTTCCATTATCACTTCTTAGTTTCTGAACTTTGCTGCTAAATAGAACCTGTAATCTTTTCAACAATCTTATCAATATTTCAGGTACATCAGATTTGGCTTTGATGAATTCTATCCATGTGAATCTGGAAAATTCATTAATCAGAACCATAATATATTTCTTACCTGCTAGACTCTGTACAGAGATAGGACCACAGAGGTCCACATGAAGCATGTGCAGAGGTCTAGGATAGTTGTTTTCACTTTTGGTTTTATGGGAAGATCTTTTCATTTTTCCCATTTCACAAGCAGAACAAATATGATATTTGTTAAACTTCAGAGATGGTAATCCCTTAACCAAATTAAGTTTAACTAAATTATCAAGTGAGGAAAAGTTTAGATGTGAAAACTTTTTATGCCAGATCCAGACTTCCTCACTATTCAGAGATACAAGACAAAGTTTCTCTGAATCAGTGTCTTTGATTTTGGTAAAATTCATCCTGTAGAGGTTACCTTTTCTGTCTGCTCTGAGTAATTCTTGACCTGATTATGAGTGAAGAAGTGAACAATATTTTCTTTGAAATTTCACATCAAAACCATGATCACAAAGTTGACTTATGCTGATCAGATTGTGTTTTAATCCATCCACATAAGCAACCTTTGATACTAAGACATTTTCTCTTGATAACTCACCATATCCTTTAATCTGTCCTTGCACATTGTCTCCAAAAGTAACTGCTCCTCCAGATTTTGCTTTGAATGAGGATAGCAGTTCCTTATCTCCAGTCATATGCCTTGAACATCCAGAATCTAAGTAGCAGATTGGCATTGACTGATTCTGCAAGACAGATTATTGTTTCTTAGGTACCCATCTCATTGTGGGTCCTTTTATGTTAGACTTTGGTGGATTTGTATGACTTTTTGGCATCTCATCTTTTGATGTCTTGTCGTTACTTGTCTTCTTTTGAAATTTTGTCTCTGAGATATTTTTCAGAGATTGATTCAGAAGACAATGTGATCCTCTGAAATGATTTTTCAGTTTTATCAAGAGATGAATGCAGTTGCAATTAATAGAACAAGAAGAAGTAGGATCAAAGTTTTTCTTTTTATTAAAAGCATTTATTACATTTTGACTTCTTTTGAATCTAGCACTAGGAATATTACATGTATCCCTAACTACTTCTTTCCTTTTTGCTTGAAAGACAGTCTTCTTTTCAAGTTGCTTTTTCTTGATCAAAAACATCTTCTTTTCTTTGCTGCTTACTGCACAAACAGGATCAATATGGTTAATTTTTGTCCATTTGCCTTTTTGTTCAGGAGAGAATTTGATTGTTTTATAGGTGTAAGATTCAGAAGTGTTTGTTTTATTCTTTGCCTTTTCTTGTAACTCTTTTTCAAGTTCCAGAGACGGTTTTGCTTGTAAACACATATTTGCAAAATCAGGACTTATTGGTATTCTGGTTTTGGTTTTCAAAATTGAAATTGGAACATTCAAAATACCAGAGCCAACAGTTTCTATCTTTTTGTGAATTACATTCCCTGGTTTACAAAAAATCTGTTCATCAATCTCTTGATCAGATTCTGAATCAGAGTCAAGAAAGTCTCTCTTAGTTTTAATAGAGATAGCTACCTCTATTGGTTTTTTAATTTCTTTTGTTCTAGAGACTTTAATGATCCGTTTCATGATTTCTTTTCTTTTTAAGTGCTCCATGACATTTTCTTTCCATATCTTTTTAACATCATCTTCAAATGTAGTTCTGATGTATTCATCTGACTTTGGTGAATACAGAGGGGCATTCGAATTAAGTGAACTCTGAGATTCATTTTCAGAAGTACTTGTATCAGAGGTACTTGGTTCAGATGTCTCTGATTCATTTGAGATGAAAGCATCAAATATGAAAATTTCTTTGGGATCATTGCTTTGAGGTTTTGTGAAGAGTACCTCTGAAGTTTCTCCTTTTATCTGTAACACAGACTTTTGAAAGTTTTTTACTTCAGAGTATGTAGTATTTTTGAAATTCATAGCTCTTGTTTTTGATCCCTCTGATGTTTTCATTCTTTTGAAATTATTCAGAGATGTACCTTCAAAGCTTTGGACCTTTCCCATACGAAAAGTGGAAGAAAGTGAAGTTTTCTCCAATCCAGTGAATGAATTCAACTCATTGAATCCCAGCCCTTGAGAGTCCATTTAAGTTTTTATTTTGTCGAAAACACCTTGTGCATTAACATAGCTTTTGATTCGAAGATTTTTTCTATCTAGAGATTGATGTAGGATTTCTCTTTCCTTTTGAAAAAAATTGGTTAAGGCAATAGAATTGAGCCTTTCATACTCAGATTTCTTTACTTCTTCTTTTCCTTTTAAAACTTTCTCAATTTTTCTTATTTCTTCTGAAAATGATTTTTATTTTTGCTTGTGAGTTTCTTCAAGTTTGGTTTTTTCAAGAAAAAATTCTTTCTTTTCTGATTCCAGAAGATTCTTTTCTCTTTTGAAAAAAATGAGCTCTTTTGTCACTTGCTCTCTTTTCTTTTTCTCTTCAAGAAACTTTTGCTCTAGATCCTGAAGTTCATTAATTAGTTTAAAAGCATCTATTTCAGGATCACTGTCAGAGGTGTAAAGAGAGTTTACCTTTTCAGAGTTGTCTTCTGATGCTCCATCAGTTTGATTTCCATCTGAAAAAGCCATACCACAGAGATTGGTAGGCTCTTCCTCGCCGTCGTTTGTTGAGTCTGATAGCCAGTCTTCCATTTCTGCTACAAGAACTCTTTCTTTTACGTTGTACTTGTATTTGTTCTTGTAGTAATCTTGATCTTTGACAAGTTTTCCTCTGCTGTTTGCAGAGAAATGGCCTAGTTTTCCACATCTGAAACATCTTCTATCATTTTGATTTGTTGGAAGAGTGGCAGTACTTGTCTCTGGCTTCTGTTCTTGAGGTTTGAAGTATCTCTGTGGCTGTGGATACCTTGGTTGAAATGGTTGTTGAGGCCTTGATTGTTGTGTTGCATCATTATTGTTGAAGTTTGTACCCTTTTGATCACTATATGGAGTGAATATGGGTTCTTGTTGAAATCTGACACCATCTTGTTGAAATCTTCTTTCAGGATTTCTTCTTTCTTCATTCTCTCCTTCCTTCAAATACTTTCTTGCCAAATTTCTTGTTAAATTGATGAGTGATTAATGCAAGAGGTTTGGCGAAGGCATTGATATCATCTTCTGAGTCTGAATCTGAATGATTTTCTTCTGCCATTAGGACCTTTTTCGATCTTCTTTTTGTTTCCAAACCTTTTTGTGACTCTTCACAATTGTTTTCTTTCGAAATTTGTTTTGAAACAAGTGCAAGGGGTCCACCTAAAGAGGTTTTTGATTTTTGCTTCATAACTTCCTTTTCATGTGCTACAAGAGTGCCATGAATGTCAGTTAATGACCATGACTCAAGATCTTGATTGGCTTGTATAGACATGGACAGTTGTGACCATTCTTCATTTAAGCTTTTCAAGAAAAGAACATTGTTCTCCTCTTTTGTTCTTATCACTCCAAACTTTCTGCATTTGTTGATAAGAATGTTGAATCTTGAGTAAGTTTGGTGTAATATTTCTTCTGGTAGAGCATGAAAATCATGATATTCATTGATGCATAGATTTCTTCTATTTTTCTGGGTTTGTAGGCCTCCTTCAAGTTGATTTAACAACTGATCCCATATCTATTTTGCAGTTTTACAAGAATCAAGTTCTTGAAAGATATCATTGGGAATGACCATTATAAGTAATCTAACAACTTTTGAGTCATTATCCATCATATTAGTTTCTTCATCAGTGAAGTTTGTGGTTTTCTTTTCATAATATGCAGGTATTTCAGTAGTATCTACTGTTGCAGGAACTCTTGGTACCAACACCATTGGAATGTGAGGTCCAACGTTCACTGATCTAAAAAGATCTTTGTCCATACCTTCTAAGAAATTTACCATCCTTATCTTCGATTGGGGATATTCATCCCTTAAAAGTGTAGGAGGTTTTGTTAATGACCCAGCTGTATAAATGGCACTTATGCTTGAGTTTGCCATTTTTGAAGAAAAAGATGAAGATTTGAAGAACTGATGCTTTTTGTATTGAACAGTGATTTACTATCAAATCTTGAGCATATGGTGTTCTTTAATAAAGCAGGTTTATATGAACGTGCACAAATATTGAAAGTTAGAATCAATGAGATGTAAATCTATCCGAGTATGCAGATGCGATCTTTCTTTGTTTAGAAAACAAAGGAGGCTCTGATACCAATTGTTGGATCCCAGATTTAATCTCACAACAATGATATAAACAATAAGAGTAATACCATCGGAAGCAATATAGTTTAATATCAAAGGAGATTCAAATATCACAGTTCATAAAGCAGATAATAGATAAACAAGATATTCTTTGAATAAAATATTCAACTTATATTATCAGTTATAAGACTTCTTAAGCACACTTTGAACAATAAGGTGATGGTCCTATTTATAGGACCATAAAGTAAACAGTGTACTTATCTGATAAATAGAAGCATGCTTGAACAGTGTCTTACCTAAAAGGTAAGATCAAGACATGTTTGAACAGTGACCTACTCTAGAAAGTAAATCTTATCACTAGGTGACGTGTCATCTGTTCTTCTTTGTCAAGAAATTCAGAGTGAATATCTTCAGAGCTCTGAAATAGGATCTCTGATGAGAAGCTCTCTGATGTCTTTCCGTGAGACTGTCTCTGAACTGACTTTAGAGACATACTTGCTTTCTCCGAGACCGTCTCTGAACTGACTTCAGAGACAGACTTGCTTTCTCTGCTGATGTCCCTTGAAAGTCTTTGGATGAAGACTGAGTTATTTTCAATACTTTCATTGGTTCAGATTTGGGGCTAACAGTATTCGTCCGAATCTTTGCAAATTCAGACAAATATAAGTGTAACACCTGAATCAACAAATGAATTAGTTAGAAATGCATGTCAGCAACACGAAGTCACTGTGTGTAACAAATACACGTTGGAAAGAATCTTTTTGATGTTCACTCTCCCAGGTCTTCCATTCAATCATCGAATAACACAAGTTTATTCTATGAATGTTTAGACGGAAAAACGAATTTCCTGTGTGCTCGTGCTTGTGTTTGAGACAATTTAGCACAGATGATTGCTTTTATTAGGCTCAAAATTGTCTAAACCATTAAGACAACAATAGTTAAACACAGACTCAATTGTGCATGATCGAAGTGCGGAGGTGGGGCAGACTTCCTTCTTTTTCAATATCTAGATTTCCAAATGAAAATAAGATAGATTATATGCTGTATCCCCAAGAAAAATTGAAACATCTTCTTTTTAAGAAAAAGAAGAGTGGCTTGTGGGGTTTAAAACAAGAGTTGGTATGGACTAGTTGCCTGTTTCAATGACTTTCACTAGAGAATTGTGAAACAATTCGAAATGTGGCTGCCCGGCTCAGAAAAAGTTGGTGCAGAGTTTGATATTCTTTTACTCTGTTCTCTCACCCTCTTTCTTTTTATCATTAAGCTCGCTTCTAACCAAACTCTCTTTTACATTTTACCTCATCACACCCACACTCATATATTGACTCCTCACACTCAATCATTCAAGGATTAACTTCTTGGGTAGGAAACACTGGTTAACGTGAATCCATAGAAGTTCTGTTAAGTCCTCACACAATGAACCCATGTTGTCCTATAAGAACATGTTGCTCAAAATGGTTTACTTGTCAGTTAAATCACATATATACAAGTCATATATTTGTATGCTCAATGAGATAATCACGAAGATTTGAACATTTTAAACATTGAAGATATTTCAAAACTTGTTTGAAAATTTGACATGGTATGATAAGATCAAATAGAATGATTTAACAATTAAGGCTTAGGTCAAGAATAAAGGATATTGTCTATATGAATCAAAATATAGACACTCTTGAAAGAAACGTTTTGAAATGAAATCAACGCAGAAATTTGAATTTCAATCGGGGTGTATCACCATCGAAAATTTTGTTCAATTTGAGACATGGTGATAACATATTCAACAAAAAGTTAAACCAGTGTGTGTGAATACTTGAAAGTATATAGACAAGATAATACGCAAGTATGTGTATTTGGAAACACACGGGTTATTAATCATTGAAGCACATATAACATGGAAACATTTAAAATCACACTACTATATTCATGAAATCATTTTAAGAATCAGAAGTGATTTGAACATTGAATAAAATGTTTTCATATCTGAAAGTTGTCCGTCTTTCAGACACGTATGAGATTAAGATTAGAAATAAACCTTTTGCTTAGTCTTAAATCTCATCAAGTCAGCTCTAATTCATTTATGACATGATCATGTAAGTTCTCTCTCAGTCCTGCAAAAGTCACAAGTCCGTCAAAGTACAAAACTTTATTCATAAAACTTTATTGAAAAGTAAAGACATAAAGCAATAAAACATTTAAAGTACGAGTTCTGATCAGGCGTAATCAGAAGTCATATTCCATACTCCTTGACTCTTACTCCCCCTGAAATTGTGCATCAGAAAGTTTATCAGTAATAAACAGATGCAAAATTTATGAACTCCCCCTCAAATGTATATATATCATCTTATCTTGTATCATCACACACTCCCCCTGAGATCATGAACAAACTTAAGTGCAGATATCTTTCAGATTAAAAATAAGAAATGAAGAAAAATAACAATAACAGAACTTTAAGAGGTAATCACAGATTAAGTCTTGAGATTTAGCATACCAATTTTTGAAATAAGAAAATTAAATCTCTTTTCATCAAGCGGTTTGGTGAAAAAATCTGCAAGTTGGTAATCTGTGTATATAAAGTAAAGTTCTATTGTACCTTTTTCGATATTATCTTTATTATAGTGATATCTCACATCGATGTGTTTGGCCTTGGTATGTTGAACAGGATTCGCAGATATTGCAATTACGCTCTTGGAATCGCAGTAGATCGGAATCTTGTTGTATTTGAAGCCATAGTCTCGGAGTTGTATTCTCATCCACAACACTTGAGAATAGCAACTCGCCGCAGCGACGTACTCTGCCTCAACTATTGATGTGGATACACAAAGTTGTTTCTTTGAAGCCCAACTCACGAGTTTATCCCCCATAAATTGTATATGTCCCGACGTACTTTTCATGTCAAGCATACAACCTGCATGGTCTGCATTTGAATATGTTGTCTGTTCAAAACTTGTATCCTTAGGATACCATAGACCAAGATCTGCAGTGCCCTTCAGATATCTAAAAATACGTTTAACTACAGACAAATGGGATTCTTTTGGAGAAGCCTGATATCGAGCACATAGACATGTAGAGAACATTATATCTGGCCTACTAGATGTTAAACACATTAAAGAACCAATCATCCCTCGGTAGGTTCTAACATCGACAACTTTTCCCAAAAGATCAACGCCAATCTTAGTTCACGGTGCTATCGGTGTTCCAACATGTGTACAATTTTCCATTTTAAATTTTCTAAGAATATCGAAAATGTACTTAGCTTGATTGATAAAAATCCCCGTGGAAAGTTGTTTGACATGTAATCCGAGAAAGAAATTCATCTCTCCCATCATACTCATCTGAAATATGGACACCATGAGGTTAGAAAAATTCTTACAATATTTCGCATTAGTTGAGCCAAATACGATATCATCCACATAAATCTAAATTAAAATGATATCAGCTTTTTCCTTTTTAATAAAAAGAGTAGTATCGATTTTACCTTTCGAGAAGCCCGACTTGACTAGAAATTTAGATAGCACTTCATACCAGGCTCGAAGGGCTTGCTTCAGACCATTAAGAGCTTTGTTCAAAATATATACGTGATCCGGTCGAAGGCAAATACCGGTCGAAAGACAACACCGGTCGAAAGACTCCCGGTCGAAAGGCAAATACCGGTCGAAGGACTACCGGTCGAACACAACCTACCGGTCAAATGCTCTTCCGGTCGAACACAACCCACCGGTCGAATGCTCTTCCGGTCGAACACAACCCTCCGGTCGAATGCTCTTCCGGTCGAACACAACCCTCCGGTCGAATGCTCTTCTGGTCGAACACCTATCGGTCCTAACAAGTCCGGTCGTCTTGTTCATCAAGAACAGTCGACGCAGAACCCAGATCCAAGACGAGAAATACTCAGATCTCAAAATGGAACGGTTTAAAACCTTCACAACGAGATTCTACACGACTAAAAGCATTCAGATCAAAGCATTAAGCTAGATTCGTACCTTGATTTGCCCGAAACGATCAACCTATTAACACTGCTTTCTCCTGCTCTTCTCTTTCTCTCTGGCTTCTCAAACACGATTCAGATCAAAATGAGATATTAGAAAATATCTCAGATTTGATTTATATTTATATAGCCTAAGTTACAAATTACCCCTTGAATTTTGGGTAAAGGTCAACTTTTTACCCAACCCCAAAATTCAGGGTGTTACAATCCTCCCCAACTTGGGAATGATTTCGTCCCCGAAATCCAACTATACAAAGAGATGAGGATATCTACGCTTCATATCCTCTTCAGATTCCCAAGTCACATTTGCCCCTCGGTGATGCTTCCACTTCACCTTGACCAAAGTGACTTCTTTGTGACGCAACTTCTTAGACTTTCTCTCCAAGATGGCGTCGGGTTCTTCCACACAACGGTTACCTTCGTCTACCCTTAACTCTGAAAGGGGAATGACTCTATCTTCTACCGCTAAACATTTCCGGAGGTAACAAACATGAAACGTGTTGTGTATTCTGCTCAACTTCGGTAGCAGTTCTAACTGGTAGGCTTGCAAACCCACCCATTTAAGTACTTTGAAAGGTCCGAGGAAACGGGGACTCAACTTCCCACGTTTTCCGAACCGTATAATGCCCTTCCACGGCGACACCTTAAGCATAACGCGGTCGCCTACTTGGAATTCCATCGGTCGCCTCTTCTTATCGGCATAGCTTTTCTGACGATCCTGAGCCGCTTTCATTCTTTCAGGAATGCACTTGACCTTATCAGCAGTCTCTTGCACGATTTCAGGCCCGACGAACTGCTTTTCTCCCGCTTCAAGCCAAGACACTGGAGTCCGACACTTTCGCCCATACAATGCTTCGAAAGGTGCCATCCCAATACTCGAGTGGTAGCTATTGTTGTAAGCAAACTCCACCAAAGGCAGGTGAGAGTCCCAACTACCCCCGAAATCGATGACACAAGACCTCAACATGTCTTCCAAGGTTTGGATCGTTCGCTCGCTCTGCCCGTCGGTCTGTGGATGGTAAGTCGTACTTAACTTTACTCGAGTACCAAGCTCTTTCTGAAACCCATCCCAAAAGTTCGAAGTGAACCGACTGTCGTGATCCGACACGACCGATAATGGTATCCCATGCCTCGAGACCACCTCATCGATATAAAGCTTCGCCAACTTATCCATCGGTAAAGTCTCGCGCATAGGCAAGAAGTGAGTGCTCTTTGTCAATCGATCCACTATCACCCAGATGGTATCGTGACCTCGAAGAGTTTTAGGCAACTTCGTCACGAAGTCCATGGTGATATGCTCCCACTTCCACTCGGGAATATCTAAAGACTGAAGACTCCCATACGGTCGCTGATGTTTGGCCTTAACTTGCGAACACGTCACACAACGCTCAACGTAACGCGCCACATCAAGCTTCATTACCGGCCACCAGTAGTGCAACTTCAAGTCCCTGTACATCTTTGTACTTCCCGGATGAATGGAATACTTGGATTTGTGTGCATCTTCTAGCAACAGATTACGGTTACCCCTAATCTTGGGTACCCACACACGACCACTGAACAGTTTTACTCGACGCCTATCTTCCGTTAAGAGTAAACGCTGCTTCGTCATGACCTCATCTTTGAGATTTTCTTCTAACAGTGCTTCCACCTGCGATGTCATGATCTTCTCAACAAGACTAGACACTAGCTCGATTCTCGAATGGGTAGCCCGAATACTTCCGCTATAGTCCTTCCGACTTAACGCATCGGCCACCACGTTCGCCTTACCGGGATGGTAAAGCAACTCACAGTCGTAATCTTTAAGCAACTCGAGCCACCGCCTTTGCCTCATATTCAACTCTTTCTGATCAAAGACATATTTCAGGCTCTTGTGATCTGTGTATAGAGTGCATTTCGTGTCGTAGAGGTAATGTCGTCAAAGCTTCAAGGCGAACACCACCGCCGCTAACTCCAGATCATGGGTTGGATAATTCTGCTCGTGTATTTTGAGCTGCCTCGAGGCATAAGCGATGACCTTGCCTCGTTGCATGAACACACAGCCCAGTCCCATCTTTGAAGCGTCGCTGTAAACCACGAAATCTTCCGACCCTTCAGGTAACGTCAAGATCGGAGCTTCACACAACTTCTTTTGAAGGATCCGGAACACCTTCTCTTGGGTTTCGGTCCATTCGAACATCACATTCTTCCGAGTCAGAACTGTCAAGGAAGAAGTGATCTTTGAAAAGTCTTGGATAAATCTCCTGTAGTATCCCGCCAGACCCAAGAAACTTCGGATCTCGGACGGACTCTTAGGAGGCTCCCAATTCATCATAGCTTCAATCTTGGAGGGGTCTACTTTCACTCCGTCCCGAGTGACTATGTGACCCAGAAAATGTACTTCTTTAAGCCAAAAGTCGCACTTGAAAAACTTGGCGTACAACCTTTCTTTTCTCAACACTTCCAGAACTTCACGTAGATGTTGCTCGTGCTTTGTCTCACTCTTGGAGTACACGAGTATGTCATCAATGAATACTATGACCGACTTGTTGAGGAATGGTCGACACACTCTATTCATCAAGTCCATAAACACTGCTGGTGCGTTTGTCAGACCAAAAGGCATTAGAAGAAACTCGTAATGGCCGTAACGCGTTCTGAAAGTTGTCTTCGGAACATCTTCTTCTCTTACCTTCACTTGGTGATAACCCGATCGTAAGTCGATTTTAGAAAAAACATGCCGCTCCTTGAAGTTGATCGAACAAGTCGTCTATTCTCGGAAGCGGATATCTGTTCTTTACTGTAGCTTTGTTCAACTCACGATAGTCAATGCACATTCTCATTGTGCCATCCTTCTTTTTGACAAATAAGACCGGAGCTCCCCAAGGTGACGAACTCGGTCTTATAAAGCCTTTCTCCAATAGCTCTTGGAGTTGTGCCACCATCTCTTGCATCTCCGATGGCGCTAAACGGTAAGGTGCTTTAGCGATTGGGGCTGCTCCAGGCACAAGATCAATTCGAAACTCTACCTGCCGATCGGGTGGCAACCCGGGCAATTCGTCCGGAAAGACATCTGGAAACTCACGCACGATCTTCACATCTTCCAGCTTTGATTTCTTTAACTTGGCATCGATCACATAGGCTAGGAAAGACGAACATCCTTTTACTAAGATCTTGCGTGCCTTTGCCATTGTGATTATTGCCACTTCCCCTTTTATCCTTTCACCATAGATGACGACTTCGCCAGAGGGGTTGGGAAGTCGAATCAACTTCTTGTAACACATGATCTCGGCCTGATTGTTTTACAACCAATCCATACCGACCACAACATCAAAACCCCCGATTAACATCGGCAGTAGATCGATCGGGAATTCTCTCCCTTCGATACTAAGAGCACACTGCTTCAGAACTTCGTGGATCAGAACTTGACTACCATCGGCTATTTCTACCACTAATGCATCCTCAAGACTAGTAGTGGGCATAGAAATTTTCTGACGGAACAATTCAGATACGAAAGAGAAACTAGCACCCGTATCGAATAAAATACGAGCAGGTACAAAGTTTATAATAAAAGTACCCGATACCACATCAGCGGATGCCCTGGCCTCTTCGGTCGTCATCTAAAAAGATCGACCCGAAACCCTCGGAGGGTTCTCCTTCTTTGCCGCCGCACTACCCGACTTGAGCTTCGGGTAATCTCTATTCACATGCCCTTGCCTTACACTCGTAGCAAACCATCCCCACGACAGAACAATCACGGGCGGTATGGTCATTCTTACCACACTTGAAGCAGAATCTAGAAGTGCAGTTACAGTTACCGTGGTGTTTGGTTCGACACTTCGGGTACCACCTTGCTTCTTGATGACTGTTGAAATTGCGGTTTCCGACAAAAGGTCGGGCCCGCTTGGAAGGTACTGAACTGCTCTCCCACTTCCTCTTATTAGACACCACCACTGCTTTCTTAGATTTGCTTCTCGCGAACATTTCTTCCATGAACTGAGCTTCCTCGACCATCTCTCGGAGGTTAGAAGCTTTGAAGTTGTGGACCATAGATTGCATGTCCGCGGGTAAGCCATTAAGATATGCTTTCATCTTGTATTTCTCTGTTGGGGCAGCGTGTCCCACCAGACCAAGCTTCTCCATGAACTGACGGGTATACTCCCTCACCGTCAGGCTTCCCTTTACCAGAGACCGGAATTCTTTCTCAATTCGGTCCATCGTTCTTTCGTTGCAGAATTCTTCTAACAACTTCTTCTTGAACTCGACCCAAGACAACTGAGCCAACACTGCAGGAGATAGGGTGGATTGGATGACATTCCACCAAATGAGCGCAGTATCCCTCAGCAGTTGGGTACCGAACCGCAGTCTTTGATCATCTCCGCACTCAGAAGAGCCAAAAGCTTGCTCAACCGCACGGATCCACTTTACACACAGGGCCGGGTCATCAGAACCAAAGAACTCCGGCGGTCCGCAGCCCAGAAAGGACTTGTAGGAACAACTTTTCCTATTTCCCGTAGTACCAACAAACCTGCGCTCTTCAGCCCTGACCCCCGTACCATCGCCTCTAGAACCCGCTACGACGTTCTCCACAACCGTCTCACTTCTCCGATTGTTCACGTCACGGTCCTCTATTACTTTCAGCAGAAACTCTTGCTGTTTTTCCATCTCTTCCCTCATTGCCAACATCACGCTGGCCAACAACTCAGATTGGGGATTAGCATCCCCGATGACTGGGTGGGACGAAGCCAGGTCTACTCGTGGAATGACCTCTGGCCCCCCACCTAGCCTTGGCTGAACAGGTGGTCGTACAACAACCTCAACTCCTTCCGGCTGACCCGCTGTAGAGGTTGTCGCTTCTAGACCATCAAAACGCGTACGCGGTCTTCCGCGCGTACCTACCATACTGAACTGCTACACCGAGCAGAGAAAGAGATAAGAAAGAGGTAGGAAAACTCGAAAGGAAAACGTACTACCACATTACCAATTGTCATATTAATAGCAATTCAAGCACTCTTACGTACAATATCCTCATAATAACATTAGCTAAGTGAAATTATGAACATATAACACATAACGGTTCTTGTCACCACCACTACAACGCCTGATAAACGTACTTTCTGTCGACTCTAAGACTAACCCAACTTAGAAGTTCTACCCAAATCTCGCGGATCAATTCTTAGTATACTCAGTCTAAGTCTAGACATCTTACATTCATGCCTAGTTCGCTTAAACTAGGGCTCTGATACCAACTTGTAACACCCTAAAAATCAGAGTAAATTTAAAACCTGGAAAACTTGGCAACATGACATTCGTATTGATATAAACCTCCCATAAAGGGGATGAGTCCTCAAGACTTTACAAAACCTGAACATAAATGGGATTCATCGACAAACTAATCTAGACACTTCTACCAAGATTACATCCGTTGACAATCCATAATTCATCAAAAGAATGGGACTTAACAAATGCCCAGATTCAATACTAGTCATCTCAAAATGCCTCTAGACCAAACCCGTCTCTCAAAACCCCGGCAGCCCACTGCTAAGGGAAACCTGTTATGCAAATCATTTGAGAAAAAGTGTTAGGCTTAAAGCCTAGTGAGAACATACAGTTCATAAATCTCAAGAGATATAAACAAGAGCATCAAGTACATCTTTTCAAAGGTTTAGTTGTGCACAATACAGTTCTTGATAATTAATGGACAACCGGTCCAAAACACATCTTTCGATGACGGGGATTACCATATTTACCAAGGATTATAGTGGAACACAAAGTAAGCCATAAATTCGAGTTATGAGCTAAATACATGGAACCATGGCCATGAACTCTTCAGTCCGTACTACGATGTGAGGGAGGGCCCCCAAGGAACCATGTCATACTCGTTCATTAGACTACATTTGACCCATGGCTAGGATCCGGTCTCACATAACTGTACCTAAGTTGCCCCCGAGGATCAAATGTATCTAACTACAACGGAAGGGGCATATCCTTCCCAGCCATAAGCCGACTCGATACCTAGGGATCCACTAGTATAGTCATGACTTGTCACAATATTTCATGTGACCAACCAAGCTAGATAAATAGCTTCAACACATTTATATTTCAAAATGTCATTTTCCAGACCAACTGCTGGTAAGAAAGGTAATCATAAAACCAATTTATATCATTCTTTTAAGTAAGCCTCATACTGGGCAAGTAAAACATTATTTTACTTCAACAAGATGAAATCCCTCATTTTAGTCAAAAGCGTTTCGGGAACCCTAACATATCTCAAAACCCCAAGTTACATCAAATTGAAATAAACGGACAATCCGAAAACATAGAGATATGTAGGAGTTAAAAACACAATCTTTGACATATATAACAGTTTAGAAAAGTTAGTAGGAACTCACCTCTGTTTCCTTCTTCTTAACGAGCGCTACCTATGACAACACCGAAAGAATCGGTAAGTCGAAACACAGATAACTCTTCCGCTACCTGACTTAGAACTCAAAATAACAGAAGCTAACAACTAACAGAACCTAATCCGGTCGAAGGCAAATACCGGTCGAAAGACAACACCGGTCGAAAGACTCCCGGTCGAAAGGCAAATACCGGTCGAAGGACTACCGGTCGACCACAACCTACCGGTCAAATGCTCTTCCGGTCGAACACAACCCACCGGTCGAATGCTCTTCCGGTCGAACACAACCCTACGGTCGAATGCTCTTCCGGTCGAACACAACCCTCCGGTCGAATTCTCTTCCGGTCGAACACCTATCGGTCCTAACAAGTCCGGTCGTCTTGTTCATCAAGAACAGTCGACGCAGAACCCAGATCCAAGACGAGAAATACTCAGATCTCAAAATGGAACGGTTTAAAACCTTCACAACGAGATTCTACACGGCTAAAAGCATTCAGATCAAAGCATTAAGCTAGATTCGTACCTTGATTTGCCCGAAACGATCAACCTCTTAACACTGCTTTCTCCTGCTCTTCTCTTTCTCTCTGGCTTCTCAAACACGATTCAGATCAAAATGAGATATTAGAAAATATCTCAGATTTGATTTCTATTTATATAGCCCAAGTTACAAATTACCCCCTTGAACTTTGGGTAAAGGTCAACTTTTTACCCAACCCCAAAATTCAGGGTGTTACACATCTGAAGTGATTGAATGATGACTGCTTCACTCTTCAGGTCTGTCAATCACAACAGATTTAGGCAATTTAGACCCAAGAAACTCATCGTAAAAGAATTCAAACAATAAATCTAATTATGATAAATGAGATGTAGAAGTAGACGGTTTATCAGAATTAGTCGCAATAACCACAGGTTCTGGCCTGATTTTTCCAGAAGATAGCACTCCAGTAAGTACGGGTTCTGAACTGTGTTGTTCAGAAGCCAACTCTTCATCGAATGTGACATTGACGCTTTCAATCACTATCTTTCACTTCTTCAAATACACTCTATATGCGGTAAACGTTTGAGAGTAGTCGATGAAAATGCCTTCGTCAGCCTTTGGACTGAACTTGTTCAAGTTCTCTTTGTCGTTCAGTACGAAGCACCTGCATCCAAAAATATGGAAATGTTTAATGCTAGATGTATGATTATTTATCAAAGCGTATGGCGTTTTACCATACCGGTGGTGGATTATGGATCGATTATGTGTGTAACAAGCAGTCGACACAACTTTATCCCAGAGAAATAGTGGTAGATCTGATTGACTTAGCATAGTTCGAGCGGTCTCGACTAGCATTATGTTACGTCTTTCTACAACCCGATTCTGTTCAGGCGTTCTGGCAGAAGAAAACTAATGTGTTATCCCGACCGATTTGAGATAATCTTCTAAAGTTCTGTTCTTGAATTTTGCGTCGTTGTCTGTTCGTAGAAGCTTGACTGTCATTTGCAGATTCACTTGACTAGTCTTTAAGAAGGTGATGATGACTTCGGGCGTCTCATCTTTTGTTCTCAGAATCTTCGGGCGTCTCATCTTTTGACCCAAGTGTACCGCGAGTAATCGTCCACAATCACTAACACGTAATTCTTACCGTTTATGCTTTGTGTTCTCATCGGACCGCAAAGATCCATATGTAATAACTCAAGTGAAGAACTTTGGCTTATGAGCGGCTCTCTTTATCTTGCCTTTCTCACACGCTGCGCACAGATGTTCTTTCACGTACTTAAGCTCTGAAAGTCCTTTTACTAACTTTTCCATGACCAGTTTGTTGATGTAACAAAAATTCAAGTAAGAAAGCCATCGATGCCATAACTAGCTTTGTTGCAGCGAGGGTTTTAACAGTAGGCACACCTCATTTTCAGTCTTGACTTTTGAAAGATTTATCGTGTAGAGGTTTGACTTTCTTGTCTCGACCAAGAGATCTTTACCGTCTTTAGTACGTACAGAACACCTATTGGCCTTGAAATTAACCTCTAGGTCTTTGTCACAGATCTTTCCAATGCTAAATAGGTTATGTCCTAAACCTTCAACGTAGCTCACCTTCGTAATCGTTACGTTGTCTTGAATAACGTCAACATAGCCCAAAATTGGTGAAAACTGGTCATTCCCGAAGCGCACGTTCCTGCAGTATTTCTCTGTATAATTAGATAAGATATCTTTCTGCCCAGTCATATGCTTGGAGCAACCAGTATCCAAGTACCACATATGACGGGTCTGCACAGGAGAAATCAGGGAACAACAACTTTAGGTACCCATTTATATCTAGGTCATTTCATATTAGTGCAAGATTTTGGCACCCATATGAATTTGGGTCCTCTTTTGTTTTCAAAAACATGAGAAGCTTTAGAATGATAAACATGATAAGAACCAAACCAATCATCAGAATATTGGCGAAAAAACAAAATTGTTAGGAAAATACTACTAGTCTTTATCAGAAGCAACAGCACCAACTAGATCAAAAATACTACTAGTCTTTCTATTACAACTAATATCAGGACATGATTCTACTTTCTCATCAATCTTCTGTTTTGCTCGTCACTTAGTTCGCTCTTCAGGCCTTTTCTTTTTCAACTCTGAAACACAAGATTTAGATTTGTTAGGAAAATTAGATTTTTGATTTTGTCCTTTCTTAAGCTTACCTGTGTTGGTTCGTTTCTGTGAGCGCCTTTTTTCTTTGCTTTTTACCTTTTTCATAGTATTCAATACTCACAGAAACTGATTCACCAACCTTGGTTGATGATTCACCTACTTCATACACACTAGGTAAAGCTTCAGAGTTAATGATAAAAGCAGAATGATCTGGAAGTTGAGCATTGAAGTCAAACATATCAATTTCATTAACACACCCATCATCAGAATTTAGAAAATCATTTGCGTACGCAAATAAGTCATCAATATCATCTTTAGAAGTTTGAGGTGCTTTAGAAGATTTTGAACACTTTTGAGATTTGGATTGAAAAACAGTGTTCTTTATTAATGTAGAAAATACAACTTTTTCAATATCAACCATAATTCTTTCATCAGATAAAACATTTTCAAGATCAAGAATTTTACTTTCTAAAACAAGTGGAGGAACATAAAATTTTGCTTTAATCTGTTTTGCCTCCAACTCTGTAGTAGAATAGTTGTTAAAATAATCATTTGATAAAACTCTTGGTTGATCAGAAATATAACTATCATTCAGCTTTTGATAGAAAAATGGTAGTTTCATTTTCGTTATATTCTTTCTGTTCTCATCTTCTTTGGCCTCTATCTCATCAGGTGATTTGGTAACAAATTTGGGTTTCAAATGTGGATGTTTAGTAGCCGCTTGTAGAAAATCAAAGTTATACAAGATTGGATGTTTTCTGATTGCTTTCTTTAGATAGTGTGGGTTATCGTAAACGAGTCCCCACTTCTCTTTAACATCAGATTCCTCATTTGGTGTGTTTAAGAAAATGGTTTGATCTGTTTGTCCTCTAGCATACAGTTTGGCTTCCAAAGCATTTACCTTTTTCTCCAAACTCTTATTTTCAACCTGCAATTTATGAGCTTTTAGTACAAATTCTTGTTTCTCAATATCAGACTTTGAAAGTTTAGAAACAATTTCAGAAATCTTATATTCAAAACAATCTTTTTGAAGTTTAAATTCAGAAACAGATTTGTTTAGAGAGTCAATCAGGCTTTTGTTCCCAACAAGTTCCTTGTTGAGATAAAAAATAGTTTGACGTTTCTTTGCAATTATGCTCTTTTCCTTTTTCAATTTGGCTTGAAGGTCTTGAAGCTCGATCATCATGGCTTCCATTTTATTTATAAAATCAGATTCAGAAAAGTTTAGTACCTCATTAGATGTTTCTTCGTCGGTCTCATCATACTTGACCTCTTTTCCCATCAGACACATGTGTGTTGTTTTTTCTTTTTCTTCCTCATCAGAGTGGTCAAGCCAAAACTCGTCTTCAGCCATTAGAGCCTTACCCGCTTCCTTCTGCTTAGCCAAAAACATCTTGTGCTTATAGTAGTCAGAGTTTCTAACTGTAGGCTTCCGACATTCTTTGGCGAAATGATCCAGCTTGCCGCAATTGTAGCACTTTATCAGATCATCAGTCTTCTTTTCACCATAATCATTAACATATTTCTTCTTCTCTTCTGGGTTTCTCTCCACATCAGTCTTCCTTCTTCTCTTTCTCTATGTTCATGATTCTTAGACCCTGATGAGTATCTTTGAGTATTTGAACCTGACTTCCTGTAGAACTTCTTTTGAAAGGCTCGGGTCAAAAGTAACATTGCTTGCTTGCGATTCCCTCCATCATCACTGTCAGAATCAGAATCAGCAGAATCGTCAAAACTAGGAATCACCACTTTCTTTTTTTTTCTTCTTTTCTTTCTTCTCTTTCTCTTTCTGAACAACCACTAAAGCTATAGGATCAACTACTTTCTCAGCCTTTTTCTTCTCTCCTCTTTTCTCTTCTACCTCCTCCTCATTCTGTCTCAGTGTTTCATATACCTCGTGCAAAGGAATGTCACTGAGGTCTTTCATCTGTTTCATTCTTCTCATATGATTTTTCCATTCTGGTTGAAGAATGCTGAGCAAATTGACGTTGTTCTCTATTTGCTTCTTCTTGACTTTGTTCTTTGCAAGTTCGTTTAACAGTAGAACAAATCGCTCGTAAGTTTCCTCAAGGCTCTCATTCTCTTTAGCCTTAAATTCCTCGTAGCTGTTTATGCAGTTAACAACCTTCATTTGGTTTCCAACCTTTGATCCCATCATCATCTTCTGAAGTTGATCCCACATTTTCTTCGCGGTTGCTTTGTAGCTGTCAATTTTGATGTAGATCTCGTTAGGAATGCTCTGTAAGAGTATAGATTTAGCTTTCTTGTCAGCTTTGTACTGTTCTTTTGCTCTTCAGTATATTGGGAAAGATCTTTCAGTACAGTCTTAGTCTTTTGAGCTCTGTCCATGTTTCCATCTTTGCTATCAGAAAATTCATCATCTGGATCTCAATGGTAAGAGGTACCATCGGACCTTCCATGATGGACATCAGAATGTTCTCTCCGTTTGTATGTCTGTCCACAAAATCAAGAAAAACTGGTCCTTCCTTTGCTCATATTCCCCTTTGAACAGTACCAGAGGTTTCACATCACTACCAATAGAGAGTGCGTCTTTGGAAGTCATTTTTGCTTTTACACTGCTTTGAATGATCGTCAAAATTTAGAAATAATCTGGATCTACAAAAATCAAACTTTGTCAAATTTCAGAAAAATTAGAAAAATTCTAAGTATAAAACACGTGTATAAAAAAATATAAAACTTCGCGCAAACACCTTTATGCGCGTTTATACTACGCGCACAAAGAAGACAAAATGAACTAGCTTCTCGCACACAGATTTGTGCGAGTTTGAGTTTCACGCACGATGAGGGATGCGAGACCTCGGGTTCGCACAAACAACTTTGTGCGAGTTTCTAGTTCTCGCACACTACCACGTGCGAGTTCTTGTCACTTCAGGTAAGCTTTTGCGAGTTTAACACTTAGAAAAATTTTCAATTTTCTACTTTGCGCTAAACATAAACTCGCAAAGCAACCACTTCTCGTAGATCTTTTGTGAGTTTGGTATTTAGAAAAATTTATACTTTTTACTTTACGCTAAATGGAAATGCGCAAACACTTCTCGCAAAAAAACTTCGGCCACGACAAGGAGAGTGAAAAGTATGAACTCGCACCAAGCTTCTTGCGAGTTCTGACTTCTCGCACACTTAAGCTTGCAAGTTCTTCACTCCAAGTGAATTTTTATTACATGCGAGTTCTTAAGTCATGCGAGTTCTTCAATCATGCGAGTTCTTCCTCTGCGTGTTCTTCCTTTGCGCGTTTGGTGGATCTTGCGAGTTCTTTACATTACGAACAGAAACTCACTTTTTCACACTGATTTCGATCAAATCCTTTATCAAACTCTCTGAAAATTTGCTGGAATCCTCTAAGACATCTTTAGAACGAATTACAAACAATGAATTTCAAAATGAAACAACAAATTTACAATATTGATCTATTGACAGTTCGAACACAGACTCGAACAGAAAAACTAATAAACTCCAAAATTCACACGAATTTTTGTGAATTGAACTAATCAATGAACACAAGACTAATTCTATACATCAAAACGATTACTACAACACAAAATCCAAATAAAAAACACCACTTAATCGAGAAATCGAAATGGAACAGGACGACTTGCGAGTTCGTAAAAAACTACTAACAAAACTTGAATTCGATCCTTGTTTTATGAATTTCGATCTGCTCTGATACCAATTGTTATCCCAAATAACAATGTAAACAAGATGACAATTACCAATTTCAGTTAATTTTCCAATTGTATTTTCAATCACATAAAGCATACAATGAGTTCTCAAAATATTCTCTCTCTAACACATGAACACTTATGACACACTCTTCCAATCTCTATGCAAACCACTAACCATATCCCTATTTATACATAGGGACAAAACACTCAAGACACTAAGCACTCACAACACTAAGCGCGCACATAACTAAACACTCACACAACATGAAAACAAAATACAATAACTTTGACTTTGACTTTTATTACAATTGACTTTGACTTTATGCTTGAGAGTTGACTTGAGCTTTGACTTGCTTGACTTTCAGTTTTCATGATCTTGTATCCAACAAATATATGCACTAACAGGATTCACCCCACGTAGATTCTGAACGATAAACATAAAAAAAAACAAAGATAGCAAATAAGAAACAAAAAGTTAACTAATCCACATTTTCACAGAGATTTAAACACGATTGCACTTAGCATGTACAACAAGCCTTTTAAACCCTTTGGTTTCCTAGTGGACGAGTGAAGTGTCGTGAGGGTTGTAGTGAACACACCCACAAAGTTCATTTAACTATGACTCGACTAACTAATGCAATTAAAATAAAATACAAAAAGAAAACAAATATACAAAATACAGGGAGGCGTTAATCTTGTTACCATTCTGTAAGTTAAATACCTGCAGTGCAGTGTTTTCTCGGATCTTCCATGCATAATGAGTGAAGGGAATTGTTGGATTTTAATGCAATTTGTAACCGATAAAACGCAGCAAAAAAATAAATAAATTTGGTTACAACAATTAAATAGAAAACTTTTCTAAATAAACTTAAAACCCAATCGGATCCAATTATGCATTTAATCAAAATAAAACCACACCATAGGGTGTTTAGAATATGTACCTTTTGTAGATCATCTAGGATTGGAATGGAGCACCAAGTAACCAAAGTAGGTTTCCTCTATTGGTAGTCCACACACGAGCACGTTTCCCGTCTCCACCGAGTGCTAGCCTAAGAATCGTAGATCTATAACCCCATTAGTCCTAGCCGTAAACGATGGATACTAGGCGCTGTGCGTATCGACCCCGAGGTCTGGAGAAAGCTGAAATCAATAGGATTTCCCTAATCCTCCCTTTTCTGTATTTCTTATATACACTAATTCTAATTATTTCAATCGTATGAAAAACGGTTTAGCCTAACGCCCTATTTATACCAAAAGAATTATAGTTAGACTATAATTCAACTAAGGATTAAATAAGATTTAGTAATTATCTGTAATATTCAAATATTCAAATTCAAATATATATATATATATATATATATAATTATCTTTTAAACTGTAAATATAATTATATATAATTACATATAATACCCCGTAATTAACATAATTACGTTTTCACCCTGTAATTATCATAATTATAGTTTAACACATATTTTCATAATTATCTTTAATAATAATTATTTTCTTAATCAACTTGATTTAATCCGGGTTTCTAAAGATGGAAACAAAGGCATTCTTTGTGTGCGACCCTATAGGTTTACATACTCCTCAGCAATATCTCTGTGTGACACGTGTCGTGGGCATATAATAACTTACATTCTCCCACTTGCACACGATACACAGTAAGACAGACGATGGTAAGCGTCTAGCAACACGTCACCGCCCCTAAGTCTATGTAAATGTGCTTTTACCTTTGAGCAATTTGATTGATCCAATCAATCATATAGTATAATCATTATTATCCTTTTGCTTCACGATATTTTGTTTTGAACTTAAGGCATAGATCTATCTCATCCTTTATTATTCAAAGAATATGTTTCTCGATCCTAACATATTTGATTATACAAGTACCATTAGCCCAACTAATCCACTTGTTCATGCATGTAAATCAAACTATGTAATCGAGGGGCCCAGAAATATCTCTTTCATATTGAAAGGAGCAAATCCCATATTACATGTACACGACTAACTACACAATTCATGTTATACCTAACATAGCCTTTATGATTACCCGGTTAAGGGCAACGTTAGGTTATATCAAAGCATAACACTCCTTGTGCATTAGATCCCAATGCACATCTCAGGTATGAGGATAAAGAGTGTTTACTATTTCAGGACTCACCTTATGACGCCGATCTATGAGGTGATCCTGACCGTGGGTCTTGGCTAACTCCTTGTGCACCGACAAGGGAATGTGACTCTGGTTGCACCTAGTGCACTTCCAGCATGGACTATGACCAAACTTCACAATGATCTTGATTTATTACTAGTCCCCTAGTAATAATCAATCAAAGACAATTCTAAATAATATGATCATCATATTTATTTAAGGATACTTAAACATGCTAATAAAGAACACATAAATGTTTAATGTATATACTCATACCCAGTATGCCATATCAGATAAAAACATAACTGTTTTAATGTTCCAGAAAGTTTAAATTTTACTAAAGTTATTATTCAATATAAAAATCCTCAAGCCTATAACATTAACATCATGTTTGTTTTGAGACATAGGCTTGACAAGTAGATTTGTAGGTAAGCTCTTACAACTCATAGTACCTCCGTTCAATACATATATCCCTGTTACAATTCAATTCATTACAGTCGGTTTGGAAACTAGCATCAGTGTATCCTTAAACACACAGATCTCTTTCATAACCGTTGTACAATAAGAACATATCTTTAGTTATTCTCAAATACTTCGGAATGTTCTTCACTGTTATACAATGAGCATCACTTGGGTCTGACTAATATCTGCTCTTCATGCTCAGGGCATACGAGACGTCCGGTTTTAGTGCATTAACATGGCGTACATGATTTGAGCAGTTGACTGAAAACACAGGGAACACCCTTCATACGGTTCATGTCCTCTTTAGTGCTAGGACTCTGAGTTTCGCTCAGATGTACACTATGTACTGTTGGCAAGTTTACTTTCTTGGAACCCTTCATCTTGAAGTGTTTCAAGATCTTGTAAATGTATGTACTTTTTCTTAACCTAATTAAGAACTTTGATCTACCACGATAGATCTTTATACCAAGGACTTTGTCTCTTCTAGATCATTCATCGCGAAGTACTATTCTAATCCATGATTTTACACCTTCAAGCATTGGGATATCATATAGGATCTAGAATATTGTTATGCTCCCACTGACCTTCTTGTATACAAGATTTCAATTACGAGATGATTGTTCTAGTCCATAAATGGACTTTTGCAACTTGCACTTTTAGGTTTGATGTTTTAAAGCCTTGTATATGTCCTCGCTCAAAATTTCTTTTAAGGAATGTGGCTTTTGACATCAGTCTTCATGGCATCTTGCCATTTATCAATAATCCGATCTTCGGATTATTTTGTATCTTGTTTATTATCTTCAACTGTTTGTTGAAACTCAACATCTTGTTGAATGTCAGTGTCAACCATCGTCCCATCTTTGTGGTTCTTGAATTTCTTCATGATCTACTATGTCCCCATTTGTGATTCTTGACAAAAAAAAAAATTCTTAAGAACTCACCAGGGTGCGTTAACAAAACTTTTGTTTTCGCTAGACCTGTAGAAAAAATATCCAATTGGATATCGCATAAAGATGTACTTTTCAGACCTTTGAATCATGCTTTCCAAAAGTTTTATGCTTAGCTTAAGCATTATAACCCCATATTCTCAAACATGATAACTTTAGGATCTTCCCAGTTTATTTAATAGAGTGAGTTTTATTGGTCCTTTTTGGTTGCTACATAAACTAGTATTTAGGCAGTTGTTTCTAGGGCATAACCCCATAAACATGTAGGCAGAGTGGTGAGATTCATCATAGAGTGAACCATGTTCAACAGGGTTCTATTTCTTTTCTTGGATACACCGTTGTGATGCAGTGTTCCGTGAGAAGTCAACTGGATACAATCCCAAAAATCTCTAGGATGATCTATTGGCTCAGATATTCATGACCTCGATCTAATCGAAGCATCTTTATCCTTTGCCAAGCATACTCACTACTTCTTTTCTAGAACTCTTTGAAAATATCAAAGCTTTTATATTTGTTCTATTAGGTAAACATACCTATGTCTACTGAAGTCATTAGTAAGATGTAATGAAGTAATGATGACTATATCTTGTGACATAACTATAAGTCTCACATACATCAGTATGGTTAACCCTTAATAGTTCTTGTAGCCCCTAAAGGTTTACCCTTTGAAGGCACTTTTGTCATCTTGACTAACAAGATACATGTATGTCCCTAATTCAAGATTCTAATTGCAATTCAATTAACAAAACAAGATTTAACAACTACCTGTTTTTTATTTTAATTTCACAATCTAAAGATTATAACTTTCTCTCTCTAGACTTCTCTTCCTCTCTCTACAAATTCTCTCTCTAAAAATGTAAACTCAATAACAACTCATCTATCTATTAAACAACAAAGACAAACTATTTATACCAACTATAAATCTAACAAGAAACAAAAACAAATACAAGTGACTTTGACTTTATTAACACAAGACTTTGACTTTCCATGTGAGTTTGACTTTCAGCATTGACTTCCTTGAACTTTGACCTCTAGTCTACATGATCTTGTATCCAACATATTTCTTCTCTAACAATCTCCCCCTTTGGATTCAAGATCATCTTTGAAAGATTTAGCAAATCAATCTCCCCCTTTAGTTCAATCTGGAAAATCTCTTCCTTTTGTTTAACTTTATTCTTCCCAAGTCTGTCTTTGAACAAAAAAATTAACAATCTCCCCAAAATATTGTAGAAATGATCTTCAATAATTTTCCAAAAATTACCACATAGCTCTTTCAGAATTCAGAAAGAAATTATCTTCAGATTTAGCTCGGATTGCTTCAGTAAATAATCTTCAAAGAAAAATTTCAGAAAATCAGTACAACTTCAAACAACTTTGACTTTTTTTTTGTCGATCGACCCGCTATCCCTCATTCCACTCGTCCAGCCCCTTGCTTGTACAATCTTTCAAACTTTCAAACTTTCAACTTTATCTTCTGCAACTCTTTATCTTTGAAATTTCTGATCCTGACATTTCTGTAAATCATCTCCCCCTTTTTTGATGAATAGAACATCTATAACATCAAAACTTTTATCAAGAAATGTTGTTGACCATTCTGATCTGTCCAAGAGCCTCTGATTCGTTGCCAATTCGAACAATGTATTCATCCAAATCTTCACAAATCTTGACAAAATAGGAATGTAACACCTGAATCAACAAATGAATCAGTTAATATGTCTGTCAGTAACATAAAGTTATTGTGTGTAACGGATACACATAGGAAATGAGATTTTTGATGTTCACTCTCCCAGGGCTTCCATCCAATCATCGAAACAGCATAAAGGAATTTTCTATGAATGTTATGACAAGTAAACAAATTCCTTGTGTGTTCGTGTTAGTGTATAAAGAATTAAGCATATGATGATTGCTTTTAGTAAGGCTCAACATTATGTAAACCACTGAGACAACAATAGATAAACACAAACTCAATGTGCATGATTGAAATGCGAAGGTGGAGCAGACTTCCTTCTTTTTCAATATCCAGATTTTCCAAATGAAAATCAGATAGATTATGTGTTGCGTCCCCTTAAAATATGAAACACTTTCTTTTTAAGAAGAAAATGAGTGGCTGGTGGGGTTTTAACAAGAGTTGGCATGGGCTAGTTGCCTGTTTCAATAATGTTCACCAAGAATTCTGAAACATTAGTAATGTGGTTGCCCGACTCAGAAAGTAGTTGGTGCGGAGTTTGATATTCTTTTACTCTGATCTCACACTCTCTTTCTTTTAATCATTAATCTCACATCTAACCAAACTCTCTTTTCCATTTTACCTCAACACACAACCCACACTCATTTATTTTCGACTCCTCACACTCAATCACTATGGAATAGCTTCTTGGGTAGGAAACACTGGTAATCGTGAATCCATAGTAGTTTATTTAAGTCCTAGCACAAAGAACCCATATTCCTATGAAACATATATTGCTCAAAAATGGTTTAACTTGAACAATTAAAGCTCAAATACAAGTCAGATATGTGTATGCTCAGAATATAATCATGAAGATATGAGCATTTTTAAACATTGAAATATTTTCAAACAAGTGAATTGAATGAATCAATATGAATGCAAGAGACTTGTTTGAAAAATCTGACATTGTATGAAAATGATCAGAAATGAATGATATAACAATCAAAGCTTATGGTGAAGAATAATGGATATGGTCTATATGAAACAAAAATATAGACATTCTTGAAAGAACATTTTGAAATGATGTGACGCTAAAAAATTCATTGAAATACAAGCGGGGTGTTTTACCATCGAAAAATATGTTTTAAATTTGAGACATGGTAAGAACATATTGAATAAAAATTCAAACCGATGTGTGTGAATACTTGAAAGTATATAGAAAACACATTACACAAGTATTTATCTTTGGTAACACAAGGTTTGTAATCATGTAAGCACAAATAAATCTTGAAAAACGTTTAAAAATCACATTTCCAATTCATGAAATCTGCTTAAGAATCAGAAAGTGGTTTGAACATTTACGAACATGTTTTTCTATGATTGAAAGTTGTCTTTCTTTCAACCATATATGAGATTAAGATAAGAAATTAACCTTTTTTTTTTGCTTTGTCTTAAATCTCATGAAGTCAGCTAAAGTCATAAAGATATGATCTTGATAGCTTCTCTCATTCTGCACAAGTCTCAAAGTCATGTCAAAACAACTTTATTCACAAATTTATTAAAAAAATAAAAGACGTAGAGCAGTAAAACATTGAAAGTACGAGTTCTGATCTGAAGTAGTCAGAAATCATCACCTTTACTCCCCCTGAAATTACGCATCAGAAAAATTATCAGTGTAAAAGATATGTATTAACTACCCCTTAAATGTAGAACATCATTTCTGTCGGATGCATAAAATTTCAGACAAATATATATATACTCCCCCTTGAATATTAATTTCCTTAGATATGTATGTAGGTGTATATTATCATTCAGCTCAGGAGTAAAATCTCTTGATCATTGAAGTGCGGGTCTTGAACTTATGTATTCAAGAGCCATCAGTTCTTTCACTCAACCTTGACTTGACATTCCTGTAACACAGATTCATCCTTTTTCTTTGGTATCCATTTGTATTTGGATTCAATATTGTTAACATATGATTTTGGCACCCATTTAAATTTGGGTCCGCTTTTCTTTTGAAAAACATATGAAGAACTAGAACGATAAGAGTATACATGATACGTTCCAAACCAAACATCAGAATATTTCCGAGAATCATAATCATTTCTATCATAATTGGAAGACTTTCTAGCAGACGAAAATAACTGGAATAATTGTTGTCTTGAATATTTCTTGTAAAAGGATACAATCTTTGTTTTAGAAATAACAACATTCACATTCAAATCATCTTTACTAGTTGTATTCTTATTACAATCAATACTAGAAAATGATGTAGTATTCTCATCCATCTTCTTCTTAGGTTGCCACTCAGATTTAACACCATGCGTTTTCCTTTTCACATCTGAAAAATTTGAAACTTCAGAGTTAGAACGGTGAGAGACAAACAAATGCTTCTGTTTTCACTTACCAGTGTTGATCTGTTTCTGTGAATGCCCAGATTTCTTCTTTTTACCTTTGGCAACTTTGGCTTTCACAGAAACTGATTTATCAACTTTTGATGATGTTTCACCTTTTTCATAAACACTTGGTAATCCAAAATAATTAATAACAAAAGATGAATGATCGAGAAGTTTAGTATTAAAATCAAATTGAGAAATACAGTCATCTAAATCACCATCAGACTTTTAGAAATCAAACCCATCATTAAGTAAACTAGACATATCATCAGAATTTGAAGTCTTATAAGAGTTAGAAAAATCAGAATTTTTCAACATAGTTAAGAACACAGTTTGTTCTAAATCCATCAAAATTCTATCTTCTGTCAGAGTATTCTCGAGTTCATAAATTTTACTTTCTAATACGAGAGGAGGAACGTAAATTTTAACTTCGATAGGCTTTGCCTCCAACTCTTTTGAAGAATAACTCTCAAAATAATCATCAGAAAGATATTTTTATTTATCAGAACTATAACTATTATTCAACTTCTCATAACGAAATGGAAGTTGAACTTTAGTTGTGGTCTTTCTTGGCTTCATCCTCTTCAGATAGTTTAGTCCACTCAACATGAAGGCCAGGGTATCGTGATGCAAGTCTTAAAAATGTAAAATCATAAAGTGCAGGTGTTGGGTCTGAATGTGCTAAGGATGGATACTGCTGCTACTTGAAAGGTATTACTACTACTTGTAACATTACTATGGCAAGATGAACAATTACTACTGCTAGTAGATTTAATACTGCTTGAAGAGTTAGTGCTGCTACTTTAGTAGTTAGTACTGCTTGGAGAGTTAGTACTGCTTGAAGATTACTACTGCAAGTGAAGGGTTAATACTGCAAGCATGTTTATACTGCTGACGATGATAATACTGCTGAGGATGTTAATTCTGTTGGATAAGGATGAAGTTAATACTGCTTATGAAGATAATGCTTGAAGAGAGAGAATAGGAGCTGGAGATAAAGATGAAGATAATTATGGAATGAGTTATGAAGATCAATTTTGTTTTGATAATTATCTTGTAATTTGTCTTGTATATATACTGTATAGAAGGCATAGTTTAGAATACACATTGATAGTCTTTCATATACGTTTGTTTTAGAGAGAATTAACCTCAAGATTAGTTTTAATCCTTTCAATAGAGAAGTATTGAACGTCTGTTGAGCCTATTCAACAGATTGAGGTTTTGTGTGTAATCATTAAGTTAATTCAATATAACTTGTGATTTGCATTCAAGTACTGTTTCATTGATTGAGTGTTAAAGTGTTTTTCCGCAACTTGTTTAACATTGTTTCTGAGTGTTTAGTTTAAATTCTTGTTTAGAATATCGATCCTGTGAAGTGGTATCAGAGCAAGGAAACTCAGAAACCTATAATCATGGACAATTCAAGCGACAGCGTTTTGGTATCAAAGGTTCCCATGCTCAAACCCAATGAGTTTGACATGTGGAAGATCAGAATCAAGCAATATATTCTTCTCACAGACTTCTCAATCTTGTATAACATTGAGAATGGTCCCTCAGATGGAGGAAAGATAGGACCAGATGTCAAAAGACCTCTACCAAAGTCTGATGGAGAGAGGAAGATGAGGCAGACAGAGATGAAAGCCTTGAGCACTCTGCTCTTGGCTACACCTAATGAGTACCAACACCAGTTCTGCAACTGCACGGATGCACAAATTCTATGGAATGCACTGGAGAAAAGATTTTCTGGTACCAAAAGTACCAAGAGAAATCAGAAGGCCATCCTGAAGCAGCAATATGAAAACTTCATGTCTACAAAGAATGAGTCCATGACTCAAACTTTTGATAGATTTAATAAGTTAATTGGTGAATTGGCTACTGTTGGTGTCCAGATAGATCAAGATGATGTCAACAGAAAAATTCTAAGATCTTTTGGTGATGAATGGACTATGTACACTGTCTCCTTCAGATAGAATGACCAACTGGAGGACATGGAACTGGATGACCTCTATAATGACCTTAGGGTGTTTGAAGCAGAGGTAGAAGCAAAGAAGAGCCCCTCTGGATACTCATACAATGTTGCTATTTTATCATCTTCTACTGATTCTGCTGCTAATACAGAATCAGTTAGTGCTGCCTATGGATCAAAGCAAGATGGATCTAATGACTCAGTTCTAGAAGCTTTTCTAGCCAGTCATGCTAATTCCACTCTAATTAATGATTACCTAGAACAGATAAATGCTGATGATCTGGAAGAGATGGATATCAAGTGGCAGATGGTTATGCTCACAATGAGGGTAAAAAGATTCATCAAAAGAACTGGAAGGAACAACTTTGCTCAGAAAAGAGAAGATGGGGTTGGATTTCATAAATCCAAGGTTGAATGTTACAAGTGTCACAAGCTGGGGCACTTTGCAAGAGAATGCAGAAGTGGAATGCCTCAACAACATACTAACAACCATCAACCATCACAGTCCACTAGCTTCAACAACAGGAACTCTTCTCAAGCTCTTGTTTCCCAAGAAGGAATGGGATTTGATTGGAGTGACCAAGCAGAAGAAGCAGTTCAGAATCAAGATTTAATGGCTAAAGTTTCAGAGTCAGCAAGCACTGATATTCCCACAGAGGTAAAATCTAACCTTTGCTCAAAATCTTGCATAGAAACTGTTAAAAAGTACAGGGATCACAATCAAAGCATGTGTGATGACCTAAAAATGTTAGAGAAAGATAGAAGAGAGTATGTTGTGATTGTTGAGAATTTGGAAGAACAGATTAAGGCATACAAAGCCAATGAACTTCAACACACATATGATACTAACTACTGGAAGTGGGAAAAGAATCAGTTAGAGTTTAAGCTTAAAAAGTCTGAAGAGGAATGTGAGAAGATAAGGAGTGATTTTGAGAAAGCCAAGCTGGACATTGAGAAGTTTTCCAATGCCTCTAAAGCAATGGACTCACTTCTAAAATCTCAAGTCCATGACAACCTGAAAAGAGGTTTATGATACAACAGTACCCCTCCACCCTATAACAATAACTATATCCCTCCCACTTCAGACCTCTTAGAAAGACAAGAGAAAATAGACTTACCTGCAGGAGCCACAGATGTAGATCCTCTTGACAGTGTAGTGATTGAGGAAGAGGCTGAAGAAGAGACCACTAAGGGTAAGAATAAGGATGACCTTAAAGAAATCCCTTTAGAAAATCATATCCTTACTAATGAAGGGGGGGGGGGGTAAACCTTTTATAAAGAGTGAGAAGACTGAAAGTTCTAAGAGAGGGAAGGGAAAGGTACAGGGAGTCCATTACATGCAAACCACTGTTGTTAATCCCTGTACTTGTAAACAGAATCAACCCCAACAACATGATAAAACAAGGGGAAATCAAAGAAACAGAAATAATCAGTGGGCTTTAAAACAAGGAATTGATCTGAGAAAAATTAACAGACAAAAGCCTTGTTTTATCTGTGGCAAGTTAAATCATCTAGCCAAACACTGTTATTTCAATCCTATTAACCAAAGGATCACTTTTCAAAGAAATATACAAAATCCTGTTGGTTATAGGAAGAAAATAAGGAATCATATGGCTGAGAATGTGAGAAGGGCACCTATAAAATCTCATGCTCAGAATAAGTTTGCTAATTCAAAGAAAAATACTCCAAATAAGCCAAGGAGTAACTTAAAGAAAAAGAAAGAAAACAACTTTGTCCAGGTTTGGGTTCCAAAAGTAAAGAAATCTGTTAGTACTGCTACTACAAATAGTACTGCTGACAGAAATAGTGTTGCTGCATGCAATACTACTGCTAACCCAGTTAGTACTGCTAACAAAGTTAGTACTGCTAACCCAATTAATATTGCTAATGATGTTAGTACTGCAAACAAAGTTAGTACTGCCAATCAAGTTAGTACTGCTTCCAGTGACAGGCCCATTCTTCTGACAAAGTATTCAAACAATAAGATTCCTCAGTTTGATAATCTCATCAATTCTGAATATGAATATGTTGATGAGAATGGGAAACCCAAGACCACTTTGGCTTGGGTTCCTATTAAAAACTAACTGCTTTATTATATGTGCAGGGCAACCAACAGCTCAAGGGAAGGAGCATTTGGCATGTTGATAGTGGTTGTTCCAGGCACATGACAGGTAACATGGATTGCCTTCAAAACTTCAAAAGAATTGATGGAGGACATGTTGCTTTTGGTGATAATCCAGCAGGTGGAAAGATAAGTGGAAAAGGAAATGTGTCAAAAGGTAAGATAACCTTTGAGGATGTATACTATGTTGAGCAATTGAGATACAACCTGTTAAGTGTATCACAGGTCTGTTAGAAGAAACATAGCATATTATTCAATGGCACTAAATGCATCTTCAGGAACAAGAAAGATGAGAGAGGAATAGTAATAAAGAACAAGGCCAGATTAGTGGCACAAAGGTATACTCAAGAAGAGGGAATTGATTATGAAGAGGTATTTGCACCAGTGGCCAGGATTGAGGCAATCAGGCTATTTTTAGCCTATGCTTCTTTCATCAAGTTCAGGGTCTACCAGATGGATGTAAAGAGTGCTTTCCTTTATGGGAGAATTGAAGAAGAAGTGTATGTCTGTCAGCCTCCAGGGTTTGAGAATCCAAATTATCCTGACAGAGTATAAAAATTGAAGAAGGCACTCTATGGGCTACATCAAGCACCAAGAGCATGGTATGACTCTCTGTCTACCTATCTCTTGGAAAATGGTTTTGAAAGGGAAATAATAGACAAGACTTTGTTCATCAAAAGGAAGAAGAAGGACATCCTACTTGTGCAGATCTATGTGGATGACATCATCTTTGGATCCACTAAAGATTTTATGTGCAAGGAGTTTGAGGATCTAATGCACAAAAGATTCAAGATGAGCTCTATGGGTGAACTTACATTCTTCCTTGGGCTACAGGTTAAACAAAAGACAGATGGTATCTTCATCAGCCAATCCAAGTATGTGCAGGATATACTCACCAAATTTGGATTTTCAGATTCAAAGCCTGCAAGTACACCCATGGAAACACACAAACAGATCACTGCAGATCTTGAGGGGGAGGATGTGGATGTTCATCACTATAGATCCATGATTGGCTCCCTCATGTATCTCACTGCTTCAAGACCAGATATCATGTTTGCTGTTTATGTGTGTGCAAGATTTCAAGTAAGGACTAAGCAGTCACACTTTCAAGCAGTCACACTTTCAAGTAGTCAAGAGGATATTCAGATATCTCAAAGGCCAACCTAGATTAGGTCTTTGGTATCCTCATGACTCACCATTTGACCTACTTGCTTATTCACACAGTGACCTGGGTGGTGCAAATTCGGATAGAAAGTCAACGTCAGGGGGATGTCAGTTTTTGGGTGCAAGACTAGTGTCATGGCAGTGCAAGAAACAAACCACAATGTCAACCTCTACAACAGAAGCAGAGTATATAGCTGCTGCGAGCTGCTGTTCACAAGTACTCTGGATTTAGAATCAAATGCTAGACTATGGTATGACTTTTCTTCACACTCCAATCTTCATAGACAATAACAGTGCTATTAGTATTGTTAATAATCCAGTCAAGCACTCCAAAACAAAGCATATAGAAATCAGGTACCATTTTATCAGAGACTGTAATGAAAAGAAGATAATTCAGGTTGTGAAAGTCCATACAAGTAACCAATTTTCTGATCTATTCACTAAATTATTTGATGTGGGTAGATTCACATTTTTGGTCACAAGTGTGGGCAGGATAAACTCTGAATAAGCCTATTATCTTGTGTCTCATGTACCTGTATAGATTCTTCCCTGTGTACTTTCTCATAATGTATGGAATATGGTGCTTTTAATCCTCTGTCTTTAAGTGTTTCAGGTTGCTTTGAAATAAAGGAAGTTAGTACTTCTGGTTCATTTAATACTGCTCGCACAAATGCTGACAGGACAAATAGGATAAAGTATGGTTACTACTGCTACGCGGTTTATACTGCCAGTGCAATGTTACTACTGCTTGTCTTGTTTCTACTGCCAAAAGAGTTAATACTCCTAGCATGTGTTAATACTGCTGGTATGTGTTACTACTGCTAGCCTGTGTTAATACTGCTGGTATGTGTTACTACTGCTAGCATGTGTTAATACTGCTGGTATGTGTTACTACTTCCAGTTTGTTTATTGCTGCTTGTAAGTGTTACTACTGCTACTGTAAGTTAATACTGCGGGTTTATGTTAATGCTGATAGGGTATTTACTACTGCTCTTAACTGAAACCAGTATCCTATAAATACCCTTCATGCCCGCCAATATATCAAAACGGCTCTTTGAATTTCTTTTGCCTATTCATCTTCTCTCGTCCTAACTCTTGCTTTCCAGTGATTACACCCTAGTGTTCAATCGACTTAAGAACTAATGGCAGGTCTCATGTTTGTGGTTGATCACAATGAGTTAGCAATGCTACAGAAACCCAAGCAAGCTTCGGGGTTTCATCAGATTGTGGATTTCCTCAACTCGTCGCACATTGCCTATGCCCTCACTGACAATCCCACAATCTATGTGGAACATCTATGACAGTTCTGGTCAAATGCCTCAATCCAGACTATGGAAGGAAGACAGGTCATCCAATCAAGGGTTTGTGATAAACCCATTACCATATCAGAGGACAACATACACATTCATCTTCAATTAGATGATGCCTCAGGTATTACCTCTCTTCCTAAGGAAGATATCTTCCAAGTTCTTAGTCGTATGGGGTATGAAGGTCCCACTAATGTCTATAAGTTTTACAAAAAAAAAATTTCACCTCAGTAGTGATTCTATGTTCATACCCTACAACACTGTATTTCAAGAAAAACAACTGGCTGGAGTGAGTTTAGCAGCACTATAGCCTATGCTTTGGTCTGCTTAGCGACCTCTAGAAAGTTTAACTTTTCTCAAATGATTTTAAACGATTTGTTGTCAAACCTGGATACCAAAACCAAAAGCTTTTATATGTATCCAAGGTTTATGCAAGAAGTACTAAATCAAGAATTGACGGATTTACCTCATTTCAATGAGTAATATGTACCAAAACCCCCAAAGGGGAAGGTGTTCTCTAATATGAAGAGGCCTAGTAAGGACTTCTCTGGTATAGACAAACCATTGTTCTCTACAATGATGGTTGTGTCCCACTCTCAAGGTGAGGCATCAAGGTCAAAGCTCACATTAGACCAACCCACTGATGACCTACCCACACCTTCCACTACAAAGCATATCCCTCAGTCCCTTCTAAAGAAGCCAACATCGTCCATTACTCATACATACACAAGGAAAAAGATACAGAAGGTTCCTTCCCTTCTAGTATCTTCACCCCCAAAGCCTAAAAGACCTCTGATGGAGCATTTTCCATCTGAGAATATCCAAAGGGAAACCACATGGGTCTCTCCCAACCCCAAGAAGGTGCTCAATGAGGAGGAGGAAGAGCATGTGGGCAGTGAGGCTCACACTACTGACTTTGCACAAAGTGCAGGGCAGGACAGTGTGAACATCTTTAAGACCTTCCCCACGGCAACTTTGGGTGAGCAATCATCCAAAGGTCCTAGGTGCCAAGAAACCAAGGGGGTAGAGGATGCTTCTGCTAGGCAGGAGACCTCTACTAAACGTTCCAATCATCTTCCAAGTGTGGTAAATACACCTAAATGTGGTGAGGATAGATATACATACGATGAATTGATGGAAACCATAGCAAATATCAATATGGATGTCATTTCTCAAGGGCACAAAATAGAGGAAATGCAACAGGTCATAACTGCCCAACAAGGGTAGATTGCTAAACTCAAAAAGATGGTTCTTAAGCTGGTGCACAAAAAGAAAAGAACACAGTTTGTATTGAAGAAAAGGAGCATTCCTCATGATGCTTCCAAAAAGGGGGAGAGTCAAGCTAAAGTTGAAAAGAAAAGCCCCGTTAGAATGGAATCTCATTTTGAAGGGGAGATTGGTGTAGAAGCAGAAACAGCAAAAGAAGTAGAAACTACATCAGCAGCAGTAACTACACCAGAAGTAGTAACAACAGCAGTAGAAACAGAGAAAGTTGCAGCTGAAACAGGTATGTCTGCAGAGGAAATAGCAATTTCAGAGACTCTAGTAAAGGCACAGAATGAAACTCCCAAGGCCACTCAAAAGGCTAAGGGAGTGGTCATTAAAGAAAGAGAATCAGAACAGATAAAGAAAAAGATCAGTGATGAAGAGATCAAAAAGAAAGGGAAAGAGAAAGTGGTTGAGTCTGAGAAACCAATGAAGAAGCAGAAACAGATTGATTTGGATGAAGAGTTAGCAAAGAAACTGCAAGAAGAGATGGAAATGGAAGAAGAAATCCAATCTGCAAAATACAGAGAGATTGCTTTGGAGTTATCTACAAAGCTTAATGAGGAATTTCAAAGGAGTTTAAACACTGTTGTTGCTGCTAAGAAAGTAACATTGAGAGCAACTAGACAAAGCCAAAGAAAGCCTTCAAAGACCTTCCCGACAAATCAGAAAAGAAGGAAAATGATAAACTTTCTGAAAGGAGCTATTGGAGTTCCTGAAGGAATGTTTACCAGTATGTCATTTGGAAGGATAGAAGAGCTATACAATAAGGAGATGGCCAAGTTGAAAGGGGATTTCACTCAAAGGGTTGAGGTTGAAAGAAAGTTGAAAGAAAGACATGATCTCAACATACAATAGCCTTTACCTGACAGTGAAGAAGGCACTCCTATCAAAGACAAGGCAAAAGTGAAGAAAGAAGAGACCCTAATTCAAAATATTGGAGCCATCAAAAGAAAGAAGTCCATTGCCACAAAACCAAAGGCAAAAAGGACTAGGACTGAGGAAGGAAAGAAAGAGATGGGAAGTGAACAAATGCAAGCTGAACCTTCTATAGAGCTGCAGGAACAAACAGAAGAAGATGTTCAATCTCAAGAGCAAAGACCAGAACAAACAAGCCAACAATCTTCAGATCATCAAAGACAATCAGATGAGCAGGTGAAATTGTACATGACTGTGACTAATGAAGAACCTATGCAAGCTGACCCTATCTCAATGAAAGCACCAGAGATTATTCATTGGGATACTCTGAAGGATAATAGAAGAGAATATTTTCGAATCAAGAGAATGGGTGATCAGTTTGAGGTTTATTCAACTTGGGGAAAAGTAATCAGAAGCTGTTCCAGAGCCGACTTGGAGGAAATGTACAAAGTTGGAATAAAGCTGTATGAATCTGTGTTACAAGGGACTGAAATGAGCTTAATCAATATTGCCATGGAGTACTTATGCATGATGTTTGAGACTTAAAGAGTGCAGTACAGGATCAAAGATTTGCATCATGAATATGGTTTTAACAAGATTGATCATTGGATGCTATTTGAAAACCGTGGTTTCTACATGATTACAAATGACAAAAGCTATCATCAGTACTACTTGGTTGACAAGATCTATGACCACAGCAAAGCTAAGTTGGAAGGGATGTTAAAAGTTAAGTTGGTATGTGCTAAAGGATCAGAAATGACCAGAATAGTAATCAGAAGAACAATTAATCAAAGTCTGGGACTGGATCCAAATCTTGGGAATTAAAGTTGCAGTTTTGAAAGCATCATGAAGACCTTATGTTGAAGAACTTAACTTCTCATTCTGAAAAGTTAAGTTAGGGGGAGATTGTTAGGTCTGAATGTGCTAAGGATAGATATTGCTGCTACTTGAAAGGTATTACTACTGCTTGTAACATTACTACTGCAAGATGAACAATTACTACTGCTAGTAGATTTAATAAAGCTTGAAGAGTTAGTGCTACTACTTTAGTAGTTAGTACTGCTTGGAGAGTTAGTACTGCTTGAAGATTACTACTGCAAGTGAAGGGTTAATACTGCAAGCATGTTTATACTGCTGAGGATGATAATACTGGTGAGGATGTTAATGCTGCTGGATAAGGATGAAGTTAATACTTCTTATGAAGATAATGCTTGAAGAGAAAGAATAGGAGCTGGAGATAGAGATGAAGATAATTATGGAATGGATTATGAAGATCAATTTTGTTTTGATAATTATCTTGTAATCTGTCTTGTATATATACTGTATAGAAGGCATAGTTTAGAATACACATTGATAGTTTTTCATATTCGTTTGTTTTAGAGAGAATTAACCTCAAGATTAGTTTTAATCCTTTCAATAGAGAAGTATTAAACGTCTGTTGAGCTTGTTCAACAGATTGAGGTTTTGTGTTTAATCATTAAGTTAATTCAATATAACTTGTGATTTGCATTCAAGTACTGTTTCATTGATTGAGTGTTAAAGTGTTTTTCCGCAATTTCTTTAACATAGTTTCTGAGTGTTTTGTTTAAATTCTTGTTTAGAATTTCGATCCTGTCAGCAGGCACGTCAGATATACCCTTTTTAAGACAGTGTGGATTCTCATAACCGAGTCCCCAACACTCTTTGTTCTCTTTGGGTTTGTTTAGATGAATGGTTTGTTCAGTTTGACCCAAAGTGTATAATTTTCCTTCCAAAGCATTCACTTTGTCAAGTAAAGATTTGTTCTCTTTTGAATGCGAATAGTACATTTTATTAAGCTCTTTTGATTCAAACTCACATAATCTATACTTTGAAACTGTTTCAGATAATTCTTTGTGAATTATAGTCTTCTCTTTTGCGCTGATGTCAATAATCTTATATAAAGCATCAATCAAAACATTTTTCTCAGCAATATCATTGCTAAGTTTCTGTATTGATTTATTTTTATCTTTAATGACACCTTTTCATGCTTAAGTTTAGACTCTAATTCTTGGAGTTTAGTCATCATAGCATGCATTTGATTTAAAAAATCCGATTCAGTCATATCACATACCTCTTCGTAGTCTTCTTCATCAGATTCTGCATCAACTCCAGCTTCATCCACTATCTTACCCATTAGACAAATATGAGTTGTCTCTTATTTCTCAACCTCTTCATCTGAGTGATCTAGCCAGTACTCATCCTCAGCCATCAGTGCTTTCCCATCTTCCTGTTGCTTTGCCAAAAGCATCTTGTTTTTGTAGTACTCTGAATTTCGGACTTTTGGCTTTCTGCAATATCTAGCAAAATGTCCAAGCTTACCACAGTTGTAGCACTTGGTAGATTATGGCTGTTTCTTCTCTTCTGTTTTGTACGGCTTTTCATCAGATCTCTTTTCCTCTATTCTTTTTTCTTCAATCTTCTGCTTATGTTCATAATTTCTGGAACCAGATGAATATCTCTGACTATTTGAGCTTGTTTTTTGGTAGAACTTCTTTTGAAAAGCCTTAGTAAACATGAGCATAGCCTGCTTTAGATCTTTACAGTCATCAGAGTCAGAGTTATCCTCACTTTCAGCCTCTTCTGATTCAGAAATTATCACTTTCTTTTTCTTCTTCTTCAAACTCACCGACTTCTTCTTCACTACAAGAGCAATCGGATCAGCTGCTTTATCATTCTTTTTCTTCTCAGCTTTTATCTCATCTACCTCTTCTTCATTTAAGTCCTTCATTTGCTTCATTTGCCTTGTGAATCTCTTCCATTCAGGCTGCAAGATACTAAGGAACTTGACATTAAGCTCAATTTGGGACTTCTTTACTTTGTTCTTGCTGAGTTCGTTCAATAAAGTCACAAACCGGTCATAAGTAGCCTCTAGAGAATCACCATCCTTGGCCTTGAATTCTTCATAACTGTTGAGACAGTTGGAGATTTTGAGTTGATTACCAACCTTTGATCCTAACATCATTTTCTCCAATTGATCCCACATTTCCTTTCCAGTAGCATTGTAACTGTCAATATTGACATATATCTCGTTTGGTATGCCTTAAAGAATGAAAGACTTTTCCAATCTATCAGCTCTTGCTCTATTTTTCTCCTCATCAGTGAATTCATTAAACTTAAGTTGATTTTTTCTCTGCTCATTTCCAACAGTACGAGTCGTTGTTGGAATTGGAATAACTCCTTCCTCCAACGATTTCTTGATAAGTTCACCCAATGCATGTCTTTCTATGAAGTCCATGAACCTATCTTTCCATTACTCATACTCTCCTTGAAGAGTACTGGTGGCTTTGTGTCAGTTCCAATAGTGAGAGCTTCTCGTGATGTCTTCCCGTTTGATTAAAAATATGCAATAAGAAACTTGAAATTGACCGTTACTCCAAATGAAATCACAAAAAAAAAAATCTTGAAATAGGAATTCAGGAGTTTTGATCACAATCAGAACTATGTCCCCCTCCGCAGACTTAGCACGGGGGTCCCCCTCAGAAAAAAATTTCACATTTAAAGGGCATATTACAGTTTTAAAAAATTTGACTAAGTACAGAAAAACGCAGATCTCTAAAGAAGCTTGAAACTCACAAACACATAAACTCGCAGATCATTTTTCACTGAGAAACTCGCAGATCAATAAAAAGACTTGAAACTCGCAGACAGATAAAATCGCGGATCACTGTTCACTGAGAAACTCGCAAGATGAGTCGTGTGCGTTTGGATAACTCGCGGATGCCTACTTGCGTGTTTTATCAAACTCACAAGCTAAACTCACAAAACTCGAAAATGATAAAACTCGCAGACGAAGAATCAAACACGCAAACTTCGATTTGTGTGTTTCTAGAACTCGTAAATAGCACTTTGCGCGCTTCTAGCCAAAATAAAAATTCTTTCAGTTTGCGGGTTCTTCTGATGATGCTAGCGCGTTTTGTAGATCTTGCGTGTTCTTGAAGAACTTGCGTGTTCTTGGCCTTTCGAATGAAAAGACAATCTGAGATTCACAAAAACCTATCTAGACATCCAATTACAAACTGAAACTTTGAGAATTTGATCTCCTAAACGTCTAAAACATATTACAACCAACAAATTTTAAAAACAAATTGTGAATCAAACTATACAAACTCTTTCTAATTCAATATACGAATCTAAAGAACTCGATTACAACCTGAAATTTATACAAAAGCTTAAAAACGAATTTGTAACCCAATGTAACAGTGTCGATTCAACTTTTCTTGATTTCAATTTGGATCTGCTCTGATACCAATTGTATGTCCCTAATTCAAGATTCTAATTGCAATTCAATTAACAAAACAAGATTTAACAACTACCTGTTTTTTATTTTAATTTCACAATCCAAAGATTACAACTTTCTATCTCTAGACTTATCTTCCTCTCTCTACAAATTCTCTCTCTCAAAATGTAAACTCAATAACAAGTCATCTATTAATTAAACAAAAAAGACAAACTATTTATACCAACTATAAATCTAACAAGAAACAAAAACAAATACAAGTGACTTTTACTTTATTAACACAAGACTTTGACTTTCAATGAGAGTTTGACTTTTAGCATTGACTTCCTTGAACTTTGACCTCTAGTCTTCATGATCTTGTATCCAACATATTTCTGCTCTAACAATACACTTGTATCATATGAATCATGATATGATTCCAAGTCTTCGTTCGCCTGGAGTTTGGCTATGTGTTTCTTGTTTAAATGTCACAAATATATCAGTTTTAATCCATGCTTAATTCGTTATATTGATTTATAATTACAACTATTAATTTCATAAAACATTTATTAAGATAAAACAAAAAATTTATTTCTGAAAATATAAATTCGGTTCGTTGTAATTGAGAAAATGAAACTTAATTCCTTGTAGCACTAGGTACATGAAGACACTTACTAAGTGTTAATGTAAGACCATCTAGAAAGTTCATATCATATGTCCCCTTGAAACAACAACAACTAACTTAGCTCCATTTGGTCCGATTTCATCTTCTCTTCACTTCTTATTTCCAGAAAAGTAGTACTAATATGAGTATCATACTCAATATGTAACACTTAGTCAGAAGTGAATTAAATCAAATGGTAATCATACCTCAAGGTCCGGCTCTGGTAGCCTTCTGCTTCTTGATTTCTGCCAATCGGGCTGGACAAGTTCTCATTTGGTGCCCATGGTGATAACAATTATAACATACTGCAACCTCAGGAATTTCTTCTTTGCTCTTATCTATGCTGGATTTTCCAACATGTGTTTTACCCTTGGTTATCTCCCCTTTTTTCTTGATTATCCCACTGTCAGGTTTGATCATCAAAGCCTGTTTTGGTTTGGTTGAACCCAACTTGGATTTCATATCCCTCTCAGTAGTTTGAAGTATGCTGTGAAGCCCTGTGATAGTCTTATTCAAACTTTTCATATTATAGCCCTTAATGAACTGCTTATATGTTTTGGGTAGAGAGTTGAGAACCATATCGATTTCCAACTCTTGACCCAGTGGGAAACCAAGACGAGTCAGTTGGTCAAAGTACCCTTTCATTTTCAAAATGTGGGTACTAACTGATGAACGCTCAGTCATTTTACAAGCACACAATGCTTTAATTATATCAAATCTCTCCCATTTTATTTGTAACCGAAACATAGACTTCAGTGAAGATATCATTTTCCAAGCAGTCATGTTTTCATGATCCCGTAATAATTCGGGAGTCATGGTTGCTAACATTAGGCAACCAACAATCAGAGAGTCATCTTGGTACTTATCATAAGCAGTTCTGACTTTAGTTGGAGCATTTTTGGTAGGAGCATTTGGAGGGGGGGGGGTTTCAAGAACGTATAACTTCTTTTCATACCTAAGGACTGCCCTGAATCTCAGGTAGACATCTACAAAAACATTATTTAATTTTAGTAACTTTAATATCTCAAATAAATGGATTAACCTTTCAAAATCATTTGATTTGAGCTAAGATCCATTTTTCACCTACTTTCATAAATGGCCAAGCAACTGTCTATGGAATTAGGCTATTTAGATAGGCATCATCCAATTATGTTCAAAATAACTCTTATATGTTGTGGGATCCTATTCAATATATCATATATTGAAATTGGCACGTTTAATCCCACTTCAACACCTTGAAAATACTCATAAATGGCCAAACAACTGTCTATGATATTCTCAAGTAAACAAACCATACTAAGGTATCGTGATCCCACCTAAATACTAGACTTAGGGTTTACTGGGACGAGTACTCCAAAATACGACTATTTAAATGAATGGCCAAGCAATTGTCCACTTAAATCCCGTTATTTTGGCTCCTTGTCTTATACTATATTCAACCGATATGATTGGCCGAGCACTGACCACACCGGAATCCTGTATGCTCGACAAGTACCTTAAATGGGTGGCGTTAAGTTTACATTTTGTAAAAGGTTTAATTTTAGAAAACATTCTAATTCTTTTAAAACTTTTTGATTTTATATTTAAAAATTATGTTTTAAAAGTTTATATTTATTAAATCGGTTTGAGTTTGATAAACATATCAATTTTAAAATATCATATTTTATTTACCGATTCAAAATCTATTTTGCGTTTGATTTTATTTTTAAAATGTTTGCAATTATCATAAAATAAATATTTGACCAAAGTATAATTAACATAATTAAAAGGTCAAATTATAAAGAACAAAATTTCATATGGCAACATAAATTTAATTGACAAATTTTAATTTGTAGGTTAACAAACCTATCCCAAATATATAATTGATCGATCAAAACCGGGCCTTGGCCCATCCTACGGCCCAGCCGTCTAGGGCACATGCCCAATACGAGAAACCAGGGTGAAAGCCCAAAAACAATACTTGGAACTACTAACCCGGGCCCAACACCCAAACGGGGATTCAGCCCAAAAACTAAAATTGGGATAACAACCCAAGACGGTGGCTTCAGCCAACCGTGACCAGACATTAAAAACGATCGATAACATTAAGAATCTGGATCGGTTGCATCTGTATAAAACAACAGTTTACCTTTTAAATAATATAATCTAGTCATCTTAAATAACATTTAAAAGGACCAATTAATGCAAGAGATAAACATTTGGCAAAAATTTTGAACCGATCAAATCCAATAAAACAGTTGGATTTGTATTTCACCCAAATACCAAAATTTTCCCAAGACAAACCAGAAATATCCATGGGCTTTTGGCATAACTTAGACCGAGACAAAGCAAGGTCGTGGAACCCAAGAGGAAAAATGACACCATGTCGTCGCCTGGGAAAAAAACGTCGGGAGAAAACGCACCACCAAGTTGTGGTCGATCCACCCTCGAATGACACAAGGGTCGTGATTTGAACACCACACAGTCATGGCGAAAGACCGCCATATATGGTATCTAGCCGTGGCTGGGAACGTCACGAAGATATGGCTAGAAAACATTCAAAAGGAAACTCTAAGCATGGCCAGAACCAACTCGAGTCGTGCCTCACTACAAGGCAACACCAGATGGTATCCCACCATGAATCCTGAACCGAGAGGAAGACATACAGGGGTTGTGACAGGCGACACCAACACTCGCATAGAATAAACCGACCATGGTCCAAAGACCTGGTATGAGATCGTCCGTCAGCCTATGGTTACAAAGCTGTATATGGCATTTCGGATTTGTGGAGTTACGATGGAAAAGAGGCAACAAAAGCCATAGATGGCACCGACACAACCGCAGAAAAGTGGAGAAGGTCGGCGGCGACAACTGCAGATAACTAGCGGCGACCGGCGATCAGTGGGTAGAGAGGATGCCACTTAGCGACTGTGATATGGGAGAGAGGTGATGGAGTAATAGGGTTACAAACCCTTTATCACCTTCAGTCGACTAAGTCTTTTGGAAATAAAAAAATTCTTTTAAATTTAATTAGGGTTTAAAATTATTTTAGGCTTTCAACATGAGGCCCAATTAGAATTTTGATCCAATTTAGAAACTTAGGGTTCAATTAAATTTGCCATATAATATCTTGTTTCCTTTTTTTTTTAATTAAATGACATCAAAGTGGCTCTGAAACCACTGTTGGATTTTAATGCAATTTGTAACTGATAAAACGCAACGAATAAATAAATAAATTTGGTTACAACAATTAAATAGAAAACTTTTCTAAATAAACTTAAAACCCATTCGGATCCAATTATGCATTTAATCAAAATAAAACCACACCATAGGGTGTTTAGAATATTTACCTTTTGTAGATCAGCCGGGATTGGAATGGAGCACCACGAAACCAAAGTAGGTTTCCTCTATTGGTAGTCCACACACAGGCACATTTCCCGTCTCCACCGAGTGCTAGCCCAAGAACCCTAGATCTATATGTGTTTTACAGAAAAGAAAAGGTTTATTTTCTGTATTTCTTTGATAGACTAATTCTAATTATTTCAATCGTATGAAAAACGGTTTAGCCTAATGCCTATTTATATCAAAAGAATTATAGTTAGACAATAATTCAACTAAGGATTAAATAAGGTTTAGTAATTATCTGTAATATTCAAATATATATATATATATATAATTATCTTTTAAACTTTAAATATAATTATACATAATTACAGATAATACCCTGTAATTAACATAATTACGTTTTCACCAGTTTAACACATATTTTCATAATTATCCTTTAATAATAATTATTTTCTTAATCAACTTGATTTAATCCGGTTTTCTAAAGATGGAAACAAACGCATTCTTTGTGTGCAACCCTATAGGTTTACATACTCTTTAGTAGTATCTCTGTGCGACACGTGTCGTGGGTATATAATAACTTACAGGAATAATCAATTTGTTTGATTGCATTCAAGTTTCTGTAGTTGATACAAACTCACCATCAAATGTTGGAGCGAGTAAGAATGTTTTCCCACAAGAAGACTTGATTAATTATAGTGATCTGGTAGCGTGTTTAGCTTAGGAACACAAGGTTGTTCAAGTGAATTGAGTGATGATTCTTGTCCTAAAATTGGCATTGTTTCATATTCACAAGTTTGTGGTAGGTAATTATGTGCTAGTGGTTTAGTTCACAATGCATGGTCATTGTGCAAGTCTACCAAATCATCCTCTAATGATATTGACATGTATAGCTCAAAAGGATGTTCTTTAAAGAACTCAATCCTATTGTAGGTCACCCATGATGTATGTATAAGGTTTATAGCAATTTGTAACCTTTTAAATGCAGTGGAAATTTTTTTAGGCTACTAAATCAAAAAACTTTTCTAAATAAAACCGCAAGCGAGATCCAGTGACTATTAAAACAAGGATGTTTAGAGGGTTACCTTTGGATCGGGTGATATTCTGATGCAACACTTAAGAAATGAAAATATATTTCCTTTACTGGTGATCCACACATGAACACGTTTTGTGCCTCCACCGAGTGCTAGCCTAAAACCCTAGATCTAATATGTGTTCTACAAAAAAGAATAGTTTTTTTTCTGGTTTTTGTGTGATAGCTAAATTTAATTCAATCTTCCAAGACGACAATGCCATAAGTAGGTCTGATTTAATCCCGAATAATTCGTTTTGTTTACGTTATATATTGATTCGTAATTACAATTATCTTGCATATCAATTTCATAAATTCGATTTTCTGTTTGGCCACAAAATACAAAACATTTTTAAGTAAGCATAAATTGAATTACTACTGAAGGTAAACATAAATCCACTTTGTTGTAATTAAGATAATGAAATTCTATTCCTAGTAATGCGAGGTACATATAAACACTTGCTAAGTGTCAAAGTGAGAATGTTTAAAAACTGCATATCATATGTACCTTGAGCAACAACAACTACCTTAGCTTCATTGCCTATCCTCAGCTCCATTTGACCTAGTTTCATCTTATCATTACTCCGGCAACAGCCTTCTGCCAATAGGGTTGGAAATCTTCTCTTCCAGTACCCCTTTTGGTTGCAGTTGAAGCAAATTGCGTCCTCATGAATCTTTCCCTCTCCCTTGTCTTTGTTGGAACTTCCAATTTTAACCTTTCCCTTGGCAACCACCTTTTTTCTCGACTATCCCACCTTTCGGTTTGATCATCAAAACTTTTTTTAGTTTGGTTAAATCTAACTTGGAATTTCTATTTCTCTGAGCAGTTTCTAAGCATGTCGTGAAGCTCTATAAAAGTTTTATCCATAGTCTAGATCGTTAATATTATAGTTCATAACGGACTAGTCATATGATTTGGGTAAAGAATTGAGAACTAGATCGATTCCTAATTCTTGACCCTGTAGGAAGCCAAGAGGGTCAGTCGGTCAATGTATCGTTTTATTTGCACAACATGGGTACTGATCGATGAACCCTCAATCATCATACAAATATGCAATGCCCTAACTATATCAAACCTCTCTTGCATGGCCTGTAACTAAAATGTAGACTTCATCAAGGAAATCATATCCTAGGTAGTCATGTCTTCATGATCCCATAATAACTCGAGAGTCATGGAGGCAAGCATTAACCAACCAACATCCAGTGAGTCATTGACATACGTATCATAAGAAACCCTAACTTCAACAAATCATTTCTGGGAGGAGTGCTTGGAGGGGGGGGGTTCTCTAGAACATAAAACTTCTTTTCATACCGAAGGATGACCCGTAGGAAGCAAAACCATTCGAGGAATTTCGTCTCATTATGTTTTTTCCTTATCAAGGATTGACCGCAGTGTAAATTTGGATAGGTTTGAGTTGTTTGCAATTAAAGTTGTGTTTGAGGTGGTAGCACACATCTAATTTTTTTTAAGTTCAATTTAAGTAACTTTAAAATCTCATATAAATGAATTAAACTTTCAAGAAATCTTTTTATTTTGATCCAAGATCCATATTTCACCTATTTTCATAAATGGCCAAATGCACATGTCTATGAAAATAGTAGACCTGACAAACGTGTTGTGTCGTGTCGTGTTCGCGTCGGGTTCAAAGTTAAACGGGTTGAAAGTGTCTAACCCTAACCCAACCCGTTTAATAAACGGGTAAGAAAATCCCAACCCTAACCCGACACGTCTAACCCAAAAAGGCCCGCCTAATCTATTTAACATTTATAAAACTAAAAATTAAAAATCGAAAATGCACAAAAAAGTACAAATCCAAAATTTAGATGTAAGCATTATAAATCCAAATTATATGTAGATCCCAATGCAGTGCAATCACAAGTAATATAAACAATGATGAACAGATTATAGGCCACATCAACTAGTCATATGATTGATAATACTTCAAAGGGTTAAGGTTTACAGAGAGAATTTTTGATAAGGATATGTAAACCTAATGACTAGAAAACTGAATATTGAATTTCTCTGACCTAACAAATGAAACAGAAATAACTTTAAATACATGGGCTCGCAGGCCTAATGGGCTTATGGGCTTTAAGGCCCAACAAGCTTACAACTTTAATAACTTGTCATAATCTACCCTGAACTTCTATTTAACTAACAAAGTAGCCCTAACAATCACCCCCTTTAAATAGAAGTTGATAGTCACGCCAGTTAGGAACAAAAATTTTCCGGAAACCAAAGCTGATCTCGAAATATCTGATTTGCGTTCTATACTCCAGTCGTTCTTCAATAACATTCAGTGCTTTAAGAACAAGTGCTTTGTATGAAAAATCCAGTAATTGAACTCCTTTTTCATCTTGACTCAGCGCACGCTTCAACTTGTCTTTCAAAAACATCAACGTACCATCACAAAATCTGGCAATCTGATCAAAACGGATAAAGCGTAGAACACCGTTGTTGTTCACATATGACATACCAAACTCTGGAAACTTTATAACTGTGAATGCAGGTACATTTAGAGCATCAGACGGAACACTCAGATCAGGCTTGAACAGATTAATCTTTGGTTGATCACATTCTAACCCAATCTGAAAATCTTCCACCGAAGCAAGTTTCATTGCGCACTTCATGTATCTTTTCACTGTTTCTAGTGCATCAATGACTTCTCCGGGTCTGACGGTTCTGGTCTTTAAGTCACGTAATATGTACAGCAGATCTTGTGGCTCCAGACATGGAAAATCAGCATCAGAAAAGCAGTATTGTTGACCATCTTCTCTAGTAACCATAAAGTCCGTATACTTAACCTTCATGAAGTAGGCAGGTATAATCTTATCAACTGATACAATCCTGAGCTTTGTCTTGGAGTACTTGTGCTGGAACTTTCTGTACACGAACACAAGTTCACGCTGTTTTTCTTTATTTTTCACTGACTGTAGACCATGGATAACGACTTCATCATACTTTCTGATCCAGTGGGCAAAGATCTTTTTCTGACTTTCTTCAAGGAAAGGAGCTTTGATTCGGACTCTTTTCCACTTGGATGGTCGAACTGGAGTAGTACTAACTGGTTCTCTAACTGGTGAAGCTGTAGGAGATCTCTCGGGAAAAACTGTAGAAGAAAAATCAGGGTGATTAACTGGATAGGTCAATAAAGGAATCACGGCAGAAGACTGATCATCTGGATGCAGTATTTCATCAATTTCTTCTTGCATAACCACCAGAGCTCTTTCAGTATTGGCACATTCTTCTGTCGTGTCCGTCACTTCATACGAATCTAGTATTATTTCCCAATCTTCAGGAACTATCGGAGAACCATCTTCAAATTCCTCAGGCTTTTCAACCGTCGGATAATCGTATAGTATCAAGTCTGTCACCGGTTCCCGTTCCTGTTCCTGTCTCTGTCCCTCTGTTCTTGTACCCGAACCCGTACCCTGTTCAACCTGTTCTGACTCCACTACATGTGTCTCCGGCTCAGATAGACGTTGGCGCTTCTCCCCCTCATGGTGATCAGGATCATCCTGATCATCATGTCGGCGCTTGAGCCGTTCTGCCTGGTTACGGCAGGTATCCTCCACTGCTGAAAGGCGTTCAGTCAAAACAGCTACGGTTTGCTGAAGTGACTGAAGCATAGCTTGCTAGATCTGGAAGGCTTCGGTAGAGACAGTAGGCTGGGGTGTAGGTGGAGTAGGTGTGGATGCTTGAGAACGAAGTAGAGATAGCAAATCGGCATCTTGGGTGGGTTCGGTTTGAGATTGGGCTATAAGTTTGGCGAGAAGGATAGATTTGAGTTCAGGTATGGAAAGATCCGTGGCTGATAGAGAAGGTGGAATAGGTGTGGTCTCCGGCTCAATCGCAGGACCTTTGCCTTTGACCATTCGTTTGATGTTGTCCATCTCCTCCCTCATCATAGATTGGACAGCCTTTAGGGCGCCGTCCATGTATTCCCTGGAGACAAACTCATGTGGGGTAACTCCGGGGTCACTTAGACTTCCCGTTGTAGCTACGACTGTTGAAGTCGAGCCGCCTACGTTCACGGTTGGCGTGATGATAGCCGTGGTAGGACTTCCACCTAATCCTTGTAACCTACCCGAAGGTGGGTGTACTATGGATGTTCCGGCCAGGCCACTTAGGCTACCGGCGATAGCCGAAAAAGGAATCCGTGTCCTAGGAATGGCATGAATCACAAATGGCTCTAGACTCCGTGCATGCAAAGAAGGCGAGAACGGGGGCAGCAGTTCTCTTGTTTCAATATCGGCACCCTCCAAGTGAGAGCCCGATAGCGTATGTGCTAAATCCCCGTGAGAATGTGAAACCACCATCTGTTGAGAGATGGTGGAGTGGATTGGTTGGGCGTGCAAGTGCGCCGCTAGGTCCACGGCGGCTTCTTCAATACCCTGTCCCAACACATGAGACTGGGTAGTAGATGTGGCTACCTGGCTAGACGTGGCTAGGGGGGATACAACCGAAGATGGTTGTCTCGTCACTCGTGTACTCTCTGAATGCAGTTTACTCCGCCTTTCCCTCACACAACTCACTTCTTGATTTTCAACTAAGACTCCCTCTGCTCTCCTTATCTCTCCAGATGAGGGCTGATCATCGTCACCATCGGAGTCAGAAGACTCTTCATTTGATGGCGATGATTCAAACTGAGTTTCTTCGGAGTCGGAATTGGCTGCCGTGTCAGTAGTAGTAGCGACAGAAGAGGACTGAACATGAATGGTTTCAGAATCTGTGGCCTCTTCTGCCATTTGAGTCTCGGTTGGTGGCGGTGACGGTGGTTGTCTTGAAGAACTAGGCTGGCTCGTTCCAACGGCACTGCCCACGCCAGATCCCCTCACAATAATAGCTCTCGACACACCCTGTCCAGAAGCCCCAGCTGTCCGGACGCTCCTGCCTCTCGATTGTGGACGCGGACCCTCACGTCGCTCAGGTCTTGCTCCCTGGGCAGGTCCTGCCGGTCCTGGCCGGACCATAGGAGCTGGAATGTTGTGTGTGTGCCTATAAGCTATCACACTCAGTGCCGTGGGACGAGCATGGTCTAGTACCCCGACTGGGATTTTTCGGGCGACAACACCTTCCGGATCAGCACGGGAGGGAATCTTGCGCGTTGGATGTTGTGGACACGTTGGGTGGGTAGAGCGGCGTTGTATCTCGGGATACAGGTTCATGTAGTTTCGGATAACGATCTGTAGGAACCGCATGAATGGAATGAAATTTGATCGGCGAGATGCAGTAGAACGAACTCTCTGAATGAGTTCAAACCAGAGGAAGTCGGCAAAGTCCACGTGGCGATTGAAAGCCACCGCGTGAAAGATGCGAAGAATCGGGGCGCTCGTCTGATCAATGCCCTTCGTTATAGACGAAAGGCACCGATTGATGTATGTGAACAACGTATACCATATTGTTGATAGATGTTTGCGGTTGAAGGTTGATGGAATGCGAAGTTCTGCGCCGTAACCCAAAGAGAGAAGATCAGCGCACAGTGTAGCATCAGTGACCATGGGGTCAAAGGTTTCGCGGCCGGCTACGGATCCGGCGGTCGGTAACCGAAGAAATTGACGGAAAAGATCACATGTGAGAAGCACTGAAGTGTGATCTATTCGTCCTTCAAGATGAAATCCTCCATCGGCCTCTAACGCATGGAGAGAATGCCAGAACTGCTGTAAGTATAGAATTGGTACGGTTGCAGTTTCCGTTAGAGCATAGGCGATTGGATTGCCCCTGAGTATCTCGATGATAACCTGATGTTGAACAGCAGATTGGGTTACATCGAGATGGTAGTTATTGGCTGTAAGAGGAAGGAACTGATCCTCGGGAATCAGTTCCGCATCTGCGATTGGGTCAATCACTGGTGACTGGTTTTGTGCCATTATACCTGTGAAGAATTGACAGATTAGTACGCAGGTTTGGAGAAAAAATAATAGCCGTTGGAGTTATTCAGTCATGATTTAGATCACACCGGATAGTAACTCCAAACATTGGAAGAGCAAACCCTACTCGTGAATTAGGGTCAGTCACCAAGGCGCATAGACTTGCACCAGCACCAATAAAAATTTCCTCGTAAACAACATATTAAAAAAATAAGCACCAAAAAAAATTGGTTCGACCGGATAAATGTTCGATCGGATGGGGTGTTCGACTGGAGGTCAATAAGACCGGATAGGGTCTTCGACCGGATGAGGTCTACGATCGGAGGTCACTAAGACCGGAGACATGTTAAGACCGGGGTTAGGTTAAGACCGGAAGTTAGTCGACCGGATGGGGTCTTCGACCGGAGGGCACCTAAGACCGGGGGTGCATTCGACCGGAGGTGACCTTAAACCGGAGGAACAATTTGACCGGGGGTGAATTCTACCGGGGCGAAACCTAGATCGGAGTAAAACCCCCGGAGAGTCGAATCGTCAACGACGCAGACTCATAGTCGTCGAATAAACACCGAAAAACTCGATCAATTACAATCGATCGATGCAGATTGAACACATCTAAACATGATAACACCTACCTTGTCGAATGAAGAAAATGGAGACGAGAGATTCGGTCGAATGTCGTTTCGGTCGAATGGAGTCCGGGCGAAAGAGATGGGAGAATACGATAGAAGGAATCGATCGAATGAGGACGACCACCGTTCGACCGGGGTTTATAAACCCCCGAAGGTTGTATGGGCTTGGGCCGAGTCTGGGATTGGGCCGGGGGGGGGGGGGGTAGGCTATGGGCCGAAACAACCAAACAAACAAACCAAACCACAAAACAAAATCAAAGAAACAAACCTTAAAAAATCTTTTTGGAGAATTCGGAGATATATAAAACTACTAAAAAAATTCATGGGAGGAAAAAAAAAACTTAAAAATAAAATGACTTAAATAAACAGACACGAGACCTAGCTCCCCCTTGAATGATTACCATGAGGAGGTCCAAACACAGAACCCTTTTACCTGCTCCCCCTCGAATAGAGGATCCGTGAGACTTACCAACCAACTGATGCTAGTGGTCCTCCTGAACACATTACCGGGTTGTGGATCCACCACCCAAACCACCTTGCACTTTTCAGCGAACAAGAGATAAACTACACACATAATCACAGAAACAGACATACGAACACAAAAGAAGCGGGAAAACACGAAATCTACTTTCTTGATACAGAAGTTCGTAACGGACACAGAGCTGAACGAGTAAAATGCAATACCCAAGGAGTGTGGATAATAGCAACCAGAGACAAGGCACTGGTGCATTTGTCACAGTCATTCGTTATTGAATGAAACTCGTAGAGAGCTGCGAACAGATCAAACTTTCAGATTTAGCATACCTAGCTTGGACACAAGGTAATTAAATTGTTTTTCGTCCAAGGCTTTGGTAAATAGGTCTGCTAACTGATGCTCTGAATTAACAAAATAGAGTTCGATAGTACCTTTTTCCACGTGATCTTTTATAAAGTGATGCGCACATCAATATTGCTTGATATAGCAATAGCGCTCTTCGAGTCGCAGTAGATGGGAATCCTGGAGTAATTAAATCCATAATCTTTGAGCTGGGTGCGCATCCAGATGACTTGCGAGCAGCAACTGGCGGCTGCTATATACTCCGCCTCGGCTGTGGAGGTGGACACGCAGTTTTGCTTCTTGGAAGCCCAGCTTACAAGACGATCACCCAAGAACTGAACATGACCCGACGTGCTCTTCCGGTCCAGCATATTTCCAGCGTGGTCAGCGTCCGAGTAGGCTGTCAATTCAAAACCTGTCTCTTTTGGATACCACAAACCAAGATCAGCAGTACCTTTTAAATATCGAAAAATTCGCTTAACCGCAGCTAAGTGAGACTCTTTAGGTTTCGACTGAAATCTTGCACACAAGAATGTCGAAAACATAATGTCAGGCCGACTACCCGTCAAGTACATCAGAGAGCCAATCATACCTCTATAAATAGTAGCATTCACATCCTTACCGTCAGGATCAGAGTGAAGCTTTAGAGTAGTGGACATGGGGGTTTTCATAGATGAAGATTGTTCCATTTGGTATTTCCGAAGAATATCCGAGATGTACTTAGATTGATTAATGAAAATTCCTGTTTGTAATTGTTTTACTTGGAGACCCAGGAAAAAATTCATTTGCCCCATCATGCTCATTTGAAAATGTTTACTCATTAAGGCAGAAAAGTTCTGACAATACTTGGGGTTCGTGGAGCCAAAGATTATATCATCAACGTAAATTTGTACAAGAATGATATCATTCTTCTCTCTTTTAATAAATAAAGTAGTATCAATTTTACCTTTAGAGAAGCCAGACTTGACTAAGAAGGATGAGAGTGCATCATACCAGGCTCGTGGCGCTTGCTTAAGACCGTAGAGGGCCTTGTCAAGAAAGTAGACGTAATGCGGATTTTCAGTACTCACGAAGCCTTCGGGTTGCGAGACATAAACTTCCTCCTTGAGCACGCCATTGAGAAACGCGGATTTCACGTCCATTTGAAAGACGATGAAATTCTTGTGAGCGGCGTAGGCGAGGAACATGCGGATCGCTTCAATGCGGGCCACCGGTGCAAACGTCTCATCGTAATCAATTCCTTCTTGCTGGCGATATCCTTTAGCCACTAGACGCGCCTTGTTCCGAACAATGATGCCGTTTTCGTCCTTCTTGTTCTTAAAAATCCATTTAGTCCCGATCACCGTCTTGTTCTTAGGACGGGGAACTAGGCGCCATACTTTGAGGGTCTCAAACTGGTTGAGTTCCTCCTGCATAGCAATTACCCAGTCCGGATCAGTCAGTGCGTCAGAGACAGTGGAAGGTTCGATACGGCTGAGGAACGAGGAAAATAAGCAGTCATTGGCGGTGGTGGATCGAGTTTGAACTGGTGTGGAGGGATCACCAATGATCTGATGAAGAGGATGTGCTCGAGTCCATTTGGTAGTATGTGGATGTGGTTGATATGTCTGATGGGAGGTATCGGAATCCACATGACCACCTGGGGGTAAATCCTGAACTGCCTCGAGGGATGATGGCTTGTGAGGTGTAAGCTTCGTAGTGGGAGTCGAACTAGGAGTAGAGGACGACTCAGCTGGAGATGAAACTATGGAAAGTTCCGGGATTGCCGGAGATGAAGCTTCGAGAGCACCTTCGAGAGAAGTCGGTGCAGGAAGTTGAACGGAAACATGAGTTGGTTTAGTAGCACCGTCATCAAGAGCTTGAGCAAGAGACTGTCTAACACTTGAGCTCGGGGAAGCTTGATCATTGGCAGTAGAGGATGGAGCACCAGGCGAGGATGGACCACCGGAGTCTGTAGGGCCCGTGACTTGTGTCACTTCTGGTGCTTGAGCAGTATTCCTGTCACATGTCGTAGTATTAGACTTAACATTAAATAAGTCAGTATAAAAGAATTCAAACAGTAAATCCAAATCAGACAGATGTGCTCTTGACGCATGATGTGGATCCACTGGAGATTGTGTAGCCTCCGTACGGAATTGTCCGGAAGCTAACACACCAGTAAGCGCGGGTTCTGAATTGAGATGTTCAGAAACCATGTCAGGGGCCTCGTCAAAAGTCACATTTACGCTCTCAACGACGGTCTTCGTCCTTTTGTTGTAGACACGGTAGGCTTTTGCTTGTTGAGAGTAGCCGATAAACACTCCTTCATCCGCTTTGGGACTGAATTTGCCAAGATCATCCTTATCATTTAAGACAAAACAGGTGCATCCGAAAGCATGAAAGTAGTTGATGTTCGGGATACGCTTATTGATGATCTCGTACGGAGTCTTGTTGAACCGCTTGTTGATGATAGACCGATTTTGAGTATAGCAAGCGGTAGCAACTGCTTCCGCGCAAAGAAATAGAGGTAGCTTGGAATGAGATAACATCGTACGTGCAGCTTCAACTAGAGTTCTGTTTCGACGCTCTACCACCCCATTCTGCTGAGGAGTACAAGCGGCGGAAAAAGTATGCGAGATACCTACTGAAGTGAGATAACCGGTGAGTATTTGATTATTGAACTCAGTGCCGTTGTCCGTCTTGATGGTCTGAACTACTTGGTTGAGACTGACTTGGATGCTCTTCAGCAGAGAGATTATCAACTCAGGAGTTTCGTCCTTTGAACGGAGAAATCGGACCCAAGTGTAACGAGAGAAATCATCAACCATCACCAGGGCATACTTCTTGTGATTTATGCTTTGCACGCGCATCGGTCTACATAAGTCCATGTGGATTAGCTCAAGGGACCGAGAAGTACTCGGAACGACTTTCGGCTTGTGAGACGCCTTTTTCATTTTTCCCTTTTCGCAGGCAGCGCACAGATGATCTTTTGCAAACTTGAGGTCAGGCATACCTTTGACATGTCCACCCAGCACCAACTTGTTGATATTCTTGAAGTTCAAGTGCGACAGACGACGGTGCCATAGCCAACTTTGTTTAGCAGATGCTTTGGACAACAAACAGACTTCCTTGTCAGGTTTCAAAGACGAGAGGTCGATCGTATAGAGGTTAGTGCGTCGCGTTCCAGCAAGTATTTCTTTACCATCCTCAGTGCGAACGCTACACCGTTTAGCCTTGAAAGTAACCTCGAGATTCTTGTCGCAGAATTGACCGATACTGAAGAGATTGTGACCGAGACCTTCGACATAGGAGACTTTCTTGATCGTGATGTTATCTTTGACAATATCGCCGTAACCCCTGATGGGAGAGGAGTGATCATTCCCGAATCGTACATTTCCACAGAACCTCTCGGTGAAGTTTGTGAGTAGCTCCCTTCTTCCGGTCATGTGTTTGGAGCAGCCTGAATCTAGATACCACACATGACCGTCCTGCAAAACAGGTTATTTCTTTTTAGGTACCCATTTGTAAATGGGTCCTTTGGGGTTAGATTTAACACCCGACTTAGAGACCCGTTTAGAGTTGGGTCTTTGTCTTTCACGGGAAACATCACAATGAGTATGATTATGAGCAATATGATATGAGCCAAACCAATCAGATGCATAACGACTATCAACAAAATCATTTGATCCACAATAAGAACAACATAGACAATCATGAGACAGTTGAAGTAATTGCGGAATTGAAGAAACTTTTAAAGGAAGAGTTCCATTACATTCAACTAGAGGTTTAGAAATAAAGACATCATGATTGTTATTGTTCTTTCTAGACTTTAAGACAGGATCAACTAATTCTGATGTTGCCGAGCTCTCTTTTGACTTCTTAGCTACCCAAGCATATTTCACTTCTTCCCGCCGACCATACGTATCTGAAATGCCGTTAAACCCATAATCAGTGGATTTGAAAATTGACGATTGAGACCTTTGAGAGCGACCGGTCTTTTTCTTCTTCTGTGAACGACTTTTAGATTTAGACTTGGAAGAATTTGAAGAATTGTCCACAGAAGGTTTTTGCGGGACAGATGTAGAACATTCACCCTTATAAAATTTAACCGGAGGCTCACACGACTCATTTAAAAAATCAACATGGCTAGGTAGAGAAGGATTAAAGTCAAATTGGCTCAAATTGCTATCTAAGCACACCTAAGAATTCAAGAAAGCAGAAAACTCTAGTTCCTCATCGGAAAGGACCTTATCACATGAGGACTTCAGAACAGTGGAAGAGTTTGTTGAGAGCAGATCATATGCGGAAGCATTTTTACAATCAGAACACTGATCTGATTCAAGACTTTGAGGCTCTTTTCCTTTAGTTGGTGAAGAGTCACCCATAAAAGCTTTGCAGGACGATGTGTCAGAAGAAGGATAAGAGTTTGCAGACAGATGAGATATCTCACTTTGGAGAATGGAAGGCTGAGCATGAGGATCAGCCTTGTGAAGTTGCACTTTCAGATGATCTGCTGCCATAGCAGCCAGTTGTGAGTGCAACTTCTTTATTTCTGTCTGGAAATATTCTTTTTCCTCATCCGACATAGTCTCCTTTTTGTTGAAACTGAGAAACTCAATTTGAGATAAAAGACCTTATTTTTCCTTTTGAAAATTTTCCCGTTCTAGTGCATACGATTCTTCTAGCTGAACAAGTTTCTTTTCTAAAATTAGAGTTGGAACATAAACTTTGGGATTTAGAGGTTCCTCCTTAGTTTTAACGGTTTTAGTATCTAGTTCAACTTGAGAGTAACTATGAAAGTAATCGGATGACAGGAAACGGGGTTTGTCAGTATTATAAGTAGCATTTAATGAATCATAAACAAAAGGAACTGTCCGTTTAGAAAGAACAGAGTTATCTCTTCTCAACTTATCATCCAATTCTTCCTCGTCAGTGGGTGTGGTCCATCGTATCTTATATTCTGGAAAGATTTTGTCTAATCCAAAAAATTCAGAAGCATATAAGGTAGGAACTTTGGATAAAGCCTTGTTTAAATAATTAAGGTTATCGTACCCGATACCCGCATTTCCGTACTTTGGTTCTTTTGGTGCGATTAGCTTTAGCGTTTGATCAGATTGACCAAATTTATAAAGTTTCTTTTCAAGCTCTTCTAACTGATTAGATAACCTAATGTTCTCATTTTTATAAGCCACGTTTTGATTTATCAAATCAATTTTCTCGGTCTCAGACGTACGAAGCTTATTGGTCAGGTCATCTACTTTGGTCATTAGGTTTTGTGACTCTATTGAACAACTCACATTCTCTTCTCTTAAATTAGAAATCGTGCACATGTAGCTAGAAATTTCTAAGCTTTGTTTTTCCATAAAGTCAGACTGCTTAGTGACACGGTTTTCCAGAGATGAGAGAAGTTGTTCTTTTTCTTTTAAAAGTAGCTTGTAAGAGTCAAGTTTGTTCAAAGAGAGTTGCATCTGATCAAGTAAAGCTTCATGGAAAGGGGCACATACCTGGCATGGAGCATTATGATCTTCTTCATCAGTATCGGATGGTGATGAATGGTTGCCCATGAAACACAAATGAGCTTCAGCATCCTCAGGTTCTTCATCCGACACTTGTAACCAGTAATCGTCTTCAGCCATTAGAGCTTTACCGGCTTCCTTTTCTTTGGCAAGAAGCAGCTTGGCTCGGTAGTAGTCGGCGTTGCGCACAATTGGCTTGCGACAATCTTTGGCGAAATGACCTAACCGACCACAGTTGTAACATTTGATCGGTTCGTCTTTCGGCTTTTCTTCATTTCGCCTGTCAGGTTTCTTACCAGCTTCAAAACGACTATTACCTTCAGACTTTTCTCGATGATCACGTCGAGTAGAGATTCTTTGCTTATTAGAAGTCTTGTTAAAAAACTTCCTCTTTTGAAATGCTTGAGTGAGAAAAACCATTGCTTCTTTCATCTTGGAAAGTTCTGGATCCGAGTCGCTATCGGGATCTTCAGGTTCAGAATCACTCAGCACGAGCTCTTTTCCAGATGATCGGCTGACGGACTTGCCTCTTCTCTCAGATATGAGTGCTATTTGATCAATTGCTGGCTTTTCTTCTGCTTTCCCAATAAGTTCCATCACTTCTTCTTCATCTTGAAGCAGCATTTCATAAAGTTCATGAAGATACAACTTCTCCAAGGTCTGAGTGTGACGTATATGGGAGACGAACGGTTTACACTCAGGCTGTAAGTTGTTCATAAACTTTATGTTGTTTTCCGTGTTCGTCTTTGTGATCTTATTTTTCTGAAGATCATTCAGAAGCATATTAAACCTTTCGTAGGTTTCCGTCAGCGTTTCACCCTTTCGTGCTTTAAACCCATCATATCTGGTGATACAGTTTGTCACCTTTAGCTGGTTATTGATGTGGCTTCCCATCATCATCTTCTCTATTTGGTCCCACATCTTTTTCGATGAGTCCTTGAAACTATCTATACAAGCATAGATTTCATTCGGTAGACTTTGAAGAAGGTACGATTTTGCCAGCTTTTCTGCCTCGTACATATCCTTTTCTTCCTTAGTAAAATCACCAACAGATTTCCGAATCTGACGCTCTGGCCTTCCTTCAGCTGGGTTTCCCGGTACCACTTTCATTGGTCAATCTTGTGGACCCTCAGTCAGGCATTTGTATATATCTTCATAGTTAGATTTTGCTTCTATGAAGTTCATAAATCGGTCATGCCACTGAGGGTACTCTCCCCGAAAGAGCACCGGGGGCTTTGGGTCAGAACCGATGGCTAGGGCATCCCTTGAGTTCATCTTTACTTCTTAACTTAAGAGCACTGTAATGATCGTTAGGCAAGCAGAATGATCCAAATACAATAAAATAGAAAAAACCACATAAAACACTTGGTCTAATCAGAAAAACAGGTCAAACAATATCCGGTCGAAGGTATGTCCGGAGGAAGCAGGTATCCGGTCGAAGGACACGTCCGGAGATACACTTATCCGGTCGAATGATATGACCGGGGACACACGTATCCGGTCGAAGGACACGACCGGAGGAACTATAATTCGGTCGAAGGGACAAGACCGGAGCACTCCTATTCGGTCGAAGGGACAAGACCGGGGAAACTCTATTCGGTCGAAAGAGTTTGACCGGAGCACAAGTGTCCAGTCGAAGGAGGAAGTCCTATTCGGTCGAAAGGACAAGACCGGAACACACGTGTCCGGTCAAATACTCAGGTCGAAAGACTTTAAATTAGATAACCACAAATAAAGATAATATCGAATAATCAAAATCGACCGAAGAACTCGAAGAGTTCGACCAAAGAACTCGAAGAATATCTGGGATTCGACCGAAACCAAAACCCAGATCTTCTCCTTTGATCGAAAGAAACAAACAAAACAACAATCAACAATTCGACCGGATGCGATAAAACATAGAACTCACCTAGACCGATGATTTGCAAAAATATGAACTTTCCAGATTCGATCGATAGAAATTAATTTTCCAGAAAAAAAATTCGATCGAATATCAGATGAACAGTAAACGATTCAAGCAGATTAAACAGATACTTGATAAGGGATGATTATTAAAATCAAATAAACATATAACGCAAACACTAACAATCAATTTAAGCAAATAAAGCAATTATCACAAGTAATTGATTTTAGGGTTTCAGTCAAACCTTTTTACTGGATCAAACCTTTTTGCCTATCTGCTCTGATACCAATTGTAGATCGCAATGCAGTGCAATCACAACTAATATAAACAATGATGAACAGATTATAGGCCACATCAACTAGTCATATGATTGATAATACTTCAAAGGGTTAAGGTTTACAGAGAGAATTTCTGATAAGGATATGTAAACCTAATGACTAGAAAACTGAATATTGAATTTCTCTGACCTAACAAATGAAACAGAAATAACTTTAAATACATGGGCTCGCAGGCCTAATGGGCTTATGGGCTTTAAGGCCCAACAAGCTTACAACTTTAATAACTTGTCATAATCTACCCTGAACTTCTATTTAACTAACAAAGTAGCCCTAACATTATATAGTTCAAAATTATAAGTTCTAACCAAATCTAAAACATTAAAAATCCAAAACATTTAAAAGAAAACTTACAATATATATATATATGGGTTATTCGGGTTATTTTCGAGTTGAAAATTTTGACCGTGACCTTACCTGTTTAATTTTCGTATCGTGTCGTGTCAACCCGTTTAATTAAACGGGTTGAAATGTAGTACCCAAACCCGTTTATTTCGTGTCGATTTCGTGTCGGATTAGCGTGTCTTGTCAGTTTTTGTCAGGTCTAGAAAATAGGTTATTTAGGTAGACATCATCTAATTACGTTTAATGTAACTCTTAGGTGTTTGTGGGATTCTATCCGATATATCATATTGTTAGATTTGTTTTTATAGTAATCATTGTATTTATTTTCTAGCTTTTACTGTGGTTTTTGTTCATTTCAGTATTGTAAAGGCTAGGGGTATTTAAGTCCCCTTAGAGCCTTTGTTTTGTATGTTTGACACGCACATTAATCTGATTTTCATACTTTGCGCTTCAATATTTTCTCTCTCTACTTTCTCTCTCTAAAGAATCAGTGATCTTGGACTCTCAATTGGTATCAGAGCAATCTGAATCTTGAGAGGATTGAGAGATTGTTTTTCTATATCTGAATTTGTGATTGAAATCGAAAATTTGATCGATTTTCTTGAATTTTTTCAAGAAAATCTCGTTTTCTTGATTTCTCATAAAATTTGGATCAGTTTTAATTGAATTTCTGCAAATTTGATTTCTTTAGTTGCGTTTGTGATAATCGATTGTATTTTATTCACAAAGTTTTCCTTAAAAAACATGATTTGATTCTCAATTTGGTGATTTTGTGTTTTTCTGAAAAAGTGCCATTCTCGTTCTGTTCTTTGTCGAATTTTTAGATTTTGTTGATTTTAATCGAAATTGTTTGATAAAAGTTGTTAGAAAGAAGTTTTCGAAGTTCAGTGTATGCTTTTCTTGAATAAATTTCGAAGTTGTAGTTGTTCTTGTGTGAATTGGTTGAGTATATGAAGTTTACGTCTCATTCATGATGGTTTGCGCGTCATTCATGAAGTTTGCGTGTCATTCATGAAGTTTGCGGGTCATTCATAGTATTTGCATGAATTGATAGTGTTTCTAAACTTTGCGTTTCATTCTTAAATGTTTGAGTGTGATTCATATATGTTTGCGTGTGATTCTTATGCTTTGCGCCTCTTACATTCCTTCATAAATTTTGTGATCTAACTCGTATGTTAGTAATTTTGTCAAGTTTGCGATTCTCATTGGAAACGCAAAGCCAAGTTTCTCGGTTCTAGTCTGAAACGCAAACCATCAGTTTGCGTTTCTCTCTTCAAGTGAAAAGTCTTAGTGCATCAAACGCAGAGTCTCTCACCCGCGAAGTCTCTCACCCGCGAAGTCTACAAACGCAAATCTTCAATCCTCAGTTTGCGTTCCCCTCAGCAAACGCAAAGCTCAGTTTGCGTTCCCTTCAGCAAACGCAAAGCTCAGTTTGCGTTCCTCTGAGCAAACGCAAAGCTCAGTTTGTGTTCCTCTCAGCAAACGCAAAGCTCAGTTTGCGTTCCCCTCTGCAAGCGCAAAACCTTCTTTGCGCTCCTCATTACAAACGCAAACCTCTAGTTTGCGCGTCTCTCATACTTAGACAATTTTGCTGAATTTTCTGATTTTTTCACAAAATGTCTTTGCAAGCATAGATCTACAAGAATGACCTCATGATGTCTTTGGGGTCCGATACACGTCCACCAGTTCTCATCAATGAGAATGAATTTGAAGAATGGCAGGATCGGTTCATCAACTTTATTGAAAGGCAACCAAATGGGGAAAACATGATGAAATCACTAACTCAGGGTCCTATGGAAACACCAAGGAAAGTGATCCCAGCTACTGCTACTACTCCAGCTACAACTGTTGAAAAAGCTTTAAGAGAGTATGAAGCTGAAGAAGTCTTAAGATATCAAGCGGACAGTCAGGCTAAGTCAAACCTGATCCTTGCTCTTCCTAACTCCATCTATAACAGAATCGATTGTTTCAAACATAACCCAATGCTGATGTGGACACAACTTGAGAAGATCATGCATGGTACTACAATGTCCACTCAGTTACGACAGACCAGGTACATGAACAACTTTGAAAAGTTCAAGGCCAAGGATGGGAAAAGTTTGAAAAGTGTTTTTTTATCGATTTTGGGCTGTTATCAATGATCTCTACAAGATTAAAGTTACCAAGACTGAGTTGGAGGCAAACTTGAAGTTTCTGAATGCTTTACAACCTGAGTGGAACAAGTCATGCCATAGAATGAGAAATGATGTTAGAATTTCAACCATGCCAATTCAGGAATTATATGAAATCTTGATGACAGATGAATTTTTGGTAATGGAGAAGAAGGCGAAAATGGATAAGAAGAACAAGCCTCTGTCAGTAGATCCTATTGCTCTTTTAGCTAGTCAACTGGTTGAGCAAGCTTTGACTGAAACAGTTTATGATGGATCAACGGATTATGATGGCGAAGCTCTAGAGAAGGCCATGATACTTTTGACTCAGCACTATCAGAAGAGATTCAAGCACAAATCTGGTTCAAACAACTTGCGGTTTACTTCTGGTTCTAAAAAGATAGAACCTGGTGCTTCTTCAAAGACATATACTCCAAAGTATGAACCAGCTAAGGTGGTTGAACAGAAGAAGGAGGAGAAAAAGGTGGTTAACTGTTTTAACTGTGGAAAACCTTGACATATGGTTAAGGACTGCAGAGTTAAAGTGGTAAAGGATGCTGCTTTTTACCGAAAGAAGTTGGCTCTTGCTGAAAAGAAAGAAAGTGGAACCTTCCTGTTGGCCGAAGAAGAATACTGGTTGGATCATTCAGACAATGAGGCCGAAAATGAGGAAACTGCGGCTATGTGCTTTATAGGTGATTATAATTCTTATGATGAGGAAGAGGATACCTCATCTGATGGTTCTGAGGTAATATCTGAGTTTAACTATAATTTCTTCTTATCTCAAATGAATGTTTTTATCACTGCTTTGCATGATTTGCGCTCAAAGTTCTTTTCTGAAAAGGTTAAAAATCAAGAAAAGTCTGATTTAATTGATAAACTGCAAATTTCTTTAAAATATGAAAAATCAATTTTAATTGATACAAAAGAGAAATTTCAAAAGCAGTTAGTTGATCTAGAAAATTCAAATCAGACTTATCATGATTCGTTGACTGAACTGACTTCTTCAAATAAAATCCTTTCAGAAAAGATAATTGTTTTAGAAAAGAAATTGTATAAAACAGAACAGTCTGAGCAAACAATATACATGAATAAACCAAGGAGTGAAGAAGCCATAAAAGAAAAGTGGGGACTTGGTTTTGAAAACCCACATTTTTTAAATCATGCTAAAAATGAAGTTCCTACTTTATATGAATATGATTAATTTACTCTTGCAAGATATGCTCCTCAGTTTAAATTCTTTTGGACAACTGAGAAACAAATTTTGGAAAAAGAAAATGTGAAAAGAATGAAAAACATGAGGATGGAAATGCCATTTGTTTACACTTCTGAAAATGCAAAGTATTTTCCTGATCAATCTAAGAAATCCAGAAAAGTTCAAAATCTTTTAAATGTCAAATCTTCCAATAAATCTTCATTTTCAAAAGATTTTGTGGATATTTTTGCTAACACTGATAAGGAAAATGTAAATCCGGTATCTTATGATACTAAGAAATACATTCCCCCATTAGTGTTAGAAGAAAAAATTGTTGATCTTGAAGATCGATTGGAAGAACAAAATCTTCAAATTTGTTTAGAAAACGATTTATTTCTTTTTTTTAATGAAAACAAGTTTTGAAGATAAAATTTCTTCTGGATTGTCAAAAGATTCTAAGGAAAATTCTAAAGTTTTGAAAAACAATGGCCATTTGCGTTCCACATTGGAAACGCAAACTGAAGGTTTGCGCATTCAGTTAGAAACGCAAAGCTCAGTTTGCGCCTCCAATGGGAAGCGCAAACCTCCTCCAGACTTGTGCAATTTTTAAAATTTTCACTCCAAGGCTAGTTCTTCAATGTCAAATGCTAAGACTGATTTCTTTGATAAAGTTTCTTCTTCTGATTCAATTATTGATACTTCTTTACTGCTAAATGTTCAATTTTATAAAAAGAAGCGTAAAAGAAGAAGATCAAAGAAGTCAAAGAAACATGATACTGTCTTATCTGAAAATGCTAATGTTTCTGATTTTTCTTCTTCAGATCGGACTGTGAGGAAGTCACCAAGGCAGATTTGGAGGATGAAACAACAAAGTTTAGAATCTGAACTGTTAGGAGTAAACTGTGTAGACAATCTTTGTGATACTGATATATTTGTTTCTTGTAATAAAAACCCAAAATACTCTTTTAAGCAAATGTTTGATATATCAAAGAATATCTCATATGCTTATTCTAGTTCTGATTCTGATAATTGTGTTTCATCTTCTATTGATAATTGCTTTCATTCTTTCATGAAAAATAAATCTGTGAGAAATAATAGATATAAATCTAACAAGGGACCCATAAGTATATGGGTACCTAAAAAGGTGTAGTTTCTGTGGGTGCAGCTAAGTCATTTATGGTATCTGGATTCGGGATGTTCCAAACATATGACTGGCATCAAATCACTTCTGTCTAGTTTTAAAGATAAATGTTGCGGTCGTGAGAAATTTGGTAACTGTGAGACTGCTCCGATTCTTGGTTATGGTGATCTAGTTTAGGGTAACATAACTGTCAAAAGAGTAAGCTACGTCGAGGGACTAAGTCACAACCTTTTCAGCATCGGCCAATTCTGCAATAAAGACCTTGAAGTCAGCTTCAAATCCAAAAGAGTTGCAGTGAAGAATGATAATGGCAAGGATCTACTGGTAGGAAAAAGACATTCAAATTTGTATACCATTGATCTTTCCAAGATCAAAATTCCTTCAGATATCTGCTTGCTTTCGAGAGCTTCAGTTCAAGAAAGTTGGATTTGGCACAGACGTTTAGCTCATCTCAACTTCAAGTATATGAATCGTCTGGTCAAGAATGACTCAGTGAGAGGTCTTCCAGTTCTTCGTTTCCAGAAAGACCATCTATGCCAGGATTGTGAGAAAGGAAAAATGAAGAGAGCTCCTCACAAGCCTAAGTCTGAACACTGCACTTCGGCTATTCTTGATCTTTTGCATGTTGATTTGTGTGGTCCGATGAAGACAAAGAGTTTAGGACGTAAGAAATATGTTTTGGTGATTGTTGATGACTACTCCAGATATACTTGGGTAAAATTTCTGAAGTCAAAAGACGAGACTCCTGAAGTACTCATTAACCTTATCAAGACAACTCAGACAAATAAGCAGAAGCAAGTGAAACTGGTAAGATCTGACAATGGTACTGAATTCAAAAACAGTACTCTTCAGGCATTCTATGAATCTCAAGGAATACAACAACAATTTTCTGTTGCACGTACTTTGCAACAGAACGGCGTTGTTGAAAGAATAAACAGAACGCTTGTTGAGTCCGCCAGATCAATGCTTGCTTATTCAGGTCTACCTTTGTCTTAATGGGCTGAAGTAGTATCAACTGCCTGTCATACGCAGAACAGATCAATTCTGCATCGTCGTTTCAACAAAACACCGTATGAACTTATGAACGGGATCAAACCGAACATCAAGTATTTCAAGTCATTCGGGTGTAAATGCTACGTTCTGAATGATAGGGAGAATCTCAACAAGTTTAGTCCAAAGGCAGACGAGGGTGTATTCGTGGGTTATTCTTCAAACTCTGCATCTTATAGAGTTTTTCTGATCTCTGCAAGAAAGGTCATAGAGATTGTCAATGTAAAATTTGACGAAGCTGCTGATTTGGTTTCTAGTCACTCAGGCTCAAAATCCGCTATTACTGAAAATTCAGTTTCTGAACAAATCAGTTCAGAACCTGCTCTTTCACCGGATAACCAGGATTCTTCTACTCCCTCTCCTAATGTTTCTGATCTTGATTTTCTGTTTGGAAATTTTTATGATGATGTGCCTAGATCTAATTCTGAAAATGTTTCTAATGTTTTGAATCAGAAATTGAGAGCTCATCTATTCCAAATTCCGCTGCATCTATCTCTGACAATGATGCTACTCCAGTCTCTCCTATTCAACAAGAACCGACACAACAAGATTTTGTTCAATCAGACACTGTTCAATTAGAAGTTGAGCCTATTCATGAAGAAAATACTCAAGAAGAGTCTATTCAAGATCAACCTGTTCAGAAGGAATCAATTCAGGAAGAAGTACAGAATGATGTTATTCAACAAACTGTTCCTGAATCTGATTCAGAGATTGTTGAGATACCTCCTCCTCAAGTGGAAACTATTTCTATCTCTTCATCTGATGTTGAAGTTGTCAGGATCGAATTCTCAACAAGAATTATGAATACTCAGAAACAATATCAAAGAATTTGCGGAATAACACTTTGATATTCAATGTAACATTAAACAAACAGTGAGTATGATTAACAACTTGTAAACTTGTATTGCATGATTAAAATCACAAGATTACACACTCAACCTCAATCTTGAAGAACAGACTCTTTCAAGACGAATTCTACTTCTCTAGAATTAGGAACTATGCCTTGAGGTTGATTCTCTCTTGAACAAAAACTTAGTATGAAAAATCAATTAAAAAACTATTCTGTACATTCTATACATATACTGAGTAAAAGATAATTACAATAAATAAAATATCTTCAGAATATCTTCCATGAATATCTTCAGTCTATCCAGCTGTCATTCTTGTAATTCGAATTTCCATCTCATAAGCAGTATTATTCTTTAGCAGCATTAATACTCTGAGCAGTATTAACTCCAGCAGTACTAACCATGCTCAGCAGTATTAATCTCCAATCTGCAACTAGCAGCATTAATCACAGAAGTACTAACTAGAAGTAGTAACTATTTTCTTCTAGCAGCATCAACTTTACTTGTGCTGTACTTGTGCAATTCTTCAGTTCCCAACAATCTCCCCGTAACTTGACTTTTAGGAAGAGAAGTCAAGTTCTTCAGATCTGATCTTCAAGATGCTTTCAACACCTCACATTCAGTTGCCCAAATTTGGATCTAGGCCCAGACTTTGATTGATAGTTCTTCTTACCACAATTCTGGCCATTTCTGAATACTTAGTACATACTAGCTTAGCTTTCAGCATTCCTTCAAGTTTCTGCTTGCTATGATCATATATTTTGTCAACTAGGTAGTATTCATGATAACATTTATCAATTGTAATCATGTACACACCACAGTTTTCAAAAAGTATCTAATGATCAATCTTTTTGAACACATACTCATGATGAAGATCTTTAATCCTATACACCACCTTCTCTGGATCAAACATCATACATAAGTATTCCATTGCCACTTTGAGAAGATTTTCTTCATTACTTGTCAACACAGGTTCATAGAGTTTCATTCCCACTTTGTACATTTCTTCTATGTCTGCTCTTGAACAACTTCTGATCACTCTCCCCCAGGTTGAAAATGCTTCAAATGTACCATCAGCTCTTTTGATTATGAAGAAATCCTTTCCATTATCTCTCAGAATGTCCCAAAAGGTGATCTCTGGAGCCTTCATGGAGATTGGAACAACATGTACAGGTTTTACTATAGTCATATACAGCCTCACATGCTCATCTGATTGCTCTTTGGACTGTTCTGGGTTCTGCACAGGTTCTGTTGAAGGTGTGACTGAAGGTTCTGCTTCCTTTTCAGCTTCTTCCACCCTTGTCCTTTTAGACTGCCTTTTGGAAGCAATTGTCTTCACCCTTTTAGCAGATTTTGCCTCTACACTTACAAACTCAGGCTCTTCCTTCTTTTCTTTTGTAGGTGTAACTTCCTCAGGAAATGGTTGCTGAATGTTTAGATCATGTCTTTCCTTCATTCTTCTTTCAGCCTCTTCCATTTGTGAGGAGTCCCCTTGAAGCTTATCCATCTCTTTCTTGTACAGATCCTCAACCTGACTGTATGCCATATTGGTAAACATTTCCCTTTGAAACCAATTGCACCTCTCATGAAGTTAATCATTCTTCTTCTTTCCTGATTGGCCAAAAAGGTCTTGGAGGGTTGTCTTTTTTGCTTTTGAATTGGCATTCTTTTGATAGGTAACTTCTTGGCCTCAGCTGCTTCTATTAAACTCTTTTGATATTCTGCATTTAGCTTTCTGTCCATTATCTTTGCAAGTTCCCTATCTGTTTTAGTTTGAATTTGTTCCTCCTTTTCCATTTGCTCTTGAAGTTGCTTTGCCATCTCCTCATCCATTTCAATCTGAGTCTTTTTCTTTGAAGGTAGTTCAGTTTCAACTATCTTTTCCTTTCCCTTTCCCTTCAAAGTTGCTTGACTTGTTTTTTTTCTCTTCTTTGAGCCTCCTCCTTCATTAATGATCACTCCCTTGGACTTTTGACTAGCCTTAGGAGTGTCATTCTTGGCTTTAACCAAAGTCTCTGCAATCTCCAGTTCCTCTACAGAGAGCCCTGTTACTGCTTCTTCTGTTTCTGCTGTTTCAGCAGCATTAACAGTTTCTGCTGCTTGAGCAACTTCAGTTTCTGCCTCTATTACATCATCTGTCTCCCCCTCAACTTCAGTCTCCCCCTTGTTGGAAGCATCTTGAGCATTGTTCCTCTTCTTTAGAACAAATTGCTTTCTCCTCTTCTTTTGCAATAACCTTGTCACCATTTTCTTTAGCTTGGCAATCTGGACTTGTTGGGACAGAACTACAAGTTTAAGTTCTTCTATATCTTTGCCCTGTTTGAGTACATCCATGTTAATGTTTCCCATGGTTTCCATCAATTCATAATATTTATATCTGTCCTCACCTTCTCCAGAAGTGTTACCCTCTTTTGATGGATCATTGGATCTTTTTGTAGTGGAAGTCTTCTGCCTAGCAGAAGCAATATCCACCCCCTTGGTTTCTTGGCACCTGGGACCTTTGGATGATTGCTCACCCATAGTTGCCATGGAGAAGGTCTTATGTATGTTACCACTGACCTCCTCTGAGCTAGCAGGAGTAGTGGCAGCCTTAGCACCCATATGCTCAACCTCCACCTCAGTGAGCACCTCCTTGGGGTTGGGAGACACCCCTTTGGTTTCCCTATTGATATTCTCTAAGGGAGAATTCTCCCTTGGAGGGCTAGAAGGCTTAGTGGGTGATGGTACAAGAAGGGAAGGAGCCTTCTTTACCTGTTTCCTTGTATAAGTTTGGGTAATTAGAGAAGTGGGCTTATGAAGTAGGGACTGTGGGATAGATATAGAGTGGGAAGGTTGGGATTGTCTAGCAGTGGGATGGTCTAATGAGGACCTTGACCCTGCTGCCAAACCTTCTTCAGTGTGGGACACCACCATCATTGTAGAGAACAATGGGGTGTCAACTCCTTCCGAGTCCAGAGGGGATCTTTTCATGTTTGAAAAGACCTTACCTTTGGGGATTTTTGGTACATATATCCCATCAAAATGAGGTATATCCGTTAATTCATGGGTTATTACTTCTTGTACAAACCTGGGGTACATATAAAAACTCTTTTTACTTCCCAGGTTTGAGACAAGATCATTAAAAAGCATTTGAGAAAAATTGTACTTTCTGGCAGTGGCCAAGCACACCAAAGCATAAGCAATGGTGCTACTGAACTCACTCCATCCAGTAGTCTTTTTAGAGATACAATGCATAAGGGTATGGACAAAGAAACTCCATTGGGGTGAAAATTTAGCTTTTGAGAACTTGAACACACCCAATGTGCCTCCATACCCCATTCTTGTAAGAGTTGAGAATAATTCCTCATTAGGAATAGAGGTTATACCTGCAGCATCATCTAGACGTAGACAGATGCGTATCACCTCTTCAGTAACTGTTAAGGGTTTTTCACACACCCTTGTCTTGATCATTTGCACACCATTTTCTGTAACAATGGTGGCATTAGCCCAAAATTGCCTTTGATGCTCTATGTAGATAGTTGGTGATACAGTGAGAGCATGGGCAATGTGGCTGGACTTCAGAAAGTCGACTATCTGGTGAAAACCTTCAGCTTGTTTCGGCTTTTGGAGCATCGCGATTTCATTGTGCTCGTCAATGAAAGCCATGGATGCCATTGAACTTGAGTGTTCTTGCCTAAAAACTTGGTACTTGAGAGAAAAGGGTTAGAGCACAAGTGAACAGTATGGAAAGAGTCGTTATGAACTTTTTAGGCGGGGAAAGGGTATTTATAGCTTGTGGATTATAAGCAGTATTAACCCTAAAAATTTAGTGAAAGCAGTATTAACAGTGAACAGCATTAACTGAAGGCAGTATTAACTAAAAGCAGTATTAACTGAAAGCAGTATTAACCACTAGCAGTATTAACTAACTAGCAGTATTAACTGAAAGCAGTATTAACTGAAAGCAGTATTAACTGAAAGCAGTATTAACCACTAGCAGTATTAACTAACTAGCAGTATTAACAATGCACTGGCAGTATTAAAAATGCACTGGCAGTATTAAAAATGCACTGGCAGTATTTACTACACTTACACTTTTTGACACCATCCTTTTACTCATACTTTTTACTACTTTGTTCATCCCCTGATCCTTTTCTTCTTGATCCTTCATGATCATTACTCCCTCTAGAGTATTACTAACTTCAACCTGAAACACTTAAACACACAGGTTAGTAGTATCATGCTCAATGAAATTTTCCAAAGGCAACTTATCTTTTAACTCATGCCCTGAGCATTTATTATTACTTCCCTCTTAATCAAATGCAACATGTCCTCCATCAAATCTCTTGAAGAATTTGAAGGAAGTCCATGTTACCTGTTGTGTGCCAAGAGCAACCACTATCTGCATTCCAAATGCTCTTCCTCTTGAGCTTTTGGTTGCCCTGCACACTTGATAAATCAGTTAGTCTTGGAGGGAACCCAAGCCAAAGTGGTCTTGGGTTGTCCTTTCTCATCAATATAATCAGTAAGTTTAGTCTGGATGAGTTGTTTAGGAATCTCATGGCTGGAATACTTTGTCAAGATTATAGGCTTAGCAGCATTACTACTAGAAGCAACACTAGCCTTGTTAGCAGTACTAACTTGGTTAGCAGTACTAACTGAGTTAGCAGCACTATTTCTGTTAGCAGTACTATCTGGGATAGCAGTACTAACAGGTTTCTTTACAATTGGAACCCAAACCTGAACAAAGTTGTTTGCTTTCTTTGTCTTTAAATTACTCCTTGGCTTATTTGGAGTATTTTTCTTTATATTAGCAAACTTGTTCTGAGCATGACACTTTTTAGGTGCTCTTTTCTCAACCATTTGATTCCTTCTTTGATTCCTATAACCAGACGAGTTTTGTGGTTGTCTTTGAAAAGTGACTCTTTGGTTAATAGGATTGAAATAACAATATTTGGCAAGATGATTCAATTTGCCACAAATAAAACAAGGTTTTGGTCTGTTGATTTTACACAGATCAATCCCTTGTTTTTGTGCCCACTGATTATTCCAGTTTCTCTGATTTCCCCTTGGTTTATCATGTTTTTGGGGCTCAGATTTATTGCATGTACACTGTTTGCAAAGGACAGGATTCACAACTGTGGTCTGTTTGTGATGGACCTTACCAGACTTTCCCTCTGTCTTCTCTATGTCCTTAGATTTGACCCAAGTTTTTCCACATCCCTCATTGGTGATAATGTGATTTTCTAGGGGAATCTCACCACTCACAGTGTTCTCCTTACTCTTATTATTAGAGTACTCTTCTTCAGAGTCTGTTTCAAGCACCACTTTCTCTAATGGATCTACCTTAGTGGCTTCATCAGACAATTCCTTCCTATTCTTGGTCTCTAGCAAGTCTGATATAGGAGGGATGTAATTGTTGTTGTATGGTGGTGGTGTCGTGTTATAGCCTATTCCTCTTCTAAGTTTGTCATGGATTTGAGTTTGGAGCAAAGAGTCCATTGCTTTAGAAGCATTTGAAAATTTCTCAATATCCAGCTTGGCTTTCTCAAACTCACTCTTTATCTTCTCATTCTCCTCTTCTTTCTGTTTCAGCTTCAACTCATACTGATCTTTTTCCCACTTCCAGTAGCTGGTGTCATATGAGTGTTGGAGTTCATTGGCTTGGAAACTCTTAATCTGTTCCTCAAAACTCTCAACAATTCTTACATAGTCTTTTATATCTCTCTCTAATCTTTTAAGGTCATCACTCATTGTCTGGTTGTGATCCCTGTATCTTTTAACAGTTTCAATACAGGATTTAGAACAAAGATTAGATGTTACCTCTGTAGAAATTTCTGAGCTTGAAGACTCTGAATCTTTAGCCATCATGATGTGATTTTGAATGTAGGTTTCTGAGAATACTTGCTCTGATACCACTTGTCAGGATCGAATTCTCAACAAGAATTATGAATACTCAGAAACAATATCAAAGAAGTTGCGGAATAACACTTTGATATTCAATGTAACATTAAACAAACAGTGAGTATGATTAACAACTTGTAAACTTGTATTGAATGATTAAAATCACAAGATTACACACTCAACCTCAATCTTGAAGAACAAACTCTTTCAAGACGAATTCTACTTCTCTAGAATTAGGAACTATGCCTTGAGGTTGATTCTCTCTTGAACAAAAACTTAATATGAAAAATCAATTAAAAAACTATTCTGTACATTCTATACATATACTGAGTAAAAGATAATTACAATAAATAAAATATCTTCACAATATCTTCCATGAATATCTTCAGTCTATCCAGCTGTCATTCTTGTAATTCGAATCTCCATCTCATAAGCAGTATTATTCTTTAGCAGCATTAATACTCTGAGCAGTATTAACTCCAGCAGTACTAACCATGGTCAGCAGTATTAATCTCTAATCTGCAACTAGCAACATTAATCACATAAGTACTAACTAGAAGTAGTAACTATTTTCTTCTAGCAGCATCAACTTTACTTGTGCTGTACTTGTGCAATTCTTTAGTTCCCAACAGAAGTTTCTGAACCTCCCTCTCTTCAATTAGAAGTGGTTCAAGATGTAATTGATCCTCTCCCTCATACAACAAAGTGGACAAGATCTCATCCAATTCATCAAATTATTGGAGATCCTCAAGCCAGTGTTTCTAGACGCTCCAAAACGGCTACTTCCAACGAATGTCTCTTCACTTGCTTCCTAAGCAAGATTGAACCTACAAAAATTTCTGAAGCATTGGAAGACCCGGATTGGATTATTGCTATGCAAGAGGAGATCAATCAATTTAATGCGCTCAAAGTGTGGAGACTTGTACCAAGGCCGAAAGGAAAAAGCATAATTGGTACAAAGTGGATATTCAAGAACAAAAAGTATAAAGATGGTATCGTTGTGCGAAACAAAGCAAGGTTGGTAGCTAAAGGATATCGACAAGAAGAAGGTATTGACTACGATGAAACGTTTGCACCCGTTGCCAGATTGGAAGCTAGCCGAATGTTTCTTGCCATCGCTGCTTATCGCAACTTCACAGTATATCAAATGGACGTCAAGACGACATTTCTCAATGGCAAGCTGAAAGAAGAAGTATTTGTATCTCAGCCAGAGGGATTTGTTGACAAAGATCATCCAGATTATGTATATTTTCTCGATAAAGTATTATATGGATTGAAACAAGCTCCACGGGCATGGTATGACGAGCTGTCAGCTTTCTTGGTCAAATCCGGCTTCACCAAAGGATCTATCGATACTACTCTTTTCATTTATAGAACTAATCTTGATATCTGCTTAGTACAAATATACGTAGATGATATTATTTTCGGTGTGACTAACAAATCTTTGTGCACTTGGTTTTCTGATCTTATGACCTCTAGATTTCAGATGAGCATGATGGGAGAAATCAACTTCTTCCTCGGCTTACAAGTGAAACAGCTTCCTGATGGTATCTTCATCAACCAGTCAAAGTATATATTTGACATCTTGAAGAAATTCAAGATGGACAAATCTACTTCAATAGGAACGCCGATGGCTCATGGTGCAAAACTCGGACTCGATCCAGATGGAAAAGTTGTGGATCAAAAGACATACAGAGGGATGATCGGATCACTGATGTATCTAACTGCAGTTGCCCGGACATAATGTTCTCCACGTGCTTATGTGCCCGATTCCAAGCTAAACCAAAAGAATTTCATCTTTTAGCAGTCAAACAAATTTTTAGATATATTAAAGGAACTCCTTATTTAGGATTTTGGTATCCTAAAAGTTCTGACTATAATGTGATTGCTTATTCAGATGCAGATTTTGGAGGTAATCAATTTGACAGGAAGAGTACTTCTGGTTATCTTCAGTTTTTAGGTGACAGACTGATAAGTTGGGCGTCGAAAAAGCAAAAATGTGTTTCAATATCAACAGCCGAAGCTGAATACGTCGCTGCAGCTAGTTGCTGTGCTCAAGTGCTCTGGATGAAAACGCAACTTCGGGATTACGGGATGTTGTACAAGACAGTGCCAATATATTGTGACAGCAAATCCGCAATTGCTATATCAGTCAATCCTGTCCAGCATACTAAGACCAAGCACATAGATATGCGATACCATTTTATAAAGCATCACGTGGAAGAAGGTACAATTGAATTATATTTTGTACCAACTTAATATCAACTTGCTGATATCTTTACAAAAGCCTTAGATGAAAAACGTTTCAATTTTTTGCTTTCAAAATTAGGCATGTTGAATTTAAAAGTTTAAATCTTTACAAATTTTATTCTATAAAATAAAATTTTACAGATTTTCTTTCTTTTGAATAAAACATATGTCTAGAATCATTTACAAGTTCTTTGTTAATATTAAAGTTTTATATGTTCAAATTCAATTCTTACAAAAGTCGAAAACTCAGCAACATGTTTGTAGCTTTTAATACTGCTTTAAAGATATGTAAGTCTGAATTTTTATAGTTTACTTTGCTTAGACTACCTAAATGATCAGAATTATAGATCGGAATGAAAATATGGGCTAAGCATTTAGACGTTGATCTGAGTAATTGAGATGAATAATAAATTCTTAAAAATACAGAAATCTATGGGTTTAAAAGTTTGTACCTGTGGCCTTTCTGGTTTGGGAAAGTAAGTTCCGTGGGATGCTCGACATCTGGTCCCCTAAGGTCATTTGGTCTGGGAGTGATCGAACAGAAATCCTTCTGTAGAATCAGATAGAAAATCATGTTTTACTGGTATGAATAGGTTTAGAACATGTCGATGTAGCCTTTCTGATCCGGGAAAGTAAGTTCCAAGGGGTGCTTGACACCTAGTCCCCTAAGGCTAGCTGGTCTAGGAGTGGCTGACCCAAATCCTGCAATAGGGTCAGATAGAAAGTTATGTTTACGGCATAATTCTTTACTTAATTAACTCTTTGATTAAAAGATGCCAAAGTGGACGCGCTTAAAAGATGCTAAAGAGCACACTCATGTTAAGATGTCAATGTGCACACTGCTAAAAAGATGCCAATGTGCACACATCTCATAATACTTGGTGATATGTTTGAGTTGTGATAAACCTGTAAATTTGTGAAAGTCTTAATTTTTGATGACTTAGTGTCAGTACATGCAAAGTTTTCTATAATAATTTTAGAACTGCATTTTTCTTGAAGCTAATTGAAGTTCACATGCGAGCCACTGAATAGACAAATGGAAGTTTTTGAAACTGAACATGGCTTAACTTGATATGCAATTATACTTGTTCTTGCATCCAACAATATATGCCTGATTTCAACTGATTGATAAATCTGTGAAATTTTACTGAATAGACTTTAATTTGTTTAGTGTTTAAAATTTTATATGTTCAGTTGTTACAAAATTTATATTCAATATGATCATCTTTCATACTGATGTCTTTATGTTTTAGTATCTGTGTTGTTTGTATATGGTCTGTGCAATTTTCAAGGCGGAAGAGCTAATCTGAAAAAGTTATCTAAACTTTTCTGTGTTTGAGGGAGAGTAAGGAAGAAAATTATTTGTACTGATCAGAAGTTAAACAGGTATGTTTCTCAGATTTTTCTACACATTTGCTATACTAACAGTTAAATTTTTGTGCATTTGTGTAAGGGAGCAAAAAGAATTTCAGGTATATTTTTTTTTACATTTTTTATTTTTATTTTTATGATATATTTTTTTTAGATTTAGTTTTTGTTTTAGTTTTCTAGGTTTAAATAGTGTTTTTTCTTTTCATTTTCATTTTCCCGCCTACCTGTTCATTGCTTTCTGACTTTTCGGCTCCTCATTCTCTTTGTCGTTCTCTGTCATCACGGTTCTAATCTGATTGCTTTCAGATTGTGATTCGAGAAATCAGGTATGTGTTCGTCTTTTCTTTTGATTTGTTGTTTTGATTAGCATTGTTTTTCTAGTATGATTAATTTTGATGTATTGATTCGTGTACTGTGCCATTTACGTTCAATGTACTGTTCATTGTCTTTGATATTCAGATTCGAGTTTCTTTGTTCAAATTGAGTCTTGGGTTTTGTTTAGATCTTCTAATCGATCTTCAGGTATGATACCTTTTACTTTAATTTCTTGTTATATAGATTTAATTTGAGTTTTTTGTGGTTTTCGGTATGAATCGCGAAATCTAGGTTTTTATGCAAGGAAGATAGACCCGCAAAGTGAACTTTGCGCATCTAACTACAAATGCAAAGTCCACTTTGCGCTTCTAACTTGTGTAAACCCTTTTGTTCTTTCTAGAGTAGTTTACGTATCAACTAGGACACGCAAAGTGCACTTTGCGTCTCCTCTTTGACACGCAAACTTTCTTTTTTGTTTTACTTCGTGTTTTGTTAAGGTTTTGATATCAAGTATGTTTGACCCGCAAAGTGACCTTTTTGCGTCTAGTTAGAAACGCAAAGTGAACTTTGCGTGTCTAACTAGAAACGCAAAGTGAACTTTGCGCGTCTAACTAGAAACGCAAAGTCTACTTTGCGCTTCTAACTTGATACGCAAATCTTTCTTTGTGTTTTTGTGTTTTTAAAGTATAGTTTTCGGATCATGTTAGACACGCAAACTTACCTTTGCGTCTCATGACTGAAACGCAAACCTTGGTTTGCGCTTCTAAACTGGCACGCAAACTATACTTAGATTTTTTTTTATTTTTTTTTCTAATTCTTTTTCATTTTGTTTTTCAGGTCTACTATGTCTTCTAAAACCAATACTGATCCAACGATTCAAGACAAGAATGCCATTCTCGATGATCCGTCTGATCGAGCCTCTCATGATACTCCCATGTCGTCACATTCATCTGTTGGGGCCGATCTTTCTGCTTCTCGACGTACACCAATTGATGTGTTCCCAACCATCATGTATATGCCATACAAGCCGAACAACTATCACGTGGACTTTGACCGAATCAAGATACATCCAGTGATACGAGCAATTCTCAAAGGACATCCACTTGCCCCTGCTCTTTCTTACTGCGCAGATGTTCCTGAGGTTTATCTCTAGCAGGCTTGGCATACAATCAGAAAGAATGAAATGGCTCGTCCGCACCGCTTTGAGATTCAAGTAGATCAGTTTGAATCTTTCCTTTCCTACAAGCGACTAAGATTGATACTGGAGTTTCCTGAGCCGAACTCCAGACCAGGTCGAACTACATATGATAGTTTTCCATCTGAAGAGGACGTCTATGAAGGGATCCGGAATCTTGGATATGTTGGTACTTTGAACAAACCTACAGACTCTGACAAGTCTAATCTACCTCCAGTATGGTATGCACTGTTCTCAGTTCTCATCAGGTGTCTGACGTCAAAGCATTCTGGCACAGACAGTGCAAGTTTACTGTACCTCCGATTGTTCCATGCAGTCGTCTATGACTTGCATGTCGACTACACGTTTATTTTTTGGACCGAACTCTCAGAGGTGGTACATAACAAGTTCACTAACAAGAAACGGAAGTTCATTCCGTTTGTCAGATTTCTGAAGCTCATTGTTCGAAGCATGCTCCGTAGCAATCCAACTATTCCTCGCAGGTTATCTTGGCTTCAGGATCCAGACTCGAAAATGATTTATATTCAGAAGCAGAAGAAGACTTTCAACTATTCTATGACTATTCCATATGCTCTTATTGCCAACTAAGCTGATGTTGCAGATGAGGATGTCATAGAATATTGTATGGAGAATGAGTTCATGGAAGCTGCACAAGATGAGCCTTCTCCTGACAATCAAGCTGTTGAAAAAGATGTTGCAGTTGAAGCAGCTATTTCTGAACAAGAGCCTAAAGTTGAAAAAGAGGCTGAAGAGGAGCAAGAAGTTGTTGTTATTGTTGAAACAGAAGTGAGGATGTTGCTTCTCAACAAATTGAGAATGTTATTCTGATATTGGTACTGTAGCTACTGATGATATTGCTTTTGATTTTGAAGATGACGACGATTCTGCTGATGATGTTATTCTTGCTAGTGATAAAGATGAGGATGAAAGTGATTCTGATGTTGATGATAGTGATCATGTTGATCAACCGCGTATTCAAGTTTATGAAAGGAAGTCCAGGACACCAGAAGTGGTTGTCTCAACAGAAATTCTCTCTGAAGATGAATCTATTCCTGTTAATCCTTCAATTGCACATCTTCAAGTAGATGAATTGGATACAACTTTTGATCAAGCTTCAGCTCTGGTACAAAGTCAAGCTCCATCATCTTCGCTTGCAGCAATTCAATCTTCTGATCAAGTTCCAGCTGTAGTACTTTCTTCTGATCAAGCTCGGGCTTCTACTGATAAATTCTCTACGTTGAATGATGTTATTCGTCAGTTATCTGAAAGAATGGATGCAGAAAATGAAGCTCAAATTCTGAAGTTGAAGACTTTCTTCAAAGGAAAGATGCCTGAGATTGATTCTTCAGTGATTCCTCCAGAGATTCCATTCAGACAACCAACTGGAGTAGTTCTTCGTGAACCTTCTTCTGCTGTGCCTACATCTACTTCTCCGGTTGTTTCTCTTCCGTTTCCTTCAATGGTTTATTTATCTACGGGAATTTCTACATCTGCTCCTTCAAGATCTTCTCTACATGATCTTCCTATTTCAGAGTTTACAGATTTGCTCTATGCTCGACTTCTCTCTATGTCGCCGCCTGAACATCAAGATCAAGATCTTATCTCTCTTTTACGAAACTTCCAACCTACGCCGCCTCCAGTTCCTTCGTCTGAATCTGACAGGATCACTGCTTTATCTGATGAGTTTCATGCATTCAGATCAGAAGTTCGATCAAGTTTTGCTGAACTCAAATCGTTTATGTCTCAAGCCTTCTCTGATTTATCTTCAAGGCTTGATTCTCATGACCAAAGCTGCAGAACTGAGGCCGGCCCGTCTCTTAAGCGCCGACATGACCAAGATGATCCTGATCATCAAGGCCATGAGGGGGAGATTGCAAAGAGACCAAGAGTTGAAGGATCTTCTGAAGTTAGAGAAGATATTCAAGAAGAAGAGACTACTGATATAGGAAAGAGTGGAGAATCTATTGAAGACTGCAACATTCAGAACTTAGTGAATGTTATGATTGAGAATGTTGATCTGTCTTCCATGCATAATGAACTGAATATTTCTGAAAGCAATATTAACAATAATATGAAAATTGTTGTTTACATGGATCCAGATGTTTCTGCAAGTATTCATGAAGTTGAAGAATCTGAAGCTGCAAATGACATGAGGTCATTCTTTGCTAACTTCATCGAGATTAATTCTGATGATATTAAAGATGTCAGGTTGGAAAAGATATGTCAAGTCAATGAAGAAGACTGTGATGACATTATTATCATATCAGATACAGAAGATGACTCAGTGTTCATGGATGCAAAAGACGAAGAAGAAACAGACTTGTTATATAGTGATCTTCCTGCTCATGATGAGATTCCTGAATCTGTCAAAGACACATCTACTCCTGTTGCTAGTTCAGCTCCGACTACCACTATTCCTTCAAGATCATTTGAAGTTGGTCAGTCGTCAAGAGCAGAAGCTGATGTTCCAACTTCTGATCCTGTTATTCCACCATCTATTCTAGAAGAAGGACCAGCTTTATTGAGACATCAAAGACAAAGGAATTTGCAGCGTAGATATCTGGCATCAAGGCAAAGATCAACCTTTCTAGAAGACACTCAGAGAAACATCTTTGTCTCTAGAAGAAGGGCGATTAACATCTATGCAATCCTTGGAGTGGAGAAAGAGTCAGATGCCTATCAATATGAGTACTTGATGTTCATCAAGTGTCAGCGCAAAAGGAATAATACCGTTTCTTCTCAACACTTGATTGTTCGAGTCATCAGTGTCACAATCAACAAGTTTGTGAACATCTGGTATCCAGATTTTGAAGTTGAAAGAAGAGACTGCAAGCGGTATAAATTTTCAGAGGCAGACTTCACTGATCTTTGTATAGACGATATTGAATTCTTATTTGATAACTTCAGGAATCTGTATCATAGAACACAGGATATTTCTCAAGCTTTGTTCACCATTAAAATATTCATACGACGACAAATCAGATTCTTCCGAGTTTTTGATTTCCAGATGGCTGTAGAAAGCTTCCAACCGGTTGTTAATCTTCTCAGGCCTAACCGAAGCTTACCGAACTTAGAGTCTTATCCTTTTCTCTCTATTGTTGAAGATCCATATGGAGTGGTGTACAAGAATGGCTGTAATGAAAAATGCTTTCTCAGAATTGAAGAAATTGCTCACTACTCCGATGGAACCTTAAAAGTGATCAAGCTACAGTTAGAGCAACATCTGAAGGAAGCCAAAAGAAGATTTATGGAATCAAGAGAAAATGCATTCCTGGTTGATAATGATGAAATCCGTCTTATCCAAAAGACTTTAGATTTAATTCAAGAAAGATTGAATCTCCGCTCAACTCTAAGACGACTTGAAGTTTTAGTTGGTCTGAATCGACTTCGTTAAAGAGAAGAACGTCAGTGATTCTTCAAAGTCGCCTTATTGGTCTATGCTGTGTTTAAAGATTGTTTATGAAGACCATGACGCCAATGATTACTAAGGGGGAGATTGTTAGATCTGTTTTTATAGTAATCATTGTATTTATTTTCTAGCTTTTACTGTGCTTTTTGTTCATTTCAGTATTGTAAAGGCTAGGGGTATTTAAGTCCCCTTAGAGCCTTTGTTTTGTAAGTTTGACACGCACATTAATCTGATTTTCATACTTTGCGCTTCAATATTTTCTCTCTCTACTTTCTCTCTCTAAAGAATCAATGATCTTGGACCCTCACATATATTTGAATTTGCACGTTTAATCCAACTACAAGGCCTTGAAAAAACTCATTGATGGCTAATGCATTTGACTATGAAATTTCCAAGTAAAGTAACCATACTAAGGTGTCGTGATCGCACTTAAATTCTTGACTTAGGGTTTACTGGATCAGTCGTCCAAAACACGATTTTTTAAGCGAGTGGCCTATGCAACTATTCACTTAAATCTCGTTAATATGGTGTCTTGTCTCACACTACAATCACCGGGTATGATGGCATAGCATTGAGCATATTCGAATCTGTAAGCCTTGACAAGTACCTTAAATGGATGGCGTATAGTTTACATTTGTGAAATGTTTGAATATTAGAAAACATTCTACACTTTTAAAAATGTTTGATTTTATCCCTCAATCTAAAATCTCGTTTTTAAAAGTTTATCCTGTTGGATCATAAATTATATTCAAGATTAAAGTTAATTAGGGGTCTAATTTGTATTTATTTGATAGTTAGTTTATTGATGGGCCTCAAGCCTATTGGGCATTAGGCATTAGGCCTAAGTATAAATAGGTTTTATTAATTAGGTTTTAGAAACAACTCTAATAATTATTGTTTTAGAGCCGTACATTCTCTCTGTAATCATAAGCCTAAGGTACCAAGAACACACACTGGTTTTCATTGATTAATCAAGGGATTGTGGTATGTTATTCTGATCTTTTTATCTCTTTATCTTTATTGTGTGTGATTGTTAATCTATCAACTAGTAATCTGGGTTTAACAAGTGGTATCAGAGCCTAAAGAATGAAGTTTTTTTTTGATTGAAACTGTGCTTATCGACATTCAACTGTGTGAAAATCAATTTCTTGATTTAATGAGTTTTTATGCATAAAATTGATTTAATTAGATGCGTTTTATGCTATTGAATATCATCTGAGTGTTTAATTGCATTTAAATTCATCAATTGATTGGTTTTTTGATGATTCTTGGATTTGGGTTCTTATATCTATCGACTACTGTGTTTATCAAATTGAAGCATGAAAGTTGATTTTAGTCATCAATTTTGATTGAGTATTGATCGTTTCATCATAATGGTTACAAAAGGCACGATTTTTGCATTAAGTTTCTGTGTTTGAAGTGGAATCTGGGTTGACATTCTTGTTCTGAGTCGAACTGCAAGAACATACTGGTCGTTATTCAACCAGTCAGAACACCGGTCGACCAAGTTTGCGCCATACCCTATTCGCGCAGAACTTTGTTTTGCGCCACACACTTCACCGGTCCACGCATTGGTCCGGTCGACCCCGGTCACAGCACCCGAGCGACCCCGGTCGCACCATACCGGTCGGTCTCCTCACAACAATCTCGGTCATAGGGCACTGGTCGACACATCGGTCGAGATACCGGTCAAATACACCATATCGGTCAGACCATACCGGTCACCCCATACCGGTTCACACCGGTCTCACCATACAACCATACCGGTCGGTACCTCCATACCGGTCGTAAGTCTTGTCCGGTCGCAGAATACCGGTCGAACACTTGTCCGGTCGGCAGGATACCGGTCGAATACTTCTCCGATCGACGAGGCACCGATCAAGCAAGACCCCGGTCGCTCTGTTTTATGCCATTGCCTCGTAGCGCAAACTTTTCTTTCCGCCACCCACTTGTCACACAAAACTCCTTTTTGCGCGACCCACTTCTTGCGCGAAACTCCTCTTTCGCCACTCATTACTCGCGCAAATTAGAGTTTTGCGCCAGATCCCTTTAGCGCAAAGTTGTATTTTTGCGCCAGCCTCTATCTTGCGAATATCTTTGTGCTTTATACTGTTTGCGAATTCTGCATTTGATTATTTTTGGAAATTTATTTTTCTGAAAATTTTTAAGTGTAGTTTTTATCCAATTCTTGATTCTAACGATCTCATCTAGTTGATTTAAGTGGTACAGATATTATCATGCCTTACACAGACGAGAAGGGAATTATGGTGCTAACCAAGAGAGATTGTGCTTTAGCATATATGCCAGAGATTCCAGCATTAGAAACTGAGAATAAAGATCTGAAAATTCAGAACTCGTCTCTTCTAGAACATATTGGCAGATTGAAAAATGATAATGATTTAAAGAAAGATTTTGTTTGCTCAGAATGCATTAATAATTCTAAAATTAATTATGCAGGAATTATTGAGTCGAAAAAGAAAGAGATCTTAAATCTTCAAGCAAAGCTGAAAAGATCTGAAAGTCTTAATTCAAGCTCTACATGGTCAAAGAAGGAGTTAATGCAAAAAGAGTTTGATGAGCTTAGAAGGAGAGCAAACATTGCTAGAGAAACACCTGAAGGGCTTAGAAAGACAAATTCTCAAGTCTTTGCGGAAAGAGATAAACTGAAAGATCAAGCCTTTAGCCTTGAGGTTGAGATTAATATGCTGAAAGAAAAGGCAACCCAAGACAGAGACAACACAAAAGTCCAAGATGAGATGTTGAAGATTGAGAAAGAGAGAAAATAATTTGCTAAGAAGTTCTCTGATTTCTCCATAAAAGCCTTTGAAGAGAAGAAATCGTTAGAGCTTAAATGTGTTAAGCTTTCTCAACAAGTTTCAGACTTTGAGAAGGTTATCATTTTTGAGAGAGACAAGGCTGAGAAAGAAAAGATGAAAGCTGAGCTGAAGGATATAAATAAAGACTTTTCTAAAGAAAAGAAAGATCTAGAGACTGAGATAGTTAAGCTGACAGGAAAGTTATCTGAGTTGTCAACAAATATTCTGGAGGAAAAGAAGATGAAATCTGAATTGTATAAGAAGTTTGATCTGATTGCAATGGAAAGAAACAGTTTTTCGTCAAAGATAAAGGAACTTGAAGAGATCGTATTCAAAGTGAATCTGACTGAGCACAAGACGCCAGACTCAATAGCTCAATCACCGAGAGATGATCTAATTGCATTCGAATGCTCATTCAATTCAGCAGCAAGTTCAAATTTTACTAATGTTTCTAATAATCCTTTGTTTGATGTAATTGATGACAAGGTTCTAAATGGCGTGAGGCATGGCGTGGCGGCGAGGCCAAGCCTCAAGCCTTAGGAGTCACGGCGAGGCCATGGCGTTTTCAAGGCGTGACTTATGGCGTCATTTTTCTAATTCATATATATCATTATATAGAAAAACATATGTTTTGTAGTGTTACTCAATTAGTCAATAGTAATAAGCAAGTTAAATTATGGTATATATTAAAAAACTTGCAAATAAGACATTAAAAACGTAAATAAATATCAAATATTGAATTACGAAATTGTACATTAGGTCATGGCGTGCCACGGGCTTAACGTGGCGTGAGACACAAGCCTTGGTGTCATGGCGCGCCATGGTGGCTGTGCGGCGAGTTTTTTAGAACATTAATTGATAATCATACTTCTGAACATAAAGATCAGATTCGTCCTTCTAACCTTTTCTTTGACAAAAATGTTGACGGTTCAGGTAATTTCAAAAAGAACAAGTCTCGGAAGAAAAGGTTCTGGAGAAGGGAAGATGAAGAAAAAGATAAAGAAAATTGGATCTGGAGAGTTAAAGGATCTTCAGAGGAAAAGAAGAAAGAAAAATCATTTGTGCATACTTCAAATGCTAAAACGAACAATGCTCCGAAAGGTAAAACTTTTGGCAAACCTGATCTGGTTTACACAATCAATCAATTGATCAGGTTAGCAGAAAAGAGAATTAGTTGTTCCTACTACAGCTCAAATGATTTTGTAAGAAAAGATTATGTGAATAATTGGTTTGGTTCTTACTTTATATCTCCTACTAGAACTACAACTAACCAATTAGGACCCAAATACCAGTGGGTACCAAAATCTAAATCTGTGTTGCAGGCACCCAAGGTTTAAGGGGAGAAAGAACAATGACTTCTGATTACTACAGATTAGAACTCTTGCCTCATTGCCCAAAACATGACTTCTAAGTACAAAAACTTAGGACTCGGACTTCAATGTCAAAGAGTTTGACTTCTGAATTTACTTTAATCCTAGTAATTCGGAACTCGGTTTCATAATTAAGGATTATGCACATATTAAGGGGGAGCTTATATGCTTTATACTTTTACTAATGTATTTTCTGATTTTTCAGGAGAAGATTAGATACTATTCTCACCGGAGAATAAGTAATCATGGATTTTGAATACTTTAGTTCAAAACCCGTACTCAAATGTTTTCTTCTGATAGGATGCTTAAATGATAAAATCTTTTATAGAAGTTTTTGATTTGAGGGGAGTTAACTGTTATATCTTTTAGGAGGAGATAAATATGATTTTTATTATCATTGTCATATTTTTCTGATTAAATTGATTTTTTACAGGTATCGAAGGGGAGGATATCTGACTTTTTGTTTTTGATACTTCACTGAAAATATTCATTTTAGGGGGAGTACAAGATTCTGATTTACAGGTATATATTTCTAATCCTTACACTCTATCACTTGTTGAAAGATTAAACAACTTTCACTTGTGAAAAATGGTTTCTTAAATGTTCAAACCACTTCCTATTCTTCAAAGATTTTCATGAATTGTGAAGTGTGTTTTTAAATGATTTTTGATGGCTTCTAATCACATCTGATTAGAACCCGCACTTCAGTGCTTTATTTTTTGTTTGTTTTCTATTTATGTTATAAAAAAAAAATTAAGTTGAGGGGGAGCTTAATAGACTAAAGAGCTTAATTGCCAACCACCTTTAGTTTAAGAGGGAGAATAGCATTGTCAAAACAACTTATGTTTTTTACTTCTCCAAATTTTTATTCTTCATGTGTAACTGTATTCCTTTGTGCATTCATGTACAAAAGACTGTTGAACAACATGTTCTTTTAGGAAAATACAAGGGATTCAGTGTGTGAGCTTAACAGAACTTCCATGGATTCACGATAACCAATGTTTCCTACTCAGGAAGTATTCCCTGAGTGATTGAGGGGAGAGGGGTCAAAAGAACTGAGTGATGGTGTGTGAAGAGGTAAAATGGAAAAGAGAGATTGGTTAGAAGTGAGAATTAAAAGAAAGAGGGTGAGAGAACAGAGTAAAAGAATATCAAACTCTGCACCAAACTTTTTTCTGAGTCGGGCAACCACATAATCTGATTGGTTCACATTCTTTGGTGACCATCATTGAATTAGGCATCTAGCCCATGTCATCTCTTGCATACAACCCCACCAACTACTCATTCTTTTCTCAAAAAGAGAATGTTTCACATTTTCTGGGGAAGCATGACATATGCTATTAGTTCTTCACTTGGAAGATACTAATATTGAAAAAGAAGGAAAGTTGCCCCACCTTCGAACCCTTTCTCATGCACATTGAGTCTTTGTATAATTTGTTGTTGTCTCAACAAGTTTACATACTTTGATTCTAAATTGAAAAGCAATCATCTATGCTTAAATTCTTTCATATACTTGCACAAGCACACAGAAATTTGTTTTCTGTCAGAACGTTCATAGAAAACCATGTGTTATTCGATGATTGAATGGAAGTCCTGGGGAGTCAACATCAAAACCAGCTCCTTATATAGTAACTTTGTGTTACTGACAGGCATTTTAACTGAGTCATTTGTTGATTCAGGGTTACAACTCATAAAATTTTTGAATTTGAAAAGATTTAAACGGTTACAACTCTTTACTTGAATCTGCAAAGATTGAAATAATCACTCTTTCCATTTGGAGAGACTGCTCTTATTTCCACACAGGGATCTATACATGTTGGGTCTAAAATGTGCTAAGTCTGGTTAGTACTGCTAAGCATGGGAGATTAATACTGCTGAAGAAATTACTACTACTAGTAGTATTAATACTGCTTGAAGGATTACTACTGCTAGTAGTTAGTACTGCTTAAAGAGTTAATACTGCAAGTTAAAGGATTACTACTGTAAACATGTTAGTACTGCTGAGGATGAAGATACTGCTATGAAGATTAATGTTGTTTATGATGATAAAGATGGATTGGTTGCTTAAAGCGAAACACAAGGAGATTGAAGATAATAATGGACTGGATGCTGAAGATCAATATTATTTTTGTAATTATCTTGTAATCTGTTTTGTATATATAGTCTAGAAGTCTTTTGCTTTTATCAATAGATATAAAAATCATAGATACGAATATAGAAATAGATATATGTATTGTTTTTTGTTCTAGAGAGAATTAGCCTCAAGATTCTTAGAAATCCTTTCTTTAGAAAAGTATTGAACGTCTGTAGAGCCTGTTCAATAGATTGAGGCTTTGGTTGTAATCATTAAGTTAATTGAATATAACTTGTGATTTGATCCATATACTGTTTCATTGATTTGTTGTTAAAGTGTTATTCCGCAACTTCTTTAACAAAAGTTTCTGAGTGTTTAATTAAATTCTTGTTTAGAATTTCGATCTTGACAATACATGAAGACAACGCTTGATTGATGACTATATAAACAAGGGGGAGATTGTTTTGATATGTTTTGATGATGCTGATTCTCACCACTCATCAAAAAGGGGGAGAATACAAAGAGAAAGACTATAACTGAAGACTACTGAAGAATTTTCAAAAATATCAAAGTGTCTGAGCTTCTTTGAAGTTTATTTGAAAGAAATACAAGTTTTGGAGATATCTGAAGTTTTTCAAGAAAAGAGAAGACCCGTGAAGATAATTGCCAAAATTTTTTTAATCTTGAATCCAAATGGGGAGATTGTTGGATCATAAATTGTATTCAAGATTAAAGTTAATTAGGGCGTCTAATTTGTATTTATTTGATAGTTAGTTTATTGATGGTCCTCAAGCCTATTGGGCATTAGGCATTAGGACTAAGTATAAATAGGTTTTATTAATTAGGTTTTAGAAACAACTCTAATAATCCTAATAATTATTGTTTTAGAGCCGTACATTCTCTCTTTAATCACAAGCCTAAGGTACCAATAACACACACTGGTTTTCATTGATTAATCAAGGGATTGTGGTATGTTATTCTGATCTTTTTATCTCTTGATCTTTATTGTGTGTGATTGTTAATCTATTAACTAGTAATCTGGGTTTAACATATCCTATTAAAATCGGTCCTATATTGATAATCATATCAATTTTGAAATATCATATTTTATTACCGATTTGAAATTTATTTTGTGTTTGAATATATTTAAAAACGTTTTGCAAACATTATAACAATAATTGTATACAAATAAATAAATAAAAGCGCAATAAACAACTACAACAATTAATATATGGCATTGCCCCTAATTTGGTGTTGTGTGTCAACACAACCACCATGGTTAATCTAAGGACGTCTTCAAACTCCCATTGGTCTTGCCAACTTGGTGAATTCCGAGGACCCCGTCTTGACTTCTTGGAATGTCGTATTTTGATTTGGTTTACAGTTTAAAATAGTAAATACAACATGTCTTATTCTATTTTATAATCTTTCCAATCTTAAAAATTGAAATAAAAGAATTACAACCCTTTGGCAATTAATACGTTTTAATTTTTCAATAAAATAAAATTAACCAAATCACAAGCACGAGTCATTCAAGGAATACCATATCAATAATTTTAAACATAAAATTAATGGCCAAATTAATTAAACATAAACAAAGGCCAATAATTGGAAAACAAATAAAACGAAATCCTCAAAAATCCAAATCATCATGGACCGACAAAAACATGAATCCAACATGGATCGGGGCAAAAAAAAATATTGGCCCTACACAACCCATGATCGACGGTTGGCTTAGCTATATGTGCTAGGCCACAGTCCGATCACTGTCGCACGTCGTTACCCAAAAGTTGGTGATCGACTTCTGGACCGCTCAAAACTGGAAAGGCACCAAACCGCATAAGGCAGTGGCACCACAGACAACCACTTCGCAAAAAATAGTGACCAACGGGCTACAACATAGGATCACCACCATTACAAATGGTGTGGACGATGATGCCAAACAGGTAGCCACGACCATCCATGGTGAAACAATAGTCAAAAGCACAGAAGTCGTGGTCTAGGGACAATCAGCCCCACAACTGGAGTAGCCGAGCCGTGACTCAAGGCTGCACCTGGTGCGAAGTGCGACGACAACATAGCCACATGGCAAAGCCTTAGTGGCACAGTAGTAGTGGACAAAGTACAATGGCAGCAACTGTGATCAGGTAGCCCAACATCAACCGTGTCATGGAACGGTGCCGGCGTGAGGGCGGACAGAACAAACACAACTTGAGGGTCGTGTGCACAGCTAGACAGTGGCACGGGGGCCAAGTGCACGGTTTAATAGCGGCACGAGTGTCGTGTCGACAGCGGCTGCGATATATCTATGTTGTGAGATTGGGGCAACAACAGCTTCACCGCGGTGCCAGAGCCGGTGCAGCGACGGTCTGGCCATGAAACGATAGGTTTTACGATATCGGCCAAAAATAGTGATTTGGTTTTCTATGATTTCCTTTTTATTTTCTTCTAAATAATTTGTTTTAATGTCAAAGTGGCTTTGATACCATTGTAGGGTTTTATAACATTTTGTAACCTTTTAAATGTAACAATTTTTTTTTTTGCTATAATAAATCAGAAAACTTTTCTAAATAATACCCCAGCTGGATCCAATGACTATTAAAACAAATCCATGATGTTTAGAGGGTTACCTTTAGATCTGGGGATGATTCTGATGCAAAACTTTAGAAATCCAAACAAATTTTCTTTACTGATGATCCACACACAAACATGTTTTGCGCCTCCAACGGGTGTTTGCCCAAAATCCTAGATCTAATATGTGTTATACACGAAAGAGATAATTTTTTTTGTATTTTTTGTTGATAGCTAAATCTAAAAGATTCAATCTTCTAATGATTTAGCCTATCACCTTATTTATATGGACTGTAATATTTATATATAATTATCTGAATCTTTAATATAATTATATACATTTACAGATAACACCCTGTAATTATCATAATTACATTTTAACACATATTTTATCATTATTCTACAAGAAAAAATATTTTAACAATCAACATAATTTTATTCAGGTTTATGAAAAATAGAGGCAATGTATTCTTTATGTACAACCCTATAGGTTTACATACTCGTTGGCAGAATTCCTGTGTGATATATGTTGTGGGCATATAATAACTTATAATATGTTAAACCGGTATCCCATGTTCAGATAATTTTTTTTTAATCCAACTAACTAAATGAACGCATATTACTTAAACTAACATGGAAAAAACAAGAATGAAACAAAACATATAAAAACACGCAAAACAAGAACCACAAAAATAAAACTTATCTGATACAACGGGCAATCAAGCAAGCGAACTGCAAAACAATGTAATGAGTAGCAATCAATTCAAAAGATAGGAAATAAGATAGAATCTAACACAAGTTAACTAACTCATGCACACAACACCACGACAACGACCTCAGAAACTTATTGGAGGCGCAAAAAAAATTAGTTTTATAAATCTAACTTATATAAGTAAAGATGGTAAGTCAGGATCGTTCTTCTCATGGTGTCAGTGGTTAAACCAATTATTTGTGTTAAGCTTATTTTCATGTGTGTCACAAAGCTTGACTACTCAAATTAATTAAGCAAAAAAACCATCTATTTAAAATCCAAGTCTAAGAAACCCCCAACTGTCGTTCTTTCTATACATCCATCCTCTATCTGTCGACATATTCAACCACTACAACAAAGAAAGAAGTAGTTAATCGACATAATCAAGATAGAGGTGGTGTAATGGTTTGACTATTGAAAAGTCACACCATAGGTTTAGATGAGATTTGGATGACTTTAAAACCCTACGTGTAATGGTTTGACTATTGAAAAGTCAAACCGTTGTTGTCAACGAAGTTAAAAGTCTATTGAACACTACATGTAATGGTTTGCCTTCTTGAAAGTCAAACCATAGGTGTAGAGGAGTTTTAGATGACTCTAAAACTCTAAGTGTAAGGGTTTGACTATTAGAAAGTCAATACTGTAGGTTACAATCAAAGAAAGGTGTTTTGGAAAGTTTAAAACCCTATGTGTAATGGTTTGACTATTTAAAAGTCAAACCGTAGGTGTCAACGAAGTTAGAAATCTATTGAACACTACATGTAATGGTTTGCCTTCTTGAAAGTCAAACCATAGGTGTAGAGAAGTTTTGGATGACTCTAAAACTCTAAGTGTAATGGTTTGACTATTGGAAAGTCAAAACCGTAGGTTACAATCAAAGAAAGGTGTTTTGACTATTTAAAAGTCAAACCGTAGGTGTCAACGAAGTTAGAAATCTATTGAACAGTACATGTTTTTAAAATTTCGGCTGCATAACGGCTATAAAATGAATATTTTCGTATATCAACCTAATGTTTGCCCAACAATTGGCAACCCAACTAAAATAAATAAATAAAATCAAGTATAATCAAATCCTAAATCATACCAAATCATCAAGCTTTTCGGGTAAACTCTAAACCAAATCATACCAAAATATCATATTACATACCATTACACCCTAGATTTATTTTAGTAATGGCATATTCATAAACACACACAGATTCATAAACATGGAAGATTAGTGTTTATTAACATTCATAGTTTCATAAACACAAACAATACATACCTAAAAAGGTAAACTAATCCAAAACAATAAACTAATCAAATAGCATAAAATCAACTAAACACACATATTCAAATTTAACTAATTCATAAACACATATTCAATAGCATAAATTCAACTAAAACTAATTGATAAACACACACATATTCAAACAGTAAATAAACTAATTCATAAACACACACATATTCAAATTTAACACTACATACCTAAAATTGGTACAATAGCATAAAATCAACTAAAACTAAAAGTGTAGTATCACTGACCAACCTTTAAACAATCTTTGTAGCTCATTCTCAACGGAAATTGCAGCAGATTCCAAAACCTAACAGAGAAGTGATTATCAAACTATCAAAACCTAACATAGAAGTGATTATCAAGAACTTAAAAACATATAGCAGATTATAACTCAAACCTAAATCGAATATGTGGAGGTGGATCGACGGACACAAGGGTTGTGGAGGTGGTGGTCGCCGGTGGTCGGCTATTCGACGGCTGTGGTCGTCGCCGATGGTCGATCGAGAGGGTGAGATGGAGAGATCGAGAGATTGAGAGGGAAAGATGGATGGAGTCTGAGAGATCGAGAGGGAGAGGGGTTCGATAGATCGAGAGATTGAGAGGGAGAGACGGGGAGACTGAGAGATCGAGATTATGTGAGATCGGAGAGACTGAAATTAGGGCTATATGCCCGCTAGAAATTTCGGAAATTCACCGACGGATTTCCGACGGATTTTATTTTTTTATTAAATAAATTACTTTTAAATTAATAAATTATTAAATAAATTCTCATATATTATTTAATATTCAATTTATTAAATAAATTATTAATTAATTTATCAAATTATATTTAAATTGACTAAAATACCCCTGGAGTAACTGGACTTAACGGAAACAATTAACGACCGTTATATTTTTTCGTTAATTTCATTTAGATCAGGGACCAAATGTGTTACACACACATATATACATACATACATATATATACACCTAAAGTAACTAGACTTAACGGAATCAGTTAACGGTCGTTATCTTTTCCCGTTAATTCTAGTTAGATCAGGACCAAACGTGTTATACACACATACATACATCTATACACATACATTCATACATACATATATGACATATTTTTACATACTATACACATATATATACACACATACATATATAAACATGATATAGACCTATGTGCAATATTCATACAAGCAATACATATGTATACAATACATCTATAGACATACATACACATATACGTACACACATACATATATTATTCAGACATATATGTGCTATATACATACAAACAATACATCTACAGACAATATACACTACATATACATACAAGCAATACATAGACATACATACATACATATATAGACACATACATAGACATATATACATACATACACACATGACATAGACATGATCTATAGACATACATACTACATATCATATACATACATACACGATCACATGATACGTACATACATACATACTACATATCATATACATACATACATGATCACATGATACGTACGTACATACATACATACATACATACTATACATGATGTACATACATACATACATGATCACATACGTACATACATACATATTACATATACATGATCAAATACATACATACATATCAAAGGAGTGTAGCTCAAGTGGCAAAGGCTTGCGGCTAGTGGATGGTATCCATTGGTCTCAAGTTCGAACCACGGGAGAGGAACTTTAGCGATACCCAGACCTTGGGTCGGCCTTCGGGTCCAGGTAACGGGCATGCCAGTCTATGGGCATGCGGGTTCGGCCATAGGTCGGGCTTAGTCGTGCCTGGGCGGGTCCAGTCAAAGTGGTTGGGTCGGGTCACCGCAGATTAGTCGGTGCTGCCCAATTGGACGCCCGGATACCGCAGGTGCGTGTGTGAGTTTAATGTCGTACAAAAAAAAATACATACATACATACATGATCACATACGTACATGTACATACATACATAATACATATACATGATCACATACGTACATGTACATACATACATAATACATATACATGATCACATACCTACATACATACATATATACACACATATTACATATACATGATCACATACGTATATACATACATATATACATGCATACATGATGTACATACATACATATATACATACACAAACTTTATTACCGACGGATTTCTGTACGTCGTCGGTAATCCGTCGGTAATTGCCGACGGATCATCGACGGACATCAGAAAAAAATTATTTTTTATTAAATTATTAAAATCACCGACGGATTTCCAACGGATTTAAATATTAAAAAAAATAAAATAAAATAGTTTTATATCCGTCGGTGATCCGTTGGAAATATATATATTCACCGACGGATCACCGACGGATCACCGACGGATCACCGACGGATGGTCTATCCGTCCCAAATTTTATTTTTCCGTCGGTGTTCCGTCGGTAATTACCGACGGATAAAGTCCGTCGGAAATAGTTGGTCGGTGATAAGCCATTTTCTAGTAGTGTTGGAGTTATATTTGATCACTTAGAAATAAATAAAAAAAACGAGACTGTTTATAAAAACGAAAATCAAGGTCATCCATAATCATTAATAACCCAAGTGTCCTCAAACCCAATTGATTTCAATTGAACCAATTGATTCAACACATTGTTTAAACAAATATAAATATGAAATCAATCCACACTCTGCATAATCCACGTCTATCCTAACTGAACAAACACACACCTAAATTAACATATAAACTACTGTATTCGATAATACTGTGACAGATACCAATAGACTATCTATGCATTGCCAAACACTTCATATAAATAATCATTTAAACACATGAAAAATTCAGATATTAAATCAATAAAAACTGAGCAATATTTGTCACATATTGTTCTTAATGAATAATCCATATTTTTATAATGTAGTACCAAAACATAACCATAAAATCAAATGGAATTATGTTACACCTAGGGTTTCACTTTTTGTGACAACCTCAATTACGTAGCTACCCTTACATATCTAATAAACTCATCAAACTTGAATCTTCAAGATTCAATACCATCAAATCGAATGCATCTCAAAAGTATTTTTATAATAAAAAAAATTGAGACAACAACCCTTGGTTACTTCCCCCACAACTTGATGTCTCCATTTCTCCATAGCTTCCTCCTTATTTTATAATCATTTTTCATCCCTAATGACATCTTTCACGAGATGAGATTGGGTTAGAGGGAAAATGGGTTGCGCCTGATGTTGGGCCTGGAGTTATTCTTTTAATAAAATAAACCAATTGCCCGACTTTAACCCAATACCAACTTGCAACCGCAAAAAACGCACTTATCATTTCAAGAGGAGCTTCTTCTTGGTTATAATTCCTACACATGTATTTTTATCCCTTTGTTTCTCGATTCCAATCTTCATTCATTCTTGAGCAAACTACGATTTTTCGTCCCTGTGGTTTGTTACTTATAACGGTTTTCGTCCTTGGTCATTAATCCCCTTTTTGGTCTGATGCTTTGTTACAGATTAGGCTACTCCAAAGTAGCAGTAGAGAGTATATTGCTTTTTTCATCATTGTGGTTTCCATTATTTTTGTTTTTCGTCCTTGGACTAACTTTGTTAAATTCAGCAGTTACTTCAGGTGCAATTTTGTCTTTTCATCATTTGAAATAGTTCTCAATTAAAAAGTAATTATATATTAATAATGCATCTCCCTTACCTAGAGATACCCCTACCTTCCGGAGACCCTCCCCTTTCCTCCTGCAACCCTTCCTTCCTTGAAACTTTAACATCGTTTGCTCCTTCCTTAGAGATCTCTGCACGTTTTTTGTTTCTGATTTGTAGTGGCCAAAATATGCAGGTTGTTCAACTAAAAAAGTTGGATTACAGCCTGCTAGTGACCTTAATGAAGAAATAGAAAGGTTATGGTGTCAGGTTAATTATCATGTGTAAAATTGTTGACTCCAAAATTAATATATATACAAAATCTCACGCATGCAAATGGATAAAAGTTGCTAGTGATGTTGTGCTGGAGTTTATGGAAGGAATCTTCAAGGTCAACAAGGATAGCCAACAATGGAGGCTTTATGAATACAATGAGTAATGCAACTTTGAAACTACTAATCCCATGTAAAAGTCGCGTTAGTCACTGTGGTTCTCAAAAACTGATTTGGGCGACTTTCCAAGGCTCAATACCTGCAGCAAAGTCGCCCCAAAGTGAAGCAATTATGTGCAGTTTCTAGCCTCAATTCTTATTATGGCACTCTCGAGAAAATATCGTTGAATCTCTCCCAACATTATAGATAATTAGATTAGCATAAAATTTGTATTGTTTCTTCACCAAATTCTCTGGTTTCTCAAGCATTGTAAACATTGACGATTATAGTGGACTTCTCGGTGGTCTCCTCCATCCGTGGTTTTTCCGTTTTTAGGTTTTCAACGTAAATCCGTTGTCGTTATCTCTTTTATTTTATTTCCGTCAAGTTTTCGATATTATTGTGTGGTTGATTATTGTTCCGTTGAGAGTTCGAGTTTATCGTTTCCGCATTACTAACTCGTTTCTTTTGCCACGGTTTTGGAAATACAGGCCAACCACGGTTAAGCTTTAAACTGTGGCCAAAAGTCATAAATAAAATTAGAGTGTTGTTTTAGCCACGACTTAACTCAATAATTGTGACCATTAACAAACACATCCAAACATAATGTCACGGTTTTAATAAAATTGTGACTAAATGCTTCGATATGGTGACACTTTTTTTACTATGGCCCATAGCAGTCAAAAACCATGGCCATATATAGACATATAGTCATGATTTTTGTTTTAACCATGACTTTATGTTGTGACGGTTATAGTCCGTGACTATAGATAGACATACGGCCACATGAAGCCAATTTTTTGTGGCTAACAATAAAATATATATTGTCACGAAACGTTATTAAACATGGCCAAAAGACAAGGTGTTTATGCCCATTGTTTTCGTTATCTTGTGTCACCAAAAGGTAACAAATGGCTACGGTTTTACAAAATAAGCGTAACTATAGGTCATGAATTGGCAACAATTAGTATGAAACTTTTATAGCTAAAAGTATATAGTTAAGGCCACGTTTAAAATAAGTCGATGGCTAAAAGGTAACCAATAGTCATGTTTCTAACAATTCAGTTCATGTAACTAATAAGTAATTTATCGTCACGGTTTTTATTATTGTGTGTGATAAACTGTTAACCAATAGTCACGGTTCTCAAATTTAATTGTAACTATATGTCATGAATTAGTCACGGTTTTTATCATTTTTGTCGCCAAAAGTATAGCCAACATATGTGTCCACAAGGTAACCCACTTGATTTTAAGGGTGTCCTCAAATATTTTAAATTTGAATTTATAACACAATTAGGCAATTGGTGGGATGGTTTGTGGCGGTTAAGTTAAAGTTTCTCTTAGCTGAAGGTCTGGGGTTCAATCCCAACGCTCTGCATAGTTAAAATAAACTGGTCACAGTAAACACTTGTGTGGCTATAAGTAGTCTATAGTCATGGTTAAAATATATACATGTGGCTATAAAATAATTAATGGCCATCACAAAAACAAATTGTGTTGCCATAAGTAGTGTATGGCCACGGTTTTAACAATTTTTTGTAGGAAAATGATAAGCAATAGCCACAATTTCAACTATTTTATGTAGCAAAAAGATAACCAATGGCCATGGTTCTACAAAATAAGCATAACTATATATCATGAAATGGCCACAGTTAAGATGAATTAACGTGACTATACATAGTTTATGGCCACGGTTATATGAAAAATACTAAACTACCAATTTGTTTGATAACGTTATGGCTACGGTTTTTATGTTATGGCTACGTTTTTTCATGTGATATAGTGACACAATTTTAACGTGGACATAAGGGTACCAAAAATCAGGCAAGAATAGGCTATGTTTTCGCTGGGAAAAAAAACCGTGGCAAAAGGCCTACGACCACGCTTTTTTTACCGTGACCAAAGTGACTTTTTGTACTAGTGTTTGAGTTCATTTTTGGATCTTGGGTTTATTTTCGATTAAGTTTTTACTCGATTCGATCTTGTTTTGTGGGGTTCGTTCGAGTGTGGTGTGATCGAAATTTGCAACATCATGCTTTCTCCTTAACAAAACCATTGCAGAATCTTGGTCATAAGCTAGTGATGATAATAAGGAAGATACAAATCCCTCTGTCGTTGTTCACTTAAGGTTCTTCTCCTAGTTGTCAATTCTTTGGTGGTGGTGGTCTTTCTTTCGTATTTTTCCCCAAAGATCGATGCCATAATGCTTGGTTAAATGTAATTATGGATGCCTAGAGTAAACGGTGGTAACATTGAAAGCAGACTTTGAAAGCCTTAGAAAATCTCCAAAAAGATAATGGAATTTTTAAAAAATTGGAAATTCAACATGAACTTTCTTGAATGGCTTAATACCTATAACCTAGTCTTGTTTATAAAAATTCTTAAAAAAATATTCGAATAAAGAAACTTAAGATCTAGCCACTCTCTGCCTTACCTCCATCCCCCATCCTTCTCCATTACCCCTTAAAAAATATTAGAATGAGTTACGTTTAGGTGGATGCTTAAAAGTCACTGACGGAGGTTGTCGGCGGGAGAAAAGAATATATGGAGAGAGGGTTGTCGTTCTTTGGAGAAGGGAAAAGGGGCGGAGGGGAAGTAAGTCGGAGAAGGGAGATGTGTTTGATGGTTGGGGAAGGTATCGGAGAAGAAGAGTGGGTCGTGGGTTGTTGAGTTGGGGGCTGTAAGCCTGTAATGAACAATTAATTAAAAAAAGAGCTATAAAAGACAAAATTGCCCCTGAACTAATCCCTGAATTTTAACAAAGTTAGTCTCAAGGATGAAAATCGGAACAAAATGGAAACCACATGGATGAAAAAAGCAATTTTGAAAGACCAAGGACGAAGACCGTTTTAAACAACAATCCACAGGGACGAAAATCGTAGTTTACTCTTCATTCTTTTTCCTTTTTATCTTTCAACTTTATATTTTCTTCTTCGTTTTCAAACCAACAAGTATTTATCTGAAAATAATTCAAAATCAAATAAAATTAATCACATTTAATAAGTGTGAACTGTGGATTTGGTCCTTGTGTTTTGATACTTTTTTTTACTAGGGTCCATATAGTTTATTTATTGTGCATTTGGTCCTTGTGGTATTCAATTTGTCTTGGCTATGGTCCCTCTTAGTAACGCCTCCGTTAACTCCGTTAAATCAAGGACTATTTTAGCCATTTTACCCAATATTTGTCTTTTTATGATAAGAAAATAAAAACAATATGTTTACACACACACATATATATATATAGCGATATCAAAATAAATAAAATTAGATGTTATTGCATGATTTGATTGTTTAATTTAAAAAAAATAATTATATTAAATACGATTTAATTTTAATATTTTATTGTAATCGTGGAAAAAGATATGATTTTATTGTTTTAATGTAATTAAATTTTAATTTAAATAAATCAGATCATAGAACTATAACTTATTTTATTTAGAGTGAATAAAATAAGATAGTGTTTTATGATTTGATTTATTAATTAAAATTTTAATTATGTTAAAGACGATTAATTTTTTTGTTCTTTAACTATTATTGCAACAAACAAACTTATTATCGATATTTTAATACCAAAATCATTGAAATCATTGAGAAATAAACTCTAATTTCATCGTCCTAAAATTAAATATTCCAATTTTCATATTGTTTTTTCAGTTAAAAACTCAAAATCACCTATTTAGATTTTAACGAAATGAAACATCCATATATAATATCATATCGTAACTTAAAATTGGACAAATTATTTTTATAAACTTTAACCATGTTTTCATACCCAAATAGTCAAAAGTACTAAAATAATAAAATTAAATGATATTTAATGTGATTGATTTTTTAATTAAAACAAATCAAATCATAAAATAATATCTTATTTTTTTATTTTGATGTTATATATATATATATATATACACACACACATATATTTGTATGGATAAAAATATTGTGTTTTATTTTTTTTATAAGAATAAGACAAGAATATGCAAAAATGCTAAAATAACCTTGATTTAACGGAATTAACGGAGACGTTAGTCAGAGGGACCATGTCCAAAACAAATTGACCCGGAACTAGTTAGATGAAGTATATAATTTTGAATACCACAAGGACCAAATCCAGAATAAACATACTATAGAGACCTTAGTCACAAATAATATCAAAACACAAATAAGGAAGTCATCAACAATGTTAGTAGCTCAAGACTACTAACAAGAATAAGGTGACTACGATGAGACATTTGATCCTGTTGCAAGACTCGAGGCCGTCAAAAATTTTCTAGCCTATATATGCATACTTTAGGGATTTCAAAGTGTTTCATATGGACGTCAAAAGTGTATTCTTGAATGAAAAATTGCAAGAGGAAGTTTATGTCAAGTAACTACATGGGTTTGAAGACAAAAAACCTATTAAGCATGTTTATAAGGTTGACAAAGCCCTCTATGGACTGAAACAAGTTTCCCAGGCCCGGTATGACACCCTATTTTAGTTTTTTTTAATGAAAGTAATTTCACTGGCGGAAGATTGATAAGACCCTATTTCAAGGAAATTTAAGGGGGGTATAATCATTTTCCAGATTTGTGTTGACGATTTATGATAGTCCCAAATGCAAGTGTATTACAAGATTGATCAACGAAATCACAAGTATATTGATGCAATACGATTTCTCTCTCTTGAAAAAGTTGTCTACAATATGAATTAGGATCCTTTGAATCTAATTACAAGCTTACTAAAGAAAAACTATTTATACTCTACATCAAATACAAGGAAAGTAAACTAACATTGACTTTTACAAATAGAATTTGACTTTGACTCTCTTTCTTTCTTTTTTGACTTTAAGCTTTGACATTGACTTAAATGTGTAATCTTCATTCTACGATCTTTAATACAACAATATTTGCTCTAACAATATCCCCCTTTGTATTCGAGATCATTCTTCAAAACAAATTCAGCTTTAACGGTCTTCTCTCTTGAAGTCAAACAAACTTTATCAACCATAACATTCTTTAGCAAAACAATCTCCTTCTCTTAACAAACATCAACTTTAGCAAACAAATTATCTTCAACTTTCATTCATTTTCAGGAAAAATTTCTGATTACTGTTCTTTGTCATCTCTAATTTTTTGTCACATGACTTGATCTCTTCAACAATCATCTTTCAGCAAACTGTGAAACAAACTTTCTTGAATTTTGTCATTTTGAAACGTTGTGTCTTCCCATGACTTGAAATTGAAACATCATAATTCTTTTTTTTTCTTTCTTTCTTTGTCTTTCCCTTTTTTCTATCTTTGTATGATCTCCCCCTTTTTGATGATTGTGAGCATCATGATCAGCAAAACATCACTAGAAAAACATTATTCCAATTTCTCGTTAACACCATCTGATCTTTCCCTTTTGAGTAAAAGAAACATCTGTCAATTCACCAAATATATAATTCTGAATCTTTTCGAATTAAGAAATGATTTGTAACCCTAAATCAACGAATGAAACAGGTAAAAGGCCTGTAAGTAGCATAGAGCCACTTAGAACAAGGGATGTACTTTGGAAAGGAGTTTTATTGATGTTGACTCCCCTAGGGCTTCCATTCAATTATCGAAAACCACAAGGAATTTTTATGAAAGTTATGTCAGAAAAAATGTATTCTCTATGTGAATGTGATTGTGTATGAAAGAATTTAAACATTATGTGCTTTATCAGGCTCAAAGTGTGTAAACTATTGAGACATAACAAGTTTTCCACGGACTCAATGTGCATGATTGAAGTGCGAAGGTGGGGCAGACTTCCTTCTTTTTCCATATCTAAATATTCCGAGTGAAAATCAGATAGCATATGTGCTGCATCCCCATGAAAAATTGAAACATTTCCTTGTTAAGAAAGAAATGAGTAGCTGGTGGGGTTGAAATCAAGAGTTGGCATGGGTTCACTGCCTGTTTCAATGATGGTCACCAAAGAGTTATGATCTAATCTGTAATGTGGATGATCGACTCAAAAGTGGTTGTTGCAGAGTTCTCATATTCTTTTAACTCTCTTCTCTCACCCTTTGTCTATTTTCATTTTGCTAACTTCTAACCAAACTCTCATTTTCATTTTTCCGCTCAACATAATGAGGTTGTTCAACCAGATGAACTTCCTCCCCCACTGTTTGATGTTGACCCTTCACCCCTCAATCACTCAAGGATAACTTCTTGGGTAGTAAACACTGGTTGACGTGCATCCATAGAAGTACTTTAAGCTCACACACTGATCCCATGAAATTTTGTCCTAAAAGAATGATGTTGTTCAACATTTTAACTTTAACAATTAGATCTCGGAATAAGAAAACTATAGTCAGATGAATATATGCTCCACAAAAATATCATCATTTTTGAGCGTTTGAACTTTAAATATTTTTCACAATAGGAATATTGAATGAATGAAATGAAATCGAAAGTCTTGTTTGAGAATCTGACAATGTATCAGAAAGATCAAATATGATGAATAATAAGCATGAAAATATTAGGTCATGAAAGATTGGAATTTGTCTATATGAACAAATATAAACAATCATGAAAGAAGTTCGTAAATTGAATGAATATATGATGCTCAACAAATATGGAATTCAAACGGGAGTATTACCATCGAAAAAATGTTTCATTTTAAGAGATGGTAATAACAAAGATCAATAAGAAGTTGAAATGGTGTGTATGAATACTTGAAAGTATATGAAAGATAAAACACAAATATTAATCTTTGGAAACACACAGTTAGTAAATCAATAATGCTCAGGTATGAAAATACTTAAAATCACACTTCTAAATTCATAAAATATGTTTGAAAACAGAGAAATGGTTTTAACATTTCAGAAAAATTATTTTCATACTTAAAAGTTGTTCTTCTTTTAAGTAATTTGAATTTGAGATCAGAAAATACATACAATCAGCATAGATCTCATAGCTCCCCCTCAAATCATGATAAATTAAGTTAAAATCAGTTAAGCTCCCCCTCAACATGTGCAACATATCATTTATCTTGACAAAAACTGCACAAAAGACAAAAATTTAGAGAAAGATACCATAGTCATAATCAAAATCAGAAGTCATAGACGATGAAGAACGAGTCCTGATCTGAAGTGACCATAAGTCAAAATCTATGAAGATTGAGTTCTAGATTGGTTTATCTAGAAGTCATAATCTCTTATTCCTCTTGAAAGTTTGCATAAATGCATCTGTGTAACACATAAAAATTTATCACTGGAAGAAAAAATTATTGTGCTCCCCCTTGAATATTGATCAACTCATCTTGTCACACTTCCCCTAAAATCATCAGCAGACCTTAAAAGCAGATATCTTTCAGAAATAAGAATAAAGACATATAGAAAAAGAAGTAAACTAAACTATACTATGCAAATACAAATTATGTAAAGATTAAGTTTTGAGATTCAACATGCCTAATTTTGATATTAGAAAGTTAAAATGCTTTTCATCTAAAGCCTTAGAGAAAAGATCAACAGACAGATAATCTGTATTCACAAAGTACAATTCAATTGTACCTTTCTCGACATGATCATTTATAAAGTGATATCACACATCTATATGCTTCGTCTTAGTGTGTTCAACATAATTTGCTAATAAGGCAATCGCGCTCTTCGAGTAAAAATATATCCAAATCTTGTCATAGTGGAATCCATAGTCTTGTAGCTGTGTCCCATACATAGTACTTGGGAATAGAAACTGGTCGCAGCTACATATTCTGCTCCAGCTGTTGATGTGGAGACATATAGTTGTTTCTTTGACACCCAACTGACGAACTTGTCTCCCAAAATTGCATATGACCGGAGGTGCTCTTCCTGTCCAACATGCATCCAGTGTGGTCTGTGTCTGAATAAGCAATCAATTCAAAACCTGTATCTTTAGAATACCACAAACCAAGGTTTGCGGTGCCCTTCAGATACCTAAAAATGCGCTTGACAGCCAAGAGATGAGACTCATTGGGCTTGGCTTGAGCTTATGTTTCATCATAGTCAATCCTTTCTTCATGTCGGTAACCTTTCTCTAAAAGTCGGCTTTATTCTTGACAACTATCCTGTCCTCATCTTTCTTGTTTTTAAAAACCTATTTCGTGCCAATTATGGTTTTACTTTGTGGTCTTGGCATGAGTCTCCATACTTTCAAGGCTTCGAATTGGTTTAACTCTTCTTGCATAGCCGCAATCCAGTCTGGATCTTCAAGAGCCTCAGATATGCATTTAGGTTTAATCCCTCTCAAGAAAGAATCATATAAGCATTTGTTCGTTATAGCAGACCTAGTTTGCACTGGTTTAGACATATCTCCAATAATCTGGTGCACCGGATGCTCTTTGGTTAACTTATGAGTGTGGGGAAGTGGAGTTTATGAAGATTGATCATTTTGATCATCTATGTATTCATCATATCGGGGAAGTTGAACTGTTGGTTCAGTTGAAGGTACAGTCTCAAAGGTTTCAACTGGTTGAACACGTGTTGTCTGTGGAATAGGCACTTCAGAACTAGCAACTGGGTGTGAAACTTCTGATTGTTCAACATTTGGTGTTGCTTCAACTGATTGAGATTCTATCTGAACTTGAGGAACAACTTTTGTAGAAATATCTGAAATGATTGGTTGATTTTCTTTTGAATTTTTTATACTGTCAATCACAACAGGTTTAGATATTTTAGAACCAAGAAATTCATCGTAAAAATGTTCAAACAATAAATCTAATTCAGAAAGATGTGATGTAGAAGTTGATGCTTTGTCAGAATTAGAAACATTTGACACAGGTTCTAGATTGATTTACCTAGAAGCTAGAACTCCAATGTCACGGTTCTGAATTGGTATGATCAGAAGCCAATTCTACTGTTTCTTCAAATGTTATGTTCACCCTCTTAAAAACGATATTTGAAGTCTTCAAATATGCTCTGTATATGTCTTCAAATGTCGGTTCCATTCCATGTTTTGGGATGTCCTACAAAAAGAGTTGGGCATTAAAGTCAATTTGAGCACGGCCAATCATCCTCAAACAGACGGTCAAAGTGAGAGAACGATCCAAACTCTCGAGGACATGCTCCGATCTTGTGTTATAGACTTTGGGGGCAATTGGTATATGCACCTACCCCTAGGGGATTTCACCTACAATAACAACTACCATTCGAGCATCGGGATGGCACCATTTGAGGCATTGCACGGGCGGAAATGTAGAACCCCGGTGTGTTGGCTTGAAGTGAGGGAAAAACAATTTTCCGGGCCGGAGATTGTACAAAAAACGACAGACAATGTAAAAGGTATCTGGGAACGCTTGAAGACGACCCAAGACCGACAGAAAAGCTATGCGGACAAGAAGTGGAGACCAGTCGAGTTCCAAATGGGAGATCGAGTTATGTTGAAGGTGTCACCATGGAAGAGGGTCATCCAATTTGGGAAGCGCGAGAAGCTTAGTCCCCATTTCCTTGGACCCATTCACGATATTGGAGAGGATAGGACTTCAAGCCTATAGATTGGACTTACCACCGGAAATGGACGGGATGCACACTACATTTCACATATGTTATCTTCGCAAGTGCTTAGCCGAAGAAGAAAGTGTTATCCCATTGACGAAAATTCGGGTGGACAATAGAAACGATGTGTGGAAGTTCAGGAGGCGATATTGGAATCCAAGATGAAGAAGCTTCGTCACAAAGAGGTCACCATGGTCAAGATGAAATGGAAGCATCATCGGGGGTGCCAACGTGACCTGGGAGGTCGAAAAAGATATGAAGAAGAGATATCCCAATATCTTTGTATAAGGTATGATTTCGAGGACGAAATCAATTCCAAGGTTGGGTGGATTGTAACACCCGTAAATTCATTTGGAACTCAACTATTGGAATTCTTATACATTTCAAGCCATATAGGCATCCTGGAACAGCGACTTGCGCGGGTTGTTGTGCGGGTTACAAGTCGCGGGCAAAGCCGCGGAACTCGCTGTAATTCAGGACGTCGAGCGCACGCGCGACAAATAGCGCGACCTCAAAGCCGCGACCATAGCCGCGGGACCACCTACAGGTCCTAAAACGGGGTTTCATCCCATTTGAACTCATTTTCAGATTTCTCAACATTAGGATAAACATTTTTGAGAGTTTTCTTGGTGTTTTCTCCTCCCATCACCCCATTCCTCATTTAATATCAACCTAGGGTTTGAGAAGGGCATTTATTGAAGATCAAAAGACCAAGGATGGCATTAAGCGTGGTTGTTAGCATTATTCAAGTCTCCATTCTTCACTACATCAAGTTCGGGTTTCTAAGTTTTTAGGGTTTTCTATAAAACCTAGTTAGTGAGTTTTCTAACTATTTTAAAATGAGATATACATCTTTATATGTTTTCCTTCATCATCTCATGTTTATTTCCATCATATTAATCATTTGGTTTTTGTAGAGTTATTGAGGGTTTGGTTGTTAACCCTTTTTAAGAGATTATGATGTTATTATTTGTTGGTAAATATTTGATTATTTTCACAAGATATAAATAGTTGAGGAATGTACATGGGGTCATACATGATTTAGGGCTTTGACCAAAATTAAGATTGGAATTATTTGGGAGTAATGCCTTGGAGGCACTAGGAGCATGTATTCTTGGGGTTCCACCTTAATGATGGATTGTATATTGGATGAATCACGAGTAGGCACTAGGAGGATGTAGTATTGGGGTTCCACCTTAACGGTATGTGCCTAGATCTCTTCCATTTGGAGTAATGCCTTGGAGGTAGTCTTCAAATGTGTTAGGCCTTCGGGATGTTGCTCATGTGAGTGAATATCAAGGTACATCGACTCTTGTGGTGAAACACGTTGGTGTGATGGGTCTCCCCCATTGATTACTTTATGGTTCAATTGTTTATAAATTCTTAAATGTTCATATCATGCTATTGTTCAATTCACTAGGCTCGTTTGGCCTAACACTTGATTGGTTTGATGTGTATCTCAGGTTCTAGCGGTGTGATTGCCTAGAAGGTGTAGTAGGCCTTTAGAAGTGAGCTTGGGAGCATTTTGAGGTGCCATTTTAGAAGAGGAACATTTTGGAGATTTGGATGACAACTTGTTGTAACATCTTTTCTAGTTAGGAATTAGATTAAAGGGTTGTTATCCCTCATTGCTTAATTGTTACAAACTTGTAACTATGACAGGCGTATATTGTTCCCTTTTGGGAAAGCTCGTGCATTGGCAATATTTTATATACCACATTTCCTTTTCTGGAAATTTTTGTTTGTCCCAATTTTTGGGGTGTTACAAGTTGGTATCAGAGCTTTAGTTTAAGTGAACTAGGTAATGACTCTAGCATACTTAGACTTAAGTTGTTTATGCCTCTAGTATCACTGTCCATATGGGTAGAACATTCCTAGGTGGTGAGAGTCATAGGACTACGGAAATGCATTAATTAAGAAATTGTGACAATGGTAACAAGAATTCTTATGTAATGTATATTCACGATTGCACTTGGCCAGTGCTATTATGAATTTATAAATACGTGAGCGTCCTTGAAATTGTAATTATGATGATTGATCATTGTAGTAGTACGTACCAAACCGATTATGTTTTAAAGAATTAATCGGTATGATCCTTATCGTGTTTGACAGTTCACAATGGTAAACACGAGGAGTTGAGTCGGGGCTCTCAAAGATGCTAACGAGGCGAGTGTAACCGCCCCGGAAACTATAAGGCGAGCAAATCCGACAGTAAATAAGATTATTATGCCGATCCCCACTATGCTAGAGGGAATTGTTGATGAAGTTCCTCGAGTGAACTTGGAGACCGAGAACCCGGTAATCCAAGGAGTGGACCCCCAATCGGTCTTATTGGCCAGCATTATGCAGATGATGAACTCTGTGATGGATAAGCGGGATGAGAGATTCATGAATGTTTTAGAGGATTGAATGCTAGCAATCGAGGGTACAATCAGGTGGTACCATTAATGCCATTGGAACCGAGGAGCAAGCGATAAGGGTTGAGAAGTGGAAGGCAAGGGGTTGCTCCTACAAGACCTTTTTATGTAGCAAGCCCGATAATTTTCCGAAACAACGAATCCAGTGGATTACATGAACTGGATAAGGGAAGTGGAAATGGTTTTCGAGTCAAGCGAGTGTGACGATTCCCAATGAGTCAAGTTTGCATCTCAGTTGTTTAGAGGGGAGGTTCTGAGTTGGTGGAACGTTACTCGGACGACCCTCGCTCCGGAGGTTTTGGCCAAGCTCACTTGGCCAACCTTCAATAGGAAGGTGATGGACAAGTATTGCAATGAGAGGGATCTTGACAAGATCGAAGAAGAGTTTTGAAAACTAAAGAAGGGGAATATGTCTATTGCCGATTAGTCAAAGAAGTTTGTGGAAAAGCTCTGTCTGGTTGAGCATTTGGCTACGGATGAGAGGTCGAAAATAAAAGCTTATTTGAGAGGTTTGCCTGCAGACATGAAGACGGGTGTGAGGAACACCTAGGTGGCTACGTTGCAAGAAGTCATCGAGGAGTCCCAACTAGTAGAGGACGACATCATTCAAGGTAGAGAAGAGATAGGTCAACAAGTCGAGAAGCGAAAGTGGGAAGGGCCAACCGGGATCGCACGACCAACCAAACCGTTTACCCGGGGGGGAGAGGGACATGGAACCACGACATGAGGCTAGGTGGAGCCTCAAGTGTAGGAGCAAGCATTTCAGGCCTTGTAATACGAGACTTTTCTCCAACACTACCGTGTGCTTCAAGTGTGGAAGAAAGGATCATGTGAGCCGAGACTGTCCCTCCCGGGGACTGGTTTGTTTTGAGTGCCGAGAGCTGGGGCACGTTAAGAGAGATTGTCCTAAGCCAGTGAGAGGATATCAAGGGGATTCAAGTGGGATCGTGTCGAGGAAGGAGATTCCACCGAAGGCGCTAAGCCGGGCCTTCCAAATGATGGCAGAGGAAATAAGAGCAACGATGGATGTTATGTCGGGTGCGAACCGTTCGTTTGTATCTACCACATTCTGTAAGAATTTCACTACTCATATTAGCCTGTTAACTGATGCACTAGTGGTAGAAATAGCCAACGGTAACCACATGTTAGTCCGGGAGCGTTTTGATGGGTGTACCATAAACTTAGATAGGGAGTCCTTTGTAGTGGACTTGCTACCAGCGGACATTGGGGGATTCGATGTGATTATAGGAATGGATTGGCTAGCTAAGCACGACGCCGATATATTTTTCTCCAAGAAAATGATTAGAATATCCTTGTCGAAGGGTGGTGTTGGGTCTGAAATATGCCAAGGATGGTTACTACTTCTAGTTCAACATGGTTACTACTTCTAGTTCAACATGGTTAATACTTCTGAAGTTAATATTCAACACAGTTACTACTTCTGTGGTTAATGTTGCTAGTTCTAGTTAATGCTGCTAGAAGAAAACAGTTAATACTTCTAGTTAGTACTTTTGTTATTAATGCTGCTAGTTGATGGTTAATGTTGCTCAACAAGATTAGTACTGCTAGTTCAAAGTTAGTACTGCTTCAACAAGATTAGTACTGCTAGTTCAAAGTTAGTACTGCTTGAAGAGATTAATGCTGCTGAGCATGGTTAGTACTGCTAGAGTTAATACTGCTCAGAGTATTAATGCTGCTTATGATTAATACTACTTATAAGATGGAGATCTGCATGAAAGGATAACAGCTGGATAATCTGAAGATATACATGGAAGCTTAGAGATATACATGGAAGCTTAGAGATATACATGGAAGTTTAGAGATATACATGGAAGCTTGAAGATAATGATAGAAGATATACTGAAGATATTTTATTCATTGTAATTATCTTTGTATTCAGTATATATATATAGTATTGTTTAGAATAGGATGATAACTTTTAACTTTCAGTTTTCATTCTTCTAGAGAAAATCAACCTCAAGGCATAGATCCTAATTCTAGAGAAGTAGAATTCGTATTGGTGAGCCTGTTCATCAATATTGAGGTTGAGTGAGTAATCTTGTAACTGCAAAGCATCAAATAAAAGCTTACAGTTTGTTATTCATATTTACTGTGTTGATTTACTGTTTCATTGAATATCAAAGTGTTATTCCGCAAACTTCTTTGATATTGTTTCTGAGAATTAATTCTTGTTGAGAATTCGATCCTGACAAGTGGTATCAGAGCGAGTATTCTCAGAAACCTACATTCAAAATCACATCATCATGGCTAAAGGTTCAGAGTCTTCAAGCTCAGAAATTCCTACAGAGGTAACATCTAATCTTTGTTCCAAATCCTGTATTGAAACTGTTAAAAGGTACAGGGATCACAACCAGAAAATGAGTGATGACCTGAAGAGATTAGAAAAGGACATAAAAGACTATGTTAGGATTGTTGAGAGGTTTGAAGAGCAGATTAAGAGCTTTCAAGCCAATGAGCTTCAACATTCCTATGACACAAACTACTGGAAGTGGGAGAAGAATGACCTAGAACTTCAGCTGAAAAAGTCTAAAGAGGAGAATGAGAAGATAAAGAGTGAGTTTGAGAAAGCCAAGCTGGATATTGAGAAATTTTCCAATGCTTCTAAAGCAATGGACTCTTTGCTCCAAACTCAAATCCATGACAAACTTAGAAGAGGAATAGGTTATAACACTACACCACCACCATACAACAACAATTACATCCCTCCTATATCAGACTTGCTAGAGACCAAGAATAGGAAGGTATTGTCTGATGAAGCCACTAAGGTAGATCCATTAGACAAAGTGGTGGTTGAAACAGACTCTGAAGGAGAGTACTCTAATAATAAGAGTAAGGAGAACACTGTGAGTGGTGAGATTCCTCTAGAAAATAACATTATCACCAATGAGGGATGTGGAAAGGCTTGGATCAAGTCTAAGGACATAGAAAAGACTGAGGGAAAGTCTGAGAAGGTCCATTATAAGCAAACCACAGTTGTGAATCCTGTCCCTTGTAAACAGTGTTCTTGCAATAAATCTGAGCCCCAAAAACATGATAAACCAAGGGGAAATAAGAGAAACTGGAATAATCAGTGGGCACAAAAACAAGGGGTTGATCTAAGTAAAATCAATAGACCAAAACCTTGTTTTATTTGTGGAAAGCTTAATCATATTGCCAAATACTGTTATTTCAATCCTATAAACCAAAGAGTAAATTTTCAAAGACAAACTCAAAACTCCTTTGGTTATAGGAAGCAAGGAAGGAATCAAATGGCTGAGAACAGAGCACCTAAAAAGTCTCATGTTCAAAATAAGTTTGCTAAACCAAAGAAAAATACTCCAAATAAGCCAAGGAGTAATTTAAAGACAAAGAAAGCAAACAACTTTGTTCAAGTTTGGGTTCCAATTGTAAAGAAACCTGTTAGTACTGCTATCCCAGATAATACTGCTAACAGAAATAGTGTTGCTGCAACCAATACTAGTGCTAACAAGGATAGTGCTTCTACTAGTATTAATGTTGCAAAGCCTATAATCTTGACAAAGTATTCCAGCCATGAGATTCCTAAACAACTCATTCAGACCAAACTGACAGATTATATAAATGAGAAAGGACAACCCAAGACCACTTTGGCTTGGGTTCCCTCAAAGACTAACTGATTTATCAAGTGTGCAGGGCAATCAAAAGCTCAAGAGGAAGAGCATTTTGGAATGAAGATAATGATTGCTCTTGGCACATAACAAGGAACATGGATTGCCTTCAAATTCTTTAAAAAGATTTGATAGAGGACATGTTACTTTTGATCCAGCAGAAGGTAAGAAAAGTGAAAAAGGTATAGTTTCAAAAGATAAAGTAACTTTTGAAAATCTTATGGTATATGGTACTACTAACCTTGTGTCTGTAAGTGTTTCAGGTTGCTAATACTGAAAGGTAGTTAGTACTTCTAGTTCAGTGAAAACTGTCAGACTGTGTTAATGCTGCTGGTATGTGTTACTACTGCCAGTCTGTGTTAATGATGTTGATAAGTGTTACTACTGCTAATGTAAGTTTTCTATACCTAAAAATGATCTTCAATGATTTAATGTCAAACCTGGATATCAATCAAAAAGCTTTTATCTGTATCCAAGGTTTGTACAAGAAGTACTTAATAATGAATTGACGGACATACTTCACTTTGATGAGGTATATGTACCTAAACTCCCTAAAGGCAAGGTTTTCTCAAACATGAGAAGATCTGTTAGGGACTCTGAAGGAGTTGACACCCCATTGTTCTCTACAATGATGGTGGTGTCCCACAGTGAAGAAGGTATGGCAGCAGGGTCAAGGCCCTCATTAGACATTCCCACTGCTAGCCAATCCCAACCTTCCCACTCTATATCTATCCCACAGTCTCTACTTCATAAGCCAAGTTCACCAATAAAACAGATAAAGAAAACAGGTAAAGAAGGCTCCTTCCCTTCTTGTACCTTCATCCACTAAGCCTTTAAGCCCTCTATTGGAGCATTCTCCAATAGAGAATATCCAAAGGGAATCCAATAGGGTGTATCCCAACCCCAAGAAGGTGCTCAATAAGGAGATGCAAGAGCATATGGGTTGTAAGGCTCACACTACTGACTTTGCACAAAGTGCAGGACAGGACAGTGTGAACATATCTAAGACCTTCCCCATGGCAACTTTAGATGAGTAATTATCTAAAGGTCCCAGGTGCCAAGAAACCAAGGGAGTAGAAGGTGCTTCTGCTAGGCAGAAGATCTCTACTAAAAGATCGAAGGATCCTTCAAAGGTGGTAAAACATCTAAAGGAGGTGAGGACAGATTTAACTACAAAGAATTGATGGATACACTTGGTACAATTAGTCTGAAAGCTCACAATCAAATTATGGAGATAAAAGAGATGAAAAGGAGCACAGATCATGATTATTTCAAAAAGGGGGAGACTTAAACATCTGAACTTGAGAAGAATTGAGAAGGAGAATCAAGTTGATATGAAATCTTATTTTGAGGGGGAGATAAGTGAAGAAGCTGAAATAAAGCAGTAGCTACATCAGAAACAGAAAAGAAGATAACAGCAGAAACTGAATCAAGAAGAACTAGTAATTGCAGAAAGTTTTGAAATTATCATAAAGACCTTATGTTGAAGAACTTAACTTCTCAGTTTTGAAAAGTTAAGTTAGGGGGAGATTGTTGGGTCTGAAATATGCCAAGGATGGTTACTACTTCTAGTTCAACATGGTTAATACTTCTGAAGTTAATATTCAACACAGTTACTACTTCTGTGGTTAATGTTGCTAGTTCTAGTTAATGCTGCTAGAAGAAAACAGTTAATACTTCTAGTTGTTAATACTTCTAGTTAGTACTTCTGTTATTAATGCTGCTAGTTGATGGTTAATGTTGCTCAACAAGATTAGTACTGCTAGTTCAAAGTTAGTACTGCTTCAACAAGATTAGTACTGCTAGTTCAAAGTTAGTACTGCTTGAAGAGATTAATGCTGCTGAGCATGGTTAGTACTGCTAGAGTTAATACTGCTCAGAGTATTAATGCTGCTTATGATTAATACTACTTATAAGATGGAGATCTGCATGAAAGGATAACAGCTGGATAATCTGAAGATATACATGGAAGCTTAGAGATATACATGGAAGCTTAGAGATATACATGGAAGTTTAGAGATATACATGGAAGCTTGAAGACAATGATAGAAGATATACTGAAGATATTTTATTCATTGTAATTATCTTTGTATTCAATATATATATATAGTATTGTTTAGAATAGGATGATAACTTTTAACTTTCAGTTTTCATTCTTCTAGAGAAAATCAACCTCAAGGCATAGATCCTAATTCTAGAGAAGTAGAATTCGTATTGGTGAGCCTGTTCATCAATATTGAGGTTGAGTGAGTAATCTTGTAACTGCAAAGCATCAAATAAAAGCTTACAGTTTGTTATTCATATTTACTGTGTTGATTTACTGTTTCATTGAATATCAAAGTGTTATTCCGCAAACTTCTTTGATATTGTTTCTGAGAATTAATTCTTGTTGAGAATTCGATCCTGACAGGTGGAGAGGTGATAGTCTACGGGGAAAAGAATCAAAATACCAACACGATCATCTCGTCACTCAAAGCGCGCAAGAGCCTAACTAAGGGGTGTATTTCATACTTGGCTTACGTCATCGACACAAAACTTGAAAAAAAGAAGATTGGAGATGTGGACGTGGTGCGCGACCACCCAGACGTCTTTCCAGAAGATTTGTCGGGACTACCACTGGAACGCCAAGTGGAGTTCTACAATGACCTTACTCCGGGTGCCGCCCCGATTGCCCGTGCTCCTTATCATCTAGCCCCGACGGAGATGCAAGAAATGATTACTCAACTACACGAACATCTTGAGAAGGGATTCATACGACCAAGCTCGTCACCGTGGGGAGCACCAGTTTTCTATGTATAGAAGAAGGACGGGTCCATGCGGATGTGTATTGACTACCGCGAGTTAAACAAAGTTACCGTGATGATCAAGTATCCACTCCCTCGAATTGATGACCTTTTCGATCAATTGCAAGGAGCGGGATGTTTCTCCAAGATAGACTTGCGGTCCGGTTACCATCAAGTGCGAGTGAAGGAAAGAGACATTCCGAAGACGGGGTTTCGGACAAGGTACGGTCACTATGAGTTTCTAGTGATGCCTTTCGGGCTAACTAAGGCTTCGACCATATTTATTGACATGATGAACTTAGTTTGTCAACCTTTATTGGAAAATTCGGTGATAGTTTTCAACGATGATATCTTAATCTATTCGCGAAACGAGGCCGAGCATAGACAACATTTGAAGGAAGTGTTGGAGATTATTCAGAAAGAGAAATTATTCGCAAAGTTCTCCAAGTGCACGTTTTGGTTGCAAGAAGTCCAATTCTTGGGCCATGTTGTGTCCAAGGATGGGGTGAAAGTAGACCCGATAAATATTGAAGTGATGATGAATTGGGACCCACCGACGAGTCCAACGGAGATAAGAAGCTTTTTGGGTTTGACCGGCTAATACCGACGGTTGATTCAAGACTTTTTGAAGATCTCCTATCCGCTTTCATCGTTGACAAAGAAGAATGTCATGTTCTTATGGACCGAGATGCAAGAGAAAGCCTTCCGAACACTCCCAAGGAAGCTATGCAAAGCGCCAATTCTATCCCTACCCGAAGGATCGAACGATTTTGTGGTTTATAATGACGCCTCGAAATTGGGTCTCGGGTGTGTCTTAATGTAAAGGGAGAGGGTGATAGATTATGCGTCGCGACAATTCAAAGACAACGAGAAGAACTACCCTACACATGAATTGGAACTAGCAGCAGTGGTATTTGCTTTGAAGCTATGGCGACACTACCTCTACGGGATAAAGTGTACACTCTTCACCGACCATAAAATCATGAAATATATATTTGATCAAAAGGACCTCAACATGGGGCAAACAAGGTGGTTAGAACTTCTGAAGGGTTATGATTGCGAGTTGCTTTACCACCATGATAGATCCAACGTGGTGGCGGATGCATTGAGCAGAATTATGGGAGCGAAGTCAAGGTAACCCTTTCTAGAATTGACGTAATATCCAGTCTAATGGAGAATATCAAAGCAAGTCAAGTCGAGGCACTTCGTGAAGAGAATCTCAAAGCCGAAATCATGGTGAAGCAGGAAGAACTACTAACGGAAGATAGCCACAACCTCAAGCTATTTCAAGGAAGGATTTAGGTGTCGAAGATTGGAAGAATCCACGAGTTTCTCTTAGCGGAAGCTCACAAGTCCAAGTACTCTATACATCCCGGTAGCACCAAGATGTATAGGGATTTGAAGTTGCACTATTGGTAGCCAGTAATGAAGCTCGATGTGGCCAATTATGTAGAAAGGTGTGTCACTTGCATTTAAGTCAAGATGGAACATCAAAGGCCTTATGGAAGTTTGCAACCATTGGCCATTTCGGAATGAAAATGGGAGCATATCACAATGGACTTCGTCACCAAGCTACCAAGGACCTTGAGGGGGAATGATACTATTTGGGTGGTGGTGGACCGACTCACGAAGAGTGCACACTTTTTGGCGATGCGAGAAACGTTGCCGATGGACAAATGAGCCAAGCTCTATATCGATGAAGTGGTATCGCGTCACGGTGTTCCACTATCTATAGTTTCGGATAGAGATAGTCGGTTCACTTCCAAGTTTTGGGATGGCCTAGAAAAAGAGTTGGGCATTATAGTCAATTTGAGCATGACCTATCATCCTCAAACAGACGGTCAAAGTGATAGAACGATCCAAACTCTCGAGGACATGCTCCGATTTTGTGTTATAGACTTTTGGGGCAATTGGTATTCGTACATACCCCTAGGGGAGTTCAACTACAATAACAGCTACCATTCGAGCATCGGGATGGCACCGTTTGAGACATTGTTTGGTCAGAAATGTAGAACACCGGTGTGTTGGCTCGAAGCGAGGGAAAAACAATTTGTCGGGCCGGAGATTGTAGAAGAAACACAGACAATGTAAAAGGTATCCGGGAACGCATGAAGGCGACCAAAGAACGATAGAAAAGCTATGCTGACAAGAAGCGGAGACCAGTCGAGTTCAAAGTGGGAGATCAGGTTATATTGAAGGTGTCACCATGGAAGAGGATCATCCGATTCGGGAAGCTTGGTCCCCATTTCCTTGGACCCTTCACGATATTGGAGAGGACAGGACTTCAAGCCTATAGATTGGACTTACCACCAGAAATGGACGGGATTCACCCTACATTTCACATATGTTATCTTCATGTTAGGTCATGAATTCACAATTAATCAATGAAATAAAGATTTAACAAGAGATAGATTGAGTTGGAAATGTTTGTATTATTCACAACCTAGAGAGAGAAAGAGATTCTCTCTCTAGAAACACTAACAAAGCTTTATGTCTACATTGTGAAAATTGAAGTTACAAACAAACTACAAACACTCTCCTATTTATACCCCAATCTCCCATGTTACACATTTTAGCCCAACCCATATGCTAGTGACAAGGCATATTGCACTAAGGATTACTTTACAAAACTTTCTAAATACAGTACACTAACATTCTCCCCTTAAAGTTTTGTAAAGGAATCATCCCTTCTAAGCTTCAGCTCTTCTCCCCCTTGATTTCTTTGAAAAACTTTAGTGTTGCTTAAACTTCAAAACAACTCCGGCTCCCCCTTGAAAGTAGCTCTTATCCTTTGAAATATCAACTGAAATATCAGATCTGATATGGACAGTAACCTCGACTGAGTGCACATAAAGACAACTTTTAATAATTAGTAAACCCAACACATTCCTTAACGCCCACAAGAATGATATGTGTGGATTATGACATGACACCCAAAGTGCATCTTCAGTATATAACATCAAATATGTCTTTGACCGTGAGTTGAATAGGAATTCAGCTTAAGAACTTAATCTGGTATGCTTGTCGGAGGATGCAACTTGTAGCAAACACTAATAGGTAGGGTAGAAGATTTATCTGAGGAAAATTTTGATAGTTAAATCTCACAAGGCAACTTGTCACAAAAATGGGTGTGAACAGTAACTTGTCGCAAAAGCTCAGAACTCGCTGAACAAATAAACTCGCAGAATAAATAACTCACAAAGAACTATTCACGTTCTTTTGCGCTAAACGTGATGTGCGCGTTTTTGAAACTCGCAGGCCTCTACATGCGCGTTTTGAGAACTCACAGGCCTCTACTTGTGCTTTTTGAAAAACTCGCAAATTGAAGGAAATTACTCGCCCAAACTCGCAAGCTTCGTCTTGCGCTTTTCTGAAACTCGCAAGCTTCGTCTTGCGCTTTTCTGAAACTCGCAAGCCTCATCTTGCGTTTTTCTCAGACACGCAAGGCTTGATTTGTGCGTTTTAGGACTTAGAAAAATTTAATAATATCAAAAACTCGCAGAACACTGAATGTCTTCATCTTGCGCGTTCTTCATCTTGCGTGTTCTTCAGATGAATCTTGCGCGTTTCTCAGATATTGCGAGAAGTCGAGTCTGAAAACTTGAAGACACCAAATCTTTCACATTTCTTCGAATTTTGAGATGAAAATTTATGAGCATGTTCGAAAATCACTTCTGAACAACTTTGTAGTTGATGATCTTGTCTAAAAACATCTCAATACCGGAATTCGATCACAACACAGTGAAAAAATATTTCGAACAAAAAAAATCTCAAAAATCAACTAATTCTTCTAAATTGATTCAAATCACACAATGTGATTGATTACAAATGATTCGACTCTAAGCATATAATCAGTCTAGCATCAAATGTCAATCAATTAAGCTCCAAAAAGAAGAATTTGAAATCCACGGTTACTGTTCATGCGACTAGATCACTGTTCCATTGAAAAATTGCGAAATTCGATCGTTTTGATGAATAATTTCTTCGATTCGGCTCTGATACCACATGTTAGGTCATGAATTCACAATTAATCAATGCAATAAAGATTGAACAAGAGATAGATTGAGTTGGAAATGTTTGTATTATTCACAACCTAGAGAGAGAAATAGTTTCTCTCTCTAGAAACACTAACAAAGCTTTATGTCTACATTGTGAAAATTGAAGTTACAAACAAACTACAAACACTCTCCTATTTATACCCCAATCTCCCATGTTACACATTTTAGCCCAACCCATATTCTAATGACAAGGCCTATTGCACTAAGGATTACTTTACAAAACTTTTTAAATACAGTACACTAATAAAAGTGTTATCCCATTGAAAGAAATCCAGGTGGACAATAGAATCGATGTGTGGAAGAGCCGGAGGCGATATTGGAATCCAAGACGAAGAAGCTTCGTCACAAAGAGGTCACCAAGGTCAAGGTGCAACAGAAGCATCATCGGGGGTGCCAACGTGACCTGGGACGTCGAAAAAGATATGAAGCAGAGATATCCCAATCTGTTTGTATAAGGTATGATTTCGAGGACGAAATCAATTCCAAGGTTGGGTGGATTGTAACTCCCGTAAATTCATTTGGAACTCACCTATTGGACTTCTTATACATTTCAATTCAAATTGGCATCCTGGAACAACGACTTGCGCGGGTTCCAAGTCACGGCCAAAACCGCGGACCTCGCTGGAGTTCAGGACGTGGAACGCACGCACGACCAATAGCGCGACCTCAAAGCTCCGACCATAGCCGTGGGACCACCTTCAGGTCCTAAAACAGGTTTTCATCCCATTTGAACTGATTTTCAGATTTCTCAACAATAGGATAAACATTTTTGAGAGCATTCTTGGTGTTTTCTCCTCCATTCACCCCTTTCCTCATTTAATATCAACCTAGGGTTTGAGAAGGGCATTTATTGAAGATCGAGAGACCAAGGAGGGCATTAAGCGTGGTTAGCATTATTCAAGTCTCCATTCTCCTCTACATCAAGCTAGGGTTGATAAGTTTCTAGGGTTTTCTATAAAACCTAGTTAGTGAGTTTTCTAACTATTTTAAAAGGAGATATACATCTTTATATGTTTTCCTTCATCATCTCATGTTTATTTCCATCATATTAATCATTTGGTATTTGTAGAGTTAAAGTTGCTATTTTGGGAAAGATTGAGGGTTTGGTTGTTAACCCTTTTTAAGAGATCACGATGTTATTATTTGTTGGTAAATATTTGATTATTTTCAGAAGAAATACATGTTTGAGGAATGTACATGGGGTCATACATGATTTAGGGCTTTGACCAAAATTGGGATTGGAATTATTTGGGATCTTATACATGTACTTTACTTGATGTGAAATATGTATAATGATGGATTGTATATTGAATGAACCACGAGTAGGCACTAGGAGGATGTAGTCTTGGGGTTCCACCTTAACGGTATCTGTCTAGATCTCCGCCATTTGGATTAATGCCTTAGAGGTAGTCTTTAAATGTGTCGGGCCTTCGGGATGTTGCTTATGTCAGTGAACATCAAGGTACATCGACTCTTGAGGTGAAACACGTTGGTGTGATGGGTCTCCCCCATTGATTCCTTTATGCTTCAGTTGTTTATAAATTCTTAAATGTTCATACCATGCTATTGTTCAACTCACTAGGCTCGTTTGGCCTAACACTTGATTGGTTTGATGTGTGTCTCAGGTTCTAGCGGCGTGACTGCCAAGAAGGTGTAGTAGGCCTTTAGAAGTGAGCTTAGGAACATTTTGGGGCGCCATTTTAGATGAGGAATATTTTGGAGATTTGGATGACAACTTGTTGTAATCTTTTTTTCTAGTTAGGAATTAGATTAAAGGGTTGTTATCCCTCATTGCTTAATTGTTACAAACTTATAACTATGACAGGTGTTAGATGTAAATTGTATTCAAGATTAAAAGGAGGGTCTTTATTGGCTTTATTATAAAGTGTGTGGGTTCATATTGTAAATGCTGTAAATTGTTGACCTAGGTGCTAAAGTCATGTTCACCGTATAAACATCAAGGTCATAGTGTTTTAGATCGTAAGAACACGTGCATATCAAAGTAAGATTACACTGTTAAAAGATACACACATAGAGCTTAAGTGTCGTATGCACTAAATAGGGATATGAGTCGTTGTAGATTGTGTGATCAATAAAAAGATTGTTCTTGATAAATTGTGTGTCAATCAATAGCTATAATCTGGAATAACAATTGGTATCAGAGCTTTGGGAGATTAAAGTGCACACAAATTGATCCAATTTCGTCCAAGATTTGAAGAAAATTGAAGAAATTTTGAAGAAATCTCAATTTTTGAAGATTTGAAGAACGCAAATGGGTTATGATATTTTAGTTCGTTTTTGGATTTGATTTTGATTGCAATGTGTTTCTATATCACTTTATAATTGTTTTGCATCAATATCTTTCCAAAATCACATCAAGATTCAAGGAATTTGAAGGATTTGAAAATTTTTTGTTCTTGAGAAAAAGTGTTGTTGATCCAAACTCTCTCAGTGATTTGATAAAGACCCTCTTCTATACTAAGTGAAAATTACGTTGGTTAATATTTATTAGTGTTTCACCATCAGCGATCAGACTGAGTCATTTCAGTTATCATTGATGATCTTTCTTATAAACCTTCATATGTATTAGTGTTTCACTATCAGCGATCAGACTGAGTCTGTTCAGTTATCGCTGATGATTTCTATGTAAACGTAATCCGTGAAAACAAGTTTCGCGTCAACAGATGTGCATAGCTGAATCGAAGACGAAGCTGCTGAACAAAGACAAGTCTACTAGTGACCTTATGCGGAGATCAGTGAAGCAAAGACAACTCTACAAATACGCAAAGAAACCTGAGGAAAAGCTTCAGCGATAGCTGAACTTCTTTGTATCTCTGAAAAAAGAGATATTCAGCGATCGATGATCACTTAGCTTATGCCTCAAGTCTCTTTTGTCTTTCCCTGCACACCCAGTACGATGTGTCAGAATGGACATACCTCTGCCATAATTCGTACAACAACTCTGTCAACTACACTATTCATGATGCGGCCGAAAGCATGTCTCCCAAAGTCAGTCTCTCTCTGCCAATCAAAGAAAGACACGTGTAAAGTACCCTGCCATGAATTTAATGCATAGGGTATAAATTGAAGGATTACCTCTCCATCTGAAGAGTGCGCTCACCTCTAGCCTTCATCTTTCTCAAATATAGAAACCCTTGTTTTCTATACTTCTCAAATCCCCCATTCTCTATATTCTTGTGCAACCATCTTAGTGTCTTCTTAAGTTTGTTTACATTGAGTTTTACTTAATCTTATTCCGCAACAGACTTGTAAATTGTGTTTGATTTATCAATAAACAATTTATTAAACTTTAAATTCTATGTTTGTATTCAACCCCCCCCCCCCCTCTTCTACAAACTTGTTAAGCACCTTCGGGACCAACAAGTGGTATCAAAGCAGATTGTTTAATCTAATAAACAAGATCTTGCTTTATTCTCTTCCTTGCTATTATAAAATGGCGCTTAACACAAACACAAACTACTATGATAATGGTTCACTTTCTAAACCTCCTCGATTTAGCAAAGATAACTTTTTTTTGGAAGAATCGAATGATGATATTTCTTGAAGGTGTAGATCCCACTATACATGAGTACGTAGCAAATGGACCCTATGAAACTGTCCAAATCATAGCTGCCGTTCCTGCTACTACCACCACTCCTGCTATCCCTGAATGTTATGTTGTTAAGGAAATGAGACAATGGAGTGATGATGACAAAAAGAAGGTTGGTATAGATGCAAGGGCAAAAACCATTATCTCTATGGTTCTGCCTGATGAAGTTTTCCATTCCATCATGCATCTTAAAACTTCTAAAGAAATGTGGGAAACCATATGTGTTCAATATGAAGGCACCACTGAAATCCAAGAGACTCAAAAGATTAACTTGGTAAGACAGTATGAAAGTTTTATTGCTGGTAAGAATGAATCTCTCTCTGATGTTCATCAGCGGTTTAACTGCTTAATCATTGATCTAAGAACTGTTGGTAGGACCTATTCTAATTCTGAGATCCTAACAAAATTCTTAGAATGTCTTCCTGAATGCTGGGACAATTATTCAATATGTCTCAAGCTGACAAAAGACTTAAATTCTCTTTCTCTCAACACCTTGTATGGAATATTGCTCAACTATGAGCAATCAAATCTCTTGAAGAAGAATCTTATAAAAGATTCTAAAGACTCCAAAAGCACTCCTGTTGCTTTAGTCTCTTCAGAGATAATTCCATCTCAGCAATCTACTCTCACTATCACTGAGTTAGATTCTGATTTTGAACTCTTGACATACTATTTTAAGAGATTTGCAAGAAAGAGCAATTTTCGAAGAAATAAGCCTCTCTCTCTCTTACTGGCAAGCCAAAATCAACCCCTGTTGATAAGGCTACTGCTACTTGCTTTAACTGTGAAAAGATTGGACACTTTGCAAATGAGTGCAGGTCGAAGAAAGTCTTTAAACCTTCTACCTCAAGAAGATCCAGCGATGACAAATACCTTAAACTGAAAGAAAAATATCAAAAGTTGAAAAACTACAAGCGAAAAGGTAAAGGTCTCATCGCTGAAGAACACGATTGGGCTGAATCAGAAGAATCAAGTTCTAATGAAAAAGAAATCGCTAATCTCTGTCTCATGGCTGAGATTAAAGAAGAAGTGGAAGAATGGACTGAAACTTATATGAGATATATATCATCTCAGGTATCTATCTCTACTAAGTCGCGTTGTTGATGTGCTGATGATTGATCTATACAATGCTCTAAATGACAAAACTCAAGATGAGAACAAAAATATTGATTTAACTAAACAACTAGAGAAATGTCATGAAAGGATTAGAGAACTGACTCTTTTAGGGGAAAGTTTGAAAGATCAAGTCATTGTTAATGAATCATCAGCATTGAACGCGAACAAGCCATCGCTGCTCTAAAAGCAGAAAAGGCTACTGTTGAAGGATGGTGCAAATCCACAACAAAGATCACTGAGATTATAAGTGCTCAGAGCCCTACCAGTGATAGAACTGGTCTTGGTTTTTGGAAACCATATGATGAGCCTAAAGAAGACAGTTCCATGCTTAAGTTTGGAATGTTTGTCTCTTCTATCCCTGACACTTCTCAAGCTCAATGCTCTTCATCATCTTCTTCTAATCCCGTCCCTAAAGAAATATCTAAAGGCTCTAAGCCTGCAGATAAAGGAAAATCTATTCTTTTTCCTCAGAAGGCTACCAAGAAGGCAAAGCTGAAAGTTCTTTCTAAACCTTTAGTAAAACAATCTTCTAGCTCTGTGATAGAAATCTTTGATCTCTGTCCTCCAAAGCTGAAGATTGATCTTAAGCCTAATAGATCTGAAGAAATGAAAATTCTTCCCAGATCTCATGCTAAAGGCATTCTTGGAGCTGGACCTGCTCATCTTAAATTCTCAAAACCTTCTACTCTTGGTCCTAAAACCACATTCAAATATAGAAAATGCTATCACTATGGATTTACTGACCATATTGGTAGCAAATGTCCAACTGCCACTAAAGCTGATAAAACAGCTAAAGTGAAGATGAATGCCTCCAAGGCTGAGAAGGTCACCAAAGCTGAGAAATCTACCAAGGTGAAAAATACCACTAAGGTTAAGAAATTAATGAAGGTGAAGGTTACCACTGAAGTTGAATCTTCATCTGCTGTGAAGATTGTTGAACCTTCCATCTCCACTAACCCTAAAAGACCCATTGAAAAGTGGGTACCAAACAAAGCTTAATCTTCCTTATGTTTGCAAGGATCAAAGGGCATCTGGTATCTTGATAGTGGATGCTCTCGTCATATGACAGGATAAAAAGACCTGCTCACGGAATACAAGGAAGAGAAAGATCCCTCTGTGACCTTTGGTGGAAATGGAAAAGGATATACCCGAGGGTTTGGTGTCCTCAGCAATGGGACAACTACCTTTAGAAGAGTCGCTTATGTAGATGGACTGAAGTACAATCTTTTGAGCATCCGTCAGCTATGTGACAAAGACTATGAAGTTCGCTTTACCAAGAAAGCATGTTCAGTGGTAAATGAGAAAGGAAAACTTGCTCTCAGTGGTTAACGTAAAGAAAATGTTTATGTAATAGATATGGACTCCACTACTACTGAAAACGTATGTTTTCTCTCTAAAGCCTCTTCTGATGTCAACTGGCATTGGCACAAAAGGCTCTCTCATCTAAAATTCAAAACCCTGAATTCTCTCTCAACTAAGGAACGGGTTTCTGGTCTTCGTCATCACTCATATGCTAAAGAATCTATCTGCTCAACATCAGAAAAAGGAACACAGACGAAAGCTAGTTTCAAGTCTAAACAAGTTTCCTTAGTGACAAGTCCTCTTCAACTCTTGCATAAGGGTTTGTTTGGCCCTGTCCACATCCAATCAATAGCTGGAAAGAAATATACAGTTGTCATTGTAGATAAATACTCTCGCTACACCTAGGTTATCTTTCTTCGATGCAAGAGTGACACTCCAGATGAACTGTTATCTTTTGTTAAAAAGATGGAAGTGCTGAATAATCTCACTGTTCGTTCAATAAGAAGTGGTCAGGGAACTGAATTCAAAAACAGATCTCTGAACAATTTCTTTGAGAACCAGGGAATTTCTAACAATTTCTCTTCAGTAAGAACGCCTCAGCAACACTGCGAGTCGCTGAAAGAAGAAACAGAACGATCATTGAAGCTGCTAGATCAATGCTCAGCGATTCTCACCTACCTACTCAATTTTGGGCTGAAGCTGTAAACACTGCATGTTTTACTCAAAACAGGTCGCTGATAGTAAGCGATTTAGAAAAACAACTTATGAACTTTTTCATGGAAGAAAAACGTCTATCAGTTTTCTTCATATCTTTGGTTGCCAGTGCTTTATCTTAAACAACAAAGATCAACTTGGAAAGTTCGATCCAAAAGTGGATGACATAATATTTCTTGGATATTCCTCTATCTCCAAAGCCTACAGAGTTTTCAACAAAAGAAGACAATCTGTGGAAGAAACAATTCATGTCACCTTTGATGAAACTCGCTCAGCAAACTCTAAACCAATCGCTGACAATGAAGAGTTAAATGCTTGGATGTTTTCTCATAACAGAGAAACAGAACCTTTTTTCTCAAACCATCAGCACACAGATCCTCCAGCTGCTGCTGATGATCCAAACATCATACCTCCTAACGTTGAATCCATCTCATCGGTTTCAGCTGAGCCTCTAAACACACTTCCTCCATCAAATCTATCTTCGTCTGAAAACCTCTCAGAAAACAATTGTCTGTCTGACACTCAACAATTATTAGCTGATGAACCTCAGGTTTCTTCATCAGTGAACATTCCTATTGTTGATCCAACCTCTGAAATGAGTGATCATGCTCCTGCTCAGCGATGGACCATAGATCACCCCATAGATCAAATTCTTGGAGATCCCGATGCAGGTATTCAGACACGACGAAGTTCTGGTAATATCTGCTTCTTTGTCAACTTTATTTCTTTAATAGAGCCAAAGAAGACTGATGATGCCCTCAGAGATCCAAACTGGGTCAGCGCTATGCAAGAAGAGCTGACTGAGTTCACTCGCTACAAAGTTTGGAATCGCGTTCCTAGACCATCTGATAAAACTGTTATAGGCACCAAATGGGTGTTTAGAAACAAGTTAGATGAACATGGAACTGTAACCCGCAACAAGGCTCGACTTGTTGCTCAGGGATACCGACAAGAGGAAGGCATAGACTATGATGAAACCTTTGCCCCTATGGCTAGGCTAGAAGCAATTCGACTGTTCTTAGCTTATGCAGTTTATAAAGACTTCATTGTATATATCAAATGGATGTAAAATCAACATTCCTAAATGGAAAGTTGAATGAAGAAGTCTTTGTAGAACAACCCCCAGGGTTTTATGACCCTAAGCATCCAAATTATGTTTATAAATTGGATAAGGCTCTCTATGGTATAAAACAAGCCCCTCGTGCTTGGTATGATACTCTATCATCTTTTCTTATCACTGAAAATTTTTAACGTGGCAAAATTGATAATACATTATTTTTCAGAAAGATAAAAGGTCATATTATTCTTGTACAAATATATGTCGATGACATCATATTTGGTTCTACTAACCCATCTCTATGTACTCGTTTCGCTGAAAGAATGAAGAAAAAATACAAAATGAGTATGATGGGTGAGCTAACATATTTTCTAGGTCTTCAGATTAAACAATCTAAAAAAGGTACTTTTATCAGCCAAGGTAAGTATGTTAAAGATCTGCTAAAGAAGTTTGATCTAACACAAACTTCAACGATGAAAACTCCTATGGCACCTCCTCTAACATTAAAGAAGGATCCATCTGGAAAACCTGTGAATGTCACTGCCTATAGAGGAATGATAGGCTCCCTGCTGTATCTTACAACGAGCCAACCAGACATCATGTACTCTACCTGTTTATGTGCTCGTTATCAATCTGAACCCAAGGAATCCCATCTGATCGCTATAAAGCGAATCTTCAGATATCTTAAAGGAAATCCTAACCTCGGTCTTTGGTATCCCAAAGAATCAGGGTTCGATCTAACTGGATATTCTGATAGTGATTTTGCAGGGTGTAAACACGAAAGAAAAGGTAATACTGGTGGATGTCAACTCCTAGGAGGAAAGCTGGTAAGTTGGACAAGCAAAAAGCAAAATTCAGTGTCCACTTCCACAGATGAAGCTGAATATGTAGCCGCTGGAAGTTGTTGTGCTCAGGTCTTATGGATGAGAAATCAACTATTAGACTATCACCTTCAGCTATCAAATATTCCAATCTATTACGACAGCACTAGTGCTATCGCTATAGCAAATAATCCAGTGCTACATTTAAAGACAAAACACATAGAGATCATATATCATTTTATCATAGATCATGTGATGAATGGTGATATTGAACTTCACTTTATCCCCACTGACTATCAGCTAGCTGATTTATTCACCAAACCTCTTGATGAGACAAGGATCAACTTTCTCATCAGTGAGCTTGGAATGTTGAATCTTGAAGAATGACTCTTCATCTTTCACGCATTATGTCAGTGATTCTAAGTTCCTCTTTTAACACTTAATCTCTAAATAAATTTCTGACTCTCAGGTATGTTCTCTCACTCTCTATCACTGAATATTCATTCAGTAAGACGTTTTTCAAAAATAAAAACTTTTATCACTGATAGTTTTCAAATGATTAAAAGTTTTTTTTTTGATAAAACTATCTCCGACTTTTCTCATCAGTGATTCTTTTGAAAAGACAAATCAATCTCTGAATTTTTATCAGGGATTCTTTCAAAATGAAAACCTATATCTGACTTTTCATCAGAGATAATTTCAAAAAGGACAAATGAAACGTTTTTCTCTCTCCTATGACTTCTTTTGAACCGACAATCCACGACATGCCTTTTTCTGACACGTTCGTCTGTTGCCCTTCTATCCTGTCAACTTCGTAAAACGTGTCCATGTCATGATGAACATTTGTTTTCCCGCCCCACTCTCTCTCTCTCTCTCTACGTATAAAAGGAATGTCTTTTCATTCTTATCTTTTTACGCTTTTTGGAAATCTTTTCAAGCAAAAATTCTCTCTGAAGGCATTTCCAGCAAACAACTCCCTCAAGCATTTGCATCTTCTTCCTTTAAGATCAACAGGTTACTTTGTTCATCTTTTTCTTCGTAAATTTTGTTACAAAATCCTAAATATGTTCCATCATTATGGGTTTTTCACAAGATTTCTTAAACTTTAAAATCATTTTTTTTATTGATTCAAACCTTTGGTTTTGTTCTTGTTCTTTCTTCTTCTAGAACATTGTTTATTCTCAAAATAATTAAAAATTTTCCTATGTTTCTTTCTAAAAACAGAAACTGGTAAAAAAAATTGACTCTAAACCTTTCTATCTATCTTTTCTCCTTCTTTCCATATTCAAAAATGGCACAATCAGCTCTCATTGCTTCCAAGAATGTCAAGTTTTCTCTCACTGAATCTGAAATTCCCAAGAACAATCACCTTGCACGCTTGGACTTCGATGCTGTCAAATACCCACACTTGGTGGAAGCAACTCAGTTCCTGAAGCAGTCGTGTCTTGCTTACACGATCACTGTGAATCCTAAAACATCCAAAACTCTTCTACAACAGTTTTGGTTCACTACTGACGAAACCACCATCACCAACAAGAAAGGTGAACTGGTTCCTGCTCTCTCCTTCCGCACTGCATACAGTCTGAGGAAGTCACTCTGATTCCCTGACAAACCCAAGGGGGGATTCAATGCCCTCCCCACTGATGCTGAACTCATCCAATTTCTGGATGACATGGAATATTGCTGGGAGAACAAGCCTTGCACCACCATTCCCAACAAGAAGTTGACAAAGATCTTGATGGCCAATATGCCTTCCCAACTGAACTACATCTTCTCACACATCATTCAATGTATGAGTGGGAAGAGTGGCTCACTGGATCAGGCGAGAAAAGTACAACTCCAAATAGATTACTCTGTGATCGCTGGCAAGAACTTTGACTACGCTACTGCTATCTTTGACGATCTCAAGTCAAATATAAAGAAGACGGAGAGGGATCCCGAGATTCCCTATGTATGGTTCATCGGTGCATACCTGAAGTTTTTCTACCCTAACACTTACCCCACTACTCAAGATGGTTCTTTCGCAAAAGTGGGTCAGCGATCGTTGGAGGTCAATCCGGTCGTCAACGAGGTAAGTATCTCAACTTTACGCTCCCGTCTCTCTCTCCACTCTTCTTCTTCTTCAGCGGCCGCGCCGGAGGTTCCTTCTCCAGCTAACCCTGCCGCTAAAACTACTTCCAAAAGACCATCAGCTAGTCTTTCTGGTCCTTCAAAGAAAGCCAAAACGACTAAAGAGACTATCGCCCCTAGCTCAAGGCCTGAGGTAGTTTCTCAACAAACTACCTTGGATGGTTTTGTGGGTCTCTCCTCCATATCTTCAGCGGTCATCACATCAACCGTGCCAGCGATCTCGGTCACTGCCACAATATCAGTGACGCCACCAACCATCTCAGTTCAACAACAAACTGAGGTAACCACCCAAATCCCAACTTCTTCTATCCCCATTACTCTTCCTCCTATTTCTTTGGTCTCTAACCCTCGATCTCTCATGCAACAACCTCAAGTTGCATTTATAGGACCTGATGCTCAAACCTTTGAAAGAGATATGCATTTTTTTCAATATGTTTGAACCATCAGGTATACCTAAACCCACAAATCAAACTCCCATCTCTCCATATAAGCCTATTTCATAGAAGCTAACTTTTCTTTTAGGTACTAATATGGCAACTGTTAACTCTCATGTCAACAGTTTGGGTGTCAAGGTGGATTCTCTCACCACCTCCATCAACGAAACCACCAACGCTGTCAATAACGCTGGTGAAGAGTTGAAGAAACTGACGACTGCTTGCTCCTCAAAATCTGAAGCCTCCCAAGTCTCAACTCTTCAGGGAGAGCTTGTCAAAGTCAAGGAGGACTTTGTCGTCAATCACCAACAAACTCAACTCCTTTAGGGACGTGTTGGTACTCTCAGTAAGGATGTCCAAGATTTATCTAGCAAGATCGATTCCTATACATCCATACTACAGCAGGTTCTGGATAAGCTGAATGCACCAACTCCGACGCTCACACCTTCTTTCACGGGCGCAGACCGAACCTCTCTGAATGTTGCTGTTGAATTTATTCATCAAGCTACTTCAGATATCCCTGTGATCGAAGGCCGTTTAGATCATTTGGAGGCTGAAGTCCGTTCGTTGGCCACTGCAAAAAACTACCTCTCGCACTGATAACCTCTCCCTTAATGATAATGACAAAGAAGGGAGAAATATGTTGAAGAAGCTGTTGAGGTTAACTTGGAAGAACCTCCCTCTCATGTTGAGTGGGAGAAGGTTGCTGACAAAGCCCCTCCATCTTCTTTGTACGATCAAGTTTTATTAGAAGAAGAAGAGGATGAGGAAGAAGAAGAGGATGAAGATCTTCATCTTCAGGATCAAGATAAAGAGCAACATCAAGATGATGATAACGACTATGAAGAAGACCAGTCTCTATGGTTTTCTGCAGCAAACGCATCATCAGTGATAGCTTCGAAAGAAGTTGTCACAATAGGGGGGAGAAATGAAACTTCTTTAGGAACCCCTTCCCAAAGCAAAACAAAGGGTGCAGCTGCTGAGGGAAGCCTGAAAAATGTTTCACTATCTGAGGGGGAGAATCCTTCTCAGGTATGCCTCTCACTTGTCCCTATATCATTCTATAAATTCCCAACCCCTGTTTCTTTCTAGCCTTTATCTTTCTTCTTCCCAACAAACACTAACTCTTTTTATCTATTTCTGACCAGACAGTTCTCTCTCCTACTTAAGGGAAAGAAACTTCAAATAATCCCAGCTTCCATAGCTGATAAATCCATAATCCCAATATCCTTCAATGAGATTGATGAGCAAGAAGAAGAGGAAGAAGCCCTACACCATCCAGGAAGGCCCTCCAGACCATCTCACTTGTCAGAGAAAGAGTTGAATAGAAGATCATAGATGATCTCTCATCTAGAGAATCAACGGTTGAAAGTCCCTCTTCAAATAACTTCTACAGATCTTGATTTCCTGACTGAAGCTGAAATTGAAGAATCTGTCAGAGCTGAGAAACTGATCGCCGAATGTCAAAGAGATGTTTCTCTAGCTCTCAAGGTTCAGTCTTCTCAAGTAAAAGACAAGAAGCTAAAGAAGAATCAAGTGGAAGTTCAGGTTGCTCTACTGAAAGAAATTGAAGAGGAGCGTTTAAAAGAACAAACGGTCAACGATAACTCTGTCGAATGGTGTAAGCATAAAGTCAACTATCGCTCCGACCCATTAAAGATAACAGTTGTTGTCATCTCTGGAAGAAAGAAGAAGGACCGAATTTCTGTCACCATAGAGATAATCAGAGAGGATGGAAGCTCAAGAAAGTCACTGCTGTGTTAAAGGTACCATCTGCTCTTCCTTCTAAGCCAAGGCAAATCAAAAGAAAGTTTGTCTCCTCCCCATCTGGAAATGTCGCTGCTATCAGAAATGACACCTCCATCAAGTTCTCAAAGGAAGCTTTGTTTGGTCCTCCTCCTGATGTCTCGGTTTTGGATCTATCTCTGCCTCCTGGTGGTCCATATCTTGCCGGAAAAGTACTTAAAGATCCTTTTGGAATCTTCTTCAGAGATGATGAGGAACAACTCAGATTCCAAAGAGTCTCTGAGATTCCCATTTGCCCCCTTAACCATCTCAAAGATCTTTTATGTCTATGGTGCGACTTCTTTCCATTAGCTGAATCTATCAAGACAATCATTCGTCAAAGACAAGTCTACTAGTGACCTGATGCGGAGATTAGTGAAGCAAAGACAACTCTACTCATACGTGAAGAAACCTCAGGAAAAGCTTCAGCGATAGCTGAACTTCTTTGTATCTCTGAAGGATTACCTCTGCATAGGGTATAAATAGAAAGATTACCTCTCCATCTGAAGAATGCACTCACCTCTAGCCTTCATCTTTCTCAAATATAGAAACCCTAGTTTTCTATACTTCTCAAATCCCACATTCTCTATATTCTTGTGCAACTATCTTCGTGTCTTCTTAAGTTTGTTTAGATTGAGTTTTATTTAATCTTATTCCGCAACAGACTTGTAAATTGTGTTTGATTTATCAATAAACAATTTATTAAACTTTAAATTCTGTGTTTGTATTCAAGCCCCCCCCCCTTCTCCCTTCTACAAACTTGTTAAGCAACTTCAGGACTAACAAGTGCTCTGTTGAAAATTTTAGAGATTGATTTTGCAAAATTATGTGTTTTTGATTCTTTTTTGTGCAAAATCATTTCTAAAAATATGTAGTAGACATGTTTTCATCTTAAATTTCATGTTTTAAACTCTAAATTTCATTTTTGAAATTTTTAATGTTCATATGTTCTTGAGTGTTCTTGAGCAAAAAGTTTCCAATCTGAGTTTTTGATCCGAACTCTTTGTTAATTTTTTGTTAAAAGTTGTTCGTGGTTGTGTTTGATTTTTAATATAATAGTTAATAATTGTTTTTGTGAGTTTTTGTTTTTTTCTAGGATCTACATTGTTCTATCAAAGAAGCTGAAAAGAACTTTCCTGCTGGAGGTGTAACAGAGAACTCGTAAGATGCATGTTGAATGAACTCACATCAAACAGAGAAGAACTCGCAAGGTCAAATGTTAAAATAGAAAAGTCAACTGTGAAGAATTATTGAGTTGAACTTCTCGTACAGTGCTGCTTACGTTTTCCTACTTCTCGTTCACTGTTATCTACATCAACCATGAACTCGCAAGCCTCATGATCAAAACACGCAGACTGAATGAACTTGAAAAACTCGCATGTAGCCTTCTGCGTGAAATTATTTCATGCACACTGTCTTCTGCGAGAAACTCACTTCACGCAAACAACTGAACCTCACTTCACGCAAGCTTGATCTGCAAGTTTTACACTTAGTTTTTTTTTTTAACTTTAAGTTTCGCACAGACGCATTGCGAGTTTCAGACTTAGAACTTTTTTAAATTTTCCCGGTCGATGATTATCAAGTGGGTTTTGTTTAAAAGTTTGTTTTGATCGACTTAAATACTTCTAACATCTTCCTTTGTTGATTTAGACCACACTGCAAGTTTCAGATTTGAATTTGGTCAAGAAATCAGTGAGATGTCTGTGTTTGAAGCTTCACCGGAGTAGTCGCCGGAAAACCGGGTTTCGCCGAAATTTGATTTGAGCTGCAAATTTCGATATTATAGCTTGATAATCATGTTTCCTTGTTGATTTTTATCTATTTACAGGTTGATACAACACTTATCACGTCCAACGAAGGTCACCGGAAAAACACATCTCCCCGGAAAATCGCATAGGAAAAAGTGTTGCATGATCGAATAATTCTCGTTGGGATCGATTCTGCAATGAACAAGGATCATTTTAAAACCAATTTCATCGAATTTCATCGAGAAACGAAGGAGAAATCGTTGCTTGAAGTTTACTGTTCAATTCTTGAAGGAGATGAACAGTACTAACGGACTTCCGTTAAGTCCGTTAGTTTTCTGACAAATTTGGTCCTTGTCCGTTAGATCAGTTAGTTTTGTTACAATTTCAGTCCTTTTTCCCGTTAGTCATGTTAGTTCAGTTAGTAATTTCATAGAGTTGTCAGTTTTAGTCCCTTGAGTTTAAGTTTCTTGTAGTTGTCAGTTTTAGTCCTTGTAGTTTACAAGTTTTGTGTTTTTACACGTTTAGTCCCTAGACTTCTTATTTGTTTGTGTTTTTGTCGTTTTTAGTTCTTGTTTTTCGTCAAGTTTTAGTATTTTTCATTTTTATTCATGTTTTTCGTCTTGGATTTACATTTTGTCAGTTTTAGTCCCTATTTTGTATTTTAATTCTATTTTTTGTCAATTTTTGTCAATTTTATTGTCATTTTTGTTGATTTTTCATTTTTGTCGTGTTTAATGTCTGTTTTTCATTTTATTTTCATTTTCCATCCGTTTTGATGTCATTTTTGGCTGTTTTTCTTTGTTTCTCTGCGTTACTGATATATTTTTCATATTTTTGCAGATTGAAAATTACAAGTCAAGTTTCCGCACTGATTTTTGAGAATTAATTTTTGGAAAACAAATTTACACTTTGTTTTACAGATTTTAATTTTCTAAAAATATTTCTGACTTTAATCTTTTTATTCATATATTTTTAAGAGTGTGCACATAACTCAACTTCTAATCAAAGTTTCTCTTGACGATCACTCTATTAGGTAATATTTTTGATATTTTTTTCTGATTTATGTGTATCATATTTTTCAGTATATCTTCAAGCACATCAAGATGTCAAATGTACTATCAAACAGAGATTGTGAAATAATGTACATGCCAAGATACCTGCTATAGAAGCTAAACGGAATAAATTGAAGATTCAGAATTCAGGAGTTGAAAGCAAAATTCGTAAATTTAAAAAAACTTCTGAATGTGAAAAATGTATTAATCATTCTAAATTTGATTTTGCAGGTATCATCAATTCTAAAGAGAAAGAAATCAAAATGAAAGAGGATATGCCTCAAGTCAAGAGAGAAAGAAATCAAATTGAAAGAAACAAAGATAAACAACTTTCAAAGCAAGCTGAAGACAACTGAACAACAGTCATCGGAACTTAAAGCTGAATCAGTTGATCCAAATATCAAGTTTAAAGCATTTGAAGAGAAAATATTTGTATTGGAAGCAAAGAATAGTGAATTAATGAAAAGTCTTCATGCAGATAAAGACAAAGCAAATATGGAGAAATTTTCTACTCAAAAGCTATCTGACTTTTCTAAGAAAGTTTCTCAAAAGAAAAAATATTTGGAGCTGAGTTGCATGAAACACTCTAAGCAAATATCAGAATTTGATAAGATTTTAATTACGGAAAGATATACGTTTGCAAAAGAGAGAAAAGTTCTTGAAGATAAAACAATTAAACTTCCCAAACAAATTTCTATTTTACAAGACTTACTTGAAAAATAAAGAAATTTTTTCAAGAAAAGTAGACGTCTTTTGATGTTGAAAAGAAAAACTCTGAAAAGAGAAATGCTGGGATTTTCAAGAAAATTTCTGAAATGAACAAGAACTTGGAAAAAGACTTTGAGCAAGAACGTCAAATATTTTAATGTGAAATATCTAAGCTTACCAAAAAGATATTTGTTCTATCATCAGACATTTTAAAAGAACAAATGGTCACGTATGATTTGAAAAAGAAGTTTGACACACTTTTTGAAGAAAGAAACTTATTAACTGAGAAGATAAAACAACTTGAAGTTGTCAATGTTGAATTATCTGATAAGATTTACGCTGATGTGATAAATCAGTCACCTCATGGTAATTCAACTGAATCAGTTTGTTCTTTCAAAACTGCTTCAAGTTCCATTCATGAAAAGGTTTCTAGAAAGAACTGTGTCAAATAAAAATTGATAACTCAAATCAGATCCGTCCTTCAAATTTGTTCTATGATAAATCTATTGATAGTCCAACAAGCTTTTATGTCAAATCTTTTGGGAAGAATATTTCTAAGAAAGGAAAGATGGTTTGGAGAGTGAAAGGTTCTCAAGATGAAAAGAAGATTGACGAATCATCTACATCCACATCAAATGCTAAGAAGAACAGTACACATGAAGATAAATTTTTTGGTAAACCTGATATCTTTTATTCTGCTAATCATCTTATCAGGATGGCTCAAAAGAAGATTTGTTGTTCTTACTGTGGAACAAATGATTTTGTAAGTAACAACTTTGTTAATTACTGGTATGGCTCATACTATATTACCCCCAAAAGAATTGTAATTAACAAATATGGACCCAAATACCAGTGGGTACCAAAAGCAACTCAATCTGTTTTGCAGGAACCACAAGTAAAGGGGGAGTAGGAGATGTGGCTTTTGAACAAAGCAGTTCAAGACCTGGTCTTCAATGATAAAGAATATATTCTTCTAAACACATCAGTTTAAGACTCGTACTTTAATTTCAAAGAACTATGGATTCTAAACACTACAGTTTAGAACCTGTATCTAAAAAGATCAAAGTAGACTTCTGAATACAACAGTTACGAACTCGTATTTCAACGAATGATGGTTTCTAATTACAAAAGATCAGGACCCGATCTTCAATGTCAACATGAATGATTTCTGAGTAAAGAAGCTCAGGACTCAGACTTCAATGTCAAATGCGTGTACTCCGACACATAAAAGATGATCAATCTTCAAGGGGGAGTACTTAATATTACTTTTGATATATTTGTAAATGCAAATTTTCAGGGGGAGTTACTATTCTCACGGAAGAATATGTACACATGGCTTCTGGATAACTCAGTTCAGAACCCGTACTCAAAAGTTTTTTCTTCGAAAGGATGCTTAATAGATAACATCTTTCTAAAGAATTTTTTACTTTGAGGAGGAGTTTATAAAATTTTCACTGTCATATCTTTTAGGGGGAGAAGATAAAAGTTTATTAAAATTTTAACTGTCATATTTTTCTGATGAATTGAATTTTTACAGGTACCAAGGGGGGGATCTGAAGTTTTTGTCAAGGATGCTTAAATGATAATATTCATTTTAGGGGGAGTTGAGAATTTCTATGCTACAGGTGTATATTTCTAAATTCTTAAACTCTTATCACTTGTTGAAAGAAGAACAACTTTCGCTTGTGAAAATCGTTCCCTTTAATGTTCAAACCACTTCGCATTCTCAAAATGTTTTATGAATTTCGAAGTATTATTTTAAATGATTTTCACTTGGATACTTGATGCTTATCTGACCGTGTGTTTCTTAAAAAAAATACTTGTGTATTTTCTTTTCATATACTTTGTCAACTATTTATACACATATCGGTTCAGTACATTCTCATTGACTTTGTTATTAGCATGTCCCAAAAGATAAATATTTCGATGGTAATACTCCCGGTTGTATTCAATGTTGTTTGAGATCAGACGTCATTTCTACTTGAAATGTGATTTCATTGATAATATGTTTATATTTCGTTCATGTAAATAACTTTCGTTCTTTTATACCCCATTACATTTTTCTTCATGATATTTGATCTGATTAAATCATTGTCAGATTCTCAAAACAATGAAATTGAATGATCATTAATGTTCAAAATTTTACGAGAAAGTAATTGTTCACATTGCTCAAATTTCATTCTTATTATTAATGAGCATACATTTCCTGACAAGTGATTTCTTGTGCTTAACTGTCAACATAAACTGTTGAGCAACATATTCTTTTAGGACAAAATACACGGGATTCAGTGTGAGTGCTTAAAAGATTTCCATGGATTCACGTTAACCTGTGTTTCCTACCCCGGAAGTAATCCTTGAGTGATTGAGGGGAGAGGGGTCAAAAGAATTGAGAGTGGGTGTGAGCTGAGGTAAAATGTAAAAGAGAGATTGGTTAGAAGCGAGCTCAAATGTTAAAAAGAAAGAGGGTGAGAGATCAGAGTAAAAGAATATCAAACTCTGTACCAAATTTTTTCTTAGTCGGGCAGTCGCATAATCTGTTGTATTGTTGTGAATGTAAAATCCCAAACAAATCAAGCTAAAATCAATCAAATCAATCAAGATTGAACATTAAGAACTAGAGAGAGAAAGTAGATCTTGAATCACACGTCTCTTGAATTACAAAATGAAAGCTCTTACTACATCTTACAAAGCATAAGGAACAAAAACCTATTTATAACCACTAAGTAAACAAAGACTTAACAACTAAGTAAACTAATACAACTTTGAGTTTCCTTGAATTTGACAATACAGACTTTACAAGTTTGACTTTCCTATTAAATCTTGGATACAATATTTTGACTTAACAATCTCCCCCTTTGTATTCAAGATTTAATAAAAATTTGACACTAGTCTTCAGCACTTGATTCTTCAGCTTTTGTCTCTGACAACTTTGAACTTTGAAACTTTAACAATCTTCAGTATTTCAGCCTTTGAAGAATCTTGAAAAGTCTTTAACACTTTGAAGCTTTGAAAGTCAACATGTCTTGAACACGAATCAGAACTCTTGAAACTTTTGAAACTTCAACTTTGAAACAACTTTGAAATCTTCATCTTTGAACATTAAAACAACATTGATCTCATATCTACATCTCTTTGATCTCTGGACTGCCTTCAGAAAAACAAACTTTTACGAATCATCTATCTTCAAAATATTTTTAAATTCTTTGACATCTTCTTGATGGCTTTGAAATTGATCTTTCAGAAAGTGTAAGAATGATTAAAGCTACTTAGCTTTATCAGGCTCAAATTGTGTAAACTATTGAGACAACAACATATATTACACGGACTCAATGTGCATGAAAAAGGTGCGAAGGTGGGGCAACTTTCCTTCTTTTTCAATAACTAAATCTTCCGAGTGAAGATCAGATAGCAGATGTGTTGCGTCCCCAATGAAAATGAAACATTTCTTTTTCGGGAAAGAAATGAGTGATTGGTGGGGTAAATGCAAGAGTTGGCATGGGCTCACTGCCTGTTTCAATGATGGTCACAAAAGAATGTGAACCTGGGGTAAACACTAGTTTTCGTGTATCCATGGAAGTTATGTTTAAGCTCACACATGAATCCCATGTAAGTCCTAAAAATAATGGTTGTTCAACAGTTTAACTTGAACAGTTAAGCACAGATAAGATAACATTGTCAAAATGTATGCTCATGAGATTTGAGCAATTGAACTTTGAAGATTTCTCAAAACAAAGATATTGAATGAATGAAATGAAATTAAGAGAATTGTTTTGAGAATCTGACAATGTATTAATCAGATCAAATAAAATGGATAGGGTATCAAAGAACTGGATATTTTGTTTATATGAACAAATATAAACAATTTAGCAATGAAAGCACAAATTTAGAAAAGATGATTGATGCTCAACAATATTTGAAAGCTAACGGGAGTATTACCATCGAAAAATTTGTTCATTATGAGACATGGTAATAACAAATTCAAATGAAGTACTGAATCGGTGTGTGTGAATACTTTACAGTATATGGACAAGATAATACACAAGTATTGATCTTTTGAAACACACGGTCAGTTAAACATTAAAGCTCAAAATTGAAAAACATTTAAAATCACACTTCTAAATTTATAAAATCTTTTGAGAACCAGAAGTGGTTTGAACATTTAAGAAACTGTTTTTCATGCTTGAAATTTTTTCTTCTTTCAAACAATCAGATATCTAGGATTAGAAGATACTTACTTGTCATCTCCCCCTCAAATCATGATAGAATTATTTAAGTCTATTAAGCTCCCCCTGAATATTTGCAAAATATCCATGTTTGAACATTGAAGAACAGGTCATGATCTGTTGTAATCAGAAGCCATCACCTTTACTCCCCCTATAAATTATGCATCTAAAATCTGTCAGTGAAAAAACACAAGATAGTGATCAAATACAACTCCCTTTTGAATTGTATACTGTCATATCTTCCAAATATATTGTCAATGAAAAAGCACATGATAGAGATCAGATACAACTCCCTTGTGAATTATAGATCGTCATATCTTATCGGATGCAAAGTTTTTTCAGACAAGAATGTACTCCCCCTTGACGGTTGATTTCCTCATTCGAGTATTTGAGTACAATCTCTTATCAGGAGTAAGGTCTTTTGATCACTGAAGTACGAGTCCTAAACTGTTGTGTGTAGAAGTCAAACTCCGTTGAAGTACGGGTCCTAAGCTGATTTGCTTAGAAGCCTTGGTTCTCTTACTCCCCCTTGACTTGAGGTGCCTGCAAAATAGAATCAGTTTTCGGGTTTTGGTACCCACTGGTATTTGGGTCCATGAATGTTAGTTGTAGTTCTTGTGGGGTTAACGGAATAAGAACCATACCAGAAATGATCACTGATCTTGTGAATAGGATCATGTGTACGACAATAAGAACAATAGTATTTCTTACCTGACAACCTGATTAATTGATCTCTCGAGTAGATATGATCAGGTTTACCTTTACGCGCATTGTTCTTCTTGGCTTTGTGTGTATGTACACATGACTTGTTTCCTTTCAGCTCATTTTTCTTCTCATTTTCAACTGGTTTCTTCTTCCAGACCAGTTCCTCTTCTTTATATCTTCTTCTTCTTTGATATGTACCTGAACCATCTATATTTCTATCATAGAAAAGGTTAGTACTACGAATCTGATCAGAAGATCTAACTGACCTCTTGGAAGAAACAGGTTTCTGATGTGAACTTGATGCTGTCTTTTCAAGCTCTTTAATCTTTGAAGCAAAGTTGTCTCTTTCTTTGACAAGTAAGTCAATCTTTTCCTTGAATTCAGACTTCGTTTTCTGCTCTTTCAGTGCATTATCAGATAGTTCAGATAACTTGACAGTCCGCTTTTTAATCTCTGTCTCAAACATGCTTCTTTCTTCTTCTAACCCCTTCTCAGCATCCTTTCTCTGGCCAGATATTTCTTTGAAGAATCCCACGTTCTTTTGTTCAATAGCCTTCTTCTCTTTGACAAACTTTTCCCTTTCCAGAATGAGTATTTTCTCAAAATCGGAAACTTGCTGAGAAAGTTTTATACACTTAAACTTAACTGTCTTCTTTTCTTCAACACTCTTCTTGGAAAACTCTGAAAACTTTTTAGCTAACTCTTTCTTTTTACTCTCAAAATCAGATTTTTCTTTGACCATCGTTTGTTCCAGATCAGATATTTTCTTTAGAAGCTCAGCATTAGCATCTTCCAGATCAGAGATTTTTTCCTTATAGATTTCAACAGAGACTACTTGCTGAATTTTATCTTCCAACTCAGAAATCTTTTCTTTTAGCTCAGACACAACCTTTGGCCCTAACATCATCCATTCAAGATAGTCCCATAATTCCTTTCATGTCCACTTGAATAAATCTTTTCGTGTCGACTTGTAGATATTAGTGTGATTAGAAATATCATGAAAAATACTTTTCAACAAAAAACTTCGAGCTAAATTATCAGCTCTCTCTCTTTTCTCCTGTTCCTCAGTACAATCTTCTGTTGGAGTTTGAGGTTTCATCTCTCCTTTAGTCAATGATAATCTGATATAGCAACTCAGCTCATGTTTATCTACAAAGTTGAAAAAATCAACTTTCCACTGCTCGTATCTTCCTTTGAGTAATATTGGTGAACTCATCCTGTTTCAAAAAGAATTTGACAAAATGATCGTTAGTTGAAATGAATGCAAATACAAAATGCAGACAATCTAACTGAAAGTACAATATTTTCTCTCTCATAAAATATTGAATGAGAAATCAGCTTGATAAGAATGATCGTTTCCAAACAATTCAGAAAAATTTGACTGAAAGTCAAACTTAGATCAGCACAAAAAATAAACTCTAAAGAATTATCTATCTCTGCAATTCTCAAAGCACTTGAAATTTGCAGAATGATAAATCTTGCAACTCTAGAACCTGCAAATATAAAAACTCAATTGAACTTGAAGATCACCAAACATGCAGAACAATTGATTTAGAAATGCGGCGCAAAAAATTAACATAACAATTTGAACTCAATTGAGCTTGATTTAGTTTGCGCTCTCTCTGTTGGTGGCGCAAGAAAAAGTATTGTGTCAGATATGATCGGCACAAAACTATTAAAATTCAATATTGCACTTCACCGTCCCACTTGATTCAATGCAGCCGCCTGGTTTCTACTAGCACCTCATTCATTTTGGTTGTCGCAAAAAAGAGTTTTGCGCTAGATATGAATGGCGCAAAATTTTATAGAATGATGTGCAAAGATTAATGAAAGTGGCGGCCACACACACATTTAAACCACAGACCACAATCATCTCAATTTGCAAAACAATTACAACGCCCCATTATCTTGAAGGCACCAATCACAAAATTTGATTATACTAGTGCATAATTGAATAGATGTGTATAGCGCAAAACTTGAAAGAAAGTTGGCGCAAATCTTAAAACATATGAACTGGCGCAATTCTTTCCAATCACAATTTGCAAATTCACAAATTAAACAATTAATGCTCCATTAACTTGTAAATCAACCAATCAAATTTGATGAAATTTGCATTTCAATTCTCAAACGAAACTTTCATTGGTGCAAATCAAACTGCAAATTCACAAATTCTCAAACTGTATTTGCGTGTTCTTCATGCCCAGTGTTCTTCCATGAGTTCATAAATCTGAAATTAAATGTCTTCAAACCTGCAAATTGATTCTCAAAATCGTATCAATACCATCAAAAATCAATACTAAACACATATCTAATATCAATTTTAGATTAAAAAACAACAAATCACAAAAATTCGATTCAACCAATGTTCGAACAATATTTTTCAAGAAATCAAAATTTTCAAAAATTGACATTGATTTAGTTCGAAATTAGTGATGTAATCAATACAAGAAACAATCCAAAACACAAATCAAATACAATAAGTTCATTTTCTTACATCAAAAGTGATTCAAAAAAAATTCGGATGAACAGTAATTTTTTTTCAAAAACGAGTTCTTGAGAATTTCTAGAAAATCAATCCAAGAAGATGATCTATGTGACACCTGTCAAATTCTGAATATTGAGGTTAGCACCCTCAGATTAATTTATAAGTTTTGTCACTTTTAAATTTTTATTAAAAGCCTTTAAGATAAAAAAGTTTCCCGAAAAATTTAGAAGTTGCGTTAAAAACCCGGAACAGTTCCGTATCTGACCGTCACTGTCCAGAAATGCCAAATAAATAAATAAAAGTCCAAAATCCTTAAACTATATAAATCAGTATGTTAATTTCTCTTGTATTGCAAAATTTCCAAATCTGACAATTATTTAGCAAATATTGAGAATCAGGTATTTCGGTTCTCAATTATATCTGAAATTTTATAAATTAGACTAGTAATTTAATTAATAATATTAAATAATTTTTTTTTATGAAGATGAGTCATTAGGACACTTGTCCTAATCCTACCAAATTTTAGTTATTTTAATAATTAAAAACCAAATTTAAAAACTAGAGTTACTTCTCATTTCTCAAAATTAACTTTTCATCTACTCTCCCTCTCTTCCCTCTTGTTCGGCCGAAGAACACACCACCACCATCACCATTTTTTTTTCTTTTCTTCTCATTGCTAAGAATCAAACTCCAATCAAGAATCCAACAACAAATTGAAGATAAAATCAAGTTTTCTTCTCAAATCTTCAAGGTAATCTCAAAAACTACATTCTTATTATGCATGTTTTCATACTTTAGATTTTGAGTTTGAGTAACAAAAGATTCATCCAAAATGTGGTATAAATTAGGTTTTGTTGATATAATAGCTTTCAAATTTATGTTCATATATTCAAAAATGAGATTTTGATTCTTGTTTTTAAAAGAAAACTTGTTTATCGTCAAGTTTAGGGTTTATGATGAAAATGTTGAATTTTGGTATCATAAACTACTAAGCTATTGGTATTATTGAAATTATGATTATGTTAATATAATGAAATGTTAGTATAAGATGTTCTTATGAAGGAATTTTTCCAATTTCCACATGATTAAGAACTTATCAATGGTGTTAATGTCATTTTAATTGGTGTTATGTTCATGCATGCATGTGGATGAGCATTTTGATTGCAATGAATCCATGATGCATAAGTTAGTTTATTATGTAATGAGGAGTGAAGACATGGTTTATTATAAAAAACCATGTCTAATGATCATTATTTTGTGGTTTAAAATAGCATTTACCTCATTTTAGAATCTGTCCAGAAAATGGACTTCACTTCTAGCATGCACAATTCAGAAACCACTTGTTCAAATTTGGGGTTTTTGCTTCTAAACTTTAATTTAGAGTGTTAGCTTTCTAAAAAGTCCGAAAACACTGAATTTGGAGTTGATTTGGGCACTTAAATGGATTTTTCAAGAAAATGGTGCAATCTGTCCAGTGAAGACAGATTTATACACCTATCTTGTAGAGGCCATAACTCCCTCATCACTCATCCAAACAAAGTGAATATTTTTCCAAATATTAGTATTTTGAGTTAGGTTTGTATCCATATATGAATCACTGTCTAATTCCAAGAATTGATATCTCAAAAATGTGTTACAAGTGAGGTATGTCACTGATCCGAAAATCAGTGACACTTTATTTTATAAAAATTATTTGATGTATCAAAAGTTATTCAAAAATTATAAAAAAATGCAGATTTAATCTAAACATATCATAATATCATCACAAAATCTGTGATTAAATAATTCTCTTGGAAAGTTAAGTTTCCGTGTTGATTTCATCGAACAACTTTCTGGACAGCATGTGCTGAATCCAGAAAGGTAATCTTCTTAAGTATAAATTTTGTTTTATTGTAATTTGGAACTTTGTATAGTTTAATTATGGATATGGACCAAAGAATTTATATAATGGCATTTCATGGGACAATTGGACATATTGGTTGGACATCGGAATAGGGCATTAATGTGTTTCCTTATGGCAACTCTTGTATAGGGAAATTAAGGGCGTGACAAAATTCCATAAGTATTAAAGTAAAGCTTCACCGTCGCATTCGTTAAGGTGAGTATTCACAGCCCCACTTTTATCGTTTTAATTGATTTTGGGGTGGAAAGCATGTTTAAATTGCGTATTTAAAGATTCATGAGAATTGTTTGAAAGTATTGCAAATTGGCAATTTATAAGGCTTTGTTAAAAGCATTTGGAATTATAAGCTATATGATAAGTATGCAATTGATGTGTTGAGTTTTTAATGTTAAGACCCCGTGACACTACTATTAACTCGAAGAAAATCGGGCCTATAGTATTAGTGGATAGCGCTATTTGGTGTGACAAGCCCACCTTAATGCTGACGAGCAGGGGTGCACTATACTAGATAAGATGACTAAACATGTGGCATGAACCACCGCTGAGTTAGTTCATTGGGGGCGTTGAAATTGGTCAGGGATGGCTTAGTAGTGGATCAACGTAATACTATCTTTGCGTACACTTATCATAAAGAAATTAAGTTGTGGTGCTCATGAATCAAAGAATTGAAGTTGGTTTATACGTATGTTTTACAAATGTCGACTTGCATATAAAAATGATTTGTGCATATTTAAAACCTGTGAACTCACCAACTCTTTGTAGTTGACCTTGGTTTCTATTCATGCTTTTCAGGAATCAAGAAAGTAATTCCATGATGTTTTATCAGCGTACTTCATATTTTGAAGCAAGATTATTTTTGGCTTTATGCGTATCGTTATATTTTAAAGTTTGGAATTTGTAAACAATGACGATACCTTGTACTTAAAAATGTAATGTATTTTGAATGTTAAGTAAATGTTGGTATGTTTATAATCTTGTGCTATGACATCGGAGCTGTTATGCCTCGTGTTTCCGGTTTAGCGGGGTGTGACAATCTAACATAATCAGAAATTGTTTGGTTTGCTCTGATACCAATTGTGAATGTAAAATCCCAAACAAATCAAGCTAAACTCAATCAAATCAATCAAGATTGAACATTAAGAACTGGAGAGAGAAAGTAGATCTTCAATCACACGTCTCTTGAATTACAAAATGAAAGCTCTTACTACATCTTACAAAGCATAAGGAACAAAAACCTATTTATACCCACTAAGTAAACAAAGTCTTAACAACTAAGTAAACTAATACAACTTTGACTTTCCTTGACTTTGACAATACAAACTTTACAAGTTTGACTTTCCTATTAAATCAAGGATAAAATATTTTGACTTAACAATTGTGATCATCATTGAAAAAGGCACTAGCCCATGCCAACTCTTGCATAAAATCCCACCTGCTACTCATATTTTTCTTAACAAAAGAATGTTTCACATTTTAAAGGGGAAGCAACACATCATCTATTGGATCTTCATTTGGAAGATGCTAATATTGAAACAGAAGGAAAGTTCCTCCACCTTCGACCCTTTCTCATTTACATTGAGTCTATGTATAACTGTTGTTGTCTTAATGGTTTACATTATTTTGAGCCTTACTAAATGCAATCATTGTGCTTAATTCTTTCATACACAAGCACGAGCACATATAAATTTTTTTTTCTGTCAGAAGGTTCATAGATTAACCTTGTGTTTTTCGATGATTGAATGGAAGTCATGGGAGTGAACATTACTCAAGCTCCTTATAAGGACATTTGTTGTACTCAGTGACTTTGTGTTACTGTCAGACATTATAACTATTTATTTCGTTGATTCAGGGTTACCATTCCAAGTCTGTCTGAATTTGAAAAGATTCGGATGAATACATTTATGAATTGACGACATAATCAGTTTATCTGATCAGATTGGGGAGATAGATTATTTTTCTTACATGGGGGAGATTGTTCATGAAGACTGCACTTAAATTGTTATTTGGGGGAGATATTTCAAAGACATAACTGACCGTCAAATGTTTTGATGATTCTGATTCTCATAACTCATCAAAAAGGGGGATAATTTCAATATTTCAAAGTCAGATTTGAGTTGATCTTACCAGAAAGGGGAGATAATTAGAGATTTCAAAGTCAGAACCATTTCAAAGCGAACATCAAGCAAGTTGTTACAAAGGGGGAGAATACAAGAATGAGAAAGCAAAGTCAAGCAAAAAGTGATTAAGGGAGAAAAGTTTGTCAAAGCAATGATTAAAGAAAGTCTAGATGATGATGTTTTTGAAGATCTTATTGTATTGTTGTAATCAATGGTGAAGGTGTCACCATGGAAGAGGATCATCCGATTTGGGACGCGCGGGAAGCTTGGTCCCCATTTCCTTGGACCCTTCATGATATTGGAGAGGATAGGACTTCAAGCTTATAGATTGGACTTACCACCAGAAATGGACGGGATTCACCCTACATTTCACATATGTTATCTTCATGTTAGGTCATGAATTCACAATTAATCAATGCAATAAAGATTGAACAAGAGATAGATTGAGTTGGAAATGTTTGTATTATTCACAACCTAGAGAGAGAAAGAGTTTCTCTCTCTAGAAACACTAACAAAGCTTTATGTCTACATTGTGAAAATTGAAGTTACAAACAAACTACAAACACTCTCCTATTTATACCCCAATCTCCCATGTTACACATTTTAGCCCAACCCATATGCTAGTGACAAGGCATATTGCACTAAATACTACTTTACAAAACTTTCTAAATACAGTACACTAACATTCTCCCCTTAAAGTTTTGTAAAGGAATCATCCCTTCTAACCTTCAGCTCTTCTCCCCCTTGATTTCTATGAAAAACTTTAGCGTTGCTTAAACTTCAAAACAACTCCGGCTCCCCCATGAAAGTAGCTCTTATCCTTTGAAATATCAACTGAAATATCAGATCTGATATGGACAGTAACCTCTACTGAGTGCACATAAAGACAACTTTTAATAATTAGTAAACCCAACACATTCCTTAACGCCCACAAGAATGATATGTGTGGATTATGACATGACACCCAAAGTGCATCTTCAGTATATAACATCAAATATGTCTTTGACCGTGAGTTGAATAGGAATTCAGCTTAAGAACTTAATCTGGTATGCTTGTCGGAGGATGCAACTTGTAGCAAACACTAATAGGTAGGGTAGAAGATTTATCTGAGGAAAATTTTGATAGTTAAATCTCACAAGGCAACTTGTCGCAAAAATGGGTGTGAACAGTAACTTGTCGCAAAAGCTCAGAACTCGCTGAACAAATAAACTCGCAGAATAAATAACTCGCAAAGAACTATTCACGTTCTTTCGTGCTAAACGTGATGTGCGTGTTTCTGAAACTCGCAGGCCTCTACATGCGCGTTTTGAGAACTCACAGGCCTCTACTTGTGCTTTTTGAAAAACTCTCAAATTGAAGGAAATTACTCGCCCAAACTCGCAAGCTTCGTCTTGCGCTTTTCTGAAACTCGCAAGCCTCATCTTGCGTTTTTCTCAGACACGCAAGGCTTGATTTGCGCATTTTAGGACTTAGAAAAATTTAACAATATCAAAAACTCGCAGAACACTGAATGTCTTCATCTTGTGCGTTCTTCCTATCCTTGCGCGTTCTTCAGCTTGCGTGTTCTTCAGATGAATCTTGCGCGTTTCTCAGATCTTGCGAGAAGTCGAGTCTGAAAACTTGAAGACACCAAATCTTTCACATTTCTTCGAATTTTGAGATGAAAATTTATGAGCATGTTCGAAAATCACTTCTGAACAACTTTGTAGTTGATGATCTTGTCTAAAAACATCTCAATACCAGAATTCGAGCACAACACAGTGAAAAAATATTTCGAACAAAAAAAATCTCAAAAATCAACTAATTCTTCTAAATTGATTCAAATCACACAATGTGATTGATTACAAATGATTCGACTCTAAGCATATAATCAGTCTAGCATCAAATGTCAATCAATTAAGCTCCAAAAAGAAGAATTTGAAATCCACGGTTACTGTTCATGCGACTAGATCACTGTTCCATTGAAAAATTGCGAAATTCGATCGTTTTGATGAATAATTTCTTCGATTAGGCTGTGATACCACATGTTAGGTCATGAATTCACAATTAATCAATGCAATAAAGATTGAACAAGAGATAGATTGAGTTGGAAATGTTTGTATTATTCACAACCTAGAGAGAGAAAGAGTTTATCTCTCTAGAAACACTAACAAAGCTTTATGTCTACATTGTGAAAATTGAAGTTACAAACAAACTACAAACACTCTCCTATTTATACTCCAATCTCCCATGTTACAAATTTTATCCCAACCCATATTCTAATGACAAGGCCTATTGCACTAATGATTACTTTACAAAACTTTTTAAATACAGTACACTAAAAAAAGTGTTATCCCATTGAAAGAAATTCGGGTGGACAATATAATCGATGTGTGGAAGAGCCGGAGGCGATATTGGAATTCAAGACGAAGAAGCTTGGTCACAAAGAGGTCACCAAGGTCAAGGTGCAATGGAAGCATCATCGGGGGTGCCAACGTGACTTGGGAGGTCGAAAAAGATATGAAGCAGAGATATCCCAATCTGTTTGTATAAGGTATGATTTCGAGGACGAAATCAATTCCATGGTTGGGTGGATTGTAACACCCGTAAATTCATTTGGAACTCACCTATTGTAATTCTTATACATTTCAATTCATATTGGCATCCTGGAACAACGACTTGCGCGGGTTCCTAGTCACGGCCAAAACCGCGGACCACGCTAGAGTTCAGGACGTGGAACGCACGTACGACCAATAGCGCGACCTCAAAGCTCCGACCATAGCCGTGGGACCACCTGCAGGTCCTAAAACAGGTTTTCATCCCATTTGAACTGATTTTCAGATTTCTCAACAATAGGATAAACATTTTTGAGAGATTTCTTGGTGTTTTCTCCTCCATTCACCCCTTACCTCATTTAATATCAACCTAGGGTTTGAGAAGGGCATTTATTGAAGATCGAGAGACCAAGGAGGGCATTAAGCGTGGTTGTTAGCATTATTCAAGTCTCCATTCTCCTCTACATCAAGCTTGGGTTTCTAAGTTTCTAGGGTTTTCTATAAAACCTAGTTAGTGAGTTTTCTAACTATTTTAAAAGGAGATATACATCTTTATATGTTTTCCTTCATCATCTCATGTTTATTTCCATCATATTAATCATTTGGTATTTGTAGATTTAAAGTTGCTTTTTTGGGAAAGATTGAGGGTTTGGTTGTTAACCCTTTTTAAGAGATCACGATGTTATTATTTATTGGTAAATATTTGATTATTTTCAGAAGAAATACATGTTTGAGGAATGTACATGGGGTCATACATGATTTAGGTCTTTGACCAAAATTAGGATTGGAATTATTTGGGATCTTATACATGTACTTTACTTGATGTGAAATATGTATAATGATGGGTTGTATATTGGATGAACCACGAGTAGGCACTAGGAGGATGTAGTCTTGGGGTTCCACCTTAACGGTATCTTCCTAGATCTCCGCCATTTGGATTAATGCCTTAGAGGTAGTCTTTAAGTGTGTCGGGCCTTCGGGATGTTGCTTATGTCAGTGAACATCAAGGTACATCAACTCTTGAGGTGAAACACGTTGGTGTGATGGGTCTCCCCCATTGATTCCTTTATGCTTCAGTTGTTTATAAATTCTTAAATGTTCATACCATGCTATTGTTCAACTCACTAGGCTCGTTTGGCCTAACACTTGATTGGTTTGATGTGTGTCTCAGGTTCTAGCAGCGTGACTGCCAAGAAGGTGTAGTAGGCCTTTAGAAGTGAGCTTGGGAACATTTTGGGGCGCCATTTTAGAAGAGGAATATTTTGGAGATTTGGATGACAACTTGTTGTAATCTTTTTTTCTAGTTAGGAATTAGATTAAAGGGTTGTTATCCCTCATTGCTTAATTGTTACAAACTTATAACTATGACAGGTGTTAGATGTAAATTGTATTCAAGATTAAAAGGAAGATCTTTATTGTATTTATTGTAAAGTGTGTGGGTTCATATTGTAAATGCTGTAAATTGTTGACTTACGTGCTAAAGTCATCTTCACCGTATAAACATCAAGGTCATAGTGTTTTAGATCATAAGAACACGTGCATATCAAAGTAAGATTACACTGTTAAAAGATACACACATAGAGCTTAAGTGTCGTATGCACTAAATAGGGATATGAGTCGTTGTAGATTGTGTGATCAATAAAAAGATTGTTCTTGATAAATTGTGTGTCAATCAATAGCTATAATCTGGAATAACAATTGGTATCAGAGCTTTGGGAGATTAAAGTGCACACAAATTGATCCAATTTCGTCCAAGATTTGAAGAAATCTTGAAGAAATCTCAATTTTTGAAGATTTTAAGAACACAAATGGGTTATGATATTTTAGTTCGTTTTTGGATTTGATTTTGTTTGCAATGTGTTTCTATATCATTTTATAATTGTTTTGCATCAATATCTTTCCAAAATCACATCAAGATTCAAGGAATTTGAAGGATTTGAAAATTTTTTGTTCTTGAGAAAAAGTGTTGTTGATCCAAACTCTCTCAGTGATTTGATAAAGACCCTCTTCTATAACAACTACACTATTCATGATGCGGCCGAAAGCATGTCTCCCAATGTCAGACTCTCTCTGCCAATCAAAGAAAGACACGTGTAAAGTACCCTGCCATGCATTTAATGCATAGGGTATAAATTGAAAGATTACCTTTCCATCTGAAGAGTGCGCTCACCTCTAGCCTTCATATTTCTCAAATATAGAAACCCTTGTTTTCTATACTTCTCAAATCCCCCATTCTCTATATTCTTGTGCAACCATCTTAGTGTCTTCTTAAGTTTGTTTAGATTGAGTTTTACTTAATCCTATTCCGCAACAGACTTGTAAATTGTGTTTGATTTATCAATAAAAAATTTATTAAACTTTAAATTCTATGTTTGTATTCAACCCCCCCCCCCCCCCTTCTACAAACTTGTTAAGCACATTCGGGACCAACAAGTGGTATCAAAGCAGATTGTTTAATCTAATAAACAAGATCTTGCTTTATTCTCTTCCTTGCTATTATAAAATGGCACTTAACACAAACACAAACTACTATGATAATGGTTCACTTTCTAAACCTCATCGATTTAGCAAAGATAACTTTTATTTTTGGAAGAATCGAATGATGATATTTCTTGAAGGTGCAGATCCCACTATACCTGAGTACGTAGAAAATGGACCCTATGAACCTGTCCAAATCATAGCTGTCGTTCCTGCTACTACGACCACTCCTGCTATACCTGAATGTTATGTTGTTAAGGAAATGAGACAATGGAGTGATGAAGACAAAAAGAAGGTTGGTATAGATGCAAGGGCAAAAACCATTATCTCTATGGTTCTGCCTGATGAAGTTTTCCATTCCATCATGCATCTTAAAACTTCTAAAGAAATGTGGGAAACCATATGTGTTCAATATGAAGGCACCACTGAAATCCAAGAGACTCAAAAGATTAACTTGGTAAGACAGTATGAAAGTTTTATTGCTGGTAAGAATGAATCTCTCTCTGATGTTCATCAGCGGTTTAACTGCTTAATCATTGATCTAAGAACTGTTGGTAGGACCTATTCTAATTCTGAGATCCTAACAAAATTCTTAGAATGTCTTCCTGAATGCTGGGACAATTTTTCAATATGTTTCAAGCTGACAAAATACCTTGTATGGAATATTGCTCAACTATGAGCAATCAAATCTCTTGAAGAAGAATCTTATAAAAGATTCTAAAGACTCCAAAAGCACTCATGTTGCTTTAGTCTCTTCAGAGATAATTCCATCTCAGCGATCTACTCTCACTATCACTGAGTTAGATTCTGATTCTGAAGATCTATCAGACACTGATCTTTCAGAGTTTGATGAGTCCTTAGAACTCTTGACATACTCTTTTAAGAGATTTGCAAGAAAGAGCAATTTCCGAAGAAATAAGTCTCTTTCTCTTACTGACAAGCCAAAATCAACCCCTGTTGATAAGGCTACTGCTACTTGCTTTAACTGTGAAAAGATTGGACACTTTGCAAGTGAGTGTAGGTCGAAGAAAGTCTTTAAACCTTCTACCTCAAGAAGATCCAGCGATGACAAATACCTTAAACTGAAAGAAAAATATCAAAAGTTGAAAAACTACAAGCGAAAAGGTAAAGGTCTCATCACTGAAGAACACGATTGGGCTGAATCAAAAGAATCAAGTTCTGATGAAAAAGAAATCGTTAATCTCTGTCTCATGGCTGAGATTAAAGAAGAAGTGGAAGAATGGACTGAAACTTCTATGAGCTATATATCATCTCAGGTATCTATCTCTACTAATCCCTCTCTACCTGAAGCAGAGAGAAGTCGCGTTGTTGATGTGCTGACGAATGATCTATACAATGCTCTAAATGACAAAACTCTAGCTGAGAACAAAAATATTGATTTAACTGAACAGCTAGAGAAATGTCATGAAAAGATCAGAGAACTGACTCTTTTAGAGGAAAGTTTGAAAGATCAAGTCATTGTTAATGAAATCATCGGCTTTGAATGCGAACAAGCCATCGCTGCTCTAAAAGCAGAAAAGGCTACTGTTGAAGGATGGTGCAAATCCTCAACAAAGATCACTGAGATTATAAGTGCTCAGAGCCCTACCAGTGATAGAATTGGTCTTGGTTTTTGGAAACCATAGGATGAGCCTAAAGAAGACAGTTTCATGCTTAAGTTTGGAATGTTTGTCTCTTCTATCCCTGACACTTCTCAAGCTCAATGATCTTCATCATCATCTTCTTCTAATCCCGTCCCTAAGGAAATATCTAAAGGCTCTAAGCCTGCAGATAAAGGAAAATCTATTCTTTATCCTCAGAAGGCTACCAAGAAGGCAAAGCCGAAAGTTCTTTCTAAACCTTTATTAAAACAATCTTCTAGCTCTGTGATAGAAATCTTTGATCTCTGTCCTCCAAAGCTGAAGATTGATCTTAATCCTAAGAGATCTGAAGAAATGAAAATTCCTCCCAGATCTCATGCTAAAGGCATTCTTGGAGCTGGACCTGCTCATCTTCAATTCTCAAAACCTTCTACTCTTGGTCCTAAAACCATATTCAAATATAGAAAATGCTATCACTATGGATTTACTGACCATATTGCTAGCAAATGTCCAACTGCCACTAAAGCTAATAAAACAACTAAAGTGAAGATGAATGCCTCCAAGGCTGAGAAGGTCACCAAAGCTGAGAAATCTACCAAGGTGAAAAATACCACTAAGGTTAAGAAATTAATGAAGGTGAAGGTTACCACTGAAGTTGAATCTTCATCTACTGTGAAGATTGTTGAACCTTCCATCTCCACTAACCCTAAAGGACCCATTGAAAAGTGGGTACCAAACAAAGCTTAATCTTCCTTATGTTTGCAGGGATCAAAGGGCATCTGGTATCTTGATAGTGGATGCTCTCGTCATATGACAGTATAAAAAGACTTGCTCACGGAATACAAGGAAGAGAAAGATCCCTCTGTGACCTTTGGTGGAAATGGAAAAGGATATACCCGAGGGTTTGGTGTCCTCAGCAATGGGACAACTACCTTTAGAAGAGTCGCTTATGTAGATGGACTGAAGCACAATCTTTTGAGCATCCGTCAGCTATGTGACAAAGACTATGAAGTTCGCTTTACCAAGAAAGCATGTTCAGTGGTAAATGAGAAAGGAAAACTTGCTCTCAGTGGTTATCATAAAGAAAATGTTTATGTAATAGATATGGACTCTACTACTACTGAAAAAGTATGTTTTCTCTCTAAAGCCTCTTCTGATGTCAACTGGCATTGGCACAAAAGGCTCTCTCATCTAAAATTCAAAACCCTGAATTCTCTCTCAACTAAGGAACTGGTTTCTGGTCTTCGTCATCACTCATATGCTAAAGAATCTATCTGCTCAGCATCAGAAAAAGGAAAACAGACGAAAGCTAGTTTCAAGTCTAAACAAGTTTCCTCAGTGACAAGTCCTCTTCAACTCTTGCATATGGATTTGTTTGGCCCTGTCAACATCCAATCAATAGCTGGAAAGAAATATACACTTATCATTGTAGATGAATACTCTCGCTACACCTGGGTTATCTTTCTTCGATGCAAGAGTAACACTCCAGATGAACTGATATCTTTTGTTAAAAAGATGGAAGTGCTGAATAATCTCACTGTTCGTTCAATAAGAAGTGGTTACGGAACTGAATTCAAAAACAGTTCTCTGAACAATTAATTTGAGAACAAGGGAATTTCTAACAATTTCTCTTCAGTAAGAACGCCTCAGCAACACTGCGAGTCGCTGAAAGAAGAAACAGAACGATCATTGAAGCTGCTAGATCAATGCTCAGCGATTCTCACCTACCTACTCAATTTTGGGCTGAAGCTGTAAACACTGCATGTTTTACTCAAAACAGGTCGCTGATAGTAAAGCGATTTAGAAAAACAACTTATGAACTTTTTCATGGAAGAAAAACATCTATCAGTTTTCTTCATATCTTTGGTTGTCAGTGCTTTATCTTAAACAACAAAGATCAACTTGGAAAGTTCGATCCAAAAGTAGATGACAGAATATTTCTTGGATATTCCTCTATCTCCAAAGCCTACAGAGTCTTCAACAAAAGAAGACAATATGTGGAAAAAACAATTCATGTCACCTTTGATGAAACTTGCTCAGCAAACTCTAAACCAATCGCTGACAATGAAGAGTTAAATGCTTGCATGTTTTCTCATAACAGAGAAACAGAACCTTTCTTCTCAAACCATCAGCACACAAATCCTTCAGCTGCTGATGATGATCCAAACATCAGACCTCCTAACGTTGAATCCATCTCATGGGTTTCTGCTGAGCCTCTAAACACACTTCCTCCATCAGATCTATCTTCTTCTGAAAACCTCTCAGAAAACAATTGTCTGTCTGACACTCAACAATTATTAGCTGATGAACCTCAGGTTTCTTCATCAGTGAACATTCCTATTGTTGATCCAACCTCTGAAATGAGTGATCATGCTCCTGTTCAGCGATGGACCAGAGATCACCCCATAGATCAAATTCTTGGTGATCCCGATGCAGGTATTCAGACACGACGAAGTTCTGGTAATATCTTCCTCTTTGTCAACTTTATTTCTTTAATAGAGCCAAAGAAGACTGATGATGCCCTCAGAGATCCAAACTGGGTCAGCGCTATGTAAGAAGAGCTGACTGAGTTCACTCGCTACAAAGTTTTGAATCTCGTTCCTAGACCATCTGATAAAACTTTTATAGGCACCAAATGGGTGTTTAGAAACAAGTTAGATGAACATGGAACTGTAACCCGCAACAAGGCTCGACTTGTTGCTCAGGGATACCGAGAAGAGGAAGGAATAGACTATGATGAAACCTTTGCCCCTGTGGCTAGGCTCGAAGAAATTCGACTCTTCTTAGCTTATGCAGTTTATAAAGACTTCATTGTATATCAAATGGATGTAAAATCAGCATTCCTAAATGGAAAGTTGAATGAAGAAGTCTTTGTAGAACAACCCCCAGGGTTCTATGACCCTAAGCATCCATATTATGTTTATAAATTGGATAAGGCTCTCTATGGTATAAAACAATCCCCTCGTGCTTGGTATGATACTCTCTCATCTTTTTTTATCACTGAAAATTTTGAACGTGGCAAAATTGATAATACATTATTTTTCAGAAAGATAAAAGGTCATATTATTCTTGTACAAATATATGTCGATGACATCATATTTGGTTCTACTAACCCATCTCTATGTACTCGCTTCGCTGAAAGAATGAAGAAAGAATACAAAATGAGTATGATGGGTGAGCTAACGTATTTTCTTGGTCTTCAGATTAAACAATATGAAAAAGGTACTTTTATCAGCCAAGGTAAGTATTTTAAAGATATGCTGAAGAAGTTTGATCTAACACAAACTTCAGCGATGAAAACTCCTATGGCACCTCCTCTAACATTAAACAAGGATCCATCTAGAAAACATGTGAATGTCACTGCCTATAGAGGAATGATAGGCTCCCTGCTGTACCTTACAACGAGCCAACAAGACATCATGTACTCTACCTCTTTAGGTGCTCGTTATCAATCTGAACCCAAGGAATCCCATCTGATCGCTATAAAGAGAATCTTCAGATATCTTAAAGGAAATCCAAACCTCGGTCTTTGGTATCCCAAAGACTCAGGGTTCGATCTAACTGGATATTTTGATAGTGATTTTGCAGGATGTGTAGATCCCAGTGCAGTGCAAAACAGAATAACAGCAATCAAAGATAAACAGATTATAGGCCACAACAACTAGTAATATGATTGATATTACTTCAAAGGGTTTAGGTTTACAGAGAGAAATTCTGATAAGGATTTGTAAACCTAATGACTAGAAAACTGAATAATAAACTTCTAACCCTAAACTGTCTAAACTGTTCAACCCTAATTATGAACTATTAAAGCCTTTAAATACTTAGGCACGCAGGCCTGACGGGCTTATGGGATTGGGCCCATCTAATTAAAACAACTATTAGTTAATTACATATTGAACCCTTATAAATACTTTATTCCACTTTCAACGCACAGGACTTTTAGTCCTAACAATCTCCCCCTAAAGTTGAATAAAGCATTTATCTTCTTGAAAAACTTCAGGCCTTTTTTCCCTCTTGAATCTTTGAAGAACTTTGGTGTTGCATGTCTTTAGGTCTTTCCACGCTCCCCCTTGAATAAAGCTCTTGGTCTTCATAGTATCAACTTTGTAACCAGATTCAATGTACAGTAGCCTCGACTGAACGCACTATCAAGCAGCTTTCAGCTGTAAAAACTCAATCACATCGGATCAGCACACAATAAAGATAATGTGAGAGTTACTTGACATTCCACGATGCATCTTCAGTTTAAAACAAAGAATCTGTCTTTGAACCGCGAGTTGAATAGGCTTTCAGCTTAAGAACTTGTTTCAATCAGCTCGTAGGAGGAATAATGAAGAAACTTGTAGCAGACACCACATGATACGGGAAAGAATCAATACAAACTTTGAAAACTTCACTGTCTTCAAACAAACAAATTTAGCATTAAACTCATATCTTCATCTCTTTGATCTTTAGACCATCTTCAGAAAAACAAACTTTCTTTCTTCAAAACTTTGAAATTGAACTTTGAAAACTTCTCCCCCTTTTTGATGATTGTGAGCATCATGATCATCAAAACTTCTTCAATTTCAACGCATTATTTGATCTCCCCTTTATGATAATATGATATTCTTCGTCCTTTGATCTGAGTATCCGTCAATTCATGAAATGTATATATCCGAATCTTTTCAAATTCAGACATAATGGACAATGTAACCCTGATTCAACAGATGAAACAATTAGTATGCCTGTAAGTAGCACAGAGCCACTTTGTACAACAGATGTACATTGGAAAGGAGTTTTTGTGATGTTCACTCCCCCAGGGCTTCCATTCAATCATCGAAAAACCACAAAGGAATTTTCTATGAATGTTATGACAAGAAAACTCATTCCTTGTGTGCTCGTGAAAGTGTAGAAATGATTGAAGCTACTTAGCTTGATCAGGCTCAAATTGTGTAAACTGTTGAGACAACAACAGATATTACACGGACTCAATGTGTATGAAAGAGGTGCGAAGGTGGGGCAACTTTCCTTCTTTTTCAATATCTAAATCTTCCAAATGAAGACTAGATAGCAGATATGCTGCGTCCCCAAAGAAAATGAAACATTTCTTTGTTAAGAAAGAAACGAGTGGCTGGTGGGGTTATAGCAAGAGTTGACATGGGCTCACTGCCTGTTTCAATGATGGTCACCAAGGAATGTGAACCAATCAGAATATTTGGCTGTCCGGCTCAGAAAGTGGTTGGTACAGAGTTCTGATATTCTTTTAACTCTGTTCTCACACCCTCTTTCTTTTTAACATTAAAGCTCCCTTCTAACCAAAATCTCTTTTTCATTTTTCCGCTCAGCACAATGAGAAAAACTCAACCCGATGAGTTATCTCCCTCACTCTTTGATTTATGACCCCTCACCCCTCAAATCACTCTAGGATAACTTCCGAGGTAGGAAACACTGGTTTACGTGAATCCATGGAAGTTCTGTTTAAGCTCACTCACAAATCCCATGTAATTCCTATAAAGAATGTATGCTCAACAGTTTAACTTGACCAGTTAAGCACATATAAGATAACACTGTCAAAATGTATGCTCATTTAAAAATATGAATGAATTTTGAGCATTTGAACTTTGAAGATTTCTCAAAACAAGAATATCGAATGAATGAAATGAAATCACGAGATTTGTTTTGAGAATCTGACAATGTAACAATCAGATCAAATAAATTGGTTAGGGTAACAAAGATTTGAATATTTTGTTTATATGAACGAATATAAACAATTTTGCAATGAAAGCACAAGATTAGAACTTATGATTGATGCTCAACAACATTGAATTTCAAACGGGGGTATTACCATCGAAAAAATTGGTTCGTTATGAGACATGGTAATAACAAGTACAAATGAAGTACTGAACCTGTGTGTGTAAATACGTTTCAGTATAAAGACAAGATAATACGCAAGTATTGACCTTTAGAAACACAGTCAGTTAAACATTAATATAAAAAAAATGAAAAACATTTAAAATCACACTTCTAGATTCATGAAACCTTTTGAAAATCAGAAGTGGTTTGAACATTTCAGAAACTGTTTTTCATGATGGAAAGTTGTTCGTCTTCCAAACAATCAGAGATCTAGAGTTAGAAGATACTTACTTTTAAGCTCCCCCTCAGATCATGATATAATGATTTAGGTCTTTTAAGCTTCCCTAGATAGTTGCAAAATATCCAGGTCTGAACGTTGAAGAACGGGTCCTGATCTGTCATGTGATCAGAAGCCACACTTCGTTGAAGTCTGGGTTCTAAGTTGATTTACTTAGAAGCCATTGTTCTTCTACTCCCCTTGACAATAGGTGCCTGCAACAAAGAATCAGTTTTCGGCTTTGGTACCCACTGCTATTTGGATCCTCGAATGTTAGTTGCAGTTCTTGTGGGGAATATAGAATAAGAACCATACCAGAAATGATCCCTGGATTTGTGAATGTGATCATGTGTACGACAATAAGAACAATGGTATTTCTTACCTGACAACCTGAGTAATTGATCTCTCGAGTAAATATGATCAGGTTTACCTTTACTCGCTTTGTTCTTCTTGGCATTAGATGCATGTACACACGATTCTCTTTCTTTCAGCTCATCTTCAACTGGTTTCTTCTTCCAGACCAGTTCCTTATCTTTGTATCTCCTTCTTCTTTGATGTGTACCTGAACCATCTATATTGCTATCATAGAAAAGGTTAGTTTTACGAATCCGATCAAAAGATTTAACTGACCTTTGTGGAGAGACAGATTTCTGATTTGTACTTGATACAGACTTTTCAAGCACTTTAATCGTCGAAGCAAAGTTGTCTCTTTATTTAACAATCAGGTCAATCTTCTTCGTGAATTCAGACTTCGTTCTCTGCTCTTTTAGTGCCTTCTCAGATAGTTCCGATAACTTGGCAGTCAACTTTTTGATCTCAGTCTCAAACATGCTTCTCTCTTCTTCAAATCCCTTCTCAGCATCATTTCTTTGGCCGGATATTTCTTTGAAGAATCCCACATTCTTTTGTTCAATGGCCTTCTTTTCTTTTTCAAACTTTTCTCTTTCAAGGATGATTACTTTCTCGAAAGCAGAAACTTGTTGAGAAAGTTTTATGCATTTCAGCTCAACTTCCTTCTTCTCATCAGCACATTTTCTCGAGAATTCTGAGAACTGCTTTGCGAAAGATTTCTCTTTAGTCTCAAAATCAGATTTGTGTTTAGCAATCAGTTGCTCCAAGTCAGATAAACGCTTTTGAAGTTCTTCATTTACATCTTTCAGATCAGAGATCTTTTTCTCATAGCTTTCAGCGGAGACTGGTTGCTGAGGTTTAGCTTCCAAAATAGAAATCTTTCCTTTTAGCTTAGAGTTCTCAGCTTCCAATTTTCTTCCTTTTAAAATCTCATTTGGCCCTAACACCAACCATTCAGTACAATCCCACAACTCTTTTCCTGTCATTTTGTAGGTATTTATTTGATCAATAAGTTCACTAAAAATGTCACGAAAAAATTCACAAGTAATACTATCAGTTATATAATTTCAAGCTATATTGTTAGCCCTCTCTCTTTCCTCCTTTTCCACAGGTGAAGCTTCTATAGGAATTTGGGATTGCATCTCCCCTTCAGTCAATGATAATCTGATGTAGGGACCCACCTTATGTTTGTCCACACAGTTCAAAAAATGAACTTTCCACTCTTCATATTCTCTTTTGGACTGCAGCCTTGGTAGGTACACCATTTTGATCGATTCGAATAGAATGTATTCGCTCCGGCTTTGAAGAGAGATGAAACTTGAAAGTACAGGGACCAAAAGTGACAAATTGTGAAACTTGACAGTTTCGGGTCATAAATGACACGCTGAATCCTTGAAGTACGGGGGCTAAAAGAAATGCACTGCAAAATGATCGTGAGAGAAAAAATTTGACCTTATAGACAATGTACCGGTCGAATCAAAGACCGGAATATGCAAGATACCGGTCGAAGGTAAGACCGGAGTAAGCAAGTACCCAGTCGAAGGGTAAGACCGGAGTAGCAAGTACCGGGTCGAATGGCAAGACCGGAGTAGCAAGTATTCGGTCGAAGGACGAAGACCGAAATAGCCGAGTATCGGTCGAATGCTAGACTGGAAACCACTAAGGTCCGGTCGATGCACCTACCCGGTCGAAGGGAAAGACCGGGGAATGCTAAGGTCCGGTCGAAGGGAATGACCGGAGATCACAACTATCAGGTCGAAGTAAGGACCGGTGTTTACAAACTCTCGGTCAAAGGCTCTGGTCGAATAACTATCGGTCAAAACAATAAAATCGATAAACACGTAACAGATACGATCGATTAACATATAAGGCCGATAAACACGATGAATCAACCGAAGAACACGATGAATTTCTGGGATTCGACCGAAACCAAACCCAGAAACTTCGATCCTTCAACTTCGATCCTTCGATCGAATGAAACACAAATAATCAATAACCAAATCGACCGGATGATAACACAGAGAACCGATAGTTTGCAAATATATGATATTTCCAGATTCGATCGATAGCTATTAATTTTTCAGAAGAGAGATTTCGATCGAATCACAGACACAAAAACTTAACTTTGCAAATATCGATTAAACAGATAAACACAGAATGCAAACACTAACAATCAATTAAAGCAAATAAAGCAATTATAACAAGTAATTGATTTTAGGGTTTTAGACAAACCTTTTTACTGGATCAAACCTTTTTTGCCTATTTGCTCTGATACCAATTGTAGATCCCAGTGCAGTGCAAAACAGAATAACAACAATCAAAGATAAACAGATTATAGGCCACAGCAACTAGTCATATGATTGATATTATTTCAAAGGGTTTAGGTTTATAGAGAGAATTTCTGATAAGGATTTGTAAACCTAATGACTAGAAAACTGAATAATAAACTTCTAACCCTAAACTGTCTAAACTGTTCAACCCTAATTATGAACTAATAAAGCCTTTAAATACTTAGGCACGCAGGCCTGACGGGCTTATGGGCTTGGGCCCATCTAATTAAAACAACTATTAGTTAATTACATATTGAACCCTTATAAATACTTTATTCCACTTTCAACGTACAGGACTTTTTGTCCTAACAGGATGTAAACACGAAAGAAAAAGTACTGGTGGATGTCAACTCCTAGGAGGAAAGCTGGTAAGTTGGACAAGCAAAAAGCAAAATTTAGTGTCCACTTCCACAGATGAAGCTGAATATGTAGCCGCTGGAAGTTGTTGTGCTCAGGTCTTATGGATGAGAAATCAACTATTAGACTAAGACCCTCAGCTATCAAAGATTCCAATCTATTACGACAGCACTAGTGCTATCGCTATAGCAAATAATCCAGTGCTACATTTAAAGACAAAACACATAGAGATCATATATCATTTTATCATAGATCATGTGATGAATGGTGATATTGAACTTCACTTTATCCCCACTGACTATCAGCTAGCTGATTTATTCACCAAACCTCTTGATGAGACAATGATCAACTTTCTCATCAGTGAGCTTGGAATGCTGAATCTTGAAGAATGACTCTTCATCTTTCACGCATTATGTTAGTGATTCTAAGTTCCTCTTTTAACACTTAATCTCTGAATAAATTTATGAATCTCAGGTATGTTCTCTCACTCTCAATCACTGAATATTCATTCAGTAAGACGTTTTTCAAAAATAAAAACTTTAATCACTGATAGTTCTTCAAATGATTAAAAGCTTTTTTTTTTTATAAAACTATCTCCGACTTTTCTCATCAGTGATTCTTTTGAAAAGACAAATCAATCTCTGAATTTTTATCAGGGATTCTTTCAAAATGAAAACCTATATCTGACTTTTCATCAGAGATAATTTCAAAAAGGACAAATGAAACGTTTTTCTCTCTCCTATGACTTCATTTGAACCGACAATCCACGACATGCCTTTTTCTGACACGTTCGTCTGTTGCCCTTCTATCCAATCAACTTCGTAAAACGTGTCCATCTCATGATGAACATTTGTTTTTCCGCCCCACTCTCTCTCTCTCTCTCTACATATAAAAGGAATGTCTTTTCATTCTTATCTTTTTACGCTTTCTGGAAATCTTTTCAAGCAAGAATTCTCTCTCAAGGCATTTCCAACAAACAACTCCTTCAAGCATTTGCATCTTCTTCCTTTAAGATCAACATGTTACTTTGTTCATCTTTTTCTTCGTAAATTTTGTTACAAAATCCTAAATATGTTCCATCATTATGGGTTTTTCACAAGATTTCTTAAACTTTAAAATCATTTTTTTTATTGATTCAAACCTTTGGTTTTCTTCTTGTTCTTTCTTCTTCAAGAACATTGTTTATTCTCAAAATAATTTAATTTTTTCCTATGTTTCTTTCTAAAAACAGAAACTGGTAAAATAAAATTTTGACTCTAAACCTTTCTATCTATCTTTTCTCCTTCTTTCCATATTCAAAAATGGCACAATCAGCTCTCATTGCTTCCAAGAACGTCAAGTTTTCTCTCACTGAATCTGAAATTTCCAAGAACAATCACCTTGCACGCTCGGACTTCGATTCTGTCAAATACCCACACTTGGTGGAAGCAGCTCAGTTCCTGAAGCAGTCGTGTCTTGCTTACGCGATCAATGTGGATCCTAAACCATCCAAAACTCTTCTACAACAGTTTTGGTTCACTACTGACGAAACCACCATCACCAAAAAGAAAGGTGAACTGGTTCCTGCTCTCTCCTTCCGCACTGCATACAGTCTGAGGAAGTCACTCCGATTCCCTGACAAACCCAAGGGTGGATTCAATGCCCTCCCCACTGATGCTGAACTCATCCAATTTCTGGATGACATGGAATACTGCTGGGAGAACAAGCCTTGCACCACCATTCCCAACAAGAAGTTGACAAAGATCTTGATGGCCAATATGCCTTCCCAACTGAACTACATCTTCTCACACATCATTCAATGTATGAGTGGGAAGAGTGGCTCACTGGATCAGGCGAGAAAAGTACAGCTCCAAATAGCTTACTCTATGATCGCTGGCAAGAACTTTGACTACGCTACTGCTATCTTTGACGATCTCAAGTCCAATATAGAGAAGACGGAGAGGGATCCCGAGATTCCCTATGTACGGTTCATCTGTGCATACCTGAAGTTTCTCTACCCTGACACTTACCCCACTAATCAAGATGGTTCTTTCGCAAAAGTGGGTCAACGATCGTTGGAGGTCAAGCCGGTCGACAACGAGGTAAGTATCTCAACTTTACGCTCCCGTCTCTCTCTCCACTCTTCTTCTTCTTCAGCGGCCGCGCCGGAGGTTCCTTCTCCAGCTAACCCTGCCGCTAAAACTACTTCCAAAAGACCATCAGCTAGTCTTTCTGGTCCTTCAAAGAAAGCCAAAACGACTAAAGAGACTATCGCCCCTAGCTCAAGGCCTGAGGTAGTTTCTCAACAAACTACCTTGGATGGTTTTGTGGGTCTCTCCTCCATATCTTCAGCGGTCATCACATCAACCGTGCCAGCGATCTCGGTCACTGCCACAATATCAGTGACGCCACCAACCATCTCAGTTCAACAAAAAAATGAGGTAACCACCCAAATCCCAACTTCTTCTATCCCCATTACTCTTCCTCCCATTTCTTTGGTCTCTAACCCTCCATCTCTCATGCAACAACCTCAAGTTGCATTTATAGGACCTGATGCTCAAACCTTTGAAAGAGATATGCATTTTTTCAATATGTTTGAACCATCAGGTATACCTAAACCAACAAATCAAACTCCCATCTCTCCATATAAGCCTATTTCTTAGAAGATAACTTTTCTTTTAGGTCCTAATATGGCAACTGTTGACTCTCATGTCAACAGTTTCGGTGTCAAGGTGGATTCTCTCACCACCTCCATCAACGAAACCACCAGCGCTGTCCGTAACGCTGGTGAAGAGTTGAAGAAACTGACAACTGCTTGCTCCTCAAAATCTGAAGCCTCCCAAGTCTCAACTCTTCAGGGAGAGCATGTCAAAGTCAAGGAGGACTTGGTCGTCAATCACCAACAAACTCAACTCCTTTAGGGACGTGTTGGTACTCTCAATAAGGATGTCCAAGATTTATCTAGCAAGATCGATGCCTACACATCCATACTTGTTATTCCTAGATTCAAGTTCCTAAACACAATTAATCAAACACAATTAATCAAACACAAAACAAGATTTCAATCAAATTACCTGTTTGATTTCACTTCAAATTCAAGATTACAAACTTTCTCTCTCTCTCTCTCTCAACATATTTCTCTCTCTAAAAATACAACTGAATAATACGCTTTGTTTCTGTTGACTTACTTACGAAATACAAAGAATACAAGACTATTTATACCAACCCCTAATACAAGGAAAATAAAATACAAAAACAAATACAAAGACACTTTGACTTTTATTGCAAAAGACTTTGACTTTAATGATATTTGACTTTCTCAGCTTTGACTTTCTTGAACTTTGACTTTTGTCTTCTTGATCTTGTATCCAACATATTTATGCTCTAACAATCTCCCCCTTTGGATTCAAGATCACTATTGAAAGATCTAGCAATTCAGTCTTCACTTTTTAAGCTCTGTCAGTACAATCTCCCCTTTTTCTCTGACTGTATTCTTTCCAAAAACTGTCTTCAAACGATTAACAATCTCCCCAAAACTTTCACAAGACACTTTCAGATTTTGGAAAGAAGTTATCTTCAGAATCAGCTCAAATTGCTTTAGCAAGTAATCTTTAAAGAAAATTTCCTCAAATCTTCAGAAATTCTTTGATCTTCTTCGAATCTTTACATTTGAATCTTCTGACTAAGACATTTCGGAAAATCTTCTCTCAAAACTTTATCATTTCTTAATACCATCTCCCCCAAACTACAAAACTTTAACATTTCTTGATATCATCTCCCCCTTTTTGATGATTTGAGCATCTATATCATCAAAACTTTTCTCCCAAGAAATGTCTTTGACCATTCTGATCTGTCCAAGAGCCTCTGATTCTGTGATCCATAACCAAGTAATCATCCAGATCTTTTCAAATCTAGACAAACTAAGAACATGTAACTCCTAAATCAACAAATGAATCAGTTAAAAAGCCTGTCAGTAACACAAAGTCACTGTGTGTAACGAATACACAATAGAAAGGAGCTTTTTGATGGTCACTCCCCCAGGGCATCCATCCAATCTTCGAAATACCATAAAGGCAATTTCTATGAATGTTATGACAAAGAAACAAATTCTTTGTGTGTCCGTGCACATGTAGAAAGAATTAAGCACGATGATTGCTTTTCAATAAGGCTCAAAGTTGTGTAAACCACTGAGACAACAGTAGATAAACACAGACTCAATGTGCATGATTGAAGTGCGAAGGTGGGGCAGACTTCCTTCTGTTTCAATATCCAGATTCTCCAAATGAAAACCAGATAGATAATATTCTGCGTCCCCTTGAAAATGTGAAATATTTTCTTTTTGAGAAGAAAATGAGTGGTTGGTGGGGTTTTAGCAAGAGTTGGCATGGGCTAGTTGCCTATTTCAATAACGTTCGCCAAAGATTTGTGAAACGCTAGTAATGTGGCTGCCCGGCTCAGAAAGTAGTTGGTGCAGAGTTTGATATTCTTTTACTCTGATCTCTCACCCTCTTTCTTTTAATAATTAAGCTCACTACTAACCAAACTCTCTTTTACATTTTACCTCATCACACAACCCACAATCATTTCTTTTTGACTCCTCACACTCAATCTTTATGGATTAACTTCTTGGGTAGAAATCACTGGTTAACGTGATTCCATAGAAGTTCAGTTAAGTCCTAGCACAAAGAACCCATATAATCCTATGAAAGCATAATGTTGCTCAAATGGTTTCAACATATCAGTAAAAGCTCATATACAAATTTCAGATGAATGTATGCTCAGAATATAATCATGAAGATATGAGCATTTTAAAACATGGAAGTATTTTCAAACAAGTATATTGAATGAATGAATATAAAAGCAAAAGACTTGTTTGAAAATCTGACATTGTATGAAAATGATCAGAAATGAATGATATAACAATCAAAGCTTATGGTCAAGAATAATGGATATGTGTCTATACGAAACAAAAAATATAGACATTCTTGAAATTAACGCTTCGAAATGAAATAACGCTCAAAATTCTTTGAAGTACAAGCGGGGTGTCTTACCATCGAAAAAATTGGTTACAATATGAGACATGGTAAGATCATTTTGAACAAAGTCAAAATGATGTGTGTGAATACTTGAAAGTATATAGAAAAGACAATACACAAGTATTAATCTTTGGATAACACACGGTTTGTTTATCAATGAAGCACAAAAATAAAATGAAAACATTTAAAATCACACTTCCAAATTATAAAATCTGTTTAAAATTCGAGAAGTGGTTTGAACATTTAAGAACATGTTTTCTATATCTGAAAGTTGTCCTTCTTTCAGATACATTTGAGATTAAGATAAGAAATTTACCTTTTCGCTCAATCTTAATACTCATAAAGTCAGTTGAAGTCAAAAATGATATGATCGTGTCATCCTCTCTCATCCTGTATAAGTCTCAAAGTCTAGTCAAAATTTATTCACAAAATTTATTCAAATGTAAATGACATAAAGCAATAAAACGATTAAAGTACGAGTTCTGATCAGAAATAATCAGAAATAATAGTCTTACTCCTTTTAATATTATATGCTCCCCCTAAAATCATGCATCACAAAAATTTTGTCATTTAAGTAAAATGCAGAAATTAGTTATACTCCCCCTCAAATGAATGTAGATCATCTAAAATCTTCTCTTACTCCCCCTGAGATCATAAGCAAACATTTAAAGTGCAGATATCTTTCAAACATAATGATAAAGAAAAATGATGAAAAATAACAATACGTAACTTTATTAGGTAACAACCGATTACGTCTTAAGATTTAACATACCAAGCTTAGAGACAAGAAAATTAAATCTCTTTTCATCTAAGGGTTTGGTAAATAAATCTGCAAGTTGATAATCTGTTTTTACAAAATAAAGTTCAATTGTTCCTTTTTCTACATTATCTTTTATAAAATGATACCTGACATCAATGTGTTTGGTTTTCGTATGTTGGACAGGATTAGCAGATATTGCGATTGCACTCTTCGAGTCACAATAGATTGGAATTTTGTCAAACTTGAATCCATAGTCTCGTAGTTGTGTTCGCATCCACAGGACTTGAGAGCAGCAACTGGCAGCAGCTACATACTCTGCTTCAGCAGTCGATGTGGAAACGCATAATTGTTTCTTTGATGCCCAGCTAACGAGCTTGTCTCCAAGAAATTGAACATGACCAGAAGTACTATTTCTGTCCAACATGCAACCTGCATGATCTGCATCTGAATAGGCAGTCAGTTGAAACCCAGTATCCTTAGGATACCACAGACCAAGGTCTGCAGTTCCCTTCAGATATCTAAAGATCCGTTTGACAGCAGCCAAATGAGATTCTTTGGGAGCAGCCTGATATCTAGAACATAAGCATGTTGAAAACATAATATCTGGTCTACTAGATGTAAGATACATTAACGATCCTATCATACCTCTATAAGTCCTAACATCAACAGTTTTACCCGAAGGATCAGTGTTAATCTTAGTACCTGGTGCCATCGGGGTTCCAATAGGTTTACAATTTTCCATTATGTACTTCCGAAGAATATCAAAATGTACTTAGATTGGTTAATGAAAATCCCCGTAGAAAATTGTTTAACTTGTAATCCGAGAAAGAAATTCATCTCTCCCATCATACTCATTTGAAAACGTGACACCATGAGGTTAGAAAAGTTTTTGCAAAATTTTGGATTTGTAGAACCAAATATTATATCATCAACATAAATCTGAATAAGAATAATATCAACTTTTTCCTTTTTGATGAATAAAGTGGTATCAACCTTACCTTTAGAAAAACCGGACTTGACCAAGAATTTAGATAAAACGTCATACCATGCTCGAGGAGCTTGTTTTAAACCATAGAGGGCTTTGTCCAAGATATAAACATGATCTGACTTTTCTGGATTAACGAACCCTTCTGGTTGAGACACGTACACTTCCTCTTTAAGAATGCTATTCAGAAAGGCTGTTTTCACATCCATCTGAAAGACTGTGAAATTCTTATGAGCTGCGTAGGTTAGAAACATGCGGATTGCTTCTATACGTGCTAGTGGAGCATACGTCTCATCGTAGTCTATGCCTTCCCTTTGCCGGTAACCTTTGGCAACAAGTCTAGCTTTGTTCCTTATGACGATACCATCTTCATCCTTTTTATTCTTGAATACCCATTTAGTTCCTATCAAGGTTTTACCTTCTGGTTTTGGAACTAATCTCCAAACCTTTAGGGCTTCAAACTGATTGATCTCTTCTTGCATAGCAGACACCCAGTCCGAATCAGCAAGAGCCTCTAATACTCGCGTTGGCTCAATCTTACTGAGAAATGAGTCATGCATACATTGATTAAGAGTCGTTGACCTCGTTTGTACATGCTTGTTGAGATCTCCAATTACTTGATGTAAAGGATGCTCTTTGGTCCATCGATTCTCATGAGGGAGTGGAGTAGATACTGATTGAACATGATCATCATCTAGAAATCCACTATCAGAATCTTCAGTTTGAAAAACAGGAGGGGGGTTTGCAGTTGAAGTTTCAGATGCAGAAGCATCAATTGGAACAACAGACTCTAGCTGTTGAGTAGACATTGTATTACACCCAACTGAAACATTTACTTCTGGCTCAGCATTTACTTGTACATCTTCAACTGTAGGAGTAATTGTAGGAATGTGAGTTTCTGACTGAACGGGGGATTCTTGTTCAGTGATGACTTCTGAAGTGACTGGATGATTGCAACTTGTGTCTTCAGACCTGTCAGTCACAGCATATTTATATACATTAGAACCTAGAAACTCATCATAAAAGAATTCAAATAACAAATCTAAATCAGTTAAATGTGAAATAGATGTAGAAGCATTATTCGAATTATTGGCTGTAGAAGCAGGTTCTGGACTGATCTGCCCAGAAGCTAATACTCCAGTGATCACGGGTTCTGAACTGAGTTGTTCAGAAGCCATATCTTCATCGAATGTTACATTAACGCTCTCGACGACTGTCTTTGACTTCTTCAAATAAACACGATATGCTGCCGATGTTGAAGAATAACCAATGAAGATACCCTCGTCCGCCTTAGCACTGAATTTATTCAGACTCTCTCTATCGTTAAGCACAAAACATTTACACCCAAATATGTAAAAATACTTGATTGTTGGTGTTCTATTGTTGATCAACTCATATGGAGTCTTTTGAAAATGGCGGTGTATCATGGATAAATTTTGAGTATGGCATGCAGTCGACACAGCTTCTGCCCACAAGAATAGAGGTAGATCGGATTGGCTAAGCATAGTCCGAGCGGCCTCGACTAGCGTACGATTTCGCCTTTCGACTACTCCATTTTGTTCAGGCGTTCGAGCAGCAGAGTACTGATGTGATATCCCGACCAATTCGAGATATTCTTCAACTATCTTGTTTTTGAACTCTGTGTCGTTGTCCGTTCGAAGAAACTTGACTTGTCGCTGCATTTTCACCTGGGTCGTCTTTAATAAAGTAATGAGAACTTCGGGCGTCTCATCTTTTGATCGAAGAAATTTGACCCATTTGTATCTTGAGTAATCGTCCACAATAACCAACACGTATTTCTTTCCACCCAAACTCTGAGTTCTCATTGCACCACACAAATTCATATGTAACAATTCTAACGGAGAACTAGTGCTTGGTTCAGGCTTCGGTTTATGCGTAGCTCTCTTCATCTTACCCTTCTCACATGCAGCACATAAGTGTTCTTTCTCGTATTTCAGCTCAGGAAGTCCTTTTACCAATTTCCCACTAACCAGCTTATTGATATAACGAAAGTTCAAATGAGATAAACGTCTGTGCTAGAGCCAACTTTGCTACAATGAAGCCTTTGTCATCAAGAAAACTTGATTGTCATTCTATACCTTTGAAAGATTGATGGTATAGAGGTTTGTCTTTCGATTTCCAACTAAGAGTTCATTGCCATCTTCCGTACGAACCGAACATCTCTTAGCTTTGAAGTTGACCTCTAACCCTTTATCACAGAATTGACCAATGCTGAATAAGTTGTGCCCCAAGCCTTTGACATAACTCACTTTACTGATCGTTATGTTGTCTTAAATAATGTCACCATATCCTAAGATAGGTGAAAGCTGATCGTTTCCAAATCTGACATTTCCACTCAATTTCTCTGTATAGTTAGACAATAAAGCTTTTTGCCCAGTCATATGCTTGGAACATCCACTGTCCAAGTACCACATATGTCGGGTCTGCAAGAAAAATCAGGAAACAATAACTTTAGGTACCCATTTAAAAACGGGTCCTAACAGATTAGCACAAGATTTTGGTATCCATTTGAAAATGGACCCTCTGTTCTTTTGAAAACCTTTAAAAATATTTGATCTTGAAGAATACACATGATAAGATCCGAACCAATCAGAAGAATTATGAGAGTAAGCAAGATCATTTCTCTAATAATTATAAGATGTAGTAGAAATAGGAGATAATTGAATCAATTGCTTTATTGAATAACGCTTGTAAGAAGTTACAAGGTTTTGTTTATGTGAAGCAAGTTGATCAATTACATCATTATCACTACTAACTGATCTAGTACAAGAATTATCAGAAACTGATCCAGCTATCTCATCATCCTTCCTTTTTGGCCGCCATTCAGTTCGAGCTTTTGACCTTTTCTAGCTTATATCTGAAACATAAGATGTAGATTTATTAGGAAAAGCAGATTTCTGAGACTGAGTTTTCTTTTGTGTACCAGTGTGTTTCTGTTTCTGTAATCGCTGTTTCTTATGTTTCTTACCTTGAGAATAATAATCAGCAGTTACAGAAACTGATTCATCAACCTTAGTTGATGATTTAACAGTTTTAAGAACACTTGGCCACACCTTTTCGTTTAAAAGACAAGTAGAATGATCAGGAAGAATAGCATTAAAGTCAAACATATCAATTTCGTCTATGCACCCATCATCAGAATTAAGAAAATCATTTGCAGACTCAAATAAGTCATCAAAATTATCAGACGAAGTTTGAGGTGCCTTAGAAACTTTAGAACACTTTGTAGATGTAGATTGAAAAATCGTGTTCTTTAATACAGTAGAAAATACACTTTGTTGAATATCAACCAAAAGTTTTTCATCAGATAAAACATTTTCAAGCTCAACTATTTTGCTTTCAAGAATGAGTGGATGAACATAAACCTTTGCAATTACAGGTTTTGCCTTCATCTCAAAAACAAAATAACTAGGAAAATAGTCGTTTGAAAGAACTTTTGGTGTTTCTGAAAGATAACTATCATTTAACTTTGCATAGTTAAATGATAGTTGCATTTTCTTAACATTCTTTCTATTTTCAGTTTCTTTGGCCTCAACTTCTTCCGGTAATTGGATAACAAATTTGGGTTTTAAATGAGTATGTTTACCAACACATGCAAGAAAATCAAAATTATAAAGTGCCGGTTGTTTTATGATAGCTTTCTTTAAGTAATGGGGATTTTGAAAACCAAGCCCCCATTTTTCCTTAACATCAACCTCTTCGTTAGGTGCATTCAGAAAAATGGTTTGATCTGTTTGGCCTCTTGCATAGAATTTGGCTTCCAGACCATTTACCTTCTTATTCAAAAGCTTATTTTCAACCTGCAATTATAAACAGTTAGTGCAGATTCTTTCTTCTCAAACTCATACTTAGAAACTTTAACTTCAAAATCAGAAATCTTCTTTTCAAAACAATTTACTTGAAGTTTAGAATCAGAAGCAGACTTGCGTAAAGAATCAATCAGATCTTTGTTCCCAATAACAAACTTATTGAGTTCAAATATCTTATTGTTTCTTTTAGCAACTCTATCCTTTTCTTTCTTCAGTTTTACTTGAAGATCATTAAGCTCAACCATCATAGCTTCCATTTTGGTTACAAAATCTTTTTCAGATAAGTTTAATACCTGATCAGTTATCTCGTCATCTGACTCATCATACTTCACTTCTTTGACCATGAGACAGAGATGAGTTGTTTCTTCCTTCTCTTTATCATCCTCTTGATCAGAATGATCCAACCAAAATTCTTCCTCAGCCATTAATGTTATGCCTGCTTCTTGCTGTTTGGCCAATAGCAGTTTGTTCTGATAATACTGAGAGTTTCGAACCTTTGGCTTTCGACAATCTTTAGCAAAATGTCCAATCTTGCCACAGTTGCAGCATTTGATTGGATCATTTGCTGGCTTTTCAGCAACGGTGTAATCATTCACGAACTTCTTCCTTTCTTCCGACTTCCTTTCCATATACCGATTCTCTTCATGTCGCTTTCCTTCCACTCTTTCTCGGTGCTCATGATTCTTGGAACTTGATGAAGAATATCTTTGAGAGTTGGATCCCAGCTTCTTGTATAATTTCTTTTGAAAAGCTCGAGTCAGTAAAAGCATTGCTTGTTTCAGACTTTCTCCATCATCACCATCTGATTCAGATTCAGACTCAGAACTTGTAAGCACTTTCTTCTTTTTCTTCTTCTCTTTCTTTTCTTTCTTTTTCTCTCCGGCTACCAATGCAATAGGATCGGGAACCTTTTACTGCCTTCTTTTTCTCAGCTCTTTTCGCTTCCACTTCTTCTTCATTCTGCCTCAAAGTCTCATAAACCTCATATAACGGTATGTCATTCAGATCCTTCATTTGTTTCATCCTACGCGTATGCTTCTTCCATTCCAGTTGCAGAATGCTTAAAAACTTGACGTTGTTTTCAATTTGCTTCTTCGTCACTTTGTTCTTTGAAAGTTCGTTCAGAAGAAGCATAAACCTCTCATAGGTTTCCTCTAGGCTCTCATTTTCTTTTGCTTTGAATTCCTCGTAGCTATTTATGCAATTAGCCACTTTCATTTGATTGTCGACTTTGGAACCCATCATCATCTTTTGCAACTGATCCCACATCTTCTTAGCATTTCCCTTGTAGCTGTCTATCTTGATGTAGAAATCATTCGGGATACTTTGAAGAAGTAAGGATCTTGCTTGTTTATCTGCTTTGTATCGGCTTTTCTGTTCTTCAGAATACTGACAGATATCCACTGCCACTGTTTTCATCTTTTGATCTCTTTCCTCAGTACCATCTTCACTATCAGACGAGTCATCATCAGGTATTTGAACCGTGATTGGTACCATAGGACCTTCTGTGATTGACAGCATAATATATTCTCCATTTGCATGTCTGTCTATAAAATCAAGGAATCTGTCTTTCCACTGTTCGTACTCTCCTTTGAACAGAACAGGAGGCTTAACATCAGTGCCAATGGAAAGAGCATCTTTGGAAGTCATCTTGTTTAAACCTGTTTGAAAAATATATGCAATAAGAAACTGTTTGATTTCACTTCAAATTCAAGATTACAAACTTTCTCTCTCTAAAACTCTCTCTCTCTCTCTCAACAGATTTCTCTCTCTAAAAATACAACTGAATAATACGCTTTGTTTCTATTGACTTACTTAGGAAATACAAAGAATACAAGACTATTTATACCAACACCTAATACAAGAAAAATAAAATACAAAAACAAATACAAAGACACTTTGACTTTTATTACAAAAGACTTTGACTTTAATGAGATTTGACTTTCTCAGCTTTGACTTTCTTGAACTTTGACTTTTATCTTCTTGATCTTGTATCCAACATATTTATGCTCTAACAATACTACAGCAGGTTCTGGATAAGCTGAATGCACCAGCTCCGATGCTCACACCTTTCACGGACGCAGACCGAACCTCTCTGAATGTCGCTGTTGAATTTATTCATCAAGCTACTTCAGATATCCCTGTGATCGAAGGCCGTTTAGATCATTTGGAGGCTGAAGTTTGTTCGTTGGCCACTGCAAAAACTACCTCTCGCACTGATGACCTCTCCCTCAATGATAATGACAAAGAGGGGGAGAAATATGTTGAAGAAAATGCATAGGAAGCAGCTGTTGAGGTTCACTCGGAAGAACCTCCCTCTCATGTTGAGTGGGAGAAGGTTGCTGACAAAGCCCCTCCATCTTCTTTGTACGATCAAGTTTTATTAGAAGAAGAAGAGGATGAGGAAGAAGAAGATGATGAAGATCTTCATCTTCAGGATCAAGATAAAGAGCAACATCAAGATGATGATGATGACGATGAAGAAGACCAGTCTCTATGGTTTTCTGCAGCAAACGCATCATTAGTGATAGCTTCGAAAGAAGTTGTCACAGTAGGGGGGAGAAATGAAACTTCTTTAGGAACCCCTTCCCAAAGCAAAACAAAGGGTGCAGCTGCTGAGGTAAGCCTGACAAATGTTTCATTATCTGAGGGGGAGAATCCTTCTCAGGTATGCCTCTCATTTGTCCCTATATCATTCTATAAATTCCTAACCCCTGTTTCTTTCTAGCCTTTATCTTTCTTCTTCCCAACAAACACTAACTCTTTTTATCTATTTCTGACCAGACAGTTCTCTCTCCTACTTAAGGGAAAGAAACTTCAAATAATCCCAGCTTCCATAGCTGATAAATCAATAATCCCAATCTCCTTTAATGAGATTGATGAGCAAGAAGAAGAGGAAGAAGCCCTGCACCATCCAGGAAGGCCCTCCAGACCATCTCACTAGTCAAAGAAAGAGTTGAATAGAAGATCAGAGATGATCTTTCATCTAGAGAATCAACGGCTGAAAGTCCCTCTTCAAATAACTTCTACAGAGCTTGATTTCCTGACTGAAGCTGAAATAGAAGAATTTGTCAGAGCTGAGAAACTGATCGCCGAATGTCAAAGAGATGCTTCTCTAGCTCTCAAGGTTTAGTCTTCTCAAGTAAAAGACAAGAAGCTAAAGAAGAATCCAGTGGAAGTTCAGGTTGCTCTACTTAAAGAAATTGAAGAGGAGCGTTCAAAAGAACAAGCGGTCAACGATAACTCTGTCGAATGGTGTAAGCATAAAGTCAACTATCGCTCCGACCCATTAAAGATAACAGTTGTTGTCATCTCTGTAAGAAAGAAGAAGGACTGAATTTCTGTCACCATAGAGATAATCAGAGAGGATGGAAGCTCAAAGGCTATGTTTGTTTCAAAGCTTGAATGTTTCAGCTACATGGAATGGCTAGAGTTCAAAGACGCGCTGAAGAAATCCAAATCAACCTACAGAGGATATGTCGAAGGCATCCTAGAAGCCCTCATCAACAAAGTCACTGCTGTGTTAAAGGTACCATCTGCTCTACCTTTTAAGCCAAGGCAAATCAAAATAAAGTTTGTCTCCTCCCCATCTGGAAATGTCGCTGCTATCAGAAATGACACCTCCATCAAGTTCTCAAAGGAAGCTTTGTTTGGTCCTCCTCCTGATGTCTCGGTTTTGGATCTATCTCTGCCTCCTGGTGGTCCATATCTTGCCGGAAAAGTACTTAAAGATCCTTTTGGAATCTTCTTCATAGATGATGAGGAACAACTCAGATTCCAAAGAGTCTCTGAGATTCCCATTTGCCCCCTTAACCATCTCAAAGATCTTTTGTGTCTATGGTGCGACTTCTTTCCATTAGCTGAATCTATCAAGACAATCATTCGTCAAGAAGCATCAGAAAGAAAGCAAAAAGGAGAAGAAGTACCTAACTATATAATCAAGGTTCTACAGTCTTATCTAGATAGCTGATAGATTAGTTTCTTCTTGTAATCTATTAGTTAAACTTACAGTAGTTAGTTCCTCACTTGTACTTATAATTTTCACATCTTGTAATTTTTTCTCTGAATTAATGAAAATTTCAGTGAAGTACTTAACCCTATCAGTACTGTAAAAGATCCCTCAAAATAGTAATTGGGACATGTATGTTATGAGTCCTGATTATTCCACATTTTGAATTATAAAGTAATTTTCTTCAGTTACTTTGTCATTATCAAATAGGGGGAGATTGTTGATCAAAACTCTCTCAGTGATTTGATAAAGACCTTTTTCTATACTTAGTGAAAATTACGTTTATTAATATGTATTAGTGTTTCACCATCAACGATCAGACTGAGTCTGTTCAGTTATCACTGATGATCTTTCTTATAAACATTCATATGTATTAGTGTTTCACTATCAGCGATCAGACTTAGTCTGTTCAGTTATCGCTGATGATTTCTATGTAAACGTAATCCATGAAGACAAGTTTCGCGTCAACAGATGTTCATAGTTGAATTGAAGATGAATCTACTGAACAAAGACAAGTCTACTAGTGACCTGATGCGGAGATTAGTGAAGCAAAGACAACTCTACTCATACACGAAGAAACCTGAGGAAAAGCTTCAGCGATAGCTGAACTTCTTTGTATCTCTGAAGGATTACCTCTGCATAGGGTATAAATAGAAAGATTACCTCTCCATCTAAAGAATGCACTCACCTCTAGCCTTCATCTTTCTCAAATATAGAAACCCTAGTTTTCTATACTTCTCAAATCCCACATTCTCTATATTCTTGTGCAACCATCTTCGTGTCTTCTTAAGTTTGTTTAGATTGAGTTTTATTTAATCTTATTTCGCAACAGACTTGTAAATTGTGTTTGATTTATCAATAAACAATTTATTAAACTTTAAATTATGTGTTTGTATTCAAGCCCCCCCCCCCTTCTCCCTTCTACAAACTTGTTAAGCACCTTCAGGACTAACAAGTGCTCTGTTGAAAATTTTAGAGATTGATTTTGCAAAATTATGTGTTTTTGATTCGTTTTTGTGCAAAATCATTTCTAAAAATATGTAGTAGACATGTTTTCATCTTAAATTTCATGTTTTAAACTCTAAATTTCATTTTTGAAATTTTTGATGTTCATATGTTCTTGAGTGTTCTTGAGCAAAAAGTTTCCAATCTGAGTTTTTGATCCGAACTCTTTGTTAAATTTTTGTTAAAAGTTGTTCGTGTTTGTGTTTGATTTTTAATATAATAGTTAATAATTGTTTTTGTGAGTTTTTGTTTTTTTCTAGGATCTACATTGTTCTATCAAAGAAGCTGAAAAGAACTTTCCTACTGGAGGTGTAACAGAGAACTCGTAAGATGCATGTTGAATGAACTCACATCAAACAAAGAAGAACTCGCAAGGTCAAATGTTAACATAGAAAAGTCAACTATGAAGAATTCTTAAGTTGAACTTCTCGTACAGTGTTGCTTACGTTTTCCTACTTCTAGTTCCCTGTTCTCTACATCAACCATGAACTCGCAAGCCTCATGATCAAAACACGCATACTGAATGAACTTGAAAAACTCGCATGTAGCCTTCTGCGTGAAATTATTTCATGCACAATGTCTTCTGCGAGAAACTCACTTCACACAAACAACTGAACCTCACTTCACGCAAGCTTGATCTGCGAGTTTTACACTTAGTTTTTTTTAACTTTAAGTTTTGCACAGACGCATTGCGAGTTTCAGACTTAGAACTTTTTTAAATTTTCCCGGTCGATGATTATCAAGTGGGTTTTGATTAAAAGTTTGTTTTGATCGACTTAAATACTTCTAACATCTTCCTTTGTTGATTTAGACCACACTGCAAGTTTCAAATTTGAATTTGGTCAAGAAATCAGTGAGATGTCTGTGTTTGAAGCTTCACCGGAGTAGTCGCCGGAAAACCGGGTTTCGCCGAAATTTGATTTTCACTGCAAATTTGGATATTATAGCTTGATAATCATGTTTCCTTGTTGATTTTCATCTATTTACAGGTTGATACAACACTTATCATGTCCAACGAAGGTCACCGAAAAAACACATCTAGCCGGAAAATCGCATCGGAAAAAGTGTTGCATGATCGAATAATTCTCGTTGGGATCGATTCTGCAATGAACAAGGATCATTTTAAAACCAATTTCATCGAGAAACGAAGGAGAAATCGTTGCTTGAAGTTTACTGTTCAATTCTTGAAGGAGATGAACAGTACTAACGGACTTCAGTTAAGTCCGTTAGTTTTCTAACAAATTTGGTCCTTGTCCGTTAGATCAGTTAGTTTTGTTACAATTTCAGTTTTTTTTCCCGTTAGTCATGTTAGTTCAGTTAGTAATTTCATAGAGTTGTCAGTTTTAGTCCCTTGAGTTTAAGTTTCTTGTAGTTTTTCAGTTTTAGTCCTTGTAGTTTACAAGTTTTGTGTTTTTACACGTTTAGTCCCTATACTTCTTATTTGTTTTTGTTTTTGTCGTTTTTCGTCAAGTTTTAGTATTTTTCATTTTTATTCACGTTTTTCGTCTTAGATTTACATTTTGTCAGTTTTAGTCCCTATTTTGTATTTTTATTCTATTTTTTGTCAATTTTTGTCAATTTTATTGTCATTTTTGTTGATTTTTCATTTTTGTCGTGTTTTTCATTTTCTTTTCATTTTGTTTTCATTTTCCATCCGTTTTGGTGTCATTTTTGGCTGTTTTTCTTTGTTTCTCTACGTTACTGATATATTTTTCATATTTTTGCAGATTGAAGATTACAAGTCAAGTTTCCGCACTGATTTTTGAGAATTAATTTTTGGAAAACAAATTTACACTTTGTTTTATAGATTTTAATTTTCTGAAAATATTTCTGACTTTAATCTTTTTATTCATATATTTTTAAGAGTGTGCACATAACTCAACTTCTAATCAAAGTTTCTCTTGACGATCACTCTATTAGGTAATATTTTTGATATTTTTTTCTGATTTATGTGTTTCATATTTTTCAGAATATCTTCAAGTACATCAAGATGTCAAATGTACTATCAAACAGAGATTGTGCAATAATGTACATGCCTAGATACCTGCTATAGAAGCTAAACGGGATAAATTGAAGATTCAGAATTCAGGAGTTGAAAGCAAAATTTGTAAATTTTAAGAAAACTTCTGAATGTGAAAAATGTATTAATCATTCTAAGTTTGATTTTGCAGGTATCATCAATTCTAAAGAGAGAGAAATCAAAATGAAAGAGGATATGCCTCAAGTCAAGAAAGAAAGAAATCAAATTGAAAGAAAGAAAGATAAACAACTTTCAAAGCAAGCTGAAGACAACTGAACAACAGTCATCGGAACTTAAAGCTGAATCAGTTGATCTAAATATCAAGTTTAAAGCATTTGAAGAGAAAATATCTGTATTGGAAGCAAAGAATGTTGAATTAATGAAAAGTCTTCATGCAGATAAAAACAAAGCAAATATGGAGAAATTTTCTACTCAAAAGCTATCTTACTTATCTAAGAAAGTTTCTCAAAAGAAAAAAGATTTGGAGCTGAGATGCATGAAACACTCTAAGCAAATATCAGAATTTGATAAGATTTTAATTACGGAAAGATATACGTTTGCAAAAGAGAGAAAAGTTCTTGAAGATAAAACAATTAAACTTCCCAAACAAATTTCTATTTTACAAGACTTACTTGAAAAATAAAGAAAAACTTTTCAAGAAAAGAAGACGTCTTTTGATGCTGAAAAGAAAAACTCTGAAAAGAGAAATGTTGGGATTTTCAAGAAAATTTCTGAAATGAACAAGAACTTGGAAAAAGACTTTGAGGAAGAACGTCAAATCTTTGAATGTGAAATATCTAAGCTTACCAAAAAGATATTTGTTCTATCATCAGACATTTTAAAAGAACAGATGGTAAGGTATGATTTGAAAAAGAAGTTTGACACACTTTTTGAAGAAAGAAACTTATTAACTGAGAAGATAAAACAACTTGAAATTGTAAATGTTGAATTATCTGATAAGATTTGCGCTGATGTGATAAATCAGTCACCTCATGGTAATTCAACTGAATCGGTTTGTTCTTTCAAAACTACTTCAAGTTCCATTCATGAAAAAGTTTCTAGAAAGAACTGTGTCAAATAAAAATTGATAACTCAAATCAGATTCGTCCTTCAAATTTGTTCTATGATAAATCTGTTGATAGTCCAACAAGCTTTTATGTCAAATCTCTTGAGAAGAATATTTCTAAGAAAGGAAAGATGGTTTGGAGAGTGAAAGGTTCTCAAGATGAAAAGAAGATTGACGAATCATCTTCATCCACATCAAATGCTAAGAAGAATAGTACACATAAAGATAAATTTTTTGGTAAACCTGATATCTTTTATTCTGCTAATCATCTTATCAGGATGGCTCAAAAGAAGATTTGTTGTTCTTACTGTGGAACAAATGATTTTGTAAGTAACAACTTTGTTAATTACTGGTATGGCTCATACTATATTACCCCCAAAAGAATTGCAATTAACAAATATGGACCCAAATACCAGTGGGTACCAAAAGCAACTCAATCTGTTTTGCAGGAACCACAAATAAAGGGGGAGTAGGAGATGTGGCTTTTGAACAAAGCAGTTCAAGACCTGGTCTTCAATGATAAAGAATATATTCTTCTAAACACATCAGTTTAAGACTCGTACTTTAATTTCAAAGAACTATGGATTCTAAACACTACAGTTTAGAACCTGTATTTAAAAAGATCAAAGTAGACTTCTGAATACAACAGTTACGAACTCATATTTCAACGAATGATGGTTTCTGATTACAAAAGATCAGGACCCGATCTTCAATGTCAAGATGAATGATTTCTGAGTAAAGCAGCTCGGGACTAAGACTTCAATGTCAAATGCGTGTACTCCGACACATAAAAGATGATCAATCTTCAAGGGGGAGTACTTAAAATTACTTTTGACATATTTGTAAATGCAAATTTTCAGGGGGAGTTACTATTCTCATGGAAGAATATGTACACATGGCTTCTTGATAACTCAGTTCAGAACCCGTACTCAAAAGTTTTTTCTTTGAAAGGATGCTTAATAGATAACATCTTTCTAAAGAAGTTTTTACTTTGAGGAGGAGTTTATAAAATTTTCACTGTCATATCTTTTAGGGGGAGAAGATAAAAGTTTATTAAAATTTTAACTGTCATATTTTTCTGATGAATTGAATTTTTACAGGTACCAAGGGGGGGATCTGAAGTTTTTGTCAAGGATGCTTAAATGATAATATTCATTTTAGGGGGAGTTGAGAATTTCTATGCTACAGGTATATATTTCTAAATTCTTAAACTCTATCACTTGTTGAAAGAAGAACAACTTTCGCTTGTGAAAATCGTTCCCTTTAATGTTCAAACCACTTCGCATTCTCAAAATGTTTTATGAATTTCGAAGTATGATTTTAAATGATTTTCACTTGGATACTTGATGCTTATCTGACCGTGTGTTTCTTAAAAAAAATACTTGTGTATTTTCTTTTCATATACTTTATCAACTATTTATGCACACATCGGTTCAGTACATTCTCATTGACTTTGTTATTAGCATGTCCCAAAAGATAAATCTTTCGATGGTAATACTCCCGGTTGTATTCAATGTTGTTTGAGATCAGACGTCATTTCTACTTGAAATGTGATTTCATTGATAATATATTTATATTTCGTTCATGTAAACAACTTTCGTTCTTTGATACCCCATTACATTTTTCTTCATGATATTTGATCTGATTAAATCATTGTCAGATTCTCAAAACAATGAAATTGAATGATCATTAATGTTCAAAATTTTGAGAGAAATTAATTGTTCACATTGCTCAAATTTCATTCTTATTATTAATGAGCATACATTTCCTGACAAGTGATTTCTTGTGTTTAACTGTCAACATAAACTGTTGAGCAACATATTCTTTTAGGACAAAATACACGGGATTCAGTGTGAGTGCTTAAAAGACTTCCATGGATTCACGTTAACCCGTGTTTCCTACCCCGGAAGTAATCCTTGAGTGATTGAGGGGAGAGGGGTCAAAAGAATTGAGAGTGGGTGTGAGCTGAGGAAAAATGTAAAAGAGAGATTCGTTAGAAGCGAGCTCAAATGTTAAAAAGAAAGAGGGTGAGAGATCAGAGTAAAAGAATATCAAACTCTGTACCAAATTTTTTCTTAGTCGGGCAGCCGCATAATCTGTTGTATTGTTGTGAATGTAAAATCCCAAACAAATCAAGCTAAACTCAATCAAATCAATCAAGATTGAACATTAAGAACTAGAGAGAGAAAGTGGAGAGAGAAAGTAGATCTTGAATCACACGTCTCTTGAATTACAAAATGAAAGCTCTTACTACATCTTACAAAGCATAAGGAACAAAAACCTATTTATACCCACTAAGTAAACAAAGACTTAACAACTAAGTAAACTAATACAACTTTGAGTTTCCTTGACTTTGACAATACAGACTTTACAAGTTTGACTTTCCTATTAAATCTTGGATACAATATTTTGACTTAACAATCTCCCCCTTTGTATTCAAGATTTAATAAAAATTTGGCACTATTCTTCAGCAGTTGATTCTTCAGCTTTTGTCTCTGACAACTTTGAACTTTGAAGCTTTAACAATCTTCAGTCTTTCAGCCTTTGAAGAATCTTGAAAAGTCTTTAACACTTTGAAGCTTTGAAAGTCAACATGTCTTGAACACGAATCAGAACTCTTGAAACTTCAACTTTGAAACAACTTTGAAATCTTCATCTTTGAACATTAAAACAACATTGATCTCATATCTTCATCTCTTTGATCTCTGGACTGTCTTCAAAAAAACAAACTTTTATGAATCATCTATCTTCAAAATCTTTTTAAATTCTTTGACATCTTCTTGATGGCTTTGAAATTGATCTTTCAGAAATTTCTCCCCAATTTTGACATCTCGGCTTTGAAATTGATTGTGAGACAGCAACAGATATTACACGGACTCAATGTGCATGAAAGAGGTGCGAAGATGGGGCAACTTTCCTTCTTTTTCAATAACTAAATCTTCCGAGTGAAGATCAGATAGAAGATGTGTTGCGTCCCCAATGAAAATGAAACATTTCTTTTTCGGGAAAGAAATGAGTGATTGGTGGGGTAAATGCAAGAGTTGGCATGGGCTCACTGCCTGTTTCAATGATGGTCACAAAAGAATGTGAACCAATCAGTAGATGTGGCTGCTCGGCTCAGAAAGTGGTTGGTGCAGCGTTCTGATATTCTTTTAACTCTGTTCTCACACCCTCTTTCTTTTTAACATTATGCTCACTTCTAACTAAACTCTCTTTTCCATTTTTCCGCTCAGCACAATGAGAAAAACTCTACCGGATGAGTTATCTCCCCCACTCTTTGATTTTGTCCCCTTACCCCTCAATCACTCAAGGATAACTTCCTGGGTAGGAAACACTAGTTTTCGTGTATCCATGGAAGTTCTGCTTAAGCTCACACATGAATCCCATGTAAATCCTAAAAATAATGGTTGTTCAACAGTTTAACTTGAACAGTTAAGCACAGATAAGATAACATTGTCAAAATGTATGCTCATGATATTTGAGCAATTGAACTTTGAAGATTTCTCAAAACAAAGATATTGAATGAATGAAATGAAATTAAGAGAATTGTTTTGAGAATCTGACAATGTATTAATCAGATCAAATAAAATGGATAGGGTATCAAAGAACTGGATATTTTGTTTATATGAACAAATATAAACAACTTAGCAATGAAAGCACAAATTTAGAAAAGATGATTGATGCTCAACAATATTTGAAAGCTAACGGGAGTATTACCGTCGAAAAATTTGTTCATTATGAGACATGGTAATAACAAATTCAAATGAAGTACTGAACCGATGTGTGTGAATACTTTACAGTATATGGACAAGATAATACACAAGTATTGATCTTTTGAAACACATGGTCAGTTAAACATTAAAGCTCAAAATTGAAAAACATTTAAAATCACACTTCTAAATTCATCAAATCTTTTGAGAACCAGAAGTGGTTTGAACATTTAAGAAACTGTTTTTCATGCTTGAAGTTTGTTCTTCTTTCAAACAATCAGAGATCTAGGATTAGAAGATACTTACTTGTAAGCTCCCCCTCAAATCATGAAAGAATGATTTAAGTCTATTAAGCTCCCCCTGGATATTTGCAAAATATCCATGTTTGAACATTGAAGAACGGGTCCTGATCTGTTGTAATCAAAAGCAATCACCTTTACTCCCCCTATAAATTATGCATATAAAATCTGTCAGTGAAAAAGCACAAGATAGTGATCAAATACAACTCCCTTTTGAATTGTAGACCGTCATATCTTCCAAATATATTGTCAATGAAAAAGCACATGATAGAGATCAGATACAACACCCTTGTGAATTGTAGATCGTCATATCTTATCGGATGCAAAGTTTTTTCAGACAAGAATGTACTCCCCCTTGACGGTTGATTTCCTCATTCAAGTATTTGAGTACAATCACTTATCAGGAGTAAGGTCTTTCGATCACTGAAGTATGTTATCCCAGTTTAATCTAGTTGATTAACAATCAAGTAATCAAGCAACACAATAATAATCAAGAGATATATAAATCAGAGTAACATACCAATCCCTTGAATAAACAATGAAACCCTTGAGTGTTCTTGATACCCTTTGAATACAGAGAAAATAGGATTTGTTCTCTAATATGAAAATTGTATAATGAAAGGTTAACCCTAAAAACTAATTAACCAAAACTATAAATACCCAGGCTTTTAGGCTTAATGGGCTTATGGGCTTGAGGCCCAATAGCTAATAACTATTTACTTATTACATAATAAACCCTCTAAATAACTTTGACACAATTGCAGTTTAAACCCTGAACTTTAACTTTAATCTTGAATACAATTATTTGATCCAACAATCTCCCCCTTTGGATTCAAGATAAAAAAAAAATTGGCAATTGTCTTCGGATCTTCACTTGTCTTCTCTTTTCTTCAGATATGACGTTGATAGCTTCAAAACTTTAAAACTTCAAAACTTGATATCTTTGAGTAATCTTCAAATCTTTGAAAATCATCAGCAGTCTTCAGATTATATTCTCCTTCTTTGATAATTCTCCCTTTTTGTATCTTCTCCCCCTTTTTGATGAATGGTGAGAAGCATCATCATCAAAACATACCAAAACAATCTCCCCCTTATCAAGACAATTTCCCCCATTGTGTATGATCACGTAAGCACAATCTTCATCATGTAACGAGCCCTGTATGGAAATAAGAGCAGTCTTCCCAGATGGAAAGAGTGATTATTTCAATCTTTTCAGATTAAAATAGAAAGTAGTAACCATTCGAATCTTTTCAAATTCAAACAGTTTAATAAGTGTAACCCTGAATCAACAAATGACTCAGTTAGAATGCCTGTCAATGACACAAAGTCACTGAGTAACACAAAGTTACTATATAAGGAGCTGGTTTGATGTAGACTCCCCAGGTCTTCCATTCAATCATCGAATAACACATGGTTATCTATGAACGTTCTGACAGAAAACAAATTTCTGTGTGCTCGTGCATGTGTTAGAAAAAAAATTAAGCACAGATGTTTGCTTTTCATTTTAGGCTCAAAGTATGTAAACTTGTTGAGACAGCAACAAATTATACAAAGACTCAATGTGCATGAGAAAGGGTTCGAAGGTGGGGCAACTTTCCTTCTTTTTCAATATTAGTATCTTCCAAATGAAGAACCAATAGAGTATGTGCTGCTTCCCCATAAAATGTGAAACATTCTCTTTTTGAGAAAAGAATGAGTAGCTGGTGAGGTTGTATGCAAGAGATGGCATGGGCTAGGTGCCTTTTTCAATGATGGTCACCAAAGAATGTGAACCAATCAGATAATGTGGTTGCTCGGCTCAGAAAGTAGTTTGGTGCAGAGTTTAATATTCTTTTACTCTGTTCTCTCACCCTCTTTCTTTTAATTCTCACTTCTAACCAATCTCTCTTTTCCATTTTACCTCTTTTCACACACCAACACTTCTAACCAATCTCCCTTTTTTGACCCCTCTCCCCTCAATCACTCAGGGAATACTTCCTGTGTAGGAAACACTGGTTATCGTGAATCCATGGAAGTTCTGTTAAGTTCTCACACTGAATCCCATGTATTTTCCTAAAAGAACATGTTGTTCAATAGGCGTTTTGTACATGTAAGCACAAATACCACTTGTTACATGAAGCATAAAATTTTTGGAGAAGTCAAAACAGTTGTGTTTGACGATGCAATTCTCCCCCTCAAACTAAAAGAGTTTGACAATTAAGCTCATATCATTTTATCATGAAGAATAAGATATTGGATAATCAAAAACGAATGTTGTTTATATAAACAATATATAAACATATTTTCAATGAAAGCACATGAAATGACGATTGATTCAATCAACAGTGAATACAAATAACGTGAGTATTACCATAGAAAGATTTAACTTTTGATACATGGTAATAACAAAGTCAAATAGAATGTTCTGAACCGTTATGTGTATGAATACTTGACAAAGTATATTGACAAGATAAAACGCAAGTATTTATCTTTAAGAACACACGGTCAGATAAGCATTTAAGTATCCAAAAATCTATTATCATCACAGATATTCTCCCCCTTAACTGAAAGATTTTTTTTTCAGAGTTTAAGAAAAAACAGAAAAAATAAGGCACTGAAGTGCGGGTTCTAATCCGATGTGATTAAAAGCCATACTCCGTTGAGGTACGGGTTCTAAGTTGATTTACTTAGAAGCCTTCTTTTTGACAATTAAGTCCGAGTTTTGAACTGTTTTGTTCAAAAGCCATTGTTCTTTCTCCCCCTTAAACATTGGGTGCCTGCAACACAGATTTAGCTTTTGGTACCCACTGGTATTTGGGTCCTAATGGGTTAGTTGCAGTTCTAGTGGGAGAGATAAAATAAGAACCATACCAGTTATTTACAGAATCTTTTCTTACAAAATCATTTGAGCCACAATCGGAACAACTAATCTTCTTTTGTGTTAACCTGATCAATTGATGGATTGTGTAAACTAGATCAGGTTTGTCAAAAGTTTTACCTTTTGTAGCATACTTCCATTTAGCATTTGATGTATGCACAAATGATTCTTCTTTCTTCTCCTCTGGAGATCCTTTAACTCTCCAGATCCAGTTACCTTTATCTTTCTCTTCATTTTCTTTTCTCCAGATCCTTTTCTTCTAAGACTTGTTCTTCTTTAAGTTACCTGAATCATCAACATTTTTGTCATAGAAAAGATTAGAAGGACGAATCTGTTCAGTAGATTTAGAAGTAAGAAAATCATCTAAATCATAGAAAGGATTATAGAAAACATTTGAAAAATGTGAACTTGAAGTTGTTTTTAATGAACTATCTGAATCAACTAGGTCATCTCTTGGTGATTGAGCTATTGACTCTGGCGTCTGGTGCTCAGTCAGCTTCACCTTGAAAACTATCTCTTCAAGTTCTTTTATCTTTGAAGACAAACTGTTTCTTTCCTTTTCAATCAAATCAAACTTCTTATGCAACTCAGATTTTGCATTCTTCTCCTTCATGATGTTTGTTGACAATTCAGATATCTTTCTTGTCAGTTTAGCTATCTCGGTCTCAAATATCTTCTTTTCTTCAGAAAAGTCTATATTTGTATCCTTCAGCTCAGCTTTCTTCTTCTCATTCTCAGCCTTTTCTCTCTCTAGAATGATAACCTTCTCAAAGTCTGAAACTTGTTGAGAAAGCTTAACACATCTAAGCTCTAATGCTTTCTTCTCTTCAAAGGCTCTTCTGGAGAAATCAGAGAATTTCTTGGCAAAGTCTTTTCTTTCTTTCTCTATCTTCAGTATTTCATCTTGAGCTATTGTATTGTCTCTGTCTTGGGTTGCCTTTTCTTTCATCGTTTTAATCTCAACCTCAAGACTGAGAACTTTATCTTTTAAATAGTCTCTTTCAGCAAAGATTCGAGAGTTTGACTTTCTAAGCTCTTCAGATGTCTCACGAGCAATGTTTGCTCTTCTTCTCAATTCATCTAGCTCTTTTTGCATTAGTTCCTTCTTTGACCATGTTGAGCTAGATTCCGATCTTTTCAACTTTGCTTGAAGATCCAAGATCTCTTTTTCTTTAGACTCAATTATTCCTGCAAAGTCAATTAAAGAATCAGAATCTTTTGAATTTTCTTTTAAAGCATTGATCTGAATAAGAAGAGATGAGTTCTGAATCTTTAGATTTTCAATCTCAGCTTCAAGAGGTAACATCTCGGATTTGAGCTTTGTAATCTCCTTTTCACAATTATCAGCGCTGTCTCTATTTCTTGACAACTGTCTAGCAAGATATTTAGCCTTTTCTTTTACTTCAGAAAGAGGCATGTTGTTAAAATCATGGCTATAACCTTCAGACATATTTAGCTGATTCGACATCCTGGCTGTATGGTTAGTAATCAAACTTTTCTGTATCAACACAATCAACTAGAAGAGATCGTTAGAATCAAAATAAAAACCACACTCAAAAATTTTCAGAAAAATACATTTTCAAAAATAATCAAATGCAGTCCTCGCACACAGTATAAAGCACTAATATCTATGAATAAAATACTGAAAAATTAAGAAGATTTTGATCAAGAGCAAAACTTTGTCCCCCTTCGCAGACTTAGCACGGGCATATGCAAAACTTTGACATTTAGATGCCCTATTACAGTTTGCAAAAATCGACCGGGGATGTGCTTCGACCGGTATTGAGTCGACCGAGGTTTTTCTTAGACCGGTACCTTGTTTGACCGGTAAGATGTAACAACCGGTCTTATGCTCGACCGGTAAACGACTAAGACCGGTATAGAGAGTTCGACCGGTAAGTTGCTTGTACCGGTACTTTACTCGACCGGGAATATAGTTGACCGGTATAGATTCGACCGATATTAATTCGACCGGACAAGGTATCGACCGAGGTGGTCTGTGAGTATACCGGGCGATCGGACTATTTGACCGGTGTCCTGATTTTACCAATATTATGCGTTAGACCGGGACGTTCTTAGTCTACCCAGAACGATGATGAACCTAAAAAATTAACCCAGAAAACAAGTCGAGAGCACAAAATCAAATTCAGAAATCAGACTTTGGTATCCACTAGCATGCATCGATCACCACATAATCAAAGTTAAAGATTAAATTCAACTTTCCAACCTCAATTTTAAGAGCACAATATCGATATTCATGCAAACCCAGAAAACACAAAATCAATAAATTCAATCACTTGATGATCTATAATGCGATTAATCAATCAGATAGCATTCAGAAGCATGAACCTCAGCTAATCAGATCAACTTTAAACCAATAAACACAATAATTTATGAAATCAGATGAACAGTAACTATCGATGAACAGTAACTTTCGTGAATAGTAAAATCAAAAAAAAATTTGATTCTTTTGGCTCTGATACCAATTGTTATCCCAGTTTAATCTAGTTGATTAACAATCAAGTAATCAAGCAACACAATAATAATCAAGAGATATATAAATCAGAGTAACATACCAATCCCTTGAATAAACAATGAAACCCTTGAGTGTTCTTGATACCCTTTGAATACAGAGAAAATAGGATTGCCTCTCTAATATGAAAATTGTATAATGAAATGTTAACCCTAAAAACTAATTAACCAAAACTATAAATACCCAGGCTTTTAGGCTTAATGGGCTTATGGGCTTGAAGCCCAATAGCTAATAACTATTTACTTATTACATAATAAACCCTCTAAATAACTTTGACACAATTGCAGTTTAAACCCTGAACTTTAACTTTAATCTTGAATACAATTATTTGATCCAACAAAGTACGAGTCCTAAACTGTTGTGTGTAGAAGTCATACTCCGTTGAAGTACGGGTCCTAAGCTGATTTGCTTAGAAGCCTTGGTTCTCTTACTCCCCCTTGACTTGAGGTGCCTGCAAAACAGAACCAGTTTTCGGGTTTTGGTACCCACTGGTATTTGGGTCCATGAATGTTAGTTGCAGTTCTTGTGGGGTTAACGGAATAAGAACCATACCAAAAATGATCACTGATCTTGTGAATAGGATCATGTGTACGACAATAAGAACAATAGTATTTCTTACCTGACAACCTGATTAATTGATATCTAGAGTAGATATGATCAGGTTTACCTTTACGCGCATTGTTCTTCTTGGCTTTGTGTGTATGTACACATGACTTCTTTCCTTTCAGCTCATTTTTCTTCTCATTTTCAACTGGTTTCTTCTTCCAGACCAGTTCCTCTTCTTTATATCTTCTTCTTCTTTGATATGTACCTGAACCATCTATATTTCTATCATAGAAAAGGTTAGTACTATGAATCTGATCAGAAGATTTAACTGACCTCTTGGAAGAAACAGGTTTCTGATGTGAACTTGATGCTGTCTTTTCAAGCTCTTTAATCTTTGAAAAAAAGTTGTCTCTTTCTTTGACAAGTAAGTCAATCTTTTCCTTGAATTCAGACTTCGTTTTCTGCTCTTTCAGTGCATTCTCAGATAGTTCAGATAACTTGATAGTCAGCTTTTTAATCTCTGTCTCAAACATGCTTCTTTCTTCTTCAAACCCCTTCTCAGCATCCTTTCTCTGGCCAGATATTTCTTTGAAGAATCCCACGTTCTTTTGTTCAATAGCCTTCTTCTCTTTGACAAACTTTTCCCTTTCCAGAATGAGTATTTTCTCAAAATCGGAAACTTGCTGAGAAAGTTTTATACACTTAAACTCAACTGTCTTCTTTTCTTCAACACTCTTCTTGGAAAACTCTGAAAACTTTTTAGCAAACTCTTTCTTTTTACTCTCAAAATCAGATTTTTCTTTGACCATCGTTTGTTCCAGATCAGATATTTTCTTTAGAAGCTCAGCATTAGCATCTTCCAAATCAGAGATCTTTTCCTTATAGATTTCAACAGAGACTGCTTGCTGATTTTTATCTTCCAACTCAGAAATCTTTTCTTTTAGCTCAGACACAGCCTTTCGCCCTAACATCATCCATTCAAGATAGTCCCATAATTCCTTTCCTGTCGACTTGAATAAATCTTTTCGTGTCGACTTGTAGATATTAGTGTGATTAGAAATATCATGAAAAATACTTTTCAACAAAAAACTTCGAGCTAAATTATCACCTCTCTCTCTTTTCTCCTGTTCCTCAGTACAATCTTCTGTTGGAGTTTGAGGTTTCATCTCTCCTTTAGTCAATGATAATCTGATATAGCAACTCAACTCATGTTTATCTACAAAGTTGAAAAAATCAACTTTCCACTGCTCGTATCTTCCTTTGAGTAAAATTGGTGAACTCATCATGTTTCAAAAAGAATTTGACAAAATGATCGTTAGTTGAAATGAATGCAAATACAAAATGCAGACAATCTAACTGAAAGTACAATATTTCCTCTCTCATAAAATATTGAATGAGAAATCAGCTTGATAAGAATGATCGTTCCCAAACAATTCAGAAAAATTTGACTGAAAGTCAAACTTAGATCAGCACAAAAAATAAACTCTGAAGAATTATCTATCTCTGGAATTCTCAAAGCACTTGAAATTTGCAGAATGATAAATCTTGCAACAATAGAACCTGCAAATATAAAAACTCAATTGAACTTGCAGATCACCAAACATGCAGAACAATTGATTTAGAAATGCGGCGCAAAAAATGAACATAACAATTTGAACTCAGTTGAGCTTGATTTAGTTTACGCTGTCTGTTGGTGGCGCAAGAAAAAGTATTGTGTGAGATGTGATTGGCACAAAACAATTCAAATTCAATACTGCACTTCACCGTCCCACTTGATTCAATGCAGCCGCCTGGATCCTACTAGCACCTCATTCATTTTGGTTGGCGCAAAAAAGAATTTTGCGCTAGATATGAATGGCGCAAAATTTTATAGAATGATGTGCAAATATTAATGAAAGTGGCGGCCACACACACATTTAAACCACAGACCACAATCATCTAAATTTGCAAAACAATTACACCGCCCCATTATCTTGAAGGCACCAATCACAAAATTTGATTATACTAGTGCATAATTGAATAGATGTGTATGGCGCAAAACTTGAAAGAAAGTTGGCGCAAATCTTAAAACATATGAACCGGTGCAATTCTTTCCAATCACAATTTGCAAATTCACAAATTAAACAATTAATGATCCATTAACTTGTAAATCAACCAATCAAATTTGATGAAATTTGCATTTCAATTCTCAAACGAAACTTTCATTGGTGCAAATCAAACTGCAAATTCACAAATTCTCAAATTGTATTTGCGTGTTCTTCATGCACAGTGTTCTTCCCTGAGTTCATAAATCTGAAATTAAATGTCTTCAAACCTGCAAATTGATTCTCAAAATCGTATCAATACCATCAAAAATCAATACTAAACACATATCTAATATCAATTTTAGATTAAAAAACAACAAATCACAAAAATTCGATTCAACCAGTGTTCGAACAATATTTTTCAAGAAATCAAAATTTTCATAAATTGACATCGATTTAGTTCGAAATTAGTGATGTAATCAATACAAGAAACAATCCAAAACACAAATCAAATACAATAAGTCCATTTTCTTGCATCAAAAGTGATTTTAAAAAAAATTCGGATGAACAGTAATTTTTTTCAAAAACGAGTTCTTGAGAATTTCTAGAAAATCAATCCAAGAAGATGATCTAACACAATCTGAAATTGTTTGGTTTGCTCTGATACCAATTGTGAATGTAAAATCCCAAACAAATCAAGCTAAACTCAATCAAATCAATCAAGATTGAACATTAAGAACTAGAGAGAGAAAGTAGATCTTGAATCACATAAGGAAGAAAAACCTATTTATACCCACTAAGTAAACAAAGACTTAACAACTAAGTAAACTAATACAACTTTGACTTTCCTTGACTTTGACAATACAGACTTTACAAGTTTGACTTTCCTATTAAATCTTGGATACAATATTTTGACTTAACAATTGTGACCATCATTGAAAAAGGCACTAGCCCATGCCAACTCTTGCATAAAATCCCACCTGCTACTCATTTTTTTCTTAACAAAAGAATGTTTCACATTTTAAAGGGGAAGCAACACATCATCTATTGGATCTTCATTTGGAAGATGCTAATATTGAAACAGAAGGAAAGTTCCCCCACCTTCGACCCTTTCTCATTTACATTGAGTCTATGTATAACTGTTGTTGTCTTAATGGTTTACATTATTTTGAGCCTTACTAAAAGCAATCATTGTGCTAAATTCTTTCATACAAAAGCACGAGCACATAGAAAATTTGTTTTTCTGTCAGAACGTTCATAGATTAACCTTGTGTTTTTCGATGATTGAATGGAAGTCCTGGGAGTGAACATTACTCAAGCTCCTTATAAGGACATTTGTTGTACTCAGTGACTTTGTGTTACTGCCAGGCATTATAACTGTTTCATTCGTTGATTCAGGGTTACCATTCCAAGTTTGTCTGAATTTGAAAAGATTCGAATGAATACATTTATGAATTGACGGCAGAATCATTTTATCTGATCAGATTGGGGAGATAGATTATTTTTCCTACATGGGGGAGATTGTTCATGAAGACTGGACTTAAGTTGTTATTTGGGGGAGATATTTCAAAGACATAACTGACCTTCAAATGTTTTGATGATTCTGATTCTCATAACTCATCAAAAAGGGGGAGAATTTCAATATTTCAAAGTCAGATTTGAGTTGATCTTATCAGAAAGGGGAGATAATTAGAGATTTCAAAGTCAGAACCATTTCAAAGCGAACATCAAGCAAGTTGTTACAAAGGGGTAGAATACAAGAATGAGAAAGCAAAGTCAAGCAAAAAGTGATTAAGGGAGAAAAGTTTGTCAAAGCAATGATTAAAGAAAGTCTAGTTGATGATGTTTCTGAAGATCTTATTGTATTGTTGTAATCAATGGTGAAGACCGTCAAAAGTAATCAAGGAATCCAAAGAGGGTTATTCACTTAAAGAGCTATAAAAGAATAATTAAATTGACAAAGAATTGAAGGCGTCAAAGCTGTGAAAGATTATTTGATGAAGATTTTTCTGAGAAAAGAAGACCTGAATATTCGTGTCAAATTATTTTTTAATCTTGAATTCAAAGGGGGAGATTGTTAGATGTAAATTGTATTCAAGATTAAAAGGAGGGTCTTTATTGTATTTGTTGTAAAGTGTGTGGGTTCATAGTTTAAATGTTGTAAAGTGTTGACCTAAGTGCTAAGGTCATGTTGACCTTATAAACAGCAAGGTCATAGTGTTTTAGATCATAAGAACATGCGCATATCAAAGTAAGATTACACTGTAAAAACACAAAGACATAGAGCTTAAGTTTCGTATGCACTAAATAGGGATATGAGTCATTGTAGATTGTGTGATCAATAAAAAGATTGTTCTTGATAAATTGTGTGTCAATCAATAGCTAGAATCTGGAATAACAATTGGTATCAGAGCTTTGGGAGATTAAAGTGGACACAAATTGATCCAATTTCGTCCAAGATTTGAAGAGAATTAAAGAAATTTTGAAGAAATCTCAATTTTTGAAGATTTGAAGAACACAAATGGGTTATGATATTTTAGTTCGCTTTTGGATTTGATTTTGATTGAAATGTGTTTCTATATCAATTTATAATTGTTTTGCATCAATATCTTTCCAAAATCACATCAAGATTCAAGGAATTTGAAGGATTTGAAAATTTTTTGTTCTTGATAAAAACTGCTCTGTTGAAAAATTTAGAGATTGATTTTGCAAAATTATGTGTTTGATTCGTTTTTATGCAAAAATCATTTATAAAAACATGTATTAGACATGTTTTCATCTTAAATTTCAAGTTTGAAACTCTAAATTTCATTTTTGAAATTTTTGATGTTCATATGTTCTTGAGTGTTCTTGAGCAAAAAGTTTCAAATCTGAGTTTTTGATCCGAACTCTTTGTTTCATTTTTGTTAATAGTTGTTTGTGGTTGTGTTTGATTTTTAATATAATAGTTAATAATTTTTTTTGTGAGTTTTTTCTTTTTTTAGGATCTACATTGTTCTATCAAAGAAGTTGAAAAGAACTTTCCTACTGGAGGTGTAACAGAGAACTCGTAAGATGCATGTTGAATGAACTGACATCAAACAGAGAAGAACTCGCAAGGTCAAATGTTAACATAGAAAAGTCAACTGTGAAGAATTCTTGAGCTGAACTTCTCGTACAGTGTTGTTTACGTTTTCCTACTTCTCGTTCACTGTTCTCTACATCAACCATGAACTCGCAAGCCTCATGATCAAAACACGCAAACTGAATGAACTTGAAAAACTCGCATGTAGCCTTCTGCGTGAAATTATTTCACTCACACTGTCTTCTGTGAGAAACTCACTTCACGCAAGCTTGATCTGCGAGTTTTACACTTAGTTTTTTTTTACTTTAAGTTTCGCGCTGACGCATTGCGAGTTTCAGTCTTAGAATTTTTTTAAATTTTTTTCCGGTTGATGATTATCAAGTGGGTTTTGTTTAAAAGTTTGTTTTGATCGATTTAAATACTTCTAACATCTTCCTTTGATGATTTAGAACACACTGCATGTTTCATATTTGAATTTGGTCAAAAAATCAGTGAGATATCTGTGTTTGAAGCTTCACCGGAGTAGTCGCCGGAAAACCGGGTTTCGCCGGAATTTGATTTTTAACTGCAAATTTCGATATTATAGCTTTATAATCACGTTTTCTTGTTGATTTTCATCTATTTACAGATTGATACAACACTTATCACGTCCAACGAAGGTCACCGGAAAAACACATCTCGCCGGAAAATCGCACAGGAAAAAGTGTTGCATGATCGAATAATTCTCGTTGGGATCGATTCTGCAATGAACAAGGATCATTTTAAATCCAATTTAATCGAATTTCATCGAGAAACGAAGGAGAAATCGTTGCTTGAAGTTTACTGTTCGATTCTTAAAGGAGATGAACAGTACTAACGGACTTCCGTTAGGTCCGTTAGTTTTCTAACAAATTTGGTCCTTGTCCGTTAGATTAGTTAGTTTTGTTACAATTTCAGTCCTTTTTCCCGTTAGTCACGTTAGTTCAGTTAGTAATTTCTTAGAGTTGTCAGTTTTATTTCTTGAGTTTAAGTTTCTAGTAGTTATCAGTTTTAGTCCTTGTAGTTTACAAGTTTTGTGTTTTTACACGTTTAGTCCCTAAACTTCTTATTTATTTGAGTTTTTGTCGTTTTTAGTTCTTGTTTTTCGTCAAGTTTTAGTATTTTTCATTTTTAGTTCTCGTTTTTCGTCTTAGATGTATATTTTGTCGGTTTTAGTCCCTATTTTGTATTTTTATTTCACTTTTAGTCAATTTTTGTCATTTTTTGTTGATTTTTCATTTTTGTCGTGTTTAGTCCCTGTTTTTCATTTTCTTTTCATTTCTCATCCGTTTTATGTCATTTTGGCTGTTTTTCTCTGTTTCTGAGCGTTACTGATATATTTTTCATATTTTTGCAGATTGAAGATTACAAGTCAAGCTTCCGCACTGATTTTTGAGAATTAATTTTTGGAAGACAAATTTACACTTTTTTTTTTCAGATTTTAATTTTCTGAAAATATTTCTGACTTTAATCTTTTTATTCATATATTTTTAAGAGTGTGCTCATAAATCAACTTCTAATCAAAGTTTCTCTTGACAATCACTCTATTAGGTAATATTTTTGATATTTTTTTTCTGATTTATGTGTTTCATATTTTTCAGTATATCTTCAAGCACATCAAGATGTCAAATGTACTATCAAACAGAGATTGTGCAATAATGTACATGCCTAGATACCTGCTATAGAATCTAAACGGGATAAATTGAATATTCAGAATTCAGGAGTTGAAAGTAAAATTTGTAAATTTTAAGAAAACTTCTGAATGTGCAAAATGTATTAATCATTCTAAATCTGATTTTGCAGGTATCATCAATTCTAAAGAGAAAGAAATCAAAATGAAAGAGGATATGCCTCAAGGCAAGAGAGAAATAAATCAAATTGAAAGAAAGATAAACATCTTTCAAAGCAAGTTGAAGACAACTGAACAGCAGTCATCGGAACTTAAAGCTGAATCAGTTGATCTAAATATCAAGTTTAAAGCATTTGAAGAGAAAATATTTGTATTGGAAGCAAAGAATGCTGAATTAATGAAAAGTCTTCATACAGATAAAGACAAAGCAAATATGGAGAAAGTTTCTACTCAAAAGCTATCTGACTTTTCTAAGGAAGTTTCTCAAGAGAAAAAAGATTTGGAGCTGAGATGCATGAAACTCTCTAAGCAAATATCAGAATTTGAAAAGATTTTAATTACTGAAAGAGATACGTTTGGAAAAGAGAGAAAAGTTCTTGAAGATAAAACAATTGAACTTCCCAAACAAATTTCTATTTTACAAGACTTACCTGAAAAATAAAGAAAAACTTTTCAAGAAAAGAATACGTCTTTTGATGCTGAAAAGAAAAACTCTGAAAAGAACAAGAACTTGGAAAAAGACTTTGTGCAAGAACGTAAAATCTTTGAATGTGAAATATCTAAGCTTACCAAAAAGATATTTGTTCTATCATCAAACATTTTAAAAGAACAGATGGTCAGGTATGATTTGAAAAAAAAGTTTGACACACTTTCTGAAGAAAGAAACTTATTAACTGAGAAGATAAAACAACTTGAAGTTGTAAATGTTGAATTATCTGATAAGATTTGCGCTGATGTGATAAATCAGTCACCTCATGGTAATTCAACAGAATCAGTTTCTTCTTTCAAAATTGCTTCAAGTTCCATTCTTGAAAAAGTTTCCATAAAGAACTGTGTCAAATCAAAAGTTCATAACTCAAATCAGATTCGTCCTTCAAATTTGTTCTATGATAAATATGTTGACAGTCCAACAAGCTTTTATGTCAAATATCTTGTGAAGAAATATTTCTAAGAAAGGAAAGATGGTTTGGAGAGTGAAAGGTTCTCAAGATGAAAAGAAGATTGACAAATCATCTACATCCACATCAAATGCTAAGAAGAACAGTACACACCAAGATAAATCTTTTTGTAAACCTGATATCTTTTATTCTGCTAATCATCTTATCTGGTTGGCTCAAAAGAAGATTTATTGTTCTTACTATGGAACAAATGATTTTTTAAGTAACAGCTTTATTAATTACTGGTATGGCTCATACTATATTACTCCCAAAAGAATTGCAATTAACAAATATGGACCCAAATACCAGTGGGTACCAAAAGCAACTCAATCTGTTTTGCAGGCACCACAAGTAAAGGGGGAGTAGGAGATGTGGATTTTGAACAAAGTAGTTCAAAACCCGGTCTTCAATGATAAAGAATATAGACTTCTAAACACATCAGTTTAAGACTCGTACTTTAATTTCAAAGAACTATGGATTCTAAAAACTACAGTTTAGAACTCGTATCTAAAAAGATCAAAGTAGACTTCTGAATACAACATTTCAGAGCTCGTACTTCAACGAATGATGGTTTCTGATTACAAAAGATCAGGACCCGATCTTCAATGTCAAGATAAATGATTTCTGAGTAAAGCAGCTCATGACTTAGACTTCTATGTGAGATGCCTGTACTCCGACACATAAAAGATGATCAATCTTCAAGGGGGACTACTTAATATTACTTATGATAAATTTGTAAGTGCAAATTTTCAGGGGGAGTTACTATTCTCCCCGGAGAATATGTACACATGGCTTCTAGATAACTCAGTTCAGAACCCGTACTCAAAAGTTTTTTCTTCGAAAGGATGCTTAATAGAAAACATCTTTCTAAATAAGTTTTTACTTTGAGGAGGAGTTTATAAAATTTTCACTGTCATATCTTTTAGGGGGAGAAGATAAAAGTTTATTAAAATTTTAACTGTCATATTTTTCTGATGAATTGAATTTTTACAAGTACCAAGGGGAGGTATCTGAAGTTTTTGTCAAGGGTGCTTAAATGATAATATTCATTTTAGGGGGACTTGTGAATTTCTATGCTACAGGTATATATTTCTAAATTCTTAAACTCTATCACTTGTTGAAAGAGGAAAAACTTTCGCTTTTGAAAATCGTTCCCTTAAATATTCAAACCCCTTCGCGTTCTCAAAATGTTTTATGAATTTCGATGTTTGATTTTAAATGATTTTCACTTGGATACTTGATGTTTATCTGAACGTGTGTTTCTTAAAGAAAAATACTTGTGTATTTTCTTTTCATATACTTTGTCAAGTATTCATACACACATCGGTTCAGTACATTCTCATTGACTTTGTTATTAGCATGTCCCGAAAGATAAATCTTTCGATGGTAATACTCCCGGTTGTATTCAATGTTGTTTGAGATCAGACGTCATTTCTACTTGAAATGTGCTTTCATTGATAATATGTTTATATTTCGTTCATGTAAACAACTTTCGTTCTTTGATACCCCATTACATTTTTCTTCATGATATTTGATCTGATTAAATCATTGTCAGATTCCCAAAACAATGAAATTGAATGATCATTAATGTTCAAAATTTTGAGAGAAATTAATTGTTCACATTGCTCAAATTTCATTCTTATTATTAATGAGCATACATTTTCTGACAAGTGATTTCTTGTGCTTAACTGTCAACATAAACTGTTGAGCAACATATTCTTTTAGGACAAAATACACGGGATTCAGTGTGAGTGCTTAAAAGACTTCCATGGATTCACGTTAACCCGTGTTTCCTACCCTGGAAGTAATCCTTGAGTGATTGAGGGGAGAGGGGTCAAAAGAATTGAGAGTGGGTGTGAGCTGAGGTAAAATGTAAAAGAGAAATTGGTTAGAAGCGAGCTCAAATGTTAAAATGAAAGAGGGTGAGAGATCAGAGTAAAAGAATATCAAACTCTGCACCAAATTTTTTCTTAGCCGGGAAGCCGCATAATCTGTTGGAATGTGACCATCATTGAAAAAGGCACTAGCCCATGCCAACTCTTGCATAAAATCCCACCTGCTACTCATTCTTTTCTTAACAAAAGAATGTTTCACATTTTAAAGGGGAAGCAACATATCATCTATTGGATCTTCATTTAGAAGATGCTGATATTGAAACAGAAGGAAAGTTCCCCCACCTTCGACCCTTTCTCATGCACATTGAGTCTATGTATAACTGTTGTTATCTCAATAGTTTACATTATTTTGAGCCTTATTAAAAGCAATCATTGTGCTAAATTCTTTCATACACAAGCACGAGCACACAGAAAATTTGTTTTTCTGTCAGAACGTTCATAGATTAACCTTTAGTTTTTCGATGATTGAATGGAAGTCCTGGGGAGTGAACATTACTCAATCTCCTTATATGGACATTTGTTGTACGCAGTAACTTTGTGTTACTGCTAGGCATTATAACTGTTTCATTCGTTGATTCAGGGTTACCATTCCAAGTTTTTCTGAATTTGAAAAGATTTGGATGAATACATTTATGAATTGACGGCAAAATCATTTTATCAGATCAGATTGGGGAGATTGATTATTTTTCCTACATGGGGGATATTGTTCATGAAGACTGCACTTAAATTGTTATTTGGGGGAGATACTTCAAAGCCATAATTGACCTTCAAATGTTTTGATGATTTTGATTCTCATAACTCATCAAAAAGGGGGATAATTTCAAGATTTCAAAGTCAGAATAGAGTTGATCTTCTTAGACGGGGTAGATAATTAGAGATTTCAAAGTCATATCCATTTCTAAGCAAAAGTCAAGCAAGTTGTTACGAAGGGGGAGAATACAAGAATGAGAAAGCAAAGTCAAGCAAGAAGTGATTAACGGAGAAAAGTTTGTCAAAGCAATGATTAAAGAAAGTCAAGCATCATGAAGACCCTATGCTGAAGAACTTAACTTCTCAATTTGAAAAGTTAAGTTAGGGGGAGATTGTTGGGTCTGAAATGTGCTAAGGATGGATACTACTGTTGGACTTAAAGATTAATACTGCTGAAGAACAATTAATACTGCTAGTTGAAGATTTTTACTACTGCTAGTAGTTAGTACTGCTTGAAGAATTACTACTGCAAGCATAGTTAGTACTACAAATATGGTTAGTACTGCTGAGGAAGTTAATGCTGCTATGGAGATTAATGTTGCTTGTGAAGATAAAGATGACTTGGAACTAAAGACTAGGAGCTGAAGATAATGTTGAAGATAATTATGAACTGGATGCAGAAGATCAATATTTCTTTTGTAATTATCTTGTAATCAGTTCTGTATAGTCTAGTAGTATTTGATAGAAAAACAAGTTTTTAACAAAGTTTTTGCATATACTCTTAGAGAGAATTAACCTCAAGATTAGTTTTAATCCTTTCTTTAGAGAAGTATAGAACGTCTGTTGAGTCTGTTCAATAGATTGAGGTTTTGTTTGTAATCATTAAGTTAATTCAATATAACTTGTGATTTGAGTTCATACACTGTTTGATTGATTTATTGTTAAAGTGTTATTCCGTGACTTCTTTAACATAGTTTCTGAGTGTTTAGTTTAAATTCTTGTTTAGAATTTCGATCCTGACAAGTGGTATCAGAGCAAAGGAACTCAGAAATCAATAATCATCGTAAACAGAATCCAGAATCAAGCATTGATGGCTGAGGTTTCAGAGTCTTCAAGCACTGCAATCCCCACTGAGGTAAAATCTAAACTATGCTCTAAAGCCTGTCTTGAAACTGTTAAAAAGTACAGGGATCACAATCAGAGCATGTGTGATGACCTTAAAAGGTTAGAGAAAGATAGAAGAGATTATGTTATGATCGTTGAGAAGTTTGAAGAACAAATAAAGGCATACCAGGCCAATGAACTTCAACACTCATATGATACAAACTACTGGAAGTGGGAGAAGGATCAGTTAGAGTTTAAGCTAGAGAAGTCTAGAGAGAAGTGTGAAAAAGTTAAGAGTGAATTTGAGAAGGCCAAACTAGACATTGAGAAATATTCCAATGCTTCTAAAGTAATGGACTATTTACTTAAATCTCAAATTCATAACAAACTAAAGAGAGGTATAGGCTACAACAACACCCCTCCACCTTACAATAATAACTATATTCCTCCTACCTCAGACCTCTTAGAAAGACAGGATAAGAATGACTTACCTGCAGGAGCCACAGAAGTAGATCCATTACACAAAGTAGTGGTTGAGGCAAATTCTGAAGAAGAGAACTCTGAGGGTAAGAATAAGGAAGACCATAAAGATATTCCCTTAGAAAACCATATTCTTACAAATGAGAGAGGAGGTAAACCATTTATCAAGAGTGATAAAGTGGAGATGTCCATGACAGAGAAAGAGACTGTTAAGAGTGAGAAAGCTGAGACCTCCAGAAAAGGAAAAGAAAAGGTACAGGGAGTTCACTACATGCAAACCTCTGTTGTAAATCCCTGTACTTGTCAACAGAACAAGCCCCATAAACATGATAAAATAAGGGGAAATCAGAGAAACAGAAATAATCAGTGGGCTCAAAACACAGGAAATTGATCTAAGCAAAGTCAATAGACCAAAGCCTTGTTTTATTTGTGGCAAGTTAAATCATCTAGCCAAACACTGTTATTTTAATCCTATTAACCAAAGATTTTCTAAGCAAAGACAAACACAAAATTCAGTTGGTTATAGGAAGCAATCAAGAAATCACATGGCTGCTAAAATGAGAACAGTACCAATAAAAACTGGGACTGCAAAAGCTCATATTCAGAATAAGTTTGCTAAATCAAAAGAAAATACTCCAAGCAAGTCAAGGAGTAACTCACAGAACAAGAAAGCAAACAACTTTGTCAAGATTTGGATTCCAAAAGTCAAGAAACCTGTTAGTACTGCTACCTCAAATAGTACTGCTAACAGAAATAATGCTACTGATAGCAATACTACTGCTAATACCCTCTCTCACCGCCAAATTTCAAACGACTCTTTGAATTTCCTACGAGTGTTCTTTCTCTCTCTCTCTCTCTCTCTCGAATTCTTGCTTCCCAGTACCTAAACCCTAGTAGTGATTCAATCCAAGAACGATGGCAGGACTGGTGTTTGTTGATGATCACAATGAGTTGACAATGCTACAGAAACCCAAGAAATTAGAGGGTTTTCATCAGATTGTGGATTTCTTAAAATCCTCACACATCGCCTACGCATTAACTGTCAATCCCACAATCTATGTGGAACATATGCGTCAGTTCTGGGACAATGCCTCTGTACAGACTATTGATGGCACTTAGGTCATCAAATCAAGGGTTTGTGATAAACCTCTAACCATCACAGAAGGCTGTATTCGCATTCATCTACGACTAGATGATGCCTCAGGTATTACCTCTCTGTCCAAGGAAGATGTCTTCCAATCAATTAGTCATATGGGGTATGAAGGTCCCACTGAGGTTTACAAGTTCTTCAAGAGCAAGTTTTCACCTCAGTGGAGATTCTTTGTTCATACCCTTCAGCATTGTATTTCTAGAAAAACAACTGGATGGAGTGAGTTCAGCAGTACCTTAGCTTATGCTCTAGTCTGCTTAGCTACCTCTAGAAAGTTTAATTTTTCTCAAATGATTTTCAATGATTTAATGTCAAACCTGGATACCAAAACCAAAAGCTTTTATATGTATCCTAGGTTTGTACAAGAGATTCTACTAAAGGAATTGACGGATCTACCCTCTTTTGAAGAGGTGTATGTACCAAAACCTCCTAAAGGGAAGGTATTCTCCAACATGAAAAGACCAAGTAAGGACTTTTCTGGACAAGAGACACCATTATTCTCTACAATGATGGTTATGTCTCATTCCCATGGTGAGGCATCAGTGTCAAAGCCCACATCTGACCACCCAACTGATGACCTACCCACACCATTCATTTCAATTGATACTCCTCAGATCCCTATTGTCAAGCCAATATCCCCCATCACCAAACATATAAAAGAAAAAAGGAACAGAAGGTTCCTTCCCTTCCTGTATCTTCACCCCAACAGCCTGCAAGCCCTCTAATGGAGCATTCTCCATTAGAGAATATCGAAAGGGAAACCACAGGGGTGTCTCCCAACCCCAAGAAGGTGCTCTCTAAGGAGAAGGAAGAGCATGTGGGCAGCAAGGCTCACACTACTGTTTCTGCACAAGGTGTAGGACAGGACAGTGTAAACATCCCTAAGACCTTCCCCACGACAACTTTAGATGAGCAATCATCTAAGGGTCCCAGGTGCCAAGAAACCACGGGGGTAGAAGGTGCTTCTGCTAAGCAGAAGGCCTCTACTAAAATATCCAAGGATCCTTCAAGGGTGGTAAAAAAACCTAAAGGAGGTGAGGACAGATATAACTATGAGGAATTGATGGAAATAATTGGAAATATCAACCTGGATGTCCTCAAACAGGGTGCAGAAATAAAGGAGTTGAAACTGGTGATTCTTTCACAACAAGTGCAGATAAGCAAACTAAAGAAGATGGTTCTAAGGTTGGTGCACAAAAAGAAGAAAAAGCAGTATGTATTGAAGAAAAGGGGAGATGTATATGATGCTTTCAAAAAGGGGGAAAGTCAAGCTGAAGGTGAAAAGCAAAGCCCTGTTGGCATGGAATCTCATTTTGAGGGGGAGTTGAATAGTAAAGCAGGAAAGAAACAAGCAGCAGAAACAACAAAAGCAGTAGAAACTGAGAAAGAAGTAGAAACTACATCAGCAGCAGAAACTTTTGTGAAAGCAACAGTAACTGAGTCTGCAGCAGAAACTGAACAAGAAGTAGTAACTGCAGCAGCAGAAACAGAATTATCCAGGGAAGAGATTGAAATTGATGAAACATTGGTGAAGGCAAAGCTTGACACTTCCAAGGCCACGCCAAAGGCCAAGGGAGTGGTAATCAAAGAAGTTGAAAAAGAGAGGAAAAGAAAAGAATTCAGTGTAGCTGAGGCCAAAAAGAAAGGGAAAGAGAAGATGATTAAGCCTGTGAAGCCATCAAAGAAGCAAACTCAAATAGAACTTGATGAAGAAATGTCCAAAAAGTTGCAAGAAGAGTTGGAAAAGGAGGAAGAGGTTCAATCTGCAAAAGACAGAGAGCTTGCATTGGAAATGGCTAAAACCATTAATGAAGAATATCAAAGGAGGTTGAAGACTGCTGTTGCTGATAAGAAAGTAACATTGAGAGCAACTAGACAAAGCCAAAGAAAGCCTTCAAAGACCTTCCTGGCAAATCAGGAAAGAAGGAAAATGATAAACTTTCTGAAAGGAGCTATTGGAGTTCCTGAAGGAATGTTTACCAGTATGTCATTTGGAAGGATAGAAGAGCTATACAAGAAGGAGATGACCAAGCTGAAAAGGGATTTCACTCAAAGGGTTGAGGTTGAAAGAAAGTTGAAAGAAAGACATGATCTCAACATACAACAGCCTTTCCCTGACAGTGAAGAAGGCACTCCTATCAAAGACAAGGCAGAAGTGAAGAAAGAAGAGACCTCAGCTCAAAAGATTGGAGCCATCAAAAGAAAGAAGTCCATTGCCACAAAACCAAAGGCAAAAAGGACTAGGACTGAAGAAGGAAAGAAAGAGCTGAGAAATGAACAAATGGAAGTTGAACCTTCTGTAGAGTAGCAGGAACAAACAGAAGCAGATGTTCAATCTCAAGAGCAAAGACCAGAACAAACTAACCAACAATCTTCAGATCAGCGTAGACAATCAGATGAGCAGGTGAATTTGTACATGATTGTGACTAATGAAGAACCTATGCAAGCTGACCCTATCTTAATGAAAGCACCAGATATCATTCATTGGGATACTATGAAGGATAATAGAAGAGAATATTTCAGAATCAAGAGAATGGGTGATCAGTTTGAGGTTTATTCAACTTAGGGCAAAGTAATCAGAAGTTGTTCCAGAGTTGACTTGGAAGAAATGTACAAAGTTGGGATAAAACTGTATGAGAATGTGTTGAAAGGGACAGAAATGAGTCTAACCAAGATAGCCATGGAGTACTTGTGCATGATGTTTGAGCCTGAAAGAGTGCAGCACAAGATCAAAGATTTACATCATGAATATGGATTTAAAAAGATTGATTATTGGATGTTGTTTGAAAATTGTGGAGTCTATGTGATTACAATTGACAAAAGTTATCATGAGTATTATCTGGTTGATAAGGTGTATGACCACAGCAAGGCAAAGATGCAAGGGATGCTGAACGCAAAGTTGGTCTGCCCTACAGGTTCTGAAATGGCAAGGATTGTGGTTAGAAGAACAATTAATCAAAGTCTGGGACTGGATCCAAATCTGGGAAACTAAGCTGGAGTTTTGAAAGCATCATGAAGACCCTATGCTGAAGAACTTAACTTCTCAATTTGAAAAGTTAAGTTAGGGGGAGATTGTTGGGTCTGAAATGTGCTAAGGATGGATACTACTGCTGGACTTAAAGATTAATACTGCTGAAGAACAATTAATACTGCTAGTTGAAGATTTTTACTACTGCTAGTAGTTAGTACTGCTTGAAGAATTACTACTGCAAGCATAGTTAGTTTTGCAAATATGGTTAGTACTGCTGAGGAAGTTAATACTGCTATGGAGATTAATGCTGCTTGTGAAGATAAAGATGACTTGGAACTAAAGACTAGGAGCTGAAGATAATGTTGAAGATAATTATGAACTTGATGCAGAAGATCAATATTTCTTTTGTAATTATCTTGTAATTAGTTCTATATATATAGTCTAGTAGTATTTGATAGAAAAACAAGTTTTTAACAAAATTTTGCATATACGCTTAGAGAGAATTAACCTCAAGATTAGTTTTAATCCTTTCTTTAGAGAAGTATAGAACGTCTGTTGAGTCTGTTCAATAGATTGAGGTTTTGTTTGTAATCATTAAGTTAATTCAATATAACTTGTGATTTGAGTTCATACACTGTTTGATTGATTTATTGTTAAAGTGTTATTCCACGACTTCTTTAACAAAGTTTCTGAGTGTTTAGTTTAAATTCTTGTTTAGAATTTCAATCCTGACATAAAGTGTATGGGTTCATATTGTAAATGTTGTAAAGTGTTGACCTAAGTGCTAAGGTCATGTTGACCATATAAATAGTAAGGTCATAGTGTTTTAGATCATAAGAAAACGGACATATCAGAGTAAGATTACACTGTAAAAACACACACACATAGTGCTTAAGTGTCGTATGCACTTAATAGGGATATGAGTCATTGTAGATTGTGTGATCAATAAAAAGATTGTTCTTGATAAATTGTGTATCAATCAATAGCTAGAATCTGGAACAAAAACAGGCGTATATTGTTCCCTTTTTGGAAAACTCGTGCTTTGGAAATATTTTATATACCACATTTCCTTCTTCGGAAATTTTTGTTTGTCCCAATTTTTGGGGTGTTACATTAATCCTTGGTGTTCTATTATTAATAATACCATATGGTGTTTTACCAATCCGACGATGAATGATTGATCGGTTCTGAGTATAGAAAGAAGTAGAAACAAGTTCTGTCCATAGAAAAAGAGGTTACTCTGATTGGATTAATGTTCTAGCAGCCTCATCAAGAGTTCTGTTTCCTTTTTCCACGACCCCATTCTATTCGGGCGTTCAAGCAACAGAGAATTGATGTGTTATCCCGACAAACTCTAGATAATCTTCAGCAGTCTTGTAATTATACTCGGTACCGTTATCTGATATGATAAACTTTACTGTTCTCTGCAAGTTAACTTGGATGCTTTTGAGAAACGAGATAAGCAATTCCGGCATCTCGTCTTTTGACCATAGAAATTTCACCTAGGTATACCTTGAAAAATCATCTGTAATCACCAGTACATACTTTGTGCCATTTATGCTTTGAGTTCCTATAGGACCACAAAGATCCATGTGCAACAATTCCAAAGGATTATCTGTATTATGTTCAGGCTTCGGCGTGTGAGAAGGTCTTTTCATCTTCTCTTTTTCACAAGCATCACACAAATGTTCTTTCTCGTACTTCAACTCCGGCAATCCTTTCACTAAATTACCTTTCACAAGCTTGTTGATATATCTAAAGTTCAGGTGAGAAAGCCTTCCTTGCCACAACAAACTTTGTTGCATAGACGCTTTAGAAAGTAGACACATTGCGCTTTCTGGCTTCACATTGGACAGATTGATTGTTTAGAGGTTGGAATTTCTAGTACCCACCAAAATTTCTCTGACATCTTCTATTCTAACGCAACACCTCTTGTCTTTAAAATTGACCTCTAGATCATTGTCCCAAACTTTTCCAATGCTGAAAAGGTTGTGTCCTAAGCCTTCAACATAACTCACCTTTTTGATTGTCACATTCTCTTGCACTATTTCCCTGTATCCAAGAATTAGAGAGAAATGATCATTCCCAAAACATACATTCCCACAAAAATTTTCTATATAATTAGATAAGATCTCTTTCCTCCCAGTCATATGCTTGGAACATCCAGAATCAAGGTACCACATATGAATAGTCTGCACAAACAAATCATTTCACAGATTTAGGTACCCACATAAAATTGTGTCATTTCGGGTTAGTAGGCAATAATGATTTTGGCACCCATTTAAATTTGGGTCCTCCTTTCTTTTGAAAAAAATTTGGTCTAACAGAATTATATACACAATAAGAACCAAACCAAAAATAAAAAACTCTTTTATCAACAAAATCATTTCTACCACAAGTAGAACAACGCATTTGAGTATGAGCTAATTGACTCAATTGCTTTATTGAATAAACCTTGCATGGTAATACAATGTTTTGTTTTTGAATAGAAACTTGATCAATTACATCATTACACAAATCAATTGTCCTATTTCTATCAAAAGCAGTAAATGATTTTGGTGACACCACATCCTCAGTGGATTTCTTAGCTCTCCATTCCAACTTCACTCTAGGCTTTCTTAAACTCATATCTGAAATATTAGAAGAAATATTGTTAGAAACATGAGAATTCAGAGTTTGCTTCTTCCGAGACTTGCCAGTTTTATTACGTTTCTGTGAGTGCTTCTTTGTCTTACCCTTAGAATAGTAAGCACTTACAAGAACTGGTTCATCAATCTTAGTTGATTTTTACCTTTTTCAAACACACTTGGCATATCATCAGGTTTTACTACAAAATATTTATGATCTGGAAGTGTTGATGTAAAATCAAACTCATAAACACATTCATCAAAACAATCTGCAGAATTCAGAAATACCATCACCATCAAACAGGTCTGAATCATCCATAGATGGTGATTCACAGGAAGACTTTGAAAACATAAAATCATTGAACTCTTTTGAACACTGTTTTTAATAAGAAGTTTGTTCAAAATCTGATGGCTTCATGATACAGAAAATATTACCCATAAAGGATTTGCATGAAGATGCATCTGAATCAGTGGAATTGTTTTCACAAACTTTCTCTGATTCATATTTATCTTCTACCTTTACCTCAGATTTGAGTCAGTGTTCATGAAAACGGGTAAAAATACAGTCTTTTCTAGGTTAACCAAAATTCTTTCATCTTCTAAATCATTTTCTAGCTGAGAGATTTTACTTTCCAAAACGAGAGGAGGAATGTAAATCTTATGCTCAACAGGATTTGCCTCCTTCTCAGCATCAGAATAGATTTTAAAATAATCATGAGAAAGAAACTTTGGTTGATCAGAAGAGTAACTATCATTCAGTTTATCATAACAGAATGGTAGTTGCATCTTGACTGTGTTTTGTTGTTGGTCCCGAAGGTGTTATACAAGTTTGTAGAAGAGGGGTTGAATACAAACATAAATTTTTTAGATTAATAAATTGTTTATTAATAAATCAAATTACAATTTACAGTTTGTTGCAGAATAAGATTATGGTAAGGGAAACCTAATCTAAAAAACTTGAGAATCACTAAGTAGGTTACATATGAATAAGAGGAAAGAGAGGTTGAGGGACTTATAAAAATCAAGGGTTTCTATAAGATATACTGAGAGAAAGAAGATAGAAAGCAACACTTCAAAATGAAGTATAACCTCTCTATTTATACCCAATGCATTTAATGCATGGTAGAGGTACTTTACACGTGTCATCACTTGGTCGTGTGGTGAACAGCGTAGTCTTCAGAGTTATTGTACAATCTTAAACAAAAGTATGTCTCTTCTTACACATTGTACTATTTGTGCAAGGATGAGACAAACAAACCTTGGAGTGTAAGCTTCTTGATCAGTGATCGCTGATGAGGTCTTTTATCAGAGAGTTTGAAAAAAAGTCAGCTATCACTGAAGCTTTCCTTCTTGATTCGTCGCGCGTGTGGACTTGTCTTGGTTTCACTGATATCTGCATCAGATCATGAGTAGACTTGTCACTTGTTCATCAACTTTGTCTTCGATGTCAACGATGAAAGTCTTTGTCACGATACTTGTCTTCAGGGATTACATTTAACAAATATATCTGAGATCATCACCGATACTAAACAGACTCAGTATATAGTCGTTGATGGTGAAACACTAATACATACAGATGTTAAATATCAATTTCACTCAGTATTTGAAAAGGTCATCATCAAATCACTGAGAGAGTTTGGATCAACAATATCCCCCTATTTGACGATGACAAAGCAATATAGGAAAATTAATTAAGTTCAAAATATAAGGATAGTCAGGACTCATAACATACATGTCCCAATTACTATTTTGAGGGATCTTTTTTAGTACTGATGGAGTAAAGTACTTCACTGAAAATTTCCATTAATTCGTAAAAGGATTACATAAGGAATATGAAAATTTCAAGTACAAGTGAAAAACTATACAAGTACTATAAGTATGACTAATAGATTATAAGAAGAAGAGATAATCTATCAGCTAGGTTAGTTCTTCCTTAACATGGAATTCTTCTTCATGATCATATGATTATGTATATCTTTTGTTAGTACATTTATTATATTCAAGATTTAATTGTAAAAGTTTTGTAAAGTCAATGTAATTAGAAAAGTCAAAGATAGTCAAAGAATGTTAAAAGTCAAAGTCTTGTTAGTGAAAGTCAAAGTAGCTTAGTTTGTTTAGTGTTTGTATTGATCATTTTGTTTGTATTTAGGAGGTATATGAGTTAGCTTAGTAGTTAAGCATTAGAGGTAAGAATCTTTCATTGTCATATTTGTAGAAATAGAAAGTTAGAGAGAGTATAGAGAGAGAAAACTTCATTTCATGTGTAAATCATGTAATTCATTAAGATCATTGCAATTCAATGTCAATTACCTAAAAGATCTGGTGTTAACATTTGGTATCAAAGCAAAACAAAATCATTCAGATTGATTTGTTGCACTTGATTAGATCGATTTTCTGATTTTCACGAAGAACACGCAGACCATTTTTCGAAAATCTACTGTTTGATCAAATTCGCTTTGGTTAATTGTTTGTAGTGATTAAAAATGGGTTCATAGTGATCGTGTGATGTTTTAGGAACTTTCTTGTTCACATTTGTTCATGAATTTCTCACAAAATCGATTTGAATTCCGAACTTTTTGGATTTTTCTTGAAAAACATGTTGAGCACTGTATTGGTAGATCGCACTGTAATTTTGGAGTTTTTAGCCATATTTAGGTATTAGAAAAGTGATCAATATCATATTTCGATCATTTTGGTGCAATTTGAAAAGCTAATTGCAGGTCTATAAAGATTTTGGTCGATCTTGTGTTCAAAACTGAAGAACACGCTAGGTCCAAAATTCGCGCAAGGGAAGAACAAGCAAGCTGAAAAACACGCAAGCTAGAAAGAATGCGCACGATGAAGAGTGTTGGTATTCTCATGGGTTTTTTTAGTTTCTGATTGATACGCGCATTGAGTGCTCTGCGAGAAGTGAAAACGCGCAAATCATGTTTTGGGAGTTTTAGGTTTGATCTGCGAGTTTTGTGATCTACGAGAAGTTATTGCGAGTTTTGATTCTGCGAGTTCTTAGTTGCTCAAATTTTTTCTAAGTACAAAACACGCAAAGGCACTGCGAGAAGTTAAAAGCTCAAAGTTTTTCTAAGTGTTGGAACACGCAAAGAAAGTGCGAGAAGTAAAGTCCAGAAACGCGTACATCTCGACCAGCGCGAACTTCAAATGCGCACACTTCGATCTACATAAACCTACTACGCGCACAAGCCTGGTTGCGCGAACTCCTTCCACAGTGCTCTACGAGTTTTAGTAATTTGCGAGTTCTGAGTGTTAGACATTTCTTTGATCTTTTCAAGTGTTGATCTAAGTTTGACTCATCCAGTCAACGATTTCTGAATATTTTGGGACGATCAATTCTATCAAGCTTATAATCAATTTTTCTTCTCAATCAACAAATATGTCTAGAGATTTGCTTAGCATGGGTTCTAAGTCGAAGCCTCCGGTACTTCAAGCCGATGAATATCCTCAGTGGAGAAAGAGAATGATTAACTTCTTGAACAATCAAGACAAGAAGCTTATGAATTCTATCATTAATGGACCTCATTTTCCTCATGTCACTGTAGCTCGAATCCTAGAAACAGATACAAACCCTGAAATTCTAGAAAGACATATTGCAAGAGACCCGATACAGTACAACGAACAAGATAGAGAATTGGTGGAAAGAGATGCACAGGCCTTGACTTTTCTGATAATGGCCATTTCGAATGACATCTTCAACAGAGTTGACAATAGAGAATCTGCTAAAGACATTTGGGATGAGCTTGAAAAGCAGTTTCAAGATTCTGCTAAGTCCATCAAGACAAAGAGAAATCAGAGTATAAATGCGTACGAGGGTTTCAAAGCAAAAGAAGGGGAATCATTGAGAGAAGCATATGACAGGTACAACATCATTTTAAATGATTTGAGGAGAAATGGAGTTCAGAAGTCCGAATCAGAGATCAACTTTAAATTCATCAAGAATCTCCAGCCTGAATGGGACGTTTACACAATACAGATGCAGATTAACAAAGACATGGACGAGGAGAAGCTGAATGACTTGTTTTGTGCTCTGAATCAGCATGAAGACATTTAAAGAACATGCTGCAATCAACAAAGAGCTGCATCAGTTAAAAGACAAGCAGAAGAAAGTTGAAGGTTCTTTAGCGTTACTAGCACAAGGCGAGGGTAAGTTGATTAAAGGAAGCTCAGTCTCTGCAAAGGCTTTTAAGACGAAAGCTTTGATGTCAAGCCTGATTGAGTCTTCTGAAAGTTCTGAGGAGGATGTTCAATTGGAATCTGAGGATGACGAGCTTACTGAATTCGCTCAGAAACTTGCTTTGTTGACTTCAAGCTTTCTCAAGAAGATTGACAGAAAGAAGTTCTACAACAAGCCAAAGTATGATTCTTATAAGTCAAGCAAGTACAGAGGCAAGTTTGAGAAAGAGAAAGAGAAAAAAAAAGAAAAGAAAGTTGAAAAGCTGAAGAAAAGATTGTTGTGTTAAAGAGATTTTCTGAAAAAGCTTATTGCGTTTTGAAATCGAAGGGAAAGTTTGAAGAAAGAGTAAAAGTTTGTAAAAGTTTTGAAGAATTCAATATTTTACGAAGTATGTAAAAAATTGTCATTAGATACCCAAAGGGGGAGATTCATTTCAAGCACCATCAAAGATCAAGTAAAGTGACAAAGATTTGTAGATGTCAAAGCTATGAAAGATTATTTGCTGAAGATTTTTTCAAGGAAAAGAAGACATGAATATTAATGTTAATTTTTTTTAATCTTGAATCCAAAGGGGGAAATTGTTAGTGCATTTATTGTATTTAATATTTAATTGTAAAAGTCTTGTAAAGTCAATGTAATTAGAAAAGTCAAAGATAGTCAAAGAATGTTAGAAGTCAAAGTCTTGTTAGTGAAAGTCAAAGTAGCTTAGTTTGTTTAGTCTTTGTATTGGTCATTATGTTTGTATTTAGGAGGTATATGAGTTAGCTTAGTAGTTAAGCATTAGAGGTAAGAAGCTTTCATTGTCATATTTGTAGAAACAGAAAGTTAGAGAGAGTCTAGAGAGAGAAAGCTTCATTTCATGTGTAAATCATGTAATTCATCAAGATCAATGCAATTCAATGTCAGTTACCAAATAGATCTGGTGTTAACATCTTTTCCTCTCCATCTTTTATTGGTTGCCTCCTTTCGAATGAGAGATTTGATGAGGGTCCCTGATGATGAGTCGTCGCACCAACAATAAAGAAGATCTTTCAGATGTGCAACAGGGCAGAGAGGAATCTTTAAGACTCGTTGCAATCTGATGAAGTCTCCATAGGGATCATTTATCACTTGCCCAGGTTCAAAAGGTCCTCCAGGGGCAAGTGATATGTTTAGAGTTGAAAGGCCAGGTGGAGGTTCAAGGACTGCATCTCTGGAGAATTTGATTGAGGATTCATTTCGGAGAACTGCAGCGTTGTGAGAAGTAGATGCACCTTTCTTTTGTCTAGCTGGTCTTGAATTCTGACGTAGAAAAGCAGGGATGTCAATCTTTGTAGAGACTCTGTCGATTAGAAGATTTACCAGGGAATCGACGTGGTCTTTATACTTTGATTTATATTTCTTCATTACTTCTCTAAACTCTAACCACTCGTAGTACCCAAAAATTTCCAGCTTTGCCAGGTACATTGTCTTCACTGTGTCATCTATTATGAAGACTTCCATCGTCACTGTCACTGATCCTTTCTTGCACTTCCCTGTTATTGTCATGATTGAGATCTTGTATGGATCAACTCTATGAACAAGCTTATTATTGTACCAAGCAAGTTCAGAGTCGCTGACCGCTTTTGCTTGTTGTACATCCTCCTCAATTTCTTTTAGCATGGCTTCTTGAACTGTGATCGGATTCTTTTTCAGCTTATTATCAGAGACTAAGTTGCGTGATACCTTAAGAGCAAGTTTGGCGTCCTTTTGACATGCAACAAGTAGTTTCTCAGCCCTGATAGATTCTTCTCATTCTTCCGGAGTCATGAAATCAAGTTCTTCAGTGCTTTATTGAGGAGGGATCCTTAGCCTTTGATTTTCTAGCTGTTGAATCATCGCTGATCGCCTTTGAAGTTCATCCTCAGACCTTTTGATAAGTCGTGAGGATCTGTTTGGGTGATCTTCAGCTGGGGTTGCTGGGACTATTTGCAGATCAACTGATCTCTCAAGTAGGGGAGAGAACTAGCTGATTGATAAATAAGGAAAAGTTTATTAGACTAAGAATTGTTTTCAAGATTAAAAGGTCAAAATGTAATTGTTTGTAATTGTGTTGTAATGTCAAAGAGGTCAAAAGTCAACAAAAGTCAAACTTGTGTTAAAAGTCTTGTAATAATCAAATAGGTTTAGATTAGTTGCTTTGTTATCTTAGCGGTATAAATAGGTTTTAGTCTTGTAATTTGTAGGAAGGATTCTTAATACTGTTATATCTTTAAGAGAGAATACGTATGAGTTTCTAGAGAGAGAAACTATGTTGTAGAGAGAGAAAGTTCAATAATCAATGAAATTCAAGATTTGTGGTTGAAATCTGTATTTGTATTGGGTTAACAATTGGTATCAGAGCTTGGGAGAAAGGATTTGTGCACTGATTCTTCACGATTTCATCCAGATCTGAGAAAATCAGGGAGTGTTCTTGAAATTTTTTTGAGATCTGTTTTTCTTGAAATTTTTTCTTGGATTGTTGATTTCATGATGGTTGAATAAAAGTGTGTATGTTCTTGATTTCGTTTTTGATATTAGATACGTACTTCATTGATGATTATCAAAGGTTTCAAGAAATTTAATCGAATTTGATTAAGATCGAAAAGTCTGTGTTCTTGATATTTTTTCGTGTTCTTGAGGTTTTGGTATTTCTCTTGGGTTAATTCTTTCACCATTTCTGTCTGATTACGTTTTCCAATCTTAACTGCAGATATTAAAATCAAAATCATTTGTTTTTGATTTCCAGATTATGATCGATGATGCATGTTTATCTTAAAAAAAATCAAAGTCACAATTTGTGTGCAGTTTGTTTGTTTGTGATCGAGATATGCCAAAGTCACAATTTTTTTTCTGTTTCTGAAATTCTTTTTGGTTTGATTCGTGATATGCCAAATTCTCTGCAGATCAAGAATTCGAAATTGATTGAAGAACTTGCTTCTAAACTGAAGAACTTGCTTCTGAACTGAAGAACTCGTACACTATCATGAAGAACTCGTAAAAATGAAAGAATTCGCATGATAAGCTGTTTCAAAGACGATTTCACAAGACACAGTTACTGAGTTCAACAATTCGTAGAACTTGTTTTTCAAAGGAATTCGTAAGCCTCACTTGATAAAGGAATTCGCAGAACATAGTGTTGAGAACTCGCAGAAAAGCAAAGAATTCGCAAAGGTGATAGATTTCGCAGGTTACTGTTCACTCAAAGAATTCGCAGAGTACAAACAAATTCGTATAAGTCAAGAATTCGTAAATGTGTATGTTACGAATTCTGAAGAATTCGTGTCTGTGTCTTGAGCGAAAAGCAAGAATTCGCATTCCTCATAGTTACGAATTATGGAGATAGATACTTTTCAGAAAATTTTCAGCCGAGTTCATTAAGTGGGTCTTTGTATCTCTCATTTTTAATCGATATTATTGGATCTAACTTGTTCCTATCGTCATAAGTATTTCAGAACAGGTTTCAAATTCGATTTTGGTCAAGTATTGAGTGATATATTTGTGTTTGAAGGATCGCCGGAAAGTTCATCGGAAAACCGGGTTCGCCGGAAAATGAATTTTCTGATTTTTGAGCAGTGTTTTTCGATGCATTACCTTCTAATATTGTTCCTTAGATGATAACCATTGATTTCCAGGTGTTTAAAAGCGTTAAAAACTCGAAAGAAAGTTGCCGGAAAACTTGTTTCTCCGGAGTAGCTTTGCTTCGAAATACAGACCTGAGTTCGTTGCATGAGTCGATGTTTTTTGTTGGGTTCGATTTAGATGTAATCAAGGACAAAATGCAACAAATTTCGTAAAATTTGGATAAAAATGAAGGAGTTATCGTGATTTGAAAGCTGCAGTTCGTGAGGTTGAAGAAAGTTGAACAGTAACTTAACGGTCCGTCGTTAAGTCCGTTAAGTTTGTGACATTTTGGTCCTAGATCGTTATATCTGTTAAATTTGTTACATTTGAAGTCCATTTTGTCGTTAGGGCTGTTAAGTCTGTAGTAACTTTTAAAGTTTGTCATTTTCGGTCCCTGTAGTAAAATTTTGTTAAATTTTAGTTAAATTTCTTTTCATTTTTAGTCCTTTTCTGTTAAATAGTTAGTTTAGTTAAATAGTTTTAATAGTTGGCAGATTTAGTCCCTGTAGTGTTAGTTAAATAGTTTCAAGTTCTAACTTTCAGAAAGTGTCAATTTCAGCCCCTGTAGTTTTTATCTTTTAGGTTTTTGCATGTCTAGTCCCTCTAGTTAATAGTTTGTTCTTTTGTCATTTTTAGTCCCTCTAGTTTGTAAGTTTCATGTTTTTACGTTTTTAGTCCCTAGATTTTATATTTTTGTGTTTTTGTCGTTTTTAATTCTTGTTTTTTTTGTCGCGTCTTATTATTTTTCACTTTTAGTCCTCGTTTTTCGTATTAGTTTAGTATTTTGTCGGTTTCAGTCCATATTTTCGTATTTTCTTCATATTTTAGTCGTTTTTGCTTGTTTTTAGTCTTTTTTTGTTACTTTTTCATGTTTGTCGTGTTTAGTCCCTGTTTTTCATTTTCTTTTTATTTGTAGTCCGTTTTATGTCATTTTTGGCCATTTTTACTGTTTCTGAGCATATCTGATATATATCTTTCTTATTTTTGCAGGTTTGAAGGATTCAAGTTCAAGATATTTCCGCGCTGACTTTTCAGTATTAATCTTTGAAGACAAATTTTTTAATTTGTTTCTCAAATTTTAATTTTCTGAAATTTTTTCTGATTTTAATCGTTGTATTCATTTTTTGAAAGTGTGCACATAAATGTACTTCTAATCGAAGTTTTCTTTTGACGATCATATTCTTATAGATTTCAAGATATCTCAAAGTTTCAATTTTGATTTTGACAGGATGAATCTTTTGGAGGCTAAAGCGAATATTAAAAGTCTTCTTGGTCAATTATCGATTTACACCAGAATGGCAACTGAATGTGACAGAGAAAATTCAAAGATTAAAGCTGAAAAGGCTGAGTTACAAATCAAAGTTTCCGCGATTGAATCAGAATTAAATGGTCTGAAAGATAAACCTGAAAGTCTAAATCTTAGAGCGGAAAGAGAAAGGTTTGAAAAAGAGAATGCTGAACTTGAAAGAAAGATTACGGAAATGAAAGACAAACTTTCTCAAGGTGTCAAGATTGTCAAGAAAGAAAGAGAAGAGTTTGAAAGAGAAAGAAAAGCTTATGCTAAAAAGTTTTCTGACTTATCAAGAAAGTCCTTTGAAGAGAAGAAATCCTTAGAACTCAAATGTACAAAACTTTCTCAACAAGTGTCAGATTTCGAGAAAGTTATTATCTTAGAAAGAGATAAGTTTGAGAAGGAAAAGAAGATTGTTGAACAGAAGAATGTTGGTATATTCAAGGATATAGCTGAACAGAGAAATAGTGTGGAAAAAGGTTTTGAGGAAGAAAGAAGAGTGTTTGAGACTGAGATAGAGGAGCTTACAAAGAAATTATCTGAGCTGTCATCAACTATTTTGAAAGAACAGAAGACGAAGTCTGAACTGCAAAAGAAGTTTGATCTGATCTCAAAAGAAAGAAACTGCTTGTCCACAAAGATAAAGGAACTTGAAGAGATCATGTTCAAGGTGAAGTTAAGTAAGTCAAAGACGCCAGAATCAATTCTTCAATCACCAAGAGATGATCAAGCTGATTCAGAATGTTCATTCAAAACAGCTTCGAGTTTACATTTTATGAATGCTTCTAATAATCCTTTATTTGATTCAGATGATAATCATACTTCTGCACATAACGATCAAATTCGTTCTTCTAATCTTTTCTATGTTCGAAATGTTGATGGTTCAGGTAAATTGAAAAAGACGAATAGCAAAGAAAAGTGGATTTGGAGAGTGAAAGGGTCTTCGGAGGAGAAGAAGGAAGAAAAGTTATTTGTGCATACACTGATTGAAAAGAAGAACAATGTTCCTAGCGGTAAAACTTTTGGCAAACCTAATTGGGTTTACACTATTAATCAATTGATCAGGTTAGCACAAAAGAAAATTAATTGTTCTTACTGCGGTGCAAATGATTTTGTAAGTAAAGGTTATGTGAATTACTGGTATGGTTCTTATTATATCTTTCCTACTATAACTGCAACTAACAATTCAGGATCCAAATACCAGTGGGTACCAAAAGCTAAATCTGTGTTGCAGGCACCCAAGGTTTAAGGGGGAGAAAGAACCAAGGCTTCTGAATAAATAAGTTCAGAACCCGTGCTTCAAAGAACTATGGCTCTTTGATAAAATAGTTCAAGACTCGTTCCTCAATATTTCAAAACATTGGCTTCTGGTTATATCAGATCAGAACCCGTGCTTCATTGGTAAAATTGCATATTACTATTCTCACCGGAGAATATGTAATCATGGCTTCTGAATACTTAGTTCAGAACCCGTACTCAAATGTTTTTCTTCTGATGGATGCTTAACTGAAAATATCTTTTCTAGAAGTTTTTTATTTGAGGGGGAGTTAACTGTTATATCTTTTAGGGGGAGGAGATAATAGTTGGTTATACTTTCATTGTTATATTTTTCTGATAATTTGAATTTTTACAGGTATCGAGGGGTAGGATATCTGAGTTTTTGTCAAGGATACTTCACTGAAAATATTCATTTCATGGGGAGTTAAGGATTTTGATCTAAAGGTATATATTTCTAATCCTTATACTCTATCACTTGTTGAAAGAATGACAACTTTCACTTGTGAAAAATGGTTTTTAAATGTTCAAACCACTTCCTATTCTCAAAATGTTTTTCCTGAATTGTGAAGTGTGACTTTTAAATGATTTTGGATACTTATATGCTTATCTGACCGTGTGTTCCAAAAGATAAATACTTGTGTATTATCTTATCGATATACTTTGTCAAGTATTCCTACACACACTGGTTCAGTACATTCAATTTGATTTTGTTATTACCATGTATCAAACGTTTAATCTTTCTATGGTAATACTCCCGTTTGCTATTCACTGTTGTTTGAATCAAACGTCATTTTATCATTTTATGTGCTTTCATTGCAAATATGTTTATAGATTGTTCAGATTCTCAAAACATTTCTATTCTTTCCTGATTATTCATTTATACAAAGTTTTGAGAAATCTTCCCTGATCAAAGCTATCACACTGATATGTTGATGCATATATACACTGACAAATGATTTCTTGTGCTTTAATGTCAAGAAAATCATTGAGGCAATACATGATTTTAGGAAAATACATGGGATTCAATGTGTGAGCTTAAAAAAACTTCCATACATTCACGATAACAAGTGTTTCCTACCCAGGAAGTATTCCCTGAGTGATTGAGGGGAGAGGGGTAAAAAGATTGAGTGTTGGTGTGCGAAGAGGTAAAATGAAAATGAGAGTTTGGTTAGATGTGAGCTTAAATGTTTTAAAAGAAAGAGGGTGAGTGAACAGAGTAAAAGAATATCAGACTCTGCACCAAACTTCTTTCTGAGTCGGGCAACCACATAAACTGTTGTTTCACAATTCTTCGTGAACGACATTGAAAAAGACACCTAGCCCATGCCATCTCTTGCAAACACCCCACCAGATACTCATTCTTTTCTCAAAAAGAGAATGTTTCACATTTTCTGGGGATGCAGAACATACGCTATTGGTTCTTCACTTGGAAGATACTGATATTGAAATAGAAGGAAAGTTGCCCCACCTTCGACCCTTTATCATGCACATTGAGTATATGTATAATCATTGTTGTCTCATTGGTTTAAATACTTTGAGCCTTATGAAACACAATCATTGTGCTTAATTCTTTCATAACACAAGCACGAGCACACAAAAATTTTGTTTTTTTTTTGTCAGAACATTCATAGAAAATACCTTGTGTTTTTTAATGATTGAATGGAAGTCCTGGGGAGTGAACATCACTTCAAGCTCCTTAAATTTTACATTCGTTGTACACAGTGGCTTTGTGCTACTGACAGGCATTCCTAACTGTTTCATATGTTGATTCACGGTTACCACTCTTAATTTGTTTGAATTTGAAAAGATTCAGATGAATACATTCTTGAATTGACGGTCATTCAGATCAGATGAACGATTCTCTCATATTATTCATTGGGGGAGATTGATAATTTTCCTAATTGGGGAGATTGTTATTTTTCTACACAAGGGGAGATTGTTCATATTTCACCAAAAGGGGATATCATGAAGACTGTGCTAAATTGCTCATTTGGGGGAGATGTTCCAAAGATGGATCTAAACTTGAAGAGTTTTAATGATTTTGGTTCTCACAAATCATTTAAAAGGGGGAGATAAATCAGAGTTCATGTTCAGATGATTAAAGTTTGTATCAAGAAAAGGGGAAAAGATGATTTTCAAAGTCAGAGTGAAAGCTGAAGTAAAGATTGTTGTAAAGAGAATGATATTGTTGTAAACAAAGGAGGAGAATGAAGATGTTTGAAAAGCTAAAAAGGGAGATTTACTTCAAAGTTGAAGAATGTCAAAGTTTCAAAGTCTGTTGAAAGTTTCAAAGTTTGCTGAAGAGGTCAAAGTTTTCAAGATGTCAAAGCTAAAAAGATTCAAATCTGAAGATTTTTCTGAAGATAAGAAGACCTGAAGATTATCGTCATTTTTTTTAATATTGAATCCAAAGGGGGATATTGTTAGACTAACAATTGTATTCAAGATTAAAAGGTCAAAATGTAATTGTTTGTAATTGTGTTGTAATGTCAAAGAGGTCAAAAGTCAAACTTGTGTTAAAAGTCTTGTAATAGTCAAGTAGGTTTAGATTAGTTGCTTTGTTATCTTAGACGTATAAATAGGTTTTAGTCTTGTAATTTGTTGGAAGGATTCTTAATACTGTTATATCTTTGAGAGAGAATACGTATGAGTTTCTAGAGAGAGAAAGTTCAATAATCAATGAAATTCAAGATTTGTGGTTGAAATTTGTATTTATATTGGGTTAACAAAGTTAATTTAATGGTAGGAGATAGATAAAGGTTTAGAAATGAAGTAGGCGTTGTTAGAGCATAAATCTGTTGGATACAAGATCAAGACTACTGAAGACTGAAGGTAAAAGTTAAAATCAACTCTCAGCATCAAAGTCAAAGTTAGTTGTAATAAAAGTCAAATTCAATATTGTAATTTGTATTTTTCTTATGTTGTGCGCGTTTATGTGTTGTGAGAGTTTAGCTTTGTGCGAGTTTTATTCTTGTGTATAAATAGGGATATGGCTCTTTGTTGTGTTCCTTCTTGAACAGATTCATTGTATACATGTTAAGCATTGAGAGAGAAATAGTGTACGTTGAATTTGAAATCAATACAAGACTGTTTCAATTAGAAATTACTTGTGATAATCTTGATCTATACATATTGTGGGACACATAATTGGTATCATAGTAGATTAATTCAGAAAGATTGGATCTAAATTGAAGTTTTTCAGATCGTATTTTGAAGAACTCGCAAAGATGGACTGTGACATCTGATTTTGTCGATTTAGTGTTGTTTTGAGTATAAATTTGCTTGTAATAGGATCGATTTGATGCAGAGAACAAGTTTATTTTGGATCATTTTGTCTAATTCACAAAGAATTAGATTGAATTTTGAAATTGCTTGGATTGTTGTTCGAAGTATCAGTTCGTACTGTATAAGGATCAAAATGTATCAATTTGTGTTTTTGGTCGTAATAGGTTAATAGGATTGTGTTCGAAATCTGTCCATAATCATCCTTGCAAAATTTCGAGCAAATTGGTGAAGGTTTGAGTTGATTTTAGTGGAAAAATTGAATTTTGGAACTGCAAAGGCAAGAACTCGCTAGATCCAGAGAACTCGCTAAGGAAGAACTCGCTAAGGAAGAACTCGCTAAGGAAAGAACTCGCAGAAGACTGTTTGTGGATTTGAAGGGAAGAACTTGCAAACAGAGATGTGCGAGAAGTTGAAACTCGCACAACCCTAGGTGCGAGTTGTTACTGTTCAAATCATTCGATGTGCACGAAGTGAAGTTTGAGAGAAGAGTGTTTTGTGCGCGTTCTGGTTTAGCGAGAAATGTTTTTGTTGAAAAATATTCTATGTACGAAACTCGCAAGTCCCTGTTCTTGTGCATTTGTGTTTAGCAAGAAGTTCATTTCGAGATATTTTCTAAGTACAGTTCTCGCAAGCTCTTGCGCGAAGCTCTAGAACTCGCACATTGTGGTGTGCGAGAAGTAGAAACTCGCAAAAGCTTGTGTGCGCGAACCTTGGTTCTCACAAGTAGTGTTGTGCGCGAAGCACAAACTCGCACAACATTGTGTGCGAGAAGTGACTTCAAGCAGCCTTCCTTATGCGCGTTTCTCAAAACTTGCACGAAGGCATTTGCGCGTTTTGTTTTGGTTTATTTGGTATGTGAGTTTCATACTTAGTCAATTTTTCTGATTTTTTTTTCTTTCTGAAATTTAACTAAGTTTGATTTTTGTAGATCCAACTTTACTTTTTGAATTTTGACGATTGGTAAGCAATGTAGATTCAAGATGACTTCAAAAGACGCTCTCTCTATCGGAACGGACGTAAAGCCTCCTGTTCTATTCAAAGGTGAATACGAAAAGTGGAAAGATCGATTTCTCGACTTTGTCGACATGCATGCAAATGGGGAAAACATTTTACTCTCGATTATAGAAGGTCCCATGATTCTACCTACTGTTGAAATACTAGACGATGAATCTTCAGATAGTGAGGATGGAGACGAGGATAGAGTGCGAAAGATGAAAACTGTTCCGAAGGACTTTGCCCAGTATTCAGATGAGCAGAAAAACAGATTTAAAGCCGACAAACAAGCAAGATCTCTTCTGTTACAAAGTATCCCAAATGAGATATACATCAAGATAGATAGCTACAAAGCTAATGCAAAGAAGATGTGGGATCAGCTACAGAAGATGATGATGGGTTCTAAGGTGGCCAACTGTATCAACAATTATGAAGAGTTCAAGGCCAAAGAAGGTGAGAGCTTGGAGGAAACCTATGAGAGGTTTGTGATTCTTCTGAATGAACTATCCAAGAACAAGGTCAAGAAGAAACAAATCGAGAACAATGTGAAGTTTCTCAGTATCCTACAACCAGAATGGAAGAAACATACCCGTCGGATGAAGCAGATGAAAGATTTGAGCGACATACCCCTCCACGAAGTGTATGAAACGTTGAGACAGAATGAGGAGGAGGTTGAAGAGAAAAGATCTGAGAAAAAGAAAGTTGAGAAAGGTGCTGACTCTATTGCTTTAGTTGCTGGAGAAAAGGAAAAAGAGAAGAAAGAGAAAAAGAAAAAGAAAAAAGTTGTGATTCCAAGTTCTGATTCCTATTCAGATTCAGATAGTGATGATGGAGAAAACCTCAAACAAGCTATGCTTCTACTGACCCGAGCATTCCAGAAGAAATTCTACAAGAATCCGGGTTCAAACACATAGAGGTATTCTTCATCTAGTTCAAAGAATCATGAATATCGGAAAAGGGTTGAAGGAAAAAGATATGAGGAGAACCGTAATGTGGAGAGAAAGCCGGATGAGAAGAAGAAATATCTGAATGACTATGCTGGTGCTAAGAAGAAGGCTGACGACCTTGTCAAATGCTACAATTGTGGGAAGGTCGGTCACTACGCTAAAGATTGTCGGAAGCCAAAGGTCAGAAACTCAGAATATTACAAGAACAAGATGCTCTTGGATAAGCAACAAGAAGTTGGCAAGGCATTGATGGTTGAATACGAGTATTGGCTAGATCATTCAGATGAAGAGGAGAAAGAAGAATCAGCTCACATGTGTTTGATGGGCGACACAGTGAAGTATGATGATTCAGATGAAGAAATTACTGATGAGGTAATTAATCTTTCTAAATCTGATTTTATGGTTAAAATGGAAGTTATGATGGTCGAACTTCAAGATCTTCAAAAGAAACTGAAAAAGTAAAAGAACAGAGTTGAAAAGAAAAATCAAAAGATCTTTGATCTTAACAAACAAGTTGTTGGGAACAAAGATTTGATTGATTCTCTTTGCAAATCTATTTTTAATTTTAAACAGGAAAAAGATTGTTTTGAAAATAAGATTTCTGATTTTGAATCTAAATTGTCTAAGTCTGTTTCTGAAAAGCAAGAATATGTTCTAAATGCTTATAAATTGCAGGTTGAAAACAAGAGATTAGCAAAGAAGGTAAATGGTTTGGAAGCCAAACTTTATACACGAGGTCAAACAGATCAAACTATTTTTCTTAACACCCCGAATGAGGAAGCTGAGGTTAGAGAGAAGTGGGGTCTCGGTTACGAAAACCCACACTGTCTAAAGAAAGCTATCAGAAAACAACCAGCTTTGTATAATTTTGATTATCTTTTTGTGGCTGGAAAATATCCTCATTTGAAACCCAAATTTGTTACCAAATCACGTGACAAAGTAAAGGCTAAAGAGGATGAGAAAAGAAAGAACTTAAAGAAAATGCAACTACCATTCTGCTATCAAAAGATGAATGATAGTTATATTTCAGATCAGCCAAAATGTCTTTCAAATGATTATTTTGAAAGTTATTCGTCAAAGGAGTTGGAGGCAAAACATGTTGAAGCTAAAATTTATGTTCCTCCACTCATTTTAGAAAGCAAAATAATCGAGCTTGAAAATATTTTATCTGATGAAAGAATATTGGTTGACATTGAAAAAGTTGTATTTTCAATAGTTATAAAGAACACAGTTTTCAAAGTTGAATCTAATGAGTGTTCTACATCCTCTAAAGCACCTCATACTTCTGAATCTGATTTTGATGATTTATTTGAGTCTGCAAATGATTTCTTAAATTCTGATGAAGGGTGTGTGAATGAGATTGATATGTTTGATTTCAATGCTAAACTTCTAGATCATTCTACTTTTGTTTCTACTTTTGTTATTAATGGTCAAGCTTTACCTAGTGTGCATGTAGTTGGTGAATCATCAACTAAGGTTGATGAAACAGTTTATGTGAATGCTGATTATTATGCTAAAGGTAAGAAGCAAAAGAAAAAGCGCTCACAGAAACAGACTAACACTGGTAAGCTTTCAAAAACATAATCTCAGAAATCTCGTTTTCCTAACAGGTCTAAATCTTATGTTTCAGTGAAAACTAAAAGATCTGAAGAACGAAAGGAATGGCGACTTAAAAGGAAGATCGATGAGAGCACTGAATCATTTCCTCATATGGATGGTAATAGATATACAAGTAGTTCTTCTGATGTAATTGGTAGTGTTGCTTATAATAAACAAAACCTTGTAATTCCTTACAAGCGATATTCAATAAAGCCATTACTCTGATTATCTCAATCTACTACTATGTCATCTAATTATAGACGAAATGATTTTAGTTCTCACCGATTTTCTGATAATTGGTTTGGTACTTATCATGTTGGTTCTTATCAACCATATGTTTCAAACGTTTTTCAAAAGTTCAGAGGATCCATTTATAAATGGATGCCAAAATCTTGTGCAAAACCATTAGGACCCACTTTTATATGGGTACCTAAAGTTATTCTTCCCTGATTTCTCTTATGAAGACCCGTCATATGTGGTACTTGGATAGCAGATGTTCCAAGCATATGACTGGGCAAAAGGATTTATTGTCTAATTATACAGAGAAATTCAGTGGAAATGTAAGATTCGGCAATGATCAATTTTCACCAATTATTGGATATGGTGACATCATTCAAGATAAGTTGATGATAACGAAGGTGAGCCATGTAGAAGGTTTAGAGCACAACCTGTTTAGTATTGGCCAGTTTTGCGACAAAGGGTTAGAGGTAACTTCAAAGCTAAGAGTTGCTCGGTGAGTACGGAAGACGAAAAAGAACTATTAGTTGGCACTCGAAAGTCCAAACTCTACACCATCAATCTTTCAAAGGTCCAGACTGACAATCAGGTTTACTTACTGACAAAAGCTTCAATGCAGAAAAGTTGGCTTTGGCACCGAAGGCTGTCACACCTGAATTTTTGTTACATTAACAAATTGGTCAAATGTAGATTGGTGAAGGTCTTCCTGAGCTGAGATATGAGAAAGAACATCTATGTGCATCATGTGAAAAGGGTAAGATGAAAAGGGCAACTCACAAGCCAAAACCCGAACCGAGTACAAGTTCTCCGCTTGAACTTTTGCATATGGATCTTTGTGGTCCTATGCGTACTCAAAGTATAGGAGGAAAGAAATATGTATTGGTAATTGTGGATGATTATTCGCGTTACACATGGGTAAAGTTTCTAAGGACAAAAGATGAGACGCCCGAAGTAATCATCAACTTTCTGAAGACTACCCAGGTAAACTTGCAGAAGACAGTTAAGCTTCTAAGGACAGATAATGGCACAGAGTTTAAAAAGAAGACTGTTGAAGATTATCTCGAATCTGTTGGGATAACACATTAATTCTCTGTTGCTCGGACGCCAGAACAAAATAGAGTAGTAGAAAGGCGCAATCGAACGCTAGTTGAGGCCGTTCGAACTATGCTCAGTCAGTCAGATTTACCTCTATTTCTGTGGACAGAAGCTGTCTCTACAGCATGTTATACACAAAATCGATCAATTATTCATAGACGGTTTGGAAAAAGTCCTTATGCATTGATTAATAATCACACACCTAATATCAAATATTTTCATGTCTTTTCATGTAGGTGTTTTGTGCTTAATGACAAAGAGAACTTGAATAAGTTCGGACCAAAGGCTGAAGAAGGAATCTTCATTGGCTACTCCCAGACATCTGCTGCATATAGGATTTATATGAAGAGCTCAAAGATTGTTATCGAAAGCCTCAATGTCACATTTGATGAGTAAATGGCTTTTGAACAACACATTTCAGAACCCGTTCTAACCGGAATCTTAGCTTCTGGACATATCCGTCCAGAACCTGTTTACAGAGAATAATTCGGATAAAGCTTCTACATCTACATCGCATTTATCTGAATTAGATTTGTTGTTTGAATTTTTCTATGATGAGTTTCTAGGATCTAAACTTCCTAAATCTGTTATGGTTGACAGGTCTGATGATTTCATGACAAATCATCCAACCACTTCGGATGTATCTACTGAACCAGTTTCCCTAGTTCAGAAAGAAACTCAAATTCAAACACATACTCCTACAGTTGAAGTTGAACCTGAAAATGTTGAACCAGAGGTTACTACTTCAGTTGGATGCACTGTGAATGATAATCAACAGACTGAACAAGTTGTTCCAAGTGAATCTTCTGAACACGAAATTTCAACTGCACCCCCAACAACTATTGAACAACAAGTAGAAGAAAGTGGATATTTAGATGAGTTTTATGATCAATCTACATCGAATCCACTCCCTCATGAGCATAAATGGACCAAAGAGCACCCGATAAGTCAAATAATTGGAGATCCAATTTTACCGGTGCAAACTAGGTCTGCAATAATGAACATGTGTATGCATGATTCCTTTCTGAGTAAGATAGAGCCAACTCGAGTATCAGAGGCTCTCGCAGACTCGGATTAGGTTACTGCTATGCAAGAGGAGCTAAACCAATTTGAAGCCTTGAAAGTCTGGTGACTTATACCTAAACCGGTAGGTAAATCTATCATCAGAAACAAATGGGTATTCAAGAACAAGAAGGATTAAGATGGTATCGTCATTAGGAACAAAGCAAGACTTGTTGCCAAAGGTTACCGACAAGAGGAAGGCATAGATTACGACGAGACTTACGCTCCATTGGCACGTATAGAAGCAATCCGCATGTTTCTAGCCTACGCTGCTCACAAAAACTTCACTGTCTATCAAATGGACGTGAAGACTGCCTTTCTAAATGACATTCTTAAGGAGGAAGTCTACATCTCACAACCAGAAGGCTTTGTGAATCCAGATAAACCAGATCATGTATATATCTTGGATAAACCATTTTATGGGTTAAAACAAGCGCCTCGAGCCTGGTATGATGTTCTATCAAAATTCTTGGTCAAGTCGGGTTTTACTAAAGGTAAAATCGATACTACTTTATTCATTAAAAAGGAAAAAGCCGATATCATTCTTATTCAAATATATGTTGATGATATAATATTTGGCTCTACTAATCCTAAATACTGTAAGAACTTTTCAAATCTAATGGTGTCAAGATTTTAAATGAGTATGATGGGAGAGATGAACTTATTTCTTGGATTACAAGTAAAACAATTTTCAACGGGGATTTTTATAAATCAAGCTAAGTACATTGTTAGGTCTGATTTTATAGTAATCATTGTATTTATAGGGCTTGGTCAAATACTGTGTTTTGTCCTATTCTGTGTTGTATTGACCAAGGGTATTTAAGTCCCTTTGGTCTTTATCTTTGTAAGAACTTAACGCACACTTTCAATATTCAATTACTTTGCACTTCCAAGTCTCTCTCTCTAATTTCTCTCTCTTGGATTCATTGATCTTGGTTTCTCAATTGGTATCAGAACCAACTGAATCTTGAGAGGATTGAGAGATTGTTTTTCTATATCTGAATTTGTGATTGAAATCGAAAATTTGATCGATTTTCTTGAATTTTTTCAAGAAAATCTCGTTTTCTTGACTTCTCATAAAATTTGGATCTGTTTGTGATCGAATTGTGTTGATTTTGGTCTCATTAGTTTCGTTTTTGATAATCGATCACATTTGTTTCAGGTTGTTTTTCAAGAAAAACTGATTTAGATCATCGATTTTGTGAAATTGAAATTTTCTGGAAAAACGAGTTCAAGCACTGTTACATTCATGTTTTTGTGTTTTAGTGGATTTTAATCGAATTTGTTGTTAAGAATGTGTTAAAAAGATGTTTTCGATACTAAGTGTATAAAATTCTTGATTCAATTTCTTAGTTTCGTTTGATCTTGCGAAAGTTTGTGAGTTTTTAAAGTTTGCGCTTCATTCATACAAGTTCGCGCTTCATTCATCATCGTTTGGTTTGCGCTTCCCTCTTCAAACGCAAAGTCTGCTTTGCGCTTCCCTCTACATACGCAAAGCTAACTTTGCGTATCCTTCTTCACATGCAAAGTATTCTTTGCGCTTCAATATTCACACGCAAAGCACGGTTTGCGCTTCTGCTTTCACACGCAAAGCTCTTCTTTGCGCTTCACGTTCAAAACGCAAAGTCTTAGTTTGCGTTTCTAGTTATCAACGCAAAGGTCTTGTTTGCGTTCCCTTCCTGACACGCAAAGATCTACTTTGCGCAAGTTCCAGACTTAGTTTAAAAAAAAAAAGTCTGGGAATTTTTTTTTTGTAACATCTATGGATTCTGCAAAATTTGGCTTTCAAGCTAAGTTCTACACGAGTGACCTCATGATGTCATTGGGTACAGAAACTCGTCCTCCGGTCCTAGTTGACGAAAACGAATTCACTCAATGGCAAGATAGGTTCCTGAACTTCATCGAGGGTCAAGCCAATGGAGAAAACATGATGAAGTCTTTATCTGAAGGACCTTTCATAAAGCATAATAAAGAAACTCCTCCAACAATTGAAGAGGCTTCACGAATGAAAGCTGATCGAGAGCTGAAAGCTAATCTGATGCTGGCTTTACCAAACTCTGTCTACAACCGTGGTTATCACTGCAAGGATTATCCAAATCTATTGTGGGCACAATTGGAAAAGATAATGCTTGGTTCTTCGGTCGCAACTCAGCTCCGACATACTCGATTCATGAACAACTTTGAGGAGTTTAAGGCCAAAGACAGCGAGTCTATAAAGAGTGTTTTCGATAGATTCTGCACAGTGCTGAATGATCTCCGAAAGATAAATGTCATCAAGACAGAGCTTGAGACGAATTTGAAATTCCTTAATGCTCTTCAGCCTGAATGGAACAAAACATGTCACAGACTGAGGAACGATGTTCGGATCTCTACAATGCAGATTCAGGAACTATATGAGATTCTGATGACTGATGAGAGCTTGGTGCTTGAAAAGAAGGCCAAACTGGAGAAAAGGAACAAGAAGACAGTTGACCCAGTTGCACTCCTCACGAAGCAATTGGCTGAACACGCGTTGTCTAAAAATGCTTACAACGGGTCAACTGATGATGATGGTGAAGCATTACAGAAAGCAATGATTCTTCTCTCTCTGCATTACCAGAAGAAGTTCCAACCGAGATCGAGTTCCAATTCTTCTCGCTTCACTTCCGGCTCTACAGTCAAAGTGCCCGAGCCTAAGACTGCATATTGTTATAATTGTGGAAAGTCGGGCCACTACTCAAAGGATTGTCGAGCTAAGAAGGTTAGGGACTCCGCTTACTATAGGAAGAAAATGGAACTAGCAGAAAAGAGAGAGAACGGAACTGCTTTGCTGGTCGAGGAAGAATTCTGGCTAGATTATTCTGGTGATGAAGCTTCAAACGTCGAGATCTCTCAGATGTGCTTGATCGGAGATGACCAGTCAGACGACTCTGAAACAGATGAAGAAGAGGTATTAGCAAAGAATGACCTCATGTCATTTGCAGCTTCAGATTCTTCAACTTCATGAACGCTTGCAGAAACATCTGGATCCATGTAAACAACAATTTGCATATTATTGCTAATATTGCTTTCAGAAATATTCAATTCATTATGCATGGAAGACAGATCAACATTCTCAATCATAACATTCACTAAGTCCTGAATGTTGCAGTCTTCAACAGATTCTCCACTCTTTCCTCTGTCACCAACCGCTTCTTCTTGAATATCTTCTCTTGCTTCAGAAGATCCTTCAACTCTTGGTCTCTTTGCCATCTCCCCCTCATGGCCTTGATGATCAGGATCATCTTGGTCATGTCGGCGCTTAAGAGACGGGCCAGCCTCAGTTCTGCAGCTTTGGTCATGAGAATCAAGCCTTGAATATAAATCTGAGAAGGCTTGAGACATAAACGATTTGAGATCAGCAAAACTTGATCGAACTTCTGATCTGAATGCATGAAACTCATCAGATAAAGTAGTGATCATGTCAGATTCAGACGAAGAAACTGGAGGCGGCGTAGGTTGGAAGTTTCGTAAAAGAGAGATAAGATCTTGATCTTGATGTTCAGGCGGCGACATAGAGAGAAGTCGAGCATAGAGCAGATCTGTCAACTTTGAAACTGGAATATCGTGAAGAGAAGACCGTGAAGATGTACCAGAAGGAACAGAGGAAGAAATACCCGCATTTAAAGAAACCATTGAAGGAAATGGAAGAGAAACAACCGGAGAAGTAGATTTAGGCATAGTAGAAGAAGGTTCACGAAGAACTACTCCAGTTGGTCTTCTGAATGGAATCTCTGGAGGAATCACTGAAGTATCAATTTCCGGCATCTTTCCTTTGAAGAAAGTCTTCAATTTCAGAATTTGAGCTTCCTATTCTGCATCCATTCATTCAGATAATTGACGAATAACATCATTCAATGTAGAGAATTTGTCAGTAGAAGCCCGAGCTTGATCAGAAGAAAGTGCTACAGCTGGAGTTTGATCAGAAGATTGAATTGCTGTAAGGGAAGATGCTGGAGCTTGACTTTGTACCAGAGCTGAAGCTTGATCAAAAGCTGAATCCAATTCATCTACTTGAAGATGTGCAATTGAAGGATTAACTGGAACATATTCATCTTCAGAGAGAACTTCTGTTGAGACAACACTTCCGGTGTCCTTGACTTCCTTTCATAAACTTGAATACGCGGTTGATCAGCATGATCGCTATCATCATCATCAGAATCACTATCATCATCATCTTTATCACTAGCAAGAATAACATCAGCAGCAGTATCATCCTCATCTTCAAAATCAAAAGCAATATCATCAGTAGCTGCAGTACCAATATCAGCAATAACATTCTCAATTTGTTGAGAAGCAACATCCTCTTGAGCTACTTCTGTTTCAACAATAACAGTAACTTCTTGCTCATCTTCAGCCTCTTTTTCAACTTCAGGCTCTTTGTCAGAAACAACTGCTTCAACTTCAACATCTTGTTCAACAGCTTGATTGTCATGAGAAGGCTCTTCTTGTACAACTTCCATGAATTCATTCTCCATACAGTATTCTATGACATCCTCATTTGCAACATCAGCATTGTTTGCAGTAAGAGCATATGGAATAGTCATAGAATAGTTGAAAGTCTTCTTCTGCTTCTGAATGTAAGACATTTCGGAGTCTGGAACCTGAGGCCAAGATAACCTGCGAGGAATAGCTGGATTGCTACGGAGCATGCTTCGAACAATAAGCTTCATAAATCTGACAAACGGAATGAACTTTCGTTTCTTGTTGGTGAACTTGTCATGTACTACCTCTAAGAATTCGGTCCAAAAAATAAACGTGTAGTCGACATGCAAGTCATAGACGACTGCATGGAACAATCGGAGATACATAAAGCTTGCACTGTCAGTGCCAGAATGCTTCGATGTCAGGCACCTGATGAGAACAGAGAACAGTGCATACCATACTGGAGGTAGATTGGATTTGTCAAAGTCTGTAGGTTTGTTCAAAGTACCAACATATCCAAGATTCCGTATCCCTTCATAGATTTCCTCTTCAGATGGAAAGCTATCATATGTAGTTCGACCAGGTCTGGAGTTCGGCTCAGGAAGCTCCAGTATCAATCTCAGTCGCTTGTAGGAAAGAAAAGAGTCAAATTGATCGACTTGAAGCTCAAAGCGGTGCGGACGAGCCAGTTCATTCTTTGTTATAGTATGCCAAGCCTGCTGTAGATACACTTCAGGAACATCTGCGCAGTATGAAAGAGCAGGGGCAAGTGGATGTCTTTTGAGTATTGCTCGTATCACTGGATGAATCTTGATTCTGTCAAAGTCCACGTGATAGTTGTTCGGCTTGTATGGCATATACATGATGGTTGGGAACACATCATTTGGTGTTCGTCGAGAAACAGAAAGATCGGACCCAACCGAAGGATGTGACGGAATCTGAGTATCATGAGAGGCTCGATCAGACGGATCATCAAGAATAGCATTCTCATCTTGAATCATTGGATCAGTATGGATTTTGGATGACATAATAGACCTGAAAAACAAAAATGAAAAAAAAAAAAAATTCTAAGTATGGTTTGCGTGCCAAGTTAGAAGCGCAAACCAAGGTTTGCGTTTCACTCAAGAGACGCAAAGGTGAGTTTGCGTGTCTAACATGGTTCGAAAACTATACTTAGAAAAACAAAACAAAAACTGACAAAAACGCAAGGAAGGTTTGCGTATCAAGTTAGAAGCGCAAAGTAGACTTTGCGTTTCTAGTTAGACGTGCAAAGTTTACTTTGCGTTTCTAACTGGACGCGCAAAGGTCACTTTGCTTTTCTAGTTAGACGCACAAAGTTCACTTTGCGTTTCTAACTAGACTCGCAAAGGTCACTTTGCGGGTCAAACATACTTGATATCAAAACCTGAACAAAACACGAAACACACGCACAAAAAGTTTGCGTGTCAAATAGGAGACGCAAAGTACACTTTACGTGTCCTAGTTGATACGTAAACTATTATACATAGAAAGAACAAAAAGGTTTACACAAGATAGAAGCGCAAAGTCGACTTTACGTTTCTAGTTAGACACGCAAAGTTCACTTTGTGTTTCTAGTTAGACACGCAAAGTTCACTTTGCGTTTCTAACTAGACACGCAAAGTTCACTTTGCGTTTCTAGTTGGACACGCAAAGTTCACTTTGCGTTTCTAACTAGACGCGCAAAGCAGACTTTGCGGGTCTATCATCCTTGTTCAAAAACTAGGTTTTGCGATTATCAGGCCCGAAAACCACAAAAAAAAAACTTAAAATTAAAACAAAATACAAGAAATTAAAGTAAAAGAACACATACCTGAAGATCAATTTACAGATCTAAGCAAAACCCAATACTAGATTTTACGAAAAAATGCACGAAAACACAATCTGTATATTTTGAATGGAACGAGAAATACAAATCATCAGATTTTAGAATACACTAATCGATTAAAAGCACAAACAAATGTAACTCAACATCAATAAACGAAGTGAATAGAATCAAAACATACCTTGATTTCGTATAACAAAATCTGAAAGAAATCAGATTGGAATCGAGAACACAGAGGCGACAGAGAGAATGAGGAGCCGAAAAGTTCAGATACAATGAACAGTAGGCGGGGAAAAAAATGAAAATGAAAAGAAAAACACTATTTATACCTAGAAAACTAAAACAAAAATAAAACTAAATCTAAAAAATAAAAAAAATCATAAAAATAAAAATCCTAAAAAATAAAAAAATAGTAAAAATATACCTGAAATTCTTTTGCCCCCCCTACACAAATGCACAAAAATTTAACTGTTAGTATGGCAAAAGTGTAGAAAAATCTGAGAAACATACCTGTTTAACTTTTGATCAGGACAGATAATTTTCTTCCTTACTCCCCCTCAGCCACAGAAAATACATATTACTTTTTCAGATTAGCTCTCCCCCTTGAAAATTGCACAGGCCATATACAAATAACACAGATACTCAAACATAAAGGCATCAGTATGAAAGATGATCATATTGAATATAAATTTTGTAACAACTGAACATATAAAATTTTAAACACTAAACAAATTAAAGTCTACTCAGTAAAATTTCACAGATTTATCAATCAGTTGAAATCAAGCATATATTGTTGGATGCAAGAACAAGTATAATTGCATATCAAGTTAAGACATGTTCAGTTTCAAAAACTTCCATTTGTCTTATTCAGTGTGCTCGCATATCACCAAGTATCATGAGATGTGTGCTCATTGGCATCTTTTAGCAGTGTGCACATTGGCATCTTAACATGAGTGTGCTCTTTGGCATCTTTTAAGCGCGTGCACTTTGGCATCTTTTAATTAGAAAGTTAATTAAGTAAAGAACATATCGTAAACGTAACTTTCTATCTGATCCTATTGCAGGATTTGGGTCAGCCACTCCTAGACCAGCTGGCCTTAGGGGACTAGGTGTCAAGCACCCCTTGGAACTTACTTTCCCAGATTAGAAAGGCTACATCGACATATTCTAAACCCATTCATACCAGTAAAACATGACTTTCGATCTGATTCTATAGAAGGATTTCTGTTCGATCACTCCCAGACCAAATGACCTTAGGGGACCAGATGTCGAGCATCCCACAGAACTTACTTTCCCAAACCAGAAAGGTCACAGGTACAAACCTTTAAACTCAGAGATTTCTGTATTTTTAAGAATTTATTATTCATCTCAAACACTCAGATCAACGTCTAAATGCTTAGCCCATATTTTCATTCCGATCTATAATTCTGATCACTTAGGTAGTCTAAGCAAAGTAAACTCTAAAAATTCAGACTTACATATCTTTAAAGCAGTATTAAAAGCTACAAACATGTTGCTGACTTTTCGACTTTTGTAAGACTTTGAAATTTGAACATATAAACCTTTAATATTAACAAAGAACTTGTAAATGATTCTAGACATACGTTTTATTCAAAAGAAAGAAAATCTGTAAAATATTATTTTATAGAATAAAATTTGTAAAGATTTAAACTTTTAAATTCAACATGCCTAATTTTGAAAGCAAAAAATTGAAACGTTTTTCATCTAAGGCTTTTGTAAAGATATCAGCAAGTTGATATTCTGTTGGTACAAAATATAATTCAATAGTACCTTCTTCCACGTGATACTTTATAAAATGATATCTCATATCTATGTGCTTGGTCATGGTGTGCTGGACTGGATTGACCGATATGGCAATTGCGGATTTGCTGTCACAATAAATTGGCACTGTCTTGTACAACATCCCGTAATCCCGAAGTTGCGTTTTCATCTAGAGCACTTGAGCACAGCAACTAGCTGCAACGACGTATTCAGCATCGACTGTTGATATTGAAACGCAGTTTTGCTTCTTCGACGCCCAGCTTATCAATCTATCACCTAAAAACTGAAGATGACCAGAAGTACTCTTCCTGTCCAATTGATTACCACCAAAATCTGCATCTGAATAAGCAATCAAATTATAGTCAGAACTTTTAGGATACCATAATCCTAAATAAGGAGTTCCTTTAATATATCTAAAAATGCGTTTGACTGCTAAAAGATGAAATTCTTTTGGTTTAGCCTGAAATCGGGCACACAAGCACGTGGAGAACATTATGTCCGGGCGACTGGAAGTTAGATACATCAGTGATCCGATCATCCCTATGTATGTCTTTTGATCGACAACTTTTCCATCTGGATCGAGTCCGAGTTTGGCACCATGAGCCATCGACGTTCCAATTGAAGTAGATTTGTCCATCTTGAATTTCTTCAAAATGTCAAATATGTATTTGGACTGGTTGATGAAAATACCATCAGGAAGCTGCTTCACTTGTAAGCCGAGAAAGAAATTGATTTCTCCCATCATGCTCATCTGAAATCTAGAGGTCATTAAATCAGAAAACCATGTACACAAAGATTTGTTAGTCCCACCGAAAATAATATCATCTACGTATATTTGTACTAAGCAGATATCAAGATTAGTTCTATGAATGAAAAAAGTAGTATCGATAGACCCTTTGGTGAATCCGGATTTGACCAAGAAAGTTGACAACTCGTCATACCATGCCCGTGGAGCTTGTTTCAAACCATACAATGCTTTATCGAGAAAATATACGTAATCTGGACGATCTATGTCAACAAATCCCTCTGACTGAGATACATATACTTCTTCTTTAAGTTTGCCATTGAGAAATGCCGTCTTGACGTCCATTTGATATACTGTAAAGTTGCGATAAGCAGCGAACGCAAGAAACATTCGGATAGCTTCCAATCTGGCAACAGGTGCAAACGTTTCATCGTAGTCAATACCTTCTTCTTGTCGATATCCTTTGGCTACCAACCTTGCTTTGTTTCGCACGACGATACCATCTTTATCCTTTTTATTCTTGAATATCCACTTTGTACCAATTATGCTTTTCCCTTTCGGCCTAGGTACAAGTCTCCACACTTTGAGCGCATCAAATTGATTGATCTCCTCTTTCATAGCAATGATCTAATCCGGGTCCTCCAATGCTTCAGAAACTTTTGTAGGTTCAATCTTGCTTAGGAAGCAAGTGAAGAGACATTCATTGGAAGTAGCCGACTTGGAGCGTGTAGAAACACTGGCTTGAGGATCTACAATAATTTGATGAATTGGATGAGATCTTGTCTATTTTGTTGTATGAGGGAGATGATCAATTACATCTTGAACAACTTCCAATTGAAGAGAGGGAGGTTCAGAAACTTCAATATCAGATGAAGAGATAGAAATAGTTTCCACTTGAGGAGGAGATATCTCAACAATCTCTGAATCAGATTCAGGAACAGTTTGTTGATTAACATCATTCTGTACTTCTTCCAGAACCGATTCCTCTTGAACAAGTTGTTCTTCTTGAACTGGTTCTGATTGTACATTTTCTGATTGAATAGGTTCTTGTTGTGCCGGTTCTTGTTGAACAGGAGGGACTGGAGCAACATCATTGTCAGAGATAGATGCAGCGGAATTTGGAATAAATGAGCTCTCAGTTTCCTGATTCAAAACATTAGAAAAATTTACAGAGCTAGATTTAGGCACATCATCATAAAAATTTTCAAACATAAAATCAAGATCAGAAAGAATAGGAGAGGGAGTAGAAGAGTCCTGGTTATCCGATGAAAGAGCAGGTTCTGAACTAATTTGTTCAGAAACTGAATTTCCAATGATAGCGGGTTCTGAGCCTGAGTGACTAGAAACCAAATCAGCAGCTTCGTCAAATTTTACATTGACACTCTCTATGACCTTTCTTGCAGAGATAAAAAAAACTCTATAAGTTGCGGAGTTCGAAGAATAACCCACGAATACACCCTCGTCTGCCTTTGGACTAAACTTGTTGAGATTCTCCCTGTCACTCAGAATGTAGCATTTACATCCGAATGACTTGAAATATTTGATGTTCGGTTTGATCCCGTTCATAAGTTCATACGGTGTTTTGTTGAAGCGACGATGCAGAATTGATCTATTATGTGAATGACAGACAGTTGACACTGCTTCAGCCCAGTAAGACAAAGGTAGACCTGAATAAGCGAGCATTGACCTGGCAGACTCAACAAGCGTTCTGTTTCTTCTTTCAACAACGCCGTTCTGTTGCGGAGTACGTGCAACAGAAAATTGTTGTTGTATTCCTTGAGATTCATAGAATGCCTGAAGAGTACTGTTTTTGAACTCAGTACCATTGTCAGATCTTACCACTTTCACTTGCTTCTGCTTATTTGTCTGAATTGTCTTGATGAGACTGATGAGTACTTCAGGAGTCTCGTCTTTTGACTTCAGAAATTTTACCTAAGTATATCTGGAGTAGTCATCAACAACCACCAAAACATATTTCTTACGTACTAAACTCTTCGTCTTCATCGGACCACACAAATCAACATGCAAAAGATCAAGAATAGCCGACGTGCAGTGTTCAGGTTTAGGCTTGTGAGGAGCTTTCTTCATTTTTCCTTTCTCACAATCCTGGCATAGATGGTCTTTCTGGAAATGGAGAACTGGAAGACCTCTCACAGAATCATTCTTGACCAGGCGATCCATATACTTGAGGTTGAGATGAGCTAAACGTCTGTGCCAAATCCAACTTTCTTGAACTGAAGCTTTAGAGAGCAAGCAGATATCTCAAGGAATTTTGATCTTAGAAAGATCAATAGTATACAAATTTGATTGTATTTTTCCTACCAGAAGATCCTTTCCATTATCATTCTTCACTGCAACTCTTTTGGATTTGAAGCTAACTTCAAGGTCTTTATCACAGAATTGACCGATGCTGAAAAGGTTGTGACTTAGACCCTCGACGTAGCTTACTCTTTTGACAGTTATGTTACCATGAACTAGATCACCATAACCAAGAATCGGAGCAGTCTCACAATTACCAAATTTCACACGACCGCAACATTTATCTTTAAAATTAGACAGAAGTGATTTGTTGCCAGTCATATGTTTTGAACTTCCCGAGTCCAGATACCATAATTGACTAAGCTGCACACACAGAAACTACACCTTTTTAGGTACCCATATGCTTATGGGTCCCTTGTTATATTTTATATCTTATTTCTCACAGAATTATTTTTCTTGAAAGAATGAAAGCAATTATCAATAGATGATAAAACACAATTATCAGAATCAGAACTAGAAGAAGCATATGAGATATTCTTTGATATATCAAACATTTGCTTAAAAGAGTATTTTGGGTTTTTATTACGAGAAGCAAATGTATCAGTATCACAAAGATTGTCTACACAATTTACTCCTAACAGTTCAGATTCTAATCTTTGCTGTTTCATCCTCCAAATCTGCCTTGTTGACTTCCTCACAGTCCGATCTGAAGAAGAAAAATCAAAAACATTAGAATTTTTAGATAAAACAGTATCATGTTTCTTTGACTTCTTTGATCTTCTTCTTTTACGCTTCTTTTTATAAAATTGAGCATTTAGCAGTAAAGAATTATCAATAATTGGATCAGAAGAAGAAATTTTATCAAAGAAATCAATTTTAGCATTTGACATTGAAGAACTAGCCTCGGAGTGAAGATTTTCAAAATTTCGCAAGACAAGAGGAGGTTTGCGCTTCCCATAGGAGGCGCAAACTGAGCTTTGCGCTTCCCACTGCATGCGCAAACTCTCAGTTTGCGTTTCCAATGTGGAACGCAAATGACCATTATTTTTTAAAACCTTAGCATTTTCCTTTGAAACTTTTAAAAAACCGGAAGAACTTTTATCTTCAAAACTTGTTTTCATTATAAAAAGAAATAAATCGTTTTGTAAACAAGTTTGAAGATTTTGTTCTTCCAATCTATCTTCAAGATCAACAATCTTACCTTCTAACACTAATGGAGGAATGTATTTCTTAGTATCATAAGATACCGGAGATACATTTTCCTTATCAGTGTTAGCAAATATATCAACGAAATCTGTTGATAATGAAGATTTATTGGAAGAATTGATATTTAAAATATTTTGAAATTTTCTGGTTTTCTTAGACTGATCAGGAAAATATTTTGCATTTTCAGAAGTATAAACAAATGGTATTTCCATCCTCTTATTTTTCATCCTCTTCACATTTTCTTCTTCCAAAATTTGTTTCTCAGTTGTCCAAAAGAATTTAAACTGAGGAGCATATTTTGCAAGAGTAAAATAATCATATTCATATGAAGTAGGAACTTCATTTTTAGCATGATTTAAAAAATGCGGGTTTTCAAAACCAAGTCCCCACTTTTCTTTTATGGCTTCTTCACTCCTTGGTTTATTCATGTAAATTGTTTGCTCAGACTGTTCTCTTTTATACAATTTCTTTTCTAAAACAATTATCTTGTCAGAAAGATTTTGATTTGAAGAAGTCATTTCAGCCAACGAATCACGATAAGTCTGATTTGAATTTTCTAGATCAACTAACTGCTTTTGAAATTTCTCTTTTGTATCAATTAAAATTGATTTTTCATCTTTTAAAGAAATTTGCAATTTATCAATTAAATCAGACTTTTCTTGATTTTTAACCTTTTTAGAAACAAACTTTGAGCGCATATCATGCAAAGCAGTGATAAAAACATTCAATTAAGATAAGAAGAAATTATAGTTAAACTCAGATATTACCTCAGAACCATCAGATGAGGTATCCTCTTCCTCATCATCAGAATTGTCATCACCTATAAAGCACATAGCCGCAGTCTCCTCATTTTCGGCCTCGTTGTCTGAATGGTCCAACCAGTATTCTTCATCGGCCAACATGATAGTACCACTTTCTTTCTTTTCAGCTAAAGCCAACTTCTTTCGGTAAAAAGCAGCATCCTTAACCACCTTGACTCTGCAGTCCTTAACCATATGTCCTGGCTTCCTACAGTTGAAACAATTCATCATCTTTTTGTCATCTTTCTTTTGGTCAACAACCTTAGCCGGTTCATACTTTGGAGTGAATGGATTTGAAGAAGCACCAGGTTCTATCTTTTTAGAACCAGAAGTAAACTGCAAGTTGTTCGACCCAGATCTGTGTTTGAACTATTTCTTGTAATGCTGAGTCAAAAGAATCATGGCCTTTTCAAGCGTTTCGCCATCATCATCTATAGATCCATCATAAGCCGATTCAGTCAAAGCTTGCTCAGCCAGTTGGCTAGCTATAAGAGCAATGGGATCTACTGACAGAGGCTTGTTCTTTTTATCCATTTTCGCCTTCTTCTCCATTACCAAAGATTCATCTGTCATCAAGATTTCATATAACTCCTGAATTGGCATTGTTGAGATTCTGACATCATTTCTCATTCGATGGCATACCTTGTTCCACTCAGGTTGTAAAGCGTTCAGAAACTTCAAGTTTGCCTCCAACTCAGTCTTGGTAACTTTAATCTTGTAGAGATCATTGATAACAACCCATAATCGATCAAAAACATTTTTCAAACTTTCCCCATCCTTGGCCTTGAACTTTTCAAAGTTGTTCATGTACCTTGTCTGTCGTAACTGAGTAGACATTACAGTACCAAGCATGATCTTCTCAAGTTGTGTCCACATCAACATTGGGTTATGTTTGAGACAGTCGATTCTGTTATAGATGGAGTTGGGAAGAGCAAGGATCAGATTCGACTTAGCCTGACTGTCTGCTTGATATCTTAAGACCTCTTCAGCTTCCTACTCTCTTAAAGCTTTTTCAACAGTTGTAGCTGGAGTAGTAGCAGTAGCTGGGATCACTTTCCTTGGAATTTCCATAGGACCCTGAGTCAGTGATTTCATCATGTTCTCCCCATTTGGTTGCCTTTCAATAAAGTTGATGAATCTATCCTGCCATTGTTCGAATTCATTCTCATTGATAAGAACTGGTGGACGAGTATCGGACCCCAAAGACATCATGAGGTCATTTTTGTACAGTTGTGCTTGTAGAGACATCTTGTGAAAAACTCAGAAATTTCAGCAAAATTTGTCTAAGTAAGAGAGACCCGCAAACTAGAGGTTTGCGTTTGTAATGATGAGCGCAAAGTGAGCTTTGCGTGTGCTGAAGGGAACGCAAACTGAGCTTTGCGTTTGCTGAAAGGAACGCAAACTGAGCTTTGCGTTTGTAGAAGGGAACGCAAACTGAGCTTTGCGTTTGCTGAAGGGAACGCAAACTGAGCTTTGCGTTTGCTGAAGGGAACGCAAACTGAGCTTTGCGTTTGCTGAAAGGAACGCAAACTGAGCTTTGCGTTTATAAACTTCGCGGGTGTTAACTTTGCGAATGAGATACTTTGCGTTTGATGCACAAAGACTTTTCACTTGAATAGAGAAACGCAAACTGAGGGTTTGCGTGTCAGACTAGAATCGAGAAACTTGGCCTTGCGTTTCCAATGAGAACCGCAAACCTGAAAATTTTACTAACACACGAGTTAGATCACAAGATATAAGAATGCATGAATGAGGCGCAAAGCATAAGAATCACACGCAAACATATATGAATCAAACGTAAACTCTCATGAATGAAACGCAAAGTTCAGAAACACTACTACTACATGCAACCTATGAATAACACGCAAAGTACATGTTAGACACGCAAAGTCACACGAACTCACAGATTTTCGCAAGAACAAATCAAACTAAGAATTTTAACCAAGAAAATCATATACTGAACTTCGAAAACATCTTTCTAACAAATTTTATCAAACAATTTCGATTAAAATCAACAAAAACTAAAAAATCGACAAAGAACAGAACAAGAACGTCATTTTTCAGAAAACACAGAATCGCAAAATTGATGATCAAATCAAGGTTTTTATGCAAAATAATAGGAAACAACAGTGATTGATTATCAAAAACGAGTCTAACAAGATCAAAAACAATACAATTCGATCACAAACATATCCAAATTTTATGAGAAATCAAGAAAACGAGATTTTCTTGAAAAATTCAAGAAAATCGATCAAATTTTCGATTTCAATCACAAATTCAGATTTAGAAAAACAATCTCTCAATCCTCTCAAGATTCAGATTGCTCTGATACCAATTGAGAGTCCAAGATCACTGATTCTTTTATAGAGAGAAAGTAGAGAGAGAAAGTAGAGAAGCGCAAAGTTCAGAGATGTATTGAAATGTAATTGCCAAAGTTACAAAACAAAGGCTCTAAGGGGACTTAAATACCCCAAGCCTTTACAAAATAGAAAAGAACATAAAGCACAGTAAAAGCTTAGAAAATAGATACAATGATTACTACAAAATTAGACTTAACATTTTCTATATACTTTCAAGTATTCACACACACCGGTTTGTATTTCAAAGAATTTTGAGCGTTATTTCATTTCGAAGCGTTTCATTCAATAATGTCTATATTTTGTTTCATATAGACAATATCCATTATTCTTGATCTTAAGCTTTGATTGCTATATCATTTGTTTCTGATCATTTCCATAGAATGTCAGATTTTCAAACAAGTCTCTTGCATTCTTATCTATTCATTCAATTTACTTGTTTAAAAATATTTCAATGTTTAAATATGCTCATATCTTCATGATTATATTCTGAGCATATATACATCTGACATTTGTATATTTATGCTTTAACTGTTCAAGTTAAACCATCTTGAGCAACATATGCTTCATAGGAATATGGGTTCTTTGTGCTAGGACTTAAATGAAAACTTCTATGGATTCACGATTACCAGTGTCTCCAACCCAAGAAGTTTCTCCATAGTGATTGAGTGTGAGGAGTCAAAAAGAAATGAGTGTGGGTTGTGTGTTGAGGTAAAATGGAAAAGAGAGTTTGGTTAGATGTGAGATTAATGATTAAAACAAAGAGGTTGTGAGAACAGAGTAAAAGAATATCAAACTCTGCACCAACTACTTTCTGAGCCGGGCAACAACATTACTAATGTTTCACAATTCTTGGTATGCATTATCAAAAAGCTCCTTTTCTATGTGTATCCGTTACACACAGTAACTTCGTGTTACTGACAAGCATATTAACTGATTCATTTGATGATTCAGGTGTTACATTCCTACTTTGTCTATATTTGAAAAGATCTGGATTAATACATTGTTCAAATTGGCAACGAATCAGAGGCTTCTTATGATAGATCAATGGTCAGAACGGATAAAGACATTTCTTGATGAAAGTTTTGATGATATCGATGCTCGTTTCATCAAAAGGGGGAGATGATTTAAAGAAATATCAGAATCAGAAATTTCAAAGTGAAAGATTTGAAGATGTGATAAAGTTCAAAGTTTGAAAGTTTGTTCAAGCAAAGTCAAAGATGTTTGAAAATGTGTTGATTTACTGAAACTTTCTTTGAAGATACTTTGCTAAAGCAATTCGAGCTGAAAATGGAGATAATTTATTTCCGAAGTCAGAAAAGAGTTTTGTGATAGTTTTGGGGAGATTATTGAAGATCGTTTCTACCATGTTTGGCGGAGATTGTTAATTTTGTTCAAAGACAGACTTGAGAAGAAAACTTGTTACAAAGGAGGAGATTGTACTTTTTGAGCTTGAAGAGAAGACTGAATTGCAAAATATTTCAAAGATGATCTTGAATCCAAAGGGGGAGATTGTTAGAGCAGAAATATGTTGGATACAAGATTATGAAGACTAGAAGTCAGAGTACAAGAAGTCAAAGCTGGAAAGTCAACTCTCAAGCATAAAGTCAAGGTCTTTTGTAATAAAAGTCAAAGTCAATGTATTGTATTTGTTTCCTTGTAATTGTTGTGGGTATAAATAGATTTTCTCTTTGTATTCTTTGTAAGACACTACACGGAGCATATGAGAGAAGAGGAGATTGAATATTATTCTAGAGAAAGAATGTAGTGAGAGAAAGTGTGTTTTGTAACATTTTGATTCATCAATGACATATGATTTCTCATCTTTATTGTTTGTGATTGATTAGAACTTGAAATAGGACATAACAAACTCTCAGCATCAAAGTCAAAGTTAGTTGTAATAAAAGTCAAAGTCAATATTGTAATTTGTATTTTTCTTATGTTGTGCGCGTTTATGTGTTGTGAGAGTTTATCTTTGTGAGAGTATTATTCTTGTGTATAAATAGGGATATGGCTATTTGTTGTGTTCCTTCTTGAACAGATTCATTGTACACATGTTAAGCATTGAGAGAGAAATAGTGTACGTTGAATTTGAAATCAATACAAGACTGTTTCAATTGGAAATTACTTGTGATAATCTTGATCTATACATATTGTGGGACACACGGGCGTTTTTGGTGAGAGAAAGAAGTGGAAAATGGAACAATGGAGAGGCATACCTGAGAAGGTTTCTCCCCCTTAGATGTTGAGATAATCTTCAAATTTCGAGAGGCAACGATTCTATTTTGATTGCCTTGGGATATTGGCTTTGAAGTCTTTTCTCTTCTCCTTCCTGTTTCATTAATGATCACGCCCTTGAGCTAAGGGACGCTAATGGGATTTGGAGTGAACCATAAGGCTGATTCATCATCTTCCTCATCGTCACCATCATCAATGCCCATGGAGACTTGTTGATCCTCAAGCTCCAGCTCTTCTTCGTCTTCCTCCTCGTCTTCCTCTTCTTCTTCATCAGGGATACCATATTAGAAGAGGAAGAAGGGGATTGGGCGGCGTCTTTCTCCACCTCAAACTAAGGGAGGTCTTCACCCACTTCCTCAGTGGTCATCTTCCCCTCTTTGTCATCATCATTCGGGGAAGGGACATCAGCTTCAGCAACAACAACTTCTGCTGAGAGTGAAGGGCCATAAGCTTCCAACGTTTTTAATCGGGATTCAAGGCCAGGGATGACCTTTGTCGCTTCGAAGAAAAAATACACAACGAGAAGAAGTGACTCACGATCAACTTATGTTAACGAAGAAGCAGGCACTAGAACTGGTTCATTCAGCTTGTTCAGGATATCAACTAATAGCTGATTTATTGTATCAGTCTTTAAACTGAGGCTGTTGACAGAAGTGTTGAGTGAGATTACATGGCCATTTAAAATTGCAGTGATAATGTGTTCTGATCCACGTATTCTTTTAACTTCAACATCTCCTCCGCAAGCGCTAATAGCTGAGAATTATCAGCCTTAAAGGAGAGGGAAGTGGTGAGGAACTTCAGCGCTTCGCCAACTTAGTTCACAACAACGGTGTTGTTATTGATGGTGGTGGAGAGAGATGCCACTTTATCACTGACCTCAGTGATAGAGGTTATTGTTAATGTAATGTTTATATCAAGTGTTTGACTTTTACTTTGACTTTTGTTATTCATGTATTTCATGCTTTGTGAGAGTAGTGTGAGATATAAATAGAATAGTTCTTTGAGAGAACCATGTAACTGAAAGCATTGTACGCAGATCTTGTACTCAATAGACATATAACAGTTTCTCTCTCCAGTTTCTCTCTCCATACTGATTGATCTTATTTGTATTGTTTGTGATTGATCATGGCTTGATTTGGACTTACATTTGGTATTAGAGCCTACCCTTACATTTAGTTTAGATTTATTTTTCTTTCAATAATCTACTGATTTCTATCTCCTAATCTTATTGTTTATCATCAATCAATACCAATCATGATCTCAATTGGACCTCACAATTGGTATCAGAGCTAAACAGAAAACATCTTTCTGAACGATCATGAGATCTGATTGTGTTTTTGAATAGAACAGTCGATTTCTGGTTTTGTATTGATTAGATGTTCTTTATTGTTAAAATTGATTCAGAGTATATTGTAGACCATTATCGAATCAATTACTAGTGTCAATTTCAATCCAGAAACCAATTTGATCGATTTTTTGAGTATATTCTGTTCGAAAATTTTGTTTACTGTGGTTGAAATCGATTTGGTGCTTAGAGTCAAAATCAGACTATATGTTCAACTACAAATGTGCTTAATAGTATTTTTCGAACCTGTGGATAAATTTTCAACTCAGAAATCGATGTTTTGAAGGTTTGATTTGAAGTTTTTTAGAAAATCGTTCCAGATCCATAAGTTTCACAAGATCGAGATAAGAACTCGCTAATGTGTGAAGATTCGCAGAAAGAAGAAGTTATTTGGAAGATTTCGCAGAACATTGGACACAACAATTTTTACAAGGGAGGAATTGGCAAGTGGCATATTGCGAAAGTTGTAGGATTCGTAGGCCACTGTGCTACATGTTGTGTGCGAATTCTAAAGGAATTCGCAGGCCCCTTGATTCTTAATGTCAAAGTTTCGCAGGTTGTATGTTTGCAAAAAGTGGCTTCCAAAATTTTGAAAATGTTCTAACTCCAGAATTCACAGGTAAGGGAGTTCCGAATTCTGAGGATTCGTGAAGATGACGTCCGCGAAATGCGAGGATTCGCTAACATGAGGCTAGCGAAAGTCTGGAATTCGCAATGCAAGCCTCTGCGAATTGTGGTTTAAGCTTAATGCATCTTGCGAATTGGGCTCTATTGTTTATAGCGATTTGCGAATTCCAGTTGTTTGCGAAAGTTGGTGATGTTTTTGAGAATTCTGACTGTTCTGAACCCTATTTCATACAAGTTTGCTCTGTTCCTGAGCTTTATACGCGGAATGCATATGTCACAGCTGGTTGGTCACATATCCTTAGCAACTGATCTATATTTCACTAGTGCTCGTGATCTGCAAATATTTTCAGATTCTGGATTTGATGATTTGGTCTCTGCTTGGATTGAGTTAGCTGCCTGAGCATCCACAATCATCAGTCTGGAAAGCTTCTTTAGTTGTTAGACCGTTGAGAGCATTTTATCATTCTTCTGACTTGATCACTCAGTAGTGTGAGCGACTGCAATCACTGTTCTGCACTTTGGTTGTGCTTTAGAATCCTGAGAGCCGATAATCATCTAGCTGATTTGTGAGGAAAGGAGTTCCGGGTTTGATGACTCAGTATTCTAGAAACCAGTCAGAAAATGAGTACCTTTCATCAGTTGTTGAACAATTGCTTGCCTTCTAACCCTTGCCTTGTAGTGTTGCTACCGGATGCTACCGCCCGTATGCTTATCCGATGAAGTTCTTAAGCTGAATTCTAAATTCAACTCATGGTTCACAGACAGATCAGATGTTATATACTGAAGATGCACTTGGGTGTCACTCTATAATCCACACATATCATTCTTGTGGGCGTTAAGGAATGTGTTGGATTTACTAGAGGAAAAAGCTATCTTTATGTGCACCCAGTCGAGGTTATTGTCTACATCAGATCTGATATTTCAGTTGATACTTCGAGGATAAGAGCTACATTCTAGGGGGAGCTTAAGGATGCTTTTGATGTTTATGCAACACTAAGTTTTATAAAGAAATCAAGGGGTAGAGGAGCTAAGGCTGGAGCTCATCAGAGAATGATTAATTTACAAAACATTGGGGGAGAATGTTAGAACATATTTTATGTTCTATATTACAAGTTTTATAAAGTAATCAATATATTGTAATGGGCCTTGTATTGGGTTTGGGCTTATATTGTGTACAAGGGTTATGGGGGTATAAATAGGAATCATGTAGTATTGTTTTAGATTAACCTTTCTTTTTGTGTAATTCAAATCTTCAACGATGTAGCCACACAGTGTTCTTGTTCTCTTACTGTACATTTATTTTGCTTTCAATAATCTACTGATTTCTATCTCCTAATGTTCTTGTTTATCATCAATCAATACCAATCATGATCTCAATTGGACCTCATAATTGGTATCAAAGCTAAACATAAAACATCTTTCTGAATGATCATGAGATCTGATTGTGTTTTTGAATAGAACAGTCGATTTCTGGTTTTGTATTGATTTTATGTTCTTTATTGTTAAAATTGATTAAGAGTATATTGTAGACCAATATCGAATCAATTAGTAGTGTCAATTTCATTCAAGAAATCAGTTTGATCGATTTTTTGAGTATATTCTGTTCGAAAATTTTGTTTACTGTGGTTGAAATCGATTTGGTGCTTAGAGTCAAAATCAGACTATATGTTCAACTACAAATGTGCTTAATAGTATTTTTCGAACATGTGGATAAATTTTCAACTCAGAAATCGAAGTTTTGAAGGTTTGATTTGAAGTTTTTTAGAAAATCGTTCCAGATCCATAAGTTTCGCAAGATCGAGATAAGAACTCGCTAATGTGTGAAGATTCGCAGAAAGAAGAAGTTATTTGGAAGATTTCGCAGAACATTGGACACAATAATTTTTACAATGGAGGAATTGGCAAGTGGCATATTGCGAAAGTTGAAGGATTCGCAGGCCACTGTGCTACATGTTGTGTGCGAATTCTAAAGGAATTCGCAGGCCACTTGATTCTTAATGTTAAAGTTTCGCAGGTTGTATGTTTGCAAAAAGTGGCTTCCAAAATTTTGAAAATGTTCTAACTCCAGAATTCACAGGTAAGGGAGTTCCGAATTCTGAGGATTCGTGAAGATGACGTCTGCGAAATGCGAGGATTCGCTAACATGAGGCTAGCGAAAGTCTGGAATTCGCAATGCAAGCCTCTGCGAATTATGGTTTAAGCTTAATGCATCTTGCGAATTGTGCTCTATTGTTTATAGGGATTTGCGAATTTCAGTTGTTTGCGAAAGTTGGTGATGTTTTTGAGAATTCTGACTGTTCTGAACCCTATTTCATACAAGTTTGCTCTGTTCCTGAGCTTTATACGCGGAATGCATATGTGACAGCTGGTTGGTCACATATCCTTAGCAACTGATCTATATTTCAATAGTGCTCGTGATCTGCAAATAATTTCAGATTCTGGATTTGATGATTTGGTCTCTGCTTGGATTGAGTTAGCTGCCTGAGCATGCACAATCATCAGTCTGGAAAGCTTCTTTAGTTGTTAGACCGTTGAGAGCATTTTATCATTCTTCTGACTTGATCACTCAGTAGTGTGAGCGACTGCAATCACTGTTCTGCACTTTGGTTGTGCTTTAGAATCCTGAGAGCCGATAATCATCTAGCTGATTTGTGAGGAAAGGAGTTCCGGGTTTGATGACTCAGTATTCTAGAAACCAGTCAGAAAATGAGTACCTTTCATCAGTTGTTGAACAATTGCTTGCCTTCTAACCCTTGCCTTGTAATGTTGCTACCGGATGCTACCGCCCGTATGCTTATCCGATGAAGTTCTTAAGCTGAATTCTAAATTCAACTCACGTTTCACAGACATATCAGATGTTATATACTGAAGATGCACTTGGGTGTCACTCCATAATCCACACATATCATTCTTGTGGGCGTTAAGGAATGTGTTGGATTTACTAGAGGAAAAAGTTGTCTTTATGTGCACCCAGTCGAGGTTATTGTCTACATCAGATCTGATATTTCAGTTGATACTTCGAGGATAAGAGCTACATTCTAGGGGGAGCTTAAGGATGCTTTTGATGTTTATGCAACACTAAGTTTTATAAAGAAATCAAGGGGTAGAGGAGCTAAGGCTGGAGCTGATCAGAGAATGATTAATTTACAAAACATAGGGGGAGAATGTTAGAACATATTTTATGTTCTATTTTACAAGTTTTATAAAGTAATCAATATATTGTAATGGGCCTTGTATTGGGTTTGGGCTTATATTGTGTACAAGGGTTATGGGGGTATAAATAGGAATCATGTAGTATTGTTTTAGGTTAACCTTTCTTTTTGTGTAATTCAAATCTTCAACGATGTAGCCACACAGTGTTCTTGTTCTCTTACTGTACATTTATTTTGCTTTCAATAATCTACTGATTTCTATCTCCTAATGTTCTTGTTTATCATCAATCAATACCAATCATGATCTCAATTGGACCTCATAATTGGTATCAAAGCTAAACAGAAAACATCTTTCTGAACGATCATGAGATCTGATTGTGTTTTTGAATAGAACAGTCGATTTCTGGTTTTGTATTGATTTTATGTTCTTTATTGTTAAAATTGATTAAGAGTATATTGTAGACCAATATCGAATCAATTACTAGTGTCAATTTCATTCAAGAAATCAGTTTGATCGATTTTTTGAGTATATTCTGTTCGAAAATTTTGTTTACTGTGGTTGAAATCGATTTGGTGCTTAGAGTCAAAATCAGACTATATGTTCAACTACAAATGTGCTTAATAGTATTTTTCGAACCTGTGGATAAATTTTCTACTCAGAAATCGAAGTTTTGAAGGTTTGATTTGATGTTTTTTAGAAAATCGTTCCAGATCCATAAGTTTCGCAAGATCGAGATAAGAACTCGCTAATGTGTGAAGATTCGCAGAAAGAAGAAGTTATTTGGAAGATTTCGCATAACATTGGACACAACAATTTTTACAATGGAGGAATTGGCAAGTGGCATATTGCGAAAGTTGAAGGATTCGCAGGCCACTGTGCTACATGTTGTGTGCGAATTCTAAAGGAATTCGCAGGCCACTTGATTCTTAATGTCAAAGTTTCGCAGGTTGTATGTTTGCAAAAAGTGGCTTCCAAAATTTTGAAAATGTTCTAACTCCTGAATTCACAGGTAAGGGAGTTCCGAATTCTGAGGATTCGTGAAGATGACGTCTGCGAAATGCGAGGATTCGCTAACATGAGGCTAGCGAAAGTCTGGAATTCGCAATGCAAGCCTCTGCGAATTATGGTTTAAGCTTAATGCATCTTGCGAATTGTGCTCTATTGTTTATAGGGATTTGCGAATTTCAGTTGTTTGCGAAAGTTGGTGATGTTTTTGAGAATTCTGACTGTTCTGAACCCTATTTCATACAAGTTTGCTCTGTTCCTGAGCTTTATACGCGGAATGCATATGTGACAGCTGGTTGGTCACATATCCTTAGCAACTGATCTATATTTCAATAGTGCTCGTGATCTGCAAATATTTTCAGATTCTGGATTTGATGATTTGGTCTCTGCTTGGATTGAGTTAGCTTCCTGAGCATCCGCAATCATCAGTCTGGAAAGCTTCTTTAGTTGTTAGACCGTTGAGAGCATTTTATCATTCTTCTGACTTGATCACTCAGTAGTGTGAGCGACTGCAATCACTGTTCTGCACTTTGGTTGTGCTTTAGAATCCTGAGAGCCGATAATCATCTAGCTGATTTGTGAAGAAAGGAGTTCCGGGTTTGATGACTCAGTATTCTAGAAACCAGTCAGAAAATGAGTACCTTTCATCAGTTGTTGAACAATTGCTTGCCTTCTAACCCTTGCCTTGTAGTGTTGCTACCGGATGCTACCGCCCGTATGCTTATCCGATGAAGTTCTTAAGCTGAATTCTAAATTCAACTCACGGTTTACAGACAGATCAGATGTTATATACTGAAGATGCACTTGGGTGTCACTCCATAATCCACACATATCATTCTTGTGGGCGTTAAGGAATGTGTTGGATTTAGTAGAGGAAAAAGCTGTCTTTATGTGCACCCAATCGAGGTTATTGTCTACATCAGATCTGATATTTCAGTTGATACTTCGAGGATAAGAGCTACATTCTAGGGGGAGCTTAAGGATGCTTTTGATGTTTATGCAACACTAAGTTTTATAAAGAAATCAAGGGGTAGAGGAGCTAAGGCTGGAGCTGATCAGAGAATGATTAATTTACAAAACATAGGGGGAGAATGTTAGAACATATTTTATGTTCTATTTTACAAGTTTTATAAAGTAATCAATATATTGTAATGGGCCTTGTATTGGGTTTGGGCTTATATTGTGTACAAGGGTTATGGGGGTATAAATAGGAATCATGTAGTATTGTTTTAGGTTAACCTTTCTTTTTGTGTAATTCAAATCTTCAACGATGTAGCCACACAGTGTTCTTGTTCTCTTACTGTACATTTATTTTGCTTTCAATAATCTACTGATTTCTATCTCCTAATGTTCTTGTTTATCATCAATCAATACCAATCATGATCTCAATTGGACCTCATAATTGGTATCAAAGCTAAACAGAAAACATCTTTCTGAACGATCATGAGATCTGATTGTGTTTTTGAATAGAACAGTCGATTTCTGGTTTTGTATTTATTTTATGTTCTTTATTGTTAAAATTGATTAAGAGTATATTGTAGACCAATATCGAATCAATTACTAGTGTCAATTTCATTCAAGAAATCAGTTTGATCGATTTTTTGAGTATATTCTGTTCGAAAATTTTGTTTACTGTGGTTGAAATCGATTTGGTGCTTAGAGTCAAAATCAGACTATATGTTCAACTACAAATGTGCTTAATAGTATTTTTCGAACCTGTGGATAAATTTTCAACTCAGAAATCGAAGTTTTGAAGGTTTGATTTGAAGTTTTTTAGAAAATCGTTCCAGATACATAAGTTTCGCAAGTTCGAGATAAGAACTCGCTAATGTGTGAAGATTCGCAGAAAGCAGAAGTTATTTGGAAGATTTCGCAGAACATTGGACACAACAATTTTTACAATGGAGGAATTGGCAAGTGGCATATTGCGAAAGTTGAAGGATTCGCAGGCCACTGTGCTACATGTTGTGTGCGAATTCTAAAGGAATTCGCAGGCCACTTGATTCTTAATGTCAAAGTTTCGCAGGTTGTATGTTTGCAAAAAGTGGCTTCCAAAATTTTGAAAATGTTCTAACTCCAGAATTCACAGGTAAGGGAGTTCCGAATTCTGAGGATTCGTGAAGATGACGTCTGCGAAATGCGAGGATTCGCTAACATGAGGCTAGCGAAAGTCTGGAATTCGCAATGCAAGCCTCTGCGAATTATGGTTTAAGCTTAATGCATCTTGCGAATTGTGCTCTATTGTTTATAGGGATTTGCGAATTTCAGTTGTTTGCGAAAGTTGGTGATGTTTTTGAGAATTCTGACTGTTCTGAACCCTATTTCATACAAGTTTGCTCTGTTCCTGAGCTTTATACGCGGAATGCATATGTGACAGCTGGTTGGTCACATATCCTTAGCAACTGATCTATATTTCAATAGTGCTCGTGATCTGCAAATATTTTCAGATTCTGGATTTGATGATTTGGTCTCTGCTTGGATTGAGTTAGCTTACTGAGCATCCACAAACATCAGTCTGGAAAGCTTCTTTAGTTGTTAGACCGTTGAGAGCATTTTATCATTCTTCTGACTTGATCACTCAGTAGTGTGAGCGACTGCAATCACTGTTCTGCACTTTGGTTGTGCTTTAGAATCCTGAGAGCCGATAATCATCAAGCTGATTTGTGAAGAAAGGAGTTCCGGGTTTGATGACTCAGTATTCTAGAAACCAGTCAGAAAATGAGTACCTTTCATCAGTTGTTGAACAATTGCTTGCCTTCTAACCCTTGCCTTGTAGTGTTGCTACCGGATGCTACCGCCCGTATGCTTATCCGATGAAGTTCTTAAGCTGAATTCTAAATTCAACTCATGGTTCACAGACAGATAAGATGTTATATACTGAAGATGCACTTAGGTGTCACTCCATAATCCACACATATCATTCTTGTGGGCGTTAAGGAATGTGTTGGATTTACTAGAGGAAAAAGTTGTCTTTATGTGCACTCAGTTGAGGTTATTGTCTACATCAGATCTGATATTTCAGTTGATACTTCGAGGATAAGAGCTACATTCTAGGGGGAGCTTAAGGATGCTTTGATGTTTATGCAACACTAAGTTTTAAAAAGAAATCAAGGGATAAAGGAGCTAAAGCTGGAGCTGATCAGAGAATGATTAGTTTACAAAACTTAGGGGGAGAATGTTAGAACATATTTTATGTTCTATTTTACAAGTTTTATAAAGTAATCAATATATTGTAATGGGCCTTGTATTGGGTTTGGGCTTATATTGTGTAAAAGGGTTATGGGGGTATAAATAGGAATCATGTAGTATTGTTTTAGTTTAACCTTTCTTTTCGTGTAATTCAAATCTTCAACAATGTAGCCGCACAGTGTTCTTGTTCTCTTAGTGTAGATTTATTTTGCTTTCAGTAATCTACTGATTTCTATCTCCTAATCTTCTTGTTTATCATCAATCAATACCAATCATGATCTCAATTGGACCTCACAATTGGTATCAGAGCTAAACAGAAAACATCTTTCTGAACGATCATGAGATCTGATTGTGTTTTTGAATAGAACAGTCGATTTCTGGTTTTGTATTGATTAGATGTTCTTTATTGTTAAAATGATTCAGATTATATTGTAGACCATTATCGAATCAATTACTAGTGTCAATTTCAATCCAGAAACCAGTTTGATCGATTTTTTGAGTATATTTTGTTCGAAAATTTTGTTTACTGTGGTTGAAATTGATTTGGTGCTTAGAGTCAAAATCAGACTATATGTTCAACTACAAATGTGCTTAATAGTATTTTTCGAACCTGTGGATAAATTTTCAACTCAGAAATCGAAGTTTTGAAGGTTTGATTTGAAGTTTTTTAGAAAATCGTTCCAGATCCATAAGTTTCACAAGGTCGAGATAAGAACTCGCTAATGTGTGAAGATTCGCATAAAGAAGAAGTTATTTGGAAGATTTCGCAGAACATTGGACACAACAATTTTTACAATGGAGGAATTGGCAAGTGGCATATTGCGAAAGTTGAAGGATTCGCAGGCCACTGTGCTACATGTTGTGTGCGAATTCTAAAGGAATTCGCAGGCCACTTGATTCTTAATGTCAAAGTTTCGCAGGTTGTATGTTTGCAAAAAGTGGCTTCCAAAATTTTGAAAATGTTCTAACTCCTGAATTCACAGGTAAGGGAGTTCCGAATTCTGAGGATTCGTGAAGATGACGTCTGCGAAATGCGAGGATTCGCTAACATGAGGCTAGCGAAAGTGTGGAATTCGCAATGCAAGCCTCTGCGAATTATGGTTTATGCTTAATGCATCTTGCGAATTGTGCTCTATTGTTTATAGGGATTTGCGAATTTCAGTTGTTTGCGAAAGTTGGTGATGTTTTTGACAATTCTGACTGTTCTGAACCCTATTTCATACAAGTTTGCTCTGTTCCTGAGCTTAAAACGCGGAATGCATATGTGACAGCTGGTTGGTCACATATCCTTAGCAACTGATCTATATTTCAATAGTGCTCGTGATCTGCAAATATTTTCAGATTCTGGATTTGATGATTTGGTCTCTGCTTGGATTGAGTTAGCTTCCTGAGCATCCGCAATCATCAGTCTGGAAAGCTTCTTTAGTTGTTAGACCGTTGAGAACATTTTATCATTCTTCTGACTTGATCACTCAGTAGTGTGAGCGACTGCAATCACTGTTCTGCACTTTGGTTGTGCTTCAGAATCCTGAGAGCCGATAATCATCTAGCTGATTTGTGAAGAAAGGAGTTCCGGGTTTGATGACTCAGTATTCTAGAAACCAGTCAGAAAATGAGTACCTTTCATCAGTTGTTGAACAATTGCTTGCCTTCTAACCCTTGCCTTGTAGTGTTGCTACCGGATGCTACCGCCCGTATGCTTATCCGATGAAGTTCTTAAGCTGAATTCTAGATTCAACTCATGGTTCACAGACAGATCAGATGCTATATACTGAAGATGCACTTGGGTGTCACTCTATAATCCACACATATCATTCTTGTGGGTGTTAAGGAATGTGTTGGATTTACTAGAGGAAAAAGTTGTCTTTATATGCACTCAGTTGAGGTTATTGTCTACATCTGATCTGATATTTCAGTTGATACTTCGAGGATAAGAGCTACATTCTAGGGGGAGCTTAAGGATGCTTTGATATTTATGCAACACTAAGTTTTAAAAAGAAATTAAGGGATAAAGGAGCTAAAGCTGGAGCTGATCAGAGAATGATTAATTTACAAAACTTAGGGGGAGAATGTTAGAACATATTTTATGTTCTATTTTACAAGTTTTATAAAGTAATCAATATATTGTAATGGGCCTTGTTTTAGGTTTGGGCTTATATTGTGTACAAGGGTTATGGGGGTATAAATAGGAATCATGTAGTATTGTTTTAGGTTAACCTTTCTTTTTGTGTAATTCAAACCTTCAACAATGTAGCCGCACAGTGTTCTTGTTCTCTTAGTGTAGATTTATTTTGCTTTCAATAATCTACTGATTTCTATCTCCTAATCTTCTTGTTTATCATCACTCAATACCAATCATGATCTCAATTGGACCTCACAATTGGTATCAGAGCTAAACAGAAAACATCTTTCTGAACAATCATGAGATCTGATTGTGTTTTTGAATAGAACTGTCGATTTCTGGTTTTGTATTGATTAGATGTTCTTTATTGTGAAAATTGATTCAGAGTATATTTTAGACCATTATCGAATCAATTACTAGTGTCAATTTCAATCCAGAAATCAGTTTGCCCGATTTTTTGAGTATAGTCTGTTCGAAAATTTTGTTTACTGTGGTTGAAATCGATTTGGTGCTTAGAGTCAAAATCAGACTATATGTTCAACTACAAATGTGCTTAATAGTATTTTTCGAACCTGTGGATAAATTTTCAACTCAGAAATCGAAGTTTTGAAGGTTTGATTTGAGGTTTTCAGAAAATCGTTCCAGATCCATAAGTTTCGCAAGATCGAGATAAGAACATGCTAATGTGTGAAGATTCGCAGAAAGAAGAAGTTATTTGGAAGATTTCGCAGAACATTGGACACAACAATTTTTACAAGGGAGGAATTGGCAAGTGGCATATTGCGAAAGTTGAAGGATTCGCAGGCCACTGTGCTACATGTTGTGTGCGAATTCTAAAGGAATTCGCAGGCCACTTGATTCTTAATGTCCAAGTTTCGCAGGTTGTATGTTTGCGGAAAGTGGCTTCCAAAATTTTGAAAATGTTCTAACTCCAGAATTCACAGGTAAGGGAGTTCCGAATTCTGAGGATTCGTGAAGATGAAGTCTGCGAAATGCGAGGATTCGCTAACATGAGGCTAGCGAAAGTCTGGAATTCGCAATGCAAGCCTCTGCGAATTGTGGTTTAAGCTTAATGCATCTTGCGAATTGGGCTCTATTGTTTATAGGGATTTGCGAATTTCAGTTGTTTGCGAAAGTTGGTGATGTTTTTGAGAATTCTGACTGTTCTGAAACCTATTTCATACAAGTTTGCTCTGTTCCTGAGCTTTATACGCGGAATGCATATATGACAGATGGTTGGTCACATATCCTTAGCAACTGATCTATATTTCACTAGTGCTCATGATCTGCAAAGATTTTCAGATTCTGGATTTTCAGATTTGGTCTCTGCTTGGATTGAGTTAGCTGCCTGAGCATCCACAATCATCAGTCTGGAAAGCTTCTTTAGTTGTTAGACCGTTGAGAGCATTTTATCATTCTTCTGACTTGATCACTCAGTAGTGTGAGCGACTGCAATCACTGTTCTACACTTTGGTTGTGCTTCAGAATCCTGAGAGTCGATAATCATCTAGCTGATTTGTGAAAAAAGGAGTACCAGGTTTGATGACTCAGTATTCTGGAAACCAGTCACAAAATGAGTACCTTTCATCAGTTGTTGAACAATTGCTTGCCTTCTAACCCTTGCCTTGTAGTGTTGCTAACGGATGCTACCGCCCGTATGCTTATCCGATGAAGTTCTTAAGCTGAATTCTAAATTCAACTCATGGTTCACAGACAGATCAGATGTTATATATTGAAGATGCACTTGGGTGTCACTCCATAATCCACACATATCATTCTTGTGGGCGTTAAGGAATGTGTTGGATTTACTAGAGGAAAAAGTTGTCTTTATGTGCACTCAGTCGAGGTTATTGTCTACATCAGATCTGATATTTCAGTTGATACTTCGAGGATAAGAGCTACATTCTAGGGGGAGCTTAAGGATGCTTTGATGTTTACGCAACACTAAGTTTTATAAAGAAATCAAGGGGTAGAGGAGCTAAAGCTGGAGCTGATCAGAGAATGATTAATTTACAAAACTTAGGGGGAGAATGTTAGAACATATTTTATTTTCTATTTTACAGGTTTTATAAAGTAATCAATATATTGTAATGGGCCTTGTATTAGGTTTGGGCTTATATTGTGTACAAGGGTTATGGGGGTATAAATAGGAATCATGTAGTATTGTTTTAGGTTAACCTTTCTTTTTGTGTAAATCAAATCTTCAACAATGTAGCCGCACAGTGTTCTTGTTCTCTTAGTGTAGATTTATTTTGCTTTCAGTAATCTACTTATTTCTATCTCCTAATCTTCTTGTTTATCATCAATCAATACCAATCATGATCTCAATTGTACCTAACAATTGGTATCAGAGCTATACAGAAAACATCTTTCTGAACGATCATGAGATCTGATTGTGTTTTTGAATAGAACAGTCGATTTATTGTTTTGTATTGATTAGATGTTCTTTATTGTTAAAATTGATTCAGAGTATATTGTAGACCATTATCGAATCAATTACTAGTGTCAATTTCATTCAAGAAATCAGTTTGATCGATTTTTTGAGTATATTCTGTTCGAAAATTTTGTTTACTGTGGTTGAAATCGATTTGGTGCTTAGAGTCAAAATCAGACTATATGTTCAACTACAAATGTGCTTAATAATATTTTTCGAACCTGTGGATATATTTTCAACTCAGAAATCGAAGTTGTGAAGGTTTGATTTGAGGTTTTCAGAAAATCGTTCCAGATCCATAAGTTTCGCAAGATCGAGATAAAAACACGCTAATGTGTGAAGATTCGCAGAAAGAAGAAGTTACTTGGATGATTTCGCAGAACATTGGACACAACAATTTTTACAAGGGAGGAATTGGCAAGTGGCATATTGCGAAAGTTGAAGGATTCGCAGGCCACTGTGCTACATGTTGTGTGCGAATTCTAAAGGAATTCGCAGGCCACTTGATTCTTAATGTCCAAGTTTCGCAGGTTGTATGTTTGCGGAAAGTGGCTTCCAAAATTTTGAAAATGTTCTAAGTCCAGAATTCACAGGTAAGGGAGTTCCGAATTCTGAGGATTCGTGAAGATGAAGTCTGCGAAATGCGAGGATTCGCTAACATGAGGCTAGCGAAAGTATGGAATTCGCAATGCAAGCCTCTGCGAATTGTGGTTTAAGCTTAATGCATCTTGCGAATTGGGCTCTATTGTTTATAGGGATTTGCGAATTTCAGTTGTTTGCGAAAGTTGGTGATGTTTTTGAGAATTTTGACTGTTCTGAACCCTATTTCATACAAGTTTGCTCTGTTCTTGAGCTTTATACGCGGAATGCATATGTGACAGATGGTTGGTCACATATCCTTAGCAACTGATCTATATTTCACTAGTGCTCATGATCTGCAAAGATTTTCAGATTCTGGATTTTCAGATTTGGTCTCTGCTTGGATTGAGTTAGCTGCCTGAGCATCCGCAATCATCAGTCTGGAAAGCTTCTTTAGTTGTTAGACCGTTGAGAGCATTTTATAATTCTTCTGACTTGATCACTCAGTAGTGTGAGCGACTGCAATCACTGTTCTGCACTTTGGTTGTGCTTCAGAATCCTGAGAGTCGATAATCATCTAGCTGATTTGTGAAGAAAGGAGTTCCGGGTTTGATGACTCAGTATTCTGGAAACCAGTCACAAAATGAGTACCTTTCATCAGTTGTTGAACAATTGCTTGCCTTCTAACCCTTGCCTTGTAGTGTTGCTACCGGATGCTACCGCCCGTATGCTTATCCGATGAAGTTCTTAAGCTGAATTCTAAATTCAACTCATGGTTCACAGACAGATCAGATGTTATATACTGAAGATGCACTTGGGTGTCACTCCATAATCCACACATATCATTCTTGTGGGCGTTAAGGAATGTGTTGGATTTACTAGAGGAAAAAGTTGTCTTTATGTGCACTCAGTCGAGGTTATTGTCTACATGAGATCTGATATTTCAGTTGATACTTCGAGGATAAGAGCTACATTCTAGGGGGAGCTTAAGGATGCTTTGATGTTTACGCAACACTAAGTTTTATAAAGAAATCAAGGGGTAGAGGAGCTAAAGCTGGAGCTGATCAGAGAATGATTAATTTACAAAACTTAGGGGGAGAATGTTAGAACATATTTTATTTTCTATTTTACAGGTTTTATAAAGTAATCAATATATTGTAATAGGCCTTGTATTGGGTTTGGACTTATATTGTGTACAAGGGTTATGGGGGTATAAATAGGAATCATGTAGTATTGTTTTAGGTTAACCTTTCTTTTTGTGTAATTCCAATCTTCAACAATGTAGCCGCACAGTGTTCTTGTTCTCTTAGTGTAGATTTATTTTGCTTTCAGTAATCTACTGATTTCTATCTCCTAATCTTCTTGTTTATCATCAATCAATACCAATCATGATCTCAATTGGACCTCACAATTGGTATCAGAGCTATACAGAAAACATCTTTCTGAACGATCATGAGATCTGATTGTGTTTTTGAATAGAACAGTCGATTTATTGTTTTGTATTGATTAGATGTTCTTTATTGTTAAAATTGATTCAGAGTATATTGTAGACCATTATCGAATCAATTACTAGTGTTAATTTCATTCAAGAAAACAGTTTGATCGATTTTTTGAGTATATTCTGTTCGAAAATTTTATTTACTGTGGTTGAAATCGATTTGGTGCTTAGAGTCAAAATCAGACTATATGTTAAACTACAAATGTGCTCAATAGTATTTTTCGAACCTGTGGTTAAATTTTCAACTTAGAAATCGAAGTTTTGAAGGTTTGATTTGAAGTTTTTCAAAAATTCGTTCCAGTTCCATAAGTTTCGCAAGATCCAGATGAAGAACTCGCAAATGTGTGAAGATTCGCATAAAGAAGAAGTTATTTGGAAACAACAATTTCGCAGAACATTGGACACAACTATTCAAAACTAATCTTCTTGTTAATGTGTGATGTTTTCGCAGAACATTGGACACAACAATTTTTACAAGGGAGGAATTCGCAAGTGGTATATTGCGAAAGTTGAAGGAATTCGCAGGCCACTTGATTCTTAATGTCTATGTTTCGCAGATTGTTTGTATTGATTAGATGTTCTTTATTGTTAAAATGGATTCAGAGTATATTGTAGACCATTATCGAATCAATTACTAGTGTCAATTTCATTCAAGAAATCAGTTTGATCGATTTTTTGAGTATATTCTGTTCGAAAATTTTGTTTACTGTGGTTGAAATCGATTTGGTGCTTAGAGTCAAAATCAGACTATATGTTCAACTACAAATGTGCTCAATAGTATTTTTCGAACCTGTGGATAAATTTTCAACTCAGAAATCGAAGTTTTGAAGGTTTGATTTGAAGTTTTTCAGAAAATCGTTCCAGATCCATAAGTTTCGCAAGATCGAGATAAGAACTTGCTAATGTGTGAAGATTCGCAGAAAGAAGAAGTTATTAGGAAGATTTCGCAGAACATTGGACACAACAATTTTGACAAGGGAGGAATTGGCAAGTGGCATATTGCGAAAGTTGAAGGATTCGCAGGCCACTGTGCTACATGTTGTGTGCGAATTCTAAAGGAATTCGCAGGCCACTTGATTCTTAATGTCAAAGTTTCGCAGGTTGTATGTTTGCGAAAAGTGGCTTCCAAAATTTTGAAAATGTTCTAAGTCCAGAATTCGCAGGTAAGGGAGTTCCAAATTCTGAGGATTCGTGAAGATGACGTCTGCGAAATTCGAGGATTCGCAAACATGAGGCTAGCGAAAGTATGGAATTCGCAATGCAAGCCTCTGCGAATTGTTGTTTAAGCTTAATGCATCTTGTGAATTATGCTATATTTTTTATAGGGATTTGCGAATTTCAGTTGTTTGCGAAAGTTGGTGATGTTTTTGAGAATTCTGACTGTTCTGAACCCTATTTCATACAAGTTTGCTCTGTTCCTGAGCTTTATACACGGAATGCATATGTGACAACTGGTTAGTCACATATCCTTAGCAACTGATCTATATTTCACTAGTGCTCATGATCTGCAAAGATTTTCAGATTCTGGATTTTCAGATTTGGTCTCTGCTTGGATTGAGTTAGCTGCCTGAGCATCCGTAATCATCAGTCTGGAAAGCTTCTTTAGTTGTTAGACCTTTGAGAGAATTTTATCATTCTTCTGACTTGATCACTCAGTAGTGTGAGCGACTACAATCACTGTTCTGCACTTTGGTTGTGCTTCAGAATCCTGAGAGCCGATAATCATCTAGCTGATTTGTGAAGAAAGGAGTTCCGGGTTTGATGACTCAGTATTCTGGAAACCAGTCAGAAAATGAGTACCTTTCATCAGTTGTTGAACAATGGCTTGCCTTCTAACCCTTGCCTTGTAGTGTTGATACCGTATGCTACCCCCCGTATGCTTATCAGATGAATTTCTTAAGCTGAATTCTAAATTCAACTCATGGTTCACAGACAGATCATATGTTATATACTAAAGATGCACTTGGGTGTCACTCCATAATCCACATATATCATTCTTGTGGGCGTTAAGGAATGTGTTGGATTTACTAGAGGAAAAAGTTGTCTTTATGTGCACTCAGTCGAGGTTATTGTCTACATCAGATCTGATATTTCAGTTGATACTTCGAGGATAAGAGCTACATTCTAGGGGGAGCTTAAGGATGCTTTGATGTTTACGCAACACTAAGTTTTATAAAGAAATCAAGGGGTAGAGGAGCTAAAGCTGGAGCTGATCAGAGAATGATTACTTTACAAAACTTAGGGGGAGAATGTTAGAACATATTTTATTTTCTATTTTACAGGTTTTATAAAGTAATCAATATATTGTAATGGGCCTTGTATTGGGTTTGGGCTTATATTGTGTACAAGGGTTATGGGGGTATAAATAGGAATCATGTAGTATTGTTTTAGGTTAACCTTTCTTTTTGTGTAATTCAAATCTTCAACAATGTAGCCTCACAGTGTTCTTGTTCTCTTAGTGTAGATTTATTTTGCATTCAATAATCTACTGATTTCTATCTCCTAATCTTCTTGTTTATCATCACTCAATACCAATCATGATCTCAATTGGACCTTACAATTGGTATCAGAGGTAAACAGAAAACATCTTTCTGTACGATCATGAGATCTGATTGTGTTTTTGAATAGAACAGTCGATTTCTAGTTTTGTATTGATTAGATGTTCTTTATTGTTAAAATTGATTCAGAGTATATTGTAGACCATTATCGAATCAATTACTAGTGTCTATTTCAATCCAGAAATCAGTTTGATCGATTTTTTGAGTATATTCTGTTCGAAAATTTTGTTTACTGTGGTTGAAATCAATTTGGTGCTTAGAGTCAAAATCAGACTATATGTTCAACTACAAATGTGCTTAATAGTATTTTTTCGAACCTGTGGATAAATTTTCAACTCAGAAATCGAAGTTTTGAAGGTTTGATTTGAAGTTCTTCAGAAAATCATTCCAGATCCATAAGTTTTGCAAGATCGAGATAAGAACTCGCTAATGTGTGAAGATTCGCAGAAAGAAGAAGTTATTTGGAAGATTTCGCAGAACATTGGACACAACAATTTTTACAAGGGAGGAATTGGCAAGTGGCATATTGCGAAAGTTGAAGGATTCGCAGGCCACTGTGCTACATGTTGTGTGCGGATTCTAAAGGAATTCGCAGGTCACTTGATTCTTAATGTCAAAGTTTCGCAGGTTGTATGTTTGCGAAAATTGGCTTCCAAAATTTTGAAAATGTTCTAAGTCCAGAATTCGCAGGTAAGGGAGTTCCGAATTCTGAGGATTCGTGAAGATGACGTCTGCGAAATGCGAGGATTCGCTAACATGAGGCTAGCGAAAGTGTGGAATTCCCAATGCAAGCCTCTGCGAATTGTGGTTTAAGCTTAATGCATCTTGCGAATTTTGCTCTATTGTTTATAGGGATTTGCGAATTTCAGTTGTTTGCGAAAGTTGGTGATGTTTTTGAGAATTCTGATTGTTCTGAACCCTATTCCATAAAAGTTTGCTCTGTTCCTGAACTTTATACGCGGAATGCATATGTGACATCCGGTTGGTCACATATCCTTAGCAACTGATCTATATTTCACTAGTGCTCATGATCTGCAAAGATTTTTAGATTCTGGATTTGATGATTTGGTATCTGCTTGGATTGAGTTAACTGCCTGAGCATCCGCAATCATCAGTCTGGAAAGCTTCTTTAGTTGTTAGACCGTTGAGAGCATTTTATCATTCTTCTGACTTGTTCACTCAGTAGTGTGAGCGACTGCAATCACTGTTCTGCACTTTGGTTGTGCTTCAGAATCCTGAGAGCTGATAATCATCTAGCTGATTTGTGAAGAAAGGAGTTCCGGGTTTGATGACTCAGTATTCTGGAACCAGTCAGAAAATGAGTACCTTTCATCAGTTGTTGAACAATTGCTTGCCTTCTAACCCTTGCCTTGTAGTGTTACTACTGGATGCTACCGCCCGTATGCTTATTAGATGAAGTTCTTAAGCTGAATTCTAAATTCAACTCATGGTTCACAGACAGATCAGATGTTGTCTACTGAAGATGCACTTGGGTATCACTCCATAATCCACACATATCATTCTTCTGGGCGTTAAGGAATGTGTTGGATTTACTAGTGGAAAAAGCTGTCTTTATGTGCACTTAGTTGAGGTTATTGTCCTTATCAGATCTGATAGTTCAGTTGATACTTCAAGGATAAGAGCTACATTCTAGGGGGAGCTTAAGGATGCTTTGATGTTTATGCAGCACTAAGTTTTATAAAGAAATCAAGGGGTAGAGGAGCTAAAGCTGGAGCTGATCAGAGAATGATTACTTTACAAAACTTAAGGGGAGAATGTTAGAACATATTTTATGTTCTATTTTACAAGTTTTTTAAAGTAACCAATATATTGTAATGGGCCTTGTATTGGGTTTGGGCTTATATTGTGTACAAGGGTTATGGGGGTATAAATAGGAATCATGTAGTATTGTTTTAGGTTAACCTTTCTTTTTGTGTAATTCAAATCTTCAACAATGTAGCCGCACAGTGTTCTTGTTCTCTTAGTGTAGATTTATTTTGCTTTCAGTAATCTACTGATTTCTATCTCCTAATCTTCTTGTTTATCATCAATAAATACCAATCATGATCTCAATTGGACGTCACAATTGGTATCAGAGCTAAACAGAAAACATCTTTCTAAACGATCATGAGATCTGATTGTGTTTTTGAATAGAACAGTCGATTTCTGGTTTTGTATTGATTAGATGTTCTTTATTGTTAAAATTGATTCAGAGTATTTTGTAGACCATTATCGAATCAATTACTAGTGTCAATTTCATTCAAGAAATCAGTTTGATCGATTTTTTGAGTATATTCTGTTCGAAAATTTTGTTTATTGTGGTTGAAATCGATTTGGTGCTTAGAGTCAAAATCAGACTATATGTTCAACTACAAATGTGCTTAATAGTATTTTTCGAACCTGTGAATAAATTTTCAACTCAGAAATCGAAGTTTTGAAGGTTTGATTTGAAGTTTTTCTAAAAATCGTTCCAGATGTATAAGTTTCGCAAGATCCAGATGAAGAACTCGCTAACGTGTGAAGATTCGCAGAAAGAAGAAGTTATTTGGAAGATTTCGCAAAACATTGGTTACAACAATTTTTACAAGGGAGGAATTGGCAAGTGGCATATTGCGAAAGTTGAAGGATTCGCAGGCCACTGTGCTGCATATTGTGTGCAAATTCTAAAGGAATTCGCAGGCCACTTGATTCTTAATGTTAAGTTTCGCAGGTTGTATGTTTGCGAAAAGTGGCTTCCAATATTTTGAAAATGTTCTAAGTCCAGAATTCGCAGGTAAGGGAGTTCCGAATTCTGAGGATTCGTGAAGATGACGTCTGCAAAATGCGAGGATTCGCTAACATGAGGCTAGCGAAAGTGTGGAATTCCCAATGCAAGCCTCTGCGAATTATGGTTTAAGCTTAATGCATCTTGCGAATTGTGCTCTATTCTTTATAGGGATTTGCGAATTTCATTTGTTTGCGAAAGTTGGTGATGTTTTTGAGAATTCTGACTGTTCTGAACCCTATTTCATACAAGTTTTCTCTGTTCCTGAGCTTTAAACGCGGAATGCATATGTGACAGCTGGTTGGTCACATATCCTTAGCAACCGATCAATATTTCACGAGTGCTCATGATCTGTAAAGATTTTCAGATTCTGGATTTGATGATTTGGTCACTGCTTGGATTGAGTTAGCTGCCTGAGCATCTGCAATCATCAGTCTGGAAAGCTTCTTCAGTTGGTAGACCGTTTAGAGCACTTCATCATTCTTCTGACTTGATCACTCAGTAGTGTGAGCGACTGCCATCACTGTTCTGCAATTTGGTTGTGCTTCAGAATCCTGAGAGCCGATAATCATCCAGCTGATTTGTGAAGAAAGGAGTTCCGGGTTTGATGACTCAGTATTCTGGAAACCAGTCAGAAAATGAGTGCCTTTCATCAGTTTTTGAACAATTGCTTGCCATCTAACCCTTGCCTTGTAGTGTTGCTACCGGATGCTACCGCCCGTATGCTTATCAGATGAAGTTCTTAAGCTGAATTCTTAATTCAACTCATGGTTCATAGACAGATCATATGTTATATACTGAAGATGCACTTGGGTGTCACTCCATCATCCACACATATCATTGTTGTGGGCGTTAATGAATGTGTTGGATTTACTAGAGGAAAAATTTGTCTTTATGTGCACTCAGTCGAGGTTATTGTCTACATCAGATCTAATATATCAGTTGATACTTCGAGGATAAGATCTACATTCTAGGGGGAGCTTAAGGATGTTTTGATTTTTATGCAGCACTAAGTTTATAAAGAAATCAAGGGGGAGAGGTGCTGAAGCTGGAGCTGATCAGAGAATGATTACTTTACAAAACTTAGGGGGAGAATGTTAGAACATATTTTATGTTCTATTTTACAAGTTTTATAAAGTAATCAATATATTGTAATGGGCCTTGTATTGGGTTTAGGCTTATATTTTGTACAAGGGTTATAGGGGTATAAATAGGAATCATGTAGTATTGTTTTAGGTTAACCTTTCTTTTTGTGTAATTCAAATCTTCAACAATGTAGCCGCACAGTGTTCTTGTTCTCTTAGTGTAGATTTATTTTTCTTTCAATAATCTACTGATTTCTATCTTCTATTCTTCTTGTTTATCATCAATCAATACCAATCATGATCTTAATTGGACCTCACAATTGGTATCAGAGCAAACAAGAAGAAGCAGATTTAGATTTGATTAGAAGAGTTCTTGCCATTTTTTTAAAGTCGACTGATAGTTACTGTTTGATCTCCGGTTTTCTTGTTTTTGCACAAGTAAATCAAGAATTTGATTTGATTGTGTGTGTATTATCACTAGGATCAAATCTTATTCAGATCACTTAGACTAATTTCACTTCTAGATTGATCAATTTGATCAAATTGTTGTTTTCTTGATACTTGATAGTCGAACACTATATTGCAATTGATCACTGTAATTTTTCAATTGTATTTGTAATTTTAGTGTTGTCATCGTGCCTAGTATTGATTCGTAAAGAAATTGTGCAAGTTTCATAATCAGAAATCAAGAATTAATTGATTTTTGATTGATCAGGCCAAGAACGCGTAAATAAACCCAAGAACACGCAAGATCTACAAAACGCGCTACCTTCATCGGAAGAACGCACAAACTGAAAGATCTTGATTTTGGCCGGAAAAGCAAAACGTGCTATTTGCGACTTCTAGAAAAGCGCAAATCGAAGTTTGCGTGTTTGTTCTTCAGTCTGCGAGTTTGAGCATCTTTGAGTTTCCTTCTGCGAGTTTAGCTTGCGAGATCGATAAAACACGCAAGTAGGCATCTGCGGATTATCCAAACACGCACGATTCAGCTTGCGGGTTTCTTAGTGAATAGTTATCTGAGTGTTTAGGCGTCTGCGAGTTTCAAGCCTTCTTTAGTGATGTACGAGTTTCTGTACTTAGTCAATTTTTTCCAGTTATTTCAAATTTGATCAGTTTTGGATTTTACACACCGGGTGTAATCTGCACTTCTTGAATAATCAGTTGAAATCACATTCTTCCTACAATCATGTCTAGAGATCTTCTCAGTATGGGTTCGAAGTCCAAGCCTCCGGTTCTTCAAGCGGACGAATATTCTCCGTGGAGAAAGCGGATGATCAACTTTCTCAACAATCAAGATAAAACCTTGATGACTTCTACTCAGGATGGACCCCATTTTCCTCATGTCAGCTCAACAAGGATTCATGCAACTGAAACCAAACCAGAAATTCCTGCAAGAAAAGTTGCCAAAGATCCAATCCAATATAATGAAGCTGATAAGATATTGGTTGAAAGAGATGCTAATGCACTGACCTTCTTGATCATGGCAATTCCAAACGACATATTCAACCGGGTTGACAGTCGTGATTCAACGAAGGATATCTGGGATGAGTTGGAAAATCAGTTTCTCGGATCAACCAAGTCTCAAAAGACTAAAAGAAATCAAAGCATCAATGCTTCTGAAGGTTTCACGGCCAAGGATGGTGAATCTTGAAGGATGCTTATGATAGATACAACATTATTCTGAATGAACTGAGGAAGAATGGAGTTCAGAAATCAGATTCAGAGATAAACTTCAAGTTCATCAAGAATCTTCAGCCTGAATGGGAAGGCTACAAAATCCAGATGCAGATTAACAGAGATATGGATGAAGAAAAGCTGCATGATTTGTTTTCTGCCTTAAACCAACGTGAGGATGTGGTTAAGAAGCAAGCTGCTAAGACAAAGGAACTGAGTCAGTTAAAAGAAAAGCACAAGAAAGTGGAAGATTCTCTAGCTTTACTGACACAAAATACCAGAATGATTTTCAAAGCAGCTTCTGGATCAAGCAAACCAGTCAAGGATAAAGCTATGGTATCAAGGAATGTTGATTCTTCCGATAATCTAATGAAGAGGCTGAGGAAGCTGAACCTCAAGCAGTAGATGAGATTACTGCATTTGCGGAGATACTGGCTTTGTTAACCACAAACTTTCACAAGAAGTTTGCAAAGAAGAAATTCTACAACAAACCCAAGCATGACAGTTACAAGTCAGGAAAGTTCAAAGGTAAGTTGTTGATAGAGAAGGAGAGGAAGGAAGAGAAGACAGGGGAAAAGAAGGAAGAAAAAGAGAAAGAAAAGTCAGACAAGTGCTTCAGTTGTGGAAAGTGGGGTCATTTTGCAAAAGACTGTCCGGAGAAAACGATAAAGAATTATGAATACTACAGGAAGAAAGCTCAAATTGCCAATACTGTTGAAAAAGGGAAAACTCTGAAAGCGGAAGATGAAATCTAGTACTACTACTCCGATGACGAAGAAAGTGATGTAAAAGCAAACCTGACTGAGGTCCACTACAACCTAATGGCTCACTTACAAGAAGATTCTGATACTGAGGTAAATTCAATGTCTGATGAATCTGACTCTTCTGAAAATGAAGAGTTGATGAACTTGATATCCCAATTAACTCAAATGAATACTGAATTTTTGAAACTAAAAGATAAACTTGAAGAACAAAAATTCATCATATAGGGACATCAAGATCAAGTGTTGTTATATAAAACATTATCAGAAGATAAAGAAGAAGAGAAAAATGTTTTAAAAATGGACAAGAGAAAGCTTCAAAATGAAATATCTGATTTGCAAAAACAAGTTGTAACTCCTAATGATTAGAAACTTGACTTAACTCTTCAGTATGAACTTGTTATGAAGGACATAATTGAGGCATACACCAGAATACTAGAGTTAGAAGATTTAAATCTCAAAAGAGGTCAAACTGAACATACTCTAAAAATTTTAACAAGCACTCGAAAGGAAAACAAATTTTATAAGGCTAAGCCTGGTCTAGGTCTTTCAGATGTGGATGTTCTGAAGAAGGCACCAGAAAAACTTTACAATTTAAACAACAAAGATTTGGGGCCTATTGTTTTGGTCCCACATATCCTTGAGACGTTTGTTAAAACAGAGACTACTTCAGATACATCAGCTAAAATAGAAACAAAAACTATTATTGAAGATAACTCAGAAAACGAGATGAAGTATGAATCTCAAGGTCTCAAAAATGTTTACTTCAAATACGACGAATTAAATTCTTCTTATGAAAATAAAAAGAAAACATCTGTCGAATTTGAAAATCCCTTTCCAAAAGAAAATGAGACTCATACTACATCAATCTTTTCTGATTCATCTGAAATAATAGTTGCATGTCCTATTATAGTGGATGGAAATGAAACGTCTCCAATTTTAAATAAATCTGTTTCAGAAATGACTTCCAAGAGTTTTGATCTTGAATATCAAGCAGCTTTAAACAAAATATCTGTTCTTGAAAAGGAAATTTTATATTTACAAAATCAAAAAGATGATCTTGAAAAGAAAACTTTCCAAGAAAAGAAAGATCTTGAACTTAGATGTATGAAACTATCAAAGCAAGTCTCTGAATTTGAAAATATTTTGATAACCATAAGACACACATTTGACCAACAACGTCAAATCTTTGAAAGTGAACTATGCAAGCTTGTCAAAGATCTATCTGTTCTATCGTCAGATATTATGAAAGAAAAAATAATTAATTCTGACTTGAAAAGGAAAGTTGATATATCCAATTCTAACTGTTCTAAGCTTGAAAATGACAAAATGCAGTCTGAAGAACCTGTTTCATATGAAGGAGAATGTTCAAATTCTGGTTTAAGTAACATGATTTCTAATTGTGTCTCAGATTGCTTATTGAAGAAAAGATGATCTTGAAAAGAAAACTTTCCAAGAAAAGAAAGATCTTGAACTTAGATGTATGAAACTATCAAAGCAAGTCTCTGAATTTGAAAATATTTTGATAACCATAAGAGACACATTTGACCAACAACGTGAAATCTTTGAAAGTGAAGAACCTGTTTCTTATGAAGGAGAATGTTCAAATTCTAGTTTAAGTAACATGATTTCTAATTGTGTCTCAGATTGCTTATTGAAGAAAAGTGTGTGCAAAGACAAGCAGAAAGTGGAAGAGAATCTTAATACTTCTCATGATAATACATGTAATAGAGTAGCCTCAGCTTGTAATGAATGTCAACAATGTTCTAATAAATCAAAATTTCTTTCAAAGATTGATTTGTTGACACAAGCCTCTACTAGATTGCAATGTTCATTATGTTATAAAAGTTCATTCTCTCTTAAACCTAAATCTTCAAAGAAAAGAAGAAAAGTTCAGATGAAAAACATTAAACCTTCTACTTCTTCTTCTGATAAACCAAAAGCTGAAGTTTATACGGTAAAGACTAAAAATCACAAAGTTCAGTTAAAGAAAGTTGTTGAATTACAATATGTGCAAAGATGGATTCCAAAAGACATACTTAATGCACAAGTTGTAAAAAGGAAAATTTCAAAAGATAAGCATGCTACTAACAAGAAAGGACCCATTCTTATATGGTTACCTAAATTGAAGTAACTGTTATTTCAGGCTTGTCATGTGTGGATCATAGACTCAGGAGCTTCAAGACACATGACAGCTTACAAACACCTGTTGCATGACTATATAAAACATTATCCAGGAACAGTTAACTTCGGGAATAAGATGAATGGTTATGTCAGAGGATACAGTGTTCTCAAGAATAGGATGATCTCCATCTCTAAAGTTTTGTATGTCGAGGGGTTAGAGTACAACTTGTTTTCCATCAGTCAATTCACCTAGAAGAAGTGTAAAGTTGAATTTGATGAAGACTTCTGTTATATCAAGGATAAGTCAGGCACAAAGTTAATCGAAGGAGAAAGAATGGGATTACTGTCTGGTGTTCACTTTCCAACCCTACAAGCTTCAAAACCTGTATGCCTTATCTCAAAATCTTCAGTAGATGAAAGCTAGTTATGGCATCATCGGTTTTCTCATCAACATTTCAGAGACTTGAACAAGTTGAGGACTCAGAATCTTGTCACCGGGCTTCCAGAGCTGAAAATAGAATAAGAGTCTCTCTGTTCTGCATGTCAGAAGAGCAAGATGAAAAGAAGTTCTCACAAGTTGAAGATGTTATCAAACTGTTCAAGGTGCTTAGAGCTTATTCACATGGATTTGTGCGGTCCGATGAGAACTCAGTCAATGAACAGCAAAAAGTATATGCTAGTCATGGTTGATGAATACTCCAGATATACATGGCTAGAGTTCTTAAGAAAAAAGTCGGATGCTCCAGATCTCATCATCAAATTTATAAAGAAAATACAAGTTCGTCTTCAAAGTCAAGTGCAACAACTCAGAAGTGATAATGGCACTGAATTCAAGAACTCAACTCTTCAATCATATTTGGATTCAGTTGGCATTTCACACAACTTCTCAGCTGCAATGACACCACAGCAAAACGGTGTTGTGGAAAGGAAGAACAGAATTTTGGTAGAAGATGCACGAACAATGCTTGCATATTCCAGTCAATGTTCTAAAAAACTCGCCGCACAGCCGCCATGGCGTGCCATGGCACCAAGGCTTGTGTCTCACGCTACGTTAAGCCCGTGGCATGCCATGGCCAAATGCACAATTTCGTAATGCATTATTTGATTTTTCTTTACATTTTTAATGTCTTATTTGCAAGTTTTTTTAATATATACCATAATTTAACTTTTTTATTACTATTAAATCATTGAGTAACACTACAAAACATATGTTATATATATAATCATATATATGAATTAGAAAAATGACGCCACAAGTCACGCCTTGAAAACGCCATGGCTTCGCCGTGGCTCCTAAGGCTTGAAGCTTGGCCTCGCCGCCACGCCACGCCTCACGCTATTTGGAACCTTGATTCCAGTCTACCGCATTTTCTTTGGGCTAAAGCAGTAGCAACCGCATGTTTCACACAAAACATGACAATTATTAATAGGCGATTAAATAAAACTGCTTATGAAATTATTAATTGTCGTAAACCAACTGTTAAATTCTTTCGTGTGTTTGGATGCAGGTGCTATGTGCTGAATGATAGAGAAAATCTAACCAAATTCCAAGAGAAAACTGATGAGGGAATCTTTATTAGACACTCACTAACGTCCAAAGCATACAGAGTTTACAACACAAGAACGAGATCAGTGATTGAAAGCATAAATGTGTCCTTTGATGAAACAAAGACAAGAACTTTTGAACAAAGCAATTCAGAACATGGATCTAGTGATAAAGCTTCCACATCAACCAGTGTGGAGCCTGCTTGAAAATAGACTGAGCTTTCTAAATCCTTAACTAAATGTGATTTAGATTTGCTGTTTTATGATGCTTTTGTTGATTTTCAAAAAGAACAAGGTCAAAATGATATACCTACTACTGATACATCTACTACCACTACAGATATATCAGGACCCTCTGAAGGTAATGGTGAAGCTTCTACCAGTCAAGTTCAAGAAGTTTCAGACAACACAACTTCAACTACCAATGAAGATGTTTCATCTACATCAATCACATCTGAAGAGAATGTGTTGGAAACTCTCACTGAAGAAGCTATTCCATTGCAAAGCACATCAAGTCCAATCTTATCTACTTCAGAAGAACCAGAAGTACAAATCACTTCTACTTCTAAAGAACCAGCAATACAAGATGAGTTTGATTCCTCTAACAATCAAACAGAAGTTGATGTTTTACCAAGCTCACACAAATGGACAAGAAACCATCCTCCAGAAAACATTATTGGCGGCCCAATCAATACCAATACCAATCATGATCTCAATTGGACCTCACAATGCGAGTTTGATGATAGTTCGCGCATAGTACTGTCTGCGAGAAGAGGATACGCGCAAAGCAAAGTGTGCAAGTTTGGGTTCTGCGAGTTTCTGTCTTCGTGAAATTTTCTAAGTGTGGTTTGCGCACAAGTGTTCTGCGAGTTTCTCAACCTTGCGAGTTTTCATTTAGCGAGTCTCTGTTTTGTGAAAATTTTCTAAGTATGAAACGCTTAAAGGCTCGTGCGAGTTCCTATTGATCTGTGAGTTTGCATTCTTTTGCGAGAAGTTTAGTCGATCAAAATAATCTAAGTACAAAACGCGTACAAAGTGACTTGCGAGAAGCTACTTTGCACACATCGTTGTCTGCAAATTTTCAAAACGCGCTAGTAGTTGTGTGCGAGTTCTTCAAACACGCACAAAGCTGTTAGCGAGAAGTGAACTGAACAGTCTTCTGTGAGTTTCAAGTGTTTGAGTGAACAACATTCTGCGTGTTCAGTCGTCTGCGAGTTTATTTGTTCTGCGAGTTCAGGACTTGGAATTTTTCTGAGATTGTTTTTAAGTGGTAATCTAAGTTTGACTTTTCAAGTCAACTTTTTCTGATTTGTTTGGGAGATCTTGTGTATCAAGCCTTCTATCAATTATCTTTCTCTTATCAGCAAGGATGTCTCGTGATCCAGTACAATGAATTGGACAGAGAGCTGGTTGAAAGAGATGCTACAACCTTGACTTTTATTATAATGGCCATTCGACTGATATCTTCAATAGAGTTGACAGCAAAGAATCAACCAAGGATATCTGGGATGAGTTGGAAAAGCAGTTTCTGGGTTCAGCTAAGTCCAGAAAGACAAAGAGAAATCAAAGCATCAATGCTTACGTGGGCTTTAAAGCAAAGGAAGTGGAATCTCTAAGGGAAGAGTATGACCGATACAACATCATTCTGAACGGAGTGCAGGAGACAGAATCTGAGATCAATTACAAATTTATTAAGAATCTCCAACCCGAGTGGGACGTCTATACTATTCAGATGCAGATCAACAAGAATATGGACGAGGAGGAACTTAATGATTTGTTCTGTGCCCTGAACCAACACGAAGATAAAGTGAAAGAATAAGTTGCTGTGAATAAGGAATTGCATCAACTCAAGGACAAGCAGAAAAAGGTCGAGGATTCCTTAGCACTTCTAGCTCTAGGCAAGGGCAAGTTGATCAAGGTTTCCATTGCCTCTTCAAAGGAATCAAAGAAGAAAGCCTTAATGACTAGCTTGATTGAAACCTTTGAGAGTTCTGATGAAGAGACACCAAAAGAGTCAGAAGATGATGAGCTGACGGGGTTTGCTGAAAAACTTGCACTATTGACTTCAAGCTTTCACAAGATATTTGCTAGGAAACAGTTCTACAACAAGCCGAAGTATGACTCATACAAGTCAAGCAAGTTCAGAGGTAAGTACGAAAAAGAGAAAGAGAAAGAGAAGAAAAAAGAGAAGAAAGAAAAAAAGAGAGAAGAGAAAGAAAAAGATAAGTTAGACAAATGCTTCAACTGTAGCAAGACTGGCCACTTCATTAGAGAATACCCTGTGAAACGGGTAAAGAATTACGAATATTATGCAAAGAAAGCCCAGCATGCTAAAGCCATGGAGAAAGACAAAGCATTGAAAGTTGATGACGAAATATGGTTCGAGTACTCTGATGAAGAAGAGGAAGAAGTGAAAGTGAATATGACTCAGGTGCACTACAACCTGATGGCACACCTGAATGAAGAGTCAGATTCCGAGGTAAACTCTTTGTCTGATAATTCTGATTCTTTTTTCTGAAAATTAAGAAGTGCTGAACTTGATGTCCCAATTAAACATGATGAACTCTGAATTTTTAAAACTAAAAGAGTACTATTCAAGGACATCAAGATCAAGCACTGATTTATAAGACATTAGCTGTAAAAAGAGAAGGAGAGAAAAATGTTCTAAAACTGGATAAATCAAACCTTCAAACTAAAATTGCTGAAATACAAAAGGAAATAGTCACATTAAAGGATAAGAATCTTGAACTGACACTTCAATATGATATTGTTTTGAAAGACAGGATTGAAGCTTACACCAAGATTAAGGAATTGGAAGATCTTAACTTCAAAAGAGGTCAAACAGAACAGACACTGAAAATTTTGACCAATAATAAAAAGATACCAGATTTTACAAGGCAAAACCTGGCTTGGGTCTTTCAGATGTGGATGTTTTAAAGAAAGTGCCCAAAAATCTTTATAATTTTAAAAAGTCGGGTGATGAACCTATAATTTTGATACCACACATTCTTGAGACTTTTGTCAAACCAGAGACTTCTTTACCTGAATCTCCGAAGAGGAAGAAGGAAGAATCAGTGGAAATTAAGTCAGAAATTAAAACTGACTCAGAAACTCAGAGTTTCAATTCAGTGAAATTTTCATATGATGAATTAAATTCTTCTTACGAAAGTAAAAGGAATACATTTGTCGAATATGAAAAAAAAATTTAAAACAACCTGAGTCTTCTAAAACCAGTTCTAACTCTGACTCAAATGAAACTGTTCTGACATGCTCAATCATAGAAGACAAAGATGAAGAAATAATTTCAATTGCAATTTCTTCAAAATTTACTGACCTCGAGTATCAAAATGCCTTGGACAAAATTGATGAGTTAGAAAGGCAGATTTCACATCTCAACAATCTAATTGTTGAATTGGAAGAAGCCAATGAAAATTTTAGGATGGAACTAGAGTTTTATTCAAAATGAACCTTTGCAAAAAGAGATCAGAAGTCTAGAATCCCAAATTTTCAAACTCTCAAAAGGCAAAGAGGTTTGCATTGATAAAGATGATCCAATTTCTGTCAATCAAAATGCTGAGATTAAATACAAGTCTTCCAAAAATGATACTGCATCTCATGTTGTTAAATTAGTCTTGAAAAGTTTAAAATCATCTGAAAAGGAGGTGAGTATTAATGAAAAAGGTGAATATTCTACATTCTCATTCGTTAATGTTTCTAATTCTGATTGTCTTACAGATGAAAAAGTAAAGAAGGAAATTTTCAAGAGAAAAGGAAGACTGACGTTGACAAGACAGTGAATGATTCTGATAGTTGTGAATGTAATAGAGTATTCAATGCTTGTAATGATGACAGTCAACATAGTTTTAATAAAACAAAAACATTTTCTCGATCAAAGTTGTTGACACAATGTAGATCCCAATGCAGTGCAATCACAAGTAATATAAACAATGATGAACAGATTATAGGCCACAGCAACTAGTCATATGATTGATAATACTTCAAAGGGTTAAGGTTTACAGAGAGAATTTCTGATAAGGATATGTAAACCTAATGACTAGAAAACTGAATATTGAATTTCTCTGTTTTTTTAAACTGTTCTGCCCTAATAATGAACTAGAAATGCCTTTATATACTTAGGCTTACAGGCCTAATGGGCTAATGGGCTTCGGACCGTCTAATTAAAACAACTATTAAGTAATTACAATATGCACCCTTATAAATACTTTATTCCACTTTCAACGCACAGGACTTTTAGTCCTAACAATCTCCCCCTAAAGTTGAATAAAGCATTTATCTTCTTGAAAAACTTCAGGCCTTGATCTTCTTTCCCTCTTGAATCTTTGAAGAACTTTGATGTTGCTTGACTTCATGTCTTTCCACGCTCCCCCTTGAATAAAGCTCTTGGTCTTCATAGTATCAACTTTGTAACCAGATTCAATGTACAGTAGCCTCGACTGAATGCACTATCACACAACTTTTAACTGTAGAAACTCAATCACATCGGATCAACACCCAAGAAAGATAATGTGAGAGTAACGTGACATTCCACGGTGTATCTTCAGTTTAAAACAAAGAATCTTTCTTTGAACCGCGAGTTGAATATGCTTTCAGCTTAAGAACTTGTTTCAATCAGCTCGTAGGAGGAATAATGAAGAAACTTGTAGCAGACACCACATGATACGGGAAAGAATCAATACAAACTTTGAAAACTTCACTGTCTTCAGACAAACAAATTTAGCATAGCATTAAACTCATATCTTCATCTCTTTGATCTTTAGACCGTCTTCAGAAAAACAAACTTTCTTTCTTCAAAACTTTGAAATTGAACTTTGAAAAATTCTCCCCCTTTTTGATGATTGTGAGCATCATGATCATCAAAACTTCTTTAATTTCAACGCATTCTTTGATCTCCCCTTTATGATAATATGATATTCTTCGTCTTTTGATCTGAGTATCCGTCAATTCATGAAATGTATATATCCGAATCTTTTCAAATTCAGACATAATGGACAATGTAACCCTGATTCAACAGATGAAACAGTTAGTATGCCTGTAAGTAGCACAGAGCCACTTTGTACAACGGATGTACATTGGAAAGGAGTTTTTGTGATGTTCACTCCCCCAGGGCTTCCATTCAATCATCGAAAAACCACAAAGGAATTTTCTATGAATGTTATGACAAGAAAACTCATTCCTTGTGAGCTCGTGAAAGTGTAGAAATGATTGAAGCTACTTAGCTTGATCAGGCTCAAAAATGTGTAAACTGTTGAGACAACAACAAATATTACACGGACTCAATGTGCATGAAAGAGGTGCGAAGGTGGGGCAACTTTCCTTCTTTTTCAATATCTAAATCTTCCGAGTGAAGACTAGATAGCAGATATGCTGCGTCCCCAAAGGAAATGAAACATTTCTTTGTTAAGAAAGAAACGAGTGGTTGGTGGGGTTATAGCAAGAGTTGGCATGGGCTCACTGCCTGTTTCAATGATGGTCACCAAAGAATGTGAACCAATCAGAATATGTGGCTGCCCGGCTCAGAAAGTGGTTGGTGCAGAGTTTTCATATTCTTTTAACTCAGTTCTCACACCCTCTTTCTTTTTATCATTGAAGCTCACTTCTAACCAAACTCTCTTTTCCATTTTTCCGCTCCACACAATGAGAAAAACTCAACACGATGAGTTATCTCCCCCACTCTTTGATTTATGACCCTCACCCCTCAAATCACTCTAGGATAACTTCCGGGGTAGGAAACACTGGTTAACGTGAATCCATGGAAGTACTGTTTAAGTTCTCACACAAATCCCATGTAAGTCCTAAAAAAAATTACTCAACAGTTTAACTTGAACATATAAGCACAGAATGTATGATAACACTGTCAAAATGTATGCTCATAAGATTTGAGCAATTGAAATTTGAAGATTTCTCAAAACAGATATATTGAATGAATGAAATGAAATCAAGAGCATTGTTTTGAGAATCCGACAGTGTATCAATCAGATCACATAAAATGGATAGAGTATCAAAGAATTGGATATTTTGTTTATATGAACAAATATAAACAATTTAGCAATGAAAGCACAAATTTAGAAATAATGATAGATGCTCAACAACATTGAATTTCAAGCGGGGGTATTACCATCGAAAAAATTGTTTCGCTATGAGACATGGTAATAACAAATACAAATGAAGTACTGAACATGTGTGTGCGAATACGTTACAGTATAAGGATAAGATAATACGCAAGTATTGATCTTTAGAAACACACAGTCAGTTAAACATTATATCTCAAAAATGAAAAACATTTAAAATCACACTTCTAAATTTATAAAATCTTTTGAGAATCAAAAGTGGTTTGAACATTTCAGAAATTGTTTTTCATGTTCGAAAGTTGTTCTTCTTTCAAACAATCTGAGATCTAGATCAGAAGATTTTTTTACCTTTTCAGCTCCCCCTCAAATCATGATCAAATGATTTATATCTTTTGAGCTCCCCCTGGATATTAGCATAATATCCTTCTTTGATCGTTGAAAAACGGGTCCTGGTCTGTCATTTGATCAGAAGCCACTTTATTCAGAACATTTATTAAAAAAAATAAAAGACAGAAAACAGTAAAACGGTTATAGAATGAGTTCTGATCTGAAGTAATCAGAAGTCATCAGCTTTACTCCCCCTTAAATTAAGCATCTGAAATATGTCAGTTAAAATAGGATAGAGATCAAACACTCCCTTTGAATTGTTAGACCATCAATATCAGAAAAATTTAGCAAATAAAAAGTATAGGATAGAGATCAGATCAATTCACTCGGGATGAAGACATCAATATCCATCGGATGCAAACATACAGGAGTAAGGTCTTTTTGATCTCTGAGGTACGGGTCCTAAGCTGTTTTGCTTAGAAACCATTGTTCTTCTACTCCCCCTTGACAGTAGGTGCCTGCAACAAAGAATCAGTTTTCGGTTTTGGTACCCACTGGTATTTGGGTCCATGAATGTTAGTTGCAGTTCGTGTGGGGGATATAGAATAAGAACCATACCAGAAATGATCACTGGTTTTGTGAATGTGATCATGTGTATGACAATACGAACAGTGGTATTTCTTACCTGATAACCTGAGTAATTGATCTCTCGAGTAGATATGATCAGGTTTACCTTTACTCGCTTTGTTCTTCTTGGCATTAGACGCATGTACACATGATTCTCTTTCTTTCAGCTCATCTTCAACTGGTTTCTTCTTCCAGACCAGTTCCTCATCTTTGTATCTCCTTCTTCTTTGATGTATACCTGAACCATCTATATTGCTATCATAGAAAAGGTTAGTTTTACGAATCTGATCAAAAGATTTAACTGACCTTTGTGTAGAGACAGATTTCTGATTTGAGCTTGATACAGACTTTTCAAGCACTTTAATCGTTGAAGCGAAGTTGTCTCTTTCTTGAATAAGCAGGTCAATCTTCTTCGTGAACTCAGACTTCGTTTTCTGCTCTTTTAATGCCTTCTCAGATAGTTCAGACAACTTGGTAGTAAGCTTTTTGATCTCCATCTCAAACATGCTTCGTTCTTCTTCAAATCCCTTCTCAGCATTGTTTCTTTGGCCGAATATTTCTTTGAAGACGCTAACATTCTTTTGTTCAATGGCCTTCTTTTCTGTTGCAAACTTCTCTCTTTCAAGAACGATTACTTTCTGAAAATCAGAAACTTGCTGAGAAAGTCTTTTGCTTTTCAGCTCAATTTCTTTCTTCTCATCAGCACATTTTCTCGAGAATTCTGAGAACTTCTTTGCGAAAGATTTCTCTTTAGTCTCAAAATCAGATTTGTGTTTAGCAAGCAGTTGCTCCAAATCCGATAAACGCTTTTGAAGATCTGCATTTGCATCTTTCAGTTCAGAAATCTTTTCCTCAGAATTTTCAACAGAGACTATTTGCTGAGTTTTAGCTTCCAAAATAGAGATCTTTCCTTTTAGCTCAGAGTTCTCAGCTTCCAATTCTCTTCCTGTGAATAAACCCTTTGTCCCTAACACCAACCATTCAGCACAATCCCACAACTCTTTTCCTGTCATGTTGTTAGTATTTATTTGACCAATAATTTTACTAAAAATGTCACTAATAAATTCATTACAGATACTACTTTTCATATAATTTCGAGCATTATTATTAGCCCTCTCTCTTTGTTCCTTTTCCACAGGAGAAGCTTCTGCCGGAATTTGGGATTGCTTTTCTCTTTCCGTCAAAGATAATCTGATATAGGGACTAACCTCATGTTCGTCAACAAAATCCAGAAAATCAGTTTTCCACATTTCATATTCTCCTTTGAACCGCAGCATTGGTGGGTTCACCATTTTGTACGAATTGACTAGACTGAATTCGATCCGGCTTAGAAGAAAGATGAAACTTGAAAGTGCAGGGACCAAGAGTGACAAAATGTGAAACTTGAAAGTTTAGGGTCACAAATGACACGCTGAATCCTTGAAGTACGGGGGCTAAAATAAATGCACTGCAAAAAGATCGTGAGACAAAAAAAATTTGACCTTTTATACTCCTTTTTTTTTTTTTTTTTTTTTTTTTTTTTAACACCCGGTCGAAGGTAAGACCGTAGTAGCAAGAACCCGGTCGAAGGGTAAGACCGGATATGCTAGGGTCCGATCGAAGGAAAGACCAGGAAAGATAAGGTCCGGTCGAAGGGTTTGACCGGAGATTACAACTACCCGGTCGAAGGTAAGACCGGAGTAAACAAGTATCCGGTCTAAAGAGCAAGACCGAAGTACAAATGTCCGGTCAAATGGGTAAGACCGGGAAAGCTCTTATTCGGTCGAAGGGGAACGACCGAAGCACAAGTGTCCGGTCAAATGGGTAATTCCAGGGAAAACTCTTATCAGGTCGAAGGTCTAAGACCGGATATACACGTATCCGGTCGAAGGTGTAAGACCAGATATACAAGTATCCGGTCGAAGGACAAGACCGGGGATACACGTATCCGGTCAAAGGACAAGACCAGAGAAACACGTATCCAGTCAAAGGACAAGACCGGAGAAACTCTTATTCGGTCGAAGGGCTCAGGTCGAAAGATAAATTAAACGATAAACACAAAAAAACAGATAAGAGATAAGACCGATATTGACGAAGGACACACCGATGAACTCGATGATTTCTGGAACTCGATCGAGATCAAACCCAGAAAGTTCGACCGAAAAACAGATTTCAACACTACCAAACGACCGAACAAAAATTTTCCAGAAAAAAAAACTACCGATAAACAGATATGCAATAAACACAAGACCGGATCTGAGTTGCAAACAGAATTCGGTCGAGAAAAAAATAAACTTTTTCCACAGAAAACTTAAACTTAGACCGATAGAACTTAAAAAAAAAACAACAACCCAGATCTGATTAAAACTTTTCCAGAAAACAATAGATCAACCACATACTCAAATAATGCAGATAAAAGTGATTAACACAAATAATAGATTCTAGGGTTTTTAGACAAACCTTTTTACTGGATCAAACCTTTTTGCCTATCCGCTCTGATACCAATTGTAGATCCCAATGCAGTGCAATTACAAGTAATATAAACAATGATGAACAGATTATAGGCCACAGCAACTAGTCATATGATTGATAATACTTCAAAGGGTTAAGGTTTACAGAGAGAATTTCTGATAAGGATATGTAAACCTAATGACTAGAAAACTGAATATTGAATTTCTCTGTTTTTTTAAACTGTTCTGCCCTAATAATGAACTAGAAATGCCTTTATATACTTAGGCTTACAGGCCTAATGGGCTAATGGGCTTCGGCCCGTCTAATTAAAACAACTATTAAGTAATTACAATATGCACCCTTATAAATACTTTATTCCACTTTCAACGCACAGGACTTTTAGTCCTAACACACAAGCTACTACTAGGTTGCAATGTTCATACTGTCTTAAAAGTTCATTTTCTTTGAAACCAAAGTCTTCAAAGAAAAGGAAAAATATTCAGTTTAAGAACAAGAAATCTTCTGATCATTTGAGTGTCAATAAAGATGAAATTTATACTGTGAAGAAGAAAAACAATAATTTTCAAATTAATAAAATTGTTGATGAAAATTTGTGTGGAAATGGATTCCTAAAGCTGAAATCAAAGCACAAACTTTACCAAAAGGACCCCGATTTGAATGGAGAATTAAAGGGTCATTAGCAAATTTAAAAAATGTTAAGATACTAACAAGAAAATACCCATATTCATATGGGTACCTAAATCTAAGTGACTGTTGCTTGCAGGCGTGTCATGTGTGGATCATTGACTCTAGAGCTTCAAGACACATGACAGCGCACAAGCACCTGCTATTCGACTATGTAGATCATTATGTAGGATCAGTCAATTTTGGGAACGAAATGAAAGGATACGTCAGAGGTTACGACACAATCAGGTTATAAACTTGCTATTTTTAGAAATTGGGACAAAATATTTTTGGAAAGTTTTCATTTTTTGAAATTTCTCAAAATTTTTCTAAGTCAAAAATGCGTACATAGTTGCGTGAGAGTTTTAAGAACGCGCACACCATTGCATGCGCAAAGTGTAAAACGCGCACATAGTGTCATGCGAGTTCTCACTTCGCGCATAGCAAAGGCTGGGCGAAGTCCAAAATACGTACACTATATCATGCACGTTCCCACTTCCCGCATATCATTGCATGTGAGTTTCTCATGTTCACAACACTTCGGCACATCGCTTCATGCGCGAAGTGCACACACACACTTGTCTTCTTTGTACGACAAGTGTTCTTTCTTTGTTCTGGAAGAAGTGAGTCATCAAATCAAATCGTGCCACGTGTCTTTAATCTCTCAGAGTATATATTCAAGTGTTTTCCCTTTTTGACTCACTTCTCTCAGACATAATTATGCGAGTTTATACACTTAGCGATTTTTCTCTCGAACCATTCGTGCGACCTTTCTATTTCATCATCTTCCATTCACGAATCAGTGTAGGTTTTTGATTTCTTAATGATTGTTTGATGTTCATAAATCTTTCTTGCATATTATTTTTATCTTTTGCAGATTTGATTTTAAACTTGTTAAGGTTTTTGTCTCGAGTTTACTTTGGGTATGTTCATCTTCCATAAACACGATACCTGTATTTTGAATTTGTTCTTCCTAAATGATGTTTGTATTGTTGTTTGAACTTGATTCTACATATGGTTTTTGTTCGAATTGCTCTTTTACAGGGTTACTTTGACTTGGGATTATTGAACTGATTCGAAATTATGAACTGGACATTCGAACTGTTCGATTTTTATTTGAACCAAATCGAACCTGAATCTGGACTTTATTTCGAATTTCATATGAAAATCTTAAAATTAACAACCAAATAGACCTTAACAAAAGAAAATTTTTCAGATTCATGGATAAAAAATTTGATCCTGGAAATTTGAATTTCAAAAATTTCAGATGAATAGTGTTCTAAGAGTTCTTGACTTAGAACATAAGCATGTGACTGTTCTTGGAGTTATTTCTTGCTTATGCTAGTTTTATACTCAAAACATTTTTTTCATGCGAGTTCTTGGTTGGAATCAAAGGTTCATGCGGGTTTCAATCTCATGCGAGTTTTCGTATCCTGCTAGTTTCTTTTTGGTAAGCGAGTTTCTAGTCCAACTCTTTGTTATGAGATTTCTAGACTTATAATTTTTTTTCAAAATTTCAAAATTTTTGAAACCATTCATGTGATAAGGGTTCATGCAATACTACTTCATTGTTGAGAACAAAATCAAAGTAACAAGTGTTTTGTTCAGTTTAGTCATTTTATTTCCTTTTTTTTTCTTTCTGTGTTGTTGCATTTTGTGCCTTGCAACAATGTGTACTTATTTTGTGAGCTTAAAAGTACAATCTTTCTGTACATTGATACTGTGTGTATCAAAATCATTTTCTGAAAACAAGTTTTTGTGCTTATTACAAACATATTGGATTCTATCAAATACTTTATTTCCATTTCAGGTACAAAATGGTAATAGAAATTTCTCATGATCCCATCGTTCAGATGGATGAGAATGATCCTAATGTGTTCAGGGAAACTCCTATGCCATCTTCCAGATCACATGTTCAGTCAACAATCGATGGTGATCCTGATCTTGCCCCCATAAATCCTACTCAGTATCTGCCATTGTCTCCGAACAACCATCACGTGGACTTTGACGTTCTCCATGCCAATCCACTGGTCATAGAGATTCTGAAAGGTCATCCTCTGAATAAAGCTCTGACAGATACAACAAATGTTCCATTAATATATCTGCAACAAGCCAGGAAGACCATAGAATATGTGGTGGAAAGCAACACTGTCAAGTACTTCAAAATCAGAGGCTCAGAATCATATTGGATTTACCAGAAGCCAATGCTAGAGAGGGGAGAACTTCTTTTGATCCATACCCTGTGGATTCTGCAGTTTTTGAAGGCATCCGAGCCTTAGGGTATGTGGGTCAGCTTACCAAGATCAGTGAATTCAAGAAGACGAATCTACCACCGTCCTATTATCAGATGTTCTCAGTCATCAATCACTATTTGACTTCAAGGCACTCTGGCCTCGACAACACCAACATGCACTCCTTGAGACTATTCCATGCTATCGTGACAATCTACATGTAGACTACTCTGTGGCATTCTGGACGAAACTTTATGAAAAGGTCACCATCAAGAGAACTTCCAAGAAACCTCTATATGTGCCCTATCAAATATTCCTTCAACTCATTGTCCGAAGTATGATCCGTTCAAATATAGATATGCCAAAGAGATCTCATCATGAGGTTGCTCCTGAATGTGAAATGCGATATCTTCAAAAGCAAAAGAAGACGTTCAACTTCTCTATGCCCATTCCAACAGCTCTACTGGCATATGATAATCCAAACTCAGAGTGTGTTAAGGATTATAGAGAGTCTATGGGAATTCCAGAACCGGCAATCCCTACCCAAGACTCCAACCTTAGATGAGTGGAGTCGGTGAGGGTTCCTGAGACTACGGAAGTCCTGGAACTGGAAGTGCAGAGAGAAAATGTTGTGAGAGGTATTGGAGGGGGTCAGAATTCTGAACCTAAAGCTGTGGAAACTCAAACACTTGATGCCACACATCTTGTAGTTTCCTCAACTCAACCTGAGAGAGCTCCTACTCGTCCATTGGGCCCTCAGGAAGGGATTGTTGATGATGTCAGGATTCTGAAATAGAGTACGATCAGCATGCCAGTTCTATGAATTCAGTTCCTTCTGCAACTCCAGGACCACATGAAGGAAATTATATTGATGATGATGTTAATGATGATTTGGGACATAGTTTTGGTTTCCTGGATGATGTCTCCTTACATCTTGAGGACATGGAAATAGACACAGCTGGAACCAACATACAAAATGTCTTGGGAGATATAAAGAGAAATGAGGGAGTTAAAGTTGAAAATACAGATAATGTGAGGCAAAGTGAGAATGTAGAAAAAGAATATGGTGAGAGAGTGTGTAACTTAACTTACCGATCCAAAAAGGCAATCACATCTAGTAATCCGTCGCATGTGTTGCGTTCGGATGTACAAGCCATAAGTAGCCCACGTATGCACTTGCACACCTCAGCCATCCATTCTATTGCCTCTCAACAGGATTCAGTCTCATCTTTGCACGGGGATATAACACATACTCTATCCAACTTTCACTCAGAAAGTATGGGTATTAAAAAACAGAGCTCAACTACCCCAGAGCTCAATTCCATTCTCTGCACTACCGAGTCTAGAGCCACTTGATTTATCAACATCCATTCCTATGACACTCATACAATCATCTGCTACCATCGGTTGTCTCAATGACCCGATCGAAACACTTGTAGTAGCTTCGCAATCCGGACTACAAGGATAGCGGACTTTGATTCTTAATATCAAAGGATCATGTTCTATACTTGATTCCTGTGTTCCAATTAGTAGTTTGTGTCTGTTCTTTACTCTGAATTCCATTCACAAACACACTCTGTTTTCTAGAACAATTTCAACCTGTTTGATATAGATTAGAAGGAAAGTGTGCTTGATCCGCAAAAGACAGACTCAAAGCTTATCTATTGGTTATTGACTCTCTCATACCAAACAATCATCATCGTTGAGCATATTCTTGTTACTTTCTACAGTTTATCTCATACCCTGTTTTTCTGTCCTACTCTCTCCATCTAATAATGGCGAACACAGTCAACTATTTCAGTGCAGGATCTCAATCAAAACCTCCCACTCTACTGAGGGATGAATATCGTCAGTGGAAAATAAGGATGGTGCACTTCCTTGAAGGTGTGGATCCTAGTCTGGTGAGTTTCTTCACCATCATCCTTACATTCCAAGGACCACTGTCCCTCGTGTTCCTGCTACTGCAAACACTCCAGAAATACCTGAATACCAGCATCCTAAGCCTATCAATGAGTGGATTGAGCAAGAGAGTGCCCTGCATGAACTTGCAAAGAAATCCAAAAGGCTACTCATAATGGCCATTCCAAATGACATCTTTCAGTCCTTTGACTCCTGTGAAACATCTAAATATTTGTGGTTAGAGCTTGAAAAACAGCTCGAGGGTGGTGCAAAAACCCTAAAGAACAACAGAGCTTTATGCATTAATGAATACTTTGCATTTAAGGCTCTGCTAGGTGAATCCATTCAGAGCACTTACAATAGATCAACAAGTGCAAGAGGTATGACATCGACATAACCTCTGAGGAGTACATTGTCAGATTCCTTCAGAGCCTGAACGAAGAATGGCTTCACCTTTAAATGTCCATGCAAGCAATCTTAGATCTTGATGTCTGGTCTATCTCCGACCTATCTGGGACACTTATTAGCGAAGAAAACAGAACTTCTCTGCTGCAAGGAATACAAGTTCTTCATGATTGGGTGGAACTTGTTCGAAAAGAAATCAGTTGTTCCTGAGGAACTAATCAATCTCCTTAAGAGAATACAAGTTCTTCATGATTGCAGGGTTCAGAGAGTTCGAAGTGACAATGGCACAGAGTTCAAGAACTCAACCATCAAAGCCTATCTTACTACAGAGGGCATCTCACAAAACTTCTCTGTTTCAAGGACACCACAACAAAACGGTATTGTTTAACGCTAGAACAGAACACTGGTGAAAGCCGCCAGAACTATGCTCACTGCCTCAGGACTCCCGATTTCCTTTTGGGCATAAGCCATTTGAACTGCATGTTTCACCCAAAATCGATCCTTGATAGTGAAGAGACATGCAAAAAACCCCTTACCACCTACTCAACCAGAGGAAGCCAAATATCAAGTACTTTCACGTCTTCGGGTGCAGATGCTTTGTGTTGAACGACATAAAGCAGATAGGGAAATTCAACCCTAAATCTGATGAAGCCAAATTCGTTGGTTACTCATCAAACTCCAAGGCATACAGAGTCTATGTGCTCAAATGAAAACATATACTTGAAAGTATTAATGTTTCTTTTCATGACTCTTTCCAGATGACTTCTGAGCAAATCGGCTCAGAACTCAAACTTCAGGATAAAGAATCTGGTGATTCATCTAGAGCAAATGACCTTCATCACCTGTTTGAAGAGATGTTCAATGATGATGCACCCTCTGAGGATGACCACAGAGCCTCTTGAGCTGAAGCCTGTGAAGACGAAACAGGTACCTATCTAATAGGTCCTAGCAATACTTCACCCTCTTCCCCTATTTTTGTAGGTACAAATGTAGAGGGGGAGCACTCAGAGGCTAACAATGAACAAAGCTCCAAGCTCAATCAAGATTATGATCATCTTCAAAATACCTCTGAAGGGTCAACACCAGAACAATCAGAGAACTCTGAACAAGGCACCACAGAGCTCAACACATCAACTCACAATGATCAATCAAGCCCTGTGTCAAGTACAAATGATCTTTCTCCAATGGAGGGTGATCAACATCAAGAGACAGAACATGCTCCAGAAGTGATCTAAGAAGGTTCCAATGATCACCTACCTCGCATGACAAAATGGACCAGAAGTCACCCACAGAGCGAAATCATAACTGACCCCTCTGACAAAGTCCAAACTCGATCTAGTACTACAAACTTCTGTTACTATACAAAAAGATCTCTGAAACTCTTGAAGACCCAAACTGGGTAGAATCCATGCAAGATGAGCTTCTGCAGTTTGAAAGAAACAAAGTATGGACCTAGTGCCTCTGCCGAAAGGCAAAACTACAATAGGGACCAAGTGGGTCTTTAGGAACAACAAGGAAAAGGATGGTGTGGTGATCAGGAACAAAGCAAGACTGGTGGCCAAGGGATACTGCCAAGAAAAAGGGACCGACAATGAAGAAACCTTTGCCCCTGTGGCAAGGCTCGAGGCGATAAGAATATTTCTTGCCTTCGCAACCCACAGAGGTTTTAAGTTGTTCGAAATGGATGTAAAGTCAGCCTTCCTTAATGGGCAGATTCAAGAAGAAATATACGTCCAGCAGCCACCAGGGTTTGAAAGATCTAAGTACTCTAATCACGTGTATTTCTTGGACAAGGCTCTGTACGGACTAAAGCAAGCCCCTAGAGCCTGGTACGACAGACTTTCAAACTTCCTTCTTGCTAATGGTTTCGAAAGAGGTACTACTGATACTACCTTATTTTATAAGTAGAGAAAGGGTGAGATTCTACTTGTGCAGATTTATGTTGACGACATTATTTTTGGGTCCACAAATGAATCATATTGTATAATGTTTGAGTCATTGAAGAAGAGTGATTTTGAGATGAGCATGATGGGAGAACTCACCTTTTTCTTAGGATTGCAAGTCAAACTAACCAAAGAGGGTATTTTCCTAAACCAATAAAAATATGTCTCTGACATACTTGAAAAATACAATCTCTCCGACTCTTCACCAATTAAAACCCATATGGCCACTGGATCTAAGCTTTATGCAAACCCAAAGGGCAAATCTATGGATTGTAAACTCTACAGAGGCATGATAGGGTCTCTGTTGTACTTAACTACAAGTAGACCCGATATAATGTTTGCCACATGCCTCTGTGCAAGATTTCAAGCTAACCCCAAAGAATCTCATCTTCATGCTGTCAAGAAGATCTTTCGATACTTAAAAGGGACCAAGAATCTTGGCCTTTGGTATCCAAAGAACTCTGTCTTTGATCTTGTGGCGTATACAGATTCAGATTACGGATGATGCAAGCTAGACAGAAAGAGTACCTCTGGGAGTTGTCAATTCCTTGGAGGGTAAACTAGTGAGTTGGACTTCTAAGAAAGAGAACTGTGTCTCGACCTCTATGACAGAAGCAGAATATGTTGCTACCGCTAGTTGTTGTTCACAGGTTCTATGGATGAGAACCCAACTCAGAGACTATGGTTTTGACATTGAGAAAATCCCCATCCTCTGTGACTCCAAAAGCGCCATTGTGATCTCTGCCAACCCTGTTGAACACTCTAAAAACAAACACATCGATATCAGGTACCACTTTCTGAAACATCATGTAGAGCATGAGCCCATAGAAATGTACATTGTCCCCACAGATTACCAACAAAGATAGCTCTTACTCGTCCATTGAGCCCTCAGGAAGGGATTGCTGATGATGGTCAAGATTCTGAAATAGAGTCGGATCAACATGCCAGTTCTACAAATTCAGTTCCTTTAGTAACTCCAGGACCACATGAAGGAAATGATATTGATGATGATGTTAATGATGATTTAGGACATAGTTTTGGTTTCCTGGATGATGTCTCCTTACATCATGAGGACATGGAAATAGACACAGCTGAAACAAACATACAAAATGTTTTGGGAGATATAAGGAGAAATGAGGGAGTTGAAGTTGAAAATACAGATAATGTGAGGCAAAATGCGAATGTAGAAAAAGAATATGGTGAGAGAGTGTGTAACCTAACCGACTGATCCAAAAGGGCAACCACATCTAGTACTCCGTCGCATGTGTTGCGTTTGGATGTACAAGCCATAAGTAGCCCACTTATGCACTTGCACACCTCAGCCACCCATTCTATTGCCTCTCAACAGGATTTAGTCTCATCCTTGCACGGGGATATAGCACATACTCTATCCAGCTTTCACTCGGAAAGTATGGGTATGAAAAACAGAGCTCAGCTACCCAGAGCTCAATTCCATTATGTGCACTATCGAGTCTAGCACCACTTGATTTATCAACATCCATTCCTAGGACACTCATACAATCATCTGCTACCATCGGTTGTCTCAAAGACCCGATCAAAACACTTGTAGTAGCTCCGCAATCTGGACTACGGGGATAACGAACTTTGATTCTTAATATCAAAGGATCATGTTCTATACTTGATTCCTGTGTTCCAGGTAGTAGTTTGTGTCTGTTCTTTACTTTGAACTCCATTCACAAACACACTCTGTTTTCTGGAACTATTTTAACAAGTTTGATATAGATTCGAAGGCAAGTGTGCTTGATCCGCAAAAGACAGACTCGAAGCTTATTTGTTGGTTATTGACTCTCTCATACCAAATACTCATCATCATTGAGCACATTCTTGTTACTTTCTACAGTTTATCTCATACCCTGTTTTTCTGTCCTACTTTCTCCATCTAAAAATGGCGAACACAGTCAAATATTTCAGTGCAGGATCTCAATCAAAACCTCCCACTCTACTGAGGGATGAATATCCTCAGTGGAAAATAAGGATGGTGCACTTCCTTGAAAGTGTGGATCCTAGACTGGTTGAGTTTCTTCACAATCCTCCTTACATTCCAATGACCACTGTCCTTCGTGTTCCTGCTACTGCAAACACTCCAGAAATACCTGAATACCAGCATCCTAAGCCTATCAATGAGTGGACTGAGCAAGAGAGTGCCCTGCATGAACTTGGAAAGAAAGCCAAAAGGATACTCATAATTGCAATTCTAAATGACATCTTTCAGTCCCTTGACTCCTTTGAAACATCTAAAGATCTGTGGTTAGAGCTTAAAAAACTGCTCGAGGGTGGTGCAAAAACCATAAAGAACAATAGAGCTTTATGCATTAACGAATACTTTGCATTTAAGGATCTGCCATGTGAATCCATTCAGAGCACTTACAATAGATACAACTCCCTGAGGTATGGCATCCATAGAACCTATGAGGAGTACAATGTCAGATTCCTTCAGAGCCTTATTGACGAATGACTTCACCTGACAATGTCCGTGCAAGCAATCTTAGATCTTTATGTCTGGTCTATGTTCGACCTGTTTGGGACACTCATTAGCCAAGAGAACATAATATCAAAGCAGGCAACTCCTGTCGGTAGACCACTGGCACTAGTGGGAAGCACCACATAAGGAAAGGACAAAGGAAAGGAAAAGGTGGCAGAGGATGCACAAAAGAAGAAGAAGGTATTGGTGGCAGAGAGTGAAAGTGAAGAAAGCTCAGAGGAGGAGATTGATATGGCTGCTCTGGCCAAAACACTTGCTCTTATGACTCGACAATTCAATAGGGGTCTTAAGAAAAAGCCAGACTACAGAGCACGAGAGGAAAGAGACGACAGAGGTAGAGGGTATGGTGAAGTGAAAAAGTTTGGGAGAGAAGAGTTTGGTGATCAGAGGCATGAAGAAAGAAGAAGTGGACAGAAGATGCACGACAGAGGTGCAGACAGAGCCCCTCAACATACTGAAGGACGCTTCAAATGCGGGAAGCTGGGCCACTTTGCAACAGAGTGCAGGTCAACTGCCATCAAATGGACACTCGTCAGAGATGCTGCGTTCTATAAAAAAAAAAAAGCAGAGTACTACACTCAGAGATCCCTGATGGCAGAACAAGAGAACCTCATGACCGATGAATCCTCTGACAAATGTGACAACAATGCACTCTTCTGTGGAATGGAAGAAGTCCACACCTCTGACGGCGACAGTGAGGTATCCACTTCTGATTCATCTAATACAGACTCTAAAAACAAACTTCTTGAATTACAAAAAGAGTTTCTTGCTTACAAAAACAGTTGCTCAGAGCTGGAAAAGAAATTAGCCTTCTTTGAAAAAGAAACAAAACTTCTCACCCAAGAGAAGGACAAACTTTATCTTAAAAGAAAATCTCTTGTCTCAGAGCATATTTTCGAAAAAAAGGGTTTAAAAGAGAAGATTTCCAAACTTGATCAAGCTCTAGAAGAAAAGGTTAAGGAGCTAAAGAACAGTGAGAGTGATCACCTAAACACCATTTCTTTGAAAAAAAAATCCAAAAAGAAAGAGAAGTACTTCATCAAGATCTGCTCGATAGGGATCTTCTGATTAAGAGATTTCAGGATGCTCAGAAAGTTAATGAGAAAGTTAATACCCAGATTGGCAAAAGAGGTATAGGGTTCGATGACATTGACCCCTATACTGGGAATAAAAGAAACAAATCTTTAGCAAACATCTTCTGCCCTGGACAATTTCTAAACCCAAGTCTTCCAAACCTATTATCCACATTCAAGAGGCGTAGAACCTCGGAAGGACCACATCTGAGGAAACCTCTGCAGATGGCAAATGTATGGTATGAGAACAATGATTTACCATCTGCACTCTCATGAAAGAGAAAATCTATTCCAAAGAAATATTTGTCTCAAAAGCAGATAGGGGTATTCAGATTTGGTCATCCAGAAACACAAACTCAAATGGCATTTATGTGCATGATGACTCCTGAAAAGGAACTGTCCTCTGATGCACCAGAGTTTGTTCCGACCTCTATGGAAGAAAAATTGTTCAAAAGATTTTTGGAAAGTGACTTGAGAAAAACCTATGAAAATCATTTTCTTAGTCATCCTGATATATCCTCTGAAGTAGGAGAAATCTTTGAGCAAGATCTTCTAAAGTGTCTAAGTGTTCCTATGGTGATCCCTTGCATTTCAAAAGATCTAAATATTTTCAAGGAAACTAACAATGGACAGAGAAATGCACTTCTAGAAGGTCACTCTCTCATTCGCAATGACTTTCTCGATTCAGATTATGAGTTCGAATCGGAGTCCTCTATCGATATTAAGACAAGTTCTGTGGAACTTGAGATTGTCCCCTGTGGTCCAGAGGAAAACAAGCTTCCCTTTGGTATTCTTAACATAATAATCTCTCCCAAAAGGAGAACTACAGGCATACCCATCTGCCCTGACTTTTTGGACATGTGTCTGCAAGCAAAGACTTCTATTGAGCTCAAAAAATTAAATTGTGAAAAGATCAATATATCTCAAGCTTCCAAAGCCCCAAAACCTATAAAACCATTTCAAGAAAAGCTCACTTGGCAACAGAAGGCAAAATGGCCCAAATTTGATAAAATTAAAGCTTCTGTGGCAGTGATTGCTCGAAAGGGAGTTCATCAAAGGAGAGTACAATCAGAGAGCCATCCAAGAAGAGTTTTTGACAAAATTCAACCTATATTAGACAAAGTTTTCTGTAAAAAGAAACCCAAATCTAAAATGGGTTGTTGAAAAATTGCTCTATACCCTCCTTTGACAAATTTAATGAAATATTTAAGAAGTTTGCGTCTGGAATCCCTCATTGCAAATGTTTTGATCTTATGCATGCTCTTAATCAAAATTTCTCAAGGCCTTCCTGTTTTATATCTCACCCGATACCTAAGAATGCCAAATTCAAGGGTGAGAAAGGACAAAGGGGTATCTCTGTTAAAGAGAATAAAACCAAACTCAAATGTGCTAAGGCGTCTTTAAAGACTCATAACGAGCCTGGACCCATTTGGAAATTGGTACCTAAATCATCTTGATCTGTCCGCAGAAGAAACAACATGTGCCCATTTGGTACCTAGACTCTGGGTGCTCAAGGCACATGACTGGCGACAGAGGGTTGCTCTCCGCTTACAAAGAAAAACATGGAGGTGGTTCTGTGACCTTCAGAGACAACAAGAAGGGTCAAATCATCATAGGCTATGGAGTAATTGCCAATGGAAACATCGATGTCAAAAGAGTGGCTTATGTGGATGGCCTTAAGCACAACCTGCTAAGTGTTAGCCGACTCTATGATAACGGACTAGATGTGATGTTTAAGAAGCAATATTGTTCTCTGTTAAAGGAAGACAAAACTATAGAGCTTCTACGAGCCAGAAGACGAGGTGATCTATACCTCATGGACTTCAAGTCAATCAACAAAAATGAAAAGCTTTGTCAGGTCTCAAGTAAGAACGAGGAAGCTTGGCTCTGGCACAACAGGTTTTGTCACTTAAAATTTCATACTCTAGACAAACTTGTGAAATTGGACCTAGTAAGAGGGTTACCAAGTATTAGATTCGACAGAGATCATCTATGCTCTGCATGTGAAATGGGCAAACTTAAAAGGGCTGCCCATAAGACCAAATCAGACATATCTTGCACTAGATCTCTGCAAATGCTTCATGTAGACCTCTGTGGTCCTATATTTGTGCAGAGTCTAGGTGGCAAAAAGTACATCCTTGTACTCATAGATGAATTTTCTAAATACACTTGGGTGTAATTTGTTCGAAAAAAATCAGATGTTCCTGAGGTACTAATCAATGTCCTTAAGAGAATACAAGTTCTTCATGATTGCAGGGTTCAGAGAGTTCGAAGTGACAATGGCACAAAGTTCATGAACTCAACCATCAAAGCCTATCTTACTACAGAGGTCATCTCACAGAACTTCTCTGCTGCAAGGACTCCACAAAAAAATGGTGTTGTTGAACGCAAGAACAGAACACTGGTGGAAGCCGCCAGAACTATGCTCACTGCCCCAGGACACCCGATTTCCTTTTGGGCAGAAGCCATTTCAACTGCATGTTTCACCCAATCGATCCTTGATAGTAAAGAGACATGCAAAAACCCCTTACCACCTGCTCAACCAGAGGAAGCCAAATATCAAGTACTTTCACGTCTTCGAGTGTAAATGCTTTGTGTTGAACGATATATAGCAGATAGGAAAATTCAGCCCTAAAGATGATGAAACCAAATTTGTTGGTTACTCATCAAACTCCAAGGCATATAGAGTCTATGTGCTCAAATCAAAACATATACTAGAAAGTATTAATGTTTCTTTTGATGACTCTTTCCAGATGACTTTTGAGCAAATCGGCTCAGGACTCAAACTTTAGAATAAAGAATCTGGTGATTCATCTAGAGCAAATGACCTTCATCACCTGTTTGAAGATATGTTCAATGATGATGGATCCTCTAAGGATGACCACAGAGCCTCTGGAGCTGAAGCCTCTAAAGACCAAACAGGTACCTCTCTAACAGGTCCTAGCAATAATTCACCCTCTTCCCCTACTTTTGTAATGTACAAATGTCGAGGGGGAGCACTCAGAGGCTAATACTGAACTAGGCTCCAAACTCAATCAAGATCATGATCATCATCAAAATACCTCTGAAGGGTCAACACCAGAACAATCAGAGAACTCTGAACAAGGCACCATAGAGCTCAACACATCAACTCACAATGATCAATCAAGCCCTGTGGCAAGTACAAATGATCTCTCTCCAACATAGGGTGATCAACATCAAGAGACAGAACATGCTCTAGAAGTGATCTTACAAGGTTCCATTGATCACCTACCTCGCATGACAAAATGGACCCAAAGTTACCCATAGAGCCAAATCATAGGTGACCCCTCTGACAAAGTCTAGACTCGATCCGGTACTGCAAACTTCTATTACTATACAAGTTTTGTGAGTATTATCGAGCCCAAAAAGATATCTGAAACTCTTGAAGACCTAAACTGGGTAGAAGCCATGCAAGAGGAGTTTCTGCAGTTTGAAAGAAACGAAGTATGGACCCCGAAAGGCAAAACGACAATAGGGACTAAATGGGTCTTCGGGAACAAGAAGGACAAGGATGGTGTGGTGATCAGGAAAAAAGCAAGACTGGTGGCAAAGGGATACTGCCAAGAAGAAGGGATCGACTATGAAGAAATCTTTGCCCCTGTGGCAAGGCTCGAGGCAATAAGAATATTTCTTGCCTTCGCAGCCCACAGAGGTTTTAAGGTGTTCCAAATGAATGTAAAGTCATCCTTCCTTAATGGGCAGATTCAAGAAGAAGTATACGTCCAGCAGCCACCAGGGTTGGAAATCTCTAAGTACCCTAATCACGTGTATTTCTTAGACAAGGCTCTGTACAGACTCAAGCAAGCCCCCAGATCCTGGTACGACAGAATTTCAAACTTCCTTCTTGCTAATGGTTTCGAAAGAGGAACAACTAATACTTCTTTATTTTATAAGAAGAGAAAAGGGTGAGATTCTACTTGTGCATATTTATGTTGACGACATTATTTTTGGGTCCACAAATGAATCATATTGTATAAAGTTTGAATCATTGATGAAGAGTGAGTTTGAGATGAGCATGATGGGAGAACTCATGTTATTCCCAGATTTTAGTTCCTAAATGCAATTAATCAAAACAAACACAAACAAGAATCAATTACCTGTTTGATTTCACTTTCAAATTCAATATTACAAACTTTCTCTCTCTAGAACTCTCTCTCTACAGATCTCTCTCAAATGAACTTTCTCTCTCTAAAATACAACTGAATAATACGCTGTGTTTCTGTTAACTACTAAATACAAAGGAAAGAAACCTATTTATACCTACAACTAAAACAACAAGAAAACAAAACTAATACAAATGTTGACTTTGACTTTTATTACAAAGACTTTGACTTTCACTTGAGAGTTGACTTTCTTCAGCTTTGACTTCATAAACCTTGGCTTTTGTCTTCTTGATCTTGTATCCAACATATTTATGCTCTAACAATCTCCCCCTTTGGATTCAAGATCACTGTTTAAAGATCTAGCAATTCAGTCTTCACTTTAAGCTCTGACAGTACAATCTCCCCTTTTTCTTTGACGGTATTCTTTCCAAAATAGTCTTCAAACGATTAACAATCTCCCCAAAACTTTCACAATAATACTTTCAGACTTTGGAAAGAAATTATCTTCAGAATCAGCTCAAATTGCTTTAGCAGATAATCTTCAAAGAAAATATCCTCAAATCTTCAGAAATTCCTTGATCTTCTTCAAATCTTCAAATCTTTACTTTGAACTTTTCTCACTTGTACATTTCTAAAAATCATCTCTCAAAACCTTATCATTTCTTGATACCATCTCCCCCTTTTTGATGTTTTGAGCATCTATATCATCAAAACTTTACTTCCAAGAAATGTCTTTAACCATTCTGATCTGTCAAACTGAACCTCTGATTCTATGATCAATAACCAAGTATTCATCCAGATCTTTTCAAATCTAGACAAAATTAGAACATGTAACTCCTGAATCAACAAATGAATCAGTTAAAATGCCTGTTAGTAACACAAAGTCACTGTGTGTAACAAATACACAATATAAAGGAGCTTTTTGATGTTCACTCCCCCAGGGCTTCCATCCAATCATCGAAACACCACAAAGGCAATTTCTATGAATGTTATGACAAAGAAACAAATTCTTCGTGTGTTCATGCATGTGTAGAAAGAATTAAGCACGAATGATTGCTTTTATAAAGGCTCAACATAGTGTAAACCACTGAGACAACAGTAGATAAACACAAACTCAATGTGCATGATTGAAGTGCGAAGGTGGGGCAAACTTCCTTCTTTTTCAATATCCAGATTTTCCAAATGAAAACCAGATAGATTATATGCTGCATCCCCAGAAAAATATGAAACATTTTCTTTTTGAGAAGAAAATGAGTGGTTGGTGGGGTTTAAGCAAGAGTTGGCATGGGCTATTTGCCTGTTTAAATAATGTTCACCAAGAATTGTGAAGCATTAGTAATGTGGCTGCCCGACTCAGAAAGTAGTTGGTGCAGAGTTTGATATTCTTTTACTCTGATCTCACACCCTCTTTCTTTTGATCATTAAGCTTACTACTAACCAAACATTCTTTTAGACTCCTCACACTCAATCACTATTGGATTAACTTCTTGGGTAGGAGAAGTTAGGAAACACTGGATAACGTAAATCTATAGAAGTTCATTTAAGTCCTAGCATAAAGAAGCCATAATATCCTAATAAGCATGTGTTGCTCAAGATGGTTTAACTTTATCAGTTAAAGCTCATATACAAATGTCAGACGAATGTATGCTCATAAAATATAATCATGAAGATTTGAGCATTTTTAGACATTGAAGTATTTTCAAACAAGTATATGAAATGAATACAAGAAACTTGTTTGAAAATCTGACATTGTATGAAAATGATCATAAATGAATGATATAACAATCAAAGCTTAAGGTCAAAAATAACGGATATTGTCTATACGAATAAAAAATATAGACTTTCTTGAAATGAACGTTTCAAAATGAAATGACGCTCAATATACATTGAAGTACAAGCGGAGTGTCTTACCATCGAAATTATGTTTCAATATAAGACATGGTAAGAACAATTTGAACAAAAAATTAAACCGATGCTTGAAAGTATATGAAAAGACAATACGCAAGTATTTATCTTTAGAAACACACGGTTTGTTTATCAATTAAGCACAAAAATAAAAGGTAAACATTTCAAATCACACTTCCAAATTATAAAATCTGTTTAAGAATCGGGAAGTGGTTTGAACATTTCAGAACATGTTTTCATATCTGAAAGTTGTCCTTCATTCAGATACATATGAGATTAAGATAAGAAATTAACCTTTCCGTGCAATCTTAATTCTCATGAAGTCAACTGTAGTCAATAAGATATGATTGTGTCATCCTCTCTCAGCCTGCATAAGTCTCAAAGTCTAGTCAAAGCAACTTTATTCACAAATTTATTTGAAAAATAAAAGACATAAAGCAGTAAAACGATTAAAGTACGAGTTCTGATTTGAAATAATCATAAATCATAGTCTTACTCCCTTTGACTTGGCTTATATGCTCCCCTTAAAATCATGCATTACAAAAATGTTGTCACTGAAATTAAATGCAGAAATTAGTTATGCTCCCCCTCAAAATAATGTAGATCATCTTTAATCTTCTCTTACTCCCCCTGAGATTATGAGCAAACAATTAAAGTGCATATATCCTTCAGACATAAAAATAAAGAAAATGAAGAAAAATAACAATACGTAACTTTAGTAGGTAACAACTGATTATGTTTTCAGATTTAACATACCAAGCTTAGAGACAAGAAAATTAAATCTCTTTTCATCTAAGGGTTTGTAAATAAATCTGCAAGTTGATAATCTGTTTTTACAAAATAAAGTTCAATTGTTCCTTTTTCTACATTATCTTTGATAAAATGATACCTTACATCAATGTGTTTGGTTTTCGTATGTTGGACAGGATTAGAAGATATTGCGATTGCACTCTTAGAGTCACAATATATTGGAATTTTATCAAACTTGAATCCATAGTCTCGCAGCTGTGTTCGCATCCACAGAACTTGAGAGCAGCAACTGGCAGCAGCTACGTACTCTGCTTCAGGAAGCGATGTGGAAACGCACAATTGTTTCTTTGATGCCCAGCTAACGAGCTTGTCTCAAAGGAATTGAATGTGACCTGAAGTACTCTTTATGTCCAACATCCAACCTGCATGATCTGCATCTGAATAGGCAGTCAGTTGAAAACCAGTATCCTTAGGATACCACAAACCATGATCTGCAGTCCCCTTCAGATATCTTAAAATCCGTTTGACAGCAGACAAATGAGATTCTTTGGGAGCAGCCTGATATCTAGAACATAAGCATGTTGAAAACATAATATCTGGTCTACTAGATGTAAGATACATTAACGATTCTATCATACCTCTATAAGTCCTAACATCAACACTTTTACCCGAAGGATCAGTGTTAATCTTAGTACCTGGTGCCATCGGGGTTCCAATTGTTTTACAATTTTCCATTTTGTACTTCCGAAGAATGTCCAAAATGTACTTAGATTGGTTAATGAAAATCCCCATAGAAAACTGTTTAACTTGTAATCCAAGAAAGAAATTCATCTCTCCCATCATACTCATTTGAAAACGTGACACCATGAGGTTAGAAAAGTTTTTGCAAAATTTTGGATTTGTAGAACCAAATATTATATCAACATATATTTGAATAAGAATAATATCAACTTTTTCCTTTTTGATGAATAAAGTGGTATCAACCTTACCTTTAGAAAAACCGGACTTGACCAAGAATTTAGATAAAACGTCATACCATGATCGAGGGGCTTGTTTTAAACCATACAGGGCTTTGTCCAAGATGTAGACGTGATCTGGCTTCTCTGGATTGACGAACCCTTCTGGTTGAGACACGTACACTTCCTCTTTAAGAATGCTATTCAGAAAGGTTGTTTTCACATCCATCTGAAAGACTGTGAAATTCTTATGAGCTGCGTAGGCTAGAAACATGTGGATTGCTTCTATACGCGCTACTGGAGCTTACGTATCATCGTAGTCTATGCCTTCCTCTTGCCGGTAACCTTTGGCAACAAGTCTAGCTTTGTTCCTTATGATGATACCATCTTCATCCTTTTTATTCTTGTATATCCATTTAGTGCCTATCACGGTTTTACCTTCTGGTTTTGGAACTAATCTCCAAACCTTTAGGGCTTCAAACTGATTGATCTCTTCTTGCATAGCAGATACCCAGTCTGAATCAGCAAGAGCCTCAGATACTCTCGTTGGCTCAATCTTACTAAGGAATGAGTCATGCATACATTGATTAAGAGTCGCTGACCTAGTTTGTATAGGCTTGTTGAGATCTCTAATTACTTGATGTAATGGATGTTCTTCGGTACAGCGATGCTCATGAGGGAGTGGAGTAGATATTGATTGAACATGATCATCATCTTGAAATCCACTATCAGACTCTTCATTTTGAATAATTGGAGGAGGATTTACAGTTAAAGTTTCAGGTGCAGAAGCATTAGTTGGAACAACAGATTCTGGCTGTTGAGTAGACAATGTATTACACCCAACTGAAACAGTTACTTCTGGCTCAGCAGTTACTTGTGTATCTTCAACTGTAGGAGTAGATGTTGGAATGTGAGTTTCTGACTGAACGGGGGATACAAGTTCAGTTAAAACTTCTGAAGTGACTGGATGATTGCAACTTGTGTCTTCAGACCTATCAGTCACAGCAGATTTAGATACATTAGATCCTAGAAACTCATCATAAAAGAATTCAAATAACAAATCTAAATCAGATAAATGTGAAACTGAAGTAGAAGCGTTATCCGAATTTTTTTCTCTAGAAATAGGTTCTGGAATGATCTGCCCATAAGCTAATACTCCAGTGATCACGGGTTCTGAACTGAGTTGTTCAGAAGCCATTTCTTCATCGAATGTAACATTTACGCTCTCAACAACTGTCTTTGACTTCTTCAAATAAACACGATATGCTGTCGATGTTGAAAAATAACAATTGAAGATACCCTTGTCCGCCTTAGCACTGAATTTATTCAGACTCTCTCTGTCGTTAAGCACAAAACATTTACACCCAAATATATGAAAATACTTTATTGTTGGTGTTCTGTTGTTGATCAGCTCATATGGAGTCTTTTGAAAACGGCGGTGTATCATGGATCGATTTTGAATATGACATGCAGTTGACACAACTTCTGCCCACAAGAATAGAGGTAGGTCCGAATGGCTAAGCATAGTCCGAGCGGCCTCGACTAGCCTTCCTATTTTACCTTTCGACTACTCCATTTTGTTCAGGCGTTTTAGCAGCAGAGTACTGATGTGATATCCCGACAGATTCGAGATATTCTTCAACGATTTTGTTTTTGAACTCTGTGCCATTATCAGTTCGAAGAAACTTGACTTGTCGCTGCATTTTCACGTGGGTCGTCTTTAAGAAAGTAATGAGAACTTCCGGTGTCTCATCTTTTGATCGAATAAATTTGACCCACGTGTATCTTGAATAATCGTCCACAATAACCAACACGTATTTCTTTCTACCCAAACTCTGAGTTCTCATTGGACCACACAAATCCATATGTAAGAATTCTAATGGAGAACTAGTGTTTGGTTCAGGCTTCAGTTTATGCGAAGCTCTCTTCATCTTACCCTTCTCACATTCAGCACATAAGTGTTCTTTCTCGTATTTCAGCTCAGGAAGTCCTTTTACCAATTTCCCACTAACCAGATTGTTGATATAACGAAAATTCAGGTGTGATAAACGTCTGTGCCAGAGCCAACTTTGTTGCATTGAGGCTTTGGTGATCAAGCAAACTTGATTGTCAATCTGAACTTTGGACAAGTTGATGGTATAGAGGTTTGTCTTTCGATGTCCACCTAAGAGTTCTGTACCATCTTCAGTACGAACCTAGCAACTCTTAGATTTAAAATTGACCTCTAACCCTTTATCGCATAACTGACCAATGCTAAATAAGTTGTGCCCCAAGCCTTCGACATAACTCACCTTACTTATCGTTATGTTGTCTTGAATGATGTCACCATATCCTAAGATAAGTGAAAGCAGATAGTTTCCAAATCTGACTTTTCCACTGAATTTCTCTGTATAGTTAGACAATAAATCTTTTTGTCCAGTCATATGTTTGGAACATCCACTGTCCAAGTACCACATATGTCGGGTCTGCAAGAGAAATCAGGAAACAATAACTTTAGGTACCCATTTAAAAACGGGTCCTAACAGATTAGCACAAGATTTTGGTATCCATTTGAAAATGGATCCTCTTTTTCTTTGAAAACTTTTAAAAATATTTGATCTTGAAGAATAAACATGATATGATCCAAACCAATCAGAAGAATTATGAGAATAAGCAAAATCAATTCTCCGATAATGATAAGATTTAGTAGTAATAGGAGATAATTGAATCAATTGCTTTATTGAATAACACTTGTAAGAAGTTACAAGGTTTTGTTTATGAGAAGCATATTGACCAACTACATCAGAATCACTACTATCAGATCTAGTACAAGAATTATCAGAAACTGATTCAACTTTCTCATCATCCTTCCTTTTTGGTCGCCATTCAGTTAGAGATTTCGACCTTTTCTTTCTTATATCTGAAACAAAAGATTTAGATTTATTAGGAAAAGCATATTTCTGAGACTGAGTTTTCTTTTGTGTACTAGTGTATTTCTGCTTCTGTAATCGCTGTTTCTTATGTTTCTTACCTTGAGAATAGTAATCAGCAGTTACAGAAACTGATTCACCAACCTTAGTTGATGGTTCATCAATATTAACACCACTTGGTAACACTTTTTCATTTAAAAGACAAGTAGAATGATCAGGAAGTGTAGCATTGAAGTCAAACATATCAATTTCGTCTATGCACCCATCATCAGAATTAAGAAAATCATTTGCAGACTCAAATAAGTCATCAAAATTATCAGTTGAAATTTGAGGTGCCTTTGAAACTTTAGAACATTTTGTAGATTTAGTTTGAAAAACAGTGTTCTTTAAAACATAGAAAATACACTTTGTTGAATATCAACCAAAAGTTTTTCATCAGATAAAACATTTTCCAACTCAACTATTTTGCTTTCAAGAATGAGTGGAGGAACATAAACCTTTGCAACTGGAGGTTTTGCCTTCATCTTAGAAACAGAATAACTAGCAAAATAATCGTTTAAAAGAACTTTTGGTGTTTCTGAAAGATAACTATCATTTAACTTTGTATAGTTAAATGGTAGTTGCATTTTCTTTACATTCTTTCTATTTTCAGTTTCTTTTGCCTCAACTTCTTCTGGTAATTTGGTAACAAATTTGGGTTTTAAATGAGTATGTTTACCAGGACAAGCAAGAAAATCAAAATTATAAAGTGCCGGTTGTTTTCTGATGGCTTTCTTTAAGTAATGAGGGTTTTGAAAACCAAGACCCCATTTTTCCTTAACATGAGCCTCTTCGTTAGGTGCATTAAGAGAAATGGTTTGATATGTTTGTACTCTTGCATAAAGTCTATCTTCCAGACCATTTACCTTCTTATTCAAAAGCTTGTTCTCAACCTGCAATTTATGAATAGTTAGTGCAGATTCTCTTTTCTCAAACTCATACTTAGAAATTTTAATTTCAAACTCAGAAATCTTCTTTTCAAAATAATCTACTTGAGATTTAGAATCAGAAGCAGATTTGCGTAAAGAATCAATCAGATCTTTGTTCCCAATAACAGACGTATTAAGCTCAAAGATCTTATTGTTCCTTTTAGCAACTCTTTCTTTTTCCTTTTTCAATTTATTTTGCAAATCTTGAAGCTCAACCACCATGGCTTCCATTTTGGTAATGAAATCTTTTTGAGTTAAATTTAATACCCCATCAGCTGTCTCGTCATCTGATTCATCATAATTGACTTCTTTTCCCAAGAGACAGAGATGAGCAGTTTCTTCCTTTCTTCCTCTTCACCTTCTGAATGATCCAGCCAAAATTCGTCCTCAGCCATTAAAGCTATGCCTGCTTCTTGTTGTTTGGCCAATAGCAACTTGTTCTGATAGTACTGAGAATTACGAACTTTTGGCTTTCTACAATCTTTTGCAAAATGACCAATCTTGCCACAGTTGTAGCATTTGACTGGATCACTTGCTGGCTTTTCTGCAACTGTGTAGTCATTCATGAACTTCTTCCTTTCATCAGGTTTCTTCTCAACATATATGTTCTCTTCATATCTCCTTCCTTCCACCCTTTCTCGGTGCTCATGATTATTTGAACTTGATGAAGAATAACTTTGAGAATTTGATCCCGACTTCTTGTAGAATTTCTTTTGAAATGCACGGGTCAATAAAAACATGGCTTGTTTCAGATTTTCTCCATCATCACCATCTGATTCAGATTCCGACTCAGAACTTGTAAGCACCTTCTTCTTTTTCTTCTTCTCTTTCTTTTCTTTCTTTTTCTCTCCGGCTACCAATGCAATAGGATCGGTAACCTTTTCTGCCTTCTTTTTCTCAGCTCTTTTCTCTTCCACTTCTTCTTCATTCTTCCTCAAAGTCTCATAAACCTCGTGTAACGGTATGTCATTCAGATCCTTCATTTGTTTCATCCTACGCGTATGTTTCTTCCATTCAGGTTGTAGGATACTTAGGAATTTGACATTATTCTCTAGCTGCTTCTTTTTCACTTTGTTCTTTATCAGTTCATTTAGAAGCAAGACAAACCGTTCATAAGTATATTGTAGGCTTTCATTCTCTTTGGCTTTAAATTCTTCATAACTGTTGATGCACTTAGCCACTTTCATATGATTCCCGACCTTGGATCCCATCATCATCTTTTGCAATTGATCCCACATCTTCTTAGCATTTTCTTTGTAACTATCAATCTTGATGTAGATCTCATTCGGAATGCTCTGAAGAAGTAAGGATCTTGCTTGTTTATCTGCTTTGTATCGGCTTTTCTGTTCTTCAGAATACTGAGAGATATCCACTGCCACTGTTTTCATCTTTTGATCTCTTTCCTCAGTACCATCTTCACTATCAGACGAATCATCATCAGGTATTTGAACCGTGATTGGTACCATAGGACCTTCTGTGATTGACAGCATAATATTCTCTCCATTTGCATGTCTATCTATAAAATCAAGTAATTTGTCTTTCCACTGTTCGTACTCTCCTTTGAACAGAACAGGAGGCTTGACATCTGTGCCAATGGAAAGTGCATCTTTAGAAGTCATCTTGATAAAACCTGTTTGAAAAATATATATGCAATAAGAAACTAGAATCTGATCGTTAGTCCAAATGAAACAATCAAGAAAATACAGAAAACTTGAAATATAAAATCAAAAATTTTGATCACAACCAGAAATATGTCCCCCTTTGCAGACTTAGCACGGGGTCGAGGGGCAGCGCCCCTAGAGAAAAAATTTTCACTATTAAAGGCCATATTACTGTTTTGAAAAATTTGTCTAAGTCCTGAAAATTCGCAACAATGTTTGCGTTACACGTTACTGGTGCAAGATGGTAGTTTGCGTTACTAGTGTGAGGCGCAAGACACACTTTGCGTGACAAGAAGCTAACGCAAATCAGACTTTGCGTGTCATGAATAAGGTGCAAACGATGAACTTCGCGTTTCCCGTTACAGACGCAAACCCCAACTTTGCGTTTGTAGTTAAAGACGCAAAGCTCACTTCTCGCTTCTCGTTGAAGACGCAAATCTCGCTTCTCGGTTCTTGTTGAAGACACAAAGCTCGGTTCTCGTTGAAGACGCAAATCTCACTTCTCGTGTCTCGAAGGAAACGCAAATCTTAACTTCTCGATACTGAACTTTCTCAATGAATACGTGAACCTCTGAAGAACTTATGCAAACCTTGATGAATGAAACGCAAACCTTGATGAATGAAACGCAAACCTCTAAAACAAGCAAATTTTCACCAAAAAGACATCTAGACCTCGAAATCTAACCCGAAACTTCGACAATTTCATCGTTTAACCATCTCTAACACAATCTTAACAACTAATTTCGATCAAATACACAAAAATGTATAAATTGACTCAATTACAGTGCACAGGACTCGTGAACTTCGAACTCAACTAAAATCAAAATTAACGATCGATTACAGTGCAAATTGATCTAAAACTTATACAGACTCGATCGATAACACGTTTCTAACAAAACCTAATCATTTACAACTCCAAAAACACACTAAAACTCAAAATCAACCTGGACATCGAAAAACACAGATACGAACATTTTGATTTTCTTGATTTTTTCGATTTGGATCTGCTCTGATACCAATTGTTATTCCCAGATTCTAATTCCTAAATGCAATTAATCAAAACAAACACAAACAAGAATCAATTACCTGTTTGATTTCACTTTCAAATTCAAGATTACAAACCTTCTCTCTCTAGAACTCTCTCTCTCTACAGATCTCTCTCAAATGAACTTTCTCTCTCTAAAATACAATCTCTCCAACTCTTCACCAATGAAAACCCCTATATCCACTGGATCTAAGCTTTATGCAGACCCAGAGGGCAAATATGTAGAGTGTAAACTCTATAGAGGCATGATAGGGTCTCTGTTCTACTTAGCTGCAAGTAGACCCGATATAATGTTTGCGACATGCCTCTGTGCAAGATTTCAAGCTAACCCCAAAGAACCTCATCTTCATGCTGTCAAGAGGATCTTTCTATACTTAAAAGGGACCAAGAATCTTGGCCTCTGGTATCCAAAGAACTTTGGCTTTGATCTTGTGGCTTATACAGATTCATATTATGGAGGATGCAAGCTAGACAGAAAGAGTACCTCTGGGAGTTGTCAATTCCTTGGAGGAAAACTAGTGAGTTGGACTTCTAAGAAACAGAACTGTGTCTCGACCTCTACGGCAGAAGCAGAATGCGTTGCTACCGCTAGTTGTTGTTCACAGGTTCTGTGGATGAAAACCCAACTCAGAGACTATGGATTTGACATTGAGAAAATCCCCATCCTCTGTGACTCTAAAAGCACCATTGCGATCTCTGCCAACCCTGTTCAGCACTCTAAAACCAAACATATCAATATCAGGTAGCACTTTTTGAAACATCATGTAGAGCATGGGACCATAGAAATGTACTTTGTTCCCATAGATTAGCAGCTTGATGACCTTTTCACGAAGGCTTTGGATGAGAAAAGATTCACTTTTCTTGTTGGCAAGATTGGTATGCTTAACATGAGTTGAGTCATAGATTCTCTGCACCCTTGCACAGAGCCTCTGTTGTACATATTTTATATCTTGTTGTTTTTCTTTTCTCTTTCTTTAGGTTGTACAGTTCCCTTCCTGCAATTTTTTTTCATTAGGCTCTCTTGCTCTGTGTCTTGTCAAGTGCCTACTTCTAGAGTTCCAAGCACAAATCAAGGGGGAGCTCAAACAAGAGACCTTGACAACTCAAGGGGGAGCTCGACATTATTCTACAAATATGTCTCTCTCTGCTTTTCAAATCTTTTCAAAACTTTGAACTGATCAAAACCTCCAAATATTTCCTAATTTAGAAATTTTGGACTTTAGAGCCTCTGTGACATATCACAAAGCCTCTGCACCTCACAAAAGGAGTCTCTTATCCATTCAACATGAAATTTGGTTTGTGATTGATCATCTCATAGTTCTTTCGAGTTTGTTTAGGTTTTCTTGATGTTCAGAACCCTGCTCATGACTTTAGAAGCTCTAAAGCCACAGAGTTTCTGCCATTTTCATCTCGAAAAATTTTACTATATGGTCATTCAATGCGGGTAATTTTTTGAAAATCACTGACATGAGGGAATAGTAAATGCCACGTGCGTGAGAATAGGGGGAGGCGCACGTACTCGATCGTGCACCGCCCATCCTGACGTGGCAAAATCTCATTGGTCTGTATCTGTACTGTCATTTTTTAAAATGGCTCCTTATTCGTTTGTACTGATTACGGATTTCAAGTTTTATTTATTACCGCCTAAACTTTTACGTCTCCCTCTCTCTATATAAACCTTTTTCCCTGAATTATTGTTAGCGCACAAATCTATTGGATTCAAGATCATCCAATCTGAAGATCGCAATCTGATGTTAATGCTTAAAAGTCCCTCTCAATATTAGTCTAATGTCGTTTGTAATAAAATGTCAAAGTTTATTGTATTTTTAGTATTTTATATTAGTTCCTAAATATCTAGATATTAGTTTAGATATTATTAGTTTAGGTAATATCTTGTTCATATATTATCTTGTTAGTTTCTTTTAGATATTAGGTGTGTTGAGATATTATTATCAGAAGAGAAAAATCTAACACAACACACAACCGATCGACACTATTCACTGAGAGAACATAGTGTGAGCTTAAAAGTGTAAACAATATCAACCTCTGTAATCCGCGTTTATTTATCGAAACAGGTTGGTTTATCGTTTATGTTTGTTGTTTGATTATCTGGTAAAGATCGTGTTTAATTACACTGACCCACAATTTTCTTTACCTACATTCTCTCTCTCAAGAACTATCAAGCATAAATTTCCTTTTCTTCTTCCATCTATTTAAATGGCGTCTCACTTTGCATCTAAAAAGAACTCTAAGGGATCATCTACTTCAAACAAATCCATGTATTCATCCGCTAAAAAGGATGATTCTATGTCTGTTGAACAAGAACAACCCCTAACCAGCAGGATGCTTTCATTCACCCACCATAACTACCACTCCAAGCAACTCAACTTAAAGCCAAACAACCATTATGTAGTCTTGGATCCTCAAGGTTACCCTGAAGAAGCCGCTCCTCTAATCCAAATCCTGAAAAACCTTTTTCTAACCCAAGCCCTAACCCTAAAAAGGACTGACATACATGAAACCTAGATTCAACAATTTTGGTTGAGTGCTAGGTACGAAAAATTGGACAAATATGGGTATTGTGTCATGGGTTATGCCACCCATCCTTCAACTACCAAAATATTGGATCTAGGCATAAACAGAAGGAAAGTCTCCGAGGCTTTTGGTCTCCCAACTAAGACCCAACTCAACCTGGAGAGATTCTCAGACGAACTAACTGATGATGAAGTTGTAGAATTTCTCAAATTCATTGCGTATGCAACACCAATTTCCAGGAGAACTGAATTCAGACGCTAAAACCTTCTACCTCTGTGGAATGTTCTCTTTTCAATCCTTAACCGCTGCCTGACCTGCAAAGTTGGAAGTCCAGATCAATCTAGCCATACCATGTACCACCCTCGTTTTCAGTATGTATTTACTTTGGTTATAAATCCATTTATTGAACCGTACTTTTGATCGTACGTGCATTCGGGTCGAAATCGGGTGAAAATCGGGTTCGGTACGTCTGGGGCGATAGTGCCCGCGATTGTGACAGAAGTCACTCTCGTGGGGCACTCTCTCGGGAGTTGTACCGTAAGTCTAAGGCTCGACACGATTGTAACATGCGATTGTGACATTGTCACTATCGCGTGGCACTATCGCTGGGATTGTACCAAGAGTTCGTTGTTTCAGGGGATTGTGACACGCGATTGTGACAGTGTCACTATCGCGTGAACTATCACGAGCGGGCTCCAGGTCCTTAAATGCTTATGTTCGAACTTTTAAGTCATTTGGTCATTTTGGGAAGCATTGAAGGGCGATTTTGGAGAGCTAAAAGGTAGGTTTTTTTCATCCTCCTCCATTGAATGCTCCTAGTAATGGTATTTATGGTTGGTTGGTGGGTTTGATTTAGGTCCTTGCTTGTGATTAAGAAGCTCAAGTGCTATTCCTTCCTTCTCTCAAGTATCACATCTAGGGTTTGGTGTATAAACCATACAAGATGAGTTTTCCTTAACCATTTATCTATATTAAATACTAGGGTTATATATTTATGAACTCATCTATATGTTCTAATCACCTTTGAGTTTTGTTAGGTTTTGACCTAACTATGAATTTTGAAGATATCATGATTATTTGACTAACCAAGGTATTATGGGATGGTAAGTTAATGAAAGGAATGGGGTTCATGTTTACCCAATCGTTTGTTAACTAATATTTGTTATTTGGGGTATTGGTATCACATGAAGAGAAAAACTAGGGTTTTGGGAATATTTGGTGTATTAGATTAATTATTGGACACAATGACTTTTGGAACGAGATTCTTGTATTATCATTGATCGGATTACGTTTATGAAGTTCTTAACCAATAGGAGATAAGCCATGTTAATAGCTCCTATGTTTTGGGATTTGGTCCCATGAATTATATGCATGATTATAAATGGTTGTAATAGCCTGTTCGGTATTTGGTTTAGTGCAATGGATCCATAGGCACGGTATTCCAATGTCTTGTCCGGACATTTGGTTACCCTTGGCACGGGATAGGCATCGGGCTCCATGGTAAGTAGGGTGTGCGCCTATACGGTCGGGCAGCGTCCCATGGACAGTAAGGTGTAATCCCATTGTGCCCGAGTTGCCCTGATTCAGGAACTCGCAAGAATAGACCTGGAGTGGTTGGCTTAATGTTTTCGAGCAATAAACTTGGAGTAGTTGAGCTCGCTATGTGGTTTTGAACTGTTCATGGCTCATGGATAGATCGACTACATGACTTCAAGTGGGTTTAATGGTCTTGTTAATTTCCGTTTAATTGTTCTCACTAGGCTTTAGCCTAACACTTGTTCTTGGTTGTCATGTATGGCAGGTCATTCTAGCGGTGGGATGCATCGGGATTGAGCGGACGGCCTTGGGGCCGAGAGCGGTCTTTTTGCTGATATAGAGACCAATATTTCTGAAGTATAGTTCATTATTTTTGGAAGAATAGCGACACCCGTCCTTAATATTGCTTACCCAAGTTAGATTATTAGGTTGTCGAGTTTATTCTTTATTTCTGCAATGGGTTGTAAATTACCGTATTATATTCCCCGTGTCGGGTTGATATACTTTGATCCTCTCTGGACACATTCATTATTACAGGTTGTGGATCTCCCGTTTTTGGTAGATTGTTTTATACCATCTACAGACGTTATATAGCCGAATTTTCAATTTTTAAATTGACCCCAATTTTTAGAGTGTTACAAGTTGGTATCAGAGCATTGATTTAAGGGAACTAGGTATGGATGTAAGATGCCTAGACTTAAACTGAGACTTTAAATTATGATTTGTGAGATTTCGGTAGAATCCTAAGATAGGAAGGTCTTCGAGTCGACAGAACTTACGTGAATTGAAAGTCGTAATGATAGTGATGAGAACTCTTACGTATCAAGTATTCATAATTTCACTTTGCTAACGTTATTATGAATATGTTTTACGTGGGCATACTTAATCTACTGTTGTTATAATAATTGGTGAATGTAATAATATGTTTCCCTATGTTATTCGTTCGGTTCATCTCTCATTCTATATCTGGCCTTGTGTGTCAGGTAATGGTTACCACCAGGAATAGACAAGAAGGGCAAAATTCCATGGCATCCACGACCGATCAACCATGGGTGACCGCGGTGGAAGAACTCTCACGCCCGGTTAATGCGCTAGGCGGGGGACCCGAACATGTTACCCGATGCAATTTTGAATCAAGAGAGCCTATCTTGGAAGAGGTGACGACGGAGACGAGGATGATGGATAGGATGATGGAAGCCATGAACCGAGTTATGGAACAACAACAGGAACTGTTCTTGAAACTTCTAGAGGACTGGGACACTCACAACAACCGTAGGCATGAAACGGTAGACGAAAACGTTGTCGTGGAGAGGTCCGGGGGTACTGGACCTGTAGTACCTACTGATGCTACCACAACCCCGAGAGTTGGACAAGTGGCAAAAACTTGCACGTTCAAGGCCTTTTTGGGCTGCCGACCACCGGAGTTTAAAGCTTCGTATGATCCGTCAGTCTGTGTGGGTTGGATCCGGGAGATGGAGCAAGCTTTTCGCTCTAGCGAGTGTGGATAAGGGCAGAAAGCAATTTTTGGCTCGTAAATGTTGAGAGGGACGACTCTCACATGGTGGAATGTGTATTCCGCTTCCCTTGAAGCGACTGTGTTGGCCCAACTGTCTTGGGCAACATTCAAAGAAAAGATGCTCGAGGAGTACTGCAACGAGAGGTCAATGGATCGAATCAAGGAAGAGTTTCAGAACTTGATGATGGGTAACCGGTCAGTAAGAGAGTACACCCGGTTATTTATGGAAAAATTGGGATTGGTGGGGCATCTGGTCCCTACAGAGAAGGAGAAGATTAAAGCCTACATCAACGGGCTTCCATCCGACATGATGTCAATGGTTAGAGTGTCGAGGACTTCTACTATTCGAGAGACAATCGAGGAAGCACGGTTAATGGAGGATGCATACGCTTTGAAAAAGGAAGAGGGTAATCACCAAGGGGAGAAGAGAAACTGGGAGGGGAACTCCCTAACCGCCAAGAAACCAAGACAGTTCAACAACAACAATTACCGTCGGGGGGGGGGGGGGGGCGACTCTAGGCCCGAATCTAAGTGGTGTTCCACGTGCCGAAGCAAACATCTCGGCCCATGCAACTTTGTTCCCGGAGCTTGTTATAAGTGCGGGAAGATAGGGCACGCTTACAAGGATTTTCCCGTGAAGGGGCGTTTGTGTTATGAGTGCAAAGAGCCGAGTCACATTCGAGACGAATGCCCGAAACTGAAGACTGGCGGAAGCGGCGGGAAGAAGACGGATCCTCCAAGAGCGGTCGGAAGAGCTTTTCAAATGACTTCTGAGGAAGCCAAAGCCTCTACTGATGTGGTGTTAGGTACGTTTCTCCTAAACTCCGTGCCTACATGTGTAATGTTCGATTCGGGTGCTAGCTTCTCATTTATATCCGATGATTTTTGTCAAAATATTTCCATGCCTATGAGTAGTTTAGATGAAGCCATTGTAGTATAAATAGCTAACGGGGGCCAAGTGATAATTCAGGATGTTGTGAGGGGTTGCACACTTGAGTTTGATGGAAGGAATATTTCGATTAGCTTGATGCCTATGCAAATAGACGGGTTCGATGTAGTAATAGGGATGGATTGGTTATCAGAGAATCACGCCAAGATTGTGTGTTCCAAGAAGATTGTCCGATTACCGGCAGCAAATGGAGAGTCGACATACATTTATGGTGAAAAGAGGAAAGGCGAGGTGGCGATTATCTTAATGATCAAAGCGCGAAATTTTTTGGCGAAAGGATGTTCATCATTCTTGGCTTATGCTATCGACACCAAACTCGAGAAGAAGAAATTAGAAGAAGTAAGGGTGATACGCGAGTTTCCCGAGGTGTTTCCAGAGGACTTACCCGGTTTGCCACCCGACCGAATGGTAGAGTTCATAATTGATCTCGTTCCGGGGGCGGCCCCGATTGCCCGAGCTCCTTACTGACTGGCTCCTACCGAGATGCAAGAAATGATGACTCAACTCCAAGACCTTCTTGAGAAGGGTTTCCTTCGATCGAGTTCGTCACCTTGGGGAGCACCGGTTTTGTTTGTTAAGAAGAAGGATGGCTCGATGAGAATGTATATCGACTACAGAGAACTGAACAAGGTGATGGTGAAGAACAAGTATCCACTCCCGAGGATTGACGATTTGTTTGATCAACTGCAAGGCGCGAGTTACTTCTCCAAAATTGATCTGCGGTCGGGGTATCATCAGGTGAAGGTTTCAAAGGACGACATTCCCAAGACAGCATTTAGGACGCGTTACAGTCACTACGAGTTCCTAGTAATGTCATTCGTCCTAACTAACACGTCGGCAATATTTATGGATTTGATGAACCGAGTCTGCCGACCCTTCCTTGACAAGTCGGTAATAGTGTTCATCGACGACATCCTTGTGTACTCCAAAGATGAAGCAGATCACGAGCAACACCTCCGGGAAGTCTTAGAAGTGTTGAAGCAGGAGAAGCTCTACGCGACTTGACAAGTCGGTAATAGTGTCACTACGAGTTCCTAGTAAGTGCGACTTTTGGCTTCGAGAAGTACAGTTTTTGGGCCATGTGGTTACGAAGGATGGAGTTAAGGTGGACCCAGCGAAGGTAGAGGCAATGATGAATTGGGAACCTCCCAAGAGCCCGTCTGAAATACGAAGCTTTCTAGGATTGGTGGGTTACTACCGAAGATTCATTCAAGACTTTTCAAAGATAGCTTCATCGTTGACGGCCCTAACGCGGAAGAATGTGAAGTTTGTGTAGACCGAGAGACAAGAAAACGCGTTCCCAACTCTACAATGGAGCTTTGCGAAGCTCCAATCCTATCCTTACCCGATGGGATGGAAGATTTTGTGGTGTATAGTGACGCGTTGAAATTGGGATTGGGTTGTGTCTTTATGCAGAGGGGGAAGGTGATTGCCTATGCATCAAGGCAACTCAAGGTCCATGAAGTCAACTACCCCACCAACGATTTGGAGTTAGCCGCGGTGGTATTTTCATTGAAGTTATGGCGGTACTACCTCTACAGTACGAAGTGCACATTTTTTACAGATCACAAGAGTCTGAGGCATATTTTTGATCAAAAGGATTTAAACATGAGGCAGCGAAGGTGGTTGGAACTACTAAAAGATTACGACTGCGAACTACTTTACCACCCGGGTAAGGCAAACGTCGTCGCCGATGCTCTTAGTCGAAAGGACTGTGAAGGGGATTCCAAGGATACTTTCACGCGGATCGAGTTGGCGTCTACACTCATCGACCGAATTAAATAGTCTCAAATAGAAGCCTTGTAATAAGAGAACCTCAAAGAATAAATCATGTCAAACCAATATTTACTCTTGATGGAAGATGGCCGAGGGGTAAAACTCTTCAATGGGCGAGTTTGGGTGCCTATGATCGGGGCAATCGAGAACTTCTTCTCGAGGATGCCCACAAATCGAAGTATTCCATTCATCCAGGGAGCACGAAAATGTATCAGGATTTAAAGCTACATTATTGGTGGCCGGTTATGAAGCTCGATGTGGCGCATTACGTGGAGCGGTGTGTGACTTGTTCACAGGTGAAGGTTGAGCACCAGCGACCTTATGGGAGTTTGCAATCTTTGGAGATTCTGGAATGGAAATGGGAACACATCACGATGGACTTCGTGACGAAATTTCCCAAGACCTTGCGTGGTCACGACACCATTTGGGTGATAGTGGAGCGTTTGACCAAGAGTGCTCATTTCTTGGCCATGCGGGAGACTCTACGTATGGACAAGTTGGCAAAGTTGTATATCAATGAAGTAATATCTCGTCATGGTGTACTGCTATTCATTGTCTCCGATCGTGATAGTCGGTTCTGTTGGTCCCGAAGGTGCTTAACAAGTTTGTAGAAGGGGGGGGGGTTGAATACAAAAACAGAAATTAAAGTTTAATAAATTGTTTATTGATAAATCAAAATACAATTTACAAGTTTGTTGCGGAATAAGATTAAGACAGACTCAATCTAAACAAACTTAAGAAACACTAAGATGGTTGCACAAGAAATTCAGAGAATGGGGGATTTTTAGAGAGATAGAAAACAAGGGTTTCTATTTTGGAGTTCAAGGATTGAGCACACCTTCAGATGAAAGAGTGAGCTTCCTATTTATACCCTATGCATTAAATGCATGGCAGGGTACTTTACACGTGGCATTCATAGATTGGCTTTGGTAGTCTCACTTTTGGAGACATGCTTTTGGCCGCTTTATGAACAGTGTAGTTGACAGAGTTGGTGTACGATTTGTGGCAGAGACGTGTCCGTTCTAACACATCGTACTGGTTGTGCAAGGTAAGACAAAAGAAAACTTGAGGCATAAGCTTTGTGATCGTTGATCGCTGCGTATCTCTTCTTCCAGAGATAAAGAAGTTCAGCTATCGCTGAAGCTTTTCCTCAGGCTTCTTCGCGTAAGTAGATGTCTGATCTTCGCTGATATCCGCATCAGGTCACTAGTAGACTTATCTTTTGTTCAGTGGCTTCGTCTTTGATTCAGCTATGAACTATGTTGACGCGAGACTTGTCTTCAGGGATTATGTTAACTGTGTTACATAGGAAACGATCAGTGATGACTGAACAGACTCAGTTTGATCGCTGAAAGTGAAACACATACATATTAAAGTTTACAGAAAGGTCATCAGCGATAACTGAACAGACTCAGTCTGATCGCTGATGATGAAACACTAATACATATAATAACGTAATTTTCACTAAGTATAAAAGAGGGTCGTTATCAAATCACTGAGAGAGTTTGGATCAACAATCTCCCCCTATTTGATAATGACAAAGTAACAAAAGAAAATTACTTTGATTCAAAATATAGGAATAAAAAGGACTCATAGAATGCATGTCCCAATTACTATTTTGAGGGATCTTTTACAGTACTGATAGGGTTAAGTACATCACTGTTATTTTCATTTAATTCAGGGATGGAATTACAAGATGAAAAACATTACAAGTGAGTAACTAACTACTGTAAGTATAAATAACAGATTACAGAAAAGAAAACTAATCTATCAGCTATTAAAAGAAGATTTAGGAGGATTGATCATATACTCAGGTATTTCTTCTCCTTTCTGTCTTCGTTCCAAAGATTGTTGACTGATAATTTCTTTAATTTCTTCAGCAGCAGGGAAGAAGTCACACCATAAGCATAAGAGATCCTTGAGATGATTCAGAGGACAGATAGAAATCTCAGAGATTCTTTGAAATCTGAGTTCCTCATCATCATCTCTGAAGAATATTCCATAAGGATTGTCGATTACTTGACCAGCTTGGAAAGGACCACCAGGAGGCAGAGATAAGTCCAGAACTGAAAGATCAGGAGGAGGACCAAACAGTGCATCTCTTGAAAATTTGATAGAAGTTTCATTTCTGATGATGGCGACATCTTCAGAGGAGGAGGACCCAATTTTTCTCTTGAGTTTCAAAGATTTGGGAGGAAGAGGAGATGGCAGCTTTAGTACAGAAATGACTCTATTTATGAGGGCTTCAAGAAGTCCTTCAACGTAGCCTCTGTATGTAGATTTGGATTTCTTCAGCGCATCCCAGAACTCTAACCATTCCGTAAATCCGAAGCTCTCAAGTTTTGATACGTACATTGCTTTTTGGGTTCCATCCTCTCTGGTAATCTCCATGGTCACTGAGAGTTGATCTTTCTTCTTGCGACCAGAGATAGTCACGGCTGATATTGGAAGAGGATCAGAACGATAATCCATCTTTTGTTTGCACCATTCGATAGACTTATCGTTGATCTCTTGTTCTTTGAAGCGTTCCTCTTCAATTTCTTTCAGTAGTGCTGCTTGAACTTCCACAGGTTTGCTTTTCAGCTTTTTGTCCTTAACTTGAGAGGATTGAATCTTTAAAGCGAGTTGGGCATCTCGTTTGCATTCAGCGATCAGCTTCTCAGCTTTGGCAGATTCTTCTCTTTCAGCTTCAGTGAGGAAGTCGAGCTCTGTGAATGTTTGAAGAGGGATTTTCAGCCGTTGACTTTCTAGTTGAGCGATCATTTCAACTCTTTTCTTTACCACTTCCTCTGACCAATGAGATGGTCGAGAGGGCCTTCCTGAATGGACCAGGGAATCTTCTTCTTCTTCTTCATCAATCTCAGCGATAGAGATTGGGATTATTTCTTCAGCGATAGCAGCTGGAATTATTTGTAGTTCAGAACCGTTAAGCAGGGGTGAGAACTGTCTGGTTAGAAAAAGAAGGAAAGAAGGGATAAGTGTATTTTTAGAATGAGAGAGATAAAGGCTAGAAAGGAATAGGGGTTTGGAAAGAGTAGAAGAGTGGTACAATTGAAAGACATACCTGAGAAGGATGCTCCCCCTCAGATTGTGATCCAGTCCTCAAGCATTCTTCAGCGATCGGTTGCTTGTCTTTGCTTTGCGAAGGAACACTTGAAGATGTATCACCTCTCACCCCTGTTTTGACAACCTCTTGCGAAGTTGTCCCTGATACGACGTTCGTCTTAGAGAACCACATAGATTGGTCTTCATCGTCGTCGTCGTCATCGGAGGGCTGATCCTTTTCTTGATCATCAAGATCTAGATCATATTCCTCTTCATCGTCTTCTTCCTCATCCTCTTCAAAGAGAATGGAGTGAATTGATGAGGATTCTTTTGCCTTCTCCCCCTCAGATTGAGAGGGAGGTTCCTTTGAAGTCTTAGCTTCCCCAGCAGCAGCAATAGAAGTTTCTTCAGTTTTCTCCCCCACTTTGTCATTATCAGCGGTAGGGGATTGTTCAGCTGCTGGAGTAGCTGTTGAAGCTTTTAGCACTTGAACGTCAGCCTCCAGACGCTTAACCCGGTCTTCAACCGCAGGGATGTCGCACGTGGCATCATGAATGAATTCCACAGCGATGTTGAGGTTGGTACGATCATCATCAGTGAAGGAGGGAGGCAGCGCTGGAGCTGGTGCATTCACTTTCTGTAGAATTTGCTGAAGAAGGGACGTGCAGAGGTCAACCTTTGAAGAGAGACCCTGAACTTCAGCGGTAAAAGACTCAAATCGCCCTTGAAAGAGTCGAGAGGACTCTCTGAGTTGGACGACTTGTTCTTCAACAGCTGAAAGTTGAGAGTTCTCAGCTTTAGATGAGCAAGTGGCGGTCAACTTCTTCAGCTCCTCACCAGCCTGATTTACGGCGCTGGTGGTTTCATTGATGGTGTTGGTGAGTGCGTCCACCTTTTCTCCTAGACTGTTGACATGCGTGTCAACAGACGCCAAGCTAGGACCTGAAAGTAATGTTAGTTCAGATATGGGCTTATTTGGAGAGGGGGGGAGAGAAGTGTTTAGGATTATAGGTGTACCTGACGTATCAAACATTTTGTAGAACTGCATAGATTCCTCAAAAGTTTGATGCTCAGGTCCTATAGGGAAAGAAGAGGTGGCGGGTTCAGAGACCAAGTGAGGAGAGAAGGGAAGAGTTTTGGGGATAGAAGTAGGGATGGGGTTAATCTCAGTGAATGAGATAGTAGGTGGGGTTACTGATGATGTGACAGTGAGTGAGATCGCTGACACGGCAGTATGAGTGACTGCTGAAGTTGTGGAGGAAAGACCCACAAATGCATCTAAGGTAGCTTGTTGAGAAGCTCCCTCAGGTATAGTACTAGAGGGTGTACTTTCCTTAGTCTTTTTGGCCTTTTTGGAAGGACCAATCGGACTAGCTGATGGTCGTTTAGAAGTAGTGGTAGCGACAGGGATAGCAGACGAAGGAACTGTCTGCGTGGTCGCTGAAGATGAAGAAGAATGGAGAGAGAGACGAGAGCGAAGGAGAGAGAGACTTACCTCGTCGGCGAGTGGCTTGACCTCCAGTGATCGTTGACCTACCCTGGCAAAGGTGCCATCATCTTTGGTGGGATAGGTGTTGGGATAGAGGAACTTGATATACGTACATATGAAGCGTACGTATGAGATCTTGGGATCTCGTTCAGGCTTCTCTAATCTCGACCTCAGATCTTCAAAGATGGTTGTGGCGTAGTCAAAGTTTTGACCAGCGATAACGGAGTAGGCCATCTGCAGTTGTGTTTTGCTGGCTTGATCCAGCGAACCACTCTTCCCACTCATGCACTGAATTATGTGCGAGAAGATAAAGTTCAGTTGTGATGGCATCTGAGCTTTGAGGATCTTGGTGAGCTTCTTGTTGGGAATAGAAGATCTTGGTTTGTTTTCCCAACAATAGCCCATTGCGTCCAGGAATGATATCAGCTCATCATCAGTGGGGAGTGCGTCGAACCCACTCTTTGGTTTGTCAGGGAATCTTAAAGATTTCCTGAGGCTAAGAGCGGTCATGCTCCCTGGCCTAATTTCGTGCTGAACGAGATAGCAGGGACTCGTTCGCCTTTCCTGTTGGTAAGTTCAGTTGCATCAGCAGTGAACCAGAACTGCTGAAGTAGAGTCTTGGAGGGCTTAGGATCCACAGTGATCGCGTAAGCTATGCATGACTGCTTGAGGAATTCAGCATCTTCCACCAGATGTGGGTATTTGTCAGCTTTGAAGTCGAGTCTGGCGAAATGATTACATTTAGTGAGAGCGAATCGTACATGCTTGGAAGCAACGATTGAAGACTGTGTCATTTCTGTTATGGAAAGAGGCATAATAGAAGAAATGATTTAGATTAAAAATAATATGATTACCAGTTTCCATAGAAGAAGGGAAACTGGAAAACTATCAAGTTATTTTTAGGAGAAAAATAGTGTTCTGGGTAGAAAGAACGAAGAACACTTTAAAACCAAAAGGTTTTTATTTAAAAACATAAAATCAGAAAGAATGATCTTTAGTTTTTACAAAAAAACGTTTTATAAAATCCATAGAAAACGAGTAGGATTTTAAAAAGAATAAAAAGCATACGAACAAAGCATATAAACATGAAATAAACCTGTGTATCTTGAAGAAAAAGAGTTGCAGATTCAATATTCAGGGTTTACTTGCTTGAGTGTTCTTGAGAGAATGTTTCTTGCTTTGAAAGTTTTGAAAGCGTAAACCGTATAAAGGAGAGAAGAATTCCTTTTATACGAAGAGAGAGAAGAGAGATAAGAGAGAGAATGAAGCGGGAAAAGAAAAAAGATCATCATGACATTGACACGTTCCACGAAGTTGATTGGATAGAAGGGCAACGGACGAACGTGTCAGAAAAGGCATGTCGTGGATTGTCGGTTCAAATGACGTCATAGAAGAGAGAGACTGTACATTTGTCCGTTTTGAAATGATCACTGAAGAAAAGTCAGCGATAGATTTTCCTTTTTAAAAGTATCCCTTTTAGAAAAGATAGGGATAGTTTTTCCTTTTAAAGGATCACTGACTAAAAATATCAGTGATTAATGTATTTTTCAAAAAGCTTTTAATCATTTGAAGAAAATTCGGTGATTAAAATTTATATTAAAAAAAATCTTTGAGGGAAAGGAGAAAACATACCTGAGAGTCAGAATGTTTATCAGAGAGAATGATGAGAGGGGAACTTTTGATTACTAACATAATACATGAACGCTGAAGAATTATTCTTCAAGGTTCAGCATTCCAAGCTCACTGATGAGAAAGTTGAACCTTGTCTCATCAAGAGGTTTGGTGAATATATCAGCAAGTTGAAAGTCAGTAGGGATAAAGTGAAGTTCAATATCACCATTCATCACATGATCTCTGATAAAGTGATATCTGATCTCTATGTGTTTTGTCTTTGAATGTAGCACTGGATTATTTGCTATAGCGATAGCACTAGTGCTGTCGCAATAGATAGGAATCTTTGACAGCTGAAGGTCATAATCTAATAGTTGATTTCTCATCCATAAGATTTGAGAACAACAGCTTCCAGCGGCTACGTATTCAGCTTCAGCTGTGGAAGTGGACACAGAATTTTGCTTCTTGCTTGTCCAGCTTACCAGCTTTCCTCCCAAGAGTTGACATCCACCAGTGGTACTTTTTCTGTCAAGTTTACAGCCTGCAAAATCACTATCAGAATAACCAGTTAGATCGAACCCTGAGTCTTTGGGATACCAAAGACCGAGGTTAGGAGTTCCTTTCAGATATATGAAAATTCGCTTTACAGCGATCAGATGGGATTCCTTGGGTTCAGATTGATAGCGTGCACATAAACAAGTAGAGTACATGATGTCAGGTCGGCTTGCTGTAAGATACAGCAATGAGCCTATCATTCCTCTATAGGCAGTGACATTAACAGGTTTTCCAGATGGATCCTTGTTAAGTATCAGCGGTGGTGCCATAGGGGTTTTCATCGCTGAAGTTTGTGTGAGTTCAAACTTCTTCAGCATATCTTTAACATACTTACCTTGGCAGATAAAAGTACCTTTGTCAGATTGTTTAATCTGAAGACCAAGAAAATATGTCAGCTCACCCATCATACTCATTTTATATTCTTTCTTCATTCTTTCAGCAAAGCGAGTACAAAGAGATGGGTTAGTAGAACCAAATATTATGTCATCGACATATATTTGTACAAGAATTATATGACCTTTTATCCAATTTATAAACATAATTTGGATGCTTAGGGTCATAGAACCCTGGTGGTTGTTCTACATAAACTTCTTCATTCAGCTTTCCATTCAGAAAAGCTGATTTTACGTCCATTTCATAAACGATGAAGTCTTTATAGACTGCATAAGCTAAGAATAGTCGAATTGCTTCGAGCCTGGCCACAGGGGCAAAGGTTTCATCATAGTCTATGCCTTCCTCTTGTCTGTATCCCTGAGCAACAAGTCGAGCCTTATTGTGGGTTACAGTTCCATGTTCATCTAACTTGTTTCTAAACACCCATTTGGTGCCTATTACAGTTTTATCAGATGGTCTAGGAACGAGATTCCAAACTTTGTTTCGAGAAAATTCAGTCAGCTCTTCTTGCATAGCGCTGACCCAGTTTGGATCTCTGAGGGCATCATCAGTCTTCTTTGGTTCTATTAAGGAGAGAAAGTTTACAAAGAGACAGATATTACCTGAGCTTCGTCGTGTCTGAATACCTGCATCTGGATCACCGAGAATTTGATCTATTGGGTGATCTCTTGTCCATCGCTGAGCAGGAGCATGATTGCTTAACTCAGAGGTTGGATCAACAATTGGAATGTTTACTGATGAGGACGTTTGAGGTTCATCAGCAATTAACTGTTGAGTAGGTTCACTAGAGAGGTTTCCAGATGAAGGCAGATTTGATGGTGGTAATGTGTTTAGAGGTTCAGCTGAAACCCATGAGGTGGATTCAGCGGTGGGAGGTATGATACTTGGTTCTTCATCAGCAATTGGAGTTTCAGTGTGCTGATGGTTTGAGAAAGGTTCAGTTTCTCTATAGTGAGAGATCATCCAAGTATTCAGTTCTTCATTGTCAGCGATTGGTTTAGAGTTCGCTGAGCGCGTTTCATCAAACGTGACATGAATGGTTTCTTCTACGGTTTGTCTTCTCTTGTTGAAAACTCTGTAGGCTTTGGAGATGGAGGAATATCCTAAAAATATTCCATCATCGGCTTTTGGGTCGAACTTTCCAAGTTGATCTTTGTTGTTTAAGATAAAGCACTGACAACCAAAGATATGAAGAAAGCTGATAGATGGCTTCCTTCCAAGAAAGAGTTCATAAGCTGTCTTCCCAAATCGCTTTATTATCAGCGATCTGTTTTGAGTAAAACATGCAGTGTTTACATCTTCTGCCCAAAATTGAGTAGGGAGGTGAGAATCGCTGAGCATTGATCTAGCAACTTCTATGATCGTTTTGTTTCTTCTTTCAGCGACTCCATTTTGCTGAGGTGTTCTTACTGAGGAGAAGTTGTGAGAGATTCCCTTGTTCTCAAAGAAATTGTTCAGGGAACTATTTTTGAATTCAGTTCCATGATCACTTCTTATTGATCGAACTGTAAGATTATTCAGCACTTCCATCTTTTTGACAAAAGATATTAGTTCTTCTGGAGTATCATTCTTACAGCGAAGAAAAATAACCCAGGTGTAGCGAGAATATTCATCTACAATGACAAGCGTATATTTCTTTCCAGCTATTGATTGGATGTTGACAGGGCCAAATAGATCCATATGCAAGAGCTGAAGAGGACTTGTTACTGAGGAAACTTGTTTCAACTTGAAACTAGCTTTTGTTTGTTTTCCTTTTTCACATGCTGAGCAGAGAGATTCTTTAGCATATGAGTGCTGAGGAAGACCAGAAACCAGTTCCTTAGATGAGAGAGAATTCAGGGTTTTGAAGTTTAGATGAGAGAGCCTTTTATGCCATAGCCAGTTGACATCAGAAGAGGCCTTAGAGAGAAAACATAGGTTATCAGTGATAGTAGAGTCCATATCTATTACATAGACATTTTCTCTTCTATAACCACTGAGAGCAAGTTTTCCTTTTTCATCTACCACTGAACATGCTTTCTTAGAAAAGCGAACTTCGTAGTCTTTGTCACATAGCTGACTGATGCTTAGAAGATTGTGCTTCAGTCCATCTACATAAGCGAATCTTCGAAAGGTAGTTGTCCCATTGCTGAGGACACCAAGCCCACGGGTAAATCCTTTTCCATTTCCACCAAAGGTAACAGAGGGGCCTTTCTCTTCCTTGTATCCAGTGAGCAGGTTTCTTTGTCCAGTCATATGACGAGAACATCCGCTATCGAGATACCAGATGCCCTTTGATCCCTGCATACATAAGGAAGATTAAGCTTTGTTTGGTACCCACTTTTCAATGGGTCCTTCGGAGTTAGTGGATAAGGAAGATTCAGCAGTCTTCACCGCTGATGAAGATTCAGCTTCAGTGGTAATCTTCACTTTGGTTAATTTCTTAACCTTAGTGGTATTTTTCACTTTGGTGACCTTATTTTCCTTAGAGGTATTTTTCTTCACTTTGGCTGTTTTATCAGCTTCGGTGGTATTTGGACACTTGCTCGCAATATGGTCAGTGAATCCACAGTGATAACATTTTCTATATCTGATGGTGGTTTTATAACCAAAAGGTTTTGAAAACTTAAGATGAGCAGGTCCAGCTCCAAGAATGCCTTTAGCACGAGATCTGGGAGGAATTTTTATTTCTTCAGATTTCACGGGCTTTAGATCAACCTTCAGCTTTGGAGGACAGATATCAAAGATTTATGTCACTGAGCTAGAGGGTTTATCCACTGAAGGTTTGGAGGGAACTTTCAGTTTGTTTTTCTTGGAAGCCTTCTGAGAGAGAATAGACTTTCCTTTATCTGCAGGCTTAGATCTTGCAGATATCTCCTCAGGGATGGGTTTAGAAGAAGAACAGGGATAGAATTGATTATAAGAAGTGTCAAAGAAAGATGTGACAAAAGTTCCAAACTTAAGCGAGGAACTTTCTTCTTTAGGATCATCCTGTGGTGTCCAAAAACCAAGACCAGTTTTATCACTTTCAGGAGTTTGAGCATTTATTATCTCAGAGATCTTTGTTGATGATTTGCACCATTTTTCAACATGAGCCTTTTCTGCTTTTAGAGCAGCGATGGCTTGTTCGCGTTCAATGCTGATGATTTCATTTATAATGACTTGATCTTTTAGCTTTTCTTCTAAAACATTTAGTTCACTGATCTTTTCATGACATTTCTCTAGCTCTTGTGTTAAATAAACATTTTTATTTTCAGCTTGAGTTTTGTCGTTTAGAGCATTATAAAGGTCAATCGTCAGCACATCAACAGCGCGACTTCTCTCAGCTTCAGGCAGAGAGGGATTTGTTGAGATAGATACCTGAGATGATATGTAGCTCATAGAAGGTTCAGATGGTTCTTCTATTTCTTCTTTAATCTCAGCCATGAGGCAAAGATTAGCGACTTCTTCTTCATCAGAAGATGATTCTTCTGATTCAGCCCAGTCATGTTCTTCAGCGATGAGACCTTTACCTTTTTGCTGATAGCTTTTCAGCTTTTGATATTTATTCTTCAGCTTATGGTATTTGTCATCACTGGATCTTATTGAGGTAGAAGGTTTGAAGACCTTTTTAGACCTGCACTCACTAGCAAAATGTCCAATTTTTTCGCAGTTATAGCAAGTGGCTGTAGCCTTATCAACCGGAGTTGATTTTGGCTTTTCAGTAAGAGAGAGAGGTTTACTTCTTCGGAAGTTACTCTTTCTTGCAAATCTCTTAAAAGAGTTTGTTAAGAGTGCTAAGGACTCATTAAACTCTGAAAGATCAGGGTCTGATAAATCCTCAGATTCAGAATCTAACTCAGTGATGGTGAGAGTAGATCGCTGGGATGGAATTATCTCTGATGAGACTAAAGCAACAGCAGTGCTTTTGGAGTCTTTAGAATCTTTTACAAGATTCTTCTTCAGGAGATTAGATTGCTCATAGTTGAGCAATATTCCATACAGAGTGCTTAGAGAGAGAGTATGTAAGTCTTTTGTCAGCTTAAGACATATTGAATAACTGTCCCAGCTTTCAGGAAGACTTTCCAAGAATTTTGTTAGGACCTCAGAATTAGAATAGGTCCTTCCAACAGTTCTTAGGTCAATGATCAGGCAGTTAAACCGCTGATGAATGTCAGAAAGAGATTCATTCTTACCAGCGATAAAACTTTCATATTGTCTTACCAAGTTAATCTTTCGGGTCTCTTGGATTTCAGTGGTGCCCTCATATTGAACACATATGGTTTCCCACATTTCTTTAGAAGTTTTTAGATGCATGATGGAATGGAAAACTTCATCAGGAAGAGCCATTGATATAATGGTCTTTGCTCTTGCATCTATGCCTACCTTCTTTTTATCTTCATCACTCCACTGTCTTATTTCCTTAACGACATATCGTTCAGGGACAGCTTCAGTGGTGGCAGTAGCGGGAACCGCAGCTATAATTCTAACAGGTTCATAGGGTCCGTTTTCTATATATTCAGGTATAGTAGGATCCGCACCTTCAAGAAATAGCATCATTCGATTTTTCCATAGAGAAAAGTTATCTCTGCTAAATCGAGGAGGTTTAGAAAGTGAACCATTATCATAGTAGTTTGTGTTTGTGTTTAGTGCCATTTTAGAATAGCAAGGAAGAGTATACAGCAAGATCTTGTTTATTAGATTAAACAAACTGCTCTGATACCACTTGTTGGTCCCGAAGGTGCTTAACAAGTTTGTAGAAGGGGGGGGGGGTTGAATACAAACACAGAAATTAAAGTTTAATAAATTGTTTATTGATAAATCAAAATACAATTTACAAGTTTGTTTCGGAATAAGATTAAGACAAACTCAATCTAAACAAACTTAAGAAACATTAAGATGGTTGCACAAGAAATTCAGAGAATGGGGGATTTTTAGAGAGATAGAAAACAAGGGTTTCTATTTTGGAGTTCAAGGATTGAGCACACCTTCAGATGAAGGAGTGAGCTTCCTATTTATACCCTATGCATTAAATGCATGGCAGGGTACTTTACACGTGGCATTCATAGATTGGCTTTGGTAGTCTCACTTTTGGAGACATGCTTTTGGCCGCTTTATGAACAGTGTAGTTGACAGAGTTGGTGTACGATTTGTGGCAGAGACGTGTCCGTTCTAACACATCGTACTGGTTGTGCAAGATAAGACAAAAGAAAACTTGAGGCATAAGCTTTGTGATCGTTGATCGCTGAGTATCTCTTCTTCCAGAGATAAAGAAGTTCAGCTATCGCTGAAGCTTTTCCTCAGGCTTCTTCGCGTAAGTAGATGTCTGATCTTCGCTGTTATCCGCATCAGGTCACTAGTAGACTTATCTTTTGTTCAGTGGCTTCGTCTTTGATTCAGCTATGAACTATGTTGACGCGAGACTTGTCTTCAGGGATTACGTTAACTGTGTTACATAGGAAACGATCAGTGATGACTGAACAGACTCAGTTTGATCGCTGAAAGTGAAACACATACATATTAATGTTTACAGAAAGGTCATCAGCGATAACTGAACAGACTCAGTCTGATCGCTGATGATGAAACACTAATACATATAATAACGTAATTTTCACTAAGTATAAAAGAGGGTCGTTATCAAATCACTGAGAGAGTTTGGATCAACAGGTTCACATCGCATTTTTGGGATGGTTTGCAAAAGGAATTGGGCACGCGGGTTAAGCTGATCACGACCTACCATCCTCAAACCGACGGTCGAAGCGAGAGGACAATTCAGACAGTAGAAGATATGTTTAGATCGTGTGTAATCGACTTTGGTGGTAGTTGGGACTCACACCTGCCATTGGTGGAGTTCGCGTACAACAATAGCTACCATTAAAGCATTGGTATAGCACCGTTTGAAGCCCTATACGGTCGCAAGTGCCGAACTCCCGTGTGTTGTCTAGAGGCGGGGGAGAAGCAGTTTTTCGTACCTGAAATTATACAAGAAACGGCGGATAAGGTGAAAGAGATACGGGAACGCTTAAGGGTGGCCCAAGACCGACAAAAAAACTATGCTGACAAGAAGCGACGACCGATAAAATTTCAAGTGGGGGATCGGGTTATGTTAAAGGTGTCTCCTTGGAAGGGGATTATACATTTTGGAAAACGTGGAAAGTTGAGTCCCCGTTTCTTTTGGCCCTTTACTGTGCTTAAGGGAGTAGGACTTCAAGCTTACCAGTTGGAACTTCCTATGGAAATAAGTGGAATCCATAACACTTTTCATGTGTGTTATCTCCGTAAATGTCTAGCGGAGGAGGAGAGTGTCATTCCACTGTCCGAGATTAGAGTTGACGAGGGAAATCGTTGTATAGAAGAACCGGAGGCAATATTGGAAAGAAAGACGAAAAAGCTTCATCACAAGAAAGTCACGATGGTGAAAGTCCAATGGAAGCACCACCGGGGTGCTAACGTGACTTGGGAGGCTGAAGAAGATTTGAGGCGGAGATACCCTCACCTCTTCACCTAGTCAGAATTTCGAGGATGAAATCTCCTCGAAGTTGTGGAGGATTGTAACACCCTCGATTTCGGTATGTATTTACTTTGGTTATAAATCCATTTTTTGAACCGTACTATTGATCGCGCGTGCATTCAGGTCGAAATACGGTAAAAATCGGGTTCGGTACGTCTAGGGCGATAGTGCCCGCGATTGTGACAGAAGTCACTCTCGCGGGGCACTCTCGCAGAAGTTGTACCATAAGTCTAAGGCTCGGCACGATTGTGACACGCGATTGTGACAGTGTCACTATCGCGTGGCACTATCGCTGGGATTGTACCGAGAGGTCGTTGTTTCTGGCGATTGTGACACGCGATTGTGACAGTGTCACTATCGCGTGGCACTATCGCGAGCGTGCTCCAGGGCCTTAAATGCTTATGTTCGAAGTTTGAAGTCATTTGGTCATTTTGAGAAGCATTGAAGGGCGATTTTGGAGAGCTAAAAGGTAGGGTTTTCATCCTCCTCCATTGAATGCTCCTAGTAATGGTATTTATGGTTGGTTGGTGGGTTTGATTTAGGTCCTTGCTTGTGATTAAGAAGCTCAAGTGCTATTCCTTCCTTCTCTCAAGTATCACATCTAGGGTTTGGTGTATAAACCTTACAAGGTGAGTTTTCCTTAACCATTTCTCTATATTAAATACTAGGGTTATGTATTTATGAACTCATCTATATGTTCTAATCACCTTTGGGTTTTGTTAGGTTTTGACCTAACTATGATTTTTGAAGATATCATGATTATTTGACTAAACAAAATATTATGTGATGGTAAGTTAATGAAAGGAATGGGGTTCATGTTTACCCAATCGTTTGTTAACTAATATTTGTTATTTGGGGTATTGGTATCACATGAAGAGAAAAACTAGGGTTTTGGGAATATTTGGTGTATTAGATTAATTATTGGACACAATGACTTTGGGAACGAGATTCTTGTATTATCATTGATGGGATTACGTTTATGAAGTTCTTAACCAATAGGAGATGAGCCATGTTAATAGCTCCTATGTTTTGGGATTTGGTCCCATGAATTATATGCATGATTATAAATGGTTGTAATAGCTTGTTTGGTATTTGGTTTAGTGCAATGGATCCATAGGCACGGTATTCTAATGTCTTGTCCGGACATTTAGTTACCGTTGGCATGGGATAGGCATCGGGCTTCATGGTAATTAGGGTGTGGGCCTATACGGTCGGGCAGCGTCCCATGGACAGTAAGGTGTAATCCCATTGTGCCCGAGTTGCCCTGATTCGGGAACTCTAAAGAATAGACCTGGAGTGGTTGACTTGATGTTTTCGAGCAATAGAATTGGAGTAGTTGAGCTAGCTATATGGTTTTGAACCGTTATCCGTATTTATTGGATGCTAACAAATTATTGGTTTTGGTTTTGAATAGCTCACTGCTAGATCGGCTACATGACTTCTAGCGGGTTTAATGTTCATGTTAATTTCCGTTTAATTGTTCTCACTAGGCTTTAGCCTAACACTTGTTCTTAGTTGTTATGTATGGCAGGTCATTCTAGCGGTGGGATACGTCGGGATTGAGCGGACGGCCTTGGGGCCGAGAGCGGTCTTTTTGCTGATATAGAGACCAAGATTTTTGAAGTATAGTTCATTATTTTTGGAAGAATAGCGATACCCGTCCTTAATCTTGCTTACCCAAGTTAGATTATTAGGTTGTCGAGTTTATTCTTTATTTCTGCTATGGGTTGTAAATTACCGTACTATATTCCCCGTGTCAGGTTGACATACTTTGATCCTCTCTGGCCACATTCATTATTATAGGTTGTGGATCTCCCGTTTTGGGTAGATTGGTTTATACCATCTACAGATGTTATATAGTCGAATTTTCAATTTTTAAATTGACCCCAATTTTTAGGGTATTACATACCATACTTGCAATCATGTATGGTATGTATTATGATTTGCCTCTGGACTATGTTGGACTCATCTTCAAAGAGATTCAAAATGTGGTTATTGCTAAGCAAGTTGATCAGGCTAGAGGCACAGAGTCCAAGAATCTGGTGTTCAACAGATTCTTTGCCATTCTTCTACGGGATGCTCTGCTAGATGAAGGAAAACTACCTGCAGAGGGCAATACAATCAACATATACGACATGAAGATGCACAAGCCACGGTAATGAAGACTGGTTATCCTGCGGCAAGACCTCTATCGGCCCGTATCCTAACTTATTTGTGTAGTGAAGAAGGGGTTAGGACTTACATTCGTGGGCACAGGACTCCTGCACCGAGTTCTGCAACCCACCCACAAGTTCTTCAACCCACCCACGTGTAGGATTCCAAGTGGGAGAGATTGTGATTTACCTTAGATCCGAGATAACTGAGGGAGCAGAAGTGGAGGAGACTGAAGAAGCCCAAGTGAGGATAGAGCTTCATAAACCTGAGAGTGGTATGGGGGTGAGAGTACCAAACCGGAGAAAAAGTAAAGAAAATCCAAAAAGAGAGTCATAGTGGAAGAGACTCCAAAATCCCGTACAGAAGATTCCAAGCCTAAGAAGAAGAAAGCCAAAAAGGGCTCTGAGGGAGTTGTGACTACAGGAACAGAGGCCATAACTACAGAAGTTCCTCAGAAGACTAAAAAGAAAAGATTAACCAAGGCGACAACTTCTGAACCACTAATGCAACATGAAATGGAAGGACCTGCAGAGGTTTCAGAAGAACCTCTGCAGAGGAGAAAAAGAATAGCCCAAGTTATAGAGAGCTCTGAAGAAAGACCTCCCAGTCCGTTTAAAGTGGCCGCAGAGATAGCAAAAGAGGTAAGATCGCTATAATCTGGTGGCATAGAGGAAAGAGTGGAGGTTCAAATAAAAGACATAACAGGGATCTCTAGCTCTGGTGATGAAGAGGATGAAGAGAAAAAGAAAAAATCGAAGGAGGAGACGGGAGAAAAAGATGCCTTAGGCACACAACCCAAACCAACTCCCTGTGCAACCCACATTTCTACTTCTGCAGTTCTAGTGCAGCAAGGTATTGAAAAAGGATGGCACGGTCCAAACCCAATCCCTACCAACCGAACATAGGATATTCCTTCATCCTCTGTACCACTTTTAACCGGGGAAACCAAATCCGCCTCATCCTCTCAAAAGGATGAAGGTGCAGATATAAGTGTCCTCTTGCCCTAGGACACGACACCACCACACATAGAGGCATTTGTTGCCTCTGTCAAACACGCGAGTGACCACCAAACTGCTTTAGAGTTGGTAGTGAGAGTGCACGATACTTTTATGGATCTAGAACATCCACAGACTTCAATCGACAGAACCCTTTAGAGACTCTCTGAACCCTCTCTCAAGAAGTTTGTCGACAGAACTTCTATAGATGATTCTTTTGTGGAACATCGAGGATTAGAAGGAAATCCTCCAGAGCTCATGATACCTACAGGCTATGAAGGTGCCAAAGACTCTTTGGCTAAATCTGGATCATGTGTTGATCCAGAGGTTACCCCGGGCACTTACGTCACAAAGGAAGACTTTAAAGCCTTTGTCGACCAAGTGTGCGAAAAAATTGATGACTTGGCCAAAAACATCCCTGATATTCCTTTCAAGACTATCGTTGCGATTAGTGACGACAACAAAACCTCAAGCAACGTATCCTTGGCGACCGCTCTGGAAGTATCGAAGTTAATAGAATCCTCTGTCGCCAAGGATGACTTCAAAAAAATGATTGCCGTCGTCGAAGCTCAGACAGAAGCTCTGAAGGCTCTTCAACAAATCCCCACTCAGAACTCTGCCAACATAAAGAGATTGTTGTAGGCTTCGTCTTCAAATGCCACCAAAACTGACGTCAACAACTGTGCCCAATCCATGAATATCCAAACAGACGCTATCAAAGTTCTTGGGGATATCTGCATGGAAGAAATGGGTAAGTTTGCAGCAATAGTTACTCAATCAGGGGTGGACGACATGAACAAATTAAAAGAGGATATAAAGGACATGACTCGTAGTGTCATGGTCCCGGTTCTGCCACAAGCATCAACCTCTGCAACTCCACCACCCCCCTCTGCCACAAACACATCCGACCTGGAAACAAAGGAAGAATTACAAGCCATGGGTCGGATGCTTCTGCGAACCCTAAATGTTATTTGCTCTGATATCACCAAAGAAGGGGTTAGGACTTACATTCGTGGGCACAGGACTCCTGCACCGAGTTCTGCAACCCACCCACGAGTTCTGCAACCCACCCACGTGTAGGATTCCAAGTGGGAGAGATTGTGATTTACCTTAGATCTGAGATAACTGAGGGAGAAGAAGTGGAGGAGACTGAAGAAGCCCAAGTGAAGATAGAGCTTCATAAACCTGAGAGTGGGATGGGGGTGATAGTGCCAAACCGGAGAAAAAGTAAAGAAAATCCAAAAAGAGAGTCATAGTGGAAGAAACTCCAAAATCCCGTACAGAAGCTTCCAAACCTAAGAAGAAGAAAGCCAAAAAGGGCTCTGAGGGAGTTGTGACTACAGGAACAGAGGCCATAACTACAGAAGTTCCTCAGAAGACTAAAAAGAAAAGATTAACCAAGGCGACAACTTCTGAACCACTAATGCAACACGAAATGGAAGGACCTGCAGAGGTTTTAGAAGAACCTCTGTATAGGAGAAAAAGAATAGCCAAAGTTATAGAGAGCTCTGAAGAAAGACCTCCCAGTCCGTTTAAAGTGGCCGTAGAGATAGCAAAAGAGGTAAGATCGCTGTAATCTGGTGGCATAAGGGAAAGAGTGGAGGTTGAAATAAAAGACATAACAGGGATCTCTAGCTCTGGTGATGAAAAGGATGAAGAGAAAAAGAAAAAATCGAAGGAGGAGACGGGAGAAAAAGATGCCTTAGGCACACAACCCAAACCAACTCCCTGTGCAACCCACATTTCTACCTCTACAGTTCTAGTGCAGCCAGGAATTTAAAAAGGACGGCACGGTCCAAACCCAATCCCTACCAACCGAACATAGGATATTCCTTCATCCTCTGTACCACTTTTAACCGGGGAAACCAAATCCGCCTCATCCTCTCAAAAGGATGAAGGTGCAGATATAAGTGTCCTCTTGCCCTAGGACACGACACCACCACACAGAGGCATTTGTTGCCTCTGTCATACACGCGAGTGACCACCAAACTTCTTTAGAGTTGGTAGTGAGAGTGCACGATACTTCTGTGGATCTAGAACATCCACATACTTCAATCGACAGAACCCTTTAGAGACTCTTTGAACCCTCTCTCAAGAAGTTTGTCGACAGAACTTCTATAGATTATTCTTTTGTGGAACATCGAGGATTAGAAGGAAATCCTCCAGAGCTCATCATACCTACAGGCTATGAAGGTGCCAAAGACTCTTTGGCTAAATCTGGATCATGTGTTGATCCAGAGGTTACCTCGGGCACTTACGTCACAAAGGAAGACTTTAAAGCCTTTGTCGACCAAGTGTGCGAAAAAATTGATGACTTGGCCAAAAACATCCCTGATATTCCTTTCAAGACTATCGTTGCGATTAGTGACGACAATAAAACCTCAAGCAACGTATCCTTGGCGACCGCTCTGGAAGTATCGAAGTTAAAAGAATCCTCTGTCGCCAAGGATGACTTCAAAAAAATGATTGCCGTCGTCGAAGCTCAGACAGAAGCTCTGAAAGCTCTTCAACAAATCTCCACTCAGAACTCTACCAACATAAAGAGATTGTTGTAGGCTTCATCTTCAAATGCCACCAAAACTGACGTCAACAACTGTGCCCAATCCATGAATATCCAAACAGACGCTATCAAAGTTCTTGGGGATATCTGCATGGAAGAAATGGGTAAGTTTGCAGCAATAGTTACTCAATCAGGGGTGGACGACATGAACAAATTAAAAGAGGATATAAAGGACATGACTCGTAGTGTCATGGTCCCGGTTCTGCCACAAGCATCAACCTCCGCAACTCCACCACCCCCCTCTGCCACAAACACATCCGACCTGGAAACAAAGGAAGAATTACAAGCCATGGGTCGGATGCTTCTGCGAACCCTAAATGTTATTTGCTCTGATATCACCAAAGAAGGGGTTAGGACTTACATTCGTGGGCACAGGACTCCTGCACCGAGTTCTGCAACCCACCCACGAGTTCTGCAACCCACCCACGTGTAGGATTCCAAGTGGGAGAGATTGTGATTTACCTTAGATCTGAGATAACTGAGGGAGAAGAAGTGGAGGAGACTGAAGAAGCCCAAGTGAAGATAGAGCTTCATAAACCTGAGAGTGGGATGGGGGTGATAGTGCCAAACCGGAGAAAAAGTAAAGAAAATCCAAAAAGAGAGTCATAGTGGAAGAAACTCCAAAATCCCGTACAGAAGCTTCCAAACCTAAGAAGAAGAAAGCCAAAAAGGGCTCTGAGGGAGTTGTGACTACAGGAACAGAGGCCATAACTACAGAAGTTCCTCAGAAGACTAAAAAGAAAAGATTAACCAAGGCGACAACTTCTGAACCACTAATGCAACACGAAATGGAAGGACCTGCAGAGGTTTTAGAAGAACCTCTGTATAGGAGAAAAAGAATAGCCAAAGTTATAGAGAGCTCTGAAGAAAGACCTCCCAGTCCGTTTAAAGTGGCCGTAGAGATAGCAAAAGAGGTAAGATCGCTGTAATCTGGTGGCATAAGGGAAAGAGTGGAGGTTGAAATAAAAGACATAACAGGGATCTCTAGCTCTGGTGATGAAAAGGATGAAGAGAAAAAGAAAAAATCGAAGGAGGAGACGGGAGAAAAAGATGCCTTAGGCACACAACCCAAACCAACTCCCTGTGCAACCCACATTTCTACCTCTACAGTTCTAGTGCAGCCAGGAATTTAAAAAGGACGGCACGGTCCAAACCCAATCCCTACCAACCGAACATAGGATATTCCTTCATCCTCTGTACCACTTTTAACCGGGGAAACCAAATCCGCCTCATCCTCTCAAAAGGATGAAGGTGCAGATATAAGTGTCCTCTTGCCCTAGGACACGACACCACCACACAGAGGCATTTGTTGCCTCTGTCATACACGCGAGTGACCACCAAACTTCTTTAGAGTTGGTAGTGAGAGTGCACGATACTTCTGTGGATCTAGAACATCCACAGACTTCAATCGACAGAACCCTTTAGAGACTCTTTGAACCCTCTCTCAAGAAGTTTGTCGACAGAACTTCTATAGATTATTCTTTTGTGGAACATCGAGGATTAGAAGGAAATCCTCCAGAGCTCATCATACCTACAGGCTATGAAGGTGCCAAAGACTCTTTGGCTAAATCTGGATCATGTGTTGATCCAGAGGTTACCCCGGGCACTTACGTCACAAAGGAAGACTTTAAAGCCTTTGTCGACCAAGTGTGCGAAAAAATTGATGACTTGGCCAAAAACATCCCTGATATTCCTTTCAAGACTATCGTTGCGATTAGTGACGACAATAAAACCTCAAGCAACGTATCCTTGGCGACCGCTCTGGAAGTATCGAAGTTAAAAGAATCCTCTGTCGCCAAGGATGACTTCAAAAAAATGATTGCCGTCGTCGAAGCTCAGACAGAAGCTCTGAAAGCTCTTCAACAAATCTCCACTCAGAACTCTGCCAACATAAAGAGATTGTTGTAGGCTTCATCTTCAAATGCCACCAAAACTGACGTCAACAACTGTGCCCAATCCATGAATATCCAAACAGACGCTATCAAAGTTCTTGGGGATATTTGCATGGAAGAAATGGGTAAGTTTGCAGCAATAGTTACTCAATCAGGGGTGGAAGACATGAACAAATTAAAAGAGGATATAAAGGACATGACTCGTAGTGTCATGGTCCCGGTTCTGCCACAAGCATCAACCTCTGTAACTCCACCACCCCCCTCTCCCACAAACACATCCGACCTGGAAACAAAGGAAGAATTACAAGCCATGGGTCGGATGCTTCTGCGAACCCTAAATGTTATTTGCTCTGATATCTCCAAAGAAGGGGTTAGGACTTACATTCGTGGGCACAAGACTCCTGCACCGAGTTCTGCAACCCACCCACGAGTTCTGCAACCCACCCACGTGTAGGATTCCAAGTGGGAGAGATTGTGATTTACCTTAGATCTGAGATAACTGAGGGAGAAGAAGTGGAGGTGACTGAAGAAGCCCAAATGAGGATAGAGCTTCATAAACCTGAGAGTGGGATGGGGGTGAGAGTGCCAAACCGGAGAAAAAGTAAAGAAAATCCAAAAAGAGAGTCATAGTGGAAGAGACTCCCAAATCCCGTACAGAAGCTTCCAAGCCTAAGAAGAAGAAAGCCAAAAGGGGCTCTGAGGGAGTTGTGACTACAGGAACAGAGGCCATAACTACAGAAGTTCCTCAGAAGACTAAAAAGAAAAGATTAACCAAGGCGACAACTTCTGAACCACTAATGCAACACGAAATGGAAGGACCTGCAGAGGTTTCAGAAGAACCTCTGCAGAGGAGAAAAAGAATAGCCCAAGTTATAGAGAACTCTGAAGAAAGACCTCCCAGTCCGTTTAAAGTGGCCGCAGAGATAGCAAAAGAGGTAAGATCGCTATAATCTGCTGGCATAGGGGAAAGAGTGGAGGTTGAAATAAAAGACTTAACAGGGATCTCTAGCTCTGGTGATGAAGAGGATGAAGGGAAAAAGAAAAAATCGAAGGAGGAGACGGGAGAAAAAGATGCCTTAGGCATACAACCCAAACCAACTCCCTTTGCAACCCACATTTCTACCTCTGCAGTTCTAGTGCAACAAGGTATTGAAAAAGGACGGCACGGTCCAAACCCAATCCCTACCAACCGAACATAGGATATTCCTTCATCCTCTGTACCACTTTTAACCGGGGAAACCAAATCCGCCTCATCCTCTCAAAAGGATGAAGGTGCAGATATAAGTGTCCTCTTGCCCTAGGACACGACACCACCACACAGAGGCATTTGTTGCCTATGTCATACACGCGAGTGACCACCAAACTGCTTTAGAGTTGGTAGTGAGAGTGGACGATCCTCTTGTGGATCTAGAACATCCACAGACTTCAATCGACAGAACCCTTTAGAGAGTCTTTGAACCCTCTCTCAAGAAGTTTGTCGACAGAACTTCTATAGATGATTCTTTTGTGGAACATCGAGGATTAGAAGAAAATCCTCCCGAGCTCATCATACCTACAGGCTATGAAGGTGCCAAAGACTCTTTGGCTAAATCTGGATCATGTGTTGATCCAGAGGTTACCCCGGGCACTTACGTCACAAAGGAAGACTTTAAAGCCTTTGTCGACCAAGTGTGCGAAAAAATTGATGACTTGGCCAAAAACATCCCTGATATTCCTTTCAACACTATCATTGCGTTTAGTGACGACAACAAAACCTCAAGCAACGTATCCTTGGCGACCGCTCTGAAAGTATCGAAGTTAAAAGAATCCTCTGTCGCCAAGGATGACTTCAAAAAAATGATTGTCGTCGTCGAAGCTCAGACAGAAGCTCTGAAGGCTCTTCAACAAATCTCCACTAAGAACTCTGCCAACATAAAGAGATTGTTATAGGCTACATCTTCAAATGCCACCAAAACTGACGTCAACAACTGTGCCCAATCCATCAATATCCAAACAGACGCTATCAAAGTTCTTAGGGATATCTGCATGGAAGAAATGGGTAAGTTTGCAGCAATAGTTACTCAATCAGGGGTGGACGACATGAACAAATTAAAAGAGGATAGAAAGGACATGACTCGTAGTGTCATGGTCCCGGTTCTGCCACAAGAATCAACCTCTGCAACTCCACCACCCCCCTCTGCCACAAACACATCCGACCTGGAAACAAAGGAAGAATTACAAGCCATGGGTCGGATGCTTCTGCGAACCCTAAATGTTACTTTCTCTGATATCTCCAAAGAAGGGGTTATGACTTACATTCGTGGGCACAGGAATCCTGCACCGAGTTCTGCAACCTACCCACGAGTTCTGCAACCCACCCACGTGTAGTATTCCAAGTGGGAGAGATTGTGATTTACCTTAGATCTGAGATAACTGAGGGAGAAGAAGTGGAGGAGACTGAAGAATCCCAAGTGAGGATAGAGCTTCATAAACCTGAGAGTGGGATGGGTGTGAGAGTGCCAAGCCGGAGAAAAAGTTAAGAAAACCCAAAAAGAGAGTCATAGTGGAAGAGACTCCAAAATCCCGTACAGAAGCTTCCAAGCCTAAGAAGAAGAAAGCCAAAAAGGGCTCTGAGGGAGTTGTGACTACATGAACATAGGTCATTACTACAGAAGTTCCTCAGAAGACTAAAAAGAAAAGATTAACCAAGGCGACAACTTCTGAACCACTAATGCAACACGAAATGGAAGGACCTGCAGAGGTTTCAGAAGAACCTCTGCAGAGGAGAAAAAGAATAGCCCAAGTTATAGAGAGCTCTGAAGAAAGACCTCCCAGTCCGTTTAAAGTGGCCGAAGAGATAGCAAAAGAGGTAAGATCGCTATAATCTGCTGGCATAGGGGAAAGAGTGGAGGTTGAAATAAAAGACAGAACAGGGATCTCTAGCTCTGGTGATGAAGAGGACGAAGAGAAAAAGAAAAAATCGAAGGAGGAGACGGGAGAAAAAGATGCCTTAGGCACACAACCCAAACCAACTCCCTGTGCAACCCACATTTCTACCTCTTCAGTTCTAGTGCAGCGAGGTATTGAAAAAGGAAGGCACGGTCCAAACCCAATCCCTACCAACCGAACATAGGATATTTCTTCATCCTCTGTAGCACTTTTAACCGGGGAAACCAAATCCGCCTCATCCTCTCAAAAGGATGAAGGTGCAGATATAAGTGTCCTCTTGCCCTAGGACACGACACCACCACACAAAGGCACTTGTTGCCTATGTCATACACGCGAGTGACCACCAAACTGCTTTAGAGTTGGTAGTGAGAGTGCACGATACTTCTGTGGATCTAGAACATCCACATACTTCAATCGACAGAACCCTTTAGAGAGTCTTTGAACCCTCTCTCAAGAAGTTTGTCGACAGAACTTCTATAGATGATTCTTTTGTGGAACATCGAGGATTAGAAGGAAATCCTCCCGAGCTCATCATACCTATAGGCTATGAAGGTGCCAAAGACTCTTTGGCTAAATCTGGATCATGTGTTGATCCAGAGGTTACCCCGGGCACTTACGTCACAAAGGAAGACTTTAAAGCCTTTGTCGACCAAGTGTGCGAAAAAATTGATGACTTGGCCAAAAACATCCCTGATATTCCTTTCAAGACTATCGTTGCGTTTAGTGACGTCAACAAAACCTCAAGCAACGTATCCTTGGCGACCGCTCTGGAAGTATCGAAGTTAAAAGAATCCTCTGTCGCCAAGGATGACTTCAAAAAAATGATTGCCGTCGTCGAAGCTCAGACAGAAGCTCTGAAGGCTCTTGAACAAATCTCCACTAAGAACTCTGTCAACATAAAGAGATTGTTGTAGGCTTCATCTTCAAATGCCACCAAAACTGACGTCAACAACTGTGCCCAATCCATCAATATCCAAACAGACGCTATCAAAGTTCTTGGGGATATCTGCATGGAAGAAATGGGTAAGTTTGCAGCAATAGTTACTCAATCAGGGGTGGACGACATGAACAAATTAAAAGAGGATATAAAGGACATGACTCGTAGTGTCATGGTCCCGGTTCTGCCACAAGCATCAACCTCTGCAACTCCACCACCCCCCACTGCCACAAACACATCTGACCTGGAAACAAAGGAAGAATTACAAGCCATGGGTCGGATGCTTCTGCGAACCCTAAATTTTTTTTGCTCTGATATCTCCAAAGAAGGGGTTAGGACTTACATTCGTGGGCACAGGACTCCTGCACCGAGTTCTGCAACCCACCCACGAGTTCTGCAACCCACCCACGTGTAGTATTCCAAGTGGGAGAGATTGTGATTTACCTTAGATCTGAGATAACTGAGGGAGAAGAAGTGGAGGAGACTGAAGAAGCCCAAGTGAGGATAAAGCTTCATAAACCTGAGAGTGGGATGGGTGTGAGAGTGCCAAGCCGGAGAAAAAGTAAAGAAAACCCAAAAAGAGAGTCATAGTGGAAGAGACTCCAAAATCCCGTACAGAAGCTTCCAAGCCTAAGAAGAAGAAAGCCAAAAAGGGCTCTGAGGGAGTTGTGACTACATGAACAGAGGTCATTACTACAGAAGTTCTTCAGAAGACTAAAAAGAAAAGATTAACCAAGGCGACAACTTCTGAACCACTAATGCAACACGAAATGGAAGGACCTGCAGAGGTTTCAGAAGAACCTCTGCAGAGGAGAAAAAGAATAGCCCAAGTTATAGAGAGCTCTGAAGAAAGACCTCCCAGTTCGTTTAAAGTGGCCGAAGAGATAGCAAAAGAGGTAAGATCGCTATATTCTGGTGGCATAGGGGAAAGAGTGGAGGTTGAAATAAAAGACATAACAGGGATCTCTAGCTCTGGTGATGAAGAGGACGAAGAGAAAAAGAAAAAATCGAAGGAGGAGACGGGAGAAAAAGATGCCTTAGGCACACAACCCAAACCAACTCCCTGTGCAACCCACATTTCTACTTCTGCAGTTCTAGTGCAGCGAGGTATTGAAAAAGGACGGCACGGTCCAAACCCAATCCCTACCAACCGAACATAGGATATTCCTTCATCCTCTGTACCACTTTTAACTGGGGAAACCAAATCCGCCTCATCCTCTCAAAAGGATGAAGGTGCAGATATAAGTGTCCTCTTGCCCTAGGACACGACACCACCACACACAGAGGCATTTGTTGCTTCTGTCACACACGCGAGTGACCACCAAACTGCTTTAGAGTTGGTAGTGAGAGTGCACGATACTTCTGTGGATCTAGAACATCCACAGACTTCAATCGACAGAACCCTTTAGAGACTCTTTGAACCCTCTCTCAAGAAGTTTGTCGACAGAACTTCTATAGATGATTCTTTTGTGGAACATCGAGGATTAGAAGGAAATCCTCCAGAGCTCATCATACCTACAGGCTATGAAGGTGCCAAAGACTCTTTGGCTAAATCTGGATCATGTGTTGATCCAGAGGTTACCCCGGGCACTTACGTCACAAAGGAAGACTTTAAAGCCTTTGTCAACCAAGTGTGCGAAAAAATTGGTGACTTGGTCGAAAACATCCCTGATATTCCTTTCAAAACTATCCTTGCGATTAGTGATGACAGCAAAACCTCAAGCAACGTATCCTTGGCGACCGCTCTGGAAGTATCGAAGTTAAAAGAATCCTCTGTCGCCAAGGATGACTTCAAAAAAATGATTGTCGTCGTCGAAGCTCAGACAGAAGCTCTGAAGGATTTTCAACAAATCTCCACTCAGAACTCTGCTAACATAAAGAGATTGTCGTAGGCTTCATCTTCAAATTCCACCAAAACTGACGTCAACAACTGTGACCAATCCATCAATATCCAAACAGACGCTATCAAAGTTCTTCGGGATATCTGCATGGAAGAAATGGGTAAGTTTGCAGCAATAGTTACTCAATCAGGTGTGGACGACATGAACAAATTAAAAGAGGATATAAAGGACATGAATGGTAGTGTCATGGTCCTGGTTCTGCCACAAGCATCAACCTCTGCAACTCCACCACCCCCCTCTGCCACAAACACATCCGACCTGGAAACAAAGGAAGACTTACAAGCCATGGGTCGGATGCTTCTGCGAACCCTAAATCTTATTTGCTCTGATATCTCCAAAGAAGGGAAAACCATGATAGAGGATCTGAAGAAAACGGTCACGACAATCAAGTTCAAGTCCGACTATGAAGTGAACAAACTTGGCCTTGTTGCTGAGGATGTAATGACCAAAATCATGAAGCATACTGACACACACCTCTACAGAAGGAAGAGAAAGGCACCGGCGTCTTGCCAGGCTGAGGCAGCACAGAAGAGGGCCAACCATGATGATCAGGACCCAGATGCATCTGGCCCTGGCCATCATGAGGGGTAGAAGGCTAAATCGATAATAATAGGCTCTTCCCCAATAGTTGCTGCTCCCCTACAAGCCCTACCTCTGCACAAAACCTCAGAGGCACACAACACTCAGAGTCTCAATTCATGTGCCTCTGAGAAATTTCACACAGAAGCTACCTTTGATCATGGCACTACCTCTGCAGAACCTCAGAAGGGAAAGGTGAGTGTTGGCTCTGAGGAAATCGCAGAAGGACTTGCAAGATTCATAGAACCTTCCAGTCCTGAGTTGATGCCTACTGCACTGATACCCAAAGTTCAATATCAGTCTCTTGATCCAGTCAATGCCTCAGAGATAGCAGAGACACATCCACAGAGTCCCATGAAGAAACCCTTTGAGCCAAAGATGACAAAACCCTCAGAGCATAAAGAACAAGAGGACAGGGTAAAACAAATTGTTCAGTCGATGGATGCCATAAGGAATCCCATCCCAACACCTGCATCGAAAGAACTCAAATTCCATGAGAACATTTACACCTACCTATACAACGCAGAGCCAGATGTTGTCTTCATGGCACCCAATCTGCATCCTTTACTCAAAGAAGACATCAGAAGACGGTTCGAGCAAACTGCCCAAGAAAAGGACGAGATGTTTTCAACAGAGGACATAAAAACTGTGATAAGGATCACTCTGAACTCCTTCTCCAACAAGTCCATAATGTACGCCAAGTATTTAGTTGAGAGAAAAGATGGGCGTCAGTACACATCCACAGATGCAGATCTAAAGAACCTCTGCACCTATGATCTTCCTCAACTACATGCTTTCATAGAACAGAGACTTGAAAAGAGGAAGGAGTATATGATAGCAAATGACATAAACAAAGAAGTCATGCGTGAACATGTGAAGTATCATAGCAAAATGGACTTTGAGGTGGCTTTACAACTCAGAGTCGAAAAGCCATCGATCACTAAACCAAATGACTAATTCCCCGGAATCGAAGATGTACCTTCAAATTCTCTAATCACGGAGCCTGAGTTCGGGTTTGTCTGCAGAGACGATGATGGGCTAAAGAAGATGTTTAGGCCAAATCAAAGTCACAAGTATTCGAACAACACTCTACTGAAAATCAAGTACACGATTTTGAGGAAAAAGGGTTCAGAGACTGTACAAGAGGGGCCTGCAGAGAGAATGATCAAAGATATAGATGCGCAGATAAGGTACCGAGAGCTCATTCTGTCAATGAAAAAGACACTAGCTGAAAGCTTCACCAATCCGATAGATGACTTCCCGAGATAATCATTGTAATAGAATATATTTTCATTCCTGTACATGAACTTCAATGTAATTGCCATCTGGCATTTCTTGTTGAATGGAAATCTTGTCTTTAGAGGTTGAGTTTCTTTCATCTCTTTTAGTTTCTATCTTAGCCAAATACTGAAACATTCCCAATCCTTATTTTTTTCAATACTTTGGGAGAGATTGTTAGATCCAAATTTCATGTATAGAAGTATTGAAAAATAGACTAAATATACTAACTGTTGAAGACTGCTCAGATCGACCAAGCTCACCACAGAAGCCACAAGCTCAGAAGGCTCTGTCGACGTTCTTCCAGAAGACAACATGAAGATGACTTTCAGATCACAGAGCCTCTGTGATCACTCACAGAGCCTCTGTGATGGCTAACCTCTGATGATTAAAGTCGGAATATTTCGTGGATAAAATTCAAGACAAGGTCACGTGCAGAACATGTGAAACCTGTTGTACGAAGATTTCCCAGATCATTTCTGTGGTGCACGATTGTTTACCTTTCCAGGTGGAATTCCGTTTATTGAATGTCAGCCTTTGTCTTATACTACGAGGTGCATCCTCCTTGTATATTATAGGAGCACCACCTTTAGTTTAGCATGCGAGCACACACTATTCTGAAATAGAGATTGTATTTTCCTTGAGCATATTTGCACATACCAGTACGTGTTCTTGGTGTTCTTGAGCAATTCAATGAAACAGTTTCTTCAGTGATCATATTGTTAGATTTTACGTTTTTGTTCAATGTTTTGTTAGTGTGTCTACTACCTTGCATGCTATATTTTCTCTACATACTAAAACGCTTTTGCACTCCTATTTACTAGTTTTGTGTAGTGAAAGGCATATTAAGTCTAGAACATCATATTTTGGGATCAACAAACTGGAAGTCCTGTCATTGCTACCACGATGCCAACTTTGAACACAAGCCACACAGTTGAATCTTCAACTGTTGTGTTAATGGGAAGTCTAAGTAAACCCGGTGTGAGCTTACCTGACTTCGTGTAAAAGGAGTTTCTCGATGGCGCCTTAAAGGTTGTTGAAGATCGTTTGTCCACCAACTTTGAGGAGGAGTTGGGAAAGGTGAAGAGCTTACTAAAAGGAAAAGGTCCATCTGTCGAGATGCTTGTTCAGCCACCTCCACCACCACCAGTACAACTTGTTGATCAATCTGTGGAGGAGTTAAAATCTCTATTGTACGCAAATTTGTTATCCCAGGCTCCAGTTGATGATACAGATGCTGATTTGGTTGGGTTGCTTAGATCTCAACATGCTCATTTACCTTCAGACACAGTTTGAGTCTCAGAATTTCAAGCTTTCAAGTCTGAAATGGTACAACATCTTCAAGATCTTACCAGAGCAGTTCAGGTATCTTGTAAAGTTCAGACAGTTTCCAGAAGAAGACATAATCGTGATTCTGATCAAGATCATGAGGGGGAGAGAAGTAAATGACAAAGAACTGCCACTTACACTGAAGCTGCTAAAGTTGATATTCAAGAGGGAGATGGTGTGGTGATGACAGGTGTGAGAACTGATGAGCAAACTTATGAAGGAGAAATGACTGAGATAGTGTTGTATGTTAATGAGGAGGTAGAACCGAGGGTTGCAAAGCCTAAGGTTGCTACAAGGGATGAAATTCTGATGCTTACTGGGATGTTGGATATTGATATAGTTAATCTTTCATCTAAAGACGAAGAGACGACTAATGAAAAATATGATAACTATTGTAGGTTGAAGGAGGAAAAAAGAGAAGGTTTGATGGAATCAGATGAAGAGGGTAATGAGAACATCCTTGATATCCTGGCAGGCAAACCAGATGACATCCAGTTGAGTCCTGTGTAGTATGAGATTCCAGAAACTACTAGAACCGCACCAAAAATACCATCTTTCAAAGAAATTAACCTTTCTGAACCTACTAAACAATCAACAAACATACCTAACCCAATTAACCAACCTATTCCTAGCCCAGAAAATATCCCTATCCCAAACAGAATCCCTAATCCTGTAATCCTTCCTAGCCCAAGCAGAATCCCAAGCCCAATTCCTGATAACCAACCTGAAACCAATCATTATAACCAACCTAAAACTAATCCTGAAGCCCAACCTGAAGCCTATTTTCCTTCTAACCCATTTGAAACCCATGTTAGCCCCTCAGACATTCCTGACGCATCACCTATACCTACTGATGCTGAAATTAAACACATGAGGAATGCTCTGAGAGTACCTTTTCTGGAAGAGGACAAAAAGAAAATATTTGTACACAGGATCAGGGAGTTAGACATTCACAAAGTTTTGGGTGTTTCTCATTTACCTCCAGAGATACAGGAGGAATATGCAAAATTGACTACTTACGAAAGAAAGGCAGAGATGTATGTAAAGAACAAATCGGGAATGGTCACAATTAAACAAGTCAAAATGCAGAAGTTTCATAAGATATCTGGTTCCCTGTGTTCTATGTTCAAAGAAGGGATCTTTCTCATTGTGAATTTTCTGAAGCTGATTTTCCTCATCTGAATGTGGACGATATTGAATACCTTTACCAATTATTAAGAAACATGACCATTCGTCCAGAGAACATTGTCGTTGCCCTGGAAGCTGTCAAACGATTCATGAGAAGGCACGTCAATTACACTTATTGTTATGATTTTCAACTTGCCATAGAAACTAATCAGAAGAGGGTGAACATGACAAAGCCTAACTTGGATTTGGAAAACTTAGAGAACTATGATATGTTTACTGTCATTGATCATCCTGAGCTTGGAGTAGTATACAAGAATGGTGAGAAAAAGAAAAGGTTCATGAGGATATAAGAGCTATCAAAGTTTTCAGATGGAACAATTAAGGTTGTCAAACTCCAGCTTAACCGGAAGTTTAAAGAGAATGAAGAGAAAGTCAATAAGGGAGAAAAAGGTCTTGGTAAATTTGACAGACTTGCTTTAGATCAAGTGTTTGACTTTTACTTTGAATTTTGTTATTCTTGTATTTCATGCTTTGTGAGAGTAGTGTGAGATATAAATATAATAGTTCTTTAAGAGAACCATGTAACTGAAAGCATTGTACGCACATCTTGTACTCAATAGACATATGACTGTTTCTCTCTCTAGTTTCTCTCTCTATACTGATTGATCTTATTTGTATTGTTTGTGATTGATCATGACTTGATTTGGACTTACAGTTTCGAGAGTGGCCAACGTAGGACCTGTAAGAAAAGAAGAAAATTGAGCATAAATATGCTCAGGCTTATTTATTATCAGGGAAGGAGTGTTTAGTAGAGTACTTGATGGTGCAGATAATAAGTCAAAATGATTGTGTCCTCCATAAAACTTCATATCCTGCTCGAGATGAGTCTGGGAGATGTGTATCTGTTGACTGGCTCCGAGAGGGAAACCATCAGGTCCCATTGTGCCGTGTGAGAGATCCGGCAGCTGTGAAGTAAAAACATTACCAAAGAAGAGGAAGTAACGGATATGAAAATAGAAGGAAGGGCACTGGTATTGCCCGAAATTACCTCGGCATTGCTTAGAGGGACTGAGAGTAATTGGGTATGCACCAACGTAGAATAAATGCTGAGAGGCACTGAAGCAGTGTTGGCCGCAGAAGTGGAGGAGCATTCCACGAAAGTGTCGAGGGAGGTCTGTAGAGAGACGATCCCTGAAGTAGGTGGTTGTTGCTTCTCGGGGGCTGACTCCTTAGTCTTTTTGGTCTTTGTAGGAGCACCAAGAGAAGTTGTATAGGTTTCCTTTTGGAAGGGGTTGTAGCAGCAGGGGTAGCCTCGGTGGGTATTGCCGAAGGCATGGCCGTTGAAGAAGAAGTTGAGGAGAGACGGCAGGGGAGTTCAGCGAGACTTACCTCATTATCAGCTCGCTCCACATCGAGGATACGAACCCTGTGTTTCGAAAGATAATAGTCACCCTCGGTCGGGTAGAGCTTATGAAGGAAGAAGTTGAGAAGTGCTAAAACGAACCGAACATTGGGAACTTTAACTTCCCTATCTGGTTTTTCGACCTTCGTCATCATATCATCGGAGATCATCGCTGCAAAATCAATGATTCAGCCAGTGATGATGTTGTACCCCGTTTGAAGTTGGCCTCTGTTGGCCTGATCTAGCGATCCCGTCTTTCCACTCATGCACTGAAAGACATGAGAGAAAATGAAGTTCAGCTCCAAAAGCATTTTAGCCTTGAGGATCTTCGTCGGTCTCTTGTCCAATGTCTTGGACCTGGGCTTGGTCTCCTATTCTTATTCCACTAGGTCAAGAAAAGTGACCAGCTCTTTGTCGGTTGGTAGATCGTCGAAAGGGGTGATGGGAAGGCACAAGCTCTGAAGAATGTCGTTGGGAGTGATGTTTCCCTCCCCATACTGAGTTTGGAAAGAGTTCATTGTCAGCTTCTTTCCAGATTTGGTGGTCTTCTCAATCTTCTCAGCAGTGTACCAGAATTGCTGAAGAAGGTGATTATGTGCTGGTAGAGAGACTGTCAGTGCATAAGTGATAGGAGACGCTTTCAGGGAAGTAGCAACGTCAAGGAGATGCAATCATGGCTTCTTTGTAGGGAAAGAGAGGAGAGCAAGATGGTTGTTGCCAGAGAACTGCACCTCGTTGAGTTCAAACTTGACGTTCTTTGACTTGATGAGAGTTTCCTGAGATGCCATTTCTGAGAAAAAACAGAAAATAGCATAAACAAGAATTTTGAGAAGAAAGAAGAACAGGAAATATTACCAGTTTCCTTTTTGGGAAAGAAACTTGCAAAATAAGTTTTCTAGTTTCTTGAGTAGAATTTCCAAAGAAAGGAGTTTACCATTTTTCTTTTTAAGAAGAAAATTGAAAAACCTTTGAAGAAGGAAATAGGAAAAGTTTAAAAACAGTTTTAAACCTTAAAAAAACCGTTTAGGATTTTTGAAATGAAATTCATGAAAAATATGATTTTTGAGGAAAAACAAGTATTTGATCTTGTAAACACATATTTTAAGATCAAAAAGGTGTTTTTAAGAAGATTCAAGAGAAGGAATAAGAACCTGTGATTAAGTTTAGATGATTAGTTCTTAGGTTCTTGAAGAGAAAGCTTTGTTAGCCTTGAGAGAAGAATAGCCTTGAGAGAGTATTGTGCGCGTAAAAAGGTGAAATATGAACAAATTATTGTTTATATAGGTGTGAGTGAGGAGAGAGAAAATGTGATGAGCGGGAAAAAGTTGCTCATCATCACATGGACACGTCCCACGAAGATGATTGGTCAAGAAGTGCAACGGACGAAAGTGTCAGAAACAAATGAAGTTCTATATCTTCATTCATCACATGAGCTCTGATAAAATGGTAACTTATTTTGATGTGTTTAGTCTTTGAGTGTAGCACGGGATTGTTTGCTATAGCGATGGCATTAGTGTTGTCGCAATAGATAGGGATATTTGAGAGATGAAGGTCATAGTCTAATAGCTGATTTCTCATCCATAAGACCTGAGCACAACAAGTACCATCACCTACATACTCAGCTTAAACGGTGGAGGTGAACACTGAGTTTTGCTTTTTTACTTGTCCAACTTACCAGCTTCCCACCTAGTAGCTAACAACCTCCTGTGGTGCTTTTTCTATCCAGTTTACAACAAGCAAAATCACTATCAGTTTGATCCAACCCTGAGTCTTTGGGATACCAAAGACCTTGGTTAGGAGTTCCCTTTAGATATATGAAAATTCTCTTGACAACGATCAGATGGGATTCCTTGGGTTCTGATTGATATTGTGCACAAAGACAGGTAGAATACATGATATCAGGTCGGCTCGTTGTAAGATAAAAAATAGAGCCGACCATTCCTGTATAGGTAGTGACATTAACAGGTTTTCAACGGGATCCTTGTTTAATGTCAGCGGTGGTTCCATAGGAGTTTTCATCGCTGATTTTTGAGTAAAAACAAACTTTTTGAGCATATCTTTAATATAATTACCCTGATGAATAATTGTGCGTTCATGAGATTTCTTGATCTGTAGTCCAAGGAAGTAAGCTAGCTCACCCATCATACTCATTTTATATTATTTCTTCATTCGTTCAGCGAATCGAGTACATAGAGATGGTTTAGTAGAACCAAATATAATGTCATCAACATATATTTGAACAAGAATAATGTGACCTTTAATCTTTCTGAAAAATAGAATATTATCAATTTTTCCACGTTCAAATTTCTCAGAGATTTGAGAAGAAGATAAGGTGTCATACCAAGCACAAGGCGCTTATTTTGACCCATAGAAAGCGTCATCCAGTTTATATACATAACTTGGATACTTAGGGTCAGAAAACCCTGGGGGTTGTTTAACATAGACTTCTTCACTTAACTTTCCATTCAAGAAAGTTGAATTTGATGTACTTTGAAGTATTTTTGAACTATATAGGCTAAGAATAATTGAATTGCTTCGAGCCTAGCCACTGGGCCAAAGGTTTCATCATATTCTATGCCTTCCTCTTGTCTGTATCCCTAACTAGCCTAGCGTTATTGTGGATCACAGTCCCATTTTCATCTAACTTGTTTCGATATACTTATTTGGTGCCTATAACAGTTTTGTCAGATGGTTGGGGAACGAGATTCCAAACGTTTTTTTCTTTCAAACTTAGTTAGCTCTTCATGCATAACACTGACCCATTTTGGATCTCTGAGGTCATCATCGGTCTTCTTTGGCTCGAGAAGAGAGAGAGAAAGTTTATAAAAAGACAGATGTTAAATGAACTTCTTCGAGTCTGAATAACTGTATCTAGATGACCAAGGATTTGATCGATTAGGTGATTCTTAGTCCATCTTTGAGAGGGGTCTTGAGCATCCATATCTGATATTGGATCAAAAATGGGAATGTTCACTGAGGAAGAAGCTTCAACCTGCGATTCATCAACAATCAACTACTGAGGTTCAAGTTGAACATCATTCACTGAGAGTTCTTCTGAGATGTGATGGGATTCAGAGGTTGGAGGTTCAGAGGGTGGTATAGTGTTTAAAGGAACAGATGAAACCCGAGAGGTGGATTCAGTGTTAGGTGGGATAATGACTGGATCATCATCAACATTTAGAGGATTTGCATGATGGTTTGTGTTGAAGAAGGTTTCAGCTTCTCCATAGTGAGAAAACATCCAATCATTAAGTTCATCATTATCAGTGATAGGTTTTGAGTTCGCTGATCTGAATTCGTCGAAGTTAACATGAATGGTTTCTTCTACTGTTTGTCTTCTTATGTTGAAAACTCTGTAGGCTTTGGATACCGAAGAATATCCAAGGAAAATTCCATCATCAGCATTTGGATCAAACTTTCCAAGGGTATCTTTGTTGTTTAATATGAAACATTGACAACTAAAGATATGAAGAAAACTGATAGAGTGCTTTCTCCCATCGAAAAGTTCATAAGTAGTCTTATTAAATCTTTTGACAATCAGCGACCTATTTTCAGTGAAACAGCAGTATTTACAGCTTCTACCCAGAATTGAGTTGGAAGATGAGAATCGTTGATCATAGATCGAGCAACTTTGATGATCGTTTAGTTTCTTCTTTCAGCGACTCCATTTTGCTGAGGAATTCTAACAACTTAGAAATTGTGAGAGATTCCTTTGCTCTCAAAGAAGTTATCAAGAGAACTGTTTTTAAATTCATTTCCATGATCACTCATTATTGAGTGAACCATCATATTATTCAGAACTTCCATATTTCTGACAAAAGAGATGAGTTTATCTGGGTTGTCACTCTTAGAACGGAGAAACATGACCCAGGTAAAACGAGAGTATTCATCTACTATGACAAAAGTATATTTATTTCCAGCTATGGATTATATATTGACAGGGCCAAATAAATCCATATGCAGGAGTTGAAGAGGGCTTGTCACTGACGACACTTGCTTTGATTTGAAACTAGCTTTAGTATGTTTTCCCTTTTCACATGCTGAGCAGATAGATTCCTTAGCATAACAATGCTGAGGTAAGCCGGAGACTAGTTCCTTTGAAGATAGAGTGTTTAGCGTCTTGAAGTTAAGATGAGAGAGCCTCATATGCCATAGCCAGTTGACATATGATGAGGCTTTGGATAGAATGAAGACGTTCTCAGTGGTTGTTGAGTCCATGTTTATGACATAAACATTTTCCAAACGATAACCGTTGAGAGCAAATTTTCCACTTTTATCTATAACAGAACATGCTTTCTTTGTAAAGCATACTTTAAAGTCTTTGTCACATAGCTGACTAATGTGGAGCAGATTACGCTTCAGTCCATCTACATTAGCGACTCTTCAGAAGGTAGTTGTACGATTGTTGAGTACATCAAAACCTCTGGTATAGCTTTTTTCGTTTCCACTAAAGGTCACTGAGGGACCTTTCTCTTCCTTGTAGTCAGCGACCTGGTTCTTTTGACCAGTCATGGGTCGAGAGCATCCACTATCAAGATACCAGATACCTTTCGAGTCTTGCATGCAAAAGAAAGCTTAATTTTTTATTGGTACCTACTTTACAATTGGTCTACATGAGTTAGTGGAAATAGAAGGTTCGTAAGTCTTCACAGCATCTGATGATTCAGCGTCAGTGGCAATCTTCACATTAGTTAATTTCTTAACTTTAGTAGCATTTTTCACCTTGGCAGGTTTTTCAGCTTTGATGACCTTCCTTGCCTTTGAGGCATTCATCTTCACTTTAGTTGACTTTTCAGCTATTGTGGTATTGGGATATTTAATGGCAATGTGATCAGTAAGTCCACAGTGATAGCATTTTCTATAGTTGAAAGTAGCTTTAAGACCATGAGCATTTGCAATAGAAAACTTTAAATGAGCCTAGCCAAATCGGAGAATGTTATTTGCATTTGATCTCGGAGGAACATTCAGTTCTTCGGATATCTTAGGCAAAATGTCAATCTTCAGCTTTGGAGTATATCTCTGAGTTTTACCAGTGATCTTATATTTAGAGCTAGAGGGTTGAATAGCTGAAGGTTTGAGAGGAACCTTCTTTAGCTTTGGTGCTTTAGTAGCCTTTTGAGGATGATGGGAAATAGATTTCCCTTTATCAGAAAGTTTAGAACTTTTTGATAAATCCTTAGGGATAGGAACAGAAGAAGAAGAGCACTGAGAGCAGGAAGTGTCAGGGATAGATGAGACAAGCATTCCAAATTTAAGCATGGAAAAATCTCTACTAGATTCATCCTTATCAGATTTATAACCAAGACCGGTTTTATCATGAGCAGGGATTTGAGCACTTATGATCTCAGTGATCTTAGCTGAGGATTTACATAATGCTTCAACTGCAGCTTTCGCTGATTTGAGAGCAACGATAGCTTGTTCGCGTTCAATGCTGATAATTTCATTTACAATAACCTGATCTTTTAAACTTTCATCTAAATGAGTCAGTTCTTTGATCTTAGATGACATTTCTCAAGTTCCTCAATTAAATAAATATTTTTGTTTTCAACTTGTGTTTTGCAATTCAAGGCATTGTACAAATCAGTTGTCAACACATCAACAATGAGACGTCTCTCAACTTCTGTAAGAGTTGGATCATTAGATATTAATACCTGAGAGGTGATAGTTCTTGTGGATGTTCCAAATGGTTCTTCCACTTCTTCTTTAATCCTAACCATTAGACAGCGATTAGCGGCATCTTCATCATCTGAACATGAATCTTCTCATTCAGCCCAGTCGTGTTCTTCAGCTATCATACCTTTACCTTTTCACTTAAATCCTTTCAGCTTCTGATATTTTTATTTCAGCATTAGGTATTTCTCATTGCTGGATTTTTTGGATGAAGAAGGTTTGAAGGCTTTCTTTGACCGACATTCGCTGGTAAAATGTCCATCTTTCTCGCAGTTATAGAAAGTAACAGTTGGCTTATCAACAAGTGTTGACTTAGGCTTGTCAAATATGGAGAGAGGCTTATTTCTTCTGAAATTTCTCTTTCTTGCAAATCTCTTAAAAGAGTTTGTCAAGAGTACCAGAGAATCATCAAACTCTTCAAGGTCAGTGTCTGATGGATCCTCTGAGTCAGAATCTAACTCAGTGATAATAAGAATAGAGGATCGTTGAGATGGGATCATCTCTGAAGAGACTAAAGCAACAGGTGTGCTTTTGGAGTCTTTGGAATCTTTCACAAGATTCTTCTGTAACTGATTTTATTGCTCATAGTTTAGCAAGATCCCATAAAGGGTACTAAGAGAAAAGTGATGGAAGCCTTTTGTCAACTTAAGACACATTGAATAACTGTCCCAGCTTTCAGCAAGACATTCCAGGAATTTAGTAAGAACCTCAGAGTTTGAGTAGGTCCTACCAACAGTCCTTAAATCAATGATGAATCAATTAAATCGCTTGGAAACATCAGATAAAGATTCATTCTTACCACAAACGAAACTTTCATATTGTCTTACCAGATTAATCTTTCTTGTTTCTTAGATCTCAATGGTACCTTCATTTTGAAAACATCTCATGTCCCACATTTCTTTGGAGGTTTTTAGATGCATGATAGAATGGAAAGCTTCATCAGGTAAAGCCATATAGATAATGGTTTTAAGTTTAGCATCAAGGCTCACTTTCATCTTGTCTTCATCACTCCATTGCCTTATTTCTTTGGTAGCTTGTCTTTTTGGGACAACTCCAGTTGTTGTAATGGCAGGGACTGCAACTATGATGACCAATGGTTCATAAGGTCCATTTTCAACATATTCAGGTATAGTGGGATCTACATCTCCTAGAAATAGCATCATTCGATTCTTCCCGAGAGCAAAGTTTTCTCTTCTGAATCGAGGAGGTTTAGAGAGAGAACCATTATCATAATAATTTGAGTTTGTGTTCACTGCCATTTTAGAGAATAGCAAAGAAAAAAATTAAGCAAGATCTTGTTTATGGATTCAACAATCTCTCTGATACCACTTGTTGGTCCCGAAGGTGTTATATAAGTTTGTAGAACGGGGGGTTGAATACAAACACAAATTTTTAATATTAATAAGTTGTTTATTGATAAATCAAATTACAATTTATAGATTGTCGCGAAATAAGATTAAGGTAAGGAAACCTAATCTAAACAAACTTGAGAATCACTAAGTATGTTGTACAAGAATAAGGAGAAAGAGAGGTTGAGGACTTATAGAAATCAAGGGTTTCTATAAGATACACTGAGAGAAAAAAGATAGAAAGAAACATTTCAAAATGAAGTATAACCTCTCTATTTATACCATATGCATTTAATGCATGGCAGAGGTACTTTACACGTGTCATCACTTGGTTGGGTGCATGCTTCTGACTTTTATCGATATGTTCCTAGTCGTATGGTGAATATTGTAGTCTTCAGAGTTGTTGTACGATCTTAGACAAAAGTATGTATCTTCTGACACAATGTACTATTTGTGCAAGGATGAGACAAACAAATCTTCGAGTGTAAGATTCATGATCAGTGATCGGTGATGAAGTCTTTTATAAGAGAGCCTCATTAAAAGTTAGCTATCACTGAAGCTTTCTTCTAGATTCGTCGCATGTGTGGACTTGTCTTGGTTTCACTGATATCCGCATCAGATCATGAGTAGACTTGTCACTTGTTCATCAGCTATGTCTTCGATGTCAGCGATGAACGTCTTTGTCCTGATACTTGTCTTCAAGGATTACATTTAACAAATACATCAAAGATGATCAATGATACTGAACAGACTAAGTATATAGTTGCTGATGGTGAAACAGTAATACATACAGATGTTAAATAAAATTTTCACTAAGTATTTCAAAAGGTTATCATCAAATCACTAGGACAATTTGGATCAACATTTGTCTTTTCAAATCTTCCTGGGATTCCACATCTTCAAATGACTTAGTCCATCTGATTTTTAAGATTGGGTTTTTTCATGGCCAATTGTAAAAAATCAAAATCATAAAGAATTGACCCTTTTGAAATACTATTTTTCAAATAATATGGGTTATTATACCGATTGTCGCAATGTGAGTTAAAATACATGAACTCTTTCAGTTTGTTATGATGAATCGGTTGGTCAGTCTGTCATCTAGTATATACCTTCTCTTCCAAACCATTTATCTTTTCTATCAATGATTTATTCACTGATTTCACATATTTATATTTTCGAACAAACTATTTCTTCTTAGGTTCAGACAAATTGAACTTAGAAGTTGCTTCAGATATTTGATTATGTAAAGCAGTCTTTTGATTTTCAAAAGTGTCAATGTTCTTGTTCACAGAATCAATCAAGTCACACTTCTCAACAATATCATTGTTGAGTTTGTAAATTATTTGACGCTTCTTTTCATTAACACCTTTTTCCCGTTTAAGATTAGATTGCAATTCCTGAAGCTCAACCATCGTGGATTGCATTTGATAAACTTGATACTATGGTGATCGATGGTTTTGACATACTGGTCGGAATGGATTGTCTAGCGGAGTGTACGTGCTTGTGTATGAATGAATTAAGCATATGATAGCTTTTAATAGGCTCAAAATGTGTAAACCATTGAGGCAACAACAGTAATACACGAACTCAAGAGTGCATGATCGAAGTGCGAAGGGGGGGCAAACTTCCTTCTTTTTCAATATCCACATCTTCCGAATGAAGACAAGATAGATTTTGTGTTGCGTCCCTATGAGAAATTGAAACATCTCTTTGTTAAGAAAGAAATAAGTAGCTGGTGGGGTTTAAGCAACAGTTGGCATGGGCTAGTTGCCTATTTCAATGAAATTCACGAAAGAATTGTGAAACACCAGTAATATGGTTGCCCGACTCAGAAAGAAGTTGGTGCAGAGTTTGATATTCTTTTACTCTGATCTCTCACCCTCTTTCTTTTAACATTGAGCTCACTTCTAGCCAAACTCTCTTTTCATTTTATCTCAACACACACCCACACTCAGATATTTACTCCTCGCCTCTCGATCACTCTAGAATAACTTCTTGGGTAGGAAACACTGGTTAACGTGAGTCCATAGAAGTTCAATTAATCTCACACAATTCCCATATAATTGTCCTATAAGCAAAATGTTGCTCAATTGGTTTAACTTTTTCAGTTAAATCATAATGTCAGATATATGTATGCTTAGTAAGATAATCATGAAGATTTGAGCATTTTAATCATGAAAGATTTTCTCAAAACAAGGATATTAAATGAATGACATGAATACAAATTGCTTGTTTGAGAATCTGAAGATGTATGGAAAAGATCAAATATGAATGATTTATCATTAAGAACATAGGACATGAAAAATTGGATGTCGTCTATACGAATCAAATATAGACATTCTTGAAAGAAACGTTTTGAATGAATTAACGCTCAATGAACATTGAATTTCAAACGGGGTGTCTTACCATCAAAAATTAGGTTCAATATGAGACATGGTAAGAACTTAGTCAATAAAGTACTAAACCGGTGTGTATGAATACTTGACAGTATATGGAAAAGATAATGCACAAGTATATATCTTTGGAAACACACGGTTAGTTAACAACAAAGTGCATAAAATGAAAACATTTAAAATCACACTTCTAAATTCAGGAAATCTTTTTAAGAATCGAGAAGTGGTTTGAACGTTTAAGAAACATGTTTGAATGTTTGAATGTCGTCCATCTTTAAAACATAATGATGTTAAGAATATAATATTCATTACGCTTATCTTGAATCTCATAAAGTCAGCTCGAAAGTCATGATAGATATTATCATGTAAGCTCCCCCTCAAAATTTGCAATTAGTCAAAAAGTCGTCAAAGTAAAAAGTCTTATTAACAAACTTTATTAAAAAAATAAAGACATGAAAGCAATAAAACTTGTTAAGAACGAGTTCTGATCAGAAGTAATCGGAAGTAAATGTCCTTACTCCCCCTGAATATATGTATCACAAGATATGTATGTGAAAAATATATATGAAAATCTCTACAACTCCCCCTAGAATGTAGATCGTCTAACTTTTATCTCACTCCCCCTGAAAACATGAACAAAACCTTTTAGTGCAGATATCGTTCAGATTAAAAATAAAGAAATGAAGAAGAATACCAAAAATAAACTGTACTAGGTAACTACAAATTAAGTCTTGTGGTTTAACATGCCAAGTTTCGAAATGAGAAAATTAAATCTCTTTTCGTCTAACGGCTTGGTAAATAAATTTGCAAGTTGATAATCTGTGTTTACAAAGTAAAGTTCAATTGTACCTTTTTCGATATTATCTTTGATAAAATGATATCTCACATCAATATGTTTAGTCTTTCTGTGCTGAACAGGATTAGCTGATATTGCAATAGCGCTCTTCGAATCACAATATATAGGAATTTTGTTAAACTTGAAACCCTAGTCTCGAAGCTTTGTTCTCATCCCCAACACTTGAGAGCAGCAACTGGCAGCAACTACATACTCTGCTTCAGCAATTGAAGTGGAAACACAAAGTTCATTCTTTGATGCCCAACTTACGAGCTTGTCTCCAAGAAATTGAATGTGACACGATGTGCTTTTCCTATCTAGCATACAACCTACATGATCTGCGTCTGAATACGCTGTTAGCTCAAAACCTGTATCCTTAGGATACCACAAACCAAGATCTGCAATTCCTTTCAAATATCTAAATATACGTTTTACAGCCAACATATGGGATTCTTTAGGCGAAGCTTGATATCTAGCACATAAGCATGTAGAGAACATAATATCTGGCCGACTAGCCGTCAAGGACATTAAAAAACTAATCATCCCTCTATAGGTTCTAACATTAACAACTTTTCCCGAAATATCATCTCCGATTTTAGTTCTTGGTGCCATCGGGGTAGAAATTAGAGTACAATTTGACATAATAAATTTCTTTAAAATGTCAGCAATATATTTTTCTTGATTTATAAAAATCCCCGTAGAAAATTGTCGAACTTGTAATCCGAGAAAGAAGTTCATCTCTCCCATCATACTGATCTGAAAACATGACACCATGAGGTTAGAATTTTTTTTACAGTACATTGGATTAGCTTAACCAAATATGATAACGTCCACATATATTTGAATTAAAATGATATCAGTTTTCTCCTTTTTAATGAATAAAGTGGTGTCTATTTTAACTTTGGAAAACCCAGACTTGACAAGGAATTTGGATAATACTTCATACCAGGATCGAGGGGCTTGTTTGAGCCCGTAAAGTGCTTTGTGTAGAATATAGACATGATCAGGTTTATCGGCACTTACGAATCCTCCAGGTTGAGAAACGTACACCTATTCTTTTAATAATCCATTCAGAAATTGTGTCTTGATATCCATCTAATATACCGTAAAGTTCTTATGTACAACGTAGGCTAGGAACATCCTAATTGCCTCAATACGTGCAACTGGTGCATACATCTCATGATAATCAATGCCTTCCTCTTGTTTGTATTCCTTGGCAACAAGTCATGCTTTATTTCGAATCACAATACCATCTTCGTATTTCTTGTTATTGAAAACCCACTTGGTGCTAATAATAGTCTTTCCTTCAGGTCGGGGGACCAATCGCGAAACTTTAAGCACTTCAAATTGGTTGAGCTCTTCTTTCATGGTTGTAACCCAATTTGGATCACAAAGAGCTTCTGAAACTTTTGTTGGCTCTATGTTGCTGAATAATGAATCAAATAAGCATTCGTTTGCTGTTGCAGACCTAGTTTGCACCGGCTTTGATGGATCTCCAATAATTTGATGAACCGGGTACTCTTTGGTCCACTTGTAAACATGAGGAAGTGGATTAGATAAAGATTGATCATGTTGATCATCTAAGTATCTAGAATTTTCTTCATGTTGGGGTTCAGTTGAAGTAATCGGTGTAGAAGTTTTAGTGGATTGGACATCTGATGTCTGTTGAGTAGGCATTACCTTAAGTTACATCCAACTGAATGTGTAACTTCTGGCTCTGCAGTTTCAGTTGCAACTTCAAATGAGTGAGTAGGTGTTTGAACTTGAGTTTCTACCTGAATCGGGGGATCAGATTCAGTTGAGACATCTGAAATGATTGGATGATGACTACTTGAATCTTCAGATCTATCAATCACAACAGGTTTAGTCAATTTAGAACCAAGAAACACATCATAAAAATGTTCAAACAATAAATCTAATTCCGTTAAATGAGATATAGACATTGACGCTTTATCAGAATTAGAAACTTTAACCGCAGGTTCTGGACTGATTTGTCCAGAAGCTAATACTCCTGTTATAATGGGTTATGAACTGCTTTGATCAAAAGCCATTTCTTCATCGAATGTAACATTTACGCTCTCTACAACTATTTTGGTTTTCTTCAAGTAAACTCTATATGCAGCAGATGTCTGAGAATATCCAATGAAAATGCCTTCATCAGCTTTCGGGCTGAACTTGTTCAAGCTCTCCTTATCATTTAATACATAAAAATGCATCCAAAAATATGAAAATGTTTAATGTTTGGTGTTCTGTTGTTAGTCAAAGCATAAGGCATTTTACCGAAGCAGTGATGGATGATAGATTTGTTCTATGTATAACAATCAGTAGACATAGCTTGAGCCCACAAGATTAAAGGTAAGTCTGACTGGCTTAGCATTTTGCGGGCAACCTTCACTATGGTTTTGTTTCGTATTTCAACTACCCCATTCTGTTCTGGCGTTCTGGCAGCAAAAAATTGATGTGTTATCCTGACCGATTCGAGGTAATCGTCAACAACTCTGTTTTTGAATTCAGTGCCATTATCTGTTCTGAGAATCTTAAGAATGAGATGATGACATCGGTCGTCTCATCTTTCAATCTTAGAAATTTGACCCAAGTGTATCTTGAAAAATCATCAACAATCACCAAAACATACTTCTTACCGTTGATGCTTTAAGTTCACATTGAACCACAGAGATCCAAATGCATCAGTTCTATAGAAGTACTTGTGCTCGGTTCAGGCTTAGGCTTATGAGAAGCTCTTTTCATTTTACCTTTCTCACACGCGGCACACAGATGTTCTTTTTCATATTTCAGCTTTGGAAGTCCTTTCACCAAGTTACCAGTCACCAATTTGTTGATATATCTGATGTTGAGATGAGAAAGCCTTTTATGCCATAACCAACTTTGTTGCATAGAGGCTTAAGAAAGTAGATACACCGCATGATCAGTCTTAACATTAGACAGATTAATCGTGTAAAGGTTTGACTTCCGCGTCCCGACCAATAGTTCTTTTCCATCTTCAGTTCTAACACAACATCTATTGGCCTTAAAATTCATCTCTAAATCCTTGTCACAGAACTGACCAATGCTGAATAGGTTGTGTCCTAATCCTTCAATATAGCTCACCTTCTTAATCGTTACATTTTCTTGCACAACATCTCCATATCCCAAGATAGGTGAAAACTGGTCATTTCCAAATCTGACGTTCCCACAGAGTTTCTCTGTATAATTAGATGAAATATCTTTCTGTCCATTCATATATTTGTAACAACCAGAATTCAAGTACCACATATGACGGGTCTGCAAAGGAGAAATCAAGGAACAACGGGTTTAGGTACCCATTTATATTTGGGTCCCTTCTTTTTAGTACAAAATTTTGGCATCCATTTGAATTTGGATCCTCTTTGATTTTGAAAACATGAGAATGATGTATATAATAAGTACCAAACCAACAATCCGAATATTGTTGACTCACAAAATCAATTCCACCATGTGTAGACAACTGAGTAGTAAACGGAGATAATTGTAGCAATTGCTTTATTGAGTAAGTCTTGTAAAAAGTTACAAGTTTTGTTTTATGAGAAGCAATATTACCAACTACACCAGTATCACTAACAGCAATGCTATTACATTCAGAATCAGAAAATGATTTTGTAGCCTCTCCAATATTCTTCTTAGGTCTCCATTCCAGCTTTACTTCACACTTTTTCCACCTCAGTTCTGAAACAAAAGATTTAGCTTTGTTAGAAACATGAGATTTCTGAGTTTGTGTTTTCTTTTGCTTACTCGTGTTGGTCCGTTTCTGTGAGCGCCTTTTCTTTTACTTTTTACCTTTATAATAATAGGTACTCATAGGAACTGATTCATCAACTTTAGTTGATGATTCACCTTTCTCAAATACACTAGGCAAAACATCAGAATTGATAATAAAGTCAGAATGATCTGGAAGTTTTGCATTGAAATCAAACATATCAACACTTTCATCAACACAACCATCAGAATTTAAGAAATCATTATCATCCGAAACTAAGTCATCAACATCATCATAAACTTGAGGTGCCTTGGAAGAGTTTGAAAATTTGAAAGCATTTGACACATTAGAACACTTTTGTTTAAAAGGCATTTTAGCACTTTCTGAAGTCTTAGGATTTGTAAAAACATTTCCCATGAAAACTTTCACGATGACGCATCTGAATCAGTAGAATTGTTTTCACAAATTCTTTCTGAGGCAGAGTTGTCATATGTATCTTCATATTTAAAATCGGTGTTCTTTATAACAGTAGAAAACACAACTTTCTCAAGATCAACCAAAATTCTTTCATCCATTAAAGTGTTTTCAAGCTCAGTAATTTTTCTTTCTAGAACAAGTGGAGGAACATAAATTTTGGCTTTAGCAGGTTTTGCCTCCATCTCTTCTGTTGAATAGCTTTGAAAATAATCATTTGATAGAAATTTTGGTTGTTAGAAAGATAACTATCATTCAACTTTTTATAGCAAAATGGTAGTTTCATTTTAGTTATGTTCTTTCTGTTCTCGTCTTCCTTAGCCTCAACCTCATCAGATGATTTTGTAAGAAATTTGGGTTTCAAATGACGATTTTTGTCAGCCACTTGTAAGAAATTGAAATTATATAAAGTGGGATGCTTTCGAATAGCTTTCTTCAGATAATGTGGGTTATCATAACTGAGACCCCACTTATCTTTAAAATCTATTTCTTCCTTTGGTATGTTTACAAAAAATAGTGTGATCCGTTTGACCTCGAGTATAAAGTTTGGCTTCCAAACCATTAATTTTTTTCTGCAAATTTTTATTATCAACCTGCAAACAGTGAACTTTTAACACAAACTCTTGTTTCTCATGTTTAGAAGTATTACACTTTGAAACTGTTTCAGAAATTTGAGTTTCAATACAAGTTTTTTGTTTTTCAAAAACAGAAGCAGATTTGTTTAAAGAATCAATCAAGTTTTTGTTCCCAACAATTTTCTTGTTGAGAACAAAAATTGTTTGATGCTTCTTTGCAACTCTACTTTTCTCCTTTTTGAGCTTATATTGTAAATCTTGAAGCTCAACCATCGTGGTTTCCATTTTTGTTAAAAAATCAGATTCAGAAAAATTTAGTACCTCTTCGGAAACTTCCTCATCAGATTCATCGTATTTGACTTTCTTCCCCCATTAATCACATGTGATCAGTCTCTTCATTATCCTCAACATCTGAATGATCCATACAGTAATCATCCTCAACCATCAGTGCTTTTCCAGGTTCTTTTTGCTTAGCCAGAAGCATCTTGTTTTTATAGTAATCCGAGTTCCTTACAATTGGATTCCAACAGTCTTTGGCAAAATGTCCTAACTTGCCACAACTGTAGCACTTGACTGGTTGATCAACTTTCTTTTCTCCATAATCATTCAAATATCTTTTTCTGGCTTCTAGTCACCAATATTCTTTTCATCAGACCTCTTTTCCTCAAATCTTTTTCCTTCCACTCTCTCCTTATGTTCATAGTTTCTGGATTCTGACGAGTACCTCTGACTGTTTGAACCCGGTTTCTTGTAGAATTTCTATTGAAAGGCTCGGGTTAGCAAAAGCATAGCTTGCTTGAGGTTTTCTCCATCATCGGAATCAGAACTAGCACTATCAGTTTCACTAGAATCAGAAACAATTATCTTCTTCTTCTTTTTCTTCTTATCCTTCTTTTCTTTCTCTTTCTTCTTAGCAACAACCAAGGCAATAGGATCAGCTACAGGTTTTCGCTTTTCTTCTTCTCATTTCTTTTATCATCAACTTCATCCTCATTTCGATGGAGAGTCTCATAAACTTCATGAAGAGGGATTTCACTTAGATCTTTCATCTGTTTCATCCTCCGAGTATTTTTCTTCCATTCCGGCTGTAGGATGCTTAAGAACTTGACGTTGTTTTCAATCTGCTTCTTCTTCACTTTGTTCGTAGTTAGTTCATTCAACAAGGAGACAAATCTCTCATAAGTTTACTCCAGTCTTTCATTCTCCTTGGCTTTGAGTTCTTCATAATTGTTTATTAAGTTGGCTACTTTCATCTGATTGCCAACTTTAGATCCCATTATCAACTTCTCTAATTTATCCCACATCTTTTTAGCCATTACCTTATAGCTGTCTATCTTGACATATATCTCATTCGGTATGCTTTGAGGAAGTAAGGATCTAGCCTGCTTGTCCGCCTTGTACCTTCCTTTCTCTTTATCAGAATATTGAGAAATATCCACTGGAACCTTCTTCGTCTTCTGTTCTCTCGTCTGATTTCCATCTTCACTATCAGATTGTTAGAGCACAGATTTATTGGATTCAAGATCATCAAATCTGAAGATGGAAATCCGAGGTCAAAGCGGAAAAGTCAACTCTCAAATTGTCTAGGTCCTTTGTAATAAATAGTGAAAGTTATTTTATTTGTATTTTTATTTATTTTAGTGTTTTTCCTAAAATAGGTATATGACCTATTCCTTACTAGAGTTGTGCAAGGAGTGTGTGTGCCCTGATTAGTGATATTCAGCTGCCATTCATCTTAGAGAGAGAAAGAGAGAGAGCTTAGAGAGAGAAACACATTCAAGAGAGAACTTGTAATCTTTGTTTGAGGAATCCATATCAGGTTTGCTAATCTCTTATTTGTGAATATATACATCTCTTATATGTGATAAGAAACTTAATTTATTAGGGACAATCAATTGGTATCAGAGCAGATTTCCAGATTGAAATCAAAAAGAAAAACAGGCTTCGACACTGTTTTATCTGTCCATATCGTGTTTTTGGGATTTAGTGTGTTTTTGGTATTGTAATCGATCTAGGTTTGTGCGAAAAGTGATTTAGATCGAGTCTGTATTGATTAATTTGTGTTTTGCATTGTAATCGATAGGAATTTTGATGATTTTTTGGTGTTTTTGGTTTTTCACGAGTTGACACTTGTTTACAGATCAAATCTTTTTTTGAGTGTGAGTTTTTGAAATTACTTGATTGCAATCAGTTCTAGTTAATTAGGAGATCGAATTGGAAAAGTTTCGTAGTGTAAATCGATGTCTAGATTGGTTTTTAGGATTTTTAGGGTGGTTTTTCGAAGTACAGGTGAAGAACAAGTTTGCGCCAGTTCATCCGGGTTTGCGCCAGTCCATAAGTGTTTCTCGCCAGATTCAAGGGGCTTTTGTGCTAACTTCCCATAGCGCAAAGTTTCTTTTTGCACCATCTGTTCGTCGCGCAAATCTCATATTTGCGCCAATCAAGAGACCGGTCGACACTCTGGTCCGGTCGACGGCACCCTAGTCGCAGGACACCGGTTGAAGACCCCGGGCGCACAAGGCACCGGTCGGACAACACACCGGGGGCATAAGGCACCGATCAAGACCCGGTTTGCGCCACCAGCTTCTCGCGCAAACTGACTTTTGCGCCAGCTTCGTCTCACGCAAAATTCTTCTTACGCCAACCCTCTACTCGCGCAAATCTCAAGGGATTCAAAGTTCACGCGAAGTCCTTTTTGCGCCAGCTTCTTTTAACACAAACCTGAACTCTGCGCCAGTCTCTTCTAGCGCAAAACGTCTTTTGCGCCACAGCCCATTGGCGCATTCCTGCCTTTTTGCAACAGATTCTCTTCTTAATTATTAATTCATATTTACTTGATTTTATCTGGACTAACGATCAATTTCGAGTTTCTTATTGCATATCTAAAACAGAAACATGATGACTTTCAGAGAAGCTCTCGCCATCGGAACTGACACAAAGCAACCAATACTCTTCAAAGGAGAGTATGAAAAATGGAAAAATCAGTTCCTGGATTTCCTTGACAGACATGAATTAAGGAATCTTATTAGACTATCTCTGAGGGAAAGGAGTATGACAACTCCAAGGAAAGTTTTAACTGTCATAAAGAAGAATGTAGATACAGAAAAACAAGAGCTTCCTTTACCACTTGATATGTACTCAGACGAGCAAAGAAAAAGACATCAAGCTGACTGTTTAGCCAGATCTTTTATATTGCAAGGAATTTCCGAGGAGATTTTAAAGGAGATTTCTATCAAGATAGAATGCAAAAAAGGCTACAGGAAAGTTGTTATGGGAACGTATTAAGAATTATGTTAAGGAAGAAGAGAAGGAAGAGACAGCTCATATCTTCCTAATGAGAAGGATGGTGGATGAAGCTGAAGATAAAGCTGAGTTAGATGAAGAAGAAACTGATGAGGTATGTGATTTAACCGAATCAGATTTCTTGAAACAAATGCATGCCATGATGTCTAAACTCCAAGAATTAGAGTCTAAACTTAAGCGTTAAAAAGGTGTCATTAATGATAAAAATCAATCTATACATAAACTTAGCAACGATCTTGCTGAGAAAAATGTACTGATTGAAACTTTGCAGAAAAGCATTGACACCAGCGCGAAAGAGAAGATTATAATTCATAAAGAGTGTGAGTTTAAGTCTAAAGAGCTTTCTAAAATGTATTCTTCGATTTAAAAGAAAAGAAATCTTTAATTGAAAATGTGAATGCTTTGGAAGGAAAATTATATACTTTGGGTCAAACAGAACAAACCATTCATCTGAACAAACCTAAAGAGAATCCTGAGTGTTGGGGACTTGGTTACAAGAATCCACACCATCTCAAAAAGGGTATATCTGAAGTGCCTGCTCTTCATAATTTTGGATTTATGAAACTGGCACCTTAATACCCTGAACACAAAGTTTTCTGGACTAGTCTGTCTGAAGAGGATAAAGCCAAGGAATATGCTAAAAGAAAGAACACAACTAAAGTTCAACTTCTATTTCGTTATGAGAGGTTGAATAATAGCTATAGTTCTGATAAATCAAAATTTCTTTCAAATGACTATTTTGATAGTTATTCTGTAAAAGAAATGGAGGCCAAGCCCATCGAAGGTAAGCTTTACGTCCCTCCGCTAGTTTTGGAAAGTAAAATTTCTGAACTCGAGAATACTCTTACAGAAGAAAGAATTTTGATGGACTTAGAACAAACTATATTTTCTACAGTGTTCAAAAATACTGAGTTTTCTAAATTCTCCAAGGCTTTAAAATCTGATGATAGATCTGGATTACTTGATAATGAGCTTAATTTCTTAAACTCTGATGGTGTTTTAGATGAATGTGTTGCTCAATTTGACTTTACTACCAAACTTCCTGATCATTCATCTTGTGTTGTTAATTCTTTCTGTTTACCCAGTGTGTTTGAAAGAGGTGAAACATCAACGAAAGTTGATAAATCAGTTCCTATGAAAAAGAAAGTTGCCAAAGGTAAAAAGAAGAAATTTGGGCATTCACAGAAACAGATAAACACTGGTAAGTCAAAGAAGAAGAATTTGTTTGACTCTCACCATTCTAACTCTAAAATTTCAAATGTTTCAGATCTGAGAAAGAAAATGCATGAAGTTAAGTCTGAATGGCAACCAAAGTAGAAGAAAAATGAGAATGCTACATCATTTTCTAGTGCTGCTTGTAATAAGAAGACTACTAATAAAGATGATTTGATTGCGAATGTTGCTTTTTCTAAACCAAAACTTGTCGATTCTCGCAAGAAATATTCCATACGACAATTATTCCAGTTATCTCCATCTACTAGAAAGTTTTCAAATTATGGTAGAAATGATTATGCTTCTCGAAAATATTCTGAAGTTTGGTTCGGCACATATCATGTTTACTCTCAACGCTCTAATTCTTCCTATGGTTTTCAAAGACAAAGCGGACCCAAATTTCAATGGGTACCAAAATCTTGTGCTAACATAGTTGGATCCAAATACCAATGGGTTCCAAAGAAAAAGGATGAATCTATGTTGCAGGCACCTACTGTCAAGGGGAAGTAAGAGAACAGAGGCTTCTAAGTAAATCAGCTTAGGACCCGTACTTCAACGAAGAATGACTTCTAAACACAACAGTTTAAGGCTCGTACTTCAGTGATCAAAAGACTTTACTCCTGAGCTGAATGATATTGTACTCCTAGATACATATATGAGAAGATCAACTTTCAAGGGGGAGTACATATTTTTCTGAAATTTTATGCATCCAACAGATGTGATGATCAACATTTGAGGGGGAGTTAATGCTTATATTTTACACTGATAATTTTCTGATGCATAATTTCAGGGGGAGTAAAAGCATAATGACTTCTGATTACTTCAGATCAGAACTCGTACTTTAATTTTTTTACTGCTTTATGTCATTTTAATTTCAGTTAATAAAGTTGCTTTGACTAGACCTTTAGACTTTTGCAGTTTGAGAGATGCTTACAAGATCATATCTTTATGACTTTAAGCTTGACTTCATGAGATGTAAGACTGCACGCAAAAGGTATAATTCTTTATCTTCATCTCCTCTATGGTTGAAAGAAGGACAACTTTCAATCATAAGAAAACATGTTCTTAAATGTTCAAACCACTTCCCGATTCTCAAACAGATTTCTTGAATTGGAAGTGTGATTTTAAATGTTTTCTGCTTCATCTTTGAGCTTTAACTGATCAAGTTAAATTATTTGAGCGACATATGCTTTATAGGATAACATGGGATCAGTGTGCTAGCACTTAATTGAAATTCTATGGATTCACGTTAACGAGTGTTTCCTACCCAAGAAGTTAATCCTTTAGTGATTAAGTGTGAGGAGTCCAAAAGAAATGAGTGTGGGATGTGTGTTGAGGTAAACTGAAAAAGAGAGTTTGGTTAGTAGTGAGCTAAATGATTAAAAGAAAGAGGGTGTGAGAACAGAGTTAAAAGAATATCAGAACTCTGCACCAACTACTTTCTGAGTCGGGCAGCCACATGTCTAATGTTTCACAATTCTTTGGTGAACGTTATTGAAACAGGCAACTAGCCCATGCCAACTCTTGCCATTACCCCACCAGCTACTCATTTTCTTCTTAACAAGAAAATGTTTCATTTTCAAACGGGACGCAACACATATACTATCTGGTTTTCATTTGGAAAATATGAATATTGAAAAGAAGGAAGTCTGCCCCCACCTTCACACTTCACTAATGCACATTGATTCTGTGTTTAACTAACTGTTGTCTCAATGGTTTACACATTTTGAGCCTTTATAAGCAATCATCTGTGCTTAATTCTTTCTATCACCTGCACGAACACACAAGGAATTTGTTTTCTTGTCATAGCGTTCATAGAAATTGCCTTTGTGGTGTTTCGATGATTGAATGGAAGCCCTGGGGGAGTGAACATCAAAAAGCTCCTTTCCAATGTGTATTTGTTACACACACTGACTTTGTGTTACTAACAGGCATCTTAACTGGTTCATTTGTTGATTCAGGTGTTACATTTCTAATTTGTCTGGATTTGCAAAGATCTGGATTCACATCTTTATGAATTAACGGATAATCAGAGGTTCTGTATCCAAGCTCAGTGGTGGATTTCTTGAAGAAAAATTTTGATGAGCTCGTTGCTCTTTTCATCAAAAAAGGGGAGAAACGTCAACCAAGAAATGGGGAGAATTCAAGTTTTTGAAAGAATTTCTGAAGATATGTTGTATTGAAGAAAGTTCCTTGAAGATGATTTGCTAAAGCATTCTGAGCTAAATCTGTAGATAATTTCTTTCCATCATCTGAAAAAGATTTTACTTTTCGTCTTTTGGGGAGATTGCTATACTTTTCAAGACAAAGAGAGAGATTGCATCTTCTGAGCATTAAGGAGAAGATTCAATTGCTAAATCCTTTTAGTAATGATCTTGATCCAAAGGGGGAGATTGCTAGAGCACAGATTTATTGGATTCAAGATCATCAAATCTGAAGATGGAAATCCGACGTCAAAGCGAAAAAGTCAACTCTCAAATTGTCTAGGTCCTTTGTAATAAATAGTGAAAGTTATTTTTATTTGTATTTTTATTTAATTTAGTGTTTTTCTCAAAATACGTATATGACCTATTCCTTGCTAGGGTTGTGCAAGGAGTGTGTGTGCCCTGATTAGTGATATTCAGCCGCCATTCATTTTAGAGAGAGAAAGAGAGAGAGCTTAGAGAGAGAAACACATTCAAGAGAAAACTTGTAATCCTTGTTTGAGAAATCAATATCAGGTTTGCTAATCTCTTGTTTGTGAATATATACATCTCTTATATGTGATAAGAAACTAAATTTATCAGGGACAATCACAGATATTCCATCATCAGGAATTTCCATAGTAATAGGAATCATTGGACCTTCCTCAATAGACATCTTGATGTTATCACCATTGGCATGTCGGTCAACAAAGTCTAGAAATCGGTCCTTCTATTGTTCATACTCACCCTTGCATAAAACGGGTGGTTTGACATCTGTTCCAATAGAGAGTGCATCCCTTGAAGTCATCTTGAACTTTGCACAAATTTGAAATCATCGTCCAAAAATTCAGAAATAAACTTGATTTTAAAAATCAAACTTGGTCAACACTTGAAAAACTCAGAAAAAGTTCTAAGTGTCAGAACCTGCAGAACAAAGAAATAGAAACTTCGTGCAGAAAGTGATTTGCGCGTTCTAGATTCGTACAGAGAGAACTGTGCACGTTCTTGTTTTGCGCAGGCCATAGTCTGTGTGTTCTGAGGTTCGCGTAGGCTATTGTCTACGTGTTCTGAGGTTCGCGTAGTCAGAGTCTTGCACGTTCTGAAAGATCACTTCGCGCAATCATGTTGCGCTTTCTACACTTAGAATATTTTTCAAGAATTTACTTCGCGCAAAAATCACTTTTCGCATAATAAGAACTCGCAGAACGAACAAACCAGAAAACAAGAACTTGCAGCTAGGCTTTTGCGCGTTCTCACTTCGTGCAAACAATACTCTGCGTGTTCTATCCTTAGAAAAATTTCAAGAACTAATCAAACGATTTGCGCGTTCTTGTCAAGAACTCGCAGAAGGCACGAAAGTACAAAATACTTCAGTCTGCGTGTTCTTCGTTTCTATGAGAAACTTAGATCTTGCGTGTTCTTCACCAAATCGACCAAAAACTCATTTTTCAGCCTAAATTCGATTCAAACCTCAATATCAGTCCATGAAACTTTTTCAAATTATCCTTGAAAACAATCTGAACACTTTACAAACAATCGATTAAAACCAAATCAACAAAAGTTACAAATTAAACTCAAGAACAGTGCGTGAAAATTTTCGAACAACAAACATCCAAAATCCAAAATTCATAAAATTTGTTGTGAATTAGACAATATAATCAATATAAACTTTGTTCTAGACAATAAAACGAGTACAAATCAACCAATTACAATTCCAAAACAACAAAAATACAAGAAAATCGACTTATGAACAGTAAACTGCAAGTTCTTGAAGATATCGACCAAAACTCAGATTAATATCATTTTCTAAATTCTTGCTTGCTCTAATACCAATTGATAGTCCCAATGTATGTGCAATTGATCAAGATCATTACAAGAATTGATGCTTAATGTTCCATATTCATTGATTCAAATCAAGGATTACAACGTATGCTTCTTTCTCTCTCAAACAATATTTCTCTCTCTAAACAGTATATGCAATTAGAATCCCCCTTACACTTTACAAGAAAGAAACTATTTATAATAAGACATTACAAGGAGCAAAAACAACTAACATTTTGACTTTGACAAGAGCTTTGACTTTTTACATAGAATAGATTTGACTTTGACTTTGCAATGAGAGACTTTGACTTGAGCTTTGACTTTGACTATCATGATTTTGTATCCAACATATTTATATGCTAACATGTTGTGATTGTCTATGGCGAGACGAGAAAAGGTGAAGTTGCAGTTATCACTATGGCAAAAGCGAGAAGATGCTTAGTGAAAGGATGTTCATCTTTTCTGCAGTATGTGATAGATGCCAAGCTCGAGAAGAAGAAACTCGATGACGTGAAGGTGGTACGCGAGTATCTCGGTGTATTTCCGGATGACTTGCCTGGTTTGCCACCCAATCGTCAATTAGAATTTTGGATTGACTTAGTTTCGGGAGCGGCTCCGATATCCAGAGCTCCTTACTAGTTGGCTCCATCCGAGATGCAAGAAACGATGGCTTAACTCCGAGATCTACTCGAAAAAGGTTTTGTGAGACCGAGCTCGTCGCCTTGGGGAGCTCCGATCTTATTTGTTAAAAAGAAGGATGGCGTAATGAGAATGTGCATCGATTAAAGAGAATTGAATAAAGTGGTCCTGAAGAACAAGTATCCACTCACGTGGATCGACGACTTGTTTAACCAACTTCAAGGAGCGGGTTGCATCTCGATGATCGATTTATGTTCGGGATATCAGCAAGTAAGGGTGAAGGAAAACGATGTCTCGAAGATGGCTTTTAGGACGCGTTACGGACATTATGGATTTCTAGTAATGTCGTTTGGCCTAACTAACGCACCAACGGTGTTCATGGATTTGATGAATAGAGTATGCAGACAGTTCCTTGACAAGTCGGTCATTGTGTTCATCGATGACATACTTGTGTATTCCAAGAACTAGGTGGGGCACGAGCAACACCTTCTAGAACTCCTAGAAGTATTAAGAAAGGAGAGATTATATGCCAAATTCTTCAAGTGCGACTCTTGGTTAGAGGAGGTTCACTTATTGGGTCATGTTGTCATTTGAGACGGAGTGAAAATGGTCCCCTCTAAGATTGAAGCGATGGTGAACTGGGACCTCCCAAAAGTCCTTCTGTGATTGAAGCTTCTTGGGTTTAGCGGGCTATTACTGAAGATTTATTCAAGATTTCTCCAAAATTGCCTCTTCATTGACTGCTCTAACCCGGAAGAACATGAAGTTTGTTTGGACTGAGGCATAAGAAAAGGCATTTCGGACTTTACAAAAGAAGTTGTGTGAAGCTCCAATTTTGTCTCTACCTGAAGGATCGGAGGACTTCGCGGTTTATAGCGACACTTCAAGAATGGGTTTGGGTTGCGTGTTGATGCAAAGAGGTTTGGTGATCGCCTACGCATCGAGATAACTCAAACTTCATGAGAAGAATTATCCTACTAATGATTTGGAGTTAGTAGCGGTAGTGTTTGCCTTCAAGTTATGGGGACACTATCTCTATAGCATGAAATGCACGCTCTACACGGATCATAATAGTTTGAAATACGTCTTTGCTCTAAAGGAGTTGAACATGAGGCAAAGACGGTGGCTCAAGTTATTCAAGGATTACGACTGTAAGTTGTTTTACCACCCCGGTAAGGTAAACGTGGTAGCCGATGCGTTGAGTCGGAAAGACTATAGTGGAAGCATCCGGGAAACCCTTTCGAGAATCGAGTTGGTGTCAAGCCTTAATGAGAGAATTAAGACGTCTCAAGCGGAAGCTTTGTTAGAAGAGAATCTCAATGATGAAGTAATGACGAAACAACGATGACTCCTGACGGAGGATAGCCGTGGGGTAAAGTTGTTCAATGGACGAGTTTGGGTGCCCAAAGTTGGGGGAAACCAGGAGCTTCTCCTTGAAGACGCCCATAAGTCCAAGTTTTCCTTCCATTCGGGGAGTACAAAGATGTATAGGGACTTGAAGCTACATTATTGGTGGACGGTTATGAAACTTGATGTGGCACACTACATGGAGCAATGTATGACTTGCTTACAAGTGAAGGTCGAGCATCAACGACTGTATGTGGCAGTGAAGAAGTTGCATCAACGACCGTGGGAAACTTTTGTCGGGAAGTTCAAGGTGCAATTATGTCCTCTAGTGGCAGTGAAGAAGTTGCAAGAAGAGTTTATGAATATGGAGCGAAAGGAGTTGACAGTGTGAGAGTATATTTCTAAATTCATTGAGAAGTCGCGGTTTGCCGAAGCATACCTACCAGATGAGAAAAGTCGAGTGGAACGCTATATCTTAGGGCTGAATAGAAATCTGCGAGAGCTGGTTTCAGCAAGAGAGTCAACTACTTTTAAATCGACCGTTATTGCGGCTGAGATGACAGAGAAAGAAAAGAACCATCAAGTGACGGAGAGAGTTGGTGACAAAAGAAAGTGGGATGGAGCGATATCAGATTCGAGAAAAGGAAAAAGTTTCAGGGCAGTGCCGAGAGGGGTCGTAGGTTCGGAGATAGGCTTTGTGGAAAGTGTCGTCGGGTGCCTCAGGGAGAATGTGGATCAGAGGTAAGGTCATGCTTTCAGTGTGGGATGTCGAGGCATATGTCTAGAGCTTGCCCGAGAAAGACGACTTGCTATCAATGTGGGTCTGTTGATCACCTATGGTCTGATTGACCTCAAGAAAAATGGTGCAGACCAGTTCAAGTTGGGAAGCATGGACGAGGAAAAAGGGAGGAGAAGAAGTGGGAACCGGCTCGTCTGAAAGGAAGAGCCTTTAATATGACGGTGATGGAGGCAGAGGAGGTTCCTGATGTATTCACATGTATGTTTTTGGTGAACTCCATTTGTCTTAGAGTATTGTTTGATTTGGGGGTAAGTTGATCTTTTATATCTCCTAAATTTGTGAAGTGTTTGGGTGTAAAGCCTAAACGCTTAGAGCGGATGTTCGAAGTAGAAACCGTCAATGCTAATCAGGTGTCTATTAAGGATGTGTTTGAGGCGTGTGTCATAGACATTGAAGGGAGTGTAGTGCGAGTGGTGTTATACCCAATGGCGCCACTTCAATCGTACGTGCGCCGTATAGATTGGCACCTGCGGAGATGAAAGAGATGATGTCGCAATTGCAAGAATTGCTAGACAAAGGGGTTTGTAAGGACTAGCATCTCTCTGTAGGGAGCACCGGTCCTCTTTCTGAAAAAAAAGGACGGAACTATACGGATGTGCATAGATTATCGGGAACTCTATAAGCTGACGATTAAGAGTAAATATCCAATCCCAAGGATAGATGACCAATTCGATCAGTTTCAAGGAGCAAGTTTCTTCTCCAAGATCGATTTCAGGTCAGTCTATCATCAGCTTAAGGTAAGAGAAGAAGATATACCAAAAACAGCCTTTCGTACAACTTATAGACATTTCACATTCCTTGTGATGCCGTTTGGTTTGACCAACGCCCCTACAGCATTAATAGATATGATGAATAAGGTGTGTCAACCCTACTTGGATGAATTTTTAATTGTATTCATGGACGACATTTTGGTGTACTCTAAGACCGAAAGGGAGCACGAAGATTACCTACGAGCGGTGTTGGAATTGTTAAAGCGAGAAAGGCCTAACACGAAATTCTCGAAGTGTGAATTCTGTTTGTGGGAAGTACAGTTCCTTGGGCACGTCGTGTCCCAAGACGGTATCAAGGTGGATCCAGCAAAGGTGGAAACAATCCGAGATTGGGAAGCACCGAAGAATCCGTAGGAAGTCCGAAGTTTTCTAGGGTTGTCCAGGTACTACCGAAAGTTTATCAAAGACTTTTCATGTATCGCAACGCCATTGACTTTGTTGACTAAGAAGAGTGTAAAGTTCACATGGATGGAAGATTAGAGGGAGGCTTTCCAAAAATTGAAGGGCATGTTGAGCAGCGCTCCAATCTAGGCCTTGCCGGATTGCACGGAAGACTTCGTAGTGTATAGCGATGCTTCGAGACTGGGCTTAGGATGCATTCTAATGCAGCGTGGGAAGGTTATAGCATACGCTGTAAAGTCCAAATTCAAGCCATATTCATTAATCACAACACAAATCAGATCACAATGTAGAGAGAAATAGTCATATATGTATTACTTTCAAATGATGTGCGTACAATGAACAAGATACAAGCTTCTCTCAAAGAACTATTCTATTTATACCTCACACTTCTCTCACAAAGCATGAAATACAAAGATATTAAAAGTCAAACTAAAAGTCAAATACTTGATCTAAACAATACATTAACAATCTCCCCCTTTTAGATCAAGCATTTATAATTGGCCTGCCCCAACAAGAATGGCTTCCTTGTCTGATCCCGAGAAATGATTCAAAGATCCTTATCCCCCTTCTGAAATGAAGTTTATCGTCTAAAGCATCCAACACTCAGATCAAAGCAAATCTATCAAACTTTCCAAGACCTTTCTCTCCTTTGTTGACTTTCTCTTCATTCTCTTTAACTTCCTGTTGAGCTGGAGTCTGACCACCTTGATTGTTCCATCTGAAAACTTTGATAACTCAGATATCATCATGAACCTCTTCTTGTTCTCACCATTTTTGTATACAACTCCAAGCTCAAGATGATCAATGACAGTGAATAGATCAAGATTCTCCAAGTCTTCATAATCCAGGTTAGGCTTAGTCATATTCACCCTCTTCTGATTAGTTTCTATGGAATGTTCGAAATCATAATAGTAAGTGTAGTTGGCATGCCTTCTCACGAATCTTTTGACGACTTCTAAGGCAAAAACAATTTTCTCCGGACGTACTGTCATGTTTTTGAACAGATGGTAAAGGTATTCAATGTCGTCTACATCCAGATGAGAGAAATCGGCTTCAGAAAATTCACAGTGTGACAGATCCCTTCTTTGAACATAGAACATCGGGTACCAAACCTTTCTATGAAACTTTCTCAATTTGACATGTTTAACTGTCACAATCCACGATTGGTTCTTCACGTACTTCTCAGCCTTTCTTTCCCAAGTGATTAGTCTTGCATATTCTTCCTGTACATCCCATGGTAAATGAGAAACACCCAAGACTTTGTGAATGTCTAACTCCCTGACCCTGTGCACAAATATTTTCTTCTTATCCTCTTCTAGAAAAGGAATTCTCAGAGCATTCCTCATATGTTTGATTTCAGCATCAGTAGGTATAAGGGTTGCTTGAGGTAAGTCTGAGGGTCCTGCTTTGGCTTGAACAGTGTTGGAAGGGAAAAACGCTTCATGTTCGGCTTCAGGGTTAGTTTCATGATTGGTTTTAGGGTTGGTTTTAGGTTGGTTATCAGGGTTGGTTGCAAGGTTGGTTTCAGTTATTGGGCTTGGGATTCTGTTTGGTCTAGGGATATTTTCTGGGCTAGGAATGGGCTGATTAACTGGGCTAGCTATGTTTGTGGTTGTTAAGAAAGTTCGTCTTGGTTAATTTCTTTGAAGGAAGGTATTTCAGGTGGGGTTCGGGTGGTGTCTGAAATTTCATAGTGCACAGGACTCATCTGGATGTCATTTGGTGTGCCTATCAAGATGTCAAGGATGTTCTCATTACCCTCTTCATCTGAATCCATTAACCCTTCTCTTTCTTCCTCTTTTAACCTCTAGAAGTTGTCATACTTCTCATTAGTCGTCTCCTCGTCATCAGATGAAAGATTGATAATATCAATGTCCAACATCCCGATAAGCATCAGTATCTCATCCCTTGTAGCAACCTTAGGCTTTGCAACCATCGGTTCTACCTCCTCATTCACATACAAAACAATCTCATTCCTTTCACCTTCATCAACTTGTTCATCAGCTCTAACCTCAGTCATCTCAACATCATCTCCTTCTTGAATTTCAACCTGAGCAGCTTCAGTATCGGTGGCAGTTCTTTGTCTCTTACTTATCTCCCCCTCATGATCTTGATCAAAATCATGATCATGTCTTCTTCGGAGAACTGTCTGAGTTTTGCGAGAATCCTGAACTGCTCTAGTGAGGTCTTGAAGATTTTGTACAACTTCAGACTTGAAAGATTGAAATTCTGCAGTAGTCACATAGTCTGAAGGTACCTGATGTTTCTGTGATCTCAAAAACCAATCAAATCAACTTCAGTTTCATCAGTTGGTGCCTGAGATAGTAACTTGGCATATAATAAAGATTTCTGCTCCTCCACAGATTGATCAGCAGGCTGTACTGGTGGTGGTGGAGGTGGCTGAACAGGCATCTTGACAGCTGGACCTTTTCCTTTCAATAGACTCTTCACTTTCCCCATCTCCTCCTCAAACTTGGCAACCATACGATCTTTAACAGCCTTTAAGGCGCCATTGAGAAACTCCTTAGACACAAAGTCTAGGAAAATAACACCGGGGTCACTTAGACTTCCCGTTCTCACAACAGTTGAAGAATCAACTGTGTGGCATGTGTTCAAAGTTGGCATCGTGGTAGCAATGACAGGACTTCCACCTGATCCTCATAGGCCGGTTTGCGGTCCCACTACAGGTGTTCCGATCAGGTAACTTAGACGTCCGATGGTAGCAGAGTGTATGAGTGTCCTATGAATGGATGTTGGTAAATTAAGTGGCCCTAGACTCGATAGTGCACTGAATGGAATTGAGCTCTAGGGCAGCTGAGCTCTATTTTCAGTACCCACACTTTCCGAGTGAAAGGTAGATAGAGTATGTGCTCAAACCCCATGCAAAGATGAGACTATGGCCTATTGAGAGGCTATAGAATGGATGGCTGAGGTGTGCAAGTGCATAAGTGGGCAACTTATGTCTTGAGCATCCGAACGCAACACATGGTACGGAGTACTAGATGTGGTTGCACTTTTGGATCTGTAGGTTAGGTTACACACTCTCTCACCATATTCTTTTTCTACATTCGCACTTTGCCTCACATTATCTTGAAAATCTACTTCAACTCCCTCAGATCTCCTTATATCTCCCAGAACATATGGAATGTTAGTAGCAACTGTATCAATCTCCATGTCATCATGATGTAATGAGACATCATCCAGAAAACCAAAACTGTGTTGTAGATTTTCATCTTCAACATCAGCATCATTAATATTCTCCTGTTGATGTTCTAAAGGGGCAGAAGGATTAGTATCTGAAGAATTTTCCTGCCGATCTGACTCTGTTTCAGAGTTCTCACCTTCATTAGCATTCTTTTCCTGAGGACTAGATTGACAAATGATAGCCCTTTCAGGTTGAGATGTAGAGACTTCTAGACGATTGGCAACTTGTGCTGAAGTCCCTACAGCTTCAGGTTGAGAATTCTAACCCCCGCCTGTACCCCTCTCAGCATTTTCTCTCAACTCTCCCTGTTCCAGGACTCTTGTAGTCACAGGAACCCTCACCGACTCCATTCGTCTAAGGTTGGAGTATTGGGTAGGGATTGCCGGTTCTGGCATTCCTATAGACTCTCTATAGCCCTTAACACACTCTGAGTTCGGATCAGCATAAGAAACTAGAGTTACGGGAATAGGCATGGAGTAAGTAAAGGTATTTTTGTGCTTTTGAAGATATCGCATTTCAAACTGAGGAGCAAGCTCATGATGAGACCTTTTTGGGATATCTCTATTGAACGGATCATACTTCGAACAATCAACTGAAGAAATCTCTGGTAAGGCACATATAATGGTTTCTTTGAAGTTCTCTTGCTGATGACCTTTCCATAAAGCTCTGTCCAAAATGCCACTGAGTAGTCTACGTGTAGATTGTACACGATAGCATGGAAAAGTCTCAAAGTGTGCATATTGGTGTTGTCATGGCCTGAGTTCCTGGAGGTCAAACAGCGGTTGATGAGGGAGAACATCTGATAGTAAAACAGTGGTAGATTTGTCTTTTTAAACTCGCTGATCTTTGTCAATGAACCCACATACCCTAAGGCTCGGATGCCTTCAAATACTTCAGAGTCAACTGGGTATGGGTCAAAGGTGGTTCTGCCATCTCTTGAGTTTGCTTCAGGTAAGTCCAGTATCAATCTGGGTCTTTGATAGGTTAGAACAGAAGTGAAGTTATCAATTCTGATCTGGAAGTATTTGTTCGTATTGCTCTCCACCACGTATTCAATTGTCTTCTAGGCTTGTTGTAGATAGATCATAGGAATTGAAGCAGTGTCTGTCAAAGCCTGATTGAGAGGATGTCCCTTTAGAATTTCAATGACCATTGGATTGACATTGAGGACGTCAAAATCCATAAGGTGGTTGTTTGGGTAGAGCAACAGATACTCAGATGGACTGATTAGGGCAAGATCAGGATCTACACCGACAGTTGACTGAAAGTGTGATCTGGAAGATGGCATAGGAGTCTCCTTGTACACATTGGGATCATACTCAACCATCTGGATAACGGAATCATGAGTATATTCATCTGCCACGTTTAACCTGAAATAGAAAGAAAGTATTGGATATGATCCAATATGTTAGCAATAAGCACAAAACTTGTTTTCATAAAAAGATTTTGATACACATAATATCAAAGTACAGAAAGATTGTACTTTTATGCTCACAAGATAAACACATAGTGTTGCAAGATCCAAAATGCAACATCATACAAAAAACAATAACAAAACTAGACCAAAACACTTGATGTTTTGATTTTGTTCTAAAAAATGCAGTACTAATACATGAACTCACAAGCATCTGAAAGAGTTAAAAAAATTGAAAACTCAGAAAGTTTTCTAAGTCCAGAACTCTCATGACACTGAGAGGGACTAGAAAACTCACATGACACTGAATTTGGATCAAGAACTCGCATGAAGTCTAAAACTCGCATGAATCCTAGAACTCGCATGAAGTTGTGTTCTAAGACAAGAACACGCAAGAATGTTCCCTTCAAAAAATTCAAAATTATGGTTTAAAATTATGGTTCAAATTATAAGCATTTAGGGTTTAATTCTAGATTAATTATGATTCAAAATTTCAGTTCAGAACTTCGATTCAATCCAAGTCAAAATCCAATCGTTCAAATTTCAGAAGTTCAACACTTCGAAGGTCCAAGATAAATCCAACAGTTCAGTTCATATGTTCGAATCTAAATCCAGTGTTAAGGTACCCCTGCAAGATAAAAATCGAACAAGAAACAAACCCATATGCTATTATCGAGAACAAATATATATCACAACATTTCATAAGAACAAAATCAAAAACCAAGTATTTTTCAGTCAAGAACATGAAAAGACACAAAGAAATTTTGAACTGAAAAACCCTAGAAAATGAAAATCAAACTAAAATCACACAAACAAAGTACAACAAACAAAAACGAATGATAAAGAAACAATATTGAATCCAAAACCTACACTGATTTGATGATGGAGACCAAGAAATCGAAAGGTCGCAAGTTGATTATTGACAGAAAACGATGCTAAGTGAGAAACTCGCACAATTAGTCTGAGAGAAGTGAGTCGTGAAAATGGAAAACTTTGGAATTTATACTCTGAGATATCACTGACACGTGGCACGATTTTATTTGATGGCACACTTCTCGCATATCAAAGAAAAAGAACTTGCCACACAAAGAATAGGCAAGTGTGTGTGTACTTCGCGCATGAAACGACGTGCACGAAATGGAGATGACACATTAAACTCGCAAACAATGGCATGCGTGAAGTGGAAACACGCATGACATAGGGTGCGTGTTTTGTACTTCGCACAGTCTTTGCTATGCGCGAAGTGAGAACTCGAACGACACTGTGTGCGCATTCTACACTTTGCGCATGCAATGGTGTGTGCGTAATAGAAACTCGCACAACACTATGCGCATTCTATACTTAGAAAATTTTTGAGAAATTTACAAAAATGGATACTTTCCAAAAATATTTTGTTCCACTTTCCAAAAATGGAAAGTTTATTAAAAACACTTTTAAGACCAAAAATGCAACTTTTTCTCTAAAAAATACTTTCTGGTTTCAAAAATCTTTTCAAACACAGACGCACACACCCACTTACAGACTGTCCATTTTTGTTCCCCCTTGAAGTGTGCATGTCTATACTCCCCCTTCATATATGGATTCTGCTCATCATACTGAAGTACGAGTCCTGATCTGACATGATCAGAAGTCAAAGTCCATGATGTGATCTTTCTATATACTGCAAGAAACTTCTACGCTGCAAAACAGATTAATATTTTGGTACTCACAGTACATGAGTCCATAGCTGTTAATAGTATCATACTTTGAAAATTATGTAACAACCAAAACATCTAAACAGATATATCCAGAATCAACTCCCCCTCAACAACAGGTATAAGAAATAAGAATATAACTATCCATCAAGGTTCAACATTCCAAGTTTCCTGACTAAAAATTTGAATCTCTTTTCCTCAAGAGGTTTAGTAAATAAATCAGCAACCTCAAAATCTATTGAAACAAAATGCATCTCTATATTCCCTTTCTCTACATGATCTTTAATGAAATGGTACCTTATGTCGATGTGTTTTGTTTTGGAATGTTGTACCGGATTAGAGGTTATTGCAATTATGCTCTTAGAGTCACAGTAGATGGGGACTTTGTTGAATGTGTATCCATAATCCTTCAGTTGTGTCTTCATCCACAGAACTTGTGAGCAACAACTTGAAGCTGCCACATATTCTGCTTCAGCTATAGAAGTTGACACACAGTTCTGTTTCTTCGATGACCAGCTTACTAATTTGTCACCTAAGTACTAGCATGCTCCGGAGGTGCTTTTCCTGTCTAACTTATTTCCTGCATGGTCTGCATCTGTGTAGGCAATTAGCTCAAAACCATAATCTTTTTCATACCAAAGGCCCAAATTTGGTGTCTCTTTAAGGTATCTTAGGATTCTTTTAACAGCAGGAAGATGGAACTCTTTGGGATTAGCCTGATACCGTGCACAAAAACAGGTAGCAAACATTATATCAGGCCTACTTGATGTCAAATAGAGAAGAGATCCTATTATGCTTCATTAGGTCTTGTGATCAACTGATTTGTTGGAGATATCAGCGTCCAACAGACTTCCAGACTGCTTTGGAGTCTTCATGGGTGATGAATAGTTCATGTCAAATTTATTCAACATGTCTCTTATATATTTGGCTTGGTTTATGAAAATCCCTTGCAAGATTTGTTTTACTTGCAAGCCTAAGAAAAAATTCAGTTCACCCATCACTGACATCTGAAACTTGCTCTTCATGATGTTTCGAAATTCATCACAAAGATCAGGGTTCGTAGATCCAAATATAATACCGTATACATATATTTGTACAAGGATCAAGTCATCACCTTTCTACTTAAGAAATAAAGTTGTGTCGATAATACCTTTTCAAAAACCAACTCAGTCAAGTAAATTGTTAGTGTTTCATACCATGTGCGAGGTGCTTGCTTCAATCCATTGAGCGCTTTATCCAGCACGTACACATGATCTGGGAATTTTGGATCTATGAATCCTTCAGGTTGGCTTACGTACACTTCTTCGTGTAGAATACCATTGAGAAATGTCGATTTGACATCCATCTGGTATACCTTGATGTTTTTGTGTGCATCATACGCAAGAAAAATACTTATAGCCTCGATCCTTGCCACATGTGCGTAGGTTTCGTCATAATCAATGCCTTCTTGTTGATTGTAACCCTTCGCCACTAACCATGCTTTGTTCCTGACAATTATACATGCTTCGTCCTTCTTGTTTCAAAATACTCATTTAGTACCGACTATTGTTTTGTCTTTGGGTCTTTGGGTCTTGGTACTAACCGCCACATTTCATTCCTCTTGATTTCGTTCAGCTCATCTTGCATCGCATTAATCTAATATGGATCTTTAAGTTCCTCAAACGGCTTCTTCGGTTCCATGTTGCTTAAGAAGTTTGAGAACATACAGAAGTTGGCAGATGCAGATGCAGTCGCAGATCTTGTAGACACCTTAGCATTAGGATCTCCAATTATGTTTTCTGGGGGGTGACTCTTTGTCCATCTGTGTGTGCTTGGAAACACATATCTATCAGTCTGATCATTTGAAGTGTCAAATTCATCCTGGATAGCAGGTAGATCAGTTTATGTTGCAGTTGGACATTCTGCACTTGAGGATGGTTCAGTTTCCTCTGTTGTAGGTTCTGGCTGATTTTCTCTAGATACTGTTGATGTAGATCCCGGTTCATTCAGTGGTGATACTATTTCAGTTGTACTATCTGGATCATCTTGTTCAGAAACCTCTTGAGTTTGACTTGTAGAAGCTTCACCAAATGCTTCAGAGGGTCCTGAGATATCTGCACTTATAGGATGTGAGTCAGTATTTATTATATTTTCTTGATTGTTATTTTCAATAGATATATCATTAAATGCATCAAGAAATAACAAATCAAGATCTGATTCAGTGAGAGGTTCAGAATTCTTATTCTGTTAAACCACAGGTTCTACACTTGTTGATGTAGAAGCTTTGTCTTTAGTTCCGAGTTCTGAACTGCTTTGTTCAGAAGTCCTTGTCTTCAATTCATCAAAGGTCACATTGTCACTCTCAATCACAGTCTTTGTCTGCATGTTATACACTCTGTACGCTTTTGAATGAAAAGAATATCCGATGAATATTCCTTCATCAGCTTTGGGTTGGAACTTGGATAGATTCTCTCGATCATTTAGCATGTAACACCTGCAGCCAAATACATGAAAAAATTTAACCGTAGGTTTTCGACCATTAACAATTTTAATAAGATGTTTTATTAAAGCGCTTATTTATTATGGTCATGTTTTGTCTAAAGCAGGCTGTGGCTACTGCTTCAGCCCAGAGAAACAAAGGTAGGTCTGAATATGCAAGCATCGTTCGTGCAGCTTCTACCAATGTTATGTTCTTCCTTTCAACTACCCCATTCTGCTGAGGTGTCATTGCCGCAGAAAGTTTGTGTGAAATACCAACGGAGTCAAGAAATGTTTGCAGAGTCGCATTCTTGAACTCAGTATCGTTGTTACTTCTCAATTGTTGTACAGGGCTTTGTGGAAGAACTTGAATTTTCTTCATGAACTTGAAGATCAGATCGGGAGCCTCAGATTTCTTCCATAAGAACTCTAACCATGTGTATCTATAGTATTCATCCACCATGACCAGAATGTACTTCTTGCCATTGATGGATTGAGTTCTCATCGGTCCGCACAGATCCATATGAATAAGTTCCAAACATTTGTTGCAGTTAGATAACATCTTGAGCTTGTGTGAACTTCTGTTCATTTTTCCTTTTTCGGATGCAGAACAAAGAGAATCTTGTTCTATCTTCAGATCAGGAAGTCCAGTAACAAGATGTTGTGTCCTCGGCTTATTCAGATCTCGGAAATACTGATGAGAAAAACGTCGATGCCACAACTAACTTTCTTCTGAAGATGTCTTAGATATAAGATATATTGGCTTTGAAGCTTTAAGTGTTGGAAAGTGGACACCATACAATAACCCCATTCTCCCAGCTTTGATTAGCTCAGCTCCGCTTTGATCTTTGATATAGCAGTAATCAGCATCAAATTCAATCTTGCATTTCTTCTCTGTAAACTGACTGATAGAAAACAAATTATATGCCAAACCCTCCACGTACAACACTTTTGAGATAGAAATCATGTTGTTCTTGATTGGGCCGTAACCTCTGACGTATCCTTTCATTTCGTTCCCAAAATTGACTGATCCTGCATAATGATCTACATAGTCGAATAACAGGTGGTTATGCGTTGTCATGTGTCTTGAAGCTCCAGAGTCAATGATCCACACATGACACGCCTGCAAGCAACAATCACTTAGATTTAGGTACCCATATGAATATGGGTCCTTTCTTGTTAGTATCCTTAACAGTTTTCAAATTAGCTGATGACCCTTTAATTCTCCACTCAAATCTGGGTCCTTTTGGTAAAGTTTGTGCTTTAATTTAAGATTTAGAAATCCACTTCCACACAAATTTTACATCAGCAATTTTATTAACTTGAAAATCACTGTTTTTCTTCTTTACAGAATAAATTTCAGCTTTATTGACTTTAGAATGATCAGAGAATTTCTTGTTCTTAAACTGGATATTTTTCTTTTTCTTTGAAGACTTGGGTTTCAAAGAAAATGAACTTTTAAGCTAGTATCAACATTGCAACCTAGTAGCATCTTGTGTCAACAACTCTTCTCGAGAAAAGTTTTTTGTTTTATTAAAACTGTGTTGACGAACATCATTACAAGCATTTACTACTCTATTACATTCACAACTATCATAATCATTCACAGTCTTGTCCACTTCAGTCTTCTTTTTCTTCTTCAAACTTTCTTTCTTCACTTTTTCATCTGAAAAACAATCAGAATTAGAAACATTAACAGATGAGAAAGTAGAACATTCACCTATTTCATTAATACTCACGTCCTTTTCAAATGTTTTTAAACTTTTCAAATCTGATTTCACAACATGAGGTGCAGTATCTATTTTGGAAGATTTGGACTTAATCTCAACACTTTGATTGATAGGAATTGAAGCATCTTTATCAATGTAAGCCTCTTTACCTTTTAAGAGTTTGAAAATTTTGGGACTCTAGACTTCTGATCTCTTTTTGCAAAGATTCATTTTGAATAAAAGTTGAGTCTAGCTCCATCCCAAAATTTTCATTGGCTTCTTCCAATTTAACAATTAGATTGTTGAGATGTGAAATCTGCCTTTCTAACTCATCAATTTTGTCCAAAGCTTTTTTATGCCTGAGGTCAGTAAATTTTGAAGAATTTACAGGAATAGACTTGTGTGAAATTACTTCTTCATCTTTATCTTCTATGATTGAACAAGTCTTTCATTTGAGTCAGAATTAGAACTAGCTTTAGAAGACTCAGATTGTTTTGGAAAAATATTTTCATAAATGTATTTTTTTTACTTTCGTAAGAAGAATTTAATTCATCATATGAAAATTTGACTGAATTAAAACTCTGAGTTACTGAATCAGTTTTAATTTCTGACTTAACTTCCACTGATTCTTCCTTCTTCCTCTTAGGAGATTCAGGCAAAGAAGTCTCTGGCTTGACAAAAGTTTCAAGGATGTGGGGTATCAAAATTATAGGTTCATCACCCGACTTTTTAAAATTATAAAGATTTTCGGGTGCTTTCTATAAAACATCCACATCTGATAGACCTAAGTCAGGTTTTGCCTTGTAAAATCTGGTATCTTTCTTATTATTGGTCAAGATTTTCAATGTCTGTTCTGTTTGACCTCTTTTGAAGTTAAGATTTTCCAATTCCTTAATCTTGGTGTAAGCTTCAGTCCTGTCTTTCAAAACGATATCATATTGAAGTGTCATTTCAAGATTCTTATCTTTTAATGTTACTATTTCCTTTTGTAGTTCAAAAATCTTAATTTGAAGTTTTGATTTATCCAGTTTTAGAACATTTTTCTCTTCTTCTCTTTCTTCAACCAATGTCTTATAAATCAATGCTTGATATTGATGTCCTTGAATGGTACTCTTTTGTTGTTTGAAATTTTCTTTCATTTTTAAAAATTCAGAGTTCATTAAGTTTAATTGGGACATCAAGTTTAGCACTTCTTCATTATCACAAAAAGAATCAGAGTTGCCAGACATAGAATTTACCTCGGAATCTGACTCTTCATTTAGATGTGCCATCAGGTTGTAGTGCACCTGAGTCAGATTCACTTTCACTTCTTCCTCTTCTCCGTCAGAGTCTCGAATCAAATCTCTTCCTCAGCTTTAAGCGCTTTATCTTTCTCCATGACTTTAGCAGGCTGGGCTTTCTTGGCATAATACCCGTAGTTCTTAACCCTTTTCACTGGGCAGTCTCTGATGAAGTGGTCAGATTTACCACAGTTGAAGCATTTATCTGACTTGTCATTTTCTTTCTCTTCTCTCTTCTCTTCTTTCTTCTCCTCTTTCTTGTCTTTCTCTTTCTCTTTCTCTTTCTCTTTCTCTTTCTCTTTCTCTTTCTCTTTCTCATATTTTCCTCTGTACTTGCTAGACTTGTATGAGTCATACTTCAGCTTGTTGTAGAACTTTTTCCTAACAAATCTCTTGTGAAAGCTCAAAGTCAACAGTGCAAGTTTTTGAGCAAACTCCGTCAGCTCATCATCCTCTGACTCTTCTGGTGTCTCCTCATCTGAAATGTCTGAAGTCTCTATCAGGCTAGTCATTAGAACTTTCTTCTTTGAACCCTTTGAAGAACCAGAACTTCCTTTAATCAATTTGCCCTTACCTTGAGCTAGAAGTGCTAAGGAATCCTCTACCTTTTTCTGCTTGTCCTTGAGTTGATTCAATTCCTTATTCACAGCAGCTTGTTCTTTCACTTTATCTTCGTGTTGGTTCAAGGCACAGAACAAATCATTAAGTTTCTCCTCGTCCATATCCTTGTTGATCTGCATTTGGATAGTATAGACGTCCCATTCAGGTTGGAGATTCTTAATAAATTTGTAGTTGATCTCAGACTCAGACTTTTGCACTCCGTTCCTCCTCAAATCGTTCAGAATGATGTTGTATCGGTCATAAACTTCCCTTAGAGATTCCCCTTCCTTTGCTTTAAAGCCCTCATGAGCATTGATGCTTTGATTCCTCTTTGTCTTTATGGACTTAGTTGATCCCAAAAACTGCTTTTCCAACTCATTCTAGATATCCTTGGTTGATTCTCGGCTGTCAACCCTGTTGAAGATATCATTCGGAATGGCCATGATAAGAAAAGTCATGGCTGTAGCATCTCTTTCAACCAGTTCTCTGTCCACATCACTATACTGAATGGGGTCTCTTGCCACAATTCGCTCAGGAATTGCAGGATTTGTGTATGTGGCTGGAATCCTGGCAACAATAACATGAGGAAAGTGAGGATCGTCTATGATAGAATTCATCAATTTCTTGTCCTGATTGTTCAAAAAATGATCATTCTTTTCCGCCACTGAGGATATTCGTCTGCTTGAACGACCAGAGGCTTTGACTTTGAACCATACTCAGAAGATCACGAGACATGATTGCAGAATAGAGAAATGATAATCCCAAAATCACTAAATCACTTAGAGAGAGAAAGTAGAGAGAGACAATGAAAGTGCAAAGTAGTTCTTGATTAGAATATGTGTGAGATCCTTACACAAACCAAAGCCACAAGGGACTTAAATACCCTTGGCTAATACAACACAGATAAGCCTCTAAACACAGTATTAGACCAAGCCTATAAATACAATGATTACTATAAAATCAGACTTAACAATCTCCCCCTTAGTAATCATTGGCGCTGTGGTCTACAAAATCATCTTCTAAATCAGCTCGGACCATCTAAGCGACTTATCGAAGAAGCTTCTTGACTAAAAAAAAATTCTTCTCAGCATCTTTCAGTTTTAAGAAGCCTTTGTTGCCTTAACAAGTTTGGACCTATTTGTGATAAACTTGAAAGAACAATCGGTTCATCACCTTGTGCTCTAAACGACACACCACTGTTTAATGATCTTGAATGAACTGTGGTGGTCGGAGCTGGAACAACAAAAGAATGAGTAGCTGAGAGAACTGAATCTTGAGCGAATCTTGATCCGATGAGTAGCTAAGAGAACTGAATCTTGAGTGAATCTTGATCAGCAGATAACTGTTTGAACTGTTTATATCTTTTAACTTCTCCTCTTCAAAAACTTGATGATCTGGATCAACTTGGTCATGCAAATGTTGGAGACGAGACAACTTAACATCTGCAAAATCAGATTTAAGGAGAAAGAGGGAAGATTTGTGCTACACATTGGTGGCGCATACTTAGGTTTGCGCTAGCAGAAGGAAGCACAAAGTTAGTTTTGCGCTAGCTGAAGGATGCGCAAAGCTTGTTTTGCGCTAGAAGTTGTTGGCGCAAAAATAAGTTTTGCTCTACCAACTGATGGCGCAAATATGACTTGGAATCTGAAAATTTTCACCTGTTAAGCACTTTGACTCCCCCTACACAAATGCACTAAATATGACAATTGAAGTTAGCATTCATATAGAAAATCAAATACTCCCCCTCGAAAAAAAAAATTATCTTTCAGAAAAAAAAAATCTCCTTATTCACTCCCCCTTGAATAATGCACAAACCCATTTAAAACATATATATGAGAACACAAGAATTGAAACATCAAAGTAGAAAAAAAATATATTGAATATGTATTTTGAAACAACTAAATATATAAAAATACAAGTTTCATTGCATATCAAGTTAAAACATGTTCAGTTTCAAAAACTTTCATCAATCTATTTAGTGTGTTAGCATGCGAACTTTGATTAGCTTCAAGAAAATACAATTCTAAAAAAAATATAATACAGAACTTTGCATGTACTCACACTAATCCATCACGAATTAAGACTTTCACAAATTTATAGGTTTATCGCAACTCAAACATATCACCAAGTATCATGAGATGTGTGCTCATTGGCATCTTTTAGCATTGTGCACATTGGCATCTTCACATGAGTGTGCTCTTTGGCATCTTTTAAGCTTGTGCACTTTGGCATCTTTTTAATCAAAAAGTTTGATAAGTAAAGAACATGTTGTAAACGTAACTTTCTATCCGACCCTATTGCAGGATTTGGGTCAGCCGCTCCCAGACCAGTTGGCCTTAGGGGACTAGGTGTCAAGCACCCCTTGGAACTTATTCTCCCAGATCAGAAAGGCTACATCGACACATCCTAAACCCATTCATACCAGTAAAACATGACTTTCGATCTGATTCTATAGAAGGATTTGGGTTCGATCACTCCCAGATCAATTAACCTTAGGGGACCAGATGACAAGCATCCCACGGAACTTACTTTCCCAAACCAGAAAGGTCACAGGTACAAACTTTTAAACTTAGAGATTTCTATATTTTATATATATAATTTTCATCTCAATCACTCAGTTTTACATCTAAGAGCTTAGCCCATATTTTCATTACGATCCATAATTCAGACGTTTTAGGATTTCCAAGCATTGTAAACTATAAATAGTCCGAATCACATAACTTTAAAGCAGAATCAAAAGCTACAAACATGTTGCTGACCTTTCGATTTTAGTAAGACTTGAAAGATAAACATATAAAACTTCAATATAAACAAAGCAACTTGAAAATTTATCCTAGACACACATTTTATTCAAAAGAAAGAAAACCTGTAAAGCTTTTATTTTATAGAATAAAATTTGTAAAGATTTAAACTTTTAAAGCCAAATGCCGAGTTTGAAAATTTTCATCTAAGACAAATGTAAATAATTCGTCAAATTGATATTTAGTTAGAACAAAATAAAATTCAATAAAATCATCTTTCACAGAAAGTATAAAGAATTTGTGTCTCAAAAGAAAAAATTTGGGTTGTACAAATTCAAGAGTTAGTTGAACATGCTCAGATTCATGAAAAACATTTGAGAAAACTGGAACAACATCATAATCAGAGATATATGCAACGGAATAAAATAGATGTACTCACAGTTTCTCATTAGTCAGAAGCTAAAAGCTTTGAAGAATGAGTCCTAAACTGTCATGTTTAGAAGTCGTAAACCATTAAAGTACGGGTTCTGAGCTGAAGTACTCAGAAGCCAAATTTCTCTTACTCCCCCTTGACAGTATATGCTTGCAACTTAGAATCAATCTGAGATTTTGGTACCCACTTGTATTTGGGTCCATGAAAGTTAGTTGCAGTTCTTGTGGGGAAATACTTGTAAGATTTGACACGAAAAGCACAAGAAATATGATCAGACAAATGAACATAAGAATTAGCAGAAGAGAAAGCATAATCATCTGAACTATAATCAGAAGAAGAATATGAGACATTTTTGGAAATTTGAAACATTTGCTTTATTGAATATTTTGAAATTTTATTACAAGAAGCAAATGAATCACTTTTATAATGTTTGTCTACATATCTATCTTCATCAGTCGTAGAATCATCTGATGTCCGCTTGATTCTCCATATTTGCCTTGAAGGAGCGCTCAGAGTCCTATCTGAAATCATTGAATCAGACGAATTAGAACTGTCAGAAATGATTTTATCCTTTTCTTTGACTTCTTTGAGCTTCTTCTTTTACGCTTTGGTTTATAATAATCATTATTGAGCGTAAAAGATTCATCAAGAATTTTAGATTTAATATTTGAATCAGAAGAAGCAATTTTACCTAAGAGACCCAACTGATCAACCAATAAATATGAATTCGCTTCGGAGTCAGAAAAATTTTGAGAAAAGTTTTCAGAATTTAGAAATTCCTTTTTGTTTACTTGACAATCAGAAATAGAATCTTGTTTTTGAGAAAATAATTTTTCTTCAAGACTTGAAGTCATGAAAGAAAGAAATATAGAAGATTCAATTTCTTTTTGAATATTTTGATCTTCCATTTTATCTTCAAGGTCAATGATTTTGCCTTCTAATACTAATGAAGGAGTATATCTCTTACAATCATATAAGATTGGAGAGATATTTTCCTTATTAGATTTAGCGGCATATATATCAACAAAATCATCAGATACTGAAGACTTAATGGGAGATATGTCATTTAAACTTCTTCTGCCTTTCTTTGATTTGTTAGGAAAATATTTGGCATTTTCGCTTGTATAAGCAAAAGAAAATTTCCTTTTTCTTATTATTCATCCTTTTCTCATTTTCCATTTCTAACACTTGCTTTTCATTCATCCAATCAATTTTAAATTGAGGAGCATATTTAGCAAGAGTTAGATAATCGTATTTATATAAAGTAGGGGATTTTTCTATCGCATTGTTTAAACAATGTGGATTTTCAAAACCAAGTCCCCATTTTTCTTTTATAGACTCATAACTCCTCGGTTTGTTCAAATAAATAGTTTGCTCAGACTGATTCCTTCGATATAATTTTTTTCCAACTCATTTATTTTATCTGAAAATTTATATTTTAATTTGGTCATTTCGGTCAAAGAATCAAGATAAGTCATATTTGATTTTTCTAAATCATCTAACTTCTTTTGAAAGATGTATTTTGTATGATCCAAAATAGATTTTTCATCTTTCAAAGAAATTTGTAATTTATCAATCAAATTCGACTTTTCTGAATTTAAATTCTTTTCAGATATGAACTTCGAGCGAAGATCAGATAAAGCAGTTATAATAATGTTCATTTGTGAGGAAATGAAAGTGTAATCAAAATCAGAAATTACCTCATCTTCATCAGTAGAAGAATCATCATCATCACTTTGATCATCTCCGATGAAGCACATATGAGCAGCCTCAACATTATCAGCTTCATCCTCAGAGTGATCCAGCCAAAATTCTTCTTCAGCAAGTAGAGCGGTTCCATTTTCTCTCTTTTCAGCTATTTCCAATTTCTTCCTATAATATGTTGAGTCCCAAACTTTCTTCACTCGACACTCCTTAGAGATGTGACCCGACTTTCCACAATTGAAGCACGTAGCAGGTTTCTTAGCCTTGGGCACTCGGACATTCTTCGATCCAGAAGTGAAGTGAGGAGTGTTAGAACCCGACCGAGGTTGCAACTTCTTCTGATAGTGTTGAGAGAGAAGAATCATTGCTTTCTGAAGAGCCTCGCCATCATCATCAGTTGCACCATCATAAGCATTTTCGGATAATGCTTGTTCAGATAGTTTGCTAGTGAGAAGTGCAACTGTGTCCACTGTCTTCTTGTTTTTCTTTTCAAGTTTGGCCTTCTTTTCTGTGACTATGCACTCATCTGTCAGTAAAATCTCGTACATCTTTTGGATTTGCATGGAAGATATTCTGAGATCATTCCTCAATTTGTGGAAAGATTTGTTCCATTCTGGTTGAAGTGCATTGAGGAATTTCAGATTCGTCTCTAGCTCAGTCTTTTCCACTTTAATCTTCCTCAGATCATTTATTACCGCACAGAATCTGTCATAAACAATTTTCAGTGATTCCCCATCTTTGGCTTTGAATTCTTCAAAGTTATTCATGTAACGAGTATGTCGAAGTTGAGTTGCAACTGAAGATCCAAGCATGATCTTTTCTAGCTGTTGCCATATAAGGTTAGGATGATTTTTGAAACAATCAATCCTGTTGTAGATAGAATTTGGCAAGGCTAGCATCAGATTAGCCTTTATATCACGATCGGATTGATATTGTGCTAACTCATCGGGTGTATATTCTTTGGTAGGTTTTGATAATCCAGAAGCCAGAATGGTTTTTACAAAAGGTCTGTCAGTGAGAATCTTCATCATGTCATCTCCGTTCTTTTGTCGTTCAATGAAATTTAAAAATTGATCTTGCCACTGAGTGAATTCATTTTCATCAATTAGAACTGGAGGACGAGTTTCTGTTCCCAAAGACATCATTATATCACTCTTATAGAACTGAGCTTGAAAAGCAAACTTTGCAAAATCCATAGAAAAATCGTCAGAAAAATGCTAAGTCTTGGAACATAAGAGCTGGCGCAAACTGAAAGTTTGTGTAAGTAGCAGAAGGCGCAAACTAAGATTCGCGTGAGCAGTAAGTGGTGCAAACTGTGATTTGCGCGATCAATGACTAGCACAAACTGAGAGTTGCGCGAACTTTGACTAGCGAGAACTTGACTTGCGTGAGACAGACATTTCGTGAGACAGAGATGGCGAGAACCTCACTTTGCGTGAATCTTTGATGAAGAGAACTTTCACTTTGCGTTAGACGAGGAGATGCAAAAAATCTCTTTGCATGAGTATGAGATGGCGCAAAAGAATATTTGTGCGATGCCCAGATAGCGAAAACTGAACTTTTCGCGAGATATATATTTGAACTTGGTCCAAACTGAAATATCTAGCGCAAAACTGATGAACTGGCGCAAAGTTCCAGATGAACTCGCGCAAACTTTGAAGAACTCGCGCAAATCCTGGATCTGGCGCAAAACGAGATACAATCAAGAAATCTAATACAATACCGAATGTGATGAAATTTTCTTGCACATAAACATTCAAAAACAACTTTCTATCAACTTTCAACCAAACGAATCGATTAAAAACTACAAAATCAAGAATTTGAAAAACAAACAATAAGTAAAATCAGTTTTTCAAAAACTCGAAAATCTTTAAAATTGAACATCAAAACTTGATTTTCTTGCAAATCGATGTGAATCAAAAGAGTGTTACTATCAAAAACGAATCCAACGAATCAATTTACAAAGAAATTTGATCAAAAACAGGAACGAATTTGAGAAAAATCAGAAAACGAGATTTTCTTGATTAAAATCAAGAAAATCAATCAAATTTTCTAATTTGTGTACAAATTCAGTTTTACAAATCGATTCTCTCAAAACTCTCAGATTTAGATTGACTCTGATACCAATTGATAATCCCAAAATCACTAAATCACTTAGAGAGAGAAAGTAGAGAGAGAGACAATGAAAGCGCAAAGTAGTTCTTGATTAGAATATGTGTGAGATCCTTACACAAACCAAAGCCACAAGGGACTTAAATACCCTTGGCTAATACAACACAGATAAGCCTCTAAACACAGTATTAGATCAAGCCTATAAATACAATGATTACTATAAAATCAGACTTAACAAGAAAGATAACTGATAAAAGGCTTGAATACAGAATATCTCCCAAACAAATCAGAAAAGTTGACTTGAAAATTCAAACTCAGATTACCACTTGAAAACTTTCTCAGAAAAATACGAAGTCCAGAACTCACAGGCAATAGAAACTCGCAAGTAACTATTCACTGAACTTCGCGCTAAAAGCTTTATGCACGTTTGAAGAACTCGCACAAAACTGTTAACATGTTTTGAGAAACTCGCAGATAACGATGTGCGCAAAGTAGCTTCTCGCAAAGTACTTCGTGCTCGTTTCGGACTTAGAAATACTTCATCAACTAAACTTCTCGTAGAAAAATACAAACTCGCAGATTACCCAAAACTCGCACGATCCTTAGTGCGTTCCATAGTTAGAGAATTTTTCGAGAAATCTGAAACTCGCTAAATGGAAACTCACAAGACTGAAAACTCGCAAAACACTTGAGCGCGAACTGTTATGTCTGATTTTATAGTAATCATTGTATTTATAGGTTTGATCTTATACTGTGTTCAATTGATAATCCCAAAATCACTAAATCTCTAGAGAGAGAAAGTAGATAGAGAGACAATGAAAGCGCAAAGTAGTTCTTGATTAGAATATGTGTGAGTTACTCTCAAGACACAAAGACCCAAGGGACTTAAAAACCCAAGGCTTATACAAAACAGAATAACACTCTAAACACAGTATAAGATCAAGCCTATAAATACAATGATTACTATAAAATCAGACATAACAATCTCCCCCTTAGTAATCATTGGCGTTGTGGTCTTCAAAATTCATCTTCTAAATCAGCTCGGACCATCTAAGCGACTTATCGAAGAAGCTTCTTTGACTAAAAAAAATTCTTCTCAATTCTCTTTTAGTATTATGAAGCCTTTGTTGCCTTATCAAGTCTGGACCTGTTTGTGATAAACTTGAAAGAACAATCGGTTCATCACCTTGTGCTCTAAACGACACACCTCTGTTAAATGATCTTGAATGAACTGTGGTGTTCGGAGCTGGAACAGGAAAAAAATGAGTAGCTGAGAGAACTGAATTGAGTAGCTCAAGATTCAGTTCTCTCAGCTACTCATTCTTTTGCTGTTCCAGCTCCGACCACCACAGTTCATTCAAGATCATTTAACAGAGGTGTGTCGTTTAGAGCACAAGGTGATGAACCGATTGTTCTTTCAAGTTTATCACAAACAGGTCCAGACTTGATAAGGCAACAAAGGCTTCATAAAACTGAAAGATGCTGAGAAGAAATTTTTTTTTTAGTCAAAGAAGCTTCTTCGATAAGTCGTTTAGATGGTACGAGCTGATTTAGAAGATGAATTTTGAAGACCACAGCGCCAATGATTACTAAGGGGGAGATTGTTATGTCTGATTTTATAGTAATCATTGTATTTATAGGCTTGATCTTATACTGTGTTTAGAGTGTTATTCTGTTTTCTATAAGCTTTGGGTTTTTAAGTCCCTTGGGTCTTTGTGTCTTGAGAGGAACTCACGCATATTCTAATCAAGAATTACTTTGCGCTTTCATTGTCTCTCTATCTACTTTCTCACTCTAAGTGATTTTGGGATTAACACGAACCACACTTAGAAAATTTTTCACAAGATTAGAAACTCACAGAACCCAAACTCGCACGCTTTGCTATGCGCGTATCTTCTTCTCGCAAACAATACTATGCGCAAACCAGAACAAAACTCGCAGAAATCATGATTATCAACAGTGTGTGTGTTCTTCAAAGTGTGCGTGTTCTTACTTAGCGCAAAGTGCGGATCTAGCGCGTTCTTCATTTATACTCAAGAATTCGATCAAAAAATCCAATAAACATGCAATTTGCTTTCAAGAATTGTACCACAATGATCGAAAATCAATATTAAACACTTTTCTAATCAACCATCATGACTAGAAACAACAAAATACAGTGCAATTTGAAAATTTACAGTGTTCGAGAATGTTTTTCAAGAAAACTAAAGAAAATCCGAAATTGAATATGTTCTAGTGTTTAATTCGTGAATTAGTGTGAACAAAAAGTATTCTAATACATCAAACGAATTCTATTACACCATTTTTACAATCTAAGAACAACAAACACACGAAAATTTGATCCAACAGTGTTCTTAAGAACTCGTTATGTGTGTTCTTGATGAAATCAAGAAATCGATCAATCCATGTGATGTAATCTCCTCTGAATTTGTAAGGGTAGGCTCTGATACCAAATGTGAAGTCCAAATTCAAGCCATATTCATTAATCACAACACAAATCAGATAACTATGTAGAGAGAGAGACTAGAGAGAGAAATAGTCATATGTGTATTACATTCAAATGATGTGCGTACAATGAACAAGATACAAGCTTCTCTCAAAGAACTATTCTACTTATACCTCACACTTCTCTCACAAAGCATGAAATACAAAGACATTAAAAGTCAAACTAAAAGTCAAAAACTTGATCTAAACAATACATTAACATACGCATCGTGTCAGTTGAAGGATCACGAATCACGATACCCTACTCACGACTTGGACCTAGCCATCGTTGTATTCGCGTTGAAAATCTGGAGACACTATCTTTATGGGACACAGTGTCAGATCTTCACGAATCACAAGAGTCTCTGCCACCTTTTTGATCAAAAGGAGTTGAATATGCATCAGCGAATATGGATGGAAATACTAACGGACTACTATTGTAAGATCGAATATCACCCCGAGAAAGCCAACATTGTAGTCGACGCCTTGATTCGGAAGGAGAGGGGTGAAAGTCTAAGGATGGTAGCTCTGAGAGCAGAAGTGATACCAACTTTATTGGAGGAGATAATGAAGTTCCATAGGGAAGCTCTGGCGTCTGAAAACCTAAAGACTGAGCGAATAGTCGGCCTTGAGAATTCGTTAGTGGAGGAAAGTCGGGGACTAAAGTGTTTTAACTGTAGAATTTGGGTTCCTAGAATCTCACAAGTCGAAGAATTTGGGTTCCTATCAGCTCATAATAATCCTGAAAGAAGCTAACAAGTCGAAGTATTCGATTCACCCGGGGAATAACAAGATGTACGTAGATTTGAAACGAAAATATTGGTGGCCGGGATTGAAGAAAGACATAGCTTATTTCATGGAAATGTGTCTAACGTGTCTGCAAGTGAAGCGACCGTACGGGAAACTACAACCGTTAGACATCCCAGTCTGGAAATGGGAACAAAACACGATGGACTTTGTGACTAAGTTGCCTAAAACTACGAAGGGTTACGACGTAATTTGGGTTATCATGGATCGACTTACTAAATCCGCGCATTTCCTACCCATCAAGGAGACTTACTCTATGGAGAGGTTGGCGAAATTGTATATAGACGAGATTGTCGTTCGCCACGGTGTACCATTGTCGATTGTGTCTGATCGTGACAGTCGGTTTACCTCAACTTTTTGGAAGAGTTTCCAGCGGGAAATGGGGTCACAAATCACGATGAGTACAACCTATCACCCACAGACCGACGGTCAGAGTGAGCGAACCATTCAAACTCTGGAGGATATGTTGAGAGCGTGCGCCCTAGATTTCCAAGGCTCGTGGGAAAGTCATTTGTCGTTGATTGAGTTCTCCTACAACAATAGCTACTAAATGAGCATCAAAGTTTCCCTGTTTAAAATGCTCTACGGTAGGAAGTGTCGCACCCCTTCATGTTGGAACGAAGTTGGAGAGAATCAATTGGCAGGACTAGAGTTGGTGCATTTAACCACCGATAAAATCGTTCAGGTGTGGGAAAGATTGAAAGTAGCGCGCGACCGACAAAAGAGTTACGCAGATAAGCGCCGAAAGGATATAGAATTCGAAATATGGGATATGCTAATGTTGAAAATATCCCCTTGTAAGGGAGTGGTCCGTTTTAGGAAGTAAGTGAAATTAAGTCTACGTTACATTGGACCATTCAAAGTTATTGAACGAGTCGGTGAGGTAGCATACAAGTTGGAGCTACCAGAAAAATTGAAGAGTATCCACAACACATTTCACGTCTCTAACCTGAGAAAGTGTTTGGCGGACGTTGAAATGGCAGTGCCAATGAAAGACATGCGAGTAGACGAGAAGTTGAACTTCTTTGAAGAGCCGGAGGCGGTCGTTGATCGAAAAGTCAAGCGTATGAGAACCAAAGAGATCAACCTCGTGAAGGTTCAATGGAAGTTCCATAAGGTACAAGAAGCGACGTGAGAGTTGGAGTCGGAGAAGAGGTCCAAGTACCTGTATCTCTTTGCTGGGGAAAATTCCCAGGACGGAATTCTTTAAAGGGGAGAGTGTTGTAACATCCTTTTTTATATTTTGGGTGCTCAGCCTTTCTATTTTAAAGTGTAGGGTTGGTAAGTGTAAAAAAAAAATTGAAGTTTAAGGACTCTTGTGGTAAATTGGGTGTATTAGAACCAAAAACCCTATGTGGTTTTCCTTTTCCTGAGAAAAACATGTATGTGCGACGCTAGAGTGAAAAAGAGAGAAGGAGGCGATTTCTCTGCACTAAGGGCTGAAGGGGTAGAAATTGAAGAATCGTAATAAATAAGATCAAGAGGTTGATTCCTGAGGAGGTAAGTATTCTTAATCTGTTGTTTAGCTTTGTTAACCAAGTCTGGCCTAAGAAAATGTTTTCAATCAAAAACCCCTTTCGGAGTTAGATGTAAAATCGGATTGTGAAATCAGATAAGATTGGGTCTGATTCCAAAGTTTGTTTGTTAAAATCGTTCAATCCTTGGGACTAGGGATTTTGATTGGGATTGTTTGGTTGGAACCGATAAGGGTTCGAACCCTCCCCAAATCGTCGTGGATGTTAATCGAATGGTTTAGGGACACCCCTAACCCTAGACATGCATCCCTTGTGGCAGACTCCTGTCACTCTCGAGTCGGGGGTGGGCGAGACCCGCGTTAACCTTGATACGGATGTGGTCGAAACCTGACTCTCGCATGAAGCGGGTGTGACTGAAACCTGATTCCCGCATGAAGCGGATGTGGCCGATAACTCAGTCCAGTCTGAAGCGGGTGTGGGCCGAGGCCCGAGTCCTGCTGTGTGTAGATCGAGATCATATCCGAGTCCCTTGAGCTGAGTGTCCTCTTGACCCCCGCATCCCTTGAGCCGGGGGTGGTTATGGGTCGACCATGCGGGCCTTGTTCCCCTTGCTGGATCAGACTGCTTTTGGGTCGAAGCCCACTTATAGAGTCTTATGCTTTGTATTTCGAGTAGTAATCCTCGGCTAATTAGGGAGAGTATTTAGGATTTCTAATTAGGATAATAATCATTATTTTTAATTGACAAGTTTCATCGATTATGTAGGAGTGTGATCTTTGGGAATATATTTATGTGTGTGTGTCCAATTCGTCAAGTGAGTTCCCTTATCCCAAAATTTCTTATGAACTGGAAATGGCCTTCTGATAAGTTTCAAAGTTTACCAAGTTTCTATAAAATATAAATTTGGAAATCGGAAGCATTATGTTTATCTCGTTATTATGCATACCACTTCCTTACGTGTTTTAGCTTATGAGTTTTGGTGATATTATATGTGTTGTCATTATATAAGTTGCATACCGTGGTTTGATTTCAATCATCGGGGATGGTTGAACCGTGTGTCTGCAATCTGTTTCCTTACACATGGTAACGACATCGACTTGGGGGCCAAATGGGGATCTACTTGGGGCCCCAAAAGCGAAATTAATCGAGAATTGTAAGAATTGATTCCGGAGATGGAACGAATCATGTTATGTGTTGTCAGTTATACGATGAAATGAGCTACATTTATCTGTTCCCTCTTTTATTTTAAAGAAATGTTTTCTGTCAGGATCTCACTAGACCCTTTTGGTCTAACCCTCGCTTTCAGACCTTTCTAAAACCATTTTTAGGGAAGTAAAAGGTTGGTGGCTCGATTAAAGGGAAGGAGAAGTGTTGAGCTAGCCGGTCAAGAAGAGTTTTACCTTAGTGTGGTGTTAGTTGCTATTTATAGTTCTCGGTTGTGATAGAAACTCTACAATTAATCTATGTTGAACTTCATTTTTCTCTTATACGTTTATATTAGGACCTGATTTGGGAATTAAATTTTATATATTATGATGTTGGTTTTGGGTTGTTGCATATCTGAACTTTGCTACTCATAATTAACAAATTATTAATTCGGATCTTGATTCTTGGATTTTTCTATTTATTAATCATTTGTCAGCATAAATCGATTATCTTTACTGTCCTAATATCATTAGTACATAAAATTTGAGTTTTATTGCTCATATTTGACTTTTAAATTTATTGACTTCTGATAAGACATCTGAACGAGTTGGGCTATACCGTTCAGATTCACTTCGGTTTTCTTCTTGATAAATGGGCTTTGGAATACTTTGATTAAAATCTACATATTTTAGTGATCTAGATTTTGAGATAGAAGGATTCCTTAAATTAATTGTATTATGAATTGAGCCTGTTGAAAATCTTGATGAAATAGATTGAGGATTTTCAAAACTAATGTCTACATATCCATATTCATGTTCTATTATGTTAGATATTTGACTATATTCTCTGATAGGTTTAGGTAAATAAATATTTTGAAGGTTCCAATTACAAGATTGAGTTATTTCATTCCATTTGAGACGTTTTGGAGTTTGAACTTTAGTGTGTTGAGGATTTCATTCAAAAATTATTGTTTCATTTTTAGGGCTTGTTATCTTAGTTCTAGGTTCGATTGTTGTAGACATAGTCTTATAACAAATTCTATATATTATAGCAACAGTTTTTGTATCTTCCTTAAATTCTAAATTCTTAGTTTTGATTGTTAAAACTAAATTATCTAGAATATTTGGATCAAATAATCCTACTGAGAAGTTTGGATAACAATAAAAATATATAGGGCCATTTGATATATTAGTTTCTGCCATAGCTAATAATGAATTTTGAAAATTAGTATGCCTACCATCCCTTAAAATTAAAAGAACTGGGGCATCTATTCCTAATCTAAACAGAGGTTTGATTGCTATTTGAACTAAACCAACATGTAAGAACTTATATTTCTTTCTATGTTGTATGATTGAAGATTTTGATAAAAGATTTAAATTATCATAATCTTTGTTGATTGATATTGTTTGTTCAGTTCGTTTGATTGAATATCCTTGTAGAAAATCAAAAGTTCCAATTTTATATATTGTATTAAAATCTTGTTTTGGGATTGTCCAATTTGACAAACATTGTTCAATATATGAGATATGAATTTCAGCAGAGTTCATATGAAGATCATTTTCTTCATTAATTTTGTTGTCTGAATTATGCTTTTTAGAAAACCAATTCATCATCTTATCTATAAAACTAAAGTGTATTTAGGAATAATTTTGATTTAGTGAGAAAATTGGGTATTTCTAATGGTTGTTAGGCTATTATCGGGACCACCTATTCACTGTCTGGGTCGGCTAGGCGACTTATCTCTTGCGCCTCCTACGCTAATCCAACGAACAAGGCTGACCAACGCCGACAATAATAGGCTAACCAACGCTAACATCCAACCATCATTAGAAAAACTTCATTTTCTTACAGATCAAACTTATCTCTAAATTACTTTGATTTAAATAGATGAGATTGGATTTCATGAACTAAAATTTAATTAAGACAATAAAATAGACTTTCATATGTCTATGCATAAATAAGCTCATGGCTCTGATACCAATACTAAGACACGATCGTTAAATTGGACAAAATAAGTTAAATAAGCAAGCAAAGAGTTTGATAACCGGACAAAATAAGTACCTTCTTGGATTATACAATCTTTTGAACAATTGTCTTTACGACAACTTAAGCATACATCCGGAGATATGAATATTTGAAAATCTAGAGATTTTGAACAACGAGAAGTAGAGAATTTGAGGGAATGGTTTGTATGTTGCATGACATTTTCAAAAGAAAGAAAGATAGGAAAAATAACTCGTGTCTTCAATTGAAATCTTGAATCGTCTTATATAAGCATTTTATGAAGAGTATAACCGGCAACTGTCTTGAAAAGGAGTAATTATTGAAAAACTCTTGACTGAGAACCGGCTGCGGATTTGAAACTTCATTTGAGTTGTCTTTGTTGCTTTTGTGGGAATCTTTTGACTATCTTGGCCGACACGCTTTTTGAATTGGTAAAGCATCTTTTGACTTCTTTGCAAAGTATGTTGTCTTCATTGTTGTGGGACACGCATCTTTTGAAAAGAGGAAGTACATTCGTCATCTTGAATTATTGAACTTGCTTTGTCTTGAGTACCTGTAAATATTTTTGATAGACTTTTGTTTTGAACAATATACCATCTGAAATACCAAAGAGAATATTTCATACGTTTGATAAGTTTCCATTTGATAAACCAATAAATTTGTCTACAAAGACAAATCACCAAACGCACACAACCCTAGAGATTTACATCGGGATATAGGTCTTGAGCGTCTTGGAGTAACGATTCATGAACCTCTTGAGTAGCATTTGAATTTGTTGGTGAACTTTGTTTGATTTTTTGAATTATCCTCCTAATTTCTTCTCGAGAGTTTGCGGCCATGAACTGAGAAATTTCATCGTCTTCTTCAAGTTGGAGTGGACTTGGTTGAAAAGTAGTTTGACACAACTTGAATTGTCATTTTCTCAATTTGATCTGTGGGAAGCTTATCCCACCATTTGACTCTTGTTGTTCTTTGAAGTAGAGGTGGAGAGGAACCATTAGCAGGAGTAATAGTGAAAGACCAGGACATGATCCAAGGGATTTTGAACAAACTTGTGAATTGAAGGAGATATTCAAATTCATGAATATTTTGGACAAATATCTATTTAAATTTGATAAAACCTTCTTTGACTCGTGGGGGAAGAGTATCACGAATGTTTCCCATATATTTGAACAATTTGACAAACCATCGAGGATAGTTGTAGTCAAAGTTTTTGTCGAAAAATAGGAACCAAGAATGAGTATAACTTCTTAAATAAAGGAAATTGAACCATGCATCTTGATAATCATAATAATTATAAGATGGACATTCTGGATAGTTGGAAAGAGTCTTTTCAGTGTATGGACGAGCTTTCAAATTCAGCTGCATTCATGACATAGAAAGTTGAACAAGACCAAGGAGATTTTGAAGATCTTATAAGTCTTTTTTCTAATAAATCTTGAATTTCTTTCTTACATTGTTCTTGTAATTCAGATGACATATGAATAGCTCTTCATTTTGAAGGAATATTTCTTTTATTAAAATACTTTGTATAAGGTAATTTAACTATATGTTGTTTTCTTTTCCAAAATGCATTTGGAATATTTGAACAAACATTATTTTCGAATTTTTCTTTTATCTGTTTGATTTTGTTTTGGACAATTGGGTCTTGTAATTGGTTAGAAATCTTTAAACTACTTATTTCATTGATTAGATATTTTTCTTGATTAACTTCGTTGTTTAAAATGTTTAGTCCTGAAAAACTATTGGATTAGAAAATTTGAAATTAATTTCTTTATTTAATACTTTGGTACAAATTCCATCTTCATCGATTGAAAAGGGGTATAATTGAGAAATAAATGGGGTTCCTAATATCAATGTTGAAGTTATGTTTTTTGCAAGTATTAATGAAGTTTTATAACAATAATCATTATTACATATATGAACATTTGTAACTTTGTATTGGATATTTAACGAAGATTCGTTTGCGGTTGATAATCGATTTGAAGTCTTTTCATAATACTTAGTAGGTATAATTCCTTCTTGGATGCAGTTCATTTCTTATTCCATCTCTGAAAAGATATTCTTTTTGAAATTTTTATAATTTCTTTTGAATTTTTTTTATTAATTTTATTAACTTTTTTATTATTATTATTTGTTTCGTCAATAATTTATGCTTCGTTAATAATTTCTTTATTCATTTCGATTTTTGATAATCTTTCTTTGATTGTTTTGATTTCTGTTTTAACGGTTTTTAATTTTTCTTGTAAATCTTGAATAAATATCTTGAAGATTAAAGGGTTCACTTGGTTCATTTGAAACTATAGGTTCACTTTTCTTATTATAATTGAGAAATTTATTTGTAACTTGATCATTGACTGTTATATCTTGAATTTTGTCTAATAATTCTAAGGGGGTGTTACTTGGGCTTAATGAGCTTAATGATAAAACCAAGCTTATTCGTGCAGACGTTGATTACATTTATCTTATTGCAAGTGTCATTTCCTATAGATTCATATTCTGATTCTGACTCATCTGAAATTGGATAATTTCTTACAGCATTTAAATCATTGTCTTCATAGTCTGATAAACTAGATTCATTACTAGAACTATCATCATTTAGAATTAATTTTCTTATTTGAGCTTTCAATTGATTAAAAATATCTAGTTCATTGATTTTCTTTTTAACATAGCAATTCTTAGCCATATGACCAGTTTTCCCACATTTATAGCAAATAATTATATCTCTAGAGTCTTTTTTATTATTCTTATGAGAATTGGGTTTCTTATTATACTTCTTATAAGGTTTTATTTTCTTATAGTCATTATATTTTTCTATTTTCTATTTTTTGTTTGAAAAACTTTTCTTAGAAAAATATTTCTTAGTCTTAGAAGAGGAAGGAGTTGAAGTAGGTTGTTGACAAAAGTCTCCTAATTCTTTCTTACTAGTTATTCTATTTATCTCAAGTTTAGCCTTTAATCTTAAGTCTGAGCATATTGATAAGCCTTTCTTATTAACATGACTAATGATTTCTCCATAAGTAAGATTTTTATAAGGAATTTGATTATTATATTTTTCTCTTAGATTATTTCTAATTTTTTCTACAAATAGATTTGGTAAACCTGCAATAAACTTTTCTTTCCAATAGGCTTCTTTGTTGGTCTTAGCATTACTTTGGTTAAAAACATATATTTATACCATCTAAAATCTTGAAGCTTTCTACAAGTTAAATTTAGAAGTATTTCTGCACTCTTTTATATATATCGTAAGATTCCATGTAAGTTAACAAACATATATATATAGTTATATCCTAAGCTTCCCAAATTACGGTATTTATGTGGTGCATATTGCATTAGCTAAAGCTTGATGCGCATGAATATCCATTTCAACCTTACTTAATATATAGTCAATGGTGGAGATTATTACACTTTGATTCTTCGTGAATTAATTGCTTAATGACTAATTTGTCAATTTATGTTGACACTTTAACCATTTTTAATGAAGGACAGTTGTCTATGCACCTTATTTACCATGTTTGTTAAGTTTTTTCTTTCGATAACCACAGATGCTCTGGACCAGTTTGTATACACCACGAGTAATCATGTGAGGCATTGAAGAAAATAGGTGGCCAACATTAACAACCCTACATTAGGCCATGAAGAAAATATGTCTTATAAATGACCTAATAAAAAGAAATGTTTATAAGGCATTATTATAAAGTATATATATATATATATATATATATACTATATTATAAAAACGACATAAAAAAAATTTTAATTACAAAATTTTAAGCATAAGGTACAATTAATTAAAGTCAATTATTTAATTTATAATTTTTTAATGCTTTGGTACAACTTTTCCAAGCACAGTATCTCACATAATCATCTATTTGTGGAATGAATACTCATTTATTAATATAAATATTTGTTTTTTTGGTGGAGGATTTTATAAAATAGATTTTATTTTAGCATAATCTATTTTAAATGTGGATTTTACATTTAAACTTATATTAATGAGATGTAATATAAAATACTTTTTTTTCCGTATTTTTTTATATTACATCTAATAATGATTTTTCCATATTTTATTTTATAAAATATTTTTTCATATTTTATTTTATAAAATCTTTTTACATAATGAGATGTAATATAAACTCTTTTTTCTTCCGTATTTTTTTTGCTAATATAAAATCTATTTTATTTTATAAAATCTCCATGTATTTTATATTAGCATAATATAAAATCTACACGTATTTTTTTTTTGCTAATATAAAATTTACACGTATTTTTTTTCACGAGCATTAAAAGAAGAAAAAAGAAGGTTGATATAAATTAAAAATAAAAAATAACGAGATACACTAATAAATTATCGTATTCTTTAAAATAAAAATATTCCGCAATACTTTCCAAATTAACCAAGTGCAAATAAAATAAAATAGAAACGATGTAGATATAAAAATATTCTTCCATATTTTAATATATTTATATTTAAATGTAAAATCGAAAATGAAAATAAAATATTTTAAAATATTCTCTACATTCACTATAAATATATATAGCTTCTCTATGTATCATCCGAGTACAAGAAGAAGACGAACGGTCGGGTGTCAATGGTGAAACCTGCAACTGAACAAAAGGTATTCCACTATATTTTTGTTTATTTGAAAAACTACTTTTTTATTTTATTTTATTTACTGAGGATTTGTTTATATTTTTCAAAACCCACAATCATATTTTATTTACTGAGGATTTGTTTATATTTTTCAAAATACATTCGTTTTTCACATTGTATTTCATTAACTGTTAACAGAGAAATTACGTTTCATTTTAACTTGGTTCAATATTCCAACAAAAAATTTATCCTCCCGTGCAATGCACGGGCCCAACACTAGTATATATATATAGTGTGCGTTTCATTTGAAAAACAATCAATTCGTGGAAACTCTGCAAACCATTGTTTTAGGAAACAATATATATATTTATGGAAAACTATTATGATTCATTAATATTGATTGTGATATATATGGAAGATGATAAGATTCATTTATTATAATCATGACTTTACATTAGGAAACTTAACAAAATGTTTCCTAAAATAGTGGTTTGCAAAGTTTCCACGAATTGATTGGTTTTCAAATGAAATGCACCCTATATATATATATATATATATTTGAAAAGCTAATAGAAATTTTTATTTCATAAGCCTTAAATAACTTGTTAGGATGCCAAATACGTCAAACATCTTGTTGTAATACCTTTATACATACATACATATATAGAGGAACGATGAAATACAAACCACCTCTATTTGTACAAACTTACAAACTAATCTCAGCCGTCCATCTAGTCTAATGAATATCTAATTTTATTTTGTTTCATTAACCAATGTCATGATCATAATAAATGAACTTTATCATCTTCCATATATATATCTCAATCGCATTTAATAAATCATGATTATTATCCATAAATATCTCAATTATTTCCTAATATAATGATTTGTATGGTTTGTACAAATGTCTTGGTTTGCACTATAACTCATCCCTACATATATATATATATATATATATATATATATATATATATATATATATATATATATATATATATATATATATATATATATACATCCTTCATGTTGTAGCCCAGTGGTAAGGTAACATCCTGGGGGGGTCAGTGGATGGTATCCCTGACTACCCAGGTTCGAACCCCGTGGTGAGCATCCTGTAACATCCATGATCATGGGTCTGCCACATAGTGGTACCCTTAATTGGGTTGGGTCGTGATCAACGGGGATTAGTCGGGTGGCACCCTTAAGTGGGAGCCCGGATATATACCCTGGGAACGTGTGTGTGTGTGTGCTAACTTGCCGTTCAAAAAAAAATTAGTATTTTGATCAACGGTTATGATTAAATTGGAGTTTATAAATTGATGAAAAATGAAATGATTAAATGGAATTAAATGAATGGTATAATATTGGAACAAATTGATTGATTTATTTTTGGAAGATAATATAATCATCACCCTATTTATTCCTTAATTAAATTTGGCCCTTATCTCCTCCAAATACTCAACGATCTTTTTCGTTTAATGCGATAATTAAGGTAGTTTAAACAAAGTTTATAGGTTAAATCAGAAAGTTCATAAATCAAACAATAATTTTTTATTTGAATTTCATTTCTTGAAACAATGATTTTTATTTATAGTTAAATTGGTGAAACAATGATTATTGTTTAAAGTTTATAATGTTGTTCGTGTATGAACTTTGGTTGTTCCAAATTTTTTACCAAAATTCGTATGTTAAAAAAGAAAGTTTATTACGGTTTGTATGGTAATATGTTTCAAAATGGTACGTGAATGAGATAATTAAGGAATATGATACCAATATATAAAAAAGACGAAAATACTCAAACTAGCATAGTTTATACTACTTTGGTGATTAACAAAGGAATGTGCCCCCCCCCCCCCCTCCCTCCCCCTCTCTCTCTCAAAGTTTAAAATACAAACCGTGCAATAGTTAAAAACTATACAAATCAATCTCAAATGTCTGTGTAGATGATCAACGTTGTAGCTTAAATCAGCTACTAAATTTACTCCCAACCTCATTTTTAACTGGTTTAATATCCCCCTTTAGATTTCAAAATAAACAAAATCAAGGCCTAGATATGATTTGTATGATTTGTAACAATTGCACGGTTTTTATTGAAACTGTCTGTATATACTGTCAGTTTGAAATAAGAAAGCGATCAATTTGGGAGAAGTTCTAAAATCATATATGATTACTCCTGATACACACACTGAATCATATATGATTAAACACATGTTGTGTTGACCAACACATATTTGGAGACCTTTCCCAGAGACCTTTGGTTGCGTTCACCAAGTCGCTCGCGGGCCTTTTGAATGCATTTAATCATATATGTGAGTAAGCATTCGTATAACATGTAATCATATATAATGTTAGAACTCATCGCTTTCTAGCAAACTGATCAAGTTCTCGTTTGATCCTCCATATATATATATATATATATACATAGGGGTTAAATCAAATGAGAACCATAAAAGGGTTCACAATTAGATTTATATTCAATGGTTATGATTTATTTTCTCAGTTTTAAGCCAAAAGGACAAAATTGTAAATTCCAATTTTAATTTTAACGGAGTTTAGCGGTGTGTGATTCCATATATGTTATTTCACCCCATGAAATTCATGATCGCTGATATTTCTCAGATTTTTTATTTCCCCCAAATGCTAACCACCATATGGTGACGATTTAGTTTAATCGCACAACACCGCCATTCATGTTCCTTTCCCTTTACAAATGGCATCGTCATCATCCACCGCCCCTCACCCCATGTGCTTTCAACACCCCTTTCATAGTCTTCCTCTGTTGTCATCACTTCGGTTAACCTCGGTTTTAGGATTAGGGTTTTATCTACTGATGGAACGGAAATGAGCGAAAAATCGATTTTAGGTCCAAGAAAACCCGCAATCAATTATAGAATCAAGAAAAACGAGATTAAAAGGATGAAAGGAACCCAACCGAATCCAAAAATAAACCAAAATCAGATTTATCTTACCAACCGGACCCCATATCTGAAAATCGATTTTCATCGTCATTCATCGATAGAAACAGAAGCAGAAGCATGTGAGGGTTTTCATAAGCATTTATCGAGGTGGGAGGGTTTTCACCACCGAACAACGGGAAGGAGGGGGTTGTGTTTTGCTGGAGAAGGGGATGATTGTGGGGTTTAGCCGTCGAAGAAAGAAGAAATGGGAGGGGCGTTCACGGGGAATGCAAGTCTAACGGTTCGAATTGAGGCTGCATGAAAAAGAAGAAAAGGTGTTGGATTGGATGTCAAGTGCCATGAATGCATCTTTCAACTTGCCATTTATCCAAAAATTATTTTCAAGTTTCAACGATATCACAAAAAATGTCATCGCCTTTCATGGCCGTTGATTAAATTCAATTATTGATTGTGATTGGTTCTCAAGGTTCTCAACAATTTTTTGGTTCTCATTTGATTACCATCCTATATGTCCAATATATATATATATATATATATATATATATAGAGAGAGAGAGAGAGAGAGAGAGAGAGAGAGAGAAGAAGAACAGTTCAAACGAGAAAACCCGTGATTTATGCAAATGCGAGAACACATGTAAACCCATCATTTTGTTTAAGTCACAATTTTAGAAGGATTAAGGGAGTACAAAAATATTAAATAAATACTTACCCCTTTTTAGAAATATCAAAAGCATGCACGGGTGAAGTAGGAAAAACTGTAAATTACATAATAAACAGACAGAGTCGATGATTTTGGACACGATCGTTACTGGTTTTCGATTTATCACAATATTATCACAACAAAATCATATAATTATCACAACAAATCACATCATTAGAAGTCTTCGATTTATCAAATCATTGTCATAGCATTATCACATCATTATCGACAATGACCATCACCATATAAGTATACGATACTAGCAACACTTAAGGGATAAAGACAAATCTAATATAACTATAAATTGTTGATTCTAATTTATTTTCATTTATTATAATTTTTATTATGGTTTAAATAATTAAGATGTCCGGAAGTGTTATCGCATTTTTATAAAACAAGGGTGTTCTTGTTTAAACCCCCACCACATATATATATATATATATATATATATATATATATATATATATATATATATATAGTGTTTGGTTCATTTGAGAAATGGTAAATATATGAGAAATAAAGAAATAATCCTAGTCATTCATATGGTCAAGATCGGATTTGACTAGTCAAATATTGCGGCTTTGACCGGTCAAAAGTTGCGGCTATCCCAAAAATAGAAGGACAATTTCGTAAATTTTACAAAACACACGAGTTGTGTTCATATATGAACATGTATAATTCACATATGAACTATATGTTCATATATGAACGAGTGCAATTCACAACTGAACTCTTTTAACTGATTCATATATGAATCTTTGTGATTCATATATGAATCAGTTGAACTAACTAACAGATTCATATATGAACCTTTGTGATTCATATATGAATCTGTATGAATCACAAAGATTCATATATGAATCAGTTGAACTAATTAACATATTCATATATGAATCTTTGTGATTCATACAGATTCATATATGAACTCATCCCGTGTATTTTACGAAATAACCCTCTACCTTCTATAGACCACACAAAGAATTATCCGGTGCTTCGCGGTCAAAGCTGCAAATGTTGACCAGATGAATGGCTAAGATTACTTCTCTATTTCTCATATATTTATCATTGCTCAAATGTACCTCTCCCTATATATATATATATATATATATATATATATATATATATATATATATAAGCGAAGGATCGTGTGAGAAGTTGAGTTAATGGTGAGAAGCGTGAGAAGTGGATCTGAACTGTTGATCTCTCTTTTAATCTCATTACCTCCCATTAATTGTGGCTTAGAAGGGAATTGATCTGGTGTATCTCAGTGCATCTTATCTCGGTGCATCTCATCCTAATGTGCGTCCTTTTATCATCCAACGGTTGATAACGACTTATCACGCCTCTCACTGTTAACTCAACTTCTCATCGGAACCCAACCCTATATATATATATATATATATATTATAGATATATATATATATAGAGAGAGAGAGAGAGTCAAGTTCATACGAGAATAGTAGTAAAATAAGAAAATAATAAAACGATCGTATATATTACATGCATGATAGACAAGATTAGGGGGTGTTTACATGTGAATTAATGAGCTTAATAACTCAAAGGGATTATTCACACAGCCATATTGAGTTGCTTACTTGTGGCTTATTGAAAAAACCCTTGACATAATCGCACAACCATGAAGGGTCTCTTATCCCCATTAAGACAGAAAAATTACACGGATGCCCTTCGATGAAATACACACCAAATCTCCAAAAATCAACCCTGTTATTGACATCACCGCCCCTTTTCTACATCGATCCAAACCTCGACGACGAGCTTCCTCTCCACACCTCTCGCTCCCAATGCTCTAGTCACTACTTGTGATGGATTTTCCTATCACTCCCTGTTGGATCATAAATTGTATTCAAGATTAAAGTTAAAGTTAAGGGTTTAAATTGCAAATTATGCTAAAGTTAATTAGAGGGTTTGATTTGTAATAAGTTAATAATTATTGTTAGTTGGGCCTAAGCCCATTAGGCCTATTAGGCTTAGATATAAATAGTTTTGGTTAATTAGTTTTTAGGTTTAACACTGATAAATTTTCTAATTAGTAGCCGTACGTTTTCTCTGTAATCCTACATTCAAGGTATCAAGAACACACAAGGTTTTCTTTGTTTAATCAAGGATTGTGGTATGATTTTCTGATCTTTATATCTCTTGATTTATATTGTGTTGTGTGTTAATTATCAACTAGATTAAACTGGGTTAACAAGTGGTATCAGAGCCTAAAGAATCAAGTTAATTGCATTATAAACTGTGTTCATCGATTTTTGGATATTACTGTTCATGGACTTATCTGGGTTCTTCAAGTGAAAATCAATTTCTTGATTTAATGAGTTTTTATGCGTAAGATTGGTTTGATTAGATGTTTTTATGCTAATGAATATCATCTGATTGATTAATTGTATTGTAAATCATCAATTGATTGATTTTTTGATTTTGGCTGTTATCTGGGTTCGCATAAATATCGATACTGTGTTCCTCAAATTGACTGCTTAAAATTTGATTTTGATCATTAAGTTCATTCGGGTATTGATCGATACATGCTAGTGGGTATAAAAGTTCATTTTTTGCATTGAATTTCTGCAATTGGTGTGTTTTCTGGACTGTCATTCATCGTTCTGGGTCGACCTTCAAGAACATACCGGTCGTTATTCATCGAGTCTGGTTCCCGGTCATTACATCGTATCGGTCCATATTAATACCTGTCAATACAATAGTTCGGTCGACCGGTTAACACACATTCCATACCGGTCGCAAGGAATACCGGTCTAAACTCATTCCCGGTCGAATACCCACTACCGATCCATTCGGTTCCGGTCTCAGTCGCTTACCGGTCACATATATCTTATCGGTCACATACATTGTACCGGTCAGCCCACTCACAGTCCATACCGGTCTCCTCACAAACACACCACCCCGGTCGGTCAGAATATCGGTCCATATCTTATCGGTTCATACACTTTATCGGTCCACACCTTACCGGTCCTCTCACAATACCTTTACCGGTCATAGCACCTCACCGGTCGAAGACTTTACCGGTCGACCCTACCGGTCGTGCAACTTACCGGTCGGACAAGTTCCCGGTCCAAGCAAGACCCCGGTCGACCACCTTTGCGCTAGTGCCTATTCACGCAAACATCCACTTTGCACCACCCGAGGCTCGCACAAACCTCACTTTGCGCGACCTGCTTCATGCGCAAACCGTCCTTTGCGCCACTGTCCTTGGCATATATCTGATTTTTGCACCAGATTTAACTGTGTTTAATCTATTTGTGCTTTATGCTGTGTGAGAGGACTGCATTTAATTATTTTTGGAAATTTATTTTTCTGAAAATTTTTTAGTGTAGTTTTTATCCTACTCTTGATTCTAACGATCTCATCTAGTTGATTCTCTTGGTACAGATTAGTTTGATTTTGACAAGATGACACTTTCTGAAGTAAAAGCAAATGCTAAACGTCTTGCTGGACAGTTGTCAAGATATACAAGCATGGATTTTGATTATGAAAAAGAGAATAAAAAGCTCAAATCCGAGATATTACCTCCTAAAGCTGAGAACAAGGATTTAAAGATTCAGAACTCATCTTTTCTTACTCAGATCAATGTTTTAAAAGAAAATTCAAAAGATTCAGAGAAAGATTTTGTTTGCTCATAATGCATTAATAATTCTAAAATTAATTATGCAGGAATTATTGAGTCGAAAGAGAAAGAGATCTTAAATCTTCAAGCAAAGCTGAAAAGATCTGAAAGTCTTAATTCAAGCTCTACATGGTCAAAGAAGGAGTTAATGCAAAAAGAGCTTGATGAGCTTAGAAGGAGAACAAAGATTGCTAGAGAAACATCTGAAGGGCTTAGAAAGACAAATTCTCAAGTCTTTGCAGAAAGAGATAAACTAAAAGATCACGTCTTTAGTCTTAAGGTTGAGATTAATATGCTGAAAGAAAAGGCAACTCAAGACAGAGACAACACAAAAGTCCAAGATGAGATGTTGAAGATTGAGAAAGAGAGAAAAGAATTTGCTAAGAAATTCTCTGATTTATCCAGAAAAGCCTTTAAAGAGAAGAAATCGTTAGAGCTTAAATGTGTTAAGCTTTCTCAACAAGTTTCAGACTTTGAGAAGGTTATCATTCTTGAGAGAGACAAGGTTGAGAAAGAAAAGAAAAAAGCTGAGCAGAAGGAAGTCAATAAAGACTTTTCTAAAGAAAAGAAAGATCTAGAGACTGAGATAACTAAGATGACAAGAAAGTTATCTGAGTTGTCAACAAACATCTTGAAGGAGAAGAATGCAAAATATGAGTTGCATAAGAAGTTTGATCTGATTGCAAAGGAAAGAAACAGTTTGTCGTCAAATATAAAGGAACTTGAAGAGATCGTATTCAAAGTGAAGCTGACTGAGCACAAGACGCCAGAGTCAATAGCTCAATCACCGAGAGATGATCTAACTACATTCGAATGCTCATACAATTCAGCAGCAAGTTCAAGCTTTACTAATGTTTCTAATAATCCTTTGTTTGATGTAATTGATGATCATACGTCTGAACATAAATATCAGATTTGTCCTTCTAACCTTTTCTATGACAAAAATGTTGATGGTTCAGGTAACTTAAAGAAGAACAAGTCTCAGAAGAAAAGGATTTGTAGAAAAGAAGATGAAAATAGAGGAAATTGGATCTGGAGAGTTAAAGGATCTCCAGAAGAAAAAAGGATCTCCAGAAGAAAAGAAGAAAGAAGAATCATTTGTGCATACATCAAATGCAAAATGGAACTATGTTTCAAAAGGTAAAACTTTTGGCAAACCTAATATGGTTTACACAATAAATCAATTAATCAGGTTAGCACAAAAGAAAATTAGTTGTTCCTATTGTGGCTCAAATGATTTTGTTAGAAAAGATTATGTAAATAACTGGTATGGTTCTTATTTCATATTGTAGATCCCAGTTTCAGTGCAATCAACAGATATAAGAACAATGATGAACAAGATATTGGCCACAGCAACTAGTTATATGATTAATATAAACTTCAAAGGGTTAAGGTTTACAGAGAGAATTTCTGATAATAGTATTTAAACCTAACAACTAGTAAACTGATTAAAGGAATTATGAACTTCTAACCTCACAAATGAAATAGAAAATAACTTTAAATACTTAGGCACGCAGGCCTGACGAGCTTATGGGCTTTAAGGCCCAACAAGCTTACAACTATTGCAACTTGTCACAAACTACCCTGAACTTCTATTTAACATAGAAAAATGGCCCTAACAATCTCCCCCTTTAAATAGAAGTTGATAGTCACGCCAGTTAGGAACAAAAATTTTCCGGAAACCAAAGCTGATCTCGAAATATCTGATTTGCGTTCTATATTCCAGTCGTTCTTCAATAACATTCAGTGCTTTAAGAACAAGTGCTTTGTATGAAAAATCCAGTAATTGAACTCCTTTTTCATCTTGACTCAGCACACGCTTCAACTTGTCTTTCAAAAACATCAACGTACCATCACAAAATCTGGCAATCTGATCAAAACGGATAAAGCGTAGAACACCGTTGTTGTTCACATATGACATACCAAACTCTGGAAACTTTATAACTGTGAATGCAGGTACATTTAGAGCATCAGACGGAACACTCAAATCAGGCTTGAACAAATTAATCTTCGGTTGATCACTTTCTAACCCAATCTGAAAATCTTCCACCGAAGCAAGTTTTATTGCACACTTCATGTATCTTTTCACTGTTTCTAGTGCATCAATGACTTCTCCGGGTCTGACGGTTCTGGTCTTTAAGTCACGTAATATGTACAGCAGATCTTGTGGTTCCAGACATGGAAAATCAGCATCAGAAAAGCAGTATTGTTGACCATCTTCTCTAGTAACCATAAAGTCCGTATACTTAACCTTCATGAAGTAGGCAGGTATAATCTTATCAACAGATACAATCCTGAGCTTTGTCTTGGAGTACTTGTGCTGGAACTTTCTGTACACGAACACAAGTTCACGCTGTTTTTCTTTATTTTTCACTGACTGTAGACCATGGATAACGACTTCATCATACTTTCTGATCCAGTGGGCAAAGATCTTTTTCTGACTTTCTTCGAGGAAAGGAACTTTGATTCGAACTCTTTCCCACTTGGATGGACGAACTGGAGTAGTACTAACTGGTTCTCTAACTGGTGAAGCTGTAGGAGATCTCTCGGGAAAAACTGTAGAAGAAAAATCAGGATGATCAACTGGATAGGTCAATAAAGGAATCACGGCAGAAGACTGATCATCTGGATGCAGTATTTCATCAATTTCTTCTTGCATAACCACCAGAGCTCTTTCAGTATTGGCACATTCTTCTGTCGTGTCCGTCACTTCATACGGATCTAGTATTATTGTCCAATCTTCAGGAACTATCGGAGAACCATCTTCAAATTCCTCAGGCTTTTCAACCGTCAGATAATCGTATAGTATCAAGTCTGTCACCGGTTCCCGTTCCTGTTCCTGTCTCTGTCCCTCTGTTCTTGTACCCGAACCCATACCCTGTTCAACCTGTTCCGACTCCACTACATGTGTCTCCGGCTCAGATAGACGTTGACGCTTCTCCCCCTCATGGTGATCAGGATCATCCTGATCATCATGTCGACGCTTGAGCCGTTCTGCCTGGTTACGGCAGGTATCCTCCACTGCTGAAAGGCGTTCAGTCAAAACAGCTACGGTTTGCTGAAGTGACTGAAGCATAGCTTGCTGGATCTGGAAGGCTTCGGTAGAGACAGTAGGCTGGTGTGAAGGTGGAGTAGGTGTGGATGCTTGAGAACGTAGTAGAGATAGCAAATCGGCATCTTGGGTGGGTTCGGTTTGAGATTGGGCTATAAGTTTGGCGAGAAGGATAGATTTGAGGTCAGGTATGGAAAGATCCGTGGCTGAAAGAGAAGGTGAAATAGGTGTGGTCTCCGGCTCAATCGCAGGACCTTTGCCTTTGACCATTCGTTTGATGTTGTCCATCTCCTCCCTCATCAAAGATTGGACAGCCTTTAAGGCGCCGTCCATGTATTCCCTTGAGACAAACTCATGTGGGGTAACTCCGGGGTCACTTAGACTTCCCGTTGTAGCTACGACTATTGAAGTCGAGCCGCCTACGTTCACGGTTGGCGAGATGATAGCCGTGGTAGGACTTCCACCCAATCCTTGTAACCTACCCGAAGGTGGGTTTACTATGGATGTTCCGGCCGGGCCACTTAGGCTACCGGCGATAGCCGAAAAAGGAATCTGTGTCCTAGGAATGGCATGAATAACAAGTGGCTCTAGACTCCGTGCATGCAAAGAGGGCGAGAACGGGGGCAGCGGTTCTCTTGTTTCAATATCGGCACCCTCCAAGTGAGAGCCCGATAGCGTATGTGCTAAATCCCCGTGAGAATGTGAAACCACCATCTGTTGAGAGATGGTGGAGTGGATTGGTTGGGCGTGCAAGTGCGCCGCTAGGTCCACGGCGGCTTCTTCAATACCCTGTCCCAACACATGAGACTGGGTAGTAGATGTGGCTACCTGGCTAGATGTGGCTGGGGGGGATACAACCGAAAATGGTTGTCCCATCACTCGTGTACTCTCAGAAAGTAGCTTACTCCGCCTTTCCCTCACACAGCTTACCTCTTGATGTTCAACTAATACTCCCTCCGCTCTCCTTATCTCTCCGGATGGGGGCTGATTATCGTCACCATCCGAGTCAGAAGACTCTTCATTTGATTCCGATGTTGCGGTTTGGGTTTCCTCGGTGTCGGAAGTGGCTGTTGTTTCTTCAGTAGCAGCGACAGAGGAGGACTGAACTTGAATGGCTTCAAAATCTGTTGCCTCTTCTGTCATTGGATTCTCTGTTGGTGGTGGTGACGGAGGTTGTCTTGAAGAACTAGGGTGGCTCGTTCCAACGGCACTGCCCACTCCAGATCCCCTCACAGTAACAGCTCTCGACACACCCTGTCCGGAAGCCCCAGCTATCCGGACGCTCCCACCTCTCGTTCGTGGACGCGGACCCTCACGTCGCTCAGGTCTCGCTCCTTGGGCAGGTCCTGCCGGTCCTGGCCGGACCATAGGAGCTGGGATGTTGTGTGTGTGCCTATAAGCTATCACACTCAGTGCCGTGGGACGAGCATGGTCTAGTACACCAATTGGGATTTGTCGGGCGACAACACCTTCTGGATCAGCACGGGAAGGAATCTTCCGAGTTGGATGTTGTGGGCACGTCGGGTGGGTGGAGCGGCGCTGTATCTCGGGATACAGGTTCATGTAGTTCCGGATGATTATCTGTAGGAACCGCATGAAGGGGACGAAGTTTGACCGCCGAGATGCAGTCGACCGAACTCTCTGAATGAGTTCAAACCATAGAAGATCGGCAAAGTCGACGTGGCGATTGAATGCCACCGCATGAAAGATGCGTAGAATCGGAGCGCTCGTCTGATCAATGCCTTTCGTTATAGACGAAAGACACCGATTGATATAAGTGAACAGAGTGTACCATAACGTCGATAGATGTTTGCGGTTGAATGTTGATGGTATGCGGAGTTCTGCGCCATATCCCAATGAGAGAAGATCGGTGCATAGTGTAGCATCTGAGACAAGCGGGTCGAAGTCTTCTTGGCCAGCTACAGATCCGGCGGTCGGTAACCGAAGAAATTGGCGGAATAGATCACATGTGAGAAGCACTGGTGTGTGATCTATCCGACCTTCAAGATGGAAACCGCCATCGGCTTCTAAGGCATGAAGGGAACGCCAGAATTGCTGTAGGTATATGATTGGAACGGTGGTTGTTTCTGTTAGAGCATAGGAGAGTGGATGGCCCCTTAGTATCTCGATGATGACCTGATGTTGAATAGCAGGTTGGGTTACATCGAGATGGTAGTTATTGGCTGTAAGAGGAAGGAACTGATCCTCGGGAATCAGTTCCGCATCTGCGATTGGGTCAATTTCTGGTGGCTGGTTTTGTGCCATTGTACCTGTGAAGAATGAATCTATTAGTACGCAGGTTTGGAATAAGATAATAGCCGTTGGAGTTACACAGTCATGATTTAGATCACACCGGTTATTAACTCCAAAAATTGGAAGAGCAAACCCTACTCGTGAGATAGGGTCAGTCACCAAAGCGCATAGACTTGCACCAGCATTTATAACCAACAAAAATTCCTCATACACAACATATGACAAGGTATAACTATAAGCTCCAAAGAAATTGGATTCGACCGAATAAGATCCAACCGGGGTTTTTAAGACCGGATAGATGTTCGATCGGATGGGGTGTTCGACCGGAGGTCAATAAGACCGGATAGGGTCTTCGACCGGATGAGGTCTACGACCGGAGGTCACTAAGACCGGAGTCATGTTAAGACCGGGGTTAGATTAAGACCGGAAGTTAGTCGACCGTGGGGCACCTAAGACCGGGGGTGCATTCGACCGGAGGTGACCTTAAACCGGAGGAACAATTTGACCGGGGGTGCATTCGACCGGGGCGAAACCTAGATCGGAGTAAAACCCCCGGAGAGTCGAATCGTCAACGACGCAGACTCATAGTTCGTCGATTAAACACCGAAAAACTCGATCAATTACAATCGATCGATGCAGATTGAACACATCTAAACATGATAACACCTACCTTGTCGAATGAAGAAGATGGAGACGAGAGATTCGGTCGAAAGTCGTTTTGGTCGAATGGAGTCCGGGCGAAAGAGAGATGGGAGAAAACGATAGAAGGAATCGATCGAATGAGGACGACCACCGTTCGACCGGGGCTTATAAACCCCCGAAGGTTGTATGGGCTTGGGCCGAGTCTTGGATTGGGCCGGGGGGTTAGGCTATGGGCCGAAACAAACCAAACAAACAACCCAAACCAAACACACAAAACTAAACCAAACCTAAAAAAAACTTTGTGGAATTTTCGGAGATATAAATAAAATAATAAACAAATAAACAAATAACTCAAAAAAAACTTAAAGGAAAAAAAAAACCTACGGAGAGAAAAAGAAACAAAATTAAAAATAAAGAAAAAAAGGGCTTAAATAAAAAAACGCAGACAAGAGACCTAGCTCCCCCTCGAATGATTACCATGAGGAGGTCCAACCACAGAACCCTCTTACCTGCTCCCCCTCGAAAGGAGGACCCGTGAAACTTACCAACCATCTGACGCTAGTGGTTCCCCTGAACACAGTATCGGGTTGTAGATCTGTCACTAGCAACTTACACTTCAAGGAACAAAGAAATGAACTGCACACAAAATCACGAAAAACAGACACACGAACACACAAAGAAATCTACTTTGTTAATCAGAAGTTCGTAACGGACACAGAGCTGAACGAGTAAAATGCAATAACCAAGGAGTGTGGAAAATAGCAACCAGAGACACGTCTCTGGGGCAGTTGTCACAGTCATTCGTTATTGAATGAAACTCGTAGAGAGCTGCGAACGGATCAAACTTTCAAATTTAGCATACCCAGCTTGGACACAAGGTAATTAAATTGTTTTTCGTCCAAAGCTTTGGTAAATAGGTCTGCTAACTGATGCTCTGAATTAACAAAATAGAGTTCGATAGTACCTTTTTCCACGTGATCTTTTATAAAGTGATAGCGCACATCAATGTGCTTCGTTTTCGTGTGCTGGACGGGATTGCTTGATATAGCAATAGCGCTCTTCGAGTCGCAGTAGATGGGAATCCTGGAGTAATTAAATCCATAATCTTTGAGCTGGGTGCGCATCCAGATGACTTGCGAGCAGCAACTGGCGGCTGCTACATACTCCGCCTCGGCGGTGGAGGTGGACACGCAGTTTTGCTTCTTGGAAGCCCAGCTTACAAGACGATCGCCCAAGAACTGAACATGACCCGACGTGCTCTTCCGGTCCAGCATGTTTCCAGCGTGGTCAGCGTCCGAGTAGGCTGTCAATTCAAAACCTGTCTCTTTTGGATACCACAAACCAAGATCAGCAGTACCTTTTAAATATCGAAAAATTCGCTTAACCGCAGCTAAGTGAGACTCTTTAGGTTTCGACTGAAATCTTGCACACAAGAATGTCGAAAACATAATGTCAGGCCGACTAGCCGTCAAGTACATCAGAGAGCCAATCATACCTCTATAAATAGTAGCATTCACATCCTTACCGTCAGGATCAGAGTGAAGCTTTAGAGTAGTGGACATGGGGGTTTTCATAGATGAAGATTGTTCCATCTGGTATTTCCGAAGAATATCCGAGATGTACTTAGATTGATTAATGAAAATTCCTGTTTGTAATTGTTTTACTTGAAGACCCAGGAAAAAATTCATTTGCCCCATCATGCTCATTTGAAAATGTTTACTCATTAAGGCGGAAAAGTTCTGACAATACTTGGGGTTCGTGGAGCCAAAGATTATATCATCAACATAAATTTGTACAAGAATGATATCATTCTTCTCTCTTTTAATAAATAAAGTGGTATCAATTTTACCTTTAGAGAATCCAGACTGGACTAAGAAGGATGATAGTGCATCATACCAGGCTCGTGGCGCTTGCTTAAGACCGTAGAGGGCCTTGTCAAGAAAGTAGACGTAATTCGGATTTTCAGTACTCACGAAGCCTTCGGGTTGCGAGACATAAACTTCCTCCTTGAGCACGCCATTGAGAAACGCGGATTTCACGTCCATTTGAAAGACGATGAAATTCTTGTGAGCGGCGTAGGCGAGGAACATGCGGATCGCTTCAATACGGGCCACCGGTGCAAATGTCTCATCGTAATCAATTCCTTCTTGCTGGCGATATCCTTTAGCCACGAGACGCGCCTTGTTCCGAACAATGATGCCGTTTTCGTCCTTCTTGTTCTTAAAAATCCATTTAGTCCCTATCACCGTCTTGTTCTTAGGTCGGGGAACTAGGCGCCATACTTTGAGGGTCTCAAATTGGTTGAGTTCCTCTTGCATAGCAATTATCCAGTCCGGATCATTCAGCGCTTCAGAGACAGTGGAAGGTTCGATACGGCTGAGGAACGATGAAAATAAACAGTCATTCGCGGTGGTGGATCTAGTTTGAACTGGTGTGGAAGGATCACCAATGATCAGATGAAGGGGGTGTGCTCGAGTCCACTTGGTGGTGTGTGGATGGGGTTGATAGGTCTGATGGGAGGTATCGGCATCCACATGACCACCTGGGGGTAAATCCTGAACTGCCTCGAGGGATGATGGCCTGTGAGGTGGAAGTTTCGTCGTGGGAGTCGAACACGGAGTAGAGGACGACTCAGCTGGAGATGAAACAATAGGAGGTTCCGGGATTGCCGGAGAGGAAACTTCGAGGGCACCTTCAACAGGAGTCGGTTCATGAAATTGAACGGAAACAGGAGTCGGTTCAGGAGCACCGTCATCAAGAACTTGAGTAAGAGGATTTCTAGTACTTGAGGTTGGGTAAGCTTGATCATTGGCAGAAGAGGATGGAGCACCAGGCGAGGATGGACCTCCAGAGACGGTAGGGCCAGTGACTTGTGTCACTTCTGGTGCTTGATCAGTATTCCTGTCACATGACTTAGAGTTAGAGTGAGCATTAAATAAGTCATTATAAAAGAATTCAAACAGTAAATCCAAATCAGAAAGATGTGCTCTTGACGTGGACGCATGATGTGGATCCACTGGAGATTGTGTAGCTTCCGGACGGAATTGTCCAGAAGCTAACACACCAGTAAGCGCGGGTTCTGAACTGAGATGCTCAGAAACCATTTCAGGGGCCTCGTCAAAAGTCACATTTACGCTTTCAACGACGGTCTTCGTCCGTTTGTTGTAGACACGATAGGCTTTTGCGTGTTGAGAGTAGCCGATAAACACTCCTTCATCCGCTTTGGGACTGAATTTGCCAAGATCATCCTTATCATTTAAAACAAAACAGGTGCATCCGAAAGCATGAAAGTAGTTGATGTTCGGGATACGCTTATTGATGATCTCGTACGGAGTCTTGTTAAACCGCTTGTTAATGATAGACCGATTTTGAGTATAGCAAGCGGTAGCAACAGCTTCTGCCCAAAGAAATAGTGGTAGCTTGGAATGAGATAACATCGTGCGTGCTGCTTCGACTAGAGTTCTGTTTCGACGTTCTACCACTCCATTCTGCTGAGGAGTACGAGCAGCGGAGAAAGTATGCGAGATACCCACTGAAGTGAGATAAGTGGTGAGTAACTGATTCTTGAACTCAGTACTGTTGTTCGTCCTGATGGTTTGAACTACTTGGTTGAGACTGACTTGAATACTTTTCAGAAGAGAGATTATCAAGTCGGGAGTTTCATCCTTGGAACGGAGAAATCGGACCCAAGTGTAACGAGAGAAATCGTCAACCATCACCAGAACATACTTCTTGTGATTTATGCTTTGAACGCGCATCGGTCCACATAAGTCCATGTGGATTAGCTCAAGGGACCGAGAAGTACTCGGAACGGCTTTCGGCTTGTGAGACGCCTTTTTCATCTTGCCCGTTTCGCAGGCAGCGCACAGATGATCTTTTGCAAACTTGAGATCAGGCATACCTTTGACATGTCCACCCATCACCAACTTTTTGATATTCTTGAAGTTCAAGTGCGAGAGACGACGGTGCCATAGCCAACTTTGTGCAGCAGATGCTTTGGACAACAAACAGACTTCCTTGTCAGGTTTCAAGGACGAGAGGTCAATCGTATAGAGGTTGGTGCGTCGCGTTCCAGCAAGTATTTCTTTACCATCCTCAGTTCGAACGCTACACCGTTTAGCCTTGAAAGTAACCTCGAGATTCTTGTCGCAGAATTGACCGATACTGAAAAGATTGTGACCGAGACCTTCGACATAGGAGACTTTCTTGATCGTGATGTTATCTTTGACAATATCGCCGTAACCCCTGATGGGAGAGGAGTGATCATTCCCGAAACGTACATTCCCACAGAACCTCTCGGTGAAGTTTGTGAGAAGCTCCCGTCTTCCGGTCATGTGTTTGGAGCAGCCTGAATCTAGATACCACACATGACCTTCCTGCAAAACAGGTTATTTCTTTTTAGGTACCCATTCGTAAATGGGTCCTTTAGGGTTAGGGTTAACACCCGACTTAGAGACCCGTTTATAATTGGGTCTTTGTCTTTCACGGGAAACATGACTATGAGAATTATTAGTAGCAATATGATATGAACCAAACACAATCAGATGCATAACGGCTATCAACAAAATCATTTGATCCACAATGAGAACAACACAAACAATCATGCGACAGTTGAAGTAATTGCGGAATTGAATAAACTTTTAAAGGAAAAGTTCCATTACAATCAACTAGAGGTGTAGAAATAAAAACATCATGGTTGTTATTGTTCTTTCTAGACTTTAACACTGGATCAACTAATTCTGATGTTGCCGAGCTCTCTTTTGACTTCTTAACTACCCAAGCATATTTCACTTCTTTCCGTCGACCAACCGTATCTGAAATGCCGTTAAACCCATAGTCAGAGGATTTGAAATTTGACGATTTTGACATTTGAGAGCGACCGGTCTTTTTCTTCTTCTGTGAACGCCTCTTAGATTTAGACTTGGAAGGTTTTGAAGAATTGTTCACAGAAGGTTTTCTCGAGGCAAATGTAGAACATTCACCTTTATAAAATTTAACCGGAGGCTCACATGACTCATTTAAAAATTCAACATGGCTAGGTAGAGAAGGATTAAAATCAAATTGGCTCAAAGTGCTATCTAAACACACCTCATAATTCAAGAATGCGGAAAATTCAAGTTCCTCATCAGAAAGGACCTTATCACATGAGGACTTCAGAGCATTTGAAGAGTTTGTTGAGTGCAGATCATATGCGGAAGCAGTTTTACAATCAGAACACTGATCTGATTTAAGACTTTGAGGCTCTTTTCCTTTATTTGAAATGATCGGTGACGAGTCACCCATAAAAGCTTTGAAGGAAGATGAGTCAGAAGAAGGATAAGAGTTTTCAGACAGAGACGATAACTCTCTTTGGAGAATGGAAGGCTGAGCATGAGAGTCAACCTTGTGAAGTTGCACTTTCAGATTATCTGCTGCCATAGCAGTCAGTTGTGAGTGCAACTTCTTTATTTCTGTCTGGTAATATTCTTTTTCTTCTTTCGACATAGTCTCCTTTTTGTTGGAACTGAGACACTCAATTTGAGATAAAAGACTTTGCTTTTCCTTTTGAAAATTTTCCCTTTCTAGTGCATACGATTCTTCTAGCTGAACAAGTTTCTTTTCTAAAAGCAGAGTTGGAACATAAACCTTGGGAGCTAGAGGTTCCTCCTCAGTTTTAACGGTTTTAGTATCTAGTTCAGCTTGAGAGTAACTATGGAAAAAATCGGATGACAGGAAACGGGGTTTGTCAGTATTATAAGAAGCATTTAAAGTATCATAAACAAAAGGAAATGTCCTTTTAGAAAGAACAGAGTTTTCTCTTCTCAACTTATCTTCAAGGTCTTCCTCCTCAGTGGGTGTAGTCCAATGTATCTTATATTCAGGAAAGATTTTGTCTAATCCAAAAAATTCAGATGCATATAAAGTAGGAACTTTGGATAAAGCCTTGTTTAAATAATTAGGGTTATCGTACCCGATACCCGCATTTCCGTACTTTGGTTCTTTTGGTGCGATTAGCTTTAGCGTTTGATCAGATTGACCAAATTTATAAAGTTTCTTTTCAAGCTCTTCTAGCTGATTAGATAACCTTATGTTCTCATTTTTGTAAGCCACGTTTTGATTTAACAAATCAATGTTCTCGGACTCAGACATACGGAGCTTATCGGTCAGGTCATCTACTTTGGTCATTAGATTTTGTGACTCTGTTGAACACCTCACATTTTCTTCTCTTAGATTAGACATAGTGCATATGTAGCTAGAGATTTCTAAGTTTTGATTTTCCATAAAGTCAGACTGCTTAGTGACACGGTTTTCCAGAGAAGAGATAAGTTGTTCTTTTTCTTTTAACAAAAGCTTGTAAGAGTCAAGTTTGTTCATAGATAGTTGCATCTGATCAAGTAAAGCTTCATGAAAAGGGGTACATACCTGGCAAGGAGCATTGTGATCTTCTTCATCAGTATCAGATGGAGATGAATGGTTGCCCATGAAGCACAGATGAGCTTCAGCATCCTCGGGTTCTTCATCCGACACTTGTAGCCAGTAATCGTCTTCAGCCATTAGAGCTTTACCAACTTCCTTTTCTTTGGCAAGAAGCAGCTTGGCTCGGTAGTAGTCCGCGTTGCGCACAATTGGCTTGCGACAATCTCTAGCGAAATGACCTAACCGACCACAATTGTAACATTTGATCGGTTCGTCTTTAGGCTTTTCTTCATGTCTCTTGTCAGGCTTCTTACCAGCTTCAAAGCGACTGTTACCTTCAGACTTATCACGATGATCACGATGAGTAGAAACTCTTTGCTTATTGGAAGTCTTGGAGAAAAACTTCCTCTTTTGAAATGCTTGAGTGAGAAACACCATTGCTTCTTTCATCTTGGCAAGTTCTGGATCCGAATCGCTATCGGGATCTTCAGGTTCAGAATCACTCAGCACATGCTCTTTTCCAGATGATCGGCTGACGGATTTGCCTCTTCTCTCAGATATGAGTGCTATTTGATCAGTTGCTGGTTTTTCTTCTGCTTTCCCAATAAGTTCCATCACTTCCTTTTCGTCTTGGAGCAGCATTTCATACAGTTCATGAAGGTACAGCTTCTCCAAGGTTTGAGTGTGGCGAATATGGGAGACGAACGGTTTCCACTCAGACTGTAAGTTGTTCATAAACTTTATGTTGTTTTCCGTGTTCGTCTTTGTGATCTTATTTTTCTGAAGATCATTTAGAAGCATATTAAACCTTTCGTAGGTTTCCGTCAGCGTTTCACCCTTTCGTGCTTTAAACCCATCATATTTGGTGATACAGTTTGTCACCTTTAGCTGGTTATTGATGTGGCTTCCCATCATCATCTTCTCTATTTGGTCCCACATCTTTTTCGATGAGTCCTTGAAACTATCTATACAAGCATAGATGTCATTAGGTAGACTTTGAAGAAGATATGATTTTGCCAGCTTTTCTGCCTCGTACATTTCCTTTTCTTTGTTAGTAAAATCACCAACAGTTTTCCGGATCTGGCGCTCTGGCCAACCTTCAGCTGGGTTTGCCGGTACCACTTTCATTGGCCAATCTTGTGGACCCTCAGTCAGGCATTTGTATATATCTTCATATTTGGGTTTGGCTTCTATGAAATTCATAAATCGGTCATGCCACTGAGGGTATTCTCCCCGAAAGAGCACCTGGGGCTTTTGGTCAGAACCGATGGCTAGAGCATCCCTTAAGTTCATCTTTACTTCTTAACTTAAGAGCACTGTAATTATCGTTAGGCAAGCAGAATGATCCAAATACAATAAAATAGAAGAAACACAGAAAACACTTGGTCTAATCAGAAAATCAGGTCAAACAATATCCGGTCGAAGGTATGCCCGGAGGAAGCAGGTATCCGGTCGAAGGATACGTCCGGGGATACACTTATCCGGTCGAAGGACACGACCGGAGGAACTCTAAATCGGTCGAAGGAACAAGACCGGAGCACTCCTATTCGGTCGAAGAGACAAAACCGGAGTACACTTATTCGGTCGAAGGAACAAGACCGGGTAACACGTATCCGGTCGAAGGTTATTCGGTCGAAGGGACAAGACCGGAGCACTCCTATTCGGTCGAATGAGTAATTCCGGGGAAAACTCTTATCAGGTCGAAGGTGAAAGACCGGAGTACAAGAGTCCGGTTGAATGCTCAGGTCGAAAGATTACGATAAACACAAAAACCAGATAAACACAAATATATTGATTAAGACCGAAGAACTCGAAGAATTCGACCGAAGAACCCGAAGAATTTCTGGGATTCGACCGAAACCAAAACCCAGATCCTTCTCCTTCGATCGAAAGAAACAAACAAAAAACAACCAAAAAAAAAACGATTCAACCGATTATCAATCAACAGTAACCAATAATCGACCGAACAGACATTAACCCTAATAATAATCGATCGAACTAAGGATTTCCAGAAAAATTATTCGACCGAACTAAAGGAATTTTACTGATTTTAAAAAAAACCGATCGAATAAAACCAAAAGCAACCAGATATCGATCAAACAGATAACACATAATGTAACCACTAACAATCAAACAATGCAAGTAAAGTAATTAACACAAATAATTGATCTTAGGGTTTTAGACAAACCTTTTTACTGGATCAAACCTTTTTGCCTATCTGCTCTGATACCAATTGTAGATCCCAGTTTCAGTGCAATCAACAGATATAAGAACAATGATGAACAAGATATTGGCCACAGCAACTAGTTATATGATTAATATAAACTTCAAAGGGCTAAGGTTTACAGAGAGAATTTCTGATAATAGTATGTAAACCTAACAACTAGTAAACTGATTAAAGGAATTATGAACTTCTAACCTCACAAATGAAATAGAAAATAACTTTAAATACTTAGGCACGCAGGCCTGACGGGCTTATGGGCTTTAAGGCCCAACAAGCTTACAACTATTGCAACTTGTCACAAACTACCCTGAACTTCTATTTAACATAGAAAAATGGCCCTAACACATATCTCCCATTAGAAATGCAACTAACCCATTAGGACCCAAATACCAGTGGGCACGAAGAGCTAAATAGGAACAACTAATTTTCAGGCACCCAACGTTTAAGGGGAAGAAAGAACGATGACTTCTGATTACCAGAGATCAGGACTCTTGCCTTATTGTGAAAAAGTTGACTTCTAAGTACAACAACTTAGGACTCGATCTTCAATGACAAGAATGATAACTTCTAGATAATACAGTCTAGGACTCGGACGTCAATGTCAAAGAGTTTGACATCTGCATTACATCGGTTTAACGATTGAGGATTATGCACATATTAAGGGGGAGATTAAATGCTTAATATTTCTACTGATATACTTTTCTGATTTAACTGACTTTTTTACAGGTATCAAGGGGAAGGATATCTGAGTTTTGTCAAGGATACTTCATTGAAAATATTCATTTCAGGAGAAGTTAAGGATTCTGATTTACAGGTATATCTTTTTAATCCTTACACTCTATCACTTGTAGAAAGATGAACAACTTTCAGTTGTGAAAAATGGTTTCTTAAATGTTCAAACCACTTCCTATTCTTCAAAGATTTTCATGAGTTGTGAAGTGTGATTTTAAATGATTTTTTGGGAGCTTAATTGTCAAAGAGCTTAAATGCCAACCTCTTTTAGTGGAGGGGGAGAATATCATTGTCAAACACACTTATGATTTGACTTCTCCAAATTTTTATTCTTCATGTAATTGTATTCCTTTGTGCTTACATGTACAAAAGACTGTTGAACAACATGTTATTTTAGGAAAATACATGGGATTCAGTGTGAGAACTTAACAGAACTTCCATGGATTCACGATAACCAGTGTTTCCTACCCAGGAAGTATTCCCTGAGTGATTGAGGGGAGAGGGGTCAAAAGAATTGAGTGATGGTGTGTGAAGAGGTAAAATGGAAAAGAGAGATTGGTTAGAAGTAAGCATTAAGAGAAAGAGGGTGAGAGAACAGAGTAAAAGAATATTAAACTCTGTACCAAACTTCTTTCTGAGTCGGGCAGCCACATAATCTGATTGGTTCACATTCTTTGGTGACCATCATTGAAAAAGGCACCTAGCCCATGCCATCTCTTGCATACAACCCTACCAGCTACTCATTCTTTTCTCAAAAAGAGAATGTTTCACATTTTCTGGGGACACAACATATAAGCTATTTGTTCTTCATTTGGACGATACTAATATTGAAAAAGAAGGAAAGTTGCCCCACCTTCGAACCCTTTCTCATGCACATTGAGTCTTTGTATAATTTGTTGTTGTCTCAACAAGTTTACATACTTTGAGCCTATATTGAAAAACAATCATCGGTGCTTAATTCTTTCATACACATGCACAAGCACACAGAAATTTGTTTTCTGTCAGAACGTTCATAGATAACCATGTGTTATTCGATGATTGAATGGAAGTCCTGGGGAGCCGACATCAAACCAACTTCTTATATAGTAACTTTGTGTTACTCAGTGACTTTGTGTCATTGACAGACATTCTAACTGAGTCATTTGTTGATTCAGGGTTACCATTTTTTATTACTTGAATCTGAAAAGATTGAAATAATCACTCTTTCCATTTGGAGAGATTGCTCTTATTTCACACAGAGCTCGTTACATGAAAACAGTGCTTATTTACTGATTTTCCATAAAGGGGGAGATTGTTTTACTATGTTTTGATGATGCTGATTCTCACCACTCATCAAAAAGGGGGAGAATATACAAAGGGGGAGAATATAATATGAAGACTGCTGAAGATTTCAAAGTGTCTGAACTTAATTGATTTATCAAAAGTCTGATTGAAGATGATCATCAGAAGGATACTTCATTTAAAGGAAGGAATGATGAAGACATGAAGTTTTCAAGAAACGTGAAGACCCGAAGACAATTGCAAATTTTTTAATCTTGAATCCAAAGGGGGAGATTGTTGGATCATAAATTGTATTCAAGATTAAAGTTAAAGTTAAGGGTTTAAATTGCAAATTATGCTAAAGTTAATTAGAGGGTTTGATTTGTAATAAGTTAATAATTATTGTTAGTTGGGCCCAAGCCCATTAGGCCTATTAGGCTTAGATATAAATAGTTTTGGTTAATTAGTTTTTAGGTTTAACTCTGATAAATTTTCTAATTAGTAGCCGTACTTTTTCTCTGTAATCTTACATTCAAGGTATAAAGAACACACAAGGTTTTCATTGATTATTCAAGGGATTGGTATGTTATTCTGATCTTTATATCTCTTGATCTATATTGTGGTGTGTTTAATTATCAACTAGATTAAACTGGGGTTAACACTCCCATTACTTCCACACCTCTCGCTCCCCTACTCTTCTATTACTAGTTTTAGGGTTCGAGAATTCGATCAAAGGGGATTTTACTCGATGGTATGTGTTTATGGTTCGAGAATTCGAGCAAAGGGGGATTTACTCGATGATTTACTCCGAGGTAGATCTATACCCTAAACATCCTTCAAAATAATGTTCTCTGTTGGTTTGAGTTCTGCTGTTTGTAGATCTAAGAAACAATCAATTCTCTACCACCTCTTCCTTCAACAAGACATTCTTCAGTATATCCATCTGTTATAAATTTGATTTCTTGAACACAAATTGTATTCTCTTCTAACCTAGATGGATATAGATTAGTTGCAAAATGGGTTACAAATTATGTGCAACTGGAACCATGGGCTTCAAAAGTAACCTCTCAATAGGAGAGATTATAGAATAATTGGTGCCTTCTTTCTCTTCTCTTTGATTTTATTCATATCTTTTCTTTTCGATTTCTCTTCCATTAGGTTGTATTCAATGATTCTTGTTTTGTCTCAAGCAATGAATGATAATAAACTTGTTGTATAAATTGATGATAAATTGGTTTTGAAATTTATCTTTTGGATGATAATTGATGCACAAAATGTATTTGATTAATTGATGTTATATGTAAAATTTCAACTAAACTAGGTGTAATTGATACTCAAGACTAAAACGGTCATTTCTATCATTCAAATGGTTCATTTAAGAAAAAAGTAAACAAAAAACACATTTTTATCTGGACAGACAAATTTATCCATACAGGACTTAATGGAAAATTTGGTAAACAACCCCTTAATCATATATGATTAAACACATGATGCATTGACAACACATTAACACTTAATCATATATGATTAAACACACCCAAAGAAGTGTAATCATATATGATATTGAGACTTCTCGGCTTATCACAAAAATGTTTAACTTCTCGCATGATCCTTCTTCTTCTTCTCTCTCTCTATGTATGTATGTATATATATATATATAGAAAATGTAATTCAACTGTTGTTTCGGTGTTATGTACAATATATGTTTTTCCTCTAAAATTATTGTAACACCCGAGAATTTTGGTAAGAAATAAACCCTAAAATTTAAATTCACCCCCTTGAAATATTCCATTTTATCGTCTGTTCGTTAAGAGAAAAGATCGGATTTTCAGAGTTCGAGGGGAGTGGGGCGACAGTGCCCAACGATTGTGCCAAAGGGTACTATCGTGTGGCATAGTCGATGGGACTCCACCTCTCGCGGTACATCTTCGACGACAGTGCCAAGGTCATTGTCGCATGTCATTGTCGCGGTCTGAGCATAAGGCTCGGTATGTTTCGGGAGATTATGCCCGACGAGAGTGCCAGGGCATAATCGTTGTGGCATAGTCGTCGATGGGGGGCAGAGGGCTTTAAGCTGTGATTTTGTTATTTAAACCTCATAACTCCTCAACCACTTCTAAAATAAATGCTCTCTACTTGAAGATCTACTTGGGTGGCGATTTTGGAGCATTCAAGAGGGTCTCAACCACCAATCATCAAGGTCCTCATCCTCAAGCTAGAGTTTATAAATCTAGGGCTCCAAACTCTCCATCTCCAACCTTCTCCAAGCTTGTCTAAGTTTCTTGGTTTTTACTTAAACCTAAAAGGTGAGTTCATTCTCATTTCTAAACTTTATACATGTTAAAATATGTGTTTTAACCTTCTAAACATCTCCCCACTACTTTATCTTGATTTTGAAGAGTTTGATCTAAAACCTAAGTTTGGGATATTTTAGGGTTTTGATGGTTTGAGTTGGAAATGGGTTTGAAAAAATGGGGTTTTGATGACAATGCTTTAAATAATAGTTCCTTATATTTCAAATGACATGTTAATGACGTATTGATGTATTTTTCACCATGAATGGTTATTTGGGCTATGTGGATTTATACAGGAAAGTGAACGATTTGTTTAAATGTTATGTCTAGATATCTTTATGCCAATTTTAAACGTAATGGCTTTTATAATATGACTATGTAGTTGTGATTAAATTTTAGTGTAATGGATCCATAGACACTAGACTCTTTGTGTTAAATTTATGGGATAGTAATTCCCTTGTTATGGCACGGAATAGGCATCGGGTCTTCGTAGTAAGTAAGATGTGGACTCATACGGTTGGACATCGTCCCACGAGCGGTAAGGTGTAATTCCATTGTGCTTATAATTGATTTCTTGGATTTGAATATCTCAAATGTATAGACCTGGAGAGGTTGAGATTGAGACATCACGAGCAATAGACTTGGAGTAGTTGAGCTTGGTGTATCTTATGATTTCAATCCTTGGGTTTGGCATATCTAACAAGACAGATGACCTACTTTTGTGTTCCATCATCGTTTATGGAAATCGGGTCTCCCCTATTATTGTAAGTTGTTATGGGACATATTGCGAGTTCTCTCTTTTATTAAAGCCTAAACATTTAAGGTCAACCATGTTTATAATATCAAAGTTACTTTTATGATTTTGATTATTAACTGTGCTTTCTCACTAGGCTTTAGCCTAACACTTTTTTATAAAATGACATATATAACAGGTCATCCTAGCGGTGGGATTTCTCGAGTTTGAGCAAAGAGTCGGAATGAGGAAATAACATTTTTGGTGAAGTATAGTAAAGGCGTACACTTTTGCTTTTAAGTCAACATTTCTTTTGTAAGGGAGATAACAACACCCGTCTTTAATCTAAGCCTTTGTATGTTTAGATTAGTAGGTTGTTAAGTTGTATCCCCTTAGTGGCTTGTTGTGTATACGTTATACTATTTCCCCTTTTGGGTGAACTATTTATGTTAGCATTTTAATTTCCGCATTTATTCAGGTTTAAATTAGCCCATATTTTTAGGGTGTTACAATTATCTATAACGATCATGATGTGTTACTAAGTATGATGAACGAAAGATAATATTTTAACCCCTAACAAACATTAGTACAAGGTGCGAAGCTATAGAGTTTCTAAAATCTCGATGATTGCTATACTCATAAAGTTATCATTGACAAATGATGATCACGATGATTAAGAAACAAAACCAAGGAAGCAAACCATTGTTAAAAATTTCTGTTAAGTTTTGTTATAATATGTGAAACCCCATATTACCTCCGAAAAGTGTCCTTGAGTAGATCAAGAAGATAGGTTCCTATATGAGAAATGGTCGAGATCGACGTAACACTGTTTCCTCCAATGGACATACAACGGTATGTATTATATATATATATATATATATATATATATATATTATAATGTAGGCTAATGATCATGTGAGAAAATATTATATATAATATAGGCTAATGATCGTGTGAGAAGAAGAGTTAAAGGTGAGAAGCGTAAAAATGATCCGGAGCCTTGATCATTTTTAATCTCAAACTCACTCATGAATCGCGTTTGATAGTGCATCGTAGTGCATCTCATCCTAATGTGCATCCAAGGATGGAGATCCCTTCTTACGTTTCTCACCATAACTTCAATTCTCACCGACAACTAACCCTTATAATATATAAACGTTTTTATAGAACTAAATAAAATTTATCCCCATTTAACCTAGACTTGTAGCCAGGGTCGGTCCTGGCCATGTGCAGCCCGTGCGACCGCACAGGACATCAAAGTTCGAGGGGGAATCAAGTTGTCATCTATTACTAGTTTTTGATTTAATAATTTGGGAATTGGACAACTGAGTTTTAACTATAAAAACAGACCAAAACCTGGTAGTGATGGATACTGACTGTGCATCGTGAACCGGTGAAAGCCCCACATTTCAACAACTCAAATTGATTTTTATTTATCATCTTAACGAACAAACACGGACAAATAACTGTTTTAAATGAACGAATATGATCACGAAAAGTTTCGGTCTCTTACGTTCACTCGATTAGCATCTTAACGAACACATTTTCTTTACAAATGAACAAGAATACAAAAAATTGCATTTGTTTATCGTTCGTTCGTTTATTCGGTAATGTTAAACGAACAAACAAGAACATAATTTTTTTTACATTTGTGTTTGTTTATTTGTTCGGTTATGTTAAACGAATGAACACGAACAAGCCTCCCTTCGTGTTCGTTTTGCATATTGAAATTTGCAATTAATGCACATGAATACATCACTGTATCAGCACAGTTGGAGCACATTGCACAACAATAACAACACATTGTGATATTGCCTCATGGGGCACTTATTTTTTGCAATGCACAATAACATAGATCACGAATTTTACAATTTATCATTGTTCTTTTAACTTTTGTTTAATCTAAGGTTTGAAGTTACCACATTAGATATAGACTTTAGATATTAGATTTTAGACTTTAGACGTTAGGCTTTAGACCTGCAACTTTTTGAGTTCTGATCTTTGCTTACTATGATATTAACTTCACTAATTATACTGTGAGTCTGTGTGTTTGAACACGATCGTTACCAGATAATCAAACAACAAACAAGATACGATTTACCAACCTGTTTAGATTACAAACGATGTATTACAAGGTTGATATTGTTTCTCTATTTAAGCTCTCGCTGTTTCTCTCTATGAACAGTGTTTGATCGATTTCTTAGATGTTGAGATTTCTAATTATTTGAGATATTAGAAGTTGTGAGATAATAAATATCTCATAACCTTATATATCTCAAACGTAATATCTAAAACTTAAACTAAATATCCTAAATCTAATATCTAAATAATATCCAGATATTTAATCTAATAATAAAATACTAAAAACAATACTTTGACATTTATTACAAACGACATTAGACTTATATCGAGAGCAACTTTTCAGCGTTTGTAACATCACGGTTTTCAAAACTTTCAAATCTCTATTTTAATCTCCAAAAGTGATCATTTTAAAACCACCAAAAATACGGGATGTTAATTTTTAATCGAGACTTCGAAATGTCCGCTTTAAATTGTTACGTTTTATCCATTTTTCCAAAACATAAGCCAACCCAAAAGTTAAGATTTACAATCCTAAAGTTTACTTACAAACAACCGGGGACATATCTACCCGATAGAAAATTTACATATTTATATATAACACACCAAAAGCAAGTACTAATATACCCAAAAGATCTTAATCAACGCTTGAAACAACACCCGAACTAAGATTCCTTATCTTTACCTTTGTCTACAATCCTCTTTCCTGAAAAAAAATAATCAACAACGGGTAAGCTATAAAGCTTAGTGAGTTCTATATGAAAATACATGGTTATAATGCCTTATATAGTTATATTCATTGAAGAATGAAACGAAATCTCGAAACGAAAAGCTATTATAACATCGAAGACCAACAACTCGGATAATTCCATAATTACATTCCAAAAGACTTACCAGACTCATAAACATAACATAACAATATCAAGAAAATCAATACATCATAAGTTCAACAACAACATACGTTCTTATCGACAAGATCGACAACGAAATGTCAATCGTGCCATACGAACACCTATCACATGGATCAAGTACCGTATCATGTAAACATATCATGAATCAATTATAAAATATCAAGAATAGTGCACCACTCCCACCTTCATCTACTGGGTACGTGCAGAATAGTACTCACACTCGTCTCCTAACACACGAGATACGTGAGTACAACGGACCGGTATGCCACACCCAACCTCCGTCTCCCTGGGATACGTGGACATACACCGCTTTCCAGCGTACTACACGAAGTAGTACCCGTATTCACGGTTCACCAAGAGATCAACAAAACAGTCGCGGATCCGGACTCGACCGACATCGCAAAAAGATCATACAAATACCAACCGGAATCATAGGGACTTACACTTGTTAAACATTACGAATACATGAAACACAACTAATGCAAACGAAAGTGCATATACATATAAGTACTCATAAACATGTATTTCATATAAACTCACAGTGCACAAAATGGTCCAACCGAATGTGTCGTTCCAACTCTGTAGTCCGAGTATGTATGGCACTCCAAAAGCTTCCAATTATACTCTTATACTCCCTGGAGTATACATATTCAATTCCATAAGTATATAATTACACTATCTCATTATATTCCAATTTTACTGTATAACCCTCTGTTCTAACACATTTTTAACCATCTTAAACTCAAAATTACATTCTGACTTCTATACAAGAAATAAAATAGACTCTTTTATCGTTCATATGCCACTGACCTCATGTCCATTGGATTTTTCTTTGATTTTATATAAATTTTACAACACAGCAGCTACAAGCTGTCAAAGTTCAGCTTGACAGCCCTGTACTAAATGCATTTTTAGCACATCTTAAACCTGTAATTAGGTTATAATGTCTTCATATAAAATAAACTAGACATTTATACCTTTCTAATGCCACTGGAATCACCCTTTTACGATTTTTCTGTGATTTTATACAATTTTTCAAAGTCTGCGTATTTACATTGTCATTCCACTCAAAAATCTTCATTTTTACATGTTCCAAAAGCCAATTCAACTCTAAATGCCCCTAATTTCATATTTTCATCACAAACTATCATATTTTAACTATTTCTAGCAAAACTTCATGAAATCTTGCATAATTTCTCATTCCATAACCTTTACCTATGAGTTGTACCTTATGCTTTAAGACTTGTACATTTTGTTCATAAGCTTGTAAAATTACTTGAATGCATTCATCATTACCATCATAATCATGATACACTACCATATTTTAACAAGAAATATACTTAATCACTAAAATTCATACCCATCATAAACCCCAATTTCATGATAATATCAAAAAAACATAAACTAATCATCATCTAGCATCAATATCATGTTATACAACCATTTTTTTTTAACATGAAAATACCAAAAATCCTAACCATATGAAACCCTAGATTCCTTAAATCACCATCAACACCAAAAATCATGAAATGGGTTCAAGATAGTGTTTATACCTTTGTTTAATCTTTCAATTTCATCAAAATCTTGTTGAATCTTCTTGATTTTGAGCTTGGATGAGTACACTATGTGAGAATCGCACCTTGAGTGTGTGTGACTGATTTGGGGCTGGAATTTATCAAACAAGAGTGAAAATCCCGTTTTTGAACTATTTTGGTCAAAAAGTCAACATATTTTTCCATTGTTGGCAGATTTAGTCCCTCATGCGTATCTGGGTTGTTTCAACTCCGATTGGCACGAAACTTTCCAGATCCCTTAATTAATGTATAAGAAGCTTAAGTATAAAATTTCAGCCTCTAATTCAACCCAGAAGTCCATTTTCCAATCTTACGTTGATATATATCACTTATAACATCGTACTTCTATAACTCCCAAACGGTTGGCTTTATTTAAGTTCCGTCACTTATAGCACTTCTTAATATATTGATCTAGGGTGTTCCAACTTGTTTCACTCAATTTGGATCATCCGTTCAAGTTTTGGGTAGAATTTTCCCATTTAGGCACTCTAGTGACCTACCCGATTTCCATTTAAACAATGCACTTTGTATTTTGAACTCTCTCATCATCTAATTATGTCATTTGTGATGTGTTAGCACCAATCTTACCTCCTACATATCAATCCAACTATGGGCTCTACTTATATCTCACTATAACACTTAACATTTTAGCAAATTCTCCTTTTTACATAATTAACACATAAAACATGTTTTAACATATAATACAAATTCTTCATCACCATTTAAGCATATTTAGGAGGGTGGATGTTACAAATACCTCCTCCTTTTGAAGATTACGTCCTCGGAATCAACATTGCTCGAACAGGGTCGGGTACTTCACCATCATTTCTGCTTTATTTTTCCCAAGTCCGATTTGGCCCACGATGATGCTTCCACTTAACCAACACCAATTCCACAACCTTGTTGCGCAGATTCACTTTTCGTTAATTTATGATAGCCTCGGGTTCTTCAACATATCTCAGTTTCTCGTCTACTTTGACTTCTGTTAATGGCACCACCTCCTCGTGTTTACCGAGACATTTCCTTAGATAACCAACATGAAAAACATCATGGATACCTGTGAGTTCTTCTGGCAGCTCAAGCCGATATGCTTGCTTTCCAACACGCTCCAATATCTTGAATGGTCCGATGAAACGAGGACTGAGTTTACCGTGCTTTTTAAATCGTAAAACACCTTTCCATGGGGAGACTTTAAGCATAACCATATCACCAACAGAGAATTCAATTGGTCTCCGGCGTCGGTCAGCATAGGATTTTTGTCGGTCTTGTGCTGCTTTCATCCTTTCTCGTATAATCAGAATTTTGTCATGAGTGATTTGTACTAATTCTGGACCAGCTAGAGTTTTCTCTCCCATTTCCCGCCAACAAAGAGGCGTACGACACTTACGTCCATACAGAGCCTCGAAAGGAGCCATTCGGATTGTCGAGTGATAGCTGTTATTGTATGAGAATTCAACCAAGGGCAAGTGAGTATCCCAACTTCCACCAAACTCAAGTACGCAAGCTCGTAACATATCTTCGAGTGTTTGGATCGTACGCTCTGACTGTCCGTCGATCTGTGGATGATACGCGGTACTGAATGCAACTCGCGTTCCCAATTCCCTCTGTAGACCGGACCAAAATTTAGATGTGAAACGTGAATCACGATCTGAGATTACCTTTAATGGTACGCCATGACGAGCAATAATCTCGTTAATATAAAGTTGTGCCCATCGATCCATTGTATATGATTCCCGAACAGGAAGGAAATGTGCGCTCTTTGTCAGTCGGTCCACAATGACCCAAATGCTATCGTGCTGTCGTGGGGTTTTTGGTAGTTTTGTTACCAAATCCATAGTCAATTCTTCCCATTTCCATACAGGTATATCGAGTGGCTGTAAACTTCCGTATGGCTTCTGATGTTCGGCCTTTACCTGCAAACATGTGACACACTTTTCAACGTAACGACAGATATCAACTTTCATTCCCGGCCACCAATAGTCGATACGTAAATTGTGGTACATCTTTGTACTTCCTGGATGAATGGATAATCTTGACTTATGCGCCTCCTTCAAGATAATCTCTCGTAAGCCTCCAAGTCTCGGTACCCAGATTCGGGTCTTGAAGACTTTAATTCTGCGGTTATCGACAGTTAGAGAATCTAAATAACCCACCATGCGTTCAGACTTGACATGTTCCGGCTTCAAAGCCTCAGTCTGCCATCTCTGTAAGTCATTGATAAGAGTAGACTCTACCGACGTATGAGTGATAGCGTAACACATAGATCCGATATACGCCTTCCTACTTAACGCATCCGCCACTACGTTAGCTTTACCCGGATGGTAGAGTATCTCACAGTCGTAATCTTTAATCAACTCCATGGCCCGTTGCTGACGCATATTCAAGGTTTGTTGATCAAAAAGATATTTCAAACTCTTGTGATCAGTATACAATTGGCATTTCGTGCCATACAGATAATGACGCCAGAGTTTTAAAGCAAAGACAACCGCTGCTAGCTCAAGATCATGGGTTGGATAGTTTTTCTCATATTCTTTTAGCTGTCGTGAGGCATATGCGATTACCTTGCCCTGTTGCATCAATACACAACCCAATCCTAGCTTTGACGCGTCACTGTATACTATGAAATCATCACTGCCTTCAGGTAAGGTAAGTACCGGTGCATGCGTCAAACAGTCTTTTAAAGTCTGGAATGCATTTTCCTGAGCCTCGGTCCAAACAAATTTCACATCCTTGTGGGTGAGAGAAGTGAGGGGTACGGCGATTTTCGAGAAATCCCTTATGAATCGTCGATAGTAACCCGCCAAGCCGAGAAAACTACGTACTTCTGAGGCATTCTTAGGTTGTTCCCATTTCTGTATTGCCTCAATCTTCGATGGATCCACGGAAACACCATCGCAAGATATCGTATGCCCCAAGAATTGTACCTGACGGAGACAGAAATCACATTTCGAGAACTTGGCATATAATCGTTCATTTCTCAGCAACTCCAACATCTCTCTAAGGTGCACGGCATGATCGGCCTCGGTCTTAGAATATACCAAGATATCATCAATAAAGACAATAACGGACTTATCGAGCATCGGGCGACACACTCGATTCATTAAATCCATGAATGCTGCAGGTGCATTCGTAAGTCCAAATGGCATGACAAGGAATTCATAATGTCCATATCGTGTGCGGAAAGCTGTCTTAGGCACATCCTCCTCACGTACCTTAAGTTGATGATATCCTGATCTCAAATCGATCTTGGAGAAATAACTTGCACCATGTAGTTGATCAAATAGATCATCAATTCGTGGCAAAGGGTATTTATTCTTGATGGTTACCTTGTTCAGTTCCCGGTAATCTATGCACATCCGGAAGGAACCATCTTTTTTCTTCACGAATAATACTGGGGCACCCCAGGGTGAAGTGCTCGGTCGGATGAAACCCTTATCCAACAATTCTTGTAACTGGCTCATCATTTCGTTCATTTCCGCCGGTGCGAGACGATAGGGCGTCTTAGCGATAGGAGCGGCACCAGGTACTAAATCGATCCGGAACTCTACTTGCCTGTCCGGTGGTAGCCCAGGCAAATCATCGGGGAAAACATCTAGATACTCGCATACGATCGGTACATCTTTCACTGTCTTTTTCACTTCCTTTGATGCATCTAGAACATATTCCAGAAAAGCAGAACATCCCTTAGATAAATAACGTCGTGCCTTTAACATAGAAATTACTTTTATGTCACCAATTCGTCGTTCACCGTAAACGTATAAATAACCCCCCTCATCGATTGGTATCCGAATCATCCGCAAAGAGCAAATAATATCAGCACGGTTCCTTGCTAGCCAATCCATCCCAATCACAACATCGAAGCCGCGAATATCAATCGGTATCAAATCAACTGAGAACTCGTGATCGTCTAATACTAAAATACAATCCCTATACACTTTGTCAGCTATAAGAGTGATACCATTAGCCGTGTCAACAGTTAATGGTTTATGAAGTCTTGTAGGCACAGATTCCAAATAACGAGTGTACATATGTGAAACAAACGAGTTTGTAGCACCAGAATCAAAGAGAATACGTGCTGGTCTAGAATTTAACAAGAGAATACCAGTAACAACGTCGGGTTCTTCGCGAGCTTCTTCTGCAGTAATCTGAAATGCACGGGCTCTGGCTTTGGGTACCTCCTCCTTTTGAACAGAAGTACCGATAGTCACGGGTCGTTGTACAGATGCTTTACTTTCGTCCCGTTTCATACGGGGGCAATCCCGCTGTCGATGACCTAAAACGCCACAAGAATAACATGCTCTTTCCCTGTGAGGACAATTTGTACGAACGTGGCCCATCTCACCACAACAGAAACATTTGACCACAGACCGGTCAATATCACACCGACCGTGGTGTGTCTTGCCACATCTCCGACAATCTCGTGGCATGTTGGGCTGTAAAAGATCACATTTAGTTCACAATTCATAATCAATAAATATTTAATTTACAAATATACCTGTAGACTAAAAGCCTGTGACGGTTCTCGTGAAGTAGTCTGAGAATGAGTTCTCCTCAGGTTGGGGAAACGAGATTGTCGGTGAGCGGGTACTGAAGATGCTCTCTCAATACGTTGCCTTTTTGATGAAGGGAACGGATCATCATCACGTCTCGTCAAGTCATACTCGCGACGTCGAGCATATTCCACGGCTCTGTTAAAGTCAGGGATATCACGGTTTGCAACAAAGTCTCTGATCTCCCTTCGCAATCCGTCTATGAAATGATCAATTCGATCACGTTCCGATGTCAAGAATCGTAAGGCAAATTGTGCCTTCTGATTGAACTGTGTTTCATACTCGATCACCGACAAATTTCCCTGTTTCAACTCCAAGAACTCCTTCTCTAACCTTCTCTGTAAATCTGCCGGGCAATATTGAGCATGAAATTGTGTCTTAAACGACTCCCACGTCATATTATCCCTCACATCCTCGCTCAGAGATTCATATGTAGCATTCCACCAAATTAAAGCCCGATCGATGAACATAGCAGTCGCATAGTTCACTTTATCTTCGTTCTAGACCCGTGTGATCCGAAACACCTTTTCGGTATTTTGCAACCATTGAATTGCCACAACAGGATTAGCGAATCCGGTGAATTCTGTGGCACCACTGCTACGAAACACTTTGAACGATACACGATCGGTTTTGGGCTTTGACGTGTCGCATGTGACCTTTTCTTTTCCTTTAACGGTTACTTGTTTCTCAACATCGTACTTCTGTTGTTCCATAGTTTGTTGTATGAATGTAGTGAGCCTTCTCATCAATCGCTCACCTCGAGGAGACAATGGCATCTCATCGTCATTCAAGGGAAGATTTGGAGCATTCTCTCCAACTTCGGGATTTGGTGGGGTGTGACTGGCGGCGTCACCATCGGCCATCGTACCAAAAGAAAGAAAGAAAAAATATATATATATATATAAATAATATTAATAGTTATATGCAGAGTATAAAAGATTATTCTATTCCTGGTCCCCTACCCAACCTCGGTCCTTCCTAGTGGTCCATATCCCGTATAATCATTACCTATTTACTATACAACATCAATGCCTAGTTTAAGTCTAAGTACCACTTATTGATACCTAGTTCACTTAAACTACTGCTCTGATACCATATTTGTAACATCACGGTTTTCAAAACTTTCAAATCTCTATTTTAATCTCCAAAAGTGATCATTTTAAAACCACCAAAAATACGGGATGTTAATTTTTAATCGAGACTTCGAAATGTCCGCTTTAAATTGTTACGTTTTATCCATTTTTCCAAAACATAAGCCAACCCAAAAGTTAAGATTTACAATCCTAAAGTTTACTTACAAACAACCGGGGACATATCTACCCGATAGAAAATTTACATATTTATATATAACACACCAAAAGCAAGTACTAATATACCCAAAAGATCTTAATCAACGCTTGAAACAACACCCGAACTAAGATTCCTTATCTTTACCTTTGTCTACAATCCTCTTTCCTGAAAAAAAATAATCAACAACGGGTAAGCTATAAAGCTTAGTGAGTTCTATATGAAAATACATGGTTATAATGCCTTATATAGTTATATTCATTGAAGAATGAAACGAAATCTCGAAACGAAAAGCTATTATAACATCGAAGACCAACAACTCGGATAATTCCATAATTACATTCCAAAAGACTTACCAGACTCATAAACATAACATAACAATATCAAGAAAATCAATACATCATAAGTTCAACAACAACATACGTTCTTATCGACAAGATCGACAACGAAATGTCAATCGTGCCATACGAACACCTATCACATGGATCAAGTACCGTATCATGTAAACATATCATGAATCAATTATAAAATATCAAGAATAGTGCACCACTCCCACCTTCATCTACTGGGTACGTGCAGAATAGTACTCACACTCGTCTCCTAACACACGAGATACGTGAGTACAACGGACCGGTATGCCACACCCAACCTCCGTCTCCCTGGGATACGTGGACATACACCGCTTTCCAGCGTACTACACGAAGTAGTACCCGTATTCACGGTTCACCAAGAGATCAACAAAACAGTCGCGGATCCGGACTCGACCGACATCGCAAAAAGATCATACAAATACCAACCGGAATCATAGGGACTTACACTTGTTAAACATTACGAATACATGAAACACAACTAATGCAAACGAAAGTGCATATACATATAAGTACTCATAAACATGTATTTCATATAAACTCACAGTGCACAAAATGGTCCAACCGAATGTGTCGTTCCAACTCTGTAGTCCGAGTATGTATGGCACTCCAAAAGCTTCCAATTATACTCTTATACTCCCTGGAGTATACATATTCAATTCCATAAGTATATAATTACACTATCTCATTATATTCCAATTTTACTGTATAACCCTCTGTTCTAACACATTTTTAACCATCTTAAACTCAAAATTACATTCTGACTTCTATACAAGAAATAAAATAGACTCTTTTATCGTTCATATGCCACTGACCTCATGTCCATTGGATTTTTCTTTGATTTTATATAAATTTTACAACACAGCAGCTACAAGCTGTCAAAGTTCAGCTTGACAGCCCTGTACTAAATGCATTTTTAGCACATCTTAAACCTGTAATTAGGTTATAATGTCTTCATATAAAATAAACTAGACATTTATACCTTTCTAATGCCACTGGAATCACCCTTTTACGATTTTTCTGTGATTTTATACAATTTTTCAAAGTCTGCGTATTTACATTGTCATTCCACTCAAAAATCTTCATTTTTACATGTTCCAAAAGCCAATTCAACTCTAAATGCCCCTAATTTCATATTTTCATCACAAACTATCATATTTTAACTATTTCTAGCAAAACTTCATGAAATCTTGCATAATTTCTCATTCCATAACCTTTACCTATGAGTTGTACCTTATGCTTTAAGACTTGTACATTTTGTTCATAAGCTTGTAAAATTACTTGAATGCATTCATCATTACCATCATAATCATGATACACTACCATATTTTAACAAGAAATATACTTAATCACTAAAATTCATACCCATCATAAACCCCAATTTCATGATAATATCAAAAAACATAAACTAATCATCATCTAGCATCAATATCATGTTATACAACCATTTTTTTTTAACATGAAAATACCAAAAATCCTAACCATATGAAACCCTAGATTCCTTAAATCACCATCAACACCAAAAATCATGAAATGGGTTCAAGATAGTGTTTATACCTTTGTTTAATCTTTCAATTTCATCAAAATCTTGTTGAATCTTCTTGATTTTGAGCTTGGATGAGTACACTATGTGAGAATCGCACCTTGAGTGTGTGTGACTGATTTGGGGCTGGAATTTATCAAACAAGAGTGAAAATCCCGTTTTTGAACTATTTTGGTCAAAAAGTCAACATATTTTTCCATTGTTGGCAGATTTAGTCCCTCATGCGTATCTGGGTTGTTTCAACTCCGATTGGCACGAAACTTTCCAGATCCCTTAATTAATGTATAAGAAGCTTAAGTATAAAATTTCAGCCTCTAATTCAACCCAGAAGTCCATTTTCCAATCTTACGTTGATATATATCACTTATAACATCGTACTTCTATAACTCCCAAACGGTTGGCTTTATTTAAGTTCCGTCACTTATAGCACTTCTTAATATATTGATCTAGGGTGTTCCAACTTGTTTCACTCAATTTGGATCATCCGTTCAAGTTTTGGGTAGAATTTTCCCATTTAGGCACTCTAGTGACCTACCCGATTTCCATTTAAACAATGCACTTTGTATTTTGAACTCTCTCATCATCTAATTATGTCATTTGTGATGTGTTAGCACCAATCTTACCTCCTACATATCAATCCAACTATGGGCTCTACTTATATCTCACTATAACACTTAACATTTTAGCAAATTCTCCTTTTTACATAATTAACACATAAAACATGTTTTAACATATAATACAAATTCTTCATCACCATTTAAGCATATTTAGGAGGGTGGATGTTACAGCGTTAGCTTCAAATTGCAAACTTCAGATTGGATGATCTTGAATCCAATAGATCTGTGATCTAACAATCTCCCCCTTTGGATCAAGATCATTACTAAACGGATTTAGCAATTCAGTCTTCTCTTTCAGCTCAATCTTTTCTTTAGCTCAGAATGCTTTAGCAAAGTATCTTCAAAGAAAATTTATCTGAAATTAGCGTGTCTTCTGAATACCTTGATCTCTCGCATTACTTGGTTAGCTTTTCTCTTCTTCAATGTCTCTTGAGACATAACTTGTAATGGACATTTCTTCAAGCTTTAGGTTCTCCCCCTTTTTGATGAATAGAGAAACGATTTCATCAAAACTCTGAGTAAGAAATGTCTGTCATTTGGAGCCTCTGATTCGTCAATTCAGAAGATATTCATCCAGATCTTTGCAAATCCAGACAAAATAATCGTGTAACACCTGAATCAACAAATGAATCAGTTAATATGCCTGTCAGTAACACTAAGTCACTGTGTGTAACGCATACACATTGGAAAGGAGCTTTGTGATGTTCACTCCCCCAGGTCTTCCATTCAATCATCGAAACACCACAAAGGTAATTTCTATAAACGTTATGACAAAGAAACAAATTCCTTGTGTGTTCGTGCAAGTGATAGAAATAATTTAGCACAGATGATTGCTTATAGGCTCAAATTTGTGTAAACCACTGAGACAACAGTAAGTATAAACACAGACTCAGTGTGCATGATTGAAGTGCGAAGGTGGGGCGGACTTCCTTCTTTTCAATATCCAGATTTTCCAAATGAAAATCAGATAGAAAATGTGTTGCTTCCCTTTTGAAAATGTGAAACACTTTCTTGTTAAGAAGAAAATGAGTAGATGGTGAGGTTTGATCAAGAGTTGGCATGGGCTAGTTGCCTGTTTCAATAATGATCACCAAAGAATTGTGAAACATTAGAAATGTGGCTGCCCGGCTCAGAAAAAGTTGGTGCAGAGTTCTGATATTCTTTTAACCCTGTTCTCACACGCTCTTTCTTTTAAACATTTAGCTTACTCTAACCAAACTTTCTTTCTTGGTTTGACACACTCATTTCTTTTCGACTTCTAACACTCAATCACTATGGATTAACTTCTTGGGTAGAAATCACTGGTTAAGGTGATTCCATTGAAGTTGTGTTAAGTCCTAGCACAATGAAATCATGTTTTCCTATGATGCATATAATGCTTAGATTGGTTTAACTATTTCAGTTAAAGCACAATGTAGATCTTGAAAACATTTAAAGTCACACTTCCAATTCATGAAATCGGTTTAAGATTCGGGAAGTGGTTTGAACATTTAGGATCAATGTTTTCTATGATTGAAAGTTGTCCTCCTTTCAACCATATGTGAGATGAAGATAAGGAATTGTACCTTTACGTGCGATCTTACATCTCATGAAGCAAAGCTTAAAGTCATAAAAATATGATCTTATAAGCATCTCTCAAAAATTCTGCAAAAGTCTTATGTCAAGTCAAAGCAAATTTATTCACTTAAATTGAAAAATGACAAAAAGAAGTAAAACAATTAAAGTACGAGTTCTGATCAGAAATAATCAGAAGTCATCACCTTTTTACTCCCCCTGAAATTATGCATCAGAACATTATCATTGTTAAAGATATGCATTTAAAATTTCAGACAAATATGTACTCCCCCTTGATGGTTGATTTCCTCATTTGAGTATTGGAGTACACTCTTCATATCAGCACTGAAGTAAGGTCTTTTGATCTTTGAAGAACGAGTCCTGATCTATACATAATCAGAAGTCGTCATTCTTTGAAGTTCGGGTTCTGAACTGAAGTATTCAGAAGCCTATTTGACTTTGATGTCCGGGTCTTGAGCTGATTTACTCAAGAACCATTCTTCTCCTACTCCCCCTTGACAGTAGGTGCCTGCAACACATAATCATCCTTTTTCTTTGGTACCCAATGGTATTTGGGTCCATGTGTGTTAGTTGTAGTTCTTGTGGGGGTTACTGAGTAAGAACCATACCAGTAATGGTCACTCGTCTTGTGAACAGGATCATGTGTACGACAATAAGAACAATAGAATTTCTTACCTGACAAACTGATTAATTTATCTCTCGTGTAGAAAAAATCAGGTTTACCTTTAGGCGCATTGTTCTTCTTGGCATTCTGCGTATGTACACATTACTTCTTACATTTCAGCTCATCTTTCTTCTTTGCTTCAACTGGTTTCCTGTTCCAGACCAGTTCAGCTTCTTTGTAGCTAATCCTTCTCTTCCTTTGATGTGTACCTGAACCATCTATGTTTCTATCAAATAAAAGGTTAGAACTACGAATTTGATTAGAAGATTTAACTGACCTTTTGGAAGAAGCAATTTTGGATGTTGAACTTGTAGCTGACTTGAATGAGCATTCTGAGTCAGCTGAATCATCTCAAGGTGAGTGGACAATTGACTCTGGAGTCTTGCGCTCAGTCACCACCACCATTGAAATAACCTTTTCAAGCTCATTAACCTTTGAAGAATAACTGTTTCTTTCTTTGACAAGAAGTTCAATCTTCGTCTCAAGCTCACACTTCTTCTTCTTCTCTTTCTGTGCATTTTTAGAAAGTTCAGATAGCTTTGCATTAAGCTTCCTAATTGCAGCTTCAAAGGTGCTTCTTTCTTCTTCAAATTCCTTGTTAGTACCCTTTCTTCCATCTGATATTTCTTTTAAGTATCTAGCATTCTTCTGATCAAATGCCTTCTTCTTCTTGGCAAATTGATCTCTTTCTAAAATGATTACTTTCTCAAAGTTACTAACTTGTTGAGAAAGCTTTAAACATTTAAGCTCAATTACCTTCTTCTCTTCAACACTCTTCTTGGAAAGATCTGAGAACTTCTTTTCAAACTCAGATATTTTCTTTTGTAGCTCAGCATTTGTACTCTCCAAAACCTTTACCTTTTCTTCATAGCTTTCAACAGAAGCTGCTTGCAGGATCTCGATACTTTGATCTTCTAAGTCTGAGATCTTTCTTTTTAGCTCATCATTCTCAGCTTCCAAATCTTTTCCTTTTAAGAAAACCTTTCGGTCTGAGTTAATCCATTCAGAGTTTAATGCAAGATAGTCCCAAATCTCTTTCCCTGAAGCTTCGGGAATATCCATTAAATCATATATTTCTTTAGAAATACTCTTTCTCAGATAAACTCTAGCTCTATAATCAGCAAAATCTCTTTGCACCTGTGCTCCCTCAGACAATGATAATCTCATGTAGTGACCCAGATCATCATTATCTACAAAGCTGAAAAAATTAATTTTCCACTTTTCGTATTCTACTTTATTCAACATTGGAAAATAGGAAGACATTCTGTTAAGATTAGAAAAACTTGAATATGATCGTTAGCCCAAAATAAAATCAGATAAAATTTAGAAATAAAATTTCCAAATTTAACCAAGTCTGGAACTGGAGCAAAAATCAACTTTGCGTTAGAAGATGCTGGCGCAAAAGGGGTTTTGCGCGAGAAGCGGGTCGCGCGAACTGGAGGTTTGCACGAGACGTGTATGGCGCAAAGCAAACTATGCGTGAGAAGTGGTTGGCGCAAGACTTGAGATTTGCGTGAGAAGAAGTTCGCGCAAAAGAAGTTTCTCGCGAATAGTTGATGGAGCAAAGGAGAGGTTTGCGTGAGACTTGAGTGGCACAAATGTGGAATGCGACTGATATGATGTTGCGATCGGGGTGTTGTCGACCGGTCTCTTGCTTCGACCGGTGTTAAGCTTTTCTTCGACCGAACCTTTGTTGCTCGACCGGTTAAATGGTCGACATATATGAAAAGTGTGCTTTTAAAATAGATGGACCGGTATTTTCTTTTCTTGAGGAGTTCGACCGGTATTTTACCTTCCACCAGTAAGAATGCTTAACATTCAATAGGTCCGACCGGTATTGATTTGGACCGGGAAGGTGTAAAACTTTTCGACCGGATGAAAGTTCTCGACCGGGAATGTGCAGTGTCCCGACCGAGGTTGGTTGTGACTTGACCGACCGGTATGAGGATTCTCTCGACCGGACCTTTGTTTATATCGGTCGACCGATATATGAGATGAACAAAGAGATTTCGACCGGTATCGATGGAGGTGAGGAGATCGACCGGTCTAAACAGTATGACCGGTAATGTGTTGGACCGGTAGGGTGGTGATCAGTAGTCGACCGGTAATATGAGTCGACCGGTAAATTAAGATTGACCGGTAATCTGTTAGAATAGATAGACCGGTATTCTGATCTTCTAAGTTAAATCGGCCCTGTAAATCCCAAATCGACCAATCTAGATGTCGATTTACAACACCAAATTTTGATACAATGATCGACTTGCCAAATGCAACAACACACAACCTTTTGATTTCGAAAACAACCGCTGTATCAAAATATGATCGATGATACAATGTTCTTGAAAAATGAAGAACACAGAGACGATTTTTAAAATTTGATTTTGATCTGGTATATAGCTCTGATACCAATTGTGAGTTCGTGTGTTTGAACACGATCGTTACCAGATAATCAAACAACAAACAAGATACGATTTACCAACCTGTTTAGATTACAAACGATGTATTACAAGGTTGATATTGTTTCTCTATTTAAGCTCTCACTGTTTCTCTCTGTGAACAGTGTTTGATCGATTTCTTAGATGTTGAGATTTCTAATTATTTGAGATATTAGAAGTTGTGAGATAATAAATATCTCATAACCTTATATATCTCAAACATAATATCTAAAACTTAAACTAAATATCCTAAATCTAATACCTAAATAATATCTGTATATTTAATCTAATAATAAAATACTAAAAACAATACTTTGACATTTATTACAAACGACATTAGACTTATATCGAGAGCAAATTTTCAGCGTTAGCTTCAGATTGCAAACTTCAGATTGGATGATCTTGAATCCAATAGATCTGTGATCTAACAATCTCCCCCTTTGGATCAAGATCATTACTAAACGGATTTAGCAATTCAGTCTTCTCATTCAGCTCAATCTTTTCTTTAGCTCAGAATGCTTTAGCAAAGTATCTTCAAAGAAAATTTATCTGAAATCTGCGTGTCTTCTGAATACCTTGATCTCTCGCATTACTTGGTTAGCTTTTCTCTTCTTCAATGTCTCTTGAGACATAACTTGTAATGGACATTTCTTCAAGCTTTAGGGTTTTTTTTTTTGTTTTCCGAGTGCTTTCTATAGGTTATTTTACATTTCACATTCATAACCAAATATTCATAAGAATATCACATTTTGTCATAGCATTACTCCAAAATCGAAATCCGACTTCAGTTCGTATCCGTCGATCCCGCATTCGCGACAGTTTCTGTCAACAAACCGTGCAGTTTCCTTGTCTCCGTCACCACACATTCCCTAAATATCCTAAATCTAATATCTAAATAATATCTAGATATTTAATCTAATAATAAAATACTAAAAACAATACTTTGACATTTATTACAAACGACATTAGACTTATATCGAGAGCAACTTTTCAGTGTTAGATTCAGATTGCAAACTTCAGATTGGATGATCTTGAATCCAATAGATCTGTGATTTAACATATAATTTTTCTTATATTTTAGTTTTAAGTTCCATATGTTGAAGTAAAGCTTCTATTTTTCTAATTTCTAATTGGAAAAAGGAAAAATAAAAAAGAAGGAAACATGATCGTAATTCAGGTTTTATCTCTTTTATCATTCTATATTTTGTAATTTAGGGTTTTGCCCATTGGATTATTTTTTAATTATAATTAAGAAAAATCAATGTGAGGATTAGTCAACTAGCTTAATTAGGTTCCAAACCCTTTAAAAAAATCGTATGTTTCATCATTTCATTTGCTTAAAAAATAAGCATAGGGGTATTTTTTTTTACATTATCGCATAGGAGATCAAAAACCCTAGGACTGACCCTGCTTGCAGCCGCTCCCAATCAATTCTTCCACATCTCTCCCTTTGCCCAATTAGCATAGAGTTGCAAGAGTTTCTGATTTTCACCCTTTTAATTTACTTACGGAATATTATTTTACGTTTTAATGATGGTTTATTTTTTAACGAGACTTTTGGCCGACTTGCCGAAGGTACATTTGGGTAACCTTGTTTGATTAGATACGAGTTTTTTCTACAGCATGTGCATATAGGATATTTGTGTTTGTGTTGCGGTTCTACATTGCATAACAAAACAATTGCAACAACCACTACCTCAAAATGCCACTTAGGCAACAAATGAAAAATGTTTCCTAAGAGGGGTTTATGTGTTGCCTAAGGCTTAGGCAACATGCCTATGTTGCCTAAGAAGTGTTGCCTTCTCAATGTTGCATAAGAACCTAGGCAACATAGGCAAACATTTTATGTTGCCTAAGCGGACTCCTTAAGCAACAGACAACAAGTTATGTTGCTTATGAAAAAAAACATATGTTGCACCAAACCTTGTTGTAATCTTCATCGTTCTCATCATCGTCATCATTTGGTATATCAATACACGGTGTAGGACCAATTAATGTTGATAAAAATCTGACATATGGGAATGATGGTAGTCACGGGATCTTGGTATGGTTCCTCTACCTCATATCGTGGATCGACATATGTGCTTCGTGCAAGTGTACTCGTCTTGTATGTACATCTATGAAACATGTGATGAACAATTTTCCAACCATTACCAAACATTGGATCATCAACGTAGAATACTTGTTTTGCATGTAAGGCGAGACAAAATTGACTATCTTTGTAACAATCAGTCTTTGTATCAATCGAAATCAGACCACGATCTAACTTTGTAATATCTTCGTCGTACCACCTATACTTAAACAACACGACCGACATTGCTTCGGGATACTTTAGCTCTACAACTTGTAGTAGAACCCTATAGTACAACACGTCGTCTGCCACTATCATCACCCCGCTATTTTGTGTCTTACAACTCTCATCTCGTTGTTCACATATGAATCTAACACCGTTCACGTTGCACTGTAGGTATACAATAATTTGTTGAGGGCCTCGTGATAGTATCTCTAGTTCTTACTGTACATTATGTTGTTCGTATTCCATCTGCATAATAAAATATATGAATTGTCAAAAAAAACATAATTAATGTTTATCCAAGTTTTGAAAGTTATGGTCGAAATGTTTACCCAAGTTTTAAAAGTTTGATGGAATGTCGCTATACGATGCTCGAAGCAACCTTCCGGGTAGTCTATTGCGTAACGTTCATTGAACTTATCAATATTTGGTTGTGCTTCTGTACAGTTAATAATAACCATCCAACGAGTTGTTTCCATTTCTTTTCTAGTCAAAGTGGCGTTCTAGAGGCGACTATTCGGGATAACATAATCAGACACGACTGTTAAGCTCCACCGAGATGAATCTGACATCAAAGTGTTGTTTTCTGCAAAAGATTCGTTATTCAAATAGAGATTCATGAACGTCACACACTCATGCATGAGATATTGTTCAGCAATACAACCCTCGGGATATCGTGTGTTTGTTACATGTTTCTTGTATTCTCTAAGTTGCCTAAAACGTAAGATCATTAATTAATATAATTTAATATATTTAATTATCAATATTAGTAGTGTGCACATACCTCTCTATAGGAAACATCCAAGTGAAATGCATAGGACCGGTTAGGAAGACTTGTTCAGGAAGATGGATGCAAAGATGTACCATGATTGTGAAGAAGGCTGGAGGAAATATGACCTCTAACTTGCATAATATCAAAATAATGTCTTTTTGCATTTGTTCAACAACTGACTTCTTCAACTCTCGAGCACACAACATCTGAAAGAGTCTAGATAAGTCACAAATTGCGTCGACGACATGATTGGCCACGTTGGGTCGTATAACCACGGGAAGAATGTATTGGTGCAACACGTGGCAATCATGACTCTTCAAACCATAAAACTTCTTGTCATTTATGTTTACCTTGTTCTTTAAGCTTCCAGCATAACCACTAGGATATTGAACCGCAACAATTTGATCAAGTACCTCGAGGAGAAATTGAGGCTTCAATGTGTAATAAGCATAAGGTAATGTTGTCTTTCGCGAAGTACCTCTGGGTTTCTTCGGCCAAAGATGCTTGCGTATCTTCATATCTTCAAGAGTTTTACAGGCATTAAGATCATCCTTAGATTTTCCATCAAACCCAATAATAGTACCAAGAATATTGCACATACATTCTTCTCGATGTGCATGACATCCAAGGCATGTCTCACTTTAGATTTCTTCCAATACGGGAGCTCCCAAAAGATACTTTTGTGAGTCCAACACAACTTTGTCTCATTCATCCCCTATAATGTTTACAATAATAAATAAATAAAAGTCCTAAAATGTAATAAATTTACTAACCTGTCTCGATTTTTTCTCTTTAACAAGACTCAAACGGGGGTATCGGTGGGAGATAGTTTCCTGTAAACCTGAATCGCGGTTCGAGTTTGTGGAGCTAATTGAAACTCGTCTTTTCCGTTAAAATCTCTCACTTGAGTTCGAAATTCATGATTCATATCTAACAATCTACGTGTCCCCATATACGACATCCTACCATGAGAGAACTTAGCATCAGTGTCATCCAAACATATGGGACACACCTTGTACCCTTTCATCTGAATACCACCTAACATTCCCAACCCTAGAAAATCACTAATGGTCCACATCACCTCATCTTTCATCATAAAGTACTCTTCCCCGTATCGATCCCATGTCCTAAAACTTGTATCCCAAAGAACTTTGAGCTCATCAAATAGTGGTCTCATAAACACATTGAGACATTTCCCTGGGATTTTGGTCTGGATATCAACATCGTTAGTATATTAAATTCCTTTTGAATGCACATCGAAGGACATAAGTTGTATGGAATCATAACAATTGGCCAAAGGCTATAGGGAGTAGCAGAAGCCCCGAATGGACTAAATCCAACAGTCGATAAAGCTATGCGAACGTTTCTAAGGTCACTCGTAAATTGAGGAAATGACCTAGTATGTGTCAAAAAAAAATATAAATATATTAAAAGCATTAACTTGTCAAAAAAATATAAATATATTAAAATCATTTACCTATCAAAATAATTAAATGTTTCACCATCGGCTGGGTGCCTCAATACATAATCGTACGAGGACGTTTCCCTTTGACCATGCCATCGCATATGACCTGCAGTATATTTTGACATGTACAAACGCTGCAACCTCGGTGTCAGAGGAAAATAACGAACAATCTTCATTGGTACTTTGTTACCGACATCTTCATATCTTGGCAATCCACATACAGGGCACTGGTCATGTATGTCACCTTCTTTGTAGTATAAGAAACAACCATTTAAACATGCATGATAAGCTCATACCCCATCCCAACGCCCTTGAGGATTTTTTTCGCCTTTTCGTATGATTTAGGAAGCTTGTTTGGAGTGGGCAATAAAAATTTTTGAAACCCCAAATACTTATCAATTGCCTTGATAGAATTTCCAGTTTCTTCTTTAAGAGAAATTGCTCTTAGAAGGGCACCCAAGGAAGTTTCTGTACAATCCTCGTACAATGGAGTATTTGTTTCCGCTATCAGTCGTGAATAGGCATCAATCACTTTGAAAGAAACATTGTCCACATCACAAACATGAGCACCCTCCTCGGCGATTGATTCATTATCATTGTATCGCTCACGGGATGGAAATGCATCTTCCACAAATTGTACAACATGTTTAACATTGTGACTCGAAAATGCTCGATCACGTATCATATTCAGGCTTCATTGCGATGCAGTAGGTATATCTGTAACCTCACCGTGTTGATCCCACACGGTATAAGTTTTCATTATATCAACATTTTTTAAACTAAAAATTATATCTGCCTCGTTTTGAAATAACATGTTGCCACAATCTATGCAGGGGCATTTGTAATAACCATTCCAACTCACTGAATTATTTTTAGCAAATTCCAAAAATGTATATATTCCCAAAATGTATTTTTCCTCGTATCTTTTTAAATTCATCCAACTTTTATCCACATTTTATGTCATGTTTGTATGTGAAAAATAAATACATAAATAAACAAGAAATAACTACAAAATCGCTCCATAATGCGTTCCAATTTTACATGATATAAACATGAAATAACTACAAAATCATACAAAATAAAATAAAGTAAGAGCTAAACGTATTTTTAGACACGTAGTAATCCAAATTTAGACGAGATAAACATGAAAGAACAACAAAATTATAATTACCTAAGAAAATCTAAATGTCTTTTGATGATGAAAACGTTTATATTGGAAGCGAAAATCGTTTCAAATCACATTCCAAATTTAAATGATATAAACATGAAATAACTACAAAATTAGATAAAATAAAATAATAATTTCCTAACAATCTTTAAACGTCCTTTGATGATGAAAACAACGTTTGTTGGAAGCCAAAAATCGTCAAAATTGCGTCCCAATTCCTTAGAAACGAATTTTTTTGAAATAGTGAAGAAATGTTTGAATGAAGATGAAATGTCAGAAATGGGGGAACCATCATTTTATAACAATGACTGTGATCTTTGGCAACATAGAAACAAGAAAATATGTTGCCTAAGTTAGATCTTACGCAACAAACATAATAGATTATTTGTTGCCTAAGTAAAAGTAGGTGTGAAATTTAAATCATCCGTCAACAAGTTATTACATTTTCAACTTCCTATATTTATTTATGTTTTTGACCTTAGGCAAAACATAAACGATAAAATATGTTGTCTAAGATAGATCTTAAGCAACAAACACAATAGATTATATGTTGCCTAAGTAAAAGTTGGTGTGAAATTTTAATCATTCGTCAACAAGTTATTACATTTTCAACTACCTATATTTATTTATATTTTTGACCTTAGGCAACATAGAAACAAGAAAATATGTTGTCTAAGATAACTTTCATCTATTAAAAAAAACATTATAAAACTAAGGCAACATAAGGGCACTACAAAAAAGAGGCTATCACCAACGGTCAAATCCGTCGGTGAAAGTCCGATCCGTCAGAAATCCGTCGAAAATAAGCCCTCGGAAATAATGTGGTCGAATGCCACATTTCCGACGGAACACCGAAGGATATTACCGACGGATCACCGACAACGTGGAGTTTCCGACGGATCACTGACGGCCACTTATTACCGACGGATTACCGACGGCCAAATATTACTGATGGGTTACCGACGGGCGGAGTTTCCGAAGGATCTTTTCCGACGGTATTTAACTAATTTAAATTAAATTTAAAAACATTTACCGACGGATAATTCATCGGTAATTTAATTTTTTATTAAAAAATAATAAAAAAATTATAATTTCCAGTTTAAAACGTGTACAAAACCTGCCCCATTTATTATTTAATATCCAGTTTAAAATATGTACAAAACCTGTCTATTTTTCATTTAATATCCAAAAAATAAAAATAAAATGTAATTTCAAAACGTAAAATTATCAAAAAAAAAAATTCAAACACCGTTAATACATCTAACTATCCTACAACGGGGGAGGGTAGGTAGGGGGGTAATTTTGAAACTTCTTCATGAAGGCCTCAAATACTTTCATTTGCTCTTGCAACTGGCGCGTCACTTGTCTCTCTTCCTCTAACTTCTGTTTTTGCTCATCTATCTGAAATTTAACATTTGACAAAAATATAACAATGTTAGACAACATTTAACAAACATATAACAATGTTAGACAAATAGCTGTAGTCCGTCGGAAATTGGTCGGTGATCCGTCGGCAATTACCGACGGATTTATGCCGTCAGTAATGGTTGGTCGGTATTAAGGATTTTTCTAGTAGTGGGGAAGATGTTGCTTAAGATAGTTGAAGCAACATATAATTATTCATATGTTGCATAAGGTCTGACTTAGGCAACACTTATGCAACATAGAACTACACCTTGCCTAAGAGGAAACTTAGACAACATATATTAGCCTTTGTTGCCTAAGCTTATATATCTTAAGCAACATAAGCAATTAACATTTGTTATCTAAGACAACATTTGGTGTAGTGAACCTTCTCATGTCGACTCGATCATATACACCAAACATATTGAAAAAAAACATTTAATTCGTCCATATGCCAAGAAAGAAAAGCTTCACTCTCTTTGACGTATTACAAGGAAGAGACCCCGTTATCTCACGAAACCTAAAACTATGTTCTTTGATTTGAACATATATTACTACAACAAAATCAAGTTTATAAAACGCTAAAAATGTCTAAGTGTCTTTATTTACAGGACTTCAATTTAAAGAACCAAAACATTATATAAAAGTGTTACAATAAGTTTATATGATTAACATTTTAAAAAGTTTTTAGAACATTTTATAAATAAGGTGTCATATTAGATATTTTGTAGAACATTTTTTAGAAGTGTCTATGAACACACCATTTACTATTACATTTGTGTTTAATTATATGACACTTTTCAATTAATGTCACATAAAATAGTAATACAATGCTTATAATAAAAATTGCCTTAGAAGTTGCTGAAATGATCAAAAGTGTCATAAAAACTTATTTTCACATTTTTAGGCGGACAATTGTTTTGGTCCAATAAACTTAATTAAGTCTTATAAACTCAATTTTGTTGTAGCTATATACCTAACTTATTGGTAAAACATTGAATTGAAGATGAACCATCCATGTCAATCTTAAAAGTCTTGATGCTAGATCTCTTCATATGATGTGGAAATTTTAATCCAGGTAAATAAAAGGCACCAAATATATTTTACATAGGGATTCTCTGGTACGCCATATTATTCTCTTACCCTTACTAGTTTTAGGGTTTTCAATGGCGATAGCATTCTATATACAATCGATACACATTTAGAGTTCAACAGTAACTATGGCCAATTCACTTATGGGAGAAAGAAGGTATTACGCTTCATTTCCATCAAGTGTAATTCCACAGGTTGTGATCAACTGCATTTCCTGTTGCAGTCTCTTCGGTTACGGAATCAAGACGAGGAGGGCTAAGAAGCATCCCTTCAGCCATGTCGTTTATCAGATTGGGCATATTAAATATCAAATCCTCATCCATAAACTCATCGGCAATCCAAATAGCTGGTGGTTCAGCTGTAACACCACCATCATGACAGCTTACCAAAGCATCCATAGCCGCTCCTGCCGCTGCCGCCGCACTAGCAGCAGCCACCTGGATGTCACGAGAAGCGGCAGAGGCAGGCACTGGCTTAGAAGAAATGGAGTTTGGGAAATTAAGCTGGGCTGCTCCACCCTTGAGTGCCACCGCCGCCACATCGTAAGCCACCGCCGCCATTTCAGGGGTCGGGAATGTACCAAGCCAGATCCGATTCGGTGATTTCGGCTCACGGATTTCAGAAACCCATTTTCCACTGCTTCCTCTTCGCCTCACTCCGTGATATATAGGGTGTTTCTTCGAAGAACCAGTAAGAGGAGAACTGCTGCTTTTCGACATTAATATAACTCTTATTAAAATGATTGCTTAAAACTTCACAAATCTGTTTGAAGATGAAGATCATCATGGAATCCATGCGCTTATATATATTAGGTTTATGATGAACTTTTTAGGGTTTATGAATATTTGCAAACCAGTTGGTGATGAACTGCCTTTTTTGAGGTTTTGAGGTGTACGGAAAAATCTTTGCTGTGGATCATTTTAGAAGACAAGCCACTTGAGTTACAGCAGTGGTCGATATGCCTTTTGATGGAGGATTTAGAGTTTAACCTGTTATCGGAATGCACTTATTATGCAACTGACTTTTCTAGTTTATGTTACACACTGAGGGAACATATTGGTCATCTTCGGTCCCACCAAATGCTAAATATAGTATGGAGTTAGGATATAAGGTGTAACATATATTATCGGAACACTCTCGAGCTAACGTGTAATTTCATTGTGCTTAGAATTGATTTCTAGGATTTGAATATTTCAATGTATAGATCTGGAGAGGTTGAGATTGAGACATCACGAACAATAGACTTAAAGTAGTTGAGTTTGGTGTATCTTAAGATTACAATCCTTGGGTTTGGCATATCTAACATGTCAGATGACCTATTTTTTGTTCCATCATTGTTAATGGATCGAAATCAGGTCTCCCCCGTTATTGTAAGTTGTTATGAGACTTATTGCGAGTTCTCTCTTTTATTAAAGCCTCAACATTTAGGATATGTTTGGCAAACTAGCTGATAAGGTAGCTTTTTAAAACGCTAATATGAGTAGTTTTTCAATAAGCTAGCTAATAAACAAGTTTATAGTCATCCAAACATGTACAAAAAAAAACTAACTTATAAGCTAGTTTTTTTTGCTAAACAATGCCTTAAGGTCAACCATGTTTATAATATCAAAGCTACTTTTTATGATTTCGATTATTAACAGTTTTTTCTCACTAGGTTTTAGCCTAACACTTTTTCTTAAAATGACATGTATAACAGGTCATCCTAGCGGTGGGATTTCTCGAGTTTGAGCGAAGATTCGGAATGAGGAAATAACATTTTTGGTGAAGTATAGCAAAGGCGTACACTTTTGCTTTTAAGTCAACATTTCTTTTGAAAGGAGATAGCAACACCCGTCTTTAATCTAAGCCTTTGTACGTTTATATTAGTAGGTTGTATCCCCTTAGTGGCTTGTTGTGTATACGTTATACTATTTCCCCTGTTCGGTGAATTGTTTATGTTAGAATTTTAATTTCCGCATTTATTTGGGTATGAATTAGCCCTATTTTTATGGGGGTTACAATTATCCATAACGATCATGATGTGTTATACTAAGTTTGGTGAATGAAAGGTCATATTTTAACTCTTAACAAAAATTAGTACAAGGTGTGAAGCTATGGAGTTGCTAAAAGCTCGATGATTGCTATACTGATAAAGTTATCATTGACAAATAATGATCAAGAAACAAAACAAGGAAACAAACCATTGTTAAAAATTTCTATTAAGTTTTGTTAATATATATGTGGAACCCATATTACCTCCCAAAAGTGTCCTTGAGTAGATCAAGAAGATAGGTTCCTATATGAGAAATGGTCGAGGTCGAGGTTAGACTGTTTCCTCCAATGGACACACACATATATGTAATATTATATAGAGGTGGTTTCATTTGGAAACCACCATTATGTAGCAAACTTTGTAACCCATTTTGCCACCATAGATCATAATCATGAATGGATGAGATTAAACTGAGGTATTTATAGCAACCATGAAATACTTTTTTCTTTTTTAATTAAAAAATAAGTGGTAAAAGGGTATTATGGTACTTTTGATTATCTCTTTAATTTAGGAAAGCATATGAATCCCAAATTACTCCCAAAATCAATTTAACAATTAGACATTGGTATATTTTGGGGGTGGATTTCAGCAGATCATCTTCTTCATCGAAACCATGATTCAACTTTCATCTCCGTGTCTTCTCGGTTTCATCTCTGTTCATCGTCGTTCTCCGTGTCATCTCAGTTTCATCTCCGTTCATTTCCGTATCATCTCGGTTTCATCTCCGTTCATCGTCGTTCATCTCCGTTTCATCTCAGTTTCATATCCGTTTTCATCTCCATTTATCGTCGTTCATCTTTTTTTCATCTCCGTTCATCTCGGTTTCATCACCGTTTTCATTGGTCTTTCACTTCGTTTACGACCTGTTTTGTGTCAAATGTCAATCGGTATGAATTTTACTTGATCGATGAACAATGAAAGCGCCCTTGAATTTTGAAAAAAAAATTGAAAATTGATCCTACATATAAAAACGGTTAAGATTTAGTATATATCCAAAAAAAAATTTTTTTACCATAATAAACAATAAAATAGGCATTTATTATTGAAATAAACAAAAAATATATTTCCATGTAAAGGGTTATGATTTATTTTATCTAAATATATATTTTATTGATTAGGAATATTAAGTTACCATGTTTAAGCCTTAAATGTAATAAAAGAGATACCATTGCATTAAATGCAATACTAAAAAAACGTCCCCTCTTAATGAATCAATACATTCCATAGATAACTCTTCCATGGTAAAATGTCTAAAACACCCTTACTAATAATTAAAAAAAAGAAAAGTAAGAAATTCTATGATTGGTGGAAATGTGTTTGCATAGTTTGTAAACTATGGACGGTTTTCATATGATCCCTCCCCATATTATATATATATATATATATATATATATATATATATATATATAGGCTTTATTATAATATAGGCTAATGATCGTGTGAGAAAATATTATATATATATATATATATTATAATATAGACTAATAATCGTGTGGGAAGAAGAGTTAAGGTGAGAAGTGTAAAAATGATCCGGAGCCTTGATCATTTTTTAATCTCAAACTCAGTAATGAATCGCGCTTGATACAGGAATTGATTCAGTGAATCGCGGTGCATCTCATCATAACGTGCATCTAAGGATGGAGATCCTTTCTTACGCTTCTCACTATAACTTCATTTCTCACCGGCAACAAACCCTTATAATATATAAACGTTTTTATAGAACTAAATAAAATTTATCCCCATTTAACCTAGACTTGTAGCCGGTCTTGGCCACGTGCATCGTGTGCGACCGCACAAGAAATCAAAGTCCGAGGGGGCATCAAGTTGTCATCTATTACTAGTTTTTGGTTTAATAATTTGGGAATAGGATAACTGGGTTTTAACTATAAAAACAAAACAGACCAAAACCTGGTAGTGATGGATACTGACTGTGCATCGTTAACCGGTGAAAGACCCACATTTCAACAACTCAAGTTGATTTTTATTTAGCATTTTAACGAACAAACCAATTTTTTTAATGAACGAATATGATCATGAAAAGTTTTGTTCTCTTACGTTCGCTCGTTTAGCATCTTAACGAGCGAACATTAACGAACACATTTTCTTTAGAAATGAACAAAAATACAAAAAATTCCATTTGTTTACCGTTTGTTCGTTTGTTCAGTTAAGTTAAACGAACGAACAAGAACATAAAAAAATTTGTTCTTTAACATTCGTGTTTGTTTATTTGTTCGGTTAAGTTAAACGAACGAACATGAACAAACCTCCTTTCGTGTTCGTTCTGTTTGTTTTGCATATTGAAATTTGCAATTAATGCGCATGAATACATCACTGTACATTATCAGCACATTGGAGAACATTGCACAACAAATCAACACATTGTGATATTGCCTCATTGGGCACTTGCTTTTTGCAATGCACAATAACATAGATCACGAATTTTACAATTTATTATTGTTATTTTGATTTTTGTTTAATTTAAGCTTTGACATTATCATATTAGATTTAGACTTTAGACTTTAGGATTTAGACTTTAGACTTTTTGAGTTGTTGAGTTTTGATCCTTACTTACTATGTCATTAACTTTACTAATTATACTTTTCCATATCTTTTAGTTTTAAGTTTCATATATTGAAGTAAAGCTTCTATTTTGCTAATTTCTACTTAGAAAAAGGAAAAATAAATAAGAAGGAACCACAATCTTAATTCAGTTTTTATCTTTTTATCATTTTATATTTTGTAATTAGGGGTTTTGGTTTTTATTCCTCCCATTAAATTATTTTTTAATTATAATTAATAAAAATAAATTTGAGGATGAATCAACTAGCTTAGCTAGGTTCCAAACGCTTTAAAAAAATCGTATGTTTCGTCATTTCATTTGGTTAAGAAAATAAACATAGGGGCACTGTTTTTGGCGTTCTCGCACAGGACATCAAAAACCCTAGGACTGACCTGCTTGCAGCGGGTCTCCATCAATTCTTCCACATCGCTCCCTTTGCCCAATTAGCATAGAGTTTCAGGAGTTTCTGATCCCCCTGCCATTACTTACGAAATATTATTTTACATTTTAATGACGGTTTATTTTTTATCGAGACTTTTGGCCAACCTGCCCGAAGGTACATTTGGGTAACCTTGTTTGATGATATTGGAGTTTTCTCTAAAGCATGTGCATACATGGTATGTGTGTTTGTGCTGTCACATAACAAAACAATTGCAAAGACCTTCTCACGTGCACTCGATCATATGCACCAAAGGTATTGTTAAAACATTTAATTAGTCCATATGCCAACAAAGAAAAGCTTCACTCTCTTTGACGTAGTACAAGGAAGAGACCCCATTATCTCACGAAACCTAAAATTATGTTCTTTGATTTGAACATATATTACTACATCAAAATCAAGTTTATAAAACGCTAAAAATGTCAAATTGTCTTTATTTACAGGACTTAAATTTAAAGAACGGAACTAAAACGCGATGTCTAAAAATATTACAATAAGTTTATATGATAGAGGTTTTAAAAGGTCTTTTTGAAAACATTTTGAAAATAAGGTGTTATATAAAATAGTAATACAAATTTTATATAAAAAATGCCTTAGATGTTGCTGAAATGCTCAAACATGTCATAGGACCTTATTTCAACATTTTGAAACGGACAACTGTTCAGTCCCATAAACTTAATTAGGTGTTATAAACTCAAATTTTGTTGTAGCTATATACCTAACTTATAGGTAAAATTAACAACAAGGGCTGTGGCGTGGTGGTAAAGGCTTGGGGAGTTCATAGTGCTCAACCCGGTTTCGAGCCCCACTAGCAGCACTTGTGGCCACTGAGGATAATCTCAGGGATGCACGCTTTAGCAGCTGGGCCAAAAACCCTAATTGCCAGTGATTAGTCTGGGTCATAGGCCCACGATACCCTTTCCAAAAAAAAAAAAAAAAAAAAAAAAAAAAAAAACTTATAGGTAAAACATTGAATTGAAGATCGATAAACTATCCATGTCAATCTTCAAAGTCTTGATGCTAGATCTCTTTTCATATATATGATGTGGAAATTGGAATCTCAGATTAACATGCAACCAATATATTTTACATGGGGATTCTCTGGTACGCCATATTATTCTCTTAACCTTACTAGTTTTAGGGTTTTCAATGGCGATAACATTCTATATACAATCGATACACATTTAGAGTTCAACAGTAACTATGGCGAATTCACTTATGGGAGAAAGAAGGTATTACACTTCATTTCCATCAAGTGTAATTCCACAGGTTGTGATCAACTGCATTTCCTGTTGCAGTCTCTTCGGTAACGAAATCAAGACGAGGAGGGCTAAGAAGCATCCCTTCAGCCATGTCGTTTATCAGATTGGGCATATTAAATATCAAATCCTCATCCATAAACTCATCGGCAATCCAAATAGCTGGTGGTTCAGCTGTAACACCACCATCATGACAGCTTACCAAAGCATCCATAGCCGCTCCTGCCGCTGCCGCCGCACTAGCAGCAGCCACCTGGATGTCACGAGAAGCGGCAGAGGCAGGCACTGGCATAGAAGAAATGGAGTTTGGGAAATTAAGCTGGGCTGCTCCACCCTTGAGTGCCACCGCCGCCACATCGTAAGCCACCGCCGCCATTTCAGGGGTCGGGAATGTACCAAGCCAGATCCGATTCGGTGATTTCGGCTCACGGATTTCAGAAACCCATTTTCCACTGCTTCCTCTTCGCCTCACTCCGTGATATATAGGGTGTTTCTTCGAAGAACCAGTAAGAGGAGAACTGCTGCTTTTCGACATTAATATAACTCTTATTAAAATGATTGCTTAAAACTTCACAAATCTGTTTGAAGATGAAGATCATCATGGAATCCATGCGCTTATATATATTAGGTTTATGATGAACTTTTTAGGGTTTATGAATAGTTGCAAACCAGTTGGTGATGAACTGCCTTTTTTGAGGTTTTGAGGTGTACGGCAAAATCTTTGCTGTGGATCATTTTAGAAGGCAAGCCACTTGAGTTACAGCAGTGGTTGATATCTATGTTTGAGTCCTCTTGAAGATCCAAAATCTGTATATGGGATTTAGAGTTGAACCTGTTATCAGAATTGCACTTATTATGCAACTGACTTTTGTAGTTTATGTTACACACTGAGGGAGCACATAGGTCATCTTGGGTCCCACCAAATGCTAAATATAGTAGGGAGTTAGGGTGTAGAGTGTAATCGAAATTACCGGAACATACTGGAAGTTGATTTCGTTATTGTTAAAAAATAACTAACAAATAGTTGTTTTGTATTAGTAAAAACTTCATCTTTTTTAAAAGTTTATTGTATAAATACGTATGGATATAGGGCAGCTAAACGAAAACCAGAGGATGAAAGGAGAAACCAGAGGATAAAGAAAAGAAAGAGAGAAGAAGTTTAGAGAGAGAAATTATTGTTTCTCTATTTTTATTTCTTGATTACAATTACACAGACTTGCTATTCTATTTATACAAGAAACAATAGCACAACTACTTAACAAAACTCACACGTAAGTAGCTAACTACTTCACCATACTTCAAACACAACTATAACAATCAACAACCAACCATTGACTTTCTTTGACTACTCTATTATCCCCCCTCAAGCGAAACGTCGGGAACGATGTGAAGCTTGGACTTTAACATAGAAAATCGAGAGGATGTAAGTCCCTTTGTTAATATATCAGCAATCTGAACTTCAGTAGGAACATAACGTATCACAAGCTGCTTCGAGACTACCATATCACGAATAAAGTGCAAATCGATTTCCATATGCTTTGTCCGTTGATGGAATACGTAGCTCCAATGTTATCCCACCATATCGTTGGTGGACAACTAAGACCCAATCGCAACTCACGAGTCAAAGACATAAGCCAACATAGCTCCATAGCAACATGAGCTAAGGCACGATACTCTGCTTCTGTGCTAGAGCGAGCAACAAGGTGTTGCTTTTTATAACTCCAACTGATCAAATTTGGTCCAAGATAAACGCAATAACTACTTGTAGACCTTCTATCATCTGGACAGCCAACCCAGTCAGCATCCGTATAGGTATGCATCACAGTTGAGGACGATCTTTGAATCAATAAGCCATGAGTACTTGTACCTTTTAGATAACGTAAGATACGCTTTACCGCTATCCAATGTCGATCAGTCGGTTGGTGCAAGAATTGAGAAACTTTACTTACGGCATAAACAATTTCGGGACGTGTAAGAGCAAGATACTGTAAAGCACCAATAGTACTCCGATATAGTAAAGGATCATCTAGTGGAACACCAGAAAATCTAGACAATGTGAGACTGGTGATGAAAGTGCTGTCCATTTAAGAAGATCGAGAAGATATCGCTGTTGAGACAAATGTAAATTGTTTCCAGAAAATATAGCATGCACACCCAAAAAATAACTCAACTGTCCCAAATCTTTTAAAGCAAACTTGGAGTGTAATTTCTGAATTAAATCAGAAATAAACCCAGAGTCACTTGCCGTGAGAATTATATCATCAACGTATACCAAGATATAAGCCGTAACTGTAGGGGATGAATAAACAAACAACGACATGTCAGAAACACATCGAGAGAAACCCAACATGAGCAAGGCATTAGACAATTTTTCAAACCAAGCACGAGGTGCTTGCTTGAGTCCGTAAAGGGCCTTTTTAAGCAAACATACATGATTAGGACGATTAGCATCAACAAATCCCGGAGGTTGTGTCATATAAAGAGTTTCGGAAAGATCTCCATGAAGGAAGGCATTGTTCACATCCACTTGCCTTATGTCCCATCCACGAGAAAATGCTACAGATAATACCAATCTAACAGTTGTGGGTTTTATCACAGGACTGAAAGTTTCAGTATAATCGATTCCTTCAGTCTGAAGAAAACCCTTAGCAACCAACCGGGCTTTATATCGACTAACTGTACCATCAGGGTGTCTCTTGATCCTGTACACCTACTTACAACCAACAATGTTAGCACTTGGAGGAGGTGACACTAATAACTAGGTTCTATTAGACTGAAGAGCAGAAATTTCTTCCCTCATCGCATCCCACCATACAGACCATTTTTTAGCTTGAAAAAAAGTGTTTGGCTCAGAATCAGGCACAACATTAGATATAGCCTGATAAAGAAAATAATCAGAAAACTTTTTGGAATGACGAGTTTGATCACGGGTTCGTGTAACCATAGGATGAGTAGGTTGTGGAGGTGGAGGTGTTGAGGAAGTAGAACTAGTACTATATAGTAGAAGAAAAAGAAGGTGTTGAGGAGTCTAGAGACGGTGGATTAGTACTTGGTGAAGAAGATGGTGTATTTGACTCTGAAACAATGGAAAAAGACGGTAGAACAGTAGTATCAATAGAAGTGGAAAATGTGTTTAAAGAAAGAAACATGGTTTCATGAAATTGCACGTCTTGACGTGTATGTAGTGGAAGAAATAGGATCATAGCACATGTACCCCTTGTAATGTGGAGCATAACTAAGAAAAATGCAAGCAATTGAGTTGGGAGACAATTTATCCTAGCGAGTAACCCCAAGAAAAGGATAACATAAGCACCCAAAAGTACGAAGGAGACCATAATCAGGAGTTTTATGAAACAACAATTCATATGGAGACGAATGAGACAATATTGGAGAAGGTAAATGATTTATGAGAAAAGCTGACGTAGCATAAGCATCATACCAGAAAATTTTTGGTAGACGAGAGTGAAATAATAAAGCATGAGCCATCTCGGATAAATGACGATTTTTACATTCGGCAACTCCATTTTGTTGTGGAGTATATGAACAAGATATTCGAAGAGATATACCGGACTCATCAATAAATTGACGCATAGACCCTTTGATTAATTCGGGAGCTCCATCACATTGAAAATATTTGATTTTAGTGGAAAATAGATTTTCGACTTGAGCTTTAAAATGTTTAAATGAGTCACATGCTTGAGATCTTTGTGACAGAGGATACATCCAAGTAAATCGACTGTAATCGTCAATGAAAGTAATGAAATACCGAAAACCAGAACGAGAAACAACTGGTGAAGGTCCCCAAATATCAGAATGTATTATATGTAATGGGTACATACTTCAAGAGTTGTGAACAGAAAACGGTAAACGAGTACTTTTTGACAAACTACAAGCACTACAATGATTATTCTCTTTATTTGAATCTAAAGGAATACAAAGTTTTTGTAGTACATAGTTTAAAGGATGCCCAAGTCGAGAGTGCCACAAATTCGAGGATGCAAGAACGGTAGCAGAAAGGGAGTAGAGATTTCCATAGCTACGAGGAATGTGGTGGAGCAGAATTCCCATGTTTGTCTGAATAGATAAACCAAAAAGTGAGAAGGTGACATTATATGGATTATCAACAACTAATTGACAAATAGACAAGAGATTTTTGGTAAGATCAGGAACAAGAAGAACACATTTCAATACAAGACGACATTTAGGAAGCGAGATAAAACCATGACCAATATGAGTGATGCGAAGAGAGTTTCCATTACCTACAATTACCCTTTCAGGACTAGTATAGGCCACTGCTCCTTGTACCAAATTTGGATTGGGAGTCATGTGTGTTGTAGCACCAGAATCAAGAATCCATGAGTCTACAAGAGAACATGTATCAGAAAATGAAATATTTGCAGTTGTTCCGTGTTGTGCTGCCCATTTAGCAAAATGATCTGGTCCAAACTGTCCAAAATCAGTTGTATAAGCATGATTGAATTGACTTGGTATATTGAAATTATGAGGCCCATTCTGTATACCACTAACTTTATTGAATTCAGACCCAACTGGTTTACCATAAATTGACCCATCATAACATGCAACTGGACTCATATTACCAAAACCAGAACCTGATTCTGTCATCGTGAAGTAGCCACCAGGTGAGTTAGAGTTCATGTTCCATCCTTTATTAGATGAGTTACCTCCTTGATATCCACTGCTCCTTCCACCTCTGTTGCCACGAGAATTAAACGAACCACGCCAGCCACGAGTCTGATTCCGACCACCACTGTTTCGTCGATCACCGTTGCCAAAACCACCATTATTGTACTGAAAGAAACATTTATCTACTGTGTGGCCATGCTTTCGACAAATTGATAGGATATTTCATTCACAATACCTTTTGATAAAACATGAGGAGGCGGTGGATCTCCCAATTTCAACGCAAACATGGCTGAAATAGGTATAATTTCAGACTGTTGATTTATTCGTTCTTCATACATCAGAATCCTGGATCTCAGTTGAGCAAAATTCGGTTGTGGATCTGAGTTTTCAATATTGAGAACAAACATGTTGTAGGTTGGATTTAAACCATGAAGAATTTGTAGAACCATATCTACTTCTGAAACTTTTTCTCCAACAACTTTCAAAGAATCACAAATCTTTTTCATTGAATCACAATATGCAGAGACTGAGTTTGATACCTGTTTAGTTGTCTGAAATTGAGTCTTCAACTGAGAACGTTTGGCAAACGCTTGCTGTAGATAGAAATCCTCAATCACTTTCCACAAATCTGGAGCAGATTTGGTGTCTATTGCAAGATGTGCAATAGATGAATCTAACGTGGCATTATTGCATGCTGAAACAAAGCTATCTTCCTTTTGCTATCGATCTACAACTTCTGGAGGTGTTGATGGAGCAACGATTGATAGATCTATATGCTTCTGAAGTCCAAGAGTCTTCAAGAACGTAAGAATCTGATATTTCCAGAAAAGATAATTTTCTCCATTCAACTTTATTGAGACAAAATTCGTCAAATTCGGTATTGAAAAATTACTGGAAGTGTTCGATGCAGTTCTTTCTTCAGTCATTGTTGTTGCAGAACTAAAGAATCTGAATTTTCTTTGCAGAAAAGAGAAGAAAAGAAAAGAAGCCCTAAGAATGCTCTGATACCATAAACGAAAACCAGAGGATGAAAGGAGAAACCAGAGGATAAAGAAAAGAAAGAGAGAAGAAGTTTAGAGAGAGAAATTATTGTTTCTGTATTTTATTTCTTGATTACAACTACACAGACTTGCTATTCTATTTATACAAGAAACAATAGCACAACTACTTAACAAAACTCACACGTAAGAAGCTAACTACTTCACCATACTTCAAATAGAACTATAACAATCAACAACCAACCATTGACTTTCTTTGACTACTCTATTAGCAGCCATCTATTAAATTTGGTGAAGTTCAACACACATTCGATGTCCTGCAATTAGCCAAGTCACAGCGATATGGTTATGGCGATCCTAGCTCGCTTGTTTGTGGTCACAAGGAGTTGAGGGAGTTATGGTCCATAAATAGTGATGAGCTAATTCTGGTTGCAGCCATTTGTCATCGTAAAGTAAAGGGAGACGACGACTTGAGTACAAACTTGAGTATTAGGCGAGCTTGGAAAGCAATTACATGTCGCATATCACAACAAACGGGAGAAGATCAAATTTTGCGGCTCATTTGTGTAGTTGATCATTTCTACAATTTGTCAAACACATTTGGTGATATCTTCTCTCTCTAATTAAATTCGAAGCTGCAGATATTTTTGCTTTCATTTAGATTTTTAATCATTATATATATGTGTAAGCATTCCATGTCCTCTACTTCTTGATTACATAAAACTACATCCTTGGTTCGTTGAGGGTATATGAATGATGGTCCCAATCAAAGGGGGTAGTTCTTTGATATAAAATTCTCTACCATTTTCTTCTTATAAATAGCCCATAATTACAACCGAAAATAATAAGAAATTGCACGATTACGAGTGGCTCTTACACTTAAGGATAGGTACCACTCTTCCACTTGTTTACTACGAAAGAAAAGCAACATTAAGGCCACATAGGAAGATTTAGGGGTTGTTTGTTTTTTTTAAAAAACCTCTTAATGACTCTTAAGTCTAAATCAGTTAGACTGTCAGACCTTTTTACATTTAGACTGTTTTTTTCGGTTTTCAGAATCTGTTAACTCTTAAATACATCTAAAATAGGAAGTGGTGACATAATTCTTAAAACCTTTTATCGCCGCCTCATTTCATATGCTCTCATTTATCTCAAGACGCTTCGAGACGTTACCAAAACAAACAATGTTATTGATTCAGATTTCAGAATTCAGCACCACCTCTTATTAATCAGAAGTGAAATAAGACTATAGATATCTTAAAAAACAAACGTCATCTTAGTCAAAATACTCTGGGTTTGGTCTTTTATCACGTACAAATCGTCTTTTGGCTCCACGTCACCAACTTGGTTCCCATCAATACTCCTTGTGTCTGAAAGAACCTTGTCCTCAAGGTTCAAGTGCAAATGTGGAAAACTAGACCCCAATTGAGTGGTGTCTTCCCGTGTCGCATCCTCCGTCAGTAAATCCTTCCACTTAACCAAAGTCTCATACTCCAAATCAGAACCCCTTGGGACCCATCGGGACTTCAAAGCCTATTCAGGTTCGAGACGCAAAATCCCATTGTCTCGCAGCGGTGGAAGCTCCCCTGTTGATGTGTGTCCCATCCGATTCTTTTCTTCAATAGAGAAACGTGAAAAACAGGATGTATGCGAGTACCTACAGGAAAACCGAGTCTTGTTGGTATGGTTGCAAACGGAGATAGACCCAATCCCCTACTGCAAATTGAACATCCATGTGTTTTGCATCTGCCAATTGTTTCATCCGGTTGTGGGCCGCTTGCAAGTGTTTTTTCAATTCCCTATGTAACTCATTGCGTGCTATAAGTTGCTCATAAAGCTCATCGACCTTGGCAGACCAGCCTCATATACGGGAAGAGATGGGGGAGATCGACCATGTAACGCTTGAAAAGGTGACATGTCAGTATATAAATGGTACGCTGTGTTATACCAATACTCAACCCAAGGAAGGAGAGCCCTACATTTATTTCGGTCGATGATGGAAAAAACAACGAAGAAATTGTTCCATATAACGTTTACATCCTCTGTTTGACCATCAGACTGTGGGTGATATGCTGATGACATTCGAAATTTGGTCCCACACAACTTCCAGAATTCATGCCAAAAAGAACTCACAAAAACCGGATTTCGATCACTAACAATGGATCTAGGCATCCCGTGAAGCTTAATCTCGATTTCCATAAACTTAGAAGCAACACTTCTGTAACACCCCTATCACGCGTGGTTAAGAACGGGGAGATGTTGCAGTTCAGGGGACATTCAAAACAAAAATAAATCCATTGAGTAGATTTATAAAATTTAGAGCTCGACTAAACCAATATAAACATGAAATTACAAACCATCATAAAAAGACAAATATAACTATGATTTTACAGTTATATTTACACGGTGACAAAAACAAAAGAACCAAAAAGTAGATTATCCGATGATCTTCAAAGGGAAATCCAAAATAGTTGTCTTCTCTTCTCTATATTCCCTTCCCCTGTCTAATTATCTAAGTACCTGTCATGCAAACAAAACACACGGCTGAGCAACTTAGCCTAGTGAACGAATTACAATAATAAAAGAAACGATAATCTAATAAGTGGAAGCGGAAACGAAATGAAGTAACATTGATATTAGTAAATATCAAATAAATATAAAATAAAAGTAGACCACGAAGGCCTATCTAATTCATATCATTTAAAATATATAAAAAGAATGTTTTTATAAAAGATTAAAAACTGTAAAACCAATCAATCATCACAAAGATGTAACACGAGTCATAAAAATCGGTGTGTATCACTAAGACACGTCATTATCACGGGTTGATCAAACCACGTGAGTCCCATGGGGTAGCAGTGTGGGCACACTCACTATCTAACCCCTCCCGTGAATAATTCACGACTCGACTCATGTAACTAGGATTGATCCATTCGCCCTCGATAGCCATTACTTGGTCAGACCCCATACATGTCCATTCTAAGTGAGGACGCCATGATTTTATAGCCATCGTGGAAGCATCCCGATCTTGGTGCCCCCAATGGTCAAGTATTCTATAAAATCGAAAACGAAAATCCTAGATTTACAAGACATGCGACCTCATGGGAACAAGTTTTGAAATCCAATAAACGTTCAAGGTTTTAATTTAACTGTTCACCAATGATTCATGATTCGAAGTGAACAAATATCATATAATCAAAAATTAAATAATCCTTAACGAAGTAATAAAGTCACTTGATAACTCATAACCAACAAGTTCTAAAAGTTCAATGCGGAAAGTTACCATTTCACATATGTGATAGGTAATGCATGGTGTACCATCTTCAAAGAGTAGACACACATATAAAAATACGGGTCCAAGTACCAAACAGAGGTAGAAATTCGTACCTTCAAATATAAGGGTCTCAAGAATGGTTTATCCACGCGGTTGATCGAGTTCCGACAAATTGAAGGTCCTATACGATATACAATGCGTTTGGAATTTGTACCTACTAAACTCATGAGAATCTAAGTCTAGAAACCTTTTGAATTTTCTATATAAACTAAATTTGAATTCTAAAAAATTCTAGTAGGTTTATAAGACAAGGCTAGAGGTTAACATGAATGTTAAATAAACGAAACAACCCAAACTGGGCTGCACAGGACAACACAATTACACCTCTGTTTCTGGCTTAATTACCATACTTATAAACCAAGCTAGTTGATCATGACTAAAACAAAGTTATACTTCCATATCTTATGGTTCATATCGTTTTGGTCTCCCCCTGATTGGAGCAATGACCAATTATATATGAAATATATACAAACAATGTGCAGATCCCGTTTTTAACAGGACCAACTTTGGGAGTTCACTGTTTGGAGTTGGTTAGAGTCATAAATTGGTCTCGGTGTAATCTACAAAGTTGTACTAGACACATTTGGATTTCCATATATGTATATACCTCAATTGGACCTACGGTTGATTTTATACGGATTTTTCAATATCCGGACAAAAAGCTAAAGCTCAATAGAGTTGAAATTTCTTTAAGGCATTTCAACAAATACCTTGTAGGCATTAATTCATGGATCTCAAAACCATTTCAATGGTTTCCTTCATTTGCCCACTTTTGGTAACCAAAAGCTAACCAAATTCCCAATTTCGTAGGTCTAACACAAAATCACAATTCAAGACTTTATCAACATGACTTGCAAAATCAAAAATTTCAATAACAACTATAAACTTCTATCTTACCTTACTTGAGTTTATAATATGAAATTCAAATTCTTATGTAAAACCAACTCATTATTCACTTTCTTGAACCTAACCATATGTCACCAATCAATATTTAAGCAAGAACCCTAATAACATAAACTTCTTATGAATTAAAGAGGAACACATACTTACTTTGAGATTCTATAGCTTCTTCCAAGAAAATTGAGTTTGAAACCAAGAATTGGAGAAGTGAAAGTCTATGACCATGAAGAAGCTGATGAGTAGAAAGAAGACCGGAGAAGAGAAGATAAGAATTAGAATTTTAATTTCAGCTTTTTACATTTTTCAAAATTTACAAAACTAACCTCTCAAGTTTTACTTATCACAAGTATGACCCGATTAGATGACTTCTTCACATTCTAAGTCTTAATCCATACTTATTTGTATATGTTTAACCCCCATTGTACCATTTTCATGACAACATAGTCCGGTAAAATACTAGAAACAACATGTACAAACTTCTGTTGCTTGAATCCATATTTGAATTCTCAAAGCTTTATATGAAACCGATAATTGGGAGATTTGGGTATTACATTTCTCACCCTCTAAAAAGAAGGTTTCGTAAATAAACTAAGGACATAATTTACGTACCTTAAAATAGATGCGCATATTACTTCCTTATCGAGTCTTTTGTTTCCCACATCGCTTCCCGATCTGTATGATTTTTCCACAATACATTCACAAAAGGGACATTTCTGCATTGTAATCGTCTCTCTTCTCGATCTATGATCGCTTCTGGCTCTTCAAAATAAGAGAGATCTGGCTCAATTCTTTCTAAAGGCTAGTTAATCACATGGAATGGATGATAATGATATCCACGGAGCGATACGCCACCTCGCCAACTCTCTCTAATATCTCAAAAGGTCCAATATAGCGATGACTCATTTTACCCTTAAATTTGAGCCTTCGGACACCTCGTAAAAGAGAAATCTTCACAAAAACGTGCTCACGAGGCTGAAATTCTATTGACCATCTATGCTTATCTGCATAACTCTTTTGTCGTATTTGAGCTTCTTTAATTTTTGCCTAGCCACTTCAACTTTTTCCATGGTTATTCGATCAAGATGAAGGTCTTCGATAGCTTTCTCGCCTACTTCATTCCAGCAGATAGGAATTCGACATTTGCATCTGTATAGAGCCTCAAACGGAGCCATGCCGATATTTGATTGAAAACTATTGTTGTAGGCGAACTCAATTAAGCATAGATACTCATCCCAGCTACCGCACCACTCAAGAACACAAACTTGAAGCATATCTTCAAGATTTTGATTGTTTGTTTAGTTTGACCATAACTTTGAGGATGATAAGCTGAACTCATGGTTAACTTTGTACCCCAGGCTTAGTGGAGACCCTTTTAGAACCTAGAGGTAAATCTAGGATCTTTGTTAGAAGTAATCGAAAGTGGAGTGCCATGCAGTGGAACAATCTCTCTCCCAAACAATTCAACTAACTTGTCAACTGAAAAGGTCTCCCGTATAGCTAGAAAATGAGTTGGCTTCGTTAATCTGTCAATAATCACCCATATAGCATTATGCTTACGTACAGTTCTCTGTAGTCCTGTCACAATATCTATTGAGATGTGTTCCCACATACTAGAATCTCTAAGGGTTGTAACAAACCGCTGACTCGCTGATGCTCGATATTCACTTTCTGTAAAGTCAATCGTTTAGCAACATACTCAGATATATCATGTTTCATACCATTCCACCAAAAGTATTGCTTAGGAAAATATCGGATGAATTAAGAATAATGAGTAATGTGATTTATTTACTACAACTTTCTTGACTTCTTGATCATCAGGTACAGATATTTGGTCTCGATACCAGATGCTACCCATGTTGTCCACTCGAAATTCTGATTTTGGATCATCCTTTGATTTTTCAAGGATAGCCCAAACCTCACCATCATGTTGTTGTGCTTTTTTGATTCTCGAAATCAATGTCGATTCAATCTTCAAACTGGCTACAGATCCGACCCTAGTACGACATATTAACTCAATACCCAATCTTTCCAATTCAGATACCAATTGAGGTTGATCAATCAAACTCGAAATAGTACCATATTGTTTACGACTCAGGGCGTCAGCAACCACATTAGCTTTGCCCGCATGGTCTTGAATACGAACGACGTAATATTTTAGAAGTTCAAGACATCGTCACTAACACATATTGCACTCTTTTTGGGTAAAGATGTATTTAGACTATTATGATCGGTAAATATATCGTAGGTTCCACGATATAAATAATGATGCCAGATTTTTAAAAAGAAAATAATCGTAGCCAACTCTAAATCGTGAGTCGGATAGTTCATCTCGTACGGTTTGAGTTGACGCAAGGCATATGCATTAACTTTACAATTCTGCATCAAAACACACCCGAGTCCAGTTTAAGAAGTGTCACTATAAATCTGAAAACCACATGATCTTGACGGCAATAACAAAACTAGAGCTAAACATAGTCTTTGTTTCAGTTCTATAAAACTCTGATCTTGTTCTGGACCTCAATCAAATTTAACTCCCTTTCAAAGGAGTTTTGTCAACGGTAGTGCAATTCTAGAGAAATTTTCAACAAACCGCCTGTAATATCCTGCAAGTCCTAAGAAACTACGAACTTCAAAAATATTAGTTGGCTTGGCCATTAAGCAACAACTTCAACCTAAGCAGGATCGATTTTAATACCTTCTGCTGATATAATATGGCCTATAAAACTAACTTGTTGTAACCAAAATTCACACTTCAAAAAATTTAGCATAAAGTTTCTTTTCTCGAAGTGTTTCCAGTGCCTTTCGAAGATGAGTTTCATGATCTTCTTCTGTTTTAGAATAAATCAAAATATCATCAATGAAAACGATCATGAACTCATTGAGATAATCATTAAAAACATGGTTCATGAGATCCATAAAGACTGCAGGAGCATTTGTCAATCCGAACAACATCACTACAAATTCATATTGACCATAACGTGATCAGAATGCAGTCTTTGGAATATCTTGGTCTATTACTCGAAGCGGGTGGTATATAGATCTCAGGTCGATCCTGGAAAAGCACGTGGCCCCTTGAAGTTGATCAAGCAAATCATCTATACGGGGCAAGGGATATTCAATCCACACTCTTACTCGATTAAGTTCACGATAATCAATAAATAATCGAATCAAGCCGTTCTTTTTCTTAACGAATAGGACCGGTGATCCCCAGGGTGAAACATTGGGTCGGATGTATCTCTTATCCAACAATTCCTGAACTTGTTTTTTCGGTTCCTTCATTTCAGTCGGAGACATTCGGTAAGGAGCTTTTGAAATAGGATTAGCTCTCGGAACAGGCTATATAGTAAATTTAACTTCTCTTTCCGGTGGAATACCATAAAGTTCATCAGGAAATACATCAAGGAACTCATTAACTACACGCATATCTTCAAGTTTAGAAGGTACCTCGCATGGATCTTGCAAAGACGCGAGATAACCATCACTACCTTGCAAAACAACTTGGCTTTCAAAGATGATACAGTTGTAGTTTCTGGCTCTAATTCTATCCACTTGTCGTTCGATCTTATGCTTCTGAAAATAGGCATATCAATAAGGGCGAATATTAATAGGATTTGTACCTTCTTTTAAAGTAATATGGTGCTCAATCTCCCTTTGGGGCGGCAGCTGCGTCGGCTTGCAGAAAAGATCCTCATAGTCTTCTACCATGGTATGCTTATCCTACGGAATTGGCAACAACGCCTCATTATGGCCTTTCACGCATATTGAAAATAAGGTGTGTCATTGGCGGGCTTCTTTAAACAACTCGGATAAGCCTGTTGGCTGGATATTGGTTGTTTGTACACCTTGTATCACATACTGCTCTCCTTGCCAGTCAAACTGCCTAGTTCGTGCTCTCCAATCACAAAGCATGGGTCCTAGGCCCTCCAGCCACTGAATTCCCATGACCAAGTCCAGACCAACCAAGGGCAGGGCATAAAGTGTCACCATATATGTCACACCACCAAGTGTTATTGGGATTCCATCGTATCGACCATGACATGGTAATGGACGCCCATTAGCAACATGAATAACAAAAGGTGACGTAGGGGTGATTGGAAGATTCAACCTGTTTGCGACTTTTTCACTGATGAAGGTGTGCCTTGAGCCGCTATCTACGAGGGACACCGACCTTTGCTTGTGAATAGTTGCACATATACGTAAAATTTTGGGAGTGTTCCAGCCTGAAAGCGCATACACCGTGATCTCTGGTGCTGCTGCGCGATTGTCTTACAAGTCGGCATACTCCTCTTCCTCATTTTACTCTCCTTCCATGATGAAAAGTTGGGGTTGTCAGCATTTATGACCAGGCATAAATTGCTCATCACAACTAAAATACAACCATGAGCTACGGTTTTTTTAATCTTTTCCCAACTCAACCTTTTAGGTTTTAACGTTGAGGATTCCTGTTTTTCCCAACTCGGGTTTTTGGGTGTGACGGTAGTGGAGTCTCATGTTTGAAGATTGCGTGATCTAACAGGGCTGCTTGACGGGGCTCGTCGTTGTAGTTGTTCATCGCACATTCTTGTTAGCATGATAGCGTCCTTAAGCGATTTTGTCCTAAACATTCGAATCCCATCAGCGATGGAGGATTGTAGTCCTCTAACGTAGGTTCTAACCAATGCCTCCTATGTCCACCTATTCACCTTGTTTTGTAACCTTTCAAACTCCCATTGATACTCTTGCAAGGTCCCATCTATTTGATCTTGGACAGTGCTTCGTCGAAATCTTCACACTCTATAGGTCCAAAGCGTAGCACATCTGATGGCTACCTCATCTTTGTTATAAGATTTTTTAATGGCATGCCACCACTCGTTAGCCTCGTCATCTAGGTGGTTAGATGCATATTGTACGCAATGGTCCTCCGGGGTATCTTGGTAACTAAAAAATTGCTTGACTTTGCTCAGCCAAGACGTCGGATCGCCGCCTAAAAACCGAGGAAATTAAAGTTTCACCAATTTGGGGTAAAACATCGGTTGGCTGTTGTCGATTTGGTTTGAGGAGTTATTAAAGTTCCGTACGAGATTCATTAGAACCTTCGCTGGATGTAGAAATTGTCTCCAGACTATTGTTCAATGAGGTGTCGTTGTGCTGGAACTTATCGCTAATGCCCAACTGCATCTTTGACAAGTCATCTTGTAAGGCTCCTAATCCCAATTCCAGTTGCACGATCCTCTCCTTGTTGGAAGCCATGGCAGGAGTCTTGATACCACCAGAGTATGGTCCCGATCAAGGCCCGTGTGACTGAAAATGATGGAAGATAGCAACTCTGATACCTATTGATGGTCCCAATCAAAGCTGTGAATAAAAGGGATAGTTCTTTGATAGAAAATTCTCTACCATTTTCTTCCATATACTTCTTATAGATAACCTACAATTACAACTGAAAACAATAAGAAATTGCACGATTATGAGTGGCTCCTACACTTAAAAAAAATACCACTCTTCCACTTGTTTACTACAAAAGAAAAGCAATGTTAGCCCCAATTCTGAATTGTAAAATTATTGAAAATAATCTAAGTCCTGTTTCAGAGGACTTCCAGAGATAGCTTTCAGAGAGCAAGCCTGCCTCTAAAAAACATTCCAGAGAGAAATTCAGCAAGAAGACATCAAATATAACTTCATCAGAGGCACCTACGTCAGAGTTCTGAAGATATTGTCTCTGAAGTTCAAGCTGAAGAATTTTACAAGTGTTGACACAAGAACAGAAGACACGTCACATAGTGATAAGATTTACCTTTTAGATAGGTTACTGTTCAAGCATGTCTTGAGCTTACCTTTTAGGTAAGACATTGTTCAAGCATGCTTTATGTGTTAGGAAAGTACACTGTTCACTTTATGGTCCTATAAATAGGACATGCATCCCATTGCTCAAAGTGTGCCTTTCTTTACCAACTTGTAAAAGAATTGTTTTCTTGAAGTACTGAAAAGTGTACAAGAAGATCTTGTAAGATTAAACCACCTTTTTAGGTGTTTTCTTGATAATCTACTTGCATTATCTTGTGAATATTAGTTTGTTCTTATATTTGCTATATTGGATATATCTTCTTATTACTGTAAGTACGAATATTTCTTTGATTTAAACATTATTTCCTTCCGTTGTTCTGATTATTATTATATGTTTATATCATTGTTAAAAGACTGAATCTGGGATTAACAATTGGTATTAAAGCCTCTTTGTTTTTCTTAAAACAAACAAGATCAAATACGTTTACAAGTTTTCATATCTGTGCATGTTCATATAAACTTTGGTTTATTCAAGAACTTCATATGCTCCAGGTTTGAAAATCTACTCACAGTACTTTGTTTTGATAAAAGATCTTCTTTCAAGCACCATCTTTTCAAACTTCATCTTCTTTGCAAAAATGGCTGGATCTTTGACCAAACCACCTACTCTTCTAAGGGATGAATATCCCTAGTGGAAGATTAGGATGGTCAATTTTTTTGGAAGTAATGGATAAAGATCTAATGAGATTTGTCACTGATGGACCACACCAACCCATGGTTTTGGTACGTAGAGTTTCTGCTACAGCAGAAATACCTGCATTTTTTGAAAAGAAAAAATCAAACTTCACTGAAGAAGAAAAGAGTATGATGGAAAATGATTCTAAAGCTGTTAGGTTGTTGATTATGGCCATTCCCAATGATATCTTTCAAGAACTAGATTCTTGTGTAACAGCAAAAGAGATTTGGGATCAGTTGTTAAACCAACTTGAAGGTGGTATTCAAACTCAGAAAATAGAAGAACTCAATGCATAAATGAATATCATGATTTTAAAGCACAACATGAAGAGACAATTCACGAAACTTATTCCAGGTTCAACATCTTGATAAATAAATGCAAAAATATGGAGTCATGAGAACTAAAGAGGAGAATAATGTACTTTTTCTTAAAAGTTTAAATGAAGAATGGTCACAACTGTCCATGTCAATTCAAGTTAATCAAAACCTTGAATCATGGTCATTAAATGACATTTATGGCACCCTTGTTGCCGAAGAAAAAGAAGTTGTCAAGCAAAAGACCAAAACCTCTTTAGGTGGACCTCTTGCCCTGATGTCAAAGGGAAAAGGTGTTTTAGAAGAAAGTCATGATGAAAGCAGATTCAAAAGGTCAAAAGCCTTAAAAGATAAGTCTTTTGAGAAGGAATCTAAAAGAAAAACCAAAAAGGCCATGATAGCTGAAGATGACAAGATTTCAGACTAAGACTCAGATGAAGATGAAGACATAAATGCCTTTGCTAAATCTCTTGCTTTGATAACTCATCAATTCAACAAGAAATTTGGCAAGAAAGTGATTGAAGCAAGGAGAGATGATGAAGAAAGAAGAGGAAATCAAGAAAGGAGATTTCAGAAGGAAGAATATCATTAAGAACCTAGATCCACCCTTTATAGTGATCAAAAGGGTATCCAATATAACCATCATGAAGTTGATTAACAATCAAGACCACATCAATAATTTCAACAGAAGTATCCCCAACCTCAGAGATACTACCAACCACAACTCCAAAAGACAAAAGGATGTGCTGCTCTTCCAACAAATCATAATGATGGAAGATGCTTTAGATGTGGCAAACAAGCCACTTTTCTTCAAACTGCAGAGGTAGAATGATCAAGGATCAGGATTACTATAAGAACAAGTACAAGTATAATATCAGAGAAAGAGTACTTGTAGCAGAAATGGAAGATTAGCTTTCAGATTCAACAAGTGATGGAGAAGAAGAGCCAACCAACCTCTGTGGTATGGCTATGGCAGATGGTGATCAATCAGATGGATCATCACAGGACTACTCTGAAAAGAAACAACATATGCCCATCTAGTATTTAGATTCTGGATGCTCAAGGCATATGATTGGAGATAAGAAGTTGTTATCCTTTTTCAAAGAAAAATTTGGAGGAGCAGTAACTTTTGGGGACAACATGCAAGGTCATATTAGAGGATATGGGGAGTTATCTAGAGGTAATGTATCTGTTTCCAAGGTTGCTTATATTGATGGACTCAAGCACAACTTAATCAACATAAGTCAACTCTGTAACCATGGTTTTGATGTGAAATTTCAAGAAAAATATTGTTCATTGCTTCACACAAAAACGGTTCAAGAAATGCTAAGAGCAGACAGAAAAGGTAATCTCTATAGAATAACCTTTACCAAACATACATATACTGATTCAAAAAAGCTATGTCTTGTCTCTCTAAACAATGAGGATGTTTGGCTCTGGCATAAGCAGTTTTCACACTTAAACTTCTCATCACTTGATAAGTTAGTCAAACTTAATTTGCTAAAGGGTCTACCATATCTGAAGTTTAACAAAGCCCATCTTTGTTCTGCATGTGAGATGGGAAAACTAAAAAGATCATCCCACAAGACCAAAAGTGATAATAATTGTCTTAGACCTTTGCACATGCTTCATGTTGACCTTTGTGGTCCTATCTCTATGCAAAGTCTGTCTGGTAAGAAGTATATTCTTGTACTTATAGATTAATACTCAAGATATACTTGGATTGAATTCATCAAAGCTAAGTCTGATGTACCTGATATTCTGATAAGTTTGTTAAGAAGATTACAGGTTCTATTCAACAGCAAGGTTCAAAAGCTGAGAAGTGACAATGGAACAGAGTTCAGAAACGCCAAAATAAATTATTATCTTTCAGAAGAAGGCATCACTCCAAACTTCTCTGTAGCAAGGACACCTCAACAAAATGGTGTTGTTGAGAGAAAGAATAGAACATTTGTTGAAGCTAGAAGAACAATGCTTGCAGGATCTGATCTTCCAACTAACTTTTGGGTTGAAGCAGTATCAACAACATGCTTTACTCAAAATAAAGCAATAATTGTTAAAAGATTCAAGAAAACAACATATGAACTCATTAACCACAGAAAACCAAATTTTAAATATTTTCATGTTTTTTGTTGAAGGTGCTACATCTTAAATGACAGAGATCATCTTGGTAAGTTTGACAAAAAGGAAGATGAAGGTAAGTTCATTGGTTATTCCTTAACCTCAAAAGCTTTCAAAGTATTCAATCTCAGAACTAAGACTATCCAACAGAGTATCAATGTCTCTTTTGATGAACCAAAAGTTCTGAAACTCAGAATAATCAATCCACAACAAAGCAAGTATCTGAATCATCAAAGCTGAGAGAGTCATAACTCAACAAGATATTTGAAGATTTCTTTGATGATGATAATAACTCTGAATTCATATTCAGAGACATACACAGAGCTCCATTAGAAGAACCACAAATCTCAGGTACTATTTTTAATGGTCCTTCTGATAACAAACCTTCTACTTCACTCAATGTAGGTCTAAGTGAAACATCAAGACCAAATGATGAAGAACAAGAATCTTCAGAAGAAGAAGGTGAACCAAAGACATCTGAAGAATCTCTAGAGCTACCATCACCATCTCTGGAGATATCCTTAGATCCTCTGAACAACACTACAGAGATGCCACACCTTGTCATCTATGAAGCTTAAACTCCACCACGCATTCATGCTCCCATGATAATATGGACAAAAGATCACCCCCATGAACAGATCATAGGATCTCCCTCAGATGGTGTCAAAACAAGATCTTCCACAATCAATGAATGCTATTTTGTAAACTTTTTAAGCATCATTGAGCCAAAGAAGGTAAATGAAGCTCTTGAAGATCCAAATTGGATCAATACCATGCAGGATGAGCTTCAAGAGTTTGAAAGAAATAAAGTTTGGACCCTGGTTCCACTTCCGAAAGGAAAGTTTGCAATTGGAACCAAATAGGTTTTTAGAAACAAAAAGGATAAAGATGGCATAATCATCAGAAACAAAGCTAGATTGGTTGCTAAGGGATATTGCCAAGAAGAAGGCATTGATTATGATGAAACCTTTGCACCAGTGGCGAGGCTAGAAGCAATCAGAATCTTCTTAGCCTATGCTGCACACAAAGGGTTCAAAGTGTATCAAATGGATGTTAAATCTGCTTTTCTTAATGGCAAACTTAACGAAGAAGTATATGTCCAGCAACCACCTGGATTTGAAGGTACAGAGTTCCAAACCACGTTTATCATCTTGATAAAGCTCTGTATGGCCTTAAACAAGCCCCTAGAGCATGGTATGCAACTTTATTCACTTTTTTGATTGAAAATGAATTTGAAAAAGGAACTATTGATACCACATTGTTCATCAAAAGATATAAAAATGAGCTTATTTTAGTACAAATATATGTTGATGATATTATCTTTGGGTCTATAAACCAAAAGTATTGTGATAAGTTTTCAGAGTTGATGAAGAGTGAATTTGAAATGAGTCTCATGGAAGAATTAACTTTTTTTCTAGGACTTCAAGTAAAACAAACTGTTAGTGTATAAATTGTGTCCAAGATTTAATGTGTAAAGTTAAAGTCTGTAAAGTCAAATTAGTCAATCTTAGTGGTTTGAGAGAAGTCTTGTTTAGAGAGTTTAAGCATGTGAGAAAATTGTGTGACATATAAATAGTGATAGTATTGTGTTTGTTTGTAATGCATGGTATTGTAACTTTCATATCAATACATATGACTTTGTAGTTTCTCTCTCAACTCTCTCTCTAGATCTAAACTGTCATATCAATCTTGATTGATTTGTGCTTGAATATTGGGAATCATACACTTTCAATTGGTAGCAGAGCGAGACCAAATCAATTTCAGAAACATCTCATCACTTGATTGAATCAATTTTTTGGAATTTTAAAGAACATGCAGAACGACTTTTTCAAGAAGACTGTTTGATCAAATTTGCTTTGATTAGTTATGTTTAAATTGTAAAAATGATGTTATTGTGTTCGATTATAGTTCCAGATCAATTTGTATTCACATTATTTCACGAATTTCTCACTGAAACAGATCTAATTTTGATTTCTTGAAAATTTTCTTGAAAAACCATCGAACACTGTAAAATCTTGATGGGCACTGTAATTTTGTGTTTTTAGTTAAAATTGTTGTTAGAAAAGTGTTAGAATTGCTTTTCGATCGTATTGGTTCAAGTTGTAAATCAAATTGCAGGTTATTTGAGATTTTTGGATCGATCTGTGAGTTAAAGGATCAAACGCGCTACATTCACATTTCACGCAAAGCAAGAACACACTAGATTCTGAAGAACGCGCATGATGTGTTTGTGAGAAGTGACAAAACGCGCTAATTATTGTATGCGAGAAGTGGAAAACGCACACAACACATATTGCGAGAAGTACTTTGAACAGTGACTTGCGAGTTTCATAGGCTTGCGAGTTTATGTTTTGCAAGTTCTACATTTGATGTGCGAGTTTATGTTTTGCGAGTTTATGAAACGCACAAGAGACATTTTATGTGCGAGTTTATATTCGTTTGCGAGAACTGAACTAGATCAAATTAATCTAAGTCTAAAACGCGCACGACATGCCTTGCGAGAAATAACTACGCGCACAACCTTACGCGCGAGTCTCTCAATACGCGCACGAAGAGGTCTGCGAGTTCCTTGTTCGTGCACAACACGTTTAGCGAGAAGCTCAGTGAACAATATCTTGCGAGTGTTTTGGTCTGCGAGTTTTTATTGTCTGCGAGTTCTGGAGATAGAATTTTTCTGAGATTATTTTTCAAGTAGTGATCTAAGTTTGACTTTTAGTCAACTTTTCTGAACTCTTTGGGGAACGATCATTCATTTCAAGTTCATTTTTCATTCAAGATGCCTACTACAGATGAGAGAGGAAATATTGTACTGTCAGCCAGAGATGTTGTTGTCATGTACATGCTTGAGATATCGGCAATAGAAGCTGAACGAGATAAACTGAAAAATCAGAATTCAGTTCTTCTAAAACAAATTCAGGAGCTTACATCTAAATTGTCAAATTCTGATAAAATTCCTGATTGTATAAAATGTACTAATAATGTTAAATCTGATTTTGCAGGTATCATCAGAGAAAGAGAGAAAGAAATTAAAGAAAAGGAGAAAAATATTGCTCTAAAAGAAAATATTATTGAGACATGTGAAAAAGAATTGAAGCTGAAAGAGAGAAAGATAACGAATCTTCAAAGCCAACTGAAGACAACTCAACAAAAATCATCAGAACTGCAAGTTGAATCAGTTGAGCTTCAACAGAAGTTTAAGGCTTTTGAAGATAAGATGTCTGATTTGGAGTCAAAGAATGCTGATCTGAAGAAAAATCTCCAAGCAGATAAAGACAAAGAAAATCTGGAAAAATCTTCTACTCAAAAGCTGTCTGATCTTTCAAAGAAAGCTATCCAAGAGAAAAAGGATCTTGAGCTTAGATGCATTAAACTCTCGAAGCAAGTGTCTGAGTTTGAAAATATTTTAATAACTGAAAGAGACACGTATGCTAAAGAGAGAAAAGTTCTTGAAGACAAAACGACTGAATTTCCCAAACAAATCTATATTCTACAAGACTTACTTGAGAAAGAAAGAAAATATTTTCAAGAAAAGAAAAAAGTCTTTTGAGATTGAAAAGAAGAAATCTGAAAAGAGAAATGTTGGGATCTTCAATGAAATTTCTGATAAAACCAAGAACTTAGAAAAGGATTTTGAGGAAGAACGTAAAATTTTTGAATCTGAAATATCTAAGCTCACATCCAAGATAACTATTTTATCATCAGATATTATTAAAGAACAGATGGCTAAAACTGATTTGAAACAAAAGTTTGACACAATTACTGCTGAAAGAAACATTTTATCCAAAAAGAGAAATGACTTGGAAGCTGCAAATGTTAATTTGTCAGAAAAGATTTCAGCTGATGTGATTGATCAATCACCTGTTGATAATTCAACAGAATCAGTCTGTTCTTTCAAAACAACTTCTAGTTCTATTCACCTTAGAAGTGTGATTTTAATGGTTTTTCATTGTTTAGCGTTAAAGTTTTACTGACCGTGTGTTTTCAAAGCTCAATACTTGTGTATTATCTTGTCAATATACTGTTAAGTATTCACACACACCGGTTCAATACTTCATTTGAATTTTTTATTACCATGTATCGAAAGTTTTAATCTTTCTATGGTAATACTCCCGTTTGCTATTCATTGTTGTTTGAATCAGACATCATTTCATCATTACATGTTCTTTCATTGATATATGTTTATATTTTGTTCATATAAACATCTTACGTCTTTGATTTCCCAAAATATTATTCTTCATGAATTTTGATCTGATCTCAATCATTGTCAGATTTTCAAAACATTTGTATTCTTTCATGATTATTCATTCATACAAAGTTTTGAGAAATCTTAAATGTTTCAATTGCTCAAATTTTCACTATTATTGTTCTTGAGCATACATACACTGACATTGATTTCTTACGCTTTAATGTCAAGAAAATCATTGAGCAACAGATTTTTTTTGGACAAATACATGGGATTCAATGTGTGGGATTAAAAGAACTTCCATGGATTCACGATAACCAGTGTTTCCTACCCAGGAAGTAATCCTAAGAGTGATGAGGGGAGAGGGGTAAAAAGATTTGAGTGTTGGTGTGTGAAGAGGTAAAATGGAAATGAGAGATTAGTTAGAAGTGAGATTCAATGTTAAAAAGAAAGTGGGTGAGAGAACAGAGTAAAAAAATATTAAACTCTGCACTAACTTCTTTCTGAGTCGGGCAGCCACATAAACTGTTGTTTCACAATTCTTCGTGAACGACATTGAAAAAGGCACCTAGCCCATGCCATCTCTTGCATACAACCCCACCAGCTACTCATTCTTTTTTTAAAAAGAGAATGTTTCACATTTTCTGGGGAATCAACACGTAATCTATTGGTTCTTCACTCGGAAGATACTGATATTGAAAAATAAAGAAAGTTTCCCCACCTTCGACCCTTTATCATGCACATTGACTCAATGTATAACCATTGTTGTCTCATTGGTTTACATAATTTTGAGCCTAAACAGCAATCATTATGCTAATTATTTCATAACACAAACACGAGCACACAGAAAATCTGTTTTTCTATCAGAACATTTATAGAAAATACCTTGTGTTTTTCAATGATTGAATGGAAGTCCTGGGGAGTGAACATCATCTCAAGCTCTTTAAATTGTACATTCGTTGTACACAGTAACTTTGTGTTACGTACAGACATTTCTAACTATTTCATTTGTTGATTCAGGATTACAACTCATAATTTGTCTGGATTTGAAAAGTTTCGGATAAATACATTCATGAATTGAGGGCTCATTATCAGATCAATTGGGGGAGAATGTTCATAATTTACCAAAAGGGATCATGAAGATTGTACTAAATTGATTAATTGGGGAAGAAGTTTCAAAGCCCGAGTTGACTTTGAAATAAGTTTTGATGATCTTGATTCTCACAATCATCAAAAAGGGGGATAAATTTCTGAAAGATTAATTTCAAAGTCATAAAGAGTTGTCAAAGTGGAAAAGATTTGTGGAGAAATTCTGGATTTTCAAGTCAAATGTGAAAGATTATGTGATATTTCAAAGACAAATCAAGATGACTCGAGAAAGTTTGTTTTTCTGAAGACTGATAAGAGATTACAGAGATGAAGATACAAGATTTGACAGATTCCTCATAGTTCAAAGTTTTGTTAAAGACTTGATGACTGTTTAAAGACTTTGTGAAAGACTTTTCAAGATTCTTCAAAAGCATCAGAGATTGAAGATTGCCAAAGCTTCAACGCTTAAAGCTTTCAAAGTTTGAAGAATCATGTGCTGAAGACGATTGTCAAATTTTTATTAAATCTTGAATACAAAGGGGGAGAATGTTAGTGTATAAGTTATATCCAAGATTTAATGTGTAAAGTCAAAGTCTGTAAAGTCAACTTAGTCAATCTTAGCTAGTGGTTTGAGAGAAGTCTTGTTTAGAGAGTTTAAGCATGTGAGAGAATTGTGTGACATATAAATAGTGATAGTATTGTGTTTGTTTGTAATTCATGGTATTGTAACATTCATATAAACACATATGACTTTATAGTTTCTCTCTCAACTCTCTCTCTAGACCTAAATTGTCATATCAATCTTGATTGATTTATGCTTGAATATTGGGAATCATACACTTTCACAAACATCAGAGGGAACTTTTATAAATCAATCCAAATATGTCTCTGATATTTTGAAAAAGTACAAACTCAATGATTCAACTCCTATGAGAACTCCTATTGCCACTAGAGTCAAACTTGACTCTGATTCTTCAGGGAATCTGTGGATGTTAAAACCTATAGAGGCATGATAGGTTCACTCTTATACTTAACTGCAAGTAGACCTAATATAATGTTTGAAACATGTCACTGTGGTAAATATCAAGCCAATCCAAAGGAATCTCAGTTATCTGCTGTAAAGAGAGTGTTTAGATACCTTAGAGGCACACCATCTCTTGGTCTCTGGTATCCAAAACTCTCTGGTTTTGAACTAACATCTTACACAGATGAAGATCATGCAGTATGCAAGTTAGATAGGAAAAGTACCTCTGGATGTTGTCAACTTTTGGAAAATAAGCTAGTGAGTTGGTCATCGAAGAAGCAAAACAGTGTATCAACTTCTACAGCAGAAGCAGAATATGTTGTTGCTGCTTGTTGTTGTTCACAAGTCATTTAGGTGAGGACTCAACTCAGAGACTATGGTATTCAGTTTGATAGGATTCCCATTTTATTTGGCTCTAGAAGTGCTATTGCTATCTATGCTAATCCAGTGCAACATTCCAAGACAAAGAACATTGATGTCAGGTGTTATTTTCTTAAAGATCATGTCGAGAAAGGAACAATTGAAATGTATTTTGTTCCAACTGATCTCCAACATGCTGATATTTTCACCAAACTTTAGATGAACGAAGGTTTAATTTCTTAATCAACAAGTTGTGGATGCTAAATATGTCTACTTAATCTAAAAGTTGCATCAGATCCTCTGATACACACTTTAGAGCCTCTGATATTCAGATGTAACATATTTTAGACCTCAGAGTCTCTAATACCTTCTTGAGAGCCTCTGACACTCTAAAGCATGCTTAAATTAATCTCATTTTGTACACCTAAGCTCAATTCAAGGGAGAGAATAGATAAGAAACCATTACCTGTCAAGGGGGAGCAAGAAATGATGAAAGGTAATACAGCCAAAACCTCAGAGCCTATAATACTTATATCAGAGCCTCTGCTCCTATCTCTGATACTCATATCAGAGCCTCTGTTATATTCTCAGAGCCTCTTACATAACATGCTCTGAAGATATATTAGAGCACTAAATTCTTAGTGTTCTTGGGTATTTATTAATCAAGTTTTGGATTTTTCTTGTAAATACTTTTTAATTTTATTTTTCTAAGTTTGAGACAAGAATTTAAAATTCTTTCAAAAGAAAATTGGTTTGTGTGGGTTATGTACTTGGATAACTATCATATTTTTTTAAAATAAAATATCCAAAATGATAGCTATCTGACGTAAGCGTCCTTTCACTCTCACTCTCCACATGTTAATATTTGAGTTGATGGACGATGGAACGTTTCTGACATGGGTACTCGAAAACGCCGTTCCATTTATGACATGGGTACTCAACTACGCCGTTTCCATAGCCCCTATCCCACGTCTCACATCCATAAAAGTCCACTCCACACTGCAATTTTCTTTTACACTCTCCAAAATTCTCTCAAACTTCATCTTTTTCTCTAAAGAACTCCAAAGCTTCAAACCTGCAACAATGGCACACAACCAAGAAGGCTCAGACGATTCGAGTCGAATCGCACCCCACCGTGACCATGCCCTGTTTAACATACCAGTGAAAGCCAATAACTTTTACGTTCAACTGAATCCCCTCAAATTCGAAGAACAGTACAAACCTGTTGTTGAATTTTTTCGAAACTGTGTACTCCATGACGCCTTAACAAGTTTATATTCAAACATTCCCCTGAACTACGTGTAACAGTGGTGGTACTCAAGTGAGTACATTGAACCCGCTCAAGAATGTGTTGGGTACATTGATGCTGGTGATCAAGATGTCACCATTCGTATCTCATCAAAAATCTTAAGAAGAAGGTTATTCTTACTACATGCCAGTGACTTGGAGTTGAAAAGGTTCAAAACCCCCTACCTATGAAACCCATCTCGAATTCCTATTCCACTTAGGATACAACAAGCAAATCACATGCCTAAGTAAATTTAGAAGACAAAACTTACCCCCTGTTTGGAACTTTATGTTCAGTGTGCTAAACCGCACACAAACCTGCAAACTAGAAAGCCATGACCAAGCCAACCCAACCTTCCTTACCATTATGTATGCCCTATTTTTTAATAGGAATATAGACATGGCGGCCCTATTCTACTCTGAGATCCGCACTGCTCTGGAAAGGAAAAATAAAGCCCTTGCAAAGGGAAATCGTCCACCAACCGTGATATTTCCAAGATTCATCTCTATTGTAATTAGAGGTGCTATCCGAAAGCTTCACCTCTCTGAAGAGCGTCCAAAAACCCCCCTATTTGTCATAAACAATTTCAAGCCTACAACCATTTCTCCCTACCCCAATGCAAGAAGGTTTCTTCAGAAAATGCTTAAATATATACCAGAGACAGAACCCATCCATGACTATCTTAGAAGTCATAGCCGATGGTGGGATCCCCAACACACTTAGGTCCTGATCTTGAGTTGGAATCCGAAAGTGAGCACTCAGGTGCTTCTTTGGATGAGGTCAGAGGACAACCCTAGGGTGCCTCTGAAGAGAGAAGATCAGAGAGTCCTTCTAACTCTAGCGAAGATATTAGCTCTGTTATAGTGGAAGAGGGTAAGGTTGAGAGTCCCAGAGAGCAAGTGCTTCTTGAAACCCTAGGAGCCGAGCGAAGTGAGGTAGAAAAGATGTCTTTGAAAGCAAAAATGAGAGTACACCAAGCAAAACTCCACGTGCAACCAAATCTGCTATCCTAGGTGGTCCAACACCAAAGGATATTGAAATAGAGGTGCACACCTCGAATCCTATCCAAACCATCTGCTCAGAGGCACATCCTTTTGCCTCTGACGCACACAACCTTGGGGAAGACAATAATCTATCTAAGTCCTCTCAAAAGGAATTAGACATTGAAGAGATAAGTACTCAGTTTTCCCAGAGTACGCCACCCCCCCCCACACATCATGATGCCTCTTAGCTCATACAGTAGGAGCCCGTCCTTTAGTTCCAGAGATCTTTAAGATATCTCGTAGGGATTGTCTCACTGAGGGACAATGGCATAACCTAGTCGCACAAGGATTGACTTGCCTGGACAACAAGTCTTCCAAGCACATCCGGTTTCCATCCTCTGAATCAGAATCAGAGAATGACCAACGAATCAGAACTATCATAGAGAAATCCTCCAAAAAGGATTCTCAAGGATTGATAGGAAGTCCTTCCAGAGCCACCATCAATCAAGCTCTGAATGAAGGCCCCTCTGGAATCGAGGGCAAATTGGATCCTTGTGTTGGATCCAAGGTTACACTCTCTAACTATGTCACCAAAGAAGAGTTCAAAATCGTTGGTGATGAAGTCAAAGGATCCAATAAAGATCTAAAACATCACCTGGAGAAGACCTCAGAGGCCTCTGCCTTGAACTCTGAAGTTTCCAAATTAACTTCAGAGGTCTCTGAGCTGCGTGCTGAACTCACCACTACCAAAAACCGCCTCGCCTCTCTAGAGAAGATTGTCCAAGATAACTCAACTGTTGTATCCAAGGAGATTTTAGAGGCCAGAGAAGATATTCTTAGACCATTCCAGCACCCTCTGCTCCTGCACCCTCTGTCACCTCTAAGGATTTTTCAACTTTCAAGAATGAGTTACTTAAGATGATCATTGATATACTTGCTCAGATCCCTGTCCCTGCTGCTCAACCTTCACTTCCACAACCTTCAGAGGCAACCAACTTGGTCACAAAAACTGACCTTTAAGAAATTTTCCAAGTTGGTGACCAAAAAAATGCTCACTGTCTCTAGCAAATTCGTTGCTAAAGTAGGACAACAGACAAAGACTGTTCAAAGCCTACTTCAAAGCGCTCTCACTCCAGAGATGGACTCAAAGCTCAAGAGGAAAGTACCAGAAACCACATGTGCTAAGGAGGCAAAGAAAAATGCGAAGTTTGATGGTTTTTATGATGACCATCATGATGACAAACCTCAAGGGTCATCAAAACATCAAAAAGGGGAGAAGCAAGGATCTTTCAGAGTAGAAGAATCAAGTGGCTCTGCTCCCCCCCCTCCTCTGCCAACAAACAAAAGGGAACTCAAGATTCGAGTGAACCAGAGAGGCATTCCACCTCTGTTGAAGACCAACAATCCAACATCTTGAAGTCTCCAGTGCCAGTTATACTTTTGGCACCTTCAACTTTAGAGGTTCCACTTATGCCAATAGTAAATGCCATCCAAGAGACGATAGCTGCTCTTGTGGATGAAGATGAAGAATTAGTGCATTACTCTAGCTCTCTTTCTGGAGATGCTTTCTCCTCATTGAACGCCCACAAGTAATAATGAGGGAAGCATTTGGGAGTGACTCTGAAGATGAAGAAGAAGTTGCTGAAAACGAGGAGTAGACATATCAACATGCTCAACCTTACCAGATTGACATATCAGAGTCAGAGCAACAAAAAGAAGATAATGTGCAGATAGAAGTGATGATATCTTCTGCAATAAATGACACACCACCATCATCCCCTACAATCAAAATAACTGAACTAGAGACAACTGAACAGTTGTCTGCTGATAAATCAATGGTTGATAATGAAAAAGTACCTCTTACTTCTTGAGCTGAAAGACAAACATCAGAGGTACCTGTTCAAAGATCAAGCATTGGAATTCCTATATTCTTCAGATTTAGAAAGCCTCTGTAGTTCCTTACCACAGAAGAGAAGGTATCAATAGAAGATACCTTCAAGTACTTATGTTGCAAATTCAACATTGAGGACACATTGGCTTTTCCTCTGAATCCAAGAATCAGAGAAGGCATGGATGAAGTTGGGAAGAGATTTATTAGATACAAAACAAGCCAGAGAAGATCTGTCCTTTCAGAGCATACCATCCTCGAAATCAACAAGATTTCTAAGAAGAAATATGCTTACAACAAAATATTCTATAGGCACTTTGAAGTCATTCGTGCAGATCACAAAGTCTACCAATTCAATGATAATGACTTGGTGAATCTGAACCCTTACGACTTGTCACATCTCTATGCCTTCAGCTCTGCTAAATCGAAAAAAGGAAGGGCTTTCAGAATGGCAGAATATGATGTGAAGAAAGCTATGGAGGCTCATATCAAGCTCAGAGCCAAACTGAATTTTCAGATAGCCCTGAACCTTGGTGCTGAAAGATTAGAAGTCACTGAACAGTGGAGATGATTGAAGACTTGGAAAAATTTAATATTAGTTCGATCATAGCAGAGCCTCTGGGATTTGTATTTATAGTTGAAAACATGAAGAAGATCTTTCTTTCCTCAGAAGTGGCCAAGTACTCGGATGAAACTTTGAAGGGAGTGTTGCGGATGATAAGCATGAAGGAGGAAAGACACAGAGCTGACCTATTTGAGAAATTATACACAGAGTTTAGTCAATGATTGAGTTCAGAGAGTTGATTATGAAATTTCATAGGATATGTTCTGGTGTCAGATTGTAATTTTTCCTATTGTATTTTTGTTTTTTTACCTTATCTTGTTATGTAACTTAAATGTTTTTGTGAGAAGTAACAATTAACAAAGGATGATTTTCTCCCATTTGCTTTCTAGTTAAATTATCTCTGCTATTTGGCAATTTTTATTTTCAATACTTAAGGGGAGATTGTTAGCCCCAATTCTGAATTGTAGAAGTATTGAAAATAATCTAAGTCCTGTTTTAGAGGACTTCCAGAGATAGCCTTCAGAGAGCAAATCTGCCTCTGAAGAACATTCCAGAGAGAAATTCAGCAAGAAGACATCAGAGATAGCTTCATCAAAGGCATCTACGTCAGAGATCTGAAGACATTGTCTTTGAAGTTCAAGCTGAAGAATTCTACAAGTTTTGACACAAGAATAGAAGACATGTCACATAGTTATAAGATTTACCTTTTAGATAGGTTACTGTTCAAGAATGTTTTGAGCTTACCTTTTAGGTAAGACACTGTTCAAGCATGCTTTATGTGTCAGGAAAGTACACTGTTCACTTTATGGTCCTATAAATAGAACGTGCATCCCATTGTTCAATGTGTGCCTTTCTTTACCAACTTGTAAAATAATTATTTTCTTTATGTACTGAAAAGTGTACAAGAAGATCTTGTAAGATTAAACCACCTTTTTGTGTGTTCTTGATAATCTACTTGCATTATCCAGTTAATATTAGTTTGTTCTTATATTTGCTTTATTGGATATATCTTCTTAGTACTATGAGTACAAATCTTGCTTTGATTTATACATTATTTTCTTCCGTTGTTCTTATTATTATTATATGTTTATATCATTGGTAAAAGACTGAATCTGGGATCAACAAGCAACACTAAACCCATGTAGGAAGACTTAGTCAAAATACTTTGGGTCAGTATCACATATAGATCGTCTTATGGCTCCACGTCACCAACTTGGTTCCCGTCAATGAATGATAGTAAAATGTTATAAAACTTTATTATATTCATGTCTATATTTGTGTTATATTCATGTGTATTATTGGTATTAATTATAAAAAGTGTAACAACTCATTGAACAACTAGAATCACTTGATTGATGACCTATCCCAACAATTCGAGATTCATAGATGGATAAAGACTGTAAATGCAATATCCTAAGAAAAATATTCACCCCAACTATGAGTCATAGTTTTCACGGACCTCGTCTAAAAGATACAACTATTCCATTGAATTCAAATACATGAAATCAATCCTGGAAAATTGAAATATATTTCATGAATGGAAGTAGAAGAAGAAACCTAGTGATATTGGTGGGAAGAACATTTACTTCTATCATTACAATGAGGCCTTTTATACCTTTATTTACCAAGTACCATTAACAATTTTTTGGCAATTTTCCAAATAGGAACAACCATATTCATCTTCAAAGCATCAATATTTTGCGAACATATTACTTTATAAATCAATGTCTTAGATGATTTTGATCCTTCCGTCTTAGGTTTAACCACATGATTTTTATACCTTATAGACTGATTTCTTAGTTTTTTCACTTCTCTCAATAGGTTTAGGTACGACAACAAATGAATTTGAGACATAACCAACGTCATCAAATTCATCACTATGATCATTACCAAAATTCTTATCCTATTAAACTTCAATCTCTTCTGCTCGAGAATCAAGATGATAATATTTGAATGCAACATATTTGTTAACCTCATAACCACTCAGATACGGCAGTATGACATGTTCAAGGTACATCATTAGTTGATTCAATTAGACTAATCTTTTCTACTTCTATCCTTGCATTTTCACCGACATAATTATATTAAACGAATCCTGGATTCTCAACATCTTCAATCCCAGAACCAAGACCTATGGGTTCAGATCCGGTGATCGGATAGTTTTTGTTCCATAGAACTGTGAACACCTTTGAAAGTGTTAGTTACAACAACTTTCTCACTCAATTCCGAATGCAATTATGATCTCTCATTGGTTAAAAATTCATTAACATAAAGCAATTTGTAGTTTTCAGATTTCAAGATTTTTGAAGTTGCATTTCAATAATACAATACTTTCTGTACACATAAATAAGCAAATCATTATGATATTTTAGCCATAGCTTTCTTATGCAAAGACTCATATAATGAAGGAGCAAAGAAATTGAATACATTGTCAACATCTTTAGAGTAGTCAAGAAACGAAGACAAGGTGTCAGAAGCCATCACGTAATAATGAGCTTGCCTGTCAGAATCAGAATTTGATGAAGAAGATGAGGAATCATCCCATTACTCTTTGTCAACAACAAAGCATTTCTCCTTGCCTTTGCCTTGCCACTATATGTCGCCTTATATTTGTATTTGTAATACTCATCATCCTTTAATTTACTTGTGATTTCTAAACTCTCACCCTATAATCAACATCAAAATGACCATGCTTGTTAAATTTGCAACATCTCCCTTGACCTTTCTTTAGTTTCCTTGCTTTTTTTGTTAGATCTACCTTTGAAATTATTCCACTTGTGCTACCAGATGAAATTTCTTGACAAACTACTTGTATTTTTGAGCAAGAAGCATTAGAAATTCTCCAATCATATATAGTTCATCGTTAGAATTGCATTTATTTTCAACAGATTCATTAGCATATGTGTTAGTGCATATTTGTTGTCTTCAAGATCATAAGTCAAAGCTCAAGTCAAAGCCTTCAAAGCAAAAGTGAAAGTCAAGCTTAAAGAGAAAAGTCAAAGTCTAGCTTTGTTGTTAGTTAGTTTTATCTTTGTATTGTCACATGGTATAAATACGTTTTGTCTTGTAATCTTGTAGTTAGAAGTCTAATTGCATGTTCATCTTAGAGAGAGAAATATTTGTACTGAGAGAGAGAATTTGTAATCTTTGAGATCTATTAATACATATGACATTTGGATTGAAATTGATTGTTCATCTTGATTAATTGCACATTTGGGATACACAATTGGTATTAGAGCAGGCATAGATGAGAATCAAGTTTAAGATTTGGAAGATTTTTTGTCGAATTTTCTAGAACTCGCAGACTCATCTGTTAAAAATCGATTTTGAGTATTTGTGTGTTTTTGGTTGTAAAATTTGTTGCAATGTATTCGGTTTGTTGTTTAGAACATGTTTGATTTGTATTGTTTAGCATAATTCACATCATTTTAGTATGAATTTTGGATGATTTTGGTTCGAACACTTGTACGCACTGTATCTAGATAAATTTGTACTTTTTATTGTTTTTGATTGTAATCGTTCATTGGTAAAGTGTTCAGATTGTGTTCTTGGATCAATTCACAAAGTTTCAGGGTCAAATTTAGAGCGTTGGATCAATTTTTTATTGATTCTGTGGTTTTTGAGTTCAAAAACTCAAGAACTTGCAAGATCTGTACAATCCACAAGTTTCATCCCAATAACTCGTAGAGTCCCTTTAGTTGTGTTTTGTTGTTTTTGATAAAGAAAGAACTCACAGGACTTTGTGTACGCAAATTTAAGTTTCCGTTGAACATTGCATATGGAAAGTACAGAATCCGTAAAGGTTTACGTACGAGAAGTAAACTTTTCGCAAGGTTCAGTGTACGGAAAGCAAGAATCTGCAAAAAGAAGCCTGCGGAACGTTACTGTATACACCCTTTGACCTGCGGGAAGTTGAAGAATCCGTAAACCAGAGCCTTACGGAAAGTTGTTCATTTTTCCTTGATTTTTGTCTAAGTCAGGATTCCGCAAGACTTTGCTTATGACAAGTTCATCTTATTCCTTGTGTTTGTTTAAGTCAAGATGTGTATCCCAGTAATGTGCAATAAGATCAAGATGAAGACTATGAATTGATGCCAAATGCCATATGATATATTTCAATCTCACAGGTTACAAATTCGTATACAAATCTCTCTCTCTCTCTCTCTCTCACACACACACACACACACACAATATTTCTCTCTCTAGAATATTTTCAATTCGAATCCCCTATGACATATTACAAAAGGAAAACTATTTATACCTAGGAATGTTACAAGACAAATCTAACTAAGCTAACACACTTTGACTTTCCTCATATAGTAGCTTTGACTTTTATCTTTGCTTTTGAGAGTTTGACTTGGACCTTTGACTTTCATTCTTCAATGATCTTGGATCCAAAATTTATGCACTAACAATCTCCCCCTTTGGATTCAATAACATCTTCAAGAAGAAATTTAGCATTAACGAGCAATCTCTCCCTTTGTCTGATCTTTAACGAATTTAATCTCCCATTTTAACATCTTCATAAAAATAAACATTTCATCACCTTTTTTGGATTCAAATCGTATTTCAGCATCAAAGGACAATATCCCTCTCTATGTCATGACAAACAATCTTCGTAAGTGCAAATCAATCTCCGCCTTTGAGTAAATCTATTCAAAGTCAATATTCCCTTTATTTGAAATATCTTCAGATTTTCAGTATTCTCCCCCAAAGTCTGTGACTATCTTCTTCAAGAACTTTAGCAAACTCCCCCAAGGTTATGAAAACCTCAGTCAGACTTCAGAAAATAAATTATCACCAAATTCAGCTCACTTTGCTTCAGTAAATAATCTTCAAAGAAAACTTCATCAAACTTTCTAAACTCTTGAAATTTCTCTTTCATTCTGAATATTTCCCACAAAACTCTGACAATAAATCTTTCAAACTCAGTCAATTCTTGAATATCTCTCCAAAACTATTTTGTCATTTCTTGACATTCTCCCATAACTTATTTTCCATTTCTTGACATTCTCCCCTTTTTGATGATGTAGAGCATATAAATCATCAAAACTTCTTCAAAAAATGTAATGAACCGTTTTCTGATCACTTATCTTTCCAAATGAGCCTCTGAACATCCGTCAATTCATAATATATTCATTCGAATCTTTTCAAATTCAGACAAATAAAAATGTAACCCTGAATCAACAAATGAATTAGTTGAAATGTTTGTAAGCAGTACGAAGCTACTTAGTACAACAAATGTACTGTATAGGGAGTTTTATTGATGTTCACTCCCCAGGTCTTCCATTCAATCATCGAATAACACAAGGTAATTCTATGAACGTTCTGACAGAAAAACAACTTTTCTGTGTGTACGTGCTTGTGTGTGAAAGAATTTAAGCATTTTGCTTTATATTAGGCTCAACATGTGTAAACCATTGAGACAACAACAATATTACACAAAATCAATTGTGCATGATCGAAGTGCGAAGGTGGGGCAGGCTTCCTTCTATTTCAATATCCAAATCTTTTGAGTGAAGATCAGATAGCATATGTGCTGCATCCCCATGAAAATATGAAACATCTTTTTGTTGAGAAAAAGATGAGTAGCTGGTGGGGTTTTATGCAAGATTTGGCATGGGCTAGTTCCTGTTTCAATGAAGGTCACCAAAGAATGTGAACCAACAGATTATGTGTAGGCCTAGCTCAGAAAAAGTTAGTGCAAAGTTTTCATATTCTTTTAACTATGTTCTCACACCCTCTTTCTTTTTATCATTTTGCTCACTTCTAACCAAACTCTCTTTTCATTTTATCACATCACACACCCACACTCAGATATTGACACCTCGCCTCTCGATCACTTAGGATAACTTCTTGGGCAGGAAACACTGGTTATCGTGAATCCATAGAAGTTCAATTAATCTCACACAGTGATCCCATATATTTGGTCCTAAAAACACAATGTTGCTCAATAGTTTAACTTTTTCAGTTAAAGCACAATAACATGAAATACATGTCAGATATATGTATGCTCGATAAGATAGTCATGAAGATTTAAGTATTTTAATCATGGAAGATTTTCTCAAAACAAGAAAACTGAGTGAACGAAGTGAAATCAATAGATGTGTTTTGAGAATCTGACAATGTATGAAAAAGATCAAATATGAATGATTTAACAATAAAGCTTAGGTAATGAAAAATTGGATGTTGTCTATATGAACAAGTATAGACAAGTCGTGAAGGAAACCCTTATGTTTTGAATGAATGTAACGCTCAACAAACATTGAAGTTGAAATGGGGTGTCTTACCATCGAAAAATAGTTTCAATTTTGAGACATGACAAGAACATAGTCAATAAAAGTACTAAACAGATGTGCATGAATACTTGACAGTATATGGAAAAGATAATACACAAGTATTTATATTTGGAAACACATGGTTTGTTAGTCATGAAAGCTCATAATAATGAAAACATTTTTAAAAAATCACAATTCTGAATTCATGAAATCTATTTAAGAATCGAGAAGTGGTTTGAACATTTAAGAAATAAGTTTTTATGTCTGAAAGTTGTCCATCTTTCAAACACAAAGCGATTAAGGTTAAAAATTATCCTTATGCACATCCAAAATATCAAAAAGTCAACCGTATTGTCATGATTGATATGATCTTGTAAGCTCCCCCTCAAAATTTGCCAGTAGTCAAAAAGTCGTCAAAGCAAGAAAGTCTTATTGAAAGCTAAAAATTTATTGAAAAATAAAGACATGAAAAGCAAAGTAAAAGTTTGACAGTACGAGTTCTAAACTGAATGTTTAGAAGTCAATGTCCTTACTCCCTCTGAAAATATGGATCATGAAATTTTTCAGTACAAAATATATGCAAAAATTCTCTAACTCCCCCTAGAAAGTATGATCGTCTGATCTTTGTTTCACACTCTCCCTGAAACGATGAATAGAACCTTTCAGTGCAGATATCATTCATATGAAAAAGAAAGAAATGAGGAAAAATAAAAAATTAAACTGTACTAGGTAAAACGGATTATGTTTTAATATTCAACATACCCAATTTCGAAATGAGAAAGTTAAATCTCTTATCGTCCAAAGGTTCAGCTAATTGGTGCAGAAGATTCAGTTGATTGGACACTTGTTATCTGTTGAGTAGGCATTATAGAACATCTAACGGAATGAGATTCTTCTGACTCTTCACTTTCTTGTTCAACTTCAACTGATGGAGATGGTATTTGAACTTGAGTTTCTACTTGAACCGGGGAGTCTGGCTTAGTTAAAACATCTGATGTGATTGGTTGATTATTCCTTGAATCTTCAGACCTATCAATGACATCAGGTTTAGTCACTTTTGATCCTAGAAACTAATCATAAAAATGTTCAAATAGTAAATCTAAATCTGAAAGATGCGATGTAGACGTAGAAGCATTATCAGAATAAAAAGTTTTAGATACATGTTCTGGACTAATATGTCCAGAAGCTAATACTACTGTTATAACGGATTCTGAACTGAAGTGCTCAGAAGCCATTTCCATTGTTCATCAAAATTGACATTAGTGCTCTCCACAACGATCTTCGAATTCTTTAGGTAGACTCTGTATGATGTGGATGACTGAGAGTAGCCAACGAAAATTCCTTCTTCAACCTTAGGACTTAACTTGTTCAAGCTCTCCTTATCATTTAGCACATAACAGTTGCATCCAAAGATATGAAAATGTTTAATACTCAGTGTTCTGTTGTTAATCAAAGCATATGGCGTTTTACCAAACCGACGATGGATAGTTGATCTGTTTTGAGTATAACATGCAGTAGACACGACTTCTGCCCATAAGAATAGAGGTAAGTCTGACTGGATGAGCATCATGCGTGCAACCTCAATTAAGGTATCGTTTCTTCTTTCAACTACCCCATTTTTTCCTGGTATTCTGGCAACAGAAAATTGATGAGTTATCCCGACCGATTCGAGATAATCGTCAACTGTTTTGTTCTTGAATTCTGTGCCATTATCAGTTCTGAGTAGCTTAACTGTCTTCTGCAAGTTCACTTGGATGGTCTTCAAAAATGAAATGATGACATCGGGAGTCTTAACTTTTGATCTTAGATATTTGACCCAAGTGTGTCGTGAATAATCATCCATACTCACTAGAACGTATTTCTTACCGTTTATGCTTTGTGTTCGCATGGGACCACAGAGATCCATGTGTAACAATTCCAAAGGATCACTTGTACTAGGTTCAGGCTTAAGCTTATGTGAAGCTCTTTTCATTTTTCCCTTCTCACATGCGTCACACAGATGTTCTCGTTCATACATAAGCTCTGGAAGTCCTTTCACCAACTTGTTAATGTATCGGAAGTTGAGGTGAGTTAGCCTTCTATGCCATAACCAGATTTGCTGCATAGAGTCTTTTGACAATAGACACACAACATTATCTGGTTTAACAATGGACAAATTGATTGTGTAGAGGTTTGACTTTTCCGTGCCAACCAAGAGTTCTTTTTCGTCTTCAGTTCTGACACAACACCTCTTGGCTTTGAAGTTCACCTCTAAATCATTGTCACAAACTGACCAATGTTGAACAGATTATGTCCTAAACCTTCAACATAACTCACCTTCTTGATCGTTACATTCAATTGCACGACATCTCCATATCAAATTATTGGTGAAAACTGGTCATTCCCACATCGGACATTGCCGCAAAATTTCTCTGTATAATTAGACAAAATATATTTCTGCCCTACAATATGCTTGGAACAACCTAAATCTAATTACCACGTATGATGGGTCTACACAGGAAAAATCAAGCAACAACTGGTTTAGGTACCCATTTATAGATGGGTCCTTTCATGTTAGCACAAAATTTTGGCATCCATTTTATTTTGGACCCTCTGAGCTTTTGAAAAACTTTTGAAACATAATTATGATAGAAATGATATGAACCAAACCAATTATCAGAATATTGTTGAGTAACATAATCATTTATACGAGATGCGGAAGACTGGGTAGTAGACGGATTTAATTGGATCAATTGCTTTATTGTATAAGACTTGTAAGTATGTACAAGTTTTTGTTTATGAGAATCAAACTGATCAATTACATCATAATCACTAATAGTAGTACTACTTCTATCCGATACGGAAAATGATTTTGTAGACTCGTCAATCTACTTCTTTGGTCTCCACTCTAGTCTCCCTTCAAAACATTTCTTTCTTATATCTGAAACATATGAATTATGCATGTTAGAACTGTGAGATTTCTGAAATTGTTTCTTTCTATACTTACCAGTATTGGTCCATTTCTTTGAATGCCTTTTCTTTTATTTCTTACATTTGGCATAGTAGGTGCTCACAGGAACTGTTTCATTAACTTTCGTTGATGATTCATCTTTTTCATACACACTTGGTAAACCGTTAGAAGGAATAACAAATTGAGAATGATCAAGAAGTTTTGCATTGAAATCAAACTGGTTAGCACACCCATCAAAACAATCATCAGAGTTCAGAAAATCAGTCTCATCATTAAACAAATCATCACCATCATTAGTCATAGGAGCTTTGGAAGCATTTGAAAACAACATCTTATCATTTGTAATATCATATTTGAAGTCATTGTTCAAGAAAAAAGTAGAAAATACCATTTGTTCTAAATCAATCAAAATTCTCTTTTCTACTAGAGTAGTCTCAAGCTGAGAATTTTACTTTCTAAGATGAGTGGAGGAGCATAAATTTTACCTTCAATAAGTGTAGCCTCCATTTCATTAGTAGAATAACTTTGAAAATAATCATTTAAGAGAAACTTTGATTGTTTAGTACTGTAACTAGCTTTCATTTTTTCATAACAGAATCGTAGTTGTATTTTATCCTTGTTTTTCCTGTTTTCATCTTCCTTAGCTTCAACATCATCCGATGACTTTGTCCATTTGACTTTGAGTTCAGGATGTTTATTGGCCAATTGAAGAAAAACAAAAATCATATAAAGCAGACCTTTTAGAAATACCCTTTTTCAAATAATGTGGGTTATGGTAACCAATGCCCCAACATCTATTAAAAAATGAAAACTCTTTTGGTTTATTAAGATGAATGGTTTGATCATTTTGACCTATAGTATAAAGTTTTTCTTCCAAACCACTGATCTTTTCAATCAAAGTTTTATTTTCTTTATTTAAAGATAAACACTTTTTAGCAACTTCTTTTATCTCACGTTCACACATTTTGAATTTAGAAGAAGTTTCAGATAATTGACTTTGAATTGCAGTCTTTTCTTTACCAAAGGTATCAATGTTTTTGTGTAAATTCTAAATCAATGCGTACTTCTCAACAATAGTATTTTTGAGTTACAGTATGCTTGGTTTTTCTTTTCGAAGACACATTTTCTCGTTTAAGTTTAAACTATAAATCTTGAAGTTCAACCATCATGGATTGCAATTGTGAAAGAAAATCAGATTCAGTCATATCATTTACGTCACCAGAATCCTCCTCATCGGAATCTTTCTCAACTATCTTCTGTCCCATGAAGCACATATGCGTAGTCTCTTCCTTCTCACTTTCAGACTAAGAAAAAACAAGCCAATGATCGTCTTCAGCCATTAGAGCTTTGCCTGCCTCTTTTTGCTTTTCCAGGAGCATCTTGTTCTTGTAATAGTCAGAATTATTTACTTTGGGCTTCCGACAATCTTTGGCAAAATGACTGATTTTTCCACAGTTATAACACTAGACTGGTTCATCAGCTTTCTTTTCCTCATACCGATTCACATATCTTTTCTCTCCCGACTTCTTGTTCTCAAATCTCTTACCTTCTATTCTTTCTTTGTGCTCATAATTCCTGGAGCCTGATGAATACCTTTGATTATTTGACCCGAGCTTATTGTATAACTTCTTCTGGAAGGCCCTGGTCAGTAAAAGCATGGCTTGCTTCAAGTTCTCTCCATCATCAGATTTAGAACCATCACCCTTTTCTTCCTCAGACTCAGAAATAAACACTTTCTTCTTCTTCAAACTAACAGATCTCTTCTCTTTTTTTTTTTGACTACGAAGGCAACAGGATCCACCACCGCTTTGCCAACTTTCTTTTTCTCTGCTCTTATCTCATCCACTTCTTCTTCGTTCTGGAGAAGAGTCTCATAAACCTCATGCAATGGTATCTCATTGAGATATTTCAACTGTTTACGGGTAAATCTATTCCATTCAGGATGTAGTATGCTTAGAAACTTTACATTTGTCTATATATGAGATTTCTTCACTCTATTCTTGCTCAGTTCATTTAGAAGTGATAGAAATATGTCATATGTTGTCTGTAAGCTCTCACCTTTTATGATTACAGATTCAAGCATTTGACAATTAAAGAATAAGAATCTAATCAAGAACACAATGAAAATCTAGAGAGAGAAAGTATAGTCACATGTCATTTGTCATATATCTAACTTAAATGAGTTACAATGACAAGGTTACAAAAGATTGCCAAAGATTACAAGGAAATGAAACAAAGACAAGGTATTTATATGAGTCAAACAAGCCTTGGCCTCATACAATACTTACAAGCAAAGTCAACAAAATCAAATTACAAATTGATTCAAACTAAGTTCTAACATTCTCCCCCTTTTGGATCAATTTGCAAATCTTTAATAAATCATTTGGTCCACATTCTAAGAATGATTCTCCTGAATGTTAAAGAAATTTGATATGATTCCTTCAACACCCATGAAGACTCCAATGCAGTCTGGAAGTTTTTTGGATACTGATATCTCCGGAAAATCAGTTGATCAACGATCTTACAGAAGCATGATTGGATCTCTTCTATATCTGACATTAAGTAGGCTAGATATAATGTTCGCTACTTGATTTTGTGCACGTTATCAGGCCAATCCAAAGGAATCCCATCTGGCTGCTATGAAAAGAATCTTCAGATATCTCAAAGGCACACCAAATCTGGGCCTTTGGTATCCGAAAGATTCTCGTTTTGAACTGATTGGATATACAAATGCAGATCATACACGAAATAAGTTGTATAGAAAAAGTACCTCCGGAGCCTGTCAGTTGTTGGGAGAAAAGTTGGTGAGTTGGTCTTCTAAGAATCATAACTGTGTTTCCACATCTACAGCTGAGACAAAATATGTAACAGCTGTTAGTTGTTGCTCACAAGTGCTTTCGATGAAGACTCAACTTAAAGACTATGGTTATACTCTAAATAAAGTTCCCATCTACTGCAATTCAAAAAGTGAAATTGCTATCCTGGCAAATCTGGTGCAACATTCTAAGACCAAACACATAGACATCAGGTATCATTTCATTAAAGACCATGTTGAAAAAGGTTCTATAGAGATGCATTTTGTGTCAACTGATTTTGAGGTTGCTGACTTATTCACAAAACCTCTTGATGAAAAGAGATTCAATTTTTTAGTCAGCAAACTTGTAACGTTGAACGTGAGTGCATAGCTATAGTGTCCTAGCTTATGTTGATGGGGAGTGTGTTCTGATTTTGTCTGTGTAAGTATTTTGGTTGACAATAATTTTCTAAGTCTGATATAGCTAACAAGTATGGACTCACGTTCAATGAGGACAAAAATTTAATCTGTTTTGTAGGTCTGATAGATTCTTGAAATCATGTCAAATCCATCTCATGGACTTTGACTTCTGATCAAATCAGATCAGGACGCATACTTCAGTATGTTGAGCTGAATGCATTATTCAAAGGGGAGTATCCAAATATGTGCACACTTCAAGGGGGAGTATCATGTTTATGTTTGTAAGTGTGTATGTGTGTGTGTGTTAAACTATTTTGAACACTGAAAAATTTTCAAGTGAGAGATTTTGAGTTTATGCTTCAAAGAGATTTTATGCAAAGTTGCCATTTTTAGAAAGTTGAAAGTAGAAAGGACAAAGTTTCTCTTTTTGGAAATTGGTCAAATTTTTTCTAAGTCTCAGAACGGGTAAGACATGGTTTGCGACTTCTCACTTGACTCAAACCAAAGGTTGCGCCAAGTGAAGAACGCGCAACCTTCAGTCTACGAGTTCTGAGAACGCGCAAAGCGTTGTTTACGACTTCTTTCCACCACATCACTTGACGCAAATAGTGTCTTGTGTCAAGTGCACACACCCCTTGTCATTATTCTCTACAAGTGTCTTTGCTCTTCGATTTGTGACAAGTGATGTACCCAATTAACTCGTGCCACGTGTCAACCCTTATCTCGAGTATAAATTCATGTTTTCAAATTTTTACCCTTACTTGTATCGGACTATCTTTGCGACTTCTTGCACTTAGTAAATTTTTACTCTCAATTTTTCTTGGGGCTTTTCAGACTTTGAACTTTAATCCTTCGATTCAGTGTAGGTTTCTTCATTGTTTTTTTGAATTATTGATTGTATTATTGTATGTTTGTATCTTCTTGTGTTTGTATTGTGTTTACAGGTTTATCTTGATTCGATTTAGGGTTTTGTTCGAGATTGTTCATATTAACCCACTTCGAACCGAGCCTTTGATTTTTTGGATCTTTGAACTGAAATTTGTTGGATGAATCTCAAATATAACTTGATTGTTTATTGGGATTTCAAAATCGATAACATTGTTCTTAATCTTAAACTGAAATACGAATTCCTTGACTTTGGATTTTGTTCGAGACTGTTGGACTATTCGAAATATTTGTGGACTGACTTGGATTCAAATTGAACATTAAAACATGTTATTTTGTTCGAATGATAGTATTAAATGAGTTCTAAAAGCTAAATCAAACAAAAATCAAGCTAAGATAATAACCTTTACATGCCAAATCTCATAAGGATAAGGATGGAATGTTTAACAACTTAGAATAGGATAAGGATGGAATGTTTACATGCCAAATCTCATAAGGGGTTTTATCTATCCTTTTGGTTGGAGCCATATTTAAAATACTGGTAGCCATAATTAAGGCGTAACTCCAAAATGATAAAGGGAGAGTACTTCTACTCATCATAGAGCGAACCATATCTAGTAAGGTTCGGTTCCTCCTTTTAGACACACCATTATGTTTTGGTGTTCTAGGTGGAGTAAGTTGTGAGATAATCCCACGATTCTCTAGATGATTTAGGAATTCATCACTCATATACTCACTTCCTCTATCGGAGCGAAGGATTTTAATGGTTTTATTGAGTTGATTTTCAACTTCACATTGAAATAATTTGAACATTTCAAATGATTCATGTTTATGTTTCATCAAATAAACATAACCATAACGACTGAAGTCGTCAGTGAAGGTGATGAAGAATCTAGCACCATCTCTACACATGGTTCTGAAAGGACCGCATACATCAGTATGTATGATTCCTAAAAGATCTTTTGCTCTTTCACTAGAACCAGAGAAAGGAGCTTTAGTCATCTTACCACATAGAGAAGATTCACATATATCAAATGAATCATCCTCATTTGCCTTCAAAATACCACTCTTTTGAAGTTGGGATATGCGTTTCTTGTTTATATGGCCAAGACGACAATGCCATAGATAAGAATCGCTCAAACAATTCTTGAGTCTTTTGGTATTAGCGTGGTATATAGAACTATTGTTTATTGAACTATCCAATTTTACTTCATATATTCCATTAAGAGGTCTAGCCTCAAAATAGAATACATTATTCTTATAAGCATGAATAAAATCGTCATTAAAACGATAAGTAAAACCATATTGTTTTAAACAAGCAACTGAAATAATATTCATAGTCAAACCAGGTACATAACACACATTATTTAAGACTCTCTTCTGATTAGTTTCCATACCAAGCTGGAAATCATAACACTAGTACAAAAAAGGTCTTTAGTGACGGTTAAAAACCGTTACCATAGGTATTCCGTAACGGTTTTCATGGACATAAAAATCGTCACCTTATCTGCCGTCACTTTTGGTAACGTTTAAAAAATGTTACCAAATCACATCAAAAACCGTTACCATAAGCTAAACCCGTCACCTTAGGTGTATAAAAAAACCAAATTTTTTCCTAAACCGTCACCTTAGCATAACATACGACAATGTTTATTTGTTAAAACCGTCACCGTAGCATGACATACGAAGACTTTATTTTTCAAAAACCGTCACCATAGCATGACATATAGTGACTTTATTTTTCAAAAATCGTTACCTTAGGATGACATACGGTGACATTTATTTTTCAAAATCATCACCGTAGCATGATATACGGTGACATTTATTATTCAAAATCGTCAACGTAGCATGACATACAATGATGTTTATTTTTCAAAACCGTTGTCGCAACATGACATACAATTACGTTTATTTTCCAAAACAACCACCATATCATTACATTTGGTTACGTTTATTTGTCAAAATCATCACCATAGCATAATATACAACGACGTTAATTTGTTAAAACTGTCACCACAACATGACATATGGTGACGTTAATTTTTCAAAACAGTCATCATAACATGCATACGGTGACGTTTATTTGTCGAAATCGTCACCATAGCATGACATTCGGTGATATATATTTGTCAAAACCGTCGTCAAAACATGACATACGGTGACATTTATGCTTCAAAATGTCACTGTAGAATGACATACGATGACGTTTAAATATTCAAACTGTCACCGTAGCATGACACAAAGTGACATTTATATATTCAAAACCATCATCGTAGCATCACATATAATGACATTTATTTTCCAAAACTGTCACTGTAGTATTACATATGGTGATATTTATTCAAAACCATCATCATAGAATGACATACAATAACATTAATTTTTCAAAACCGTCACTGAATAATAGCTTATGATGACGCTTTCTTTTAAAATTGTCACAATAACATGTCATACAATCACATTTATTTTGAAAGCCGTCATATTAGCTAAACAAATGGTGACGTTTATTTTCTGAAAACTGTCATCATAACTTGACATACTGTGACGTTAAATTATCAAATTAAACCGTTGCCATAAAGCATAAACAATCTTTTGGTGACGGTTTTTATCATTTACCGATAAAATGAAAATGAATTCAAAAACTCAGAATATGAACCAAATGATTAATAAACAATACGGTAATAATTACATTATAAGAATAATGTATGAGAACACTTATTAGAGAAGTACTATATATCTGAAATAAATATTTTTTTTTATCTAAGCTATACTCCCATGCTTCCATCTCTTCACCATCCTGTTAATAATTACATAATTATTATTTCCATTTATAACCTTTTCCTTTTAGCCCTTATGATTAGAAGTTGTTTGTGGTACCTACAAATAGATAAGAAAACAATCGATAAATACTACAAATCACGAGAGAGTGACGAATTTTTTACATATGATTAAAGAAAACATAATATGAAACAAGTTCAGACTTCTAAACATTAAAGCCAAAACTTTAGGGAAGAACAATGACTTGTCCATAACAAGAAACCCAATAAATTGATTTAAAAGTCGATCACCCAAAATTTGGCGATCGACGAGTTACAGGAAATGTATATGTAGATAAAGAGAGAGAAAGATGATAGAGCATAATCGCATAATATAACATACAAATTTCACAAAACTGCATAAATAATGCGTAAATAAAACACCACTGTAAACACAAAAATATATCCATATAATATATAACAGTCAAAATTTAATATATGGACCATACATATATGTAAGATGTAATCTAACTAAAAGCCAAAAGTAAAAATCGAGTAAGATGTAAACAAACTAAAAGTCAAAAGTCAAAATCGAGTATACAGGCACAAATCGTGCGAAATTCATAAATACATAACTCAAGATATCATAAATTTGTACATGATAAAGGTGGTGAAATCTACGACATGAAAAATAATCAAAACAAAAAAATAACCGGTTTAGTCAAGTCAACATCCGTCCAAATAAGCCTAGATCGGTCTTTATCAAGCTGATCACATACTCATTAAGGACCAACAATCAGAATTGGAATGGTCCAAGCTTTAACATATCAGGTCCAATCAAGTGTAATTTGATCTGATATTTTCTACTTAAAAATATTACCACTCTTGAATTATTTCACTTATCATGTACCAAAATAACGTACCAACGAGACCACGTTGAATAAGCATATACTAATGCCGCTAATTCATGCCTCCAAATGTAAGCTTATAACACAACAAATGGAGCTAATGTATTCATGAAGATGCCAACTTTTCAACCAATAAAAACAAATAGAGTTGCTAAAAATGTGATTCTTTCAAATATGCCTTCAAATAAAACAATGTCAAAATACTTGAATTCATTGTCATTGAGCAAAATATCGAGTATGTGATTATAGAAATTAAACACTATAAAGAAAATGAGATTTGGTACATGTAAATATGTTCAAGTGGAAGTTTTTTGGTTTAATGTCATATTACCTTCAATGAGGCGTTTTGCATGAAATGAATAATGGTGTGTAGCATTTCCCTAGACTGAACGGATAACTGCACAGATGGGTCATCGTTAGATCATTAGACATCAAAAAGAAGAATGAAGTTGATTAAACATAAAACATGAGTTCAAGCATGGAGTTGATTAAGTCGTCAATGTCATTATCACATACATATTAGATGTCTACAAGCAAAGACTTATGGCCAACATAAAAATATGTTTAGAATGGTCTATCAACATTGCATAATTTATGTTCCTATTCTATAGAACCAACTTTTGATGCATATAAAAAACATGTAAACTTACTAACTAGCTCATCCAAATCAGTGCTCATACAGACATTGAAATATGAGAGTCCAGATTTCAGAATGTGAAAATGTGGAGGTCCTGTGATTCTGTTTTTGGTAAAATAATCAAAGTGATGTAATGATTCTCAATGATAGCTATTGAAGTGTGCATTAGATTAATAGATTCAGAATGATTAAATCTGTGATGTTTGTTGCTGTGATCAATGAGTTCAGCTAGATGTGTGAAAATTTCGAATGTAAATCAGTTGTGATCTGCTATTTGTTGTGAAAATCTAGTATGTGCATGAGTGTTGAAAGTGTTTTCTGTTGCTGATGTTGATACATTGTTGAAAGAAATTCAAGATGAATTTGACTTGTCTGTCGAAAAAATGCAGTAGAAGACCATTTAATATGTGCAGAATTATGAAACATATTTCGAAAAGTGCAGCAAAATTCAATTCTATGTTGTTAATGACTATCCAAAATTTAATTAGAAGTTACCTTTAAGTGATCAGATTTTTTGGTAGCATATGTAGAACTTGACCAGAATTTAAGGGCTATCCCAAGAGTGTTTCTTTTCATCGACTTTTGAAGCTGCGAATGTGGTAAAGAGATTTAGCATTATCATTTACGCAAAGGAAAGATTAAGAAAAGGAAGCACTTGATGTAGGTGTAAAGCTAGATTGCTTACTAAGTGCCATATCTTGTTTGCTTTGCTGGTAGATCTTGAAAGGCAGAAAACCTGCAAGTAGAATAACACATCATACCAAAGTCATAGAGATAACTATAGCCAATGTACACTACCAGCATAATCAATCAACCAGTTAAAATTAATTTAAGAATGTACTTAAGCTTTCTTCAGTGATATTACCATCTCCTTAAGAATGTGAAGGTGTTATGAGCATGATGCTTAAGAATAATTAAACAGAAAAAAAGACAGATTATGTTTTAAAATTTAATATTAATCCTTGAAATGATGGATGATTACTTTTCCCATTACAGCACTCTTAAATCCAACTTAAAACACTTGGTTTCCATATGTGCACTTTGGCAAGAAAACACCCTAAAAAGTTTGGGATTTTGGGTAGTAACATTGGTCTAGAATATAGTCAATTTGTAATAAAAAATTGAGTGAAGGAAAATAAATTCAAATAAATATCAGAGACAAGCCAAATGTAACTTGGGAAAATACCAAAAAGTAGAAAACAAAGAGAGAAAACCAACTAACTTTTTCCATTTTATATAGTATAAAAAATTAAAAGTACCTGATAACCATTTTGCTCACCTCGCTTGAAGTTAAAGTAGGGTTGTGACTGACAAACTCATCCGTATGAGGAGCAAATGTTGCAGTTGTTTCAAGATGTTGCACGTTGGAGCCATGGCCAAGTTCTGTTTGTGCATAACAACCAATAACTTGCATCTTTTGGGACAATGGCAACCATTTCCTTTTTTGTTCCTCGTTGCCTTGTCCTTCAATAGCCGGGATGAACATTTCCTAAGGAATCATTGGAACAAATGCACTGAGACAACTTATGGCACAATCTTTAACCACTAAAGCTAAAAGTCACCATCTAACTAAAGTGATATAGATATATGTATATATTAGGACTTGGGAATCCAGGAAATTACCCATTGAAGATCAGTGTAAACAGGTTAGCCAATATAATGTCGCAACAGTTTGGCTTCTTCTGTGATGACCAAAAAGTGCACATCCAAGTGAAAATTATAGAAGCATAAACCCGAAAGACCAGTCTAGAAGTGAAAGCAGCTTTGTTTCCTTAAACCTGGTATCTTGATACAATCTTGCAGGCTTAAAGTAAAGGTTAATTACCAGATAGACGAAGATCAGTGATCAGCTTCCATGCATGAGCAACTGTTAAAAAACCAATCCTGCGGTAGCATTCGGGTGGTAATTCGATCGCTTACTTTGCATTTTTCCTAGACGAACATGAGGTTTACTTCCACATGCGAATTCACAGTGATACAGTTAAAACGAATGTGTTTATCGATCTAAAAACATATTTGTTAAAACTCTGATTACGAGATCGACCGCCAGACTCTGAATCTAAACAGGTTGAAGTTAAAAGGAAAATTGGGAACATGAAGTAGTCAAGTCAGATTTGCTTCCAATTTTTTTCTTTTTCTATGTAGGTGAGAGTGATAATTGATGAGAGGGTGGGTTCACATACCTCTTAATCTTTTTGGTTTTTGTTGATATTTGAATTAATTGTTATATATATATACATATACATAATACATGGCGAATGATCGTGTGAGAAGTTAACGGTGAGAAGCGTGAGAAGTGGATCTAAACCGTTGATCTCTTTTAATATGACACCCTCCTATAAATTGCAGCTTAGAAGGGAATTGATCAGTTGCATCTTGGTACATATCTTCCTAATGTGCATCCATTTCTCTTCTAACGGTTGAGTCAACTTCTCACCGTTAAGTCAACTTCTCACCGGAACCCAACCCTATATACATATTATGTAAATGCCACAACATACAATTTTCTTTTTCAAATGTTGTATGTATTATGATAAGTTTTGGAGAAGAAAAGCTATAGTGTATGGTTGTTGCCATTGTATTGGATGATAGTAATCTTCTTGTTTTGTTTGGATATTCCAGTCTGTATTAGATAGAATATAGGAATACATGCACTTTGATCAGTGTGAAGTTGTAGTTGAAGAAAATAATTCAGGTTTGATTCTAATTCTAATACACACAAAGCAGGGGTATAATTATAAACATGTATCATAGCCAATTGTTTCTACCAACTTTGCAATTTAAGTTTCTATGCAACTTCTTTGAAGACAGTATTGGATGATACTGACCTATATTTAAGAAAGCTTGAAGAAAGTACTTGAAGACAGTATTGGATGATACTGACCTATCTTTGCAATTTGGGTAGTAACATAAAATTTACCAAAAACAGTAATGCTCGAGTATGTTCGTTCTAGTCAATAGATTACCAATTACTTATTATTGCTTTTAAAGACCACATGAACATCTTAAATTCGTTGTGCTTGGTTCTCGGGATGGACTCTAAGCAGACAATTCATGATATAAATCCTAGTTTAGCAGAAACCGAAGGATTAAAGAGCATAATCAATGATGTGATTGGGAGGCTTGCAGTTGCTATAGAAAGATTCTGAGAGGTCAAAATTTATGGTTTTTATGTTGACTTTTTAATTTGTCAAAACTTTGTTAGATTCAAAATCTTGCAACCTCTTTGTTAGAGCTTTGGAATCTAATGGATACACCGGTTGAAGAGCAACAAATGTTTCAAAGTGTAACCTGTAACACTACTGCATCAGAGCAGGAGATAATGGTGCCCAACTTGCTATCTGTTGAGTTCATTAATTATGTAATTGTGGTGTTTAGATTAGTTGAGGAAGTTCAAATGAGAACAATAAATATTTTCAGAACCTGAAAACAAACCATTTCATGTATTATTCATCATGAATAACCCTGAATAATCATGAATATTTATTCATCATGAAAATCATGTATTTTCATAATTCATGCTATCATGCATTTTCATCATATATATCATGTATTTTCATCATGACTATTTATCACGACATTCCTAATGAATACAGCATGAATACCCAGGTTCCCAAAATATTTACTTACGGTACTCATTTGAACCTGCCCCTAGATTAGTTTTTCAGAGGTATAATTAATGAATGTTTTGGAGAAAGTAGAGACTCAAATCTGTCTTGTGTTAAAGGTTGAGGCAGAGGTGTCAAGGCTAGTAAGTATAGAAAATGTGCCTCCTTATGAACTTTTTGATTATATCCAAAGCATAAGTGATATTATCAAATGTGATTGCCATGTCTCTGAACTCATGATACATATATTTTAGATCATCAAAATGAAGATTTGGAAAATCAACTTCAGAGAAAATTTACTCTGTTATTCCCAAAATTCAAGTTCTAATCAATCACAAACAATCAAGATGTTGGTCCCGGAGGTGCTTAACAAGTTTGTAGAGGGGGGGGGGGTTGAATACAAACACATAAATTAAAGTTTAATAAATTGTTTATTGATAAATCAAACACAATTTACAAGTTTGTTGCGGAATAAGATTAAGACAAACTAAATCTAAACAAACATAAGAAACACTAAGATGATTGCACAAGAATTTCAGAGAATGGGGAGTTAAGGAATATAGAAAACAAAGGTTTCTATTTGGGGTTCAAGGATTGAGCACACCCTCAGATGGAGGGGTGATCTTCCTATTTATACCCTATGCATTAAATGCATGGCAGGGCACTTTACACGTGGCGTTCACTGATTGGATTTGGAAGTCTGACTTTGGGAGACATGCTTTCGGCCGGATCATAAACAGTGTAGTTGACAGAGTTGTTGTACGAATTGTGGCAGAGATATGTCCGTTTTGACACATCGTACTGAGTTGTGCAAGGTAAAACAAAAGGAAACTTGAGGCATAAGCTAAGTGATCATTTGATCGCTGAATATCTCTTTCTTCAGAGACATCAAGAGCTCAGCGATCGCTGAAGATTTTCCTCATGTTCCTTCGCGTATAAGTAGAGTTGTCTTTTCTTCACTGATATCCGCATCAGGTCACTAGTAGACTTCTCTTTGTTCAGCAGCTTCGTCTTCGATTCAGCTATGAACATCTGTTGGCGTGAGCCTTGTCTTCAGGGATTACGTTACTGTTTACATCAGAACTATCAGCGATGACTGGACAGACTCAGTTTGATCACTGATAGTGAAACACTAATACATATTAAATGTTTATAAGAAAGACTATCAGCGATAACTGAACAGACTCAGTCTGATCGCTGATGGTGAAACACTAATACATATTAAACGTAATTTTCACTAAGTACAGAAAAAGGTTGTTATCAAATCACTGAGAGAGTTTGGATCAACAATCTCCCCCTATTTGATAATGACAAAGTAACTGAAGAAAATTACTTTATAATTCAAAATGATGGAATAATCAGGACTCATAACATACATGTCCCAATTACTATTTTGAGGGGTCTTTTACAGTACTGATAGAGTTAAGTAATTCACTGAAACTTTCATTAATCCAATAAAAGAATTAAAAGGTATGAAAATTACAAGTATAAGTGATGTACTAACTACTGTAAGTTTAAACTAATAGATTACAAGAAGAAAACTAATCTATCAGCTATCTAAAGAGGGTTTAGGAGGATTGATCAAATACTCAGGTATTTCTTCTCCTTTTTGCCTTCTCTCTAAAGATTCTTGGCTAATGATCGCTTTGATTTGCTCAGCATCAGGAGAGAGATCACACCATAAGCACATGAGATCCTTGAGAAGACCGAGGGGACATATAGGGATTTCAGAGATTCTTTGAAATCTGAGTTGTTCCTCGTCATCTCTGAATAAGATTCCAAAAGGTTCTTCAAGTACTTGTCCCGCAACATATGGTCCACTAGGAGGCAGGGATAGATCCAGAACTGAAAGATCAGGAGGAGGACCAAACAGAGCTTCTCTTGAGAATTTGATGGAGGTATCGTTCCTGATCACCGCGACATTTTCAGAGGAGGAGGAGACAGACTTTCTTCTGATCTGCTTTGGCTTAGAAGGAAGAGCAGACGACACTTTTAGGATTGCAGCGACTCTGTTGATGAGAGCATCATTTATTCCTTCAACATAGCCTCTGTAGATTGATTTTGATTTCTTTAGTGCGTCTTTGAACTCAAGCCATTCCATATAGCCGAGGCTTTCCAACTTTGAAACAAACATCGCCTTGCAGCTTCCATCCTCTCTGGTAATCTCCACAGTGACAGAAACTTTGTCCTTCTTCTTTCTTCCAGCGATAGTAACAGCTATGATCTTCATTGGGTCAGAGCGATAGTCAATTTTATGCTTGCACCAATCGACTGAGTTATCGCTGGCCTCTTTTTCTTTTGAGCGTTCCTCTTCAATCTCTTTCAAAAGAGCAGCCTGGACTTCAACTGGTTTCTTCTTCAGCTTCTTGTCTTTGACTTGAGAAGACTGAATTTTGAGAGCAAGAGAGGCATCTCTTTGACAATCAGCAATCAGCTTCTCAGCCACGACGAATTCTTCAATTTCAGCTTCTGTCAGGAACTCTAGATCTGATGATTGAGAGGGGATCTTTCACCGTTGATTCTCTAGATGAGAGATCATCTCTGTTCTTTTCTTCATCTCTTCCTCTGACCAATGAAGTGGTCTAGAGGGCCTCCGTGGATGTTGTAGGGACTCTTCTTCTTCATCATCCTCTTCATCAATCTCTCTTATAGAGATTGGGATTAACTGGTCATCAGCTTCAGCAGCTGGGATTATTTGGAGCTCTTTACCCTTAAGCAGGGGAGAGAACTGTCTGGTCAGAAAATGAAAAATGGTTAGTTTATTTTTAGGGAAGAAGAGAGATAAAGGCTAGAAAGAAACAGGGGTGGGATTTTTATAGAAGGATAAGGGAACGAGAGTAAGTCATACCTGAGAAGGATTCTCCTCAGGTAGTGAGGTCATCTTCCGGCTTTCCTCAGCAGTTGCACCTTTGCTTTGGGAAGGGGCTCCTGAAGATGTCTCATGACTCCCCCCCTGCTTTGATAACTTCTTTCGAAGCTATAGAGATTGATCTTCTTCATCGTCATCATCATCATCTTGATGAGGTTCTTCCTCTTGATCTTTAAGATCAAGGGCTTCATCTTCATCGTCCTCCTCTTCATCTTCATCGATTAACTCATCGATGGTAGGAGGGGCTTTTTTAGAAGCTATCTCCCCTCAACATGAAAGGGAGTTTCGTTCAGTTGTTCATTCGCATCAGCTTCTTTCTCCTTATTTTGTTCAGCTTCTTTCTCCCCCTCTTTGTCATTATCACGGAGGGAGAGATCTTTGGAAGGAGTAGAAGTGGTTGCAGCGGCCAACTTCTGGACTTCAGCCTCCAGTCCTGTGAGACGGCCTTCAAGTACAGCGATATTTGACGTATCTTGATGAATAAACTCCACAACTATGTTCAGAGAGGTGCGATCGTTCTCTGTAAATGAAGGAGCCGGAATTGGAGCCGGTGCCTTCAGGTTAGTCAGAATTTGCTGAAGAAGAACTTCACAGGAATCAACCTTTGTAGACAGGGACGCAAACTGTTGCTGTGATTCCTCCTTGACTTTGACAATCGCTTCTTGGAGAGTAGCGATTTGAGAGACGTCAGCTTTGGAGGCGCATTGAGTTGTCCGCGTCTTCAGTGCTTCACCAGCGGTATGAACAGCGCTGGTGTTGTTGTTGAGAGAGGCAGTCAGAGACTCCACCTTTGTACTCAAACTGTTGACATTGGTGTCAACAGTCGCCAAACTAGGACTTGAAATATAAGTTAGTTTTTGAGAAACAGGCTTATATGGTGAGTTGGGAGTAGTGTTTAAGGTTATAGGAGTACCTGAATTATCAAACATTTTGTAGAATTGCATAGATTCCTCAAAAGATTGATGTTCAGGTCCTATGGGTCCAAACTGTGGTTGCAAAAAAGTAGATGATGGGTCAGAGACCAAATAAATAGAAGGATGAGAGATGGGGATAGAAGTAGGGATAGGGGTAGTTACCGTTGTGATCACCTCAGGATGTGGAGGAGCTGAGATGATGGGTGGTGTCACTGTTGATGTGACAGCGACAGTAGTCGATGGCACGGATGATGTGGGTATCGCTGAGGATGTGGAGGAGAGACCCACGAAAGCATCCAAGGAGGTTTGTTGAGAAACATCCTTAGGTGGTCGTTTGGAAGAGGTAGCGGCAGGGATAGCAGAAGAAGGAACCTCCTGCGTGGCCGCTGAAGACGAAGAAGTGAGGAGAGAGAGACGGGAGCGGAGTTCAGAAATACTTACCTCGTTGGGGAGCGTCTTGACCTTCAGGGAGCGCTGACCCACTTTGGGAAAAGTTGTATCAGAATTCGTGGGGTAAGTAGCAGGGTAGAGGAACTTCAGGTACGCACAAATGAAGCATACATAGGGGATCTTCGGATCCCTCTCGGTCTTCTCTATCTTTGACCTTAGATCGTCAAAGATAGCTGTTGCGTAGTCGAAATTTCTTCCGGCTATCACTGAGTAAGCCATTTGGCCCTGAATCTTGTTGTCCTTGTCCAGTGACCCACTCTTCCCACTCATACACTGAATGAAGTGAGAGAAGATGTAGTTAAGCTGAGAAGGCATGAGCGCCTTCTTCACAAGAGTCAGCTTCTTGTTGGGAATTATAGTCCTCGGCTTGGGTTCCCAAGAGTATTCCATAGCATCCAGGAATTGGATGAGTTCAACATCAGTGGGCAAGGTATCGAATCCATTCCTGGGTTTGTCAGGAAATCGCAGAGCTTTTCTTAGCCCTAAGGTCGTCATCATCCCTGGTCCAAGGTCAGTGCTGAAGGAAATAGCAGGAACCAGTTCACCCTTTTTGTTGGTGATAGAGGTCTCTTCAGCGGTAAAACAGAATTGTTGGAGAAAAGCTTTTGAAGGTGTGCGATCCACAGTGATAGCGTAGGCAATGCAAGATTGCTTCAGAAATTTTGCGGCTTCCACCAGATGTGGGTATTTGACACCATCAAAATCAAGGCGAGCAAGATGATTGTTTTTCGGAAGCTCAGAGTCAGTGATGGCGAACTTGACGTTCTTAGAGGCGACAAGTGTAGATTGAGCCATTCTGAATATGAACAGATAGAAGAATAGAAGAAAGGTTTTAGTCTAAAATTAAAGAAGGTTTTCCCAGTTTCTATTTTGTAAAAGAAACATAGAAAAATCATAATATTTGAAGATTAAAAAGGTGTTCTTAATATAAGATATAAGAACAAGAAGAAAAACCAAAGATTTTGAATGAAGATAATCAAAAGAAAATGGTTTTGAATAAATAAAATCAAAAAGAAAAATGATTTTATGAAAAAGAAATCGTATAAACCCATAATGGCAGTCCATAAATGGAGTATTATGTAAAAAGATTTAGAACAAGAATAAGAAGAAGATCAAGAATAACCTGTTGATCTTTGAAGGAGACGATGCAAATGCTTGAGAGTGCTAGAATGCTTTTGAGAGAGTTTTCTTGCTTTGAAAGTATTTCCAGAAAGCGTAAACCGATAAGAATAGAAAAACATTCTTTTTATACGTGTGAGAGTAGGAGAGAGAGTGTGAGAGGCGGGAAAACAAATGTTCATCCTGACATGGACACGTCCCACGAAGTTGATTGGATAGAAGGGCAACGGACGAACGTGTTAGAAAAAGGCATGTCGTGGATTGTCGGTTCAAATGACGTCATAGAAGAGAGAGAGACTGTTCATTTGTCCGTTTTGAAATTATCGCTGAAGAAAAGTCATCGATAGATTTTCTTTGAAAGTATCCCTGATGGTAAAGTTAGGGATGAATTTTCTTTTAAGAGGGATCACTGACTAGAAATATCAGTGATAAATTTATTTTTCAAAAAAACTTTTAATCATTTGAAGAAAGTTCAGTGATTAAAGTTTATATTTTGAAAAACATCTTAACTGAATGAAGATTCAGTTGTAGGGATGGAGAGAACATACCTGAGAGTCAGAATGTTTATCAGAGAATGATAAAAGGGGAACTTATGATTACTGACACAATGCATGAACGCTGAAGAATTATTCTTCGAGATTCAGCATTCCAAGCTCATTGATGAGAAAGTTGAACCTTGTCTCATCAAGAAGTTTGGTGAATAAATCAGCAAGCTGAAAGTCAGTAGGGATGAAATGAAGTTCAATATCACCGTTCATCACATGATCTCTGATAAAGTGATATCTGATCTCTATGTTTTTCGTCTTTGAATGTAGCACTGGATTATTTGCTATAGCGATAGCACTAGTGCTGTCGCAATAGATTGGAATCTTTGATAGCTGAAGGTCATAGTCTAATAGTTGATTTCTCATCCATAAGATCTGAGAACAACAGCTTCCAGCGGCTACATATTCAGCTTCAGCTGTGGAAGTGGACGCTGAATTTTGCTTCTTGCTTGTCCAGCTTACCAGCTTTCCTCCTAGGAGTTGACATCCACCAGTGGTACTCTTTCTGTCAAGTTTACAACCTGCAAAATCACTATCAGAATAACCAGTTAGATCGAACCCTGAGTCTTTGGGATACCAAAGACCGAGATTAGGAGTTCCTTTCAGATATCTGAAAATTCGCTTAACAACGATCAAATGGGATTCCTTGGGTTCAGATTGATAGCGTGGACATAAACAAGTAGAGTACATAATGTCAGGTCAACTTGCTGTAAGATACATCAGTTAGCCTATCATTCCTCTATAGGCAGTGATATTAACAGGTTTTCCAGATGGATCTTTGTTAAGTGTTAGGGGAGGTGCCATAGGAGTTTTCATCGCTGAAGTTTGTGTAAGATCAAACTTCTTTAGCATATCTTTAACATACTTACCTTGGCTGATAAAAGTACCTTTGTCAGATTGTTTAATCTGAAGACCAAGAAAATATGTCAGCTCACCCATCATACTCATTTTGTATTCTTTCTTCATTCTTTCAGCGAAGCGAGTACACAGTGATGGGTTAGTAGAACCAAATATGATGTCATCGACATATATTTGTATAAGAATAATATGACCTTTTATTTTTCTGAAAAACAATGTATTATCAATTTTGCCACGTTCAAATTTTTTTGAGATAAGAAATGATGAGAGAGTGTCATACCAAGCACGAGGGGCTTGTTTTAGACCATAGAGAGCCTTATCCAATTTATAAACATAATTTGGATACTTAGGGTCATAGAACCCTGGTGGTTGTTCTACATAGACTTCTTCATTCAGCTTTCCATTTAGGAACACTGATTTTACATCCATTTGATAAACGATGAAGTCTTTATAGACTGCATAGGCTAAGAATAGTCGAATTGCTTCGAGCATATCCACAGGGGCAAAGGTTTCATCATAGTCTATGCCTTCCTCTTGTCTGTATCCCTGAGCAACAAGTCGAGTCTTGTTGCGGGTTACAGTTCCATGTTCATCTAACTTGTTTCTAAACACCCATTTGGTGCCTATAATAGTTTTATCAGATGGTCTAGGAACGAGATTCCAAACTTTGTTACGAGTAAACTCAGTCAGCTCTTCTTGCATAGCGCTGACCTAGTTTGGATCTCTGAGGGCATCATCAGTCTTCTTTGGTTCTATTAAAGAGAGAAAGTTAACAAAGAGACAGATATTACCTGAGCTTCGTCGTGTCTGAATACCTGCATCTAGATCACCAACAATTTGATCTATTGGGTGATCTCTGGTCTATCGCTGAACAGGCGCATGATCGCTTAACTCAGTGTTTGGATCAACAATTGGGATGTTTACTGATGAGGACGTTTGAGGTTCATCAACAATTAACTGTTGAGTATTGGACAAACTATTGTTATCAGAGGGATTTTCAGACGAAGGTAGATCTTATGGTAGTAGTGTGTTAATAGGTTCAGCTGAAACCCATGAGCTGGATTCAGCGTTAGGATGTATGATGTTTGGACCATCATCAGGAGTAGGTGGTTCTGTGTGCTGATGGTTTGAAAAGAAAGGTTATGTTTCTCGGTAATGAGAAAACATCCAAGCATTTAACTCTTCATTGTCAGTGATTGGTTTAGAGTTCGCTGAGCGAGTTTCATCAAATGTGACATGAATTGTTTCTTCCACGGATTTTCTTCTTTTGTTGAAAACTCTGTAGGCTTTGGAGATGGAGGAATATCCTAGAAATATTCCATCATCAGCTTTTGGGTCGAACTTTCCATGTTGATCTCTGTTGTTTAAGATATAGCACTGACAACCAAAGATATGAAGAAAGCCGATAGAGGGCTTTCTTCCATGAAAAAGTTCATAAGCTGTCTTTCCAAATCGCTTTACTCTCAGCGATCTGTTTTGAGTAAAACATGCAGTATTTACAGGTTCAGCCCAAAATTGAGTAGGGAGATGAGAATCGCTGAGCATTGATCTAGCAGCTTCAATGATCGTTCTGTTTCTTCTTTCAGTGACTCCGTTTTGCTGAGGTGTTCTGTAGATCCCAGTTTCAGTGCAATCAACAGATATAAGAACAATGATGAACAAGATATTGGCCACAACAAGTAGTTATATGATTAATATAAACTTCAAAGGGCTAAGGTTTACAGAGAGAATTTCTGATAATAGTATGTAAACCTAACAACTAGTAAACTGATTAAAAGAATTATGAACTTCTCACTTCACAAATGAAATAGAAAATAACTTTAAATACTTAGGCACGCAGGCCTGACGGGCTTATGGGCTTTAAGGCCCAACAAGCTTACAACTATTGCAACTTGTCACAAACTACCCTGAACTTCTATTTAACATTGAAAAAGCCCTAACAATCTCCCCCTTTAAATAGAAGTTGATAGTCACGCCAGTTAGGAACAAAAATTTTCCGGAAACCAAAGCTGATCTCGAAATATCTGATTTGCGTTCTATATTCCAGTCGTTCTTCAATAACATTCAGTGCTTTAAGAACAAGTGCTTTGTATGAAAAATCCAGTAATTGAACTCCTTTTTCATCTTGACTCAGCGCACGCTTCAACTTGTCTTTCAAAAACATCAACGTACCATCACAAAATCTGGCAATCTGATCAAAACGAATAAAGCGTAGAACACCGTTGTTGTTCACATATGACATACCAAACTCTGGAAACTTTATAACTGTGAATGCAGGTACATTTAGAGCATCAGACGGAACACTCAAATCAGGCTTGAACAGATTAATCTTCGGTTGATCACTTTCTAACCCAATCTGAAAATCTTCCACCGAAGCAAGTTTCATTGCACACTTCATGTATCTTTTCACTGTTTCTAGTGCATCAATGACTTCTCCGGGTTTGACGGTTCTGGTCTTTAAGTCACGTAATATGTACAGCAGATCTTGTGGCTCCAGACATGGAAAATCAGCATCAGAAAAGCAGTATTGTTGACCATCTTCTCTAGTAACCATAAAGTCCGTATACTTAACCTTCATGAAGTAGGCAGGTATAATCTTATCAACAGATACAATCCTGAGCTTTGTCTTGGAGTACTTGTGCTGGAACTTTCTGTACACGAACATAAGTTCACGCTGTTTTTCTTTATTTTTCACTGACTGTAGACGATGGATAACGACTTCATCATACTTTCTGATCCAGTGGGCAAAGATCTTTTTCTGACTTTCTTCGAGGAAAGGAACTTTGATTCGGACTCTTTCCCACTTGGATGGACGAACTGGAGTAGTACTAACTGGTTCTCTAACTGGTGAAGCTGTAGGAGATCTCTCGGGAAAAACTGTAGAAGAAAAATCACCCTGATTAACTGGATAGGTCAATAAAGGAATCACGGCAGAAGACTGATCATCTGGATGCAGTATTTCATCAATTTCTTCTTGCATAACCACCAGAGCTCTTTCAGTATTGGCACATTCTTCTGTCGTGTCCGTCACTTCATACGGATCTAGTATTATTGTCCAATCTTCAGGAACTATCGGAGAACCATCTTCAAATTCCTCAGGCTTTTCAACCGTCAGATAATCGTATAGTATCAAGTCTGTCACCGGTTCCCGTTCCTGTTCCTGTCTCTGTCCCTCTGTTCTTGTACCCGAACCCATACCCTGTTCAACCCGTTCCGAATCCACTACATGTGTCTCCGGCTCAGATAGACGTTGACGCTTCTCCCCCTCATGGTGATCAGGATCATCCTGATCATCATGTCGACGCTTGAGCCGTTCTGCCTGGTTACGGCAGGTATCCTCCACTACTAAAAGGCGTTCAGTCAAAACAGCTACGGTTTGCTGAAGTGACTGAAGCATAGCTTGCTGGATCTGGAAGGCTTCGGTAGAGACAGTCGGCTGGGGTGTAGGTGGAGTAGGTGTGGATGCTTGAGAACGAAGTAGAGATAGCAAATCGGCATCTTGGGTGGGTTCGGTTTAAGATTGGGCTATAAGTTTGGCGAGAAGGATAGATTTGAGGTCAGGTATGGAAAGATCCGCAGCTGATAGAGAAGATGGAGTAGATGTGGTCTCCGGCTCAGTCGCAGGACCTTTGCCTTTGACCATGCGTTTGATGTTGTCCAACTCCTCCGTCATCATAGATTGGACAGCCTTTAGGGCGCCGTCCATGTATTCCCTTGAGACAAACTCAGTTTGGGTAACGCCGGGGTCACTTAGACTTCCCGTTGTAGCTACGACTGTAGAAGTCGAGCCGCCTACGTTCACGGTTGGCGTGATGATAGCCGTGGTAGGACTTCCATCCAATCCTCGTAACCTACCCGAAGGTGGGTTTACTATGGATGTTCCGGCCGGGCCACTTAGGCTACCGGTGATAGCCGAAAACGGAATCTGTGTCCTAGGAATGGCATGTATTACAAATGGATCTAGACTCCGTGCAGGCAAAGAAGGCGAGAACGGGGGCAGCGGTTCTCTTGTTTCAATATCGGCACCCTCTAAGTGAGAGTCCGATAGCGTATGTGCTAAATCCCCGTGATCATGTGAAACCACCATCTGTTGAGAGATGGTGGAGTGGCTTGGTGGGGTGTGCAAATGCGCCGCTAGGTCCACGGCGGCTTCTTCAATATCCAGTCCCAACACATGAGACTGGGTAGCAGATGTGGCTACCTGGCTAGATGTGGCTGGGGGGGATACAACCGAAGATGGTTGTCCCATCACTCGTGTACGCTCAGAATGTAGCTTACTCCGCCTTTCCCTCACATAGCTCACTTCTTGATTTTCAACTAAGACTCCCTCCGCTCTCCTTATCTCTCCAGAAGAGGGCTGATCATCGTCACCATCCGAGTCAGAAGACTCTTCATTTGATGCCGATGTTGCGGTTTGGGTTTCCTCGGTGTCGGAGATGGCTGTTGTTTCTTCAGTAGCAGCGACAGAGGAGGACTGAACTTGAATGGCTTCAAAATCTGTTGCCTCTTCTGTCATTGGATTCTCTGTTGGTGGTGGTGACGGAGGTTGTCTTGAAGAACTAGGGTGGCTCGTTCCAACGGCACTGCCCACTCCAGATCCCCTCACAGTAACAGCTCTCGACACACCCTGTCCGGAAGCCCCAGCTATCCGGACGCTCCCACCTCTCGTTCGTGGACGCGGACCCTCACGTCGCTCAGGTCTCGCTCCTTGGGCAGGTCCTGCCGGTCCTGGCCGGACCATAGGAGCTGGGATGTTGTGTGTGTGCCTATAAGCTATCACACTCAGTGCCGTGGGACGAGCATGGTCTAGTACACCAACTGGGATTTGTCGGGCGACAACACCTTCTGGATTAGCACGGGAAGGAATCTTCCGAGTTGGATGTTGTGGGCACGTCGGGTGGGTGGAGCGGCGCTGTATCTCGGGATACAGGTTCATGTAGTTCCGGATGATTATCTGTAGGAACCGCATGAAGGGGACGAAGTTTGACCGCCGAGATGCAGTCGACCGAACTCTCTGAATGAGTTCAAACCATAGAAGATCGGCAAAGTCGACGTGGCGATTGAATGCCACCGCATGAAAGATGCGTAGAATCGGAGCGCTCGTCTGATCAATGCCTTTCGTTATAGACGAAAGACACCGATTGATATAAGTGAACAGAGTGTACCATAACGTCGATAGATGTTTGCGGTTGAATGTTGATGGTATGCGGAGTTCTGCGCCATATCCCAATGAGAGAAGATCGGTGCACAGTGTAGCATCTGAGACAAGCGGGTCGAAGTCTTCTTGGCCAGCTACAGATCCGGCGGTCGGTAACCGAAGAAATTGGCGGAATAGATCACATGTGAGAAGCACTGGTGTGTGATCTATCCGACCTTCAAGATGGAAACCGCCATCGGCTTCTAAGGCATGAAGGGAACGCCAGAATTGTTGTAGGTATATGATTGGAACGGTGGCTGTTTCTGTTAAAGCATAGGAGAGTGGATGGCCCCTTAGTATCTCGATGATGACCTGATGTTGAATAGCAGGTTGGGTTACATCGAGATGGTAGTTATTGGCTGTAAGAGGAAGGAACTGATCCTCGGGAATCAGTTCTGCATCTGCGATTGGATCAATTTCTGGTGGCTGGTTTTGTGCCATTGTACCTGTGAAGAATGAATCTATTAGTACGCAGGTTTGGAATAAGATAATAGCCGTTGGAGTTACACAGTCATGATTTAGATCACACCGGTTATTAACTCCAAAAATTGGAAGAGCAAACCCTACTCGTGAGATAGGGTCAGTCACCAAAGCGCATAGACTTGCACCAGCATTTATAACCAACAAAATTTCCTCATACACAACATATGACAAGGTATAACTATAAGCACCAAAGAAATTGGATTCGACCGGATAAGATCCAACCGGGGTTCGACTAAGACCGGATAAGTGCATGATCGGATTAGGCATTCGACCGGAGGTCACTAAGACCGGATTATTGTTCGATCGGATGGGGTGTTCGACCGGAGGTCACTAAGACCGGAGGTTACAAATGACCGGATATTCCTTAAGACCGGATATGGTCGACGACCGGATGAGATATTCGACCGGAGGTCACATTCGACCGGTGATTAAACCACCGGATATGTGTTCGACCGGAGGGACCTTTTGACCGGGGGTGCTTTCGACCGGGGCGAAACCCTAGATCGGAGTATTCCCCCGGAGAAGACAAATCGACCACAGATCGATTGAAGTCTAAAACGTACCATCGATCGAATACACTCGATCAATGCAATTTGAAAACCAACAGATCGAATATCTACCTTGTTTGATCGAAGAAGAAGCCAAACTATTGAGATCGGTCGATTGAGTTCGATCGAATAGAGAGGGTCGGAGGAAGCACCGGGCGAGAGAGAGAGATGAAAACGATGAGAGAAAACAAAAGGATAGATCGAATGATGGACAAACTGGTTCGATCGATGTTCTTATATCCCCGGAGGTGACTTGGGCTTGGGCCGGGGGGGGGGGGGGGGCGGTTAGACTTTGGGCCGAATCAAACCAAACAAACAACCCAAACCAAACACACAAAACTAAACCAAACCTAAAAAAAACTTTGTGGAATTTTCGGAGATATAAATAAAATAATAAAAAAATAACTCAAAAAAAAACTTAAAGGAAAAAAAATAAACCTACGGAGAGAAGAAGAAACAAAATTAAAATTAAAGATAAAGGGCTTAAATAAAAAACGCAGACAAGAGACCTAGCTCCCCCTCGAATGATTACCATGAGGAGGTCCAACCACAGAACCCTCTTACCTGCTCCCCCTCGAAAGGAGGACCCGTGAAACTTACCAACCATCTGACGCTAGTGGTCCCCCTGAACACAGTATCGGGTTGTAGATTTTTCACTGACAACTTACTCTTCAAGGAACAAAGGAATGAACTGCACACACACTCACGAAAAACAGACACACGAACACACAAAGAAATCTACTTTGTTAATACAGAAGTTCGTAACGGACACAGAGCTGAACGAGTAAAATGCAATAACCAAGGAGTGTGGAAAATAGCAACCACAGACACGTCACTGGGGCAGTTGTCACAGTCATTCGTTATTGAATGAAACTCGTAGAGAGCTGCGAACGGATCAAACTTTCAAATTTAGCATACCTAGCTTGGACACAAGGTAATTAAATTGTTTTTCGTCCAAAGCTTTGGTAAATAGGTCTGCTAACTGATGCTCTGAATTAACAAAATAGAGTTCGATAGTACCTTTTTCCACGTGATCTTTTATAAAGTGATAGCGCACATCAATGTGCTTCGTTTTCGTGTGTTGGACGGGATTGCTTGATATAGCAATAGCGCTCTTCGAGTCGCAGTAGATGGGAATCCTGGAGTAATTAAATCCATAATCTTTGAGCTGGGTGCGCATCCAGATGACTTGCGAGCAGCAACTGGCGGCTGCTACATACTCCGCCTCGGCGGTGGAGGTGGACACGCAGTTTTGCTTCTTGGAAGCCCAGCTTACAAGACGATCGCCCAAGAACTGAACATGACCCGACGTGCTCTTTCGGTCCAGCATGTTTCCAGCGTGGTCAGCGTCCGAGTAGGCTGTCAATTCAAAACCTGTCTCTTTTGGATACCACAAACCAAGATCAGCAGTACCTTTTAAATATCGAAAAATTCGCTTAACCGCAGCTAAGTGAGACTCTTTAGGTTTCGACTGAAATCTTGCACACAAGAATGTCGAAAACATAATGTCAGGCCGACTAGCCGTCAAGTACATCAGAGAGCCAATCATACCTCTATAAATAGTAGCATTCACATCCTTACCGTCAGGATCAGAGTGAAGCTTTAGAGTAGTGGACATGGGGGTTTTCATAGATGAAGATTGTTCCATCTGGTATTTCCGAAGAATATCCGAGATGTACTTAGATTGATTAATGAAAATTCCTGTTTGTAATTGTTTTACTTGAAGACCCAGGAAAAAATTCATTTGCCCCATCATGCTCTTTTGAAAATGTTTACTCATTAGGGCAGAAAAGTTCTGACAATACTTGGGGTTCGTGGAGCCAAAGATTATATCATCAACATAAATTTGTACAAGAATGATATCATTCTTCTCTCTTTTAATAAATAAGGTAGTATCAATTTTACCTTTAGAGAAGCCAGACTTGACTAAGAAGGATGAGAGTGCATCATACCAGGCTCGTGGCGCTTGCTTAAGACCGTAGAGGGCCTTGTCAAGAAAGTAGACGTAATGCGGATTTTCAGTACTCACGAAGCCTTCGGGTTGCGAGACATAAACTTCCTCCTTGAGCACGCCATTGAGGAACGCGGATTTCACGTCCATTTGAAAGACGATGAAATTCTTGTGAGCGGCGTAGGCGAGGAACATGCGGATCGCTTCAATGCGGGCCACCGGTGCAAACGTCTCATCGTAATCAATTCCTTCTTGCTGGCGATATCCTTTAGCCACGAGACGCGCCTTGTTCCGAACAATGATGCCGTTTTCGTCCTTCTTGTTCTTAAAAATCCATTTAGTCCCTATCACCGTCTTGTTCTTAGGTCGGGGAACTAGGCGCCATACTTTAAGGGTCTCAAATTGGTTGAGTTCCTCTTGCATAGCAATTACCCAGTCCGGATCATTCAGCGCTTCAGAGACAGTGGAATGTTCGATACGGCTGAGGAACGAGGAAAATAAACAGTCATTCGCGGTGGTGGATCTAGTTTGAACTGGTGTGGAAGGATCACCAATGATCAGATGAAGGGGGTGTGCTCGAGTCCACTTGGTGGTGTGTGGATGGGGTTGATATGTCTGATGGGAGGTATCGGCATCCACATGACCACCTGTGGGTAAATCCTGAACTGCCTCGAGGGATGATGGCCTGTGAGGTGGAAGTTTCGTCGTGGGAGTCGAACATGGAGTAGAGGACGACTCAGCTGGAGATGAAACAATAGGAGGTTCCGGGATTGCCGGAGAGGAAACTTCGAGGGCACCTTCAACAGGAGTCGGTTCATGAAGTTGAACGGAAACAGGAGTCGGTTCAGGAGCACCGTCATCAAGAACTTGAGTAAGAGGATTTCTAGTACTTGAGGTTGGGTAAGCTTGATCATTGGCAGTAGAGGATGGAGCACCAGGCGAGAATGGACCTCCAGAGACGGTAGGGCCAGTGACTTGTGTCACTTCTGGTGCTTGAGCAGTATTCCTGTCACATGACTTAGAGTTAGATTGAACATTAAATAAGTCATTATAAAAGAATTCAAACAGTAAATCCAAATCAGAAAGATGTGCTCTTGACGTAGACGCATGATGTGGATCCACTGGAGATTGTGTAGCTTCCGAACGGAATTGTCCAGAAGCTAACAAACCAGTAAGCGCGGGTTCTGAACTGAGATGCTCAGAAACCATTTCAGGGGCCTCGTTAAAAGTCACATTTACGCTTTCAACGACGGTCTTCGTCCGTTTGTTGTAGACACGATAGGCTTTTGCGTGTTGAGAGTAGCCGATAAACACTCCTTCATCCGCTTTGGGACTGAATTTGCCAAGATCATCCTTATCATTTAAAACAAAACAGGTGCATCCGAAAGCATGAAAGTAGTTGATGTTCGGGATACGCTTATTGATGATCTCATACGGAGTCTTGTTAAACCGCTTGTTAATGATAGACCGATTTTGAGTATAGCAAGCGGTAGCAACAGCTTCTGCCCAAAGAAATAGTGGTAGCTTGGAATGAGATAACATCGTGCGTGCTGCTTCGACTAGAGTTCTGTTTCGACGTTCTACCACTCCATTCTGCTGAGGAGTACGAGCAGCGGAGAAAGTATGCGAGATACCCACTGAAGTGAGATAAGTGGTGAGTAACTGATTCTTGAACTCAGTACCGTTGTCCGTCCTGATGGTTTGAACTACTTGGTTGAGACTGACTTGAATACTTTTCAGAAGAGAGATTATCAAGTCGGGAGTTTCATCCTTGGAACGGAGAAATCGGACCCAAGTGTAACGAGAGAAATCGTCAACCATCACCAGAACATACTTCTTGTGATTTATGCTTTGAACGCGCATCGGTCCACATAAGTCCATGTGGATTAGCTCAAGGGACCGAGAAGTACTCGGAACGGCTTTCGGTTTGTGAGACGCCTTTTTCATCTTGCCCGTTTCGCAGGCAGCGCACAGATGATCTTTTGCAAACTTGAGATCAGGCATACCTTTGACATGTCCACCCAGCACCAACTTGTTGATATTCTTGAAGTTCAAGTGCGAGAGACGACGGTGCCATAGCCAACTTTGTTCAGCAGATGCTTTGGACAACAAACAGACTTCCTTGTCAGGTTTCAAGGACGAGAGGTCAATCGTATAGAGGTTGGTGCGTCGCGTTCCAGCAAGAATTTCTTTACCATCCTCAGTTCGAACGCTACACCGTTTAGCCTTGAAAGTAACCTCGAGATTCTTGTCGCAGAATTGACCGATACTGAAAAGATTGTGACCGAGACCTTCGACATAGGAGACTTTCTTGATCGTGATGTTATCTTTGACAATATCGCCGTAACCCCTGATGGGAGAGGAGTGATCATTCCCGAAACGTACATTCCCACAGAACCTCTCGGTGAAGTTTGTGAGAAGCTCCCGTCTTCCGGTCATGTGTTTGGATCAGCCTGAATCTAGATACCACACATGACCTTCCTGCAAAACAGGTTATTTCTTTTTAGGTACCCATTCGTAAATGGGTCCTTTAGGGTTAGGGTTAACACCCGACTTAGAGACCCGTTTATAATTGGGTCTTTGTCTTTCACGGGAAACATGACTATGAGAATTATTAGTAGCAATATGATATGAACCAAACCAATCAGATGCATAACGGCTATCAACAAAATCATTTGATCCACAATGAGAACAACACAAACAATCATGCGACAGTTGAAGTAATTGCGGAATTGAATAAACTTTTAAAGGAAAAGTTCCATTACAATCAACTAGAGGTTTAGAAATAAAAACATCATGGTTGTTATTGTTCTTTCTAGACTTTAACACTGGATCAACTAATTCTGATGTTGCCGAGCTCTCTTTTGACTTCTTAACTACCCAAGCATATTTCACTTCTTTCCGCCGACCAAACGTATCTGAAATGCCGTTAAACCCATAGTCAGAGGATTTGAAATTTGACGATTTTGACATTTGAGAGCGATCGGTCTTTTTCTTCTTCTGTGAACGCCTCTTAGATTTAGACTTGGAAGGTTTTGAAGAATTGTTCACAGAAGGTTTTCTCGAGGCAAATGTAGAACATTCACCTTTATAAAATTTAACCGGAGGCTCACATGACTCATTTAAAAAATCAACATGGCTAGGTAGAGAAGGATTAAAATCAAATTGGCTCAAAGTGCTATCTAAACACACCTCAGAATTCAAGAATGCGGAAAATTCAAGTTCCTCATCAGAAAGGACCTTATCACATGAGGACTTCAGAGCATTTGAAGAGTTTGTTGAGTGCAGATCATATGCGGAAGCATTTTTACAATCAGAACACTGATCTGATTTAAGACTTTGAGGCTCTTTTCCTTTATTTGAAATGATCGGTGACGAGTCACCCATAAAAACTTTGAAGGAAGATGAGTCAGAAGAAGGATAAGAGTTTTCAGACAGAGACGATAATTCTCTTTGGAGAATGGAAAGCTGAGCATGAGAGTCAACCGTGTGAAGTTGCACTTTCAGATTATCTGCTGCCATAGCAGTCAGTTGTGAGTGCAACTTCTTTATTTCTGTCTGGTAATATTCTTTTTCTTCTTTCGACATAGTCTCCTTGTTGTTGGAACTGAGACACTCAATTTGAGATAAAAGACTTTGCTTTTCCTGTTGAAAATTTTCCCTTTCTAGTGCATACGATTCTTCTAGCTGAACAAGTTTCTTTTCTAAAAGCAGAGTTGGAACATAAACCTTGGGAGCTAGAGGTTCCTCCTCAGTTTTAACGGTTTTAGTATCTAGTTCAGCTTGAGAGTAACTATGGAAAAAATCGGATGACAGGAAACGGGGTTTGTCAGTATTATAAGAAGCATTTAAAGTATCATAAACAAAAGGAAATGTCCTTTTAGAAAGAACAGAGTTTTCTCTTCTCAACTTATCTTCAAGGTCTTCCTCCTCAGTGGGTGTGGTCCAATGTATCTTATATTCAGGAAAGATTTTGTCTAATCCAAAAAATTCAGATGCATATAAAGTAGGAACTTTGGATAAAGCCTTGTTTAAATAATTAGGGTTATCGTACCCGATACCCGCATTTCCGTACTTTGGTTCTTTTGGTGCGATTAGCTTTAGCGTTTGATCAGATTGACCAAATTTATAAAGTTTCTTTTCAAGCTCTTCTAGCTGATTGGATAACCTTATGTTCTCATTTTTGTAAGCCACGTTTTGATTTAACAAATCAATGTTCTCGGACTCAGACATACGGAGCTTATCGGTCAAGTCATCTACTTTGGTCATTAGATTTTGTGACTCTGTTGAACACCTCACATTTTCTTCTCTTAGATTAGACATAGTGCACATGTAGCTAGAGATTTCTAAGTTTTGATTTTCCATAAAGTCAGACTGCTTAGTGACACGGTTTTCCAGAGAAGAGATAAGTTGTTCTTTTTCTTTTAACAAAAGCTTGTAAGAGTCAAGTTTGTTCATAGATAGTTGCATCTGATCAAGTAAAGCTTCATGAAAAGGGGTACATACTTGGAAAGGAGCATTGTGATCTTCTTCATTAGTATCAGATGGAGATGAATGGTTGCCCATGAAGCACAGATGAGCTTCAGCATCCTCGGGTTCTTCATCCGACACTTGTAGCCAGTAATCGTCTTCAGCCATTAGAGCTTTACCAGCTTCCTTTTCTTTGGCAAGAAGCAGCTTGGCTCGGTAGTAGTCTGCGTTGCGCACAATTGGCTTGCGACAATCTCTGGCGAAATGACCTAACCGACCACAATTGTAACATTTGATCGGTTCGTCTTTAGGCTTTTCTTCATGTCTCTTGTCAAACTTCTTACCAGCTTCAAAGCGACTGTTACCTTCAGACTTATCACGATGATCACGATGAGTAGAAACTCTTTGCTTATTGGAAGTCTTGGAGAAAAACTTCCTCTTTTGAAATGCTTGAGTGAGAAACACCATTGCTTCTTTCATCTTGGCAAGTTCTGGATCCGAATCGCTATCGGGATCTTCAGGTTCAGAATCACTCAGCACATGTTCTTTTCCAGATGATCGGCTGACGGATTTGCCTCTTCTCTCAGATACGAGTGCTATTTGATCAGTTGCTGGCTTTTCTTCTGCTTTCCCAATAAGTTCCATCACTTCCTCTTCGTCTTGGAGCAGCATTTCATACAGTTCGTGAAGGTACAACTTCTCCAAGGTTTGAGTGTGGCGAATATGGGAGACGAACGGTTTCCACTCAGACTGTAAGTTGTTCATAAACTTTATGTTGTTTTCCGTGTTCGTCTTTGTGATCTTATTTTTCTGAAGATCATTTAGAAGCATATTAAACCTTTCGTAGGTTTCCGTCAGCGTTTCACCCTTTCGTGCTTTAAACCCATCATATCTGGTGATACAGTTTGTCACCTTTAGCTGGTTATTGATGTGGCTTCCCATCATCATCTTCTCTATTTGGTCCCACATCTTTTTCGATGAGTCCTTGAAGCTATCTATACAAGCATAGATGTCATTAGGTAGACTTTGAAAAAGATATGATTTTGCCAGCTTTTCTGCCTCGTACATTTCCTTTTCTTTGTTAGTAAAATCACCAACAGTTTTCCGGATCTGGCGCTCTGGCCAACCTTCAGCTGGGTTTGCCGGTACCACTTTCATTGGCCAATCTTGTGGACCCTCAGTCAGGTATTTGTATATATCTTCATATTTGGTTTTGGCTTCTATGAAATTCATAAATCGGTCATGCCACTGAGGGTATTCTCCCCGAAAGAGCATCGGGGGCTTTTGGTCAGAACCGATGGCTAGAGCATCCCTTGAGTTCATCTTTACTTCTTAACTTAAGAGCACTGTAATTATCGTTAGGCAAGCAGAATGATCCAAATACAATAAAATAGAAGAAACACAGAAAACACTTGGTCTAATCAGAAAATCAGGTCAAACAATATCCGGTCGAAGGTATGCCCGGAGGAAGCAGGTATCCGGTCGAAGGACACGTCCGGGGATACACTTATCCGGTCGAAGGACACGACCGGAGGAACTCTAAATCGGTCGAAGGGACAAGACCGGAGCACTCCTATTCGGTCGAGGAGACAAAACCGGAGTACTCTTATTCGGTCGAAGGGACAAGACCGGGTAACACGTATCCGGTCGAAGGTTATTCGGTCGAAGGGACAAGACCGGAGCACTCCTATTCGGTCGAATGAGTAATTCCGGGGAAAACTCTTATCAGGTCGAAGGTGTAAGACCGGAGTACAAGAGTCCGGTTGAATGCTCAGGTCGAAAGATTACGATAAACACAAAAACCAGATAAACACAAATATATCGATTAAGACCGAAGAACTCGAAGAATTCGACAGAAGAACCCGAAGAATTTCTGGGATTCGACCGAAACCAAAACCCAGATCCTTCTCCTTCGATCGAAAGAAACAAACAAAAAACAACCAAAAATCGATTCAACCGATTAACAATCAACAGTAACCAATAATCGACCGAACAGACATTAACCCTAATAATAATCGATCGAACTAAGGATTTCCAGAAAATTATTCGACCGAACTAAAGAAATTTTACTGATTTTAAAAAAAAATCGATCGAATAAAACCAAAAGCAACCAGATATCGATCAAACAGATAACACATAATGTAACCACTAACAATCAAACAATGCAAGTAAAGTAATTAACACAAATAATTGATCTTAGGGTTTCAGACAAACCTTTTTACTGGATCAAACCTTTTTGCCTATCTGCTCTGATACCAATTGTAGATCCCAGTTTCAGTGCAATCAACAGATATAAGAACAATGATGAACAAGATATTAGAAGAATTATGAACTTCTCACTTCACAAATATAAACTAACAACTAGTAAACTGATTAAAAAAATTATGAACTTCTCACTTCTCAAATGAAATAGAAAATAACTTTAAATACTTAGGCACGCAGGCCTGACGGGCTTATGGGCTTTAAGGCCCAACAAGCTTACAACTATTGCAACTTGTCACAAACTACCCTGAACTTCTATTTAACATTGAAAAATCCCTAACATGTTCTTACTGAAAAGAAGTTTTGAGAAATTCCCTTGTTCTCAAAGAAATTGTTCAGAGAGCTGTTTTTGAATTCAGTTCCATGATCACTTCTTATTGAACAAACGGTAAGATTATTCAACACTTTCATCTTTTTAACAAAGGATATTAGTTCTTCTGGAGTATCACTCTTGCAGCGAAGAAAGATAACCCAGGTATAGCGAGAGAATTCATCTAAAATGACAAGCGTATATTTGTTTCCAGCTATTGATTGGATATTGACAGGGCCAAAAAGATCCATATGTAAGAGCTGAAGATGACTTGTCACTGAGGAAACTTGTTTAGATTTGAAACTATCTTTTCTTTGTTTTCCTTTTTCACATGCTAAGCAGAGAGATTCTTTAGCATATGAGTGCTAAGGAAGACTAGAAACCAGTTCCTTAGATGAGAGAGAATTCAGGGTTTTGAAGTTTAGATGAGAGAGCCTTTTGTGCCATAGCCAGTTGACATCAGAAGAGGCCTTAGAGAGAAAACATACATTCTCAGTGGTAGTAGAGTCCATGTCTATAACATAGACATTTTCTTTACGATAACCACTGAGTGTAGGTTTTCCTTTCTCATTTACCACTGAACATGCTTTCTTTGTAAAGCGAACTTCATAGTCTTTGTCACATAGCTGACTGATGCTTAAAAGATTGTGCTTCAGTCCATCTACATAAGCAACTCTTCGAAAGGTAGTTGTTCCATTGCTGAGAACACCAAACCCTTGGGTATATCTGTGACAGCTGTCAAATTTTGATTAATGAGGTCAGCACCCTCAGAATAATTTATAAGTTTTAAATTTTATTGAAAGCCTTTAAGATAAAAAGTTTCCCCGAAAAATTTAGAAGTTGCGTTAAAGACCCGGAACAGTTCCGCATCTGACCGTCACTGTCCAGAAATGCCAAATAAGTGACTAAAAGTCCAAAATTCTTAAATTATAAAAATTGGAATATTAATTTCTCTTGCATTGCAAAATTTTCAAATTTGTCAATTATTTAGCAAAAATTGAGAATCGGGTATTTCGGTTCTCAAATATATCTGACATTGTATAGTTTAAAGCTAGTAATTCAATTAATGGTATTAAATTAAATTTTTTTTTATTGTGTTAATGAGTCACTAGGACACTTGTCCTAAACCTACTTATTTTTAATCATTACCTTTATTTGAAAACCAAATTAAAAACTATCCACACTTCTCATTTTTCAAGATTAACTCCTCACCTCCTCTCCCTCTCCTCTCTCTCTCTTTCGGCCGAAACTTCACCACCACCACCACCATTTCCATTTTTCTTTCTTCATTTTCTCCTTTCATTGCTAAGATTCAAGAATCCGACCAAGAATCTATCACCATTTTGAAGTTGGAATCCAAGTCTTCATCTCTTTTGTTAAAGGTAATCATTTAACCCTCCATTTTCTTTCAAGTTTATAATCAAAAGTGGTATGTTTTCATATCTTTTATGTAAATGTTGTATAATCCGAGTTGCGGAAGTGAAATGGGATGCTTTAGTATCTATACATTTGCTAATGAACCATTTAATGATCTTCCAATGAAACTAGGGTTTCCATGTGTGTTACTTTGAGTTTTTGTCAAAGAGATGATGATTTTATGAAATGTGGTTTTGGTCCACAAAATTTTATTAAGGTTGGATTGAAATTTATGCATTTATATCAATTTTGTGTATAAATAAACTCTTAGGATGAGATTGTTCAAACTCATATGATTAAGAGTTCTATATAATGTTAAATCACTAATCTAGTGTTTATGTTGTCTTGCATGTGGGTGAAAACTTGTTAATAAGATGGTTTACCTTTGATATTTATATAATTTGAGTTTTTGACTCTTGATACATTGAGTGTTAGTATAAAAATGTTCTTATGAAGGAATTTTCTAAGTTCTACATGATTAAGAACATTGTATCAATATTAATGTCTTATCTTCTTTATTTTGTGTTCATGCATGCATTTGGATGAGCATTTAGATTGCCATGAATCCATGATGCATGTGTTAGTTTATCATGTGTTGAAAGGTGAAGACATGGTTTTTAACCAAAAACCATGTCTAATGATCATTATTTGTGAGTTAAATTAGCATTCACATCATTCTAGAATCTGTCCAGAAAATGGACCTCACTTCTAGCTTACACAACTCACAAACCACATGTCCAAATTTGGGGTTTTTGTTTCTAAACTTCAGTTTAGAGTGTTTGCTTTCTAAAAAGTCCAGAAACATAGAATTTGGAGATGATTTGAGCACTTAATTGGATTTTATAAGAAAATGGTGCAATCTGTCCAGTAAAGACAGATTCATACACCTATTTTGTAGAGGCCATAACTCCCTCACTACTCATCCAAATTAAGTGAATCTTTTTCCAAATGTTAGGATTTTGAGTTAGGTTTGCATCCATATATGGATCACTAGATAATTCCAAGAATTGATACCTCAAAAACCTGTTACAAGTGAGGTGTGTCACTGATCCGAAAAGCAGTGACACTTTATTTTATAAAAATGATTTGATGTACCGAAAGTTATTCAAAAATTATGAAAAAGTGCAGATTTAATCTAAACATATCATAGTTCCATCCCAAAATTTGTGATTAAATAATTCTCTTGAGAAGTTAAGTTTCCGTGTTGAAATTATCGGATAACTTTCTGGACAGCATGTGCTGTATCCAGAAAAGTTGTGTTATCAAGTTTAAGTAATGCCTTATTTTATTTTGGAACTTTGTTTAGACAAAATAATTATGGACTAAGAAACTTATTTGATGGCATTTCATGGGACAATTGGACATATTGGTTGGACATCGGAATAGGGTATTAATGTGTTTCTTATGGCAACTCTTATATAGGGAAAGTTAAGGCGTGACAAAACTCATTAAGTTTAAAGTAAAGCTTCACTCGTTGCTTGCATCAAGGTGAGTATTCACAGCCCCATTTTTATCGTTTTAATTGATTTTGGGGTGAAAAGCATGTTTAAATTGCGTACTTAAGGATTCATGAGAATTGTTTGAAAGAATTGCGAATTGGCAATTTATAAGGCTTTGTTAAAAGCGTATGGAAAATTAAGCTATATGATGAGTATGCAATTGATGTGTTGAGTTTTTAATGTTAAGACCCCGTGACACTACTATTAACTCGAAGAAAATCGGGCCTATAGTATTAGTGGATAGCGCTATTTGGTGTGACAAGCCCACTTTAATGCTGACGAGCAGGGGTGCACTATACTAGAGAAGATGGCTAAACATGTGGCACGAGCCACCGCTGAGTTAGTCCATCGGGGGCGTTGTAATTGGTCAGGGACGGCTTAGTAGTGGCTCAACGTAAAATTCGTCTTTGCTTACACTCATCATAAAGAAATTTAAGTTGTGGTACTCATGAATCAAAGAATTGAAGTTGGTTTTTACGTACGCTCTACGAATGTTAACTTGCATATAAAAATGATTTGTGCATATTCAAAACCTGTGAACTCACCAACTCTTTGTAGTTGACCTTGGTTTTTATTCATGCTTTTCAGGAATCTAGAAGGTAATCCCATGATGCTTTATCAGCGTACTCGTATTTTCAAGCACAAGACTATTTTCGCGTTAAGCGTATCTTATGTTTAAAAGACTTGGAATTTGTAAACGATAACGATATTATGTTCTCTAAAATGTAATGTATTTTGGTTGTTAAATAAATGTTGGTATGTTTATAATCTTGTGCTGTGGCATCGGAGCTGTTACGCCTCGTGTTTCCGCTTTAGCGGGGTGTGACAATATCCTTTTCCATTTCCACCAAAGGTCACAGAGGGACCTTTCTCTTCCTTGTATTCAGTGAGCAGGTCTTTTTGTCCAGTCATATGACGAGAACATCCACTATCGAGATACCAGATGCCCTTTGATCCCTGCACACATAAGGAAGATTAAGCGTTGTTTGGTACCCACTTTTCAATGGGTCGTTTAGAGTTAGTGGATATGGAAGATTCAGCAGTCTTCACAGTAGATGAAGATTCAACTTTAGTGGTAATCTTCACTTTGGTTAATTTCTCAACCTTAGTGGTATTCTTTACCTTGGTCGACTTTTCAGCTTTAGTGACCTTTTCAGCCTTGGAGGCATTCATCTTCACTTTAGCTGATTTATCAGCTTTAGTGGCAGTTGGACATTTGCTTGCAATATGGTCAGTAAAACCACAGTGATAACAATTTCTATATATGAAAATGGTTTTAGGACCAGAAGTAGAAGGTTTTGCAAGTTTAAGATGAGCGGGGCCAGGTCCAAGAATGCTTTTCTCATGAGATCTGGGAGGAATTTTCATTTCTCAAGATCTCGTGGGTTTAAGGTCAATCTTTAGCTTTGGAGGACAGAGATCGAAGATTTCTATCACAGAGCTAGAGGATTGATTCACTGAAGGTTTAGAAGGAACTTTCAGCTTTGCTTTCTTGGTAGCCTTCTGAGGACGAAGAATGGATTTTTCTTGGTAGCTTTCTTGGTAGCCTTTGGATTTTTCCTCAGGGATAGAATTTGAAGAAGAAGAATAAAACTGATTATAAGAAGTGTCAGAGATAGGAGTGACAAATGTTCCAATCTTAAGCATGGAACTTTCTTCTTTAGGCTCATCCTGTGGTGTCCAAAAACCAAGACCAGTTCTATCATTTTCAACATGAGCTTTTTCTGCTTTTAGAGCAGCGATGGCTTGTTCGCGTTCAATGCTGATGATTTCATTTATAATGACTTAATCTTTCAACTTTTCTTCTAAAAGAGTTAGTTCTCTGATCTTTTCATGACATTTCTCTAGCTCTTGAGTTAAATGAACATTTTTATTCTCAGCTTGAGTTCTGTCGTTTAGAGCATTATAAAGATCAATCGTCAGCACATCAACGGCGCGACTTCTCTCTACTTCAGGCAGAGAGGGATTAGTAGAGATAGATACTTGAGATGATATGTAGCTCATGGAAGATTCAGATGCTTCTTCCACTTCTTCTTTAATCTCAGCCATGAGGCAAAGATTAGCGACTTCTTCTTCATCAGAACTTGATTCTTCTGATTCAGCCCAGTCATGTTCTTTAGCGATGAGACCTTTACCTTTTCGCTTGTAGCTTTTCAGCTTTTGATATTTGTTCTTCAGCTTTAGGTATTTGTCATCACCGGATCTTCTTGAGGTAGAAGGCTTGAAGACCTTTTTAGACCTGCACTCACTAGCAAAGTGTCCAATCTTTTCACAGTTATAGCAAGTGGCAGTAGCCTTATCAACCGGGGTTGATTTTAGCTTATTAGTTAGAGAGAGAGGCTTATTTCTTCGGAAATTGCTCTTTCTTGCAAATCTCTTAAAAGAGTTTGTCAAGAGTGCTAAGGACTCATCAAACTCTGAAAGATCAGGGTCTGATAGATCCTCAGATTCAGAATCTAACTCAGTGATGGTGAGAGTAGATCGCTGAGATGGAATTATCTCTGAAGAGACTAAAGCAACAGGAGTGCTTTTTGAGTCTTTAGAATCTGTTACAATATTCTTCTTTAAGAGATTCGATTGCTCATAGTTGAGCAATATTCCATACAAAGTGCTGAGAGAAAGATAATTTAAGTCTTTTGTCAGCTGAAGACATATTGAATAACTGTCCCAGCTTTCAGGAAGACATTATAAGAATTTTGTTAAGACATCAGAATTAGAATAGGTCCTACCAACTGTTCTTAGATCAATGATTAAGCAGTTAAACCGCTGATGAACTTCAGAGAGAGATTCATTCTTACCAGCGATGAAACTTTCATACTGTCTTACCAAGTTAATCTTTCGAGTCTCTTGGATTTCAGTAGTGCCTTCATATTGAACACATATGGTTTCCCACATTTCTTTAGAAGTTTTCAGATGCATGATGGAATGGAAAACTTCATCAGGGAGAGCCATTGAGATAATGGTCTTTGCTCTTGCATCTATGCCTACCTTATTTTTGTCTTCATCACTCCACTGTCTTATTTCCTTAACGATATAGCGTTCAGGGACAGCTTCAGTGGTGGCAGTAGCGGGAACTGCAGCTATAATTCTAACAGGTTCATAGGGTCCATTTTCTATATATTCAGGTATAGTAGGATCAACACCTTCAAGAAATAGCATCACTCGATTTTTCCATAGAGAAAAGTTATCTCTGCTAAATCGAGGAGGTTTAGAAAGTGAACCATTATCATAGTAGTTTGTGTTTGTGTTAAGTGCCATTTAGAACAGCAAGGAAGAGAATAAAGAAAGATCTTGTTTATCAGATTAAACAGTCTGCTCTGATACCACTTGTTGGTCCCGGAGGTGCTTAACAAGTTTGTAGAAGTGGGGGGGGGGGTTGAATACAAACACATAAATTAAAGTTTAATAAATTGTTTATTGATAAATAAAATACAATTTACAAGTTTGTTGCGGAATAAGATTAAGACAGACTCAATCTAAACAAACTTAAGAAACACTAAGATGATTGCACAAGAATTTCAGAGAATGGGGGATTAAGGAATATAGAAAACAAAGGTTTCTATTTGGGGTTCAAGGATTGAGCACACCCTCAGATGGAGGGGTGATCTTCCTATTTATACCCTATGCATTAAATGCATGGCAGGGCACTTTACACGTGGCGTTCACTGATTGGCTTTGGAAGTCTGACTTTGGGAGACATGCTTTCGGCCGGATCATAAACAGTGTAGTTGACAGAGTTGTTGTACGAATTGTGGCAGAGATATGTCCGTTCTGACACATCGTACTGAGTTGTGCAAGGTAAGACAAAAGGAAACTTGAGGCATAAGCTAAGTGATCATTTGATCGCTGAATATCTCTTTCTTCAGAGACATCAAGAGTTCAGCGATCGCTGAAGCTTTTCCTCATGTTTCTTCGCGTATAAGTAGAGTTGTCTTTTCTTCACTGATATCCGCATCAGGTCACTAGTAGACTTCTCTTTGTTCAGCAGCTTCGTCTTCGATTCAACTATGAACATCTGTTGACGCGAGACTTGTCTTCAAGGATTAAGTTACTGTTTACATCAGAACTATCAACGATAACTGGACAGACTCAGTTTGATCACTGATAGTGAAACACTAATACATATTAAATGTTTATAAGAAAGACTATTAGCGATAACTGAACAGACTCAGTCTGATCGCTGATGGTGAAACACTAATACATATTAAACGTAATTTTCACTAAGTACAGAAAAAGGTCGTTATCAAATCACTGAGAAAGTTTGGATCAACACAAGATGAGAATTCATAAATCATATGTCATTGATGAATCACAAATGTTACAAATCTCACTTTATCTCTCTACTTTCTCTCACTAGAATAATATTCACTTGACTTCTTCTCTAATCTGCTCTCTTCTCACAATGAATTACTTACAACCAACTTAATAACAAATACAAGGACACAAGGTATTTATACCAGCACACAATTACAAGAAAACAAAATACAAAACATTTACTTTGACTTTGACTTTCACTGAGAGTTAACTTTCCAACTTTGACTTCTTGTAATTTGACCTTCCGTCTTCATGATCTTGTATCCAACATATTTCTGCTATAACAATCTCCCCCTTTGGATTCAAGATCATCTTTGAAAGATTTTGCAATTCAATCTTCTCTTTAAGCTCCAAAAAGTACAATCTCCTCCATTGAAACAAGTTTTCTTCTCAAGTCTGTCTTTGAACAAAATTAACAATCTCCCCCAAACATGGTAGAAACGATCTTCAATAATCTCTCCAAAATTATCACATAAACTCTTTCAGCTTTGAAAAGAAATTCTCTTCAGAATTAGCTCGGACATTTTCAGCAAAATAATCTTTAGAGAAAATTTCTGAAAATCAGCACATCTTCAGAATTTCTTTGTACAAACATTCAATCTTTGAACTTTGTCTTCTTCAAATCTTTAACTTTGAAATTTCTGACTCTGATATTTATTTAAATCATCTCCCCCTTTTCGATGAAACGAGCATCGATATCATCAAAACTTTAATTAAGAAATGTCTTTATCTGGTCTGACCACTGATCTGTCATAAGGAGCCTCTGATTCATTGCCAATTCGAACAAGGTATTCATCTAGATCTTTTCAAATCCAGACAAAGTAACACGTGAATCAACAAATGAATCAATTAATATGCATGTCAGTAACACGAAGTTACTGTGTGTAACGAATACACATAGGAAAGGAGCTTTTTGATGTTCACTCCCCCAGGGCTTCCATCCAATCATCGAAACACCACAAAGGAAATTTCTATGAATGTTATGACAAGAAAACAAATTCCTTGTGTGTTCGTGCAAGTGTAGAAAGAATTAAGCATATGATGATTGCTTATAAAGGCTCAAAATTGTGTAAATCACTGAGACAACAGTAGATAAACACAGACTCAATGTGCATGATTGAAGTTTGAAGGTGGGGCAGACTTCCTTCTTTTTCAATATCCAAATTTTTCAAATGAAAATCAGATAGCATATGTGATGCGTCCTCTTAAAATATGAAACATTTTCTTGTTAAAAAGAAAATGAGTTGCTGGTGGGGTTTTAACAACAGTTGGCATGGGCTATTTGCTTGTTTCAATAATGTTCACCAAGAATTGTGAAACATTAGTTAGTAATGTGGCTGCCCGACTCAGAAAATAGTTGGTGTAGAGTTTAATATTCTTTTACTCTATTCTCACACCCTCTTTCTTTTAAACATTAAGCTCACATTTAACCAACCTCTTTTTTCCATTTTACCTCAACGCACAACCCACACTCATTTCTTTTTTACTCCTCACACTCAATCACTATGGATTTACTTCTTGGGTAGGAGACATTGGTAATCGTGAATCCATAGAAGTTCATGTATGTCCTAGTACAAAGATGTCAGGATCGAATTCTCAACAAGAATTAATTCTCAGAAACAATATCAAAGAATTTTGCGGAATAACACTTTGATATTTAATCAAACAGAAAATCAAAACAGAATATAATCAACAAACTGTAAACTTGTATTGAATGCTTTGAAGTTACAAGATTACTCACTCAACCTTAATATTGATGAACAGGCTCACCAATACGAATTCTACTTCTCTAGAATTAGGATCTATGCCTTGAGGTTGATTTTCTCTCTAAAAGAATGAAAACAAAAGTTAACTCATTATTCTAAACTATACAATATATATACTGAATACAAAGATAATTACAATAAATAAAATATCTTCAGTATATCTTCCATGTATATCTCTAAGCTTCCATAATCTTCAGATTATCCAGCTGTCATTCTTTCCATCCGAATCTCTTTAGCAGCACTAACCATGATCAGCAGCATTAACTTCTTCTAGCAGCATTAACTACTAAGCAACACTAACTACTAGCAGTACTAACTAGCTAAGCAGTACTAACTTTGTTCAAGCAGCACTAACTATGACTAGCAATATTAATAGTACTAGTAGTAGTAACACTCAGCAGTATTAACCTTTAAGTCTTCTAGCAGTAGTAACTTTGAACCAGCAACATTAACCATACTTGATGAATTCTTCAGTTCCCAACAATCTCCTCCTAACTTGACTTTTAGGAAGAGAAGTCAAGTTCTTCAGAATTAATCTTCAAGATGCTCCCAAAACTCTATCATGGCCTAAATTCCAGTGTTTGCATCCAATCCCAAACTCTGATTGATGGTTCTTTGAATCAAGTATTTAGCCATTTCTGAATCTGGAACACACCTTAACTTTTTCTTCAGCATGGCATGTAGCTTCAATCTGCTATGATTATACACTCTATCCACTAGGAAGTATTCAGTGTGATTTAAATCCAAATTCACTGTATATACTTCACTAATTTCATATAGAGTCCAACTGTTGACCGACTTGAATACATCCTTGATCATATGCTTTACTTCTTCAGGTTTGAACATCATACACAGATACTCCATTACCAGTTTTGTAATTGAAATTCCTGGAGCCTTTAGAATATCTGCATACAACTTCATTCCTATCTCAAACATCTCTTCAAGATCTGATCTAGAGCATGTTTTGACAATTTTGCCCATGTGTTGAACACTTCATACTTTTCATCCTTTCTTTTCAGCCTTATGTATTCCTTTCCATCCACTGTCAATGTATCCCAGAGAATGACCTCAGGAGGCTTAACTCCTACAGGTTCTGCTGAAATTGGTTCAGGCACTTTGTCCATCACTACCATATACAAATTTACATCATCAGTGTTAGGTGGCTCTGTCTGTTTAGATGACTCAGGTGCCCCTTCTTCTTCAGCAACCTTCTTAACCTCTTCTTCAGATACTTTAGGCTTCTTGATTGGCTTTCTCCTTGCCATCATTTTTGTTCTCTTTAAAGTTCTTAGACTTTCTCCCAGAATGGACCCTTTCTTAGGAGGTGTTTCTTGCTCATCTGGAAATGGCTTTTGACAATCAAAATCATTACTTTCTTTTATCCTCTTCTCCATCTCCACCCTAGCAGTTTCATTTCCCTGAAGCTTTAACATCTCTGAATCATAGAGCTCTTTGATCTTCTCAAAAGACATTTTGGAGAACATCTCCTTTTTGACTCCTACAGCACCTTTAAGAAATATAATCATCTTGTTTCTCTCTTGGGTACCTAGGAATGTCTTTGAGGGTTTTCTCTTCTTTGCAGCTGTTTTCACTACTGATTTCTTCATACTTGCAGCTTTCTTCTGTGCAATTTCAGTTGCCATACTCTGTTGATAAGCTTCATTCAGTTCAGCAGCTATAGATTTTGCCATTTCCCTGTCCTTTTCCATCTGAACTCTTTCTTCTTTTTCAAAATCCTCCTGCATCTTTTTAGCTAGGGCTTCATCTGATTCAACCAACCTTTGCTTTTTGATTGGTTGATCAGATTCTACCATCTTTGCTTTTCCTTTGTCTTTGCTCATTGCCTTTTTACTGTTATCTTTCTTGATCACTTCACCTTGTTCTTTTATGATTACACCTTTGGTCTTTGAAGTGACCTTGGGAGTATCATTCTTGGCTTTTAGTAAGTTTTCTGCAATCTCAAGATCTGTTAAAACTTCTTTCACAGTTTCTGCTGCTTTATTAATGTCAGCAGTAGTAACTGTTTCTGCTGCTTCTTTTGATTCTTTTGGCACTGAGTCTGTTTGTGTTTCTGCTTCCTGCTCCCCCTCAACATCAAGTTTTTCTCTATCAATCTCCCCCTTTCTTGTGACTTCTTCCATGTTGATCTCCCCCTTTTTGGGAGCATCATTTTCAGACTTCCTTCTCCTTAGTTGGAATTGCTTTCTCTTCTTCCTTTGTACCAGACTAACCACCATCCTCTTCAGCTTAGCAATCTGTTCTTGTTGTGACAGAATGACTAGCTTCATTTCTTCAATTTATTTTCCTTGTTTGAGAACATCTTGATTGATGTTCCCCATTGTTTCCATCAATTCATAGTACGTATATCTGTCCTCACCCTCTCCAGAAGTGTTACCCTCCTTTGAAGGATCATTGGATCTTTTATTAGTGGAAGTCTTCTGCCTTGCAGAAGCACTATCCACCCCTGTGGTTTCTTGGCACCAGGGACCTTCAAATGATTGCTCATTCAAAGTTGCCATGGGGGAGGTCTTATTGATGTTACCACTTTCCTCCTCTGTACTAGCAGGAGTAGTGGCAGCCTCATCACCCATATGCTCTACCTCCTCCTCAGAGAGCACCTCCTTTGGGTTGGGAGACACCCTTGTGGTTTCCCTTTGGATATTCTCTAGGGGAGAATTCTCCCTTAGAGGGCTTATAGGCTTAGTGGGTAATGGTACAAGAAGGGAAGGAGCCTTCTTTACCTGTTTCCTCTTGTAAGTTTGGGTGATTGGAGAGGTTGGTTTTTCAAGAAGGGACTGGGGAATTGATTTTGAGAGGGAAGGTTGGGCTTGGCTAGCAGTGGGTTGGTCTAATGGGGGCCTTGACCATGCTGCCATACCTTCATTGGTTTGGGACACCACCATCATTGTAGAGAACAATGGGGTGTCAACTCCTTCAGAGTCCCCAGCAGATCTTCTCATATTTGAGAAAACCTTGCCTTTGGGGGGTTTAGGTACATATATCCCAACAGGTTGAGGTATATCCGTCAATTCATGAGTAATAACTTCTTGAACAAACCTGGGATACATAAAGAAGCTCTTTTTGTTTCCCATGTATGAGACAAGATCACTGAAAATCATTTTAGAAAAATTATACTTTCTGGCAGTGGCCAAGCACACCAAAGCATAAGCAATAGTGCTGCTGAACTCACTCCATCCAGTAGTCTTTTTGGAGATACAATGCATAAGAGTATGGACAAAGAAACGCCATTGGGGTGAAAATTTTGCTTTAGAGAATTTGAAAACTCCCAATGGGCCTCCATACCCCATTCTTGTAAGATTTGAAAACAGTTCATCGTTTGGGATAGAGGTTATACCAGAGGCATCGTCTAGACGTAGACTGATGCGAATAACCTCTTCAGTAACCGTTAGTGATTGATCACAGATTCTTGTCTTGATCATCTGCACACCATTCTCAACAACAATAGTTGCATTAGCCCAGAACTGCCTTTGATGCTCAATATAGATTGTAGGGGATACAATAAGAGCATGAGCAATGTGGCTTGACTTGAGGAAATCCACAATCTGATGAAATCCTGCAGCTTGCTTTGGCTTTTGTAGCATTGCAATCTCATTGTGCTCGTCGATAAAAGTCATGGATGCCATTGATCTTAGTGAAAAGCTTGCCTGAAAACTTCGAACTTGAGAGAGAAAAGGTTTTGAGCGCAAGAGAACAGTATGCAAAGAGACGTTATGAAATTTTAGGCGGGCAAAGAGTATTTATAGTATTCGGAACATAAGCAGTATTAACCTAGAGCAGTATTAACTACTAGCAGTATTAATTGAAAGCAGTATTAACTACTAGCAGTATTAACTGAAAGCAGTATTAACTACTAGCAGTATTAACTGAAAGCAGTATTAACTACTAGCAGTATTAACTGAAAGCAGTATTAACCACTAGCAGTATTAACTGAAAGCAGTATTAACTACTAGCAGTATTAACTGAAAGCAGTATTAACCACTAAAAGCAGTATTAACCACTAAAAGCAGTATTAACCACTAAAAGCAGTATTAACCACTAAAAGCAGTATTAACCACTAAAAGCAGTATTAACTAACTTACTCCTTTTAAACTTGCTAAACACTGAGTACTGCTATGCATATCCTGAAACAGAAGATTAGTAACTCCAAGAATAATATACAGATATAAAACCACTTTTTGAGAAGGGGATTATTCAGAGTTGATCATTCCCACACTTGTTACCAAGAAAGTGAATCTACCCACATCAAAAGCTTTAGTGAATAAATCAGCAAACTGATTATCAGTGTGAACTTTGACAACTTGAATAAGTTTCTTTTCATTACAATCTCTTATAAAGTGATACCTGATCTCAATGTGCTTTTTTTTTTAGTGCTTGACTGGATTATTCACAATGCTAATAGCACTGCTGTTGTCAATAAAGATTGGAGTGTGTAGAAAGGTTACCCCATAATCCAACATTTGATACTGAATCCATAAGACTTGAGAACAGCAACTTGCAGCTGTTATGTACTCTGCCTCTGTTGTAGATGTGGATACTGTGGTTTGTTTCTTGCACTGCCATGAGACTAGTCTAGCACCCAAAAACTGACATCCTCCAGAAGTAGATTTTCTGTCCAAGTTTGCCCCACCTAGATCACTGTCTGAGTATGCTATTAGGTCAAAAGGTGAGTTATGAGGATACCAAAGTCCCAATCTGGGTTGCCCTTTGAGATATCTGAATATCCTCTTAACAGCTTGAAAGTGAGATTGCTTTGGCCTAACTTGAAATCTTGCACATACACAGACTGGAAACATTATATCTGGCCTTGATGCTGTGAGATACATGAGAGAGCCAATCATGGATCTATAATGATGCACATCCAAATCCTCCCCCTCAAGATCTGCTGTGATCTGCTTGTGTGTTTCCATAGGTGTGCTGGCAGGTTTTGATTCTGAGAAACCAAACTTGGTTAGAATATCCTGCACATACTTGGATTGACATATGAAAATGCCATCTGACTTCTGTTGAACTTGGAGTCCAAGGAAGAAAGTAAGTTCCCCCATGGAACTCATTTTGAACCTTTGATGCATTAAATCCTCAAACTCCTTGCACATGTTGTTTCTTGTAGATCCAAAGATAATGTCATCAACATAGATTTGGACCAGCAAAATATCCTTCTTCTTTCTTTTAATAAATAGAGTCTTATCAATGACTCCTCTTTCAAAGTCATTTTCCAAGAGATAGGATGACAGAGTGTCATACCATGCTCTTGGGGCTTGATGTAGTCCATAAAGTGCTTTCTTTAATTTGTATACCCTGTCTGGATAGCTTGGGTTTTCAAACCCTGGTGGTTGACAGACATATACTTCTTCTTCAATTGACCCATAGAGAAAGGCACTTTTTACATCCTTTTGATAGACTTTGAAGTTCATGTAAGAAGCATAGGCTAGGAATAGTCTGATTGCTTCTATTCTAGCCACAGGTGCAAACACTTCTTCATAATCTATACCCTCTTCTTGAGTATATCCCTGAGCCACCAGCCTTGCTTTGTTCCTTATGACAATACCTCTTTCATCTCTCTTGTTTCTGAAAATCCACTTTGTGCCAATTGCTCTGTGACCTTTAGGAAGGTCTACCAGATCCCATACATCTTGTAGCTTGAACTGTAACAGTTCCTCTTGCATTGCTTCTATCCAGCTAGATTCTTTCATAACATCATGTGCCTTTTTAGGCTCAAGCTGTGATAGAAAACAAGAAAGCACTGTATGCTGTTGATCTTGCATTTCCTGAAGCCTGCTTTGATGTCTAGTCATCATAGGAGAAGAGATATCTCCTATTACCAGCTGTGGAGGATGATTCTTTTGAACTCTGGTGTTATGACTAGGTTCTTCTTTCAGTCCAGCCTCAAGATTAGATTCTTGCAACTCAACTGAAGTGTTTTCAGATGCCACTTCATTATTTTCTTGAGTCTCCTCATCTCTAGTGTCTTCTTCACTCTGACTTGGTCCAGTAAATGATTCTTTTTCACAGTCTTCAACAGAATTTACTGTGGGTATGGGAAAAATCACAGATTTAGATATACTTTATTGAACTTGTGTGATCCCTGATCCTCCACTTCCTGTTCCTGTATACTCATTACTGAAACCAAAAGAGTTAGTTAGTGAATCAATGTCAAATAGCCACTGAGGTCCAGACCCAACAAGATTTGGTGTGTTCTCATTGCATTTGACATTGTCACTTTCTTCAATTATTCTAGAAGAAGAGTTAAAAACTCTGTAAGCCTTACTTTGACATGAATATCCAACAAGAAATCCATCATCTGCTTTGTTATCAAACTTACCTAAGTGAGATTTGGTATTTAGAATTGTACAAGGACACCCAAAAGGTTTGAAGAAACCAATAAAAGGTTTTCTTTTATTTAAAAGCTCATATGGGGTCTTGTTCTTTTGCTTGACCACTAGAACTCTGTTTTGGACATAACAAGCAGTATTAACTGCTTCAGCCCAGAAGGTAATTGGCAATTTTGAATCAACCAACAGAGATCTAGCAGTCTCTATTAGTGTTCTATTCCTCCTTTCAGCAACACCATTCTGTTGAGGAGTCCTAGGAGCACTATATTGCCTCTCAATACCTTTTTCTTCACAAAAGGTGTTTAGATCATGATTTTTAAACTCAGTTCCATTATCTGATCTAATGACTTTTACTCTTTGATTAGTTTGGTTTTCAATTCTTAGAATAAAGGATTTGATAAGACCACTTGTTTCATCCTTAGTCCTTAGAAAATATACCCAAGTAAATCTGGAGTAATCATCAACAATAACCAAGCAGTAAGATTTCTTGCCTATACTCATAACATTTGTAGGACCAAACAGATCCATATGCAGTAATTGGAGACAAGAAGAAACAGAATTTAACTCTTTGGTCTTATGAGAAGTTTGGTGTTGTTTGCCTTTAAGACAAGCAACACAATGATCATCACATGAAAAGACTTTTGAAGGTAAACCTCTTACAAGGTTATTTTTAACAAGATTGTTCATAGTCTTGAAATTCATGTGACACATCCTTCTGTGCCATAGAGAGGATTCATCTACATAAGCTTTTGAAACAAGATAATTTAGAGATGAATCACTATCAACATTGTCCATATCAAGACAGTAAACATTGTCCTTTCTTGGAGTTCTAAGTAGTATCATGCTTTCATCAACTACCTTGAACCCTGGAGCAAGAATCATACACTCAGTATTAGTAAATAATATACTATGTTGTTTGTCACAAACCTGTGATACACTTAACAGGTTGTACTTTAATTGATCAACATAGTAGACATCCTCAAATGTCATCTTACCTTTGGTGACATTACCTTTTCCACTTATCTTACCACCAGTAAGATTATCTCCAAATGCAACATGTCCTCCATTGATATGCTTGAAATCCTGAAGGCATGACATGTTGCCTGTCATGTGCCTAGAGCAACCACTATCAACATGCCAAATGCTCTTTCCCTTGAGCTGTTGGTTGCCCTGCACATTAGATAAATCAATTAGTATGAATTAGGAACCCAAGCCAAAGTGGTCTTGGGTACCCCTTTCTCATCAAAATACTTGCATTCTTTGTTGACAAGATTTTTGAACTTTAACTCCTCATTCTTGGAGTACTTTGTTACAATAATAGGCTTGGAACTATGTTTGCTAGAATCAGTACTAGTTTTAGAAGTACTAACTGCCTTGGCAGCACTTGCATGCTTAGCAGTACTAACCTTGTTAGAAGTAGTAACTGTGTTAGCAGTAGTAACTGTGTTGGAAGTATTAACCTTTGAAGAGGTATTAACAGTATTAGCAGCATTAATATTTTCAGCAGTACTAACACTATTAGCAGTAGTAACTGTGTTAGCAGTACTAATATTGTTAGCAGTACTAACACTGTTAGTACTTCTAGGTACCCACATTTTGACACTTTCTTTTAAAATCTTTTTCTTTAAAGTGCCTTTACTTTCAACAGATTTCTTTATCACATGTTTCTTTCCAGCCTTCCTATAACCAACAGGTTTTTGCACAAATCTTTTAAAGTTCATCTGTTGGTTAATTGGGTTGAAGTAACAATACTTAGCCAAATGATTCAACTTGCCACATATAAAACAAGGTTTTGGTCTATTGATTTTATTCAGATCAACTCCTTGTTTCTGAGCCCATTGATTATTCCAGTTTCTTTGATTTCCTCTTTTTAAACCAGAATTTAGGCTCTTGTCTTTATTGCAATCACACTGTTTACAAGATCCAGGATTCACAACTGTGGTTTGTTTGTAATGGACCTTGTTATCATTTCCTTTAGTCTTCTCTATCTCCTTGGACTTGACCCAGATTTTCCCACATCCCTCATTGGTGATAATATTGTTTTCTAATGGTATCTTTTTACTCACATTATTATCCCTGTTCTCACTGGCTCCTTTTTCAGTCAAATCCTTAACTACTACCTCATCCAAAGGATCTATCTTAAAAGCTTCTTCAGACAAGTCCTTTTTCTCCTTAGTTTCTAACAAGTCTGATGTAGGAGAAATATAGTTGTTATTGTAAGGAGGGGGTGTATTGTTGTTCCAATACCAGGCTTCATCTTATCATGTATCTGAGCCTTTAGAAGAGAGTCCATTGCTTTTGAAGCATAGGAAAACTTGTCTATGTCAAGCTTAACTTTTGACAGTTCCTCTTTCAGTCTATCATTCTCTTCTAAGGACTTAGACAGTTTGGTTTCTAACTCATTCTTTTCCCACTTCCAATAGTTTGTGTCATAAGAGTGTTGAAGTTCATTATCTTGAAAGCCTTTGATTTGCTCTTCCAATCTCTCTACTATTAACACATAATCTCTTCTGTCTTTTTCTAATCTTTTGAGGTCATCACACATACTTTGATTGTGATCCCTGTATCTTGTAACAGTGTCAATGCAAGATTTAGTGCAAAGATTAGAACTTACCTCAGTAGGGAGATCAGACACTTCTGCCATAAGAGCTTGGTTCTGAATGGCTTCCTCAGCTTGATCACTCCAGTCAAATCCCATTCCTTGTTGAGAAACAAGGGCTTGAGCAGGATTCTTGTTCTGATTGTATCCTCCATTCTGAGCTTGTTGGTGGTTATTGTTTGGAACAGCACTCCTGCATTCTCTAGCAAAGTGTCCTTTCTTGTGACACTTATAACATTCCACCTTGGTTTTGTCAAAACCAGCTCCATCTTCTCTTCTTTGAGAGAAGTTATTTCTTCCAGTTCTTTTAATGAACTTTTTCACCCTCATGGATAACATGGCCATCTGCCATTTAATATCCATCTCCTCCAGATCATCAGGGTGAATTTGATCAAGATCATCATTAATCAGAGAATTGCTGCTATGACTGGACAAAAAGGCTTCAAATATAGTTTCAGTGCCTTTTTCTGAACTTACTCCACTGGCAGTACTAACTGCTTCAGGGTTGGCAGTAGTATCAGTGGATGCTGAAAGAAGTGCAGCATTGTGAATATAACCAGAGGGCTTCTTCTTGGTTTCTACCTCAGTTTCAAAAACTGTTAGATCATTGTATAGATCATCAAGTTCTTTCTCTTCCAGATTGTCACTCTGTCTATATGAGACAGTGTACATAGTCCATTCATCCCCAAGAGACCTGAGGAGCTTTCTGTTGATATCATCTTGTTCCATCTTCACCCCTACAGTAGCCAGTTCACCTATGAGTTTATTGAACCTATCAAAAGTTTGAGTCATGGACTCATTCTTTGTGGAAGTGAAGTTCTCATACTGCTGCTTTAGAACATCTCTTTGATTTCTTTTGATGCTCTTAGTTCCAGCAAATCTTTTCTCTAGAGCATTCCAGAGAATCTGAGCATCAGTGCAGTTGCAAAATTGATGCTGATATTCATTGGGAATGGCCAAGAGCAGAGTGCTCAAGGCCTTCATCTCTGTCTGTCTGATCTTCCTCTCACCATCTGTCTTTGGTGGAGATCTTTTCCCATCTGGTCCTATCCTTCCAGCTTCAGAAGGACCATTCTCAATGATATCCCACATTGAGTAGTCAGTGAGAAGAATATATTGTCTGATTCTGATCTTCCACATGTCAAACTCACTTGGTTTGAGCATTGGAACCTTAGAAACCAAAGTACTGCTTGATTCTGTAAGATTTTCCATGATGAATAACTGTTTCTGATAGAGTTAGGCTCTGATACCACTTGTCAGGATCGAATTCTCAACAAGAATTAACTCTCAGAAACAATATCAAAGAAGTTTGCGGAATAACACTTTGATATTTAATCAAACAGAAAATCAAAACAGAATATAATCAACAAACTGTAAACTTGTATTGAATGCTTTGAAGTTATAAGATTACTCACTCAACCTCAATATTGATGAACAGGCTCACCAATACGAATTCTACTTCTCTAGAATTAGGATCTATGCCTTGAGGGTGATTTTCTCTCTAAAAGAATGAAAACAAAAGTTAACTCATTATTCTAAACTATACAATATATATACTGAATACAAAGATAATTACAATAAATAAAATATCTTCAGTATATCTTCCATGTATATCTCTAAGCTTCCATAATCTTCAGATTATCCAGCTGTCATTCTTTCCATCCGAATCTCTTTAGCAGCACTAACCATGATCAGCAGCATTAACTTCTTCTAGCAGCATTAACTACTAAGCAGCACTAACTACTAGCAGTACTAACTAGCTAAGCAGTACTAACTTTGTTCAAGCAGCACTAACTATGACTAGCAGTATTAATAGTACTAGCAATAGTAACACTCAGCAGTATTAACCTTTAAGTCTTCTAGCAGTAGTAACTTTGAACCAGCAGCATTAACCATACTTGATGAATTCTTCAGTTCCCAACAAAAGAAACCCGTATTGTCCTATGAAAGCATAATGTTGGTCAAAAATGGTTTAACTTTATCAGTTAAAGCTCAAATACAAGACAGAAATATATATGCTTAGAAGATATTCATGAAGATTTGAGCATTTTAATCATTGAAGATGTTTCAAACAAGTAAATTGAATAAATGAATATGAATGTAAGGAACTTGTTTGAAAATCTGACATTGTATGAAAATGATCAGAATCAAATGATATAGCAATTAAGGCTTATGGTAAAAAATAATGGATAATGTCTATATGAAACAAAATATAGACATTCTTAAAAGAACGCTTCGAAATGAAATGACGCTCAAAGTACAAGCGAGGTGTCTTACCATCGAAAAATATGTTTCAAATTTGAGACATGATAAGAACATATTCAACAAAAAGTCAAAACGGTGTGTGTGAATACTTGATAGTATATAGAAAACACAATACGCAAGTAGTTATCTTTAGAAACACACGGTTTTATTGATCTTTGAATTACATGTAAAAATGAAAACATTTAAAAATCACACTTCCAATCCCTGAAATCTGGTTAAGAATCGGGAAGTGGTTTAAACATTTAAGAACATGTTTTCTATGATTGAAAGTTGTCCTTCTTTCAACCATATATGAGATTAAGATAAGAAATTTAACCTTTGTCGTTCAGTCTTAAATCTCATGAAGTCAGCTCAAGTCATAAAGATATGATCTTGATAGCTTCTCTCATACTATACAAGTCTCAAAGTCATGTCAAAGTAACTTTATTCACAAATTTATTGAAAAATAAAAGACATAAAGCAGTAAAACATTGAATGTACGAGTTCTGATCAGAGGTAATCAGAAATCATAATTCATACTCCCCATGAAAATATGCATCTGAAATTTATCAGTGAAAAAGCTCATGATAGAGATCTACAACTCTTTCTGAAGTGTAGTTCGTCATATCTTCCGAATATATATTTACAGAAAAACATATATGTACTCCCCCTTGAAGGTTTATGTCCTCATCTGAGTATCTGAGTACAATCCTCATATCAGCCCGGGAGTATCATATCTTTTTCATCGTTGAAGTACGAGTTCTAAAATGTTGTATTTAGAAGTCAAACTCCTTAATATTGAGGTACGGGTTCTAAGATGATTTACTTAGAATCCTTGGTTCTCCTATTCCCCTTTGACAGTAGATGCCTGCAACACAGAATCATTCTTTGGCTTTGGTACCAACTGGTATTTGGGTCCATGAATGTTAGTTGTAGTTCTTATGGGAGTAACGGAATAAGAACCATACCAGAAATGATCACTTGTTTTATGAACATGATCATGTGTACGGCAATAAGAACAATAATATTTCTTATTTGACAACCTGATTAATTGATCTCTCGTGTAGATATGATCAAGTTTACCCTTACGTGCATTGTTTTTCTTGGCTTTATGTGTATGTACACATGACTTTTTTCCTTTCAGCTCATCTTTGTTCTAATCTTTAACTGGTTTCTTTTTCCAGACCAATTCTTCTTCTTTGTATCTCTTTCTTCTTTGATGTGTACCTAAACCATCTATATTTCTATCATAGAAAAGGTTAGTAATATAAATCTGATTAGAAGATTTAACTGACCTCTTTGAAGACACAGTCTTATGATGTGAGCTTGCAGCTGTCTTGAATGAGCATTTAGAATCAACTGAATCGTCTCGAGGTGTGTGGATTTGTGACTCTGGATTCGTGTGCTCAGTCACCACCACCTTTGAAACAATATCCTCAAGCTCTTTTATCTTTGAAGATAAATTGTCTCTTTCTTGAATAAGCAGATCAATCTTCTTCTCGAATTCAGACTTCGTTTTCCTCTCTTTCAGCCCACTTTCTGATAGCTCAGATAACTTGTCAGTCAGCTTCTTAATCTCAGCCTCAAATATATTCCTTTCTTACTCAAAACCATTTTCAGCATTCTTTCTCTGACTAGATATTTACTTGAAGATTCCAACATTCTTCTGTTCAATTTCATTTTTCTCCTTGACAAACTTTTCCCTTTCCAAGATGATTACTTTCTCAAAATCAGACACTTGTTGAGAAAGTTTAATGCATTTAAGCTCAATTGTCTTCTTCTCTTCACAACTCTTCTTGGAAAGTTTTGAGAATTTATGTGCAAACTTTGATCTTTCTTTTTTAGAATCAGATTTTTCATTGGCAAGCTATTGCTCTAAATCATATATATTCTTCTGAATCTTAGCATTAGCATCTTCCAAACATTTAATCTTCTCCTCATACCTTTCAACAGATGCTACTTGCTGGAATTGCCCAATCTGATTTTCAAATTCAGAGATCTTTCTTTTCAGTTCAGAATTCTCAGATTCCAAAATCTTTTCCTTTTCTCTTGAAGTCAACTTTGATTTATTTTCAAGCTGATCCCACAACTGTTTTCCTGAAGCGTTTTTGATATCTAAATTGATACAAATTTTATCAGCTTCAAATCTCTTTCTTTGCTTATCTGAGTATTCCTCAATTGGTAATACACACTCTCCTTTTTATTTTAATCCATATGCTCCAGGATAATAATAAAACTTTGTTGGAGTTTTCATCCTTCCTTCTTGCAAAGATAATCTGATATATTTTCCCGACTCATGTTTATCTATGAAATCTAGAAAACTAATCTTCCATGACTCAAACACTCCTTTGACAAACACAGGAGGTTTCACATCTATTTCAATTATAAAAGCTTCTTTGGAAGTATAAATCTGGTCTATATTATGTTGTTTTTGAAATTCTACGATAATCTGTTTCAGAATTTTCTCTTTACGCATTCTAGAATTATCTTCCTCAAAATAATCATCATCCATGATTCCTGTAACAAAAAGAACTTGAAATGATCGTTAGAAATTCAGAAATAAACTTGATCTACAAAAAATCAAACTTTGGTTAAATATTGAAAAACTCAGGAAAAATTCTATGTATGGAACTCTCAAACCAAATAAAATGAATTTCGCGCAAACACAGTATCTTGCGAGTTTTATGCTTCACGCAGATCAAAGGATACAAGAAGCACACTTCGCGCAAATAGAGATGTGCGAGTTCTATGTTCGCGCACACTGAATGTTGCGAGTTCTGAGGTTCGCGCAAGCAGGCTCGTGCGAGTTTCAGGTTCACGCACACCAAAGCTTGCGAGTTCTTGACACTTCTCGCACACACTTCGCGCAATCAGCCTGCGCGTTCTGTACTTGGAAAGTATTTTGGCACTTTACTTCGCGCTAAATGCAAACGCGCACGATGAGCACTTCTCGCAGATCACTGTTTGCGCACAACAAGGTGAATGTACATGAGAGACGCGCACGACAAAACGTGTCTCGCATGGATTACTTCGCGCACGACACTGAAAATGAACAGTAATAACTCGCACCTAGGGTCGTGAGAGTTTCAACTTCTCGCACGTCTCTGTTTGCGAGTTTTAAACTTAGATTCCACAAACAGTCTTTTGCGAGTTCTTGACTTTAGCGAGTTCTTCCTTTTGGGAGTTCTTCACTTAGCGTGTTCTTGATCTTGCGAGTTCTTCAGATGCACAGTTCCAAAAACTTGAAATTTGTACAAATTTCGATCAAACCATCTTCAATTGATATCAGATTGTACACGAATCTTCTAAATCATAATTCGAATCAATTAGAAGCAATTAATTTTAATCTAAAACATCAAAAGTTTAGATTCGATCTAGATACAGTAAACTTCAAAAACTCAGACTAAAATCTAAAAAATCCAAAATTCACATGATTCTGATGTAAATTGGACAAAACTACTCAAATCGAATCTATTCTAGACATAGAATCGAGTACAAAAACACCGAATTTAAAGTAAAAACATCAATATAGCTAAAAAATTAAATCTGAACAGTGATTTGCGAGTTCTTGAAAAATGTCGACCAAAAATCTTCAATTCAATCCATTTCTGAACTTCTTCTGCTCTGATACCAATTGTTAATCCCAAAATTCAAGTTCTAATCAATCACAAACAATCAAGATGAGAATTCGTAAATCATATGTCATTGATGAATCACAAATGTTACAAATCTCACCTTCTCTCTCTACTTTCTCTCACTAGAATAATATTAACTTGACTTCTTCTCTAAACTACTCTCTTCTCACAATGAATTACTTACAACCAACTTAATAACAAAGACAAGGACACAAGGTATTTATACCATCACACAATTACAAGAAAACAAAATACAAAACATTGACTTTGACTTTTATTACAAAATGACTTAGACTTTCACTGAGAGTTGACTTTCCAGCTTTGACTTCTTGTAATTTGACCTTTTGTCTTCATGATCTTGTATTCAACATATTTCTGCTCTAACAATCTCCCCCTTTGGATTCAAGATCATCTTTGAAAGATTTTGCAATTCAATCTTCTCTTTAAGCTCCAAAAAGTACAATCTCCTCCTTTGAAACAAGTTTTCTTCTCAAGTCTGTCTTTGAACAAAATTAACAATCTCCCCCAAACATGGTAGAAACGATCTTCAATAATATCTCCAAAATTATCACAGAAACTCTTTCAGACTTCAGAAAGAAATTATCTTCAGATTTAACTCGAATTGCTTTAGCAAAATATCTTCAAAGAAAATTTCTGAAAAATTCAGCACATCTTTCAGAATTCTTCAACTTTGCATCCTTCTTTCACAATTATGTTTTGATCTCGAACAAATCTTTAATATTTCAAATCTTTGACTCTGATCACTGTAAACTCTGGATACTAAGTTCTCACAAACTTCTTCAGTCTAACTTCTTTGATCACAGAATTCCATGTCTGCTATTTATATCTTTTGAAGTTCTTTTCAACAAGCTCATCATTCTTACATATTCATATTGATAATTAGGAGACTTATCATAAATACCCAAAATCAAATTTCTATCTAACACTCTGATTTTTCTCACAAACAATCTCTTTTCCTCTTCTAAAAATGGAGCTATGAAAGTATGATGAATCCTTCTTAATTTTTTTTTTTGTAGGACCAAATTCATCATACAAAGCTTAAGGATTAGAGAGACTGTGACCCAAATACTAGCATATGATTCACACAACACATATTAATAACACAATTATATTGATCAAATCATTTGTATTATCATAAATACCCAAAATCAAATTTCTATCTAACACTCTGATTTTTCTGACAAACAATCTCTTTTCCTCTTCTAAAAATGGAGCTATGAAAGTATGATGAATCCTTCTTAATTATTTTTTTGTAGGACCAAATTCATCATACAAATCTTAAGGATTAGAGGGACTGTGACCCAAATACTAGCATATGATTCACACAACACATATAAATAACACAATTATATTGATCAAATCATTTGTATTACAATTAATCACACATCTCACTTTAGTCACAAGTCTCACGTGTATGTGTTCTCAGTGTGTACGGGTTCTTACCAACTCTGAATTCGTATCTAATGAGCGTGCTTACAAATCTAACAAAGAACCAAACCTATTTATACTAAGTCAACTTGTGTTGACTTTACAATAAAACCCTCAAACTATTACACAAATACAAACTAGACCCTCACTTTTAATCTTGAATACAATATCAATCTAACAATCTCTCCCTTTGGATTCAAGATTAAAAAAAATTACAATAATCTTCAGGTCTTCTTATCTTCAAATAATCTTCAGCTTTGACAAAAACTTCTTAATCAATCAAGTCTTCAAACTTTGACTAACTTTGACATTCAAACAACCATTAACTTCAATCTCCCCCTTTACAACAATCATTACTTCATCTTTCAATCTGACTTTGAAAATCATCTGATCTTGAACTCTAATTTATCTCCCCAATTCTGATGTAAACTTTTCATCTCAACTTGAACTTTGATACATCTCCCCCTTTTTGAAGAATTGTTAGAATGAAAATCATCAAAACTCTTCATGTTTAGATCAGTCTTTGGAACACTTCCCCCAAATGAACAAGTAAGCACAGTCTTCATGATCTCTCCCTTTGATAATAAGTGAACAATCTCCCGCAGATAGAAAATTTTTCAATCTCTCCCAATGAATGATAACAAAATCGTTCATCTGATCTGAGTGAGCCTTCAATTCATGAATATATTCATCCGAATCTTTTCAAATTCAAAGAAATTAAGAGTTGTAACCCTGAATTAACAAATGAAACAGTTAGGAATGCTTTTCAGTAGCACAAAGCCACTTTGTACAACGAATGTACAATGTAAGGAGCTTGAAGTGATGATCATTCCCCAGGACTTCCATTCCATCATTGTAAAGCACAAGGTATTTTCTTTGAATGTTCTGACAGAAAAACATATTTTATGTGTTCTCGTGCTTGTGTTATGAAAGAATTAAGCACAATGATTGTGTTTCATAAGGCTCAAAGTATGTAAACCACTGAGACATCAATGATAGTACATAGACTCAATTGTGAATGAGAAAGGGTCGACGGTGGGGCAACTTTCCTTCTATTTCAATATCAGTATCTTCCGAGTGAAGTACCAATAGAGTATGTGCAGCTTCTCCAGAAAATGTGAAGCATTCTCTTTTTGAGAAAAGAATGAGTAGCTGGTGGGGTTGTATGCAAGAGATGGCATGGGCTAGGTTCCTTTTTCAATGTCGGTCACGAAAAATTGTGAAACAAAGTTTATGCGGCTACCCGTCTCAGAAAGATGTTTGGTGCAGAGGCTGATATTATTTTACTCTATTATCTCACCCTTCTTCTTTTTAATCATTTAAGCTCACATCAAACTGTTGGGAATTTAAGATTTGTTCAAGTATGGTTAATGCTGCTAGTATATCATGATTACTACTGCTAGTAGATTTAATACTGCTTGAAAAGTTAGTGCTGCTACTTCAATAGTTAGTACTGCTTGGAGAGTTAGTACTGCTAGTAGTTAGTACTGCTAAGGGATTACTACTGCCAACATGATTAATACTGCTGAGGAGTTTAATGCTGCTAAAGATGGTTAATACTTCTGAAGAAGGTTAGTGCTGCTTATGAGATGAAGACTAAGTATGGAATGAAGACAGCTGTATAGAAGACTTACTAAAGTAAAGGAGATAATTATGGACTGAAGATAAATTGTATTTTGATAATTATCTTGTAATATGTCTTGTATAAATAGTATAGAAGTTTTTGATAGAATTAACTTTTGATTGATAAGTCTTTAGAGAGAGAGAATTAACCTCAAGGTTTATAATCCTAGTTCTAGAGAAGTAGAATTCGTCTTGGTGAGCTTGTTCATCAAGATTGAGGTTTTGTGTGAAAACTTGTAACTTTAATCATTCAATAAAGTTTGCAAGTTGTGATTTTCTGATTCACTGTTACATTGATAGTTGAATATTAAAGTGTTATTCCGCAACTCCTTTAATATTGTTTCTGATTTCATTATTCTTGTTAAGAATTAGATCTTGTCAAGTGGTATCAGAGCCAAATTGTTGGGAACTGAAGAATTGCACAAGTACAGTTAATGCTGCTAGTAGAACTTGGTTAATACTTCTGAGGATAATACTGCTAGTTGAAGTTAATGCTGCTCTTCAAGATTAATGCTGCTAGAAGATATTACTACTGCTGAGCATGGTTAGTGCTGCTGAACTTAGTACTGCTCAGAGTATTAATACTGCTGATGATTAGTACTGCTTATATGATGAAGACTATGTATGGTAAGGATGACAGCTGGATAGATTAAAGATATTAAAGGAAGCTTGGAGATAATGATGGAAGATTATACTGAAGATCTTTTATTATTTTGTAATTATCTTTTATCTTCAGTATATGTATAGAATAGTTTATTTTCATTAGTAGTAACTATCATTCTGAATTATTAGCTTTCTTAGAGAGAATCAACCTCAAGGTTAGAACCCTAATTCTAGAGAAGTAGAATTCGTATTGGTGAGTCTGTTCATCAATATTGAGGTTGTGTGTTTAATCTTGTAACTTCAATCATTCAATACAAGTTTACAAGTTGTGATCATTGATTTACTGTTGCATTGTTTTTCAGAATATTAAAGTGCTATTCCGCAGCTTCTTTAATATTGTTTTCTAAGTGTGTGTTCTTGTTAAGAATTAAGATCCTGACAAGTGGTATCAGAGCCTGTATTCTCAGAAATCTTATTCATCATGGAAAACATTGCTGAATCAAACAGTACCCTGGTCTCAAAGGTTCCAATGCTCAGATCCAATGAATTCGACATGTGGAAGATCATAATCAAGCAGTACATACTCCTCACTGACTATTCTATGTGGGACATCATTGAGAATGGCCCTTCTGAAGCAGGAAAGATTGGTGCAGATGGAAAGAGGACACCACCAAAAACTGATGCAGAGAGAAAGACTAGACAGACAGAGATGAAAGCCTTGAGCACTTTGCTCTTGGCTATTCCCAATGAATATCAACATCAGTTCTGTAATTGCACTGATGCACAAATTCTCTGGAATGCTCTAGAGAAGAGATTCTCTGGTACCAAAAGTACCAAGAGAAATCAGAAGGCCATACTGAAGCAACAGTATGAGAACTTTATGTCAACAAAGAATGAGTCCATGACTCAAACTTTTGACAGGTTCAACAAGCTAATTGGTGAACTGGCTACAGTTGGAGTACAAATTGATCAAGATGATCTAAACAGGAAGTTTTTAAGGTCCCTGGGTGATGAATGGACCATGTATACTGTCTCTTTCAGACAGAATGATCAACTGGAAGAAAAGGAACTTGATGATCTATACAATGATCTAAGAGTTTTTGAATCTGAGGTAGAGGCTAAGAAGAAGCCTTCTAGGTATGTTCACAATGCTGCACTCCTATCAGCATCAATTGATTCTACCTCCAATCCTGAATCAGTTAGTGCTGCTACTGGAGCAAATCAAGAGAAAGGCACTGAATCTGTGTTTGAAGCCTTTCTGTCCAGTCATGGAAACTCTTCTCTAATTAATGATGACTTGGAACAACTCCATCCAGATGACCTTGAAGAGATGGACATTAAGTGGCAGATGGCCATGCTCTCTATGAGAGTTAAGAAGTTCATCAAGAGGATTGGGAGGAACAACTTCTCCCAAAGAAGAGAAGATGGAGCAGGTTTTGACAAGTCAAAGGTGGAATGTTATAAATGTCACCAGAAGGGACACTTTGCTAGGGAATGCGGAAGTGGAGTGTCTCACAACAACAACCACCAACAAGCATAACCTGGAAGCTTCAATAATAACAGAAACTCTGCACAAGCCCCAGTCTCTCAACAAGGTATGGGGTTTGATTGGAGTGATCAAGCTGAAGAAGCCATCCAAAACCAAGCTCTAATGGCTGAAGTGTCTGATCTTCCAACAGAGGTAACTTCTAATCTTTGTACTCAAAACTGTATTAACACTGTTAAAAGGTACAGGGATCACAACCAGAAAATGAGTGATGACCTGAAGAGATTAGAAAAGGACATAAAAGACTATGTTAGGATTGTTGAGAGGTTTGAAGAGCAGATTAAGAGTTTTCAAGCCAATGAGCTTCAACATTCCTATGACACAAACTACTGGAAGTGGGAGAAGAATGACCTAGAACTTCAGCTAACCAAATCCAAAGAGGAGAGTGAAAAATTAAGAGGAGAGCTAGCTAAAGTCAAGCTAGATGTAGAAAAGTTTACCAATGCTTCTAAAGCAATGGACTCTCTTCTACAAACTCAGATTCATGATAGACTGAGAAGAGGAATATGGTACAATACCACACCACCACCCTACAACAACAACTACATTCCTCCTAGTTCAGACTTGTTAGAAACAAAGGATAGGAAGGACCTTCCTGAGGGAGCCACTGAGATAGATCCCTTAGATGAAGTAGTTGTTGAGGATAAAACTGAGAAAGAAACTGTCAAGAATAAGGACAGTACTATGAGTGGTGAGATTCGTATAGAGAATCACATAATTACCAATGAGGGATGTGGAAAACATTGGATCATGTCCAAAGAGATAGAGAAGATTGAGGGAAAGAATAATAAGGTTCATTATAAACAGACCACTGTTGTGAACCCTATCCTTTGCAACAAGTGTTCATGCAATAAATCTGAGCCCCAACAACATGATAAAAAGAGGGGTAATCAGAGAAACTGGAATAATATGTGGGCACAAAAACAAGGGATTGATCTGAGTAAAATCAATAGACCAAAACCCTATTTTATTTGTGGAAAGCTTAATCACATTGCCAAATATTGCTATTTCAATCCCATGAACCAAAGGATGAATTTTCAGAGACCTACTCAAAAACCCTTTGGTTATAGGAAGAAAGAAAAGAACCACATGGCTAAGAAAGTTGTTAAATCTAAAAGCCACATGAAGAAAAAGAATGTAGAAGACATTGTCAAGATCTGGGTACCTAAAAGCACTAAAGCTGTTAGTACTGCTACCAAAAATAATACTGCTACCAATGTTAGTGCTGCTAACATTGTTAGTAATTCTGCAAATGTTAATACTGCTAACTTTGTTATTACTGCCAACAAGGTTAATACTGCCAAACCTGTTAGTACTGCTAACTCTGTTAGTACTTCTAAAGATAGTACTACTTCTAGTACTAGTGCTGCTAGACCAATAATCTTGACAAAGTACTCAAACACTAAGTGTTCTGATTTTAAAAACCTCATCAAAAAGGAATGTAAGTATTTTGATGAGAAAGGGAGACCCAAGACCACTTTGGCTTGGGTTCCCAATCAATACTAATTGTCTAATCTTATGTGCAGGGAAACCAACAGCTGAAAGGGAAGAGCATCTGGCATGTTGATAGTGGTTGCTCTAGGCACATGACAGGCAACATGTCTTGCCTCAAGAACTTCAAGAAGATTGATGGTGGGCATGTTGCTTTTGGGAATACTCCAAATGGAGGTAAAATCAGTGGTAAAGGTGATGTAACCAAAGGTAAAATGACCTTTGAAGATGTTTTCTATTTTAAATAATTAAGGTACAACCTGTTAAGTGTATCACAGGTTTGTGATAAACAACATAGTATACTTTTTACATATTCTGAATGTATTATCCTTGCTCCTGGATTCAAGGACAATGTATATTGTTTAGATATGGAAAGTGTGTCATCTGATTCATCCCTAAATTGTCTTGTTTCAAAAGCTTCTTTGGATGAATCATCACTTTGGCACAGAAGGATGTGTCACATGAACTTTAAAACAATAAATAAACTTGTTAAAAACAACCTTGTAAGAGGTTTGCCTTCTAAAGTTTATTCATGTGATGATCATTGTGTTGCTTGTCTTAAAGGCAAACAACACAAAACTTCTCATAAGTCCAAAGAGGTGAACACTATTTCTTCTTCTATTCATTTATTGCATATGGATCTGTTTGGCCCTACAAATGTTATGAGCATATGGATTTATTGCATACTGCCTAGTTATTGTTGATGATTACTCTAGATTTACTTGGGTATACTTTCTAAGGACTAAGGATGAGACAAGTGGACTGATCAAATCCTTTATTCTAAGAATGTAAAACCAAACTAATCAAAAAGTAAAAATCATTAGGTCAGACAATGGTACTGAATTTAAAAATCATGACCTAAACACCTTTTGTGAGGAAAAAGGAATTGAGAGACAATACAGTGCTCCTAGAACTCCACAACAAAATGGTGTTGCTGAGAGAAGAAATAGGACACTGATTGAGGCTGCTAGATCTCTGTTAGCAGACTCTAAACTTCCAATAACATTCTGGGCAGAAGAAGTTAATACTGCTTGCTTTGTCCAAAACAGAGTACTAGTAGTCAAGCCTAAAAACAAGACACCTTATGAGCATTTAAATAAAAGAAAACCCTTTATTGGAATTTTCAAACCTTTTGGGTGTCCTTGTACTATTCTCAAAACTAAATCTCACTTGGGAAAGTTTGATAGCAAGGCAGATGATGGTTTTCTTGTTGGTTACTCATCTCAGAGTAAGGCCTACAGAGTTTTTAATACTTCTTCTAGATTATTTGAGGAAAGTGACAATGTCAAATGCAATGAGAACACACCAAATCCTATTGGGTCTGGTCCTCAGTGGCTGTTTGACATTGATTCACTAACTAACTCTTTTGGTTTCAGTAGTGACAATTATGCAGGTGCAGGAAGTGGTAGATCAGGGGATACACAAGTTCAAGACATTATACCACAGTCTGTGATCTTTCCTATGTCTATAAAAGAACCTGTTGAATTCTGTGAAAAAGAAACTTTATCTGAGACAAGTCAGAGTGAAGAAGAAAGAAGAGATGAGAAGAATCAAGTGAATGAAGAGCTAGAAGTAGCTGAGGTGATCCCCTCAGCTGACTTCAATGATTCCAATCTAGAGGTGGAAATTCATGAAGAACCTAGTCTTCAGACTATAACTCAAAAGCATCACCCACTAGAACTGATCATAGGAGACATCTCTTCTCCTATGATAACAATGAATCAAAGCAGACTTCAAGAGCTGCAGGATCAACAACACATAGTACTCTCTTGCTTTCTATCCCAGAGTGAGCCTAAGAAGGCATATGATGCAATGAAAGATTCAAGTTGGATAGAAGCCATGCAAGAAGAGTTACTTCAATTCAAACTACAGGATGTTTGGGACTTGGGGGACCTTCCAAAAGGTCATAGAGCTATAGGCACCAAGTGGATTTTCAGGAACAAAAAGGATGAGAGAGGTATTGTGATCAGGAACAAAGCAAGGCTTGTGGCACAAGGATACACTCAAGAAGAGGGCATAGATTATGATGAAGTGTTTGCTCCAGTGGCAAGAGTAGAGGCAATCAGGCTGTTCCTAGCCTATGCCTCATACATGAAATTCAAGGTCTATCAAATGGATGTAAAGAGTGCCTTTCTGTATGGTTCAATTGATGAAGAAGTATATGTCTGTCAGCCACCTGGTTTTGAAAATCCTACATATCCTGACAGAGTATACAAGCTGAAGAAAGCACTCTATGGTCTACATCAAGCCCCAAGAGCATGGTATGACACTCTGTCTACCTATCTCTTGGAGAATGGGTTTAAAAGAGGCATAATTGACAAGACCCTGTTCATTAAAAGAAGTAAGAAGGACATCCTACTAGTTCAGATCTATGTGGATGATATCATTTTTGGATCCACAAAAGATCAGATGTGTAGAGACTTTGAAGAGTTGTAGCACAAGAGCTTTAAAATGAGTTCAATGGGTGAATTTAACTTCTTCCTTGGACTTCAGGTGAAACAGCAGAAATATGGGATCTTCATTAGTCAATCAAAGTATGTGCAAGACATCCTGGAGAAATATGGTTTAAAAGACTCAAAGCCAGGAAGCACACCAATGGAAACTCACAAACAGATCACTGCTGATCTTGAGGGGGAGGATGTTGATGTCCATCTATATAGATCAATGATTGGATCTCTAATGTATCTCACAGCCTCAAGACCAGACATCATGTTTCCAGTATGTGTATGTGCCAAAACAATAACATCTTCAAGCTGTGAAGAGGATTTTCAGATACTTAAGAGGGCAACCTAGATTAGGTCTTTGGTATCTACATGCATCTTCATTTGACTTGATTTCTTATTCAGATAGTGACTTGAGTGGTGCTAACATGGACAAAAAGTATACTTCAGGGGGATGTCAACTTTTGGGTTCAAGACTAGTGTCTTGGCAGTGTAAGAAACAAACCACAGTGTCCTTATCAACAACAGAAGCTGAGTATATTGTTGCTGCAAGTTGCTGCTCTCAGGTTCTATGGATTCAAAATCAGATGCTGGACTATGGGGTAACATTTCTTCACACTCCAATCTTTATTGACAATAGTAGTGCTATAAGCATTGTTAACAATCCAGTCAAGCACTCCAAAACAAAGCACATTGAGATCAGGTATCACTTTATCAGAGATTGCAATGAAAAGAAACTCATTCAAGTTGCTAAAGTCCATACTGACAACCAGTTTGCAGATCTATTCACTAAATCTTTTGATGTGGGTAGATTCACCTTCTTGGTCTCAAGTGTGGGCATGATCAACTCTGAATGAGCTCATGTTTTACAAGGTGTTTCTATACCTGCTACTTTGGTTATTTGTGTGCTGCTAATCATCTTTCACAGGAAGTTATTGCCTTGATCAGACCTTCATAAGTTTCAAAAAGAGTAAAGTATTTTTAATACTTCCAGTGCTCAGTTAATACTGCTCTCAGTTAATACTGCTCTCAGTTAATACTGCTAGTTAGTTAATACTGCTAGTGGTTAATACTGCTCTCAGTTAATACTGCTAGTTAGTTAATACTGCTAGTGGTTAATACTGCTCTAAGTTAATACTGCTAGTTTCAGTTAATACTGCTAGTCAGTTAATACTGCTCTAGGTTAATACTGCTTATGTCCCGTATACTATAAATACCCTTTGCCCGCCTAAAAGATCATAACGACTCTTTGAATACTGTTCATTGTCTCTCTAATTCTTTCTCTTTCAAGCTCCTTAGTAAGTTTCAGGCAAGAACTCTCAAGAATCAATGGCATCCATGTCATACGTAGATGAGCATAACGACATTGCAATGCTACAGAAGCCCAAACAGGCCGCTGGATTCCACCAGATTGTGGATTTTCTCAAGACAAGCCACATTGCCCATGCTCTCACTGTATCGCCAACTATTTACATAGAGCATCAAAGGCAATTTTGGGAAAATGCCACCATCGTTACTGAGAATGGTGTGCAAATGATCAAGACAAGGGTGTGTGACAAACCCTTAACAGTTACTGAAGAGGTGATACGCATCTGTCTACGTCTAGACGATGCTGCAGGTATAACCTCTATTCCTAATGAGGAATTATTCTCAACTTTGTCAAGAATGGGGTATGGAGGCCAGTTGGGTGGTTTTAAATTCTCAAAGGCTAAATTTTATACCCAATGGCGTTTTCTTGTTCATACCTTAATGCATTGTATCTCTAAAAAGACTACTGGATGGAGTGAGTTCAGTAGCACCATTGCTTATGCTTTGGTGTGCTTGGCCACTGCAAGAAAGTACAATTTTTCTCAAATGCTTTTTAATGATCTTGTCTCAAACCTGGGAAGTAAAAAGAGTTTTTATATGTACCCCAGGTTTGTACAAGAAGTAATAACCCATGAATTGACGGATATACCTCATTTTGATGAGGTATATGTACCAAAAATTCCCAAAGGTAAGGTCTTTTCAAACATGAAAAGATCCCCTCTGGACTCGGAAGGAGTTGACACCCCATTGTTCTCTACAATGATGGTGGTGTCCCACACTGAAGAAGGTATGGCAGCAGGGTCAAGGCCCTCATCAGACCATCCTACTGCTAGCCAATCACAACCTTCCCACTATATATCTATCTCACAGTCCCTACTTCATAAGCCCACTTCTCCAATCACCCAAACTTATACTAGGAAACAGGTAAAGAAGGCTCCTTCCCTTCTTGTACCATCACCCACTGAGCCTTCAAGCCCTCTAAGGGAGAATTCTCCTTTAGAGAATATCTACAGGGAAACCACAGGGGTGTCTCCCAACCCCAAGGAGGTGCTCACTGAGGTGGAGGTTGAGCATATGGGTGCTAAGGCTGCCACTACTCCTGCTAGCATAGAGGAGGTCAGTGGTAACATACATAAGACCTTCCCCATGGCAACTTTGGGTGAGCAATCATCCAAAGGTCCCAGATGCCAAGAAACCAAGGGGGTGGATAGTGCTTCTGCTAGGCAGAAGACTTCCACTACAAAAAGATCCAATGATGCTTCAAAAGAGGGTAACACTTCTGGAGAAGGTGAGGACAGGTATAACTATTTTGAATTGATGGAAACCATGGGAAACATCAACATGGATGTAATCAAACAGGGTAAAGATATAGAAGAGCTTAAAATGATAGTTCTGTCACAACAAGAACATATTGTCAACTTGAAGCAGATGGTGAGGAAATTGATTCTGCAAAAGAAGAAGAGACAATTTGTGCTAAGGAGAAGGAAATCAGGGGATGATGCTCCCAAAAAGGGGGAGTTCAACATGGAAGAAACCACAGATAAGGGGGAGCTTCATGAGGAAAAACATGATGTTGAGGGGGAGCATGAAGAAGAAGCAGTAAAAGAAACAATAGCAGCATAAACTGTTAATGTTGCTCAAGCAAATAAAGCAGCAGAAACTGTTAATGCTGTTGTACCAATTGAAGCAGCAGAAACAGTGAAAGAAGTACTTACAGATCTTGAGATTGCAGAAACTCTAATCAAAGCCAAGCATGATACTCCCAAGGTCATCTCAAAGACCAAAGGAGTTGTCATAAAAGAAAGAGGTGATGCTGCAAAGAAATCAAGCACTGAGAAGGTAATGAGTAAAGAGAAAGGCAAGGCAAAGCTAGTTGAATCTGATCAACCAATGAAAAAGCAGAAGCTGATTGAGTCAGATGAAGCTCTAGCTAGAAAGATACAAGCTGAACTTGAAGAGGCAGAAAATGTGCAAGTGGAAAAAGATAGAGAGATAGCTAATGAAATGGCTGCAGAACTGAATAAAGCCTATCAACAGAGTCTTCCAACTAAAATAGCCAAGCAGAAAGCCACATCTCTGAGGAAGCCTGGAAAAATCAAAATGGTTGCAAAGAAAAGGCAACCTTCAAAGACATACCTTGGTGCTCAAGAGAGAAAGAAAATGATTACTTTCCTCAAGGGTACTGTAGGTGTCAAAGTAGAAATGTTCTCAAAGATGTCTTTTGAGAAAATCAAAGGGCTGTATGATGCAGAGATGACAAAGCTTCAAGGAAATGAAACTGCCAGGGTGGAGATGGAAAAGAGAATGAAAGAAAGCAATGATTTCAGAGAAAAACCTTTTCCAGATGAACAAGAAACTCCAAAGAAAGAAGCCACTATTGGTGAAAATCTAAGGACTTTAAAAAGAACAAAGATGATTGCAAGAAGAAGGTCAACAAAGAAGCCTAGAATAGATGAAACAGAGGCAGAGAAGGTTGCTGAAGAAGAAGAGGCACCTGAGTGATCAGAAAAGAAAGAGCCTTAAAGCTCTGAGGATGTAAAGATGTACATGGTAGTGATGGATAAAGTGCCTGAACCAATTTCAGTTGAACCTGTAGGAGTTAAACCTCCTGAAGTCATTCACTGGGATGTACTGGAGGTAGATGGAAAGGAGTACATAAGGCTGAAGAGGAAAGATGAAAAGTATGAAGTTTACAGTACTTGGGCAAAGATTGTTCGAACATGCTCAAGGTCAGATATTGAAGAAATGTTTGATATAGGGATGAAGTTGTATGCAGATCAGTTGAAAGCTCCAGGGATTTCAATTACAAAACTGGTAATGGAGTATCTGTGTATGATGTTCAAACCTGATGAAGTGAAGGAGATCATAAGGAATGTTTTTCAAACAGTCAACAATTGGTCTCTATATGAAACTAGTGGAGTATATGCAGTGACTTTGGATTTAAATCACACAGAGTACTTCCTAGTGGATAGAGTGTACAATCATAGCAGACTGAAGCTTCATGCAATGCTGAAGAAGAAGCTAGGATGTGTTCCAGATTTAGAGATGGCTAAGTATTTGATCCAAAGAACAGTCAATCAGAGTTTGGGGTTGGATGCAAATACTGGAATATAAGCCATGATGAAGTTTTGGGAGCATCTAAAAAGATCAAATCAAGAACTTGACTTCTCTTCCTAAAAAGTCAAGTTAGGGGGAGATTGTTGGGAACTGAAGAATTGCACAAGTACAGTTAATGCTGCTAGTAGAACTTGGTTAATACTTCTGAGGATAATACTGCTAGTTGAAGTTAATGCTGCTCTTCAAGATTAATGCTGCTAGAAGATATTACTACTGCTGAGCATGTTTAGTACTGCTGAACTTAGTAATGCTCAGAGTATTAATACTGCTGATGATTAGTACTGCTTATATGATGAAGACTATGTATGGTAAGGATGACAGCTGGATAGATTGAAGATATTAGAGGAAGCTTGGAGATAATGATGGAAGATTATATTGAAGATCTTTTATTATTTTGTAATTATCTTTTATCTTCAGTATATGTATAGAATAGTTTATTTTCATTAGTAGTAACTATCATTTTGAATTATTAGCTTTCTTAGAGAGAATCAACCTCAAGGTTAGAACCATGATTCTAGAGAAGTAGAATTAGTATTGGTGAGTCTGTTCATCAATATTGAGGTTGTGTGTTTAATCTTGTAACTTCAATCATTCAATACAAGTTTACAAGTTGTGATCATTGATTTACTGTTGCATTGTTTTTCAGAATATTAAAGTGCTATTCCGCAGCTTCTTTAATATTGTTTTCTGAGTGTGTGTTCTTGTTAAGAATTAAGATACTGACACAAGTATTCTCAGAAGCCTTCATTCATCATGGACAACACAGGTGAATCAAACAGTACTTTTGTCTCAAAGGTTCCCATGCTCAAACCTAATGAGTTTGACATGTGGAAAATTCGGATCAAGCAGTACATCCTCTTTATAGACTGTTCTATGTGGGACATTGTTGAGAATGGTCCCTCTGCTGAAGGTAGAATTGGACAAGATGGCAGAAGACCACCTCCAAAAACTTATGGTGAGAAGAAGGTCAGACAACTGGAGATGAAAGCCTTAAGCACCCTGCTTTTGGCCATTCCTAATGAGTATCAACATCAGTTTCAACACTGCACAGATACTAAGATTCTATGGAATGCTTTAGAGAAGAGATTTGCTGGCACCAAGAGCACTAAGAGGAATCAAAGGGATATTCTCAAGCAGCAATATGGCTACAGTTGGAGTCCAGATGGAACAAGGTGATGTCAATCGAAAGTTCCTCAGATCTCTTGGAGATGAATGGACCATGTACACTGTTTCATTCAGACAGAATGATGAATTAGAAGAAAAGGAACTGGATGATCTGTACAATGATCTAAGAGTGTTTGAATCTGAGGTGGAAGCAAAGAAGAAGCCTACTAGATATGTTCACAATGTTGCACTCCTATCAGCATCAATTGATTCTACTGCTAATCCTGAATCAGTTAATGCTGCCTATTGAGTAAATCAAGAAAAAGGCAATGAATCTGTTTTTGAAGCCTTTCTTTCCAGCCATGGTAATTTTTCTTTAATCAATGATGACTTGGAGCAGCTTCATCCTGATGAGCTTGAAGAGATGGATATCAAATGGCAGATGGCCATGCTTTCTATGAGGGTGGAGAAATTCATCAAGAGGACTGGGAGGAACAACTTCTCCCAAAGAAGAGAAGATGGAGCAAGCTTTGATAAGTCAAAAGTGGAATGCTACAAGTGTCATATGAAGGGACACTTTGCCAGGGAATGCAGAAGTGGACTGTCTCACAACAACCACCAACAAGCACAGACTGGAAGCTTCAACCTGAACATAAACTCTGCTCAAGCTGTTGTTTTTCAACAAGGAATGGGGTTTGACTGGAGTGATCAAGCAGAAGAGGCCATTCAAAATCAAGCTCTCATGGCAGAGGTATCTGATCTCCCAACTGAGGTAATTTCTAATCTCTGTTCTCAAACTTGCATAGACACTATTAAAAGGTACAGGGATCACAACCAGAATATGAGTGATGACCTTAAGAGGTTAGAAAATGATAGAAAAGACTATGTGAGAATTGTTGAGAGGTTTGAGGAACAAATCAAAGGTTTCCAAGCCAATGAAATTCAACACACATATGACACAAATTATTGGAAGTGGGAGAAGAATGATCTAGAAATCCAACTGACAAAGTCCAAGGAGGAGAATGAAAAGTTGAGAGGAGACCTAGACAAGGTTAATCTAGATGTGGAAAAGTTTTCATATGCATCTAAAGCCATGGATTCAATTCTAAAGGTCCAAATTCATGATAAGCTTAAACCAGGAATTGGGTACAATACCACACCACCACCATACGACAACAACTACATCCCTCCTAAATCAGACTTGCTAGAGACCAAGGATAAGAAGGTCTTGCATGTGGGAGCCACTAAGATAGATCCTGCCACTAAGATAGATCCTTTAGATGAAGTAGTTGTTGAGGACAAGACTGAGAAAGAAGCTGGAAAGGGTAAGGATAATAATGTGAATGTTGAGATTCCATTAGAAAATAACATTCTTACCAATGAGGGTGGTGGAAGGGATTGGGTTAAATCTGATGGTGTAGAGAAGATTGAGGGAAAGTCCAAAAAGGTTCATTACAAGCAGACTACAGTTGTGAATCCTGTTCCTTGCAAACAGTGTGCATGTAATAAATCTGATCCCCTAAAACAGGATAAAAGGAGGGGAGATCAATGAAATTGGAATAATCATTGGGCTCAGAAACAAGGAGTTGATCTGAGTAGAATCATCAGACCAAAACCTTGTTTCATATGTGGCAAATTGAATCATCTTGCTAAGCACTGTTATTTTAATCCTATGAACCAAAGAATAAATTTTCAAAGATCTGTGCAAAAACCCTTTGGTTATAGGAAGAGTGAAAGGAACCATGTGGCTAAGAAAAATGTTAAATCTAAAAGCCACATGAAGAAAAAGACTTTAAGAAAGAATATAGAGATGTGGGTTCCAAAAGCACTAAAACTGTTAGTACTGCTACCACAAATAGTGCTGCTGACAAAGATAGTGCTGCCAGAAGCAATACTACTGCTATCAATATTAGTGCTGCTGAAAGTATTAGTACCTCTAAAACTAACATTGTTAGTACTTCTTCAAATATTAATACTGCTAACTCTGTTAGTGCTTCTAACAAGGTTAGTACTGCTAAACTTGTTAGTGCTGCTAACTCTGTTAGTACTTCTAAAATTAGTACTGCTTCTAGTATTTGTGCTTCTAGACCAATCATCTTGACAAAGTACTCCAGTCAAGAGGATTCTAAATGTAAAAATCTCATCAAAAAGGAGTGTAAGTACTTTGATGAGAAAGGGAGGCCCAAGACCACTTTGGCTTGGGTTCCCAATCAATACTAATTGATTTATCTAATGTGCAGGGCAACCAGCAGCTCAAGGGAAACGGCATTTGGCATGTTGATAGTGGTTGCTCTAGGCACATGACAGGGAACATGGATTGCCTCAAGAATTTCAAGAAAATTGATGGAGGGCATGTTGCCTTTAGTAATACTCCAGATGGAGGTAAGATTAGTGGTAAGGGTGATGTAACAAAAGGTAAGATGACCTTTGAGGATGTTTTCTATGTTGAGCGGTTAAGATACAACCTGTTAAGTGTATCACAGGTTTGTGACAAAAAGCATAGTATATTATTCACTGATTCAGAATGCATTATCCTTGCTCCTGGACTCAAGGTAGTTGATGAAAAAATGATACTACTAAGAACTCCCAGAAAGGATAATGTCTATTGTTTGGATATGGAAAATGTTTCAACTGATTCATCCCTAAATTGTCTTGTTTCAAAAGCATCTTGGGATGAATCTTCACTTTGGCACAGAAGGATGTGTCACATGAACTTTAAAACAATGAATAAACTTGTTAAAAACAACCTTGTAAGAGGTTTGCCTTCAAAAGTCTTTTCATGTGATGATCATTATGTTGCTTATCTCAAAGGAAAACAACACAAAACTTCTCATAAGTCCAAAGAAGTGAACACAATTTCTTCTGCTCTTTAGTTGTTACATATGGATCTATTTGGTCCTACAAATGTTATGAGTATAGGTAAGAAATCATACTACTTAGTTATTGTTGATGATTACTCTAGATTTACATGGGTATATTTTCTAAAGACTAAGGATGAGACAAGTGGACTGATCAAATTCTTTATTCTAAGAATTGAAAACCAAACAAATCAAAAGGTAAAAGTCATTAGGTCAGATAATGGTATTGAATTTAAAAATCTTGAGGAAAAAGGAATTGAGAGGCAATATAGTGCTCCTAGGACTCCACAACAAAATGGTGTTGCTGAGAGAAGGAATAGGACATTGATTGAAGCTGCTAGATCTCTGTTAGCTGATTCAAAACTTCCAATTACTCTCTGGGCTGAAGCAGTTAATACTGCTTGCTATGTCCAAAACAGAGTTCTAGTAGTCAAGCCTAAAAACAAGACACCATATGAGCTTTTAAATAAAAGAAAACCATTTATTGGATTTTTTCAAACCTTTTGGGTGTCCTTGTACCATTCTCAATACCAAAACTCACTTAGGAAAGTTTGATAGCAAAGCAAATGATGGTTTTCTTGCTGGTTACTCATCTCAGAGTAAGGCCTACAGAGTATTTAATTCTTCTTCTAGAATAATTGAGGAGAGTGACAATGTCAGATGCAATGAGAACTCACCAAATCCTATTGGTTCTGGTCCTCAGTGATTATTTGACATTGATTCACTAACTAACTCTTTTGGTCTCAGTAGTGATGATTATGCAGGATCAGGTAGTAGAGGATCAGGGGACTAAAAAATACAAAAGATTACTCCACAGTATGTGATCTTTCCCATACCTACAATGGAACCTGTTGAAATATGTGAAAAGGAGACTGTTACTGAACCAATTCAAAGTGAAGAAGAAAGAAGAGATGAGGATAATTCAGAGCATGAAGAGCCAGAAGCAGCTGATGTGATTCCCTCAGCTGACTTAAATGATTCCAAATTAGATGTGGGATTTAATGAAGAACCTAGTCTTCAGACAAGAACTCAGAAGAATCATCCTCCTGAGCTGGTAATAGGAGACATCTCTTTTCCTATGATGACTAGGAATCAAAGCAGACTTCAAGATTTGCAGGATCAACAACATACAGTACTCTCTTGCTTTCTATCCCAGATTGAGCCTAAGAAGTCTCATGAAGCAATGAAAGATTCAAGTTGGATAGAAGCCATGCAAGAAGAGTTGCTACAGTTCAAATTGCAAGATGTTTGGGACTTGGTGGACCTTCCAAAAGGTCATAGAGCAATTAGCACCAAATGGATCTTCAGAAATAAAAAGGATGAGAGAGGAATTGTAATCAGGAACAAAGCAAGGCTAGTGGCACAAGGGTACACTCAGGAAGAAGGTATAGACTAGGAGGAAGTCTTTGCTCCAGTTGCAAGGGTAGAGGCCATTAGGCTGTTTCTAGCCTATGCCTCATATATACAGTTCAAGGTATCCCAGATGGATGTGAGTGCCTTTCTATATGGAACAATTGATGAAGAAGTATATGTCTGTCAGCCCCCTGGTTTTGAAAATCCATCATATCCTGACAGAGTATACAAACTTATGAAAGCACTGTATGGTCTTCATCAAGCCCCAAGAGCATGGTATGATACTCTGTCTACCTATCTCTTGGAAAATGGGTTTGAAAGGGGAAATATTGACAAGACCCTCTTCATTAAAAGAAGTAAGAAGGACACCCTACTTGTTCAGATCTATGTGGATGACATCATATTTGGATCCACAAAAGAACTGATTTGTAGAGACTTTGAAGAGTTGATGCACAAGAGCTTCAAAATGAGTGCAATGGGTGAACTCACTTTCTTTCTTGGACTTCAAGTGAAACAACATAAAGATGGGATTTTCATAAGTCAATCAAAGTATGTGAAAGACATCCTAGATAAGTATGGTTTATCAGACTCAAAGCCAGCAAGCACACCAATGGAAACACACAAACAGATCACTGCTCATCTTGAGGGGGAGGATGTGGATGTCCATCTTTATAGATCAATGATTGGATCTCTCATGTATCTCACAGCCTCAAGACCAGATATCATGTTTCCATTGTGTGTTTATGCCAGATTCCATGTCAAGCCAAAGCAGTCTCATCTTCAAGCAGTTAAAAGGATTTTCAGATACTTAAGAGGGCAACCTAGATTAGGTCTTTGGTATCCTTATGAATCCAACTTTGACTTGATTGCATATTCAGACAGTGACTTGGGAGGTGCTAATATGGATAGAAAGTCTACTTCAGGGGGATGTCAGCTCTTGGGTGCAAGACTAGTATCTTGGCAGTGTAAGAAACAAACCACAGTGTCCCTATCCACAACAAAAGCTGAGTACATTGCTACTGCAAGTTGCTGCTCTCAGGTTCTATGGATTCAGAATCAAATGCTGGACTATGGGGTAACCTTTCTGCACACTCCAATCTTCATTGACAATAGCAGTGCTATTAGCATTGTTAACAATCCTGTCAAGCACTCCAAAACAAAGCACATTGAAATCAGGTATCACTTTATTAGAGACTGCAATGAAAAGAAGGTTATTCAAGTTGCTAAAGTACATACTGATAACCAGTTTGCTGATCTATCCACTAAAGCTTTTGATGTGGGTAGATTCACTTTCTTGGTCACAAGTGTGGGCATGATCAACTCTGACATGTTTAAAAAGTGATTGTATACCTGTTATTTGTTTATTTTTGGTGCTACTAATCATCTTTCTCAGGAAGTGTATTTCCTTGCTCAGACTAACACAAGCTTCAATAGTATAACTATAGTTAATGCTGCCAGTGCAAAGTTACTACTTCAGGTATCAGTTAATACTGCTAGTTAGTTAATACTGCTAGTGTTTAATACTGCTCTCAGTTAATACTGCTAGTTAGTTAATACTGCTAGTGGTTAATACTGCTCTCAGTTAATACTGCTAGTTAGTTAATATTGTTAGATGGTTAATACTGCTTCTTTCCCGAATCATATAAATACCCTCTTTGCCCGCCTAAAAGCTCATAACGACTCTTTGAATACTGTTCATACTTCTCTATAACCTTTTTCTCTCAAGCAAACAGTGTGTTTTTAGTCAAGACTCCTCAAGCTCGATGGCATCAATGGCGTTTATTGATGAACACAACGAGATCGCAATGCTTCAAAAGCCTAAGCAGGCTGCTGGATTTCATCAAATAGTCGATTTTCTCAAGTCCAGCCATATCGGTCATGCTCTTACAGTGTCACCATCAATCTACATCGAGCACCAGAAGCAATTTTGGGCCAATGCCACCGCTATTACTGAAATGGTGTGCAGGTTATCAAGACAAGGGTGTGTGACAAACCCTTGACAATTTTTGAAGAGGTAATTCGCATCAGTCTACGACTAGACGATGCCTCAGGTATCACATCTATCTCTAATGATGATCTGTTTTCCACTCTCACTAGAATGGGGTATGAAGGTCCATTGGGTGTTTTCAAGTTCTCCAAAGCTAAATTTTCTCCCCAATGTCGTTTCTTTGTCCATACCCTTATGCATTGTATTTCTAGAAAGACTACTGGATGGAGTGAGTTCAATAGTACCATTGTTTATGCTTTGGTCTGCTTGGCCACTGCCATAAAGTATAATTTCTCAAAAATGATTTTCAATGACCTTGTGTCAAACTTGGAGAATAAAAAGAGTTTCTTTATGTATCCAAGATTTGTCCAGGCAGTTATCACCACTGAATTGACGGATATGCCTCAATTTGATGAGGTATATGTACCTAAAATCCCTAAGGGCAAGGTCTTTTCAAATATGAAGAGATCTGCCATGGACTCGGAATGAGTTGACACTCCATTGTTCTCTACAATGATGGTGGTGTCCCAAAACCAAGAAGGTATGGCATCAGGGTCAAGGCCCTCACTAGACCATCCCACTGAGAGCCAATCCCAACCTTCAATCACCATATCAATTCCTCATTGCCTTCTTCAAAAACCAACTTCACCCATCACCAATACTTTCATAAGGAAAAAGGTAAAGAAGGCTCCTTCTCTTCTTGTAACTTCACCCACAAAGCCTTTAAGCCCTCTAATGGAAAATTCTCCATTAGAGAATATCTATAGGGAAACCACAGGGGTGTCTCCCAACCCAAGGAGGTGCTAACTAAGTAGATGCATGAGCATATGGGTGAGAAGGTTGCCACTACTCCTGCTAGCACAGAGGAGGTCAGTGGTAACATCAATAAGACCTTCCCCATGGCAATTTTGAATGAGCAATCATTCAAAGGTCCCAGGTGCCAAGAAACCAAGGGGGTAGCAGGTGCTTCTGCTAGGCAGAAGACCTCTACTACTAAATGTTCCAATGATCCTTCAAAAGGGGGTAACACTCCTGGAGAAGGTGAGGATAGATATAACTACCAAGAATTGATGGATACCATGGGCAACATTAATCTAGATGTCATCAAACAGGGAGCAGATATAGAGGAGATGAAATTGGTAATTCTGTCTCAAAAAGTGCAGATTACCAAACTAAAGAAAATGGTGAAGAGGTTGGTGCAGAAAAAGAAAAGAAAATAGTATGTGTTAAAGAAGAGGGGAGATGCTTTCAAAAAGGGGGAGAAACAATATGATGGGGAGAAACTCAGTACTAGTGGTATGGAAGCTCAATTTGAGGGGGAGCAGAATAGGGAAACAGAAAACAAAGAAGCAGAAACTAGTAAAGCAGCAGAAACTGAGAAAGCACAAGCAGCAGTAACAGAAAAGCAAGCAGTAGTAACAGGGCTATCTGTGGAAGAATTAGAGATTGCAGAAACTTTGGTAAAAGCTAAGAATGACACTCCCAAGGCTTCTCAAAAGGTCAAGGGAGTGGTCATTAAAGAAGGAGGTATTGAGTAGAAAAACAAAGAAATCAATGAGGCAGAATTAAAGAAGAAAGGAAAGGCTAAGATTGTTGAACCTGAACAACCTTTAAAGCAGCAGAAACAGATAGAACTAGATGAAGAAGTGGCAAAACAGCTTCAAGCAGAGATGGAAAAGGAGGAACAAATTCAATCAGAAAAGGACAGAGAGCTTGCACTGAATATGGCTAAAAAGCTCAATGAAGAGTATCAAAAGTGCCTGAAAACTGCAGTTGAGGCTAAGAAAATAATAGTGATAGCAACCAAGCACAGAATGCTTGTAAAGACTCAGAAAAGACAACCCTCTAGGACCTTTTTGGCCAATCAAGAAAGGATAAAAATGATAAACTTTCTGAGAGGCTCAATTGGTGTAAAAGGAGAGATGTTTGCTAACATGGCATACAGCAAAGTTGAGGAGCTATATAAAAAGGTGATGGCAAAGCTTCAAGGAGATTCCTCTCAAAGGGAAGAAGCTGAAAGAAGGATGAAAGAGAGGCATGATCTCAACATCCAACAACCCTTCCCTGAGGAAACCACTCCTTCAAAAGAAAAGGCTGAAAAGAAGGAAGAGCAAGTTAATGTAGAAGCCAAATCTGCAAAGAGAGTAAAGACCATAGCTTCCAAGAAACAGTCCAAAAATCCAAGGATTGAAGAAGCAGAAAAAGAGGCAGAACCATATGTTGCAGATCATATAGAGCAAACAAGTCAAAGTGAACAACAAACAAATCATTCTGATGAGCATGTTGGTCTTTACATGACTTTAATAGAACCAGTATAGGCTATTCTCATTTCTGTAAAGGCACCAGAAATCATCTTTTGGGATATTCTGAGGGACAACAGAAAGGATTACTTCAGACTCAAAAGAGTTGGTGACTTGTTTGAAGTTTACACAACTTGGGGTAAAGTAATCAGAAGTTGTTCCAGGGCTGACTTAGAAGAAATGCATAAGGTGGGAATAAAGCTATATGAGCCTGTTATAAAAGGAACTAAAGAAAGTTTACTAAAAGTTGCTATGGAATACTTATGTATGATGTTTGAACCAGAAAAAGTGATGCACAGGATCAAGGATTTGCATCATGAGTATGGGTTCAAAAGGATTAAGCAGTGGATGCTCTTTGAAAATTGTGGTGTCTACATGATCACAGTAGATAACTGCTATCATGAGTATTTTCTAGTGGATGAAGTGTGTGATCATAGCAAGGAGAACCTGGAAGGAATGCTGAAAGCCAAGCTAGTGTGTGTAAAAGGATCTGAAATGGCCAGAATTGTGATACGAAGGACAATCAATCAAAGTCTGGGACTGGATCCAAATTTGGGCAACTAAGCTGAAGTTTTGAAAGCATCTTGAAGACCATATCTGAAGAACTTGACTTCTCTTCCTAAAAGTCAAGTTAGGGGGAGATTGTTGAGAATTTAAGATTTCTTCAAGTATGGTTAATGCTACTAGTATATCATGATTACTACTGCTAGTAGATTTAATACTGCTTGAAAAGTTAGTGCTGCTACTTCAATAGTTAGTACTGCTTGGAGAGTTAGTACTGCTAAGGGATTACTACTGCCAACATGATTAATACTGCTGAGGAGTTTAATGCTGCTAAAGATGGTTAATACTTCTGAAGAAGGTTAGTGCTGCTTATGAGATGAAGACTAAGTATGGAAGGAAGACAGTTGTATAGAAGACTTACTAAAGTAAAGGAGATAGTTATGGACTGAAGATAAATTGTATTTTGATAATTATCTTGTAATATGTCTTGTATAAATAGTATAGAAGTTTTTGATAGAATTAACTTTTGATTGATAAGTCTTTAGAGAGAGAGAATTAACCTCAAGGTTTATAATCCTAGTTCTAGAGAAGTAGAATTCGTCTTGGTGAGCCTGTTCATCAAGATTGAGGTTTTGTGTGAAAACTTGTAACTTTAATCATTCAATAAAGTTTGCAAGTTGTGATTTTCTGATTCACTGTTACATTGATAGTTGAATATTAAAGTGTTATTCCGCAACTCCTTTAATATTGTTTCTGAGTTCATTATTCTTGTTAAGAATTAGATCCTGTCACAAACCAATCTCTCATTTCCATTTTACCTCTTAACACACCAACACTCAATCTTTTTACCCCTCTCCCCTCAATCACTCAGGGAATACTTCCTGGGTAGGAAACACTGGTTATCGTGAATCCATTGAAGTTTTTTAAGCACTCACACTGAATCCCATGTATTTTTCCGAAAAGTATGTATCTCAATGATTTTCTTGACAATTTAAGCACAAGAAATCATTTGTCAGTATGTGTATGCTCATTGAGGATCAGAATGAAATTTGAGCATTTTAAACATTTAAGATTTTTCAAAAAAAATTTATATGAATGAATAATCATGAAAGGATAGAAATGTTTTGAGAATCTGACAATGATTAAGATCAGATCAAATTATCATGAAGAAAAATAATAAGGGAAATCAAAGACGTAGATGTTTATATGAACAAAATATAAACATATTTTCAATGAAAGATTAAACTTTTGATACATGGTAATATCAAAGTCAATAAATATACTGAACCGATGTTTATATGAATACTTGACAAAGTATATGAAAAGAAAATACACAAGTATTTTTCTTTGAAGAACACACGGTCTGATATGCATTAAAGTATCCAAAAATCATTTAAAAAAACACACTTCTGAATTCATGAAAAATATTTTAATAATGTAAAGTGGTTTGAACATTTTAGAAACCATTTTTCACAAGTGAAAGTTGTTCATCTTTCAACAAGTGATAGAGTATAAGGACTAGAAATATATACCTGTAAAGCAAAATCCAGTACTCCCCCTGGAATGAATATATTCTTTTAAGTATCCATGAAAAAACATCACATATCCTCTACCACGATACCTGTAAAAAGTCAATTTATCAGAAAAATATGACAATGATAGTATAACTAACTATGATCTCCTCCCCCTAAAAGATATAGCAGTTAACTCCCCCTCAAATCAAAAACTTCTTAGAAAAGATTTTATCTAATTAGCATCCGTCAGAAGAAAATATTTGAAATTGTCGTTCCTTATCAAATCAAGCAATTCAATATCTAAACAAGATCTAACAATGTATATTCTAGAGAGAGAGTAGTGAGAAAAAGTTCTTCATTCATATGTCTGGCAATGTGATACAATAGTTCTAGTTACAAGATTATCAAGGTAATAGGTATTTATACCACAAGTCTAAAACCACATGCTTAACAACAAAGTAAACTCTAAGATTGACTAAACTAAACATTGACTTTGTTGACTTATCTTGACTTGACTTTCCCTATTAAATCTTGGATACAATAATACACTAACAATCTCCCCCTTTGTATTCAAGATTTAATAAAAAAATTGACATTAGTCTTCAGCACTTAATTCTTCAACTTTTATCTCTCACAATCTTGAACTTTGAAGCTTTAACAATCTTCAGTTTTTTAGTCTTTGAAAAATCTTGAAAAGTCTTTTGCACTTTGCATCTCGGAAAATCAACAAGTCTTGAACAAATCTTTGAAAACTTTGAAAAACTTTGGAACTCTGAAACATTTGAAACTTCGAGGGATCTTTTAAAAATCTTGTATCTTCATCTCTTTGATCTCTTGACCGTCTTTGGAAAAACAAACTTTCTCGAATTATCTTAATTTGGACTTGTCTTCAGATATCTTTGAGAATCTTTTCATCTGATTTGAACTTTCAGAAATTCTCCAAAAACTAATTCAGTGATCTTTCTGAATTTGTTTGGTATGCTCTGATACCAATTGAAATTGTCCTTCCTTATCAAATCAAGCAATTCAATCTCTAAACAAGATCTAACAATGTATATTCTAGAGAGAGAGTAGTGAGAGAAAGTTCTTCATTCATATGTCTGTCTATGTGATACAATAGTTCTAGTTACAAGATTATCAAGGCAATAGGTATTTATACCACAAGTCTAAAACCACATGCTTAAAAACAAAGTAAACTCTAAGATTGACTAAACTAAACATTGACTTTGTTGACTTATCTTGACTTGACTTTTCCTATTAAATCATGGATACAATAATACACTAACAATATTTGAGTACGGGTTTTGAACTTAAGTATTCAAAAGCCATGATTACTTATTCTCCGGTGAGAATAGTAATATTCATTTTTACCAATGAAGCACGGGTTCTGATCTGATGTAACCAGAAACCATAGTTCTGAAACATTGAGGAACGGGTCTTGAACTGTTTATAGAAGAGTCATTGTTCTTTGAATAACGAGTTCTGAACTGTTATATTCAGAAGTCTTAGTTCTTTCTCCCCCTTAGTCTTTATTTGCCTGCAACACAGGTTTAGCTTTTGGTATCCACTGGTATTTGGATCCTGAATTATTAGTTGCAGTTCTAGTAGGAGAGATATAATAAGAACCATACCAGTTATTTTCATAATTTTTATTAACAAAATCATTTGAACCGCAGTAAGAACAACTAATTTTGTTTTGAGTTAACCTGATCAATTGACTAACAGTGTAGACCAGATCATGTTTACCAAAAGTTTTACCTTTCGAAGTATTGTTCCTTTGAGCTTTAGATGTATGTCCAAATGATTTTTCTTCTTTCTTCTTCTCCTCCAAATATCCTTTCACTCTCCAAAACCAATTCTTTTTATCTTTCTGATCTTTATTTCTCCAAGTCATTTTCTTCTGAGACTTTTTCTATTTGACATTACCTAAACCATCAACATTTTTATCATAAAAGATGTTAGAAGGATGAATCTGATCATTAGATTTAGAAGTATGACTGTTAGTAGAATCAAATAAAGGATTAATAGAAACATGTGGGAAAATTGAACTTACTGTTGATTTGAATGAGCATTTGGATGCAGCTAGATCATCTCTTGGTGATTGAGCAATTGATTCTGGCGTTTTGTGCGCAGTCAGCTTCACCTTGAACATGATCTCTTCAAGTTATTTGATCTTTGTGGACAGACAATTTCTTTCCTTTGTCAGTTGATCAAACTTCTTATGCAACTCAGATTTTGCATTCTTCTCCTTCTGAATAGTTGATGACAGTTCAGATAACTTTCCATTCAACTTCTTTAACTCAGCTTCAAATGCTTTCTTTTCCTCTTCAAAGTCTTTCTTTACACTCTTTTGCTCAACTATCTTCTTCTTTTCTATATCTTCTTCTTTTCTTTCTCAAACTTGTCTCTCTCCAAGATGATCACTTTCTCAAAGTCGGAAACTTGTTGAGAAAGCTTAACACATTTAAGATCTACTTTTTCTTCTCTTCAAAAGCTTTTCTGGAGAACTCAGAAAACTTCTTTGCAAACTCTTTTCTTTCTTTCTCCAGCCCTTCTTTTTCTTTCTTCTCTTTATCAACTTGAACTTCCAACTCAGATATTTTCTTCATCAACTCAGCATTGTCTTTCTGTAAGTCCTTTCTCTTCTTCTCAATCTTCTTTATCTCATCTTGGGCTTTTGTGTTGTCTTTGACTTGGGTTGCTTTTTCCTTCATCATATTTATCTCAACCTCAGGACTGAAGACTTTATCTTTCAACTTATCTCTTTCAGCAAAAACTTTTGAATTTGTCTTTCTCAACCCTTCACAAGTTTCACTTGTAATGTTTGCTCTTCTTCTTAGTTCATCCAACTCTCTTTGCATTATTTCCTTCTTAGACCATGTGACTACACAAGAAATGACAAATATCATATGTTTCAAGAATCACGTCAAAGATTGCATTATTCAAAGAGCAAGTATACTGAAGATATGCTGATTCTAGAGAAATTATCTTTGAAGATACTTTGCTGAAGAACTTCGAGCTGAAACTAGAGACAATTTCTTCAGAATTAGCATATCTTCAGAATACTTGCTATTTGAAGAATTCAATCTTTGACGTGATTCTTGAAACATGTGATCTAAACTTCCAAAAACTAGTATGCCTGTTAACAGTGCAAAGTCAACGAAAGTTGATAAATCAGTCTCTGTGAAAGCTAAAATTGCTAAAGGTAAGATTATATCTCAGCATTCACATAAATCGATCACTACTGGTAAGCCGAAGAAGGTGCTCAAAAGTCTAACTCACAAGTTTGAAATGTTTCAGCAGTGAACAAGAAAAGACTTGAAGTTAAATCTAAATGGCCACCGAAACAAGAGTTTGACGAGACGGCTATATCATGTTCTAGTGCTGACTATAATAAGATTACTACTAGTAACGATGATATAATTGTGGATGTTGCTTTTTCTAAACCAAAACTTGTTGATTCTCGCAAGAAATTTTCAAAACAACAATTATTCCAGTTATCTTTGTCTGCTAGAAAGTTTTCAAATTATGATAGACATGATTATGCTTCTTGTCAAGATTCTGACATTTGGTTTGGAACATATCATGTTCCCTCTTATAATTCAAATTCTTCATTTGATTCTAAAAAACAAAGCGGACCCAAATTTCAATGGGTGCCAAAATCATTTGCTAACAAAGTTGAATCCAATTGGAAATGGATACCAAAGAAAAGGAATGATTCTGTGTTGCAGGTACCTACTGTCTAGGGGGAGTAGGAGAGAAAAGGCTTTTGAACACAACAGTTCAAGACCCGGACATCAAAGAACATAAGGCTTCTAAGTATATCCGCTTAGAACCCGTACTTCAACGAAGTTTGACTTCTAAATACAACAGTTTAGGACTCGTACTTCAATGATCAAAAGACCTTACTCCAGTGCTGATAAGAGACTGTACTCCAATACTCGAATGAGGAAATCAACATTCAAGGGGGAGTACATACATACTTTTCTGAAATTTTATGCATATTTTTTCAATGATAATTTTTCAAATGCATAATTTCAGGGGGAGTAAGAGGTGGATGAAATTCTAGATGAAAAGAGGCAGAAAGGAAAGACAGTTGAAGACACAGTTGCTCTTGTTGTCAGGAAAAAGAAAAACAAGACAATTGTGTATGACTCAGAAGAAGATGAAGGTTATGCAAACTCTGACATGGATGGAAATGAACAACTAAAGCAAGCAATGCTTCTGTTGACAAATGCTTTTCAGAAAAAGTTCTACAAAAAGCCAACATCAACCAGTCACAGGTATTCTTCTGGTCCCAACAACTACATCCACAAGGAAAGGGTTGAAGGAAGTAGATATGAAGGAAAGAGATTTGAAGGGAAAAGAACAGAGGAGAGGAAACCTGAAGAGAGAATATATCAGTCTGAAGTAAAGAGAATAGAGGAGAGGAAACCTGAAGAGAGAAGGTTTCAAGCTGAAGGATCCAGTCAGTCAGAACCATCAACGTGCTACAACTGTGGAAAAACAGGTCACTATGCCAGATACTGCCGAAGGCCAAAAGTCAGAAACTTCGATTACTACAAGAACAAGATGCTTCTTGCAAAGCAACAGGAGGCGGGTAAGGCACTGATGGCTGAAGATGAATATTGGCTTGATCATTCTGATGAGGAAGAAGAGGATGAAGAGAAGGATGAAGCCGTCAACATGTGCTTTATGGGAAAGCAAGAATCAGATGTTGAAGCTGGTTCAGATGATAAAGAAGAGGAGGTATGTGATTTATCGTATTCTGATTTCATGAATAAAATGCATGCCATGAATTTAAAACAACAAGAGTGAGAGTCAAATCTTAAGCAAGAAAATGGTGTTGTAACTGACAAAAACCAACTGATACAGAAACTTAGCAATGAAATTGTTGAAAAGAAAGTATTGGTTGAGGTTTTACATAGAGATAATGACACCAACGCAAAGGAAAAGACAATAATTCTTAAAAAGAATTCTAAACTCAAGTCTAAACTGACAAAAAGTGAGATTGATATATATGAGCTTACAAAATTGCATTCTTCATGTACCAAAGAAAACTTTTCTTTACTTGGTAAATTAAAAAGTTTGGAAGAGAAGTTATACAAAATGGGTCAAACTGAACAGACTATTCATCTGAACAAACCCAAAGAGGAAATAGAGAGATGGGGAATCGGTTATAAGAATCCTCACTATCTTCAAAAAGGGATGTTTGAAGTGCCAGCACTTTATGATCATCTTTCTATGAAATTAGCTCGATGAATCCCTGAGTTTAAAACTTTCTGGACTAAACTATCAGAAGAGGATGAAGCCAACAAAACTAAATAATAGTTATAATGAAAATCCAATATATCAAAAGAAGAAAACTCTTTCAAGTGATTTCTTTCAAAGTTATTCTGAAAAAGAATTGGAGGCGAAGCCTATTCAAGGTAAACTATATGTCCCTCCTCTTATCTAAAAAGTAAAATTTCTGAACTCGAGAATTATTTAACAGATGAAAGACTTTTGATGAATATTGAACAAAAAGTTTTTTCAACTGTGTTCAAAAATCTTATTATTTCTAAGGCTTCAAACTCTGAGGATATGTTTGGTTTTACAAATAAAGGGTTTGATTTTCTGAACTCTAACGGTGGTTTAGATGATTGTTCTAATCAATTTGACTTTAGGAAATCTTTAGGAAAAACCAGTATGCCTGTTTACAGTGCAAAATCAACGAAAGTTGATAACTCAGTCTCTGTGAAAGCTAAAAATGATAAAGGTAAGATTACATCTAAGCATTCACAAAAACTGAACAGTACTGGTAATCCGAAGAAGAAGCATTCGTTTGTTGCTCAGAAGTCTAACTCACGAGTTTCACATGTTTCAGATCTGAGCAAGCATAGGCCAGAAGTTAAATCTCTGTGGCAACCGAAACAGAAGCTTGACAAGACCGTTAAATTGTTTTTTAGTGTTAATTGTAGTAAGACTTCACCTAGTAAAGATGTCTTAATTGATGATATTGCTATTTTGAACTCAAAACTTGTTGTTTCTCGTAAACAATATACAATGAAGCAATTATTTCAGTTATCTTTATCTGCTAGAAAGTCTTCTATTTATAATAAACATGTTTCTATCACTTGTCAAGATTCTGAAGATTGGTTTGGCAATTATCATGTGCATTCATTTTATTCTAATTCTTCAAATGCATTTCAAAAGAAAAGAGGACCCAATTTAAAATGGGTGCTAACACAGTAAGACCCAAATTCCAGTGGGTACCTAAGGCTAAATCTGTGTCGCAGGCACAACAAGTTTAAAAAGGGAGCTTACAGATATGACTTCTAGAAAAACCAGTCTAGGACTCATTCCTCAAAGAAAATAGGTTCTTGAATACAACAGTTCAAGACCCGTAGTTCAAAGATAAAACAATGGTTTCTTAACACGACTGTTCAGAACCCATGCTTAAGAAGAGAATATGGCTTTTGAACACATCAGTTCAAGACCCGCTCCTCAATACTCAAGAGTCTTAATTCCATCTTTGTTTTAAGACTATTTAAATCAATTGTTTCATTATTTCTCTTGTGCAGATCCGTCATATGTGGTACTTGGATAGAGGATGCTCCAAGCATATGACTGGAGAAAAAGATATGTTGTCCAATTTTAAAGAGAAATATTGTGGAGCAGTCAGATTCGGCAACGACCAGTTTTCTCCTATAATGGGATATGGTGATGTACAACATGACAATGTCACGATCAAGAAGGTGAGCTATGTTGAAGGCTTACGACACAACCTGTTCAGTATCGGGGAGTTCTGTGAAAAAAGTTTAGAGGTCAATTTCAAAGCCAAGACGTGTTCAGTTCGCACTGAAGAATACGAAGAACTCTTGGTCGGCACAAGAAAGTCAGACCTCTACACAATAAACTTGTCAAAAATCGAGACTGACAAACAGGTTTGTCTAATGACGAAAGCCTCGATGCAACAAATTTGGTTATGGCATCGAAGGCTCTCTCACCTCAACCTCAGGTACATCAACAATCTGGTCAGAGGAAAGCTGGTCAAAGGACTTCCAGCACTCAAATATGAAAGAGAACATCTTTGTGCAGCATGTGAAAAAGGAAAAATGAAGAGGGCTCCACATAAACCAAAGCCTGAACCGAGTACAAGCGCTCCATTAGAGTTATTGCATATGGACTTATGCGGTCCGATGCGAACTCAAAGTCTAGGTGGAAAGAAGTACATACTCGTGATCGTGGACGATTACTCGCGATACACATGGGTCAAGTTTCTACGTTCAAAGGATGAGACACCAGATGTTCTCATCACATTCCTAAAGACGACCCAGGTGAATCTGCAGAAACCGGTCAAGTTTCTAAGAACAGACAACGACACAGAGTTCATGAACAACAAGGTTGAAGAATATCTCGAATCTGTTGGGATTTCACATGAATACTCTGCTACTCGTACGCCTCAACAAAATGGAGTGGTCGAAAGAAGAAATCGTACGCTAGTCGAGGCTACTCGTACTATGCTAAGTCAATCAGACTTTCCTCTATTTTTGTGGGCTGAAGCTGTATCGACCACATGCTATACACAGAATCGCTCCATGATACATCGTAGATTCAAGAAGACTCCTTATGCTTTAATCAACAACCGAACACTGACAATCAAATATTTCCATATATTTGGTTGTAAGTGTTTCGTGCTAAACGATAGGGAGAGTCTCAACAAGTTCATTGCTAAGGCGGACGAAGGAATCTTCATTGGTTATTCCTCGACATCAACTGCATTCCGTGTTTATCTGAAGAAGTCAGAGACGGTGATTGAAAGCATAAACGTCATGTTTGATGAAGAGATGGCTTCCGAACAACACAGTTCAGAACCCGTTATAACCGGAGTACTAGCTTCAGGGCAACTCAGTCCAGAACCTACGTCTCAACAGAATAAATCAGATGAAGCATCAACGTCAACTAATCATATATCTGATTTAGACCTATTATTTGAATTATTTTATGATAATTTCTTGGATCTAATGTAAAGAAATCTGTTATGGTTGACCATATGGAAGACTTAACAACTACTCATCCAACCAGTTCAGATGTTCCTATCGAATCCAACGCCTCGATTTAACAAGAAGTTCCAATTCAAATGCCGACTCCAACAGTTGAAGAACTTCCATGTGATGAAGAGACAGAAGTAGCTGAACCAGTAGGATGTTCTGTACAGATCCATCCACAGCCGGAACAAGTTGTACCTGCTGAGCCTTCTGAACCTACCACTTCAACTGCAATCATCATTCCTCCTGAACAAGCTGAAGAAGGTACAAGTGGATTTATAGATGATACAACTGAAATACATTCATATAATCCACTACCTCATGAACATAAATGGACCAAAGAGCACCCGATAAGCCAGATCATTGGCGATCCATCAAAACCGGTGCAAACTAGGTCAGCATCAATAAATATGTGCATGCATGACTCCTTTCTGAGCAAGTTCGAGCCAACACGCGTATCAAAGGCTCTTGCTGATCCAGAATGGGTGATCTCAATGCAAGAAGAGCTAAATCAGTTCAATGCACTTCAAGTCTGGAGACTCGTACCAAAGCCTCAAGGTACGAAATGGGTTTTCAAGATAAAGAAAGACGAAGATGGTACCGTTATCCGAAACAAGGCAAGAGTAGTAGCCAAAGGATACAGAAAAGAGGAAGGAATCGACTATGACGAGACATATGCTCCTGTGGCGCGATTAGAGGCAATTAGAATGTTTCTAGCCTACGTAGCCCACAAGAACTTCACGGTCTTTCAAATGGACGTGAAGACAGCATTCCTGAATGGAATTCTAAAGGAAGAAGTCTACGTCTCTCAGCCAGAAGGTTTTGTCAATCAAGAGAAGCCGAATCACGTCTACATTCTCGACAAAGCACTCTACGGTCTGAAACAAGCTCCTCGAGCCTGGTATGATGTCCTTTCCAATTTTCTTGTAAAGTCTAGTTTTTTAAAAGGAACGGTGGATACCATTTTGTTTATCAAAAAGGAAAAAGCCGATATCATTTTAATTCAAATCTATGTAGATGATATTATTTTTGTCTCTACAAATCCTAAGTACTGTAAGAATTTTGCAAACCTTATGGTGTCTAGATTTCAGATGAATTTGATGGGAGAGATGAATTTCTTTCTCGGTTTACAAGTCAAACAATTTTCATCGTGTATTTTTATCGATTAATCAAAATACATTATGGATATTCTTCGGAAGTTCAAAATGGAAAATTCAAAACTGATTGGTACCCCAATGGCACCAGGTACTAAGATTGGCACCGATCCTTCGGGAAAGGCTGTTGATGTTAGGACTTATCGAGGGATGATAGGTTCTTTAATGTATCTTACTTCTAGTAGGCCAGATATAATGTTTTCAACATGCTTATGTGCACGAAATCAGGCCAATCCTAAAGAAATCCATATGTCTGTTGTGAAGCGCATATTTAGGTATCTAAACGGCACTGCAGATCTTGGTCTGTGGTATCCTAAAGATACTAGTTTTGAGCTAAAAGCCTACACAGATGCAGATCATGCAGGTTGTAAGTTAGACAGGAAGAGCACGTCGGGACATGTACAATTCCTCGGTGATAAGCTCGTAAGTTCGGCATCGAAGAAGCAACTTTGTGTTTCAACTTCCACGGCGGAAGCAGAATATGTAGCTGCTGCTAGGTGTTGTTCTCAGGTCTTATGGATGAGAACTCAATTGCGCGACTACGGTTTCCACTTCAACAAGATCCCGATATACTGTGACTCCAAGAGCACCATCGCAATATCAGTGAATCCTGTTCAACACACCAAGACTAAACACATAGACGTCAGGTATCATTTTATTAAAGATCATGTTGAAAAAGGAACAATTGAACTTTTCTTTGTAAAAACTGATTATCAACTTGCCGATTTGTTTACCAAACCTTTAGACGAAAAGAGGTTTACCTTTCTTGTCTCTAAGCTTGGTATGCTAAATCTAAAGATTTAATCAGTAGTTACCTATCAAAGTTTTCTAAATTGTATATTTTTTCATCATTTCTTCATTCTTAACTCTGATTGATATTTGCACTTCTCTATTTTGTTCATGAACCAAGGGGGAGTATGAGAAGAAATTGACAAGTGGTCAACATTACTTCGAGGGGAGCTCATAAAATTTTGCATGTACCTTTAATGCCAATTTTTTTTTGTAATGCAAGAATTTAGGGGGAGCTCTTCAAGACAAAAGGGGAGTACGAATATGACTTCTGATTATTTCTGATCAGAACTCGTATTTTAAAAAAGTTTTACTGCTTTTTGTCTTTTCAATTTAAGTGAATAAATTTTACTTTGACTTGACATAAGACTTTTGCAGATTTTTTGAGAGATGCTTACAAGTTCAAATGTTTATGACTTTAAGATTAGCTTAATGAGATATACGATCGCACATTAAGGTACAATACTTTATCTTAATCTCATATATGGTTGAAAGAGGACAACTTTCAATCATTTGAAAACATTGTTTTTAATGTTCAAACCACTTCCCGATTTTTCAACAGATTTTATATTTTGGGAGTGGACTTTAAATGTTTTCGAAGATCTACATTGTGCTTTAACTGAAATAGTTAAACCATTCTGAGCATCATATGCATCATAGGAAAACAAGGATTTCTTTGTGCTAGGAATTAACACAACTTCTATGAAATCACCTTAACCAGTGATTTCTACCCACGAAGTTAACCCATAGTGATAGAGTGTGAGAAGTCAAAAAGAAATGAGTGTGATTAGAGTGAGCAAAATGTTTAAAAGAAAGAGCTTGTGAGATCAGAGTTAAAAGAATATCACAACTCTGCACCAACTTTTTCTGAGTCGGGCAACCACATTACTAATGTTTCACAATTCTTTGGTGATCAATATTGAAACAGGCAACTAGCCCATGCCAACTCTTGATCAAACCTCACTATCTACTCATTTTCTTCTCAACAAGAAAATGTTTCACATTTTCAAAGGGGATGCAGCACATTTGCTATCATATTTTCATTTGGAAAATCTGGATATTGAAAAAAAGGAAGTCTGCCCCACCTTCGCACTTCAATCATGCACATTGAGTCTGTGTTTAACTTACTGTTGTCTCAGTGGTTTACACAAATTTTGACCCAATAAGCAATCAACCGTTCTTAATTCTGTCTATCACAAGCACGAACACACAAGGAATTTGTTTCTTTGTCATAACGTTTATAGAAATTACCTTTGTGGTGTTTCGATGATTAAATGGAAGCCCTGGGGGAGTCAACATCAAACAGGTCCTTTCCAATGTGTATTTGTTACACATAGTGACTTAGTGTTACTGACAGACATGTTAACTGATTCATTAGTTGATTCAGGTGTTACACGACTACTTTGTCTAGATTTGCAAAGATCTGGATGAATATCTTATGAATTGACGAATCAGGGTCTCTATAAGCAAGACATTTCTTGTCAACAAAAAGTTTTGATGAAGTCGTTGTACTTTTCATCAAAAAGGGGGAGAATGACTACACAAGAAATGGCAAAGATCACATGTTTCAAGAATCACGTCAAAGATTGAATTCTTCAAAGAGCAAGTATTCTAAAGATATGTTGATTCTATAGAAATTTTCTTTGAAGATACTTTGCTGAAGAACATCGAGCTGAAACTAGAGATAATTTCTTCCCATGAACTGAAAGAGAGATAATCTACATCTTTTGGGGAGTTTACTATATCTTGAAGACTAAGAGAGAGAGATTGCATCTTCTGTGCTGAAAGAGAAGATCGTATTGTTACATCATTTTCGTAATGATCTTGATCCAAAGGGGGAGATTGTTAAACCACAGTCTCATTGGATTCAAGATCATCCAATACGAAGATCGCAATCTGAAGCTAAAGCCGGAAAGTCGACTCTCGATATTAAAGTCTAAATGTTCTTTGTAATAAATGTCGAAGTTAATTAATGTTTATTGTTTTTAGTTAGTTAACTTAGTTAGTTAATATATTAGTTAGATAGATTGATAATATCTAAATGTTAGATATTATTATTAGTTATATTAGTTTAATATTACAAGTGGTTGAGTTTATGTGTGATAGAAGCTAGAGAGATCAGATCAGATCTCATAACACACATATCCAAGAACACACACACTTACGGTGTAATACACAGAGAGAAAACACGAGAGCTTCAAACCGAAAACCTTGTAATCATCGATTGTTATTAATCAAACAGGTTGTTAATCGTTTATGTGTTGTTTTGATAAAACTTGATATAGTATTGTGGACCGACACCATGTAGAGCTAGAATTAAGACTTTCAGATCTTTTCAGCTTTTATTGAAAACCTAAGATCTCTTTATCTTTAGATTCAATAATTCCTGCAAAATTATTCTTTGAGTTAGATATGCATTCTGAACAAACAAAATCTTTCTTTAAATCTTTAGAATCTTTCAAATTAGTAATCTGATTAAGAAGAGATGAATTTTGAATCTTCAGATTCTTGATTTCAGCTTTCATAGCTGGAATCTCTGGCATATACGCTAAAGCACAATCTCTGTTAGTTAGCACCATATTTCCTTTTTCATCTGTGTAAGGCATGATGATATCTGAAAAAAAAAATACTAAAAAAATCATAACCTTTAATCACACTAATAAATATGTACCCCTACGCAGACTTAGCACGGGGGTCCCGCTAAGTATGCTAGAAATGATCTTTAATCAGAAAATCAGAAAAAATTGAAGTAAAAATACTGAAAATCAATTAAAATGAAATTTAAGGCAAGAATTTGTAAGTCACACTTTAAGAAAAATTCGCAAGGCAAGAATTCGTTAGGTGCAATTCGCAAGGCTCACACACAAAATTTAACAAGCAAGGAATTTGTCAGGATCGAAATTCAAACAAGAATTTAATTCACACACACTCAGAATCAATGCTAAAGAAGTTGCGGAAAAACAATTTAACACTAACAATCAATGAAACAATATATCAAACTCAAATCACAAGTTTATATTGATTCAACTTGATGATTACACACAAAACCTCAATCTGTTGAACAGAATCAACAGACGTTCTATACTTCTCTATAGAAAGGATCTAAACTAGTGTTCAGGTTAATTCTCTCTAACAAAAACATATGAATGAATAAAATCTCTACTATCAAATACTTCTATACTATATATACAAGACTGAATACAAGATAATTATCAAAATACAATTGATCTTCAGCATCAATACCATAATTATCTTCAGTCTTATCTCCAGCTTGTCTTTATCTCCAAATAATATTTATCTTTAGAAGCAGCACTAATTATCTTCAGAAGTATTAACCATCTTCAGCAGCATTAATCTTCAGCAGTACTAACTACTAGCAGTACTAACTCTCCAAGCAGTACTAAGTATTCAAGTAACAGCACTAACTCTTCAAGAAGTATTAATTTTACTAGCAGTAGTAATCTTGATAGTCTTGCAGTAGTAATAACTTAGCAACATTAATCAGCAGCATAAACCATACTGAGTATAATCAGACCCAACAATCTCCCCCTAACTTAACTTTTCAGAAAGAAAAGTTAAGTTCTTCATGATATGGTCTTCATGATGCTTTCAACACTTCTGCTCAGTTGCCCAAATTTGGATCCAGTCCCAGACTTTGATCGATTATCCTGCTAACCACAATCCTTGCCATTTCTGAGCCTTGAGGACAGATTAGTTTCGCTTTCAGCATCCCATGTAGCTTGGCTAGGTTGTGATCATATATTCCTATCCACCAGATAATATTCATGAAATCTTTTATCTATGGTCAAGATATACACCCCACACCTTTCTATGAGCATCCAGTTGTCCACAGACTTGAAGACATCGTTGATGACATGCTTGACAAGATCTGGACTGAACATCATGCATAAATACTCCATTGCTAGTTTCTTGATGTTCATCCCTGGAGTCTTCAGCACATCCCCATACAGATTCATTCCCACTTTAAACATTTCTTCCAAGTCTGACCTGGAACAACATCTGACTATCTTCCCCCAAGTAGAGTAGACTTCAAAATGATCACCCATTCTTTTGATTCTGAAATATTCTTTGCCTTGATCTTCAAGAATATCCCAGTGGATGATTTCATTGGCTTGGACTGAAATAGGATCTGCCTTCACTGGATCATTATCAGTTACAGTCATGTATAGTTCGAAATGCACATTAGATTGACTTGGTTGTTGTGCACTTTGACTTGATTGCTCAGCTTGACCTGTAACAGATGTTTCTGTTTCTTTCTCAGCTTCTGCAACCCTTGGCTTCTTAAAAAGTTTCTTGGAAGCTATTGTTTTCACTCACTTGGCAGATTTGACTTCCACATCAGCATGTTCTTCCTTCTTTTCTTCAGCCTTTTCTTTTGAAGGAGTGGTTTCCTCACTCTCAGGAAAGGGTTGTTGGATATTGAGATCATGTCTTTCTTTCATTTGTCTTTCAAACTCAACCCTTTGAGTGAATTCCCCTTTCAGATTTGTCATCTCCTTTGAATACAACTCCTCTATCCTACCATAGGCCATGTTAGTAAACATTCCTTCAGAAACTCCAAGAGCTCCTTTTAGGAAGTTTATCATTTTCCTCCTTTCTTGATTAGCCAGGAAGGTCTTTGAGGGTTGTCTCTGTCTTTGATTTAAGGACAGCCTTTCCCTTGAAGCCTTCTTTGTAACTATCTTGGCAGCAGCTGCAGTCTTCAAACTCTTTTGAAACTCTTCATTCAACCTTTTAGCCATATCCAATGCGAGGTCTCTGTCTTTGGCAGATTGAATTTCTTCTTCCTTTTCCAACTCTGCTTGAATCTATTTGGCCACTTCTTCATCTAACTCTATCTGATTCTTTTTCTTTAAAGGTTGTTCAGATTCAACCATCTTCTCCTTTCCCTTCCTCTTTGCATCCTCCATACTGACCTCTTTTTCTTTATTTTCTAAACCTCCTTCTTTGATTATTACTCCCTTAGCCTTTTGAGTGGCTTTGGGAGTGTCATTCTTAGCTTTGACCAAGGTTTCTGCAATCTCCATTTCCTCTCTGGACAATGATGTTTCTGCTGCAGTTTTCTCTGTTTCTACTTCTTTCTCAGTTACTGCTGTTGGTTCTGTTTCTACTATTTTGCTATTTTCTGTTTCCTTATTCAGATCCCCCTCAAACTGAGCTTCCATACCAATGGGATTGTGTTTCTCCCCTTTATCTTGTTTCTCCCCCTTGTTGAAAGCATCTCCCCTCTTCTTCAAGACATACTGCTTTCTTTTCTTTTTCTGTACCAACTTCATCACCATCTTCTTCAATTTGGTAATCTGCACTTGTTGAGATAGAATTACCAATTTCATCTCCTCTATACCTGAGCCTTGCTTGATGACATCAAGATTAATGTTTCCCATAGTATCCAACAATTCCTGGTAGTTATATCTGTCCTCACCTCCTTTGGGTGTGTTTACCACCCTTGAAGGATCCTTGGATCTTTTAGTAGTAGAGGTATTCTGCCTAGCAGAAGCACCCTCTACCCCCTTGGTTTCTTGGCACCTGGGACCTTTGGATGATTGCTCACCCAAAGTTGCCATAGGGAAGGTCTTAGATATGTTCGCACTGTCCTGCCCCTACACTTTGTGCAAAGTCAGTAGTGTGAGTCTTACAGCCCATATGCTCTTCCTTCTCCTTATTGAGCACCTTCTTGGGGTTGGGAGACACCCCTGTGGTTTCCCTTTGGATATTCTCTAATGGAGAATGCTCCATTAGAGGACTTGAAGGCTTTGTGGGTGAAGGTACAAGAAGGGAAGGAACCTTCTTTACCTTTTTCCTTATATAAGTGTGAGTGATGGGTGATATTGGCTTTTTAAGAAGGGACTGAGGGATGTTAATATAAATGAGTGGTGTGGGTAGGTCATCAGTTTGGTTGTCAGATGAGGGATTTGACACTGATGCCTCACCATGGGAAGGAGACACACCCATCATTATAGAGAACAATGGTGTGTCAATACCTGAGAAGTCCTTACTAGGCCTCCTCATATTAGAAAACACCTTCCCTTTAGGGACCTTTGGTACATATACCTCATTAAAATGAGGTAAATCCGTCAATTCTTTATTCAGTAAAGCTTGCACAAACCTGGGATACATATAAAAAGATTTTGTTTTGGTATCCAGGTTTGACAGTAAGTCATTTAAGATCATTTGTGAAAAATTGAACTTCCTGGAGGATGCTAAGCAGACCGTAGCATAAGCAATGGTACTGCTGAACTCACTCCAACCAGTTGTTTTCCTTGAAATACAGTGCTGAAGGGTATGAACAAAGAATCTCCAGTGTGGTGAGAATCTGTTCTTGAAAAATTTGAAGACATCAGTGGGACCTTCATACCCTATATTACTAAGAGTTTGGAAGAGATCTTCCTTGGGTAAAGAGGTTATACCTGAGGCATCATCTAGTCATAGATGAATGCGAATAGCTCCTTCTGTGATTGTCAGGGGTTTATCACACACCCTTGTTTTGATGACCTGATTGCCATCTTCAGTATGAATAGCGGCATTGGCCCAAAACTGCCTTTGGTGTTCCACACAGATTGTGGGATTGACTGTTAATGCGTAGGCTATATGTGAGGATCTTAGGAAATCCACAATCTGAGGAAATCCCTCTGCTTGCTTTGGTTTGAGTAGCATTGCTAATTCATTGTGTTCATCGACAAACATCAGTTCAACCATCTTCTTGAGCGATTGGTCGAATATAGGGTTACGCACTGGTAAGAGAGAATTCAAGAGAACAAGAGAAAGAGATTACACTAGTAGGAAATTCAAAGAGTCGTTTGTAATTTGGCGGTCATACAGGGTATTTATAGGTGGAGGGAGTAAGTTAGAAGCAGTACTAAGTACCCTAGCAGTATTAACGAACTTAATGATCATCACATGAAAATACCTTTTGTGGTAAACCTCTTACAAGGTTGTTTTTCACAAGATTATTCATTGTTTTAAAGTTCATGTGACACATCCTTCTCTGCCAAAGAAATGATTCATCAACAGAAGCTTTTGAAAATAGACAATTAAATGATGAATCATTAGATACATTCTCTAAATCCAAGTGTTGGGTCTGAAATATGCCAAGGATGGTTAATACTTCTAGTTAATGCTGCTAGAAGAAAACAGTTAATACTTCTAGTTAATACTTCTAGTTATTAATGCTGCTAGTTGATGGTTAATGTTGCTCAACAAGATTAGTACTGCTAGTTCAAAGTTAGTACTGCTTGAAGAGATTAATGCTGCTGAGCATGGTTAGTACTGCTAGAGTTAATACTGCTCAGAGTATTAATGCTGCTTATGATTAATACTGCTTATAAGATGGAGATCTGCATGAAAGGATAACAGCTGGATAATTTGAAGATATACATGGAAGCTTAGAGATATACATGGAAGCTTAGAGATATACATGGAAGCTTGAAGATAATGATGGAAGATATACTGAAGATATTTTAGTTATTGTAATTATCTTTTTATTCAATATATGTATAGATTGGATAGAATAGTTTAGATTGTGATAAAAATTATTCATTCTAAGTTTTCATTCTTTTAGAGAGAATCAACCTCAAGGCATAGATCCTAATTCTAGAGAAGTAGAATTCGTATTGGTGAGCCTGTTCATCAATATTGAGGTTGAGTGTGTAATTCTGTAACTTCAAAGCATTCAATACAAGTTTACAGTTTGTTCCTCATATTTTCTGTATTGATTTACTATTTCATTGGATATCAAAGTGTTATTCCGCAAACTTCTTTGATATTGTTTCTGAGAATTAATTCTTGTTGAGAATTCGATCCTGACACCAAGCAATAAACATTGTCCTTTCTTGGTGTTCTCAGTAGTATCATACTTTCATCAACTACCTTGAACCCTTTAGCATGGATAATGCATTCAGTATCAGTAAACAATATACTATGTTTCTTGTCACAAACCTATGATACACTTAACAGATTGTATCTCAATTGCTCAACATAGTAGACATCCTCAAAGGTCATCTTACCCTTTGACACAATACCTTTTCCACTAATCTTTCCTCCAGATGGATTATCACCAAATGCAACATGTCCTCCATCAATTCTTTTGAAGTTTTGTAGGCAGGACTTGTTACCTGTCATGTGCCTAGAGCAACCACTATCAATATGCCAAATGCTCTTCCCTTTTTGCTGTTGGTTGCCCTGCACATAAAGTGGAACAGTTAGTTTTTAGTAGGAACCCAAGCCAAAGTGGTCTTGGGTTTCCCATTCTCATCAACATATTCACCATCAGTTTTGATGAGCTTTTCAGACTGGGGAATCTTATGGCTTGAATACTTTGTCACAATAATGGGTTTGTTACTAGAAGCAGTACTAACTTTGTTAGCAGTACTACTTGGATTAGCAGTACTAACATTGTTAGCAGTAGTATTATTTGCAGCAGCATTATTTTTGTCAGCAGTACTATTTGAAGTAGCAGTACTAACAGATATCTTTACTATTGGAACCCAAACCTGAACAAAGTTGTTTGCTTTATTTTTCTTTAAGTTTCTCCTTGGTTTATTTGGAGTATTTTTCTTTGATTTTACAAACTTGTTTTGAGCATGAGCTTTTAAAGGTGCTCTTTTTGCATTTTCAGCCATATGATTCCTTCTTTGATTCCTATGGCCAACAGGATTTTGTATATGTCTTTGAAAATTTATCCTCTCGTTCATAGGATTGAAATAACAGTATTTGGCAATATGGTTAAGCTTTCCACAAATAAAACAAGGTTTTGGTCTATTGATTTTACTCAGATCAACCCCTAGTTTTTGTGCCCACTGATTATTCCAGTTTATTTGATTACCCCTTGTTTTATCATGTTTTTGGGGCTGATGCTTTTTACATGTACAGGGATTCACAACTGTGGTCTGCATATAGTGGACTCCCTGTACCTTTCCCTTTTCTCTCTTTGAGCTATCCACCTTTTCACTCTTGATGAATGGTTTACCTCCCCTTCATTGGTAAGGATATGATTTTCTACAGGAATCTCTTCTGCATTCTTATTCTCAGAATTCTCTTCCTCATTCTCTTCTTCAACCACCACACTATCTATAGGATCTACTTCTGTTGCTCCTGTAGGTAAGTCCTCCTTATTTTTGTTTTCTAAGAGATCTGAAGAGGGAGGGATATAATTATTGTTATAAGGTGGAGGTGTTGCATTGTATCCTATACCACTCTTGATCTTATCATGAACTTGAGCTTTAAGCAAAGAGTCCATTGCTTTGGAAGCATAAGAAAACTTCTCAATGTCAAGCTTAGCTTTCTCATACTCACTCTTTATCTTCTCACACTCCTCTTTAGATTTTTCTATTTGAATCTCTAATTGATCTTTCTCCCACTTCCAGTAATTTGTGTCATAGTAATGCTAAAGTTTATTGGCCTTGTAAGCCTTGATTTGATCTTCAAACTTCTCAACAATCACTTTATACTCTCTTATATCTCTTTCTAACCTTTTAAGGTCGTCACACATGCTTTTGTTATGATCCATGTACTTTTTAACAGTTTGAAGACACTCTTCAGTGCACAATTTAGTTTTTACCTCTGTTGGAATATCTGTGCTTGAAGATTCTGAGACTTCTGCCATCAGGGCTTGATTCTGAACAACTTCTTCTACTTGATCACTCCAATCAAATCCCATTCCTTCTTGAGAAACAAGAGCTTGAGTGGAGTTTATGTTGTTTTGGAAGCTTGAGGAATGTGCTTACTGGTGGTTGCTGCCATATTGTTGAGGAGTTCCTCCTCTGCATTCTTTTGCAAAGTGTCCCATCTTGTGACACTTGTAGCACTCCACCTTTGACTTTTCAAACCCAGCACCATCTTCTCTCCTCTGAGAAAAGTTGTTCCTTCCAGTCCTTTTTATGAATCTCTTTACCCTCATAGTTAGCATGGCCATCTGCCACTTTATATCCATCTCCTCAAGGTCATTTGCATTAATTTGTTCAAGATCATCATTAATTAAACCAGACTTAGCACGACTAGCAAGAAAAGCTTCTAATACAGAGTCATTAGATACATCCTGCTTAGATACATAAGAAGTACTAATTGATTCTGTATTAGCAGCAGAAATAGTAGAAGAAGAAGATGATAAAAGGGCAACATTATGAGTGTATCTAGATGGTATTTTCTTGGCTTCAAATTCAACCTCAAACACCCTTAAGTCATTATAAACATCGTCTAGTTCTTTGTCCTCCAGCTTGTCATCCTATCTGAAGGAGACATTATACATGGTCCATTCATCTCCAAGGGACCTTAAGAACTTTCTGTTTACATCATCTTGATCAATCTGTACTCCGACAGTAGCTAGTTCACCACTCAGCTTGTTAAACCTGTCAAAAGTTTGAGTCATGGACTCATTCTTAGTTGACATGAAGTTTTCATACAGTTGCTTCAATATTGCCTTCTGATTTCTCTTGGTACTTTTGGTACCAGACAATCTCTTCTCTAGAGCAGTCCAAAGCATCTGGGCATCAGTGCAGTTGTAGATTTGGTGTTGATACTCATTAGGAATAGCCAAGAGCAGTGTGCTCAAGGCTTTCATCTTTGTCTGCCTTATCTTCCTCTCTCCATCTGTCTTTGGTGGGATTCTTTTTCCATCTTCTCCAATCTATCCTTCATTAGATGGGCCATTCTCAATGATGTCCCACATAGAGTAATCTGTGGGAAGGATGTATTGCATGATCCTAATCTTCCACATGTCAAACTCATTAGATCTGAGCATTGGAACCTTTGAGACCAAAACACTATCATTTGAACCGTCCATGATGATTGTTGTTTTTCTGAGTTTAACAAAGCTCTGATACCACTTGTCAGGATCGAAATTCAAACAAGAATTTAATTCACACGCACTCAGAATCAATGTTAAAGAAGTTGCGGAAAAACACTTTAACACTAACAATCAATGAAACAGTATATCAAACTCAAATCACAAGTTTATATTGATTCAACTTGATGATTACACACAAAACCTCAATCTGTTGAACAGGCTCAACAGACGTTGTATACTTCTCTATAGAAAGGATCTAAACTAGTCTTCAGGTTAATTCTCTCTAACAAAAACATATGAATGAATAAAATCTCTACTATCAAATACTTCTATAATATATATACAAGACTGAATACAAGATAATTATCAAAATACAATTGATCTTCAGCATCAATACCATAATTATCTTCAGTCTTATCTCCATCTTGTCTTTATCTCCAAATCATCTTTATCTTTAGAAGCAGCACTAATTATCTTCAGAAGTATTAACCATCTCCAGCAGCATTAATCTTCAGCAGTACTAACTACTAGAAGTACTAACTCTCCAAGCAGTACTAAGTATTCAAGTAACAGCACTAACTCTTCAAACAATATTAATTCTACTAGCAGTAGTAATCTTGATAGTCTGGCAGTAGTAATCACTTAGCAACATTAATCAGCAGCATAAACCATAGTTAGTATAATCAGACCCAACAGAATTCGTAAGCAAGCAATTCGTAAGAAGGATATAAGTAAGGATACGAATTGTGAGGTTTTTGCAAGATGGCTTGTGCGAGTTCTTGACCTTTTTCCAAGATGGCTTATGCGAGTTCCTTGAATTCGTAATAGACACAGTTACGAATTCTTCAGACTTCGCGTCTCTCACACTTGCGAAATCTTAGCTTTTCGTATAGAACACTTGTACGAATTCTTTACATAACCATTTTTCTTCTCTATGGTGTGCGAATTCTTCACTTAAGAAATATTGAAATCAGCTATTCTGCGAATTCCTTCAAACTGCGAATATTTTCCTTAAGATTTTTGCGAATTCCATTGCTCTGCGAGTTCTACTTGCGAGTTCTTCATCATCTCTGCGAATTCTGTAGATCTCGATATATTTTTCACAAAAATTCACTGAATTCCATCCAAAACTCTGAATTAGACTCTGAAACTTTGCATAATTGATCACTTTAACATCGTGAACAACCATACAGAGTTAATTTGTCTAATAACAATCATAGATGTGGTAATTGATTCTCAACAGTATACGGCCAAAACCTTTCAGGAAATGCAACAATTGATCAATTTCTTCAATTTTCTTGATCAATTTGATTTTCACTTCAAACAAGAAAGATTCTACTTCATTTGGTGATCATAATGATACCAAATTTGCAATCAATTCATCACTAATTCACAAATTCACTTTCAGTGGAACAATGACTTTTTCTTGAAACAAAAAATTAATCTTTCTGAGTTTTCTGATCTAGCTCTGATACCAATTGTGACCCAGATACTAGCATATGATTCACACAACACAGATTAAGAACACAATTATATTGATCAAATCATTTCTGTTACAATTAATCACAAATCTCACTTTAGTCACAAGTCTCACATGTATGTGTTGTCAGTGTGTGCAGGTTCTTACCAACTATGAATTCGTATCTAATGAGTGTGCTTACAAATATAACAAAGAACCAAACCTATTTATACTAAGTCAACTTGCGTTGACTTTAAAACAAAACCCTCAAACTATTACACAAATAAAACTAGACCCTCACTTTTAATCTTGAATACAATATCAATCTAACAGGGACCAACTTCATTAGCAGTACTAGAAGAACCTACTTCACTAGGGATTTCTGGCACATGAAGTGGTTTTGTCTGAAAGTCAGAATGGTTCTGTGGGCTATTAGACTTAGGATGGTAAGGCAACACTTCTTAAACATTATCAGCTACAAGAGAATGATCAACAACAACATCACTAAGATAAGGAAATCTCAATTCTTTGAAGTTAGGAATAACTGAAGCCTCAATATTAATTGGCTCTGGCACATCATTGTAAACTGGGCTCAAGTGAAGATCTTCTGGAGAGTTCTGATCAAACATAACATTCAGCACATCAAAATCTTTATCTTCAAACAGTCCATCTAGTACACTTTCTTCATTATCAGGAATAACTTCTGTGACCTTTTCAGCATCAACTTCCAAAATCTTAACATCGTCAAAATCACAAACATCCATGAAGTTTTCTTTTTCCTCTTCCATTAACTTCCAGAACTTCTCATACATATCATCAATGTCTTCTTCATCATCAATGTCTTCTTCATCATCATTCAAAGATAAATCAATAACATTCACAGCTTCAATTCTAGTCAGTAAAACAATTTCCTCCCTTGAAATTACCTTAGGGTTTGCAACCCTTGGTTCATCATTTGGATTCACATAGAGAACAATCTTTTTTCCCGTTACATAACTTTGAGCATTTCTCATTTCACCATGAACAATATTGTCTCCTTCCACAAACTAAGATCCACCAACAACATTTTCAGCAGCAACATCAACATCAACTCTCTATTTCTGAATCATCTCCCCCTCATGGTCATGATCAGAATCATGATCATGCATTTTCTGAGTAACAGAGGCCTGGGTCTTGCAAGATGTCTAAACCACTTTTGACAAATCTAGAAAGGCAACTTGTATTGCCTCAATAGACTTCAGAACATCTACTTTGAATGAATTAAACCTTAAAGATCTGACCACATATGCTGGGATTTGAACAGATGGTGGCGGTGGAGGTGTTTGGTGTTGATATTGTAGTAAAGTAAAGATATCAGCATCAACTTGGTTATCTAGTGCTTGGGATGAAAGTTTAGCAAAAAGAAGTGACTTGAGCTCATTAATGCTCATTTCAATAGGTTGAGGTTGAGATTTAGGTAGAACTTGTTGCTCTGGATTAACTACTAGACCTTTCCCCTTTAATAACCTTTTAACTCCCCCAATTTCTTCTGTGAATTTCTCCAACAATCTGTTTTCAACAACCTTTAAGGCGACATCGAGAGATTCATGTGACACAAAATCTGGTAATCTAACACCGAAGTCACGTAGACTTTCTGTTGTGCTGACAGTTGATGAAGCAACTGCATGGTCTGTGATCATTCTTGGCAATGTGGTTGCAATGACAAGACTTCCACCCAGTCCTTGTAGTCCTATAGCAGGAGCTACTCTGAGTGTTCTGGTCAGGTCACTTATACTTATGAGAAATAAGGATGTATCAATATGTTTCCTTGGAATGATAATAGGAAAAACAAAAGGCACTAGACTCAATGGTGCAGACTAAGGAAGTGAGAAATGGGAATGATGTTCTTTAGTTTCACTACCTGAGCTCTACAAATGAGAACTAGATAGATTATATGTTATATCCCCGTGAGTATGTGAAACTTACACCTGTTGAGAGGTGGTAGAGTGGCTGGCTGAGGTGTGCATATGCATAAGTGGGCTACTTATTTCTATTTCAACACTTGCTCACAACACATGCAGTAAAGTGAGAGATGTGGCTGCCCTTTTGGATTTGTAGGTTGGGATTCTCACACTCTCACCATGTTCTTCTGCTTTCCTTCCACTATGTCTCACATTCATATTTTCAACTACAGCTCCCTCATCACTCTTATATCACCAATTACTGCCATCACAATTGAGTCTATGTCCATGCCCATGACATTATCATTGAAATCAACAAAACCAATGTCAGCATTATCTTGGATAGCATCATCACCTTGATCATGTTGATCATCATCAATATCATCAGCATTATCATCACCATCATTTGAATTACTTGCAGCATTTGCATCACTTTCATCAGATTCATCATTTACATCCGCTGTTGTATAATGTATGCATTCCTCATCACTTTCATCTGTTGCTAGAGCTGGATCCGACTCAGTTTCAGAGCCTAGACTTTCCTCAGCTGCAAGTGTCACTAGATGTGAGGCATTTCCCTGTGACCCTGTAGCCTCCAGTCTAGGTCTCCGACCCCCTCTCGTACCCCTCTCGGTATTTTTACTCTTCACTCCCCGTTCATGCACCCCTTGGTAGCAGGAACCCTCATTGACTCCTCTGTCCTAGGGTTTGAGTCCGAGGTAGGGGCAACCGGTTTTGGTCGTCCCACAGACTCTCTATAAGCTAAAACACACTTAGAGTCCAGATCAACATAATCTAGCAGTGCCTCAGGAATAGGAATACAATAGTTAAAGCTCTTCTCCAGTTTCATTAAAAATCTCATAGAATGTGTTGGTGCAACTGGATGATTAGGTCTCTTTGGTTTGTCATTGTTTCCTCTGAACATACTCTTGATGATTAGAGCAAGAAACCTTTGATAAGTCTCAAAAGATGGAGCTTTTGAAGTCTTCTTTGACAGTACTCTCTCACACAGCTCATTCGAAAATACAATTGCATGGAATAGCTTGAGGATGTTGATGTTGTCATTGTCAGTTTCATGTGGCTTTGCAATCAGACACCTATTGATCATTGAGAAGAGATTATATTAGGATGGTGGTAAGTTATTCTTCATGAAATGATTGACCTGAGTCAGCTGCCTAACATACCCCATAGCTCTGATTCCTTCAAACACTTCTGTATCAGTTGGGAATTCATCATATGAATCTCTACCTTCTCTTGAATCTACTTTAGCAACATCCATAATAAATCCTAAACTCTAGAAACCCAAAATTGATTTGTAGTGATCAATCCTGATTTCAAACTTTGGAAGTCTAGAATTTCTAAGGAATTTGATTGTCTTCCAAGCTTGTTGCAAGTCTAGCTCAAGATTTAGATGGTTGAAATCAACAGAGTGATTGTTTGGTGATAACAACTTCTTCTCAAATGGTGTGATCAGAATAAGATCAGGATGGACACCAGGTTGAGACTGGTAGTAAAATCTGGATGAAGGCATAGGATATTCCCTAGATGCCTGTGGTGAATTTTCATCCATTTGAACTTGTTGCTACACAGATTGATTTTCAGCCATATTAGTACTCCCCCTTTGTATGTTCTCCATTTTGAACTTTGATTACTGATTTTCTCCCCCTTGAATTAATCTGGACTTATTGAATATAATCAAATATGCTCCCTCTTCATACCTTTTAAATATTTAACATTCAAAGTGTCCTTCAGTAGTAGTCTTTGAAGTGTAAGTCCTAATATGAATTGATTAGAAGTCAATCTTTCTTTGACATTGAATAATGAGTTCTGAACTGTTGTGTTCAAAAGTCCAACGCCCCCTAGAGTATAGATTCCTACATCACAGGTTGAATAGGTTTTGGTACACATATGAACTTGGGTCCTTCTTTGTTGGTATTTGGAAACTTTATAGAATTGTTTCCACTTCTGATATATGAAGAATAATTTGAAGTTATTCTATATGAACCATACCCGTTTTTGAATATGTGCTTTGTGTACAAAATCATCATTGCCACACAGAGAACAACAAAATTTTCTTTTAGCTAACCTGATTAAATGATTTGCAGACTTAGTGAAATCAGGCTTAGCAAAAGATTTACCTTTATGTGACTTGTTCTTTTGTACCTTTGGTGTAAATGCAATTGATTTATAGTATTTCTCAGCTTCAGGAGATCCCTTTACAACCCAAATCATCTGATCTCTCCCAGATGTTGTTTTTCCAGATTTTAAAAAATAGCTAGCATGTTTATCGGTAGATTTGACATAGAATGAACTTGAAGGTTTAATCTGATATGTTTTCAAAACATTTGTTTTGACACTTTTCTTTTTGAAAACCATTTTCTGAAATAGGCTAGAAATAGATTGAAAAGAACAGACTGATTCATTTGAATCATCATCATAAGAAGATAAGTCAGTTGTATCAGCTGTTATTTTATCAGACAAATCAACATTTGCTATTTCCAGTTGTTCGATTTTATCAGACAATTTAGATTTTTCATTACAAAGCTTCTAAAACTTTCTTTGTAGATCAGATTTATTGCTCCTTCATGATATCTGAAGATAAAGCATCTAGTTTTCTTGTTTATTTGGAAATCTCAGTTTCAAAAACTTTTCTTTCCATTTCAAAATCATTTTCCAAGTTTTTGTTTTTACTATCAAGAAATCTCTTTGAAAATAACAACATTTTTCTTTTAAAACTGTTTCTTCAGTTCAGCTTTCTCAAGTTCAGCTTTCTCATTCTTACTTCTCTCTTCAAACTTCTTGATCCATTAAGTTCCCTTTGCTTGATAGGTAGATACCTGCTTTTCAGCTTTCTTCAGTCTGACTTGCAGATCTACATTCTCAGCTTTTAACTCTGTGTTCTGAAGTTTAAGCTTTTCATTTTCAGCTTCTATTACTGGTATCTCAGGCATGTATGTCACAACACAGTCTCTATTTGTCAGTACTATGTTCCCTTTTTCATCTGTGTAAGGCATTTTGAAATAGATTCTGAAAAGATGCTTGAAATGATCGTTAATCAGATAATCAGAAAAATCAACTTTAAAAAATTGTTCAGAAAAAGATCCAAAAATTTTCTAAGTGAACTTTTCATACACAAAAGAAAATCTTTTCGCACAAGAATTACAATTCGCACAAGAATTACAATTCGCACACAAAGGATAAAAATCCTTCATTTTTCGCACACTGCATGATGCGAAATCCCACTTTTCGCTTGAGGAAGGATGTGAATTCTGTATTTTCGCATGAAGAAGGATGCGAATTCTGGACTAATAAGATTCAAACTTTGAACTTTTCGCATAGAAACATGATACAAATTCCTGACATAGAAAAATTCAGACTTGTCAACTTCACGTATCGATGTGAAATACTCCCTTAGAAAAATTTCAAGATTTCAAGGTGCGAATTCTTCAACTTTCGCACAAAGAGATATGCGAATCTTTACTTTTTGTATCTTGAAGGATGTGAAATACAAACTTTTCGTACACTTGAGATGCGAATTCTGTCCTTATCAATCCTTTTTCTTAAGTTACATGCGAATTTTGTACTTTTCAACTTGAATATCATTGTGTTCCACTAAATTCAACCCAATCCTTTGAATTAGCCTTTGAAAGTTTGTGAATTTGATCATAATATCATCGAGAACAAACCCTTAGCATCAATTTCATCACGAAACAAGAAGATCAACATGATTAGATCAAAATACAGTGCAATATGAACATGAACACAAAAATGACAAATTCAAGAAATTAACAGTGAATTCTTGTGAATTTGTGATTACAATGTGAATCAAAAGTGTTCTATTACTCTATACGAATACAATACAACCAAAAGTTCAGCAAAAACAAAAAAAAATCAAAATCGATCTAAGAACAGTAAACGTGCGAGTTCTTCATGTTGAGCAGTGAATTTTTAATCTTTGGATCAAATTCTTCAATCTCGATTGAGTTGTGATTAATCTGATCCGGCTCTGATACCAATTGTGATTCCAGATTCAAGCATTTGACAATTATAGAATAAGAATCTAATCAAGAACACAATGAAAATCTAGAGAGAGAAAGTATGGTCACAAGTCATTTGTCATATATCTAACTTGAATGAGTTATGTCAGGATCGAATTCTTAACAAGAATTTATACTCAGAAACTAATATCAAAGAAGTTGCGGAAAAACACTTTGATATTTAATAAAACAGTAATCAAACACAGTATATAATGATCAAACAGTAAGCTTGTATTGAATGCTTAAAGTTACAAGATTACACTCTCAACCTCAATATTGATGAACAGACTCACCAATACGAATTCTACTTCTCTAGAATTAGGATCTATGCCTTGAGGTTGATTTTTCTCTTGAAAAACAATTATGAAAAGTTCTTTCTATCTATTCTATACATTCTATACATATACTGATAAAAAGATAATTACAAAGAATAAACAAATCTTCAGTATATCTTCCATGTATATCTTCTAAGTATATCTTCAGTATATCCAGCTGTAGTACTTTCCATCCGTATCTCTTTAGCAGCACTAATAATGCTCAGCAGCATTAACTTCAATTAGCAGCATTAACTTCAAGCAGTACTAACTACTAGCAGTACTAACTAGCTAAGCAGTACTAACTTTGTTCAAGCAGTACTAACTTTAACTAGCAGCATTAATTCTACTAGCAGTAGTAACACTTTAGCAGTATTAATCTTCAACTTGTTCTGGCAGTAGTAACTACACTTGTACTAGCAGTAGTAACTACACTTAGTAGAATCTTCAGTTCCCAACAATCTCCCCCTAACTTGACTTTTAGAAGAGAAGTCAAGTTCTTCAGATATTCTTCCAGATGCTCTTTTTAATGCTCCCAAAACTTCCAAGATCACGCTGCTAAGTCTGGATTCAGTCCCAAACTCTGATTGATTATCCTCTGAATGAGATACTTGGCCATTTCTGAATTTGGTGCACAACCCAACTTCTTCTTTAGCATGGCATGAACCTTCAGTCTGGTGTGATTATATACTCTATCCACTAGGAAGTATTCTGTGTGATTTCTATCCAAAGTCACTGCATATACTCCACTAGTTTCATATAGAGTCCAACTTGTGACTTCTTTAAACACACTCTTGATTACCTGGTTCACTTCTTCAGGTTTGAACATCATGCATAAATACTCCATCACCAGTTTTGTAAGAGACATTCCTGGAGTATTCAGATGGTCTGCATACAGCTTAATTCCTATGTCAAACATCTCTTCTATATCTGATCTAGAGCATGTTTTGACAACCTTTATCCAAGTATTGAATATTTCATACTTGTCACCTTTCCTCTTTAGTCTGATGTAATCTTTTCCATCCATTTTCAGAACATCCCAGTGAATGATCTCTGGTGGCTTAACTCCAACAGGTTCTGCAGAAATTGGTTCAGGCACTTTGTCCATCACTACCATATATAAACTTACATCATCTTTGATTGATGACCCTTGCTGACTTGATGACTCAGGTGCCACTTCTTCTTCAGCAACATTTTGTTCTTCTTCTGTTCTAGGCTTCTTATCTTTCTTTCTTTTGGCCATCATCTTGGTTCTTTTCAAAGTCTTTTGAACCTGCACTAGAGTAGCTTCCTTCTTCTTTTCTTCCTTTTCCCTTTCCATTTCTTTTATAGGAGTTCCCTCTTCACTTTCAGGGAATGGTTGATTCATATCTATATCATGTCTCTCCTTTGCCCTCTTTTCAAACTCCACTCTATCCTTTTCATTGCTCTTCAGCTTCTCCATTTCTTTCTCATATAGATCCTTGATTTGATCAAAATTCATCTTCACAAACATTTCTTTCTTTACCCCAATTGCACTTTTCAAGAAAGTTATCATTTTGTTTCTTTCCTGAGTAGCAAGGTAAGTTTGTGAAGGTCTTCTCTTCTTTGCACTTGATCTGACCATCATAGCCTTTCTCAAGGTTATTGCTCTTTGCTTGGCTTTCTCTGTTTCTAACCCTTTCTGGAATGCTTCATTTAACTCATTTGCTAGTGCTCTGGCCATTTCTCTGTCTTTTTCAACCTGTTCCTTTTCTGCTAGATCTAACTCTTCTTGCACTTTCTTTGCTAATGCTTCATCTGACTCAATCATCTTTTGCTTTTTAGATGATTGATCAGATTCTATCATCTTTTCTTTCCCTTTTCTTTTTATATCTGCAGCCATGTCTTTCTTTTCTGACTTCTTGTCTCTCCCTTCATTTATGACCACTCCCTTTGCTTTGGGAGTGTCATTCTTAGCTTTTATTAGCACTTCAGCTACTTCAATTTCTGTTGGTGTTAACTCTGTTACTGCTGCTTGTGAGGTTTCAGCAGCATTAACAGTTTCTGCTTCCTTCTCCCCCTCAACTTCAACTCTTTCTTTATCAAACTCCCTTTCACTTGATGCTTCTTCCATGTTGATCTCCCCCTTTTTGGGAGCATCAGTCTCTGGTTTCCTCCTTTTGAGCACAAATTGTTTCTTTCTTTTCTTTTGAACCAGCCTGGTCACCATCTTCTTTAATTTTTCAATTTGGACTTGTTGTGACAGGATCACCAGCTTCATCTCCTCTATTTCTTTTCCTTGCTTGATGACATCCTGGTTGATGTTTCCCATGGTCTCCATCAATTCATCATAGTTATATCTGTCCTCACCTTCTCCAGGAGTGTTACCCCCTATTGAAGAATCATTGGATCTTTTAGTAGTGGAAGTCTTCTGCCTAGCAGAAGCACTATCCGCCCCTGTGGTTTCTTGGCACCAGGGACCTTCAAATGATTGCTCATTCAAAGTTGCCATGGGGGAGGTCTTATTGATGTTACCACTGTCCTCCTCTGTGTTAGCAGGAGTAGTGGCAGCCTCATCTCCCATATGCTCTACCTCCTCCTCAGAGAGCACCTCCTTTGGGTTGGGAGACACCCTTGTGGTTTCCCTTTGGATATTCTCTAGGGGAGAATTCTCCCTTAGAGGGCTTAAAGGCTGTGTGGGTGATGGTACAAGAAGGGAAGGAGCCTTCTTTACCTGTTTTCTTTGATAAGTTTGGGTAATTGGAGAGGTTGGTTTTGTAAGAATGGACTGGGGAATTGTTTTTGAGTGAGAAGGTTGGGCTTGGCTAGCAGTGGGATGGTCTAATGAGGGCCTTGACCCTGCTGCCATACCTTCAGTGGTTTGGGACACCACCATCATTGTAGAGAACAATGGGGTGTCAACTCCTTCCGAGTCCCCAGCAGATCTTCTCATATTTGAGAAAACCTTGCCTTTAGGGGGTTTAGGTACATATACCCCAACAGGTTGAGGTATATCCGTCAATTCATGGTTAATTACTTCCTGAACAAATCTGGGATACATAAAGAAACTCTTTTTGTTTCCCATATTTGATACAAGATCACTAAAAATCATCTTTGAGAAATTGTACCTTCTGGATGTAGCCAAGCATACCAAAGCATATGCAATTGGACTGCTGAACTCACTCCATCCAGTGGTCTTTTTGGAGATACAATGCATTAGGGTATGAACAAGAAAACGCCATTGGGGTGAAAATTTTGCTTTTGAGAATTTGAAAACACCCAATGGGCCTCCATACCCCATTCTAGTAAGATTAGAAAACAGTTCATCATTAGAGATAGACATTATACCAGTGGCATCGTCTAGACGTAGACTGATGCGAATGACTTCTTCAGTAACTGTAAGTGAGTGATCACAGATTCTTGTCTTGATCATTTGCACACCATTTTCCACAACAATGGTTGCATTAGCCCAGAACTGCCTTTGGTGCTCAATGTAGATTGTAGGTGATACAGTAAGAGCATGAGCAATGTGGCTCGACTTCAGAAAGTCGACTATCTGATGAAAACCTTCAGCTTGTTTTGGCTTTTGTAGCATCGCAATCTCGTTGTGCTCGTCGATGAATGTCATGGATGCCATTGATCTTAGCGAAAACTTGCCTGAAAACTTCGGACCCATAATCCAGCATTTGATTCTGAATCCATAAGACTTGAGAACAGCAACTTGCAGCTGCTATGTACTCTGCCTCTGTTGTAGATGTGGATACGGTGGTTTGTTTCTTGCACTGCCATGAGACTAGTCTAGCACCCAAAAACTGACATCCTCCAGAAGTAGATTTTCTGTCCAAGTTTGCCCCACCTAGATCACTGTCTGAGTATGCTATTAGGTCAAATGGTGAGTTATGAGGATACCAAAGTCCCAATCTGGGTTGCCCTTTGAGATATCTGAATATCCTCTTAACAGCTTGAAAGTGAGATTGCTTTGGCCTAACTTGAAATCTTGCACATACACAGACTGGAAACATAATATCTGGCCTTGATGCTGTGAGATACATGAGAGAGCCAATCATGGATCTATAAAGATGCACATCCATATCCTCCCCCTCAAGATCTGCTGTGATCTGTTTGTGTGTTTCCATAGGTGTGCTTGCAGGTTTTGATTCTGAGAAACCAAACTTGGTTAGAATATCCTGCACATACTTGGATTGACATATAAAAATGCCATCTGACTTCTGTTGAACTTGGAGTCCAAGGAAGAAAGTAAGTTCCCCCATGGAACTCATTTTGAACCTTTGATGCATTAAATCCTCAAACTCCTTGCACATATTGTTTCTTGTAGAACCAAAAATAATGTCATCAACATATATTTGGACCAGCAAGATATCCTTCTTCTTTCTTTTGATAAATAGAGTCTTATCAATGACTCCCCTTTCAAAGTCATTTTCCAAGAGATAGGATGACAGGGTGTCATACCATGCTCTTGGGGCTTGATGTAGTCCATAAAGTGCTTTCTTTAATTTGTATACTCTGTCTGGATAGCTTGGGTTTTCAAACCCTGGTGGTTGGCAGACATATACTTCTTCTTCAATTGACCCATAGAGAAAAGCACTTTTTACATCCATTTGGTAGACTTTGAAGTTCATGTAAGAAGCATAGGCTAGGAATAGTCTGATTGCTTCTATCCTAGCTACAGGTGCAAAAACTTCTTCATAATCTATGCCCTCTTCTTGAGTGTAGCCTTGAGCTACCAGCCTTGCTTTGTTTCTTATAACAATACCTCTTTCATCTCTCTTGTTTCTGAAAATCCACTTTGTGCCAATTGCTCTGTGACCTTTAGGAAGGTCTACTAGATCCCATACATCTTGTAGCTTGAATTGTAACAGTTCTTCTTGCATTGCTTCTATCCAGCTAGATTCTTTCATAGCATCATGTGCCTTTTTAGGCTCAAGCTGGGATAGAAAACAAGAAAGGACTGTATGCTGTTGATCTTTCATTTCTTGAAGCCTGCTTTGATGTCTAGTCATCATAGGAGAAGAGATATCCCCTATTACCAGTTGTGGAGGATGATTCTTTTGAACTCTTGTGTTATGACTAGGTTCTTCATTCAGTCCAGCCTCTAGATTAGAGTCATGCAACTCCACTGAAGTGTCTTCAGATGTCACTTCTGATTCTTGAGTCTCCTCATCTCTAGTGTCTTCTTCACTCTGACTTGGTTCAGTAAATGATTCCTTTTCACAGTCTTCATTTACTGTGGGTATGGGAAAAATCACAGATTTAGATATACTTTCTTGAACTTGTGTGATCTCTGATTCTCCACCATCTGTTCCTGTATACTCATTACTGAAACCAAAAGAGTTAGTTAGTGAATCAATGTCAAATAGCCATTGAGGTCCAGACCCAACAGGATTTGGTGTGTTCTCATTGCATTTGACATTGTCACTTTCTTCAATTATTCTAGAAGAAGAGTTAAAAACTCTGTAGGCCTTACTCTGAGATGAGTATCCAACAAGAAATCCATCATCTGCTTTGCTATCAAACTTACCTAAGTGAGATTTGGTATTTAGAATTGTACAAGGACACCCAAAAGACTTGAAGAAACCAATAAAAGGTTTTCTTTGATTTAAAAGTTCATATGGGGTCTTGTTCTTTTGCTTGACCACTAGAACTCTGTTTTGGACATAACAAGCAGTATTAACTGCTTCAGCCCAGAATGTAATTGGCAATTTTGAATCAGCCAACAGAGATCTAGCAGCCTCTATTAGTGTCCTATTTCTCCTTTCAGCAACACCATTCTGTTGAGGAGTTCTAGGAGCACTATATTGTCTCTCAATACCTTTTCCTTCACAAAAAGTGTTTAAATCATGATTTTTAAATTCAGTTCCATTATCTGATCTAATGACTTTTACTCTTTGATTAGTTTGGTTTTCAATTCTTAGAATAAAGGATTTGATAAGATCACTTGTTTCATCCTTAGTCCTTAGAAAATATACCCAAGTAAACCTGGAGTAATCATCAACAATAACCAAGCAGTAAGATTTCTTGCCTATACTCATAACATTTGTAGGACCAAACAGATCCATATGCAATAACTGGAGACAAGAAGAAACAGAATTTAACTCTTTGGTCTTATGAGAAGTTTTGTGTTGTTTGCCTTTGAGACAAGCAACACAATGATCATCACATGAAAAGACTTTTGAAGGTAAACCTCTTACAAGGTTATTTTTAACAAGATTGTTCATAGTCTTGTAATTCATGTGACACATCCTTCTGTGCCAAAGGGAGGATTCATCTATAGAAGCTTTTGAAACAAGACAATTTAAAGATGAATCACTATCAACATTGTCCAAATCAAGACAGTAAACATTGTCCTTCCTTGGAGTTCTAAGTAGTATCATGCTTTCATCAACTACCTTGAACCCTGGAGCAAGAATCATACACTCAGTATTAGTAAATAATATACTATGTTGTTTGTCACAAACCTGTGATACACTTAACAGGTTGTACTTTAATTGATCAACATAGTAGACATCCTCAAATGTCATCTTACCTTTGGTGACATTACCTTTTCCACTTATCTTACCACCAGTAAGATTGTCTCCAAATGCAACATGTCCTCCATTAATTTGCTTGAAATCCTGAAGGCATGACATGTTGCCAGTCATGTGCCTAGAGCAACCACTATCAACATGCCATATGCTCTTTCCCTTGAGCTGTTGGTTGCCCTGCACATTAAATAAATCAATTAGTATGATTGGGGACCCAAGCCAAAGTGATCTTGGGTCTTCCTTTCTCATCAAAGTATTTACATTCCTTTTTAATGAGGTTTGTAAACTCAGAGCACTCTTTATTAGAGTACTTTGTCAATATGATTGGCTTAGCAGAATCAACACTGGAAGCAGTACTAACCTTAGAAGTACTAACAGAGTTAGCAGTACTAACAGGTGTAGCAGTACTAACAGGTTTAGCAGTACTAACCTTGTTAGCAGCATTAACCTTGTTAGCAGTAGTATTACTTCTAGCAGCACTATCATTGTCAGCAGCACTATTTGTGGTAGCAGTACTAACAGTTTTAGTGCTTTTAGGAATCCACATATTGACACTTTCTTTAACAGAATACTTTTTCTTCATGTGGCTTTTAGTTTTAACATTTTTCTTGGCCACATGGTTCTTTTCAATTTTCTTATAACCAAAGGGTTTTTGCATGGATCTTTGGAAATTCATTCTTTGGTTCACAGGATTGAAATAACAGACTTTTGCAAGATGATTCAATTTGCCACAGATAAAGCAAGGTTTTGGTCTATTGATTTTACTCAGATCAACCCCTTGTTTATTTGCCCATTGATTATTCCAGTTTCTTTGATTTCCCCTCTTTTTGTCCTGTTTTTGGGGTTCATTCTTCTTACAAGTACACTGTTTGCAAGGACCTGGATTCACAACTGTGGTCTGTTTATAATGGACCTTACCAGACTTTTCCTCTGTCTTCTCTATTTTCTTGGATTTGATCCAAGCCCTTCCACAATACTCATTGGTGATAATGTTGTTTTCTATAGAAGTCTCACCACTCACCTTGTTCTTCTTACTCTTGCCAACCTCTTTCTCAGTCTTATCCTCAACAATTACCTCATCTAAAGGATCTATTTCAGTGGCTCCCTCAGGCAAGTCCTTCCTATCTTTGGTGTCTAACAGGTCTGAAGTAGGAGGAATGTAATTGTTGTTATATGGTGGAGGTGTGGCATTATACCCAATTCCTCTTCTTAATTTATCATGAATCTGATTTTGCAGTAAGGAGTCCATTGCTTTAGAAGCATTGGAAAACTTTTCTACATCAAGCTTAACCTTGGTTAACTCCTCTTTCAGTTTTTCACTCTCCTCTTTAGATTTGGTCAGTTTAAGTTCTAAATCCTTTTTCTCCCACTGCCAGTAATTAGTGTCATATGAGTGTTGTAGTTCATTGGCTTGAAAACCTTTGATTTGATCTTCAAATCTCTCTACTATCCTCACATATTCTTTTATATCCTTTTCTAGTCTCTTTAGGTCATCACTCATCTTCTGATTGTGATCCCTGTACCTTTTAACAGTGTCTATGCAAGTTTTAGAGCAGAGATTAGAACTTACCTCAGATGGGAGATCAGATACTTTTGCCATAAGAGCTTGATTCTGAATAGCTTCTTCTGCTTGATCACTCCAATCAAACCCCATTCCTTGTTGAGAAACAAGGGCTTGAGCAGAGTTTCTGTTGTTATTGAAGCTTCCAGATTGAGCTTGTTGATGGTTGTTGTTGTGAGACATTCCACTTCTGCATTCTCTAGCAAAATGTCCCTTCAGATGGCATTTGTAGCATTCTACCTTTGATTTATCAAACCCTGCTCCATCTTCTCTTCTTTGTGAAAAGTTGTTTCTTCCAGTCCTCTTTATAAACTTTTTAACCCTCATGGAGAGCATTGCCATCTGCCATTTAATATCCATCTCTTCCAGATCATCAGGATGAAGTTGTTCTAAGTCATCATTGATCAAAGAAGAATTTCCATGATTAGAAAGAAGAGCTTCAAATACATAGTCAGTGCCTTTATCTATATTTGATCCATTAGCAGCATTAACTGATTCAGAGTTAGCAGTAGAATCAATTGATGCTGATAGGAGTGCAGCATTATGAACATATCCAGAAGGCTTCTTCTTTGCCTCCACCTCAGCTTCAAATACTCTAAGATCATTATACAGATCATCAAGTTCTTTTTCTTCCAACTGATCATTCTGTCTGAATGACACAGTGTACATGGTCCATTCATCTCCAAGGGACCTTAAGAACTTTCTGTTCACATCATCTTGATCAATCTGTACTCCCATAGTAGCTAGTTCACCAATTAGTTTATTAAACCTGTCAAAAGTTTGAGTCATGGACTCATTCTTAGTTGACATGAAGTTTTCATACTGTTGCTTTAAGATTGCCTTTTGATTTCTCTTGGTACTTTTGGTACCTGAGAATCTCTTCTCTAGAGCATTCCAGAGCATCTGTGCATCAGTACAATTGCAGAATTGGTGTTGATACTCATTTGGAATGGCCAAGAGCAGTGTGCTCAAGGCTTTCATCTCTGTCTGTCTTGATTTCCTGTCTGCATCTGTCTTTGGAGGAGTTCTTTTGCCATCTTCACCAATCTTTCCTCCATCAGATGGGCCATTCTCAATGATGTGCCACATAGAATAATCTGTGAGGAGAATATATTGCTTGATTCTGATCTTCCACATATCAAATTCATTGGATCTGAGCATTGGCACTTTTGAGACCAAAGTACTGCTTGATTCTGTAAGATTTTCCATGATGAATAACTGTTTCTGAGAGAATTTAGCTCTGATACCACTTGTCAGGATCGAATTCTTAACAAGAATTTATACTCAGAAACTAATATCAAAGAAGTTGCGGAAAAACACTTTGATATTTAATAAAACAGTAATCAAACACAGTATATAATGATCAAACAGTAAGCTTGTATTGAATGCTTAAAGTTACAAGATTACACTCTCAACCTCAATATTGATGAACAGACTCACCAATACGAATTCTACTTCTCTAGAATTAGGATCTATGCCTTGAGGTTGATTTTTCTCTTGAAAAACAATTATGAAAAGTTCTTTCTATCTATTCTATACATTCTATACATATACTGATAAAAAGATAATTACAAAGAATAAACAAATCTTCAGTATATCTTCCATGTATATCTTCTAAGTATATCTTCAGTATATCCAGCTGTAGTACTTTCCATCCGTATCTCTTTAGCAGCACTAATAATGCTCAGCAGCATTAACTTCAATTAGCAGCATTAACTTCAAGCAGTACTAACTACTAGCAGTACTAACTAGCTAAGCAGTACTAACTTTGTTCAAGCAGTACTAACTTTAACTAGCAGCATTAATTCTACTAGCAGTAGTAACACTTTAGCAGTATTAATCTTCAACTTGTTCTGGCAGTAGTAACTACACTTGTACTAGCAGTAGTAACTACACTTAGTAGAATCTTCAGTTCCCAACAAGTTACAATGACAAGGTTACAAAAGATTACCAAAGATTTCAAGGAAATGAAAAAAAGACAAGGTATTTATATGAGTCAAACAAGCCTTGACCTCATACAATACTTACAAGCAAAGTCAACAAAATCAAATTACAAATTGATTCAAACTAAGTTCTAACACCTTCCTTCGCTTTAAACTCTTCATAGTTATTCAGACAGTTTGACACCTTAAATTGATTGCCTACTTTGGATCCCATCATCATCTTTTCAAGATGATCCCACATCTGTTTGCCGGTAGCTTTGTAGCTGTCAAAATTTACATATATTTCATTAGGAATCCCTTGAAGTAGAAAAGATTTTGCCAGTCTATTAGCCTTGTGCCTCATCTTCTTTTCATCAGTATACTCTTCAAAACCAATAACATACTCTTTCGTAATCACCTCTTCTCCTTCCTCTTCTATATTAATAAGCTTGGTTGGGGGTTTCATCAAACCTTCTTCTAATTATTTTCTGATATACTCTCCAATCTCATTTCTATCAATGAAATCCAAAAACCTTTCCTTCCATTGGTCATACTCTCCTTTGAAAAGTACCGGTGGTTTAACATTGCTTCCTATAGCCAAACCATCTCTTGAAGTCATCTTGAAAGTTGCATAAATCTTTAAACACAAAATCAGAAATTTTCCAAAAAGTTGAAAATAGTCAAAAATTGACCAAGTATAGATTTCTCACGTCACAAAAGTCTCTTTTCGCACCACACAGGATGATCTTTTCGCACACAGAACAGAATTCGCGCACCAAAAGATACGAAAACCAAGTTTTTCACACGCTACATGATGCAAATTTTAACTTTTCGCACGTAGCTTGATGCAAAATCCTCACTTGAAACTTCAAACGTCCAAAGCTTTTCGCAGATGAAAAAAGTACGAAATCTTGACTTAGGAAAATTTCAAAAATTCACTTTTCGCAAAAGAATATTATGTGAAATCCTTACATAGAAATATTTCTATAGTCAATGAGATGCGAATCTATTAGGACTGAAAGTCCTATGTGTTGAAAGTGGAATAAAGTATTAATAAGGTGTATTTTGTAATTAATCCAATAGTTTTATAGCTCATAAGCCCATTATCTTGTAAGCCTGAATATATAATAGCTTTTCTAGTTCATATTTCAGGTAACACAAGTCATTTGTTAGATTGCTAGTCTATAGGTTTACATATTCTGATCAAATATTCTTTTTGTAAACTTAAACCCTTTGATTTCATAATAATCATATGACTAGCAATTGTGGCTTGATTATTGTTCTACATTGAATATTTACTATTGATTGCACTGTACTGGGATCTACAATTGGTATCAGAGCAAAGAGACTAAAGGTTTGATCCAGAAAAAGGTTTGTCTAAAAACCCTATTCGTTTATCTGCTTAATCTGCTAAGTTTTTGGTTGATCTGGGTCGATTGATATTTGTTGTTTATCGATTACAGTTTATTTGCTATTATCGATCTAAGTTATCTATCGATCTGTTTGATTTCTGAGTTATTATCGATCTGTGTTGTTTATCGGTCTAAGTGTGTTCATCGAAAATCAATTGATTTTTCCGGTCTAATCTTACTACTGTTGATTTCTTTTTCATCGGTCGATTTTTGCATAGTTGTTTGAATCTGATTATTTGTTTATCGATTTTAATTTATGGGTTTGGTCTCGATCGAATTCCAGAAATTCTTCGAGTTCTTTGATCTGTTCTTCGTGATTATCGGTCCTTATCTGGTTATCTGTTATTGACCGATAGTGTTTGACCGATAGTTTACTTGACCGATAGTTTAGTCGACCGATAGATATTGGCCCAATAACCTTCGACCGGGACGTTGTTGTTACCAGTCTTTTGTTCGATCGATATATAGTCTCTACCGGTCCTTTGGTTCGACCGGTGTCTTGTAATTATCGGTCGTTTATTCGACCGGTACTTTGACATTATCGGTCCTTTGCTCGATCGGCTCATTACCTTCGATCGGTTCCCTGCTTACCGGTCTTTGTCCTTTGACCGATACTTTGTCACTTTCGGTCCTTTGGTTCGACCGATACATTGTCAATACCGGTCCTTTGCTTGACCGGTACATTGTCTTTACCGGTCTTTTGCTTGATTGGTACCCTGCTCGTTCATAAAAAAAAAAAAAAGGTCAAATTTTTTGTCTCACGATCATTTTGCAGTGCATTTCTATTAGCCCCTGTACTTCAAGGTTTCAGTAGTTTGTCATTAGTGACCTAAACTTTCAAGTTTCACACTTTGTCACTTTTGGTCCTTGCACTTTCAAATTCCACCTCTTGTCAAGTTTAGTCCCTGTATATCAAAAGGAATGCCTTCAAGCGAAGCTCTTTCAATGAGTATGGATGAGATGCCACCTGTTCTTTACAGAGGAGAATATGACCAATGGAAGATTCAGTTCTTAGACTTCATTGATAAACTTGACTTGAGTGATTATATCAGATTATCTCTGAGGGAAGGAAGAATGGAAACTCCGACAAATATTTGTTATTTTATGGGAGAAAATGGAAGAACGGAACACGAAATGTACACACTACCATTTCAAGAATACACAGATGAGCAAAGAAAGAGATTAGAAGCTGATACATTGACTAAAGCTTTTATCTTGCAAGGAATTTCCGAGGAGATTTCAAAAGAGATTTCTATAAGTTTAGACAGTAAAAAGGCTACAGGAAAACAGTTGTGGGAACATCTTGAGAAGATAATGATAGGACCAAAGATGTCTTCAAGAGTAAAGTTTTTGGAAACTGAGAATTCTGAACTAAAAAGACGTATTTCTGATCTGGAAATTCAAATTGTCCAAATCCAACAAGCAACATATGTTGAAAGTTTTGAGGAGCAGATTGAGCATCTGAAAGATACAAATGCTGAGCTTCAAAAGCAAATATCTGATTTGGAGCAAAATCATGCTCAAAATAAATCCGAGTTTGAGAAATCGTTCGCAAAGAAGTTCTCAGATTTTTCGAGAAAATGTGCTGATGAGAAGAAAGAAGTTGAGCTGAAATGCATAAAACTTTCTCAGCAAGTTTCTGATTTTCAGAAAGTAATCATTCTTGAAAGAGAGAAGTTTGCCAAAGAGAAGAAGGCCATTGAACAAAAGAATGTTGGTTTCTTCAAAGAAATATCCGGCCAAAGAAACAATGCTGAGAAGGGATTTGAAGAAGAAAGAAGCTTGTTGAGACCGAGATCAAAAAGCTTACTGCCAAGTTATCTGAACTATCTGAGAAGGCACTAAAAGAGCAGCAAACGAAGTCTGAGTTCACGAAGAAGATTGACCTGCTTTTTCAAGAAAGAGACAACTTCGCTTCAACGATTAAAGTGCTTGAAAAGTCTGTATCATGTTCAAATCAGAAATATGTCTCTTTACAGAGGTCAGTTAAATCGTTTGATCAGATTCGTAAGACTAACCTTTTCTATGGTAGAATTATAAATGATTTAGGTACACGTCATAGAAGAAGGAGATACAAAGAAGAGGAACTGGTCTGGAAGAAGAAACCTGTTGAAGATGAGCTGAAAGAAAGAGAATCATGTGTACATGCGTCTAATGCCAAGAAGAACAAAGCGAGTAAAAGTAAACCTGATCATATCTACTCGAGAGATCAATTACTCAGGTTGTCAGGTAAGAAATACCATTGTTCTTATTGTCGTACGCATGATCATATTCACAAAACAAGTGATCATTTATGGTATGGTTCTTATTCTATTACCCCCACAAGAACTGCAACTAACATCCGAGGACCCAAACACCAGTGGGTACCAAAGCCGAAAATTGATTCTTTGTTATAGGCACCTACTGTCAAGGGGAAGTAGAAGAACAATGGCTTCTAAGTAAATCAGCTTAGAACCCGGACTTCAACGAAGTTTGGCTTCTGATCACATGACAGATCAGGACCCGTTCTTCAACGTTCAGACCTGGATATTTTGCAAATATCCATCGGGAGCTTAAAAGACCTAAATCATTATATCATGATTTGAAGGGGAGCTTAAAGGTAAATATCTTTTGATCTAGATCTCTGATTGTTTGGAAGAAGAACAACTTTCAAGCATGAAAAACAGTTTCTGAAATGTTCAAACCACTTCTGATTCTCAAAAGGTTTCATGAATCGAGAAATGTGAATTTAACTGTTTTTCATTTTTTAAGCTTTAATGTTTAACTGACTGTGTGTTTCTAAAGATCAATACTTGCGTATTATCTTATCCTTATACTGTAACGTATTCACACACACAGGTTCAGTACTTCATTTGTATTTGTTATTACCATGTCTCATAGCGAACCAGTTTTTCGATGGTAATACCCCCGTTTGAAATTCAATGTTATTGAGCATCAATCATAATATCTAATCTTGTGCTTTCATTGCTAAATTGTTTATATTCGTTCATATAAACAAAATATCCAATTCTTTGATACCCTAACCAGTTTAGTTGATCTGATTGATACATTGTCAGTTTTTCAAAGATCAATTGCTCAAATCTCCTGAGCATACTTTTTGGCAGTGTTATCTTATTTGAGCTTAAATGTTAAAGTTAGACTGTTGAGCATCTATTTTTTAGGACTTACATGGTATTTGTGTGAGAACTTAAACGGAACTTCCATGGATTCACGTTAACAGTGTTTCCTACCCCGGAAGTTATCCTTGAGTGTTTGAAGGGTGAGGGGTCATAAATCAAAGAGTGGGGGAGATAACTCATCCGGTTGAGTTTTTCTTATTGTGCTGAGCGAAAAAATGAAAAAGAGAGTTTGGTTAGAAGTGAGCTTTAATGTTAAAAAGAAAGAGGGTGTGAGAACAGAATTAAAAGAATATGAAAACTCTGCGCCAAACACTTTCTAAGCCGGGCAACCACATCTACTGATTGGTTCACATTCTTTGGTAACCATCACTGAAAAGGCACCTAGCCCATGCCAACTCTTACATTAACCCCATCAGCTACTCGTTTCTTTCTTAACAAAGAAATGTTTCATTTTCTTTGGGGACACAACATATCTGCTATATAGTCTTCAATCGGAACATTTAGATATTGAAAAAGAAGGAAAGTTTCCCCACCTTCTCACCTCTTTCATGCACATTGAGTCCGTGTAATATCTGTTGCTGTCTCAACAGTTTACACAATTTGAGCCTGATGTAGCTAAGAAGCTTCAATAATTTCTACACTTTCACGAGCACACAAGGAATGAGTTTTCTTGTCATAACATTCATAGAAAATTCCTTTGTGGTTTTTCGATGATTGAATGGAAGCCCTTGGGGAGTGAACATCACAAAAGCTCCTTTCCAACGTACATCTGTTGTACAAAGTGGCTCCGTGCTACTTACAGGCATACTAACTATATCATTTGTTGATTCATGTTTGCAATTCCTATTATATCTGAATTTGAAAAGATTCGGATATATACATTTCATGAATTGACGGATACTCAGATCAAAGGGCGGAGAATGTCAAATTATCATAAAAGGAGAGATCAAAGAAAGTGCAGAAATTGAAGAAGTTTTGATGATCATGATGCTCACAATCATCAAAAAGGGGGAGAAAAAAAAAATCAATTTCAATATTTTAAAGAGATTAAAGTTATTTCTGAAGACAGTCTAGAGATTAAAGAGATGAAGATGATGTTTCATTTTTCAAAGTTGTATTATTTAATCTTTCACGTATCATGTGGTGTTTGCTACAAATTTGTTTATCATTCCTCTTATGAGTTGATTGAAACAAGTTCTTAAGCTGAAAGTCTATTCAACTCGCGGTTCAAAGACATATTCTTTGCATTAAACTGAAGTTCCACCGTGGAAAGTCACGTTACTCTCACATTATCTTTCTTGTGTGCTGATCTGATGTGATTGAGTTTCTACAGTTAAAAGTTGCGTGATAGTGCTTTCAGTCGAGGCTACTGTACATTGAATTTGGTTACAAAGTTGAAATATGAAGACCAAGAGCTTTATTCAAGGGGGAGTTTGAAAATACATGAAGACACGCAACACCAAAGTTCTTCAAAGATTCAAGAGGGAAAGAAGATCAAGGCCTGAAGTTTTTTAATTCAAGAAGATAAATGCTTTATTCAACTTTAGAGGGAGATTGTTAGGACTGAAAGTCCTATGTGTTGAAAGTGGAATAAAGTATTTATAAGGTGTATTTTGTAATTAATCCAATAGTTTTATAGCTTGTTGGGCCTAAAAGCCCATAATCCCGTTATCTTGTAAGCCTGAATATATAAAGGCTTTTCTAGTTCATATTTGAAGGTAATACAAGTCATTTGTTAGATTGCTAGTCTATAGGTTTACATATTCTGATCAGATATTCTTTCTGTAAACCTAAACCCTTTGATTTCATAATAATCATATGACTAGCAATTGTGGTTTCATTATTGTTCTACATTGAATATTTATTATTGATTGCACTGTACTGGGATCTACAGAATCCTTGAGTTTTTCGCAGATCAAAGAATTGAACAAAAGCTTTTCGCACCAAAAGACTTGCGAATTATTGACTTTTCGCACAAAGACATAAGAAATCTAGCTTTTTGCACATAAGGTCATATGAAATCCGCTCTTCTCGTATCACACTGTATGCGAATTCCTTCCTTGGAAAATTCTAAAAACACAAACAAAAGCCTCTATGAGTTCTTCAAATATGAATCTTGCGAGTTCTTCAGATCTCGGCCTAAAAACTTCAAATTCAGTCCAAAATCGATCCACATCTCCAAAATTGATTATGATACTTCACAAATTTGCTCTAGATCACTTTTCGAACAGGTTACAAACACTCTATTTCAACAAAATCAACAAAAATTACAACTTGATCTAAAAAACTCAGTGTGTTTACAACTTTCGAACAAAAACTCACTCAAATCCAAAATTCACACAAACAGTTGTGAATTGGAAAAAATTATCAACACAAAATCTGGTCTATATCACTAAACGATTACAATACAAGAAATACAACTCAAACATTACACAAAACAAAGAAATTGATTATGGAACAGTGTCTCTTCAAGTTCATGATTTTGATCACCAAAAATTCTCAGATTCTTGAATCTTTTATGAATTTATGCTTGCTCTGATACCAATTGTGTGTCCCAATAATGTGCAATAAGATCAAGATGAACACTATGAATTGAAGCCAAATGCCATATGATATATTTCAATATCACAGGTTACAAATTCATATACAACTCTCTCACACACACACAATATTTCTCTCTAGAATATTTTCAATTCGAATCCCCTATGACATATTACAGAAGAAAAACTATTTATACCTAGGAATGTTACAAGACAAATCTAACTAAGCTAACTCGCTTTGATTTTCCTCATATAGTAGTTTTGACTTTGATCTTTGCCTTTGAGAGTTTGACTTGGACCATTGACTTTCATTCCTCAATTAACTTGGATCTAACTTTTATGTACTAACACAAGAATTCGCAAGCCTTTGTTTGTGAAAAGTCAGAATTCGTACCTTTCATTCTACAGAAAGTGAGAATCCGCAAGCTATCACGTGCGAATTCCTTACTTCTCAGGTACTGTTATCTGTGGATTATGGGATTTTAGTGGTTTGCGAGAAGTGCTTTTTGTGGTCTGCGAAAAGTAAAAGCCTTAAGTCTGTGAATTCCATACTTAGTCAATTTTTAACTAATTTTTAGTTTTTCGAAAATTCTGATTTTTGTTAACGGTCAGTGCATGATTTTTCAACATGACTTCAAGAGATGGTTTATCCATTGGAACTGATGTAAAACCACCCGTTTTGTTCAAGCTGAGTATGAGCAATGGAAAGACAGTTTTTGGATTTCATAGACTGACACGACAACGGAGAATACATAAAGGAGTATATAGACGAAGGTGTTATGAAGCCAATCAAAGCAATTGTACCTAGGGGTGTTCACGGTTCGCTTCGGCTCGGATAGTAAGAAAAATGTGAACCGCATGAGGCATATACCTGGTTACCCGAACCGAAACCGGACCGCAGACCTAATTGAACCGAACTGAAGTAGGTCGGTTACCCGCGTTTCGGTTTATAATTACCCGAATTTTTAGAAAAATATTAATTGCAATATAAATATATTATCAAAATAAAAAATATAAACCAATTACATAATAAATACATAGAAATAATTCAAGAAAAAAAATTGAAATAAGTTTTATTGTTTACAAATATCAATTATTTAGTTGATGACTATTTAAAAATTAAATAGTTAATATTATTAATTGTACTACATATATCGGTTCGGATCGGTTACCCGCGAATACCTACAATTTAAAACCAAAAACAACCCGTGAATACCCGGTTTTTCGGTTTTCAGTTTTTTTGATTTTTGGTTTTTCCGGTTTTCGGTTTTTTCTGTTTCTGATCAAACGATTCGGTTCGGTTTCTCCGTTTTCCGGTTTTGTGAACACCCCGAATTGTACCTGATGATGAAAATGGAAGTTCTGATAGTGGTGATGGTAATGCGTCCCAAGAGCCCAAGACCAACAAAGTATTTCTTGACATTTCCAAATATTTAGCTGAACAGAAAAAGCGGTACAATGCAGATAAGCAGCCAAGGTTCCTACTTCTACAAAGTATTCCAAATGACATATACATAAATATTGACAGCTACAAAGCCACTACAAAGGAGATGTGGGATCAGTTAGAAAAGATGATGATGGGATCTAAGGTTGGCAACCAGATGAAAGTGGCAAACTGCATAAACAACTATGAAGAGTTCAAATCCAAGGATGGTGAAAGCTTGGAGGATACATATGACATATTTGTTTCTTTGCTCAATGAATGGGCCAAGAACAAAGTAAAGAAGAACCAAATTGAAAACAATGTCAAGTTTCGAAGTGATCTTCAACCAGAGTGGAAAAAGCACACGCGAAGGATGAAGCAAATGAAAGATTTGAACGACATTCGGCTAGATGAAGTGTATGAGACTCTCTGTCAGAATGAGGAGAAAGTTGAGGAGATGATGGAATAGAAGAAGAAGAGTGAGAAACCTGTTACTAACCTTATTGCTTTGGTGGTGGAGAAAAAAGAAAAGAAGAAGGATAAGAAGAAGAAAAAGAAGGTTGTTATTTCTTACTCAAATGACAGTGTAAGTGTAGACTTAGATTCTAATGATGGAGAACGTTTGAAACAAGCAATGATTCTGCTAACCCGAGCCTTCCAGAAGAAATGTTACAAGAAACCGGGTTCAAACAGTCAGCGTTATTCATCTGGGTCACGCAATTATGAGCACAAGGAAAGGGTAGAAGGAAAGAAGTATGATGGTAGAAGGTTTGAAGGAAAGAGGTATAAAGAGTGAAAGCCGGTGGAGAAGAGATGCGTGAACAAGTATGACGAAAAGAAAGTGGATGAGCTAGTCAAATGCTATAACTGGGGTAAGATTGGCAATTTTGCCAAAGATTGTCGGAAGCCGAAAGTCCAAAATTCAAATTTGTTGGATCACAGATTTAATCTTACAATAATGGTATAAACAACAAGAATAAGAACAACGGAAACAATATAGTTTAATATCAAAAGCAGATTCAAATATCACAGTTCATAAAACAAGATTTTCTTTGAAATATATTCAAACGATTTATCAGATACAAGATATCTTGAAAAGCATACCTTTGTCAATGGAATGATGGCCCTATTTATAGGACCATAAAGTGAACAGTGTGCTATTTTGACAAATAGAAGCTTGCTTGAATAGTGACCTACTCTAGAAAGGAAATCTTATCACTAATGATGTGTCATCTGTTCTTCTGATACATGTAGAAATATGATCAACTCCATCTTCAGAAAGAATGTCTTAAAAGCTCCGAGGAGTTCTTCAGAACCTCCGATGAAGCCATCTCTGATGTCTTCTTCTGAAAGGCCCCATCTCTGGAATGTACGTCAGAGGCAGGTTCGTCCTATGAAGTCTGTCTCTGGAAGTCCTCTGAAATAGGACTTGGATATTTTCAATACTTTTACAATCTGAAATTGGAGCTAACAATCTCCCCCTAAGTATTGAAAATAGAATTTGCTAAGAGTAGAAGAGAACAAAAAAAATTAATCTAGAAAGCATAGAGGAGAAAATCATCCTCTTAAATATTACTTCTCACAAACATTTGGAAATTCATAACAGAGAAAGTAACATTCAAAAATAACGAAATAAACTAGCACCTATCACTAGAACATATTCCATGAAACTTCATAATAAGCTCTCTAAAGTTAATCATTGAGCCAATCTCTAAGTCCAGTTTCGCCAAAAGATCTGCTCTGTGCCATTCTTCCTTCACATGGATCATCTTCTGCACACCTCTTAAGGTTTCATCAGATTACTTCGATACTTCTGAAGCAAGAAAGATTTTCTTGATTTAATTCACCCTGTAGACGAAACCCAGAGGATCTTCAAGAATTGATCCTGTCTTATGTTTATCAAGATTCTCGATCGTCTCCACAGGTTCAGTCACTCCCATCTTTTCTTCGCCCAGATTCAGAGCAATCTGGAAGTCAAGTCTTGCTCTGAGTTTAACATATGCTTCCATTGCTCTTCTGACTTCAAACATGCCCATTCTGAATTCCCTTCCTTGATCGTATCTTGCAGAGTAGTATGCATACAAGTGAGTTAGATAATATGAATTTATATTTACGAGATCAATATCATTGAACTCGTAAACCTTCTGATTAGAGCGAGTGACCTCATAGTGCCTGTAGATGATCTTGTTATAGGAAAACTTCCTTTCAGAGATTTTGTTGACTTTTATTATTAGATCATCAAAGAGGACCTTCACCCTTGGAGTTGTCTTATCTCTGATGAATCGTCGTTCATAGTCAGGCATATTCTCTCTGATTCTTGGATTCAGAGGAATGACTTGAGTATCTCCCAGATTGAACTCACAATGGATGTATCTGAAGTGATCTTCTATGGAAGCTTCGGGCTTGGAGGCAAGGAATGTGGGAGGATGAGTGAAGACCTTAGCTGGTAAACTAATGCTTGCCTTCGGGCTTGTTTGATTCAACAACTTTGGGTGATGAAGTCTTCTCCCCTTTTTGAAGGTCTGATGACCCCTGAGGCTGATCATCATGGTCAGCAGAGTCTTCAAATCTGGCCTTCTTTCTGGCCTCTTCAGAGCATCCTACCTCTGGTGCCTTCGTCTTTAATGTTCCTTCTAAAGAAATGGCATTCTTTAGAAGATCATCAACAACCACCAAGACATATCTTTTCTTACCAATACTCTTTGTCTTCATCGGTCCGCATAAATCAACATGCAATAATTCAAGTATGTCTGAAGTGCATGGTTCAGGCTTTGGTTTGTGAGGATCTTCCTTCATCTTTCCATTGTCATAATCCTGACAGAGGCGGTCTTTCTGAAAACGAAGTACTGGAAGACATCTCACTGAATCATTCTTGACCAAGCGATCCATTGTAGGGAACTGAAGAATTTACCAAGTATGGTTAATGCTGCCAGTACAAGATTACTACTGCCAGAGGACTTCATTAGTTAATACTGCTGAGTATTACTACTGCTAGTAGAATTAATACTGCTAGTCAAAGTTAGTGCTGCTTGAACAAAGTTAGTACTGCTTAACTAGTTAGTGCTGCTAGTGGTTAGTGCTGCTTAGTAGTTAATACTGCCAAGCCGATTAGTGCTGCTTATAAGATGAAGATTTGAATTAGAAGAATGACAGATGGATATTTTGAAGATATTCATGGAAGATATACTGAAGATATTCTATTTATTGTAATTATCTTTTTGTTAAGTATATATATTGTATAGTTTAGAATAGTGATATAACTTTTAATCTAATTCATTCTAAGTTAATGTTCTAGAGAGAATCAACCTCAAGATATAGATCCTAATTCTAGAGAAGTAGAATTCGTCTTGAAAGAGTTTGTTCTTCAAGATTGAGGTTGAGTGTGTAATCTTGTGATTTGATCATTGAATACAAGTTTACAAGTTGTTAATCATATACTGTTTGTTTACTGTTATATTGAATATCAAAGTGTTATTCCGCAACTTCTTTGATATTGTTTCTGAGACTTTATTCTTGTTAAGAATTCGATCCTGACATCCATATACTTAAAGTTGAGATGAGCTAGTCGACGATGCCAAATCCAACTTTCATGAACAAAGGCTTTAGATAGCAAACAGATGTCAAATGGGATCTTAACCTTGTAAAGATCAATTGTGTACATATTGGATCTTCTTTTTCCAACCAATAAGTCCCTGCCACTGTCATTCTTCACAGCAACTCTTTTAGATTTGAAGCTAACTTCAAGATCTTTATCACAGAACTGTCCGATGCTGAATAAGTTGTGGCTTAGACCTTCGACGTAGATGACTTTCTTGACAGTTATATTACCTTGAACAAGATCACCATAACCAAGAATCGGAGCAGTCTCACAGTTTCCAAACTTGACACGACCGCAACATTTTTCTTTAAAATTTGAGAGAAGAGATTTGTTGCCCGTCATGTGTTTGGAACACCCCGAATCCAGATACCATAAATGACTAAGTTGCACATACAGAAACTACACAGATTTAGGTACCCATATGCTTATGGGTCCCTTCTTGTTAGATTTGTGTCTTTTATTTTTCGAAGATTTATTTTTCAAACACTCAAGAATGCAATCATCAATAGAGGAATAAACATAATCATCAGAATCAGAACTAGAAGAAGAAGAGACATGCTTTGCAATGTGAATCATTTGCGAAATTGAATATTTTTGTATTTTTATTACACAAAACAAATGTATCATTGTCACAAAGATTCACTACACAAGTATCTTCTGACAGTTCATACTCTATAGATTTATGCTTTATCCTCCATATTAGCTTTTGTGATCTCTTCACAGTCCGATCTGAAACAGAAAAATCAGAAGAATTAGAATTTTCAGACAAGACACTATCATGTTTCCTTGACTTCTTTGACCTTCTTCTTTTACGCTTCTTTTTATAATATTGAACATTTAGCGTTAAAGAATCATCAATAATTGAATCAGGAGAAGAAACTTTATCTAAGAAATCTGACTGAGCATTTGACATTGAAGAACTAGCCTTGTAGTGAGAGTTTTTAAAAATGCACAAGTCAGGAGTAGGTTTGCACAACCCATTGGTGGCGCTAACTGAACTTTGCGCAATCAACGGCTGGCGCAAAGTGTCAGTTTGCGTTACCAACTGGTTGCACAAATGCACACTGTTTTTAAGAACTTCAGTATTTTCCTTATAATCTTTAGAAAATCCAGAAGAAATTTTGTCTTCAAAACTTATTTTCATTATAAAAAGAAATAAATCGTTTTCTAAATCATTTTGAAGACTGTGTTCTTCCAATTTATCTTCAAGATCAATTATCTTATCTTCTAACACTAATGGGGGAATGTATCTCCTAGAATCATAAGACACCAGAGATGCATTTTCCTTATTAGTATTAGCTTATATATCAACAAATTCAGTTGGTAATGAAGATTTATTGGAAGACTTGACATTTAAAACATTTTTGAAATTTCTGGACTTCTTAGTTTTCTCAGGAAAATACTTGGCATTTTCAGATGTATAAACAAATGGCATTTCCATTTTCTTGTTATGCATCCTCTTTTTTTATTTTCAATTTCAAAAACTTGCTTTTCATTCAACCAGTCAATTTTAAATTGAGCAGCGTAATTCTGAAGAGTTAGATAATCAAAATTATATAAGGTTGGTGTTTTTGAAATAACATTGTTTAGACAATGAGGATTTTCAAAACCAAGTCCCCACCATTCTTTTATAGCCTCGTCACTCCTAGGCTTATTCATATATATAGTCTGCTCAGTTTGGTTTCTCTTATACAATTTTTCTTCTAACACAATTATTTTATCAGATAAACTTTTGTTGAAATCAGTCAATTCAGTCAAAGAATCACGATAAGTCTGATTTGATAATTCTAAGCCATTCAAATTCTTTTGAAATTTCTCTTTTGTGTCATTTAAAATGATCTTTTCATCTATCTGAGAAATCTTCAATTTTTCAATCAAAACAGACTTGATTTCCAAACTTTTCAGATATGAACTTAGAACGAAAATCATGTAAAGCATTGACAATAACATTCAATTGAGAAGAAACAAAGTTAACATCAAACTCATAAATTACCTCAGAATCATCGGTGGAGGTATCATCTTCTTCATCATCACTCTTGTCATCTCCAATGAAGCACATTGCAGTTGTCTCCTCTTTCTCAGCTTCGTTGTCTGAATGATCCAACCAGTACTCCTCCTCAGCCAGCAGTATAGTTCCATTTTCTCTCTTCTCAGCCAGTTCCAACTTCTTTCGCTAGAAAGCTGAATCCTTTATCACCTTCACTCGACACTCCTTAGCTATGTGCCCCGGTTTGCCACAGTTTAAGCAGTTCATAATCTTCTTCTCTTCCTTTTTAGGCTCAACCACTTTAGCAGGCTCATACTTTGGAGTGAATGCCTTTGATGGTGCACCAGGTTCCACTTTCTTTCAGCCGGATGTAAATCGCAGGTTGTTTGATCCTGATTTGTGTTGGAACCTTTTTTGATAATGTTGAGTGAGGAGTATCATAGCTTTCTCCAGAGCCTCACCATCATCATCCGTTGACCCATCATAAGCAGATTCAGATAAAGCTTTCTCAGCCAGTTGGTTAGCCAGAAGAGCAATCGGATCCACGATCTTTGGCTTATTCTTTTTATCCAGCTTAGCTTTCCTCTCCAGAACCATGTTCTCATTAGTCATCAAAATTTCGTACAATTCCTGAATGGGCATAGTAGAAATCCTGACATCATTTCTCATCCGATGACAGGATTTGCTCCATTCAGGTTATAGTGCATTCAGAAACTTCAAGTTGGCCTCCAATTCAGTCTTGGTAACTTTGATCTTATACAGATCATTGATGACAACCCAAAATCTATCAAATACGCTCTTCAGACTTTCCCCGTCTTTCGCTTTGAATTCCTCAAAAAATTTCACGTACCTTGTCTGACGCAGTTGAGTTGACACAGCTGTACCAAGCATGATATTGTCCAATTAAGTCCACATAAGCATAGGATTCTGTTTGAAACAGTCAATTCTGTTGTAGATCGAATTGGGTAGTGCAAGAATCAGATTAGATTTGGCCTGGTTATCAGCTTGATATCTTAATAATTCATCAGCATCATACTCCCTTAAAGCTTTCTCAACAGTTGTAGCTAGAGTAGTTGCAGTAGCTGGTATAATTTTCATCAACCTCTCCATAGGACCCTCAGTCAGAGATTTCATCATGTTATCCCCATTCGTTTGTCTTTCTATGAAGTTAATGAATCGGTCCTGCCACTGTTCAAATTCATTTTCTTGATCAGTACGGGAGGACTTGTGTCACACACCAATGACATCATCAAGTCATTCTTGTAAACTTGAGCTTGCAAATACATTATGAACACAAACACAATCTGAAAAATTCAAAGTATGGAAGATGTAATTCTGGCGCAAACTTGAGGTTTGCGTGAACAGTTGGTGATGCAAAGAGAGCTTTGCGTGAGCCGAGGGAGACGCAAACTGAACTTTGCGTGAGTCGAGGGAGACGCAAACTGAACTTTGCATGAGCCGAGGGAGACGCAAACTGAACTTTGTGTGAGAGGCTTGTGACGCAAACAACTTGTGAACTGAGGAATACGCAAAGTAGCTTTGCGTAAGCTGAAGGAGATGCAAACTACACTTTGCGTGAGGCACTGGAGACGCAAACTTAGCTTTGCATGATGAACACAAAGCGAAAACCTGAAATACACTGGTGCAAAGATTAGTATAACAAGAACTAGCGCAAACTAAGATGAACTCGCGCAAACTACAGATCTAGCGCAAACCGATGTGAAAATGCAAAAAGCTTACAAAAATCGATTACAAAACTGAATTTGATGCAAATTTATCACACAGATGAGATCGAAAACAGGTTTATAACATTTTTCAATCAAAAAATTCGATCAAAAACCACTAAATCACAAATTCGAGAATGTAACAGTTCGAAAAACGGGTTTCTAGAAAAAAAATGCAATTTCTCAAAATCGATGATCAGAAACCAAGCATGATATTTTCCAATTAAGTCCATATAAGCATAGGATTCTATTTGAAACAGTCAATTCTGTTGTAGATCGAATTGGGTAGTGCAAGAATCAGATTAGATTTGGCCTGGTTATCAGCTTGATATCTTAATAATTCATCAGCATCATACTCCCTTAAAGCTTTCTCAACAGTTGTAGCTAGAGTAGTTGCAGTAGCTGGTATAATTTTCATCAACCTCTCCATAGGACCCTCAGTCAGAGATTTCATCATGTTATCCCCATTCATTTGTCCTTCTATGAAGTTAATGAATCGGTCCTGCCACTGTTCAAATTCATTTTCCTTGATCAGTACGGGAGGACGTGTGTCAGACACCAATGACATCATCCGGTCATTCTTGTAAACTTGAGCTTGCAAATACATTATGAACACAAACACAATCTGAAAAAATCAAAGTTTGGAAGATGTAATTCTGGTGCAAACTTGAGGTTTGCGTGAACACTTGGTGATGCAAAGAGAGCTTTGCGTGAGCCGAGGGAGACGCAAACTGAACTTTGCGTGAGCCGAGGGAGACGCAAACTGAACTTTGCGTGAGAGGCTTGTGACGCAAACAACTTGTGAACTGAGGAACACGCAAAGTAGCTTTGCGTAAGCTGAAGGAGACGCAAACTACACTTTGCGTGAGGCACTGGAGACGCAAACTTAGCTTTGTATGATGAACACAAAGCGAAAACCTGAAATACACTGGTGCAAAGATTAGAATAACAAGAACTAGCGCAAACTAAGATGAACTCGCGCAAACTACAGATCTAGCGCAAACCGATGTCAAAATGCAAAAATCTTACAAAAATCGATTACAAAACTGAATTTGATGCAAATTTATCACACAGATGAGATCGAAAACAGGTTTATAACATTTTTCAATCAAAAAATTCGATCAAAAACCACTAAATCACAAATTCGAGAATGTAACAGTTCGAAAAAGGGGTTTCTAGAAAAAAAAATGCAATTTCTCAAAATCAAGTGAAGAAAAATTCAGATGAGAGAACCTTTTATGCCAGAGCCAGACATCTTTACTGTTCAGAGATACTAGACAAAGTTTCTCTGAGTCACTTTTTATGTGTTTGGTAAAATTCATTCTATATATGTTACTCTTTCTATCTACTCTGAGTATTTCTTGACCTATTTTTGAGAGAAGAAGTGAACAACGTTTTTCTTGAAATTTCACATCAAAACCATGGTCACATAATTGACTTATGCTAATTAAGTTGTGTTTTAACCCATCAACATAAGCAACCTTTGATACATAAACAGTACCTCTTGATAGCTCACCATAACCCTTAATCTAGCCTTGCATATTGTCTCCAAAAGTTACTGCTCCTCCTGATTTAGCTTTGTAAGAGGATAGTAACTTCTTATCTCCAGTCATATGCCTTGGACATCCAGAATCTAAGTACCAGATTGGCATAGACTGTTTCTACAAGACATATTAGAGTTTCTTAGGTACCCATCTCATTATGGGTCCTGTCTTGTTAGATTTCTGAGGATTTCCTTGAATATTTGCCTTTTCATCTTTTGATGTTTTGGCTGAGTTTTTCTTTTTCTTCTGAGCTTTTGTCTCTGAATTTTTGTTCAGAGGCTGATTCAGAAAAGAATGAGAACCTCTGAAATGATTTTTCAGTTTCATCAAGAGTTGGATGCAATTGCATTTTTCAAAACAAGAAGAATTAGAAGCAATGTTTTTTATTTCATTAAATGCATTTGATACATTTTGATTCTTTTTCAAATTAGTACTAGCAATATTACAAGTAATCCTAACTACTTCCTTTCTTCTAGCTTGAAAGACAACCTTCTTTTCAAGTTGTATTTTTTTGTTCAAAAACATCTTCTTCTCTTTGTTGCTCACTGCACAAATAGGATCAGAATGGTTAATTTCATTCCATTTTCCTTTTTCTTCAGGAGTAAACTTGATTGGTTTATAAGTGTAGAGTTGAGAAGTGTTAGTTTTATTCTTTGCTTGTTCTTGTAATTCTTTTTCAAGGTCCAGAGAAGTTTTTGCTTATAGACACATGTCTACAAAACCAGGACATATTGGTATTCTGGATTTATTTTTCAAAACAGAAATAGGAATGTTCATAATTCCAGAACCAACAGTCTCGATCTTTTTATGAATTACTTCTTCTGGTCTATAGAATATCAGTTCATCTATCTCTGGATCAGATTCAGAATCAGAGTCAAGAAAGTCTCTTTTAGCCTTGTCAGAGATAACTACCTCTATAGTTTTTTTGATTTCCTTGGGTCTAGAGACTTTAATGATTCTTTTCGTGCTTTCTTTTTTTTCAAATCAACTATGACATTTTCTTTATTTATTCTTTTGATGTCGTCCTCAAATGTAGTTCTGATGCATTCATATGAGATTGGTGAATACAGAGGAGCATCTGGATTAAGTGAACTCTAAGGTTCATCTTCAGAAGTACTTGTTTCAACGGTACTTGTTTCAGACGTCTCTAATTTTTTTTTGATAAAAGTATCAAACTTGAAAATTTCTCTGGGATTATTGCTCTGAGGTTTTGTGAAAAGTACCTCTGAAGTTTTTTTTCTATCTTTAAGATAGGTTCTGGAAAGTTTTTTTACTTCAGAGTATGCAACATTTTTAAAAATCAGAGCTCTTGTTTTTGACCCTTCTGAGGTTTTTGTTCTTTTGAAATTGTTCAGAGATGGACAGTCAGAGCACTGGACCTTTCCCATACAGAAAGTGGAAGAAAGAGAAGTTTTCTTCAATCCAGTGAATGGATCCAATTCACTGAATCCCAGTCCTTGAGTATCCATTTGAGAATTTATCTTTATATGTACGTCTTAAGCATCTAGATAGGTTTTGATTTGAAGTTCTTTCCTTTCCAGAGATTGATGTAGGATTTCTCTTTCCTTTTGAAAAAAGTTAGTTAAGGCAACAAAATTGAGCCTTTCATACTTAGATCTTTTTACTTCTTCTTCTTTAAATTTTAAAACTTTCTCAACTTCTTTGAATTTTTCTAAAAAAGATTTTTCCTTTTGCTTTTGAGCTTTTTCAAGTTCAGATTTTTCAACAAAAATTTCTCTCCTCCCTGATTCAAGAAGATCCTTTTCCCTTTTGTAAAAACTTAGATCTTTTGTTATTTGCCTTCTCTTTTCCTTTTATTCAAAAAGTTTTTGCTTTAAGCTCTGAAACTCATTTGTTAGCTTAAGAACAACCAATTCAAGTTCACTTTCTGAGGTGGAAGGAGAGTTTACCTTTTCAGAGCAGTCATCTGATGATCCATCAGTCTGATCATCTGCAAAAAGCCATACCATAGAGATTGGTAGCTTCTTCCTCTCCATCACTTATAGAGTCTGACAGCCAATCTTCCATCTCTGCAACAAGTACTCTTTCTTTGACATTGTACTTGTATTTGTTCTTGTAGTAGTCTTGATCTTTGATAAGCCGACCTCTGCAATTTGTAGAGAAATGGCCTGACTTTCCACATCTGAAACATCTCCCATCATTTTGGTTTGGTGGAAGAGCAGGAACTGGTTCTATCTTCTGAGCTTGTGGTTTTGGCTGGAAGTACCTTTGCGGTTGAGGATACCTTGGTTGAAATGGTTGATGAGTTCTTGATTGATGAAATGAACACCCTTTTGATCACTATGCAAAGTGGATCTGGGCTCTTGTTGATAATCTGCATTCTGAATTCTTCTTTCTGGATTTCCTCTTCTTTCTTCATCGTCTCTTTTTCCTTCAAAAAATTTCTTGCCAAATTTCTTGTTAAATTGATGAGTGATTAATGCAAAGGATTTGGCAAAGGCATTGATGTGATCATCTGAGTCTGAATCTGAGTGTTCAATTTCTTCAGTCATCAAAACCTTCTTGGATTTTCTTTTTGGTTCCTTTTTCAAACAGTTATTTGTTTCTGCACTTCTGCTTTCTTGTGATACAGCTTTTTGTTTTGAAATGAGTGCAAGTGGTCCACCTAAAGAGGTTTTTGATTTTTGTTTAACAACTTTTTTTTCCTGTGCTACCAGAGTGCCATAAAGGTCAGTCAATGACCATGATTATAAATTTTGATTGGCCTGTATTGACATGGACAGTTGTGACCATTCTTCATTTAGGCTTTTGAGGAATAGAACATTGTTTTCTTCTTTTGATCTCATAACTCCAAATTTTCTGCATTTATTGATGAGAATGTTGAACCTTGAGTATGTTTGGTGCAAGGTTTCTTCAGGTATTGCATGAAAATCATGATACTCGTTGATGCAAAGATTTCTTCTGTTTTTCTGAGTTTGTAGGCCGCCTTCAAGTTGATTTTTAAACAACTGATCCCATATATCTTTTGCAGTTACACAAGAATCAAGTTCCTGGAAGATATCATTGGGAATGGCCATTATGAGTAATCTAACAACTTTTGAGTCATTTTCCATCATTTTAGTTTCTTCTTCAGTTAGGTTTGAAGTTTTCTTTGCATAGTATGCAAGTATTTCAGCAGTATCTGCTGTTGCTGGAACTTTTGGTACCAACACCATTGGTTGGTGAGGTCCATCGTTCACTAATCTTAAAAGATCCCTGTCCATACCTTCCAAGAAATTTACCATCCTTATCTTCCATTGAGGATATTCATCCCTTAGAAGTGTAAGAGGTTTGGTTAATGATCCAGCTGTATAAATGGCACTTATACTTGAGTTTGCCATTTTGTGAAGAAAAAGATGAAGATTTGAAGAACAAATGCTTTTCTTATGAAGATCTTTTATTAAATAATGTAACTGTGATTTACTTTCAAATCTGAAGCGTATGAAGTTCTTTTTAAAAAACAGAGGTTTATATGAACATGCACATATTTTAAAATCTTGAATCAGTAAGATATAAATCTATCCGAGTATGTAGATATGATCTTTCTTTGTTTAGAAAACAAAGGAGGCTCTGATACCAATTGTTGGATCCCATATTTAATCTTACAATAATGATATAAGCAACAAGAATAAGAACAGCGGGAGCAATATAGTTTAATATCAAAAGCAGATTCAAATATCACAGTTCATAAGACAAATATGTATAAAGTACAAGATCTTCTTTTAAATATATTCAAACGATTTATCAGATACAAGATATCTTGAAAAGCACACTTTTGTCAATGGAGTGATGGTCCTATTTATAGGACCATAAAGTGAACAGTGTGCTATTTTGACAAATAGAAGCATGCTTGAACAGTGACCTACTCTAGAAAGTAAATCTTATCACTAATGTTGTGTCATCTGTTCTTCTGATACATGTAGAAATATGATCAGCGCCATCTTCAGAGAGAATGTCTTCAGAGCTCTGAGGAGGTCTTCAAAGCCTCTGATGAAGCCATCTCTGATGTCTTCTGCTGAAAGTCCCCATCTCTGGAATGTACTTCAGAGGCAGGTTCGTCCTCTGAAATCTGTCTCTGAAAGTCCTCTGAAATAGGACTTGGATATTTTCAATACTTTTACAATCTGGAATTTGAGCTAACAAGATTACTACAAGAACAAGATGCTTTTGGCCTAGCAGAAAGATGCTGGAAAGGCACTAATGGTTGAGGATGACCACTAGCTAGATTTCTCTGATTCTGAAGATGAGAGAGATGAAACAACTCATATGTTCCTCATAGGGAAGAAAGTGACATATTGTGACCCAGAAATACTAGCAGTATAATTTTCAACACAGATTAACAACACATTATTATTAGATCAAATCACATTATTTCATTTAGTCACAGATCTAACTCGTAGTTACAGATCTTACATTCACTGTGTGTTACTGTGTGTTCTTACCAAATCCTCTCTGAAGTCTGATGTGTGTGCGTGTCTACTAATCTAACTAGGAACCAAACCTATTTATACTAAGTCAACTTGTGTTGACTTTACAACAAAACCCTCAAACTATTACACAAATACAAACTAGACCCTCACTTTTAATCTTGAATACAATATCAATCTAACAATCTCCACCTTTAGATTCAAGATTAAATTTTTTTTACAATAATCTTCAGGTCTTCTTATCTTCAGAATAATCTTCATTTTCCTCCTTTGTTTACAACAAACTTTGACAAAATATTGTTAATCAATCAAGTCTTCAAACATTAACAAACTTTGACTTTGAAACCACTTGATTCAAACAACCATTAACTTCAATCTCCCCCTTTTCAACAATCGTTACTTCAACTTTCAACCTGACTTTGAAAATCATCTGTCGCTCTTTCTTGATACAAGTTTTAATCATCTGATCTTGAACTATGATTTATCTCCCCAATTCTGATATAAACTTTTCATCTGAACTTGAACTTTGATACATCTCCCCCTTTTTGATGAATTATGAGAATCAAAATCATCAAAACTCTTCAATTTTAGATCTTTCTTTTGAACATCTCCCCCAAATGAACAAGTAAGCATAGTCTTCATGATCTATCCCTTTGACAATAAATGAACAATCTCCCCAGATAGAAAAATTTGCAATCTCTCCCAATGAATGATATGAGAAAATCGTTCATCTGATCTGAATGAGCCATCAATTCATGAATATATTCATCTGAATCTTTTCAAATTCACACAAATTAGGAGTTGTAACCCTGAATCAACAAATGAAACAGTTAGGAATGCCTGTCAGTAGCACAAAGCCACTGTGTACAACGAATTTACAATATAAGGAGCTTGAAGTGTTGTTCACTCCCCATGACTTCCATTCAATTATTGAAAACACAAGGTATTTTCTATGAATGTTCTGACAGAAAAATGAATTTTCTGTGTACTCATGCTTGTGTTATGAAAGAATTAGCGCAATGATTGTGTTTCATAAGGCTCAAAAGTATGTAAATCATTGAGACAACAATGATGATACATAGACTCAATTGTGCATGATGAAGGGTCGACGGTGGGGTAACTTTCCTTCTTTTTCAATATCAGTATCTTCCGAATGAAGAACCAATAGATTTTGTGCTGCTTCGCCAGAAAATGTGAAACATTATCTTTTTGAGAAAAGAATGAGTAGCTGGTGGGGTGTTTGCAAGAGATGGCATGGGCTCACTGCCTGTTTCAATGATGGTCGCCAAAGAATTGTGAACCAACAGTAATGTGGCTGCTGTTTGATCACAGATTTATTGGATTCAAGATCATCAAGATTGAAGAAGAAAGTTTCAAGAAGTCTAAGCTCCAAAGTCATTCTCAACAAATAGTCTAAGTCATTTTTGTAATAAATGTCAAAGTTAATTCCCTTGTATTCTGTATTTTTGCCTTTTCTCTAAATAGGTATATGAGGTATCTAGGCTCTAGGGTTGAGATAATGTGAGGTGTGCCTAATTAGAATTATCAGCCGTCATTCTCTTATAGAGAGACGTAGAGGCGATTCTAGAGAGAGAAAAAGAGCTTAGAGAGAGAAATCTATTCAAGAGAGTTTTGTAACCATCTGTTTGAGAAATCAATATCAAGTTATTAATCTCTTGTTGTGATTATATGTTTAATGCGATAAGAACTTGATTTACAAGGATCAGCAATTGGTACCAGAGCTTAACCAGATTGAAATCAAAAGAAAATTTTGGCCTAACATTGTTCCATCGATATCCAAATTTGATTTTTGAGTGTTTATGTGTTTTTTGAGTTGATACCATTTGCTTAATGATCGATAAGTGTTTTAGATTGAGTTTGTATTGATTTAATCGAGTATTGCACTGTAATCGATTCTCATTTTGATGATTTTGGAGTTTTTGGTTTTCACGAGTTCACTTCACTTGTTCATTGATCGAATCTCACTTAGAGTGTTTATTTTTGAAATTACTTGCCTGTAATATGTTCTAGATGATTAGGCGATCCAATTGTCAAAGTTTGGGATTAAAAATCCAAGTCTAGATAGGTTTTGGTTGATACAGAGTCGTTTTTCGAAGCTTAGTTGAAGAACATGCCAGATTCTCGAGTTTGCGCCAAATCATATTCTTTGCGCCAGATTCAAGGGTTTCAAACTGATCAGCGCAAAGTATATTTTGCGCCATTGCACTTAGCGAGTTCCTAAATTTCTCGCCAAGTCTCGTTTGCGCCAGCTTGACTTAGCGCGAATTAGATTTTGCGTCGGCTTCAATTAGCACAATTTTGCGCTACTGCCTTTAGCGCGATTCTAGAGAGAGAAAAATAGCTTAGAGAGAGAAATCTATTCAAGAGAGTTTTGTAACCATCTGTTTGAGAAATCAATAGCAGGTTATTAATCTCTTGTTGTGATTATATGTTTAATGCGATAAGAACTTGATTTACAAGGATCATCAATTGGTACCAGAGCTTAACCAGATTGAAATCAAAAGAAAATTTTGGCCTAACATTGTTCCTTCGATATCCAAATTTGATTTTTGAGTGTTTATGTGTTTTTTGAGTTGATACCATTTGCTTAATGATCGATAAGTGTTTTAGATTGAGTTTGTATTGATTTAATCGAGTATTGCACTGTAATGGATTCTCATTTTGATGATTTTGGAGTTTTTGGTTTTCACGAGTTCACTGCACTTGGTCATTGATCGAATCTCACTTAGAGTGTTTATTTTTGAAATTACTTGCTTGTAATCTGTTCTAGATGATTAGGCGATCCAATTGTCAAAGTTTGGGATTAAAAATCCAAGTCTAGATAGGTTTTGGTTGATACAGAGTCGTTTTTCGAAGCTTAGTTGAAGAACATGCCAGATTCTCGAGTTTGCGCCAAATCATATTCTTTGCGCCAGATTCAAGGGTTTCAAACTGATCAGCGCAAAGTATATTTTGCGCCATTGCACTTAGCGAGTTCCTAAATTTCTCGCCAAGTCTCGTTTGTGCCAGCTTCACTTAGCGCGAATTAGATTTTGCGTCGGCTTCAATTAGCGCAATTTTGCGCTACTGCCTTTAGCGCGTTTCAGAACTTCACGCTAAATGCTCTTAGCATAAAATCTCTTTTGCGCCACTGCCCTTGGCGCAATTCTGTCCTTAGCGCATTCTGTGTTTTTGTGCCAGATTCTCTTATTTTCATTTCTAATTTTCAGTATTAATCTGTTTTCATTTGATTTTATCTGGACTAACTATCAATTTCGAGTTTCTTATTGCATATTTTCAATATCAGTATGACATCAAGAGAAGCCCTCACTATTGGAACAGATGTAAAGCCACCAGTACTCTTCAAGGGAGAGTATGAGCAATGGAAAGACCGATTCTTGGATTTCATCGATCGAAATGATTTAGGAGATTACATCAGAATATCCTTAAAGGAAGGAATCAGGACACCTCCGACCAAGACAATAACTGTAGTGGGAGAGAATGGTGAAGAAGAACAGAGAGAGTATCCTTTACCGCTTGATGAATACTCGGATGAGCAGAAAAAGAGACATAAGGGTGACAGTCTGGCAAAATCATTCATTCTCCAAAGCATACCGAATGAGATTTATGTCAAAATTGATAGCTACAACGCTACTGGAAAGCACATGTGGGATCAATTGGAGAAGATGATGCTCAGATCAAAGGTCGGCAACCAACTCAAAGTATCCAACTACCTGAATAACTATGAAGAGTTCAATGCTAAAGTTGGAGAATCTCTAGAGGCTACATATGACAAATTTGTGACCTTGCTGAACGAGCTAAGTAAGAATAAGGTCAAGAAATCTCAAATTGAGCTGAATGTAAAGTTCCTCAGCGTCCTCCAGCCTGAGTGGAAGTGGTTTACTAGACAGATGAAGCAGATGAAAGATCTGAACGAAATTCCACTTCATAAGGTCTATGAAACCTTAAGACAGGATGAAGAGGAGGTGGTTGAGATCAAGGATGAAAAGAAAAAGGCTAAGAAGACAGTTGTTGATCCACTTGCTCTTGTTGTGAAGAAGAAAAATAAGAAGATGATAGTTTCTAAATCAGAAGAGGATGAAAGAGAGATTAACTCTGACTCTGACGACTGTGATAACCTGAAGCAAGCTATGCTTATGTTAACCAAGGCTTTTCAAAAGAAGTTCTACAAAAAGCCTAGCTCGAACAGTCAGAGGTATTCATCTGGTTCAAGTAACTACGATCACAAAGAGAGAGTTGAAGGAAATAGGATAGAGGAAAGGAGACCAGAAGAGAGGAAGTATAGAGCTAAAGAGACCAAGCAGGCAGAACCTACAAAGTGCTACAACTGAGGCAAATTCGGACAATTTACTAAGGATTGCCGAAAACCCAAAGTCCGAAACTCCGATTACTATAAGAACAAGATGCTTTTAGCCAAGCAACAGGAGGTTGGAAAGGCATTAATGGCAGAGGATGAGTTATGGCTCGACCATTCAGATCAAGAAGTTGAGGAAGGAGAGAAGGACGAGACAACACACTTGTGCTTGATGGGTCAGATAAAGAAGGAAACAGAAGTTGATTCTAATGAAGAGGATAACGAAGAGGTATGTGATATGACTGAATCGGATTTTTTAAATCAAATGCATGCCATGATGACTAAACTCCAGGAATTAGAGTCTAAACTTAAGCGTGAAAAAGGTGTTATTAATGAGAAAAATCAATCTATACATAAACTTAGCAATGATATTGCTGAGAAAAATGTATTGATTGAAGCGTTGCATAAAAACATTGACATCAGCGCGAAAGAGAAGCCTATAATTCATAAAGAGTTATCTGAAACTACTTCAAAATATAGAATGTGTGAGTTTGAATCAAAAGAGCTTTCTAAAATGTATTCTTCACTTTCAAAAGAAAAGATATCTTTAATTGAAAAAGTGAATGTTTTGGAAGGAAAATTATACATTTTGGGTCAAACTGAACAAAATATTCATTTGAACAGACCAAAAGAGAATCCTGAGTGTTGGGGACTTGGTTACAAGAACCCACACTACCTCAAAAAGGGTATTACTCAAGTGCCTTCTCTTTATGATTTCGGATTTTTAAAACTCGCACCTCAATACCCTGAACTCAAAGTTTTTGGACTAGTCTGTCTGAAGAGGATAAAGCCAAGGAATATGCTAAAAGAAAGAACACAACTAAATTTCAACTTCCGTTTCGTTATGAGAGGTTGAATAACAGTTATTATTCTGATAAATCAAAATCCCATTCAAATGACTATTTTGAGAGTTATTCTGTAAAAGAAATGCAGGCTAAGCCCATCGAAGGTAAGCTTTACGTTCCTCCTCTCGTTTTATAAAGTAAAATTTCTGAACTCGAGAATACTCTCACAAAAGAAAGGATTTTGATAGACTTAGAACAAACTGTATTTTCTACTGTGTTCAAATATACTGAGTTTTCTAAATTATCCAAGGCTTTAAAATCTGATGATAGGTCTGGTTTACTTGATAATGAGCTTGATTTCTTAAACTCTGAAGGTGTTTTGGATGATAGAGTTTCTCAATTTGATTTTAATACCAAACTTTCTGATCATTCATCTTATGTTGTTAATTCTTTTAGATTACCCAGTGTGTGTGAAAAAGGTGAAACATCAACGAAAGTTGATAAATCAGTTTTCGTGAAATCTAAGAATGAAAAAGGTAAGAAAAGGATATCTCAGTATTCACAGAAACCGATCACCACTGGAAAACCAAAGAAGAAGCATTTGTTTAATTCTCACAATTCTAACTCGAATGTTTCAATTGTTTCATATTTGAGAAAGAAAAGGCATGGAGTATAGTCGGAATGGCTACCGAAACAGAAGTTCGTTGAGAAAGCAAAATCATTTTCTAGTTCTTATTGTAATAAGAAGACTACTAGTAAAGATGATTTGATTGCAAATGTTGCTATTTCTAAACCAAAACTTGTCGATTCTCGCAAGAAATATTCCATACAGCAATTATTACAGTTATCTCCGTCTGCTAGAAAGTTATCAAATTCTGATAGATATGATTATTCTTCTCGAAAATATTCTGATGTTTGGTTTGGCACATATCATGTTTACTCTTATCGTTCTAATTCCTCATATGGTTTTCAAAAGAAAAGCGGGCCCAAATTTAAATGGGTGCCAAAATCATGTGCTAACACTGTTGAATCCAAATACAAATGGATACCAAAGAAAAAGGATGAATCTGTTTTACAGGAATGTCAAGTCAAGATTGAGTGAAAGAAATGATGGCTCATGAATACAACAATTCAAGACCTGCACTTCAATGATCAAAAGTCTTTACTCCTAAGTTGAATGATATTGTACTCCTACATACATATATGAGGAAATCAATATTCAAGGGGGAGTATATATATATTTGTCTGAAATTTTATGCATCCGACCGATATGATGATCAACATTTGAGAGGGAGTTAATGCTTATATATTTCACTAATAATTTTTCTGATGCATAATTTTAGGGGGAGTTTACAAGTCAAAGAAGAAAGGTTATGACTTCTGATTATTTCAGATTAGAACTCTCACTTTAATTGTTTTACTGCTTTATGTCATTTTAAATTTTTGTGAATAAAGTTGCTTTGACTATGACTTTTAGACTTTTGAAGTTTGAGAAATGCTTTCAAATTCATATCTTTATGACTTTAAGCTTGACTTCATGAGATGTAAGATTGCTCGCAAAAGATATAATTCTATATCTTCATCTCATATATGGTTGAAAGAAGGACAACTTTCAATCATAGAAAACATTGTTCTTAAATGTTCAAACCACTTCCCGAGTCTTAAACTGTTTTTCATGATTTGGAAGTATGTTTTTAAATGTTTTCATCTATTTTGTGCTTCAATGCTTAACAAACCGTGTGTTTCTAAAAATATATACTTGTGTATTGTCTTTTCCATATACTTTCAAGTATTCACACACATCGGTTTAATTTTTGTTCAATATGTTCTTACCATGTCTCAAATTGAAACATATTTCGATGGTAAGACACCCCGCTTGTATTTCAAAGAATTTTGAGCGTTATTTCATTTATGAACGTCATTTCAAGAATGTCTGTATTTTTGGTTCATATAGATAATATTCATTATTCTTGACCATAAGCCTTGCTTGCTATATCATTTCATTTCTGATCATTTTCATACAATGTCAGATTTTCAAACAAGTCTCTTGCATTCATGTTAATTCATTCAACGTACTTGTTTGAAATATCTTCAATGTTTCAAATGCTCATATCTTCATGCTTATTTTCTGAGCATACATGTATCTGACTTGTATTTGAACTTTAACTGTTAAAGTTAAATCATCTGAGCAAACATGCTTTCTAGGAAAACATGGGATCTTTGTGCTAAGATTTAATTGAAACTTCTATGGATTCACGTTAACCAGTGTCTCCTACCCAAGAAGTTAAATCCATTGTTGATAATCCCAAAATCAACTAAATCATAGAGAGAGAGAGAGTTTGAAAGCGCAAAGTATGAATTCTATTGAGGTATGCATAAAAGTCTTACAACCAACAAAGCCACAAGGGACTTAAATACCCTTGGCTAATACTATACAGATAAGCTCTCTAAACACAGTATTAGACCAAGCCTATAAATACAATGATTACTATAAAATCTTACTTAAAAATCTCCCCCTTAGTAATCCTTGGCGTAGTGGTCTTCAATATTCATCTTCTAAATCAACACAGACCATCCAAGCGACCTAGCGAATCTTCTTTCTTGACTAAAAAAAATTTCTTCTCGGCATCTTTCAATCAATGTTGCCTGTGTTGCCTTGACAAGACTGGACCTGTTTGTAATAAACTTGAAGGAACAATCGGTTCATCTGCTTGTGCTCTAAACGAGGCACCTCTTTCAAATGTACTTGAATAAACTATGGTGGTCGGAGCTGGAACAGCAAAAGAATTAGTAGCTGAGAGAATAGAATCTTGAGCGAATCTTGAGCAACAGATAAACTTTTGAACTCTTTGTCTCTTTAACTTCTCCTTAACTTCTCCCCCTCATGACCTTGATGATCTGGATCAACTTGGTCATGCAAATGTTGGAGATGAGACAACTTAAGATCTGCAAAATCAGAATAAAGGAGAAAGAAGGAAGTTTTGCACTACATGTTGGTGGCGCAAACTTAGTTTTACGCTATATGAAGTTGGCGTAAAGTTGAGTTTTGCGCTACCAACTGTTGGCGCAAAGCTGACTTGAAATCTGAAAATTTTCACTTGTTAAGCTCTTTGACTTCCCCTACACAAATGCACTAAATATGACAATTCAAATTAGCATTCATATAGAAAATCAGATACTCCCCCTCGAAATCAAATATGATCTTTTTAGAAAATTCTCCTTATTCACTCCCCCTCGAATAATGCACAAACCCTTTTACAAAAATATTAGAACACAAGAATTGAAACATCAATGTAGAAACAAAAATATACTGAGTATGTATTTTGAAACAACTAAATATAAACAAATTTAAACACTAAACAAATTAAATTCTACTCAATAAAATACCTCAGAATAATCCATCAGATGAAGTCAAGTGTATGTTGATGTATACAGATACAAGTTTCATTGCATATCAAGTTAAGACATGTTCAATTTCAAAAACATTCATCAATCTATTTAGTGTGCTTGCATGCGAACTTCGATTTGCTTCAAGAAAATACAATTCTAAAAATATAATAGAGAACTTTGCATGTACTAACACTAAGCCATCAAGAATTAAGACTTTCACAAATTTATAGGTTTATCGCAACTCAAACATATCACCAAGTATCATGAGATGTGTGCTCATTGGCATCTTTTAGCATTGTGCACATTAGCATTTTCACATGAGTGTGCTCTTTGGCATCTTTTAAGCTTGTGCACTTTGACATCTTTTAATCAAAAATTTTGGTAAGTAAAGAACATGCTGTAAACGTAACTTTCTATCTGATCCTATTGCAGGATTTGGGTCAGCCGCTCCTAGACCAGTTGGCCTTAGGGAACTAGGTGTCAAGCACCCCTTGGAACTTACTCTCACAGATCAGAAAGGCTACATCGACACATCCTAAACCCATTCATACCAGTAGAACATGACTTTCGATCTAGTTCTATAGAAGGATTTGGGTTCGATCACTCCCAGACCAATTAAACTTAGGGGACCAGATGACAAACATCCCACGGAACTTACTTTCCCAAACTAGAAAGGTCACAAGTACAAACTTTTAAACTTAGAGATTTCTGTATTTTATATATATAATTTTTATCTCAATCACTCAGTTTTACATCTAAGTGCTTAGCCCATATTTTCATTACGATCCATAATTCAGACTTTTTAGGATTTCCAAGCATTGTAAACTATAAATATTCCGAAACACATATCTTTAAAGCAGTATCAAAAGTTTCAAACATGTTGCTGACCTTTCAACTTTTGTAAGACTTGAAAGTTGAACATATAAAACTTCGATATAAACAAAGCAACTTGAGAATTTATCCTAGACACACATTTTATTCAAAAGAAAGAAAAACTGTAAAGCTTTTACGTTATAGAATAAAATTTGTAAAGATTTAAACTTTTAAATTCAACATGCCGAGTTTGAAAAATTTCCATTTAAGACAAATGTAAAGAATTCGGCAAATTCATATTTAGTCGGAACAAAATATAATTCAATAATACCTTCTTTCACATAATGTATAATGAATTTGTGTCTCAAATGAAAGATTTGGGTTGTACAAATTCAAGAGATAGTTGAACTTGCTGAGATTCTTGGAAAAAAAATTTAGAAAAACTGGAACAACATCATAGACAGAGATATATGCAGCGGAATTAAGTAGATGTAGTCACAATTTCTCATTAGTCCATTGAATTAGTATTAGTCCAGAAGCTATATGCATTGAAGAACGAGTCCTAAACTGACATGTTTAGAAGTCGAAGTCCATTGAAGTACGGGTTCTAAGCTGATGTACTTAGAAGCCAACTTTCTATTACTCCCCCTTGACATTAGATGCCTGCAACTTAGAGTCAATCTTTGATTTTGGTACCCACTTGTATTTGGGTCCATGCAAGTTAGTTGCAGTTCTTGTGGGGAAATATTTGTTAGATTTAACATTGAAAGGACGAGAAATATTATCAGAATAATGAACATAAGAATCAGTAGAAGAGAAAGCATAATCGTCTGAACTATAATCAGAAGAAGAATATGAGACATCTTTTGAAATTCGAATCATTTGATTTATTGAGTATTTTGAAATTTTATTACAAGTAGCAAATGAATCACTTTTATAGATTTTGCCTACATATCTATCTTCATAAGTCGTAGATTCATTAGATGTCCACTTGACCCTCCATATCTGCTTTGTTGGAGTGCTCAAAGTCCTCTCTTAAAAATTTGAATCAGAAATAACAGTATCTTGTTTCTTTAACTTCTTTGACCTTCTTCTTTTACGCTTTGGTTTATATAATCATCATTTACCGTAAAAGATTCATCAAGAATTTTCGATTTAAGATTTGAATCAGAAGAAACAATTTTACCTAATAAACCCAACTGATCAGACAATAAATCTGAACTTGCCTCGGAGTCAGAAAAATTTTGAGAAAAGTTTTCAGATTGTAGAAATTCCTTTTTGTTTTCTGTAAAAATAGAAGAAAGTCCAGAAACAGAATCTGGTTTTTAAGAAATTAATTTTTCTTCAAGACCTGACGTCTTGAAAGAAAGAATAATATGAGATTCAATTTTTCTTTGAATATTTTGATCTTCCATTTAACTTCAAGGACAATGATTTTGCCTTCTAATACTAATGGAGGAGTATATCTCTTAGAATCATAAAAGATTGGAGAGATATTTTCCTTATCAAATTTAGTGGCATATATCAACATAATCATCAGACACTGAAGACTTGATGGAAGATATATCATTTAAACTTTTTCGGCCCTTCTTTGATTTGTCAGGAAAATATTTGGCATTTTCGCACGTGTATACAATAGAAATTTCCTTTTTCTTATTATTCATCCTTTTCTCATTTTCGATTTCTAACACTTGCTTTTCATTCATCCAATCAATTTTAAATTGAGGAGCATATTTAGCAAGAGTTAGATAATCGTATATATATAAAGTAGAGGATTTTTCGATAGCATTGTTTAACCAATGAGGATTTTCAAAACCAAGTCCCCATTTTTCTTTTATAGACTCATAACTCCGCGGTTTGTTCAAATAAATAGTTTGTTCAGATTGATTTCTTCGATATAATTTTTCTTCTAACTCATTTATTTTATCTGAAAAATTATCTTTTAATTTGGTCATCTCTGTCAATGAATCAAGATAAGTCATATTTGATTTTTCTAAATCATCTAATTTCTTTTGAAAGATGTCTTTTGTATGAGCCAAAATAGATTTTTGATCTTTCAAAGAAATTTGTAATTTATCAATCAAGTTTGACTTTTCTGAATTTAAATGCTTTTCAGATAATAACTTCAAGCGTAAATCGTGTAAAGTAGTTATCATGATTTTCATCTGTGAAGAAATAAAGGTAAAGTCAAATACAGAAGGTACCTCATCTTCATCAGTGTCAGCATCATCACTCTGATCATCTCCGATAAAGCACATATGAGCAGTCTCCACAGTATCAGCTTCATCATCGGAGTGATCTAGCCAAAATTCTTCTTCGGCTAGCAAAGGAGTTCCATTCTCTCTTTTTTGGGCTAGTTCCATTTTCTTCCGATAATATGCCGAATCCCAAACTTTCTTCACTCGACACTCCTTAGCAATGTGATCCGGCTTTCCACAGTTGAAACATGAAGCAGGTTTCTTAGCCTCGGGCACTTGGATATTCTTACACCCAGAAGTGAAGCGAAGATTGTTGGAACCCGAACGAGGTTGGAACTTCTTCTGATAGTGTTGACAGAGAAGAATCATAGCTTTCTGAAGTGCCTCGCTATCATCATCAGTTGCACCATCATAAGCATTTTCGGAAAATGCTTGTTCAGAAAATTTGCTTGTGAGAAGTGCAACTGGATCCAATGTTTTCTTATTCTTCTTGTCAATTTTGGCCTTCTTATCTATGACTACGCATTCATCTGTCATCAGAATCTCGTACAACTCTTGGATTTGCATAGATGATATTCTGACATCATTCCTCAAACGATGGCAATATTTATTCCATTCCGGTTGCAAAGCATTGAGGAACTTCAGATTTGTCTCTAGCTCAGTCTTTTCCACTTATATATTCCTCAGATCATTTATCGCCGCACAAAATCTGTCATAAACATTTTTCAGTGACTCCCATCTTTTGCTTTGAATTCTTCAAAGTTGTTCATGTAGCGTGTATGCCAAAGTTGGGTTGCAACTGAAGACCCAAGCATAATATTCTCTAGTTGTGCCCATATTAGCTTAGGATTGTTTTTGAAACAATCAATCCTGTTGTAGATAGAATTTGGTAAGGCTAGCATCAGATTTGCCTTTATATCACGATCGACTTTATATTGCACTAACTCATCGGGTGTGTAATCGACTGTAGGTTTTGATAATCCAGAATCCAGAGTAGGTTTTACAAAAGATCCTTCAGATAGAATCTTCATCATGTCATCTCCGTTCTTTTGACGCTCGATGAAATTCAGAAACCTATCTTGCCACTGAGTGAACTCATTCTCATCAACCAGAGCTGGAGGACGAGTTTCTGTGCCCAATGACATCATGAGATCACTCTTCTAGAACTGAGCTTGAAACGGAAAATTTTCAGAATCCATAGATGAAAAACTTCAGAAAATGCTAAGTCTGAAACAGAGAAGCTGACGCAAACTAGAGTTTTGCGTGAACAGTGACTAGCGCAAACATTCTTTTGCGCTTGATGAAGATGGTGCAAACTTAGATTTGCGCTAAGAGTTGATGGCGCAAACTTGAGTTTACGTGATGTACTGATAACGCAAAATAAACTTTGCTTGAGATGATATTGACGAGAACCTTTCTTTGCTTGACAAGTAAGTGGCGTAAAACTGACTTGCGTGAATAGTAGATGGTGCAAAAGAGATTTGCGTGAGAATCCTGTAACGCAAACTTAACTTTGCGTGATACAATGGTAGCGCAAACTAGACTTTGCGCGAAATGCAGATAGAGAAAACTTGTACTTTTCGTGAAAACTTGAGTTGGATGAAAAAATTCAGATAAACTGACGCAAATCTGATGAACTCGCGCAAACCTAAGAAGAACTAGCACAAAGCACGTAAGAACTGGCGCAAAGTTGATGAACTAGCGCAAAATTTAGATCTAGCGCAAAACGTTGAAAAATCACAAAAACCTTCTAATTACGATTACAAAACCGAATTCGATGAAATTTTCTTGCACAGAAATGTTCGAAAACAACTTTCTAACAACTTTGATTTAATCAATTAGATCAAAAACCACAAAATCAAGAATTCGTAATATGAACAGTACGTGAAAAACGACTTTTCCAGATATTCTAAAAATTTCAAAATTGAAGATCAAAAAATGATTTTCTTGCAATCTGATGTGAATCAAATATGTTTTTCTATTAAAATCGATCCAACAAACCAGAAAACAAGGCAATTCGTTCAAAAAACAGACCGAATTTGATTAAAAATCAAAAAAATGAGATTTTCTTGAATAAATTCATATTCGAAACAAGTTTCTCTCAATTCTGTCAGATTTAGAACAGCTCTGATACCAATTGATAATCCCAAAATCAACTAAATCGTAGAGAGAGAAAGTAGAATTCTATTGAGGTATGCATAAAAGTCTTACAACCAACAAAGCCACAAGGGACTTAAATACCCTTGGCTAATACTACACAGATAAGCTCTCTAAACACAGTATTAGACCAAGCCTATAAATACAATGATTACTATAAAATCTGACTTAACAATAGTGATTGAGTGTGAGGAGTCGAAAAGAAATGAGTGTGGGTTGTGCGTTGAGGTAAAATGGAAAAGAGAGTTTGGTTAGATGTGAGCTTAATGACTAAAAGAAAGAGGGTGAGAGAACAGACTTAAAAGAATATCAAACTCTGCACCAACTACTTTCTGAGTCGGGCATCCACATTACTAATGTTTCACAATTCTTCGTGAACATTATTGAAACAGGAACCTAGCCCATGCCAACTCTTGATTATAACCCCACCAGCCACTCATTTTCTTCTTAACAAGAAAATGTTTCATTTTTCAAAGGGGAAGCAGCACATTTACTATCTGATTTTCACTTAGAAAATCTGGATATTGAAAAGAAGGAATTTTGTCCCACCTTCGTACTTCAATCATGCACATTAAGTCTGTGTTTATCTACTGTTGTCTCAGTGGTTTACACAATTTTGTGCCTTTATAAGCAATTATTCTTGCTTAATTCTTTCTATCAGATGCACAAACACACAAAGAATTTATTTCATTGTCATAACATTCATAAAAATTTCCTTTGTGGTGTTTCGATGATTGGATGGAAGCCCTGGGGAGTGAACAGTCAAAAAGCTGCTTTCCAATGTGTATTCGTTACACACAGTGACTTTGTGCTACTAACACACATTTTAACTGATTCATTTATTGATTCAGGGGTTACTTTCCTAATTTGTCAGGATTTGAAAAGATCTAGATGAATATCTTGGCAGATTGATGGTGAATCAGAGGCTCAGTTCAAAAGATCATCATCGTCAATGACATTTCTTGAAGAAAAGTTTTGATGAAACCGTTGCTCTTTTCATCAAAAAGGGGGAAAACATAATGTTTGAAGAAATGTCCATTACAAGTTGTGTTTCAAGAGACATTGGAAAAGAAAGGTTAATCAAGAAATGGGAGAATACGTTTTTATAGAAATGTCCAAGTTAGAAACATTCTGCTAAAACATTCTGAGTTAAATCTGGAGATAATTTCTTTCCTTCATCTGAAAGAGATTTTATTTTAGTCTTTTGGAGAGATTGTTATATTTTGAAGAAAAAGAGAGGGATTCCATTTTTTCTGAGCTTAAAGAGAAGATTGGATTGCTAAATCTTTTTATTAATGATCTTGATCCAAAGGGGGAGATTGTTAGATCATAGATTTTTTGGATCTTGATCCAATCTCTCATTTCCATTTTACCTCTTCACACACCAATCTTTTTACCCCTCTCCCCTCAATCACTCAGGGAATACTTCCTGGGTAGGAAACACTGGTTATCGTGAATCCATGGAAGTTCTTATAAGCACTCACACTGAATCCCATGTATTTTACCTAAAAGCATGTATCTCAATGATTTTCTTGACAATTTAAGCATAAGAAATCATTTGTCAGTTTATGTATGCTCATTAAAGATAAGAATGAAATTTGAGCAATTACGATTTCTCAAAACTTTGTATGAATGAATAATCATGAAGGAATAGAAATGTTTTGAGAATCTGACAATGATTAAGATCAGATAAAAATTTATGAAAAATTAGAATAAGGGATATCAAAGACGTAAGATGTTTATATGAACAATATATAAACATTTTAACAATGAAAGCACATATGATAAAAAATGACGTCTGATTCAAACAACAATGAATAGCAAATGGGAGTATTACCATAGAAAGATTAAACTTTTGATACATGGTAATAACAAAATCAATATGAAGTACTTAACCGGTGTATATGAATACTTGGCAGTATATAGTTAAGATAATACACAAGTATTGATCTTTGGAAACACACGGTCAGTTAAACTTTAAAGCGCAATAATAAAAACATTTAAAGCCACACTTCTAAATTCATGAAATCTTTTGAGAACCAGAAGTGGTTTGAACATTTAAGAAAACATTTTTTATGTTCGAAAGTTGTTCTTCTTTCAAACAATCAGAGATTAAGATAAGAAGATACTTACCTTTAAGCTACCCCTCAAATCATGATAAAATGATTTATATTCTGATAAGCTCCCCCTGGATATTTGCATAATATCCTTCTTCTTAAACTTTTAAGAACGGGTCCTGATCTGTTGTAATCGGAAGCCACAATTCTTGACATTGAAGTACGGGTCTTGAACTGTGTTATTCAAGATCCATTGTTCTTTGACTTTGAAGTCTGGGTTTTAAACTGCTTTGTTCAAAAGCCTTTGTTCTTTCTCCCGCTTAAACCTTGGGTGCCTGCAACACAGAATTAGCTTTTGGTACCCACTAGTATTTGGGTCCTGATGTGTTAGTTGCAGTTCCTGTGGGGGTAACATAATAAGAACTATACCAGTAATTGACAAAATTGTTAATTACAAAGTCATTTGCTCCACAGTAAGAACAACATATTTTCTTCTGAGCAATCCTGATCAAATGATTAGTAGAATAAAATATATCAGAATTACCAAAAGATTTACCTTTGTGTGCACTGTTCTTTTTGGCAATGGATGTGGATGCAGATGCTTTGTCATTCTTTTTCTCATCAAAAGAATCTTTAACTCTCCAGACTATCTATTCTTTCTTAGAATGCTTTCCAAGAGATTTTACATAGAAGCTCGCTGGACTATCAACAGATTTGTCATAAAACTGATTAGATGGTCGAATCTGATTTGATTTGACATTTTTTAGTTTGACACTTTTCTTTTTGAAAACATTTTTCTCATGAATGGAACTTGAAGCAGTTTTAAAAGAACAAACTGATTCGGTTGAGTTATCAACAGGTGATTGATCAATCACATCAGCTGGAACTTTATTTGACAAATCAAAGTTTGCAGCTTCCAAGTCCTTTATTTTTCCAGTCAAAATGTTTCTTTCAACAATAATTATATCAAACTTTTGATTCAAATCAGATTTAGCCATATGTTTTTTAAGAATGTCTGAGGATAGAACAGTTAACTTGGATGTGAGCTTAGACATTTCAGATTCAAAGATTGACGTTCTTGTTCAAAATCTTTTTCTAAGTTCTTGGTTTTTTCAAAAATTTCATAGAAGATCCCAACATTTCTCTTTTCAGATTTCCTCTTTTCAATCTCAAAAGACTTATTCTTTTCTTGAAAAGCTTTTCTTTCTTTCTCAAGTAAGTCTTGTAAAATAGAGATCTGTTTGGGAAATTCAAGTACTTTATCTTCAAGAACTCTTCCCTCCTTTGCAAAAGTATCCCTTTTAGTTATAATAATCTTTTCAGACTCCGATACTTGTTTTGAGAGTTTGAAAGATCAGACAGTTGTTGAGTAGAAGCATTCTCTAGATTTGATTTGACTTTATCTGCTTGGAGACTTTTCTGTAGTTCAACATTTTTTACTTCAAAAGCATATATCTTTTCTTCAAAAGCCGTAAACTTTTGTTGAAGCTCAACTGATTGTTAAGCCAAGATCACAAGATCTGTAGAGAGAGAGTCTAGAGAGAGAAAAGTGCACTCAATGAAACAATGAATTATATTCAAAAGTATGAAAGTCTTACAACTAAAACAAGCCAAGGGGACTTAAATACCCCAAGGCATTTACAAAACATAACGGAGCAAAAGTACTGACAGATAAAGGAAATAAATACAATGATTACTATAAAATCAGATCTAACAATCTCCCCCTTAGTAATCATTGGCGCCGAGGTCTTCAAAAACAATCTTCGATAATGGTGAATAACGGATAAGACTCTAGATTCTGCAAAATCGGGTTGGGCCTTTCAAGATTAACCACAGGCTGAAAACTTTCGACGGCCATGTGGAAGTCAAAAACACGATAAAACGGATCTGTCGTCGAATGAATCGTTTAATAACAAAAAGAGTTTGAGAAACATCCCGAGTTCGGTGATAAAGATTTCTGAAGTGATCATACAAGAATTCAACATCATCAATTGAAAGATCAACGAAATCAGCCTCTGAAAAGTTGTACCGCTTGCAGTCTCTTCTTTCTACTTCAAGGTCTGGATACCATATGTTCAGAAACTTATTAAATGTGACACTGAGAACTCGAAATATTAGATGAGGAGAAGCAACGGTGTTATTCCTTTTGCGCTGGCACTTGATAAATGCTAAGTATTCATGCTGATAAACTTCTGATTCTTTCTCTACTCCAAGTAAGGCATATATATTGATTGTCCTTCTTCTTGAAACAAAGATGTTGCTTTGAATATCTTCAAGAAAAGTTGTTCTGAGTCTAGAAGCCATATATCTCTGCTGAAGATTTCTCTGTCTTTGTTGTCTAGTTAAAGCTTCTCCTTCTTCTAGAAGAGATAGAGAAATTACCGGTTCGGAAGAAGGAATATCTGCTTGAGCTCAAGATGACTGACCAACTTCAAATGCACTTGAATAAATATTGGTTGTTGGAACAGAACTAGATACTGATGTAAATGAAGGTTGATCATCTTCTGGAAACTCACCTTGACTTGGAAGATCACCATATAGCAATTTAGCTTCTTTTGTATCTGATGCATCCATGAAAACAGACTCATCCTCTGTATCAGATAGAATGATGATATTGTTGCAATCTTCTTCTTTAACTCGAGCAACTTTCTCAAATCTAACTTCTTCATCATCATTTGAAGTTATTTCTATGAAGTTCGCGAAGAAAGATCTCATGTCATTTGCTGCTTCCGACTCTTCAACTTCATAAGCTCTACCTGAGACATCTGGATCCACATAAACTAATATTTGCATATTATTAATATTTGCTTCAGACAAGTTAAATTCATTATGCAAAGCAGTTACATCAACATTGTCAACCATGACATTCACTAAATCTTGAATACAACAATCTTGAACTCTATCAGCACTCTTTTCTCTATCTCTAGTCACTTATATTTAAACAACTTCTCTCGCTTCAGAAGACCCTTCTGTTCTTTGTCTCTTTGCCATCTCCCCCTCATGGCCTTGATGATCCGGATCATTTTGGTCATGTCGGCGTTTAAGAGAAAGGGCCAGCCTCAGTCCTGCATGATTGCTCTAGATGATCAATCTTGTTAGATATATCAGAGAAAGCTTGTGACATAAAAGAACGAAGATCAGATAAACTGGATGTAACTTCCGATCTGAATTCCTGAAATTCATGAGATAAAGCATTAATGCGATCAGAATCGGAAGAAGAAGAAACTGGAGGCAGCGTTGGCTGGAAGTTCCTCACCAGAGAGATCAAATATTGATCTTGATGTTGTAGAGGAGACATAGATAGAAGACGCGCATAAAGAAGATCATATAGCTCAGAAATCGGAGAATCATGAATAGAAGCCTTGGAAGAAGTATCAGTCGGAGCAGACATGGAAATACCCGCAGACTGAGTGAAGATTGACGAAAAAAGAAGAGATACAATCGGTGATGTAGATGAAGACACCGTAGAAGAAGGTTCCCGAATAATCACCCCTGAAGGATGACGGAAAGGAATCTCAGGAAGAAGAACCGAAGTATCTATCTCTGGCATTTTCCCTTTGAAAAACGACTTCAGCTTGTTAATATCTTCTTCTTTTTGAGCATCCACCCTGTCTGAGAAGTGACGAATTACCTCATTCAGAGTTGTAAATTTCTCCGAAGAAACACGTGCAAGAACCATAGAAAGCTCAACAGCAGAAACAGTGGTAGCAGTAACCTCAACAGATAAAGAAGCAGAAGCTTGACTCTGTGTTTGAGTGGAGGTTTGAGCAAATGAGATATCCAGTTCATCAACATTTAGACGAGCAGCAGAGGGATCAATAGATACCGATTCATCTTCTGAAACATCTTCTGAGACAACAACCACTTCTGGTGTTTTTATTTTCCGTTCATACACTTTCATGTTGAGTTGTTCGTCATCATCATCACCATCATCTGAATCACTTGTTGAAGTTTCACCATCATCAGAAAGATCAGCATTTGTCTTATCATCATCAGCAATTCCAGTTTCATCAGGATTAGCATCTTCTCCAATAGCAGCATTAACAGTAGTGACTTCAGCTTCGATAGCAGCAATGACAGATTTCACATGATGAGTAGCAACGTCTTGTGGTGCTGCAGAAAGATCAACATCTGTCTCTAGTGTAGTTGCAACGACAATATCTATTTCCTGAGTTGTTGCTTCAACTTGCTCTTCATGAGTAGTACCAGCTGGAGTGCCATGAGATGGTTCTACCTGTTCAGCCTCTACAAATTCATTTTCTAAACAATAATCGATGATACTGTCATCGGTCATGTCAGCATAATTGGCAATAAGACCATAAGGAATGGTCATAGAAAAAGTGAATGACTTCTTCTATTTCTGAAGATAAAGCATCTCAGAATCCTGAACTTGCGGCCAAGATAATCTAAGTGGAATGGCCGGATTACTTCGAAACATACTTCTAATAATCAGCTTGAGAAACCTGATGAAAGGAATGAACTTTCGTGGCTTGTTGGTTAACTTGTCTTGCACTACTTCAGAAAGCTCGGTCCAGAAAATAATCGTATGGTCAACATGCAGGTCATAGACTACTGCATGGAACAGTCGAAGATAGTGAAGACTAGAACTATTCATGCCGGTATGTTTAGAAGTTAAGCACCTGTTGATGACAGAAAATAAAGAATACCAAACAGGAGGAAGGTTAGACTTGTCAAAGTCTACAACTTTGTTCAGTGGACCAACATAGCCTAATCTTTTGATGCCCTCAAAAACTTCCTCTTCGGATGGAAACTGATCATATGTTGTCCTTCCAGGTATAGAAGTAGGCTCAGGAAGCTCAAGAATCAACCTTAAATGCTTGTAAGAAAGATATGAATCAAATTGATCAATTTTGAGATCAAATCGATGAGGACGTGCCAGTTCATTCTTAGTGATGGTGTGCCATACTTGTTGGACATAGACTTCCGGAACATCAGCAACTGAACAAAGAGCTTGAGAGAGCGGATGTCCACGAAGAATAGTGCGTATGACAGGATGAATCTTGATGCGATCAAAATCAACAAAGTAGTTGTTATGCTTATAAGGCATGTACATGATGTTAGGGAACACATCAGTTGGAGATCGCTTGGAAATAGAAAGATCAGCACCAACAGACGGGACAGACGGCATAGGTGTATCATGAGATGCCTGATCAGCCGGATCCTGAAGAACGACATTCTTGTTTTGAATCATTGGATCAGTATTTGTCCGAGAAGTCATGATTACCTGAAACACAAAAACAGAACACAATTAAACATTTAACAGAAAACACGAAAATTTTTCCAAGTATGGTTTGCGGATCCTTAAGGAAACACGAAGAAAGAAATGCGGGTCCTGAAGGGAACGCATAAAAGGAATGCGTGTCCTGAAGGGAACGCATAGAAGGAATGCGTGTCCTGAAGGGAACGCATAGTAGGAATGCGTGTCCTGAAGGGAACGCATATGAAGGAATGCGTGTCCTGAAGGGAACGCATATGAAGGAATGCGTGTCCTGAAGGAAACGCATAGAAGTGAATGCGTGTCCTTAATGGAACGCAAAACATACTTTGAAACACACAATGAGTTTACGTGTCACTAAGGAGACGCAAGATAGACTTTGCGTGTTCTTAGTGAAACGTAAACTACACAAAGAAAAACACAACTAAAAGAAATTCGGGTTAAGGGTGAAACGCATAGTTCACTATGCGGGTCTTAAAGAGAAGTAAAGATCACTTTACGGTTCTTGTTAGAAACGCACAGTATACTTTACGGGTCTAGAAAGACACGCAAAGAACACTATGCGGTTCTAACAGGACACGCATAGTGACCTATACGGGTCTCAAAGACGTGAATCAAAACACTAAAATGCGGAAGTTCGAACCCGAAAACCACAAAAATCAAATTCTAAGCACAAAACAACGAAATTAAACCTAAATAAAACATACGTGAGAGTCGATTATAAGGTCTAAACAAAACCCAATACGCAAAACGATCAAAACCAACTTGAATCTGAGTATTTAGAAATCGATGAACAGTGAAAAAAAATTGCACATCAGATATAACAGACAATAAGAGACCAAGAGAGAAAACAAAACAAAGTAATAAAACACTAATCAAACAATCAATCATAGAATGAAAAACACAAACATACCTGAAATTCCAAAATCGCACTCTGAAAATGAATAGATAAGAACGCAAGAAGAAGAACACGTAGAGAGAATGGAGGGAAGATGAATAGTCAAAGAAATTCAAAGGGAACAATAAAAACACACTATTACTTCTATATATTCTAAATAGAACACTTAAAAAAAACTATGAGAAAATTACCTTATAAGCCCTCATTCACTCCCCCTACACAAATGCACAAAATTTATCAAATTAGTCTAGCATTTGTATAGTAATTTCAGAAATACTTATATGATGAATTTCTGATCAGCACAAGAAGTAATTTATCAGCAACATTCAATCCCCCTCAAAAATAGAATATTAGCATATATGGAACTCAGATAAACACTCCCCCTTGAAAAATGCACAGACCATATGACAAAAACACAGATAGCAAACATAAAGACATCAATATGAAAGATGATCTTATGGAATATAAATTTTGTAACAACTGAATATATAAAATTTTAAACACTAAACAAATTAAAGTCTACTTAGTAAAATTTCTCAGTTTTATCAATCATTTGAAATCAAACATGAGTTGTTGGATACAAAAACAAGTTTCATTGCATATCAAGTTAAGACATGTTCAGCTTCAAACACATGCAGGTATCTATTCAGTCTGCTCACATGCGATCTTTGATTAGCTTCAAAAAAATGCAATTCTAAACATAAAATGGAGAACTTTGCATTTACATACACTAAGACATCAAGAATTAAGATTTTCACAAATTTACAGGTTTATCGCAGCTCAAAATATATCACCAAGTATCAAGAGATGTGTGCTTATTGGCATCTTTTAGCTGTGTGCTCATTGGCATCTTCACATGAGTGTGCTCTTTGGCATCTTTTAAGCGTTGTGCACTTTGGCATCTTTTAATCAAAGAGTTTATTAAGTAAAGAACATGCCGTAAACGTAACTTTCTATCTGACCCTATTGCAGGATTTAGGTTAGCCGCTCCCAGACCAGTTGGCCTTAGGGGACTAGGTGTCAAGCAACCCTTGGAACTTACTTTCCCGAATCAGAAAGGCTACATCGACATATCCTAAACCCATTCATACCAGTAAAACATGACTTTCGATCTGGTTCTATAGAAGGATTTCTGTTCGATCACTCCCAGATCAATTGACCTTAGGGGACCAGATGTCGACCATCCCTCAGAACTTACTTTCCCAAACCAGAAAGGTCACAGGTACAAACTTTTAAACTCAAGGATTTCTGTATTTTAAATGATTAAAAATAAAATCATCTCAATAACTCAGAGCTATATCAAATAGCTTAGCCCATATTTTCATTACGATCTACAATTCTGATCACTTAGGATGTTCATGCAAATTAAACCATAAATATGCCGACTTACATATCTTTAAAGCAGTATCTAAAGCGTCAAGCATGTTGCTGACTTTTTGATGTTTGTAAGATTTGAATATTGAACATATAAAACTTTAATATAAACAAAGTGACTTGTAAAATATCCTAGAAACACATTCTATTCAAAAGAAAGAAAATTTGAAAAATTTTACTTTATAGAGTAAAATTTGTAAAGATTTAAACTTTTAAGGTCAACATGCCAATTTTGGAAAGCAAAAAGTTAAAACGTTTTTCATCCAAAGCTTTTGTAAATATATCAGCAAGTTGATATTCAGTTGGTACAAAATATAATTCAATAGTACCTTCTTCCACGTGATGCTTTATAAAATGATATCTCATGTCTATGTGCTTGGTCTTGGTGTGCTGAACAGGATTGACCGATATTGCAATTGCAGATTTGCTGTCACAATATATTGGCACAGTCTTGTATAGCATCCCGTAATCGCGAAGTTGCGTTTTCATCCAGAGCACTTGAGCACAGCAACTAGCTGCAGCGACGTATTCAGCTTCGGCTGTTGATATTGAAACGCAGTTTTGCTTTTTCGACGTCCAGCTTATCAGTCTGTCACCCAAAAACTGAAGATGACCAGAAGTACTCTTCCTGTCCAATTGATTACCTCCAAAATCTGCATCTGAATAAGCAATCAAATTATAGTAAGAACTTTTAGGATACCATAATCCTAAATAAGGAGTTCCTTTAATATATCTAAAAATGCGTTCGACTGCTAAAAGATGAGATTCTTGTGGTTTAGCTTGAAAACGGGCACACAGGCATGTGGAAAACATGATATCTGGTCTACTTGTTGTCAGATACATTAGTGATCTGATCATCCCCCGATACGTCTTGACATCGACATCTTTTCCATCTGGATCAAGTCCGATCTTTGTTCCATGAGCCATGGGCGTGCCAATCGAAGATGATTTGTCCAAATTGAATTTCTTCAAAAGATCAAATATGTACTTCGACTGGTTGATAAAAATACCATCTGGAAGCTGCTTTACTTGTAAGCCGAGGAAGAAGTTGATTTCTCCCATCATGCTCATTTGAAACCTGGAGGTCATAAGATCAGAAAACCAAGTACATAGAGATTGATTAGTAGCACCAAATATTATGTCATCTACATAAATTTGAACTAAGCAGATATCCAAGTTAGAATGATATATAAACAAAGTGGTATCGATGGTTCCTTTGGTGAAGCCGGATTGGAGCAGAAAAGCAGACAACTCATCGTACTATGCTCGAGGTGCTTGTTTCAACCCGTATAAAGCTTTATCGAGTAAATATACGTAATCGGGATGATCTTTGTCCACAAACCCCTCTGGTTGAGATACAAATACTTCTTCTTTTAATTTACCATTGAGGAAGGCAGTCTTGACATCCATTTGATATACGGTGAAGTTTCGATAAGCCTCGAACGTGAGAAATATCCTGATAGCTTCTAATCTAGCAACCGGTGCAAAGGTTTCGTCGTAGTCAATCCCTTCTTGCTGTCGATATCCTTTGGCTACCAATCTGGCTTTGTTGCGAACAACTATACCATCTTTGTCCTTTTTGTTCTTGAATATCCACTTGGTTCCTATGATGCTTTTATCCTTTGGCCGTGGAACAAGTCTCCAAACTTTTAGCGCGTCAAACTGATTGAGCTCCTCTTGCATTGCTAAAATCCAGTCTGGGTCTTCCAACGCTTCAGATACTTTGGTAGGTTCAATCTTGCTTAGGAAGCAAGTGTACAAACATTCGTTGGAAGAAGCTGTTCTGGAGCGAGTAGAAACACTTGCTTGAGGATTCCCAATAATTTGATGGGTTGGATGAGACCTTGTCCATTTTGTTGTATGAGGGAGAGGATCAATAACTTCTTGAACCACTTCTAATTGATGAGGAGGATCTTCAGATGAAATAATGTCAGAAGATGACACAAATATGGTTTCAACTGGAGGAGGAGGTATTTCCATGACATCAGATTCAGGCTCTTGTTGACCAGACATAGCTTGTACTTCTTGTTGAACATTTTCTACTGGTACAACTTCATCTTCTACAGACTCCTCATGAACAGTTTCAGCAATTTCTGGTTCATGTATGAATTGATCAGGATGATGTTCAGAAGTTATGTCTTGAATCTCAGGAGGTACTGAAGCAACATGTCAGGATCGAATTCTTAACAAGAATAAATTCTCAGAAACTAATATCAAAGAAGTTGCGGAATAACACTTTGATATTCAATCAAACAGTAAACCAAAACAATATATAATCAACAACTTGTAAACTTGTATTGAATGCTTGAAGTTACAAGATTAAACACACAACCTCAATATGGATGAACAGGCTCACCAATACGAATTCTACTTCTCTAGAATTAGGATCTATGCCTTGAGGTTGATTTTCTCTAAAACTTAGAATGAATGAATTAATCTCTACTAAACTATTCTATCAAATCTATACATATACTGAACAAAAAGATAATTACAATAAATAAAATATCTTCAGTATATCTTCCATCATTATCTTCAAAATTACCTTATAAGCAGCATTAAGTCTTGGCAGCATTAACTACTAAGCAGCACTAACTTCTAGCAGTACTAACTAGCTAAGTAGTACTAACTTTGTTCAAGCAGCACTAACTTTGACTAGCAGTATTAATTCTACTAGCAGTAGTAATACTCAGCAGTATTAACTTTGAAGTTTTCTAGCAGTAGTAATTCTGAACTAGCAGCATTAAAGACTTGTTCACATCTTCAGTTCCCAACAATCTCCCCCTAACTTGACTTTTAGAAAGAGAAGTCAAGTTCTTCAAATGCTTCCAAAATCTTCATTGATCTACTCCAAGGTTAGGATCCAATCCCATGATCTGATTAATAGTTCTCTGAATTAAGTACTTTGCCATTTCTGAATTTGGTGCACAACTCAACTTCTTATTTAACATGGCATGAAGCTTCAGATTTGTATGATTGTATACCCTATCCACCAAGTAATACTCCATGTGAAAAGTATCCAATGCCAGTTCGTAGACTCCACTCCTTTCATATAGAGTCCATCCTCTAACAGCTTTAAATACATCTCTTATCAAATGCTTTACTGCTTCTGGTTTGAACAACATGCACAAATATTCCATAACTAGCTTCACAATTGGTAACCCTGGAGCTGTCAACTGATCTGCATGAACTTTCATCCCCACTGCAAACATTTCTTCCAAATCAGATCTGGAACACTCTCTGATAATTTTGCTCCAGGTGATGTAGACTTCATACTTCTCATCCTTTCTTTTCAATCTAATGTATTCTTTTCCATCCACCTCCATAGTATCCCAGAGGATAACTTCAGGAGGTTTGAATCCAACAGGTTCAGCTGAAATAGGCTTTGGAATTTTATCCATTTCCACCATGTACATGTTTACATCTGAACTCTGTGGTACTTCTTCCTGAGATTCAACTTTCTTTTCTTCTTCTACTCTAGACTTCTTGTCAACTTTCTTTCTGTTGGCCATCATCTTGGTTCTCTTCAGTATCCTTTGCCCTTGTCCTATAGTAGCTTCCTTCTTCTTTTCTTCCTTTTTCCTTTCTTCTGATCTAGGGCCTTTAGAAGCAATAGACTTAACTCTTTTTATCTTCTTGATCTTCTGAGCTAGAGTCTCTTCTTCCTTAATCTCTGCCTTTTTCTTTGTTGGAGTTCCCTCTTCAGTTTCAGGGAAGGGTTTATTGATATTCACATCATGCCTCTCCTTAGCTTTCTTTTCAAACTTCACTTTGTCCTTTTCATTATTCTTCAGCTTTCCCATTTCTTTATCATATAGTCCCTTGACTTGATCAAAAGTCATCTTTATGAACATTTCTTTCTTCACACCAATTGCACTCCTCAAGAAAGTTATCATCTTGTTCCTTTCCTGAGTTACAAGGTAAGTTTGTGAAGGTCTTCTCTTCTTTGCACTTGATCTGGCCATCATAGCCTTTCTCAAGCATATTGCTCTTTGCTTAGCTTTCTCTGTTTCCAACCCTTTCTGAAATGCATCATTTAGTTCATTGGCTAGTGCTCTTGCTATCTCTCTGTCTTTCTCAACCTGCTCCTTTTCTGCTTGATCTAACTCTTCTTGTACTTTCTTTGCTAATGCTTCATCTGACCCAATCATCTTTTGCTTTTTAGATGGTTGATCAGATTCTATCATCTTTTCTTTCCCTTTTCTTTTTACATCTGCAGCCATGTCTTTCTTTTCTGATTTCTTTGCCCCCCCTTCATTTATGACCACTCCCTTTGCTTTGGGAGTGTCATTCTTTGCTTTTACCAGCATCTCTGCTACTTCAACCTCTTCAGATGTCAATCCTGTTACTGCTGCTTGTGTAGTTTCAGCAGCACTAACAGTTTCTGCTGCTTGTTTTGGCTTAGCAGTAGTAACAGTTTCTGCTGCTGGGGTTGTTACTGTTGCTGGTGTTGTTTCTGCTGCTGCCTTTTCTCCAACAAATTCAGCCCTTTCTTCAACAAACTCCCCCTCAATCTGTTGATCTATCTGTTCTGAGCTTGAATTCTCCCCCTTTTTGGAAGCATTTTCCTCCTTTTTGTTTGCCCCATTTCTCCTCCTTAGAACAAACTGCTTTCTCCTTTTCTTGCAATGAGTTTTCGTACCAATTGTTTGAGTTTGGAAATCTGCTCTTGTTGGGAGATGACCACTTGCTGCAATTCTTTAATTTCCTTTCCTTGATTAACCACATCAACATTGATGTTGGCTAATGCTTCAATCAATTCCCAGTAAGTATATCTATCCTCACCTTCTTTAGGTGTTTTACCCACCCTTGAAGGATCCTTGGAATGTTTTGCCATCAATTCATCAGTTTCAGCTCTGTCCTCACCCTTTTTGGATATGTTGCCCATCCTTGAGGGATCCTTGGATCTTTTGATAGTGGAAATCTTCTGCCTAGCAGAAGCACTATCCACCCCCTTGGTTTCTTGGCACCAGGGACCTTTGAATGATTGCTCATTCAAAGTTTCCATGGGGGAGGTCTTATTTATGTTACCACTATCCTTCTTTGTGCTAGCAGAAGTAGTGGCAGCCTCAGTACCCATATGCTCAATCTCCTCCTCAGAGAGCACCTCCTTGGGATTGGGAGACACCCTAGTGGATTCCCTTTGGATATTCTCTACTGGAGAATGCTCCAATAGAGGGCTTTGAGGCTCTTGGTTAATAGTAGGTACACCAAGGGAAGGAGCCTTGTGTACCTTTCTCTTGACATAGGTCTTGGATATTATGGGAGTGGGTTTAGCAGCAAAGGACTGAGGGAAAATTTGAGAGAGGGAAGGTTAGGATTGGCTAGCAGTGGGTTGGTCTAATGGGGGCCTTGACCCTGCTACCATACCTTCATTAGTTTGGGACACCACCATCATTGTAGAGAAAAATGGGGTGTCTACTCCTTCCGAGTCCCCAGCAGATCTTCTCATATTTTAGAAAACCTTGCCTTTAGGGGGTTTTGGTACATATATTCCATCAGAATGAGGAATATCCGTCAATTCATGGTTGATTACTGCTTGAACAAACCTGGGATACATATAAAAGCTCTTTTTGTTTCCCATGTTTGAGACAAGATCATTGAAAATCATTTGTGAAAAATTGTACCTTCTGGCAGTGGCCAAACAGACCAAAGCATAAGCAATGGGACTGCTGAACTCACTCCATCCAGTGGTCTTTTTAGAAATGCAGTGCATTAAGGTATGAACAAGAAAACGCCATTGGGGTGAGAATTTAGCTTTTGAGAACTTAAAAACATCCAATGGGCCTCCATACCCCATTCTTGTAAGAGTAGAAAACAGTTCATCATTAGGGATAGAAGTTATACCAGAGGCATCGTCTAGATGTAGACTGATGCGAATTACCTCTTCAGTAACTGTCAATGGCTTGCCACATACTGTCGTCTTGATCATTTGCACACCATCCTCAATAACAATGGTGGCATGTGCCCAGAATTGCCTCTGATGCTCTATGAAGATAGTAGGAGACATAGTGAGAGCATGGGCAATGTGGCTAGACATCAGAAAGTCGACTATCTGATGAAAACCTTCAGCTTGTTTTGGCTTTTGGAGCATCGCGATTTCATTGTGCTCATCAATGAACGCCATTGATGCCATGAATCTTTGAAACTTCTTACCTGAGAACTTTGAACTTGAGAGAAAGAGGGTTTAGAGCGCAAGAGAATAGTATGCAAAGAGTCGTTATGAACTTTTAGGCGGCAAAGGGTATTTATAGTATTCGGAACATAAGCAGTATTAACCTAGAGCAGTATTAACTACTAGCAGTATTAACTAACTAGCAGTATTAACTAACTAGCAGTATTAACTACTAGCAGTATTAACTAACTAGCAGTATTAACTGAGAGCAGTATTAACTACTAGCAGTATTAACTAACTAGCAGTATTAACTGAGAGCAGTATTAACTACTAGCAGTATTAACTACTAGCAGTATTAACTAACTAGCAGTATTAACTGAGAGCAGTATTAACTACTAGCAGTATTAACTAACTAGCAGTATTAACTGAGAGCAGTATTAACTACTAGCAGTATTAACTAACTAGCAGTATTAACTACTAGAAGTATTAACTATACTTACTCCTTTAATCTTGCAAAACACTGAGTACTGCTATACATATCCTGAAAAAGAAGATTAGTAACACCAAGAATAAACAATATACAGGTATAAAACCACTTTTGGAGAAGGGGCTTATTCAGAGTTGATCATTCCCACACTTGTTACCAAGAAAGTGAATCTACCCACATCAAAAGCTTTAGTTAATAGATCAGCAAACTGATTATCAGTGTGAACTTTTACAACTTGAATAAGTTTCTTTTCATTACAGTCTCTTATGAAGTGATACCTGATCTCAATGTGCTTTGTCTTTGAGTGCTTGACAGGATTATTCACAATGCTAATAGCACTGCTATTATCAATAAAAATTGGAGTGTGTAAAAAGGTTACCCCATAATCCAACATTTGATTCTGAATCCATAAGACTTGAGAACAGCAACTTGCAGCTGCTATGTACTCTGCCTCTGTTGTAGATGTGGATACTGTGGTTTGTTTCTTGCACTGCCATGAAACTAGTCTTGCACCCAAAAACTGACATCCTCCAGAAGTAGATTTTCTGTCCAAGTTTGCTCCACCTAGATCACTATCTGAGTATGCAAGTAGGTCAAAGGATGAGTCATGAGGATACCAAAGTCCCAATCTGGGTTGCCCTTTGAGATATCTGAATATCCTCTTAACAGCTTGATAGTGAGATTGCTTTGGCCTAACTTGGAATCTTGCACACACACAGACTGGAAACATTATATCTGGCCTAGAGGCTGTAAGATACATGAGAGAGCCAATCATGGATCTATAATGATGAACATCCATATCCTCCCCCTCCAGATCTGCTGTTATCTGCTTTGTGTCTCCATAGGTGTGCTAGCAGGTTTTGAATCTGAGAAACCAAACTTGGTTAGAATGTCCTGCACATACTTGGACTGACAGATGAAGATTCCATCTGACTTCTGTTGAACTTGGAGTCCAAGGAAGAAAGTAAGTTCCCCCATGGAACTCATTTTGAACCTTTGATGCATTAGTTCCTCAAACTCCTTGCACATGTTGTCTCTTGTTGATCCAAAGATAATATCATCAACATAGATTTGGACTAGCAAGATATCCTTCTTCTTTCTTTTGATGAATAGAGTCTTATCAATGACTCCTCTTTCAAAGCCATTTTCCAAGAGATAGGATGACAGAGTGTCATACCATGCTCTTGGAGCTTGATGTAGTCCATAAAGTGCTTTCTTCAATTTGTATACTTTGTCTGGATAGCTTGGGTTTTCAAACCCTGGTGCTTGACAGACATATACTTCTTCTTCAATTGAACCATAAAGAAATGCACTTTTCACATCCATTTGATAGACTTTGAATTTCATGTAGGAAGCATAAGTCAGGAATAATCTAATTGCTTCTATCCTGGCCACAGGTGCAAATACTTCTTCATAGTCTATTCCTTCTTCTTGTGTATACCCTTGAGCCACCAGCCTTGCTTTATTCCTTATCACTATACCTCTTTCATCTCTCTTATTCCTAAAAACCCATTTTGTTCCTATTGCCCTTTGGCCTTTAGGAAGGTCTACCAGATCCCAAACATCTTGCAGCTTGAACTGCAATAGCTCTTCTTGCATGGCTTCTATCCAACTGGATTCTTTCATAGCATCATGTGCCTTTTTGGGCTCAAGCTGGGATAAAAAGCAAGAAAGCACTGTGTGTTGTTGATCTTGTATTTCTTGAAGTCTACTTTGATTTCTAGTCATCATAGGAGAGGATATATCTCCTATTACCAGCTGTGGAGGACGATTCTTTTGTATTCTGGTGTGATGACTAGGTTCTTCATTAATTCCCACCTCTAGATTAGAGTCATTCAACTCAACTGAAGTGTTTTCAGTAGCCACTTCTTGAGTCTCCTCATCTCTACTTTCTTCTTCACTTTGACTTGGTCCAGTAGATGGTTCCTTTCCACAGTCTTCAACAGGATTCACTGTGGGTATGGGAAATATCACAGATTGAGATATACTTTCTGAGACTTGTGTAGTCCCTGATCCTCCGCTCCCTATACCTGCATAATCATCACTACTGAAACCAAAAGAGTTAGTTAGTGAGTCAATGTCAAATAGCCACTGAGGACCAGACCCAATTAGATTTGGTGTGTTCTCATTGCATTTGACATTGTCACTTTCTTCAATTATTCTGGAAGAAGAGTTAAAAACTCTGTAAGACTTACTCTGAGATGAGTAACCAACAAGAAATCCATCATCTGCTTTGCTATCAAACTTGCCTAAGTGAGATTTGGTATTGAGAATAGTACAAGGACACCCAAAAGGTTTGAAAAATCCAATGAAAGGTTTTCTTTTATTTAAAAGCTCATATGGGGTCTTGTTCTTTTGCTTGACCACTAGAACTCTGTTTTGGACATAACAAGTAGTATTAACTGCTTCAGCCCAGAAGGTAATTGGCAGTTTTGAATCAGCCAACAGAGATCTAGCAGCCTCTATTAGTGTCCTATTTCTCCTTTCAGCAACTCCATTCTGTTGAGGAGTCCTAGGAGCACTATATTGTCTCTCAATGCCTTTCTCTTCACAAAAGGTGTTTAGATTAAGATTTTTAAACTCAGTCCCATTATCTGATCTAATGACTTTTACTTTTTGATTAGTTTGGTTTTCAATTCTTAGGATAAAGGATTTGATCAGTCCACTTGTCTCATCCTTAGTTCTTAGAAAATATACCCAGGTAAATCTAGAGTAATCATCAACAATAACCAAGCAGTAAGATTTCTTGCCTACACTCATAACATTTGTAGGACCAAACAGATCCATATGTAATAACTGGAGACAAGAAGAAATTGAGTTTATCTCTTTGGTCTTATGAGAAGTTTTGTGCTGTTTGCCTTTAAGACATGCAACACAATGATCATCACATGAAAATACTTTTGAAGGTAAACCTCTTACAAGGTTGTTTTTAACAAGTTTGTTCATGATTTTGAAGTTCATGTGACACATCCTTCTGTGCCAAAGAGAGGATTCATCCACAGAAGCTTTTGAAACAAGACTGTTCAGGGATGAATCACTAACAACATTATCCATATCTAGACAATACACATTGTCCTTTCTTGGAGTTCTAAGTAGTATCATGCTTTCATCAACTACCTTGAACCCTGGAGCAAGGATCATACACTCAGTATTTGTAAATAATATACTATGCTGTTTGTCACAAACCTGTGATACACTTAACAGGTTGTACTTCAACTGATCAACATAGTAGACATCCTCAAATGTCATCTTACCTTTGGTGACATTACCTTTTCCACTTATTTTACCACCAGTAAGATTATCTCCAAATGCAACATGTCCTTCATTTATATGCTTGAAATCCTGAAGGCATGACATGTTGCCTGTCATGTGCCTAGAGCAACCACTATCAACATGCCAAATGCTCTTTCCCTTGAGTTGTTGGTTGCCCTTCACATAAGATAGATCAGTTAGTATGAAATAGGAACCCAAGCCAAAGTGGTCTTGGGTACCCCTTTCTCATCAAAATATTTGCATTCTTTCTTGACAAGATTTTTAAACTTTGATTCCTCACTTCTGGAGTACTCTGTCACAATAATAGGCTTGGAAACACATTTGCTAGAAGTAGTACTGGTTTTAGAAGTACTAACTGCATTAGCAGCACTTGCATGCTTAGCAGTACTAACCTTATTACAAGTAGTAACTGTTTTAGCAGCAGAAACTGTGTTAGCAGTATTCATCTTTGAGAAAGTACTAACAGTATTAGCAGCGTTAAAATTTTCAGCAGTACTAACACTGGTAGCAGCAGTAATGCTTCTAGCAGCACTATCTCTGTCAGCAGCACTAACAGTTTTAGTGCTTTTAGGCACCCACATTTTAATACTTTCAATCAAAACCTTTTTCTTCATGGGGCCTTTGTTTTTAACAGGTTTCTTCACCACATGTTTCTTTCCAGCCTTCCTATAACCAACAGGTTTTTGCACAAATCTTTGAAAGTTCATCTGTTGGTTAATAGGGTTAAAGTAACAGTACTTAGCCAAATGGTTTAACTTTCCACATATGAAACAAGGCTTTGGTCTATTGATTTTACTTAGATCAATGCCTTGTTTTTGTGCCCATTGGTTGTTCCAGTTTCTTTGATTTCCCCTTGGTTTATCATGTTTTTGGGGCTTAGAAGTATTGCATGCACACTGCTTGCAAGGGATAGGGTTGACAACAGTGGTCTGCTTATAATAAACCTTCTTGTTCTTTCCCTCAGTCTTCTCTATTTCATTGGACTTGATCCAATGCTTTCCACATCCCTCATTGGTGATTATGTGGTTTTCTATAGGAATCTCACCACTCACAGTGTTGTCTTTATCCTTGACAGCTTCTTTCTCAGTTTTATCCTTAACAACTACTTCATCTAAGGGATCTATCTCACTGGCTCCCTTAGGTAGGTCCTTCCTATCCTTAGTTTCTAACAAATCTGAACTAGGTGGGATGTAGTTGTTGTTATAGGGTGGTGGTGTGGTATTGTACCCTATTCCTCTTCTCAGTTTATCATGAATCTGAGATTGTAGTAAAGAATCCATAGCTTTAGAGGCATTGGAAAACTTTTCTACATCTAGCTTGATTTTAGCTAGTTCTACTCTTAGATTTTCACTCTCTTCTTTAGATTTGGTCAGTTGAAGTTCTAAGTCATTCTTCTCCCACTTCCAGCAGTTTGTGTCATAAGAGTGTTGAAGCTCATTGGCTTGAAAACCCTTAATCTGCTCTTCAAATCTCTCAACTATCCTGACATAATCTTTTATGTCCTTTTCCAATCTCTTAAGGTTATCACTCATGTTCTGATTGTGATCCCTATACCTCTTAACAGTGTTAATGCAATTTTGAGAACAAAGATTGGAAGTTACCTCTGTTGGGAGATCAGACACCTCTGCCATTAGAGCTTGGTTCTGGATGGCCTCTTCAGCTTGATCACTCCAATCAAACCCCATGCCTTGTTGAGAAACAAGGGTTTGAGCAGAGTTTCTGTTACTATTGAAGCTTCGAGATTGAGCTTGTTGGTGGTTATTGTTTTGAGGCAATCCACTTCTGCATTCTCTAGCAAAGTGTCCCTTCTGATGACATTTATAGCATTCCACCTTTGACTTGTCAAAACCTGCTCCATCTTCTCTTTTTTGTGAGAAGTTGTTCCTTCCAGTTCTTTTGATGAACTTCTTAACTCTCATAGAGAGCATGGCCATCTGCCATTTAATGTCCATCTCTTCAAGATCATCTGGATGGAGTTGTTCCAAGTCATCATTAATGAGAGAAGAGTTTCCATAACTTGCTAGAAAGGCTTCAAATACAGTTTCATTGCCTTTCTCTAGATTTGCTCCATTAGCAGCACTAACTGATTCAGAGTTGGAAGTAGAATCAGTTGATGCTGAAAGGAGTGCAGCATTGTGAACATACCCAGAAGGCCTCTTCTTAGCCTCTACCTCAGATTCAAAAACTCTTAGATCATTATATAGATCATCAAGTTCCTTTTCTTCCAGTTGATCATTCTGTCTGAAAGCCACAGTATACATGGTCCGTTCATCACTCAGGGACCTTAGAAACTTTCTGTTCAGATCATCTTGATCAATTTGTACTCCCACTGTAGCAAGTTCACCAATAAGCTTGTTGAACCTGTCAAAAGTTTGAGTCATGGACTCATTCTTGGTTGACATAAAGTTCTCATATTGTTGCTTCAAAATGGCTTTCTGATTTCTCTTGGTACTTTTGGTACCTGAGAATCTCTTCTCTAGAGCATTCCAGAGTATCTCTGCATCAGTGCAGTTGCAGAACTGATGTTGATATTCATTGGGGATGGCCAAGAGCAAAGTGCTCAAGGCTTTCTTCTCTGTCTGCCTAGCCTTTCTATCTGCATCAGTTTTTGGTGGAGTTCTCTTTTCATCTGCATCAATCTTACCTGCTTCAGAAGGACCATTCTCTATGATATCCCACATAGAATAGTCAGTGAGGAGTATGTACTGCTTGATTCTGATCTTCCACATATCGAATTCATTGGGTCTGAGCATTGGTACCTTTGAAACCAGAGTACTGTTTGATTCTGCACAGTTTTCCATGATGAAAGAATAGATGTTTCTGAGAGAACAGGCTCTGATACCACTTGTCAGGATCGAATTCTTAACAAGAATAAATTCTCAGAAACTAATATCAAAGAAGTTGCGGAATAACACTTTGATATTCAATCAAACAGTAAACCAAAACAGTATATAATCAACAACTTGTAAACTTGTATTGAATGCTTGAAGTTACAAGTTTAAACACACAACCTCAATATTGATGAATAGGCTCACCAATACGAATTCTACTTCTCTAGAATTAGGATCTATGCCTTGAGGTTGATTTTCTCTAAAACTTAGAATGAATGAATTAATCTCTACTAAACTATTCTATCAAATCTATACATATACTGAACAAAAAGATAATTACAATAAATAAAATATCTTCAGTATATCTTCCATCATTATCTTCAAAATTACCTTATAAGCAGCATTAAGTCTTGGCAGCATTAACTACTAAGCAGCACTAACTTCTAGCAGTACTAACTAGCTAAGCAGTACTAACTTTGTTCAAGCAGCACTAACTTTGACTAGCAGTATTAATTCTACTAGCAGTAGTAATACTCAGCAGTATTAACTTTGAAGTCTTCTAGCAGTAGTAATTCTGAACTAGCAACATTAAAGACTTGTTCACATCTTCAGTTCCCAACACAACATCAGGTTCAGAGGTTGATGCAGCGGAAGTAGAATTAGATGCACTCACAGATTCCTGATTCAAGACATTTGACACATTATCAGTGTTTGATTTAGGCACATCATCATAAAAATTTTCAAACAGAAAATCAAGATCAGAAAGATTAGACAGAGAATTAGAAGAATCCTGATTTGTCGATTGAAGTGCAGGTTTTGAACTAATTTGTTCAGAAGCTGAGTTTTCAGCAATAGCGGGTTCTGAACTGTGTTCTCCAAAAGCCAACTCAGCAGCTTCATCAAATTTGACATTCACTGATTCCATCACTTTTCTTGCAGAGAGGAGAAAGACTCTGTAAGCAGCAGAGTTAGAAGAATAGCCCAGAAATACGCCTTCTTCTGCCTTTAGCCCAGAAATACGCCTTCTTCTGCCTTTGGGTTTGATACCGTTCATCAATTCATATGGAGTCTTGTTGAACCGGCGGTGTAGAATTGATCTGTTTTGAGTATGACAGGCAGTTGATATGGCTTCGGCCCAGTGAGACAAAGGAAGACCTGAATAAGCAAGCATAGATCTGGCAGCTTCCACAAGCGTTCTGTTTCGTCTTTCAACAACCCCATTCTGTTGCGGTGTTCTTGCAGCAGAAAACTATTGTTGTATTCCTTGATCATCATAGGATTCTTGAAGAGTTGAATTTTGTGCCATTATCTGACCTTACAACTTTGACATGCTTTTGCTTATTTGTCTGAATAGTTTTGATGAGGTTGATGAGAATTTCGGGTGTCTCGTCTTTAGATTTGAGAAATTTCACCCATGTATATCTTGAGTAATCATCAACAACAACCAAAACATATTTCTTCTTACCAATACTCTTTGTCTTCATTGGTCCGCACAAATCAACATGAATTAGATCTAGGATGTCCGCAGTACAATGTTCAGGCTTAGGCTTATGAGATGCTTTCTTCATCTTTCCTTTCTTCCATTACTGACAGAGATGGTCTTTCTGGAAATGGAGGATTGGAAGACCTCTCAGAGAATCATTCTTGACCATGCGATCCATATATTTGAAATTGAGATGAGCTAGTTGTCGGTGCCACACCCAACTTTCATGAATAGAGGCTTTTGATAGAAGACAAATATCTGATGGAACATTTACTTCGGAAAGATTAATGGTATAAAGATTTGATCGTCTCTTTCCAACAAGTAAGTCCATGCCGCTATTATTCTTTACAGCAACTCTTTTAGACTTGAAACTGACTTCAAGATCTTTATCGCAGAACTTTCCGATGCTGAATATATTGTGACTTAATCCTTCGACATAGCTTACTCTTTTGACAGTAATACTATCTTGAACAAGATCACCATAACCAAGAATGAGAGTCGTCTCGCAGTTTCCAAATTTGACACGACTGCAACATTTTTCTTTAAAATTTGAAAGTAGAGATTTGTTCCCAGTCATGTTTTTGGAACAACCCGAATTCAGATACCATAATTGATTTAGCTGCACAATCAAAAATTACTGAGATTTAGGTACCCATATGAATATGGGTCCCTTCTTGTTAGTCATTTCCTTTTTTATTTTCAAAGAATTATTTTTCCAAAACATCTGAGACTGATCAAATAAAGCATGAACATCATCACAAATTAGAGAAGAAACATAATCATCAGAATCAGAACTAGAGAGACAATATGAGATATTCATTGAAATTTGAAACATTTGCTCTACAAAATATTTTGTAGATTTATTACAAAAGGCAAATGAGTCTTGTTTACAAAGAAAATCTACACATTTATCTTCTACAGAAACAAATTCTTCAGATCTCTGTTTCTTTAGCCAAACAGACTTCTTCAAAGGCCTATCTGAAATAGATGAATCAGAAGAGTTAGAATTTTCAGAAATATCAAACTCTTTCTTCTTTTTCTTCTTTGACCTTCTTCTTTTACGCTTTGTTTTATAGAAATTATCATTTAGCGTAAAAGTGTCATCAACAATTTCAGATAAAATATTTGATTTAGAAGAAGAAGTTTTATCAATAACACCAAACTGATCAGTTATTTTATTTGGAAAAACCTCAGAGCAAGAAACATCAGATGAACACAAGTTGATGGAAGATTTGAGAAGACCAGAATTATTTTCTTTAAAACTTGATGTCATAAAAGAAAAAATGACATCGTTTTCAATTTTTCTCAGAATCTCTTGTTTTTCCAATTGTTCTTCTAGATCAAAGATTTGGCATTCTAATACTAATGGAGGTATATATCTCTTAGTATCATAAGATACTGGAGATATATTGTCCTTATTAGGATTAGCTGTATTTAAATCAAAGAAGTCATTCGATCTAGAAGATTTAGTAGAAGAAACAATGTTTAAATTTTGTCTTCTCTTCTTTATTTTTTCAGGAAAATATTTTGCATTTTCTTGAGTGTAAACAAAAGGAACTTCCATTCTCTTGTTGTTTATCCTTTTTTTATCTTCCTCAATTACAGTTTCTTTAGCACTTGTCCAAAGAGGTTTGTATTGTGAACCATATTGAGAAAGACCAAGACAATCGTAGTCATAAAAATTGGGAATCTCAAATTTAGCTTTCTTTAAAAACTGAGGATTTTTAACTCCAAGACCCCAATTTTCTTTTAACGACTCATAGCTCCTTGGTTTATGCATATGTGTTGTTTGTTCAGTTTGATTTTGTTTATATAACTTTTCTTCTAATTCAAATATTTTATCCGAAAACTCTTGATTTAAAATTGACCAATCAGACAAAGAATCATGAGAAGTCTGTTTTTCAATTTCTAAATCTTCTATTCTTTCTTGAAATTTCTCTTTTGTAAATTTTAAAATAGCTTTTTCATCTCTCAGAGAAATCTTCAATTTTTCAATTTGAACAGACTTGATTTTCGCGTTTTTTGGATAGAAGCTTTGAACGAAAGTCATGTAAAGCCTTTGTAATGACATTCATTTGCGATGAAATGAAATTAAAATCAAACTCAGATGGTACCTCAGATTCATCGGTTGAAGTCTCCTCATCCTCATCATCACTGTTGTCGTCTCCAATAAAACACATAGCAGCAGTCTCTTCATTATCAGCTTCATTGTCTGAGTGGTCTAACCAGTATTCCTCCTCAGCCAACAGAATTGTTCCACTAGCTTTCTTCTCAGCCAAAGCTAATTTCTTCTTATAGAAATCAACATCTTTCACAATCTTCTTTCTGCACTCCTTTGAAATATGCCCGGGTTTGCCACAGTTGTAGCAAGTCACAGCCTTCTTATCTTCTTTCTTTGGTTCAGCTGATGTAGCAGGCTCATATTTGGGAAAGAAAGGCTTTGATGTAGTATCGGGTTCTACCTTCTTTGATCCAGAGGAGAAACGAAGATTGTTTGAACTTGACCGTTTCTGATATTTCTTTTGATAGTGCTGACTTAGAAGAATCTTGGCCTTTTCCAATGCTTCGCCATCATCATCTGTTGACCCGTCATAAGCAGACTCAGTCAAGGCTTGCTCAGCCATTTGACTAGCTAAAAGAGCGATTGGATCCACAGTCTTAGGCTTCTGCTTATCCAGCTTAGCTTTCTTCTTCAGAACCATGGCTTTATCAGACATCAGAATTTCAAACATTTCTTGGATGGGCATTTTGGAAATTCTGGGATCATTCCTCATTCGATGACAGGATTTTTCCCATTCAGGTTTGAGTGCATTAAGAAACTTCATATTTGTTTCCAGCTCATTCTTTGTTACCTTGATCTTATACAGATCATTAATAACAGTCCAAAACCTGTCGAAGACACTTTTCAGACTTTCCCCATCCTTAGCTTTGAACTCTTCAAAGTTTTTCATGTATCTTGTCTGACGAAGCTGAGTAAACATAGCAGTACCAAGCATGATTTTCTCCAGTTGTGTCCACATCAGCATAGGATTATGTTTGAAACAATCAATTCTATTATAGATGGAGTTTGGAAGAGCAAGAATCAAATTCGACTTGGCTTGATTGTCAGCTTGGTATCTTAGAAGTTCATCAGCCTCATATTCTCTCAGGGCCTTTTCTACAGTAGTTGTTGGAGTGTTTCCAACAGCTGGTATCACTTTCATTGGCCTGACCATGGGACCTTCAGTCAAAGCTTTCATCATATTTTCTCCATTTGGTTGCCTTTCGATGAAATTAATAAACCGGTCCTACCATTGCTCAAATTCGTTCTCATTTATCAACACAGGAGGACGAGTATCAGACCCCAACGACATCATGAGGTCATTCCTGTAAAGTTGAGCTTGTAGAGACATTTTGATGAAATCTGGAATTCAGAAGAAATAACCAAGTCTTGAAGACCCGAACACCCAAGGTATGCGTTTCTGTCTTGAAACACAAAAGAAACTATTCGGGTCCTTGTAGAAACTATCTCGTGAGATAGAAGAAGCGAACACTGAATATGACTATGCGTGTTCAATGAGGCACGTACTTAAAGCTTTGCGTGTTCAGAGTGACATGCACTTGAAGCTATGCGCGTTCAAAGTGACACACATTTGAAGCAATGCGTGTTCAGAGTGACACGCACTTGAAGCCATGCGTGTTCAGAGTGACACGCACTTGATGCAATGCGTGTTCAGAGTGACACGCACTTGAAGCAATGCGTGTTCAGAGTGACACGCACTTGAAGCAATGCGTGTTCAGCAGGGCACACAGTAGATGTTATGCGTGTTAAAAGAGACACACACTTGATGATCTGCGTGTGATGACAAATACACAAGAGAGTGCGTTTCCAAGATAGACCCGATAACCTGAGACAAACACTAACACCCAAAAGTTAGTTATACAATGAATATATGGTGGAGGCGCATACTAATAATATGAATATGAATAACCCGCATACTTAATGAATCACACGCAAACTTCAAAATCTATGACTAACATGCAAACTTTTATATCAACCCGCACAACATATTAATCACACGCACAATAGGATGAATGACCCGCATACTACTTGAATCACACGCATACTTACACTCGATGATAAATTTGCAATATCAATCATATCAATGATATTAAACACAAACACATTACACACAATCGATCGAAAACAAGTTTTTAATACAATTCTATTAACAAATTCGATCAAAACACTCCAAATCTCAAAAATTCAATTAGAACAGACCACATAACTCGACATTTTCAAAACATATACAAATTCAAAATCGAAGCACCAAATCACGTTTTTATGCAAATCAACAAGAAACAACCTAGATCGACTATCCAAAATACATCTAATAACATCAAATTCATAGCAATTTGATCACTTAATTGACTGAAATTGGTGAAAATCCAGAAAACGAGATTTTTCTTGAAAAAACAACAAAAATCGATCAAATTTTCGAGTAATCCACACAAATCAGGAACAAAATTACACTAATCTCAATTCTCTCAATATCTTGAAGGCTCTGATACCAATTGTTAAGCCAAGATCACAAGATCTGTAGAGAGAGAGTCTAGAGAGAGAAAAGTGCGCTCAATGAAACAGTGAATTATATTCAAAAGTATGAAAGTCTTACAACTAAAACAAGCCAAGGGGAATTAAATACCCCAAGACATTTACAAAACATAACAGAACAAAAGTACTGACAGATAAAGGAAATAAATACAATGATTACTATAAAATCAGATCTAACAACTGATTTAGCTTGTTGTTCCAATGATCTTTGTTCAGTTGTCTTCAGTTGGCTTTGAAGATTCACAATCTTTCTCTCTTTCAGCTTTAACTCTTTCTCACATGTCACAATAGTATTCTCTTTTAAAGCAATAATTTTCTCTTTCTCTTTAATCTCTTTCTCTTTTTGCACTGATGATACCTGTAAAATCAGATTTAGCATTATTAGCACATTTTATAAAATCAGGAGTTTTATTAGAATTTGACAAATTAGATTTCAACTCCTGAATCTGTTTTAGAAGAACTGAATTTTGATTTTTCATTTTATCATGTTCAACTTCAGTTGCCGGTATCTCAGGCATATACATGACAGCAACATCTCTGGCTGACAGTACAATATTTCTTCTCTCATCTGTAGTTGGCATTTTGAATGATTGATGAGCTTGAAATGAATGATCGTTCCCAAATCAATTCAGGAAAATTTGACTGAAAGTCAAACACAGTTCACAACTTGAAAATAATTCTCAGAAAAATTGTAACTCTGGAACTCGCAAACACTAGAAACTCGTAGATCACTAAACTCGCAAGTAACTGTTCACCACACTTCTCGCTAGAAGCTTCGTGCGCGAAACCAAAACTCGCAGGACACTACTTGCGCGAAGAGAGAAACTCGCTAGAAGAGTTATGCGCGAAGTAGCTTCTTGCAAGGTGCTTCATGCGCGAATTGTTCTTGGAATAATTTCGAAAACTGAAGTTCTCGCAATTAAATGTAAACTCGCTTGTCAAAAGATCCTTGCGCGTTCCATACTTAGACAATTTTGACAATTTTAGAACTCGCTAAACATAAAACTCGCAACACACTAAACTCGCAGGGTATTGTTCATTCTTCTTCTCGCAAATAGTTTTGTGCATGAACTAGCTTCTCGCAACCTCTTTATGCGTGAACCACACTTAACATTTTGCACGTTCTTCAAGCTTAGCGTGTTCTTGATTAGCGCGAAATGCAGATCTAGCGCGTTCTTGACATTGTACACACAGATTCAATCCAAATCAACTTAAACCTTGAAAATTGATTTACAAACTTGAACTAATATGCTCGAAAATCAATTCTAAACACTTTTCTATCACACTATAATGCCTAGAAATGAATAATTACAATGCAATCCATATGAGACATTGTTCGTGAACATTTTTAAGAAAAAACAAGAAAATCCAAAATTGAATCTTTTCCAGTGATTGAATTGTGAATTTCTGTGAATACAAAATGATTTAGCACTCAAATTGATCACACTTAAAACATTTTTAATCCCAAAAATCAACTAACACAATTCAATTTGATCAAACAATGAAGATAGAAATACGATCTGCGTGTTCTTGAATTTTCAAGAATTCAATCTAAAATTGATGATCCAATCTTTCTGAATATGATTTGGTTCAGCTCTGATAGCAATTGAAAATGTATAATCCCAACATTCAGGCACAAATCAATATGCAAGATTTGACAATATTAGATCTAGAAAGAGAGTAGTGAGAGAAAGTCACAAGTCGTATGTATTTCAATATGACAATTACAATGCTTGACTGCTTCGTTACAAGGTTCCCTTACAAACAAATCTATTTATACTAAGCTACTTCTCTCAAGACACTAGAACACTCATAACAAAAGTTATCTCACACAACATCAAAGTTGACTATTCTATACATTGACTTTTCATACTTTGACTTACATTGACTTTGACTTTTCACATTAAATCTTGGATACAATAAAATACACTAACACATATGATGAGTCAGATGAGGAATAATCGAAGGAGGTAAATAATTTTTACGAATCTGATTTTTTACAGAAAACGGAATCCATTATGGTCGAGCTTCAAGATATTCAAAATAAACTTAAAAAGGAAAAGAGCGTTGTTGCTAAAAATCATCAAACAATATTTGACCTCAATAAATAAATTGTTGGGAATAAGATGTTGATTGATTCTTTAAACAATGACGTCTCAAATTTTGAAAAACAAAAAATTTATTTTGAAAATCAAGTATTTGATGCTCACTCCAAGTTCAACTTGTTTGAACTTGAGAAGCAAGAGTTTGTTGTAAAGTATAACCAATTGAAATTTGAAAACAAATCTTTGATTAAAAATATAAATGGTTTGGATGCAAAGTTTTATGCTAGAGGCCAAACTGATCAAAACATTCTTCTCAAAAAGCCTAAGGAATTTAAACTTCTCAAAGATAACTGGGGTATTAGGTATGACAACCCACATTAAGAAACAACCAGCTTTGTACAATTTTGATTTTTCACAAGTGGCCGACAAATGCCCCAAGTTAAAATCCAAATTTGTCACCAAGTCATCTGATGAAGTTGAGGCTAAGGAAGATTCAAACAGAAAAGACACAATCAAAATGCTATGACATGCTGAATGATAGTTATCTGTCTGGACAACCAAAATTTTTATCCAATGATTATTTTCAAAGCTATTCTACTGAGAAAATGTAACACCCTAAAAATTTGGGTAAAATAAAACTTAAAATTTTGGCAATATAACGTTTAACATAGGATAATTTAATAACCTGTAACATGACGACTAAAACCCAATAAAGTTGGGGTAGTTCTTTAAATGATGTAGAGGAAAAATAAGACATATACATGACAACCTATTTAATCTAGAACAATTAATAACTAGATTAAGATTGGGTGTCACTAGGACTTCAAAACGCTCTCTTTCGAATTCCCAAAAATGCCCGGTCCATGGAGGGTCCTAGGTGCGCTCCCGGCGAATCAAGGTACCCTACTCGCACCACTAGCAGAACCTGTGATCCAATGAACATGATCACAAGTGTTAGGCTGAAGTCTAGCGATTAACATTCCAAGACAGTTCAAAAAGTAAGCATGAAAAGTAAATAGATGTTACCGGAAGACCCATGTATTGGAATAATGCCAATACCTCCCAAACGGGACATTATTTCTTTCATGTACAATTATAACAGAAATAATTCCAAAAATACGGGGGAGACCCGTTACCATCTTGGGTGAAGTGAACACATGAATGGGGTCACCCATGATGTTATTTGATTTCACCACAAATCCCGGTTCTAGTTCCCATGCCACGCCGGACATCACAATCCTCAAACCGTTTATGCTTCTAGCGCTTACTGCGTCGAGTTACACCTTAAAGGCTTACAGACAAGGGTGCCTATCCAATCTAGCCGAGTTCCAACTCAGGGACATACGCCCCCTATTGTCTACCCGGTAGTGCCCAACGGGCAACAATTATAACAACAATAAACGTGCTATATAAATCCTCGTGCATAAGGAAATAGATATGAAATCTCCTATATGGATCATGAGCATGTATGGTTAACAACTTTCATGCAAAGCATATTTCTGGAAAATAATATAATCATGCTCATTACATATTCCTCATTATAATCTAATGCTCATTTGACCACATATTAACCCCAAACAATGAAATGACCCCAATTGCTGATAAGAATACTTGTATTTGGTTTTTAACATTTAGAGGAGTAATCCTTCTCCATAAATTGCCTCTCTTCCATGAAACATGCATAAAAGAACTTCACAAGAGGTTTAAACACTTCTACTAACCCCAAAAGTATTTTACATAAGTTGTATACCAAACCCTAGATTTAGATTAAAATACAACATATCATAGATTTCACATAAGCAAGTAATGATGTAAGTATGGATGTTTATAAGTCAAGAAAACTTACTTAGAGATTCAATGGACAAACCCTAGAAGGTTGGAGTTGAGAATGTAGGTGATGAGAACCTTGTACCTCAAGAAAATAGAGCTAGTTCACCAAATGAGAGGAACCCTAGTTAGCATTTAATACACCTAACCAAGATTCTAGAGAGGATTAAATGCCAAGGAGATGAAGTTTTGAAGGGAAGAAACCATACCTAGAATAGAGAAATTCGGCAGCCTCTAAAACCCCAAGTTGAAAATAATGAGACTCCTTAAAGAAATCATGCATTTATTACCTTTTTACCCGACGGCGAGAATGACATCGCGAGAGTGACAAGGAACTCTCGCCGGTCACTCTCGCCAAACTTGTTCCATAACTCGGACTGAACACCTCTATCATACTTGCGCAATATTGACACCGCTAGAGTGACCCTGGCACTCTCGCCGGGCACTCTCACCGAATCTGTACCACAAGTCCTCTCCTCCTTGGGCGATTATGCCACTGCGAGAGTGACCATGGCACTCTCGCCAATCACTCTCGCCGAGTGTCTTTCTTCTCAAACGCATTCACATACTCCAGTTCCGAATTCGCAACTGATCTTTGGTGACTTCAAACGAGAGCATAAAATAAATTACAAATACGAATTAATCAATAGCTCAGAATTCGGGGTGTTACAATCCTCCACCTCTTAGAATAGATTTCATAATCTAGACAAACAAGTGCGGATAACGCCTCCTCATGTCCTCTTTCGACTCCCAAGTGGTGTTGGCTCCCCGGTGGTGTTTCCATTGAACCTTCACCATAACCACTTCCTTGTGTTGCAACTTCCTCGTCTCCCTTTCCAAGATAGTCTGGGGTCTTCTATGCACTGGTCGTTATCCACTCGGATCTCTGACAAAGGAATAATGCTCTCCTCTTCGGCTAGACACCTTCTCAAGTAACATACATGAAAGGTGGGGTGAATCCCGTCCATCTCGGGCAGAAGATCCAACTTGTAGGCTTTAAGCCCAATACGCTCCATGATGGTGAAAGGTCCTAAGAAACGGGGACTAATCTTCCCATGCTTTCCAAACCTGATTAATCCCTTCCAAGGGGATACTTTCAACATTACTCTTTCACCCACTTGAAAATCGACCGGTCTTCTCTTCTTGTCTGCGTAGCTTTTTTACCGATCTTGCGCCGCTTTCAACCGCTCTCGGATGCCCTTAACTTTGTCGGCTGTTTCTTGCACGATTTCCGGTCTGAAAAATTGTTTCTCCCCCGCTTGTAGCCAACACACGGGTGTCCTACACTTATGTCCGTACAATGCTTCGAACGGCGCCATACCAATGCTCGAGTGATAGCTATTGTTGTAGGCGAATTCTACTAACGGAAGATGAGAACATCCCCCAAAGTCGATCACGCACGACCTCAACATATCCTCGAGAGTTTGGATAGTCCTCTAGCTTTGACCGTCAGTCTGCGGGTGGTAAGCGGTACTCAAATTGATTCTAGTACCCAGCTCCTTTTATAGATTGTCCCAAACACGTGAAGTGAAGCGGCTATCCCTGTCGGACACAATGGAAAGTTGCACTCCGTGCCTCGAGACCACCTCATCAATATAAAGATTGGCCAACTTGTCCTTCGGTAGGGTCTCCCTCATGGGCAAGAAGTGTGTGCTTTTGGTCAAATGGTCCACTATCACCCAAATGGTATCGTGATTCTGCAAAGTCTTCGGTAGCTTGGTTACAAAGTTCATAGTAATGTGCTCCCACTTCCATTCCGGTATCTCTAAGAATTGTAGACTGTCGTAAGGTCGTTGGTGCTCTGCCTTCACTTGTAGATAAGTTATGCATCGCTCCATATAATTGGCCACATCTAACATCATCACCGACTACCAATTGATAAGATTTAAATCCTGATGCATCTTAGTACTCCCCGGATGAATTGAGTAGTTGGACTTATGCGCATACTCCAACAACAATTCTCGACATCCTCCAATCTTTGGTACCCATATCCGACCTTGGAACAACTTCAAGCCTCTTCCGTCTTCGGTCAATTGGAGATGTTGTTTCACCGTAACATCATTTTTGAGACTCGATTCAAGAAGTGCCTCCGACTGTGACATCTTAATTTTGTCAATTAAGCTTCAGACAACTTCCACTCTAGCAAAGCTGGCTTGGATTCCGCCCCCATACTCCTTCAATTGCCTTGATGCATAAGCTATAACCTTGCCTCTTTGCATCAAGACACATCCTAAACCTATCTTATACGCGTCGCTATAAACCACGAAATTCTCTGTCCCCTAGGGTAGGGATAAAATTTGCTCTTCACACAATTTTCTTTATAGTGTACGGAAGGCCCGCTCTTGACTCTCGGTCCAAAGAAACTTCATATTTTTCTTCGTCAGTGACGTCAGTGGCGAGGCGATTTTGGAAAAATCTTGGATAAATCTTTAGTAGTAACCGGCTAGACCCAAAAAACTCCGAATTTCCGTGGGACTCTTGGGCGGTTCCCAGTTCGTCATGGCTTCGATCTTTGATGGGTCCACTTTTACTCCTTCACTGGTCACCACATGACCCAAAAACTAAACCTCTCGTAGCCAAAATTCACACTTGGAAAACTTGGCGTAGATTTTCTCTTCCCTCAACACTTCTAACACTTTCTTGAGATGCCGCTCGTGCTCTTATTCGTTCTTTGATTACACTAAGATATCATCAATGAACACGATAACCGATTTATCTAAAAAGGGTCGGCAAACTCGGTTCATCTGATCCATAAACACCGCTGGCGCGTTGGTTAACCCAAAAGGCATAACTAAAAACTCGTAGTGACCATAACGGGTTCTAAACGCGGTCTTGGAAACGTCTTCTTCTCTAACCTTCACTTGATGATAGCCCATTCGGAGATCAATCTTGGAGAAACATCCGACTCCTTGCAATTGGTCGAAAAGATCGTCTATCCGAATTAGTGGATACTTGTTCTTTACTGTACCTTGTTCAACTCCTGATAGTCGATGCACATGCGCATAGACCCATCATTCTTTTTGACGAAAAGTACCAGAGCTCCCCAAGGCGAAGAACTCGGCATTACGAATCCCTTCTCCAACAACTCTTGAAGTTGCGACATCATTTCTTGCATTTCGGTCGGAGCGAGACGGTAAGGTGCACGGGCAATAGGTGCCGCTCCCGGGACTAGATCGATTCGGAACTCCACTTGGCGGTCGGGCAGCAGGCCCGGAAGATTTTTGGGAAAAACGACCGAATATTCGTTAATGACCCGCACATCTTCAATCTTTTTCTTCTACGCCTTGGCATCCAACAAGTAGGAAAGGAACGACGGGCACTTCTTCATGAGACACCTACATGCTTTGATGGATGAAATGAGAGCCACTTCACCCTTACGTTTCTCCCCATAGACAAAGACAAAACCCCCGCTTGAGGTCGGTAACCTGATCAACTTCTTTAAACATAAAATCTCTGCTTTGTGCCGTGACAACCTGTCCATGCCGATCACCACGTCGAAACTCCCAATTTCCATGGGAAGTAGGTCTACTTCAAATAGCTCCCCACTAATATCTAGATAAGATTTTTCCAATACTTAACGCAAGATCACTTGCTCCCCATTCACAATTTCTACTACTAAAGCATCGTTAAGGGTACTAGTTGGCACATTCACAGCTTCGCAAAATGCAAGAGATACGAAAGACAAATTGCCACCGGAATCAAATAACACCTTAGCAGCAATGTCGTAGAGTAAGAACGTACCCGACACCACATCGGTGGTCTCCTTCGCTTCTTCTCTCGTCATTTGGAAGGCTCTCTCTTGAGCTTTAGGGATGGCTTCTTTCTTTGGTTGCAAAGGCATGTTTCCGCCTCTTGCTCCACCCCTTAGCTTGGGGCAATCCCTCTTCACGTTCCCAGCCTCCTTGCATTCATAACAGATTGTTCCCGGCATAAGACAACTCGGACTTGTATGACATGGCTTGCCACACTTGAAGCATGAGACTTGGTTAGAGTTGGAGTTGCAAGAACCAAAGTGCTTATTTTTGTAGTTGGAACACCATTTCACCTCTCGACGGTTATCAACGCTTCTAGCATTCGGTTGGAATTTCGGTTTCTTAAATGAACTTGGTGGGATCTCCCACTTTATCTTTTCTGCAACCCCCAACTTCTCCTCTTTGTCCTTCGCATAGACCCTTTCCATAGCTTTGGCTTCTTCTATGGTCTCCCGAAGGTTTGTGGCTTTTGTGTTGCGGACTCTCGACCCCATATCCGCGGGTAGGCCCTTCCGATATGCCTTTAGTTTCTCCTTCTCGGTTGGAGCCACATGCCTCACGAGATTCAACTTTTCCATGAATAGTCAAGTATATTCTTTTACTGACAAATCTCCTTTTTTCAACGCTCGGAATTCCTCTTCTATCAAATCTATTTCTTGTTCGCTGCAATATTCGTCCAAAACCTTCTTCTTGAATACTGCCCAAGACATCTTTACCAAAACCGACTCCTCCATAGTTGTGGTGCAGACATCCCACCATATTAGAGCCGCTCCCCAAAGCATTTGGAAGCCAAATTTCACCTTCTGGATCTCTTCGCAACCGCAGGCTGTAAAGGCCTGTTCGATTTCCCTCAACCATTTCATACAGGCTACCGGATCATCAGCTCCGGCAAATTTAGGCGGCTTGAACCCCATGAAAGACTTATATGAACAAACCTTCCCTGTTTACCTTGTCTCTAGAGTTACCAACCCATCCGTACGGTTCTCACCTCCGGTACCACCTAAACCGGCTACCGCATTTTCCGCAACCACTTCCGGCCTCCTGAGGCTGGCATCTCTCTCCTCTAACATCTTCAGAAATACCTCTTGTTGTTTTTTCATGGTCGATGTCACCATTTGCATCACACTAGCCATCATATCGGCTTGAGGGTTTGCCTCCTGAATAATCGGGTTCGTGGACGCCAAATCCACTCTAGGAATGTGTTCCACCTCTCCGGTGAATATCGGCGGCATGTTGGGGGGAATAACAGTCGCCGCCCGGACTACTAGGTTTGGGTTAGATGAACTGTCCTCATGAGTTTCTCCTTCGGTCGACGGTCGACTCCGAGTATTTAGCATTTCGGATCTGCTACACAATTCGGAGAAAGAGGAAGATGAGTAACAAAAGATTTACATTAGAAACATACTCATACGGTTCATTGATCGTCATAATCATAGTAACTCAAGTATATTCACATATCCAGACATTCATAATAAAAGTAGCTAATTGAAATTATGAATGTACACTACAGAAAGATTCTCGCTACCACTTTTACAAATCTCAACGACGTAGTTTCTGTTGACTCTATGGTCCTCGCATCTTAGAAGTTCTACCCAACGCTCGTAATTCATAACTTAATAGTCTAAGCTTAAGTCTAGGCATCGAGTTTACATACCAAGTTCACTTAAACTAGAGCTCTGATACCTACTTGTAACACCCTAAAAATTAGGGTAAAATAAAACTTAAAATTTTGGCAATATAACGTCTAACATAGGATAATTTAATAATCTGTAACATGACGACTAAAACCCAATAAAGTTGAGGTAGTTCTTTAAATGAAGTAGCGGAAAAATAAGACATATACATGATAACCTATTTAATCTAGAACAATTAATAACTAGATTAAGATTAGGTGTCACTATGACTTCAAAACGCTCTCTCTCGAATTCCCAAAAATGCCCGGTCCATGGAGGGTCCTAGGTGCGCTCCCGGAGAATCAAGGTGCCCTACTCGCACCACTAGCAGAACCTGTGAGCCAATGAACATGATCACAAGTGTTAGGCTGAAGTCTAGCGGTTAACATTCCAAGACAGTTTATAAAGTAATCATGAAGAGTAAATAGATGTTACCGGAAGACCCATGCATTGGAACAATGCCAATACCTCCCAAACGGGACATTATTTCTTTCCTGTACAATTATAACATAAATAACTCCAAAAAGACGGGGGAGACCCATTACCATCTTGGGTGAGGAGAACACATGAATGGGGTCACCCGTGATGATATTGGATTTCACAACATATCCCGGTTCTAGTTCCCATGCCACGCCGGACATCACAATCCTCAACCCGTTTATGCCTCTAGCTCTTACTCCGTCGAGTTAAACCTTAAGGGCTTACAGACAAGGGTGCCTATCCAATCTAGCTGAGTTCCAACTCAGGGACTTATGCCCCCTATTGTCTACCCGCTAGTGCCCCACGGGCAACAATTATAACAACAATAAGCATGCTATCTAAATCGTCGTGCACAAGGAAATAGATATAAAATCTCTTATATGGATCATGAGAAAGTATGGTTAACATCTTTCATGCAAAGCATATTCCTGGAAAATAATATAATCATGCTCGTTAAATATTCCTCATTATAATCTAATGCTCATTTGACCACATATTAACCCCAAACAATGAAATGACCCCAAATGCTGATAAGAATCCCTTTATTTGGTTTTTAACATTTAGAGGAGTAGTCCTTTGTTGGGAACTGAAGAATAACTCAAGTGACTAATGCTGTTGGTTGAGATTTACTACTACTAGAAGATTTCAAAGTTAATACTGCTGAGTATTACTACTGCTAGTAGAATTAATACTGCTAGTCAAAGTTAGTGCTGCTTGAACAAAGTTAGTACTGCTTAGTTAGTTAGTACTGCTAGTGGTTAGTGCTGCTTAGTAGTTAATGCTGAAAAGACTTAATGCTGCTTAAAAGGTAATGTGAAGATAATGATGAAGAGATCGTGATTAAAGATAAACAAGGATATTCTGAAGATATTCATGGAAGATATACTCAAGATATTTTATTTATTTGTAATTATCTTTTTGTTCAGTATATGTATAGATTTGACAGAATTGTTTAGATAATAGTTTTTACAGATTTAATTCTAAAGTTTTTAGTTCAAGGGAGAATCAACCTCAAGGCATAGTTCCTTATTGTAGAGAAGTAGAATTCGTCTTGAAAGAGCTTGTTCTTCAAGATTGAGGTTGTGTGTGTAATCTTGTGATTTTAATACAAGTTTGCAAAGTGTTTATTATATACTGTTTGTTTACTGTTCCATTGAATATCAAAGTGTTATTCCGCAACTTCTTTGATATTGTTTCTGAGACTTTATTCTTGTTAAGAATTTGATCCTGACAAGTGGTATCAGAGCCTGTTCTCTCAGAAACATCTATTCTTCCATCATGGAAAACTTTGCAGAATCAAACAGTACTCTGGATTCAAAGGTACCAATGCTCAGACCCAATGAATTCGATATGTGGAAGATCAGAATCAAGCAGTACATACTCCTCACTGACTATTCTATGTGGGATATCATAGAGAATGGTCCTTCTGAAGCAGGTAAGATTGGTGCAGATGGAAAGAGAACTCCACCAAAAACTGATGCAGAAAGAAAGGCTAGACAGACAGAGATGAAAGCCTTGAACACTTTGCTCTTGGTCATCCCCAATGAATATCAACATCAGTTCTGCAACTGCACTGATGCAGAGATGCTCTGGAATGCTCTAGAGAAGAGATTCTCAGGTACCAAAAGTACCAAGAGAAATCAGAAAGCCATTCTGAAGCAACAATATGAGAACTTTATGTCAACCAAGAATGAGTCCATGACTCAAACTTTTGACAGGTTCAACAAGCTTATTGGTGAACTTGCTACAGTGGGAGTACAAATTGATCAAGATGATCTGAACAGAAAGTTTCTAAGGTCCCTGAGTGATGAATGGACCATGTATACTGTGACTTTCCGACAGAATGATCAACTGGAAGAAAAGGAACTTGATGATCTATATAATGATCTAAGAGTTTTTGAATCTGAGGTAGAGGCTAAGAAGAGGCCTTCTGGATATGTTCACAATGCTGCACTCCTTTCAGCATCAACAGATTCTACTTCCAACTCTGAATCAGTTAGTGCTGCTAATGGAGCAAATCTAGAGAAAGGCAATGAAACTGTATTTGAAGCCTTTCTAGCAAGTCATGGAAACTCTTCTCTCATTAATGATGACTTGGAACAACTCCATCTAGATGATCTTGAAGAGATGGACATTAAATGGTAGATGGCCATGCTCTCTATGAGAGTTAAGAAGTTCATCAAAAGAACTGGAAGGAACAACTTCTCACAAAGAAGAGAAGATGGAGCAGGTTTTGACAAGTCAAAGGTGGAATGCTATAAATGTCATCAGAAGGGACACTTTGCTAGAGAATGCAGAAGTGGAATGCCTCAAAACAATAACCACCAACAAGCTCAATCTGGAAGCTTCAATAGTAACAGAAACTCTGCTCAAGCCCTTGTCTCTCAACAAGGCATGGGGTTTGATTGGAGTGATCAAGCTGAAGAGGCCATCCAGAACCAAGCTCTAATGGCAGAGGTGTCTGATCTCCCAACAGAGGTAACTTCCAATCTTTGCTCTCAAAATTGCATTAACACTGTTAAGAGGTATAGGGATCACAATCAGAACATGAGTGATAACCTTAAGAGATTGGAAAAGGACATAAAAGATTATGTCAAGATAGTTGAGAGATTTGAAGAGCAGATTAAGGGTTTTCAAGCCAATGAGCTTCAACACTCTTATGACACAAACTACTGGAAGTGGGAGAAGAATGACTTAGAACTTCAACTGACCAGATCCAAAGAAGAGAATGAGAAGATAAAGAGAGAGTTTGAGAAAGCCAAGCTGGATATTGAGAAATTTTCCAATGCTTCTAAAGCAATGGACTCTTTGCTCCAAACTCAAATCCATGACAAACTTAGAAGAGGAATAGGGTACAATACCACACCACCACCCTATAACAACAACTACATCCCTCCTAGTTCAGATCTGTTAGAAACAAAGGATAGGAAGGACCTACCTAAGGGAGCCACTGAGATAGATCCCTTAGATGAAGTAGTTGTTAAGGATAAAACTGAGAAAAAAGGTGTCAAGGATAAAGACAACACTGTGAGTGGTGAGATTCCTATAGAAAATCACATAATCACAAATGAGGGATGTGGAAAGAAATGGATCAAGTCCAATGAGATAGAGAAGGCTGAGGGAAAGAATAAGAAGGTTTATTATAAGCAGACCACTGTTGTGAACCCTATCCCTTGCAAGCAGTGTGCATGCAATACTTCTAAGCCCCAAAAGCATGATAAACCAAGGGGAAATCAAAGAAACTGGAACAACCAATGGGCACAAAAACAAGGCATTGATCTAAGTAAAATCAATAGACCAAAGCCTTGTTTCATATGTGGAAAGTTACACCATTTGGCTAAGTACTGTTACTTTAACCCTATTAACCAACAGATGAACTTTCAAAGTTTTGTGCAAAAACCTGTTGGTTATAGGAAGGCTGGAAAGAAACATGTGGTGAAGAAACCTGTTGAAAACAAAGGCCCCATGAAGAAAAAGGTTTTGATTGAAAGTATTAAAATGTGGGTGCCTAAAAGCACTAAAACTGTTAGTGCTGCTGACAGAGATAGTGCTGCTAGAAGCATTACTGCTGCTACCAGTGTTAGTACTGCTGAAAATTTTAATGCTGCTAATACTGTTAGTACTTTCTCAAAGATGAATACTGCTAATACAGTTACTGCTGCTAAAACAGTTACTACTTCTAATAAGGTTAGTACTTCTAAGCATGCAAGTGCTGCTAATGCAGTTAGTACTTCTAAAACCAGTACTACTTCTAACAAATGTGTTTCCAAGCCTATCATTGTGACAAAGTACTCCATAAATGAGGAATCAAAGTTTAAAAATCTTGTCAAGAAAGAATGCAAATATTTTGATGAGAAAGGGGTACCCAAGACCACTTTGGCTTGGGTTCCTAATTCAAACTAACTGATTTATCTAATGTGCAGGGCAACCAATAGCTCAAGGGAAAGAGCATTTGGCATGTTGATAGTGGTTGCTCTAGGCACATGACAGGCAACATGTCATGCCTTCAGAATTTCAAGCATATCAATGGAGGACATGTTGCTTTTGGAAATGATCTTACTGGTGGTAAAATAAGTGGCAAAGGTAATGTCACAAAAGGTAAGATGACATTTGAGGATGTCTACTATGTTGATCAATTGAAGTACAACCTGTTAAGTGTATCACAGGTTTGTGACAAACAACATAGCATATTATTTACAAACACAGAGTGTATGATCCTTGCTCCAGGGTTCAAAGTAGTTGATGAAAGCATGATACTACTTAGAACTCCAAGAAAGGACAATGTTTATTGTCTAGATATGGACAATGTTGATAGTGATTCATCCCTGACTTGTCTTGTTTCAAAAGCTTCTGTGGATGAATCCTCTCTATGGCACAGAAGGATGTGTCACATGAATTTCAAGACTATGAACAAACTTGTTAAAAACAACCTTGTAAGAGGTTTACCTTCAAAAGTCTTTTCATGTGATGATCATTGTGTTGCTTGTCTTAAAGGCAAAGAGCATAAAACTTCTCATAAGACCAAAGAGTTAAATTCTATTTCTTCTTGTCTACAATTACTGCATATGGATTTGTTTGGTCCTACAAATGTTATGAGTATAGGCAAGAAATCTTACTGCTTGGTTATTGTTGACGATTACTCCAGATTTACTTGGGTATATTTTCTAAGGACTAAGGATGAGACAAGTGGACTGATCAAATCCTTTATCCTAAGAATTGAAAACCAAACTAATCAAAAAGTAAAAGTCATTAGATCAGATAATGGGACTGAATTTAAAAATCTTGATCTAAACACCTTTTGTGAAGAGAAAGGCATTGAGAGACAATATAGTGCCCCTAGGACTCCTCAACAGAATGGAGTTGCTGAGAGGAGAAATAGGACACTAATAGAGGCTGCTAGATCTCTGTTGGCTGACTCAAAATTGCCAATTACCTTCTGGGTTGAAGCAGTTAATACTGCTTGTTATGTCCAAAACAGAGTTCTAGTAGTCAAGCCAAAGAACAAGACTCCATATGAGCTTTTAAATAAAAGAAAACCATTTATTGGATTTTTCAAACCTTTTGGGTGTCCTTGTACTATTCTCAATACCAAATCTCACTTAGGTAAGTTTGATAGCAAAGTAGATGATGGATTTCTTGTTGGTTACTCATCTCAGAGTAAGGCTTACAGAGTCTTTAACTCTTCTTCTAGAATAATTGAAGAAAGTGACAATGTCAAATGCAATGAGAACATACCAAATCCAATTGGGTCTGGTCCGCAGTGGCTATTTGACATTGATTCACTAACTAACTCTTTTGGTGTCAGTAGTGATAATTATGCAGGATCAGGGAGTGGAGGATCAGGAACTACACAAGTTCAAGACAGTTTCTCTCAGTCTGTGATCTTTCCCATACCCACATTTGATCCTGTTGAAGACTGTGAAAAGGAACCATCTACTGAACCAAGTCAGAGTGAAGAAGAAAGTAGAGATGAGGAGACTCAAGTCAATAAGGAATCAGAAATAGCTACTGAAAACACCTCAGTTGAGTTGAATGACTCAAATCTAGAGGTGGTACTTAATGAAGAACCTAATCATCACACCAAAATTCAAAAGAATCATCCTCCACAACTGGTAATAGGAGATATATCCTCTCCTATGATGACTAGAAATCAAAGCAAGCTGCAAGAATTGCAAGATCAACAGCATACAGTGCTTTCTTGCTTTTTATCCCAGCTTGAGCCTAAGAAGGCACATGATGCTATGAAAGAATCCAGTTGGATAGAAGCAATGCAAGAACTTATTATGTATTGTGAATAATCCTGTCAAGCACTCAAAAACAAAGCACATTGAAATCAGGTATCACTTCATAAGAGACTGTAATGAAAAGAAACTTATTCAAGTTGTAAAGGTTCATACTGACAACCAGTTTGCTGATCTATTCACCAAAGCCTTTGATGTGGGTAGATTCACTTTCTTGGTAACAAGTGTGGGAATGATCAACTCTGAATAAACTCCTTCTCAAAAAGTGGTTCAATACCTGTATATTATGTATTCTTGGTGGTCCTAATCTTTCTTTTCAGGGACTTCATAGCAGTCCTCAGTTCATCATAAGTTGAAAAGAGTAAGTATTATTATTAATACTGCCAGTGTATTATTAATACTTCCAGTGTATTATTAATACTGCCAGTGTATTATTAATATTGTCAGTGTATTATTAATACTGCCAGTGTATTCTTAATACTGCCAGTGTATTCTTAATACTGCCAGTGTTTAGTTAATACTGCTAGTAGTTAATACTGCTTTCAGTTAATACTGCTAGTAGTTAATACTGCTTTCAGTTAGTACTGCTTTCAGTTAATACTGCTAGTAGTTAATACTGCTTTCAGTTAATACTGCTAGTAGTTAATACTGCTTTTAGTTAATACTGCTTTCAGTTAATACTGCTAGTAGTTAATACTGCTTTCAGTTAATACTGCTAGTAGTTAATACTGCTAGTAGTTAATACTGCTTTCAGTTAATACTGCTTTCAGTTAATACTGCTAGTAGTTAATACTGCTTTCAGTTAATACTGCTAGTAGTTAATACTGCTTTCAGTTAATACTGCTAGTAGTTAATACTGCTCTAGGTTAATACTGCTTATGTCCCGAATACTATAAATACTCTTTGCCCGCCTAAAAGCTCATAACGACTCTTTGCATACTGTTCACTTGCGCTCTAAACCCTTTCTCTCTCAAGTTCAAAGTTTTCAGGCAAGAATCTTCAAGGTCAATGGCATCCACGGCGTTCATAGACGAACACAATGAAATAGCGATGCTCCAAAAGCCAAAACAAGCTGAAGGTTTTCACCAGATAGTCAACTTTCTGAAGTCAAGCCATATTGCCTATGCTCTCACTCTATCTCCTACCATCTTCATAGAGCATCAGAGGCAATTCTGGGCAAATGCCACCATTGTTACTGAGAATGGTGCGCAAATGATCAAAACAAGGGTGTGTGACAAACCCTTGACAGTTACTGAAGAGGTACTTCGCATTAGTCTACGTCTAGACGATGCCTCTGGTATAACTTCTATCTCTAATGATGAATTGTTTTCTACTCTTACAATAATGGGATATGGAGGCCCATTGGGTGTCTTCAAGTTCTCAAAAGCTAAATTTTCACCCCAATGGCGTTTCTTTGTCCATATCCTTATGCACTGTATATCCAAAAAGACTACTGGATGGAGTGAGTTCAGTAGCACCATTGCTTATGCCTTGGTATGCTTAGCCACTGCCAGAAAGTATAATTTTTCACAAATGATTTTTAATGATCTTGTCTCAAACCTGGGAAGTAAAAAAAGCTTTTATATGTACCCCAGGTTTGTCCAAGAAGTTATTAACCATGAATTGACGGATATACCTCATTTTCATGGGGTATATGTACCAAAAATTCCCAAAGGTAAGGTCTTTTCAAACATGAAAAGATCCCCTCTGGACTCGGAAGGAGTTGACACCCCATTGTTCTCTACAATGATGGTGGTGTCCCAAACTGATGAAGGTATGGCAGCAGGGTCAAGGCCCCCATTAGACCAACCCACTGCTAGCCAATCCCAACCTTCCCTCTCTCAAATTTTCCCTCAGTCCTTTGCTGCTAAACCTACTCCCATAATATCCAAGACCTATGTCAAGAGAAAGGTACACAAGGCTCCTTCCCTTGATGTACCTACTATTAACCAAGAGCCTCAAAGCCCTCTATTGGAGCATTCTCCAGTAGAGAATATCCAAAGGGAATTCACTAGGGTGTCTCCCAACCCCAAGGAGGTGCTCTCTGAGGAGGAGGAAGAGCATATGGGTGAGAAGGCTGCCACTACTTCTGCTAACACAGAGAAGGTCAGTGGTAACATCTCTAAGACCTTCCCCATGGCAACTTTGGGTGAGAAATCAACCAAAGGACCCCGGTGCCAAGAAACCAAGGGGGTAGTTGGTGCTTCTGCTAGGCAGAAGGCCACTAATAACAGATCCAAGGATCCCTCAAGGATGGGCAACATATCCAAAAAGGGTGAGGACAGAGCTGAAACTGATGAATTGATGGCAAAACATTCCAAGGATCCTTCAAGGGTAGGTCAAACACCTAAATAAGGTGAGGATAGATATACTTACTGCGAATTGATTGATACATTAGCCAACATCAATATTGATGTGGTTAATCAAGGGAAGGAAATTAAAGAATTGCAGCAAGTGGTCAACTCCCAACAAGAGCAGATTTCCAAACTCAAACAATTGGTAGGAAAACTCATTGCCAAGAAAAGGAGAAAGCAGTTTGTTCTAAGGAGGAGAAACGGGGCAAACAAAAAGAAGGAGGAAAATGCTTCCAAAAAGGGGGAGAATTCAAGCTCAGAACAGATAGATCAACATATTGAAAGGGAGTTTGTTGAAGAAAGGGCTGAATTTGTTGAAGAAAAGGCAGCAACAGAAACAACACCAGTAGCAGTAACAACCCCAGCAGCAGAAACTGTTACTACTGCTAAGCCAAAACAAGCAGCAGAAACTGTTAGTGCTGCTGAAACTACACAAGCAGCAGTAACAGGATTGACATCTGAAGAGGTTGAAGTAGCAGAGATGCTGGTAAAAGCAAAGAATGACACTCCCAAAGCAAAGGGAGTGGTCATAAATGAAGGAGGAGCAAAGAAATCAGAAAAGAAAGACATGGTTGCAGATGTAAAAAGAAAAGGGAAAGAAAAGATGATAGAAACTGATCAGCCAACTAAAAAGCAAAAGATGATTGAATCAGATGAAGCATTAGCCAAGAAACTGCAAGAAGAGTTAGATCAAGCAGAGAAAGAGCAGGTTGAGAAAGACAGAGAGATAGCAAGAGCACTAGCCAATGAACTAAATGAAGCATTTCCGAAAGGGTTGGAAACAGAGAAAGCTAAGCAAAGAGCAATAAGCTTGAGAAAGGCTATGATGGCCAGATCAAGTGCAAAGAAGAGAAGACCTTCACAAACTTACCTTGCAACTCAGGAAAGGAACAAGATGATAACTTTCTTGAGGAGTGCAATTGGTGTGAAGAAAGAAATGTTCATAAAGATGACTTTTGATCAAGTCAAGGGACTATATGAGAAAGAAATGGGAAAGCTAAAGAATAATGAAAAGGACAGAGTGGAGTTTGAAAAGAAAGCTAAGGAGAGGCATGATGTGAATATCAATAAACCCTTCCCTGAAACTGAAGAGGGAACTCCAACAAAGAAAAAGGCAGAGATTAAGGAAGAAGAGACTCTAGCTCAGAAGATCAAGAAGATAAAAAGAGTTAAGTCTATTGCTTCTAAAGGCCCTAGATCAGAAGAAAGGAAAAAGGAAGAAAAGAAGAAGGAAGCTACTATAGGACAAGGGCAAAGGATACTGAAGAGAACCAAGATGATGGCCAACAGAAAGAAAGTTGACAAGAAGTCTAGAGTAGAAGAAGAAAAAAAAGTTGAATCTCAGGAAGAAGTACCACAGAGTTCAGATGTAAACATGTACATGGTGGAAATGGATAAAATTCCAAAGCCTATTTCAGCTGAACCTGTTGGATTCAAACCTCCTGAAGTTATCCTCTGGGATACTATGGAGGTGGATGGCAAAGAATACATTAGATTGAAAAGAAAGGATGAGAAGTATGAAGTCTACAGCACCTGGAGCAAAATTGTCAGAGAGTGTTCCAGATCTGATTTGGAAGAAATGTTTGCAGTGGGGATGAAAGTTCATGCAGATCAGTTGACAGCTCCAGGGTTACCAATTGTGAAGCTAGTTATGGAATATATGTGCATGTTGTTCAAACCAGAAGCAGTAAAGCATTTGATAAGAGATGTATTTAAAGCTGTTAGAGGATGGACTCAATATGAAAGGAGTGGAGTCTACGAACTGGCATTGGATACTTTTCACATGGAGTATTACTTGGTGGATAGGGTATACAATCATACAAATCTGAAGCTTCATGCCATGTTAAATAAGAAGTTGAGTTGTGCACCAAATTTAGAAATGGCAAAGTACTTAATTCAAAGTTAAGTTAGAAATGGCAAAGATCAATGAAGATTTTGTAAGCATTTGAAGAACTTGACTTCTCTTCCTAAAAGTCAAGTTAGGGGGAGATTGTTGGGAACTGAAGAATAACTCAAGTGATTAATGCTACTGGTTGAGATTTACTACTGCTAGAAGATTTCAAAGTTAATACTGCTGAGTATTACTACTGCTAGTAGAATTAATACTGCTAGTCAAAGTTAGTGCTGCTTGAACAAAGTTAGTACTGCTTAGCTAGTTAGTACTGCTAGTGGTTAGTGCTGCTTAGTAGTTAATGCTGAAAAGACTTAATGCTGCTTAAAAGGTAATGTGAAGATAATGATGAAGATATCGTGATTAAAGATAAAGAAGGATATTCTGAAGATATTCATGGAAGATATACTCAAGATATTTTATTTATTTGTAATTATCTTTTTGTTCAGTATATGTATAGATTTGACAGAATTGTTTAGATAATAGTTTTTACAGATTTAATTCTAAAGTTTTTAGTTCAAGAGAGAATCAACCTCAAGGCATAGTTCCTAATTCTAGAGAAGTAGAATTCGTCTTGAAAGAGCTTGTTCTTCAAGATTGAGTTTGTGTGTGTAATCTTGTGATTTTAATACAAGTTTGCAAAGTGTTTATTATATACTGTTTGTTTACTGTTCCATTGAATATCAAAGTGTTATTCCGCAACTTCTTTGATATTGTTTCTGAGACTTTATTCTTGTTAAGAATTTGATCCTGACATCCTTCTCCATAAATTGCCTCTCTTCCATGAAACATGCATAAAAGAACTTCACAAGAGGTTTAAACACTTCCACCAACCCCAAAATTATTTTACATAAGTGGTATACCAAACCCTAGATTTAGATTAACATACAACATATCATAGATTTCACATAAGCAAGTAATTATGCAGGTATGGTTGTTTATAAGACAAGAAAACTTACTTAGAGATTCAATGGACAAACCTTAGAAGGTTGAAGTTGAGAATGTAGGTGATGAGAACCTTATACCTCAAGAAGATAGAGCTAGTTCACCAATTGAGAGGAACCCTAGTTAGCATTTAATACACCTAACCAAGATTTTAGAGAGGATTAAATGCCAAGGAGATGAAGTTTTGAAGGGAAGAAACCATACCTTGAAGAGAGAAAATCGGCAGCCTCTAAAACCCCAAGTTGAAAATAATGAGACACCTTAAAGAAATCAGGCATTTATTGGCTTTTTACCCGATGGTGAGAATGACATCGCGAGAGTGACAAGGCACTCTCGCTCGCCGGTCACTCTCGCCAAAATTGTACCGCAACTCGGTCCGAACAACTCTATGATCCTTCCACGATATTGACACCGCGAGAGTGACCCTGGCACTCTCGCCGGGCACTCTCACCGAATCTTTACTACAAGTCTTCTCCTCCTTGGGCGATTATGCCACCGTGAGTGTGACCATGGCACTCTCGCCGGTCACTCTCGCCGAGTGTCTTTCTTCTCAAAAGAATTGACATACTCCGGTTCCGAATTCGCGACTGATCTTTGGTGACTTCAAACGAGAGCATAAAATAAATTACAAATACGAATTAATCAATAGCTCAGAATTTGGGGTGTTAAAGAAAATGGAGGCAAAACCTATTGAAGTAAAAATTTATGTTCCTCCAATCATCTTGGAAAGTAAAATTTCTAAGCTTGAGAAAACCTTAGTAGATGAAAGGATTTTGGTTGATTTAGAGCATATTGTGTTTTATACTGTTTTATTGAACATTGGTTTGAAATCTGAAGTTACAGTTGATAAGTAAGAATCAGAAAGAGCATGTGAAAACAACTCTACAGATTCTGATGCTTCATCATGTAAACCTTTTATGGAAATCATTTTTGCAAACCCAAAACCTTCAGATTTTGATCAAACGCCTTATCAAAAACAGTGTTCAAAAGAATTTAAGGATTTTATGTTTCCTAAATCTTCCAAGGCATCCTGATGATGAGGGTAATCTATTTGAGGATGAAATTGATTTTTTAAATTCCGATGGATATTATGATGAGTGTGTTGAGAAGTTTGATTTCAATGCTAAACTTCATGATCATTCTGATTTTGTGATCAAATATATGCTTTACCTAGTGTTTTTGAAAAAGGTGAATCGTCAACTAAGGTTGATGAAACAATTCTTGTGAGTACTTACTATGCCAAAGTCACAAAAAAGAGTTTAAAGTCTCCATTCAAACTCTTCGTAGCGATAATGCAAAAGAATATTTGTCTCAAACATATATGAGACTTTGAGACAAAACGAAGAAGAGGTGGAGGAGATCAAAGATCAAAATAAAAAGGCAGAGAAAGTGGTTGTTGATCTAGTTGCCCTAGTGGTAAAGAAGAAGTCTGTGAGCCTAAAGAAAAAGAAGAAGGTTATAGTTTCTGAGTCCGAGGAGGTAGAAATTGAAGAAAATTCTGATTCTGATGACTGTGAGAATCTGACGCAGGCTATGATGTTGCTGACAAAAGCCTTTCAAAGGAAATTCTATAAGAAGCTTGGTTCGAACAGTCAGAGATACTCGTCGGGTTCAAGGAACTATGAACATAAAGAGAGAATTGAAGGGAAAAAGAGTGAAGAGAAAAGGCCTGAGGAGAAGAGATACAAATCCGAATAGAAGAGAGAGCCAGAACCAACAAAATTCTATAACTGCGGCAATATCGGACACTTTGCTAATGATTGCAGAAATCCTAAGGTCCGAAACTCCGAGTACTACAAGAATAAGATGCTCTTGACCAAGCAGCAGGAGGCTGGCAAGGCTCTTATGGCTGAAGACGAATTCTGGCTCGACCACTCGGATGATTATGGACAGAAAGAGGAAAAAGCCCACATGTGCTTTATGGGTAAAGAAGAGACTGAAGCTGAACCAGATTCAGACTGTGAAGATAACGAAGAGGTATGTGATATGTCTGAATCAGACTTTCTCATTCAAATTCAAGCCATGATGGTTGAATTCCCGGAATTAAAGTCTAAATTTAAACGCGAAAAAGGTATTAATAAAGAGAAAAAACCAGTCAATACTGAAACGTAGGAAGGATATTGTTGAGAAGAACGTATTGATTGAAGCCTTGAATAAAAACATTGATATCGGCGCAAAAGAAAAGACTATAATTCACAATGAAATGTCTGAAACTACTTCCAAATATAGGTTGTGTGAATTTGAAGTAAAAGAGATTGCCAAAAAGTGTTGCTCTTAAGAAAACAAATCTTTAACTAATAAAGTGAATGTTTTGGTAGAAAAGCTTTACACTTTGGGTCAAACAGAGCAAACCATTCATTTGAATAAACCTAAAGAAAGTAGTGAGTGTTGGGGTCATGGTTACGAGAACCCACACTTTCTCGAAAAGGGTATTTCTAAAGTTATTGCGCTTTATGATTTTGGATTTTTAAAACTGGCATCACAATACCCTGAACTTAAAGTTAAGTGGACTAAACTTTCTAAAGAAGATGAAGCTAAGGAAAAAGAGAAAAGAAAGAACAAAACTAAAATGCAACTTCCATTTCGATATGAGAAGTTGAATTCTAGTTATAGTTCTGATAAATCAAAATTTCTTTCTAATGACTATTTCGAAAGCTATTCTTCAAAAGAGTTGGAGGCTAAACCAATTGAAGGTAAAATTTATGTACCTCCTCTCGTGTTAGAAAGTAAAGTTTTTAAACTTGACAACACTCTGATAGAAGAAAGGATTTTGATTAATCTAGAACAAACTGTGTTTTCTACTGTGATTCTAAATTCTGATTTTGCAAACACTTCCAAAGCTTCAAAATCTAATGATTTAAAATGGTCTACTTGATAAAGAGTTCGATTTTCTTAACTCTGAAGGTTGTTTAGATGAATGTGTTGGTCAATTTGATTTTAATGCTAAACTTCCTTATCATTCACAATTTGTGATCAATTCTTTTGGTCTAACCAGTGTGTATGAAAAGGGTGAAGTATCAACGAAAGTTGATGAAACAGTTTCTGTGAATACCAAGAATGCCAAAGGAAAAAAAAAAGAAGAACTCTAAGTATTCACAGAAACAGAAAACCACTGGTAAGCCAAAGAACAAGAAATCTCTCAAATCCCACAGTTCTAACTCTAAAGTTTCAAATGTTTCAGATGTGAGAAAGAAAAAGTCTGGAGTAAAATCAGAGTGGCTACCAAAGAAGAAGATTGACGAGACTGCTAAATCATATTCTGATCTTGATTCTAATAGAGGAACTACTAGTAAAACCGACGTAGTTGAGAATGTTGCTTTTCATAAACAAAAACTTGTAACTTCTTACAAGAAATATTCAATGAATTCCAATTATCTCCGTCTGCTAAAAAGTCTTCTACTTATAGTAGAAATGATTTTGCTTCTCATAAATATTCTGATGTTTTGTTTGGAACATATCATGTTTATTCATATCATTCTCATGCTTCAAATGTTTTTCAAAAGATCAAAGGGTCCATATACAAATGGATGCCAAAATCTTGCGCTAACACTGTAGGACCCATCTATAAATGCGTACCTAAACCAATTGTTTCGTGATTTCTCCTGTACAGACCCATAATATGTGGTACTTGGATTCTGGTTGCTCCAACCATATGACAGGGCAGAAAGATTTATTATCTAATTATACAGAGAAATATTGCGGAACAGTTCGATTCGGAAATGACCAGTTTTCACCAATCCTAGCTATGGTGATGTGATTCAAGAAAACATAACAATTAAGAAGGTGAGCTACGTTGAAGGCTTAGGACATAACCTGTTTAGCATTGAAAAGTTCTGTGACAAAGACTTAGAGGTTAATTTCAAGGCCAAGAGTTATTGTGTGCGTACTGAAGACGGAAAAGAACTCTTGGTTGACACTAGAAAGTCAAACCTCTAAACGATTAATTTGTCAAAAGTCAAGACTGACAATGAGGTGTGTCTACTGTCGAAAGCCTCGTTGCAACAAATTATGGCATCAAAGGCTTTGTCACCTGAATTTTCGTTACATCAACAAACTGGTCACGGGACATCTAGTCAAAGGACTTCCAGAGCTTACGTACATGAAAGAACATCTATGCATAACATGTGAGAAGGGCAAGACGAAGAGAGCTGCTCATAAGCCGAAACCTGAGCCGAGTACAAGTTCATCCTTAGAGTTACTGCATATGGATCTCTGTGGTCCAATGCGTACTCAAAGAATAAACGACAAGAAATACGTTCTAGTTATTGTGGACGATTACTCGCGGTACACATGGGTCAAATTACTGAGAAGAAAAGATGAGAGGCCCGAAGTCATCATCACATTTCTAAAGACCACTCAAGTGAATCTGCAAAAGACAATCAAGCTTCTTCGAACAGACAACGACACATAATTCAAAAACAGAATTGTTGAAGATTATCTCGACTCGGTCGGGATAACACATCAGTTTTCGGCTGCTAGAACGCCTGAATAGAATGGAGTTGTAGAAAGATGAAACAGAACGTTAGTCGAGGCTGCTCGAACTATGTTGTGCCAATCGGATCTACCTCTGTTTCTATGGGATGAAGTTGTGTCGACTGCCTGCTACACACAAAATCGTTCTATAATCCACCGCCGGTTTGGTAAAACGCCATATGCTTTAATCAATAATCGTACACATAGCATTAAAAATTTCCATATTTTTGGATGCAGGTGCTTTGTACTGAACGACAAGGAGAACTTAAACAAGTTCAGTCCGAAAGCAGACGAAGGCATCTTTATCGGCTATCCTCAAATGTCTGCATCCTACAGAGTCTACCTGAAAAAGTCTAAGATCGTAGTCGAGAGCGTCAACGTTACATTCGATGAGGAGATGGCTTCTGTTCAAGACAGTTCAGAACCTGTTATTACTGGTGTATTAGCTTCTGGGCAGATCAGTCTAGAACCTGTGCCTACTGATAATAATTAAGATGAAGCGTCATCTAATTCTCATTTATCTAATTTAGATTTATTGTTTGAATTGTTTTATGATGAATTTCTTGGTACTAAAGTGACTAAACGTGTTGTGGTTGATATATTGGACGATTCAACGCATAATCATCCAACCACTTCAGAGATATCTACTGAATCCAATTCCCTGGTTCAGCAAGAAATTCCAATTCAAACGCCTACTCCAACAGTTGAAGCTGTAAAAATTCATGATGAGCCAGAAGTTGTTGAGTCAGTTGCATGCACTGTAAGGACTACTCAAGAGACAACAAATGTCCACCCAACTGAAGCTTCTTCATAGAACAGTTCAACTACACCCCTACCAAATACTGAACAAACTGATAAAGCTGAAAGTGGATTTTTAGATGAAAATCATGATCAATCTACATCAAATCCACTCCCTCATGAACATAGGTAGACCAAAGAGCACACGATTCATCATATAATAGGAGATCCATCTAAACCGGTGCAAACTAGGTATGCTACACTTAACCAATGCATGGATGACTCATTCCTGAGCAAGGTAGTGCCAGCACGCGTATCTAAAGCTCTAGTCGACTCAGACTGGTAACTACGATGCAAGAAGAGCTGAATCAGTTCGAAGCACTCAAACTCTGGACACTAGTGCCTAATCCTGAAGGTAAAACCATTATTGGCACAAAATGGGTGCTCAAAAAGAAGAAAGACGAAGATGGTATCGTTATCAGAAACAAAGCAAGACTAGTGGATAAAGGATTTAGGCAAGAGGAAGGTATTGACTACAACGAGACTTATGCTCTAGTTGCGTGCATCGAGGCTATTCGAATGTTTCTAGCATATGCCACACCTAAGAACTTCACCGTATACAAGATGGACGTGAAGACTGCCTTTTTAAACAACATCTTAAAGGAAGAAGTCTACGTCTCTCAGCCTGAAGGCTTTGTCAATGTAGAGAAACCGAATCACGTATACATTATGGACAAAGTTTTTTACGGTATGAAGCAAGCCCCTCGAGCCTGGTATGAAGTCTTATCTAAATTCCTAGTCAAGTCTGGCTTCTCGAAAGGTAAAATTGATACTACTCTTTTTTATTAAAAAGGAAAAATCCGATATCATTTTAATTCAGATTTATGTGGATGATATCATATTTGGCTCAACTAATGCAAAATACTGTAAGAATTTTTCTAATCTCATGCTGTCCAGATTTCAGATGAGTATGATGGGAGAGATGAATTTCGTTCTCGGATTACAAGTCAAACAGTTTTCCATGGGGATTTTTATTAATCAAGCTAAGTACATTTTTGACATTCTTAGAAATTTCAAAATGGAAAATTGTACTCCAATAGGAACCCCGATGGCACCTGGAACTAAGATTGGCACTGATCTTTCGGGTAAATCTATCGATGTTAGAACCTATCAAAGGTTGATTGGTTCTTTAATGTATTTAACATCAAGTAAGCCAGATATAATGTTCTCTACTTGTCTATGTGCTCAATATCAGGCTTCTCTAAAAGAATCCCATTTGTCTGATGTAAAGCGTATCTTTAGATATCTGAAAGGCACTGCAGATCTTGGTATGTGGTATCCTAAGGAAATAGGTTTTGAATTGACAGCATATTCAGATGCAGACCATGCAGGTTGTGTGCTTGACAGGAAAAGTACGTCGGGCACATACAATTTCTGGGCGATAAACTTGTGAGTTGGGCTTCAAAGAAACCACTTTGTGTATCTACATCAACAACTGAGGCAGAGTACGTCGCTGCGGCGAGCTGCTGTTCTCAAGTGTTGTGGATGAGAACACAACTCTGAGATTATGGCTTCAAATTCAACAAGATCCCAATCTACTGTGATTCAAAGAGCGCGATTGTAATATCTGCTAGTAGTTAGTACTGCTTAAAGATTACTACTGCAAGAGAAGAATTACTACTGCTAGCATGTTTAAAACTGCTAGTCTGTTAGTACTAGTTGAAGATTAATGCTACTGATAAGGATGAAGTTAATACTGCTTATGAAGATAAGGATGCTTAAAGAGAAAGAATAGGAGCTGAAGATAGAGATGAAGATAATTATGGAATGGATTATGAAGATCAATTTTGTTTTGATAATTATCTTGTAATTAATTCTGTATATATAGTCTAGAAGTCTTTGATAGAATTATTGAAAAATTCATACAGTTTTTGATATATTTTTGTTTTAGAGAGAATTAAGCTCAAGGTTCTTAGAAGTCCTTTCAATAAAGAAGTATTGAACGTCTGTTGAGTCTGTTCAACAGATTGAGGTTTTGTTTGTAATCATTAAGTTAATCAATATAACTTGTGATTTACATTATGATACTGTTTCATTGATTTATTGTTAAAGTGTTTTTCCGCGACTTCTTTAACATAGTTTCTGAGTGTTTATTAAATACTTTTTTTGAATTTCGATCCTGACATCATTTTATAAAAGATAATGTCGAAAAAGGTACAATCGGACTTTTGTTTGTAAACACAGATTACCAACTTGCAGATTTATTTATCAAACCGCTAGACGAAAAGAGATTTAATTTTCTCATTTCTAAACTTGGTATGCTAAATCTCAAGACTTAATCTGTGATTACCTATTAAAGTTTATCTTTGTCACTTTTCTCAATTTCTTTATTTTTATTCTGATAGATATCTGCACTGAAAGGTATTCATGAATTCGGGGGGAGTGTGAGAAGATGATAAGTGAATCTACATTTGAGAGGGAGTTAATAAATTTTTCATGATAAATTTTCTGATGCATAATTTCAGGGGGAGTAAGAGTTAAGGAGTTAGGAATATGACTTTTGATTACATCTGATCAGAACTCGTACTTTAAACTTTTTATTACTTTATGTCCTTACTTTTCAATAAAATTTTGTGTATAAAGCTTTGTACTTTGAAAAACATTGTTGAATTGAGAGAGATCTTACACGATCATATCAAATATGATTTTGAGCTGACTTGATGAGTTTTAAGACTAAGCAAAAGGTTTATTTCTAATTTTTATCTCATACGTATCTGAAAGAAGGACAACTTTTAGATATGAAAACATGTTCTTAAATGTTCAAACGACTTTTGATTATTAAAACGATTTCATGAATTTAGAAGTGTGATTTTAAATGTTTTCATTATTCATGTGCTTTAATGATTAACAAAATGTGTGTTTCCAAAGATACATACTTGCGTATTATCTTTTCCATATACTGTCAAGTATTCATACACACCGTTTTACAATTTTTTGTTGAATAAGTTGTTACCATGTCTCATATTGAAACATATTTTCGATGTTAGACACCCCGGTTGAAATTTAAAATTTGAGCATTGATTTCGTTTGAAACGTTTCTTTCAAGACTTGTCTATATTTTGATTCTTATAGGCAAATTCCAATTTTTCTTGACCTAAGCTTTAATGCTAAATCATTCCTATTTGATATTTTTATACAATATCTGATTTTCAACCAAGTTTCTTGTATTCAATTCATTCATTCAATATACTTGTTTTGAAAAATCTTCACTGTTTAAAATGCTCAAATCTTCATGATTACATTCAAGAGCATACATTTATCTGACTTGTATTTCACATTGTGATTTAACTTCAAAGTTAAACTATTTGAGCAACATATTCTTTTAGGATTACATGGGTTCATTGTGTGAGCTTAACAGAAATTCTATGGATTCATGTTAACCAGTGTTTCCTACCCAAGAAGTTAATCCTTGAGTGATCGACTGTGAGGAGTTAATATATGATTGTGGGTGTGATGAGGTAAAATGAAAAGGAGAGTTTGGTTAGAAGAGAACTTAATGATAAAAAGAAAGAGGGTGAGAGAATAGAGTAAAAGAATATCAAACTTTGCACTAACTTTTTCCGAGTCGGGCAACCACATTGCTAGTGTTTCACGATTCTTCGTGAACATTATTGAAACATGCAACTAGCTCATGCCAACTCTTGATAAAAACCCCACCAGCTACTCATCTTTTTCTCAAAAAGAAGATGTTTCATATTTTAAAGGGGACGCAACACATAATCTATCTGGTTTTCATTTGGAAAATCTGGATATTGAAAAAGAAGGAAGTCTGCCCCACCTTCACACTTCATCATGCACAATCGAGTATGTGTTATACTATTGTTGTCTCAATGGTTTACACAATGTTGAGCCTGATAATGCAATCATTTGTGCTTAATTCTTTCAAACACAAGCACGTTCACACAGAAAATTTGTTTTTCTGTCTAAACGTTCATAGTTTAACCTTGTGTTATTCGATGATTTAATGGAAGACCTGGGGGAGTGAACATCAAAAAGCTCCTTTCTGATGTGTATTCGTTACACACAGTGAGTTTGGGTTACTGACATGCATTTTAACTAGTTCGTTTGTTGATTCAGGTGTTACATTCATAATTTGTCTGAATTTGCAAAGATTCGGATGAATATCTTTTGGATTGATGAATAGTCAGAGACTCTTGTGAAAGATCAGTGGTTAGATCAAAATGTTACGGACATTTCTTGAGAAAGTTTTGATTATTTCAGTGATTTATAATCAAAAAGGGGGAAATGATCAAGAAATGTGGGGTATGATAAAGAAAAGTTGGAGCTTAAAGAAGAAATTTATGTCAAGACCGTTAATTGGAAGAAAGTTTGTTGAAAGTTTGAAAGAGCAAATTCAAAGATTTCTGAAAGCGAGCAGAATTTACTGAAATTTTCTTTAAAGATAATTTGCTGAAGTAAACCGAGTTGAACCTGAAGCTAATTTCTTTCTGTTAGAGCATGAATTATGTTGTATACAAGATCATGAATACTAAAAGTCAATGTTCAAGAAAGTCAAAACTAAGAAAGTCAACTCTTACTAAAAGTCAAAGTCTTTGTATTTGTATTTGTATTTCCTTGTATTTTGTAGTAGGTATAAATACTTTTTTTTGCTGTTTAATAGATAGATGGTTAGATATTGAGTTTACAATCTTGAGAGAGTTTTAGAGAGAGAAAGAGGAGTCTAGAGAGAGAAAGTCAAGAATTGAGTTTTGTAATTGTTTGCATTTTGAATTGAAATCAAAACACGTAGAATTGTTATCTTATTTGTTGATTAATTGTGATAAGAAATTAGAAATAGGGACACACAATTGGTATCAGAGAAAATCCATTTGAAATCAAATCAAGAAAGTTTGGTTAGACACTGTGTTCGTCAAAGTCCAAATCAATTTCTGAGTTCTAGTGCAAATTTCGAGTTGTAATTGATTAGGATTTTCCTGCTGAGTATAATCGATCGAGTTTGTATAGTTGAACTCATAAATCACACTGTAATTTTCCCGAATTTTTGGATTTTGTTGAGTTTTATAGCACGAGTTCATACGCAATGTATTCAGTTCAATTTTTATCGATTTGTGTTTTTAATCGAATCTCATTGCTAGAATTAGGTTGGAGAGTTGTAGGTGAATGAATTGTAAATTTTTTGAGTTAAAATTCGTACTTTAGATTGGTTTTTGATCGATCAGATCAAGAACACGCAAGGAAAGACCAAGAACGTGCAAGATCTGAGTTTCGCGCTAGTTCATCTGAAGAACGCGCAAGACAGAAGAATTCATCATTTCACGCAAGTAGAGTTGTGCGCGAACAACAAAACACGCAAGCTGTGTTGTGCGTGAACAAGCAAAAGCTCAAGCCTTGTTGTGCGCGAACAGTCAAACGCGCAAAGTTTTATTTTGCGCGAACCAAGAAAAGTGCAAATTCATATTTTGCACGAATTGACAAACGCGAAAACTTTGAAATTTTTTCTAAGTGTTAGAACGCGCAAACCCTTGCGAGTTTTATACTTCGCGCTACCTTCACTTTATGAGTTCTTATTTCGCTCCACCAACATTTAGCGCGTTTCAGGATTTGCGCCATCAACGTCTAGCGAGTTTCATACTTTGCACTTTCAACGTTTAGCGCGATTTGTAACTTTGCACGAACAAAGTTTAGCGAGTTTCTAAGCTTTGCGCGATCAGTGTTTAGCGAGTTTCTGACTTCGCGCAATCTTCAGCTAGAGAGAAAATACTTCGTGCATATCAAGTCTAGCGAGTTCTACTTCGCGCAAGTCTCATTTAGCGAGTTCTGAGTTCGCGCAAACAACATCTAGCGCGTTTCAGTGTGAATAGTATTTTGCGTGGATAGGCATCTGCGAGTTTCTCCGAGAATAGTGTTTTGCGAGTTTTGGGAATAGTGATCTGCGAGTTTCAGGACTTAGTCAAATTTAAAAAAAAAATTAGTGTCAATTTTTTTTTCTTGAGATTTCATAATTGGACTAACGATCAGTTTATAGTTTCTTATTGCATATCTGTTTCAAAACAGGTACAAACAGGATGACTTCCAGAGACGCTCTCTCAATTGGAACTGAGGTCAAGCCTCCGGTGTTGTTTAAAGGAGAATATGAACAATGGAGAGATAGATTTTTGGACTTTGTCGATAGACAATCAAATGGAGAGAACATTCAGAAATCTATCACAGAAGGCCCAATGAAGAAACCTACTGAGGAGATTCCTGCTGGTGGTAATGATTCAGATGGAGCTCCGAGAACAAGGAGAGTGGATAAAAAAGTATGCTAATTTCTCTGATGAACAGAAGAAACAGTTTGATGCTGATATACAAGCCAGATCTTTGCTTTTACAAAGCATGACTAATGAGATATATGTGAAAATGGATAGCTACAATGAAACTGCCAAATCAATGTGGCATCAGTTAAAAAAAATGATGTTGGGTTCTAGAGTTGGAAACCAAATGAAGGTAGCTAACTGCATAAAGAGCTACGAAGAATTTAGAGCAAAAGAAAATGAAAGCTTGGAGGAGACCTATGAGAGGTTTGTGCTTCTTCTGAATGAGCTTTCCAAGAACAAGGTCAACAGGCAACAAATTGAGAACAACGTGAAGTTTCTCAACATCTTGCAACCTGAGTGGAAAGAGCACACAAGCAGGATGAAACAAATAAAGGATTTGAGAGAAATACCTGTACATGAAGTCTATGAGACTCTGCGACAGAATGAAGAGGAGCTGGAAGAGAAAAGAGCTGAGAAGAAAAAAGTTGAAAAGGCTGTTGATCCTATAGCATTGGTGGCCGGAGAGAATCTTAAACAGGCAATGTTGTTACTGACCCGAGCGTTCCAGAAAAAGTTTTACAAGAAACCGGGTTCTAATTCTCAGAGATACTCTTCATCAAGCTCAAAGAACCATGAGCATAGAGCAAGAGTGGAAGGAAATAAATTTGTTGAGAAGAAGCCATAAGAGAAGAACAAGTTTGTGAATGATTACACAAGTACTGACAAGCCAGCTAATGATTTGATCAAATGCTACAACTGTGGCAAGTTCGGACATTACGCAAAAGAATGTCGGAAACCAAAGCTTCGCAACTCAGAGTATTATTAGAACAAATTGCTCTTGGCCAAACAACAAGAAGCTGGAAGGGCATTAATGGCTGAAGACGAATTTTGGTTGGATCATTCCGATGAAGAAGAAGAAAAAGAGAAAGAAGAGTCTGCTCATATCTGCTTAATGGGAAAAGAGGATAACGAGGATGATTCTGATGAAGAAACTGCTGATGAGGTAATGAACTTAACTGAAAAATGTTTCATGACCAAAATGGAAGATATGATGGTCGAACTTCAAGACCTTCAATTAAAACTGAAAAAGGAAAAAGATAGAGTTGCTAGGAGAATCAACAAATCTTTGAACTTAATGAATCAGTTATTGGGAACAAAGATTTATTTGATTCACTACGCAAATCTGCTTCTGTTTTTCAAAATGAAAAGATTTGTTTTGAAAATAAGATTTCTGATATTGAAAAACAATTATCTAAGTCTGATTCTGAAAAACAAGAATGTGTACTTAAAGCTTTTAAATTGCAGGTTGAAAACAAGACTTTAAAGAAAAAGGTAAATGGTTTGGAAGCAAAATTGTATCTTAGAGGCCAAACAGATCAAACTATTTTCTTGAATACACCTGATGAAGATGCTGATTTTAAAGAAAAATGGGGATTAGGGTTTGATAATCCTCATTACTTAGAAAAAGCTATCAGAAAACAGCCAGGTCTATATAATGCAAATTATATGTATGCGGCTGATAAATATTCTCATTTGAAACCCAAATTTATCACCAAAGCATCAAAAGAAGTTGAGGAAAAAGAAGATGAGAAAAGAATGAATTTGAAGAAAATGCAACTACCATTCTGTTATGAAAGACTGAATGATAGTTATCTTTCTAAAACACCAAAATTTCTTTCAACTGATTATTTTGCTAGTTATTCTTCTACTGAGATGGAGGCAAAACCTGTTCAAGCCAAAATCTATGTACCTCCACTCGTCTTAGAGAGCAAAATAATTGAGTTAGAAAATATTTTATCTGATTAAAGAATTTTGAGTGATATAACAGAAAATGTATTTTTTACAGTATTAAAGAACACAAATTTTATTTGCAAATCTAAAGTGTGTTCTACATCTTCAAAAGTACCTCAAACTTCTAAGATTGATTTTGATGATCTATTTGAGTCTGCAAATGATTTTCTAAATTCTGATGAAGGGTGTATCGAGGAAATTGATATGTTTGACTTTACTACTCAACTTCCAAATCATTCTACTTTCATCATAAATGGAAAAACTTTACCAAGTGTACATGAAAAGGGTGAATCATCAACTAAGGTTGGTGAAACAGTTTATGGGAATGCTGATTACTATGCTAATGGTAAGAAACATAAGAAACAGGTTTCACAGAAAAAGAACAACACTGGTAAACGCAAGAAAAATCAATCTCAGAAATCTGATTTTCCTAATCAATCTAAATCTTTTGTTTCAGATTTAAGAAGGAAAAGGTCGGAAGCAAGAACTAAATGGCGACCAAAAAGGAAGAATGATGAGACAACTTAATCAATTTCTGATAATTCATGTAATAGATCTGAGTAGTGATAATGCTGTAGTTGGTCAACTTGCTTCTCCTAAACAAAACCTTGTAACTTCTTACAAGAGTTATTCAATAAAGCAATTGATCCAATTATCTCCTACTACTAAATCTTATCATTATCAGTGGAATGATTTTGCTTATCATCATAATTCTAATGATTGGTTTGGATCTTATCATGTTTATTCATCTAAATCAAAAGTTTTTAAAAGTTTTCAAAAGAAAAGAGGATCCATATTCAAATGGATGCCAAAATCATGTGCTAATCTGTTAGGACCCGTGTTTAAATGGGTACCTAAATCTATTGTTTCCTGATTTCTCTTGCAGACCCGACATAAGTGGTACTTCGATAGTGGTGGTTCCAAGCATACGACCGGGCAGAAAGCTTTATTGTCTAATTATATAGAGAAATTCAGCGGCAATGTTCGTTTTGGCAACGAACAGTTTTCACCAATCATAGGATATGGTGACATCATTCAAGATAAGATAACGATTACGAAGTTGAGCTATGTCGAAATCTTACGACACAACTTGTTTAGCATCAGTCAATTCTGTGACAAAGGGTTAGAGGAAGAGCACTTCAGGTCACATTCAATTCCTTGGAGACAAGCTCGTTAGCTGGGCATCAAAGAAACAATTATGTGTTTCCACATCAACTGCTGAAGCAGAGTATGTAGCTGCTGCCAGTTGCTGCTCTCAGGTCTTGTGGATGCGAACACAGCTTCGAAACTATGGATTCAAGTTTGACAAAATACCATTCTATTGTGACTCGAAGAGTGCTATCGCCATATCAGCTAATCCTGTACAGCACACTATAACAAAGCACATTGATGTTAGGTATCATTTTATAAAAGATAATGTAGAAAAAGGTACAATAGAGCTTCAAGTTGTAAAAACTGATTATCAACTTGCAGATTTGTTTACCAAAGCTTTAGATGAAAAGAGATTTAATTTTCTCGTATATAAGCTTGGTATGCTAAATCTCAAGGTCTAATCAGTAATTACCTATTAAAGTTTCTTTTATTGTCATTTTTCTTCATTTCTTTATCATTATTTCTGAAAGGATATCTGCACTATAACGTGTTGTTCATGATCTCAGGGGGAGTGAGACAAGCTTATAAGATGATCAATATTATTCTGAGGGGGAGTTTATCGAATTTTATTGCTAAATTTTTCTGATGCATGAATTTAGGGGGAGTTTATGCGTATAACAAAAGGAGTAAGGATATGACTTCTGATTATTTCAGATCAAAACTCGTATTTTAATCGTTTTATTACTTTATGTCTTTTACATTTGAATAAATTTTGTGAATAAAGTTGCTTTGACTAGACTTTGAGACTTGTGCAGGTTGAGAGAAGCTTACAAGATCATATCTTTATGACTTCTAGAGATTTAAGACGAAGCAAAAAGGTTAATTTCTTATCTTAATCTCATATACGGTGAAAGAAGGACAACTTTCAATCATAGAAAACATATTTTTAATTGTTCAAACCACTTCCCGATTCTTAAACAGATTTCATGAATTGGAAGTGTGATTTTCAATGTTTTCATTTTCTTTGTGTTCAAATGAATACAAACCGTGTGTTTCCAAAGATAAATACTTGTGTATTGTCTTTTCTATATACTTTCAAGTATTCACACACATCGGTTTACTTTTTGATCAAATTGTTCTTACCATGTCTCATATTGAAACATATTCTCGATGGTAAGACACACCGCTTGTATTCAAAGAATTTTTTAGCGTATTTTTCATTTCGAAGAGTTCATTTCAAGAATGTCTGTATTTTGATTCATATAGACTATATCTGTTATTCTTGACCATAAGCTTTAACTGATATATCATTTCATTTCTGATCATTTTCATAAAATGTCAGATTTTCAAACAAGTCTTTTGCATACATATTCATTCATTCAATATACTTGTTTGAAAATATTTCAGTGTCTAAAAATACTCATATCTTCATGACTATATCTCTGAGCATATTTACATCTGACATTTGTATTTGCGCTTTAAATGTTCAAGATAAACCATATTGAGCAACATTTGATTTATAGGAAAAATATGGGTTCTTTGTGCTAGGACTTAAATGAACTTCTATGGATTCACGATTACCAGTGTTTCCTACCCAATAAGTTAATCCTTAGTGATTGAGTGTGAGGAGTCTAAAAGAAATAAGTGTGGGATGTGTGACGAGGTAAAATTAAAAGGAGAGTTTGGTTAGATGTGAGCTTAATGATTAAAATAAAGAGGGTGTGCATTCAGAGTAAAAGAATATCAAACTTTGCACCAACAACTTTCTGAGTCAGGCAACCATATTACTAATGTTTCAAATTTCTTCGTGAACGTTATTGAAACAGGCAACTAGCCTATGCCAACTCTTGATTAAACCCCACCAACCACTCATTTTCTTCTCAACAAGAAAATGTTTCAAATTTTTCTGGGGACGCAGCATATAATCTATCTCATTTTCATTTAGAAAATCTAGATATTGAAAAAGAAGGAAGTCTGCCCGACCTTCTCACTTTAATCATGCACATTGAGTCTGTGTTTATCTACTGTTGTCTCAGTGGTTTACACAATGTTGAGCCTTTATAAGCAATAATCATCAAGTGCTTAATTCTTTCTACACTTACACGAACACACAAGGAATTTTTTTTCTTGTCATAACATTCATAGAAATTTCCTTTGTGGTGTTTCGACGATTGGATGGAAGCCCTGGGGGAGTGAACATCAAAAAGCTCCTTTCCTATGTGTATCTGTTACACACAGTGACTTAGTGTTACTAACACACATGTTAACTGATTCATTTGTTGATTTAGGTGTTACACGACTATTTTTTCTATATTTGCGAAGATCTGGATGAATACATTGTTCGAAATGACGGTGAATCAGAGGCTCGTGACAGATCAGTGGTCAGATAAAATTTTAGAGACATTTCTTGGAGAAAGTTTTTATCCTATAGATGCTCTATTCATCAAAAAGGGAGAGATGATTTACAGAAATGTCCGGATCAGAAATTTCAAAGATTTGAAAGTTTGGAAGGTTGTTCAAGCAAAGTCAAAGAAATTTTGAAGATGTGCTGTTTTTGAGAAATTTTTCTTTGAAGATTATTTGCAAAAGCAATCCGAGCTGAATCTGAAGATAATTTCTTTCTAAAGTCTGAAAGAGTATTGAGATAGTTCTGAAAAGATTGTTGAAGACCTTGTTTATCGTATTTTGGGGAGATTGTTATATTATTCGAAGACAGACTAGGAATGTTTACAATGTTAAAGGGAGAGATTGCATCTGACAGAGTTTAAAAGAGAAGACCGTATTGCAAGACCTTTCAACAGTAATCTTGAATCCAAAGGGGGAGATTGTTAGAGCATGAATTATGTTGGATACAAGATCATGAAGACTAAAGTCAAAGTTCAAGAAAGTCAAAACTGAGAAAGTCAACTCTCATTAAAATTCAAAGTCTTTGTATTTGTCTTTGTATTTCCTTGTATTTTGTAGTAGGTATAAATACTTTGTTTTGTTGTTTAATAGATAGATGGTTAGATATCGAGTTTACAATCTTGAGAGAGTTTTAGAGAGAGAAAGAGGAGTTTAGAGAGAGAAATTCAAGAACTGAGTTTTGTAATTGTTTGCATTTTGAATTGAAATCAAAACAGGTAGAATTGTTATCTCGTTTGTTGATTAATTGTGATAAGAAATTAGAAACAGGGACACACACTTTCCGATGTCTGAAAGTGTTTCTTATTACCTTGGAGGAGAATGTTAAAGTTGATTGCAAAAGATGTTGTAAAAAGACTTTTGGAAGAATACATAATTGTTTTTGAAGATGAGGGGAGATTATACTTTAATGCTTATGTTTCTTTCTGAAGATAACCTGACTTGACAAGAAGTCTACAAGGGGGAGATAAATTGTTAAAGTTCAACAATGCAACATAGGAGAAGAATGAATTGCAAAATCTTTTTAGAGATGATCTTGATCCAAAGGGGGAGAATGTTAGTACATATATTTGTTGGATACAAGATCATGAAGACTGAAGACTGAAAGTCAAACCAAGTCAAAGTTCAAGTCAACTCTCAAGTAGAATGTCAAAGTCAATTGTAATAAAGTCAAAGTCAAAGTTTTGTAATTTTGCTTTTGTCTTGTTGTGTCTTTTTCTTAAATAGGGATATGGCTTTAGTTTGTGTAACAAGCGTGTTAGAAGTTATTTTGTATGCGGACTAAGATTCTAGAGAGAGAAAGTGTCACAGAGAACCTTTGTATATGAATTCTTCATTAATCGAATTGAAAACAGGTTGTGGGTCTGAATTAATTCGTACTCTATTTGTGATTGTAATTAGAATTGCAATTAGAACTTGAATCTATGGAATAATACTTTTGTTGACAATTAAGATAATTTCATTGAAAACTTCTTCATCTTTGTCTCAAACATCTTCCTTTCATTCTCAAACTCCTTCTCTAAACTCTTTCATTTGTCGGATATTTCTTTGAAGAACCAAACATTCTTCTACTCAGACATCATATTCTCTTCCTTAAACTTATCTCTTTCAAGAATTACAGCTTTCTCAAAATATGATATTTGGTTTGAAAGTTTTACACATTTGAGCTCAACAACTTTCTTCTCTTCGAAGGATTTCGTTGAAAAGTCAGAAAACATATGTGCAAACGCTTTTCTTTCATTCTCAATCCCATATTTTTCTTTTCAAACTCTTCTCTATCTCTAGCAATATGCTTTTCCAAAACTGAAACGTTCTTTTGCAACTCAACATTCTTCTGTTCTATTGATTTCAATAAATCTGATTTCAAATCAAGATCAGTCTTCTGACTATCAGAATCTTTCTTCTTCTCTGGAATCTTCTTCTTTAGCTCAAAATTCTCATTTTCCAAACCCTTAACTTTATCTTCCTTCATCATGATGGCATCCTCAAGAATTTTTATTTTGCCTTCAAGCTCTTTTATCTGCTCTTTATATTCAGCAAAGAGTTTTGAATGTTTACGAGAACTAATTGCCTTTTCTAGTGAACAATATGCATGTTGAGCCATTCATTACGACTATTGAAGTAAGCAATTTATTCATTCTTTTCCTTCTCATAGCAATCAACCAAATATTCCTTTGTTGCTTGTAACTTGTAATAGCTCTCATGCTTTTGTGCAATCTTTTCTTCAAGAGAAGCAATCGCTAAACAAGGACACAAAACCGGTACACAAGGTAAATGCACACAAATCCAGTTCAAAGCTTTCAAAACACGGTAAGTTTGGGCTTCAAATCCGGTTAGCATGGGAAATCAAACAAAATCCAGTACTAAGTGTCAAAAACCGGTATACACTCTCTAAAACTGGTAACTATGCTATTCAATCCGGATTGCATGGCTTCTTACACACAAACCCGTTGCGCAACTCCTAAAATCCGGTTACTATGTAAGAAATCCATTATGGAACACAAAAACCGGTAACTAAGGTATTAAAACCTGGTATGCACTCTTCCAAATCCGTCTAACAAGCTAAATATCCAAACCCGATTACCACTCTTCCAAAACCGGTGTCCAAGGGACTTAAGTCCGTTACCACTCTTCCAAAAGAAACCCGATACATATACTTCTCAAAGAACCTATTTCCATGGGCTTTCAAAACCGGATCACATGGGAATTCTCATACAAACCAAATCCAATTCCGGTTCCCATGCTACCAAACTTAAAATCCTATAGATTTTCGCACAAATCCGGTAAACGCTCCATATATCCGGTCTGGAGATTGTAATAGATATCGATCCAAAATCACAAAATCAACAAAACCTTGATGATTGCTTTATGTTTCTAACCACAAATCAATAAATCCTTTGCAATCAAACCGGATCAAAACACTCAAATTGCACAAAATTTTCAAGGATAGAAGAACACAGTGTCGATCTTGAAATCTTGAGATTTGATCTAATTTCTCCAAAAATTTTAAAAAAATTGATCGTATCGAATTGAAACCTGATTCGATTATGCTCTAGTTCCAATTGATGGTCCCAATTTACAAATCAAATCAACAAATTCTATCCATAAATCTCATGATTTCCTTGGATTTCAAGCTCTCTCTACAACATTGAAATGGAGCGTGTAATCTCTCTCTCTCTACTTCCTCTCACTAGAATGATAGGAATGAATTACTTGCATACAAAATACAAAGGCAAGAACTATTTATACCTACATGATTACAAGGAAACAAAAGTAAACAACTTTGACATTTAATTAAAAGACATTGACTTTCTCAAATAAGCTCTTTGACTTTGACAATCTTCTCTTGAACTTTTGACTTTGACTTAACTCTTTTACATTTTAATCTTCAATATTGTATCCTCATTCCATGATCTCAGATACAACAATCTTCTAGAGTTGAACATTATCTATCTACAACATAAAAGGTTTGTTATCCAAACCTGAAAACTGAGATTGGTTGTTATCGGCCATAGCAGAACTTGATTTAGAACAAATCGAACTGCTCTGATACATATTGTTAGGCAGGGGGTCATAACTGTTAGAATAATGATATGTTTTAACCACTCATGAAATTATCTAACTTAGTTTGGTTTTATTGAATTTTATGGTCTTAAGGGGTTGGATGTGCAAATAAAGAGATATAAAAAAAGTGGAAGGGTTGAGCCTCATTTGTGGGAAAACTTCAGGTTAACGGATCTAGAAGATGCATTTTTGAAGGACCCATTATGCAAATTTACTAAGATATATAAGCTCACTAGTTTTAGGGTTTTTCGATTCATTCATTCATTTTTTGTTTGAGTCATCTTAGAGTTTTGAGAAAGCTCAAATGTATTTTGAGAGAATGAGAGTTTTCTTATCTGCTTTACGTTTAGATCTTCAAACCTCCTGAAGATTGTTGTTAATATTCAATGTTGAAATAATATTGTGAGATTTTATGATGGTATCGGATCTTGTGGTTTCAACCTACGATGATCGATTCTCAGATTGTAACGTATATTGGTGAGATATCTTCCTTTCTCTAGATGTTTTTGCTTGTTCGTTCCATCTGTCATCTAGATCTCATCTTTCTAGATCTGATTGAGATGTGTTTCTTTTTGTGAACGATTTAATATCTTCATTGACTATATTGTTTTGAAATGATGTGTTCTTATTTTGTAAATCGTTCATATATATGTTCATATATTTGTTTATGTGCTTCGACCCTCTGATATTCATTTGATGCTCTATTATCCTTTTCCTTTTGGATCTGATCTTTTTACATCGAGTCTAAGTGTGGGTTTCTTCGATTCTTGGATCTTATTTTGGTTTATAAATCTGGTCCAAGTCAAGGAACTCTTTGCTTCAAGATATTTTAGCTTTTGTTTTCATCTCTAGATCTGACCTGTTTAGATCATGTCTAGAGGTGTACATATCTGGGTTTCCTTAAAGATCTAAAAGTTTTTAAAACTTGTTTGGACTATGTCCTCCATTAAATCTGATTGTTTTTAAATCTGATTAAAAAATTGTTCCCTTCCTTGGACCTCGAGTTATAAACATGCTTTTTGTTGTTGTAAAGATCTAAAAGTTCTTAAAACTTGTTTGGGCTATGTCCTCCATTAAATCTGATTCTTTCTAAATATGATTAAAAAAATTGTTTCCTTCCTTGGACCTCGAGTTATAAATATGCCTTTTGTTTTTGTAAAGATCTAAAAGTTTTTAAAATTTGTTTGGACAATATCTTCCAGTAAATCTGATTCTTTCTAAATCTGATTAAAAAAATTGTTTCCTTCCTTGGACCTAGAATTATAAACATGCTTTTTCTTGTTGTAGAAACTAGATTTTCATCCTTAGATTTGATCTGTTGAGATCTTATCTAAGAAATACTAAATTGTGTTTCTCTTATTATCATAATTGCTTAGATCTTATTTTAGATTTGTTAGAGGTCTTGCATCTCTCTTTGTCCTTTAGATATGAGCAGTTTAGATCTTGTCTAGAGGTTTACTTGTTCTATATTTCATGTTATTTTGTCGTGTATATCTGATCTGTTTAGATCTTGAATAAAGTTTAGTTTTTCTTGCCCTATATTTTTCTATTAGACAGTTCTCCTGTTTGCTAAGAATTGGTCCATGTCGTTATATCTTTATACGTCTCTTTGGTTTTCTGGGTAATTTGCATAGTACCTTGATGTAAGGGCTCTTCTTGTGTTTTGTTATGCATTCTCGCTGTATCATATTATTCAAGGCTTTGTCACTGTAAGTTGGTTCTTCTTTTTGTCGGTAGCAAGATCACTAAGTCAATGTTCTTGCCCTATAGACATGTTCTACTTACTATGCATTTTCCTCTATATGTTTATTAGTTTTTTTTCCTTTGCTTTGAAGAATCTCAGTTCGTTTGTTATCTTGTGCTTCTCTATTTTTCTGTGTTCTTTGTGCCTTAATTCTGCTCCTTTCTCTCTATGTGCTTTTTTGTTTTTTGGCTTTCTTGAAGATTGGCTTGACCTAGCACCATGGAGTGTGTAGGAATCCAATCAATTAACCTTTTAGGCCTTTCAACCGTATGTGCATCTTTACCATGTATAGGGTGGTTGTTTAGGGTCCCAATAATTTGTGAAATGGATTTTGAGGATCTTCTTTATCTCAATCCTAGTGATACCACCAGTGTGCCTATTTTAAATCTAAAGTTAAGTGGTACTAAAAATTATAAGGTGTGGTCTTGTTATATGATTCTTGCTTTTGAAACCATATATAAACTTAGTTTCATAGATGCTTCTTGTGTTCGTCCCACCAATAGTGTTCCCTTAGGAAAGCAATGGGAGAGGTGCAATTATGTTGTTTTATTTTGGATTCTTGGATCTATAACTGAGATTATTTGTTAGTCAAGTTTGTTCTATAATTGCGTCCGAAGTTTGGCCAGAACTTAAAGAGACATATGATAAAGTTGATGGATTTGTCACATTCGATTTACATCAAAAAATCAACTCCCTTAGTCAAAATGGTATTCAGGTTTATGATTATTATCATAAAAATTTCTTTATGGAAACAGTTTGATGTTCTTGTCAAACTTCCCACTTGCTCCTGAAATGCTATCTAAGAATTTTCCAAACATAATCAACTTTTAAAACTTATGCAATTTTTCATGGGTTTACATAATTCTTATGCTCAAAATAAGATGTAATACTTTGACCTCTGACCCTCTTCCTTCTGTCAACATTGCCTTTTCTCTTGTTTCAAGAGAATAGTCACACCATGGCGTCTCTTTCTCTTCTTCAAATTACAAAGATCTTCACATAGCCTTTTTTTAGTAAAACCATTGAAAATAAAATAAGAAGCTTTAACAAACCTTCCATACTTCAGTGTGGGTTCACTTGTCATACTATAGAAAAGTGTTTTAAACTCATAGGATCCCCAAAGGATTTTCAGTTTCGAAAGAGGCCTCCTCAAGATTTTAAACCTTCAAGTAATGTGTCTACTATTGAAACTTCTGGTGTGGGATTGACTTCTCATGCATCTCTTACCTAAGAGCAAACTACGAAAGTTCTTACCCTTCTGAATCAAAGGCCCAATGTGTTTTTGATGGTCCAACTTCTGCAAATATGTCAAGTATTTCTAAAATTCCCCATTCTGGTTGGATCATTGATTTAGGGGCCAACCAGCACATGACCTCTTCTGTCTCTTGTCTTGAAAATATTGTTGACATTTCAGATTTAAAAATGAAAGTTAATCATCCTAATGGAACTGAAGCAAATATAAATAAAATTGGAAAGTTCAAATTAACCAGTAATGTTACTCTTTTTGATGTTCTATTTGTCCCTGACTTTAATGTCAATCTTTTGTTAGTTCACAAGCTACTAGGAATAATAAAGTATCTGTTGGTTTTGATGAATATAAGTGTTATGTTCAGGATTCTGTTCAGAAGATAATTGTAGAGACTTCTATTGAAGAAAGAGGTTTCTGTCTTTTCGATGAAGTTCCATTGATTGTATTGGTAACCATGATTTTCTAGGTACTCTAAATAGAGTAGTTAGTTATTAAAAACTTGGTAGTATTGATGTGGCTACATGGAATCAACGTGATGCTAATTTTCCTCGAATAGATGTTATTCAAGACACTAATGATGCCCATTTAGGTTCCCCTCCTGAGGAATCAACTTTGGGACATTGATAATATAGGCTTTAGCATGATCGACTGGAACTGGGTCATGACATAGTGATACATGCCTTGATGAAATTGAACAAGGATATCATTTCATTCAGATAAAATGCAAAGCTAAATAAATATTCGACGCCATGAATTTACAACTATTGACTTTTGAAGCACAAGAAACAACATTGTAATCACAAATGTCATATTGAATATCTGGAACTTTTGTAAAGTCTACTCCTAAGCTAAGACAAGATCGAGACCATCTCGTGCTAAGGACAGTAAACAAAACATTCCTCTCTTACTATGAATACAAGACGATATTTATGGACATTTTCATTCAAAATGTGGGTGCATGTTATGTTATAGTGCAAAAAAAATGTTGCATTCGCAACACTCCTGGCATAAATTTTATGTTTTAAGTGATCTCCACCTTGATTATCTCATAAAGTCTATATGACTTGGTAACGCTAAGGAATTTACATCATATGGATTTAATAATTATTACATGTGTATTCGGGATTGATGTAAAGCATTCTATACCCATGTATACATATAAAATATTCTTGTAAAAGCAGTCAATGAAATGATATAATTGGTAGCTTAGGTAAATTGGTTATGCGCTCCACCAATTTACGTACATATGTCTCGGGATATGCAACATTACATGCAACTTTACTTATTCATTTTAAAACCACTACTAGCCCACCATTTTTATGCGTACCCATTTGTAACAATATATGAGTTTGACATTCTATATTACGCATATTTGGTTATGTAGTATATGTGCTAATTATGCCCCCATAACATACTAAAATGGGTCCTTAAACGATTAAGTATATATATGATGGATATGAACACCCAACAATTATTCGCTATCTAGAATCCTTAACGTGTGATATTTACTGCAAGATTTGCTATCTAGAATCATTTTGATGGGACAACTAGTACTCCCCTCGTCAGGAGAAGATAGGAAAATGGATTTCTCTTGAGAACAACAAAAGTTGTCATAGAATGTTTCCACTCTATCTCATATGATCCTCAATCTTCACAATGTAAAGTTGAAATAAAACAAATCAGACTCGATACCTGATATGTTTAATGTTATTCAAAATGTGAAAAGACCACACATACAACCTACAAATGTACTTGGAAGGTTAAAGCTCCCCAAATAGGGGCAGAACGTTGCTGGAAAGTACGTTGCAACCACACATTATGGATGTGTGGTTGAGGTCATATATCCTAAAACGAAATGTGGGAAGCTATTTGATCTAATAGATACTTATCAAAGGAAGAGAAAGTAAGACACATCTATTTATTATCAATATAGAAACCCACTTATGAGATTATTGTGATTATAACTATATCCATGCACCATTATCAGAGGATGCTACGAAATTAATATTGATTCGAGAGAACAAAGAATATCAAATGAATAATGAGAGTGTATCTGGGTATATGGACAGATAATACATGCTCATTGATGATATATTCGAATATATTGTTGCTCTTGAGATGATAGAACACAATGACATTAAAACACGCTCGGTTGAAAAATGTCGACAAAGAGCAGAATGGTTTATATCAAAATATACAATCCAGAAAGAATTATATTCTTTGTCAAAGTAAAAGGTATTTGGTCTCGTAGTCCTAACTCATCTAGTATAAATCATGTAGGGCATTGTTAGTGCCAAAAACCGTCCAAAGATGATTTAAGGTCGGTGTGGAGCTTTAACAACTAAAGTAGGCTATCAATCGACAAATTGTACGACAACGAATAAAAGTAAACAAGAGACAAAGATTTTAGTGACGCGGAAAACCTCGTCGAGGGTAAAAACCACGGACGATAGCATATATCGTCAAGTGCACCATGGACGTCAATTAGGGACGTCGTCCTTTGGAAGGAACGATCTAAAGTGCAATAGACAATATTACAAGTAAAAGTAAACAAATCGTAAGTTTATATAGTTCAACATGCGTTGGAGCACTTCGTCGAGAGTTCTTCACTGAAAGAAACTTGAAAGCTATTAGCTTGCTTGGTTAAGTTCAACTCTTCGAATGGTTCCTCAAGCTTGTATATATATCTTTATCCATCATAAATTAGTATTCAACGGTCCGTGTATTGATGTACTTTAATGGAGGTCGTCCGTTTGTGACCGTTGGTCATAAATGTGTTTAAAACCTGCAATAAAGAGTCATAAAAGAAAATAGACATAGATAATAAATGATTCATAATCGTTAGCTACATTATAAAGGTCGTAAGATATGAGTCTGTCGATAGTTTCTTTTTGGTCGCGATCGTAAGAAACTTGTGACCAACGCCATGAGTGGCGACCATGACTCTCAATGTGTGTGGTCTTCAAGACCTTATATTAATACAAGTGTGATGTTAAGATTGGAGATGTTTGGTTTTCTTGAGTCGGTCATAACTTGAGAAATTTTACCCAAACAGTTTGCCCCCAAAATTCAAAAATTAGGCGACAAACCGACTTTTCGAATTTTAGTAACTGGATCTGACTCGTGTCTACGAGTGTAACTAAATCCGTTTCTCGAAAACCGAAGAGTCTACAAAGGGAAGCGTGCTGCCTCCTAAAGTCTATGACATCATCGTGACATGGGGTGCGTGGTGTTAAGTATAGGGACAGGTGTCGCCCATGTGACGGTTGTGGTGTGAAAGGTCGATGACAGGTATCGACCATCTGTCGACTCAACCTGACACTGAATCACTAATAAATAGTAATCTTCGTCGGTTAATTTCCTCTTTACGCAATTTTTGAGTTTTAGAGAGAGAGAGACCTCCGAATCCTTACCAAAAACCTGCAACACCGAAAATCATTGCCAAAAGTCGATCAAGGGTATAGAAGTATTTAAGGTACAATCTCCCTACCCTTGATTAGGCGTTTTAAGACCCAAGCCGGTAATCGTAGAAAAAACTAGGACGTATTCGAGTTTTATGTAGCGACCATCCATGATCCTGATTTTGCTATGTCTCCAGACTCAATCAGTATCCTCCGTGAGGAGGAAGACGTCGAGGCATTTCGGCTTCTGGCCGGGAATGCTGAAGATGTGATGCTTTGTCCTCTGATAATGTTACGGCCAGAGCAATGCCCAAATGCGTACATCGTTAAATACGAGTATCCGTTCAAAATAGGGTTTACATGACCCTATTCACCATTGTTGAGATCATTCCTTACGATCTTTGACTTATCGTCGGGGCAGATGATGCCCCAGTTTTGGCGAATCGTTCAAATTATTGAACTATTGACAGTGGATTGGGAGATTCCCTTCACCGTTAATGACCTCCTCTTAGCCTATACGATCAAGCGGGAGGCGAACCACCGATACAATCTCTTCTCTAAGTTTAGAGGGGTTTGTACCTTGGTTTAGGCGACTGCAGTCAATGACCACAAGTGGAAGACGAGATACATCTTCGGTCGTATCACGTCGCTTGGTGATAGCGATCAGTGGCTCACCATAGGATGGAATACCGAGGGTACGTCATTTAGCTTAAGATAATCGTTAATTCATTTTTGTCGTAAGTTTCACTAACGTTTTTTGCCTTTGTTTCTGCTAGTGATCGACTTCCCAGTAGCAATGCCGTCAGAAGATTCGGCCGCCAAGGCTGAAAGGTTCCTCGAATTCAACGTTGAGGAACGTTCCATATTCACCCGTCCTACTGCTGACGAGGGCGTGGACGATGACATACAATAGGAAGAAATAGAAGAGGAGGAGGAGACCGATGAGGGTACTCCGGATATGACGGTTAAGTCGTTCTTTCCCGGTTTCTAGTCTGTAGGGTCTTAGTCGTAGGACGTCACCTACTGGTCGCATGACCTTATGGGGTTTTAGTCAAAATACATCACCCCTTGGTCGTGAGATTTTTTGGGTCTAGTCGTAAGACGTCACCACTGGTCGTAAGATTTAGTGGGTCTAGTCGTAAGACGTCACCCATTAGTCGTATGATCATGTAGAGTTTTATTCATAAGACGTTACCTACAGATCGCAAGATTTCATAAGGTCTAGTCTTTCAAGACGTCACTTATTTGTTTTATGTTTTTCGTAAGGTTTTGTAATGGACGTCACTTACGTTTTGGTTTTTCGTTACTTTCAGGAGGTTCGACCCTTGTGAAGCCAATAAAGGGTCTCTCGAAGAGAGAGGCCCTCGCTCAGATCTCCCGTAAAGGGCGAGAAATCAAAAGAAAAGCTCCCCAGAGATCTGGGTCGGGAGTCAAGAAGCCAAAGACGATCCTGAGGGAACCGTCTTCAAAGAGCAGTGGCCCTGAGGCCACTATATCAGAGAAGGCGAAGACTCCTCTGTTCGTGGACGCGATGCCAATTTTGCAGGCTCCGCCGGTGGGGATGGAAGGTCAATCTTTTTTGTCGAAAGACAAGGGGAAGGGTCCTAAAACCAGCGAGGTCACAGCTCCTATTGACGTGAGCTTCACCCTTCCGCGCGACTTTAAGTCGTGCAGTCAGCTCGGCAGGAGGCTTTGTTTCCCCATCTAGGGAATTTCGTCCTGCCATCATTCTTTGATCGATACAAAGATGTATCGGTCGATGACCTGGCCGCCAATGTCTCAGGGCTTTCTTTCATGGTAAACATTCTTATTTTTATTTAAATCATAAGTTTTAACAAATATCTTTAAATCGTACAATCAATCACTTGTCGGGCGATTATTCAGGCGCTCGAAGCGGGGCTAGTCCTTAACATGCATGGACAATGTGAGGACGATAGTTTCGACTTCCGTGTCTAAGAAACATATGGCGTTGGCTTGGCCACCGAGGTGGAGGCCAAAAGGAAGAGTATTTCGTCCGACCTGACGACCCTCTCAATCATCTTTAGGTCGTTGGTCACGAGAAGGAGGAGCTCCAAAGGCAGTTGAGGAGGCCCTAGGTCGTGCGTCCGCACTGCAGGCAGAGTCTAAAACGTCTAAGGCACCTCGACCATGAATGAAAAAGAGGTCGAGGCCCTTAGGGGGGAGCTGGGGGCGACAAAGGAACAGGTCGCCAAACATGAAGAAAAGGTGAAGTCCATTGAGGCTTTGACCCGCCTCAAGGTTCGAGCGGCCTTGATGAGACGCCACCGGACGGGTCAGAATCCCCTAGCGTCTGAAGAAGGTGAAGTAGCCTTTTTTCTTAGAGGCTGTCGGGGTTGAGAGAAATCTCGACTCCGAGGATGACCAAGAGTTGGAGTCGGGGGGATGATGCCCTTAACGGCGGAGATGTTGCGGTTGCACCCGAGCAACAACAACAGGTGCATCCGACTCCTTAGATTAGGTGTTTTGTATTTTCCTATTTTTATACTTTCGATCAGGCGACCATTGGTGATCGTACCAATTTATGTCGCAATTTTTATTCATCGTAACATATAGTTTAATGTATTGCATAAGTCATTCACGACAAACATAGAAAGGATAATCGAGCGAAAATGAAAATCAAATAGAAATCTCTAAGTAACTCCCGACCTCTCACAAGTTAATGAACTCACAACTGGGCAAAAAAGAAATAATTTTTAAGGTACTTGCGACTGGCGCAAATAACAAACCTGTCGATCGATTAGAACTTGCGACTCAAAGTATTTACGATTTGTAGGATTTCTCGTACGATTAGATCAAATCTTAAGTCGTGAGAAATCTTGCACCTAACTGTAAGTAAGAAATGTTTAAAAATAGAATAGCGGAACTTGTGGCCGAGTCAAGGTTTTGATAGTAGGCTATTAGATCATACGACCCAGTCGTGAGATGATCGTTTAGCCATACGCGAGGTCAGATAGTTGTTTGTTCCTGCAGTGAAATAACGTTAGCCAACAAATCTACGATGCTTAATTCAATAGTCGTTATAAAGAGATAATCATAAGGGAAAAAGAAATAGGTTTAAAAGAAGTATTTCTTTAAATGTACCGCATTCCAGCTTTGAGGAATGTCACATCCGTCGAGGGATTGCAATCGGTAGGCTCCTTTTCCGACGACCTCGGTTATACGACATGGACCTTCCCACCTGGTGGATAGCTTTCCTGAATTTGATTCTTGGGTGTTTTTAAACACTCGTCGCAAGACATAGTCGCCTTCTTGGAAAATCTTGAACTTGACATTCTTGTTGAAATGTCATTCGACCAATTGCTTCTGAGATGCCATTTTGATTAAAGTTGATTCCCTAATTTCTTCCAATGCATCTAGGTCGTAACTTATATCTAATAAGTTATGATCGACCGATGTGTGTCGTGAGGTCGAAAGTTGGGCCTCGACTAGTAAGACCGCTTCGCAACCATAGACAAGAGAGAAATAGGTTTGTCTTGTGGATGTACGAGGCATCGTACGATTGGCCCAGAGAATTGCCGGAAGTTCTTCGACCCACTTGCCTTTTAATGCTTTGAGTCTTTTCTTATTTGAATTGACGAGCGTTTTCTTTCTCGACTCGACAAGTCTGTTTGATTGAGGATAACGGGGCATCGAAGTCATAAGTTTGATGTTATGATCTTTGAAGAACTGCTGAGTTCTGTCACTTATTAATTGATACCCGTTGTCAGATACGATCTCAGATGGGATTCCAAACCAACAAATGATGTTAATCTGGATAAAAGATATGACCTCATTGTCCCGAATTTGGGATAAAGCAGTCGCTTCTATCCATTTTGAAAAATAATCTGTAAGAACAAGTAGAAATACTTTTGCCCAGGGTCGGGGGTAACTTGCCGACAATATCCATTCCCTATCACATGAAGGGACATGGAGTTAAAGTCGAATGCAATGGTTCAGAAGGTTTGATGGACGTACCTGAGAGTCGCTGACATGCGTCACAACTTTCGATGTACCTTACAAGATCTTGTCGTAAGGTCGGCCAGTAATATCCCTGTTAAGAGATACAATTTGCCAAGATACAACCTCCTTAATGATTTCCGCATTCTCCGTTATGCATTTCTTGTAAGATGCTCTGGACTTGGTTTCTATAGATAACACATCGAAGGTTCAATCCTGTCGATGACCATCGATAGAGTTTTCCTCTAACCAATGTCTACCTTGATGCCTTAAATCTGATCTTTCGGGCCTCCATCTTGTCTTCAGGAAGATGGCCGTTCATTAAGAACTTTTTGATGTCGCTCGACCAGTTATCTTCCTCTTCTACCACGTGGACATGATATCCATTTTCGATGGACGGTGTCTCTAGATGAATTATCAAGACGACGTCAAATGGGGATTTCCCAAGTGCCGACTGGAGATTGACTAATGCATCAACTTGGGTGTTTTGGTCTCTTGGGATCTATGTGATGATGAAATGATGAAAAACATCAGATTTGGCTTTGGCTATTTTAAGATAGGCTGTCATTTTTTAATCTTTATCCACGAATTCTCCATTCATCTAATTGATGACCAAGAGGGAGTCTCTTTTGACATGAATTCTTGTTGCCCCCTGTTTGTGAACCGTGTTCATCCCTGCAATCAGTGCTTCGGATTCAGCTTCGTTGTTCGTGGCTCTAAAATCTCATCGTATGGAGTACACCATCTTGCCACCCTGTGGCGACTTAAGGAAGACACCCAGACCTGCCTCCCCGAGCGTTAGACAATCCATCGACGTTTAGAGTCCAAGTTGTGTCGTCGAGAGTTGCCACAAGTTCATCGGGGACGAAGTCGGCCAATGCCTGCGATTTGATCGTTCTACTGGGTTTGTAGTCAATGTCGTAGCTACTAAGGTTGATACTTCATTTTTCCAATCGATCTGTCAACTCGGGTTTTCTTAAGACATACTTAAGAGGAAATTTAGTCATGACGGTTATAGGGTGCGATTCGAAATAGTGACGTAACTTTTTTGCAGTTGTAACTAAAGACAATAATAATTTTTCCATGGATAAATACCTAGTTTTGACGTAAAGTAATGACTTACGTAATAAATAGGAGGTTGTTGCTTTTCGTCCTCTCGAGTCAGGAGGGCACTTACAACTTTTGAACTCACGGCTAGATATAGCTGTAACATTTCATGGTCCTTGGGTTTCGACAATAGAGGTGGTGACGCCATCTATTCCTTAAGCTTTTGAAGTGCTTTTTCATGGTCGTCCGTCCACTCAAAGCCCCTGTTTTTTCTTAAGACATTATAAAATAAATGGCATTTATCGAAAGTTCGAGAGATAAACCTGTTTAATGCTGCGACTAGTTCAGTAAGTCGTTGGACCTCTTTGAAGTTCCGTGGGGACTTGATGTCAATGATCGCCCTTATTTGTTTGGGTTTGCTTCGATCCCACGACGGGTGACCACATATCCTATTTGGGTAAAATTTCACAATACACGACTGACGTAATAAAACCAAACGCCTTCAATCTTGGGACCATTCTTGTACTAAGATAAGGTCCTGACGATCGCACACAACGAGGACCGTAGTCGTTACTTACAACAATTGTCGTGAGTTTCTCTCAACCGCCACCAGCAATTCGCTCGATGACTCCTATCATACGACCTCTGTAACGTAGCTAAGGATTATGGCATTTATTGCATATGACCGTTTTCTTTTATGGTTCTTTATTACAGGTTTTAAAGCACATAAATGCCAACGGATATAACGGACGAACAATCATCAAGATCAATCATTGTCAAGACCGTTTGACATTCAATGATCATTTATGTAGACCAAAAGCTATATATACAAGACTTGAAGAATCACTGAAAAACACGAATCAACTTGACTTCATTTACATCACTCAGCTTATTCTCTCTTAAACAAGGACTCTCGATGAAGTGCTCCAATCGCACGACGAATAACTGCAAGCTTACGATTTACTTATTTCTGTTTGTAATATTGTCATTTGTACTTATAATCACTCCTTCCAAAGGACGACGTCCCTGTTTGACGTCTATAGTGCACTTGATGATCTCTGCTATCGTTCGTGGTTTTTACCATCGACGGGTTTTTCCGCGTCACCAAAATATGTGTTTCTTATTTACTTTTTATCCTTGTCGTACGATTTGTTGATCGATCCCTTACTTTAGTTGATAAAGCTCCACACCGACCTTAGATTGTCCGTGGGACGATTTTTGGCATTAACATATCCCAAGAATTTGGCTATGTATAGAATTCTTATGCCAATGAAGATCACTTTTCGCACCACACTAGAGTATAACTTTTCGTGTACAATGCCTTGCGAATTCTTGCTTTTCGCATGCAAAGGTGTGCGAAATCTGAGCTTTTCGTACGAGGTTATCTGCGAATTCTGGAGCTTTTCGCATGTTGAGGTGTGCAAATTCTTGACTTACCAAAACTCCAGAAGATTCACTTTTCGCAACAGAATATTGTCCGAAATCCACGCTTAGAAAAATTTCAGAGATCCTTTATGCGAATTGAGAAACTTTTCTTAAACTGAAGCTTTGAAGAGATCCTTTAGCATCCAATAGTGTGTGAATTCCATGATTTTCGCACAAAACAATATGTGAATTCTGGACATGAAATTTTTCAACAACAATGTCTTGCGAATTCTTTCACTTTTCGCACAAAACGCTCTGCGAGTTCGTTGTTTATGAAGGGTGCGAATTCTTCAGATCCTGTGAGTTATTCACGTTTTCGACTAAAAAACACCAACTTCAATCCAATTTTGATTCAAACCTCGCAATTTGTCCATGAAATTTCAACAATTAGACCACGAACACAAATCGAACATATTACAACAAATTAATTTCGAAGAAAAACAATAATAAACTCAAATCGATCAAGAATACAGTGCGACTATGTTCGAACTCAAACTCAAACAAAAATCCAAAATTCATACAAACAACTGTGAATTGGACGAAGTAATTCAAATCAATCTTGTTCTATGTCACAAATCGATTACAATCTAAGCAATTACAACTCCAAAACAACAAGAAATTCACAAATTCGATTCTGAAACAGTGATATGCGAGTTCTTGAAATTCGGCCAACAACACTACAAATTTAGATCTTGAATCTGATTTCTGCTTGCTCTGATACCAATTGTTATTCCCAGTTTGATGTGCATGTATATCAAGATTGACAATGATATTAAAATCATAAATACATTTGTCATTGATATGATCTTCAAAGCTTACAATCACTCTCTCTCTACTTTCTCACTCTAGAATATACAATATGATCTTCTCTAATAAGCTATATACTCCCAATACAACTAAAGACACACTATTTATACTAAGGTACTTACAAGACAAAATAACAAGACATGACATTGCTTGAATTGAGTTGACTTTGACTTTCCACTTTGAGTAAATCATTGACTTGCAATCTTGAGACTTTGACTTGGACTTTTAACTTTCAATCTAGATGATCTTAAAGACAACAATCTGTGCTTTAACACAAAAGGAGATTGAGCGTCAAGAAGCCTGATTTCAAGACCAAGCCAACCCCAAAGGTTGAAACATCCAGGTAGATCTCGAACATGAGATTGGATAAAAAGAAGAGTGTATCCACGAACAAGTTCCCCCAACACCCTTAGATTTCATCTTACGGATTCAAAGGAACGTCTAAAGATATGGTCGAGGCCCTAAAGAACATCCAGAACAATGTCAAATGGCCTCTAAAAAGTGAAAGAGAGGATGCCAAGAAAAATAAATCCAAATGGTGCGACTTCCATAGCGACCATGGTCACGTAACAAACGATTGCATCGCCTTACGACGATAATTAGTTTGGCTCGTTGCAAAACTTGATAGGCGAGAATGTACGACCAGCCTCACCAGAACATGCAAAAGTCTTCAAGTTTGTGACTGGAGGTTCGGATATAAGTGGATTAACTTACTCGGCAGCCAAATGACACGCTAGTTGAGGAGTTGAGGAACTCCCGTCTCACGATCATCGCGACCAAAGTAGGCATTGGAGTTAGAGGACATGCCTATAACTTATGATCAAGAGGAGCTCGACGAGCAATGGCAGAAACATCATGATGGCCTAATAATTCAGCTTACCATTGGGAACTGCTCGTCTAAGAGAATCTTGGTCGACAGAGAAAGTTCTGCCAATATCATTTTCCTTAGCACGATCAATGTTATGGGAATCAACAAGTCAGAAATCGTACGACGTTCGACGGTCCTTGTGGGCTTCAATGGCGACATGGCTACCACCATCGTGGAAATTACTCTCTCAGTATTCGCCAAAGGAGTCAACAAGCAGACCAAATTCAACATCATAGATTGCTCGGCAGCATACAATATTATCCTAGGGCGACCTTGGATTCATGACATGAAAGTTGTTCCATCGACATTTCATCAGACGATCAAGTTCCCCATGCGTTGGGAAGTTCAAGAAGTTAAAAGAGAACTGTTGGGTCATTGACCAGCATCTTCCTAAATCGAAACGTGGCGCTGGCTGCTACGCTATATGGAAATAAAGTTGCACCTTCTCCATCAGCAATTGCTTTTGGCGTAGTGGTAAGTGCTTGATCCTAACAAGTGGTATCAGAGCAGGTCACGGGTTCGAATCCCATGGAGTGCATTTAAATGCCAAAGGCATGTTGTGCAGCCATTGACTTCTAGCGAAGATCTTGTTAGTGATGGCAGATGCTGGGGGGGGGGATTGTTGGGTCATTGACCAGCATCTTCCTAAATCGAAACGTGGCGCTGGCTGCTACGCTATATGGAAATAAAGTTGCACCTTCTCCATCAGCAATTGCTTTTGGTGTAGTGGTAAGCGCTTGATCCTAACAAGAACAAAAGATCGTGAGAGATTGCTACAAAGGTACGATGAAACCTCGGAAGCAGAGTTTCTAGCAATTACAAAACTAGGTCGATCCTGACACCACTGACGACTATCGACTAGAAGAAGTCATCTTGGATAAGCACAAACCTGATAGGGTCATCTTCATCGGTAAATCTCTCGACCCTTCCTTAAAAGAATCGTTGGTTTCTTTTTTGCAGAATAATGCCGACTGTTTTGCTTGGACGAAAAGGATATGGTTGGCATCGACCCTGAGGTCATCTTACATCGACTCAATGTTGATCCGTCATTCAAACCAGTCAAGCAGAAGCGACGGAAATTATCTCCTAAGCGAAACAAAGTAATCAACGATGAAGTCAATAATCTACTCAATACTGAGAAAATTCGGGAAGTAAAATAGCCCGAATGGTTAGCAAATGTCGTGGTCGTACAAAAAAATAATGGGAAATGGAGAGTATGTATCTATTTCACTGATCTCAACAAGGCAAGTCCTAAACACCCGTTCCCACTACCTCACATTGACGTTATGGTCGACGCATTTTCCGGAGATGAACTCCTAACGTTCATGGACGCATATTCGGGATACAATCAAATCCTGATGCAACATGATGACCAAGAGAAGAGGGCGTTCATGACAGACAAAAGGATTTAATGTTATGAAGTCATAACTTTGGATCTCAAGAATACACAACGACTGATAAACATGATGTTAAAAAAGAATCTTGGCGACACAATGGAATTATACATCGATTATATGTTGGTGAAATCAAAACAGGCGATCGATCATATCGATCACTTGAAGCAATCATTCGATATTCTCAGAAAATATCATATAAAACTCGACCCAACGAAATGCTTATTTGGAGTAAACGCATATAAGTTTTTGGGATACATGGTCACCCGTTGTGGGATCGAGGCCAATCCCGACCAGATAAAGGAGATCATGGACATCAAGTCCCTACGTAACCTTAAAGAAGTCCAACGACTTACTAGACGAGTTGCGGCATTAAACAGGATTATCTCTCGATCCTCCGGAAAATGCCATCTGTTTTACAATGTTTTAAGAAAAAACAGCGGCCTCGAATAGACGAGCGACCATGAAAACGCGCTCTAAAAACTCAAGAAGTACATGGGGTCACCACCTTTACAATCGAAGCCTGAGGACCATGAGGTCCTCCAGCCTTATCTAGCCGTCAGCACGACCGCTGTAAGTGTCGTCCTAGTCCGAGAGGACGAAAAACAACAACTTCCAATTTATTACTTAAGTAAGTCACTTCAAGAAGTCGAAATTAGGTATTCCTCTATGGAAAAACTTCTGTTGGCTTTAATTACAACGGCAAAAATTTTTTGTCACTATTTTGAGTCGCATCCTATAACTGTCGTGAATAACTTTCCTTTTAAGTCTGTCTAAAGGAAACATGAGTTGACACGCCAATTGGCAAAGTGGAGCATCTACCTCAGTAGATGCGATATTGACTACAAACCCAGGACAACGATCCAATCATAGACATTGGCCGACTTCGTTGCCGACTTTAGCCCACAGTTAGATATACAGCCAGAACCTGTGGCCACTCTCGACGACGCAACCTGGACTTTATACGTCAACGAATCATCTAACGCCCGGGGGGCTGGTCTTGGCGTTGTCCTCAAATAGCCACAGGCGGGGCAATATGGTGTACTCCATACCATGCGATTTAAGAGCTACAAACAATGAAACAGAATACGAAGCTTTGATCACATAGTATGGAGTACACCATCTTACCCCCCTGTGGCGACTTAAGGGCAACACCTAGACCTAGGCCCCCCCCGGGCGTTAGACGATCCATCGACATATAGAGTCCAAGTTGTATCGTCGAGAGTTGCCACAAGTTCCGTCGATATATCTAATTATGGGCTGAAGTCGGTGACGAAGTCGACCAATGCCTGCGATTTGATCGTTGTCCTGGGTTTGTAGTCGATGTCGTAGCTACTAAGGTAGATACTCCATTTTTCCAATCAACCTGTCAACCCAGGTTTCCTTAAGACTTACTTAAGAGGAAAGTTAGTCACGACGGTTATAGGGTGTGATTCGAAATAGTGTCGTAACTTTTTTATAGTTGTAACTAAAGACAATAATAGTTTTTCCATGGATGAATACCTAGTTACTGCATCAAGTAATGACTTACTTATGTAATAAATAGGAAGTTGTTGCTTTTCGTCCTCTCGAGTCAGGATGACACTTACAGCGTTTGAACTCACGGCTAGATATAGCTGTAACGTTTCATGGTCCTTGGGTTTAGACAACAGAGGTGGCGACGTGATATATTCCTTAAGCTTTTAAAGTGCTTTTTCATGGTCATACATCCACTTGAAGCCTCTGTTTTTTCTCAAGACATTATAAAACAAATGGCATTTATCAGAAGATCGAAAGTCGCTGGACCTCTTTGAAGTTGTGCGGGGACTTGATGTCCATTCTCGCCCTTATTTGATTGGGATTAGATTCAATACCATGACGGTTGACCATATATCCTGTTTGGGTAAAATTTCACAAGACACGACCAACATAAGAAAACCAATTGCCTTCAATCTAGGGACCATTCTTGTACTAAGATAAGGTCGTGACGATTGTACACAATAAGGACCGTAGTCGTTACTTGCGACAATGGTCGTGAGTTTCTCTCGACCGCTACCAAGAAGTCACTCGATGACTCTTATCTTACGACCTGTGTATCGTAGCTAATGATTATGTCATTTACTGCATACGACCGTTTTCTATTATGGTTCTTTATTACAGGTTTTAAAGCACATAAATGCCAACGGATATAATGGATGAACAATCATCAAGATTAATCATTCTCAAGACCGTTGGACATTCAATGCTCATTTATGTCGACCAAAAGCTATATATACAAGACTAGAATAATCACTGAAAAACACGAATCAACTTGACTTCATCTACATCACTCAGCTTATTCTCTATTAAATAAGGACCCTCGATGTAGTGCTCCAATCGCACGACGAATTGCTGCAAGCTTATGATTTACATATTTTTATTTCTAATATTGTCATTTGTACTTGCAATCACTCCTTCCAAAGGACGACGTCCTTGTTTGACGTCCATAGTTAACTTGACGATCTCTGCTATTGTCCGCGGTTTTACCCTTGACAGGGTTTTCCGCATCGTATGATTTGTAGATCGATCGCTTACTTTAGTTGATAAAGCTCCACACCGACCTTAGATCTTCCTTCGGATGATTTTGGGCATTAACATATCCGAAGAATTTTCCCGCACTTACTTCGAAGGATCATTTCTTGAGGTTGAGCTTCATATGGTGTTTTTTTAGAATGTCAAACGACTACTTCAGATGATCGATTTGATCGATCGCTCATTTTGATTTTTCTAGAATATCGTCGATGTAGACTTCCATTGTGTCACCAAAACGTTCTTTGAATATCTTGTGGACCATCAGTTGGTATGTTGATCCTGCATTCTTAATATCAAAAGGCATGACTTTGTAACAACAAATACCTTTGTCCGTCATGAACGCCGTAATTTCTTGGTCGTGATCAGGATCTGGTAGTAACCCGAATATGCATCCATGAATGTGAGGAGTTCGGGACCAGCGATCACATCGACCATAACCTCAATATGGGGTAATAGGAACGGGTCTTTAGGACAAGCTTTGTTAAGATCTGTGACCACGACGTTTGCTAGACACTCAGGATACTTTACTTCCTGAATTTTTCCCGTCTTAAGTAAATTGTTGACCTTTTCATTGATCACTTTGTTTCGCTCAGGAGAAAATTTGCGCCGCTTTTGCTTGATAGGTTTGAACGATGGATCGACATTGAGTCGATGTGAGATGACCTCGGGGTCGATGCCGACCATGTCTTCGTTTGTCCAGGCGAAGCAGTCGGCATTATCTTGCAAGAAAGAAATTAATGATTTCTTTAAAGAAGGGTCGAAAGACGTAACGATAAACACGACCCTGTCAGGCTTATCCCGATCCAAGTCAACTTCTTCTAATCGATATTCGTCGATGGTATCAGGATCGACTTGGTTCTTCAATTGCTAAATATTTTGCTTTCTAGGCTTCATCGTAACTTTATAGTACTCTCGTGCGATCTTCTGCTCGCTTTAGACTTATTGGACACCCCAAGGCATCGGGAATTTGACCGTCTGATGGTACGTCGAGGGGACGAATTTCATGTCGTGAATCCACCGTCGCCTTAGGATGACGTTTTATGCTGACGAGCAATCAACGATGTTGAACTTTGTTTGCTTGTTGACTCCTTTGGTGAATACTAGGAGAGTAATTTCCCAGATTGTGTTAGCCATGTCGCCATTGAAACCCAAAGAACCGTCGAACCTCGTACGATTTCTGACTTATCAATTCCCATAGTTTTGATTGTGCTAAGGAAGATGATGTTGGTAGAACTTCCTCCGTCAATCAGAGTTCTCTTGGTTGAACAATTCCCAATCGCAAGTTGAACGATCAAGCCATCATGATGTTTCTGCCATTATTCGCCAAGATATTCTTGGTCGAAGGTGATAGGCATAGTTTCCAGGTCCAATTCATGTTTGGGTCATGACGATCGCGAGGCTAGGAAGTCGTCAGTTCCTCGACTAGCGTGTCTCTTAGCTGGCGAATAGGTTAGTCCACAAATTTCACAACCTCCGGTCACGCAGTTTACAACCTTTGCAAGTTCTGGTGAGGATTGTCGTGCGTTCATGCCTAATAGATCTTGAAGATGACCTTTTTGTATGAGCCAAGCTAATTCTCGTCGTAATGCAATACCCGTTGTGTGACCATGGTCACCATGGAAGTCACACCATATGGACTTGTCCTTCTTGGCATCGTCTCTTTCACTTTTCGGAGGCCATTTGACATTTGTCTGCACATTCTTTAAAGCCTCGACTACATCTTTGGACGTTCCCTTGAAACCATAGGATGAAACCTTAGGACACCGAGGAAATTTATTTACAGAGGCAATTTTCTTCTTATCGAACCTGATGTTCGAGATTTTCTTGGATTGTTCGACTTTGGAGGTCGATTTGATCTTGAAAGTCGGGCCTTTTGACGCATAACGTTTTCTTGTCGCTGGAATGCTTGCGTCGAAAGGCTGCATCATCCTCGACGCGCATGAAGGCCAACGTCCTAGCTCGAACGTCTTCAAAGTTATCCGGCGTGTATTTTTTCATATCCATATATAGGTATGAATTGTCGTCGAGGCCTCGCTTGTAAGCCTCGATCTTAATCCTGACGTCGAAGTTTCGTACATTGATCATCTTAGAATTGAAGCGATTGAAGTAGTTTCGAACTGACTCGCCTATCTTCAGAGTGATGTTGTAAAGGTCTCTAGTTTGCTTTTCCATCTTACGACTGCTATCAAACTGTTGAAAAAAATGGTTGACCAGCTCCGCTAAATTGACAATGGATTTGGGTTGTAAATTGATCAACCATTGAATAGCGGCACCCGTGAGGGTCGTACTGAAACTTTTGCACAAGCAGACCACTTGATATTGATGGGGTATTGACACAGTCCACATTAACTATTTGTATTATGCAATTGTTCCATTGGCTCACTTACTATAGAGTACTTTGGGGCAATTGTCGGGATATTATACTTCTTCGAAACGTCGACCATGGAGATTTCATCGACAAAAGGCGATGCTTGAAACCCAGTTCGTGGTTCAACGTCCACAGGTACGGCAACTCCTGGAAGCTTTGCTAGTAGCGACAACATATTCTCATTCCTCTCTTCTAGCTGCTTCAATGGTCGCGCAACCGGGTCGTCCAGATTGAATCCATTGCTAATCGGGAGTGGAACTGGTCTGAATCCGAAATCTTGGGACGTTACACCTGCAGATGGAAAAAATCCATTGTTATGCGACGATTCTCTAGCGTCTCCACTAAATGGCACCTGCATAAGAGGAACGGACATCGCAGGAAACATTGAAACTGGTGGCGGCAACATGGGGATCGTCAGGATGGAAAAGGTGGCGACCCCTGTACCTTGCGTCGTCCTCGGGTATGAAGGCAATAGAGGTAGGAAACCTTCAAAATTCATGTTAATAGGTGGCCTCATACCAAATTGAGGTCCAAATTGATTTCCAGTATTTTGGTTCCTAAACGAGGAAAGTTCTTCGAATGGTTTTTGATGTTGCTCATCCAATGCACAGATGCGATTGTAGACAACTTCCAATTCCATGTGCATTTGGGCAATGACATGGGCTTGAGTTCTCTATCCTTCCATGATCCTGTTAATCAAACGAGCTGCACTGAAATCGTTAGTAAGCGGCACTTTTTGTTGAGGATTTTACTCTAGTTGGTGCCCCACGGTGGGCGCCAACCTGTTAATGCCAAAAATCATCCAAATATGACTGAAGGTCGGTGTGGAGCTTTAACAAATAAAGTAGGATATCAATCGACAAATCGTACGACGGCGAATAAAAGTAAACAAGAGACAGAGATTTTGGTGACGCATAAAACCCCGTCGAGGGTAAAAACCGCGGACGATGGCAGAGACCGTCAAGTGCACTATGGATGTCAAACAGGGACATCGTCCTTTGGAAGGAACGATCTAAAGTATAATAGAAAATATTACAAGTAAAAGTAAACAAATCATAAGTTTATATAGTTCTTCGTGCATTAGAGCACTTCGTCGAGAGTTCTTGACTGAGAGTGACTTGAGAGCTATTAGTTTGCTTGGTTGAGTTCAAATTAGTTGCCCTTTGAATGGTTTTTCTAGCTTGTATATATAGCTTTGTCCATCATTAATGATCATTTAGTGGTCGGTGTATTGATGTACTTTAATAGAGGTCGTCCGTTTGTGACCGTTGGTCATAAATGTGTTTTAAACCTGCAATAAAGAGTGATAAAAGAAAACCGTCTTAGATAATAAATGACACATAATTGTTAGCTACGTTATAATGGTCTTAAGATATGAGTCTGTGGAGAGGTTCTTTTTTGTTGTGATCGTAAGAAACTTGCAACCATCGCCATAAGTGGCGACCATGGCTCTCAATGTGTGTGGTCTCCAGGACCTTATCATAATACATGAGTTGTCTTAAGATTGGAGATGTTTGGTTTTCTTGCATCGGTCGTAACTTGAGAAATTTTGCCCAAACAGGCGTAGAAGGGTCTTTGTTAGAAAACGTAATGACAATAATGAAATTCTAACGTATAAGGATCTCTTTTGGCGAAATTTTCTCACAATGTTATAGAATTGACCATGAGGATACTTACTCTTTCTTAATGAATGTTATAATGCTCTATTATTTGATTAGTCTAGTAGTTTCCATATAACTAGAAATATCGCTCATGGAAATGGTTGTTGCATATACCTCTAAGAAGATATAGATTTAGATATGTATATATATATATATATCTTATAGTGTATGATTACGTTATCCCAATCAAGTAACTCTAAACCACATTGTACATTGGCATTTTAATTGAGACACTCACTTTATGGATTAAAGCAATCAAAAGAGTAAGTGAAATATTAAATGGGAAGGAACAAAAAAATAATTTTGCCCTTGAGTATGTATAATGAAAAAGAACTACGCCTATTCAGTTGTATTTTTATATGTCGATGATATGAACATAATAGGTACTCTTGATAAAATAAGAAAAACCACAAGCTCCTTGAAATCTGAATATGAGATGAAAGGTCTTAGCAAAAATCCGTTTTGTCTAAGGATTAAACTAGAACACTGAATTTATGGAATCCTTATCCATCATTTCGTGTACGTCCGAAAATGGTTAGGTGATTAAATAATAACAATGTGCATTCTACTAGCATTCCCATGATTAGTTGAAGTTTTGGATATAAGGAAATATCTGTTTCGTCCAAAAGATGATGACAAAAAAGTGTTGGTAGCTGGAATTCTTTATCTAAGTACAATAAGCAAATTATTATACTTAACGCATTACACTCGACCGTATATTGCATTCTCGGTGAACTTGACAGATAGATTTAATTAGCTCAATGCTAATGCAATATCGTTCAAACGGAATCAAGAATGTCTTTAAATACCTAAATGATGTACCACTAACTCGGGTTTATTCTTTACTTACAGAGAAAAAAATAGAATTTATAAAGGAATTTCAATACCTACAGTGGATGATAGCGGCAAAAGTATCAACCCTTCATTTTGATTAGTTGATAATTTTACTATACTTGTGAAAAGTTCCTGTAAAAAATTTCATTAACGCCTTGGTAATTGTTTTGTTGATATTGTGTATCTCTCTTACTCATACAAATTTGTTCCCAAACTGGAGAAGGATTTCTCACAGGGAACACAGAGATTGCTTCGAATTCAACCAATCAGACGTATGTAGCTACCTCCTTGAACCATTAAAAGATTTATTGCTCAACGTAAGACAATTAAAGAAGGTATATGGTTAAGGGCTATCATTACACATGTTAGAGGAGCTAGTGGTTTGAGTTCAACCACTAAAAATCCTACGTACATATATGGAAATAATTCACTTTTGTATCGAAGAAAAATGAAAGTAGGACACATGAAGGGTGATAATAAAAAAACAAATTTCACCATAGTTTTTATACAATCGGTAATAAAAGACTCTTCTCAAGATTCAAACCAATTAAGTAAGATGTGAGGATAATGTGGCATATTTGTTTACAAAATCATTACTAAAGCAACATTTGATAAACATGTATAAGATATAAGAGTGCGAAGACTTTCCAAACTCTATTGATTAATGTACGAATCAGGGAGATTAAAAATGAAAATGACTTGTCTACTACACATATAATATTCATGAGTTATGCTCTTTCCTTCGTACAAGGTTTTGTTTTTTTCATCAGTGTTTGTTCCTTGGCGTAATGTTTTAGTAATTCAAAAGTTTATACACCATCTTGTTTTTCTAAACTCTAACGATTGATGTACGAATCAGGGAGAGAAATCGAAAATGAAAAGTCTATGATACATGTAATATTAATGTCGTGATCTTTCCTTCACCCAGTGTATATATTACAAATAAACATATATCAAAAAATAAATTTGTGTGTTGTATTATTTCCTTCGTCGAATGTTTATTTTTATCCCATTGAGTTTTTTGTTTTGGCATAAAGTTGTCACGAGGCAACAATTGTACATCATAACTCCTTTGACTCAACACAAGTGGGAGTTTAGAAGGATAAATGTGTCATCGTATAAAGTATATGATGATAGAGAAAGAGATAGATAAAAATATTTAGATTTAGAGTAAATTACACTGGTGGTCCATGTGGTTTGCTCATGTAACACCCCGATTTTAGGAAAGTATAATTTCAAGTTAGTACAGAAATCAGTATATTAAAAGAAATATAAGAATTTCTATTTTTGGTCTTGAATCCTAGACTTTATAGTCCTGATGGATGAATGATTCAATTACGAGTCCAACGGTTCTTTTCGGAGGAAAATCGGAGCTAAAACGAAGAAGTTATGGCCAAAACAGTGATCGAGCATGAAAAATGACGAGAACATGGCGAGAAGTATTTGGGGAAACTTTTAGGGCAACTTTGGGTTATCTGGGAAACTTTAGGGCATGCGGGCGGGTTTTGTCACGGGTTTAGCCGCGTGAAAACCCACACGAACCACTGTTCGAGCATAAATCCCGATTTTCAGCCCTCACTCTTCATTTCCTCATAACTTTTGCATCTCAACTCCAATTTTGGTGATTCTTTTTGCTACGTTTTCGTTTTTGAGAGATCTTCAAGGATATACTATGAGTGTTCAATTTTATTGGAATATTCAAGAGTATTTTATGGTGGTAAGCTTATCATCTCCCTCGATTTTAAGTTAGTGTTTGGTGTATTCTTCATTATCTCATCTTTTCTCTCCATTTTCTCTTTCGTTTTTGATCTTTGGACGTGAAGGAAAGACTTTACAAGTGTTGGATCTAAGAGTTAGGATGTGTTGCTTGTAGATTCAAGTTTTCACCAAGAAAACTCAAATTTGGGGTAAAAACCTAGATTTAGCCTAAATCTAGCAAAGTGAGTTCAAGTTGCTTTGTGAAAACTATGCACATATCAAAATGTGCATTTTGAAGTAATAATGTGCTTACTTGGTATTTATCAATGTGTTGAGTATTTAATAAAGTTTTCATATTTGGTAAATTTGGGTTGATAAATCTTATGAAATGCCTATATTTGGATTTTTAGATATTCTAACGAATAAATCTCATAAATGTGTTCTTTTGGTGATTTATGAATTTTTGAAGATTTATGAGTTTTTGGTGTATTTGTTTTTATAAACCATTTGGAAAATGCATGTAATCGTGTTATGAGGGGTTTTGGAAATTAAGGGGTATGAGTTCATTTGGAAAATGGTTGTCTCAATAAATGGTGAGTTTTTTTGGGTTAATCATACCTTTGAGGTGTGTATTTGCATAAACCCCGGTTAAATGCATTTTATTATTGAGGACCTTTATTTAATGGTCAATTAAATTTTGAGCATTTTGGCTCAGTATTGACTTAAACGAGTCTTAGGGACATTGTCCGGTTTAATATCTCAATGTGGAGCTTTGGTTATGATTTGTATTTATTGCATCTTATTTGGGAATTACATGTTTTGATTGTGTTAGTCATTCATTTGAGTCATGTATTTTAGACTGTAATGCATTGGATCCATAAGCATATGTGTCAGTTTGTTGGTTTGAAAATGGGATCGTTATCCCTGTTTATATATTGGCGTTTATACAAGCAATAGACCAAGAGTGGTTATGCTTGGCGCCTACATGAGCGATAGACCTGGAGTGGTTGAGCTTGGTTGTGAAGGTATTGCGGAGAGGAACTATGTGAGTTGGACTCTGAGACCGTGGTCGGTATTTCGAGGAGGAACTCTTATGAGCCGGGCTCCAGGACCGTAAGTATTATGGACGTTATCTATGGTTGAGTCGGACTCCGAGACCCTTGTTTTGAGGCTTTGGGCCAAATAGAGTTAACACTGAGTCATCGGTGGTATTTTGGGGATGAACTTGTGTGAATTCGGGCCCCAGGACAATTGGCTTGAAGGTGTATCTCTATGATCTGAAAGTGGGCACTAGGGTCAGGATATAGCGGAGATTAACTCGTATGGGCTGGGCTCCGGGACCTTAGGTATTGCGGTGGAAAATTGAGAGGATTTAGACACCGGGACTGTGATCTTAGGGTGCTACTTGAAAACGTTGAATCGTGGCTTACTTTGTGTTTTTCCATTGTCGACAGAAGCGGGTCTCCCCCATCACTGAAAGGTGTTGTTTTGGGTATTGAGTTTTATCCATGTTTTCAGTGACGTTTTGAGTATGGATTGACATTCATGATTTGTGGTTTTGCATTATTGAGTTTTATACAAGTTTATCAGTGATTTGAATAATAGAGTTTAGGCCCAGATTACAACATTTCAATGTAGATTGATAGAACAAAAGATGAATTGGGAGGGAAGCATGTTTGTATTTATTCACGTTTATGAATTACACATAATATAGAGAGAGAAAGAAGTTTCTCTCTCTAGAAACACTCTCTACTTACATGGATACATTGTGAACACTCTTACTTACAATTACAAACAAGATCTTATTTATACCCCTAAACATCTGTTGTACAACATGAAACCCGAATCCCAATATGCTATGACAGGGCCCAAATACACAGTAAAGGGCCTTTACAACACTTTCATCTACAGGACAATTTATGCCCTAACATTCTCCCCCTAAAGTTTTGTAAAGGAATCATCGTCTTTTAGCTTCAGTTCTCCCCCCCCCCTCCCCCTTAATTTCTTTGGAAAACTTTAGTATTACGTATCTTCAAGACAATTCAGGCTCCTCCTTGAATAAAGTTCTTATTCTTCATAGTTTCAACTTTAATACCAGATTCAATGTGCAATAACGTCGACTAAGTGCACTAAAGACAACTTTTTCTATAGAAACTCAAGACATTCGTTACGCCCACAAGAAAGAAATGTGCGAGTTTGCATGCCAAACAACATTCCATCTTCACTGTATAAAAAAAATATGTCTTTGAACCGCGAGTTGAATAGGAATTCAGCTTAAGAACTTGTTTTGATCAGTTTGTAGAAGGAAGCAACTTGTAGCAAACACTACTTGGCAAGGGTTAAAAGAAATAAACAATAATACTGTTTATCCACTGAAGACATATGCTCGGAACAATGATTGCAAAGACTTACAATTATGATTGATCAAGTCAGAAAAATGATTAAGAGCACTCAAAGGTCTAGCATCGTCAAGAAAAACTCCAGAATATTGATTGTACATACTCAAACGTCTAATCCAATCCAATCAAAGACTGAATTCAAAAACCCAATATCTGAAAACCTTGACAAACTTGAGCTCTGTTAATCTTGGTTAGTTGCTTAGAAATATGTGACAAACTGCAGATAAGAATTATGTCACATATGCTTTATGCGAGAATCCCATGAACAGATTGTACCCCTCCTGTGACTTAGCACAACTACGTTGTGAATACTCTCTACTTACACGGCTACGTTGTGAGCACACTTACTTACAATTACAAACAGGATCTTATTTATACCCTCTAAACATCCATTGTACAACATGAAATCCCAAGCCCAATATGCTATGACAAGGCCCAAATACAGAATAAAGGGCCTTTACAAAACTTTCATCTATAAGACATTTTATGTCCTAAGAGAGTTTTATCTATGTTTTTCGTATTTGGATATTAAACTTTATACAATGTTTGGGTGGGTATTGAGCTTTGCCTTAATAACAAAATGGGTGCTTTGATCACCGATTCTTCATCATCGTAATGATGGGTTTTGGGAAAAGATGTTTATATTAAATACATTTCATTTTGGGAAATTTGGATTTAAATAACATTCTTTCAGTTTTGTCGTTGAATAGAAGTTGGGGGTTTATTTTGTAAATACCCTTTTGGGGTTCAAATATGTTGCTAATCCTAATGATTTAGGTTAATGGTCATAATTGTATTACACGGCTAAACCTTTTACGCACTCAAAAGCCTTATCGATCAATCCAATCATCTGGCCAGGTTTTGTGGTTAATTCATTGTTCTAATTGATTGTTTGTGATTATTGCTATGTTACTGGGATCCACAATTGGTATATGAGCATAGAGACAAGATTATTGGTCCAAAAGGAATGTCTAAACCATTATGTGTTTATCGATTTATTTGCAAAACAACGCCTCTTCTTGTTGATCAAAATTAAGGATTTTTGTTTGAGTTTAAGACTTAATCGTGTGAAAATCGATCTGGGTTTGTATTATTCAACTTAATTTTTCACTAAATTCTCGTTAGAAAAGATTTTTGATTGAAATATGGGTGTTAAAGATCTGATTTTGTCGAAGGTGTTCATATAAACCCGGTAAACTCATAGAAATCGGATTATTCCAAATCCGAGCGCTCTTACCGGTTTTTTAGTACCCGGGTTCAACATCCGAATCTTCTTTGTGCTAGTGTCGGTTTCCCAAATCCCATTGTGTCCAGATTTCTCAAACCGGTTTTTCACAAACTGGACCACTCAATCCGGATTTCTATTCCGGACACGGCCGACACCGGGTTTGACTTCCCTTCCGGTTTTACCCAAATATCTTACCCGGGTCTCCCGATTTACCCGGGTTTGGAGTTCTCCAGGCTCTCCCGGTTCTCTCATTCCCGCTTTCACTAGGGGGTATCGGTTTTTTGATCATTTTACTGGTTCTTGATCGATCCCGGTTCAGCAGGTACCAGACTACGCGGTCACCGGATTTCCCCTCCTGATTTCGCGTGTTACCCGGATATCCATAAACCCGGGTATACCTATCCGATTCCGAGTTTAATCTGTGTCAATCCGATCTTTGAACCCGGATCCCATTTCCTGGGTTCTTCAGTCAGTTAAAAAAAATTTCAGTGTTGTTTTATTTTAAGATTCCAATCATTTTAATCCTCATTAGTTAGTAGTCTCTCCGTTTTAAGTCCTAGTTCTTTACTTTACCTTTTTGGATCATATCAATTGTCTCACAATTAAGACAATGCACCAAAGATGAATTCCAGAGACGCCTTGGCTATTAGTTCTGAAGGAAAGCCTCTTGTGCTTTATCGAGGATAATACCAGCAATAGCATTATCGCTTCATGAACTTCATCAAATCCAAGGATCTATATCCTGTGATATACCTATCTCTGACACAGGGACCACAACCTAATCCCATGGCAGTAGTACCTGCTCAAGAAAAGAAAGGTCTCCAGCTCGAAGGGTCCCAAAAACATACAACCAAATGTCGACTGAAGAAAAGAAACGATTTGACGGGGAAAGACTGCGAAATCCTACCTTCTTCTCAATTTGCCTAATGACATATATGCGAGTATTGATTGTTACAAGGCTACAGCTAAAGGGACGTGGGACCAAATTGTCAGAATGATGATGGACAACCGAATAGGGAATCAATTGAAGATCACAAGTTGCATTACTCGGTATGACAACTTCTAGGAAAGGAAAGTTGAGACTCTCCCACAGACTAACGAGAGTGTTATCCCAGTTTAATCTAGTTGGTAAACAATCAATCAAGTAATCAAGCAACACAATAATAATCAAGAGATAATAAGATTAACAAAACGTACCAATCCCTTGAATAAACAATGAAACCCTTGAGTGTTCTTGATACCCTTTGAATACAGAGAAAATACGGCTAACTATTTAGAAAATTATCAGAGTTCTTACAAGGTTAACCTAAAACTAAACTAATCAAAACTTTAAATACCCAGGCCATATGGGCTTTAACCTTAATGGGCTTTCTAATGGGCTTGGGCCCAATAGCTAATAAACTATTGACTTATTACACTTTAAACCCTTTAACTATAACTATCAAACAATTACAGTTTAAACCCTTAACTTTAACTTTAATCTTGAATACAATTATGATCCAACAATCTCCCCCTTTGGATTCAAGATTAAAAAAAATTTGCAATTGTCTTCGGGTCTTCTCTTGTCTTCACTTATCTTCAGATATGTCGTTGATAGCTTCAAAACTTCAAAACTTGATATCTTTAAACAATCTTCAAATCTTTAAAATCTTTGAAAATTTGAATATCTTCAGATCTTCAGATTGTATTCTCCCTTTTTGTATCTTCTCCCCCTTTTTATATCTTCTCCCCCTTTTTGATGAGTGGTGAGAATCAACATCATCAAAACTTGGCAAAACAATCTCCCCCTTTTCAAGACAATCTCCCCCTTTGTATATGATCATCATGTAAGCATAGTCTTCATCATGTAACGAGCCCTGTATGAAATAAGAGCAGTCTCTCCAAATGGAAAGAGTGATTATCTCAATCTTTTCAGATTCAAATAAAAAGTAGGAACCATTCAATTTTTTTCAAATTCAAACAGTTAATAAGTGTAACCTTGAATCAACAAATGACTCAGTTAGAATGCCTGTCAATGACACAGAGTCACTGAGTAACACAAAGTTACTATATAAGGAGCTGGTTTGATGTAGACTCCCCAGGTCTTCAATTCAATCATCGAATAACACATGGTTATCTATGAACGTTCTGACAGAAAACATATTTCTGTGTGCTTGTGCATGTGTATGAAAGAATTAAGCATAGATGATTGCTTTTCAATAAAGGCTCAAAGTATGTAAACTTGTTGAGACAGCAACAAATTGTACAAAGACTCAATGTGCATGAGAAAGGGTTCGAAGGTGGGGCAATTTTCCTTCTTTTTCAATATTAGTATCTTCCAAATGAAGAACCAATAGCGTATATGCTGCTTCCCCAGAAAATGTGAAACATTCTCTTTTTGAGAAAAGAATGAGTAGCTGGTGGGGTTGTATGCAAGAGATGGCATGGGCTAGTTGCCTATTTCAATGATGGTCACCAAAGAATGTGAACCAATCAGATTATGTGGCTGCCCGGCTCAGAAAGAAGTTTGGTGCAGAGTTTAATATTCTTTTACTCTGTTCTCTCACCCTCTTTCTTTTAATGCTCACGTCTAACCAATCTCTCTTTTTCATTTTACCTCTTCACACACCATCACTCAAATCTTTTGACCCTTCTCCCCTCAATCACTCAGGGAATACTTCCTGGGTAGGAAACACTGGTTATCGTGAATCCATGGAAGTTCTGTTAAGTTCTCACACTGAATCCCATGCATTTTCCTAAAAGAAACATGCTGTTCAACAGGCTATTGTACATGTAAGCACAAATACCACTTGTTACATGAGAAATAAGACTTTCGGAGATGTCAAAACAGTTATGTATGACGATGCAATTCTCCCCCTCAAACTAAAAGGGTTTGACAATTAAGCTCATATCATTTTGTCATGAAGAATAAGATTTTGGAGAATCAAAAACGAATGTTGTTTATATGAACAATATATAAACATATTTTCAATGAAAGCACATGAAATGACGTTTGATTCAATCAACAGTGAATACAAAGAACGTGAGTATTACCATAGAAAGATTTAACTTTTGATACATGGTAATAACAAAGTCAAAATAGAATGTTCTGAACCGTTATGTGTATGAATACTTGACAAAGTATATTGACAAGATAAAACGCAAGTATTTATCTTTAAGAACACACGGTCAGATAAACATTTAAGTATCCAAAAATCTGTTAATATCACAGATATTCTCCCCCTTAAATCACTATTGGTTTTTTTTTTTTTTTTTTAATAAGGAAATAAAGCATTTAAAAAATAGATAGAGCACTGAGGTGCGGGTTCTAATCCGATGTGATTAGAAGCCATAGTCACTTGAACCAACCTGCATAAGTGAAAGAAACAATGGTAATCATTTATGAAAATGATTCCTTTCTTGTTAACAACAGTTGGAAAATAACACACTATCAAGATTTGGAATACTCCCCCTTGAATCATGAGTAAGGTTTAAGACATGTTCAACATACCAAGTTTGTTGATTAGAAATTGAAATCGCTTTTCATCCAATGGCTTGGCGAAAAGATCAGCTAACTGGAAGTCAGTTTGAACAAAGTGCATTTAAATATTACCTTTTTCTACATGATCCTTGATGAAATGATAGCGTACATCTATATGTTTGGTCTTCGAGTGCTGTACCGGATTAGCAGTTATAGATATTGCACTCTTGGAATCACAATAAATCGGAACGCGCTTGTAGTTGTATCCAAAGTCCCTTAACTGTGTCGTCATCCAGAGGACTTGAGAACAGCAGCTAGCAGCAGCTACATACTCAGCCTCGGCAGTGGATGTTGAAACACAGTTTTGTTTCTTTGAAGTCCAACTCACAAGTTTGTCACCTATGAATTGACATGATCCAGAGGTGCTTTTCCGGTCTAGCTTACAACCTGCATGATCAGCATCTGTAAAGGCAGTTAGTTCAAAACGAGAATCCTTTGGATACCAAAGGCCTAGATTAGGAGAACCTTTGAGATATCTAAGGATTCGCTTAACAGCAGTTAAGTGCGACTCTTTAGGATTAGACTGATATCTCGCACAAAAACATGTGGCAAACATTATATCCGGGCGACTGGCAGTCAGATAAAGTAAAGATCCAATCATGCTACGATACACCTTTTGATCAACAGGCTTCCCGGAGGGATCCGCGTCTAAGAGTGTACCAGTAGCCATTGGTGTTTTCATGACTGAACCATCTGACGTATTGAACTTTTTCAAAATATCTTTTATATATTTAGCTTGATTAATAAATATGCCTTCGGGTAATTGCTTTACTTGTAGACCAAGAAAGAAATTTAATTCACCCATCATCGACATCTCAAACTTTGTTTCCATTATCTTTGAAAAGTTCTTACAAAATTTTGGATTTGTCGACCCAAATATTATGTCGTCAACATAAATCTGAATAAGAATCAAGTCATCACCTTGCCTTTTAAGAAATAAGGTTGTATCTACTGTACCTTTCTTGAAACCAGAAGCAAGTAGAAATTTAGTGAGAGTTTCATACCAGGCTCGCGGTGCTTGTTTAAGACCATAAAGCGCTTTGTCTAAAACATAGACATGATCAGGGTGATGAGAATCAACGAAACCTTCAGGTTGAGCCACATAGACCTCCTCATGCAGAACGCCGTTCAGGAAAGCCGACTTTACATCCATCTGATAGACTGTAAAGTTTTTGTGCGCTGCATAGGCTAGAAAGATTCTGATGGCTTCGATCCTTGCAACCGGGGCGAACGTTTCATCATAGTCAATGCCCTCTTGTTGACAATACCCTTTGGCGACCAATCGAGCTTTGTTTCTCACGACTACTCCAGCTTCGTCTTTCTTATTTCTGAACACCCACTTTGTTCCAATAACGGATTTACCTTTAGGTAGTGGGATCAAGCGCCATACCTTGTTCCTTTCGAATTGTAGAAGCTCGTCTTGCATAGCAGAAATCCAGAAAGGATCACGTAGAGCTTCAACCGCTTTCTTTGGCTCTAAGGAACTGAGGAAGCTTGAAAACATGCAGAAGTTAGCTGTTGCAGATCTTGTTGTGACACCAGATTGTACATCACCTATCACGTTTTCCAGGGGATGATCCTTAGTCCAACGATGTGTGCTTGGTAGTGCATCAACTGCTTGTTGCGTATTTGATGCATCGTTGTCATCTTGTACGGCAGGTTGCTCCACAGATGTACTCGGGACATCTTGTACTGGTGTTTCTGACACGGAAGCTTCTGGACTAGCGGTTGAAGTGCTCGGGACTTCGTTTCCAGAGACAGATTCAGTATTAGTAGAGTCAGAAACTAATGGTGTAGTTGTACCTGATGGAGTTGAAGTGTCAGTGACTTCGTCGGAAGGTCCAGGCATGTCTTCAGATATAGTAGGGACCTCCGAGTTTGTTCCACTTGTTATTGATGTTGATATGCCTTTTTCAAAATCTGCACATATATCATCAAAGGCATCAATAAACAATAAATCTAACTCAGATGAAGTAGAGTTAGAGTTTGAAGAAGATGATCCTGTTATAGCTGGTTCTATTCTTGCTTGAATAGAAGATTTGTCGTTAAGACCGAGTTCTGAACTGTTGTGTCCAGAAGTCCTTGTTGAATTCTCATCAAAGGAGACATTCATGCTCTCAACAACCGTCTTTGTTCGAATAATGTAAATTCGATAAGCTTTGGATGTCAGAGAGTATCCAACGAGATATCCTTCATCTGCTTTCTTATCAAACTTTGATAATCCTTGACGCTCTTTTAGAATGTAACACCTGCAACCAGAAACACGAAGGAACTTGATGTTAGGTGTACGATTGTTGATTAACTCATATGCTGTCTTATTAAAGCGCTTGACCACAATGGTACGGTTCTGTGTAAAACATGCTGTAGCGACTGCCTCGGCCTAAAGGTACATGGGTAGATCTGAGTAAGCAAGCATAGTACGAGCTGCTTCAACCAGAGTGCGATTCTTCCGTTCAACAATGCCGTTTTGCTGTGGAGTGTAGGCTGCGGAGAAGTTGTGTGAAATACCCACGAAAGTAAGATAACTCTTCAGGGTGTCATTCTTGAACTCCGTGCCATTATCACTGTGAATGGTTCTTACTGGCAGTTGAAGACGTACTTGAATACGCTTGATGAAAGCGATAATCAACTCTGGCGCATCTGACTTGTTGTGAAGAAACTCGAGCCATGTATACCTTGAGTAGTCATCTATCATTACCAACACATACTTCTTTCCGTTGATAGATGTTGTGCGCATTGGGCCACAAAGGTCCATATGAAGAAGTTCCAGTGCTGATGAGGTCGATGATTCAACTTTGGACTTGAATGAGCTACGCTTCATTTTGCCCAACTCACATGCGGAACAGAGTGAGTCTTTTTCGAACCTCATTTCTGGTAGACCTTTGACCAGACCTTGTCTTTGTAGCTTCGCTATAGATCGGAAATTCTGATGAGACAAGCGTCGATGCCACGTCCATGATTGTGCTTTAGAAGCTTTGGCTAGTAGACATACTGGACGTGTGGCAGACAGTGTAGGGAAATCTACATAGTATAGATTTCCATGGCGCTCAGCTTTGAAGACTTCGTAACCATCGTGATCTTCTAGATAGCAATGAGTGGTTGTGAAGCGAACTTGATATTGCATGTCACAGAAGTGACTGGTACTGAATAGATTGTGATCAAGTCCTTCAACATATAACACTTTTTGAATCTTCACAACACCGTTATCGAGCATCCCATATCCTCTGACGTGGCCTTCGGCTTCAGAATTTGCAAATCTAACTGCTCCGGCAGGCTCCTCCACATAGTTATACAAGAGGTGCTTGAATCCTGTCATGTGGCGTGAACATCCGGAATCTATTACCCACAATCGACAGGCCTGCAAAAAGACAATTAGTTTTGCTTAGGCACCCATATCAGGATGGGTCCTTCGCGGTTAGCATCAAGCAACTCAGGAATATCATCTGGTTTGACTTTCACTCTCCATTCATAACGCGGTTTTGGAACCCATTTCCAAACCATCTTAACATTCAATTCCTGAAAGTGCTTTTTAGAAGTAGGATTGGCAACCTTAGCACGATACACTTTTGGTTGTGTAGGAGAATCAGAATTAGAATTAGACTTAGAGTTCAACTTAGCTTTGCTTTTATTCTTTTTGGACTTAGGAGGGGAGTAGTATTTGAATGAATTATCCCAACAGTGTTTGCAATAAAGATTCTTTCGAGCAAAATTCATAAACTTAGATTTATCGGAACAAATCTTACATTCATGTTTATCAAAAGAAGTACTATTCAAAATAACACTGTCTGTAGAACAACTACTCGAATTCAAACTATTCTTTTTATTCAAACTAAGATCTTTATTCTTCTTACTCTTCCCAACTCCATTTCCTCTTATATCTGAAACAGAAACAGGAACCTTGTTAGTCTCTAACTTAGAAGGTGGTTCTTTTCTAGTGCTCTTTGAAGTCTCACCCTTTTCAAAAATACTTGGAGGATATTCAGGACAATCAGAGTAAGCAACTGTAGGTTTTGCAGGAGCATCAAATTCTGGATTGGTTCTTACCTTCCAGCTTGGATCATTTAACATTTGTTTTTCATTTGAAGCATTTTTAAACAAAGTAATTTTCAAATCATTGATCTCAGTGCAAAGCTCTTGATTTATTTTTAAAGACTTTTCAAGTTTATGTTTGAGATCAAAGTTTTCATCTTCAACCTCATCAAGAGATTGTTGCAACATATCAATTTGCTTCATCAATTCAGATGTATTACCATCCACAGAATTTGATCCCTTTAAATCAGAAACAGGATCAGAGTCTGATGCATTCATCATATCAGAGAATATCTCTTCAGTCATGGACTCAATAAACTCCGTTTTATCATTTTGAACACAAGATTCATCCGCGGTAGCAGCAACTTCTTCAACCTCTTCAGGAAGTAAAGGTTTAGAAGCAATGGGAGTTGAGACTGATGGTATAGTAGATGGATCAACATCCGATTCATACTCATCAATTTTGCATGCAGTCTCAGGTAGAACTGTGTTGGTGCTCACTGATTCTTTAGAAGGTGTGGTAAATAGTGATTCAAACTCAGTAAATTCTATCTTTCGAGTTGCATAGCTTTCGTTCAAATCACCATATGTAAAACCAACAGATTTAAAAAGATTTTGAGAATCAGTGTCACCAGACTTGTTCTTTCTTATTTCTTCTTGACCTTTGGTCTCTTCAGAAGGTTTAGGAGAACTTGCTTCAACAAAAGTAGCGCGAATGTCAGGAATGGGTTTTATTGCGGAGCCAAATTTATCAAAATTATATAGGTGCTCCGGTGCCTTTTTCAAAATTTCATTAATTGGCACACCCAAACCTGGTTTAAGTTTGTAAAACCTTTCGTCTTGGAGTTTATTGGTCAACAGATTTAATGTTTGTTCAGTCTGACCTCGTTTCATGTTAATGTCCTCCAGTTGCTTTATTTTGGTGTAAGCTTCATTTCTTTCTTTATAACAAACTTCAAATTTGATTTGAAACTCACCCTTTTCAGCATTAAGATTCACAAGATCTGTTTCTAAACCAGATATTTTTTCTTTTAAAGACTCTTTTTCAGCTTTTAAATCATCTTTTTCCTTTTCCTTTTCTTCCACAACAACTTTTAAAATAGCATTTTCATCACGAAAGCTTAAAACAGATTGATGTGCAGAGCTAAGTTTGCCTTTCAGTAAAGCAAATTCATCTTTCATGCCATGTATTTGGGCCATTAAAGATTCAATAAGTTCAGAATTTTCACTTACCTCAGAGTTTGCTTCTTCGGATTGTGTCTCAGAGTCTTCATCGTCACCTTCCAGCTTTGCCATGTAAGAAACTTGGGTGAAATGTGCTTGCTCCTCGTCATCAGAACTTTGGAACAGCCAGTTCTCTTCTTCAGCCATTAGTACTTTTCCTTCTTCAGCTTTCTTGGCAATTAGTGACTTTCTTGAGTAGTACTCTGAGTTCTTCACTTTCTTGAATTTGCAGTCCCTTGAGAAGTGCCCAAATTTGCCACAGTTGTAGCATCTTCCTGGTTCATCCTTTCGCTCTTCTCGCTTCTCCTCTCTCTTTCCTTCTCTTCTATCTTCCTTCCGATCTTCTCGTCCTTCCTCTCTCTTTCCATGCCTCGGCTTGTATCGCATCTCAGACTTCTCTTTCTTGTATCCATCATACTCTGGCTTTGAGTAAAATCTTTTCTTGCCAAAGCTCTTCTTGAATCGTCGTGTAATGAGAGCCAAGTCTTCAGAGAACTTTTGAATATCAGGATCTGAATCAACTTCCATTTCTTCATCACTTGAATCAGAGTCAGAGTCAGTAACTTCGGTAACTAGAGCTTTAGATGCCTTTTTCTTCGACCTTGCAGAGGATACAGAACCTTTGCCGGCTATGAGAGCCACAGAATCCTTCAGATGATTCGACTCATTGTTAATGGATCTCACCTCATCCTCATGTTGAGCAAGAGTAGAGAAGATATCGGTGACATTTTCTTGAGCCATATTCTTCGACATCTGGAGGTTGATAGCAAAGTTCTTCCATTCTGGATTCAGATTCTTGATGAACTTGTAGTTTATCTCAGAAGCAGATTTGGCGATGTTGTTCCTCCGCAAGTCATTGAGGATAATGTTGTACCTATTGTAGGTATCTAAAAGCAGCTCTCCTTCTTTTGCATGAAATCCCTCGTAAGCATTTATGCACAGATTCTGCTTAGCTTGAATAGAGGCTTCACTTCCTTCAAACTGCCTTGCTAGTTCATCCCAGATTCCTTTTGCAGTGCTCTGACTGTCGACACGATTGTAGATGTCGTTTGGAATTGCCATCGTCAGATAGATTAGAGCCTCTTCTTCTAGCTTGAGTTGGTCTTTCTGCTTTTCAGTGAAGAACTGAACAGGTTTAGGAATCTCTCTGTCAGGGATTTCAGGAGAGGAATCTGTAGCAGGTTGACCCTTTACTGTGATCATTGGAGGTTTAGGACCTTCAATGATTATTTTCATGAATTCTTTGTTTTTGTGATTCAGGAACTGAATCATTCTGGTCTTCCATTGCCGATACTCATTTGCCACGAGGACAGGAGGTTTGATTTGAGAACCCATCGAGAGAAGCTGATTCGACATCTTAGCTGTACGGTTAGTAAATAGACTTTTCTGTACCAAGACAACCAACTAGATGAGATCGTTAGAATCAAAAGTAAAGACTACACTCAAAAAATTTCAGAAAAAATGAATTTCCAAAAATAATCAAATGCAGTCCTCGCACACAGTATAAAGCACTAATATCTATGAATAAAATACTGAAAAATTAAGAAGATTTTGATCAAGAGCAAATCTTTGTCCCCCTTCGCAGACTTAGCACGGGGGTCCCGCTAAGTTTGCAAAAATCGACCGGGGATGTGCTTCGAAGAATGAACTGTACCGGTCGAAGGAAAGACCGGAGTATGCAAGTACCCGGTCGAATGGTAAGACCGGAGTAACAAGTATCCGGTCGAATGGCAAGACCGGGAATACGAGTATCCGGTCGAATGGCAAGACCGGAGTAACGGGTATCCGGTCGAATGGTAAGACCGGGGTCGGCTAGTATCGGTCGAATGCCAAGACCGAAATAACAGGTATCCGGTCGAAGGGAAGACCGGAGAATACTAAGGTCCGGTCGAAGGAAAGACCGGAGGTCACAACTATTCGGTCGAAGGGAATGACCGGAGATACAACTATCCGGTCGAAGGCTCAGGTCGAATAACTATCGGTCGAACAATAATATTGATAACCACAGTAACAGATATGTTCTATTAACTCATAAGACCGATGATCACGATCAATAGACCGAAGAACACGATGAATAATTGTTATTAGACCGAAACCAAACCCAGAAAATTGAAACGACCGATTAACACAATTAAACCAACAATTCAACCACTTTATGATCTATAATGCGATTAATTAATCAGATAGCATTCAGAAGCATGAATCTCAACTAATCAGATCAACTTTTAAACCAATAAGCACATTAATGCATGAAACCGGATGAACAGTACTCGCAATGAATAGTGATTTTCGATGAACAGTACTTTTCGAAAAAAATTGATTTGTGAATAGTAATCGATGAACAGTAATCTGTGAATAGTAATCGATGAATAGTGAAATCGCAAAACACAGATTTAATCCTAAAAACTTGATTCTTTAGGCTCTGATACCAATTGTTATCCCAGTTTAATCTAGATGGTAAACAATCAATCAAGTAATCAAGCAACACAATAATAATCAAGAGATAATAAGATTAACAAAACGTACCAATCCCTTGAATAAACAATGAAACCCTTGAGTGTTCTTGATACCCTTTGAATACAGAGAAAATACGGCTAACTATTTAGAAAATTATCAGAGTTCTTACAAGGTTAACCTAAAACTAAACTAATCAAAACTTTAAATACCCAGGCCATATGGGCTTTAACCTTAATGAGCTTTCTAATGGGCTTGGGCCCAATAGCTAATAAACTATTGACTTATTACACTTTAAACCCTTTAACTATAACTATCAAACAATTACAGTTTAAACCCTTAACTTTAAGTTTAATCTTGAATACAATTATGATCCAACAGAGAGGTTCAATCAACTTCTGAACGATCTACAGAAGAACAACATCGAGAAGACGAACACAAAGAATAATATCAAGTTCATGAACAATCTCCAACCAGAATGGGGGACGTTTGATTCTCATATTCGTTACAATCATATTTTGGAGAACGTTCCCTTTCATGAACTGTTTGAAATGCTCCTACAAGATGAATATGAAGTAATCGAGCTAATGGTAAATCAAAAAGTTGATGAAAAGCCTGTGAAGAGTGAATCTGAACCAGAAGAAGAAACTGGTAGTGATTCTAATACAGAATATGCTCAAATCAATGATGTTTTATTTTTATGTCTCAAGCCTTTCAAAAGAAGAAGTTCTTCAATAAGTCATCATCGAACAATCAGAGGTACTCCACTACTCCTCATAAGTGTCATGACCACAAAGATAAGTATGAGGGTAAGAGAACATCAGATAAAAGAATAAAGTTCGATAAGAAGCCTGATGAGAAAGCAAGAATGAACAATCAAGTGTTACAACTATGGTCGACTAGGACGCTTTGCCAAATATTGTCGTAACCCAGTCGTTCGAAATTCCGAGTACTACAAGGCAAAGATGTTGCTAGCCAAGCAAAAGGAAGCTGGTAAAGCTCTCATGGCTAAAGATGACCACTGGCTCAATTTGTCTGATGAGGAACAAGAAGAATCTGAAGCTCAAATGCGCTTTAAGGGCAACCACTCTACGTAATATGATTCAAAAGACGATGATCGCAACTCCTCTTGTCAGGTATGTGCTCCTATTCATAATGTCATGAACAATCAGAAGCAAATCACAATGCAAAAACTAGACTCTTATAAGCAAACCATAAAGGAAAAGTCTCATCTAATCTCTACTTTAGAAACAAGAGTGTCATCACAGCATTGCAACATTGATAACCTAAGTGTAGAAAATGTTGGACACTTGTGTATAATATCAAATCTAAACGAGGGTGAGGAGTTAAAGACCAAGGTAGTTAAACTTACTGACAAGCTTCACAAGTCAAAATGTGAGAAGACTGAGATTCTCAATCAAAGATTTTTCATTAAAAATGAAAACAAAAAGTTGACTAACAAATTAAATGATCTTGAACTTAGGATTTACAAACGTGGTCAAACTGAACAAAAGATCCATCTGAACAAACCCAAAGAGTTCAAGTACTTTAACCCTGAATGAGGAATCGGATATGATAATCCTCATTACTTGAAAAGAGCCTTGTCCAGGGTGCCCACTCTATATGCTTTTGAATTTTTGAGCCTACATAAAACAATCCCGAGTATAAAATCAGATGGACTAAACCACGTGATGAAAAGGATACGAAACTGGAAAGATTGAAAAGAAAGAATATTGTTGAAGTCGTACGTACCATGCTATCTCACTCCAAGCTACCGCTATTGTTATGGGTTGAGGCAGTTTCAACCGCCTACTACACTCAAAATCGTTCCATCATCAACAAGCGGTTCAACAAGACGCCATAAAAGGTCATCAACAACCGTGTTCTGAACATCAAGTATTTTCATGTGTTCGGGTGTACATGTTTTGTTCTGAACGACAAGGACGACCTTGGCAAGTTTAGCCTGAAAGCGGACGAGGGTCTTTTTATCAGCTACTCATCTCAAGCACAAGCCTACCGAGTCTGCAACAAACGGAAGAAGACCGTCTTCGAAAGAGTGAATGTGACTTTTCATGAGACCTTTGACTTGGCTTCTAAACACCTCAATTCTAAACCCGGTGTTCTAGCTTCTGAACAACTTCGTTCAAGATCTGCACCATCCCCAGTAAATCCGAATCAAGCGTCTACATCATAAGCTCATATCTATGATCTGGATTTACTCTTTGAGAATTTTTATGATGAATTCTTTACTCCTCCTAGTACTAATGCTCGTTCATGTTACAAGAATGCAGATGCCTAGTTCGAGATTCGACAACTCTTACTGGTCCCTCGATGTCGAATGAATTGACCTCTTTTGATGCTACTATACCTACCGTCGCTGATCATTAGTCCCCAAGCTCGAGTGACTCCACATCCACTGAAGCTACTCCTGTTGAAACTTCATCTGCTGAAGCTAACTCACTTGGTGTTATGACAACCATTCTGGAAACAACTGCTGCTGATTCTTCATTCGTTACTCGCACGGAACACCCTTTCTCCACTCACGAGTCCATTCATCCAATCACAAGCTCAGCACCAGAACTTCCACTTTACAGGTCGTCGTCACTCGTAGATGTTCAAGACTTTCCCTAGGGTGATTATATGGACCCTGACGACTATCAACTGATTTATCAACCAATTCCACATACGACCAAGTGGATACAAGGTCACCTCATCCATCAGATAATCGTTGATCCTTCCACACCTATTCAGATAAGATCTGCAACTGGAAATGATTGTCTATTCTCTTCGTTCATGATCCGAATTGAACCAACAACCATCTCTGAGGCACAAAATCATACAGACTGGGTGATAGCCATGCAAGAGTAACTCAATCAATTCAAAAGCCTCAAAGTGTGGTGACTTGTCTCCAGGCCAAAGAACAAGATGGAAATTGGGACGTAATGGAAGGAATTGACTATAATGAGACGTTCATACCGGTTTCTCACATTGAAGTTATCCGCATGTTCCTTGCCTACGCCGTCCACAAGAATTTCATTGTTTTCCAAATGGACGTGAAGATCGCGTTTCTTAACGACGTTATCAAGGAGGAAGTGTATGTGTCACAACCTAAAGGCTTCTTGAATGATGAGAAACCTCATCATGTCTACATTCTAGATAAGGCCTTGTATAGTCTTAAACAAGAACCACGAGCTTGGTATAACTCTATCTCATCTTTCTTAACTAAGGCTGGATTTTCCAAAGGTAAAATGGATACTACTTTATTTATTAAAAAGGAAAAGAAAGATATTATTCTTGTACAAATTTATGTTGATGACATAATCTTTGGCTCCCCAAATCCTCGGTACTGTCATAACTTTTCAGTTCTAATGGGTAAGCATTTTCAAATGAGTATAATGGGTCAGATGAATTTCTTCCCGGGTCTACAAGTTAAACAACTGTCAACTGGATATTCATCAATCAATATAAGTACATTCTTCGGAAATACCATATGGAAAATTCTATACCAATGAAAACGCCCATGTCTACAGGAACGAGGCTACACTCTGATCCCAGCGGAAAGGATGTGGATGCCAAGACCTATAGATTAATGATAGGTTCTCTGATGTACTTGATGGCAAGTAGGTCTGAAATTATGTTCTCGACATTTTTATGTGCATGATTTCAGTAAAAAGAAAAGAATCTCACTTAAATGCAATTAATAGCATTTTTTGTTATTCAAAATGTACTGCTGATCTTGGCTCATGGTACCCGAAAGAGACAGGTTTTGAACTGACAGTATATTAAGACGTTGACCATGCTGGCATCATGTTGGATCAGAAAAGCACGTCGGGCCATGTTTAGTTTTTGGGAGATCGACTAGTCAGCTGGGCTTCGAAGAAGTAGAATTGTGTAATAACCTCTACCGCCGAGGTAGAGTATGTAGCAGCCGCCAATTGCTACACGCAGGTGATTTGTATGCACACCAACACAAGGATTATGGATTCACTCACACTAAGATCTCCATCTACTGCGACTCAAAGAGCGCAATTACCATATCAAGCAATCCCGTCCAACACACGAAGACGAAACATATCGACGTTCGCTATCACTTCATAAAGGATCACGTCGAAAGAGGTACAATCAAACACTACTTTGTTAATACTGAGAATCAGATAGCAGGCCTGTTCACCAAAGCCTTGGTCGAAAAACCTTATCATTACCAAGTGTCCAAGCTAGGTATGCTTAATCTGAAATTTTGATCGTTTTTCAAGACTCGTACAAATTCTATTCAATAACGAATGACTGTTACTTAATGCTCCAGCGTGTACTCTCTGGATGACTAAGTTCACAGTCATTGTTTATTGCATCCTACTTGTCCAGCTCTATGTTAAGTTCCAAACTTTTGTATTAATAAGTTATATTTCGTTTATTTCCTTTGTTAGTTTTCGTTGTTGTGTATCTTTACTTTCAGTTTTTCATTTTTCGTTACTCGTATGTTTGATGGTTTGGTCATGTGTTCAGGGGGAGCAATACCGCATGGTGTTCAGTAAGGAATTTTAGTTCTCATTTTGAGGGCGAGTGAGAAATTTATTTGCTTAGGCTTAATTCAAATAGTTTTCTGGAACAAGCACAAGTCAAGGGGGAGCAAATTCAAATAGTTTTAATTTTCGCAGTGTGTTTTTCGTGTGAGGGGGGGTCAATTCCTTTTGTCAGTTAGTGAGTCAATTTTTAGAATTAACAATATTTATAAGTGCTTTAAGGCAAAGTAGGTTAGGGGGAGTCCTTTTAGTTTATCTTGGTCAATTATTTTAAATTGTCTTTAATGTTTATTCTGTCCTGGTTGAAATCCGTTTAAACCCGGACACCAAATAAGGAGATAAGCGGGTAACCCGGACAACCGGAACACCCATATAAGGAGACAAGCAGGAAACCCGGACAACTGGGAAAACCGGGAAACCCAAAATACCCGGATAACTGGATCACCTGGATCAACCGACTCACCTGGATCGATCGACTAAGTCTCCCTCTTACCCGGAACCGCCTTAAGCGGTATTTAAATCCGCTGACCCGAGGTACCGCCATATGCGGCCCCAGGTTTCTCCAAATCTTTATCAAATTTCTCTCTCTCTCTCAAACCCTCGACTAGCACCTCCCTCTCTCTCTCTCTCAATCGACTAATCATCGTCAATGAAGATCAGATGTATATTTTCCGATTATCTTTCATCGGTTCGTGTTATTCGAGCAACCCATGTGGATTCGGTTGTTCAACTTGCTTTTTCTATAAAGATTTCATGAGGTTTATGGGGTCGATCGATTTATGATACTTGTTGTTTCGATAGATTAATAATTTGATTAAGGGGGTTTTACCGACTGCTAGTTCAAATGGTAGTTCGATCGACCGGACCAACTTCCGGTGTTTGCCGCCCCCTCGGTTACTAGGTTCTTTTCTGTCAGTTTTCGGTCTACCAAGTCCCGTTTAAGGGGTTTCCACGCCACTAAAAGTTAACGGCTTTGGCACAATCCCGGGTTTCATACTTGGCTCCAAGGTTTTTACACAATCGTCCCTAGATTTGTCGATTATCGGTTCTACCGGTTTTCTTTGCGGTTTATTTTGATCGAGACCGACTTCCGGACCTTCCGGGTTTTGCGCTAATCTGGTTTTATCGGGTTTTTCCCCTAATACAGGATTACCCTGCTGCCATATTCCGGGACCATCTCCTGATTCCTGGCTTCCCCGTTATACGGACCGTCTCCCGGTTCCAATGGTTTCCTGGTTTATTCAATAATCTGGATCAATCGGTTCCCCTGTCCTCCCAGTTTAAAACCCCTTCTTGGGTTACCGGGTATACTAATTCCCGGTGACACCTATTCCCGACTATGGAGTTTATGGTTCCCAGGTTCACCACTACCGAGTTCTCAATTCTCAAATTTGTTTACTATCCGGGTTCTACGTTGTCTTTGGGTGCTTACCTTTTCAAATTACCAACCTGTTACTTTGCAACAACTCATATTAATGGTTGAACATGTACGATTTGGTTGATTCATGGTGAACCAAAAAGCTAACTTCATTTGTTGACAGGTACAATGGCTCACAATCCTAATCATGAAATTGATCTCGCCGCCGACACGACGCTAATAAATCCTAATCACTTCCTCCCGCTCACACCAAACAACTTCCATCTGGACATAGAGGCACTCAAGTGACAAAACCAGGTGGTTGTTGAGATCTTCTGAGGCCACCCTCTCAGCTATGCCCTCACAACTATAGTTGAGGTCCCGATACTCTATCTCCAACAATTCTAGCGGTCACTCAGACATGTAGCAGAGGAAGGGGGAAATCGTCTTGAGTCCCGCATAGATTCCACACCTATTATTCTCACAAGCGACATTGTGCGCCGAAATTCATTCCCTGGGATACTCGGAGGATCATCCACATACTTCATCCTTCAACCACCGGTATTTGATGCCACTATGGTACATGTTCTTTACAACTTTCAGCGTTTATTTCACGGTGTTGCTTTCCACCGTCATGTCGATTACGCCGACATCCTTTGGTTCGAGCTAGTTCAGAAGGTTCAGGACGACCACTCCAACAAGCGTAGAAACTTTGTACCATTCATGAGGTTTCTACATATCATCATCCGTCACTTCATGGAGGTTCATCCCACCATTTCTTGTCGTTTTTCACGCACGATATGTCCCTAAACCGTATGCATAGATTATGTTGATCAAACTCTCTTAGTGATTTGATAATAACCCTTTATAATACTTAGTGAAAATTATGTTTAACATTTGTATGTATTAGTGTTTCACCATCAGCGATAAAATACTGAGTATATTCAGTATCGCTGATGATTTCACATGTAAACAGTTAGACGTAATACCTGAACACAAGTTCCGTGACAAAAGATGTTCATTGCTGATTCGAAGAGAAAGCTGGTGAAAAAAGGACAAGTCTACTCATGACCTGATGTGGATATCAGCAAAAACAACACAAGTCTACTCAAACGTGAAGAAGCCTGAGGAAAAGCTTCAGCGATAGCTGAACTTTTTTCTATATATGAGAAGCAAGAGATATTCAGCGATCAATGCTCACTTATCTTATACCTCAAGTCTCTGTTGTCTTATATATGCAGAAATAGTACAAGTTTCAGAAAATACATACCTCTGTAACATTTCGTACAACAACTCTGATATCTACATTGTTCATCATACGGCCAAAAGCATGTCTCCAAAAGTCAAACTCATGCAACCAACCAGAGAAGGACACGTGTAAAGTACCCTGCCATGCATTTAATGCATAGGGTATAAATAGAAAGATTACAACTCCATCTGGGAATTAGCTTAAGCCTTCAGTCTTTAATCTTTCTGTAAAATATAGAAACCCTTGTTTTCTATATTCCCTTAATCCCCTCTCTTTAATTCTTGTGCAACCATCTTAGTGTTTATAAGTTTGTTTAGATTAGGTTGTACCTTAATCTTATTCCTCAACAAACTTGTAAATTATATTTTGATTTATCAATAAACAATTTATTAAACTTTAAATTTTGTGTTTGTATTCACCCCCCTTCTACAAACTTGTTAGGCACCTTCGGGACCAACAAGTGGTATCAGAGCAGATTATTTAATCTCATAAATAAGATATCGCTTTATACTCTTCCTTGCTATTCTCAATATGGCACTAAACAGAAATACTTACTACTATGATATTGGTTCTCTCTCAAAACCTCCTCGATTCAGCAGATATAACTTTGCTCTCTGGAAAAATTGAATGATGCTATTTCTAGAAGGTGTAGGTCCCACTATACCTGAATACGTAACAAATGGTCCTTATGAACCCTTCACCATCATAGCTGCAGTTCCAGCTACTGCCACCACTCCTGCTATCCCTGAAAGATATGCTATTAAAGAAATAAGGCAATGGAGTGATGAAGATAAAAAGAAAGTTGGTTAAGATACTAAGGCAAAAACCATTATCTCTAAACCTTCAGTAAGTCAATCTTCCAACCCTTGAACTAAAATCACTGATATATATCTCAGAGATCAACTCCAAAGCTGAAAATTGATATTAAGCCTAAGAAATCCGAAGAACTAAAAGTTCCTCCTAGATCTTATGCTAAGGGCATTCTTGGAGCTGGCCCTGCTCATCTCAAATTTTCTAACTCTACTACTCTAGTCACAAGGCAAATTCCGTCTATCGAAAATTCTATCACTGTGGACTTACAGCCTATATTGCTAGTAAATGTCCTACTACCACAAAAGTTGAAAAGACAGTTAAAGTGAAGATGATTGCCTCCAAGGCTAAGAAGGTCACCAAAGCTGAGATATCAGCTATGGTGAAGAATGCCACTAAGCTTATTCAAATAACCAAAGTGAAGGTTACCACTGAAGTTGAATCTTCAAATGCCGTGAAGATTACTGAACCTTCCATCTCCACTAACACTGTTGGACCCATTGAAAAGTGGGTACCAATCAAAAATTAATCTTCTTTATGCTTGCAGGGATCAAATGGTATCTGGTATTTAGATAGCGGATGCTGTCGACACATGACTAGACAAAAAGAGCTGCTCACTGAATACAAGGAAGAGAAAGGTCCCTCAGTCACCTTTGGTGGAAATGGAAAAGGCTATACCAGAGGGTTTTGTGTTCTCAGCAATGGAACAACTACCATTAGAAAAGTCGGTTACATCGATGGACTGAAGAATAATCTTCTTAGCATCAGCCAGCTATGTGACAAAGACGACGAAGTTCAATTTTGTAAGAAAGCATGTTTAGTGATGAATGAAAAAGGAAAGCTCGCTCTTAGTGGTTATCGTATAGAAAATGTCTATGTAATAGACATGGACTCTACTACCACTGAAAACATTTGTTTTCTCTCAAAGGCCTCTTCAGATGTCAACTAGTTATGGCACAAAAGACTATCTCATCTCAACTTCAACACACTGAATTCTCTCTCCTCAAAGGAACTAGTCTCCGATTTTCCCCAACACCCATCTGCCAAAGAATCTCTTTGTCTAGCGTGTCAAAAGGGAAGTAGACTAAAGGTAGTTTCAAATCAAAACAAGTTTCCTCAGTGACAAGTCCTCTTCAACTCTTACATATGGATCTATTTGGCCCTGTCAATAACCAATCTATAGTCGGAAAAAAAGATACACTTGTCATTGTAGATGAATATTCTTGCTACACCTAGGTAATCTTTCTTCTTTGTAAAAGTGACACTTAAGAAGAACTTATATCTTTTGTTTAAAAGATGGAAGTGCTGAATAATCTAATTGTTCGCTCATTAAGAACTGATCATGGAACTGAATTCAAAAACAGTTCCCTGAACAATTTATATGAGAGTAAGGGAATCTCTCACAATTTCTCCTCTGTAAGAACTCCTCAGCAAAATGGTGTTGCTGAAAGAAGAAACCGAACGATCATTGAAACAACAAAGACGCTCTTGGAAAGTTCGATCCAAAAGCTGATGATGGAATCTTTCTTGGATATTTCTCAATTTCTAAAGCCTATAGAGTCTTCAATAAGAGAAGACAATCTGTAGAAGAAACAATTAATGTCACCTTTGACGAATCCAGATCAGCGAACTCTAAACCCATCGTTGACAATGAAGAACTGAATGCTTGGATGTTCACTCACTATAAAGAAGCATGTGTGTCCCTGAATCTAGTTTCTAATCATAAACAATTAATCAAACAAACAAGATTGATCCAATTACCTGTTTGATTTATTTCATGAAATCACAAGATTACACTTTCTCTCTCTACAACTTCTCTTTCTCTCTCAAACTTTCTCTCTCTAAAAATACAACTGAATAATACGCTCCACTTCTGTTGACTTCGAATTACAAAGGAAAGGAAACTATTTATACCTACAACTAAAACAACAAGGAAACAAAATTAATACAAATATTGACTTTGACTTTTATTACAAAGACTTTGACTTTCACTTCAGAGTTGACTTTCTTCAACTTTGACTTCTTAAACCTTGACTTTTGTCTTCTTGATCTTGTATCCAACATATTTATGCTCTAACAATCTCCCCCTTTGGATTCAAGATCAGTATTGAAAGATCTAGCAATTCATTCTTCTCTTTTAAGCTCTGTCAGTACAATCTCCCCTTTTTCTTTAACAACATTCTTTCCAAAACTTTCACAAAACTTTCACAAAATACTTTCACAAAAATACTTTCAGCAAAATCAGCACATCTTCAAAAATTCTTTGATCTTCTTCAAATATTTACTTTGAATCTTCTGACTTGGATATCTCTATAAAAATCATCTCTCAAAACTTTATAATTTCTTGATACCATCTCCCCCTTTTTGATGATTTGTGCATCTATATCATCAAAACTTTTCTTCCAAGAAACGTCTTTGACCATTCTGATCTGTCAAACTGAGGCTCTGATTTTGTGATCCATAACCAAGTATTCATCTAGATCTTTGCAAATCCAGACAAAAATAAGAACATGTAACTCCTGAATCAACAAATGAATCAGTTAATATGTCTGTTAGTAACACGAAGTCACTGTGTGTAACGAATACACAATATAAAGGAGCTTTTTGATGTTCACTCCCCCAGGGCTTCCATCCAATCATCGAAATACCACAAAGGCAATTTCTATGAATGTTATGACGAAGAAACAAATTCTTTGTGTGTCCGTGCAAGTGTAGAAAGAATTAAGCATGAATACTTGCTTTTTAAGGCTCAACATAGTGTAAACCACTGAGACAACAGTAGATAAACACAGACTCAATGTGCATGATTGAAGTGCGAAGGTGGGGCAGACTTCCTTCTTTTTCAATATCCAGATTTTCCGAATGAAAACCAGATAGATTATATGTTGCGTCCCCTTGAAAATGTGAAACATTTTCTTTTTGAGAAGAAAATGAGTAGCTTGTGGAGTTTAGTCAAGAGTTGGCATGGGCTAGTTGCCTGTTTCAATAACGTTCACCAAAGAGTTGTGAAACACTAGTAATGTGGCTGCCCGGTTCAGAAAGTAGTTGGTGCAGAATTTGATATTCTTTTACTCTGATCTCACACCCTCTTTCTTTTTAATCATTAAGCTCACTACTAACCAAACCCTCTTTTCCATTTTACCTTATCACACCCACACTCATTTCTTTTAGACTCCTCACACTCAATCTCTATGGATTAACTTCTTGGGTAGAAATCACTGGTTAACGTGATTTCATAGAAGTTCATGTAAGTCCTAGCACAAAGAACCCATATAATCCTAATAAGCATGTGTTGCTCAAGATGGTTTAGCTTTATCAGTTAAAGCTAATATACAAATGTCAGACGACTGTATGCTCATAAAATATAATCATGACGATTTGAACATTTTTAGACATTGAAATATTTTCAAACAAGTATACTGAATGAATGAACATGAATGCAAAAGACTTGTTTGAAAATCTGACATTGTATGAAAATGATCAGAAATGAAATGATATAGCAATTAAGGCTTATGGTAAAAAATAACGGATATTGTCTATACGAAACAAAAATATAGACATTCTTGAAATGAAGTTTCGAAATGAAATATAGCTCAAAAGTCTTTAAAGTACAAGCGGGGTGTCTTACCATCGAAAATATATTTCAATATGAGACATGGTAAGAACAATTTGATCAAAAATTAAACCGATGTGTGTAAATACTTGAAAGTATGTAGAAAAGACAATACGCAAGTATTTATCTTTGGAAACACACGGTTTATTTATCAATTAAGCACAAAAATAAAATGAAAACATTTAAAATCACACTTCCAAATTAAAAAATATGTTTAAGAATCGGGAAGTGGTTTGAACATTTAAGAACATATTTTCTATATCTGAAAGTTGTCCTTCTTTCAGATACATTTGAGATTAAGATAAGAAATTTACCTTTTTCTCTCAATCTTAATTCTCATGAAGTCATGCTTAAGTCAAAATGATATGATCGTGTCATCCTCTCTCGTCCTGCATAAGTCTCAAAGTCTAGTCAAAAATTTATTCACAAAATTTATTCAAAAATTAAAATGACATAAAACAGTAAAACGATTAAAGAACGAGTTCTGATCAGAAGTAACCAGAAATCATAGTCTTACTCCTTTTGACTAGACTAATATGCATGCTCCCCCTAAAATCATGCATCATGAACAAAATTTGTCAATTAAAGAAAAATGCAGAAATTAGTTATGCTCCCCCTCAAAACAATGTAGATCATCTAAAATCTTCTCTTACTCCCGCTGAGATCATGAGCAAACAATTAAAGTGCAGATATCCTTTATACATAGAGATAAAGAAAATGATGAAAAATAACAATACGTAACTTTATTAGGTAACAAACGATTAAGTCTTAAGATTTAACATACCAAGCTTATAAACAAGAAAATTAAATCTCTTTTCATCTAACGGTTTGGTAAATAAATCTGCAAGTTGATAATCTGATTTTACAAAATAAAGTTCAATTGTTCCTTTTTCTACATTATCTTTAATAAAATGATACCTGACATCAATGTGTTTGGTTTTCGTATGCTGGACAGGATTAGCAGATATTGCGATTGCACTCTTCGAGTCACAATAAATTGGAATTTTATCAAACTTGAATCCATAATCTCCCAGCTGTGTTCGCATCCACAACACTTGAGAGCAGCAACTGGCAGCAGCTACATACTCTGCTTCAGCAGTTGATGTGGAAACGCATAATTGTTTCTTTGATGCCCAACTAACAAGCTTGTCTCCAAGAAATTGAACGTGACCAGAAGTACTCTTTCTGTCCAAATGCAACCTGCATGATCTGCATCTGAATAGGCAGTTAGTTGAAACCCAGTATCCTTAGGATACCACAGACCAAGATCTGCAGTCCCCTTAAGATACCGAAAAATCCTTTGGACAACAGCCAAATGGGATTCTTTAGGAGCAACCTGATATCTAGAACATAAACATGTTGAAAACATAATATCTGGCCTACTTGAAGTAAGATACATTAACGATCCTATCATACCTCTATAAGTTTTAACATCAACACTTTTACCCGAAGGATCAGTTCTAATTTTAGTACCTGGTGCCATCAGGGTTCCAATTGGTTTACAATTTTTCATTTTGTACTTCCGAAGAATGTCCAAAATGTACTTAGATTGGTTAATGAAAATCCCCATAGAAAACTGTTTAACTTGTAATCCGAGAAAGAAATTCATCTCTCCCATCATACTCATTTGAAAACGTGACACCATGAGGTTAGAAAAGTTTTTGCAAAATTTTGGATTAGTAGAGCTAAGTATTATATCATCAACATATATTTGAGTAAGGATGATATCGGCTTTTTCCTTTTTGATGAACAAAGTGGTATCAACCTTACCTTTAGAAAAACCGGACTTGACCATGCTGGAGGGGCTTGTTTTAAACCGTACAGGGCTTTATCCAAGATGTAGACATGATCTGGCTTATCTGGATCGACAAACCCTTCTGGTTGAGACACGTACACTTCCTCTTTAAGAATTCCATTCAGAAAGGCTATTTTCACATCCATCTGAAAGACTGTGAAATTATTATGAGCTGCGTAGCCTAGAAACATGCGGATTGCTTCTATACGCGCTACTAGAGCATACGTCTCATCGTAGTCTATGCCTTCCTCTTGCCGGTAACCTTTGGCAACAAGTCTAGCTTTATTCCTTATGACGATACCATCTTCATCCTTCTTATTCTTGAATACCCATTTAGTGCCTATTACGGTTTTACCTTCTGGTTTTGGAACTAATATCCAAACCTTTAGGGCTTCAAACTGATTGATCTCTTCTTGCATAGCAGATACCCAATCCGAATCAGCAAGAGCCTCTGATACTCGCGTGGGCTCAATCTTACTAAGGAATGAGTCATGCATACATTGATTAAGAGTCGTTGACCTAGTTTGTACAGGCTTGTTGAGATCTCCAATTACTTGATGTAATGGATGCTCTTTAGTCCAGCAGTGCTCATGAGTTAGTGGAGTAAATGACGTTTGAACATGGTTATCATCTAAAAATCCACTATCAGGCTCTTCAGTTTGAATAATAGGAGGGGGTTTGCAGTTGAAGTTTCAGTTGCAGAAGCATTAGTTGGAACAACAGACTCTGGCTGTTGAGTAGACAGTGTATTACACCCAACTGAAACAGTTACTTGTATATCTTCAACTGTAGGAGTAGATGTTGGAATGTGAATTTCTGACTGAACGGGGGATACAAGTTCAGTTAAAACTTCTGAAGTGACTGGATGATTACAACTTGTGTCTTCAGACCTGTCAGTCACAGCAGATTTAGATACATTAGATCCTAGAAACTCATCATAAAAGAATTCAAATAACAAATCTAAATCAGATAAATGTGAAACAGAAGTGGAGCGTATTATTCAGTTGTATTTTTAGAGAGAGAAAGTTTGAGAGAGAAAGAGAAGTTCTAGAGAGAGAAAGTGTAATCTTGTGATTTCTTGAAATAAATCAAATAGGTTCATTCAAGATGACTTCTAAAGATGCTCTTTCTATCGGCACTAATGTCAAACCTCCAGTATTGTTCAAAGGAGAATATGAACAGTGGAAAGACAGATTTCTAGATTTTGTGGATCGGCAAACAAATGGAGAAAATATTCTTCTGTCCATCATGGAAGGTCCTATGGCACCAATCACAGTTCAAATACCTGATGATGACTCATCTGATAGTGAAGATGGTACTGAGGAAAGAAAACAGAAGATGAAAACAGTTCCAGTGGATATTACTCAGTATTCTGAAGAACAGAAAAGCCGATATAAAGCAGATAAACAAGCAAGATCCTTACTTCTTCAGAGCATTCCGAATGAGATCTACATCAAGGTTGATAGTTAGAAAGGAAATGCTAAGAAAATGTGGGATCAATTGCAAAAGATGATGATGGGATCCAAAGTCGGGAATCAGATGAAAGTGGCTAACTCCATCAACAATTATGAAGAATTTAAAGCCAAAGAGAATTAATCAAACAAACAAGATTGATCCAATTACCTGTTTGATTTATTTCAAGAAATCACAAGATTACACTTTATCTCTCTAGAACTTCTATTTCTCTCTCAAACTTTCTCTCTCTAAAAATACAACTGAATAATACGCTCCACTTCTGTTGACTTCGAATTACAAAGGAAAGGAAACTATTTATACCTACAACTAAAACAACAAGGAAACAAAATTAATACAAATGTTGACTTTGACTTTTATTACAAAGACTTTGACTTTCACTTGAGAGTTGACTTTCTTCAGCTTTGACTTCTTAAACCTTGACTTTTGTCTTCTTGATCTTGTATCCAACATATTTACGCTCTAACAAAACAGAACCTCTCTTCAACAATCATCAGCAAACAAACTCTTCTAATGTTGATGAAGATCCAAACATCATACCTCCTAACGCTGAATCCACCTCTTGGATTTCAGCTGTTCCTCTAAACACACTTCCTCCATCAGAACTTTCCTCTTCTAAAAACCTCTCGGTAAAAAAATGGTTTATCTGAAAGTCAACATCTCTTAGCTGAAGAACCTCAAGTTTCTTCATCAGTGAACATTCTTATTGATGATCCAACTTCTGAGGTGAGCGATCATGCCCTAACTCAGCGATGGACCAGAGATCACCCCATAGATCTAATTCTTGGTGATCCCGATGCTGGTATTCAGACACGACGAAGTTCAGGTAACATCTGTCTCTTTGTTAACTTTATTTCTCTTTCAGAGCCAAAGAAGACTGATTATGCCCTCAGATATGAAAACTGGGTCAGCGCTATACAAGAAGAGCTAATTGAGTTTGCTAGAAACCAAGTTTGGAATCTCGTTCCCAGACCATCTGATAAATCTGTTATAGGCAATAAATGGGTGTTTAGAAACAAATTAGATGAACATGGGACTGTAACACGCAAAAAAGCTAGACTAGTTGCTCAGGGATACAGACAAGAGAAAGGCAAAGACTATGATGAAACCTTTGCCCCTGTGGCCAGGTTCGAAGCAATTCGACTTTTCTTAGCTTATGAAGTTTACAAACACTTTAAAGTATATCAAATGGATGTCAAATCAGCGTTCCTATAAGGAAAGCATCCAAATTATGTATATAAGCTAGATAAGGAACTCTATGGTCTAAACCAAGCTCCTCGTTCTTGGTTTGACACTATCTCTTCTTATCTTTTCTCTGAAAATTTTGAACGTGGAAAAATTGATAACACTTTGTTTTTCAGAAAGATAAAAAGGTCATATTATTCTTGTACAAATATATGTTGATGGAATTATATTTGGTTCTACTAACCCATCTCTGTGTACTCTCTCATGGGCTACCAATGGAATTTCAGGCCTCACACTAAAATCCCAAAAAGAAGCTGACTAAGATCCAAAAGGCGAACATGCCTTCGGAGCTGAACTTCATTTTCACACATATCATTCAATGTATGAGTGGAAAGGTTGGATCACTGGACCAAGCTGGCAAAGTTCAGGGCCAGATGGGATACTCAGTGCTTGTTGGGCGACACTTCGACTATGTTGGAGCGATCTTTGAAGATCTCTTGTCAAAGATTGAAAAGACTGAAAAGGACCTCAAAATTCCCTACGACCGTTTCATCTCCGCCATTCTCCACTTTTTCCAAGCTGACAAATACCCCAAGGAAGGAGACTGCATCTTCTCCAAGGTTGGACTTCGAGCCTTGGAAGTTAAGCCCACTAAACAAGAGGTAAATCTTCAAACCTTGCGCTTTCACCTCTCTCAAACTTCTTCGACTTCAGTGGCTATGCCGATGGTTCCTTCATCACCAATCCCCGCCACTACCAGCCCTCAAAACCTCAAATCAACAGCTTCTTCTGGTCCTTCTAAAAAGGCCAAGAAGACTGTGGAGCAATCCAACTCGACAAAGGTACCTGAGGTGGTCTCTCAACAGACTACCTTAGATGGTTTCGTGGCTCGCTCTTCCACAACTCTACTACAACAACCGTGTCAGTGACATCCATAGCTGATACACCACCGGTGACCACACCCATTCCCTCAGTGACTCAAGCCCCAACTGAGGTAATTTCAATAATCACTAGTGCTCCTTCTTTTATCCCCACCATTTCTCCTTCTTCTATTTCTTTGGTCTCTAACATCCCTTCTTTACAGCAGCCAACTCCTCAAGCTGCACATGTAGGACCTATTGTGAATCTAACATCACTGCCTTCCCTTCTTTTGAAGGTGACTTGAATTTCTTTAACATGTTCGACACTTCAGGTATTCGTGACACCCTATACACTTCTCCCACCTCTCTAAACAAGCCTGAGCATCGTTTTGCTCAAACGATAACTTGTGTTTCAGGTCCTACATTAGGAATGGTCGATGCTCATGTAACCAAGCTAGCTCTGATAAGGTGGACTCTCACGGCTGATGATCAAATAATCCCAACCTCCTTCAATGAGGTTGATGAACAAGAGGAAGAAGAAGATGAAACCCTGCTCCATCCCGGAAGGCCTTCTCAACCAACTCAATGGTCAGAGGATGAACTTAAAAGAAGAACAGAGGTGATCTCTCACCTAGAGAGTCAGCGATTAATGATCCCTCCTCAATCTCTTCCAGAAGAACTAAAATTTTTCTCCAAAGCTGAATATGGAGAATATGTCAGAACTGAAAAACTGCTCGCTGACTGCCGAAGAGATGCTGACTTAACTCTTAAGTACATGCGTCCATGTTTAAAGATGACAAGTTGAAGGAGAATGCAGTTGTTGTTCAGACTACTATACTAAAAGAGATTGACGAATAACACTTAAAAGAAAAAGAGGTCAGCAATAAAAGTCTAGACTAGTACAAACAAAAGATAGACTATCGCTCTGACCCAATGAAGATCGTCGTTGTCACTATCTTTGGGAGAAAGCAGAAGGACCGGACATCAGTGACTATGTAGATAACCAGAGAGGATGGAAGCTCAAAAGCAATGTTCGTATCAAGGCTTGAACACTTTGGTTACGTTGAGTGGATATAGTTCAAAGAAGCGCTAAAGAAATTGAAATCACGTATAAAGGCTATGTTGAAGGTCTTGTTGGAGCTCTAATCAACAGAGTCGCTGCTATTTTGAAAGTGCCTTCAGCTCTTCCACCAAAGCCAAAACAAATCAAAAGAAAGCCTGCCTCCACCTCCTCTGATAATGTCGCAGTGATCAAGAACGACACCTCCATCAAGTTCTCAAAAGAAGCACTGTTCGGGCCTCCTCCTGATCTCTCAGTTCTTAATCTATCCCTGCCTCTTGGTGGTCCATTCATCCCAGGGAAAGTTTTGAAGAACCCTTTTGGAATCTTTTTCAGAGATGATGAAGGTCAGCTTAGATTTCAAAGAGTCTCTGAAATCCCTCTCTGCCCTCTAAATCATCTCAAGGACCTTCTATGCTTATGGTGTACCTACTCTCCCTCAGCTGGACCGATCAAGACTCTCATTCGACAAGAATCAGCTGATCGATGACAAAAAGGAGAGGAAGTACCAGATTATATAATCAAGGTCCTGAAATCTTATCTAGTTAGTTGATAGTTTTTTTCTCTTGTAATATGTTAGTTAGACTTACAGTAGTTAGATATTCACTTGTACTTATAATTTTCATATCTCTTCTTGTAATTCTTTCTTTGAATTAATGAAAATTTCAGTGAATTACTTAACTCTATCAGTACTGTAAAAGATCCCTCAAAATAGTAATTGGGACATGTATGTTACGAGTCCTGACTATCCTTTTATTTTGACTTAAAGTAATTTTCTTCATAGTTACTTTGTCATCATCAAATAAGGGGAGATTGTTGATCCAACTCTCTCAGTGATTTGATAATGACCCTTTATAATACTTATTCAAAATTACATTTAACATCTATATGTATTAGTGTTTCACCATCAGTGATCAAATACTGAGTATGTTCAGTATCGCTGATGATTTGTCATGTAAACTGTTAGACGTAATCCCTGAAGACAAGTTTTCCGACAAAAGATGTTCACTACTAATTCGAAGAGGAAGCTGCTGAACAAAGGACAAGTCTACTCATGACCTGATGCGGATATCAGCGAAAACAAGACAAGTCTACTCACACGTGAAGAAGCCTGTGGAAAAGCTTCAGCGATAGCTGAACTTCTTTCTATATCTGAGAAGGAAGAGATATTTAGCGATCAATGATCACTTTGCTTATACCTCAAGTCTCTGTTGTCTTATATATGTACAAATAGTACGAGTGTCAAAAAAGACATACCTCTGCAACACTTCGTACAACAACTTTGATATCTACACTGTTCATCATACGGCCAAAAGCATGTCTCGAAAAGTCAAACTCATGCAATCAACCAGAGAAGGACACGTGTAAAGTACCCTGCCATGCATTTAATGAATAGGGTATAAATAGAAAGATTACAACTCCATATGGGAGTCGCCTTAAGCCTTCAGTCTACAATCTTTCTATAAAATATAGAAAACCATGTTTTCTATATTCCCTTAATCCCTGATAGTCCAAGATCAATGAATCTGTAGAGAGAGAAAGTAGAGAGAGAGCTTGAGTGCGCAAAGTGTAAAATCTCAATTATGTGCGTGAAGGTTCTTACAAGGAACAAGACCAAAGGGACTTAAATACCCTTGGTCAGATACAACACAGATAGACTAAAAACACAGTATATGACCAATCCCTATAAATACAATGATTACTATAAAACTAGACCTAACAATCTCCCCCTTAGTAATCATTGGCGCTTTCGTCTTCAAAAATTCATCTTCTAAATCAGCACGGACCAACAAAGCGACTTTGTGAAACTTTCTGACTTTTAAGAAAAAATTTCTTCTCAGCATTTTTCAGATTGAATTTTCTTTGCATCAGCTTGAGCTCTAGACGACACACCTCTTTTAAATGACCTTGAATTCACTATGGTGATCGGAGCAGAAACAGCAAAAGAAGAAGTTGTAGTTGAGAAAATATAATCTTTGAGCGAATCTTGATCAGCAGATAAACTTTTGAGTTCTTTGTCTCTTTAAAATCTCCTTGACTTCTCTGATTTCTCCCCCTCATGACCTTGATGGACTAGTTCAACTAGGTCATGCAAATGTTGGAGACGAGACAACTTAAGATCTGCAAAATCAAAGAAACAGAGAAAATAGGGGAGGTTTGCGTGACATGCAGGTTGCGCAAAGTTCAGTTTGCGTTAAACGCTGGTTGCGCAAAACAAGGTTTGCGTGACCAACTGAATGCGCAAAGCTGACTTAGAAAAAATTTACCTTTTGAAGCTCTTTGACTCCCCCTACAGAAATGCACTAGATATGAAAATTCGAGTTAGCATTCATAAGGGAAAATCAGATACTCCCCCTCAAAAACAGATATAATCTTTGAAAAAAATATTCTCTTTGTTCACTCCCCCTTGAATAATGCATAAACCCATTAAAATATATTTATGAGAACACAATGATCAAATATTAATATAGAAAGAAAAATATACTGAATGTAAATTTTGAAACGACTAAACATATAAAATTTTAAAGACTAAACAAATTAAAGTCTACTCAGTAAAATATCACAGATTTATCAATCAGTTGAAATCAAGCGTGTGTTGTTGGATACAAGAACAAGTTTTATTGCATATCAAGTTAAAACATGTTCAGTTTCAAAAACTTCCGGCAATCTATTCAGTGTGCTCACATGCGAATCTTCGATTAACTTCAAGAAAATGCAATTCTAAAAATATAATAGACAACTTTGCATGTACTTACACTAATCCATCAAAAATTAAGATTATCACAAATTTATAGGTTTATCGCAACTTAAACATATCACCAAGTATCATGAGATGTGTGCTCATTGGCATCTTTTTAGCAGTGTGCACATTGGCATCTTAACATGAGTGTGCTCTTTGGCATCTTTTAAGCTTGTGCACTTTGGCATCTTTTGATCAAAAAGTTTATTAAGTAAAGAACATGCCGTAAAGGTAACTTTCTATCTGACCCTATTGCAGGATTTGGGTCAGCCGCTCCCAGACCAGTTGGCCTTAGGGGACTAGGTGTCAAGCACACCTTGGAACTTACTCTCCCAGATCAGAAAGGCTACATCGACATATCCTAAACCCATTCATACAAGTAGAACATAACTTTCGATCTGATTCTATTGAAGGATTTGGGTTCGATCACTCCCAGATCAAATGACCTTAGGGGACCAGATGACAAGCATCCTGAATAACTTACTTTCCCAAACCAGAAAGGCCACAGGTACAAACTTTTAAACTTAGAGATTTCTGAATTTTAAGAATTTAATATTCATCTCAATCACTCAGTTTCACATAAAAGTACTTATCCCATATTTTCATTACAATCAAAATTTTGACTTTTTAGAATTTTCCAAGCATTGTAAACTATAAATATCCCGAATCACACAACTTTAAAGCAGTAATAAAAGTTCCAAACATGTTGCTGACTTTTCGACTTTTGTAAGACTTGAAATTTGATCATATAAAAACTTTAATATAAACAAAAGAACTTGAAAATTTATCCTAGACACATATTTTATTCAAAAGAAAGAAAAAATGTAAAACTTTACTTTATAGAATAAAATTTGTAAAGATTTAAACTTTTAAACTCAATATGCCGATGTTAAAATTTTTCCTTAAAGACAAAATGTAAAGAATTCGGCAAATTGATATTTAGTTGGAACAAAATGAAATTCAGTTATTTCATCTTTCACATTATAAAAATAATTTGTGACTCAAATTAAAAAATTGGGTTATACAAAATTAAGAAATAGTTGAACAAGCTCAGATTCTTGAAAAATAATGAGAAAAACTGGAACACATCATAATCAGAGATAAAATGCAGCGGAAATAAAAATGATGTACTCACAGTATCTCATTTAATCAGAAGCTCAAATCATTGAAGAACGAGTTCTAAACTGATTTGTTTAGAAGTCGTAGTCTATGAAGTACGGGTCCTGAGCTGAAGTACTCAGAAACCAATTTACCTTACTCCCCCTTAACATGTGATGCCTGCAACTATAAATCAGATAAAGATTTGGGTACCCACTTGAATTTGGGCCCGTGTTTGTTAGTTGCAGTTCGTATGGGGAAATATTTGTCAGACTTGACAAGAGAAGCACGAGAAAGATAATCAGAAATATATGCACAATCATCAGAAGAGAAAACATAATCATCTGAACTAGAATCAGAAGACGAATATGAGACATTTTTGGAAATTTGAATCATTTGCTTTCTAGAATATTTGGAAATTTTATTACACACAGCAAATAAATCACTTTTATAATATTTGTCTACATATAAATCCTCATCAATCATAGAATCAGTAGATGTCTGCTTCATTCTCCAGATTTGCCTCTTTGACTTGCTCAAAGTCCTATCTATAAGAATCGAATCGGAAGAATTAGAACAGTCAGATATAACTGTATCTCGTTTCTTCGACTTCTTTGACCGTCTTCTTTTCGCTTAGGTTTATAATATTGATCATTTAGCGTAAAAGAATTATCAAGAATTTTAGACTTAATATTTAAATCAGAAGAAATAAATTTATCTAAGCAACCAATCTTATCAACTAATAAATCTGAATGAGCCTCGGAGTCTGAATTATTTTGAGAAAAGATTTTAAAATTTGAAATTTCCTTTTTGTTTTCCTTAGAATCAGAAGAAAGGCTAGAAATAGAATCTGATTTTTGAGAAAATAAAGTTTCTTCAAGACAAGAAGTCATAAACGAAAGAATAATATCATATTCAATTTCCTTTAAAATATTTTGATCTTCTATCTTATCTTCAAGATCGATGATTTTGCCTTCTAAAACTAACGGATGAGTATATTTATTCGAATCATAAATGATTGGAGAAATATTTTCCTTATCAGAATCAGGGGCATAAGAAGGAACAAAATCATCAGACACTGAAGATTTAACAGAAGATATATCATTTAAAAATCTTCTGCCTCTCCTTGATTTTTCAGGGAAATATTTTGCATTTTCATACGTATAAACAAAAGGAATTTCATTTTTTTGTTATTCATCCTTTTCTCATTTTCTATTTCTAACATTTGTTTCTCATTCATCCAATCAATTTTAAATTGAGGAGCATAATGAACAAGAGTCAGATAATCGTATTTATATACAGTTGGGGATTTTTCAATCGCATTATTTAAACAATGAGAATTTTCAAAATCAAGTCCCCACTTTTGTTTTAAAGCTTCTTCACTCCTCGGTTTATTCATAAAAATTGTTTGTTCAGATTGGTTTCTTCGATAAAGCTTTTCTTCTAACTTATTTATTTTATCTGAAAATTCATCTTTTAAAGAAGTCATTTTAGTCAAAGACTCAAGATAAGTCTTATTTGAATTTTCCAAATCATCCAATTTCTTTCGAAAGATGTCTTTAGTATTTTCTAAAATTGATTTTTCATCTTTCAAAGAAATTTTCAGTTTGTCAATCAAATCTGACTTTTCAGAATTTAGATTATTTTTAGATAAAAACTTAGAACGTAAATCAGACAAAGCATTAATTATGATATTCATCTGAGAGGTAATGAAATTATAATCAAATTCAGAATATACCTCATCTTCATCAGTTTCAGAATCGTCTGACAGATCAACTCCAACCAAGCACATATGAGCGATCTCTACGTTTGCAGCTTCGTCGTCAGAGTGATCCAGCCAGAATTCTTCTTCAACCAGCAGAGCAGTTCCGTTCTCTCTCTTTTCAGCCAATTCCATTTTCTTCCGGTAGTAAGTTGAGTCCCTAACCTTCTTCACTCGACACTCCTTTGAGTAGTGGCCCGACTTTCCACAGTTATAACAAGTAGTAGAATTTGGCTCAGGCACTTTGACTGTTGAACCAGAAGTGAAGCGAGAAGTGTTGGAACTCGATTGAGGTTGGAACTTTTTCTGGTATTGCTGAGAGAGAAGGATCATAGCTTTCTGCAAAGCATCACCATCATCTTCAGTTGACCCGTTGTAAGCGTTATCAGACAACGCTTGTTCAGATAATTGCTTTGTGAGGAGTGCAACCGGGTCTACTGATTTCTTCTTTTTCTCAAGTTTTGCCTTCTTCTCTATCACCAAGCTCTCATCAGTCATCAGAATCTCGTATAGTTCTTGGATTTGCATAGTGGAGATTCTGACATCGTTCCTCAATGTGTGGCATGTTTTATTCCATTCTGGTTGCAATGTGTTGAGGAACTTCAGATTTAATTCAAGCTCAGTCTTTTCAACCTTTATCTTCCTATGATCATTGATCACAACACGGAAACGGTCAAACACAGCTTTCAGTGGTTCCCCATCCTTGGCTTTGAATTCTTCAAAATTATTCATGTAGTGCGTATGCCTGAGTTGAGTAGCTACTGAAGAACCAAGCATAATCTTCTCAAGTTGTTGCCATATCAGATTAGGATGAGTTTTGAAACAGTCAATCCTGTTGTATACAGAGTTTGGCAAGGCCAACATTAGATTTGCTTTAATATCCCGATCAGCTTGATAAGCAGACAACTCTTCATGTGTGTACTCTTTAGCAGGCTTATAAAATCCAGAAGCCAATTTGGGTCTTTCGAACGGTCCTTCAGATAAAATGGTCATCATGTCATTTCCATTCTTTTGACGTTCAATGAAGTTCAATAACCGATCTTGCCACTGTGTAAATTCATTTTCGTCAATCAGCACCGGAGGACGATTTTCAGTACCCAATGAAATCATGATGTCATTCTTGTAGACCTGAGCTTGATAAGCAAATTTTGCAGAATCCATATATAACAAAAAAAAAATTCCAGAAGGTTTGCGTAAGCAGTGAGATCTTTTTTTTTGTAGACCTGAGGACGATTTTTTTTTTTTGTAGACCTGAGGACGATTTTTTTTTTTAAGAATCAAAAATATTCCAAGTCTGGAACACACGCAAACAGAAGGTTTGCGTAAGCAGTGAGATCCGCAAAGTAGACTTTGCGTATGATGAAGGGTACGCAAACTGGGCTTTGCGTATTCCGTGAGATCCGCAAAGTAGACTTTGCGTATGATGAAGGGTATGCAAACTGGGCTTTGCGTATTAAAGAGATACGCAAATTTAACTTGAACTGAACTGACACTTTGTGTATGTAGCCTGATACGCGAAATTTGTTTCTTGGATGGCACTTGATACGCAAGATGAGCTTTGCGTATCTAACTTGATGCGAAAACCTGAAATACACGAACAAAATTAGTAGAACACGCAAATCAAACTATGAACTTGCGCAAACTAAGAAGAACTTGCGCAAAGTGATATGAATGTTGCGCAAAGTAATAAGAACATGCGCAAACCTAAAGAAACTTGCGCAAACCGAAACAAAATAAGAAAAAACTTGCAAGATCAAACAAATCTATGAAATTTAAAGCAAGACAATTTCACACTGATGATCGAAAACACCTTTCTAACACATTTCAATCAAAAAATTTGATTACAAAACACTAAATCTCAATTTGTAAATGTAACAGTACGCAGAACGAGTTTTTCCAGAAAATCCTAAAAACTCAAAATCGGTGGTCTAAATCCGTTTTTCTTGCAAAATAGTATGAATCAATAACGATCTCCTATCAAAAACGAAACTAATGACACAAAATTCAAAGCAATTCAATCACAAACACATCTGAATTTGATGAAAAATCAAGAAAACGAGATTTTCTTGAAAAAATTCAAGAAAATCGATCAAATTTTCGATTTAATTCACAAATTCAGATTCGAAAGAACAATCTCTCAAATCTCTCAAGATTCAGATGGCTTTGATACCAATTGATAGTCCAAGATCAATGAATCTGTAGAGAGAGAAAGTAGAGAGAGAGCTTGAGTGCGCAAAGTGTAAAATATCAATTATGTGCGTGAAGGTTCTTACAAGGAACAAGACCAAAGGGACTTAAATACCCTTGGTCAGATATAACACAGATAGAATAAAAACATAGTATATGACCAAGCCCTATAAATACAATGATTACTGTAAAACCAAACCTAACAATCCCCTTTCTCTAATTCTTGTGCAACCATCTTAGTGTTTCTTAAGTTTGTTTAGATTAGATTCTTCCTAAATCTTATTCCGCAACAAACATGTAAATTGTATTTGATTTATCAATAAAAAATTTATTAAACATTAAATTTTGTGTTCGTATTCAACCCCCCCCCCTTTACAAACTTGTTAAGCACCTTCGGGACCAACAAATTAAAAAATAAAGTAGAAATCACAAATGTCGTATTTAGGCGAATTCCGGACGGCCTACTAGTATACGCACATCACACGACACCGAGTGTGTTAGATTATCGGAATGCACACAACATTGTTGCTCCTATGGTCGATCCAGAACCGGAAGGACCTCCCCAGGGAGCACGACCCGAGAGGTGTGAGTGTCCACCTTACCACCATCTACTATCTCACCTTATACTTTCCAGAAATTCACTACCACCCTATAGTTAGTGCAGCGAACACTTGCTACACTTACTAACAGGGTTAGCTTATTAGAGACCACCTACAAAGGCCAGGCACAGGAGATCAAGCACATACATGATGATCATGACGATCCTGATCAGCATGTGGGGGAGAAGCGCCTACGAGTATCCGATCCAGAGACAGTGAAGATAGTGAAATCAGCAGAGGTATAGAAAGATACGCCTATACATACCTAGAACGAAGAACAGGGTTAGACTCAGTATCAGGAAAAGGCTATGGAAATGATTGTATATACTGACGCAAATCCAACTGTTGAAAAGCTTAAGACAATGACAGATGGACATCCGATGAACTAGATGAATGGTCACTCAGTGATCTACAATCATAGATAGATCCAACGGCTGAACAGAATATCACTGAAAGAGTTGAAGTCGCGATACAAGATGAAGTTGATGACTTGTGTATTTTTTATGATGAAGAGTTTCTGCAACAAGGAGACTATGACAACTTGTTTGAAGTATAGAATTATCTGCCTGCAGAGCTATACTCAATGGATATTCCTCGGTTTACTTACACGATAGATCATTCCAACCAAGCTCAGACAGAAACCCCATCTTTTGAAGCCGCTGGTGCTCAACCAGATCCACTGTTAAAAAGGGAAAGGATAAGGATTCTCACTTCATTTTTGGAAGAATCAAAGAAGAAGATCTTTGCCCACTGGATACATGAGTAAAATCCAATTGCGCTATACGGTATTGGGTCGATGAAGAATAAACAGAAGCAGATCGAGTACATTAACCTGCAAAACATGAAAAGTAAACCAATTTGTTATGTTAGAATGAAGTACAAGATCAAGTTCGTAAATCAGATCTCATCTACTCTTCATCTCCGAGTATGGTATTCGATCTTTAGTGTAACGAGAGATGATGGCAACAAATGGGAGTTCTCCGAAGCTAACATTGAAAATCTAGAACTGCTAGATCTTTTGTTTTTGCTACATGATGTGAAGACAAAAACCATCCGCCCATGTAAAGTTATTGATGCTTTAGAAGTTGTGAAACGCTACATGGAAAGTGCTTTTAAGCTATCTTACGTTGAAGACTTCCAAATGGGTCTAGAAAGAAATAAGCTTAAGATCAATCTTCTCAAACCTGATCAAAGGCTTCCCAACATAGAGAATGTACCAGCCGACACATTGTTCGAAATACCTGAATTCGGTATGACTTACAGGAACGATAAGGGAGAAATACGATTCATGAGATTCAGTCAGATTGTCAGATACTGTGATGGTACTCTAAATTTACTTCAAGATAAGTTGCGTGTCATCATTGCACGAGATGACAAAGGGGTCAATACTTTGGAACTAGAATACAAAAGTCTTCTTCTTGAAGCAATGGAACTGTTAGCTGAAAGACTTGAGTTCAGGAACGAGTTTAGAATATTCGATATCAAGTTTGGACTCAGAAGAAGATATGTTCCTAATTGGCAGCAATTCGAACTTCTATTCAAAGGGGGAGATTGTTAGGGTTATTACTGGTTCCCAACAAAAAAGATATAAACCAAAACAATGCAAAACAGAATGGAATGCGGAAGCATTTTAATGCATATGAATGGTTTTTTTTGGTACTAAACAGGCACAAATAAGTAATAAAGATAACAATAAGAAATAGGAATGATTTACTGAAAGTTCATCTTCATTAACTTGCCAAATACACGAAGAACAGATAGTAGTCTGTGTAAATATGCTCTCAACAAATATCTCTCTAAAAGACAAGCGTGGATGTAATTTGTGTATGCTCTCTTATAAATCAAGAGGTTCTCTCTACATATACAGATCACAGAGCACATAATAGTACAATACAAATGTTGTCATTCTATAAAAGGAATGGTACCTGGAAAGTAAAACACCGTGTGTGTACTATTTGATATGGAGAATCTTCGTACAGCAGGGGCACGTGAGATGCACATGGTCTTGTTTCTTCAAGATATGTACAAGTTTTTCATCTCCTATAGGTAGCCACCACAGAGGCTCTGCGGTCTGAGATTGATCTTCAGGTTGAGCTCTTGTAAGGAAGGTGGTCAACAGAGGTTTTGACCATATACTTCAGTTGAGTCTTGGTGTAGGCATATGTCTTATGTGGTTCCTATACTTAGCCTATTTTTCTATACTTCTATACATGACATATGGAGATAACAATCTCCCCCTAAGTATTGAAAAATAAATATGTGGAAGTTGAGTGTGTGGATAATTAAGAAACGAGAGGTGAAAGGCACTCATCCTTTGAAGACATATTTTCATTCATAAAATTCAAGGATGCCAAAATGGCATTTACAAAAGATATCTAAAGGAAAATACAAGTACAAATTACAAAAGAAACTATTGTGGGAAATCATCTATAGGCTGAGTGAAGATTTCATCTAGAGTTTTGCGCGTGCTATAGATGAGACACCCTGAACTTCAAATGGGCATTTATGTCACTGATCATATCCTCTTCAGGCCCCCTCTGAACTCTTTATGTTCCAATTCTTTTGAGGATCGTGTCCCTTATCGTCAAAAGGGTTTCATTTGAATATTTGTTGCTCTGACTAGGCTTGGACATTTTTTTCTGTCGTCGTCGTCCTTGTAGACAAATCATTTTATTGGCTCCACGATCAAAGAGTTATGTAGTTCCAGTTTCTAACTCACGATGATCACGCGAACATATAAGAAATTCTGTTTTATTGATTGAAAACAACGGTTACAACAAATCCTTTAGTCACAAGTATCTTAGTGCCACAGATCTCATGTGTAAAATATTTCTCTCTCTATGCTATACGAAATCTGTGATGTCTTGTGCATGTTTTCTAACTCAGCTCGTCTATCAATCTAACAAAGACACAAGGTATTTATACCTAGTCAACACATATTGACTTTACAACACAAACACTCAGACTTACAAACATTTACATAAAAGACCCTCATTTAATCTTGAATACAATTCTGACTCAAAATTCTCCCCCTTTGGATTCAAGATTAAAAAGAATTTGACAATAATCTTCAGGTCTTCTTTCACTTGAAAAATCTTCAACAAAGAATCTCTATCAGCTTCAAATCTTGAACAACTTTGACATTCTTTACAAACTTTGAAATCTTCAAAACTCTAATATCTTCAACAATCTTTCCCACTTGTTATAAACATGCAACAAGTTCTCAGAAATTTTTTTAACATAATAATAATCTGAACTTGCTTTGACTTAAAGTACAAACGTCTTTAGTTTTTCAACTTTCTCTTGACTTAGATCTCTTCTTTGAATCATCTCTTTGACAAACTTTTCTTCTTTTTGAATAATCAACAATCTTCCTTTATTTTCTCCCCCTTTTATCACTCTTACTTGACTTTGCTTTCTCTTTGAAATTGATCATTGAAAACTCTCCCCCTTTTTGATGAATTTTGAGAATCAGAATCATCAAAATATTATAAATTTCAGTTATGTCTTTGAAATTATCTCCCCCAAATAGCAATGTAAGCACAGACTTCATGAGAAACACAAATATTCTCCCTCTTTGTAAAAATAGACAATCTCCCCCAACGAGAATATAAACTTCGTCTGATCTGATGTTATCAATATGTCGTCAATTCATAAGAGTATTTACCCGAATCTTTTCAAATTCAGACAAATTAGGAGTGGTAACCCTGAATCAACAGATGAAACAGTTAATCTTCCTATCAGTAGCACAGAGCCACTGTGTGTAACGGATACACAATGGAAATGAGCTTTTTGATGTTCACTCCCTGGGGCTTCCATTCAATCATTGAAAAACCACAAAGGTATTTTCTATGAATGTTATGACAAGAAACCTTATTCCTTGTGTGCTCATGCAAGTGTAGCAATGATTGAAACAATTTAAAGCTTTAACAGACTCAAAATATGTAAACTATTAAGACAACCACAGTATTACAAAGACTCAATGTGCATGAATGAGGTTCGAAGGTGGGGAAAATTTCCTTCTTTTTCAATATCCAAATCATCCGACTGAAGATCAGATAGATAATGTGTTGCTTCCCCTTTAAAAATATGAAACATTCTTTTGTTGAGAAAAGAATGAGTAGCAGGTGGGGTTATATGAAAGAGTTGGCATGGGCTAGTGCCTGTTACATTGAAGTTCACGAAGAATTGTGAAACAATAGTTTATGTGGTTGTCCGGCTCAGAAAAGATTTGGTGCAGAGTTTTATATTCTTTTACTCTGATATCTCACCCTCTTTCTTTTAAACATTTGAGCTCACCTCTAAACAAAATCTCTTTCACATTTTATCTCAGGACACCCACACTCTAATCTTTTGACCCCTCTCCCCTTAATCACTCAAAGAGTACTTCCAGGGTAGGAAACACTGGTTAACGTGAATCCATGGAAGTCTTTTAAGCTCAAACACTGAATCCCATATATTTTGTCCTAAAAAGACATGTGTTGATCAACAGTTATATTGACATTTAAGCACAAGATATCATCCACTTACAGAAAATCTATGTTCATTAAAGATAAGAATGAAATTTGAGAAATTAGAACATTTAAGATCTCTCAAAACAATGAAATTGAATAAATGGAACGAATTTAAGTGAAGTATTTTGAGAATCTGGCAATGATTCGATCAGATCAAAAATATCATGAAGAAAAAAAATATATTGGGATATCAAAGAACAAATATTTGTTTATATAAACAAGATATAAACAATTTTGCAATTAAAGCACAATTAAAAAGAAATGACGTCTGATTTCAAACAATTTAGAATAGCAAACGGGAGTATTAGCATCGAAAGATTTATCTTTTGAGACATGGATATAACAAAGTCAATAAAAATGTACTGAATCAATATAGACAAGATAATACACAAGTATTTATCTTTGAGAAACACACGGTCAGTTAGTCATCAAAGTATCGATATGAAAAACATTTAAAATCACACTTCGAAATTCATAAAACATTTGAGAACACGAAGTGGTTTGAACATTTAAGAAAACATTTTTCACATCCGAAAGTCGTTCATCTTTCAAAATGTGTAAGAGTTATAAGCAAACTGTCCCTCAAATTGACCATAAAAACTTTCTAAATGATGTATCTTATCAGCATCCTTAAGCAGAGAAACACTTAAGTACGGGTTCTGAACAGAATTATTCAGAAGCCATCGTCACATATTCTCCGGTGAGAATAGTAACTCCCCCCAAATGTAACAATCAATTTATCGTTTAATCTCCTCCTAAAAAATTAGAAAATGTATCAGTAAAAATATAAAACATGTAAACTCCCCCTTAATATTTTCATAATCCTTAATCATTAAACCGAGTTCTGAATTACTAGGATTGAAGTAAATTCAGAAGTCAAACTCCCCATCTTTATCATTGAAGAACGGGTCTTGAATTGCTTTGTTCAAAAACCAATCTTCTTAAACATTGAAGACCGGGTTCTGATCTGCTGTAATCAGAAACCAACATTCGTTGAAGTATAGTCTACTTTGATCTGTTGTATTCAGAAGTCTACTTTGATCTTTTAGATACGGGTTCTAAACTATAGTGTTTAGAAGCCATTCATCTTTCTCCCATTAGTCTTTTGTGCCTGCAACATAGATTTAGCTTTTGCTACCCACTGGTATTTGGGTCCTGGTTTGTTAGATGCAGTTCTATTAGAACAGATTGTTGATCCATACTCTCTCAGTGATTTGATAAAGACCTTTTTCTACACTTAGTGAAAATTATGTTTAATAAATATGTATTAGTGTTTCATCATCAGCGATCAGACTTAGTCTGTTTAGTTATCACTAATGATATTTCTTGTAAACATTCATATGTATTAGTGTTTCACTATCATATGTTAAATACTGAGTATGTTCAGTATCGCTGATAGTTTCTGATGTAAACAGTCAAATGTAATCCCTGAAGACAAGTTTTGCGTCAACAGATGTTCATAGTTGAATCGAAGACGAAGCTGCTGAACAAAGACAAGTCTACTAGTGACCTGATGTGGATATCAGTGAAGCAAAGACAAATCTACACATGCGAAGAAAACTGAGTAAAAGCTTCAGCGATAGCTGAACTTCTTTGAATTTCTGAAGGAAAAGATATTCAGTGATCGATAATCACTTAGCTTATGCCTCAAGTCTCTTTTGTATTTCCCTTTCACAACCAGTAAGATGTTTCAGAACGGACATACCTTTGCCACAAGTCGTAAAAACAACCCTTTCCACTACACTGTTCATGATACGCCCGAAAACATTGTCTCCCAAAGTCAGACCCTCTCAGTAAATCAATGAAGGACACGTGTAAAGTACATTGCCATGCATTTAATGCATAGGGTATAAATAGAAAGATCATCTCTCCATCTGAAACAACCCCGACGTCTTCATCTTTCTAAAGTATAGAAACCCTTGTTTTCTATAATCTCAAATCTCCCATTCTCTATATTCTTGTGCAACCATGTTAGTGTTTCTTAAGTTTGTTTAGATTGAGTTCTACTTAATCTTATTCCGCAACAGACTTGTAAATTGTGTTTGATTTATCAATAAACTATTTATTAAACTTTATAAACTTCTGTTTGTATTCAACACCCCCCCCCCCTCAACAAACTTGTTAAGCACCTTCGGGACCAACAAGTGGTATCAGAGCAGACTGTTTAATCTAATAAACAAGATCTTGTTTTATTCTCTTCCTTGCTATTCTAAATGTCACTTAACACATATACAAACTACTATGATAATGGTTCACTTTCTAAACCTCCTCGATTTAGCAGAGATAACTTTGCACTATGGAAGAATTGAATGATGCTATTTCTAGAAGGTGCAGACCCTACTATACCTGATTACGTAGCACATGGAACTTATGAACCTTTCACTATCATAAGAGTTGTTCCCGCTACTTCCACCACTCTTGTTGTCCCTGAGAGCTATGCTTTTAAGGAGATAAGACAATGTATTGATGAAGACAAAAAGAAAGTCGGACTAGATGCAAAGGCAAAAACCATTATTTCTATGGCTCTACCTGATGATGCTTTTCATTCCAACATGCATCTTAAAACGTCTAAACAAATGTGGGAAACAATTTGTGTTCAATATGAAGGCACCATTGAAATCCAAGAAACTCGAAATATTAAGTTGGTAAGACAGTATGAAAGTTTTATCGCTTGTAAGAATGAATCTCTCTCTGACGTTCACCAGAGGTTTAACTGCTTGATCATTGATCTAAGAACCATGGGTAGGACCTATTCTAGTTCTGAGGTCTTAACTAAATTCTTAGAATGTCTTCCTGAATGCTGGGACAGTTATTCAATATGTCTCAAGCTGACAAAAGACTTAAATTCTCTTTCTCTCAGCACCTTATATGGAATATTGCTCAACTATGGGCAATCAAATCTCCTGAAGAAGAATCATGTAAAAGATTCTAAAGACTCCAAAAGCACTCCTGTTGCTTTAGTATCTTCAAAGATAATTCCATCTCAGCGATCTACTCTCACTATCACTTAGTTAGATTCTGAATCTGAGGAACTATCAGATACTGATCTTTCAGCGTTTGATGAATCCTTAGCACTCATGACAAACTTATTTAAGAGATTTGGAAGAAAAAGAAATTTTAGAAGAAATAAGACTCTCTCTCTCTCTTTCTCACTGATAAGCCAAAATCAACCCCTGTGGATAAGGCTACTGCTAGCTGCTTTAACTGTGAAAAGATTGGACATTTTGCAGGTGAGTGCAGGTCGAAGAAAGTCTTCAAACCTTCTACCTCCAGAAGATCCAGCGATGACAAATACCTTAAACTGAAAGAAAAATATCAAAAGTTGAAAAACTTTAAGCGAAAAGGTAAACGTCTCATCGCTGAAGAACATGACTGGGCTGAATCAGAAGAATCAAGTTCTGATGAAGAAGAAGTCGATAATCTCTGTCTCATGGCCGAGATTAAATAAGAAATGGAAGAATCTCCAGAAACTTCCATGAGCTATATATCATCTCAGGTATCTATCTCTTCTAATTCCTCTCTATCTGAAGAAGAAATAAGTCACGTTGTTGATGTGCTGACGAATGATCTATACAATGCTCTAAACGGCAAAACTTTAGCTAAGAACAAAAACATTGATTTAACTGAACAACTAGAGGAATCTCATGAAAAGATCAGAGAACTGACTCTTTTAGAGGAAATTTTGAAAGATCAAGTCATTGTTAATGAAAGCATCAGTATAAAACGTGAACAAGCCATCGCTGCTTTAAAAGCAGAAAAGGCTAATGTTGATGGATGGTGCAAATCCTCAACAAAGATCACTGCGATTATAAGTGCTCAAATCCCTGCCAGTGATAGAACTGGTCTTGGTTTTTGGAAACCACAGGATGAGCCTAAAGAAGATAGCTCCATGCTTAAGTTTGGAATGTTTGTCTCTTCTATCCCTGACACTTCTTATGCTCAGTGCTCTTCTTCATCTCCTTCTAATCCCATCCCTGAAGAAATATCTAAAGACTATAAGCATGCAGATAAAGGAAAATCCATTTCCCATCCTCAGAAGGCTTCCAAGAAAACAAAGTTAAAAGCTCCTTTTAAACTTTCAGTAAATAGATCTTCTAGCTCTGTGACATAAATCTTTTATATTTGTCCTCCAAAGCTGAAGATTGATCTTAAGCCTAGAAGATATGAAGAAATGAAAGTTCCTCCCAGATCTCATGCTAAAGGCATTCTTGGAGCTGGCCCTGCTCATCTCAAATTCTCAAACCTTACTACTCATGGTCCTAAAACCACCTTCAAATATAGAAAATCTATTATTGTGGATTTACTAACCATATTGCTAGTAAATTTCCAACTCCCACTAAAGCTGATAAAACAACTAAAATGAAGATGAATGCCTCCAAGGCAGATGTTAGGTCTGATTTTATAGTAATCATTGTATTTCTAAGGCTTGGTCAAATACTGTGTTTAGTGCTTATCTGTCTTGTATCTGACCAAGGGTATTTAAGTCCCTTTGGTCTTTGTGTCTTGTAAGTTAGACACGCACATTAATCTGATTTTACACTTTGCGCTCCAAGTCTCTCTCTCTCTACTTTCTCTCTCTAGGATTCATAAGATATTGGATTAACAATTGATATCAGAGCCAACCGAATCTTGAGAGAATTGAGAGTTTGATTTTCTGTTTCTATTTTTGTTGATTGAATTCGAAAATTTGATCGATTTTCCTGAATTTTTCAAGAAAATCTCGTTTTCTTGATTTCTCATCAAATTTGAAAGTGTTTATGGTCGAATTTGGTTGATTTTGATTTCTTTAGTTGCGTTTTTAATAGTCGATCACATTTGATTCATATTGTTTTGCATAAAAATCAAGTTTAGATCATTAATTTCGAGTTTAAAAGTTTTCTGAAAAAACTAGATTTCGGTACTGTTTCATTCTCGAGTTTGAGATTTAGTGTGTTTTAATCGAAATTGTTTGTTGAAAGGTGTTTTAAAGATGTTTTCGAAACTCAGAGTATGGTTTTTCTTTCATAAATTTCTTGTTTTTGTTTGATCTTGCGAGTTTTATTTGAGTTTCTGCGGTTTGCGTTTGTTCTTAGCACTTTGCGTTTCATTCATGAACTTTGCGTTTCATTCATGATTCTTTGCGCTTCATTCATCATGATTTGCGTTTCTCACATCACCCGCAAAGTCTAAGTTTGCGTTTCTCACATCATCCGAAAAGCTCCAATTTGCGTTTCCCACTACATACGCAAATCACACTTTGCGTTTCTCTCTACAACCGCAAAGTCACACTTTGCGTTTCTCAAAGCAAACGCCAAGTTCACTTTGCGTTTCTCTAAGCAAACGCAAACCTCATCTTGCGTGTCCTCTGTGATCCGAAAACCTCATCTTGTGTCAGGATCGAATTCTCAACAAGAATTATAAACACTCAGAAAAAAATATTAAAGAAGTTGCGGAAAAACACTTTAATATTCGATAAACAGAAAAACAGTATGAATCACAACTTGCAAACTTTACTTAATGATTTAAGTTACAAGCTTTTCACTCACAACCTCAATCTTGAAGAACAGGCTCTCTCAAGACGAATTCTACTTCTCTAGAATTAGGAATGATGCCTTGAGGTTGATTCTCTCTCTAGAACAAAAACTTAGAATTATTTTCACAAAAGTTACTTTTCTATTCTAAACAAATCTATACATATATTGAAGATAAAAGATAATTACTATACATAAAAAGATCTTCAGAATAATCTTCATAATTATCTTCAAGCTTTCCATGTTTATCTCAGAAGCAACATTAATCACCTTGGAAGCATTAACTGAGTCTTGGCAGTATTAACTACTAAGCAGCACTAACCACTAGCAGTACTAACTAGCTAAGCACTACTAACTTTGTTCAAGCATCACTAACTTTGACTAGCAGTATTAACTCTACTAGAAGTATTAACTTTGAGATCCTCTGGCAGTACTAACTCTGAACTAGCAGCATTAATGACTTGGTCACATCTTTCAGTTCCCAACAATCTCCCCCTAACTTGACTTTTAGAAAGAGAAGTCAAGTTCTTCAGATGCTTCCAAAACTTTCATTGATTCAGTCCAATGTTAGGATCCAGTCCCATACTCTGATTGATAGTTCTTTGAATTAAATACTTTGCCATTTCTGAATTTGGTGCACAACCCAGCTTCTTCTTTAACATGGCATGAAGCTTCAGACTTGTGTGATTGTAGATCCCATCCACCAAGTAATACTCCATGTGAAAAGTATCCATGACCAATTCATAGACTCCACTCTTTTCATACAAAGTCCATCCTCTAACAGTTTCGAACACATCTCTGATTAAATGCTTTACTGCTTCTGGGTTGAATAACATACACAAATACTCCATAACCAACTTCACAATTGGTAACCCTGGAGCTTTTAACTCATCTGCATGTAATTTCATACCAACTTCAAACATCTCTTCTAAATCAGATCTTGAACATTCTCTGACAATTTTTTTCCATGTTGAAAACACATAGTACTTCTCATCCTTTCTTTTCAACCTGATATACTCCTTACCATCCACCACCATAGTATCCCAGTGGATGACTTCAGGAGGTTTGAATCCAACAGGTTCAGCTGTGATAGGCTTTGGAATTTTATCCATTACCGCCATGTACATATTTACATCTGAACTCTGTGGTACTTCCTGAGATTCATCTCTCTTTTCTTCATTCTCAGGTGCCTCTTTATCTTCAGCAACCTTTTTCTCTTCTTCTACTCTAGGCTTCTTGTCAATTTTCTTTCTTTTGGCCATCATCTTGGTTCTCTTCAGAATCCTTTGACTTTGCCCTAAAGTAGCTTCCTTCTTCTTTTCTTCCTTTTTCCTTTCCTCTGATCTAGTACCTTTAGAAGCAATAGACTTAACTCTTTTTATTTTCTTGATCTACTGAGCTAAAGTCTCTTCTTCCTTAATCTCTGCCTTTTCTTTTGTTGGAGTTCCCTCTTCACTTTCAGGGAAGGGTTGATTAATGTTCACATCATGCCTCTCTGTTAGGACTGAAAGTCCTATGTGTTGAAAGTGGAATAAAGTATTTATAAGGGTGCATATTGTAATTAAATAATAGTTGTTTTAATTAGACGGGCCGAAGCCCATTAGCCCATTAGGCTTGTAAGCCTAAGTATATAAAGGCATATCTAGTTCATTATTAGGAGAGAACAGTTGAACAATTGAATAGGTTGAAGAGAAAGTCATTATTCAGTTTTCTAGTCATTAGGTTTACATACCCTTATCAGAAATTCTCTCTGTAAACCTTAACCCTTTGAAGTATTATCAATCATATGACTAGTTGTTGTGGCCAATATTCTGTTCATCATTATTTATATTACTTGTGATTGCACTGCACTGGGATCTACAATTGGTATCAGAGCAGATAGGCAAAAGGTTTGATCCAGAAAAAGGTTTGTCTAAAACCCTATAATCATTCTTTTATGTGTTAATCGCTAATATGTGCCTTATTTTGATTATCTGGTTATTTTTTTTATCGATCGAATCTGGTATTTTTCTGGAAATTAAACATTCGGTCTTAGTGATTCTGGGTTCTTCGAATCCGGTCATTGTTTCCTTCGATTTTAGTGATTCTGGGTTCTTCGTATTCGGTCTTAGTGAATTGGTATTTTGCTTGATTTTTTTTGAATTCCTTCGATCAAAGGATCGAAGGATCTGAGTTTGGGTTCGATCGAATCCCAGAAACTCTTCGAGTTCTTCGGTCGAACTCATCGGGTCCTTCGGGGTTAATCGATCTTATCCTTATTTGTGGTTATCGTAATTTAAGTCTTTCGACCTGAGTATTAGACCGGACACCTGTGCTCCGGTCTTGTCCCTTCGACCGAATAAGAGTGATCCGGTCTTGTCCCTTCGACCGAATAGGAGTGCTCCGGTCTTGTCTCTTCGACCGAATAAGAGTGCTCCGGTCTAGTCCCTTCGACCGAATAGGAGTGCTCCGGTCTTGTCCCTTCGACCGAATTAGAGTTCCTCCGGTCGTGTCCTTCGACCGGATACGTGTGTCCCCGGTCGTTTCATTCGACCGGATAAGTGTATCCCCGGTCCTGTCATTCGGCCGGATACCTGCTTCCTCCGGGCATACCTTCGACCGATATCTTGCATACTCCGGTCTTTGCTTAGACCGGTGTTCTAAAAAAAAAAAAAAAGGTCAAATTTTTTTGTCTCACGATCTTTTTGCAGTGCATTTATTTTAGCCCTCGTACTTCAAGGATTCAGCGTGTCATTTGTGACCCTAAACTTTCAAGTTTCACATTTTGTCATTTTTGGTCCCTGCACTTTCAAGTTTCATCTCTCTTCAAAGCCGGAGCGAATACATTCTATTCAAACGATCAAAATGGTGTACATACCAAGGCTGCGGTCCAAAAGAGAATATGAAGAGTGGAAAGCTGATTTTTTGTCTTTTGTAGATGAAAATGAAGTGGGCCCCTATATCAGATTATCATTGACTGAAGGAGAGAACCAATCCCAAATTCCGCCAGAAGCTTCTCCTGTGGAAAAGGAACAAAGAGAGAGGGCCAATAATAATGCTAGAAATTATATGAAAAGTAGTATCTGTAATGAATTTCTTAGTGACATTTTTAGTGAAATTATTGGTCAAATAAATACTAACAACATGACAGGAAAAGAGCTGTGGGATTGTGCTGAATGGTTGGTGTTAGGGACAAAGGGTTTATTAACAGGAAGAGAATTGGAAGCTGAGAACTCTGAGCTAAAAGGAAAGATCTCTATTTTGGAAGCTAAAACTCAGCAAACAGTCTCTGTTAAAAGTTCCGAGGAAAAGATTTCTGAACTGAAAGATGCAAATGCAGATCTTCAAAAGCGTTTATCTGATTTGGAGCAACTGCTTGCTAATCACAAATCTGATTTTGAGACTAAAGAGAAATCTTTTGCAAAGAAGTTCTCAGAATTCTCGAGAAAATGTGCTGATGAGAAGAAAGAAGTTGAGCTGAAGTGCATAAAACTTTCTCACCAAGTTTCTGATTTTCAGAAAGTAATCATTCTTGAAAGAGAGAAGTTTGCAACAGAAAAGAAGGCCATTGAACAAAAGAATGTTAGCGTCTTCAAAGAAATATCCGGTCAAAGAAATGATGCTGAGAAGGGATTTGAAGAAGAACGAAGCTTGTTTGATATGGAGATCAAAAGGCTTACTGCCAAGTTGTCTGAACTATCTGAGAAGGCACTAAAAGAGCAGAAAACGAAGTCAGATTTCACGAAGAAGATTGACCTGCTTGTTCAAGAAAGAGACAACTTCGCTTCAACGATTAAAGTGCTTGACAAGTCTGTATCAAGCTCAAATCAGAAATCTGTCTCTACACAAAGGTCAGTTAAATCTTTTGACCGGATTCGTAAAACTAACCTTTTCTATGATAGCAATATAGATGGTTCAGGTACACACTCTAGAAGAAAGAGATACATAGATGAGGAACTGGTCTGGAAGAAGAAACCAGTTGAAGATGAGCTGAAAGAAAAAGAATCATGTGTACATGCGGTAAATGCCAAGAAGAACAAAGCGACTAAAAGTAAACCTGATCATATCTACTCGAGAGATCAATTACTCAGGTTATCAGGTAAGAAATACCACTGTTCTTATTGTCATACACATGATCACATTCACAAAACCAGTGATCATTTCTGGTATGGTTCTAATTCTATTACCCCCACAAGAACTTCAACTAACATTCGAGGACCCAAATACCAGTGGGTACCAAAACCGAAAACCGATTCTGTGTTGCAGGCACCTACTGTCAAGGGGGAGTAGAAGAACAATGGCTTCTATGTAAATCAGCTTAGAACCCGGACTTCAACGAAGTTTGGCTTCTGATCACATGACAGATCAGGACCCGTTCTTCAACGTTCAGACTTGGATTTTATTGCAAATATCCAGGGTGGGCTTAATAGATCTATATCATTATATCATGATTTGAGGGGGAGCTTAAAAGGTAAATATCTTCTAATCCTAGATCTCTGATTGTTTGAAAGAAGAACAAATTTCAAGCATGAAAAACAGTTTCTGAAATGTTCAAACCACTTCTGATTCTCAAAAGGTTTCATGAATCTAGAAGTGTGAATTTAAATGTTTTTCAATTCTTGAGCTTTAATGTTTAACTGACTGTGTGTTTCTAAAGATCAATACTTGCGTATTATCTTATCCTTATACTGTAACGTATTCACACACACATGTTCAGTACTTCATTTGTATTTGTTATTACCATGTCTCATAGCGAAACAATTTTTTCGATGGTAATACCCCCCGCTTGAAATTCAATGTTGTTGAGCATCTATCATTATTTCTAAATTTGTGCTTTCATTGCTAAATTGTTTATATTTGTTCATATAAACAAAATATCCAATTCTTTGATACCCTATCCATTTTATGTGATCTGATTGATACATGGTCAGATTCTCAAAACAATGCTCTTGATTTCATTTCATTCATTCAATATATCTGTTTTGAGAAATCTTCAAATTTCAATTTCTCAAATCTTATGAGCATACATTTTGACAGTGTTATCATACATTCTGTGCTTAAATGTTCAAGTTAAACTGTTGAGTAATTTTTTAGGACTTACATGGGATTTGTGTGAGAACTTAAACAGTACTTCCATGGATTCACGTTAACCAGTGTTTCCTACCCCGGAAGTTATCCTAGAGTGATTTGAGGGGTGAGGGGTCATAAATCAAAGAGTGGGGGAGATAACTCATTGGGTTGATTTTTTCTCATTATGTGGAGCGGAAAAATGGAAAAGAGAGTTTGGTTAGAAGTGAGCTTCAATGATAAAAAGAAAGAGGGTGTGACTGAGTTAAAAGAATATGAAAACTCTACACCAACCACTTTCTGAGCCGGGCAGCCACATATTCTGATTGGTTCACATTCTTTGGTGACCATCATTGAAAAAGGCACCTAGCCCATGCCAACTCTTGCTATTACCCCACCAACCACTCGTTTCTTTCTTAACAAAGAAATGTTTCATTTTCTTTGGGGACGCAGCTTATCTGCTATCTAGTCTTCACTCGGAAGATTTAGATATTGAAAAAGAAGGAAAGTTGCCCCACCTTCGCACCTCTTTCATGCACATTGAGTCCGTGTAATATCTGTTGCTGTCTCAACAGTTTACACATTTTTGAGCCTGATCAAGCTAAGTAGCTTCAATCATTTCTACACTTGCACGAGCACACAAGAAATGAGTTTTCTTGTCATAACATTCATAGAAAATTACTTTGTGATTTTTCGATGATTGAATGGAAGCCCTGGGGGAGTGAACATCACAAAAGCTCCTTTCCAAAGTACATCCGTTGTACAAAGTGGCTCCGTGCGACTTACAGTCATACTAACTGTTTCATCTGTTGAATCAGGATTACATTGTTCATTATGTCTGAATTTGAAAAGATTCGGATATATACATTTCATGAATTGACGGATACTCAGATCACAGGTGGGAGAAAGTTAAATTATTATAAAGGGGGGATCAAAGAAAGAGCTGAAATTGAATAAGTTTTGATGATCATGATGTTCACAATCATCAAAAAGGGGGAGAAAAAGATCAATTTCAAAGTTTTAAAGAAAGAAAGTTATTTCTGAAGACAGTCTATCAAAGAGATGAAGATGATGTTTCATTTTTCAAAGATGAAGATTTCAAAGATTGTAGTGATTCTTTCCCGTATCATGTGGTGTCTGCTACAAGTTTTTGTTTTTCATTCCTCCTACACGCTGATTGAAACAAGTTCTTGACATGAAAGCTTGTTCAACTCGTGGTTCGAAGACAGATTCTTTGTTTTAAACTGAAGAAGCACCGTGGAATGTCAAGTAACTCTCACATTATTTTTCTTGTGCGCTGATCCGATGTGATTGAGTTTCTACAGTTAAATGCTGCTTGATAGTGCATTCAGTCGAGGCTACTGTACATTGAATCTGGACAAAGTTGATACTATGAAGAACAAGAGCTTTATTCAAGGGGGAGCGTGGAAAGTCATGAAAACATGCAACACCAAATTTCTTCAAAAGATTCAAGAGGGAAAGAAGATCAAGGCCTGAAGCTTATCAAGAAGTTAAATGCTTTATTCAACTTTAGGGGGAGATTGTTAGGACTGAAAGTCCTATGTGTTGAAAGTGGAATAAAGTATTTATAAGGGTGCATATTGTAATTAAATAATAGTTGTTTTAATTAGACGGGCCGAAGCCCATTAGCCCATTAGGCCTGTAAGCCTAAGTATATAAAGGCATTTCTAGTTCATTATTAGGAGAGAACAGTTGAACAGTTGAATAGGTTGAAGAGAAAGTCATTATTCAGTTTTCTAGTCATTAGGTTTACATACCCTTATCAGAAATTCTCTCTGTAAACCTTAACCCTTTGAAGTATTATCAATCATATGACTAGTTGTTGTGGCCAATATTCTGTTCATCATTATTTATATTACTTGTGATTGCACTGCACTGGGATCTACACTCTCCTTGGCTTTCCTTTCAAACTCCACTCTGGCCTTTTCATTACTCTTCAGTTTTCCCATTTCTTTCTCATATAAGCCCTTGACTTGATCAAAAGTCATCTTTATAAACATTTCTTTCTTCACACCAATTACACTCCTCAAGAAAGTTATCATCTTGTTTCTTTCCTGAGTTGCAAGGTAAGTTTGTGAAGGCTTTCTCTTCTTTGCACTTGATCTGGCCATCATAGCCTTTCTCATGCTTATTGCCCTTTGCTTTGCTTTCTCTGTTTCCAATGCTTTTTGAAATGCTTCATTTAATTCATTGGCTAGTGCTCTAGCTATCTCTCTGTCTTTCTCAACCTGCTCTTTCTCTGCTTTATTTATCTCTTCTGGCAGTTTCTTGGCTAATGCTTCATCTGACTCAACCATCTTTTGCTTTTTGGTTGGTTGGTCAGATTCTATCATTTTTTCTTTCCCTTTTCTCTTTGCATCTGCAGCCATGTCTTTCTTTTCTGTTCTCTTTGCTCCCCCTTCATTTATGACCACTCCCTTTGCTTTGGGGGTGTCATTCTGTGCTTTTACCAGCATCTCTGCTATTTCAAGCTCTTCAGGTGTTAACCCTGTTACTGCTGCTTGTGTAGTTTCAGCAGCACTAACAGTTTCTGCTACTCCTTTTGGCTCAGCAGTAGTAACAGTTTCTACTGCTGGGCTTGTTACTGCTGCTGGTGTTGTTTCTTCTGCTTTGCCAATTTCTGTTTCTATCACACCTTCAGCTTTTTCTTCAGCCCTCTCTTCAACAAACTCTCCCTGTGCTTCAACATTCTCCACCTCAAAATGTTGATCCATATTTTCTGAGCTTGAACTCTCCCCTTTTTTGGAAGCATTCTTCTCCTCCATTTTGTTTGCCCCCTTTCTCCTCCTTAGAACAAACTGCTTTCTTCTTTTCTTGGCAATGAGTTTTCCCACCAATTGCTTGAGTTTTGAAATCTGCTCTTGTTGGGAGATGACCACTTGCTGCAATGCCTTGATTTCCTTTCCTTGATTAACCACATCAACATGGATGTTGGCTATTGTTTCCATCAATTCCATGTAAGTATAACTATCCTCACCTTCTTTAGGTGTTTTACCCACCCTTGAAGGATCATTGGAATCTTTTGCCATCAATTCATCAGTTTCAGTTCTGTCCTCACCCTTTTTGGATGTTTTGCCCATCCTTGAGGGATCCTTGGATCTTGTAGTAGTGGCCTTCTGCCTAGCAGAAGCACCAACTACCCCCTTGGTTTCTTGGCACCGGGGTCCTTTGGTTGATTTCTCACCCAAAGTTGCCATGGGGAAGGTCTTAGAGATGTTACCACTTTCCTTCTCTGTGCTAGCAGAAGTAGTGGCAGCCTTCTCACCCATATGCTCATTCAGCTCCTTAGAGAGCACCTCCTCAGGGTTGGGCGACACCCTATTGGTTTCCCTTTGGATATTCTCTATTGGAGAATGCTCCAATAGAGGGCTTTGAGGCTCTTGGTTAATAGTAGGTACAACAAGGGAAGGAGCCTTGTGTACCTTTCTCTTGACATAAGTCTTGGATATCATAGGAGTGGGTTTAGCAGCAAAAGACTGAGGAAAAATTTGAGAGAGGGAAGGTTGGGATTGGCTCTCAGTGGGTTGGTCTAATGAGGGCTTTGACCCTGAGGCCATACCTTCTTGTGGTTGGGACACCACCATCATTGTTGAGAACAATGGGGTGTCAACTCCTTCCGAGTCCCTAGCAGATCTTCTCATGTTTGAGAAGACCTTGCCTTTAGGGGGTTTAGGTACATATACCTCATCAAATTGAGGTATATCCGTCAATTCATTTGTTATAACTGCCTGTACAAACCTGGGATACATGAAGAAACTCTTCTTGTTGTCCAGGTTTGAGACAAGATCATTGAAGATCATCAGTGAAAAGTTATATTTTTGAGCAGTAGATAAACATACCAAAGCATAGGCAATGGGACTGCTAAATTGGCTCCAACCAGTAGTTTTCTTGGAAATACAGTGCATCAGGGTATGAACAAAGAACCTCCATTGGGGTGAAAATTGAGCTTTGAAAAACTTGAAAATCCCCATTTGGCCTTCATACCCCATTCTGGTGAGGTTTGAAAACAAATCCTCATTTGGAATAGAAAATATACCGGAAGCATCGTCTAGACGTAGACAGATGCGAATGGTCTCCTCAGTAACTGTCAAGGATTTGTCACAAACCCTTGTTTTGATGCACGACACTCCATTTTTTGTGCTAGTAGTGGCATTGGCCCAAAATTGCCTTTGATGCTCTACGTAGATGGTAGGAGACACAGTGAGAGCATGAGCGATGTGGCTTGACCTCAGAAAATCGACTATCTGGTGAAAACCATCGGCTTGTTTTGGCTTTTGGAGCATGGAAATCTCGTTGTGCTCATCAATAAACACCATTGAAGCCATCTGTGCGCAAGGATTCTTCACTAGAGAGCACTGGATACTTGAGAGAAAAGAGTGAGAGAGAAGATGAACAATAGACAAAGAGTCGTTATGATCTTTTAGGCGGGGAAAGGGTATTTATAGCTTGCGGATTATAAGCAGTATTAACTCTAAAAATTGAGTGAAAGCAGTATTAACAGTGAGCAGTATTAACTGAAAGCAGTATTAACTGAGAGTAGTATTAACTGAGAGCAGTATTAACTGAGAGCAGTATTAACTGAGAGCAGTATTAACTGGAAGCAGTATTAACTGAGAGCAGTATTAACTGAGAGCAGTATTAACTGAGAGCAGTATTAACTGAGAGCAGTATTAACTGAGAGCAGTATTAACTGAGAGCAGTATTAACTGAGAGCAGTATTAACTGAAAGCAGTATTAACCGAACACTAGCAGTAGTAAAATTGTACTGGCAGTACTAAAACTGTACTGGCAGTATTAACCATACTTACACTTTTAAGCTTGTGAGGAACTGAGTACTGCTATACATTTCCTGAGAAAGAAGATTAGTAACACCAAGCATAAACTATATACAGGTATTGAACCACTTTTTAAGTAGGAGCTTATTCAGAGTTGATCATTCCCACACTTGTTACCAAGAAAGTGAATCTACCCACATCAAAGGCTTTGGTGAATAGATCAGCAAACTGGTTATCAGTATGAACTTTTACAACTTGAATAAGCTTCTTTTCATTGCAGTCTCTTATAAAGTGATACCTGATCTCAATGTGCTTTGTCTTTGAGTGCTTGACAGGATTATTAACAAAGCTAATAGCACTGCTATTATCAATAAAGATTGGAGTCTGTAGAAAGGTTACCCCATAGTCCAGCATTTGATTCTGAATCCATAAGACTTGAGAGCAGCAACTTGTAGCTGCTATGTACTCTGCTTCTGTTGTAGATGTGGACACTGTGGTTTGTTTCTTGCACTGCCATGATACTAGTCTTGCACCCAAAAACTGGCATCCTCCAGAAGTAGATTTTCTGTCCAAGTTTGCTCCACCTAAGTCACTGTCTGAGTATGCAAGTAGGTCAAATGATGAGTCATGAGGATACCAAAGTCCCAATCTAGGTTGCCTTTTGAGATATCTGAATATCCTCTTAACACCTTGATAGTGTGATTGCTTTGGCCTAACTTGAAATCTTGCACACACACAGACTAGAAACATTATATCTGGCCTAGAGGCTGTAAGATACATGAGAGAGCCAATCATGGATCTATAGTGATGAACATCCATATCCTCCCCCTCAAGATCTGCTGTTATCTGCTTGTGTGTCTCCATAGGTGTGCGGGCAGGCTTTGAGTCTGAGAAACCAAACTTGGTTAGAATGTCCTTCACATACTTGGACTGACAGATAAATATACCATCTGGCTTCTGTTGGACTTGGAGTCCAAGGAAGAAAGTAAGTTCCCCCATGGAACTCATTTTAAACCATTGATGCATTAGATCCTCAAACTCCTTGCACATATTGTCTCTTGTGGATCCAAAGATGATATCGTCCACATAGATTTGGACCAGAAAGATGTCCTTCTTCTTTCTCTTGATGAACAGAGTCTTATCAATAACTCCTCTTTCAAAGCCATTTTCCAAGAGATAGTATGACAGAGTGTCATACCATGCTCTTGGTGCTTGATGCAGTCCATAAAGTGCTTTCTTCAGTTTGTATACTCTGTCTGGATAGCTTGGGTTTTCAAACCCTGGTGGTTGACAGACATATACTTCTTCTTCAATTGATCCATATAGAAATGCACTTTTTACATCCATTTGATAGACTTTGAACTTCATATAAGAAGCATAGGCCAGGAACAATCTAATTGCTTCTATCCTATCCACTGGTGCAAATACTTCTTCATAATCTATTCCTTCTTCTTGTGTATACCCTTGTGCCACCAACCTTGCTTTGTTCTTTATTACTATTCCTCTCTCATCTCTCTTATTCCTGAAGACCCATTTTGTGCCTATTGCTCTTTGACCTTTAGGAAGGTCTACCAGATCCCAAACATCTTGCAGCTTGAATTGTAGTAGCTCTTCTTGCATGGCTTCTATCCAACTGGAATCTTTCATAGCATCATAAGCCTTCTTAGGCTCAAGCTGGGATAGAAAGCAAGAAAGCACTGTATGTTGTTGGTCTTGCATATCTTGCAGCCTGCTTTGATTTCTAGTCATCATAGGAGAAGAGATATCTCCTATTACCAGCTGAGGAGGATGATTCTTTTGTGTTCTTGTTTGATGACTGGGTTCTTCATTGAGTCCCACCTCTAGATTGGTATCATTCAACTCAACTGAGGTGATTTCAGCAGCTACTTCTTGTTCTTCTTCACTCTGATTTGGTTCAGTAGATGGCTCCTTTTCACAGTCTTCAACAGGATCCACTGTAGGTATGGGAAAAATCACAGACTGAGGTATGTTGTCTTGAACTTGTGTAGCCCCTAATCCTCCACTTCCTGAACCTGCATAACCATCACTACTGAAACCAAAAGAGTTAGTTAGTGAATCAATGTCAAACATCCACTGAGGACCAGACCCAAATGGATTTGGTGTGTTCTCATTGCATTTGACATTGTCACTTTCCTCAATTATTCTAGAAGAAGTATTAAAAACCCTGTAGGCCTTACTTTGATATGAGTAACCCACAAGAAATCCATCATCTGCCTTGCTATAAAACTTGCCTAAGTGAGATTTGGTATTGAAAATTGTGCAAGGACACCCAAATGGTTTAAAAAATCCAATAAAGGGTTTTCTTTTATTGAAGAGCTCATAAGGTGTCTTGTTCTTTGGCTTGACCACTAGAACTCTGTTTTGGACATAACAGGAAGTATTAACTGCTTCAGCCCATAAAGTAATTGGCAGTTTTGAATCAGCCAACAGAGATCTAGCAGCCTCTATTAGTGTCCTATTCCTTCTCTCAGCAACACCATTTTGTTTTGGAGTCCTAGGAGCACTAAATTGTCTCTCAATGCCTTTTTCTTCACAAAAGGTGTTTAGATCAAGATTTTTAAATTCAGATCCGTTGTCTGATCTAATGACTTTTACTTTTTGATTTGTTTGGTTTTCAATTCTTAGAATGAAGGATTTGATCAGTCCACTTGTCTCATCCTTAGTCCGTAGAAAATATACCCAAGTAAATCTAGAGTAATCATCAACAATAACTAGGCAGTATGATTTCTTCCCTATGCTCATAACATTTGTAGGACCAAACAGATCCATATGTAATAACTGGAGACAAGAGGAAATTTTATTTTACTTTTTGGACTTATGAGAAGTTTTGTGTTGTTTGCCTTTAAGACAAGCAACACAATGATCATCGCATGAAAAGACTTTTGATGGTAAACCTCTTACAAGGTTGTTTTTAACAAGTTTGTTCATTGTCTTGAAGTTCATGTGACACATCCTTCTGTGTCATAGAGAGGATTCATCCACAGAAGCTTTTGCAACAAGACAGTTCAGGGATGAATCACTAGAAACATTGTCCATATCGATACAATAAACATTGGCCTTTCTTGGAGTTCTAAGTAGTATCATGCTTTCATCAACTACCTTGAATCCTAGAGCAAGGATCATACATTTTGTATGGGTAAATAATATACTATGTTGTTTGTCCCAAACCTGTGATACACTTAACAGGTTGTACTTTAACTAATCAACATAGTAGACATTCTCAAATGTCATTTTACCTTTTGTAACATTACCTTTTCCACTTATTTTTCCACCTGCAAGATTGTCTCCAAATGCAACATGTCCTCCATTGATATGCTTGAAATCCTGAAGGCATGACATGTTGCCTGTCATGTGCCTAGAGCAACCACTATCAACATGCCAGATGCTCTTCCCCTTAAGCTGTTGGTTGCCCTGCACATAAGATAAATCAGTTAGTATTGATTAGGAACCCAAGCCAAAGTGGTCTTAGGTACCCCTTTCTCATCAAAATATTTACATTCCTTCTTGACAAGATTTTTAAACTTTGACTCCTCATTTCTGGAGTACATTGTCACAATAATGGGTTTGGATGCACAGTTGCTAGAAGCAGTACTGGTTTTAGAAGTACTAACTGCATTAGCAGCACTTGCATGCTTAGCAGTACTAACCTTGTTATAAGTAGTAACTGTGTCAGCAGCAGTAACTGTGTTAGCAGTAGTAACCTTTGAAGAAGTACTAACAGTGCTAGAAGCATTAATATTCTCAGCAGCACTAACACTGGTAGCAGCAGTATTGCTTCTGGAAGCACTATCCCTGTCAGCAGTACTATTTGATGTAGCAGTACTAACAGTTTTAGTGCTTCTAGGCACCCACATTTTAATACTCTCTTTTAAAACCTTTTTCTTCATGTGGCCTTTGGTTTCAACAGATTTCTTAGCCACATGTTTCTTTCTAGCCTTCCTATAACCAAAAGGTTTTTGCACAAATCTTTGAAAGTTCATCTTTTGGTTAATAGGATTAAAGAAACAGTGCTTAGCCAAATGATTCATCTTGCCACATATGAAACAAGGTTTTGGTCTGATTATTTTACTCAGATCAACTCCTTGTTTCTGAGCCCATTGATTATTCCAGTTTCTTTGATTACCTCTCTTTGTACCAGAATTTAGGTTCTCAGTTTTATTGCAAACACACTGTTTACAAGGGCCAGGATTCACAACAGTGGTCTGTTTGTAATGGACCTTACCAGACTTTCCCTCTGTCTTCTCTATGTCCTTAGATTTGACCCAAGTTTTTCCACATCCCTCATTGGTGATAATGTTGTTTTCTAAGGGTATCTCTTTACTCACAACATTGTTCCTATTCTCACTGGCTTCTTTCTCAGTCATATCCTCAACAACCACCTCATCCAAAGGATCTATCTTAAAGACTTCCTCAGACAAGTCCTTTTTCTCCTTGGTCTCTAACAAGTCTGATGTAGGAGGGATGTAGTTGTTGTTGTTGTAAGGAGGGTGTGTGTTGTTGTATCCAACACCAGGCTTCATCTTATCATGAATCTGAGCATTTAGAAGAGAATCCATTGCTTTTGAAGCATATGAAAACTTTTCTACATCAAGCTTAACCTTAGCTAGTTCTTCTTTCAACTTATCATTCTCTTCTTTAGACTTAGACAGTTTGGTCTCTAACTCATTCTTTTCCCACTTCCAGTAGTTTGTGTCATAAGAGTGTTGAAGTTCATTGACTTGGAAGCCTTTGATTTGTTCTTCAAACCTCTCAACTATCAGCACATAATCTCTTCTGTCCTTTTCTAATCTTTTGAGGTCATCACACATGTTTTGGTTGTGATCCCTGTACCTTTTGACAGTGTCTATGCAAGATTGAGTACAAAGATTAGAAATTACCTCAGAGGGGAGATCAGACATCTCTGCCATAAGAGCTTGATTCTGAATGGCTTCCTCAGCTTGGTCACTCCAATCAAACCCCATTCCTTGTTGAGAAACAAGGGCTTGAGCAGATTTCCTGTTTTGATTGTGGCCTCCATTCTGAGCTTGTTGGTGGTTGTTATTTGGCACACCACTTCTGCACTCTCTAGCAAAGTGTCCCTTCATGTGGCACTTATAGCATTCCACCTTTGTCTTGTCAAAACCAGCTCCATCTTCTCTTCTTTGAGAGAAGTTGTTCCTCCCAGTTCTTTTAATAAACTTCTTCACCCTCATAGATAACATGGCCATCTGCCATTTAATGTCCATCTCCTCCAGATCATCAGGGTGAAGTTGTTCCAGATCATCATTAATCAAGGAGTTGTTGCTGTGACTGGACAAAAAGGCTTCAAAGACAGTTTCAGTGCCTTTTTCTGAATTCACCCCACTAGCAGCACTAACTGCTTCAGGGTTGGCAGTAGTATCAGTGGATGCTGATAGAAGTGCAGCATTATGAATATACCCAGTAGGCTTTTTCTTAGCTTCTACCTCTAATTCAAAGACTCTTAGATCATTATACAGATCATCTAGTTCCTTCTCTTCCAGATTGTCACTCTGTCTGTATGAGACAGTGTACATAGTCCATTCATCCCCAAGAGATCTGAGGAACTTCCTATTGATATCATCTTGCTCCATCTTCACTCCAACAGTAGCCAGTTCACCAATAAGCTATTTGAACCTGTCAAAAGTTTGAGTCATAGACTCATTATTTGAAGAAGTGAAGTTCTCATACTGCTGCTTCAGAACATCCCTTTGATATCTTTTGGTGCTCTTAGTTCCAGCAAATCTTTTCTCTAGAGCATTCCAGAGAATCTGAGCATCAGTGCAGTTGCAGAATTGATGTTGATATTCATTGGGGATGGCCAAGAGCAGAGTGCTCAAGGCCTTCATCTCTGTCTGCCGGATCTTCCTCTCACCATCTGTCTTTGGTGGAGATCTCTTCCCATCTGGTCCAATCTGACCTTCAGTAGAGGGGCCATTCTCAATGACATCCCAAATTGAGTAGTCAGTGAGGAGAATGTATTGCCTGATTCTGATCTTCCACATGTCAAACTCATTGGGTTTGAGCATTGGAACCTTAGAGATAAGAGTACTGTTTGATTCTGCAAAGTTTTCCATGATGAATGAATGAATGTTTCTGAGAGAACAGGCTCTGATACCACTTGTCAGGATCGAATTCCCAACAAGAATTATAAACACTAAGAAACAATATTAAAGAAGTTGCGGAAAAACACTTTAATATTCGATAAACAGAAAAACAGTATGAATCACAATTTGCAAACTTTACTTAATGATTTAAGTTACAAGCTTTTCACTCACAACCTCAATCTTGAAGAACAAGCTCTTTCAAGACGAATTCTACTTCTCTAGAATTAGGAACGATGCCTTGAGGTTGATTCTCTCTCTAGAACAAAAACTTAGAATTATTTTCACAAAAGTTACTTTTCTATTCTAAACAAATCTATACATATATTGAAGATAAAAGATAATTATTAAACATAAAAAGATCTTCAGAATAATCTTCATAATTATCTTCAAGCTTTCCATGTTTATCTCCAGACGCGATATCTTCAACATTATCTTCACATTATCTCAGAAGCAGCATTAATCACCTTGGAAGCATTAACTGAGTCTTGGCAGTATGAACTACTAAGCAGCACTAACCACTAGCAGTACTAACTAGCTAAGCACTACTAACTTTGTTCAAGCAGCACTAACTTTGACTAGCAGTATTAACTCTACTAGAAGTAGTAATACCTAGAAGTATTAACTTTGAGATCCTCTGGCAGTACTAACTCTGAACTAGCAGCATTAATGACTTGGTCACATCTTTCAGTTCCCAACATCTTGCGCGTCTCCTCTGGAATTTTTTTTTAGTGTGTCATCTTTATTTTTTTTAAACTTTGTGTCATCACAAGTGTTTTTCAAATTTACATTTTTTTAATATTTTTTTCGAATTTTTTTTTTCTGATCTTCAGCAATGGATTCTTCCAAGTTTGCTTTCCAAGCTCAGTTCTACAGCAGTGATCTGATGATTCAATTGGGAACAGATACTCGTCCACCAGTCTTAATCAACGAAGATGAGTTTACACAGTGGCAAGATAGGTTCATAAATTTCATTGAGCGTCAGAGTAACGGAGAAAATATGATGAAATCTTTTACTGAAGGACATTTCATCAGACCAAAAGATGACATTCCTTTGACTGAGGATGAAATCAAACGCGAAAAAGCCGATAGAGAAGCAAAGTCCAATCTGATGCTAGCTCTGCCTAACTCGATCTACAATCGAATTGATTGTTTCAAACATAATCCAAATATGATGTGGACTCAATTAGAAAAGATCATGCTTGGGTCATCAGTTGCTACTAAGATTCGCCAGACACGCTTCATGAACAACTTTGAGGAATTTAAGGGGAAAGACAATGAATCTCTGAAGGCTATCTTTGACCGGTTTTGCACTGTGATTAATGATCTCAGAAAGATTAAAGTGGAAAAGACTGCTCTTGAGACGAATCTGAAATTCCTTAATGCTCTTCAGTCTTAGTGGAATAAATCATGCCACAGATTAAGGAATGATGTAAGAATCTCCACAATGCAGATTCAAGAACTTTACGAGATTCTGATGACTGATGAAAGCTTGGTGTTAGATAAAAAGGCCAAGATGGATAAAAAGAAGAAAACAGTAGATCCGGTTGCTCTTCTCATGAAGCAAATATCTGAACAAGCATTGTCTGAAAATGCTTACACCAGATCAACTCAAGATAATGTCGAGGCTTTACAAAAAGCTATGATCCTTCTCTCTCAGCATTACCAGAAGAAGTTCCAACCTAGATCGGGTTCCAACTCTTCTCACTTCACTTCCGGCTCTACAGTCAAAGTGCCCGAGCCGAAGACTACATCTTGTTATAACTGCGGAAATCCGGGTCACATTTCAAAGGAGTGTAGAGCAAAGAAGGTTAAGGACTCAGCTTATTACAGAAGGAAATTGGAGTTGGCTGAGAAAAGAGAGAATGGAACTTCTTTATTCGCCGAACAAGAATTCTGGCTGGATTATTTCGATGATGAAGCTTCAAATGTTGAGATCGCTCAGATGTGCTTGATCGGAGATGACCAGTCAGACGACTCTGAAACAGATGAGGATGATACTGCTGCTGATGCTATTCTTGCTATTGATGAAGATGAGGATGAAAGTGATTCTGATGATGATAGTGATCATTCTGATCAACCACGTATTCAAGTATATGAAAGGATGTCCAAGACACCAGAAGTGGTTGTCTTAACCGAAGTTCTCTCTGAAGATGAATCTGTTCCAGTTAATCCTTCAGTTGCACATCTTCAAGTAGATGAATTAGATACAGCTTTTGATCAAGCCACAACATCGGTTCAAAGTCAAGCTCCAACAACTACACTTACAGCTATTCAGACTACACCATCAGCTGTAGATCTTACTTCTGATCAAGCTCGGGCTTCTACTGACAAATTATCTACGTTGAATGATGTTATTCGTCAGCTATCTGAAAGAATGGATGCAGAAAAGGAAGCTAAAATTCTGAAGTTAAAGACTTTCTTCAAAGGAAAGATGTCGGAGATTGATACTTCAGTAATTCCTCCAGAGATTCCATTCAGAAGACCAACTGGAGTAGTTCTTCGTGAACCTCCTTCTGCCATGCCTACATCTACTTCTCCGGTTGTTTCTCTTCCATTTCCTTCATTGGTTTCTTTATCTGCGGGAATTTCTACATCTGCTCCTTCAATATCTTCTCTTCACGATATTCCAGTTTCAGAGTTGACAGATCTGCTCTATGCTCGACTTCTCTCTATGTCGCCGCCTGAACATCAAGATCAAGATCTTATCTCTCTATGTCGCCGCCTGACAGATCAGTGCTTTATCTGATTAGTTTCATGAATTCAGATCAGAAGTTCGATCAAGTTTTGTTGATCTCAAATCATTTATGTCTCAAGCCTTCTCTGATTTATCTTCAAGGCTTGATTCTCATGACCAAAGCTGCAGAACTGAGGCCGACCCGTCTCTTAAGCACCGACATGACCAAGATGATCCTGATCATCAAGGCCATGAGGGGGAGAAGTCAAGGAGAAGTTAAAGAGACAAAGAGATCAAATGTTTATCTGCTGATCAAGATTCACTCAATGATTCTATTCTCTCAGCTACAACTAATTCTTTTGTTGTTTCTGCTCCGAACACCATAGTTCATTCAAGATCATTCAAAAGAGGTGTATCGTCTAGAGCTCAAAACAGTAAAGACAACTTTATCTGAAAAATGCTGAGAAGAAATTTTTCTTAAAAAGTCAGAAAGCTTCACAAAGTCGCTTTGTTGGTCCGTGCTGTTATAGAAGACAATTTTTGAAGACCAAAACTTCAATGATTACTAAGGGGGAGATTGTTAGGTCTGATTTTATAGTAATCATTGTATTTATAGGGCTTGGTCAAATACTGTGTTTAGTGCTTATTCTTGTGGTATTGACCAAGGGTATTTAAGTCCCTTTGGTCTTTGTGTCTTGTAAGAAACACACACACATTAATCTGATTTCTACTTTGCTCTTCCAAGTTTCTCTCTCTCTACTTTCTCTCTCTAAAGAATCAGTGATCTTGGAATCTCAATTTTACTGATTTCAACTGATTGATAAATCTGTGAAATTTTACTGAGTAAACTTTAATTTGTTTAGTGTTTAAAATTTTATATGTTCAGTTGTTACAAAATTTATATTCAATATGATCATCTTTCATACTGATGTCTTTATGTTTGAGTATATATGTTGGTTGTATATGGTAATCTGAAAAGGTTTTCTAAACTTTTCTGTGGTTGAGGGGGAGTAAGGAAGAATATTATCTGTGCTAATAAGAAGTTAAACAGGTATGTTTCTCAGAATTTTTCTACACATTTGCCATACTAACAGTTATATTTTTGTGCATTTGTGTAGGGGAGCAATAGGATTTCAGGTATATTTTTACAATTTTTTTTATTATTATTTTTATGATTTTTTTTTAGATTTAGTTTTATTTTTGTTTTGTAGGTTAAATAGTGTTTTATTTTCTTTTTTTCATTTTTTCCCGCCTACTCTTCTTTGCTATTCATCTTTTCGGCTCCTCTTTCTCTCTGTCACTCTCTGTGCTTGATTTCAATCTGATTTCTTTCAGATTTGTTACACGAAATCAAGGTATGTTTTGTTTCTTTTCACTTCGTTTATTGATGTTGAAGATACATTTGTTTGAGCTCTTAATCGATAAGAGTTTTCCAAAAACTGATGTTTCATATTTCTCGTTTCCTTCAAAATTCCCAGATTGTGTTTTTGGTGCATTTTTTCGTAAAATCAAGTATTGGGTTTTGCTTAGATCAGTAAATCGATCATCAGGTATGTGTTCTTTTACTCTAACTTCTTGTATTTTGTTTTAATTTTGTGATTTTTGTGGTTTTCGGCCTATAATCACATTTCCTAGTTTTTTAACAAGGATGATAGACCCGCAAAGTCTACCTTGCGTGTCTAGTTAGAAACGCAAAGTGAACTTTGCGTGTCTAGTTAGAAACGCAAAGTGAACTTTGCGTGTCTTTCCAGAAACGCAAAGTGAACTTTGCGTGTCTAACTAGAAACGCAAAGTCTACTTTGCGCTTCTATCTTGTGTAAAATTTTGTTTTTTTCTTTCTAATTATAGTTTACGTATCAACTAGGACACGCAAAGTGTACTTTGCGTCTCCTCTTTGACACGAAAACTTTCCTTTTGTTTTTCTTCGTGTGTTGTCAGGTTTTGATATCAAGTTCGTTTGACCCGCAAAGTGAACTTTGCGAGTCTAGTTAGAAATGCAAAGTGAACTTTGCGCGTCTAACTAGAAACGCAAAGTGACCTTTGCGTGTCTAGTTAGAAACGCAAAGTGAACTTTGCGCGTCTAACTAGAAATGCAAAGTGACCTTTGCGTGTCTAACTAGAAACGCAAAGTCTACTTTGCGCTTCTAACTTGATACGCAAACCTTCCTTGCGTTTTTGTGTTTTTGTTTTGTTTGTCCAAGTATAGTTTTCGGACCATGTTAGACACGCAAACTCACCTTTGCGTCTCTTGAGTGAAACGCAAACCTAGGTTTGCGCTTCTAACTTGGCACGCAAACCATACTTAGAATTTTTTTTATTTTTGTTTTTGCCTAATTTTTTTATTTTTGTTTTTCAGGTCTATTATGTCTTCTAAAACCCATAATGATCCAATGATTCAAAACGAGAATGCTATTCTCGATGATCCATCTGATCGAGCCTCTCATGATACTCCCATGCCGTCACATCCTTCTGTTGGGGCCGATCTTTCTGCTTCTCGTCGCAAACCAAATGATGTGTTTCCAACCATCATGTATATGCCATACAAGCCAAACAACAATCACGTGGACTTTGACATAATCAAGATTCATCCAGTGATACGAGCAATTCTCAAAGGACATCCACTTGCCCCTGCTCTTTCTTACTGCGCAGATGTTCCTGAAGTGTATCTACAATAGGCTTGGAATACCATAACAAAGAATGAACTAGCTCGTCCGCACCGCTTTGAGCTTCAAGTAGATTAGTTTGAATCTGTCCTTTCCTACAAACGACTGAGAATGATATTGGAGCTTCCTGGGCCGAACTCCAAACCAGGCATAATTACTTATGACAGTTTTCCATCTGAAGAGGAAGTCTATGAAGGGATTCGGAATCTTGGATATGTGGGTACTTTAAACAAACCTACAGACTTTGACAAGTCCAATCTACCTCCAGTATGGTACGCATTGTTCTCTGTTCTCATCAGGTACCTGACGTCGAAGCATTATGGCACAGACAGTGCAAGTCTACTGTATCTTCGATTGTTTCATGCAGTCGTCTATGACTTGCATGTCGACTACACGTTTATATTTTGGACCGAACTCTCGGAGGTGGTCCATGACAAGTTCACCAACAACAAACGAAAGTTCATTCCATTTGTCAGATTTATGAAGCTCATTGTTCGAAGCATGCTCCGTAGCAATCCAGCTATTCCTCGCAGGTTATCTTAGCCTCAAGTTCCAGACTCGGAAATGTCTTACATTCAGAAGAAGAAGACTTTCAACTATTCTATGACTATTCCATATGCTCTTATTGCCAACTACGCTGATGTTGCAAATGAGGATGTCATAGAATATTGTATGGAGAATGAGTTTGTGGAAGCCGTACAAGAAGAGCCTTCTCATGAAAATCAAGCTATTGAACAAGATGTTGAAGTTGAAGCAGCTGTTTCTGACAAAGAGCCTGAAGTTGAAAAAGAGGCTGAAAATGAGCAAGAAGTTCTTGTTATTGTAGAAACAGAAGTAGTTCAAGAAGATGTTGCTTCTCAACAAATTGAGAATGTTATTGCTGATATTGGTACTGCAGCAACTGATGATATTGCTTTTGATTTTGAAGATGAGGTATACTCTGAATTTGATTACAAATTTATTACCTCTCAGTTTGATATCATGATAACTGCTTTATCTGATTTGCGTTCAAAGATTTTATCTGAAAAGAATCTAAATTCTGAAAAGTCAGATTTGATTGACAAACTAAAAATTTCTTTGAAAGATGAAAAATCCATTTTACAAAATACAAAAGACATCTTTCAAAAGAAATTGGAGGATTTGGAAAATTCAAATAAGACCTATCTTGAATCTTTGACAGCTATGACTAATTTAAAAGATGAATTTTCAGATAAAATAAATAAATTAGAAGAAAAACTTTATCGAAGAGACCAATATGAACAAACAATTTATATGAACAAACCGAGGATTGAAGAGGCTCTAAAACGAAGGTGGGGACTTGGTTTTGAAAATCCTCATTGTTTAAACAATGCGATTGAAAAATCCCCAACATTATATAAATACGATTATCTGACTCTTGCTCATTATGCTCCTCAATTTAAAATTGGTTGGATGAATGAGAAGCAAGTGTTAGAAATCGAACATGAGAAAAGGACAAATAACAAGAAAAATGAAATTCCTTTTGTTTATACAAGTGAAAATGCAAAATATTTTCCTGAAAAATCAAGAAGAGGAAGAAGAGTTTTAAATGATATATCTCCTATCAAATCTTCAATGTCTGGTGATTTTATTGCTCCTTATGCACCTGATTCTGATAAAGGAAATATTTCTCCAATAATTTATGATTCAAAGAAATATACTCCTCCATTAGTATTAGAAGGAAAAATCATAGATCTTGAAGATCAGATATAAGATCAAAATATTTTGAAGAAAATTGAATCTGATATTATTCTTTCTTTCATGACGTCTAGTCTTGAAGAAAATTCATTTTCTCAAAAATCAGATTCTATTTCTGTCCTATCTTCTGATTCTAAGGAAAATAAAAAGGAAGTTTCAAATTTTAAAATCTTTTCTCCAAATTCTTCAGACTCCGAGTCTAATTCCGATTTTTCAGTTGATCAGATTGGTTGCTTGGATAAATTTATTTCTTCTGATTTAAATATTTCGTCTAAAATTCTTGATGATTCTTTTACGCTAAATGATCAATATTATAAACCTAAGCGTAAAAGAAGACGGTCAAAGAAGTCGAAGAAACAAGATAAAGTTATTTCTGACTGTTCTAATTCTTCCGATTCTATTCTTTCAGATAGGACTGTGAGCAAGTCAAAGAAGCAAATCTGGACAGCGAGGTGGACATCTGATGAATCTATTGTTGATGGGGATAAATCTGTAGACAAACTTTATAACAGTGATTCATTTGCTAAATGTAATAAAATTTCAAAATACTCTATAAAGCAAATGATTCAAATTTCAAAACATGTCTCATGTTCTTCCTCAGATTCTAGTTCTGATGATTATGCTTTCTCTTCTGATGGTTGTGATTATTTTTCTGATCATATTCCTCGTGCTTTAAATGTTAAGTCTGACAAATATTTTCCCATACTAACTGCAACTAACAAAAACGGACCCAAATTTAAGTGGGTACCCAAATCTCAATCTGATTTAAAGTTGCTGGCATCACATGTTAAGGGGGAGTAAGGGAAATTGGCTTCTGAATATTTCAGCTCAGGACCCGTACTTCATAGACTACGACTTCTAAACAAATTAGTTTAGAACTCGTTCTTCAAAGCTTTTAAGCTTCTGACTATATGAGATACTGTGAGTACATCAATTTTATTTCCGCTTCATTTTATCTCTGATAATGATGGTATTCCAGTTTTTCTCAATGTTTCAAGAATCTGAGCTTGTTTATCTATCTCATGAATTTGTATTACCCAAAATTTTCTTTTAATATGAGACACAAATTTATTTTCTTTAATGTAAAAGATGAAATAGTTGAATTTTATTTTGTTCCAACTAAATATCAATTTGCCGAATTCTTTACATTTTGTCTTTAAGGAAAATTTTTAACATCGGCATATTGAGTTTAAAAGTTTAAATCTTTACAAATTTTATTCTATAAATTAAAGTTTTACATTTTTTCTTTCTTTTGAATAAAATATGTGTCTAGGATAAATTTTCAAGTTCTTTGTTTATATTAAAGTTTTATATGTTCAACTTTCAAGTCTTACAAAAGTCGAAAAGTCAGCAACATGTTTGAAACTTTTATTATTGCTTTAAAGTTGTGTGATTCGGAATTTTTATAGTTTACTTTGCATAGACTACCTAAATGATCAGAATTATAGATCGGAATGAAAATATGGGCTAAGCATTTAGACGTTGATCTGAGTGATTGAGATGATTATTAAATTCTTAAAATGCAGAAATCTCTAAGTTTAAAAGTTTGTACCTATGACCTTTCTGGTTTGGGAAAGTAAGTTCCTCGGGATGCTTGTCATCTGGTCCCCTAAGGTCATTTGGTCTGGGAGTGATCGAAGAGAAATCCTTCAATAGAACCAGATCGAAAGTCATGTTCTACTGGTATGAATGGGTTTAGGATATGTCGATGTAGTCTTTCTGATCTGGGAGAGTAAGTTCCAAGGGGTGCTTGACAACTAGTCCCCTAAGGCCAACTGGTCTGGGAGCGGCTGACCCAAATCCTGCAATAGGGTCAGATAGAAAGTTACGTTTACGGCATGTTCTTTACTTAATAAACTTTTTGATCAAAAGATGCCAAAGTGCACAAGCTTAAAAGATGCCAAAGAGCACACTCATGTTAAGATGCCAATGTGCACACTGCTAAAAAGATGCCAATGAGCACACATCTCATGATACTTGGTGATATGTTTGAGTTGTGATAAACCTTTAAATTTGTGAAAGTCTTAATTTTTTGATGAATTAGTGTCAGTACATGCAAAGTTCTCTATAATATTTTTAGAATTGCATTTTCTGGAAGCTAATCAAAGATTCGCATGTGAGCACACTGAATAGATTGATGGAAGTTTTTGAAACTGAACATGTTTTAACTTGATATGCAATGAAACTTGTTCTTGTATCCTACAACATATGTTTGATTTCAAATGATTGATAAAATTGTAATATTTTACTCTGTAAAATTTAATTTGTTTTGTGTTTAAAATTTTATATGTTTAGTTGTTTCAAAATTTACATTCAGAATATTTTTCTTTGTACAATTAATATTTGATCATTGTGTTCTCATAAATATATTTTAATGGGTTTATGCATTATTCAACGGGGAGTAAACAAAGAGAATGTATTTCAAAGATTATATCTGGTTTTGAGGGGGAGTATCTTATTTTATTTATATGAATGCTAATCTGAATTGTCATATCAAGTGCATTTGTGTAGGGGGAGTCAAAGGGTTACAAAAGGTAAAAAAAAAATTCTAAGTCAGCTTTGCGCTTCTAGCATGACCCGCAAACTTTGATTTGCGCTCCCTTCATGAAACGCAAACCTTGATTTGCGCGTCCAACATGAAACGCAAATCTTGGTTTGCGCATCCAACATGAAGCGCAAACCTCCTCTATTTTCTCTGTTTCTTTGATTTTGCAGATCTTAAGCTATCTCGTTTCCAACATTTGCATGACTAAGTTGATCAAGATCATCAAGGTCATGAGGGGGAGAAGTCAAGGAGAAGTTAAAGAGACAAAGAGCTCAAAAGTTTATCTGTTGATCAAGATTCGCTCAAAGATTCTATTCTCTCAGCTACAACAAATTCTTTTGTTGTTCCTGCTCCGATCATCACAGTTCATTCAAGATCATTCAAAAAAGGTGTATCGTCTTAAGCTTAAGCAGTAAAGAAAATTTTCAATCTGCAAGATGCTGAGACGAATTTTTTTCTTAAAAAGTCAGAAAGCTTCACAAAGTCGTTTTGTTGGTCTGTGTTGTTAAAGAAGATGATTTTTGAAGACCAAAGCGCCAATGATTACTAAGGGGGAGATTGTTAGGTCTGATTTTATAGTAATCATTGTATTTATAAGGCTTGGTCAAATACTGTGTTTAGTGCTTATCTGTCTTGTATCTGACCAAGGGTATTTAAGTCCCTTTGGTCTTCGTGTGTTGTAAGTTAGACACGCACATTAATCTGATTTTACACTTTGCGCTCCAAGTCTCTCTCTCTCTACTTTCTCTCTTTAGGATTCATAAGATCTTGGATTAACAGCTGAGAAGGTCACCAAAGCTGAGAAATCGACCAAGGTAAAGAATACCACTAAGGTTAAGAAATTAACCAAAGTGAAGGTTACCACTGAAGCTGAATCTTCATCTACTGTGAAGATTGCTAAACCTTCCATCTCCACTAACCCTAAAGGACCCATTGAAAAATGGGTACCAAACAAAGATTGATGTTCCTTATGTTTGCAGGGATCAAAAGGCATCTGGTATCTTGATAGTGGTGCTCTCGTCAAATGATAGGACAAAAATACCTAATCACTGAATACAAGGAAGAGAAAGGTCCCTCAGTGACCTTTGGTGGAAATGGAAAAGGATATACCCGAGGCGTTGGTGTCCTCAGCAATGGAAAAACTACATTCAAAAGAGTCGCTTACGTGGACGGACTAAAGCACAATCTTCTAAGCATCAGTCAGCTATGTGACAAAGACTATTGTAACACCCAGCTTTTCGTAAGTAAGTTTCCCCCTTTCGTTGGTAATCTCTCCGCCTTTCGCCTATCTTTTGAGTGGAAAACGTTGTGCCTTCGAATCTTAAATCGACCCATGCGTGAATCGCGAGTTTTTGGACTTTTCGAGCCTCGGTACCTTTGGCGCGATTGTGCCACGCGATAGTGACAATGTCACTATCGCCAGGGCACTATCGCGGGGGGAGTGTTAGCCTCGGTACACTCCGCGCGATTGTGCCACGCGATAGTGACAATGTCACTATCGCCAGACACTGTCGCGCAGAGTGTTAGCCTCAGTACACTCCGCGCGATTGTGCCTTGCGATAGTATTGTCACTATCGCCAGGCACTGTCGCGTGTGGGGCCTGTCCGAATTAAAATCGGATTTTAACCTCATTTCTCATTCAAAACTCATTCTCTTCTATTGTTATTCTCTCTCAACCTCTACCTTTCATAAAGTCCGAACCCTAACCCATTTTGGGGGGTTTTCTCTCCCCAAACCTCATGATTCTCAATCATCTAGCTAGTTGGGAGCTTGAACCACAAAACCTTCATCTTCATCTTCCCCATCAAGTTCAACAGTTGGGAGCTCGGGTTGAAGTGTTGGATTGGGTGTTCTCGGAAGTCTCATTGTCTTCAAGGGTAAGTTTTCTTGTATTAAGGTTATAAATGCTCCATTGGTGGTTTCTTAGTGTTTGATATCTCAAATCTCGGATCTGATGGTTTTGGAGAAATTAGGGTTTTGATCTTGTTGGGATCCTGGTATTTTTATGTTTGGAGAATGCTTCCTTATAGTTGATTATGGATATTTATGGGTCAGAATGTTCGGATCTAGGTTTTGGAAGATTTCGGCTTGAGGATTCAAGTGGTCTTCAAAAGGAGCTCGTTGGGTGAAATCTAGATTTAGCCTAAATCTAACAAAGGTGAGTTCAAGTTGATTTGTGAGAATAATGTACATGCCAAAACGGTTATTTTAAAGTGTTTTACATGAAATGGTTAACTGCTTATAAGTTTTGAGTAATTTGAAGTAAAAAAATGTATTTTACTTGGTATTTGTTAAAGTGTGAGTATTTTAAGAAGTTTTTCATATTTGATAAACTTGGCTTATTTTAGTTTCATAAAACGCTCATAAGTGGGATTTGGTCATCTTGGTAAGTAATAACATGATTTATGTATCTTGGTGAATTTGGTACAAATGAAGTATATTTCATATTATGCATTTTGGTGTGTTTGCATTCATAAACCATTTGGAAAACCTTTGGTCCCATTATATGTTGAGTTTTGGGTTAATCTCGTCTTTGAGGTATGTGTCTTCATAAATGCTGTTTAATGTCATTTCATTGTATGGGAATTGTTATTTATCGGTCAAGCACGTTTCAACATTTTCTGGTTTTCATTTGGGGGTTCACGTAAGTTGTTGGGCCTTGGACTCGGTTTTGACTAAATTGAGTCTTGAGGAAATTTGTCCGGGGTAATAACCGTTGTGGGGTTGTTGAGTATAATGACGTACTTTTTGTGTCATTTGGGTATTGTATGTTTGAGTTATCAAGTAAGGGTTAAGATTCCTATCTTGAATGCTAGTGGGTAGACACTAAAGGTCGAATGAGAACCTTGAGGTTGGAACTCTACTAGGAAACGAATGGGCACTAAGCTCGGTTAACCTTGAGGTGCAGCATGACGGAGTGAGCACTAAAGGTACCGTGTCCTTGAGGTGACGCCCGTTAAGTGGTGTGCACTAAGGGTGTTGGGGACTTGAGGTGACGCTTATGTTAGTGTGCTCTAAAGTCTTTGATCTGAGGTGCAGTTCGATAACATAGTTATGTGGCTTAACTTTGTGTTCCGCCACGCACATCACCGGAAGGTGCTAATTGGGTATGTAATTGTGTCATTTTATTATTTATGTTTTGGTGTCGTTTTACTTATGGGAACTGTTTACTCAAGATTTATGGGTTGTGTATTATACTCCGTTTACGTTTGAAGTATTTTGAGAAGTAAGGTTTTGTTTCATATTCTTATAAATTGAGGGCTTTACTTACTATCCACGTTTTGGATGTTTGGGGATATGAATGGTTATTCACATTTTTCACAAATGGGGTGTCGAACTATGACCCCGTTTTGGGAGAGTTTTGGGTTGCATCGTTTTATAAGAAATGTGAGTATTGGGAGCATTGTCATTAAAAGTGCATATCATGGAAAAAAAATGTGTCGTTTACATTTTAAACTAAATATTTCGAAGGATCTTGCTTTAAACTAAATTCCTTTCTTTTAAAGATATATTCTTTATATTAAAACTCTTGAGCTCACTAGGCGTTAAGCCTAACCTTTTTATTTATCGGCATGTGCATCAGGTTTCCGTCAGGGGTTCGGTTCTAGCAGTGCTATGAAGAGTTGAGCCTTAGCCTTACAAGAGTGAGTAGTCGGTGAAGCCTTCGCATGTTGGGGAATAGCAATTGTTTGGGTTTAGTAACACCCGTCCTTTTCATAGATTGTATGCATAGGATGATGGGAGTATTGAGGTTAATTCTCAATTTATGTTTGTAGTTCGAAGTATTTATTGATGTACTTTGAAAATTTTGATAAGTTGTTATTTCTAGATTTGAGGGTGTTACAACTATGAAGTACGCTTTACAAAGAAAGGATGTTCAGTGGTAAATGAGAATGGAAAACTTTCTCTCAGTAGTCATCGTAAGGAAAATGTCTATGTAATAGATATGGACTCTACTACCACTGAAAAATTACGTTTTCTTTCTAAAGCCTCTTTTGATGTCAACTATCTATGGCATAGAAGGCTTTCTCATCTAGACTTCAAAACCCTGAATTCTCTCTCATCTAAGGAACTGGTTTCTGGTCTTTCTCAGCACTCATATGCTAAGAAATCTTTATGTTCAGCATGTGAAAAAGGAAAACGGACAAAAGCTAGTTTTAAATCTAAACAAGTTTCCTCAGTAACATGTCCTCTTCAACTCTTTCATATGGATTTGTTTGTCCCTATCAATATCCAATCCATAGCAGGAAAGAAATACACACTTGTCATTGTAGATGAATACTCTCGCTACACCTGGGTTATCTTTCCTCGCTGCAAGAGTGATACTCCAAAAGAACTAATATCTTTTGTTAAAAAGATGGAAGTGCTGAATAATCTTACTGTTCGTTCAATAAGAAGTGATCATGGAACTGAATTCAAAAACAGTTCTCTGAACAATTTCTTTGCGAACAAGGGAATTTCTCACAACTTCTCCTCAATAAGAATGCCTCAGCAGAATGGAGTCGCTGAAAGAAGAAACAGAACGATCATTGAAGTTGCTAGATCAATGCTCAACGATTCTCACCTCCCTACTCAATTTTGGGCTGAAGCTGTGAACACTGCATGCTTTAATCAAAACAGATCACTGATAGTAAAGCGATTTGGAAAGACAACTTATGAACTATTTCATGGAAGAAAACCCTATATTAGTTTTCTCCATATCTTTGGTTGTCAGTGCTTCATTCTAAACAACAAAGATCAACTTGGGAAGTTCGATCCAAAAGCTGATGATGGAATATTTCTTGGATATTCCTCTATCTCCAAAGCCTACAGAGTTTTCAACAAGAGAAGACAAACTGTGGAGGAAATAATTCATGTCACCTTTGATGAAACTCGCTCAGCGAACGCTAAACCAATCGCTGACAATGAAGAGCTAAATGCTTGGATGTTTTCTCATTACAAAGAAATGGAACCTTTCTTCTCAAACCATCAGCACAAAGATTCTCCAGTTGCTGATGATTATCTAAACAACATACCTCCTATCACCGAATCCACCTCAAGGGTTTCAGCTGAGCCTCTAAACACACTCCCTCCATCATATCTGTCTTCGTCTGAAAACCTCTCTGAAAATAATGGTCTATCTGATACTCAACAATTAATAGCTGATGAATCTCACGCTTCTTCATCAGTGAACATTCCTATTGTTGATCCAAGTCCTAAAGTAAGCGATCATGCTCCTGCTCAGCGATGGATCAGAGAACACCCCATAGATCAAATTCTTGGTGATCCTGACTCAGGTATTTAGACTCGACGAAGTTCAGGTAATATTTGCCTCTTTGTTAACTTTATTTCTTTAATAGATCCAAGGAAGATTGATGATGCCCTCAGAGATCCAAACTGGGTCAGTGCTATGCAAGAAGAGTTGACTGTGTTTACCAAGGTTCTAAATGGCATGAGGCGTGGCGTGGCAGCGAGTCCAAGACTCAAGCCTTAGAAGCCACGGCGAAGCCATGGCGTTTTCAAGGCATGACTTATGGCGTCAAATTTCTATTTCATATATAATATTATATATAAAAACGTATGTTTTGTAGTGTTACTCAGTGAGTCAATAGTAAGAGGGAAGTTAAATTAGGTTGTATATATAAAAACCTTGCAAATAAGACATTAAAAACGTAAAGAAAATCAAATATCTCATTACAATAATCGCGCAATAGGTCATGGCGTGCCATGGGCTTAACGTGGCATGACACACAAGTCTTGGTGCCATGGCTTGCCATGGAGGCTGTGCGGCGAGTTTTTTAGAACATTGGTGTTTACTCGTAACAAAGGTTGGAATCTCGTTCCTAGACCATCTAATAAAACTGTAATAGGCACTAAATGGGTGTTTAGAAACAAGTTAGATGAACATGGAACTGTAACCCGCAACAAGGCTAGACTTATTACTCAGGGATACAGACAAGAGTTAGGCATAGACTATGATGAAAATTTTGCCCCTGTGGCTAGGCTCGAAGTAATTCGACTCTTCTTAGCTTATGTTGTTTACAAAGACTTCATTGTATATCAAATGGATGTAAAATCAATGTTCGTAATTGGAAAGCTGAATGAAAAAGTCTATGTAGAACAACCCCCAAGGTTCTCTGACCCTAAGCACCCAAATTATGTTTATAAATTGGATAAGGCTCTCTATGGTCTAAAACAAGCCCCTCGTGCTTGGTATGACACTCTCTCATCTTTTCTTATCTCTGAAAATTTTGAACGTGGTAAAATTGATAATACCTTGTTTTTCAGATATATAAAAGGTCATATTATTCTTGTACAAATATATGTCGATGACATAATATTTGGTTCTACTAACCCATCTCTGTGTACTCGTTTCGCTGAAAGAATGAATAAATAATACAAAATGAGTATGATGGTGAGGTAACGTACTTTCTTGGTCTTCAGATTAAACAAACTGAAAAAGATATGTTTATTAACCAAGGTAAGTATGTTAAAGATATGTTGAAAAGTTTGATCTAACTCAAACTTCAGCGATGAAAACCCTAATGGCACCTCCCCTGACATTAAACAAGGATCCAGCTGGAAAACATGTTAATGTCACTGCCTATAGAGGAATGATAGGCTCCCTGTTGTATCTTACAGCAAGTCGACCTGACATTATGTACTCTACATCTCTGTGTGCATGCTATCAATCTGAACCCAAGGAATCCCATCTGATTGATGTCAAGCAAATCTTCAGATATCTGAAAGGAACTGCTAACCTCGATCTTTGGTATCCCAAAGACTCAAGGTTCGATCTAATAGGATATTCAGACAGTGATTTTGAAGGTTGTAAACTTGATAGAAAGAGCACCATTGGTGGATGTCAACTTCTGGGAGGAAAGCTGGTAAGTTAGACAAGTAAAAAGCAAAATTCAGTGTCCACTTCCACAACTGAAGCTAAATACGTTGCCGCTGGAAGTTGTTGTGCTCAAGTCTTGTTGATAAGAAATCAACTATTAGACTACGACCTTCAGCGATCAACAATTCCAATCTATTGCGACAGCACTAGTGCTACTAATATAGCAAATAATCTAGTGCTACATTCAAAGATAAAACACATAGAGATCCGATATCATTTTATCAGAGATCATGTGATGAATGGTGATATTGAACTTTACTTTATCCCTACTAACTATCAGCTCGCTGATTTATTCACCAAACCTCTTGATGAAACATGATTCAACTTTCTCATCAGTAAGCTTGGAATGTTGAATCTTGAAGAGTGACTTTTCATCTTTCATGCATTATGTTAGTGATACAAAGTTCCCCATAATCACTTACTCTCTAAACAAATACCTCTGACTCTCAGGTTTGTTTTCTTACTCCAAATCACTGAATATTCATTCAGTAAGATGTTTTCCAAAACCAAATCTTTAATCACTGATTTTTCTTCAAATGATTAAAAGCTTTTTGATAAACAAAATCTATCACTGATATTTCTCATCAGTGATCCTTTGAAAAGAAAACCTATCTCTGACTTTTCTTCAGGGATAATTTCAAAAAGAACAAAAGAAACATTTTTTTATCTCTCTCCTATGACGTCATTTGAACCGACAATCCACGACATGCCTTTTTTCTGACATGATCGTCCGTTGCCATTCTATCTAATCAACTTCATAGGACTTGTCCATGTCATGATGAGCATTTGTTTTTCCGCCTCACACATTCTCTCTCTCTCTCTCTCTCTCCTCATATAAAAAGAATGCCTTTTTCATTTTTATCTTTTTCATGCTTTCTTCAAACTTTCAAACCAAGAAAAACTCTCTCTCAAGGCATTCAAGCAGACAAAAATCATTCAACTCTTTGAATATTCATCTTCTCAAGATCAACAGGTTTTTGTTTATCTCATTCTTAACTTCTACTTAAAATCCTACATGTTTCATCATCTTGGATTTTAAACTACTGTCTCAAACACTAAAATCATTTCTTTTCATTTTATATTTTCTAAAACTTTTGGTTTTCTACATGTTCTTTCTTCTTCACAAAGAACACTGTGTTACTCTAAAAATAATTTTTTTTTCTATGTTTCTTTCTAAAGACAGAAATTGGTAAAAATTTAATTATTATTGGACTCTAAACCTTTCTCTCCAATCTATTTCTTTCTATATTCAGAAATGGCCCAAGCATCTCTCATTGCTTCTAAGAACGTCAAGTTCAACATCATTGACTCCGAGGTCCCTAAGAACAACCATCTCGCCAGGTTGGACTTTGACGCTGAGAAATACCCATACTTGTTGGATGCAGCTGCCTTTCTGAAACAGTCGTGCCTTGCCTTCACTCTGAATGTGGACCCAAAACCATCCAAGACTCTTATGCAACAGTTTTGGTTTACAGCTGACAAGACCACCTTCACCAACAAAAAGGGTGAAGTGGTCCCTGCTATTTCCTTCACCACTGAACAAGGATCAATTCTGCTCACTGCCTATGGTCTCAAGAAAGCACTTAGACTCCCTGAGAAGACCAAAGTTGGATTTGATGTACTCCCCACTGACGCTGAGCTCATCCAATTCTTGGATGACATGGAATATTGTTGGGATAACAAGCCTCACTCTACCATCCCCAACAAATGCCTGACCAATATCCAAAAGGCAAACATGCCTTCCTAACTCAACTACATCTTCTCACACATTATTCAGAGTATGAGTGGGAAAAATGGCTCCCTGGATCAGGCGAGCAAAGTTCAGCTTCAGATGGGCTACTCGGTCATCGCTGGCAAACATTTCGACTACGCTGGTGCTATCTTTGATAATAATAAGTCAAAGATAGAGAAGACGGAGAGGGATCCCAAGATCCCATATGTAAACTTTATCTCTGCGTACCTACACTTTCTCTACGCTGATAAGTATCCAACTACTCACAATGGTTCTTTTTCCAAGGTAGGTCAGTGATCACTAGAGATCAATCCGGTGGCTAATGAGGAAAGTCTTTCAACTCTCCGCACCCGTCTCAACCACGCAGGGGGTTCCTTCTCCTGCTATCCCTGTCGGTACCACCGCTCTTAAACGACCATCAACTACTCTTTGTGGTCCCTCTAAGAAGGCCATAAAGACCAAGGAGATCACCCCTTCGGTTTCAATTCCTGAAGTAGTTTCTCAACAAACTTCTTTAGATGTTTTCTTGGGTCTCTCCTCCACAACCTCTGCAGCTACTACAACAACTGTGTCAGTGATGACAATCACTGACATTGTCCCTATGACGACCCCCATCTCCTCAGTTCTTCAACAACCACCTGAGCTAATTTCCACTATCCATATTTCTTCTATCCCCATTACTCCTCCTACTATTTCTTTGGTCTTTAACTCTCCCTCTATCTCGCAGCAACCTCATGTTGCACCCATAGGACCTGATAATCAAAATTTTGAAGGAGATTTGCACTTCTTCAACGTGTTTGAGAATTCAGGTACTCCTAAAATGCTATACACACCTCACATCTCTCCATATAAGCCTGAACAACGTTGTACTCATCCACTAACTTTACTTGCAAGACCTAATTTGGCGAATGTTGATGCTCACGTCAACAAACTGGCTGACAAGGTGGAGTCTCTCACCACCTCTGTCAATGAATCCACTGGCACTGTGAATAAAGTTGGTGAAGAGCTGACAAGGTGTACTGCTACCTTTTCCTCAAAGGTTGATTCTTCTCAAATGACAGTTGTTTAGGAGGACATTGTCAAGATCAAGGAATATCTTGTTGGAACTCATCAACAGGTACAACTCCTTCAGAGACGTTACGGAACCCTCAGCACTGATGTTTGTGATCTTTCCAGTAAGGTTGACTGCTGCACCACAGTACTTCAGCAAGTTCTCGCCAAGATGAATGAACTAGCTCCAGCGCCTACACTAAACATAGCGGTTGAATTCATTCATCAAGCTACATCAGACATTCCTGTCATCGAAGGCCGTCTTAAGCATTTGGAGGCTAAAGTCCGGTCTCTGGCTAGTGCAAAAGTTTCCCCTCAAACCGCTAAACTCTCCCTCGATGATAATGACAAAGAGGGGGAGAAAGAACTCAATGAAGAAAATATTGAGGAAGAAGCAGCTGAAGTCCAGGCGGAAGAACCTCCCCCTCATTTTGAGGGGGAGAAGGATGTTGACCAAGTCCCTCCCTCTTCTGCACTCGCTCAAATTCTAGATGAAGAAGAAGAGGAAGAGGACGAAGAAGATGATGAAGATCTTGATCTTCATGATCAAGAGAAGGAGCAACAAGCAGATGATGATGATGACGATGATGAGGAGGACGAATCCATTTGGTTCTTAGCAGTGAACGTTACTTCAGCAATAGCTTCGAAAGAATCTACAAAAGAAGCAGGTGGGAGAGGTGAAACATCTTCAGGTACTCCTTCCCAAGGCAAGCAGAAGGGTATAGGTGTCGAGGGAAACCTGAACATTGTCTCACGATCTGAGGGGGAGAATCCTTCTCAGGTATGCCTTTCCATAGTACCCATCTCTTTCTATACCTAGCATACCCCTATCTCTTTCTAAGCCTTTCTCTTTCTCTTTCCTAAAAATATACTCTAACTCCTTTTCACTTCTTGTCCAGATAGTTCTCTCCCCTGCTTAAGGGATCCGAACTACAAATAATCCCAGCTCCTGCAGCTGAAGAACAAATAATCCCAATCTCATTCAGTGAGATTGATGAAGAAGAAGAAGAAGAAGAAAAGAAGAAGAATCCCTGATCCACCCAGGAAGGCCCTCTAGACCAGATCATTGGTTAGAGGAAGAACTGAACAAAAGAATAGAGATGATCTCTCATCTAGAGAGTCAACGGCTGAAAATCCCTCTTCAGCAATCATCAAATGAGATTGATTTTCTTACTTAAGCTGATATAGAAGAATCCATCAGAGCTGAGAAGCTGATTGCTGAATGCCAACAAGACACAACTCTTACTCTTAAGGTTCAATATTCTGAGGTCAAAGACAAATGATTAAAGAAGAATCCAGTGAAAGTTCAATCTGCACTTTTAAAAGAAATTAAAGAGGAGCGCTCAAGAGAACAAGAGGTCAGCGATAACTTAGTCGAATGGTGTAAGCAAAAAGTCGACTATCCCTCCGACCCACTGAAATTAACAACCGTTGTCATCTCTGGAAGAAAGAAGAAGGACCGAACTTCTGTAACCAAGGAAATAACCAGAGAGGATGCAAGCTCAAAGGCAATGTTCGCTTCAAAAATCGAGAGTTTTGGCTACATGGAATGGCAAGAGTTCAAATATGCGTTGAAGAAATCAATGTCAACCTACACAGGCTATGTCGAAGATAACCTAGACGCCCTCATAAACAGAGTCGCTGCAGTCTTAAACGTGCCATCTGCTCTTCCTTCTAAGCCAAGGCAATTCAAAAGAAAGCCTGCTTCTTCCTCCTCTGAAAATGTCGCTTCCATCAGAAATAACACCTCCATCAAATTTTCAAAGGAAGCATTGTTCAGACCTCCTTCTGATCTCTCAGTTCTAGACCTATACCTGCCTCCTGGTGAACCATATATTCTCGGGAAAGTACTCAACAATCCTCATGGAATCTTCTTCAGAGATGATGAAGGGGAACTCATATTTCAAAGAGTCTCTGAGATTCCCATCTATCCTTTAAATCATCTCAAAGATCTTTCGTGTCTATGGTGCGACTTCTCTCCATCAGCTGATTCGATCAAATTAATCATTCATCAAGAATCATCAGATCGAAGACAAAGAGGAGAAGAAATACCTGACTATATAATCAATATTTCAAAGTCTTATCTAGATAGCTGATACATTAGTCTTTTATTTCTTGTAATCTATTAGTTAGACTTACAATAGTTAATTATTCACTTGTACTTTATATTTTCGTCTCTTGTAATTCTTTCCTTGAATTAATGAATATTTCAGTGAAGTACTTAACTCTATCAAAACTTTAAAAGATCCCTCAAAATAGTAATTGAGACATGTATGTTATGAGTCCTGATTATTCCTAATTTTGAATTAAAAATAATTTTCTTCCGTTACTTTGTCATTATCAAATAGGGGGAGATTGTTGATCCATGCTCTCTCAGTGATTTGATAAAGACCCTTTTCTACACTTAGTGAAAATTACGTTTAATAAATATGCATTAGTGTTTCATCATCAACGATCAGACTGAGTCTGTTCAGTTATCACTAATGATCTTTCTTGTAAACATTCATATGTATTAGTGTTTCACTATCAGATGTTAAATACTGAGTATATTCAGTATCGCTGAAAGTTTCTGATGTAAACAGTCAAACGTAATCCCTGAATACAAGTTTTGCGTCAACAGATGTTCATAGCTGAATCGAAGACGAAGCTGTTGAACAAAGACAAGTCTACTAGTGACCTGATGTGGATATCAGTGAAGCAAAGACAAATCTACACACACGAAGAAACCTGAGGAAAAGCTTCAGCGATAGTTGGACTTCTCCGTATCTCTGAAGAAAGAGATATTCAGCGATCGATGATCACTTAGCTTATGCCTCAAGTCTTTTTTGTCTTTCCCTTGCACAACCAGTACAATGTGTCAGAACGGACATACCTCTGCCACAAGTTGTACAAACAACTCTGTCCACTACATTGTTCATGATACGGCCGAAATCATTGTCTCCCAAAGTCAGACCCTCTCAGCAAGTCAATGAAGGACACGTGTAAAGTACTCTGCCATGCATTTAATGTATAGGGTATTAATAGAAAGATCATCTCTCCATCTGAAACAACCCCGAGGTCTTCATCTTTCTAAAATATAGAAATCCTTGTTTTCTATACTCTCAACTCTCCCATTCTCTATATTCTTGTGCAACCATCTTAGTGTTTCTTAAGTTTGTTTAGATTTAGTTCTACTTAATCTTATTCCGCAACAGACATGTAAATTGTGTTTGATTTATCAATAAACAATTCATTAAACTTTATAAACTTGTGTTTGTATTCAACCCCCCTTCTACAAACTTGTTAAGCACCTTCGGGACCAACACAAATCTAGTAAGAACCATATCAGTAATTCACATAATTTTTGCTAACAAAATCATTTGTACTACAATATGAACAATTAATTTTCTTTTGTGCAAACCTGATCAATTGATTAACATTATAAACATTATCAGGTTTGCCAAAAGTTTTACCTTTAGGAGCATTGTTCCTTTTAGCATTGGATGCATGCACAAATGATTTATGTTCCTTCTTCTCCAAATCCATTTTTTTGTCATTTGTCCTTTTATATTTACCTGAATCATCAACAAGTTTATCATAGAAAAGGTCAGAAGGACGAATCTGATCTTTATGTTTAGAAGTATGATTATCATCTGAATCAATTAAAGGATTATTAGAAACATTCACAAAATGTGAACTTGAAGTTGTTTTGATTGAGCATTCTAAATCAGCTAGATCATCTCTTGGTGATTGAACAATTCATTTTGGTGTCTTTTTCTCTGTCAACCTCACCTTGAACATAATCTCTTCAAGTTCTTTGATCACTGAAGATAAATTGTTTCTTAGATCAAACTTCTTGTGCAATTCAGACTTCGCATTCTTCTCGTTCAGAACAGTAGTTAACAACTCAGATAATTTCCCATAAGTTTCTTTATTTCAGTCTCAAAAAAATTGTAACACCCCAAATTTCGTTATGTAACCGTGGTATTCTAGTGTTAAGATTTTGTCGTTAGCACTGCGTTTGGTTCCAAGTTTGAGTTTGGCTTTTGGTGGTTTTGGACAAACCACAGTGAACTACGCGAGTTGCACCGCGACTTGAGGTCGCGGCACAACCCGCGAAACCCTCTGGATGGGTTTGGTTTTGTGTAAGCGGGCGACTTATGCCGCGGGTTGAGGTCACGGCATAACCTGCGAAAGCTTCTGGACCGACTTAAGGGTTTCAGTTTCCAAAATATATCTCATTCTCTCAATCTCTAACTCTCTCTATTCTCTCTCTTCAAATTTATCTCTCTCTATAAGTTTGGTTGGTATTCTTTGGATCTTCGGGCTTCGGTTAATCGCTAGTATTAAGTGCATTGTTCGGGGTTTCGGTGTAGAAAGCTTCATCTTCGCAAGGGGGTCGATATCTGGATCTTCGGGTTTTCGTATAAACCTATTGGGTGAGTTCCTACAATCATTTTACACTTTATACATATCAAAAGTTACCTTTTTGGAACTCCTATATATCTCAATGGTTTCAGATCTATGTTTTCTACATATTTGATATAACTTGAGTTTTGGGAGATTTTAGGGTTCCCGATCATTTGTGTTTACTAAAATGATGGATCTTATCTTATTGAAGTAAAATGATGTTTTACTTGCACATTATGTGGATATGTGAAAAGAATGTTTAAGAACTCATTTTTAATGATTTTCATTCTTACCAGAAGTTGAACTGAAAATGACATTTTGTTTATAAAATATGTTTATACCATATGTTTATCTATGGTTGGTCACATATGTTGTTGTGACGAGTCTGTACAATTACTAGCGGATCCCTAGGTTTTGAGTCGACTGATATTATTGGGAGTTTACCAAGTAAAGTAAATATAGAGCTACATGTGCATTAAATTGTGAGACTCTGACCGTTAACAAATATAGAGCTACATGTGCATTAAATTGTGAGGATCTGGCCTTTAACAAATATAGAGCTACATGTGCATTAAATTGTGAGGCTCTGGCCGTTGACGAATATAGAACTACATGTGCATTAAATTGTGAGGTTCTGGCCGTTAATAAATTATGGAACTACATGTGCATTAAATTGTGAGGTTCCATAAGCTAATCAAAACGAAGAACTACATGTGCATTAAATTGTGAGGTTCTGGAAAAAAGGTTTATGGCCTTATTTTAAATGGATTATGTTCCTATCAATGGAGAACTTGGAAATGCTCGTTAGAAATATTTCCATTTGGATGCAAATGTTTATATCTCTAATTTTTTATAAACTGTGTGTTCTCACTAGGCTTTATAAGCCTAACACTTTTTCTCAAATGATATGTATAACAGGTTTCCCTTAGCGGTGGGATGCACTGGGTTTTGAGAGACGAGTTGGGTCTCGGGGCATTTTGAGATGACTAATGTGTTGATAGTTAGGCATTGTTAAGTCCCATCCTTTTGATGAATTTTGGATTGTCAACTGATGTAATCTAGATAGTTTTGTTTAGATTAGTCTGTTGATGAATTCTATATCCGTTCAGATTTTGTATAGTCTTAAGGACTGATCCCCTTTATGGGAGGTTTATACCAATGTGGATGTCTTGTTGCCATAATTCCAGGTTTTATTTTACTCTGAATTTTTGAGTGTTACAAGTTGGTATTAGAGCTCTAGTTTAAGCGAACTAGTCATGAATGTAAGATGTCTAGACTTAGACTGAGTTTGATAGGCATTGATTGTGAGATTCGATAGAACTTCTAAGTTGGGTTAGTCTTAGAATCGACGGAGGTTATGTTAATCAAGTGTTGTGATGGTGGTAACAAGAACCCTTATGTGTTATATGTTCATAATCTCACTTAGCTAATGTGATTATGAGGATATTTTACGTGAGTTTAATTGGTTTGCTAATGTTATGACAATTGGTAGATGTAGCGGTACGTTTCTTTCGGGCGTGTTTCAGTTAAAATCTTCCTTACCCTTTCTCGTGCTTGTGTTTACCTGCTCTACCTTGGTATGTTGACCGTTAGAGTAGTGTGGAAGTTTCTAAGTGAGTAAGCTAAGGAATGATTGTTGTTTATAGCAATGTCTCTTTGGGATGATAGTAAGTGCGTAGAATGCATTAAGTTAATCATCTTGAGCCAGATTCGTTGGTGGAATTAGAATTATATCTTGTTAGATCGATTCTATTTCGATGAGTTCTGTAAGTTAATTAATGGGATGGTTGCCCTATTATGCCTGAGGCATCCGGTTGATTATAGTACGTCAGGATGTTGGGAAGTGTAATATTAAGGTGTGAGTGCCGACCGAATTCATGCATTAAATTTATTTCTAAAATAAGGTTGCATAAATTGCTTTTCATGATCGCCAACCATAAAGTAAATTACCTTATAACGTTTTGGCAAAACATTTAGCAATCAACATATTTTAAACTATGAGCATAAGCATGCTTAAAATGGTTTGTTGCACCTGATTTCAAATTGTTATCAAAACTCTCTTTATTCACGTCTTGTGTTTAAATGCTATTTTTGGATGTCGAAATATCTGTGTTTTAACGCTTTTTGAGTTAATGGGCAAGTAGCTGTAGAATTTTGACCTTGACATTGGATCTCTTCCACGTATGTCAATGGTTTTAAAGGAAGAGTTATTCCCATGCTTTTGAATAGGAGTTTATTGGGAATTTTAGTTGTGTGAGTTTTGTAGAATTCTTGGAGTTTTGTTTACGGATTCTTTTGTCGCATGTGTATACTTTCTGATGCGTGAGTTTAATCTCATTGCGTGCAAGTTATGAGTTCTTTGGGCGTCGTGTCTCATCAAAAATCTTGTCAAAATGGTCGCCTTATCTTGTGTTGCAAAATGGAAATTTAGACACCACTTGATTTTAGTATTAAGGAGTTTTATGAAAATCCAGTTGAATTATGGTGTCTCATCTTACGACTTTTGTGTCGCACAAATAATTTCAGGAACATGTGCATATGCATCATTGTGTGCGTTAATTTCAGGGTTTTGTTAACAAATGTCAATCGTCGTGTACTATGTGCATTGGATTTAAGTATAACATTGGTGTGAATGATTGCATAAACGATTTATGTTATTTTTAAAAACAAAACTTTCGTTCTGATCGTATTTCCATCATTAACTCTTACTGTTAAAATTTCCGCAAAGCATTTAGCGAGTTAGCAGTATTTTTGTCGTTGTAGTTTCTATTTTGTCAAATGTGTTTATATTTACAACGTGAAGCTTTAAACTCGATTTGAAATTTTATTTGCATCCCCGTTATTTTACCGCCCTTTGGGGAATGAATTGTTGCAGATGGGGTGAGTTGAAAATTCTTTTGTTGCAACGCCTCTTGGTTATAGAGGAGGAATTTTAAATATAAAATTGTGATTTTTCCTTTGGAGTTGTAGAAACAATTGTTGCACATGTTGAAGTGCAAGAACCTATTTTCACGTTTATAGTGTAAACTATTGCGTATGTTTTACTCGGTATTTCTCAGGGTGCGAGTATTTTGTTAAGTTTTCGTATTCGGTAACTTGGATTGTTTTAACATCATAAATTGCTCATGTCGAGCTTGAATATTTCAACAAGTAAATAGCGCGATTTACATATTCTGGGTGATTTTGTACACGTAAAATCTACATTATGATTTATGCATCTTTGATGATTTTGTGCAAACAAAAGTCTATTTCATGACATATGCATCTTAGTATATTTGCATTCATAAAACCTTTGGAAAATCTTTGGTCCCAATACGTGTTGAGTTTTTAGAAAGCATGATTTATGGTGTGGGTTTTCATAAGCATTGTTTAAAGACATTTCATTATTTGGGGAAAACCGTTAAATGACGGTTAAATGTGTTTTAAGGTTTACGAGACTTTCGTTGGAAATTTACGTGAAGTGTCGGGCCTTTGGCTCGGGTTTTGACTGAATGAATCGTGTGGACATTTGTCCGGATTTATAACCGCAATGAAAGATTTTAGTATGATGGAGTCTTGAGAACATTTGTACGGGTTAAAAACAGTTGTGAAATTTTTGGAGTATGATGGCGATTATTTCATGCCATTGGGAGTTACATGTTTTGGGAACTTTGTTTTTTCAGTTGGAGTCATGTAATGTTAGACAGTGCTGTAGATCCATAGACAGTCTGTCTGTTTTGTAAAGCCTGAGGTTTTGGGTTACACTTAGTGACCGCTCGGGTTGGCTAGCGAGTAGACAATAGGTGGCACGAGCTGCTGAGTTGGAACTCGTCTGGATTGGATAGGCACCCGTGTCCGTAAGCCCTTGAGGTGGAACTCGACGGAGTATGGCTAGAGGCAATAAACGGTTTGAAGTTGTGATGTCTGCTATGGCATGGGAACTAAGATCGGGATACGCGGTGAAATCCAATAACATCATGGGTGGCCCCATTCATTTGTTCTCGCCACCCAAGATCGAAACGTTTAGAGGTCATGCGAGGAAGTTGTATGGGCGGCCTACTTGCGTATCCTTCTATTCTCTTTGTGTAAGGGTCTCTCCGTCATAGACCCGGGTTATTTTAAACACTAATGTTATATTTTTAGCAGCTTTGGTTATGTGGAGTCGACGGTAAATGATGGCTTTAATATTGGGTTATCCCCACGTATATTACTGTTTGAATGAAATGTGTTATTCCTACATATTGATGTTTATTTTTCTTTCATTTTTGGTCGTGTGAGTATTAGGCCTAGTGTCCATGTTTTCGTACGTATGATGTGGATGGTGTTACTAATGTTTCGTACTTCGAGTTAGTACAAGTTGTGTCAATTTATAAAGTATTGTTGAAATAAAGGATCCATCTTTGAAATTGCATAACTTTGAAAAGGAGTTGTTCGATGTTTTAATATTCATTTTTTCGAAAGGTTCTGTTTTAAAGAGAAGTCCATCAATTTAATTGCTTTTACTTATGTAAAACTCTTGAACTCTCTAGGCGTTAAGCCTAATCCTTTTTATTTTTCAGCATGTGCATCAAATTCCTGTTATGGGTTTTATTAGCGCCCGTCCTTTATAGTCCGAATGTATAGATTGGTGGTATGTTTAGAGGTTAATTTTTATAATGTGGTTATAGACGAAGTATTTATGGAAGTATTAAGAAACTTGAATAAGGGCTACTTCCAGATTTGGAGTCGGATCGGAGTTGAGTGATAACAGAATCTTTGTTAACCGATCGCCGGAAAGACGCATTAGTACGCCTTGTAAGAATATATTTATTGATATTAGGAATGGATCAGTGAAATCTGAGAGTTTTGGGAAGATTAGCATCGACCGTTAGCTTTGAGTTTGGAACCGTGCAGTTCGAAAGAAATTGGTAGATGGAAAGTTGAGGTCGCTAAATTCCTGGAGGTAGTAATTGTCACCTAAGGTTGGGAGGCAACCGTAACCTTGTGAGTAAAGGTTACTTTAGAAAGTTGAGTGTTCGCTCGGTTAGGAGTGAAATGTGCCCAAGAAGGGTAGCTATTTCGGGTGTCGGTATTAAGATCACGTTAATGATTGGGTTTGAGACGATATTCTCTGCGAACAGTGTTCCATTGAGAAGATTAGATTTCGAGGACAGAATCATTCTATGGTTGGGAGTATTGTAACACCCCAAATTTCGTTATGTAACCTTGGTATTCTAGTGTTAAGCTTTTGCCGTTAGCACCGCGTTTGGTTCCAAGTTTGAGTTTGGTTTTTGGTGGTTTTGGACAAACCACAGTAAACTACGCGAGTTGCACCGCGACTTGAGGTCGCGGCACAACCCGCGAAGCCCTCTGGATGGGTTTGGTTTTGTGTAAGCGGGCGAGTTATGCCGCGGGTTGAGGTCGCGGCATAACCCGCGAAAGTCCCTGGACCGACTTAAGGGTTTCAGTTTCCAAAATATCTCATTCTCTCAATCAATAACTCTCTCTTTAAATTTATCTCTCTCTCTAAGTTTGGTTGGTATTCTTTGGATCTTCGAGCTTCTGTTAATCGCTAGTATTAAGTTCATTGTTCGGGGTTTCGGTGTAGAAAGCTTCGTCTTCGCAAGGGGGTCGATATCTGGATCTTCGGGTTTTCGTATAAACCTATTGGGTGAGTTCCTACAATCATTTTACACTTTATACATATCAAAAGTTACCTTTTTGGAACTCCTATATATCTCAATGGTTTCAGATCTATGTTTTCTACATATTTGATATAACTTGAGTTTTGGGAGATTTTAGGGTTCCCGATCATTTGTGTTTACTAAAATGATGGATCTTATCTTATTGATTTAAAATGATGTTTTACTTGCACATTATGTGGATATGTGAAAAGAAGGTTTAAGAACTCATTTTTAATGATTTTCATTCTTACCAGAAGTTGAACTGAAAATGACATTTTGTTTATAAAATATGTTTATACCATATGTTTATCTATGGTTGGTCACATATGTTGTTGTGACGAGTCTGTACCATTACTAGCGGATCCCTAGGTTTTGAGTTGACTGATATTATTTGGAGTTTACCAAGTAAAGTAAATATAGAGCTACATATGCATTAAATTGTGAGGCTCTGGCCGTTAACAAATATAGAGCTCCATGTGCATTAAATTGTGAGGCGCTGGCCGTTAACAAATATAGAGCTACATGTGCATTAAATTGTGAGGCTCTGGCCGTTAACAATTATAGAGCTACATGTGCATTAAATTGTGAGGCTCTGGCCGTTGACGAATATAGAACTACATGTGCATTAAATTGTGAGGTTCTGGCCGTTAATAAATTATGGAACTACATGTGCATTAAATTGTGAGGTTCCATAAGCTAATCAAAACGAAGAACTACATGTGCATTAAATTATGAGGTTCTGGAGAGAAGGTTTATGGCCTTATTTTAAATGGATTATGTTCCTATCAATGGAGAACTTGGAAATGCTCGTTTGAAAGATTTCCATTTGGATGCAAATGTTTATATCTCTGATTTTGTATAAACTGTATGTTCTCACTAGGATTTATAAGCCTAACACTTTTTCTCAAATGATATGTATAACAGGTTTCCCTTAGCGGTGGGATGCACTGGGTTTTGAGAAACGAGTTGGGTCTCGGGGCATTTTGAGATGACTAAAATGTTGATAGTTGGGCATTGTTAAGTCCCATCCTTTTGATGAATTTTGGATTGTCAAATGATGTAGTCTAGATAGTTTTGTTTAGATTAGTCTGTTGATGAATTCTATATCCGTTCAGATTTTGTATAGTCTTAAGGACTGATCCCCTTTATGGGAGGTTTATACCAATGTGGATGTCTTGTTGCCATAATTCCAGGTTTTATTTTACTCTGAATTTTAGAGTGTTACAAAAATTTTCTTTCTTTGAAGACTCTAACATTCTTCTGCTCAATTTTCTTCTTCTCTTTCTCAAATTTGTCTCTCTCCATGATAATAACTTTCTCAAAGTCTGACACTTGTTGAGAAAATTTAGCACATTTCAGATCAATGGATTTCTTTTCTTCAAATGACATTTTTGAGAAATCAAAAAACTTTTGTGCAAAAAAATTTCTTTCTCTTTCAAACTCTTCTCTTTCTTTCTTTAACTTCTTTTCATCTTGAGATATATATCTGTTCTTTCATTTCAGCAATCCTCTTGCGAAGCACAACATTATCTCTTTCCAAAACATTTCTTTTCTTTTCAATCTTCTTTATCTCCTCTTGAGTTCTTGAGTTGTTAATCTCTTTTGTCGAATTTTCTTTCAACATGTTTATCTCAACCTCAAGATTAAACACTTTATCTCTTAACAGGTTTCGTGCAGCAAAGATTTGTGAATTTATCTTTTTCAGCCCATCACATGTCTCTCCAGCAATATTTGCTCTTCTTCTGAGATCATCAAGCTCTTTTTACATTAATTCTTTATTTGACTAAGTAGAGTTTGCATTAAGACCTTCAGACTTCTTCCGCTTGGTTTGAAGATTTGAAATCTCCTTTTCTTTTAACTCAATGATTTCTGCAAAATTAATTTTAGAATTAGAAATGCAATCTGAGCAAATAAAACTTTTCTCTTAAAATGTAAAATTTTCTTTCAATTTATTGATCTGATCAAGAAGAGATGAATTCTAAATTTTCAGATTCTTATTTTTAGCTTCAAGGACTGGAATCTCTGGCATATAAGCGATAGCACAATCTCTTTTTGTCAAAACAGTATTTCTTTTCTCGTCAATATAAGGCATCTTGAAATCTATTGAAAATGAGCTAGAAATGATCGTTAGTTCGAAAGATAATCAACAATTAAAACACTTAAAAATTTTCAGAAAAAAACTTTCCCAAAAAATTCTAAGGTAAGATTTCTCACACCACTGAGTTTTAAAGACAATTCGCACACCAAAAAAAAACACTAGAATTCGTAGAAAGTGAGGAATTCGCACACCACTAAGTCACAATTTGCACACAAGAAGCAATTCGCATGACTTGATATATGAAAAATACGAAATTCGCACGTTCCTATACGCGAAATCTGAGGAACTCGCACGATATTGTATGCGAATTTTGAACAATTCGCACACGACTATATGCGAATTCTTGACTTAGACAAAAAAAATTAAAATTTAAGCTTTTCGCATGAACTTTTCGTATGACAGGGAGATGCGAATTCTACACTCAGAAAAAAAAATTCCTTGATATCTTTATGTGAATTCTGAGATATTTGTATGCCTCATTATGCGAATTCACCACTTTTCGTATAAGGACTTGTGCGAATTATGTCCTTAAAATTATTTTCCACCAACTTTTCGTATGAGAGAGTTATGTGAATTTTTCACTTCTCGTATAAGACTATAAGCGAATTCTGTGATTTTCGTAAAACACTCTTATGCGAGTTCCATACTTGTAAACTCAAAAAAATAGAAATCTAAGCGAATTCCTTATGCGAAAAGTATGGATCTTGCGAGTTCTTCAACGATTATGCGAGTTCTTCAATTTCTCGATGAAAAATTCCTTCCAATCGATTGAAACCTTATCAATCCTTCGAATTCAAGTATGAAATTTCACCAATTCAGTCTCGAACAGTATTAGTACCAATTACAATAAAAGAATTACAGAAAAATTGACTCAAACATACAAACCCATGATTGTACAGTGTTTAAACTCGTAAAAGTTAAAAATCACAAAAAAAATCCAAATTGAATGAACATTTACAGTGCAATTGTGAATTTTATCTATACAAATTGATTCTATGATACTAATCGAACACAATACAATCCAAAATTCAATCAATTACAGTCTAAAATTCATGAATCTATCAAAGAACATAAACTCAGAGTGTGATGCCATTTTCTTGTTGATTTTGATCGAATTAAGCTCTGATACGAATTGTAGTTCCAGTTTCTAACTCACGATGATCACACAAACATATAGGAAATTCTCTTTTATTGATTGAACAACGATGACAAAAAATCCTTTAGTCACGTGTATATTAGGGCCACAGATCTCACGTGTAAAATATTTTCTCTATATATGTTATACGAAATTTGTGATGTCTTGTGCGTGTTTTCTATCTCAACTACAAACAATTACAAAGACATAAACTATTTATACTTAGTCAACACATGTTGACTTTACAACACAAACACTTAGACTTTACAAACATTTACACAAAAGACCCTCATTTAATCTTGAATACAATTCTGACTCAACAAGTTATTTAGGATTTCTTCGATGCCAGGAATGACGTCATCTGGCTTTGTGATGGGTAGCTTATCGACCCCAAGGCGTAGAGCAACTTCAAAATCCATTTTACTGAAGTATTTGGCGTGCACACGCATGACCTCTTTTATGCATCCGTTGGCGATCGTGAACTCTTTTCTTTGTCTAAGTCTTTGATTTGTGAATGCATGAAGTTGTGGTAGATCGTAAGGGAAAAAGTTCACAAGATCAGAATCATAGAATACATGTTTCTTCCCATCTTTCCTCTCAACATGATACTTTGTGTACATTACAACCTTGTTCGCGAATGAATGAAGAGTGATGCCAAGAATGATTTTGATGTCAGAGGTTAAGAAGATCATGGCTTTTTCTTGGGCAGTGTTCCAAAATCTTTTTCTCACTTCCTCTTTCCTGAGGGGGTGGATGTTTGGATGAAGGAATACCCTTTCATCCTCTGCGCTGTACATGAAGTTATACATGTTCTCGTGGAAGGTTGGTTCTTTCGGTGGTGGTCTGGGAATTGGAATTCTCATGGTGTCCATAGATTGAACAATCTGCTGCACTCGATCATCCATTGGCTTCTTTGCATAGATTATATCAGCAGCAGAGGGTTTCTTCTTCTTCTTAGGTTCAGAGGAGATGGAGACTTTGGTCTTCTACGGTGCATCCTCTGCGGTCATAGACTTCTCACTTTCTTCGTTTACATTTATCGGTTCAAGGGCTGAGAACTGTACGAGAGGTACAGAGGCCACTAAAATGATCTCAGGACTTGATGATTGCACAATTTTTTCCAGGCCCTCTGCGATGCATTCTGATCTCATGTTTACTTTTGCTTTCTTCAGGGGTTCTACGGGAATGGTGACATTTGCACTTGAGTTTAGGACTCTAGAGGCACAATATTTGGTCTTCTAGGAAGTTCCTTCTGAGCCTACTTGTATTGTATTAAGGGAAGTGGCTGCAATGGGTTTTGCAGTTGTTGATGGCAGAGCCTTTTCTCCCCCTCATGATGAACCGAAGGACCAGCTCCATCCGATCCTTGGTTATCATGCTTCCCCCTCTTGTTGTCTACCTCAGCTTCACAGAAGGAGGGTTCCTTCCTTTGACGCTTCTTCTGGACGACAAGCTTTAAACTTGTCTTTACGGAGCTTTCAATCCTTGAGACTATGTCTCCTGCTACCAGAATAGCCTTGTTGATTTCATAGTCTGTGATGAACTTCATTAGGGCTATGTTTTTATGTACAGAGTCTATAGATTTGTTGGCTTTCTCTGTGAAGTCATCTCCAACCTTGTTCACTTTGTTTAGCAGTACCTCCCCCATTTGGTGAAGCTCTGCCTTTGTTGCTAGATTTGAAGGGAAGCACAATTCAGCTTGGGATTGAACAGATGTTGCTGTAGGGACCATGGTACTGCGAACCATGTCCTTAATTTCAGATCGGAGTGATTGGAGGCCTTCTGCTACGGATGTTGAAGGACTTGCAGAAGGTTCTGGAGCTTGTTTCTGTTTAGTGACTATTTTAGCAAGGCACTTTAGAGCCTCTGTATTTTCCTGAACAACCTTTGTCAACTTGTTGAATTCTGTTTTGGAGACTGAGTTGTTAGAGGCAAGGGATAGTTTCTTGACATCCGCAGAGTTGGTTATGGACACGTTCTTCAATGTGTTGACCGTCTCTATGAGCTGCTCCAACCTGAATGATAAGTGGCAGGAGATAGAGCTTTGCAACTCATCCAGTCTTTAGTATACATTGTTAGAAAAGGTTTGGAACTCATCCTTTCTAACAAAGGCACCAGGGGTAACCTCTAGATCAACACATGATCCAGATTTGGCCAACGCTCTTTTAGCACCTTCAGAGCTTGATTTGACGTTGGGCTCTGTAGGTTTTTCTTCTGATCCTTGATATTCTTTAGAAGAACCGTCTACAGAAGTTCTGTCATCGACCTTTTCAAGTGAAGATTCAGAGTCTTGCACTTGAGTGTCGATGAGTGGACTCATTGGTTGGTCTAGAACCGCAGAGTCATTATGCTCTCTTACAAGTTGCTCTGAACAGCCAGGGGTGGTTCCCTCGTGTGTGACAGAGGCAACAGATGCCTCTGCATTGGTGGGCAATGTGCTCTGAGGCAATAGATCACTTTTATCAGCACCAACATCCTTTTGAGAGGGTTTGGTTGTTTGGTTTTCCCCGTCTATGTGTGAGCAGATGAGGAAAAAGGTTCCTCTGTCCAGATAGGTTGGGTTGGGCTCGGAATTTGCACTCCTGCTTCAATACCTTGCTACACTAGACCTGCAGAGGCAGATGGGTGGTTTGCACTGGGAGTTGGGTTGCTTGGTGTGCCATCTAGGGCATCTTTTTCGCCCATAATCTCCTCCTCCTTTTCTTTTTCACCCTCCTCTCTTTCACTCTCTTGTCTTCGTCCACGTCCTCTAATGGTGTGGGTAGATCCTCATACATAAGGGCTAGACTTGCTAGAGCCTCTGGCAATGGTTTCAGAGGGATATCCTCTGTGGCTGGTGGACTAAGTCTTTCCACCACTTCACTGGCAATTGCTGCTGCTAGAGATATAGGACTTCCAGTTTCTGATCTTTCCTCGAACCTTTGATCTATCTTAGTGTTCTGAGGCTCCTCTATTATCATTTTCCTCATCCTTCTTCTCCTCTGCAGAGGCACTTCTTCCACCTCTGCAGGGTCGATCGTGGTGTCCATGGCTTGTACCTCTGGAGTGGGTACAAAGGCCTCTGTATCTTGATTCTCATCTGCCTCAGTCCTCTTCCTTATATTTTTGTTCTTCTTCTTTGGGGGTTGTTCAACCTCTATAGCTTGAACCTCTGGGGGAATTGGTACTTCTTCTACTCCAATCCTCTTTCAGGATTTGTTTTTCTTTTTCTCCTTTTTCTTATCACTTCCCTCCCCTCTCTCTGTTCTTTCCTCTCTATCTACTCTCTGCTCTCTTTGGTCTCCTCCTTGTATTCCCTCTGTGATATTCAACCTAATAAAAAACAATTTCCTCACCCTCTATGGCTCCTATGCGTGGAGGGGTTGCAGGACTCGGTTTTGGAATCCTGTGACCAAGTCTGTAGGCCCTTCTAGCTTCTCTACCCAAGTAGGTTAACATCTTCTCTGGCATAGGTCGAGCATTCGGGTAGCCAAAAGTGTTAGTCCAAGTTTTCAAACAATTCAATCAAAATCTACTATATTTGACAATTATGATCAATATTCTACAGAGAGAGTAGAGATAGAAATTTCTCAAGTCGTATATCTCTTTAAAGTCATATGAATTACAAGAACTCTTACAATGACTAGCTCTCTCACACAATGAATAGCTAACTTAGAAACACTCAAGCTACTATATATATGGTCAAACACCATATTCACTCACATGTAAACAACATTGACTTATCTAAGACTTGATTTTGTTTGACTTTACAGACTTTTACTTTTCTACATTAAATTTTGGATAAAACTATACACTAACAATCTCCCCCTTTGTATTCAAGATTTAAAAAAATTTGACAAAAGTCTTCAGCTCTAAATTCTTCAAAACTTTATCTCTGACGGCTTTAAACATTGAAGCTCTGACAATCTTCAAACTTTCAGCTTTTGAAGAATCTTGAAAAGTCAACCACTTTTGCTTTGTAAAGTCTTCAATTCTTGAACAAAAATTTGAATCTTTTGAAACTTCTTTGAACTGTAAGAAATCTTTGATCTTTGAGGAATCTTTCAATACTTGTATCTTCATCTTTGTGATCTCTGATCAGTCTTTGGAAAACAAACTTTCTTAAATCGACTTTGAAACGTTTTTGTCAGAATCTTTTTGAATCTCCCCTTTTTGATGAGATTCTTGAATAAAACTTTCATCTGACTGACTTGTAATCTGACTTGAAATTCCTTAATATCTCCCCTTTTTTGATGAATTGTGAGCAGCAAAATCATCAAAACCTTTTCAAGTCATCACAGTCTTTTCCCTTTTGATTTGTGTATGAGTCAATTAATAAGATGTATATACCTGAATCTTTTCAAATTCAAATATAATAAGAATTGTAACCCTGAATCAACAAATGATACAGTTAATGTCAGGATCGAATTCTCAACAAGAATTAATTCTCAGAAACAATATCAAAGAAGTTTGTGAAATAACACTTTGATATTTAATCAAACAGAAAATCAAAACAGAATATAATCAACAAACTGTAAACTTGTATTGAATGCTTTGAAGTTACAAGATTACTCACTCAACCTCAATATTGATGAACAGGCTCACCAATACGAATTCTACTTCTCTAGAATTAGGATCTATGCCTTGAGGTTGATTTTTTCTCTAAAAAAATGAAGAAAACAAAAGTTAACTCATTATTCTAAACTATACAATATATATACTGAATACAAAGATAATTACAATAAATAAAATATCTTCAGTATATCTTCCATGTATATCTCTAAGCTTCCATGTATATCCTTTCATACGAATCTTCATCATATAAGCAGTATTAATCTTCAGCAGCATTAAATTCCTTCTAGCAGCATTAACTACTAAGCAGCACTAACCACTAGCAGTACTAACTAGCTAAGCAGTACTAACTTTGTTCAAGCAGCACTAACTATGACTAGCAGTATTAACTACTAGCAGTAGTAACACTCAGCAGTATTAACCTTTAAGTCTTCTAGCAGTAGTAACTTTGAACCAGCAGCATTAACCATACTTGAGTTTTTCTTCAGTTCCCAACAAATCTTCTTTGCGGAATAACACTTTGATATTTAATCAAACAGAAAATCAAACAGAATATAATCAACAAACTGTAAACTTGTATTGAATGCTTTGAAGTTACAAGATTACTCACTCAACCTCAATATTGATGAACAGGCTCACCAATACGAATTCTACTTCTCTAGAATTAGGATCTATGCCTTGAGGTTGATTTTTTCTCTAAAAAAATGAAGAAAACAAAAGTTAACTCATTATTCTAACTATACAATATATATACTGAATACAAAGATAATTACAATAAATAAAATATCTTCAGTATATCTTCCATGTATATCTCTAAGCTTCCATGTATATCCTTTCATACGAATCTTCATCATATAAGCAGTATTAATCTTCAGCAGCATTAAATTCCTTCTAGCAGCATTAACTACTAAGCAGCACTAACCACTAGCAGTACTAACTAGCTAAGCAGTACAAACTTTGTTCAAGCAGCACTAACTACGACTAGCAGTATTAACTACTAGCAGTAGTAACACTCAGCAGTATTAACCTTTAAGTCTTCTAGCAGTAGTAACTTTGAACCAGCAGCATTAACCATACTTGAGTTTTTCTTCAGTTCCCAACAATCTCCCCCTAACTTGACTTTTAGGAAAAGAAGTCAAGTTCTTCAGAATTAATCTTCAAGATGCTCCCAAAACTCTATCATGGCCTAAATCCCAGTGTTTGCATCCAATCCCAAACTCTGATTGATGGTTCTTTGAATCAAGTATTTAGCCATTTCTGAATCTGGAACACATCTTAACTTTTTCTTCAGCATGGCATGAAGCTTCAATCTGCTATGATTATACACTCTATCCACTAGGAAGTATTCAGTGTGATTTAAATCCAAAGTCACTGTATATACTCCACTAATTTCATATAGAGTCCAACTGTTGACCGACTTGAATACATCCTTGATCATATGCTTTAGAATATCTGCATACAAATTCATTCCTATCTCAAACATCTCTTCAAGATCTGATCTAGAGCATGTTCTTACTATCTTTGCCCAAGTAGTGAACACCTCATACTTTTCATCCTTCCTTTTTAACCTTATGTATTCCTTTCCATCCACTGTCAATGTATCCCAGAGAATGACCTCAGGAGGCTTAACTCCTACAGTTTCTGCTGAAATTGGTTCAGGCACTTTGTCCATCACTACCATATACAAATTTACATCATTTGTGTTTGATGGCTCTTTCTGTTTAGACGACTCAAGTGCCCCTTCTTCTTCAGCAACCTTTTTAGCCTCTTCTTCAGATACTTTAGGCTTCTTGATTGGCTTTCTCCTTGCCATCATTTTTGTTCTCTTTAAAGTTCTTAGACTTTCTCCCAGAGTGGACTCTTTCTTAGGAGGTGTTTCTTGCTCATCTGGAAATGGCTTTTGACAATCAAAGTCATTACTTTCTTTTATCCTCTTCTCCATCTCCACCCTAGCAGTTTCATTTCCCTGAAGCTTTAACATCTCTGAATCATAGAGCTCTTTGATCTTCTCAAAAGACATTTTGGAGAACATCTCCTTTTTGACTCCTACAGCACCTTTAAGAAATATAATCATCTTGTTTCTCTCTTGGGTACCTAGGAATGTCTTTGAGGGTTTTCTCTTCTTTGCAGCTGTTTTCACTACTAATTTCTTCATACTTGCAGCTTTCTTCTGTGCAATTTCAGTTGCCATACTCTGTTGATAAGCTTCATTCAGTTCAGCAGCTAGAGCTTTTGCCATTTCCCTGTCCTTTTCCATCTGAACTCTTTCTTCTTTTTCAATATCCTCCTGCATCTTTTTAGCTAGGGCTTCATCTGATTCAACCAACCTTTGCTTTTTGATTGGTTGATCAGATTCTACCATCTTTGCTTTTCCTTTGTCTTTGCTCATTGCCTTTTTACTGTTATCTTTCTTGATCACTTCACCTTGTTCTTTTATGATTACACCTTTGGTCTTTGAAGTGACCTTAGGAGTATCATTCTTGGCTTTTAGTAAGGTTTCTGCAATCTCAAGATCTGTTAAAACTTCTTTCACAGTTTCTGCTGCTTTATTAATGTCAGCAGTAGTAACTGTTTCTGCTGCTTCTTTTGATTCTTTTGGCACTGAATCTGTTTGTGTTTCTGCTTCCTGCTCCCCCTCAACATCAAGTTTTTCTCTATCAATCTCCCCCTTTCTTGTGACTTCTTCCATGTTGATCTCCCCCTTTTTGGGAGCATCATTTTTAGACTTCCTTCTCCTTAGTTGGAATTGCTTTCTCTTCTTCCTTTGTACCAGACTAACTACCATCCTCTTCAGCTTAGCAATCTGTTCTTGTTGTGACAGAATGACTAGCTTCATTTCTTCAATTTCTTTGCCTTCTTTGAGAACATCTTGATTGATGTTCCCCATTGTTTCCATCAATTCATAGTACGTATATCTGTCCTCACCCTCTCCAGAAGTGTTACCCTCCTTTGAAGGATCATTGGATCTTTTATTAGTGGAAGTCTTCTGCCTTGCAGAAGCACTATCCACCCCTGTGGTTTCTTGGCACCAGGGACCTTCAAATGATTGCTCATTCAAAGTTGCCATGGGGGAGGTCTTATTGTTGTTACCACTTTCCTCCTCTGTACTAGCAGGAGTAGTGGCAGCCTCATCACCCATATGCTCTACCTCCTCCTCAGAGAGCACCTCCTTTGGGTTGGGAGACACCCTTGTGGTTTCCCTTTGGATATTCTCTAGGGGAGAATTCTCCCTTAGAGGGCTTATAGGCTTAGTGGGTAATGGTACAAGAAGGGAAGGAGCCTTCTTTACCTGTTTCCTCTTGTAAGTTTGGGTGATTGGAGAGGTTGGTTTTTCCAGAAGGGACTGGGGAATTGATTTTGAGAGGGAAGGTTGGGCTTGGCTAGCAGTGGGTTGGTCTAATGGGGGCCTTGACCCTGCTGTCATACCTTCATTGGTTTGGGACACCACCATCATTGTAGAGAACAATGGGGTGTCAACTCCTTCAGAGTCCCCAGCAGATCTTCTCATATTTGAGAAAACCTTGCCTTTGGGGGGTTTAGGTACATATACCCCAACAGGTTGAGGTATATCCATCAATTCATGAGTAATAACTTCTTGAACAAACCTGGGATACATAAAGAAGCTCTTTTTGTTTCCCATGTTTGAGACAAGATCACTGAAAATCATTTTAGAAAAATTATACTTTCTGGCAGTGGCCAAGCACACTAAAGCATAAGCAATAGTGCTGCTGAACTCACTCCATCCAGTAGTCTTTTTGGAGATACAATGCATAAGAGTATGGACAAAGAAACGCCATTGGGGTGAAAATTTTGCTTTAGAGAATTTGAAAACTCCCAATGGGCCTCCATACCCCATGCTTGTAAGATTGGAAAACAGTTCATCGTTCGGAATGGAGGTTATACCAGAGGCATCGTCTAGACGTAGACTGATGCGAATAACCTCTTCAGTAACTGTTAGTGATTGATCACAGATTCTTGTCTTGATCATCTGCACACCATTCTCAACAACAATGGTTGCATTAGCCCAGAACTGCCTTTGATGCTCAATATAGATTGTAGGGGATACAATAAGAGCATGAGCAATGTGGCTTGACTTGAGGAAATCCACAATCTGATGAAATCCTGCAGCTTGCTTTGGCTTTTGTAGCATCGCAATCTCGTTGTGCTCGTCGATGAAAGTCATGGATGCCATTGATCTTAGTGAAAAGCTTGCCTGAAAACTTCGAACTTGAGAGAGAAAAGGTTTTGAGCGCAAGAGAACAGTATGCAAAGAGTCGTTATGAACTTTTAGGCGGGCAAAGAGTATTTATAGTATTCGGAACATAAGCAGTATTAACCTAGAGCAGTATTAACTACTAGCAGTATTAACTGAAAGCAGTATTAACTACTAGCAGTATTAAATACTAGCAGTATTAACTGAAAGCAGTATTAACTTCTAGCAGTATTAACTGAGAGCAATATTAACTACTAGCAGTATTAACTACTAGCAGTATTAACTACTAGCAGTATTAACTGAAAGCAGTATTAACTACTAGCAGTATTAACTGAAAGCAGTATTAACCACTAGCAGTATTAACCACTGAAAGCAGTATTAACCACTAAAAGCAGTATTAACCACTAAAAGCAGTATTAACCACTAAAAGCAGTATTAACCACTAAAAGCAGTATTAACTAACTTACTCCTTTTAAACTTTCTAAACACTGAGTACTGCTATGCATATCCTGAAACAGAAGATTAGTAACTCCAAGAATAATATACAGATATAAAACCACTTTTTGAGAAGGGGATTATTCAGAGTTGATCATTCCCACACTTGTTACCAAGAAAGTGAATCTACCCACATCAAAAGCTTTAGTGAATAGATCAGCAAACTGATTATCAGTGTGAACTTTGACAACTTGAATAAGTTTCTTTTCATTACAATCTCTTATAAAGTGATACCTGATCTCAATGTGCTTTGTTTTTGAGTGCTTGACTGGATTATTCACAATGCTAATAGCACTGCTGTTGTCAATAAAGATTGGAGTGTGTAGAAAGGTTACCCCATAATCCAACATTTGATTCTGAATCCATAAGACTTGAGAACAGCAACTTGCAGCTGCTATGTACTATGCCTCTGTTGTAGATGTGGATACTGTGGTTTATTTCTTGCACTGCCATGAGACTAGTCTAGCACCCAAAAACTGACATCCTCCAGAAGTAGATTTTCTGTCCAAGTTTGCCCCACCTAGATCACTGTCTGAGTATGCTATTAGGTCAAAAGGTGAATTATGAGGATACCAAAGTCCCAATCTGGGTTGCCCTTTGAGATATCTGAATATCCTCTTAACAGCTTAAAAGTGATATTGCTTTGGCCTAACTTGGAATCTAGCACATACACAGACTGGAAACATTATATCTGGCCTTGATGCTGTGAGATACATGAGAGAGCCAATCATGGATCTATAATGATGCACATCCATATCCTCCCCCTCAAGATCTGTTGTGATCTGCTTGTGTGTTTCCATAGGTGTTGGCAGGTTTTGATTCTGAGAAACCAAACTTGGTTAGAATATCCTGCACATACTTGGATTGACAGATGAAAATGCCATCTGACTTCTGTTGAACTTGGAGTCCAAGGAAGAAAGTAAGTTCCCCCATGGAACTCATTTTGAACCTTTGATGCATTAAATCCTCAAACTCCTTGCACATGTTGTTTCTTGTAGATCCAAAGATAATGTCATCAACATAAATTTGGACCAGCAAGATATCCTTCTTCTTTCTCTTGATAAATAGAGTCTTATCAATGACTCCTCTTTCAAAGTCATTTTCCAATAGATAGGATGACAGAGTGTCATACCATGCTCTTGGAGCTTGATGTAGTCCATAAAGTGCTTTCTTTAATTTGTATACCCTGTCTGGATAGTTTGGGTTTTCAAACCCTGGTGGTTGACAGACATATACTTCTTCTTCAATTGATCCATAGAGAAAAGCACTTTTTACATCCATTTGATAGACTTTGAAGTTCATGTAAGAAGCATAGGCTAGGAATAGTCTGATTGCTTCTATCCTAGCCACAGGTGCAAAAACTTCGTCATAATCTATACCCTCTTCTTGAGTATATCCTTGAGCCACCAGCCTTGCTTTGTTCCTTATGACAATACCTCTTTCATCTCTCTTGTTTCTGAAAATCCACTTTGTGCCAATTGCTCTGTGACCTTTAGGAAGGTCTACTAGATCCCATACATCTTGTAGCTTGAACTGTAACAGTTCCTCTTGCATTGCTTCTATCCAGCTAGATTCTTTCATAGCATCATGTGCCTTTTTAGGCTCAAGCTGTGATAGAAAACAAGAAAGCACTGTATGCTGTTGATCTTGCATTTCCTGAAGCCTGCTTTGATGTCTAGTCATCATAGGAGAAGAGATATCTCCTATTACCAGCTGTGGAGGATGATTCTTTTGAACTCTGGTGTTATGACTAGGTTCTTCATTCAGTCCAGCCTCAAGATTAGATTCATGCAACTCAACTGAAGTGTTTTCAGATGCCACTTCATTATTTTCTTGAGTCTCCTCATCTCTAGTTTCTTCTTCACTCTGACTTGGTCCAGTAAATGATTCCTTTTCACAGTCTTCAACAGAATTTACTGTGGGTATGGGAAAAATCACAGATTTAGATATACTTTCTTGAACTTCTGTGATCCCTGATCCTCCACTTTCTGTTCCTGTATACTCATTACTGAAACCAAAAGAGTTAGTTAGTGAATCAATGTCAAATAGCCACTGAGGTCCAGACCCAACAGGATTTGGTGTGTTCTCATTGCATTTGACATTGTCACTTTCTTCAATTATTCTAGAAGAAGAGTTAAAAACTCTGTAAGCCTTACTCTGAGATGAATATCCAACAAGAAATCCATCATCTGCTTTGCTATCAAACTTTCCTAAGTGAGATTTGGTATTGAGAATTGTACAAGGACACCCAATAGGTTTGAAGAAACCAATGAAGGGTTTTCTTTGATTTGAAAGCTCATGTGGGGTCTTGTTCTTTTGCTTAACCACTAGAACTCTGTTTTGGACATAACAAGCAGTATTAACTGCTTCAGCCCAGAAGGTAATTGGCAATTTTGAATCAGCCAACAGAGATCTAGCAGCCTCTATTAGTGTTCTATTTCTCCTTTCAGCAACACCATTCTGTTGAGGAGTCCTAGGAGCACTATATTGCCTCTCAATACCTTTTTCTTCACAAAAGGTGTTTAGATCATGATTTTTAAACTCAGTTCCATTATCTGATCTAATGACTTTTACTCTTTGATTAGTTTGGTTTTCAATTCTTAGAATAAAGGATTTGATAAGACCACTTGTTTCATCCTTAGTCCTTAGAAAATATACCCAAGTAAATCTGGAGTAATCATCAACAATAACCAAGCAGTAAGATTTCTTGCCTATACTCATAACATTTGTAGGACCAAACAGATCCATATGCAGTAACTGGAGACAAGAAGAAACAGAATTTAACTCTTTGGTCTTATGAGAAGTTTTGTGTTGTTTGCCTTTAAGACAAGCAACACAATGATCATCACATGAAAAGACTTTTGAAGGTAAACCTCTTACAAGGTTATTTTTAACAAGATTGTTCATAGTCTTGAAATTCATGTGACACATCCTTCTGTGCCATAGAGAGGATTCATCTACAGAAGCTTTTGAAACAAGACAATTTAGAGATGAATCACTATCAACATTGTCCATATCAAGACAGTAAACATTGTCCTTTCTTGGAGTTCTAAGTAGTATCATGCTGTCATCAACTACCTTGAACCCTGGAGCAAGGATCATACACTCATTATTAGTAAATAATATACTATGTTGTTTGTCACAAACCTGTGATACACTTAACAGGTTGTACTTTAATTGATCAACATAGTACACATCCTCAAATGTCATCTTACCTTTGGTGACATTACCTTTTCCACTTATCTTACCACCAGTAAGATTATCTCCAAATGCAACATGTCCTCCATTGATATGCTTGAAATCCTGAAGGCATGACATGTTGCCTGTCATGTGCCTAGAGCAACCACTATCAACATGCCAAATGCTCTTTCCCTTGAGCTGTTGGTTGCCCTGCACATTAGATAAATCAATTAGTATGAATTAGGAACCCAAGCCAGAGTGGTCTTGGGTACCCCTTTCTCATCAAAATACTTGCATTCTTTCTTGACAAGATTTTTGAACTTTAACTCCTCATTCTTGGAGTACTTTGTTACAATAATAGGCATGGAAATATGTTTGCTAGAATCAGTACTAGTTTTAGAAGTACTAACTGCCTTGGCAGCACTTGCATGCTTAGCAGTACTAACCTTGTTAGCAGTAGTAACTGTGTTAGCAGCAGTAACTGTGTTGGCAGTATTAACCTTTGAAGAGGTATTAATAGTATTAGTAGCATTAATATTTTCAGCAGTACTAACACTGTTAGCAGTAGTAACTGTGTTAGCAGTACTAATATTGTTAGCAGTACTAACACTGTTAGTACTTCTAGGTACCCACATTTTGACACTTTCTTTTAAAAACTTTTTCTTTAAAGTGCCTTTACTTTCAATAGATTTCTTTATCACATGTTTCTTTCCAGCCTTCCTATAACCAACAGATTTTTGCACAAATCTTTGAAAGTTCATCTGTTGGTTAATAGGGTTAAAGTAACAATACTTAGCCAAATGATTCAACTTGCCACATATAAAACAAGGTTTTGGTCTATTGATTTTATTCAGATCAATTCCTTGTTTCTGAGCCCATTGATTATTCCAGTTTCTTTGATTTCCTCTTTTTAAACCAGAATTTAGGCTCTTGGCTTTATTGCAATCACACTGTTTACAAGATCCAGGATTCACAACTGTGGTTTGTTTGTAATGGACCTTGTTATCATTTCCTTTAGTCTTCTCTATCTCCTTGGACTTGACCCAGATTTTCCCACATCCCTCATTGGTGATAATATTGTTTTCTAATGGTATCTTTTTACTCACATTATTATCCCTGTTCTCACTGGCTCCTTTCTCAGTCAAATCCTTAACTACTACCTCATCCAAAGGATCTATCTTAAAAGCTTCTTCAGACAAGTCCTTTTTCTCCTTAGTTTCTAACAAGTCTGATGTAGGAGAAATATAGTTGTTATTGTAAGGAGGGGGTGTATTATTGTATCCAATACCAGGCTTCATCTTATCATGTATCTGAGCCTTTAGAAGAGAGTCCATTGCTTTCGAAGCATAAGAAAACTTGTCTATGTCAAGCTTAACTTTTGACAGTTCCTCTTTCAGTCTATCATTCTCTTCTAAGGACTTAGACAGTTTGGTTTCTAACTCATTCTTTTCCCACTTCCAATAGTTTGTGTCATAAAAGTGTTGAAGTTCATTAGCTTGAAAGCCTTTGATTTGCTCTTCAAATCTCTCTACTATCAACACATAATCTCTTCTGTCCTTTTCTAATCTTTTGAGGTCATCACACATACTTTGATTGTGATCCCTGTATCTTGTAACAGTGTCAATACAAGATTTAGTGCAAAGATTAGAACTTACCTCAGTGGGGAGATCAGACACTTCTGCCATAAGAGCTTGGTTCTGAATGGCTTCCTCAGCTTGATCACTCCAGTCAAATCCCATTCCTTGTTGAGAAACAAGGGCTTGAGAAGGATTCTTGTTCAGATTGTATCCTCCATTCTGAGCTTGTTGATGGTTGTTGTTTGGAACAGCACTCCTGCATTCTCTAGCAAAGTGTACTTTCTTGTGACACTTATAACATTCCACCTTGGTTTTGTCAAAACCAGCTCCATCTTCTCTTCTTTGAGAGAAGTTATTTCTTCCAGTTATTTTAATGAACTTTTTCACCCTCATGGATAACATGGCCATCTGCCATTTAATATCCATCTCCTCCAGATCATCAGGGTGAATTTGATCAAGATCATCATTAATCAGAGAATTGTTGCTATGACTGGACAAAAAGGATTCCAAGATAGTTTCAGTGCCTTTTTCTGAACTTACTCCACTGGCAGTACTAACTGCTTCAGGGTTGGCAGTAGTATCAGTGGATGTTGAAAGAAGTGCAGCATTGTGATTATAACCAGAGGGCTTCTTCTTGGTTTCTACCTCAGTTTCAAAAACTCTTAGATCATTGTATATATCATCAAGTTCTTTCTCTTCCAGATTGTCACTTTGTCTATATGAGACAGTGTACATAGTCCATTCATCCCCAAGAGATCTGAGGAACTTTCTGTTGATATCATCTTGTTCCATCTTCACCCCTACAGTAGCCAGTTCACCTATCAGTTTATTGAACCTATCAAAAGTTTGAGTCATAGACTCATTCCTTGTGGAAGTGAAGTTCTCATACTGCTCCTTTAGAACATCTCTTTGATTTCTTTTGATGCTCTTAGTTCCAGCAAATCTTTTCTCTAGAGCATTCCAGAGAATCTGAGCATCAGTGCAGTTGCAAAATTGATGCTGATATTCATTGGGAATGGCCAAGAGCAGAGTGCTCAAGGCCTTCATCTCTGTCTGTCTGATCTTCCTCTCACCATCTGTCCTTGGTGGAGGTCTTTTCCCATCTAGTCCTATCCTTCAGCTTCAGAAGGACCATTCTCAATGATATCCCACATTGAGTAGTCAGTGAGAAGAATATATTGTCTGATTATGATCTTCCACATGTCAAACTCACTTGGTTTGAGCATTGGAACCTTAGAAACCAAAGTACTGCTTGATTCTGTAAGATTTTCCATGATGAATAACTGTTTCTGAGAGAGTTATGCTCTGATACCACTTGTCAGGATCGAATTCTCAACAAGAATTAATTCTCAGAAACAATATCAAAGAAGTTTGCGGAATAACACTTTGATATTTAATCAAACAGAAAATCAAAACAGAATATAATCAACAAACTGTAAACTTGTATTGAATGCTTTGAAGTTACAAGATTACTCACTCAACCTCAATATTGATGAACAGGCTCACCAATACGAATTCTACTTCTCTAGAATTAGGATCTATGCCTTGAGGTTGGTTTTTTCTCTAAAAAAATGAAGAAAACAAAAGTTAACTCATTATTCTAAACTATACAATATATATACTGAATACAAAGATAATTACAATAAATAAAATATCTTCAGTATATCTTCCATGTATATCTCTAAGCTTCCATGTATATCCTTTCATACGAATCTTCATCATATAAGCAGTATTAATCTTCAGCAGCATTAAATTCCTTCTAGCAGCATTAACTACTAAGCAGCACTAACCACTAGCAGTACTAACTAGCTAAGCAGTACTAACTTTGTTCAAGCAGCACTAACTATGACTAGCAGTATTAACTACTAGCAGTAGTAACACTCAGCAGTATTAACCTTTAAGTCTTCTAGCAGTAGTAACTTTGAACCAGCAGCATTAACCATACTTGAGTTTTTCTTCAGTTCCCAACAGTTAAAATGCCTGAAAGTAGCACGGAGCCCCTTTGTACGACAGATGTACATTGGAAATGAGCTTTTTTGATGTTCACTCCCCCAGGGCTTCGATTCAATCATCGAAAAAACCACAAAGAAATTTTCTATGAATGTTATGACAAGAAAACATATTCCTTGTGTGTACGTGAAAGTGTAGAATGATTGAAGCTACTTAATCTTTTTCAGGCTCAAAATGTGTAAACTGTTGAGACAACAACAAGTATTCCACGGACTCAATGTGCGTGAAAGAGGTGCGAAGGTGGGGCAACTTCCCTTCTTTTTCAATATCTAAATCTTCCGAATGAAGATCAGATAGCAGATATGTTGCGTCCCTAAGAAAATGAAATATTTCTTTTTCAAGAAAGAAACGAGTTGTTGGTGGGGTAATTGCAAGATTTGGCATGAGCTAGTGCCTGTTTTAAAGATGGTCACCAAAGAATGTGAACCAACAGTAATATGGTTGCCCGACTCAGAAAGTAGTTGGTGCAGAGTTTTGATATTCTTTTATCTCTGATCTCACACCCACTTTATTTTTAACATTTAGGTCACTTCTAACCAATCTCTCTTTTTCATTTTACCACTCCACACACTGAGAAAAACTCAACCGGATGAGTTATCTCTCCCACTCTTTGATTTAAAACCCCCCACCCCTTAATCACTCTAGGATAACTTCCTGGGTAGGAAACACTGGTTAACTTGAATCCATGGAAGTTCTGTTTAAGCTCTCACATGAATCCCATGTAATTTTATCCTAAAAAGAATAGTTGCTCTACAATTTAACTTGAACAGTTAAGCACATGATATCATTGCCATACAAATGTATGCTCATCAAGGATATGAATGAAATTTGAGCATTTGAACTTTGAAGATCTCTTAAAATAAGGATATTGAATGAATGAAATGAAATTAAGATAATTTTTTTGAGAATCTGACAATGTATCAATCAGATCAAATATCATGAGTATGGACATGAAATGGTTGGGGTATCAAAGAACTTGATAGTTTGTTTATATGAACGAACATAAACAATTTAGCAATGAACGCTCAAGTTGAAATGATTACTGATGCTCAACAACAGTGAATTACAAATGGGAGTATTACCATCGAAAAATTGTTTCTTTATGAGACATGGTAATAACAAAATCAATATGAAGTACTGAACCGGTGTGTATGAATACTTGGCAGTATATAGATAAGATAATACACAAGTATTAATCTTTGGAAACACACGGTCAGGTAAACATTAACGCTCTAGTATGAAAAACATTTGAAAATCATACTTCTAAATTCATGAAATCTTTTGAGAACCAGAAGTGGTTAGAACATTTAAGAAAATATTTTTCATGTTCGAAAGTTGTTCTTCTTTCAAACAATCAGAGATCTAAATCAGAAGATACTTACATTTAAGCTCCCCCTCATATCATGATAAAATGATTTAGATTCAGTTAAGCTCCCCCTAGATATTTGCATAATATCCTTATCCTTAAACATTGAAGACCGAGTCCTAAAGTGATGTGTTTAGATGTCTAAGTCCTTTAACATTAAAGATCGGGTCCTGATCTGTTGTAATCAGAAGCCATACTTGATCTCTGAGGTACGAGTTCTAGACTACTTTGTCTAGAAGTCATTCTCTTTAACGTTGAAGTCCGATTCTGGAGTTGATTTAATCAGAATTCGATAATCTTGTTCCCCCTAAACCTGTGGTACCTGTAAAATAGATTTGACAGGTTTTGGTAACCACTGGTATTTGGGTCCTGGTTGGTTAGATTTAGGAATCGACTTCTCATTAGATTTAAAACTTTTAAGTACATTTTTTTGAGAAGTAATTCTGTAAGTTCCATACCAGTGATGAGCAGATTCTCTTTGAACAAAATCATTTTCTACACAGTAAGAACAACAAATCTTCTTTTAAACAATCCTAATCAAATGATTAGCAGAATAAAACATATTAGGTTACCAAAAGATTTACCCTTATGTGCACTGTTCTTCTTGGCTTTTGATGTGGATGTTGATGATTTGTCAATCTTCTTTTCATCCGGAGAACCTTTCACTCTCCACACCATTTGCCTTTCTTAGAATAATTCTTTTCAAGAGATTTTAAATAAAAGCTTGCTGAACTATCAACAGATTTGTCATAAAACAAATTAGATGGATGAATCTGATTTGATTTGACAACGTTTGATTTGACACTGTTCTTTTTGAAAATATTTTCATGAATGGAACTTGAAGCAGTTCTGAAAGAACAAATTGATTCCGTTGAATTTTCATAAGGTGATTGATTAATCACATCTGTAGAAATCTTTTCTGACAATTCAACATTTGCAACTTCCAAGATCTTACCATCTGTTCTTTTTGAATATCTAATGATAAAACATATATCTTTGATGTGAGCTTAAATATTTCATTTTCAAAAATTTGACGATCTTGCTTAAAGTCTTTTTCTAAGTTCTTGTTTTTCTCAGAAATTTCCTTGAAAATCCCAGCATTTTTCTTTTCAAACTTTTTTTTTCAACATCAAAAGACTTCTTCTTATCTTGAAAACTTTTCTTTCATTTTCAAGTAAGTCTTGCAATGCAGAGATTTGTGTGGGAAGTTCAATTGTCTTATCTTCAAGAATTTTTCTCTCTTTTGCATAAGTATCTCTTTCAGTTATTACAATCTTTTCGAATTCTGATACTTGCTTTGAGATTTTTAAGCATCTTAGCTCCAAATCCTTTTCAGTTATTACAATATTTTCGAATTCTGATACTTGCTTTGAGAGTTTTAAGCATTTTAGCTCCAAATCCTTTTTCTCTTGAAAAGCTTTCTTAGAAAAGTCGGATAGCTTTTGAGTGTAGATTTTCTCCAGATCACCTTTGATTGTATCTGCAATGAGATTTTACATTAGATCAACATTTTTAGCTTCCAATGCAGATATCTTCTCCTCAAAAGCCATAAAATTGCTTTGTAGATCAACTGATTCAACTTTAAGTTCTGAAGATTTCTTTTTAGTTCACTTCAGTTGGCTTTGAAGATTGCTTATCTCTTTCTCTTTCACTTTAATTTCTTTCTATCTTACCTTAATGATACCTGAAAAATCAGATTTAGAATTATTAATACATTTTGCACATTCATAAGTTTTCTCATAATTTAAAATTTAGCTTTAAACTCCTGAATCTAATTTAGAAGCTTTGAATTATGAATCTTCAATTTATCTCGTTCAACTTTTATAGCAGGTATCTCAGGCATGTACATTATAGCACAGTCTCTCCCTGATAATATAGTAGACATATCGAATAGTATGCTTGAAATGATCGTCTAAAATATTCAGATAAAAATTTGACTCAAAAAGTCAACCTTGGTCAAAACCTGAAAAACCTCAAAAAAAATTCTAAGTGTTAGAACTCGCAATACACTGAAACTCGTAGAGCACTGTAGACACTACTTCGCGTAGATAGTTGTATGCGCGTTCCTGGTTCGCACAAATCAAAGCGTGCGCATTTTAGGTTCGCGCAAGAAGAGATATGCGCGTTTAAGGTTCTCACAGAGTGAGTCGTGCACGTTTTGAGAAAACCACTTCGCACAATGCGCCTGCGTGTTTCTATACTTAGAAATTTTTTCACGATTTAACTTCGTGCAAAATAACAGAACTCGCAGATCAAAGCACTAAAAACTAAGAACTCGCAAACTATATCGTGCGCGTTTCAACTTCTTGCAGATCAAGTTTTGTGCGTATCAATCAAGAACTCGCAAATAACATGGAATCACAAAATGTTAAACAATAAATCCCAATCTATCAAGCAATTACTCAATAATATGACAATTAAGAACAAGAACTAGATAGAGAAACTAGAGAGAGAAAGTAGATCTTGAATTAGTCACAAGTCTCACAAATCTGGTCCTATGTAATTACAAGATTCTTACCATAACTCTAACAAAGCATACCTATTTATACCACCAAACTATAACAAGACTTAATCACTAAGGAATGCTAAACAAGCTTTGACTAATCTATAACAAAGACTATGTTGACTTTTACATCTTTGACTTTCCTATTAAATCTTGGATACAATATTTATACTTAACAATCTCCCCCTTTTATTCAAGATTTAATAAAAATTTGATACAGATCTTCAGCTCCCGATTCTTCAGCTTTTCTCACTTTAACTTTGAACATTGAAGGTTTCACAGTCTTCAGTCTTTCAGCCTTGGAAGAATCTTGGAAAGTCTTTTGCACTTTGAAGCTTTTAAAATCAACATGCCTTGAACGCGAATCAGAACTTCTTGAAACTTTTTGTAACACCTTTGAAACTTTGACATTAAACTTCTTTCACAAACATTGAACATCTTTGAAACAACTTTGTATCTTCATCACTCAGATCTCTTGACCATCTTTGGAAGAACATACTTTCACGAATCATCTTGATTTAACTTTGAATTATCTTTCTTCATAATCTTTTCTTTGAATCAGCGGAAGCATTTTAAACTTTGACAATTCAACTTTGAAATTGATCTTTATAAAAATGCTCCCCCTTTTTGATGATTGAGAGCATCATGATCAACAAAACATCATCAATTTCAGCACAGTCTTTGATTTCCCCCTTTGAAAACAAATAACAATCTCCCCTTTAACAGTTGGCGTGCTTTGATCTGATAGCCGTCAATCCATGAAAGATATATATCCGAATCTTTTCAAATTCAAACATAATGAACGTGGTAACCCTGAATCAACAAATGAAACAGTTAGGAATGCCTGTCAGTAACACAAAGTTATTGTGTACAACAAATGTACAATTTAAGGAGTTGGTTTGATGTTGACTCCCCAGGACTTCCATTCAATCATTGTAAAACACAAGGTAATTCTATGAATGTTCTGACAGAAAAACAAATTCTCTGTGTGCTCGTGCTTGTGTTTGAAAGAATTAGCACAATGATTGTGTTTCATAAGGCTCGAAGTATGTAAATCACTAAGACAGCAATGATTGTACATGGAATCAATGTGCATGAGAAAGGGTCGAAGGTGGGGCAACTTTCCCTCTTTTTCAATATCAGTATCTTCCAAGAGAAGAACCAATAGATTATGTGTTGCTTCCCCATAAAATGTGAAACATTCTCTTTTCAAGAAAAGAAGGAGTAGATAGTGGGGTTGTATGCAAGAGATGGCATGGGCTATTTGCCTATTTCAATGATGGTCACCAAAGAAATGTGAACCAATCAGTAATGTGGTTGCCCGACTCAGAAAGATGTTTGGTGCAGAGTTCTGATATTCTTTTAACTCTTATCTCACACCCTCTTTCTTTTAAACATATAAGCTCACATCTAACCAATCTCTCATTTCCATTTTACCTCAGCTCACTCCCACACTCAATTCTTTTAGACCCCTCTCCCCTCAATCACTCAAAGGATTTCTTTCGGGGTAGGAAACACTGGTTATCGTGAATCCATGGAAGATCTATTACTCACACTGAATCCCACGTTCCTAAAAGTACATGTTGGTCAATGATTTTCTTGATATGTAAAGCACAAGAAATCATATGTCAGTGTATGTATGCTCATCAAAAATCAGAAATGAAATTTGAGCAGTTTTAAACATTTAAGATTTCTCAAAACTTTATATGAATGAATAATCAAGAAAGAATAGAAGTGTTTTGAGAATCTGACAATGATTAAGATCAAATCAAATGAAATGGCTAGGGTATCAAAGAATTGGAAATTTGTTTATATGAACGAATATAAACAATTTATCAATGAAAGCACAAATATGAAAAGATGAATGATGCTCAACAACTTTGAATGCAAACGGGGGTATTACCATCGAAAAATTGTTTCGTTATGAGACATGGTAATAACAAATTGAAATAGAATACTGAACCGGTGTGTGTGAATATTTGACAGTATATGGACAAGATAATACACGAGTATTGATCTTTGGAAACACACGGTCAGTTAAACATTAAACTCAAAATTTGAAAAACATTTAAAATCACTATGGCTAAAGATTTACTAGCATAAACACATACAGATTTACACAAAACACTTTTATGTATTTAATCACAAAGATTACATCCAGCCATATACCTATTTGTGATAAACGTTTGAAGACAGAGTGTTTATGTGTGTTCTCAAGGTGTGCAACTATGTGTTCTTACTCTCTCAATCAATACCACGCTTACACCTTCACTTTCACACACTTAATTGTTCACCCTTTTCTTAGAAACAACACAAAGACTTGCTTATATATAGGTCAACATGACCAAGCAAGGTCAAACCTTCTAAGCTCATTTACAACTCACACACAAACACTAATTACAACAATGACCCATATTTAATCTTGAATACAATTTCAGTCTAACAATCTCCCCCTTTGGATACAATTTAATCTTGAATACAATTTCACTACTAAAAGCCATATTACAGTTTTGAAAAATTTGACTAAGTGACAAAACTCGCAAGTCACTGTTGAAACTCGCAAGTCACTATTTCTGAAAAAACTCGCAGACCAAGACTTGCGCGTTTGTAAAACTCGCACGCAAAGACTTGCGTGTTCTGATGAACTCGCTAAGTGCTGAAACTCGCTAGTTGTTAAAACTCGCAAGAGACTATTCTCGACAAAACTCGCTAATGCCTAAACACGGAAGTTACTATTCACGTTGAAACGTGCTAATAGAGATGTGCGTGTTTCCAAAACTCGCTAGGCACTACTTGCGCGTTTGAGCAAACTCGCTGACCATGCTTGCGCGTTCCAACACTTAGAAAAATTTCTTAGAAATTCAAAATCGCACGATGTAAAACTCGCAGAACCCTGTTCCTGATGAAACTCGCACACTTCGACTAGCGCGTTTGTAAGACTCGCTAATCACTACGTGCGCATTTTGGTCCTTAGAAAAAAATTTCAATTCTCCAAACTCGCAGACTTCGACCAACGAGTTTCTAGAACTCGCTAACAACGCCTTGCGCGTTTTGGCCAAAAATTGAGATTCTTCAGCTTGCGCGTTCTATCGACGAACTTGCGCGTTTTACAGATCTAGCGCGTTCTTTAGATTTCCGTGCGTGTTCTTTAAAAAGTCGACCAAAAACCAACTTTTCTCACTGATTTCGATCCAAACCTTGTCCAATTGACTTGAAACTTTGACAATTTGATCACCTATACATCTTGAACACAATACAAACAACTAATTTCGATATAAAAACACAAATCTATACAAATCGATGTGTATACAGTGCATGAACTCGTAAACTCAAAAACACACAAAATCGTCAAATTGATGATCAATTACAGTGCAATTGCCAAAATGAACGATACAGACTCAATCTAATTCACTCAACAATCATAACCTGATCAATTTCAACTCGAAAATTACATTAAAACTCAAAATTGATTTTGACTTCGTGAACAGTAACAGTGAACAATACGACTCAAAAAAATTTCTTGATTTTGAACTGGATTTGGCTCTGATACCAATTGTGGCCCAAGATTTACTAGCATAAACACATACAGATTTACAAAAAACACTTTTATGTATTTAATCACAAAGATTACATCCATCCATATACGTATTTGTGATAAACGTTTCAAGACAGTGTTTGTGTGTGTTCTCAAGGTGTGCAACTATGTATTCTTACTCTCTCAATCAATACCACACTTACACCTTCACTTTCACACACTTAATTGTTCACCCTTTTCTAAGAAACAACACAAAGACTTGCTTATATATAGGTCAACATGACCAAGCAAGGTCAAACCTTCTAAGCTCATTTACAACTCACACACAAACACTAATTACAACAATGACCCTTATTTAATCTTGAATACAATTTCAGTCTAACAATCACACTTCTAAATTCCTTAAATCTTTTGAGAATAAGAAGTGGTTTGAACATTTAAAAAAACTGTTTTTCATGTTCGAAAGTTGTTCTTCTTTCAAACAATCAGAGATCTAGATCAGAAAATATTTACCTTTTTAAGCTCCCCTTAAAAACATGATATAATGATTTATGTCTTTTGAGCTCCCCCTGGATATTAGCATAATATCCTTCTTTGATCATTGAAAAACGGGTCCTGATCTGTCATGTGATCAGAATCCACCACCTTTACTCCTCCTATAAATTAAGCATCTGAAATGTGTCAGTTAAAACAGGATAGAGATCAGACACTCCCTTTTGAATTGTAGACCATCATATCAGAAAAATCTATCAGTGAAAAAGTATAGGATAGAGATCAGATCAATTCTCTTGGGATGTATACCATCATATCCATCGGATGCAAAAACCGGAGTAAGCTCTTTTGATCATTGAGGTCTGAGTCCTAAAATGTTGTGTTTAGAAGTCAAACTCCTTTAAAGAACGGGTCCTAAGTTGTGTACTTAGAAGCCATAATCTTGACATTGAGGTGCGGGTCTTGAACTGTGTTATCCAAGAGCCATTGTTCTCTTACTCCCCCTTGACTTGTGGTGCCTGCAACACATAATCAATTTTCTTCTTTGGTACCCACTGGTATTTGGGTCCAGAAATGTTAGTTACAGTTCGTGTGGGGCTTACGGAGTAAGAACCATACCAGAAATGATCACTGGTCTTGTGGATATAATCATGTGTACAGCAGTAAGAACAATAAAATTTCTTACCTGAAAACTTGAGTAATTGATATTTTGTGTACATATGGTCAGGTTTACCTTTATGCACTTTGTTCTTCTTTTCTTTATGAACATGTACACATGATGTGTTTCCTTTCAGCTCATCTTTTTTGTCATCTTTGACTGATTTCTTCATCCACACCAGTTTCTCTTTCTTGAAGCTTCTTCTTTTTGGAAATGTACCTGAACCATCTAGATATTGATCATAGAAGATGTTAGTTCGACGAATCTGACCAAAAGATTTAACTGACCTTTGTGAAGAGACAAATTTCTGATTTGATCTTGAGGCAGATTTCTCAAGCTCTTTGATATTTAAAGCGAAGTTATCTCTTTCTTTCACAAGTTGGTCAATTTTATTCGAGAACTCAGAATTCGTCTTCTGCTCTTTCAGCGCAGTAGCAGATAGTTCAGATAACTTGGAAGTCAGGCTTTTGATTTCAGACTCAAATATGGATCTTTCTTCTTCAAATCCTTTCTCTGAATCATTTCACTGGCCTGATAATTCTTTAAAGAATCCCACATTCTTCTGTTCTATGGCCTTCTTTTCTTTATCAAATTTCTTTCTTTCCAAGATAAGTATTTTCTCAAAATCGGAAATTTGTTGAGAAAATTTGATGCATTTAAGCTCAACTGACTTTTTCTCTTCAAAACATTTCTTTGAGAAATCTGAGAACTTCTTTGAAAAAAATTTCTTTTCGGTATCAAAATCAGCTTTATTTTCAGCAAGCTGTTTTTCAAAATCAGATAAATTCTTTCTAAGTTCAGCATTCTCAGATAATAAGGCATATATCCTCTTTTGAAGATCAACATTTGAACTTTTCAAGACAGATATATTATCTTCGAAAATCTTCAACTTGTTTTGAAGCTCAACTGATTCTGCTTGTAGCTCAGGTGACTTCTTTTCAGTAATCTTCAGTTGGCTTTGAAGATTTATAATCTCTCTCTCTTTCTCTTTTACCTCTTTCTCCTTCTCATAGACTATACCTGAAAATTTAGAAATATTATCAGTACACTTTATACATTCAGGAGTTTTAACACAGTTGAACAATTTAAATTGCAACTCCTGAATCCTTTTGAGATATTCTGAATTTTTAATTTGCAGATCATTTCGTTCAGCTTCAATAACAGATATCTCATATTTGTACAATCTTGACATTTTGAAAAAGAAATCATCTTGATAAGAATGGTCGTTCAAACTGTATATCAGAAAATCAAAAATCAGGTCAAATTGAAATCTAGCACAATTTTTTTTTTTAAATTGAACAACACTTGATATTGCGCAAAGATAGCTTCTCGTAATCAACGTGATACGCAAAGTCAGGTTCTCGTGATAAGTGTAACGCGCAAAGTAGATTCTCGCAAGCAGTGTGTTGCGCAAAGTACACTTCTCGGAACCTGTGGAAGACGCAAAGTAGGTTTGCATAAGCCGAAGGATGCGCAAAGGAGACTTTGCGTAATAACCTTGAAGCGGAAAGGAGACTTTGCGTAATGGACTTGATGCGCAAAGAAGACTTTCGATCTGCGAATGGTGAAAATATGATTTGCGTGAGCTGCCAGAAACGCAAATGAAGCTTTGCGTGATAAGTGCAATACGCAAATGAAGATTTGCGTAAGACGAAGGATGCACAAACTTAGCTTTGCGTGATAAGCTTCAAACGCAAACTAAAATTCTCAGACCGAAAATACTTGCGCAAACATCTTATGAACTTGCGCAAATCGAATGAACTTGCGCAAACCGTGAATCTTGGTTCTTTCTATCTCAAATCAATGCAAATCTGCAATTTTGATCTCAAAAACTTATCAGTATCATCGACAAACAGTATTAAACACAAATTTACAATCAATTTTCGATTAAAAACATCAATTCGCACATTTTCAATCAAGAACAGTGTTCGAACAAAGATAACCAGAAAAACTCAAAAATCGAAAATTGACATCGAATTAGAACGAATTACAATATGGAATCAAAACAAGAATCAATCACCAACATAAATCGAACTCAATGATTCCATTTTCTTGCACTAAAAACGATTTTTCACAAAAAATTCGGATGAAACAGTGAAAACACGAGTTCGTGAAAAAATTCCAGAAAATTTAATTTTCGAATAAAAAAAAAACAAGATTTCAATCTAATCCTTTGATCAAATCATTTCTGAAAAGTTTGGTTCAACTCTGATACCAATTGTTAAACAATAAATCCCAATCTATCAAGCAATTACTCAATAATATGACAATTAAGAACAAGAACTAGACAGAGAAAGTAGATCTTGAATTAGTCACAAGTCTCACAAATCTAGTTCTACGTAATTACAAGATTCTTACCACAACTCTAACAAAGCAACCCTATTTATACTACCAAACTATAACAAGACTTAATCACTAAGGAATGCTAAACAAACTTTGACTAATCTATAACAAAGATTATGTTGACTTTTACATCTTTCACTTTCCTATTAAATATTGGATACAATATTTAGACTTAACACAAAACATCTTCATTGTGCATGTTCTTCACTTCTTGCGTGTTCTAAGTCTTGCGTGTTCTTCAGTATGAACCTTGCGCGTTTTCTGGATCTTGTGTCTTCTTCATCTTATACTCGAATTTCAATCAAAAAACCTTAAAACCTGCAATCAATACATGAGAATCCACAGGGTTGATCGAAATATCAACTAGAACACTTTTCTAACACATGATTTTGATTAAAAACAGCAAAATCACAACGAACTGATCAGTACAATGTTTGACATTTTTAAAACCGAAAACCACAAAAATTCAAAATTGGATGCTAATTAGTATGAATTTTATGATCTAATCTAAACAAGAAATGCTCAAAAACAATGATCGATCACTAATGAATCATTTTCTTGCATTAAATTTGATTTTTCACAAGAAAATTGATGCAACAGTGATTTTACAGAACCGTTCTGCGTGTTCTTCATGAAATCAAAAAATTCGATCAAATCAATGCATTCTGAATAAATTGGTTTGCTCTGATACCAAATGTTAGTCCAAGTTTTCAAGAAAATCAATCAAAATCTACTATATTTGACAATTATGATCAATATTCTAGAGAGAGAGTAGAGAGAGAAAGTTCTCACGTCGTATATCTCTTTGAAGTCATATGAATTATAAGAACTCTTATAATGACTAGCTCTCTCATACAATGAATAGCTACCTTACAAACACTCAAGCTACTATATATATGGTCAAAGACCATATTCATTCACAAGTAAACAACATTGACTTATCTAAGACTTGACTTTGTTTGACTTTACAGACTTTGACTTTTCTACATTAAATCTTGGATACAGCTATACACTAACAAGAAGGTATGATGGTGGGTTTATGGGTAGTCATTGAGTGGGTTTTGACCTTCTTTCCATCCAAAGGAACCTTCTTCTCTACTAGGTGACTTCCCAGAAGCACAATTATGAACCTCTGGAAAATTAATGATGGCAGAGGACGGTCCCTTTATTTTTCATCCCTCTTCTTGAACACAGTGCCGACCACCTCTCTGAGGATCAACCTTGCATAATCCAGAGGGAGGTCAAAGTAGATGCCATACATAATGGTCAATATTTTGTGACTGGTCTCGTCTAGGCTCCCAATCTTCCCAGTCAAACATCGGTTGAGGATAGAGAAGAGAACATTCCACATTGGTGGGAGGAATTGCCTTATGAAATCTGTCCTTTTTGTGATTGGTTTGGCATATCGAATGAAAAGAAGGAATTCAACATGTTCGTCATCAGTGGGTTCTGTGGCATAATTGACTATGTTCAATTGCCTTCTAGTGGGAAATCCAAATACAAAGGAGATCAATTTTCTATTAATCCCTAGTTCCAAAAAATGGTCCAGGTTCTCAGTAGTGGCATATCCCATAATAGTAGGTTCATCTTCTTCATACCTACAACTGAGCCAAAATTCTTAAATGATGGATTCAGGGATATCGTTCCTGTTCAAAGTTAGGGTTTGCTCATAAAGTGATATTTGAGTAGGAGAATGATGGGTTCAAATTCCTTGCTAAAGGCTTCAGGTTTTAGTACCTCATAGTGATTGTTAGGCTTTCGAGGAAGGGTGATTGTGTGATACTAGGCTTGAGCAAAGGACAACATTCTGCTCTAAAGTGGATTTTGTTGTTCAGCACTATCAGAATGTTGCTCATCGTTGTTCCTTGGGGGAAGGATGATGTTTTCGCCAGAGATACAGTTGGAAGTCATCGAAGAAAGTAGTTGCAGAAGAAGTTGCAGGTTTTCTTTTGCTCAAGTTCTTGAGAGAGAAAGTACAGGTAAAAAGTGAAAAGGGGAAAGGATTTGGGTATTTATGGTGTAAGAGGGTAAAAGATTAGGCGGTAAAATAAAAAGATTTGAGATTTGTAATGAGTACCTAGTCGTTTAGAGAGACGTTTCAAAAATGACGGTATAGTTCACCGTGTAATCAAATGTTTCTACGTCATTTGAGCGGTGCACGATCAAGTACGTGTGCCTCCCACTAATCTCACGCATGTGGCATATGCTAAACCCCAATGCCTGTGACTTTCAAAAGAACTCACACCCCATAATACATTTGAGAATTTCACAAGTGTTGAGAGTCATAGAGGCTCTATGATTTAAAGAGCTTCTACGATCTGGGGTTGGTAAAGAACTTCGACAGAATAACAACTTTTCCTTACCCAAAAGACTTGAAAGTCAATGATATGATCAAAGAGGGTCATTTTAGGCGTAGAGGCTCTGTTACACCTCGCAAAGGTTCTGTGAGAGGTCGCTAAGGCTCTATGACCAAAAATTTCTAACAAAGGAAAGATTATAGAGATTTTTGATCAATCAAAGTTTTTGTTTGTTTCTTAGGGTAAGTTTGAACATATATATAAAAGTTTGTATCCGAGAAAAGTGTTTTGACACTTGCTTGTGCGAAGAACTTACCTTAAACTGCAATCTTCTTGATAGAATGGCTCCTTCTACTCCCCCTTGAATGATCAACTTCTGTGATCATATTCAAGGTCTCCTTTTGCTCCCCCATGACCTATGCTTGGATCAAATATGATATGTTTTGCACAAGACATAGATCAAAGAACCACAAGGTGATGAGATTTGTAAACAAAAGGAATAACTATACATGTTGAAGTAAGACTATACATGCATAAATGAAGCTATACTAACTGAGATAAAATTTTGTACATCAGAAGCTCTGTTCCAAGGTATAGAGGTTATGTCAATCAACTCAAGTTAAGCTTACCCAACTTACCAACTAGAAATTAGAATCTCTTCTCGTCTAGAGCCTTTGTGAACAAGTCGGCAAGTTGATAGTTTGTGGGCATGAAGTACATCTCTATTGTGCCCTGTTCTACATGATGCTTTAGAAAGTGGTACCTGATATCAATGTATTTTGTCATGGATTGTTGAACAGGATCGGCATAGATCGTAATGGCACTCTTTGAATCACAGAGGATGGGAATCTTCTTGATATCCAGACCGTAGTCTCTGAGCTGAGTTCTCATCCACAGAACTTGTGTACAACAACTTGCAGCAAGAACATGTTCAACTTCTGCCATAGATGTGGACACAAAGTTCTACTTATTAGAAGTCTAACTCACAAGCTTTCCTCCTAGAAATTAGCAACTTACAAAGGTACACTTTCGGTCTAACTTGCATCTTCCATAGTCTGAATCAATATAAACCATAAGATCAAAGCCAGAGTTCTTTATGTTAATCATTAAATCCCAAAACAATCAAGCAATTCTCAAATATGATGATCAACAACTAGAGAGAGAAAGTAGATCTCGATTCCATTAACCACAAGTCTGATATTACAATCTGTGCTAAGCTGGTTGTTCTCTAGTTCGTTACCATAACTCTTACAAAGCAAACCTATTTATACAACAAAACTATACAAGACTTAACCCCTAAAGAAACTAAACAAGCTTTGACTAGTCTATTACAAAGACAATGTTGACTTATACATATTTGACTTTCCTATTAAATCTTGGATACAATATTTAGACTTAACAATCTCCCCATTTGTATTCAAGATTTAATAAAAATTTGATATAGATCTTCAACTCTTGATTCTTCAGCTTTTGTCTCTTTAGCTTTGAACTTTGAAGCTTTCACAGTCTTCAGTCTTTCAGCCTCTGAAGAATCTTGGAAAGTCTTTTTCTCTTTGAAGCTTTTAAAGACAACATGCCTTGAACAAGAAACAGAATTCTTGAAACTTCTGAAAAACTTTGACAACTTTGAAACAACTGCAAAATTGTATCTTCATCACTTTGATCTCTGGATTGTCTTCAGAAAACAAACTTTAACAAATCAACTTGATTTTTCTTTGAACAAACTTTCTTCAGAATCTTCTAACTTTGAATCAGCGGAAGCATTGTTCACTTTGTCAAATCTTCCTAGCTTTGAAATTGATCTTTGTAAAATTCTCCCCCTTTTTGATGATTGAGAGCATCAAGATCATCAAAATTTCATCAATTTCAACACAGACTTTGATCACCCCTATGTATTCAAATAACAATCTCCCCTTTGACAGTTGGTGCACTTTGATCTGAGAGACGTCAATTCATGAAAGATATATATATCCGAATCTTTTCAAATTCAGACATAATGAACGTGGTAACCCTGAATCAAAAAATGAAAAAGTTAAGAAAGCCTGTCAGTAACACAAAGTCACTGTGTACAACGAATATACAATGTAAGGAGCAGGTTTGATGATTACTCCCCAGGACTTCCATTCAATCATTGAAAAACACAAGGTTTATCTATGAATGTTCTGACAGAAAAACAAATTTTCTGTGTGCTCGTGCTTGTGTATCAAAGAATTTAGGCACAATGATTGTGCTTCATTTGGCTCAAAATGTGTAAATTGTTGAGACAGCAACAGATAATACACGGACTCAATGTGCATGAAAGAGGTGCGAAGGTGGGGCAACTTTCCTTCTTTTTCAATATCTAAATCTTCCGAGAGAAGACTAGATAGCAGATATGCTGCGTCCCCAAAGAAAATGAAACATTTCTTTGTTAAGAAAGAAATGAGTGGTTGGTGGGATAATTGCATGAGTTGTCATGGGCTCACTGCCTGTTTCAATGATGGTCACCAAAGAATGTGAACCAATCAGTAGATGTGGCTGCCCGGCTCAGAAAGTAGTTGGTGCAGAGTTCTGATATTCTTTAAACATTGTTCTCACACCCTCTTTCTTTTTATCATTAAAGCTCACTTCTAACCAAACTCTCATTTCCATTTTTCCGCTCCACACAATGAGAATTACTCAACCGGATGAGTTATCTCCCCCACTCTTTGATTTTGACCCCTCACCCCTCAATCACTCTAGAATAACTTCCTGGGTAGGAAACACTGGTTTACGTGAATCCATGAAAGTTCTGTTTAAGCTCACACATGAATCCCATGTAAGTCCTAAAAAGCATGGTTGCTCAACAATTTAACTGAGCAGTTAAGCACAAAGAATTATGATAACATCGTCAAAATGTATGCTCATGAGATTTGAGCAATTGAACGTTGAAGAATTCTCAAAACAAAGATAATGAATGAATTAAATGAAATCAAAAGAATTGTTTTGAGAATCTGACAATGTATCAATCAGATCAAATGAAAAGGATAGGGTATCAAAGAATTGGATATTTGTTTACATTAACAAATATAAACAATTTATCAATGAAAGCACAGTTTTAGAAAAAGATGATTGATGCTCAAAACCTTTGAAATCAAACAGGGGTATTACCATCGAAAAATTGGTTCGTTATGAGACATGGTAATAACAAATTGATAAAGTACTGAACCGGTGTGTATGAATACTTTATAGTATATAGACAAGATAATACGCAAAGATTGATCTTTGGAAACACACGGTCAGTTAAACATTAAGCTCAAAATTTTGAAAAACATTTAAAAATCACACTTCTAAATTCATAAAATCTTTTGAGAATAAGAAGTGGTTTGAACATTTAAGAAACGTTTTTTCATGTTCGAAAGTTGTTCATCTTTCAAACAATCAGAGATCTAGGACAGAAGATATTTACCTTTTCAGCTCCCCCTCAAAACATGATATAATGATTTATGTCTTTTGAGCTCCCCCTGGATTTTAGTAGAATATCCTTCTCTGATCATTGAAAAACGGGTCCTGATCTGTTATTTGATCAGAATCCATTTTATTCACATCATTTATTCAAAAATAAAATGACAGAAAACAGTAAAACATTTTATAGAATGAGTTCTGATCTGAATTAATCAGAAGTCATCACCTTTACTCCCCCTTAAATTAGGCATCTGAAATATGTCAGTTAAAACAGGATAGAGATCAGACACTCCCTTTTGAATTGTAGACCATCATATCAGTAAAATCTATCAGTGAAAAAGTACAGGATAGAGATCAGATCAATTCTCTTGGGATGTAAACCATCATATCTATCGGATGCAAAAACCGGAGTAAGGTCTTTTGATCGCTGAGGTCCGAGTTCTAAACTGTTGTGTTTAGAAGTCAAACTCCATTGAAGAACGGGTCCTAAGATGTGTACTTAGAAGCCAAAATCTTGACATTAAGGTGCGGGTCTTGAACTATGTTATTCAAGAGCCATAATCTTGACATTGAAGTCTGGGTTTTGAACTGCTATGTTCAAAAGCCATTGTTCTCTTACTCCCCCTTGAGTTGAGGTGCCTGCAACACAGAATCAGTTTTCTTCTTTGGTACCCACTGGTATTTGGGTCCAGAAGTGTTAGTTGCAGTTCGTGTAGGGGTAACCGAGTAAGAACCATACCAGAAATGATCACTGGTCTTGTGGATATGATCATGTGTACAACAGTAAGAACAATAAAATTTATTACCTGAATACCTGAATAATTGATCTCTTGAGTATATAAGGTCAGGTTTACCTTTATGCTCTTTGTTCTTCTTTGCTTTGTGTGTGTGTACACATGATGTCTTCCCTTTCAGCTCATTTGACATCTCATCTTTAACTGATTTCTTCTGCCAGACCAGTTTCTCTTTCTTGTAACTTCTTCTTCTTGGAGATGTACCTGAACCGTCTACATATCCATCATAGAAGATGTTAGTTCGACGAATCTGATCAAAAGATTTCTGATTTGATCTTGAGACAGACTTCTCAAGCTCTTTGATCTTTGAAGCAAAATTGTCTCTTTCTTTCACAAGCTCGTCAATCTTCTTTGAGAATTCAGACTTCATTTTCTGCTCTTTCAGTGCATTAGCAGATAGTTCAGATAACTTTGAAGTCTGTTTTTTGAATTCAGACTCAAAGATGGATCGTTCTTCTTCAAATCCTTTCTCTGAATCATTTCTCTGGCCAGATAGTTCTTTGAAGAATCCCACACTCTTTTGTTCAATAACCTTCTTTTCTTTAGCAAACTTCTCTCTTTCCAAGATAAGTACTTTCTCAAAATTAGAAATTTGTTGAGAAAGTTTTATGCATTTAAGATCCACTGACTTTTTCTCTTCAAAACATTTCTTTGAGAAATCTGAGAACTTCTTTGAAAAACTTTTCTTTTCAGTCTCAAAAACAACTTTATGTTCAGTAAGATGTTGTTCTAAAACAAATATGTTCTTTCTAAGCTCAGGATTCTCAGATTCCAATCCTTTTATCTTCTCATCATTCTGCCCAGAAGATCTTTTCAGAAGATCTTCATTGATAATCTTTAAAGTACTAATTTCCTCTTTCAGTCTGATGCTTTCTTCATAATGCTCTTTTGACTTTTGTGAGTGAAAGTCAACAGCATGACCCAGATTAATTTTCTCTAATTCCAGCTTTCTAATCTTCTCTTCAAGCTCAGAAAAATATCCCATCTTGAATGAGTACATCAGCTTGATATGAATGATCGTTCCAAACTATATATCAGAAAATCAAAAATCAGATCAAATTGAAATATTTCGTAAAAAAAATTGAAAATTTGAACAACACTTGTTATGGCACAAAGTTGATTTTTGCGTGAACTGAGTGTAGCGCAAACCAATCTTCTCGTGATTAACGTGTAACACAAAGTGAAGTTCTCGTGACCCGTGGAATACGAAAAGTATGGTTCTCGCTATAAGTGCAAGGCACAAAGTAAACTTCTCGCTATAGTTCTTCTTCAAAAGAAATTGGATGATTTGGAAAATTCAAATAAGACTTATCTTGAGTCTTTGACTAAAATGACTACTTTAAAAGATGAATTTTCAGATAAAATAAATAAGTTAGAAGAAAAGCTTTATCGAAGAAACCAATCTGAACAAACAATTTTTATGAACAAACCGAGGAGTGAAGAAGCTTTAAAACAAAGGTCGGGACTTAGTTTTGACAATCCTCATTATTTAAATAAAGTGATAAACGAAGTTCCTACTTTATATAAATACGATTATCTAACTCTTGCACACTATGCTCCTCAGTTCAAATTTCTTTGGACTAGTAAAAAGCAAGTGTTAGAACTCGAAAATGAGAAAAGGACAAATAACAAGAAAAAGGAAATTCATTTTGTTTACACAAGCGAAAATGCAATATATTTCCCTGAAAAATCAAGAAGAGGTAGAAGAATTTTAAATTATATATCTCCTATCAAATCTTCAATGTCTGATGATTTTATTGATCCTTATACTCCTAATTCTGATAAGGAAAATATTTCTCCAATCATTTATGATTCTAAGAAATATACTCCTCCGTTAGTATTAGAAAGCAAAATCATCAATTTTGAAGATAAGATAGAAGATCAAAATTTTTTAAAGAAAATTGAATCTGATATCATTCTTTCTTTCATGACTTCTAGTCTTGAAAAAAAATATTTTCTCAAAAACCAGATTCTATTTCTAGCCTTTCTTCTGATTTTCACGAAAATAAAAAGGAAGTTTCCAATTTTAAAATCTTTTCTCAAAATACTTCAGACTCCGAGGCGAATTCAGATTTATTAGTTAACCAGATTGGTTGCTTAGGTAAAATTATTTCTTCTGATTTAAATATTTCGGCTAAAATTCTTGATGATTCTTCTACGCTTAATGATCAATATTATAAACCTAAGCGTAAAAGTAGACGGTGAAAGAAGTCGAAGAAACAAGATAAAGTTCTTTCTGACAGTTCTAATTCTTCCGATTCAATTCTTACAGATAGGACTTTGAGAACTCGATCAAAGAAGCAGATCTGGATTGATGAGGATAAATGTGTAGACAAACTTTATAAAAGTGATTCATTTGCTACATGTAATAAAATTTCAAAATATTCTATAAAGCAAATGATTCGAATTTCAAAACATGTCTCATGTTCTTCCTCGGATTCTAGTTCGGATGATTATACTTTCTCTTCCTCTGATGATTCTGTTCATTCGTGTGATTATATCTCTCGTGCTTTAATTGTTAAATCTAACAATTTTATCCCCATACTAACTGCAACTAACAAACACTAGCCCAAATTCAAGTGGGTACCCAAGTCTAAATCTGATTCAAAGTTGCAGGCACCTCATGTTAAGGGGGAGTAACAGAAAGTATGGTTTTTGAACACAGCAGTTCAAAACCCGGTCTTAAATGTCAAGAATTTGGCTTCTGAGTAATTCAGCTCAGAACCCGTGCTTCAAAGAATATGACTTCTAGACATGTCAGTCTAGGACTCGCTCTTCATAGCATTAAGCTTCTAACTAATGAGGAACTGTGAGTGCATCTATTCTATTCCGTTGTATTTATCTCTGATAATGATGTTGTTCCAGTTTTCTCAAATGTTTTAAAAGAATCTGAGCAATCTTATTCAACTCCTGATTTTGTTCAACCCAAAATTTTTCAAAAGAGACACAAATTTCATTTTATTGAACTATATTTTGTTTCAACTGAATATAAACTTGCCGATCAAATATTTCTATTTTTAAAATTTCGGCATGTTATTATAAAAGTTTAAACCTTAACAAATTTTATTCAATAAAGTAAAAGTTTTACAATTTTCTTTCTTTTGAATAAAATGTGTGTCTAGGATAAATTTTCAAGTTGATTTGTTTATATTGAAGTTTTTATATGTTCAAATTTCAGTTCTAACAAAAGTCGAAAAGTCAGCAACATGTTTGTAGCTTTTGATTTTGCTTTAAAGTTGTGTGATTCGGAATATTTATAGTTTACAATGCTTAGAAAACCTAAAAAGTAGGAATTTTGGATTGTATTGAAAATATGGTCTAAGCTCTTAGACGCAAAACCTTGTGTTTGAGATGATTATTAAATTCTTATAAATCAGAAATCTCTAAGTTTAAAAGTTTGTACCTATGACCTTTCTGGTTTGGGAAAGTAAGTTCTGTGGGATGCTTGTCATCTGGTCCCCTAAGGTCATTTGATCTGGGAGTGATCGAACCCAAATCCTTCTATAGAATCAGATCGAAAGTCATGTTCTACTGGTATGAATGGGTTTAGAATATGTCTATGTAGCCTTTCTGATCTGGGAAAGTAAGTTCCAAGAGGTGCTTGACACCTAGTCCCCTAAGGCCAACTGGTCTGGGAGTGGCTGACCCAAATCCTGCAATAGGGTCAGATAGAAAGTTACGTTTACGGCATGTTCTTTACTTAATAAACTTTTTGATTAAAAAGATGCCAAAAGTGCACAACCTTAAAAGATGCCAAAGAGAACACTCATGTAAAGATGCCATAGTGCACAATGCTAAAAAGATGCCAATGAGCACACATCTCATGATACTTGGTTATATATTTCTGAGTTGCAATAAACCTGTAAATTTGTGAAAGTCTGAATTTTTGATGGATTAGTGTGATTATTTGCAAAGTTCTCTATTATATTTTTAGAATTTCATTTTCTTGAAGCTAATCAAAGTTCACATGCGAGCACACTGAATAGATTAATGAAAGGTTTTGAAATTGAACATGTCTTAACTTGATATGCAATAAAACTTGTTTCTGTATCCAAATACATACATTTGATTTCATCTGATAGATTTTATTGTGATATATTACTAAGTAGAATTTTATTTGTTTCTGTTTAAATTTTTATATATTTAGTCGTTTCAAAATACATATTCAGTATATTTTTCTTTCTACATTGATGTTTACATTCATTGTGTTCTCATATCCTTTTAAATGGGTTTGAGCATTATTCAAGGGGGATTGAAAAAGGAGAATTTTCTTAATGATCATATCTGTTTTTGAGGGGGAGTATCTGATTCTCTATATGAATGCTAACTTGAATTGTCAAATTTAGTGCATTTGTGTAGGGGAGTCAAATAGCTCAACAGGTAAAAAAAAATCAGACTTCAAGTCATCTTTGCACCATCTTGGTGTAACGCAAACCTCACTTTGCGCAACCTTGGTGTAGCGCAAACCTCACTTTGCGCCACCTTGGTGTAACGCAAACTGTTGGATCATAATTGTATTCAAGATTAAAGTTAAATTAGAGGGTTTAAACTTTATTTATTTGATAGTTAAAGTTAGAGGGTCTAATTAGTATTTATTCAATAGTTATTTGTAAATGGGCCTTAAATCTATCAAGCCCATATGGCTTAGGTATTTAAAGTTTTGTTTAGTTTAGTTTTAGGTTTAACTCTGATAATATTCTAGTTATTAGCCGTACGTATTTTCTCTGTATTCAAGGGTATCAAGAACACTCAAGGGTTTCATTGTTTATTCAAGGGATTGGTATGTTACTCTGATTTATATACCTCTTGATTATTATTGTGTTGCTTGATTACTTGATTGTTAATCAACTAGATTAAACTGGGATAACAATTGGTATCAGAGCCAAAAGGATCAAAAAAAAAATTTATTTCACTATTCATGAAAATTACTGTTCATCGATAATACTGTTCATCGAAATTTTTTTTCTGATTTCGTGAATCTATGTGCTTTTATGCTTAAAGTTGATCTGATTAGTTGAGATTTATGCTTCTAAATGCCATCTGATTGATTATTTGCATTTAGAATTAACAAAGTGATTGAATTAGTGATTTGGTGTTTTCTGAGTTTGCATGAATATCGACACTGTGCTCATCAAATTAGAGTATGAATGTTGATTTTAATCTTTGTTATTGATTGGGTTGTGTTCGATACATGTTTCTGAGTACAAAGGACTGATTTTTGCATCTGATTTTGAGACTGTATTGATTTTCTGTGTTGATTATTGCCTCTGTTCGTCAAAGTTCTGGGCTGGTTTAAGAACATATAGGTCGAACGCACTTTATCGGTCAAATCACTCCACCGGTATTTACCGGTCAAACAACAATATCGGTCAAAGCATTGTATCGGTCCTATCACTTACCGGTCTTCACATCTTTCCGGTCGAACACCTATATCGTTCTAAGCATTGTATCGGTCTAAGATAATATCGGTCGAAGCATAGTGTCGGTCGAACAACCATCCGGTCTAACTTCTTATCGGTCTTTACAAGTTACCGGTCGAAGCACATCCCCGGTCGATTTTTGCAAACTGTAATAGGGCATCTAAATGTCAAAAAAAATTCTCTAGGGGCGCTGCCCCCATACCCCCACAAGGGCGTTGCCCCTTGACCCCACCCGCTAACCGAGTAGCGGGACCCCGTGCTAAGTCTGCGAAGGGGACAAAGTTCTGTTCGAGAACAACATTTTCTTTTTGTTCAGTATTATTTGAAGCGTTATACTGATTGAAAGGACTGCATTTAATTATTTTTGGAAATTTTTTTCTGGAAATTTTTTAGTGTGGTTTTTATTTTGATTCTAACGATCTCTTCTAGTTGATTGTGTTGATACATAAAAGCTTGATTGTTAATCAACTAGATTAATCTGGGATAACAACTAGAAAAGCCTTCGAAGAAAAGAAATCTTTAGAGCTTAGATGTGTTAAACTTTCTCAACAAGTTTCAGACTTTGAAAAGGTTATTATTCTTGAAAGAGAAAAGGCTGAGAATGAGAAGAACAAAGCCGAGCTGAAGGATACAAATACAGACTTTTCTGAAGAAAAGAAGATATTTGAGACCGAGATAGCTAAACTGACAAGAAAGCTATCTGAATTGTCAACAAACATCATGAAGGAGAAGAATGCAAAATTTGAGTTGCATAAGAAGTTTGATCTGATTGAAAAGGAAAGAAACAATTTGTCTTCAAATATAAAAGAACTTGAAGAGATAGTATTCAAGGTGAAGTTGACTGAGCACAAGACGCCAGAGTCAATAGCTCAATCACCAAGAGATGATCTAGCTGATTCAAATAGTTCATTAAAAACAGCTTCAAGTTCACATTTTTCAAATGTTTTCTATAATCCTTTCTATGATTTAGATGATTGTTTTACTTCTAAATCTACTGATCAGATTCGTCCTTCTAACCTTTTCTATGACAAAAATGTTGATGGTTCAGGTAACTTCAAGAAGACTAAGTCTCAAAAGAAAAGCTTCTGGAGAAGGCATGATGAGAAAGAAAAAGGAAAATGGATCTGGAAAGTTAAAGGATCTCAACAGGAAAAGAAGAAAGACAAATCATTTGTGCATACATCAAATGCTAAATGGAACTACGCTTCTAAAGGTAAAACTTTTGGCAAACCTGATCTGGTTTACACAATCAATCAATTGATCAGGTTAGCACAAAAGAAAATTAGTTGTTCCTACTGCGGCTCAAATGATTTTGTAAGAAAAGATTATGTGAATAACTGGTATGGTTCTTACTTCATATCTTCTACTAGAACTGCAACTAACCCGTTAGGACCCAAATACCAGTGGGTACCAAAAGCTAAATCTGTGTTGCAGGCACCCAATGTTTAAGGGGGAGGAAGAACTATGGCTTTTGAACAACACAGTTCAAAACCCGGACTTCATTGTCAAAAAGAAGGCTTCTAAGTAAATCAGCTTAGAACCCGTACCTCAACGGAGTATGGCTTCTAATCACTTCTGATTAGAACCCGCACTTCAGTGCTTTATTTTTCCTGCTTGTTAAAAAAAAATTATCAGTTAAGGGGGAGAATATCTGTGATTTTAAAAGATTATCTGACCGTGTGATCTTAAAGATAAATACTTGCGTTTTATCTTGTCAATATACTTTGTCAAGTATTCATACACATAACGGTTCAGAACATTCTATTTGACTTTGTTATTACCATGTATCAAAAGTTAAATCTTTCTATGGTAATACTCACATTCTTTGTATTCACTGTTGATTGAATCAAACGTCATTTTATGTGCTTTCATTGAAAATATGTTTATATATTGTTCATATAAACAAAATTCGTTTTTGATTCTCCAGCATATTATTCTTCATGACAAATTGATATGAGCTTAATTGTCAAACTCTTTTAGTTTGAGGGGGAGAATTGCATCGTCAAACACAATTGTTTTGACTTCTCCGAATTTTTTATTCTTCATGTAACAAGTGGTATTTGTGCTTACATGTACAAAAAGCCTGTTGAACATCATGTTCTTTTGGGAAAATATATGGGATTCAGTGTGAATACTTAACAGAACTTCCATGGATTCACGATAACCAGTGTTTCCTACCCAGGAAGTATTCCCTGAGTGATTGAGGGGAGAAGGGTCAAAAGAATTGAGTGATGGTGTGTGAAGAGGTAAAATAGAAAAGAAAGATTGGTTAGAACTGAGATTTAAAAGAATGAGGGTGAGCGATCAGAGTAAAAGAATATTAAACTCTGCACCAAACTTCTTTCTGAGCCGGGTAGCCACATAATCTTATTGGATCACATTTTTTGGTGACCATCATTGAAAAAGGCAACTAGACCATGCCATCTCTTGCATTAACCCCACCAGCTACTCATTCTTTTCTCAAAAAGAGAATGTTTCACATTTTCTGGGGATGCAGCACATACGCTATTGGTTCTTCATTTGGAAGATACTAATATTGAAAAAGAAGGAAAGTTGCCCCACCTTCGAACCCTTTCTCATGCACATTGAGTCTTTGTACAATTTGTTGCTGTCTCAACAAGTTTACATACTTTGAGCCTATATTGAAAAAGCAATCATCTATGCTTAATTTTTTTTTCTAACATATGCACGATCACACAGAAGTTTGTTTTATGTCAGAACGTTCATAGATAACCATGTGTTATTCGATGATTGAATGGAAGACCTGGGGAGTCTACATCAAACCAACTCCTTATATAGTAACTTTGTGTTACTCAGTGACTTTGTGTTACTGACAGGCATTTTAACTGAGTCATTTGTTGATTCAGGGTTACACTTATTAAATTGTTTGAATTTGAAAAGATTCTAATGGTTATTACTTTTATGTTATTTGTATCTGAAAAGATTGAAATAATCACTTTTTCCATCTGGGAAGACTGCTCTTATTTCCATACAGGGCTCGTAACATGAAGACTGTGCTTACGTGATCATACACAATAGGGGAGATTGTCTTGAAAAGGGGGGGATTGTTTTGGTATGTTTTGATGACGATGCTTCTCACCACTCATCAAAAAGGGGGAGAATATATCAAAAAGAGGGAGAATATATTAAGGGGGAGAATAAAATCTGCAGATCTGAAGATTTCAAAGATTTTAAAGATATCAAGTTTTGAAGCGATCAACGACATATCTGAAGAAAAGAGAATACAAGTGAAGACCCGAAGACAATTGCAAATTTTTTTTAATCTTTAATCCAAAGGGGGAGATTTTTGGATCAAATAATTGTATTCAAGATTAAAGTTAAAGTTCAGGGTCTAAACTGTAATTGTTTGATAGTTATAGTTAAAGGGTTTATTATGTAATAAGTAAATAGTTATTAAGCTATTGGGCCTCAAGCCCATAAGCCCATTAGGCCTAATAGCCTGGGTATTTAAAGTTATGTTTAGTTTAGGTTTAGGTTAACCTATGATAATTATTGGTTAGAGATTATAGTCAAGTGAAGTTTTCTCTGTAATCAAAGGGTATCAAGAACACTCAAGGGTTTCATTGTTTATTCAAGGGATTGGTACGTTATTATTAATCTTTATATCTCTTGATCTTATTGTGTTCTATGATTGTTTACCAACTAGATTAAACTGGGATAACAAGTGGTAACTAGAAAAGCTTGATTGCTAATTAAGATGTCCAATAAGCTTCTCTCAATGGGTTCTCAAGTCAAGCCTCCTGTTCTCATGGCTAACGAGTATCAACAATGGAAGATCAGAATGATCCAGTTTCTGAATCACAAGAACAAAGACTTCATGAAAGCAATCATTGAAGGTCCCCAAACTCCAATGATCACAGTAAAGGGTCAACCTGCTACAGAGTCCTCTCCTGAAATCCCTGACAGAGAGATTCCTAAACCTTATCAGTTCTTCAATGAAAAGCAGAAAGAACAGTATAAGACAGAAGAAGAGGCTCTAATCTATCTGACAATGGCAATTCCAAACGACATCTACAATCGTGTCGACAGTCAGAGCACTGCTAAAGGCATCTGGGATGAACTAGCAAGGCAGTTTGAAGGAAGTGAAGCCTCCATACAAGCTAAGCAGAATCTATGCATAAATGCATACGAGGGATTTCATGCTAAAGAAGAAGAGTTGCTGTTAGATACCTACAACAGATATAACATCATCCTCAACGACTTGCGGAGGAACAATATCTCCAAATCTGCTTCGGAGATAAATTACAAGTTCATCAAGAATCTGAATCCAGAATGGAAGAACTTTGCTATCAACCTCCAGATGTCCAAGAATATGGCTCGAGAGAATGTCACTTATATCTTCTCTACTCTTGCTCAACATGAAGATGAGGTGAGATCTATTAATAATGAGTCTAATCATCTGAAGGATTCTGTGGCTCTCATAGCCGGCAAAGGTTCTGTATCCTCTGCAAGGTCTAAGAAAAAGGTGTCTAAAGCTCTAGTTACCGAAGTTACCGACTCTGACTCTGATTCAAGCGATGAAGAACTGGAAATTGATTCTGATCCGGATATTCAAAAGTTCTCTGAAGACTTTGCTCTCATTACGCGACGATTCAAGAAGAGCTTTGGCAAGAAAAGATTATATTCAAAGCCAAAGTATGATGGCTACAAGAAAGAGAAGTCTGAGATACGATACAAGACGAGGCATGGAAAGAGAGAAGAAGGTCGAGAAGACAGGAAGGAAGATAGACGAGAAGGAAAGAGAGACTCTGAATTTTAAAAATGTCTTATACACTGAAGCAAAAACACTTCCAGAACCTATCTTAAAGATAGAAAAAGAAAGATCAGAGGTGTTCTTTACAAAACCTCAGAGCAGTGATCCCAGAGAAATTTTTAAGTTTGATGCTTTTATCAAAAAAAGATCAGAGATATTTGAATCTGAAAGGAGTACTTCTGAAGATGAACCTCAGAGTTCACTCAATCCAGATGCAGCTCTCTATTCTCCAATGTCAGATGAATGCATCAGAACTACATTTGAGGATGACATTAGAAGAATTTATAAAGAAAATGTCATGGTTGATTTGAAAAAGAAAGAAAGCATGAAAAGAATCATTAAAGTCTCTAGACCTAAAGAAATTATGAAAACTTCAGAGGTATTAATCTCTGACAAGGTTGAGAGAGACTTTCTTGACTCTGATTCTGAATCTGATCCAGAGATAGATGAACAGATATTCTATAGACCAGAGAAAGTAATTCATAAAAACATACAAACAGTTGGTTCTGGAATTTTGAAAATTCTTGTTCCTGTTTTGAAAAAGAAATCCAGAATAACAATCTGTCCTGATTTTGTAGACATGTGTCTACAAGCAAAAACTTCTCTCGGCCTTGAGAAAGAGTTAAAAGAAAAGTACAAGAATAAAACTAACACTTCTCAACTCTACACTTATAAACCAATCAAATTCACTCCTGAACAAAAAAGCAAATGGCAAGAAATTAACCATTCTGATCATGTTTGTGCAGTGAGTAACAAAGAGAAGATGATGTTTTTGAACAAAAAAAGGCAACTTGAAAAGAAGGCTATCATTCAAGCCAAAAAGAAGGAAGTAGTTAGGAATACTTGTAATATTCCTAGTGCTAGTTTGAAAAAGAATCAAAGTGAACCAAATGCATTCAATGAAATGAAAAACTTTTCTCCTACTTCTTCCTGTTTTGTTAATTGCGAGTGCATTAAACTTATGATTAAGCTGAAAAATCATTTTAGAGGTTCTCATTGTTTTCTGAATCAGTCTCTGAATAAAAATTCTGTCAGGATCGATTTCTTAACAAGAATAAAGTCTCAGAAACAATATCAAAGAAGTTGCGAAATAACACTTTGATATTTAATGTAACAGTAAACAAACAGTATATGATTAACAACTTGTAAACTTGTATTGAATGATTAAAATCACAAGATTACACACTCAACCTCAATCTTGAAGAACAAGCTCTTTCAAGACGAATACTACTTCTCTAGTATTAGGAACTATGCCTTGAGGTTTTTTTTTTCTCTCTAGAACTAAAACATAGAATGAATAATTATATCAAAAAGTTATCTCACTATTCTAAACAATACAATATATATACTGAAGATAAAAGATAATTACAATTTATACAATATCTCCAGAATATCTTCCATCATTATCTCTAAGCTTCCATGAATATCTTCAGTTTATCCAGCTGTCATCCTTTCCATACAGATCTCCATCTTATAAGAAGTATTAATCATAAGCAGCATTAATACTCTGAGCAGTATTAATCTCTTAGCAGTAGTAACTCCAGCAGTACTAACCATGAAGAGCAGCACTAACTTTGTTCCATCAGCATTAACTTCAACTGACAGCATTAACCTCAGAAGTATTAACTTCAGATGTATTAACTTCAGAAGTATTAACTAAGTTCTTCTAGCAGCATTAACCTCAGAAGTATTAACTAAGTTCTTCTAGCAGCATTAACTTCAGAAGTATTAACTAAGTTCTTCTAGCAGCATTAACTTCAGAAGTATTAACTAAGTTCTTCTAGCAGCATTAACTTCAGAAGTATTAACTAAGTTGAACTAGCAATATTAACACATTCAACAGTAGTATCCATCCTTGACATCTTTCAGACCCAACAATCTCCCCCTAACTTAACTTTTCAAAACTGAGAAGTTAAGTTCTTCAGCATAAGGTCTTTATGATAATTTCAAAACTTTCTGTAATTTCTAGTTCTTCTTGATTCAGTTTCTTCTGTTATCTTCTTTTCTGTTTCTACTGTTATCTTCTTTTCTGTTTCTGATGTAGTTACTGCTTTGTTTCAGCTTCTTCACCTATCTCCCCCTCAAAATAAGATTTCATACAAACTTTAATTTTCTTCTTTTTCAGTACCAGCTTCTTGAAATGATCTATCTGCTAGTGATAAGAAGTGATCACCTTTTCATCTCTTTTATCTCCATAATTTGATTATGAACTTTCAGACTAATTGTACCAAGTGTATCCATCAAATTTTTTTTAGTTAAACTATCCTCACCTCCTTTAGGTGTGATTACCACCTTTGAAGGATCCTTGGATATTCTAATAGAGATCTTCTGCCTAGCAGAAGCACCTTCTACTCCCTTGGTTTCTTGGCACCTGGGACCTTTGGTTGATTTCTCACCCAAAGTTGCCATGGGGAAGGTCTTATGTATGTTACCACTGACCTCCTCTGAGCTAGCAGGAGTAGTGGCAGCCTTAGCACCCATATGCTCAACCTCCACCTCAGTGAGCACCTCCTTGGGGTTGGGAGACACCCATTTGGTTTCCCTATTGATATTCTCTAAGGGAGAATTCTCTTAGTGAGTGATGGTACAAGAAGGGAAGGAGCCTTCTTTACTTGTTTCCTTTTGTATGTTTGGGTGATTGGTGAAGTTGGTTTATCAAGAAGAGACTAGGGAATTGATTTAGAGTGGGAAGGTTGGGATTGGCTAGCAGTGGATTGGTCTAATGGGGGCCTTGACCCTGCTGCCATACCTTCATCAGTGTGGGACACCACCATCATTGTAGAGAACAATGGGGTGTCAACTCCTTTAGAGTCCCTAGCAGATCTTCTCATGTTTGAGAAAACCTTGCCTTTAGGGGGTTTAGGTACATATACCTCATCAAAGTGAAGTATGTCCGTCAATTCATTATTAAGTACTTCTTGTACAAACCTTGGATACAGATAAAAGCTTTTTGATTGATATCCAGGTTTGACATAAAATCAATGAAGATCATTTTTAGGTATAGAAAACTTACATTAGCAGTAGTAACACTTATCAGCAGCATTAACACAGACTGGCAGTAGTAACACATACCAGCAGCATTAACACAGTCTGACAGTATTCACTGAACTAGAAGTACTAACTACCTTTCAGTATTAGCAACCTGAAACACTTACAGACACAAGGTTAGTAGTACCATATACCATAAAATTTTCAAAAGTTACTTTATCTTTTGAAACTATACCTTTTTCACTTTTCTTACCTTCTGCTGGATCAAAAGTAACATGTCCTCCATCAAATCTTTTAAAGAATTTGAAGGCAGTCCATGTTCCTTGTTATGTGCCAAGAGCAACCATTATCTTCATTCCAAATGCTCTTCCTCTTGAGCTTTTGGTTGCCCTGCACACTTGATAAATCAGTTAGTCTTTGAGGGAACCCAAGCCAAAGTGGTCTTGGGTTGTCCTTTCTCATTTATATAATCTGTCAGTTTGGTCTGGATGAGTTGTTTAGGAATCTCATGGCTGGAATACTTTGTCAAGATTATAGGCTTTGCAACATTAATACTAGTAGAAGCACTATCCTTGTTAGTAGTAGTATTGGTTGCAGTAGCACTATTTCTGTTAGCAGTACTATCTGGGATAGCAGTACTAACAGGTTTCTTTACAATTGGAACCCAAACTTGAATAAAGTTGTTTGCTTTCTTTGTCTTTAAATTACTCCTTGGCTTATTTGGAGCATTTTTCTTTGTATTAGCAAACTTGTTCTGAGCATGATACTTTTTAGGTGCTCTTTTCTCAGCCATTTGATTCCTTCTTTGATTCCTATAACCAAAGGAGTTTTGAGTTTGTCTTTGAAAATTAACTCTTTGGTTGATAGGATTGAAATAACAGTATTTGGCAACATGATTAAGCTTTCCACAGATAAAACAAGGTTTTGGTCTATTGATTTTACTCAGATCAACCCCTTGTTTTTGTGCCCACTGATTATTCCAATTTCTCTGATTTCCCCTTGGTTTATCATGTTTTTGGGGCTCAGACTTATTGCAAGCACACTGTTGACAAGGAGCAGGTTTCACAAATGTGGTCTGTTTGTAGTGGACTTTGTTAGACTTTCCCTCAGTCTTCTCAATGTTCTTAGATTTGACCCAAGTCTTTCCACATCCCTCATTGGTGATAATGTGATTTTCTAGAGGAATCTCACCACTCACAGTGTTCTCCTTATTTTTTTCACTAGAGTTCTCTTCTTCAGAGTCTGTTTCAACCACCACCTTTTCTAATGGATCTACCTTAGTGGCTCTATCAGATAATTCCTTCCTATCCTTGGTCTCTAGCAAGTCTGATATAGGAGGGATGTAGTTGTTGTTGTATGGTGGTGGGGTGGTGTTATAGCCTATTCCTCTTCTAAGTTTGTCATGGATTTGAGTTTGGAGCAAAGAGTCCATTGCTTTTGAAGCATTGGAAAATTTCTCAATATCCAGCTTGGCTTTCTCAAACTCACTCTTTATCTTCTCATTCTCCTCTTTAGACTTTTTCAGCTGAAGTTCTAGGTCATTCTTCTCCCACTTCCAGTAATTTGTATCATAAGAATGTTGAAGTTCATTGGCTTGGAAAACTTTAATCTGTTCCTCAAAGCTCTCTACGATTCTTACATAGTCTTTTATATCTCTCTCTAATCTTTTAAGATCATCACACATACCCTGATTGTGATCCCTGTACCTTTGAACAGTTTCAATACAGGATTTAGAGCAAAGATTAGATGTTACCTCAGTGGGAATGGCAGTGCTTGTCGATTCTGATTCTTTAGCCATGATGATTGATGTTGAATGAATGTTTCTGACAATACTTGCTCTGATACCACTTGTCAGGATCGATTTCTTAACAAGAATAAAGTCTCAGAAACAATATCAAAGAAGTTGCGGAATAACACTTTGATATTCAATGTAACAGTAAACAAACAGTATATGATTAACAACTTGTAAACTTGTATTGAATGATTAAAATCACAAGATTACACACTCAACCTCAATCTTGAAGAACAAGCTCTTTCAAGACGAATACTACTTCTCTAGTATTAGGAACTATGCCTTGAGGTTTTTTTTTTCTCTCTAGAACTAAAACATAGAATGAATAATTATATCAAAAAGTTATCTCACTATTCTAAACAATACAATATATATACTGAAGATAAAAGATAATTACAATTTATACAATATCTCCAGAATATCTTCCATCATTATCTCTAAGCTTCCATGAATATCTTCAGTTTATCCAGCTGTCATCCTTTCCATACAGATCTCCATCTTATAAGCAGTATTAATCATAAGCAGCATTAATACTCTGAGCAGTATTAATCTCTTAGCAGTAGTAACTCCAGCAGTACTAACCATGAAGAGCAGCACTAACTTTGTTCCAGCAGCATTAACTTCAACTGACAGCATTAACCTCAGAAGTATTAACTTCAGAAGTATTAACTTCAGAAGTATTAACTAAGTTCTTCTAGCAGCATTAACCTCAGAAGTATTAACTAAGTTCTTCTAGCAGCATTAACTTCAGAAGTATTAACTAAGTTGAACTAGCAATATTAACACATTCAACAGTAGTATCCACCCTTGACATCTTTCAGACCCAACAAAGCCTCAGAAGAAAAAGAAGAGCAATTCTGGAAAAACATCAAAAGATGAAATGCCAAATGTTCATCAAAACCTTCAGAAGTCTAACAAGAAAGGACCAATAATGAGATGGGTACCTAAAAAACTCTAATTTGTCATGCAGAAACAGTATATGCCCATCTGGTATCTAGATTATGGATGTTCAAGGCATATGATTGGAGATAAAAAGTTGTTATCCTCTTTCAAATTAAAATCTGGAGGAGCAGTAACTTTTGGAGATAATATGCAAGGTCAGATTAAAGCTTATGGTGAATTAACAAGAGGTAATGTATCTGTTTCAAAAGTTTCTTATGTTTTGGACTAAAGCACAACTTAATTAGCATAAGTCAACTATGTGACCATGGTTTTGATGTGAAGTTTCAAGAAAAACAGTGTTCACTTTTTCACTCAAAAACAGGTCAAGAAATGCTGAGAGCAGACAGAAAGGGTAACTTATATAGAATGAATTTTACCAAGCATATAAACACTAGCTCAGAGAAACTATGTCTAGTATCTCTGAACAGTAAAGATGTCTAGCTCTATCATAAGAAGTTATCTCATCTGAACTTCTCTTCACTTGATAAGTTGGTTAAACTTAATCTTGTTAAGGGATTACCATCTCTAAAGTTCAACAAAGATCATCTTTGTTTTGCTTGTGAAATGGTAAAAATAAAAAGATCCTCCCATAAAACCAAAAGTGATAATAATTGTCCTAGACCTCTGCATATGCTTCATGTGGACCTCTGTGGTCCTATCTCTGTGCAGATTCTATCAGGCCAAAAGTATATTTTTGTCTTGATTGATGAATACTCTAGATATACTTGGATAGAATTCATCAGAGCCATGTCTGATGTACCTGATATTTTAATAAGGTTGTTAAAAAGATTTCAGGTTCTGTTCAACAGAAAAGTTCAGAAGCTGAAAAGTGATAATGGGACAGAGTTTAGAAATGCCAAAATCAACTCCTATCTTTCAGAGGAAGGCATAACCCCCAACTTCTCTGCAGCAAGAACACCTCAATAAAATGGTGTTGTTGAGAGGAAAAATAGAGCACTTATTGAAATTGCAAGAACAATGCTTGCAGGATCTGATCTTTCAACAAACTTTTGGACAGAAGCAGTGGCTTCAACATGTTTCACTCAAAACAGATCCACCATTGTCAAAAGATTCAAGAAAACATCTTATGAACTCATTAACAACATGAAACCTAATGTTAAATATTTTCATGTTTTTGGATGCAGATGTTACATTCTGAATGATAGAGATCCTCTTGGAAAGTTTGACAAAAAAACAGATAAAGGCAAATTCATTGGCTGTTCATTAGCCTCAAAAGCCTTCAGAGTGTTCAATTTAAGAACAAGAACCATCTAAGAGAGCATCAATGTCTATTTTGATGAGAACATAAATTCTAACAAACAAGATGTCAAAACCAAGAATGTCTCTGAATCTTCAAAGATGAGAGAATCAGAACTGAACAAAATATTTGAAGACTTCTTTAATGATGATGAGAACTCAGAATTTATCTTCAGAGACATTGATAGAGAAACTTCAGAGGAACCTCAAAATACAGGTACAACTCTTTTTCGTCCCTCTGAGATAACTCTTTCTGCTTCTTTAAATACAGATCCAAGTATTGAATCAAGACAATTCGAACAGAATCCTTCATAAACTGAAGATGCACAAGAGACATCTGTTAAAGAGACAACAGATCCTGCTTCACCATCTCTGGAAATATCTTCAGAGCCTCTGAATAGCACTACAGAGATGTCACCACCTGCCATCTCTGAAGCTCAAACTCCACCCCACATTCATGCTCCAATGAAAAAATGTACAAAGGATCATCCCTATGATCAGATCATTGGATCACCTTCAGATGAAGACAAAACCAGATCTGCCACAATCAATGAATGTTATTTTGTAAACTTTTTGAGCATTATTGAACCAAAGAAGGTAAATGAAGCTCTTGAAGATCCTAATTGGATTAATGCCATGCAAGATGAGCTTCAAGAGTTTGAAAGAAATAAAGTCTGGACCCTAGTTCCCCTTTGTTAGAGCATAAATATATTGGATACAAGATCATAGAAGACTGAAGACTAAAGGTCAGAGATAAATTCAACTCTCAGGATCAAAGTCAAAGTCTAGTGTAATAAAGTCAAAGTCAAACTTTGTATTTTCTGTTTTAATGTTGTTTGCGCATTTTAATATTTAGTGTGAACAGTGTCTTACGCGTTTCTTTGTGTGTTTAAATAGCTTGTGGTGCGTGAATCATGTAACTAGAATTCATATAGTATTGTGAGAGTTTCAATTGTAGAGAGAGAAAGTGCATTATGAGTAGATGTTGTAATTCAGATTTGTGATTGAAATAAAAGTGTTTCAGTTGGAATTAATTGACATCTTTATCATAGCATTGTTATATGAGAATAACAATTGGTATCAGAGCATACGAAATTCAGATTTATTGGATCATATTCGAAGTTTTTGGACGAAATCGCAAGTCGAATTGTGTTCTGTGATTTTTGAGTTTCAAAGATGTTTTAGGCTTCAAATTGTATTTTCTAGATTCGTTTTGATATCTAAAAAATTTGTTATTTGTAATTAGTAGTTCAATTCATGGTAAATCAGTACGAATTTTGTATTTGTCTTGATTTTTTTTTTCAAAGTCTGTAAACGTACTAGATTAGATCAAAACTGTAATTTTTGTTGTTTGAAAGTAAAATTCGTTCGTTGTAATTTGTTCAAGATTTGAAATCGACATGAACTGCAGAGTTTTTGGCTAATTGGTTGAAGTTTGAATCAAAATCAGAGGTGAAATCGAGTTTTGAACTGTACAAGGCAAGAACTCGCTAGATCTGCACTTTGCGCTAGTGAAGAACTCGCAAGTCCAAGAACACGCTAAGTGTAAATCTCACAAGATGTCGTGTACACGAAGTCCAAGAACTCGCTAATAGCATCATGCGGTAAGCAGAAACTCGCACATCACAAGGTGCGAGTTTGTACTGTTCATCATCCGTGTTGTGCGCGAAGTGTGACCCTGCGAGAAGTTTGTCGTGCGCGTTTGTATTTTGCGTGAAGTTTCCTTGTCAAAAATTTTTTCTAAGTCTAAAACTCGCAAGCCCTAGTCTTGTAAGTCTTTTGCGAGAAGTTCCAAAAACTCGCACATTGTTGTCTGCGAGAATCTTAGAACTCGCATAAAGCTTGTGTGCGAATCTTGGTTCATGCAAGAGGTGTCGTGCGCGAAGCTCAAACTCGCACATCATTGGGTGCGAGAAGTGAGTTCACGCAATCTTTGGTGTGTGTGTTTCTGAAACTCGCATATAGTCTCTTGCGCGAAGTGTGTCATTTCAGTGTTATGCATGTTCTGTCCTTAGTGAATTTTTCTGAAATTTAACTAAGTTTGATTTTTGTAGATGCAGCTTTATTATCTGAATTTTGACGATCATAAAAGCAGTGTAGATCAAAGATGACTTCCAGAGAAGCACTTGCAATCGGAACTGATGTTAAACCACCAGTACTCTTCAAGGGAGAGTATGAGCAATGGAAAAACAGATTCATGGACTTCATAGAAAGACATGCATTGGGTGATCTTATAAAGAAATCTTTGGAAGAAGGAATCATGCCAATTTCGATAAAGGCTCGTACTATTGAAAATGAACAGAGAGAGTACCCACTTCCAGATGATGAATACACTCAAGAGCAGAAAGATAGAACAAAAGCTGATAGGTTGGCAAGATCATTTATTCTCCAAGGCATACCAAACAAGATATATGTCAAGAGTGATAGCTACAATGCTACCGGAAAGAAAATGTGGGATCAACTGGAGAAAATGATGCTCGGATCAAAGATTGGCAACCAGCTCAAGATCTCTAACTGCCTGAACAATATGAGGAGTTCAAAACAAAAGAAGGAGAAACTCTGGAGACAACATATGATAGATTTGTGACCTTGCTGAATGAGTTAAGCAAGAACCAGGTCAGGAAATCTCAAATAGAGCTGAATGTCAAGTTCCTCAGTATTTTACAGCCTGGGTTGAAGAGATTTACCAGACAGATGAAGCAGTTGAAAGATCTGAATGAGATTCCTCTTCACGAGGTTTATGAAACTCTTAGACAAAATGAAGGGGAGGTAGATGAAATCAAAGAGGAGAAGAAAAAGGATGATAAGGCAATTGTTGATCCGATTGCTCTTGTCGTGAAGAAGAAGAGTGTGAGCCTCAAGAAGAAAAAGAAAGTGATAGATTCTGAGTCCGAAGAGGCAGAAAGTGATGAGAATTCAGATTCTGATGATTGTGAAAATTTGAAGCAGGCAATGCTTATGTTGACCAAATCATTTTAGAAGAAATTTTACAAAAAGCCTGGCTCAAATAGTCAAAGATATTCTTCGGGGTCTAAAAACTATGAGCACAAAGAGAGGGTAGAAGGAAAGAGAATAGAAGAAAAGAATCCTGAGGAAACGAAGTACAGAGCTGAAGAGAAAAAAGCATACAGAACCGATGAAATGTTACAATTGTGGCAAAATCGGACATTTTGCAAAAGATTGTAGAAAGTCAAAAACTCCGAGTATTACAAGAACAAAATGCTCTTGGCAAAGCAACAAGAAGCTGGCAAGGAATTAATGGTGGAGGACGAGTTCTGGCTCGATCATTCAGATGAAGAAGATGAGAAAGAAGAGACATCTCATGTTTGTCTCATGGGAAAGACAGTAGATGAATGTGAGGATGAAGCTGAGTCAGATGATGAAGATAACGAATAGGCATGTGATATGTCTCAATCTGATTTTCTTAATGCCATGCAAGCCATGATGGTTGAATTCCAAGAAGTAAAGTCTAAACATGAACGCGAGAAAAGTATCATGAAAGAAAACAAACAGTCAATACTGAAACTTAGCAAGGATCTTGCTGAGATGAACGTATTGATTGAAGCTTTATCTAAAAATATTGATACTAGCGCAAAAGAAAAGACTATACTTCATAACGAGTTATCTGAAATTGATTCAAAATATAAACTGTGTGAGTTTGAATCAAAATAGATTACTAAAATGTATTCTTCGCTTTCAGAGGAAAACAATTTTTTACTTGAAAAGGTCAATGTTTTGGAAGGGAAATTAGACACTTTGGGTCAAACTGAACAAACTATTCATCTAAACAAATCCAGAGAGAACAAAGAGTGTTGGGGACTCGGTTATGAGAATCCACACTATCTCAAAAAGGGTATATCAGAAGTGCCTGCGCTTTATGATTATGGATTTTTAAAATTAGCACCACAATACCCTAAACTTCAAGTTGAGTGGACTAAACTATCTGAAGAGGATGAAGCCAAGAAAAATGAGAAAAGAAAGAACACAACTAAAGTTCAACTTCCATTTCGATATGAGAGCTTGAATAATAGTTATAGTTCTGATAAATCAAAATTTCTTTCAAATGACTATTTTGAAAGTTATTCTTTAAAAGAAATGGAGGCTAAGCCTATCGAAGGTAAGCTTTACGTCCCACCACTCGTTTTGGAAAGTAAATTTTCTGAACTTGAGAAAACTCTAGCAGAAGAAAAAAATTTGATTGATCTTGAACAAACTGTTTTTTTCTAATGTGTTCAAATATACTGATTTTCTAAATCATCCAAGGCTTCAAAATCTGATGATATGTCTGGTTTATTTGATGATGAGTTTGATTTCTTCAACTCTGATGGTGATTTAAATGAATGTGTTGCTCAATTTGATTTTAATGCTAAACTTCCTGATCATTCAAAATTTGTCATAAACTCCTTTGGATTACCAAGTGTGTATGAAAAAGGTGAAACATCAACGAAAGTTGATCAATCAGTTCCTGTGAAAACCAAAGTTGCCAAAGGTAAGATGAAGACATCTGGGCATTCATTGAAAACGACTACCACTAGTAAGCCAAAGAAGAAGCATTCTCTTGATTCTCACAGTTCTAACTTTAAATTTTCAAATGTTTTAGATTTGAGGAAGAAAAACAATGGAGTTAAATCAATTTGGCTACCAAAGAAGAAGGTTGACGAGAAGGAGAAATCATTACCTAATTCTTCTTGTAATAGAAATAATGGTAGTACTTCTGATATAATTGAGAATGTTGCTTCTAATAAACAAAAACTTGTATCTCATTACAAGAAGTATTCAATAAAGCAATTATTCTGGTTATCTCCGTATACTAGAAAGTTTTCTAATATTCGTAGGAATGATTTTGCTTCTCGACAACATTCTGATGATTGGTTTGGCACGTATCATGTATATTCTTTTTATTCATATGGTTCAACTGTTTTTCAAAAAGAAAAAGGATCCATTTTTAAATGGATGCCAAAATCTACTTGTGCTAACTCTGTAGGGCCCATATATAAATGGGTACCTAAATCAATTGTTTCGTGATTTTCTCATATGCAGACCCATCATATGTGGTACTTAGATAGCTGGTGTTCAAGTATATGACTGGGCAAAAAGATTTATTATCTAATTATACAAGGAAATATTGCGGGACAGTTAGGTTTGGAAATGACGAATTTTCACCAATTTTGGGATATGGTGACATCATTCAAGACAAGGTGACGATAACGAAGGTGAGTTATGTTGAAGGTTTAGGGCACATCCTGTTTAGCATTGTCCAGTTCTGCGACAAAGGATTAGAGGTGAACTTTAAAGCCAAAAGTTGTTATGTGCGTACCGAAGATGGCAAGGAACTTTTGGTCGAAACTAGAAAATCCAACCTCTACACAATCAATCTTTCAAAGGTCCAGACTGACAGTGAGGTTTGCCTACTGACAAAAGCCTCGTTGCAGCAAAGCTGGCTTTGGCACCGAAGGCTGTCACACCTGAATTTTCGTTACATAAACAAATTGGTCACTGAAAATCTAGTAAAAGGACTTCCTGAGCTCAAATACGTGAAAGAACATTTGTGTGCAGCATGTGAAAAGGGAAAGATGAAGAGAGCTCCATATAAGCCGAAACCTGAACAAAATATCAGTTCTCTACTCGAGTTGTTGCATATGGATCGTTGTGGTCCCATGCGAACACAAAGCATAAGCGGTAAGAAGTATGTTTTAGTTATCGTGGACGACTATTCACGGTACACATGGGTAAAAATTTTAAGATCAAAAGATGAGACGCCCGAAGTACTCATGACCTTTTTGAAGACTACCCAAGTGAACCTGCAAAAACCAGTCAAGCTTCTAAGAACGGACAACGGCACAGAGTTTAAGAACAAAATCGTTGAAGATTATCTCGAATCGGTCGGGATAAGACATCAATTATCTGCTACTCGTACGCCAGAACAAAACGGAGTAGTAGAAAGGCAAAATCAAACGCTAGTCGAGGCCGCTCGGACTATGCTCAGTCAATCTAACCTACCTCTGTTTTTGTGGGCAGAAGCTGTTTCGACTGCATCTTATACTCAGAATCGTTCAATGATACATCATCGATTTGGAAAGACTCCTTATGCTTTGATCAACAACCGCACACCAACAATCAAATATTTTCATATTTTTGGTTGTAAGTGTTTTGTGCTTAAGGACAGAGAGAGTCTGAACAAGTTCAGTGATAAGGCAGATGAAGGAATTTTCATTGGTTATTCTCATTCATCGGCTGCATATCGGGTGTATTTGAAGAAGTCAAAGACAGTAGTTGAGAGCGTTAATGTCACATTTGAAAAGGATATGGATTTTGTACAAAGCGGTTCAGAACCCGTTCTTACCGGAGTACTAGCTTCTGGGCAGATCAGTCCAGAACCTGTACCGACAAAGAAGAAATCAGATGACGCATCAACTTCCAATGCTCATTTATCTGATTTAGATTTATTATTTGAACTGTTTTATGATGAATTCCTTGGTTCTAAAGTGACTAAATCTGTTGTGGTTGACAGGATGGACGACTCAACGAATAATCATCCAACCGCTTCAGGATTATCTACTGAATCCAACTCCCCGGTTCAACAAGGAATTCCAGTTCAAATATCTGCTCCGATAGTTGAAGATGTGAACAATAATGAAGAAACAGAAGTTGCTGAATTAGTTAGGTGTATAATAGTGACAAATCAACAGTTTGAACAAGCTGAACCAACTTAAGCTTCTATACAAGATAATTCAACTGAACAACTCCCTCCTAATGTACAAACTGATGAAGTTGAAAGTGGATTCCTAGATGATAATCATGATCAATCAACATCTAATCCACTTCCTTATGAACATTGCTGGACCAAAGAGCACCCTATTCACCAAATCATTGGAGATCCAACCAAGCCAGTGCAAACTAGGTCAACAACTTTAAATCAATGTCTGCATGACTCATTCCTAAGTAAGATAGAGCCAACTCAAGTATCAGAAGCTCTAGATGACTCGGATTGGGTGTCTGCTATGCAAGAAGAGTTAAACCAGTTCGAAGCATTAAAGGTCTGGAGACTTGTGCCAAAACCGGAAGGAAAATCTATCATTGGAACCAAATAGGTATTCAAGAATAAAAAGGATGAAGATGGTATCGTAATTCGAAATAAAGCAAGACTTGCTGCCAAAGGCTACCGGTAAGAGGAAGGCATAGATTACGACGAGAATTACGCTCCAGTAGCACGTATAGAAGCAATCCGCATGTTTCTAGCGTACGCTGCTCATAAAAACTTCACAGTCTATCAGATGGACGTGAAGACTGCTTTTTTAAATGGCATACTTAAGGAGGAAGTCTACGTTACACAACCAGAAGGCTTTGTGAATCCGGATAAACCAGATCATGTCTACATCTTGGATAAAGCACTTTATGGGTTAAAACAAGCACCTCGAGCCTGGTACGATGTTTTATCTGTGGTCCAACAATTACTAGCATAAACACATATAGATTTACACAAAACACTTTTATTTATTTAATCACACAGATTACATCAAGCCATATACCTATTTGTGATAATCTTTTCAAGACAGAGTGTTTGTGTGTGTTCTCAAAGTGTGCAACTATGTGTTCTATCTCTCACACCGTTCTTACTTCTCTATTCAACCACACTTTTGAAACCAACACTATGACTTACTTCTATATAGTTCAACATTACCAAGCAAGTTCAAACCTTCTAAGCTCAATTACAACACACACACTAACAACAATTACAATAATGACCCACATTTAATCTTTTTCAGTCTAACATTATCAAAATTTTTGGTCAAGTCTGGCTTTACTAAAGGTAAAATCGATACTACTTTATTCATTAAGAAAGAAAAAGTCGATATCATTCTTATTCAAATATATGTTGATGATATAATATTTGGTTCTACAAATCCTAAATACTGTAAGAACTTTTCTAATCTAATGGTGTCAAGATTTCAAATGAGTATTGTAGATCCCAGTGCAGTGCAATCACAAGTAATATGAACAATGATGAACAAATTATAGGCCACAGCAACTAGTCATATGATTGATATAACTTCAAAGGGTTAAGGTTTACAGAGAGAATTTCTGATAAGGTTATGTAAACCTAATGACTAGAAAACTGAATAATGAATTTTCTCTCTAACCTATTCAACTGTTCTACCCTAATAATGAACTAGAAATGCCTTTATATACTTAGGCTTACAGGCCTAATGGGCTAATGGGCTTCGGCCCGTCTAATTAAAACAACTATTAAGTAATTACAATATGCACCCTTATAAATACTTTATTCCACTTTCAACACATAGGAATTTCAGTCCTAACAATCTCCCCTAAAGTTGAATAAAGCATTTATCTTCTTGAAATCTTCAAACATTGATCTTCTTTCCCTCTTGACTCTTTGAAGAACTTTGATGTTGCTTAACTTCATGTCTTTCCACGCTCCCCCTTGAATAAAGCTCTTGTTCTTCATAGTATCAACTTTGTAACCAGATTCAATGTACAGTAGCCTCGACTGAACGCACTATCAAGCAGCTTTTAACTATAGAAACTCAATCACATCGGATCAGCACACAAGAAAGATAATGTGAGAGTTACTTGACATTCCACGGTGCATCTTCAGTTTAAAACAAAGAATCTGTCTTTGAACCGCGAGTTGAATTAGACTTTCATCTCAAGAACTTGTTTCAATTAGCGCATAGGAGGAATGATAAACAAATTTGTAGCAAACACCACATGATACGGAAAGAATCAATACAATCTTTGAAATCTCTTTGAAAAATTGAAACATCATCTTCATCACTTTGATCTATAGACTGTCTTCAGAAATAACTTTCTTTCTTTAAAACTTTGAAATTTAACTTTTTCTCCCCCTTTTTGATGATTGTGAGCATCATAATCAGCAAAACTTCTTCAAGTTTAGCACTTTCTTTGATCTCCCCTTTATGATAATTTTTATATTCTCCCACCTGTGATCTGAGTATCCGTCAATTCATGAAATGTATATATCCGAATCTTTTCAAATTCAGACATAATGGACAATGTAACCCTGATTCAACAGATGAAACAGTTAGTATGCCTGTAAGTAGCACAGAGCCACTTTGTACAACGGATGTACATTGGAAAGGAATTTTTGTGATGTTCACTCCCCCAGGGCTTCCATTCAATCATCGAAAAACCACAAAGGAATTTTCTATGAATGTTATGACAAGAAAACTCATTCCTTGTGTGCTCGTGAAAGTGTAGAAATGATTGAAGCTACTTAGCTTGATCAGGCTCACAAATGTGTAAAATGTTGAGACAGCAACAAATATTACACGGACTCAATGTGCATGAAAGAGGTGCGAAGGTGGGGCAACTTTCCTTCTTTTTCAATATCTAAATCTTCCGAGTGAAGACTAGATAGCAGATATGCTGCGTCCCCAAAAGAAATGAAACATTTCTTTGTTAAGAAAGAAACGAGTGGTTGGTGGGGTTATAGCAAGAGTTGGCATGGGCTCACTGCCTGTTCCAATGATGGTCACCAAAGAATGTGAACCAATCAGAATATGTGGCTGCCCGGCTCAGAAAGTGGTTGGTGCAGAGTTCTGATATTCTTTTAACTCTGTTCTCAGACCCTCTTTCTTTTTAGCATTATGCTCACTTCTAACCAAACTCTCATTTTCCATTTTACCGCTCCACACAATGAGAAAAACTCAACCTGATGAGTTATCTCCCCCACTCTTTGATTTATGACCCCTCACCCCTCAAATCACTCTAGGATAACTTCCGGGGTAGGAAACACTGGTTAACGTGAATCCATGGAAGTACTGTTTAAGTTCTCACACAAATCCCATGTAAGTCCTAAAAAAATAGTTACTCAACAGTTTAACTTGAACATTTAAGCACAGAATGTATGATAACACTGTCAAAATGTATGCTCATAAGATTTGAGCAATTGAAATTTGAAGATTTCTCAAAACAGATATATTGAATGAATGAAATGAAATCAAGAGCATTGTTTTGAGACTCTGACAGTGTATCAATCAGATCACATAAAATGGATAGGGTATCAAAGAATTAGATATTTTGTTTATATGAACAAATATAAACAATTTAGCAATGAAAGCACAAATTTAGAAATAATGATAGATGCTCAACAACATTGAATTTCAAGCGAGGGTATTACCATCGAAAAAATTGTTTCGCTGTGATACATGGTAATAACAAATACAAATGAAGTACTGAACATGTGTGTGTGAATACGTTACAGTATAAGGATAAGATAATACGCAAGTATTGATCTTTAGAAACACATAGTCAGTTAAACATTAAAGCTCAAGAATTGAAAAGCATTTAAATTCACACTTCTAGGTTCATGAAACCTTTTGAGAATCAGAAGTGGTTTGAACATTTCAGAAACTGTTTTTCATGCTGGAAAGTTGTTCGTCTTCCAAACAATCAGAGATTTAGAGTTAGAAGATACTTACTTTTAAGCTCCCCCTCAAATCATGATATAATGATTTAGGTCTTTTAAGCTCCCCCTGGATAGTTGCAAAATATCCAGGTCTGAACGTTGAAGAACGGGTCCTGATCTGTCATGTAATCAGAAGCCAAATTTCGTTGAAGTCCGGGTTCTAAGCTGATTTACTTAGAAGCCATTGTTCTTCTACTCCCCCTTGACAGTAGGTGCCTGCAACACAGAATTAGTTTTCGGTTTTGGTACCCACTGGTATTTGGGTCCTCGAATGTTAGTTGCAGTTCTTGTAGGGGATATAGAATAAGAACCATACTAGAAATGATCACTTGTTTTGTGAATGTGATCATGTGTACGACAATAAGAACAGTGGTATTTCTTACCTGACAACTTGAGTAATTGATCTCTTGAGTAAATGTGATCAGTTTTACCTTTACTCGCATTGTTCTTCTTTGCATTAACCGCATGTACACACGATTCTCTTTCTTTCAACTCATCTTTAACTGGTTTCTTCTTGCAGACCAGTTCCTCTTCTTTGTATCTCCTTCTTCTAGGATGTGTACCTGAACCATCTATATTTCTATCATAGAAAAGGTTAGTTTTACGAATCTGATCAAAAGATTTAACTGGCCTTTGTGTAGAGACAGATTTCTGATTTGAGCTTGATTCAAACTTTTCAAGCACTTTAATTGTTGAAGCGAAGTTGTCTCTTTCTTGAACAAGCAGGTCAATCTTCTTCGTGAACTCAGACTTCGTTTTCTGCTCTTTTAGTGCCTTCTCAGATAGTTCAGACAACTTGGCAGTAAGCCTTTTAATCTCAGTCTCAAAGACACCTCAACATGATTTCTTTGGTCAGATATTTCTTTGAAGACACCAACATTCTTTTGTTCAATGGCCTTCTTCTCTTTGGCAAACTTCTCTCTTTCAAGAATGATTACTTTCTGAAAATCAGAAACTTGCTGAGAAAGTTTTATGCATTTCAGCTCAACTTCTTTCTTCTCATCAGCACATTTTCTCGAGAATTCTGAGAACTTCTTTGCGAACGATTTCTCAAACTCGGATTTATCTTGAGCATGCTTTTCCTCCACATCAGATATTTGCTTTTGAAGCTCAGCATTTGTATCTTTCTGATGCTCAATCTGCTCCTCAGAACTTTCAACAGCTGCTGCTTGTTGGATTTGGACAATTCGAACTTCCAGATCAGAAATCTGTCTTTTTAGTTCAGAGTTCTCAGTTTACAAAAACTTTACTCTTGAAGACATCTTTGTTCCTGTCATTATCTTTTCAAGATGTTCCCACAGTTGTTTTCCTGTAGCCTTTTTACTGTCTAAACTTACAGAAATCTCTTTTGAAATCTCCTCGGAAATTCCTTGCAAGATAAAAGCTTTAGATAATTTATCAGCTTCAAATCTCTTTCTTTGCTCATCTGTGTAATCCTTAAATGGTATTGTGTACACTAAGTGTTCCGTTCTTCCATTTTCTCCCATATAATGACAAATATCTGTCGGAGTTTCCATTTTTCCTTCCCTCAGAGATAATCTGATATAATCACCCAAGTCATGTTTATCAATGAAGTCTAAGAACTGAATCCTCCATTTGTCATATTCTCCTCTGTAAAGAACCGGTGGCATCTCATCCATACTTATTGAAAGAGTTTCGCTTGAAGGCATTCCTTTTGATATACAGGGACTGAACTTTTCAAAGAGATGGTACGCTGAAGTGCAAGGACCAAAAGTGACAACTTGTGAAACTTGAAATTTTTAGGGTCACAAATGACACGCTGAATCCTTGAAGTACGGGGGCTAAAATAAATGCACTGCAAAAAAATCGTGAGACAAAAAAATTTGACCCTTTTTTTTTTTTTTTTTTTTTTTTTTTTTTAAACACCCGGTCGAAGGTATGCCCGGAGGAAGCAGGTATCCGGTCGAAGGACATGTCCGGGGATACACTTATCCTGTCGAATGATACGACCGGGACACACGTATCCGGTCGAAGGACACGACCGGAGGAACTCTTATGCGGTCGAAAGGACAAGACCGGAGAACTCTTATTCGGTCGAAGGAACAAGACCGGAGCACTCTTATTCGGTCGAAGGGACAAGACCGGAGCACTCTTATTCGGTCAAATGGGTAAGACTGGGGAAACTCTATTCGGTCGAAGGAGTTTGATCGGAGCACAAGTGTCCGGTCGAAGGAGGAAGTCCTATTCGGTCGAAAGGACAAGACCGGAACACAAGTGTCCGGTCTAATACTCAGGTCGAAAGACTTAAATTACGATAACAATAACGACCGAAGAACTCGAAGAGTTTGACCGAAGAACTCGAAGAATTTGACCGAAGAACCCGAAGAATATCTGGGATTCAACCGAAATCAAAACCAGATTTTCTCCTTTGATCGAAGGAAACAAACAATTTTCACCAAAAAAATTCTTCGACCGAACATAAATCGATTCAACCAAAAAATCAACAGTAACCAAAAACGACCGAACAACCCTATTAACAATCGACCGGACTAAGAATTTCCAGAAAAAAATATTCGACCGAACTATACTGTTTTCAGAAAATCGATCGACTAAAAAAAATCTATCAATCAAACAATCGATTAATGCATGTAAATCAATTACAACTGTTAATCAATTAACACAAGAAATTGATCTTAGGGTTTCAGACAAACCTTTTTACTGGATCAAACCTTTTTGCCTATCCGCTCTGATACCAATTGTAGATCCCAGTGCAGTGCAATCACAAGTAATATGAACAATGATGAACAAATTATAGGCCACAGCAACTAGTCATATGATTGATATAACTTCAAAGGGTTAAGGTTTACAGAGAGAATTTCTGATAAGGTTATGTAAATCTAACGACTAGAAAACTGAATAATGAATTTTCTCTCTAACCAATTCAACTGTTCTACCCTAATAATGAACTAGAAATGCCTTTATATACTTAGGCTTACAGGCCTAATGGGCTAATGGGCTTCGGCCCGTCTAATTAAAACAACTATTAAGTAATTACAATATGCACCCTTATAAATACTTTATTCCACTTTCAACACATAGGACTTTCAGTCCTAACAAGTATGATGGGAGAGATGAATTTTTTTCTCGGATTACAAGTAAAGCAATTTTCAACGGGGATTTTTATAAACCAAGCTAAGTACATTTTTGATATTCTTCGGAAATTCAAAATGGAAACTTGTAAACCAATTGGTACCCCGATGGCACCAGGAACTAAGATCGGCATGGATCCTTCGGGAAAACCTGTTGATGTTAGAATCTATAGAGGCATGATTGATTCTTTAATGTATCTTACCTCAAGTAGGCCAGATATTATGTTTTCTACATGCTTATGTGCAAGATATCAGACTAACCCCAAAGAATCCCATTTGTCCGCGGTCAAACGGGTCTTTAGATATCTAAAGGGGTCTGTAGATCTTGGTCTGTGGTATCCTAAAGATACTGGTTTTGAACGGACTGCTTATTCAGATGCAGATCATGCTAGATGTATGTTAGACAGGAAGAGCACATCGGGTCATATTAAATTTCTAAGAGACAAGCTCGTAAGTTGGGCGTCAAAGAAACAACTTTGTGTATCCACCTTAACTGCTGAAGTAGAGTATGTAGTTGCTGCCAGTTGCTGCTCTCAAGTCTTGTGGATGAGAACACAGCTTCGAGACTATGGCTTTAAATTTGACAAAATACCGATTTATTGTGACTCGAAGAGCGCCATTGCCATATCTGCAAATCCTATGCAACATACAAAGACAAAACACATAGATGTTAGATATCATTTTATAAAAGACAATGTCGAAAACAGTACAATAGAACTTTATTTTGTAAACACTGATTATCAGCTTGCTGATTTGTTTACCAAGCCTCTCGATGAAAAGAGATTTAATTTTCTTATCTCGAAACTTGGTATTCTTAATCTCAACACATAATCTGTGATTACTTATTAAAGTTTTTCTTATTGTTATTTTTCTTCATTTCTTTATCTTTATTCTGAAAAGATATTTGCACTTTAATGTGTGTTCATGTTTTCAGGGGGAGTGAGAGAAGATAAAGATGATCTACATTAATTTGAGGGGGAGTTAATAAATTTTTGTATATGTTTAACTGACATATTTTTCTAAAGCATAAATACAGGGGGAGTAAGACTAAAAGCAAGGAGTGAGAATTATGATTTCTGATTATTTCAGATCAAAACTCGTACATTCAGTGTTTTACTATTTTATGTCATTTTATCTTTCAATAAAGTTTTGTGAATAAATTTTGTACTTTGACGGACTTTATGACTGATGCAGATTGAGAAGATGCTTACAAGATCATATCTTTATGACTTTAAGCTTGACTTGATGAGATTTAAGACTGAACGGAAAGGTTTATTTCTTATCTTAATCTCATTTATGGTTGAAAGAAGGACGATTTTCAATCATAGAAAACTTGTTCATAAATGTTCAAACCACTTCCCGATTCTTAAATAGATTTCATAATTTGGAAGTGTGATTTTAAATGTTTTTCACTTTTAGATGTGCTTAAATGTCTATAAACCGTGTGTTTCCAAAGATTAATACTTGCGTATTATCTTTTCTATATACTTTCAAGTATTCACACACATCGGTTTAACTTTTTGTTGAAATTGTTCTTACCATGTCTCCAAATTGAAACAAAATTTTGATGGTAAGACACCCCGTTTGAAACTTAAAGAAGTAATTTGAGCGTGATTTCATTTCTGAACGTTCTTTCAAGAATGTTTATATTTTTGTTTCGTATAGACAATTTCAATTTTTGATGACCCAAGCCTTAATCGATAAATCATTCGATATTGATCTTTATAATACAATGTCAGATTTTCAAACAAGTTTCTTGTCTTCTTTTCATTCATTCAATTATCTTGTTTGCAAAATCTTCAATGATTAAAAATGATCAATTCTTCATGATTACATCTCTGAGCATATAGATATCTGACTTCTATATTTGTGCTTTAACTGATAAAGTTAAACCATTTTTGAGCAACATGTTTCTCATAGGAAAACATGGGTTCTTTGTGTGAGCTTACATGAAACTTCTATGGATTCACGTTAACCAATGTTTTCTACCCAAAAGTTTATCCTTGAGTGATCGATTGTGTGAGAAGTCAAATATTGAGTGTGTGATCCCAGAATCTAGTTGTTAGGACTGAAAGTCCTGTGTGTTGAAACTTGCATAAAACATTTATAAGGGTGCATATTGTAATTAATCAATAAGTTATTAGTTAGATGGGCCCAAGCCCATAAGCCCATTAGGCCTTGTAAACCTAAGTATATAAAGGCATATTTATCTCATAATTAGAGTTAGACGTTTCATTTAGACAGATTTAGTTTAGTCTCATAATTTACAAATCTCTAGTCAATAGGTTTACTTTTCTCTGATCAGAAATTCTTTCTGTAAACCTGTAACCCTTTCATTTCATATTAATCATATGACTAGAGGTTGTGGCTATATTACTGTTCATCATTGATTATTTGTTGTTGATTGCACTGTACTGGGATCTACAATTGGTATCAGAGCAAAGAGACTGAAGGTTTGATCCAGAAAAGGTTTGTCTGAAACCCTTTAATCGATTATTTGTTTTACTCGGTATTATCTGTTTTAATCGATTATTGTGTTTATTGTGTTTATATGCTTAATCGATAGAATTTTGGGCAGATTAAGATTTTGTTTTCTCAAAAATCGATTCTGTTATTTTTTCTCGGTCGAATTTTTTTTTCTGTGTTTATCGGCCTGTCTTCTTAAAATCAAAGTGTTTATCGGTCTGGGTTCTTGAAAATTAAAATTTCTATCGGTTTGTGGTTACTGGTTTGTTTATCAATCTGCATATCGGTTGAATTTGTTGCTAGTCGATTGAATTTCGGAGTTAATTGTTCATCGTGTTCATCGGTCGGTTCTTCGTTTTTATCGGACTTTAAGCTTATCTGTTAATCTGTTATCGACCGGTACCTTGCTTTACCGGTCCACCCTATCGACCGGCACCTTGCTCTACCGGTCCACCCTATCGACCGGTACTCTGCTTTACCGGTCCATCCTATCGACCGGTACTCCTTGTTTGACCAATATCCATTTGACCGGACACTTGTCCTGACCGGTATCTTGTGCTACCGGTTCTTTTCCTTGACCGATATATTGGTTGACCGATACTCAGCGGTCGACCGGTAACCTTTGTTGACCGGTATATAGTTCTCGACCGATATAGTTCTTGACCGACATATAGTTCTCGACCGGTACATTGTCTCGACCGATATAAGTCTTGACCGGACCCGTACTTTGACCGGACTCATTTGCGCCATAAGCTACTCGCGAGAACCCCACTTTGTGCCACCCCTTGCTCACGCAAAGTACACTTTGCGCCACCCTCGAGTAGCGCAAACCTTCCTTCATCGACCGGTACCTTTGTTTCGACCGGTACATTATTTTCGACTGGTAATCTTTGTTGACCGGTACCTTTGTGGACCGGTATCTCTTATCGACCGGTCTCTCGTCTCGACCGGACCCTTGGTTCGACCGGACTCGTCTTGCGCCATAAGTTGCTCGCGCAAAGTACACTTTGTGCCACCCCTTGCTCACACAAAGCTTATTTTGCGCCACCCATTGGTCCCGCAAATCTCACTTCGCGCAACCCAAACCTCGCGCAAACCTATAGATATATATATTGTTTTATTTTTGGATCATCCTGCTTGTCTCACGATCATTACAGTGCAGTTAAGATTAAAGTATTTCCAAAAGCTTGAATTAGATAAGTTAAGATGGGATTTTTTGCTGAAGTTCAAGAGCTCAAATTAGAGAACAAAAATCTTGAATTATTTGTTACTTTCTACAAAGAGAGATCAGAACTTTATAATAATTAAAGCAACATACTGAAAGAAAAAGTTAGTGCATTAAAGGCAATTAATGAAGATCTTCTGAAAAAGACTTCTGGGCAGAATAATGAGAAAATACTAAGTTTGGAAACTGAGAACAAAGAGCTGACAAGAAAAATCTTGAACTTGGAAGATCAGATTGTCCAAATCCAGAAAGCATCCGTTGAAAGCTATGAGAAAAAGATCTCTGAACTGAAAGATGCAAATGACGATCTTCAAAAGAAAATATCTGATTTGGAACAAAAGCATGCTAAAGATAAATCCGAATCTGAGAAATCTTTTGCAAAGAAGTTCTCAGATTTTTTAAGAAAATGTGTTGATGAGAAGAAAGCAGTTGAGCTGAAATGTATCAAGCTTTCTCAGAAAGTTTCTGAGTTTGAGAAAGTAATAATCTTGGAAAGAGAAAAGTTTGTAAAGGAGATGAAGGAGATTGAACAGAAGAATATGGGATTCTTCAAGGAAATATCCGGCCAGAGAAACGATGCTGAGACGGGATTTGAAGAAGAAAGAAGTGTCTTTGAGGCTGAGATCAAAAAGCATACTGAGAAGCTAACTGAACTATCTGCTAATGCACTAAAAGAGCAGAAAACGAAGTCTGAGTTCACGAAGAAGTTTGACTTGCTTGTTAAAGAAAGAGACAACTTTTCTTCGACGATTAAAGTGCTTGAAAAGACTGTATCAAGTCCAAATCAGAAGTCTGTCTCTTCACAAAGGTCAGTTAAATCTTTTGATCATATTCGTAAAACTAACCTTTTCTATGATAGTAATATAGATGGTTCAGGTACACAAAGAAGGAGAAGAAGAAGATATAAAGAAGAGGAACTGGTCTGGAAGAAGAAACCAGTTGATGATAAGCTGAAAGAAAAATAATCATGTGTACATGCGTCTAATGCCAAAAAGAATAATGTGCGTAAAGGTAAATCTGATCATATCTACTCGAGAGATCAATTACTCAGGTTATCAGGTAAGAAATACTATTGTTCTTATTGTCGTACACATGATCATATTCACAAATCCAGTGATCATTACTGGTATGGTTCTTATTCTATTACCCCCACAATAACTGCAGCTAACATTCATGGACCCAAATACCATTGGGTACCAAAGCCTAAAATTGATTATGTGTTGTAGGCACCTACTTTCAAGGGGGAGTAGAAGAACAATGGCTTCTAAGTAAATCAGATTAGAACCCGGACTTCAACGAAGTTTGGCTTCTGATTTCAACAGATCAGGACCCGTTCTTCAACGTTCAGACTTGGATATTGTGTAAATATCCAGGGGGAGCTTAAAAGACCTAAATCATTATATCATGGTTTGAGGGGGAGCTTAAAAGGTAAATATCTTCTGATCTAGATCTCTGATTGTTTGGAAGAAGAACAACTTTCAAGCATGAAAAACAGTTTCTGAAATGTTCAAACCACTTCTGATTCTCAAAATACTTTATGAATTTAGAAGTGCGATTTTTAAATGTTTTTCACATTTTTGAGCATTAATGTTTAACTGACTGTGTGTTTCTAAAGATTAATACTTGTGTATTATCTTGTCTTTATACTATAACGTATTCACACACACAGGTTCAGTACTTCAGTTGTATTTGTTATTACCATGTCTCATAAAGAAACAATTTTTCGATGGTAATACCCCCGTTTGCAATTCAATGTTGTTGAGCATCAATCGTCATTTCTAATCTCGTGCTTTCATTGCAAAATTGTTTATATTCGTTCATATAAACAAAATATCCAGTTTTTTGATACCCTAACCAGTTTATTTGATCTGAGTGATACATTGTCAGAGTTTCAAAGTTAAATTGCTCAAATCTCATGGGCATACTTTTTGACAGTGGTATCTTATTTGAGCTTAAATGTTTAAGTTAAACTGTTGAGCTACTATTCTTTATAGGACTTACATGGGATTTGTGTCCGAACTTAAACAGAATTCCATGGATTCACGTTAACCAGTGTTTCCTACCCCGGAAGTTATCCTAGAGTGATTGAGGGGTCATAAATCAAAGAATGGGGGAGATACCTTATCCGGTTGAGTTTTTCTCATTGTGCTGAGCGGAAAAATGAAAAAGAGAGTTTGGTTAGAAGTGAGATTTAATGTTAAAAAGAAAGAGGGTGTGAGAACAGAGTTATAAGAATATCAGAACTCTGCACCAACCACTTTCTGAGTCAGGCAACCACATATTTTGATTGGTTCACACTCAAGATCGAAAATTCTAAACAAGAATTTAATACAAACTCAGAAACAATATTAAAGAAGTCGCGGAATAACACTTTAACAATTAATCAAAACACAGAATATGAACTCAAATCATAAGTTTATATTGCATAAAACTTAATGATTACAAACACAACCTCAATCTGTTGAACAAACTCAACAGACGTTCTATACTTCTCTATAGAAAGGATCAATACTAGTCTTGAGGTTAATTCTCTAAAACAACTCTATCAATGTATTCGTCTATCTAAGACTATCAATTATCTAGACTATATATACAAAACAGATTACAAGATAATTACAAAAGAAATATTATTCTTTAGAATCCAGTCCATAATTATCTTCATCTCCTATGCTTTCGCATCAATCCATCTTTATCTTCAGAAGCTGCATTAACTCAATAGCAGTATTAACTTTGTCTCTGGCAGTACTAACCATACTTGCAATATTAACTCCTCACTTACAGTAGTAATCTTCAGCAGTACTAACTCTCCAAGCAGTACTAACTATTCAAGTACCAGCACTAACTCTTCAAGCAGTATTAATTCTACTAGCAGTAGTAATCTTTCAATTAGCAGTAGTATCCATTCTTAGCACATTCAGACCCAACAATCTCCCCCTAACTTAACTTTTCAAAATTGAGAACTTAAGTTCTTCAGCATAAGGTCTTCATGATGCTTTCAACACTTCAGCTTAATTGCCCAAATTTGGATCCACTCCCAGACTTTGATTAATTGTCCTTCTGATCACTAGCCTGGCCATTTCTGATCCTTTAGCACATACCAGCTTAGCTTTCAGCATCCCTTCCAACTTAGCTCTGTTGTGGTCATAGATCTTGTCAACCAAGTAGTACTCATGATAGCTTTTGTCAATTGTTATCATGTAGACACCACAGTTTTCAAATAACATCCAATGATCAATCTTTTTGAAACCATACTCATGATGTAAGTCTTTGATCCTGTACTTCACTTTTTCAGGCTCAAACATCATGCATAAGTATTCCATTCCAGTCCCTTGCAACACAGTCTCATACAGTTTTGTTCCTACCTTGTACATTTCCTCTAGGTCAGCCCTGGAACAACTTCTGATCACTTTGCCCCAAGTTGCATACACCTCAAACTGATCACCCATTCTTTTGAATCTGAAATATTCTTTTATATTGTCCTTCAGAATATCCCAAAAGATAATTTCTTGTGCTTTCATAGAAATAGGATAAGCTTGCACTGGATCTTCATCTGTCAAAGTCATGTACAAATGAAACTGCTCATTTGATTGTTTATTAGACTGCTCTGGATTCTGCTCTGGCTCTGATGAAGGTTCAACAGTAGGTTCTGCTTCTGCTTCTGCTCTTTCATTTTCATTCTTCTCTTCTTCAATTCTTGCCCTTTTTGCCTTTGGCTTGGTGGCAATTGACTTCTTTCTTTTAATGTCACCAATCTTTTGGGCTAATGTCTCTTCTTGCTTCACCTCTTCCTTGTCTTTGCTAGGAGTGCCTTCTTCACTGTCAGGGAAGGGCTGTTGTATGTTGAGGTCATGCCTCTCTTTCATCTTCCTTTCAACCTCTACCCTTTGAGTGGAGTCCCCTTTCAGATTGGCCATCTCCTTTTTATATAGCTCCTCTATCCTACCATAAGGCATGTTGGTAAACATTCCTTCAGGAACTCCAAGAGCTCCTTTCAGGAAGTTTATCAATTTCCTTCTCTCTTCATTAGCCAAAAATGTCTTTGAGGACTTTCTTTGCCTTTGCACAGTAGTTCTCTTTGTTACTTTCTTAACAATAGCAGGCTTTAAACTTCTTTGATATTCTTCATTTATCTTTTTAGCCATATCCAATGCAAGCTCTCTATCTTTGGCAGGTTGAATTTCTTCCTCCTTTTCCAACTCTTCCTGAAGCTTTTTGGCTACTTCTTCATCCAACTCAATCTGTTTCTTCTTCTTCAATAGTTGCTTAGACTCAATCATCTTCTCCTTTCCCTTCTTCTTTGCATCCTCCACACTGACCTCTTTTATTTTCTTCTCTAATCCTCCTTCTTTGATCGTCACTCCCTTAGTGTTATTCCCTATTTCAAGTTCTAATCGCTAACAAACAATCAAGATGAGGATTTGTAATCACATGTCATTGATTCATTCATCAAGATTACAATCTCACAACTTTCTCTCACTACTCTCTCACTAGAATAATGTTCTAAAAACCTCTTCTCTAATTCGTGTACTTACATCTGATTACAAAGAAAAGGACAAAGGTATTTATACCCTTGACAATTACAAAGAAACAAAATACAAATTACATTGACTTTGAATTTATTAACAAATGACTTTGACTTTGCTTGAGAGTTGACTTTTCCAACTTTGACTTCTTGATCTTTTGTCTTCAATCTTTATGATCTTGAATCCAACAATTATGTGCTGTAACAATTTCCCCCTTTGGATCAAGATCATTACTAAAAGATTTAGCAATGCGATCTTCTCTCTTTAAGCTCGATTTGATTAAGCTTTAACCTTTATCTTCTCTTGTAACCTCTCTGTTGATACAAACATGATATACAAACTCCCCCTTAAGACAATAAAATTCTTCTTTAGCTTTGACTTCAAAAACTTTCAACAATCTTCCCAACATCTGATCTTTAAAAATAGTAACAATCTCCCTCAAGATTATAAACAAACCTCTTTCGGACATTGAAAGAAATTATCTTCATTTACAGCTCTGAATGTTTTCTCCAACTTTCTTCAAATAAAATTTCTCCAAAATCTGCTTGCTTTCGAAATTCTTTGAACTTTCGCTTATCAACTTTGAACAAACTTCAATTCTAAAATATCTTTCTCCATATCCAATACAAATACTTCTTTCCGGACAATTCTTTCAACTTTATCATTTCTTTGAAATACACATTTCTTGATATATTCTCCCTCTTTTTGATGATTTGAGCATTTATATCATCAAAACTCTCTCCAAGAAATGTCGTTGAAAGTCTATCTGACCACTGATCTTTGATAATGAGCCTCTGATTCATTGCCAATTCGAACAAAGTATTCATCCAGATATTTTCAAATCTAGACAAAATATGAGTGTAACACCTGAATCAACAAATGAATCAGTTAAAATGCCTGTCAGTAACACAAAGTCACTGTGTGTAACAGATACACAATATAAAGGAGATTTTTTATGTTCACTCCCCCAGGGCTTCCATCCAATCATCGAAACACCACAAAGGTAATTTCTATGAATGTTATGATAAAGAAACAAATTCTTTGTGTGTTCGTGCAAGTGTAGAAAGAATTAAGCACGAATAATTGCTTTTAAGGCTCAACATTGTGTAAACCACTGAGACAACAGTAGATAAACACAGACTCAATGTGCATGATTGAAGGGCGAAGGTGGGGCAAACTTCCTTCTTTTTCAATATCCAGATTTTCCAAATGAAAACCAGATAGATTATATGTTGCGTCCCCTTTGAAATATGAAACACCTTCTTTTTTAGAAGAAAATGAGTGGCTGGTGGGGTTTTTGTGGCCCAGTGATTACTAGCATTAACACATTTAGATTGACATAAACACTTTTATTAGATCAATCACATGAATTACAATTAATCACAGATCTAACATCTAGTCACAGCTCACGTATGTGTGTGTTCTTTGTGTGTGTTCTTACTCTCTCTCAACTACCACCAATATTACACCTTCACTTTCACACACTTACTCTCTTGCACGTCTACTAGAAACAAAACAAAGACTTGCTTATATATAGGTCAACATGACCAAGCAAGGTCAAACCTTTAAAGCTTATTACAACTCACACACAAACACTAATTACAACAATGGCCCTCATTTAATCTTGAATACAATTACAGTCTAACAATCTCCCCCTTTGGATTCAAGATTAAAAAAAATTTGGCAATAATCTTCAGGTCTTCATATCTTCAGAATTAACTTCAACTTCAAATCTTTTCTGGCTTTGACATCTCGAAAACTTTGACAATTCTTCAAACTTGTCTCTCCCTTTGAATTAACTTTTGCATAAATTCTGACTTTCTTTCAAACTCTGACTTTCTTTCACTTTCTCTTTGATAATCTAACAACTTTATCTCCTCTGAAATCTTTAAAACTTCAATCTGATCTTGAACATTGATTATTCTCCCCCTTTTTAATGATTTGTAAGAATCAATCATCATTAAAACACTTCAAGGTCAGATCCGTCATTGAATGAACTTCCCACCATCTGATAAGCACAATCTTCATGAAATTTCATCTCCTCCTTATGATAATAGACAATCTCCCCCATATAGGAAAATTAGAATCTCCCCAATACATGATGTGATAAAATCTGTCATCCGATCTGAAAGAACCGTTGAACCATGAATGTATTCATCTGAATCTTTTCAAATTCAAACGAAATAAGAGTTGTAACCCTGAATCAACATATGAAACAGTTAGAAATGCCTGTCAGTAACACAAAGTTACTGTGTACAACAAATGTACAATATAAGGAGCTTGTTTGATATTGACTCCCCAGGACTTCCATTCAATCATTGAAAAACACAAGGTAATTCTATGAATGTTCTGACAGAAAAACAAATTCTCTATGTGTATGTGCTTGTGTTTTGAAAGAATTAGCACAATGATTGTGTTTCATAAGGCTCAACATATTAAATCACAGAGACAGCAATGATTATACATGGACTCAACGTGCATGAGAAAGGGTCGAAGGTGGGGAAACTTTCCTTCTTTTTCAATATCAGTATCTTCCAAGTAAAGATCCGATAGATTATGTGTTGATTCCCCAGAAAATGTGAAACATTCTCTTTTTAAGAAAAGAATGAGTAGCTAGTGGGATTGTATGCAAGAGATGGCATGGGCTATTTGCCTATTTCAATGATGGTCACCAAATGAATGTGAACCAATCAGTAATGTGGTTGCCCGACTCAGAAAGATGTTTGGTGCAGAGTTCTAATATTCTTTTAACTCTGTTCTCTCACCCTCTTTCTTTTAAACATTTAAGTTCACATCTAACCAATCTCTCATTTCCATTTTATCTCAGAGCACTCCCACACTCAATTCTTTTAGTCCCCTCTCCCCTCAATCACTCAAAGGATTTCTTCCAGGGTAGGAAACACTGGTTATCGTGAATCCATAGAAGATCTATTAAGCACTCACACTGAATCCCATGTTCCTAAAAGTACATGTTGTTCAATGATTTTCTTGACATGTAAAGCATAAGAAACCATATGTCAGTGTTTGTATGCTGATTCAAAAATCAGAAATGAAATTTGAGCATTTTAAACATTTAAGATATCTCAAAACTTTATATGAATGAAAAGAATAGAAATGTTTTGAGAATCTGACAATGATTAAGATCAGATCAAATTATCATGAAGAAAAAAAAAATTGGGAATTCAAAGACGTACGTTGTTTATATGAACAATATATAAACATATTATCAATGAAAGCTCATTAAAAAAAATGAAATGACGTTAGATTCAAACAACAGTGAATAACAAACAACGGGTGTATTACCATAGAAAGATATATCATTTGATACATGGTAATAACATAATCAAATTTGAAAATACTGAACCAATGTGTGTATGAATACTTGACAAAGTATATAGAAAAGAAAATACACAAGTATTATTCTTTAAAGAACACACGGCCAGATAAACAATGAAGTATCCAAAAAAAATCATTTAAAATTCACACTTCTCAAATCATAAATACATGTTAAGATCGTGAAGTGGTTTGAACATTTTTAAACCATTTTTCACAAGTGAAAGTTGTTCTTCTTTCACAAGTGTTAGAGTATAAGGATTAGAATGTTATACCTGTGAATTAAAATCCTTAACTCCCCCTGGAATGAATATAGCAATTAAAATATCCTTGACTAGATATCCTCCCCCTTGATATCTGTAAAACGTCAATCTTTTTAGAAATATTATTATAAAAGATATAGCAATATAATATCTAAAATCTCTTTCAAACGAAAAACTTCCAGATAAGATGTAATCTTGAAAGCATCCTTCAGAAGAAAACATTTGAATACGGGTTTTGAACTGAATTGTCCAAAAGCCATTATTCTTTGAAGCACGGGTTTTAACAAGAGTTGGCATGGGTTATTTGCCTGTTTCAATAACGTTCACCAAAGAGTTGTGAAACGCTAGTAATGTGGTTGCTCGGCTCAGAAAGTAGTTGGTGCAGAGTTTGATATTCTTTTACTCTGATCTCACACCCTCTTTCTTTTAATCATTAAGCTCAGTACTAGCCAAACTCTCTTTTCCATTTTACCTCATCACACCCACACTCATTTCTTTTAGACTCCTCACACTCAAACACTAAAGGATTAACTTCTTGGGTAGAAATCACTGGTTAACGTGATATCATAGAAGTTCATTGAAGTCCTAGCACAAAGAACCCATATATGATCCTAAAAGAACGTGTTGCTCATAATGATTTAACTTTAGCAGTTAAAGCTCATATACAAATGTCAGATTAATGTATGCTCATAATATAATCATGAAGATATGAGCATTTTAAAACATTGAAGTATTTTCAAACAAGTATATTGAATGAATGAATATGAATGCAAAAGACTTGTTTGAAAATCTGACATTGTATGAAAATGATCAGAAATGAATGATATAGCAATCAAGGCTTATGGTCAAAAATAATGGATATTGTCTATACGAAACAAAAATATAGACATTCTCGAAATGACGTTTCGAAATGAAATATCGCTCAAAATTCTTTGAAGTACAAGCGGGGTGTCTTACCATCGAAAAATTGTTTCAATTTAGAGACATGGTAAGAATAATTTACACAAGAAATCAAACCAGTGTGTGTGAATACTTGAAAGTATGTGAAAAGACAATACGCAAGTATTTATCTTTGGAAACACACGGTTTGTTTATCAATTAAGCACAAAAATAAAATGAAAACATTTAAAATCACACATCTAAATTATAAAATTTGTTTAAGAATTGGGAAGTGGTTTGAACATTTCAGAACATGTTTTCTATATCTGAAAGTTGTCCTTCTTTCAGATATATTTGAGATTAATATAAGAAATTCACCTTTTAGCTTTGTCTTAAATCTCATGAAGTCATGCTTAAGTCATTAAGATATGATCTTGTCAGCTTCTCTCATCCTGTAAAAATCTCAAAGTCATGTCAAAACAACTTTTATTTACAAAAATTTATTCAAAAAAAAAAAATAAAGCAGTAAAACAGTTAACACGACGAGTTCTGATCTGAGTAATCAGAAGTCATAATCCTTTTACTCCCCCTGAAATTATGCATCTAAAATATGTCAGTTATAACGCACATGATAGAGATCTACAACTCCTTTTGGAATGTAGTTCATCATATCTATCGGATGCAAAAATTTCAGAAAAATATGTACTCCCCTTTGAAGGTTCAAAAATTTCAGAAAAATATGTACTCCCCTTTGAAGGTTGATATCCTCATTGGAGTATCAGAGTACAATCTCTTATATCAGCCCGGAAGTATCTTCCTTTAAGCATTGAATTCCGGGTCCTGAACTGTAGTATTCAGAAGCCACACTTCATATAAGTACGGGTTCTAAGCTGACGTACTTAGAAGCCTCGGTTCTCTTACTCCCCCTTGACTTGTGGTGCCTAAAACATAGAATCAATCTTCGGTTTTGGTACCCACTGGTATTTGGCTCCATGTGTGTTAGTTGCAGTTCGTATGGGAGTAACTGAATAAGAGCCATACCTGATCATTTGATCTCTCGAGTAAACAAGATCAGGTTTACCTTTTAGCACTTTGTTCTTCTTTGCATTTGAGGCAGATACAAATGATTTGTTACTTTTCTTCTCTTCCTTCTTTCCTTTCTTTTCTTCCTTCTTCTCATCATTCTTCTCATTTTCAACCACTGGTTTCACTCTCCATACCAGTTTTTCTTCTTTATATCTCCTTCTTCTATGTGTACCTCAACCATCTATTTTGCTATCATAGAAAAGATTAGTAGTATGAATCTGATTGGAAGATTTAAATGACCTTTTTGTAGAAACAGTTTGCTGATGTGAGCTTGATGCTGGCTTATTAGAACCAACTAAACTATTTCTAGGTGAGTGGATTTTTGACTCTGGAGTCGTTTGCTCAGTCACCACCACCTTTGAAACAATCTTTTCAAGCTCTTTTACCTTTGAAGAATAACTGTCTCTTTCTTTTACAAGAAGGTCAATCTTCGTCTTGAATTCAGACTTCGTTTTCTGCTCTTTAAGCACACTTGTAGATAGCTCAGATAGCTTCTCAGTAAGCTTCTTAATCTCCTTCTCAAATATAATTCTTTCTTCTTCAAAATCTTTTTCGACATTCTTTCCTCCATCAGATATCTCTTTAAAGAATCCAACATTCTTTTGTTTAATAATCTTCTTCTCCTTGTCAAATTTTTCTCTTTCCAAAATGATCACTTTCTCAAAGTCGGAAACCTATTGAGAAAGCTTTATACATTTCTGCTCAACCGTCTTCTTCTCGTCAGCACATTTTATAGAAAAATCTGAGAACTTCTTAGCAAACTCTTTCTTTTCTTTCTCAAAAACTGATCTTTCTTCAACAATTTGAAATTCTAATTCAAATATCTTTTTTTCATTAGCACACCCTGTTTGCTTAAACTTGAGAATTTGATCTTCTAAGTCTGAGATCTTGCATTTTAACTCAGTATGTTCAGCTTCCAAAAACAAGACCTTTTCTTCATTAATCCCAGAAATCTGTTTTAGCAGATCTTCATTAATAGTCTTTAAAGCACTAACTTCTTCTCTCAGTATCTTCCTTTCATCATTGTATCTCTTTGATCTCTTTGAGTAGTAATCAACTGAGGAAGCAAGATTTTTGTTCTCTAGTTTGAGCTTTTCAATCTTCTTTCATCATCATCTGAAAAATATCCAATCTTGGATATCTGTTACAAAAAGAACTTGAACTTGATCGTTAATCCAAATGAAATCTCAAGAATACAGAAAAACTTGAAATAAAAATTCAGAAATTTTGATCACAATCAGAACTATGTCCCCCTCCGCAGACTTAGAATTCAGAAAAAATTCTAAGTATAGAAACTCGCAAGTCACTATTAAAATATGAAACTCGCAGACGCTGAAACTCGCAAACAACTGTTTACTGAGAAACTCGCAGGCTTAAGCTTGCGCGTTTGTGAAACTCACATGCAAAGACTTGCGTGTTCTGAGAAACTCGCTAGTCAATGAAACTCGCTAGATGTAGAAACTCGCAAGAGACTATTCTGAGAAACTCGCAGATCAACCAAACTCGTAGATCGAACAAACTCGCAGATCACTATTCCGGCTCAAACTCGCACCCTTCGATTAGCGCGTTTGTAGAACTCGCTAATCACTATGTGCACGTTATGGTCCTTAGAAAATTTTCCATCTTTTCCAAACCCGCAGACTTCGATCAGCGTGTTTCTAAAACTCGCTAATCGTTACTTGCGCGTTTTGACCAAAATCGATTTCCTTCAGCTTGCGCGTTCTAACGACGAACTTGCACGTTCTTCAGATCTAGCGTGTTCTTCAGAATATCAACCCAGAAATTGATTTTTCCATCTGTTTTGCGATCAAACCTTTGTGAATTGGTCTGAAACTTTGAATGGATTCTCGATTACAAAGCTAGAACATATTACAATGCAAGAATTTCAATCTAAAACTCAAAAATTACAAATTTGATTTGAACACAGTGTTAAGAACTCGTGAACATAATAACCACAAGAATTCGAAAAATTCGAATTGATTACAGTGCAATTCACAAGTCTTTCTATACAAACTCAATCTATTACACTTTTCTAACAAAACCTAATCAATTTCATCAACAAAATTGCACTAACACTCCAAAATCAAATCTCTCGTTCAAGAACACATAGTCGACACTTTTCTTGATCTGATTTCACTTTTGGATCTGCTCTGATACTAATTGTTATTCCCTATTTCAAGTTCTAATCGCTAACAAACAATCAAGATGAGGATTCGTAATCACATGTCATTGATTCATTCATCAAGATTACAATCTCACAACTTTCTCTCACTACTCTCTCACTTGAATAATGTTCTAAAAACCTCTTCTCTAATTCGTGTACTTACATCTGATTACAAAGACAAGGAAAAAGGTATTTATACTCTTGACAATTACAAAGAAACAAAATACAAATTACATTGACTTTGAATTTATTAACAAATGACTTTGACTTTGCTTGAGAGTTGACTTTTCCAACATTGACTTCTTGATCTTTTGTCTTCAATCTTTATGATATTGAATCCAACAATTATGTGCTCTAACACTTAGCCTTTTGAGTGGCTTTGGGAGTGTCATTCTTAGCTTTCACAAGGGTTTCTGTAATTTCAATTTCCTCTCCGGATAATTCTGTTTCTGCTTCAGGTTCATTTGTTACTGCTGCAGCCTCAGTTACTGCTGCTTTTGCAATATCTGCTACTTGATCGGTTTCTGCTTCTTTCTCAGTTTTGGCACCAATCTCCCCCTCAAACTGAAATTTCATCTCACCAGGGTTTTGCTTTTCATCTTGATTCTCCCCCTTTTTCAAAGCATCATTAACATCTCCCATTTTCTTCAGTACATACTACTTTCTTTTCTTTTTGTGCACCAACCTTAGAACCATCTTCTTTAGTTTCCTTATTTGCACTTATTGTGAAAGAATCATCAGTTTGAACTCCTCTATTTCTGCACCCTGTTTGAGTACATCTAGATTGATAATGTTTCCATCAATTCTTCATAGTTATATCTATCCTCACCTCCTTTAGGTGTTTTTACCACCTTTGAAGGATCCTTGGATCTTTTAGTAGAGGTCTTCTGCCTAGCAGAAGCACCTGCTACCCCCTTGGTTTCTTGGCACCTGGGACCTTTGGATGATTGCTCACCCAAAGTTGTCGTGGGGAAGGTCTTAAAGATGTTCACACTGTCATGCTCTGCACTTTGTGCAAAGTCAGTAGTGTGAGCCTCACTGCCCACATGCTCTTCCTCTTCCTTATTGAGCACCTTCTTGGGGTTGGGAGACACTCCTGTGGTTTCCCTTTGGATATTCTCTAATGGAAAATGCTCCATCAGAGGGCTTTTAGGCTTTGGGGGTGAAGATACTAGAAGAGAAGGAACCTTCTGTACCTTTTTCCTTGTGTAAGTTTTGGTGATGGGGGATTGTGGCTTGTCAATAGGAATCTGAGGGATATTGATATAAATGAGTGGTGTGGGTAGGTCATCAGTTGGGTGGTCAGATGTGGGTTGTGACCCTGATGCCTCACCATAGGAATGAGACACACCCATCATTGTAGAGAACAACGGAGTGTCTCTACCTGAGAAGTCCTTACTAGGCCTCTTCATATTTGAGAACACCTTCCCATTTGGGAGTTTTGGTACATATACCTCCTTGAAGGTAGGTAAATCCGTCAATTTCTTATCAAGTACTTCTTGTACAAACCTTGGATACTGTTGGTCCCGAGGGTGCTTAACAAGTTTGTAGAAGGGGGGGGTTGAATACAAACACAGAAATTAAAGTTTAATAAATTTTTTATTGATAAATCAAAATACAATTTACAAGTTTGTTGCGGAATAAGATTAAGACAGACTCAATCTACACAAACTTAAGAAACACTAAGATAGTTGCACAAGAAATTCAGAGAATGGGGGATTTTTAGAGAGATAGAAAACAAGGGTTTCTATTTTGGAGTTCAAGGATTGAGCACACCTTTAGATGAAGGAGTGAGCTTCCTATTTATACCCTATGCATTAAATGCATGGCAGGGTACTTTACACGTGGCATTCATAGATTGGCTTTGGTAGTCTTACTTTTGGAGACATGCTTTTGGCCGCTTTATGAACAGTGTAGTTGACAGAGTTGGTGTACGATTTGTGGCAGAGACTTGTCCGTTCTGACACATTGTACTGGTTGTGCAAGGTAAGACAAAAGAAAACTTGAGGCATAAGCTTTGTGATCGTTGATCGCTGAGTATCTTTTCTTTCAAAGATAGAGAAGTTCAGCTATCGCTGAAGCTTTTCCTCAGGCTTCTTCGCGTAAGTAGATTCGTCTGGTCTTCGCTGATATCCGCATCAGGTCACTAGTAGACTTATCTATTGTTCAGTGGCTTCGTCTTCGATTCAGCTATGAACTTTGTTGACGCGAGACTTGTCTTCAGGGATTACGTTAACTGTGTTACATAGGAAACGATCAGTGATGACTGAACAGACTCAGTTTGATCGCTGAAAGTGAAACACATACATATTAATGTTTACAGAAAGGTCATCAGCGATAACTGAACAGACTCAGTCTGATCGCTGATGATGAAACATTAATACATATAATAACGTAATTTTCACTAAGTATAAAAGAGGGTCGTTATCAAATCACTGAGAGAGTTTGGATCAACAATCTCCCCCTATTTGATAATGACAAAGTAACAAAAGAAAATTACTTTTTGATTCAAAATATAGGAATAAAAAGGACTCATAGAATGCATGTCCCAATTACTATTTTGAGGGATCTTTTACAGTACTGATAGGGTTAAGTACATCACTGCAATTTTCATTTAATTCAGGGATAGAATTACAAGATATGAAAATCATAAGTACAAGTGACTAACTAACTACTGTAAGTATAACTAACAGATTACAGAGAAGAAAACTAATCTATCAGCTATAAGAAGATTTAGGAGGATTGATCATATACTCAGGTATTTCTTCTCCTTTCTGTCTTCGTTCCAAAGATTCTTGACTGATAATTTCTTTAATTTTTTCAGCAGCAGGGAAGAAGTCACACCATAAGCATAAGAGATCCTTGAGATGATTCAGAGGACAGATAGGAATCTCAGAGATTCTTTGAAATCTGAGTTCCTCATCATCATCTCTGAAGAATATTCCATAAGGCTTGTCGATTACTTGACCAGCTTGGAAGGGACCACCAGGAGGCAGAGATAAGTCCAGAACTGAAAGATCAGGAGGAGGACCAAATAGTGCATCTCTTGAAAATTTGATAGAATTTTCATTCCTGATGATGGCGACATCTTCAGAGGAGGAGGACCCAATTTTTCTCTTGAGTTTCAAAGATTTGGGAGGAAGAGGAGATGGTAGCTTTAGTACAGAAACGACTCTATTTATGAGGGCTTCAAGGAGTCCTTCAACGTAGCCTCTGTATGTAGATTTGGATTTCTTCAGCGCATCCCAGAACTCTAACCATTCCGTAAATCCGAAGCTTTCAAGTTTTGATACGTACATTGCTTTTTGGGTTCCATCCTCTCTGGTAATCTCCATGGTCACTGAGAGTTGATCTTTCTTCTTGCGACCAGAGATAGTCACGGCTGATATTGGAAGAAGATCAGAACGATAATCCATCTTTTGTTTGCACCATTCGATAGACTTATCGTTGATCTCTTGTTCTTTGAAGCGTTCCTCTTCAATTTCTTTCAGTAGTGCTGCTTGAACTTCCACAGGTTTGCTTTTCAGCTTTTTGTCCTTAACTTGAGAGGATTGAATCTTTAAAGTGAGTTGGGCATCTCGTTTGCATTCAGCGATCAGCTTCTCAGCTTTGGCAGATTCTTCTCTTTCAGCTTCAGTGAGGAAGTCGAGCTCTGTGGACGTTTGAAGAGGGATTTTCAGCCGTTGACTTTCTAGTTGAGCGATCATTTCAACTCTTTTCTTCATCACTTCCTCTGACCAATGAGATGGTCGAGAGGGCCTTCCTGGATGGACCAGGGAATCTTCTTCTTCTTCATCAATCTCAGCGATAGAGATTGGGATTATTTCTTCAGCGATAGCAGCTGGAATTATTTGTAGTTCAGAACCCTTAAGCAGGGGTGAGAACTGTCTGGTTAGAAAAAGAAGGAAAGAAGGGATAAGTGTATTTTTTAGAACGAGAGAGATAAAGGCTAGAAAGGAATAGGGGTTTGGAAAGAGTAGAAGAGTGGTACAATTGAAAGACATACCTGAGAAGGATGCTCCCCCTCAGATTGTGATCCAGTCCTCAAGCATTCTTCAGCGATTGGTTGCTTGTCTTTGCTTTGCGAAGGAACACTTGAAGATGTATCACCTCTCACCCCTGTTTTGACAACCTCTTGCGAAGTTGTCCCTGATACGACGTTCGGCTTAGAGAACCACATAGATTGGTCTTCATCGTCGTCGTCGTCATCGGAGGGCTGATCCTTTTCTTGATCATCAAGATCTAGATCATCTTCCTCTTCATCGTCTTCTTCCTCATCCTCTTCAAAGAGAATGGAGTGAATTGATGAGGATTCTTTTGCCTTCTCCCCCTCAGATTGAGAGGGAGGTTCCTTTGGAGTCTTAGCTTCCCCAGCAGCAATAGAAGTTTCTTCAGTTTTCTCCCCCACTTTGTCATTATCAGCGGTAGGGGATTGTTCAGCTGCTGGAGTAGCTGTTGAAGCTTTTAGCACTTGAACGTCAGCCTCCAGATGCTTAACCCGGTCTTCAACCACAGGTATGTCGCATGTGGCATCATGAATGAATTCCACAGCGATGTTGAGGTTGGTACGATCATCTTCAGTGAAGGAGGGAGGCAGCGCTGGAGCTGGTGCATTCACTTTCTGTAGAATTTGCTGAAGAAGGGACGTGCAGAGGTCCACCTTTGAAGAGAGACCCTGAACTTCAGCGGTAAGGGACTCAAATCGCCCTTGAAAGAGTCGAGAGGACTCTCTGAGTTGGACGACTTGTTCTTCAACAGCTGAAAGTTGAGAGTTCTCAGCTTTAGATGAGCAAGTGGCGGTCAACTTCTTCAGCTCCTCACCAGCCTAGTTTACGGCGTTGGTGGTTTCATTGATGGTGTTGGTGAGTGCATCCACCTTTTCTCCTAGACTGTTGACATGCGTGTCAACAGTCGCCAAGCTAGGACCTGAAAATAATGTTAGTTCAGATATGGGCTTATTTGGAGAGAGGGGGAGAGAAGTGTTTAGGAGTATAGGTGTACCTGACGTATCAAACATTTTGTAGAACTGCATAGATTCCTCAAAAGTTTGATGCTCAGGTCCTATAGGGAAAGAAGAGGTGGCGGGTTCAGAGACCAAGTGAGGAGAGAAGGGAAGAGTTTTGGGGATAGAAGTAGGGATGGGGTTAATCTCAGGGAATGAGATAGTAGGTGGGGTTACTGATGATGTGACAGCGAGTGAGATCGCTTACACGGCAGTATGAGTGACTGCTGAAGTTGTGGAGGAAAGACCCACAAAAGCATCTAAGGTAGCTTGTTGAGAAGCTCCCTCAGGTATAGTACTAGAAGGTGTACTTTCCTTAGTCTTTTTGGCCTTTTTGGAAGGACCAATCGGACTAGCTGATGGTCGTTTAGAAGTAGTGGTAGCGACAGGGATAGCAGACGAAGGAACCTTCTGCGTGGTCGCTGAATATGAAGAAGAATGGAGAGAGAGACGAGAGCGAAGGAGAGAGATACTTACCTCGTCGGCTAGTGGCTTGACCTCCAGTGATCGTTGACCAACCCTGGCAAAGGTGCCATCATCTTTGGTGGGATAGGTGTTGGGATAGAAGAACTTGATATACGTACATATGAAACGTACGTATGAGATCTTGGGATCTCGTTCAGGCTTCTCTAATCTCGACCTCAGATCTTCAAAGATGGTTGTGGCGTAGTCAAAGTTTTGACCAGCGATGACGGAGTAGGCCATCTGCAGTTGTGTTTTGCTGGCTTGATCCATCGAACCACTCTTCCCACTCATGCACTGAATTATGTGCGAGAAGATAAAGTTCAGTTGTGAAGGCATCTGAGCTTTTAGGATCTTGGTGAGCTTCTTGTTAGGAATAGAAGATCTTGGTTTGTTTTCCCAACAATAGCCCATCGCGTCTAGGAAGGATATCAGCTCATCATCAGTGGGGAGTGCGTCGAACCCACTCTTTGGTTTGTCAGGGAATCTTAAAGATTTCCTGAGGCTAAGAGCGGTCATGCTCCCTGGCCCTAATTCCGTGCTGAACGAGATAGCAGGGACTCGTTCGCCTTTCCTGTTGGTAAGTTCAGTTGCATCAGCAGTGAACCAGAACTGCTGAAGTAGAGTCTTGGAGGGCTTAGGATCCACAGTGATCGCGTAAGCTATGCATGACTGCTTGAGGAATTCAGCAGCTTCCACCAGATGTGGGTATTTGTCAGCTTTGAAGTCGAGTCTGGCCAAATGATTACATTTAGTAATCTCAACTTCAGTGAGAGCGAATCGTACATGCTTGGAAGCAACGATTGAAGACTGTGTCATTTCTGTTATGGAAAGAGGCATAATAGAAGAAATGATTTAGATTAAAAATAATATGATTACCAGTTTCCATAGAAGAAGGGAAACTGGAAAATTATCAAGTTATTTTTAGGAGAAAAATAGTGTTCTGGGTAGAAAGAATGAAGAACACTTTAAAACCAAAAGGTTTTTATTTAAAAACATAAAATCAGAAGGAATGATCTTTAGTTTTTACAAAAAAACTTTTTATAAAATCCATAGAAAGCGAGTAGGATTTTAAAAGAATAAAAAGCATATGAACAAAGCATATAAACATGAAATAAACCTGTGTATCTTGAAGAAAAAGAGTTGCAGATTCAATATTCTGGGTTTACTTGCTTGAGTGTTCTTGAGAGAATGTTTCTTGCTTTGAAAGTTTTGAAAGCGTAAACCGTATAAAGGAGAGAAGAATTCCTTTTATACGAAGAGAGAGAAGAGAGAGAATGAAGCGGGAAAAGAAATCATCATGACAGTGACACGTTCCACGAAGTTGATTGGATAGGAGGGCAACGGACGAACGTGTCAGAAAAGGCATGTCGTGGATTGTCGGTTCAAATGACGTCATAGAGGAGAGAGACTGTTCATTTGTCCGTTGAAATGATCACTGAAGAAAAAATCAGCGATAGATTTTCCTTTTTAAAAGTATCCCTGATTGTAAAGATAGGGATAGATTTTTCTTTTAAAGGATCACTGACTGGAAATATCAGTGATTAATGTATTTTTCAAAAAGCTTTTAATCATTTGAAGAGGTTCAGTGATTAAAGTTTATATTTTGAAGAAAAACATCTTTGAGGGAGAGAGAACATACCTGAGAGTCAGAATGTTTATCAGAGAGAATGATGAGAGGGGAACTTTTGATTACTGACACAATACATGAACGTTGAAGAATTATTCTTCGAGGTTCAGCATTCCAAGCTCACTGATGAGAAAGTTGAACCTTGTCTCATCAAGAGGTTTGGTGAATATATCAGCAAGCTGAAAGTCAGTAGGGATAAAGTGAAGTTCAATATCACCATTCATCACATGATCTCTGATAAAGTGATATCTGATCTCTATGTGTTTTGTCTTTGAATGTAGCACTGGATTATTTGCTATAGCGATAGCACTAGTGCTGTCGCAATAGATAGGAATCTTTGACAGCTGAAGGTCATAATCTAATAGTTGATTTCTCATCCATAAGATTTGTGAACAACAGCTTCCAGCGGCTACGTATTCAGCTTCAGCTGTGGAAGTGGACACAGAATTTTGCTTCTTGCTTGTCCAGCTTACCAGCTTTCCTCCCAAGAGTTGACATCCACCAGTGGTACTTTTTCTGTCAAGTTTACAGCCTGCAAAATCACTATCAGAATAACCAGTTAGATCGAACCCTGAGTCTTTGGGATACCAAAGACCGAGGTTAGGAGTTCCTTTTAGATATCTGAAAATTCGCTTTACAGCGATCAGATGGGATTCCTTGGGTTCAGATTGATAGCGTGCACATAAACAAGTAGAGTACATGATGTCAGGTCGGCTTGCTGTAAGATACAGCAATGAGCCTATCATTCCTCTATAGGCAGTGACATTAACAGGTTTTCCAGATGGATCCTTGTTAAGTGTCAGCGGTGGTGCCATAGGAGTTTTCATCGCTGAAGTTTGTGTGAGTTCAAACTTCTTTAGCATATCTTTAACATACTTACCTTGGCAGATAAAAGTACCTTTGTCAGATTGTTTAATCTGAAGACCAAGAAAATATGTCAGCTCACCCATCATACTCATTTTATATTCTTTCTTCATTCTTTCAGCGAAGCGAGTACATAGAGATGGGTTAGTAGAACCAAATATTATGTCATCGACATATATTTGTACAAGAATTATATGACCTTTTATCTTCCTGAAAAATAACGTATTATCAATCTTGCCACGTTCAAAATTTTCAGAGATAAGAAAAGATGAGAGAGTGTCATACCAAGCACGAGGGGCTTGTTTTAGACCATAGAGAGCCTTATCCAATTTATAAACATAATTTGGATGCTTAGGGTCATAGAACCCTGGTGGTTGTTCTACATAAACTTCTTCATTCAGTTTTCCATTCAGAAAAGCTGATTTTACGTCCATTTGATAAACGATGAAGTCTTTATAGACTGCATAAGCTAAGAATAGTCGAATTGCTTCGAGCCTGGCCACAGGGGCAAAGGTTTCATCATATTCTATGCCTTCCTCTTGTCTGTATCCCTGAGCAACAAGTCGAGCCTTGTTGCGGGTTACAATTCCATGTTCATCTAACTTGTTTCTAAACACCCATTTGGTGCCTATTACAGTTTTATCAGATGGTCTAGGAACGAGATTCCAAACTTTGTTTCGAGAGAATTCAGTCAGCTCTTCTTGCATAGCGCTGACCCAGTTTGGATCTCTGAGGGCATCATCAGTCTTCTTTGGTTCTATTAAGGAGAGAAAGTTTACAAAGAGACAGATATTACCTGAGCTACGTCGTGTCTGAATACCTGCATCTGGATTACCAAGAATTTGATCTATGGGGTGATCTCTGGTCCATCGCTGAGCAGGAGCAAGATTGCTTATTTCAGCGATAGGATCAACAATAGGAGCAGTCGCTGATGAAGATGCTTGAGGTTCATCAGCTAGTAATTGTTGAACATTAGATACACCAATGCTTTCAGAAGGGTTTTCAGACGTAGATGGATTTGATGGTAGAAGTGTGTTTAGAGGTTCAGCTGAAATCCATGAGTTGGATTCAGCGGTGGGAGGTATGATGCTTGGTTCTTCATCAGCAACTGGAGTTTCAGTGTGCTGATGGTTTGAGAAGAAAGGTTCAGTTCCTCTATAGTGAGAGATCATCCAAGTATTCAGTTCTTCATTGTCAGCGATTGGTTTAGAGTTCGCTGAGCGCGTTTCATCAAACGTGACATGAATGGTTTCTTCTATGGTTTGTCTTCTTTTGTTGAAAACTCTGTAGGCTTTGGAGATGGAGGAATATCCTAAAAATATTCCATCATCGGCTTTTGGGTCGAACTTTCCAAGTTGATCTTTGTTGTTTAAGATAAAGCACTGACAACCAAAGATATGAAGAAAGCTGATAGAAGGCTTCCTTCCAAGAAAGAGTTCATAAGCTGTCTTCCCAAATCGCTTTATTATCAGCGATCTGTTTTGAGTAAAACATGCAGTGTTTACAGCTTCTGCCCAAAATTGAGTAGGGAGATGAGAATCGCTGAGCATTGATCTAGCAGCTTCTATGATCGTTCTGTTTCTTCTTTCAGCGACTCCATTTTGCTGAGGTGTTCTTACTGAAGAGAAGTTGTGAGAGATTCCCTTGTTCTCCAAGAAATGGTTCAGGGAACTATTTTTGAATTCAGTTCCATGATCACTCCTTATTGATCGAACAGTAAGATTATTCAGCACTTCCATCTTTTTGACAAAAGATATTAGTTCTTCTGGAGTATCATTCTTACAGCGAAGAAAAATAACCCAGGTGTAGCGAGAATATTCATCTACAATGACAAGCGTATATTTCTTTCCAGCTATTGATTGGATATTTACAGGGCCAAATAGATCCATATGCAAGAGCTGAAGAGGACTTGTTACTGAGGAAACTTGTTTCGACTTGAAACTAGCTCTTGTTTGTTTTCCTTTTTCACATGCTGAGCAGAGAGATTCTTTAGCATATGAGTGCTGAGGAAGACCAGAAACCAGTTCCTTAGATGAGAGAGAATTCAGGGTTTTGAAGTTTAGATGAGAGAGCCTTTTATGCCATAGCCAGTTGACATCAGAAGAGGCCTTAGAGAGAAAACATAAGTTATCAGTGATAGTAGAGTCCATATCTATTACATAGACATTTTCTCTTCTATAACCACTGAGAGCAAGTTTTCCTTTTTCATCTACCACTGAACATGCTTTCTTAGAAAAGCGAACTTCGTAGTCTTTGTCACATAGCTGACTGATGCTTAGAAGATTGTGCTTCAGTCCATCTACATAAGCGACTCTTCGAAAGGTAGTTGTCCCATTGCTGAGGACACCAAACCCACGGGTAAATCCTTTTCCATTTCCACCAAAGGTCACAGAGGGACCTTTCTCTTCCTTGTATTCAGTGAGCAGGTCTCTTTGTCCAGTCATATGACGAGAACATCCGCTATCGAGATACCAGATGCCCTTTGATCCCTGCATACATAAGGAAGATTAAGCTTTGTTTGGTACCCACTTTTCAATGGGTCCTTCAGAGTTAGTGGATAAGGAAGATTCAGCAGTCTTCACTGCTGACGAAGATTCAGCTTCAGTGGTAATCTTCACTTTGGTTAATTTCTTAACCTTAGTGGTATTTTTCACTTTGGTGACTTTATTTGCCTTAGAGGCATTTTTCTTCACTTTGGCTGTTTTATCAGCTTCGGTGGTATTTGGACACTTGCTCGCAATATGGTCAGTGAATCCACAGTGATAACATTTTCTATATCTGATGGTGGATTTATAACCAAAAGGTTTTGAAAACTTAAGATGAGCAGGTCCAGCTCCAAGAATGCCTTTAGCACGAGATCTGGGAGGAATTTTTATTTCTTCAGATTTCACGGGCTTTAGATCAACCTTCAGCTTTGGAGGACAGATATCAAAGATTTCTGTCACTGAGCTAGAAGGTTTATCCACTGAAGGTTTGGAGGGAACTTTCAGTTTGGTTTTCTTGGAAGCCTTCTGAGGGAGAATAGACTTTCCTTTATCTGCAGGCTTAGATCTTGCAGATATCTCCTCAGGGATGGGATTAGAAGAAGAACAGGGATAGAATTGATTATAAGAAGTGTCAAAGAAAGATGTGACAAAAGTTCCAAACTTAAGCGAGGAACTTTCTTCTTTAGGATCATCCTGTGGTGTCCAAAAACCAAGACCAGTTTTATCACTTTCAGGAGTTTGAGCATTTATTATCTCAGAGATCTTTGTTGATGATTTGCACCATTTTTCAACATGAGCCTTTTCTGCTTTTAGAGCAGCGATGGCTTGTTCGCGTTCAATGCTGATGATTTCATTTATAATGACTTGATCTTTTAGCTTTTCTTCTAAAAGATTTAGTTCACTGATCTTTTCATGACATTTCTCTAGCTCTTGTGTTAAATAAACATTTTTATTTTCAGCTTGAGTTTTGTCGTTTAGAGCATTATAAAGGTCAATCGTCAACACATCAACAGCGCGACTTCTCTCAGCTTCAGGCAGAGAGGGATTTGTTGAGACAGATACCTGAGATGATATGTAGCTCATAGAAGGTTCAGATGGTTCTTCTACTTCTTCTTTAATCTCAGCCATGAGGCAAAGATTAGCAACTTCTTCTTCATCAGAAGATGATTCTTCTGATTCAGCCCAGTCATGTTCTTCAGCGATGAGATCTTTACCTTTTTGCTGATAGCTTTTCAGCTTTTGATATTTGTTTTTCAGCTTATGGTATTTGTCATCACTGGATCTTCTTGAGGTAGAAGGTTTGAAGACCTTTTTAGACCTGCACTCACTAGCAAAATGTCCAATTTTTTCGCAGTTATAGCAAGTGGCTGTAGCCTTATCAACCGGAGTTGATTTTGGCTTTTCAGTAAGAGAGAGAGGTTTACTTCTTCGGAAGTTACTCTTTCTTGCAAATCTCTTAAAAGAGTTTGTCAAGAGTGCTAAGGACTCATTAAACTCTGAAAGATCAGGGTCTGATAAATCCTCAGATTCAGAATCTAACTCAGTGATGGTGAGAGTAGATCGCTGGGATGGAATTATCTCTAATGAGACTAAAGCAACAGCAGTGCTTTTGGAGTCTTTAGAATCTTTTACAAGATTCTTCTTCAGGAGATTAGATTGCTCATAGTTGAGCAATATTCCATACAGAGTGCTTAGAGAGAGAGTATGTAAGTCCTTTGTCAACTTAAGACACATTGAATAACTGTCCCAGCTTTCAGGAAGACTTTCCAAGAATTTTGTTAGGACCTCAGAATTAGAATAGGTCCTTCCAACAGTTCTTAGGTCAATGATCAGGCAGTTAAACCGCTGATGAATGTCAGAAAGAGATTCATTCTTACCAGCGATAAAACTTTCATACTGTCTTACCAAGTTAATCTTTCGGGTCTCTTGGATTTCAGTGGTGCCCTCATATTGAACACATATGGTTTCCCACATTTCTTTAGAAGTTTTTAGATGCATGATGGAATGGAAAACTTCATCAGGCAGAGCCATTGATATAATGGTCTTTGCTCTTGCATCTATGCCTACCTTCTTTTTATCTTCATCACTCCACTGTCTTATTTCCTTAACGACATATCGTTCAGGGACAGCTTCAGTGGTGGCAGTAGCGGGAACCGCAGCTATAATTCTAACAGGTTCATAGGGTCCGTTTTCTATATATTCAGGTATAGTAGGATCCGCACCTTCAAGAAATAGCATCATTCGATTTTTCCATAGAGAAAAGTTATCTCTGCTAAATCGAGGAGGTTTAGAAAGTGAACCATTATCATAGTAGTTTGTGTTTGTGTTTAGTGCCATTTTAGAATAGCAAGGAAGAGTATACAGCAAGATCTTGTTTATTAGATTAAACAAACTGCTCTGATACCACTTGTTGATCCCGAGGGTGCTTAACAAGTTTGTAGAAGGGGGGGGGGGGGTTGAATACAAACACAGAAATTAAAGTTTAATAAATTGTTTATTGATAAATCAAAATACAATTTACAAGTTTGTTGCGGAATAAGATTAAGACAGACTCAATCTACACAAACTTAAGAAACACTAAGATGGTTGCACAAGAAATTCAGAGAATGGGGGATTTTTAGAGAGATAGAAAACAAGGGTTTCTATTTTGGAGTTCAAGGATTGAGCACACCTTTAGATGAAGGAGTGAGCTTCCTATTTATACCCTATGCATTAAATGCATGGCAGGGTACTTTACACGTGGCATTCATAGATTGGCTTTGGTAGTCTTACTTTTGGAGACATGCTTTTGGCCGCTTTATGAACAGTGTAGTTGACAGAGTTGGTGTACGATTTGTGGCAGAGACTTGTCCGTTCTGACACATTGTACTGGTTGTGCAAGGTAAGACAAAAGAAAACTTGAGGCATAAGCTTTGTGATCGTTGATCGCTGAGTATCTTTTCTTTCAAAGATAGAGAAGTTCAGCTATCGCTGAAGCTTTTCCTCAGGCTTCTTCGCGTAAGTAGATTCGTCTGGTCTTCGCTGATATCCGCATCAGGTCACTAGTAGACTTATCTATTGTTCAGTGGCTTCGTCTTCGATTCAGCTATGAACTATGTTGACGCGAGACTTGTCTTCAGGGATTACGTTAACTGTGTTACATAGGAAACGATCAGTGATGACTGAACAGACTCAGTTTGATCGCTGAAAGTGAAACACATACATATTAATGTTTACAGAAAGGTCATCAGCGATAACTGAACAGACTCAGTCTGATCGCTGATGATGAAACATTAATACATATAATAACGTAATTTTCACTAAGTATAAAAGAGGGTCGTTATCAAATCACTGAGAGAGTTTGGATCAACAGATACGTATAAAGGCTTTTTGATTTGGTATCCAGGTTTGACATTAAATCATTGAAAATCATTTGAGCAAAATTAAACTTTCTAGAGGTAGCTAAGCAGACTAGAGCATAAGCTAAAGTACTGCTAAACTCACTCCATTCAGTTGTTTTTCGTGAAATGCAGTGTTGTAGGGTATGAACAAAAAATCTCCACTGAGGTGAGAATTTGTTCTTGAAAAACTTATAGGCATCAGTGGGACCTTCATACCCCATTTGACTAAGAGCATGGAAGAGATCTTCCTTAGGTAAAGATGTTATACCTGCGGCATCATCTAGTCGTAGATGAATACGAATACAGCCTTCTGAGATGGTTAGAGGTTTATCACAAACCCTTGTTTTGATGACCTGAGTGCCATCTTCGGTTTGAATAGCAGCATTGGCCCAGAACTGTCTTTGATGTTCCACATAGATTGTGGGATTGACAGTTAATGCGTGGGCGATATGTGAGGATTTTAGGAAATCCACAATCTGATGAAAACCTTCAGCCTGTTTGGGTTTTTGCAGCATAGCAACCTCATTGTGTTCATCAACGAACTTTAGTCCTGCCATCGTTCTGATTGGTTATAGGGTTCGAATCGCAACTAGTGGTTTACACTGGTGAGCGAGAAATCAAGAGAGAGAGAGAGAGAAAGTGAAGCAATGGAGGTTCAAAGAGCCGTTTGTATTTTGGCGGTCACAAAGGGTATTTATAGGTGGAGGGTTTCAGTTAGAAGCACTACTAAGTACCCTAGCAGTATTAACCAACTTGCAGTATTAACTCATATTAGCAGTAGTAACACATACTGGTAGTACTAACACCGACTAGCAGTATTAACACAGACTAGCAGTATTAACACATACTAGCAGTATTAACACATACCGACAGTAGTAACACTGATTAGCAGTAGAAATAAGGCAAGCAGTAGTAACTTTGCACTGGCAGTATAAACTACCTAGCAGTAGTAACCATACTTAACCATATTTGAACTGTCAACATGAGTAATATAGAGAGCAATATTAACTTAACTAGAAGTACTAAATATTCAGTTGATGCAATCTGAAACACTTAAACACACAAGGTTAGTAGCACCATGCACATAACAATAAAAGAGAGTAGACAGAAAGGAATTTATGCAGAAATGGTACATAAAGCAAATCAAAGGAGGCTTATTCAGTGTTTTTCATGCCCACACTTGTGACCAAGAATGTGAATCTACCCACATCAAATGCTTTGGTGAATAGATCAACAAATTGGTTACTTCTATGGACTTTCACAACCTGAATTAGCTTCTTTTCATTACAGTCTCTGATAAAATGGTACCTGATTTCAATATGCTGTGTTTTGGAGTGCTTGACGGGGTTATTAACAATGCTAATAGCACTGTTATTGTCTATGAAGATTGGAGTGTGAAGAAAAGACATACCATAGTCCAACATTTGATTCTGAATCCAGAGTACTTGTGAACAGCAGCTTGCAGCAACTATATACTCTACTTCTGTTATAGAGGTGGACACTGTGGTTTGTTTCTTGCACTGCCATGACACTAGTCTTGCACCCAAAAACTGACATCCCCCTGAAGTTGACTTTCTATCCAAATTTGCACCACCCAAGTCACTGTTTGAATAAGCAAGTAGGTCAAATGGTGAGTCATGAGGATACCAAAGACCTAATCTAGGTTGGCCTTTGAGATATCTGAATATCCTCTTGACTGCTTGAAAGTGTGACTGCTTAGGCCTTACTTGAAATCTTGCACACACACAAACAGGAAACATAATATCTGGTCTTGAAGCAGTGAGATACATGAGGGAGCCAATCATGGATCTATAGTGATGAACATCCACATCCTCCCCCTCAAGATCTGCAGTGATCTGTTTGTGTGTCTCCATGGGTGTGCTTGCAGGCTTTGAATCTGAGAATCCAAACTTAGTAAGAATGTTCTGCACATACTTGGATTGGCTTATAAATATCCCATCTTTCTTCTGCTTAACTTGTAGCCCAAGGAAGAAGGTAAGTTCACCCATAGAACTCATTTTCAATCTCTTGTGTATCAATTCTTCAAAATCTCTGCACATTTGATCTTTTGTGGATCCAAAAATAATATCATCCACATATATTTGCACTATAATGATGTCCTTCTTCTTCCTCTGAATGAACAGAGTCTTGTCTATGATTCCTCTTTGAAAACCATTTTCCAAGAGATAGGTAGAAAAAGTGTCATACCATGCCCTTGGTGCTTGATATAGCCCATAGAGTGCCTTCTTCAATTTGTATACTCTGTCAGGATAATTTGGGTTCTCAAACCCTGGAGGTTGACAGACATACACTTCTTCTTCAATTCTCCCATACAGGAAAGCACTCTTTACATCCATCTGATAGACCCTGAACTTCATGAAAGAAGCATAGGCTAAAAATAGCCTGATTGCCTCAATCCTGGCCACTGGTGCAAATACCTCTTTATAATCAATTCCCTCTTCTTGAGTATACCCTTGTGCCACTAATCTGGCCTTGTTCTTTATTACTATTCCTCTCTCATCTTTCTTGTTCCTGAAGATTCATTTAGTGCCTATAGCTCTGTGTCCTTTAGGAAGGTCAACCAAATCCCATACATCCTGCAGCACAAACTGCAGTAGCTCCTCTTGCATTGATTCTATCCAGCTTGGATCCTTCATTGCATCATATGCCTTTTTGGGTTCAACCTGAGATAGAAATCAAGAAAGTAAACCTGATTGTATAGCTTTCAATCCTCCCAACTTACTTTGATTCCTTGTGATTATAGGTGAATTCATGTCACCAATCACCAATTGAGGAGGATGATTTTTCTGAACTCTTGTTTGATGAACAGCCTCTTCATTAATATATGTTTCCAGATTAGAGTCATTCTTTTCAGGAGTACTGCCACCAAAAACTGAAGAGTTATCATCATCTGTGTCATCTTCTTCCAAACATGGCATCTGAGGACCTTTGATTCCTGAATCTGAGGGTTGATCTTCCTTTTCACCTCTGTCCTCTTCATTCTGAGCTGGTTCAGTGTCCTTTGAATCTGAAGTATCTTTCTTATCTTGGTCACAGAATTCAACAGGATCAGCAGTAGGTGTTGGGAACAGCACAAACTCTTGTCTTTGTACTTGTACATTTTATGTCCCTGTTCCTGCATTATGCTCATTACTAAAACCCAAAAAATTAGTCAGTGAATCAATTTCAAATAGCCAATCAGGAACTGAACCAAGTTGATTTGGTGTGTTCTCATTGCATTTGACATTGTCACTTTCCTCAATAATCCTAGAAGAGGTGTTGAAAACTCTGTAGGCCTTACTTTGAGATGAATATCCAACAAGAAACCCATCCTCAGCTTTGCTATCAAACTTGCCTAGGTGATTTTTGGTATTGAGAATTGTGCAAGGACACCCAAATGGTTTGAAAATCCAATAAAAGGTTTCTTCTTTTTAAAAAGCTCATAAGGTGTCTTGTCTTGAGATTTCACTACTAGAACTCTGTTTTGAACATAGCAGGCAGTATTAACTGCATCTGCCCAAAAAGTGATTGGAAGTTTTGAATTTGCCAACAGAGATCTAGCAGCTTCTATCAGAGTCCTATTTCTCCTTTCAGCAACACCATTCTGTTGAGGAGTCCTAGGAGCACTGTATTGTCTCTCAATGCCTTTTTCCTCACAGAAGTTGTTTAGGTCATTGTTTTTAAATTTAGTTCCATTATCAGACCTGATGACTTTAACTCTTAGATTTGTTTGGTTTTCAACTCTAAGAACAAAGGATTTGATCAGTCCACTTGTCTCATCCTTAGTTCTCAGAAAATAGACTCAATTGTGCATGATGAAGGGTCGAAGGTGGGGCAACTTTCCTTCTTTTTCAATATCAGTATCTTTCAAATGAAGAACTAATAGCATATGTGCAGCTTCCCTAGAAAATGTAAAACATTCTTTTTTTGAGAAAAGAATGAGTAGCTTGGTGAGGTTGTATGCAAGAGATGGCATGGGCTCACTGCCTGTTTCAATGATTGTCACCAATGAATGTGAACCAATCAGATTATGTGGCTGTCCGGCTCAGAAAGAAGTTTGGTGCAGAGTTTATATTCTTTTACTCTGTTCTCTCACCCTCTTTCTTTTAATCATTTAAGTTCACTTCTAACCAATCTCTCATTTCCATTTTACCTCTTCCCACACCAACACTCAATCTTTTTGACCCCTCTCCCCTCAATCACTCAGGGAATACTTCCTGGGTAGGAAACACTGGTTATCGTGAATCCATGGAAGTTCATTTAAGCTGACATATTGAATCCCATGTATTGTCCTAAAAACATGTGTTGTACAATGATTATTTTGTCAGTGAAAGTATGCTCATAAGAATAAGAATGAAATTTGAGCATGTTAAGCATTTAAGATTTCTCAAAACTTTATATGAATGAATATACATGAAAGAATAGAAATGTTTTGAGAATCTGACAATGATTAAGATCAGATCAAAATTCATGGAGAATAATATTTTGGGAAATCAAAGACGAATGTTGTTTATATGAACAATATATAAACATATTATAAATGAAAGCACATAAAATGACAAAATGACGTTTGATTCAAACAACATTGAATACAACCGGGAGTATTACCATAGAAAGATTAAACATTTGATACATGGTAATAACAAGTTCAAGAAAAATGTACTGAACCGATGTGTGTATGAATACTTGACAGTATATAGATATGACAATTACACAAGTATTTGTCATTAGAAACACACGGTCAGATAGTCATCAAAGTATCCAAAATAAAATCATTTAAAATCGCACTTCAAAATTCATAAAACATTTGAGAACGCGAAGTGGTTTGAACATTTAAAAAACCATTTTTCACAAGTGAAACTTATTCATCTTTCAACAAGTGATAGAGTATAAGGATTAGAAATATATACCTGTAAATCAAAATCATGTACTCCCCCTGGAATGAATATATTCTTTTAAGTATCCATGACAAAAACATCAGATATCCTCTACCTCGATACCTGTAAAAAAGTCAAATTATCATAAAAATATAACAATGAAAGTATAACCAACTATTATCTCCTCCCCCTAAAAGATATAACAGTTAACTCCCCCTCAAATCAAAAACTTCTAGAAAAGATGTTTTCATTTAAGCATCCATCAGAAGAAAAACATTTGAGTACGGGTTCTAAACTGAGTTATTCAGAAACCATGATTACTTATTCTCCTGTGAGAATAGTAATATTCAATTTTACCAATGAAGATTGGGTTCTGATCTGATGTAACCAGAAGCCATAGATCTGAAACAATGAGAAACGGGTCTTGAAATGTTTTATTCAAGAGCCATTGTTCTTTCTCTGAAGTACGAGTCCTAGACTGCTTTGTCTAGAAGTCAATGTTCTTTGAAGATCGAGTTCTGAACTGTTGTATTCAGAAGTCTTAGTTCTTTCTCCCCCTTAGTCTTTATTTTCCTGCAACACAGGTTTAGCTTTTGGTATCCACTGGTATTTGGATCCTGAGTTGTTAGTTGCAGTTCTAGTAGGAGAGATAAAATAAGAACCATACCAGCTATTTTCATAATTTTTATTAACAAAATCATTTGAATCGCAGTAGGAACAACTAATTTTCTTTTGCGCTAACCTGATCAATTGATTGATAGTGTAAACCAGATCAGGTTTACCAAAAGTTTTACCTTTAGAAGCATAGTTCCTTTTTGCATTAGATGAATGCTCATATGATTTATGTTCCTTCTTCTCCTTCGAGGAACCTTTCACTATCCAAATTCATCTTTCTTTTTCTTTCTCATCTTTCCTTCTCCAAAATCTTTTCTTCTGAGACTCATTCTTCTTGATGTTACCTTAACCATCAACATTTTTGTCATAGAAAAGATTAGAAGGACGAATTTGATCGTTTGATTTAGAAGTATGACTGTTAGTTGAATAAAATAAAGGATTAATAGAAACATGTGTAAAAATTGAACTTGCTGCTGATTTGAATGAGCATTCGGATGCAGCTAGATCATCTCTTGGTGATTGAGCTATTGATTCTGAAGTCTTTGACTCAGTCAGTTTCACCTTGAACATGATCTCCTCAAGTTCTTTGATCTCTGTAGACAGACAGTTTCTTTCCTTTGACAGTATGTCAAACTTCTTATGCAACTCATATTTTGTATTCTTCTCCTTCTGAATGTTTGTTGACAGCTCAAATAGCTTTCCATTCAGCTCCTTTATCTCAGCTTCAAATGCTTTCTTTTCTTCATCAAAATCTTTCTTTACATTCTTTGTCTCCTCAATCTTCTTCTTTTCTTTCTCAAACTTGTCTCTCTCTAAGATGATCACTTTCTCAAAGTCGGAAACTTGTTGAGAAAGCTTTATGCATTTAAGATCAACAAATTTCTTCTCTTCAAAAGCTTTTCTGAAAAACTCAGAAAACTTCTTTGCAAATTCTTTTCTTTCATCCTCCATCTTCTTCTCATCTAAAGATATCTTTTCTTTCAGTTCAGCATTCTCTTTTTCAAAATATTTTCTCTTTTTATCAATCTTCTTCAACTCATCTTGGGCTTTTGAGTTGTCTCTGTCTTGGGTTGCTTTCTCTTTCATCATGTTAATCTCAACCTCAAGACTGAACACTTTATCTTTCAACTTATCTCTTTCAGCATAGAGTACAGAATTTGACTTTATAAGTCCATCAAATGTCTCACTGACAATATTTTCTCTTCTTCTAAGTTCATCTAGCTCTCTTTGCATTGATTCCTTCTTTGACCAGCTCGAGCTAGAATTAAGACTTTCAGACCTTTTCAACTTGTCTTGAAGATTTGAGATCTCCTTCTCTTTAGATTCAATGATACCTGCAAAATTTATTTTAGAGTTAGAGATACATTCAGAGCAAACAAAATCTTTCTTTAAAGATTTATCATCTTTCAATTTATTAATCTGTTCAATAAGATATGAATTCTGAATCTTCAGATTCTTGTTCTCAGCTTCCAGTGCTAGAATCTCTGGCATGTAAGCGAAAGCACAATCTCTGTTGGTTAGCACCAGATTTCCTTTTTCATCTGTGTAAGGCATGATGATATCTGAAAAAATAATTACTAAAAAATCATAAACTTTAATCACACTAAGAAATATGTACCCCTACGTAGACTTAGCACAGGGGTCCCGCTAAGTAAAAGTACAAAAAAATCACTTAAAATGAAAAACAAGTCAAGAATTCGTATGATACTCACAACATAGAATTCGCAAGTATAGAATTCGTAAGAATATAATTCGTATAGCACAATTCGCAAGACACTCACAAGCAAGAATTCGTAATATAAAGATACTAAAAAGGATACGAAATCTTGAGCTTTTCGCAGAACACTGGTTTGCGAATTCTTAGCTTTTCGCAGAACACTTGTTTGCGAATTCTGAACAATTCGTACGTGTGTCTTGTGCGAATTCTTTGAAATTTGTATCTCTCTCAGGTGTGAATTCCTCTGAATTCGTAAGTCTCACACTTGCGAATTCCTCCCTTAGCAATTTTTCTTCTCTGTAGTATGCGAATTCCTTCATTCTGTGAATTCTTTCCTTAAGATTTCTGCGAATTCCATTGTCCTGCGAGTTCTTCATGCGAGTTCTTCATGAAATCTGCGAATTCTGTAGATCTCGTTGACATTTTGCAACTTTTCTCTTGAAATCCACTCAAAACTTGAAATTTGGTCCTAAAACTTTGCAGTCTTGATCACTTTGTCATCGAACACAATCCTACGGAGTGAATTTGTCTAGAAACAATCATAGATGTGTTAATCGATTCTTGACAGTATACGACCAAAAACTTTCAGGAAAAGCAACAATTGATCAATTTCTTCAATTCTGTTGATCAATTTGATTTTCACTTCAAAGAATAAAAATTCTACTTCATTTGGCGATCATAATGATACCAAATTTGCAATCAATTCATCACTAATTCACAAATTCACTTTCAGTGGAACAATGACTTTTTCTTGAAACAAAAAATCGATCTTTCTGAGTTTTCTGATCAGGCTCTGATACCAATTGTGATCCCAGTTTCTAGCAATATATTCAGACACAGATTATCAAGAACAACTTTGTATTAATGTCATATGGTTACAATGAAGTCATATATCTCACAATGTACAAATCTCTCTCATGCAATTTCTCAGATTTTCTCTAAATGAATATGTGCGTGAGTTCATGCTTACAAAGACAACAACTAGACTATTTATGCTAAGTCAACATACGTTGACTTTACAACTAAACACTTGAACTATACAACACTTACAAAATAGACCCTCACTTTTAATCTTGAATACAATATTAGTCTAACAGAGTGTGGGTTGTGTGAAGAGGTATAATGTAAATGAGAGTTTGGTTAGAAGCGAGATCAATGATTAAAAAGAAAGAGGGTGTGAGATCAGAGTAAAAGAATATTAAAATCTGCACCAACTACTTTCTGTGTCGGGCAGCCACATTACTAATGTTTCACAATTCTTCGTGAACATTATTGAAACAGGCAACTAGCTCATGCCAACTCTTGATAAAAACCCCACCAGCCGCTCATTTTCTTCTCAACAAGAAAATGTTTCATATTTTCAAGGGGATGCAACACATAATCTATCTGATTTTCATTTGGAAAATATGGATATTGAAAAAGATGGAAGTCTGCTCCACCTTCGCACTTCGATCATGCACAATTGAGTTTGTGTATAATTACCGTTGTCTCAGTGGATTACACACTGTTGAGTCTTATAAAAAGCAATCATCATGTGCTTAATTCTTTCGAACACTTGCACGAACACACAATGAAATTTGTTTTTCTTGTTATAACGTTCATAGAAATTGCCTTTGTGGTGTTTCGATGATTGAATGGAAGCCTTGGGGAGTGAACATCAAAAAGCTCCTTTCTAATGTGTATTCGTTACACACAGTGACTTAGTGTTACTGACAGGTATCTTAACTGATTCATTTGTTGATTCAGGTGTTACATTCCTAATTTGTCTGAATTTGCAAAGACTCGGATAAATATCTTTTAAATCAATGATGAATCAGAGGCTCTTGTTGAAAGATCAGTGGTCAGAACAGTTTGGTATATGACATTTCTTGCAAAGTTTTGATGATTTCATGCTGCAATTATCAAAAAGGGGGAGATGACAAAGTTCAAAGAAATGTTGACTGAAGAACAATTTGAAACAAATTTTGGTGTTGATAAAGAAAAGTTGGAGATTAAAGATTGATTTGAAGAGTGTTTGTTTTCAAAGATTGAAAGACTAAAAGAGGAAAGCAAATTCAAAAGATTTCTGAAGACATGCTGAATTTTACAGAAATTTTCTTTGAAGATAATTTGCTGAAGCAATCTAAGCTGAATCTGAAGATGATTTCTTTCAAGTGTCTGAAAGAAGTTTCTACCATTTTTGGGAAAGATTGTTACTATTTGTTGAATACATATTTTGGAAAGAATTCAATTGATTTGAAGATGATCAGGGTTAACAAAAGTTAACAAAGGGGGAGATTGTAATTTGTGTACTCAAAGAGAGAAGATTGAATTGCTAAATCTTTTGGAGATGATCTTGATCCAAAGGGGGAGATTGTTAGAGCATAAATATATTGGATACAAGATCATAGAAGACTGAAGACTGAGGGTCAAAGATAAAGTCAACTCTCAGCATCAAAGTCAAAGTCTAGTGTAATAAAGTCAAAGTCAAACTTTGTATTTTCTGTTTTAATGTTGTTTGCGCATTTTAGTATTTAGCGTGAACAGTGTCTTGCGCGTTTCTTAGTGTGTTTAAATAGCTTGTGGTGCGTGAATCATGTAACTAGAATTCATATAGTATTGTGAGAGTTTCAATTGTAGAGAGAGAAAGTGCATTCAGATTTGTGATTGAAATAAAAGTGTTTCAATTGGAATTAATTGTCATCTTGATCATAGCATTGTTATCTGGGAATAACACCCTTCCTAAAAGAAAATTTGCAATTGGGACTAAATGGGTTTTCAGAAATAAAAAGGATGAGGATGGCATTATAATCAGAAACAAAGCTAGATTGGTTGCTAAGGGATATTGCCAAGAAGAGGGTATTGATTATGATGAAACCTTTACTCCTGTGGCTAGACTAGAAGCAATTAGAATCTTCTTAGCCTATGTTTCACAGAAAGTGTTCAAATGGATATTAAATCTGCCCTCCTAAATCGCAAATTGAATGAAGAAGTATATGTCCAGCACCCACCTGGATTTGAAAGTACAGAGTTTCCTAACTATGTTTATCATCTTGATAAAGATCTGTATGGACTTAAACAAGCTCCAAGAGCATGTTATGCAACTCTGTCCACATTTCTGATTAATAATGGTTTTGAAAAAGGTACAATTGATACAACCCTGTTTATCAAAAGGTACAAAAATGAGATGCTTTTAGTACAGATATATGTTGATGATATTATCTTTGGCTTTACAAATCAGAAGTATTGTGACAGGTTTTCAGAGTTGATGAAGAGTGAATTTGAGATGAGTCTCATGGGAGAATTAAAATTCTTTTTAGGCTTACAAGTAAAACAAACGTCAGAGGGTACTTTTATAAGTCAATCTAAGTACGTCTCTGATATTTTGAAAAAGTACAAGCTCAATGATTCAACTTCTATGAAAACACCTATAGCCACATGAGACAAACTTGACTCTGATCCTTCAGGAAAATCTGTAGATGTTAAGACTTACAGAGGCATGATAGGATTACTTCTATACTTAACTGTTAGTAGGCCTGATATAATGTTTGCAACCTGTCTCTGTGCTAGATATCAAGCAAATCCAAAAGAATCTCATTTATCTGCAGTCAATAGAGTATTTAGATACCTTAGAGGCACACCCTCATTGGGTCTCTGGTATCCAAAACACTCTAGTTTTGATTTAATAGCATATACTGATGCAGATCATGCAGGATGCAAGCTATACAAGAAAGTACCTATGGATGCTATCAATTATTGGGTAACAAGCTAGTGAGTTGGTCATCCAAGAAGCAGAACTGTGTTTCAACTTCTACTGCAGAGGTTGAATATGTTTCTGCTGCTAGTTGTTACTCTCAAGTCATTTGAATGAAAACTCAACTCAGAGACTATGGATTACAATATGACAGAATACCCATTCTGTGTGACTCCAGAAGTGCCATTGCCATCTCTGCAAATCCAGTACAGCATTCCAAGACAAAGCATATTGATGTCAGGTATCATTTCCTTAAAGACCATGTTGAGAAAGGTACAATTGAGATGTATTTTGTACCAACTAATCTCCAACTTGTTGATATTTTCACAAAAGCCTTAGATGAACGAAGGTTCAATTTCTTAATTAGCAAGTTGGGAATGTTGAACATGTATACTTAACTCAAAAGAACTTTAAAGTCTCTGATCACTATATCAGAGCCTCTGACATTGGAGTTGCATGTTTAAACCCAGAGCCTCTGAGACCTATTTTCAGAGACTCTAGACTCCCAACCAAGCATGGTCAAAATCATTCTTTTTATACCTATAAGCATCAATCAAGGGGGAGCAAAGAAAAGTATCCATCCTCTGTCAAGGGGGAGCTAGAGAACATTGGAAGCTTCAGAGTCTCTGATCTTATCTCTGATATTCATATCAGAGTCTCTGATCATTTTATGAAATGATTCTTTCAGAAAGAAAGGTATGCTTTTCATTCTTATAATATGCCTTATCTTTTTCTGAAAATCAAACTTGAGTCGTTTCAAAATTCAAGTATCCAAGAGATTATCATTTAGTCTCTGATATTGTTTTCAGAACCTCTGATATATTATACTCTGAAGCAATATCCGAACACTTGATCTCAATATTCTTGGATATTCTTTTAATCAAGTTTAAATTCTTTTTTAATAAATTTATTTTAAATAAATCAAAATTTATTTAGAAAGGATTTTATCAAAGGGAATTTTTCTTAAAGAATGGTGTGTGTATGGATTATTTTTTTGGATAACTATCAGATTTAAATCAAAAATCCAAGTAGCGGTTATCTGACATCAAACGTCCTTGCATCATTTCTCTAAACGTGTACCCTATTGATTAGTGAGTTGATGGAACGTTTTTCTGACATGGGAACTCACAATCGCCGTTTCCATAGCCTCACTCCCACTCCCATTGTCCATAAAAAACCCATTTCCTCCTTATTTCATTCTTTACGCTCTCATAATTTCCCTCAGCCTTTTCTCTCTCTCCATGTCTTCAAGCAAGAAACCTGAAACAATGGCAAACCAAGCTCAAAACTCAGAAGACTCTAGTCGAATCGTTCCAAGTTTAAACCTGGTACAGTTTGATGTTCCAGTCAAAGGAAATAACTACCACTTAGACATCACCCCTGCCAAGTTTGACGAACAGTTTCGTCCTGTACTAGAATTTTTTAGCCGGTGTGAACTGAACGTTAGCTTAACTGACTACGCTCCAGATGTTTCTTTAAGGTATGTACAACAATGGTGGTATTCCAGTGAATACAATGATGAACAAGGAGGACGGGTCGGCTACATTGACCTAGGCGATCAAGCCATCAACATCCGAATCACACCCGACACCTTAACTCGAAGATTCTGCCTACCGACTACGAGAGAACTCCAAATCCAACAGTTTGAAAAGCCACCAACTCCTGAAGTTCTTCTACAGTTTCTTCATCATTTACGTTACAACAAGGAAATTAACCACCTAAGCCAGTTCAGACGCCAATATCTTCCTCCTACATGGAACTTCATGGTTAGTGTGTTGAATCGCACACTAACATGTAAAATCGACAGTCAAAACCAAACACATCCAACCATCTTATCCATCATGTATGCCCTTTTCTTCAACCGAAGTATCAACATGGCTAATCTACTTTTTTGTGAACTTTTGACTGTAGTGGACAAAAAGAATAAGGATCTCTCAAAAGGAAAACAACCAATCTATGTATTGTTTCATAGATTTATTTCTTTGGTTATTCAACGAGCCATGGAACAAAAATCTTTCACTGAGGAGAGTCAAAGAACACCACTGTTTGTGATGAATTCATTTAAACCCACTGTTGTTCCTCCTTACCCAAATGAGAGAAGATTTCCAAAATCCATGATTGAGTACCTCCCTACTGATTTTGAAAACCGTATCTTCCATAGTAGTGTTTCCCAACCATCAGAACCGATGGTGGGATCCCTAACACATTTAGGATCTGAACCTGAGTTAGAATCAGAGAGTAAAATCTTTGAGGCTACTCAACAACATCACAGAGAGCAACCAGAGGGTGGCTCTGTGGAAGTGAGTGAGAGAAGAGAAGAGAACCCTCCCTCTGACGAAGAGCATAACTCTGTCAGAGTTGATGACGGTGAGGATACGAGTACTCCAGAGGGTGAGTTTCTTAACCTAAAGGTCGAGCGAAGTAAGGTAGAAAAAGATGCTCAAGTAGGCACAAGTGAGAGAATCCAAAACCCAACACCTCGTGCTACCAAATCTACTATTCAGGGTGGTCCATCACCCATGGATATTGAAACAGAGGTGAACACCTAGATCCCTACCCAAGCCAACCGCTCAGAGGCACCTTCTTCTGCCTCTGAAGCAAGCACCAAAGGGGAACCCTTTAAAATGGCTAAGTCCTCCCAAAAGGACTTATTCAAAAACAAAAGTAATCAATTGCCCCAGAGTATGATACCTACCCACACACATGATGTATCTGTGTCTCATAACATAGGTGCCCGTCCCTTAGTCCAATAGAGACTCCATATCTCTCCTAGGGTTTGTCTATTAGAGAGACATTGGCATGACTTAGTTGCACAAGGACTCCTTGGCTTGGATAGCAAGGTGTCCACTCACGTTAGGTTCTCTTCTTCTTCTGACTCTAAGTCAGATGATGTGAGACCTATTAGAACCATTATAGAGAAATCCTTGAAAAATAATTCTCAAGGATTAATGGGAAGTCCTTCTGGAGCCAACATCAAACACACTCTAGAAGAAGGCCCCTCTGTTCTCGAGGGTAAATTAGAATCATGTGTTGATTCTAAGTTTTCCCACTCTGACTATGTCACCAAGGAAGAGTTCAACATCTTTGGTAATTGTGATCCCAGTATTCTAGCTATCAATTGAAACACAGATTATCAAAACATCTTTTATTGAACAATCACACTAATTACAATAACTCATATCCTTATTTGTTGCATTTAACAATCAAGCTCTATGTGTGTGTTTTTCACAGTGTGATCTTACCGATCAGCGCGTGTGTTCCTATGAACAAAAGACACAATGACCTGCTATTTATATGGTCAACATGACCTTTAGCAAATAGTCTACTCTTAATCAACATTTACAATTAACACCATACAATTTACAAACTTTACACTGTAGACCCTCCTTTTAATCTTGAATACAATTTAGCTCCAACAATCTCCCCCTTTGGATGCAAGATTAAAAAAATTTGGCAATAATCTTCAGGTCTTCTTTTCTCAGAAAAATCTTCAACAAATATTCTTTCACGACTTTGACATCTTCAATTCTTTGAAGCTTTGATTAAATTTTGATAGCTCTTTAAATGAATCTCCCCTTTTGGCTTTCCTTTTAATCTCCCCTTTCGATTAAAATTTCAGATAAGCTCAATTTTCTCGACTTTAACTCCTTCTTTGAATCATCACTTTGATAAACTCCTTCTCTTTAAAAACAATCAACCATCTGACTTTAATTTCTCATTCTTGTATTCTCCCTTTTGTAACATCTCGTTTGACTTTCGCTTCGAAATGATTCTGACTTTGAATTCTCTAATTATCTTCTCATTTATGATAAGATCAACTTTAATCTGACTGTGAAATCTTGAAATTCTCCCCCTTTTTGATGATTTATGAGAATCTGAATCATCAAAACATTTCAAGGTCAGTTCTGTCTTTGAAATCATCTCCCCCAAATAGCAAATAAGCACAATCTTCATGAACAATCTCCCCCAAGTAGGAAAATATTCAATCTCCCGCAATCTGATCTGATATCAAGTTTATGCCATCAATTCATAAATGTATTCATCCGAATCTTTTCAAATTCAGACAAATTAAGAGTGGTAACCCTGAATCAACGAATGAAACAGTTAAAATGCCTGTTAGTAACACAAAGTTACTGAGTACAACGAATGTACTATATAAGGAGCTTGGTTGATGTTCACTCCCCAGGATTTCCATTCAATCATCGAAAAACATAAGGTTAATCTATGAACGTTCTAACAGAAAAACAAATTTTCTGTGTGTACATGCTTGTGTATGAAAGAATTTAGCACAATGATCGCTTTTCATAATAAGGCTCAAAATTATGCAAAACATTGAGACAACAACAGTTATACATAGACTCAATGTGCATGAGAAAGGGTCGAAGGTGGGGCAACTTTCCTTCTTTTTCAATATTCGAGTCTTCCAAATGAAGATCAAATAGAATATGTGATGCTTCCCCTTGAAAAATTGAAACATTCCTTTGTTGAGAAAAGAATGAGTAGCAGGTGGGGTTTTATGAAAGAGTTGGCATGGGCTAGGTGTCTTTTTCAATGAAGGTCACGAAGAAGTGTGAACCAACAGATTTTGTGGTTGCCCAGCTGAGAAAAAGTTTGGTGCAGAGTTTAATATTCTTTTACTCTATTCTCACACCTTTTTTCTTTATAACATTTGAGCTCACTTCTAACCAACCTCTCTTTTACATTTTACCTCAGCACACTCCCATACTCTAATATGTTCACCCCTCTCCCCTCAATCACTCAAGGATTACTTCCGGGGTAGAAAACATAGGTTAACGTGAATCCAAGGAAGTCATTTAAGCACTCACACTGAATCCCATGTATTTTGTCCTAAAAACATGGGTTGCTCAACAGTTATCTTGACAATTAACCACAAGATTTCATTATCAGCAAATGTATGCTCATTAAAGATAAGAATGAAATTTGCACAATTTGAACATTTAAGATTTCTCAAAACTTTGAACATTTATGATCATTCAATTTCATGGTTTTGAGAATCTGACAATGATTTTATCAGATCAAATATCATGAAGAAAACGAAATGGGGTATCAATGAACGAAAGTTGTTTATATGAACGATATATAAACATATTATCAATGAAAGCACATTTAGAATAAAAATGACGTTTGATATCAATCAAAAATGAATTTCAAACGGGAGTATTACCATCGAAAGATTTATCTTTTGAGACATGGTAATAACAAAGTCAACAAGAATGTACTGAACCAATGTGTATATGAATACTTGACAAAGTATATGTAAGGAAAATACACAAGTATCATCTTGGAAGCATCCTTGACAAAAACTTCAGATATGCTCCTCCTCGATATCTGTAAAAAGTCAAGTTATCAGAAAAATATAACAGTTAAAGTATAATGAACTATTATCTTCTCCCCCTAAAAGATATGAAAGTAAAATTCTCATAAACTCCCCCTCAAAACAAAAACTCCTTTAAAGATGTTATCTATGAAACATCCATTCAGAAGAAAAACATTTGAGAACGGGTTCTGAACTGATTTATCCATAAGCCATTTGTACATATTCTTCGGTGAGAATAGTAATCGTCCATCTTTATCATTGAAGACCGGGTCTTGAACTTCTTTGTTCAAAAACCAATCATCTGGACATTGAAGATCGGGTCCTGATATGTTGTAATCAAAAACCATAGTTCTTTCTCCCCTTAGTCTTTAGGTGCCTGCAACATAGATTTAGCTTTTGGTACCCACTGGTATTTGGGTCCTGATTTGTTAGTTGCGGTTCTATTAGGAGAAATGTAGTAAGAACCATACCAGTTATTCACATAATTTTTTCTAACAAAATCATTTGCACCACAGTAAGAACAGTTAATTTTCTTTTGTGCTAACCTGATCAATTTATTAACAGTATAAACAAGCTCAGGTTTGCCAAAAGTGTTACCTTTAGGAGCATTGTTCTTCTTTCCAATCGATGTATGCACAAATGATTTATGATCCTTCTTCTCATCTGTAGATCCTTTAACTCTCCAAATCCACTTTTCTTTTTCTTTCTCATCTTTCCTTCTCCAAAACATTTTCTGATGAGACTTATTCTTCTTGATGTTACCTGAACCATCAATAGATTTTTCATAGAAAAGGTTAGAAGGACGAATCTGTTCTTTATGTTTAGAAGTATGATTATCATTTGCATCAAACAAAGGATTATTAGAAACATTTGTAAAAATTGAACTTGCAGCTAATTTAAGTGAACATTCTGATGCAGCTGGATCATCTCTCGGTGATTGAATAATTGATTCTGGCGTGTTTTGTTCAATCAGCTTCACCTTGAACATGATCTCTTCAAGTTCTTTGATCTTTGATGACAAACAATTTATTTCCTTTGAAAGTAGATCAAACTTCTTGTGTAATTCAGACTTCGTCTTCTTCTCCTTCATAACAGTTGATAATAGTTCAGATAATTTTCCCGCCACCTTCTTTATCTCATCCTCAAATACTTTTCTTTCTTCCTCAAAGTCTTTCTCTACAGATATACTTTTATCAGATATTTCGTTGAAGATTCCAACATTCTTCTGCTCAGTTTTCTTCTTCTCTTTCTCAAATTTGTCTCTCTCCAGAATGATAATTTTCTCAAAATCTGTCACTTGTTGAGAAAGTTTGGAACATTTGAGTTCTATGGATTTCTTTTCCTTTTTTGCATTCCTTGAAAGATCAGATAATCTTTGATTGAAAGATTTCTCTAGTTCAACTTTCTCTTTCTTACTTCTCTCATCTATTTCTTTATCCAATCTTTTCCTTTTTCTTGATATGTAGATACTTCAATTTCCGCTTTCTTCAGTTTAGCATTCAAACTCTAAATCTCAGCTTTCATTTCTGAGTTCTGAAGTTTAAGCTTTGCATTCTCTTTCAACTTGTCTCTTTCAACTCTAAGATCTGGGCTTTCAGATTTGTCTTTCAGACCTTTTATTTCTGATTCAAGAGCAGAGACTTTGATTTGCAACTCAGCTTTTTCAGCTTTAATCTTTGTATTTTCTCTGTCACAGTCATTGGTCATTCTGGTGTATATTGATAACTGTCCAAGAAGATGTTGAATATTAGTTTTAGCCTCATACATAGTCATTTTACTAAAATCATAATTGTAATCATGAGACATCTGAAATCTGTAAAAAAAATAAGCTTGAAATGATCGTTAACAAAAATCAGAAACTTTGATCACACTCAGAAATATTCCCCCTTCGCAGACTTAGCTAGAAATGAACATTAGTAAGAAAATCAGAAAAATCAACTGTTAAAATCACAGAAAAATCACTCAAAAATTATGCTAAGTACAGAATTCGTATGCCACTCACAAACTACAATTTGCATGCAACAATTCATATGAACACACAATTCGCATAGACACACAATTCGCATAAAAAAGATGAGAAATCTTCACTTTTTGCATGTGCTTGTATGCGAGTTCTAGCTTTTCGCATAAAGTTGTATCGATACGAATTCCTCCCTTAGAAAAATTTTCACTCTCAGATGCGAATTATTATCTTTTCGTATAAGCTTTCATGCGAATTCTGTACTTTTTGTACAGCTCTGTTATGCGAATCCTGTCCTTCAAAACATTCATTCACTGAATTATGCGAATTCTTCAATGTGCGAGTTCTTCATGACTTCTGCGAATTCTTTTGATCTCGAGTGTTTTTTTCAAAAAAATCGACTTAAATCTACTCAAAACTTGAAATTAGACTCTTAAACTTAGTAGAATCTATCACTGTAGCATCGAGAGCAACCCTATGGCACGAATTTCTTCAAGAATGAACATGATTAACGAATTTGTTCTTTAACAGTCCGAAAATGAAAAGTTTCCAGAAATAACAATTTTAATCCAATTCATCCAATTTTTGATCAAATATGTTACCAATCCGAATCAAAATTGTTCATTATCAATAAGCGGTCACAATTTGATGGAATTCACAAACAAATCGTCACAAAATCCGAATCTTGATTGATAACTCAGTGTCAATGAAATGCGAAAAAAAATTCGATTTTTCTTCTTTTCTGATCCAGCTCTGATACCAAATGTGATCCCAGTATTCTAGCTATCGATTGAAACACAGATTATCAAAACATCTTTTATTGAACAATCAAACTAATTACAATGACTCATATCCTTATTTGTTGCATTTAACAATCAAGCTCTATGTGTGTGTTTTTCACATTGTGATCTTACCAATCTGCGTGTGTGTTCCTATGAACAAAAGACACAATGACTTGCTATTTATATGGTCAACATGACCTTTAGCAAATAGTCAACTCTTAATCAACATTTACAATTAACATCATACACATTACAAACTTTACACTTTAGACCCTCCTTTTAATATTGAATACAATTTGGCTCCAACAGTGATGAAGTTAGAGGATCTTTGAAGGATCTAAAACTTCAACTTGAGAAGACCTCAGAGGCCTCTGCCTCAAACTCTGAAGTCACTTCAGAGGTCTCTGAGTTGCGCACAACACTGAACTCTCAAAGTTCAAGGATAGAGGCTCTGGAAAAGCTAGTTATTGGCAATTCATCAGTCTTATCAAAGGAGATTGAAGAAGCAAAGGCAGAGCTCCTAAAGGCAATAGCAACTCCTTCTGCTCCTTCCACTACCTCTGAAGACTTCTATCATTTCAAAGAGGAAGTCTTGAGGATTTTAGTAGAATCAATCGCCAAAATTCACGTACCTACTGCTGCTCCAACAAATCCCATGCCTTCAGAGCTAATAACAAAATCTGACTTGGAAAACTTCTCCAAATCCGTCACGAACAGAATGATGAAAATTTCGAGCAAGTTTGTTGCTAAAGCAAACCACCAGACCAAGACAGTTAAAGACCTTCTAAAAAATGCCCTATCTTCAGAAGGAGCTAAAAAGAAAAACTCCGGAGACTGCCTGCTCTGAAGAGGCAACGAAGAAGTCCAGGTTTAAAGGCTCTGATGACAAGGATGATCAACCCCAAGGGTCATCAGGCCTTCAAAAGGGGGAGAAGGCTCATTCAAAAGAAGCTGGAAAAAAAAAGACTCAACTCCTTCCTTATCCAACAAAGACATAGGAATACAAGAAAAGGAACTAGAGAGGCACTCCACCTCTATTGAAGACAAACAAACAGTACTAGAATCTCCAGTACCAGTTGTATTCTTAGCACCATCATCCTCATAAGCCCCAATCATTCAAGTTATAAATGTTATGCCAGAGACCATTGGTACTCTGGATGAAGAAGAAGATGAGCAACTGGTGGACTTCTCGACCTCAGAAGATGCATTCTCATCACCAGAAAGACCACACATTGTGATGAGAGATGCTTTTGGATTAGAATCTGAAGAAGCAAAAGTTGCAAATGAAGAATTCGCTGAAGAAGAAGAAGAAATTGAAGTGATTGATATGGAAGAGTATGTATAAAAAAATGCTCAACCTCATCATCCCTCTACTTCAGAAGCAGAACTCAAAATTCCATACACTGTAGAGCTTGAAGTCATCTTCTCATCCACTATCAATGATACCCCTCCACAATCTCTAAAAGTTCAAGAAAAGGAACCAGAGACAACTCATTGTCTGTTGAAGAAGATACCTTGGTTGTTGATGAACAGGCCCATCCAAAGGAACCTATTCAGAAGACAATCATTGGTATTCCTGCCCTATCAATGTTCACCCAACCTCCAAGCTTTCTTGCTTCAGAGCCAGAGACCTCTATTGAAGATCCTTTCAGATACCTCTAATCCGAATTCAATATTGAAAACACTCAAATTCTTCCTTTGAACCCAAGGATCAAGGAAAATATGCAAGATTATGAGAAGAGGTTCATAAAGTCAAAAACACAGCCTGTAGAGCAAGTCTATTCAGAGTCACACATCATTGAAATAAATGATATCTTTGAAAAGAAGTTTGCCTACAACAAAATCATATACAGGCATTTCATGGTAATCCGAGCTGACAGAAAGATTTATGAGTTCAATGACAATGATCTTGTAAATCTAAATCCGTATGACCTGCCTCAACTTCATGCATGTTGTATAACAAGATATGATCGAGGGGGACAGTACAGAATGGGTAAGTATGATGTTTACAGTGCCCTAAACGCACACATCAAGCTGAGAGCAAAATTGGACTTTCAGATAGCTCTGAATCTAGGTGAAGAAAAGCTTGGAGTCACTGAACCAATAGAGAAGATTCCTGATTTAGTCAAGTACGAGACTGACTCAATAATTCTAGAACCTCTGGGATTCATCTACAAAGTAAATCAAGTCAAGAAGATTTTCCTGGCTTCAGAGATCGCTAAATATTCAGAAGGGACTCTAATGGGTGTAATGAAGATGATTCATACAAAGGAAGAATGACACAGAGCTGACCTATTGGCAAATCTAGAAATGGAAATTCGCTCAATGATTAACTTCAGAGAGCTGATAATGAAGTTCCATGGGATATGCTCTGGTGAAAGCAATATACAAGTATTGACAGAAGAACAGATGACACGTCATTAGTGATAAGATTTACTTTTTAGAGTAGGTCACTGTTCAAGCATGTCTTGAGCTTACCTTTTAGGTAAGACACTGTTCAAGCATGCTCCTTATGTCAGGATAGTACACTGTTCACTTTATGGTCCTATAAATAGAACCATTACTCCATAGACAAAAGTGTGCTTTTCATAGATCTTGTATCTGATTCATCTTTTAATATATTGGAAAATGTTCTAAAGAAGATCGAGTACAATTTATACATCCTTTTATTAAACTGTGATATTGAATCTGCTTTGATATTTAAACTATATTGCTTCTGATGTTCTTACTATTATTATTGTTTATATCATTATTATAAGATTAAATTTGGTATCCAACAATACTTTCTTGTATTAACTTCGATTTTAGCACATAGACTCTATAAGCCTTGGAGGTTGCTGAATAGCCGATAAACATCGCGTCATCAGACTTATGATCAAACTTTCCAACATGCTCTCTGTTGTTTAAGACAAAGCATCTGCATCCGAACACATTAAAGAACTTGATATTCGGCTTCCTCTGGTTGATTAGATGGTAAGGAGTCTTCGAGTGTCTTTTCACTATCAGAGATCTATTCTGAGTGAAACATGCCGTTGAGATTGCTTCTGCCCAAAAAGATGTTGATAGTCCAGAAGTTGTGAGCTTCGTTCTTGCAGCCTCCATTAGTGTTGGATTTTTTCTTTTGACGACACCATTTTTTTGTGGAGTCCTTACAGCAGAGAAGTTCTATGATATGCCCTCTTCGGTAAGATAGGCTTCAATGGTTGACTTTTTGAATTCAGTATCATTGTCACTTCTGAGCTTCTGTACCTTGTTGTCATAAAGAACTTGTATTTTTCTTATAAGAGTGATTAGTACTTGAGGAACATCATACTTCTTTCGAACAAATTCAACCCATGTGTATCTAGAGAATTCATCTATTAGTACAAGAATGTACTTCTTGCCACCTAGGCTGTGTACAGGTATTGGACCGTAGAGATCGACATGAAGCATATACAGAGGCCTAGTGCTGGATACATCTGACTTCGTCTTGTGGGTAGCTCTTTTGAGTTTGCCCATTTCACAAGCAGAGCATAGATGATCTCTGTCAAATCTTATGTTGGGAAGACCACTCACCATATTCATTTTAACAAGTTTGTCAAGAGTATGAAAGTTTAAGTGACATAACCTGTTATGCCAGAGCCAAGCTTCTTCTTTCTTACTTGAAACTAAACAAAGCTTTTCTTCTTTGTTGGTTGCTTTGAAGTTCATGAGGTACAGATCACCTCTTCTGTCGGCACGAAGAAGCTCTGTGCATGTTCCTTCACACAGTAGAGAGCAATATTTCCTTTTGAACATCACGTCGAATCCATTGTCGTAGAGTTGACTAACACTTAGAAGATTGTGCTTAAGGCCATCCACATATGCAACTCTGCAGACATCGATGTCCTCCTTGGCTATGACTCCATAGCCTTTGATTTGACACTTCTTGTTTCTCCAAAGGTTACAGAACCTCTTCCAGATTTTTCTTTATATGAGGAGAGTAATCTTATGTTGCCAGTCATGTGCCTAGAACACCTGGAGTCTAGGTACCATATGTGCACACGTTGCTTCTGCAACATAGATTAAGGAGATTTAGGTACCCATTTCCAAATGGGTCCACCTATGTTAGGAGTCTTTAAGGTTTCCTTAGCATCCTTAGGTTTGGATTTATCTTCGTTAACATAAGAACCATTTTGTTTCTTCTGACCCTTGAATTTGGCAATCTAAGCTTTGGGTCTCGAGAGGAAACAGTGTGGACCAGAGAAATGTTCGCTTAATTTATGCATGGGATGGAAAAAGTTACAATGATGAACACCAGAAGCAAGTTGCTTAAAACTTTCATTAATTTCATCAAAGGTGGGTACATAGCACTTTTGATTACAATCTCTCCTAGTATCAGACTTCTTTTTACAGAAGGACCTATCTAGTCTAGATTGATTTTTATTAAAACTCCTCTTCGGATGGCTCTTTGGTTGTACCCGCCCTCTGTGGTATCCTTCCCTTGGATTCACTGCCACAGAAGCAAAAGATTTTTCATTATCAATCCATTTATGCGTTTGTTTCCAAGTGTATTTCACATGATTGGTCTTTGAATGTCTTAGAGCTTTCGGATTTTGAGATGACATTTCCTTCTCTTTGTTTATCTTTTCAAGCTCAAGAGAAGTCTTAGCTTGTAGGCACATATCAGGAAAGTCAGGGAAAATAGGAATCCTTGCAGAGCTCACTTTAGGAGGAATTACTCTGTTAAGAATGCCAGAGGGTAATTTAGATCCCTCTAGTTTGCAAGGAACTACTTCTAGCTCAACAGAGTCAGTCTCTAGATCAACAGAGGTTGAGTCATTCTCAGATTCTTAGTCTAAATCAAGGAAGCCTCTGTGACTAGAGGCATGATCTTCTGGACATGTAAAATTCTTTTAGAATGCAGGGGACAACTTCCGGAACTTTTAGGCTCAACATCAAATCTTGCTCAAATATTTCATGTATGACATAGGTCATATCATGACTATTGAAAAGATGATCTTCATAAATTGCTTGTAAATCATCTTCAAAAAGTTTTAAAAAATTTCCTTCTGCAGAGGCTGGAACAAACTCAGGTGCCTCAGAGGACAGTTCCTTTTCGGGAGTTATCATGCACATAAAGGCCATTTGAGTTTGTGTTTCTAGATGGACAAACTTGAAGAGTCCAATCTAATTTTGGGTTAAATACTTCTTTGGTTTAGAATCTCTTTTGATAGAGTTTGAGGATGACAAACGTTTGTTTTCATACCAAACATTTTGTTGGGAACTGAAAGATGTGACCAAGTCATTAATGCTGCTAGTTCAGAGTTAGTACTGCCAGAGGATCTCAAAGTTAATACTGCTAGGTATTACTACTTCTAGTAGAGTTAATACTGCTAGTCAAAGTTAGTGCTGCTTGAACAAAGTTAGTACTGCTTAGCTAGTTAGTACTGCTAGTGGTTAGTGCTGCTTAGTAGTTAATATTGCCAAGACTCAGTTAATGCTTCCAAGGTGATTAATGTTGCTTCTGAGATAATGTGAAGATAATGTTGAAGAGATCGCGTCTGGAGATAAACATGGAAAGCTTGAAGATAATTATGAAGATTATTCTAAAGATCTTTTTATGTTTAGTAATTATCTTTTATCTTCAATATATGTATAGATTTGTTTAGAATAGAAAAGTAACTTGTGTGAAAATAATTCTAAGTTTTTGTTCTAGAGAGAGAATCAACCTCAAGGCATCGTTCCTAATTCTAGAGAAGTAGAATTCGTCTTGAAAGAGCCTGTTCTTCAAGATTGAGGTTGTGAGTGAAAAGCTTGTAACTTAAATCATTAAGTAAAGTTTGCAAGTTGTGATTCATACTGTTTTTTTGTTTATCGAATATTAAAGTGTTTTTCCGCAACTTCTTTAATATTGTTTCTGAGTGTTTATAATTCTTGTTGAGAATTCGATCCTGACATGTGGTATCAGAGTCTGTTCTCTCAGAAACATTCATTCATTCATCATGGAAAACTTTGCAGAATCAAACAGTACTCTTGTCTCTAAGGTTCCAATGCTCAAACCCAATGAGTTTGACATGTGGAAGATCAGAATCAGGCAATACATTCTCCTCACTGACTACTCAATGTGGGATGTCATTTAGAATGGCCCCTCTACTGAAGGTCAGATTGGACTAGATGGGAAGAGATCTCCACCAAAGACAGATGGTGAGAGGAAGATCCGGCAGACAGAGATGAAGGCCTTGAGCACTCTGCTCTTGGCCATCCCCAATGAATATCAGCATCAATTCTGCAACTGCACTGATGCTCAGATTCTCTGGAATGCTCTAGAGAAAAGATTTGCTGGAACTAAGAGCACCAAAAGAAATCAAAGGGATGTTCTGAAGCAGCAGTATGAAAACTTCACTTCTTCAAAGAATGAGTCTATGACTCAAACTTTTGACAGGTTCAACAAGCTTATTGGTGAACTGGCTACTGTTGGAGTGAAGATGGAGCAAGATGATATCAACAGGAAGTTCCTCAGATCTCTTGGGGATGAATGGACTATGTACACTGTCTGATACAGACAGAGTGACAATCTGGAAGAAAAGGAACTAGATGATCTGTATAATGATCTAAGAGTCTTTGAATCAGAGGTAGAAGCTAAGAAAAAGCCCACTGGGTATATTCATAATGTTGCACTTCTATCAGCATCCACTGATACTACTGCCAACCCTGAAGCAGTTAGTGCTGCTAGTAGGGTGAATTCAGAAAAAGGCACTGAAACAGTCTTTGAAGCCTTTTTGTCCAGTCACAGCAACAACTCCTTGATTAATGATGATCTGGAACAACTTCACCCTGATGATCTGGAGGAGATGGACATTAAATGGCAGATGGCCATGTTATCTATGAGGGTGAAGAAGTTTATTAAAAGAACTGGGAGGAACAACTTCTCTCAAAGAAGAGAAGATGGAGCTGGTTTTGACAAGACAAAGGTGGAATGCTATAAGTGCCACATGAAGGGACACTTTGCTAGAGAGTGCAGAAGTGGTGTGCCAAATAACAACCACCAACAAGCTCAGAATGGAGGCCATAATCAAAACAAGAACTCTGCTCAAGACCTTGTTTCTCAACAAGGAATGGGGTCTGATTGGAGTGACCAAGCTGAGGAAGCCATTCAGAATCAAGCTCTTATGGCAGAGATATCTGATCTCCCCTCTGAGGTAATTTCTAATCTTTGTACTCAATCTTGCATAGACACTGTCAAAAGGTACAGGGATCACAACCAAAACATGTGTGATGACCTCAAAAGATTAGAAAAGGACAGAAGAGATTATGTGCTGATAGTTGAGAGGTTTGAAGAACAAATCAAAGGCTTCCAAGTCAATGAACTTCAACACTCTTATGACACAAACTACTGGAAGTGGGAAAAGAATGAGTTAGAGACCAAACTGTCTAAGTCTAAAGAAGAGAATGATAAGTTGAAAGAAGAACTAGCTAAGGTTAAGCTTGATGTAGAAAAGTTTTCATATGCTTCAAAAGCAATGGATTCTCTTCTAAAGGCTCAGATTCATGATAAGATGAAGCCTGGTGTTGGATACAACAACACACCCCCTCCTTACAACAACAACTACATCCCTCCTACATCAGACTTGTTAGAGACCAAGGAGAAAAAGGACTTGTCTGAGTAAGCCTTTAAAATAGATCATTTGGATGAGGTGGTTGTTAAGGATATGGCTGAGAAAGAAGCCAGTGAGAATAGGAACAATGTTGTGAGTAAAGAGATACCCTTAGAAAACAACATTATCACCAATGAGGGATGTGGAAAAACTTGGGTCAAATCTAAGGACATAGAGAAGACAGAGGGAAAGTCTGGTAAGGTCCATTACAAACAGACCACTGTTGTGAATCCTGGCCCTTGTAAACAGTGTGTTTGCAATAAAACTGAGAGCCTAAATTCTGGTACAAAGAGAGGTAATCAAAGAAACTGGAATAATCAATGGGCTTAGAAACAAGGAGTTGATCTGATTAAAATAATCAGACCAAAACCTTGTTTCATATGTGGCAAGATGAATCATTTGGCTAAGCACTGTTTCTTTAATCCTATTAACCAAAAGATGAACTTTCAAAGATTTGTGCAAAAACCTTTTGGTTATAGGAAGGTTAGAAAGAAACATGTGGCTAAGAAATCTGTTGAAACCAAAGGCCACATCAAGAAAAAGGTTTTAAAAGAGAGTATTAAAATGTGGGTGCCTAGAAGCACTAAAATTGTTAGTACTGCTACATCAAATAGTACTGCTGACAAGGATAGTGCTGCCAGAAGCAATACTGTTGCTACCAGTGTTAGTGCTGCTGAGAATATTAATGCTTCTAACACTGTTAGTACTTCTTCAAATGTTACTACTGCTAACACAGTTACTGCTGCTGACACAGTTACTACTTCTAACAAGGTTAGTACTGCTAAGCATGCAAGTGCTGCTAATGCAGTTAGTACTTCTAAACCAGTACTGCTTCTAGCAAATGTGCATCCAAACCCATTATTGTGACAAAGTACTCCAGAAATGAGGAGTCAAAGTTTAAAAATCTTGTCAAGAAGGAATGTAAATATTTTGATGAGAAAGGGGTACCCAAGACCACTTTGGCTTGGGTTCCTAATCAATACTAACTGATTTATCTTATGTGCAGGGCAACCAACAGCTTAAGGGGAAGAGCATCTGGCATGTTGATAGTGGTTGCTCTAGGCACATGACAGGCAACATGTCATGCCTTCAGGATTTCAAGCATATCAATGGAGGACATGTTGCATTTGGAGACAATCTTACAGGTGGAAAAATAAGTGGAAAAGGTAATGTTACAAAAGGTAAAATGACATTTGAGAATGTCTACTATGTTGATCAGTTAAAGTACAACCTGTTAAGTGTATCACAGTTTTGTGACAAACAACATAGTATATTATTTACCAATACAGAATGTATGATCCTTGCTCCAGGATTCAAGGTAGTTGATGAAAGCATGATACTACATAGAACTCCAAGAAAGGCCAATGTTTATTGTATCGATATGGACAATGTTTCTAGTGATTCATCCCTGAACTGTCTTGTTGCAAAAGCTTCTGTGGATGAATCCTCTCTTTGGTACAGAAGGATGTGTCACATGAACTTCAAGACAATGAACAAACTTGTTAAAAACAACCTTGTAAGAGGTTTACCATCAAAAGTCTTTTCATGCGATGATCATTGTGTTGCTTGTCTTAAAGGCAAACAGCACAAAACTTCTCATAAGTCCAAAGAGTTAAATACAATTTCTTCTTGTCTCCAGTTATTACATATGGATCTGTTTGGTCCTACAAATGTTATGAGCATAGGGAAGAAATCATATTGCCTGGTTATTGTTGATGATTACTCTAGATTTACTTGGGTATATTTTCTAAGGACTAAGGATGAGACAAGTGGACTGATCAAATCCTTCATTCTAAGAATTGAAAACCAAACAAATCAAAAAGTAAAAGTCATTAGATCAGACAATGGATCTGAATTTAAAAATCTTGATCTAAACACCTTTTGTGAAGAAAAAGGCATTGAGAGACAATATAGTGCTCCTAGGACTCCACAACAAAATGGTGTTGCTGAGAGAAGGAATAGGACACTAATAGAGGCTGCTAGATCTCTGTTGGCTGATTCAAAACTGTCAATTACTTTCTGGGCTGAAGCAGTTAATACTTCCTGTTATGTCCAAAACAGAGTTCTAGTGGTCAAGCCAAAGAACAAGACACCTTATGAGCTCTTAAATAAAAGAAACCCCTTTATTGGATTTTTTAAACCATTTGGTTGTCCTTGCACAATTCTCAATACCAAATCTCACTTAGACAAGTTTGATAGCAAGGCAGATGATGGATTTCTTGTAGGTTACTCATCTCAAAGTAAGGCCTACAGGGTTTTTAATACTTCTTCTAGAATAATTGAGGAAAGTGACAATGTAAAATGCAATGAGAACACACCAAATCCATTTGGGTCTGGTCCTCAGTGGATGTTTGACATTGATTCACTAACTAACTCTTTTGGTTTCAGTAGTGATGGTTATGCAGGTTCAGGAAGTGGAGGATTAAGGGCTACACAAGTTCAAGACAACATACCTCAGTCTGTGATTTTTCCCATACCTACAGTGGATCCTGTTGAAGACTGTGAAAAAGAGCCATCTACTGAACCAAATCAGAGTGAAGAAGAAAGAAGAGATGAGGAGAGTCAAGAAAATAAAGAACCAGAAGTAGCTGCTGAAATCACCTCAGTTGAGTTGAATGACACCAATCTAGAGGTGGGACTCAATGAAGAACCTAGTCATCAAACAAGAACACAAAAGAATCATCCTCCTCAGCTGGTAATAGGAGATATCTCTTCTCCTATGATGACTAGAAATCAAAGCAGGCTGCAAGATATGCAAGACCAACAACATACAGTGCTTTCTTGCTTTCTATCCCAGCTTGAGCCTAAGAAGGCTTATGATGCTATGAAAGATTCCAGTTGGATAGAAGCCATGCAAGAAGAGCTACTACAATTCAAGCTGCAAGATGTTTGGGATCTGGTAGACCTTCCTAAAGGTCAAAGAGCAATAGGCACAAAATGGGTCTTCAGGAATAAGAGAGATGAGAGAGGAATAGTAATAAAGAACAAAGCAAGGTTGGTGGCACAAGGGTATACACAAGAAGAAGGAATAGATTATGAAGAAGTATTTGCACCAGTGGCTAGGATAGAAGCAATTAGATTGTTCCTGGCCTATGCTTCTTATATGAAGTTCAAAGTCTATCAAATGGATGTAAAAAGTGAATTTCTATATGGATCAATTGAAGAAGAAGTATATGTCTGTCAACCACCAGGGTTTGAAAACCCAAGCTATCCAGACAGAGTATACAAACTGAAGAAAGCACTTTATGGACTGCATCAAGCACCAAGAGCATGGTATGACACTCTGTCATCTTATCTCTTGGAAAATGGCTTTGAAAGAGGAGTTATTAATAAGACTCTGTTCATCAAGAGAAAGAAGAAGGACATCTTGCTGGTCCAAATCTATGTGGACGATATCATCTTTGGATCCACAAGAGACAATATGTGCAAGGAATTTGAGGATCTAATGCATCAAAGGTTTAAAATGAGTTCCATGGGGGAACTTACTTTCTTCCTTGGACTCCAAGTCCAACAGAAGCCAGATGGTATATTTATCTGTCAGTCCAAGTATGTGCAGGACATTCTAACCAAGTTTGGTTTCTCAGACTCAAAGCCTGCCAGCATACCTATGGAGACACACAAGCAGATAACAACAGATCTTGAGGGGGAGGATATGGATGTTCATCACTATAGATCCATGATTGGCTCTCTCATGTATCTTACAGCCTCTAGGCCAGATATAATGTTTCCAGTCTGTGTGTGTGCAAGATTTCAAGTTAGGCCAAAGCAATCACACTATCAAGTTGTTAAGAGGATATTCAGATATCTCAAAAGGCAACCTAGATTGGGACTTTGGTATCCTCATGACTCATCATTTGACCTACTTGCATACTCAGACAGTGACCTAGGTGGAGCAAACTTGGACAGAAAATCTACTTCTGGAGGATGCCAGTTTTTGAGTGCAAGACTAGTATCATGGCAGTGCAAGAAACAAACCACAGTGTCCACATCTACAACAGAAGCAGAGTACATAGCAGCTGCAAGTTGCTGCTCTCAAGTCTTATGGATTCAGAATCAAATGCTGGACTATGGGGTAACCTTTCTACACACTCCAATCTTTATTGATAATAGCAGTGCTATTAGCATTATTAATAATCCTGTCAAGCACTCAAAGACAAAGCACATTGAGATCAGGTATCACTTTATAAGAGACTGCAATGAAAAGAAGCTTATTCAAGTTGTAAAAGTTCATACTGATAACCAGTTTGCTGATCTATTCACCAAAGCCTTTGATGTGGGTAGATTCACTTTCTTGGTAACAAGTGTGGGAATGATCAACTCTGAATAAGCTCCTACTTAAAAAGTGGTTCAATACCTGTATATAGTTTATGCTTGGTGTTACTAATCTTCTTTCTCAGGAAATGTATAGCAGTACTCAGTTCCTCACAAGCTTAAAAGTGTAAGTATGGTTAATACTGTCAGTATAGTTTTAGTACTGCCAGTACAATTTTACTACTGCCAGTGTTCATTTAATACGGATCTCAGTTAATACTGCTCTCAGTTAATACTGCTTTCAGTTAATACTGCTCTCAGTTAATACTGTTTCAGTTAATACTGCTCTCAGTTAATACTGCTCTCAGTTAATACTGCTCTCAGTTAATACTGCTCTCAGTTAATACTGCTCTCAGTTAATACTGCTCTCAGTTAATACTGCTCTCAGTTAATACTGCTCACTATTAATACTGCTTTCACTAAATTTTTAGAGTTAATACTGCTTATAATCCGCAAGCTATAAATACCCTTTCCCCGCCTAAAAGATCATAACGACTCTTTGTCTACTGTTCATCTTCTCTCTCACTCTTTTCTCTCAAGTATCCAGTGCTCGCTAGTGAAGAATCCTTGCGCACAGATGGCTTCAATGGTGTTTATTGATGAGCACAACGAGATTGCCATGCTCCAAAAGCCAAAACAAGCCGATGGTTTTCACCAGATAGTCAATTTTCTGAGGTCAAGCCACATCGCTCATGCTCTCACTGTGTCTCCTACCATCTACGTAGAGCATCAAAGGCAATTCTGGGCCAATGCCACTACTAGCACAGAAAACGGAGTGTCGTGCATCAAAACAAGGGTTTGTGACAAACCCTTGACAGTTACTGAGGAGACCATTTGCATCTGTCTACGTCTAGACGATGCTTCAGGTATATCTTCTATTCCAAATGAGGATTTGTTTTCAAACCTCACCAGAATGGGGTATGAAGGCCAAATGGGGATTTTCAAGTTTTTCAAAGCTCAATTTTCACCCCAATGGAGGTTCTTTGTTCATACCCTGATGCACTGTATTTCCAAGAAAACTACTGGCTGGAGCCAATTTAGCAGTCCCATTGCCTATGCTTTGGTATGTTTATCTACTACTCAAAAATATAACTTTTCACTGATGATCTTCAATGATCTTGTCTCAAACCTGGACAACAAGAAGAGTTTCTTCATGTATCCTAGGTTTGTACAGGCAGTTATAACAAATGAATTGACGGATATACCTCAATTTGATGAGGTATATCCTAAAGGCAAGGTCTTCTCAAACATGAGAAGATCTGCTGGGGACTCGGAAGGAGTTGACACCCCATTGTTCTCAACAATGATGGTGGTGTCCCAACCACAAGAAGGTATGGCCTCAGGGTCAAGGCCCTCATTAGACCAACCCACTGAGAGCCAATCCCAACCTTCCCTCTCTCAAATTTTTCCTCAGTCTTTTGCTGCTAAACCCACTCCTATGATATCCAAGACTTATGTCAAGAGAAAGGTACACAAGGCTCCTTCCCTTGTTGTACCTACTATTAACCAAGAGCCTCAAAGCCCTCTATTGGAGCATTCTCCAATAGAGAATATCCAAAGGGAAACCAATAGGGTGTCGCCCAACCCTGAGGAGGTGCTCTCTAAGGAGCTGAATGAGCATATGGGTGAGAAGGCTGCCACTACTTCTGCTAGCACAGAGAAGGACAGTGGTAACATCTCTAAGACCTTCCCCATGGCAACTTTGGGTGAGAAATCAACCAAAGGACCCCGGTGCCAAGAAACCAAGGGGGTAGTTGGTGCTTCTGCTAGGCAGAAGGCCACTACTACAAGATCCAAGGATCCCTCAAGGATGGGCAAAACATCCAAAAAGGGTGAGGACAGAACTGAAACTGATGAATTGATGGCAAAAGATTCCAATGATCCTTCAAGGGTGGGTAAAACACCTAAAAAAGGTGAGGATAGATATACTTACTTGGAATTGATGGAAACAATAGCCAACATCAATGTTGATGTGGTTAATCAAGGAAAGGAAATCAAGGCATTGCAGCAAGTGGTCATCTCCCAACAAGAGCAGATTTCAAAACTCAAGCAATTGGTGGGAAAACTCATTGCCAAGAAAAGAAGAAAGCAGTTTGTTCTAAGGAGGAGAAAGGGGGCAAACAAAATGGAGGAGGAGAATGCTTCCAAAAAGGGGGAGAGTTCAAGCTCAGAAAAGATGGATCAACAGTTTGAGGTGGAGAATGTTGAAGCACAGGGAGAGTTTGTTGAAGAGAGGGCTGAAGAAAAAGCTGAAGGTGTGATAGAAACAGAAATTGGCAAAGCAGCAGAAACAACACCAGCAGCAGTAACAAGCCCAGCAGTAGAAACTATTACTACTGCTGAGCCAAAAGGAGCAGCAGAAACTGTTAGTGCTGCTGAAACTACACAAGCAGCAGTAACAGGGTTAACACCTGAAGAGGTTGAAATAGCATAAATGCTGGTAAAAGCAAAGAATGACACCCCCAAAGCAAAGGGAGTGGTCATAAATGAAGGGGGAGCAAAGAGAACAGAAAAGAAAGACATGGCTGCAGATGCAAAGAGAAAAGGGAAAGAAAAAATGATAGAATCTGATCAACCAACCAAAAAGCAAAAGATGGTTGAGTCAGATGAAGCATTAGCCAAGAAACTGCAAGAAGAGATAAATAAAGCAGAGAAAGAGCAGGTTAAGAAAGACAGAGAGATAGCCAGAGCACTAGCCAATGAATTAAATGAAGCATTTCAGAAAGGATTGGAAACAGAGAAAGCAAAGCAAAGGGCAATAAGCATGAGAAAGGCTATGATGGCCAGATCAAGTGCAAAGAAGAGAAAGCCTTCACAAACTTACCTTGCAACTCAGGAAAGAAACAAGATGATAACTTTCTTGAGGAGTGCAATTGGTGTGAAGAAAGAAATGTTTATAAAGATGACTTTTGATCAAGTCAAGGGCTTATATGAGAAAGAAATGGGAAAACTGAAGAGTAATGAAAAGGCCAGAGTGGAGTTTGAAAGGAAAGCCAAGGAGAGGCATGATGTGAACATTAATCAACCCTTCCCTGAAAGTGAAGAGGGAACTCCAACAAAAGAAAAGGCAGAGATTAAGGAAGAAGAGACTTTAGCTCAGAAGATCAAGAAAATAAAAAGAGTTAAGTCTATTGCTTCTAAAGGTCCTAGATCAGAGGAAAGGAAAAAGGAAGAAAAGAAGAAGGAAGCTACTTTAGGGCAAAGTCAAAGGATTCTGAAAAGAACCAAGATGATGGCCAAAAGAAAGAAAATTGACAAGAAGCCTAGAGTAGAAGAAGAGAAAAAGGTTGCTGAAGAAGAAGAGGCACCTAAGAATGAAGAAAAGAGAGTTGAATCTTAGGAAGTACCACAGAGTTCAGATGTAAATATGTACATGGTGGTAATGGATAAAATTCCAAAGCCTATCACAGCTGAACCTGTTGGATTCAAACCTCCTGAAGTCATCCACTGGGATACTATGGTGGTGGATGGTAAGGAGTATATCAAGTTGAAAAGAAAGGATGAGAAGTACTATGTGTTTTCAACATGGAAGAAAATTGTCAGAGAATGTTCAAGATCTGATTTAGAAGAGATGTTTGAAGTTGGTATGAAATTACATGCAGATCAGTTAAAAGCTCCAGGGTTACCAATTGTGAAGTTGGTTATGGAGTATTTGTGTATGTTATTCAACCCAGAAGCAGTAAAGCATTTAATCAGAGATGTGTTTGAAACTGTTAGAGGATGGACTTTGTATGAAAAGAGTGGAGTCTATGAATTGGTCATGGATACTTTTCACATGGAGTATTACTTGGTGGATGGCATCTACAATCACACAAGTCTGAAGCTTCATGCCATGTAAAAGAAGAAGCTGTGTTGTGCACCAAATTCAGAAATGGCAAAGTATTTAATTCAGAGAACTATCAATCAGAGTATGGGACTGGATCCTAACATTGGACTGAATCAATGAAAGTTTTGGAAGCATCTGAAGAACTTGACTTCTCTTTCTAAAAGTCAAGTTAGGGGGAGATTGTTGGGAACTGAAAGATGTGACCAAGTCATTAATGCTGCTAGTTCAGAGTTAGTACTGCCAGAGGATCTCAAAGTTAATACTGCTAGGTATTACTACTTCTAGTAGAGTTAATACTGCTAGTCAAAGTTAGTGCTGCTTGAACAAAGTTAGTACTGCTTAGCTAGTTAGTACTGCTAGTGGTTAGTGCTGCTTAGTAGTTAATATTGCCAAGACTCAGTTAATGCTTCCAAGGTGATTAATGTTGCTTCTGAGATAATGTGAAGATAATGTTGAAGAGATCGCGTCTGGAGATAAACATGGAAAGCTTGAAGATAATTATGAAGATTATTCTGAAGATCTTTTTATGTTTAGTAATTATCTTTTATCTTCAATATATGTATAGATTTGTTTAGAATAGAAAAGTAACTTGTGTGAAAATAATTCTAAGTTTTTGTTCTAGAGAGAGAATCAACCTCAAGGCATCGTTCCTAATTCTAGAGAAGTAGAATTCGTCTTGAAAGAGCATGTTCTTCAAGATTGAGGTTGTGAGTGAAAAGCTTGTAACTTAAATCATTAAGTAAAGTTTGCAAGTTGTGATTCATACTGTTTTTCTGTTTATCGAATATTAAAGTGTTTTTTCGCAACTTCTTTAATATTGTTTCTGAGTGTTTATAATTCTTGTTGAGAATTCGATCCTGACACATTTGTCATCAATAATGAACTTCTCTTGTATGGTTCTCCAGAGGTTCTGCGCCTCTTAAATGCAGAAGTTAGGTTAGGAAAACTTGATTTTTGTACTTTCCCAAGGCAGAAGATAGATGATAAAGATTGATTTCGTTTGCTTCCAGTATAAGGATCAATATCACAGAACCCTATACCTCTTCTACCAACTTGGGTGTTAACTTTTTCATGCACCTTCTGTGCATCCTAATACTTCCTTATTATCATATCTCTATCGAGCAAGTCTTGACGGAGGACTTCTCTTTCCTTTTGGAAAAAAAAAATTCAAGGCAAGAGTGTTCAGCCTGTCACTTTCATTATCCTTAAGCTCTTTGATTTTATTTTTCAAAGCTTGATCAAAAGAAGTAACTTTTTCTTTTAAAGATTTTCTTTCTTTGATGTGTTCAGCCTTAAGATTTTTTTTCTTTTCAAGGAACAACTTGTCCTTTTCTTGAGTGAGAAGTCTAGCTTCTCGTTCATAAAAGGAAAATTTCTTTTCTAGATCTGGACATGTGATTTTAAAAGCATGGAATTCTTCTGTCAGTTTAAGAAATTTAGATTATGTGTCATCAGAGTAAGAGCCAGAAGTTGATACCTTGCTTTCAGCATTAGAGGTGTTGAGCTATTCCATCCCACATAATAATGCATTTCGGTCGCCCTCATCTGATGATTCATCAGAGACCCAGTTATTCTGTTCTGCCAATAACGATTTCTGAGCGTAGTACTCATCCTTCTTCTTGTAAAACGCAGAGTCACGAATAGGATGGCCTTTGAGAGGTTGACCTCTGCATTCCGCGACAAAGTGTTCGGGCTTGCCACACTTGAAGTATGTGTTGTTCTATGGGCCCGAGGCCATAGCTTTCTCACCTCCTCTGTGCTCTTCCTTCTGAGAACCCCTTTGTAGGTACTCAACTTGATTCTGTTGATACTCTCCTACTCTTTTCTCGTTTCCTCTCTGCTCATACATCCTTTGCTGATCCACATACTCTTCTCTCCTATATCCTCTCGGCTCATATCCCTGTGGTGGTCCATATGGTCTTTGGTCATGGTAAGCTCTGTCGCTTTGTGGTCCATGATATTGGAACCGACCACTTCTCCCATCTATTTCATCTATACCTCTGTTGAACATTGGCTTCTTTTTGAGTACACGGTTGAACTACTTTGTTATCAATGCTAGAGACTTGGCAATCGAATCCATGTTTATCTTCTCTTCTTTAGAAGCTTCCTCCTCATCATAATCTGCAATCAACACTTTCTTCATTTTCTTCTTCTTTGATCCTTCTTCCACAACCTTCGCCTTATGTGGCCTTGCCCACGAGTGCCAGAGGTCCACCCACTTGTGGTTTGGACTGGGAAATTTAGCTCTCCTGGGCTACCAGACTGCCAAAAAGGTTAGTCAGGGTCCATGTGTCTAGATCTTGATTGGTTTTAAGAGACATGGACAGCTAGAGCCACTCTTCATTTAAACTTTTAAGGAAAATGACATTGTTTTCCTCAGAGGTTATGTGAATCCCAAACTTCCTACAATTGTTGATCAGTGAGTTGAACCTATCATACGTGTTCTGTTGAGACTCAGATGTCCTTTCTGTCCACAATTATAGCATGCTTCTGTTCTTTTGGGTCTTTGCACCTCCTTCTAACTGCTTTTCTAGTTCTACCCATAGATCTATGGCAGATTCACATGCATCAAGGAACTAAAAGAGGTCATTTGGAATGGCCATGATGAGTATCCTTTTGTCTTTCTTTCCCAACTCGTGTTTTCCCAGTCTTGATCTCCCCATTCAGCTATAGGTTTGGGTTTTTGATATTCAGGGACCTCAAGGGTAGTAGCAGTGGCTGGAACCCTTGGAACAGTAACCATGGGCACATACGGTGGGTTTTGAAGGTATTCAACAAGTCCTTGGTCAACCCCCTCCAATAAATGGATCATTTGAATCTTCCATTGAGGGTATTCGTCCCTCAATAGAGTAGGGGTTTTTGTCTGAGATCCAACAGTGAAGAAATTTGCTGTGTTCGCCATTTTTTAAAGAGATGAAGTGTTTTTGAAGAAAAACAGAGTACAGACAGTGTAGAAGAAAACCAGATGGTCTTGAGATGAAATGAAAAGAAATTAGGTTTTAAAAATGGGAAGAAAAGAGTTGTAGAGACTTATAACACACTCTTGAACGATTTGAGGTGAGAAACACTCCTATAACTGTGTCAAAATCAAACTGTTGATAAAAACGCAGAAACAGAGACTGTTCTTTAGGAATGAAAAGCAACACTTATATCAGTTTAAGAGAACTACCAAACAGCTAGAAATCATTGCAGAGTATGATCCTTTGATATTAAACATCAAAGTTTGCTCTGATACCAATTGTTGGTGCCTAGTTTGGCTCAAACAATGATATAAACCAAAACAATTCCAAATAGAATGGAATGCGAAAGCGTATTAATGCATATGAATGGTTTTGTTTGGTAGTAAACACGCACAAATAAGTAATAAAGATAACAATAAGAAAAAGGAATGATTTACTGAAAGTTCATCTTCATTAACTTGCCAAATACACCAAGAACACACAATAGTGTGTGTAAATATGCTCTCAACAGATATCTCTCTACAAGACAAGTGTGGATGTAATTTGTGTGAGCTATCTTAGAATCCAGGAGGTGCTCCTTACATATACAGATCATGGAGCACACAATGGTACAAGACAAAGGCTGTCATTCCATAAAAGGAATGACCCCTGGAAAGTAGAACATCGTGTGTGTACCATTTGATATGGAGAATCTTCGTAAAGCAGGGGCACGTGAGATGCACATAGTCTTGTTTCTTCAAGAAATGTACAAGTCTTTCATTTTCCCGAGTAGCCACCAAAGAGGCTCTGTGACGGGTCATAGAGGCTCTGCGGTATGAGGTTGATCTTCAGGTTGAGCTCATGTAAAGAAGGTGGTCGACAGAGGTTCTGACCTTACACTTCTGTTGAGTCTTGGTGTAGGTACATGTCTTCTGTGGTTCCTATACTTAGCCTATTTTTCAATACTTCTATACATGACATATGGAGCTAATAGTTATTTTATAGTTCAATAGAAGTTGGGGGGTTTTATTTTGTAAATACCCTTTTGGGGTATAAATATGTTGCTAATCCTAATGGTTTAGGTTAATGGTCATAATTGTATTACACGGCTAAACTTTGTATGCACTCCTCAAAAGATTTATCGATCAATCCAATCATATGACCAGGTTTTGTGGTTAATTCATTGTTCTAATTGATTGTTTGTGATTACTGCACTATTACTGGGATCCACGATATTTAATATGAAAACTCTTAAACTCACTAGGCGTTAGGCCTAACCGTTTTTATTTGTCGACATGTGCATCAGGTCCTGGTTGGGGAAATGTACTAGCGACACTTTGAAGAGTTGAGTGTTAGTTAGATGCACGAGAAAAAGTTAGTTATTCGCCGCACTTGGAGATAGCGATCAATGTTGAATTTTAGTAACGCATGTCCCTAATTATAGACTTGTGTAAGCTTTGGTATATCATGTACTTATGTTGAATCTTAGATTGCCATTATAGGTAATCAAATATTGCCTTTTAGAAAGAGATTTAATTCTTATTTGATATATTATTGGAAAATTTTAAATTAGTCGCTCTTTCCAGATTTGAGAGTGTTACAAGTTGGTATCAGAGTTTAAGTTTGAGAGATTTAGGTGTTGATTTTGGATACCTACACTCAAACTAGCGTTCTACTAAGTGAAAGAAAGTGAGATTGTACAATTAGGCACTTTAAGATAAGATATTTGAGGTTGATATAGTCATTAGAATCGGGAATCATAATGATGGTAGCAAGAATTTTCATGTATGGTACGTTCGTAATTGTACCTGGTCAATGTTATGGTGAACTTACATGTTACATGTGGGCGTTTGAATCGCCTTCATGTGATGATCGATGGGGTAGTGGATAAATTCTTAGTGAATAGTCATAAAACTTTGTTGCGAGTTACCTCCTTAAAATCTTTGAGCTTTTCAAAAGTTATTAATGTGACTAGTAGACTTGGTGAGATTGGTTCTAAGATTATGAGTCTCGACCAAATTCGTGCACGAGATTTATTTCTAAAATAAATTGCATAAATTGTTTCATACTTTTCCAAATCATCCTGCGGGTTGTGTTACGAAATTTTGGGAAACGTCGTAGCACGCAGAAGATTATAAACCATGATTTTAAACATGCATAAAATTGTTTTATTGCATGTGGTTACAAGCTTTGTCGAGATTTCTACCTCATGCTTGTTTTGTTGAACAAAGAGTGGAATTTTGAAAAGAGCATGAACTTGATTTATTGTGTGAGTTTGTATTTATTGAGGAAATTTGTGATACTTCATTCATAACTTTGCTTTATTTTATTTGATTATTGGAAACGGGAACTTTAGCACCAAATAATTGTTGGATGCCCCTTGAATTTCATTGAGTTTTATTTAGGTTTTGTTGGGTCGTATGAAGTGTTATTCTATAACGTTTTGCGACGCATGGGTGAAACCTTAAATGTGTATACTTGAACTACTGTGTGTGTTAATTTATGGGTTTTATTGATCATTTTGTCACATGCGAGTTTTGTTGATAGATGTTACTCTATGTTATATTGCAACCCAAAAAGGGAAATTGTTGGAATTTTAATATCGTATGGTTTCTCTTTTGAGTTTTCTGCTAGTGCATTTTGTTGCATACTATTTGACGCACGAATTAATTTACTTGTGTAAGCTTTGGTATATCATGTATTGATGTTGAATCTTATATTGTCATTATAGGTAATCAAATATTGCCTTTTAGATGGAGATTTAATTTGTATTTGATGTATTATTGGAAAATTTTAAATTAGTCATTATTTCCATATTTGAGAGTGTTACAGCTCAAATTTTGGACTTGGTCCCTTAAACAAACTATCTACACTGATGGTTCCTAACTTTTCATTTTTATCACCCCCATGGATCCTCGGGTTAACACGGTTAAGTTATTCCCATTTATGTTCATGTGCCCCTCATAGGGAATTTACCCATTTTTTTCATCCCCACCTTGGCTTCCCCAATTCAAACTTCATCTTCCACAATCAAGAACCCTAATTTGTTATATGAACCCATATTCAAATATATTTATACACAAACTTATGAACTTTAAACCCTAAATCAGAAAACGAATGATGCAAAACCTAGGAAATACATATGAAATATGTTATATCGATACATACACACATATAATATCTGATAAATCGACACATACATACATCTGAGATCTGAAAAATCTCTAAAATCAAATGTTATACAAATCCATCACCAAAACCCAAAATCAAATCATTAAATTAAAAGATCAAACCCCTAGTTTGATGTGTATGCAAACTATAACATATTTGTGACCTCTTTCACTAAAGAATTTAAAAACTTGGCTTTAATCTTGATGACCTCCTCCTGATGAATCCTGAATCAAAACCTCATGTGCAGACACCAAATCATACCAATCATCGATTTCAAAAACCAAACTCAAAAATCAAATCCACTGTCTTACCTTTCCATTTGCAAATATAAAACTCAAATCTAAAAAGCAACTTAAAAACCCAAAAAATATAAAACCCAAATATGGTTGGTAGTGATGTTCAAGCCATACAACAACAGAACATAGATTCATTCAAAAGCTCCTAACCCAAAATCAAAATCAAATTCACCACCTTACCTCTCTATTTGCGAACCACTGTCTTACCTAGCTAAGAACAGAACACGGAGTTCGTCGTGGTCGTCTGCAAACCACAGGACGGAGCAGAGTTCATTCGAGAACCACCGTCGTACCTCTCTATATGAAGGCATCAATTTCAGTCCATCCATTTGCAGGTGGTGTCAAGAGGGAAAGGGAACAGGAACGAGAAAGAAATGGATGGGTTTTCTTATCTACTTTGGTGTTCAGAGAGAGAGAGTGAATGAGGGAGGGAGGGAGGGAGGGAGAGAGAAAAGATCAGTGTTCTTCTTGATGAGATAAATTTAGATCTAATTGAGGTGATTGAGGTTGGATGAGAGACTAGGGTATAATCTAGAATCTGGGTTCAAGGTTAGAAGGGTTGGAGTGGGGATGTGGGTAGATGGTTGGGTGGATTAGAATTTAGTTTTTTTCTTTTTAAACAAGGAAAGAGATAAATAAACAAAAGTACCCTTACATGTGGGGCACATGATACGGTTAACGGTGGTCAAACTAACTGTGTTAAATGGACCATGATTGTTATGAACATGAAAAGTTAAGTACCACCAGTATAGATAGTTTGTTTTAGGGATCAAATCCAAAATTTTAACAACCCACAGGACCAGTATAATTTACTCTTAGATTTATTTACAGAGTAAATCTTCTTTCCATACTTATCATTATCTCTATATATAGTCCACCTTATTTTTAGGGCTATGATAATATAAAATTTGCTATCTCTTTAGTCTCCTTGCTCTATTACATAAACATTTTCTTTCAAAATGTCCTAAAAATCTTATTAAATATGTCCAAAAACGTCATATAAACTTATTATGCCACTTTAACATAGGACACACAAGTGTACATATTCGATCCTATAAAATTAAGTTCCACATATGACATCATTAGAACGTTTAGATATTTTTGACATTCAATAAACCCGATTTTGTTGTAACGTTACCACAAATAACAAGTAAAATGATTAAAAGGATAGACCAAAATTGACTAGAGATTTAAAACCCATTAAACTCCAGAAACAGTCACAAGTTCTTGAGCTAATTCCTCCATAAAACCCCCAAAAATGGCGACTTCTATCTCCATTCCAATCTCTTTGGTTATCACTTCATCATACCTCCTCCACCCTTCACCCTTCTCTTTTCTAAAATCTAATTCCACCATCATATCAATCGTGTTCGATTCGACCATTTTCCACGATTCCAATCTGCTGACAACCCGTCTCAGCACCACTCCACGTTCTTCTTCATTCTTGCTTTCTTCTGCAACGAGATCCGAAACGAGCCTTTTCACGTGTGTAGGGACGCTCCCGACACCTAAAATGTTGGAGATATCACGTAAAACAATCTCGTCACTCGAGTCTTCTTCGTGACAGTGTTGTTCTAACATGTGTTTTTCGAGTTCGATTGGATCCAACTTCGCAAGCTTCTCGAATCTGTGCAGCTTTTGTAAAAGCTGATGTTTTGCTCCTGTAAATTTGGGACAAGAAAGGTTTTGGTCATAAGAAACATGTTTGAAATTATCCACATGAGTTTGCAAATTTGGAAAGTTTGCAACCCGACTACAGCAAAATTGGTTTTTAGGACATCCAAGTGTCCTTAAGCGTCTTAATAGAGCACTGATCACTACAACAAAATCGAAACTATAGGATGCCAAAAAATACTAAATGTTCTATGAGACTCTTTAATAGGAGTTAACTTTATAGTACCAAACAATTACATGTGAATGTGTCTAATGTTAGTGTTACAGTATATTTATAGGACCTTTTATAATGTCTTAAAAAGTTAGATTTTTAAAATAATGTGTCATATTAGCATTTTATAACGAGAATTATGTATGCTATCAAAATGCGTTATCATAGTGAATTTAAGCGACCTACCAAGTTCTATCGATAATGTGTCACAACCTAATAAGACACAAAAAGTAAATCGTCATATAGAACACTTATTAAAAGTGTTCTATACGTGAAATACTGATAAAATGATTTACTTTTTATAGCTTATTAAGTATCCAAATTTATTGATAAAACTTGTTAGGTCGCCTAAATTCGTGTTTTATGGTTTCAATAAACTTAAAAGTACCATTTAACATATACATGTTGGTCCTAAAAAAAAACTTATTTTGTCCTGTTGTGAATTCAAATTTAATATAGACAGGATAGATATTGGAGATCATGATTCCAATGGGTTCCACTGTATTTAAGCAAAAGATAGACCCATCTAAAGGGTAAGATTGAGCTATATAGAAATGTACCACCTCCAATGAATGATGTACAAGTCAATAAGCTATGACTTGGTATAATTATGAGGACAAACTCACATCAATATATATATATATATATATATATACACAAGTTATGAAAGAAACATGTACAAATCAAAGGGAGCAGTATCTATGATCATTGCATGGATCCCACAAATAATTTTGCATGGCCATCACTTAGATTAGGTGTAAGTGACAAATAATATATATACACTATTGACCTTTGTACACCATTTATATGTTCTATTTAAAGCTATATTTAGCAAAATAATTATTAAATGAAAAACTATAGGTTAATTAATTAACTAATCGAGAAATTAATCATTTTGATAAAAACTAGCTGATAAGATAGATAACTTCGCTCGATGATTTATAATGCCATGTTGAAAAACTATTTAATTTTAAAATATAAGAGGTATAATTGAAAAAAGTGAAACAAAACAAATGATATTTATTTAAACACCGTCACAGAAACTTGATGTTTTTGTTTTCATTTTTAGTTTTTAGGAAATGGATCAATTATGAGGTGAGGTTTTCAAAAATCCAAAACATAGTGTTGTTTATTTGGTTTACAAAAAGTTTGTTTTTAACATTTAAAGAAAGGTAAAATAAGAATATTTTAAAACCGGAATATTTTTAATACATTAATAATTTATAATTAATAGTTTTTAAGAACAAAAACCTAAAAGCTATTAAAATTTTCACGTACTTTGTACATTTGCGAAGCTGCATTCGAGGTCGTATCCGTCCTCCTCCACAGCCACGCCATCATGTTCTTCCTCATCGTCCTCAAAAAGCGGATCTAACACCGATACCGGGCTGCATTGTTCCTTATCCTCCTCTTCTAAATGAATTTCTTGAGATTTCTCCTACAAAAGTAACCAAATTGCAAAACTTTTCACATTTCAAGGGTATTTTAGGAATTCTTGAACTTACGCTTGGTGAATCTTGAAAGTTGACTGTTGACTTTTCTTGACCATGTGATTAAAGGAGGTTTGGATTTATCAATATGGGATGGTCATGGACCTAAATGTAAAGCCAAATTTTTGTTTTGTCCTTTTTGGGAATTTTAGTAAAATCTCTAAGACAGGATTTGTATTTAGGTGAAGATTTTGTGGCAGTGTACATATAGTAAATGACATAAACGCCCCCATTGAATTCATTGTCCCTAGATCAATCATGGGTGTTTCCGTCTTTTCTGCCATGGAAACAAGAAAACACCAAGATCCTCAACTGAGTTAACGAGTTAACTCAGCAGTACTAGTTGGCCTAAACTCGATCATTTTAGCAACTGTAGTGAAGCAGTTAAACATAGATAAAAATGATATAAAAACAAACCTCTTGCAGGTGGTGAGTCGGAGATGTTTCCGGCGATAAAAAATCCGGCGTCCGGTGGCCGGAAGAAGGGCTTTTCTCAAGAGAAAAACGAAAAGGGCTTGAAGGGCTTGAGCAGAAACACTTTTCACCCATAAATTCAATCTCTTCTGAATCATGAACTGACCATGAGCTACAACAAGTCTCCAAATCCAACAACTTTTCCGACCAATCTGCACTTTTCATATCTTTCCGATTTCTGCACGTCGGCGGTGAAGATAAGCTGATTTCACGGCGTGTTATTCGGGTTCTCCGATCCTTCAACCTCTTGAAAAGAGATCCAAAAAGCCCGAACCCGGCATTCCTGGATGATTCGGGTTTGGGTTTGTGGATAGGTTGCTTCTGCTTCTGGATCCTAACGGCAGCATCGAGTAGCATGGCGGCGGTTCTCGACGGAATATGGAGGAAGACGGTGGCATTGTTGGTTGTTTTACTATTATTATATGGACTCTTGATCGCCGCCGGCGACGGGAACTCAAGAAACGGGGATTTCCTAACGTCAGGTGAATCATGAAAAGAGAATAAACAGACATGGTTGATGCAGAAGTTACGAGCAGTGGTGGAAGCTGAGGTGGATTGGATTAAGGGTTTTCGTTTTCTTGGGTTAAGTGCGGTTTCTCCGGTGGTTGATTTGAGCTGACAACGGCGGTCGGCGATATAATTCTTGAGTTGAAATGGTTCTTGATCTTCACTTAACAACTCATGTAAATGCTTTTTATGACCCATGATTGAAAAGAATTTATGAACCAATAATTGATGGAGAAAATGGGAAATTTTGAAAGGAATGGGTGTTGAAGATATTTCAACAAGAAAAAGGGAAAAAAAAAAGGTTGGGAATTGGGAAAGATGAGTGCTTGATTTAGGGGAAGATAGCGAGAAGAGGTTTTTACTCGATTCAAATCTTGTGTTTATGATATCAAGGCCATGGGGGTGGTGATATGATAAAAGAAATAGTATATATTTTCCTTTCCTATTAAAACAAACAAAAAAAATTGGTCTACAAATATAATCTCTTAAATAATATATATGGGTTATTTTTGACAAACTAGTTAAAAAAGAAATTAGTTAGTTATATTTAATAAAAATTAATCGGTTAATTAGATGACAATATATTTAATAATATATTATTTTTCTATAATAGAGTAGAAAAAATATAAATAGCTAGTTTATTTTAGCAATCTTAATATTAACTTTATTAATAAAATAATCAATACATTTAATAATATATTGTTTCTTTTTTCTACACATTAAATTTAAAATTCTTTTATTGGCGGAAAAATATTATTATAAATTATTTATCTCTCTTCTATAAAGTTTTAGAGATCTCTCTAAATTTAGAACTTTTTACAATCTCTCTCCTAGATAACATAGTTGTTAGAGTAAAAAGTTGTTAAAATCCATATTTTCTCTATTTTAACGTAGTTGTTGTAGATGTTCTAAAAAACTTATCTTTAAAATTTTCTTATTTTTAACTTTATATAATATGAATAAAACAAATGACTATGTTATGTTATTTCATAATAATTAAAATGGATTGTTATAGAAAAATTCTTATTACTTAGTTTTAGTTAGGGAATTTAATTAAAATACCCTTTTTTGAAAAATCAGTACCCAAAATGCCCCAAATCTTGTAATTTTTGCCAAAATACCCCCTAGGTCCGCGTTTTTCACTGTTACACGCGGACCTGGTACGCGTTTTGGCCGCGTTCACTGTTACACGCGTACTCGACCCGCGTTTTGGCCGCGTTTCCCCCTACACGAGGACCTGGTACGCGTTTGGTCCGCGTTTGGTCCGCGTTTGGTCCGCGTTTGGTCCGCGTTTGGTACGCGTTTGGTACGCGTTCACTGTTACACGCGTACTCGACCCGCGTTTTGGCCGCGTTTCCCCCTACACGAGGACCTGGTACGCGTTTGGTCCGCGTTTGGTCCGCGTTTGGTCCGCGTTTGGTCCGCGTTTTTTGTTACAAACGAGGGTTAGGTCCGCGTTTAATAGTGTAAACCGTATTAGGGTTTTGAAAATTAGGGTTTCAGGCCTATGATTTCATGTGTGGTCAACTGTTTGTGACGTATTTTTTGAATGATTTTACTGTTTTTTTCCACATTTTAGTCTGATTCTCATACAATAAGTGTACCATTGTCATTGAATATGTGGTTCACATTCATTTTCTCCATTCAATTTTTCCTATAAAGATTAGTAAGATTAGATGCAAAATCGTTCATCACATCCACTTGAATTGCTTCATTTTTCATACTACTGAAAAAATGAGTTCATCTGTTCAAAAAACTAGAGTCTTATTATGTTTCGATGGTCAATGGGTGCAAAACAACAATGGGTGGGATTATATTGGCTACACAAAGCGTGGTGTATATATTCCAATAATGGTTGCGTATAAGACGTTTATCGATTACGTCGTGGGAAAGTGTGGAATCGGAGATTCTGTTGCTTGCAAGTTGGTGTTCAGACGTGCAGATGGCTCACTGATGGAGATAACCAACGATGACGAAATCCTTGGTTTTATGCTACTTGCAGCCGATTCAGAAATACCTCCACAACTTTTTGTGTATGTCGCACCATCGATGGGCGATGACGAAGATGATGACGAAGGTGATGACGAAGATGATGACGAAATCCATGTCGGTGGTAGTCAACTGGAGCCTGACTCTCAATTTCAGGCATCCTACGACACCACACTTTATTCTGATCATGCATATCGTCCTAACGAATCTTATCCCGAAGTTGTTCCGGAGACGCAACTAGAAGAAGAAGAAGAAGCAGAAGACCCAAAAAGACGGTTTGTTGGAGTTGCTGATGACGAAACACATGTTTTCACAACTGGTATATCTGATCTGGACAGATCAGATACCGATAATGACGAGGACGAAGAAACATATACCCCTAGCAATAAATCATTTGGTGCGTTAAACGATTATTTTGATATGCCCCCTTCTCTTCCTAACCCGGTCCCCCATATACCAGCCTACCAACCCGCACCTTACAATCGTAGTACAACTATACATGAAGGTCAAATATTTCATACGAAGGAGGAAATGACCGTACAGTTGGGAATGAAGTTCTTGCGAGAGGGTTTCGTGTTTAGAGCGAAGAAATCCGACAAACGCAGATACAAGGTTGTATGTGACCAACAAAATTGTGAATGGAGTATGTCCGCGAAGTCTGTGGGCCCTAAAGGAGGGTTGTTTGTCGTTAGAAAGTTGAACGACGTACACACATGTTCGAGGACACAACTAAATGCTAGCCACCGGCAGGCCAACAAAAGGACTTTGGGCCACATACTGAAAGACAAGTTTCTTGACGCTAGCAGGTCATTTCGGCCGAAGGACATCGTCAACGATATAAATCAGCAGTACGGGATAAACATTGGTTACCACCAAGGATGGCGTGCGCGTTGCAAGGCACTACTAATGGTGAGAGGCACTCCCGAGGAGTCGTACGAACGACTCCCTGCGTATTTATATAACTTGGAGCTGAAGAATCCGGGTACACGCACCAGAATAAGGACGGATTCAAACGGACGTTTCGAATTGTGTTTCGCTGCACTTGGATGTGCGGTAAGTATATTAAATCGTCGTAGCTTTACATATTATGAATTTTAACATTTACAAATAATAACCACATACGTTTATTGCAGATCCGGACGTTTTTGACAAATCTGCGTCCTGTCCTTGTAATAGACGCTGCCCATTTAAAGGGGCATTACCTGGGTATGATGTTCTTGGCGGTTGCCATGGACGGAAATAACAACATTGTGCCCTTGGCTTTCGGAGTAGGAAAGTCCGAGACGGGGGAGGAGTGGGGTTGGTTTCTGAACATGTTGCGGGAATGTATCGGCTCCCCGGAAGGGTTGGTGTTTATGTCCGACAGGGCTCCTTCCATAAGTGCGGCAATTTCTGCCGTGTACCCCTCCACCCCTCACGCCCTATGTTGTCGACATTTGGAGATGAACGTGAAAAGCGCGGACAAACGTATCACAACAAACAAGACCACGTATTGGAAGGCGTGCAAAGCATATACTATTAGGGAGTTCGAGACCTACATGAATGCACTACGATATGAAGTACCTCGTGGAGCACAAGTTATGGACGAGGCTGGTAAAGAGAGGTGGTCAAGGGCCCATTTCCCTGCACAACGGTATAACATAATGACCTCTAATAGTGTAGAGTCGGTGAATGCACTGTCCCGTTTTGCACGCAGGTTACCCATTGTCGGCCTTATAGAGTACTTCCGAGATTTTCAACAAGAGTGGTACCAACTTCGACGACGAAAGGGAGGTTGATAGACTCTAAAATCTTTAACTTATATGTTTGTTGCATTTTTCGTCTTCCGTATAAATCGTAACACAATTAACACATATTTGTAGATGAAATGCGTAATCATCTCACACCAATGGCGGAGGAGATAATTAGCAGAAGGTCGGGAAAGTCTGCGACGTGGAGGGTAAGTCAGATTGGACATGGTAAGTTCAACGTTCGGGATATCCGTTATCACGCGACTGTCGATATGGTCAACGGTGTTTGTGAATGTAACCAATGGCAATATTCTGGTTTACCGTGCGGTCATGCCATCGCTGCTGCAAGGTCAATGAATCGTAGAGATTGCAGCGATCTGGCTATATCTTACTACACGTCCAGTACTTACCGGTCAACATATCATGAGTTGATCTATCCTGTTGGACCCCCTCAATCATGGGTTTTGCCACACGTCCCCCTTCCGCCATGCTATCCACCGTTAATAACCAAGAGACGTGCGGGGAGACCAAGAAAGAACGATCGACGTCCATCTCGTGGTGAGGATCCGATACAGAGAACGTGTACTAGGTGTGGAGCAGTAGGACATACTCGTGGTGAATGTCCAACTCCTGCCCCTTCAACCGTGCCCAGGAGAGCTTCTACTAGCCAAAGATTTCGCTCTCAAGGGTCATCGGACCTAGAACCACATGGAACTTTAAGGCGTGATAGCATTGACCTTAACATTGACTTCCCTTGATTGTAACCACCTCATCTTCTATGCTAAGTGATATTGTTATTATGTTAATTGTTGATTTTATCTACCTTATCGTGATTGTGAAATTATATTATGTGTAAATAAAAGATAAACCATAAAAGCATCGTTTTATTGAAATTAAAGAAAACGAAATGGTGCATCCGTACAACATTCAAGCATCGATAAAGTAAAAATTAATGCATAAAATAAAACTTAGGTTAAACGTTAAAGTGCATCCATACAACAACCACCCTTTCAAACCTGGTGACATGGATTATAATGAGCACTCTTAATAATTACTTTCAAACGCAATAAAAAAATAACCTACATTTCGCTGGGATGATGTGGTCGCATATGGCGCACCCGTGTACCCATGCATTTGCCCAGGCGACGTGTAAGTGGGCGCCATGTTCGTTGACACCTAATACAATCATGGAACGTAATATCAATACACAAACCAATATTAAAGTATTGGGCGTAATATCCCCAAATTAAGTTAAACACTAACGTGAGTGTGGCGAAGGTGTGCGGTGAGGGCCTCGAGCTCTCTTATGCGTCTGGCCATATCGAGGGCCTCGAGGTCTCTTACGCGTCTGTCCACGGAGGTCATGTACTCCCACTTATCTTGGTATGGGTCTATATCAGGCATCCTATGATGGGTGGGGCTAGGGGGAGCTTGATAGGTGGGGCTAGGAGGAGCCTGATAGCTAAAGCTAGGGGGAGCTTGATAGCTAGAGCTAGGGGGAGCCTGACGTCGCGTGCCATCATCGTCATCTTCATCATCATCGTCATCATCGTCATCATTGTCATCGGGATCAGGACCTCTACGTCGGGACCTCTTTGTCGGTCGCCTGCCCGCCGAACTTTCAAAAAAGGCGACGCTCCGTCGAAACCAACTCAACTGCTGCTCATCCTGAGTAGGCCTCAGTTCCGCATATGGCGCATCAACAACCTAAAAAATTATAAGACATATAAATCACAAATAGTTTTTTAATTACTACAATTAAAAATATAGTAAGAGGGCGTACGCTCAAAGCTGAGTTGAAGATCCCAATGCATGCAGACTTACTAAGGACAGCATCTCGATCCCATTTGGTTCCCCTAATCAACCTGTCGGAGCGCTTGGTGAAATTTTGCCGGCAGGCAGGAAACATCTCCAAGATCCATATCTGGAATTACATAAATTGAACAAGTACGTTAGAATAAATCCAAAATTAGCAAAATTAGTTAATGAATTGATATTTATGTTATTGTACTTATCTAACCTTTAGGGCGTGTGCAAACCCGTTCAACGTCATCTTGTTGTGCTGGTTCTTCTGCTTGCGTCTGGCGATGGCACCGTGGAGTCCTTTGTATGAGTGACTCCAGATGTAGCTACCCCACGGATAGCGGTTAAACCTCTCAAAGTCATCGACAGCGATAAGTACAGTAGAGGAAACCGTCAGCCTTGGATCACGACCCATGAACATCAAATCCGCCATCACCACCAAGCAAACACGCACAGCATCCTCATCGGATATCGCACTCAGACCAGTTCTCATCGTCTCGAGGACGGTTCTCAACGTCAAGATACCTGGTGCAAGGTCGGGCCAAACCCTACTAACGAAGGACTCATCTGTCAAGGTAGGAAGGTCGGGTATTTGTCCGAAAAGGAGTCCTGTTACAATACAGAACTCACGACGACCAAAGTGCATGCGAGTCCCACACACGTGAAAATACAATTCCTCCGGCAGTGGTCTCGCAACCTCGACCTCCATCTGTAAAAACATGTGTACTAGAAGGGGGTCCTGTACAATATTGGTAAGCTCGAGCCATGGCCCGAAAGATGTGCGGCTAAACATTTCATGTAAACGTTGTGCCCGTTCAGGTGGACACGCTTCAAAAGCATCTCTAATTTCCTTTACAATGGAGATGCGGCATTTGAACGAAAGATCGACGTTATCAAAATCGTCCTACATAGTAATGCAAGGATGTTGTCAACGCACCTAACTTATAACAAGCCCAATCTCTACACTTTTTTTATACAAAAAAAAAAACGCAATCTCTAAGATTAACGCAATCTCTACAATTATTTTATGAAAGTAGCGCAATTCTTAAAACAAGCCCAATCTCTACACTTTTTTTATACAAAAAAAAACGCAATCTCTACAATTATTTTATGAAAGTAGCGCAATCCCTAAAACAAGCCCAATCTCTACACTTTTTTATACAAAAAAAACGCAATCTCTAAGATTAACGCAATCTCTACAATTATTTTATGAAATTAGCGCAATCCCTAAAACAAGCCCAATCTCTACACTTTTTTATACAAAAAAAAAACGCAATCTCTAAGATTAACGCAATCTCTACAATTATTTTATGAAATTAGCGCAATCCCTAAAACAAGCCCAATCTCTACACTTTTTTTATACAAAAAAAAACGCAATCTCTAAGATTAACGCAATCTCTACACTTTTTTATACAAAAAAAAACGCAATCTCTAAGATTAACGCAATCTCTACAATTATTTTATAAAATTAGCGCAATCCCAAAAACAAGCCCAATCTCTACACTTTTTTATACAAAAAAAAACGCAATCTCTAAGATTAACGCAATCTCTACAATTATTTTATAAAATGAGCGCAATCCCTAAAACAAACGCAATCTCTACAGTTTTTTTATACAAAAAAAAATGCAATCTCTAAAATTAACGCAATCTCTACAATTTTTTTATGAAAGTAGCGCAATCCTAAAACAAGCCCAATCTCTACACTTTTTTATACAAAAAAAAACGCAATCTCTAAGATTAACGCAATCTCTACAATTATTTTATAAAATTAGCGCAATCCCAAAAACAAGCCCAATCTCTACACTTTTTTATACAAAAAAAAAACGCAATCTCTAAGATTAACGCAATCTCTACAATTATTTTATAAAATGAGCGCAATCCCTAAAACAAGCCCAATCTCTACACCTTTTTTATACAAAAAAAACGCAATCTCTAAAATTAACGCAATCTCTACAATTTTTTTATGAAAGTAGCGCAATCCTAAAACAAGCCCAATCTCTACACTTTTTTTATACAAAAAAAAACGCAATCTCTAAAATTAACGCAATCTCTACACTTTTTTATACAAAAAAAAACGCAATCTCTAAGATTAACGCAATCTCTACAATTATTTTATAAAATTAGCGCAATCCCAAAAACAAGCCCAATCTCTACACTTTTTTATACAAAAAAAAAACGCAATCTCTAAGTTTAACGCAATCTCTACAATTATTTTATAAAATGAGCGCAATCCCTAAAACAAGCCCAATCTCTACACCTTTTTTATACAAAAAAAAACGCAATCTCTAAAATTAACGCAATCTCTACAATTTTTTTATGAAAGTAGCGCAATCCTAAAACAAGCCCAATCTCTACACTTTTTTTATACAAAAAAAAACGCAATCTCTAAAATTAACGCAATCTCTACACTTTTTATACAAAAAAAAACGCAATCTCTAAGATTAACGCAATCTCTACAATTATTTTATAAAATTAGCGCAATCCCAAAAACAAGCCCAATCTCTACACTTTTTTATACAAAAAAAAAACGCAAACTCTAAGATTAACGCAATCTCTACAATTATTTTATAAAATGAGCGCAATCCCTAAAACAAGCCCAATCTCTACACCTTTTTTATACAAAAAAAAAACGCAATCTCTAAAATTAACGCAATCTCTACAATTTTTTTATGAAAGTAGCGCAATCCTAAAACAAGCCCAATCTCTACACTTTTTTATACAAAAAAAAAACGCAATCTCTAAAATTAACGAAATCTCTACAATTATTTTATAAAATTAGCGCAATCCCAAAAACAATCCCAATCTCTACACTTTTTTTATACAAAAAAAAACCGCAATCTCTAAAATTAACGCAATCTCTACAATTTTTTAATAAAATTAGCGCAATCCCAAAAACAAACCCAATCTCTACACTTTTTTTATACAAAAAAAAACGCAATCTCTACAATTTTTTTATGAAAGTAGCGCAATCCTAAAATTAACGCAATCTCTAAAATCAACGTAATATGTAAAACTAAAATTAACGCAACCTCTAACATATTATCAACATAAACGCAACACTCTAAAATTAACACATATTCACTAAAATAAATATAAAATTAAAACGCGGTTAAAGGAAACTTACCGAAGAAAGTGGTCGACCCATATCCGACTTTTATAAATGCTAACCAACCGAGCCGAGATCCGAGCGTGTGTAATACACGATATATTTGAGAGAGTGAAATAGATGGGATACCTTTGAGAGTGATGGTTTGAGAGTGATGGTGGTGGGGTTATGGGTGGGGGACACACTTATTTATAGGAGCAAACCCTAACAAATGAAAGCATCCACACCGTCGATCTCTAAACCCTAAATAAACAATGCTATGGGCGGCCCCCAAGTACGCGTTCTACAGTAAAAAACGCGTACCAGATACGCGTTTTATAGTGAAAAACGCGGACCAAACGCGGACCAAACGCGTACCAAACGCGGACCAAACGCGGACCAAACGCGGACCAAACGCGTACCAGGTCCTCGTGTAGGGGGAAACGCGGCCAAAACGCGGGTCGAGTACGCGTGTAACAGTGAACGCGTACCAAACGCGTACCAGGTCCGCGTGTAACAGTGAAAAACGCGGACCTAGGGGGTATTTTGGCAAAAATTACAAGATTTGGGGCATTTTGGGTACTGATTTTTCAAAAAAGGGTATTTTAATTAAATTCCCTTTTAGTTAACATTTTTTTATATTTCATATCATATTTAAAATACTATTATGAATTTCTCACATCTATGACGCTTACATTGTAAATATATTAGAGAAATTAATTAAAATGACCGTATTTCAATATCGTATTATCGAAATGCCCTAAATCACTTTTGTTTTGCTGAAATACCCTTTTTGGCCGGGATGTAGGGCCGGGGTGAGACCCATCCCGGGGTTGTTAAATTTTTTGAGAAATAGAGGGGTTTACCCCGGGATTTAGAGAGATATCCCGGGGTTGGAGGTGAAATTTTTAATTGAATTTATATCCCGGGCTAAAAGATTCGATTATATATGATTTTAATATATATATTTACATTTTATACCCCTATAATTATTTAGTTAGTTATTTTATATATTTTACTTTTTATTTTTCATTTTACATTTTTATCATATTAACACATATAATCGTATATTAACTCAAATGTGTTAAAAAGATACGTTTTAATTTTAACAAGTTACACCATTATAATCGTCTCTTTGATACCTTCGAAATGAACCCAATATTGAATATTTTTGGATTTAATTATTTATTATATATTATATCTTGTTTAGTTTTAATATCATTATTATTGTAAAAACTTTTAAGAATTATCGATTATACAGAGACGACAATTTCAATACATTTATTTTTAAAATGAGGATATTTGAATTTTATTTTTATTATATATTATATTTGTTTTAGTTTTAATATCATTATTATTGTAAAATCTTTTAATAATTATCGATTATACAGATACGATAATTTCAATTCATTTATTTTTAAAATGAGGATATTTGAATTTTATTTTTATGTTTAATGGGTCAATGGTAAAATAAATCAGGTAAAAACATAAGGTGAAATGATTGACCAAATTTAAGACATGTTTGTTAGCATCTTAATATGCTTAATGGGAGTCTCACCTTATTTGTTAGTTTTACATGATTTTTGGTAGTGGTTTAATGATATTCAAAAATATTACTTATGTAGTATATATGATATATAATTAAATAATTAAATCCAAAAATATTCAATATTGGACTCATTTCGAAAGTATCGAAGAGACGATTATAATGGTGTAACTTGTTAAAATTAAAACGTATTTTTTAACGTATTTTAGTTAATATACGATTATATGTATTAATATGATGAAAGTGTAAAATAAAAAATAGAAAAGTATAAGGTATAAAGTAAACTAACTAAATAATTTTAGGGGTACAAAGTGTAACTATATATTAAAATCTTATAAAATTCTATTAATTTGTTAGGAAACCCTTCCATCCCGGTCCCCTACCCCGGCACATCGGTATTGATCCCGGCCCTAACCCCGGGATTGCACTATTCGGCCCCACGAAGCTCCATAACCCTGGGATGGGTCTCATCCCAGCCAAAAAGGGTATTTCGGCATAACAAAAGAGATTTAGGGCATTTCGGTAATACAATATTGAAATACGGTCATTTTAATTAATTTCCCAATATATTATATTATTAGTATTTTGTATTAATTGTATTATAAAATATTATAACTGATTAAGTTTTGAACATTTTATTTTGGAGAAGGCTATTTGCACCAAACTTTTTGCTATTTGCACCAAAAAGCAATTGCATAATGATTGTGTGTTTTTTTGTTTCTTTATCTTTTTATTGTCTTTTCTTTTTTTATTTTGTTTATTTTTATTTATTTGTATTATATAGTTTTAAAAAGGTCTTTTTACTTTTTGTTTTGATTTGAAAAGAAATAAATATTTATAAATATAAATATTACTAAATTTTTATAATTATATAATTATAAAAATAAAACATAAATATTGCGATTTAACATATAAATAAAACATAAATATTGCGATATAACATATAAATAGAACATAAAATAATCTATATTACATTCGATTATTCTAAAATAACATTATCCATAATACAATTAACACTTAAAAGCTGCATGTACTTCTTTATTCGCTCTGAATACGGGGTAGCCCATCCAGCAGCACACGGATAACTGTAATGGAAAAAATGTCCTACAATTTACGGAAACGGGTATCCTTCTGTCATATCTAATTTCACATAATGGTTACCATTAACGTACCCAATTGTAAAAACAACATGTTTATACCACACTGGCGGAGTGGACCTAAGCGGCAAGTACGTCCCACTGTCAGTCATACTTATAACATATAATATCACATTATATTTTGAAGCAATCAAGACACCTATTTCAGGTATTGTCATCCAGTGTTCAAATGGTGCACCTTGATCTGATCGAAAGAAGTTTAAAGTGTTGTAAGTAATATCCCAATGTTTACCTCCAAAAACGTTGATGTACTCTGTCTTGTATGCATCTAACTCTTCCACCAGTGCCAACTCTCTGTCTGTGACGATCACACGTGGATAAAGACTTCCATCCATTAATGACTGTAGACAATTCAATGCCCAAGTATAATTGGATTCCTTATCCCTGTGCATAAAGACAAATGCTACACAGAATGTCTTATTAGTTCAAGTTACACGAACAATTTCAAGAAGATGCATCTCAAACATGTTCGTTTTATAGGTGACATCCATCAACAACACGTGTGGAAATACATTTTATAAAGTTATAATAAAATCAAAAGTTACAAATTTATAAAATAAAATAAAATCAAAAGTTACAAGTTTTATAAATTTATAAATAAATTTATAAAATTTATAAAATCAAAACACACACACATATATATATATATATATATATATCATATATATATATAAAGATAATAATCTATATATATATAAGTGAAATGACATTCATTGAAAATTATTGGATCGGAAAACCATGCATTCACTATTTGCACTTTTTGGTGCAAATAGCACCCCCCCCCCCCCCCCTTTATTTTTGATCATTATATGTTCTTCAATAACTTTGTCAACTACTTTACTTAAACATGATCAATCCACCAGCTAATTTTTCAGCTACTAGTTTGCTTATTAGGCTAAATTTGTCAAACTAGCTGATAAGCTAGCCGGTGACTGATAAGCTAGCTGATGAAAAAGTCACGTTTGTCAAAAACTAACTTATAAGCATGTAAATTTACCAAAAAGAACATCTAGAAAAAATAATCAATTACAAAAGTTCATCGTAAGTTACTTCAAGTAACTTATCAAAAAGCTAGCTTGTGTTCATCCAAACATTTACCCAGAAAATAAGCTAACTTATAACATATTAGTTAGTTTGCAAAACATAGACTAACATCTAATATTGAGAGGAGAAAAATATTATTTTGATTATTTTCATTGATAAGGTTAAATTAGTTTTTATTTTCGATGAAGTTTTTATAAAATGTATTAAGATGATAAATTAATAGAATATTTAAATAGTATAATTAACGTTGAAATTTTAATAATTTGTTTGAGTTGAGTATAATTTTTTGTAGAGATTTAAATATTTTTTTTTATTTTAAAGAAATTATAAATTATTTGTAAGAGATGCGATGAAATACTACTCAAAGTAATATGTTTAATAAACTACCTTAGGAAGTATTTAAATACAATAAAAAATAGTTAGCTTACTCATCTTAATAATTAGATTGCATACCAAATTAAAAAATAATAATTTGTGTATTATTTTAATTTATTTCAAAAATCGCATTTAACATCCCGAATCTTAAGTTTAATTCTTGGTTTGACCCAGAATTCATGCAATGTTTGTTGTTAGACAAGGTAGTTGATTGAAGAGTGAGGAGTTTCCAACAGTGCTTGACTCGGCTCACTGTGCGGGTGGAACCGCACGACCATCCGCGCGGGACTCTGCCCAACCGCGGCTCCAGTACTCCGTGCGGCTCACCGTGCGAGTGGAACCGCGCGAGCACTCGTGCTCGCTCAGTAACATGATAAATAGTAGGAATCGGCCCCAAATCCTCATTTATCCCAATATCCTCAATCAAGATTCTTAGAGTGCGATTTTCTCTCAAGGAAACCTGGTAAGTCTCCCCTTCTTCACTCTCTTACCATAAATGCCTTCCACCCACTCTAACCCTTTAATCATTTATGTCATTTAGGTTTCTTTGAGCATCCATTTGCTAGATTCAAGTCTCCTCAAGGATCTCAATCCCATCTCTCTAAGTTCTTGGGTTTTAGGGTTTTAAGCTACAACCCTACAAGGTGAGTTCATTCTCTTTTATAAACTTTATACATGTTAAAAATGTAGATTTTAACCTTCCAAAACGTCTCCATTTTGATTTACTTGATTGGGTGAGTTTTCACCAAAAACCTAACTTTGGAGACTATGGGGGCTTACGTTGAAGGGATGATTTTAAGGGCAAGAAGCTTACATTTTGGTTTAGTTGTGGATTTTGCACATGAGAAACATGTTTTCTATAACCATGTGATTAAATACATGGAAATCAAGATTAGGGTTTTGAAATATGGATATGTATTATTGAATGAGGACTTGGGAAAAATGATTTGGTGTGCATGGAAATACCTTTTAACAAATTAGAACGGAACCTCTTGGAATTTTGGGAGTAACTGTATGGATTCATGATTTTGCATATATGGTGGCACTTTAACTGTTGGAAGTCATTGATTGGTCTTGTGGACATTGAATGAATTATTTGGTTGCATTTGGGCGTCATTAACCCACATATATTTATAATATTTGATCCGACGATGGAACGCTAGTTTTCAACATCGAGGAACGCTTAGGCATCGGATGGGGTATAAGCCCTACGTGCTAGTACGTGATATTGGGTGAGGATCTCAATGTAAGGACCCTGTGTGGTTGAAGTTGACTTTCCGTGGGTATACGTTTAAAGCTACTAAGCCTAACATCCATTGTGGGTACTTATTTATGTGTTTGGTTTTTACTAACACGTCAAGTGGCTTACTTTTGTGTTCCGTCACTTGTGTTAGTAAGCGAGCCTCCCCTGTCAACCCAAGTGGTATTTGTATTAAAGTTGAGTTTTATCTATATGGAATCCACCGACGTTTCTTAAATTATTTCATTTGAATTTACTGATTTTTCTCAATGTAAATGTTTGATCTCACTAGGCTTTAGCCTAACACTTTTTCTTAAAATGACATGTATAGCAGGTCATTCTAGCGGTGGAATTCCTCGGGCTTGAGTGGAGATTCGTTGAAGGATAGTAGCATTTTTGAAGAATTATAGATGCATGCATTGATATAGTGACGGTATACTTTTGGAAGTGAGATGTCGACACCCGTCCGTAATCTAGAATTAGTTGGTCTAGATTAGTAGGTTGTTGAGTTCAATTTCACTTGATTCATTTATTGTAAACGCCATACAACTATTCTCCTTTTATTTGGGTGATTCTATTATGATAGAATCGTTTATTTCACATTTATTTTAGGCTTAAATTAACCCCTATTTTTAGGGTGTTACAAGTTGGTATCAGAGCAGTAGTTTAAGTGAACTAGGTATGGAAGTAAGGTACCTAGACTTAAGCTTAGATCGAATAAGTTATGAATGGTGAGATTGGGTAGAACTCTTAAGATAAGATGGTCTTAGAACCAACGGGACTACATAAGTTGAGAGTTGTGACGGTGGTAGTAAGGATTCTTATGTATGACGTGTTCATAATTTCAACTAGCTACTACTATTATGAATGTGTTGTTACGTGAGCACACTTAGATTACTACTCGTATGATGATTGATGAATGTGGTAGTACGTTTCCTTATGTTTAAACCCTCTAGTCTATTTCTCATCTCTATTCTCTTATATGTGTGGCAGACTAAATGGTAAACACTCGTAATAGGTCGGATGGTCATGATGCGACGACATCCATGGCTGACCAACCAAGGGTAACAGCGGTTGAATTGCCCCCACCCCAGCATAACGTTTTGGGCGGAGGGCCTGAGCATATACCCCGTCGCAACATAGTCACGTTTGAGCCAATAATGGAAGAAGTAACTCTAGAGACAAGAATGATGGACCGTATGATGCAAGCCATGAATGTGGCTATGGCTCAACAACAAGAGAAGTTTCTGAAGTTGCTCGAGGATAGGAACACTAACAACCGTAGGCACGAGACGGTTGCAGAAAATATAATTGCAGTGGGATCCGGGGGAATTGGAAACGAAATCCCTACGGATGGAGTGGCAAATTTGGAAGCACGACAACTAACAAAGTCATGTTCTTTCAAGACTTTCTTAAGCTTCAGACCACCCGAGTTCAAGGGAAACGACGATCCAATAGTGTGTATGAATTGGATTCGTGATATGGAGCAAGATTTCTGAACAAGTGGATGTGGAGAAGGCCAAAAAGCGACCTTCGACTGTCAAATGCTAATAGGGGCAACCCTCACATGGTGGAACATCTACTCTATGTCTCTAGAGACGTCAGTGCTAGACAAGTTGGATTGGGAAACCTTCAAGAGGAAGGTGCTTGAAGAATATTGCAACGAGAGATCTATGGATCGGATCATTGACTAATTTCGGAGTGTGAAGAAAGGGAATTTGTCGGTGAAAGAATACAACAAATTGTTCATGGACAAGCTGGGTTTGGTGGGACATCTGGTCCCCATTGAGAAGGAAAAGATCAAAGCCTACATCAAAGGTTTACTGACGGAGATGATGAATATGGTACGGGTGTCCAAGGCCTCTACCCTTCGGGAGGCGATTGAGGAAGCCCAATTGGTGGAAGATTCTTATGGTCTAAACAAGGTGGAACGAGGTGGAGTAATCAAGAAGAGAATATGGGAGGGAAGTTCATTACCCTCCAAGAGGCCGAGGCAGTTCAACAACAATCAACGAGGGACCGACCCTAGACAAGAGGTCCCATATTGCTCCAAGTGTCGGAGCAATCACTTTGGTCTGTGTAATTTGGGGTCTGAACCCTGTTTCAAATGTGGCAAGTCTGGCCACAATTACAGAGATTGTCCGATCAGAGGGAAAATTTGCTTTGGGTGTAAGGAACCGGGCCACATTAGAAGCGAGTGCCCGAAACTGAGGACCGGGAGTAGCGGGGGAAAGAAGGTAGATCCTCTGAGAGCAACAGGGAGAGCCTTCCAGATGACTACCGAGGAGGCGAAGGCTTCGACGGATGTAGTTTCGGGTACGTTTCTCCTAAACTCTATACCTACACGCATATTGTTTGATTTGGGTGCAAGTTTTTCGTTTGTGTCAAGTTCATTTTGTCAAAAGTTATCCATACCCACTAGTAGCTTAGAGGATGCCTTAGTGGTAGAACTAGCGGATGGTGATCAAGTAGTGGTCCGGGATGTCCTTAGAGGTTTCAAGTTAGAGATCGAAGCGAAGGAATTCCCGGTTGATTTAATATCGATGGTCATCGGAGGATTTGATGTTGTCATTGGGATGGACTGGTTAGCGGATAACCATGCTGAGATTCTTTGTGCAAAGAAGCTGATTCGGATTTCAATTTTGAATGATGAATCGGTGGTCATGTACGGCGAAAGACGGAAGGGCGAAGTGGCAATAATCAACATGGCAAAGGCGCGGAAGTGTTTATCGAAAGGATGCTCATCCTTTTTGGCGTACGTTATAGACGCCAAGCTTGAGAATAAAATTCTTGAAGATGTGGAGGTGGTAAAAGAATTCCCTGATGTTTTTCCGGACGATTTGCCTGGATTACCACCCGACCGCTAGGTAGAGTTCAAGATTGATTTAGCGCCTGGAGTGGCTCCGATAGCTAGAGATATGTATCGTTTGGCCCTGTCTGATATGAAAGAGTTGATGGGACAACTACAAAACCTTCTTGAGAAAGGATTCGTGAGACCGAGCTCGTTGCCATGGGGAGCACCGGTCATGTTCGTGAAGAAGAAGGATGGCACCATGCGGATGTGCATAGATTATAGGGAGTTAAATAAGGTAACCGTGAAGAATAAGTACCCACTCCCTAGTATTGATGACTTATTTGACCAACTTCAAGGAGCGGGATGTTTCTCGAAGATCGATCTACGTTTAGGCTACCATCAAGTGAAAGTCAAGGAAGACGACATTCCAAAGACCGTATTTAGGACGTGATATGGACACTACGAGTTCTTGGTGATGCCTTTCGAACTAACGAACTCCCTACGGTGTTCATGGATTTAATGAACCGTGTGTGTCGACCATTTCGTGACAAGTCGGTCATTGTGTTCATCGATGACATCCTAATTTACTCCAAGGATGAATCTGACCACGTACATCACCTTCGTGATGTTTTAGAAGTTTTGAGGAAGGAAAAGCTTTATGCGAAATTCTCCAAGTGTGAATTTGGGTTGAAGGAGGTGTAGTTCTTGGGGCACGTGGTTTCGAAATACGGTGTGAACGTGGATCCCATAAAGATAGAAGCTATGATGAATTGGGAACCTCCTAAGAGTCCATCCGAGATCCGAAGGTTTTTGGGACTAGCGGGTTATTACCGAAGGTTCATTCAGGATTTCTCCAAGATTGCTTCTTCATTGACAGCGTTGACCAAGAAAAATGTGAAGTTTGTGAAGCTCCGATCTTATCCTTACCGGAAGGGTCGAAGGATTTTGTGGTTTATAGCGATGCATCCAAAATGGATCTTGGGTGCGTACTCATGCAAAAGGGAAGAATGATTGTCTATGCATCAAGGAAACTAAAGGTACACAAGAAGAATTACCCCACTCATGATTTGGATCTAGCGGCGATAGTGTTCGTGTTGAAGTTGTGGCGACACTATCTCTATGGCACGGAGTATACCTTGTATACGGACCACAATAGTTTGAAGTATGTCTTCGATCAAAAGGAGCTTAATATGAGGCAAAGAAGATGGCTGGAATTACTCAAGGACTATGATTGCGAATTGCTTTACCATCCGGGTAAAGCAAACGTCGTAGCCAATGCATTGAGCCGGAAAGAATATAGTGGGAGACTTCAAGCCAAACTCTCAAGGATTGAATTGGTTTCGAGTCTCATAGATAAGATCAAAGCGTCACAAACCGAAGCCTTTCTAGAAGAGAATCTCAAGGAAGAGGTGATGACTAAACAAAGACTACTCTTGGCAGATGATAGTTGTGGGATCAAATGCTTTAATGAGCGTGTGTTGGTGACAAAATGTGGAGGAAACCACGAGCTAGTTTTGGAGGATGCTCACAATTCCAAATACTCCATTCACCCAGGAAGCACAAAGATGTATAGAGACTTGAAGTTGCATTATTGGTGGCCGAGTATGAAGTTAGACGTGGCGCATAATGTGGAGCGGTACGTAACTTGTTCACAAATGAAGGCCGAGCATCAACTACCTTTTTAGGAGCCTACAATCTTTGGAGATACCCGAGTGGAAATGGGACAAGATTACCATGGATCTCTGACCAAGCTACCCAAGACGTTGAGGGGCAATGACACCATTTGGGTGATTGTCGATCGTTTGACAAAGAGTGCTCATTTTCTAGCGATGCGAGAGACCTTGCCAATGGATAAGTTGGCAAAACTATATATTGATGAAGTGGTCTCTAGGCACGATATACCCTTGTCTATAGTCTCCGACCGTGATAGCCGATTTACTTCTAGATTTTAGGAAGCATTACATCAAGAGTTGGGTACGTGTGTGAATTTAAGTGATCGACAGACGGACGGACAAAGCGAAAGGATGATTCAAACTTTGGAGGATATGCTTAGATCTTGTGTGATCGACTTTGTTGGTAATTGGGATACCCATTTACCTTTGGTGGAGTTTGCATACAACAACAGTTACCACTCTAGCCTTGGAGCGACACCATTTGAAGCTTTATATGGGAGGAAATGTAGAACCCCCATGTGTTGGTTAGAGGCGGGTGAAAAGCAATTTTCCAGGACGAAAATTATGCAAGAGATGACCGACAAAGTCAAATCAATCCGGGAAACGTTTGAAGGCGGCGCATGATTGACCGAAAAGCTATGCCGATAAGAAGAGGCGGCCAGTATAATTCCAAGTGGGATACCATGTGATGTTGAAGGTGTCCCCATAGAAAGGCCTAATACGGTTTGGGAAACGTGGAAAGCTGAATCCCCGTTTCCTTGGACCGTTTACCATCATTGAGCGTATTGGGATGCAAGCCTACAAGCTAGATTTACCACCGGAGATGGACGGTATTCATCCTACGTTTCATGTGTGCTATCTATGGAAGTGCTTAGCGGAGGAAGGAAGTGTCATACCATTGTCGGAGATTCGAGCGGACGACAATCGTTGCATTGAGAAGCCTGAAGCTATTCTAGAGAGAGATACCAAAAGACTCCGTCACAAAGAGGTCACAATGGTGAAGGTTCAGTGGAAGCACCACTGCGGTGCTAATGTGACGTGGGAAGCGGAGGAGGACATGAAACGTCGATATCCCCATTTATTCGAGTAGTCAAGATTTCGGGGACGAAATCCATTCCAAGGTGGGAAGGATTGTAACACCCGGAATCTTAAGCTTAATTATTGGTTTGACCCTTAATTCATGCATTGTTTGTAGTTAGACACGGTAATTGATTGAAGAGTGAGGAGTTTCCAACAGTGCTTGGCGCGGCTCACCGCACGGGTGGAACCGCACGATCATCCGTGCAGGACTCTGCCCAACCGTAGCTCCAGTGCTCCGCGCGGCTCACCGTGCGAGTGGAACTGCGTCAGCACTCGCGCACGCGTAGTAACCTGATAAATAGGAGGAATCGGCCCCAAACCCTCATTTATCCCAATATCCTCAATCAAGACTCTTAGGGTGCGATTTTCTCTCAAGGAAACCTGGTAAGTCTCCCCTCCTTCACTCTCTTACCATGAATGCCTTCCACCCACTCCAACCCTTTAATCATTTATGTCATTTAGGTTTCTTTTAGCATCCATTTGCGAGATTCAAGTCTCCTCAAGGATCTCAATCTCATCTCTCTAAGTTCTTGGGTTTTAGGGTTTTAAGCTACAACCCTACAAGGTGAGTTCATTCTCTTTTATAAACTTTATACATGTTAAAAATGTAGATTTTAACCTTCCAAAACGTCTCTATTTTGATTTACTTGTTTGGGTGAGTTTTCACAAAAAACCTAACTTTGGAGACTATGGGGGGCTTATGTTGAAGGGATGATTTTAAGGGCAAGAAGCTTATATTTTGGTTTAGTTGTGGATTTTACACATGAGAAACATGTTTTCTATAACCTTGTGATTAAATACTTGGAAATCAAGATTAGTGTTTTGAAATATGGATATGTATTATTGAATGAGGACTTGGGAAAAATGATTTGGTGTGTGTGGAAGTACCATATAACAAATTAGAACGGAACCTCTTAGAATTTTGGGAATAACTATATGGATTCATGATTTTGCATATATGGTGGCACTTTAACTGTTGGAAATTGATTGATCTTTCGGACATCGAATGAATTATTTGGTTGTATTTGGGTGTTATGAACCTACATATATTTATAATTTTTGATCCGATGATGGAACGCTAGTTTTCGACATCGAGGCACGCTTAGGCATCGGATGGGGTATAAGCCCTACGTGCTAGTACGCGATATTGGGTGAGGATCTCAGCGTAAGTACCCTGTGTGGTTGAAGTTGACTTTCTGTGGGTGTACGTTTAAAGCTACTAAGCCTAACATCCATTGCGGTACTTATTTATGTGTTTGGTTTTTACTAACACGTCAAGTGGCTTACTTTTGTGTTCCATCACTTGTGTTAGTAAGCGGGCCTCCCCCCCTCAACCCAAGAGGTATTTGTATTAAAGTTGAGTTTTATCTATATGGATTCCACCGACGTTTCTTAAATTATTTCATTTGAATTTACTGATTTTTCTCAATGTAAATGTTTGATCTCACTAGGCTTTAACCTAACACTTTTTTCTTAAAATAACATGTATAACAGGTAATTCTAGTGGTGGAATTCCTCGGACTTGAGTGGAGAGTCGTTGAAGGATAGTAGCATTTTTGAAGAATTATAGAGGCGTACATTGATATAGTGATGGTATACTTTTGGAAGTGAGATATCGACACCCGCTCGTAATCTAGAATTAGTTGTTTTAGATTAGTAGGTTGTTGAGTTCAATTTCTTTTTTTCTTTTTTTGGTAACCGTGGGTTTCCGGACCAGCTTACGCGCACCGACTAATCACCGGGCGACCACGAATGGCCTGGAGTCATCGTTGGTGAACCCTGGATAGATGAGATCTTCCACTACATCCCCCAAAGGCTATACTAGTGCGCCACAACTTGATTCATTTATTGTAAACGCCATACAACTATTCCTCTTTTATTTGGGTGATTCTATTATGATATACTCATTTATTTTGCAGTTATTTTAGGCTTAATTTAACCCATTTTTTAGGATGTTACATCGCAAAACTTTTCGATTCTTACAATCTCTATATACAATCACATGTGATTATGCATATAAAATTTACCAAAATATAAGTTTTATTCACCTGTGAAGCGAATTAAATATAAGAATGATTGAGGCACTAAAAGTTACCAAAATATAAGTCATAAAAACACTCAAATATTTATTTTTAAATATTAATAATTGAAAGGTAACTTATTTTACAATTTTTGGCATTCTTCCAAGTCTAAAGTGGGATAACTACTCATCTTAACATATATACATGGGTGGATGTTAACACAAATGAAATATATAGTTTGTTAAAAACAAATATTTAATAAAGACTAGGAAAAATACTAATTATAAAATCACATAAAGATATACATATATTAGAACCCCTTAATTTATATCAATATTGTTCGGACCATGAGATTGTATTGTTTTATATAATTATAAATAGTCAATATGCTATTTCACTTGATCTTTTTTCATCTACGGCTTGAATTTATTCTACTAATTAATATATATATATGGTTGGGTTCCGGTGAAAAGTTGAGTTAACGGTGAAAAGCATGAGAAGGGATTATCAATCGTTGGATGAGAAATGGACGCACATTAGAATGAGATGTACTAAGACGCAATAGATCAATTCCTTCTAAGCCGCAATTCATGGGAGGACTTAAGATTAAAAGAGATCAACGGTTTAGATCCACTTCTCATTATTCTCATGCTAACTCAACTTCTCACACAATCATTCGCCTATATATATATATATATATATATATTTGTTTTACGCTTATTGCAGTGTATATAGTTCTTAAACGATTAATGTCCGATATAAATATATATGATTTGTGAAATATTCGTTAATTAAAATAACTTCATTTGTTTATTTTATACTAAAGGGGGAGAGAAGGTAAACATGGGATTGAATGTAATTGGCTTATTTTCGAAGCCAATTCTTATATTTAATTGGCTTATTTTCGAAGGATTTTTAAGTTTTATTTTTTTTAATCGTTTTTGAGGGATTTTTTCGAGTTTTTTGGTTGATTTTAAGAGTTTTTTTTTCGGTTTTTGGTTGATTTCAAAAGTTTTTTTAGTTTTTTTGTTGATTACGAGGTACGATTGCAACTTCTTGAAGTTTCCAAAATAATACGGTAGCACTTTCCAGAACAATACGGTTGCACCTTTTACGAGTCTAAATTTTTTTACCCTTTGCCGGATAAATAATACGGTGGCACGTGCCACCGTAACCACCAATATAGATCTGTCCATTAATCTTACCCGATAAGGTAAGTAATAGCATTGAATATAACCACTAATCACTTACCGGGTAAGTGTTTAGGTAAATGAATGTTAAAGGTTATTTTAAAATTTGAAAATATTTAAGTATACATTTTATTTTTTATTTTTTTACTATGATCATCATGACTAATTATCCACTCATTTACCACCTGAAGTACTCCACTCCACGGCTTCAATTGTTCCTTTGTTTTTATTGACAAACCATGCATATACTCTGAAATTGCTATATATCAAGAGTTTGTTGAATTATTCGGGGGGAAGCAACTGCTCCCTCTCGTTCTATAATGGCTCCGCCATTTATTGTGAAAGTATTGACTTTTTGATGAGTATAAAAGAAAATTGGTTGAAAAGTGAATTAATCAGGTAAAACCAAGGTTCTAAATGGCGTGAGGCGTAGCGTGGCGGCGAGGCCAAGCCTCAAGCCTTAGGAGCCACGGCGAAGCCATGGCGTTTTCAAGGCGTGACTTATGGCGTCAAATTTCTATTTCATATATAATATTATATATAAAAACGTATGTTTTGTAGTGTTACTCAGTGAGTTAATAGTAATAGGAAAGTTAAATTAGGTTGTATATATAAAAAAACTTGCAAATAAGACATTAAAAACGTAAAGAAAATCAAATATCTCATTACAATAACCGTGCATTAGGCCATGACGTGTCTCATGGGCTTAACGTGACGTGACACACAAGCCTTGATGTCATGACGGCTGTACGACGAGTTTTTTAGAACATTGGGTAAAACGACTATTTTGGTCAACTTCCCTGTGTATTTCAACCCTAAGTGTCGTTTACTTTTCAATATGTACCGATTAGTTTTTAGTGGCCCTTAGTTTGCCAATGATTGACACGTAGGAGGTTATTTTAGCATGTCAGACAACATGTGTTAATAAGTTATGTAGGTGTGTATGGCATGTAAGGGTCTGTTTGTTTTTTTTTAAAAACTTCTTAATCACTCTTAAGTCTGAATCATTTAGACCTTTTTACACATGACCTCTTATTAATCATAACTAAAATAAGACTTCAGACTTTAGACTTCTTAAAAAACAAACGACACCTAAGTGTGTACTGCTATTGTAGCTACGATGTTGGTAATTTAAAATGTTGATTAATTTTTACTCATCAATATAAAATGTAAAAGACAGACATTTTAAACGAATATAAAGTAGCTCTAAGCTGGGAGTTCAAACTAACCTTCACGAATTACCTTGACTGCAATCACAAGGTCACACATATCTTCTCATTCGATGAGAGGTTTGAGGGTCTCTATTTCGATTTCGTTGGTTCTTATAAATCATTATCTTTTTTTATATAAGTGTTAGGGGTTGTTTGTTTACCTCTTAATGGTTCCATTAAGAGGCAACCTCTGAATCGTTAAGAGGTAAATCTTGTTTGGCAAAAAAAAGTGTTTCCTCTTAATGGTTCCAAAACCCTCTTAATGATTTTGTATCCTGACCCTCCCTTAACCATTAAGAGCCCTGATTTCATTATGAACAATTAGCAAACAACCATATTTCATTTTACACTATATCATAAAAACCTCTTAATCATTCAGACCACTTAATCATTCAGCACTAAACCATTCAACAACTGTCAAACAGCCCCTTAGTGTTTGAATCAACTTCGGTAAACTCGCGTAATCTCATAACCTCTGTGGTTAATAGATGAACAAACCTTTAGTAGTAATTAAAGGACTCGAAGTGATGAATAATGCAGAATAAACTCAAATATCCCAACATTTTTAAAGTGTGTCAAACCAAATTAACACTTGACAATTAAACTTTGTTTTATAAAAAATAAAAATCACAATACATGATCCAAAAACAAAGGCTAAGGGGCCGTTTACAAAATGCTTACCCGGTAAGTGCTTACCGGGGAATTTACTATAGCGGATGAACATGACAAGAGGATAGGATCTTACCCGGTAAGAGTAAGGATAACGATGAAGAGTCTTACCCGGTAAGAGAGAGTGACAACTCTTACCCGGGTAAACGCTTATCGGGTAAATTGTTGTATAAGATACCATCGTGATGATTAAAATCTTACCCGGTAAAGCAAGTTACTGTGTCGAGTTTTATTGGTAAACACTTACCGGGTAAGCATTTGGGTAAACAACCCCCAAGTTAAATCCACCACATCTACTATTTTCTTTAGATACATTAACATCAAAACCTATTTTTTATAATTTTAATTCATAATTTAATTAACCTGAGCTTGAGATTAATTAGGTGCATATAGTAACAGGTAATGCTATCAGATCTAATCATGTATTAACAATATAAAAATAAGTCTTAATATTAATGTATATAAATAAAATTAATAAATAATGATGCATTAACATCATATAAATGTTCATTTAACCCTCCCTATAATAACACCCAAAACAAAAGGGAAGACCATGTTAGCAGGGTGGTACACATTACTATCTACTGCTAGTTGCAATTGTACAACATAAGGCAGCAAAAGCTGTTTATTACCAATCACTCATTCAAAATGATGTCTACCCTGTGTTTTTTAATAATTCTTTTTGGGAGGTTAATTGCACCCATAACTTTGTTAAGTGTACCATCATAATTAATTTTCTCCTCACATACATCAACATCTGCTTTTTATATTCCCAATGTATTAATTACATTCTCAACGCATGAATTGACTTGATTTTGACATAATTTTGATGCAAATAGCACTCCCCTTCTTTTTCCATGATTTTTTTGAATTAGTTAAACACTCAATTTTAGAGGCAATCATTTGAATCATATTTACACCAAAAAATTTGCTATTTGCACCTAAAATGATTGTTTTTTTTGTTTTTTTTTATTTATTTGTATTATATGGTTTTAAAGGTTTTTTTTTTTTTACTTTTTGTTTTGATTTGAAAAAAATAAATATTTATAAATATAAATATTACTAATTTTTTATAATTATATAATTATAAAAATAAAACATAAATATTCCGATTTAACATATAAATAAAGCATAAAATAATCTATATTACATTCGATTATTTTAAAATAACATTATCCGTAGTACAATTAACACGTAAAAGCTGCATGTACTTTTTTATTCGCTCTGAATACGGGGTAGCCCATCCAGCAGCACACGGATAACTGTAATGAAAAAAATGTTCTACAATTTGCAGAAACGGGTATTCTTCTGCCATATCTAATTTCACATAATGGTTACCATTAACGTACCCGATTGTAAAAACAACATGTTCATACCACACTGGCGGAGTGGACCTAAGCGGCAAGTACGTCCCACTGTCGGTCATACTTATAACATGTAATATCACATTATATTTTGAAGCAATCAAGACACCTATTTCAGGCATTGTCATCCAGTGTTCAAATGGTGCACCTTGATCTGATCGAAAGAAGTTTAAAGTGTTGTAAGTAATATCCCACTATTCACCTCCAAAAACGTTGATGTACTCTGTCTTGTACGTATCTAACTCTTCCATAAAGTTATACCGAATTGTGAGTCATGCATCTTCATGAAGACCTAGAGAGACAACTATTGCTCGGAATCCGCAATTTCCATCACCTAGAGAGACAACTATTGTTAACAACAGGTTCACAAACCCATGTTTTTGATGCACTGACTATCTCTTTTATCTTCCTCAGTAAACTGAACTTCCCAGATCTCGATTGCTTATTAAATTCCTCAGTAAACATTTGGACTTCAGCTTCACAACCTACGTTTGGCGTTTGTTACGGAATTGGTCCCTAAACTTCAAAAATGACAAATAAACCCTCCACGTATGCATTTTTGTGTTGGATTTACAAAGTTATAATAAAATCAAAAGTTATAAATTTATAAAATAAAATAAAATCAAAAGTTACAAATTTTATAAATTTATAAACAAATTTAATAAATTTATAAAATCAAAACACACACACACACACACACATATATATATATATATATATATATATATAAAGATAATGTGTGTATATATATAAACAAAAATAATAACAATTTTAGATCGTTTAGAATTATTATATGGTATAGGGGTAATTTGGTCATTTTAACGGTTTTTTCCAGTCTTGTTCTAGTCGTACCAAATGTGGAACAGACAATTAGTCCTGTTCAGTTCAGTCCCGTCCTGTCTTGTTCTATCCTGTCCAGTCTCATCTAGTCTGCATACCAAACGTTACCTAAGGGACGATTCGGGTAAGGCGTGAACTTACCAACTTATATTTATAACGAGTTTACTTAATTGGCGGGTTTAACCCCCCAACTATCTTTGGTTGTTATTTTTAATTACGGTTCAATTTGGGTAAGAAATAATTACACTTTTACAAAGTTATAATAAAATCAAAAGTTACAAATTTATTAAATAAAATAAAATCAAAAGTTACAAATTTTATAAATTTATAAATAAATTTATAAAATTTTTAAAATCAAAACACACACACACACACACACACATATATATATATATATATATATATATATATATATATATATAGATAATGTGCTTATATATAGGCATTGTTTGGCAAACTACCTTATAAGCTAGCTGGTAGCTGATAAGCTAGCTTTTTCAAAACGCTAGTAGGAGTAGCTTTTCAATAAGCTAGCTTATGGTCATCCAAACGTGTACCAGGAAAAAAAAACTAGCTTATAAGTTAGCTTTTTTTGCCAAACATAGCCATAAACAAAAATAATATGTATATATATATATATATTCCAAATGAAATGACATTCATTAAAAATAATTGGATCGGAAAACTATGCATTCAATATTTGCACTTTTTGGTGCAAATAGCACCCCCCAATTTTTATTATTTATATGAGTTTTATATTTTATTATTTATTAATCTTGATATTTATTTGTGGAGTTGATATAAAATGTAAATGTATTGCTATCTATACCCCTATCTATGTTAGATGGAACTAAATCATACACTGAAAAGTAAGTTGACGCAGTGAGGAAGTATGAAAAGGTCAACAAACGTCTAAACCTTTTGATTGATGAGAATTATGAATGTAAAACTCAAGAAATCCAAAGAATAATTTGTAATTAGTAACTTTATATTGATAAACTGATTAATAACATACTAGAAAGGTTTATATAGGAAAACAATTGAAAGAGATCTAAAAATAACTAGGAAACTCAATGATAAATCGAAGGCAATAAAAATAATAAAAGAATAAAAAAAGATATCACTGAGAAGGAAACGATGCAGAGGCATCTGATGCGCGCATACGACTAGCCACACGGTTTTGGCCGCATGGTCGGTCGCTGGAAAAGGAACAATGGGTTATGAGAGGTTGTGGCGCACCTTCAGTCGCGGGTTAGGCGCGGGAGCTTCTATATTCAAGTCCAGTGTTGCACCCATGACTTTGATCGCGGAGAAAGTCGCAGGAGCCTCGTTTTGAGTTTTTTTCCTGGTTTTGGTTCAAACCTCGATTCAAAATTGCTAGCCGCTCTATATCATAAGTCTTGATGTTGATATATGTGGGGAGAAAATTAGGTAGGAATACATTTAGTGTACCCTTATATTTACTCAACGAAAATAAGTTTCAATCATGCATTTTAGTACCACAAAACTGATTCATCATGAGGTATCATGTTCCAAGGGCATGCTATTGACGAACCTAGTGTCCGTAAAAAGTCATGTGATTTAATTAAAACCTCAATCGACTAACCATTAGATGTCCAATTGTAATTGAATAAGATCGGATTCAAAATTTCGACATCTAAATTGGATTGTCGGTTCTTAAGTGACAGTTCATAATTTAATACAACCGAATAGATCCAATGCAATTACCTATCTGATTATCATCCAAGTCAAGTATATATACTCAATATTATTTTACGATATTGTTTTTAGTGGGTATTTTGTTTTTAGTGGGTATTTGTAAGTAGTGTTTGTTTTAAATTAGAATTTTTTGGATAATAGGTTAAAATAATAGATTAATTGGTTGAAAACTCAATCAAAATATTGGGGGAGAACCAATAGTTATATTTAGAGGACAAAATTGAACCCATCCGATCCGGTCATCCATTATATTGGTTTCGATCGGTTGTCCAATATTAATTGGGTTGGATCAGATGACAAAAACCAACATTCAATGGATGATCAGATTGGATTGGATCGAACTAAATCTATTGGATTCCAACCAATGAACACTCATAGATGGACCTATGTTGAAGTTAGGGTATAGCGTTCTTTAATCACTACAACAAAATTGACCTGTTAAAATGTATAACCATTCTAATATAGTATTTAAAAGTATAGGCATAGTGTCGTGTAATCACTAGAAAAACTTGACTTGTTAAGACGTTCAATCTGTCCTAATATAATACTTTAAAAGATTTTATATGTTTATAAGACTAACAACCACATTTCCTATATGAATTTTGTTATGAGCTGTTAATTTATTTGTCATCTGTACTTTTTAGGGTAGTGAAATATTGAATCATAATAAATATTCACTACTAAATGGAAGACTTTTACCTACAAAATTATCCTTGAGAAATTCGTCGTTAAAGGGGTGATTCGTCACAGAATCGGGGGGTAAATTGTTCGTGGGAAACTCAAATCAGTGACATATCACCCAGGGACCTAATTTAGTTGTTTCCTTGAAAAACATCGGATTCTACCGAACCATTGGTATTTTGTGGGTCAGTAATCACCGACAAAAAATTCTTTAGGTGATTTTTGTGGGTAAAAGTCATTTGTTTTATAGTGATTGAGCGATAACATAAATAATCTACAAACCATTTGTACCAGAAGTTCAAATATATTCTTACATCACTTAAAACCGAATCTAAAATTAATAAACAATTCTAAACGACTAAAGCTGGGAGTCTGTTATGATCAAATATACTAGAACTCGTAGTCTGAATTGTTCAAAATATCATCTTGAGATATCATAATATAACAAGGTTCTAACTAAGGAAATCACATCTTCCCTTTATTGTTCTTGCTTTCTTCTTGAGTGAATCCAGAGATCAACTGACAATGTCACGTGGTGTTTGTTTTTTAAGATGTCTGAAATCTGAAGTCTTATTTCAGGTCTGATTAATAAGATGTGACACTTGTCTTCAAGGGTCATCACTTCTAGTTTCATATGTATTTAAGAGTTAAGAGGGTCTGAAATCTGAAAAAAAAAACGGTCTGAATGAAAAAAATGTCTGACCAATTCAGACTTAAGAGGTTTTAAGAAAGGTTCTAAATGGTGCGCGGCGCGGCGTGGCAGCGAGGTCAAGCCTCAAGCCTTACGAGTTACGGCGAGGCCATGGCGTTTTTCATGGCGGCGCCAAGGCGGCAATTATATATATATATATATAATGGGAGTTTTATATCATATAAAAAAACAAAAGAAGAACCATGAATTGATTTGATATCAAATATACAAAGTTTACAAAAATGATATCAAGAAATCATAACTCCCCAAAAAATCATAACTCCCTAAAAAATCATAACTCCCCCACGTGATCGTGACTGAGAATTGAGAAACAGAGAGAGAAAGGGAAGTGAAATTCTAGGGTTTAAAATATTTAATTTTGACTTTTTTACCATGTAAATTTACAAGTTTTAGAAAAGTACAATTTCCCCCCATAACTCCATAACGCGCCATGGCGTGCCTTAGGAAGCTTAACGCCATAACTCCATAAGGTAACGTAACGCCATAACGCGCCATAACGCGCCATGGCGTGCCTTATGAAGCTTAACGCCATACATCGACGCCAAGGGTAAAAACGTGACGGCAAGGTGGTGCGACTCTCAGAGCACATTGGAGCCCATGAATGAGTTGATATTGTTAAACCTTCACACCAAAACATCAAATTTTCATAGTAAAGACACTAAATTTTCACAGCAAAACACCAAACATTTACATCAAAATAGAGGGAAGAACACATAAAACTTTCACATGAAATATACATGAAACCTTCACAATGGTCTTAAGGGTCCCACTAAAAGTGCTTGATCTTATTGAAATCCAACCATCTATATTATATTATAAAACATTTATGAAAAACTCTTAAAAATAATTAGTAAAGCTTAATGTACAATTATTTAATGCGAATTCCTTAAAACCTCTTAAAAACAATCATCTATACTATATTATAAAGCACGGATAAAAAACTCTTAAATACAAATTATTAAGCACAAGTTACCATCATTTTATGCAAGATTTTAAAAATATCTTAATTTACAAGTATCAAAGCACAAAATACATATTACTACTGCAGACTTCTAACACCCACCAATTTGGTATGTGCAGGACATTTCTTTTATGTAGACCTTTTCATATATTATATTACTATAAATTTGTTTTAATTATATTATTAAATATGTAATTGATTATTTTTTTTAGATGTCATTAATATATATAAGATAATCATAGAATTCTAACAAAATAATTTTTTTATATAAAAACATTATATTATTAAGTATAAATTAAATAAATTTATATAAAAAAATATTATCATTTTATCAAAATCATCCAAAATCGTACTGTAAATCGACAAAAAAACAAAAAAATAAAATGAAACATTAAAATCGTGATATATCTCGCTGCATTGCGCGAGTACGCTTCTAGTTAAATCTTTATTTACTACATTTAATGCTATTTATTTACTTTCAATTCTTATTAATTTATAACCACTTTAACTCCCCTAAAATAACTCTCTGCATAACTAAATACAGGATAAAAAATAAATTTTAAACATAAAAAAATCTAAAATATATTAAGAAAATCTAACAGAATATTTAATGTTTATTTTATAAAAAAAATTATATTATTAAACCTAAAATAAATTATATTATTATTGAACTATCGAAAAACTCTTAAAAACAAATTTTTATGCATTAAGTACTGCTTATTGATACAATAATTAAAATTCAAGATTACAAGTCATGATTCATGATTACAAATTTCTAAAGCTATATGTTTGAATTCATAACTAACTGATAAATATAATCAAAACAAGATAAACATCTCAATTTAAATATAAATAATTTAAAATATATAAGATAATCATCGAATTCTAACAAAATACTTAATTTTTTTATATATAATAAGCATTATATTATTAAGCCTAAATTAAACAAATTTATAAAAAAAAAAACCATTATCACTTTATAAAAAAACTATCCAAAATCGTACAGTAAATCGATAAAAAACAAAAAATAAAAGGAAACATTAAAATCGTGATGTATCTCGCAACATTACACGAGTACGCTTCTAGTATATATATATATATATATATATATATATATATATATATATATAGAGAGAGAGAGAGAGAGAGGTGTTCAAATGCAACCCTTTTTAATGGTGCAACCCCATGCAACCCACTTATCTACCACTCATTTTGTTTTCACTTTTTTAATTAAAAAATGTGAAAATAAAATGAGTGGTAGATAGGTGGGTTGCACCATTAAAAATGTTGCACAATAACTCACCTCTCTCTCTGAGAGGAGGGACGTTTCAAATGAGAACATTATCAAAATAACAAAAACACTAGAAGAACCAAATCACGTGTGATTTTCCACTAATGTCAGATGTGATTAAGAAACATGGTTAATACAAGGGGTGCGTGGGCAACTAGGCATTGTGATCTAGGTTTCGCGAATCACATGTGGTTTCATCGTTCTCTTGTACTTTTTTCTTATTTGGTCAGTTTTTCGTTTTAATCTGACCCATGTATATAGGACAATAATTATATAAAAAAAATTAAAAATTAATTTTCATGTGTTAGATCCTCATTTGTTCCTTGGTTGGCAACCGAAAACATATTCGCAAAAACTTCCTTTTGTTTCTCTCTCTGTGTATATAGATGATAACAATGATTCTTTATTTTGTTTGATATCTAAAATATCATATTATAGTACATTTATTCTATGTCATTTATGGGCTGAATTAATATGACGTTGACATGGCAACAAAATGTTATGCTTCTTATCCTTCCGACCATGAAAAGATTACGTTGTCGAGTATATGAATTTTGCTTGTTTCAGACCTCCCATGTCTTTAAGCTTTATTTTTGATGATTTATCTTATGGAGTAATATATATATATATATAGGGATGTTCATTTGAGAAATGGTAAATGTATGAGAAATGGAGAAGTAATCTTAGCCATTCATCTGGTCAACATTTGCGGCTTTGACCGCAAAGCACCGGATAATTTCTTACATGGTCTATAGAAGGTAGAGGGTAATTTCGTAAAATACGTGGGATGAGTTCATATATGAATCTATATGATTCACATATGAACTATACTTTCATATGTGAATCAGTTAATTAGTTCATATATGAATCACAAAAGTTCATATATAAATCAGTTAATTAGTTCATATATGAATCACAAAGGTTCATATATGAATCAGTTAAAAAAATATGTGAATTATACAGGTTCATATATGAACACAACCCGTTTATTTTGTAAAAATTACGAAAGTATCCTTCTATTTTTGGAATAGCCGCAACTTTTGACCAGTCAAAGCCGAAATATTTGACCAGTCAAATCTGATCTTCACCGTATGAATGGCTAGGATTACTTATCTATTTCTCATATATTTATAATTTCTCAAATGAACCTAAGACTATATATATATATATATATATAGGGTGTGGTTCAAATGCAACCCATTTACATGGTGCAACCCCTCTATCCACCATATATTTTATGTAATTAAAAAAAGGGAAAAGGGTAAAAGTAAAATGTATGGTGGATAAAAGGGTTGCATGAGTTGCAGAGTTGCATAATAACCTACCTCTCTCTCTCTCTCTCTCTATATATATATATATATATGGTTGGGTTTCAGTGAGAAGTTGAGGTTAACATGAGAAACATGAGAAGTGATTATCAACCGTTGGATGAAAAATTGATGTACATTATTTGAGATGCACCGAGATAAGATGCACCGATGATCGATTCTCTTATAAGGCGCAATTCATGGAAGGACATTTGATTTTTGATCAACGGTTTAGATCCACTTTTCACGTTTCTCACGTTAACCTCAACCTTTCATACGATCCTTCGCCTATATATATTACACACATATATAGTTAATATTTACGTTCATTTATTTAAATTCGAAGATGTATTTTCTCTAATAAACTAGTGGTTTGGTTCGGATAGAAATGGTAGTTCATTGAGTGTTTTTGTAGAAATGGTTTGTTGTAGCTATTATTAATTTTTAACAAAATTACTATATATTTTAGGTTTTAATTCATTCATCAACATTCATTGTATCAAAATGGATTTTCCGTGTGATCAAAAACACATTCAACTCGGTATGTTGAACGATTCTACTAATTCTGCAGGGTTGGACGATGTTGATGGAGGAGTCGATGTGTATAATTGTTCATCATTGATAAATACATCAACGGGATTAGTTTGTAGTATTTTTGTTCGATTGTTCATGTGAGTTCATTTGTTACATGAATGCTAACCAAAAGGACTATTGTATGCATGTATATCTGTCATGAACATATATGAAATAGCATTAGTGATGTGAGATAAACCTGGGTTGCGGCTAGGTCATGTAAGTCTCTAGACTTCTGAGATTTGTGGTACACGCGAGATTTGAGATTTGTGGTACAGGCGGGTCTGGTTGCCGAGAGGGATGGAAAGTCTCTAATGTCATACAATTTTGGACGTAGTGAGTTTAGACGTGAGTTTGATCACGATCTAGGTTTCTTGAGTTCCTATACGCGTTTTAACCGTAATTTTGAGCTAAGGTTTGTTCATTCTTCATCTCACTCTCATTTTAGATGATTTTGTTGGCATTGAAGCATTTCAAGGATGGTTTCTAGGTTTTGGAAAGTTTCCTTGAAGGATTTTGGATCGAAGCCTTCAAGTCTTATGAAAGGTAGCACAAGAGTTGTTTGGATTATAGGCTAAGCTAAAACCTAGCAATGTAAGTTTTAGTTGCTTTAATTAAACTATATACATGTCAAAATGTTCTTATTTGAGTCTTTAAATTGCATTTCTTATGATTTCTTATTAATAATTGTTGATTGTTTGGTACTTTTGTAACTCGTGGTGCATTTGCTGTTTAAAACCTGGGAAATTGCATATTATTGAGTTATGGGGAATTTTTGGGATATAAACCAACTGATTTTTGACCTTTCGATGATTGATTACAACAAATGATGGTTCATTTGACCCATTGAATTTATGATTTCCATAATTATTGAAAAATCCATCTTATGCGACTCATTTATGATTTCCATAATTATTAGAATTAGATACATTGGATTTGTTGGATCATAAATTGTATTCAAGATTAAAGTTCAGGGTTCAAATTGTAATAAGTTGATAGTTATTTGTAACTGGGCCCATAAGCCCATTAGGTTTATACGGCCTAAGTATTTATAGGTTTTATGTAATTAGGTTTTAGGGTTAATCCTCATTATTATCATAATAATAATTATAGAGAAGAGGTAGCTGTATTTTCTCTGTAATCGTACACACAAGAGGTACCAAGAACACACGCAAGGTTTTCATTGATTAATCAAGAGATCGTGGTATGTTATTCTGATTTATTTATCTCTTGATCTTTATTGTGTTGTGTGATTGTTTATCAACTAGTAATCTGGGTTTAACAAGTGGTATTAGAGCCAAAAGAATCAAGCTTTTTGGATTATACTGTGTTCATCGATTGGCTTACTGTGTGATAATTGATTTCATGAATTAATGAGTTTTTATGCATAAAATTGATTCAATTAGGTGCATTTTATGTCATTGAATGTTATCTAATAGTTTAATTGCATTTAAAAACATGAATCAATTGCCTTTTGATGATTTTGTGAATTTTGGGTTCATGAACTATCGACATCTGTCTCTTTCAAATTGAAGCATAAAGGTTGTTGTTTAATCATTAATTATGTTTGGGTATTGGTCGATATATGTTTATGGATACAAAAGTACGATTTTTGCATTGAGTTTCTGTGTTTGAAGGGTTTTCTGAGTTAATTATCGGGTTCTGGGTCGAACACTTCAAGAACATACCGGTCATTATTCAATCTGGTCATACCGGTCGTTATTCAAGTCCAGTCAGGACACCGGTCGACCCTATTCGCGCAAAAATTTCTTCTGCGCCACACTCTACTCCGGTCGACACATTGGTCCGGTCGACCCCGATCACAACACCCGGGTGACCCCGGTCAGTCGATACCGGTCTCTACATACCGGTTCACATCGGTCGAATACACCCTGGTCGCACCATATAACCATACCGGTCGCACCATACCGGTCCTCCACACCGGTCGTAAGACTAGTCTGGTCAACAGTATACCGGTCGAAGGCTCCGGTCAAGCATCTCACCGGTCGCAGCAAGACCCCGGTCGAGACCTCAGTTCATTGCGCGAATCAACAGTTTGCGCCACCCTTTGTTCGCGCAAACCTCAGCTTTGCGCCATTGCCTCTTCGCGCAAACATTTCTTTGCGCCACCTTCTAGTAGCGCAAAACCTCACTTCGCGCGACCGATTACTCGCGCAAATCTCACTTTTGCGCCACCCATTACTCGCGCAAATCTCACTTTTGCGCCATCCATTACTCCCGCAAAACTCCAGATCCTTTGCGCATATCAGACATTTGCGCTAGATCTCTTTAACGTAAAGTTGTATTTTGCGCCAGCCTCTATCACTTGCGAATATCTTTGTGCTTTATACTGTGTGCGAGTACCGCATTTAATTATTTTCAGAAATTTATTTTTTTTGAAAATTTTTAAGTGTAGCTTTTATCCAATACTTGATTCTAACGATCTCATCTAGTTGATTCTCTTGGTACAGATAAGTTTGATTTCAAACCATACAGCTAAAGATGTCGAACCATCTTCTCTCAATGGGCTCTCAGTCCAAACCTCCTGTCCTCATGGCTAATGAGTATCAGCAATGGAAGACGAGAATGATTTAGTTCCTAAATCACAAAAGCAGGGATTACATGGAATCAACCACTAATGGTCCAGTAAATCCAATGATCAGAGTACTTGGTCAAGCAGAAACTGTAACATCTCCAGAAATTCCTGATAGATTTGTCCCTAAACCGTATCAGTACTTTACTGAAAAGGAGAAAGAATTGTACAAGATAGATGAAGAGGCTCTTATTTATCTGACAATGGCAATTCCAAATGACATCTACAATCGAGTAGACAGTCAAAGCTCTGCTAAAGCAGTATGGGATGAAATATCAAGACAGTTTGAAGGAAGTGAAGCCTCCATTGAAGCAAATCAGAATCTATGCATAAATGCCTACGAGGGATTTCACGCAAAGGAAGGAGAGTTGCTGCTAGATACCTACAACAGATATAACATCATTTTCAATGACTTGCGGAGGAACAACATCTCTAAATCTGCTTCAGAGATAAATTACAAGTTCATCAAGAACCTGAATCCTGTGTGGAAGAACTTTGCCATCAACCTCCAGATGTCAAAGAACATGGCTCAAGAAAACGTCACTGATATCTTCTCTACTCTTTCTCAGCATGAGGATGAGGTGAGATCTATTAATAATGAGTCCAATAATCTGAAGGATTCCGTGGCTCTCATAGCTGGCAAAGGAAAGAGTTCAGTTCCTATATCCTCTACAAGGTCAAAGAAAAGGGTGTCTAAAGCTCTTGTTACTGAGGTTACTAAGTCCGGTTCTGCTTTGAGTGATGAAGAACTGAAGATTGATTCTGATCCAGATATACAGAAGTTCTCTGAGGACTTGGCTCTAATTACTCGACGATTCAAGAAGTGCTTTGGCAAGAAGAAATACTACTCAAAGCCAAAGTATGATGGATACAAGAAAGAGAAGTCTGAGATGCGATACAATCCAAGGCATGGAAGAAGAGAGGAAAGACGAGAAGAAAGGAAAGATGACAGAAGAGAAGAAAAGAGATAGGAGAAGAAAGAAGAGAGAAAGGATGAACCAGGAAGATGCTACAACTGCGGCAAATTTGGGCACTTCTCCAGAGATTGCAAGTTCAAGAAAGTGCAGAACTCAGAATATTATGCAAGAAAGTCACTCATTGCCAAGAAAGCTGAAGAAGGAAAAGTGCTTATGGCTGAAGAAGAAAACTGGTTGTTCCAAAGTTTTGATGACGAGGAGCAGGCGCACTTCACCCTAGTATCCTACATGGCAAAACTGGATGGTGACGATGAAGCTTCTGAGGCACATTCCGAAGATGCGAACTCTGAGGTAAGTGATAATTCTGAACTTATTTACTCTTTGATGGCCCAAATACATAATATGAAAGATGAATTTGCTTTATTGAAAGGTAAACTTAGCTCCGCACATCAACCGGTCCTGAGTTTTCGTAATGAAAACGTCTTACTGAAAGTTGTTGTGGAAGAAAAAGAAAAAGAAAAGGATGGTTTAAAAGCCAAAAAGGAATCTTTAAAAAGAAAAATATCTGGCTTAGAAAAGGATCTTGTAAATCTTAATGCTGAAAAGGGTGAGTTTAAAATCAAATTTGAAGTTTGCTATCAAGAAAAAAACGAAACTTTCACCAAAATCAAGCAATTGGAGGATATTAACATGAAACGAGGTCAGACTGAGCAGACATTAAATCTATTGACCAATAAACTCCAGGATGAAAGGTTTTATAAACTGAAACTAGGTTTGGTTTTGCCAATTAACGATGTTTTGAAAAAGGCACCGGAGCATTTATATAATTTTGATAAACTTGGATCCACAATCAGACCCATTCCTAACATTCGTGCAACTTTTGTTGAAGCAGGTAATTCTACACCTTTTACAGAGACCAAAGGTAAAGAAGAAATGGGAGTGAACAAGTCTTGTGGCACTGATTCTCAAAATTCTTTTAAATCAGTTGGTTTTCAATATAGTGATTTGAACAAAAGCTATGAGATTCGAAAGATTGAATTTACTGAGTCCGAATCACTATTTACCACACCTTCCAAAGAATCAGTCTGCACCAACACAGTTCCATCTGAGACTGAATGCAAATATGATGAGTAAGAATCAGATATCGATCCATCAAATATACCATAAGTCTCAAATTCCATTGCTCCTGAACCTTTACTTGTTGAAGAGGTTGAAGAAGAAACTGCAATCACGAATGGAGCTTGTTTTAAAAATGACAAAATGGAGTTTATTGAGACCATGACTGAAGAAATGTTTACTGAAATGATGAATGCTTCAGACTCTGATCCTGTTTCTATTCCAAAGGAGTCAAATTCTGTGACTGATCATACATCTGAATTGATGAAGCAAATTGATATGTTGCAACAGTCTCTTGATGAGGTTGAAGATGAAAACTTTGATCTCAAATTTAAACTTGAAAAATCTTTGAAAGAAAATCAAGAGCTTTGCACAGAGATCAATGATTTGAAAATTACTTTGTTTAAGAATGCTTCAAATGATAAACAGATGTTCAATGATCCAAGCTGGAAGGTAAGAACTAATCCAGAATTTGACGCTCCTGCAAAATCTTCAGTTACTTACTCTGATTGTCCTGAATATCCACCTAGTATTTTTGAGAAAGGTGAGACTTCAAGTAACTCTAGAAAAGAATCACCCTCTAAGATAGAGACTAACAAGATTCCTGTTTCTGTTTCAAATATAAAAGAAAATGGAGTTGGGAGGAGTAAGAAGAATAAAGATGATAGTTTGAATAAAAATGCTAGTTTGAACTTTAGTGAATCTTTTGTTACAAACAGTTGTACTTCAGACAGTGTTATTTTGAAAAATAATTCTTTTGATAAACATGAATGTAAGATTTGTTCCGATAAATCTAAGTTTATGAATTTTGCTCGAAAGAATCTATATTGCAAACACTGCTGGGATAATTCTTTCAAATACTACTCCACTCCTAAGTCTAAAAAGAGTAAAAGAAAAGCTAAACTGAACCTTAATTCTAATTCTAATTCTTCCACACAACCCAAAGTGTTTCGTGCTAAGGTTACCAATCCTAGATCTAAAAAGCATTTTCAGGAATTAAATGTTAATATGGTTTGGAAATGGGTTCCAAAACCCCGATATGAATGGCGTGTGAAAGTTAAACCTAATGATATTCCTGAACTGCTTGAAGCTAATCGCGAAGGACCCATTTTGATATGGGTACCTAAGCAAAACTAATTGTCTCTTTTGCAGGCCTGTTGATTGTGGGTGATAGATTCCGGATGTTCACGCCACATGACAGGATTCAAGCACCTCTTGCATAAGTATGTGGAGGAGCCTGCCGGAGCAGTTAGGTTTGCAAATTCTGAAGTAGAAGGACACGTCAGAGGCTATGGAATGCTCGATAATGGAGTTGTGAAGATTCAAAGGGTGCTATATGTTGAAGGACTTGATCATAATTTGTTTAGCACCAGTCACTTCTGTGACATGAAATATCAAGTTCGCTTCACAACAACTCATTGCTATCTAGAGGATCCAGATGGGTACGAAATCTTCAAAGCTGAACGCCATGGAAATCTATACTATGTAGATTTTCCAACACTGTCTGCCACGTCCAGTATGCCTATTATCCAAAGCATCGAAAGCACAATTGTGGACGTGGCATCGACGCTTGTCTCATCAGAACTTCAGATCCATAGCTAAGCTACAGAGATAAGGTCTGGTCAAAGGTCTACCAGAAATGAGGTTCGAAAAAGACTCACTATGTTCTGCATGTGAGATGGGCAAAATGAAGCGAAGCTCATTCAAGTCCAAAACTGAATCATCGACCTCATCTGCACTGGAACTTCTTCATATGGACCTTTGTAGCCCAATGCGAACAACGTCTATCAACGACAAGAAATATGTTTTAGTAATGATAGATGACTATTCAAGATATACATGGCTCGAGTTTCTTCGCAACAAGTCAGATGCGCCAGAGTTGATTATCGCTTTCATTAAGCGCATACAAGTACGTCTTCAATTGCCAGTTCAAACGATTCACAGTGACAATGGCACGGAGTTCAAAAATGACACCTTGCAGAGTTATCTTATCTCTGTGGGCATTTCACACAACTTCTCCGCAACCTACACACCACAGCAAAACGACATTGTTGAACTGAAGAACCGCATTATTGTTGAAGCTGCTCGTACTATGCTTGCATATTCTGATCTACCCATGTACCTTTGGGCCGAGGCAGTCACAACAACTTGCTTCACACATAATCGTACCATCGTGGTCAAACGTTTTGACAAAACAACATATGAGTTAATCAACAATCGTAAACCTAACATCAAATTATCCAAAGCTTATCGAATCTACATCATTCGAACCAAGACGATTGTTGAGAGCATGAATGTATCGTTTGATGAGAACTCTACTCAGACTTCTGGACACAACAGTTCAGAACTCGGACTTAAGAACAAAGCTTCTATTCACTCCAGAATAGAACCAGTGTCTAAAGAATCTACTTCTAACTCTCACTCTACTTCATCTGAGTTAGATTTGTTGTTTATTGATGCCTTCGATGATATCTGTGTAGACTTTGACAAAGGCAACAACCTCGGAGGTCCCAACTATTTCTGAAGACATGTCAGGACCATCCGAAGAAGTCACTGATACAACATCTCCATCAGGTACAAGTAAACCGTTAGTTTCTGAATCTACTAATGTTGAATCTGTCTCTGCAGATAATTCTTCTAGAAATGAAGTCACGAGTACTTCAACTGCTAGTCCAGAAGCTTCAGTATCAGAAAACCCTGTACAAGATGTCCCGAGTACATCTGTGGATCTACCTGTCGTGCATGATGAATACAATGCATCAAACACGCAACAAACAGTTGAATCCTTACCAAGCACACATCGTTGGACTAAGGATCATCCCCTGCATAACGTGACAGGTGACGTACAATCTGGTGTCACGACACGGTCAACGTCAGCCAATTTCTGCATGTTTTCAAGCTTCCTTAGTTCCCTAGAACCGAAGAAAGCATCTGAAGCTCTACGTGATCCTTTCTGGATTTCTGCTATGCAAGACGAGCTTCTGCAATTCGAACGGAACAAGGTATGGCGCTTGATCCCACTACCTAAAGGTAAAACTGTTATTGGAACTAAGTGGGTTTTCAGAAACAAGAAAGACGAAGCTGGAGTAGTTGTGAGAAACAAAGCTTGATTGGTCGCAAAAGGGTACTGTCAACAGGAGGGCATTGACTATGACGAAACATTCGCCCCTTTTCCAAGGATCGAAGCCATCAAAATCTTCTCAGCATATGCAGTGCACAAAAACTTTACAATCTATCAAATGGACGTAAAGTCAGCTTTCCTGAATGGCGTTCTGCATGAGGAGGTCTACGTGACACAACCTGAAGGTTTCGTTGATCCTCATCACCCTGATCATGTCTATGTGTTAGACAAAGCGCTTTATGGTCTTAAACAAGCACCACGAGCCTGGTATGAAACTCTCACTAAATTTCTCTTAGCTTCTGGTTTCAAGAAAGGTACAATTGGTACTACCTTATTTCTTAAAAGGCAAGGTGAGGACTTGATTCTCATTCAGATTTATGTTGACGACATAATATTTGGGTCGACAAATCAGAAATTTTGCAAGAACTTTTCTAAAATAATGGAAACAAAGTTTGAAATGTCGATGATGGGTGAGTTAAATTTCTTTCTTGGCTTATGTGAGTCCGTGATGGTTACCAGATAATCAAACAACAAACATAAACGATAAACCAACCTGTTTAGATTATAAACGCGGATTACAGAGGTTGATTTGTTTACACTTTGAAGCTCACTGTTAAACCCAGAATTAACAACAATTCATGAATCATATAATGATAACAAGATGAGATTGGGAGAGATACCTTTTATTCACTAGATATTGAAGAACATAACACAAAACTAGAGAGAGAAAGTGTTTCTCTCTCTAGAATCTCTCAAAACGGCTACATTGTGGAATGAAAAACTTTACCCTAAAACCTTAAACACATAAACAATTTATATCTCCCTTTCTCTCACTTGTTTTAACCTAAAGCCCAAGCCCAATTACACATTAAAGCCCAATTACAATTATTAATTGTAAACCCCTTTACAAAACTTTCTAACTTGGACATTTTATGTCCTAACAATCTCCCCCTAAAGTTTTGTAAAGGAATCATCGTCTTTAAAGCACCGGCTCTCCTCCCCCTTGATTTCTTTGAAAAACTTTAGTGTTGCACATCTTCAAGATAGCTCAGGCTCCCCCTTGAATGAAACTCTTATCCTTCAAAGTTTCAACTTTAAATACCAGTTTCGATGTGTGCAATAACCTCGACTGAGTGCACTAAAGACAACTTTTATCTCTAGAAACTCAACACATTCGTTACGCTCACAAGAAATAAACGTGTGAGTTTTGCGTGACAACCACAGTGCATCTTCAGTTTATAACAACGAATCTGTCTTTGAAGCGCGAGTTGAGTAGGAGTTCAGCTTAAGAACTTGTACTAACTAGCTCGTAGAGGAAGCATCTTGTAGCAAACACTACTAGGCAAGGGTTAGAAGAACCAATCAACAACTTCGAGAAAACACGAACGAGAAAATTTCCGGAACAGATACAAAAATAATCCTTGAAGAATCTGTATCACGGATCACACGGTCAAAGCACAAATAAATCTGGATTGTACGCCGTTCAGATCAATAGTTGGTTCTCGAGGTATCAATCTTCAAAAATTCAGACGGGATGATCACTTGTCAAAAATTTGACACTCAAGCTCAAAGTTTGATTGTATATGGTTAAGCTCAAACCTTGATTGAATATGGCCCAAAAAAAAAAGTGTCAAGTTAAGCACAATTGTCAAGCCCACATATAAGCCCGGATAAGAAAAAAATAGAAGCCTGGAACAAATAAACCTCAAGCCCGGAGCATGTGATAATCAAGTCCCGGTTCCGAGCAAACTCACACTGGATACCTCACCGTTGTTCAATTAATCAAAACAAAAAAACCACCGAGAATAACATTTATCCACCGTCCCATGATGAGGTAACATCCAATCACTTTTGATCTAATTTCCCAAAATAATTATTATTGAAACTTCGGCCGTAGGTGATAAAACTCCACCGACCCATTACTTTGGTAGCAACCAATCACAATGAAATCAAAACTCTGGCTCCTCGGTTCCCATGAATTTCCAGTCAACCGCCGGTCACCAAAATTCAAACCATAAGGAACCAAATCCCTTTTTGAAGCACCGACCCATGTTATAAAACCAAGTCAACAGCCGCCGCCATCCATATGCCTTAAAACACCATAGTCATATCAAAATTTTGCACCAATAGCCGTCGGTCATAAAATTGGATAGCATGAAAATTTACAGCCATCGATTGCAAGTTTCATCCACCGAGAAAAGCACAGCCGCCAAACAATTGTTTTCATCCACCTTTTCATTAACAAACCAACTGCAAAATATATTAATTTCCACCACCCACCTAATATGTGATGTTAATTACTCCTGGATGGTGTGGCTGCCACAAATCAAAATTTATAGCTACTATGCAAATTAATTCATCCAATGAATTAACAATTTTAGAAGCCAACGATTTCCAATTTACATCCACCACCGGTCACAAAAGTTGAACAATTAATTAGCCGCCGATAACAGAAAAATCAACAATGTACCAAAAACCTTGGGCTTTAGAACATGAACTGTTGAAAAACGATCGAATCGTCGATTAGGCTCTGATACCAATTGTTAAACCCAGAATTAACAACAATTCATGAATCATATAATGATAACAAGATGAGATTGGGAGAGATACCTTTTATTCACTTGAAATTGAAGAACATAACACAAACCTAGAGAGAGAAAGTGTTTCTCTCTCTAGAACACACGATCTCTCAAAACGGCTACATTGTGGAATGAAAAACTTTACCCTAAAACCTTAAACACATAAACAATTTATATCTACCGTTCTCTCACTTGTTTTAACCTAAAGCCCAAGCCCAATTACACATTAAATCCCAATTACAATTATTAATTGTAAACCCCTTTACAAAACTTTCTAACTTGGACATTTTATGTCCTAACACTCACTTCTCTCTGATGTTCTTGCTTGGGTCGATTTCTTGATTTTTAATTATGTGAGATATTGTGAATCTCACCTAACTAATAAACAAACTTAAACATAATAATATCTAAAACATAATATCTAACTAAATATCTAAACTAATATAATATCTAGATATTTAGGATTTAAACTAATATTAAATACTAAAAACAAACTTTGACTTTTATTACAAAGTAAATTAGACTAATCTCGAGAGCGACTTTTCAGCATTAGCTTCAGACTGCAAACTTCAGATTGGATGATCTTGAATCCAATAATTCTGTGATCTAACAATCTCCCCCTTTGGATCAAGATCATTACTAAAATGATTTAGCAATATGGTCTTCTCTTTCTCTTAGCTCATAATGCTTTAGCAAAGTATCTTCAAAGAAAATTTCTCTCAGATCAGTATGTCTTTAGAATACTTTGAAGAATCTTTTCTTGGTTAGCTCTTCTCTTATCTATCTTGGAAGAATTCTCTAAACCTTTGATCTATCACATTTCTTGGTAGGCTCTTCTCCCCCTTTTTGATGAAAAGTGCAACGACTTCATCAAAACATATATCAAGAAATGTATTTCATCAGGAGCCTCTGATCCGTCAATTCAAAAGATATTCATCCAGATCTTTGCAAATCCAGACAAAATAGTCATGTAACACCTGAATCAACAAATGAATCAGTTAAAATGCCTGTCAGTAACACTAAGTCAATGTGTGTAACTAATACACATTGGAAATGAGCTTTTTGATGTTAACTCCCCCAGGGCTTCCATTTAATCATCGAAACACCACAAAGGTTATTTCTATAAACGTTATGACAAAGAAACAAATTCCTTGTGTGTTCGTGCATGTGTTTAGAAAGAATTTAGCACGGATGATTGCTTATAGGCTCAAATTTGTGTAAACCACTGAGACAACAGTAAGTTAAACACAGACTCAATGTGCATGAGTGAAGTGCGAAGGTGGGGCAGACTTCCTTCTTTTCAATATCCAGATTTTCCAAATGAAAATCAGATAGCAAATGTGCTGCTTCCCCTTAGAAAATGTGAAACACTTTTTATTTGAGTAGAAAATGAGTAGATGGTGAGGTTTGATCAAGAGTTGGTATGGGCTAGTTGCCTGTTTCAATAATGATCACCAAAGAGTTGTGAAACATTAGAATTGTGGCTGCCCGACTCAGAAAAAGTTGGTGCAGAGTTGTGATATTCTTTTAACTCTGTTCTCACATGCTCTTTCTTTTAAAACTTTTAGCTCACTCTAACCAAACTTTCTTTCTTTGTTTGACACACTCATTTCTTTTGACTTCTCACACTCAATCACTATGGATTAACTTCGTGGGTAGAAATCACTGGTTAACGTGATTTCATAGAAGTTGTGTTAAGTCCTAGCACAATGATTCCGTATATCCTATAAATAATATGTTGCTCAAACTGATTTATTATCATGTAAGCTCATGTAAAACATTTAAATTACACTCCCAAAATATGAAATCTGTTGAAAAATCGGGAAGTGGTTTGAACATTTTAGAACATGTTTTCTATGATTGAAAGTTGTCCACCTTTCAACCATATATGAGATGAAGATATAGAATTATACCTCTACGTACGATCTTCCATCTCATGAATAAGCTTAAAGTCATAAACATATGAACTTGTAAGCATCTCTCAAAAATTCTGCAAAAGTCTTATGTCAAGTCAAAGTAAAATTTATTCACTTAAATTGAAAAGACAAAAAGCAGTAAAACTTTTAAAGTATGAGTTCTGATCAGAAATAATCAGAATCATCACCTTTTACTCCCCCTGAAATTATGCATTTGAAAAATTATCATTGAAAAGATATGCATTTAAAATTTCAGAAAAGTATGTATGTACTCCCCCTTGATGGTTGATTTCCTCATTCGAGTATTGGAGTACAATCTCTTATTCAGCACGGAGTAAGGTCTTTTGATCTTTGAAGTGCGGGTCTTGAACTGTTGTATTCAAGAACCTTAGATCTCTTACTCCCCCTTGACAGTAGGTGCCTGCAACACAGGTTTAGTTTTGTTTGGTACCAAATGGTATTTGGGTCCATGAGTGTTAGTTGTAGTTCTTGTAGGGGTTATTGAGTAAGAACCATACCAGTAATGATCACTTGTCTTGTGAACAGGATCATGTGTACGACAATAAGAACAATAAAATTTCTCACCTGATAAACTGATTAATTTATCTCTCGTGTAGACAAAATCAGGTTTACCTTTATGCGCATTGTTCTTCTTGGCATTATGCGTATGTATACATGAGCTTTTACATTTCAGCTCTTCTTTAACTGGTGTCTTCTTCCAGACCAGTTCTTCTTCCTGGAAGCTTCTTCTCCTTCTTTGATGTGTACCTGAAAAATCTTTATTTCTATCAAAGAAAAGGTTAGTGCTACGAATTTGATCAGAAGATTTAATTGACCTCTTTGAAGAAACAGATTTAGATGTGGAACTTGCAGCTGACTTGAATGAAAATTCCGAATCAGCTGAATCAGCTCTAGGTGAGTGGACAATTGACTCTGGAATCTTGTGCTCAGTCACCACCACCTTTGAAATAATATTCTCAAGCTCTTTGATCTTTGAAGAATAGCTGTTTCGTTCTTTGACAAGAAGGTCAATCTTCGTCTCAAGCTCGGACCTCTTCTTCTTCTCTTTCTGTGCAAATTTAGACAATTCAAATAGCTTTGCATTAAGCTTCCTAATAGCACCTTCAAGGATGCTTCTTTCTTCTTCGAATCCCTTCTTAGCACCCTTCTGATCATTTGCCTTCCTCTCTTTGGCAAACTGATCTCTTTCCAATATGATTACTTTCTCAAAGTCTTCAACTTTTTGAGAAAGCATTAAACATTTAAGCTCTATAGTTTTCTTCTCTTCACCACTTTTCTTGGAAAATACTGAGAACTTCAGTGCAAACTTTGAACTTTCCTGTTCAAACTCATATTTGTCCTTGACAAACTCTTGATTTAAGTTTGATAGTTTCCGTTGAAGATTAGTATTTGCACTCTCCAAGCTCATGAACTTCTCCCCGTTCATCTTTACAGACTCTTGCTTCTGTATTTGACCTTCTAAATTAGAAATCTTTCTTTTAAGTTCAGAGTTCTCAGCTTCCAAAGCCTTAACTTTTGATGACATTATTGATCCTGTCATACACTTCTCAATATGTTCCCATATCAGCTTTCCTGTAGCCCTTTCGCGATCTAATGTGAGAAAAATCTCTTTTGAAATCTCTTCAGTCATTCCTTTTAATAGGAAAGATCGGGCTAACTGGTCAACTTCATGTCTCTTTTTCTGCTCATCAGTGTATGCATCAAGTCTTAATTGAAGTTGAATTTGTATTATTTCTCCATTCTCCTTCATATGAGTAGAAGGTTTTGATGGAACTGTCATTTTTCCTTCCCTCAAAGATTTTCTAATAAAATCCTTCATTTCATGTCTTTCAATGAAATCTATGAACGGATCCTTCCACTGTTCATACTCTCCCCTGAAGAGTACTGGTGGTTTTGAGTCGGTTCCGATAGCGAGTGCTTCTCTGGAAGTCATTCTGTTTCAATTAAGAGAAAACTTGACAGATATGTTCGTTACTGCAAATTAAAATTAGATTAAAATTCAGAAATAAAAATTTCCAAAAATTTCCAAATTTAACCAAGTCTGGAAATGGAGGAAAAAGTCAAACTTTGCGTTTGAAGAAGTTGGCGCAAAAGGGGTTTTACACGAGAAGCGGGTCGCGCGAACTGGAGGTTTGCGCGAGACGTGTATGGCGCAAAACAAAGTTTTGCTTGAGATGAAGGTGGTGCAAGACAGGGTTTGCGTGAGCAGTGGGTGGCGCAAACAGGGGTTTGCGTGAGCCGAAGGTGGCGCAAAGGTGAGAGTCGACCGGACTCTTGTTCGACCGATATTTTGCTTGGCCCGGTAAGATGCTTGGACCGGTAGTTCGTAGGTCGACCGGTCTATTGCTTGGACCGATAAGATGCTGACTGGTACTAGCTTTTTCTTCAGGTGATCGACCGGTACTTGATGTCGACCGGAAATACTCTCGACCGGTAAGGTGTTTGGAAGTGGGTCAACCGGATGAAATGTGGACCGGTATAGATATGTGGACCGATATAAGTTTCGACCAGGAGAGTGCTTTTGATCGGGACCGGGATAACACTTTTCGACCGGTACAATAACTTGGACCGGTATTGAACAGTTGTGAACCGGGGCTGGTTGTTACTTCGACCGACCGGTATGATGCAAAGTTCACGATCGGTAGTGTAGATTTCTTGACCGATATAGATGTTTGGACCGGTACAAAACTTCGCCTGGTAACGTTTCTTCTTCGATAAATCGATCCTGCAACTCCCAAATTAACCTGCCTAGAAATCGTTTTACAGCCCCAAACTTTGACACAATTATCGATTCACCAAATACAACAGGTTCCAACACTTTGATTTAAAAAAAACAACCACAAAATAGAGTTTTGATTGATAGCACATTGTTTATTTAAAAACTGAAGAACACAGAGACTTTGAAATTTGATTTTGAATCTGGTATCATCTCTGATACCAATTGTGAGTCCGTGATCGTTACCAGATAATCAAACAACAAACATAAACGATAAACCAACCTGTTTAGATTACAAACGCGGATTACAGAGGTTGATTTGTTTACACTTTGAAGCTCACTTCTCTCTGATGTTCTTGCTTGGGTCGATTTCTTGATTTTTAATTATGTGAGATATTGTGAATCTCACCTAACTAATAAACAAACTTAAACATAATAATATCTAAAACATAATATCTAACTAAATATCTAAACTAATATAATATCTAGATATTTAGGATTTAAACTAATATTAAATACTAAAAACAAACTTTGACTTTTATTACAAAGTAAATTAGACTAATCTCGAGAGCGATTTTTAAGCATTAGCTTCAGATTGCAAAGTTCAGATTGGATGATCTTGAATCCAATAATTCTGTGATCTAACAGCTTACAAGTAAAGCAATTACCCGAAGGCATTTTCATAAATCAAGCTAAATATATAAAAGATATATTTAGAAAGTTCAATATGTCAGATAGTTCAGTCATGAAAACACCCATGGCTACTGGTACACTCTTAGATACAGATCCCTCTGGTAAAACTGTTGATCAAAAGGTGTATCGTAGCATGCTTGGTTCTTTACTTTATCTGACTGCTAGTCGCCCAGATATAATGTTTGTCACATGTTTTTGTGCGAGTTATCAGTCTAATCCTAAAGAGTCGCACTTAAATGCTGTTAAGCGAATCCTTAGATATCTCAAAGGCACTCCTAATTTAGGCCTTTGGTATCCAAAGGATTCTCGTTTTGATCTAACTTCCTTTACAGATGCTGATCATGCAAGATGTAAGCTAGACCGGAAAAGCACCTCTGGCTCATGTCAATTTATAGGTGACAAACTTGTGAGTTGGACCTCAAAGAAACAAAACTGTGTTTCAACATCCACTGTTGAGGCTGAATATGTAGCTGCTGCTAGCTGCTGTTCACAAGTCCTCTGGATGAAGACTCAGTTAAGGGACTTTGGGTACAACTACAACCGTGTTCCTATTTATTGTGATTCCAAGAGCGCAATCGCCATAAATGCTAACCCGGTTCAGCATACGAAGACCAAACATATAGATGTACGCTATCACTTCATCAAAGATCATGTAGAAAAAGGTGATATCGAAATGCACTTTGTTCAAACTGACTTCCAGTTAGCTGATCTTTTCACCAAGCCGTTGGATGAAAAGAGATTTCAGTTTCTTATCAGCAAACTTGGTATGTTGAACATGCCATCTTAACCTTAATCATGATTCAAGGGGGAGTATTCTGAATCTTAATCTTGTGTTTTATTCTTCAACTGTTGCTAACCATAGAGGAATCATTTTTCAAAATGATTACCATTATTTCTTCTATGTGCAGGTTTGTTCAAGTGACAATGGCTTCTAATCGTATCTGATTAGAACCCGCACTTCAGTATTTTGTGTTCTTTTTATTTGCTTTAAAAAAAACATCTTAAGTTGAGGGGGAGCTTAATTGTCAAAGAGCTTAATTTAATCTTAAGTTGAAGGGGAGCTTAATTGTCAAAGAGCTTAATTGAAAGACTCCTTTAGAGCTTAACTTAGAGCTTAATTGTCAAACTCTTTTTAGTTTGAGGGGGAGAATAGCATTGTCAATCATCTTATGTTTTGACTTCTCCAAATTTTTATTCTTCATGTTTGTATTCCTTTGTGCTTTCATGTACAAAAGACTGTTGAATAGCATGTTCTTTTAGGAAAATACAAGGGATTCAGTGTGTGAGCTTAACAGAACTTCCATGGATTCACGATAACCTGTTAGTGTATTAAATTGTATCCAAGATTTAGTGAGAAAAGTCTTGTATAAAGTCTTGTATTTGATAAGTCAATGAAAGTCAATGATAGTCAAATTGTGCGAAAGTCAACATAAGTTTTAGAAGGGTTTTAAATACTTAGAGTGTTTTAATTACTTGAGAGTTTGTTCAAGTTACTTGAGAGTTTCTCATGGACTACTTGAGAGTTTCATAGTTGGTATAAATAGGTTTAATTCTTGTAATTTTGTAAGAGCTTTACATTGTAATATCATAACACGATTGATAGTTTCTCTCTCTAGAATATATACTGTTATATCTTGGTAAAGAGAGTTTGATTTGCTTGATTTAGATCTGGGAAATACAATTTCAATTGGTATCAGAGCATACCAAACAGATTCAGAAGAGAATTGCACAGAAATCAGGATCAAAATCTGAAAATTTTCAAGAAATCAAGAATACTGCAGATTGATTATTTTTCACAAATTTACATTGAATCTTTGTTTTTCTGATTGTGAAAATGGTTCACAGGATTCTTATTGTTTGATTGATTCGTTTTTGTTCACATGAATTCATAGATTAATCTTTGAAACAGTTTGAATTGATTTGTTGGATAAAATCTGGAAATTCTGAAGAACACAAAAACACAGTTGACTTCTTTGTTCACTATTAAATCAAGTTAGAATTGTGTTGTTGTGATTAGAATGTTAAAGTGTTAATTAGAAAAGTGTTCAAATATGTCATTGATCATTTCTTGTTCATCTTCTTGAAATCAATTGCATGTATTGAAATGTTGGATCGAATTCTCAATATCACACAGTCAACTTCTATGCTCACAATTGAATCAAATTCGCACTGTATAATTGGTTTTTGAATGTAAAACTAGTTTCATTGGGTTCAATTAGTGTTGTAGAAGCATTGTTGTTCACAAAATTACATGGATTAATCACAAGATCATCTTCAATTTTTGAAATTTCTTGAATCTTGAGTAGCAAAAATGTCGAACACTGTGATTAGATTTTTACACTGTAAATTGTCATTTTTAGTTACTTTGATCTGTTAGAAAAATGTTTAAAAGTGTTTTTCGATCATTGTTTTGCAGGTTTTGAGAATCAATTTCTCAAGATTGAATTGATTTGAATTGTTGGATCGATCTGAAAATTCAAGAAGCTTGCGCGTTTCATGAAGAACACGCACATCAAACCATTTGAATCTTGCGAGTTTCAAAATCATTACAGTCTGCGAGTTTGAAATTTCAATTCGATCTGCGAGTTTAAAAAAACACGCAGATAGGCATCTGCGTGTTCTGGAAACCCGCAAGACCTTATCTGCGCGTTCTATCGTTACAACTCCTTCAACTTGCGAGTTTGAATTACAAATTGGTTTGTGTGTTCAAGATTAATTGGGTTTGCGCGTTTGAACTAAACTGATCTGTGTGTTTAATTACAGCCTTCTGTTCTATGAAAATTGCGTGGTCTGATCAATTGAATCTGCGACCATCCATTCACATTTCAAATTTGATGGCAATATTTTGATTGGTTCAAATTTCATCATGGGTCGGTGACATTTGCTTTAAAAATCAAATTGGCAGCTGCGATTTGTATGGAAATTATGTGGCAGTCGATGATGTTCTCATTTCATTTGGTCAGCGGTGGAAAACAATAAATGACAGGCTGTTTGTGATGAATTCAGTTGATGGATGTTCAAGCGATCTACAAATTTCTTTAACTGAAATTTTAATTGAAATTTGTGATTTCAATTCAAATTTCGTGATCTGCGAATTTTTAATCTGTGATTTCCAGCCCAGTTCATAATTTGGCTTGCGAGTTTCAATTTCTTGACTTGCGATAACACAGATTTCTCCAAATATTTGTGAGTTCATAATTTGACTTGCAAGTTCGATTTCAAATAACCTGTTCTGTGAGTTTCAGTTTTCTGCAGCCTACAAGTTTTGAGTTCAAGCTTCTTGTGAAGTTTCAAACATATGTAATATGTGTTTTAGATTTGACAGTTGGTGGGTTTAATTTGCACAGCCTGTGAGTTTTAACATACATTTGTATCACTCACATTTCTCAGTCTGCAAGTGTGATTTGTCAAAGTATGTGGTTTGCACAGTTTTACACAGTTTGTGAATTGAAAGTTCAAGATATATGTGCGAGTTTCGAGTTTACATAGCCTGTGAATTGCATTTTTCATTTACATAGTTCAAGTCCCAATTTCATACAATCTGATTGGTTTTGCGAGTTCAGATTCATACATCAATTTCACAGTCTGAAGTTTGAATGTTCCAAGCATCTTGCAAGTTTCATTCACAGTTTGAGAGTTTCAATTTCACACAGTCTGCGTTTTAATACAATTTTCAGGTCAAGGCAGCTTGCGAGTTTGATGATCAAAGCTTATGCGAGTTTCTGATATGCAATTCAAAAAAGTCTGCAAGTTCATAACACAGGATTTGTTGTCTGTTTTTCAGTTCATAACAGGACTCACAAGAATTTGTGTTGCACAGTTTCTAATTGTTTGGATCTGTGTTTCAACACAGTTTGGTTTGTAAGAGTTTGGTTTGTGAGTATTAGTGCAGTTTTGTTTTAACAGTTTGCACAGTCCACAGTTTGAGTTTTAAGATAACAAACTTCTGCGAGTTTGAATTAATACAGATTAAATCCTCTGCAAGTTCAGTTCATATAGTTTCAGTGTGAAAGACAGTTTCAGTGTGAAACACAGTTTGTAATCAGTTGGTCTGCGCATCTATTTTAAATCTATTTTAAATCTGTTTCTGTTACAGTTTCTGTGTGTAGTCTGTGATTTTTAAATCAGTTTGTGTAATCTGTGAAGTTCAAGTATCTGTGAATTTCTGTGAGTTTATTACTGTTTGATCTGCACAGTCTCAATTCGGTCTTAACACATGTTCACTTGATTTGTGTTGATCTTCACAGTTTGAACATATTTTAAATGTTTGAAATTTGAAAAAGTTTTTGTGTTGCATAGTTCATAACAAGACTTGATTTGGTCTTTTTCACTTGGTTTGCACAGTTCAAAGTTTGAACATAGTGTGTGTTTTTAACAGTCCATTCTACTGTCATTTGTGTAAACAGTCTGCAGGTTTTCTAGTGTAAACAGTTTGCACATTCTGCACATTCACACAATTTACATAATCTGCACACATCTGCACAGTTTGTGTGTTTTTAAGTCTGTAATTGGTTGGGTTTCTAGTGTGCGAAATTTTTCAAGGTTGCAAGTTAAAGTCCAGTCAATCTGAAAATTCCGAGAGTTTCATTACTTTGAAAGTTTCAGAATTACAATTTTTCAGAGATATTTTTTTTGTGTTGATATAAGTTTGACTTTCAGTTAAAATGTTCTGAACTGTTTGGGAACGATCTTTCACATCAAGCTAATCATTCAAGATGTTTTCTATAGGCAAACATTCTACAGATAGAAAGCGGATGGTCAACAACAAAGATTTGGAGCATATCGTTTTAGTTCAACATATCATTGACACATCTGTTAAAGCAGAGACTATTTCAGATACATCAACTAAAATAGAAACTGGAACTATTATTAAAGATCGTTCATCTGAAATAATAGTTACATGTCCTATTATAGTAGATGGAAATGATAAGTCTCAATTTTTAAATAAATCTAAATTGTCAAATACTGATAAAACTCTTGTTTGTGCAAAATGTACTGATCATGCTAAATCCTATTGTGCAGGTATCGTCAGTGCAAAAGAGGAAGAAATTAGAGAGAAAGAGAATGAGATTAAAGAGAAAGAGAAAATGATTTCTTTAAAAGAAAACACTGTTAAAACATGTGAAAAAGAAATCAAACTCAAAGAGAAAAAGATTGCGAATCTTCAGAGCCAACTGAAGACGACTGAACAGAAATCATCAGAATTGAAAGATGAATCAGTTGAGCTTCAAAACAAGTTTAAGGCTTTTGAAGATAAAATATCTGCTTTGGAGACACAAAATGCAGAATTAATAAAAAGTATCCAAGCAGAGAAAGAAAAATCAAATCTGGAGACCTCCTCTGCTCAAAAGCTTTCTGATTTTTCAAAGAAAGCTCACCAAGAGAAAAAGGATTTGGAGCTTAGATGCATAAAACTTTCCAATCAAGTATCTGACTTTGAAAAGATTTTAATAACTGAACGGGATACTTTTACGAAAGAAAGACAAGTTCTTGAAGCCAAAATAACTGAACTTCCCACACAGGTATCTACATTACAAGACTTGCTTGAAAAAGAAAGACAGATTTTCAAAGAAAAGAAGAAGTCTTATGAGCTTGAAAAGAAAAATGCCGAAAAGAGAAATACTGGGATTTTCAAAGATATTTCTGAGAAAACCAAGAACTTGGAAACAAATTTTGAGCAAGAACGTTCAAATTTTGAATCTGAAATATCTAAGCTCACATCCAAATTTGTTGATCCAAACTCTCTCAGTGATTTGATAACGACCCTCTTCTATACTTAGTGAAAATTACGTTTTAATATGTATTATTGTTTCACCATCAGCGATCAAACTGAGTCTGTTCAGTTATCGCTGATAGTCTTTCTTATAAACATTTCTATGTATTAGTGTTTCACTATCAGCGATCAGACTGAGTCTGTTCAGTTATCACTGATAGTTTCTGATGTAAACAGTAAACGTAATCCCTGAAGACAAGCCTCGCGTCAACAGATGTTCATAGCTGAATCGAAGACGAAGCTGCTGAACAAAGACAAGTCTACTAGTGACCTGATGCGGATATCAGTGAAGCAAAGACAAATCTACTTATACGTGAAGGAACATGAGGAAAAGCTTCAGTGATCGCTGAACTCTTGATATCTCTGAAGAAAGAGATACTCAGCGATCGAATGATCACTTAGCTTATGCCTCAAGTTTCCTTTTGTCTCACCTTGCACAAATTAGTACGATATGTCAGAACGGACATGTCTCTGCCATAATTCGTACAACACCTCTGTCAACTACACTGTTCATTGTCCGGCCGAAAGCATGTCTCCCAAAAGTCAGACTCCCAAAGCCAATCAGTGAACGCCACGTGTAAAGTGCCCTGCCATGCATTTAATGCAGAGGGTATAAATAGGAAGACCACCCCTTCATCTGAAGGGTGCTTAATCCTTGAACCCCGAAATAGAAACCTTTGTTTTCTATATCTCTTAAACCCCCATTCTCTGAATTTCTTGTGCAACCATCTTAGTGTTTCTTAAGTTTGTTTAGATTGAGTCTGTCTTAATCTTATTCCGCAACAAACTTGTAAATTGTATTTGATTTATCAATAAACAATTTATTAAACTTTAATTCTTGTATTTGTATTCAATCCCCCCCCCCTTCTACAAACTTGTTAAGCACCTTAGGGACCAACAAGTGGTATCAGAGCAGTTTGTTTAATCTAATAAACAAGATCTTGCTTTATTCTCTTCTTTGCTGTTCTAAATGGCACTTAACACAAACACAAACTACTATGATAATGGTTCACTTTCTAAACCTCCTCGATTTAGCAGAGATAACTTTTCTCTATGGAAAAATCGAATGATGCTATTTCTTGAAGGTGCGGATCCTACTATACCTGAATATATAGAAAATGGACCCTATGAACCTGTTAGAATTATAGCTGAAGTTCCCGCTACTACCACCACTGAAGCTGTCCCTGAACGCTATGTCGTTAAGGAAATAAGAAAGTGGAGTGATGAAGATAAAAAGAAGGTAGGAATAGATGCAAGAGCAAAGACCATTATTTCAATGGCTCTGCCTGATGAAGTTTTCCATTCCATCATGCATCTGAAAACTTCTAAAGAAATGTGGGAAACCATATGTGTTCAATATGAGGGCACCACTGAAATCCAAGAAACTCGTAAGATTAACTTGGTAAGACAGTATGAAAGTTTCATCGCTGGTAAGAATGAATCTCTCTCTGACGTTCATCAGCGGTTTAACTGCTTAATAGATATGGACTCTACTATCACTGAAAACTTATGTTTTTTCTCTAAGGCCTCTTCTGATGTCAACTGGCTATGGCATAAAAGGCTCTCTCATCTAAACTTCAAAACCCTGAATTCTCTCTCATCTAAGGAACTGGTTTCTGGTCTTCCTCAGCACTCATATGCTAAAGAATCTCTCTGCTCAGCATGTGAAAAAGGAAAACAAACAAAAGCTAGTTTCAAGTCTAAATAAGTTTCCTCAGTGACAAGTCCTCTTCAGCTCTTGCATATGGATCTGTTTGGCCTTGTTAACATCCAATCAATAGTTGGAAAGAAATATACGCTTGTCATTGTAGATGAATTCTCTCGTTATACCTGGGTTATCTTTCTTCGCTGTAATAGTGATACTCCAGAAGAACTAATATATTTTGTTAAAAAGATGTAAGTGCTGAATAATCTTACTGTTCGTTCAATAAGAAGTGATCATGGAACTGAATTCAAAAACAGTTCCCTGAACAATTTCTTTGAGAACAAGGGAATTTCTCATAACTTCTCTTCAGTAAGAACACCTCAGCAAAACGGAGTCGCTGAAAGAAGAAACAGAACGATCATTGAAGATGCTAGATCAATGCTCAGCGATTCTCATCTCCCTACTCAATTTTGGGCAGAAGTTGTAAACACTGCATGTTTTACTCAAAACAGATCGCTGATAGTAAAGCGATTTGGGAAGACAGTTTATGAACTTTTTCATGGAAGGAATCCTTCTATCAGCTTTCTTCATATCTTTGGTTGTCAGTGCTATATCTTAAACAACAGATATCAACTTGGAAAGTTTGACCCAAAAGCTGATGATGGAATATTTCTAGGATATTCCGCCATCTCCAAAGCCTATAGAGTTTTCAACAAAAGAAGACAATCTGTGGAAGAAACAATTCATGTCACATTCGATGAAACTCGCTCAACGAACTCTAAACCAATCACTGACAATGAAGAGTTAAATGCTTGGATGTTTTCTCACTACAGAGAAACAGAACCTTTCTTCTCAAACCATCAGCATTCAGATCCTCCAGCCGCTGATGATGATCCAAACATTATACATCCTAACGCTGAATCCACCTCATGGGTTTCAGCTGAACCTCTTAACACACTACTACCATCAGATCTACCTTCGTCTGAAAACCTCTCTGATAACAACAGCATGTCCAGTACTCAACAGTTAATTGCTGATGAACCTCAAATGTCCTCATCAGTAATCATTCTAATTGTTGATCCAACCTCTGAGTTAAGCAATCATGCTCCTGCTCAGCGATGGACCAAAGATCACCCAATAGATCAAATTCTTGGTGATCTCAATGCAGGTATTTAGACACGACGAAGCTCAGGTAATATCTGTCTCTTTGTCAACTTTCTCTCTTTAATAGAACCAAAGAAGACTGATGATGCCCTCAGAGATCCAAACTGGGTCAGCACTATGCAAGAAGAGCTGACTGAATTCTCTCGAAACAAAGTTTGGAATCTCGTTCCTAGACCATCTGATAAAACTGTTATAGGCACCAAATGGGTGTTTAGAAACAAGTTAGATGAACATGGAACTGTAACCCGCAACAAGGCTCGACTTGTTGCTCAGGGATACAGACAAGAGGAAGGTATAGACTATGATGAAACCTTTGCCCCTGTGGCTAGGCTCGAAGCAATTCGACTATTCTTAGCTTATGCAGTGTATAAAGACTTCATCGTCTATCAAATGGATGTAAAATCAGCGTTCCTAAATGGAAAGCTGAATGAAGAAGTCTATGTAGAACAACCTCCAGGGTTCTATGACCCTAAGTATCCAAATTATGTTTATAAATTGGATAAGGCTCTTTATGGTCTAAAACAAGCCCCTCGTGCTTGGTATGACACTCTCTCATCATTTCTTATCTCTGAAAATTTTGAACGTGGCAAGATTGATAATACGTTATTTTTCAGAAAGATAAAAGGTCATATAATTCTTGTACAAATATATGTCGATGACATAATATTTGGTTCTACTAACCCATCTCTATGTACTCGCTTCGCTGAAAGAATGAAGAGAGAATATAAAATGAGTATGATGGGTGAGCTGACATATTTTCTTGGTCTTCAGATTAAACAATCTGACAAAGGTACTTTCATCAGCCAAGGTAAGTATGTTAAAGATTTGCTGAAGAAGTTTGATCTTACACAAACTTCAGTGATGAAAAATCCTATGGCACCACTCCTGACACTTAACAAAGATCCTTCTGGAAAACTTGTTAATGTCACTGCCTATAGAGGAATGATAGGCTCCCTGCTGTATCTTACAGCGAGCCGACCTGACATTATGTACTCTACTTGTTTATGTGCACGCTATCAATCTGAACCCAAGGAATCCCATCTGATCTTTGTTAAGCGAATTTTCAGATATCTGAAGGGAACTCCTAACCTCAGTCTTTGGTATCCCAAAGACTCAGGGTTCGATCTAACTGGTTATTCTAATAGTGATTTTGTAGGCTGTAAACTTGACAGAAAGAGTACCACTGGTAGATGTCAACTCCTGGGAGGAAAGTTGGTAAGCTGGACAAGGAAGAAGCAAAATTCAGTGTCCACTTCCACAGCTGAAGCTGAATACGTAGCCGCTGGAAGCTGTTGTTCTTAGATCTTATGGATGAGAAATCAACTATTAGACTATGACCTCTAGCTGTCAAAGATTCCTATCTATTGCGACAACACTAGTGCTATCGCTATAGCAAATAATCCAGTACTACATTCAAAGACGAAACACATAGAGATCATATATCACTTTATCAGAGATCATGTGATGAATGGTGATATTGAACTTCACTTTATCCCTACTGACTTTCAGCTTGCTGATTTATTCACCAAACCTCTTGATGAGACAAGGTTCAACTTTCTCATCAGTGAACTTGGAATGCTGAATCTCGAAGAATAATTCTTCAGCGTTCATGCATTGTGTCAGTAATCATAAATTCCCTTTTTATCATTCTCTCTGATAAACATTCTGACTCTCAGGTATGTTTTCTAAATCCCTATAACTGAATCATCAGTCAGTTAATTTTTTTTTCAAAATATAAACTTTAATCACTGAATTTTTTTTAAATGATTAAAAGGTTTTTGAAAAATACATTCATCACTGATATTTCTTGTCAGTGATCTTTAAAAAGAAAATCTATCCCTATCTTTACCATCAGGGATACTTTCAAAAAGAAAATCTATCGCTGATTTTTCTTCAGCGATAATTTCAAAACGGACAAATGAACAGTCTCTCTTCTATGACGTCATTTGAACCAACAATCCACGACATATTTTTTTTCCTGACACGTTCGTCCGTTGCCCTTCCATCCAATCAACTTCGTGGGACGTGTCCATGTCATGATGAGCATTTGTTTTCCCTCCTCTCACAATCTCTCTCCTCTCTCTCCTCTCTCTCAAGTATAAAAAGAATGTTTTTCCATTCTTATCATTTTACGCTTTCTGGAAATACTTTCAAAGCAAGAATACTCTCTCAAGCATTCTAGCAATTCTCAAGCATTTGCATCATCCTCTTCAAAGATCAACAGGTTATTCTTGATCTTTTTCTAATTCTTATCTTAAATCTTTTTACATAAAACTCCATTTATGGGTTGATAAGATTCTAATCACATAAAATCATTTTCATTTTTGATTTTATTCTTTAAAAACCATTTTATTTTGATTTTCTTCATTCAAAATCTTTGGTCTTTCTTCTTGTTCTTGTATATTATATTAAGAACACCTTGTTAATCTTCAAATTTGTTGATTTTCTATGTTTCTTTCCTCAAATAGAAACTAGAAAATCATCTTTATTTTTAGACTAAAACCTTTTCTTCTACTCGTTTATCTACTCATATTCAGAATGACTCAATCTGCACTTGTCGCTTCTAAGAACGTCAAATTCGCACTCACTGAATCGGAGCTTCCAAAGAACAATCATCTCGCACGTCTCGATTTTGACGGTGTCAAGTACCCACATCTGAAGGAAGCCGCAACATTTCTAAAACAATCCTGCATTGCTTACGCTATCACTGTGGATCCCACACCCTCCAAAGCTCTTCTCCAACAATTCTGGTTCACCGCTGAAGAAACCTCTATCACCAACAAAAAGGGTGAACAGGTTCCTGCCATTTCCTTCAGCACTGAACTAGGATCAGGGATGATGACTGCCTTAGGACTGAGGAAAGCTCTGCGTTTTCCTGACAAACCCAGGAATGGATTCGATGCCTTGCCAACTGATGCTGAACTCATCCAATTCCTGGATGCAATGGAATACGCTTGGGAACCCAAGCCAAGGACGACGATTCCCAACAAGAAGCTGACTCTTGTGAAGAAGGCACTGATGCCTTCTCAACTTAACTACATCTTCTCACACTTCATTCAGTGTATGAGTGGAAAGAGTGGGTCACTGGACCAAGCCAGCAAGATTCAGGTCCAGATGGCTTACTCAGTGATCGTTGGACGAAACTTCGACTACGCAACAACTATTTTTGACGATCTCAAGTCAAAGATAGAGAAGACCGAAAGGGATCCCAAGGTCCCCTACGTACGCTTCATCTGCGCGTACCTGAAGTTTCTCTACCCTGCTACTTACCCCACTAACTCGGATGCATCTTTTCCGAAAGTGGGTCAGCGCTCCCTGGAGGTCAAGACGTTCCCCAATGAAGTAAGTATCTCTGAACTTCGCTCTCGTCTCTCTTCCTCACTTCTTCGTCTTCAGCGGCCACGCAGGAGGTTCCTTCTTCTGCTATCCCTACCGCTACCCCTTCCAAACGACCATCAACTGGTTCCCCTGGTCCTTCGAAGAAGGCCAAGGTGACCAAGGAGAAAAGTACCACTAGTTCAAGACCTAAGGATGTTTCTCAACAAACCTCCTTAGATGCTTTCGTGGGTCTCTCCTCCACATCCTCAGCGATAACCACTTCAACCATGCCAGCGATCTCGGTCACTGTCATAACAACAGTAACGCAACCTACAATCTCAGTTCAGCAACAACCTGAGGTAACTACCCCTATCCCTACATCTTCTATCCCCATCTCTAGTCCTTCTATTTCTTTGATCTCTAACTCTCCATCTATTTCTACTCAACCACAGTTTGGACCCATAGGACCTGAACATCAATCTTTTGAGAAATCGTTACAATTCTACAAAATGTTTGATAATTCAGGTATCCCTATAACCTTAAACACTTCTCCAAACTCACCATATAAGCCTGTTTCTCAAAAACTAACTTATATTTCAGGTCCTAGTTTGGCGACTGTTGACACCAATGTCAACAGTTTGACTACCAAGGTGGAGGCTCTGACTCCATCTCTCAACAACACCACCAATGCTGTTCAATCATCCGGTGAAGCTCTGAAGACGCTGACAGCCAACTGCGCCTCTACAACTGACATTTCTCAAATCGCAACTCTGCAAGAAGCGATTGTCAAAGTCAGGGAGGACTCACAGCAACAGTTTGCAGCTCTGACTACAAAGGTTGATGCCTGTGAGATCCTTCTTCAGCAGATCCTGACCCGCCTGAAGGAACCAGCTCCAACTCCTGCTCCTTCATTTACAGAAGACGATCGCACCTCTCTAGACGTAGCTGTGGAGTTTATTCATCAAGCTACGTCCGATATCCCTGTACTTGAAGACCGGCTCAAAGGACTGGAGGCTGAAGTCCATAAGTTTTCCACCGCTGAGACTTCTACTCCTTCCCAAGATCTCTCCCTCCGTGATAATGACAAAGAGGGGGAGAAAGCATCTGAAGAAAATAAGGAGAAAGAAGTTGATGCTGCTGAACAACTGAAGGAAACTCCCTCTCATGTTGAGGGGGAGATAGCTGCTGAGAAAGCCCCTCCTACGATCGCTGATCTAGTTGATGATGAGGAAGAGGAAGAGGAAGAGGAAGAGGAAGAGGATGAAGATGATGATGAAGCCCTTGATATTGAACATCAAGTGAAAGAACCTCTTCTAGATGATGATGATGACGATGAAGAAGATCAATCCTTATGGTGTTCTTCAGCCGTCACTTCATCAGTGATAGCGTCGAAAGAAGTTATCAAAGCAGGGGGGAGTCAAGAGACACCTTCAGGAACCCCTTCCCAAAGCAAAGGTGCAACTGCTAAGGGAACCCTGAAGATGATTTCACTACCTGAGGAGAATCCTTCTTAGGTATGCCTTACTCTTGTTCCTTTGTCCTTCTATAAAAATCCCACCCCTGTTTCTTTCTAGCCTTTATCTCTCTTCTTACCTAAAAATAAATCTAACCTTTTTCTTTTTCTGACTAGATAGTTCTCTCCCCTACTTAAGGGTAAAGAGCTTCAAATAATACCAGCTACTGAAGCTGATGACCAAATAATCCCAATCTCTGTCAGAGAGATTGATGAAGAGGATGAAGAAGAAGAAGAGTCCCTACAACATCATGGAAGGCCCTCTAGACCATCTCACTGGTCAGAGGAAGAGAAAGAAAAGAACAGAGATGATCTCTCATCTGGAGAGTCAACGACGAAAGGTCCCCTCTCAATCATCAGATCTGGAGTTCCTGACTGAAGCTGAAATTGAAGAATCCGTCAGGGCTGAGAAGCTGATTGCTGACTGTCAAAGAGATGCCTCTCTGGCTCTCAAAATTCAGTCTTCTCAAGTCAAAGACAAGAAGCTGAAAAGAAAACCAGTGGAAGTCCAGGCAGCTCTTTTGAAAGAGATTGAAGAGGAACGCTCCAAAGAAAAAGCGGTCAGCGATAATTCTGTCGATTGGTGCAAGCACAAAATTGACTATCGCTCTGACCCAATGAAGATCGTAGCTGTTGCTATCTCTGGAAGAAAGAAGAAGGATAAACTCTCTGTCACCATGGAGATTACCAGAGAGGATGGAAGCTGCAAGGCTAAGTTCATTTCAAAGATGGAAGACTTTGGCTACATGGAGTGGCTTGAGTTCAAAGATGCGCTGAAGAAATCAAAGTCTACATACAGAGGCTATGTTGAAAGGGTAAATGATGCCCTCATCAACAAAGTCGCTGCTATACTAAAGGTGCCATCTACTCTTCCTACAAAGTCCAAGAAAATCAAGAGAAAGCCTATCTCCTCCTCGTCTGATAATGTCGCAGTGATCAGGAATGAAACCTCCATCAAATTCTCAAGAGAAGCTCTGTTCGGTCCTCCTCCTGATCTTTCAATTCTAGATCTATCTCTGCCTTCTGGCGGACCATATGTTGCGGGACAAGTACTTGAAGAACCTTTTGGAATCTTCTTCAGAGATGACGAGGAACAACTCAGATTTGAAAGGGTCTCTGAAATCCCTATCTGTCCCCTCGCTCTTCTCAAGGATCTCATGTGCCTATGGTGTACTCTCTCTCCTACTGCTGAGCCAATCATAGCGATCATCTGCAAAGAATCTTTAGAGCGAAGGCAAAAAGGAGAAGAAATACCTGAGTATTTGATCAATCCTCCTAAACCCTCTTTAGATAGCTGATAGATTAGTTTCCTTTCTTGTAATCTATTAGTTTAACTTACAGTAGTTAGTACATCATTTGTACTTGTAATTTTCATACCTTGTAATTCTTTTCTTGGATTAATGAGAATTTCAGTGAAGTACTTAACTCTATCAGTGCTGTAAAAGATCCCTCAAAATAGTAATTGGGACATGTATGTTATGAGTCCTGATTATTCCATCATTTTGAATTATAAAGTAATTTTCTTCAGTTACTTTGTCATTATCAAATAGGGGGAGATTGTTGATCCAAACTCTCTCAGTGATTTGATAACGACCCTCTTCTATACTTAGTGAAACTTACGTTTTAATATGTATTAGTGTTTCACCATCAGCGATCAAACTGAGTCTGTTCAATTATCGCTGATAGTCTTTCTTATAAACATTTCTATGTATTAGTGTTTCACTATCAGCAATCAGACTGAGTCTGTTCAGTTATCACTGATAGTTTCTGATGTAAACAGTAAACGTAATCCCTGAAGACAAGCCTCGCGTCAACAGATGTTCATAGCTGAATCGAAGACGAAGCTGCTGAACAAAGAAAAGTCTACTAGTGACCTGATGCGGATATCAGTGAAGCAAAGACGAATCTACTTATACGCGAAGAACATGAGGAAAAGCTTCAGCGATCGCTGAACTCTTGATATCTCTGAAGAAAGAGATACTCAGCGATCGAATGATCACTTAGCTTATGCCTCAAGTTTCCTTTTGTCTCACCTTGCACAACTTAGTACGATATGTCAGAACGGACATGTCTCTGCCACAATTCGTACAACACCTCTGTCAACTACACTGTTCATTGTCCGGCCGAAAGCATGTCTCCCAAAAGTCAGACTCCCAAAGCCAATCAGTGAACGCCACGTGTAAAGTGCCCTGCCATGCATTTAATGCAGAGGGTATAAGTAGGAAGATCACCCCTTCATCTGAAGGGTGCTTAATCCTTGAACCCCGAAATAGAAACCTTTGTTTTCTATATCTCTTAAACCCCCATTCTCTGAATTTCTTGTGCAACCATCTTAGTGTTTCTTAAGTTTGTTTAGATTGAGTCTGTATTATTCTTATTCCGCAACAAACTTGTAATTTGTATTTGATTTATCAATAAACAATTTATTAAACTTTAATTCTTGTGTTTGTATTCAACCCTCCCCCCCTTCTACAAACTTGTTAAGCACCTTAGGGACCAACAAAATTAACTGCTCTATCATCAAATTATCAAAAAGAACAGAAGGCTAAATCTGATTTGAAACAAAAGTTTGACACATTAACTTCTGAAAGAAACATTTTAGCTGCAAAGATAAAGAACTTGGAAGTTGCACAAAGTGAACTTTCAGAAAAGATTACAGTTGATGTGATTAACCAATCACCTGTTGATAATTCAACAGAATCAATCTGTTCTTTCAAAACAACTTCAAGTTCTATTCATGATAAAAATGTTTTCAATCATGTCAAATCTAAATTTGTCAACTCAAATCAGATTCGACCATCAAATCTGTTTTATGATAAATCTGTTGATGGTTCAACAAGCTTCTATGTTAAATCTCATGGAAAGCAATCTAAGAAAAATCAAATGGTCTGGTGAGTGAAGGATTCTTCGGAAGAAAAGAAGAATGACAAAGCATCTGCTTCCACATCCAATGCCAAAAAGAACAGGGCGCATAAAGGTAAATCTTTTGTTCATCCTGATATGTTTTACTCAACTAATCACTTGATCAGGGTTGCTCAAACGAAGATTTTCTGTTCTTACTGTGGAGCAAATGACTTTGTAAGTAATAACTTTGTTAATTACTGGTATGGTTCATATTATGTAACCCCCACAAGAACTGCAACTAACACTTCAGGACCCAAATACCAGTGGGTACCAAAAGCTAAAACTGTGTTACAGGCACCCAAAGTTTAAGGGGGAGCATGATGTTTGACTTCTAGACAAAAAGTCTAGGACTCGTACTTCAAAGTACAAGTTTATGGTTCTTGAATAGCATAGTTCAAGACCCGCACCTTAATGTAAAGACTGTGGCTTCTGATCACATGACAGATCAGGACCCATTCTTTAATGTTCAGATAAGGATATTATGCAAAATATCCAGGGGGAGCTTATCTGATCTAAATCATTCTATAATGATTTGAGGGGGAGCTTAAATGTAAGTATCTTCTAATCTTAAATCTCTGATTTTTTGAAAGACGAACAACTTTCAAGCATGAAAAACGGTTTGTTAAATGTTCAAACCACTTCTCTATTCTCAAAAGATTTCATGAATTCAGAAGTGAGCTTTTAAATGTTTTTCATTATTAAGCTTTCATGTTTAACTGACCGTGTGTTTCCAAAGATTAATACTTGCGTATTATCTTTTCTATATACTGTCAAGTATTCATACACATCGGTTCAGTACTTCATTTGATTTTTTTATTACCATGTCTCTAAAAGAAACAATTTTTCGATGGTAATACTCCCGTTTGCTTTCAAATGTTGTTGAGCATCAATCATCATTTTATTCTTTGTTCTTTCATTGCAAAATTGTTTATATTTGTTCATATAAACAAAATATCAAATTCTTTGATACCCTAACCATTTCATTTGATCTGATTGATACATTGTCAGATTCTCAAAACAATTCTCTTGATTTCATTTCATTCATTCAATATCTTTGTTTTGAGAAATCTTCAAAGTTCAATTGCTCAAATTTCATGAGCATACATTCTGACACTGTTATCATTTTGTGCTTAACTGTTCAAGTTAAATTGTTGAGCAACTATTCTTTTAGGACTTACATGGGATTCATGTGTGAGCTTAAACAAAACTTCCATGGATTCACACAAACCAGTGTTTCCTACCCAGGAAGTTATCCTTGAGTGAATGAGGGGTGAGGGGTCAAAATCAAAGAGTGGGGGAGATAACTCATCCAGTTGAGTTTTTCTCATTGTGTGGAGCGGTAAAATGTAAATGAGAGTTTGGTTAGTAGTGAGCTTTAATGTTAAAAAGAAAGAGGGTGTGAGAACAGAGTTAAAAGAATATCAGAACTCTGCACCAACCACTTTCTAAGACGGGCAACCACATCTACTGATTGGTTCACATTCTTTGGTGACCATCATTGAAATAGGCAGTGAGCCCATGCCAACTCTTGCATTAATCCCACCAGCTACTCGTTTCTTTCTTAACAAAGAAACGTTTCATTTTCTCTGGGGACGCAGCATATCTGCTATCTAGTCTTCACTCGGAAGATTTAGATATTGAAAAAGAAGGAAGTTTGATCCACCTTCGCACCTCTTTCATGCACATTGAGTCCGTGTAATACTTGTTGCTGTCTCAAAAGTTTACACAATTTGAGCCTTATGAAACACAATCATTGTGCCAAATTCTTTCATACACAAGCACGAGCACACAGAAAATTTGTTTTTATGTCAGAACATTCATAGATAAACCTTGTGTTTTTCAATGATTCAATGGAAGTCCTGGGGAGTCATCATCAAACCAGCTCCTTAAATTGTACATTCGTTGTACACAGTAACTCCGTGTTATTGACAGACACTTCTAACTGTTTCATTTGTTGAATCAGGTTTACCAAGTTCATTATATCTGAATTTGAAAAGATTCGGGTATATACAGTTCATGATTCAGTTCAGATCAAAAGGAGGAGAATGTATTTTCAAGGGGGAGAATCAAAGATTATGTTGAAATTGAAGATGTTTTGATGATTATGACGCTCACAATCATCAAAAAGGGGGAGATATCTACAAAGATCAATTTCAAAGACAAATGGTGAAGATAATCCTGAAGAGATAATTCTGAAAGTTCAAGAAGAGATAATTCTGAAAGTTCAAGAAGAGATAATTCTGAAAGTTCAAGACAATTCAGATGCTTACTAGGTTTCAGAGACAGATTCTAAAGATGATTCGTGAAAATTTGTTTTTCTGAAGACGGTCCAGAGATCAAAGAGATGAAGACACAAAGTTCAAAGATTCCTTAAAGCTTCAAGAAGTTCCAGAAGTTTGAAAAGTTTTAAAGATGATGTTTTTCAAAGTTTTAAAGATGATGTTTTTCAAAGTTTTTCAAAGTCTTGTTCAAGACTTGTTGACTTTCCGAGATGCAAAGTGCAAAAGACTTTTCTAGATTCTTCAACAACTTTAGAGAGAGCTTCAAAGTTCAAAGTCGTCAGAGTTAAAGATTGAAGAATCAAGCGTTGAAGACTAGTGTCATTTTTTTTAAAATCTTGAATACAAAGGGTGAGATTGTTAGTGTATTAAATTGTATAAAGTCTTGTATTTGATAAGTCAATGAAAGTCAATGATAGTCAAATTGTGAGAAAGTCAACATAAGTTTTAGAAGGGTTTTAAATACTTAGAGTGTTTTAATTACTTGAGAGTTTGTTCAAGTTACTTGAGAGTTTCTCATGGACTAATTGAGAGTTTCATAGTTGGTATAAATAGGTTTAATTCTTGTAATTTTGTAAGAGCTTTACATTGTAATATCATAACACGATTGATATTTTCTCTCTCTACTCTCTCTACTCTCTCTCTAGAATATATACTGTTATATCTTGGTAAAGAGAGTTTGATTTGCTTGATTTAGATATGGGAAATAAAATTTCATAACCAGTGTTTTCTACCCAGGAAGTATTCCCTGAGTGATTGAGGGGAGAAGGGTCAAAAGATTGAGTGTTGGTAAAAGAATATCAGACTCTGCACCAAACTTCTTTCTAATTCGGGCATCCACTTAATCTGATTGGTTCACATTCTTTGGTGACCATCATTGAAAAAGGCACCTAGCCCATGCCATCTCTTGCATACAACCCCACCAGCTACTCATTCTTTTCTCAAAAAGAGAATGTTTCACATTTTCTGGGGAAGCAGCACATACGCTATTGGTTCTTCATTTGGAAGATACTAATATTGAAAAAGAAGGAAAGTTGCCCCACCTTCGAACCCTTTCTCATGCACATTGAGTCTTTGTATAATTTGTTGCTGTCTCAACAAGTTTACATACTTTGAGCCTACATTGAAAAGCAATCATCTATGCTTAATTCTTTCATGCACATGCACGAGCACACAGAATTTTTTTTCTGTCAGAACGTTCATAGATAACCATGTGTTATTCGATGATTGACTGGAAGTCCTGGGGAGTCTACATCAAACCAGCTCCTTATATAGTAACTTCGTGTTACTCAGTAACTTTGTGTTACTAACACACATTCTAACTGAGTCATTTGTTGATTCAGGATTTCCATTTTTTATTATTTGAATCTGAAAAAATTGAAATAATCACTCTTTCCATTTGGAGAGACTGCTCTTATTTCCACACAGGGATCTATACATGAAGACAACGCTTAATTGATGACTATAAAAAAAGGGGAAGATTGTTTTGCTATGTTTTGATGATGATGATTCTCACCACTCATCAAAAAGGGGGAGAATAATCAGGAAAGGGAGAATATAAGAAGATTTTTTGATTGAAGATTGCTGAAGATTTCAAAGAATTCAAAGTGTCTGAACTTATTCTGATTGATGATGATCGTCAGAAGGTTACTTCAGTTAAAGAAAGATTACAAGTTTTCAAGAGAAGTGAAGACCCGAAGCAAATTGCAAATTTTTTTTAATCTTGAATCCAAAGGGGGAGATTGTTGGATCATAAATTGTATTCAAGATTAAAGTTCAGGGTTCAAAATGTAATAAGTTGATAGTTATTTGTAACTGGGCCCATAAGCCCATTAGGCTTATACGGCCTAAGTATTTATAGGTTTTATGTAATTAGGTTTTAGGGTTAATCCTCATTATTATCATAATAATAATTATAGAGAAGAGGTAGCCGTATTTTCTCTGTAATCGTACACACAAGAGGTACCAAGAACACACACAAGGTTTTCATTGATTAATCAAGAGATCGTGGTATGTTATTCTGATTTATTTATCTCTCGATCTTTATTGTGTTGTGTGATTGTTTATCAACTAGTAATCTGGGTTTAACAGGATTATTGGGAGTTTTCCTAAACTTTGATTGTTCAATTGATCCATTTAAACATTGATAGTAAATACTTGCACAAATCACTTCGAAAATACATGTATTTGGGCATATTTGATCATTCATGATATAGTTTTCCTGTGATCATGATATATTTGACTTCTTTAAGTTACCAAGTTATGGGTATCTTTGGAAAGATGGGGTTATGTTGAAAACATATTTCGAATGCAAAAATTTTTACCGAAGATTATTCTTTCACTGTTACTGTTTTATGCTTGCGATACAAACTGTTAGATCTCACAAGACTTCAATACTAACACATTTTATTGTTGATATGTATAACAAGTCCTAATGTAACACCCGTAATTTTCGGTAAGGAAAGGTCATCCGGATGTTATTGTAACTTGTAAATGGTGGGATTTATGTTGGAAAGCATTATTTAAAGTCCCTTATAGTATCGGGAGTGTTGGTGTTGAAAAAGTTGAGTTTTGGGGCTTGAGAAGGGTCTCGCGACAATGCCCGACGACTATGACAATGTCATAGTCGCAGTGTCACAATATCAGAGAAGGGACAGAAGGCTGGTACACCCTAGAGACAATGACCAGCGAATATGCCACTGGCATTGTCCCCTGGCAATGTCTCCAGGTGTGCCAGACCAACAAAAAGTCACAATTTTCTATATTCCCTCATTCCTTCTTCACCCAAATCAGTTCCAAACTCACCCAAAACCTATCAAGAACGACCTCACATCACCCATTGATGTTTTGGGGCATTTTTGGCTCAAATCTTTGGATATCATGGTGGTAAACCGTTATCAACCTCAAGGTAGAAGCTAGACACCAAGAGCCTCCATCTTCATCTTCAACCTCAAGCTCTATTTTAGGGTTTTCTAGGTTTTCACCAAAACATAAGTGGTAAGTTTATCCTCTCCATTTCTAAACCTTATTATAAGATATAAATACTCCATTGATGATTTCATAGTGTTTGGTTTCTCAAATTTCGGATTTGATGATTTTGGGTCAAAAATTAGGGTTTTGGCCAAATTAGGGATTTTGATGTAAAATGTTTGGGGATCGATTCTAAATGGTTGAATATGTATAATTATGGTGGGAAAATTGTGAATCTAGGTTTTTGAGAGTTTTGGCTTGAAGATTCAAATTTTTTCAAAAGTGCTCAAGTTGGGGAAAATCTAGATTTAATCTAAATCTAGAAAATTGAGTTCAAGTTGATTTGTGAAAACGGTTTACATTCCAAAATGTCCATTTTTAAATGTTTATATGATTTACATGAAATTATCAACTGTTGAGTTATTTGATGAGTTTTGATTAATTGAAGTGTTTAACTTTATAAGTTTTGTAAAACACCCACATTTGGGATTTTGTGCATTTTGATGAATAAATCATAAGTAATGATATTTTGATGATTATGTTATGAAATGAGATATTTGAGTATAAATGCATTTTTAACGTGGGTTTTGGAGAAATACTTGTTCTTGGGTTATGAGACGTTTTTGAAAGAAATAAAGATATAAACTCATTGGAAAAGGACTTCTCCCGGTTTAATTTTGTGTTGGAGTGTATTCATGCATTTCTGGAGCATGTGCTTGCATAAAACGTTGGTGGGTTGCATTTTATTGCATTTTGTGGATTTTAGCATATGGTCATTTGATTGGTTGAGCTTCAGGCTCGGTTTTTAGGATTTGTCAGGTCGTGGGGATATTTGTCCAGTTTTAATAACTTAAAGAGGAACTTTGGATGTGAGTTACATTTATTGCACTTAATTTTGGAGAATACATGTTTTGAGTGCCTGTGTTATTCATTTGGAGTCATGTATTTTAGACTGTAATGCATTGGATACATAGGCATGTAAGGCAGGCATATTTAAGGGTGAGGAGTCTTGATATTCTCACCTTGGGAATTATGTCGTGTTGGCATTGTTGTTGTCTGGTTGTTTTTCAGAGAGGAACCTTTATGGGTTGTACTTCAGGACCATGGGTTTTGCGATTTGATGTTCTAATTCTTGTGCACGAGGGTTAGACAACATGAGTTATCAAGTAAGGAGTTGAGGCTCCTATCATGAATGCTAGGGAGTAGGCACTAGGGGTCGAATGAGTACCCTGAGGATGAAACTCCACTAGAGAAAAAGAGGCAATAAGATCGCGTATCCTTGAGGTGAAACTCGACGGGGAAGGCAATAGGGGATACGATGTTTTTAGGACTTGTAATACAGTCCGACTGGACGTGTAGCTCGGCAGAGCAGGCAATACAATTACGATCTGAGGTATAGTTCGACAACGTGGATATGTGGCTTAATTTTGTGTTCCTCCACGTACAACGGAATCGGGTCTCCCCGTTACTGGAAGGTGTTATTTGGGTATTAAATTGTATTATTTTATTAACCATGTTTTCGGTGACATTTTGCATATATGGATTTTTATTCAAGATTTATGGGTTGAGTATTATGCCCCGCCCGTGTTTTGGGCGTTTTGGGAAATAAAGTATTGTTTGCGTCTTTATAAATTGGGAGTCCAATTACTTTTCATGTTTTGGGTGATTTTGGGGGCTAAAGTTTCCTTACAAAGGAATGTCTACGTTGGGACACTTGTCTTTAAAAAAATGTGTGTTATTGAAATATGAGTCCTCTTAACCACCAAGGCAACTGGATCAACTATAGGTTTATCAGCTTTATTCTTTTCATCTCCTATCTCCTCCATCTCTTCCTCATTTTGAGAGAAAAGATCAGTCAGTCTGAAGAAGAAGAAGAAGATGGTGATGATTTCTGAATCTGATGAAAAGATTAGTGATGATTCTGATGACGGCGATAACCTGAAGCAAGCAATGCTCCTATTGACCAATGCTTTCTAGAAGAAGTTTTACAAGAATCCAGGTTCAAACAATCAACGATATTTATCAGGATCACTGTTCTAAAACACTCGCCGTACAGCCGCCATGGCGCGCCATGGCACCAAGGCTTGTGTGTCACGCCACGTTATGCCCATGGCACGCCATGGCCTAATGCACAGTTATCGTAATGAGATATTTGATTTTTCTTTACGTTTTTAATATCTTATTTGCAAGTTTTTAATATATAACCTCATTTAACTTGCTTATTACTATTGACTCATTGAGTAACATTACAAAACATACGTTTTTATATATAATATTATATATGAATTAAAAATTTGACGCCATAAGTCACGCCTTGAAAACGCCTTGGCTTCGCCATGGCTCCTAAGGCTTGAGGCTTGGCCTCGCCGCCACGCCACGCCTCACGCCATTTAGAACCTTGATCAGGATCAAAGAATTTTGATCGCAGAGAGAGAGTACAAGGTAAAAGGTTTGAAGAGAAGATGCTTGAAGCAAATAAGTATGTGAATAGATATGAGGAAAAGAAAGAGGTTGAACCAGTAAAGTGCTACAACTGTGGCAAAGTAGGCCACTTTGCCAAAGATTGCCGAAAGCCAAAAGTTCCTAATTCTGAGTACTACAAGAACAATAAGCTTTTGGCCAAGCAGAAAGAAGCTGGCAAAGCTTTAATGGCCGAAGATGACTATTGGCTGGATCACTCTGAGCCTGAGAGTGACAAGGAAGAAACTGCCCATATGTGCTTCATGGGACAGAAAGTAGCTGAAGAAGATTCAGATGAGGAGGATTCTGAAGAGGTATGTGATATGACTGAATCTGATTCTTTAAATCAAATGCAATCCATGATGGTTGAACTTCAGGATCTGCAGTCTAAACTTAAACGCGAAAAAGGTATCATTGAAAAGAAAAACCAAACAATACTAAAACTCAACAATGATATTACTGAGAAGAATGTATTGATTGAGACTTTACATAAAAATATTGATACCAGTGCTCGAGAAAAGACTGTAATCAATAATCAATTATCTGAAACATCCTCAAAATTCAAATTGTGTGAACTTGAGATTAAAGAGGTTGCTAAAAAGTGCTTATCTTTAAAGAAAGAAAACAAGTATTTGGTTGAAAAAGTGATGGTTTGGAAGAAAAACTTTATACTAGAGGTCAGACTGATCAAACCATTCTTCTTAATAAACCAAAAGAGAGTAGTGATTGTTGGGGTATTGGTTACCATACCCCACATTATTTGAAAAAGGGTATTTCCAAAGTGCCTACTTTATATGATTTTGGTTTTCTAAAATTGGCACCTAAATATCCTGAACTCAAAGTCAAATGGACAAAATCATCAGATGAGGAAGAAGCTAAGGAAGATGAGAAAAGGAAAAATAAAATTAAAATGCAACTTCCATTTCGTTATGAAAAGTTGATTTCTAGTTACAGTTCCAAACAGTCAAAATTTCTTTCTAACGATTATTTTTAAAGCTATTCTACAGAGGAAATGGAGGCAAAACCGATTGGAGGCAAAATTTATGTTCCTCCACTCATTTTAGAAAGTAAAATTTATGAACTTGAGAACACTCTTGTCGAAGAGAGAATTTTGATTGGATTAGAACAAATGGCATTTTCAACTGTTCTTGTAAACACTGATTTCTCCGATACTTCCAAAGTTTCTAAATCAAATGATGTTAATGGTCTGTTTGATAAAGAGTTTGATTTTCTAAACTCTGATGGTTATTTTGATGAATGTGTTGATCAATTTGATTTTAATTCAAAACTTCCTGATCATTCTCAGTTTATTGTAAATTCCAAAGATTTACCAAGTGTATTTGAAAAGGGTGAATAATCAACGAAAGTTGATAAACAAGTTTCTGTGAGTACCAATCATGCCAAAGGTAAGAAGAGAAAGAATAGGCATTCACAAAAACAAATTAACACTAGTAAATCTAGGAAAATACAATCTTTTAAATCTCACAGTTCTAACTTGCAAAATTCATATGTTTCAGCTTTGAAAAAGAAAAAGCCTGAAGTGAAATCTGAATGGAGACCAAAGAAGAAAGTTGACGAGACTACAAAATCATGTTCTGATATTGAATGTAATAGGTTTACTGTTAGTGATTCTGATGTAATTGGTAATATTGCTTCTCATAAAACAAAACGTATATCTTCTTACAAGACTTACTCAATAAAGCAATTGCTCTAATTATCTTCGTCTACTACTCAGTCTTCACATATCGTCGAAATGATTTTGTGTCTCGACAATATTCTGATAATTGGTTTGGATCATATCATGTCTATAATCATAATATTGTTTCAAAAGTTTTTCAAAATCTCAAAGGGTCCAAATTCAAATGGATGCCAAAATCTTGTGCTAACTTGCTAGGACCCATCTATAAATGGTTACCTAAACTTGTTGTTACTCCTAACAGAACTGCAACTAACAAACATGGACCCAAATACTAGTGGGTACCAAAGCCAAAAGATTCATCTGTGTTAAGAAGTTAGACTTGTGAGTAAATCAGCTCTTGGATAACACAGTTCAAGACCCGTTCTTCAATGTTAAGAAGTTAGACTTGTGAGTAAATCAACTCAGGACTTGTTCTTCAATGTCAAAGAGTTTGACTTCTAAACACAACAGTTTATGACTCGTACCTCAATGATCAAAAGAAAGTGTACTTCGATGCATCAAAAGAGATGATCAACCTTCAAGGGGAAGTATACATATTACCTCTAATGATAATATTGCAAATGCATATTTTTAGGGGGAGTAATTGACTTCTGATTACATCTGATCAGAACTTGTTCTTAAAAGTTTTATTTCTTTCATATCTTTACTTTTCAATAAAGTTTGTGAATAAGACTTTTATACTTTGACGTCTTTTTGAGTACATGCAGATTTTGAGGGGGGTCTTACATGATCATATCAATCATGACTTAAGAGCTAACTTCATGAGATTTAAGCTGAGCGTAAGGATAATTCTACTCTTAATCACATTGTGTTTACAACTTTCACACATGAAAACATGTTTCTAAATGTTCAAACCATTTCTCGATTCTTAAATAGATTTCATGAATTTTGAAGTGTGATTTTAAATGTTTTCGTCATTATAAGCTTTCATGTTTAACAAACCGTGTGTTTCAAAAGTTTAAAACTTGTGTATTATATTTTTCATATACTGTCAAGTATTCATACACACCGGTTTCGTATTTTTGTTGATTTTATTATTATCATGTCTCAAAATAAAACAATTTTTCGATGGTAATAAACCTCGTTTGAACGCCATTGATATTTGATCGTTGATTCATTCAAAGCATTTCTTTCAAGAATGTCTATAATTGTTCTTATAGACAACATCCAATTTTTCATGACATAAGCTTTTAATGATAAATCATTCTTATTTGATCTTTTCCATACATTGTTAGATTCTGAAACAAGTCTTTTGTATTCATTTCATTCATTCAATATACTTGTTTTGAGAAAATCTTCCATGATTAAAATGCTCAAATCTTCATGATTATCTTCATGAGCATACAAATATCTGACATGTATTTCATACGGTGATTTAAATGAAAAAGTTAAACCAATTGAGCAAAATTTTGCTCTTAGGACAATATACATGGGAATTGTGTGAGCTTTACTGAACTTCTATGTATTCACGATAACCAGTGTTTCCTACCTGTGAAGTTATCCTTGAGTGATTGAGAGGCGAGGGGTCAATATCTGATTGTGAGTGTGTACTGAGCTAAAGTGAAAAAAGAGATTGGTTAGAAGTGAGCTCAATGTTCAAAAGAAAGAGGGTGAGAGATCAAAGTAAAAGAATATCAAACTTTGCACCAACTTTTTATGAGCCGGGCAGCCACATTACTGTTGTTTCACAATTATTTCGTGAACTTCATTGAAACAGACAACTAGACCATGCCAACCATTGCTCTAAACCCCACCAGCTACTAGTTTCTTTCTCAACAAAGAGATGTTTCAATTTTTCTTGGGACGCAACACATAATCTATCTTATCTTCATTTGGAAGATGTGGATATTGAAACAGAAGGAAGTTTGCCCTACCTTCGTACTTCGATCATGCACAATTGAGTCCGTGTAATACTATTGTTGTCTCAATGGTTTACACATTTGGAGCCTTTTATACACATTCTTGTTTAAATTCTTTCATACACAAGCACGAACACACAGAAAATTCATTTTTCTGTCAGAAATTCAATGATTGAATGGAAGACATGTGGAGTGATCATCAATAAAACTCCTTGTACATATTAACTGATTCATTTGTTGATTCAGGGTTACATTCTTATTTGTCTGAATTTGAAAAGATTCAGATAAATATATTATGAATTGACGGATGTTCAGTGGCTCTTATGGAAAGATCAGTGGTCAGAATATTATGACATTTCTTGAAGAAGTTTTGATGATTTCTATGCTCTACATCATCAAAAAAGGGAGAGGTGATCAAGAAATGTTTAATTTTGAGGAAGTTAAATGTTGGATTTGGGAGAGATAGTCAAGAAATGATATATGGGAGAAATTATTTCAAGAAATGACAAAGATTGAAAGATTTATTGTCAGAGTTATGGGGAGAATGGTCAGAATAATATCAAAAGTGCAAAGAATTCAGAAAGTTTGTTGAAGATTTACTGAAATTTTCTTTGAAAAATATTTGCTGAAGAAAAGTGACCTATATCTGAAGATAATTTCTTTTCTGAAGTCTGAAAGAGGTTTTTATTACCTTGGGGGAGATTGTTAAAGTTTTTTGCAAAAGATCTTCACAGACTTTGGAGGAGATTATAGAAGCTCTTAAGACAGTTCAAAGAAAAGACCGATTGATTTTGATCAGATTTACCCAAAGGGAGAGATTGACCATCAAAGGAAAAATTATTTGTCAGAAACTTAAAGAGAGAGAATGTTCTTGAACAGGGGAGAACGTGCTTTAAAGATGAAATTCATTTGAAGAGAAGTACAAGTTTATCCGAAAGGTGGAGATTGTTCTTTGATGCTGAAATTTAATCTGAATCCAAAGGGGAGTTTCAATGCATATATTTTTGGAGATGATCTTGAATCCAAAGGGGGATATTGTTGGTGCATAAATATGTTGGATCCAAAATCATGACGATGAAAGTCAAAGTCAAAGTCAAAGATCAAGTCAAACCTTCATTGCGAAAGTCAAAGTCTTTGTAATAAGTCAAAGTGTTTATTGTTTTAGTTTTGTCTTGTATTTGTACTGTGGTATAAATAGTTTTGTTTTCTTCTTGTTCTTAAAAACGTGAGGACAGAATACGCAGACATAGTAAATCTTAGAGAAAGAAATATTGTTTGAGAGCATCCTGCATACGAATTGTAATATTTCAATTGGAATCTAATCATATGACGATTGGGATTGAATTTCTTGTTGTTAATTTTTGATTAGAACTTTTACTGTGGGACAAACAATTGGTATCTGAGCACACAGTTGGTTCCCTAAAATAGGAATTGGAGTAAAGTTAGTTCCATTTTGATGCAATTTCCCTTGAATTTAAACACTAAACGATGCCCTCCCATCCCCAAAACTCCGTCAAAATCCCTCCTAACCCTAATTCTACTAGTTGAACCTCCTCTGATGCTCAACGTCCCTTCTCGATCATAGCAGATGAGGTTCTTCTTTGTAAAGCTTGAACCAGATGAAATCTCGTTGTAGCTAGAAGATGAGGTTGTTCTTATGTTCTTATTTAAATTTAGGGTTTTTTTCATCTTTGTCTTTGGATAATTTTTTGGAAGATCTTTCTATTCAAATTAAGATTTATAACATAGGGTTTAAGATATTTTATTTGAATTTGCTCATTTAATTACATCTGTTTTGTTTATTTGTTATATCTCATATTCTGTTATAACTATTGTTTAAAGACATTCCATATTTGGGGGTTTATTATAAAGAAGCTTTTTGAAAAGGTTGATCTGTTGGATTAGCCATATGTTTGTTTATATTTCTTGAGGGGTTATGTATAATCTCATATTCTTTATAGCACTTTTAGGAATGAACATAAAAGATTATATCAATGTTTGTTTGTATTTTATCGTAAATGGAGAGAAATATGCATCAAGGTTATGTTATTTATATGATCCAGATTTGTATGAATGTGTTTTGTAAAGAGAAATATGAGTTGTGTTATTCTTCTTCTTAATGTTTATCTACATCTACTCTGTTTGATTATTGTGATGGGTGTTGGTTGGTACTTGGTAGTGGTGAAAGGTGCTCGTGAGAGGTGGTGGTCGGTGGTGGTGATATGCTATGATAGTGGATAAGAAGATGGGAGTAAGGGGGTTAAAAAGATCAAATTGCTCTTCACCTGAGTGCAACAAGACCAAAACGAAAAAAATAACCGCTAGGCTTCTTTATTAGCCAAAGAAAAAATGGAACACCTGTGTATTTTATGCAATTTAAAAAATCAAAACGAAAAAAAGGGAAATTGACCCAAATGGCCATAATAGGGGGAGAGATTGGCCTCCTAGCCATTCCTCTCCCTCTTTTACACAAATGTCAATACCTACGCAAAAAGGGGGGTGCGCAATTGTGTACCCTTCCTTTTTTGTCGCGAGTACATTAAACCCTAATTTTGGTCTTCCAAATTGTAAGTAGCTGGTGCGCAAAAAAGAATTGTGCACCCCACCTTTTTTGCGCGCCTTCTTTTTTGCGTAGGTATTGACATTTGTGTAAAAGAGGGAGAGGGATGGCTAGGAGGCCAATCCTTCCCTCGTATTCTGACCATTTGGGTCAATTTTCAAAAAAAAACATAAATAAAGGATCAAAAATGCAATTCACTCTATACATTAAGGGGTTGTTTGTTTTCTTTTAAAAAACCTCTTAATGGCTCTTAACTCTGAATCATTCAGACCTTTTTATACACCGTCTCTTATCAATCAGGGTGTGTTTGGTTTGCAGACTGGATGGGACGGGACAGGACAAAAACTCACTGTCCCATGTTTGGCGTTACATGGGACAGAACAAAAATTCACTGTCCCACGTTTGGCACGACATGGGACTGGGACAAAGATTGGACAAGGTGGGACAAGATGGGACAAAAAAATGGTATTTTCTTGTTCCACCAAAATAGGTGGAACAACATGGGAAAAAAGTGAGACAGAGACTAAAAATCATTGATCTACCGCCAATTGATGTATAATCCTAATATGGTATTAGTCATAAGGGTCACCACTACCCATCGCCACCACTACTACCATCGCCGGCCACCAGTAGCCATTGTCAATCACCGTCGAACACCTATACCTATGTCTCCACCACAAAAACCACCTCCACAACCATCGGCCATCGCTACCACTACTACCATCGTCGACCACCTCTACTAACACCGATCACGACCACCTTTGGTCGCCACCACCATCAACGGCCACCGGTAGCTGTTAAACCAAAGATCTCTAAATCGTAGAGTGAGAAAGTAGAGAGAGAGTAAGCGCAAAGTAGAAGATCTTGTATTGAATATGCGTGAGGTGTTACAAAGACACAAGACCAAAGGGACTTAAATACCCTGGTCAATACAACACAGTATGAGACTCTACACACAGTATTAAACCACGCCTATAAATACAATGATTACTATAAAATCAGACTTAACAATCTCCCCCTTAGTAATCATTGGCGCTGTGGTCTTAAAAAACAATCTTCTAAATCAGCATGGACCATCTAAGCGACTTTACAAAGCTTTCTGACTTTTAAAAAAAAAATTCTTCTCAGCATCTTTCAGTTTGAGTTATCTTTGCTGCCTTGACAAGACTGGACCAGTTTGAAATAAACTTGAAAGACCAATCGGTTCATCAGCTTGTGCTCTAAACGACACACCTCTTTTAAATGACCTTGAATGAACAATGATGGTTGGAGCAGGAACAACAAAAGATGTAGTATAGCTGAGAGAATAGAATCTTGAGCAGCAGAATCTTGATCAGCAGATAAACGTTTGAGCTATTTGTCTCTTTAACACCTCCTTAACTTCTCCCCCTCATGACCTTGATGATTGGGATCAACTTGGTCATGCAAATGTTGGAGACGAGACAACTTAAGATCTGCAAAATCAGATTAAAGAAAAAAACAGGGAAGGTTTGCGCGACACATTGGTGGCGTAAAAGGAGGTTTGCGCTAGCCGAAGGTGGCGCAAAGTGAAGTTTGCGCGACCAACTATTGGCGCAAATCTGACTTGAACTCAGAAAATTTTTACTTGTTAAGCTCTTTGACTCCCCCTACACAGATGCACTAAATTTTACAATTCAAGTTAGCATTCATGTAGAAAATCAGATACTCCCCCTTGAAACCAGATATGATCTTTTCAGAAAAATCTCCTTTTTCACTCCCCCTTGAATAATGCACACCCATTTATAAAAATATGAGAACACAAAAATGTAAACATCAATGTAGAAAGAAAAAAATACTGAATACGTATTTTGAAACGACTAAATATATAAAAATTTAAACAGAAACAAATAAAATTGTACTTAGTAAAATATCACAATAAAATCCATCAGATGAAATCAAATGTATGTGTTTGGATACAGAAACAAGTTTCATTGCATATCAAGTTAAGACATGGTCAGTTTCAAAAACTTCCATCAATCTATTCAGTGTGCAAGTATGCGAACTTTGATTAGCTTCAAGAAAATGCAATTCTAAAATTATAATAGAGAACTTTGCAAATAATCACACTAAGCCATCAAGAATTCAGACTTTCACAAATTTATAGGTTTATTGCAACTCAGAAATATCACCAAGTATCATGAGATGTGTGCTCATTGGCATCTTTTTAGCATTGTGCTCTATGGCATCTTTACATGAGGGTGGTCTTTGGCATCTTTTAAGCTTGTGCACTTAGGCATCTTTTAATCAACAAGTTTGGTAAGTAAAGAACATGTCGTAAACGTAACTTTCTATCTCACCCTATTGCAGGATTTGGGTCAGCCGCTCCCAGACCAGTTGGCCTTAGGGACTAGGTGTCAAGCACCCCTTAGAACTTACTCTCCCAAATCAGAAAGGCTACATCGACACATCCTAAACCCATTCATACCAGTAAAACATGACTTTCGATCTGGTTCTATAGAAGGATTTGGGTTCGATCACTCCCAGATCAAATGACCTTAGGGGACCAGATGACAAGCATCCTACAGAACTTACTTTCCCAAACCAGAAAGATCACAGGTACAAACTTTTAAACTTAGAGATTTCTGATTTATAAGAATTTAATAATCATCTCAATCACAAGGTTTTTACGTCTAAGTGCTTAGCCCATATTTTCATTACGATCCAAAATTCCAACTTTTTAGGTTTTCTAAGCATTGTAAACTATAAATATTCCGAATTACACAACTTTAAGGCAATATCAAAAGCTACAAACATGTTGCTGACTTTTCGACTTTTGTTAGACTTGAAAGATGAACATATAAAACTTTGATATAAACAAAACAACTTGAAAATTTATCCTTCACACACATTTTATTCAAAAGAAAGAAAAAATTGTAAAACTTTTACTTTATAGAATAACATTTGGAAAGGTTTAAACTTTTAAAATCAACATGCCGATATTTGAAAATAGAAATATTTGATCGGCAAGTTTATATTCAATTGAAACAAAATATAATTCAATAATATTATCTTTCACATAATGTATATAAAAAAAATTGTGTTTCTTTTGAAAAAATTGGGTTGAACAAAATCAGGGTTTGAATAAGATTGCTCAGATTCTTTTTAAAAAAATATGAGAAAACTGGAACAACATTATCAGATATAAATGCAGCGGAATAAAGTAGATGCACTCACAGTTTCTCATTAGTCAGAAGCTTAAAAGCATTGAAGAACGAGTTCTAAACTAACATGTTTAGAAGTCGATGTCTTTGAAGCACGGGTTCTGAGCTGAATTACTCAAAAGCCAAAAAGTTAACAATGAAGTCCGGGTCTTGAGCTGAATTACTCAAGAGACATATTTTTCTTACTCCCCCTTGACATGAGTTGCCTGCAACTTTGAGTTAGATTGAGATTTTGGTACCCACTTGAATTTGGGCCCATGTTCGTTAGTTGCAGTTCTTATGGAGAAATAATTACAAGATTTGACAGTTAAAGCACAAGAAAGATTATCAAAAAAATAAGCACAGTTATCAGATGAATACAAAGCATAATCATCTGAACTAGAATCCGAGGAAGAATATGAGACATGTTTGGAAATTCGAATCATTTGCTTTCTAGAGTATTTTGAAATTTTATTACAAGTAGCAAATGAATCACTTTTATAAAGTTTGTCTACACATCTATCCCCATCAATCTGAAATTCATCTGATATCCGCTTCGCTCTCCAAATTTGCTTTGTTGACTTGCTCAAAGTCCTATCTGAAAGAATAGAATCAGAAGAATTAGAACTTTCAGAAAGAACTTTGTGAATCTAAGATCAATGAATCTCTAGAGAGAGAAAGTAGAGAGAGAGCAAAGTAGCGCAAAACAAAGAATGTATTGAATGTGTGAGTGTTGTTCTTACAAGGAACCAAGACCAAAGGGACTTAAATACCCTTGGTCAATACAACACAGTATAAGACAACTAGACACAGTATTAGACCAAGCCTATAAATACAATGATTATTATAAAATCAGACCTAACAATCTCCCCCTTAGTAATCATTGGCGCTTTGGTCTTCAAAAATTCATCTTCTAAATCAGCACGGACCATCAAAGCGACTTTATGAAGCAATCTGACTTTTAAAAGAAAAATTATTCTCAGCATGTTGGGAACTAAAGATTCTACTAAGTGTAGTTACTACTGCCAGAACAAGTTGAAGATTAATACTGCTAAGTGTTACTACTGCTAGTAGAATTAATGCTGCTAGTTAAAGTTAGTACTGCTTGAACAAAGTTAGTACTGCTTAGCTAGTTAGTACTGCTAGTAGTTAGTACTGCTTGCAGTTAATACTGCTAATTGAAGTTAATACTGCTGAGCATTATTAGTGCTGCTAAAGAGATACGGATGGAAAGTACTACAGCTGGATATACTGAAGATATACTTAGAAGATATACATGGAAGATATACTGAAGATTTGTTTATTCTTTGTAATTATCTTTTTATCAGTATATGTATAGATTGTGTAGAATAGATAGAAAGAACTTTTGATAATTGTTTTTCAAGAGAAAAATCGACCTCAAGGCATAGATCCTAATTCTAGAGAAGTAGAATTCGTATTGGTGAGTCTGTTCATCAATATTGAGGTTGAGAGTGTAATCTTGTAACTTTAAGCATTCAATACAAGCTTACTGTTTGATCATTATATACTGTGTTTGATTACTGTATTATTAAATATCAAAGTGTTTTTCCGCAACTTCTTTGATATTAGTTTCTGAGTATAAATTCTTGTTAAGAATTCGATCCTGACAAGTGGTATCAGAGCAAGTATTCTCAGAAACCTGCAATCATCATTCTTCCTTGAAATCAGACATCATCATGGCTAAAGGTTCAGAGTCTTCAAGCCCAGAAATTCCTACAGAGGTAACATCTAATCTTTGTTCCAAATCCTGTATTGAAACTGTTAAAAGGTACAGGGATCACAACCAGAAAATGAGTGATGACCTGAAGAGATTAGAAAAGGACATAAAAGACTATGTAAGAATTGTTGAGAGGTTTGAGGAACAGATTAAGAGTTTCCAAGCCAATGAGCTTCAACACTCTTATGACACAAACTACTGGAAGTGGGAGAAAGATCAGTATGAATTTAAGCTGAAAAAGTCTAAAGAGGAGAATGAGAAGATAAAGAGTGAGTTTGAGAAAGCCAAGCTGGATATTGAGAAATTTTCCAATGCTTCTAAAGCAATGGACTCTTTGCTCCAAACTCAAATCCATGACAAACTTAGAAGAGGAATAGGCTATAACACCACACCACCACCATACAACAACAATTACATTCCTCCTATATCAAACTTACTAGAGACCAAGGATAGGAAGGAATTGCCTGTTGGAGCCACTAAGGTAGATCCTTTAGACAAAGTGGTGGTTGAAACAGACTCTGAAGTAGAGAACTCTAGTGAAAAGAGTAATGAGAACACTGTGAGTGGTGAGATTCCTCTAGAAAATAACATTATCACCAATGAGGGACGTGGAAAGGCTTGGATCAAGTCTAAGGACATAGAAAAGACTGAGGGAAAGTCTGAGAGGGTCCATTATAAGCAAACCACAGTTGTGAATCCTGTCCCTTGTAAACAGTGTTCTTGCAATAAATCTGAGCCCCAAAAACATGATAAACCAAGGGGAAATCAGAGAAACTGGAATAATCAGTGGGCACAAAAACAAGGAGTTAATTTGAGTAAAATCAATAGACCAAAACCTTGTTTTATCTGTGGCAAATTGAATCATCTTGCCAAACACTGTTATTTCAACCCTATCAACCAAAGAGTCACTTGTCAAAGAAAACCACAAAACTCTTTTGGTTATAGGAGTCAGAGAAGGAATCATATGGCTGAGAACAGAGCACCTATAAGATCACATGCTCATAACAAGTTTGCTAAACCAAAGAAAATTACTCCAAATAAGCCAAGGAGTAATTCAAAGACAAAGAAAGCAAGCAACTTTGTTCAAGTTTGGGTTCCAATTGCAAAGAAACCTGTTAGTACTGCTAACCAAGTTAGTACTGCTAACAAGGCTAGTGCTGCTTCTAGTAGTAATGCAGCTAAACCTATAATCTTGACAAAATATTCCAGCCATGAGATTCCTAAACAACTCATTCAGACCAAACTGACATATTATATTAATGAGAAAGGTCAACCCAAGACCACCTTGGCTTGGGTTCCATCCAAGACTAACTGATTTATCAAGTGTGCAGGGCAATCAAAAGCTCAAGAGGAAGAGCATTCAGAATGAAGAAAATGGTTGCTCTTGGCACATAACAAGGAACATGGACTGCCTTCAAATTCTTTAAAAAATTTTTTTTTGATGAAGGACATGTTACTTTTAATCCAGCAGAAGGTTGAAGTTAGAAATACTTCAGAGGGAGTAATGATCATGAAGGATCAAGAAGAAAAGGATCAGGGGATGAACAAAGTAGTAAAAAGTAAGAGAAAAGGGATGGTGTCAAAAAGTGTAAGAGTAGTTAATACTGCTAGTAGTTAATACTGCTAGTGGTTAATACTGCTTTCAGTTAATACTGCTAGTAGTTAATACTGCTTTCAGTTAATACTGCTAGTAGTTAATACTGCTAGTTCAGTTAATACTGCTAGTTCAGTTAATACTGCTCGCGGTTAATACTGCTAGTTAGTTAATACTGCTCGTGGTTAATACTGCTCGCGGTTAATACTGCTAGTTAGTTAATACTGCTCTAGGTTAATACTGCTTATATTCCGAATACTATAAATACCTTTTGCCCGCCTAAAAGCTTATAACGACTCTTTGCATACTATTCACCTGCGCTCTAAACCCTTTCTCTCTCAAAGTTCAAAGTTTTCAGGCAAGAATCTTCAAGGTCTATGGCATCCATGGCGTTCATTGATGAGCACAATGAAATTGCGATGCTCCAAAAGCCAAAACAATCTGAAGGTTTTCATCAGATAGTCGACTTTCTGAAGTCGAGCCACATTGCTCATGCTCTTACTGTATCACCTACAATCTACATTGAGCACCAAAGGCAGTTCTGGGCTAATGCAACCATTGTTGTGGAAAATGGTGTGCAAATGATCAATACAAGAATCTGTGATCACTCACTTACAGTTACTGAAGAAGTCATTCGCATCAGTCTACGTCTAGACGATGCCGCTGGTATAATGTCTATCTCTAATGATGAACTGTTTTCTAATCTTACTAGAATGGGGTATGGAGGCCCATTGGGTGTTTTCAAATTCTCAAAAGCAAAATTTTCACCCCAATGGCGTTTTCTTGTTCATACCCTAATGCATTGTATCTCCAAAAAGACCACTGGATGGAGTGAGTTCAGCAGTCCAATTGCATATGCTTTGGTATGCTTGGCTACATCCAGAAGGTACAATTTCTCAAAGATGATTTTCAATGATCTTGTATCAAATATGGGAAACAAAAAGAGTTTCTTTATGTATCCCAGATTTGTTCAGGAAGTAATTAACCATGAATTGACGGACATACCTCAACCTGTTGGGGTATATGTACCTAAACCCCCAAAAGGCAAGGTTTTCTCAAATATGAGAAGATCTGCTGGGGACTCGGAAGGAGCTGACACCCCATTGTTCTCTACAATGATGGTGGTGTCCCAAACCACTGAAGGTATGGCAGCAGGGTCAAGGCCCTCATTAGACCATCCCACTGCTAGCCAAGCCCAACCTTCTCACTCAAAAACAATTCCCCAGTCCATTCTTACAAAACCAACCTCTCCAATTACCCAAACTTATCAAAGAAAACAGGTAAAGAAGGCTCCTTCCCTTCTTGTACCATCACCCACACAGCCTTTAAGCCCTCTAAGGGAGAATTCTCCCCTAGAGAATATCCAAAGGGAAACCACAAGGGTGTCTCCCAACCCAAAGGAGGTGCTCTCTGAGGAGGAGGTAGAGCATATGGGAGATGAGGCTGCCACTACTCCTGCTAACACAGAGGAGGACAGTGGTAACATCAATAAGACCTCCCCCATGGCAACTTTGAATGAGCAATCATTTGAAGGTCCCTGGTGCCAAGAAACCACAGGGGTGGATAGTGCTTCTGCTAGGCAGAAGACTTCCACTACTAAAAGATCCAATGATCCTTCAATAGGGGGTAACACTCCTGGAGAAGGTGAGGACAGATATAACTATGATGAATTGATGGAGACCATGGGAAACATCAACCAGGATGTCATCAAGCAAGGAAAAGAAATAGAGGAGATGAAGCTGGTGATCCTGTCACAACAAGTCCAGATTGAAAAATTAAAGAAGATGGTTACCAGGCTGGTTCAAAAGAAAAGAAGGAAACAGTTTGTACTCAAAAAGAGGGACAAATTTCAAGATTCTTTCAACAAGGGGGAGAAGCATGAAGGGGAAACGGTTGAAAAGAAAGCTGAAGTTGAGGGGGAGACAGAGAAAGAGATGGAAACAGAAACTGAAGCAGCAGAAACTGTTAATACTGCTGAAGCAACAGTAACAGAAGCAGCAGTAACAGGGCTTTCTGTTGAAGAAATGGAGATTGTAGAAACACTAGTCAAAGCAAAGAATGACACTCCTGAGGCTACTCAAAAGGCTAAGGGAGTAGTCATCAATGAAGGAAAAGTTCAACAAAAGGCAACAGAAAAGGCAAAGGAGACAAAAGGAAAAGGAAAGGAGAAAATGGTTGAAGCTGAACTGCCTGCCAAGAAAAAGAGTCAAATTGAAATGGATGAGGAGATGGCAAAGCAGCTTCAAGAGCAAATGGAAAAAGAGGAGCAATGTCAAACAGAAACTGATAGAGAACTTGCAAGGATAATGGCCAAGAAGTTAAATGCAGAATACCAAAAGAGTTTGAAAGAAGCAGCTCAGGTCAAGAAAATCCAGGTTAAGAAGATGCCAATTCAGAAACAAAAGCAGAAAAGACAACCCTCCAAGACATTTTTGGCCAATCAGGAAAGAAGAAAGATGATAAACTTCCTGAAAGGTGCAATTGGTGTTAAGGGGGAGATGTTTACCAATATGGCATACAGTCAGGTTGAGGAATTGTACAAGAAAGAAATGGCTAAACTCCAAGGGGACTCATCTCAAAGGGAAGAGGCTGAAAGAAGAATGAAGGAGAGGTATGATCTAAATATTCAACAACCATTCCCTGAGGAGACCACACCTTCAAAGGATAATGCTGAAGAAATGAAGGAAAAACAAGAGAATGCTGGTATAGAAATCAAATATGCAAAGAGGATGAAGACAATTGCTTCCAAAAAGCAGTCTAAAAGGCCAAGAGTGGAAGAAAGAGCAGAAACTAAAGCAGAATCTTCAGTCACACCTTCAGCAGAACCTGTGCAGAACTCAGAACAGTCCAAAGAGCAATCAGATGAGCATGTGGGGTTGTATATGACTATAGTAAAACCTGTACAGGCTGTTCCAATCTCTATGCAAGCTCCAGAGATCATCTTCTGGGATATTTTGAGAGACAATGGAAAGAATTTCTTCAGAATCAAGAGAGCTGATGGTTCATTTGAAGCTTATTCAACATGGGGGAAAGTCATTAGAAGTTGTTCAAGAGCCGATATGGAAGAACTATATAAAGTTGGGATGAAACTTTATGAACCTGTGTTGAAAGGTACTGAAGAGAATCTTCTCAAAGTGGCAATGGAATACTTATGTATGATGTTTGATCCAGAGAAGGTGGTGCATAGGATTAAAGATCTTCATCATGAGTATGTGTTCAAAAAGATTGATCATTGGATACTCTTTGAAAACTGTGGTGTGTACATGATTACAATTGATAAATGTTATCATGAGTACTACCTAGTTGACAAAATATATGATCATAGCAAGCAGAAACTTGAAGGGATGCTGAAAGCTAAGTTAGTATGTACTAAGGATTCAGAAATGGCCAGAATTGTGGTAAGAAGAACTATCAATCAAAGTCTGGGCCTAGATCCAAATTTGGGCAACTAAATGTAAGGTGTTGAAAGCATCTTGAAGAATATCTGAAGAACTTGACTTCTCTTCTAAAAGTCAAGTTAGGGGGAGATTGTTGGGAACTAAAGATTCTACTAAGTGTAGTTACTACTGCCAGAACAAGTTGAAGATTAATACTGCTAAGTGTTACTACTGCTAGTAGAATTAATGCTGCTAGTTAAAGTTAGTACTGCTTGAACAAAGTTAGTACTGCTTAGCTAGTTAGTACTGCTAGTAGTTAGTACTGCTTGCAGTTAATACTGCTAATTGAAGTTAATGCTGCTGAGCATTATTAGTGCTGCTAAAGAGATACGGATGGAAAGTACTACAGCTGGATATACTGAAGATATACTTAGAAGATATACATGGAAGATATACTGAAGATTTGTTTATTCTTTGTAATTATCTTTTTATCAGTATATGTATAGATTGTGTAGAATAGATAGAAAGAACTTTTGATAATTGTTTTTCAAGAGAAAAATCGACCTCAAGGCATAGATCCTAATTCTAGAGAAGTAGAATTCGTATTGGTGAGTCTGTTCATCAATATTGAGGTTGAGAGTGTAATCTTGTAACTTTAAGCATTCAATACAAGCTTACTGTTTGATCATTATATACTGTGTTTGATTACTGTATTATTAAATATCAAAGTGTTTTTCCGCAACTTCTTTGATATTAGTTTCTGAGTATAAATTCTTGTTAAGAATTCGATCCTGACACAGCATCTTTCAGTTTGATTTGTCTTTGCTGCCTTTGACAAGTTTGGACCAGTAGCTTGTGCTCTACACGACACACCTCTTTTGAAAGAACTTGAATGAACTGTGGTGGTCGGAGTAGGAACAACAAAAGAATTAAAATTGCTGATAGAATAGAATCTTTGAGTGAATCTTGATTAGCAAATAAACTTTTGAACTCTTTGTCTCTTTAACTTCTCCTTGACTTCTCTGATTTCTCCCCCTCATGACCTTGATGAGCTGGGTCAACTAGGTCATGCAAAAGTTGGAGACAGCGTAAGATCTGCGAAATCAAATAAACAGAGAAAATAGGGAAGGTTTGCGCTACTAGTTGGTGGCGCAAAGCGTGATTTGCGCTAACAGAGAGAAGCGCAAAGTGAAGTTTGCACGACATACAGGAAACGCAAAATGAGGTTTGCGCATGAATCTGTTGGCGCAAATTAAGCTTTGCTCTACCAACGTGTGACGCAAATCTGACTTGGAGTCTGAAAATTTTTACCTGTTAAGCCCTTTGACTCCCCCTACACAAATGCACTAAATTTGACAATTCAAGTTAGCATTTATATAAAGAATCAGACACTCCCCCTAAAAAACGGATATGATCTATGAAAATATTCTCTTTGTTCAGTCCCCCTTGAATAATGCACAAACCCATTAAAATATATTTATGAGAACACAATGATCAAATATCAATGTAAAAGAAAAATATACTGAATATAAATTTTGAAACAACTAAACATATAAAATTTTAAACACTAAACAAATTAAATTCTACTTAGCAAAATATCACAGATTTATCAATCATTTGAAATCAAATATATGTTGTTAGATACAGAAACAAGTTTCATTGCATATCAAGTTTAAACATGTTCAGTTTCAAAAACTTCCATCAATCTATTCAGTGTGCTCGCATGCGAATCTTCGATTAGAGAACTTTGCATGTATTCAAACTAAGCCATCAAAAATTAAGATTTTCACAAATTTATAGGTTTATCGCAACTCAAACATATCACCAAGTATCATGAGATGTGTGCTCATTGGCATCTTTTAGCAGTGTGCACATTGGCATCTTTTGAATCAAGAAGTTATTTAAGTAAAGAGCATGCCGTAAACGTAACTTTCTATCTGACCCTATTGCAGGATTTGGGTCAGCTACTCCCAGACCAGTTGGCCTTAGGGGACTAGGTGTCAAGCACCCCTTGGAACTTACTTTCCCGAATCAGAAAGGCTACATCGACATATCCTAAACCCATTCATACCAGTAGAACATGACTTTCGATCTGGTTCTATAAAAGGATTTGGGTTCGATCACTCCCAGATCAAATGACCTTAGGGGACCAGATGACAAGCATCCCAAAGAACTTACTTTCCCAAACAAGAAAGGTCACAGGTACAAACTTTTAAACTTAGAGATTTATGTATTTTAAATATATATTGCATCTCAATCACTTAGTTTTACATAAAAGTGCTTAGCCCATATTTCCATTACAAATCATAATTTTGACTTTTTAGGATTTCCAAGCATTGTAAACTATACACATTCCGAATCACACAATCTTTAAAGCAGTAACAAAAGTTTCAAACATGTTGCTAACTTTTCGACTTTTGTAAGACTTGAAATTTGACCATATAAAAACTTTAATATAACAAAGCAACTTGAAAATTTATCCTAGACACACATTTTATTCAAAAGAAAGAAAATCTGTAAATCATTTACTTTATAGAATAAAATTTGTAAAGATTTAAACTTTTAAATACAATATGCCGATTTAAAAAAAAAATCATTAAAGACAAAATGTAAAGAATTCGGCAAATTGATATTTAGTTAAAACAAAATAAAATTCAATAATATTATCTTCCATAAAAAAAATTTGTGTCTCAAATTTTAAAAAAAAAATTGGATTATACAAATTCAAGAGTTAGTCGAACAAGCTCAGATTCTTAAAAAAATATTGAGAAAAACTGGAATAGCATCATAGTCAGAGAAATATGCAGCGGAATGAAGTAGATGTACTCACAGTTTTTCATTAGTCAGAATGCTGAAGCATTGAAGACCGAGTCCTAGACTGACTTGTCTAGAAGTCAAAGTCTATGAAGCACGGGTTCTGAGCTGAAGTACTCAGAAGCCAACATTCTCTTACTCCCCTTTGACGTGTGGTGCTTGCAACTTTGAATCAGATTTAAATTTGGGTACCCACTTGAATTTGGGCCCGTGTTTGTTAGTTGCATTTCTTATGGGGAAATAATTATAAGATTTGACATTAGAAGCATGAGAAATATCATTAGAATAATAAGCACAACCATCAGAAGAGAAAGCATAATCATCAGAACTAGAATCTGAAGATGAATATGAGACATTTTTGGAAATTTGAAACATTTGCTTTATAAAATATTTTGAAACTTTATTACAAACAGCAAATGAATCACTATTATAAAGTTTGTCTACATATCTATCTCCATCAAACATAGAATCAGTAGATGTCCGCTTCGTTCTCCAGATCTGCCTTGATCGAGCGCTCAAAGTCCTATCTGTAAGAATTGAATCGGAAGAATTAGAACTGTCATAAATAACTTTATCTTGTTTCTTCGACTTCTTTGATCTTCTTCTTTTACGCTTAGGTTTATAAAATTGATCATTTAGCGTAAAAGAATCATCAAGAATTTTAGACTTAATATTTAAATCAGAAGAAATAATTTTACCCAAGAAACAAATCTGATCAACTAATAAATCTGAATTTTCCTCGGAGTCTGAAGAATTTTGAGAAAAGATTTTAAAATTATACTTTTGTTTACTTGAGAATCAGAAGAAAGGCTAGAAATAGAATATGGTTTTGGAGAAAATAATTTTTCTTCAAGACTTGACGTCATGAAAGAAAGAATAATATCAGATTCAATTTTCTTTAAAATATTTTGATCTTCTATCTTATCTTTAAGATTGATGATTTTACTTTCTAATACTAACAGAGGAGTATATTTCTTAGAATCATAAATGATTGGAGAAATATTTTCCTTATCAGAATTAGGAACATAAGGATCAATAAAATCATCAGACATTGAAGATTTGATAGGAGATATATCATTTAAAACTCTTCTTCCTCTCCTTGATTTTTCAGGAAAATATTTTGCATTTTCGCTTGTATAAACAAAAGGAATTTCCTTTTTCTTGTTATTTGATCTTTTCTTATTTTCGATTTCTAACACTTGCTTCTCATTCATCCAATCAATTTTAAACTGAGGAGCATAATGAGCAAGAGTCAGATAATCGTATTTATATAAAGTTGGGGATTTTTCAATTGCATTGTTTAAACAATGAGGATTTTCAAAACCAAGTCCCCACCTTTGTTTTAAAGCTTCTTCACTCCTTGGTTTGTTCATAAAAATTGTTTGTTCAGATTGGTTTCTTCGATATAACTTTTCTTCTAATTTATTTATTTTATCTGAAAATTCATCTTTTAAAGAAGTCATAGCAGTCAAAGACTCAAGATAAGTCTTATTTGAATTTTCCAAATCATCTAATTTCTTTTGAAAGATGTCTTTTGTATTTCTAAAATAGATTTTTCATCTTTCAAAGAAATTTTCAGTTTGTCAATCAAATCTGACTTTTCAGAATTTAAATTCTTTTCAGATAAAAGCTGTGAACGCAAATCAGATAAAGTAGTTATAATGATATTCATCTGAGAGGATATAAAATTGTAATCAAATTCTGAATATACCTCATCTTCATCAGTGTCAGAATCAGTATCATCATCATTTTGATCATCTCCAACGAAACACATGTGAGCAATCTCGACATTTGCAGCTTCATCGTTGGAGTGATCTAGCCAAAACTCTTCTTCGGCTAGCAAAGTTGTTCCACTTTCTCTCTTCTCAGCAAGTTCTAGCTTCTTTCGATAATAAGCTGAGTCCCTAACCTTCTGTTGGGTCAGAAATAACCAAGTCTAGTTAGTACTGCTAGGTGATGAAATATTACTACTGCTAGTAGAATTATTACTGCTTGAAGAGTTAGTGCTGCTACTTTAATAGTTAGTACTGCTTGGAGAGTTAGTACTGCTAGTAGTTAGTACTGCTTGAAAGTTAATGTTGCAAGTAAAAGGTTAATACTGCAAGCATGATAATACTGCTGATGATGTTAATGTTGCTGGATAAGGACAAAGTTAATACTGCTATTGAGTTAATGTTGCTTCTGAAGATAAAGATGGATTGATGCGGAAGAATAGGAGATGAAGATAATTATGGACTGGATTCTGAAGAATAATATCCTTTGTAATTATCTTGTAATTAATTATGTATATATAGTCTAGAAGTTCTTGATAGATATACATTGATAGAGTTGTTTTTGTTTAGAGAATTAACCTCAAGACTAGTATTGATCCTTTCTATAGAGAAGTATAGAACGTCTGTTGAGTCTGTTCAACAGATTGAGGTTGTGTTTGTAATCATTAAGTTTTATGCAATATAAACTTATGATTTGAGTTCATATTCTGTGTTTTTTATTAATTGTTAAAGTGTTATTCCGTAACTTCTTTAACATTGTTTCTGAGTTTGTATTAAATTCTTGTTTAGAATTTTCGATCTTGATAAGTGGTATCAAAGCTAGAAAACTCATAAATCTATAATCATGGACGGTTCAAGCGATAGTGTTCTAGTCTCAAAGGTTCCCATACTCAAACCCAATGAGTTTGACATGTGGAAAATCAGAATCAAGCAATACATTCTTCTCACCGACTTCTCAATGTGGGATATCATTGAGAATGGTCCCTCTGATGGAGGAAAGATGAATGAAGATGGCAAGAGACCTCCACCAAAGACTGATGGAGAAAGAAAGATGAGGCAGACAGAGATGAAAGCCTTGAGCACTCTGCTCTTGGCTATACCTAATGAGTACCAACACCAGTTCTGCAACTGCACGGATGCTCAAATTCTATGGAATGCACTGGAGAAAAGATTTTCTGGTACCAAAAGTACCAAGAGAAATTAGAAGGCCATCCTGAAGCAGCAATATGAAAACTTCATGTCTACAAAGAATGAGTCCATGACTCAAACTTTTGATAGATTTAATAAGTTAATTGGTGAATTGGCTACTGTTGGTGTTCAGATAGATCAAGATGATGGCAACAGAAAATTTCTAAGATCTCTTGGTGATGAATGGACTATGTACACTGTCTCCTTCAGACAGAATGACCAACTGGAGGACAAGGAACTGGATGACCTCTATAATGACCTTAGAGTGTTTGAAGCAGAGGTAGAAGCAAAGAAGAGGCCCTATGGATACTCATACAATGCTGCTCTTTTATCATCTTCTACTGATTTTGCTGCTAATACAGAATCAGTTAGTGCTGCCCATGGATCAAAGCAAGATGGAGCTAATGACTCAGTTTTAGAAGCTTTTCTAGCCAGTCATGCTAATTCCACTCTAATTAATGATGACTTAGAACAGATAAATGTTGATGATCTGGAAGAGATGGATATCAAGTGGCAGATGGCTATGCTCACAATGAGGGTAAAAAGATTTATCAAAAGGACTGGAAGAAACAACTTTGCTCAGAAAAGAGAAGATGGTGTTGGATTTGATAAATCCAAGGTTGAATGTTACAAGTGTCACAAGCTGGGACAATTTGCAAGAGAATGCAGAAGTGGATTGCCTCAACATCATACTAGCAACCATCAACCATCACAATCCACTAGCTTCAACAACAGGAACTCTTCTCAAGCCCTTGTTTCCCAAGAAGGAATGGGATTTGATTGGATTGACCAAGCAGAAGAAGCAGTTCAGAATCAAGCTTTGATGGCCGAAGATTCAGAGTCATCAAGCACTGCACTTCCCACAGAGGTAACATCTAACCTTTGCTCTAAAACCTGTATTGAAACTGTTAAAAAGTACAGGGATCACAATCAGAGCATGTGTGATGATCTCAAAACGCTAGAGAAAGATAGAAGAGAGTATGTTTTGATTGTTGAGAGGTTTGAAGAACAAATTAAGTCATATCATGCTAATGAACTTCAACATTCTTGTGATACCAACTACTAGAAGTGGGAGAAGAATCAGTTAGAGATTGAACTAGAGAAGGCCAAAGTAGAATGTGAGAAAATTAAGAGTGATTTTGAGAAGGCCAAACTAGATATTGAGAAATATTCCAATGCTTCTAAAGCAATGGACTCTTTACTCAAAAATCAAGTTCATGACAAACTGAGAAGAGGAATAGGCTATAACACCACCCCTCCACCATACAAAAATAACTATATTCCTCCCATCTTAGACCTCTTAGAAAGACAAGACAAGAAGAAATTACCTGAAGGAGCCACTGAAGTAGATCCTTTAGACAAAGTATGGTTGAGGCAGATTCTGAAGAAGAGGACTCTAAGTGTAAGAATAAGGAAGACCATAAATATATTCCCTTAGAAAAGCACATTCTGACAAATGAAATGGGGGGTAAACCATTTGTCGAAAGTGAGAAAATGGAGAAGTCCAAAAGTGGGGAAGAGACTGTGAAGAGTGAGAAGGCTGAAAATTCTAAGAGAGGGAAGGGAAAGGTACAGGGGGTCCATTACATGCAAACCACTGTTGTTAATCCCTGTACTTGTAAACAGAATCAGCCCCAACAACATGATAAAACAAGGGGAAATCAAAGAAACAGAAATAATCAGTGGGCTTTAAAACAAGGAATTGATCTGAGAAAAATTAACAGACCAAAGCCTTGTTTTATCTGTGGCAAGTTAAATCATCTAGCCAAACACTGTTATTTCAATCCTATTAACCGAAGGATCACTTTTCAAAGAAATATACAAAATCCTGTTGGTTATAGGAAGCAAATAAGGAATCATATGACTGAGAATGTGAGAAGGGCACCTATAAAATCTCATGCTTAGAATAAGTTTGCTAATTCAAAGAAAAATACTTCAAATAAACCAAGGAGTAACTTAAAGAAAAAGAAAGCAAACAAGTTTGTCCAGGTTTGGGTTCCAAAAGTAAAGAAATCTGTTAGTATTGCTACTTCAAATAGTACTTCTGACAAGAATAGTGCTGCTGCAAGCAATACTACTGCTAAACCAGTTAGTACTACTAACAAAGTTAGTACTGCTAATCCAATTAGTACTGCTAATGATGTTAGTACTGCTAACAAAGTTAGTACTGCAAATCAAGTTAGTACTGCTTCCAGTGACAGGCCCATTATTCTAAAAAGTATTCAAGCAATAAGATTCCTCAGTTTGATAATCTCATCAAGTCTGAATATGAATATGTTGATGAGAATGGTAAACCCAAGACCACTTTGGCTTGGGTTCCTATTAAAAACTAACTGCTTTATTATATGTGCAGGGCAACCAACAACTCAAGGGAAGGAGCATTTGGCATATTGATAGTGGTTGTTCCAGGCACATGACAGGTAACATGACCTGCCTTCAAAACTTCAAAAGAATTGATGGAGGACATGTTGCTTTTGGTGATAATCCAGCAGGTGGAAATATAAGTGGAAAAGGTAATGTGTCAAAAGGTAAGATGACCTTTGAAGTTGTATACTATGTTGACCAATTGAGATACAACCTGTTAAGTGTATCACAGGTTTGTGACAAGAAACATAGCATATTATTTAATGACACTTAATGTATTATCCTTGCTCCAGGGTTCAAGGTAGTTGATGAAAGTATGATACTACTTATAACTCCTAGAAAGGACAATGTTTGTTGCTTAGACATGGAGAGTGTATCTTCTGATTCATCTTTAAATTGTTTATTTTCAAAAGCTTCATTGGATGAATCATCTCTATGGCACAGAAGGATGTGTTACATGAACTTTAAAACAATGAAAAAACTTGTGAAAAACAACTTGTATGAGGTTTGCCACAAAAGGTATTTTCATGTGATGATCATTCTGTTGCATGTCTTAAAGGCAAACAACACAAAACTTCTCATAAGTCCAAAGAGATGAATACAATCTCTTCACCTCTTAATTTACTGCATATGGATCTGTTCGGACCTACAAATGTGATGAGTATTGGTAAGAAATCCTACTGCTTGGTTATTGTTGATGATTTCTCTAGATTCACTTGGGTCTATTTTCTGAGGACTAAGGATGAGACAAGTGGACTGATCAAATCCTTTGTGCTTAGAGTTGAAAACCAAACAAATCTAAGAGTTAAAGTCATAAGGTCTGATAATGGAACTGAATTTAAAAACAATGACTTAAACAGCTTCTGTGAGGAAAAAGGCATTGAGAGACAATACAGTGCTCCTAGGACTCCTCAACAGAATGGTGTTGCTGAAAGGAGAAATAGGACTCTGATAGAAGCTTCTAGATCTTTGTTGGCAGATTCAAAACTTCCAATTACTTTTTGGGCAGAAGCAGTTAATACTTCCTGCTATGTTCAAAACAGAGTTCTAGTAGTGAAATCCCAAGACAAGACACCTTATGAGCTTTTTAAAAAGAAGAAACCTTTTATTGGATTTTTCAAACCATTTAGGTGTTCTTGCACAATTCTCAATACCAAAACTCACCTAGGCAAGTTTGATAGCAAAGCTGAGGATGGGTTTCTTGTTGGATATTCATCTCAAAGTAAGGCCTACAGAGTTTTCAACACCTCTTCTAGGATTATTGAGGAAAGTGACAATGTCAAATGCAATGAGAACACACCAAATCAACTTGGTTCAGGTCCTGATTGGCTATTTGACATTGATTCACTATCTAATTCTTTGGGTTTCAGTAATGAGCATAATGCAGGAACAGGGACAGGGACAGAAGAGGTACAAGTACAAAGACAAGAGTTTGTGTTGTTCCCAACACCTACTGCTGATCCTGTTGAATTCTGTGACGAAGATAAGAAAGATACTTCAGATTCAAAGGATACTGAACCAACTCAGAATGAAGAGGACAGAGGTGAAAAGGAAGATCAACCCTCTGATTCAGGAATCAAAGGTTCTGAGATGCCATGTTTGGAAGAAGATAACACAGATGATGATAACTCTTCAGTTTTTGGTGGCAGCACTCCTGAAAAGAATGACTCTAATCTGGAAGCAGATATTAATGAAGAGGTTGTTCATCAAACAAGAGTTCAGAAAAATCATCCTCCTCAATTGGTGATTGGTGACATCAACTCACCTATAATCACAAGGAATCAGAGTAAGTTGGGAGGATTGAAAGATATACAATCAGGTTTACTTTCTTGCTTTCTATCTCAGGTTGAATCCAAAAAGGCATATGATGCAATGAAGGATCCAAGCTGGATAGAAGCAATGCAAAAGGAGCTACTGCAGTTTGTGTTGCAGGATGTATGGGATTTGGTTGACCTTCCAAAAGGACACAGAGCTATAGGCACTAAATGGATCTTCAGGAACAAGAAAGATGAGAGAGGAATAGTAATAAAGAACAAGGCCAGATTAGTGGCACAAGGGTATACTCAAGAAGAGGGAATTGATTATGAAGAGGTATTTGCACCAGTGGCCAGGATTGAGGCAATCAGGCTATTTTTAGCCTATGCTTCCTTCATGAAGTTCAGGGTCTATCAGATGGATGTAAAGAGTGCTTTCTTGTATGGGAAAATTGAAGAAGAAGTGTATGTTTGTCAGCCTCCAGGGTTTGAGAATCCAAATTATCCTGACAGAGTATACAAATTGAAGAAGGCACTCTATGGGTTACATCAAGCACCAAGGACATGGTATGACACTTTGTCTACCTATCTCTTGGAAAATGGTTTTCAAAGAGGAATCATAGACAAGACTCTGTTCATTTAGAGGAAGAAGAAGGACATCCTAATAGTGCAAATCTATGTGGATGATATTATCTTTGGATCCACAAAAGATCAAATGTGTAGAGATTTTGAAGATTTGATGCACAATAGATTCAAAATGAGTTCTATGGGTGAACTTACTTTCTTCCTTGGGCTACAAGTTAAGCAGAAGCAAGATGGGATATTTATAAGCCAATCCAAATATGTGCAGGACATTCTTACTAAGTTTGGTTTCTCAGATTCAAAGCCTGCAAGCACACCCATGGAGATAGAAAAACAGATCATGGCAGATCTTGAGGGGGAGGATGTGGATGTTCATCAGTATAGATCCATGATTGGCTCCCTCATGTATCTCACTGCTTCAAGACCAAATATCATGTTTTCTATTTGTGTGTGTGCAAGATTTCAAGTAAGGACTAAGCAGTCACACTTTCAAGCAGTCAAGAGGATATTCAGATATCTCAAAGGCCAACCTAGATTAGGTCTTTGGTATCCTCATGACTCACCATTTGACCTACTTGCTTATTCATACAGTGACTTGGGTGGTGCAAATTTGGATAGAAAGTCAACTTCAGGGGGATGTCAGTTTTTGGGTGCAAGACTAGTGTCATGGAAGTGCAAGAAACAAACCACAGTATCCACCTCTACAACAGAAGTAGAGTATATAGCTGTTGCAAGCTGCTGTTCACAAGTACTCTGGATTCAGAATCAAATGTTGGACTATGGTATGACTTTTCTTCACACTCCAATCTTCATAGACAATAATAGTGCTATTAGCATTGTTAATAATCCAGTCAAGCACTCCAAAACAAAGCATATAGAAATCAGGTATCACTTTATCAGAGACTGTAATGAAAAGAAGCTCATTCAGGTTGTGAAAGTCCATACAAGTAACCAATTTGCTGATCTATTCACTAAAGATTTTGATGTGGGTAGATTCACATTCTTGGTCACAAGTGTGGGCATGATAAACACCGAATAAGCCTCCTTTGATCTGCTTGATGTACCATTTCTGTATAGACTCCTTCCTGTCTACTTTCTCATATTGTATTGTGCATGGTGCTGCTAACCTTGTGTGTTTAAGTGTTTCAGATTGCTTAAATTGAATACTTGGTACTTCTAGTTAAGTTAATACTGCTCTCTATATTACTCATGTTGACAGTTCAAATATGGTTAAGTATGGTTACTATTGCTAGGTAGTTTATACTGTCAGTGCAAAGTTACTACTGCTTACCTTGTTTCTACTGCTAATCAGTGTTACTACTGCTGGCATGTGTTAATACTGCTAGTCTGAGTTATTACTGCTAGTCTGTGTTAGTACTGCCAGTATGTGTTACTACTGCTAATATAAGTTAATACTGTGAGTTGGTTAATACTGCTAGGGTACTTAGTACTGCTTCTAACTGAAACCCTCCACCTATAAATACCCCTTTGTGACCGCCAAAATACAAACGGCTCTTTGAACTTTCATTGCTTCTCTTTCTTTCTCTCTCTCTCGATTTCTTGCTCACCAGTGTAAACCCTCGTTGCGATTCAAACCCTAGAATCAATCAGAACGATGGCAGGACTAGAATTCTTTGATGAACACAATGAGGCTGCTATGCTGCAAAAACCCAAACAGGTTGAAGGTTTTCATCAGATTGTAGATTTCCTCAAATCGTCACACATTGCCCATGCCCTCACTGTTAATCCCACAATCTGTGTGGAACATCTACGACAATTTTGGGCAAATGCTACCATCCACACTGAAGAGGGCACTCAGGTCATCAAAACAAGGGTGTGTGATAAACCCCTGACCATCTCAGAAGAGTGTATTCGCATCTATCTACGCTTAGATGATGCCTCAGGTATTACCTCTCTTCCTAAGGAAGATCTCTTCCAAGTTCTTAGTCGTATGGGGTATGAAGGTCCCACTAATGTATTTAAGTTTTTCAAGAACAGATTTTCACCTTAGTGGAGATTTTTTGTTCATACCCTACAACACTGCATTTCAAGAAAAACAACTGGCTGGAGTAAGTTCAGCAGCACCATAGCCTATGCTTTGGTCTGCTTAGCGACCTCTAGAAAGTTTAATTTCTCTCAAATGATCTTAAATGATTTAATGTCAAACCTGGATATCAAATCAAAAAGCTTTTATATGTATCCAAGGTTTGTACAAGAAGTACTTAATAAGGAATTGACGGATTTACCTACCTTCAAGGAGGTATATGTACCAAAACTTCCCAAGGGTAAAGTGTTCTCAAACATGAAAAGGTCTTCCAAGGACTTTTCTGGCCAAGACACTCCATTGTTCTCTACAATGATGGGTGTGTGTCTTTCCCATGGTGAGGCATCAGGGTTACAGCCCACATCTGACCACCCAACTGATGAGCTACCCAAACCATTCCATTCTGTTAATATTCCTCAGATCCCTTTTGTCAAGCCCAAATCCTCCATCACCAAAACATATATCAGGAAAAAGGTACAAAAGGTTCCTTCCCTTCTTGTATCTTCATCCCCAAAGCCTTCAAGCCCTCTAATGGAGCATTCTCCATTAGAGAATATCGAAAGGGAAACCATAGGGGTGTCTCCCAACCCCCAGAAGGTGCTCTACAAGGAGAAGGATGAGCATGTGTGCAGTGAGGCTCACACTACTGACTTTGCACAAAATGCAGGGCAGGACAGTGTGAACATCTTTAAGACCTTCCCCACGACAACTTTGGGTGAGCAATCATCCAAAGGTCCCAGGTGCCAAGAAACCAAGGGGGTAGAGGGTGCTTCTGCTAGGCAGAAGACTCCTACTAAAACTTCCAAGGATCCTTCAAGGGTGGTCAACACACCCAAAGGAGGTGAGGATAGATATAACTATGAGGAATTGATGGAAACTATTGCAAATGTCAATATGGATGTACTCAAACAAGGTGCAGAAATAGATGAGATGAAACTGGTGATTCCTTCACAACAAGTGCAGATAAGCAAATTAAAGAAGATGGTTCAGAGGTTGGTACAGAAAAAGAAGAGAAAGCAGTTTGTGCTAAAGAAGAGGAGCATAGATCATGATGCTTCCAAAAAGGGGGAGACAACTGAAGCTGAAACTGAAAAACAAAGTCCTGTTGGCATGGAATCTAAATTTGAGGGGGAGTTGGGTACAGAAGCAGAATGTAGCAAAGCAACAGAAATAGGTCTAGCAGCAGAAACTGAGAAGGCTGCAGTAGAAACTGAAAAAGTAGCAGCAGAAATAGGGCTGACTATTGAGGAAATACAGATTGCAGAAACACTTGTGAAGGCCAAAGCTGACACTCCCAAGGCTACTCAAAAGGCTAAGGGAGTGGAAATCAAAGAAGGTGGTCTAGCAAAGCAAAGAAAAGAAGATAGTATGGCTGAGATTAAGGGTAAAGGCAAAGAGAAGGTGGTTGAATCTGTAAAAGCATCAAAGAAACAAAGTCAAATAGCTCTGGATGAAGAATTGGCAAGGAAGATGCAAACAGACCTTGAAAAGGAAAAAGAGATTCAATCTGCCAAAGACAGAGAGATTGCATTGGAGTTGGCCAAGAAGATCAAGGAAGAATATCAAAAGAGTCTGAAGTCTGCAGCTGCTGCTAAGAAAGTCACAAAGAAGGCTTCAAGGCAAAGGCTACCACTGAAGACTAGACAAAGACAACCTTCCAAGACATACCTAGCCAACCAAGAAAGAAGGAAGATGATAAACTTCCTGAAAGGAGATATTGGAGTTCCTGAGGGAATGTTTACAGGTATGTCTTTTGGAAAGCTTGAAGAACTTTACAAGAAGGAATTGGCAAAGTTGCAAGGAGACTTCATTCGAAGGGTTGAGGTTGAAAGAAAAATGAAAGAAAGGCATGATCTGCATATTTAACAACCATTTCCTGAGAATGAAGAAACCACTCCTACAAAAGAAGTGGAAGAAGAACAGAAAGAAGAAACACTTGCTCAAACAGTCAAAGCTGTCAAAAGAATGAAAACCATAGATTCAAAGAAACAGACCAAAAGGCCAAGGATTGAAGAAGTTCAAAAAGAAGCTGAACCTATTGTTGCAACCCCTAAAGAACAATCAAGTCAACAAGGTGCAGAACAATCTGAACAATCTGAGGTACATGTTGGTTTGTATATGACAGTGACTGACAGTGAACCTGTAGAAGCTGACCCAATATCAGTCCAAGCCCCTGAAATTATCCATTGGGATATCCTGGAAGATCAAAGGAAGAAATACTTCAGGATTAAAAGGATGGGAGACAAGTATGAGGTTTACTCTACTTGGGGGAAAATCATCAGAAGTTGTTCCAGATCAGACTTAGAAGAAATGTTCAAGGTTGGAATGAGCTTGTATGAAAAGGGCTTGACAGGAGCAGGAATGAGCTTAATAAGACTAGACATGGAGTACTTATGCATGATGTTTGATCCTAGCAAAGTTCAACATGTTGTCAGAGATCTGTATCTGGAGAATAAATTCCAAAGAATAGACAATTGGATGTTATTTGAAAGGTGTGGAGTCTATGTCATCACTATTGACAAATGCTACCATGAGTACTATTTGGTTGACAAGATCTATGACCATAGTAAAGCCAAATTGCAAGGTATGTTGAATGCTAAGCTGGTATGTTCAAAGGATTCTGAAATGGCCAAGATAGTAGTCAGAAGAACTATCAATCAGAGTTTGGGTCTGGATCCTAATCTATGCAACTAAAATGGAGTTTTGAAAGCATCACGGAGGAACACATCTTGAAGAACTTAACTTCTCAATCTGAAAAGTTAAGTTAGGGGGATATTGTTGGGTCAGAAATAACCAAGTCTGGTTAGTACTGCTAGGTGATGAAATATTACTCCAAGTAGAATTAATACTGCTTGAAGAGTTAGTGTTGCTACTTTAATAGTTAGTAGTGCTTGGAGAGTTAGTACTGCTAGTAGTTAGTACTGCTTGAAAGTTAATGTTCCAAGTAAAAGGTTAATACTGCAAGCATGATAATACTGCTGATGATGTTAATGTTGCTGGATAAGGACAAAGTTAATACTGCTATTGAGTTAATGCTGCTTCTGAAGATAAAGATGGATTGATGCGGAAGAATAGGAGATGAAGATAATTATGGACTGGATTATGAAGAATAATATCCTTTGTAATTATCTTGTAATTAATTCTGTATATATAGTCTAGAAGTTCTTGATAGATATACATTGATAGAGTTGTTTTTGTTTAGAGAATTAACCTCAAGACTAGTATTGATCCTTTTTACAGAGAAGTATAGAACGTTTGTTGAGTTTGTTCAACAGATTGAGGTTGTGTTTGTAATCATTAAGTTTTATGCAATATAAACTTATGATTTGAGTTCATATTCTGTGTTTTTGATTAATTGTTAAAGTGTTATTCCGCAACTTCTATAACATTGTTTCTGAGTTTGTATTAAATTCTTGTTTAGAATTTTCGATCTTGACACCTTCTTTGCTCGACACTCCTTTGAAATGTGCCCCGGCTTTCCACAGTTGTAGCAGGCAATAGTTTTTGGCTCGGGCACATTTACTCTTGAACCAGAAGTGAAGCGAGAAGTGTTGGAACCCGATCTTGGTTGGAACTTTTTCTGGTAATGCTGAGAGAGAAGGATCATTGCTTTCTGCAATGCCTCGCCATAATCTTCAGTTGACCCGTTGTAAGCATTATCAGATAATGCTTGTTCATCCTGTTGGCTCGTAAGGAGTGCAACCGGGTCTACTGATTTCTTGTTCATCTTATTCAGTTTGGCCTTCTTCTCAAGCACCAAGCTCTCATCAGTCATCAAAATTTCATAAAGTTATTGGATTTGCATAGTGGAGATTCTGACATCATTCCTCAGTCTGTGGCAAGATTTGTTCCACTCTGGCTGAAGTGCATCGAGGAATTTCAGATTTGTCTCAAGCTCAGTCTTTTCTACTTTAATCTTCCTCAGATCATTGATAATGGCACAAAATCTGTCATACACCACTTTAAGTGGCTCCCCATCCTTGGCTTTGAATTCTTCAAAGTTATTCATGTAACGCGTATGCCTGAGTTGAGTTGCGACCGAAGAACCAAGCATAATCTTCTCAAGTTGTTGCCACATCAGATTAGGATGAGTTTTGAAACAATCAATCCTGTTGTATATAGAGTTTGGCAAGGCTAGCATCAGATTTGCTTTAATATCACGATCTGTAACACCCTGAATTTTGGGATTGGGTGAGAAGTTGACCGTTACCCAAAGTTCAGGGGGGTTAAATGTAACTTGGGTTATATATATATAAAATCAAATTAGATATTTTGATAAATATCACAAATATCAGTTTTGGTTTTGAGAAGTCAGAGAGAAAGGAAGAAAGGCAGGAAGAAGCTTCGTAAAGGGTCGATCGTTTCGGGCAAATCGAGGTACGAATCTAGCTTAATGCTTTGATCTGAATGCTTTTAGCCGTGTAGAATCTCGTTGTGAAGGTTTTGAACCGTTCCATGTTGAGATCTGAGTATTTCTCATTTGGATCTGGGTTCTGCATCGTGTTGTTCATCATCTGCATCGAACTGTTCTTGATGAACAAAGGAGATGGTCGTTCGACCGGATGGTCCTTCGACCGGATGGTCCTTCGACCGGATGGTTGATCTGACCGGATGGTCCTTCGACCGGATGGTTGACTCGACCGGATTGTCCTTCGACCGGTGTTGCCTGTTCGACCGGGGTAGTGTTGGACCGGGGAGGTGTTCGACCGGGGTGGTGTTTGACCGGTTGTTGCCTTTGACCGGATTAGGTTCTGTTAAGTTGGTAGCTTCTGTGTCTTTGAGTCCTATTCAAGTAACGAGAGGTTTATCTGTATTTCGACTTACCGATTCTTTCGGTGTTGTCATAGGTAGCGCTCGTTAAGAAGAAGGAAACAGAGGTGAGTTCCTACTATCATTTTAAACTGTATACATATCAAAAGTTACCTTTTTGATCTTATCTTATTTTAAAAGTAAAATGATGTTTTACCTGTGCGTTTATGCGAAAGAAATATTCAAAGGAACTTCTTTTAAATGATTTTCATTCTTACCAGAAGTTGAACTGGTAATAGCATTTTGTTTATAAAAATGTGTTTGTAACCATATGTTTATTTATGGTTGGTCACATTCGTTGCTGTGACGAGTCCTTACCATTACTAGTGGATCCCTAGGTTTTGGAGTAGACTGTATTGTTGGGATGTTACATTCCCCAGAATTGTAGCTATGGATCACTTGTTCCTCGGGGGCAACTTGGTACGGTTATGTGAGGCCGGATACTAGCCATGGTTCATAGTGATCCTAGTGAAGGAGTATACCTTGGTTTTGCGCTTGGGGCTTGATCTCACGTTGAAGCACGGACTTTGTGATTCGTATCCGCGGACTCCAATTGGTTTAGCTCGTAACTCGGATTGTTGGCCTAACTTTGTGTTACGCCACGATCCTTGGTAAAATATTTTGTTTTCGGACCTTTTGTGGTATGTTTATAACGAAAAAGCCCGATTGTGGCGAGGACCTAAATTGTAAACTTAATCTCTTTGGAAATGTTATCTTGATGCAAATGTTTTATCTTTTGAGCTTCATAAACTGTATGTTCTCACCAGGCTTTAAGTCTGACACTTTTTCTCAAATGGTATGTGTATCAGGTTTCCATTAGCGGTGGGTTGCCGGGGTTTTTGGAGAGACGAGTTTTGAGTCTCGAGGTTTTTTTGGAGTTGATTAGTATTGTTATTGGGCATTGTTAAGTCCCATTCTTTTGATGAAATCCTTGTATAGGATTGTATAGTCTTGAGGACTGATCCCATTTATGAAAAGTTATGGTTTTACTTTCGTTATATTGTCAGGTTTCCAGGTTTTAATTTACTCTGATTTTTGAGGTGTTACAAGTTGGTATCAGAGCCCTAGTTTAAGCGAACTAGGCATGAATGTAAGATGTCTAGACTTAGACTGCGTATACTAAGAATTGATCCGCGAGAATTGGGTAGAGCTCCTAAGATGGGTTAGTCTTAGAGTCAACGGAAAGTACGTTTATCAGGCGTTGTAATGGTGGTGACAAGAACCGTTATGTGTTGTATGTTCATAATTTCACTTAGCTAATGTTATTATGAGGATATTGTACGTAAGAGTCCTTGATTTGCTGTTGATATGACAATTGATAATGTGATAGTACGTTTTCCTTTCGTGTTTTTCCTATCTCTCTCTTATCTCTTTCTTGTTCTGTGAAGTTGTTCAGCATGGTGAATACGCGAGGTAGACCGCGTACTCGTGTTGACGGTCTGGAAGCGACAGCCTCCACAGCTGATCAGCCGGAAGGAGTTGAGGTTGTCGTGCGTCCGCCAGTTCAACAAATACTAGGTGGGGGGCCAGAGGTCATTCCGCGAGTAGACCTGGCTTCGTCCCACCCAGTAATCGGGGATGCTAATCCCCAGTCAGAGTTGTTGGCCAGCGTGATGTTGGCAATGAGAGAAGAGATGGCGAAGCAGCAAGAGTTTCTGCTGAAAGCAATGGAGGACCGCGACGTAAACAATCGGAGAAGTGAGACGGTTGTGGAGAACGTCGTAGCAGGTTCTGGAGGTGATGGTATAAGGGTCGTGTCTGTAGAGCGGGGGATTTCTGGAGCTCAGGGGAACAGGAAGAGTTGTTCCTATAAGTCCTTTCTAGGCTGCGGACCGCCAGAATTCTTCGGTTCTGATGACCCGGTGGTGTGCGTTAAGTGGATCCGAGCGGTCGAGCAAGCTTTTGGCTCTTCCGAATGTGGTGATGATCAGAGGGTGCGGTTTGGTACCCAACTGCTGAGGGACACTGCACTCATCTGGTGGAATATCATCCAATCCACTCTATCTTCTGAAGTGTTGGCTCAGTTGTCATGGGCCGAGTTCAAGAAGAAGCTGCTAGAAGAGTTTTGCAACGAGAGGACCATGGACCGAATTGAGAAAGAATTCCGGTCTTTGGTGAAAGGGAGCCTGACGGTGAGGGAGTATACCCGTCAGTTTATGGAGAAACTTGGTCTGGTGGGGCACGCTGCCCCAACAGAGAAAGACAAGATGAAAGCTTATCTCAACGGCTTGCCAGCGGACATGCAATCTATGGTCCATAATTTCAAGGCTTCTAACCTCCGAGAGATGGTGGAAGAAGCTCAATTTATGGAAGAGATGTTCGCGAAGGGCAAATCTGAGAAGGTAGTGGTGGTGCCTGAAAAGAGAAAGTGGGAGAACAGTTCAGTACCTCCCAAGCGGACCCGACCTTTTGTTGGGAACCGCAATTTCGGCAGTTACCAGGAAGCAAGGTGGTGCCCGAGGTGTCGGACCAAGCATCACGGTAACTGCAGTAACAGTTCTCAAACTTGCTATAAGTGTGGGAAGCCTGGGCATACTGTCAGAGATTGCCCGGTCAGTGGAATCGTCTGTTATGAGTGCAAGGCACCGGGGCACGTGAAGAGAGATTGCCCGAAGCTTGTGTCGGGTAGTGCGCCAGCAAGGAAGGAGAACCCTCCGAAGGTTCAGGGCCGAGCTTTTCAGATGACGGCCGAAGAGGCTAGGGAATCCGCTGATGTGGTATCGGGTACTTTTCTTATAAACTCTGTACCTGCTCGTATTTTGTTCGATACGGGTGCTAGTTTCTCTTTCGTATCTGAATTATTCCGTCAGAAAATTGCTATGCCCACTACTAGTCTTGAGGATGCATTAGTAGTAGAAATAGCAGATGGTAGGCAAGTTCTGATCCACGAAATTCTGAAGCAGTGTGCTCTTAGCATCGAAGGGAGAGAATTCCCGATCGATCTGCTACCAATGTCAATCGGGGGTTTTGATGTTGTAATCGGTATGGATTGGTTGTCAAACAATCAGGATGAGTTCGTGTGTTCCAAGAAGATGATTCGACTTCCCAACCTCTCTGGAGAGGTCGTGGTCATCTATGGCGAAAAGAGAAAGGGTGAAGTGGCAATAATCACAATGGCAAAAGCACGCAAGTGTTTAGTAAAAGGATGTTCGTCCTTCCTAGCCTATGTGATCAATGCCAAGTTAGATAAGTCCAAGCTGGAAGATGTGAAGATCGTGCGGGAGTATCCAGATGTCTTTCCGGACGACTTGCCCGGGTTGCCGCCCGATCGTCAGGTAGAGTTTCGGATTGATCTTGTGTCAGGCGTTGCACCGATCGCTAAAGCACCTTATCGTTTAGCGCCATCGGAGATGCAAGAGATGGTAGCACAACTCCAAGAGCTTTTTGAGAAGGGATTCATAAGACCGAGTTCGTCACCTTGGGGAGCTCCGGTCTTATTTGTCAAGAAGAAGGATGGCACAATGAGAATGTGCATTGACTATCGTGAGTTGAACAAAGCTACAGTGAAGAACAGGTATCCGCTTCCGAGAATAGACGACTTGTTCGATCAACTTCAAGGAGCGGGTTGTTTCTCCAAAGTCGACTTACGATCAGGCTATCACCAAGTGAAGGTGAGAGAAGAAGATGTTCCGAAGACGGCTTTCAGAACGCGTTACGGCCATTACGAGTTCCTTGTAATGCCTTTTGGTCTGACGAACGCACCAGCGGTGTTTATGGACTTGATGAATAGAGTGTGCCGACCATTCCTCGACAAGTCGGTCATTGTATTCATTGACGACATACTCGTGTACTCCAAGAGTGAGACAGAGCACGAGCAGCATCTTCGTGAAGTTCTGGAAGTGTTGAGAAAAGAGAGATTGTACGCCAAGTTTTCCAAGTGCGACTTTTGGCTTAAGGAAGTACAATTTCTGGGGCACGTAGTCACTCGGGACGGAGTGAAAGTAGATCCCTCCAAGATTGAAGCTATGATGAATTGGGAGCCTCCTAAGAGTCCGTCTGAGATCCGAAGTTTCTTGGGTCTGGCGGGATACTACAGGAGATTCATTCAAGACTTTTCCAAGATCGCTTCTTCCTTGACAGTTCTGACTCGGAAGAATGTGAAGTTTGAATGGACTGAAACCCAAGAGAAGGCGTTCCGGATCCTTCAAAAGAAGTTGTGTGAAGCTCCGATCTTGACGTTACCTGAAGGGTCGGAAGATTTCGTGGTGTACAGCGACGCTTCAAAGATGGGATTGGGTTGCGTGTTGATGCAACGAGGCAAGGTAATCGCTTATGCCTCGAGGCAGCTTAAGATACACGAGCAGAATTATCCAACCCATGATCTGGAGTTAGCAGCAGTGGTGTTCGCTTTGAAGCTTTGGCGACATTACCTCTACGGCACGAAGTGTACTCTTTACACGGATCACAAGAGCCTGAAGTATGTCTTTGGACAGAAAGAGCTGAATATGAGGCAAAGGCGGTGGCTCGAGTTGTTGAAAGATTACGACTGTGAATTGCTTTACCATCCCGGTAAGGCAAACGTGGTGGCCGATGCGCTAAGTCGGAAGGACTATAGCGGGAGTATTCGGGCAACCCATTCAAGAATCGAGCTAGTGTCTAGTCTTGTTGAGAAGATCAAGACATCTCAAATGGAAGCATTGTTGGAAGAGAATCTAAAGGATGAAGTCATGACAAAACAGCGTTTACTCTTAACGGAAGATAGCCGTGGGGTGAAACTGTTCAGCGGTCGTGTGTGGGTGCCCAAGGTTGGGGGTAACCGTGAACTGTTGCTGGAAGATGCACACAAGTCCAAGTATTCCATTCACCCCGGAAGTACGAAGATGTACAGGGACTTGAAGTTGCACTATTGGTGGCCGGTGATGAAGCTTGATGTGGCACGTTACGTTGAGCGTTGTGTGACGTGTTCGCAAGTTAAGGCCGAACATCAGAGACCGTATGGGAGTCTTCAGTCTTTAGAGATTCCCGAGTGGAAGTGGGAGCATATCACCATGGACTTCGTGAAAAAGTTGCCTAAAACTCTTCGGGGACACGATACCATCTGGGTGATAGTGGATAGATTGACGAAGAGCGCTCACTTTCTGCCTATGCGCGAGACGTTACCGATGGATAAGTTGGCGAAGCTTTATATCGATGAGGTGGTCTCGAGGCATGGAATACCGTTGTCGATCGTGTCGGATCGTGACAGCCGGTTCACTTCGAACTTCTGGGATGGGTTTCAGAAAGAGCTTGGTACGCGAGTTAAGTTGAGTACGGCTTACCATTCGCAGACCGACGGGCAGAGCGAACGAACGATCCAAACCTTGGAAGACATGTTGAGGTCTTGTGTCATCGATTTCGGGGGTAGTTGGGACTCTCACCTGCCTTTGGTAGAGTTTGCTTACAACAATAGCTACCACTCGAGTATTGGGATGGCACCTTTTGAAGCATTGTATGGGCGAAAGTGTCGGACTCCCGTGTGTTGGCTGGAAGCAGGAGAGAAGCAGTTCACCGGACCTGAAATCGTGCAAGAGACTGCCGATAAGGTCAAGTGTATTAGAGAGAGGATGAAAGCGGCTCAAGATCGTCAGAAGAGCTATGCCGATAAGAAGAGGCGACCGATGGAATTCCAAGTAGGCGACCGCGTTATGCTTAAGGTATCGCCATGGAAGGGCATCATACGGTTCGGAAAACGTGGGAAGCTGAGTCCTCATTTCCTCGGACCTTTCAAAGTACTTAAGCGTGTAGGGTTGCAAGCCTACCAGTTGGAACTGCCACCGGAGTTGAGTAGAATACACAACACGTTTCATGTCTGCTACCTCCGGAAGTGTTTGGCGGTAGAAGACAGCGTCATTCCCCTCTCAGAGTTAAGGGTTGACGAAGGTAACCGTTGTGTGGAAGAACCCGACGCCATCTTAGAGAGAAAGACTAAGAAGTTGCGTCATAAGGAAGTCACTTTGGTCAAGGTGCAGTGGAAGCATCACCGAGGAGCAAATGTGACTTGGGAATCTGAGGAGGATATGAAGCGTAGATATCCTCATCTCTTTGTATAGTTGGATTTCGGGGACGAAATCATTCCCAAGTTGGGGAGGATTGTAAGACCCTGAATTTTGGGATTGGGTGAGAAGTTGACCGTTACCCAAAGTTCAGGGGGGTTAAATGTAACTTGGGTTATATATATATAAAATCAAATTAGATATTTTGATAAATATCACAAATATCAGTTTTGGTTTTGAGAAGTCAGAGAGAAAGGAAGAAAGGCAGGAAGAAGCTTCGTAAAGGGTCGATCGTTTCGGGCAAATCGAGGTACGAATCTAGCTTAATGCTTTGATCTGAATGCTTTTAGCCGTGTAGAATCTCGTTGTGAAGGTTTTGAACCGTTCCATGTTGAGATCTGAGTATTTCTCATTTGGATCTGGGTTCTGCATCGTGTTGTTCATCATCTGCATCGAACTGTTCTTGATGAACAAAGGAGATGGTCGTTCGACCGGATGGTCCTTCGACCGGATGGTCCTTCGACCGGATGGTTGATCTGACCGGATGGTCCTTCGACCGGATGGTTGACTCGACCGGATTGTCCTTCGACCGGTGTTGCCTGTTCGACCGGGGTAGTGTTGGACCGGGGAGGTGTTCGACCGGGGTGGTGTTCGACCGGTTGTTGCCTTTGACCGGATTAGGTTCTGTTAAGTTGTTAGCTTCTGTGTCTTTGAGTCCTATTCAAGTAACGAGAGGTTTATCTGTATTTCGACTTACCGATTCTTTCGGTGTTGTCATAGGTAGCGCTCGTTAAGAAGAAGGAAACAGAGGTGAGTTCCTACTATCATTTTAAACTGTATACATATCAAAAGTTACCTTTTTGATCTTATCTTATTTTAAAAGTAAAATGATGTTTTACCTGTGCGTTTATGCGAAAGAAATATTCAAAGGAACTTCTTTTAAATGATTTTCATTCTTACCAGAAGTTGAACTGGGAATAGCATTTTGTTTATAAAAATGTGTTTGTAACCATATGTTTATTTATGGTTGGTCACATTCGTTGCTGTGACGAGTCCTTACCATTACTAGTGGATCCCTAGGTTTTGGAGTAGACTGTATTGTTGGGATGTTACATTCCCCAGAATTGTAGCTATGGATCACTTGTTCCTCGGGGGCAACTTGGTACGGTTATGTGAGGCCGGATACTAGCCATGGTTCATAGTGATCCTAGTGAAGGAGTATACCTTGGTTTTGCGCTTGGGGCTTGATCTCACGTTGAAGCACGGACTTTGTGATTCGTATCCGCGGACTCCAATTGGTTTAGCTCGTAACTCGGATTGTTGGCCTAACTTTGTGTTACGCCACGATCCTTGGTAAAATATTTTGTTTTCGGACCTTTTGTGGTATGTTTATAACGAAAAAGCCCGATTGTGGCGAGGACCTAAATTGTAAACTTAATCTCTTTGGAAAAGTTATCTTGATGCAAATGTTTTATCTTTTGAGCTTCATAAACTGTATGTTCTCACCAGGCTTTAAGTCTGACACTTTTTCTCAAATGGTATGTGTATCAGGTTTCCATTAGCGGTGGGTTGCCGGGGTTTTTGGAGAGACGAGTTTTGAGTCTCGAGGTTTTTTTGGAGTTGATTAGTATTGTTATTGGGCATTGTTAAGTCCCATTCTTTTGATGAAATCCTTGTATAGGATTGTATAGTCTTGAGGACTGATCCCATTTATGAAAAGTTATGGTTTTACTTTCGTTATATTGTCAGGTTTCCAGGTTTTAATTTACTCTGATTTTTGAGGTGTTACACGATCAGCTTGATATGCCGACAACTCATCATGTGTGTATTCTTTAGTAGGCTTATATAATCCAGAAGCCAACTTGGGTTTTTCAAACGGTCCTTCAGTTAGAATGATCAAAGTTGAGTTTGCGTGAGTAGCGGGAGACGCAAACTAGCTTTGCGTGAGAAGAGCAAGACGCAAACTAGGTTTGCGTTAGTCGTTGAAGACGCAAAGTAAGCTTTGCGTTAGTCGTTGAAGACGCAAAGTAAGCTTTGCGTTAGTCCTTGAAGACGCAAAGTAAGCTTTGTGTGATAGGCTGAATACGCAAACTTGAGTTTGCGTGAGAGGTAGATGAAGAGAACTTTGAACTCCTTGATGAACTCACGCAAACAAAGATGAACTCGCGCAAAGTTCAAATCTGGCACAAACCTGCTGAAAAACTCAAAAATCACCAAAAATCGAATACAGATTAGACAAAAATGACAAATCCTTTCTCAGATATGATCGAAAACAACTTTGTAACAATTTGTAATCAAACTTTTCGTTCAAAAACACACAATCACGATTTCGATAATGGAACAGTTCGTGAAAACGGTTTTTCCAGAATCCTCAAAAATCTCAAAATTGACACTCAAAACTTGAATTTCTGGAAAAACGATGTGAATTAAAGATGTTAAGGAATCAAAATAGAATCCAACAAATCAATTTTCAATGAAATTCGTTCAAAAACACATCTGAATTTGATGAAAAATCAAGAAAACGAGATTTTCTTGAAAAATTCAAGAAAATCGATCAAATTTTCGATTAATCTACAAATTCAGGAACGAAAAATACAATCTCTCAATCCTCTCAAGATTCAGATGGCTCTGATACCAATTGTGAATCCAAGATCAATGAATCTCTAGAGAGAGAAAGTAGAAAGAGAGCAAAGTAGCGCAAAACAGAGAATGTATTGAATGTGTGCGTGTTGTTCTTACAAGGAACCAAGACCAAAGGGACTTAAATACCCTTGGTCAATACAACACAGTATAAGACAACTAGACACAGTATTAGACCAAGCCTATAAATACAATGATTACTATAAAATCAGACCTAACAAACTTTATCTTGTTTCTTTGACTTCTTTGACCTTCTTCGTTTACGCCTTGGTTTATAATACTGATCATTTAGCGTAAAAGAGTCATCAAGAATTTGGGATTTAATATTTAAATAAGAAGAAATAATTTTACCTAAACAACCAATCTGATCAGACAATAAATCTGAACATATCTCGGAGTCAGAATTATTTTGAGAAAAGATATCAAATTTAGAAACTTCCATTTTGTTACATGACAATTAGAAGAAAGGCTAGAAATAGAATCTTGTTTTTAAGAAAATAATTTTTCTTCAAGACTAGACGTCATGAAAGAAAGAATAATATCAGATTCAATTTCTTTTAAAATATTTTGATCTTCCATCTTATCTTCAAGATCAATGATTTTGCCTTCTAATATTAAAAGAGGAGTATATTTCTTAGAATCATAAATGATTGGAGAAATATTTTCCTTATCAGAAATATTGGCATAAACATCAACAAAATCATCAGATATTGAAGATTTGACAAGAGATATATCATTTAAAACTTTTCTGCCTTTCCTTGATTTATCAGGAAAATATTTGGCATTTTCATATGTGTAAACAAAAGAAATTTCCTTTTTCTTGTTATTCATCCTTTTCTCATTTTCGATTTCTAACACTTGTTTCTCATTCATCCAATCAATTTTAAATTGAGAAGCATATTGAGCAAGAGTTAGATAATCGTATTTATATAAAGTCGGGGATTTTTTGATCGCATTGTTTAAACAATGAGGATTTTCAAAACCAAGTCCCCAATTTTCTTTTAAAGCTTCATCACTCCTTGGTTTATTCATAAAAATTGTTTGCTCAGATTGGTTTCTTTGATATAACTTTTCTTCTAATTTATTTATTTTATCCGAAAAAACTGTCTTTTAAAATGGTCATTTCAGTCAAAGACTCAAGATAAGACTTATTTGATTTTTTCAAATCATCTAATTTCTTTTGAAAGATGTATTTTGTATTTTCCAAAATAGATTTTTCATCTTTCAAAGAAATTTTCAATTTGTCAATCAAATCTGACTTTTTTGAATTTAAATTCTTTTCAGATAATAACTTCAAGCGTAAATCATGTAAAGCAGTAATTATAACAATCATCTGTGAAGAAATAAAAGTGTAATCAAAATCAGAAATTACCTCGTCTTCATCAGTGTCAGAAACATCATCTGACTGATCATCTCCAACAAAGCACATCTGAGCGATCTCGACATTTGCAGCTTTATCATCGGAGTGATCAAGCCAGAATTCTTCTTCTGCAAGCAACGCAGTTCCATTCTCTTTCTTTTCAGTCAGTTCCAATTTCTTTCGATAATAAGCCGAATCCTTAACCTTCTTTGCTCGACACTCCTTAGCTATATGACCTGGCTTTCCACAATTGTAGCAGGCAGCAGTTGTCTTTGGCTCAGACACTTTGACTTTTGAACCAGAAGTGAAGCGAGAAGTGTTGGAACTTGAACGTGGTTGGAACTTTTTCTGATAATGCTGAGAGAGAAGGATCATCGCTTTCTGAAGTGCCTCGCCATCATCATCAGTTGACCCGTCGTAAGCATTTTCAGACAATGCTTGTTCTGCCAGTTGTTTTGTGAGGAGAGCAACCGGGTCCACTGATTTCTTGTTTTTCTTTTCAAGCTTAGCCTTCTTCTCTAATACAATGCTCTCATCAGTCATCAAGATCTCATATAGTTCCTGAATCTGCATTGTGGAGATCCGAACATCGTCCTTAGTCAGTGACAAGATTTGTTCCATTCAGGCTGAATAGCATTGAGGAATTTCAGATTCGTCTCAAGCTTTGTCTTGATCACATTTATCTTTCGCAGATCATTCAGCACTGTACAGAATTTGTCGAAAACACTCTTTAGAGACTCACTTTCTTTGGCCTTGAACTCCTCAAAGTTGTTCATGAAGCGTGTATGTCTAAGTTGAGTCGTAACTGAAGATCCAAGCATGATCTTTTCTAACTGTTCCCATATCTGATTTGGATAATTTTTGTAATGATCAACACGGTTATAGACAGAGTTTGGCAAAGCTAGCTTCAGATTAGCACTTAATTCTCGATCAACTTTTATTCATAAAACTTCGTCAGGTGTTGCGGGAATCTCTTTGTTAGGCTTTATGAAAGGTCATTCAGTTAGAGACTTCATCATGTTTGCTCCATTAGTTTGACGTTCAATGAAGTTGAGGAATCGATCTTGCCACTGAGTGAATTCGTTTTCATCTATCAGTACTGGAGGACGAGTGTCTGTAACCAATGACATCATGAGGTCATTCTTGTAGAACTGGGCTTGAAAGGCTAACTTGACAGAATCCATGGCAGAAATCCAGAAAAATTCCAAGTGTTGACTGAGCTGGCGCAAACTTGAGATTTGCGTGAGAGGTATAAAGCGCAAATGAGATTTGCGTGATACACTGAAGACACAAGATAACTTTGCGTGAGCATACCGTGGCGCAAACTAAGATTCTGGCGAGCAGCTGGAGACGCAAACTTAGATTTGCGTGAGAGGCTGAATGCGCAAACTAGGACTGAACTTCTCGTGAGCAGAGAAATATGCAAAGTTTACTTTGCGTGCTTTAGAGGAAACGCACTCTGTACTTTGCGTGATGCACTAGTAACGCAAATTGCACTTTGCGTGAAGTATGGAAGACGAAAACTTGCACTTTGCGTGAAAGGTAACTGACGCAAATTCAACTTTGCGTGAGATTCATTTCTGAACTTGATGAAAACCTGAAATACACTAAGACAAGATTAGGAAGATCGCGCAAACCAAATGATGAACTGGCGCAAAGTTCAAATCTGGCGCAAACCGAAGGCAAAACACAAAAATCTTCAAAAAAATGATTGCAAAACTGAATTTGATGTTATTTTCTTACACAATCATGTTTGAAAACAACTTTCTAACACATTTTAATCAAACTTTTCGATTAAAAACCACAATTTTGAAAATTCAGATATGAACATTACGTTAAAACCGTTTTTCCAGCAAACTGAATTTCTTGGAAATGAATGTGAATCAAAAGTTTTCTTCTATTAAAACCGAATCCAACAAACTAATTTTCAACAAAATTCGATCAAGAACAAAGCCAAATTTGAAGAAAAGTCTAAAAACGAGATTTCATTGAAAAAGTTCAAGAAAATCAATCAAATTTTCAGATTCTTGTACAAATTCAGAAACGAAAAACAATTCTCTCAATTCTCTCAAGATCTAGATTGGCTCTGATACCAATTGTTAAACCAAAGATCTCTAAATCCTAGAGTGAGAAAGTAGAGAGAGAGAGAGAGAGAGAGTAAGCGCAAAGTAGAAGATCTTGTATTGAATATGCGTGAGGTGTTACAAAGACACAAGAGCAAAGGGACTTAAATACCCTGGTCAATACAACACAGTATGAGACTCTAAACACATTATTAGACCAAGCCTATAAATACAATAATTACTATAAAATCAGACTTAACAGTAGCTACCACCAACCATCGTCGACCACTTCCACCTTTTCCTCCACTACTACAACAACTTCCTCCATCACATCCACAACCACCGCCTATTGCCACCTCCACCGATCACCACCACCCATTGTCGCCGCCACCGATGCTCACCGGCAACCACCGTCGGTGACCTCCGCCTCTTCCTCCACTACAATAACCTCTATTACCCCTGTCCACCACCACCACCACTACCATCGTTGGTCACCTATACCTCCACCACATCAACCATAACAACCTCCTGCCTGCACCACCTCGATTCATTTTTTCTTTATATGAATCGGATTTTTTTGAATTACCATCAATTATTTCAGATTCTTCATTCAAATTTCCTACCATTGTTTTTGTATATATTTATATGTATGAAAATCGTTTAAAAAAATATAAATGTTTTTAATTAAATTATTTAAAGATATACTTTATTTGTGTTATTTATAACTATTATATGACATATAAAATCATCAAACAACTTTTAGGTAAATTTGTCCAGTCTTGTCCTATCCAGTCCTAGCCGTACCAAACACAAGAGACAGACATTTGTCTTGTCCTGTCCAGTCCCGTCCAATCATGTATGCGTACCAAACGCTACCTGATAACTAAAATAAGACTTCAGACTTTAGACCTCTTAAAAAACAAACGGCACCTAAATGAAGATAAAGGTCTATACGGGTAATATTTTCACATGCCACATAGACCAATCCATAATTTACTTTTATACTTAATTTAATAATTTAGTATTATTTTAGTAATTTATGTGTTATGAAAAAGAATTGATGAATAAACAAGTGCGGTGGTTGACATGGACGGAATTCCACATCCGTGAATAAATAAGTGTGTAGCGAGTCAGAGTTGGAAGGCATCGAGAAACGTTGCCATCAGAAAGCACTCGTGCCCAATTGCCAATTGTCCAATAGCCTATGCCCGTGCCTGACCTGGAGCGTCATCTTCGCTTCCACTCCGTACTCTTTCTTCCCGGCCCGACCACTCCACTCAACCACCCTTCCTTTCACCTTTAATTTAAACTTTCCTTTATCCAAATACCCATTTTATACTTAAAACAAATTAGTATTTTAACCATTTTTCTTATATTTTTACCAAAATGTCATTACATCCGTAAAAACTAGTTCCGTAATTACGGACCTAGGTAAAAAGACACAAAAAAACGAACCTGATCAATTAAAATTTTTTTTTGCAGGGCTTAAAAATTGTGGATGTAATGATTTTTTTGATAAAAGGGGAAGAGAAATGGTTAAGAAACCAACACAAAATGTCTATAAGAATTCATTTACCATCAAATATTGTATATACAGTGAGAAAGTTAGTTTCAAAAGAGAACAATAATGAAATAAGAATAGAAAAGTGGTTGAATCAAATGTCATTTTACACTAAAATCACGAGTAAAATCACATATGATTCACTTGAGATCGAGCTCAGAGATCGTAGGCCATGTCATCCACAGACCCCTTGCATTGACCTTCACATGTGATTTTGAATATGATTTGGACTTTTTTATTATCTTATTTTGTTACTATTCTCGTTTGAAACTTACTCTATTTATTTGTCTTGTAAATAATCACATTTAATTAGATACTTTCTCAGTCTTAAAATAGATGTCAAAAATGAAAAAAAGCACACAGTTTCGAAATTGTATTATTGTTAGAACTTCTAATTAATAAAATTTACCCTTAATTATAAAGAGACAAATATTCTTGTCCTATGATTAAGGTTAGAATGGGAAAGTAAGTTTTTAATTTTGAAAATAAATACTTATCTTTGGACAAATTAAAATGGTAATATACACATTTATTTTTGGACGAAAGAAGTATATAGTTTTATAAAAAAAAGGACTCGGTAAAATCGCTCTGATACCATGTAGATTATGTTGGGAAAATTAAATTGTAATAAAATATAGTTTATAGTACTTTTAAAATATTTAGGTGTTTTAATAAATTGTTTTATAACATATAGGGGTTGTTCGTTTGTGGCTTAATGGGATGTATAACCCATATAGCTTATTCGCTCAGCCATAGTTGGTTGTTCGGTTATGGCTTAATCTGAAAATCAATGGCTTATTCGTTCAGCCTACAAAATAAAGTCATATACACTCAGCCCACTTTTTCCCTAACTACCCTTGTAAAAAACACGCCCTTTGTCTGCGAGCAGTGAAGAAACACGTTTATCTTCTTCTTCTTTTTCTTCTTAAACTAGGGTTTGTGGAATGAGATGAAGAAACACGTTTATCTTCTTCTTCCTTCATCTGATTAGGGTTCGATTTTTTATTTCTTAAAAGGTGTTCATCTTTTTCTTCATCATTCTCGATTGGTTTGTGGAGTCGATCGATTGATTTCCTTCTTGGTTTGTGGAATCGATCGAGTCCCTTCTTGGTTTCCTTGTTGGTTTCCTTCATCTGATTCTTCATCATTAGGATTTGATTTTTTGATTTCTTTAAAGGTGTTGATGGCATCTGTTTCTTCATCATTCTTGATTGGTTTGTGGAATCTATCGATTGATTTCCTTGTTGGTTTCCTTCATCTGATTCTTCATCATTAGGGTTCGATTTTTTGATTTCTTAAGAGGTGTTGATGGCTTCATCTGTTTCTTCATCATTCTAGTTGGGTTTTTTGATTTATGTAATGGTTGTTGATAACTTCATTGCTTCTTGATCATTTGATTTCTTATTTATGATTTATGTAGTGGGTTCGATTCTTGGTTATTCGGTTTGGGATTTCTGATTTCTGAAGTAGGTGTTCTTCAGTTCATCGATTCTTTTGATTCTTGATATTAGATTTCTGATTTTTGCAAATGGGTGGAAGTGAATGTTCAATGTAAAATAGAGGGTAAAATAGTCATTTTTACCATTCAGACTGTTATTCAGCATAACAACCGAACAATAACTTATCAAATATCATACAGATAGATTTATCAATACAAACAACTATATCCATACAGAATTTTTAGGACCAAACAATTGTACATTTTATCGTAAAGGTGTCACAATTGATTTTAGAGGATGTTTTTGGGTGTTATATCAAGTTTTTTATGACACTTTAAAATAAAGTGTTATATAAGTTTTTTTTGCAGGACCATTTGAGAAGTGCCCTATGAACACAACTTGTTACACTACACTTCTATTTATAAGATGCTTTTTTAATCAATATCGTAAAAAAATATTATTTAATTTTATTTCAAAATGTACTAAAAACTTCTCTTTTTAACGACAACAAAATTCTTTAAAAAAGAGAGGATGTAGAGCCAAAAAAGATTTTTGCAAGGCGCAGAAACTGAAAAAAAAAATGCACAACCAGACCAACGAAACAACAAGCAAAATAATAGAAAGAAAAGGAAGACCGGATCGAAAACAACATGCACAATAAGCGATGGGATACATTCAGGAACACCCGCCTAGGCTGCATCACCAATCCTACCCAACAAAAAAAAAAATAACAGTCAAATCAATCTGCAAAGGAACCCTAAATGACAACCAAAAATTGAAAATTGTACCTTGAAATGTACATAGCAATCCAAATAATCGCTTGTCATAGTCTTTTTGAGAAATTTGAGAAAGAATGATGATCTTCCAAAGAGAAAACATCTCGATCGAGTCGACGTTGACGAAACCAATCCCCACCACCTGAAATAATTGTTTCGTCTTTACGCAACGAACACCTATAAACATAATAGGACTCTTTATTTCAATAGTGTCCTAAAAGCTTGTTAAGAAGCCCAAAAACATCATATAAACTTTATTGCAACAATTTTACATAAGATGCATAATTGTTTGATCTATAAAGCAGGTTATTATGATTGTGTCCTCTAAACCCGATTTTGTTAAGCTGTTAGCTAAAAAGCTAACTGATAAAAATAATTGCATTCAATAAAAGTTAGCTATTTAGGTTAGATGATAATGTGAAATGACTCAAATTGTTTTTGAAAAATGACTTAATATTTAAATAAGAGATATAATTGAAAAAAAAATGTGTTTACTATTAAAAAGATCGGAAGTGGCAATTTAAAAAACTTACTTAATTCTTACTTTTTTTTTGAACGGCAAGTTAACACACGTACACGTTCCCGGGGTATCCGGGCTCCTACTTAAGGGTGTCACCCGACTAATCCCTGTCGACCACGACCCAACCCAATTAAGGGTACCACTATATACCAGGACCATGATCATGGATGTCACAGAATGCTCACCATGGGGTTCGAACCTAGGTAGTCAGGGATACCATCCACTGATCCCCCATGATGTTACTTAATTGTTACTTAATAACAAGACTTTTTCTATAAACTCAAAAAAAAAACGAAAAAAGGGAGGGGGGGAGGGGGTGGGGGAACTTATGAATGCGAAAAATGTTCATAGATTTCAGGAACATTTTATTGAACTTTTTGAATCTACATAAAAATTGGTGTAACAGTTTCCATAATTCACAATCAAATATCAAAACATCATTGCACATTTTATTTTCAAACTTTTTGAAAACCAAAATCAAATAAAATAAAATGAAGTTCTTTTTGTCGTTCTTGGTCGGCGTTCGGTGATTTACATAAATAAAAGCAAGTTAAAATATATTAATTTTAAAAGGCAAGTTGGGTTTAATTAATTATTTTAGAATATAGAGTGAATTGTGGATTTGGTCCTCGTGTTTTGTTACTTTTTTTTACTACGGTTCCTATAGTATGTTTATTGTTGATTTGGTCCCTGTAGTATTCAATTTATCTTGGTCATTGTCCCTCTGACTAACGCATCCGTTAACTCCATTAAATCAAGAACCATTTTATTCATTTTGCCTAATTTGTATGTTTTTATGATAAGAAAAATAAAAAATATATTTTTAACACACACACATATATATATATATCAAAATAAATAAAATAGAATGTTATTGCATTACTTAATTCTTTAAATTTTTTAACAATACAATAAAATCATAAAAACTAAAAGAATCAAGTCATAAAATAACATTCTATTTTATTTATTTTGATATATCTATCTATATATATATATATGTGTGTGTGTGTGTGTGTTAAAAATATAATTTTTATTTTTCTTATCATAAAAAAACACAAATTAGGCAAAATGACTAAAATGGTCCTTGATTTAATGAAGTTAACGGATGCGTTAGTCAGAAGAACCATGTCCCAGATAAATTGAATACTACAAGGACCAAATCCACAATAAACATACTATTGGAACCGTAGTCAAAGAAAGTAACAAAGCATGAGGACCAAATCTACAATTCACTCTAGAATATATTTTAGGTTATATGTATATATGAAACCCTTGGATGCTCAAACCAAACAGCAAGAATCATTGAAAAATCATCATAGGATACCAACACAATACCAAACGAATAAAGAAAACAAATCGGGCTACAAAACAATATAAAACAAAACAAAACACAAAGCAAACAAAATTTTGGTTTTTATGTTTATGTAGTTATATTCTTTTTCTTGATATTAATTTCTAGGTCACCGTTTATTTATTTCTAAAAATCACCATGTTAATTATTTTTTAAGTATAATATATATATATATATATATATATATATATATATATATATATATAGTGGGAGGATATTTTGCAACCCTTAAAAAGGTTGCAACTCTTGCAACCCACATCTTAACCGTCGGATTCATGATCGACGGTTATTTTATTTTTATTTTTCTTTTTTTTAATTAAAAATAATGGGCCCCATATCTATTGTAACCGTCGATCATGAATCCGACGGTTAACATATGGGTTACAAGGTTTGCAATTTTTTAAAGGGTTGCAAATTAAACAACCCCATATATATATATATATATATATATATATATATATTTATATACAACAAAATAAACTTGTATCAAATTTTCATCTTTGATGTCATTGATCCATTTTTAATGTTTTATTGGTAATCTATTATGAATTTTTGCAATGCCAAACCCAATTTTCTTCAAATAACACTATGCAATATTATTTTGAAAAAGTTAGATACGTACCACCCTTATAAATATTTTTGTTTTAAATTCACATTACAAAAAAAGTTATAGGATATCTAGGTACGTAAATTAAACCAAACATGTATAATTAATATATCTTACATAAAGTATGGTATAATATATATATATATGGTTGGATTCTAGTGAGAATATGAGGTTAACGTGAGAAGTGGTTATCAACCATTGGATAAAAATGGATACACATTAGGATGAGATACACCGAGATGCACTGATCAATTCCATTCTCAAACGCAATTCATTGGAGGATATGAGATTAAAAGTGATCAAAGATTCAGATTCACTTCTCACGTTAACCTCAACTTCTTACACGATCCTTCGCCTAAATATGTATGTATGTGTATATATATATGTGGGTCGAATCAAATGAGAAGAGATCTCGGGTCAAGGGGGATATCCGATGGGTGTTTTGTTGTTCTTTTTTTCTTTCTTTACTTCAAATCTCGATTGGGTTGTTTAAATTATATACTTGAAAACCATATCTTGATCACAATGTCACTACAAAACAGGGGGCTATCACCGACGGCTAGATCCATCGATAATCCGTCGGTGAAAAGCCTCTTGCAAAATATCTCGTGGGCGATAGATTTTCTGACGGATCACTAACGGACTTTAGCGACGGATCTCTGACGGTCCTAATTTTATGACGGATCACCGACGGCCTATAACAACCCAACTAAAACAAGACAATTAATAATAATTGCAATAATATACCATGCCAAAACGGCCCCAAGCTTAGAATTAAAATCAAGATTTGCAACGGCAACCTATTACACAACTAAGATTTATAAAGAACGAAAAAATAAGGTGACAGTCTTCTATCCATTCCCGCTACACCTTCTCTTTACCCTTATCGGTTCTTCCTAGCTCACGCCTGCCTGAAAAAGGTTTTTAAATTTTGAAAGAGTGAGGGTTAGACCAAAGGTCTAGTGAGTCCCCTCTAACGATTATGCAACAAAACAAATATCAAAATTTGAATCAACCAGATTTATAAAAATCACATGAATAATTCACACTACTGACCACACTACCGTCGAAGACGGTGTGTCTAACTCGCATTGCCTTAATTTTGGGACACACCCCAATAGCATAAACGGGCCACACTCCCCGGTACGAGCAGGCGAGCCACACTTCCCGACTTAGGTCACAACTTCCGAAAATAATGTATGCATACATTTAAATATCAACAAGTTATAAACACACTTAAATAAATTCATCATGAACATGCCAACGTACTAAATCAAAGTTTTAAATTAAACCTTCATAAACTTTCGTTAATAAAGCATTTAGTTCAGAAAACTCACCAGAGGTCCAGATCAAAGTTTCCTCTAGAACTAGTCCGAAACGAAACCTATAAGAAAAGACATTGGCCGGTAAACTTTCGATACTTTATAATTCATAACGGTAACTGTTCTTAACACACTATAATCTCGAGCAGTTGAATCCAAATTAAAACCACTAATCCAGGCTCATAGGGTAATTAATACCGATCTTACTCCAATGGTCGAAATACTCTATAAGAACTTCGACCCACTAATTAAACATTGACCCAAATCAAGATAAATAAGACGTAATCATGGAAGTGCAATCTGGGCCAGCCACTTACTATCGAAACCTAGATAGGAAACAGGTCATGGGTCGCGGCCCATATAGAAGTCTCCCGGTCCAAATACTCGACCGGGTCTTCTCTTAAATTTACGACCGGGGCCTGACCAAAAGCGGTCGCCCGGATCCAAGACCTTCGACCGGGACCTAATCCCCGGTGTCGACCGGGACTCCACTCCCCGGTGTCGACCGGGACTCCACACCCCGGTGTCGACCGGGACTCCACACCCCGATGTCGACCGAAACTTCACACCCCAGGATCACCCGGGACTTCACACCCCGGGGTCACCCGGTCCCCCAAACCAAGGGTTCGTTCGATCGACTAACAGATCTCCATGGATTTTCGACCCACATTCCCAGTTGCGATCGGGGAATTGATTACAAATCCAAAACCCCTCCCTTGATTTGGTTACTTAAACCTTTGTCTAAGATAACATCTCTAATCCCAAACTGTCCTTTATCACACTGATGTTAAATTAAACCCATAATCCCAAATCAAATGAACATCAAATTCAACTATTATCCCATCAATCAAACTTAAAACAAAATATTACAATCTTCCCCATGAATCAAGATACAACAAAGGAGGAGGACTCGCCTTGAAGAAGATCACAACCCAGAGAGCGTCGACCCCTTCCCTGCCTTCTCCAAAATCGCCTACAACCTCTCCTTTCTCTTCTCAGCCGCCGATCGATAGCAATACTGAGGTCACTAGGGTTAAAACCCTTTATATTTCAATGTTACATCTAGCCCCCTTCAACTTTGAGTCTTGGTCAACTCAACACCCAACTTTTAAAAAAAAATTAAACCCGATTATTAAAATATCCCCCCCCTCAAAAGAATTTCGTCCCTGGAATTCCCTCGTTGAACAAACTGGAATATTGGGCCCTCATATCCGACTCTAATTCCCAAGTCGCTTCTTGTCCTTTGTGAAATTGCCACTGCATTTTCACCGGTTGGATTTCCTTATTCCTCAGTTTCCTCATTTTGCGGTCCAGAATGGCCACCGGTTCCTCAACATAACGGATTTTCTAATCTACTTGGATATCCTCCAATGGTACAACGACATCGTTTTTTGCCAAACATTTCTTCAGATTCGACACGTGGAACGAGGGATGAATTCCCCGCAATTCCACGGGTAGATCCAACTTGTACGCTACCTCCCCAACCCGTTCTAAGACAGTAAACGGTCCCACAAACCTCGGTCTCAACTTGCCTTTCTTGCCAAAACGGACTACCCCCCTTCCAAGGCGAGACTTTTAACATAACCTTCTCCCCCTCTTGAAACTCTTTCGACTTCCTTCGCTTATTGACGATTTTGAGCTACCTTTAACCTTTCTCTAATCTGGTTGACCTTTTCAGCCGTCACTTGCACAATTTCTGGTCCGGCTAGCTGTCTTTCACCCACCTCATTCCAACATAATGGTGTTCTACACTTACGTCCGTACAATGCTTCGAACGGAGCTGCTTGAATACTAGCATGGTAACTATTGTTATAAGAAAATTCTATCAAAGGCAGATGAGTTTCCCACGAACCTTTGAAATCGATAACACATGCTCGAAGCATGTCTTCTAATGTTTGGATGGTCCTCTTACTTTGGACATCCGTTTGCGGGTGGTACGCGGTACTCAACTTGAGTTGTGAACCCAACTCCCTTTGTAGACTTCTTCAAAATGACAATGTGAAACGAGCATCTCAATCTGACACAATAGATGACGGTACTCCATGCCTGGCTACAATCTCATCAATGTACAACCTAGCCAATTTCTCCAATGGATACGTCTCCTTGATCGATCGAAAGTGAGCAGATTTCAAGAGTCGATCCACTATCACCCAGATGGCGTCGTGCCCCTTAGGTGATCACGACAATCCAGTAACGAAGTCCATCGTGATCTCATCCCACTTCCACACTGGTATTTCCAAAGGTTGCAGTTCCCCATACGGTCTTTGATGCTCCGCTTTCACCTTCAAACACGTTAGACATCGCTCAACGAAGTAAGCTATATCTTTCTTTAAATCCGACCACTAGTAACTTTGCTTCAGGTCTCGATACATCTTGTTAGATCCTGGATGTACTGAGTAACGTGACTTATGCGCTTCTTCCAACACTCTCTTTCGAAGATCTCCCAACTTTGGAATCTACACTCTATTCTCGAAGCATTTCACTCCGCGATTGCCATCGGTCATCGAGCTCACAATTCCGACGATTCGCTCGTTCTTCCAGTTTTCTTCCAACACCGCTTCCTCTTGATACTTCCTGACTTCTTCCAAGAAATTGAAAGTTGCCTCAACCCGAAACGCCACTACCTTAGTTGCATCACTATGCTCTTTCCGACTCAAAGCGTCGGCCACTACATTGGCTTTACCTGGGTGGTAAAGAATCTCGCAATCATAATCACTTAGCAATTCCATCCATCTTCGCTGCCTCATGTTCAACTCTTTCTGATTGAATAGGTACTAAAGGCTCTTATGATCGGTATATATTTGGCACTTAACTTCGTACAAATATTGCCTCCAAATCTTCAACGCGAATACCACAGCTGCCAACTCTAGGTCATGCGTCGGATAATTCTTCTCATGATCTTTCAACTAACGAGACGTGTAAGCGATCACTTTTCCATCTTGCATCAGCACGCACCCCAGTCCCAACTTAGAAGCATCGTTATAGATCACAAACCCTTCTGAACCGTTGGGTAAGGACAGGATAGGTGCATTGCTCAGTCTTTCCTTCAACTTACTGAATGCATCATCCTGAGCTTCCTTCCATAAAAACTTGACGTTTTTCCTCGTGAGGGCCGTTAATGGTGTGGCTATCCTCGAGAAGTCCCGAATGAACCTTCGATAGTAACCCGCCAAGCCAAGGAAACTCCTCACATCTAACGGTGATTTCGGCACTTCCCCTCTTTGATCGCCTTGATCTTTGCTGGATCCACCTTGATCCCGTCTTCCGACACCACGTGTCCTAAGAATTGTACTTCTCTTAGCCAAAACTCGCATTTCGAGAACTTGGCGTACAACTTCTCCTACTTGAGCAACTCCAACACGGATAGCAGATGCACCTCATGGTCGCTCAAGGACTGTGAATAAATTAGTATGTCATCGATGAAGACGATGACACACTTGTCCAAAAATGGACTGCACACTCTATTCATTAGGTCCATGAATACTGTCGTGCGTTATTCAAACCAAAAGGCATGACTAAGAATTCGAAATGTCCGTATCTCGTGCGAAAAGCAGTTTTGGGTACATCCTCCTCCCTCACCTTCAGCTGATGATAGCCCGAATGCAGATCTATCTTCGAGAAGTAACTCACTCCTTGCAACTGATTGAAAAGATCATCAATCCTGGGGAGCGGATACTTATTCTTGACTGTTACCTTATTGAGCTCTCGATAATCTATACACATTCTCATGGACCCGTCCTTCTTTTTGACGAATAACACCGGCGCTCCCCTCGGTGACGTGCTGGGACGAATAAAACCTTTATCCAATAGCTCTTGCAGCTGGTTCATCATTTCCTTCATCTCGGTCGGCGCCAAGCGATAGGGTGCTCTTGCGATTGGTGTCGCCCCCGGCATCAAATCGATTCGGAACTCCACTTGCCGATCAGGAGGCAAGGTGGTCAAATCTTCCGGAAACACCTCCGGGTATTCACTTACTACCGAAACTGACTTCAACCCCTTCTTCTCTTTCTTAGCGTCTACGACATACGCTAAGAACCCCACACACCCTTTCACTAAGCACCGCCTAGCGTTGATCATGGAGATCAAACACGACTTCCTATCCAGACAATCCCCATATACCACCACTTCTTTTTTATCTGGCAAAGCAATACGAATTAGCTTCTTGTTACAGACAATGTTGGCATCGTTAGACGCCAACCAATCCATCCCCACAATGACATCAAATTCTCCCATGCCCATCGGGTATAACCGCAATGGAAAGGAATGATCGTCAATGTCTATACTACACCCGTCATATACTTCTCCCATTAAGACTCGACTACCATCGACTACTTCTACCTCAAACCCATGTCTAAGCTTCTTGGGCTTCACATGCAATTTATGCACAAAATTCGGACACACAAACGAACGGTTTGCGCCTGAATCAAACAACACCTTAGCAAAAATTGAGTCTATAGGAAAAGTACCTGTCACCACATCCGGTGTCTCCACCGCCTCCTCTGTCGTCATATTAAAAGCCCTAGCCCTCGTCCGAGCTGGCTCCATTTTCTTCTCACTTCATTTCTCTCCATATCCTCCGACTGCTCCCTTCTTCAACTGTGGGCAATCAGTCCTAATATGATCAGGGGACCCACATTGGTAGCAAGACCTTGGCCCACGGCAGTCCCGAGCCATATGTCCAGTCTTTCCACACCTGAAACAACCCTCTCGTTCCAACAGACACTCCCCCTTATGCATTCTGTTGCACTTGTTGCACGACCTATTCTCAATCTTAGGAATAACCCATTGATCAGGTTTTGTAGATTTAAACGTCCTAGAGTCGTGGACGGTTCCCTCCCACTTCCGTTTGTCTCCACTTCTCTCGGTAGCCTGCCGGTTCTTTTCCTTCTCCCTCATCTCGGTTGCATTCACCTCCGCTTGGAACGTAGCTGGTTCTTTGTTCGAAACGAATTCCCTAATATTGTTTCTCAATACAAAGATGAATTTCTCCACTCGTCTTTCCTCATTAGGCACGTAAACTTCTGCAAACCGTGATTTCTCAATGAACTTCGTCGTATACTCTCAAACTGACATATCTTTCTGCTCCAGACTTAGAAACTCCTCCTCTAACCTTTTGACTGCCACCAGAGGGCAAAACTATGCTTTGAATCTTTTCACAAACCCATACCAAGACATCTCTTTAGCCGCCGCCCAACCCTGTCCTCCTGCTTCGACATCCCACCATATTACAACTTCGTCTCTCATCATTGACAACGCGTACACTACTTTGTCCCCCTCAGAACACTTACTGGTATCAAATGTCAGTTCCATTCCTTTTACCCATTTCAGTGCCAGCATAGGGTCGCATTCTACCTTGTAGGTAGGAGGCTTGCAGGCAGCAAACTCCTTGAAACTGCATCCTTTCTCAATTACTGCTTTAGCCGCCACTACGGGAGTTGACTGCGAGTGGCTTCCCACCACAGTCACTAGCGAGTCAGAAATCTCGGTCACCACTCTATCCTCACTATTTTCCTTGCTTGCCGATACTTCATTAGTTCGCTGGGCTAACAAAGCATTCAGGATTTCCTGTAATTTTCCCATCTCAGCCGCAAAGGTTTCTTGTGTAACAAAACCTTGAGTTCGACCTCCACCACGGTTTCTTACCTCCTTCTGACCCCTCACCGAAGTTGAACTCTATTGAAGAGAGGTTTCTTGCTCTGATCTCACCTCTACACTTCTATCTCGACGAGTAACGCGAGTCGTCTTTCCCCCTTGAGTTCCCCCAGCTGGTTCATTCCCTTGAGTGGTCGCCTTCCGAGTCGTTTTCCCATTACCTTTAGGTTGGTCGCGACCCTTTCCTCGGGTGGTAGTCGGGTTAACAACAATTGTTTGTTCCTCAGCAATGACTTCATTAACTGGCTCATTCACAGAAATCAGAGCAAACCTACTTCTTGATACTCGCTCAGACATGATTTCTGGTAAGAAGAAACATACGACATTCAATTCTACACACCATGCAATATGGCAAGTTAAGCACATGCACGTATCTGTAAATTCACAATTACACTGGCCAGATGTAATTCCAAATTTACCTTACATGCTAGTCCTCACTACCCTATTGCTGTCTTCCTACGGTCTTCCTACTTCTTAGTTGTGTTTTTACTTTCTTAGTTTAAGTCTAGGCACGTCCGATCACCTAGATCCCTTAAACCACGGCTCTGATACCAACTATAACAACCCAACCAAAACAAGACAATTAATAATAATTGAAATAATATACCATGCCAAAACGGCCCCAAGCTTACAATTAAAATAAAGATTTGCAACGACAACCTATTACACAACTGAGATTTATATAAACGAAAAACTAAGGTGACGGTCTTCTATCCATTCCCGCTACACCTTCTCTTTACCCTTATCGGTTCTTCCTAGCTCACGCCTGCCTGAAAAAGGTTTTTTAAATTTGAAAGAGCGAGGGTTAGACCAAAGGTCTAGTGAGTCCCCTCTAACGATTATGCAACAAAACAAATATCAAAATTTGAATCAACCAGATTTAAAACATCACATGAGTAATTCACACTACTGACCACACTATCGTCGAAGACGGTGTGTCTAACTCGCACTGCCTTAATTTTGGAACACACCCCCAATGGCATAAACGGGCCACACTCCCCGACTTAGGTCACAACTTCCGAAAATAATGTATCCATACATTTAAATATCAACAAGTTATAAACACGCTTAAATAAATTCATCATGAACATGCCAACGTAATAAATCAAAGTTTTAAATTAAACCTTCATAAACTTTCGTTAAAAAAGCATTTAGTTCAGAAAAGTCACCTGAGGTTCAAAGTTTCCTCTAGAACTGGTCTGAAACGAAACCTATAAGAAAAGTCATTAGCCGGTAAACTTCCGATACTTTCTAATTCATAACCGTAAATGTCCTTAACACACTATAATCTCGAGCGGTTGAATCCAAATTAAAACCGATAATCCAGGTTCATAGGGTAATTAATACCGAGCTTACTCCAATGGTCGAAATACTCTATAAGAACCTCGACCCACTAATTAAACATCGACCCAAATCAAGATAAATAAGACCTAATCATGGAAGTGCAATCTGGGCTAGCCACTTACTGCCGAAGCCCAGATAGGAAACAGGTCATGGGTCGCGGCCCATATAGAAGTCGCCCGGTCCAAATACTCGACCTGGACTTCTCTCAGATCTGCGACCGGGGCCTGACCAAAAGCGGTCGCCGGGATCCAAGACCTTCGACCGAGACCTAATCTCCGGTGTCGACCGGGACTCCACTCCCCGGGGTCGACCGGGACTCCACACCACGGTGTCAACCAGGACTTCACACCCCGATGTCGACCGGAACTTCACACCCCGGGATCACCCGACTTCACACCCCGGGGTCACCCGGTCCCCCAAACCCGGGGTTCGTTCGATCGACTAACAGATCTCCATGGATATATATATATATATATGGATCCTCAAATAACGTTACCAATTATTCATATGGCTTCATATATATATATATATATATATATATATATATATATATATATATATATATATATATATATAGGGTGCACTTGTGCATAAAAACCAAAAAAACAACATAATTTACCTGTGCATACCGTCCAGATGAAGGGCTATCAGAGTGTTATTCAGTTTTGGATATCGATATTTAATTCTCCTCATTCCATTGGTGATTTGACCATGGAAAACCCTACGGTGGAACCTCTTCGTCGCACCCGGGAGATCGTCTCGGGTGTCGGGTCCCGGCTCGTGTGACTCGGGGGAGACTCGGAGGGGGGAGAACACCTGGGAGGAGGGTGAACAGGGGAGTCCCGGGGGGAAAACACCCGGAAGGCGGGTGACCGAGGGAGGCCCAAGGGGGGGGACAAAGTCCGGGTGGCGGGTGACCGAAGGAGGCTCGGGGGGAGAACACCCGGGTGGTGGATGGATCGGGGGAGACCCGGGAGGGAGAGTGCTGGGAGTCGGGCGGCCTTTGTGCCGGGAATGAGTTGTGTAAGAGGGACCCAGGAGTCGGGTAGGGGAGGTCGAGCCCGAAGGGGGAGGCCCTAGGAGCCGAACCCATTCGGGAGAAATATTTATGTGGTGAGTGTTTTAGGATCTTATCACCCTACTCTTGCTTCCTTTTGGTAGGATTCTTTTCGTACAGTTGAGACTTAGTAGGAGAGCTTTCACATGAGATTCAAGTGAGTACCCTGACACTATTTATTTGTGGTTGGCATGACATGTTATGAGAAGTTATTTTAAATGTTTATTGAACTTTATATCGGTGAGTAATTTAAATGTATGCATACATTGTTGCTCGCAAGTTATGGCCTAATGTAACACCCATAATTTTATGTAAGTAAATGCCACCCGGACGTTTCTGTGACTGTTAAACGGTGGGATTTTGTTGGGAAAGCGTAATCTAAAGTCCTATAACACCCTCGATTTTCGGTATGCATTTATTTGATCATAAATTTGTTTTTTGAACCGTTCATTTGATCACGCACGCATTCGGGTAAAAATCGAGTGATTTTGGGGTTCGGTACAGCTGGGGCAACAATGCCCGCGATTGTGACAGAGGTCACTCTCGCGGGGCACTCTTGCGAGGTTTGTATCGAGAGTTGATGGATTGGCGCGATAGTGACCAGCGATTGTGACAAGTGTCACTATCGCGAGGCACTATCGCGGGGATTTTACCACGAGGCCATTACTTCGGGCGATTATGACACGCGATTGTGACTGTGTCACTATCGCGTGGCACTATCGCGGTCGGCCTCCAGTCCACATAAATGCCATTTCCACGGGGTTAACCTCATTTTTATCATTTGGGAGCTTTGGAGGAACGTTTTGGAAGGGAGAAAAAGGTAGGGTTCCATATCTTATCGTTTATTACTACAATAGAAGATCATCATTTGCATTTATTGGGTTTGTTTAGGTTGGTGAAGGTGAGTAGGAATCTTGTGATTGAAACTCCAAGTCTTCTTCTACATTCTACCTTCAAGAGTTATCAACTAGGGTTTCTTTGTAACCATTTAAGGTAAGTTTTCTTAATAATTTATCTACTATCAATGTTAGGGTTTAGATGTTCATAATCTTACCCTTACCTTCTAATCACATTTGGGTGTTGATGGGTTTTTGACCTAACTATGAGTTTTGAAGATAGCATGGATAGTTGATTAAACAAAGTTTTATGGGATGGTATGTTAAAGAAATTAATGATTTCCATGTTTACCCACTCGTTTGTTAACTAATATTTGTTACTTGGGATGTTGGGTATTAGTCTAATTATTGGGCATGATGACATTTTAAACGAGATTATTGTACTATCTTTGATGGGGTTGTGTTTATGAAGTTTCTTAACCCATATGAGGAGCTATGTTAGTAACTTCTATATTTCGTAATTTGGTCTCATGAATTACATGCATGATTTTATATGGTTGTAATAGCATGTTTGATATTTGGTTTAGTGCAATGGATCCATAGGCACGGTATTCCAATGTCTTGTCTAGACATTTGGTTACCCTTGGCACGGGATAGGCATCGGGCTCCATGGTAAGTAGGGTGTGGGCCTATACGGTCGGGCAGCGTCCCATGGACAGTAAGGTGTAATCCCATTGTGCTCGAGTTGCCCTGTTTTGGGAACTCTCAAGAATAGACCTGGAGTGGTTGACTTGATGTTTTCGAGCAATAGACTTGGAGTAGTTGAGCTCGCTATGTGGTTTTGAACTGTTGTCGGTATTTACTGAATGCTAATGGTTTATTGGATTTGTTTTGATTTAGCTCACGGCTAGATCGGCTACATGACTTCAATCGGGTTTATTGTCATGTATGGCAAGGCACTCTAGCGGTGGGACACGTTGGGATTGAGTGGACGGCATTGGGGTCGAGAGCGGTCTTTTTGATGACTTAGTGACCGATATTGAAGTATATAGAGATTATACCATTTGGAAGAATAGTGACACCTGCCATTAATCTTGCTTGCACAAGTTAGATTACTAGGTTGTTGAATTATATTCTTTATGTGTTCTTGGGTTGTAATAGCCATACTTGGTTCTCCGTGTTGGGTTGACGTACTTTGGATTAGTTTGTTACACTCATACCTTACAGGTTATTGGATCTCCTTTTTGGGTAAATTGGTTTCTACCAGTTACAGACGTTATATAACCGAATTTTCAATTTTTAAATTTACCAAAATTTTAGGATGTTACAAGTCCCTTGGAGTATCGGGAGTGTTGGCATTGAGAAAGTTGAGTTTCGAGGCTCCGAAAAGGTCCCGCTACAATGCCCGACGACTATGACAGTGTCATAGTCGCATTGTCACAGTCACAGAGGAGGAAACAGAAGGCTGGGCAATGTTGGCGACATTGCCATGCGACAATGCCCTGGGCATTGTCGCTGGTCAGTGTCGCACATATGTGGCAGCCTGTTGTTAAGTCGCGAATTTCAGGCCTCTTTCTCATTTTCACTTCTCCAAACTTCCCTATTCTTTCCCAAATCGTTTTCCTTTCCTTCCCCTCAAACCCTAACTTATTTTGGGTCAAATCCTTGAGCTCTTGAAGTGCTTCATCATCAAGTGGTGAAGATTGGAAGCCAGAGTCAAGGGTTCACCATCTTCTTCTTCAACCTCAAGCTCCATGGTAGAGTTTTCTAGGTTTTCACCAAAACCTAAGTGGTAAGTTTATCCTCTCCATTTCTAAACCTTAATATAAGTTACAAATGCCTTCTTGATGGTTTCCTAGCTTTTGGTTTTTAAAATTTCGGATTGTGATGGTTTAGGATAAATTAGGTCAAAATTAGGGTTTTGGTCAAGATTGGGATTTTGATGTAATGTGTTTGGGGTAGATTCTAAATGGTTGAATGTGATTATTTATGGATGGAATTTGTGTATCTAGGTTTATGGAGGTTTTGACCTTGGAGATTCAAGTTTCCTCAAAGGAGCTCAAAGTGGGGTAAAATCTAGATTTAGCCTAAATCTAGCGAGGTGAGTTCAAGTTGATTTGTGAAAATGGTGTGCATGCCAAAATGTTTATTTTAAAGTGTTTGTGTTTTACATTATAACGTTAACTGCTGATAAGTTTGGTTATTTGGAAGTGTTTAACTTTGTAAACTTATAAAACACCCATCTTGGGGATTTTTGAGTATGTTGTTAAATGCATCGAAATGAAAATGATTTGAAGACTTATTTACCTAAATGGAAAGTATTGGGTAAGAATGCATTTTTATTATTGTTGGTATTACGTGCATTTTGTATCATGAAATGTTTTAAAAATACCACCGTGTGAGTCATGGGCGCTTGGTCATTCCTAACCTTTCAAACGTTTATGAACTTATGAACCTTTGGTTTTGGGAAAAGATGTAACTCAAGTATTTTATTGAGTAAACTGGTGATATTGGTATTTAAATGATTTATCGTATGGGTATAAATCTCTTAAGTATTTGTCATTTAAATGTGTGTCATGGGACGTTTTGGAAAGAGTAAACGAGATTATAAACTTGTTTGGAAAATGATTTATGTTGGAGTTTATTCATGTAGTTGAAGCATGTGTTTGCATAAATGTGGTCGTTGCATTTTATTGCATTTTGTGGATCTTAGCATATGGTTGCTTAATTGGTTGAGCTTAAGGCTCAGTTTTCGACTTTGTTGGGTATTGGGGACTTTTGTCTGGTTTTAATAACTTAAAGTGCAGCTTTGGGTGTGAGTTGCATTTATTGCACTTTATTTTGGAGAATACATGTTTTGAGTGTGTGTGTCATTCAATTGGAGTCATGTATTTTAGACTGTAATGCATTGGATCAATAGGCATGTAAGTCAGTCATATTTAAGGGTAAGGAGTATTGACATTCTTACCTTGGGAATTTATGCCGTGTTGGCATTATTGTTGTCCCGGTTGTTTGGCGAAGAAGAACCTTTATGGGTTGTACTTCGGGACCATGGGTCTTGTGTTTGGATGTCTAATTCTTGTGCACGAGGTTAGACATCAAGAGTTATCAAGTAAGGAGTTGAGGCTCCTATATTGAATGCTAGGAAGTAGGCACTAGGGGTCGAATGAGTACCCTGAGGATGAAACTCCGTTAGAGACCGAACAGGCAATAAGATCGTGTATCCTTAAGGTGTAGCTCGGCAGAGCAGGTAATGGGGGATATGGTGTTTGGGACTTAAAATAAAGTGTGACTGGAGGTGTAGCTCGGTAGAGCAGGCAATACAGTCACGATCTGAGGTGTAGTTCGACAACATGGTTATGTGGCTTAATTTTGTGTTCCGTCACGTACAATGGAATCGGGTCTCCCCCGTCACCGGATGGTGTTATTTGGGTATTAAAGGGTATTATTTTATTATCCATATTTTTGGTGACGTGTTACATATACGGGTTTGCTTACTCAAGATCTATGGGTTGTGTTTTATGCCCCGCCCATGTTTGGGGTGTTTCGCGAAGTAAAAAATTTTATTTCGAATTATTATAAATTGGGAGTTTGCTTACTATTCACGTGTTGGGTGAGTTTGGGATAAAATGGTTTTACGAAAGAATGTTCAAGTTGGGTCCCTTGTTTTAAAGGTGTATTTGGAAAATGTTGTCGTTTGATATTTAAAGTAAATCTTTTGATTGTCTACGATTTAAATTGCATTCTTTCCCTTTAACAAATATATTTATTCCATGTTGTAAACTCTTGAACTCACTAGGCGTTAGCCTAAACTTTTTATTTGTCGGCATGTGCATCAGTTTCCGGATGGGATAAATGGTTCTAGCATTTTTGGTGAAGTGTCGAATGCTAAGAGTATGTGCAAGAATGAGTGGCTTGATGAAGTCTTCCGCACTAGTGTTGAGAAGAGCAACTTGTATTTGGGTTTAGTAACACCCAACCTTGAGTTAGTTTCTATGTATGATTTTATTTGTGCCTTTGATGGAAAATCTTAGAATCGTATCTTAAGTATGGTCTGGTCGCACGAAGTTTGATCCATTCTTTGAGGTATTTTTGAAAATTTTAAATTAGTTGCTCTTTCTGAATTGAGGGTGTGTTAGGACTGAAAGTCCTGAAAGTGGAATAAAGTATTTATAAGGGTTTAAATTGTAATTCATTAATTGTTATTTATTAGATGGGCCCAAGCCCATAAAGCCCATTAATGTTTGTAAGCCTAAGTATATAAAGGCATTATTAGTTCATTTATTCAGGTCGGAGGGTTAGACATTTCATTAGAAAGAATTATCAGTTTAGTCTCATAATTTCCAGATTACTAGTCAATAGGTTTACTTTCTCTTATCAGAAATCCTTTCTGTAAACCTGTAACCCTGTGATTACATATTAATCATATGACTAGTAGTTGTGGCTTAAATATTGTTCATCATTGATTATATTATTTACTACTGATTGCACTGTACTGGGATCTACAATTGGTATCAGAGCAAAGAGAATGAAGGTTTGATCCAGAAAAGATTTGTCTAAAACCCCTAATCGATTATCTATTTTATCTGTTTAATCTGCTAAGTTTTTTCGTTCGATCTGGGTTTTATCCATCTGCTAATTCGATCGATATTGGTCTGAGTTTATCGGTCTATTATCTTGTTTGATTGAGTTTATCAGTCCATCTGTGTTCATTGATTTTTCTATGTTATCGATCTGTTGATTTGAGTTTTGATTGATTAAATTTGTTTTTTGATCTTCAAATCTGCAAATCTTTATACGTGCTTTATCGATTTTCTTGGTTTGATCTTCATCGAATTCCAGATTCTTCATGTTTATCGATTGCCGTTCTTCGATTTTATTAGGCTTATTTGTTGATTTTATCGGTCTATCTGTTAGGTCTGATTTTATAGTAATCATTGTATTTATAGGGCTTGGTCAAATACTGTGTTTAGAGTATTATCAGTGTTGTATTTGACCAAGGGTATTTAAGTCCCTTTGGTCTTGGTTTGTTCTAAGAAAGACACGCACATTAAATCTGAATATCACACTTTGCGCTCCATTGTTACTCTCTCTCTACTTTCTCTCTCTAGGATTCATTGATCTTGGACTCTCAATAGGTATCAGAGCCAACTGAATCTTGAGAGGATTGAAAGATTGCATTTTCAAAATCTGAACTGTTGATTGAAATCGAAAATTTGATTGATTTTCTTGATTTTTTCAAGAAAATCTCGTTTTCTTGATTTCTCATCAAATTTGGATTGTTTTTTGGTTGAATTTGTGCGAATCTGATTTGTTTAGATTCGTTTTTAGTAGTCAATCATAGTTGATTCACATTGTTTTGCATAAAATTCAAGTTTAGATCTTCAATTTTGCGAATTTGTATTTTTCAGAAAACTCGAGTTTGGTACTGTTTCATTCACGAGTTTGAGGTTTAGTGGTTTTTAATCGAATTTGATAATCAAAAGTTGTTTTAAAGTTGTTTTCGTTCATCAGTGTGTGTTTTTCATGCATAAATTTCTTGGTTTGATTTGATTTTGCGAAAATTTATGAGTTTTTAAAGTTTGCGTTTCATTCAAGTACTTTGCGTTTCATTCATAATGTTTTGCGCCTCATTCTTAGTAGTTTGCGTTTCTCACATCACACGCAAAGTCTAAGTTTGCGTTTCTCATATCATACACAAAGTCATCTTGCGTTTCTCTCTGCAATCGCAAAGTCATCTTGTGTTTCCCATTGCAAACGCAAACCTCAGTTTGCGTTTCCCTCAGCACCCGCAAAGCTCAGTTTGCGTTTCCCTCAACACCCGTAAAGTTCAGTTTGCGTTTCCTTCTTCACCCGCAAAGCTCAACTTTGCGTTTCCTTCTAGACCCGCAAAGCTCTTGTTTCCTGACTTTGTTTAAATAAAAAAAAAAGTCTGGAATTTTTTTTTTATTGTGTCATCTATATTTTTTTTTTATATTTTTTTTTTTAAAACTTTGTGTCATCACAAGTGTTTTTCAAATTTACAATTTTTAATATTTTTCGATTTTTTTTTTCAATTCATTCTGATTTTTGTTTTTCAGATTCATCAGCAATGGATTCTTCCAAGTTTGCTTTCCAAGCTCAGTTCTACAGAAGTGATCTGATGATGCAATTGGGAACAGATACTCGTCCACCAGTCTTAATCAACGAAGATGAGTTTACACAGTGGCAAGATAGGTTCATAAACTTCATTGAGCGTCAGAGTAACGGAGAAAATATGATGAAATCTTTTACTGAAGGACCGTTTGTCAGGCCAAAAGATGACATTCCTTTGATTGATGATGAAATCAAACGTGAAAAAACCGATAGAGAAGCAAAGTCCAATTTGATTCTAGCTCTCCCTAACACGATCTACAATCGAATTGATTGTTTCAAACATAATCCAAATATGATGTGGACTCAATTAGAAAAGATCATGTTTGGGTCATCTGTTGCTACTCAGATACGCCAGACACGCTTCATGAACAACTTTGAGGAATTTAAGGCGAAGGACAATGAATCTCTGAAGGCTATCTTTGACCGGTTTTGCGTTGTGATTAATGATTTAAGAAAGATTAAAGTGGAAAAGACTTCTCTTGAGACAAATCTGAAATTCCTGAACGCATTACAACCAGAGTGGAACAAATCATGTCATAGACTGAGGAACGATGTCAGAATTTCCACGATCCAGATTCAAGAGCTGTATGAGATCATGCTAACTGATGAGAGCTTGGTGATAGAGAAAAAGGCCAAGCTGGATAAAAAGAAGAAATCAGTAGATCCGGTTGCTCTTCTCACGAAGCAACTGAATGAACAAGTGTTGTCTGATAACGCTTACACCGGGTCAACTGATGACGATGGAGAGGCCTTACAGAAAGCTATGATTCTTCTCTCTCAACATTACCAGAAGAAGTTCCAACCTAGATCGGGTTCCAACTCTTCACGCTTCACTTCTGGGTTTAAAGCCAAAGTACCCGAGCCCAAGACTGCTGGTTGCTACAACTGTGGAAAGTCGGGTCACATCTCAAAGGAGTGTAGAGCAAAGAAGATTAAGGACTCAGCTTATTACCAAAGGAAATTGGAGCTGGCTGAGAAAAGAGAGAATGGAACAGCTTTGCTGGCAGAAGAAGAATTCTGGATGGATTATTCCGATGATGAAGCATCGAACGTCGAGATCGCCCATTTGTGCTTAGTCGGAGATGACCAGTTAGACGATTCTGACACTGATGAGGATGAGATATATTCTGAATTTGACTACAACTTTACTACCTCCCAGTTTAAAATCATCATTAATGCTTTATCTGATTTGCGCTCTAAATTTTTATCTGAAAAAGTTTTAAATTCTGAAAAGTCAGATTTAATTGAAAAGTTGAAAATTTCTTTGAAGGATGAAAAATCTATTTTAGAAAATACTAAAGACATCTTTCAAAAGAAATTGGATGCTTTGGAAAATTCAAACAAAACTTATCTTGAATCTTTGACTGACATGACCAAATTAAAAGATGAGTTTTCAGATAAAATAATTAAGTTAGAAGAAAAGCTTTATCGAAGAGACCAATCTGAACAAACAATTTATATGAACAAGCCGAGGAGTGAAGAGGCTTTAAAACAGAGATGGGGACTTGGTTTTGATAATCCTCAATTTTTAAAACAAAGTAATAGACGAAGTTCCCACCTTATATAAATACGATTATCTGACACTTGCTCATTATGCTCCTCAGTTCAAATTTCATTGGACTAGTGAAAAAGAAGTGTTAGATCTCGAAAATGAGAAAAGGATTTATAAAAAGAAAAATGAAATTCCTTTTGTTTATACGTCCGAAAATGAAAAATATTTTCCTGAAAAATCAAGAAGAGGAAAAAGAGTTTTAAAAGATATATCTCCTATCAAATCTTCAATGTCTGATGATTTTATTGCTCCTTTTGCACCGGATTCTGATAAAGGAAATATTTCTCCAATCATTTATGATTCGAAGAAATATACTCCTCCGTTAGTATTAGAAGGAAAAATCATAGATCTTGAAGATCAGATAGAAGATCAAAATATTTTGAAGAAAATTGAATCTGATATAATTCTTTCTTTCATGACGTCTAGTCTTGAAGAAAATTTATTTTCTCAAAAATCAGATTCTATTTCTAGCTTATCTTCTGATTCTAAGGAAAATAAAAAGGAAGTTTCAAATTTTAAAATCTTTTCTAAAAATTATTCAGACTCTGAGGCAAATTCAGATTTATTAGTTGATCAGATTGGTTGCTTGGATAAATTTATTTCTTCTGATTTAAATATTAAGTCTAATATTCTTGATGACTCTTTTACGCTCAATGATCATTATTATAAACCTAAGCGTAAAAGAAGACGGTCAAAGAAGTCGAAGAAACGAGATACAGTTCTTTCTGACTGTTCTAATTCTTCTGATATAATTCTTACAGATAGGGCTTTGAGCGCTCAATCCAAGAAGCAGATATGGAGAGCGAAGCCGAAATCTACTGATTCTATGTTTGAGGGAGATCGATATGTAGACAAACTTTATCATAGTGATTCATTTGCTATTTGTAATAAAGTTTCAAAATATTCTATAAAGCAAATGTTTCAAATTTCCAAAAATGTCTCACATTCGTCTTCTGATTCTAGTTTAGATGATCATGCTTTCTCTTCTGATGGTTGTGATTATTTTTCTGATATTATTCCTCGTGCTTCTAATGTCAATTCTGTCAATTATTGTTTCCCCATACGAACTGCAACTAACAAACACGGGCCCAAATACAAGTGGGTACCCAAATCTTGGGCCCAAATAGGTATCAAATCTTTGATACCTATTGAGAGTCCAAGATCAATGAATCCTAGAGAGAGAAAGTAGAGAGAGAGTAACAATGGAGCGCAAAGTATGATATTCAGATTTAATGTGCGTGTCTTTCTTACAACAAACCAAGACCAAAGGGACTTAAATACCCTTGGTCAAATACAACACTGATAATACTCTAAACACAGTATTTGACCAAGACCTATAAATACAATGATTACTATAAAATCAGACCTAACAATATCTGCTAATTTGTTAATAATCTGTTATCGACCGATAGTTGTTGACCGATAGTTTGCTTGACCGGTACATTGTCTTTACCGATCCTTTGTTCGACCGGTACATTGCTTTGACCGGTACTTAGATTCGATCGGTGGTTTGTTTATCAGTCTTGAGACTCGACCGGTACCTCGTTTCAACCGGTACTTAGTCTCGACCGGTGTGTTGTCGACCGATATTATTTGTGGACCGGTATCCTGTTGACTAGTATCCTCTGTTCGACCGGACCCCTACTCGACCGGGTCCTTGCTTCGACCAGACCCTTGCTCGACAGGGTTTGTAGCTAAAAAAAAAGGAAAAAAAGGGTAAAAAAAAATTTTGTCTCACGATCATTTTGCAGTGCATTTCTTTTAGCCCCCGTACTTCAAGGTCTCATTAGTTTGTCATTTGTGACCCTAAAATTCCAAGTTTCACTCGTTGTCACTTTTGGTCCTTGCACATTAATTCTTTCATAGTTTGTCAAGTTTAGTCCCTAGACTTCAAGTTTATCAAGCTGATTTCTCATTCAAGATGGGATTTGGATATATTGCTGAGCTTGAAGAGAAGAATAATGAGCTCGACTTAGCTTTAACTTTTTACGTAAAGAGGGCAAACCAATATGCTGATGAGAACAACACACTGAAAGAGGAAGTTAGTGCATTAAAGACAATTAATGAAGATCTTCTGACAAAGACTTCTGGGCTGAATGATGAGAAAATACTGAGACTGGAAACTGAGAACAAAGAGCTGATAAGAAAAATCTTGAACTTGGAAGATCAGATTGTCCAAATCCAGAAAGCATCCGTTGAAAGTCATGAGGCAAAGATTAAGCGTCTGACGGATGCTAATACTGAGCTTCAAAAGACAATATCTGATTTGGAGCAAAAGCATACAAAAGATAAATCCGAGTTTGAGAAATCTTTTGCAAAGAAGTTCTCAGATTTTTCGAGAAAATGTGCTGATGAGAAGAAAGAAGTTGAGCTGAAATGCATAAAACTGCCTCAGCAAGTTTCTGCTTTCGAGAAAGTAATCATCCTTCAAAGAGAAAATTTTGAAAAAGAAAAGAAGGCCATTGAACAGAAGAATGTTGGATTGTTCAAGGAAATATCCGGCCAAAGAAATGATGCTGAGAAGGGATTTGAAGAAGAACGAAGTATGTTTGAGGCGGAGATCAAAAAGCTTACTAAGAAGTTATCTGAATTATCTGAAAGTGCACTAAAAGAGCAGAAAACGAAGTCTGGATTCACGAAGAAGATTGACCTGTTTGTTAAAGAAAGAGACAACTTTGCTTCGACGATTAAAGTGCTTGAAAAGACTGTATCAAGTTCAAATCAAAAATTTGTCTCTTCACAAAGGTTAGTTAAATCTTTTGATCGGATTCGTAAAACTAACCTTTTCTATGATAGCAATATAGATGGTTCAGGTACACATCAAAGAAGACGGAGATACAAAGAAGAGGAACTGGTCTGGAAGAAGAAACAAGTTGAAGATGAGCTGAGAGAAAGAGAATCATGTGTACATGCGTTTAATGCCAATAAGAACAAAGCGAGTAAAGGTAAACCTAATCATATCTATACGAGAGATCAATTAATCAGGTTATCAGGTAAGAAAAATTATTGTTCTTATTGTCGTACACATGATCACATTCACAAAACCAGTGATCGTTTCTGGTATGGTTCTTACTCTATTACCCCCACAAGAACTGCAACTAACATTCATGGACCCAAATACCAGTGGGTACCAAAGCCAAAAACTGATTCTATTTTGCAGGCACCAACTGTCAAGGGGGAGTAGAAGAACAAGGCTTCTAAGTAAATCAACTTAGAACCCGTACTTCAACGGAGTATGGCTTCTGATCATATGACAGATCAGGACCCGTTCTTCAATGTTCAGACTTAGATATTTTTGCAAATATCCAGGGGGAGCTTATCTGATCCATATCATTCTATCATGATTTGAGGGGGAGCTTAAAAGGTAAATATCTTCTAATCCTAGATCTCTGATTGTTTGAAAGAAGAACAACTTTCGAACATGAAAACCGTTTTCTGAAATGTTCAAACCACTTCTGGTTCTCAAAAGATTTTATGAATTTAGAAGTGTGATTTTAAATGTTTTTCATTTTTGAGCTTTAATGTTTAACTGACCGTGTGTTTCCAAAGATCAATACTTGCGTATTATCTTGTCCATATACTGTCAAGTATTCACACACACCGGTTCAGTACTTCGTTTGAATTTGTTATTACCATGTCTCATAAAGAACCAATTTTTCGATGGTAATACTCCCATTTGCTTTCAAATATTGTTGAGCATCAATCGTCATTTACAAGTTTGTGTTTTTATTGCTAAATTGTTTATATTTGTTCATATAAACAAAATATTCACTTCTTTGATACCCTAACCAGTTTAGTTGATCTGATTGATACATTGTCGAATTTTCAAAGTTCAATTGCTTAAATCTCCTGAGCATACTTTTTGACAGTGTTATCTTATTTGAGCTTAAATGTTCAAGTTAAACTGTTGAGCAACTATTTTTTTAGGACTTACATGGGATTCATGTGTGAGCTTAAACAGAACTTCTATGGATTCACGTAAATCAGTGTTTCCTACCCCGGAAGTTATCCTTAAGTGTTTGAGGGGTGAGGGGTCTTAAATCAAAGAGTGGGGGATATAACTCATCCGGTTGAGTTTTTGTCATTGTGCTGAGTGGAAAAATGAAAAAGAGAGTTTGGTTAGAAGTGAGCTTTAATGTTAAAAAGAAATAGGGTGTGAGAACAGAGTTAAAAGAATATCAGAACTCTGCACCAACCACTTTCTGAGCCAGGCAGCCACATATTCTGATTGGTTCACACTCTTTGGTGACCATCATTGAAAAGGCACCTAGCCCATGCCAACTCTTGCATTAACTCCACCAACCACTCGTTTCTTTCTTAACAAAGAAATGTTTCATTTTCTTTGGGGACGCAGCATATCTGCTATCTAGTCTTCACTCGGAAGATTTAGATATTGAAAAAGAAGGAAAGTTGCCCCACCTTCGCACCTCTTTCATGCACATTGAGTCCGTGTAATATATGTTGTTGTCTCAACAGTTTACACAATTTGAGCCTGATATAGCTAAGTAGCTTCAATCATTTCTACACTTTCACGAGCACACAAGGAATGAGTTTTCTTGTCATAACATTCATAGAAAACTCCTTTGTGGTTTTCGATGATTGAATGGAAGCCCTGGGGGAGTGAACATCACAAAAGCTCCTTTCCAATGTACATCTGTTGTACAAAGTGGCTTTGTGCTACTTACAGGCATACTAACTGTATCATTTGTTGATTTAGGTTTACAATTCCTAGTATATCTGAATTTGAAAAGATTCGGATATATACATTTCATGAATTGACGGATCACAAGGCGGAGAATGTCATATTCTCAAGGGGAGATCAAAGAATGTGTTGAAATTGAAGAGTTTTGATGATCTTGATGCTCACAATCATCAAAAAGGGAGAGAAATTTTTCAAAGTTCAATTTCAAAGTTTTAAAGAAAGAAAGTTCAAGTTTTTTCAAGATCGGTGAAAAGAAATCATTAAAGAAATCGTTCCATAATGATTCAATTTCTGAATGAAGATGATTCGTGAAAGTTTGCTTTTCTGAAGACAGTCTGGAGATCAAAGAGATGAAGATATGAGTTTAATGCTAAATTTGTTTTTCAAAGATGAAGATTTCAAAGTTTGTATTTCTTCTTTTCCGTATCATGTGGTGTTTGCTACAAGTTTGTCTATCATTCCTCCTATGCGTTGATTGAAACAAGTTCTTGAGATGAAAACCTATTCAACTCGCTGTTCAAAGACAGATTCTTTGTTTTAAACTGAAGTTGCACCGTGGAAAGTCACGTAACTCTCACATTATCTTTCTTGTGAGCTGATCCGATGTGATTGAGTTTTTACAGTTGAAAGCTGCGTGATAGTGCATTAAGTCGATGCTATTGTTCATTGAATCTGGTTACAAAGTTGATACTATGAAGACCAAGAGCTTTATTCAAGGGGGAGCGTGGAAAGACATGAAGTCAAGCAACATCAAAGTTCTTCAAAGATTCAAGAGGGAAAGAAGATCAAGGCCTGAAGTTTTTTTTCATGTTGATAAATGCTTTATTCAACTTTAGGGGGAGATTGTTAGGACTGAAAGTCCTATGTGTTGAAAGTGGAATAAAGTATTTATAAGGGTTTAAATAGTAATTCATTAATTGTTATTTATTAGATGGGCCCAAGCCCATAAAGCCCATTAATGTTTGTAAGCCTAAGTATATAAAGGCATTATTAGTTCATTTATTCAGGTCGGAGAGTTAGACATTTCATTAGAAAGAGTTATCAGTTTAGTCTCATAATTTCCAGATTACTAGTCAATAGGTTTACTTTCTGTGATCAGAAATCCTTTCTGTAAACCTGTAACCCTGTGATTGCATATTAATCATATGACTAGTAGTTGTGGCTTAAATATTGTTCATCATTGATTATATTATTTACTACTGATTGCACTATACTGGGATCTACAGGGTGTTACACCTAAGTCGGTAAGTGTGTCTCGCCTGTGCTCATACCCGGGGGGGGGGGGGGTGTCCCATTATAACACCACAAGAAATAGGTGTTTTAGCAACGAATTTTGTTGTCGCTAAAAGTCAACTTATCGTCAGAAACAACTTATAGAGATGACATGTTGTCGCAATAGACTATTGCTGAAACACTTTGTCGCTAAAGGCCCGTCGCTGAAACTCACTTTTCTAGTAGTGTAAGGCAGTATGAGCCAGACACGCTGTTACCTTCGTGTGATGGTAGTGTGTGCAGGAAACTCGAATTGTGAGTATGTTGTTTTCTAAGGACTGAAATGGTTTATGTTTTTAAGCAAATCTTTTATATGGCTTTCAAGGTAACTGTTATTAGAGGGAACTTACTAGACCTACCGGTCTAACCCTCGCTATTTCAAAACCTAAAACCTTTTCAGGTAAGTGTGAGGTTGGTGGCTAGGGCAAAGGGAAGGAGAAGCTCTGAGCGGTTTGGCGTGACTTAGAAGCAGGATGCCATAGTTTGCTTATCCCAGTAGTTTACATTTATGTTCTTAGTTATGTAATTGGTTGCTTTCTGTAAGCCTTGGATTAAATTGTTGCTTTGAAGCCGTTTTTAGCGTTGATTTATATTATGTTCGTTTATGTTCTATTCCCTGAGTTTTAGGTTGTTACAATGTTTATTCACTATATATACTCAATATTCTCCTTCTTAATTGGTGGTATGAAATTGATTATTATATAAATAATTTAAGGCTAAAGTACATTAAAGTTTGCATTAGTTCTTATTTAGTATACTAATTTTTTTAAATTGGTGTTAACAAACTCTCAATCAGGGTCGTGCCTGGGGCAGAGTGGGCAGGTCGTACGTCCAAGGCGCACGAGAAATAGGGGCCCAATTTTTTTAGTATATAGTAGTAATAAAAAATAGTAAATAAAAGATAGAAATTATTTTAGTATCTAATAGGAACCAAAAGAATTTCGTACTATATTGGGCCAAACATTTATAATTATTACATTTGAAAAGAAAATATTTTTAAAAAGTTAATTGGTCGTACATTTTATATTTATTGTTTCTCTAAGGGGTTGTTTTTTTTTTTTTTTTAAAACCTCTTAATGGCTCTTAAGTCTGAATCGTTCAGACCTTTTTACACACCAGCTCTTATTAATCATAACTAAAATAAGACTTCAGACTTTAGACATCTTAAAAAACAAACGACACCTAAGTTTCTTATCTAGTATCAAAGCCTAAAACTATTTGTCTAAAATACTTTGATATATCATCTCCCACTTGTCCAAATTAGAAATCCAAACTCTAATGAGATTCAAAGAATTTTGTATTATATTAAGGGCCCAAACATGTATAAGTTAATTACATTGAAAAAAAAATATGTAAAATTTAATTGGTCGTTCATTTTATAGTATTGTCTATTGTTTATCTAAATTTTTTTTATCTAGTATCAAAATCTAAAACTTCTTACCTAAAAAATATTGATATATTATCCATCATTTATTTCCCACTGACTCTTTTAATTAGTATTCCATCCGCATGAATTTTATATTTGTATTAAAATATACTAGATTTCTTATTATTAACTAAGAGATCGTGATCCTACCTTTTGAAAAAAAATTACAAACCATATGAGACGGTTCAACTTATATCCATACATTTTTTTCAATCATTAGTGCCTCTTTATTACCTAATATTGACTGCAAGAAACTTAAGTACTTTTTTATCTCTTCAACAATAATAGAATCTTAAACTATAACCAACATGGGTTTTGATTCTAATATTGATGGTTTTGAAAAAATTAGTTTCAGTCTTAAAAATTTTAAATGGCAATGAAAAAATATTAACCTAAGATGAGATGGAAATCCAACTGATTTATATTGATTTATATAGACTATTACTCTGAATAGTCGACAATTTGACCCAAAATTATGTCATTTTATATATTAAATGTACATCATAAAGATGTTTTTGTCAGTGGATCAGATTAACGATGCTATGTAAAATTGATATGTCAGATAATATTAATTTAGAAATCATTATTAATTGATTTTGCTTCTAGGAATAATAAGTATACATTTTTATATGAATTATTAGTATTTCTTGTATTCAAATTTATTTTTTATGATAAAAATAATATATATCTAAGATTTTTTTTATAATTTCAATGGTCATTTTCTACATCTTGCTCAGGGCCTATAAAATGTCAGGAACGGACCTGCTCTCAATGCTATTTATTTCACATCTATTTTGACCCGTGAACAGTAGATCATGTACCTACTGATTACGTTGATGGAAAGTTGTCAAATTATATTTTAATCATTGATAACGTGAAAAATGTCTTATCAAAATTAACTAATACTACATTTTAGCCTTAAAAATGTCATATTATATTAACTGAAAGCGTGTTTATGATGTAAAATTGTACAAAATAAAAAATTTGAACTTTTGCTATACTAATTAAGGAAAAAAAATCAATATATCTATATGATATATTTATTAAAGGAGAAACCACCATGTATAAGGTGGCATCTCCTAAAGCCAAGAAAGTCATTTTTCTTTTTTCTCATTTATTCTCCCTTTAAACATTTTTTTTCCTAATTTTTCATCAACATTGATTATTCATTTATGTTTACATTAAACACCAATCTCTTTGTTTTCCTACCTCCTCTCCATCTTCTCGTCGGTTTGTTTTTGTTCTCTCATCTCTATCAAATCGATCTCTCAAACCAATCTATCAATTTTTCTAAACCTACCTTTCTTTTTTTAAAACAATGCGTCTCTTTTGCTTCCTCATGAGTTCTCCATCATTCAATCTCTTCTTCTTCTTCTTCTTCTTCTTCTCTATCACTTGATGTGTTTTTGATTTCATAAACTGTTATTTTTCAATAAATCGTTTTTTAAATTTACTTTGAGAAGGCTAATCCAGGTATGCATTTCTTTTGATGTTTGTGAAATTTAAAGTTTTTTTTAATTACTTTTGTATTCTATATTTTTCCTAAGTTATTTCCAATGAAACCAATTGTTTGTTCTTGGGAGCACTCTTAGAGTTTTGATGACAACAATAGTTCGATGATGTATTCTTGAAAAATATTACAATCTATGATGTAGTCTCGACAAACTTCAACATGTTATTTTTAAATTGTTATTTTTTTCAGTTACTTCGGGAAAACCAATCCGAGTATGCATTATATTTTACTTTCGTTGGGATTTTAAAACTCTTTATTTTTTATAATACTTTTGTCTCTAAAAAATTTCCTAAGTTTTTTCAATGTAATCAAGCGTTTGTTTTTTATAGCGGTTTTAGAGTTTTTATGACAATGGTTCAATGATGGATGTAGCCTCACTATACTTCAACATATCCTTTTCATGGTTATTTTTTTTTCCAGGTTTTACTTCGAGAAAACTAATCCAGGTATGTATTCCTTCTGAAATTTGTTGGAGTTTTAAATTTTTTTTTAACTAATGTTTTCTATATTTTTCCTTTTTTCCAACCGAACCGATGGTTCGTTTTTGGCAGCGTGTTTCAGATGTTTGATGACAACAACAATTCGTTGATGAAATCCACGATGTAATACAATATTTGATATGTCATCACCAAAGTTCATCTTGCCTCTTTTTTTAATATTTTCTACTTATATTTTCATAAAGTTAAAATCCATGTTTAATGAGAAACCATCGTTTATATTTATCTTTTTTCTATCATTTTATTTTACGTGGAAGTGTTTTTAAAACATTAATCGCTAAAACTATTATTTTTTTTTTGATTTATTATTAAATATTTTCAATACATTAAATGTTAAAATTTTATTTTTAATTTAAATAATCAATATATAAAAATCATTTCATATAATATAAAGTTTAAATAACTTATTACAATTATATATATATATGTAAATCATTTACTTTTATTTCTTAATTTACATTAAAACAACCCTCTCTTTATCATATATATATATAGAGAGAGAGAGAAAGAAAGAGAGAGAGAGAATTGCTAAAACCTTTTATTTTTGTTTATTTAATAGTTAAATCTTTTAATGTTAATATGTAAACTTAAAAAATTTATTACAATCATTTGTATATATAAATAATTTTTATTTAATTTTTCGAATTTTGGATTATAATCAATCTCTTTATAAATTAAAAATTAGTAGTAGTAAATAATATTCATTGATTACTATTTAAAAACATTAATTTACATTAATTTATAACTTATATAAGAAACTCATATATTAAATTAGAATTTATGTTTGCATTTAACATTATCCTTTTGTTTTCTTACCTCCTCTTCATTTTCCCATTGTGTCGTTTTCTTGAGCTTCTGGTTCTCTCTGTCTCTATCAAATAGATTTCTCAAGTGAAAAATATATCATTTTTTTAGCATCATAAACATACATTGGACAAAATCTATTAAATCCAAGTTTAATAAAAAGTCATTGTTCATACTTATCTCTTTTTTACGTGGAAATGTTTCCATTACATTAATTGTCAAAACTTTTTTTTTTTGTTTGTAATTTATTATTAAATTTTTTGCAATATATTAAATGTTAATTTTTTAAATTTAAATAATCAATATATAAAAATCATTTCATATAACATAAAATTTAAATAACTTATTACAATTATATATTTGTAAATCATTTTATTTTTATTTCTTGATTTACGCTAAAAAAACAACATTCTTTTTCCTTCCATAATATATATATATATATATATATATATATAATTGCTAACACTTTTTATATTTGTTTATATAATAGTTAAATCTTTTAATTTTTTATATATAAACCTAAAAAATTAATTACAATCATTCATATATATAAATAATTTTTATTTAATTTTTCAACTTTTGCATTATAATCAATACATTTATTTACATTGATATCCAACTTATAAAAAAAAACCCATATATTAAATTAGTGTCAATATAAAATTAAATTATTGATGATAATAAATAAATTTATTGATTAGTATTTAGAAACATTTATTTACAATGATTTGTAACTTAGAAATTTGTACTAATAAAAATTTAATATTGTTTGTTCATGTTAGTTATAAACATTATTAGTTTTTTAACAATGGATTATTTCTTATAGTAATTTATATTAATGATCAAGTATTATCTTTATATATTACTTATAACCTAACTTTATGTTTACAGATTTTTATTACATGCCATTAGTTACCATGTCATTTACGTCTACATTTGTTTTATTTATTTTTTAATAAAATCTCAGATTTCGTCATTTCTATAATAAAAACTTCATTAATGTTATCAATGAATACAAACAATGTATAAATCATTTGCACGCCTATTGTTAATGTTACTCATTTTATTTCGCTATATAACTTTATTATTTAACAAAACTCTCTCTCTCTCTCTCTCTCTACATACGTGCGTACACACACACACACACCACACACACACACACACATATATATATATATATATATATTTTAAAATTCCAAATAATTAGATTCTTCTAATTTTTACAAACCATTTGAATATAGACAATTTCACTATATATATTATTTACGAACTAATATATATCTATATAGATAATTTCTGAGTCTTAAACAAAATAATTCACGCTACCGTGCAACGCACGATTCCCACACTAGTTATTACATTAAATAGAAACGAACTAAGAGCATCTCCAACAAATTCTTTAAAATAGAAAAAACGAGATTTGTTTTCTATTTAGCTCCAACAGATTCTCTATTATTTTTTAAAAATAGAAAAAAAAAACTATAACTTTAAAGAATTTTCTAAAATTTTATGTGTGGCAAGAGAAATTAATTTGTTATTTATATCCATCAATGAGATTGAATTATTATTATTTTATATAAATATTTTAAAAACTATATTGAAATGATATATTTATAAAATATTTTAATAATATAATGGATATAAAATCTATTGAAGATAAATATAATTTTTCAAAAAGTTAACCTTTAATTCTCTATCTAGAAAATTTTTAGAGAATTTAATAGAAATGTTTTATTAACTTCGTATATTCTCATGTATTTTGCTTCTAATTTAGTAGAAATGTTCCCAATGTAATTTACACTCAAGGTTGGGTGTAAATAATAGGACTCTTAATTAAATGTTAAATTGTAATTTACTATAAACAAAATAAAATAGTTTTTTTTGGGAAAGGGTATCCTGGGCCTTTCGCCCAGACTAATTCCTTGGCAAAGAGACCGACTGCGAAAGCATGCAGCCCTGAGGTTAAACCCAGTGGCCACAAAGTTGCAAATGAAGGGAATCGAACCCGGGTTGAACGCTATGAACTTCTCAGGTGATTACCGCTACACCACAAGCCTTGTGGTTTACAAAATAAAATAGTTGTCGGTCAAAATTAAAGTTACTAGCTCTAAGTAATGGTAGTTAATATAATAAAAAATAAAAGAATTTTAGGGACTTGCATAAAAAATATTATATTTCTTAAAGTAATCAAAATAAATATAAATAATATTTATATAAGATTAAAAATGTTTATGATATGTTTACTAATTTCTATTTAATTTACTTTTTTTAATAATTTTTTATTAGATAGGACAAAAGCTGTCTTTGATGAATAATTAATTATTTATTAGTATAATATATTTATTGTAATTAATTTTGGACTATTAGCAAACATGATTCCTATTATATTTATATGCAATTCATGTGTTTTTGATGTTGTCAATATAATTTTTTTATTTATATAATTTATAATATAAATAAAGTTGTAATTTTGATTCTCCATATGTTGTAAATCTTTATAATATCACATTATGGTATTGTCATTACAAAATTATGAGAAATGTTTTTTCTTAATATACATGCTTATCAAAAATGATTTTTATTTGGTTTTATGAATAAAAAAACACAAGATATTTGACGTTTTTTTTTTCAATTTTGTTTTTGGGTAAGAATCACTATGAACATGAGTTTAATATATAGTCTGGTGGAATAAAAATGAATATGGTTATTTATAAATCGTAAATTCTTGTTTGGTTTAAAGATCATAAAAAAACCCAAGTCCGAAACTCGGTTCATGTCCGACCTAAAATAGGCCAGGTCTAATGAGCCCGACTGGTTTGGATCAGGCCCCAAAGCCCGATCAAGTTAAATTTTTGGGGTAGGCCCAAGCTTAATCCCCGTTCGAAAAAGGCCGATCTAAAAGCCTGGAAAAGTCAGGCCTGAAAAAACCCGTTCGGGCCATTTTTCAACCCCAAAGACCGGTCTACGCCTTAAAAAGCCCGAGCCTTTTTTTGCTCACTCAAAAAAGCCTGGGTCTAGAACCAAAAAGTCCTAACCTTGTGCACCTCTAGTTTGATTTAGGAATTAGGTTTAGGTAATCATCTCCCAACTGATGTTTGGTAAGTTAACATTTAATTACAAAAAGTGTGGATTAGATGTATGTGTCCTTAAAATGATAAATTAATTGGAAAGAGCTATGTGGTTTACATTTTATAACGCTTGGTTCCTGTCTAGCTGACTGTAACTATGTTAAGAAAGATTTTGTTAACTCTTTAAACATTGGGGTACTTTGGTTATTTACCTACTTTTTTAATTTCCATTAAACACAGGACCAAACGTATAACTCACTCTAAATTATATATGTATATATATATATGAGTGGGTTCAAATGAAAACTCATTTTTAATTGTGCATATGAGGACAAAAATCTTAACTATTGATCAAAACTTAGAAAACTAATCAATGGTTAAAACATAATAAGATTAATTGAGAAATGATTAAAGACAAAATTAGAAATTTGAATCAGTGTCTACCTTGTTTGACTTTTTATTTTTTTTTAATTAAAATTTTTTTACCCCTTTAAAATTTAAAATAAATTATCATAAAAATTACTAATATTTTAATCAAATAAATTACATCAAAAAAAATGAGAATTTCGTGTTTTTCGATATGACATCCATATCGATATAGTTTTTTTTTCTTCGTTTTAACCGTTTTTTACGTGAAATTATATATATGTGTTATATTCGTTATAAATATTTATGCACATTCTCGGGTGTCCACATTCAGTATAAATAACAAAAATGAACGTCCATTCACTATTCATGATGAATAATACAGTATTCAGGATGAATAATACAACATTGAGGATGAATAATACACGAATTCATGATTCATATATTATTCATCATGAATCGTGTATTATTCATCCTGAATGTTGTATTATTCATCTTGAATGATACATTGTTCAAGATGAATAACTTATGAATGACCCGTGAAGGTGTAGACACATGACGCACTCTCTTTTGTTTCCTAATTCACAACTGAAATTTGGTTTAATTCATTATGAATAGTATGCGCATCCCCGGATGTCCCACATTCAGTATGAATAACAAATGTGAATGTTTATTTATTATTAATGATGAATAATACAATATTCAGGATGAATTACACAACATTCATGATGAATAATATACGAATTCATGAATCCTGTATTATTCACCTTGAATGTTGTATTATTCATTATGAATAATATATGAATGACCTGTGAAAGTGTGGAGACGTGACGCTCTCTCTTTTGTTCCCCGGTTCACAACCGAATTACTCGATTCATCTTGATGGGTGTTGGGTTACGGTGCTGAAGACCGCGATGTCTTACGACGTTGAAGAAAATATTCAAGAAGGTGATGTTGAGTTACATACTTACGGTATCGAGGTGTTGTACAAACTTGAACGTACATAAATATTAATAATGAATATAACACATATATAGCATTTCACGTAAAAAAACGGTTAAAACAACAAAAAAGCTATATCGAGATGGATGTCATATCGAATAGCACGAAATTCTCGTTTTTTTGTTGTAATTTGGTTGATTAAAATATTAGTAATTTTTAAGATAATTTATTTTAAACTTTAAGCGGGTAAAAATTTTTAATTAAAAAAAGAAAATAAAAAGTCAAATATGGTAGGCGTGAGCTTAAATTATCTTCCGTTTTTACCCCTAAGCATCTTAAAATAAAAAACTCTATTTAATATGAGTTGTTAAATCAATAAAGATAGAGTGACTGAGATTTATCCTCACGTACACAATGAAAATTGAGTTTTTATTTGAATTTTCTCTCTCTCTCTCTCTCTCTCTATATATATATATATATATATATATATATGGAGAGAGAGAGAGAGTGGGGGGGGGGGAGTGAGGCATAATCATTAGCTAACCAATTAATTAGTACTAACTTTACATACTCATAGAGCCGTTCATTTTTTGATTAAAAAAAAGGTTTATTGGCGGGGACCCAAGGCCCCGTGGCCCACTTTTGTGGACCCTACAGGCCATCCCTCTACAAGCCTACACCGAAAAAGACATCATGTTTCCCCCCGGATTCGAACCGTTGACATGAACCCCAGGTAGAAGCGTTTACGGAAGAGAGGTGGCCACTAGGCCAAAGACCTAGTGGTTTCATTTTTTGATTAATAGTTATGGTTAAATTGGAATACATCCCTAATTTTGAGCTTCATGTTACTCCTACCAAGAAACATATAAAATGATGAAAAATGAAATGAATCAAATGAATGACAATATTGGAACAAATTGTAATTTATTTTTGGAAGACAAATTTGGTTATTTTTGGAAGATAAATCAGTTATTTTTTGAATTAAATTTCTTTCCTTTTATCCCTTAAATTCAGTTTTATTTCATTTATCTCTTAAGTTCAATTATTTTTTCAATTAAACTCCTTTCTATTCATGTTTAAACTTTGTTTGTTCTGAAAGTTTTACTAAAGTTCATAAGTGAAACCAGGAAGTGAAGGAGATAATTAAAGCAGTTTAAACAAAGTTTATAGATTAAACGATGATTTTTGTTTAAAGTTCATAATGTTGTTTCGTATATGAACATTTGTAGTTCCATTTTTTTTTTACCAAAAGTGAATGAGATAATTAAGAAAATTTAAACAAATTTCATAGGTGAAACTCGAAAGTTCCCAGGTGGAACAATAATTTTGTTTATAATTCATAGGGGAAATAATGACTTTTGTTTAAAGTTCATTACGGTTTTGTTTCAAAATGGTCAGTGAATGAGATAAATAAGGAATACGGTAATTAAGTGAAATGATATAATTAAGGATTGTGGCATCAATTTATACATATACATATATATATATATATAAATGACGAAAATACCAATTGGTTAACACAATTTCTACTAATTAGGCGATTAATAAAAGAATGCGCATATATATATATATATATATATATATATATATATATATATATGTATATATAGGGAGAGGTTTAAATGAGAAGTGCTAAATGTATGAGAAGTAGAGAAGTGATCATAACCCTTCATATGGTCAACATTTGCGGCTTTGATAGTGAAACACCGGATAATTCCTCGCATGGTCTACAGAAGATAGAGAGGTAGTTTCGTGACTTTTACAAAAAGATGACAAATAAGTTCATATGTGAACTCGTATATATAGTTTATATGTAAACTCGTTAGTTAGTTAGTTCACATGTGAACTACTTAACTGATTCACATATGAACTCGTTAAATATCACATCTGATATCCACAATTAATCCATTATCTTTTTCACAATATTTTGGATCCAGGTTTTGAATCACATGTGATTAGTTGCATTTATGATATGCTTTGTTGCATATCACATATGATCCGCTTCTTAATTTTTTGTACATATCACATGTGATAAAATAATGATAAACGTATGAATCCAACATCAATAATCACACCAATAATCACACATGATAAGATCAATATTAGGGGTGTTCATCAGTTGAAATCCAATGATTAGGTTGATCCGATATGATCTAATTATCCATTGGATGTTGGATTTTGTCATCCGATCCAATCCAGTTAATATTGGACATCTAATACAATCAAATCCAATAGAGGATTGGATCACATCAATTCCATCCATTGGGCATTATTATTGGTTATCCATTGGATTAGATTGTTTCATCCAATAGTCAAATCTCAACCAGTTAATCTCCCATTTCAACCAATTATTCATATATTTATTAAATTTATTAACCAACATTACATATAAATATTAACTGGAAAACAATATCGTAAGATGTTCATATTTATATATAGTTATTAACTAGATGACCATTGGATTGGATCAGTTCAGTTTTATTGGACTATAGACTGAACCTACCGATCCAATTGGATGTTGAATTTTTGATCCGATTTGATCCGATCCAATTACAATTGGATATCCGATTATGATCGGTCGGATGTAATTGGGTCGGTCGGTTTAAATTGGATCGGTTGACTTTCTACACAACCTAATCAATATCATATGTGTTAATATTAAATACTATATGTGATAATATCAAATATCATATGTGATAATCAGAAAGGGAAGAAACAGTATAACCGAGCTTGGAAAGGAGAAACGATTTCATCAGGAAATGATTTAAATAGACTGAATATTCTTCTTCCACGATGAACATCTCTTCCTTCCTGTAGAGTCTTCGGTGCCGTTTGTTTTTTAAGAGGTCTAAAGTCTGAAGTCTTATTTTAGTTATGATTAATAAGAGGTGGTGTGTAAAAAGATCTGAACGATTCAGACTTAAGAGCCATTAAGAGGTTTATTTAAAGTAAAAAAACAACCCCTTCATGAATTTCTATTTCTCATTCTGAAAATAGATTTCAAAATGTATATATATTCTTTTCATGCATACCCATTTTTTTTGTGTATATATCCCTAACTTTTTGGGATTGGTTCACAATCAGATAACTTAAGTTGCGGTCAAAATGGTCCACGTCCATTTTTCCCATCTCCACCTTCCATCTTGTTCCCATTTTTATTGTTTTTCCATGTGACCTAAATACCATTAAGGGTATTTATGTCTCTTTTTTCCAATTTACATTAGCAAGAAAAAACCTTTTTAAAAATGTACAGTTTTCTTAATTTTTATCCGTTATTTTCTGGAAATGATTATCATCTTAATTAAAATCCAATTTAGCTTGAAGAAGAAGAAGAACAATGATATTTTGTTAATCAGTGAAGAATTTTAAAAAATGACGATGTTTTTTTAGCCTTTCATTATAATTATCGATAAATTCTGGTGGTGATGATGATCAACGATTTACTACATACTCTTTGGCTTTTCACTGTTGTTTTTCCATTGGTTGCGTTCTCTTTGGCATTTCACTGTTGTTTTTCCATGGGTTGCGTTCTCTACAACGAAGAGCAACGGATTATCAATTTTGATCAACCGTCAAATTTTTTTTCAATGGATCCCAATATTCATGGTACTTAAAACCCATAAAATGGTGTCTATTGAAAAATAATGAACATAACAAAACCTTGATCCTGTTCATCTATGATCCAATGAATGAAACTCCTATATTTCATTTGTGAAACAAAGATGGTGCAAACACATTTCATAAGTGAAACAACAATATTTCATTTAGTGAAGCCAATGAATTACATTTAGGGACCAAACATATTTCATAAGTGAAGTCCTACAAAATAAAATACGTACTCATATTTATTGAACCATGTTTCATTCGTGTACCAATCTCATACCATCATGATAAACCTGTTTCACAAAGAACATAACCTATTTCATCTGTGAACAGTTTCATAAATCGATTGAGAGATTATTGGAATCGTGGACTGTTTCCTAAATCCGTAGTATGAATGACATTGCAATTTTGTCCTTGTTCACTTATGATATTGAAGAAGAACCACATCCTTTAATTAAATTATTACAAAAATGCCACCAAGCAAATATGGTCCATTGATTAAATCAACGAAGAGTTGAGCTTGGTTGGTAACACTTTGTTAAAAATTTAGGTTTACGAATAGCACAATCAAAAAATTAAAAAGTTTCTTAACATCCATCGGTGGTGGATCACCCACGACTTGGATCATCCTTTAGTAAATCCGTTGGTATTCATCCGTGGCATAATATTTTCTATGTTTATATGTAAGTTTGTCTATGTGTATACACATATGGATCCTCAAATAACGTTACAAATTATTCATATGGTTTCATATATATATATATATATATATATATATATATATATATATATATATATTCAAGAAAAAACCTCAAAAAACGAAAAATTGAAGAACACTCTGATAGCCTTTCATCTGGACGGTATGCATTTGTGCATACATGTAATTTGTAACATGCACATGTGCATAAAAACCAAAAAAACAACATAATTTACCTGTATGCACAAGTGCATACCATCTAGATGAAGGGCTATCAGAGTATTCTTAAGTTTTTCATTTTTTTGAGGTTTTCCCCTGAACCTCTCTCTCTCTCTCTCTCTATATATATATATATATATATAGGGTTGAGTTCTGGTGAGAAGTTGAGTTAACGGTGAGAACGTGAGAAGTGGTTATCAACCATTGGATGAGAAATGAACGCACATTAGAATGAGATGCACCGAGATGCACCAGATCAATTCCCTTCTAAGCTGCACTTCATAGGAGGGCTTGAGATTAAAAGAGATCAACGGTTCAGATCAACTTCTCACACGATCCTTCACCTATATATATATATATAGTGTTTGGTTCATTTGAGAAATAATAAATATATGAGAAATAGAGAAGTAATTCTAGCCATTCATATGATCAAGATCGGATTTGACTAGTCAAAAGTTGCGGCTTTGACCGGTCAAAAGTTGCGGCTTTGACTGGTCAAAAGTTGCGGCTATCCCAAAAATAGAAGAACAATTTCGTAAATTTTACAAAACACACGGGCTGTGTTCATATATGAACATGTATAATTCACATATGAACTATATGTTCATATATGAACCAGTGCAATTCACAACTGAACTCTTTTAACTGATTCATATATGAACCTTTGTGATTCATATATGAATTAGTTGAACTAATTAACAGATTCATATATGAATCTGTATGAATCACAAAGATTCATATATGAATCTGTTAATTAGTTCAACTGATTCATATATGAATCACAGATTCATATATGAATCTTTGTGATTCATACAGATTCATATATGAATCTTTGTGATTCATACAAATTCATATATGAACTCATCCCGTGTATTTTACGAAATTACCCCTCTACCTTCTATAGACCACACAAGGAATTATCCGGTGCTTCGCGGTCAAAGCCGCAAATGTTGACCAGATGAATGGCTAAGATTACTTCTCTATTTCTCATATATTTACCATTTCTCAAATGAACCTCTTCCTATATATATATATATATATATATATATATGTGTGTGTGTGTGTATGTGTGTGTGTGTATCTTCAAATAAGTTATTTTTTGATGATTCAATTATGAACCTTTACTTCTTACTTTCTTACGATATTTAGTCTTTTTATTTGAAACTCCCACATAATATTAATGTACATATATAGTGTAGTATTTGTATCACCGTATATAATATGAAATTATGTATGTATTAGTATATGTATGACGTGTATTCATGTTTATATAAACATGTATTATGCAAATCTTAGAATTCTTTTAACGACCCTCGCTAATTCGTTGGTAATCACCGATGGATCATCGAAGGGTTTGTTATTTTTGATTTTTTAATCGTGTCTCTAGGTGATTTATCCCTAATCATCGATGAGTATTTATTTAATTTTTTTAATAACTGTTGATGATTTTAATAATATTAGGCTCTTAAGAGGCCTAATATTCCTCTTTCATCTTTCTTTTTAATTGTGTTGGTTTCTAAACCCACATGTTGTTCGAGAGATCACTTCAATCTATATGTTCTCGTTTCATAATGCATGGGCTCACTAGAAAGATGTCCCTCATGCAGACTTTGACTTCGGGTCATAAATGAATGAAATTGAATGCTCAAATTATTATTGTTTATAATTCAATATGATTATGTGAATGCATGGTTCCTATTAGTGGATTCAAGCATATATAAAAAGGTTTATGCTTCGTGGGTCCATACCATGAACAATTGGTATGGTACCAAATGAGAGACACACACTTATGGGTCGTGAAAAGTGACCCTTGCTCTGGACGGGGTGATGTTTGATGGTGCGGACTTCATGCCCCTTAGGCCACACCACCCTTCATGGATCCTAGAGTTGCATTGGCTGACAATGATTGATCATTGTATTATGTTTGTAATAGGTGTGGAATATCGATGCTTGGAGATCCCAGTCTAGGACCAGTAAGGTTAATCAAACGACCACGTTTAAGGGGTATCGTCTAAGCACAACTGGAGATCGATTAGTACTGTAACAACACTGCTCAAATGTATTATCATGAGAGTTGAGTGGAGTTTGGTTCAAAGCCTATAATTAGGGGGACCAAGTTGTAAATAAGGAAAAAGGGGTTTTTTACCCTAATCTTCTCATTTCATTTCCCCATTGTTGATAGAGGCGGCTCAGCAGGAACAAGGAAGATTTGTGGGTGAAATCCTTGGAAGAGGAAGTGCAGATTGGAAGAAGGTTTCTTCATCTATTCTTGAAGGTAATCAATCTTCCCCATCTTGGTTCTTTAATTCTTTGAGGAGATGATGGTTTATCAAGTTTCGGATCTTTGGTTTATTCGGCATCTCCTAAACTTGTTTGTGGGTAATCGATGGGTGATTTTGGGGATTAAGGGTTGAGGGGAATTAATCTCTTTCTTTATTTTAAAAAGGGGTGTTATGGTGATTTGATTTCATGACAAATGGTTCCCTTCTTTTCCCTAAAAATCCTCGACTAGAAAACTAGTTCGAGAACCTTCGGACCTGGGAGTCGAGTGTTGGGAGCCGGGAGACGACTCGAGGAGAGTGAGACCCGAAAGTCGAGTGTTGGGAGTCGAGAGACGGCATGGGGGAGTAACACCCGGGAGTCGGGTGAGTAAGTCGGGAGTGGGAAACCCGGGCGGGGCCGGGAGTCGACAACCCGGAAAAGGGATGGGTTGGGAAGCGGCAACCCGGGAGGGTCCGGGAGTCGACGGCTCGGGGGTAAGAAGGGAAAGTCGTGAGGCGGAAACCCGGGCAGGGTCGGGAGTCGGCAGCCCAGGGGTGGTGAGTGTAGTCATACCCGAGGGTAACCCGGGGAAAGGAGGAGGGATAGACTAGAACCCAATCCAGTAAGAAGTTTTGTAGTCCTCATTTTATCTTTACTGATTTGGTAGGTTCTATTCTTGAGGAAGTTAGAAAGTAAAGTTTTTGGCGGGAAATCCAGGTGAGTTTTCTAACTAATGCTTTTCAGTGATTAAGTGGGTAAAAGCATGTGAAGTTTTAATTGATGCATTTTACTGTTATTGTATGCTTTATATATACGTGATATGTTTTAAATGTGGTTCATATTATTGGTGTTGCTGATTAAATGTATGCATACATTAGTGTGGGCGATTATGGCCAAAGTCGGGGAGTGTGTCCCGTTTATGCCATTAGGGGGGGGGGGTGTCCCAGTTAACAGCAGTATGAGCCAGACATGCTGTCATCTTCGAATGACGGTGGTGTGTGCTAGAAACATGGTTGTAAGTACGATGTTGCTTTTATAACTGAATTGGACTATTTTATTACAAATCTTTTCCATACTTCTGTTGTTTGAACTGTTGTTAGAGGGGACTCACTAGACCTTCGGTCTAACCCTCGCTCTTCCAAAACTAAAACCTTTTCAGGCAGACGTGACGTAAGAGGTTCGAGAAAGGGAAAGAAAAGGCGTGAGCCATGACCAAAGTTAGAAGACCTCCATTGTAGTCATTTCTTGTCCTTGTAATCTCAGTTGTGTACTAGTTTTCCTTAATGTAAACCTTGGATTTATACCGTTAACTTGGTCCGTTTTGGCGTCGTCTTATTTTAAAGTTGTTATGTTTATTCTGAAATGGTTGGGTTGTTTCAATTGGTATCAGAGCCATAGTTTAAGGGACTAAGGTGACCGAATGGGCCTAAACTTAAACTGTGGAGTACAGGGACACAACTAAGATATAGGAAGCCCGTAAGGAAGACCTTGATCGTCGAGAGTTGTGACAACGGTAGTAAGGACTTTCATGTAATCAGAATTGCACCTGGCCAATGCCATTATGAATTTACAGGTGCATGGGTACACTCGATTACTATCGTTGAGGCGATCGATAGGGGTAGTATGGGTAGTGAGACCTATCATTGAAAGGATAGTGGTGATTGTGGTGTGTTGTTGGAGCTCGTTTATGGTATTAAGGTTATCACCTTTATGGTAAGTATTGTGCGGGATATAGATAATTCAAATTGAGGAATAACTTCTTGGGTTAAAGAGAGAAGAATATATGTTGGGGGGTGGACTCCTAGTTTCTACTGAGTCTCTGTTATGGTAGTTGCTATGTCGATCAACGGGGGATCATGAGAGTATCAACCCAAGAATTGAACAATGGAAATGAGCCTTTGAATATGTAGTTATTTGAAGAGTAGCAAGGATGGTTGAGAGATGATGACAGTGTTGATTGATAATATGGAGTAAGGATATAATGGAGACGAGCTATTGTTGGTAAGATTAGTTGGGTCAAGGTGAAGACGCTTGATCTACAAATATTTAGTCACAGTCGTAAAAGAGTAGTTGGACATGCAAGCATGTTGGGAAACATTGGTGCTGAAGGTGGTTGCAATTGTGAGGGACCTGACTGGTTGGTCGGAAGTAAGGGTCGATGATAAATTGTTGTGAGTGTAAGCGGTCGACCTTACGAGAGTGAGTAGCCTTCAATGTAAAAGGAGTATCATGCATGGTGTTTTCGAATAAGTTGCTTGAGTCTTTCATGTCATATATATTGGTGTGTGTGCGCCTTGCGAGTCATTTGTTTTGAAAATGAGATGGCGCGTGTAAACGTGTGTTGGATTTGGAAAGGGCAAGTTTATTGCATGGTGTGCTAAATTTTGAACTCGGTAATTTGAGAACTATTTCATTTCTTTTATAAATGAGTTAACTTTTTTGGAAAATATAGTATCATTTAACTGCGTGGTTTTATAAGGGCGACTGGTATGGACATGTTCGTCATGCCAGCAAGGGTGCAAGTCGACTGAATCACTCAATATAAGTAATTTTGTTATCATTTCATGAATTGCTTGAGTAAAGTTTCATTGAAAATATTTTCAAATGTGCCAACATCAGTTTTGGTTGGATAAGTTTCATTTCTTCATGGAGTCGAGTGAGAACGATCATTGAAATTGTCGTGCATGGCTATTCAGTTATGCCGGAGTAGTGTCGTGTATACTCAAGCTGGTATCGTTTTGAGGTACTTGCCGGATTTCAAACGCGTCAAATGTTTTCAAACTAGTATTTTGTCACGAATGAAGGCTATGAACTCTCTAGGTTGTAAGGAAGCATTGCGCTTAAGGATGAGGGAAGGTGTGGAGAGTGAAAGGGTGGCGTTCGAGCCGTTGTTAGTCGATTCATGACCTTGGCATTCCCACTAGGGAAATACATGGATTAACGGGAGCCTTAGCCTTTGAAGTTGAGAATGATTCGTTTTGTGGTAGCATGAACTTCTGTCGGTAACTGGAGATATGGTAGTCGACGGGTGGTGTTGTTGGGGTGGAATTCGAAGGCGTTAAGATACCTCTTTTAGCAGCATGTTGATAAGTAGCGTTGTGGTTTTTGGATGAAGGGTCATCGACATCAAGCCAGAGTTTGAGGTGGTCTAGTAATCAGGTTATATCAAGTAAGTCTGGTGCCTCCAACGTGCGAAGTAGGTGGGGCACCGAGATAGTTATGATGAGTTGGAAGGAGTAGGTTCCTTGGGAATCCTTGTTGGTCGAAAGCATTGTTGAAGTCAACAATCAATTGTTAAGGTCATGATCAGGATGTGGAAAATGAGGAAGTACCCATGGTTATTTTTGTTTAGTGTTCGTGAGAAAGCAAGGAGTTGTACGGGAAAGGTGTGTACGTGGCATGGTGTCGGACCACCTCGTGTGGGTATAGCGAAAATGGAAAACCGCTAGTTTGGTCAGGTGAAGTCCTATGAGGTTCTGATGGTTTTGTTTAAGAGTGAAGTATTTATAGCACAACTGAAGTGGTTGCGCTTCGAGCATTTAGGTCTGCGAGGTAGTATGCTTAATCTTATAGACTAGCTGAATTTGTTTCTGGCAGATCATGATGAGCCAACCAAGAACGAGATCATATTGAGTGGTTTAAATGATCATGATGTTGTGGGTTATCCAGATTCGAGCAAGACAAAGTTGTGAAACGACTTTATCTCAAATATTGGGGTTATGATCGGCATGAAGAGGATGGTATCTGGTATGCGTACTAGGTGTTATGGAGATTTTGATGGTATTGTGATTATGTGGTAGGGTAATGGACGCTTAGATGAGTTAGTATTATTTCATGTCAAAGTGGTTGTGCAAGTCATTGAGGTGGTAAGAAGTTTATTTGAGGTTAAATAATGGGCTTGTACTTTTGATATAGGATGAGCGTAGGTAGGAATCCTTGCTCCGAGATTTCGGGGGAAACTATTCAATAGTGGCAAGTATGTTGTGGAGATGTGTAAGTGTATTGTTGATATCGTGGTACTATTGGGTTGAGATTAATGTCCGAACGATGGTGAGTGGTTATTTAAGAGAGGAACTATGGGATCTGGGATGCGGTGAGTTGTGGATGGGTTTAGCTTTTACCGCTAAAATATTGAAGGAAATGTCGAATGTTTAAGTTTATGATATTTTGTAGTTGATATGAAGATCCGTGGGGTTGTCGAAGTAGTCTTTGAATGTGAAGGGATTCTAGTGGACATGTCAACCTTGTTTGGAGAGCGAGAAATGGGTGATGCCTTCGAGCATTGGGTATCATTTTGGAAGGGATCGGTTGAGTGTCTCGAATGAGAATTGTGGGAACTCGCTTAGCTAAGCATAATGATGCAAGTCTGCTTTCGACACATTTGGGATTGTAGGAAAAGTGAGTAACTGAGAGTAAGAAGTTGGCAAGTGACACCGAAATGTGGTACTATATTTTCAGATTGGCCGTTGGTGGGTATATGAACCCCTAGTGAGGGTGTGAGAATGAGAAGAAGACTATAGTGTGTGTTAGGAAATCTAGATCGTGTGGGTGGTCTAAAGCTTACATCTGCAAATGAGCCAGTCTTTGGAAGCTTGTTTGTTGTTATTGAGAAGAAAGTGGAAAACGTGGTGGGATGTAGTGCTCGGAGTGAAAGAGTTTTTGAGTCAGACTTAGTATTGCATGGAAAAGGTTCCAAGTGAGCCTGTCTTCCAGTGTTAAGCTATTTGGAATAGTTTGGTGTGAGCATGGTCACTCCTTGTTTGAACGAAAGAAGCTTGCGCTCATTGCAAATATGGTCGGACGGTTGTTGGATGTGATGGAAAATTGAAGCATGTGTCATATTAATTCAGTCAGTTGGAGTCGGCGAGCTATGAAAGTGGCGAATGGTGGAAATCTTCTTTCCTTTATGTAAGAATTTTGGGTGATGGCGTTTGGGGCAACGTATGTTTAATCATATGAGTTGTGACCAGTGTGGTCCGGAAAAGAAAGTGTTTTTCGCACTAGACGTATGTAATGTTGAGGTGAACTATTTTGCTATGACGAGATACTTGATGAAGAAACTCATAACGGTGGGTTCATGGTGATGTCTAAGGTCGAAATCGTGTTAAGTTGGAAATTTGAGGGGTTATTATCTTAGTCAGGGATACATATTATTGTGGTGATATCTCCGATTAAGCTCGTTCATGTAAAGAAGGTAAGTGGTATGTGAAAACCTTAAAGAGACGTGTTTTAAAATCGTGAGTCCAGGTGTGTGGACAAAGCGGACAGTATCTGGTAGGGTTGGCCTGAGATGTTTAAGATGGTACAAACTGGGTGAAGTTAAATTGATATGATTGAAAGAATGCGAGAATTGTAAATCTCAAGTTGAGAGGGCGCAACTTGATGCGGAAATTTGTCCCCATAGAACGAAATGGTGCGTTCGAGATAAAGTTAGTGTTGGGCCACGTTTTGGGTTTGTTGAATTTATGAAATGAGTTGGGAGATAGAGTTTGATCAGGAGGCGTTCAATGAGAATTTGGAAAATTCGTTTTGGGTGTCACGCCTCTAACTGAGGGTATCTGTTGGAAGTTGAGGCGTCAATACCTTTGCAAGGTAGGCAAGATAAGAAGTTAAGAATCAAAGAAACTCGCCCTGTGAATGTGCAATGGCGGTATCATAAAGCAGCAAAGGGCAACGTGGGAGGTGGAGGTGAGCATGAGTTCCCAATACCCCAACTTGTTCAACGATGGAATTTCGTGGATGAAATTCTTTTGAGGAGGAGATATTGTAACAACCGTGCTCAAATGTATTATCATGAAAGTTGAGTGGAGTTTGGTTCAAAGCCTATAGTTGGGGGGGGGGGGGGGGCAAATTGTAAATAAGGAAAAGGGGGGGGGGGTTACCCTAATCTTCTCATTTCTTTCCCCATTGTTGATAGAGGCGGCTCAGCAGGAACAAGGAAGATTTGTGGGTGAAATCCTTGGAAGAGGAAGTGCAGATTGGAAGAAGGTTTCTTCATTTATTCTTGAAGGTAATCAATCTTACCCATCTTGGTTCTTTAATTCCTTGAGTAGATGATGGTTTAGCAAGTTTAGGATTTATGGTTTATTGGGCATCTCCTAAACTTGTTTCTGGGTAATCGATGGGTGATTTTGGTGATTAAGGGTTAAGGGGAATTAATTTCTTGCTTTATTTTAAAAAGGGGTGTTATGGTGATTTGATTTCATGAAAAATTGTTCCCTTCTTTTCCCCAAAAACCCTCGACTGGAAAACCAAGTTTGAGAACCTTCAGACTCGGGAGTCGAGTGTTGGGAGCCGGGAGACGGCTCGGGGAGAGTGAGACCCAAGAGTCGAGTGTTGGGAGCCAGGAGACGGCTCGGGGAGAGTGAGACCCGGGAGTCGAGTGTTGGGAGCCGGGAGACGGCTCGGGGAGAGTGAGACCCAGGAGTCGAATGTTTGGAGCCGGGAGACGACATGGGGGTGTAAGACCCGAAAATCGGGTAACTGAGCTGGAAGTCGGCATCCCGGGCGAGGCCGGGAGTTGACAACCTGGGAAAAGGATGAGCCGAGAGGCGGCAACCCGGGTAAGGAGGGCAAGCCGGGAGGCGGCAACCCAGACAGGGCCGGGAGTCGGCAACCCGAGGGTGGTGGGTGTAGTCGTACCCGGGGGTAACCCGGGGAAAGGAGGAGGGCTAGACTAGAACCCAATCCAGTAAGAAGTTTTGTAGTCTTCATTTTATCTTTACTGATTTGGTAGGTTCTATTCTTGAGGAAGTTAGCAAGTAAAGTTTTTAGTGGGAAATCCAGGTGAGTTTTCTAACTAATGATTTTCAGTGATTAAGCAGGTAAAAGCATGTGAAGTTTTAATTGAAGCATTTTTACTCTTATTGTATGCTTTATATATACGCGAGATGTTTTAAATGTGGTTAATATTATTGGTGTTGATGATTAAATGTATGCATACATTAGTGTGAGCGAGTATGGCCAAAGTCCCGTGGGGGGTATCCCGCCTATGCTCATACCGGGGGGTGTCTCGTTTATGCCATTGGGGGGGGGGGGGTGTCCCAGTTAAGGCAGTATGAGCCAGACACACTGTCATCTTCGAATGACGGTAGTGTGTGCCAGAAGCATGGTTGTAAGTACGATGTTGCATTTATAACTGAATTGATTTTATTTTATTATAAATTTTTTCCATACTTCTGTTGTTTGAACTGTTGTTAGAGGGTTCTCACTAGACTTTCGGTCTAACCCTCGCTCTTCCAAAACTAAAAACATTTTCAGGCAGACGTGACAAAGGAGGTTCGAGTAAGGGAAAGAGAAGGCGTGAGCCGTGACCGAAGTTAGAAGACCTCCATTATAGTAGTTTCTTTTCCTTGTAATCTCAGTTGTGTACTAGTTTGCCTTAACGCAAACCTTGGATTTATACCGTTGACTTGGGCCGTTTTGGCGTTGTCTTATTTAAAGTTGTTATGTTTATTTTGAAATGGTTGGGTTGTTTCAAGTACCACAAAACATCGACATTGATTGATAAGTATACTGTATATATCTGTATGTACTTTTTAAATATATTATATTTTCTTAATAACTAACAAATTAACTTGTCTATTATAGAGAGACTTATGGGGCCGTAACCCCACTTCTTCTAAGTTGTTTGAGAGGATCCACTGCACGAATAGGAATAGGAAACCTGGTTAGGGTGATACATCGGGCTCACCTAATGATCCTCTGGTGTACATTTAGCTAAAGGTGACTAGAACGACAATAAGCTTTCTAAATTAATGTAGTGATTCTATTAGTTTCGGCTTCCACTGTTGGACATACATTAAGCTAATTAGATATATTGGTAATTGTTAATAACATATAATAAATATGTTATATATACAACCGTTATTCTGCTGAAAATGTCTGGAAATTAGCGAATCTATTTTGTATTGGTAAATTGTGAGAGGTATGCGTACTAACAGATGAGATGTATACATACTCAGATCTCTACACTCGTCCTGCTGATTACCTACAACTATGGGAACATAGTTTTATAGGCTGGAAGAAAGGCCGCACGTTTGAATTCACGGCCACTCAGGATTCCTATTATGCATTGGCTAGTAATCTCGAAAGTTACATATCGATAGATCATACGCTACATTGTTGTTGGTCCTTCCGTGGAGGTATGTTTTTTATATATAATTTCATTAATTTTAATTGCCAACAAATTTGTAATTATTGTCAAAAGTTTAATACTTGTAGGTACTCGAGTTACATGAAAAGACTACCAAGAAATACGGCAGGAACAATGATTGCGGTGGGAGAGGGAGCTTATAATTTTTTTTAAAAATCACGCATTGAGAAAGAACGCATGTCATAGCGCTTCTCAAGGTTCCATTACGTGAGCCACACCATAAACAAATTTGGGAAATTAATTAAAATGGGCGTATTTCAAATTCGTATTACCCAAATACCCTAAATCTCGTTCAAATCGCCGAAATACCCATTATCTACGGGAAAAGAGGCCGGGAATCCCGGGATTAGTCGTGTTCGAGGTTATGGCCGGGATTCCCGGGGTTAGGGGCCGGGATTCCCGGGGTTAGGGGCCGGGTTTCCCGGGGTTGTCATGGCCGGGTTTCCCGGGGTTGTCATGGCCGGGATTTTTAGGGTTTGAGAAAAAAATTAGGGTTTCAGGGTGGGAACTATCATTTTATGTGTTTTCATTGTTTTTCACGTGTTTGTTGCCTGATTTCAATTGTTTTTCCACGTTTTTTTTCCATTATTCGTACAATAAATATATACTTGTCATGGTATGTACGATTCAATTTCATCGTTGGCTATAAATTTTTCCTATAAGAGTCAGTATAATTCAAGGTAAATACGTTCATCATCACATCCATTCCATTTTTCTTTCTTCCTTCATTGTTCATACTATTGAAAAAATGAGTTCACCTATTGTAAAAGCTAAGCTCTATTTATGTTTCAATGGTCAGTGGGTTCAAAACAACAATGAGTGGGATTATATTGGGTACACAAAGCGTGGTGTACAGATTCCAGTAATCTATACATATAAGAGGTTTCTTCGTTACGCCATGGAAAAATGTGGAATCGAAGATTCTGATACTTGCAAGTTGGTGTTCAAACGTGCAGATCGCTCACTAGTGGAGCTAAACAACGACGAAGTGATACTTGGTTTTATGCAAATTGCATTCGATTCTGAAAGACCTCTAAAAGTCTTTGTGTATGACGCAACATTGATGTGCGACGAAGGTGATGACGAAGATGATGCCGGAGGTGATGACGAAATCCACGTCGGTGGTAGTCAAAATGAGCCTGATTATCAATTCCAGGCATCATACGACACCATACTTTATGCTGATCATTCATATCATCCTAACGACTCTTATTCCGATGTTGTTCCGGAGACGCAACTAGAAGAAGAACAACAAGTAGAAGAAGCTGAAGAAGAAGAAGACGAAGAAAGACGGTTTTCTGGAGTTGCTCATGACGAAACCCATGTTTTCACAACGGGTATATCTGATCTAGACAGATCAGATACCGATACTGATGAGGACGAAGAAGAAGAGACATATACCCCTAGCAATAAATCACTTGGTGAGTTAAACGATTATTTTGATATGCCTCCTTCCCTTCCAAACCGGGAGACCAATATACCACCCTACCAACCCGTACCTTACAATCGCGGTACAAGTATACATGAAGGACAACTATTTGATACGAAGGAGCAAATGTCCATACAGCTCGGAATTAAGTTCTTGGAAGAGGGTTTCGTGTTTAGAACGGAGAAATCCGACAAAAGCAGATATGTGGCTGTCTGTGAGCAAACAAATTGTAAGTGGCGTATGTCGGCGAAGTCCGTGGGCCCTAAAGGAGGGATGTTTGTCGTTAGGAAGTTGAACGATGTACACACTTGTTCGAGGACGCAACTGAATTCCAGACACCGGTAGGCCAACAAAAGGACTTTGGGCCACATATTGAAAGGTAAGTTTATTGACGCTAGCAGGTCATTTCGGCCGAATGACATCGTCGACGATATCAACCAGCAGTACGGACTCAACATTGGTTACCACCAAGGATGGCGCGCGCGATGCAAGGCCCTACTAATGGTGAGAGGCACACCTGAGGAGTCGTACGAACGACTCCCTATGTACTTATATAATTTGGAACTGAAGAATCCGGGTACATACACCAGAATAAGGACAGATTCGCATGGACGTTTTGAGTTGTGTTTCGCTGCTCTTGGATGTGCGGTATGTATATCAACACGACATATATTTAGATATTATAAATTATAATATTTACAAAGTTGCTCCACCTACGTTATTTGCAGATCTGCACGTTTTTGGCAAACCTGCGTCCGGTCATCGTAATAGACGCGACCCATTTAAAGGGACCTTACCTAGGTATGATGTTCTTGGCGGTTTCCATGGACGGAAATAACAACATCGTGCCCTTGGCTTTCGGAGTAGGCAAGTCCGAGACGGGGGAGGAGTGGGGTTGGTTTCTGTCCAGGTTGAGAGAATGTATCGGAGTCCCGGAAGGGTTGGTGTTTATGTCGGACAGGTCTCCTTCAATAAGTGCCGCAATTTCTGCTGTGTACCCATCGACCCCTCATGCCCTATGTTGTCGACATTTGGAGATGAACGTGAGAAGTGCGGACAGGCGTATTACTACAAACCGCTCGACCTACTGGAAGGCATGCAAAGCATATACGGTTACAGAGTTTGACCGGTACATGGATGCACTACGATATGAAGTAGATCGTGGCGCACAAGTTATGGACGCTGCTGGTAAGGAGAGGTGGTCAAGGGCCCATTTTCCTGCACATCGGTATAATATAATGACCTCTAATAGTGCCGAGTCGGTGAATGCACTGTCCCGTTTTGCTCGTAGGTTACCGATTGTCGGGCTTATGGAGTACTTCCGAAATTTTCAACAAGAGTGGTACCTACTTCGACGACAAAAGGGAGGTTGATAAACTATAAAATCTTGAACTTATATGTTATTTGCTTTTCTTTTGTTACTTATAAATCGTAGCATAATTAACACACACATGTTTTTAGGTGAAATGTGTAATCATCTTACACCAATGGCGGAGGCAAAGATTCACAAAAGGGCAGGAAAATCTGCGCAATGGAGGGTTAGAGGGATTGGATATGATAGGTTCGATGTTCGGGATAGCAGTGGACACGCCATTGTCGATATGCTTAACCGTGTTTGTGAATGTAAGCAATGGCAATATTCTGGGTTACCATGCGGTCATGCCATCGCAGCTGCAAGGTCGGTGAGTCGTAGAGATTGCAGCGATCTAGCTCTAGGTTACTTCACGTCCCATACTTACCAGTCAACATATCAGGAAGTAATCAATCCGGTTGGACCCCCTCAGTCATGGGTTTTGCCGCACGTGCCCCTTCCTCCATGCTATCCATCGTTAATAACCAAGAGACGTGCGGGGAGGCCAAGCAAGAACGATCGGCGTCCATCTCGAGGTGAGGATCCGATACAGAGAACGTGTACTAGGTGTGGAGCAGTAGGACACACTCGTGGTGAATGTCCAACTCCTGCCCCTTCAACCGTTCCCAGGAGCAGAGCTACAAGTAGCCAAAGATTTCGCTCTCAGGACCATCAAGCCTAGAACCACATGGAACCCTAAGGCATGATAGCATTGACCTTAACATAGACTTCCCTTGATTGTAACGACCTTATCTTGTAGCTTATTTCCCTCTTTATTTTTGTGCAAGTAGTTAACAAGTAATTTATTTTAGTGTGAAGTGATATGATATTTATGTTCATTGTTGATTTTATCCACCTTTTCGTAAAGCATTAAAGCATCATTTTATTAAAGCATCGATAAAGTAAACATTAATAAAGAAAACATTAATAAAGAAACGAAAACATTAGGCCATCGTTACGGGTAGATTAACCACCCTTTGAGAAACCTACTACGGGTAGATTTCTCGGATGCTCTTGACCCAGCCAGCCTTTGCCTTCATCTGCTCCTCCATGCCGGTGTAGTTTTCTTTGATTTCTACCAATTCATCTTCTAATTTTTTAATCTCCTTTTGCTTCTCCCTGACATCGCGCTTCATCATCTCCAACAACTCCTTCTGCTCTGAAATAATGGCCTCCTTCTCTTTCTGCAATTCCATGTTGCGCAGCCAGTTCCTGCCGATATGTCGTATCTCCGCATTTGCCTCATCACACGAGTCTTTCAACTTTGTAGGCAGTACTTGAGACATTGGTAGACTCACTCCCTGGTTAGATTGATACCTAGGTGGGGATTGTCCCCCATGAGCATTGTAGTATGCCTCTCGTGCAAAATCATACTGCTCCCACTCCTGAGGCGTAATTGGTTCATCATAAGCACTCATCCCAAACTGCGCCCATTCCTCCGTTGTGTCTGGTACTCCCCAGTCAACCCTCGTAGCTCCATCATTTAATTGTTCGATGTAGGCGGAGCGTGAAGTGCCTGCCCCATTCACTGACCTTCTCCCCCTTCCACGTGAACCTCCAGCCATTAAGTTATGAAATTGTAGATAATGTTTGTAAATGACAAAGAGAGTACAAACGATATATAACAAGTTGTGAATTACTACTTCACCGGAGCATCTACTTATAGTCCATGTGAATATAGGTTTGTGCACAATGGTCAAACGATTCCTCTGCAAAGCCTGAATTGATTCTTCTGCAAGGCCTGAATTGATTCCTCTGCAAAGCCTGAATTGATTCTTCTGCAAGGTTTGAATTGATTCTTCTGCAAAGCCTGAATTGATTCCTCTGCAAAGCCTGAATTGATTCCTCTGCAAGGTTTGAATTGATTCTTCTGCAAGGCCTGAATTGATTCCTCTGCAAGGCCTGAATTGATTCCTCTGCAACGCCTGAATTGATTCCTCTGCAAAGCCTGAATTGATTCCTCTGCAAGGTTTGAATTGATTCCTCTGCAAGGCCTGAATTAATTCTTCTGCAAAGGAAGAAACGATTTGTTTTTTTAACAATTGCTCCCTGTGGCTATAAATACCCGTGTTATAGCAGACTATGAAATTCACAAAACCCACACACCATTTTCATATCATAAGTCTCCCCTTTCACCAAACACATGGCTGGAAATGCTTCATCTTCAAACCCACCATCCTCACAAATAATGCCCTCGAGACTGAAAAAAGCGATAGAGAAAAGTGAAACGGAGATTGAGCAACTTACTCAAGAGTGGAGGGAAATGATGGCGAAGAAGGACGGACACTTGAGACGGATCGACGTGGACAAGAAGGAGGTAAAAAGGTTGAAAAGGGAGATGAAGGAGAAAGAAGACCGTATTCGCTACGACAATGAACAAGTCAACAAGATTATGCAAGACTTCGCAACACTGCAAGCACAGGTAACAGAGAAACAAACTTGGATTGATAAATGTAAAGCACTCTATCCTTATATGGTAGTTCGTACCAGGAGTTTATGTGTTGTCGTTTTGTACTTGTACTTTCAATGCTTTTGTTTCATTAATAAAACCGCCTAACGTATTTTGTGGGATTATGCGTTTATATTTTCTAAGTTCGTTTAGTTCACCAAACACGAAAAATCCAAGAAAAACAATATTAATATATATAAAAATGTTATTACATACATAAAAAAACAACAAAAACAATCTACTCGTCTAAGTAGGAAGGGACAACGCATATAAGGTCTCCGCCATGTAACGCCGCCATTCATTGGCCACAGATTCAGTTGCATCTGGTGCAACTGCTGGGTGCATTCCTTCAACAAACTTGGATAAATTACGACACAACCAGACACCGCAATCCCCAAACACCCTGACTGTTGTGGTGCATCATTTTCATACTGATGCTTTAATTTCTTGTTGGCATTTATACGGCCTGACGTGTCGTATATCTTCTTTAACAACTTTGGCAATTGTTTTTTGAAGATCTTAAGGCGGTCTTCCAAAGGCATGGTGTACCTGGAAGCTCGTAAGCTGTCATATATGACCATCGTCATTTCCTTAAGGCACAGAACTCCAAGCATCCAATGTTTGTCGCTAATGCAGATTGGGATGAATACCTGAGATTTTACAGTAACACACAAATAGTTAGTAACCAAAAAGTTAAACAAAAATTATGTAAATCGATTTCCATACCTGCTCGATGTCCCTCCAATGTGGATGGTTTGGCGTCATTCCATTGCAAGTTTCGTATACGGACTTATATCCTTGCTCCGGCAGGGTGAGCCACTCAAAAAAGTTGTTGTCCATCACCGCCCATGACGCATGTGGAGAGCGGGACTCTTGGATCATCTTGACCCAAGCGTCGATGTGCTATACACAAAATAGAGATTGTTAGAGCTGTAACTAAAAATGTAATTGTTTATATGACTATATTTAAATACTAACCAAATCCTCCAAATCACCGTTACAGCCTACAGCAAGCAGTTTCCTAAAAAAACCGGTATCCATTTCAAGGTCGCCATAAAATGGACAACGGAGGTTGGGGAGCTGATCGTGGATACATTGGTGAACGATCTGTTTTGCCGAAACGTGCGTCGACTGTCCCGTTGGAGTCATCGTAGTGGACCCCCCAGCCTTGCCCTTACCCTTTTCCTTCATCCTTGGCTTGGTCTTTCTCGGAGGGGCCGGTGTGGTTGAAGGTTGTTGGGTATATGGGGAACGTAAGTTTGGGCCTGCTACAACGTTCCGTCTCCCCCTCCCAAGTGCTACGACCTCCGCCTGGTCAAGCATTGGAGCATCATCCTCGAAGTGATGCTCAATGATGTCACTACCCATAGGAGAGCTTTGTCGCACCTGGGTGGTGTCAACCGCCGACCCCATCGAACCCATCGAACCAGGGATGGAAGGTCCGAAAAAATCATCCATCATATCGGTAAGGGGGGACCTACCCTGATCGAAGTGTGCTGGCGGTGTCACGAACGACGACCCCGGTAGGGAGGAGCTCGGTATCATTTGAGGTCTGTAACAATCCGCCTCCGGCATCCGAAACTGGGTGCATAGATTATAAGAAAATTTTATATTAATAACGAAAACAGAACAATAATGTAAACTCGAATGACTTACATCTTGCGGCAATGATGGGGTTGCCTGCGTCTGTCCGTAACCAGCCGACGTGTGTCCCCACCAACCCGAAGTCTGTCCGTAACCAGCCGACGTGTGTCCGTACCCAGGGGACGTGTAGGTCGGTGCCGAGTTCGTTGCTAACTAATACAAGTATTAAACGTCATATCAATATACAAACCAATATACAAGTATGAAACGTAATATCCTCAAGTTAAGTTAAACACTAACCTGAGTGTGGCGAAGGTGTGCGGTGAGGGCCTCGAGATCTCTTAGGCGTGTCTCGACGGACCCGTGGACGTAATCGTGCAGCGCATCGTAGCGTACCCACCTGTGTTGGTACGGATCGGGAGGCGGCACTCCATGATGGGAGGAGCTAGGGGGAGCCTGATATCCCGTGCCATCATCGCCATCCTCATAATCATCGTCATCTTCATCATCATCGTCATCATCGTCCTCATCGTCATCAAGATCTCTTCGTCGGGACCTCTTCGTCGGTCGCCTGGCCTCCTCTCTTTCCAAATAGGCGACGCTGGATAGATACCAATGACTCTGTTGTTTGGCATCCGTAAGAGTGAGGCGCTCGAGAGCCGGATACCTCACCTAAATATATTATAAAAATATAAGATTTAATATGCATGACTAAATTAAACAATTAATTGTTCACTTTCTAAAATTAGAAACATAGTCAGAGAGCGTACGTCTGAAACTGAGTTGAAGATTGCAACGCATGATTTCTTATTTAGTACAATGTCTCGGTCCCATCGAGTTCCCCTAATGGCCCTGTCGGTGCGCTTGGTGAAATGGTGACGGCAGACAGGAAACATCTCCAAGATCCATACCTGGAATTACACAACATAGATTAGTATGTTAAAAAAAAAAAGACAACTTAATATTTAAGTTATAATACTTATCTAACCTTCAGAGCGTGTGCGAACCCACTCAACGTACTCTTGCTAATGTGCTTGTTCTTTTGTGTATGGCGTCTGGCGGTGGCTAAGTGTAAAGAGTTGTATGTGTGGGTCCAGATATGGCTACCCCACGGGTAGCTGTCAAATGTCATAAGGTCATCGACGGCCCTAAGGACAGTGTCAGAAACCAGCTGGTTTAGCTCACGACCCATAAACATGACTTCCACCATCACTACCAAGCAAACACGCACAACATCCTCATCGGATAGGTACTGCATGCCGCCTCTCATCGTCTGGACGACGGTTTTCACCTTCAAATGATCGGGGGCGTGATCAGGCCAAAGCCTCCTAACGAAGGACCCTTCCGATATGGCAGGTAGGGAGGGTGTTGGGCCGAAAAGGAGTCCTGTTATAAGACAAAACTCAAGACGACCAAAGCGCATGTGTTTCCCAAGGACTTTGAAATACATTTCCTCCGAAGCCGCATTGAGGACGTCGACCTCAAACTGTAGAAACATGTACACTAGGAGGGGGTCCTGTGCAGTATTTGTAAGCTCCAGCCATGGACCAAAAGGCGTCCGTCCAAATATTTGGTGTAAATTTTGTGTCCGTTCAGGTGGACACGCTGCAAAAATATCTCTAATTTCCTTGGCGAAGCCAAGGCGTGATTTGAAAGACAGGTCGACGTAATGAAAATCCTCCTACATAGTAACGAATAAAAGACAACGACTTATGGTTATAGTTAATATTTATGGTTTTTTACAAAGTTAAGGAGACCTAAGTTTTGTTGATTTCGTCTAGTGAGAGAGTTTAGAAAAGAAGCCACTCAATCTATTGGACTTCCAGGTAGTAGGGGAATCACGTGGATTGCTTAAATCCGTACAAACCTTAGGGCTATTTACACCCGTTTGACAAAATCCAAATCGATATGTTGTGAATTTACCAAGGTTAAGGGGACTAAATTGTAAAAAAAAACACTCTAAAAAAACACAACAATCTAAAAAAACGTAACACTCTAACATGTTATTAACGCAATCTCTAAAATTAACCCAATCTCCAATAAACATGTCATCTCTAAAATATTTATAAAAAAAACACAACACTCTAAAAAAACGTAACACTCTAACATGTTATTAACGCAATCTCTAAAATTAGCCCAATTTCCAAAAAACATGTCATCTCTAAAATATTTATAAAAAAACACAACAATCTAAAAAAACGTAACACTCTAACATGTTATTAACGCAATCTCTAAAATTAACCCAATCTCCAAAAAACATGTCATCTCTAAAATATTTATAAAAAAAACACAACAATCTAAAAAAACGTAACACTCTAACATGTTATTAACGCAATCTCTAAAATTAACCCAATCTCCAAAAAACATGTCATCTCTAAAATACACTCTAAAAAAACACAACAATCTAAAAAAACGTAATACTCTAACATGTTATTAACGCAATCTCTAAAATTAACCCAATCTCCAAAAAACATGTCATCTCTAAAATATTTATAAAAAAACACAACAATCTAAAAAAACGTAACACTCTAACATGTTATTAACGCAATCTCTAAAATTAGCCCAATCTCCAAAAAACATGTCATCTCTAAAATACACTCTAAAAAAACACAACAATCTAAAAAAACGTAACACTCTAACATGTTATTAACGCAATCTCTAAAATTAACCCAATCCCCAAAAAACATGTCATCTCTAAAATATTTATAAAAAAAACACAACAATCTAAAAAAACGTAACAATCTAACATGTTATTAACGCAATCTCTAAAATTAACCCAATCTCCAAAAAACATGTCATCTCTAAAATATTTATAAAAAAACACAACAATCTAAAAAAACGTAACAATCTAACATGTTATTAACGCAATCTCTAAAATTAACCCAATCTCCAAAAAACATGTCATCTCTAAAATATTTATAAAAAAACACAACAATCTAAGAAAACGTAACACTCTAACATGTTATTAACGCAATCTCTAAAATTAACCCAATCTCCAAAAAACATGTCATCTCTAAAATATTTATAAAAAAAACACAACAATCTAAAAAAACGTAACACTCTAACATGTTATTAACGCAATCTCTAAAATTAGCCCAATCTCCAAAAAACATGTCATCTCTAAAATACACTCTAAAAAAACACAACAATCTAAAAAAACGTAACACTCTAACATGTTATTAACGCAATCTCTAAAATTAACCCAATCTCCAAAAAACATGTCATCTCTAAAATATTTATAAAAAAAACACAACAATCTAAAAAAACGTAACAATCTAACATGTTATTAACGCAATCTCTAAAATTAACCCAATCTCCAAAAAACATGTCATCTCTAAAATATTTATAAAAAAAACACAACAATCTAAAAAAACGTAACACTCTAACATGTTATTAACGCAATCTCTAAAATTAACCCAATCTCCAATAAACATGTCATCTCTAAAATATTTATAAAAAAAACACAACACTCTAAAAAAACGTAACACTCTAACATGTTATTAACGCAATCTCTAAAATTAACCCAATTTCCAAAAAACATGTTCTCTAAAATATTTGTAAAAAATAACATATCATCCGACGTAAACATAACACATAATCTCTAATATAAAAGCATAATCGAACATATAGTCTAACAAACATACAATAAATATTTTAGAAAATATAAAACTACAATAGGGTTAAGAAAACTTACAGAAGTAAGTAGACGAGACATATCCGAGCGTGATATACACGATAGCAATGAGAGAGTTAGAAATGAGGGAGAGAGTTACAATGTTGTGTGGGGGTGTCAAAGGGTCCCCTCTCCCTTTTATAATCGAACCACACCCATATAAAACCTAATTCATTTTAATCCCCACCGTTCATTCCCATCGATCGCATCCAATACACTTTTCCCGGCCCCCAACCCCGGGATTCCCGGCCATAAACCCGGGTTTCCCGGCCACACGACTAATCCCGGGATTCCCGGCCTCTTTTCCCGTAGATAATGGGTATTTCGGCGATTTGAACGAGATTTAGGGTATTTGGGTAATACGAATTTGAAATACGCCCATTTTAATTAATTTATGTCTTATTGTAACGGTAGAGACACATCTTACACCACAACACACGATAATGCCTGTCATAACACGTTTTTTAAAACCCTAGGTTAAAATTCATAGATGAAAGTGATAATAGTTAAAAAGGAAGTAGCATATGTGGAAAGCTGAAAAGGTGGTGTGGTATGATGAGATGTGCATAAATGAAAGTAAAAGTGAGTCTGACTTCTGATATGCCTTTATAAACAGATACAAGCACATCACTTTTACCATCCACTAATTAGTTAGTACACAACCCTTCAATGGGCCTCTTGACCAAAACTTTTTGACGTTAGAATCATGGATTGATCTCAAAACAAACATTGAACTTCCCGAAATGAAAGATAACCAAATTACTGTTACTACCATGGTATATAAATATAAATATCAATGTTCTAAAAAACTCGCCACACAGCTGCCATGGCGTGCCATGGCACCAAGGCTTGTGTGTCACGCCACGTTAAGCCCATGGCACGCCATGGCCTAATGCGCAGTTATCGTAATGAGATATTTGATATTTATGTACGTTTTTAATGTTTTATTTGCAAGTTTTTAATATATAACTTAATTTAACTTGTTTATTACTATTGACTCATTGAGTAACAATAACGAAACATATGTTTTTATATATACTATTATATATTAATTAGAAATTTGACGCCATAAGTCACGCCTTGAAAACGCCATGGCTTCGTCATGGCTCCTAAGGCTTGAGGCTTGGCCTCGCCGCCACGCCATGCCTCACGCCATTTAGAACCTTGATAAATATAAATATAACTATTCGAGTGTCGGTTTGTAAGCAGCTTAATAAGCTTATTAAACTTACAGCTTATTTGGTTAATTATATATGATTCTTTGGTTGTGGTTTATGACATAGAAAATGACTTATTTCCTAAACTTTCAAGGGGAACTTTATACAGAAAACCAGGTCTTCTCCAAACCTGCCCCTAACATGCTCCCAAACAAAAACATTCCTAATCTATGTAAATAGATTAATCCACATAAACAACTTTCTACATACAGGACTTGGTGGAAAACCTACCAAACATCCCCTTAATGTTATTTGCTCAACAATCATTAAATTACGATTAAAACACTGCTAGACAACAAAATATTAATGATGAAATTCACCGGTCTATAGTACGAATAATTTTTGTATTTACACAGAAAATACCAACGGATCACAGACATAAAGTCATCCGTATAATTGTTGGTATATTCGTGGGTGATCCTCACCCATCGGTAATCCGTCATTGGATCTCACCATCATGGTGAAACTTGTCGTCGTTAAACCGTTGGTGAATCTATCACCCACAAAAGTTATCCCGACATACCTTCATCGATGGATAGCCGACAGTGCAACTTTCACCGATGGTTCGATCCGTCGGTGAAAATGATTTGAATTGTTACTGAAACGCTCCGGCAACTTCAAGCGACGAGAAGAAACTGAAGCTAATTAATCTTGAATTACATGTGAAGAATGAAAATGCCTGATGACCATGTTAATTGATCTTGAAAAAAAGGATTTGTTTATTGTATGTAAAACATCTGAAGTTTCTTGTAAATCAACATAAAACTGCATTTTTAATTGTTGTGAGCCTTGATGAGAAGGTTCTCATGTGATCTAAGACCAAGCATATATAGTTAATATTGGAGTTAATTAGTATGAGGCAGATACAAGGGGGCATGGCCTGCAAAACCATTTGGACTGACATTACTGCACATAAACTATTCTGTTAGTAAATATCAACAAACACAAACTCTCTAGGCTAGTACAATTGCACATGTGACAAACAACATGCAAGTTTTCATTCTATATATATATATATATATATATATATACATGCATGCACTAGTTATGGGATGGATGAGAGAATCCTATGTTGTTTTTGGCTATTTTTAACTCCACTAGATAACAAGACAATTTCCAGCTTTAAATAAATTTTCTAATAATATCTATGTATCGTTGTATAAAATATTATTATTATTTTATTTATTTATTTGGTTTTTGTTAACTAGGCGTATTTTAAAATATTATTATTATTTATTTATTATTAGTTTTTAGTATTTCGGTAAATGGATGATTACGGGTAACCTTAACCATCCCCATATGAAACCCATCTTTAAGGACACCACACCAACGTGATGTGACATTTTTTTGCCTCACTCGGTGGCTGAGGCTAGTGGGGTGGGGTGTCATGGATTGAACCCGGGAGGCCGAGAGCTATCTTGTATTTGGGCAATCTCACCCTGCCTCTTTGCCAACTGAACTATACGTTGACAAAATAGTTTTGGTATGAAAAATGTCATTATATTTAGAATTGTAAAGCCGAATATCTTTGTTACGTATTTTGCTTGATAATAGAAAAAGAAAAAAAAAACAAATAAATATATAGTAGTTTGAAAATGTACTTAAAGAACTTGCATTAATTTGGAGTATTCCAATGTGGAAACAATTGTACATGATTCTTTTGAGACAAGAGAATACTTGGGTTCAAGTTTTATTAAAAATGAAATATATGTATAAATTTTATTTGTTATATATAAATATTATATATTTTAAAAAAATATTTACTTAAAACATTATGTTTACAAACTTATATAACTAATAGGATAAATTTGGTCAATCTAATCATATCTTCGAAGGTACATTTTTTTTTCATTTGGGGAATCTGCTGATTAATTTCTAAAATCATTATAAAGAGGTCAATCTTTTTATATACTAATTACAATCTTTATATTTGCTTTTATGTGACTTTCTTTGATGTCAAATGTTAAGTTAATATTTTTTGTTAAGTTAAGTTAAGTTAGGTGACTGAGTAAGGACAAATTACATAAAAATATAATATTTTTTGTTTTGATTTTTATTTTTGGTAATCACGGTTGTGTTGGATGATTTAATAATGTGGGATTTTAAATAGGGCCTTTAAAATTTTGGGGGTTTCTGAACTTTTTTGGTGCCCAATTATATATATATATATATATTAATTAGAAGAATACTCGTGCAATGCAGCGAGATACATCACGATTTTAATATTTTGTTTTATTTTATTTTTTATTTTTTTTTCGATTTACATTACGATTTTGGATGATTTTGAGAAAGTGATAATGTTTTTTTTATAAATTTGTTTAGTTTAGGCTTAATAATATAATGTTTTATATATAAAAAAATAAGTATTTTATTAGAATTCAATGATTATCTTATATATTTTAATGACATCTAGAAAAAATAACCAATTACATATTTAATAATATAATTAAAACAAATTTAGAGTAATATAATATATTAATTAATAGTGATACATGGAAATGTCTGCATAAAAGGAAGACTCTGTACATACCAAATTAGTGGGTGTTAGAAGCTTGCAGTAGTAATATGTATTTTGTGCTTTGATACTTGTAAATTCAGAGATTTTTAAAATCTTGCATAAAATGATGGTACCTTATGCCTAATAATTTGTATTTAAGAGTTTTTTATCCATGCTTTATAATATAGTATAGATATATAGAGGTAGATTATTTTGTTAACCAATAAAATGTTATTAACTATGCTAAGTGCTAACTACCATTGACCAATAACAAAGTTTCAAAATCTTTGATGATTAAACTCATTAATTAAATGCTTAAGGGTAGAGTTGGTATTTCATGTAGTATTTTTAGCCTCATTAATGAGGAGTTACAAAAATTATCATTCATGAACAATAATAATATGAACATTCAAACATATGAACATTCATGAATATCCAATATACGTCGGTTTCGATTTTGATTGAGAGTAATTAATGCTCCAAGCTTTATGTCTCAAAACATTGGGAAATATTTTTCCAAAAATACCCTTTTTCACATTGGTTCAATATATTAGTCGTTTAAATAAAACACTTTAAATGCATATTAATTTTAATTAAATCTCATCCATCCAATCTATTCATCAATGGTGATGATTGGTTCATAAAGTTAATAACAATTAAAGGTTAACAAAATAACCCAACCCTATATATATATATATACAGAGAGAGAGAGAGAGAGGATCAAACGAGAACAATAAATATTTAAAAGAACACGAGAACTAATAAAATCATTAGTGCTTTTACATTAACGTGCAAAAAAGTCATACTAACCTGAAGCCGCGGCCAAAGTCTTTTTTTCATGTGTTAATGTAAAATCACTAATGATTTTGTTAGTTCTCGTGTTCTTTTAAATAGACACCGTTCTCGTTTGAACCCGACTCTCTCTATATATTAGTTTGTCCCCGATTATATATATTTTGATTTTGAGCCCTTGTTTTAGCTCAATCCCTTTAGCATTTTCCCTCTTATTTTACCCCAATTGGTCAATTATTATGTTTTGGCATTTAGCCCGATGCCCCCAGTCACTTCCCTCTTCTATCAGATTTGCCTATTCGTCGATTCCTAATTAGAACTGCAAATCTACAATTCCTTCTTCTTAGGTATTTTAACTTGAACTCTTCTAGGCGGCTAATCCTGTTCATCTTTGTTTTCCAAATAGCTAATTTTATGATTGAAGCACCAAGTATAATCCTATTTAATAATCTTCCTATTAATTTCTTGTTCTTTGTTTCTCTCTTTATTGTTCGACGAGAAATCTCACGTGCAATTTTGTTGACTTCTTTCATTGTGATATTGATCGATGTAGTTTAGAGCATTATAGTTCTTTGATAACATGTGAAAGAGTTGAGAGTTGAGGGAGAATTTGGACCTACAATCGAGCTAAGATTTTTTGAGAACTTCAGGTAAACAACAGTTCAGAAACTTCTTTATGCTATATTTCGATTTAACGACTTATTAGAGAAAGTTGATTATGGAGAACTCATTAAAATTTTTGTTTCGAACAATGTTAGAAGAATTATTCTATTTAAGTTAATTTTGTATGCTATTTCATCATTTTAAGACATTTTTGTTTTTTAAATTTGTAACACTTTTAATATATAATATATGGTGTGAACATTTATATTTTATCAAAGTACAAGTGTAACAGGACCTCTAAAAGAATTGGTACGGCCTTGTGGGTAACATTCTTTTAGAATCTTCCTTTTGGTACATAGAATTTGACATCTTAAACATTTAAGTACTTGGACAATTGGCTTGAGTTGTATGGCATGTCATTCGCTACACCAACATGATAACCGATTAATGGTTATACTAGTTACCCAGATACTTAAATATTTAAGATGTCACATTTTAGATATGAAAATAAAGATTTTAGGAGTACATTACCTAAAATATAAATCAAAATAAAATAAGTTATGCTGTTAAAAAAAACAAAATAATTTATATTTTGATGCAATTTACCCAAAGTACAAACTACAAAGTAATATTAGGGTCTGTTTGTTTGCAGCTTAATGAGCTTAATGAGACTCACAGCTTATTCAGTCAGTTATATATGACTGTTTGGTAGTGGCTTAATGATATAGAAAGTGGCTTATTCAGTAAGATTTCAAGGGGGGCTTTATGCAGAAAGCCAAGTTTTTTCCAAACCAGTCCCTCTCATTAAAAAACACGTTCCTTCAATCTATGAAAAAATTCTCTCAAATAAAAACCTTCTAAATATATACAGACAAATTAATCCACACAGACAACTTTATCCATACAGAACTTAATAAAAAATCAACCAAACAACTTTTAATGTGCTATGTCTTAATCGTGACCATTTATTTGAGCCCAAATACAAGCCCAAGTTGGCAGGCCAAACCCAGTGATATAACGAAGATTTTATCACCCTTTCGCTCCATTCTTTTTGCAAGAAAGAAGGAAAAAATAGGCAACCTTGGATTGAAGAAAATCATGCAATTAAGCCATCATATTTTAGATGAAATTTCTATTCCAAAACATAAATTTCTACTCTAATACATAAATTCCTACTATAATACATTGAATAAAGCAAAAATCACGTTTTTAGGAGAATAACTAGTGGCACTGGTGTGAAAGTATCCACAATCATCAACCTCTTTAAAGGTTCATGATTCTACCACATCATTTTTCTCTCTTTGTCATATCAGTTTTTTTTTCCTACACATTTTATAAACTTTTCACTTCCAATCATGAACCGATCCATAGTTTATATTATAATAATAATAATAATAATAATTTACTATTATAATTAAAAGACAATAATTAAAAAAAACAATAATTAAAAAAAACAATAATTAAAACTTTCAATAATAAACCATAATAATTAAAAGTTACAATAACTAAAACATAATTTTAATAAATCTACATTAATATTTCTTAAACCTTTTTCAAATATGTTCGACCAAATCTGTTCGAAGTTAATGATGTAGGTAATTTTTTTATAGGTAAAATTGGTAATTAATTTTTGTAGTTGGAAGTTAGTAATTAAATTGTATAATTAAATTGTGTAGTTGGAAGTTGTAATTAATTGTATAGGTAAAAGTTGATAATTCATTAACTTTATTAAATTGATTATTAAAATTTTTTTTAGACAAATTATTGATTCACTATGATAAAGATAAAAAAGTTAAACAAAACTAATATTTTTATTAATTTTTAAATGTTTTGACCCACCTTAGGAGGAGGATGAAACGGTCCGTGAAGAGGAACCGTTTCCTCCATGTGGCAATGGACCTCTTCTCCCCAGCTCTCTCTCAAATTCAAAAACCAGTCCAATCCACGTAGATTTATGGACTTTGATAAACCCACCATTGTGGGTGCTCTGAGCTTTTGTTGCTAAAACCGACGTTCTAAAAAGCTCGTCGCAAAGGTGGAATTCCACCTAGTAGGGCAATCACCACACAAAAACCTTTTTGATTCAATGTTACAAACGTTCATGCACCTTTTAAATTTGGCTATTCTTTGCGTCGATTGTCTAATATACCTAACCGCCTTTTGCACACAATCAATATGATAATTGTTCTCCTTTAAACCATATTTCACAAGTAGGTTTAGAATATGCGCCATACACCTAACATGAAAATGTCTCCCACCATCATACATATTAGGCAACTTTTTCACCAAATACTCTAGCGCCTTATCATTACTCGATGCATTATCAACCGTCATAGTCATAACATTTTTTATCCCCCAACTATGTATGCAATCTAACAGTTCACGACCCACATCATCCCCCCTATGACTATCAATGGGTCTAAAGTTAATAATTCGTTTATGCATTACCCAATCGTCATCTATGAAATGAGCCGTAACAACCATGTAGTTCACCCTTTGGCACGATGATGTCCAAGTATCCGTAGTCAAGTGAACGGTGTTTGTTGGTTTACTTAAATAAGCCAATAACTTATTCCTTTCATCGATATAATATTTTCCAACATCCTTAGAGACTTTGTGACGTGATGGTAAAGTAAACCTTCCATTTAAAGCACTAGTGTATTCAGCAAAGGCCTCATTTTCAACAAATTTAAAAGGCAATTCACCAACAACAAACAAATTCAATAAAGCCTTTTTTATTCTACCCTCATCATGCTTCCAAGTTTGCACACTACTTTCCCTACTACCTTCTTTTTTAAATGATAAATGACTTTGTTTTTTCATGCGAAACTCGGGATTCTTGTCACAATTAGAATAATGCTTTTTAAGGCCAGAAGTACCGTTTCTTACCGGATCGGCTTTAAGTATCGTGTCACAAAAATTGCACTTTCCATGTTTTCGTTTTACTCCATCCTCATCAATAAACAAAATATCGAAGTATTTCCAACACTTGGCCCTCTCCTTCCCTCCTTTAGGACCTTTGTTTGCTCGTTTTCTTTTGTCATTTGATTCGACATTATCTTCTTTTTCATGTGTCTCATCCGAATCATTGTTGAGTACCACATAAGGGGTTTCCTCAACAAATGAATCATCTCCCTAAAAAAAACCACATTAAATAAATAGATTTTATATGTTTATTTTCCCATTACGTTTTCAAATACTATTAAATAAAACATGATCTATTATAATATAGGTGATACTATGTTGTTCCAAATAATGCAAAATTCAGTTTTACATATAATAACAAATTAACAAGAAAATGTTTATCATTAAACGTTTGATTAAAACATCTTTAAAAAGGTGATATTTTTTTTTATTAAAGTATTGATTCTGTGATTAAAAAAACCCAATTTGGTAATGAAAATTTCTTACCGAAAATTGAATCGGTACAAAAATTGAAGTGGTTTACATAATTGAAATAAAATTAAAACCTTTTTGGTCAAATTATAAACAATCAATTAAGAAGACCATTGTATCTTTGATAATTAGTTGATTGCTCTGCAGTTAACGATGTGGTTGAGACTTGAGCATTCATATGGTTTTCAAAATGCATGCATGAATGTGAATCGATTGGGTACCATAGTTAATGTTTTGATACCCAATTTGTGCATAAATCCTATATGGAATACTATGTAAGTTTTGAATTTTATTTAAATTGAATTCATGTTGTAAATTTAATACATCACAATTAACTCTAATTGCTACATAATAGTGATTAAGCCATCAGAATTTCACGATTTATTTGAACACATTTATATAAGCTAGTTCAAGGCTTATAAAGAATTATGTTGTTTAACGATAATCATAAGTAACATTATAAACAACGACTAAATTCACAAATATCCAATTAAAAGAAATCCAATTGATATGAATGCATGATTACTTTAACCAAAAGCATGTTTTTACATCTTTTTAACGAAGAACATAATTGAAAAAAGGTGCAAAACATAAAAACTTACTTGAGTTTGATCCATAGAGGTGCCAAATCCCGAATCCTGAATCCCGAATTCGTCGGTTTTTTATGTGAATGTAGGTGCCAATTTTTTAACGGTGATAAAAAAAATTGAAGAATAATAGGTACTTATGGAGAAAGTTTAGGTTGTTTAGGAGATGATTTAATTTGATTAGGAAAAGATAATCTTCATAATATTAGGAAAATATTACAGAATCAAAGAAGATTTAAAAAATCTAACCTATAAAATCAACGGTTCGGTTTCGGTATTTTCGGGAAATTCCCGGTACCGAATACCGAAATCCCGAATACCGAATTTCTCGAATAGTTGGAACCGAATCCCGGACCGAATATATGGTACCGGTACGGTACCGGTTCGGTTCGGGAAAACGGTTCGTTTTGCTCATCCCTAGTCGCAACAACTATAGTGTTGTGCCGTGGTTCAAGGCTTGTGTCGCAAGCCAGGTGGCACGTCATGATCTAATGCACGATTTTTATAACGCGGTTTTTTATTTTCCTTACTTTTTTAATATCTTATTTGTTCATTTTTATTATATAACCGAATTTGAATTGTTTAATATAATTGACTCATTGAGTAATAGTAGAAAACATACGTATATATATATATATGATATAGAGATTTACCTGCATATAACACGCCTTAAAAAACATCATGACACTGTGCTTCTCAAGCTTGAGGTTTGGCCTTACCGTCACGCCACGCCTCACGCCATTTGAATCCTTGGCTAAAAGTAAAAAAAATGTTCATCACGATGGCGGTTTAATCCAACCTTAGTGGGTACCTGGATCATCCAACGTGTTGGGAATGGGGATGATATTCCAGACCTTGGCTCCACCCCACTATAATACATTTGACCTTTTTATTTAATTTTACTACAAAAATCGAAACTATCAGTGCCGAAAAATTCCGTTGCTGGTCCGTCATTGAAAGTCCGTCGTTGAAAAGAGGGTGGTGATACTATCAGCGATGAATTTTAACGACGGATCAGCGACGGATATTTTAGCGACGGATTAGTGACGGACCAAATTATCGACGGACCAAATTATCGACGGATCAGCGACGGATGAGTTTAGCGACGAACTTTTAGCGATGGATTTTCGTCACTGATATGTCGCCGATATTTGCTGATTTTAAAAAAAATACAACATTTCTTGTATTTTTATACTAAACTTGCCATAAATTCATATTTTGATTAAATTCACTCATTTTCATGTACACACACATGTAAATAGTACTTTTTTATTATAATCTCAAATTTCTAAAATGCTATTCGATCAAAAAAACAAAATCCACATAATAAGTAGCTATGTAGGGGGCCAATCTAACTATCGTCTCCTCAAAACCATAATATAGTCCTGCCTCCAAATAGAATATCTTCATCACTCATTTGAACCTGTGTTGCCATGAAGAAAACATAAACACATAAAATAATGTCAATTTTTTATAAAAAGAACAAGTAAGCTTGAGGCAACTAAAAATAACCAACTAAACATTTAAAAAAAAAACAAACGAAATCTTGATTACATTCACTACAAAACAGAGTACTTTTTCCGGCGGAAAAATCCGCCGGAAAATTGTATTTTCGGCGGATTTTTCGGCCGAAAATACAATTTTTCGGCGGAACAACATTTTTCGGCTGATCCATCCGCTGAAAATTAGTCTGAAATTTTTTTAAATAATTAATCAAAATAATATTTTTTTAATTAAAAAAATTAATCCTACCAATTTTCGGCGGCAAATCCGCCGAAAACTTTTAAAATCTTATTTTCTATTTTTAAAGAAAAAATGTATTTTCGACGAATATTTTTGGCAGATTTTCGACAGATTTAACGACTGTAAATGGGACGTACACAACTAAGTTAAACATTCCTAATGTTTGTCCAACAAATGGCAACCCAAACTAGATATATATATATATATATATATATATACACACACACACACAACACACACACACACTAAGTGCACCTATTAGGCTATTTGAATCCAAAACCATGCATATAGAGCATATAAGGTTGGGTTTGTACGCATAAAGGCCCTAAGTGCACCTATTTGAAACCCAAATCATGCATATTAAACATATAAGGTTGGGTTTGTGTGCATAAAGGCCCTAAGTGCACCTATTAGGCTATTTGAAACCCAAACCACGCATATAGAACATATAAGGTTGAGTTTGTGCGCATAAAGGACCTAAGAGCACCTATTAGGTTATTTGAAACCTAAACCATGCATATAGAACAAATAGGGTTCAGTTCGACAACATAACGTCTGTAAAGGGACATACCCAACTATGTTAAACAATTCTAATGTTTGCCCAACAAATTACAACCCAAACTAGATAGATATATACATAAATACACACTAAGATAGAGTCTTACGGTATAAAAATCCTAATGTTTGCCCAACAAATGGCAACCCAAACTAGATATATAAAGTTTGATGTTAAACACGAATATATATATAGATAGTCTAAAGTATTGTGTAAAATACTTACCGCAACCCGGCTACACCTCGTAGTCAATGATAATGTCAAATTTTGACATTATTTATACACTAGATTGGGTAGAAGTTGCACGACTTCGAGTGAAATAGTGGTAGTTCTAATGGATTTTTGAGGAAATTACAGGAAAAGGGCAAGATTAGAAGAAGGAAAGAAATACAGAGAAGAAGGAGTCTAAAGACCCATTTTCGAGAAGTCAGTTCAGTGATTGGTGAAGAATAGAAGAAGGCAGGAGCAAACAGTGGATTTGGCGAGTTACTCGCGGGTTACTCAAGCCACGCGAGTTAGGGAACACGGGAGACTTATGTCGCGATCCTAACCCGCGACACAAGTCGCGAAATCCCCTAGATCTATTTTATCGACTGTTTTAGTCATATTTAGGTATCATGCAATTTGGAATTGAGACGGCGGCGGCTAGAGGCGATTTTTGGGAGTAGATTCAAGGCAGAAACGAGACAAAAAGGTGGGGAGACTTGGTGGAAATGGATCCTCGGTTTTGTTACAATCTTTTACTGCAAGATCCAAAGATCTCAGGGAGTGTTTATAATTTTTCAAAGCATTCTTCATTTCAGAACGATGTTTAAATCTACTTTTATTTCACTTCCAACTTTCATGTTTGTTAACCCCAACATGAGCTAAACTTCTCATGTTGGGGGTTGGACGAGTTTTTGGTGATGTTACTTTAAACTTGTGATTTGGTTTGTAACTTTTATGAATTTTTGGTCAATGAAGCATATGATTAGTTTTGAATGTAATTCATTTTAGTCTGATCAGCTAGCTGAATATTTCTTGATTATCTTACTCTTCGAGAGAAGTGTAGGACGATTAGATGTGTTTATCATATGCCTATGGTGCAAATTGGATAGAGATATACCAATTTCACCATAGATCTGTTAACTTTACACTCATGAGTATTTAACTTGAATTTTGAGTTCGAAAGAAGAATTTTCGTTGTTAATTACTAGCGTTGTTATAGCTTGAGAAAGTGTAGCAATCACCTTAAAATTACTCATTGAACCCTTGAATCATCTTGTTCAAACCATTACTTGTTTTCGGCAACAATCCTTATATGAATCCAACCCCCAACTTTCTTATCAGCAGTTGACTGTTTCAGTTTTTCAAAGCCTCCTTTTAGTCGTTGAGCTTAATCCCTTTTTGCAAAACTTCAAAACAATCCAATTTTCATTTCATCTAGTTAATAGTCAATATAGTCTTGTGGTACTCAATACCAAGTTCCTACGGTTCGATACTCGTACTTCCGTATGTATTACTTGATACGACACCGTACACTTGCGGTCCGTGTGGGAAGGGTATAAACCCGACCTATCAAGTTTTTGGCGCCGTTGCCGAGGAACTTGTTTTGTGTTGATATCACTATACTCTATAGAGATTATTAGATTAGACATCTTTAATTTTCAATTTTATTTATTTATTTATTTATTTATTTTAGTTTTTTTGGGACTTACGACTTGTGTTTTTGATTGTTGGATTCCTTTTGGTTTATGCCAAGAAGGAGACTATTCGGAGATTTTGAGCCGTTAGACCCAGAGATCGAAAGGACCGCACGACAACTGCGTCGAGAGGCCATAGACCGAAATCGTAGAAATATGGGCGACAACAACAACAATGGCGAGGTTCCGGTCAACAACAACAACAATGCGAATAATAATAATCCACCACTACCAAATCGAATTCCCATGAATAATTATGCTACACCATTGGTAGTGGTGGGTCAACGAGGAGTACAAGCACCGGTGGTTATTGCCAACTCGTTCGAGATCAAACATGGCACTATCCAGCTCCTCCAAGCTCACCAATTCGGAGGAGGCCCAACCGAAGAACCTCATGGCCATCTCCGTTCATTTGAAAAAAAATGTAACACTTTAAAATGGAACGGGGTCTCTGAAGATGCTATTAAGCTGCGATGTTTCCCATTCTCCCTCCGTGATAGAGCAACCATGTGGGAAGAGAACTTGCCGCCGAAATCAATCAACACATGGGAGGAAATGGTCACTGCATTCTTGAACAAGTTCTTTCCTCCCGGCCGTACCGCCCAGTTACTAGCCGAGATCACTCATTTTGCGCAATGGGATCAAGAATCCCTATATGAGGCGTGGGAACGGTATAAGGGCATGTTAAAGAGATGTCCGTACCACAGTTTACACGGGTGGGTAGTCATCCAGACATTCTTTGGTGGACTACACCCCCAATTTAAAAATGACATCACCGCTGCTGCTGGGTGAGCATTAATGAATAAGACCTACGAAGAGGCATGAGAGCTGATTGAGAATTTGTCCGAACATAGCTATGCCACGCCAAGATCTGATGTTAGAAGAATAGCTAAGGCCCAAGATACTGATGAGCTTCGGCAAATAAAAGCACAACTGGAAGCGATTACAAATCTGTTGAAGGGCACTTCCTTTCAAGGCCAGACATCAAATGATGGAGTAATGGAGCAGTTTTCACCATTCGACTCACCGGAACAGTTGAATTTCCTTCAGAATTGCAACCGTCAGCTGAATGACCCCTTCTCTAATACATACAATGAGGAGTGGAGGAAGCATCCGAACTTTTCTTGGAGCCAACCATCAAATGGCCCTAAGGAAACAATGGGAAATCCTCAAAACTACGGTAACAGTTCTAATTTTAATTCCTCCTCTAATTCTACTAATATTTATCGCCATCCAGGTCATAACCAAAGGAGGCAAGAAGAGGGGCAAACTTCTGACAAAAAGACGGAGATGGAGGAAATGATGATGAAGTTCATGTCGAAAATGGACACAACCGTTGATGGGATCACTTCTTCTGTGAGCACACTAATCAATACGGTTAGTACAGTCAAAGCGGCCACTGACCAAAATACTGCCTCCATTCAAATTCTCGAGAGGCAGGTGGGCCAGATTGTGGAGGCTTTGCAGTCAAGAATCCATGGCCAGTTCCCAAGTCAAACGGAAAAACCGCAGCGAGAAAATTGTAACGCGATCAAATTAAGAAGCGACAAAGAGTTGGAAAATAATTCGAATAGAGAGCCGGTAGTAGAGGAAGGGAAAGAACAGGAATTGGTGATGAAGGACAGAGAGAACGAAGAGAAAGTGGATGAAGAGATAGAGATTGAGAGGCCAGAAGTTGAGAATAAAGAAAAGAGGCAAGAAAGCACCACAGTGAAGCAGCCAGTCAAACCCACTATTCCTAAAGTGCCATATCCCAACCACCTGAAGGCTCACAGGGATGATTTAAATTTTGCCAAATTTTTAGAAGTGTTTAAAAAATTGCATATCAATATTCCTTTTGCAGATGCATTGGCACATATGCCATCCTATGTGAAGTTTCTCAAGGATATCCTTTCCAACAAAAGGAAGATAGAAGAGCAAACCACTGTTGCACTTACTGAAGAGTCCAGTGCCATCATCCAACACAAACTCCCTCCTAAATTAAAGGATCCAGGGAGTTTCACTATTCCCGTTCATATAGAGACTTCTGAATTTAGCAAAGCTTTATGTGATTTAGGTGCGAGTATCAATCTAATGCCATTGTCTATTTTCAGGAAGCTTGAATTAGGAGAAGTGCAGCCGACAACCATCACACTCCAACTTGTTGACAGATCGATTAAGTACCCGTATGGAGTGATTGAAGACGTATTGATTAAAGTGGACAAGTTCTATTTTCCCGTGGACTTTGTGGTATTGGACATGGACGAGGACAAAGAGATACCACTTATCCTTGGCCGACCGTTTCTAGCCACCGGAGGAGCTCTGATCGATGTGAGAGGTGGTAAGTTGACACTAAGAGTAGGCGAAGAAGAGGCTGTATTTAATGTGTTCCGGGAAGCAAAGCATACCATGGAATATAGTGAATGCTATCGAGTAGATACTATTGATTCCCTTCTCAGAGATACCTATAGTCAACAATGTTCAGATGATCAACTAATGAAAGCATTGACCGACACTGAGACAGACGTTGAAAGTAAAGAGGTGATGCAATTAAATGCATTACCCACATATAAAGGCAGCGAAGACCACATATTGAGGATTTGAGAGCACCTATCCCAAAGTCTCAACCTTTATCACAAGTCCCACCAAAGTTAGAACTCAATCAGCTTCCAGAACACCTTGAATATGCATATCTGGGAAATCATGAGACTTTACCTGTGATCATATCGTCTCATTTGAGTGCTGACAAGAAGGAGAAACTACTAAGGGTCCTTAGAGAGCATCAGGCGGCGATTGGGTGGACTATTGCCGACCTAAAAGGCTTAAGTCCAACCTTTTGCACACATAGGATTAATTTAGAAGATGGGTATCGACCCGTAGTTCAACCGAAAAGGCGTTTAAATCCAAACATGAAAGAGGTGGTATGCAAAGAGGTATTAAAACTCTTGGATGCTGGGATTATTTACCCGATTCCGGATAGTCCATGTGTTAGTCCAGTTCAAGTGGTGCCCAAGAAATGAGGGATCACATTGGTTCGAAACAACAATAATTAACTTATTCCATCAAGAACTGTTACGGGATGGAGAGTGTGCATAGATTACCGGAAGTTAAACGATGCTACAAAGAAGGATCACTTTCCACTACCATTCATTGATTAAATGTTGGAGATACTGTCTGGGCATGAGTATTATTATTTCTTGGACGGATATTTAGGGTATAATCAAATACCCATAGCCCCGGAAGATCAAAACAAGACAACTTTTACTTTCCCATATGGTACGTTCGCTTATAGGAGAATGCCTTTTGGGTTATGCAACGCTCCAGCCACGTTCCAGAGATGTATGATGGCAATATTTTCTGATATGGTGGAGAGAACAATAGATATATTCATGGACGATTTCTCGGTTTTTGGCCCATATTTCGATACCTGTTTAGGCCATTTGGAAGAAGTTTTAAAAAGATGTAAGGAGACAAGTTTGGTGCTCAACTGGGAGAAGTGTCACTTTATGGTGACAGAAGGCATTGTGCTGGGACATAAGGTTTCAAGAGACGGAATTGAGGTGGACAAGGCTAAAGTGGCAGTCATATAGAATTTACCCTATCCGGATTCGGTTAAGGGAATCCAGAGTTTCTTGGGTCACGCCGGGTTTTACCGGCGATTTATTAAGGATTTTTCCAAGATCACTAAACCTTTATGTTCACTACTTGTTAAAGATGCAAAGTTCGAGTTTACTAATGAACACATTGTTGCTTTCGACAGGTTAAAAACAAAGTTGATTTCAACACCCATTCTCACCGCACTCGATTGGACCTTACCTTTCGAAGTCATGTGTGATGCTAGTGACTTAGCCGTGGGGGCTGTTTTGGGCCAACGAAAGTATAAGAAACTTCATGTAATATACTATGCTAGCAGAACCTTGGACGAGGCGTAAATCAATTATGCCACTACGGAAAAGGAATTGTTAGCCGTAGTATTTGCATGTGAAAAATTTCGATCATATATTGTTGGGTCTAAAGTTATTATCTACACTGATTGTTAGGATCAAGCGCTTACCACTACGCCAAAAGCAATTGTTGATGGATAAGGCGCAACTTTATTTCCTTATAGCGTAGCAGCCAGCGCCATGTTTCGATTTAGGAAGATGTTGGTCAATGACCCAACAATCCCCCCCAGCATCTGCCAGCACTAACAAGATCTTCGCTAGAAGTCAATGGCTGCACAGCATGCCTTTGGCATTTAAATGCACTCCATGGGATTCGAACCCGTGACCTGCTCTGATACCACTTGTGAATCCCAGATTGCTCAAGTAACAATGAATAATTGAAAGATTAATCGTATTGAATGATTGAGAGAGTTACAAATATAGGATTGAAAAACAAACTCTCTCTCTAAACGTGATAAGCGCATAATATTATCTCTCAACATCTAACCCTAATGATTAGAAAACAAACATTAATTACTCAGGCTTAAAAACTCTACAGGTCGAAGGCTCAACGAACCAAACTAAGGCCCAATTAACAAACAAAGCCCAATATTAAAATAAAAAGTTTTTACAACACGATTAATAATTAATAAATAAGCTATATAAATAGTTTATATAACTTTCCACGCACTAGGACTTTCAGTCCTAACAATCTCCCCCTAAAGTTGTATACAAGATTTATCTATTTGAAATCTTCACTTCTTGATCTTCTTTCCCACTTGAATCTCTGAAACACTTTGGTGTTGTTTGTCTTCATGTCATTCCAAGCTCCCCCTTGAATAAAGGTCTTGGCCTTCATAATTTCAACGTTGTCACCAGATTCAATGTACCATAGTCTCGACTGAATGCACTACTGAGCAGCTTTCAACTGTAGAAACTCAACACATCGGATCAGCACACAAGAAAAATAATGTGCGAGTTACGTGACATTCCACAGTGCATCTTCAGTTTAAAAAAAAGAATATGTCTCTGAACCGCGAGTTGAATTGAATTTCAACTTAAGAACTTGTAGAACCAATATGCTCGTAGGAGGAATCAACTTGTAGAAAACACCACTTGATAAAGGATAGAAGAAGCAATGCACTCTTGTAATCCATGGCTTTTCAACCTCAGCTTTAAGAAAGAAGGATAATGTTGCTCCCCCTCCACTTTTGCTCACTCCCCCTCAACAAGATAATCTGTCTTTGAAACTTGTGTCGTTGTTATTGCATTCTCCCCCTCATGATGATTAGGAGAATCCTGAGCATCATGTATGTTCAAAGACTAACCGAATGAGTAGCAAAAGATAAGATAAAACATTTAGTAACCAAGATGGGGTAATCAACTAACACAGAAACACATTAGTAACTGTTATCACAACAATTAAAATAATTGTGTGGCCTATTTTCAAAGTTGGCAAGGGGGTATCTGTTAGGTCGAAGTATTGTATCTAAGATTTAATGAGAAAAGTCAATGTGGTAAAGTCAACAATGTCAAAGTCTTAACAATGTCAAAGTCTTAGAAAAGTCAAAGGTGTATTGTTTACTTAGTTGTTAAGTCTTGTAATAATATTGTTGTTCCCAGTTGAGATGTTCTTTAACTTGATTTAACCTTTTACTACACACAAATTATGAAATTAGAGTGCGGAAGCGTTTAAGATGTGTAGAAAAGATTGAACATTCAAGGTAGTAAACACACAGGTAATTAATGAACAGGAGGTAAGATATTACACGAAAGTTACTCAAAGAATTGTTTCATTAATTACTCAAGAACACCAAGAACACGCACTAGTATGTGCAAAAAGGTGCTCAAGGATTATACAGACTTCTGTTTTCGTGTGTGCTTTTTCGTGTATTGAGCTCTAAGGTGGTGCTCCTTAATATAGCAGAAGTATGCACCCCTTAGTACAAGACAAAGGCTGACATTCCATAAACGGAATGCCACCTGTAAAGTGAACATCGTGGGACGCCCATTACTTTGATCTTGAGGATCTTCGTACAACAGGTCTCACGTGCTTGGCACGTGGTCTTGTCTTGAACTCTTAGAAAAGCTTCAACATTGATCTCCAGAGGTTGGCCTTCACAGAGGCTCTGTGAGTGATCACAGAGGCTCTGTAATCCAAGTATCATTCAAGTTCTACTTCTAGTAGATCTTCTGCAGGGTAGCCTTCAAGCTTTGCACCTTCTGTGGTGTATTTGAGTGTTCAGCGACAGGCTTCTGCGATTTCCATACTTAGCCTATTTTTCAATACTTCTATACAAAGTGAGTGGAGCTAACAATCTCCCCCTAAGTGTTGAAAAATAAAAAATTGGAATTTAGAGCGATGGCTAAGCTAGAAGCAAACGAGGTGAAAGGAACTCAACCTCTGAAACTTGATTTTTATTTAAAAAAAAGGATAATACCAGAAGGCAATTACATTTGACAGAAAAAAAAGAAAAAAACATTACAGGTCATCAGAGCCTATACTTTGGCGTCTGGAAAATCATTGATCTTCTTTCCAAACCCACCTTCTTTCTTCAGTTCTCTGTAGTAACATACGCATAGGTCTCTGAAGTTTAAGGTTGCACCTATGTTTGTTAGAAGGATGTCTGCGGCTTCTGCAGGTACGAGTGGGGTGCCTCTGTGTTTGATAAGTAAATCTTGAATGAGTAGCAGAGATTCGGTTGAGTACTTTTGGCTTTCCATCCCCATGAACAATTTCTTTTCCCCTTTGAGGTTTATGTACACAAAGCCAAAAGAAGGTGAAGTGGTGATGGAGTTTGGAAAAATATTGGCAGAGGGTGGTAAGTTGTCTTCTGGTGGAGGAAAGTTGACCTTTTTGACTCCCAGGTCAAGTGCCACTTGAAAGTCAGCTATACTGTAGAACAACAGCTTTTCTCTCATGACCCTCTTGATTGTGAGATGTGCTTCTTGGTGTTCCTTCTTCCAGCCAAACTTATCCTCTGTCCATTTGAATAGCTCTGGAAGATCATGAGGATGAAGATTGGGTAGATCTGCGTCTGTGAAAGTCCATATCTTCGTATCTTCCCTTTTTACAGCGTATTCACTGAACCAGAAGTTCTTACACTTTGTGTGTCCAAGCTTGATTGCCACGACCTCTGTGATCTTGGCCATGCTGAAGACTTTGGATTTTGGCTTGGATTTATCTTTGTAGAATCTCCTTCGCTCCTCTGATATAACTTCCTCTGAGAGTCTGACTGTTGGAAGATCTTGAGCTCCGCGGCTATAGAGGTATTTGTATACTTCTTCTTCGATGTCCTTCTTTGGAGGAACAGGGAAGGGTCTTCTTAGGCTCTCAAAGCCTTGGATAACCTCTGCAACTCTATCCTCTGATGGTGTGCCAAGTGGTTGTAGAATGGGGAGTTCTGACAGAGGTTGTAGATCAAAAGCCCAGTCTTCCTCTTCAGGTTTCACTCTTTTGAAAGCATCAAAAGAGCTTTTTAGAAGTTTCTCAGAGGTGGGAGGAGGAGACTTTACTTTCTTCAGAGGTTCTGTAGCTATTGCCTTGCCTTTGTCTTTTGCAGTTGGTGGGGATTCAGTGATTTGGATTATGGTGGGAGAGGGGGCTGCAGAGACCTTTTGTTTAGTTGATCTCTGTGGTTTAGGTTCTGAGATCATAGGGACTTGGTTTAGGGGAGACACTGATATTGGTGCTTGTGCTTCAGAGGTGGATTGCAGATTCTCCCCCTCATGAGGACCATGGCCAGAGGCATCAGGATCTTGGTCCTCATGTCCTGCCCTCTTCTGTCCTGCTTGGGTTTGGCAAGTGACAGGTTCCTTTCTCTTCTTTGGCGTATAGAGGTTGTTGTCGACATGATCTGTGATCTTCTTGATTGCATCCTCTGCAGCCAATGACAGAGCGTTGATTTCTATGTCTGACTTGAAACGAAAAGTGGCTATAGATCGCTTCAAGTCAGCTGATAGCTTCTCTCCTTGGTTGTTGAAGTTGGATCGAAGGAGTTTTTGGTCTTGCAGAAACAGATTGCCCATTGCTTCTAAGTCAGCTTTTGTTGCAAACGTAGAGGAGTCTAGGGCAGAGGTTGATGCCTGTGTGTGAGCCGGGACCATAACACTGCGAGTTATGTCCTTTATTTCCTCTCTGAGCCTGCCCATTTCGACCACTCCGGTCTGAACTCCGGTCGAAGCATATTTGGGGAACTCCTCTGTGCAAAGATCGCCCAGAACTTGAATTTGATGGGAGTGTGCGATGATGGCTTGTCCACAAGCTTGAAGATCAGCCTTTTTCGCGCAGTTAGAGCTGAGTGCTTGCAGAGCTTCAGTATTAGCTTTTAGGGCCTCTGCAAGAATTTGGGAGTTGGCTTTGGACTCTCTGGAGATCGAGCTTTGCAACTCGTCAAGTTTTTTGATCACCATGTTAGCAAAGGCTTTAAACTCGGCTTTTGTGACAAAGGTGTCAGAGGTAACCTCTGGAACAACACATGTTCCAGATTTAGCCAACGAGTCTTTGGCACCTTCAGAGCCTGTTTTTATGATGAGCTCTGGAGGATTTCCTTCCAATCCTCGATGTTCCACAGAGGAAGCACCTATGAAAGTTTTGTCAACACGTTCTTTGGGGGAGGGTTCAGAGACTCCCTTAAGATCAATGTTGAATGGATTCCGTGGTTGTTCTAGAACCACAGAATCATCGTGTTCTCGCACCATCAACTCTGAGATGGTTTGGATGTCACTCTTGTGTGTGACAGAGGTAACGAATACCTCTGTGTGAGAAAGAGATGTGTCCTGGGGCAAATGGACACGCAGAGCAACACTCTCACCCTTTTGAGAGGGTGAGGTGGTTTTAGTTTCCCCGGATGGTGGCACAGAGGATGAAGGAATATCCTCTGTCCGGATGGTTTGGGCGGGGTTCAGACTGTGCGGTCCTATTTCAATACCCCTCTGCACTAGAACTGCAGGGGTAGAAGTGTGGGTTGCACTGGGAGTTAGTTTTGGTGGTGTGCCAAAGGCATCTTTTATGTTCCTCTCCTCCAACGATTTTTTACTTGGTTCAACTTCTAATTCCATTGCCACGGTTTCCCCTAATCCTCCAGAGTATTGAAGAGATACTTCGCGTGCTATTGCAGAGGCTATTTGAGTTGGGCTCTGAGGTCCATCCTCAGGGGACTCTGCAAGGACTAGGGCTCTTCTTGCCTTCTGCAGGGGTTTTGTCTGACCCTCTGCAGGTGCAGTTCTTGCAGCAAGGTATTTATCCAGATCTTTCTTTTTTTGTTTGAGGGCTTCCAATATTTGATCGTTTTCGGCAAGCGTTCACAATTTTCTTTTCTTTTTCGAAGCAACTTTGGTCTCTGTAGATTCTTTTGTGGCTTTCTCTTCAGCTGCCAAGGAGTTTGGAGTCTCTACCTCTGCGACTCTCTTTTTCTTGTTTTTCTTTTTCTTCTTTCTCTCACTCCCGTCCCTTCTAACTAATGGGTTCTCTTTTTCACTCTCTTTAGCCTCTGCGGCTTGAACTTCTGTCCTCACGTCCTCGTCTCTCAGGTACACTACAATGTCTCCTACTTTGAATCCTACGCGAGGGGGGGTTACAGGACGCGGTTCTGGTGTCCTGTTTCCTCGTATGTATTCCCTAGCCTCTTCGCTACCCAAATAAGTCAACATCTTTGTTGACAGAGGTCTAGCTTCTGGATATCCGGTTTTGATGGTGGTGGGTTTATGAGACTTCATCTCATATAATTTGATTGTCTTATCCTCTGCAGGTAGTTTTCCTTCTCCGATCAGGTCATCGCCTAGTAGCAGTCCTAGGAAACGTCCAAACATGATGTTCTTTGGTTCTGTCCCTCTGTCTTGGTCCTGTTGTTTGGTAATCACGGCATTTTGGATCTCCCTAAAGATAAATCCAGCATAGTCTAGTGGGAGATCGTAGTAAATCCCATACATTATTGCTAAAATTGTATGGCTTGATTGATCAGGGCTTCCAACCTTCGATGTTAGGCATCGGTTCAGAATCGAGAAAAGGACGTTCCACAGAGGGGGTAGATTCTGTCGCCTGAAGTTCGTTCTTGTGGTGATTGGAACTGCGTAGCCAATGAACCTAAGAAATTCTAGTATCTCTTCCTCTGTGGGCTCTTCTGAGAATTTTCGCAGGTTGAGATCTGTTTTGGTGGGAAGTCCAAAGACATCGGAGAGTTTCCTACGATTGATCCCTAAGTCCAAAATTTTTGCAGTTGAGGGATGGGTTGCATATCCAATGATGCAATGACCATATTTGTCCATTTTGGCATGGCGGGCACTCAGCCAGAACTGTTGGATGTAGGATTCTGGGATGTCATCTCGTTTCATCGTTAGGGCTCTAACTAGGAAATGATTCTTGAGGAGTTGAATCAATGGTGCTGCTTCAGTGGGAAAACCAGAGGGATTTAGGGTGACAAAGTGGTTATTTGGCTTGTTATTCAGTTGGGCCAAGTGATAGTCATGTCTGGTGAAAGACAACATCCTGCTGGTGAGCACATGTTCTTGGTCGACGGAGTCTGAATCAGCCTTTTGAACCATTGAGTGATGAGAGTTGTTGGATTTCTTGGATCCATTAGAGTTCTTGGAGGAAGATGAGGGAGAAGCCATTGAAAGAACAGAGGAGAAGAGGAAAAAACCCTTGAAGTTCTTTGAGAGAAAAAGGTGCAGGTAAAAAAGGAAAATAAGGGGCAATAGGGATTTTATACAGGGAAGGTAAAAAGAATGAGCGGTAAAAAAGAAATTTTCAAATCTGTGATGAGTGAAAACGGATAAGAAGACGTTTCAGAAAAACGACGGTACAGGTTACGATCCAATCAAATATCGCCACGTCAGATGATGGCGGTGCACGATCTAGGACGTGCGCCACCCTATTCTCACGCACCTGACATTTTCTATTCTCACGTGACAGTGAGTTTCAAAAATAACCCGCATCACATGACCTGAGTTTCTCAAGTGATGAGAATGACAGAAGCTCTGTGGGTAAGAGGCTTCTGGGATCATAGGCAAGGTTGGGCGATGAAATGATCGATTTCTATTTAAAGTGCATTTGGTCGAATATTCTCAACTTAGAGGTGCAGAGACTCTGTGATTGATCGCAGAGGCTCTGTGGTCGACCTCAGAGGTTATGAGACCATAAATTTCCTTTTTAGGAAAGATTTTCAAGGATTTGATCATTTCAAAGTTTTGACAGAAAAGATTAGTACAGGGAGAGATCTTTCAGAGGATATAGTGCTTTGAGAAAGAGTTTTGACCCTTGGTTTAGATGGACTAACCTTACTCTGCAGTTTGTGTTGCGCAGAGCTGTCTTGCTCCCCCTTGAATAGTCACGATTGGTTTTTGATGGTTCGTTCTGCTCCCCCTTCAACTATGCTTGGATCATATAATAGATAAGATTTGCACAAGACATAGATTTGCAAAAACAATGAAATAAAAGGAAAGTTAAAGAGATTATATACAAGCAAGGAATATGTTATATACAAATATGTGCAACAGAGGCTCTGTGCAGGGGTACAGAGGCTCTGTGGTAATCCCATGTTGAGCATACCAATCTTGCCAACTAGAAAAGTGAATCTTTTCTCATCCAATGCCTTTGTGAAAAGGTCGGCCAGTTGGTAGTCTGTGGGCACAAAGTACATCTCTATTGTGCCCTGCTCCACATGATGTTTCAGAAAGTGATACCTGATATCGATATGCTTGGTCTTAGAGTGCTGTACTGGATTGGCAGAGATCGCAATGGCACTTTTGGAATCGCAGAGGATGGGGATTTTTTCGATATCGAATCCATAGTCTCTAATTTGGGTCCTCATCCATAGAACTTGGGAACAACAACTTGCAGCAGCAACATATTCTGCTTCTGCCGTAGAGGTCGAGACACAGTTCTGTTTCTTGGAAGTCCAGCTTACCAGTTTCCCTCCTAGGAATTGGCAACTCCCAGAGGTACTTTTCCTGTCGAGCTTGCATCCTCCATAATCTGAATCTGTATAAGCCATAAGATCAATGCCAGAGTTCTCCGGATACCAGAGACCAAGATTTTTGGTCCCTTTTAGGTATCTGAAGATCCTCTTGACAACATAAAGATGAGATTCTTTGGGGTTAGCTTGAAATCTTGCACAGAGACATGTAGCAAACATTATATCGGGTCTACTTGCTGTTAAATATAGTAAAGACCCTATCATGCCTCTGTAGAGTTTACACTCCACAGGCTTGCCTTCTGGATCTGCATGAAGTTTGGATCCAGTGGACATAGGAGTCTTCATTGGTGAGGAGTCAGAGAGCTTGTATTTTTCAAGTATGTTAGAGACATATTTTGATTGGTTTATGAAAATACCCTTTGTGGTTTGTTTGACTTGCAATCCTAAGAAGAATGTGAGTTCTCCCATCATGCTCATTTCAAACTCACTCTTCATCAATGATTCAAATTTTTTACAGTATAAATCATTTGTAGACCCAAAAATAATGTCATCAACATAGATCTGTACAAGTAGAATCTTACCTTTTCTCTTCTTATAGAATAAAGTAGTATCAGTTGTACCTCTTTCGAAACCATTTGCAAGGAGGAAGTTTGAAAGTCTGTCGTACCAGGCTCTAGGAGCTTGTTTCAGTCCATACAGAGCCTTGTCCAAGAAGTAGACATGATTTGGGTACTTGGAGTTCTCAAACCCTGGTGGTTGTTGGACATATACTTCTTCTTGAATTTGTCCATTCAGAAAGGCTGACTTGACATCCATTTGATATACTTTGAAACCTCTGTGGGCTGCGAAAGCAAGAAAGATTCTTATTGCTTCGAGTATTGCCACAGGGGAAAAGGTTTCTTCGTAGTCGATGCCTTCTTCTTGGCAATATCCCTTGGCCACCAGTCTTGCTTTGTTCCTGATCACCACACCATCCTCCTCCTTTTTGTTCCTGAAGACCCATTTGGTCCCTATTGCAGTTTTGCCTTTTGGTAGAGGAACTAGGGTCCATACTTCGTTTCGTTCAAACTGCAGAAGCTCTTCTTGCATAGCTTCTACCCAGTTTGGATCTTCAAGTGCTTCAGATATCTTTTTGGGTTCGATGACACTCACAAAGTTTGTATAGTAACAAAAATTTGCAGTACTCGATCGAGTTTGGACCTTGTCAGAAGCGTCACCAATGATTTGGCTCTGTGGGTGACTTTTGGTCCACTTTATCAGGCGGGGTAGGTGATCATTGGAAACTTCTGTGGTTAGTTCAGGAGCACATTCGTTTTGATGTAGATCATCTTCTGTTGAAAGAAATTGATCATTTGTACTTTCCACAGGACTTGGTTGTTCACCATGAGTGGAGGTAGAGAGTTCTGGAGAGCCTTTATCTGGTGTTGACCCTTCTGTGAGGTTTTGAAGATGACCATCATCTTGATTGAGCTTGGGGCCTTGAGTTGTATTGTCCTCTGAGTGCTCCCCCTCGATGGTTGCACCTGCAGCATTACTGGAAGAGGGTGAGGCATTACTAGGACCAGTTAGAGAAGTACCTGTTTGGTCCTCAGAGGGTTCGGCTTCAGAGGCTCTGCGGTCACCTTCAGAAGGTTCATCATTGAACATCTCTTCAAACAGATGATGAAGATCATTTGTTCGTGATGATCCACCAGAATCTTCATCCTGAAGTTTGAGTCCTGAGCTGATTTGCTCAGAAGTCATATGAAAAGAATCATCAAATGAAACATTAATACTTTCGAGTATATGCTTGGATTTGAGTACATAGATTCTGTATGCCTTGGAGTTTGATGAATAGCCAACAAATTTGGCTTCATCGGCTTTGGGACTGAATTTCCCTATCTGGTCTCTTTCGTTTAGTACGAAACATCTACAGCCAAAAACATGGAAGTACTTGATGTTTGGCTTCCTCTGGTGTAGTAAGTGATATGGTGTCTTGGCATGTCTCTTTACGATCAAGGATCGATTTTGGGTGAAGCATGCATTTGAAATTGCTTCTGCCCAAAAAAAAATGGAGAGCCCTGAAGCAGTGAGCATAGTCCTTGCGGCTTCCACTAGTGTTTTGTTCTTTCGTTCAACAACACCGTTTTGTTGTGGAGTCCTTGCAGCAGAGAAGTTCTGTGAAATTCCTTCTGTCGACAGATAGGTTTCAATGGTTGAATTCTTAAACTCTGTCCCATTGTCACTTCGGATTCTCTGTACCCTGCAGTCATAAAGAACTTGTATTCTCTTGATAAGATTGATTAGTACTTCAGGGACATCAGATTTCTTTCGAACAAATTCAACCCAAGTATATCTAGAGAATTCATCTATGAGTACAAGGATGTACTTTTTGCCACCAAGACTCTGCACAAATATAGGACCACAGAGGTCAACATGAAGCATCTGCAGAGGTCTGGTGCAAGATATATCAGACTTGGTTTTGTGAGCAGCTCTTTTGAGTTTGCCCATCTCACAGGCTGAGCATAGATGATCCTTGTCGAATCTAACATTTGGTAGACCACTTACTAGTTCTAGTTTCACAAGTTTGTTAAGTGTGTGAAAGTTTAGATGACAGAACCTGTTGTGCCAGAGCCAAGCTTCTTCAGTCTTACTTGAGACTAAGCAGAGCTTTTCTTCTCTGTTAGTTGATTTAAAGTCCATGAGGTATAGATCACCTCTTCTTTTGGCTCGCAGAAGCTCTGTGATTGTATCTTCCTTCAACAGAGAGCAGTACTGTCTTTTGAACATCACATCGAGTCCATTGTCACAGAGTTGACTTACACTCAGAAGATTGTGCTTGAGGCCATCCACATAGGCAACTCTGTTGACATCGATGTCTCCTTTGGCAATGACTCCGTAGCCTTTTATTTGACCCTTTTTATTATCTCCAAAAGTTACAGATCCTTCTCCAGGTTTTTCTTTGTACGAGGAAAGCAACCCTCTGTCGCCAGTCATGTGTCTCGAGCACCCGGAGTCTAGGTACCAGATAGGCACATGCTGTTTCTCCTGTGAACAGATTAGAGAGATTTAGGTACCCATTTCCAAATGGGTCCATTTTTGTTAGGAGACTTTGAAGATGCCTTAACATCTTTGGTTTTGGATTTATCCTCATTTGCAGAGGTACCAGTTTGTCTCTTCTCACCCTTGAATTTTGCATTCTTGGGCTTGGGGTGAGATATAAGACAAGAGGGCCTCGAGAAATGTTGATTCAAAGAATGCATAAGATCAAAGCATTTACAATAAGGAACATTTGAAGCAAACTTATTGAAAATTTCAATAAATTTGTCAAAGGAGGGTACAGAGAAAATTTTACTACAACCCATTTTAGATTTGGGTTTCTTTTTACAGAAAGCTTTGTCGAATCTAGGTTGAGTTTTTTCAAAAACTCTTCTTGAGTGACTCTTTGGTTGTACTCTCCCCTGATCTTCTTTCCTTGCTTTCACTGCAACAGAAGCATCAAGTTTATCAATTTTAGGCCATTTATTTTTCTGTTGCCAAGTGAGTTTTTCTTGAAAAGGTTTTAATGGTCTTGGAGCTTTTGAATCATGAGGGATCTTGTCCTTTTTAGATCTTTCAAGCTCAAGAGAAGTCTTTGCTTGCAAGCACATGTCCAGGAAATCAGGACAGATAGGTACACCTGTGGTTTTCCTTTTGGGAAGTACTGTTCAATTAAGAATGCCAGAGGTAAGTTTACTCTTCTCTGGACCACAGGGGAGTATCTCAAGTTCCACAGAACTTGTCTCATTTTTAACAGAGGACTCTGATTCTGACTCAGAGTCTGAATCGAGAAAGTCTCTGTGAATGAGATCCTGACCTTCTGCAAGTTCCTTGCTTTGTCCATTGGTGTCCTTTGTAGTATTTATTGGTGTCCTTGCTTCTGCAAGTATCTCTTTTGTAAAGCATGGTATTATTTTAGGAACACTCAGACAGTTTTGAAGATCTTGCTCAAAGATTTCTTTTACTTCAGAGAGAATATCAGGATGATTAAGAAAATGGTTTTCATAAGTCTTTCTCAAGTCATTTTCCAGAAATCTTTTAAAAAGTTCTTCTTCCACAGAGGCCGGAACAAACTCTGGAGCTTCAGAGGACAATTCCTTTTCAGGAGTCATCATGCATACAAAAGCCATTTGAGTTTGTGTTTCTGGATGACCGAATCTGAAGATTCCCATCTGTTTTTGAGACAGATATTTCTTTGGAATAGAATTTCTCTTTGATGAGAGTGAAGAAGGTAGATTATTATTTTCATACCATGTATCTACCATCAACAGAGGATTCCTCAGATGTGGTTCTTCGGATGTTTTTCGCCTTTTAAAAGTGGATAGAAGGTTTGGAAGACTTGGTTTTAACAATTTTCCAACGCAGAAGATGTTTGCTAAAGATTTGTTTCTTTTGTTTCCAGTATAGGGATCGACATCATCGAACCCTATGCCTCTTCTGCCAATTTGGGTATTGACCTTTTCAGTGACTTTTTGAGCATCCTGATATCTTTTGATTTTAAGATCTCTGTCGAACAGATCTCGATGAAGAGCTTCTCTTTCCTTTTGAAAGAAGTTTTTTAAAGAAATGGCATTTAAACGATCACTCTAACATTTCTTAAGCTCTTTGACCTTTTCTTTCAAAGCTCTGTCGAGATTTGTGATTTTATCCTTGAAATCCCTTTTTGTTGAAATATGCTCAGAGGTGAGAGTTTTGTTTTGAAGGTAAAGCTTATCCTTCTCCTCTGTGAGAAGCCTAGTTTCTCTTTCAAAGAAGGCAAGCTTTTTCTCAAGATCTGAGCATGTATGTTTGTAAGCTAGAAGATCATTTTGTATTTCAAGAAGCTTGTTTTCAAAGTCTGAGTTGCAAGAGTTAGAAGTAGATACCTCACTTTCATTGTCAGAAGAGTGGACTTCTGCCATTCCACAAAAGAGTGCGTTATTTTCTTCATCAGATGATTCATCGGTCACAAGGTTCTCTTGTTCTGCCATTAGGGATTTCTGAGTGTAGTACTCTGCTTTCTTTTTGTAGAAGGCAGCGTCCCTTGTGGGTTTCCCTGTGTTGGCAGAGGACCTGCACTCTGCTGCATAGTGGCCTGGTTTCCCGCATTTGAAGCATCCTTCATTTTGCTTCGGGAATTTGTCACCAGCTCTGCCGTCTGACTTCTGTCCATTTCTCTCTTCTTGCCTAGGTTCTTCAGACCATTCCTTTCTCTTTGCCTCACCATATCCTCTGCTTCGGTCATCTCTTTCTCTTCCTCTGTACTCTGGCTTCTTCTTGAGACCACGATTGAACTGTCGGGTCATTAGTGCAAGAGTTTTGGCCAGAGCAGCCATGTCAATCTCCTCCACAGAGTCTTCTTCACTTTCACTCTCTGCTACAAGTACCTTCTTCTTCTTCTTCTTCTGAGCCTCCTCAGCTGCCTTATCCTTCTTTCCCTTGTCTTTGCCTTCTGAGGCACATCCTACAAGAGCCAGAGGACCTCCGACAGAGGTTGATAGTTTGGAAATTCTGTTCTCTTGGCTAATTAGTGTTCCAAAGAGATCAGATATGGACCAAACATCAAGATCCAATGTGGCTTGCATGGACATGGTTAAATGAAGCCATTCATCATTTAGGCTCTGTAGAAATATGACATTGTTTTCTTCGAAGGTTCTGTGGATCCCATATCTCTTGCACTTGTTTATCAAAGAGTTGTATCTATTGTAAGTGCTTTGAATGGATTCACCCGGCAGAGCTTTGAATGCAAAATAGTCATTTATTCATAAGGCTCTGTTGTTCTTGAGGGTTTTGGCACCACCCTCAAGTTGTTTTTCCAGCTCTAACCATAGGTCCTTTGAAGTTTCACATAAGTCAAGAGATTGAAAGATATCATTTGGAATAGCCATTATGATTAGTCTTTTGGCTTTCTTTGCAAGCTCATGTTGTGCCTTTTCTTCTTCACTCCATTCAATAACAGGTTTGGGGTGTTGATATTCAGGAATTTCAGGAGTGTTGGCAGTGGCAGGAACACGAGGAACAATTGTCATTGGAATGAAAGGAGGATTGTGAAGAAACTCAACCAGACCAGGATCCACACCTTCAAGGAAGTGCACCATCCTGATCTTCCACTGAGGATATTCATCTCTTAGAAGAGTAGGAGGTTTGGATTGAGATCCCTCACTGAAGTAGTTGACAGTGTTTGCCATTTTGGTTTTAGAGAGTAAAACAGAGTATGGCACGAATCAGAAAGAGTATTACTGTGATGATTTGTGAAGATGAGAATATGAATTGGTAAGAACAAATGATCAACCAACTGGCTTTGAATCTGTCTTTAAGAGAAGAACACACTTGTACCTATTACTATATCAAACAGGTTGATATAGCTTCAGAAAAACAGAGTGTGACTGTGAGTGGAGTTTGGAATGAAGAACAGACTTAAATCACTACCTTGAGTACTGGAAACAAGTATAGAACAGGATCCTTTGATATTGAAAATCAAAGTTTGCTCTGATACCAATTGTTGTTCCCAGTTGAGATGTTCTTTAACTTGATTTAACCTTTTACTACACACAGATTATGAAATTAGAGTGCGGAAGCGTTTAAGATGTGTAGAAAAGATTGAACATTCAAGGTAATAAACACACAGGTAATTAATGAACAGGAGGTAAGATATTACACGAAAGTTACTCAAAGAATTGTTTCATTAATTACTCAAGAACACCAAGAACACGCACTAGTATGTGAAAAAAGGTGCTCAAGGATTATACAGACTTCTGTTTTCGTGTGTGCTTTTTCGTGTATTGAGCTCTAAGGTGGTGCTCCTTAATATAGCAGAAGGATGCACCCCTTAGTACAAGACAAAGGCTGACATTCCATAAACGGAATGCCACCTGTAAAGTGAACATCGTGGGAAACCCATTACTTTGATCTTGAGGATCTTCGTACATCAGGTCTCACGTGCTTGGCACGTGGTCTTGTCTTGAACTCTTAGAAAAGCTTCAACATTGATCTCCAGAGGTTGGCCTTCACAGAGGCTCTGTGAGTGATCACAGAGGCTCTGTAATCCAAGTATCATTCAAGTTCTACTTCTAGTAGATCTTCTGCAGGGTAGCCTTCAAGCTTTGCACCTTCTGTGGTGTATTTGAGTGTTCAGCGACAGGCTTCTGCGATTTCCATACTTAGCCTATTTTTCAATACTTCTATACAAAGTGAGTGGAGCTAACAAATATAGTGGGTATAAATAGGGTGTTCTTTGTAAGATTTGTGGTAAGCACATTATTGTAAAATCAGATTTGTGAGACTTGTGATTAGAGAATTCAAGATCTACTTTCTCTCTCTACTCTCTCTACTCCCTCTCTAGTTCTTCATTGTTAATCTTGTGAGAATTGCTTGATAGATTGAGATTTTGTAATTCACAATTAGTATCAGAGCCATACCAAACCAATTCAGATTGTTTTAGATCATCTTTTTGAATTGATTTCTGGAAATTTTGGATCAAAAATCTGAATTTTTTTTAAGAACTCAAGAACACAGATCGTATTTTCTGGAAAATGAACTTTTGATCGAATTCGATTTAATCTGTTGTTTTTAGATTGATTTTTTGGATTAGGTGTGATCGACAATTGTTTTAGAATGATTCTTGTTTAGATTCGATCACAAATCTTTCATTAAATCGGATTCAATTTTTGAATTTTTGGAATTTTCTTGAAAATGAACTCGATCACTGGTTAAATCATTTAGTTTGATTTGTTGTTGTAAATAAGAAATTGTTCTTAGATATGTGTTTTATATTGAGTTTCGATTGTATTGATGTAAATTTTGAGAATGAATTTTGCAGGTTTGAACGAATTTGATTCAATTCGTGAAGTCAAATTGAAGAACACACCACAGTGTTGAAATTCATTCCAATTGAAACAGTCTGCGTGTTTCAATTTTTAACTGATCTGTGATTTGTGTTTCCAGTTGATTTGCAGATTCAAATTCTTGAAATCTGAAATTGCGATTTAAAGTTTACATCATGTGAATTTAATCTGTAATCCATGTGAATTTGCAGGTTTAATGTTTACGATTTTGCGCCACATCCTACAACTGATTCAATTTTTGCGAGTTTAATCTTGATTGGATCCAATTTTAATAATTGGGCGGTGAGGTTTCAAGGTTTGCGTCACTGCCATAAACAGTTTGCGCCAAGAATATCTCACGCAAACCACAGCTGCAGATTGGTTTTCCAGATTCAAGTGGGTCGGTGGCTTCAAAAGTTAATAGCATTCGGTGGAGGCTGTACTGTTTGACTGTTTTGCGCTACTCACTACTGACGCAAACCTCAGGTTTGCGCCACAGTCGATTCACGCAAATCTCCAGTGTTGTTTGAGCTATCTTCTTGTTGGTTGTTAATGGCGGTGCATTATTAATGCTTCACAGATTTGCACCATTAATTTCTTGTGTGCCATTAATAATCAATCTGTGGTGGTGATAATTTGATTTGCACAATCTGATTGGATGCAATTTCATCATGGGTCGGTGTAATTTGAAATCATTTGGCCGACTTCTGTAAATTGAAAATCAATTTCATAATCAGCGGTGGAATTGAGTTAATGGCAATCGGTGGCTTATCAATTTGAAATATTGGTTGAATACATATTAGTGGGGCGGTGATGGAGTTGTTTTATTGTTTTGAATTTGGTGAAATCAAAGTGGTGGAATTAATTGCAATCGGTGGAAGATGCAGCAGTTTCCATCTTGATAATTGGTTTCATCATCAATTTTGCGCTTTTCACTACTCACGCAAACCATATTTTGCGCCTCAAGCCTATAGCGCAAATCACAATTTTGCGTCACATTCATTAATATTTGCAATTTGATTGGTTGAATTTTTATCAAGTTTGATTTTTGCAGATTTTAATTGGTTGCGTTTTTATAATGAGTCGGTGATATTAACGAATTCAAGTTTTGTGCCACAAGTTTCTCGCGCAAAATTCTTTCTAAAGCCACCAGCAGTTCATGCAAATTTCAAACTTTGCGCATTCAACCGTTCACGCAAAATTCTATCTTGCGCCACCAATAGTTCGTGCAAAATTGTTTCTTGCGCCACCAACTGTTAGCGCAATTTTCATTTTTGCGTCAGATTTCAATTAATCTGATTCATGACTTTCGGATTTGCAGGTTTTGAATATATCTGATCTGCAAGTTTCAAGACTCAGTCTGAGAATTCCAGAGATAGTTAATTCAAGTGCTTTGAGAATTTTAGAATTTATTTTTTGTGCTGATCTGATTTTGACTTTCAGTCAAAATTTCTGAATTGTTTGGGAACGATCTTTTTTTATCAAGCTGTTTCTCAGTTTTCTGAGAGAGAAAATTTTAGATTGTCTGTATTTTGTTTTTGAATTCCTTTCAACTGACAATTATTTTGTCAAATTCTTTTTGAAACAGGATGAGTTCTCCAATATTACTCAAAGGAAGATACGAGCAGTGGAAAGTTGATTTTTTCAACTTTGTAGATAAACATGAGCCGAGTTTCTACATCAGATTATCCTTGATTGAAGAAGAGATGAAACCTCTTACTCCAACAGAAGATTGTACTGAGGATCGGGAGAAAAGAAAGAGTGCTGATAATATGGCTCAAATTTTTTTGTTGAATAGTATTCGTTATGATATTAATGGTCACATAAATACCTATCAGTTGACAGGAAAAGATTTATACAAGTCAACAGGAAAGGAGATATGGGACCATCTTGAATGGACAATGTTAGGACCAAAGGTTGTTTCTGAGCAAAAAGGGAAGATTTCTGAGTTGGAAGATAAAATTCAGCAAGCAAAGGTTGTTTCTGAGCAAAAAGGGAAGATTTCTGAGTTGGAAGATAAAATTCAGCAAGCCATATCTGTTGAGAGTTATGAAGAGAAGATTAGACGTTTTGAAGATTCTAACGCTGAGCTTCAAATGAGAATATTTGACTTGGAACAAACGATGGTGAAAGAAAAATCTGATTTTGAAAGTAAAAAGAAAGAGTTTCCTAAGAAGTTTTCAGAGTTTTCCAGGAAGAGTGCTGATGAGAAGAAGTCAGTTGAGCTTAAGTGTATAAAACTTTCTCAGCAAGTTTCTGATTTTGAGAAAGTACTTATCTTGGAAAGAGAAAATTTTGCCAAAGAGAAAAAGGCCATTGAACAGAAGAATGTTGGATTCTTTAAGGAAATATCCGGCCAAAGAAAGGATGCTGAGAAGGGATTCGAAGAAGAACGAAGCATATTTGAGACTGAGATTAGAAAACTGACTGTCAAGTTATCTGAACTATCTGAGAATGCACTGATAGAGCAGAAAACGAAGTCTGAGTTCATAAAGAAGATTGACCTGCTTGTTAAAGAAAGAGACAACTTTGCTTCAAAGATTAAAGAGCTTGAAAAGACTGCTTCAAGTTCAAATCAGAAAAATGTTTCTTCCAAGAGGTCAGTTAAATCTTTTGATCAGATTCGTAGTACTAACATTTTCTATGATAGAAATTTAGATGGTTTAGGTATATATCTGAAAAGAAGAAGTTACAAGGCAGAGGAACTGGTCTGGAAGAAGAAACCAGTTAAAGATGAGATGACAGATGAGCTGAAAGGAAAGACATCATGTGTACATACACACAAAGCCAAGAAGAACAAAGCGCATAAAGGTAAACCTGACAATATCTACTCGAGAGATCAATTACTCAGGTTTCCAGGTAAGAAATATTATTGTTCTTATTGCTGTACACATGATCATATTCACAAACGAGTGATCATTTCTGGTATGGTTCTTACTTAATTACCCCCACAAGAACTGCAACTAACATTCTTGGACCCAAATACCATTGGGTACCAAAGCCGAAAACTGATTCTGTGTTCAGGCACCTCAAGTCAAGGGGGAGTAAGAGAACCATGGTTTTTGAACAAAGCAGTTCAAAACACAGACTTCAAAGCTGAATGACTATGGCTTCTAAGCACACCAGCTTAGGACCCGTACCTCAACGATTAAAGACCTTTACTTCTGTCATGATATGAGGATTGTACTCCAATACTCAAATGAGGAAATCAACCTTCAAGGGGGAGTACTTTCTTTTCTGAAATATGCATTAGAGAGATATGACGGACTACATTCCCGAAGGAATTGTAGATCTATATCCTGTAATTTTTCACTGATAAATCTTACTGATATGACGGACTACATTCCAGAAGGAATTATGGATCTCTATCTTGTTTTCATTGATAAATCTACTGTTGCATAATTTATAGGGGGAGTTGTTATCCCAATTTAATCTAGTTGGTAAATAATCACAGAAGTAATTAAGCAACACAATAATAATCAAGAGATATAAAGATTAATAATAACGTACCAATCCCTTGAATAAACAATGAAACCCTTGAGTGTTCTTGATACCCTTTGAATACAGAGAAAACTTCACCTCACTCTATTATGATTATGAAAGTAATTGTGAGGATTAAACCCTAAAACTAATTAAATAAAATTTTAAATACCTAAGCCTTATGGGCTTTAAGCTTAATGGGCTTTCTAATGGGCTTAGGCCCAATAGCTTAATAACTATTAACTTATTAGACTTTAAACCCTTTAACTATAACTATCAAACAATTACAGTTTAAACCCTTTAATCTTGAATACAATTATTTGATCCAACAATCTCCCCCTTTGGATTCAAGATTAAAAAAAATTTGCAATTGTCTTCGGGTCTTTCACTTGTATTCTCTTTTTAATTCTAGTTGGTAAACAATTAATCAAGTAATCAAGCAACACAATAATAAACAAGAGATATATAAATCAGAGTAACATACCAATCCCTTGAATAAACAATGAAACCCTTGAGTGTTCTTGATACCATTTGAATACAGAGAAAACTTCACCTCACTCTATTATGATTATGAAAGTAATTGTGAGGATTAAACCCTAAAACTAATTAAATAAAATTTTAAATACCTAAGCCTTATGGGCTTTAAGCTTAATGGGCTTTCTAATGGGCTTGGGCCCAATAGCTTAATAACTATTAACTTATTACACTTTAAACCCTTTAACTATAACTATCAAACAATTACAGTTTAAACCCTTTAATCTTGAATACAATTATTTGATCCAACAATCTCCCCCTTTGGATTCAAGATTAAAAAAAATTTGCAATTGTCTTCGGGTCTTTCACTTGTATTCTCTTTTCTTCAGATATGTCGTTGATAGCTTCAAAACTTCAAAACTTTGAAATCTTCAGTCAACAATTCTTCTTGTATTCTCCTTCTTTGATAATTCTCCCTTTTTGTATCTTCTCCCCCTTTTTGATGAGTGTTGAGAATCATCATCATCAAAACTTGTCAAAACAATCTCCCCCATTATGTATGATCACGTAAGCACAGTCTTCATCATGTAACGAGCCCTGTATGGAAATAAGAGCAGTCTTCCCAAACGGAAAGAGTGATTATTTCAATCTTTTCAGATTAAAATAGAAAGTAGTAACCATTCGAATCTTTTCAAATTCAAACAGTTAATGAATGTAACCCTGAATCAACAAATGACTCAGTTAGAATGCCTGTCAATGACACAAAGTCACTGAGTAACACAAAGTTACTATATAAGGAGCTGGTTTGATGTAGACTCCCCAGGTATTCCATTCAATCATCGAATAACACATAGTTATCTATGAACATTCTGACAGAAAACAAATTTCTGTGTGCTCGTGCATGTGTATGAAAAAATTTAAGCATAGATGATTGCTTTTCATATAGGCTCAAAGTATGTAAACTTGTTGAGACAGCAACAAATTATACAAAGACTCAATGTGCATGAGAAAGGGTTCGAAGGTGGGGCAACTTTCCTTCTTTTTCAATATTAGTATCTTCCAAATGAAGAACCAATAGCGTATGTGCTACTTCCCCAGAAAATGTGAAACATTCTCTTTTTGAGAAAAGAATGAGTCGCTGGTGGGGTTATATGCAAGAGATGGCATGGGCTAGTTGCCTTTTTCAATGATGGTCACCAAAGAATGTGATCCAATCAGATTATGTGGCTGCCCGACTTAGAAAGAAGTTTGGTGCAAAGTTTAATATTCTTTTACTCTGATCTCTCACCCTCTTTCTTTTAATGCTCACTTCTAACCCATCTCTCTTTTCCATTTTACCTCTTCACACACCATCACTCAATTCTTTTGACCCTTCTCCCCTCAATCACTCAGGGAATACTTCCTGGGTAGGAAACACTGGTTATCGTGAATCCATGGAAGTTCTATTTAGCTCACACACTGAATCCCATCTATTATCCTAAAAAGAACGTGTTGTTCAACAGGCTATTGTACATGTAAGCACAAATATCACTTGTTACATGAAGAATAAAAATTTCAGAGATGTCAAAACAGAAGATGTTTGACGATGCAATTCTCCCCCTCAAACTAAAAGAGTTCGACAATTAAGCTCATATCATTTTATCATGAAGAATAAGATTTTGGAGAATCAAAAACGAATGTTGTTTATATGAACAATATATAAACATATTTTTAATGAACGCACATGAAATGACGTTTGATTCAATCAACAGTGAATACAAATAACGTGAGTATTACCATAGAAAGATTTAACTTTTGATGCATGGTAATAACAAAGTCAAATAGAATGTTCTGAACCGTTATGTGTATGAATACTTGACAAAGTATATTGACAAGATAAAACGCAAGTATTTATCTTTAAGAACACACGGTCAGATAAGCATTTAAGTATCCAAAAATCTGTTAAAATCACAGATATTCTCCCCCTTAAATCACTATAGTTTTTTTTTTAAATTAATAAGGAAATAAAACATATAAAAAATAGATAGAGCACTGAAGTGCGGGTTCTAATCCGATGTGATTAGAAGCGATAGTCACTTGAACCAACCTGCATAAGTGAAAGAAATAATGGTAATCATTAATTAAAATGATTCCTTTCTCGTTAACAGCAGTTGGAAAATAAAAATGAACACACTATCAAGATTTGGAATACTCCCCCTAGAATCATGAGTAAGGTTTAAGACATGTTCAACATACCAAGTTTCCTGATTAGAAATTGAAATCGCTTTTCATCCAATGGCTTGGTGAAAAGATCAGCTAACTGGAAGTCAGTTTGAACAAAGTGCATTTCAATATTACCTTTTTCTACATGATCCTTGATGAAATGATAGCGTACATCGATATGCTTGGTCTTCGAGTGCTGTACCGGATTAGCAGTTATAGATATTGCACTCTTGGAATCACAATAAATCGGAACGCGCTTGTAGTTGTATCCAAAGTCCCTTAACTGTGTCGTCATCCAGAGGACTTGAGAACAACAGCTAGCAGCAGCTACATACTCAGCCTCGGCAGTGGATGTTGAAACACAGTTTTGTTTCTTTAAAGTCCAACTCACAAGTTTGTCACCTATGAATTGACATGATCCAGAGGTGCTTTCCGGTCTAGCTTACATCCTGCATGATCAGCATCTGTAAAGGCAGTTAGTTCAAAACGAGAATCCTTTGGATACCAAAGGCCTAGATTAGGAGAACCTTTGAGATATCTAAGTATTCGCTTAACAGCAGTTAAGTGCGATTCTTTAGGATTAGACTAATATCTCGCACAAAAACATGTGGCAAACATTATATCCGGGCGACTGGCAGTCAGATAAAGTAAAGATCCAATCATGCTACGATACACCTTTTGATCAACAGGCTTCCCGGAGGGATCCGCGTCTAAGAGTGTACCAGTAGCCATTGGTGTTTTCATGACTGAACTATCTGACAAGTCGAACTTTTTTAAAATATCTTTTATATATTTAGCTTGATTAATAAATATGCCGTCGGGTAATTGCTTTACTTGTAGACCAAGAAAGAAATTCAACTCACCCATCATCGACATCTCAAACTTTGTTTCCATTATCTTTGAAAAGTCTATTTACTAACCGTACAGCTAAGATGTCGAATCAACTTTTCTCGATGGGTTCTCAAGTCAAACCTCCTGTCCTTGTGGCAAATGAGTATCGACAATGGAAGACCAGAATGATTCAGTTTCTGAATCACAAGAACAGAGAGTTCATGACAATAATCATTGAAGGTCCTAAAAATCCAATGATCACAGTAAAGGGTCAACCTGCTACAGATTCCTCTCCTGAAATCCCTGACAGAGAGATTCCTAAACCTGTTCAGTTCTTCACTGAAAAGCAGAAAGACCAGCTCAAGTTAGAAGAAGAGGCTCTAATCTATCTGACGATGGCAATTCCAAATGACATCTACAATCGTGTCGACAGTCAGAGCACTGCTAAAGGAATCTGGGATGAATATGGCAAACATTATATCCGGGCGACTGACAGTCAGATAAAGTAAAGATCCAATCATGCTACGATACACCTTTGATCAACAGGCTTCCCGGAGGGATCCGCGTCTAAGAGTGTACCAGTAGCCATTGGTGTTTTCATGACTGAATTATCTGACAAGTCGAACTTTTTCAAAATATCTTTTATATATTTAGCTTGATTAATAAATATGTCGTCGAGTAATTGCTTTACTTGTAGACCAAGAAAGAAATTCAACTCACCCATCATCGACATCTCAAACTTTGTTTCCATTATCTTTGAAAAGTTCTTACAAAATTTTGGATTTGTCGACCCAAATATTATGTCGTCAACATAAATCTGAATAAGAATCAAGTCCTCACCTTGCCTTTTAAGAAATAAGGTTGTATCAACAGTACCTTTCTTGAAACCAGAAGCAAGTAGAAATGTAGTGAGAGTTTCATACCAGGATCGTGGTGCTTGTTTAAGACCATAAAGCGCTTTGTCTAAAACATAGACATGATCAGGGCGATGAGGATCAATGAAACCTTCAGGTTGAGCCACGTAGACCTCCTCATGCAAAACGCCGTTCAGGAAAGCCGACTTTACATCCATCTGATAGACTGTAAAGTTTTTGTGCGTTGCATAGGCTAAGAAGATTCTGATGGCTTCGATCCTTGCAACAGGGGCGAATGTTTCGTCATAGTCGATGCCCTCTTGTTGACAATACCCTTTTGCGACCAAACGAGCTTTGTTTCTCACAACTACTTCGGCTTCGTCTTTCTTATTTCTGAACACCCACTTTGTTCCAATAACGGATTTACCTTTAGGTAGTGGGATCAAGTGCCATACCTTGTTCCTTTCGAATTGTAGAAGCTCTTCTTGCATAGCAGAAATCCAGAATGGATCACGTAGAGCTTCAGCCGCTTTCTTTGGCTCTAAGGAACTGAGGAAGCTTGAAAACATGCAGAAGTTAGCTGTTGCAGATCTTGTTGTGACACCAGATTGTACGTCACCTATCACGTTTTCCAAGGGATGATCCTTAGTCCAACGATGTGTGCTTGGTAGTGCATCAACTGTTTGTTGCGTATTGGACGCATCGTTGTCATCTTGCACGGCAGGTTGCTCCATAGATGTACTCGGGACATCTTGTACTGGTGTTTCTGATACTGAGGCTTCCGGACTAGCAGTTGAAGTACTCGGGGCTTCGTTTCCAGAAGAACTATCTGTTGAGACAGATTCAACATTAGTAGAGTCAGAAACTAACTTTGTAGTCGTACCTGATGGAGATGAAGTTTCAGTGACTTCTTCGGAAGGTCCAGACATGTCTTCAAATATAGTGGGGACCTCCGAGCTTGTACCACTTGTTGTTGATGTTGATATGCCTTTTTCAAAATCTGCACATATATCATCAAAGGCATTAATAAACAGTAAATCTAACTCAGATGAAGTAGAGTTAGAGTTAGAAGAAGTGGATCCTTGAGAAGCTGGTTCTATTCGAGATTGAATAGAAGCTTTGTCCTTAATTACGAGTTCTGAACTGTTGTGTCCAGAAGTCCTTGTTGAATTCTCATCAAAGGAGATATTCATGCTCTCAACAACCGTCTTAGTTCGACTAATGTAAATTCGATAAGCTTTGGATGTCAGAGAGTATCCAACGAGATATCCTTCATCCGCTTTCTTATCAAACTTTGATAATCCTTGACGCTCTTTTAGAATGTAACACCTGCAACCAAAAACACGAAGGAACTTGATGTTAGGTGTACGATTGTTGATTAACTCATATGCTGTCTTATTAAAGCGCTTGACCACAATGGTACGGTTCTGTGTAAAACACGCTGTAGCGACAGCCTCAGCCCAAAGGTACATGGGTAGATCTGAGTAAGCGAGCATAGTCCGAGCTGCTTCAACCAGAGTGCGGTTCTTCCGTTCAACAATGCCGTTTTGCTGTGGAGTGTAGGCTGCGGAGAAATTGTGTGATATACCCATGGAAGTAAGATAACTCTTCAGGGTGTCATTCTTGAACTCCGTGCCATTATCACTGTGAATGGTTCTTACTGGCAGTTGAAGACGTACTTGAATACGCTTGATGAAAGCGATAATCAACTCTGGCGCATCTGACTTGTTGCGAAGAAACTCGAGCCATGTATACCTTGAGTAGTCATCTATCATTACCAACACATACTTCTTTCCGTTGATAGATGCTGTGCGCATTGGGCCACAAAGGTCCATATGAAGAAGTTCCAGTGCTGATGAGGTCGATGATTCAGCTTTGGACTTGAAGGAGCTACGCTTCATTTTGCCCAACTCACATGCGGAACAGAGTGAGTCTTTTTCGAACCTCATTTCTGGTAGACCTTTGACCAGACCTTATCTTTGTAGCTTCGCTATAGATCGGAAATTCTGATGAGACAAGCGTCGATGCCACGTCCATGATTGTGCTTTAGAAGCTTTGGCTAGTAGACATACTGGACGTGTGGCAGACAGTGTAGGAAAATCTACATAGTATAGATTTCCATGGCGCTCAGCTTTGAAGATTTCGTAACCATCGGGATCCTCTAGATAGCAATGAGTGGTTTTGAAGCGGACTTGATTTTTCATGTCACATAAGTGACTGGTACTAAACAGGTTGTGATCAAGTCCTTCAACATATAACACTCTTTGAATCTTCACAACACCGTTATCGAGCATTCCATATCCTCTGACGTGGCCTTCGGCTTCAGAATTGGCAAATCTAACTGCTCCGGCAGGCTCCTCCACATAGTTATGCAAGAGGTGCTTGAATCCTGTCATGTGGTGTGAACATCCGGAATCTATTACCCACAATCGACAGGCCTGCAAAAGAGACAATTAGTTTTGCTTAGGCACCCATATCAAGATGGGTCCTTCGCGGTTAGCATCAAGCAACTCAGGAATATCATCTGGTTTGACTTTCACTCTCCATTCATAACGCGGTTTTGGAACCCATTTCCGAACCATCTTAACATTCAATTCCTGAAAGTGCTTTTTAGAAGTAGGATTGGCAACCTTAGCTCGATATATTTTTGGTTGTGTAGAAGAATCAGAATTAGAATTAGACTTAGAGTTCAGCTTAGCTTTGCTTTTATTCTTTTTGGACTTAGGAGGGGAGTAGTATTTGAATGAATTATCCCAACAGTGTTTGCAATAAAGATTCTTTCGAGCAAAATTCATAAACTTAGATTTATCGGAACAAATCTTACATTCATGTTTATCAAAAAAAGTACTATTCCAAATAACACTGTCTGTAGGACAACTACTAGAATTCAAACTATTATTTTTATTCAAACTAAGATCTTTATTCTTCTTACTCCTCCCAACTCCATTTCCTTTTATATCTGAAACAGAAACAGGAACCTTGTTAGTCTCTAACTTAGAAGGTGGTTCTTTTCTAGTGCTTTTTGAAGTCTCGCCCTTTTCAAAAATACTTGGTGGATATTCAGGACAATCAGAGTAAACAACTGAAGGTTTTGTAGAGGCATCAAATTCTGGATTGGTTCTTACCTTACGGCTTGGATCATTTAACATCTGTTTTTCATTTGAAGCATTTTTAAACAAAGTAATTTTCAAATCATTGATCTCAGTGCAAAGCTCTTGATTTATTTTTAAAGACTTTTCAAGTTTATGTTTGAGATCAAAGTTTTCATCTTCAACCTCATCAAGATATTGTTGCAACATATCAATTTGCTTCATCAATTCAGATGTATTACCATCCACAGAATTTTTCCCCTTTAAATCAGAAACAGGATCAGAGTCTGATGCATTCATCATATCAGAGAATATCTCTTCAGTCATGGACTCAATAAACTCCGTTTTATCATTTTGAACACAAGATTCATCCGCGGTAGCAGTAACTTCTTCAACCTCTTCAGGAAGTAAAGGTTTAGAAGCAATGGGAGTTGAGACTGATGGTATAGTAGATGGATCAACATCCGATTCATACTCATCAAATTTGCATGCAGTCTCAGGTAGAACTGTGTTGGTGCTCACTGATTCTTTAGAAGGTGTGGTAAATAGTGATTCAAACTCAGTAAATTCGATATTTCGAGTTGCATAGCTTTCGTTCAAATCACCATATGTAAAACCAACAGATTTAAAAAGTTTTTGAGAATCAGTGTCCCCAGACTTGTTCTTTCCCATTTCTTCTTGACCTTTGGTCTCTTTAGAAGGTTTAGGAGAACTTGCTTCAACAAAAGTAGTGCGAATGTCAGGAATGGGTTTCATTGCGGAGCCAAATTTGTCAAAGTTATATAGGTGCTCCGGTGCCTTTTTCAAAATTTCGTTAATTGGCACACCCAAACCTGGTTTTAGTTTATAAAACCTTTCGTCTTGGAGTTTATTTGTCAGCAGATTTAATGTTTGCTCAGTCTGACCTCGTTTCATATTAATGTCCTCCAGTTGTTTGATTTTGGTAAAAGCTTCATTTCTTTCTTTATAGCAAACTTCAAATTTTATTTGAAACTCACCCTTTTCAGCATTAAGATTCACAAGATTTGTTTCTAAACCAGATATTTTTTCTTTTAAAGATTCCTTTTCAGCTTTTAAATCATCTTTTTCCTTTTCCTTTTCTTCCACAACAACTTTTAAAATAGCATTTTCATCACGAAAGCTTAAAACAGATTGATGTGCAGAGCTAAGTTTGCCTTTCAGTAAAGCAAATTCATCTTTCATGCCATGTATTTGGGCCATTAAAGATTCAATAAGTTCAGAATTTTCACTTACCTCAGAGTCTGCTTCTTCGGATTGTGTCTCAGAGTCTTCATCGTCACCGTCCAGCTTTGCCATGTAAGAAACTTGGGTGAAGTGTGCTTGCTCCTCGTCATCAGAACTTTGGAACAGCCAGTTCTCTTCTTCAGCCATTAGTACTTTTCTTTCTTCAGCTTTCTTGGCAATCAGTGACTTTCTTGAGTAGTACTTTGAGTTCTTCACTTTCTTGAATTTGCAGTCCATTGAGAAGTGCCCAAATTTGCCACAGTTGTAGCATCTTCCTGGTTCATCCTTTCGCTCTTCTCGCTTTTCCTCTCTCTTTCCTTCTCTTCTATCTTCCTTCCGATCTTCTCGTCCTTCATCTCTCTTTCCATGCCTCGGCTTGTATCACATCTCAGACTTCTCTTTCTTGTATCCATCATACTTTGGCTTTGAGTAAAATCTTTTCTTGCCAAAGCTCTTCTTGAATCGTCGCGTAATGAGAGCCAAGTCTTCAGAGAACTTTTGAATATCAGGATCTGAATCAACTTCCAGTTCTTCATCGCTCGAATCAGAGTCAGAGTCAGTAACTTCGGTAACTAAAGCTTTAGACGCCTTTTTCTTCGACCTTGCAGAGGATACAGAACCTTTGCCGGCTATGAGAGCCACATAATCCTGCAGATGATTAGACTCATTATTAATAGATCTCACCTCATCCTCATGTTGAGCAAGAGTAGAGAAGATATCGGTGACATTTTCTCGAGCCATATTCTTGGACATCTGGAGGTTGATAACGAAGTTCTTCCATTCTGGATTCAGATTCTTGATGAACTTGTAGTTTATCTCAGAAGCAGATTTGGCGATGTGGTTCCTCCGCAAGTCATTGAGAATAATGTTGTACCTATTGTAGGTATCTAAAAGCAACTCTCCTTCTTTTGCATGAAATCCCTCGTAAGCATTTATGCACAGATTCTGCTTAGCTTGAATAGAAGCTTCACTTCCTTCAAACTGCCTTGCTAGTTCATCCCAGATTCCTTTAGCAGTGCTCTGACTGTCGACACGATTGTAGATGTCGTTTGGAATTGCCATCGTCAGATAGATTAGAGCCTCTTCTTCTAACTTGAGCTGGTCTTTCTGCTTTTCAGTGAAGAACTGAACAAGTTTAGGAATCTCTCTGTCAGGGATTTCAGGAGAGGAATCTGTAGCAGGTTGACCCTTTACTGTGATCATTGGAGTTTTAGGACCTTCAATGATTATTGTCATGAACTCTCAGTTCTTGTGATTCAGAAACTGAATCATTCTGGTCTTCCATTGTCGATACTCATTTGCCACAAGGACAGGAGGTTTGACTTGAGAACCCATCGAGAGAAGCTGATTCGACATCTTAGCTGTACGGTTAGTAAATAGACTTTTCTGTACCAAGACAACCAACTAGATGAGATCGTTAGAATCAAAAGTAAAGACTACACTTAAAAATTTCCAGAAAAATAAATTTCCAAAAATAATCAAGTGCAGTCCTCACACACAGTATAAAGCACTAATATCTATGAATAAAATACTGAAAAATTAAGAAGATTTTGATCAAGAGCAAATCTTTGTCCCCCTTCGCAGACTTAGCACGGGGGTCCCGCTAAGACCGGTAAGATGTAAGACCGGAAACTTGTTCGACCGGGGAAGTGCAAAGACCGGTAAGATGTAAGACCGGAAACTTGTTCGACCGGGGAAGTGCAAAGACCGGTAAGATGTAAGACCAGAAACTTGTTCGACCGGGGAAGTGCAAAGACCGGTAGAATGCTTAGACAGATACTTCTTAGACCGATAGTGCTAAGACCGGATGGTTGTTCGACCGACACTATGCTTCGACCGATAATATGTAAGACCGGAGTGGACAGTGAGTGTACCGGTCGAATGCTATAGACAGATAAAGGTATTCGACCGGAAGTGGACTTAGACCGATAGAAACAAAGACCGATATGTTCGATCGGAATGTTCTTAATTTACCCAGAACGATGAACAACCCAGAAAGATCAACCCAGAAATCACAGAAATCACTCAAATTGAAAGCAAAAATCAGACTTTTGTACCCAGAAACATGTATCGAACAGTATTCAATCAAAATCAAAGATTAATTTCAACTTTCATGCATCGATTATGAAGAACACAGTGTTAACTTTTCACGAACCCAGAAAACTCAAAATCACAGATTCAATCACTTGTTAATCCACAATGCAATTAATCAATCAGATACTGTTCACTAGCATATATCGCATCTATTCATATCGATTTTAACCATAAAAGCATGTTAATTCACGAAATCAATTTTCACTCGATGAACAGTAAACAAAATTTCGATGAACAGTAACTTCGCATGAATAGTGATTTTCGATGAATAGTAAATTTTTTTTTGATTCTTTTGGCTCTGCTACCACTTGTTATCCCAATTTAATCTAGTTGGTAAATAATCACAGAAGTAATCAAGCAACACAATAATAATCAAGAGATATAAAGATTAATAATAACGTACCAATCCCTTGAATAAACAATGAAACCCTTGAGTGTTCTTGATACCCTTTGAATACAGAGAAAACTTCACCTCACTCTATTATGATTATGAAAGTAATTGTGAGGATTAAACCCTAAAACTAATTAAATAAAATTTTAAATACCTAAGCCTTATGGGCTTTAAGCTTAATGGGCTTTCTAATGGGCTTGGGCCCAATAGCTTAATAACTATTAACTTATTACACTTTAAACCCTTTAACTATAACTATCAAACAATTACAATTTAAACCCTTTAATCTTGAATACAATTATTTGATCCAACAGGAGTAAAGGTGATGGCTTCTGATTAAATAACAGATTAGGACCCGTTTTTCAATGTTCAGACTTGGATATTTTGCAAATATCCAGGGGGAGCTTAAAAGACCTAAATCATTTTATCATTATTTGAGGGGGAGCTTAAAGGTAAATATCTTCTATTCCTAGATCTCTGATTGTTTGGAAGAAGAACAACTTTCAAGCATGAAAAACGGTTTCTAAAATGTTCAATCCACTTCTAGTTCTCAAAAGATTTCATGAATTTGGAAGTGTGACTTTGAAATGTTTTTCAATTTTGAGCTTTAATGTTTAACTGACCGTGTGTTTCCAAAGATCAATACTTGCGTATTATCTTATCCATATACTGTAATGTATTCACACACACCGGTTCAGTACTTCATTCGCATTTGTTATTACCATGTCTCATATCGAAACAAATTTTCGATGGTAATACCCTCGTTTGTAATTCAATGCTGTTGAGCATCATAAATTTTTCTAATTTTGTGCTTTCATTGCTAAATTTTTATATTTGTTCATATAAACAAAATATCCAATTCTTTGATACCCTAACCCATTTCATTTTATCTAACTGATACATTGTTAGATTCTCAAAACAATTCTCTTGATTTCATTTCATTCATTCAATATCTTTGTTTTGAGAAATCTTCAAAGTTCAATAGCTCAAATCTCATGAGCATACATTTTGACAGTGTTATCATACACTTTGTGCTTAAATGTTCAAGTTAAACTGTTGAACAATCATTCTTTATAGGACTTACATGGGATTCATGTGTGAGCTTAAACAGAACTTCAATGGATTCACGTAAACTAGTGTTTCCTACCCAGGAAGTTATCCTTGAGTGATTGAGGGGTGAGGGGTCAATATCAAAGAGTGGGGGAGATAACTCATCCGGTTGAGTTTTTCTCATTGTGTGGAGCGGAAAAATGAAAATGAGAGTTTGGTTAGAAGTGAGCAAAATGTTAAAAAGAAAGAGGGTGTGAGATCAGAGTTAAAAGAATATCAGACCTCTGCACCAACTACTTTCTGAGCCGGGCAACCACATCTACTGATTGGTTCACATTCTTTGGTGACCATCATTGAAATAGGCAGTGAGCCCATGCCAACTCTTGCAATTACCCCACCAACCACTCATTTCTTTCCCGAAAAAGAAATGTTTCATTTTCATTAGGGACGCAACATATCTGCTATCTAGTCTTCACTCGGAAGATTTAGATATTGAAAAAGAAGGAAAGTTGCCCCACCTTCGCACCTCTTTCATGCACATTGAGTCAGTGTAATACATGTTGCTGTCTCAACAGTTTACACAACTTGAGCCTTATGAAACACAATCATTGTGTTTAATTCTTTCATACACAAGCACGAGCACACAAAAAATTTGTTTTTCTGTCAGAACATTCATAGATAAACCTTGTGTTTTTCAATGATTGAATAGAATTCATGGGGAGTCATCATCAAACCAGCTCCTTAAATTGTACATTCGTTGTACACAGTAACTTTGTGTTACTGATAGGCATTCCTAACTGTTTCATTTGTTGAATCAGGGTTACCACGATCATTTTACTTGAATTTGAAAAGATTCGGGTATATACAATTCATGATTCAGCTATTCAGATCAAAGAGCGGCGACTGTCAAATTATCATTGAAAGGGGAGATTGTTATTTGAATACAAAGGGGTGATCAAAGACTGTGTCGAAATTGAAGATGTTTTGATGATCATGATGCTCACAATCATCAAAAAGGGGGAGACATTTACAAAGATTCAATTTCAATGCCATGAAGATATGTCAAAGTTTCAGTAAGTTAAATTTATTCAAGATTCAAAGAAATCATTCCATGATGATTCAATTTCCGAATGAAGATGATTTGAGAAAAGTTTTGAAGATGATTCACAGATAAATCAAGATTCATGAAAGTTTGTTTTTCTGAAGACAGTCCAGAGATCAGAGTGATGAAGATACAGTTTTGAAAGATTTCTCAGAGATGAAAGAAGTTTCAAAAGTTTTCAAAGATGTTTCAAAGATTCAAAGTTTCAAAGGAGTTTGAAGAATTCTGGTTCGCTTTCAAGACTTGTTGACTTTCAAAGCTACAAAGTGCAAAAGACTTTTCAAGATTCTTCAAAGGCTGAAAGTCTGAAGATTGTTAAAGCTTCGAAGTTCAAAGTTGTCAGAGACAAAAGATGAAGAATCAAGTGCTGAAGACTAGTGTCAATTTCTTATTAAATCTTGAATACAAAGGGGGAGATTGTTAGGTCCAAATATTGTATCCAAGATTTAATGAGAAAAGTCAATGTGGTAAAGTCAACAATGTCAAAGTCTTAACAATGTCAAAGTCTTAGAAAAGTCCAAGGTGTATTGTTTACTTAGTTGTTAAGTCTTGTAATAATATAGTGGGTATAAATTGGGTGTTCTTTGTAAGATTTATGGTAAGCACGTTATTGTAAAATCAGATTTGTGAGACTTGTGATTAGAGAATTCAAGATCTACTTTCTCTCTCTACTCTCTCTCTAGTTCTTCATTGTTAATCTTGTGAGTGTCAGGATCTTAATTCTTAACAAGAATAAACACTCAGAAACAATATTAAAGGAGTTTGCGGAATAACACTTTAATATTCAAAGATCAATGAAACAGTGAATCAGAATCTCAACTTGTAAACTTTATTGAATGGTTATAAAGCTACAAGATTTCACACACAACCTCAATATTGATGAACAGGCTCACCAATACGAATTCTACTTCTCTAGAACTAGGATTATAAACCTTGAGGTTGATTCTCTCTATGAAAACAAAAAAACTCAGAATTAATTCTCTTTTCTAAAGTTACAAACTATTCTATACATATATTGAAGATAAAAGATAATTACAAAGAATAAAAGATCTTCAGTATAATCTTCCAAAGTTATCTCCAAGCTTTCCATGAATATCTCCATTCAGTACAGTTGTCATCCTTGCCATCCGAAGTCTTCATCTCATAAGCAGTATTAAGTCTTCAGCAGCATTAATACTTTGAGCAGTATTAAGTTCAGCAGTACTAACTACTAGCAGTACTAAAATTGCTTAGCAGTAGTAACTTCATCAAGCAGTATTAATCTTGACTAGCAGCATTAATCTTTCTCGGCAGTAGTAACTTCAGAAGTAGTAACCATTTAGTGCTAGCAGTATTAACTATACTTGTATAATTCTGAATTCCCAACAATCTCCCCCTAACTTGACTTTTAGGAAGAGAAGTCAAGTTCTTCATATGGTCTTTAATATGCTCCCAAAACTTCATAGCTCATACACCTGTATTTGGATTCAGTCCCAAACTCTGATTGATAATCCTCTGAATCAAATACTTTGCCATTTCTGAATCTGGAACACATCCAAGCTTCTTTTTCAACATTGCATGCAACTTCAATCTACTGTGGTTGTAAACTCTATCCACTAGGAAGTATTCTATGTGATTTATGTCCATAGTCAGTGCATACACTACACTAGTTTCATATAGAGTCCAGTTGTTAACTGTTTGAAACACATTTCTGATAACTTCCTCCACTTCTTCTGGTTTGAACATCATACACAGATACTCCATCACAAGTTTTGTGATTGAAATCTCTGGAGCTTTTAATTGATCAGCATACAACTTCATTCCTATTTCAAACATCTCCTCTAGATCAGACCTGGAACATGTTCTAACAATCTTGGCCCAAGTATTATACACTTCATACTTCTCATCTTTTCTTTTGAGCCTGATATACTTTTTTCCGTCAACCTTCATTGTATCCCAGAGAATGACCTCAGGAGGCTTAACACCAACAGGTTCAGCTGTAATAGGTTCAGTCACTTTTTCCATCACTACCATGTACAGATTCACATCATCAGTACTTGATGGTTCTTTCTGTTCAATTGACTTAGGTGCCCCTTCTTCTTCAGCAACCTTCTCAGCTTCTTTTTTATCCACTCTAGGCTGCTTGGCTGATTTTCTTCTTGCCATCATTTTAGTTCTTTTTAAAGTCCTCAGACTTTCACCTAGAGTGGCTTCCTTCTTTGGTGTTTCTTGCTCATCAGGGAAAGGTTTTTCTATCAGAAAGTCATTACTTTCTTTCATCCTCTTTTCCATTTCAACTCTGGCTGTTTCATTCCCTTGAAGCTTTGTCATCTCTGAATCATACAACCCTTTAATCTGTTAAAATGTCATCTTTGAGAACATCTCCTTTCTGACTCCTACAACACCTTTGAGAAAAGTAATCATCTTCTTTCTCTCTTGAGTACCAAGGTAGGTCTTTGAAGGTTGTCTCTTCTTTGCAGCCATTTTGACGAACACAAACTTCTTTAGGGTTGCATCTTTCTTCTGTGCTATTTCAGTTGCCAAACTTTGTTGATAAGCTTCATTTAGCTCTGCAGCTAGAGCCTTAGCCATCTCTCTATCTTTGTCCACTTGAGCTAATTCTACTTGGTCAAGTTCAACTTGAATCTTTCTGGCCAAAGCTTCATCTGACTCAACCAACTTTTGCTTTTTGATTTGTTGATCAGAGTCCACTAACTTTGCTTTGCCTTTGTCTTTGCTTACCACCTTTTCAATACTTGCTTTCTTGATCACTTCACCTTTTTCTTTGATGATAACTCCTTTGGCTTTTGAAGTGACCTTGGGAGTATCATGCTTAGCCTTGATTAAAGTCTCTGCTATCTCAAGGTCTGTTAATACCTCTTGTACTATTTCTGCTGCTTCATTCAATTCAGCAGTATTAACAGTTTCTACTGCTTGTTCAAACACACTTTCTGTTTCTACTGCTTTCTCTTTTACTGCTGCTATGCTTTCTGTTTCTGCTGCTTGTACTTTATCTCCACTAACCCCATCAAACTCCCCCTCAACTTTAGCATCTTCCATGTTGGCATCAGCTTCTGACTTCCCCTTTTTGGGAGCATCAATCACTGGTTTCCTTCTTCTGAGCACAAACTGTTTCTTCTTCTTTTTCTGGACCAATCTCTTCACCATTTTCTTCAGGTTGGTAATCTGTACTTGTTGAGACAGAATTATCAGTTTCAACTCTTCTATGTCTTTTCCCTGCTTGATTACATCCATATTGATGTTGCCCATTGTTTCCATCAATTCATTATAGTCATATCTATCCTCACCTTCTCCAGGAGTGTAACCCCCTTTTGAAGGATCATGGGATCTTTTAGTAGTAGAGGTCTTCTGCCTAGCAGAAGCACCTGCTACCCCCATGGTTTCTTGGCACCTGGGACCTTTGGATGATTGCTCACCCAAAGTTGCCATGGGGAAGGTCTTATTGATGTTACCACTGACCTCCTCTGTGTTAGCAGGAGTAGTGGCAGCCTTTGCACCCATATGCTCATTCATCTCCTCAGTGAGCACCTCATTGGGGTTGGGAGACACCCCTGTGGTTTCCCTATAGATATTCTCTAATGGAGAATTCTCCATTAGAGGGCTTAAAGGCTCTGTGGGTGAAGGTACAAGAAGGGAAGGAGCCTTCTTTACCTTTTTCCTGATGTATGTATTGGTGATTGGTGAAGTTGGTTTTTGAACAAGGGACTGTGGGATTGATATGGTGATTAAAGGTTGGGATTGGCTTTCAGTGGGATGGTCTAATGAGGGCCTTGACCCTGAAGCCATACCTTCTTCATTGTGGGACACCACCATCATTGTAGAGAACAATGGGGTGTCAACTCCTTCCGAGTCCAATGGAGATCTCTTTATATTTGAAAAGACCTTACCTTTGGGGATTTTTGGTACATACACCTCATCAAATTGAGGCAAATCCGTCAATTCATTGGTTATAACTACCTGGACAAATCTTGGGTACATATAAAAACTCTTTTTGTTTCCCAAGTTTGACACAAGGTCATTGAAAATCATTCTTGAAAAATTGTACTTTCTGGCAGTGGCTAAGCAGACCAAAGCATAAGCAATGGTACTGCTGAACTCACTCCATCCGGTAGTCTTTTTAGAAATGCAATGCATAAGGGTATGAACAAGAAAACGCCATTGGGTATAAAATTTAGCTTTTGAGAATTTGAAGCCACCCAATTGGCCTCCATACCCCATTCTTGAAAGATTTGAGAACATGTCCTCATTAGGAATAGAAGTAATACCTGCAGCATCGTCTAGACGTAGACAGATGCGAATCACCTCTTCAGAAACTGACAAGGGTTTGTCACACACCCTTGTCTTGATTATCTGCACACCATTTTCTGTGACTACAGTGGCATTTGCCCAAAATTGTCTTTGATGCTCTATGTAGATTGTTGGCGACACTATAAGAGCATAGGCGATATGGCTGTTCTTGAGAAAGTCTACTATCTGGTGAAATCCATCAGCTTGCTTCGACTTTTGTAGCATTGCAATCTCATTATGTTCATCAATGAACGCCATAGCTGCCATCGAGCTTGAGTATTCTGGACTGAAACACTTGGTGCTTGAGAGAAAAGGGTTAGAGAGAAGATGAACAGTATTCAAAGAGTCGTTATGAGCTTTTAGGCGGGCAAAAAGGGTATTTATAGGATTCGGGACATAAGCAGTATTAACTAACTAGCAGTATTAACTAACTAGCAGTATTAACTAAGAGCAGTATTAACCACTAGCAGTATTAACTAACTAGCAGTATTAACTGAGAGCAGTATTAACCACTAGCAGTATTAACTAACTAGCAGTATTAACTGAGAGCAATATTAACCACTAGCAGTATTAACTAACTAGCAGTATTAACTTTGCACTGGCAGTATTAAAACTGCACTGGCAGCATTAACTATACTTACACTTTTTGAAGCTTGAGGTACTCTGAGCAAGGTAATAACTTCCTGAGAAAGATGTTAGTAGCACCAAAGGATAAACCAATAACAGGTATGTAAATACTTTTTAAAACATGAGCTCATTCAGAGTTGATCATGCCCACACTTGTGACCAAGAAAGTGAATCTACCCACATCAAAAGCTTTAGTGAATAGATCAACAAATTGGTTGTCAGTATGAACTTTAGCAACTTGAATTAGCTTCTTTTCATTACAATCTCTAATAAAGTGATACCTGATCTCAATGTGCTTTGTTTTGGAGTGCTTGACTGGATTGTTAACAATGCTTATAGCACTGCTATTGTCAATGAAGATTGGAGTGTGAAGAAAGGTTACCCCATAGTCCAGCATTTGATTCTGAATCCATAGAACCTGAGAGCAGCAACTTGCAGCAGCAATGTACTCAACTTCTGTTGTAGATAAGGACACTGTGGTTTACTTCTTACACTGCCAAGATACTAGTCTTGCACCCAAAAGTTGACATCCACCTGAAGTAGACTTTCTATCCATATTAGCACCACCCAAGTCACTGTCTGAGTATGCAATCAAGTCAAAGTTGGATTCATACGAATACCAAAGACCTAATCTAGGTTACCCTCTTAAGTATCTGAAAATCCTCTTAACAGCTTGAAGATGTGATTGCTTTGGCTTGACTTGGAATCTGGCACACAAACACACTAGAAACATGATGTCTGGTCTTGAGGCTGTGAGATACATGAGAGATCCAATCATTGATCTATATAGATGGACATCAACATCCTCCCCCTCAAGATCAGCAGTGATCTGTTTATGAGTCTCCATAGGTGTGCTTGCTGGCTTTGAGTCTGTTAAACCATACTTATCCAGGATGTCTTTCACATATTTTGATTGACTTATGAAGATCCCATCTTTCTTCTATTTCACTTGAAGCCCAAGGAAGAAGGTAAGTTCACCCATTGAACTCATTTTAAAGGTCTTGTGCATCAACTTTTCAAAGTCTCTACACATCTGATCTTTTGTGGATCCAAAGATGATATCATCCACATAAATCTGAACAAGTAGGATGTCCTTCTTACTTCTTTTAATGAAGAGGGTCTTGTCAATTATTTCTCTTTCAAACCCATTCTCCAAGAGATAGGTAGACAGTGTATCATACCATGCTCTTGGGGCTTGATGAAAACTATAAAGTGCTTTCTTCAGTTTGTATACTCTGTCTGGATATGATGGATTTTCAAATCCTGGGGGCTGACAGACATATACTTCTTCATCAATTGTACCATAAAGAAAGACACTCTTCACATCCATTTGGTATACCTTGAACTTCATGTATGAGGAATAGGCTAGAAATAGCCTAATTGCATCTACCCTTGCCACTGGAGCAAACATTTCTTCATAGTCTATGCCTTCTTTTTGAGTGTACCCTTGTGCCACAAGACTTGCTTTGTTCCTGATCACAATTCCTCTCTCATCCTTTTTATTCCTGAAAAATCACTTGGTGCCAATAGCTCTATGACCTTTTGGAAGGTCCACCAAGTACCAAACTTCTTGCAATTTGAACTGCAGTAACTCTTCTTGCATAGCTTCTATCCAACTGGAATCTTTCATTGCATCATAAACCTTCTTAGGCTCAATCTGAGATAGAAAGCAAGAGAGTACTGTGTGTTGCTGATCCTGCAGCTCTTGAAGTCTGCTTTGATTCCTTGTTATAATAGGAGAAGAGATGTCTCCTATGACCAGCTCTGGAGGATGGTTATTTTGAGTTCTAGTCTGATGACTAGGTTCTTCATTGATTCCCACATTTAGATTGGAATCATTTAAGTCAGCTGAGGGGATCTCATCAGCTGCTTCTGGCTCTTCATGCACTTGATTCTCCTCATCTCTTCCTTCTTCTTCACTCTGAATTGGTTTAGTCATAGTTTCTTTTTCACAGACCTCAACAGGCTCTATTGTAGGTATGGGAAAGATCACAGACTGAGGAATAATGTCTTGTACTTGTACTTGTTCATCCCCTGATCCTCCACTTCCTGAACCTGCATGATAATCACTACTGAAACCTAAAGAGTTAGTTAGTGAATCAATGTCAAATAACCACTAAGGACCAGACCCAATAGGATTTGGTGTGTTCTCATTGCACTTGACATTGTCACTTTCCTCAATTATTCTAGAAGAAGAATTAAAAACTCTGTAAGCCTTACTCTGAGATGAGTAACCAACAAGAAAACCATCATCTGCCTTGCTATCAAACTTTCCTAGGTGAGTTTTGGTATTGAGAATGGTACACGGACACCCAAAAGGTTTGAAAAATCCAATAAATGGTTTTCTGTTATTTAAAAGCTCATATGGTGTCTTGTTTTTAGGCTTGACTACTAGAACCCTGTTTTGGACATAGCAAGCAGTATTAAAAGCTTCATCCCAGAAAGTAATTGGTAGTTTGGAATCAGCTAGCAGAGATCTAGCAGCCTCAATCAGTGTCCTATTCCTTCTCTCAGCAACACCATTTTGTTGTGGAGTCCTAGGAGCACTGTATTGCCTCTCAATCCCTTTTTCCTCACAAAAGGTGTTTAGGTCATGATTTTTAAATTCAGTACCATTGTCTGACCTAATGACTTTTACCTTTTGATTTGTTTGGTTTTCAATTCTTAGAATAAAGGATTTGATCAGTCCACTTGTCTCATCCTTAGTCCTTAGAAAATATACCCAAGTAAATCTAGAGTAATCATCAACAATAACTAGGCAGTATGATTTCTTACCTATACTCATAACATTTGTAGGACCAAACAGATCCATATGCAACAACTGAAGAGAATTAGAGATTGTGTTCAACTCTTTGGGCTTCTGAGAAGTTTTGTGTTGTTTGCCTTTGAGACATGCAACACAATGATCATCACATGAAAAGACTTTGGAAGGTAAACCTCTTACAAGGTTGTTTTTAACAAGTTTATTCATTGTTTTAAAGTTCATGTGACACATCCTTCTGTGCCAAAGTGATGATTCATCCAAAGAAGCTTTTGAAACAAGACAGTTTAGGGATGAATCAGTTGAAACACTTTCCATATCTAAGCAATATACATTATCCTTTCTTGGAGTTCTTAGTAGTATCATCTTTTCATCAACTACCTTGAATCCAGGAGCAAGGATAATGCATTCAGAATCAGTAAATAATATACTATGCTGTTTGTCACAAACCTGTGATACACTTAACAGGTTGTACCTTAACTGCTCAACATAGAATACATCTTCAAAGGTCATTTTACCTTTGGTTACATCCCCCTTACCACTGATCTTACCTCCATCTGGAGTATTACCAAAGGCAATATGCCCACCATCAATTTTCTTGAAATTCTTGAGGCATGACATGTTCCCTGTCATGTGCCTAGAGCAACCACTATCAACATGCCAGATGCTCTTCCTCTTGAGCTGTTGGTTGCCTTGCACATAAGATTAAACAATTAGTATTGATTGGGAACCCAAGCCAAAGTGGTCTTGGGTCTCCCTTTCTCATCAAAGTATTTACATTCCTTTTTTATGAGGTTTTTAAACTTAGAGCACTCTTTATTGGAGTACTTTGTCAATATGATTGGTCTAGGAGCACAAACACTAGTAGCAGTACTAACTTTAGAAGTACTAACAAAGTTAGCAGCACTAACAGGTTTAGCAGTACTAACCTTGTTAGAAGCACTAACAGAGTTAGCAGTATTAACATTTGAAGAAGTACTAACCATGTTAGTTTTAGCAGTACTAATACTCTTAGCAACACTAACATTGGTAGCAGTAGTATTGCTTCTAGCAGCACTATCATTGTCAGCAGTACTATTTGGAGTAGCAGTACTAACAGTTTTAGTGCATTTAGGAACCCACATATTGACACTTTCTTTAACAGTCTTTTTCTTCATGTGGCTTTTAGATTTAACATATTTCTTAGCCACATGGTTCCTTTCCTTCTTCCTATTACCCAAGGGTTTTTGCATAGATCTTTGAAAATTCATTCTTTGGTTTATAGGATTGAAATAACAGTATTTGGCAAGATGATTCAATTTGCCACAGATAAAACAAGGTTTTGGTCTATTGATTTTACTCAGATCAACCCCTTGTTTTTGTGCCCACTGATTATTCCAGTTTCTTTGATTTCCCCTCTTTTTATCATGTTTTAGGGACTCAGATTTCTTGCATGCACACTGTTTGCAAGGAACAGGATTCACAACTGTGGTCTGTTTGTAATGGACCTTACCAAAATTTCCCTCTGTCTTCTCTATGTCCTTTGATTTGACCCAAATCTTTCCACACCCCTCATTGGTAATGATGTGATTCTCTAGGGGAATCTCATCACTCACATTGTTCTCCTTACTCTTACCAACCTCTTTCTCAGTCTTATCCTCAACAACTACCTCATCTAAGGGATCTATCTCAGTGGATCCCTCAGGCAAGTCCTTCCTATCTTTGGTTTCTAGCAAATCTGATGTAGAAGGAATGTAGTTGTTGTTGTATGGTGGTGGTGTGGTATTATACCCAATTCCTCTTCTCAATTTGTCATGAATCTGAGTTTGTAGTAAAGAGTCCATTGCTTTAGAAGCATTGGAAAACTTTTCCACATCAAGCTTAACCTTGGTTAGCTCCTCTCTCAACTTTTCACTCTCCTCTTTAGATTTGGTCAGTCGAAGTTCTAGATCCTTTTTCTCCCACTTCCAGTAATTGGTATCATATGAGTGTTGGAGTTCATTGGCTTGAAAACCTTTAATCTATTCCTCAAACCTCTCAACAATTATCACATAGTCTTTTATATCTTTTGCTAACCTCTTAAGGTCATCACTCATCTTCTGGTTGTGATCCTTGTACCTTTTAACAGTGTCTATGCAAGTTTTAGAACAGAGATTAGAACTTACCTCAGTTGGGAGATCAGATACTTCTGCCATAAGAGCTTGATTTTGGATAGCCTCTTCTGCTTGATCACTCCAGTCAAACCCAATTCCTTGTTGAGAAACAAGGCTTGAGCAGAGTTTCTGTTATGGTTGAGGTTTCCAGACTGTGCTTGTTGGTGGTTGTTGTTGTGAGACACTCCACTTCTGCATTCCCTGGCAAAGTGTCCCTTCAGATGACATTTATAGCATTCCACCTTTGACTTATCAAAGCCTGCTCCATCTTCTCTTCTTTGGGAGAAGTTGTTCCTCCCAGTCCTCTTTATGAACTTCTTCACCCTCATGGAAAGCATGGCCATCTGCCATTTAATATCCATCTCTTCAAGATTAAAGAGGAATTTCCATGGCTGGAAAGAAAAGCTTCAAACACAGATTCAGTTCCTTTTTCTTGATTTACTCCATTAGCAGCATTAACTGATTTAGGGTTAGCAGTAGAATCAATTGATGCTGATAGGAGTGCATCATTATGAATATATCCAGAAGGTTTCTTCTTTGCCTCCACCTCAGCTTCAAATACTCTAAGGTCATTGTACAGATCATCAAGTTCTTTTTCTTCCAATTGTTCATTCTGTCTGAATGAAACAATGTACATGGTCCATTCATCTCCAAGGGACCTTAAGAACTCTCTGTTTACATCATCTTGATCAATCTGTACTCCCATAGTATCTAGTTCACCAATCAGCTTGTTAAACCTGTCAAAAGTTTGAGTCATGGACTCATTCTTAGTTGACATAAAGTTTTCATACTGTTGCTTCAATGTTGCCTTCTGATTTCTCTTGGTACTTTTGGTACCAGAGAATCTCTTTTCTAGAGCATTCCAAAGCATCTGTGCATCAGTGCAATTACAGAATTGGTGTTAATACTCATTGGGAATGACCAAGAGCAGTGTTGTTAGGACTGAAAGTCCTGAGTGTTGAAAGTGGAATAAAGTATTTATAAGGGTTTGATTTGTAATTAATTGAAAGTTATTTTATTAGATGGGCCCAAGCCCATTAGCCCATTAGGCCTGTAAGCCTAAGTATATAAAGGCTATTTTAGTTCTTAACTAGGTTAGACAGTCGCATTTCATAATTCTCTAGTCAATAGGTTTACATATCTTTATCAGAAAAATCCTTTCTGTAAACCTGTAACCCTTTGAGTTCTTATCAATCATATGACTAGAGGTTGTGGCTAATATATTGTTCTTCATTGATTATATCTGTTGATTGCACTGTACTGGGATCTACAATTGGTATCAGAGCAAAATCGAATTAATTTTATTCGATACGATCAAAAAGGTTTACCTAAAACCCTTTAATCAATTATCGTGTTTATCTGCTATAGTTGGTTCTCTGGATTGAATTGTGTTTTCCAAAAAAAAAAAAATCAGTGTTTTTTATTGATCTGGTGTTTCTGGGTAACAGTACTCGATCGACCTGAGCTGTTGAAAAATCAAATACTTATCGGTCGATTTGTTTTAATCAGTTATTTGAGTCAAAGATTATCTACAATTATTGTTGACATGCATGCATTGTTGATTCTTTTTGCATACATATATATTTATTACTTCACATGCATACATAGATAATATATCGCATACATATGTTTATCATATAAATATATATATATTTTTTACTCATCACATGCATACATAGATTTATATCCAGTGCATACATACATAGATATACATATAGTTATATATATTTCATCCTGCATCTTATCCATCGCATACATTCATTTTTTTTCATACATTGCTTACATACATATATATATTATATATATTGGTATCTATCGCTTACATACATATATCTATCGCTTTCTTATATATATATATATATATATCTTCTTCTCATACTCTATATATCTCGACCGGGGTTTGTTTTTTTCCTTCGACCGGTACCTTGCAATAGGACCGGTACTTTGTTTGAAAACAATCGACCGATGCCTTGCAAAAGACCGGCGTCTTGCTCACTCTCTCGACCGGAACATTAATCGACCGGACTGTGACATTCGACCGATACCATATTTCGACCGGTACCGTCCTTGCCCGGTGTCTCATCTCGACCGGACCATATATCTCGACCGGTGACTCCCCGACCGGTCCCTTGCGACTCCCGGTGTCCAGCGAACCAACTTCGAACAAGTTTTGAGGTTTTCGATTGTTTTTCGAAATCATTTCGGTTGATTCGGTAGCGATCGTGAACTAAGTTTTTCAAGTTTTAAACTGGTAAGGGTAGTTTACAAAGCTTAAACGATCGTTTTTGATCGAAAAATTTTCACCCATATCGAGCTTTAAAATTCTCGTTCGGTTTCCGAAAAATCTTCGGTTGCTTCGTTCGAGAGTTTGAGAGATTTTTTCGAGATTTAATCAGTTGAGGAAGCTTAAGGGAACATAAACGATCATTTTTGATCGAAAAGTTTTAACTCATACTGATTTCCTAAAGTTTCGATCGTTTTCCGAAAAGTTTTCGGTTGGTTCGTTTGTGATTGTGGGTTGACCGGTTGAATTTTAATCTGTTAAGGACTGACCAGGGAGCTTTAACGATCGTTTTGCATTGAAAATTTCTAACCGTTTCGAAGCTTTACAGGTTGGCTCAACGAGGAAGACGATGAATAGTGTTTCCGTTAAGTGACGGTTAATTTTCTTACTTTTTGGTCCTTTTCCGTTAAGTCTCCGTTAGTCCGGTTAGTTTGTTAGTTTGGTTAGTTTTATTTCAGTTTTAGTCCTTTTTCCGTTAGTTTTAGTTAAGTCCGTTAGAAGTTTAATTTTTACACTTTTAGTCCCTCTAGTATTAGTTGTAGTTTGTGTCATTTTTAGTCCTTCTAGTTTTTTAGTTTTAGTATGTGTCTTTTTTCGTCCTTCTAGTTTTTTAAGTTTCTGTTTGTGTCGCTTTCAGCCCCCGTACTTCATAGTTTCGATCGTTTGACATCTTTGGTCCCTGCACTTTCAAGTTTCATCTCTCTTCAAAGCCGGAGCGAATACATTCTATTCGAAACGATCAAAATGGTGTACCTACCAAGGCTGCAGTCCAAAAGAGAATATGAAGAGTGGAAAGTTTATTTTTTGAACTGTGTGGATGAACATGAGGTGGGTCCCTACATCAGATTATCTTTGACTGAAGGGGAGATGCAATCCCAAATTCAGACAGAAGCTTCTCCTGTGGAAAAGGAGAAAAGAGAGTGGGCTAACAATGTAGCTCGGAATTATATGAAAAGTAGTATCACTAATGAATTTATTAGTGACATTTTCAGTGAAATTATTGGTCAAATAAATTCTAACAAAATGACAGGAAAAGAGCGGTGGGATTGTACTGAATGGTTGGTGTTAGGGACAAAGGGTTTATTAACAGGAAGAGAATTGGAAGCTGAGAACTCTGAGCTAAAAGGAAAGATCTCTATTTTGGAAGCTAAAACTCAGCAAATAGTCTCTGTTGAAAGTTCTGAGGAAAAGATTTCCGAACTGAAAGATGCAAATGCAGATCTTCAAAAGCGTTTATCTGATTTGGAGCAACTGCTTGCTAAACACAAATCTGATTTTGAGACTAAAGAGAAATCTTTCGCAAAGAAGATCTCAGAATTCTGGAGAAAATGTGCTGATGAGAAGAAAGAAGTTGAGCTGAAATGCATAAAACTTTCCCAGCAAGTTTCTGATTTTCAGAAAGTAATCATTCTAGAAAGAGAGAAGTTTGCCAAAGAGAAGAAGGCCATTGAACAAAAGAATGTTGGTGTCTTCAAAGAAATATCTGGCCAAAGAAACAATGCTGAGAAGGGATTTGAAGAAGAAAGAAGCTTGTTTGAGACTGAGATCAAAAAGCTTACTGCCAAGTTATCTGAACTATCTGAGAAGGCACTAAAAGAGCAGAAAACGAAGTCTGAGTTCACGAAGAAGATTGACCTGCTTGTTCAAGAAAGAGACAACTTCGCTTCAACGATTAAAGTGCTTGAAAAGTCTGTATCAAACTCAAATCAGAAATCTGTCTCTACACAAAGGTCAGTTAAATCTTTTGATCAGATTCGTAAAACTAACCTTTTCTATGAAAGCAATATAGATGGTTCAGGTACACGCTCTAGAAGAAAGAGATACATAGATAAGGAACTGGTCTGGAAGAAGAAACCAGTTGAAGATGAGCTGAAAGAAAAAGAATCATGTGTACATGCGGTCAATGCCAAGAAGAACAAAGCGAGTTAAAGTAAACCTGATCATATCTACTCGAGAGATCAATTACTCAGGTTATCAGGTAAGAAATACCACTGTTCTTATTGTCATACACATGATCACATTCACAAAACCAGTGATCATTTCTGGTATGGTTCTTATTCTATATCCCCTATAAGAACTGCAACTAACATTCGAGGACCCAAATACCAGTGGGTACCAAAACCGAAAACTGATTCTGTGTTGCAGGCACCTACTGTCAAGGGGGAGTAGAAGAACGATGGCTTCTAAGTAAATCAGCTTAGAACCCGGACTTCAACGAAGTTTGGCTTCTGATCACATGACAGATCAGGACCCGTTCTTCAACGTTCAGACTTGGATATTTTGCAAATATCCAGGGGGAGCTTAAAAGACCTAAATCATTATATCATGATTTGAGGGGGAGCTTAAAAGATAAATATTTTCTAATCCTAGATCTCTGATTGTTTGAAAGAAGAACAACTTTCGAACATGAAAAACGTTTTCTGAAATGTTCAAACCACTTCTTGTTCTCAAAAGATTTTATGAATTTAGAAGTGTGATTTTAAATGTTTTTTCATTTTTTGAGCTTTAATGTCTAACTGACTGTGTGTTTCTAAAGATCAATACTTGCGTATTATCTTATCCTTATACTGTAACGTATTCACACACACAGGTTCAGTACTTTGTTTGAATTTGTTATTACCATGTCTCATAATGAACCAATTTTTCGATGGTAATACCCCCATTTGAAATTCAATGTTGTTGAGCATCAATCATAATTTCTAATGTTGTGCTTTCATTGCTAAATTGTTTATATTTGTTCATATAAACAAAATATCCAATTCTTTGATACCCTAACCAGTTTAGTTGATCTGATTGATACATTGTCAGTTTGTCAAAGATCAATTGCTCAAATCTCCTGAGGATACTTTTTGACAGTGTTATCTTATTTGAGCTTAAATGTTCAAGTTAAACTGTTGAGCTACTATTCTTTTTAGGACTTACATGGGTTTTGTGTGAGAACTTAAACAAAACTTCCATGGATTCACGTTAACCAGTGTTTCCTACCCCAGAAGTTATTCTTGAGTGATTGAGGGGTGAGGGGTCTTAACTCAAAGAGTGGGGGAGATAACTCATCCGGTTGAGTTTTTCTCATTGTGTGGAGCGAAAAAAAAATGGAAAAGAGAGTTTGGTTAGAAGTGAGCATAATGACAAAAAGAAAGAGGGTGTGAGAACAGAGTTAAAAGAATATCAGAACTCTGCACCAACCACTTTCTGAGCCGGGCAACCACATCTTCTGATTGGTTCACATTCATTGGTGACCATCATTGAAACAGGCACCTAGCCCATGCCAACTCTTGCATTAACCCCACCAACCACTCATTTCTTTCTTAACAAAGAAATGTTTCATTTTCTTTGGGGACGCAACATATCTGCTATCTAGTCTTTAATCGGAAGATTTAGATATTGAAAAAGAAGGAAAGTTGCCCCACCTTCGCACCTTTTTCATGCACATTGAGTCCGTGTAATATCTGTTGCTGTCTCAACAGTTTACACAATTTGAGCCTGATAAAGCTAAGTAGCTTCAATCATTCATACACTTGCACGAGCACACAAGGAATGAGTTTTCTTGTCATAACATTCATAGAAAATTACTTTGTAGTTTTTCGATGATTGAATGGAAGCCCTGGGGGAGTGATCATCAAAAAAACTCCTTTCCAATGTACATCCGTTGTACAAGGTGGCTCCGTGCTAATTACAGGCCTACTAACTGTTTCATCTGTTGAATCAGGGTTACCTTGTTCATTATGTCTGAATTTGAAATGATTCGGATATATATATTTCATGAATTGACGGATACTCAGATCACAGGTGGGAAAAGTCAAATTATCATCAAAGGAGAGATCAAAGAATATGTTTAAATTGAAGACTTTTGATGATCATGATGCTCACAATCATCAAAAAGGGGGAGAAATGTTTACAATATTCAATTTCAATGTTTTAAAGAAAGAAAGTCAGTTCTGAAGACATTCTAGAGATCAAGGAGATGAATATATGATTTTAATGCTAAATTTGTTTGTCTGAAGATAGTGAAGATTTCAAAGATTGAAGATTTCAAAGTTTGTATTGATTCTTTCCCGTATCATATGGTGTTTGCTACAAGTTTGTTCCTCCTACGCGCTGATTGAAACAAGTTCTTAAACTGAAAGCTTATTCAACTCGCGGTTCAAAGACAAATTCTTTGTTTTAAACTGAAGATGCACCGTGGAAAGTCACGTTATTCTCACATTATCTTTCTTGTGTGCTGATCCGATGTGATTGAGTTTCTACAGTTGAAAGCTGCTTGATAGTGCGTTCAGTCGAGGCTACTGTACATTGAATCTGGTTACAAAGTTGATACTATGAAGACCAAGAGCTTTATTCAAGGGGGAGCGTGGAAAGTCATGAAAACTTGCAACACCAAAGTTCTTCAAAGATTCAAGAGGGAAAGAAGATCAAGGCCTGAAGTTTTTCAAGTTGTTAAATGCTTTATTCAACTTTAGGGGGAGATTGTTAGGACTGAAAGTCCTGAGTGCTGAAAGTGGAATAAAGTATTTATAAGGGTTTGATTTGTAATTAATTGAAAGTTATTTTATTAGATGGGCCCAAGCCTATTAGCCCATTAGGCCTGTAAGCCTAAGTATATAATGGCTATTTTAGTTCTTAACTAGGTTAGACAGTCGCATTTCATAATTCTCTAGTCAATAGGTTTACATATCCTTATCAGAAATCCTTTCTGTAAACCTGTAACCCTTTGAGTTCTTATCAATCATATGACTAGAGGTTGTGGCTAATATATTGTTCTTCATTGATTATATCTGTTGATTGCACTGTACTGGGATCTACAAGTGTGCTCAAGGCTTTCATCTCTATCTGCCTTGTCTTTCTTTCTGCATCCGTCTTTGGTGGGGTTCTTTTTCCATCTTCACCAATCTTTCCTGCATCAGATGGGCCATTCTCAATGATGTCCCACATGGAGTAATCTGTGAGGAGAATGTATTGCTTGATTCTAATCTTCCACATGTCAAATTCATTGGATCTGAGCATTGGAACCTTTGAGACAAGAGTACTGTTTGATTCAACTGTGTTTTCCATGATGAATAAGATTTCTGAGAATACTAGCTCTGATACCACTTGTCAGGATCTTAATTCTTAACAAGAATAAACACTCAGAAACAATATTAAAGGAGTTTGCGGAATAACACTTTAATATTCAAAGATCAATGAAACAGTGAATCAGAATCTCAACTTGTAAACTTTATTGAATGGTTATAAAGCTACAAGATTTCACACACAACCTCAATATTGATGAACAGGCTCACCAATACGAATTCTACTTCTCTAGAACTAGGATTATAAACCTTGAGGTTGATTATCTCTATGAAAACAAAAAAACTCAAAATTAATTCTCTTTTCTAAAGTTACAAACTATTCTATACATATACTGAAGATAAAAGATAATTACAAAGAATAATAGATCTTCAGTATAATCTTCCAAAGTTATCTCCAAGCTTTCCATGAATATCTCCATTCAGTACAGTTGTCATCCTTGCCATCCGAAGTCTTCAGCAACATTAATACTTTGAGCAGTATTAAGTTCAGCAGTAATAACTACTAGCAATACTAAAATTGCTTAGCAGTAGTAACTTCATCAAGCAGTATTAATCTTGACTAGCAGCATTAATCTTTCTCAGCAGTAGTAACTTCAGAAGTAGTAACCATTTAGTGCTAGCAGTATTAACTATACTTGTATAATTCTGAATTCCCAACAGTGAGAATTGCTTGATAGATTGGGATTTTGTAATTCACAATATCTCTGATAGGACTTCCAGTTATCACTGAAGTAAGATTTTAAGAATATACTTTTCAAACTGTTCCGACAATATCACAAAGATATGCGATTGGAATCTTAAAGATTCGTGCGTGTGTGAAAGAAATATAAATATGTATCTTTTCGGATCAAAGATTGATTCAACCTGGGACACAAGTTATAAATCAATAGACACAGTGAGATGAATATGAAGTTCGGAGACTGGAGCTGATGTCTTCCTTTTTCAATATCTAAGACCTCAAAGTGAGGAATAGATAGATTATGTGCTAAATCTCCGTGAATATATGAAACAAGTATCTTTTGTGAGATACTTGAGTGGCTAGGTGGGGTGACACGAGTTATCAACACTGGGTCCATGTCTGTTACAATATCCATCTCCAAAGAACGAGAATGAATAGATTGTGTGGTAACCCAGATAACTAACTCGGTTTGGTAAGGACCAATAATTCTTTTAAGTCCTGTCACATCCTCACCATATTATTTTCACTCCGAACTCATCTATCAATCTAGACCCCTCACTGATATCTAAGAATGGGATGTGTTTCTTGGGTATGTCCTTTCGGTTCTGGATTTGACCATAGAAACTTTATGAGCCCTAACACTCCTTTAACTCACCAAGATAGAACATTGAAGTAAAGTTTTGGATTAGAGATAATCATAAGTCAACAAACATTTAAGAACGAGTCCTGAACTGAAGTGTTTAGAAGTCGATATGAAAGTTAGGAAAAAACTGGTACTTCCCCTCAAAAGATGGCATAACCCTTGATTGTAGTCATGTGACGTGAATGATCTGAATTAAATCACACATGACATTCCTGCAAAACAGATTAGACAGATTTGGTTTTGGTAACCATGCTTTGATGGATCCTTGATGGTTAGTTGCCTTAACGTTGAAGCTATGAAACTGAGGATTGGGGATACTATAAGTACCGTACCAGCTATTGACATACCTGGAATCCACAAAGTCTCTATTTCCACAATAAGTGCAACATATATTTGATCGGTTTAGACTGATCAACTTAGTTGTGGAATAGACATGAGTCGATGACTTTGAATCGACTACAGGAGATTTGTGTGACGTATTTCCACCACTGTCTTTTGTAGTTGATTTCTTTTTCCAAATCATTTTCACTTTTCGAAACACTTGATTATCTGTATTATCAAACAAGAGAATTATAGAAAAGATTTGAAGGGGGAATCCGATCTTTTGAAAACTCATTTGATTTGACACAACTCTTCGAAGAAATAGTTGTAGAAGTTGAACTTGAAGAATAAGGAGACTGAACAACAGTATCGGGACTGTCTTGTTCAGATAAATCGGCTTTGAAATTGAGTTCTTCAAGTTTCTTGACTTTTAGGGATAAACCATTTCTTTCTTCGAGAATTGAATCAAATTGTTTTTGTAAATCATGTTTTACCTTCTGATCTTCCAAAATCTTTGTCATTAATTCAGACAATTTCTGTGAAAGCTTACGAATTTCTGTTTCGAAAAACTTCTTTTCACTTTCAAAGTCTTTTTCGATACTGTTGCGTTTATCAGATATTTCTTTGAAAACCGCAACATTTTTCTTTTCAAGCACTTTCTTTGCCGTTTCAAAACCTTTTCGCTGTTTTGCAAAATTATCTCTCTCAATTATCAACACCTTTTCAAAATCAGAAATCTGTTTTGAAAGTTTTGCATTTTGAAGCTCAAAAGACTTTCTTTCCTCGAAAATCTTCTTTGAAAGCTCGAGAATCTTTCTATCGAAAATTTTCTTTTCATTTGAAAAGTCTACTTTTTCTTGTTCAAAAATAGAAAGCCTTTCTTGAGATCAAGATTTTCACTCTCCACAGCTTTCAGTTTCTCTTCAAGTTCCAGAGTCTTCTCTTCTTGGGATTCAAAATTCTCTGATTTTCAAACTTTTTCGATAGTTCTGAAAATTGCTTCTTCAAAACATCATTTTCTTCAGCAAGTTTTTCTTTTTCTCTTTTTAAACTTTGTGCCCAACTCAGGTTATCAGCATTTTCACTATTAAATTGCACAAGCACAATGTAATTGTTTTCCAATATGGCTTCAAGAACTACAATCTTAGATTTGAGATCAAAAATTTCTTGTTGATAAGAAGAATAAGACATTGTTACTTGAACAAAACGATCGTAAGACGATCGCGATTTGATTCAATAAAGTCAGACAGAGTAATACACAAAAAACGCAAAAAAAATGTTCCCCTCCTGCGACTTAGCACCGGGTGGAGCCGCGGCACAGGCGGCGTGGGCGGCGCGTAGCCGGGTGTGGTCGAGGCCGAAGCCCGGGTGTGATCGTGGCCGAAGGCCGGTTGTGGCAAGGGCCGAAGCCTGGTTGTGGGCAAGGGTCGAAGCCTGGTTGTGGCAAGGCCCGAAGCATGGCTTGGGACAACCTGGCTTGAGACAACAGGGTCTCGCGAGACTTGGGTAGGGTAAGAACCGGGTTTAGCGGCGCAGATGACCCTAAACTAAAAAAAATTAAAAACTTTTAACCGAAAACCAATAAACTTTAGCAATGATTATTGATTAAATTCAAAAATCTAACACCCTTTCTATCGATTATCGAGCCAAAAACAATGATTTTTCACTAAAAACTGAAGAACACAGTCTAAAAATTTTAGATCTATAAAACCCAAAATCCTAACACTGATCATTCAACTCTTAAATATTTTATGTTAACGAAGGATGCAAAACCAAGACTAATCCGTTGGATATTACTTTTGCAGGAATTCGACATTGAGATTGTGGACAAGAAGGGTACAGAATATCTGGTGGCGGACCATTTATCAAGGTTGGAAGGACTGGATAAAGAAGATATGGTGCCCATAAATGATTTTTTCCCGGATGAACGTTTGTATGCCATAGAGGCATCCGACCCATGGTATGCAGACGTAGTGAACTTGTTAGCAAGCAGTGTGGTTCCTCATGGCTTAAGTTCACATCAGAGGCGTAAGTTCTTTGCCGATGTGAAACACTATTTTTGGGAGGAACCATACTTATACAAACATTGCGGAGACAGGTTGATTAGACGGTGTGTACCAGATGAAGAAAAAGCAAGTGTGCTCAAGCATTGCCATTCTCTAGAGTGTGGCGGTCACTTTATCACAGATCACACCACATCTAAAATCCTGCAATCCGGATTTTATTGGCCCTCTTTGTTCTAGGATGCCCGGACTTTCATAAGTTCGTGTGATAGATGTCAAAGAGTTGGGAATATCTCCAAAAGGAATGAAATGCCAATGAAGATTTTCATGGAAGTAGAGATATTCGATGTGTGGGTCCACACTACAATATCAAGTTTTATAACAACAACACATTAACGATTACCAACTTGTATTGATTAATAGAAATGGTTACAAGGTTCGGTATTGATCGATTGAGGCCTTTCTCTATGTGTTCTCTCTGTTTTACACCTTGAGTGTGTGTGTTCTTATGTCTGATATTTTCTTAGAGTCTTGAACACACTTGCTTCAACCAACATACATAATATCTAGAAAAACAACATCTAGATATTATATCTAACTACTATCTAGATATTATAGTTAAACTAATTAAAATAATTACTTAAACAATAAAATACAATTCAAACTAACTTTGACTATTTTATTACAAACGACTTAGACTAATATTAATGAGACGACTTTTCTGCTTTAGCTTCAGATTGCGATCTTCGTATTGTATGATCTTGAATCCAATGAGACTGTGTCCTAACAATCTCCCCCTTTGGATCAAGATCATTACGAAAATGATTTAGCAATACGATCTTCTCTTTCAGCACAGAAGATGGAATCTCTTTCTTAGTCTTCAAGATATAGTAAACTCCCCAAAAGATGTAGATTATCTTTCTTGGATGTTGGGAAGAAATTATCTTCAGTTTTAGCTCGAAATTCTTCAGCAAAGTATCTTCAAAAGAAAATTTCTGTTGAATCAACATATCTTCAGAATACTTGCTCTTTGAAGAATCTAATCTTGGACGTGATTCTTGAAACATGTGATCTTTGCCATTTCTTGTGTAGTCATTCTCCCCCTTTTTGATGAGAAGTGTAACAATTTCATCAAAACTTTTTGTCAAGAAATGTTGATCATTAGAAGCCTCTGATTCGTCAAAGAAATAGATATTTATCCAGATCTTTGCAAATCTAGACAAAATAGTCATGTAACACCTGTAGCAATAAACAAATCAGTTAGAAACGCCTGTCAGTAACACTAAGTCACTTTGTAACGAATACACAATGGAAAGGAGCTGTTTGATATTGACTCCCCCAGGGCTTCCATTTAATCATCGAAACACCACAAAGGTAATTTCTATAAACGTTATGACAAAGAAACTAATTCCTTGTGTGTTCGTGCTTGTGATAGAAAGAATTAAGCACTTGATGATTGCTTATAGGGCTCGAAATTGTGTAAACCACTGAGACAACAGTAAGTTAAACACAGACTCAATGTGCATGAGTGAAGTGCGAAGGTGGGGCAGACTTCCTTCTTTTCAATATCCAGATTTCCAAATGAAAATCAGATAGCAAATGTGCTTCTTCCCCTTTGAACTTGAAACATTTTCTTGTTAAGAAGTAAATGAGTAGCTGGTGGGGTAAATTCAAGAGTTGGCATGGGCTAGTTGCCTGTTTCAATAATGATCACCAAAGAGTTGTGAAACACTAGAAATGTGGCTGCTCGGCTCATAAAAAGTTGGTGCAGAGTTGTGATATTCTTTTAACTCTGTTCTCACACCCTCTTTCTTTTAAACATTTAGCTCACTGCTAACCGAACTCTCTTTTTCATGATATCTCATCACTCTTCCATACTCATTTCTTTTGACTCCTCACACCCAATCACTATGGATTAACTTCATGGGTAGAAATCACTGGTTAACGTGATTCCATAGAAATTGTGTTAAGTCCTAGCACACTGATCCCGTATATCCTATAAAGAATATGTTCCTCAAAATGATTTATAATCATGTAAGCTCATGTAGAACATTTAAAGTACACTCCCGAAATATAAAATCTTATGAAAAATTAGGAAGTGGTTTGAACGTTTAAGAATATGTTTTCAATGATTGAAAGTAGTCCTTCTTTCAATCACATATGAGATTAAGATAAAGGAATATACCTTTAAGTGCGATCTTACATCTCATGAAGCTTAGCTTAAAGTCATAAACATATGATCGTGTAAGCTCTTCTCAAAAATTCTGCAAAAATCTTAAGTCAAGTCAAAGAAACTTTATTCACAAATATTGAAAAGACAAAAAGCAGTAAAACTAATAACTTCTCTTACTCCCCCTGAAATTATGCATTTGAAAAAATTATCATTGAAAAAAAAATATGCATTTAAAATTTCAGACAAATATGTACTCCCCCTTGAAGGTTGATTTCCTCGTTGGAGTATCGGAGTATAATCTCTCATATCAGCATTGGAGTAAGGTCTTTTGATCATTGAAGTGTGGGTCTTGAATGTTGTATTCAAGAGCCATTCTTCTTTGAAGCACGGGTTCTAAGCTGATTTACTTAGAAACCACTTTGACATTGATGTCCAGGTCTTGAGCTGATTTACTCAAGAACCATTCTTCTTTGAAGTGCGGGTCTTGAACTGTGTTATTCAAGAACCTTTCTTCTTCTACTCCCCCTTGACAGTAGGTGCCTGTAACACATTATTAGTTTTCTTTGGTACCCACTGGTATTTGGGTCCATTTGTGTTAGTTGCAGTTCGTGTGGGGGTAATGGAATAAGAACCATACCAGTAATGATCTTTGGTCTTGTGAACAGGATCATGTGTACGACAGTAAGAACGAGAAGTTTCCTTACCTGATAACCTGATCATTTGATCTCTCTTGTAAACATGAGCAAGTTTACTTTTCAGCGCATTGTTCTTCATTTCAGTATGCGTATGTACACATGAGCTTTCATCTTTAACTGGTTTCTTCTTCCAGAAAAGATTTTCTTCCTTGTAGCTCCCTCTTCTCTGAGGTGAATCTTAGTATGAATCTGATTTGAAGATTTAGATTTATCAGGAAAATCAAATTTCTGAGATTGGCTTTTCTTGCGTTTACCAGAGGTGTTCGGTTTCTGTGAACGTTGATTTTTAGAAGCACTTGGTAAAGCCTTTCCTTTTTCAAGAAAAATAGAATGATCTGGAAGTGAAGCATTGAAATCAACCATATTTACTCCATCTATACACCCTCTTTCTTTAGAATTTAAAAAATCATTTGCAGACTCAAATAAGTCATCAAAGAAATCAGTAGAAGTGTGAGGTGCTTTTGAAACTGTAGAACACTTTGTAGATTTAGAATGATAAACAATGTTCTTCAAAACAGTAGAAAACTCATCTTTTTCTATATTCACCAAAATTCTTTCGTCAGATAAGATATTTTCTAACTCAATTATTTTGCTTTCTAATACGAGTGGAGGTAGATAAGTTTTAGCTTGAACAGGTTTTGCCTCCATCTCAGTAGAAGAATATGTAGCAAAAAATTCTTTTGAAAGAACTTTTGGTTTTTCCGAAAGATAACTATCATTCAGTCTTGCATAACAAAACGGTAGTTGCATTTTCTTCAAATTATTTCTATTTGTATCTTCTCTTGCCTCGACTTCTTCTGATGCTTTGGTAACAAATTTGGATTTCAAATGAGAAAGTTTACGAGCAGCATACATATAATCTGCATTATATAAACCAGGCTGATTTCTGATAACATGTTTCAGGTAATGAGGATTATTACAACCTAATCCCCATTTTGCTTTAAAATCAGCCTCTTCATTCGGTGTATTCATGAAAATAGTTTGATCTGTTTGGCCAATTGAGTAAAGTTTGGTTTCCAGACCATTTATCTTTTTATTTAGATTCTTGTTCTCAAACTGCAGCTTATAAACAATAACGGCAGTTTGTTTCTTTTCTAAATCAGATTTAAAATTTTGAGAAACAAAATCAGAAATCTTCTTTTCTAATCAATCGTTTTGAAGATTAAAATCAGAAGCAGATTTGCGTAGGGAATCCATGAGATCTTTATTCCCAATAACTGACTTATTTAGCTCAAAGATCTTTTGATTCCGCTTAGCAACTCTGCCTTTTTCCTTTTTCAGTTTCGACTGAAGGTCTTGAAGTTCGACCATCATCGCATCCAATTTAATCATAACATTATTTTCGGTTAAGTTCATTACCTCTTCAGCTGCTTCATCATCTGAATTATCATACTTTGCATGATTGGCCATCAAGCACATGTTAGCAGCTTCTTCATTCTCTTCTTCTTCTTCCTCTTCAGAATGATCTAACCAGAATTCGTCTTCAGCCATTAATGCTTTGCCGACTTCTTGTTGCTTGGCTAACATTAGTTTGTTCTGATAATACGCCGAATTACGAACCTTTGGCTTTCGACAGTTTGAGGCGTAATGTCTAGTCATGCCACAGTTGTAGCATATGATTGGGACATCGGTTTTCTTGTCTGTACTAGTGTAGTCATTCCCAAATTGCTTCCTTTCTCTTGGTTTCTTCTCTTGAGATCAACTTCCTTCTACTCTTTCTCTATGCTCACGGTTCTTGGATCTTGTTGAAGAATATCTCTGTGTATTTGAACCCGGTTTCTTGTAGAATTTCTTTTGGAATGCACGGGTCAGTAATTGCAGTGCTTGCTTGAGACTTTCTCCATCATCTCCATCAGATTCAGTTTCTGATTCAGAACTTGTAATTACTTTCTTCTTTTTCTTCTTATCTTTCACAACAAGTGCAACGGAATCAGGAACTTTCTCAACTTCCTTTTTCTTCTTTCCATTCCGTTTCTCTTCTACTTCCTCTTCGTTCTGCCTTAGTGTCTCATACACCTCGTGGAGTGGAATGTCAGACAGATCTTTCATCTGTTTCATTCTTCGTGTATGCTTCTTCCATTCTGGTTGAAGGACACTGAGAAACTTGACGTTGTTCTCTATCTGTTTCTTTTTAACTTTATTCTTTGAAAGCTCGTTCAGAAGCAGAACATATCGTTCATAAGTGTCAGCTAGGCTTTCATCTTCAAAGGCTTTGAATTCTTCGTAACTGGTTATACAGTTTGCGACTTTCATCTGGTTTCCAACCTTAGATCCCATCATCATCTTTTGAAGTTGATCCCACATCTTCTTAGCAGTAGCTTTGTAACTGTCTATTTTGATGTAAATATCATTCGGGATACTTTGAAGAAGTAAAGATCTTGCTTGCTTATCAGCTTTGAAACGGTTATTTTGTTCATCAGAAAATTGGGCATACTCTAGCTTAACAGTTTTCATCTTCTGTTCTCTTTCCACGTTCCCATCCTCACTGTCAGAAGAATCATCTTCAGCATCATCATTATCAGGTACTTGGACAGAAAGTGGTGCCATGGGACCTTCTTTTATTGATAAAAGAATGTTATCTCCGTTTACGTGTCGATCCACAAAGTCAAGAAATCTATCTTTCCATTGTTCGTAATCCCCTTTGAACAGAACTGGGGGTTTGACATCGGTACCAATGGAAAGAGCGTCTTTTGAAGTCATCCTGTATGATTAAATGTGCAATATGAACTTGGATTTGACCGTTAGTCCAGATAAAATTTGATCACACAAGAAATTTTGTCCCCCTAGGCAGACTTAGCACGGGGGTCCCGCTACCAAGTTAGCTGGTAGGGTTAAGGGTGTCAGGATCAAATTCTTAACAAGAATAAATTCTCAGAAACTAATATCAAAGAAGTTGCGGAATAACACTTTGATATACAATGTAACAGTAATCAAAACAATATATGATTAACAACTTGTAAACTTGTATTCAATAATCAAATCACAAGATTACACACTCAACCTCAATCTTGAAGAACAGACTCTTTCAAGACGAATTCTACTTCTCTAGAATTAGGATCTATGCCTTGAGGTTGATTCTCTCTAGAACAAAAACTTAGAATCAATTGATTATTGAATTTTCGAAAAAAGAGTTATCTACCTATTCTAAACAATACAATATATATATACTAAAGATAAAAGATAATTACAATTAATACAATATCTCCAGAATATCTTCCATCATTATCTCTAAGCTTTCCATAATCTTCAGTCCAATATTTCCAGAATATCTTCCATCATTATCTCTAAGCTTTCCATAATCTGCATCTTATAAGCAGTATTAATCATAAGCAACATTAATACTCTGAGCAGTATTAATCTCTTAGCAGTACTAATCTTGAAGAGCAGCATTAACTTTGTTCCAGCAACATTAACTACATCTGGCAGCATTAACCACAGAAGTAGTAACCATGATGAACTAGAAGTAGTAACCATGATGAACTAGAAGTAGTAACCATGATGAACATTAACTTCAGAAGTAGTAACCATGTTGAACTAGAAGTAGTAACCATTCAGCAGTAGTATCCATCCTTGGTATATTTCAGACCCAACAATCTCCCCCTAACTTAACTTTTCAAAACTGAGAAGTTAAGTTCTTCAGCATAGGGTCTTTATAATAATTTCAAAACTTTCTGCAATTACTAGTTCTTCTTGATTCAATTTCTGTTGTTATGTTCTTTTCTGTTTCTGGTGTAGTTACTGCTTTGTTTCAACTTCTTCACTTATCTCCCCCTCAAAATAAGATTTCGTATCAACTTGATTCTCCTTCTCATGTCTTCTCAAGTTCAGATGTTAAATCTCCCCCTTTTTGAAATGATCTTTTCATCTATTTTATCTCCATAATTTGATTGTGAACTTTCAGACTAATTGTACCAAGTGTATCCATCAATTCTTTGTAGTTAAACTGTCCTCACCTCCTTTAGGTGTGTTTACCACCCTTGAAGGATCCTTGGATCTTTTAGTAGAGATCTTCTGCCTAGCAGAAGCACCTTCTACTCCCTTGGTTTCTTGGCACCTGGGACCTTTAGATAATTACTCATCTAAAGTTGCCATGGGGAAGGTCTTAGATATGTTCACACTGTCCTGTCCTGCACTTTGTGCAAAGTCAGTAGTGTGAGCCTTACAACCCATATGCTCTTGCATCTCCTTATTGAGCACCTTCTTGAGGTTGGGAGACACCCCTGTGGTTTCCCTATGGATATTCTCTAAAGGAGAATCCTCCCTTAGAGGGATTAAAGGCTTAGTGGGTGAAGGTACAAGAAGGGAAGGAGCCTTCTTTACCTGTTTCCTTTTGTAAGTTTGGGTAATTGGAGAAGTGGGCTTATGAAGTAGGGACTGTGGGATAGATATAGAGTGGGAAGGTTGGGATTGGCTAGCAGTGGGATTGTCTAATGGGGGCCTTGACCCTGCTGCCATACCTTCTTGTGGTTGGGACACCACCATCATTGTTGAGAACAATGGGGTGTCAACTCCTTCAGAGTCTCTAGCAGATCTTCTCATGTTTGAGAAAATCATGCCTTTAGGGGGTTTAGGTACATATACCTCATCAAAGTGAGGTATGTCCGTCAATTCATTATTAAGTACTTCTTGTACAAACCTTGGATACAGATAAAAGCTTTTTGATTGATATCCAGGTTTGACATTAAATCATTGAAGATCATTTTTAGGTATAGAAAACTTACATTAGCAGTAGTAACACTTATCAGCAGCATTAACACAGACTGGCAGTAGTAACACATACCAGCAGCATTAACACAGTCTGACAGTATTCACTTAACTAGAAGTACTAACTACCTTTCAGTATTAGCAACCTGAAACACTTACAGACACAAGTTTAGTAGTACCATATACCATAAAATTTTCAAAAGTTACTTTTTCTTTTGAAACTATACCTTTTTCACTTTTCTTACCTTCTGCTGGATCAAAAGTAACATGTCCTCCATCAAATCTTTTAAAGAATTTGAAGGCAGTCCATATTCCTTGTTATGTGCCAAGAGCAACCATTATCTTCATTCCAATGGCTCTTCCTCTTGAGATTTTGATTGCCCTGCACACTTGATAAATCAGTTAGTCTTTGATGGAACCCAAGCCAAAGTGGTCTTGGGTTGACCTTTCTCATTTATATAATCTGTCAGTTTGGTCTGGATGAGTTGTTTAGGAATCTCATGGCTGGAATACTTTGTCAAGATTATAGGCTTGGCTGCATTACTACTAGAAGCAGCACTAGCCTTGTTAGCAGTACTAACTTGGTTAGCAGTACTAATCAAGTTAGCAGCACTATTCTTTTTAGCAGTACTATCTGGGATAGCAGTACTAATAGGTTTCTTTGCAATTGGAACCCAAACTTGAACAAAGTTGTTGGCTTTCTTTGTCTTTAAATTACTCCTTGGCTTATTTGAAGTATTTTTCTTAGTTTTAGCAAACTTGTTTTGAACATGAGACTTTTTAGGTGCTCTGTTCTCAGCCAATTGATTCCTTCCTTGCTTCCTATAACCAAAGGAGTTTTGAGTTTGTCTTTGAAAATTAACTCTTTGGTTGATAGGATTGAAATAACAATATCTGGCAACATGATTAAGCTTTCCACAGATAAAACAAGGTTTTGGTCTATTGATTTTACTCAGATCAACCCCTTGTTTTTGTGCCCACTGATTATTCCAGTTTCTCTGATTTCCCCTTGGTTTATCATGTTTTTGGGGCTCAGATTTATTGCAAGAACACTGTTTGCAAGGGGCAGGATTCACAACTGTGGTGTGCTTATAATGGACCTTCTCAGACTTTCCCTTAGTCTTCTCTATGTCCTTAGATTTGACCCAAGTCTTTCCACATCCCTCATTGGTGATAATGTGAGTTTCTAGAGGAATCTCACCACTCACAGTGTTCTCTTTACTCTTATCATTAGAGTTCTCTTCTTCAGAGTCTGTTTCAACCACCACTTTTTCTAATGGATCTACCTTAGTGGCTCCATCAGATAATTCCTTCCTATCCTTGGTCTCTAGCAAGTCTGATATAGGAGGGATGTAGTTGTTGTTGTATGGTGGTGGGGTGGTGTTATAGCCTATTCCTCTTCTAAGTTTGTCATGGATTTGCGTTTGGAGCAAAGAGTCCATTGCTTTTGAAGCATTGGAAAACTTCTCAATATCCAACTTGGCTTTCTCAAACTCACTCTTTATCTTCTCATTCTCCTCTTCTTTCTGTTTAAGCTTAAACTCATACTGATCTTTCTCCCACTTCCAGTAGTTTGTGTCATAAGAGTGTTGAAGCTCATTGGCTTGGAAACTCTTAATCTGTTCCTCAAAACTCTCAACAATTCTTACATAGTCTTTTATATCTCTCTCTAATCTTTTAAGGTCATCACTCATTGTCTGGTTGTGATCCCTGTACCTTTTAACAGTTTCAATACAGGTTTTAGAGCAAAGATTAGACATTACCTCTATGGGGATTTCTGTGTTTGAAGAATCTGAAACTTTAGCCATTGATGATTTCTGATTTCAAGAAAGAATGATGATTGCAGGTTTCTGAGAATACTGGCTCTGATACCACTTGTCAGGATCGAATTCTTAACAAGAATAAATTCTTAGAAACTAATATCAAAGAAGTTGCGGAATAACACTTTGATATACAATGTAACAGTAATCAAAACAGTATGTGATTAACAACTTGTAAACTTGTATTCAATAATCAAGTCACAAGATTACACACTCAACCTCAATCTTGAAGAACAGACTCTTTCAAGACGAATTCTACTTCTCTAGAATTAGGATCTATGCCTTGAGGTTGATTCTCTCTAGAACAAAAACATAGAATCAATTGATTATATAATTTTCGAAAAAAGAGTTATCTACCTATTCTAAACAATACAATATATATATACTGAAGATAAAAGATAATTACAATTAATACAATATCTCCAGAATATCTTCCATCATTATCTCTAAGCTTTCCATAATCTTCAGTCCAATATTTCTAGAATATCTTCCATCATTATCTCTAAGCTTTCCATAATCTGCATCTTATAAGCAGTATTAATCATAAGCAGCATTAATACTCTGAGCAGTATTAATCTCTTAGCAGTACTAATCTTGAAGAGCAACATTAACTTTGTTCCAGCAACATTAACTACATCTGGCAGCATTAACCACAGAAGTAGTAACCATGATGAACTAGAAGTAGTAACCATGATGAACATTAACTTCAGAAGTAGTAACCATGTTGAACTAGAAGTAGTAACCATTCAGCAGTAGTATCCATCCTTGGTATATTTCAGACCCAACAAAGGGGTAACGCCCTTGCGGGGGTATGGGGGCAGCGCCCCTAGAGAAAAAATTTATGACAATTAAAGACCCTATTGCAATTTTGAAAAATTCTCAGAGAAATATTCTAAGTATGGAACACTTTGCGTTTTTAGAAGGTTTGCACAAGAGGTTGGTTGCGCGAAGTTGAGTTTGCGTTTCACGTGGGATGCGCAAAGTTGAGTTTTCGTTTCAGGTTGGATGCGTAAAGTTGGATTTGCGTATCAGGTTGGATGCACAAAGTTGGGTTTGCGTATCAGGGTGGATGCGCAAAGTTGGGTTTGCGTATCAGGCGTGTTGCACAAAGTTGAGTTTGTTGCGCAAAGTTGAGCTTTGCGTATCGCTTGGGTTGCGCAAAGTAGAGCTTTGCGTATCAGTTGGGTTGCGCAAAGTAGAGGTTTGCGCAAGTTCGTCCCTGCAACTTCGAATTTCAACGATTAGCAGTCCTAAACTCCTAACAAATGACCACAAACACTTCTAGAACAGTTTGTTACCACTCGATTTCGATAAAAATCACTTTTTGAAGAAAAAATCGATGGCACAGTGACTTTTTGGTCGTGAAAAGTTTTGCACTAAAATCCCAAAATTTAAATCGATTGAAGTCCTAACTAAAATCAAACACAACCAACTCAATTTAGCACACAAATCGATCAAGACCTGATCGATTTCTAACCCAAAAACACACTAAATCACGAAAATGATTTTGAAATGAAGAACACAGAGTCATTTTTCTTTAAACTTGATTTGAATCTAATATCAGGCTCTGATACCAATTGTGAGTCCACACTACTATATCAAGTTTTATAACAACAACACATTAACGATTACCAACCTGTATTGATTAATAGAAATGGTTACAAGGTTCGGTATTGATCGATTGAGGCCTTTCTCTATGTGTTCTCTCTGTTTTACACCTTGAGTGTGTGTGTTCTTATGTCTGATATTTTCTTAGAGCCTTGAACACACTTGCTTCAACCAACATACATAATATCTAGAAAACAATATCTAGATATTATATCTAACTAATATCTAGATATTATAGTTAAACTAATATAATATCTAAACTAATTAAACTAATTACTTAAACAATAAAATACAATTCAAACTAACTTTGACTATTTTATTACAAATGACTTAGACTAATATTTATGAGACGACTTTTCTGCTTTAGCTTCTGATTGCGATCTTCGTATTGTATGATCTTGAATCCAATGAGACTGTGTCCTAACACGATGTTTGGGGAATAGACTTCATAAGCCCATTTCCGCCGTCATACAAAAACGAATATATTTTAGTGGCGGTGGATTATGTGTCCAAGTGGGTCGAAGCAATTGCATGACCAAGGAATGACTCTAAAGTTGTTGTTAACTTTCTGTGCAAACACATATTTTCAAGGTTTAGGGTTCCGCGTGCATTGGTAAGTAATGGTTGTAGTCATTTTTGCAACCAATTCTTAGATGTCGTACTTAAAAAGTATTTTGTTACTCACCGGGTCACTACACCTTATCATCCCCAAGCTAACGGGCTAGCTGAAGTATCCAACCGGGTGCTCAAACAGATTTTAGAAAAAAACGTGTTAAACCCAGATATCTAGTTGATAAACAAACACACAACACAATAAAGATCAAGAGATAAAATAGATCAGAATAACATACCACGATCCTTGATTAAACAATGAAAACCTTGTGTGTTCTTGATACATTGAATGTGATTACAGAGAAAACGGCTACCTCACTAATATGATAATTATTGTAACCTATGAGGATTATCAGAGTTAACCCTAAAACCTGATTAACAAAACCTATAAATACTTAGGCCGTATAAGCCTAATGGGCTTATGGGCTTGAGGCCCACAAATAAACTAACTTTCATCTAAATACAAATTAGACCTTCTAATTAACTTTAACACAATTGCAATTTAAACCCTTAACTTTAACTTTAATCTTGAATACAATTTATGATCCAACAATCTCCCCTTTTGGATTCAAGATTAAAAAAAAAATTGGCAATAGTCTTCGGGTCTTCACTTTTCTTGAAAACTTCAGATACCTTCAGATATGACGTTTGAAAACTGTATCTGATATAACGTTGACAGCTTCACAATAAAATTTGTAGCTTTCAGTCTTCATCTTCCTCTTTCTTTCAATGAAGTGTCTTTATGACGATAAACTTCAAATAGGCTCAGACACTTTGATGTCTTTGAATTCTTCAGCAGTCTTTACTTCAAAACTTCAAAAATTCTTGTATATATCTTCCTCTTTGAGTATTCTCCCCCTTTTTGATGAGTGGTGAGAATCATCATCATCAAAACAAATCAAAACAATCTCCCCCTTGTCTTTATAGACTTCAATTAAGCACTATCTTCATGTACGGATCCCTGTGTGGAAACAAGAGCAGTCTCTCCAAATGGAAAGAGTGATTATTTCAATCTTTGCAGATTCAAATAAAATAAATGTGGTAACCCTGAATCAACAAATGACTCAGTTGAAATGCCTGTCAGTAACACAAAGTTACTGAGTAACACAAAGTTACTATATAAGGAGCTGGTTTTGATGTTGGCTTCCGAGGACTTCCATTCAATCATCGAATAACACATAGTTATCTATGAACGTTCTGACAGAAAACAAATTTCTGTGTGCTTGTGCATGTGTATGAAAGAACTAAGCATAAATGATTGCTTTTCAATTTAGGCTCAAAGTATGTAAACTTTTCGAGACAACAACAAATTATACAAAGACTCAATGAGAAAGGGTTCGAAGGTGGGGCAACTTTCCTTCTTTTTCAATATTAGTATCTTCCAAATGAAGAACCAATAGCGTATGTGCTGCATCCCTAGAAAATGTGAAACATTCTCTTTTTGAGAAAAGAATGAGTAGCTGGTGGGGTTGTATGCAAGAGATGGCATGGCTAGGTGCCTTTTTCAATGTCATTCACGAAGAAATGTGAAACAACAGATAATGTGGCTGCCCGGCTCAGAAAGAAGTTTGGTGCAGAGTTTGATATTCTTTACTCTGTTCTCTCACCCTCTTTCTTTTAATCTTTTAAATCTTACATCTAACCAATCTCTCTTTTCCATTTTACCTCGTCGCACACCATCACTCAATTCTTTTGACCCCTCTCCCCTCAATCACTCAGGGAATACTTCCTGGGTAGGAAACACTGGTTATCGTGAATCCATGGAAGTTCTGTTAAGTTCTCACTGAATCCCATGTATTTTCCTAAAAGAACGTGCTGTTCAACAGTCTTTTGTACATGAAAGCACAAAGGAATACAAACATGAAGAATAAAAATTTGGAGAAGTCAAAACATAAGATGTTTGACAATGCAATTCTCCCCCTCAAACTAAAAAGAGTTTGCCAATTAAGCTCTAAATTAAGTTCTAAGTGAGTTTTTTTACGTAAGCTTATAGGCGATTAAGCTCCCCCTCAACTGAAGAATTTTTTTTTTTAAATAAATTAAAAACAAAACACTGAAGTACGGGTTCTAATCCGATGTGATTAGAAGCCATAGTTAATTGAACACACCTGCATATAAAAGAAATTATGGTAATCATTTGTGAAAATGATTCCTCTATTGTTAGCAGCAGTTGTAGAATAAACCACAAGATCAAAACTTAGAATACTCCCCCTAGAATCATGAGTAAGGTCTAAGATGACATGTTCAACATACCAAGTTTGCTGATGATAAAGTGGAACCTCTTTTCATCCAACGGCTTGGTGAAAAGATCAGCTAACTGGAAGTCAGTTTGAACAAAATGCATTTCGATATCACCTTTTTCTACATGATCCTTGATGAAGCGATAACGTACATCTATATGCTTGGTTTTCGAATGCTGAACCGGGTTAGCAGTTATGGCGATTGCGCTTTTGGAATCACAATAAATAGGAACACGCTTGTAGTTGTATCCAAAGTCCCTTAACTGTGTCTTCATCCAGAGGACTTGAGAACAGCAGCTAGCAGCAGCTACATATTCAGCCTCGGCAGTGGATGTTGAAACACAATTTTGTTTCTTTGAGGTCCAACTTACAAGTTTATCACCTATAAATTGACATGATCCAGAGGTGCTTTTCCGGTCTAGCTTACATCCTGCATGATCAGCATCTGTAAAGGAAATTAGTTCAAAACGAGAATCCTTTGGATACCAAAGGCCTAAATTAGGAGTGCCTTTGAGATATCTAAGGATTCACTTAACAACATTATAGTGCAACTCTTTAGTATTAGACTGATATCTCGCACAAAAACATGTGGCAAACATTATATCTGGGGGACTGGCAGTCAGATAAAGTAAAGAACCAATCATGCTACGATACACCTTTTGATCAACATGTTTTCCAGAGGGATATTCGTCTAAGAGTGTACCAGTAGCCATTGGTGTTTTCATGATTGAACTGTCTGACATATTGAACTTTCTTAACATGTCTTTTATATATTTAGCTTGATTAATGAAAATGCCTTCGGGTAATTGCTTTACTTGTAAACCATGAAAGAAATTTAACTCACCCATCATCGCCATTTCAAACTTTGTTTCCAGGATTTTCGAAAAGTTCTTGCAAAATTTCTGATTTGTCGACCCAAATATTATGTCGTCAACATAAATCTGAATGAGAATCAAGTCCTCACTTGCCTTTTAAGAAATAAGGTAGTATCAACCGTACCTTTCTTGAAACAAGAAGCTAAGAGAAATTTAGTGAGAGTTTCATACCAGGCTCGTGGTGCTTGTTTAAGGCCATAAAGCGCTTTGTCTAACACATAGACATGATCAAGGTGATGAGGATCAATGAAACCTTTAGGTTGAGCCACGTAGACCTCCTCATGCAGAACGCCGTTTAGGAAATCCGACTTTACGTCCATTTGATAAACTGTAAAGTTCTTGTGCGCTGCATATGCCAAGAAGATTCTGATGGCTTCAATCCTTGCAACCGAGGCGAATGTTTCGTCGTAGTCAATGCCCTCCTGTTGACAGTACCCTTTTGCAACCAAGCGAGCTTTGTTTCTCACAACTACTCCAGCCTCGTCTTTCTTGTTTCTAAAAACCCACTTAGTTCCAATAACAGATTTACTTTTAGGTAGTGGGATCAAGCGCCAAACCTTGTTCCGTTCGAATTGGAAAAGCTCGTCTTGCATAGCAGAAATCCAGAAGGGATCACGTAGAGCTTCTGATGCTTTCTTTGGTTCTAAGGAACTAAGGAAGCTTGAAAACATGCATAAATTTGCTGATGCGGACCGTGTCGTGACACCAGATTGTACGCCACCTATCACGTTATGCAGGGGATGATCTTAGTCCAACGATGTGTGCTTGGTAAGGATTCAACTGTTTGTTGCGTATTTGACGCATCGTTTTCATCGTGCACAACAGGTAGATCCACAGATGTACTCGAGACATCTTGTACTGGTGTTTCTGATACTGAAGCTTCTAGACTAGCGGTTGAAGTACTTGTGACTTCATTTCCAGAAGGACTATCTGCAGAGACAGATTCAACATTAGTAGAGTTAGAAACTAACGGTTTACATGTACCTGATGGAGATGCAGTTTCAGTGACTTGTTCGGAAGGTCCAGACATATCTTCAGAAATAGCAGGGACCTCCGAGCTTGTTGTTGTTGTAGATATGCCTTTGTCAAAATCTGCACAAATATCATCGAAGGCATCAATAAACAGTAAATCTAACTCAGATGAAGTAGAGTTAGAGTTAGAAGTAGTAGATCCTTTAGAAGTTGGTTCTATTCTGGGGTGAATAGAAGCTTTGTTCTTAAGCACTAGTTCTGAATTGTTGTGTCCAGAAGTCCTTGTAGATATCTCATCGAATGAGACATTCATGCTCTCAACAACCGTCTTGGTTCGAATAATGTAAATTCGATAAGCTTTGGATGTTAGAGAGTATCCAACGAGATATCCTTCATCCGCTTTCTTATCAAACTTGGATAGTCCTTGACGTTCTCGCAGAATGTAACACCTGCAACCAAAAACACGAAGGAATTTGATGTTAGGTTTACGATTGTTAATTAACTCATATGCTGTTTTGTCAAAGCGTTTGCCCACAAAGGTAAGATTCTGAGTAAAACATGCTGTTGCGACTGCCTCGGCCCAAAGATACATAGGTAGATCTGAATAAGCAAGCATAGTACGAGCGGCTTCAACAAGAGTGCGGTTCTTCCGTTCAACAATGCCATTTTGCTGTGGAGTGTAGGCTGCGGAGAAATTATGTGAAATCCCCACAGAAGTAAGATAACTCTGTAAGGTGTCATTCTTGAACTCCGTACCATTGTCACTGTGAATAGTTCTGACTTGCAATTGAAGATGTACTTGAATGCGCTTGATGAAAGCGATAATCAATTCTGGCGCATCTGACTTGTTGCGAAGAAACTCGAGCCATGTATATCTCGAATAGTCATCTATCATTACTAAAACGTACTTCTTACCATTGATAGCCGCCGTTCGCATTGGGCCACAAAGGTCCATATGAAGAAGTTCTAGTGCAGATGAGGTTGATGATTCAACTTTGGACTTGAAGGAGCTTCGCTTCATTTTGCCCATCTCACATGCAGAACATAGTGAGTCTTTCTTAAACCTCATTTGTAGTAGACCTTTGACCAGACCTTGTCTCTGTAGCTTAGCTATGGATCGGGAATTCTGATGAGACAAGCGGCGATGTCACGTCCACGATTGTGCTTTAGAAGCTTTGGCTAGTAGACATACTGGACGTGTGGCAGACAGTGTAGGAAAATCTACATAGTATAGATTTCCATGGCGCTCAGCTTTGAAGACTTCGTAACCATCGGGATCCTCAAGATAACAATGAGTTATTGTGAAGCGGACTTTATATTTCATGTCACAGAAGTGACTAGTACCGAACAAATTATGATCAAGCCATTCTACATATGACACTCTTTGAATCTTCACAACTCCATTATCCAGCATTCCATATCCTCTGACGTGTCCTTCTACTTCAGAATTTGCAAAACGAACTGCTCCGGCAGGCTCCTCCACATAGTTATACAAGAGGTGCTTGAATCCTGTCATGTGGCATGAACATCCAGAATCTATCACCCACAATCGACAGGCCTGCAAAAGAGACATTTAGTTTTGCTTAGGTACCCATATCAAGATGAGTCCTTCGCGGTTAGCTTGACGCAATTCAGGAATATCAACAGGTTTAACTTTAACCCTCCATTCATAACGGGGTTTTGGAACCCATTTCCAAACCATCTTAACATTTAATTCCTGAAAATGCTTCTTAGATTTAGAATTGGCAACCTTAGCTTGAAACACTTTGGGTTGTGTGGAAGAATTAGAATTAGAATTGGAATGAAGGTTCACTTTAGCTTTTCTTTTACTCTTTTTGGACTTAGGAGTGGGGTAGTATTTGAAAGAATTATCCCAACAGTGTTTGCAATATAGATTCTTTTGAGCAAAATTCATAAACTTAGATTTATCAGAACAAATCTTATATTCATGTCCTTCAAAAGAATTACTTTTCAAAATAACGCTGTCTAAAATACAACTATTCGTAACAAAAGATTCACTAGAAGTCAAACTATCATTTTTATTCAAACTAGTATCTTTATTCTTCTTACTCCTCCTAACTCCATTTCCTTTTATATCTGAAACAGAAACAGAAACCTTGTTAGTCTCTATCTTAGAGGGTGGTTCTTTTCTAGAGTTACTTGAAGTCTCAGCCGTCTAAAAAATACTAGGTGGATATTCAGGACAATCAGAGTAAACAACTGAAGGTTTTGCAGGAGCATCAAATTCTGGATTAGTTCTTACCTTCCAGCTTGGGTCATTGAACAGCTGTTTATCATTTGAAGAATTTTTAAACTAAGTAATTTTCAAATCATTGATCTCTGTGCAAAGCTCTTGATTTTCTTTCAAAGATTTTTCAAGTTTAAATTTGAGATCAAAGTTTTAATCTTCAACCTCATCAAGAGACTGTTGCAACATATCAATTTGCTTCATCAATTCAGATGTATGATCACTCACAGAATTTGACTCCTTTGCAGTAGAAACAGGATCAGAATCTGAGGCATTCATCATTTTAGAAAACCTTTCCTCGGTCATGTTTTCAATAAACTCCATTTTATCAATTTTAGAACAAGATCCATTCGTGATGACAGTTTCTTCTTCAACCTCTTCAACAAGTAAAGGTTTAGAAGCAATGGGATTTGAGACTGATGGTATAGTAGATGGATCAACATCCAATTCATACTCATCATATTTGCATGCAGTCTCAGGTGGAACCGTGTCATTGCTGACTGATTCTTTTGAAGATGTGGTAAACAGTGAATCAAACTCAGTTAATTCGATCTTTCGAGTTTCATTGCTTTTGTTCAAATCACTGTATTTAAAACCAACTGATTTAATAGAATTTTGAGAATCAGTTTCACAAGACTTGTCCTTCCCTATTTCTTCTCGACCTTTGGTCTCTGTAAAAGGTTTAGAAGTACTTGATTCAACAAAGGTTGCACGAATGTTAGGAATGGGTCTGATTGCGGAGCCAAATTTATCAAAATTATATAAGTGATCCGGTGCCTTTTTCAAAATTTCGTTAGTTGGCACACCCAAACCTGGTTTAAGTTTATAAAATCTTTCATCTTGGAGTTTATTGGTCAACATATTTAATGTCTGCTCAGTCTGACCTCGTTTCATGTTAATATCCTCCAATTGCTTGATTTTGGTGTAAGCTTCATTTCTTTATTGAAAACAGACTCCGAATTTGATTCTAAACTCACCCTTTTCAGCATTAAGATTTACAAGATCCTTTTCTAAGCCAGATATTTTTCTTTTTAAAGATTCTTTTTCCGCTTTTAAACCATCCTTTTCTTTTTCTTTGTCTTCCACAACAACTTTTAACAATGCGTTTTCATCACGAAAACTTAAAACTGATCGATGTGCAGAGCTAAGTTTACCTTTCAATAAAGCGAATTCATCTTTCATACTATGTATTTGGGCCATTAGAGATTCAATAAGGTCAGAATTATCACTTACCTCAGAATTCGCATCTTCAGAATGTGCCTCAGAAGCTTCATCGTCACCATCCAGTTTTGCCATATAGGAAACTTGGGTGAAGTGTGCCTGCTCCTCGTAATCAGAACTTTAGAACATCTAGTTTTCTTCTTCAGCCATAAGCACCTTTCCTTCTTCAGCTTTCTTGGCAATGAGTGACTTCCTACATAGTACTCTGATTTCTTGACTTTCTTGAATCTGCAATCTCTGGAGAAGTGCCCAAATTTGCCACAGTTGTAGCATCTGCTTGGTTCATCCTTTCTTTCTTCTTTCTTCTCCTCCTCTCTTTCCTTCTCTTCTATCTTACTTCCTGTCTTCTCGTCCTTCCTCTCTTTTCCATGCCTTTGCTTGTATGGCATCTCAAACTTCTCTTTCTTGTAACCATCATACTTTGGCTTTGAGTAGTACTTTTTCTTGCCAAAGCTCTTCTTGAATCGTTGAGTAATTAGAGCCAAGTCCTCAGAGAATTTCTGTATATCCGGATCAGAATCAATCTCCTGTTCTTCATCACTTGAATCATATTCGGACTCAGTAAAATCCGTAACAAGAGCTTTAGACACCTTTTTCTTTGACCTTGCAGAGGATACAGGAGCTTTGCCAGCTATGAGAGCTACTGAATCCTTCAGTTTATTGGACTCATTATTGATGGGTCTCACCTCATCCTCATGCCGAGAAAGAGTAGAGAAGATATCCGTGACGTTTTCTTGAGCCATATTCTTTGACATCTGAAGGTTGATGACAAAGTTCTTCCATTCAGGATTTAGATTCTTGATGAACTTATAATTTATCTCTGAAGCAGATTTAGAGATATTGTTCCTCCGCAAGTCATTGAGAATGATATTATATCTGTTGTAGGTCTCTAGCAGCGTCTCTCCTTCCTTTGCGTGAAACCCCTCATAGGAATTTATTCATAGATTCTGCTTGGCTTGGATGGAGGCTTCACTTCCTTCAAACTGTCTTGATAGTTCATCCCAGACTTCTTTAGCAGAGCTCCGACTGTCTACACGGTTGTAGATGTCATTTGGTATTGCCATTGTCAGATAAATGAAAGCCTCTTCATCTATCTTGTACAACTCTTTCTCCTTTTCACTGAAATACTGGTATGGTTTCGGGACAAATCTATCAGGAATCTCTGGAGAGGTTTCAGTTTCTGCATGACCAGGTACTCTGATCATTGGATTTACTGGACCATTGATGATTGATTCCATGTATTCTCTGTTCTTGTGTTTCAGAAACTGGATCATTCTCTTCTTCCATTGTTGATATTCATCAGCCATTGAGAGAAGCTGGTTCGACATCTTAACTGTATGGTTAGAAATCAAACTAATCTGTACCAAGAGAATCAACTAGATGAGATCGTTAGAATCAAGTATAGGATAAAAACTACACTAAAATTTTTTCAGAAAAATAAATTTCCGAAAATAATTTAAATGCAATATTCACAGACAGTGTAATGCACATAAAAAAATAGTCACAGAAAAGCTGGCGCAAAAATAAGCTAAGGCAGTGGCGCAAAAGACGGTTCGCGCGAGGGAAAGGTGGCGCGAAGTATGCTTTTGCGTGAACAGTGGATGGCGCAAAGCTTAGGTTTGCGTGAGATGTGGGTCGCGCAAAGAGGAGGTTTGCGCGAACCGCAGGTGGCGCAAAGATGAACTTGCGCGAATAGGTATTGGCGCAAAGCTGAGGTCGACCGGAGTCTTGCTTGACCGGGAACTTGTCGACCGGTAAGTTGCACGACCGGAGAGATGCTTCGACCGGTATCTTGTCGATCGGACTAGAGTGTTTGACCGGTGAAGTGTGTGGAGATAGGGGCGACCAGTAAAGTGTTTGTTAGTGTATTATTGTATCCAAGATTTAATAGGAAAAGTCAAGTTTAGTAAAGTCAACATAGTCAATGTTTAGTTTAGTCAATATGAGATTACTTAGTTGTTAAGTTTATGGTTTTAGACTTGTGGTATAAATACCTTTTGTCTTTGTAATCATGTAGGAACTAGATTCATTGTATTACATTGTCAGACATATGAATGAATACGCTTTCTCTCTCTACACTCTCTCTCTAGAATCTTGATACTGTTATATTCTTAGTAGAGATTTGCTTGAATTGATTGGGAAATACAATATCAATTGGTATCAGAGCAAACCAAAAAAATTCAGAATGATTGGATTCATCAAACTGATTTGATTTTCTGAAAAATTGTCAAGAAAATTCGTTTTTGTAAAAAGTCACTGTTTGATCCGATTTTTCATGTTTTTGTACAATTAAATCAAGAAATTGATTTGATTGTATACATTTTATCAACTAGATCATATTTCATTCAGATCACAGAGTCAAATTCGAACTTTAAATCGATCAATTTCATCAAAATGTTGGTTTTTGAAAACTCGAACTCATGCACTGTGTTTTGATTCAAATCGTTGATTTTTGGTGTTTTTAATGGAAATTTTGTGATAGAAAAGTGTTCTAATATGCAAATCGATCATATTGTTGCAAGTTTATGTTTCAATTTGCAGGTTTAAGTTGATTTGAATCGATTTCATGAACTGAAGTGTCGAAACGCGCAAGATCCAGAAAACGCGCAAGTTCATCCTAGAACGTGCAAGCTTCATCAAGTGAAGAACGCGCAAGCAAAGCCTGCGAGTTCACTATCAAACGCGCAAGTCAAAGGATTTGATATTTTGGCTAAAGCGCGCAAGCTGAAGCTAGCGAGTTTGCAAAACGCGCAAGCTGAAGCTAGTGAGTTTGGTCGAAACGCGCTAAAGAGACGTGCGAGTTTCAGAAACGCGCAAGTGCTTGCCAGCGAGTTTTAGTGTGAATAGTGTTTAGCGAGTTTGCCTGCGAGTTTTCCTGCGCGTTTGTCTAAAAGTTATCATCTGCGACTTTCATAAAACGCGCACTGTTCAGCTAGCGAGTTTCTTCGAAACAGTGATCTGCGAGTTGTTTGACGTGCGAGTTTGTTTTGAAACAGTGATTAGCGAGTTCTTTGACGTGCGAGTTTCAAGACTTAGATTATTTTTTTCGAAAATTAAATTTTTTTTGTGATCCAAGATGGAAGCTGAATTAGACAAGCTGAAAAATCAGAATTCAAAGCTTCTAAATCAGATTCAGGAGTTCAAATCTAAATTGTCAAATTCTGATAAAACTCCTGATTGTATAAAATGTGCTAATCTTGATAAATCTGATTATGCAGATATCATGAAGGAAAGAGAGAAAGAGATTAAAGATAAAGATAATCAAATTGAAATGAAAGAAAAAATCATAGGAGTTAAAGAGAAGATTATCATGCAAAAAGAGAGAAAGATTTCAAATCTTCAAAGCCAACTGAAGACGACTGAACAGAAGTCTTCAGAATCACAAGATGAATCAGTCAAGCTTCAACAGAAGATTAAGGCTTTTGAAGATCATATATCTGTTCTGGAAAAGAAAAATGCTGAATTGTTAAAAAGCATTAAAGAAGATAAAGTCAAAGAGAATCTTCAAAGCCAACTGAAGACGACTGAACAGAAAGCATCAGATTTGCAAGATGAATCAGTCAAGCTTCAAAACAAGTTTAAGGCTTTCGAAGAGAAAATATCTGTTTTGGAAAAGAAGAATGCTGAACTGAAAACAAGTCTCCAAGCAGAAAAAGACAAATCAAATGTGAAGACATCTTCTACTCAACAAACATCTGAAATTTCCAAGAAAACTTTGCAAGAGAAAAAGGATCTTGAGCTTAGATGCATAAAACTTTCCAAGCAAGTGTCTGATTTTGAAAAGATAATCATTACTGAAAGAGACACATTTGCTAAGGAAAGAAAAGTTCTTGAAGATAAAAACACTGAATTTCCCAAGCAAATTTCTACTTTACAAGACTTGCTAGAAAAGGAAAGAAATATTTTCAAAGAAAAGAAGCAGTCTTTTGAGCAAGAAAAGAAATTATTTGAAAAGAAAAATGCTGGGATTTTCAAAGATATTTCTGAGAAACACAAGAACTTGGAAACAGATTTTGAACAAGAACGTTCATATTTTGAATCTGAAATATCTAAGCTCACATCAAAATTATCTGTTCTGTCATCAGAAATTCTAAAAGAATAGATGGCTAGATCTGATTTGACACACAAGTTTGACACACTAACTTCTGAAAGAAACATTTTAGTTGCAAAGATAAAAGACTTGGAAGCTGCAAACGTCAATTTATCAGAAAAGATTACAGCTGATGTGATTAGTCAATCACCTGTTGATCAATCAACAGAATCAGTCTGTTCTTTTAAAACAGCTTCAAGTTCAATTCATGACAAAAATGTTTTGAAAAACAAAAGTGTTAAACCAATCATTGTCAAATCAAGTCAGATCAGACCATCAAATCTATTTTATGATAAATCTGTTGATGGTTCAGCAAGCTATTATGTAAAATCTCTTGGAAAGTCTTCTCAGAAAAGTCAGATGGTCTGGAGAGTTAAAGATTCTTCAGAAGAGAAGAAGAAAGACAAAGCATTCAAATCCACAACAAATGCCAAAAAGAACAATATGCATAAAGGTAAATCTTTTGGTAATTCTGATATATATTACTCGACTAATCATCTGATCAGGATTGCTCAAAGGATGATCTGTTGTTCTTACTGTGGAGAAAATGACTTTGTTCAGAGAGAATCTGCTCACAACTGGTACGGTTCTTATAGAATAACTTCTCAGAATTCTGAATTTAAAAGATATAAGTCTAATGAGAAGTGGATTCTTAAATCTAATATACCAGGACCCAAATACCAGTGGGTACCAAAACCTGTTAAATCTGTTTTGGAGGTACCACCAGTTTAGGGAGAGCAAGATGTTTGACTTCTAGACAAAACAGTCTAGGACTCGTTCTTCAAAGTCAAAGAGCATGGCTTTTGAACAAAACAGTTCAAAACCCGCACCTAAATGTAAAGACTATGGCTTCTGATCACATGACAGATCAGGACCCGTTCTTCAATGTTCAGATAAGGATATTATGCAAAATATCCAGGGGGAGCTTCAATGAATAAATTCATTCTATAATGATTTGAGGGGGAGCGTAAAGGTAAATATCTTCTGATCTTAGATCTTTGATTGTTTGGAAGAAGAACAACTTTCAAACATGAAAAACACTTTCTGAAATGTTCAAACCACTTCTCTATTTTCAAAAGATTTCATGAATTAAGAAGTGTGATTTTCAAATGTTTTTCATATTGAGCTTTAATTGTTTATCTGGCCGTGTGTTCTTTAAAGAATAATACTTGTGTATTTTCTTTTCTATATACTTTGTCAAGTATTCATAGACACACTGGTTCAGTATTTTCAAATTGACTTTGTTATTACCATGTATCAAATGATATATCTTTCTATGGTAATACTCCCGTCGTTTGGTATTCACAGTTGTTTGAATCAAACGTCATTTCAATTTTAATGTGCTTTCATTGATAATATGTTTATATATTGTTCATATAAACAACATACGTCTTTGAATTTCCAAATTTTTTTTCTTCATGATAATTTGATCTGATCTTAATCATTGTCAGATTCTCAAAACATTTCTATTCTTTCATGGTTATTCAATCATATAAAGTTTTGAGATATCTTAAATGTTTAAAATGCTCAAATTTCATTTCTAATTCTTTGATGAGCATAAATACACTGACATATGATTTCTTGTGCTTTAGACTTCAAGAAAATCATTGAACAACATGTACTTTTAGGAACATGGGATTCAATGTGAGTGCTTAATAGATCTTCCATGGATTCACAATAACCAGTGTTTCCTACCCCAGAAGAAATCCTTGGAGTGATTGAGGGGAGAGGTGTCTAAAAGAATTGAGTGTGGGAGTGCGCTGAGGTAAAATGGAAATGAGAGATTGGTTAGATGTGAGCTTAAATGTTTTAAAGAAAGAGGGTGAGAGAACAGAGTTAAAAGAATAATAGAACTCTGCACCAAACATCTTTCTGAGCCGGGCATCCACATTACTGATTGGTTCACATTTCTTTCGTGACCATCATTGAAATAGGCAAATAGCCCATGCCATCTCTTGCATACAACCTCCCTAGCTACTCATACTTTTCTTAAAAAGAGAATGTTTACATTTTCTGGGGAAGCAGCACATAATCTATCGGATCTTCACTTGGAAGATACTGATATTGAAAAAGAAGGAAAGTTGCCCCACCTTCGACCCTTTCTCATGCACGTTGAGTCCTTGTATAATCATTGCTGTCTCAGTGATTTACATATGTTGAGCCTTACGAAACACAATCATTGTGCTAAATTCTTTCATACACAAGCACGAGCACACAAGAAATATGTTTTTCTGTCAGAACATTATTACCTTGTGTTTTTCAATGATTGAATGGAAGTCCTGGGGAGTCATCATCAAACTAGCTCCTTATATTGTACATTCGTTGTACACAGTAACTCCGTGTTACTGACAGGCACTCCTAACTGTTTCATTTGTTGAATCAAGGTTACCAAGTTCATTATATCTGAATTTGAAAAGATTCGGATATATACAGTTCATGATTCAGTTTAGATCAAAAGGATGAGAATGTATTTTCAAGGGGGAGAATCAAAGATTATGTTGAAATTGAAAATGTTTTTGATGATTATGAAGCTCACAATCATCAAAAAGGGGGAGAAATCAACAGAGATCAATTTCAAAAGAACAAATTCTGAAAGAAGTATTAATTGTCAAAAGAGATGATTCAAAAGATTCTGAAGAAGAAAGATGTTTCAAAGTCAAGTCAAGATAAAAAGGGGGAGAAATCTACAGAGATCAATTTCAAAGAATTTCGGAGTTATAAAGTCAAGACTTATGAAGAATTTTCTGAAAGATCAAATCAGATGAAAAGGAATCATTCTTAAAGATTTCTGAAGACAAGTTCAAATTAGAAGATTCATGAAAGTTCGTTTTTCTAAAGAATGATCAGAGATTGAAGAAATGAAGATACAAAGTTCAAAGATTCCTCGAAGTTTTTCAAAGATGAAGTGTTTCAAAGAAGTCAAAGAATGTCAAAGTTCAAATGATTCAAGACTTCAAATGATTCGATTGTTTCAAGACTGGTTGACTTTCCAAAGCTGCAAAGTGCAAAAGACTTTTCAAGATTCTTCAAAGATTGAAAGACTGAAGACTGTTATTGCTTCAAAGTTCAAAGGCGTCAGAGTTAATGATTGAAGAATCAAGTGCTGAAGACTTATGTCAAATTTTTATTAAATCTTGAATACAAAGGGGGAGATTGTTAGTGTATTATTGTATCCAAGATTTAATAGGAAAAGTCAAGTTTAGTAAAGTCAACATAGTCAATGTTTAGTTTAGTCAATATGAGATTACTTAGTTGTTAAGTTTGTGGTTTTAGACTTGTGGTATAAATACCTTTTGTCTTTGTAATCATGTAGGAACTAGATTCATTGTATTACATTGTCAGACATATGAATGAATACGCTTTCTCTCTCTACACTCTCTCTCTAGAATCTTGATACTGTTATATTCTTAGTAGAGATTTGCTTGAATTTATTGGGAAATACAATATCAGTGTTGACCGGGGTGGTGTGTTGTGGAGAGACCGGTATTGACCGGGGTCGTGTGACCGAAGTCGACCGGATCAATGTGTGTGAGGAGACCGATGTCTTTGACGGGTAAGCAGCGACCGGGATGGTGTATTGATCGGAGTTTACTCGACCGGTATGGACTGACCGATGTGATGCGGTCGACCGGACAAGTGTAATTAAATAACGACCGGTGTGTTCTTAGTTCGACCCAAAAACTCGAATTTCAGCCCAGAAAACACATTAATCGATTAAGATTCAGTGTAAAAATCTTACCACTTAACCACACACATATCGATCAGAACCCAATCAACATTAATGATTAAAAACAACTTTCAACCTTCAATTTGATAAACACAGTGAACGATAGATATACGAACCCAGATCATAGAAAATCATAAAAATCCAATTGATTAATGAATTAAAGCACAATTAAACTATCATATGCTATTCAATAACATAAAACACACCTGTGTGTTCCAGATTCTAGTTTCTATATCATAACAATCAAACAAACAAGATTAACAACAACAATTACCTGTTTGATTACTTGAATTCTCAAGAATTACACTTTCTCTCTCTAAAAGTCTTTCTCTCTCTAAAACCGAATTCTCTCAAATCTGATATTACAATCTTAGTTACGTACAACTGAAATACAAAGAGAAAAAGTATTTATACTACTACCTAATACTAAGGAAACTAAAATACAAAGACTACTAAGTTTGACTTATTACAAATAGACTTTGACTTTTAATGAGATTTGACTTTAGCAGCTTTGACTTTCTCAACCTTGAATCTTCAGTCTTCTTGATCTTGTATCCAACAGATTTATGCTCTAACAATCTCCCCCTTTGAATTCAAGATCACTGTTGAAAGATCTAGCAATTCAGTTCTTCTCTTTAAGCTCTGTTCAAAATAATCTCCCCTTTTTTTATTGATAGTCTTCTTTCCAAAGCTGTCTTCAAAAATGATGAACAATCTCCCCAAACTTTCACATAGAACTCTTTCAGACTTTTGAAAAGAAATTATCTTCAGAATCAACTCGAATGCTTTAGCAAATAATCTTCAAAGAAAAATTCCTCAAAATCTTCAGAAATTCTTTGATCATCTTCAAATCTTCAAATCTTTATCATTTCTTTGAAACCATCTCCCTTTAACTTCAAAAACTTTAACATTTCTTCATACCATCTCCCCCTTTTTGTTGATTTGAGCATCTGATATCATCAAAAAGTTTCGCCAAGAAATGTCATTTACCATTCTGATCTGTCATACTGAGCCTCTGATTCTGTCAACTCTCCAAGATATTCATCTAGATCTTTTCAAATCCAGACAAAATAAGAACATGTAACTCCTGAATCAACAGATGAATCAGTTAATATGCCTGTCAGTAACACAAAGTCACTGTGTGTAACGAATACACAATATAAAGGAGCTTTTTGATGTTCACTCCCCCAGGGCTTCCATCCAATCATCGAAATACCACAAAGGCAATTTCTATGAATGTTATGACAAAGAAACAAATTCCTTGTGTGCTCGTGCAAGTGTAGAAAGAATTAAGCACGAATATTGCTTTTCAATAAGGCTCAACATTGTGTAAACCACTGAGACAACAGTAGATAAACACAAACTCTAAGTGCATGATTGAAGTGCGAAGGTGGGGCAGACTTCCTTCTTTTTCAATATCCAAATTTTCCAAATGAAAACCAGATAGATTATATGCTGCGTCCCCTTGAAAATGTGAAACATTTTCTTTTTGAGAAGAAAATGAGTGGTTGGTGGGGTTTAAACAAAAGTTGGCATGGGCTATTTGCCTGTTTCAATAATGTTCACCAAGGATTGTGAAACATTAGTAATGTGGCTGCCCGACTCAGAAAGTAGTTGGTGCAGAGTTTGATATTCTTTTACTCTGATCTCACACCCTCTTTCTTTTTAATCATTAAGCTCACAACTAACCAAACTCTCTTTTCTATTTTACCTCATCACATCCACACTCATTTCTTTTAGACTCCTCACACTCAATCACTAAAGGATTAACTTCTTGGGTAGAAATCACTGGTTAACGTGATTTCATAGAAGTTCAGTTAATTCCTAGCACAAAGAACCCATATTTCCTATAAAGCATGAGTTGCTCAAATGGTTTAACTTTTATCAGTTAAAGCGCATATACAAATATCAGATGAACGTATGCTCAAATAAAATAATCATGAAGATATGAGCATTTTAAAACATTGAAGTATTTTCAAACAAGTATATTGAAATGAATGAATATGAATACAAAAGACTTGTTTGAAAATCTGACATTGTATGAAAATGATCAGAAATGAATTATATAGCAATTAAAGCTTATGGTCAAGAATAATTGATATTTGTCTATACGAAACAAAATATAGACATTCTTGAAATAACCGTTTCGAAATGAAAAATCGCTCAAAATTCTTTGAATACAAACGGAGTGTCTTACCATCGAAGAAAACTTGTTCCAATTTAGAGACATGATAAGAACATTTTGAACAAAAATTCAAACCAGTGTGTGTGAATACTTGAAAGTATATAGAAAAGACAATACGCAAGTATTTATCTTTGGAGACACACGGTTTGTTTATCAATTAAGCACAAAAAAAAAAATGAAAACATTTAAAATCACACTCCCAAATTATAAAATCTGTTTAAAAATCAGGAAGTGATTTGAACATTTAAGAACATGTTTTCTATACCTGAAAGTTGTCCTTCTTTCAGATATATGTGAGATTAAGATAATAAATTTAGCTTGTCGCTGAATCTTAAATCTTAGAAAGTCAGTTGTAGTCATGTAGATATGATCGTGTCAGCTTCTCTCATCCTGTATAAGTCTCAAAGTCTAGTCAAAAATTTATTCACAAAATTTATTCGAAAATAAACGACGGACAACAGTAAAACAATTATAGAACGAGTTCTGATCAGAAGTAATCAGAAATCATTGTCTTACTCCTTGTTACTTATAAGCTCCCCCTAAAATCATGCATTGCAAAATTTTTGTCAGTTAAACAAAATGCAGAAATTAGTTTTACTCCCCCTCAAATGAATGTAGATCATCTAACAGTCTTCTCATACTCCCCCTGAGATCATGAGCAAACAATTAAAGTGCAGATATCTTTCAGAAAATAAAGATAAAGAAAATGATGAAAAATAACAATTCGTAACTTTAGTAGGTAACAACCGATTACGTCTTAAGATTTAACATACCAAGCTTAGAGACAAGAAAATTAAATCTCTTTTCATCTAAGGGTTTGGTAAATAAATCTGCAAGTTGATAATCTATTTTTACAAAATAAAGTTCAATTGTTCCTTTTTCTACATTATCTTTTATAAAATGATACCTGACATCAATGTGTTTGGTTTTGGTGTGTTGAACAGGATTAGCAGATATGGCAATTGCGCTCTTCGAGTCACAGTATATCGGAATTTTGTCATATTTGAATCCAAAGTCTCGTAGTTGTGTTCGCATCCACAAGACTTGAGAGCAGCAACTGGCAGCAGCTACGTACTCTGCTTCAGCAGTCGATGTGGAAACGCATAACTGTTTCTTTGAAGCCCAACTAACGAGCTTGTCTCCAAGGAATTGTACGTGACCAGAAGTACTCTTTCTGTCCAACATGCAACCTGCATGATCTGCATCTGAATATGCAGTCAGTTGAAACCCAGTATCTTTAGGATACCACAAACCAAGGTCTGCAGTGCCCTTCAGATATCTAAAAATCCGTTTGACAGCAGCCAAATGGGATTCTTTGAGAGCAGCTTGATATCTAGAACAAAGACATGTTGAGAACATAATATCTGGTCTACTCGAAGTAAGATACATCAATGATCCTATCATACCTCTATAGGTTCTAACATCAACACTTTTTCCCGAAGGATCAGTGTGGATCTTAGTTCCTGGTGCCATCGGGGTGCCAATAGATTTGTGATTTTCCATCTTGTACTTCCTAAGAATGTCCAAAATGTACTTAGATTGATTTATAAAAATCCCCGTAGAAAGTTGTTTAACTTGTAATCCGAGAAAGAAATTCATCTCTCCCATCATACTCATTTGAAAACGTGACACCATGAGGTTAGAAAAGTTTTTGCAATATTTTGGATTAGTAGAACCAAATATTATATCATCAACATAAATCTGAATAAGAAAAATATCAGCTTTTTCCTTCTTTATGAATAGAGTGGTATCGATCTTACCTTTAGAGAAACCAGACTTGACCAAGAATTTTGATAAGACATCATACCAGGCTTGAGGGGCTTGCTTTAATCCATAAAGGGCTTTGTCCAATATGTAGACATGATCTGGCTTATCTGGATTAACGAACCCTTCTGGTTGAGACACATACACTTCTTCTTTAAGAATGCCGTTCAGAAAGGCTGTTTTCACATCCATCTGAAAGACTGTGAAGTTCTTATGAGCGGCGTAGGCGAGAAACATTCTGATTGCCTCTATGCGCGCTACTGGATCATACGTCTCGTCATAATCGATGCCTTCCTCTTTCCGGTAGCCTTTGGCAACAAGTCTAGCTTTGTTTCTGATAACGACACCATCTTCGTCCTTTTTGTTCTTGAATACCCACTTAGTGCCGATCACAGTTTTTCCTTCAGGCTTAGGAACTAATCTCCAAACCTTTAGGGCTTCAAACTGATTGAGGTCTTCTTGCATTGCAGATACCCAGTCCGAATCAGCAAGAGCCTCAGATACTCGAGTTGGCTCAATCTTGTTGAGGAACGAGTCATGCATACACTGATTAAGAGTCGTTGACCTTGTCTGAACAGGCTTGTCAAAATCTCCAATTACTTGATGTAATGGATGGTCCTTGGTCCAGCGATGCTCATGTGGGAGTGGAATAAATATTGATTGAATATGATCATAATCTTGAAATCCACTTTCAGAATCTTCAACTTGAATTACAGGAGGTGGGTTTTCAGTTGAAGTTTCATGTGCAGAAGTATTAGTGGGAACAGCAGATTCAGACTGTTGAATAGACAAAGTATTACACCCAACTGAAACAGTTACTTCTGATTCAGCATTTGTTTGAACATCTTCAACTATAGGAGTAACAATAGGAATATGAGTTTCAGTCTGAACAGCGGATGCTTGTTCAGTAATGACCTCTGAAGTGACTGGATGATGACAGCTTGTATCTTCAGACCTGTCAGCCATAGCAGATTTGGATACATTGGTTCCAAGAAACTCATCATAAAAGAATTCAAATAACAAATCTAAATCAGTTAAATGTGAAGTAGATGTAGAAGCGTTATCTGAATTTGTCGCTGTAGACACAAGTTCTGGACTGATCCGCCCAGAAGCTAATACACCAGTGATAACGGGTTCTGAACTGAGATGATCAGAAGCCATTTCTTCATCAAATTTGACATTGACGCTCTCGATAACTGTCTTTGACTTCTTTAGATAAACACGATATGCAGCAGATGTTGAAGAATAACCGATAAAGATGCCTTCGTCCGCTTTAGCACTGAATTTATTCAGACTCTCTCTGTCGTTAAGCACAAAACATTTACACCCAAATACATGAAAATATTTGATAGTTGGTGTTCTGTTGTTGATCAACTCATATGGAGTCTTTTGAAATCGACGGTGTATCATAGAACGATTTTGAGTATGACATGCAATCGACACAGCTTCTGCCCACAAGAATAGAGGTAAGTCCGATTGGCTAAGCATAGTCCGAGCGGCCTCGACTAACGTTCGGTTTCGCCTGTCGACTACTCCATTTTGTTCAGGTGTTCTAGCAGCAGAGTACTGATGTGATATCCCGACGGATTCGAGATATTCTTCAACAATTTTGTTCTTAAACTCTGTGCCATTATCAGTACGAAGAAACTTGACTTGTCGCTGCATTTTCACCTGGGTCATCTTTAAGAAAGTAATGAGAACTTCCGGTGTCTCATCTTTAGATCGAAGAAATTTGACCCACGTGTATCTTGAATAATCGTCCACAATGACCAACACGTATTTCTTACCACCCAAACTCTGAGTTCTCATTGGACCACATAAATCCATGTGTAGCAATTCTAACGGAGAACTAGTGCTTGGTTCAGGCTTAGTTTTATGTGCGGCTCTCTTCATCTTACCCTTCTCACAAGCTGCGCATAAGTGTTGTCTTTCATATTTCAGCTCAGGAAGTCCTTTGACCAATTTCCCACGAACCATCTTATTGATATAACGAAAGTTCAAATGAGATAAACGTCTGTGCTAGAGCCAACTTTGTTGCGTTGAAGCTTTTGTCATTAAGCATACTTGACTGTCAATCTGAACTTTGGACAAATTGATGGTGTAGAGGTTTGTCTTTCGATTTCCAGATAAGAGTTCTGTTCCATCTTCAGTGCGAACTGAGCAACTCTTAGACTTGAAGTTGACCTCTAACCCTTTATCGCATAATTGACCTATAATGAATAAGTTGTGTCCCAAGCCTTCGACATAACTCACTTTACTTATCGTTATGTTGTCTTAAATGATGTCACCATATCCTAAGATAGGTGAAAGCTGATCGTTTCCGAATCTGACATTACCACTGAATTTCTCTGTATAGTTAGACAATAAAGCTTTTTGCCCAGTCATATGCTTGGAACATCCACTGTCCAAGTACCACATATGCCGGGTCTGCAAGAGAAATCAGACAATAATAGATTTAGGTACCCATTTAAAAACGGGCCCTAACAGTTTAGTACAAGATTTTGGTATCCACTTGAAAATGGATCCTCTGTTCTTTTGAAAACTTTGAAAAACATTTGATCTCGAAGAATTAACATGATAAGATCCATACCAATCAAAAGAATTATGAGAATAAGCAAAATCAGTTTTCCGATAATTAGGACGAGATTTAGTAGTAATAGGAGATAATTGAATCAATTGCTTTATTGAGTAACGCTTGTAAGAAGTTACAAGGTTTTGTTTATTAGAAGCACATTGACCAACTATATCAGAATCACTACTAACAGATTTAGTACAAGAATTATCAGTAACTGATTCAGCTATCTCAGCATCCTTCTGTTTTGTTCTCCATTCGGATTGAGCTTTTATCTTTTTCTTCCGTAAATCTGAAACATAAGATATAGATTTATTAGGAAAAGTAGATTTCCGGGATTGAGTGTTCTTTTGTGTACCAGTGTATTTCTGTTTCTATAATCGCTGTTTCTTATGTTTCTTACCATGAGCATAGTAATCAGCAGTTACAGAAACTGATTCATCAACCTTAGTTGACGATTCAACAATATTTACACCACTTGGTAACACTTTGTCATTGTCAAGACAAGTAGAATGATCAGGAAGTTTAGAATGAATGCCAAACATATCAGATTCTTCCATGCTCCCATCATCAGAATTAAAAGAATCATTTGCAGACTCAAATAAGTCATCAGAATTGTCAGAAAAAGTTTGAGATGCCATTGAAACTGTAGAACACTTTGTTGAGTTAATTTGAAAAACAGTGTTCTTTAAAACGGTAGAAAATACATTTTGTTCTATATCAACCAAAAGTTTTTCATCAGATAAAACATTTTCAAGCTCGACTATTTTGCTTTCAAGAATAGATGTAGGAACATAAACCTTTGCAATTGCAGGTTTTTCCTTCATCTCAGAAGCAGAATAACTAACAAAATAATCGTTTGAAAAAACTTTCGGTGTTTCTGAAAGATAACTATCATTTAACTTTACATAGTTAAACGGTAGTTGCATTTTCTTTTTATTCTTTCTATTTTCAGTTTCTTTGGCCTCAACTTCGTCTGGCAATTTGGTAACAAATTTGGGTTTTAAATGAGTATGTTTACCAGCACATGCAAGAAAATCATAGTTATAAAGTGCCGGTTGTTTTCTGATGGCTTTCTTAAGATAATGGGGGTTGTTAAAACCAAGTCCCCATATTTGCTTAACATCAACCTCTTCATCAGGAGCATTAAGAAAAATGGTTTGATCTGTTTGACCTCTTTTATAAAGTTTAACTTCCAGATCATTTACCTTATTGTTCAAATTCTTGTTTTCAACCTGCAATTTATAAACAGTTAGTGCAGATTCATTTTTCTCAAACTCATATTTAGAAATCTTACCTTCAAAATCAGAAATCTTCTTTTCAAAATCATCTACTTTAGATTTAGAATCAGAATCAGATTTGCGTAAAGAATCAATCAGATCTTTATTTGAAATAACAGATGTATTAAGTTCAAAGATCTTTTTGTTCTTTTTGGCAACCCTTTCCTTTTCCTTTTTCAGATTATTTTGTAAATTTTGAAGCCCAACCACCATGGTTTCCAACTTGGTAATGAAATCATTTTGAGTTAAGTTTAATACCTCATTAACTGCCTCATCATTTGACTCGTCATCTTTTACTTCTTTGCCCATGAGACAGATATGAGCATTCTCTTCCTTTTCATCTTCTTATCCTTCTGAGTGATCCAACCAAAACTCATCTTCAACCATTAAAACTACACCTACTTCTTTTTGTCTTGCCAAAAGCAACTTGTTTTGATAGTACTGAGAGTTGCGAACTTTCGGCTTCCGACAATCTTTAGCAAAATGACCCAACTTGCCATAATTGTAGCATTTGATTGAATCAATTGTTGGCTTCTCAACAGCAGTGTAATCATTCACAAACTTCTTCTTCTCATCCGGTTTCTTATCACCATACCTATTCTCTTCATACCTCTTTCCTTCCACTTTTTCCCGATGCTCGTGGGTCTTTGAACTCGAAGAAGAATAGCGTTGAGAATTAGATCCCGGCTTCTTATAAAATTTCTTCTGAAAGGCACGGGTCAGCAATATCATGGCTTGTTTCAGACTTTCACCATCATCACTATCAGACACAGAACCAGACTCTGAACTTGAACTCACTTTCTTTTTCTTCTTCTTCTCAATCTTCTCTTTCTTTTCCTTCTTCTTTTTACCAACAATTAAAGCTATAGGATCAGGATCTTGTACTGCCTTCTTCTTCTCAGCTCTTTTCTCTTCAACCTCTTCTTCATTTTGTTTCAGGGTCTCATAAACTTCATGAAGAGGAATTTCATTCAAATCTTTCATTTGCTTCATCCTTCTTGTGTGCTTTTTCCATTCAGGACGAAGGATGCTCAAAAATTTCACATTGTTTTCCAACTGCTTCTTCTTGACTTTGTTCTTAGTCAGCTCATTCAGAAGCAAAGTAAATCTCTCATATTTGTCTTGTAGGCTCTCATTCTCCTTTGCCTTGAATTCCTCATAGTTATTGATACAGTTGGCCACCTTTATTTGATTCCCTATTTTTGATCCCATCATCATCTTTTCCAATTGATTCCACATCTGTTTAGCATCATGTTTGAAGCTGTCAATCTTGATGTAGATATCATTTGGAATGCTTTGAAGTAAAAGAGATCTTGCTTGCTTGTCAGCTTTAAATCTACTCTTTTGTTCTTCTGAATACTGAGAATAATCAACTTTAACTTGTTTTGTCTTTTCTTCCTTTTCTATATCCCCATGTCCACTATCAGAAGAATCATCAGCATCATCATCTGGTACATTGACTGGTTTCATCGGACCTTCAGTAATAGACAGAAGTATATTTTCTCCATTTGAGTGCCGGTCCACGAAATCCAAAAATCTATCCTTCCATTGTTCATATTCACCCTTGAATAAAACTGGAGGCTTGACATCTGTTCCGATTGAGAGTGCATCTTTGGAAGTCATCTCGTTTAAACCTGTTTTTAAAAATTAATCAAATAAGAAACTAGAACTGATCGTTAGTCCAAAATATGAAATCACAAGAAAAATCTTGAAAAGAAATTCAGATATTTTGATCACAGAAAGAACTTTTGTCCCCCTAGGCAGACTTAGCACGGGGGTCCCGCTAGAGAAAACATTTTCACTATTATAAGCCATATAACAGTTTTGAAAATTTTCGAAAAATTTGACTAAGTGTCAGAACTCGCAAGTCACTATTGAACTCGCAAGCCCTAAAACTCGCAGACTGAAAAACTCGCAGACTAAGACTTGCGCGTTCTATAAATTCTCAAGCAAACTCGCAAGCAAACTCGCAAGCAAACTCGCAAGCAAACACGCAGTTCAAACTCACAGATTGACGAAACTCGCAAGTGCATACACTCGCTAACCACTGTTCACACTAGAACTCGCTAACTGTGATGTGCGCGTTTCCCAAACTCGCAGATCAAAGCTTGCGCGTTTGAACTAAACTCGCTAGCCACTCTTGCGCGTTTCAACACTTAGAATTATTTCTTGAAGTTTCAAACTCGCAGGTCGATAAACTCGCTGATCACTGTTTCTCCTCAAACTCGCAGGCCAAAGAACTCGTAAATCACTATTCCACCCAAAACTCGCTAGCTTCGATTAGCGAGTTTGTAGAACTCGCTGGTCACTACTAGCGCGTTTCCTTGAAACTCGCAGATAGCCTTGCGCGTTTTAGACCAAAATCTTCCTTCGACTTGCGCGTTCTACCCTGACGAACCTTGCGCGTTTCACTATGAACTAGCGCGTTTCACGAAGAACTTGCGCGTTTTAGCGATCTAGCGCGTTCTTCCTCCTGTTGACCCAAAAACCAACTTTTTCATCTGAAAATCGATCTAACCTTGTCCAATCGATCTGTAACTTTGCAGAATCCTTTGTAATCAATCAAAGAACATATTACAATACATGAATTTCACAATTACAATCCAAAAGATCTATGAAACAGTGACTGTAGACTCGTGAACAAAAACTTAACAAAAATCACAAATTCGAGTGAAATTACAGTGCAAAACAAAAATTAAAGTACATAGACTCGATCTAGTACACTTTTCATACAACTCCTAATCAAAATCTGCTCAAAAACACTCAAAAATCAGAATCTTGATTTTCTCTTCGATGAACAGTGACGAACTTTGATTTTCTTGAATCGATTTCACTTTGGATCTGCTCTGATACCAATTGTGTGTTCCAGATTCTAGTTTCTATATCATAACAATCAAACAAACAAGATTAACAACAACAATTACCTGTTTGATTACTTGAATTCTCAAGAATTACACTTTCTCTCTCTAAAAGTCTTTCTCTCTCTAAAACCGAATTCTCTCAAATCTGATATTACAATCTTAGTTACGTACAACTGAAATACAAAGAGAAAAAGTATTTATCCTACTACCTAATACTAAGGAAACTAAAATACAAAGACTACTAAGTTTGACTTATTACAAATAGACTTTGACTTTTAATGAGATTTGACTTTAGCAGCTTTGACTTTCTCAACCTTGAATCTTCAGTCTTCTTGATCTTGTATCCAACAGATTTATGCTCTAACAACACCTAATTGAATCAACTTTATGCATAAAAACTCATTAATTGATGAAATCAATTATGCACACACTCAGTTATCGATGAACATGAAGAACACATATTTAATCCAAAAAGCTTGATTCTTTAGGCTCTGATACCACTTGTTAAACCCAGATATCTAGTTGATAAACAAACACACAACACAATAAAGATCAAGAGATAAAATAGATCAGAATAACATACCACGATCCTTGATTTAACAATGAAAACCTTGTGTGTTCTTGATACCTTGAATGTGATTACAGAGAAAACGACTACCTCACTAATATGATAATTATTGTAACCTACGAGGATTATCAGAGTTAACCCTAAAACCTAATTAACAAAACCTATATATACTTAGGCCGTATAAGCCTAATGGGCTTATGGGCTTGAGGCCCACAAATAAACTAACTTTCATCTAAATAAAAATTAGACCCTCTAATTAACTTTAACACAATTGCAATTTAAACCCTTAACTTTAACTTTAATCTTGAATACAATTTATGATCCAACAAAACGGTTAGCTCATCGAGAAAGGATTGGTCGGCAAAACTTGATGACACGCTATGGGCATAACGCACCGCATTCAAAACGCCCATAGGTATGTCACCACACCGACTAGTTTTTGGCAAGTCCTGTCATCTACTGGTGGAATTGGAGCATCACGCATATTGGGCAATCAAGACTCTTAATTTTGAGTTGGGTGTAGCGGGGAAGAAGAAAATATTGCAACTCAACGAGCTCGACAAAATTCGTCTAGATGCGTATGAAAATGGACACATTTACAAAGAACGGACAAAACGATTTCATGACAAATTCATCATGAACCAATCGTTTTATGAAGGTCAAAAGGTGCTTTTGTTCAATTCACGTCTTCGGTTATTTCCCGGTAAGTTGAAAACACGATGGTCCGGTCCGTTCGTTGTGGTCAAAGTCCATTCATACGGGCCATCGAAATAAGGGTTAATGATGGGGTAATCTTCAAGGTCAATGGTCAAAGGTTAAAGCCATATATAGCAGGTGAACCGATGGAAACATCAAACATGTACCTTGACATACCAAAGGAGTAATTGGAGAAGGAGGTCATGCCACAACACTAAATAAGGCGCAGGGTGGGAGGCAACCCACCAGAGGTTTGAATTTTGTTTTAGTTTTTGGTTAGTTGTTTTCTAGGTTTAAGTTGATCTTCTTTTAGTTTTCTTTCTTTTGAGTTTAATATCCTTAAGATTTGTGAGGTCTGTGAAATTTTTTTATAAAGAGGAGATTGAGAAAACAAACAGAGAATTTCGCGGGTTGTTACACGGGGTAACTCGCGGCACAAGTCGCAAAACTCAATGTATTAGGAGACAAACAGGAAGTTTCGTAGGTTATCAGTGACTAGTACCCGCGACATAAGCCGCGAGATCCACTGTTCATTTGTGCTTCAGAGGGTTTCGCGAGTACCACGCGGGTTCAACCCGCAGCATAACCCGCCCGTTCCCCTTGTTCAGAAAAAAGAGAGGGTGCCATTTTTTAAACCCTAAATCCCTTTCACTCTCAAGCATCGATCTCTCTCCCTTATCCACCATTCCAATCGCCGACAACCACCCATAACTCCCATATTTTCCGGCAACTTTCGTCAATTCAAGGTTGGTACCTCTCTCTCTTCAATCGGTTGTGCATCTCAACTTGAAAAGTAAGTGTTCCATTATCTTTAGTTAGGGTTCTCTTGTGCATTGCGATTTTGTTTATGCTAAATCTGCAAAACAATGAATTCTCATGATATTATGCAATTTATGTGCACAACATGATTACATATCCACATTGCATATGATTTCAATTGTTAGGTTGTTCTTGCACTTTACCCTTAACTAGGAGAGATGGGTAACTGCTGATAAATTTAATCATAGAGATAATCATGGATGTTCATCTCTGGGAGTAAGAGGGGGCTTATTTAACTTGATTCCTACTGATTTAGGGGATGTGTTTTGTCCCTCAAAAGAGAATGTATTGTGCCTCAAAAGGGAACTGTTTTTAGCTTTGGGAATTCTTGGTATAATTGTTATTGTCGAACCTGAGTAGGCTCTAAACTGACAGATACCCAAATCATATGTTTGGGGTTTGATCTTTTATTTACGCACTCAATCCAACCATAGTGTGTACAACCTAGTCTTTGGACTAGGTTTGGGGTAGTTGAGAATTTCAAGCGTCTCACAATTTCAATTTCAGTTTAAGGATGAGAAATGATCCGGAGCAAACGGAGAAGTGGGGCAACTATTTTCAACTCCCATGCCATCAATGAGACAAGATGAGTCGCCAGAGGAACCCCATGTATGACTAAAGGCTTTACAAATTTTCTCAAGAGCACCAAATATGGCCAGAGCGTGGAATCAAATTTGAAGCCATACCCAATGACAGGGTCATCCAGATCGCCCACCAAAGAGGGTGTATTCCCTATTGCCGCCACTTGGACCCCAATGATCCTGAAATTGTTTTAGAGTTTTACGCTGCCATGATCCCTCCGGTTTTCAACGAATTTAATACTGTCATCGTTAGAGGTAAACACGTATGAGTCACCATGGACGACATCTGTGAATACTTTGGTATTAAAAGACCCCAAAATATCGGTCTACGCTATGGAGTCTCACCTATTCCCGGGGTTTCTGATCGTGAAAGGCATAATAGTGTCATTGCCAGCTCCTTGAGACTCAATGGTAATGGAGACTGGCGGAACCGGGAGGCAGAAATCAAAAAAAGCGAACTTCTGTTAGAGCTAGCTTTTTGGATGCTCTTTGTGAAGACAAACCTTCTACCCTCTTCACATAACACTTATGCGGACCCCTTAGTGGCGAGAGTCTTGTACTGCATTCAACACAACCTGTCACTCGACGTGGGACACATTGTTCAGCTGGAGATGACAGATGCCGGTGAAGACATCTGTAAGGGCGTTTTACCTTTTCCTTCTTTAGTTACTAAAATGTGTCGTGATGCAGGAGTGAGAATTGGAGAGACTGTACCATCACCTTTTCCTTCTTAAGTTGGAAATAAAACTATCAAAGATATAACTATTTAAATATACAACTCGAAATTGAAAACACTCAAACATCCGGTTCATGTCGGAGAGAGGGATGTGGGACCAAGTACGTCATAGGCCAGTAAAGAAGGTCCAATTTATCCTCGTGGCCATGCGGCTCGCCATGTTACAATTCCATCTACATAAAATAATTGAATTAATATCCATACAAATACCAATGCATATAATTAACAAGTTAATAGAAATGAATTTACTCGTTCGAGTTGATATCACAAGGTGCTAGCTGCCTCCTATGTGTCGGGAGCTGCTTCAGAACAGCGATGCCGTGGACATTACCAGACGCCTCATCGTCTGGTTGTGCTGAACCACTACTAGAGGCTCCTCTTCGGCTAGGCGTACCTCGTCCGAACACAGACGCACGTGTACATGGCATTGTCTACAAAACAACGTTAGAAAGCATACAACAATAATTCAAGTATTCAAACCATGCATATAGAACATGTAAGTGTTGGGTTTGTGCATATAAAGGCCCTAAGTGCACCTATTGGTCTATTTTAAACTCAAACCAAGAATATAAAACAAATAGGGTTCGTTTTGTGTGCATAAAGGCCCTAGTGCACCTATTGGGCTATTTGAAACCCAAACCATGCATATAGAACAAATAGGGCTGGTTTTATGCGCATAAAGGCTCTAAGTGCACCTATTAGGCTATTTGAAACCCAAACCATGCATATAGAACATATAAGGTTGTGTTTGTGCGCATAAAGGCCCTAAGTACTCCTATTGGGCTATTTGAAACCCAAACTATGCCTATAGAACATATAAGGTAGGGTTTTTGCGCATAAAGGCCCTAAGTACACCCATTGTGCTATTTGAAACGCAAACCATGCATATAGAATAATACGGTTGGGGTTGTGCACATAAAGTCCCTAAGTACACAAACATATTACATATGCTAGAGATACACAAACATATTACATATGCTAGAGATACACAAACATATTACATATGCTGGAGATAGACATAAAAGCCCTAACTACACAAAATTTAGTAGGCCTAAGATTAAAATACTATTTAATCATCCGAGGAATGATCAGACAAGTCAGGTTACTCTTCATCAGAGTCACTGTCCGAGTCTTGGAACTCTTTCTCTTCGTCACGACTCTCGTCAACATGCCAGTTGTCGCGACCATCATTGGCAACCTTGATGTCTTCTCCCTCTGTGACAATATGGATGGGTTCATCCACGTCTTCGTTTATTCCTATGGGTTCAATTCTATCATCTTCTTGGAAAAACTATTCCCCATCCACATTTTCGTTGACCGGTACTTCGTGTGTAGTTGATGCCAACTCATAGACCCCTCTAGGATTTGTCTTCACCACAGACCACCAATATTTTAATTCATTCGATGGATATGGTACATAGTAGACTTGTTCAGATTGTGATGCTAGGATAAAATGACCGTCTGAACGAAGCCTTGATCAGTGTTTGACATCCATGAGATTATGCTTTGGGTGAACTCGGATGCCGTTATCTGTATCAAACCATGTGCATTTGAATATTGGGAAAACACATCGACCAAGTCCATACCCATGGTATTCTATCTCTAACACTTCATTCCAACAATCCATAGTAATCTGCATCATACTCTGAGTAATAAGAGCCTCTCACGCATACTCCACTCTTATGTATGGTGCGATTCCTATTGTGAGTTTGAGGGTGGAACTTGTAATCATTTACAAAAAAAGTCGCGTGTCTCCAAGCCCATCGTAGAGTTCTTTGTGCCAAAACTATCAAATGGTCGATTGAGGGGCCGGGCCGAGTCATAAACTATATTATAAAATATTATTTCATTTGTAATATTATATTAATGATGAATAAAAGTTCATATGTATAATTACGTAGTTCTCAAACCAATCAGCAAAGTGGTCGCCTCTACGTTTGTCGAGCCCCTCTTCATCGATATACGACTCCGAACGTCTAATCCAATAATTGAAAATGATTAAGAAAGGAAAGACTTCTTGACAATTAAGTAAGATGTATATGTGAGCTTTGTTCATATCTACATCTGCTAGCTGACAATATCTTCCGGTCTGATTGTATAATGGACGACACAGGGTTTTAAAAATGCTTAAGCGTTGGTCGGAAGACTCATATTTGGGGTAAAATGTCGAGGCACACGGTTTAGCCGCATCTCTGTCATTGGCTCAAAATACAACGCGCAATAGGTAGATAGTTCGTTCACCAAATATGACTCCACTATCGACCCTTCTACCCTTGCTCTGTTTCTCACTGTCCTTTTCAAGGACCCTAGACGTCTCTCATAGAGATACATCCATCTGTATTGAACCATACCCCCAAATAGTGCCTTATGTGCCAGATGTACCACACGGTGTTCCATGGAATCAAAGAACCCCGGTGGAAAGACTCTTTCCAACTTGCAGATCGTTTCAACTATACATGTCTTCAATTGAATCAAGTCCTCAACGTGTAACACCTTGGAGCATATTGCACGAAAGAATGTGCACAACTCAGTGATAGTGTGTGTCCTAATATGTGCAAATCAGATCCAGATAACAACAATCAAGATGCCAAATTCCATTCTCATTAATCTTCAATTCGACAGTTTACAATCTCTTAGAGTACAAAATATTTCTCTCTCTAAAATGTATCTCAATAGTAGTGCCACTAGATTCTACAAACATAAAAGGTATTTATACCTAGTTACAATAAGGAACAAAAAAAGATAAGCTAACTAATACAACTAACAAAGACAAAATGACTTTGACCTTGACATTGACTTTCCTTTAATAGAAGCTTTGACTTTGACTTTACATTTGAAGGTTTTAACTTGGGATTTGACTTTCAATTACAATGATCTTGGATCCAACAAATATGCTTTAACAATCTCCCCCTTTGGATTCAAGATCGTATTCAAAAAGAATTTCATCATTTTATTTTCCCCTTTGGATTTAAAAAGAATTTCTGCATCAAAGAATAAACTCCCCCTTTATGTCTCTTCAAGCAGTCTCCTCCTTTGAACAACAGTCTCCCCTCTTTTGGTAAAATTGTTCAAAGTCAATCTCCCTTTTCTTCTCTTTAAAAATCTCTTCAAAATCTTTGACAATCTCCCCTTTTCTTTGGAATGTCTTCAGATTTTCACAACCTCCTTCAAAGTCTATAATTATCTTCTTCAAAAATTTTAATAATCTACCCCAAGATTAATAGTAACCTCTTTCAGACTTCGAAAAAATTATATTAAGATTTAGCTCATTGTGCTTCAGCAAATAATATTCAAAGAAATTTTCTATAAACTTCAGCAATCTTTCAGAATTCTTTGAAATATCTCCAAAACAACTTTTTCATTTTTAACCATCTTCTCCCCCATAGATCATTTCTTGATGACTTTCTCCTCGTGACTATCACAATCCATTCTCCAATCAACATTTCTTGTAATTATTTCTCCAAAACTTCTTTGTCATTTCTTGAATTTCTCCCCCTTTTGATGATGTTGAGCATAAAAATCATCAAAACTTCTTCAAGAAATGCCATCTTTCAATATCTGACCACTTTTGGTATCTAATCTTTCCATATAATATCCGAACCATTCGTCAATTCAACAAATGTATTCATCTGAATCTTTTTCAAATTCAGACAAATAAGAATGTACCCCTGAATCAACAAATGAATCAGTTAGAAATGTCTGTAAGCAGCATAGAGCCACTTTGTGCAACAAATGTACTTTGGAAAGGAGATTTTTAATGTTCACTCCCCCAGGGCTTCCATTCAATCATTGAAAATCACCAATAATTTTCTATGAACGTTATGAAAAGAAAACGAATTCCTTGTGTGCTTATGCATGTGTAACAAAGATTGAAACTACTTAGCTTTATAGGCTTAAAGTGTGTAAACCATTGAGACAACAACAGTATTACACAGACTCAATGTGCATGAGCGAGATGCGAAGGTGGGGCAACTTTCCTTCTTTTTCAATATCCACATCATCCAAATGAAGACGAGATAGCTTATTTGTTGCGTCTCCATGAAAATATGAAACATCTTTTTGTTAAGAAAAAGATGAGTAGCTGGTTCGGTTAATTCAAGAGTTGACATGGGCTCACTGCCTATTTCAATGATGTTCACGAAAAAGTTGTGAAACAATTAGTAATGTGGCTGCCCGACTCAGAAAGTAGTTGGTGCAGAGTTCTAATATTCTTTTAACTCTATTCTCACACCCTCTTTCTTTTTATCATTTAAGCTCGCATCTAACCAAACTCTCTTTTACATTTTATCTCAGCTCAATGAGAAAAACTCAACCCTTTGAGTTATCTCCCCCACTCTTTGATATTAACCCATCGCGTCTCGATCACTCAGGATAACTTCTTAGGTAGGAAACACTGGTTATCGTGAATCCATAAAAGTTATGTTATATTCTCACACTGATCCCGTGAATTTGTCCTAAGAGCATAATGTTGCTCAATAGTTTAACTTCAACAGTTAGAGTACAGTAGTGTGAATTACATATGTCAGATATATGTATGCTCAATAAGATAATCATGAAGATTTGAGCATTTTTAAACATAGAAGATTTTCTCAAAACAAGATAATTGAATGAACGAAGTGAAATCAATAGATATGTTTTGAGAATATGACAATGTATGGAAAAGGTCAAATATGAATGATTTAACAATAAAAGCTTAGGTCATGAAATAAATGGAATTTGTTTATATGAATCAATTATAGACAATTCTTGAAAGAATCGCTTTGAATGAAATAACGCTCAACAACATTGAATATACAAAAGGAGTTTATTACCACCGAAAAATTGTTTCATTTTGAGACATGGTAATAACAAAGTCAACAAAAATACTAAACCAGTGTGTGTGAATACTTGACAGTATATGGAAAAGATAAGAAACAAGTATATATCTTTGGAAACATACGGTTAGTTAATTATGAAAGCTCGTAACTGAAAACATTTTAAAGATACACACTTCTGAAATTCATGAAAACAATTTAAAATCGAGAAGTGGTTTGAACGTTTAAGAAAATTGTTTTTATGATTGAAAGTCGTTCCTCTTTCAAACATTTATGAGGTTAAGGTTAGAAATATCCTTACGCAAAGCTTAAATCTCATGAATCAGCCTCATAGTCATGATTGATATGATCATGTAAGCTCCCCCTCAAAGTCTGCATTCAGTAAAAAAGTCGTCAAAGCAATAAAGTCATATTGGAAGCAAAACAACAACATTTATTGAAAATAAAGACTTGAAAAGCGAGTTAAAAACTTTAAAGAACGAGTTCTAAACTAAATGTTCTCCCCCTGAAATGATGCATTCACAAAAATATGTTAGTACATATCAAATGCAAAAATTCTCTAGCTCCCCTTAGAAAGTAGATCATCTAATCTTTTTCTCATTCCCTCTAAAATCATGAGCAAACCTTCAGTGCATATATCATTCAGACAAAAGAATAAAGAAATAAAGAAATGAATAAAAGTTATAAATCAACTTGTACGAGTTAAATACGAATTATATTTTAAGATTCAACATGCCTAATTTCGAAATAAGAAAATTAAATCTCTTTTCGTCAAAAGGTTGGGTGAATAAATCAACAAGTTGATAATCCGTGTTTACAAAGTAAAGTTCAATCATACATTTTTCAACATTATCCTTGGTAAAGGGATATCGTACGTCAATGTGTTTCGTTTTCTTGTGTTGAACAGGATTAGCTGATATTGCAATGGCGATCTTCGAATCACAATATATCGGTATTTTGTCGAAATGGAAGCCATAGTCTCGAAGTTGTATGCACATCCACAATACTTGAGAACAACAGTTTTGTGGATCCCAGAACAATGCAATCACGATAATAATCAACAATAAACAAAGATTGAATCACAAAACCTGGTCATATGATTGGATTGATCGATAAAGGGTTTAAGGTTTATAGAGAGAATTTCTGATGATACGTGTAAAGCTATTATGACCATTAAACCTAGAAAATAGGTTTAGGAACCTATATATATGTCATGCCTTAACACTAAGGCCCAAAGGCCCAATAACCAAAATAATAAAAATTACAATTTCAACCCCCAACTTCTTTTCAACATAAAATACACCCTAACAGGCTGGCAGCATCTATATATTCTGCTTCCGCGGTTGATGAAGAAACACATAATTGTTTCTTTGACACCCAACTACGATCTTGTCTCCCAGAAATTGTATGTGAGCCGATGTGCTTTTCCTGTCTAGCATACAGCCTGCATGATCTGTATCTGAATATGTTGTGAGCTCAAAACTTGTATCTTTAGGATACCACAAACCAAGGTTTGCAGTCCCCTTTAGATATCTAAAGATGCACTTTACAGCTGATAGATGGGACTCTTTAGGCTTAGCTTGATATCTAGCACACAAACAAGTAGAGAACATAATAGACGGTCTACTAGCCGTTAAGTAAATTAAAGAACCTATCATGCCTCTATAAGTTCTAAGATCAACAACTTTTCCATAAAGATCAACTCTGATCTTAGTTCTAGGTGCCATCGGGGTTGAAATAGGAGTACAGTTTTCCATTTTAAACTTCTTCAAAATATCATAAATGTACTTCGATTGGTTTATAAAAATCCCCGTAGAAAATTGTCTAACTTGTAATCCGAGAAAAAAATTCATCTCTCCTATCATACTCATTTGAAATTTGGACACCATTAGAGCATAAACGTTCTTACAATACTTACGGTTTGTTGAACCAAAAATTATGTCATCGACATATATTTGTATGAGAATAATATCAACTTTTTCCTTTTTGATAAAGAGAGTGGTATCGATTTTACCTTTCGAGAAGCCTGACTTGACTAGAAACTTGGATAAAACATTGTACCAGGCTCGAGGAACTTGCTTTAATCCATACAAGGCCTTGTCAAGAATGTAGAGATGATCCGGTTTTTCAACATTGACAAACCCTTCTGGCTGTGAGACGTATACCTCTTCCTTCAATATGCCATTTAGAAAGGCAGTCTTCATGTCCATTTGGTAGCCGATTTTTCAGCATTGACAAACCCTTCTGGCTGTGAGACGTATACCTCTTCCTTCTGGCTGTGAGACGTATACCTCTTCCTTCAATATGCCATTTTTATGTGCATCATAGGCTAGAAACATTCTGATTGCCTCTATACGTGCAACTGGAGTGTATGTCTCATCATAGTCTATTCCCTCCTCTTTCCAGTATCCTTTCGCTACAAGTCGAGATTTATTTCTTACCACGATACTATCTTCATCTTTCTTGTTTTTAAATACTCATTTTGTGCCTATAATTGTTTTCCCTTCCGGACGTGGGACAAATCTCTAGACTTTAAGCTCTTCAAACTTGTTGAGTTTCTCTTACATGGCTGCGATCTAATCTAGATCTTAAAGAGCATCAGATATGCGAGTAGGCTCAAGCTTGCTTAGAAAAGAATCAAACATGCACTCGTTCGCTGTAGAAAACCTAGTTTGCACTGGCTTTGACGGATCTCCAATAATTTGATGTCCCAGATGCTCTTTGGTCCACTTATTTATGTGAGGGAGTGGAGTATGACTAGATTGATCGTGTTGATCATCTAAGTATCCAATTTCTTCTGATTGGGGTTCAGTTGAAGTGTTAGGTATAGAAGCTTCAATTGGTGGAACACTTGATGTCTGTTGAGTAGGCAATGTTGTACACCCAACTGAATGTGACATTTCTGTCTGTTCACTATCTTGTTCAACTTCAACTGATTGAGTAGGTATTTGAACTTGTGTTTTAGTCTGAACTGGGGAAGTTGGTTCAGTTGAGACCTCTGATGTGATTGGTTGATTATCACTTAAATCTTCACATCTATCAATCACAACAGGTTTAGTCAATTTAGATCCTAAAATCTCATCATAGAAGTGTTCAAATATTAAATCTAATTCACTTTGTCCAGAAGATAATACTCCCTTAATAACGGGTTCTGAACTGGTGTGCTCAGAAGCCATTTCCATAGCCTCATCAAATTTGACATTTACGCTTTCCACCACAAACTTAGAATTCTTTAGATAAACTCTATATGATGCTGATGCCTGAGAGTAGCCAATGAAAATCCCTTCTTTATCTTTAGGACTGAACATGTTTAAGCTCTCCTTGTCATTAAGCACGTAACACCTGCATCCAAATATATGAAAGTGTTCAATGCTTGGTGTTCTGTTGTTTATCAAAGCATAAGGTATTTTACTGAAGCGACGATGGATGATTGATCTATTCCGTGTATAACACGTAGTCGAAACAACTTCAACCCATAAGAATAAAGGAAAGTCTGACTGGTTGAGCATCATGCGTGCAACCTCAACTAACGTTATGTTCCGTCTTTCAACTACCCCATTCTGTTCTGGCGTTCTTGCAGCAAAAAATTGATGTGTTATCCCAACCGATTCGAGATAATCTTCAACAATCTTGTTCTTGAATTTTGTGCCATTGTTTGTTCCAATCAGCATTAGTGTCTTCTGCATGTTTACTTGGACACTTTTGAGAAACGAGATAATGATTTCCGGATTATCGTCCTTTGATCTCAGAAATTTGACCCAAGTGTATCTGGAATAATCATCCACAACCACTAAGACATACTTCTTGCCATTGATGCTTTGTGTTCTCATTGGACCGCAGAGATACATGTGCAACAACTCTAATAGAGCACTTGTACTTGGTTCAGCGTTAGAATTGTGCGAAGCTCTTTTCAATTTGCCCTTTCTCATACGCATCACATAGATGTTATTTCACATATTTGAGCTCAGGTAAGCCTTTGACCAAATTTCAAGTGACCAACTTGTTAATGTACCAAAAGTTGAGGTAAGATACCCTTCTATGCCATAACCAACTCTGTTGCATAAAGGCTTTAGAAAGTAGACACACAACATTATCTGGTTTGATATCAGATATATTGATCGTGTAGAGGCTTGACTTTCTCGTACCAACCAAGAGTTCTTTTCCAACTTCAGTTCTCACACAACATCTCTTGGCTTTGAAGTTCACCTCTAAATCCTTATCGCAAAACTGTCCGATGCTGAATAAATTGTGTCATAAGCCTTCAACATAACTCACCTTCTTTATCTTTATGTTCTTTTGAACTACGTCTCCATACCCCAAGATTGGTGAAAACTGGTCTTTCTCGAATCTCACGTTGCCGCAAAATTTATCTGTATAATTAGATATAATATCTTTCTGCCCTGTCATATGCTTAGAACAGCCTGAATCCAAGTACCACATATGAAGGGTCTGGACAGTAGAAATTAAACAACAATCGGTTTAGGTACCCATTTATTGATGGGTCCTATCAGGTTAGTTCTAGATTTTGGCATTCATTTGAATTTGGATCCTCTTATCGTTTGAAAAACTTTTGAAGAATAAGAATGATATATATGATATGAACCAAACCAATTTTGAGAAACACCGCGAGCAACAAAATCACTTTGTGTATATGTAGACCAACTAATATTGGCACGAGATAATTGAATCAATTGCTGAATTGTATAAACCTTGCGAGGAAATACAAGTTTTGTGTTGTGAGAAGCAAATTGATCAATTACATCAGAAACACTATCAGTTGTTCTATTATAATCTGGAACAAACAATGATTTTGTTTTCTCTTCAACTTTCTTCTTAGGTCTCCATTCTAGTTTACCTTCAGATCTTTTCTTTCTCATATCTAAAACATATGAATTATTCATGTTAGAACAGTGAGATTTCTGAGATTGTTTCTTTCTAGACTAACCAGTGTTGGTCCGTTTTTGTGAGTGCCTATTCTTTTATTTCTTACCTTTGGCATAAATCATAGGTGCTCACAAGAACTGTTTCATCAACCTTGGTTGATGATTCATCTTTTTCAAAAACACTTGGTAACTCATTAGAATTAACAACAAATTGAGAATGATCTGGAAGTTTTGCATTGAAATCAAACTTTTCAACACACTCATCAAAACATAGAAAATCAACCTCATCATCAAATAAATTATCATCATCATCAAATTGAGGAGCTATGGAAGCATTTGGAAACATAAAATCATTAAATTCTTTTGAACATTGCTTTTGGTAGGGCGTTTGTTCAAAATCTGAAGGTTTTGGATTAGCAAAAACGTCGCCCATGAAAACTTTACAAGATAATTCATCTTAATCAGTAGAGTTGTTTTCGCAACCTTTTTCTGATTCTGATTTATCACCCGTAACTTCAGATTTGAAATCTGTATTCAAAAAACAATAGAAAACACCATTTGTTCCAAATCAATCAAACTTCTATCTTCTACTAGAGTATTCTCAAACTCAGAAATTTTACTTTCTAAAATGTGTGGAGGAACGTAAATCTTACCTTCAATAGGTCTTGCCTCCATTTCCTCAGTAGAGTAACTTTGGAAATAATCATTTGATAGAAACTTTGATTGTTTAGTATTATAACTAGCATTCAGTTTACTATAACAGAATGGTAGTTGCATTTTATCTTTATTTTCCCTATTTTCATCTTCCTTAGCCTCAACTTCGTCCGATGACTTTGTCTATTTGACTTTGAGCTCAGGGTGTTTCTTGGCCAGTTGTAGACAATCAATATCATATAAAGCAGGCCTTTTAGAAATACCCTTTTTAAAATAGTGTGGGTTATTGTGCCAGGATCGAATTCTTAACAAGAATTAATTCTCAGAAACAATATCAAAGAAGTTTGCGGAATAACACTTTGATATTCAATAAAACAGTAAATCAATACAGAAAATATGAAGAACAAACTGTAAGCTTGTATTGAATGCTTTGTAGTTACAAGATTACTCACTCAACCTCAATATTGATGAACAGGCTCACCAATACGAATTCTACTTCTCTAGAATTAGGATCTATACCTTGAGGTTGATTTTCTCTCTAAAAGAATGAAAAACCAAAAATTTAGAATGAATAAATTAATCTCTATCTAAACTATTCTATCAAATCTATACATATACTGAATAAAAAGATAATTACAATAAATAAAATATCTTCAGTATATCTTCCATCATTATCTTCAAGCTTCCATGTATATCTCTAAGCTTCCATGTATATCTCTAAGCTTACATGTATATCTCTAAGCTTCCATGTATATCTCTAAGCTTCCATGTATATCTTCAGATTATCCAGCTGTTATCCTTTCATGCAGATCTCCATCTTATAAGCAGTATTAATCATAAGCAGCATTAATACTCTGAGCAGTATTAACTCTAGCAGTACTAACCATGCTCAGCAGCATTAATCTCTTCAAGCAGTACTAACTTTGAACTAGCAGTACTAATCTTGTTGAGCAACATTAACCATCAACTAGCAGCATTAATAACAGAAGTACTAACTAGAAGTATTAACAACTAGAGGTATTAACTGTTTTCTTCTAGCAGCATTAACTAGAAGCATTAATATCAGAAGTACTAACTAGATGTATTAACAACTAGAAGTATTAACTGTTTTCTTCTAGCAGCATTAACTAGAAGCATTAATATCAGAAGTACTAACTAGAAGTATTAACTGTTTTCTTCTAGCAGCATTAACTACAACTAGCAACATTAACCACAGAAGTAGTAACCTTGTTGAACTAGAAGTAGTAACCATGTTGAACTAGAAGTAGTAACCATGTTGAACTAGAAGTAGTAACCATCCTTGGCATATTTCAGACCCAACAATCTCCCCCTAACTTAACTTTTCAAAACTGAGAAGTTAAGTTCTTCAACATAAGGTCTTTATGATAATTTCAAAACTTTCTGCAATTACTAGTTCTTCTTGATTCAGTTTCTGCTGTTATCTTCTTTTCTGTTTCTGATGTAGCTACTGCTTTATTTCAGCTTCTTCACTTATCTCCCCCTCAAAATAAGATTTCATATCAATACAAACTTTAATTTTCTTCTTTTTCAGTACCAGCTTCTTGAAATGATCTATCTGCTAGTGATAAGAAGTGATTACCTTTTCATCTCTTTTATCTTCATAATTTGATTGTGAACTTTCAGACTAATTGTACCAAGTGTATCCATCAATTCTTTGTAGTTAAACTGTCCTCACCTCCTTTAGGTGTGTTTACCACCCTTGAAGGATCCTTGGATCTTTTAGTAGAGATCTTCTGCCTAGCAAAAGCACCTTCTACTCCCTTGGTTTCTTGGCACCTGGGACCTTTAGATAATTACTCATCTAAAGTTGTCATGGGGAAGGTCTTAGATATGTTCACACTGTCCTGTCATGCACTTTGTGCAAAGTCAGTAGTGTGAGCCTTACAACCCATATGCTCTTGCATCTCCTTATTGAGCACCTTCTTGGGGTTGGGAGACACCCCTATGGTTTCCCTTTGGATATTCTCTGATGAAAAATGCTCCATCAGAGGGCTTGTAGGTTTTGAGGTTTAAGATACAAGAAGGGAAGGAACCTTCAGTATCTTTTCCTTATATAATATAGTAATGGGGAATGTTGGTTTGACAAAAGGAATCTGAAGATTTATGCTTGGTAGTGGAAGGTGTGGATAGGTCATCAGTGGGTTGGTCTAATGAGGGCTTTGACCCTGATGCCTTACCTTCTTGATTGTGGGACATCACCATCATTGTAGAGAACAATGGTGTGTCAACTCCTTCCGAGTCCTTAGCAGATCTCTTCATGATTGAAAAGACCTTGCCCTTAGGGGTTTTAGGTACATATATCTCATTAAAATGAGGTTAATCCGTCAATTCCTTATTAAGTACTTCTTGTACAAACCTTGGATACAGATAAAAGCTTTTTAATTGATATCCAGGTTTGACATTAAATCATTGAAGATCATTTTTAGGTATAGAAACCTTACATTAGCAGTAGTAACACTTATCAGCAGCATTAACACAGACTGGCAGTATTAACACATACCAGCAGCATTAACACAGTCTGACAGTATTCATTGAGCTAGAAGTACTAACTACCTTTCAGTATTAGCAACCTGAAACACTTACAGACACAAGGTTAGTAGTACCATATACCATAAAATTTTCAAAAGTTACTTTATCTTTTGAAACTATACCTTTTTCACTTTTCTTACCTTCTGCTGGATCAAAAGTAACATGTCCTCCATCAAATCTTTTAAAGAATTTGAAGGCAATCCATGTTCCTTGTTATGTGCCAAGAGCAATCATTATCTTCATTCCAAATGCTCTTCCTCTTGAGCTTTTGATTGCCCTGCACACTTGATAAATCAGTTAGTCTTTGAGGGAACCCAAGCCAAAGTGGTCTTGGGTTGTCCTTTCTCATTTATATAATCTGTCAGTTTGGTCTGGATGAGTTGTTTAGGAATCTCATGGCTGGAATACTTTGTCAAGATTATAGGCTTTGCAACATTAATACTAGTAGAAGCACTATCCTTGTTAGCAGTAGTATTGGTTGCAGCAGCACTATTTCTGTTAGCGGTACTATCTAGGATAGCAGTACTAACAGGTTTCTTTACAATTGGAACCCAAACTTGAACAAAGTTGTTTGCTTTCTTTGTCTTTAAATTACTCCTTGGCTTATCTGGAGCATTTTTCTTTGTATTAGCAAACTTGTTTTGAGCATGAGACTTTAAAGGTGCTCTTTTCTCATCCAATTGATTCCTTCTTTTATTCCTATAACCAAAAGAGTTTTGTGGTTTTCTTTGAAAAGTGACTCTTTGGTTGATAGGGTTGAAATAACAGTGTTTGGCAAGATGATTCAATTTGCCACAGATAAAACAAGGTTTTGGTCTATTGATTTTACTCAAATCAACCCCTTGTTTTTGTGCCCACTGATTATTCCAGTTTCTCTGATTTCCCCTTGGTTTATCATGTTTTTGGGGCTCATATTTATTGCAAGAACACTGTTTACAAGGGACAGGATTCACAACTGTGGTTTGCTTATAATGGACCTTCTCAGACTTTCCCTCAGTCTTCTCAATGTCCTTAGATTTGACCCAAGTCTTTCCACATCCCTCATTGGTGATAATGTGATTTTCTAGAGGAATCTCACCACTCCCAGTGTTCTCCTTACTCTTTTCACTAGAGTTATCTTCTTCAGAGTCTGTTTCAACCACCACTTTGTCTAAAGGATCTACCTTAGTGGCTCCAACAGGCAATTCCTTCCTATCCTTGGTCTCTAGTAAGTTTGATATAGGAGGAATGTAATTGTTGTTGTATGGTGGTGGTGTGGTGGTATAGCCTATTCCTCTTCTAAGTTTGTCATGGATTTGAGTTTGGAGCAAAGAGTCCATTGCTTTAGAAGCATTTGAAAACTTCTCAATATCCAGCTTGGCTTTCTCGAACTCACTCTTTATCTTCTCATTCTCCTCTTTAAACTTTTTCAGCTAAAGTTCTAGGTCATTCTTCTCCCACTTCCAGTAATTTGTATCATAAGAATGTTGAAGTTCATTGGCTTGGAAAACTTTGATCTGTTCCTCAAAACTCTCAACAATTCTCACATAGTCTTTTATATCTCTCTCTAATCTTTTAAGGTCATCACTCATTGTCTGGTTGTGATCCCTGTACCTTTTAACAGTTTCCATACAAGTTTTAGAGCAAAGATTAGATATTACCTCTGTGGGGATTTCTGTGCTTGAAGAATCTGAAACTTTAGCCATTGATGATTTCTGATTTCAAGGAAGAATGATGATTGCAGGTTTCTGAGAATACTAGCTCTGATACCACTTGTCAGGATCGAATTCTTAACAAGAATTAATTCTCAGAAACAATATCAAAGAAGTTTGCGGAATAACACTTTGATATTCAATAAAACAGTAAATCAATACAGAAAATATGAAGAACAAACTGTAAGCTTGTATTGAATGCTTTGTAGTTACAAGATTACTCACTCAACCTCAATATTGATGAACAGGCTCACCAATACGAATTCTACTTCTCTAGAATTAGGATCTATACCTTGAGGTTGATTTTCTCTCTAAAAGAATGAAAAACCAAAAATTTAGAATGAATAAATTAATCTCTATCTAAACTATTCTATCAAATCTATACATGTACTGAATAAAAAGATAATTACAATAAATAAAATATCTTCAGTATATCTTCCATCATTATCTTCAAGCTTCCATGTATATCTCTAAGCTTCCATGTATATCTCTAAGCTTCCATGTATATCTCTAAGCTTCCATGTATATCTCTAAGCTTCCATGTATATCTTCAGATTATCCAGCTGTTATCCTTTCATGCAGATCTCCATCTTATAAGCAGTATTAATCATAAGCAGCATTAATACTCTGAGCAGTATTAACTCTAGCAGTACTAACCATGCTCAGTAGCATTAATCTCTTCAAGCAGTACTAACTTTGAACTAGCAGTACTAATCTTGTTGAGCAACATTAACCATCAACTAGCAGCATTAATAACAGAAGTACTAACTAGAAGTATTAACAACTAGAGGTATTAACTGTTTTCTTCTAGCAGCATTAACTAGAAGCATTAATATCAGAAGTACTAACTAGAAGTATTAACAACTAGAAGTATTAACTGTTTTCTTCTAGCAGCATTAACTAGAAGCATTAATATCAGAAGTACTAACTAGAAGTATTAACTGTTTTCTTCTAGCAGCATTAACTACAACTAGCAACATTAACCACAGAAGTAGTAACCTTGTTGAACTAGAAGTAGTAACCATGTTGAACTAGAAGTAGTAACCATGTTGAACTAGAAGTAGTAACCATCCTTGGCATATTTCAGACCCAACATATTGTAATCAATACCCCAAAACTCGTTGAAAAACTTGAACTCTTTTGGTTTGTTAAGATGAATGGTTTGATCAATCTAACCTCTAGTATACAGTTTTTCCTCCAAACCATTGACCTTCTTAACCAATGTTTTATTTTTTGTTTTTAAAGATAAACATTTTGTAACAACTGCATTCATCTCACATTCACACATTTTTAATTTAGATGTTGTTTAAGATAATTGACTTTGAATTGCAGTCTTTTCTTTACCAATGGTACCATTGTTTTTATTTAAAGATTCAATCAATACGGTCTTCTCAACAATGTCTTTGTTGAGTTTCAGTATTGTTTGATTTTTCTTTTCAATGTCACCTTTTTCACGTTTAAGTTTAGACTGCAAATCCTGAAGTTCAACCATCATGGATTTCATTTGTTTAAGAAAATCAGATTCAGTCATATCATTTACCTCATCAGAAGTCTCATCATCCGAATCCATCTCAGCTACCTTCTTTCCCATAAAACACATATGGGCATACTTATCCTTTTCACTTTCAGAGTTAGTGAAATCCAGTCAATGGTCATCTTCCGCCATTAAAGCTTTGCCTGCCTCCTTCTGCTTAGCCAACAACATTTTGTACTTATAGTAGTTTGAGTTCCGGAATTTCGGCTTCCGACAATATTTTGCAAAATGACCAATTTGTCCACAGTTATAGCACTTGACTTGGTCTTCCACTTTCTTTTTCTTCATATCTAATCACTTACCGTTTCTCTTCCGGCTTCTTTTTAGCAAATCTCCTCTCCTCAAACTTCTTCTTACTTCCACTCTTTCTTTGTATTCATAATTCTTTGAACCTGATGAATACCTTTGACTGTTTGACCCGAGCTTTTGTAGAACTTTTTCTGGAATTCCCTGGTCAGTAAAAGCATGGTTTGCTTCAAATTCTCTCCATCATCAGAATCATAATCTACACTATCTTCTTCCTCAGTTTCAGAAACAATCACTTTCTTCTTCTTTAGACTAACAGACTTCTTTTCTTTTCTCTTCACCACTAATGCCACTGGATCAGCAACTGGTTTCTCATCTTCCTTTTTCTCAGCCCTTTTTCTTCATTCTGGCGTAAAGTCTCTTACACCTCATGCAAAAGAATCTCATTGAGATATTTCAGCCGTTTCATCTGACGAGTAAATCTGTTAATCCAAAGATCTCTAAATCCTTGAGAGATAAAGTAGAGAGAGAGACAAAGTAGCGCAAAGAAGTAATTCAGATTAATGTGCGTGAACAACCTTACAAAGACAAAGACCAAAGGGACTTAAATACCCTTGGTCAATACAACACAGTATTAGACACTAAACACAGTATTTGACCAAGCCTATAAATACAATGATTACTATAAAATCAGACCTAACAATCTCCCCCTTAGTAATCATTGGCGCTTTGGTCTTCAAAAATCATCTTCTAAATCAGCACGGACCATCAAAGCGACTTTATGAAGCATTCTAACCTTTAAAGAAAAATTTCTTCTCAGCATCTTTCAAAAAAAGTTGTCTTTGCTGTCTTGACAAGACTGGACCAATTTGAAATAAACTTGAAAGAACAGTCGGTTCATCAGCTTGTACTCTAGACGACACACCTCTTTTGAATTACCTTGAATGAACTGTGGTGGTCGGAGCAGGAACAGAAAAAAAAAATTAAAATGGCTGAGAGAATTGAATCTTGAGCGAATCTTGATCAGCAGATAAACATTTGAGCTCTTTGTCTCTTTAACTTCTCTTTGACTTCTCCCCCTCATGACCTTGATGATCTGGATCAACTTGGTCATGCAAATGTTGGAGACGAGACAGTGAATATCTGCAAAATCAAAGAAACAGAGAAAAGAAGAAGGTTTGCGCTACAAGTTGGTGGCGCAAAGAGAGATTTGCGCTAACAGAGAGAAGCGCAAAGCTTGTTTTGCGCTAGCCGAAGGAGGCGCAAAGTTAGATTTGCGCTAGAAGTTGTTGGTGCAAACTTAGCTTTGCTCTACCAACGTGTGGCGCAAACATGACTTGAAATCTGAAAAAATTTACCTGTTAAGGCCTTTGACTCCCCCTACACAAATGCACTAACTTTGGCAATTAAAGTTAGCATTCATATAGAGAATCAGATACTCCCCCTCAAAAACAGATATGATCATTAAGAATAAAAAAATTCTCCTTTTTCACTCCCCCTTGAATAATGCTGAAACCCATTTGTAAAGTTATATGAGAACACAAGAATTGAAACAACATTGTATAAAGAAAAATATACTGAATATGTATTTTGAAACAACTAAACATATAAAATTTTAAACACTAAACAAATAAAATTCTACTTAGTAAAATATCACAGATTTATCAATCAGATGAAATCAAATATATGTTGTTGGATACAGAAACAAGTTTCATTGCATATCAAGTTAAAATATGTACAGTTTCAAAAACTTTCATCAATCTATTCAGTGTGCTCGCATGTGAACTTTGATTAACTTCAAGAAAATGCAATTCTAAAAATATAATAGAGAACTTTGCAAATAATCACACTAAGCCATCAAGAATTAAATACTTCCACAAATTTACAGGTTTATCGCAACTCAGAAATATCACCAAGTAACATGAGATGTGTGCTCATTGGCATCTTTTAGCATTATGCTCTATGGCATCTTTACATGAGTGTGCTCTTTGGCATCTTTTAAGCTTGTGCACATTGGTATCTTTTAATCAAAAAGTTTATTAAGTAAAGAACATGCCGTAAACGTAACTTTCTATCTGACCTTATTGCAGGATTTGGGTCAGCCGCTCCCAGACCAGTTGGCCTTAGGGGACTAGGTGTCAAGCACCCTTTGGAACTTATTTTTCCAGATCAGAAAGGCTACATCGACATATCTTAAACCCATTCATACCAGTAGAACATGACTTTCGATCTGGTTCTATTGAAGGATTTGGGTTCGATCACTCCCAAATCAAATGACCTTAGGGTACCAGATGACAAGCATCCCATAGAACATACTTTCCCAAACCAGAAAGGTCACAGGTACAAACTTTTAAACTTAGATATTTCTGATTTATAAGAATTTAATATTCATCTCAATCACAAGGTTTTTCATCTAAGTGCATAGCCCATATTTTCATTACGATCCAAAATTCCAATTTTTTTAGGTTTTCTAAGCATTGTAAACTATAAATATTCCGAATCACATAACTTTAAAGCAATATCAAAACTATAAACATGTTGCTGACTTTTCGACTTTTGTTAGACTTGAAAGATGAACATATAACAATTTCGATATAAACAAAGCAATTTGAAAATTTATCCTAGACACACATTTTATTCAAAAGAAAGAAAAATTGTAAAACTTTTACTTTATAGAATAAAATTCGTGAAGGTTTAAACTTTTAAAATCAACATGCCGAGATTTAAAAATAGAAACATTTGATCGACATGTTTATATTCAGTTGAAACAAAATATAATTCAATAATATCATCTTTCACATAATGTATAAAGAATTTTTGTCTCTTTTGAAAAATAATTTGAGTCGAACAAATTCAGGAGTTGAATTGAAATGCTCAGATTCTTTTAAAAAGAAATGAGAAAACTGGAACAACATCAATATCAGAGATAAATGTAGCGGAATAAAGTAGATGTACTCACAGTTTCTCATTACTCAGAAGCTAAAAAAACATTGAAGAACGGGTCCTAGACTGACATGTCTAGAAGTCGTAGTTCATTGAAGTACTGGTTCTGAGCTGAATTACTCAGAAGCCAAATTTCTCTTACTCCCCTTTCACATGAGGTGCCTGCAACTTAGAATCAGATTGAGATTTTGGTACCCACTTGTATTTGGGCCCATGAAAGTTAGTTGCAGATCTTATGGGAAAATAATTGTGAGTTTTGACATGATAAGCACGAGAAATATAATCAGAAAAATAAGCACAGTCATCAAATGAATATAAAGCACAATCATCTGAACTAGAATCAGAGGAAGAATATGAGACAACTTTTGAAATTTTAATCATTTGCTTTATTGAGTATTTGAAAGTTTTATTACACGAAGCAAATGAATCACTTTTATAATGTTTGTCTACATATCTATCCCCATCAGTCTGAGATTCATCAGATATCCGCTTCGCTCTCCAAATCTGCGTCGATGACTTGCTCAAAGTCTAATCTGAAAGATTAGAATCAGAAGAATTAGAACTGTCAGAAAGAACTTTATCTTGTTTCTTTGACTTCTTTGACCGTCTTCTTTTACGTTTAGATTTATAATACTGATCATTTAGCGTATAAGATTCATCAAGAATTTCCGAATTAATATTTAAATCAGAAGAAATAATTTTACCTAAGCAACCAATCTGATCATTCAATAAATCTGAATTTACCTCAGAGTTAAAATTATTTTGAGAAAAGATTTTAAAATTAGAAACTTCTTTTTTGTTTTCCTTAAAAGAAGGAAGGCTAGAAGTAGAAAATGAATCTTGTTTTTGAGAAAATAAATTTTCTTCAAGACTAGAAGTCATGAAAGAAAGAATAGCATTAGATTCAATTTCCTTTTGAATATTTTGATCTTCTATCTTATCTTCAAGATCAATGATTTTGCCTTCTAATACTAACGGAGGAGTATATTTCTTAGAATCATAAATGATTGAAGAAATATTTTCCTTATTAGTTTCAGAAGCATAAACATCAACAAAATCATCAGACATTGAAGATTTGACAGGAGATATATCTTTTAAATCTTTTCTGCCTCTCCTTGATTTATCAGGAAAATATTTGACATTTTCATATGTGTAAACAAAAGGAATTTCCTTTTTCTTGTTATTTCTAACACTTGTTTCTCATTCATCCAATCAATTTTAAATTGAGGAGCATATTGAGCAAGTGTTAGATAATCGTATTTATATAAAGTCGGGTATTTTTCAATCGCATTGTTTAAACAATGTGGATTTTCAAAACCAAGTCCCCATTTTTCTTTTAAAGCTTCATCACTCCTTGGGTTATTCATAAAAATTGTTTGTTCAGATTGATTCCTTCGATACAACTTTTCTTCTAACTTATTTATTTTGTCCGAAAAATTGTCTTTTAATTCGGTCATAGCAGTCAAAGACTCAAGATAAGTCTTATTTGAATTTTCCAAATCATCCAATTTCTTTTGAAAGATTTCTTTAGTATGAACCAAAATAGATTTTTCATCTTTCAAAGAAATTTTCAGTTTGTCAATCAAATCTGACTTTTCTGAATTTAAGTTATTTTCAGATATTAACTTTTAGCGAAGATCATGTAAAGCAGTAATTATAACATTCATCTGTGAAGAAATAAAATTGTAATCAAACTCAGAAATTACCTCGTCTTCATCAGTGTCAGAATCATCATCTGACCGATCTTCTCCAACAAAGCACATCTGAGCAATTTCGATGTTTGCATCTTCATCGTCAGAGTGATCCAGCCAAAACTCTTCTTCTGCTAGCAAAGTTGTTCCGTTCTCTCTTTTCTCGTCCAGTTTCAATTTCTTTCGATAGTAAGCTGAGTCCCTAACCTTCTTCACTTTACATTCCTTAGAGATGTGACTCGGCTTTCCACAGTTGAAACATGTAGAAGCTTTCCTAGTCTCGGGCACTTTGACATTCTTGGACCCAGAAATGAAGCGAGAAGTGTTGGAACTCGAACATGGTTGGAACTTTTTCTGATAATGCTGTGAAAGAAGGATCATTGCTTTCTGAAGTGCCTTACCATTATCATCAGTTGACCCGTCATAAGCATTATCAGACAATGCTTGATTATCCAGATGGCTAGTTAGAAGTGCAACTGGGTCCACTGATTTCTTGTTATTCTTCTTTAGTTTTGCCTTCTTCTCAGTAACAATGCACTCATATGTCAGCAAGATTTCAAACATCTCTTGGATTTTCATTGTAGAAATTCTGACATCATTCCTCAATCAGTGGCAAGATTTATTCCACTCTGGTTGAAGTGCAATGAGGAATTTCAGATTAGTCTCAAGCTCAGTTTTTTGCACTTTTATTTTCCTCAGATCATTGATCACGGCACAAAATCTGTCATACACAGTTTTCAGTGGCTCCCCGTCCTTGGCTTTGAATTCTTCAAAGTTATTCATGTAACGAGTATGTCGGAGTTGAGTCGCAACTGAAGAGCCAAGCATAATCTTCTCAAGCTGTTGCCACATAAGATTAGGATGAGTTTTGAACCAATTAATCCTGTTGTAGATAGAGTTTGGCAAGGCTAACATCAGATTTGCCTTAATATCACGATCAACTTGATACTCCGATAACTCTTTAGGTGAATATTCTTTAGTAGGATTATATAATCCAGAAGCCAACTTGGATTTTTCAAACGGTCCTTCTGATAAATGTTCATCATGTCATTTCCATTCTTTTGACGCTCAATGAAGTTCAGGAACCGATATTGCCATTGTGTAAACTCGTTTTCATCTATCAGAACTGGATGACGATTTTCGGTGCCCAATGACATCATAAGGTCATTCTTGTAGATCTGAGATTGATATGCAAACTTGGAAAAATCCATGGATGACAAACATCAGAAAAAATCTAAGTCTGGAAAGAGTTGGCACAAACTTGAGGTTTGCATGAGAAGCAGATAACGCAAACTGAATTCTCGTAAGCAATGGGAGACGCAAATGAGACTTTGCGTGAGAAGAGCAAGAAGAAAACTTTACTTCTCGCGAGCAGTTGGCGACGCAAACTAGATTTGCGTGAGCCAAGTAAGAAGCAAACTTGGAATTTCGTAAGGCACTGAAGACGCAAATCTAACATTGCGTGAGCAGAATGTGACGCAAATTGGACTTTGCGTGAGTAGCGAATGATGCAAATGAGGTTTGCGTGATGAGCTGAAGACGCAAATTATACTTTGCGTAATGCACTATTAACACAAATGTTACTTTGTGTGAAGAACTCAATACGAGAACTTGCTCTTTGCGTGAGCTGTTGATGGCGAGAACTTATCTTTTCTCGAGCTGAAAGAGACGCAAAGCTCACTTAGCGTGATAGGAGAGAGACGCAAAGTTTGAGCTTTACGTGATATTGATGAAAACCTGAAACACAAACAAGATTAGTAAGATCACGCAAACCAAATGATGAACTCGCGCAAACCACAATGAACTGGCGCAAAGTTCAAATATGGCGCAAACTTCCAAAAATCATAAAGACTTCCAAAAAACGATTACAAAACTTAATTTGATGAAAATTTCTCACACAGACTTGATTGAAAACAATATTCTAACACATTTCAAACAAAAATTTCGATTAAAAAGCACAAAATCAAGATTTCGAGAATGAAACAGTACGTGAAATCAAGATTTCAAAATCGATGTGAATCAAACACCAAAACTTGTTTTTCTTTAAAATCGATGTGAATCAAAAAGATTTTATAATCAAAAACGGATCCATCAAACCAATTTTCACAAGAATTCAATCAAAAACAAAGTTGAATTTGATGAAAAATCTAAAAACGAGATTTTCTTGAAAAAATCAAGAAAATCGATCAAATTTTCAGATTTAAACTACAAATTCAAAAACGAAATCAGGTCTCTCAAGATTCAGATTGGCTCTGATACCAATTGTTAATCCAAAGATCTCTAAATCCTAGAGAGAGACAAAGTAGCGCAAAGAAGTAATTCAGATTAATGTGCGTGAACAACCTTACAAAGACAAAGACCAAAGGGACTTAAATACCCTTGGTCAATACAACACAATATTAGACACTAAACACAGTATTTGACCAAGCCTATAAATACAATGATTACTATAAAATCAGACCTAACAAAATCTTTTCCATTCCGTCTGTAATATACTCAGAAACTTCACATTGGTCTCAATATGAGATTTCTTCACCTTGTTCTTGCTTAGCTCATTCAGAAGAGAGACAAATATGTCATATGTGGCCTCTAAACCCTTACCATCTTTTGGTTTAAACTATTCATAGTTGTTGAGACAGTTTGACACTTTCAGTTGATTTCCTATCTTGGAGCCCATCATCATCTTTTCAAATTGATCCCATATTTCTTTACCAGTTCCTTTATAACTGTCAATCTTCACATATATTTCATTTGGAATCCCTTGTAGTAAGAAAGATCTTGCCAGTCTATCTGCCTTGTGCCTCTTTTTCTGTTTTTCTGTATATTCTTCTGGATCTATGAAATATTCCTTTGTGATGAGCTCTACCCCCTCTTCTTCTGTAGTATGAAGCTTTATTGGAGGTTTCATCAGTCCTTCTTCCAAGGATTGCCTGATGTAGTGACCAATCTCATTTCTATCAATAAAATCAAGAAACCAATCCTTCCACTTTTCATATTCACCCTTGAAGAGTACTAGTGGCTTGACATCCGTTTTGATGGCTAGAGCATCTCTTGAAGTCATCTTGATACTTTCACAGATCTTTAAACAAAACACATAAAATTTCAAAATTCTGAAAAATAGACAAAATTTGGCTAAGCATGGAATCCTTAAACCACTGATATGCATTTCTCACAGACTAATAAAATCACTTTCCGCAGGAAGAGCTTTGCGAAAACCACACTTCCGCAAAACGAACTTTGCGGATTCTATGTTTTCCATAAGCAACACCTTGCAGATTCTGACTTCTCGCAAAGTAAAGCTTTAGAATTCTTGCCTTGGAAATTTTCAAACACTTTTAAACAAGCATTTCACAAAATATTTTGCGGATTCAACAAGTAGAAAATATTCCAAGAAAAATCCTTAAGCTTTCCTTAAGCTTGTATTTGTGAGTTTTGGACTTTCCATATGTCAACGATAGTTTTCCGTATGTAACGATCTACGGATTCCCAACATCCCGTAGAATATGCTTTTCGAATTCAGCAACTTTCCACAGATAGAGATCTGCGGATTCTGGACTTTACGTACAAGACTTCTGCGAGTTCTGAATGAAACTGTACACAATAACTTGAGAATTCTGTCCTTTACAAAAAACAACAAAACTCTGACACTGAGCACCTTGCGAGTTCTTCAACTTGATACTTGCGGAAATCTCAGATCTTGCGAGTTCTTGAGTTTGTCAAACTCAAAAACTCAAATTCATCCAAAATCAACTCAAAACTTCAAATCTGATCCTGAAACTTTGCCAAATTGTCCTTGAACACAATCTGAACAAATTACAACTGAACAATTACAATCAAAAACAAAAAATATTGAAAATTTATGCAATTACAGTGCGTTTATGTGTTCAACCAAAAACTCAACCAAAAATCAAAATTCACAGTAACAATTGTGAGTTTGAGAGATCAACCTATACAAAACCTGTTCAGTTACACAAATCGAACAACGAGAAACAAGAATTACTACTAAAAACACACTACAACTCAAAATTCTGATATGGACAAAATTATCTGCGAGTTCTTCAAGATTCGGCCATTTTCCAGATTCTTGAAAGATTTCTGATTTCTGATTGTTCTGATAGAAATTGTGTGTCCGAATATGTGCAAATCAGATCAAGATAACAACAATCAAGATGCCAAATTCCATTCTCATTAATCTTCAATTCTACAGTTTACAATATCTCAGAGTACAAAATATTTCTCTCTCTAAAATGCATCTCAATAGTAGTGCTACTAGATTCTACAAACAGAAAAGGTATTTATACCTAGTTACAACAAGGAACAAAACAAGATAAGCTAATGAATACAACTAACAAAGACAAAATGACTTTGACCTTGACATTGACTTTCCTTTAATAGAAGCTTTACATTTGAAAGATTTGACTTGGGCTTTGACTTTCAATGACAATGATCTTGGATCCAACAAATATGCTCTAAAAGATAGCATCCCATATCTGGGTCGGTACCATTCTTTTAATACCAATAGGGAGCAACCTTTGCATGAACATGTAACAATCATGCCTCTTGAAACCATAGAAACTACCATCCTCAAGGTTTGCTAATGACCCTATGTTGGAAGCATAGCCATCTGGAAATTTCAACATCTTCAACCATTCACCCACCTTTCCTACTTGCTCTTTGTTCAAAGTGTATGAAGATTTCGGTTTAAATATTTTATTTCGTTCCACCCTCATATCCAACTCAAGTCGATTGAAGTATTCTTCTATGTATTTCCTTGCCTTGATGTTGTCCTTTGATTTTGGTGTGTCCATAATCGTGTGAAACATATTATCAAAAACATTCTTCTCAATATGCATTACATCCAGGTTGTGTCGTATCAACAAAGTGTGCCAATACGGTAGCTCCCAGAAAATGCTCCACTTTACCCAATTGTGTGTTACCCCAAAACCCACAGGATTTCTGTAGTGTCTTGACCCGTGTGGGACACCATCATAAAACGTAGGAAGGCTACACACATGATTCCATATTTGTTGCCCGGTTGGCACTAAGGGTGGATCAGCTTTTTTGGTATGTGCCTTACGAAATCGCTTTCTGTCACGCTTGAACGTATGTCTCTGTGGTAGAAACTTGCGGTGACAATCAAACCAACACGACTTCCCTCCGCTTCGTAACTTGAACGCATATGCATTACCCATACAATATCGACAAGCTAACTTTCCATGCGTGCTCCAACCAGAAAGCATAGCATAAGCAGGGAAGTCACTAACCGTCCACAACAGTACTGTCCTCATTGTAAAATTCGTCTTACAAAAAGCATCATAGGTATGGACACACTCGAAGAATAACGTCTTCAACTCATCGATCAAGGGCCGAAGAAATACATCCAAGTTCTGTCCGGGACTCTTCTTGCCGGGAATTAGCAAAGCGAGGTGGACATAGGACACCTTGATGCAAATCCAAGGCGGTAGATTGTAGTTTGTAAGAAAGACGGGCCATAGTGAATACGGATTTGGGTTCAAGTTATTCCTGATCTCTAAAAAAAATCAGGATGTAGCCTGCCAAAATGTTTCCATGCCTCCCCATCACTCGGATGTACCATCTTTCCCGAATGAGTTTGATGTTCACGGTGCCAAGTCATCTCCTTGGTTGTTTTCTTACACATATACAATCGTTGTTTTCTTTATGTAACCGACAAATACGACAAAACCAACTAAGGCACCTTATTATTTCGGCCAGTTGTCTTGTAATGAGGCTCCCCACACACTCGACAAGTGTCATCATCGACATATTCCTAATAGAATAGCATGCAATGTTTTTTGCAAGCATGGATCTTCTCTTTCGGAAGATTTAGTTGCTTCAACATCTTCTTTGTCTTGTAAAAACTTCCAACCAATTGTTCACCGCCAAGTAGCATTTCTTTCACCATAGCAATGTTATGATTGTAAGTTTTCTCTGGTACATTGCAATCTGCCTTCCAATTGAAAAACCTTCACGCTGCCTCTACCTTTACAAATCTCTAGCATCCCTCCCACAACGGTTGGTCCGCAACTTGTAATATCTCATAGAAATGGCGTGCATGTAGATTCGGTTCTTGCTCCTCCCACATACTTGAAGAACCAATAATATTTTGGTCCATCACCATTTGTTGAACGCCATCAAACTCATTATAATGATCGTCTACTATTGTCTGTTGTGGTGGTTGAACTGGTCATGCTATTTCTCCGTGTGCATACCAGTGAGTATAAGAAAGCATGAATCCTTTTCTTAACAAATCTAAATAAACTGCGTCTCTACTTTTATACTTAAGAAGTTGACATCTCTTACAAGGACATCTTATAAATATTGCAACCCCATCGTCTGTTCCACTCGGTAGCATAGATTGTTCATTAGTGACAACAAAATCCAAAAATCTTTCAACCTCAACACTGAAACAAGATTCATTTCACTACTCTTATTTACTCGTTTATACATCCATCCTCCATGGGTGTTAGTCGAAATATCTACAAATCAATTGTAGTTTGGTAGGAATTCAACATTTGACTGTTTGAAAGTCAACCCATTTTATAGAAGAATCTCGGGTTGGGTTTGTGCGCTTGAAAGCTCTAAGTGCACTAGTTTGACTTTTGGAAGTCAAAACATGATATAGAAGAAACCTGGATTGGGTTTGTGCGCTTGAAAGATCTAAGTGTTCCCGTTTGACTATTTGGAAGTCAAACCATGCTTATAGAAGAAACCCGGGTTGGGTTTGTGTGCTTGAAAGCTCTAAGTGCACTAGTTTGACTTTTGGAACCCAAACCATGCATATAAAAGAAACCTAGGTTGGGTTTGTGCGCATGAAAGCTCTAAGTGCGCCTATTAGGCTATTTGAAACCCCCAAACCACGCATATAGAAGAAATAAGGTTCGGTTGTGTGCATAAAAGCTCTAAATGCACTAGTTTGACTGTTTGGAAGTCAAACCATGTATATAGAACAAACTCGGGTTAGGTTTGTGTGCTTGAAAGCTCTAAGTGCACCTGTTTAACTATTTGGAAGTCAAACCATGCTTATAGAAGAAATCGGGTTAGGTTTGTGCGCTTAAAAGCTTTAAGTGCACCCGTTTGACTATTTGGAAGTCAAACCATGCATATAGAAGAAAACCGGGTTGGGTTAGTGAGCTTGAAAGCTCTAAGTGCACCTATTAGGCTATTTGAAACCAAACCATGCATATAGAACAAATAAGATTCGGTTTATGCGCGTTAAAACTCTAAGTGCACTCGCGATACCAACTTGTAACACTCTAATCTTTAATTAAAATTTCTAAGAAAAATTCGGCATGACCCATTCGTAAATGTATGTTTTGCCATTTTTATAACTTGTACAAATTAATAGACTTGTGTATAATTTCTAAAACAATTTACCAAACAATTCATATCACAATTTGTGAATATATACCCAACAATTTGCAAATTCTAAACAATTTTAGTTTTAGACTTAAAAATGCATAGATATATACGACACATTATACACATATGTTTGTTACATATATGTACATATATGTACATTATCTACATACACATCTATATATAAGTTCACATTTACACATACATACATAGTATTGTTCCCAGATATGTGCTAATCAACATGAATAACAATTGAAATCAATTCAAGAAGTCGTATATTGATTTATGAATCATACAGTACACGATGCTCTCAAATGAAAGAATATTTCTCTCTCTAAAGTATTTCTCTCTTAGTCATATGAGTCTACAAACGAAAACAAGGTATTTATACTAGCAAGATTAGAAAGACAAAACTAAACAACTAAGTAAACATTATTTGACTATCCACTTTTGACTTTGACTTTGCAATGAAGGGTTTGACTTGAACATTTGACTTTCCAATCTTCATGATCATGGATCCAACATATTTATGCACTAACAATCTCCCCTTTTGGATTCAAGATCATCTTTAAGACAAAATCTCCCCCTTTGATTTAGAAACAAATGATCTCCCCCTTTGGATAAACAAAAACGAATTTCAGCATTCGCGAACAATCTTCTTCTTTGTATGATCTTGACATATTCATTCTCTCACTTTATCATCTTCACAAGGATAAGCATTTAGTCTCCCCCTTTTCTTTAAATTGTCTTCAAACTTTCAGTAATCTCCTCCAAAAGTTTGTGATTATCTTCTTCAATAATCTTTAACAATCTCCCCAAGGTTATACGAGCCTCATTCAAACTTCAGAAAAGAAATTATCTTCAGATTTAGCTCACTTTGCTTTAGTCAAAAATCTTCAAAGATATTTTTGAACTTTCTCTTGCAATCCGAACATTCTCCTCATATTTCTGAAATAAACCCTTCAAAATCTGTCAACACTTGATCACTTTATCCACAGAATTTTCACAATCTGTTCCTTAGACTACATTTCTTGAAATAAATTCTCCCAAAACTCCTTATCCATTTCTTGACCTAGTCATTTCTTGAATACATTTCTCCCGTAATTGTTACAAACTTTACTTCATACAACATTTCTTGAAATTATTTCTCCCCCTTTTAGATGATGTAGAGCATAGAAATCATCAAAACTTCTTCAAGAAATGTCATGAATCTTTTTCTGGCCACTGATCTTTGCATATGAGCATCTGAACCATCCGTCAATTCATAATGTATTTATCTGAATCTTTCCAAATTCAGACAAATAAGAATGTAACCCTGAATCAACAAATGAATCAGTTAAAATTTCTGTAAGCAGCACTAAGCCACTTTGTAGAACGAATCTACTTTGGAAAGGAGCTTTTTGATGTTCACTCCCCCAGGTCTTCCATTCAATTATCGAAAAATCACAAAGAAATTTTCTATGAACGTTATGATAAGAAAATGTATTCCTTGTGTGTTCGTGCAAAGTGTAGAATGAATGAAACTACTTAGGCTTGTCAAATAGGCTCAAGTTGTGTAAACCACTGAGACAACAATAGTATTACACGGACTCAATTGTGCATGATCGAAGTGCGAAGGTGGTGCAGACTTCCTTCTATTTCAATACCCACATCTTCTAAATGAAAATGAGATAGAGTATGTGCAACGTCCCAACGAAAAATTGAAACATCACTTTGTTAAGAAAAAATGAGTAGCTAATGGGGTTTAAAGCAAGAGTTGGCATGGGCTAGTTTCAATGAAGTTCACGAAAGAATTGTGAAACAACAACAATATGGTTGCCCGACTCAGAAAATAGTTGGTGCAGAGTTTGATATTCTTTTACTCTTATCTCTCGCCCTCTTTCTTTGTATCATGTAAGCTCACTTCTAACCAATCTCGCTTTTCATTTTATCTCATCACACACCCACACTCAGATATTGACCCTTCGCCTCTCGATCACTCAGGATAACTTCTTGGGTAGGAAACCCTGGTTATCGTGAATTCATAGAAGTTTAGTAAAATCGTCACACTGATCCCATGTATTTGTCCTAAACGCTTTAAGTTGCTCAATAGTTTAACTTCAATAGTTAAAGCACAAAAGATATGTCAGATATATGTGTGCTCAATAAGATAATCATGAAGATTTGAGCATTTTGAACATGGAAGATTCTCTCAAAACAAAGAAATTGAATGAATGAAATGAAATCAACAGATATGTTTTGAGAATCTGACAATGAACGAAAAGATCAAATATGAATGATATATCAATAAAAGCTTAGGTCATGAAAAATTGGATGTTGTCTATAAGAACAATTATAGACATTCATGAAAGAAACGCTTTGAATGAAATAACACTCAACAAACTTTGAATTTCAAACGGAGATTATTACCATCGAAAAATTGTTTCATTTTGAGACATGGTAATAACAAAGTCAACAAAAATAATAAACCGGTGTGTATGAATACTTGAGACAGTATATAGAAAAAATAATACACAATTATTTATCTTTGGAAACACACGGTTTGTTAAACATTAAAGTTCATAAAAATGAAAACATTTAAAATCACATTTCTAAATTCATGAAATCTGTTTAAGAATCGAGAAGTGGTTTGAACATTTAAGAACATGTTTTCCATGTTTGAAAGTTGTCCATCTTTCAAACACAATGAGATTAAGAGTAAAATAATCCTTACGCTCAGCTTAAATCTCATAAAGTCATCTCCAAAGTCATAATTGATATGATCATGTAAGCCCCCTCTCCTGCAAAAAGTCAAAAAGTCGTCAAAGCAACAAAGTCTTAATGAAAACAAAAACTTTTATTCGAAAATTAAAAACATGAAAGCAATAAAACTTGTTAAGAACGAGTTCTGATCTGAAATAATCAGAAATCAATGTCCTTACTTCCCCTAAAAATATGCATCATAAAAAAATTTGTCAGTATAAAACATATGCAATTTCTCATACTCAACAAAGAAATTATGATCGTCTGATCTTTGTCTCACTCCCCCTGTAAACATGAACATAACCTTTCAGTTCAGATATCTTTCAAATTAAAAATTAAAGAAATGAAGAAATCTAACAAAAAAGTAAACTATACTAGGTAACAGCAGATTATATCTTGAGGTTCAACATGCCAAGTTTCGAAATGAGAAAATTAAATCTCTTTTCGTCCAACGGCTTGGTAAACAAGTCAGCAAGTTGATAAACTGTGTTTACAAAGTAAAGTTCAACTGTACCTTTTTCAACATTATCTTTGATAAAATGATATCAACAACAACGCTCTTGGAATGATAAATGATAAAATGCTGAACAGGATTCACAGATATAACAACAACGCTCTTGGAATCACAGTAAATCGAGATTTTGTTGTATTGGAACCCAGAATCTCGGAGTTATGTTCGCATCCACAGCACCTGAGAACAGCAGCTAGCCGTAGCTACGTACTCTGCCTCGGCTGTTGAAGTAGATACCCACAATTGTTTCTTCGAAGTCCAACTCACGAGCTTATCTCCCAAAAATTGTATATGCCCCGAAGTACTCTTCCTGTCAAAACGACTGAATACGCTGTTAGCTCAAAATTTGTATCTTTAGGATACCACAAACCAAGATCTGCAGTTCCCTTCAGATATCTAAATATCCGCTTTACAGCAGACATATGGGATACTTTAGGCGAAGCTTGATATCTAGCACATAAGCATGTAGAGAACATAATATCAGGACGACTAGCCGTTAAGTACATTAAAGAACCTATCATTTCTGTAAGTCCTAAGATCAATAGCTTTTCCCGAGAGATCAACTTCGATTTTAGTACCTTGTGCCATCGGGGTTGAAATTGGAGTACAATTTGACATATTAAATTTCTTTAGAATGTCAGTAATATACTTCGATTGATTTATAAAAATCTCCATTGAAAATTGTCTAACTTGTAATTCGAGAAAGAAGTTCATCTCTCCCATCATACTCATTTGCAGACGTGACACCATGAGTGCACAAAATTTCTTACAGTACTTCAGATTAGTTGAACCAAATATTATATCGTCCACATATATTTGAATTAAAATGATTTCAACTTTCTCCCTTTTTATGAATAAGGTGGTGTTGGTTTTACCTTTAGAAAATCCAGACTTGACTAGGAACTTAGAAAACACGTCATACCAGGCTCGAGGGGCTTGTTTAAGTCTGTAAAGTGCTTTGTCTAGAATATAGACATGATCTGGTTTGTCCGCACTTACGAATCCTTTAGGTTGAGAAACGTACACATCTTCTTTTAACAATAATTCATAAAGCTGTCTTGACATCCATCTAATAGATCATAAAACTCTTATGTGCAGCATAGGCTAGGAACATCTTAATTGCCTCAATACGTTCAACTGGTGCATATGTCTCATCATAATCAAGGCCTTCCTATTGTCTGTATCCCTTGGCTACAAGTCTTGCTTTATTTCGAATGACAACACCATCCTCGTCCTTTTTATTTTTGAATACCCACTTGGTGCCAATGATTGTCTTTCCTTCAGGTCGGGGCATCAATCGCCAGACTTTAAGCGCTTCAAATTGGTTAAGCTCTTGTTGCATGGCTGTAACCCAATCTGGATCACAAAGAGATTTTGAAACTTTTGTTGGTTCTATTTTGCGTATGAATGAATCATATAAACATTCATTTGCTATTGCAGACCTACTTTGCACCGGTCTTGAAGGATCTCCAATAGTCTGATGTACCGGGTGCTCTTTGGTCCACGTATGTACATGAGGGAGTGGATCAAATGTAGACTGATCATGTACATCATCTAGATATCTAGTATGTTCTTCTTGTAGGGGTTCAGTTGAAGTAACTGGTGCAGATGTTTCAGTGGATGGGAAAATGATGTCTGTTGGGTAGGCATGACCGTACATCTAACTGAATGTGTAACTTATGGCTCAACAGTTTCATTTGAAACTTCAACTAATTGAGTAGGGGTTTGAACTGGAGTTTCTTCTTGAATCGGGGAATTTGATTCAGTTAATACATCTGATGTGATTGGATGATGATTACTTGAATCTTCAGATCTGTCAATTACAACAGGTTTAGTCACTTTTGTACCAAGAAACTCATCATAAAAATGTTCAAACAATAAATCTAATTCTGTTAAATGAGACGTAGATGTTGACGCTTTATCAGAATTAGAAACTGTAACTGCAGGTTCTAGACTGATCTTTCTAGAAGCTAATACTCTTGTTATCACGGGTTCTGAACTGATTTGATCAGAAGCCATCTCTTCATCAAATGTGACGTTGATGCTCTCAACTACAATCTTTGACTTCTTATGATAAACTCTGTATGTCGCAAATGTTTGAAAATATCTAATGAAAATGCCTTCATCAGCCTTGGGATTGAACTTGTTAAATATCTGTTTATCATTCAGCACAAAACACCTGCATCCAATGATCTGAAAATGTTTAATGCTTGGTATTCTATTATTTATCAAAGCATATGGTGTTTTACCAAACCGACGATGAATGATTGAACGATTTTGAGTATAACATGCAGTTGAGACAACTTTGGCCCACAAAAATAAAGGTAGATCGGACTGGCTCAACATCGTTCGTGTAGCCTCAACAAGAGTCCTATTTCGTCGTTCAACTACCCCATTTTTTTCAGGCGTTCTGGCAGCAGAAAACTGATGATTTATCCTAATCGATTCGAGATAATCGTTAACTGTTTTGTTCTTGAATTCCATGCCATTATCAGTTCTGAGAAGCTTAACTGTCTTATGTAATTTCACTTGAACGATCTTTAAGAATGAAATGATGACATCGGGCGTCTCATCTTTTGATCTTAGAAATTTGACCAAAGTGTATCTAGAATAATCATCCATAATCACCAAGACGTATTTCTTGCCGTTAATCCTTTGCGTTCGCATTGGACCACAGAGATCCATATGCAACAACTCTAAAGAAGAACTTGTGCTTGGTTTAGGCTTAGGCTTATGAGAAGCTCTTTTCATCTTGCCTTTCTTACATGCGTCACACAGATGTTCTTTTTCATATTTCAGCTCAGATAATCCTTTAACCAAATTTTTTCAGTCACCAACTTGTTAATGTACCTTAAGTTGAGATTAGATAGCCTTCTATGCCATAACCAACTTTTTTGTGTAGAGGCTTTAGAAAGTAGACACACCGCATTATCAGTCTTAACAGTCGACAAATTAATCGTGTAGAGGTTTGACTTTCGCTTTCAGACCAAGAGTTCTTTGCCATCTTCAGTTCTAACACAACATCTATTGGCTTTGAAGTTGACCTTTAAATTCTTGTCACAGAATTGACCAATGTTGAACATATTGTGTCCTAATCCTTCAACATAACTTACCTTATTTATCGTTACGTTCTCATGCACGACATCTCCATAACCAAGAATTGGTGAAAATTGGTCATTCCCAAATCTTACATTGCCGCGGAATCTTTGTATAATTAGATAAAATATCTTTCTGCCATGTCATATGCTTGGAATAGCCTGAATCCAAGTACCACATATGACGGGTCTACACAAGAGAAATCAGACAACAAGAGGTTTAGGTACCCATTTATAGATGGGTCCTTTCGTGTTAGCACAAGATTTTGGCACCCATTTGAATTTGGGTCCTCTTTATTTTTCAAAAGGATTATAATGATATATATATAATAAGTACCACACCAACAAACAGAATATTGTCGAGTCACAAAATCATTTCGACCAAAAGTGGAACACTTACTAGGCAAATGAGATAATTGGATCAACTGCTTTATTGTATAAACCTTGTAAGAAGATACAAATTTTGTTTTATGAGAAGCACATTGATCAAGTACATCAGTAAAACTAGTAGTAGTCCTATTACAATCTGAATCAGACAATGATTTCGTAGACTCTTCAATCTTCCGTTTAGATCTCCATTCTAGTCTTGCTTCTGACTTTTTCTTTCTCAATTCTGAAACACAAGATTTAGATTTATCAGGAACATGAGATTTAAGAGTCTGTGTTTTCTTGTGCTTACCTGTGTTGGTCCATTCTTGTGAGCACCTTTTCCTTTGCTTCTTATCTTTAGAGTAATAGGTACTCACAGGAACTGAATCATCATCCTTAGTTGATGTTTCCTCCTTTTTAAAAAACACTAGGTAAAGCAACATTATTAATCACAAAAGAAGTATGATCTGGATGTTTAGCATTGAAATCAAATTTATCAACACTTTCATCCAAACAACCATCAGAATTAAAAAAATCATTTTCAACCACAAACAAGTCATCAACATCATCATCATTTGTAACCATTTGATATTTTAGAACACTTTTGTTTGTAAGAAATTTTAACACTATCTGAAGTTTTAGGATTTGTAACAACATTTCCCATGAAAACTTTACAAAATGACGCATCTGAATCAGTGGGAGTTGTTTACAGTAACTCTTCCTGATTCGGAGCTGTCATTTGTAGCTTTAGATTTGAAATTAGTGTTCATCATAACAGTAGAAAACACAACTTTTTCAAGATCAACCAAAATTCTTTCTTCTACTAATGTATTCTCAAACTCAGAAATTGTACTTTCCAAGATGAATGGAGGAACATAATTTTTGGCTTTAACATGTTTTGCCTCTAATCGTTAGTAGAATAGCTTTCAAAATAATCGTTTGATAGAAAGTTTGTTTGTTCAGAAAGATAACTATCGTTCAACTTTTTATAGCAAAATGGTAGTTGCATTTTTGTCAGGATGTTAATTCTAAACAAGAATAAACACTCAGAAACAATATTAAAGGAGTTTGCGGAATAACACTTTAATATTCAAAGATCAAAGAAGACAGTGAATCTGAATAACAACTTGTAAACTTTATTGAATGATTATAAAGCTACAAGATTTAACACTCAACCTCAATATTGATGAACAGGCTCACCAATACGAATTCTACTTCTCTAGAATTAGGATTAGAAACCTTGAGGTTGATTCTCTCTATGAAAACAAAAACTCATAATTAAGAATTCTTTTTCTATCAATTCTAAACTATTCTATATATACTGAAGATAAAAGATAATTACAAATAATAAAAGATGTTCAAAATAATCTTCCATCTTTATCTTTCATCGTTCCATAATCTTCAAACTTGATCTGCACGAATCTTGATTATCTCATAAGCAGCACTAAGTCTTCAGCAGCATTAATACTTTGAGCAGTATTAACCTTCAGCAGTACTAACTACTAGCAGTACTAAAATTGCTTAGCAGTAGTAATCTCCTCTAGCAGTATTAACCTTGACTTAGCAGTCCTAATCTTGTTCAGCAGTATTAACTTCACTCAGCAGTATTAATCTCAGAAGTAGTAACCATTTAGTTCCAGCAGCATTAACCATACTTGTTTATTTCTGAATTTCCCAACAATCTTCCCCTAACTTGACTTTTAGGAAAAGAAGTCAAGTTCTTCAGAAGGTCTTCTTAGATGCTCCCAAAACTTCATGATCCATACCCCAGTATCCACATTCATCCCCAAACTTTGATTGATTGTTCTTTGAATCAAATACTTAGCCATCTCTGAATATGGAACACATCCTAGCTTCTTCTTCAACATTGCATGAAGCTTTAGTCTGTTGTGATTGTACACTCTATCCACTAGGAAGTACTCTATGTGATTTATGTCCATAGTTATTGCATATACTCCACTAGTTTCATATAGAGTCCAATTATTGACAGTTTGAAACACATTCATGATCACTTCCTCCACTTCATCAGGTTTGAACATCATACACAGATACTCCATCACAAGTTTTGTAATTGAAATCTCTGGAGCTTGCAGTTGATCTGCATACAACTTCATTCCTATGTCAAACATCTCTTGAGCCTTATGAATTCCTTGCCATCAACCTTCATTGTGTCCCATAAAATAACCTCAGGAGGCTTCACACCAACAGGTTCAGCTGAAATTGGTTCAGGTACTTTGTCCATCACTACCATGTACATATTTACATCATCAGTTCTTGCTGGTTCTTTCTGTTCAAATGGCTTTGGTGCCCCTTCTTCTTCAACAACCTTCTCAGCTTCTCCTTCAGCTACTCTAGACTTCTTTGTTGACTTTCTTCTTGCCATCATCTTGGTTCTTTTTAAAGTCCTTAGACTTTCACCAAGAGTGTCTTCTTTCTTTGGTGGTGTTTCTTGCTCATCTGGAAAAGGTTTTTCTATCATGAAATCATTGCTTTCTTTCATTCTCTTCTCCATCTCCACCCTGGCAGTTTCATTCCCTTGAAGCTTGGTCATCTCTGAATTGTATAGCTCTTTAATCTGTTCAAAATTCATCTTTGAGAACATCTTCTTTCTGACTCCTACAGCACCCTTGAGAAAAGTTATCATCTTGTTTCTCTCTTGAGTGCCAAGGAATGTCTTTGAGGGTTGTCTCTTCTTTGCAGCACTTTTTATCACCACAGATTTCTTCAGGCTTGCAGCTTTCTTCTGAGCCATTTCAGTTGCCAAGCTCTGTTGATAAGCTTCATTCAGTTTTGCAGCTAAAGCCTTTGCCATCTCCCTGTCTTTGTCTACCTGAACCCTCTCTTCTTGCTCAATATCAACTTGTATCTGTCTGGCCAAAGCTTTATCTGACTCAACCAACTTTTGCTTTTTGATTGGTTGATCAGATTCCACTAGCTTAGCTTTGCCTTTATCTTTGCTCATCACCTTCTCAATGCTTGATTTCTTTACAGCCTCACCTCTTTCTTTGATGACAACACCTTTGGCCTTTGAGATGACCTTGGGAGTATCATGCTTGGCTTTGATTAAGGTTTCTGCAATCTCAAGATCTGTCAGGAATTCTTGCACTATTTCTGCTGCTTCTTTCAGTTCAGCAGTATTAACCATTTTTGCTGCTTTGCTTGAACCAACAGCATTAATGGTTTCTGCTGCTTGCACAAAATCTGTTGTTTCTGATGCTTGTACAACATCTTCTGTAGTTTCTTGCTCCCCCTCAAAATCAGCTATTTCTTGCTCCCCCTTATCTTTGGCACCTTCCAGGTTGACATCAGTTTCTGACTCCCCCTTTTTGGGAGCATCAGTCACTGGTTCCCTTCTTCTGAGGAAAAATTGTTTCTTTTTCTTTTTCTGAATCAATTTCTTCACCATATTCTTCAGCTTGACAATCTGGTCTTGTTGAGACAGAATGACCAGTTTCAGCTCTTCAATGTCTTTCCCCTGCTTGATAACATCCATGTTTATGTTACCCATAGCATCCATCAATTCTTGATAGTTATATCTGTCCTCACCTTCTCCAGAAGTGTTACCCTCTTTTGAAGGATCATGGGATCTTTTTGTAGTGGGAGCCTTCTGCCTAACAGAAGCACTCTCCACCCCCTTGGGTTCTTGGCACCAGGGACCTTTGAATGATTGCTCATTCAAAGTTGCCATGGGGAAGGTCTTATTTATGTTACCACTGACCTCCTCTGTGTTAGCAGGAGTAGTGGCAGCCTTAGCACCCATATGCTCAAACATCTCCTCAGTGAGCACCTCCTTGGGGTTGGGAGACACCCCTGTGGTTTCCCTGTAGATATTCTCTAATGGAGAATTCTCCATTAGAGGGCTTAAAGGCTCAGTGGGTGATGGTACACGAAGGGAAGGAGCCTTCTTTACCTTTTTCCTTATGTAGGTTAAATTAATTGGAAAATTTGGCTTTTGAAGTAGGGACTGAGGGATTGATATGGAGGGTGAATGTTGGGATTGGCTAGCAGTGGGATGGTCTAATGAGGGCCTTGACCCTGCTGCCATACCTTCTTTATTGTGGGACACCACCATCATTGTAGAGAACAATGGGGTGTCAACTCATTCCGAGTCCAATGGAGATCTTTTCATGTTTGAAAAGACCTTAACTTTGGGAGTTTTGGGTACATATACCTCATCAAAGTGAGACATATCCGTCAATTCAAGGGTTATAACTTCCTGCACAAATATTGGGTACATATAAAAACTCTTTTTGCTTCCCAAGTTTGATACAAGATCACTGAAAATCATTCTTGAAAAATTGTACTTTCTGGCAGTGGCCAAGCAGACCAAAGCATAAGCAATGGTACTGCTAAACTCACTCAATCCATTAGTCTTTTTGGAAATGCAGTGCATCAGGGTATGGACAAGAAAACGCCATTGGGTATAAAATTTTTCTTTTAAGAATTTGAAACCACCCAATTAGCCGCCATACCCCATTCTTGACAAATTTGAGAACAATTCCTCATTAGGAATAGAAGTAATACCTTTAGCATCGTCTAGACGTAAACAGATGCGTATCACCTCTTCAGAAACTGACAGGGGTTTGTCACACACCCTTGTTTTGATTATCTGCGCACCATTCTCTGTGACGACGGTGGCATTTGCCCAGAATTGTCTTTGATGCTCTATGTAGATTGTAGGTGACACAATGAGAGCATGGGCAATGTGGCTGGACTTGAGAAAATCCACAATCTGGTGGAATCCAGCAGCTTGTTTCGGCTTCTGTAGCATCGCAATCTCGTTGCTCTCATCGATGAATGCCATGGATGCCATTGATCTTGATTGTTCTGGACTGCACTACTTGGTACTTGAGAGAAAAGGGTTAGAGAGCAGATGAATAGAAAGCAAAGAGTCGTTATGAAATTTTGGGCGGGCAAAAAGGGTATTTATACAATTCGGGACATAAGCAGTATTAACTCTAACAGTATTAACTAACTAGCAGTATTAACTGAGAGCAATATTAACCACTAGCAGTATTAACTAACTAGCAGTATTAACTGAGAGCAGTATTAACCACTAGCAGTATTAACTGTGCGCTGGCAGTATTAAAACTGCACTGGCAGCATTAACTATACTTACACTTTTTGAAGCTTTAAGGTACTCTGAGCAAGGTAATAACTTCATGAAAAAGATGTTAGTAGCACCAAGGAATAAACCAATAACAGGTATGAAAACACTTTAAGAAAAATGAGCTTATTCAGAATTGATCATGCCCACACTTGTGACCAAGAAAGTGAATCTACCCACATCAAAAGATTTAGTGAATAGATCAGCAAACTGGTTGTCAGTATGATATCTGATCTCTGATAAAGTGATATCTGATCTCAATGTGCATGGTTTTGGAGTGCTTGACAGGATTGTTAACAATGCTTATAGCACTGCTATTGTCAATGAAGATTGGAGTGTGAAGAAAGGTTACCCCATAGTCCAGCATCTGATTTTGAATCCATAGAACCTGAGAGCAGCAACTTGCAGCAGCAATATACTCAGCTTATGTTGTTGACAAGGACACTGTGGTTTGTTTCTTACACTGCCAAGATACTAGTCTTGCACCCAAAAGTTGACATCCACTTGAAGTAGACATTCTGTCCATGTTAGCACCACCCAAGTCACTATCTGAATATGCAATCAAGTCAAAGTTGGATTCATAAGGATACCAAAGACCTAATCTAGGTTGCCCTCTTAAGTATCTGAAAGTCCTTTTAACAGCTTGAAGATGTGATTGCTTTGGCTTGACTTGGAATCTGGCACACAAACACACTGGAAACATGATGTCTGGTCTTGAGGCTGTGAGATACATGAGTGATCCAATCATTGATCTATATAGATGGACATCCACATCCTCCCCCTCAAGATCAACAGTGATCTGTTTATGAGTCTCCATAGGTGTGCTTGCTGGCTTTGAGTCTGATAATCCATATTTGTCCAGGATGTCTTTCACATATTTTGATTGGCTTATGAAGATCCCATCTTTCTTCTGTTTTACTTGAAGCCCAAGGAAGAAGGTAAGTTCACCCATTGAACTCATTTTAAAGCTCTTGTGCATCAACTTTTCAAAGTCTCTGCACATCTGATCTTTTGTGGATCCAAAGATGATATCATCCACATAAATCTGAACCAATAGGATGTCCTTCTGACTTCTTTTAATGAAGAGGGTCTTGTCAATTATTCCTCTTTCAAACCCATTCTCCAAGAGATAGGTAGACAGAGTATCATACCATGCTATTGGGGCTTGATGTAGACCATAAAGTGCTTTCTTCAGTTTGTATACTCTCTCTGGACATGATGGATTTTCAAATCCAGGGGGCTGACAGACATATACTTCTTCATCAATTGTACCATACAGAAAGGCACTCTTCACATCCATTTGATATACCTTGAACTTCATGTATGAGGCATAGGCTAGAAATAGCCTAATTGCCTCTACCCTTGCCACTGGAGCAAACTTCTTCATAGTCAATGCCTTTTTCTTGAGTGTACCCTTGTGCCACCAGCCTTGCTTTGTTTCTTATCACAATGCCTCTCTCATCCTTTTTGTTCCTGAAAATCCACTTGGTGCCTATAGCTCTATGACCTTTTGGAAGGTCCACCAAGTCCCAAACTTCTTGCAACTTGAACTGCAGTAATTCTTCTTGCATAGCTTCTATCCAACTGGAATCTTTCATTGCATCATATACCTTCTTAGGCTCAATCTGGGATAGAAAGCAAGTGAGTACTGTGTGTTGCTGATCCTGCAGCTCTTGAAGTCTGCTTTGATTCCTTGTTATCATAGGAGAAGAGATGTCTCCTATGACCAGCTCTAGAGGATGATTCTTTTTTAGTTCTAGTCTGATGACTAGGTTCTTCATTGATTCCCACATCCAGATTGGAATCATTTAAGTCAGCTGAGGGGATCTCATCAGCTGCTTCTGGCTCATCATGCACTTGATTCTCCTCATCTCTTCCTTCTTCTTCACTCTGAATTGGTTCAGTTATAGTTTCCTTTGCACAGACATCAACAGGCTCTATTGTAGGTATAGGAAAGATCACAGACTGAGGAATAATGTCTTGTACTTGAACTGGTTCATCCCCTGATCCTCCACTTCCTGAACCTGCATGATAATCACTACTGAAACCCAAAGAGTTAGTTAGTGAATCAATGTCAAATAACCACTGAGGACCAGATCCAATAGGATTTGGTGTGTTCTCATTGCACTTGACATCGTCACTTTCCTCAATTGTTCTAGAAGAAGTATTAAAAACTCTGTAAGCCTTACTCTGAGATGAGTAACCAACAAGAAAACCATCATCTGCCTTGCTATCAAACTTTCCTAAGTGAGTTTTGGTATTGAGAATGGTACAAGGACACCCAAAAGGTTTGAAAAATCCAATGAATGGTTTTCTGTTATTTAAAAGCTCATAAGGTGTCTTGTTTTTAGGCTTGACTACTAGAACTCTGTTTTGGACATAACAAGCAGTATTAACAGCTTCAGCCCAGAAAGTAATTGAAAGTTTTGAATCTGCCAACAGAGATCTAGCAGCCTCAATCAGTGTCCTATTCCTTCTCTCAGCAACACCATTTTGTTGTGGAGTCCTAGGAGCACTGTATTGCCTCTCAATTCCTTTTTCCTCACAAAAGGTGTTTAGGTCATGATTTTTAAATTCAGTACCATTGTCTGACCTAATGACTTTTACCTTTTGATTAGTTTGGTTTTCAATTCTTAGAATAAAGGATTTGATCAGTCCACTTGTCTCATCCTTAGTCCTTAGAAAATATACCCAAGTAAATCTAGAGTAATCATCAACAATAAATTGTGTTCAACTCTTTGGACTTATGAGAAGTTTTGTGTTGTTTGCCTTTGAGACAGGCAACACAATGATTATCACATGAAAAGACTTTGGAAGGTAAACCTCTTACAAGGTTGTTTTTAACAAGTTTATTCATTGTTTTAAAGTTCATGTGACACATCCTTCTGTGCCAAAGTGATGATTCATCCAAAGAAGCTTTTGAAACAAGACAGTTTAGGGATGAATCAGTTGAAACACTTTCCATATCTAAGCAATATACATTATCCTTTCTGGGAGTTCTTAGTAGTATCATCTTTTCATCAACTACCTTGAATCCAGGAGCAAGAATAATGCATTCAGAATCTGTAAATAATATACTATGTTGTTTGTCACAAACCTGTGATACACTTAACAGGTTGTACCTTAATTGCTCAACATAGAATACATCTTCAAAGGTCATTTTACCTTTGGTTACATCCCCCTTACCACTTATCTTACCTCCATCTGGAGTATTACCAAAGGCAACATGTCCACCATCAATTTTCTTGAAATTCTTGAGGCATGACATGTTCCCTGTCATGTGCCTAGAGCAACCACTATCAACATGCCAGATGCTCTTCCCCTTGAGCTGCTGGTTGCCCTGCACATAAGATTAAACAATTAGTATTGATTGGGGACCCAAGCCAAAGTGGTCTTGGGTCTCCCTTTCTCATCAAAGTACTTACATTCCTTTTTGATGAGGTTTTTAAACTCAGAGCACTCTTTTTGGAGTACTTTGTCAATATGATTGGCTTAGCAACACAAACACTAGAAGCAGTACTAACTTTGGAAGTACTAACAGAGTTAGCAGTACTAACAGGTTTAGCAGTGCTAACCTTGTTAGCAGCACTAACAGAGTTAGCAGTATTAACTTTTGAAGAAGTACTAACAATGTCAGCAGCACTAACATTGTTAGCAGTAGTATTACTTCTAGCAGTACTATCATTGTCAGCAGCACTATTTGTAGTAGCAGTACTAACAGTTTTAGTGCTTTTAGGAACCCACATATTGACACTTTCTTTAACAGACTTTTTCTTCATGTGGCTTTTAGATTTAACGGTTTTCTTAGCCACGTGGTTCCTTTCAACCTTCTTCCTATAACCCAAGGATTTTTGCATAGGTCTTGGAAAATTCATCCTTTGGTTTATAGGATTGAAGTAACAGTATTTAGTAAGATGATTCACTTTTCCACAGATAAAACAAGGTTTTGGTCTATTGATTTTACTCAGATCAACCCCTTGTTTTTGTGCCCACTGATTATTCCAGTTTCTTTGATTTCCCCTCTTTTTATCATGTTTTTGTGGCTCATTCTTCTTACATGCACACTGTTTGCAAGGACCTGGATTCACAACGGTGGTCTGTTTGTAATGGACCTTACCAGACTTTCCCTCTGTCTTTTCTATGTCCTTAGACTTATTCCAAGCCCTTCCACAGTCCTCATTGGTGATAATATTATTCTCTAGAGGAATCTCACCACTCACCTTGTTATCCTTACTCTTACCAACCTCTTTTTCATTCTTATCCACAACAACAACCTCATCTAAGGGATCTATCTCAGTGGCTCCCTCAGGCAAGTCCTTCCTATCTTTGGTTTCTAACAGGTCTGAAGTAGGAGGAATGTAATTGTTGTTATATGGTGGAGGTGTGGCATTATACCCAATTCCTCTTCTCAGCTTGTCATGAATCTGAGTTTGTAGTAAAGAGTCCATTGCTTTTGAAGCATTGGAAAACTTTTCTACATCAAGTTTAACCTTGGTTAGCTCCTCTCTCAACTTCTCACTCTCCTCTTTAGATTTGGTCAGTTTAAGTTCTAGATCCTTTTTCTCCCACTTCCAGTAATTGATGTCATATGAGTGTTGGAGTTCATTGGCTTGAAAACCTTTAATCTGTTCCTCAAACCTCTCAACAATTCTCACATAATCTTTGATATCCTTTTCTAATCTCTTAAGGTCATCACTCATCTTCTGATTGTGATCCCTGTACCTTTTAACAGTGTCTATGCAAGATTTAGAACAGAGATTAGAACTTACCTCAGATGGGAGATCAGATACTTCAACCATCAGTGTATGATCTTGGATAGCCTCTTCTGCTTGATCACTCCAATCAAACCCCATTCCTTGTTGAGAAACAAGGGCTTGAGCAGAGTTTTTGTTATTATTGAAGCTTCCAGATTGAGCTTGTTGGTGATTGTTGTTGTGAGACACTCCACTTCTGCATTCCCTGGCAAAGTTTCCCTTCAGATGGCATTTGTAGCACTCCACCTTTGATTTATCAAACCCTGCTCCATCTTCTCTTCTTTGGGAGAAGTTGTTTCTCCCAGTCCTCTTTATGAACTTCTTTACCCTAATGGACAGCATGGCCATCTGCCATTTAATATCCATCTCTTCCAGATCATCAGGATGAAGTTGTTCCAAATCATCATTAATTAAGGAGGAATTTCCATGACTGGCAAGAAAGGCTTCAAACACAGAATCAGTGCCTTTATCTTGATTTGCTCCATTAGCAGCATTAACTGATTCAGGGTTAGCAGTAGAATTAATTGATGCTGATAGGAGTGCAGCATTATGAATATATCCAGAAGGCTTCTTCTTTGCCTCCACCTCAGCTTCAAATACTCTAAGATCATTGTACAGATCATCAAGTTCTTTCTCTTCCAACTGATCATTTTGTCTGAATGAAACAGTGTACATGGTCCATTCATCTTCAAGGGACCTTAAGAACTTTCTATTTACATCATCTTGATCAATCTGTACTCCCATAGTAGCCAATTCACCAATCAGTTTGTTAAACCTGTCAAAAGTTTGAGTCATGGACTCATTCTTAGTTGACATAAAGTTTTCATACTGTTGTTTCAGGATTGCCTTTTGATTTCTCTTGGTACTTTTGGTACCAGAGAATCTCTTCTCTAGAGCATTCCAAAGCATCTATGCATCAGTACAATTGCAGAATTGGTTCTGATATTCATTGGGAATGGCCAAGAGCAGTTTGCTCAAGGCTTTCATCTCTGTCTGCCTTGTCTTTCTTTCTACATCCGTCTTTGGAGGGGTTGTTTTGCCATCTTCACCAATCTTTCCTGCATCAGATGGGCCATTCTCAATGATGTCCCATATGGAGTAATCTGTGAGGAGAATGTATTGCTTGATTCTAATCTTCCACATGTCAAATTCATTGGATCTGAGCATTGGAACCTTTGAGACCAGAGTACTGTTTGATTCAGCTGTGTTTTCCATGATGAATAAGATTTCTGATAATACTTGCTCTGATACCACTTGTCAGGATCTTAATTCTAAATAAGAATAAACACTCATAAACAATATTAAAGGAGTTTGCGGAATAACACTTTAATATTCAAAGATCAAAGAAGACAGTGAATCTGAATAACAACTTGTAAACTTTATTGAATGATTATAAAGCTACAAGATTTAACACTCAACCTCAATATTGATGAACAGGCTCACCAATACGAATTCTACTTCTCTAGAATTAGGATTAGAAACCTTGAGGTTGATTCTCTCTATGAAAACAAAAACTCAGAATTAAGAATTCTTTTTCTATCAATTCTAAACTATTCTATATATACTGAAGATAAAAGATAATTACAAATAATAAAAGATCTTCAAAATAATCTTCCATCTTTATCTTCCAGCTTTCCATAATCTTCAAACTTGATCTGCACGAATCTTGATTATCTCATAAGCAGCACTAAGTCTTCAGCAGCATTAATACTTTGAGCAGTATTAACCTTCAGCAGTACTAACTACTAGCAATACTAAAATTGCTTAGCAGTAGTAATCTCCTCTAACAATATTAACCTTGACTTAGCAGTACTAATCTTGTTCAGCAGTATTAACTTCACTCAGCAGCATTAATCTCAGAAGTAGTAACCATTTAGTTCCAGCAACATTAACCATACTTGTATATTTCTGAATTTCCCAACAATTTTTGTTTTGTTATTTATGTTTGCATCTTCCATGGACTCAACCTCATCAGTTGATTTTGTAACAAATTTGGGTTTCAAATGAGGACATTTGTCAGTCACTTGTAAGAAATCAAAGTTATATAAAGTTGGTTGCTTTCTAATAGCTTTCTTCACATAATGTGGGTTATCGTAACCAATACCCCAATTATCTTTGAAATCTGTAACTTCCTTTGGTTTGTTTAGATAAATGGTTTGATCAGTTTGACCTCGAGTATAAAGTTTTGCTTCCAAACCATTAATATTTTCCAGTAAAGATTTGTTTTCAAATTGCAATTTATTATAATTCACAACAAACTCTTGTTTCTTAAGTTCAGACTTATTAAACTTAGAAACTGTTTCATAAATTTGAGTTTCAAAACAAGTTTTTTGTTTTTCAAAAACAGTAGTAGATTTGTTCAAAGAATCAATCAAGTTTTTTTTCCCAGCAATTTCCTTGTTGAGATCAAAAATTGTTTGACATTTTTTCGCAACTCTGCTTTTCTCCTTTTTGAGCTTAGCTTGTAAGTCCTGAAGCTCAACCATCATGGTTTCCATTTGTTTTAAGAAATCAGATTTAGAAAAATTATTTACCTCTTCTGAAGTCTCCTCATCAGATTCATCGTATTTGACTTCCTTGCCCATTAAGCACATGTGAGAAGTCTCTTCTTTATCCTTCTCATAATCTGAATGATCAAGACAATAATCATCCTCATCCATCACTGCTTTGCCTGCCTCTTTTTGCTTGGCTAGAAGCATCTTATTCTTGTAGTACTCAGAATTTCTAACTATCGGCTTCCGGTAGTCCATGGCAAAGTGGCCTATCTTACCACAATTGTAACACTTGACTGGTTCCTCAGTTTTCTTCTCTCCATACTGATTCACATACCTCTTTTCTTCCGGATTCCTTTCTTCATGCCTCTTTCCTTCAGACCTTCTATCATCAAACCTTCTTCCTTAAACTATTTCCTTATGTTCATAGTTCCTCGATCCTGAACAGTACCTCTGCAATTTGAACCCGACTTCTTATAGAACTTCTTCTGAAAGGCTCGGGTAAGCAAAATCATGGCTTACTTAAGGTTCTCTCCATCATCAGGATCTGAATTATCACTGTTAGAGTCACCGGAACTAGAAACCACAATCTTCTTTTTCTTCTTCTTATCTTTCTTCTCTTTCTCTTTCTTCTTCTCCACCACTAAAGCAACTGGATCATCAACTTTCTTCTCACTCTTCTTTTTCTCTTCTCTCTCCTCTTCTACTTCCTCCTCATTCGGCCTCAGAATTTCATATACCTCATGTAAGGGGATCTCACTCGGATCTTTCATCTGTTTCATCCGTCTGGTATGTTTCTTCCACTCTGGCTAGAAGACACTGAGAAATTTGACAATATTCTCAATCTATTTCTTCGTAACCTTGTTCTTGGTCAGTTCATTTAGTAGAGAAACAAATCTTTCATATGTGTCCTCCAAACTTTCCCCAGTTTTAGCCTTGAACTCTTCATAGTTGTTTATACAATTGGTCACCTTCATCTGATTTCCAATCTTTGATCCCATCATCATCTTCTCCAGTTGATCCCACATCTTCTTAGTAGTAGCCTTGTAACTGTCAATCTTTATGTATATCTCATTTGGTATGCTCTGAAGAAGTAGATATCTAACTTGCTTATCTTCCTTGTATCTCTTCTTTTCCTCAGGTGTATAGCTTGAACTATTTGAATATCTAACTTGCTTGAACTCGCAACCTTTACCCTTCTATTTTCAATACCATCTTCACTATTTGAACTTTCATTATCCTCATCAGGCACTACATCAGTTACTGGTTTCATCAGACCCTCATCAATTGACTGTTTGATGTATTCTCCATTATCATGTATGTCTATGAAATCCAGAAATCTATCATTCCATTGCCAATATTCACCCTTATACAGAACGGGTGGTTTGACATCAGTACCGATTGAAAGAGCATCCTTTGAAGTCATTTTGATCAAAAGCACAGATCTTTACACATAGAAACATAAATTTTTCAAAATCCTGAAACTAGCCAAAAATTGACTAAGTACAGAAGTCGCAGACCATAGAAAAGTACTTGTCGCAAACCTTTGCACCAAAGAAATGAGGAACTCGTAGAAAGAAGCTTGCGAGTTCTTACTTGTCGCATGCTGAAGCTTGCGAGTTCTGAGCTTATACCCTCTTACGAGTTCTACACTTAAGAAAATTTCAGCCAACTAACTTGTCGCAATGCGTACGAGTTCTATACTTAGAAAAATATAGATCAAACAACTTGTCGCAGACACTTGTCGTAAGCTTTGTCTTGCGAATTCTTGAACTTGACGCAAACCAAAGATAGTGAACAGTAGATTGTCGCAGATAGTGTCTTGCGAGTTCTTGGTTGTCGCAAGCTGAAGGATGCAAATTCTTGAACTTATCGCATGTCGAGCTCTACGAGTTCTTTCCTTAAAAAACAAATTTCAACAAACATATCCAAGTAGCTTGCGAGTTCTTCAGAATTCGTATATCACAGTCTGCGAGTTCTTCAAATATGAATCTTGCGAGTTCTTCAATATATCGAGTCTGAACCAACTTTTTAGCCTCAAAACTTCAAAATTGATCACCAAACTTTGCATATTGGACCTCGAAGTGATTCTGAACACTTTTCTAATACATCATTTTGACTAAGAACACCAAAAATACAATCTTCGATTCAAAAATAGTGTTTTCAAACACACAATCAAAAATCTCCACAAAATCCAAAATTCACACTTAATTGGTGTGAATTTGGCTATGCAATTCAAACCAAGACTGTTCTAGAACCAAAATCGAGTGTAAAGCTATCAAATTCTAATCCAAAACACCACTAAAACTCAGAATTTGATTTTTGACAAACTACTTTGCGAGCTCTTGAATATCGGCCAAAGATTCTCAGATTATGATCATTTTATGATTCTATGCTTGCTCTGATACCAAATATTGTTCCCAGATATGTGCTAATCAAGATGAATAACAATTGAAATCAATTCAAGAAGTCGTATATGATTTATGAATCATACAGTACACGATGCTCTCAAATGAAAAAATATCTCTCTCTAAAATATTTCTCTCTTAGTCATAGGAGTCTACAAACGAAAACAAGCTATTTATACTAGCAAGATTACAAAGACCAAACTAAACAACTAACTAAATATTATTTGACTTTCCACTTTTGACTTTGACTTTGCAATGAAGGGTTTGACTTGAACATTTGACTTTCCAATCTTCATGATCTTGGATCCAATATATTTGTGCACTAACACATAGAGATATTGATCAATTTACATATGTGTATATACGATATATTATACACATATGTTTTTTACATATACAAACATACACACATTATCTACATACAATTATCTACATACACATACATACATAAATAGATACATTATCTACATACAAGTTTACCTATCTTTTTGTAGATAAAAAATTTTACCTATCTATTTGTACATACATACATTTTACCTATCTATTTGTACATACATACATACATAAAAAATTCAATATAGATAATGTATATATGTTTATAGATACACATATAAATACATCAATTGATCAATTCTACGTATCTATTTACACATACATACATAAAAAGATACAAACATACATACATTATGTATATACATTATATACATATATAGAGAGATTTTACCAAAAAATAGGATGAAAAGGTGTGAAGAAGGGAGGCGTCGGTGGTGATGATGGGTCGCCGGCGGTGGTGGCAGTGGTGATGGCAGTGGTGGTGAGTTAATCACCGGAGGGAGGGAGGAGGGTGTGTTGAGAGAGGCGTGAAATGAAGAGAAAAACCCAAACCCTATACCATATACTTGTCGTTTTCGGCGGATTACCGGCGGAGGTATCCGTCGAAAACTAAATTTTTTTAAAAAGGGAAAATTGCATGAAAAAGTAATGTAATTTGTTTTAATTTCTCTTTTGGGTAACGTACTTTTAAAACATCCATTTTGGTACTTGAAAAATAAAATCTCAAACATATAAGTACCTATTTCACTTAATGACTTGAAAATGCTGATTAGGATCAAGTTTTTACTAACATAGCTTTAATTTTTTGTTTCTGAAATTCCATCTAAGAAAAAAAAATCCAAGTCACTTTTTTTCTTTAAAAGAAATGTAATTTATTTAATTAAGAAAAAAAATGCCATATCATAATTTTTAAAAAAAAAAACAAATATATTTAAATGGTAAAACAACCCTAAAACTAATCCTAACATGAGAACATCAGCCGCCACCCTTTTTCACCCTTTCACCTTCTTTCTCATATCAATCTTTTTCTTTATCTCCATATGTCTCAATCCACCATCATCATCTGCTCCAGATTTAGAGGAAGGAAATAGATGCAATCCATAGCCAAACTACCTACAAGCTCGCTCTCTATTTTCTGCCGTCTCAAATTCAGATTGCGTTGTGCTCTTTCAAGATCAGGAATGGGCTTTGCTTTTCAACGACTAACGCCAATCGAACGAATGTTATCATAAGATTCCCACGACGGACTCTTCTAAACACCGTCAGTTGTCGATTTTCCAATCTAAGCTAACATCATCGATATTCTTGAAGTACCCATATCGGAATCGTAAATTTGTGGTTTTCAACTTTTTTTTTTTTGATATTACGGTATAGAGAAAACCATTGTTTGATTTGGTTGATTGTTGTTTCTTTTTGTACGAAACATGAATTGTTATGTTGTTAATGTGATATATTGTTGATGCTCATGTTATTTTTTGGATTTTTCGTTGTTAGATTTTGTCAGGAATTTATAGGATGGTTGTTTTAGGCCAAATATATTGTTCATGTTTTAGGTTGAAGGATATGTTCTTTATGTACATATTCTTTGAATGTATATATAAGAAGAAGTACAATCTTTATAATTTTATAGTTTTTTCTTGTTAAACTTGAATTTGCAAAACATAATTATCTATAAATTTATTAAATCATAAAAGTTAAAATAAAAAATAGTGTTATATATAAAAAGTCCACATCATCAGTCATGTCTACAAATAATATTGAAATATATGCCAGGTCATTTGACACGTCAGCACTGGTAATCTGTTAATGGCTAAACCGGTAACTCAGGTACCTAAATGTTTGATATTTTACTTTTCAAGTACCAAAATAAATGTTTTAAAAATACGTAACCCAAAATAGGAATTAAAACAAACTACATTACTTTTTTCATGCAATTTTCCCTATAAAAAAATTTCGAAACACCGTCGATTTTTTTAGAAAATGTTGAAAATTTTGAATTTCTGACGGATAGGTCCGCCGGAAAAACCTATCAGCCGGAAATCCACCGAAAAGTTTTTTTTTAATTATTTTTAACTTTTTTAATACTATTATTATTATTATTACTATTATTATTATTACCAAGTGGATTCATTACCGTCCAAGTAGGCTTATTAAAGCTCAACCAATTCATTAAAGCCCTAATTGGGTCCATTAAAGCCCAACTGGATCCATTACAGCACAAGTGGAACCATTATAGCCCAACTGATCCAGTAAAGCCCAAATGTGTCCATTAAAGCCCATGTGGATCCATTAAAACCTAAGTAGATCCATTTCAGCACAAGTGGATCCATTACAGCCCAACTGGGTCCATTAAAGCCCAATTGGATCTATTGAAACCCAAGTGGATTCATTACAACCTAACTGGATCCATTAAAACCCAAACGATCCATTAAAGCCCAGTTTGATCCATTACATCGCAATTGGATCCATTAAAGCCCAAGTAGATCCATTAAAGTCCAATTGGATCCATTAAAGCCCAACTGGGTCCATTAAAGCCTAAATGGGTCCATTAAAGCCCAATTGGATCAATTAAACACCAACTAGATCCATTAAAGCCCAAGTGGATCCATTACAGCCCAAGTAGATCCATTACAGCCCACCTGGGTTCATTAAAGCCCAACTGGATACATTAAAGCCCAACTGGATCCATTAAATCCCAGCACGAACCATTAAAGCCCACCTAGAACCATTACAGCCTAACTAGATCCATTACCGCCCAAGTGAGTCTATTAAAGCCTAACTGGATCCATTAAAGTCCAACTGGATACATTAAAGCCCAGCTGGAACCATTAAAGCCGAATTGGATCCATTAAAACCTAAGTAGATCCAATACAACCCAATTGGATCCATTAAAGCCCAGCAGGAACCATTAAAGGCCAACGGGATCCATTACCGCTCAAGTGGGTCTATTAAAGCCCAACTAATCCATTAAAGCCCAATTTGATCCATTACAACACATCTGAATCCATTAAAGCCCAAGAGAATCCATTAAAGCCCAAGTGGATCCATTAAAGCCCAACTAGATCCATTAAATCTTAGTTGGGTCCATTAAATCCCAGCTGGGTCCATTAAAGTCCAATTGGATCCATTAAAGCCCAAATGGGTCCATTACAGCCTAACTGGATCCATTAAAGCCCAACTGGATCAATTAAAGCCCATCGGATCAATTAAAGCCCAACTAGATCCATTAAAGCCAAGCAGGAACATCAGCCTAACTGGATACATTACCGCCCAAGTGGGTCTATTAAAGCCCAACTGATCCATTAAGTGCAATTTGATCCATTACAGCTAGTGGTGGCCAAATGGGCCCGATCCAGCCCGGCCCGGCCGGTTAACGTAAGCTTGGCTTCGTGTTTGATCGACCCGACCCGACTCGGAAATTGTGAAAGCCCAACTAGATCCATTAAAACCAAGCAGGAACCATTAAAGCCCAACTGGATCCATTAAAGCCCATGTTTTTAAATTGGCTTTATTTTTATTATTATTTTTATTTTTTTTATTTTTTTTATTTTTTTTTATTTTATTTTTTTATTTTATTTAACTTTTTTTTTTTTAAATGTTTCCGGCGGATTTTCGGCGGATCCAGAAATTTTTTAATTTATTTTTTTAGTTCTTTAATGAGAAAAGGGAGAAATTAAATTTAGGATTTCCGGCGGATTTTCGGCCGAAAATAAAATTAAATACCGTCAGAAATACGACGAAAATAAAAGATTTAAAAAAAATAAAAAAATAAATTTTCGGCGGATTTCCGGCGGATATATCAGGCGGAAAAATTCTCCGGAAATGTCCGCCGAAAAAAGTGGTTTGTCTAGTAGTGATTGTAATGATATAAAATCATGATAAATACACACGTTCTAAACCTCCATAACTTGAAACTAAATTTCTAATAGTGTATATAATCCCTCAAATAAACATTTTATCACAATCAAATGATTAACAAAATTGAGAATGCCAAGATTAAGTTCAATTGCTCACAATCGAATGATTGACAAAAGGGGTTTCTCAGAATGCCCATTTCAGGTCCTCACCACCTTATTTATGCTAAACCTATGCATTAACTACTTGTACGACTTATGCACTAAATACTTGTATTCCATTAGTATAGAGTGTAATACGTCACTAAGTGCATAACTTATATCAAGTAATAATTGCAATTTATCAAGAGAATTACATGAATTTGACAACATTTAGTCCATGAAAAACTTACTGACAAAACGTTCTTCACTGCCTTAAAGCTGTTGTTTTTCGGGTCTGCATAGTCCCTGGACTCGGACTGCCTAGTTACTGTTTTACAGCTTGAACCTGAGGATTTCGGCCTAATCCAACCATGGCCAAGAGTCGTGGGTTTGAGCCTGCACCAAACCGAAATCTACAGGTTTGGAATCGTCTATCCTACAGTTATTCAACTACTGATTTTAGGTAAATCAAACCTAGATATCGAGATTAAATGCTAAGGTGATCGAGTACAAAACAAATACGAGCAAAATACATCCCCCTTACCTTAATCAGATTCATAGGTCTTCCAATTCTTGAAAATGAGATAGAGATAAAGCTTCAATGAATAACCCTAAGATAAAATCATATATTAAATCAAATTGAAGTTATTTCAAATGAAATAATATGAGAGCATAGTCAGTGGGGCGATAGTAATAATGAATGTTAGCTAAAACAACCATCTTATAAGTTCTAATCATACATATCTGCATTTCGATGTGTTACAAAGACTATTTGCGAGAAATAGATGATTGTAATTTTCTCATTATCATATCTTGTTGGTCCATGATCTTTAACATAACAAGTTATTGATGTTCCAGATTCTAACTCACAATTATCACACAATCAATGTAGAAAACTTTGTTTATTGATTGATCAACGATTACACAATCTCCATCTACTCATATACCTATTTAGTGCGTCTCTTTGTAAAGCTCTATGTGTGTGTTTTTCACAGTGTAAGACTCTCTCAATTATGTGTATCACTTGTTACAATCTAACACTTAGATCAACTATATATATGGTCAACATGACCCATTGACTTTACAACACAATTACAAAGTAAACACCCAAACTTTACACCATTTACACTTTTAGACCCTCTTTTAATCTTGAATACAATATAGCTCTAACAATCTCCCCCTTTGGATTCAAGATTTAAAAAAAAATGACGATAATCTTCAGGTCTTCTTTCTCTTGAAAAATCTTCAGTTTTTTATTCTTTGTCAGCTTGAAATCTTGAACACTTTGACCTTTTCCACAAAACTTTGAAGTCTTCAAATCTTTAACAACTTCAAAAACTTTGACATTTTCTTCGATCTCCTCCTTTGATTTCAGACATGCATCATACTTTCACAAAATCTCTTCAACATAACAATCTTTAGAATTTGCTTTGATTTTGATCTCGAAAACTCTCCCTCTTGTTACTAATCAATCATATGACTTTGAAATCTTGAAACTTCTCCCCCTTTTTGATGAATTGTGAGAAATCAGAATCATCAAAACATTTCAACGTCAGTTCTGTCTTTGAAATTGTCTCCCCCAAATAGCAATGTAAGCACAATCTTCATGAAAAAAAAGATATTCTTCTCCTTTGAACAAATATGAACAATCTCCCCCAGCGAGAATATAAACTTCTTCTAATCTGATTTGAATTTCTTCCGTCAATTCAAAAAAGTATTTATCCGAATCTTTTTCAAATTCAGACAAATAATGTGTGGTAACCCTGAATCAACGAATGAAACAATTATAATGCCTGTAAGTAACACGTAGTTACTTAGTACAACAGATGTACTATACAAGGAACTTTTGTGAAGTTCACTCTCCAGGACTTCCATTCAATCATCGAATAACACAAGGTAATTCTATTAACGTTCTGACAGAAAAACAAATTTTCTGTGTGTATGTGCTTGTGTATAAAAGAATTAAGCATAATATTTATTTAATAGGCTCAAATATGTAAACCATTGAGACAAAAATAGTTTTACATAGACTCAATGTGCATGAGAAAGGGTCGAAGGTGGGGAAACTCTCCTTCTTTTTCAATATCCAAATCATCCTAATGAAGATCAGATAGACAATGTGTTGCTTCCCCAGTAAATATGAAACATTCTTTTGTTGAGAAAAGAATGAGTAGATGGTGGAGTTTTAATACAAGAGTTGGCATGGGCTAGTTTCCTATTTCAATGATGGTCACCAAAAAGTGTGTACCAATCAGTAATGTGGCTGCCCGGCTCAGAAAATATTTGATGCAGAGTTTATTATTCTTTTACTCTGATCTCTCACACTCTTTCTTTTAATCATTTGAGCTCACATCTAACCAATCTCTCATTTCCATTTTACGTCATCACACTTCCACACTCATTCTTTTGACCTCTCTCGCCTCAATCACTCTTAGGATTATTTCCGGGGTAGGAAACACTGTTTAACGTGAATCCATAGAAGTCTTTTAAGCGCACACCCTGATTCCCATGTATTTTGTCCTAAAAGAATAATGTGTTGCTCAACAGTTATCTTACAGATAAGCACAAGATATCATTATCAGAAAGTGTATGATCATTAAAGATAAGAATGAAATTTGAGCAATTGAACATTTAAGATCTATCAAAACAATGAAATTAAATTAATGAAACGAATTCAAGTGAAGTGTTTTGAGAATCTGACAATGATGCAATCAGATCAAATATCAGGAAGAAAAATATGGGGATATCAAAGAACGAAAAGATGTTTATATGAACAAGATATAAACAATTTGACAATAAATGCACAATTAATAAAGAAATGACGTATGATACTTACTCAACAATGAATGTCAAACGAAAGTATTGCTATCGAAAGATTAAACTTTTGAGAGGTGGTAATAACAAAGTCAATAAAAATGTACTGAATCGATGTGTGTAAGAATACTTGACAGTATATAGACAAGATAATACACAAGTATTAATCTTTGAGAAACACATGGTCAGATAAACATGAAAGTATGCATATGAAAATCTTTTAGAATCACACTATTCAATTCATGAAAACAATTTAAGAATAAGAAGTAGTTTGAACATTTAAGAAATCGTTTTTTATGCCTGAAAGTTGTTCTTCTTTCAAGACATGGTAGAGTTTGAGATTGAGAAAGATATACATGTAGTATAGAAAACTCAACTCCTCCTAAAATGAATATTATCTTTTAAGTATCCTTGACAAAACGTCAGATACTCCCCCTCGGTTTCTATAAAATTCAACTCATTAGAAGAATATGACAGTGAAAGTGTAATTTTCTTTTCTCTTCTCCCCTTAAAAATATGACAGTTAAGATTTCATAAACTCCCCCTCAAACCAACAGTAAAAAACTCCTTAGAAAAATATTATCTGATTGGCATCCTTAAGAAGAAAAACACTGAGGACCGAGTTCTGAACTGAAGTAGTCAGAAGTCATAGTCACAAAGAATAACCTGCAAAACAATATAGATCTAGGTAATCATTATAAAAATGATTCTGATTTTGTCAGTTTTGAAGAATATAAGCAATTGTTTTGAATTCCTATAGCCTCAAACAATTAAGCATAAGTAAGATAAACTCCCCCTCAGATCATGGATAAGTATTCAAGCAGACATATTCAACATACCTAGTTTACTAATTAGGAATTTAAAATGCTTTTCATCTAACGGTTTAGTGAAAAGATCAGCCAACTGATAGTCTGTTTGGACGAAGTGCATTTAATGTCGCCTTTCTCCACATGATGTTTGATGAAGTGGTAACGTACGTCGATATGCTTAGTCTTTGAGTATTGAATGGGATTAGCAGTTATCGCAATTGCTCTCTTGGAATCACAATAAATAGGGTCACGTTTGTAGGAATATCCAAAGTCCTTCAGTTGTGTTTTCATCTAGAGGACTTGTGAACAGCAGCTAGCCGCAACTACATATTTTGCCTCAACGGTAGATGTAGACACACAATTATGCTTTTTGGATATCCATCTAACAAGCTTATCTCCTAAAAATTGACACGATCCCGAGGTGCTCTTCCGATCAAGTTTACAGCCTGCATGATGAACATCAGTAAATGCAGTTAAATCAAAACCAGAATCCTTAGGATACTAAAGGCCTAACTCGGGAGTGCCTTTCAAGTATCTAAGTATTCTTTTCACAGAGATAAGGTGAGATTCCTTCGGGTTAGCCTGATATCTTGCACAGAAACAGGTAGCAAACATGATGTGAGGTCTACTTGTTGTGAGATACAGTAATGACCCGATCATGCTACGATACATTTTCTGATCGACATATTTTTCAGATAAATCTGCGTCCAGAAGCGTCCCGGTAGCCATGGGCGTTTTCATTACAAAACTCTCAGTCATGTTAAACTTTTTCAAAATGTCACGAATATATTTCGAGTGGTTGATAAAATTACCATCAGGTGATTGTTTTACTTGAAGACCAAGAAAAAATGTTAATTCACCCATCATTGGCATTTCAAAACGAGTCTCCATAATTTTTGAAAAGTTTCTACAAAATTTTGGATTAGTAGACCTAAATATTATGTCGTCTACATAAATTTAAATCAAGATTAAGTCCTCACCTTGCTTCTTAAGGAACAGAGTAGTTTCGATTGTACCCTTTTTAAAGACCGAGGCAAGTAAAAATTGTGTGAGATTGTCATACCAAGCTCGTGGTGCCTGTTTCAATCCATACAACGCTTTGTCTAGAACGTAGACATGTTCTGAGTGATGTGGATCAACAAAGCCTTCAGGTTGTGCTACATAAACCTCCTCATGCAGTATACCATTGAGAAAAGCAGATTTCACGTCCATTTGGTAGACAGTGAAATTCTTATATGCTGCATAAGATAGAAAGATTCTGATGGTCTCGATCTGTGCAACAGGAGCAAACGTTTCATCGTAGTCTATGCCCTCCTGTTGACAGTAACCCTTTGCAACAAGTCGAGCTTTGTTTCGTACGACAACTCCAACCTCAAATTTCTTGTTCCTAAAGACCCACTTTGTGCCTATCACCGATTTCTCTTTCGGACGTGGGATTAGCCGCCATACCTTATTCCTTTCGAATTGTAGTAGCTCATCTTGCATCACTAGTATCCAGTCAGGATCGCGAAGAGCTTCAGAAACCTTTTTAGTCTCTAAGGAACTAAGGAAACTTGAGTAAAGACAAAAATTTGCCAATGCTGCACGCATCTTCACTCCACTATTTACATCACCAATAATATTGTGAAAAGGATGATCTTTTGTCCATCGAGTTGTGCTAGGGATAGGTTGAACAGATATTCGTGTATTTTGCTCGTTATATTCATCAATTATTGCAGGATAAACCTCAGAAGTTGTAGACACTTCTTGTACAGGTGCATCTGATGAAGGTAATGTTGGAGTGATAGAGGAAGTGCTCAGGACTTCTCGTCCAAAATTTGCATCTGCAGAAGCAGAATTTATATTAGTATTATCAGAAACAGTATGAGTAGATATACCTAAAGCGATTATTGTTGTGACTGGTTCAGAAGCTCAAGAAATGTCTTCAGTAACTGCTGGGACCTCTGAAGTTGATGCGGAGACGTCTGATTTGTCAAAATATGCACATATGTTCATAAAAGCATCAAAAAATAACATATCTAACTCATATGTAGTGATAATCCAAGAATCCTCTAAATCACTAGAGAGAGAAAGTAGAGAGAGAGAGTTTGAAAGCGCAAAGTGTAATTATATTGAATGTGCGTGTTATTCTTACAAAGACAAAGACCAAAGGGACTTAAATACCCTTGGCTTATACAACACTGTATGTGACTCTAAACACAGTATAAGACCAAGCCTATAAATACAATGATTACTATAAAATCAGACTTAACAATCTCCCCCTTAGTAATCATTGGTGCTGTGGTCTTCAAAATCAATCTTCTAAATCAACACTGACCATCTAAGCGACTTTGGAAAGCTTTCTGACTTTAAAAAAAAATCTTCTCAGCATCTTTCAGTTTGAGTTATCTTTGTTGTCTTGACAAGGTTGGACCACTTTGGAATAAACTTGAAAGAACATTTGATTCATCAGCTTGTGCTCTAGACGATTCACCTCTTTCAAATAAACTTGAATGAACTATGGTGATCGGAGCTGGAACAGCAAAAGACTAGTATGGCTGAGAAAAATAGAATCTTGAGCGAATCTTGATCAGCAGATAAACATTTGAACACTTTGTCTCTTTATCATCTCCTTAACTTCTCTCCCTCATGACCTTGATGATCTGGATCAACTTGGTCATGAAAATATTTGAGACGAGACAGCTTAAGATCTGTAAAATCAGAGAAAAAGAAGGAAAAGGGAAGATTTGCGCGACACATTGGTAGCACAAAGTGAAGTTTGCGCTAGACGAAAGTGGCGCAAAGTGAGGTTTGCGCTACCAACTGTTGGCGCAAAGCTGACTTAAACTCAGAAAATTTTACCTGATTAGCTCTTTGACTCCCCCTACACAAATGCACTAAAATATGACAATTGAAGTTAGCATTTGTATAGAAAAACATATATTATTATTTTTTTTAAATTCTTCTTATTCACTCCCCCTTGAATAATGCACAAACCCAATTAAAAAGATATGAGAACACAAGAATTGAAACATCAATGTAGAAAGAAAAATAAATTGAATATGTATTTTGAAACGACTAAATATATAAAAATTTAAACATAGACAAATAAAATTCTACTTAGTAAAATATCACAATAAAATCCATCAGATGAAATCAAATGTATGCTTTTTGGATACAAAAACAAGTTGTATTGCATATCAAGTTAAGACATGTTCAGTTTCAACAACTTTCATCAATCTATTCAGTGTGCTCTCATGCGAACTTTGATTAGCTTCAAGAAAATGTAATTCTAAAAATATAATAGAAAACTTTTGCAAATAATCATACTAAGCCATCAGAAATTAAGACTTTCACAAATTTACAGGTTTATCGCAACTCAGAAATATCACCAAGTATCATGAGATGTGTGCTCATTGCCATCTTTTAGCATTGTGCACATTGTCATGAGTGTGCTCAGGGGCGGAACACGAGACTTATGACCGAGGGGACCAAAACTAATCTTTTTTACATATATGCCATGTAAACATGTAGTCTTTAATATATGGGTTTTTGGACCAAATTTTGGATATATAGGTTTTAGGACCAAATCGGGTTTATAAGACACCAACAATGATGACCACTATATGAGAATTAAGTTCATAGGACCAAAAAAATAAAACGACATATATAAAAGCGTTTTAATAGGTTTAGAGGACACTTTTGGGCATCTTAACAAGTTTTTAGGATATTTTAAAAACAAAACGTCGTATTAGATATTTTATAAGACATTTTTTAGAAGTGTCCTATAAACATATCTTTTTTAAAGAAAAATTGTTTTTATAAGACAATTTTTCGAATAATGTCCCATAAAATAGTTAATACAACGCTTTGTCTTAAAATGTCTTAAAAGACTTGTTAAGACACCATAAAATATCCTATAAACCTATTGCAACACTTTTAGATAGATTTATCAAACTTAAAATTTAAGATATTTCATAATCATAATATTTAATGTTTGTATTTAGATAAATAACTAATATTTTATAACTCTAGATTTTGTATATAGGTTGTTTTAGTAGGTATGAAAAGGTCATTTAGAAGAAATGAAATTGTGGGTTCTCATATTTTAAACACCAAAAGTGAAGGGGCCAAATTTCATTTGTGTGTAAAGTTTAAAGTGATATCCATAATATTATATATATTTATACTAACACCACAAAAATAGTGGGGAGACCATGGCCCCCCATAGCCCCATAAGGGGTCCGCCACTGAGTGTGCTCTTTGGCATCTTTTAAGGTTGTGCACTTTGGCATCTTTTTAATCAAAAAGTTCGGTAAGTAAAGAACATGCCGTAAACGTAACTTTCTATCTGATCCTATTGCAGGATTTGGTCATCCGCTCCCAGACCAGTTGGCCTTAAGGGACTAGGTGTCAAGCACCCATTGGAACTTACTTTCCCAGATCAGAAAGGCCACATTGACACATCCTAAACCCATTCATAACAGTAGAACATGACTTTCGATCTGATTCTATAGAAGGATTTGGGTTCGATCACTCCCAGGCCAATTGACCTTAGGGGACCAGATGACAAGCATCCCACGGAACTTACTTTCCCAAACCAGAAAGGTCACAGGTACAAACTTTTAAACTTAGAGATTTCTGATTTATAAAAATTTAATAATCATCTCAATCACAAGGTTTTACATCTTATTGCTTAGCCCATATTTTCATTACGATCCAAAATTCTGACTTTTTAGGTTTTCTAAGCATTGTAAAATATAAATATTCCGAATCACACAACTTTAAAGTAATATCAAAAGCTACAAACATGTTGTTGACTTTTCGACTTTTGTTAGACTTGAAAAATGAACATTTAAAAACTTTAAGAGTGAATTACATTTTTGGTCCCTCATGAATGCCTGGATTTCACTTTTCGTCCCTCGAGTTCTGAAACTACATTGGTGGTCCCTAAAAGCGAGATATGGTGCCCAAACTCGTCCCTGGCGCTAACGCCGTTAGTCTAGGCTCCGTTAAGTGGGTCATGTGCCCCTCATGTGAGGGGCATTTTGGTCTTTTTACCCTTTTCTTCTTCACCCACACCACCATCACCACCTGCCACCACCCACCGCCACCGCCCGCCACCACCGCCACCGCCCGCCACCACCTGCCACCACCCACCGCCACCGCCTCACACTCACACTCACACACACACATATATATATATATATACACACTCATACACACATATATATATATATACACACCACGGGTATATATATATATACACACACTCACACTCACACACACACACACACATATATATATATACATATATATATACACACTCTCACACACACACATATATATATACACACACAGTGAAGCCTCCATTAATGGAAGTAAGCCTGCATATATATACATACATACATCTCTGTGAAAAACCAACATACATATATGTATGTATATGTATATATATATATACACATCCTTGTGAAAAACCCACATATATATATACAGTACATAAGTGCTAAAACTCACACACACACACACACACACATATATATATATACACACCACGGGTATATATATATATATATATATACACACACTCACTCACACACACATAATAAAAAAACTTGAGAATCAAAAACTTTGAAAGAAAAAATATTTTTTTGTATCAAAAGGACCACTTTATTCGAAGTTTTTTCAAAGTAAAAAAAAAAAAACTTTACCGGTCCTTTATTATGGTGGTGGGTGGTGGTAGGTGGTGGCGGGCGGTGGCGGTGGGTGGTGGCAGGTGGTGATGGTGGTGTGGGTGAAGAAGAAAAGGGTAAAAAGACCAAAATGCCCCTCACGTGAGGGGCACATGACCCACTTAACGGAGCCTAGACTAACGGCGTTAGCGCCAGGGACGAGTTTGGGCACCATATCTCGTTTTTAGGGACCGCCAATGTAGTTTCAGAACTCGAGGGACGAAAAGTGAAATCCAGGGATTCATGAGGGACCATTTATGTAATTCACTCAAAATTTAATATAAACAAAGCAACTTGAAAATTTATCCTAGACACACATTTTATTCAAAAGAAAGAAAAAATGTAAAACTTTTACTTTTTAGAATAAATTTTGTAAAGATTTAAACTTTTAAAATCAACATGCCGATATTTGAAAATAGAAACAATTGATCGGCAAATTTATATTCAGTTGAAACAAAATATGATTCAATAATATTATCTTTCACATAATGTATAAAAAAATTTGTGTCTCTTTTGAAAAAAATTTGGGTTGAACAAAATCAGGATTTGAATAAGATTGCTCAGATTCTTTACAAAATATGAGAAAACTGGAACAACATCATTATCAGAGATAAATGCAGCGGAATAAAGTAGATGCACTCACAGTTTCTCAATAGTAAGAAGCTGAAAAACATTGAATAACGAGTCCTAGACTGACATGTCTAGAAGTCAATGTGTTTGAAGCACGGGTTCTGAGCTGAATTAGTCAGAAGCCAATATTTCTCTTACTCCCCCTTGACATTAGATGCCTGCAACTTAGAAGCAATTTGAGATTTTGGTACCCACTTGAATTTGGGCCCATGTTTGTTAGTTGCAGTTCTTATGGGGACAAACGTGTTAGATTTAACATATAAAGCACGAGAAAGATAATCACAAGAATGAGCAGAATAATCAGAAGAAGAGAAAGTATAATCATCTGAACTAGAATCAGAAAAAGAATATGAGACATTTTTGGAAATTTGAATCATTTGCTTTATAGAGTATTTTGAAACTTTATTTAGAAACAGCAAATGAATCACTTTTATATTGTTTGTCTACATATCTATCCTCATCAGTCTGAGCATCATCTAATGTCCGCTTGGCTCTCCATATCTGCTTGGAATGAGTGCTCAAAGTCCTATCTGAAATCATTGAAGTACAAGAATTAGAATTATCAGAAATGACTGACTCTTGTTTCTTTGACTTCTTTGACCGTCTTCTTTTACGCTTAGGTTTATAATAATCATCATTTAGCGTAAAAGAATCATCAAGAATTTTCGTTTTAAGATTGGAATCAGAACAAACAATTTACCTAAGGCACCCAACTGATCAACCAATAAATCTGAACTAACCTTGGAGTCAGAAAAATTTTGAGAAAAGATTTTAGAATTAGAAACTTCCTTTTTATTCTCTTTAAAAGAAGAAGAAAGGACAGAAATAGAAAATGAATCTTGTTTTTGAGAAAAAAAAAATTCTTCAAGACTTGAAGTCATGAAAGAAAGAAAGATATCAGATTCAATTTCTTTTAGAATATTTTGATCTTCCATTTTATCTTCAAGGTCAATGATTTTGCCTTCTAATACTAAAGGGGGAATATATCTCCTAGAATCATAAGAAACCGGAGATACATTTTCCTTATAAGAATTATTGGCAAAAATATCAACAAAATCATCAGACACCGAAGACTTGACGGGAGATATATCATTTAAACCTTTTCTGCCTTTTTTTGATTTGTCAGGAAAATATTTTGCATTTTCATGCGTATAAACAAAAGAAAATTTCTTTTTCTTATTATTCATCCTTTTCTCATTTTCGATTTCTAACACTTGCTTTTCATTCATCCAATCAATTTTAAATTGAGGAGCATATTGAGCAAGAGTTAGATAATCGTATTTATATAAAGTTGGGGATTTTTCAATTGCATTGTTAAAACAATGAGGATTTTCAAAACCAAGTCCCCAATTTTCTTTTATAGACTCATAACTCCTCGGTTTGTTCAAATTAATAGTTTGCTCAGATTGGTTCCTTCGATATAACTTTTCTTCTAACTTATTTATTTTATCCGAAAAACTGTCTTTTAAAGAGGTCATTTCAGTCAAAGATTCAAGATAAGACTTATTTGATTTTTCCAAATCATCTAATTTCGTTTGAAAGATGTCTTTTGTATTTTCCAAAATAGATTTTTCATCTTTCAAAGAAATTTGTAATTTGTCAATCAAATATGACTTTTCAGAATTTAAAATTCTTTTCAGATAAGAGCTGTGAACGAAGATCATGTAAAGCAGAAATCATAATATTCAACTGTGAAGAAATAAAATTGTAATCAAACTCAGAGATTACCTCATCTTCATCAGCATCAGAATCATCATCATTTGACTGATCATCTCCGACGAAACACATGTGAGCAGTTTCCACATTTGCAGCTTCATCATCGGAGTGATCCAGTCAATACTCCTCTTCCACAAGTAAAGCAGTTCTATTCTCTCTTTTCTCAGTGAGTTCCAGTTTCTTCCGATAGTATGCAGAATTCCGAACTACCTTCACTCGACAATCCTTTGAAAAGTGACCCGACTTTCCACAGTTAAAGCAAGCAGCATCTTTCTTAGCTTCGGGCACTTTGACATTCTTTGACTCAGAATTGAAGCGAAGATTGTTAGAACCTGAATGCGGTTGGAACTTCTTCTGATAATGCTGAGAGAGAAGGATCATTGTCTTCTGAAGAGCCTCGCCATCATCATCAGTGGTCCCGTCGTAAGCATTATCAGACAATGCTTGATTTTCCAGATGACTCGTTAGAAGTGTAACTGGGTCCACTGATTTCTTGTTCTTCTTCTTCAGTTTGGCCTTCTTCTCTATGACAATGCACTCATCTGTCAGCAAGATCTCAAACATCTCTTGGATTTGCATTGTAGAAATTCTGACATCATTCCTCAAGCGATGGCAAGATTTATTCCATTCTGGTTGAAGTGCATTGAGGAATTTCAAATTTATCTCAAGCTCAGTCTTTTCCACTTTTATTTTTCTCAAATCATTTATCACGGCACATAATCTGTCATACACAGTTTTCAATGACTCCCCATCCTTGGCTTTGAATTCTTCAAAGTTGTTCATGTAACGAGTATGCCGGAGTTGAGTAGCAACTGAAAAACCAAGCATAATCTTTTCTAGCTGTCGCCACATAAGATTAGGATGATTTTTGAAACAATCAATCATGTTGTAGATAGAGTTTGGCAAGGCTAGCATCAAATTTGCCTTTATATCACGATCAGCTTGATACTGCGATAACTCATCAGATGTATATTCTTTGGTAGGCTTATATAATCCAGAAGCCAACTTGGGTTTTTTAAAAGGTCCTTCAGATAGAATGTTCATCAGGTCATTTCCATTCTTTTGACGCTCTATAAAATTCAGAAACCTATCTTGCCACTGAGTGAACTCGTTTTCATAAATCAGAACCGGAAGACGATTTTCTGTACCCAATGACATCATGAGATCATTTTTGTAAAATTGAGCTTGATACGCAAACTTTGCAGAATCCATATCTTCAGAAAAATTCTAAGTCCGGAACACGGAAGAGATGGTGCAAACTGGAAGTTTGCGTGAGCAGTATGTATCGTAAACTGAGGTTGTCGCGAGCAGTAGAAGACGCAAACTAAGATTTGCGTGAGACGTGGAAGACGCAAAGTAAGCTTTGCGTGATATGACAATGGCGCAAACTAGATTTTCTTGAGCAGAAAATCGCGCAAACTATGATTTGCGTGAATAACGAGATACTAAAGACGCAAATTGACTTTGCGTGAATAAGAGGAGACGCAAGATGTAACTTGCGCGATTCGATGCTAACGTAAACTTTACTTTGTGTAAACTTCAGATAGAGAGAACCTTCCTTTCACGATAAACTTGCACAAATCACAGATGAACTCGTGCAAACTGAGGATCTGGCGCAAACCGCTGAAAAACAAGAAAAACCAACAAAATTGATTACAAAAAAGAAATTACATATGATTTCTTTCACATATATGATCGAAAACTAAATTGTAACAAATTTTATTCAAACAAATCGATCAATAATCACAAAAATGTGAATTCGTGAATAGAACAGAACGTTGAAAAACGAGTTTTCAGAAACTTGAAAATCTTTAAAATCAAACAATAAAACTTGATTTTCTTGAAAATTGATGTGAATCAAAAGTGTTTAACAATCAAAAACGGATTCAACAAACCAAATTTCATAGAAATTCGTTCAAAAACACGTTCAAATTTGATGAGAAATCCAAAAACGAGATTTTCTTGAAAAAATTCAAGAAAATCAATCAAATTTTCGGATTAATGCACAAATTCAGATACGAAAATCAATTCTCTCAAATCTCTCAGATTTAGATTGGCTCTGATACCAATTGATAGTCCAAGAATCCTCTAAATCACTATAGAGAGAAAGTAGAGAGAGAGAGTTTGAAAGCGCAAAGTGTAATTCTATTGAATGTGCGTGTGATTCTTACAAAGACAAAGACCAAAGGGACTTAAATACCCTTGGCTTATACAACACTGTATGTTACTCTAAACACAGTATAAGACCAAGCCTATAAATACAATGATTACTATAAAATACAACATACTTTGCACTTACTCTCTCTCTCTATAATATTCCCAATATCAAGCACAATTTCAATCAAGTTATGACATTAAGATCTAGAGAGAGAGTAGAGAGAGAAACTTAAGTCGTATGTATTGATATGACAATTACAATGCTACAAGTTACAAACACTCAAGGCACTAAGCCTATTTATACAAGAAAGTAAAACACTCACAAGTCTAAACACTCTAATCAAGACTTCTCTTAAACCACTAATGTTGACTTTGTTGACTTACTTAGACTTAGACTTTTCACATTAAATCTTGGATACAATTTATACACTAACATTCTCCACCTTTGTATTCAAGATTTAATAAAAATTTGACAATCGTCTTCAGAACTTGATTCTTCAAGTTTAGACTCTGACAACTTTAAACTTTGAAGCTCTGACAGTCATTAATTTATGATGCTGTTGAAGAATCTTGAAAAGTCATCCAAGTCTTTGAACAGTCATCAAGTCTTGAACAAAACTTTGAAACTTGAAACTTCCTTGAATTTTAAATCTGCAAAAATCTTTGAACTATTGACTGAGGTATCTTTGATCTTGTATCTTCATCTCTCTGATCTTTGGATTGTCTTTGGAAAAACAAACTTTCTCGAATCATTTTTCAACATTTCTCCACAAGTATTTTCAAAATTTCTCCACAAGTCTTTTCCACTTTGACATCTTTTTATGTCTTTGGAATTATGACTTTGAAATTGAACTTTTAGAATTTCTCCCCCTTTTTGATGAATTGTGAGAATCAAAATCATCAAAACTCATTCCAAAGTCAGTTTGGTATTTGAAACTGCTCCCCCAATTAAACAATGTAGAACAATCTTCATGATCTCTTTTTGTAAAATACTAACATTCTTCCCCAACTGATCTGATAAAGAATCGTCAATTCATAAATGTATTCATTTGAATCTTTTCAAATTCATACAAATGATGAGTTGTAATCCTGAATCAACAAATGAAACAGTTAGGAATGCCTGTCAGTAACACAAAGTTACTGTGTACAACGAATGTACAATGTAAGGAGCTGGTTTGATGTTGACTCCCCAGGACTTCCATTCAATCATTGAAAAACACAAGGTATTTTCTATAAATGTTCTGACAAAAAAAGAAATTTTCTGTGTGCTCATGCTTGTGTTATGAAAGAATTAAGCACAATGATTGTGTTTCATAAGGCTCAAAGTATGTAAACCAATAAGACAACAAAGGTTATACATAGACTCAATGTGTATGAAAAAGAGCTGAAGGTGGGGCAACTTTCCTTCTTTTTCAATATCAGTATCTTCCAAGTCAAGATCCAATAGCGTATGTGCTACTTCCCTAGAAAATGTGAAACTTTCTCTTTTTGAGAAAAGAATGAGTAGCTGGTGGGGTGTTTGCAAGAGATGGCATGGGCTCACTGCCTGTTTCAATGATGGTCACCAAGGAATGTGAACCAATAAGATTATGTGGTTGTCCGACTTAGAAAGAAGTTTGATGCAGAGTCTATTATTCTTTTACTCTGATCTCTCACCCTCTTTCTTTTAAACTCTTAAGCTCACTTCTAACCAATCTCTCATTTTCATTTTACCTATTCACACACCATCACTCAATCTTTTGACCCCTCTCCCCTTAATCACTCAAAGGATTACTTCTGGGGTAGGAAACACTGGTTATCGTGAATCCATGGAAGTTCGTTTAAGCTCTCACACTGAATCCCATGTATTATCCTAATAGCATGTATTGTCTTAATGATTTTCTTGACATTAAAGTACAAGAAATCAATGTCAGTGTATGTATGCTTCACAATATCAATGTGTGAGCTTTTGAATCATTTAAGATTTCTCAAAACAATTTGAATGAACGAATAATCATGAAAGAATATAAATGTTTTGAGAATCTGACAATGATTAAGATCATATCAAAATTCATGAAGAATATTATTTTGGAAAATCAAAGACGTAAGATGTTTATATGAACAATATATAAACATATATCAATGAAAGCATATGTAATGATGAAATGATGTATGATTCAAACAACAATGAATAACAAACGGGAGTATTACCATAGAAAGATTAATCTTTTGATACATGGTAATAACAAAATCAATATGAAGTACTTAACCGGTGTGTATGAATACTTTACAGTATATGGACAAGATAATACACAAGTATTGATCTTAGGAAACACACGGTCAGTTAAACATTAACGCTCCATAATGAAAAATATTTAAAGTCACACTTCTAAATTCAATAAATCTTTTGAGAATAAGAAGTGGTTTGAACATTTCAGAAAACATTTTTCATGTTTGAAAGTTGTTCTTCTTTCAAACAATCAGAGATTAAGATCAGAAGATACTCACATTTTAAGCTCCCCCTCAAATCATGATATAATTATTTATATTCTGATAAGCTCCCCCTGGATATTTGCATAATATCCTCCTTTTAAACATTTAAGGACGGGTCCTGATCTGTTGTAATCAGAAACCACACTCTTGACGTTGAGGTGCGAGTCTTGAACTATGTAATTCAAGAGCCAACAATCTTGACATTAAAGACCGGGTTTTGAACTGCTTTGTTCAAAAGCCATTGTTCTTGCTCCCCCTTAAACCTTGGGTGCCTGCAACACAGATTTAGCTTTTGGTACCCACTTGTATTTGGGTCCTGATGTGTTAGTTGCAATTCTTTTGGGGGTAACATAATATGAACCATACCAATAATTGATAAAATTATTACTTACAAATTCAAAAGAAATTGGATGATTTGGAAAATTCAAATAAAACTTATCTTGAATCTTTGACTATTATGACTAATTTAAAAGATGAATTTTCGGATAAAATAAATAAGTTAGAAGAAAAGCTTTATCGAAGGAACCAATCTGAACAAACAATTTTTATGAACAAACCGAGGAGTGAAGATGCTTTAAAACAAAGATGGGGACTTGGTTTTGACAATCCTCATTGTTTAAACAAAGTGATAAACGAAGTTCCCACTTTATATAAATACGATTATCTAACTCTTTCACACTATGCTCCTCAGTTTAAATTCTTTTGGACTAGTGAAAAGAAAATTTTAGAAGTCGAAAATGAGAAAAGAACAAATAACAAGAAAAATGAAATTCCTTTTGTTTATACGTATGAAAATGCAAAATATTTTCCTGAAAAATCAAGGAGAGGAAGAAGAGTTTTAAATGAGATATCTCCTATCAAATGTTCAATGTCTGATGATTTTATTGCCTCTTATGCTTCTGATTCTGATAAAGAAAATATTTCTCCAATCATTTATGATTCGAAGAAATATACTCCTCCATTAGTATTAGAAAGAAAAATCATAAATCTTGAAGATCAGATAGAAGATCAAAATATTTTGAAGAAAATTGAATCTGATATTATTCTTTCTTTCATGATGTCTAGTATTGAAGAAAATTTATTTTCACAAAAATCAGATTCTATTTCTAGCCTTTCTTCTGATTATAAGGAAAACAAAAAGGAAGTTTCTAATTTTAAAATCTTTTCTCAAAATAATTCAGTCTCCGAGGCAAATTCAGATTTATTAGTTGATCAGATTGGTTGCTTAGATAAATTTATTTCTTCTGATTTAAATATTAAGTCTAAAATTATTGATGATTCTTTTACGCTAAATGATCAATATTATAAACCTAAGCGTAAAAGAAGACGGTCAAAGAAGTCGAAGAAACGAGATACAGTTCTTTCTGACAGTTCTAATTCTTCCGATTCTATTCTTACAGATAGGACTTTGAGCGCTCAGTCAAAGAAGCAGATCTGGAAAGCAAAGCGGACATCAAATGTTTCTATGACTGAGGAAGATAGATATGTAGACAATTGTTATAAAAGTGATTCATTTGCTTATTGTAATAAAATTTCAAAATACTTTGTAAAGCAAATGTTTCAAATTTCCAAAAATGTCTCATATTCGTCTTCTGATTCTAGTTCAGATGATTATGCTTTCTCTTCTGATGATTGTGCTTATTATTCTGATGATCATGCTTCTCATATCAAATCTACTTATTATTTCCACATAAGAACTGCAACTAACAAACACGGGCCCAAATTCAAGTGGGTACCCAAATCTTTATCTGATTCAAAGTTGCTGGCACCACATGTCAAGGGGGAGTAAATGAATAATGGCTTCTGAGTACTTCAGCTCAGAACCCGTACTTCATAGACTAAGACTTCTAAACAAATCAGTTTAGAACTCGTTCTTCAAAGCTTTTAAGCTTCTGACAAAATGAGATACTGTGAGTACATCAATTTTATTTCCGCTGGATTTATCTCTGATAATGATGTGTTCCAGTTTTTCTCATTAGTTTTTCAAGAATCTAAGCTTGTTCAACTATTTCTTGATTTTGTATAAACCTAATTTTTTTAAATTTGAGACACAAATTATTTTTATAATGTGAAAGATGAAATAATTGAATTTTATTTTGTTCCAACTAAATATCAATTTGCCGAATTCTTTACATTTTTTTAATGAAAACTTTTTAACATCGGCATATTGAGTTTAAAAGTTTAAATCTTTATAAATCTTATTCTATACAGTAAAGTTTTACATTTTTTCTTTCTTTTGAATAAAATATGTGTCTAGGATAAATTTTCAAGTTTTTTTGTTTATATTAAAGTTTTTATATGGTCAAATTTCAAGTCTTACAAAAGTCGAAAAGTCAGCAACATGTTTGAAACTTTTATTACTGCTTTAAAGTTGTGTGATTCGGAATATTTATAGTTTACAATGCTTGGAAAATTCTAAAAAGTCAATATTATAGATTATAATGAAAATATGGGCTAACCACTTTTATGTAAAACTTAGTGATTGAGATGAATCTTAATTTCTTAAAATACAGAAATCTCTAAGTTTAAAAGTTTGTACCTGTGGCCTTTCTGGTTTGGGAAAGTAAGTTTCTCGGGATGCTTGTCATCTGGTCCCCTAAGGTCAATTGGTCTGGGAGTGATCGAACCCAAATCCTTCAATAGAACCAGATCGAAAGTCATGTTCTACTGGTATGAATGGGTTTAGGATAAGTCGATGTAGCCTTTCTGATCTGGGAGAGTAAGTTCCAAGGGGTGCTCGACACGTAGTCCCCTAAGGCCAACTGGTCTGGGAGCGGCTGAACTAAATCCTGCAATAGGGTCAGATAGAAAGTTACGTTTACGGCATGTTCTTTATTTAATAAACTTTTTGATTGAAAAGATGCCAAAGTGTACGAGCTTAAAAGATGCCAAAGAGAACACTCATGTCAAGATGCCAATGTGCACACTGCTAAAAGATGCCAATGAGCACACATCTCATAATACTTGGTGATATGTTTAAGTTGCGATAAACCTATAAATTTGTGAAAGTCTTAAATTTTTGATGGATTAGTGTGAGTACATGCAAAGTTCTCTATTATATTTTTAGAATTGCATTTTCTTGAAGCTAATCGAATATTCGCTTGTGAGCACACTGAATAGATTGCTGGAAGTTTTTGAAACTGAACATGTCTTAACTTGATATTCAATGAAACTTGTTTCTGTATCTAACAACATATGTTTGATTTCAAATGATTGATAAATCTGTGATATTTTACTGAGTAGAATTTGATTTGTTTAGTGTTTAAAATTTTATATGTTTAGTTGTTTCAAATTTTATATATTCAGTATATTTTTCTTTCTACTTTGATATTTGATTAGTGTGTTCTCATAAATATATTTTAATGGGTTTATGCATTATTCAAGGGGGGGGGGGTGAACAAAGAGAATAGTTTTCAAAGTTTATATCTGTTTTTGAGGGGGTTTATCTTATTTTTTTTACATAACTGCTAACTCAAATTGTCATATCTAGTGCATTTGTGTAGGGGAGTCAAAGAGCTTAAAAAGGTAAAAAAATTCTGAGTTTAAGTCAGCTTTGCGCCATCAGTTGGTCGCGCAAACCTTGCTTTACGTAACCCGTGTGTCACACAAATCTTCCTTTGCGCAACCTACATGTCACGCAAACCTCAGTTTGCGCAACCAACGTCTTGCGCAAACCTCCCCTATTTTCTTTGTTTCTTTGATTTTGCAGATCTTACGTTGTCTCGTCTCCAACATTTACATGACCAAGTTGATCAAGATCATCAAGGTCATGAGGGGGGAGAAGTCAAGGAGAAGTTAAAGAGACAAAGAGCTCAAACGTTTATCTGCTGATCAAGATTCACTCAAAGATTCTATTCTCTCAGCTTTAATTAGTTCTTTTGATGTTCCTGCTCCGACCACCACAGTTCATTCAAGGTCATTTAAAAAGGTGTGTCGTCTAGAGCATAAGTTTCTGATCCAGACTTGTCAAGGAAGCAAAGATAACTCAATCTGAAAGATGTTGAGAAGAAATTTTTCTTAAAATCAGAAAGCTTCACAAAGTCGCTTTAATGGTCCGTGCTGATTTAGAAGATCATTTTTGAAGACCAAAGCGCCAATGATTACTAAGGGGGAGATTGTTAGGTCTGATTTTATAGTAATCATTGTATTTATAGGTCTTGGTCAAATACTGTGTTTAGATTGAATATTCTGTGTTGTTTAGGCCAAGGGTATTTAAGTCCCTTTGGTCTTTGTGTCTTGTAAGGATTCTATCACTTTCAATATTCATACTTACATTTGGTGCTCTCTTGTTTCACTCTCTAGTTTCTCTCTCTAAGATTTAGAGATCTTTGGATTAACACAGGACATTCAGAAAAAACAACTGTAGGCTTTACTGAAGTCACAAACTCTGGATTGGATCTAACATTCCAATTTTCTTTATCAAACATCTTTTGTTCAGTTAAGTTATTTTTAAACAAATTTTTTCAAACCATTTATTTCTTTATAAAGCTCTTTGTTATCTTCTAAAGATTTATCCAATTTGAATCGAAGATCATAGTTTTCATCTTCTATCTCTTCAAGAGAGTTTTTTAAATCTGATATTTGTTTAAGTAAATCAGGTGTTTGATCAATCACGGAGTTAGACTTAAGCTTTTCTAAAATTGGGACAGGATTCGAGGAATTCATCATATCTTCAAAAATCTCCTCAGACATTTGATCAACAAACTCATTTCGAACGCTGGAAATCAAGACATTTGAACTATCTTCTACCTTGACTTCATTTAAGGAGTCAGAGATAACGAATTCAGATAAATGGGCCTGATCACAAATATCAGTATCAGACTCATAATCGTCATACTGACATTCAGTTTCAGATGTGATCTTATCATCGTTTGCTGATTCAATAGATGACAATGTGGAAAACAATGATTCAAACTCAACAAATTCTAGTTTTCTATTTTTATAACTCTTGTTTAAATCATTGTATTTAAATCCAACCGATTTAAAATTGTTTTGAGAATCAGCACAACTTGATTGATTGTCTTCCATTACCTCTTTACCTTTAGATGAAATATCAGATATTGGAGTTTCAGCTTTGACAAACGTATCATGAATATTTGGGATTTTCTTTCCTGTTGAGCCCAATTTATCAAAGTAATACAAATTTTCCGGGGCTCTTTTTAAGACATCATTTTCTAATAATGCCAATCCCAACTTTGCGTTGTAAAATCGAACGTCTTGGAGTTTGTTGGTTAAAAGATTTAGCGTTTGCTCAGTCTGTTCTCTTTTCAAATTTAAGTCTTTCAGTTGTTTAATCTTACAATATGCCTCATTCCTTTCTTGGAAACAAACTTCAAACTTAAGTTTAAATTCACCCTTTTCAGAATTAGAATTAACTAAGACCTTTTTTATTCCCGATATCTGACTTTTCAAAACTTCTCTTTCTGTTAGAACTGAAAGTCCTATGTGTTGAAAGTGAAATAAAGTATTTATAAGGGTGCGAAATGTAATTCTTTAATAGTTAATTAGTTAGTTGGGCCCAAGACTATAAGCCCATTAGGCCTGTAAGCCTAATTATATAAAGGCTTTATTAGTTCATTATTCAGGTTAGACATTTCATTAGAAAGATTTATTAGAAGTCTCATTATTTACAAACAACTAGTTTATAGGTTTACTCTCTCTGATCAGAAATTCTTTCTGTAAACCTGTAACCCTTTGATTTCATATCAATCATATGACTAGTTGCTATGATTCATATTCTGTTCATCTTTGATATAACTTGCTGCTGATTGCACTGTACTGGGATCTACAATTGGTATCAGAGCAAAGAGACTAAAGGTTTGATCCAGAAAAAGGTTTGTCTAAAACCCTATATTCAATAATCTGTGTTAATTGCTTTTATCTGTTTTAAGTGATTATATGCTTCTGTCGTTCGATTAGATTTTTGTCAATCTAGGTTGATTTGTTTTATCGGTCCTATTGAATTCGTTCTGTGTTGGGTTTAAGGTTACTGTGAAAAAGGTTATCGATCGAATTTTTTTTGCTGCTCAGATCCGGTCTTATGTGTTTACTGCATATCTGTGGATTTAAGTTTTATCGGTCGATTGGTTGTGTTGAAATCTGTTTATCGGCGCTGTTTACTGTTATTCGACCTGATTATTTGTTGATTAATCGATTTAATTTTCTGGGTTTGATCTCGATCGAATTCCAGATTCATCGTGTTCTTCGGTCGACTTATCTGTTCGTTTTTATCGGTCTTTATCTGATTTTATCGGGCTTATCTGTTTATCGGTTTTGTGATTTTATCGGTCTATTTCTTAAGTTGTTATTTATCAGGTTCGATCGATAGGTTGTTCGACCGGGAAGTTGTAATTCCCGGTCATTGTGTTCGACCGGTACCCTGCTTTACCGGTCCTTCTGTTTGACCGATATAAGAATTGTCCTTTGACCGGTACATTGTGTCTATCGGTCATTTGGATTCGACCGATAGTCTGTCTATACCGGTCCTTTGCTTGACCGGTACGTTGTTAATACCGGTCCTTTTTGGTTCGACCGATACGTTGTCAATACCGGTCCTTTGCTTGACCGGTACATTGTCAACACCGGTCCTTTGTTTGACCGGTACTCTGTCAATACCGGTCCTTTGTTTGACCGGTACTTTGCCTTTACCGGTCCGTTGCTTGACCGGTACCAAGTTCGACCGGACTTTTGCTCGACCGGGTTTTTATTAAAAGGTCAAATTTTTTGTCTCACGATCATTTTGCAGTGCAATTCTTTTAGACCCCGTACTTCAAGGATTCAGTAACGTGTCATTTGTGAAAAAAAAAACTTTCAAGTTTCACATTTTGTCACTTTTGGTCCCTGCACTTTCAAATTTCATCTATTGTCAAGTTTTTCAAAAGCTTGAATTAGATAAGTCGAAATGGTATATCTTTCTGAAGTTCAAGAACTCAAATTTGAAAACACAAATCTCCAATCATCTTTAACTTTTTACGTAAAGAGGGCAAACCAATATGCTGATGAGAACAACACACTGAAAGAGGAAGTAAGTGTTTTAAAGACAATTAATGAAGATCTTCTGACAAAGACTTCTGGGCTGAATGATGAGAAAATACTGAGACTGGAATCTGAGAACTCTGAGCTAAAAGGAAAGATCTCTGATTTGGAGCAAAAGATTGCAAAAGACAAATCCGATTTTGAGAATAAAGAGAAATCTTTTCCATATAAGTTCTCAGATTTTTCCAGAAAATGTGCTGATGAGAAGAAAGAAGTTGAGCTGAAATGCATAAAACTTTCTCAGCAAGTTTCTGATTTTCAGAAAGTAATCATTCTTGAAAGAGAGAAGTTTGCAACAGAAAAGAAGGCCATTGAACAAAAGAATGATAGCGTCTTCAAAGAAATATCCGACCAAAGAAACAATGTTGAGAAGGGATTTGAAGAAGAGAGAAGTATGTTTGAGGCTGAGATCAAAAAGCTTACTAAGAAGTTATCTGAACTATCTGAAAGTGTGCTGAAAGAGCAGAAAACGAAGTCTGAGTTCACGAAGAAGATTGATCTGCTTGTTAAAGAAAGAGACAACTTTGCTTCGACGATTAAAGTGCTTGAACAGACTGCATCAAGTTCAAATCAGAAATTCGTCTCTTCACAAAGGTCAGTTAAATCGTTTGATCGGATTCGTAAAACTAACCTTTTCTATGATAGCAATATAGATGGTTCAGGTACACATCAACGAAGACGAAGATACAAAGAAGAGGAACTGGTCTGGAAGAAGAAACCAGTTGAAGATGAGCTGAAGGAAAAAGAATCATGTGTACATGCGTCTAATACCAAGAAGAACAAAGCGAGTAAAGGTAAACCTGATCATATCTACTCGAGAGATAAATTAATCAGGTTGTCAGGTAAGCAATTCTATTGTTCTTACTGTCGTACACATGATCTTGTTCATAAAACAAGTGATCATTTCTGGTATGGTTTTTACTCAATTACTCCCACAAAAACTGCAACTAACATTCGAGGACCCAAATACCAGTGGGTACCAAAGCCGAAAACTGATTCTTTGTTGCAGGAACCTACTGTCAAGGGGGAGTAGAAGAACTAAGGCTTCTAAGTAAAACAGCTTAGAACCCGTACTTCAACGAAGTATGGCTTCTTATCACATGACAGATCAGGACCCGTTCTTCAACGTTCAGACTTGGATATTTTGCAAATATCCAGGGGGAGCTTAAAAGACCTAAATCATTTTATCATGATTTGAGGGGCAACTTAAAGGTAAATATCTTCTAATCCTAGATCTCTGATTGTTTGAAAGAAGAACAACTTTCAAGCATGAAAAACGGTTTCTGAAATGTTCAAACCACTTCTGGTTCTCAAAAGCTCTTATGAATTAAGAAGTGTGATTTTAAATGTTTTTCAATTTTGAGCTTTAATGTTTAACTGACTGTGTGTTTCAAAAGATCAATACTTGCGTATTATCTTGTCTTTATACTGTAACGTATTCACACACACAGGTTCAGTACTTTATCAATTTGTTATTACCATGTCTCATAATGAACCAATTTTTCGATGGTAATACCCCCGTTAGAAATTCAATGTTGGTGAGCATCAATCATAATTTCTAATCGTGTGCTTTCATTGCTAAATTGTTTATATTTGTTCTTATAAACAACATATCCAATTCTTTGATACCCTAATTTTTTTTATTTGATCTGATTGATACATTGTCAGAGTCTCAAAACAATTCTCTTGATTTCATTTCATTCATTCAATATTTTTGTTTTCAGAAATCTTCAAAGTTTAATTGCTCAAATCTACTGAGCATACATTTTGACAGTGTTATCTTATTTGAGCTAAAATGTTAAAGATAAACTGTTGAGGTACTATTCTTTATAGGAATTACATGGGATTTGTGTGAGAGCTTAAACAGAACTTCCATGGATTCACGTAAACCAGTGTTTCCTACCCCGGAAGTTATCCTTGAGTGATTGAGGGGTGAGGGGTCTTAAATCAAAGAGTGGGGGAGATAACTCATCGGGTTGAGTTTTCTCATTGTGTGGAGCGGAAAAATGAAAAAGAGAGTTTGGTTAGAAGTGAGCTTTAATGTTAAAAAGAAAGAGGGTGTGAGAACAGAGTTAAAAGAATATGAAAACTCTGCACCAAACACTTTCTGAGCCGGGCAGCCACATCTACTGATTGGTTCACATTCTTTGGTAACCATCATTGAAACAGGCAGTGAGCCCATGCCAACTCTTGCTATAACCCCACCAGCCACTCGTTTCTTTCTTAACAAAGAAATGTTTCATTTTCTTTGGGGACGCAGCATATATGCTATCTAGTCTTCACTCGGAAGATGTAGATATTGAAAAAGAAGGAAAGTTGCCCCACCTTCGCACCTCTTTCATGCACATTGAGTCCGTGTAATATCTGTTGCTGTCTCAACAGTGTACACAATTTGAGCCTGATATAGCTAAGTAGCTTCAATCATTTCTACACTTGCACGTACACACAAGGAATCAGTTTTCTTGTCATAACATTCATAGAAATTTCTTTGTGATTTTTCGATGATTGAATGGAAGCCCTGGGGGAGTGAACATCACAAAAACTCCTTTTCAAAGTACATCTGTTGTACAAAGTGGCTCTGTGCTACTTACAGGCATACTAACTGTATCATTTGTTGATTCAGGTTTACCATTCCTAATATATCTGAATTTGAAAAGATTCGGATATATACATTTCATGAATTGATGGATACTCAGATCATAGGTGGGAGAGTGTTAATTTATCATAAATGGGAGATCAAAGAAAGTGCTGAAATTGAAGAAGTTTGATGATCATGTTGCTCACAATCATCAAAAAGGGGGAGAAAAAGTTCAATTTCAAAGTTTTTAAAGAAAGAAAGAAAGTTATTTCTGAAGACAGTCTAGATATCAAAGAGATGAAGATATGAGTTTAATGCAACTCAATTTTCAAAGATGAATATTTCAAAGATTGTATTGATTCTTGATTCTTTCCCGTATCATGTGGTATTTGCTACAAGTTTGTTTATTATTCCTCCTACGAGCTGATTGAAACAAGTTCTTAAGCTGAAAGTCTATTCAACTCGCGTTTCAAAGACAGATTCTTTGTTTTAAACTGAAGATGCACCGTGGAAAGTCACGTTACTCTCACATTATCTTTCTTGTGTGCTGATCCGATGTGATTGAGTTTCTACAGTTAAAAACTGCGTGATAGTGCATTCAGTCGAGGCTACTGTACATTGAATCTGGTTACAAAGTTGATACTATGAAGATCAAGAGCTTTATTCAAGAGGGAGCGTGGAAAGTCATGAAGACATGCAACACCAAAGTTCGTCAAAGATTCAAGAGGGAAAGAAGATCAAGGCCTGAAGTTTTCAAGAAGATAAATGCTTTATTCAACTTTAGGGGGAGATTGTTAGGACTGAAAGTCCTATGTGTTGAAAGTGGAATAAAGTATTTATAAGGGTTCGAAATGTAATTCTTTAATAGTTAATTATTTAGATGGGCTCAAGCCTATAAGCCCATTAGGCCTGTAAGCCTAAGTATATAAAGGCTTTGTTAGTTCATTATTCAGGTTAGACATTTCATTAGAAAGATTTATTAGAAGTCTCATTATTTACAAACAACTAGTTTATAGGTTTACTCTCTCTGATCAGAAATTCTATCTGTAAACCTGTAACCCATTGATTTCATATCAATCATATGACTAGTTGATGTGATTCATATTCTGTTCATCTTTGATATAACTTGCTGCTGATTGCACTGTAATGGGATCTACACTTTCCTTTTTCAAATCATCTTTTTCTTTCTCTTTATCCTCAACAACAACCTTCAATAATGCATTTTCGTCATCAAAATTCATCATTGATTGTCGTTCAAAGCTAAGTTTACTTTTTAACAGTTCAAATTCAGATTCCACGTGCTGGATTTGTGTAAGTAAAGATTCAACAAGTTCAGGATTGTCAGAATTAGTACTTACCTCAGAATCTCCATCAGATTCCTCCGCCATCAGCACTTTCCCTTCCTCTTGCTTCTTTGCAATCAGAGATTTCTTCGCGTAGTATTCTGAGTTCTTTACGCCTTTGAACTTGCAGTCTTTTGAAAAGTGACCAAATTTGCCACAGTTGAAGCATCTACCAGACTGAGGATCTATCTTTTCTTTCTTTTCGTCCTTCTTCTCTTCTCTCTTTACAAAACGGGGCTTAAAGTTTTCATACTTATCTTTCTTCTGACCTTCATACTTGGATCTTCAATAATACTTCTTTTTCCCAAAGCTCTTGTTGAATTTCTTTGTGATGAAGGCCAAGTTCTCAGCAAACCTCTGAATATCATCATCAGAATTAACCTCAACTTCTTATGTCGGAGACTCAGAACTTGAATGAGTAAGCTCAGTAAGATAAGCTTTGGACTTCTTCAACTTTGATTTTGAAACAGAAACTGAACTAGAACTAGAACCCTTCTTTTTATCAGCAAGTAGACCTAGTGAATCTTTTACCATCTTCTTTTCCTCGCTCAACAGCCTTACCTCATCCTCATGCTGAGATGAAGTGGCAAAGATATCATTCACGTCTTCTTGTGACATGTTCTTTGACATCTGCAGGTTTATGGCATAGCTCTTCCACTTAGGGTTCAAGTTCTTGGTTCATCTCAGATACTGATTTGCTCATCCCGTTTCTTCTTAGGTCGTTCAAAATCATGTTGAACCTGTTGTAGGTATCTATCAAAGCTTCTCCTTCTTTGGCATGAAATACCTCGTAAGCATTTATGCTCGGATTCAGCTTTTCTTGGATGGACCTCTCTGTTCCTTGGAATTGCCTCTCCAATTCATCCCACATCTCTTTCGCGAATTCACGACTGTCTATGCAATTGTAGATATCGTTTGGGATTGCCATTGTAAAGTATATGAGGGCTTCCTCGTCAATTTTAGCAAGCTCCTTCTCCCTCTCGCTATAGTATTGTAACGGTTTTGCAACATAGCGGACGGGTATTTCTGGAGAAGTCTCGGTAGCTTCTTGACCTGGAACAGTGACAAGAGGATTTACTGGTCCTTCAGTTATGGATTTCATGTACTCTCGGTTCTTATGGTTCAAGAACTGTGTCATCTGACGCTTCTATTGGGCATATTCTCCTATTGACAGAACATGAGGTTTTCACTGCGACCCCATAGAGAGAAGTTATTTCGACATCTTTACACCTGAAAAAAAAATATGAGCTAGAATTGATCGTTAGTTCGAAAGATAATCAACAATTAAGGCACTTACAAATTTTCAGAAATTTGATAATGTCCCAATCTATCAAGTTCTTACTAATTCAACAATCACAAACAAGATTACAAACAAGTTTAATACTCAACCTGTTATTTTGATTCAAATGATAAATTCGTACAGAAGACTTTCTCTCTCTAACTTTCTCTCTCTACTGTTTGCGTATCAAGACTTCTAGTTACATGTATGTTACAAAACAACTAGCTACAAGTCTATTGAAACAAAAACTAATTACACGCGATAAACACAAAGTAAACTAACACAAGACTTTGACTTCACTTATTACATTTTGACTTTGACATTCACAATGAGAGTTGACTTTCAGCTTTGACTTGGCTTGATTTTAGTCTTCATTCTTTATGATCTTGTATCCAACCAATATGTTCACTAACAATCTTCCCCTTTGGATTCAAGATCATCTCAAAAAGATTTTGCAAATCAATCTCCCACTTTAATCTCAACTTGTGCAAACTCTCCCTTTGTCCATCTTCAACAAATTTATCTTCCCCTTTTGTTGAATTCTTAGCAGAAAAAACATTGAAGCTCAGTCTCTTCTTTATGACCAAAACAGTCTTCAAACTTTCTGAAATCTTCCAAAGCCTGTCTTCAAAAGTATTAACAATCTCCCCCAAAAATGGTATAAACCTCTTTCAGACACTTGAAAGAAATTATCTTCAAGTTCAGCTCCGTTTGCTTTGACAAAATTATCTTCAAAGAAAATTTCAGGAAAGTTCAGCTCGTATTCTGAAATCTTTGAACTTGCTCATTCAGCTTTCAATAAATTTTCTTCAAATTGACTGTCTTGACATAAATTTCTTTTTTAAACTCCAACTTTTCTTTATCATATCTCACATTTCTTGATCATCCCTCCCCCTTTTTGATGATAGAAGAATGGAAATCATCAAAACTTTACCAAGAAATGTTTGTCATCTGATCTGAGCAATGATCTTTTAGAAGACCCTCTGATTATCTGTCGATCCAAAGAATATATTCATCCGAAGCTTTGCAAATTTAGACAAACAATGAATGTAACACCTGAATCAACAAATGAATCAGTTAGAAGTGCCTGTGAGTAACACGAAGTCACTGTGTGTAACGAATACACATTGGAAATGAGATTTTGTGATGTTCACTCCCCCAGGTCTTCCATTCAATCATCGAAATACCACAAAAGAATTTCTATGAACGTTATGACAAGAAAAACAAATTTCTTTGTGTGTTCGTGCAAGTGTTTGAAAGAATTAAGCACAGATGATTGGTTTTAATAGGCTCAAAATTGTGTAAACCATTGAGACAACAACAGTTAAACACAGACTCAATTGTGCATGATCGAAGTGCGAAGGTGGGGCAGACATCCTTCTTTTTCAATATCCAGATTTTCCAAATGAAAACCATATAGATTATGTGATGCATCCCCTTGAAATATGAAACATTTTCTTGTTGATAAGAAAATGACTAGTTGGTGGGGTTTTTATCAAGAGTTGGCATGGGCTAGATGCCTGTTTCTATAATGTTCACGAAGAATTGTGAAACACTAGCAATGTGGCTGCCCGACTCAGAAAAAGTTGGTGTATAGTTTGATATTCTTTTACTCTGATTTGAAACCCTCTTTCTTTTTAATCATTGAACTCGCTTCTAACCAAACTCTCTTTTTCATTTTACCTCATCACTCAACCCACACTCAGTATTTTGAACCCTCACACAATCGATCACTCAAGGATTAACTTCTTGGGTAGGAAACACTGGTTAACGTGAATCCATAGAAGTTTCAATTAAGCTCACACAATGAACCTATGTAATCCTATAAGTAGATGTTGCTCAACTGGTTTAACTTTGCAATTAAAGCACAAAATTTACAAGTCAGATGTCTGTATGCTCAATGAGCTAATCATGAAGATTTGAGCATTTTAAACATTGAAGATTTTTCAAAACAAGTAAATTGAATGAATGAAATGAAAACAAGAAACTTATTTGAAAATCTGACATTGTATGAAAAAGATCATATAGAAATGATATATTGATTAAGGCTTAGGTCAGCAAAAATTGGATTTTGTCTATACGAAACAATATATAGACACTCTTGAAAGAACGTTTCGAAATGAAATCACGCAAAAAAATTCTTTGAAATTCAATCGGGGTGTCTTACCATCGAAAATTGGTTTCAATTATGAGACATGGTAAGAACATATTCAACAAAATTTAAACCGGTATGTGTGAATACTTGAAAGTATATGGAAAAGATAATACGCAAGTATATATCTTTGGAAACACACGGTTTATTGACATTTAAGCACAAATAAAAATGAAAACATTTAAAATCACACTTCTATATTCATGAAATATGTTTAAGAATCAGAAGTGGTTTGAACATTTAAGAATATGTTTTCATATCTGAAAGTTGTACTTCTTTCAGACACATATGAGATTAAGATTAGAAATAAACCTTTTCGTTCAGTCTTAAATCTCATCAAGTCAGCTCTAAGTCATATTTGATGTGATCATTTAAGCTTCCTCTCAAAACTGCAAAAATCAAAAGTTGTCAAAGTGCAAAGTTTATTCACAACATTTATTGAAAAGTAAATGACATAAAGCAGTAAAACATTGAATGTACAAGTTCTGATCAGATGTAATGAGAAGTCATAATCCATACTCCTTGTCTTTTAATTTTAACTCACCCTGTATTTATGCATCAGACATTTTATCAGTTACGAATGCTAAAATTTATGAACTCCCCCTCAAATGAATATAGATCATCTTATCATCTTCTCAAACTCCCCCTGAAATCATGAATACCTTTCAGTGCAGATATCTTTTCAGAATAAAGATAAAGAAATGAAGCAAAATAACAATAAGAAAAACTTTAGTAGGTAATCACAAACTATGTTTTGAGATTTAACATACCAAGTTTCGAGACAAGAAAATTTAATCTCTTTTCGTCGAGAGGCTTGGTAAATAAATCAGCAAGCTGATAATCTGTGTTTACAAAATAAAGTTCTATTGTACCTTTTTCGACATTGTCTTTGATAAAATGATATCATACGTCTATGTGTTTGGTCTTTATATGCTGAACAAGATTCGCTGATATGGCAATAGCGCTCTTAGAATCACAGTATATCGGGATCTTGTCGAATTTGAAGCCATAATCTCGCAGTTGTGTTCTCATCCACAAGACTTGAGAGCAGCAGCTTACAGCAGCAACATACTCTGCCTCAGCCGTTGATGTGGAAAGACACATTTGTTTCTTTGATGCCCAACTTACGAGTTTATCACCTAGAAATTGTATATGTCCTGATGTACTTTTCCTATCTAACATACAACCTGCATGATCTGCATTTGAGTAAGCTGTCAGTTCAAAACTAGTATCTTTAGGAAACCACAGACCAAGATCTGCAGTGCCATTCAGATATCTAAAGATCCTTTTGACCGCAGACAAATGGGATTCTCTGGGATTATCCTGATATCTACCACATAAACATGTATAAAACATAATATCTGGCCTACTAGAAGTTAAATACATCAAAGAACCAATCCTTCCTCTATAGGTTCTAACATCGACAACTTTTCTCGAAGGATCCATGTCGATCTTAGTTCCCGGTGACATCGGGGTTCCGATAGTTGTACAATTTTCCATTTTGAATTTTCTAAGAATGTCAAAAATGTACTTTGATTGATTTATGAAAATCCCCGTTGAAAATTGCTTGACTTGTAATCCGAGAAAGAAGTTCATCTCTCCCATCATACTCATCTGAAATCTTGACACCATAAGGGTAGAAAAGTTCTTACATTATTTTGGATTTGTTAAACCAAATATGATGTCATCCACATATATTTGAATTAATATGATATCGGCTTTTTCCTTTTTAATAAACAAAGTAGTATCGATTTTACCTTTTATGAAGCCCGACTTGAACATAAATTTAGACAAAACTTCGTACCAGGATCGAGGTGCTTGTTTCAGTACATAAAGTGCTTTATCCAGGATGTAGACATGATCTGGTTTCTCTGGATTGATAAAGCCTTCTGGCTGTAAGATGTAGAATTCCTTCTTTAGTATGCCATTAAGAAAGGTAGTCTTCACGTCCATTTGATGGCAGTGAAGTTTTTGTGAGCAGCATACACAAGAAACATTTTGATCGCTTCAATGCGTGCCACTGGAACTTAAGTCTCGTCATAATCAATTCCTTCCTCTTGAGTGTAGCCTTTTGCGATAAGTTGTGCTTTGTTTCTGATCACGATACCATCTTCATCATTTTTATTCTTGAATACGAATTTTGTGTCGATTATTGATTTACCTTCCGGTCTTGGCACAAGTCTCCATACTTTTAAAGCTTCGAACTGGTTCAGCTCCTCTTGCATTGCAGTCACCCAATTCGAGTCAGTTAGAGCTTCTGGTACGCGAGTGGGCTCTATCTTGCTCAGGAATGAGTCATGCATACACATATTCAAAGTAGCAGACCTAGTTTGCACTGGTAAAGTTGGATCTCTAATGATTTGGCTTATCGGATGCTCTTTGGTCCACTTGTGTTTGTGAGGGAGTGGATTCGATGTATATTGATCATGATTGTCATCTAAGTATCCACTTTCTTCTTCTTGTTCAGGGAGTTATTCAGTTGAAGTATTTGGTGCAGAAATTTCAATTGGAATAGCTATTTCTGGCTGTTGAGTAGACGTCACAGTACAACCAACTGAATCAACAACTTCTGTCTCGACATGTTCAGGTACAACTTCAACTGAAGGAGTAGTTGTTTGAACCGAAGTTTCTTTCTGAACCGGGGGAACAAGTTCAGTTGATACATCTGAAATGGTTGGATGATTGATCATTGAATCTTCTGACCTATCAACCACAACAGATTTAGGCAGTTTAGATCCGAGAAACTCAACATAAAAGAATTCAAACAATAAATCCAATTCTGATAAATGTGATGTAGAAGTTGAGGGTTTTTCAGAATTAATTGCATTAACCACAGGTTCTGGACTAATTTGTCCAGAAGCTAGAACTCCTGTAAGTACGGGTTCTGAAATGTTTTGTTTAGAATCCAACTCCTCGTCAAATGTAACATTAACGCTTTCAATTACAATCTTGGACTTCTTTAAGTACATCTGGTAGGTAACAGATGTTTGACAGTATCCAATGAAGATGCCTTCATCAGCCTTTGATCCGAACTTGTTCAAGTTCTCTCTATCGTTTAATACGAAGCACCTGCATCCAAAAATATGAAAGTGTTTAATGGTAGGTGTACGATTCTTTATCAAAGCATAAGGTGTTTTAGCAAACCGACGATGTATTATGGATCGATTTTGTGTATATCACGCACTCGAAACAACTTCTGCTCACAAAAACAGAGGTAGATCGGATTGACTCAACATAGTACGATCGTCCTCGACTAGCGTTCGGTTTCGTCTTTCTACTACTCCATTTTGTTCTAGCGTTCTACCAGCAGAGAATTGATGTGTTATCCCGACCGATTCGAGATAATCTTCAACAGTTTTGTTCTTAAACTCTGTGTCGTTGTCTATTCTAAGAAGCTTGACTGGCTTTTGCGGATTTGCTTGGGTATTCTTTAGAAAACTAATGATGACTTCGGGCGTATCATCCTTAGATCTCATAAATTTGACCCACGTATATCGCGATTAATTGTCCACAATAACTAAGACATATTTCTTGCCGTTATTGCTTTGCGTTCTCATTGGACCGAATAGATCCATGTGTAACAATTACAGTGGAGAACTTATACTTTGTTCAAGCTTTGGCTTGTGAGCAACTCTCTTCATCTTACCTTTCTCACATGCTGCGCATAGGTGTTCTTTTTCGTATTTTAGCTTAGGAAGTCCTTTGACTAGTTTTCCCGTGACCAATTTATTGATGTAGCGAAAATTCAGGTGAGAAAGTCTTCGGTGCCATAACCAGCTTTTTTCAGCGAGGCTTTTGACAGTAGACAAACCTGATTATCAGTCTGGACTTTTGACAGATTAATCGTGTAGAGGTTAGACTTTCTCATGCCGACCAATAGTTCCTTACCATCTTCAGTACGTACAGAACATCTCTTGGGGTTGAAATTTACCTCTAGATCTTTGTCGCAAAACTGTCCAATACTGAACAGGTTATGTCCTAAACCTTCCACGCAACTCACCTTCGTAATCGTCACATTATCTTGAATCACATCACCGTAGCCTAAAATTGGTGAAAACTGGTCGTTGCCGAATCTCACATTCCCGCAAAATTTCTCTGTATAATTAGACAATAAATCTTTTTCCCCGGTCATATGATTGGAGCAACTAGAATCCAAGTACCACATATGACGGGTCTGCATAAGAGAAATCAGGGAACAATAACTTTAGGTACCCATTTAAAAGTGGGTCCTAACGGATTAGCGCAAGATTTGGGTATCCATTTGTATATGGAACTTCTGAACTTTTGAAAAATCTTTGAAGCATATGACTTATAAGAACAAACATGATAAGTACAAAACCAATCATCAGAAAATCGGTGAGAAACAAAATCATTTCGTCTATAATTAGATGACTTAGTAGCAGACCGAGATAATTGGAGTAATTGCTTCATTGTATATCTCTTGTAAGAAATTACAAGGTTTTGTTTATTCGAAGCAACAATACCAATTACATCAGAATTACTACTAATAGATCTATTACAATCCATATCAGGATTTGATTCGGAACTCTCATCTATCTTATGTTTTGGTCACCATTCAGTTGACCTTCCAACCTTTTCTTTTTCATATCTGAAATAAAAGATTTAGATTTGTTAGGAAAATCATATTTCTGAGATTGTCTTTTCTTAAGCTTACTAGTGTTTTTCCGTTTCTGTGAGCGCTGTTTCTTTTGCTTCTTACCTGACAGATAATAATCAGTACTCACAAAAACTGGTTCACCAACCTTAGTCGATGATTCACCAAATTCATATACACTTGGTAAAGCTTCATTATTAATGACAAAAGTATAATGATTTGGAAGTTTAGCATTAAAGTCGAACATATCAATCTCATCAACACACCCTTCATCAGAATTTAGAAAATCATTTACAGACGCAAATAAGTCATCAAGATCAACTTCTGAAGTTTGAGGTGCGTTAAAAGATGTTGAACACTCATTTGATTCCGTTTTAAAAACAATGTTCTTTAATACAGTAGAAAACACATTTTGTTCTATATCAACCAAGATTCTTTCATCAGATAAAGTATTTTCAAGTTCAATTATTTTGCTTTCTAATACAAGTGGAGAAATGTAAATCTTATCTTTAATCGGTTTTGGCTCCATCTCTGTAGTAGAATAGCTAGCAAAATAATCGTTTGAAAGAAACATTGGTTTTTCAGAAAGATAACCATCATTCAGCTTTTGATAGCAGAATGGTAGTTGCATTTTCTTTAATTACTTTCTTTTATCATCCTCTTTTGCCTCAACCTCATCCGATGACTTGGTAACAAATTTGGGTTTTAAATGATGATATTTACCAGCAACAAAAAAAAATTAAAAATATACAGTGTTGGTTGTTTTCTGATGGCTTTCTTTAAGTAATGGGGGTTATCGTAATCGAGTCCCCATTTCTCCTCATTGGGTGTATTTAAGAAAATGGTTTGATCTGTTTGGCCTCTAACATATAACTTCGCTTCCAAACCATTTAGCTTTTTCTCTAAGTTCTTGTTTTGTACTTGTAAAATATGAGCTTTTAGAACACATTCTTACCTTTCAAGATCAGACTTAGAAAGCTTAGATACAAAATCAGAAATCCTATTTTCAAAACCATCTTTTTGCAGTTTAAAATCAGAAGCAGATTTGTTTAGAGAGTCAATAAAATCTTTGTTCCCAACAAGTTCCTTGTTAAGTTCAAAGATCTTTTGACTTTTCTTTGCAACTCTGTTCTTTTCCTTTTTCAGTTTACATTGAAGGTCTTGAAGTTCAACCATCATGGCTTCTATTTTGTTTATAAAATCAGATTCAAAAAGATTAAGTAACTCATCAGCTGTCTCTTTATCACTTTCATCAAACTACACTGTATCGCCCATCAAGCACATGTGTGTTGTCTCTTCTTTTTCTTCTTCATCAGAATGATCCAGCCAGAACTCGTCCTTAGCCATAAGTGCCTTGCCAACCTCCTGCTGCTTGGCCAAGAGCATCTTATTCTTATAGTATTCTGAGTTTCTGACTTTGGGCTTTCGACAATCCTTGGCATAGTGACCAATCTTTCCGTAATTATAGCATTTGATAGGGTCATCTGTTTTCTTCTCAGCCCCATAATCATTAAGATACTTCTTCTCATCAAGCTTTCTTTCTCCATATCTCTTCTCCACAAATCTTTTTCCTTCAACTCTCTCCCGATGTTCATGATTATTCGATCCAGACGAGTATCTCTAAGAGTTAGAACCCGACTTCTTATAAAACTTTTTCTGAAATGCACGGGTCAGTAGTAGCATTGCTTGCTTGAGATTCTCCCCGTCATCACTGTCGGAATTAGAACTAGAATCATCTGAACTTAGGAGCACAATCTTCTTCTTCTTTTTCTTCTCTTTCTTTTCTTTCTCCTTTTGTCCGACTACCAAAGCAATCGGATCAGACACTTTGTCACTCTTTTTCTTCTCAGCTCTTTTCTCTTCGACCTCCTCTTCATTCTGTCTCAATGTCTTGTAAACCTCATGAAGTGGGATATCGCTTGTTATTCCCAGATTCTAGTTGCTAAATGCAATTAATCAAACAAAACACAAACAAGAATCAATTACCTGTTTGATTTCACTTTCAAATTCAAGATTACAAACTTTCTCTTTCTAGAACTCTCTCTCTCTCTACAGATCTCTCTCAAACGAACTCACTCTCTTTAGTACAACTTTACAAAGGAAACAAGGTATTTATACCCACATCTAAAAACATGGAAACTAAAATACAAAAACAATACATTGACTTTCTTCAGCTTTGACTTTCTTGAACTTTGACCTTTAGTCTTCTTGATCTTGTATCCAACATATTTATGTTTTAACATCGCTAAGGTCTTTCATCTGCTTCATTCTCCGAGTGTGTTTCTTCCATTTGGGCTGGAGAATGCTGAGGAATTTGACGTTGTTCTCGATTTGCTTCTTCTTCACTTTGTTCTTTGAGATCTCATTCAGAAGAAGTACAAATCTCTCATATGTTTCCTCAAGGATTTCATTTTCTTTCGCCTTGAATTCCTCGTGGCTATTGATGCAGTTTGCTACTTTCATCTGATTACCGACCTTAGAACCTATCATCATTTTCTGCAACTGATCCCACATCTTTTTGGCATTTGCTTTGTAGCTATCAATCTTTATGTAGATATCGTTAGGAATACTCTGAAGAAGTAGAGATCTGGGTTGTTTATCAGCTTTAAAACGGCTCTTCTGTTCATCAGTGTACTGAGCAGAGTCTTTTGGAACAGACTTTGTTTTTCTGAGTATGTCCTCATCTCCATCCTCACTATCAGAAGAATCTTCATCTGGTATCTCAATGGTAGGAGGAATCATGGGACCTTCTGTAATAGACAACAAAATGTTTTCCCCGTTTGCGTGCCGGTCAACAAAATCCAGGAACATGTCCTTCCATTGCTCATACTCCCCTTTAAACAGAACCGGAGGCTTTACGTCAGTAACGATCAAGAGAGCGTCCTTTGAAGTCATCCTGTTATTAATAATATTCAATAAGAACTTGACACACGATCGTTAGTCCAATAGAAATCACAAAAATACAGAAAACTTTGAAAGAAACTCAAGAATGAAATTTCTGAAATTCTACAAGTCTAGAATTCGCACACTAGAGTGAGGAACATAGAATTCGCATGAAAAATTTGCACAAATTGTAGAATTCGTACACTACACACAAATTTGATCAAGAATTCTCATACAAGAACATTTACAGAATTCGCATGTAAGAAGAATCCGCATGTAAGAAGAATTCGCATACAACTCTATGCGAGTTCTGGACTTGAAATTTTTTGAAGATCAAACTTTTCGCAAACAACTTTTCGTATAAACTTTTCGCACACTTGACTCACACGAATTTTGTACTTGAAAAAAATTTCGAACTGAACAATTTGCATACACACTTATGCGAATTCAAAATCATTTGTATGACTCTCAGAAGCGAATTCTTTACTTTTCTCAAGACACACAGGTACGAAATCTGTCCTTTGAAAATTTTATCAAAAACTTTTCATAGACAGGACTTCTACGAATTCTTTCCTTGATGATTTTCTAAAAACACTATTCGCACACACTTATGCGAATTCTGTCAATTCGCACATCTCAGCTATGCGAAGTCTATGCAATTCGCATTACATCCATCTGCGAATTCTATACTTATAATTTTCATAATCAAAAATCTATGTGAAATCTATGATTATGCGAAATCCAAGGGTTCTTGAGATGTTCTACGAGTTCTTCGGATCTCGATGAAAACACTTTCTGATTTCCTCAAAAACCTATCTAATCTTCGAATTTCGATCTGAAACTTTGACACTATGTTCTCTAACACATCTAGAATCGAATTTTGTCACTGAAATTCAACAAAATTCACTCCATTTTACAAGATGATCCAATTACAGTGCACAGAACTCGTGAAACTCGAATGATCAAAAATTCAAAATTCAAGAAAAATACAGTGCAATTCACCAACAAACCTTTACAAGATTGTTCTAATACACTCAACAAACACAATCCAATCAATTACAACTCGAATTACAAACAAAAATTCAAAAATTGATCCAAACTCTACGAAATAGTGTTGAACTCCATATTTTCTTGATTTCAATCGGATTTGCTCTGATACCAATTGATAATGTCCCAATCTATCAAGTTCTTACTAATTCAACAATCACAAACAAGATTACAAACTAGTTTAATACTCAACCTCTAATTTTGATTCAAATGATGAATTCATACATAAGACTTTCTCTCTCTACTGTCTGCGTATCAAGACTTCTAGTTACATGTATGTTACAACACAACTAGCTACAAGTCTATTAAAACAAAAACTAATTACATGCGCTAAACACAAAGTAAACTAACACTAGACTTTGACTTCACTTATTACATTTTGACTTTGACATTCACAATGAGAGTTGACTTTCAACTTTGACTTGGCTTGATTTTAGTCTTCATTCTTTATGATCTTGTATCCAACCAATATGTGCACTAACAAATTCTCACACCACTGGTTTTCAAAAACAATTCTCACACTAAGAAAGAACACCAGAATTCGCAGAAACTGAGCAATTCGCACACCACTTAGACCACAATTAGCATACAAGGAACAATTTGCATGAATTGATATACGAATCCTACGCAATTCGCACGTCGCTATAAGCAAAACTTGAGAAATTCGCACAACGTTATATGCGAATTATCAACAATTCGCATATGACTATAAGCGAATTCTTGACTTAGCCAAAAATTTGAATTTTAAGCTTTTCACAAGAACTTTTCGTATGATAGAGAGATACAAATTCAACACATAGAAAAATTTTCTTGATTTTCTATGCGAAAAGTTCTAGAATTCATGTGGAATACTTATGTATGGAATACTTAGAAAAGTTCTAGTGGATAAGTCACACTCATAATCTCATTATGCATTGCTCCTTCATTTGAAGAAATTTTGTAACACTCTAGTCTCTCTCAATGTTAATGCTATACACTTGTCGAGAAAAAGCAAAATGAAAGCCATGCCCTTGGAAGGCATTCTAAAAACAAAGATTTAACGTACTAAATATAAACAATAAACATAGACATAATAAATAAGTCATAAATAATCTCAATCCACAAAGATTTAACCCATACTTACATGCCATTTCCTTAACAAATTCGGTTTCAAGATTTAACCCATAAGAAGAGAGTTGTGACGAGGAAGAATATTTTGAAGACTCAGATAGTGAATCAAATGACAAAGAACTTAACTTGTCTGATCACTCGTTTGATGGTTAGATATTCCGTTCATTTTTGTCTTAATAAACTATGTTTAGGTGTTTTAAAGCTTTACTGTTTAGGTATTTTTCAATATTGAATGTGACATCCTTCTCATTAGTTGTCTATAAAGTGTTTATATTTGGTTGTCTTTTCGACTAACATGTAGTTGAATTCTTTTTGCTTGTTATCTAACATTGTTTTGTAACCTTTCAATCATGTCGCGCACACCCATAAAAACGAGGTAGTGGCGGCCAAGGGACTGGTCGTCCATATATGGACGACCAGGCAGCAGCAATAGGTCATTCACATCCAAGGATCTTGAGTTTGTGAACACAAGCAGCAAGAAGTAGCAAGAAAGGTCGTTTGTTTGATTTCAGGTGCAACATAGATCCTCGATTTGTGCAGGGTCAGGGTGGGTCGTGTACTAGCATCGATGCTTTTACTAGTAGCTTATCCGCTTATGCTCATGTTTATACTCTTTTCTTTTTCCGATTATAATGTCTAATTCTAATATTAATTGATGTTACTTAGGTTTATGTTATCTTATATATATATATATATTTGTAGCTAGGTTGAAGCTTCATAGGCCCAGGTAGAAGAAATGGGATGTTAGGAAGGGGAAAGGGCAAAGACAAGTAGGAAGGAGATGGAAGACATGTTGGCATTGGTCGCTATTCACGGCTTTTCGTGTTTACACCTTTTTAAAAAACAAAAAAATAGATCTCGACGCAAGTATACATCTTAATCTACTGCCGTCTGTTAACAAGTAATAATGGTACAAAGTACCGAATATCGATCCCACAGGGAAGCGTGGAAAAGTTCTCTTGAAATTCGGGTCTGTAAAAGCGAGTCTCGGATGGCGATTTCGAAAACAATATTTTTGATTGGGTTTTGATTAATACTACTGAACAGTTAATTAAAATGCAACACCTGATACGATGTTCTGTCGGGGTAAGATTAATTTCTGGATAAAAAGATGAGATCGCATTCTTTTGTTATCTTAAGGTTGATATTTCATGAAACTCAAATGAGCCGTCCGTACAATAAACCAGTTGTCAATTGATTAATTGCAGTCCACCATAAAATATAATTTTAATTTAAATAAATTTGGACAATCATGCGATACGATACACCGTTTTAACTTTTGATCAGTCTCGGTCCCAACTTAACTTCGTACAGATTATAAATATAACAGAAACGGAAATGTAAATTTTTACTAAAGGAGACGGTTGGCGTTTTCAAACACTCAACGATAGAAATCGTAGTAGTGTTATTCCAGCAACGTGTCCTTGGACATAAAATATTATGTTTAACTAAAGGAGACGGTTGGCGTTTTCAAACACTCAACAATAGAAATCGTAGGAGTGTTGTGCCAACAACGTGTCCTTGGACAGGAAATATAATCACTTGAAATATAAGACTGAAAATAAATGACGTGAATTAAATTGCAGAATTAAATTAACAGAAAGTAATAGATTGAAATGATAGTGCAGAAACTAAATTGCAGAAACTAAATTGCGATAATTAAAGTGCGTTTAAAACAAGCAACAGTAACGTAAAATGAGATTTATAAAATTAAGACATAATCATAAATGGGGACGGGAAATCTTGTTTCAAATGTGAGATTCGAACTTGAAGGTTTCATGATGTTTTAACAATGTAATGACATAAAGGAAAACTAACCAAAGTACAATTGATTTTTATAAAATTGGAAACATAAAACGGATTTAATAAACTACAACAAACCGTGAACCAACAAAAGTTGGGAATCCGAAATTATTTTCCGGAATTCCGGTTTATAATAGAACTAAAGCCGTAATGAGACCAAAATAAAAACCAAGAACTTACTCAAGTGTATCGATTTATAGGAAAGATGCGGAGAAATAACGAGAGACGATTACTTGTAACGATAACGTGACTAGCATTACTATTAATCAAAAGTAGAAGTTTGAACCGTGAGCTAGAACATTCAAGCTTGAACCATTGGCTCTTGGCTCACAACTTCAAACCTCCATTACAAAGAAATTATCCATCTATCCTAACTTTCTAAGACCAAAACATATTATGAAATGAGATGGGATTTACAAGTAACCAAGCACCCCTATATATAGTGTCAATCGAACTTGGGGCTCAAGACATAAAAATGGGGGCCCAAAGAGGTTAGGAAAAATTAGCCCAAAATATGTTATCAAAAGCCTAGCAAATTTCGGCCCAAAGAGAATTGTAGCAATAGTCCAACAAAATTCGGTTCATCTTGCAGGTCCAAAACGTCGAGTTTAATCGGCAATCATAGTTACGTCCACGAAGTCGGCCGAAAAAATTGGAAGTCCACGATGTAAGCCCAAATTGCGTCTCGATTATATTAGACTCCAACGGACTTTCTCCGAGCCTAAAACATGTAAATATAAAGAAATGAGATTTTTGTCGCCTTTTCATGTAAAATAGAGTTATTTAAAACCGAAAGCGATAAACGTTAATCTAAACAATAAAGCCGTAAAATTAAATTAAAAGACGCAATGGGAAAACGAAAATTAGCTCAAAATTATAAAAATAGGGTCAATAAAATGACCCTATCACATCCCCAAATTCGAACTGTTGCTCCTCCTCGAGCAACTTTTATTAGAAAAAATAATTTAGAGCTAAAAATTTATTAAAAAGAGACTCATCCCCATACAAACCATCATATGCACAATCACGGTTTATCTCAATCAGTTCAAAACAAAAAATGATAGCCCTTCATAAACTTGTTTCTCTCAACGTGATTTCAAAAAAAAATACCAACCATAAGCTAGCCAAACAACTCCATGATAAATTGGGATCGATAATGCAACAAAAAGACATATGTATTTGGCTTTTTCCTCTTTTCTTACTTTCTCTATTTTTTTCATATGGCACAATTTTTCTGCTATTTTTCACTTTGACGGGTAGATTTGAACACACAATTTCTTTGGTGTCTATGACACTTTCGTTGGAAAAAGCATGAAAACAATAGTGAAGCTTTGCTTCTTCTTTTTTGTGTGTATGGTTTTCATGTTTGTGCTTTTTTTTGTGGCGTGTGCCTTTCCGGAGATGTGTATGAACAATAAATGACATGGTGTCATCCCCTCTCCAAAACTTGGAAGGGTTCGATGTCCTTATTGAACGAGAAGATCCCCAAATTCGAAAGTGCAGAAAGATGTTGTATGTGCTTTGAGGTGCATGAATCCCAACAAAAAATGGTTGAACCAAAGAGTTGCAAGCCTACTTTTAGTGATATATAAAAAAATCAATGCGAGAAATCCAAGATTACTGTGGCTATTACCAATGTGAACCAATATCAATGAACCGTAAACCATGTAAATGACAGTGTATGGAGGGACAAGACGCTTCTATCATCAATAGAAAATCCCAGACTCATGCACAAAACTTAAAACTACGAAAGCAAGTAAAAGGGTGATAGAAGGTGGAACATGGCCTACTCGTGGTGAGTAGGGCGTCGCTCCGTGGTTTGCCATAGCAAATGGATTGGAAAAAGTGGTAAACTTCTATTTATTGATGGCGGTTCATTTGGATTTTCTTGATTATTTGGATCCCCATTTAGATTTACCTCGGGACCTACCTCCTCATCCGTCATACATTCAGGTTCAAACATCTCAGAAGAATTTAAAACTAAATTAGCTCTTTGGATTCTTCTTCGCAGTCTAAATGTTCTTCCAATATCAGGATCAAGTTGGAAAAGTTCACCGTAAGACAATCTTGGCATGCACTGTTTTTTTTCCAAATAGATGGTAGAAAAACTTGCTTTTATAAACCTTACTTAAAAAGAAAAACTTCTAGCGTGCTTCCCCGGCAACGGCGCCAAAAACTTGTTTGCGGCTTTTCGTGTTTACACCTTTTTAAAATGAAAGAAAATAGATCTCGACGCAAGTATACATCTTAATCTACTACCGTCTTGTAACAAGTAATAATGGTACAAAGTACCGAATATCGATCCCACAGGGAAGCGTGGAAAAGTTCTCCTCGAAAGTCGAGTCTGTAAAAGCGAGTTTCAGATGGCGAATTCGAAAACAATATTTTTGGTTGGGGGTTTTGATTAACACTAATTGAACAATTAATTAAAAAGAAGTACACGGTACAATGCTCTGTTGGGATAAGATGAATAATTGGTTAAAATGAAGAGACCGCATTCCTTCATTATCTTAAAGTCGATATTTTATGTAACTTAAAATAAGCCGGTATACAATAAACCAGTTGTCAATTGATTAATTGCAGTCCACCATAAAATATAACTTTAATTTAAATAACATCGGACAATCATGCGACACGATACACCATTTTAACTTTTATCAGTCTCGGTCCCAGCTTAACTTTGTACTGATTCTAAATATAACAGAAAAGTAAATGTAATTTTTACTAAAGGAGGTGATTGGCGTTTTCAAACAATCAACGATAAAAATCGTAGGATTGTTGTGCCCTTAACCTCTCTTTCGACAATGAAATAAAGTTGCGTAAAATAAAAGACTGAAAGTAAATAACGTAAATTAAATTTCATAAATTAAATGACAGAAAGTAAAAGACGGAAAATTAAAGTACATAAATTAAATTGCGGGAATTAAAGTGCGTTAAAATAAATAACAGTAAAGTAAAGTAAGAATTATAAAACTAGACGTAATAAAAATTGGTGAAGGAAAATCTTGTTTCAAATGTGGAATTCAAACGCGCTTTGATCGAAGATTTCATGGTGCTTTTAACGATGTAAGACGTAAAGGAGACTAACTAACGTACGATTGATTTTTATAAAATTGGAAACATAAAACGGATTTAATAAACTACAACAAACCGTGAACCAACAAAAGTTGGGAATCCGAAATTATTTTCCGGACTTCCGGTTTGTAATAGAACTAAAGCCGTAATGAGACCAAAATATAAACCAAGAACTTACTCAAATGTATCGACTTATGAGGAAGATGCGGAAAAATAACGAGAGACGAATACTTGTAACGAAAACGTGACTAGCATTAATGTTAATAAAAAGCAAAAGTTTGAACCGTGAGCTAGAACAATCAAGATCAACTTATGGATTCTTGGCTCACACTTTCAAACTTCCATTACGAGGAAATTCTCCATCTATCTAACTTTCTAAGACCAAAACATGTTATGGAATAAGATGGGAATTACAAGTAACCAAGCACCCCTATATATAGTGTCAATCCAACTTGGGGCTCAAGACACAAAAATGGGGGCCCAAAGAGGTTAAGAAAAATTAGCCCAAAATATGTTATCAAAAGCCAAGCAAATTTCGGCCCAAAGAGAATTGTAGCAATAGTCCAACAAAATTCGGTTCATCTTGCAGGTCCAAAACGTCGGGTTTAATCGCCAATCATAGTTACGTCCACGAAGTCGGCCGAAAAAAATTGGAAGTCCACGATGTAAGCCCAAATTGCGTCTCGATTATATTAGACTCCAACGGCCTTTCTCCGAGCCTAAAACATGTAAATATAAAGAAATGAGATTTTTGTCGCCTTTTTATTTAAAATAGAGTTATTTAAAACCGAAAGCGATAAACGTTAATCTAAACAATAAAGCCGTAAAAATAAATTAGAAGACGCAATGGGAAAACGAAAATTAGCTCAAAATTATAAAAATAGGGCCAAAAATAGGGTCAATAAAATGACTTTATCACAGCCCCAAATTCGAATTGTTGCTCGTCCTCGAGCAACTTTTATTAGAAAAAAGAATTTTGAGCTAAAAATAGGGTCAATAAAATGACCCTATCAGTCGCCAAGCTAACTATATCTCAGTTTCTGTTTCCGCCGAGTGATCATGGGTGTGATTAGGTTGTTGGACATGTTATGTAACAAATAGTTACTTATAATTTGTATTGTAATTTGAATGTGTCACCAGAACACTTCGTAGTTTTCAATTTGAATGTATAAAATTTGCGTTTAGTTTTAAATTTAAACTATTCGTCTATAGTTTTTAGAATTATTTTTGATTTACAAGAAAATTATTTAAAAAACAATTATGAACCGGACAACTACTGACGGAGAAGTGAGTGAATTTTCTGTAACGACCCAGATTCCAAATTTAACCACAATAACATGAAACCATCCAAAATATGATTCGAAAAGAATCAACTAAAATAATCTTTCCATAATCACCTGATTTACAACGATGGTAAGAAATAAATTTCTTACCGTAGATTTAACTTCTTACCAATCTATAAGCACCATAACCTTTAACCAAAAACATAATTAACCCAGTAACATTAATGAACCGGTAAAAGGAGACAACCTTCACCACAATAATTATTGCTTACCATTTTTCCCAGGCTAGCAATCCCAATATAGAAATTCACCTGAAATGCATATTTTTTAAAACAAAATGAGGGTTAGACCATATGGTCTAGTAAGTAAATCCCTGTTAGATAAATAATTCAGAAAAATCAATTTGATATAATGCCATAAATCATTTATTCATAAAGTAGGCTCTCAGGCACTACGAACCAAGTAATCATAAATTGGCATCCAGGCACAACATCCATCCCAGATAACTAACCACAACAATCGCTTTTCAAAATAACGCACACCTCGATAAGACCGAAGTCAATATCGGCAGTGGCTCACAACACGAAACATATTCGTGAGCAAAAACACGCACAATCCGATAAGAACGTGGTCGATATCTAAAGTGGCTCACCACAGAAACATATTCGCGAGCCATATATATATATATATATATATATATATATATATATATATATATATATAACCCACCTGTGCAAACCATTAGAGTCTCAGACGCACACGAGCTTCTGTTGTGAAAGTCCCTTTATCCCAAAAGTTTATAATCAACCACATGTGTTAATAATAAACAACATGTAATAAAAACTATATCACAGTTAAGAGTAATAATTCGAACATACCAATCTGGTATAACAACGAAATAATAACCATTTATGAATATATGCATTTCAGTTAAAAAATGGTTAAAAGAAAAACTCACCTCGGGTCCAAATATTCCATACCGAGTCTTAACGCCTAAATATTTCTAAAGCGAATACTAGAAATCAATAATTTTTCAATTGGTCTTTTACCCATTTTTTTCTTCGCAATTGATTTCTCTCGAGAGCGCTTCTAAAAACACCCACATGCATAGTGATAAGAAGAAGAAAAGAATGAGGTGGCATCAAATAGGGGGGAGCATCGGGTGGGTCGGACGGGTTCGAGTTGGTAGACATGAAACCCGATCGGTCTTCGGGGTGTTTTTTTCATGAGCTGACCCCTTAGGTTTCGAGTGATAGGTTGTTCCGGTTCAGGGGGGAGTTCGGGTAGGATGGGTTCGGGTGGGTTTTCGGGTTGGTTTGACACAATGGTTTATGTCACTAATCAACACTCACGCATTCATTGATGAGTTGTACAATATGGACATCTGGATTGTGGCAACAAATGGTGTACCTTGTACTTGCATGGCTTTGGCTTATATAGGTAAGTTCAACTAAATTCTTGATAGTTGAGAAAATGAGGGTTAACTATTGGAAAGGTTTACCATCAAACCCATTGACCAATGGCAATGAGATAATGAGAGATGGAGAGTAGATTGTATGATTTCACAGTAGAAGAGGCACATTACCTATAATTGAGTATTGACGGGTTGTATGTGGTTAATCAATGAGTTTCCACTTTCCACTGAACAAACTCATTTACTCATGTATTCACACCAACCACTCCAGCAAATCCACCACCACCATTAGTTCTCACGAGTTCACAACTAGAAGGAGTAGCCATATCATGTGTAGGCCGATTAGGTAGAATGAAAAACTAGGTAAAATCACCACTCCATGTAAATATGGAAGATAATTCAAATATTCAATAATTTGGACCTTGGGCTTAAGGGGGAGATCTGATATTCAGGCGGGTTCAGGTGTCTAATATGCAAACCCAACCTGAACCCTACAATCCTACTTAAACTTCGGATTTCGGGTTCTATTAGTTTTCGAATGTCCGTTTAAACCACAAATTTCGGTTCGGGTAAGACGGGTTTATAAAAGTAAATTCGAGTTTTGCTCAGTCCTAGCATCAAATGAGGATATCTCTCCTTTCATAACACATACTTACAAAATGGTCCATCATAAATCGACAAATTACAAAAAAGACCCTGAACTTTCTTTATTGCCAATTTCAATTTCAATTTATTTTTCCTTATTTGGGTTATTACATTTTCCACCGATAAGAATTCCAAAACTTAAAAAAAATTATAAAATGGATCAGACGGTGATTAGTGCCGGATTACCGACGCACATATCCGTACCGAAATTTTCCCATTATTTTATTATTTAATTAATTGAATAATTAAATAATCCAATTAAAATGTAACGCCCCAAAAATCAGCATAACATATAATTAAACTCCCAAAACGGGTCCCAATACAAGCATACGGAAAGGAAAGATTAACATTGTTCAAAGAAAATTATTCTATCACAACCGAGAATCTATAAATTTGCAACTCACACCAACTAAGGCAACACCCTCCGTCTCGCTAGCTCTCAACATTTCTCTTTGCCTTTTGACGAACTGCCAACAATTTCCTTATCTGAAAATGGGTTTTAAGAAATTTGAAAGAAAGGGTTAGACCAAAAAGGTCTAGTGAATTCCCAACTCCAACCATTTAAAATAAAAGATAGCACAAACAATTTAATGAAATTTGTTTCGCAAAGTTAAACACCATATAGAAGTGAATCATTCCACGTTCGGAATCGAATCTCAAGATCTTCGGATTAATCACTCTCGGGGGGGCCTAGTAGATCCCCATTTGGCCCCTAGTAGATGTCGCTCCCGCATGGAGGGAAACGAATTCCATACACATGGTTCAACCATCCCCGATGATTGAAAACAACCCATGGCACACATTCATCAATAGCACCAATTCACATATGAATAAGCAAGGAAGAAATCTCATGCATGATAGTTAAATAAATCAAATACGGCATGCAATAATCATATTAGACATCATCATAAAAAAGCCATTTCCAGTTATAAAGGTTTTTAATAAGGGAACTCACCTGTATTTGAGAAGTTAAACATACAACCGAAACTCACTCCAAAACAATGCGAATTCCTACAAAAAAGATATATTCTTGACATAAGTCCCTAGTCTCAAGTAAAAACTCTACCCGAGTTGGATCCTGAATACTGGATTTCGAATTACTCGGTGACTATCGGGTTAAACTATTCCCGTCACGAAATCTATCTCTCTCTCTCTAGGTTCAGTCGAGAGGTCCACTATCGACCACGACCGAGGAATAAATCCCCGAGTGGCCCGGACGTAGCATCCCCGGTTGGCCCGGGTAAGTAACTCTCGGGTGGCCCCAGGTTTATACCCTCTGGGTGAACCTGACTCCTTGTCTACCAGGTGATCTCGGTTCCTTACTACTGGGTGATCCCAGCTTCTTGACTACCGGATGATCCCGGTTTGGCATTTCCTGGTGGAGCCCGGGTGGGTACCTCCCTGTTAATCCTGGGGTAGGCGACACTCTCGGGTCACGGGTTATAGGAGACGAGCAAACCCCCATCGATTATCCCTTTTGGTCAAACAGAATACTAACTCGACTTATCAAACTAAGGTGGGTTTAAACAGTAATCCTATAATCAAAACAGATTATTGCATATCATACTTCTTAGGAATAAGAGAATCAAAACCAATGAATTACTCCAAATCGATTAAGGTTACATAAGCTAGACAAAGTTAAAGAATTACCCCTTGAAGGAGAATCTCTACAAGAAAAATGTTTAAAATCCCAAGAACAATCTTCAATGAATCGAAATCCAAATCAACAACTTCACCCCTTTCTCTATGCGCCGCACACACCAAGTATTTTGCCAAAAATGGAGAGATTCTAGGGTTTTGTGCCTTATTAAGCCTAAATTTCCCAATAGTCCTCCACCTTCCTTTTATTTACATAAATGACCAAAAACTTAAAATTTTCACTAGGAATAAGGGTTTACGGTTGTTACAACACTCCCCCCCCCCAAAGAATTCCGTCCCCGGAATTTCTTTGTCAAACAGACTTGGGTACTTAGTCTTCATCTCCAATTTCAACTCCCACGTTGCTTACCGTCCTTTGGGAAACTTCCAGTGAACCTTCACCAGAATGATCTCTTTTGACCTCAAACGCTTTACTATATGATCCACGATCGCCTCCGGTTCTACGACGAAGTTCAACTTCTCATCCACCCGTACGTCTTGTAAAAGCACCACCATATCAAATTCCGCTAAGCACTTACTCAGATTGGAGACGTGAAAAGTGTTGTGAATATTGTTGTGAATACTCCTCAATTCCTCAGGTAATTCCAACTTGTAGGCCACCTCCGCGACCCGTTCAATAATTTCGAAAGGGCCAATATATTATGGGCTCAACTTCCCTTTCAGCGAACCACTCCCTTCCAAGGTGATATTTTCAACATCACTCTATCACTTACTAGGAATTCTATATCCTTTTGTCTCTTGTCCACATAACTCTCTGGAAATCACGTGCCACCTTCAATCTTTCTCGCACCTAAACAATCTTGTCCGCAGTTAGCTGCACTAATTCCGGCCCTGCCAGTTGCTTCTCTCCAAACTCATTCCAACACAACGGTGTACGACACTTCCTTCCTTATAGCATCTCATACGGGGCAACCTTAATGCTCACATGATAGTTGTTATTGTAGGCGAACTTGATCAATGGTAGATGGCTTTCCCATGAACCTTGGAAATCCAAGGCACACGCTCTCAGCATATCCTCCAAGGTTTGAATAGTTCGCTCGCTCAGACTGTCGGTTTGCTGATGATACGTTGTCCTCATCTTGATTTGCAACCCCATCTCCCTTTGAAAGCTCTTCCAAAACATTGATGTGAATCGACTATCACAGTTAGACACAATCGCCAACCTCTCCATAGAATAGGTCTCTTTGATGGGCAGGAAGTGCGCCGATTTAGTAAGTCAATCTACGATTACCCATATTACGTCGTAACCCTTCGGGTTTTTAGGCACCTTAGTTACAAAGTCCATCGTAATCTGCTCCCACTTCCAGATAGGGATGTCTAACGGTTGCAGTTTTGTGCTCCACCTTTACTTGCAAGCAAGTCAAACATCTCTCTACAAAATACGCTATGTTCTTCTTCAATCCTAGCCACCAGTAGTCTCGCCTCAAGTCTCCATACATCTTGTTAGTCCCCATATGAATCGAATACTTTGACTTTTGCGCTTCTTCCAGGATAACCTTTCTTATTTCACCGGGTTTAGGAACCCAGATCCTCCCGTTAAAACACTTTAGTCCCCGACTGTCCTCCACTAGCGAATTCACAAGACCGATTATCCGTTTAGTCTTAAGATTTTCAGGCGCCAGAGCTTCCACCTGGAACTTCTTTATCTCCTCCAATAGAGTTGGTGTCACCTCAGTTCTCATAGCTACCACCCTTAAATTTTCAATTCTTACCTTCTGACTAAAGGTATCGGCTACCACGTTGACTTTCCTTGGGTGTGTTAGGTCCTAGATCTACAACCTCTCAAGATTACGTAACTAGATAGAATAGGAGAGGACTATTTATTCTAGAGAGAGAAAGTAAACATAAACTAGAGAGAGCAAATGTGTTTAGAGAACTACATCTTGAATTATGAAATGAATTATGAAATATTACAAGCTAACTCTTATTTATAGTCTACTATCCATCACTACCCTTGTTACTCATTTAAGCCCAAGCCCTATCTATACAATTAAACCCAATAGGCCCAAGGCCATTTACAATGTATTTACTTTACAAAACTTTCCTACACTAACATTTTCCCCCTAAAGTTTTGGAAAGTAAATCATCTTCAAGTCTTTAAGCTCCTCTCCCCCTTGATTTTCTTGAAAAAACTTTAGTGATGCATCTTCAATTGTAGGCTCTGCTCCCCCTTGAAATTTGCTCTTCTTCATGTTTTCGACTTTAAAGTCGAAGCCAATGTGCACCATAACCTCGACTAAGTGCACAAACATCATCTAGAAATGTAGAAACCCAACTCGTTCCGATTAGACCACAAGAATGATAAAGAGTGAGTTTTACGTGACAAACCAAGTGCATTCTTAGTTTTTAACAAAGAATCCGTCAAATAACCGCGAGTCGAGTAGGAATTCGGCTTAAGAGTCGTAGACATTTCGCTTGAAAGAGGAACGATAAGGCACACACTACATGGTAGGGGATTGAGGAACGACTTTTGGCCAAATTAACGGATTTTGGACCAAAAATGTTAGAAAACTAACGGAACACTAACGGGTCCGTTAAGTTTACTATTCATCATCCTCACAAACACAACTTCACGATCTGCACATTTTTTTTCTTTACTTTGCTACATAAAATCATGATCAAACATACTTTGAATCACATCTATTGGCTTCATTTAACATCAAATAAACATTTTTAGCAACTGAATTATGCATTCATCGTGAAAATGAATACCGGCCAAGTAACAGACTTTTTTCGATGATGTAACTGAATTTTCCGGCAACTTCTTCCAAAACCTCCAAATTCTTGCTGTAAACTCTTGCAAACTGATCAACATGATGAAACAAACATGCCTATGTCGATATTACAGAAAACTCCGGCGAAACAGTAAAGTTTTCCGGCAACATCGATTTTCCGGCGAGGTTTGTTCAACAACTCAAAAATTCACGATTTCTTGCTGTAAATCGTGTATATTAGTTGTAAATTGATTTATATGATGAAATAACCAGATCTGAAGAGAAAATCGTCAAAAAAAATCTGACAAAAAAAGATTTTCCGGCGAAGAGCAGTTCAGATTCCGGCTATTTCTTTTTTCCGGCAAGGTGTATTCCAACAGGTTACAAATTTCGATCTTATACTCGAAATTACATCAATCAAGTGACAGTAGATGAAGATATGCATTACTAACAAATATGTAGATGTCAGGATCGAAATTCAAACAAGAATTTAATTCACACACACTCAGAATCAATGCTAAAGAAGTTACGGAAAAACACTTTAACACTAACAATCAATGAAACAGTATATGCACTTAAATCACAAGTTATATTGATTAAACTTGATGATTACACACACAAATCTCAATCTGTTGAACAGGCTCAACAGACGTTCTATACTTCTCTATAGAAAGGATTCTATTGATCTTGAGGTTAATTCTCTCTAACAAAACGTATTGAATAATCTATATTCTATTCTATCAAAGACTTCTATACTATATATACAAGACTGATTACAAGATAACTATCAAAATAAACTTGATCTTCAGTCCATAATTATCTCCTTTACTTTAGCTTCAATCTATTCAGCTGTCTTCATTCCCATACGGAGTTTTCATCTCATAAGCAACACTATCTTCATGAGCAGTATTAATCTCAGCAAGCAGTATTAATTTTGTCTCAGCAGCATTAACTCCTTCAAGCAGTAGTAATTGTGATCTTGCAGTACTAACTTCCTCAGGCAGTAGTAATAGTCATGTCTAGCAGTAGTAACCATCCTTAGCACATTTCAGACCCAGCTATCTCCCCCTAACTTAACTTTTCAAATTGAGAAGTTAAGTTCTTCAAAAACTGGTCTTCATGATGCTTTCAAAACCTAAGTTTACACCCCTAGATTAGGATCCAAACCCAATCTTTGATTGATGATCCTGCTAACCACAATCCTTACCATTTCTGAGCCTTGAGGACAGATTAGTTTGTCTTTCAGCATCCACTGTAGCTTGGCTAGGCTATGGTCATATGTCTTATCCACCAGATAATATTCATGGAACCTTTTATCTATGGTCAAGATATACACCCCACACCTTTCAATAAGCATCCAGTTGTCCACAGACTTGAAGACATCTTTGATGACATGCTTGACAAGATCTGGACTGAACATCATGCATAAATACTCCATTGCTAATTTCTTGATGTTCATCCCTGGAGTCTTCAGCACATCCCCATACAGATTCATTCCCACTTTAAACATTTCTTCCAAGTCTGACCTTGAAAAACATCTGACTATCTTCCCCCAAGTAGAATAGACTTCAAAGTGATCACCCATTCTTTTGATTCTGAAATATTCTTTGCCTTGATCTTCAAGAATATCCCAGTGGATGATTTTAGGGGCTTGGACTGAAATGGGATCTGCCTTCACTGGATCATTATCTGTTACAATCATGTAAAGTTCAAAATGCACATCAAATTGACTTGGTTGTTGTGTACCTTGACTTGATTGCTCAGCTTGACCTGTAACAGATGGTTCTGTTTCTTTCTCAGCTTCTGCAACCCTTGGCTTCTTAGACAGTTTCTTGGAAACTATTGTCTTCAACCTTTTAACAGATTTGACTTCTTGAGTAGTAGCTTCCTCTTTCTTTTCTTCAACCTTAGGGATGGTCTCCTCACTCTCAGGGAAGGGTTGTTGAATATTGAGATCATGTCTCTCTTTCATTTGTCTTTCAAATTCTATCCTTTGAGTGAAGTCCCTTTGAAGCTTTGCCATTTCCTTCTTGTATAGATCTTCAACTCTTAAGTCGGACATATCAACAAACATTTCTTCCTTAACACCTACTGAGCCTTTCAGCAAGTTAATCATCTTTCTGCTTTCTTGGTTGGCCAGGTAAGTTTTAGAAGGTTATTTTTTCTGCTTCTTTGCTGGCAGTCTTTGTATGGAAGCTTTCACAGTGCTTTTCTTGGCCTCAGCTGCAGCCCTTAAACTTTCTTGATATTCCTCATTCAGCCTAGTGGACAGATCTAGAGCAATCTGCCTATCTTTGGCCTTCTGAGTTTCTTCTTCTTGTTATAGCTCAGCCTGCAGCTTCTTAGCCAGTTCCTCATGTAATTCAATCTGTTTTAGCTTCTTTGGTGGTTTTTGCAGATTCATCCACCTTTGCCTTTCTTTTCCTCTTTAGTTCAGCCTCACTGATTTCTTTCCTTTTTAGCTCAGGGCCTCCCTCTTTGATTTCCACTCCCTTGGCCTTTTGAGTGTCTTTGGGAGTGTCTGTTTTGGCCTTTAGAAGGGTTTCTGCTATCTCTATTTCTTCAACAGAAAGCCCTGTTACTGTTGCTGCCTCTATTACTGCTGCTAGGCCAATTGATGCTGCTTTCTTGAACGTTTCTACTGCTGGCTCTGTTTCTACTGTTGTACTGGTTTCTGCTTCTTTGCCCTTCTCCCCCTCAAAAGTAGAGTCCATTCCAACAGGACTCTGTTTCTCAGATTCAACTCTATTCTCCCCCTCTTTGGAAGCATCATGAGGGATGCTCCTCTTCTTCAGAATGAATTTGGTCCTCTTCTTCTTGTGCACATGCTTGAGGACCATTTTCTTGAGATTGGAAATCTGGACATGTTGGGAAAAGATCACTTGTTGCAGCTTCTCAATAAGTTTTCCCTGAGATAGGACATCCTTATTGATATTGGCAATAGTTTCCATCAATTCCTCGTATGTATATCAATCCTCACCACCTTTAGGTGTGTTTACCACCCTTGGAGGATCACTGGAACTTTTAGTAGGGGTCCTCTGCCTAGCAGAGGCACCTTCTACCCCCTTGGTTTCTTGGCACTGGGGACCTCTGGATGATTGCTCACCCAAAGTTGCCATGGGGAAGGTCTTATATATGTTCACACTGTCCTACCCTGCACTTTGTGCAAAGACAGTAGTGTGAGCCTTACAACCCATATGCTCTTCCTTCTACTTATTGAGCACCTTCTTGGGGTTGGGAGACACCCTATGGTTTCCCTTTGGATATTCTCTAATGGAGAATGCTCCATTAGAGGGCTTGAAGGCTTTGTGGGTGAAGGTACAAGAAGGGAAGGAACCTTCTTTACCTTTTTCCTTATATAAGTGTGAGTGATGGGTGATGTTGGCTTTTTAAGAAGGGACTGAGGGATGTTAATAGAAATGAGTGGTGTGGGTAGGTCATCAGTTTGGTTGTCAGATGAGGGCTTTGACACTGATGCCTCACCATGGGAAGGAGACACACCCATCATTGTAGAGAACAATGGTGTGTCAATACTTGAGAAGTCCTTACTAGTCCTCCTCATATTAGAAAACACCTTCCCTTTCGGGACCTTTGGTACATATACCTCATTAAAATGAGGTAAATCCGTCAATTCCTTATTCAGTAAAGCTTGCACAAACCTGGGATACATATAAAAAGATTTTGTTTTGGTATCCAGGTTTGACAGTAAGTCATTTAAGATCATTTGCGGTAAATTGAACTTCCTGGAGGTTGCTAAGCAAACCATAGCATAAGCAATGGTACTGCTGAACTCACTCCAGCCAGTTGTTTTCTTTGAAATGCAGTGCTGGAGGGTATGAACAAAAAATCTCCACTGAGGAGAAAATTTGTTCTTGAAGAACTTATATACCTCAGTGGGACCTCCATATCCCATTCTAATTATATTTTCAAAATGATCTTCGTTGGGTAGAGATGTTATACCTGAGGCATCATGTTGGGTCTGAAATATACCAAGGATGGATACTACTGCTGAATGGTTACTACTTCTAGTTCAACATGGTTACTACTTCTGAAGTTAATGTTCATCATGGTTACTACTTCTAGTTCAACATGGTTACTACTTCTGAAGTTAATGTTCATCATGGTTACTACTTCTAGTTCATCATGGTTACTACTTCTAGTTCAACATGGTTACTACTTCTGTGGTTAATGCTGCCAGTTGTAGTTAATGTTGCTGGAACAAAGTTAATGCTGCTCTTCAAGATTAGTACTGCTAAGAGATTAATACTGCTCAGAGTATTAATGCTGCTTATGATTAATACTGCTTATAAGATGCAGATTATGGAAAGCTTAGAGATAATGATGGAAGATATTCTGGAAATATTGGACTGAAGATTATGGAAAGCTTAGAGATAATGATGGAAGATATTCTGGAGATATTGTATTAATTGTAATTATCTTTTATCTTCAGTATATATATATTGTATTGTTTAGAATAGGGAGATAACTTTTTCGAAAAATTCAATAATCAATTAATTCTAAGTTTTTGTTCTAGAGAGAATCAACCTCAAGGCATAGATCCTAATTCTAGAGAAGTAGAATTCGTCTTGAAAGAGTCTGTTCTTCAAGATTGAGGTTGAGTGTGTAATCTTGTGATTTGATTATTGAATACAAGTTTACAAGTTGTTAATCACATACTGTTTTGATTACTGTTACATTGTATATCAAAGTGTTATTCCGCAACTTCTTTGATATTAGTTTCTGAGAATTTATTTTTGTTAAGAATTCGATCCTGACAAGTGGTATCAGAGCCAGTATTCTCAGAAACCTGCAATCATCATTCTTTCTTGAAATCAGAAATCATCAATGGCTAAAGTTTCAGATTCTTCAAACACGGAAATCCCCACAGAGGTAATGTCTAATCTTTGCTCTAAAACCTGTATTGAAACTGTTAAAAGGTACAGGGATCACAACCAGACAATGAGTGATGACCTTAAAAGATTAGAGAGAGATATAAAAGACTATGTAAGAATTGTTGAGTGTTTTGAGGAACAGATTAAGAGTTTCCAAGCCAATGAGCTTCAACACTCTTATGACACAAACTACTGGAAGTGGGAGAAAGATCAGTATGAGTTTAAGCTTCAACAGAAAGAAGAGGAGAATGAGAAGATAAAGAGTGAGTTTGAGAAAGCCAAGTTGGATATTGAGAAATTTTCCAATGCTTCAAAAGCAATGGACTCTTTGCTCCAAACGCAAATCCATGACAAACTTAGAAGAGGAATAGGCTATAACACCACCCCACCACCATACAACAACAACTACATCCCTCCTATATCAGACTTGCTAGAGACCAAGGATAGGAAGGAATTATCTGATGGAGCCACTAAGGTAGATCCATTAGAAAAAGTGGTGGTTGAAACAGACTCTGAAGAAGAGAACTCTAATGATAAGAGTAAAGAGAACACTGTGAGTGGTGAGATTCCTCTAGAAAATCACATTATCACCAATGAGGGATGTGGAAAGACTTGGGTCAAATCTAAAGACATAGAGAAGACTAAGGGAAAGTCTGAGAAGGTCCATTATAAGCAGACCACAGTTGTGAATCCTGCCCCTTACAAACAGTGTTCTTGCAATAAATCTGAGCCCCAAAAACATGATAAACCAAGGGGAAATCAGAGAAACTGGAATAATCAGTGGGCACAAAAACAAGGGGTTGATCTGAGTAAAATCAATAGACCAAAACCTTGTTTTATCTGTGGAAAGCTTAATCATGTTGCCAGATACTGTTATTTCAATCCTATCAACCAAAGAGTTAATTTTCAAAGACAAACTCAAAACTCCTTTGGTTATAGGAAGCAAGGAAGGAATCAATTGGCTGAGAACAGAGCACCTAAAAAGTCTCATGTTCAAAACAAGTTTGCTAAAACTAAGAAAAATACTTCAAATAAGCCAAGGAGTAATTTAAAGACAAAAATTCGATCCTGACAAGTGGTATCAAAGCCAGTATTCTCAGAAACCTGCAATCATCATTCTTTCTTGAAATCAGAAATCATCAATGGCTAAAGTTTCAGATTCTTCAAACACAGAAATCCCCACAGAGGTAATGTCTAATCTTTGCTCTAAAACCTGTATTGAAACTCTTAAAAGGTACAGGGATCACAACCAGACAATGAGTGATGACCTTAAAAGATTAGAGAGAGATATAAAAGACTATGTAAGAATTGTTGAGAGTTTTGAGGAACAGATTAAGAGTTTCCAAGCCAATGAGCTTCAACACTCTTATGACACAAACTACTGGAAGTGGGAGAAAGATCAGTATGAGTTTAAGCTTAAACAGAAAGAAGAGGAGAATGAGAAGATAAAGAGTGAGTTTGAGAAAGCCAAGTTTGATATTGAGAAATTTTCCAATGCTTCAAAAGCAATGGACTCTTTGCTCCAAACGCAAATCCATGACAAACTTAGAAGAGGAATAGGCTATAACACCACCCCATCACCATACAACAACAACTACATCCCTCCTATATCAGACTTGCTAGAGACCAAGGATAGGAAGGAATTATCTGATGGAGCCACTAAGGTAGATCCATTAGAAAAAGTGGTGGTTGAAACAGACTCTGAAGAAGAGAACTCTAATGATAAGAGTAAAGAGAACACTGTGAGTGGTGAGATTCCTCTAGAAAATCACATTATCACCAATGAGGGATGTGGAAAGACTTGGGTCAAATCTAAAGACATAGAGAAGACTAAGGGAAAGTCTGAGAAGGTCCATTATAAGCAGACCACAGTTGTGAATCCTGCCCCTTACAAACAGTGTTCTTGCAATAAATCTGAGCCCCAAAAACATGATAAACCAAGGGGAAATCAGAGAAACTGGAATAATCAGTGGGCACAAAAACAAGGGGTTGATCTGAGTAAAATCAATAGACCAAAACCTTGTTTTATCTGTGGAAAGCTTAATCATGTTGCCAGATACTGTTATTTCAATCCTATCAACCAAAGAGTTAATTTTCAAAGACAAACTCAAAACTCCTTTGGTTATAGGAAGCAAGGAAGGAATCAATTGGCTGAGAACAGAGCACCTAAAAAGTCTCATGTTCAAAACAAGTTTGCTAAAACTAAGAAAAATACTTCAAATAAGCCAAGGAGTAATTTAAAGACAAAGAATTCGATCCTGACAAGTGGTATCAAAGCCAGTATTCTCAGAAACCTGCAATCATCATTCTTTCTTGAAATCAGAAATCATCAATGGCTAAAGTTTCAGATTCTTCAAACACAGAAATCCCCACAGAGGTAATGTCTAATCTTTGCTCTAAAACCTGTATTGAAACTCTTAAAAGGTACAGGGATCACAACCAGACAATGAGTGATGACCTTAAAAGATTAGAGAGAGATATAAAAGACTATGTAAGAATTGTTGAGTGTTTTGAGGAACAGATTAAGAGTTTCCAAGACAATGAGCTTCAACACTCTTATGACACAAACTACTGGAAGTGGGAGAAAGATCAGTATGAGTTTAAGCTTCAACAGAAAGAAGAGGAGAATGAGAAGATAAAGAGTGAGTTTGAGAAAGCCAAGTTGGATATTGAGAAATTTTCCAATGCTTCAAAAGCAATGGACTCTTTGCTCCAAACGCAAATCCATGACAAACTTAGAAGAGGAATAGGCTATAACACCACCCCACCACCATACAACAACAACTACATCCCTCCTATATCAGACTTGCTAGAGACCAAGGATAGGAAGGAATTATCTGATGGAGCCACTAAGGTAGATCCATTAGAAAAAGTGGTGGTTGAAACAGACTCTGAAGAAGAGAACTCTAATGATAAGAGTAAAGAGAACACTGTGAGTGGTGAGATTCCTCTAGAAAATCACATTATCACCAATGAGGGATGTGGAAAGACTTGGGTCAAATCTAAAGACATAGAGAAGACTAAGGGAAAGTCTGAGAAGGTCCATTATAAGCAGACCACAGTTGTGAATCCTGCCCCTTGCAAACAGTGTTCTTGCAATAAATCTGAGCCCCAAAAACATGATAAACCAAGGGGAAATCAGAGAAACTGGAATAATCAGTGGGCACAAAAACAAGGGGTTGATCTGAGTAAAATCAATAGACCAAAACCTTGTTTTATCTGTGGAAAGCTTAATCATGTTGCCAGATACTGTTATTTCAATCCTATCAACCAAAGAGTTAATTTTCAAAGACAAACTCAAAACTCCTTTGGTTATAGGAAGCAAGGAAGGAATCAATTGGCTGAGAACAGAGCACCTAAAAAGTCTCATGTTCAAAACAAGTTTGCTAAAACTAAGAAAAATACTTCAAATAAGCCAAGGAGTAATTTAAAGACAAAGAATTCGATCCTGACAAGTGGTATCAAAGCCAGTATTCTCAGAAACCTGCAATCATCATTCTTTCTTGAAATCAGAAATCATCAATGGCTAAAGTTTCAGATTCTTCAAACACAGAAATCCCCACAGAGGTAATGTCTAATCTTTGCTCTAAAACCTGTATTGAAACTCTTAAAAGGTACAGGGATCACAACCAGACAATGAGTGATGACCTTAAAAGATTAGAGAGAGATATAAAAGACTATGTAAGAATTGTTGAGAGTTTTGAGGAACAGATTAAGAGTTTCCAAGCCAATGAGCTTCAACACTCTTATGACACAAACTACTGGAAGTGGGAGAAAGATCAGTATGAGTTTAAGCTTAAACAGAAAGAAGAGGAGAATGAGAAGATAAAGAGTGAGTTTGAGAAAGCCAAGTTTGATATTGAGAAATTTTCCAATGCTTCAAAAGCAATGGACTCTTTGCTCCAAACGCAAATCCATGACAAACTTAGAAGAGGAATAGGCTATAACACCACCCCACCACCATACAACAACAACTACATCCCTCCTATATCAGACTTGCTAGAGACCAAGGATAGGAAGGAATTATCTGATGGAGCCACTAAGGTAGATCCATTAGAAAAAGTGGTGGTTGAAACAGACTCTGAAGAAGAGAACTCTAAAGATAAGAGTAAAGAGAACACTGTGAGTGGTGAGATTCCTCTAGAAAATCACATTATCACCAATGAGGGATGTGGAAAGACTTGGGTCAAATCTAAAGACATAGAGAAGACTAAGGGAAAGTCTGAGAAGGTCCATTATAAGTAGACCACAGTTGTGAATCCTGCCCCTTGCAAACAGTGTTCTTGCAATAAATCTGAGCCCCAAAAACATGATAAACCAAGGGGAAATCAGAGAAACTGGAATAATCAGTGGGCACAAAAACAAGGGGTTGATCTGAGTAAAATCAATAGACCAAAACCTTGTTTTATCTGTGGAAAGCTTAATCATGTTGCCAGATACTGTTATTTCAATCCTATCAACCAAAGAGTTAATTTTCAAAGACAAACTCAAAACTCCTTTGGTTATAGGAAGTAAGGAAGGAATCAATTGGCTGAGAACAGAGCACCTAAAAAGTCTCATGTTCAAAACAAGTTTGCTAAAACTAAGAAAAATACTTCAAATACGCCAAGGAGTAATTTAAAGACAAAGAAAGCCAACAACTTTGTTCAAGTTTGGGTTCCAATTGCAAAGAAACCTGTTAGTACTGCTATCCCAGATAGTACTGCTAACAAGAATAGTGCTGCTAACTTGATTAGTACTGCTAACCAAGTTAGTACTGCTAACAAGGCTAGTGCTGCTTCTAGTAGTAATGCAGCCAAGCCTATAATCTTGACAAAGTATTCCAGCCATGAGATTCCTAAACAACTCATCCAGACCAAACTGACAGATTATATAAATGAGAAAGGTCAACCCAAGACCACTTTGGCTTGGGTTCCATCAAAGACTAACTGATTTATCAAGTGTGCAGGGCAATCAAAAGCTCAAGAGGAAGAGCATTTGGAATGAAGATAATGGTTGCTCTTGGCACATAACAAGGAATATGAACTGCCTTCAAATTCTTTAAAAGATTTGATGGAGGACATGTTACTTCTGATCCAGCAGAAGGTAAGAAAAGTGAAAAGGTATAGTTTCAAAAGAAAAAGTAACTTTTGAAAATTTTATGGTATATGGTACTATTAACCTTGTGTCTGTAAGTGTTTCAGGTTGCTAATACTGAAAGGTAGTTAGTACTTCTAGTTAAGTGAATACTGTCAGACTGTGTTAATGCTGCTGGTATGTGTTACTACTGCCAGTCTGTGTTAATGCTGCTGATAAGTGTTACTACTGCTAATGTAAGTTTTCTATACCTAAAAATGATCTTCAATGATTTAATGTCAAACCTGGATATCAATCAAAAAGCTTTTATCTGTATCCAAGGTTTGTACAAGAAGTACTTAATAATGAATTGACGGACATACCTCACTTTGATGAGGTATATGTACCTAAACCCCCTAAAGGCATGATTTTCTCAAACATGAGAAGATCTGCTAGGGACTCTGAAGGAGTTGACACCCCATTGTTCTCAACAATGATGGTGGTGTTCCAACCACAAGAAGGTATGGCAGCAGGGTCAAGGCCCCCATTAGACAATCCACTTGCTAGCCAATCCCAACCTTCCCACTCTATATCTATCCCACAGTCCCTACATCATAAGCCCACTTCTCCAATTACCCAAACTTACAAAAGGAAACAGGTAAAAAAGGCTCCTTCCCTTCTTGTACCTTCACCCACTAAGCCTTTAAGCTCTCTAAGGGAGGATTCTCCTTTAGAGAATATCCATAGGGAAACCACAGGGGTGTCTCCCAACCTCAAGAAGGTGCTCAATAAGGAGATGCAAGAGCATATGGGTTGTAAGGCTCACACTACTGACTTTGTATAAAGTGCAGGACAGGATAGTGTGAACATATCTAAGACCTTCCCCATGGCAACTTTAGATGAGTAATTATCTAAAGGTCCCAGGTGCCAAGAAACCAAGGGAGTAGAAGGTGCTTCTGCTAGGCAGAAGATCTCTACTAAAAGATCTAAGGATCCTTCAAGGGTGGTAAACACACCTAAAGGAGGTGAGGACAGTTTAACTATAAAGAATTGATGGATACACTTGGTTCAATTAGTCTGAAAGTTCACAATCAAATTATGGAGATAAAATAGATGAAAAGATTATTTCAAAAAGGGGGAGACTTAAACATCTGAACTTGAGAAGACATGAGAAGGAGAATCAAGTTGATACGAAATCTTATTTTGAGGGGGAGATAAGTGAAGAAGTTGAAACAAAGCAGTAACTACACCAGAAACAGAAAAGAACATAACAACATAAATTGAATCAAGAAGAACTAGTAATTCCAGAAAGTTTTGAAATTATTATAAAGACCTTATGCTGAAGAACTTAACTTCTCAGTTTTGAAAAGTTAAGTTAGGGGGAGATTGTTGGGTCTGAAATATACCAAGGATGGATACTACTGCTGAATGGTTACTACTTCTAGTTCAACATGGTTACTACTTCTGAAGTTAATGTTCATCATGGTTACTACTTCTAGTTCAACATGGTTACTACTTCTGAAGTTAATGTTCATCATGGTTACTACTTCTAGTTCATCATGGTTACTACTTCTAGTTCAACATGGTTACTACTTCTGTGGTTAATGCTGCCAGTTGTAGTTAATGTTGCTGGAACAAAGTTAATGCTGCTCTTCAAGATTAGTACTGCTAAGAGATTATACTGCTCAGAGTATTAATGCTGCTTATGATTAATACTGCTTATAAGATGCAGATTATGGAAAGCTTAGAGATAATGATGGAAGATATTATGGAAATATTGGACTGAAGATTATGGAAAGCTTAGAGATAATGATGGAAGATATTCTGGAGATATTGTATTAATTGTAATTATCTTTTATCTTCAGTATATATATATATTGTATTGTTTAGAATAGGGAGATAACTTTTTCGAAAAATTCAATAATGAATTAATTCTAAGTTTTTGTTCTAGAGAGAATCAACCTCAAGGCATAGATCCTAATTCTAGAGAAGTAGAATTCGTCTTGAAAGAGTCTGTTCTTCAAGATTGAGGTTGAGTGTGTAATCTTGTGATTTGATTATTGAATACAAGTTTACAAGTTGTTAATCACATACTGTTTTGATTACTGTTACATTGTATATCAAAGTGTTATTCCGCAACTTCTTTGATATTAGTTTCTGAGAATTTATTCTTGTTAAGAATTCGATCCTGACACATCATCTAAAAGTAGATGAATGCGAATGGTCTCCTCCGAGATGGTCAGGGGTTTATCACAAACCCTTGACTTGATAACCTGAGTACCCTCTTCATTATTGTCAGGATCTAATTCTTAACAAGAATAATGAACTCAGAAACAATATTAAAGAAGTTGATGAATAACACTTTAATATTCAACAATCAATGTAACAGTGAATCAGAAATCACAACTTGTAAACTTTATTGAATGATTAAAGTTACAAGATTTCAAACAAAACCTCACTCTTGATGAGCAAGCTCACCAAGACGAATTCTACTTCTCTAGAACTAGGATTATAAACCTTGAGGTTAATTCTCTCTCTAAAACGTATTAATCAAAAGTTAATTCTATCAAAAACTTCTATACGATTTATACAAGACATATTACAAGATAATTATTAAAATACAATTGATCTTCAGTCCATAATTATCTCCTTTACTTTAGCAAGTCTTCCATACAGCTGTCTTCATTCCATACTGAGTCTTCATCTCATAAGCAGCACTAACCTTCATCAGAAGTATTAACCATCTTTAGCAGCATTAAACTCATCAGCAGTAGTAATCATATTGGCAGTAGTAATCCCTTAGTAGTACTAACTACTAGCAATACTAACTCTCCAAGCAGTACTAACTATTGAAATAACAGCACTAACTTTTCAAGCAGTATTAAATCTACTAGCAGTAGTAATCATGATATACTAGCAGCATTAACCATACTTGAACAAATCTTAAATTCCCAACAATCTCCCCCTAACTTGACTTTTAGGAAGAGAAGTCAAGTTCTTTAGATATGTTCTTCAAGATGCTTTCAAAACTTCAACTTAGTTACCCAAATTTGGATCCAGTCCCAGACTTTGATTTATTGTTCTTCTTATCACAATTCTGGCCATTTCAGATCCTTTTGCACAAACTAGCTTCGCTTTCAGCATTCCATTCAGCTTCTCCTTGCTATGATCATACACTTTGTCCACCAGAAAATACTCATGATAGCAGTTATCTATTGTGATCATGTAGACACCACAGTTTTCAAAGAGCATCCACTGATCAATCCTTTTGAACCCATACTCATGATGCAAATCCTTGATTATGTACACCACCTTTTCTGGTTCAAACATCATACATAGATATTCCATAGCAACTTTGAGTAGACTTTCTTCAGTTCCTTTCATAACAGGCTCATATAACTTTATTCCCACCTTATGCATTTCTTCTAGGTCAGCCCTTGAACAACTTCTGATTACTTTCCCCCAAGTTGTATATACTTCAAACACATCACCAACTCAGAATATCCCAAAAGATGATTTCTGGTGCCTTCACAGAAATGGGAACAACTTGTACTGGTTCTATTAAAGTCATGTAAAGGCCAACATGCTCATCTGATTGGGTTGGTTGTTGTTCACTTTGGCTTGTCTGCTCTGAATGACCTGCAACAGGTGTTTCTGCCTCTTTTCCTGCTTCTTCAATCCTTGGATTTTTGGACTGTTTCTTGGAAGCTATTGTCTTTACTCTCTTTGCAGATTTGGCTTCTTTTCCTTCTTTTCTTCAGCTTTTTCCTTTTCTTTTGAAGGAGTAGTTTCCTCAGGGAATGGTTGTTGGATGTTTAGATCATGCCTCTCTTTCATCCTTCTTTCAGCTTCTTCCCTTTGAGAGGAGTCCCTTTGAAGCTTTGCCATTTCCTTCTTATATAGCTCCTCAACTTTGTTGTATGCCATGTTAGTAAACATCTCTCCTTTTACACCAATTGAGCCTTTCAGAAAGTTGATCATTTTTCTCCTTTCTTGATTGGCCAAAAAGGTCTTGGAAGGTTGTCTTTTCTGCTTCTTGACTGGCATTCTTTTCTTGGATGCTTTCACTGATCTCTTCTTGGCCTCAGCTGCAGTTTTCATGCTCTTTTGATACTCTTCATTGAGCTTTTTAGCCATATCCAGTGCAAGTTCTCTGTCCTTTTCAGATTGGAGTTGTTCCTCCTTTTCCATCTCTGCTTGAAGCTGTTTTGCCACTTCTGCATCTAACTCTATCTGAGTCTTCTTCTTTAAAAGTTGCTCAGGTTCAACCATCTTAGCTTTTCCTTTCTTCTTGAAATCTGCCTCACTGATCTATTTGCTTGTTTTCTGCTCAAGACCTCCTTCTTTAATGACCACTCCCTTGGCCTTTTGAGTAGCCTTAGGAGTGTCATTCTTGGCTTTGACCAATGTTTCTGCAATCTCTAATTCTTCAACAGATAGCCCTGTTACTGCTGCCTTACTACTTTCTGCTGCTAGGTTAACAATTTCTGCTTCTTTGGTTACTTTTTCCCTGTTCTACTCCCCCTCAAACTGTGCTTCCATACCAGGACTGTGTTTCTCCTTTTCATCCTGTTTCTCCCCCTTTTTGAAAGCATCTCCCCTCTTCTTCAAGACAAGCTGTTTCCTTTTTCTTTTCTGTACCAACTTCTTCACTAGCTTCTTCAGTTTGGTAATCTGCACTTGTTGAGACAAAATTACCAACTTCATTTCTTCTATATCGGCTCCCTGTTTGATGACATCTAGATTAATGTTGACCATTGTATCCATCACTTCTTGGTAGTTATATCTGTCCTCACCTCCTTTGGGTGTGTTTACCACCCTTGGAGGATCATTGGATCTTTTAGTAGTAGAGGTCTTCTACCTAGCAGAAGCAACTGCTACCCCCTTGGGTTCTTGGCACCTGGGACCTTTGGATGATTGCTCACCCAAAGCTGCCATGGGGAAGGTCTTATTGATGTTACCACTGGCCTCCTCTGTGCTAGCAAGAGTAATGGCAGCCTTTTCACCCATATGCTCATGCATCTCCTCAGTGAGCACCTCCTTGGGGTTGGGAGACACCCTTGTGGTTTCCCTATTGATATTCTCTAATGGAGAATTCTCCATTAGAGGGCTTAAAGGCTGTGTGGGTGAAGGTACAAGAAGTGAAGGAGCCTTCTTTACCTTTTTCCTTATGTAAGTATTGGTGATGGGTGAAGTTGGTTTTTAAAGAAGGGACTGAGGAATTGATATAATGATTGAAGGTTGGGATTGGATCTCAGTGGGATGGTCTAGTGAGGGCCTTGACCCTGATGCCATACCTTCTTGATTGTGGGACACCACCATCATTGTAGAGAACAATGGGTGTGTCAACTCCTTCCGAGTCCTTGGCAGATATCTTCATATTTGAAAAGACCTTGCCTTTGGGGATTTTAGGTACATATACCTCATCAAACTGAGGTATATCCGTCAATTCAGAAGTAATAACTACCTGGACAAATCTTGGATACATATAGAAACTCTTTTTATTGTCCAAGTTTGACACAAGGTCATTGAAAATCATTTTGGAGAAATTATACTTTCTGGCAGTGGCCAAGCAGACCAACGAATAAGCAATGGTACTAGTGAACTCACTTCATCCAATAGTTTTTCTAGAAATGCAATGCATAAGGGTATGGACAAAGAAACGCCATTGGGGAGAAAATTTAGCTTTGGAGAACTTGAAAACACCCAATGGGCCTCCATACCCCATTCTAGTGAGAGTGGAAAACAGATCATCATTAGAGATAGATGTGATACCTGAGGCATCGTCTGGTCGTAGACTGATGCGAATTACCTCTTCAGAAACTGTCAAGGGTTTTTCACACACCCTTGTCTTGATAACCTGCACACCATTTTCAGTAACAGTGGTGGCATTGGCCCAAAATTGCTTCTGGTGCTCGATGTAGATGGATGGTGACACTGTAAGAGCATACGCGATATGGCTGGACTTGAGAAAATCGACTATTTGATGAAATCCATCAGCCTGCTTAGGCTTTTGAAGCATTGAGATCTCGTTGTTTTCATCAATAAACGCCACTGATGCCATTGAGCTTGAGGATTCTTGACTGAAACTTACTAGGTGCTTGAGAGAAAAAGTGTTAGAGAGAAGATGAAAAGTATTCAAAGAGTCGTTATGAGCTTTTAGGCGGGAAAAAAGGGTATTTATATGATTCGGGAAAGAAGCAGCATTAACTGAGAACAGTATTAACCACTAGCAGTATTAACTAACTAGCAGTATTAACTGAGAGCAGTATTAACCACTAGCAGTATTAACTAACTAGCAGTATTAACTGAGAGCAGTATTAACCACTAGCAATATTAACTAACTAGCAGTATTAACTGATACCTGAAGTAGTAACTTTGCACTAGCAGTATTAAAACTGCACTGGCAGCATTAACTATACTTACACTCTTGATGCTTGTGTTAGTCTGAGCAAGGCACTACACTTCCTGAGAAAGATGATTAGTAGCACCAAGAAATAAACAAATAACAGGTATACATACACTTTTTAAGCATGAGCTCATTCAGAGTTGATCATGCCCACAGTTGTGACCAAGAAAGTGAATCTACCCACATCAAAAGCTTTAGTGAATAGATCAGCAAACTGGTTGTCAGTATGAACTTTAGCAACTTGAATAAGATTCTTTTCATTGCAGTCTCTAATAAAGTGATACCTGATTTCAATGTGCTTTGTATTGGAGTGCTTGACTGGATTGTTAACAATGCTGATAGCACTGCTATTGTCAATGAAGATTGGAGTGTGAAGAAAGGTTACCCCATAGTCCAACATTTGATTCTGAATCCATAGAACCTGAGAGCAGCAACTTGCAGCAACAATATACTCAGCTTCTGTTGTGGAAAATCTATTGATCCGAAAAATCGTTGCATGAATCGATTTGAATTGTCAAGATCTATTCTTTATTGAATTTCGAGCGATCTACAAGTTTCGGATCTGAATTTCGTCGAAAATTGAGCGAGTTATGAGCATTTTAAGTCGTTTCGCCGGAATTTTTAGATCTCGCCGGAATCTGACCGGAATTTGAGGTATTGAGCGTTGATATTGTCACATCTCTTCCAGATCTATCCTAAATGTTTATATCGATTGTTTGATGCAAATTTGATCAACAAAATCGAGTTTTTTTATCGGAAATTCGAGCCTCGCCGGAAAAACGTTTTTGCCGGAAAAATCACTATTCACTCGCCGGAAAAACGTGAATATGTTGTGATTTTGTCAAATTCTTCGTCCAAATCTGTTTGTGTGTTCATGTAAATCATATTTGCAAGGTAATTACACAAATTGATCAAGAAATTAGACGATTTGTGAGCTATTGGAAAAGCTCGCCGGAAAAACGAATTCGCCGGAAAATCTTGTGTTTCGCCGGAGTTTGTTGCATCTCGATCCAGATATGTTTAATTCATCATATTGATCAGGTTGCAAGTCATTTGAGCATAAAATAGATGATTTTGAGTTGTTGGAAAAGAAAAGGTGAATAGTAAGTGGGTTTAATTTTAAAGAAGATGATGAATAGTACATTTAACGGTTCCGTTAGTGCCGTTAGATTTTTTAACAAAATTGGTCCAAATTTGTTAAATTTGACCAAGTTTTGTTCCTCATCCCTTGGTGCACGATCCATAGTTCCCTCTTCGAGCGACAAGTTTTCGACTCTCAAACGGAAATTCCTATTCGATTCGCGTTTTAACGACGAATTCGTGGTTAAAAACTAAGTTTTGCACTCGGTTGTCATGTCATAATCCACGCATATCATTCTTGTGGGCGTTAAAGAATGTGTTGGGTTTACAAAAGTCAAAGTTGTCTTGGTGCACTTAGTCGAGCTTATAGACTACCTCGAATTCGGTTTTAAAATCGAAACCGCAAGAGTAAGAGCAACAACAAAGGGGGAGTCGAGCCTTTGATTGTCAAAGTTGCGCCAAAGTTCGTCAAGTAAATCAAGGGGGAGAGAATTTAAAGCTTCAAGAAAGATGATTTACTTTCACAAACTTTAGGGGGAGAATGTTAGTGCATTGAAAGTTTGGAAAGTAAATCTATTTTAAATGTATTTTATATTTTGTAAAATGATGTGCAAGGGCTTTGTGCTTAAAAGATGTAGCAAGGGAAGGTGGTAGGTAGGATTAGTGACTCTATAAATAGATGGCTAAGGCTTGTAATATTAGAGAATCATTCCATTTTATAAAATGTAGCCTTTACATCTCAAAGCTCTCTCTAGATTAGGTTTATATGCTTTCAATAAATAAAGCTTAATCCTTTCCTATCCTAACCTAGCTATAAAAGCTTGAATGTCCAGATCTAGGGTCCTACAACTGTGGTTTGCTTCTTACACTACCAAGATACTAATCTTGCACCCAAAAGCTGACATCCCCCTGAAGTAGACTTTCTATCCATATTAGCACCACCCAAGTCACTGTCTGAATATGCAATCAAGTCAAAATTGGATTCATAAGGATACCAAAGACCTAATCTAGGTTGCCCTCTTAAGTATCTGAAAATCCTCTTAACAGCTTGAAGATGTGACTTCTTTGGCTTGACTTGGAATCTGGCACCAACACACACTGGAAACATGATATCTGGTCTTGAGGCTGTGACATACATGAGAGATTCAATCATTGATCTATAAAGATGGACATCAACATCCTCCCCCTCAAGATCAGCAGTGATTTGTTTGTGTGTTTCCATTGGTGTGCTTGCTGGCTTTGAGTCTGATAAACCATACTTACCCAGGATGTCTTTCATATACTTTGATTGACTTATGAAAATCCCATCTTTCTGTTGTTTCACTTGAAGCCCAAGGAAGAAAGTGAGTTCACCCATTGAACTCATTTTGAAGCACTTGTGGATCAACCTTTCAAAGTCTCTACACATCTGATCTTTTGTGGATCCAAAAATGATGTCATCCACATAGATCAGAACAAGTAGGATGTCCTTCTTACTTCTTTAAATGAAGAGGGTCTTGTCAATATTTCCCCTTTCAAACCCATTTTCCAAGAGATAAGTAGACAGTGTATCATACCATGCTCTTGGGGCTTGATGAAAACCATAAAGTGCTTTCTTAAGTTTGTATACTCTGTCAGGATATGATGGATTTTCAAATCCAGGGGGCTGACAGACATATACTTCTTCAACAATTGTTCCATAGAGAAAGGCACTTTTCACATCCATCTGATATACCTTGAACTTCATATATGAGGCATAGGCTAGAAATAGCCTAATTTCCTCTACCCTTGCAACTGGAGCAAAGACTTCCTCATAGTCTATGCCTTCTTCCTGAGTGTACCCATGTGCCACTAGCCTTGCTTTGTTCCTGATGACTATTCCTCTCTTATCCTTTTTATTTCTGAAATTCCACTTGGTTCCAATTGCTCTATGACCTTTTGGAAGGTCCACCAAGTCCCAAACATCTTGCAACTTAAACTGTAGCAACTCTTCTTGCATGGCTTCTATCCAACTTGAATCTTTCATTGCATCATAGGCTATTTTAGGCTCAATCTGAGATAGAAAGCAAGAGAGTATTGTATGTTGCTGATCCTGCAACTCTTGAAGTCTGCTTTGATTCCTAGTTACCATAGGAGAAGAGATGTCTCCTATTACCAGCTCAAGAGGGTGATTCTTTTGAGTTCTTGTCTGATGACTAGGTTCTTCATTGATTCCCACATCTAGATTAGAATCATTTAAGTCAGCTGAGGGAATCTCACCAGCTACTTCTGGATCTTCATGCTCTGGATTCTCCTCATCTCTTCTTTCTTCTTCACTCTGAATTGGTTCAGTAACAGTCTCCTTTTCACAGATTTCAACAGGGTCCATTGAAGGTATGGGAAATATCACAAACTGAGGAGTAATGACTTGTACTTGTTCATCTCCTGATCCTCCACTTCCTGAACCTGCGTGATCGTCACTACTGAAACCAAAAGAGTTAGTTAGTGAATCAATGTCAAACAACCACTGAGGACCAGAACCAATAGGATTTGGTGAGTTCTCATTGCATTTGACATTGTCACTTTCCTCAATTATTCTAGAAGAAGAATTAAATACTCTGTAAGCCTTACTCTGAGATGAGTAACCAACAAGAAAACCATCATCTGCCTTGCTATAAAACTTTCCTAAGTGAGTTTTGGTATTGAGAATGGTACAAGGACACCCAAAAGGTTTGAAAAATCCAATAAATGGTTTCCTTTTATTTAAAAGCTCATATGGTGTCTTGTTCTTAGGCTTGACTACTAGAACTCTGTTTTGGACATAGCAAGCAGTATTAACTGCTTCAGCCCAGAAAGTAATTGGAAATTTTGAATCAACTAACAGAGATCTAGCAGCCTCAATCAGTGTCCTATTCCTTCTCTCAGCAACACCATTTTGTTGTAGAGTCCTAGGAGCACTGTATTGCCTCTCAATTCCTTTTTCCTCACAAAAGGTGTTTAGGTCAAAATTTTTAAATTCAGTACCATTATCTGACCTAATGACTTTTACCTTTTGATTTGTTTGGTTTTCAATTCTTAGAATAAAGGATTTGATCAGTCCACTTGTCTCATCCTTAGTCCTTAGAAAATACACCCAGGTAAATCTAGAGTAATTATCAACAATAACTAAGCAGTATGATTTCTTACCTATACTCATAACATTTGTAGGCCCAAACAGATCCATATGCAACAACTGAAGAGAAGAAGAAATTGTGTTCAACTCTTTGGACTTGTGAGAAGTTTTGTGTTGTTTGCCTTTGAGACAAGCAACACAATGATCATCACATGAAAAGACTTTTGAAGGCAGACCTCTTACAAGGTTGTTTTTAACAAGTTTATTCATTGTTTTAAAGTTCATGTGACACATCCTTCTGTGCCAAAGTGATGATTCATCCAAAGATGCTTTTGAAACAAGACAGTTTAGGGATAAATCAGTTGAAACATTTTCCATATCCAAACAATAGACATTATCCTTTCTGGGAGTTCTTAATAGTATCATATTTTCATCAACTACCTTGAATCCAGGAGCAGGGATAATGCATTCTGAATCAGTGAATAATATACTATGCTTTTTGTCACAGACTTGTGATACACTTAACAGGTTGTACCTTAACTGCTCAACATAGAAAACATCTTCAAAGGTCATTTTACCTTTTGTTACATCTCCATTACCACTGATCTTACCTCCATCTGGAGTATTACAAAGGCAACATGCCCTCCATCAATTTTCTTGAAATTCCTGAGGCAAGCCATGTTCCCTGTCATGTGCCTAGAGCAACCACTATCAACATGCCAGATGCTCTTTCCCTTGAGCTGCTGGTTGCCCTGCACATAAGGTAAAACAATTAGTATTGATTGGGAACCCAAGCCAAAGGGGTCTTGGGTCTCCCTTTCTCATCAAAGTATTTACATTCCTTTTTGATGAGATTTTTAAATCAGAGCACTCTTTACTGGAGTACTTTGTCAAGATGATTGGTCTAGCAGCACAAACACTAGAAGCAGTACTAATTTTAGAAGTACTAACAGAGTCAGCAACACTAACAGGTTTAGCACTACTAACCTTGTTAGAAGTACTAACAGAGTTAGCAGTATTAACATTTTAAGAGGTACTAACAATGTTAGTTTTAGAAGTATTAATACTCTCAGCAGAACTAACATTGGTAGCAGCAGTATTGCTTCTAGCAGCACTATCTTTGTCACCAGCACTAATTGTAGTAGCAGTACTAACAGTTTTAGTGCTTTTGGGAATCCACATATTGACACTTTTTTCACAGTCTTTTTCTTCATGTGGCTTTTAGATTTAACAGGTTTCTTAGCCACATGGTTCCTTTCATCCTTCCTATAACCAATGGATTTTTGCATAGATCTTTGAAAATTCATCCTTTGGTTAATAGGATTAAAGTAACAGTGCTTGGCAAGATGGTTCAATTTGCCACATATGAAACAAGGTTTTGGTCTGATGATTCTACTCAGATCAACTCCTTGTTTCTGAGCCCACTGATTATTCCAATTTCTTTGATTTCCCCTCTTTTTATCATGTTTTAGGGGCTCATCCTTATTACATGCACACTGTTTGCAAGGAACATGATTCACAACTGTGGTCTGCTTGTAATGGACCTTTCAAGACTTTCTTTTAGTCTTATCTATGTCATTGGATTTGATCCAAGCTCTTCCACAATCCTCATTGGTGATAATGTTATTTTCTAAGGGAATCTCACCACTCACAGTATTATTCTTACTCTTACTAGCTTGTTTCTCAGTCTTGTCCTCAACAACTACTTCATCTAAGGGATCTATCTTAGTAGCTCCCTCATGCAAGTCCTTCCTATCCTTAGTCTCTAGCAAGTCTGATGTAGGAGGGATGTAGTTGTTGTTGTATGGTGGAGGTGTGGTATTGTATCCAATTCCTGGTCTAAGCTTATCATGGATTTGGACCTTTAGAATTGAATCCATGGCTTTTGAAGCATAGGAAAACTTTTCTACATCTAGCTTAACCTTGGCTATCTCTCCTTTCAACTTTTCATTCTCCTCTTTAGACTTTGTCAGTTGAATTTCTAGATCATTTTTCTCCGACTTCCAGTAATTGGTATCATATGTGTGTTGAAGTTCATTGGCTTGGAAACCTTTAATCTGTTCCTCAAACCTCTCAACAATTCTCACATAGTCTTTTCTATCCTTTTCTAATCTCTTCAGGTCATCACTCATACTTTGGTTGTGATCCCTGTACCTTTTAACAGTGTCTATGCAAGTTTGAGAACAGAGATTAGAAAGTACCTCAGTTGGGAGATCAGATACCTCTGCCATGAGAGCTTGATTTTGAATGGCATCTTCTGCTTGATCACTCCAGTCAAACCCCATTCCTTGTTGAGAAACAATGGCTTGAGCAGAGTTTTTGTTCTGATTGAAGCTTCCAGTCTGAGCTTGTTGGTGATTTGTGTGAGACACTCCACTTCTGCATTCCCTGGCAAAGTGTCCCTTCAGATGACACTTATAGCACTCCACCTTTGACTTATCAAATCCTGCTCCATCTTCTCTTCTTTGAGAGAAGTTGTTCCTCCCAGTCCTCTTGATGAACTTCTTCACCCTCAAAGAAAGCATGGCCATCTGCCATTTAATATCCATCTCTTCAAGATCATCAGGATGAAGTTGTTCCAAGTCATCATTGATTAAAGAAGAAGTACCATGGCTGGAAAGAAAGGCTTCAAACACAGATTCATTGCCTTTTTCTTGATTTACTCCATTAGCAGCATTAACTGATTCAGGGTTAGCAGTAGAATCAATTGATGCTGATAGGAGTGCAGCATTATGAACATATCCAGTAGGCTTCTTCTTTGCTTCCACCTCAGATTCAAACACTCTTAGATCATTGTACAGATCATCCAGTTCCTTTTCTTCCAATAAGTCATTCTGTCTGAATGAAACAATGTATATGGTCCATTCATCTCCAAGAGATCTGAGGAACTTTCGATTGACATCATCTTGTTTCATCTGTACTCCAAACGTAGCCAACTCACCAATTAGTTTGTTGAATCTGTCAAAAGTTTGAGTCATAGACTCATTCTTTGAGGATGTAAAATTCTCATATTGCTGCTTGAGAATATCCATTTGATTCATCTTGGTGCTCTTGGTGCCAGCAAATCTCTTCTCTAAGGCATTCCATAGAATCTGAGCATCAGTGCAGTGTTGAAACTGGTGTTGATACTCATTAGGAATGGCCAAAAGCAGAGTGCTTAAGGCTTTCATCTCCTATTGTCTTACTTTCTTCTCACCATCAGTTTTTGGAGGTGGTCTTCTTCCATCTTGTCCAATTTTACCTTCAGCAGAGGGACCATTCTCAACAATGTCCCACATAGAACAGTCTGTAAGGAGGATGTACTGCTTGATCCGAATTTTCCACATGTCAAACTCATTAGGTTTGAGCATGGGAACCTTTGAAACAAAAGTACTGTTTGATTCGCCTGAGTTGTCCATGATGAATGAAGGTTTCTGAGAATACTAGCTCTGATACCACTTGTCAGGATCTAATTCTTAACAAGAATAATGAACTCAGAAACAATAATAAAAAAGTTGTGGAATAACACTTTAATATTCAACAATCAATGTAAGAGTGAATCAGAAATCACAACTTGTAAACTTTATTGAATTATTAAAGTTACAATATTTCAAACAAAACCTCAATCTTGATGAACAGGCTCACCAAGACGAATTCTACTTCTCTAGAACTAGGATTATAAACCTTGAGGTTAATTCTCTCTCTAAAACGTATTAATCAAAAGTTAATTCTATCAAAAACTTCTATACTATTTATACAAGACATATTACAAGATAATTATCAAAATACAATTGATCTTCAGTCCATAATTATCTCCTTTACTTTAGCAAGTCTTCCATACAACTGTCTTCATTCCATACTGAGTCTTCATCTCATAAGCAACACTAACCTTCATCAGAAGTATTAACCATCTTTAGCAGCATTAAACTCATCAGCAGTAGTAATCATGTTGGCAGTAGTAATCCCTTAGCAGTACTAACTACTAGCAGTAATAACTCTCCAAGCAGTACTAACTATTGAAATAGTAGCACTATTTTTCAAGCAGTATTAAATCTACTAGCAGTAGTAATCATGATATACTAGCAGCATTAACCATACTTGAACAAATCTTAAATTCCAAAAAATTATGGATGGTGGCATTTGCCCAAAACTGTCTTTGATGCTCCACATAGATTGTGGGATTGACCGTTAAAGCGTGGGCGATATGTGTGGATTTTAGGAAGTCCACAATCTGATGAAATCCTTCGGCTTGGTTGGGCTTATTCAGCATTGACAACTCATTGTGGTCATCGACAAATACAAGACCTGCCATTTGAGAGAGATTCGACTGCGAACTAGGGTTAAGAGCTTGAAGAGCAAGAACGTTAGCTAGAACTCTAGAGAAAAACGATAAATAAGTGAAAGAAATTCAAAGAGCCGTTTTGATTTTTGACAGACTAAGGGGGTATTTATACAATCAAAAAAACAGTTAAGAGCAGTAATAATTTACATTAGCAGTAGTAACTGACCCCCGCAGTAGTGACTCTTTGAAGTACACTAACTAGCAGTAGTAACACTAACTAGTTGTAGTAATACATACTAGCAGTAGTAATACAGACTAGCAGTAGTAATACAGACTAGCAGTTGTAATACAGACTAGCAGTATTAACACAGACTAGCAGCATTAACACAGACTGGCAGTAGTAACACTAACCAACAGTAGTAACACAGACTAGCAGTGGTAATACAGACTAGCAGTAGTAATACATACTAGCAGTATTAACTATACTTCACTTTTGTTTGGCCTTTCATCCTGAAACACTTAAGCACACAAGGGTTAATAGCACTAATTTAATGAAAGTAAATACTTAAGCACTAACCAGCAGTAGTAACACAGACTAGCAGTGGTAATACAGACTAGCAGTAGTAATACATACTAGCAGTATTAACTATACTTCACTTTTGTTTGGCCTTTCATCCTGAAACACTTAAGCACACAAGGGTTAATAGCACCAATTTAATGAAAGTAAATAAGGTGGAATCTATATAGGTACATAAAGAGAATGAGAATATACTTATTCATTGTTCATCATGCCCACACTTGTGACCAAGAATGTGAATCTACCCACATCAAAAGCTTTTGTGAATAGATCAGCAAACTGGTTACTTGTGTGTACTTTCTGAACCTGAATTAGCTTCTTCTCATTACAGTCTCTGATAAAATGGTACCTTATTTCTATATGCTTTGTTTTTGAATGCTTGACAGGATTATTAACAATGCTAATAGCACTGCTGTTGTCTATGAAATAGGAGTGTGAAGAAATGCCATACCATAGTCCATCATTTGATTCTGAATCCATAGCACTTGTGAGCAGCAGCTTGCAGCAACTATGTATTCTGCTTCTGTTGTTGAAGTGGACACTGTGATTTGCTTCTTACACTGCCATGATACTAGTCTTGCACCCAAAAACTAACATCCTCCAGTTGTAGACTTTCAGTCCAAGTTAGCTCCACCCAAATCACTATCTGAATATGCAAAAAGGTCAAATGGTGAGTCATGAGGATACAAAAGGCCTTATCTGGGTTGACCTTTGAGATATCTGAATATCCTCTTGACTGCTTGAAAATGTGATTGCTTTGGCCTAACTTGAAATCTTGCACACACACAAACAGGGAACATGATATCTGGTCTAGAAGCTGTGAGATACATGAGAGAGCCAATCATGGATCTATAATAATGAACATCCACATCCTCCCCCTCAAGATCTGCAGTGATCTGTTTGTGTGTCTCTATGGGTGTGCTTGCAGGCTTTGAGTATGAGAATCCAAACTTATTAAGAATATCCTGCACATATTTGGATTGGCTTATGAAGATTCCATCTTGTTTCTGCTTAACCTGTAGCCCAAGGAAGAAAGTAAGTTCACCCATAGAACTCATCTTGAATCTCTTATGCATTAATTCTTCAAAATCTCTGCACAATTGATCTTTTGTGGATCCAAAGATGATGTCATCCACATAGATTTGCACTAACAGGATGTCCTTCTTCTTCCTTTGGATGAACAGAGTCTTGTCAATGATTCCTCTCTCAATACCATTTTCCAGGAGATAGGTAGACAATGTGTCATACCAAGCTCTTGGTGCTTGATGTAGTCCATACAGTGCTTTCTTCAATTTGTATACTCTGTCAGGGTACTTGGGATTTTCAAACCCTGGAGGCTGACAGACATATACTTCTTCTTCAATTTTGCCATATAGAAAAGCACTTTTCACATCCATTTGGTAGACTTTGAACTTCATGAAAGAAGCATAGGCTAAAAACAGCCTAATTGCCTCAATCCTAGCCACTGGTGCAAAAACCTCTTCATAATCAATTCCTTCTTCTTGAGTGTACCCATGTGCTACCAATCTAGCCTTGTTCTTGATCACTATCCCTCTCTCATCCTTCTTGTTTCTGAAAATCCATTTTGTCCCTATAGCTCTGTGTCCTTTAGGCAGTTCTACCAAATCCCATACATTTTGCAGTACAAACTGCAACAACTCCTCTTGCATTGCTTCTATCCAGCTTGGATCTTTCATTGCATCATGTGCCTTCTTGGGCTCAACCTGAGATAGAAAGCAAGATAGTAAGCCTGATTGTATGTCTTTTAATCCTCCCAACTTACTCTGATTCCTTGTGATGATTGGAGAATTGATGTCACCAATCACCAACTGAGGAGGATGATCTTTATGCACTTTTGTTTGATGAATAGCCTCTTCATTAATCTCTGCATCCAGATTAGAGTCATTCTTTTCAGGAGATCTGCCACCAAACACTGAGGAATTCTCATCATTAGTATCATCTTCTGCCAATGCAGGCATCTCAGGTTCTAGATGTTCTGAAGTCAAAAGTTTATCCTCCTTTTCACCTCTCTCCTCTTCATTCTGAGCAGTTTCAGTATCCTTTGAATCTGAAGCATCTTTCTTCTCTTGAACACAGAGTTCAATTGGATCTGCTGTAGAGATTGGGAACAGCACAAACTCTTGTCTTTTGTCTCGTACTGATTCTGTCCCTATTCCTGCATTATTCTCATAACTGAAACCCAAAGAATTAGTTAGTGAATCAATGTCAAAAAGCCAATCAGGGCATGTACCAAGTTTATTTGGTGTGCTCTCATTGCATTTGACATTGTCACTTTCCTCAATTATTCTAGAAGAGGTATTAAAAACTCTGTAAGCCTTACTTTGGGATGAGTAACCAACCAGAAATCCATCATCTGTTTTGCTATCAAACTTGCCTAAGTGAGTTTTGGTATTAAGAATTGTGCAAGGACACCTAATTGGTTTGAAAAATCCAATAAAAGGTTTCTTCTTGTTAAAAAGTTCATATGGTATCTTGCCTTGAGATTTAACTATTAGAACCCTGTTTTGAACATAACAAGCAGTATTAACTGCTTCTGCCCAAAATGTGACTGGCAGTTTTGAATCTGCCAACAGGGATCTTGCAGCTTCAATCATTGTCCTATTTCTCCTCTCAGCAACTCCATTCTGTTGAGGGGTCCGAGGATCATGTCCTCCACTAATCTTTCCTCCAGATGGATTATCACCGAATGCAACATGTCCTCCATCTATTCTTTTGAAGTTTTCTAGGCAGGACTTGTTGCCTGTCATGTGCTTAGAGCAACCACTATCAACATGCCAAATGCTCTTCCCTTTTAGCTGTTGGTTGCCCTGCACATAAAGTAGAACAATTAGTTTTTAATAGGAACCCAAGCCAAAGTGGTCTTGGGTTTCCTATTCTCATCAACATATTCACAATCAGTTTTGATGAGCTTTTCAGACTAGGGAATCTTATGGCTTGAATACTTTGTCACAATAATGGGTCTGTTACTGGAAGCAGTACTAACTTGATTGGCATTACTAACTTTGTTAGCAGTACTAACATCATTAACAGTACTAATTGGGTTAGCAGTACTAACTTTGTTAGCAGTACTATCTGGGTTAGCAGTAGTATTGCTTACAACAGCATTATTTCTGTCAGCAGTACTATTTGAAGTAGCAGTACTAACAGTTTTCTTTATTTTTGGAACCCATACCTGGACAAAGTTGTTTGCTTTCTTCTTCATTAAGTTACTCCTTGATTTATTTGGAGTATTTTTCTTTTATTTTGCAAACTTGTTTTGAGCATGAGATTTTATAGGTGCTCTTTTTACATTTTCAGCCATATGATTCCTTCTTTGATTCCTATAACCAACAGGATTTTGTATAACAGGATTTTGAAAATTTATCCTTTGGTTCATAGGATTGAAATAACAGTATTTGGCAATATGATTAAGCTTTCCACAAATAAAACAAGGTTTTGGTCTATTGATTTTACTCAGATCAACCCCTTGTTTTTGTGCCCACTGATTATTCCAGTTTCTTTGATTACCCCTTGTTTTATCATGTTTTTGGGGCTGATGCTGTTTACATGTACAGGGATTCACAACTATGGTCTGCATATAGTGGACTCCCTGTACCTTTCCCTTTTCTCGCTTTGAGCTATCCACCTTTTCACTCTTGATGAATGGTTTACCCCCCTTTCATTAGTAAGGATATGATTTTCTACAGGAATCTCTTCTGCATTCTTACTCTCAGAATTCTCTTCCTCATTCTCTTCTTCAACTACCACACTATCTATAGGATCTACTTCTGTTGCTCCTATAGGTAAGTCCTCCTTATTTTGGTTCTCTAAGAGATCTGAAGAGGGAGGGATGTAATTATTGTTATAAGGTGGAGTTGTTTCATTGTATCCTATACCACTCTTGATCTTATCATGAACTTGAGCTTTAAGAAAAGAGTCCATTGCTTTGGAAGCATAAGAAAACTTCTCAATGTCAAGCTTAGCTTTCTCATACTCACTCTTTATCTTCTCACACTCCTCTTTAGACTTTTCTATTTGAATCTCTAATTGATTTTTCTCCCACTTCCAGTAATTTGTGTCATAGTAATGCTGAAGTTCATTGGCCTTGTAAGCCATGATTTGATCTTCAAACTTCTCAACAATCACTTTATACTCTCTTATATCTCTCTCTAACCTTTTAAGGTCGTCACACATGCTTTGGTTATGATCCTTGTACTTTTGTACAGTCTGAAGACACTCTTTAGTGCACAATTTAGTTTTTACCTCTGTTGGAATATCTGTGCTTGAAGATTCTGAGACTTCTGCCATCAAGGCTTGATTCTAAACAGCTTCTTCTACTTGATCACTCCAATCAAATCCCATTCCTTCTTGAGAAACAAGAGCTTGAGTGGAGTTTATATTGTTTTGGAAGCTTGAGGAATGTGCTTGCTGGTGGTTGCTGCCATGTTGTTGAGGAATTCCTCCTCTGCATTCTTTTGCAAAGTGTCCCATCTTGTGACACTTGTAGCACTCCACCTTTGTCTTGTCAAACCCAGTACCATCTTCTCTCCTCTGAGAAAAGTTGTTCCTTCCAGTCCTCTTTATGAATCTCTTGACCCTCATAGTTAGCATGGCCATCTGCCACTTTATATCTATCTCCTCAAGGTCATCTGCATTAATTTGTTCAAGATCATCATTAATTAAAACATAATTAGCATGACTAGCAAGAAAAGCTTCTAATATAGAGTCATTAGATACATCCTGCTTAGATACATAAGTGTTTGTCCCTGATTCTAGTTTCTAATCTATAACACAATCAAACAAACAAGATTGAACAATCAAATTACCTGTTTGATTACTTGATTTCTCAAATTACACTTTCTCTCTCTAGAACTCTCTCTCTCTAAATCGTATTCTCCAAATCTGTTATATGTTCTAATGTCACACACTTACTAATTACATGAACAAAGCTATTTATACTATTCCTAATACAAAGGAAACTAAAATACAACTAAACAAGTACATTTGACTTATTACAAAAGACTTTGACTTTTAATGAGATTTGACTTTCTTCAGCTTTGACTTTCTCAACTTCGACCTTCAGTAGTCTTGATCTTGTATCCAACAGATTTATGCGCTAACAATCTCCCCCTTTGGATTCAAGATCATTGTTGAAAGATTTAGCAATTCAGTCTTCACTTTAAGCTCTGTCAAAGCAAACTCCCCTTTTTCATTGATGGTCTTCTTTCCAAAACTGTCTTCAAACGATTAACAATCTCCCCAATGCTTGCATAGAACACTTTCAGCCTTTTGGAAAGAAATTATCTTCAGAATCAGCTCGAATGCTTAGCAAATAATCTTCAAAGAAAAATTCCTCAAAATCTTCAGAAATTCTTTGATCATCTTCAAATCTTTATCATTTCTTTGAAACCATCTCCCTTTAACTTCAAAAACTTTAACATTTCTTCATACCATCTCCCCCTTTTTGATGATTTGAGCATTGATATCATCAAAACTTTTTGTCCAAGAAATGTCATTGACCATTCTGATCTGTCAAGAGCCTCTGATTCTGTGATCCATAACCAAGGTTTCATCTAGATCTTTGCAAATCCAGACAAAAAAATAAGAACATGTAACTCCTGAATCAACAGATGAATCAGTTAATATGCCTGTCAGTAACACAAAGTCACTGTGTGTAACGAATACACAATATAAAGGAGCTTTTTGATGTTCACTCCCCAGGGCTTCCATCCAATCATCGAAATACCACAAAGGCAATTTCTATGAATGTTATGACAAAGAAACGAATTCCTTGTGTGCTCGTGCAAGTGTAGAAAGAATTAAGCACGAATAATTGCTTTTATAAGGCTCAACATTGTGTAAACCAATGAGACAACAGTAGATAAACACAGACTCTATGTGCATGATTGAAGTGCGAAGGTGGGGCAGACTTCCTTCTTTTTCAATATCCAGATTTTCCAAATGAAAACCAGATAGATTATATGCTGCGTCCCCTTGAAAATGTGAAACATTTTCTTGTTGAAAAGAAAATGAGTGGTTGGTGGGGATTAAACAAGAGTTGGCATGGGCTATTTGCCTGTTTCAATAACATTCACCAAAGAATTGTGAAATGCTAGTAATGTGGTTGCCCGACTCAGAAAGTAGTTGGTGCAGAGTTTGATATTCTTTTACTCTGATCTCACACTCTCTTTCTTTTTAATCATTAAGCTCACTACTAACCAAACTATCTTTTCCATTTTACCTCATCACACCCACACTCATTTCTTTTAGACTCCTCACACTCAATCACTAAAGGATTAACTTCATGGGTAGGAAACACTGGTTAACGTGAATCCATAGAAGTTTAGTTAAGTCCTAGCACAAAGAACCCAGTCCAATAAAGCATGTGTTGCTCAAATGGTTTAACTATATCAGTTAAATCTCATATACAAATGTCAGATGAATGTATGCTCAAAAAGTAATCATAAAGATATGAGCATTTCTAAACATTGAAGTATTTTCAAACAAGTATATTGAAATGAATGAATATGAATGCAAGAGACTTGTTTGAAAATCTGACATTGTATGAAAATGATCAGAAATGAATGATATAATAATCAAGGCTTATGGTCATGAAAAATGGATATTGTCCATACGAAACAAAATATAGACATTCTTGAAATGACGTTTTGAAATAAAATATCGCTCAAAATTCTTTGAAATACAAGCGGAGTGTCTTACCATTAAAGAAAAATTGTTTCAATTTAGAGACATGGTAAGAACATGTTAAACAAAAATTCAAACCAGTGTGTGTGAATACTTGAAAGTATATAGAAAAGACAATACACAAGTATTTATCTTTGGAAACACACGGTTTGTTTATCAATTACGCACAAAAATAAAATCAAAACATTTAAAATCACACTTCCAAATTATAAAATCTGTTTAAGAATCGGGAAGTGGTTTGAACATTTAAGAATATGTTTTCTATATCTGAAAGTTGTCCTTCTTTCGGATACATTTAAGATTAAGATAAGAAATTTACCTTGTCGCACAATCTTAAATCTCAGAAAGTCAGCTGTAGTCATGTAGATATGATCGTGTCAGCTTCTCTCATCCTGTAAGTCTCAAAGTCTAGTAAAAATTTATTCACAAAATTTATTCAAATAAACGACGGAAAACAGTAAAACAATTATAGAACGAGTTCTGGTCAGAAGTAATCAGAAATCATTGTCTTACTCCTTGTTACTTATAAGCTCCCCCTAAAATCATGCATTGCAAAAATTTTGTCAGTTAAGCAAAATGCAGAAATTAGTTTTACTCCCCCTCTAATAAATGTAGATCATCTAACAATCTTCTCTTACTCCCCCTGAGATCATGAGCAAACCATTAAAGTGCAGTTATCTTTCAGAAATAAAAATAAAGAAAATGATGAAAAATAACAATTTGAAACTTTAGTAGGTAATAACCGATTACGTCTTAAGATTTAACATACCAAGCTTAGAAACAAGAAAATTAAATCTCTTTTCATCTAAGGGTTTGGTAAATAAATCTGCAAGTTGATAATCTGTTTTTACAAAATAAAGTTCAATTGTTCCTTTTTCAACATTATCTTTGATAAAGTGATACCTTACATCAATGTGTTTGGTTTTGGTGTGTTGGACAGGATTAGCAGATATGGCAATTGCGCTCTTCGAGTCACAGTATATCGGAATTTTGTCAAACTTAAAGCCATAGTCTCGTAGCTGTGTGCGCATCCACAATACTTGAGAACAACAACTAGCAGCAGCTACATACTCCGCTTCAGCAGTCGATGTGGAAACGCATAACTGTTTCTTTGAAGCCCAGCTAACGAGCTTGTCTCCAAGGAATTGTACGTGACCAGAAGTACTCTTTCTGTTCAACATACAAGTTGCATGATCTGCATCTGAATATGCAGTCAGTTGAAACCCAGTATCTTTAGGATACCACAAACCAAGGTCTGCAGTCCCCTTCAGATATCTAAAAATCCGTCTGACAGCTGCCAAATGGGATTCTTTGGGAGCAGCTTGATATCTAGAACATAAACATATTGAGAACATAATATCTGGTCTACTAGATGTAAGATACATTAACGATCATATCATACCTCTGTAAGTTCTAACATCAACACTTTTACCCGAAGGATCAGTGTGGATCTTAGTACCAAGTGCCATCGGGGTTCCAATTGATTTACAATTTTCCATTTTGTACTTTCGAAGAATGTCCAAAATGTACTTAGATTGATTTATAAAAATCCCCATAGAAAGTTGTTTAACTTGTAATCCGAGAAAGAAATTCATCTCTCCCATCATACTCATTTGAAAACGTGACACCATGAGGTTAGAAAAGTTTTTGCAATATTTTGGATTAGTAGAACAAAATATTATATCATCAACATAAATCTGAATAAGAATAATATCAGCTTTTTCCTTCTTTATGAATAAAGTGGTATCGATCTTACCTTTAGAGAAACCAGACTTGACCAAGAATTTGGATAAGACGTCATACCAGGCTCGAGGGGCTTGCTTTAATCCATAAAGGGCTTTGTCCAAGATATATACATGATCTGGCTTGTCTTGATTGACGAACCCTTCAGGATGAGACACATACACTTCTTCTTTAAGAATGCCGTTCAGAAAGGCTGTTTTCACATCCATCTGAAAGACTGTGAAGTTCTTATGAGCGGCAGAGGCGAGAAACATTCTGATTGCCTCTATGCGCGTTACTGGAGCATACGTCTTGTCATAATCGATGCCTTCCTCTTTCCGGTAGCCTTTGGCAACAAGTCTAGCTTTGTTTCTGATGACGACACCATCTTCATCCTTTTTGTTCTTGAATACCCACTTAGTGCCAATCACGGTTTTACCTTCCGGTTTAGGAACCAGTCTCCAAACTTTTAGGGCTTCAAACTGATTGATCTCTTCTTGCATGGCAGATACCCAGTCCGAATCAGCAAGAACCTCAGATACTCGAGTTGGCTCAATCTTGCTGAGGAATGAGTCATGCATACACTGATTAAGAGTCGCTGACCTTGTCTGAACAGGCTTGTTGAGATCTCCAATTACTTGGTGTAATGGATGGCCCCTGGTCCAGCGATGCTCATGTGGGAGTGGAGTAGATACTGATTGAATATGATCATCATCTAGAAATCCACTTTCAGAATCTTCAGCTTGAATTACAGGAGGGGGGTTTTCAGTTGAAGTCTCATGTGCAGAAGTATCAGTTGGTACAGCAGATTCAGGCTGTTGATTAGACAATGTTGTACACCCAACTGAAATAATTACTTCTGGATCAATATTAACTTGTGTATCGTCAACTGTAGGAGTAACAATAGGAATATGAGTTTCTGTCTGAACGGGGGATGCTTGTTTAGAAATAACTTCTGAAGTGACTGGATGATAACAACTTGTAACTTCAGACCTGTCAGTCACAGAAGATTTAGATATATTAGACCCAAGAAACTCATCATAAAAGAATTCAAATAACAAATCTAAATCAGTTAAATGTGAAGTAGATGTAGATGCGTTATCCGAATTAGTCGCTGTAGACACAGGTTCTGGACTGATCTGCCCAGAAGCTAATACACCAGTGATAACGCGTTCTGAACTGATTTGATCAGAAGCCATATCTTCATCAAATGTGACATTGACGCTCTCGATAATTGTCTTTTACTTCTTTATATAAACACGATATGCAGCAGAAGTTGAAGAATAACCGATAAAGATGCCTTCATCCGCTTTAGCATTGAATTTATTCAGACTCTCTCTATCGTTAAGCACAAAACATTTACACCCAAATATATGAAAATATTTGATTGTTGGTGCTCTGTTGTTGATCATCTCATATGGAGTCTTTTGAAATCGGCGGTGTATTATGGAACGATTTTGAGTATGGCATGCAGTCGACACAGCTTCAGCCCACAAAAATAGAGGTAGATCCGATTGACTAAGCATAGTCCGAGCGGCCTCGACTAGCGTTCGATTACGTCTTTCTACTACTCCATTTTGTTGAGGCGTTCTGGCAGCAGAATACTGCTGTGAAATCCCAACTGATTCGAGATATTCATCAACAATCTTGTTCTTGAATTCTGTGCCATTGTCAGTTCGAAGGAACTTGACTTGTCGCTGCAGTTTCACCTGGGTCGTCTTTAAGAATGAAATGAGAACTTCCGGTGTATCTTGAGTAATCGTCCACAATGACCAACACGTATTTCTTACCACCCAAACTCTGAGTTCTCATTGGACCACATAAATCTATGTGTATCGGTTCTAACGGAGAACTAGTGCTTGGTTCAGGCTTTGGTTTATGTGCGGCTCTCTTCATCTTACCCTTCTCACAAGCTGCGCATAAGTGTTGTCTTTCATATTTCAGCTCAGGAAGTCCTTTGACCAATTTCCCACGAACCAGCTTGTTGATGTAACGAAAGTTCAAATGAGATAAACGTCTGTGCCAGAGCCAACATTGTTGCTGTGTAGCTTTTGTCATCAAGCATACCTGATTGTCAATCTGAACTTTGGACAAGTTGATGGTGTAGAGGTTTGTCTTTCGATGTCCACCTAAGAGTTCTGTGCCGTCTTCAGTACGAACTGAGCAACTCTTAGACTTGAAGTTGACCTCTAACCCTTTATTGCAGAATTGACCTATGCTGAATAAGTTGTGTCCCAAGCCTTCGACATAACTCACTTTACTGATCGTTATGTTGTCTTGAATGATGTCACCATATCCTAGAATAGGTGAAAGTTGATCGTTTCCAAATCTGACATTGCCACTGAATTTCTCTTTATAGTTAGACAATAAAGCTTTTTGCCCAGTCATATGCTTGGAAAATCCACTGTCCAAGTACCACATATGCCGGGTCTGCAAGAGAAATCAGGCAATAATAGTTTTAGGTACCCATTTGAAAACGGGACCTAACAGTTTAGTACAAGATTTTGGCATCCACTTAAAAATGGACACTCTGTTCTTTTGAAAACTTTTACAAACATTTGACTTTGAAGAATATACATGATAAGATCCATACCAATCAGAAGAATCATGAGAATAAGCAAAGTCAGTTTTCCGATAATTATGATGAAATTTAGTAGTAATAGGAGATAATTGAATCAACTGCTTTATTGAATAACGCTTGTAAGAAGTTACAAGGTTTTGTTTATGAGAAGCACATTGATCAACTACATCAGAATCACTACTAACAGATTTAGTACAAGAATTATCAGTAACTGATTCAGCTATCTCAGCATCCTTCTGTTTTGGTCTCCATTTGGATTGAGCTTTCAGCTTTTTCTTCCTTAAATCTGAAACATAAGATGTAGATTTATTAGGAAAAACAGATTTCTGTGACTGAGGTTTCTTTTGTGTACCAGTGTATTTCTGTTTCTGTAAACGCTGCTTCTTTTGTTTCTTACCATGGGCATAGTAATCAGCAGTTACAGAAACTTTGTCATTACTAACACCACTTGGTAACACTTTGTCATTTTCAAGACAAGTAGAATGATCAGGAAGTTTAGAATGAATGTCAAACATATCAGATTCTTCCATGCTCCCATCATCAGAATTAAAAGAATCATTTGCAAACTCAAATACGTCATCAGAATTATCAGAGAAAATTTGAGGTTCCTTTGAAACTGTAGAACACTTTGTTGATTCTTCTTGAAAAACAGTGTTCTTTATAACTGTAGAAAACACATTTTGTTCTATATCAACCAAAAGTTTTTCATCAGATAAAACATTTTCAAGTTCAACTATTTTCCTTTCAAGAATAGATGTAGGAACATAAACCTTTGCAATCGCAGGTTTTGCCTTCATCTCAGATGCGGAATAACTAACAAAATAGTCTTTTGAAAGAACTTTCGGTGTTTCTGAAAGATAACTATCATTTAACTTGACATAGTTAAATGGTAGTTGCATTTTCTTTTTATTCTTTCTGTTTTCAGTTTCTTTGGCCTCATCTTCATCTGACAATTTGGTAACAAATTTTGGTTTTAAATGAGTATGTTTACCAGCACAAGCAAGAAAATCGTAGTTATAAAGTGTCGGTTGTTTTCTGATGGCTTTCTTAAGATAATGGGGGTTATTAAAACCAAGTCCCCATCTTTGCTTAACATCAGCCTCTTCATCAGGAGCATTAAGAAAAATGGTTTGATCTGTTTGACCTCTTTTATAAAGTTTAACTTCCAAATCATTTACCTTCTTGTTCAAATTCTTGTTTTCAACCTGCAATTTATAAACAGTTAATACAGATTCATTTTTCTCAAACTCATATTTAGAAACCTTAACTTCAAACTCAGAAATCTTCTTTACAAAATCATCTACTTTAGATTTAGAATCAAAATCAGATTTGCGTAAAGAATCAATCAGATCTTTATTTGAAATAACAGACGTATTAAGTTCAAAGATCTTTTTGTTCTTTTTGGCAACCCTTTCCTTTTCCTTTTTCAGATTATTTTGTAAATTTTGAAGCCCAACCACCATGGTTTCCAACTTGGTAATGAAATCTTTTGGAGTTAAGTTTAATACCTCATTAACTGCCTCATCATCTGAATCATCATCTTTTTCTTCTTTGCCCAGGAGACAGATATGAGCATTTTCTTCTTTCTCTTCACCTTCATCCTCGGAATGATCCAACCAAAACTCATCTTCAGCCATTAGAGCAATACCAGCTTCCTGTTGTCTTGCCTAAAGCAACTTGTTCTGATAGTACTGAGAGTTGCGAACTTTCGGCTTTCGACAATCTTTAGCATAATGACCCAACTTGCCACAATTGTAGCATTTGATTGAATCAGTTGTTGGCTTCACAACAGCTGTGTAATCATTCACAAATTTCTTCTTCTCATCCGGTTTCTTCTCACCATACCTATTCTCTTCAAATCTTTTGCCTTCTACCCTCTCTCGGTGCTCGTGGTTCTTTGAACTTGATGACGAATAGCGTTGAGAATTTGATCCCGGATTCTTATAAAATTTCTTCTGAAATGCACGGGTCAGCAATATCATGGCTTGTTTCAGACTTTCGCCATCATCACTATCAGATACAGAACCAGATTCTGAACTTGAACTCACTATCTTTTTCTTCTTCTTCTCAATCTTCTCTTTCTTTTCCTTCTTCTTTTCACCAACAACCAAAGCTATAGGATCAGGAACTTGTATTGCCTTCTTCTTCTCAACTCTTTTCTCTTCAACCTCTTCTTCATTCTGTTTCAGGGTCTCATAAACTTCATGAAGAGGGATTTCATTCAAATCTTTCATTTGTTTCATCCTTCTTGTGTGCTTTTTCCATTCAGGACGAAGGATGCTCAAAAATTTCACATTGTTTTCCAACTACTTCTTCTTGACTTTGTTCTTAGTCAACTCATTCAGAAGCAAAGTAAATCTCTCATATGTGTCTTCTAAGCTCTCATTCTCCTTTGCCTTGAATTCCTCATAGTTATTGATACAGTTGGCCACCTTTATTTGATTCCCTATTTTTGATCCCATCATCATCTTTTCCAATTGATTCCACATCAGTTTAGCATCATGTTTGAAGCTGTCAATCTTGATGTAGATATCATTTGGAATGCTTTGGAGTAAAAGAGATCTCGCTTGCTTGTCATCTTTAAATCTACTCTTTTGTTCTTCTGAATACTGAGAATAATCAACTTTAACTTGTTTTGTCTTTTCTTCCTTTTCTACATCCCCATGTCCACTATCAGAAGAATCATCAGCATCATCATCTGGTACATTGACAGTGACTGGTTTCATCGGACCTTCAGTAATAGACAGAAGTATATTTTCTCCATTTGAGTGCCGGTCCACGAAATCCAAAAATCTATTCTTCCATTGTTCATATTCGCCCTTGAATAAAACTGGAGGCTTGACATCTGTTCCGATTGAGAGTGCATCTTTGGAGTCATCTCGTTTAAACCTGTTTAAAAAAATATAACAATAAGAAACTAGAACTGATCGTTAGTCCAAAATATGAAATCACAAGAAAAATCTTAAAAAAAATTTCAGAGATTTTGATCACAGAAAGAACAATTTCCCCCTAAGCGGGGTCGAGGGGCAACGCCCCTAGAGAAAAAAAATTCACTATTCAAGGCCATATTACAGTTTTGAAAAATTCGAAAAAAAATTGACTAAGTGTCAGAACTCGCAAGTTACTATTGAACTCGCAAGCCCTAAAACTCGCAGACTGAAGAACTCGCAGACTAAGACTTGCGCGTTCTATAAATTCTCAACCAAACGCGCAGACAAACTCGCAAGCAAACTCGCAAGAAAACTCGCAGATATTTGCGCGTTTTGAGAAACTCGCAAGCAAATACGCAGATCAAACTCGCAGATCAAACTCGCAAGCGCCTAAACTCGCTAACCACTGTTCACACTAGAACTTGCTAACTGTGATGTGCGCGTTTCCCAAACTCGCAGATCAAAGCTTGCGCGTTTGAACTAAACTCGCTAGCCACTCTTGCGCGTTTCAACACTTAGAATTATTTTCTGAATTTTTCAAACTCGCAGGTCGATAAACTCGTTGATCACTGTTTCTTCTTAAACTCGCTAGCTTCAATTAGCGAGTTTGATGAACTCGCTGGCCACTACTAGCGCGTTTCTTAAAACTCGCAAGTAGCCTTGCGCGTTTTAGACCAAATTCTTCCTTCGACTTGCGCGTTCTACCCTGATGAACCTTGCGCGTTTCACGAAGAACTTGCGCGTTTTGGCGATCTAGCGCGTTCTTCCGTTTTTCGACCCAAAAACCATCTTGTTCACCTTAAGTCGATCTTTTCTTGTCCAATTGATCTGTAACTTTGCAGAATCCTTTGTAATCAACCCAAGAACAAGTTCCAATACACGATTTTTACAATTAAACAATTACAAACCAAAAAGATTGATGAAACAGTGACTAACGACTCGTGTACAAAAACTCGACCAAAATCACAAATTCGATTGTAATTACAGTGCAATACGAAAATTAAAGTACATAGACTCGATCTAATACACTTTGCGATCAAAACCTAATCAAAATTTGCTCCAAAAACTCACAGAAACTCAGAGTTCGAAATTTCTTGAAAGAACAGTAACGAACCAAACTTTCTTGATCTGATTTCACTTTGAATCTGCTCTTATACCAATTGTTTGTCCCTGATTCTAGTTTCTAATCTATAACACAATCAAACAAACAAGATTGAACAATCAAATTACCTGTTTGATTACTTGATTTCTCAAATTACACTTTCTCTCTCTAGAACTCTCTCTCTCTAAATCGTATTCTCCAAATCTGTTATATGTTCTAATGTCACACACTTACTAATTACAAGAACAAAGCTATTTATACTATTCCTGATACAAAGGAAACTAAAATACAACTAAACAAGTACATTTGACTTATTACAAAAGACTTTGACTTTTAATGAGATTTGACTTTCTTCAGCTTTGACTTTCTCAACTTTGACCTTCAGTAGTCTTGATCTTGTATCCAACAGATTTATGCGCTAACAATAAGCAGTACTAACTTATTCTGTATTAGCAGCAGAATCAGTAGAAGAAGAAGATGATAAAAGAGCAGCATTATGAGTGTATCCAGATGGTCTTTTCTTGGCTTCAACTTCAGCCTCAAACACCCTTAAGTCATTATAAAGATCGTCTAGTTCTTTGTCCTCCAGCTTGTCATTCTGTCTCAAGGAGACAGTATACATGGTCCATTCATCTCCAAGGGACCTTAAGAACTTTCTGTTTACATCATCTTGATCAATCTGCACTCCAACAGTAGCTAGTTCACCAATCAGCTTGTTAAACCTGTCAAAAGTTTGAATCATGGACTCATTCTTAGTTGACATGAAGTTTTCATACAGTTGCTTCAATATTGCCTTCTGATTTTTCTTGGTACTTTTGGTACCAGAGAATCTCTTCTCTAGAGCATTCCAAAGCATCTGGGCATCAGTGCAATTGTAGAATTGGTGTTGATACTCATTAGGAATAGCCAAGAGCAGTGTGCTCAAGGCTTTCATCTCTGTCTGCCTTATCTTCCTCTCTCCATCCGTCTTTGGTGGGATTCTTTTTCCATCTTCACCTATCTTTCCTTCATTATATGGGCCATTCTCAATGATGTCCCACATAGAGTAATCTGTGAGAAGTATGTATTGCCTGATCCTAATCTTCCACATGTCAAACTCATTAGATCTGAGCATTGGAACCTTTGAGACCAGAACGCTATCACTTGAACCGTCCATGATGATTGTTGTTTTTCTGAGTTTAACAAAGCTCTGATACCACTTGTCAGGATCGAAATTCAAACAAGAATTTAATTCACACACACTCAGAATCAATGCTAAAGAAGTTGCGTAAAAACACCTTAACACTAACAATCAATGAAACAATATATGCACTTAAATCACAAGTTATATTGATTAAACTTGATGATTACACACAAAAACCTCAATCTGTTGAACAGGCTCAACAGACGTTCTATACTTCTCTATAGAAAGGATTCTATTGATCTTGAGGTTAATATCTCTAACAAAACATATTGAATAATCTATATTCTATTCTATCAAAGACTTCTATACTATATATACAAGACTGATTACAAAATAATTATCAAAATAAATTGATCTTCAGTCCATAATTATCTCCTTTACTTTAGCTTCAATCTATACAGTTGTCTTCATTCCCATACGGAGTCTTCATATGACTAGTTGCTGTGGCCTATAATCTGTTCATCATTGTTCATATTTACTTGTGATTGCACTGCACTGGGATCTACAATTGGTATCAGAGCAGATAGGCAAAAAGGTTTGATCCAGTAAAAAGGTTTGTCTGAAACCCTAAGATCAATTACTCGTGTTAATTGCTTTACTTGCTTTAATTGATTGTTAGTGGTTACATTCTGTGTTATCTGTTTGATCGATATCTGTTTAGTTAAGTTTTTTTCTGGTTTTATTCGATCGAATTTTTTTTGGAAAAACAGTAAGATTTCTTTTCGGTCGATTAATTTTCTGGAAATTTTTTTTGTTCGGTCGATTATTATTGATGCTTATCGGTCTATGTGTATTGGGTCTAATGGTTACTGTTGATTGTTGATTGGTTGAATCGATTTTTGTGTGTTTCTTTCTGTGTTTCTTTCGATCGAAGGATCGAAGGATCTGGGTTTGGTTTCGGTCGAATCCCATAAATTCTTTGGGTTCTTCGGTCGATTCTTCGTGTTCTTCGGTCGTTTTTGGTTAATTGATCTTATCTGTTTATCGTTTTAATTGTCTTTCAACCTGGGCCCTTCGACCGGATACTGGTATATCCGGTCTTACACCTTCGACCGGATACTTGTATATCCGGTCTTACACCTTCGACCGGATACTTGTATCTCCGGTCTTACACCTTCGACCGGATACGTGTATCCCCGGTCTTGTCATTCGACCGGATACGTGTATCCCCGGTCTTGTCATTCGACCGGATAAGTGTATCCCCGGTCCTGTCATTCGACCGGATACCTGCTTACTCCGGTCTTACCTTCGACCGGTATCTTGCATACTCCGGTCTTTTCGTTTGACCTGATATTCTGTTAGACCAAGTGTTTATGTGTTTCTCCTATTTTTATTATATTTGGATCATCCTTCTTGCCTAACGATCATTACAGTGCTCTTAAGTTAAGAAGTAAAGATGAACTCAAGGGATGCTCTAGCCATCGGTTCTGACCAAAAGCCCCCGGTGCTCTTTCGGGGAGAGTACCCTCAGTGGCATGACCGATTTATGAACTTCATAGAAGCAAAATCCAACTATGAAGAAATATACAAATGCCTGACTGAGGGTCCACAAGATTGGCCAATGAAAGTGGTACCGGGAAACCCAGCTGAAGGAAGGCCAGAGCAACAGATTCGGAAATCTATTGGTGATTTTACTAAGGAGGAAAAGGAAATGTACGAAGCAGAAAAGCTTGCAAAATCGTACCTTCTTCAAAGTCTACCGAATGACATCTATGCTTGTATAGATAGCTTCAAGGATTCATCGAAAAAGATGTGGGACCAAATAGAGAAGATGATGATGGGAAGCCACATCAATAACCAGCTAAAGGTGACCAACTGTATCACCAGATATGATGGGTTTAAAGCAAGAAAAATTGAAACGCTGACGGAAACCTACGAGAGGTTTAATATGCTTCTGAATGATCTTCAGAAAAATAAGATCACAAAGACGAACACGGAAAACAACATAAAGTTTATGAACAACTTACAGCCTGAGTGGAAACCGTTCGTCTCCCATATACGCCACACTCAGACCCTGGAGAAGCTGTACCTTCACGAACTCTATGAAATGCTGCTCCAGGACGAAGAAGAAGTGATGGAGCTTATTGGGAAAGCAGAGGAAAAGCCAGCAGCTGATCAATTAGCACTCGTATCTGAGAGAAGAGGCAAGTCCGTCAGCCGATCATCGGGAAAAGAGCCCGTGCTGAGTGATTCTGAACCTGAAGATCCCGATAGCGACTCGGATCCAGAACTTGCCAAGATGAAAGAAGCAATGGTGTTTCTCACTCAAGAATTTCAAAAGAGGAAGTTTTTTAACAAGTCCTCCAACAAGCAAAGAGTCTCTACTCGATGTGATCATCGAGAAAAGTCTGAAGGTAATAGTCGCTTTGAAGCTGTTAAGAAGTCTGACAAGAGAAATGAAGAAAAGCCGAAAGACAAGCCGATCAAATGCTACAACTGTGGTCGGTTAGGTCATTTCGCCAAGGATTGTCGCAAGCCAATTGTGCGTAACACCGACTACTACCGGGCCAAGCTGCTTCTTGCCAAAGAAAAGGAAGTCGGTAAAGCTCTAATGGCTGAAGACGATTACTGGTTGCAAGGTCGGATGAAGAACCTGAGGATGCTGAAGCTCATTTGTGTTTCATGGGCAACCATTCATCACCATCCGACACTGATGAAGAAGATCACAATGCTCCTTGCCAGGTATGTGCCCCTTTTCATGAAGCTTTACTTGATCAAATGCAACTCTCAATGCACAAACTTGATTCTTACTGTTTGTCCCAATACGCAATCATTCAATCAAGCAATCGCATAAACAATATAATAAATCAAACCTTATATTGATATTCAATGGATTCAAAGGATTACAATGTTGAAATCGAAATCCTCTCTTTCTCTCTTTCTTGTTCACGGCGCCACACCACCACCACCACTAATCTATCTCTATGATAATATTGCAATTAAGTACCTTAAACCTTAATTAACTCTAAAACAAACTATTTATACTTAGCCCATATAGCCTAATGGGCTTGCAAGGCTTAGGCCCAACTACAAACTAAACTTATTTAACTAAAATAAAAGACTAATAAATAAAATACGTAAAAATACTTTTGACTAATTATTACAAAAGGACCCTAGACTATTTGCTGAGACGACTTTAACAGCTTTAACTTCAGATTTCCATCTTCAAATAATTATGATCTTGAATCCAATAAATATGTGCTTTAACAATCTCCCCCTTTGGATCAAGATCATTCTTTAAGCCCAGAAAATGTAATCTTCCTCTTTGTCTTCAGAATATAGCAATCTCCCCAATCGAAGAAATTATCTCCAGTAAAGCATCTTCAAGGAAAATTTCTTCATATCAGCATATCTTCAATATCTTCAGAATATTTTCCATTTCTTGATTGACGCTTCTCCCCCTTTTTGATGAAAAGAGTTCAGCAAAACGTGTCTTCAAGAAATTTCTTCCACCATTGATCTTGCAAACAGAACCACTGATTATCCGTCAATTCATTAATATGTTCATCCAGATCTTTGCAAATCTAGACAATATATAGAATGAAGTGTAACTCCTGAATCAACAAATGAATCAGTTAAAATTGCCTGTCAGTAACACAAAGTCACTGTATGTAACGAATACACAATATAAAGGAGCTTGTATGATGTTCACTCCCCCAGGGCTTCCATTCAATCATCGAAAAAACACAAAGGTAATTTCTATGAACGTTATGACAAAGAAACAAATTCTTTGTGTGTTCGTGCAAGTGATAGAATAAATTAAGCAGATGATGTTTGCTTATAAGGCTCAAATAAGTGTAAACCACTGAGACAAGTAGTTCAACACAGACTCAATGTGCATTAGTAAAGTGTGAAGGTGGGGCAGACTTCCTTCTTTTCAATATCCAGATTTTCCAAATGAAAATCAGATAGCATATGTTTTGCGTCCCCTTTGAAAATGAAACATTTTCTTGTTGAGAAGAAAATGAGTAGATGGTGGGGTAAAGTCAAGAGTTGGCATGGGCTAGTTGCATGTTTCAATAATGTTCACCAAGAATTGTGAAGCATTAGAAATGTGGCTGCCCGACTCAGAAAGTAATTGGTGCAGAGTTTAAAAAATCTTTTACTCTGATCTCACACCCTCTTTCTTTTTAATTTTTAAGCTCACAGCTAACCGAACTCTCTTTTGACATATTCTCTCATCACACATCCCACGCTCATTTCTTTTTGGACTCCTCACATTCTTTCACTACAGGATTAACTTCTTGGGTAGGAAACACTGGTTAACGTGAATCCATAGAAGTTTCTTTTAAGTCCTAGCACACTGATCCCATGTTTTCCTAAGAAGCAAAAGTTGCTCAGAAGATTTAACTTTATCAGTTAAAGCTTAATGATGAAGCAGAAAACATTTAAAATCACACTTCCAAATCAAGAAATCTTTTTGAGAATTGGGAAGTGGTTTGAACAATGAAGAACATGTTTTCTTCTGATTGAAAGTTGTCCTTCTTTCAACCATGGAGGAGATGAAGAGAAAGAAATTATACCTTTCGAGTACAGTCTTACATCTCACGAAGTCAAGCTTAAAGTCATAAAGATATGATCTTTGAAGCATCTCTCAACCTACAAAAGTCTAAAAGTCTAGTCAAAGTAACTTTATTCACTGAAATTGAAATGACATAAAGCAGTAAAACAATTGATGTACGAGTTCTGATCAGAAATAATCAGAAGTCATCGCCATACGCCTTTGACTTGATCGCTCCCCCTAAAATTATGCACTACTAACACATTGATCAGTAAGTACAATGCATTCATAATTGCTCCCCCTCAAACTAACATTGATCATCTATAAGATACTTTTCACACTCCCCCTGAGATCATGAACAAACTATTAAAGAGCAGGTATCATGCGGAAATAATAAGAAAGAAATGATAAAGAAATACAATAAGAAACTTTAATAGGTAACCACCGATTAGGTCTTAAGATTTAGCATACCAAGTCTTGAGACAAGAAAATTAAATCTCTTTTCGTCTAAAGGTTTGGTAAACAGATCTGCAAGCTGATAATCGGTTTTTACAAAGTAAAGTTCAATTATTCCCTTTTCTACATTATCTTTTATAAAATGATACCTCACATCTATGTGTTTGGTCTTTGTATGTTGAACAGGGTTAGCGGAAATCGCAATAGCGCTCTTCGAATCACAATAGATCGGGATTCTATTGAAATGAAACCCATAGTCTCGCAGTTGTGTTCTCATCCACAAGACCTGAGAACAACAGCTAGCAGCAGCTACATATTCCGCTTCGGCCGTTGATGTGGAGACACATAATTGCTTCTTCGAAGCCCAACTGACGAGTTTATCTCCGAGGAATTGTATATGACCCGAGGTGCTTTTCCTGTCTAACATGCAACCAGCATGATCTGCGTCTGAATAAGATGTTAGTTCAAAGCTTGTATCCTTAGTATACCACAGACCAAGATCTGCAGTCCCCTTCAGATACCTGAAAATCCGCTTTACAGCAGACAAATGGGATTCTTTAGGATTGGCCTGATATCTAGCACATAAGCATGTAGAAAACATTATATCCGGCCTACTTGAAGTGAGATACATTAAGGAACCTATCATCCCTCTGTAAGTCCTAACATCAACAGCCTTTCCCGAAAGATCGGTGCCAATCTTAGTACCAGGTGCCATTGGGGTACCAATCGGTTTACAATCTTCCATTTTGAACTTCCGAAGAATATCCAGAATGTATTTAGATTGATTGATAAAAATCCCCGTTGAAAATTGTTTGACTTGCAATCCGAGAAAGAAATTCATCTCTCCCATCATGCTCATTTGAAAACGAGACACCATGAGGTTTGCAAAGTTCCTACAGTACTTAGGATTTGTAGAACCAAAAATAATATCATCCACATATATTTGAATAAGAATGATATCGCCTTTATCCTTTTTAATAAAAAGAGTGTCAGGATCGAATTCTCAACAAGAATTAATTCTCAGAAACAATATCAAAGAAGTTTGCGGAATAACACTTTGATATTTAATCAACCAGAAAATCAACACAGTAGATATGAAGAACAAACTGTAAACTTGTATTGAATGCTTTGAAGTTACAAGATTACTCACTCAACCTCAATATTGATGAACAGGCTCACCAATACGAATTCTACTTCTCTAGAATTAGGATCTATGCCTTGAGGTTGATTTTCTCTCTGAAAGAAAAACTTAGAATGAATAAAATTAATCTCTATCTAAACTATTCTATCAAATCTATACATATACTGAATAAAAAGATAATTACAATAAATAAAATATCTTCAGTATATCTTCCATCATTATCTTCAAGCTTCCATGTATATCTCTAAGCTTCCATGTATATCTCTAAGCTTCCATGTATATCTCTAAGCTTCCATGTATATCTTCAGATTATCCAGCTGTTATCCTTTCATGCAGATCTCCATCTTATAAGCAGTATTAATCATAAGAAGCATTAATACTCTGAGCAGTATTAACTCTAGCAGTACTAACCATGCTCAGCAGCATTAATCTCTTCAAGCAGTACTAACTTATATCAGAAGTACTAACTAGAAGTATTAACAACTAGAAGTATTAACTGTTTTCTTCTAGCAGCATTAACTAGAAGCATTAATATCAGAAGTACTAACTAGAAGTATTAACAACTAGAAGTATTAACTGTTTTCTTCTAGCAGCATTAACTACAACTAGCAACATTAACCACAGAAGTAGTAACCTTGTTGAACTAGAAGTAGTAACCATGTTGAACTAGAAGTAGTAACCATCCTTGGCATATTTCAGACCCAACAATCTCCCCCTAACTTAACTTTTCAAAACTGAGAAGTTAAGTTCTTCAACATAAGGTCTTTATGATAATTTCAAAACTTTCTGCAATTACTAGTTCTTCTTGATTCAGTTTCTGCTGTTATCTTCTTTTCTGTTTCTGATGTAGCTACTGCTTTATTTCAGCTTCTTCACTTATCTCCCCCTCAAAATAAGATTTCATATCAATACAAACTTTAATTTTCTTCTTTTTCAGTACCAGCTTCTTGAAATGATCTATCTGCTAGTGATAAGAAGTGATTACCTTTTCATCTCTTTTATCTTCATAATTTGATTGTGAACTTTCAGACTAATTGTACCAAGTGTATCCATCAATTCTTTGTAGTTAAACTGTCCTCACCTCCTTTAGGTGTGTTTACCACCCTTGAAGGATCCTTGGATCTTTTAGTAGAGATCTTCTGCCTAGCAAAAGCACCTTCTACTCCCTTGGTTTCTTGGCACCTGGGACCTTTAGATAATTACTCATCTAAAGTTGCCATGGGGAAGGTCTTAGATATGTTCACACTGTCCTGTCATGCACTTTGTGCAAAGTCAGTAGTGTGAGCCTTACAACCCATATGCTCTTGCATCTCCTTATTGAGCACCTTCTTGGGGTTGGGAGACACCCCTATGGTTTCCCTTTGGATATTCTCTGATGAAAAATGCTCCATCAGAGGGCTTGTAGGTTTTGAGGTTTAAGATACAAGAAGGGAAGGAACCTTCAGTATCTTTTCCTTATATAATATAGTAATGGGGAATGTTGGTTTGACAAAAGGAATCTGAAGATTTATGCTTGGTAGTGGAAGGTGTGGATAGGTCATCAGTGGGTTGGTCTAATGAGGGCTTTGACCCTGATGCCTTACCTTCTTGATTGTGGGACATCACCATCATTGTAGAGAACAATGGTGTGTCAACTCCTTCCGAGTCCTTAGCAGATCTCTTCATGATTGAAAAGACCTTGCCCTTAGGGGTTTTAGGTACATATATCTCATTAAAATGAGGTTAATCCGTCAATTCCTTATCAAGTACTTCTTGTACAAACCTTGGATACAGATAAAAGCTTTTTAATTGATATCCAGGTTTGACATTAAATCATTGAAGATCATTTTTAGGTATAGAAACCTTACATTAGCAGTAGTAACACTTATCAGCAGCATTAACACAGACTGGCAGTATTAACACATACCAGCAGCATTAACACAGTCTGACAGTATTCATTGAGCTAGAAGTACTAACTACCTTTCAGTATTAGCAACCTGAAACACTTACAGACACAAGGTTAGTAGTACCATATACCATAAAATTTTCAAAAGTTACTTTATCTTTTGAAACTATACCTTTTTCACTTTTCTTACCTTCTGCTGGATCAAAAGTAACATGTCCTCCATCAAATCTTTTAAAGAATTTGAAGGCAATCCATGTTCCTTGTTATGTGCCAAGAGCAATCATTATCTTCATTCCAAATGCTCTTCCTCTTGAGCTTTTGATTGCCCTGCACACTTGATAAATCAGTTAGTCTTTGAGGGAACCCAAGCCAAAGTGGTCTTGGGTTGTCCTTTCTCATTTATATAATCTGTCAGTTTGGTCTGGATGAGTTGTTTAGGAATCTCATGGCTGGAATACTTTGTCAAGATTATAGGCTTTGCAACATTAATACTAGTAGAAGCACTATCCTTGTTAGCAGTAGTATTGGTTGCAGCAGCACTATTTCTGTTAGCAGTACTATCTGGGATAGCAGTACTAACAGGTTTCTTTACAATTGGAACCCAAACTTGAACAAAGTTGTTTGCTTTCTTTGTCTTAAAATTACTCCTTGGCTTATCTGGAGCATTTTTTCTTTGTATTAGCAAACTTGTTCTGAGCATGAGACTTTAAAGGTGCTCTTTTCTCAGCCAATTGATTCCTTCTTTTATTCCTATAACCAAAAGAGTTTTGTGGTTTTCTTTGAAAAGTGACTCTTTGGTTGATAGGGTTGAAATAACAGTGTTTGGCAAGATGATTCAATTTGCCACAGATAAAACAAGGTTTTGGTCTATTGATTTTACTCAAATCAACCCCTTGTTTTTGTGCCCATTGATTATTCCAGTTTCTCTGATTTCCCCTTGGTTTATCATGTTTTTGGGGCTCAGATTTATTGCAAGAACACTGTTTACAAGGGACAGGATTCACAACTGTGGTTTGCTTATAATGGACCTTCTCAGACTTTCCCTCAGTCTTCTCAATGTCCTTAGATTTGACCCAAGTCTTTCCACATCCCTCATTGGTGATAATGTGATTTTCTAGAGGAATCTCACCACTCCCAGTGTTCTCCTTACTCTTTTCACTAGAGTTATTTTCTTCAGAGTCTGTTTCAACCACCACTTTGTCTAAAGGATCTACCTTAGTGGCTCCAACAGGCAATTCCTTCCTATCCTTGGTCTCTAGTAAGTTTGATATAGGAGGAATGTAATTGTTGTTGTATGGTGGTGGTGTGGTGTTATAGCCTATTCCTCTTCTAAGTTTGTCATGGATTTGAGTTTGGAGCAAAGAGTCCATTGCTTTAGAAGCATTTGAAAATTTCTCAATATCCAGCTTGGCTTTCTCAAACTCACTCTTTATCTTCTCATTCTCCTCTTTAAACTTTTTCAGTTGAAGTTCTAGGTCATTCTTCTCCCACTTCCAGTAATTTGTATCATAAGAATGTTGAAGTTCATTGGCTTGGAAAACTTTGATCTGTTCCTCAAAACTCTCAACAATTCTTACATAGTCTTTTATATCTCTCTCTAATCTTTTAAGGTCATCACTCATTGTCTGGTTGTGATCCCTGTACCTTTTAACAGTTTCCATACAAGTTTTAGAGCAAAGATTAGATATTACCTCTGTGGGGATTTCTGTGCTTGAAGAATCTGAAACTTTAGCCATTGATGATTTTTGATTTCAAGGAAGAATGATGATTGCAGGTTTCTGAGAATACTAGCTCTGATACCACTTGTCAGGATCGAATTCTCAACAAGAATTAATTCTCAGAAACAATATCAAAGAAGTTTGCGGAATAACACTTTGATATTTAATCAACCAGAAAATCAACACAGTAGATATGAAGAACAAACTGTAAACTTGTATTGAATGCTTTGAAGTTACAAGATTACTCACTCAACCTCAATATTGATGAACAGGCTCACCAATACGAATTCTACTTCTCTAGAATTAGGATCTATGCCTTGAGGTTGATTTTCTCTCTAAAAGAAAAACTTAGAATGAATAAAATTAATCTCTATCTAAACTATTCTATCAAATCTATACATATACTGAATTAAAAGATAATTACAATAAATAAAATATCTTCAGTATATCTTCCATCATTATCTTCAAGCTTCCATGTATATCTCTAAGCTTCCATGTATATCTCTAAGCTTCCATGTATATCTCTAAGCTTCCATGTATATCTTCAGATTATCCAGCTGTTATCCTTTCATGCAGATCTCCATCTTATAAGCAGTATTAATCATAAGCAGCATTAATACTCTGAGCAGTATTAACTCTAGCAGTACTAACCATGCTCAGCAGCATTAATCTCTTCAAGCAGTACTAACTTATATCAGAAGTACTAACTAGAAGTATTAACAACTAGAAGTATTAACTGTTTTCTTCTAGCAGCATTAACTAGAAGCATTAATATCAGAAGTACTAACTAGAAGTATTAACTGTTTTCTTCTAGCAGCATTAACTACAACTAGCAACATTAACCACAGAAGTAGTAACCTTGTTGAACTAGAAGTAGTAACCATGTTGAAGTAGAAGTAGTAACCATGTTGAACTAGAAGTAGTAACCATCCTTGGCATATTTCAGACCCAACAAAGAGTGGTATCAACCGTACCTTTTGCGAAACCCGATTTAACCAAGAATTGGGATACAATATCATACCAGGTGCGAGGAGCTTGTTTCAGTCCATAAAGAGCTTTATCCAAGATGTAGACATGGTTCGGCTTATCTGGATTTACAAACCCTTCTGGTTGTGAGACATAGACTTCTTCCTTGAGTACTCCATTCAGAAAAGCTGTCTTCACGTCCATTTGATAGACGGTGAAGTTCTTGTAGGTTGCGTAGGCTAAGAACATCCGAATTGCCTCTATACGTGCCACTAGAGCATAAGTATCATCGTAGTCTATCCCTTCCTCTTGCCTATATCCCTTGGCGACAAGTCGTGCTTTGTTTCGGATAACGATGCCATCTTCATCTTTCTTGTTTTTGAACACCCATTTCGTACCAATGATGGTTTTACCTTGCGGTTTGGGTACGAGTCTCCAGACTTTCAGTGCTTCAAACTGATTCAGCTCATCTTGCATCGCAGTTACCCAATCTGAATCGGCAAGGGCCTCAGATACGCGTGTAGGCTCGATCTTGCTCAGAAAGGATTCATACATACAAAGATTTGATGATGCGGACCTAGTTTGCACCGGTGCAGAAGGATCTCCAATAATTTGATGTATCGGGTGCTCTTTGGTCCACTTATGTTCATGAGGGAGTGGATTAGATGCATGTTGATCATTGTCCGCATCTAGGAATCCACTGGTATCTCCTTCAGATGGTTCAGAATTAACGGGGGTATCAGTTGAAGTAGTCGTTGCAGAAGTTGCAGTAGGTACAACTTGGTCAATCTGTTGATCGGTCCTTACAGTACATCCTACGGAGTCAGCTACTTCTGTCTCGGCATTGTTGGTCACAACTTCAACTGTTGGAGTAGACTTTTGAACTGGAACTTCTTGCTGAATAGGGGAACCATATTCAGTAGAGATATCGGAAGTGGTCGGATGAGTAGTCATCGAGTCTTCTATTCTGTCAACCACAACAGAGTTAGGCAATTTAGAACCAAGAAATTCATCATAGAACAGTTCAAATAATAAATCCAAATCAGATAAATTAGAAGTAGACGACAAAGCTCCATCTGATTTGTTCTCTTGAGGTGCAGGTCCTGGACTGGTTGGTCCAGAAGCTAAAACTCCAGTAATTACGGGTTCTGAATTGATGTGCTCAGAAGACATTTCCCCATCGAATGTAACATTGACGCTCTCGATCACTGTCTTCGACTTCTTTAAATAAACACGATATGCAGACGATGTAGAGGAATAACCAACAAAGATGCCTTCATCCGCCTTAGCACTGAACTTGTTCAGATTCTCTCGGTCGTTTAGAACATAACACGTACAACCAAAAACATGAAAATATTTAATGGTTGGTGTGCGGTTGTTGATCAACGCATACGGAGTTTTCTGAAATCGGTGGTGTATCATGGAGCGATTCTGAGTGTGACACGCAGTCGATACAACTTCAGCCCACAAAAATAAAGGTAATTCAGATTGGCTGAGCATTGTTCGAGTGGCCTCGACAAGTGTACGATTTCGCCTTTCGACGACGCCGTTCTGTTGAGGTGTGCGAGCAGCAGAGTACTGATGTGATATGCCGACTGATTCGAGATATTCTTCGACTGTCTTGTTCTTGAACTCTGTGCCGTTGTCAGTCCTGAGAATCTTGACTTGTTTTTGCAGATTGACTTGGGTCGTCTTCAAGAATGTAATGAGGACTTCGGACGTCTCATCTTTAGACCGTAGGAACTTGACCCAAGTGTATCGCGTATAGTCATCCACGATTACCAACACATACTTCTTTCCTCCTAAGCTTTGCGTTCGCATAGGACCGCATAGATCCATATGCAACAACTCTAATGGAGAGCTGGTACTCGGTTCAGGCTTTGGTTTGTGTGGGGCTCTCTTCATCTTTCCCTTTTCACACGCTGTACATAGATGTTCTTTCTCATACTTCAGCTCTGGAAGACCTTTCACTAGCTTACCACTGACCAGCTTGTTGATGTACCGAAAGTTGAGGTGAGAAAGCCGTCGATGCCATAACCAGCTTTGTTGCATCGAGGCCTTTGATAGTAGGCAGACCTGATTGTCAGCCTGGACCTTTGACAAATTGATGGTGTAGAGGTTTGACTTGCGAGATCCGACCAGGAGTTCTTTTCCTTCTTCAGTGCGTACTGAACATGTCTTGGCCTTGAAATTAACCTCTAAATCTTTGTCGCAGAACTGACCAATGCTGAACAGGTTGTGCCCTAAGCCTTCAACGTAACTCACCTTCTTGATCGTAAGATTTTCATGTACAACATTACCATATCCCAGAATAGGTGAAAACTGATCATTTCCGAAACGAACTGTGCCGCAGTATTTGTCCTTATAATTAGACAACATACTCTTCTGCCCGGTCATATGTTTGGAGCACCCACTATCCAAATACCACATATGACGGGTCTGCACAAAACAAATCAAGAAAGAAGAGGTTTAGGAACCCATTTAAAAATGGGACCTCCACTGTTAGTACTTGATTTTGGCACCCATTTAAAATTGGGCCCGCTTTTTCCTTGAAAACCATAATCATGATGATAACGATAAGATGAAACATTATATGAACCATACCAAACATCAGAAAATTTACGAGAAGAATAATCACATTCACCATAATTTAAAAACTTTTTAGTACTAGATGGAGCTAACTGAAATAATTGCTTTATAGAATATTTCTTGCGAGAATCAACAAGATTATTTTTGAAATTAGCAACATTCACACTCAAATCATCTTTACTAGAAGTCTTTTTATTCAAAATAAATCTAGAACTAGATTTAGCTTTCTCGTCTATCTTCTGTTTCGGTATCCATGCAGTCTTAACTCCAACCCTTTGCTTTCTGAAATCTGAAACATTTGAAACTTTAGAGTTAGAATGATGAGAATTAAGAGAATGCATCTTCTTTGGCTTACCAGTGTGGATCGGTTTATGTGAAAGTTGAGATTTTTGTTTCTTACTCTTTGCTTTCTTAGATTTCACAGAGACTGATTTATCAACTTTCGTTGATGTTTCACCTTTTTCATGCACACTGGGTAATCCAAAGGAATTTACAACACAAGATGAATGATCAGGAAGTTTAGAAGAAAAATCAAATTGAGAAACACACTTATGTAAAACACCTTCAGAGTTTAAGAAATTAAGCTCATTATTAAGAGAACCAGATCTGTCATTCGAATTTAAAGCCTTGGAGAGTTTAGCAAAATTAGTATTTTTGAACACTGTTGAAAATACAGTTTGTTCTAAGTCCATCAAAATTCTTTCATCTATACGAGTATTCTCTAGTTCAGAAATTTTACTTTCCAAAACGAGAGGAGGAACGTAAAGCTTACCTTCAATGGGTTTAGCCTCCAACTCTTTAACAGAATAACTCTCAAAATAATCATTTGAAAGAAATTTTGATTTATTAGAACGATAACTGTTATTCAACTTCTCATAGCGAAATGGAAGTTGAACTTTAGTTGTGTTCTTTCTTTTATCATACTCCTTGGCTCTATCTTTTTCCGACAAACTAGTCCAAAAAGGTTTGAGTTCTTGATGTTGAGGAGCTAATAACATAAACCCAAAGTCATAAAGTGCAGGCACTTCAGATATCACCTTTTTGAGATGATGTGGGTTTTTGTAACCAAGTCCCCAAGTATCAGGTTTCTCTTTAGGTTTGTTCAAATGAATAGTGTGTTCAGTTTGTCCCAAAGAATGTAATTTTTCTTCCAAAGCATTCACCTTTTCTATTAACGATTTATTCTCTTTTGAAGTAGAAAAGTACCTTTTAGCAATCTCTCTAGATTTAAACTCACATTCTTTAAACTTTGAAACAGTTTCAGATAACTCTTTATGAATAATAGTCTTTTCTTTAGCGCTGGTGTCTACATTTTTGTGCAAAGTTTCAATTAATACATTTTTCTCAACAATATCATTACTAAGTTTATGTATAGATTGATTTTTCTCATTTATGACACCTCTTTCACGCTTCAGTTTCGACTCTAATTCTTGGAGTTTAGACATCATGGCATTCATTTGGTTCAATAAATCAAATTCAGTAAAGTTACATACCTCATCAGTATCTCCATCATCCGAATCAGCTTCAGCTTCTGACTGGTTCTTCCCCATCAAGCACAGATGTGCTGTCTCATCCTTCTCTCCTTCTTCAGATTCTTCATCCGAGTGGTCGAGCCAGTATTCATCCTCGGCCATTAATGCTTTTCCAGCCTCTTGTTGCTTGGCTAGAAGCATTTTATTCTTGTAATAGTCTGAGTTTCGGACTTTTGATTTGCGGCAGTCCTTGGCAAAATGACCGAGTCTACCACAGTTGTAGCACTTAATCGGTTCTTCTTTCTTGGTCTCTTCAGCTCCATCCTTCTTCATTTCTTCTGATCTCCTTTCTTCAACTTTCTCTTTATGCTTGTAGTTGTTCGGACCAGACGAGTATCGCTGACTATTGGAGTTTGGCTTTTTATAGAACTTCTTTTGGAAAGCCTTGGTTAACATGAGCATGGTTTCCATCAGTTTTTCACAATCGTCAGTTTCAGACTTTTCCTCACAATCAACTTCTTCCGAATCAGAATCTATCACCTTCTTCTTCTTTGACTTCTTAACCACAAGAGCAACTGGATCAGCAACTGCTTTGTCAGCCTTTTTCATCTCAGCCTTGATCTCTTCTACCTCTTCCTCATTCTGTCTGAGGATCTCATAAACTTCATGAAGAGGAATGTCATGCAGATCCTTCAACTGTCTCATCTGACGGGTGAACCTCTTCCATTCAGGCTGAAGATTGCTGAGAAATTTCACATTCAGCTCCACGTGAGATTTGCTGATCTTGTTCTTGCTGAGCTCGTTCAGCAAAGTGACAAATCTGTCATAAGTAGCTTCGAGAGACTCTCCAGCTTTGGCTTTGAACTCTTCATAATTATTCAGGCATGTAGATACTTTGAGCTGATTGCCGACTTTGGATCCGATCATCATCTTCTCCAATTGATCCCACATTTGCTTACCGGTAGCGTTATAGCTGTCAATCTTGACATATATTTCATTCGGTATGCCTTGGAGAATAAATGATCTTGCCAGCTTGTCACCCTTGTGTCTTTTCAGCTGATCTTCCGAATATTCACCAATCGGTAATTTGTACTCTGTCTCTTCTTCTTGACCATTTTCTCCAGCTACAGTGAGAACCTTGGTCGGAGGTGTCATGATCCCGTCTTTCAGAGATTTTCTGATTTCATCTCCCAAATCATGTCGATCAATGAAGTCCAAAAATTTGTCCTTCCATTGCTCGTACTCACCCTTGAAGAGTACTGGTGGCTTCACATCTGTTCCAATAGCAAGAGCTTCCCGAGACATCTTTACTTATATGATTAGAAATCAAACTTATCTGATATTGAAACAATCAACTGGATGAGATCGTTAGAAGACAAGATAAAATCACACAATACTGAAAAACTTAGAATGAAATTCAGAAAAATCAGATCACAAACAGAACTTTGTCCCCCTTGCGGGGTCGAGGGGCAGCGCCCCTAGAGAAATTTTTTTGACATTTAGATGCCCTATTACAGTTTGCAAAAAAAAACGACCGGGGATGTGCTTCGACCGGAGACTTGTAAAGACCGGTCGAGAGTTCGACCGGGAACTTGTACGATCGGGGAAGTGCAAAGACCGATATTGCCTTCGACCGGGAACTTGTAAAGTCCGGTCGAGGATTTGACCGATAGAATGGTAAGACCGGATGGTTGGTAAGACCGGATGTTGGTAAGACCGGATGGTTGTTCGACCGAACTATGCTTCGACCGATAATATGAAAGACCAGAGTGGACAGTGAGTGTCCCGGTCGAATGCTATAGACCGATAAAGGTAATCGACCGGAAGTAGACTTAGACCGATAGAAACAAAGACCGATATGTTCGACCGGAGTGTTCTTGATACAGAATTGACCCAGAAACTCAAAAATCAGCCCAGAAACAGATCAAAACACTAAATTGACCAACCAAACTTTGCATACACGATCGATTTAAACGAATAGAACGATAGATACCAATTAATTTCAGTAAAAACAACTTTATGAAGGAATCGATTGAACACACAGTGCCGTCTCCAAACCGAACCCAGAAAACCAAAATCAACAAATTGAAAATAAAAAACAATGCAATTATCAAATCAAACAATACCCAATCACTATAATATGCAAAACAAACACAATCAAACTAATATCAACTTGAATGAACAATCACACAATAAAAAACATGAATCTTTGACAGAAAATTAGAACCGAACAAAAACTTATTCAATCCAATCTGTATTGTGCTCTGATACCAATTGTGTGTCCCAATACGCAATCATTCAATCAAGCAATCACATAAACAATATAATAAATCAAACCTGATATTGATATTCAATGGATTCAAAGGATTACAATGTTGAAATCGAAATCCTCTCTTTCTCTCTTTCTTGTTCACGGCGCCACACCACCACCACCACTAATCTATCTCTATGATAATATTGCAATTAAGATCCTTAAACCCTAATTAACTCTAAAACAAACTATTTATACTTAGCCCATATAGCCTAATGGGCTTGCAAGGCTTAGGCCCAACTACAAACTAAACTTATTTAACTAAAATAAAATACGTAAAAATACTTTTGACTAATTATTACAAAAGGACCCTAGACTATTTGCTGAGACGACTTTAACAGCTTTAACTTCAGATTTCCATCTTCAAATAATTATGATCTTGAATCCAATATATATGTGCTTTAACACTTACAAGCTACTCTTAAAAGAAAAAGAACAACTTCTCTCATCTTTAGAAAATCGTGTCACTAAACAGTCTGAATTTATGGAAAAACAAAGCTTAGAAATATCTAGCTACCTGTGCACGATTTCTAATTTAAGAGAAGAGAATGTGAGTTGTTCAACAGAGTCACAAAATCTAATGACCAAAGTAGATGACCTGACCGATGAGCTACGTACGTCTGAGACCGAGAAAATTGATTTGTTAAATCAAAACGTGGCTTACAAAAATGAGAACATAAGGTTATCTAATCAGTTAAAGGAGATGGAAAAGAAGCTTTACAGACTTGGGCAATCTCAACAAACGTTACATCTAATTACACCAAAAGAACCCAAGCATGCGAATAGGGGTATCGGTTACGATAACCCATATTATTTGAAAAAGGCCTTATCCCAAGTTCCTACGATGTACGCATACGAATTTCTTGGATTAGATAAGACCTATCCAGAATACAAAATCAATTGGACCAAACCAATTGAGGATGAGGATTGGGAAGAGGATGAGTTAAGAAGGGAGACCTCTACAAAAATGAAACTTCCTTTTGTTTATGATTCTTTAAATGCATCTTACAACGAGGAAAAACCTGTTTTTCTATCAAATGACTACTTTAGAAGCTATACTCAAGCTGAACTAGATACTAAAACCGTTCAAAATGAGGAGGAACAACCAAACCATAAAGTCTATGTTCCACCTCTGATTTTAGAAAGAAAAATTGTTCAGCTAGAAGAGTCGTTTGAACAAGAAAAAGACAGATTTCAAAAGGAAAAACAAGAACTTTTATCCCAATTTGAGTGCCTCTATTCCACTAAAGAGGAAAATGTGTCAGTTAAGGAGAAAGAATACTTTCAAACAGAAATAAAGAGGTTAAATTCACAACTGGATGCTTTGGCAGCAGATCGCCTGAAAGAGCAACTTCACAAGGCTGAACCTCAAGCTAAGCCTTCTAATCTCCAAAGTGAGAATACTCATCTGTTTGAAAATTCTTATCCTGCCTCCGATACATCTTCCTGCAAAGCTTTTATGGGTGACTCGTCACCAATCATTTCAAATAAGGGAAAAGAGCCTCATGTTTTTGAAACGGATCAGTGTTCTGATTGTAAAAATGCTTCCGCAAATGATCCTCTCTTAACAAACTTTTCCGTTGTCCTGAACTCCTCAAGTGATAAGGGTCTTTCTGATGAGGAACTAGAATTTTCCGCATTCTTGAATTCTGAGGTGTGTTTAGATAGTGATTTGAGAAAATTTGATTTTAATCCTTCTCTACCTAGCCATGTTGATTTTTTAAATGAGTCATGTGAGCCTCCGGTTAAATTTTACAAGGGTGAATGTTCCACATCTACCCCGCAAAAACCTTCTGTGAACAATTCTTCAAAATCTTCCAAGTCTAAATCTAAAAGGCGTTCACAGAAGAAGAAAAAGACCGGTCGCTCTCAAAGGTCACAATCTTCAATTTTCAAATCATCTGACTATGGGTTTAACGGCATTTCAGATACGTATGGTCGGCGGAAAGAAGTGAAATATGCTTGGGTAGCTAAGAAGTCAAAAGAGAGCTCGGCAACATCAGAATTAGTTGATCCTGTCTTAAAGTCTAGAAAGACCAATAACAATCAGGATGTTTTTATTTCTAAACCTTTAGTTGAATGTAATGGAACTCTTCCTTTAAAAGTTTATTCAATTCCGCAATTACTTCAACTGTCTCATGATTGTCTGTGTTGCTCTTATTATGGATCAAATGATTTTGTTGATAGTCGTTATGCATCTGATTGGTTTGGCTCATATCATATTTCTCATAATCACTCTCATTGTGATGTTTCCCGTGATAGACAAAGACCCAACTCTAAACGGGTCTCTAAGTCGGGTGTTAAATCTAACCCTAATGGACCCATTTACGAATGGGTACCTAAAAAGAAATAACCTGTTTTGCAGGACGGTCATGTGTGGTATCTAGATTCAGGTTGCTCATGACCGGGAGAAGGGAGCTTCTCACAAACTTCACCGAGAGGTTTTGTGGGAATGTGCGTTTCGGAAATGATCACTACTCTCCCATCAGGGGTTACGGGGATATTGTCAAAGATAACATCACGATCAAGAAAGTTTCCTATGTCGAAGGTCTCGGCCACAATCTCTTCAGTATCGGTCAATTCTGCGACAAGAATCTCGAGGTTACTTTCAAGGCTAAAAGGTGCAGCGTTCGAACTGAGGATGGTAAAGAGATACTTGCTGGAACGCGACGCACCAACCTCTATACGATTGACCTCTCGTCCTTGAAAGCCGACAAGGAAGTCTGTTTGTTGTCCAAAGCATCTGCTGAACAAAGCTGGCTATGGCACCGTCGTCTCTCGCACTTGAACTTCAAGAATATCAACAAGTTGGTGCTCGGTGGCCATGTCAAGGGTATGCCAGATCTAAAGTTTGCAAAAGAGCATTTGTGCGCTGCCTGCGAAAAGGGCAAAATGAAGAAGGCGTCCCACAAGACCAAAGTCGTTCCTAGTACTTCTCGGTACCTTGAGCTAATCCACATGGACTTATGTGGACCGATGCGCGTTCAAAGCATAAATCACAAGAAGTATGTCCTGGTGATGGTTGACGATTTCTCTCGTTACACTTGGGTCCGATTTCTCCGTTCAAAGGACAAAACTCCCGAGTTGATTATATCACTTCTGAAGAGCGTTCAAGTCAGTCTCAACCAAGTAGTTCAGACCATCAGGACGGACAACGGCACTGAGTTCAAGAATAAAATACTCACCAGTTATCTCACTTCAGTGGGTATCTCGCATACTTTCTCAGCTGCTCGTACTCCTCAGCAGAATGGGGTGGTAGAGCGTCGGAACAGAACTCTTGTTGAAGCAGCGCGCACGATGTTATCTTATTACAAGCTACCACTATTTCTTTGGGCAGAAGCCATTGCTACCGCTTGCTACACTCAAAATTGGTCTATCATCAACAAGCGGTTCAACAAGACACCGTACGAGATCATCAACAAGCGCATCCCGAACATCAACTATTTTCATGCTTTCGGATGCACCTGCTTTGTCTTAAATGATAAGGATGATCTTGGAAAATTCAGTCCCAAAGCGGATGAAGGAGTGTTTATCGGCTACTCCCAGCACGCCAAAGCTTACCGTGTCTACAACAAACGGACGAAGACCGTCGTTGAGAGCGTAAACGTAACTTTTGACGAGGCCGCTGATATGGCTTCTAAACATCTCAGTTTAGAACCCACGCTTACTGGTATGTTAGCTTCTGGACAATTCCGTTCAGAGGCTACACAATCTCCAGTAGATTCAAATCATGCGTCTACGTCAAGAGCACATCTTTCTGATTTGGATTTGCTGTTTGAATTCTTTTATGATGACTTATTTAATGTTAAGTCTAATACTACGTCGTGTGACAGGAATACTGCTCAAGCACCAGAAGTGACACAAGTTATTGGCCCTACCGACTCCGGTGGTCCATCCTCGCCCGGTGCTCCATCTTCTACTGCCAATGATCAAGCTTCCCCGAGCTCAAGTGATAGACATCCTCTTGCTCAAGTTCCTGATGACGGTGCTCCTGAACCGACTCCTGTTTCAGTTTTACTCCCTGAACCGACTCCTGTTGAAGGTGCTCCCGAAGCTACCTCTCCGGCAATCCCGGATCCTCTTATCGTTTCATCACCAGCTGAGTCGTCCTCTTCTCCTTGCTCGACTCCCACTAAGGAGCTTCCACCTCACAGGCCGTCATCTCTCGAAGCAGTTCAGGATTTACCCCCCGGTGGGTATGTGGATGCTGACACTTCTCACCAGACATATCAACCTCATCCACACACCACCAAGTGGACTCGAACACACCCCCTTCATCAGATCATCGGTGATCCCTCCACACCAGTTCAGACTCGATCCACCACCGCGAACGACTGCTTATTTTCCTCGTTCCTCAGCCGTATCGAACCTTCCACCGTCTCTGAAGCGCTGAATGATCCGGATTGGGTAATTGCTATGCAAGAGGAACTCAACCAATTTGAGAACCTCAAAGTATGGCGCCTAGTTCCCCGACCTAAGAACAAGACGGTGATAGGGACTAAATGGATTTTTAAGAACAAGAAGGACGAAAACGGCATCATTGTTCGGAACAAAGCGCGTCTAGTAGCTAAAGGATATCGCCAGCAAGAAGGAATTGATTACGATGAGACGTTTGCACCGGTTGCCCGCATTGAAGCGATCCGCATGTTCCTCGCCTACGCCGCTCACAAGAATTTCATCGTCTTTCAAATGGACGTGAAATCCAAGTTCCTCAACGGCGTTCTCAAGGAGGAAGTGTATGTCTCGCAACCCGAAGGCTTCGTGAGTTCTGAAAATCCGAATTACGTCTATTTTCTTGACAAGGCCCTATACGGTCTTAAGCAAGCACCACGAGCCTGGTATGATGCACTCTCATCCTTCTTAGTCAAGTCTGGCTTCTCTAAAGGTAAAATTGACACTACTTTATTTATTAAAAGAGAGAAGAATGATATCATTCTTGTACAAATTTATGTTGATGATATAATCTTTGGCTCCACGAACCCCAAGTATTGTCAGAACTTTTCTGCCTTAATGAGTAAACATTTTCAAATGAGCATGATGGGGCAAATGAATTTTTTCTTGGGTCTTCAAGTTAAACAATTACAAACAGGAATTTTCATTAATCAATCTAAGTACATCTCGGATATTCTTCGGAAATACCAGATGGAAAAATCTTCATCTATGAAAACCCCCATGTCCACTACTCTAAAGCTTCACTCCGATCCTGACGGTAAGGATGTGAATGCTACTATTTATAGAGGTATGATTGGATCTCTGATGTACTTGACGGCTAGTCGGCCTGACATTATGTTCTCGACATTCTTGTGTGCAAGATTTCAGTCGAAACCTAAAGAGTCTCATTTAGCTGCGGTTAAGCGAATTTTTCGATATTTAAAAGGTACTGCTGATCTTGGTTTGTGGTACCCAAAAGAGACAGGTTTTGAATTGACAGCCTACTCGAACGCTGACCATGCTGGAAACATGCTGGACCGGAAAAGCACGTCGGGTCATGTTCAGTTCTTGGGCGATCGTCTTGTCAGCTGGGCTTCCAAGAAGCAAAACTGCGTGTCCACCTCCACCGCCGAGGCGGAGTATGTAGCAGCCGCCAGTTGCTGCTCGCAGGTCATCTGGATGCGCACCCAGCTCAAAGATTATGGATTTAATTACTCCAGGATTCCCATCTACTGCGACTCGAAGAGCGCTATAGCCATATCAAGCAATCCCGTCCAGCACACGAAGACGAAGCACATTGATGTGCGCTATCATTTTATAAAAGATCACGTGGAAAAAGGTACTATCGAACTCTATTTTGTTAATTCAGAGCATCAGTTAGCAGACCTATTTACCAAAGCCTTGGACGAAAAACAATTTAATTATCTTGTGTCCAAGCTAGGTATGCTAAATCTGAAAGTTTGATCCGTTCGCAGCTCTCTACGAGTTTCGTTCAATAACGAATGAATGTGACAACTGCACCAGTGACCTGTCTCTGGTTGCTATTATCCACACTCCTTGGTTATTGCATTTTACTAGTTCAGTTCTATGTCAGTTACGAACTTCTGTATCATCAAAGTAGATTTCGTGTTTTCTAGTTTCTCTTGTTTTCTTGGTTTTGTCTTCGTGGTGTTTTTTCGTGATTCTTTGTGCAGTTCATTCTTTGTTCCCTGAAGAGAGTAAGTTGTTAGTGATGGATCTACAACCCGGTAATGTGTTCAGGGGGAGCACTAGCGTCAGATGGTTGGTAAGTCTCACGAGTCCTCCATTCGAGGGGGAGCAGGTAAGAGGGTTCTGTGTTTGGACCTCCTCTTGGTACGCATTCGAGGGGAGTTAAGTCTCGTGTCTTCGTTTTTATTTTTTTTTTTTCTTTCTCCATAGGTTTCTTATTTTTTTCCCCTTAGGATTTTTTTTAAGTTTTTTTTATATATCACCGAAAAATACAATTTTTTTTTAAGGTTTGGTTTGTTTTAGTTTAATTTGTTTGGTGTTGATCCGGCCCAATGTTTACCCGCCCCCCCCCCCCAAGCCCAAGCCCAAGGTTTCGGTGGTTTATAAACCCCGATCGAACGCATTTTTCCTCATTCGATCGATTCAGTTTTTCTCTCGTCTCTATCTCTCTCGCCCGGACCTCTCTTTCGACCGAACTCTATTCGACCGAACACCTTCGTCTTCATCATCTTCAATCGATCAGGTAGGTGAATCGATACGTTGTTTTTCAGGTTGCATCGATCGATTGTCATCGATCGATTTTAAGTTGTTTCCTGCTCTGGATGTTCCCCGAGGGTTGATCTGTTGTCGATTTGTCTTCTCCGGGGGTTTACTCCGATCTAGGGTTACGCCCCGGTCGAACGCACCCCCGTTCAAATGATTCCTCCGGTCGAACACTTATCCGGTGGTTTAACCACCGGTCGATGGTTAGCACCGGTCGAATGACATCTCCGGTCTTAGCAGACCTCCGGTCGAAGACCTTATCCGATCGAACTCATATCCGGTCTTAGTTGTCCCCCGGTCTAAGACCTTATCCGGTCGAAGACCATATCCGGTCTTAGGTGACCTCCGGTCGAAGACCTTATCCGATCGAACATATATCCGGTCTTATGAGACCTCCGGTCGAAGACCTTATCCGATCGAACACTTATCCGTTCTTAGTTGACCTCCGGTCGAAGACCTCATCCGATCGACCACTTATCCGGTGGATTAACCACCGGTCGAATGTCTTGTCCGGTCGAATCCTATATTTTGTCTCTAACGAGCTTATAGTTATATTTTTTTTCAATCTGTGTGGTAATGAGATGATTTTGGTGGTTATATGTGCTGGTGCAGTTCCATGCGCCTTGGTGACTGACCCTAATTCACGAGTAGGGTTTGTTCTTCCAATTTTTGGAGTTAGCATCAGTTGTGGTCTAAATCATGACTGTATAACTCCAACGGCTATTATCTTTTTCCAAACCTGCGTACTAATCGACTAATTTTTCACAGGTACGATGGCACAAAACCAGCCACCAGCGATTGATCCAATCGCAGATGCGGAACTGATTCCCAAGGATCAGTTCCTCCCTCTTACAGCCAATAACTACCATCTCGATGTAACCCAACCTGCTATTCAATATCAGGTCATCATCGAGATAATCATGGGCCATCCAATCTCTTATGCTCTAACGGAAACTGCAACCGTACCAATCTTATACTTACAGCAGTTCTGGCGTTCTCTCCATGCGTTAGAGGCCGATGGCGAATTCCATCTTGAAGGTCGGATAGATCACACACCAGTGCTTCTCACATGTGATCTCCTCCGCCAATTCCTTCGGTTACCGACCGCGAATTCCATCTTCGACCCGATGGTCACTGATGCTACTCTGTGCACCGACCTTCTCTCTTTAGGATACGGCGCAGAACTTGGCATTCCATCCACCTTTAACCGCAAGTACCTCTCGACGATCTGGTACACGATGTTCACCTACATAAATCGGTGCCTTTCATCTATAACGAAGGGCATTGATCAGACGAGCGCCCCGATTCTTCGCATATTTCACGCGGTGGCCTTCAATCGCCACGTGGACTTTGCCGATTTTATCTGGTTTGAACTCGTTCAGAGAGTTCGTTCTACTGCATCTCGCCGATCAAATTTCATTCCATTCATGCAGTTCTTACAGATCATTATCCGGAATTACATGAACCTGTATCCCGAGATACAACGCCGTTCTACGCACCCGACTTGCCCGCATCATCCGACACGCAAGATACCTTCCCGCGCTGATCCAGAAGGTGTTGTCGCCCGAAAAATCCCAGTCGGGGTACTAGACCATGCTCATCCTACGGCACTTAGTGTGATAGCTTATAGGCACACACACAACATTCCAGCTCCTATGGTCCGACCAGGACCGGCGGGACCTGCCCAGGGAGCACGACCTGAGCGACGTGAGGGTCCGCGTCCACGAACGAGAGGCGGGAGCGTCCGGACAGTTGGGGCTTCCGAACAGGGTGTGTCGAGAGCCATTATAGTGAGGGGATCTGGCGTGGGCAGTGCCGTTGGAACGAGCCAGCCTAGTTCTTCAAGACAACCATCTTCGCCGACGCCAACCGAGACTCAATTGGCAGAAGAGGCAACAGATTCTGAAGCCTTTCATGTTCAGTCCTCTTTTGTCGCCGCCACTGAGGAGACAACAGCGCATTCCGCCTCGGAGGAAGCTTCGGCCCAATCCGAGTCTGCGGCGGAATCAGGTTCAACCGACTCTGAGGAGACAGCCAATCAATCCGACAATGAGTCGGACCCAGCCACAATCGTATCGGCATCAAAAGAAGAGTCTTCTGACTCCGATGGTGACGATAATCAGCCCTCATCTGGAGAGATAAGGAGAGCGGAGGGAGTTATAGATGAAGATGATATTCTAGTGAGCCGAGAGAGGGAAAGAAAGAGAAAATATGACACTGTGAGTACACGAGTGACGGGACAACCATCTTCGGTTGTATCCCCCCTAGCCACGTCTAACCAGGTAGCCACATCTGCTACCCAGTCTCATGTGTTGGGACAGGGTATTGAAGAATCCTCCGTGGACCTAGCGGCGCATTTGCACACCCCACCAAGCCACTCCACCATCTCTCAACAGATGGTGGTTTCACATTCTCACGGGGACTTAGCACATCCGCTATCGGGCTCTCACTTGGAGGGTGCCGCTATTGAAACAAGAGAACAGTTGCCCGCGTTCTCGACATCTTTGAATGCACGGAGTCTAGAGCCATTTGTTATACATGCCATTCCTAGGACACATATTCCATTTTCGGCTATCGCCGGTAGCCTAAGTGGCCCGACTGGAACACCCATAGTAAATCCGCCTTCGGGTAGTTTACGAGGATTGGGTGGAAGTCCTACCACGGCTATCATCACGCCAACCGTGAACGTAGGCGGCTCGACTTCTATAGTCGTAGCTACAACGGGAAGTCTAAGTGACCCCGGAGTTACCCCAACCGAGTTCGTCTCAAGGGAATACATGGACGGCGCCCTAAAGGCTGTCCAATCTATGATGAGGGAAGAGATGGACAATATCAAACGTATGATCAAAGGCAAAGGCCCTGCGACTGAGCCTGAGACCACACCTATTCCACCTTCCCTACCCGCCATGGATCTTTCTATACCTGAGCTCAAATCCATCCTTCTTGCCAAACTTCTAGCCCAGTCTCTAACCGAACCCACCCAGGATGCCGATTTGCTATCTCTACTTCGTTCTCAAGCATCCACACCTACCCCATCTACCCCCCAGCCTATTGTCTCTACCAAAGCCTTCCAGATCCAGCAAGCTATGCTTCAGTCACTTCAGCAAACCGTAGTTGTTTTGACTGAACGCCTATCAGCAGTGGAGGATACCTGCCGTAGCCAGGCAGAATGGCTCAAGCGCTGACATGATGATCAGGATGATCCTGATCACCATGAGGGGGAGAAGCGCCAACGCCTATCTGAGCCGGAGACACATGTGGTGGAATCAGAACAGGTTGAACAGGGTACGGGTTCCGGTACAAGAACAGAGGGACAGAGACAGGAACAGGCACGGGAACCGGTGACAGACCTGGTACTATACAATTATCCGACGGTTGAAAAGCCTAAGGAATTTGAAGATGGTTATCCGATAGTTCCTGAAGATTGGGCAATAATACTAGATCCGTATGAAGTGGCGGACACGACAGAAGAATGTGCTAATACTGAAAGAGCTCTGGTGGTTATGCAAGAAGAAATTGATGAAATACTGCATCCAGATGATCAGTCTTCTGCCGTGGTTCCTTTATTGACCTATCCAGTTAATCACCCTGACTTTACTTCTACAGTCTTTCCCGAGAGATCTCCTCCAGGTTCACCAGTTAGAGAACCAGTACATACTACTCCAGTTCGTCCATCCAAGTGGGAAAGAGTCCGAATAAAAGTTCCTTTCCTCGAAGAAAGCCAGAAAAAGATCTTTGCCCACTGGATCAGAAAGTATGATGAAGTCGTTCTACATGGTCTACGGTCAGTGAAAAACAAAGAAAAACAACATGAACTTGTGTTCGTGTACAGAAAGTTCCAGCACAAGTACTCCAAGACGAAGCTCAGGATTGTATCAGTTGATAAGATTATACCTGCCTACTTCATGAAGGTTAGGTATACGGAGTTTATGGTTACAAGAGAAGATGGTCAACAATACTGCTTTTCTGATGCTGATTTTCCATGTCTGGAGCCACAAGATCTGCTGTTCATCCTACGTGACTTAAAGACCAGAACCGTCAGACCCGGAGAAGTCATTGATGCACTAGAAACCGTGAAAAGATACATGAAGTGTGCAATGAAACTTGCTTCGGTGGAAGATTTTCAGATTGGGTTAGAAAACGACCAACCGAAGATTAATCTGCTCAAGCCTGATCTGAGTGTTCCGTCTGATGCTCTAAATGTACCTGCATTCACAGTCATAAAAATTCCAGAGTTTGGTATGTCATATGTGAACAACAAAGGTGTTCTACGCTTTATCCGTTTTGATCAGATTGCCAGATTTTGTGATGGTACATTGATGCTTTTAAAAGACAAGTTGAAGCGTGCGCTGAGTCAAGATGAAAAAGGAGTTCAGTTACTGGATTCTTCATACAAAGCACTTGTTTTTAAATCACTGAAAGTTATTGAAGAACGACTGGAGTATAGAACGCAAATCAGATATTTCGAGACCAGTTTTGGTTTTCGGAAGATTTATGTTCCTAACTGGCGCGAGTTTCAACTTCTATTTAAAGGGGGAGATTGTTAGGGCTATTTTGATAGTTAAATATAAGTACAGGGTATAAAGTGTCATTTATTCATCCTTGTAAGCTTGTTGGGCCTAAAAGCCCATAAGCCCATTAGGCCTGCGAGCCTACGTATTTAAAGTTGTTTCTATTTCATTTGTTAGTTTAGAAATTCATTATTCAGTTTTCTAGTCATTAGGTTTACATACCCTTATCAGAAATTCTCTCTGTAAACCTTAACCCTTTGAAGTATTATCAATCATATGACTAGTTGTTGTGGCTTATAATCTGTTCATCATTGTTCATATTTACTTGTGATTGCACTGCACTGGGATCTACACAAGCAGTATTAATTTTGTCTCAACAGCATTAAGTCCTTCAACCAGTAGTAATTGTGATCTTGCAGTACTAACTTCCTCAGGCAGTAGTAATAGTCATGTCTAGCAGTAGTAACCATCCTTAGCACATTTCAGACCCAACAGTAGATCGGGCTAAATCACTTGAAATATCGAGATCCGATAATCGTTTCGTGAAAAAATTCATCGTTTGGCTCTGATACCACTTGTTAAGTTCTAGATCTACAACATCTGAAGATTATGTAACTTAATAGAATAACAGAGGACTATTTATTCTAGAGAGAGAAAGTAAACCTAAACTAGAGAGAGCAAATGTGTTTAGAGAACTACATCTTGAATTATGAAATGAATTATGAAATATTACAAGCTAACTCCTATTTATAGTCCACTATCCATCACTACCGTTGTTACTCATTTAAGCCCAAGCCCTATCTATAGAATTAATCCCAATAAGCCCAAGGCCTTTTACAATGTATTTACTTTACAAAACTTTCATACACTAACAGGGTGATACTCGATCTTACAATTGTAGTCGGTTAGCAGCTCCATCCATCGTCGTTGACGCATATTCAACTCCTTTTGATCGATAGGGTGGAAGGGGCTCTTGTGATTCGTGAAGATCTAATATTGCGTCCCATAAATATAGTGTCTTCAGGTTTTTAACGCAAAGACAACGACTGCTAACTCCAAATCGTGAGTAGGATATCGCGACTCGTGATCCTTTAGCTAGCGAGATGCGTAAGCGATCACTTTCCCACGTTGCATTAGGATGCATCCCAAACCCAGCCTCGACGCATCACTATACATTACGAAGTCTTCCGTGCCATCTGGCAAGGCCAAGATTGGAGCGCTGCTTAACATATCCTTCAGCTTCTGGAAGGCCTCTCTCTATGCCTCCGTCCAAGAGAACTTTGCATTATTCTTGGTCAACAATGTTAATGGAGTGGAGATACGAGAAAATTATTTAATAAACTTCCGGTAGTATCCTGCCAGCCCAAGAAAACTTCAAACCTCCGACGGGTTCTTTGGCGGCTGCCAATCCTGAATTGCCTCTATCTTTGCCGGATCCACTTTGATTCCGTCCTGAGACACCACGTGTCCCAGGAACTGCACTTCCCGCAACCAGAACTCACATTTTTAGAACTTCGCATAAATCTTTTCTCCCTTTAGCAACTCCAATACCGCCTGCACATGCTTCTCGTGTTCTTTCTCGGTCTTCGAGTACACCAAGTTGTCGTCGGTGAACACTATTACAAACTTATGCAAGTAGGGTTGACACAACCTATTCACCATGTCCATGAAAGCTGCAGGGGCGTTGGTCATACCAAACAACATCACAAGGAACTCGAAGTGTCCATATCTTGTGCGAAAAACCGTCTTCAGTATATCATCTTCTCTCATCTTAACCTGATGATAGCCCGACCTCAAATCGATCTTGGAAAAGAAACTTGCTCCTTGTAGCTGATCGAATAAGTTGTCTATCCTTGGGATCGGATATTTGTTCTTAATCATCAACTTATTGAGCTCCCCGTAATCTATGCACATTCGCATAGTTTCGTCCTTCTTTTTCACAAAAAGGACCGACACTCCCTACGGCGAGGTGCTTGGTCAGATAAATCCCTTGTCTAACAATTTCTGCAATTGCGACATCATTTTCTTCATCTCCGCATGTGCTAATCTATACAGCGCACGCGCGATCGGTGTGGCGCCAGGCACCAGGTCGATCCGAAATTCAAATTGACGTTCCGGGGGTGGATTCGTCAAATCCTCCGGAAATACTTCCGGGTACTCACTCACTATTCGCAAATCCTTCACTCCACACTTCTCCTTCTTAGCATCTACAACATACGCCAAGAATCCTCGACACTCTTTTCTTAAACACTTATTTGCCTTGATCATGGAAATCAAACTAGAGATCCTATCACGTCTATTACCATATATTACTACCGCCCCCTTATCAGGCAATAACACACGAATCAATTTCTTATTACAAACAATATTGGCACCAGTTCTAGCTAGCCAGTCCATTCCAAGAACAACATAAAACTCTCTCATTGCCATCGGGTATAAAAACACCGACACTTAACTCCCTTCAATGTCTATAACACAACCCTCAAACGCTTCTTTACTAAGCACCTGACTAGCATCGGTGGTTTCTACTTCTAACACCCACTCTAGGTGTTTAGGTTTTACATTCAAACATTTCGCAAATTCAGGAGATATGAAGGAACAACCCGCTCCTAAATCAAACAATACCCTTGCACTTATAGAGTTCACCAGAAACGTATCTGTCACCACATCTGGGACTTCCTTAGCCATAACAGCAGTCAAATTAAAGCCCCCCCCCTTCAGACGTGCCGCCTCCCACTTCTTTTCCTCCCTTCTTCCACCACCACAATCCCCAACTTGAGTCGGTCCGCCCCTTTTTACTTGTCGGCAATCAAGTCGCAAATGATCAGGCGACCCGCACTGGTAGTAAGTCCTCTTACTCGGGCAATATCTAGACATATGTCTCGGCACTCCACATTGAAAGCATGACCTTGTCTCTGATCCACATTCTCCTCGATGCACGCGCCTGCATTTCCCACATGGTCTATCTCCTGCCCCATGACCTCATCGCAATTCTGGCCTGAACGCCTTCCCCTTTCTAGCATCAAATCCTGGTCCATCCTATTTTCCCTTATCCCCACTTTCTCTGTCACTTGTCGGTTCTTTTGTTTCTCTTTCATCTCGGCCGCATTGATGGCCTCTTGAAAGGTAGTAGGCCCCATTGCCGAAACAAGATCTCGAAGGCTACTCTTTAGCCCAAAGATGTACCGTTCCACCTTTCGCTCTTCATTCGGTACATAATTTCTGCAAAGCAACACTTTTCGATAAACTTAGAGGTGTATTCTCGCACCATCAACTCCTTCTGTTCCAAGCTCAGAAACTCTTCCTCCAGTTTTTTGACTTCCACCAAAGGGCAGAATTACGCCTTGAACATCCACACAAAAACCTCCCATGACATACCCTTAGCTGTCGACGATCCTTACCCCCCGGTTTTAGCCTCCCACCACAAGACCGCCTCATATTTCACCATAGACAAAGCGTAAATCACCTTGTCTCCCTCAGCGCATTTAATTGTATCGAACACTAGATCCATCTCCTTGATTCACTTCATTGCCAAAACCGGATCGCACTCTCTTTTATACGCAGGAGGCTTGCATGTAGTGAATGCCTTGTATCTATACCCTTTTGCAGTTGTTTCATTCACCACCAAGGTTATTAATGGGGAATGACCTCCCACTTCCGTCATAGGTCGACTAGACAGTTCTGTACCCTCCTTGCTCTCACTCTTATCTTTGCTTCCCGATGTTGCTTTCTCCTTATGTGCCAATAAAGCCTGAAGGGTTTCTTGGAGCTTCCCCATTTTTGTGGCAAAGGTTTAGTGAGTCATAAAGGCCTAAGCTCGGCCCCGACCATGAGCTCTCGCAGTTCCCCTTCCTCTCACAGTTGTCGAGCTTTCTTGCTGAGAGGTCTCCTTTTCTACACGTATTTCAACACTTCTCGCCCTGCGAGACACGAGTCTTGGACTTACCTCGATTCCCGGTATTGGTCTCCTTAACTTGGGTCGTGGTCTTCGGGTTTTCCATCCCCGACCCCGGCCCCATCCCTAGGCTGCAACCTACCCAGCTGGGCCCACTAGTTCCTCAACAAGGACCTCATTCACCGGCATTTCCTCCTCCACCGGCACTGACCTACTCTGCAGTACTCGTTCAGTCATGACGACTTCTGAAATAACACATAGGCAAAATTTAATTTAACCAATCCCACTACAATAAGATAACTTGGGTACATACATGTACCTGTAAATTTGCAATTACATTGGCCAAATGTAATTTCAAATTTACCTTTACATGTTAGTCCCCGTCTCTTATTACATGCATCCCTATTGCGGTACTCCCTAGGATGCCCTATTTCCGGGTTGTGTCCCTTGCCTTACAGTTTAAGTTTAGGTTCTCACAGTCACCTAAATATCTTAAACTATAGCTCCGATACCAATTATAATGACCTAAAAATCAGCGTAACATATAATTAACCTCCCAAAACTGGTCCCAATACAAGCATACGAAAAGGAAAGATTAACATTGTTCAACGAAAATAGTTCTATCGCAACAGAGAATCTATAAATTTGCAACTAACACCGCAACCAAGGCAACACCCTTCGTCTCGCTAGCTCTCAACACTTCTCTTTCCCTTTTGACGAACCGCCAACAATTTCCTTACCTGAAAATGGGTTTTAAGAAATTTGAAAGTGAGGGTTAGACCAAAAAGGTCTAGTGAATTCCCAACTTCGACCATCTAAAATATAAGATAGCACAAACAATTTAATGAATTTTTTTTCGCAAAGTTAAACACCACATAGAAGTTAATCATTCCGTGTCCGGAATCGGGTTTCGAGAACTTCAGATTAATCACTCTCGGGCCCCCCAGTAGATCCCCATTCGGCCCCCTAGTAGATGTCATTCCCGCGTGGAGGGAAACGAATTCCATACACACGGTTCAACCATCCCCAATGATTGAAAACAACCCATGGCGCACAATTCATCAATAACACCATTAACATATGAATAAGCACACAAGAAATCTCATGCATTGTAGTTAAATAAATCAAATACGACATGCAATAATCATATTAGACATCAGCATAAAAAAGCCATTTCCAATTATAAAGATTTTTAATAAAGGAACTCACCTGGATCTGAGAAGTTAAACACACAACCGAAAATCACTCCAAAACAATGCGAGTTCCTACAAAAGAGATATATCCTGGATATAAGTCCCTAGTCTCAAGTCAAAACTCTACCCGAGTTGCATTCCAGGTACCGGATACTGAATTACTCGGTGACTATCGGTTTAAACTAATCCTGGTCATGAAATATTTCTCTCTCAAGGTTCGGTCGAGAGGTCCACTATCGACCACGACGGCCGAGGAATAAATACACAGGTGGCTCGGACGAAGCATCCGCGGTTGGCCCGGGTTAGCAACTCTCGGGTGGCCCCGAGTTTAAACCCTCCGGGTGATCCCGACTTCTTGTCTACCAGGTGATCCCGGCTCATTGATTATCGGGTGATCCCGGGTCTTGGACTACCGGGTGATCTTGGTTCCTTACTACCGGGTGATCCCAGTTTCTTGACTACCGGGTGATCCCGGTTTGTCATTTCCCGGTGGAGCCAGGGTGGGTACCTCCCGGTTAATCCTGGGGTGGGCGACACTCCCGGGTCACGGTTTATCGGCGACGAGCAAACCCCCATCGATTATGCCTTTCGGTCGAACAGAATACTAACTCGACTTATCAAACCCTTCGTCAATAATTTTCTCCAAAATCCAAGACTAAGGTGGGTTTAAACCTTAATCCCATAATCAAAACAGATTATTGCATATCAGACTTCTTAGGAAGAAAAGAATCAAACCAATAAATTACTCCAAATCGATTAAGGTTACACAAGCTAGACAAATTTAAAGAATTACCTCTTGAAGGAGAATCTCTACAAGAACAATGCTTAAAATCCCAAGAACAATCTTCAATGAATCGAAATCCAAATCAGTTCCTTCACCCCTTTCTCTATGCGCCGCATACACCAAGCCTTTTGCCAAAAATGGAGAGATTCTAGGGTTTTGTGCCTTATTAAACCTAAATTTCCCAATAGTCCTCCAACTTCCTCTTATTTACACAAACGACCCAAAACTTAAAACGTTCACTAGGAAAAGGGGTTTACGGTTGTTACATAAAAGGAATCATTGGCCAAGTCTTTCCCAACAGTACACTTTCACTGTCGTTGATCGGTTTTACGATGTAACATTCATTTACACTACTTTTTACTTCATTTTTTTCAATTATATTTTTGGTCCCTTAGTTTTGAGATTTATTGTTTTTGTTTTTTAAAGTGTTAAAGTTTTTAATAGGTTTTATTTGTTATGTATATTATAAATTATTTTCATATCAAATATTTGATGAAAATAAGCTAATATTAAAAGATTACATAATACCATCGAAATGAAATTACTAGTTTATTAAAAAGTTTTTTTTATTTATTAAAATAATTTAATTCATAACTAATAAACAAATATTAAGGTATGATCTATATAAAAAAAATATCGGTGCACATTTTAAAGTTAATAAATATAAGGATATAATTAAAAATTTAATAAATTAATATAAAAAAGGAATATATCTAGAATATTTTGATTTGGTGTTAAAAAGTAGTTGTAACACCCTCAATTCTGGAAATAGCAACTTATTTAAAATTTTCTAAATACAACAATAAACAAATCATCTACAACCGCAAATTAAGATTTAACCTCAATACAACCATTCATTATATACAAAAGTCTATGATAAGGACGGGTGCTACTAAAACCTCATATTAGTTACTATCTCCAACGTTGCGGAAGACTTCCCAACTACTTACATTTGCACAGAGCTAAGGCTCAACTCTTCATAGGATTACTAGGACCAACTCCCAACCTTGAAACCTGATGCACATGCCGACAAATAAAAAGGTTAGGCTTAACGCCTAGTGAGCTCAAGAGTTTTCAACATATATAAAATAATCGTTTAAGAGAAAGGATGCAGTTAAAATCGTAGTCCTTTAATATGATACGTCTTACATGTGAAAACGACTCATTTTCCAATAATATGCATTTCAAACAAAGAACACAAATTTTGACGTTTTCCAAACCCAACCACTACAAAGATGATAATACCAATGTAAGCCGCCCATTATATGTTAGCTTTAACCCAAAACTCACTCAAAGCGTAAATATAACTTGAACTCTCCATTTATGAGGATACGTTAAACCTTATATACCAAGACACCCCAAAACACGGGTGGGGCATAATACTCATCCCATAAAATCAAGGGTAAAACCCAATAATACAAAACGTCATCGAAAACTTGGATAATAAAACTCAATACCCAAAAACAACACCTTTCGGTGACGGGGGATTCCCGATTCCATAAAATGTGACGGTCCACAAAGTAAGCCCATTTTATGTTGTTATGACTAGTCATATAAACAAACGTACACGCAAGAGATGTCAGGCTCAGTAGCTTTAAACGTACACCCACGGAAACTCGAGTTCAACCCCGTCGGGTTCCTATGTCGAGCCCCTCATCTAATATCGTAATACTTGAGCACGAAGGACTTATACCGCACCCCGGTACCTTAACGTGCAGCACGAAGGACTTACATCGCACCCGATACCTAACGTGCAGCTCGTAGGACTTACATCGCACCCGATACCTAACGAGCTTCATCCAAAATTGCCAACAAGGCTCGAAGTCGAGTTACCAAAATTGCCAACAGGCTATAGTGACCATGTCACAATCGCCGGGCACAATCGCTGAGATTGTACCGAGAGTTCTCAGGCTCCGGCGACCTTGACAGGCGATTGTGACACTGTCACAATCGCCGGGCACTATAGCCTAGCGCGTACCGAAACTGTTTTGGCCATAACTTCTTCGTTATAGCTCCGTTTTCGCTCCGAAAAAAACCGTTGGACTCGTAATTGAATCCTTCATCCATCTAGACTATAAAATCCAGGATCCAAGTCTAAAATTAAATATCTTATTTTTCCTCGATATATCGGTTTTCTGTATTAACTTGAAATGATATCTTTCAAGAATCGGGGTGTTACAATCCTCCCAACCTTAAAAGAGATTTCGTCCTCGAAATCTGGAACCACCAAACACCCAACATCATACATGGAAAGATCGATAGATTTTCTATCCAAAAGGAATGCCTTCACTTAAACTTCACCTCATATACAAACCCGATTACATTCCGGTTGAGGTTGTAGCTGCGTTTCTCATAACGCGCCGTTACAAACTAGACCTCAACGTTCAATATATTTCACCGATGTCAGGATGAACGTTGCGTCGTTGATTAATCATTTTCTAAATCGTTCACTCTCGGTTGCCTCCCAACCTTAGATTTCTCATAATACCCCGAAAGCAACTTACGACCTTATCTAGACATTTCCATCAAGAATACCCCAATCCGAACTATTCCCTTAGATACTTTTGATTACGACGCATCAAGGTCTCCTCAAAATTTTATTTGTACTTAAAGTCCACCTCGACATTCCCACCAAATGTCTCCAAAATCATCATCACTAAAGAGTTATTGTCCTTTGACGAAATTTCCTAACGACTAGTTTGGTCTGAACCATCGCAACCTTTAAATCCGTTCCTCAAAGCTGACCCGGACACAATGCCTGCAAGTGCTCCCACACTTCTATAGACCCAAGCATTGTGTTTCCACCAGAAACATATCATTACGCTCTACAGATAGTCGATTATCCCAAATCCCATGAATCCTCAGATTCCTACAGATCCACTCCTAATATTGATGAAGATGTCCTTCCAAGGCGCACCAATGCGTCCTTTAGGTAACTGGTTAACCCAAGTTCGGCTATCACTGAACTCCGTTCCAACCCCAACCACACAACATTCCTTTAACAAAATCTCTATCACCACGGGGATGCTGATACCCATCGGTACTTAAACATCAACACTTAACCTTCTTTTAATTTCCATCACTGAAAGGTCATTATTTCCCATAATCCAACCGGAATACTTCCAAACATTCCAAGATCCATTGACTTCAAGAAAACAAGTCGACACCTAAGACTAAACGGTGACCTCGAAAATGTTGACATCCCGCCCACGATTTCATTCCAGACGGATCGTCTCACTAAGTGTTAGGACTGAAAGTCCTATGTGTTGAAAGTGGAATAAAGTATTTATAAGGGTTCGAAATGTAAAAAAAAAATAGTTAATTTGTTAAGATGGGCCCAAGCCCATAAGCCCATTAGGCTGGTAAGCCTAAGTATATAAAGGCTTATTTGTTTCATAATTAGGTTGAACAGTTTAGAAGTTAGAAATTCATTATTCAGTTTTCTAGTCATTAGGTTTACATATCCTTATCAGAAATTCTCTCTGTAAACCTTAACCCTTTGAAGTTATATCAATCATATGACTAGTTGCTGTGGCCTATAATCTGTTCATCATTGTTCATATTACTTGTGATTGCACTGCACTGGGATCTACAATTGGTATCAGAGCAGAAAGGCAAAAAGGTTTGATCCAGTAAAAAGGTTTGTCTAAAACCCTAAAATCAATTACTTGTGTTAATTGCTTTATTTGCTTTAATTGATTGTTAGTGTTTACATTATGTGTTTTATGTGATTGTTCGTTATCTGTTTAGTAAAGTTTTTTTTCTGTTTATCGATCGAATTTGATTTTCTGAGAAAAAGTTTATCGATCGAATCTGGATTTGTTTTTTTCTGTGTGCAAACCTTCGGTCTTAGTGATTACTGTGTTATCTATCGTATCCGGTCATTTTTTTGTTTGATTTTTTGAATTCCTTCGATTGAAGGATCGAAGGATCTGGGTTTGGTTTCGATCGAATCCCAGAAACTCTTCGGGTTCTTCGGTCGAACTCATCGTGTTCTTCGGTCTTTATTGGTTAATCGATCTTATCTTTTTTTTTTGTTTATCGTAATTAAGTCTTTCGACCTAAGTATTCGACCGAACACTTGTGCTCCGGTCTTGACCCTTCGACTGAATAAGAGTTTCCCCGGTCTTACTCATTTGACCGGACACTTGTGCTCCGGTCTTGCCCCTTCGACCGAATAAGAGTTCCTCCGGTCGTGTCCCTTCGACCGAACAAGAGTTCCCCCGGTCTTGTCCTTCGACCGGATACGTGTATCCCCGGTCTTGTCCTTCGACCGGATACGTGTATCCCCGGTCCTATCATTCGACTGGATACCTGCTTCCTCCGGGCTTACCTTCGACGGATATCTTGCTTACTCCGGTCCTGCTTTCGACCGGACCCCTGTTAGACCAGTGTTCTTAAAAGGTCAATTTTTTTTGTCTCACGATTTTTTTGCAGTGCATTTATTTTAGCCCCCGTACTTCAAGGATTCAGCGTGTCATTTGTGACCCTAAACTTTCAAGTTTCACATTTTGTCACTTTTGGTCCCTGCACTTTCAAGTTTCATCTCTCTTCAAAGCCGGAACGAATACATTCTATTCAAACGATCAAAATGGTGTACATACCAAGGCTGCGGTCCAAAAGAGAATATGAAGAGTGGAAAGCTGATTTTTTGTCTTTTGTAGATGAAAATGAAGTGGGTCCCTATATCAGATTATCATTGACTGAAGGAGAGAACCAATCCCAAATTCCGCCAGAAGCTTCTCCTGTGGAAAAGGAGCAAAGAGAGAGGGCCAATAATAATGCTAGAAATTATATGAAAAGTAGTATCTGTAATGAATTTATTAGTGACATTTTTAGTGAAATTATTGGTCAAATAAATTCTAACAAGATGACAGGAAAAGAGCGGTGGGATTGTGCTGAATGGTTGGTGTTAGGGACAAAGGGTTTATTAACAGGAAGAGAATTGGAAGCTGAGAACTCTGAGCTACAAGGAAAGATATCTATTTTGGAAGCTAAAACTCAACAAACAGTCTCTGTTGAAAGTTCTGTGGAAAATATCTCTGATCTGAAAGATGCAAATGCAGAACTTCAAAAGCGTTTATCTGATTTGGAGCAACTGCTTGCTAAACACAAATCTGATTTTGAGTTTAAAGAGAAATATTTCGCAAAGAAGTTCTCAGAATTCTCGAGAAAATGTGCTGATGAGAAAAAGGAAGTGGAGCTGAAATGCATAAAACTTTCTCAGCAAGTTTCTGCTTTCGAGAAAGTAATCATTTTTGAAAGAGAAAAGTTTGCAAAAGAAAAGAAGGCCATTGAACAGAAGAATGTTGGATTCTTCAAGGAAATATCCGGCCAAAGAAATGATGTTGAGAAGGGATTTGAAGAAGAACGAAGCATCTTTGAGACTGAGATTAAAAAGCTGAATGCCAAGCTATCTGAACTATCTGAGAAGGCACTAAAAGAGCAGAAAACGAAGTTTGAGTTCACAAAGAAGATTGACCTGCTTGTTCAAGAAAGAGACAACTTCGCTTCAACGATTAAAGTGCTTGAAAAGTCTGTATCAAGCTCAAATCAGAAATATGTCTCTACACAAAGGTCATTTAAATCTTTTGATCAAATTCGTAAAACTAACCTTTTCTATGATAGCAATATAGATGGTTCAGGTACACGCTCTAGAAGAAATAGATACAAAGATGAGGAACTGGTCTGGAAGAAGAAACCAGTTGAAGATGAGCTGAAAGAAAAAGAATCATGTGTACATGCGGTCAATGCCAAGAAGAACAAAGCGAGTAAAAGTAAACCTGGTCATATCTACTCGAGAGATCAATTACTCAGGTTATCAGGTAAAAAATACCACTGTTCTTATTGTCATACACATGATCACATTCACAAAACCAGTGATCATTTCTGGTATGGTTCTTATTCTATATCGCCCACAAGAACTGCAACTAACATTCATGGACCCAAATACCAGTGGGTACCAAAGCCGAAAACTGATTCTTTGTTGCAGGCACCTACTGTCAAGGGGGAGTAGAAGAACAATGGTTTCTAAGTAAATCAGCTTAGAACCCAGACTTCAACGAAGTTTGGCTTCTGATCACATGACAGATCAGGACCCGTTCTTCAACGTTTAGACCTGGATATTTTGCAAATATCCAGGGGGAGGTTAATAGATTTATATCATTCTATCATGATTTGAGGGGGAGCTTAAAAGGTAAATATCTTCTAATCCTAGATCTCTGATTGTTTGAAAGAAGAACAACTTTCAAACATGAAAAACAGTTTCTGAAATGTTCAAACCACTTCTGGTTCTCAAAAGATTTTATGAATATAGAAGTGTGATTTTAAATGTTTTTCAGTTTTGAGCTTTAATGTTTAACTGACTGTGTGTTTCTAAAGATCAGTACTTGCGTATTATCTTATCCTTATACTGTAACGTATTCACACACACAAGTTCAGTACTTCATTTGTATTTGTTATTACCATGTCTCATAACGAAACAATTTTTCGATGGTAATACCCCCGTTTGATATTCAATATTGTTGAGCATAAATCATTATTTCTAATCTTGTGCTTTCATTGCAAAATTGTTTATATTCGTTCATATAAACAAAATATCCAATTCTTTGATACCCTATCCATTTTATGTGATCTGATTGATACATTGTCAGATTCTCAAAACAATTCTCTTGATTTCATTTCATTCATTCAATATACTTGTTTTGAGAAATCTTCAAAGTTCAATTGCTCAAATCTTATGAACATACATTTTGACAGTAGTATCATACATTCTGTGCTTAATTGTTCAAGTTAAACTGTGAGCTACTATTCTTTTTAGGACTTATATGGGATTTGTGTGAGAACTTAAACAGAACTTCCCTGGATTCACGTTAACCAGTGTTTCCTACCCCGGAAGTTATCCTAGAGTGATTGAGGGGTGAGGGGTCATAAATCAAAGAGTGGGGGAGATAACTCATCGGGTTGAGTTTTTCTCATTGTGTGAAGCGGAAAAATTGAAAAGAGAGTTTGGTTAGAAGTGAGCTTTAATGACAAAAAGAAAGAGGGTGTGAGAACAGAGTTAAAAGAATATCAGAACTCTGCACCAAACACTTTCTGAGCCGGGCAACCACATATTCTGATTGGTTCACATTCTTTGGTGACCATCATTGAAAAAGGCACCTAGCCCATGCCAACTCTTGCATTAACCCCACCAGCCACTCGTTTCTTTCTTAACAAAGAAATGTTTCATTTACTTTGGGGACGCAGCATATCTGCTATCTAGTCTTCACTCGGAAGATTTAGATATTGAAAAAGAAGGAAAGTTGCCCCACCTTCGCACCTCTTTCATGCACATTGAGTCCGTGTAATATCTGTTGTTGTCTCAATAATTTACACATTTTTGAGCCTGATCAAGCTAAGTAGCTTCAATCATTTCTACACTTGCACGAGCACACAGGAAATGAGTTTTCTTGTCATAACATTCATAGAAAATTACTTTGTGGTTTTTCGATGATTGAATGGAAGCCCTGGGGGAGTGAACATCACAAAAGCTCCTTTCCAAAGTACATTCGTTGTACAAAGTGGCTCCGTGCTACTTACAGGCATACTAACTGTTTCATCTGTTGAATCAGGGTTACATTGTTCATTATGTCTGAATTTGAAAAGATTCGGATATATACATTTCATGAATTGACGGATAATCAGATCAACGGGCGGAGAATGCCAAATTTTCATAGAGGGGAGATCAAAGAAAGTGCTGAAATTGATAAGGGGGAGAAATGTTTACAAAGAAAGAAAGTCAGTTCAGAAGACAGTCTAGAGATCAAAAAGATGAATATATGATTTTAATGCTAAATTTGTTTGTCTGAAGATAGTGAAGATTTCAAAGATTGAAGATTTCAAAGTCTGTATTGATTCTTTCCCGTATCATTCCTCCTACGAGCTGATTGAAACAAGTTCTTAAGCTGAAAGTCTATTCAACTCGCGGTTCAAAGACAGATTTTTTGTTTTAAACTGAAGATGCACCGTGGAATGTCAAGTAACTCTCACATTATCTTTCTTGTATGCTGATCCGATGTGATTGAGTTTCTACAGTTAAATGCTGCTTGATGGTGCGTTCAGTCGAGGCTACTGTACATTGAATCTGGTTACAAAGTTGATACTATGAAGACCAAGAGCTTTATTAAAGGGGGAGCGTGGAAAGTCATGAAGATATGCAACACCAAAGTTCTTCAAAGATTCAAGATGGAAAGAAGATCAAGGCATGAAGTTTTCAAGAAGATAAATGTTTTATTCAACTTTAGGGGGAGATTGTTAGGACTGAAAGTCCTATGTGTTGAAAGTGGAATAAAGTATTTATAAGGGTTCGAAATGTAATTCTTTAATAGTTAATTTGTTAAGATGGGCCCAAGCCCATAAGCCCATTAGGCTGGTAAGCCTAAGTATATAAAGGCTTATTTGTTTCATAATTAGGGTTGAACAGTTTTGTAAGGTTAGAAATTCATTATTCAGTTTACTAGTCATTAGGTTTACATATCCTTATCAGAAATTCTCTCTGTAAACCTTAACCCTTTGAAGTTATATCAATCATATGACTAGTTGCTGTGGCAAAAAAAAAATAAAAAAAAATAGTTAATTTGTTAAGATGGGCCCAAGCCCATAAGCCCATTAGGCTGGTAAGCCTAAGTATATAAAGGCTTATTTGTTTCATAATTAGGTTGAACAGTTTAGAAGTTAGAAATTCATTATTCAGTTTTCTAGTCATTAGGTTTACATATCCTTATCACAAATTCTCTCTGTAAACCTTAACCCTTTGAAGTTATATCAATCATATGACTAGTTGTTTTGGCCTATAATCTGTTCATCATTGTTCATATTACTTGTGATTGCACTGCACTGGGATCTACACTAAGGCTGACACCTAACAAAATGCTAAAATTCCAAATCGCGCATTTCTAACAAACAGATCACCAAAATTTCCTTTTAATCGCGGAACCCACCAAGACGGTATGCCGACAACACAACCCATGATGTGACACCGACTAGCAATCCATCACAACGAATCCCAAAAGAAGCGCAGATAGTCACATAAGACCTTATCTCGCATGATTACCGAAGTATAAAATCACCCCTTAACTAGCGGAGAAGACTTAAATCTACTACTTCCATAAAACAAATGCACACAGATTCAAAACTGAAACTCAAACTTTCACGACTGACCGCAAGTCGGAACATCCGAATCCTCCAATTCCAAGGACTCCCTTAGTCCCTAATTACAACTGCTCTTACGCAGGGTTAAAATCTATAGGTCTAATGAGTTCAAGGTTTTCAACTACTATGCCAATTTAAACTTTTATGAAACTTTCGAATACATAAGCTTTATAACAATTGCTTGTGCGGTAAAATCCACTACCGATCACTCGATAGTTTGAAAATTGATCATCGACGCTACACGTATGAAACCATTTCCAAAATTGTTTTGATCAATATTTTCGTAAATAAAATGGTGGCAAAAGGTGTGTAGAAATATTCACACTATAACCATGAAAATAAATTCCAGTGCCCCAAACACGTGGAATAAATGTTTGTACAACTCCGAAAGAGGACTTCACAACTTTTAACTTTTCCTTCTTTAACCGAAAACGTTGCGGCATAAAATTTTCAACAAGTCTCCTATATATCAATTTATTCCTTAAAATTTTGTAAGATAATGGGAAAACAAATAAATTTTCAAATCAAGTTTAAAGTCTTGAGCCGCCTCGATAAAACACATTTGACCAAGATGGTAACTACAACGATATGCATCCCGAAAATTCATTTCATGCATTGCAGAAAATTTATAACAATAAGGTCCACAATTGAAGCACGCTTAGATTAAAAGTTTAATATGAGATAACATAAATATATCACATTTTTACTCACGCGAGTGAAAATCATAAATAACCCAAAAGTATGCACATATACCCATGTGAAACTCAAGATGCAATCATGAGACACTAAAATTTTCAAGGTGCCTCTTATGGTTCCAAGATGTAGGTGCAAGACTTGCATGAGACAAAGTATTAAACAAAACTCATAACTTAACACACACAATGATGCATATGCACATGTTCTCAAAATTATTTACGCAACGTAAAATGACGTAAGACGAGACACCCTAACCCAACTGAATTTTCGTAAGACTTACTAACGTGAAAACCAATTGGCGTCAAACTTTCATTACTCGACAAAAGTGTAAAACGACAATACTTTTAAAATATTAAACTTTTAGGAGTTTCCTCCTTTTACTGAAATGAAAAGTGAAATAGCGCTTTACAAAATTTACATGGGACACGACGCTAAATAACTCATAAGCATAAAAGAAGCAAAATTTAAACTCACGCATAAAAAGACATCGTATAAAACAATACTCCATTAAATTTCAACAAAACTCACACAAACTAAAATTCTCAAGAAATTCCGACTCAACGCGTGGGAATAACTTTTCCTTTAAAACCATTGACATATGTGGAGGAGATCCAATGCCTAGGTTAAAATCTCATAGCTACTTGCCCAATACTCAAATGACATTAAAATATGGATTTTACATTATCCGCAAATAGCGTTAAACAGGAGACGTGAATAAAGAGATTTTTGATAACAATTTGCAATTATGTGCACAAAACATTTTCATGAATGCTTAAGCTCACAGTTTAAAATCTGATGCGTGTTAAATGCTCTACCAAAACTTTATAATATAAACCACTTTTTGTTTTACGAACATAAGAACCAATTTATGCAAAAAATTTTCGGAAATAAATTTAGTGCAAGAATTTGATCGGCACTTGGCATCATATACACTTCCCAAAAAAAAACCGACATACCAATGTCATCCGAGTGTATCAAGCATCTTAGGACAACAATCTCAATTTTCTACCATTGTCATTCGGATACTCCACCTCTTAAAGCAACACTCGGATATTTCATCGGTTCACCTTACAATCTCTCCTCGTATGACGTCAATTCCATAAGCTCAAGGTTCTACTCCAACCAATTATTCTTACTCAAGACGATCAACTTAATGCTTTCAACGCACTTAACTATCACTTAAACGTGACATTGCTATATACATCAATGTTTCCTTAGATTACTCACTTAGAAACCTTCTCACTACCCCAACGGTAATCGTACAAAGGTAGTTCAAGTATACACATGTAATATGTAGGTTCACCATAACACTGGCCAGGTGCCATTATGAACGTACCGCACATGCTCATCCTTGCAACCCTCGACAAGTTTCCCGTTTCTAGTGACTCGATCAACTCCATCATATCTTATCTTAAGGTTCATAATGTGCAACTTCACTTACAATTGCTTATAAAAACGCTAGTTTGAGTCTAGGCATCCTACAATCAATAACTAATTCTCTCAAACTTAAGCTCTGATACCAACTTGTAACACCCTCAATTCTGGAAATAGAAACTTATTTAAAATTTTCTAAATACATCAATAAAAAATCATCTACAACCGCAAATTAAGATTTAACCTCAATACAACCATTCATTATATACAAAAGTCTATGATAAGGACGGGTGCTACTAAAACCTCATATTAGTTACTATCTCCAACGTTGCGGACGACTTCCCAACTACTTACATTTGCACAGAGCTAAGGCTCAACTCTTCATAGGATTGCTAGGACCAACTCCCAACCTTGAAACCTGATGCACATGCCGACAAATAAAAAGGTTAGGCTTAACGCCTAGTAAGCTCAAGTATTTTCAACATATATAAAATAATCGTTTAAGAGAAAGGATGCAGTTAAAATCGTAGTCCTTCAATATGATACGTCTTACATGTGAAAACGAATCATTTTCCAATAATATGCATTTCAAACAAAGAACACATATTTGGACGTTTTCCAAACCCAACCACTACAAAGATGATAATACCAATGTAAGCCGCCCATTATAAGTTAGCTTTAACCCAAAACTCACTCAAAGCGTAAATATAACTTGAACTCTCCATTTATGAAGATACGTTAAACCTTATATCCCAAGACACCCCAAAACACGGGTGGGGCATAATACTCATCCCATAAAATCAAGGGTAAAACCCAATAATACAAAACGTCATCGAAAACTTGGATAATAAAACTAAATACCCAAAAACAACACCTTTCGGTGACGGGGGATTCCCGATTCCATAAAATGTGACGGTCCACAAAGTAAGCCCATTTTATGTTGTTATGACTAGTCATATAAACAAAAGTACACGCAAGAGATGTCAGGCTCAGTAGCTTTAAACATACACCCACGGAAACTCGAGTTCAAACCCCGTCAGGTTCCTATGTCGAGCCCCTCATCTAATATCGTAATACTTGAGCACGAATGACTTATACCGCACCCCGATACCTTAACGTGCAGCACGAAGGACTTACATCTCACCCGATACCTAACGTGCATCTCGTAGGACTTACATCGCACCCGATACCTAACGAGCTTCATCCAAAATTGCCAACAAGGCTCGAAGTCGAGTTACCAAAACTGGACAATTGTCCAAAACCCCATCAAAATAACAATGCCAAGCCGCAGGCTTAGCAACCCAATTGACTCATTGATAAATGAAAATAACAATACGATAAAACGCACTCGACCAACGGATATGTCAACGCCACGACCAAAAGTAAGATTAGTTCGAAACTCAACATTAGTTGAGACAACCCATTTTCCAAATGAACTTATACCCTTATAATTTTTCCAAATGTCTCATCACACAAAATATGCATTTTCCAACTTTAACTGCTGATAAGAATGAAAATCATAAAATGAGACTATAAACATTCTTTCCAGTACCTCGCATAAATGTGCAATTAATACTTTACAAAACATTCCATTTCTTGAATGATGCATAAAACCCGACAAACATTTAAAGTGTATGTTTTTGACCAAAGATCTATTTATGCAATAAGACCTCAAAACACATTCATTTGTGACACATATATTAAATGCCCAAAAATCCCAAATGTAGGTATTATACAAAGTTTGTAAGGTTGAATACTTCAAATAATCAAGATCAACAAAGAACCCAACATTTGATAATTTCATGTAAAACACATAAACACTTTAAAATAGACATTTTGGCATGTACAACGTTTTCACAAATCAACTTGAACTCACTTTGCTAGATTTAGGCTAAATCTAGATTTTCCCCTGATTAGAGCACCTTTGAAGAATACTTGGATTCTCAAGACCAAACTTCCAAAACCTAAATCCATACATAATCAACCACAAATAAACATAATCAACCACAAAGAATCGTTTCCCAAACCATCTACATGAATACCTCCATTACTACCGAAACCCTAACTTCCATAACCGAAGAGAATAGAAGATTACCTTAACCCAAGCTTGAATCCACCAACCAAAACAATTCTATTTCACCAAAATGGTTACAAAACTCCAATCTATGAAAGGGAGAACAAAGGGTGGATGAAAACCAAGAAAACTTTGGGGAAGAAGATGAATAGCGAGAGATGAGAAGCTTACCACCACCAAATACTCTAGTATACTCCAATATACTTCCAATCTCTTTCCATATCCTTGAAAAGCTCTCAAAAACGAAACCGTAGCAACTTGAATCGCCCAAATCGGAGTTGAAATGAGAGAGTTATGAAGAAATGAAATTTGGGGCTGAAAATCGCGATTTTAACACCCTGAAACACCCAGGCGATTGTGCCAGGCTATAGTGACCATGTCACAATCGCCGGGCACAATCGCTGAGATTGTACCGAGAGTTCTCGGGCTCTGGCGACCTTGACAGGCGATTGTGACACTGTCACAATCGCCGGGCACTATAGCCTAGCGCGTACCGAAACTGTTTTGGCCATAACTTCTTCGTTATAGCTCCGTTTTCGCTCCGGAAAGAACCGTTGGACTCGTAATTGAATCATTCATCCATCTAGACTATAAAATCCAGGACTATAAAATCCAGGATCCAAGTCCAAAATTAAATATCTTATTTTTCCTCGATATATCGGTTTTCTGTATTAACTTGAAATGATATCTTTCAAGAATCGGGGTGTTACAGTAGTGTTACCCATTGAAGAAGATTTACTATTCACATTAATTACACTATTTTCTACACTACTTCAAAAATTTGATATAATATATATGTCCTTAGTAATTTGAACTTTCATTCCTTGGTAATTCTATTCTTAACTCTTATATGAGTTAGAGCATCTCCCATGCAAGGTTCTTATAAGAACTCAATCCCTTTAGGTTCTTATGGGTGCGTTTGGTACGCAGAACAGGGTGGAACAGGATAGAACAGAACAGACTTGTCCCATGTTTGGTATGACCATATGTGGGACACACTAGAACTAAGTGGAACAAGCATGGGACACATTTGTCCCACTCCAACCCCTTAGAACTAAGTAGAACAACAATATTTTGACTAATATACCCTTTGTTAAAAACCAAAACCTTAAACCCGAATAGTCCAAAATCCGAATCCAAACCGAAAATAAGGTGTTTTTGCAAAACCCGAATACCCCGAAATCCGATAATCCGAAACCCGACATTTTGGAGGATATCTGGGCTCGGATTAGGTTTGATCGTTGGTCACCCGACCCATCAGAAAACCCGAAATAACATACATCTATATTTTAAATATTATATATATATATAATTATCTTTTGAAAATCGTAAATTATAGTATGTTGAAATATTTTCTAAATTTTAAACTTGCTATCGATTTCATCAATCTATCAATCGATTGTAACCATCCTAAAAAACGATTGAATTCATATCTAACTTTTGCATTATATAATACCCGAACCCGACCGACATCAATCCAAAACCCGACCAACCCAAACCCGAAACAACCTAAAATCCGAAACTTAAAATTTAGGTTTTGATTTCCATATCCAAAATCCAATCGTGATAAATTAGTTGTATGGTTTTTATAATCCATTGCACTATGTATTAGTAATGTAAATTAGTTTATGTGATGTAATTTATGATTTTTCATCAGGGGTAAATTCGTCATTTAATCAGTATAGTCTTGTTCTGTCCTGTTCTGTTCTGTCCCGTCCTGTTCCATCTTGTTCTGTCCTGTCATGTCCTGTCTGTGTACCAAACGCACAAGAACATGGTTTCTTACCATGAAATTTGTGAGATGTGACATTTTTCTTATTTTTAATTTTATTTTCTTAACTTTATAATAATTATTAATAACAAAAAAAAGTTTTCATAAAAATACCGTTGTAAACATTTATATGAATTCTTATTTTGATGAGTTAGGAAAGGAGGTGGCAACAAAAAGTGCAAAAAATAGGTTCTTATAAGAACCTTCAATAGAGATACACTTATAGGCTAGGCTAATGGCACCCCTAAGATTAAACAAATGATTTTTTTTGTTTGTCATTTTGTTGTCGTTTGCTTTTGTTTTTGTCAATTTTACTTAATATAAATTACCAAAATTTTCTAATTTTCATTTTTTTCTCTTTTATTTATTTATATTATATTATTAATAAATATATTTTTCTTTTATATAACATTCAACCATATATTTTATTTGAGTTTTTTTTCTTTTACTTTTTGCTTTTATTTAAAAATAATAAATACTTATAAATATAAATAATACTATTTTTTGATAATTATATAATTATAAAAATAAAACATAAACATTGCAATTTTTAACATATAAATAAAACATAAAATAATCTATATTACATTTCGGTTATTTTAAAATAACATTATCCGTAGTACAATTAACACATAAAAGTCGCATGGATTTCTGTATTCAATCTGAATACGGGGTAGCCCATCCAACAGCATATGAAAAACTATAAAGGAAAGAATGTGCTACAATAGTAGGGAACTGGTATCCTTATGTCATATCTAATTTCACGGTTACCATTAACGTACCCAATTGTAAAAATAACATGTTGATACCACGCTGGCAGAGTGGACCTAAGCGGCAAGTACGTCCCACTGTCTTCCATATTTATAACATGTAAAAACAAATGCTATAAAGAATGTATTATTAGTTGATGTTACACCAACAATCTCAAGGAGAGACATTTCAAAAAAGTTCGTTTTATAGGTGACATCCATCAACAACACGTGTGGAAATGCATATCTCCAGTGATCTTGGATGAGCAAAGAAATAAATCTTTCAACTTATTAGTCGAGTTATTTGCATGATAATAAAAAAATGTAGCCTTCTTCCTATAAAAATGACATCAGAACTTGCATTGGAGTTCTACCTGCATTCTTATGAAGTCGAGTTTTCTGCCATTGATTGTATATAGTTTATTTGTAGAAACATTATCTGGATATTTCTGCTTTATTGTTGATAAAAATATCTGTAGGTTTTCACATTGTTTGTTGACAAATCTTCCATCAATCGAGCCTCATTTTCAGACAATCGTCTTGCATATGCATGTCCTCTAGATGTAATGCAAAATCATGATTATGTGCATCACATACCATAGTTATCCGACAATCATTAGCCAAATGTTTTCCTACCAAGTGAAATGGACAATTTGTTTTTCTTGCGCCAGTATGTTTACTAGAGGTTTGTTACTCTTGTGCATGCCACCACAATCAAATTGAAATACTAGAATTGACCCCACATAAGCCACTTTTGCTTCTTTTAATAACAATAACAAAATCAAGTGAATATGCCACGTTGCATACCCAATCAATTAGATCTTGACGAGAATTAAACACCTGAAATTGACTTTTTTTGGTTACAAACTACTAATTTTACCAGATAATTTAACAAGATAAAATGAAACATAAAGATACCATATCCGTAGAAAATGCGGATGGTTGAGGGATTTCACAAGCTTCAGGTGCTTTGTTTGAATGAAGATTATCATCCTACACAAACGCATAAAATATCAAATGGGATAACATAACATAATATTTATATATATATATATATATATATATATAAAGTAGTGGATGAAATACCTCATCATTTGAATTATGATACAATTGAAAACCTTCACCCCAATTCATCATTTTAAGTGTTGTATACCAATAAATTGGAATGTCACGACCTGCATAGTAAAAGGTGAAAGTGACATAAATAATTATGTGAATTGTGAATAGTGACCTGCATAGTAACAGGTACATAATCAATTAAATTATTTGTTTTGTGTCGTAAATGAAGACGAAGCAATGATGGCTAGGTTGGAGTAACCTTGGACAATAGGTACAACATTTAGTGCACACCATACCAACTGTTCCAAGTTTCAACAACAATCAAATATATAAAATCCACAAACGCATATGGATTCGAAACGAAATACAACAGATGAAGAAGAAGAATTAGAATAACAAGAACACAACAAATAAACAGTATTATGGTGCATATCTCAATGTTTCAACCAGTTCAAAATGAAGTAGAGATGAAAATTCGAAAAGGAAATACCTTGTTTGAGAGTGAGTGCAGCTTGCTACCGCAGTGAACGGAGACGACGAGAAGATCAGAGGTTGGATCGTCGGTGGTGGAGGAACGTAGCTAGTGTGTACGTGGCTTTTTATTCTGCTATATTATGCAATGAAGACTGGTAGGGGATAAAGAAGAGGGGGTGTAGACTTTAAAAATGGGGTGGTGCGACATGTAATATATATATATATATATAGAGAGAGAGGATCAAACGAGAACAATAACTATTTAAAAGAACACGAGAACTAACAAAATCATTAGTGATTTTACATTAACGTGCAAAAAAGCCACACGGACCTGAAGTCGCTGCCAAAGTCCTTTTTTTCGTGTGTTAATGTAAATTCACTAATTATTTTGTTAGTTCTCGTGTTTTTTTAAATAGGTATTGTTCTCGTTTGAACCCGACTCTCTCTCTCTCTCTCTCTCTCTCTATATATATATATATATATATATATATATTGAAGCTTTATATTTGAATAAATTAACAAAGCAAAAATAAATGCAATTTTCTGATATTATATATTTAATAAAAAAATATCACTTTTATTTATATTCCTGTAGTCCGATTTTATTGCATTTAATAGAATTTGACTAACATAAAGAAGAAGATATTTTACAAAGTTATAATAAAATCAAAAGTTACAAAATTATAAAATAAAAGTAATAATATATATATATATATATATATATATATATATATATATATATATATATCTAATATATATATGTCAAATTGAAGTGATGAATTAACATTAAATACTTTCAATTTCTAATGCATTCAACACTCCATAGGGGAGGCTAATTGCACCATTTACTTTGCTAATGACACCCTTATAAATGATTTTCTGCTCACACATATTAACATCAAAACCTGTTTTTTACATTCTAAATACATGAATTGACCTGATTTTAACATAATAAGGGTATCATTAGCATTGTCCCACCCCATAATAGCAATGCCTAATGGCACCCCTACCCATTAGTAGAGGCACCCTAACCCCTTAGCTAATCATTATATTTTTTTTTTGTTTTTTGTTGTTTTTTCTATTAATTTTGTCTTTTTTATCTTTTGTGTTTGTGTTTTTGTTATTTTAATTTATTTGTAGTGTATTTTATTTGTTTTAAATTATTAATGTTTTTTTTATTATTTATATTATATTTTAATTAATATGAATTGATAATAAATTTTTATTTTATAATAATTTACTATATTACTTTAATTAATATAAATTAATAATAATAATAAAATAATTTATATATACGTTGAGTTTCTTTGAACTTTTGGCTTTTATTTAAAAATAAATAAAATATTACTATTTTTCTATTATATAAAATATAAATTTAGAGTTAATTTGTAAATCAACTTAAAATCATAGTTAAAGTTATTAGTAACCCATAATTTTAAATTAAAAAGTGTTTACAAATTTAGTTTTCTATATATATATATGAGACGGATTGTTATACAAACAAATCTAATGAATTTTATATAGAATAGGGTTTAGGATCGTATGATTTTTAGTTTTATTAAGCCTACATAGTCACAATTTATATATATTACTATTTTGAAATAAATAAAATCTTTATTTTTATAACTAATATATAATATAAGTAATATATATACACACAATAAAACATATAAAGAAAAAGATCGTAATATATATATATATATATATATATATATATATATGTGTGTGTGTGTGTACGGACTAATCAAATAAAAATTCGGTAGTTTGTGATAATTGTGATCCAACCATTATATTATATTAATTTAATTTAATTAACTAATAGGTAAGGTGTAATAGTAATTTGGTTCATTACAATTTATATATTGATTATTTTTTCAACAACTATCAATCTAAGATGAGTTATTGGTTATCAATAGAGTGGAGATAATTTCACCGGATTTGTTGTTGTCGAAGAGTTTCATTATACATGGAATCAAATGACCATTCACCATAGGAAATTAGTAACGATATGAAAGTATGAGTATGACAATATATATCACGATGGTGTACGCCAAAATAAGTTTGACCGGAGTAAGGTTTGTCGGAAAGAGAACAGTGGTATCACAGATGTTCTTAGGTATCACAATATATGATAATATTAATATATTTAAAAAAATATCATAATATATAAAATATATGTATTTAATAATAACAATCAATATGAACTATATATAATACAATTAATATATATATATACACACACAATAAAATGGATAAAAAAAATTCATAATATTCGCATGCACACATACACATATATATATATATATACTAGTTGAGTACCCGCGCAATGCGGCGGGATGTTAAGGTTCAATCAAGATACATTTAACTTTTAAATATCAATTTTTTGTAAAATGTCTTTGAAATTTTGGTGGTTCACATGTTCTATCAGGATACAATTATTTTTTAAAAGTTTGCAACGGGATGTATTGTAAATCCAAAAATGAAAACTTAATGCAATTTCTCATTCAAAAAGATAAAAATTTATGTTTAAACAAAATAGAAATTACAATCATCACTCAAAACTTCTTGAAAAAACCACATTTGATGTGTAGACTCCGTCTTGGTTGAACTTTTTGGTAGGCTTTACTAATACCTTTGTAGTTCCACGTCGCAATGCATAGGGATGTAAAATTCAAATAGTAGGATCAATTTACTAAAAATGAAACAAAACATTGGGTCACCTTTTATATAGTATATAGTTATTTACCCGCACAATGCAGCGGGACGTGATATTTTTTCTAAATGGCGTGAGGCATAGCGATGAGATCAAACCTCAAGCTTTAGGAGTCACTGCGAGGTTACGATGTTTTTCAAGGTGTAACTTATTGCGACGATTTTCTTTTCAAGGTGTAACTTATCCCGTCGAATTTCTTTTGAAGGTGTATCTTATCACAACGAATTTGTAATTACTATATGTACACATGTTTTTTAATGTTATTCAATGAGTTTATTATTAACAACGTAAATTATGTTATATATACCAAAAACTAAAATGTAAAACACAAAAAAGTTAAAAAAATCACATATCGCGTTACAAAACCACATTTGAGCCATGACATGCCCATAGACTTAGAAAACTAATGAGAAATAAGCATCTATCAACAATAAAATTATATTTTCTATTACGTTCAAAATGTAAGATAAGATCACCCATCACAATTACAAAATTAGCATTTCCAAAATAATGTTTTTAGATACATTGTATTTTTCTAATACCAAAAGTAATACACAAGAGGAACCCAAGGAAAAAATTGTAAAATAAAAAAAAAGTATAAAACAAAGGGTGGAAAAAGACAACATAGAGAGCAGTGTGAAGAAAGATCAACCCGATGGTTTCTCATTGGTTTTCACAACCTTCTCTCTCTTTTAACTCTTCGATCTCTGTTTCTGCATTATTAAGCTTACTTGGAAGATCAAACCTCTCAGTTTTGACTTAATCTTCTCTCTGAACCATCCAGAGAAGCAAAACAAAACAATTAGGCTAGCACCATCATGAAACATATTGTCTGTAATTCCAGTCCGCTTGCTCTCATCACCCCAACCAATTTCAAGGGAAAAGAGCACTTGAAACACTAAAAAAACATACGATACAAGCTGGGAAAACTGTCGAGTTATCAACGAATAAAAAGATGAACACGAAATGGAATAGAAAATTACCACTTATCTCTACGATGATATGTGGTAGACTGATGGTAAATCAAGTATGCATTGAACAAACATATATTGTAATCAATAGACGGGACAGACCCCAATGTTGATATGCACTAATCCAAAATTCTAAGTAGAAGTGGTTGTAACATCCTATGCACCACATTACCAATAAGCAAAATAAAATAAACACAAGCAATAAAAGAGTAGCCACAACAGTTACTTTAAACAAACATAAACAATAGGGAAGTATAAAAAGAAACAGTAAATCATCATGCATTTTACCAGGTTGCATGTTGTAAGGTCTTCCTTCTGCTCTTGATCCTGCTTTTCAAAAAAAATGAGCATAATTTCAACTTACCAACTCTGCTTCATTGTTTCATTATCCTCCATTTCCATTGATTTGCTCCTTGCTCTCTCTATTGCTTGATTTGGTCGGTCTCGTTGGTCTCGTTCTCCATCTCTCGATTGTTGTTACTAAAGAGTTGAGAGAAAAAAGCCATAGTGTAATTCTCATGGTAAAACCAATTTTAAACCTGCAAAAACAATTTTAGGCAATCATTCCTAAGAGACAACCTGTAAACACAGTTCTAGACATCAATCTTGAGTATGAAGATATGACCAATCAAGGTTCCCAAAATAATTAAAGGCACATACATCTTTGACAACTTACAGATATGAACAAAAGATCGAGTAGAAAAGTTCAACCATAAAATGATTTGGGTGTACGAAAAGCCTTTAACACATACCTTGTGCTAAGAAATCACTTTATTAGCTAGTTCAAAGATAACTATTAGAAATTTTAAAACCCATGTTTGATTTGAGATCCATAGCGCAAATAATCAAACTTGTCAATCAAGACAAAAAAAACATGTACTTCTTTGACAGTAAAGAAAACTCCATCATCCCATTGTTTACCTGCATAAGTCCATCAAGGACAGAGGTCATGCCTCCCTGTGGCGTTACCATTGTAGACATACAGCTATTTCAAAGAGCTAAAATGAACATAACTGCAGTTTCAAAATTGAGCACAAGCTTATGTGTTATTTATCTTTTTATTTTTATCATTAGCATGTATCTAAAAAATGCAACCCAACTCACAAAGCTCATCATCTCTGAAATGTTAGGGGAGGGATATCTTTATACATAGTCTTTCTTTTGCATTAAGCAAAAAGGATGTTTCCATCATAAACATATCTATGCATATAATTTGATGATGATATCCATTTCTTCAATTCTCTTGCCTAAAATTTATTAAACAGGATTAAAAGCACACTTGAAATTACCTGATACAAAAAGCTAGAACTATAGAGTCTATTACGTCTTGCTAGAGAAACACCAAATTTTATTAAGAAACGAAAGCATAACAGAAACAAACACCAAATCAAACAAAATAAAAGCACATAAAGATCAAAAAAAATTCTTGACAACAGATTTAGGTACACAAATATATATTTGCATACTTTAACTATTATGTTCTTCGATTCCAATTCCTCATTATTTTCCCAGATGCAGTATCAGATTCCTAATAGAAAATCTCATATCCAAACTGATCAATTTTTTATAAAGAAAAAATGCACACATTCTGTTGGTACTGGCCTTGTTATTATGCAACAAAATCATTTAGAAAATGGTTAATTTTCCTTTAGAGTAGAAAATAACATGATAAAGGGTGAGCCAAAAGATGAGCCATAAATTGTGGAACCTGCATCCTTTTAGTGAAATCGTACCTGAGCCAAAAATTATGGAACCTGCCATTAACCCAACAACAAACAGCAAGAGAAAAAGGTTAAAGAAACCTAAATCGACGGTGTTGGTGAAATCGTACCTGAGACGGCGATGGTGATGGTAAAACCCAAATCAAGAGATGTTCTAACTCAAATCAGAAATTGTATCTAAGAAACCCAAATCGATGGTGATGGTGAAACACAAATCAGATATCAATGGAGATGGAGATGATGAAACCTAAAGAAATGTTCTAACGTGAGAACCCTAAAGAAATGTTCTAACGTGAGAAACCCAAAGAATCGTACCTGAGAAACCCAAAGGTGTTCTAACGTACAAACAGAAATGGATTTGAGAAACCCAAATCGGAAACGATGGTGATGGTGAAATCGATTGAGATGTTATAACCTAAATTTGAAATCATACCTGAGAAACCCAAATCAATGTTAACTTTGTGCAACCAGAAATCGATTCACCAGAGATGTTCTGACCCAAAAATGTTGAAATGGATTTACCACAGTATAAAAATGTTACCTAATTTGAAGAAATCATGGAAGGAACAATGAAATCGTATATGAGAATGAGCAGAGAATGAATCAACTGAATCATCTTCTTGATTCTAAAAAAGAAGAGAGAGGAACCTGGAGAAGTGCAATGCCTCCACGAGAGTATGAATCGTCTTCTTGATTAGAGTGTTTGGGAGCGGGAATACATTGGGCGTAGAAATGAAGCTTAAATAACCTTGTACATGGTGCATCAATGCTTGTAATTAAGATATTTTCAAAAAGTGTGCTTGAAGGTGTTGTACTCTAGGCTTTAAAGGTTGTCTTTAAGACTTTTCTCAAATCTGGTTTATAAGATAGTATAGATACTTGCGTTGTGTAATATATAATTAATATAATATATATATATATATATATATATTATAATAATAATAATAATAATAATAATAATAATAGATTTAATATATAAGAGATAATATATATAGGGAGGTTCAAGAGAAAACCTAAAAAAAATGGATAACTGAATAACACCCTGGTAGCCTTTGATAATCCAAATATCTCTAAATCCTAGGGAGAGAAAGTAGAGAGAGAGAGAGAGATCAAAGCGCAAAGTAGATTGTATTGAATGTATGCGTTAAAGTGTTACAAGGAACAAGGACCAAAGGGACTTAAATACCCTGGTCAGATACAACACAGTGTATGACACTAAACACAGTATAAGACCAAGCCTATAAATACAATGATTACTATAAAATCAGACTTAACAATCTCCCCCTTAGTAATCATTGGCGCTGTGGTCTTTAAAAACAATCTTCTAAATCAGCATGAACCATCTAAGCGACTTTGTGAAGTAGCTTCTTGACTTAAAAGAAAATTTTCTTCTCATCATCTTTGAAGCTCTGTTGCCTTTGCTGTTCTGACAAGACTGGACCAGTTTGTAATAGTCTTGAAAGAACAATTGGTTCATCAGCTCGTGCTCTAGATGACACACCTCTTTTAAATGAACTTGAAGAAGTTGTGGTGATCGGAGCTTGAACAACAAAAGACAAGTAAAGTTGAAGAAATTTTCAATCTTGAGCGAATCTTGATCAGCAGATAAACGTTTGAGCTCTTTGTCTCATTATCATCTCCTTAACTTCTCTTAACTTCTCCCCCTCATGACCTTGATGATCTTGATCAACTTGGTCATGCAAATGTTGGAGACGAGACAGCTTAAGATCTGCAAAATCATAATAAAAGAGAAACAGAAGAGGTTTGCGCGACATGAAGGTGGCGCAAAGGTAGGTTTGCGCTAACAGAGAGAAGCGCAAAGCTTGTTTTGCGCTAGCCAAAGGAGGCGCAAAGATAGATTTGCGCAAGAAGCTGTTGGCGCAAACTAAGCTTTGCTCTACCAACTGGTGGTGCAAATCTGACTTGGAGACTGAAAAATTTCATCTGAATAGCTCTTTGACTCCCCCTACACAAATACACTAAATTTGACAATTCAAGTTAGCATTGATATAGAGAATCAGATACTCCCCCTTAAAAACAGATATTATCCTTTCAGAAATTTTCTCCTTTTTCACTCCCCCTTGAATAATGCTCAAACCCGTTTATAAAGATATGAGAACACAAGAATTGAAACATTAGTGTAGAAAGAAAAATATACTGAATATGTATTTTGAAACAACCAAACATATAAAATTTTAAACACTAAACAAATTAAATTCTAATCAGTAAAATATCACAGATTTATCAATCAGATGAAATCAAATATATGTTGTTGGATACAGAAACAAGTTTCATTGCATATCAAGTTAAAACATGTTCAGTTTCAAAAACTTTCATCAATCTTTTCAGTGTGCTCGCATGTGAACTTTGATTAGCTTCAAGAATTTAAGACTTTCACAAATTTATAGGTTTATCGCAACTCAGAAATATCACCAAGTATCATGAGATGTGTGCTCATTGGCATCTTTTAGCATTGTGCTCTATGGCATCTTTACATGAGTGTGCTCTTTGGCATCTTTTAAGCTTGTGCACATTTGGCATATTTTAATCAGAAAGTTTAGTAAGTAAAGAACATTCCGTAAACGTAACTTGTTATCTGACCCTATTGCAGGATTTGGGTCAGCCGCTCCCAGACCAGTTGGCCTTAGGGGACTAGATGTCAAGCACCCCTTGGAACTTACTCTCCCAGATCAGAAAGGCTACATTGACACATTCTAAACCCATTCATACCAGTAGAACATGACTTTCGATATGATTCTATAGAAGGATTTGGGTTCGATCACTTCCAGATCAAATGACCTTAGGGGACCAGATGACAAGCATCCCATAGAACTTACTTTCCCAAACCAGAAAGGTCACAGGTACAAACTTTTAAACTTAGAGATTTCTGTATTTTATAAAAATATAATATTCATCTCAATCACTCATTTCTACATCTAAGTGCTTAGCCCATATTTTCATTACAATCCTTAATTCTGACTTTTTAGGTTTTCTAAGCATTGTAAACTATAATTATTCCGAATTACACAACTTTAAAACACAATCAAAAGCTACAAACATGTTGCTGACTTTTCGAATTTTGTTAGAGTTGAAATTTGAACATATAACAACTTCAATATAAACAAAGAAATTTGAAAATTTATCCTAAACACACATTTTATTCAAAATAAAGAAAATATGTAAAACTTTTACTTTATAGAATAAATTTTGTAAAGATTTAAACTTTTAAAATCAACATGCCGTATTTTGAAAGCATAAAAATTAACACGATTTTATTTATTTATTTATTTATTTTGGACAAACGGCAAGTTGATATTTAGTTAGAACAAAATAAAATTCAATAAGACTTTCTTTCATACAATGTATAAAGAAATTGTGTCTCTTTTGAAAAAATTTGGGTTGAACAAAATCCAGAGAGTAGTTTGAAAACGCAGATTCATAAAATATATGAGAAAACTGGAATGACATCATAATCAGAGAAATATGCAGCGGAATTAAAGTAGATGTGCTCACAGTATCTCATTCGTCAGAAGCTATAATCTTTGAAGAACGAGTCCTAGACTGATATGGCTAGAAGTCGTAGTCTTTGAAACACGGGTTCTGAGCTGAAGTACTCAGAAACCAAAATTCTCTTACTCCCCCTTGACGTGAGGTGCCTGCAACTTAGAATCAGTTTGAGATTTGGGTACCCACTTGAATTTGGGCCCGTGGAAGCTAGTTGCAGTTCGTATGGGGAAATAGTTAGAAAATTTGATACGAGAAGCACGAGAGATATAATCACAAGAATGAACAGAAGAATCAGAAGAAGATAAATCATAATCATCAGAACTAGAATCTGAGGAAGAACATGAGACATGTTTTGAAATTTGAATCATTTGCTTTATAGAGTATTTTAAAATCTTATTACAATAAGCAAATGAATCACTTTTATATAATTTGTCTACACATCTATCCTCATCAGTAACAGGTTCATCAGATGTCCGCTTAGCTCTCCATATCTGCTTTGATGACTTGCTCAAAGTCCTATCTGAAAGAATTGAATCAGACGAATTAGAACTGTCATAAAGGACATTATCTTGTTTCTTCGACTTCTTTGACCTTCTTCTTTTACGCTTAGGTTTATAATAATCATCATTGAGCGTAAAAGAATCATCAAGAATTTTAGACTTAATATTTAAATCAGAAGAAATAATTTTACCTAAGCAACCAATCTGATCAGACAATAAATTTGAATTTTCCTCGGAGTGAGAATTATTTTGAGAAAAGATTTTAAAATTGGAAACTTCCTTTTTGTTTTCCTTAGAATCAGAAGAAAGACCAGAAATAGAAAATGAATCTTGTGTTTGAGAAAATAAATTTTCTTCAAGACTAGAAGTCAAGAAAGAAATAATAACATCAGATTCAATTTCTTTTAAAATATTTTGATCTTCCATCTTATCTTCAAGATCAATGATTTTACCTTCTAATACTAACGGAGGAGTATATTTCTTAGAATCATAAATGATTGGAGAAATATTTTCCTTATTAGTTTCATTGGCATAAACATCAACAAAATCATCAGACATTGAAGATTTGAAAGGAGATATATCATTCAAACCTTTTCTGCCTCTCCTTGATTTGTCAGAAAAATATTTTGCATTTTCGCTCGTATAAACAAAAGGAATTTCCTTCTTCTTGTTATTCGTTCTTTTCTCATTTTCGATTTCTAACACTTGCTTTTCATTCATCCAATCAATTTTAAATTGAGGAGCATATTTAGCAAGTGTTAGATAATCGTATTTGTATAAAGTTGGGGATTTTTCAATAGCATTGTTTAAACAATGTGGATTTTTAAAACCAAGTCCCCATTTTTCTTTTAAAGCTTCTTCACTCGGTTTATTCATAAAAATTGTTTGTTCAGATTGATTCCTTCGATATAACTTTTCTTCTAACTTATTTATTTTATCTAAAAAATCATCTTTTAATTTGGTCATATCAGTCAAAGATTCAAGATAAGTCTTCTTTGAATTTTCCAAATCATCCAATTTCTTTTGAAAGATTTCTTTAGTATTTTCCAAGATAGATTTTTCATCTTTCAAAGAAATTTTCAATTTGTCAATCAAATCTAACTTTTCAGAATTTAAATTCTTTTCAGATAAGAGTTTTGAACGAAGATCAGATAAAGCATTTATAAAAATGTACATTTGTGAGGTAATGAAATTGTAATCAAAATCAGAATGTACCTCATCTTCATCAGTGTCAGACTCATCACTTTGATCATCTCCGATGAAGCACATTTGAGCAATCTCTACATTTGCAGCTTCATCATCGGAGTGATCCAGCCAAAACTCTTCCTCGGCTAGCAAAGCTGTTCATTCTCTCTCTTTTCAGCCAGTTCCAGTTTCTTCCGATAATATGCTGAATCCCTAACCTTCTTCACTCGACACTCTTTTGAAAAATGACCCGGCTTACCACAGTTGTAGCATGCAGCAGCCTTTGGCTCGGGCACTTGAACATTCTTGGATCTAGAAGTGAACCGAGAAGTGTTGGAACTCGAACGTGGTTGGAACTTTTTCTGATAATGCTCTGAGAGAAGGATCATTGCTTTCTGCAGTGCCTCACCATCATCATCAGTTGACCCGTCATAAGCATTATCAGACAATGCTTGATTAGCCAGATGGCTCGTTAGAAATGCAACTAGGCCCACTGACTTCTTGTTCTTCTTCTCTAGTTTGGCCTTCTTTTCAGTTACAATGCATTCATCAGTCAGCAAGATCTCAAACATCTCTTGGATTTGCATGGAAGAAATTCTGACATCATTCCTCAATCTGTGGCAGCATTTGTTCCATTCTGGTTGTAATGCATTGAGGAATTTCAGATTTGTCTCAAGCTCAGTCTTTTCCACTTTGATTTTCCTCAGATCATTGATCACGACACAAAATCTGTCATACACAGTTTTCAGTGGCTCCCCGTCCTTGGCTTTAAATTCTTCAAAGTTATTCATGTAACGAGTATGTCGGAGTTGAGTCGCAACTGAAGAGCCAAGCATAATCTTCTCAAGCTGTTGCCACATAAGATTAGGATGAGTTTTGAAACAATCAATCATGTTGTAGATAGACTTTGGCAAGGCTAGCATCAGATTTGTCTTTATATCACGATCAGCTTGATACTCCGATAACTCTTTAGATGGATATTCTTTTGTAGGCTTATATAATGTAGAAGCCAACATGGGTTTCTCAAAAGGTCATTCAGATAGAATGTTCATCATGTCATTTCCATTCTTTTGACGTTCTATAAAATTCAGAAACCTATCTTGCCACTGTGTAAACTCATTTTCATCAATAAGCACCGGTGGACGATTTTCTGTACCCAAAGACATCATAATATCACTTTTGTAGAACTGAGCTTGATAAGAAAACTTGTCAGAATCCATAGCAGAAATCCATAAAAAATCTAAGTGTTGACTAAGCTGGCACAAACTTGATGTTTGTGTGAGAAGCAGAAGACGCAAACTGATATTCTTGTGAGCAATGAGAGACGCAAATGAGACTTTGCGTGAGAAGAGCAAGACACAAACTGTACTTTGTGCGATAAGGCAATGGCACAAACTAGGTTTGCGTGATCAAGGTCTAGCGAGAATCTGGCTTTGCGTTAGATACTTTGAGACGCAAAAGAAACTTCTCGCGAGATTGATGTAGCGCAAAGCTTACTTTGCGTGAGCAAATGGAGACGTAAAACAGACTTCTCTTGATGCACGGGAGACGCAAAGATAGCTTTGCGTGAACAGCTTGTTACACAAACTAAAACTTTGCGTGATGCTTTGATAACGCAAACGAGGTTTGCATGAGCCAAGTAAGACGCAGACTGGGATTTGCGTGAGGCACAGAAGACACAAATCAAGCTTTTCTTGAACAGAGGATGACGCAAAGTGTACTTTGCGTCATATGTGGCTGGCGAGAACTTGTTCTTTCACAATGAATCCTGATCTAGGACAATATAAACTGGCGCAAAGACCCTGATGAACTCGCGCAAACCATGAAGAACTCGCGCAAACTTTGAATCTAGCGCAAACCGCTGAAACAACAAGAAAAATCACCAAAAATCTATTACAGATTAGAATTTTCAGATTAATTCTTCCACAGATATGATCGAAAATAACATTCTAACACTTTTCTATGAAACTTTTCGATTAAAAACCACAATTTCAAAATTTCGAGAATGGAACAGTACGTCAAAAACGTGTTTTCAGAAAATTGAAATTTCTCAAAATTGAATATCAAAACATGAAATTCTTGCAAATCAATGTGAATTAAAGATGTTTTATATTCAAAACCGAATCCAACAAACCAATTTACAAAGAAAATTGATCACAAAACAATACAAATTTGATGAAAAATCAAGAAAACGAGATTTTCTTGAAAAATTCAAGAAAATCGATCAAATTTTCTGATTCATCTACAAAAACAGAAACGAAAATCAAATCTCTCAATTCTCTCAAGATCTAGATTGGCTCTGATACCAATTGATAATCCAAAGATCTCTAAATCCTAGAGAGAGAAAGTAGAGAGAGAGAGAGATCAAAGCGCAAAGTAGAATGTATTGAATGTATGTGTTAAAGTGTTACAAGGAACAAGGACCAAAGGAACTTAAATACCCTGGTCAGATACAACACAGTGTATGACACTAAACACAGTATAAGACCAAGCCTATAAATACAATGATTACTATAAAATCATACTTAACAACCTTTGATTTGAATGGTGTGCAGTTGTGCATACAAGTAAATTAAGTTGTTTTTTGGTTTTATTCACGTATGCATTATGCACTTGTGCTATAGAGGTTGTTTCCGTGATATATGTGGAACTCCAACATAGCCTATATCGACAAGTCTAAAGACATGTGAGAAATTATTTTTAAGTTTGCAAGAATGATGGTGTTATTTATAAGGGCTAGAACGTACATATTCTTTGAGTCGGCCTTATTCATGATGAATTTTGATGATGTTATTCTCTTTCGTGGTGATTGTAGTGCCGAAATTACAAAAGAGGAGTTGGTCCCTTCCCTCCACTTCTAGCAAGAGAATAAACACCAAGTAGGGGTGGGAAAATAAGGTAAGAGAGATTCAAAAGGATTTTACATATCTTCACATCGTATCAAAGTTGGGATCTACTACATCTAAGAACTTGTCACACTCTTTTGCCTCTGTTCTTGGGGGCACCGTTTAGCCTCCATTTGAGAGGGCATGTTGGGTCCATATTGGCTAGACACATATCACAAAAACTGAATATTCTGTAAGAGTTAAAAAGAGAAAATTGCTTATATATGTGTCTCTATGTCTTGTGCCTTAATTTGACAGTGCATTAAGCAATTATGAACTATTTAGAAGCAGACGAAGGATCGTGTGAGAAAAAGAATTAAGGTTAGGAGCGTAAGAAGGGATATAACTTCCCTTCTCACCGGAACCCAACCCTTTAGAAGCATGTCATCATTCTCCTCAAATTAGAGAAGGGTAGATAGATAGATAATTCAAATGGCTCTTGTGGCTGCTGCTATGTCTTAGATTTTAAAGGTCTTACTATTCATCTTTACAGGTTTTATGTCTCAGCTTGTCAAAGCATGACTTTCTGATAGATGTAAGAACAATTACCTTCTGACAATTTTTCAAATGCATGACTTTTCTTAAATACATGACTTTCCGCCAGATTTAAGAATGTCTCTGCTTAACAAAAGAATGCCTTAAGTTTTTTCAGAAGATCAATCATTTAACAATACATGAGAAGTTATTCTCCTAAATATAGGATATTAGGATGAATATGCATTATCTCTCCTAAAAAATTAGAGCTATGGTCAAACTCAAGACAACTCCTATATGTAGAAAAAACATAGGATATTAGGATGTAATATGCATCATGTCTCCTCAACAAAAGAAAAGGATGAAAACTTTGGTGGTAGACATAGGTGTATTCATGTCAAAGACTGTGTGCTAATATAATGATCTACTATATGTACTACTTTTCGAAGTATATAATATTTATATCAGCAAAATACTCATGAACAATCCTCATGTTTTGGTAAGGTTTGAACCCTGGACCTTTTGAGAGGTTAGGCTCTACCATTACCCCGGGTTCCATTGAGCCAATTACCCTATGGCTTTTTTTTTACTTCTTGTGTTCAAGCTAGGCCTAGTATCAAAATCCTCTTTCTCGCAACAATAGAATAACTATTTCTCCTATAACTTACGAAGTTTTTAAAGATTTAAAACGAACCCAAACCAAACCAAATGAACCTAGTAAATCCCACACGGATGTGGATCCGTGAAGCGTAGAATATGTATCATTAAGGATTTAATTTACTTTTTATGTCTCCTATTCTTATTCCAAGCATCTAAGCCTCTTCTCTATCAGTGAGGCTGACTACAGCAGACCGATAGGTTATAATTCCTGTTTTCCTATTTCAATTTCCGGGAGTGAATGTAGGAAGTGCAGACGGTGGATCAGGTGTGAACATTCAACCAAAGGCGTAAGTGGGTTGACACAATAGAGCAGTTTATTTAATTTAGATGGTACCTTAATTTTTAAGGCTCGAATAGTAGCATCAGAGTATTCCTAGATTAACAACAAGGATCATTGGGAAACCTTTAGTCCCACAACTAGGACGACATATATACTATGGCATTATAAGGTTATTGTTGTGGCCCCTAGGATTTGGCTCACACTAATTATAAGGAGATACGCAATAAGAGTTGAGGGAACTGATCAAATTTTACTACGAATGTAAATTACGACATATTTATTTTTAAGGAACCACAGTGAGTGCATGATGGGACTATGTATGCTTTCCTAGTCTAAAGATCTTCATCATCTCTATGAAACTCCTGCATCTTACTCTTCTAAAATTCCATAGATGAGTGCTACACTGTGTATATGATTGTTGTAAATGATTCTTCTCAAAGCACGAACCATTTAAAATGTTTTATGTCCACCAGATCTTACAAGCTTAATCATGGATTAGGTGCAAAATCTTCAATTAGCTTCTAGAGTTTAAGCGTTCCAATTGAAACTAAAGTTTGATCCTAGTTATCTAGAAATACAACTATGATGTCACGGTTAAAGATCGCATATTTCTATCCTATCACTAGAAAATAGTAGTCCCTAATCCCTATTTATTGAAAAAGGTAGTGAAGTTACTTGCTCTGAATATTTTAGGGAGAACATCGAGAGAGTTAGGAGCCATGCAACTGTTGAATTAGGTGTCCACCATTCAACTTTCGACCTTTCTTTACACAAAGCATGCAAGTGTTATGTATTTTTCTTAAGTTTCCAACATAAGCAATGAAACAAGTTTGCTATACAGCCAAAAATTCTTTTTATAACTTGTACATTCAACTCAAGCTATCTGGTTATTGAAAAAAGTACAAAGAGGAAATCTACCTAAAAGAGGGTTCATACTCGATGCAGGTTTATATGTCTGCCATATACAAGATCCACCATTATTGATTCTGAGATGTTCAAACTTCAATCCTGCACAAAGAAGACAATTTACAAGAATATTGAGATATATGTAAGGATAACTACCCCCATAAAAGGATGGTTACTTTTTAGCTCCAAAGATTCCTTGGTATATGGCTAATAATTATAGAAGTCATAACAAGCAATAATAATCAGAAGTGGTTGAGGGGGGAGTACTATAGGAGTGAACTTACTATAAAGGCCATGAGCATGATTCTAGTAAGATTAGACCATGCATGGACTACCAGAATATAAGTTTACAAGAATTATTGGAGAAAGAATTGCTTCAAACATAAAGATGGGTAAAGAAGGTAATTTACATAAACCAGAAAGGCATGCTTTTGAAATTGATTAACTGTTGACATTGAGTTTAACCGAATGTGGAGTTGTACAATGCATCAACACAATTCAGTCAAGGCATCAAGCGAATTGATTTTTCAGAATAGGTTGACTTTAACATGGATTATGTACATCTCCGACCAATATAAATGAAGTTACGACTTTTTTGATCCTACAAAAAGATTGTAGTAAATAACCAATAGTCATTTCGGAGGTCTTTCATCTCTCTGTGTCAATGCTATCGTCATTGGTGGGAATGTGTCTTCTATCTGGAAGATCATTAATCTTTCTGCAAATTCATTTTCACCCTAGGGTTAACTCAATTTTGACATCTTTTTTATCAACCAATCTTGTTTGGTATAGTCAAATTACTTACAAGAAAATTGTTAGTAAATTATTTCCTACTCATTGTGTGAACAAACCTGTTTAGTGACATAACCCACATGGTGTTGGACAAGACTCATTTGTTTTTTAAATGTTGGTAAGAGGTGAAAACCTAAAGAAAGGAGTTTTTTCAAAAAACAAACACTTAAGTTTTAATCATCAATTTAGATGCACATCTTTAAGGAATTTAATGTATGCTTTCAGTGTCATTATTGTCATTTTTAGGAACAAGGGGATGTTTCTATGTTTTTCCGGTCTCTAAAGACATGTACGTAATAAGATACCTTTTATACGCGGTTATTTATTAAAAACCGTGTACAAAAGTGTTACTTTTATACGCGGTTTATTGCTAAAAACCGCGTGTAGATGTAGCTTTTACGCACGGTTTTGTTAGCAATAACCACGTACAAAAGTGACCCTTTCGTACGCGGTTTTTAATAAATAACCGCGTATAAAAGGTAACCTTTATACGCGGTTTTTCCGATGCAACCGTTTGTAATCGGCGACTACCCTGTTTATACGGTTTTTAATCTAGAACCGTGTATAAAACCATACTTTTAGCAACGATTCAAATTGAACCGTGTAAAAAGGTTAAAGATTCGTCCTTTATACGCGGTTTTTGTAAAAACAACAAAAACCGTGTATAATTAGGCGCGTATAAAAGTCATATTTGTAGTAGTATAAGAAGAACCCTCTTTTTGTTTCTTTATTTCACATGAGTCTCACCTATATTTATAATTTTGTTTTGGGAAAGGGTATCCTAGGCCTTTGGCCCAGACTAATCCCTTGGCAAAGAAACCGACTGCGAAAGCATGCAGGGCCTGAGGTTAAACCTAGTGGCCACAAAGTTGCGAATGCAGGGAATCGAACCCGGGTTGAGCGCGAGGAACTCCCCGGGTGATTACCGCTACACCACAAGCCTTGTGGTTCACTTTTGTTTATAATTTAGGGGTTGTTTACTAAAGGCTAATCTAATATGCTCTTAAGAGATCGCTTACCTTACCGTATGAACATGACAAGAACAAGGAATCTTACCTGGTAAGTGAGGATGCTGATTCTTACCCGGTTAACGCTTACCGGATAAGAGACGTTACCAACAATCTTACTATGCTAATTTGATGACCAAAAATCTCTTACCAAGTAAAGTAAGTAAGTATGATGACTTTTACCCGATATTCATTTATTCAATTAACATTAGTAAATGACCCTTTAGTGGGCATATATAAATGTAAAGTTAGCCCAAATAGTAAAAAAAAAATGTTAGCCTAAATTTGTTCCAATAAAAAAACTGGGCCAAAATTGTCTCATCGGACCAGAAAAAAATTGCATATGAAAAATTGAAAATGTGGTTGTTGGCTTGTTGTGGTTCAATTCATGTCTACTTGAAGCAAATCTATTCAGATCATATGTATTTGGATCCATATAGATGCATGGAACTGTTTTGCCCTTTGTGAAAAACAATCCTATATGGGCAAAGCTTGGTCAACGAAGTCTAGAAAAAACCCTGAATGGTTCGGATCTGATAAGATGAAAACTGGACACGAATCAACGGTCTGAACTAGTCTATGACAGTTGCAATTTAAAAAAGTTCAGTCTTGGTCAGATCCATTTAGAAAAAAGTTAACGGGTTTAAAAAAACATTAAAGAGTCGGACCAGTTTTTATCCGGTCAGCACCTGTCCACACTTTAAAAGTTGGTCCAAAAAACGGACGAATGGCCCAGTATAATCTGGATTGAAAAGTCTTTATCAGGTCTAACGTACTGGTCAAAAGGCACCTGTATCCTTTGGAGTATCAAAGCTCTAACCTGTATCCTTTGGAGTATCAAAGCTCTACTAATTTCAAACCTTAACGAGTTAATGTCCCCGTTTGGTTTACAGGATTGGATGAGATTTGAAGTGATTTGGATTTGAATTTCATTCCAATGCCATGTTTCGTTTGAAAGATTTCCAGAATTTGAAATCCCACAAACATAGGATTTTGAATTCCCAAGGGGATGGTGGTATTTTGCGGTAATTCATAGAATTTGTTTGTAATAAAATTTTAAAATATGTTAAAAACACTTTTTTTTATAGAAATCAATTAAAAAAGGTAGTATAATTATTTTATAATTTGTTTTTTTCAAGGTTCTAAATGATGTGAGGCGTGGCGTGGCGGTGAGGCCAAGCCTCAAGCCTTAGGAGCCACGGCGAAGCCATGGCGTTTTCAAGGCGTGACTTACGGCGTCATTTTTCTAATTCATATATATCATTACATATAAAAACATATGTTTTGTAGTATTACTCAATGAGTCAATAGTAATAAGCAAGTTAAATTATGTTATATATTAAAAAAACTTGCAAATAAGACATTAAAAGGTAGAGAAAAATCAAATATTGCATTACGAAATTGTGCATTAAGCCATGGCGTGCCACGGGCTTAACGTGGCGTGAGACACAAGCCTTGGTGCCATGGCGCGCCATGGCGACTCTACGGCGACTTTTTTAGAACATTGGTTTTTATAGATTATTTATAAAAAATGAAAGCAATTTCGTTCCAAATCCTACAAACCAAACATATCAAATATTCCAAATCCAAATCACTCAAATTCCAAATTCTTCCATAAAATCCAAATCCCTCAAAACCATTCCATCAAACCAAACGCCCCTAAGGTCCCGTTTGGTTGTTGTAACAACCGGGTTAAAATCAAGGAATTTGAAAGTTTGAGTAAGGGAGTAGAAAGTTCATAGTAGAGGGGCCTAAAGTGAAAAGTGGGAAAATAGGGATTTTAACCCTAGAGTCATTGGTGTTAGGGGTGGCGACTGAATTTTTTTTTTGAGAAGAGGATTCTTGGGCGATTTTGGAGAGGCCGATAGGGAGAGCAGATTCTTCAAGGATATCAAGTGTGACTTTGTTTTCTCTTCGAGGTAAATCATCTTGTAACCTAAAACCTATATTTCTAATTGCTTTTAATCATCAGAGTTATGATTTGGAATTGTGTATTGAATCTGAGGTTTGAGTATTTTGATTAGTCATGGCTTTGTCTGTAAAATTTCTTTTTGGATAAGGGGTTATCGATGATGTTCAGTTATGTATCTGATTAAGGGATTTTGGGGTTGGATTGTTAATAATTTCTGGGATTAGTCTGGGTCTGGTGGTACCTGTGTATCAATCTGCGGAGTTTTGTTCGAATAGGTGGACATCGGTCCCCGGGGTCTGTGTGTTGGAATTGGGTCACCGGAGTATTAGACACCGGTCAAGAGAAGTGGGAGACCTCGGTCGAGAGAGGAGGGGGATACCCCGGTCGAGAGAGGGGGGAGACCCCGGTCGAGAGAGGGGTGGAGACCCCGGTCGAGTGAGGGGGGACCCCGGTCCTCTTGGATCCGGTCCCCAGGTTCAGTTGGGCCGAAGCCCACATGTAATTTAGGAAAAAATATTTAAATCGTTGGGCTTCGAATTATTTGATTTATAGGCCCATTTTCGGATTCTTCCAAAGTACCTCATCTCGAGTCGTTGTTTTAGTGGACTAATTTACTTTTGGAAAATGGGAAGTTGGGATTATGGTGTTAAAGTCAACTAGTGTTAAAATAGAAAGAATCGCCAGTTCACCGGCAAATGTTTTGTTTTATAGGTTTCAGACCTAATTATAAAATTAAGCGCAAGAATTAAGCTAAGGACGCCATGTTAGTTTTTTTGAACTAAATCTTTTGTAAACGAAAGCATGTGAAGTTTAATTTTAAACTTTGATTTATTTACGATGGCATGTTTATTATGAAATGATTTAAGTGTGTTATAAATTGTTGGTGTTTAAATGTATGCATACATTATTTGTGGAGATTGTGACCTAAGTCGGGGAGTGTGGCCCGCCTACTCGTACCGGGGAGTGTGGCCCGTTTATGCCATTGGGGGTGTGTCCCAAAATTAAGGTAATGCGAGTTAGACACATCGTCTTTGATGGTCGTGTGGTCAGTAGCATGTTTTATCTTTATGTGTGTAGATCCCAGTGCAGTGCAATCACAAGTAAATATGAACAATGAAGAACAGATTATAGGCCACATCAACTAGTCATATGATTGATATAACTTCAAAGGGTTAAGGTTTACAGAGAGAATTTCTGATAAGGGTATATAAACCTAATGACTAGTAAACTGAATAATGAATTTCTCACCTTTCTAAACTGTTCAACCCTAATTATGAAATAAACAAGCCTTTATATACTTAGGCTTTACAAGGAATTGGGCTTTATGGTCTTGGGCCCATCTTAATAAAATAACTTTTAACTAATTACAATAAGCACCCTTATAAATACTTTATTCCACTTTCAACACATAGGACTTTCAGTCCTAACAATCTCCCCCTAAAGTTGAATAAAGCATTTAACAACTTGAAAAACTTCAGGCCTTGATCTTCTTTCCCTCTTGAATCTTTGAAGAACTTTGGTGTTGCATGTCTTGATGACTTTCCACGCTCCCCCTTGAATAAAGCTCTTGGTCTTCATAGTTTCAACTTTGAAACCATATTCAATGTACAGTAGCCTCGACTGAACGCACTATCAAGCAGCTTTTAACTGTAGAAACTCAATCACATCGGATCAGCACACAAGAAAGATAGTGTGAGAGTTACTTGACATTCCACGGTGCATCTTCAGTTTAAAACAAAGAATCTGTCTTTGAACCGCGAGTTGATTAGACTTTCAGCTTAAGAACTTGTTTCAATCAGCTTGTAGGAGGAAATGATAAACATACTTGTAGCAAACACCACATGATACGGGAAAGAATCAATACAAACTTTGAAAAACTTCACTGTCTTCAAACAAACTCATATCTTCATCTCTTTGATCTTTAGACCGTCTTCAGAAAAGCAAACTTTCTCTCTTCAAAACTTTGAAATTGAACTTTTTTTTTCTCCCCCTTTTTGATGATTGTGAGCATCAAGATCATCAAAACTCTTTAATTTCAACACATTCTTTGATCTCCCCTTGAGAATATGGCATTCTCCGCCATGTGATCCGTCAATTCATGAAATGTATATATCCGAATCTTTTCAAATTCAGATATAATAGGAATTGTAAACCTGAATCAACAAATGAAACAGTTAGAAGGCCTGTAAGTAGCACGTAGCCACTTTGTACAACGGATGTACTTTGGAAAGGAGCTTTTGTGATGTTCACTCCCCCAGGGCTTCCATTCAATCATCGAAAAACCACAAAGGGATTTTCTATGAATGTTATGACAACAAAACTTATTCCTTGTGTGCTCGTGCAAGTGTATGAATGATTGAAGCTACTTAGCTTGATCAGGCTCAAAAATGTGTAAACTGTTGAGACATCAACAGATATTACACGGACTCAATGTGCATGAAAGAGGTGCGAAGGTGGGGCAACTTTCCTTCTTTTTCAATATCTAAATCTTCCGAGTGAAGACTAGATAGCAGATATGCTGCGTCCCCAAAGAAAATGAAACATTTCTTTGTTAAGAAAGAAACGAGTGGTTGGTGGGGTTAATGCAAGAGTTGGCATGGGCTAGGTGCCTGTTTCAATGATGGTCACCAATGAATGTGAACCAATCAGAAGATGTGGCTACCCGGCTCAGAAAGTGGTTGGTGCAGAGTTCTGATATTCTTTTAACTCTGTTCTCACATCCTCTTTCTTTTTGTCATTATGCTTACTTCTAACGAAACTCTCTTTTACATTTTTCCGCTCAACACAGTGAGAAAAGCTCAACCCGATGAGTTATCTCCCCACTCTTTGATTTATGACCCCTCACCCCTCAATCACTCAAGGATAACTTCCGGGGTAGGAAACACTGGTTTACGTGAATCCATGGAAGTTCTGTTTAAGTTCTCACACAAATCCCATGTAAGTCCTAAAAGGAATAGTAGCTCAACAGTTTAACTTGAACATTTAAGCTCAAATAAGATATCACTGTCAAAAAGTATGCTCAGGAGATTTGAGCAATTGATCTTTGAAAACAAAACTGACAATGTACCAATCAGATCAACTAAACATGTTAGGGTATCAAAGAATTGGATATTTTGTTTATATGAACAAATATAAACAATTTAGCAATGAAAGCACAAATTTCGAATAATGATAGACACTCAACAACATTGAATATCAAACGGGGGTATTACCATCGAAAAATTGGTTCATTATGAGACATGGTAATAACTAATACAAATGAAGTACTGAACCTGTGTGTGTGAATACGTTACAGTATCAGGATAAGATAATACGCAAGTATTGATCTTTAGAAACACACAGTCAGTTAAACATTAATGCGCAAAAAGTGAAAAACATTTAAATTCACACTTCTAGATTCATGAAACCTTTTGAAAATCAGAAGTGGTTTGAACATTTCAGAAACTGTTTTTCATGCTGGAAAGTTGTTCGTCTTCCAAACAATCAGAGATCTAGAGTTAGAAGATACTTACTTTTAAGCTCCCCTTCAAATTATGATAAACAGATATATATCATATACGCTCCCCCTGGATATTTGCAGAATATCCAAGTCTGAACATTGAAGGACGGGTCTTGATCTGTCATGTGATCAAAATCCAAACTTCGTTGAAGTACGGGTTCTAAGTTGTTTTACTGAGAAGCCTTTGTTCTTCTACTCCCCCTTGACAGTAGGTGCCTGCAACAAAGAATCGGTTTTCGGCTTTGGTACCCACTGGTATTTGGGTCCATGAATGTTAGTTGCAGTTCTTGTGGGGGATATAGAATAAGAACCATACCAGAAATGATCCCTGGATTTATGAATGTGATCATGTGTACGACAATAAGAACAATGGTATTTCTTACCTGACAACCTGAGTAATTGATCTCTCGAGTAGATATGATCAGGTTTACCTTTACTCGCTTTGTTCTTCTTGGCATTAGATGCATGTACACACGATTCTCTTTCTTTCAGCTCATCTTCAACTGGTTTCTTCTTCCAGACCAGTTCCTCATCTTTGTATCTCCTTCTTCTTTGATGTGTACCTGAACCATCTATATTGCTATCATAGAAAAGGTTAGTTTTACGAATCCGATCAAAAGATTTAACTGACCTTTGTGGAGAGACATATTTCTGATTTGTACTTGATGCAGACTTTTCAAGCACTTTAATCGTCGAAGCAAAGTTGTCTCTTTCTTTAACAAGCATCGTGAACTCAGACTTCGTTTTCTGCTCTTTTAGTACATTTGCAGATAGTTCAGATAACTTCTTAGTAAGCTTTTTGATCTCCGTCTCAAACATGCTTCTCTCTTCTTCAAATCCCTTCTCAGCATCATTTCTTTGGCCGGATATTTCTTTGAAGAATCCCACATTCTTTTGTTCAATGGCCTTCTTCTCTTTGACAAACTTCTCTCTTTCAAGAAGGATTGCCTTCTGAAAATCAGAAACATGCTGAGAAAGTTTTATGCATTTCAGTTCAACATCTGAGAACTTCTTTGCGAAAGATTTCTCTTTAGTCTCAAAATCAGATTTGTGTTTAGCAATCAGTTGCTCCAAATCAGATAAACGCTTTTGAAGTTCTGCATTTGCATCTCCTAGATCAGAGATCTTTTCCTCATAGCTTTCAGCGGAGACTGGTTGCTGAGGTTTAGCTTCCAAAATAGAAATCTTTCCTTTTAGCTCAGAGTTCTCAGCTTCCAATTCTCTTCCTTTTAATAAACCCTTTGTCCCTAACATCAACCATTCAGTACAATCCCACCGCTCTTTTCCTGTCATTTTGTTAGAATTTATTTGACCAATAATTTCACTAAAAATGTCACTATTAAATTCACACGAAACACTATATTTCATATAATTTCTAGCATAATTATTGGCACTCTCTTTTTGCTCCTTTTCCACAGGAGAAGCTTCTGGCGGAATTTGGGATTGCTTCTCTCCTTCAGTCAATGACAATCTGATGTAGGGGCCCACCTCATGTTCGTCCACACAGTTCAAAAAATGAACTTTCCACTCTTCATATTCCCCTTTGGACTGCAGCCTTGGTATGTACACCATTTTGATCGTTTCGAATAGAATGTATTCGCTCCGGCTTTGAAGATAGATGAAACTTGAAAGTGCAGGGACCAAAAGTGACAAAATGTGAAACTTGAAAGTTTAGGGTCACAATTGACACGCTGAATCCTTGAAGTACGGGGGCTAAAATAAATGCACTGCAAAATGATCGTGAGACAAAAAATTTGATCTTTTTTTTTTTTTTTTTTTAAATTACAACCGGTCAAGCAGGGGTCCGGTCGAAGCAAAGGTCCAGTCGAAGGGTTTGACCGGAGGTTACAACTACCCGGTCGAAGGCAAGACCGGAGTAAATAAGTATCTGGTCGAAGGTGTTTGACCGGAGGTTACAACCACCCGGTCGAAGGCAAGACCGGAGTAAACAAGTATCCGGTCGAAGGTGCAAGACCGGAGTACAAGTGTCCGGTCAAATGGGTAAGACCGGGGAATACTCTTATTCGGTCGAAGGTGTAAGACCGGAGTACAAGAGTCCGGTTGAATGCTCAGGTCGAAAGACTTTAATTACGATAAACACAAAATACCAGATAAGAACGAAGGACACGAAGAGTTCGACCGAAGAACCCGAAGAATTTCTGGGATTCGACCGAAACCAAAACCCAGATCCTTCTCCTTCGATCGAAAGAAACAAACAAAATCAACCAAAAATCGATTCAACCGATTAACAATCAACAGTAACCAATAATCGACCGAACAGAAATTAACCCTAATAATAATCGACCGAACAAAAATTTCCAGAAACTTAAACGACCGAACAAAAAATTTCCAGAAAATTAATCGACCGAACCGAAATCTTACTGTTTTTCCAATAAAACTCGATCGAATAAAACCAGAAGCAAACAGATATCGATCAAACAGATAACACAGAATGTAACCACTAACAATCAATTAATGCAAGTAAATCAATTAACACAAATAATTGATCTTAGGGTTTCAGACAAACCTTTTTACTGGATCAAACCTTTTTTGCCTATTTGCTTTGATACCAATTGTAGATCTCAGTGCAGTGCAATCACAAGTAAATATGAACAATGAAGAACAGATTATAGGTCACAACAACTAGTCATATGATTGATATAACTTCAAAGGGTTAAGGTTTACAGACAGAATTTTTGATAAGGGTATGTAAACCTAATGACTAGTAAACTGAATAATGAATTTCTCACCTTTCTAAACTGTTCAACCCTAATTATGAAATAAACAAGCCTTTATATACTTAGGCTTTACAAGTAATTGGGCTTTATGGTCTTGGGCCCATCTTAATAAAATAACTTTTAACTAATTACAATAAGCACCCTTATAAATACTTTATTCCACTTTCAACACATAGGACTTTCAGTCCTAACAATGTGCTTATAAATATGTTGTTTTAAATTTGCTAGAAAGTTATTTTGTTGCTTATCTGTTAGAGGGGATCCACTAGACCTACGGTCTAACCCTTGCTCTTTCAAAACTAAAAATCTTTTCAGGCAAGCGTGAAGAGAGCAGATATGGGCAAAGGGAAGATGTAGCGGGAAGAGATAGAAGACCGTCATCTTAGATATTTATTTTTATTATCTCAGTTGTGTAGGTTGACTTTGAAAACCCTGAAATTTTATTGGAAGCTTAGGGCCGTTTCAGCATGAATTTTTATTCTGTTATTAAGATTTAAATTGCCATATTGTCGTTTCTGGTTGGGTTGTTATAGTTGGTATCAGAGCCATAGTTTAAGGGATTTAGGTGACCGGACAGGCCTAAACTTAAACTGTGGAGTAGATGGACACAACTGAGATTTAGGAAGTCTTTAAGGAAAACCTTGATTATCGAGAGTCGTGATAACGATAGTGAGGATTCTCATGTAAGGTAAATTCAAAATTGCATCTGGCCAATGCCATTATGAATTTACAGGTGCATGGGCATACTCGATTTCTATTGTTGAGACAATCAATGGATGTAGTTTTGGGTAGTGAGTCGTATCTTTGAATGATAAGTTGGTTTGGAATGATGTGCGAGTTCGCTTATGGTGGTAAGGTTAATACCGTGTAGGATGAATATCGTGCGGGATGTAGATATTTCGTTGAGAAATGACCTTCTGAGTCCATAAGGAAGAGAATGATGATAGGAGGTGAGCTTTTCTCTCCAAGGGAGTCTTCGGTTTGGTAAAATGGTATGTCAATTAGTAAGAATCAGGAGAGTGTTAATCTAAGAATCGAAGGATAGAAATGAGGCTTCTAAAGTTGTAGTTAATTGAAGAGTGGTTGAGAGACGATATCAGTGTTGACTGATAATATGTAGTGAGGATCGGACGGAAATGAGCTATTGTTGGTGAGTTTGTTTGGGGCCAGAGTGGGGATACTTGATTTGCGAATCAATAGTCACAGTGGTGACTAGTTGTTGGGCTTCCAAGGTTGTTAGAAGACATTGGTGCCAGAGGTTGTGGCACAGTGGAGGACTCTAACTGGTTGGTCGGAAGCAAGGAGTCAGGGATAAATTATGGTGAATGTAAACAGTTGACCTTGTTAGATTAAATAACCTTCAATGTCATTGAGTCCCATGAATTTTGTGTCAAATAAATTGCTAGGGCTTTTCATATCATTCACATCAGATATTTTGGCGTGTGTGTGCCTTACGAGGTATTTGTTTTAAAAACGTGTTGACGCATGCAAATGTGTGTTGGATTGAAAAGACAAGTTTATGGCATTGGGTGATAAATTTTGATTTTTGGTGTGGGGAAATATTATGTATCTCTTCGTAAATGAGTTAACTTTTGGTTGTGAAAATCAAAACAACATTTGATCGCATGATTTTATAAGTGAGTTTGGTACAGACATGTGTTGTCATAACAATGAGGGTGAGAGTCGTTTGACACGCTCAGTGTAAGCAATTTTGTAGTATTTTATAAATCGTGTGTGTAAAGTTCATCAGAAATATTTTCAAATGTGCCAACACCGATATTGGGGTGTGGTGAAGAGAAATTTGTCGTGGGAGTTGAGGTTGAACGATACTTGAAATCATTTTGCATGGCTAAGTTAGTGATGGGTCATGTACACTCAAGTTTGCTTCATAATGTAAGTATCTTCTAAATTTTCAAACGTGTCAACAGTTTAAATAATTGTGTGTCATGCATGAAGGCTATGAACTCTCTAGGTCGTGGGGAAGGGTTGCAATTAAGAATGATGAAAGTTTTGAGAGTGGAAGTGTGTCGCTCGATCAGAGGGTAGTAAATACTTGATATTGGTATTCTTCTAAGTAATGGTGGTGAATAGCGGAGGTGGTTAATGGAGGCATTGACCTATGACGTTAAGGATGATTGTACTCTAATGGCTTACCGTTAGCTCCATAACTTGAGATGTGGATGTCGGCAAACGGTTGTGTCTGGAGTGGAATTTGAAGTTGTAAAGATATTTTTGTCAATTAGTTGCTGCAGTGGAAGATGTAGGTTTCATTGGGGATCCTTGTTGGTTGGAGGCATAGTGGAGGTATCTCAATGCCGACTGTTGCTGTGGAAGTCAGAAACCATTTTTGTGGTGAATAGCGGGACGCTGAAAATGAAGTAGTAGTTATGGATAGTTTTGAGGAGTTTTGCGAGGAAACGAAGAGTTATTCAGAAAATGTGTGTACCTAATGTGATGTTGGACAACCTTGTGTGGATCTTACTGTCAGGATCAAATTCTTAACAAGAATTAATTCTCAGAAACAATATCAAAAAAGTTTGCGGAATAACACTTTGATATTCAATGAAACAGTAAATCAACTCACAGTATGTATGAATAACAAACTATAACCTTGTATTGAATGCTTTGAACTTACAAGATTACACACTCAACCTCAATATTGATGAACAGTCTCACCAATACGAATTCTACTTCTCTAGAATTAGGATCTATGCCTTGAGGTTAATTTTCTCTAAAAACTTAGAATGAATTATTATGTAAAGTTAATTCTATCTATTCTATACATATACTACAGAAAAAGATAATTACAATAAATAAACAAATCTTCAGTATATTGTCCATGTATATCTTCAATCCATCCAACTGTTATTCTTTCCATTCGTATCTCATAAGCAGCACTAACTATGCTCAGCAGCATTAACTTCTTCTAGCAGCATTAACTACCAAGCAGTACTAACTACTAGCAGTACTAACTACTAGCAGTACTAACTAGCTAAGCAGTACTAACTTTGTTCAAGCAGCACTAACTTTGACTAGCAGTATTAATTACTAGCAGTAGTAACACTCAGCAGTATTAACCTTTAAGTCTTCTAGCAGTAGTAACTTTGAACCAGCAGCATTAACCATACTTGTTAAATTCTTCAGTTCCTAACAATCTCCCCCTAACTTGACTTTTAGGAAAAGAAGTCAAGTTCTTCATAATTAATCTTCAAGATGCTCTTTAAGATGCTTCCAAAACTTCATTGACCTACTCCAATATTAGGATCCAGTCCCATACTCTGATTTATAGTCCTCTGAATTAGATACTTGGCCATTTCTGAATTTGGTGCACAACCCAACTTCTTATTCAACATGGCATGAAGCTTTAGATTTGTATGATTGTAGACCCTATCCACCAAGTAGTACTCCATGTGAAAAGTATCCAATGAAAGTTCATAGACTCCACTCCTTTCATAGAGAGTCCATCCTCTAACAGTCTTGAACACATCTCTGATTAAGTGCTTCACTGCTTCTGGATTGAATAACATGCTCAAGTATTCCATGACTAGCTTCACTATAGGTAACCCTGGAGCTGTCAACTGATCTGCATAAATTTTCATCCCCACTTCAAACATTTCTTCCAAATCAGACCTTGAACATTCTCTGACAATTTTACTCCAGGTGCTGTAGACTTCATACTTTTCATCTTTTCTTTTCAGTCTAATGAACTCTTTGCCATCCACCTCCATAGTATCCCAATGAATAACTTCAGGAGGTTTAATTCCAACAGGTTCAGCTGAAATGGGCTTTGGAATTTTATCCATTACCACCATGTACATGTTTACATCTGAACCCTGTGGTACTTCTTCCTGAGTTTCAGCTTTCTTTTCTTCTTCAACTCTAGGCTTCTTACCAACTTTCTTTCTGTTTGCCATCATCTTTGTTCTCTTTAGTATCTTTTGACCTTGCTCTACAATAGCTTCCTTCTTCTTTTCTTCCTTGTTCTCTGCCTTTTCTTTGATAGGAGTTCCCTCTTCACTTTCAGGGAATGGTTGATTGATATTCACATCATTACTCTCCTTAGCCTTCTTTTCAAACTCCACTCTGTCCTTTTCATTGCCCTTCAGCTTCCCCATTTCCTTTTCATAAAGATCCTGGATTTGATCAAAATTCATCTTCACAAACATTTCTTTCTTTACCCCAATTGCACTCCTCAAGAAAGTTATCATTTTGTTTCTTTCCTGAGTGGCAAGGTAAGTTTGTGAAGGTCTTCTTTTCTTTGCACTTGATTTGACTATCATGGCCTTTCTCAAAACCAATGCTCTTTGTTTTGGTTTCTCTGTTTCAAGCCCTTTCTGATAAGCTTCATTTAATTCAGCAGCTAGAGCCTTTGCCATCTCCCTGTCCTTTTCTACCTGAACTCTTTCTTCTTTTTCAATTTCCTCCTGCATCTTCCTGGCTAAGGCTTCATCTGATTCAACCAACCTTTGCTTCTTGACTGGTTGATCAGATTCCACCATTTTTGCTTTTCCCTTATTCTTTGCTTCTGTAGTCATTTCTTTCTTTTCTCTTTTCTTTGCTCCCCCTTCATTTATGACCACTCCCTTTGCTTTGGGAGTGTCATTCTTTGCTTTGATCAGCATTTCAGCTACTTCAATTTCTGTTGGAGTTGCCTCTGTTACTACTGCTTGTGAAGTTTCAGCAGCACTAACAGTTTCTGCTTCTAACTCCCTTTCAGTACTGTTATTCTCTCCATCATGCTCCCCCTCAACTTTTTCTTTTTCCCAATTGCACTCCCCCTCTCTTGTGGCTTCTTCCATGTTGATCTCCCCCTTTTTGGGAGCATCTTTCTCAGACTTCCTTTGCCTTAGTTGAAATTGCTTTCTCTTCTTCCTCTGTACCAGACTGATCACCATCTTCTTCAGCTTAGCAATTTGTATTTGTTGTGACAGAATGACCAACTTCATTTCTTCTATTTCTTTTCCTTGTTTGATGACATCTTGGTTGATGTTTCCCATGGTATCCATCAATTCCTGGTAGTTATATTTGTCCTCACCTTCTCCAGGAGTGTTACCCCCTATTGAAGGATCATGGGATCTTTTCTTAGTGGAAGTCTTCTGCCTAGCAGAAGCACTGTCCACCCCCGTGGTTTCTTGGCACCAGGGACCTTCAAATGATTGCTCATTCAAAGTTGCCATGGGGGAGGTCTTATTGATGTTACCACTTTCCTCCTCTGTGCTAGCAGGAGTAGTGGCAACCTCATCACCCATATGCTCTTCCTCCTCCTCAGAGAGCACCTCCTTGGGGTTGGGAGACACCCCTTTGGTTTCCCTATGGATATTCTCTAAAGGAGAATTCTCCTTTAGAGGGCTCAAAGGCTTGGGGGATGATGGTACAAGAAGGGAAGGAGCCTTCTTTACCTGTTTCCTCTTGTATGTTTGGGTAATAGGAGAGGTTGGTTTTGCAAGAAGGGACTGGGGGATTGATTGAGAGTGGGAAGGTTGGGATTGGCTAGCAGTGGGTTGGTCTAATAGGGGCCATGACCCTGCTGCCATACCTTCATTGGTTTGGGACACCACCATCAATGTAGAGAACAATAGGGTGTCAACTCCTTCCGAGTCCCCAGCAGATCTTCTCATGTTTGAGAAAACCTTGCCTTTGGGGGGTTTAGGTACATATACCCCAACAGGTTGAGGTATATCCGTCAATTCATGCTTAATAACTTCTTGAACAAACCTGGGGTACATGAAGAAACTCTTTTTGTTTCCCATGTTTGATACAAGATCACTGAAAATCATTTGTGAAAAATTGTACCTTCTGGCAGTGGCCAAACAGACCAAAGCATAAGCAATGGGACTGCTGAACTCACTCCATCCAGTAGTCTTTTTGGAGATACAGTGCATAAGAGTATGGACAAAGAAACGCCATTGGGATGAAAATTTGGCTTTAGAGAATTTGAAAACACCCAATGGGCCTCCATACCCCATTCTTGCTAGGGAAGAGAACAGTTCATCATTAGGAATAGAAGTTATACCAGAAGCATCGTCTAGACGTAGACTGATGCGAATAACCTCTTCAGTAACTGTTAGTGGCTTGTCACAGATCCTTGTCTTGATCATTTGCACACCATTCTCATCAACAATGGTGGCATTAGCCCAGAACTGCCTTTGATGCTCGATATATATTGTAGGAGATACAGTGAGAGCATGAGCAATATGGCTTGACTTGAGAAAATCCACTATTTGATGAAATCCTGCAGCTTGCTTTGGCTTTTGGAGCATTGCGATCTCATTGCGCTCGTCGATGAATGCCATTGATGCCATTGAACAGGGATGTTCTTGCCTGAAAGACTTGGTACTTGAGAGAAAAAGGTTTAGAGCGCGAGTGAACAGTATGCAAAGAGTCGTTATGAACGTTTGGGCGGGCAAAGGGTATTTAAAGTATTCGGGACATGAGCAGTATTAACCTAGAGCAGTATTAACGGACAAGCAGTATTAACCGCGAGCAGTATTAACTGTGAGCAGTATTAACTAACTAGCAGTATTAACTACGAGCAGTATTAACTGTGAGCAGTATTAACTAACTAGCAGTATTAACTGCGAGCAGTATTAACTGTGAGCAGTATTAACTAACTAGCAGTATTAACTGAGAGCAATATTAACTAACTAGCAGTATTAACTGAGAGCAGTATTAACTAACTAGCAGTATTAACTGAGAGCAGTATTAACTACGAGCAGTATTAACCAACTAGCAGTATTAACCACTAGCAGTATTAACCAACTAGCAGTATTAACCACTAGCAGTATTAACCAACTAGCAGTATTAACCACTAGCAGTATTAACCACTAGCAGTATTAACTGTACTTACTCTTTGAAGATTAGGCTGAATTGAGTACTGCTATGTATGCTCTGCAAAGGAGGATTAGTAACACCAGGAAACTATAATATTCAGATATTTAACAACTTCTTGAGAGAATGCTTATTCAGAGTTGATCATTCCCACACTTGTTACCAAAAAAGTGAATCTACCCACATCAAAAGCTTTGGTGAATAGATCAGCAAACTGGTTGTCAGTATGAACTTTTACAACTTGAACAAGTTTCTTTTCATTACAGTCTCTTATGAAGTGATACCTGATCTCAATGTGCTTTGTTTTAGAGTGCTTGACAGGATTATTTACAATGCTGATAGCACTGCTATTATCAATAAAGATGGGAGTGTGTAGAAAGGTTACCCCATAGTCCAACATTTGATTCTGAATCCATAAGACCTGAGCACAGCAACTTGCAGCTGCTATGTACTCTGCTTCTGTTGTAGATGTGGACACTGTGGTTTGTTTCTTGCACTGCCATGAAACTAGTCTAGCACCTAAAAACTGACATTCTCCAGAAGTAGATTTTCTGTCCAAGTTTGCCCCACCTAGATCACTGTCTGAGTATGCTATTAGGTCAAAGGGTGAGTCATGAGGATACCATAGTCCCAATCTGGGTTGCCCTTTGAGATATCTGAATATCCTCTTAACAGCTTGAAAGTGAGATTGCTTTGGCCTAACTTGGAATCTTGCACAAACACAGACTGGAAACATTATATCAGGCCTTGATGCTGTGAGATACATGAGAGAGCCAATCATGGATCTATAATGATACACATCCATATCCTCCCCCTCAAGATCTGCTGTTATCTGCTTGTGTGTCTCCATAGTGTGCTAGCAGGTTTTGAGTCTGAGAAACCAAACTTGGTTAGAATGTCCTGCACATACTTGGATTGACAGATGAAAATGCCATCTGACTTCTGTTGAACTTGGAGTCCAAGAAAGAAAGTGAGTTCCCCCATGGAGCTCATTTTGAATCTTTGATGCATTAGATCCTCAAACTCCTTGCACATGTTGTGTCTTGTAGATCCAAAGATAATGTCATCAACATAGATTTGGACCAACAAGATATCCTTCTTCTTTTCTTGATAAATAGAGTCTTATCAATGACTCCCCTTTCAAAGCCATTTTCCAAGAGATAGGATGACAGAGTGTCATACCATGCTCTTGGAGCTTGATGCAGTCCATAAAGAGCTTTCTTCAATTTGTATACCCTGTCTGGATAACTTGGGTTTTCAAACCCTGGTGGTTGACAGACATATACCTCTTCTTCAATTGATCCATAGAGAAAAGCACTTTTTACATCCATTTGATAGACTTTGAAATTCATGTAAGAAGCACAGGCTAGGAATAATCTGATTGCTTCTATCCTAGCCACAGGTGCAAAAACTTCTTCATAATATATGCCCTCTTCTTGAGTATACCCTTGAGCTACCAGCCTTGCTTTGTTCCTTATGACAATTCCTCTTTCATCTCTCTTATTTCTAAAGATCCACTTTAAGCCAATTGCTCTGTGACCTTTAGGCAGGTCTACTAGATCCCATACATCTTGTAGCTTGAACTGTAACAGTTCTTCTTGCATTGCTTCTATCCAGCTGGATTCTTTCATTGCATCATGTGCCTTTTTATGCTCAAGCTGGGATAGAAAGCAAGAAAGCACTGTATGCTGTTGATCATGCATTTCTTGAAGTCTGCTTTGATGTCTAGTCATCATAGGAGAGGATATATCTCCTATTACCAGTTGTGGAGGATGATTCTTTTGAATTCTGGTGTTATGACTAGGTTCTTCATTAAGTCCAGCCTCTAGATTAGAGTCATTCAACTCAACTGAAGTGTTTTCAGCAGCCACTTCTTTTTCTTTATTTTCTTGAGTCTCCTCATCTCTACTTTCTTCTTCACTCTGACTTGGTTCAGTGGAAGGTTCCTTTTCACAGTCTGCAAAAGACTTCACTGTGGGTATGGGAAAGATCACAGATTGAGATATGCTTTCTTGAACTTGTGTAGTCCCTGATCCTCCACATCCTGAACCTGCATAATCATCACTACTGAAACCAAATGAGTTAGTTAGTGAATCAATGTCAAATAGCCACTGAGGACCAGTTCCAATAGGATTTGGTGTGTGCTCATTGCATTTGACATTGTCACTTTCTTCAATTATTCTAGAAGTTGTATTAAAAACTCTGTAGGCCTTACTTTGAGATGAATACCCAACAAGAAATCCATCATCTGCTTTGCTATCGAACTTACCTAAGTGAGATTTGGTATTGAGAATTGTACAAGGACACCCAAAGGGTTTGAAAAATCCAATGAAAGGTTTTCTTTTATTTAAAAGCTCATATGGTGTCTTGTTCTTTGGCTTAACTACTAGAACTCTGTTTTGGACATAACAGGCAGTATTAACTGCTTCAGCCCAAAAGGTAATTGGCAGTTTTGAATCAGCCAACAGAGATCTAGCAGCCTCTATTAGTGTCCTATTTCTCCTTTAAGCAACACCATTCTGTTGAGGAGTCCTGGGAGCACTATATTGTCTCTCAATGCCTTTTTCTTCACAAAAGGTGTTTAGATCTAGATTTTTGAATTCAGTCCCATTATCTGATCTCATGACTTTTACTTTTTGATTAGTTTGGTTTTCAATTCTTAGGATAAAGGATTTGATCAGTCCACTTGTCTCATCCTTAGTCCTTAGAAAATATACCCAGGTAAATCTAGAGTAATCATCAACAATAACCAAGCAGTAAGATTTCTTGCCTATACTCATAACATTTGTAGGACCAAACAGATCCATGTGCAATAACTGGAGACAAGAAGAAATTGAATTTATCTCTTTGGTCTTATGAGAAGTTTTATGCTGTTTGCCTTTAAGACAAGCAACACAATGATCATCACATGAAAAGACTTTAGATGGTAAACCTCTTACAAGGTTGTTTTTAACAAGTTTGTTCATAGTCTTAAAATTCATGTGACACATCCTTCTGTGCCAAAGAGAGGATTCATCTACAGAGGCTTTTGAAACAAGACAATTTAGAGATGAATCACTATCAACATTGTCCATATCTAGACAGTAAACATTGTCCTTTCTTGGAGTTCTAAGTAGTATCATGCTTTCATCAACTACCTTGAACCCTGGAGCAAGGATCATACACTCAGTATTTGTAAATAATATACTATGTTGTTTGTCACATACCTGTGATACACTTAACAGGTTGTACTTCAATTGATCAACATAGTAGACATCCTCAAATGTCATCTTACCTTTGGTGACATTACCTTTTCCACTTATCTTACCACCAGTAAGATTATCTCCAAATGCAACATGTCCTCCATTGATATGCTTGAAATCCTGAAGGCATGACATGTTACCTGTCATGTGCCTAGAGCAACCACTATCCACATGCCATATGCTTCTTCCCTTGAGCTGTTGGTTGCCCTGCACATAAGATAGATCAGTTAGTATGAATTAGGAACCCAAGACAAAGTGGTATTGGGTACCCCTTTCTCATCAAAATACTTGCATTCTTTCTTGACAAGATTTTTGAATTTTAACTCCTCATTTTTTTTGGAGTACTTTGTCACAATAATAGGCTTGGAAACATTTGTGCTAGAAGCAGTACTGGTTTTAGAGTTACTAACTGTCTTAGCAGCACTTGCATGCTTAGCAGTACTAACCTTGTTAGCAGTAGTAACTGTGTTAGCAGCAGTAACTGTGTTGGCAGTATTAACCTTTGAAGAGGTACTAACTGTATTAGCAGCATTAATATTTTCAGCAGTACTAACACAGGTAGCAGCAGTAATACTTCCAGCAGCACTAACCCTGTCAGCAACACTAACAGTTTTAGTGCTTTTGGGCACCCACATTTTAATACTTTCTTTTAAAATCTTTTTCTTCATGGGGCCTTTCTTTTCATTATGTTTCTTTACAGCCTTCCTATTTCCAACAGGTTTTTGCACAAATTTTTGAAAATTCATCTGTTGATTGATAGGGTTAAAGAAGCAGTATTTAGCCAAATGATTTAACTTGCCACATATGAAGCAAGGTTTTGGTCTATTGATTTTACTCAGATCAACTCCTTGCTTCTGAGCCCATTGATTATTCCAGTTTCTTTCATTTCCTCTTTTTAAACCTGAATTTAGGCTCTTGGCTTTACTGCAATCACACTGTTTACAAGATCCAGGATTCACAACTGTGGTTTGTTTGTAATGAACCTTGTTATCTTTTCCTTTGGTCTTCTCTATCTCCTTGGACTTGATCCAGATTTTCCCACATCCCTCATTGGTGATAATGTTGTTTTCTAATGGGATCTCTTTACTTGCATCATTATCTCTATCCTCACTGGCTTCTTTCTCAGTTAAGTCCTTAATTACTACTTCATCCAAAGGATCTATCTTAAATGCTTTCTCAGATAAGTCCTTTTTCTCCTTGGTTTCTAACAAGTCTGAAGTAGGAGAGATATAATTGTTGTTGTAAGGAGGTGGTGTACTGTTGTATCCAATACCAGGCTTCATCTTATCATGAATCTGAGCCTTTAGAAGAGAATCCATTGCTTTTGAAGCATATGAAAACTTTTCTATGTCAAGTTTAACTTTAGACAGTTCCTCCTTCAGCCTATCTCTCTCTTCTAAGGATTTAGACAGTTTGGTTTCTAACTCATTCTTTTCCCACTTCCAATAGTTAGTGTCATAGGAGTGTTGAAGTTCATTAGCTTGAAAGCCTTTGATTTGTTCTTCAAATCTTTCTACTATTAACACATAATCTCTTCTATCCTTTTCTAATCTTTTGAGGTCATCACACATACTTTGATTGTGATCCCTGTATCTTTTGACAGTGTCAATGCAAGATTTAGTGCAAAGATTAGAACTTACCTCAGAGGGGAGATCAGACACTTCTGCCATAAGAGCTTGATTCTTAATGGCTTCCTCAGCTTGATCACTCCAGTCAAATCCCATTCCTTGTTGAGAAACAAGAGCTTGAGCAGGATTCTTGTTCTGAGTGTAGCCTCCATTCTGAGCTTGTTGGTTGTTGTTGTTTGGAACAACACTCCTGCATTCTCTAGCAAAGTGTCCTTTCATGTGACACTTGTAACATTCCACCTTGGTCTTGTCAAAACCTGCTCCATCTTCTCTTCTTTGAGAGAAGTTATTCCTTCCTGTTCTTTTAATAAACTTTTTCACCCTCATGGATAACATGGCCATCTGCCATTTGATATCCATCTCCTCCAGGTCATCAGGGTGAAGTTGATCCAAATTGTCATTAATCAATGAATTGTTACTATGACTGGACAAGAAGGCTTCAAAGATTGTTTCAGTTCCTTTTTCTGAACTTGCTCCACTAGCAGTACTAACTGCTTCAGGGATGGCAGTAGTATCAGTGGATGCTGAGAGAAGTGCAGCATTGTGGACATAACCAGTAGGCTTCTTCTTGATCTCTACCTCAGTTTCAAAAACTCTTAGATCATTGTATAGATCATCAAGTTCTTTCTCTTCCAGATTGTCACTCTGCCTATAAGAGACAGTGTACATAGTCCACTCATCCCCAAGAGATCTGAGGAACTTTCTGTTGATGTCATCTTGATCCATCTTCACTCCTACAGTAGCTAGTTCACCAATGAGCTTGTTGAACCTATCAAAAGTTTGAGTCATAGACTCATTTTTTGAGGAAGTAAAGTTCTCATATTGCTGCTTTAGAACATCTCTTTGATTTCTTTTGATGCTCTTAGTTCCAGCAAATCTTTTCTCTAGAGCATTCCAGAGAATTTGAGCATCAGTGCAGTTGCAAAATTGATGCTGATATTCATTGGGGATTGCCAAGAGCAAAGTGCTCAAGGCCTTCATCTCTGTCTGTCTGATCTTCCTTTCACCATCTGTCTTTGGTGGAGGTCTTTTCCCATCTGGTCCTATCCTTCCAGCTTCAGAAGGACCATTCTCAATGATATCCCACATTGAGTAGTCAGTGAGGAGAATATATTGTCTGATTCTGATCTTCCACATGTCAAACTCACTGGGTTTGAGCATTGGAACCTTTGAGACCAAAGTACTGCTTGATTCTGTAAGATTTTCCATGATGAATAGATGTTTCTGAGAGAGTTTGGCTCTGATACCACTTGTCAGGATCAAATTCTTAACAAGAATTAATTCTCAGAAACAATATCAAAGAAGTTTGCGGAATAACACTTTGATATTCAATGAAACAGTAAATCAACTCACAGTATGTATGAATAACAAACTATAACCTTGTATTGAATGCTTTGAACTTACAAGATTACACACTCAACCTCAATATTGATGAACAGGCTCACCAATACGAATTCTACTTCTCTAGAATTAGGATCTATGCCTTGAGGTTAATTTTCTCTAAAAACTTAGAATTAATTATTATGTAAAGTTAATTCTATCTATTCTATACATATACTAAAGAAAAAGATAATTACAATAAATAAACAAATCTTCAGTATATTGTCCATGTATATCTTCAATCCATCCAGCTGTTATTCTTTCCATTCGTATCTCATAAGCAGCACTAACTATGCTCAGCAGCATTAACTTTTTCTAGCAGCATTAAATACCAAGCAGTACTAACTACTAGCAGTACTAACTAGCTAAGCAGTACTAACTTTGTTCAAGCAGCACTAACTTTGACTAGCAGTATTAATTACTAGCAGTAGTAACACTCAGCAGTATTAACCTTTAAGTCTTCTAGCAGTAGTAACTTTGAACCAGCAGCATTAACCATACTTGTTAAATTCTTCAGTTCCTAACACTTACAAAAATGGAAGATCGCTAGTTCGGTTAGGTGGTTCTTTATCGATGAGGTTTTGTTGGTTATGTGGGAGTAAAGTTTATATATAGCACGACTGGGAGGGGTTGCGCTTTGAGAATTTAAGTCTTCGAGGTAGTACGCTTAAAGGTTGATTCCCGCAGGTTGCGATGTGCCGACAACGAGTGATATCTTGTTGGATGGTTTTGAGGATCATAGTTTTGCGATTTATTCAGGTTCGAGAAAGACAAGATCGTGAAATGCCTTGAAGTCCGATTTTAGTATTACGACCAGTTTGAGTAGGACGGCGTATGTATGGTTGCCAAGGGGTCGTGGATATTTTTAGTTGTTCTAGGATGAGGTAGTAGAGTGATGGTTGTAACCATGTGTTGGTGATGTATTTATGACATTTTGGGGAGTGCAAATCATTAAAGGGATAAGGAGCTTCCTTGAGGATATGTATAAGGCTGGCGTTATTGTTATAGGAGGAGCGTTCTCGTCTGAAAATCTATGGGGAATGAGTTGTAAGTGGTAAGAATGTGGTTGGGATGCTAAGTTGAAAATAGTTTTGTCAAATGATGGTTGGCGGTTATCTAAAAGAGGAACCGTATGTTCTGGGTTACGGCAAGTTTTGGGCAGGATTATCTTATATCCCTAGAATGATTGTTGAAAGTATCGAACTACTTAATTCAGGGGGTTGTGTAGTAGATAGGAAATTTGTGGGCATGTTGAAGTATTCTTTGGGAGTGAAGGGATTCTAGCAAATTGGGCAATCCTGTTTGGCGAGCGAGAATTGTGCGACGCTTTCGAATAGTGGGTAATGTTTTGGAAGAGTTGGGTTGACTCTCTCGCGTGAGAATTGTGGATAGTCGGTTGATCAAGCAAGTAATGTAAATGTGAGTCGATACGTTTGGGAATCATCAAGGAATAGAGTAAGCAATGTTGGGTGAGCAGTGTTTCTTGCAGCGAGGAGAGAGTGAAGATATCATGTCGGAAAGGTGGGAAATCTGAGAGTAAGAAGTTCGGCAAGTGACACAAAATGTGGAGGTACGTTTTCAGATTCTGCGGTTAGCAAGTTTTGTTAGAGTTACTCTGAGTATTGCGAATTTTGAAGAATTCGCAGACTCTTTCTAAATTCTTCTAAGTTCAGAATTCGCTATAGACTCATTTACGAATTCTTTGGAATTCATATAGTCTACGAATTCTTGCATTCTTGAAAAAGGTTTTTGAAATATGTCTAAGATTCGTTAGCCTCTGTGTTACGAATTCTTGATTTCTTGATTGCGAATTCTGTGTGAATCTTTAATCTTGCGAATTCTTTGACCTATCTAACGAATTCTTTGTTTTTCTTGTATACATTGAGAATTTTGAATACAATCTTGTGTGTTGTGAATTCTAGACTTGGTATTTTTTTCAGAAATTCATTTGTCTATCTCACTTCAGTGTTATTACATATTTTTGTTTGTGAATTCATATTGGACTAATGGTCAATTTCAAGTTTCTTAATTACATACTTTTCAAATAAGGATGACTTCAAAGGACGCTCTTTCTATCGGCACAGATATCAAGCCTCCCGTTTTATTTAAAGGGGAGTACGAACAATGGAAGGATCGATTCCTTGACTTTGTTGATCGTCATACAAATGGAGAAAACATTCTTCTGTCAATCATGGAGGGTTTTATGGTACCACCTACTGTTCAGATACTTGATGATGATTCATCTGACAGTGAGGATGGTGATGAGGACAGAGAGCAAAAGATGAAAACAGTTCCAAAAGACTATGCTCAATATTCTGAAGAGCAAAAGAACCGCTTCAAAGCAGATAAACAAGCGAGATCATTACTTCTTCAAAGTATCCCGAACGAGATTTACATCAAGATAGACAACTATAAGGCTAATGCTAAGAAGATGTGGGATCAACTTCAGGAGATGATGATGGGTTCTAAAGTTGGAAATCAAATGAAGGTAGCCAATTGCATAAACATCTACGAAGAGTTTAAAGCAAAAAAGAATGAGAGCTTAGAAGACACCTATGAACGGTTTGTCCTGCTTCTGAATGAACTGTCAAAGAACAAGGTGAAAAAGAAGCAGATTGAGAATAATGTCAAGTTCCTGAGCATCTTACAACCCGAATGGAAGAAGCATACACACAGGATGAAACAGATGAAGGACTTAAGTGACATTCCGTTGCATGAAGTGTATGAGATGTTACGACAAAACGAAGAGGAGGTGGAAGAGAAGAAAGCTGAGAAAAAGAAGGTTGAGAAAGTACCAGATCCCATAGCATTGGTGGCTGGAGAGAAAGAGAAAGAAAAACAAGAGAAGAAGAAAAAGAAGAAGATAGTTATTTCTAGTTCTGAGTCAGAATCTGAATCTGATGGAGATGATGGAGAGAATCTGAAGAAGGCAATGCTGTTATTGACCCAAGCATTTCAAAAGAAGTTCTACAAGAAGCCTGAATATAATTCTCAGAGGTACTCTTCATCAAGCTCAAAGAACCATAAGCATAGAGAAAGAGTGGAAGGAAATAGATTTGTTGAGAGGAAGCCTGAAGAGAAGAAGTATGTGAATGATTACACTAGTACTGAAAGGACAACTAATGATCTGATCAAGTTCTACAACTGTGTCAAGGTTGGACATTATGCAAAAGATTGTCGGAAGCCGAAGGTTCGCAATTCGGATTATTATATGAACAAAGTGCTCTTGGCCAAGCAACAAGAAGCTGGCAAGGCATTAATGGCTGAAGACGAATTCTGGTTGAATCATTCAGATGTGGAGGTAGAAAAAGAAGAGACAGCCAACTTATGTTTGATGGGAAAAGAGGTGCGATATGATGATTTTTATGAAGAAACTGCTGATGAGGTAATTAACTTAACTGAAAATGATTTCATGACCTTCAAACCAAACTGAAGAAGGAAAAAGACCGAGTTGCTAAAAGAAATCAAAAGATCTTTGAGCTTAATAAATCAGTTATTGAGAACAAAGATTTAATTCATTCTTTACGCAAATGTGCTTCTAATTCTAAACTTGAAATAGATTGTTTTGAAAAGAAGATTTCTGATTTTGAAGCTAAACTTTCTATGTCTGATTTAGAGAAGAAAGAATCTGCACTAACTGTTTATAAATTGCAGGTTGAGAACAAGCTCTTAAATAAGAAGGTAAATGGTCTGGAAGCCAAACTTTATGCAAGAGGCCAGACAGATCAAACTATTTTTCTTAATGCACCTAATGAGGAGGTTGATGTTAAGGAAAAATGGGGACTTGGTTACGAAAACCCCCATTACTTAAAGAAAGCTATCAGAAAACAACCAACATTATATAATTTTGATTTTCTTGCTGTTGCTGGTAAACATACGCATTTAAAACCCAAATTTGTTACCAAATTACCAAAAGAAGTTGAGGCCAGAGAAACTGAAAATAGAAAGAATATAAAAAAAATGCAACTACCATTTAATTATGAAAAGTTAAATGATAGTTATCTTTCTGAAACACCAAAAGTTCTTTCAAATGACTATTTTTCTAGTTATTCCATTTCTGAGATGGAGGCAAAACCTGTAATTGCAAAAGTTTATGTTCCTCCACTCATTCTAGAAAGCAAAATAGTTGAGCTTGAAAATGTTTTATCAGATGAAAGAATTTTGATGGACATAGAACAAAGTGTATTTTCTACTGTTTTAAAGAACTCAACTTTTCAATCTAAATCTCCAAAGTGTTCTAAAGTTTCAAAGGCACCTCAAACTTCGACTGATAACTTTGATGACTTATTTGCGTCTGCAAATGATTTTCTCAATTCTGATGATGGGTGTATAGAAGAAATTGATATGTTTGACTTCAATGCTCCACTTCCAAATCATTCTACTTTTCTTATAAATGGAGAAGACTTACTAAGTATTTTTGAAATTGGTGAATCATCAACTAAGGTTGGTGAACCAGTTTCTGTGACTGCTTATTACTATTTTAAGGGTAAGAAACAACAATCACAGAAACGGATCAACACCGATAAACAAAAGAAAAATCAATCTCAGAAATCTGATTTTCCTAATAGATCTAAATTCTTTGTTTCAGATATAAGAAAGAAAAGGTCAGAAGAGAGATCTGAATGGCGACCTAAAAGGATGAATAATGAGAAGGAAAAATCAATTACTGATAACTCTAGTAATAGATCACATAGTAGTATGTCCGATATAGTTGGTTATCATTGCTTCTACCAATAAAAACCTTGTAATTTCTTACAAGCGATATTCCAATAATCAATTGTTCCAATTATCTCCTACTTCTACTAAATATTATACTTATCAGTGGAATGATTTTGCTTATCATCATAATTCTAATGATTGGTTTGGATCTTATCATGTTTATTCTTCTAGACCAAATGTTTTCAAAAGTTTTCAAAGGAAAAGCGGATCCATATTCAAATGGATACCAAAATCTTGCGCTAATCTGTTAGGAGTCGTTTTTAAATGGGTACCTAAAATTGTTGTTTCCTGATTTCTCTTGCAGACCCGGTATATGTGGTACTTGGATAGCGGTTGTTCCAAGCATATGACCGGGCAAAAAGCTTTATTGTCTAATTATACAGAGAAATTCAGTGGCAATGTGCGATTTGGGAACGACCAGTTTTCACCGATCTTAGGATATGGTGACATCATTCAAGACAACATAACGATTAAGAAGGTGAGCTATGTCGAAGGCTTAGGGCACAATCTGTTTAGTATCGGTCAATTCTCCGACAAAGGGTTAGAGGTAAATTTTTAAGCTAAGAGATGTTCGGTACGTACTGAAGATGGCAAAGAACTCTTAGTCGGAAATCGAAAGACAAATCTCTACACCATCAATCTTTCAAAGGTTCAGAATGACAATCAGGTTTGCTTACTGACAAAAGCTTTGATGCAGCAAAGTTGGCTTTGGCACCGTAGGTTATCACACCTGAATTTTCGTTATATTAACAAACTGGTCAGTGGAAAGTTAGTGACTGGACTTTCTGAGCTCAAGTACGAGAAAGAACATTTATGTGCAACATGTGAAAAAGGTAAGATGAAGAGAGCTCCACATAAACCGAAGCCTGAACCTAGTACCAGTTCTCCATTAAAGTTGTTACATATGGATCTTTGTGGTCCGATGCGCACGCAAAGCTTAGGCGGAAAGAAATATATTCTTGTTATCGTGGACGATTATTCGCGATACACGTGGGTCAAACTTCTACGGTCAAAAGATGAGACACCGGAAGTTTTCATTACATTTCTGAAGACGACCCAGTTGAATTTGCAGAAACCAGTCAAGCTTCTCAGAACTGATAACGGCACATAGTTCAAAAACAGAACTGTTGAAGAGTATCTCAAATCTGTCGGGATATCACATCAATACTCTGCTGCTCGTACGCCAGAACATAATGGAGTAGTCGAAAGGTGAAATCGAACGCTAGTCGAGGCCGCTCTCACTATGCTTAGCCAATCAGACTTACCTCTATTTTTGTGGGCAGAAGCTATTTCGACTGCGTGCTACACTAAGAACCGTTCCATGATACACCACAGATTTCAAAAGACTCTGTATGCTTTGATCAACAACCGAACACCAACCATTAAATATTTTCATGTTTTTGGTTGTGAGTGTTTTGTGCTAAATGACAGAGAGAGTCTGAATAATGTCAGGATCTTAATTCTAAACAAGAATAAACACTCAGAAACAATATTAAAGGAGTTTGCGGAATAACACTTTAATATTCAATGAAACAGTGAAAACAGTGAATCTGAATAACAACTTGTAAACTTTATTGAATGATTATAAAGCTACAAGATTCAACACTCAACCTCAATATTGATGAACAGGCTCACCAATACGAATTCTACTTCTCTAGAATTAGGATTAGAAACCTTGAGGTTGATTCTCTCTATGAAAACAAAAATTCAGAATTCTATATATTATTATCAATTCTAAACTATTCTATATATACTGAAGATAAAAGATAATTACAAATAATAAAAGATCTTCAAAATAATCTTCCATCTTTATCTTCAATCTTTCCATAATCTTCAAACTTGATCTGCACGAATCTTGATTATCTCATAAGCAGCACTAAGTCTTCAGCAACATTAATACTTTGAGAAGTATTAACCTTCAGCAGTACTAACTACTAGCAGTACTAAAATTGCTTAGCAGTAGTAATCTCCTCTAGCAATATTAACCTTGACTTAGCAGTATTAATCTTGTTCAGCAGCATTAACTTCAGAAGTAGTAACTTCAGAAGTAGTAACCAAGTTCTTCTAGCAGTATTAACTGTACTTGTGCATTTCTGAATTTCCCAACAAATAAGTTCAGTGCTAAGGCTGATGAGGGCATCTTCATTGGATATTCTTCTACATCTGCTGCATATCGTGTGTATTTGAATAAGTCGAAGAACGTTGTTGAGAGCGTAAACGTGACATTTGATGAGGAAATGGCTTCTGAACAAGTCAGTTCAGAACCTGTGATAACTGGAGTTTTAGCTTCTAGATTGATCAATCCAGAACCTGTACCTGACAAGCACAAATCAGATGACGCATCATCGTCTCATACTCATTTATCTGATTTAGATTTGTTGTTTGAATTTTTCTATGATGAGTTTCTAGGATCTAAATTTCCTAATTCTGTTGTGGTTGACAGGTCTGATGATTCAACGACAAATCCTCCAACTGCTTCAGAGGTATCAACTGAACTATTACTCCCGGTTCAGATAGAAGCTCAAGTTCAAACACATACTCCTTCAGTTGAAGTTTCACCTGATTATGAAGAACCAGAAGTTAATCAGTAGGGTGTACGATAAGGACAGATCAACAGACTGAATAAGTTGTTCCTACTGAAACTTCTGTATCACTTCCTTCAAATGAACAACTCCCTTCTACTGTACAATCTGAAGAAGTTGATAGTGGATTCTTAGATGATAACTATGATCAATCTTCATCTAATCCACTCCCTCATGAACATCGTTGGACCAAAGAGCACCCTCTTCACCAAATTATTGGAGATCTACACAAGCCGGTGCAAACTAGGTCCTCAGCAACTTTAAATCAATATCTGGATGACTCATTCCTCTGCAAGATAGAGCCTACTCTAGTATCAGAAGCTCTAGCTGATTCGGATTGGGTGTCTGCTATGCAAGACGAGTTAAATCAGTTTGAAGCCCTGAAAGTTTGGAGATTAGTTCCAAAACCGGAAGGAAAGACCGTTATCGGTACTAAATGGGTATTCAAAAACAAGAAGGATGAAGATGGTATTCTCATTCAAAACAAAGAAAGACTTGTTGCCAAAGGTTACTGTTAAGTCAGATTTTATAGTAATCATTGTATTTATAGACTTGGTATAATACTGTGTTCTTAGTGCTTGTAATATCTGTTTAGGCCAATGGTATTTAAGTCCCTTGTGGCCTTATGTTGTGTAACTCTTGATCGCATACATTGAATAGCCTATTACATTTGGCGCTTCTCTCTCTCTCTCTATACTTTCTCTCACTAGATTTAGAGTGATCTTGGATTATCAATTGGTATCAGAGCCTAATCTGAATCTGAGGGATTTGAGAGAAACATGTTTCGATTCTGAATTTGTGTTTAAATCAGAAAATTTGATTTATTTTCTTGATTTTTTTCAAGAAAATCTCATTTTTTGATTTTTCATCAAATTCAGATTGTTTTCTGCCTTGTATTTTGGTTCGTTGGATCCGGTTTTAATAGTAGAATACTTTTGATTCACATCAGATTGCAAGAAAATCAAATTTTGATCTTCAATTTCAAGATTTTCGTGTTTTGGATTGTTCACGAAATACTCTCTGTTGGATTCAAGAGTTCAAGATTTTGCGAAAATTGTTTGAATTGGTTGTTACAAAGTAATTAGAAACCAGTTTTCGAACATATCTGTGTGAGCAAGTGTCATCAATTTTGATTCAGTAATCAAATTTGGAAGTTTTTCTTGATTTTCTTCGTTTTTCGCCAGATTTGAGTTTTGCGCCAGTTCATCCGAGTTTTGCGCTAGTTTATCCGAGTTTTGCGCCAGCTCATCCTCAGTTTGCTCTAAATCATCTAACTTTTCGCTAGTTTCTTCTGGATTTTCACCAAGTTCAGGACAAGTCTTCGAGAAAAAGTCCAAGTTTTTCTTCTTCAGTTCATCGCGCAAAGTTCATTTTGTGCTACATTGGTTTCGCGCAAAGAGATTTTTGCGCCACCTTCTAGTCGAGCAAATCTTCATTTGCGTCACCATCTATTCACGCAAAGGGTCTTTGCATCACACTCTTTTTGCGCAAAGTTCATTTTACACCATCAACATCTCACGCAAAACAGTGTTTACGCCACCAACGTCTAGCGCAAATCTCTTTTGCGCTATCTACTACTCAAGCAAATATCCAGTTTGCGCCAGCCTTTATCTGTTTCAGACTTGGAATTTTTCTTTGTTTCAGATTATGGATTCTTCAAAGTTTTCTCTTCAAGCTCAAGTCTACAAAAATGATATCATGATGTCATTGGGAACAGATACGCGTCCTCCGGTTTTAATCAATGAAAATGAATTTACTCAATGGCAAGATCGATTTATTAACTTCATCGAGCGTCAAGCTAACGGAGATAACATGATGAAGATACTCACTCAAGGACCTTTCGAAAAGCCCTTGAAAGAGATTCCCGCGACTGCAACTACTCTGGTTACTAGGGTGTTAAATCCTACCGAAGAATACACTGCCGAAGAGTTTTCACGATATAAAGCTGATCGTGAAATAAAGGCAAATTTGATGCTAGCCCTGCCAAATACTATCTACAACCGGATTGACTGTTACAAAAACAATCCAATGCAAATGTGGGCACAGCTAGAGAAGATTATGTTTGGGTCTACGGTTGCAACACAACTCCGACAGATGCGTTTCATGAACAATTTTGAAGAGTTCAAAGCCAAAGACAGTGAGTCTCTGAAGAGTGTTTTCGACAGGTTCTGTGCTGTGATAAATGATCTGCATAAGATCAAGGTGATCAAGACTGAGTTGGAAGTCAATCTCAAGTTCCTTAATGCTCTTCAACCTGAATGGAGCAAATCATGTCACAGATTGACGAATGATGTCCTATTTTCCAACATGCAGATACAGGAACTATATGAGAATTTGATGACTGATGAATGCTTAGTGCTTGAAAAGAAAGCTAAACTTGATAAGAAGAACAAGAAGACTGTGGACCCGATTGCACTTCTCACGAGCCAATTGGCTGAACAAGCATTATCTGAAAATGCTTATAACGGGGCCACTGATGATGATGGCGAAGCGCTACAGAAGGCGATGATTCTTCTCTCTCAACACTACAACAAAAAGTTCCAACATCGTTCGGGTTCTAACAACCTTAGCTTCACTTCTGGGTCTAAGAATGTCAAATTACCTGAGGCCAAGAAAGTTGTTGCATGCTTTAGCTGTGAAAAGTCGGGTCACATTTCAAAGGAGTGTCGAGCAAAGGTGGTTCGGGATTCGGCATATTATAGAAAGAAAATGGAACTAGCTGAAAAGAGAGACAATGGAACCGCTTTACTTGTTGAAGAAGAATACTGGCTAGATCACTCTGACAATGAAGCTGATAATACGGAAATAGCTACTATGTGCTTCATAGGAGATGATCAGAGTGATGATGATGATGACGATTCAACTGATGAATCTGAGGTACCTTCTGAATTTGATTACACATGTATTTCTTCACAAATGAACATCATTATAAATGCTTTACATGATTTACGCTCAAAGTTATTATCTGTAAAGCAATTAAGCATAGAAAAGTCAAATTTGATTGACAAATTGCAAATTTCTTTGAAAGATGAAAAATCTATTTTGGCTCATTCAAAAGAAATTAGATGATTTAGAAAAATCAAATATGACTTATCTTGATTCTTTGACAAAAATGACCAAACAAAAAGAAAGTTTTTCGGATAAAATAAATAAGTTGGAAGAAAAGTTATATTTGAGAAATCAAACTGAACAAACTATTTACTTGAATAAACCACGGAGTTATGAGTCTATCAAAGAAAAATGGGGACTTGGTTTTGAAAATCCGCATTTTTTATATAAAGCTAAAACAGAAGTTCCCACTTTATATGAATACGATTATCTAAATCTTGCAAGATATGCTCCTCAGTTCAAATTTCATTGGACAAGTGAAAAGCAAGTTTTAGAAATCGAAAATGAGAAAAGAATGAATAACACGAAAGAGGAAATTCCTTTTGTTTACACGTGTGAAAATGCTAAATATTTTCCCGAAAAATCAAAGAAGAACAAAAACAGTTTAAATGTCATATCTCCTATTAAATCTTCATTGTCTAATGATTATTTTGATATTTGTGCCACTAACACTGATAAAGAAAATATATCTCCAGTTTCTTATGATTCTAAGAGATATATTCCTCCATTAGGGTTAGAAAGCAAAATCATTGATCTTGAAGATAAAATGGAAGAACAAAATATTCAAAGAGAAATTGGAAAGGATGTAATTCTTTCTTTCATGACGTCAAGTCTTGAAGAAAAACTTATTTCTCAAAAATAAAACTTACTTACAGATTCTGTTTCTGGTCTTTCTTCTGATTTTAAAGAAAACAAAAAGGAAGTTCTAAAATCTGAAAACTTTTCTGAAAATTTTTCTGACTCCGAGGCAAGTTCATGTTTATTGTCTGATCAGTTGGGATTCTTAGGTAAAATTGTTTCTTCATATTCAAATCTTAAATCAAAAATTCTTGATGAATCTTTTACGCTAAATGATGATCAGTATTATAAACCAAAGCGTAAAAGAAGAAAGTCAAAGAAGTCAAAGAAGTCAAAGAAGTCAAAGAAGAAAGCTAATGTCATTTCTGAAAATTATAATTCTTTTGATTCTAATGTTTCAGATCGGACTTTGAAGAAGTCAAAAAGGCAGATATGGAGGGTCAAGCAGAAATCTGATGACTCTATGACTGTTGAGGATAGATGTGTTGATAATCTTTGTCATAGTGATTCATTTGTTGTTTGTAATAAAATTTCAAAATACTCAATAAAGCAAATGATTCGAATTGCAAAAGATGTCTCATATTCTTCCTCTAGTTCCAGTTCAGATGATTATGCTTCGTCCTCTACTAACGATTATGTTCATTATTCTGATAATATTTCTCATGCTTCCTTTGTCAACTCTAACAAATTTTCTCCCATTAGAACTGCAACTAGTAAACATGGACCCAAATACAAGTGGGTACCAAAACCAAAGATTAATTCTGAGTTGCAGGCACCTAATGTCAAGGGGGGTAAGAGAAAGAAGGCTTCTAAGCAAATCAGCTTAGGACCCGTACTTCAATGGACTTCGGCTTCTAAGTATATCAGCTTAGAACCCGTACTTCAATGTGTATATCTTCTGTGCATATAAGAACTGTGAGGGCATCTACTTCAAATTCCGCTGCACTTATCTCTGTCAGTGATGCTGTTCCAGTTACATCAATTTTTTCTCAAGAATCTGAGCTAGTTCGTTCAAACCTGAATGTTTGCAATTTTAAACACATAGATATGAGGCACCAATTCATTACACATCATGTGAAAAAAGGTATTATTGAATTATATTTTGTTCTAACTAAATATCAACTGGCCGATATTTTTACAAAAGCTTTAGATGAAAAACGTTTTAATTTTCTGCTTTCAAAACTCGGCATGTTGAATTTAAAAGTTTAAACCTTTACAAATTTTATTCTAAAAAGTAAAAGTTTTACAGCTTTTCTTTCTTTAGATGAAAGTTGCTTTGTTTATATCTTAGTTTTATATGTTCAAATTTTAAGTCTAACAAAAATCGAAAGGTCAGCAACATGTTTGAAACTTTTGATACTGCTTTAAAGTTGTGTCATTGGAAATATGTATAGTTTACAATGCTTTGAAAACCTAAAAAGTCAGAATTATAGATCATAATGAAAATATGGGCTAAACACTTAGATGTAAAACTGAGTGATTGAGATGAAATTTATATATATAAAATACAGAAATCTCTAAGTTTAAAAGTTTGTGCCTATGACCTTTCTAGTCTGGGAGTGATCGAACCCAAATCCTTCTATAGAACCAGATCGAAAGTCATGTTCTACTGGTATGAATGGGTTTAGGATGTGTCGATGTAGCCCTTCTGGTCTGGGAGAGTAAGTTCCAAGGGTTGCTTGACACCTAGTCCCCTAAGGCCAACTGGTCTGGGAGCGTCTGACCCAAATCGTGCAATAGGGTCAGATAGAAAGTTACGTTTACGACATGTTCTTTACTTACCAAACTTTTTGATTAAAAGATGCCAATGTGCACGAGCTTAAAAGATGCCAAAGAGCACACTCATGTGAAGATGCCAATGTGCACAATGCTAAAAGATGCCAATGAGCACACATCTGATGATACTTGGTGATATGTTTGAGTTGCGATAAATCTATAAATTTGTGAAAGTCTTATTTATTGACAGATTAGTGTGAGTAAAGGCAAAGTTCTCTATTATATTTTTAGAATTTCATTTTCTTGAAGCTAATCGAAGTTCGCATGCTAGCACACTGAATAGATTGATGAAAGTTTTTGAAACTGAACATGTCTTAACTTGATATGTAATGAAACTTGGATCTGTATCCAACAACATACACTTGTTTTCAACTGATAGATTAATCTGTGATATTTTACTGAGTATAATTTAATTTGTATAGTGTTTAAATTTTTATATATTTAGTTGTTTCAAAATACATATTCAGTATATTTTTCTTTCTACGTTGATGTTTCGATGCTTGTGTTCTCATATCTGTATCAATAGGTCTGTGCATTCTTCGAAGGGGAGTGAATAAGGAGAATATTCTGAAAGATCATATCTCATTTCGAGGGGGTGTATCTGATTTTTTATACGATTGCTAACTTGAATTGTCATATTTAGTGCATTTGTGTAGGGGGAGTAAAAGAGCTTAACAAGTAATTCATTTCAGATCTCAAGTCAGATTTGCGCCAACAGTTGGTATCGCAAAACTCAACTTTGCGCCTCCTTCAGGTAGCGCAAAACTAAGTTTGCGCCATCAACATGTAGCGCAAAACCTTCCTTTTATTCTGAATTTTGCAGATCTGAAGTTGTCTCGTCTCCAACGTAGGCATGACCAAGTTGATCCATATCATCAAGGTCATGAGGGGGAGATGTTAAGGAGAAGTTAAAGAGACAAAGAGTTCAAAGTTTATCTGCCCAAGATTCGAGAAGTTAAAAAGATAAAGAATTGTCTGCTCAAGATTCTATTTTCTCAGCTATACTAATTCTTTTGCTGTTCCAACTCCTACCACCACAGTTCATTCGAGTACATTTGAAAGAGGTGTGTTGTCTAGAGCACAATCTTATGAACCGATTGTTTCTTCAAGCTTATTACAAACAGGTCCAGTCTTGTCAAGGTAGCAAAGGAAAAATAGATTGAAAGATGCTGAGAAGATTTTTTTTTTTTTAGTCAAGAAGCTTCGCTAAGACGCTTAGCAGGTCTGATTAGCGTTCAAAGATGGATGTATCAGCTTACATTGAAGACCTGAGCGCCAATGATTACTAAGGGGGAGATTGTTAAGTCAGATTTTATAGTAATCATTGTATTTATAGACTTGGTCTAATACTGTGTTCTTAGTGCTTGTAATATCTGTTTAGGCCAAGGGTATTTAAGTCCCTTGTGGCCTTATGTTGTGTAACTCTTGATCGCATACATTGAATAGACTATTACATTTGGCGCTTCTCTCTCTCTCTCTATACATTCTCTCACTAGATTTAGAGTGATCTTGGATTATCAGCTATCGGCAAGAGGAAGGCATAGATTACGATGAGACTTATGCTCCAGTAGCGCGTATAGAGGCAATTCGCATGTTTCTAGCCTACGCTGCTCACAAGAACTTCACAATCTACCAGATGGATGTGAAGACTGCCTTTCTGAACGGCATTCTTAAGGAGGAAGTCTACGTATCTGAACCAGAAGGGTTTGTAAATCCAGATAAGCCAAATCACGTCTACATCTTGGATAAAGCTCTGTATGGTTTGAAACAAGCCCCTCGCGCATGGTATGATGTTCTATCTCAATTCTTGGTCAAGTCAGGTTTTTCAAAAGGTAAAGTCGATACCAATTTATTCATTAAAAAGGAAAAAGCCGATATCATACTTATTCAAATGTATGTTGATCATATAATATTTGGCTCTACAAATCCTAAATACTGTAAGGATTTTTCAAACCTTATGGTGTCTAGATTTTAAATAAGTATGATGGGAGAAATGAATTTCTTTCTAGGATTACAAGTAAAACAGTTTTCAATGGGGATTTTTATTAACCAATCTAAGTACATTTTTTATATTCTTCGGAAATTCAAAATGGAAAATTGTAAACCGATTGGAACCCCAATGGCACCAGGTACTAAGATTAACACTGATTCTTCGGGACAAAGTGTTGATGTTAGGACTTATAGAGGAATGATAGGTTCTTTAATGTATCTTACTTCAAGTAGGCCAGATATAATGTTTTCAACATGCTTGTGTGCAAGATATCAGGCTGATCCTAATGAATCTCATTTATCTGCTGTAAAACGGATTTTTAGATATCTGAAGGGGACTGCAGATCTCGGTCTGTGGTATCCAAAGGATACAGGGTTTGAACTAACTTCTTATTCGGACAGAGATCATGCTGGGTGTATGTTAGACAGGAAGATCACGTCGGGTCATGTTTAATTCCTTGGAGACAAGCTCGTAAGCTGGGCGTCAAAGAAACAACTTTGTGTATCCACATCGACTGCTGAAGCAGAGTACGTAGCTGCTGCCAGTTACTGCTCTCAAGTATTGTGGATGAGGACAGAGTTGCGAGACTATGGATTCAAGTTTAACAAAATACCGATCTATTGTGACTCGAAGAGCGCTATCGCCATATCATCTAATCCTGTGCAGCATACTAAAACAAAGCACATTGATGTCAGGTATCATTTTATCAAAGACAATGTAGAAAAAGGTACAATAAAACTTTACTATGTAAAAACTGATTATCAACTTGCAGATTTGTTTACCAAACCTTTAGATGAAAGAGATTCAACTTTCTTGTATGTAAGCTTGGTATGCTAAATCTTAAGACCTAATCAGTAGTTACCTATTAAAGTTTCTTTTATTTAATTTTTCATCATTTCTTTATCATTATTTCTGAAAAGATATTTGTACTTTAATATTATGTTCATGATCTCAGGGGGAGTGTGAGAAGAATTTTAAAGATGATCAATATTCTTTTGATAATCTCTAAATCTCTAGAGAGAGAAAGTAGTGAGAGAGACAAAGTAAAACGCAAAGAGTAAATTCTATAGAATGAGCGTGAATCCTTACAAAGACCAAAGCCTAAAGGGACTTAAATACCCTAGCCTTATACAACACAGATAAGCATCCTAAACACTGTATAAGACCAAGCCTATAAATATAATGATTACTATAAAATCAGACTTAACAATCTCCCCCTTAGTAATCATTGTAGTTGTGGTATTCAAAATCAATCTTCTAAATCAGCACGGACCATCTAAGCGACTTTGCAAAGCTTTCTGACTTTTAAAAAAAAATTCTTCTCAACATCTTTCAGTTTGAGTTATCTTTGCTGCCTTGACAAGACTGGACCAGTTTGGAATAAACTTGAAAGAACAGTTGATTCATCAACTTATGCTCTAGACGACACACCTCTTTTAAATGACCATGAATGAACAGTGGTGGTCGGAGCAGGAACAACAAAAGAACTAGTAAGCTGAGAGAAATAGAATCTTGAGCGAATCTTGATCAGCAGATAAACGTTTGAACTCTTTGTCTCTTTATCATCTCCTTAACTTCTCCCCCACATGACCTTGATGATCTGGATCAACTTGGTCATGCAAATGCTGGAGACGAGACAGCTTAAGATCTGCAAAATCAAAATAAATGAGAAAGAGGAGAGGTTTGCGCGACACGAAGGTGGCTCAAAGTGAGTTTTGCGCTAGACGAAGGTGGCCAAAGTGAGGTTTGCGCTACCAACTGTTGGCGCAAAGCAGACTTAAACTCAGAAAATTTTACCTGAAAAGCTCTTTGACTCCCCCAACACAAATGCACTAAAATATGACAATTCAAGTTAGCATTTGTATAGAAAATCATATACTCCCCCTCGAAAACAGATATTATCTTTTCATAAATTTCTCCTTATTCACCCCCCCTTGAATAAAGAACAAACCCATTTAAAAAAGATATGAGAACACAAGAATTGAAACATCAATGTAGAAAGAAAAATATACTGAATATGTATTTTTAAACGACTAAATATATAAAAATTTAAACATAAACAAATAGAATTCCATTTAGTAAAATATCACAATAAAATCCATCAGATGAAATCAAATGTATGTATTTGGATACAGAAACAAGTTTTATTGCATATCAAGTTAAGACATGTTTAGTTTCAAAAACTTTCATCAATCTATTCAGTGTGCTCGCATGTGAACTCCGATTAGCTTCAAGAAAATGCAATTCTAAAAATATAATAGAGAACTTTGCAAATATTCACACTAAGCCATCAAGAATTCAGACTTTCACAAATTTATAGGTTTATTGCAACTCAAAGATATCACCAAGTATCATGAGATGTGTGTTCATTGGCATCTTTTTAGCATTGTGCACATTGGCATCTTGACATGATTGTGCTCTTTGGCATCTTTTAAGATTGTGCACTTTGGTATCTTTTGAATCAAGAAGTTTCTTAAGTAAAGAACATGCCGTAAACGTAACTTTCTATCTGATCCTATTGCAGGATTTGGGTCAGCCGCTCCCAGACCAATTGGCCTTAGGGGACTAGGTGTCAAGCACCCCTTGGAACTTACTCTCCCAGATCAGAAAGGCTACATCGACATATCCTAAACCCATTCATACCAGTAGAACATGACTTTCGATCTGATTCTATAGAAGGATTTGGGTTCGATCACTCCCAGATCAAATGACCTTAGGGGATCAGATGACAAGCATCCCACATAACTTACTTTCCCAAACCAGAAAGGTCACAGGTACAAACTTTTAAACTTAGAGATTTCTGATTTATAAGAATTTAATAATCATCTCAATCACAAGGTTTTACATCTAAGTGCTTAGCCCATATTTTCATTACGATCCAAAATTCTGACTTTTTAGGTTTTCTAAGCATTGTAGACTATAAATATTCCGAATCACACAACTTTAAAGCAATATCAAAAGCTACAAACATGTTGCTGACTTTTCGACTTTTAAAAGACTTGAAAGTTGAACATATAAAACTTCAATATAAACAAAGCAACTTGAAAATTTATCCTTGACACACATTTTATTCGAAAGAAAGAAAATTGTAAAACTTTTACTTTATAGAATAAAATTTGGAAAGGTTTAAACTTTTAAAGTCAACGTGCCGAGATTTGAAAATAGAAACATTTGATCGGCAAGTTTATATTCAGTTGAAACAAAATATAATTCAATAATATAATCTTTCACCTAATGTATAAAATTTTGTGTCTCTTTTGAAAAATTTTGGGTTGAACAAAATCAGGGTTTGAATAAGATTGCTCAAATTCTTTAAAAAATATGAGAAAACTTGAACATCATTATCAAATATAAATGCCGCGGAATAAAGTAGATGCACTCACAGTTTCTCATTAGTCAAAAGTTGAAAAACATTGAATAACGAGTCCTAGACTGACATGTCTAGAAGTCAATGTCTTTGAAGCACGGGTTCTGAGCTGAATTACTCAGAAATCAAAGTTGACATTGAAGTTCGGGTTTTGAACTGCTATGCTCAAAAGCCATAATTTTGTCTTACTCCCCCTTAACATTTGATGCCTGCAACTTAGAATTAATCTGAGATTTTGGTACCCACTTGTATTTGGGTCCATGAAAGTTAGTTGCAGTTCTTGTGGGGATAAAATTGTTAGATTTAACATTGAAAGCACAAGAACAATCATCAGACAAATAAGCACAACCATCAGAAAAAGACAAAGCATTATCATCTGAACTAGAATCAGAGGAAGAATATGAGACATGTTTTGAGATTTGAATCATTTGCTTTATAGAGTATTTTGAAATTTTATTACAAGAAGCAAATGAATCACTTTTATAAAGTTTGTCTACACATCTATCCTCATCATTCGTAGAATCATCTGATGTCCGCTTCACTCTCCATATCTGCTTTGAAGACTTGCTCAAAGTCCGATCTGAAAAATTTGAATCAGAAGAATTAGAATTACCAGAAATGACTGACTCTTGTTTCTTTGACTTCTTTGACCGTCTTCTTTTACGCTTAGGTTTATAATAATCATCATTTAGTGTAAAAGAATCATCAAAAATTTTCGTTTTAAGATTGGAATCAGAAGAAACAATTTTACCTAAGGCACCCAACTGTTCAACCAATAAATCTGAACTAACCTCGGAGTCAGAAAAAATTTCAGAAAGGTTTTCAGATTTTGGAAATTCCTTTTTGTTTTCTTGAAAAACAGAAGAAAAGCTAGAAATAGAATATTGATTTTGAGAAAATAATTTTTCTTCAAGACTTGACGTCACGAAAGAAAGAATAACATCAGATTCAATTTCGTTTTGAATATTTTGATCTAGCATTTTATCTTCAAGGTCAATGATTTTGCCTTTTAAAATTAAAGGAGAAGTATATCTCTTAGAATCATAAGAGATTGGAGAGATATTTTCCTTTTCAGATTTATTGGCAAAAATATCAACAAAATCATCTGATACTGAAGACTTAATGGAAGATATATCATTTAAGCTTTTTCGACCTTTCCTTAATTTTTCAGGAAAATATTTAGTATTTTCGCTCGTATAAACAAAATCAATTTCCTTTTTCTTATTATTCATCCTTCTCATTTTCGATTTCTAACACTTGCTTTTCATTCATCCAATCAATTTTAAATTGAGGAGCATATTGAGCAAGAGTTAGATAATCGTATTTATATAAAGTTGGGGATTTTTCAATTGCATTGTTTAAACAATGAGGATTTTCAAAACCAAGTCCCCATTTTTCTTTTATAGACTCATAACTCCTCGGTTTGTTCAAATAAATAGTTTGCTCAGATTGATTTCTTCGATATAATTTTTCTTCTAACTCATTTATTTTAGCCGAAAAATTATCTTTTAAATTGGTCATTTCAGTCAAAGATTCAAGATAAGACTTATTTGATTTTTCCAAATCATCTAATTTCATTTGAAAGATGTCTTTTGTATTTTCCAAAATAGATTTTTCATCTTTCAAAGAAATTTTCAATTTGTCAATCAAATCTGACTTTTCTGAATTTAAGTTCTTTTCAGATAATAACTTTAAGCGAAGATCATGTAAAGCAGATACGATGAAATTCATTTGTGAGGCAATGAATGTGAAATCAAATTCAGAAATTACCTCATCTTCATCAGTATCAGAATCAGTATCATCATCATTCTGATCATCTCCGACGAAACACATGTGAGTAGTTTTCACATTTGCAGCTTCATCATCGAAGTGATCCATCCAATACTCCTCTTCCACAAGTAAAGCAGTTCCATTCTCTCTTTTCTCAGCGAGTTCCAGTTTCTTTCGATAGTATGCAGAATTCCGAACTACCTTCACTCGACAATCCTTTGAAAAGTGACCCTGCTTTCCACAGTTAAAGCAAGCAGCATCTTTCTTAGCTTCGGGCGCTTTGACATTCTTTGACACGGAATTGAAGCGAAGATTGTTAGAAGCCGAACGTGATTGAAACTTCTTCTGATAATGCTGAGAGAGAAGAATCATAGCTTTCTCGAGCGCTTCGCCGTCTTCATCAGTGGCCCCGTTGTAAGCATTTTCAGACAATGCTTGTTCTGTCAGTTGTTTCGTGAGGAGAGCAACTGGGTCCACTGATTTCTTATTCTTCTTGTCTAGTTTGGCCTTTTTCTCAGTTACAATGCACTCATCTCTCAGTAGAATCTCGTACATTTCTTGGATCTGCATAGAAGATATTCTGATATCATTTCTCAATCTGTGGCAAGATTTGTTCCACTCTGGTTGTAGTGCATTGAGGAATTTCAGATTTGTCTCAAGCTCAGTCTTTTCAACTTTTATCTTTCTCAGATCATTAATCACGACACAGAATCTGTCATACATAGTTTTCAATGACTCCCCATCCTTGGCTTTGAATTCTTTAAAGTTGTTCATATATCGTGTATGTCGAAGTTGAGTTGCAACTGAAGATCCAAGCATGATATTTTCTAGCTGTTGCCACATAAGATTAGGATGATTTTTGAAACAATCAATCCTGTTGTAGACGGAATTTGGCAAGGCTAGCATCAGATTTGCCTTTATATCACGATCGGCTTGATACTGCGATAACTCATCAGGTGTATATTCTTTGGAAGGCTTATATAATCCAGAAGCCAGAATGGGTTTTTCAAAAGGTCCTTCTGATAGAATATTCATCATGTCATGTCCGTTCTTTTGACGCTCTATAAAATTAAGAAACCTATCTTGCCACTATGTAAACTCGTTTTCATCAATCAGCACCGGAGGACGATTTTCTGTACCCAATGACATCATGATATCATTTTTTGTAGAACTGAGCTTGATAAGCAAACTTTGCAGAATCCATATCTTCAGAAATCCAGAAAAATTCTAAGTCTTGATAAAACTAGCGCAAACTATAGGTTTGCGTGAGAGGCAGATAGCGCAAACTGAGATTGTCGCGAGCAGTTGGAGATGCGAACTGAGATTTGCGTGAATAGATGAAGGCGCAAACAAACTTTGCGTGAGGCGATGAATACACAAACCAAACTTTGCGTGAGAAGACAGTGACGCAAACTTGAGTTTGCGTGATGAAAAGATGACTCAAAGAGAGCTTTGCGTGATACTTGAATGACGAGAACTTCTCTTGCGTAAGACTAGGATGGCGAGAACTTTACTTTTCGCGAATCACTGAAAACGCAAACTTAGCTTTGCATGAATCAAAGGTAGCGAGAACATACTTTCTACAAACAATGGACTTGCGCAAAGCTCCAGATGAACTCGCGCAAAGCAAGATGAACTCGTGCAAACCACTATGAACTCGCGCAAAGATGAGATATGGCGCAAAGTGTAGAACAAATTCAGAAATCTTCTAAAACTGATTACAAAACTGATTTTAAAGAAAATTTCTCACACAGACTTGATCGAAAACAACATTCTAACACTTTTCTATCAAACTTTTTATTAAAGAACACAAAATCAGAAATTCGTGAAATCAACAGTACGTAAAAACGGTTATCCAGAAAACTCGAAAATTCTTAAAATTGAACATCAAAGAGTGAAATTCTTGCAAATCGATGTGAAACAAAAAGATTTTACAACCAAAAACGGATTCAACAAACCAATTCGCAAAGAAATTTGATCACAAACAAGTCCAAATTTGATGAAAAATCCAAAAACGAGATTTTCTTGAAGAATTCAAGAAAATCGATCAAATTTTCAGATTAAGTCACAAATTCAGATTTTGAAAAACGAATCTCTCAATTCTCTCAGATTTAGATTAGCTCTGATACCAATTGATAATCCCAAAATCTCTAAATCTCTAGAGAGAGAAAGTAGAGAGAGAGAGACAAAGTAAAGCGCAAAGAGTACATTCTATAGAATGAGCGTGAATCCTTACAAAGACCAAAGCCCAAAGGGACTTAAATACCCTAGCCTTATACAACACAGATAAGCATCCTAAACACTGTATAAGACCAAGCCTATAAATACAATGATTACTATAAAATCAGACTTAACAACTTTTAAGTATTCACACACAATGTTTTAATTCTTGTTGAATATGTTCTTACCATGTCTCAAATTTGAAACATATTTTTTCGATGGTAAGACACACCGTTTGTACTTCAAAGAATTTTGAGCGTAATTTCATTTCGAAACGTTCATTTCAAGAATGTCTATATTTTGATTCATATAAATAATATCCATTATTCTGGACCATAAGCCTTATTTGTTATATCCTTTCATTTCTGATCATTTTCATACAATGTCAGATTTTCAAACAAGTCTCTTGCATTCATGTCTATTCATTCAATCTACTTGTTTGAAATATCTTTACTGTTTAAAATGTTCAAATCTTCAGGATTATATTTTCTGAGCATATAAACATCTGACATTTGTATATGAGCTTTAACTGATAAAGTTAAATCATCTGAGCAGCACATAATTTTTAGGTAAACATGGGATTTATTTGTGCTAGGAATTAAATGAACTTCTATGGAATCACGTTAACCAATGATTTCTACCCAAGAAGTTAATCCATAGAGATTGAGTGTGGGTCGAAAAGAAAAGAAGTTAATCCATAGAAGGAAGTCTGTCCCACCTTCGCACTTCAGTCATGCACATTGAGTCTGTGTTTATCTACTGTTGTCTCAGTGGTTTACACAATGTTGAGCCTTTAATAAACAATCATTCATGCTTAATTCTTTCTATCACTTACACGAACACACAAGGAATGTGTTTCTTTGTCATAACATTCATAGAAATTGCCTTTGTGGTGTTTTAATGATTGGATGGAAGCCCTGGGGGAATGAACATCAAAAAGCTCCTTTTACAATGTGTATTCGTTACACACACAATGACTTAGTGTTACTGACAGGCATATTAACTGATTCATTAGTTGATTCAGGTGTTACATTCTAATTTGTCTGGATTTGAAAAGATCTGGATGAATATCTTTATGGATTGACGGTGAATCAGAGGCTCTTGAGTTAAAAAGATCAGTGGTCAGAATTGATAATGACATTTCTTGCTGAAAGTTTTGATGATACCGATGCTCGTTTCATCAAAAAGGGGGAGATGATTTTAAAGAAATGTCCACGTCAGAAATTTCGAAGTTAAAAGATTTGAAGATGACAAAGTTCAAAGTTTGAAAGTTTGAAAGTTTGTTCAAGTAAAGTTGAAGATTTCTGAAGATGTGCTGATTTTGAAGAAATTTTCTTTGAAGACTATTTGCTAAAGCAATCCAAGCTAAATTTGAAGATAGTTTCTTTCCGGAGTCTGAAAGAGTATTGTGATAGTTTTTGAAGAGATTGTTGAAGAGCAGATTTATCATATTTGGAGGAGGTTGTTATATCGTTTGAAGACAGACTTTGGGATAATACAAAAAGCTTTTAGAGATAAAGACGTTACAAAAAAAAGGGGAGATTGTACTAACAAAGCCTAAAGTGAAGACTGAAATGCATATTCTTTCACAGTTGATCTTGACTCCAAAGGGGGAGATTGTTATAGCATTATACTGTTGGATACAAGAACAAGATTACTGAGAGTCAAAGTACAAGAAGTCAAAGCTGGAAAGTCAACTCTCATTAAAAGTCAAAGTCAAAGTGTAATAAAAAGTCAAAGTTTATTTTTTATTGTATTTGTTTCTTTGTATTTTGTGTTAGTATAAATAGCTTTGTTTTACTGTTTAATAGATAGTTGGTTAAAAAGATTGATACGCATCTTGAGAGAGTTTTTGCAGAGAGAGAAAGAGAAGTTTAGAGAGAGAAAGTGATTCACAGATTGTAAACAGTTTGAATTTGGAATTGAATCAAATCATGTAGTTAAATCATTCTTGTTTGTTTGATTTGTAAGTGATTAGGAACTTGAATCAGGGACACACAAGTTTATAAATCCCTAGCGTGGCTATGAGAGAGAGAAGATGGCGTTTCGGTGCGGTGTGAGTGTTGATAAATAAAAATCTTGCGGCTGGCCTAAAAGTTCACACCTCTAATCAGTGAGTCGGCCGTTAGAAGTGGGTTTGAAGTCTTCAAGGAGGAAGGTAGAGGTGGTGGAATATAGTGCTCGGAACGAAGGACCATAATGTCAGTTTTGATAATGCATGAAAAAGGGATTCCAAGTGAGACAGTTGTCCAGTGTTAAACTATTTGGAATAGTTTGTATGAGCTTGGCTGCTCTGTGTTGAGCGGGAGAAGTTGGGTTATATTGCGCTTTTGGTTGAGTGATTGTGAATGCAATGAGAAAGGGAGGTATGCGCCATATTATTTGTCCAGTTGGAACCGGTGGATTACGAAGGTTTTGAATTGTGGAAGTTTCTACCAATATGTGAAAAGTAGAAGAGATGACGTTGGGGTGATGTATATTCATCGTGTAAGAATTGGATAAAGCCGAGGAGTTGAGATCAATGTGGTTCGAAAAAGAAAGTGTTGCTACGTTTGACTTATGCCGTGATAAGAGGGGTTGCTTGCAAGGGCAAGTTACATGATGAAGAAACTCATGACTGTGAGTTGTTGGTGATGTCCAAAGTTGACGACGTGTTATGTTGGAGAGTTGGGTGAGTACTTAGTCAGTGATGCATGTTGTCGTGGTGTGACTCCGGCAAAAAAAAATCTATCGGTTAAGGAAGTTGATGTAATCGAGGGATAAATCTGATGGTTACGTACGGCTATGTATTGATCAGAATGGCTTGGATAATCGAATGGTACTATTTTGGTTAGAATGAGAATTATGAGTCATTAGTCCCAAGTGGTGACAAATGTAAAGTTACCAGTCTCGCATTCAGAAAGAAATGGAAGTTAAGACCAAGTTTTGTTGGGTAGTTGCTATCGAGGAGCGCGTTGGGGAGGTAGTGTATAGACTGGATCTACCCGTGGATCTGCGAGGAGTGCACCCCGTTTTCCATGTATCTAATCTGAAGAAATGTTTAGCAGAAAGCGATGTCATTATACCTTTAGAGGATGTCCAAATAGATGAGAAGATAAGCTATGTTATGTCGAGGAACCGGTGGCCATTTTGGATCGTAAGGTGAGAAAATTGAGGAACAAGGAAATTCAACTGGTGACGGTTCAGTGGCAATTTCACAAAGGTCAAGAAGCGACTTGGGAATTGGAATTTGTCGGTCCACAATGTTTATCAAGTTTTATATCAAACAACACATAAACGATTTACCAATCTGTATTGATTAATAACAATGGTTACAAGGTTTGATCTTTTCAAGCTCTAGATGTGTTCTCTGTTTTACACCTTTTGTGTGTGTTTTTGTGTGTGTCGATTATCTTTGATCTGAGAGAGTTTTTGAGATCTGATATGATCTCAAGCTTCTTAGACACACTAACCTTACAACCACTTGCAATAAACTATATTAAAACTAACAATAATATCTAACATTTAGATATTATCAATCTAACTAATAAGTAATAAAACATTAATTACATTGACATTTTATTACAAACGACATTAGACTTTATATCAAGAGTCGACTTTCCGGCATTAGCTTCAGATTGGATCTTCAGATTGGATCTTCAGATTGGATGATCTTGAATCCAATGAGACTGTGGTCTAACAATCTCCCCCTTTGGATCAAGATCATTACTAAAAAGATTTTAGCAATTCAGTCTTCTTCTTCAGCTTAGAAGATGCAATCTCTTTCTCTAGCTCATAATGCTTTAGCAAAGTATCTTCAAAGAAAATTTATCTGAAATCAGCATGTCTTCAGAATACTTTGATCTAGCATTTCTTTGTTAGCTTTTCTCTTCTTCAATGTATTGTAATGTAATGGACTGGACATTTTTTCAAGCTTTAGATTCTCCCCCCTTTTTAAGGAAAAAAAGCAACGCTTTTATCAAAACTTGTAGTAAGAAATGTATTTCACTTGGAGCCTCTGATCCGTTAATTAAAAAGATATTCATCCAAATCTTTTCAAATCCAGACAAAATTGTCGTGTAACACCTGAATCAACTAATGAATCAGTTAACGCGCCTGTCAGTAACACTAAGTCACTGTGTGTAACAAATACACATTGGAAAGGAGTTGTTTGATGTTGACTCCCCCAGGTCTTCCATTTAATCATCGAAACACCACAAAGGTAATTTCTATAAACGTTATGACAAAGAAACTAATTCCTTGTGTGTTCGTGCTTGTGATGAAAGAATTAAGCACTTGATGATTGCTTATTAGGCTCAAAATTTGTGTAAACCACTGAGACAACAGTAAGTTAAACACAGACTCAATGTGCATGATTGAAGTGCGAAGGTGGGGCAAACATCCTTCTTTTCAATATCCAGATTTTCTAAATGAAAATCAGATAGCAAATGTGTTGCTTCCCCTTTGAAAATGTGAAACACTTTCTATTTGAGAAGAAAATGAGTAGGTGGTGAGGTTTGATCAAGAGTTGGCATGGGCTAGTTGCCTGTTTCAATAATGATCACCAAAGAATTGTGAAACACTAGAAATGTGGCTGCCCGACTCAGAATAAAGTTGGTGCAGAGTTGTGATATTCTTTTAACTTTGTTCTCACACTCTCTTTCTTTTAAACATTTTGCTCACTCTAATCACACTCATTTCTTTTCGACTTCTTACAATCAATCACTATGGATTAACTTCTTGGGTAGAAATTACTGGTTAAGGTGATTGCATAGAAGTTGTGTTAATTCCTAGCACAATGATTCCTTGTTTTCCTATGATGCATATGATGCTCAGATTGGTTTAACTATTTCAGTTAAAGCACAAATATGATCTTTGAAAACATTTAAAGTCACACTTCCAAATCATGAATTCGGTTAAAGAATCGGGAAGTGGTTTGAACATTTGATAATAATGTTTTCTATGATTGAAAGTTGTCCACTTATCAACCATATATGAGATTAAGATAAAGGATTATTCCTTAACGTGCGATCTTACATCTCATGAAGCTAAGCTTAAAGTCATAACGATATGATCTTTTAAGCATCTCTCAAAAATTCTGCAAAAGTCTTATGTCATAGTCAAAGCAAATTTATTCACTTCAATTAAAAAGACAAAAAGCATTAAAACTATGAATGTACGAGTTCTGATCAGAAATAATCAGAAGTCATCACCTTTTTACTCCCCCTGAAATTATGCATTTGAAACTTATCATTGAAAAATATATGCATTAAAATTTCAGAAAAGTATGTATGTACTCCCCCTTGATGGTTGATTTCCTCATTCGAGTATTGGAGTACAATCTCTTATCAGCACGGAGTAAGGTCTTTTGATCATTGAAGTACGAGTCCTAAACTATTGTGTTTAGAAGTCATTACTTCGTTGAAGTACGGGTTCTGAACTGTTGTGTTCAAAAGCCATTGATTTTGCCCTTGAAGAACGAGTCCTGATCTGTACATAATCATAATTCGATGATCTTTGACGTTCGGGTCTTGAGCTGATTTACACAAGAACCATATTTCACCTACTCCCCCTAGACAGTAGGTACCTGCAACACATAATCATCCCTTTTCTTTGGTATCCATTTCCAATTGGATCCAACTGTGTTAACAAACGATTTTGGCACCCATTTGAAATTGGGTCCTGTTTTCTTTTGAAAAACAAATGAATCAGATGAATGATATGAATGCACATGATAATTTCCAAACCAAATCTCAGAATCTTGACAAGAAGTAGAAACATGTTTATCATAAATAGAAGACTTTCTAGCAGATTTAGATAACTGGAATAGTTGCGTAAAAGAGTATTTCAAAATAGTAGCAACATTCGCTTTCAAAACATCTTTACTAGGTAAAGTCTTATTACAATTAACACTACAAAACGATTTATCAGCCTTGTCAAGCTTCTGTTTCGGTTGCCACTTAGATTTAACTTCTGGCCTTTGCTTGCTCAGATCTGAAACATGTGAAACTCGTGAGTTAGACTTCTGAGCAACAAACGAATGCTTCTTCTTCGGATTACCAGTAGTGTTCGGTTTCTGTGAATGCTGAGATATATTCTTACCTTTAGCATTTTTAGCTTTCACATAGACTGAGTTATCAACTTTCGTTGATTTTGCACTGTTAACAGGCATACTGGTTTTTCCCAAAGATTTCTTAACAAAGGATGAATGGTTAGGAAGTTTTGCATTAAAGTCAAATTGATTAAAACAATCATCTAAACCACCGTCAGAGTGCAGAAAATCAAACCCTTTATTTGCTAGACCAAACATATCCTCAGAGTTTGAAGCCTTAGAAAGAACATTATCTTTGAACACAGTTGAAAAAACTTTTTGTTCAATATTCATCAAAAGTCTTTCATCTGTTAAATAATTCTCGAGTTCAGAAATTTTACTTTCCAAAACGAGAGGAGGGACATATAGTTTACCTTGGATAGGCTTCGCCTCCATTTCTTTGACAGAATAACTCTGAAAGAAGTCATTTGAAAGATATTTCTTTTGATATATTGGATTATCATTATAACTATTATTCAGCTTCGCATAACGAAATGGAAGGTGAACTTTAGATGATTTCAAACGTTTTTCAGTTTCGTTGGCTTCATCCTTTTCAGACAGTCTAGTCCAGAAAACTTTAAACTTAGGGATTCTTCGAGCTAATTTCAAAGAAAGAAGATCATAAAGTGCAGGCACTTCAGATATTCCTTTTTGAAGACAGTGAGGATTCTTATAACCGATTCCCCAATTGTCTTTATTCTCTATCGGTTTGTTAAGATGAATGGTTTGCTCACTTTGACCTAATGAGTATAACTTCTTTTCCAAAGCATCTAATTTTGCAATTAAAGTTTTGTTTTCTTCAGTACATGAAGAATGCATTTTCGTAAGCTCATATAAATCAAGCTCACTTTTTCTCAGTTTAGACTTGAGTTCAGAATTCTCTTTAAGAATTATTGTCTGTTCCTTTGCGCTGGTGTCATTGTTTCTATGTAAAACCTCAACCAATACTTTCTTCTCAGCAATTTCATCGCTAAATTTATGTATCGATTGGTTTTTGTCAGTAATAACACCATTCTCTCGCTTAAGCTTCGACTCTAACTCTTGTTGTTTTAAATTCATGGCATGCATTTTATTTATGAAATTTGAATAAGATAAATCACATACCTCATCATTCTCATCCTCTTCTGAATCTGCTTCAGCGTCAGATTCCTGCTTTCCCATCAAGCACATGTTGACTGCTTCATCTCTCTCTTCATCCTCTTCTTCCTCGTCTGAATGATCAAGCCAATACTCATCCTCTGCCATCAGTGCCTTACCCGCCTCCTGTTGCTTTGCAAGAAGCATATTGTTCTTGTAGTAATCGGAGTTTCTGACTTTGGGTCTGCGGCAGTCTCTGGCAAAGTGACCTATTTTGCCACAGTTGTAGCACGTTGGTGGTTCTGACTGACTGGATCCTTCAGCTTGAAATCTTCTCTCTTCCGGCTTCTTCTCCTCTATTCTCTTTCCTTCAGCATGATACCTTCTCTCTTCCGGTTTCTTTTCCTTTATTCTCTTCCCTTCAAACTTCTTTCCTTCATATCTATTTCCTTCAAACCTTTCCTTATGGACATAGTTGTTAGGACCAGAAGAATACCTCTGATTGTTTGAACATGGCTTCGTGTAGAACTTCTTCTGAAAAGCATTTGTCAGCAAGAGCATAGCCTACTTTAGTTGTTCATTTTCATCCGTGTCAGAGTTTGCATAAGCTTCATTTTCTTCTGATTCATACACAATCGTCTTGTTCTTCTTCTTCTTGACAACAAGAGCAATTGTGTCTTCAACTGTCTTTACTTTCTGCCTCTTTTCATCTATAATTTCATCCACCTCTTCTTCATTTTGTTTGAGGGTTTCATACACCTCATGAAGTGTAATCTCATTCAGATCCTTGATCTGTTTCATCTGTCTGGCAAATCTCTTCCATTCCGGCTATAGAATACTTAGGAATTTGACGTTCAGCTCGATTTGAGATTTGGTGACCTTGTTCTTGCTTAGTTCATTTAGAAAGGTCACGAATCTGTCATAAGTTCCTTCTAGAGACTCTCCACTTCTGCCTTTAAATTCTTCATAATTGTTTAGGCAGTTGGAAAGTTTGAGCTGATTCCCAACCTTTCAACCCAGCATCATCTTCTCTAGCTGATCCCACATCTCCTTGCCAGATGCTTTATAGTTGTCAATCTTTACATATATTTCGTTTGGAATTCCTTGTAGAATGTATGACTTTGCTAATTTATCACCTTTTGCTCTCTTTAGGTTATCATCTTCGAGCTCATGATACTTAAGTTCAATCTGTGTCAGCACAGTTCCAACCATACGAGTCGTCATAACTGGTTTCATAACCCCTTCTTCTATCGATTGCCTGATGAAATCACCCAACTCATGTCTGTCAACAAAGTTTAGGAACCGATCTTTCCACAGTTCGTATTCTCTTTTAAAGAGAACTGGTGGCTTGGTGTCGGTTCCGATTGCAAGGGCTTCTCTAGATGTCATTCTGAATAAAAAGATCGAAGTCTGGAAAACTTTGCGTTTTTAGAAGGTGGCGCAAATGAGGTTTGCGTGAAGAGTGGGTCGCGCAAATGAGGTTTGTGTTTCAAGTTGATCGCGTGAATTGAAGTTTGCGAGAGCTGTACGTAGCGCGACGTAGAGCTTTGCGTTTCAAGGAGTTGGCGCAAAGTGAAGTTGTGCTTTTCGTGAGGAGTTGATCACGCGAACTGAGGTTTGCGTGATGTGTTGGTAGCGAGAGTTGAGGTTTGCGTGACTAGAGTGTCGCGAAAACTGATGTTCGCGTGAGACGTTGGTCGCGAAACTTGAGGGTTCTCGTGATGAGAGGGTTGCGCAAACTGAGGTTTGCTTGAGCTGTTGGTTTGAGTGAACTGATTCGAGGTTTGCGTTTCGTGAAGTAGAGCTTTGCGTGAGCTTTGAGTGGCGCAAAGTGGGCTTTGCGTGATCAGTTGGTAGCGCAAAGTGGGCTTTGCGTTTTACGAGGGTGGCGCAAAGTAGACTTTGCGTGTTTAGTGTGTTGCGCAAAGTGTGTCACGCAAAGTTCAATTTGCGTGAGTTCTTCCCTGTGTTTGCGCGAGTTCGTCCTGTACTTCGAAAATCAACTAAAACCTGTTTCTATGTCGATTAGCAGTACCAAGCTCTACCAATATGACTAAAAACACTTCTAGAACAGTTTGTGATCACTTGATCTCGATAAAAATCATTTTTTCGAAGATAAAATTGATGGCACAGTAACTTTTTCAAACTCGAACTCAGACACAAAATCACCAAAATGGAACTCGATTTAAGCTTTAAGCTGAAATCAAACAACAACAACTCAATCTAGTATGTATATCGATCACAACTTGATCGATTTGAACACCTAAAACACTCAAAATCTCGAAAATGATTTTGAAAACAAGAACACAGAGTCGATAGTTTTAAAACTTGATTTTGATCTATTATCAGGCTCTGATACCAATTGTCGGTCCACAATGTTTATCAAGTTTTATATCAAACAACACATAAACGATTTACCAACCTGTATTGATTAATAACAATGGTTACAAGGTTTGATCTTTTCAAGCTCTAGATGTGTTCTCTGTTTTACACCTTTTGTGTGTGTTTTTGTGTGTGTCGATTATCTTTGATCTGAGAGAGTTGTTGAGATCTGATATGATCTCAAGCTTCTTAGACACACTAACCTTACAACCACTTGCAATAAACTACATTAAAACTAACAATAATATCTAACATTTAGATATTATCAATCTAACTAATAACTAATAAAACATTAATTACTTTGACATTTTATTACAAACGACATTAGACTTTATATCGAGAGTCGACTTTCCGGCATTAGCTTCAGATTGGATCTTCAGATTAGATGATCTTGAATCCAATGAGACTGTGGTCTAACAGAATTAGTTATGAAGAACCAACATCCTAGTTTGTTCGATGAAGGAATTCCAGGGACAGAATTCTTTTGAGGGGAGGATATTGTAACAACCGGGTTAAAATCAAGGAATTTGAAAGTTTGAGTAAGGGAGTAGAAAGTTCATAGTAGAGGGGCCTAAAGTGAAAAGTGGGAAAATAGGGATTTTAACCCTAGAGTCATTGGTGTTAGGGGTGGCGGCTGAATTTTTTTTTGAGAAGAGGATTCTTGGGCGATTTTGGAGAGCCCGATAGGGAGAGCAGATTCTTCAAGGATTTCAAGTGCGACTTTGTTTTCTCTTCGAGGTAAATCATCTTGTAACCTAAAACCTTTATTTCTAAATGCTTTTAATCATCAGAGTTATGATTTGGAATTGTGTATTGAATCTGAGGTCTGAGTATTTTGATTAGTCATGGCTTTGTCTCTAAAATTTCTTTTCGGATAAGGGGTTATCGATGATGTTCAGTTCTGTATCTGATTAAGGGATTTTGGGGTTGGATTGTTAATAATTTCTGGGATTATTCTGGGTCTGGTGGTACCTGTGTATCAATCTGCGGAATTTTGTTCGAATAGGTGGACATCGGTCCCCGGGGTCTGTGTGTTGGAATTGGGTCACCGGAGTATTAGACACTGATCAAGAGAAGGGGGAGACCCCGGTCGAGAAAGGAGGGGGAGACCCCGGTCGAGAGAGGGGGGAGACCCCGGTCGAGAGAGAGGGGAGAGACCCCGGTCGAGTGAGGGGGTGGACCCCGGTCCTCTTGGATCCGGTCCCCAGGTTCGGTTGGGCCGAAGCCCACATGCAATTTAGGAAAAATTATTTAAATCGTTGGGCTTTGAATTATTTGAATTATAGGCCCATTTTCGGATTGTTCCAAAGTACCTCATCTCGAGTCGTTGTTTTAGTGGACTAACTTACTTTTGGAAAATGGGAAGTTGGGATTATGGTTTTAAAGTCAACTAGTGTTAAAATAGAAACAATCGCGAGTTCACCGACAAATGCGTTGTATATAGGTTTCGGACCAAATTATAAAAGTAAGCGCAAGAATTAAGCTAAGGACGCCAGGTGAGTTTTTCTGAATAAATCTTTTGTAAACGAAAGCATGTGAAGTTTAATTTTAAACTTTGATTTATTTACGATGGCATGTTTATTATGAAATGATTTAAGTGTGTTATAAATTGTTGGTGTTTAAATGTATGCATACATTATTTGTGGAGATTGTGACCTAAGTCGGGGAGTGTGGCCCGCCTACTCATACCGAGGAGTGTGGCCCATTTATGCCATTGGGGGTGTGTCCCAAAATTAAGGCAGTGCGAGTTAGATACATCGTCTTTGACGGTCGTGTGGTCAGTAGCGTGTTTTATCTTTATGTGCTTATAAATCTATTGTTTTAAATTTGTTGGAAAGTTATTTTGTTGCTTATCTGTTAGAGGGGACCCACTACACCTACGGTCTAACCCTCGCTCTTTCAAAACTAAAATTCTTTTCAGGCAAGCGTGAATCAGAGAGAGCAGATAAGGGCAAAGGAAAGATGTAGCGGGAAGAGATAGAAGACCGTCATCTTAGATATTTAATTTTATTATCTCAGTTGTGTAGGTTGACTTTGAAAACCCTGAAATTTTATTGGAAGCTTGGGGCCGTTTCGGCAAGAATTTTTATTCTGTTATTAAAATTTAAATTGCCATATTGTCGTTTCTGGTTGGGTTGTTATAGTTGCATGATTAGATATGATTTGGAATTCAATTCTATTCCAATCGCATGTTTGATTTGAAAAATTGCATGGATTTGATATCCTGAGATTTCATTGAAATTCCACACATGGGATTTTATAAATCCCATGGGGGTTGGTATGCGTAACAATGTTTTGAAATATGTTGAAAAATATTTGTTTTATAATAATCAATTAATAAAAAGGTAATTTAATTTTTTATAATTGTTTATAATTTGTTTAGGGAATTTAATTAAAATACCCGTATTTCAATCGTATCTTACTAAAATGCCCAAGATCTCTCAATTTTTGCCGAAATACCCATTAAGGCCGGGATTGTGGGTTGGGATTTATCCCGGAGTTGTCAAATTTTTTGAGAAATAACGGGGTTAACCCGGGATTTAGGGCGATATCTCGGGGTTGGGGTAAAAAATTTAATTGAATTTACATTTTACGGGATAGAGGCGGGGATGGGCCAAGTGGGTAACAAATTAATAGGATTTTATATGATTTTAATATATATACTAGAAGCATACTCGTGCAATGCAGCGAGATAAATCAGGATTTTAATGTTTCATTTTATCTTTTGTTTTTTTGTCGATTTACAGTAAGATTTTGGATGGTTTTGATAAAGTGATAATGTTCTTTTTATAAATTTGTTTAATTTAGGCTTAATAATATAATATTTTTTATATAAAAAAATTAAGTATTTTGTTAGAATTCAATGATTATCTTATAAATTTTAATGACATCTAAAAAAATAACCAATTACATATTTAATAATATAATTAAAACAAAATTATAGTAAATATAATATATTAATTAATAGTGATACATGAAAATGTCTGCATAAAAGAAAGCTCTGCACATACCAAATTGGTGGTGTTAGAAGTCTGTATTAGTAATATGTATCTTGTGCTTTGATAATTGTAAATTAATAGATTTTTAAAATCTTGCATAAAATGATGGTACCTCGTGTCTAATAATTTGTATTTAAGAGTTTTTTATTCGTGCTTTATAATATAGTATATATATATATATATATATATATTTTTTTTTTTACATTTTATACCCCTAAAATTATTGTGTTAGTTTACTTTATACCTTTTTACTTTTCTATTTTTCATTTTACACTTTCATCATATTAACACATATAATCGTATATTAACTAAAATACGTTAAAAAAATACGTTTTAATTTTAACAAATTACACCATTATAACCGTCTTCGAAATGAGCCCAATATTCAATATTTTTGGATTTAATTATTTTATTATATATCATACTAGAAGCGTACTCGTGCAATGCTGCGAGATACATCACGATTTTAATGTTTATAATATATTAATTAATAGTGATAAATGAAAAGGTCTACATAAAAGGAATACCCTGCACATACCAAATTGGTGGGTGTTAGAAGCTTGCAGTAGTAATATGTATCTTGTGCTTTGATATTTGTAAATTAAGAAATTTTTAAAATCTTGCATAAAATGATGGTACCTTGTGCCTAATAATTTGTATTAAAGAGTTTTTTATCCCTGCTTTATAATATAGTATAGATATACTACATAAGTAATACTTTTAAATATCATTAAACCACTACAAAAATCATGTAAAACTAACAAATAACAAACATGTCTTAAATTTGGTCAATCATTTCACTTTATGTTTTTACCTTATTTTTTTTACCATTGACCCATTAAACATAAAATTAAAAAAAGATATCCGAATTTACAGTCCGTCCCCATTACCCACTCGGGCATAGACCCAACGCCTAATTGATTTTAGATGATTGAAACTACCAAAGACGAAAATGATTTGTTTGATATTATGGATGACTAGTTACGGAGGGACCGTTTCGTTTTTGTAGGCTCATCTTCCATTTTCTCTAACCAAGACAAACTCATTTTAAAAATAAATGTATTGAAATTGTCGTCTCTTTATAATCGATAATTCTTAAAAGTTTTTACAATAATAATGATGTAGATCCCAGATACAGTGCAATCGGCAAGATAATAATAAATAACACGCAATGATTGATCCATAACAGCTAGTCATATGATTGATAATCAATAAAGGGTTTAGGTTTATAGAGAGAAATTCTGATCAGAGAATGTAAACCTTACGACTAGCTTTCTATCAATGATTTCGTCTCTAACCTAATTTTCAACTAAACAAGTCAATATATATTACGCGTATTAGGCCTAATGGGCTTGAGGCCCATTTACACAAATAACTATCAAACAATTACAATTCGACCCCTTATAAATGCCTTATACAACTTTCAATGCACTATGACTTTCAGTCCTAACAATCTCCCCCTAAAGTTGAATAAGACATTTATCTTCTTGAAAACATCAGGCCTTGATATTCTTTCCCTCTTCAATCTTTGAAGAGCTTTGGTGTTGCATTTCTTCATATCTTTCCAAGCTCCCCCTTGAATACAACTCTTGGTCTTCATAGTTTCAACCTTGTAACCAGATTCAATGTACAATAGCCTCGACTAAATGCACTATTAAGCAGCTTTCAACTGTAGAAACTCAACACATCGGATCAGCACACAAGAAAGATAATGTGCGAGTTACTTGACATTCCACATTGCCTCTTTAGTTTAAAACAAAGAATTTGTCTTTGAACTGCGAGCTAAATATGCTTTCAGCTTAAGAACTTGTTACAATCAGCTCGTAGGAGGAAATGACTTAAGGCAGACAACACATGATACGGGATAGAAGAAATGCAATAAAATCTTTTCTGCTTAGCTGCAATCTTTGAATCTAAAGGCTTTTCAACCTTAGATTTAAGAAATTCTCCTGTGCTCCCCCTCAGATTTTGCTAACACCCCCTCAACACGATGATCTGTGTCTTTGAATTTTGTGTCGTTCTCCCCCTCATGATGATTAGGAGAATCCTGAGCATCATGTAACCTCAAAGACTAACCGGATGAGTAGCAAAATATTAGATAAAACGATTACTAACCAAGGGTAACAACTAACACAGAAAACACAATAGTAACTGTTATCACAACAATTTAGGTAATTATCTGGCCTATTTTCAGAGTTGGCATTGATGTATCTCTGATAGGACTTCCAGTTATCACTGAAGTAAAATATTAAAAAATTACTTCTCAAACTGTTTTGGCTATATCACAAAGATATGCAAGGGGAATCACAAAGATTCGTGCGTGTGTGAAAGAAGTATAACTCATATCGATTAGGCTCAAAGATTGATTCAACCTGGGACGCATGTTAGAAATCAATAGACACAGTGAGATGAATATGAAGGTCGGAGACCGAAGCTGATGTCTTTCTTTTTTCAATATCTAAGACCTCCGAGTGAGGAATAAATAGATTATGTGCTAAATCTCCGTGCATATATGAAACACGTATCTTTTGAGAGATACTTGAGTGGCTAGGAGGGGTGACACGAGTTATCGACACTGGGTCCATGTCTGTTTCAATATCCATCTCCAAAGAACGAGACTGAATAGATTATGTGGTAACCCGGATAACTGTCTCGGTTTGGTAAGGACCAATAATTCTTTTAAGTCCTGTCACATCCTCACCATTTTTTTTAATCACTCTGAACTAATCTATCAATCTAGACCCCTCACTGATATTTATGAATAAAATGTGTTTCTTGGGTAGGTCCTTCCGGTTCTGGATTGACCATAGAAACTTGATGAGCCCTAACACTCCTTTAACTCACCAAGATAGAACATTGAAGTAAAATTTCTGATTTGAGAGAATCAGAAGTCAAAAGCATTTAAGAACGAGTCCTGAATTGAAGTGTTCAGAAGTCGATATGAAAATAAATAACATGGTACTCCCCCTCAAAAGTGACATAACCCTTGATTGTAGTCATGTGACATGAATAATCTGAATTAAATCACACATGACATTCCTGCAAAACAGATTAAGAAGATTTTGGTTTTGGTATCCATGTTGTGATGGATCCTTGATGGTTAATTGCCTTGACTTTTAAGCTATTAAATTGAGGATTGGGGATGCTATAAGTACCATACCAATTATTAACATACCTTAAATCCACAAAGTCACTATTTCCACAGTGAGTGCAACAGATCTTTGCTCGGTTTAGACTGATCAACTTTCCTGTAGAATAAACATAAGTATGTGAATCAGTCTTGGAAATAGATGACTTTGTATCAACTACAGGAGAATCATGAGACATGTTTCCTTCACTGTCTTTTGTAGTTGGTTTCTTTCTCCAACCCATCTTTACTTTCCTGGAGAAATGATTATCTGAAGAATCATTAAGCTCGCAATCAGAAGAACTTGAGTAGTAAGTATGCCTTTTGGTAGAAGTGTCGGTCTTTCTTTGTTTATGTGAACGTCTTTTAGATTCTTGCTTTGAAGATTTGTTCATAAAAACCTTTTGAGAGGCAGATGTTGAACATTCGCCTTTATAAAATTTGACCGGTGGCTCACTAGTTGAATCCAAAAAATCAACATGACTTGGAAGTTTTGGATCGAAATCAAATTGGTCTAGCTGACTGTCTGGACACACCTCAGAATTTAGAAAGGCTGAGAATTACATTTCCTCATCAGAAGGAACCTTATGACTTGAAGGATTTAGGAAACTGGAAGGATTTGTTCCTTTAAGCAGATCATTTGCGGAAGTATTTTAAAAATCAGAATGATGATCTGTTTCGAAAGATTGAGGCTCTTTTCCTTTGTTTGAAGAATTTGGTGACGAGTCAACCAAAAAGGCTTTACAGGAAGAAGTGTCTGAAGGGGGAAAGGAATTTTCTGATAGATTAATTTTCTCAACTTGGAGAATTTCAGGCTTAGCTTGAAGCCCAGCTTTGTGAAGTCGCTTTTTCATCAGATATGCTGCCAAAGCAGCCAATTGTGAATTAAGTTTATTTATCTCTGTCTGAAGATATTCCTTTTCCTCCCTCGACTCAGTTTCCTTTTTATCGGAATTGAGACACTCAAGTTTGGATAATAACTCTTGTTTTTCCTTTTGAAAAATGATCCTCCCCTGTGCAAATGACTCTTCTAGCTGAACAATTTTCTTTTCTAAAATCAGAGGCGATACATAGATTTTGTGGTCCATGGGTTCGTCTTCAGTTTCAACGGTTTTTGAATCAAGTTCAGCTTGAGAATAGCTTCGAAAATAGTCATTTGACAGAAAACAGGGTTTTTCGGTGTTGTATGACGCATTCAAAGAGTCATAAACAAAAGGAAGTTGCATTGTGGTAGAATTCTTCCTTCTCAAAGTTTCCTGTTCCGGATCCTCATCAACAAGTGGTTTGGTCTAATTGATTTTGTACTCTAGGTAGGTTTTGTCTATTCCAAAAAATTCGAACGCATATAACGTGAGAACTTTGGTCAAGGCCTTTTTCAGATAATGTGGGTTATCGTAACCGAGACCCGTCTCTGAATATTTGAATTCTTTGGGTGCATTCAGATGCATCATTTGTTTAGATTGACCAATTTTGTAAAGTTTCAGTTCAAGATCCTTTAACTAGGTAGATAACCTTTGATTTTCATTTTTATAAGTCACACTTTTAGTCACAATATCAATTTTCTCATTTTCTGACATACGGAATTTGTACGTAAGATCATCTACTTTGGTCTTTAACTCTTCAGACTCTTTTGAAAAACTCTCACACTCTTCCTTTAGATTTGAAATTATGCACAAGTTTCCAGCAATTTCAATGCGTTGATTATTATATTTGTCAAGTAGTCTTTCAACTCTAGCTTCTAAACAAGAAAATTTCTCTTCTAGCTCAGAATAAGTTGGATGAGACATTGTTGTTTGAAAAACTTGAAGTCTAAGGACTAAACTTGACAAAATATGAAAGAATCAATGTGCAAGGACCAAGAGTGACAACTAGTGAAACTTGAAAGTTTAGGGGTCACAAATGACAAACGACCAAAACTTTGGAATACGGGGACTAAAAGTGACACAAACTAAAACGTAAAACAACAAGGACTAAAAAGGATAGAAAATTAAACTCAAAAGTAGAAGGACTAGAAATGACAGAAACTGAAACTACTAACTAGAGGGACTAAAAGTGTAAAATTTAAAGCTACTAACGAACTTAACTGGACACTAACTGAAAAGGGACTAAAAATGAAATAAAACTAACCAAACTAACAAACTAATTGGACTAACGGAGACTTAACGGAAAAAGGACCAAAATGTAAAGCATTTAACGGAGAGTTAACAGATTTACTATTCATCATCTTCTCCGTTGATCCAACTTGCAAAATCTCGAAACGGTTAGAGATATTCAATGCAAAACGATCGTTAAAGCTCCCTGATCAGTCCTCAACAGATTAAAACTCAAACGGTCAACCCACGATCACAAACGAACCAACCGAAAACTTTTCGAAAAATGTTGGGAACTGAAGAAAAGCTTAAGTATGGTTAATGCTGCTAGTTCAGATTTACTACTGCTAGAAGACTTCAAGGTTAATACTGCTGAGTATTACTACTGCTAGTAGAATTAATACTACTAGTCAAAGTTAGTGCTGCTTGAACAAAGTTAGTACTGCTTAGCTAGTTAGTACTGCTAGTGGTTAGTGCTGCTTAGTAGTTAATGCTGCTTATGATTAATACTGCTTATGAGATCAAGATCATCTGACTTACAAGAATGACAGCTGGATATATTGAAGATATATGGAAGATATACTGAAGATATTCTATTTAGTGTAATTATCTTTTTGTTCAGTATATGTATAGAATGTATAGAATAGTTTAGAATAATCAATTAATTCTAAGTTTTATTCTAGATAGAAATCAACCTCAAGGCATAGATCCTAATTCTAGAGAAGTAGAATTCGTCTTGAAAGAGTCTGTTCTTCAAGATTGAGGTTGAGTGTGTAATCTTGTGATTTCAATCATTCAATACAAGTTTACAATTTGTTCTTCATATTTACTGTTTTGATTACTGTTACATTGAATATCAAAGTGTTATTCCGCAACTTCTTTGATATTGTTTCTGAGAATTAATTCTTGTTGAGAATTCGATCCTGACAAGTGGTATCAGAGCCTGATCTCTCAGAAACATTTATTCATTCATCATGGAAAACCTTGCAGAATCAAGCAGTACTCTGGTCTCAAAGGTTCCAATGCTTAGACCCAATGAATTTGATATGTGGAAGATCAGAATCAAGCAGTACATACTCCTCACTGACTATTCTATGTGGGACATCATAGAGAATGGTCCTTCTGAAGCAGGAAAGATTGGTGCAGATGGAAAGAGAACTCCACCAAAAACTGATGCAGAAAGAAAGACTAGACAGACAGAGATGAAAGCCTTGAGCACCTTGCTCTTGGCTATTCCCAATGAATATCAACATCAGTTCTGTAACTGCACTGATGCAGAGATGCTCTGGAATGCTCTGGAGAAGAGATTCTCTGGTACCAAAAGTACCAAGAGAAATCAGAAAGCCATTCTGAAGCAACAATATGAGAACTTTATGTCAACCAAGAATGAGTCCATGACTCAAACGTTTGACAGGTTCAACAAACTTATTGGTGAACTAGCTACAGTGGGAGTACAAATTGATCAAGATGATCTGAACATAAAGTTTCTATGGTCCTTGAGTGATGAATGGACCATGTATACTGTGTCTTTCAGACAAAATGATCAACTGGAAGAAAAGGAACTTGATGATCTCTATAATGATCTAAGAGTTTTTGAATCTGAGGTAGAGGCTAAAAAGAGGCCTTCTGGGTATGTTCACAATGCTGCACTCCTTTCAGCATCAACTGATTCTACTTCCAACCCTGAACCAGTTAGTGCTGCCAATGGAGCAAATCAAGAGAAAGGCACTGAAGCTGTATTTGAGGCCTTTCTGGCAAGTCATGGAAACTTTTATCTCATTAATGATGACTTGGAACAACTCCATCCAGATGATCTTGAAGAGATGGACATTAAATGGCAGATGGCCATTCTCTCTATGAGAGTTAAGAAGTTCATCAAAAGAACTGGGAGGAACAACTTCTCTCAAAGAAGAGAAGATGGAGAAGGATTTGACAAGTCTAAGGTGGAATGTTATAAATGCCATCAAAAAGGACACTTTGCTAGAGAATGCAGAAGTGGAATGTCTCAGAATAACAACCACCAACAAGCTCAATCTGGAAGCTTCAATAATAACAGAAACTCTGCACAAGCCCTTGTCTCTCAACAAGGTATGGGATTTGATTGGAGTGATCAAGCTGAAGAGGCCATCCAGAATCAAGCTCTAATGGCAGAGGTGTCTGATCTCCCAACAGAGGTAACTTCCAATCTTTGTTCTCAAAATTGCATTAACACTGTTAAAAGGTATAGGGATCACAACCAGAACATGAGTGATGACCTTAAGAGATTGGAAAAGGACATAAAAGATTATGTGAGGATTGTTGAGAGATTTGAAGAGCATATTAAGGGTTTTCAAGCTAATGAGCTTCAACACTCTTATGACACAAACTACTGGAAGTGGGAGAAGAATGACTTAGAACTTCAACTGACCAGATCCAAAGAGGAGAGTGAAAAGTTAAGAGGAGAGCTAGCTAAAGTCAAGCTAGATGTAGAAAAGTTTTCCAATGCCTCTAAATCAATGGATTCTTTACTACAAACTCAGATTCATGATAAGTTGAGAAGAGGAATAGGGTACAATACCACACCACCACCCTATAACAACAACTACATCCCTCCTAGTTCAGATTTGTTAGAAACAAAGGATAGGAAGGACCTACCTAAGGGAGCCACTGAGATAGATCCCTTAGATGAAGTGGTTGTTAAGGATAAAACTGAGAAAGAAGTTGTCAAAGATAAGGACAATACTGTGAGTGGTGAGATTCCTATAGAAAACCACATAATCACCAATGAGGGATGTGGAAAGCACTGGATCAAGTCCAATGAGATAGAAAAGACTGAGGGAAAGAACAAGAAGGTTCATTATAAGCAGACCACTGTTGTGAACCCTATCCCTTGCAAGCAGTGTGCATGCAATAAATCTGAGCCCCAAAAACATGATAAACCAAGGGGAAATCAGAGAAACTGGAACAATCAATGGGCACAAAAACAAGGGGTTGATCTGAGGAAAATTAATAGACCAAAACCCTGTTTTATCTGTGGAAAGCTGAACCACATTGCCAAATACTGCTACTTCAATCGTATGAACCAAAGGATGAATTTTCAAAGACCTACTCAAAAATCCTTTGGTTATAGGAAAAAAGAAAAGAAATATGTGGCTAAGAAAGTTGTTAAATCTAAAAGCCACATGAAGAAACAGAATGTGGAAGATAATGTCAAGATGTGGATTCCAAAATGTACTAAAACTGTTAGTGCTGCTACTACAAATAGTGCTGCTAACAGTGATAGTATTGCTAGAAGCAATACTGCTGCTAGCAATGTTAGTATTGCTGACATTGTTAGTACTTCTGTAAATGTTAATACTGCTAACTCTGTTAGTGCTGCCAACAAGGTTAATACTGCCAAACCTGTTAGTACTGCTAACTCTGTTAGTACTTCTAAAGATAGTGCTGCTTCTAGTATTAGTGCTGCTAAACCAATAATCTTGACAAAGTATTCAAATACTAAGTGTTCTGATTTTAAAAATCTTGTCAAGAAAGAATGCAAGTACTTTGATGAGAAAGGGGTACCCAAGACCACCTTGGCTTGGGTTCCTAATTCATACTAACTGATTTATCTTATGTGCAGGGCAACAAACAGCTCAAGGGAAAGAGCATATGGCATGTTGATAGTGGTTGCTCTAGACACATGACAGGCAACATGTCATGCCTTCAGGATTTCAAGCATATCAATGGAGGACATGTTGCATTTGGAGATAATCTTACTGGGGGTAAAATAAGTGGCAAAGGTAATGTCACCAAAGGTAAGATGACATTTGAGGATGTCCACTATGTTGATCAATTGAAGTACAACCTGTTAAGTGTATCACAGGTTTGTGACAAACAACATAGCATATTATTTACTAATACTGAGTGTATGATCCTTGCTCTAGGGTTCAAGGTAGTTGATGAAAGCATGATACTACTTAGAACTCCAAGAAAGGACAATGTTTATTGTCTAGATATGGACAATGTTGATAGTGATTCATCTCTAAATTGTCTTGTTTCAAAAGCTTCTGTGGATGAATCCTCTCTTTGGCACAGAAGGATGTGTCACATGAATTTCAAGACTATGAACAAGCTTGTTAAAAACAACCTTGTAAGAGGTTTACCATCAAAAGTCTTTTCATGTGATGATCATTGTGTTGCTTGTCTTAAAGGCAAACAGCACAAAACTTCTCATAAGACCAAAGAGATAAATACAATTTCTTCTTGTCTCCAATTATTGCATATGGATCTGTTTGGTCCTACAAATGTTATGAGTATAGGCAAGAAATCTTACTGCTTGGTTATTGTTGATGATTACTCCAGATTTACTTGGGTATATTTTCTAAGGACTAAGGATGAGACAAGTGGACTGATCAAATCCTTTATCCTAAGAATTGAAAACCAAACTAATCAAAAAGTAAAAATCATTAGATCAGACAATGGAACTGAATTTAAAAATCTTGATCTAAACACCTTTTGTGAAGAAAAAGGAATTGAGAGACAATATAGTGCTCCTAGGACTCCTCAACAGAATGGAGTTGCTGAGAGGAGAAATAGGACACTAATAGAGACTGCTAGATCTCTGTTGGCTGATTCAAAACTGCCAATTACCTTCTGGGCTGAAGCAGTTAATATTGCCTGTTATGTCCAAAACATATGAGCTTTTAAATAAAAGAAAACCCCATATGAGCTTTTAAATAAAAGAAAACCCTTTATTGGATTTTTCAAACCTTTTGGGTGTCCTTGTACAATTCTCAATACCAAAACTCACTTAGGTAAGTTTGATAGCAAGGCAGATGATGGATTTCTTGTTGGGTATTCATCTCAGAGTAAGGCCTACAGAGTTTTTAACTCATCTTCTAGAATAATTGAAGAAAGTGACAATGTCAAATGCAATGAGAACACACCAAATCCTATTGGGTCTGGTCCCCAGTGGCTATTTGACATTGACTCACTAACTAACTCTTTTGGTTTCAGTAGTGATGATTATGCAGGTTCAGGGAGTGGAGGATCAGGGACTACACAAGTTCAAGAAAGTATATCTCAATCTGTGATCTTTCCCATACCCACAGTGGATTTTGTTGAAGACTGTGAAAAGGAACCATCTACTGGACCAAGTCAGAGTGAAGAAGAAAGTAGAGATGAAGACTCAAGAAAATAAAGAATCAGAAGTAGCTGCTGAAAACACTTCAGTTGAGTTGAACGACTCTAATCTAGAGGTGGGACTTAATGAAGAACCTAGTCATAACACCAGGGTTCAAAAGAATCATCCTCCACAGCTGGTAATAGGAGATATATCTTCTCCTATGATGACTAGAAATCAAAGCAGGCTTCAAGAAATGCAAGATCAACAGCATACAGTGCTTTCTTGCTTTTTATCCCAGCTTGAGCCTAAAAAAGCACATGATGCTATGAAAGAATCCAGTTGGATAGAAGCCATGCAAGAAGAACTATTGCAGTTCAAGCTACAAGATGTTTAAGGCCAAAGAGCAATAGGAACAAAATGGGTCTTCAGGAATAAAAGAGATGAAAGAGGCATAGTGATAAGGAACAAAGCAAGGCTAGTGGCTCAAGGGTATACTCAAGAAGAGGGTATAGATTATGAAGAGGTTTTTGCACCTGTGGCTAGGATAGAAGCAATTAGATTATTCCTAGCTTATGCTTCTTATATGAAATTCAAAGTCTATCAAATGGATGTAAAAAGTGCATTTCTCTATGGCTCAATTGAAGAAGAGGTATATGTCTGTCAACCACCAGGGTTTGAAAACCCAAGCTATCCAGACAGGGTATACAAATTGAAGAAAGCACTTTATGGACTGCATCAAGCTCCAAGAGCATGGTATGACACTCTGTCATCCTATCTCTTGAAAATGGCTTTGAAAGAGGAGTCAATGATAAGACTCTATTTATCAAGAGAAAGAAGAAGGATATCTTGCTGGTCCAAATCTATGTTGATGATATTATCTTTGGATCCACAAGAGACAACATGTGCAAGGAGTTTGAGGAACTAATGCATCAAATGTTCAAAATGAGTTCCATGGGGGAACTTACTTTCTTCCTTGGACTCCAAGTTCAACAGAAGTCAGATGGAATCTTTATCTGTCAGTCCAAGTATGTGCAGGACATTCTAACCAAGTTTGGTTTCTCAAATTCAAAACCTGCCAGCACACCTATGGAGACACACAAGCAGATAACAGCAGATCTTGAAGGGGAGGGTATGGATGTGCATCATTATAGATCCATGATTGGCTCTCTCATGTATCTTACAGCCTCTAGGCCAGATATAATATTTCCAGTCTGTGTATGTGCAAGATTCCAAGTTAGGCCAAAGCAATCTCACTTTCAAGCTGTTAAGAGGATATTCAGATATCTCAAAGGGCAACCCAGATTGGGACTTTGGTATCCTCATGACTCATCCTTTGACCTACTTGCATACTCAGACAGTGATCTAGGTGGAGCAAACTTGGACAGAAAATCTACTTCTGTAGGATGTCAGTTTTTGGGTGCAAGACTAGTTTCATGGCAGTGCAAGAAACAAACCACAGTGTCCACATCTACAACTGAGGCAGAGTACATAGCAGTTGCAAGTTGCTGTTCTCAAGTCTTATGGATTCAGAATCAAATGTTGGACTATTGGGTAACTTTTCTACACACTCCAATTTTTATTGATAATAGCAGTGTTATTAGCATTATGAATAATCCTGTCAAACACTCAAAGACAAAGCACATTGAGATCAGGTATCACTTCATAAGAGACTGTAATGAAAAGAAACTTATTCAAGTTGTAAAGGTTCATACTGACAACCAGTTTGCTGATCTATTCACCAAAGCCTTTGATGTAGGTAGATTCACTTTCTTGGTAACAAGTGTGGTAATGATCAACTCTGAATAAGCACCTTCTCAAAAAGTGGTTAAATACCTGTATATTATTTATTCTTGGTGTTACTAATCTTCCTTCTCAGGGAATACATCGCAGTACTCAATTCATCACAAGCTTAAAAGAGTAAGTATGGTTAATACTGCCAGTACAGTTTTAATACTGCCAGTGCACAGTTAATACTGCTAGTCGTTAATACTGCTCTCAGTTAATACTGCTAGTTAGTTAATACTGCTAGTGGTTACTACTGCTCTCAGTTAATACTGCTAGTGGTTAATACTGCTCTCAGTTAATACTGCTAGTTAGTTAATACTGCTAGTGGTTAATACTGCTCGCATTTAATACTGCTTGTCCGTTAATACTGCTCTAGGTTAATACTGCTTATGTCCCGAATACTATAAATACCCTTTCCCCGCCCAAAAGTTCATAACGACTCTTTGCATACTGTTCACTTGCGCTCTAAACCCTTTCTCTCTCAAGTACTCAGTTTTCAGGCAAGAACTTTCAAGATCAATGGCATCCATGACATTCATCGACGAGCACAATGAGATAGCTATGCTCCAAAAGCCAACACAAGCTGCAGGATTTCACCAGATAGTCGGCTTTCTGAGAACAAGTCACATCGCTCATGCGCTCACGGTGTCTCCAACCATCTTCATAGAGCATCAGAGGCAGTTCTGGGCCAATGCCACCATTGTTACTGAGAATGGTGTGCAAATGATAAAGACAATGGTGTGTGACAAACCCCTAACCGTTACTGAAGAGGTACTACGCATCTGTCTACGTCTAGATGATGCTGAAGGTATAACCTCTATCCCAAATGAGGAACTTTTCTCAACTCTATCAAGAATGGGGTATGAAGGCCAAACGGGGATTTTTAAGTTTTTCAAAGCAAAATTTTCACCCCAATGGAGGTTCTTTGTTCATACCTTGATGCATTGTATTTCAAAGAAAACAACTGGCTGGAGCCAATTTAGCAGTCCCATTGCATATGCATTGGTGTGTTTATCCACTGCTAGAAAATACAATCTTTCTCAAATGATCTTCAATGATCTTGTCTCAAATCTGGATAACAAGAAGAGTTTCTTCATGTACCCCAGGTTTGTTCAAGAAGTTATCACCAATGAATTGACGGATATGCCTCACTTTGATGGGGTATATGTACCTAAACCCCCTAAAGGCAAGGTTTTCTCAAATATGAGAAGATCTGCTGGGGACTCGGAAGGAGTTGACACCCCATTGTTCCCTACAATGATGGTGGTGTCCCACACTGATGAAGGTATGGCAGCAGGGTCAAGGCCCCCATTAGACCATCCCACTGCTAGCCAATCCCAACCTTCCCACTCTAAATCAATTCCCCAGTCTCTTCTTGAAAAACCAACTTCATCAATCACCCAAACATACAAAAGGAAACAGGTAAAGAAGGCTCATTCCCTTCTTGTACCATCAACCCCCAAGCCTTTAAGCCCTCTAAGGGAGAATTCTCCTTTAGGGAATATCAATAGGGAAACCACAAGGGTGTCTCCCAACCCCAAGGAGGTGCTCTCTGAGGAGGAGGAAGAGCATATGGGTGCTGAGGCTGCCACTACTCCTGCTAGCACAGAGAAGGACAATGGTAACATACCTAAGACCTCCCCCATGGCAACTTTGAATGAGCAATCATTCAAAGGTCCCAGGTGCCAAGAAACCACGGGGGTGGATAGTGCTTCTGCTAGGCAGAAGACTTCCACTACTAAAAGATCCCATGATCCTTCAAAAGAGGGTAACACTTCTAGAGAAGGTGAGGACAGATATAACTATCAGGAATTGATGGATACCATGGGAAACATCAACCTAGATGTTATGAAACAAGGAAAAGACATAGAGGAGATGAAGCTGGTGATCCTGTCACAACAAGTCCAGATTGCAAAATTAAAGAAGATGGTGACCAGGCTGATTCAAAAGAAGAGAAGGAATCAGTTTGTGCTAAAGAGAAGGGAACCAGTATCTGATGCTCCCAAAAAGGGGGAGTCAGAGGCTGAAGATAACTTGGAAGAGGAAAAAGAGAAAGTTGTGCTTGAGGGGGAGAAACACAGTGTTGAGGGGGAGCTAGAAGCAGAAACTGAAAGAAATTCAGAACAAGCAGCAGTAAGTGAGCAAACAGCAGAAACTATTAATGCTGCTAGTTCAAGTGGAGCAGCAGAAATGGTTACTACTGCTGACATGATCAAAGCAGCAGAAACAGTGAAAGAAGTACTAACAGAGCTGGAAATTGCAGAAACTCTAATCAAAGCAAAACATGATACTCCCAAGGTCACTTCAAAGGCCAAAGGAGTTATAATAAAAGAAAGAGGTGATGTTGCAATGAAATCCAGGTCTGAGAAGGTGATAAGCAAAGAAAAGGGTAAAGCAAAGCTAGTAGATTCAGAATCTGACCAACCAATGAAGAGGCAAAAGTTGATTGAGGCAGATGAAGCTTTGGCAAGAAAGATACAAGCTGAATTGGAACAAGCAGAAAATAACCAAGTGGAAAAAGACAGAGAGATAGCAAAAGCAATGGTTGCAGAGCTGAATAAAGCATATCAACAGAGTCTGGCAACTGAAATGGCTAAACAGAAAGTCACATCTCTAAGGAAGATTGGAAAATTCAAAATGAGTGCAAAGAAGAAGAGACAACCCTCAAAGACATTCCTTGGTACCCAAGAGAGAAACAAGATGATCACTTTCCTCAAAAGTGCTGTAGGAGTTAAAAAGGAAATGTTTTCAAAGATGTCTTTTGAGAAAATCAAAGGACTATATGATGCAGAGATGAAAAAGCTTCAAGAGAATGACACTGCCAGGGTGGAAATGGAGAAAAGGATGAAGGAGAGCAATGACTTTGTAATACAAAATCCTTTTCCAGATGAGCAAGAAACTCCAAAGAAAGAGGCTACTCTTGGTGAAAGTCTAAGGACTTTAAAAAGAACCAAGATGATGGCAAGGAGAAAGCCTACAAAGAAGCCTAGAATAGTGGAAGAAGAGGCTGAAAAGGCTGCTGAAGAAGAAGAGGCACCTGAGTCATCTACAATGAAAGAACCTACCAGCACTGATGATGTAAAGATGTACATGGTAGTGATGGACAAAGTGCCTGAACCAATTTCAGCAGAACCTGTAGGAGTTAAACCTCCTGAAGTAATTAACTGGGATGTCATGGAGGTAGATGGCAAGGAATATATCAGACTGAAGAGAAGCGATGAGAAGTATGAGGTATTTGCTACTTGGAACAAAATTGTCAGAACTTGTTCAAGGTCTGATCTTGAAGAAATGTTTGAGATAGGAATGAGATTGTATGCAGATCAACTGAAAGCTCCTGAAATGTCAGTCAAGAAACTAGTGATGGAGTATCTGTGTATGATGTTCAAACCTGAAGAAGTGGAAGAAGTGATTAGAAATGTCTTCCAGACTATAAACAATTGGACTTTATATGAAACTAGTGGAGTGTATGCTATAACTATGGATTTTAATCATGTAGAATACTTCCTAGTGGATGGAGTCTATAATCATAGCAGGCTAAAGCTGCATGAAATGTTGAAAAAGAAGCTTGGATGTGTACCAGATTCTAAGGTGGCAAAGTACTTGATAAAGAGGATCATTAATCAGAGTATGGGGCTGAATCCAGATACAGGAGCATGAACTATGAGGTTTTGGGAGCATCTGAAGAACTTGACTTCTTTTCCTAAAAGTCAAGTTAGGGGGAGATTGTTGGGAACTGAAGAAAAGCTTAAGTATGGTTAATGCTGCTAGTTCAGATTTACTACTGCTAGAAGACTTCAAGGTTAATACTGCTGAGTATTACTACTGCTAGTAGAATTAATACTGCTAGTCAAAGTTAGTGCTGCTTGAACAAAGTTAGTACTGCTTAACTAGTTAGTACTGCTAGTGGTTAGTGTTGCTTAGTAGTTAATGTTGCTTATGATTAATACTGCTTATGAGATCAAGATCATCCGACTTACAAGAATGACAGCTTGATATATTGAAGATATATGGAAGATATACTGAAGATATTCTATTTAGTGTAATTATCTTTTTGTTCTGTATATGTATAGAATGTATAGAATAGTTTAGAATAATCAATTAATTCTAAGTTTTATTCTAGAGAGAAATCAACCTCAAGGCATAGATCCTAATTCTAGAGAAGTAGAATTCGTCTTGAAAGAGTCTGTTCTTCAAGATTGAGGTTGAGTGTGTAATCTTGTGATTTCAATCATTCAATACAAGTTTACAATTTGTTCTTCATATTTACTGTTTTGATTACTGTTACATTGAATATCAAAGTGTTATTCCGCAACTTCTTTGATATTGTTTCTGAGAATTAATTCTTGTTGAGAATTCGATCCTGACAAAAAACGATCGAAAACTTAGAAACTCGGTATGGGTTAAAACTTTTCGACCAAAAACGATCGATTATGTTCCCTTAAGCTCCCTCAACTGATTAGAACTCAAAACACTTTCTCAAACTCTCAAAAGAAGCAATCGAAATTTTTTCAGAAATCGAACGACACCTTAAAACCTTGATGTGGGTTGGAATTTTTCGATCAAAAACGATCGTTTATGCTTCGTAAATGATCCTTAACAGTTTATAGTCCAAATGGTCAACACACAATCAAAAACGAAGCAAACGAAATTTTTTTCGGAAACTGATCGAAAATTGAAAACTTATTGTTTAACCTTCTTTAATCAACCTCTTCGATGTTATATCATGCTCCTCAACTAGTCATCTAAAATATTATGTGATTTGGTGATTTTAGTGAAATCATCGGTCATTTTGTGTAATTGGATTCACAAGATAATAATGGGGTTTGTAGCTAAGCTATAACACGAGTTAGGAGGTGTGGAGTGCACACTCGTGTAAGCTAACTATGACTCGGGATTGTTGGACAGTTATTTGGTGTTTGAGGGAGGAAACAGTGGCTCACGCGGGTTGTGCCGCGGGTTCACCCGCACGGCTACCCGCGTGGTGCACTGTTTCGTGTGGGGGATAGTGGCTCACGCGGGTTGTGCCGCGGGGTTAACCCGCGTGGCTACCCGTGTGACGGACTGTTGCAGGTGCGGTTTTGTAACACCCAAAAATCCCTTTTGTAACTCCCAATCACTTGTGTAACCTACACCATTATGACTAATTAACAATCAATACCATTAATTGGTTGATTATTATCATTAATATTATAGCATCGGTTAGAATTCTCTATGTGTTTAAATAGGATCGTTTTCTGCCTAAAACGATACCGGTGAATTTGAGATTATCCTCGAGTGAATTTCGTGATACCCAGGCAGAATAGGGTCGAAATATAACTTTAGGAAAGCGAGCTCTCACGCGATCTCAGATTGATATCCAAGTTCCGAATACTCTCCTCTCTCTCGATACCCATCGATTTTCTGCACACACCCGAATTCCCCAACAATCTTAAGTGATATTCCGTTCGTGAGAGATGGCGAGTGATCAATCCGTGAGAGACATGACGACCAAGTTCACGAAGCTGGAGAAGTTCGAAGGCGTTGACTTTCGACGATGGCAAAAGAAGATGCTGTTGGGAACTGAAGAAAAACTCAAGTATGGTTAATGCTGCTGGTTCAGAGTTAATACTACTAGAAGACTTAAAGGTTAATACTGCTGAGTGTTACTACTGCTAGTAGTTAATACTGCTAGTCAAAGTTAGTGCTGCTTGAACAAAGTTAGTACTGCTTAGCTAGTTAGTACTGCTAGTGGTTAGTACTGCTTAGTAGTTAATGCTGCTAGAAGGAAGTTAAAGCTGCTGAAGATTAATACTGCTTATATGATGAAGATTCGTATGAAAGGATATACATGGAAGCTTAGAGATATACATAGAAGATATACTGAAGATATTTTATTTATTGTAATTATCTTTGTATTCAGTATATATATTGTATTGTTTAGAATAGTTAGATAACTTTTGTTTTTCTTTATTCTATTAGAGAGAAAATCAACCTCAAGACATAGATCCTAATTCTAGAGAAGTAGAATTCGTATTGGTGAGCCTGTTCATCAATATTTAGGTTGAGTGAGTAATCTTGTAACTTCAAAGCATTCAATAAAAGCTTACAGTTTGTTATTCATATTTTCTGTGTTGATTTACTGTTTCATTGAATATCAAAGTGTTATTCCGCAAACTTCTTTGATATTGTTTCTGAGAATTAATTCTTGTTGAGAATTCGATCCTGACAAGTGTTATCAGAGCCTGATTTCTCAGAAACAACTATTCATCATGGAAAATCTTGCAGAATCAAGCAGTACTTTGGTCTCAAAGGTTCCAATGCTTAGACCCAATGAATTCGATATGTGGAAGATCAGAATCAAGCAGTACATACTCCTCACTGACTATTCTATGTGGGACATCATAGAGAATGGTCCTTCTGAAGCAGGAAAGATTGGTGCAGATGGAAAGAGAACTCCACCAAAAACTGATGCAGAAAGAAAGATCAGACAGACAGAGATGAAAGCCTTGAGCACCTTGCTCTTGGCTATTCCCAATGAATATCAACATCAGTTCTGTAACTGCACTGATGCAGAGATGCTCTGGAATGCTCTGGAGAAGAGATTCTCTGGTACCAAAAGTACCAAGAGAAATCAGAAAGCCATTCTGAAGCAACAATATGAGAACTTTATGTCAACCAAGAATGAGTCCATGACTCAAACTTTTGACAGGTTCAACAAACTTATTGGTGAACTAGCTACAGTGGGAGTACAAATTGATCAAGATGATCTGAACAGAAAGTTTCTAAGGTCCTTGAGTGATGAATGGACCATGTATACTGTATCTTTCAGACAGAATGATCAACTGGAAGAAAAGGAACTTGATGATCTTTATAATGATCTAAGAGTTTTTGAATCTGAGGTAGAGGCTAAAAAGAGGCCTTCTGGGTATGTTCACAATGCTGCACTCCTTTCAGCATCAACTGATTCTACTTCCAACCTTGAATCAGTTAGTACTGCCAATGGAACAAACCAAGAGAAAGGCACTGAAACTGTGTTTGAGGCCTTTCTGGCAAGTCATGGAAACTCTTCTCTCATTAATGATGACTTGGAACAACTCAATCCAGATGATCTTGAAGAGATGGATATTAAATGGCAGATGGCCATGCTCTCCATGAGAGTTAAAAAGTTCATCAAAAGAACTGGGAGGAACAACTTCTCCCAAAGAAGAGAAGATGGAGCAGGATTTGACAAGTCCAAGGTGGAATGTTACAAATGCCATCAAAAGGGACACTTTGCTAGAGAATGCAGAAGTGGAATGTCTCAGAATAACAACCACCATCAAGCTCAATCTGGAAGCTTCAACAGAAACTCTGCACAAGCCCTTGTCTCTCAACAAGGTATGGGGTTTGATTGGAGTGATCAAGCTGAAGAGGCTATTCAGAATCAAGCTCTAATGGCAGAGGTTTCTGGTCTCCCTACAGAGGTAACTTCCAATCTTTGCTCTAAAAATTGCATTACCACTGTTAAAAGGTATAGGGATCACAACCAGAACATGAGTGATGACCTTAAGAGATTGGAAAAAGACATAAAAGATTATGTGAGGATTGTTGAGAGATTTGAAGAACAGATTAAGGGTTTTCAAGCTAATGAGCTTCAACACTCTTATGACACAAATTACTGGAAGTGGGAGAAGAATGACTTAGAGCTTCAATTGACCAGATCTAAAGAAGAAAGTGAAAAGCTAAGAGGAGAGCTAGCTAAAGTCAAACTTGATGTAGAAAAGTTTTCTAATGCTTCCAAAGCAATGGATTCCTTGTTACAAACTCAGATTCATGATAAACTGAGAAGAGGTATAGGGTACAATACCACACCACCACCCTATAACAACAACTACATCCCTCCTAGTTCAGAGTTGTTAGAAACAAAGGATAGGAAGGATCTACCTAAGGGAGCCACTGAAATAGATCCCTTAGATGAAGTGGTTGTTAAGGATAAAACTGAGAAAGAAGTTGTCAAGGATAAGGACAATACTGTGAGTGGTGAGATTCCTAAAGAAAATCACATTATCACCAATGAGGGATGTGGAAAGCACTGGATCAAGTCTAAAGAGATAGAAAAGACTGAGGGAAAGAACAAGAAGGTTCACTATAAGCAGACCACTGTTGTAAACCCTATTCCTTGCAAACAGTGTGATTGCAATAAAGCCAAGAGCCTAAATTCTGGTTTAAAAAGAGGAAATCAAAGAAACTGGAATAATCAATGGGCTCAGAAACAAGGAGTTGATCTGAATAAAATCAATAGACCAAAACCTTGTTTTATATGTAGGAAGTTGAATCATTTGGCTAAGTATTGTTACTTTAACCCTATTAACCAACAGATGAACTTTCAAAGATTTGTGCAAAAATCTGTGGGTTATAGGAAGGCTGGAAAGAAACATGTGATAAAGAAATATGTTGAAAGTAAAGGCACTTTAAAGAAAAAGATTTTAAAAGAAAGTATCAAAATGTGGGTGCCTAGAAGTACTAACAGTATTAGTACTGCTAACACAGTTACTACTGCTAACAGTGTTAGTACTGCTGAAAATATTAATGCTGCTAATACTGTTAACACCTCTTCAAAAGTTAATACTGCCAACACAGTTACTGCTGCTAACACAGTTACTACTTATAACAAAGTTAGTGTTGCTAAGCATGCAAGTGCTGCCAAGGTAGTTAGTACTTCTAAAACTAGTACTGATTCTAGCAAACATAGTTCCAAGCCTATTATTGTAACAAAGTACTCCAAGAATGAGGAGTTAAAGTTCAAAAATCTTGTCAAGAAAGAATGCAAATATTTTGATGAGAAAGGGGTACCCAAGACCACTTTGGCTTGGGTTCCTAAATCATACTAATTGATTTATCTAATGTGCAGGGCAACCAACAGCTCAAGGGAAAGAGCATTCGGCATGTTGATAGTGGTTGCTCTAGGCACATGACAGGCAACATGTCATGCCTTCAGGATTTCAAGCATATCAATGGAGGACATGTTGCATTTGGAGACAATCTTACTGGTGGTAAGATAAGTGGAAAAGGTAATGTCACCAAAGGTAAGATGACATTTGAGGATGTCTACTATGTTGATCAATTAAAGTACAACCTGTTAAGTGTATCACAGGTTTGTGACAAACAACATAGTATATTATTTACAAATACTGAGTGTATGATCCTTGCTCCAGGGTTCAAGGTAGTTGATGAAAGCATGATACTACTTAGAACTCCAAGGAAGGACAATGTTTACTGTCTTGATATGGACAATGTTGATAGTGATTCATCTCTAAATTGTCTTGTTTCAAAAGCTTCTGTAGATGAATCCTCTCTATGGCACAGAAGGATGTGTCACATGAATTTCAAGACTATGAACAATCTTGTTAAAAATAACCTTGTAAGAGGGTTACCTTCAAAAGTCTTTTCATGTGATGATCATTGTGTTGCTTGTCTTAAAGGCAAACAACACAAAACTTCTCATAAGACCAAAGAGTTAAATTCTGTTTCTTCTTGTCTCCAGTTATTGCATATGGATCTGTTTGGTCCTACAAATGTTATGAGTATAGGCAAGAAATCTTACTGCTTAGTTATTATTGATGATTACTCCATATTTACTTGGGTATATTTTCTAAGGACTAAGGATGAAACAAGTGGTCTTATCAAATCCTTTATTCTAAGAATTGAAAACCAAACTAATCAAAGAGTAAAAGTCATTAGATCAGATAATGGAACTGAGTTTAAAAATCATGATCTAAACACCTTTTGTGAAGAAAAAGGTATTGAGAGGCAATATAGTGCTCCTAGGACTCCTCAACAGAATGGTATTGCTGAAAGGAGGAATAGAACACTAATAGAGGCTGCTAGATCTCTGTTGGCTGATTCAAAATTGCCAATTACCTTCTGGGCTGAAGCAGTTAATACTGCTTGTTATGTCCAAAACAGAGTTCTAGTGGTCAAGCAAAAGAACAAGACCCCATATGAGCTTTTAAATAAAAGAAAACCTTTCATTGGTTTCTTCAAATCTTTTGGGTGTCCTTGTACAATTCTAAATACCAAATCTCACTTAGGTAAGTTTGATAGCAAAGCAGATGATGGATTTCTTGTGGGATATTCATCTCAGAGTAAGGCCTACAGAGTTTTTAACTCATCTTCTAGAATAATTGAAGAAAGTGACAATGTCAAATGCAATGAGAACACACCAAATCCTGTTGGGTCTGAACCTCAGTGGCTATTTGACATTGATTCACTAACTAATTCTTTTGGTTTCAGTAGTGATGATTCTACAGGAACAGGATGTGGAGGATCAGGGACCACACAAGTCTCAGACAGTATATCTAAATCTGTGATATTTCCCATACCCACAGTGAATTCTGGTGAAGACTGTGAAAAGGAATCATTTACTGGACCAAATCAGAGTGAAGAAGAAACTAGAGATGAGGAGACTCAAGAAAATAAAGAATCAGAAGTGGCTTCTGAAAACACTTCAGTTGAGTTGCATGACTCTAATCTAGAGGCTGGACTGAATGAAGAACCTAGTCATAACACCAGAGTTCAAAAGAATCATCCTCCACAGCTGGTAATAGGAGATATCTCTTCTCCTATGATGACTAGACATCAAAGCAGGCTTCAAGAAATGCAAGATCAACAGCATACAGTCCTTTCTTGTTTTCTATCCCAGCTTGAGCCTAAAAAGGCACATGATGCTATGAAAGAATCTAGCTGGATAGAAGCAATGCAAGAAGAACTGTTACAGTTCAAGCTACAAGATGTATGGGATCTAGTAGACCTTCCTAAAGGTCACAGAGCAATTGGCACAAAGTGGATTTTCAGAAACAAGAGAGATGAAAGAGGTATTGTCATAAGGAACAAAGAAAGGCTGGTGGCTCAAGGCTATACTCAAGAAGAGGGTATAGACTATGAAGAAGTGTTTGCACCTGTGGCTAGGATAGAAGCCATCAGACTATTCCTAGCATATGCTTCCTACATGAACTTCAAAGTCTATCAAATGGATGTAAAAAGTGCTTTTCTCTATGAATCAATTGAAGAAGAAGTATATGTCTGTCAACCACCAGGGTTTGAAAACCCAAGCTATCCAGACAGGGTATACAAATTAAAGAAAGCACTTTATGGACTACATCAAGCTCCAAGAGCATGGTATGACACTCTGTCATCCTATCTCTTGGAAAATGACTTTGAAAGAGGAGTCATTGATAAGACTCTATTTATCAAAAGAAAGAAGAAGGATATCTTGCTGGTCCAAATCTATGTTGATGACATTATCTTTGGATCTACAAGAAACAACATGTGCAAGGAGTTTGAGGATTTAATGCATCAAAGGTTCAAAATGAGTTCCATGGGGGAACTTACTTTCTTCCTTGGACTCCAAGTTCAACAGAAGTCAGATGGCATTTTCATATGTCAATCCAAGTATGTGCAGGATATTCTAACCAAGTTTGGTTTCTCAGAATCAAAACCTGCCAGCACACCTATGGAAACACACAAGCAGATCACAGCAGATCTTGAGGGGGAGGATATGGATGTGCATCATTATAGATCCATGATTGGCTCTCTCATGTATCTCACAGCATCAAGGCCAGATATAATGTTTCCAGTCTGTGTATGTGCAAGATTTCAAGTTAGGCCAAAGCATTCTCACTTTCAAGCTGTTAAGAGGATATTCAGATATCTCAAAGGGCAACCCAGATTGGGACTTTGGTATCCTCATAACTCACCTTTTGACCTAATAGCATACTCAGACAGTGATCTAGGTGGGGCAAACTTGGACAGAAAATCTACTTCTGGAGGATGTCAGTTTTTGGGTGCTAGACTAGTCTCATGGCAGTGCAAGAAACAAACCACAGTATCCACATCTACAACAGAGGCAGAGTACATAGCAGCTGCAAGTTGCTGTTCTCAAGTCTTATGGATCCAGAATCAAATGTTGGATTATGGGGTAACCTTTCTACACACTCCAATCTTTATTGACAACAGCAGTGCTATTAGCATTATAAATAATCCAGTCAAGCACTCAAAGACAAAGCACATTGAAATCAGGTATCACTTTATAAGAGATTGTAATGAAAAGAAACTTATTCAAGTTGTCAAAGTTCACACTGATAATCAGTTTGCTGATCTATTCACTAAAGCTTTTGATGTAGGTAGATTCACTTTCTTGGTAACAAGTGTGGGAATGATAAACTCTGAATAATCTCCTTCTCAAAAAGTGGTTTTATATCTGTATAGTATTCTTGGTGTTACTAATATTCTTTTTCAGGATATGCATAGCAGTACTCAGTGTTTAGCAAGTTTAAAAGGAGTAAGAGTAGTTAATACTGCTAGTGGTTAATACTGCTAGTAGTTAATACTGCTAGTAGTTACTACTGCTAGTGGTTAATACTGCTAGTAGTTAATACTGCTAGTGGTTAATACTGCTAGTAGTTAATACTGCTAGTGGTTAATACTGCTAGTAGTTAATACTGCTAGTAGTTAATACTGCTAGTGGTTAATACTGCTAGTAGTTAATACTGCTAGTGGTTAATACTGCTAGTAGTTAATACTGCTTTCAGTTAATACTGCTAGTAGTTAATACTGCTCTAGGTTAATACTGCTTATATTCCGAATACTATAAATACTCTTTGCCCGCCTAAAAGTTCATAACGACTCTTTGCATACTGTTCTCTTGCGCTCAAAACCTTTTCTCTCTCAAGTTCGAAGTTTTCAGGCAAGCTTTTTAATAAGATCAATGGCATCCATGACTTTCATCGACGAGCACAACGAGATTGCGATGCTACAAAAGCCAAAGCAAGCTTCAGGATTTTATCAGATTGTGGATTTCCTCAAGACAAGCCACATTGCTCATGCTCTTATTGTATCACCTACAATCTACATTGAGCATCAAAGGCAGTTCTGGGCTAATGCAACCATTGTTGTGGAGAATGGTGTGCAAATGATCAAGACAAGAATCTGTGATCAATCACTAACAGTTACTGAAGAGGTTATTCGCATCAGTCTACGTCTAGACGATGCCTCTGGTATAACTTCTATCCCAAATGATGAACTGTTTACAACTCTTACAAGAATGGGGTATGGAGGCCCATTGGGTGTTTTCAAATTTTCTAAAGCAAAATTCTCACCCCAATGGTGTTTCTTTGTCCATACTCTTATGCATTGTATATCCAAAAAGACTACTGGATGGAGTGAGTTCAGCAGCACTATTGCTTATGCTTTGGTGTGCTTGGCCACTGCCAGAAAGTACAATTTTTCTAAAATGATTTTCAATGATCTTGTCTCAAACATGGGAAACAAAAAGAGCTTCTTTATGTATCCCAGGTTTGTTCAAGAAGTTATTACTAATCAATTGACGGATATACCTCAACCTGTTGGGGTATATGTACCTAAACCCCCCAAAGGCAAGGTTTTCTCAAATATGAGAAGATCTGCTGGGGACTCTGAAGGAGTTGACACCCCATTGTTCTCTACAATGATGGTGGTGTCCCAAACCAATGAAGGTATGGCAGCAGGGTCAAGGCCCCCATTAGACCAACCCACTGCTAGCCAAGCCCAACCTTCCCTCTCAAAATCAATTCCCCAGTCCCTTCTTGAAAAACCAACCTCTCCCATCACCCAAACTTACAAGAGAAAACAGGTAAAGAAGGCTCCTTCCCTTCTTGTACCATTACCCACTAAGCCTATAATCCCTCTAAGGGAAAATTCTCCCCTAGAGAATATCCAAAGGGAAACCACAAGGGTGTCTCCCAACCCAAAGGAGGTGCTCTCTGAGGAGGAGGTAGAGCATATGGGTGATGAGGCTGCCACTACTCCTGCTAGTACAGAGGAGGAAAGTGGTAACATCAATAAGACCTCCCCCATGGCAACTTTGAATGAGCAATCATTTGAAGGTCCCTGGTGCCAAGAAACCACAGGGGTGGATAGTGCCTCTGCAAGGCAGAAGACTTCCACAAATAAAAGATCCAATGATCCTTCAAAGGAGGGTAACACTTCTGGAGAAGGTGAGGACAGATATAACTATGATGAATTGATGGAGGCAATGGGTAACATCAACCTAGATGTTCTGAAACAAGGAAAAGAAATAGAGGAGATGAAGCTGGTAATCCTGTCACAACAAGTTCAGATTGCCAAATTAAAGAAGATGGTGACAAAGCTTGTACAGAAGAAGAGAAGAAAACAGTTTGTTTTAAAGAAGAGGTCAACTAATAAAGATGCTTCCAACAAGGGGGAGAAAGAGGCTGAAAAAGAGAAAGCAAATCCAGCTGAGAGGGCATTTGAGGTTGAGGGGGAGAAAGAGGCAGAAAAAGAAACAGCAGAAACTGTTAATACTGCTGAAGCAGCAGTAACAGAAGCAGCAGTAACAGGGCTTTCTGTTGAAGAAATGGAGATTGTAGAAACACTAGTCAAAGCAAAGAATGACACTCCTGAGGCTACTCAAAAGGCCAAGGGAGTAGTCATCAATGAAGGAAAAGTTCAACAAAAGGCAACAGAAAAGGCAAAGGAGACAAAAGGAAAAGGAAAGGAGAAAATGGTTGAAGATGAACTGCCTCCCAAGAAAAAGAGTCAGATTGAGTTGGATGAAGAAATGGCAAAGCTACTTCAGGCTGAAATGGAAAAAGAAGAACAACTTCAATCAGAGAAGGATAGAGAGCTTGCAAAGATCATGGCTAGAAAGTTGAATGCAGAATATCAGAAAAGCATCAAAGAAGCAGCTCAAGCCAAGAAAAGCTCTGTGAAAGTTTTTAAGCAAAGAATGCCATTCAAAAAGCAAAAGAGACAACCCTCTAAAACATTTTTGGCCAATCAGGAAAGAAGAAAGATGATAAATTTCCTGAAAGGTGCAATTGGTGTTAAGGGGGAGATATTCACCAACATGGCATACACTCAAGTTAAAGAGTTGTATCAGAAAGAGATGCTTAAGCTTCAAGGTGATTCAGTCCAAAGGGAAGAGGCTGAGAGAAGAATGAAGGAAAGGCATGACCTAAATATTCAAAAGCCATTCCCTGAGGACACCACACCTTCAAAAGATAAAACTGAAGAGATGAAGGAAGAACATGAAGGTGTTGGTATAGAAGCTACATCTGGGAAGAGGGTGAAGTCAATTGCCTCCAAGAAGCAGAACAAAAGGCCAAGAGTTGAAGAAACAGCAGAAACAGCAGAACCTTCAGTTACTTCTACAACTGAATCTGTAAAGAACCCAGAACAATCCAATAAGCAATATAATCTTGATTTTTATATGACTACAACAGCTGATGAACCAGTTTCAGTTGATCCCATCTCTATGAAAGCTCCAGAAGTTATCTTTTGGGATATTTTGGAAGATCAAAGGAAGAAATACTTCAGGCTTAAGAGAATGGGAGATCTATATGAAGTGTACTCTACTTGGGGTAGACTCATAAGAAGTTGTTCAAGATCAGATTTAGAAGAGATGTTTAAAGTTGGGTTGGAGATATATGAAAAGGAACTGAAAGGAGAAGGAATGAGCTTAATCAGATTAGCTATGGAGTACTTATGCATGATGTTTGACCCTAGCAAAGTTCAACATGTGATCAGAGATTTGCATCTACAGAATAAATTCCAAAGAATAGAAAACTGGATGATATTTGAAAGGTGTGGAGTCTATGTCATCACTGTGGACAGAGCTTATCATGAGTACTACTTAGTTGATAAAATCTATGATCACAGCAAGGCCAAATTACAAGCAATGTTGAATGCAAAGCTTACATGTTCAAAAGATTCAGAAATGGCAAAGATTGTGGTTAGCAGAATCATTAATCAAAGTTTGGGTTTGGATCCTAATCTAGGAGTATGAATTGAGGTGTTGAAAGCATCTTGAAGAAGATTTGAAGAACTTGACTTCTCTTCCTAAAAGTCAAGTTAGGGGGAGATTGTTGGGAACTGAAGAAAAACTCAAGTATGGTTAATGCTGCTGGTTCAGAGTTAATACTGCTAGAAGACTTAAAGGTTAATACTGCTGAGTGTTACTACTGCTAGTAGTTAATACTGCTAGTCAAAGTTAGTGCTGCTTGAACAAAGTTAGTACTGCTTAGCTAGTTAGTACTGCTAGTGGTTAGTACTGCTTAGTAGTTAATGCTGCTAGAAGGAAGTTAATGCTGCTGAAGATTAATACTGCTTATATGATGAAGATTCGTATGAAAGGATATACATGGAAGCTTAGAGATATACATAGAAGATATACTGAAGATATTTTATTTATTGTAATTATCTTTGTATTCAGTATATATATTGTATTGTTTAGAATAGTTAGATAACTTTTGTTTTTCTTTATTCTATTAGAGAGAAAATCAATCTCAAGACATAGATCCTAATTCTAGAGAAGTAGAATTTGTATTGGTGAGCCTGTTCATCAATATTGAGGTTGAGTGAGTAATCTTGTAACTTCAAAGCATTCAATAAAAGCTTACAGTTTGTTATTCATATTTTCTGTGTTGATTTACTGTTTCATTGAATATCAAAGTGTTATTCCGCAAACTTCTTTGATATTGTTTCTGAGAATTAATTCTTGTTGAGAATTCGATCCTGACAGATGCACTTCTTATTGACCACGTTGAAGGTCGTGTACGTGTTGAGTACGCCTATGCCAGAAGTAATGGAGGACGATACGTTGGAGATGACCCGACGTCGTGGCAAATGGGAAAACGACGACTACATATGTCGCGACCACATCTTGAACGGTATGTGTGACTCCCTCTTCGATATTTATCAAAACGTTGAATCTGCTAAAGAGCTATGGGACTCTCTTGAGTCCAAATACATGGCGGAGGATGCTTCTAGTAAGAAGTTCCTCGTGAGTAATTTTAATAATTACAAAATGGTGGATTCAAGGCCTGTGATGGAGCAATACAATGAGCTCCTACGCATTCTAGGCCAATATGATCAACATGATATGAAGATGGACGAATCCATCTCCGTATCGAGCATTATTGATAAATTGCATCCCTCTTGGAAAGACTTCAAACACATGTTGAAACACAAGAAGGAAGAGTTGTCTCTTGTACAACTCGGTAGTCACTTGCGCATAGAGGAATCTCTTCGGGCGCAAGAGACTGAGAAACCCGAGATTAAAGAGGTTTCTGCACCTTCGGTAAACATGGTGGAAAAGGGAAGATCCAACAAATTCAAGGGAAAACGCAAGTTCAATGAAGCCAAGAAAGGTCCCAACAAAAAGGTTAAATTAACCTGTTGGACTTGTGGGATGACCGGCCATCTCAAGCGGGATTGTCAAGTTATCAAGAATAAGAATGGAGCAAGCTCAAGTGGTGGTGGGCAAATATCCAACGATCAACACCTACGGTAAGGCTAGTTTATTGACTTTGGTGTTAATTCAAATTTGAATTATGTACCACTAATATCCGAATCATTTTATGTGCAGGATGATGATGATGCTTGGTGGATTGACACGGGTGCATCGAGTCATGTGTGCAAGGATCGACGTTGGTTCTCCTCTTTGGAACCGGTTGAAGACGGATCCGTGCTACACATGGGGAACGAGTCAAATGCTCCCATTCTTGGACTTGGCTTAGTTAGACTAGAATTTAGCTCTAATAAAATTATTGAACTTGTTGACGTTTTGTTTGTACCACAAATTCGAAAGAATTTGGTTTCCGGTAGTACCTTGAATAAGTTAGGATATAGGCAAGTTTTTTAATCCGGAAAGTTTACCTTGTCAAAAGGTGGCTCTTTTGTAGGATCTGGTTATTTAAATAATAATATGTTTATGTTTAGCTTGAATAAAAAGAATTGTGTTTCTAATTCCGTTTATATTGCAAATGAGAATTGTGTTGATTCTTTTTTATGGCATGCAAGACTTGGTCATGTTAATTTTAAAAGAATGGTTGAAATGTCAAAAGACGGTCTTATTCCGGCTTTTGACGTTAAAACCGAAAAATGTAAAACTTGCATGTTGACAAAGATCACTAGACAACCTTTTCCTAATGTGAAAAGAGATTCGTCGGTGCTTGAATTAATTCATAGTGATCTTTGTGATTTGCATTCAACTCCGTCTTTTGGTAATAAAAAGTATGTCGTTACTTTTATTGACGACGCTTCACGGTTTTGTTATATTTATTTATTGCACTCAAAAGATGAAGCGTTGGATAAATTTAAAATTTATAAAACGGAGGTTGAATTGCAAATGAACGATTTAATTAAATGTTTACGCATCGATCGTGGTGGGGAATATTACGACCCCATGTTTTTCCAATCCGTAGGAATTATTCATGAGACTACGGCGCCTTATACACCACAACAACAAGGTGTGGCGGAACGGAAAAATAGAGTTCTCAAAGAAATGGTGAACTCTATGTTATCCTACTCGGGTTTGAGTGATGGATTTTGGAGTGAAGCCATGTTAACGGCTTGTTATTTATTAAATCGAGTTCCCAATAAAATGAACAAGATTACCCCATATGAACTTTGGTTCAAGAAAAGGCCTAACTTGAATTATATTCGAGTTTGGGGTTTTCGAGCGGTTGTTCGACTACCCGAACCCAAAAGTAAAACCTTGGGTGAAAAGGGTATTGATTACATCTTTGTTGGATATGCCGAGCATTCCAAGGCATATAGGTTCTATGTTATTGAACCTAATGATTCTATAGCGATTCACACCGTTATAGAATCGAGAGATGCATTATTTGATGAGACTAGATTCTCTTCAATACCAAGGCCGAAGGATCTTGTTCCAAATACTAGTGTAACTAGTGAGGTTGAAGAACAAGAAATTGTTCCAACCGAATCTCCGATGCTTCGAAGAAGCAAAAGAGGAAGGATTGAAAATTCCTTTGGTCCCGATTTCCAAGTATACTTGGTAGAGGGATCAAGAGATGAGATTGGGTCACAATTCTCTTACTGTTATAGTATTGAGGAAGATCCAAAATCATTTGATGAGGCTATGAGGTCTCAAGATATTGATTTCTAGAAAGAAGCAATAAATGATGAGATGGATTCCATCATGGGGAATAATACTTGGGTATTATCGGAATTGCCACCGGGTTGTAAACCGTTGGGTTGCAAGTGGATCTTCAAAAGGAAGATGAAAGTCGATGGATCAATCGACAAGTTCAAAGCTCGATTGGTAATCGAAGGCTTTAGGCAACGGGAAGGAATCGATTATTTTAATACCTATGCCCCAGTTGGAAGGATCTCCATGATTAGATTGTTGATAGCCTTAGCAGCTATCCACAATTTAGTGATTCACCAAATGGATGTCAAAACAGCATTCTTAAATGGTGATTTGGAGGAAGAAGTTTACATGAAACAACCGGAAGGTTTTATTATGCCCGGGATGGAGCATAAGGTGTGTAAACTTGTAAAATCATTGTATGGGTTGAAACAAGCACCCAAACAATGACATCAAATATTTGATGAGGTTATCTTGTCCAACGGTTTCATGTTAAACCAAGCGGACAAGTGTGTATATAGCAAATTTGACATATCTGGTAACAAAGTAATAATTTGCTTATATGTTGATGACATGTTGATCTTTGGCACCGACCAAAATCAAGTTGATAAATCTAAAGAGTTTTTGTCATCAAAATTCTCCATGAAAGATATAGGAGAAGCAGAGGTGATCCTTGGAATAAGAATCAAGCGTGAGAACAAAGGGATTGCAATTACGCAATCTCATTACATCGAGAAAGTATTAACGAAATTTAATTACTTTGAATGTTCTCCGGTGAGTACTCCATTTGATCCGAGTGTGAAGCTTATGCCCCATTCGGGTGAAGCGGTGTCACAACTCGAGTACTCAAAGGCTATTGGTTGCTTGATGTATGCCATGACAAGCACTAGGCCGGACATCGCTTTTGCCGTAGGCAAGTTGAGTAGGTATACTAGTAATCCTAGTATACATCATTGGCAAGCGATAGGACGAGTATTTAAATACTTGAAGAAAACCATTGATTATGGTTTGTCATATGTCGGGTTTCCTTCGGTTTTAGAGGGATATTCGGATGCAAGTTGGATTACCAACTTAGAAGATCACTCTTCTACGAGTGGTGGGGTATACTTGCTTGGCGGAGGTGCCATTTCATGGGCTTCCAAGAAGCAAACTTGCATCACGAGTTCGACTATGGAGTCGGAATTTGTGGCATTAGTCGCTGCCGGTAAAGAGGCGGAGTGGCTAAGGAATTTAGTCCATGAAATTCCGTTATGGCCGAAACCAATATCACCCATTTCTATCTGTTGTGATAGTGCGACTACTTTGGCTAAAGCTTATAGTCAAGTATACAATGGCAAGTCTAGACACTTAGGTGTTAGACATTGTTGGGAACTGAAGATGTGAACAAGTCTTTAATGCTGCTAGTACAGAATTACTACTGCCAGAGTAGTTCAAAAATTAATACTGCTAGTGGTTAATACTGCTCTCAGTTAATACTGCTAGTGGTTAATACAGCTCACTGTTAATACTGATTTCACTAAATTTTTAAGGTTAATACTGCTTATATTCCACAACCTATAAATACCCTTTGCCCGCCTAAAAAGTTCATAACGACTCTTTGCATACTGTTCACTTGCACTCTAAACCCTTTCTCTCTCAAGTACCAAGTTTTCAGGCAAGAACTTTCAAGATCAATGGCATCCATGGCATTCATCGACGAGCACAATGAGATAGCTATGCTCCAAAAGCCAACACAAGCTGAAGGGTTTCACCAGATAGTCGACTTTCTGAGGACAAGTCACATCGCTCATGCGCTCACTGTGTCTCCTACCATCTTCATAGAGCATCAGAGGCAGTTCTGGGCTAATGCCACCATTGTTACTGAGAATGGTGTGCAAATGATAAAGACAAGGGTGTGTTAAAAACCCCTAACCGTTACTGAAGAGGTACTACGCATCTGTCTACGTCTAGATGATGCTGCAGGTATAACCTCTATTCCTAATGAGGAACTTTTCTCAATTCTTTCAAGAATGGGGTATGAAGGACAAATGGGGATTTTTAAGTTTTTCAAAGCTAAATTTTCACCCCAATGGAGGTTCTTTGTTCATACCTTGATGCACTGTATTTCAAAGAAAACAACTGGCTGGAGCCAATTTAGCAGTCCCATTGCATATGCTTTGGTGTGTTTATCCACTGCTAGAAAATATAATTTTTCTCAAATGATCTTCAATGATCTTGTCTCAAATCTGGACAACAAGAAGAGTTTCTTCATGTATCCCAGATTTGTTCAGGCAGTTATTACTAATGAATTGATGGACATACCTCACTTTGATGGGGTATATGTACCTAAACCCCCTAAAGGCAAGGTTTTCTCAAATATGAGAAGATCTGCTAGGGACTCGGAAGGAGTTGACACCCCATTGTTCTCTACAATGATGGTGGTGTCCCACACTAATGAAGGTATGGCAGCAGGGTCAAGGCCCCCATTAGACCATCCCACTGCTAGCCAATCCCAACCTTCCCACTCTAAATCAATTCCACAGTCTCTTCTTGAAAAGCCTACTTCACCAATCACCCAAACTTATCAAAGAAAACAGGTAAAGAAGGCTCCTTCCCTTCTTGTACCTTCACCCACTAAGCCTTTAAGCCCTCTAAGGGAGGATTCTCCTTTAGAGAATATCTACAGGGAAACCACAGGGTGTCTCCCAACCCTGAGGAGGTGCTCTCTAAGGAGATGGAAGAGCATATGGGTAAGAGGGCTGCCACTACTTCTGCTAGCACAAAGAAGGACAGTGGTAACATCTCTAAGACCTTCCCCATGGCAACTTTGGGTGAGAAATCAACCAAAGGACCCCGATGCCAAGAAACCAAGGGGGTAGCTGGTGCTTCTGCTAGGCAGAAGGCCACTACTAAAAGATCCAAGGATCCCTCAAGGATGGACAAAACATCCAAAAAGGGTGAGGACAGAACTGAAACTGATGAATTGATGGCAAAACATTCCAAGGATCCTTCAAGGGTGGGTAAAACACCTAAAGAAGGTGAGGATAGATATACTTATTGGGAATTGATTGAAGCATTAGCCAACATTAATGTTGATGTGGTTAATCAAGGAAAGGATATCAAAGAATTGCAGCAAGTAGTCATCTCCCAACAACAGCAGATTTCTAAACTCAAACAACTGGTGGGAAAGCTCATGGCCAAGAAAAGAAGAGGTCCGTTTGTTCTAAGAAGGAGAAAAGGGGCAACCACCAAGGAAAATGTGAATGCTTCCAAAAAGGGGGAGAATTCAAGCTCAGAACAGATAGATCAACAGATTGAGGGGGAGTTTGTTGAAGAAAAGAAACCAGCAGCAGTTACAACCCCAGAAGCAGAAATTGTTACTACTGCTGAGCCAAAACAAGCAGCAGAAACTGTTAGTGCTGCTGAAACTTCAAAAGCAGCAGTAACAGAGTTAACACCAGCAGAGATTGGAGTAGCAGAAATGCTTGTCAAAACAAAGAATGACACTCCCAAAGCAAAGGGAGTGGTCATAAATGAAGGGGGAGCAAAGAAAATAGAGAAGAAAGAAATGGCTGCAGATGCAAAGAAAAAGGGAAAAGAAAAGATGATAGAATCTGATCAACCATCCAAAAAGCAAAAGATGATTGAGTCAGATGAAGCATTAGCCAAGAAAATGCAAGAAGAGTTAGATCAAGCAGAAAAAGAGCAGGTTGAAAAAGACAGAGAAATAGCCAGAGAACTTGCAAATGAGTTAAATGAAGCATTCCAGAAAGGGTTGGAAACAGAGAAGGCAAAGCAAAGAGCAATGAGCTTGAGAAAGGCTATGATGGCCAGAACAAGTGCTAAGAAGGGAAGACCTTCACAAACTTACCTTGCAACTCAGAAAAGAAACAAGATGATAACTTTCTTGAGAAGTGCAATTGGTGTAAAGAAAGAAATGTTTGTGAATATGACTTTTGATCAAATCAAGGATCTCTATGAGAAAGAAATGGGAAAGCTGAAGAGTAATGAAAAGGATAGAGTGGAGTTTGAAAAGAAAGCCAAGGAGAGGCATGATGTGAATATTAATCAACCCTTCCCTGAAAGTGAAGAGGGAACTCCAATCAAAGAAAAGGCGGAGAAAAAGGAAGAAAAGAAGAAGGAAGCTACTATAGGGCAAGTTCAAAGGACTCTGAAGAGAACTAAGATGATGGCCAAAAGAAAGAAGATTGTAAAGAAGCCTAGAGTAGAAGAAGAGAAAAAGGTTGCTGAAGAAGAAGAGGCACCTAAGAATGAAGAAAAGAAAGCTGAATCTCAGGAAGTACCACAGAGTTCAGATGTAAACATGTACATGGTGGTAATGGATAAAATTCCAAAGCCTATCTCAGCTGAACCTGTTGGATTCAAACCTCCTGAAGTTATTCACTGGGATACTATGGAGGTGGATGGCAAAGAGTATATCAGATTGAAAAGAAAGGATGAGAAGTATGAAGTCTACAGCACTTGGAACAAAATTGTCAGAGAATGTTCAAGATCTGATTTGGAAGAAATGTTTGAAGTGGGTATGAAAGTACATGCAGATCAGTTGAAATCTCCAGGGTTACCAATTGTGAAGCTGGTTATGGAATATTTGTGCATGTTGTTCAATCCATAAGCAGTAAAGCATTTAATCAGAGATGTATTTGAAGTTGTTAGAGGATGGACTTTATATGAAAGGAGTGGAGTCTATGAATTGGCCTTGGATACTTTTCACATGGAGTATTAATTGGTGGATAGGGTCTACAACCACACAAATCTGAAGCTCCATGCCATGTTAAAGAAGAAGCTGGGTTGTGCACCAAATTCAGAAATGGCAAAGTACTTAATTCAGAGAATTATTAATCAGAGCATGGGACTGGATCCTAACACTGGAGTGGATCAATGAAAGTTTTGGAAGCATCTGAAGAACTTGACTTCTCTTTCTAAAAGTCAAGTTAGGGGAAGATTGTTGGGAACTGAAGATGTGAACAAGTCTTTAATGCTGCTAGTACAGAATTACTACTGCCAGAGTAGTTCAAAGATTAATATTGCTAGGTATTACTACTTCTAGTAGAAATAATACTGCTAGTCAAAGTTAGTGCTGCTTGAACAAAGTTAGTACTGCTTAGCTAGTTAGTACTGCTAGAGGTTAGTGCTGCTTAGTAGTTAATGCTGCCAAGACTCAGTTAATGCTTCTAAGTGATTAATGTTGCTTCTGAGATAATGTGAAGATAATGCTGAAGAGATCGTGTTTAAAGATAAACATGGAAAGCTGAAGATATTCATGGAAGATTATTCTGAAGATCTTTTTATGTTTAGCAATTATCTTTTATTCAGTATATGTATAGAATTGATAGAATAGTTCAGAATAATCAACTAATTCTAAGTTTTTGTTTTAGAGAGAGAATCAACCTCAAGGTATAGTTCCTAATTCTAGAGAAGTAGAATTCGTCTTGAAAGAGCTTGTTCTTCAAGATTGAGGTTGTGTGTGTAATCTTGTGATCTTAATCATTCAATACAAGTTTACAAGTTGTTAATCATATCTACTGTTTGTTTACTGTTACATTGAATATCAAAGTGTTATTCCGCAAACTTCTTTGATATTGTTTCTGAGTATTCATAATTCTTGTTGAGAATTCGATCCTGATAGACATAGCATGATTCGTGAGCTAATCACGAATGGGGTGATTTCGGTTGAATTTGTTCGGTCGCAACAAAATTTAGCAGACCACTTGATGAAGTGGTTAGCTAGGGACTTGGTTCACAAGTCGGTGATCGGGATGGGTTTAAAGTCCATTTGAATCTCTAACGGTGAGATACCCAATTCCCTTCTAATACAACGTTCAGTGTTCAAAAAGGCGCGCCATAGCGTGCGCCATGGCGCGATATGGCGCAAGACGCGTCTCCGCCGTTACGAAATGGCCCATAACGTTTCTGTAAGGCGTGGCTCACGCTATGGCGCCTTAAGGCGCGCCATGACACGCCACGGCGCGCGTTTTTTCTAAGACGTGATTTTTTTTTCAAATTTTTTTTTTAATTTTTGATTTTTATTATCTTTTGTGTTTTTACATTTTTAACTTTAGATTTAACATTTTTATAGATTTATCTAATCACATCACTCATAGTTTCACGAAGTCATAAACGTTATGGACTCACGATTAAAACGAAGTTGTAAAATTATTTTTCTAAGTTTTATTTTAAATATTCAATCAAAAACTATTTTTATACTAGTAATTTATATGATTTTTCTTCTTCTAATATGAATGTACATTCTTTAATATCATTATTTGATTGGAATAATATATATAAAACATATACGTATATATATAATTTTGAACATGACATACAAATTTGCCGCCTTATGTCACGCCTTGAAAAACGCCGCGTCCTCGCCGTGGCTTGTAAGGCTTAAGGCTTGACCTCGCCGCCACGCCTCACGCCATTTTGAACCTTGACAACGTTAGAAGTTGAATTGAATGGGAAATCTCACTCTAAGGGATTGGAGCACAAGATAATCATCCCAAGGTATGTGCTCGGTACTGCAAGCGAGGAGGTAATTGTTCTTTTGTAAAATGCATGTGCAGGTGCATGATGAAAGGAACTACCTATATGAGTGCGAAGTGTGGCCGCTTCAAGAAGCTTGGACTTAGCTTTGATGCACTCGCGAATGGATAAGGACACACGGCCTGTATAGTGTCAAGTTTAAACTTTAGAGAATTTTTTAAATTCATGTGTATGTTATTTTCTGGTACTCAAATGGGTTGAAGGGTTCAATCCATAGGACACCCGGATTCTCGAGTATTTTAAATGTGTAATGTACTAAGATGGAAATTCAATCTTTTAGATATTTTCATTTACGCATGAGTTTGTTTGCTATATTAATTTTGTTTGTGAATCAAGGATTGCACTAAAATGGGGGAGGAATGTTGGTGATTTTAGTGAAATCATCGGTCATTTTGTGTAATTGGATTCACAAGATAATAATGGGGTTTGTAGCTAAGCTATAACACGAGTTAGGAGGTGTGGAGTGCACACTCGTGTAAGCTAACTATGAGTCGGGATTGTTGGACAGTCATTTGGTGTTTGAGGGAGGAAACAGTGGCTCTCGCGGGTTGTGTCGCGGGTTCACCCGCGTGGTGTAATGTTTCGTGTGGGGGACAGTGGCTCACGCGGGCGCGGCTACCCGCGTGACGCACTGTTGCAGGTGCGGTTTTGTAACCCCCAACATTCCTTTTGTAACTCCCAATCAGTTGTGTAACCTACACCATTATGATTAATTAACAATCAATACCATTAATTGGATGATTATTATCATTAATATTATAGCATCAATTACAATTCTCTATGTGTTTAAATAGGATCGTTTTCTGCCTAAAACGATACCGGTGAATTTCAGATTATCCTCGAGTGAACTTCGTGATACTCAGGCAGAATAGGGTCAAAATATCACTTAAGGAAAGCGAGCTCTTACGCGATCTCAGATTCATATCCAAATTCCGAATACTCTCCTCTCTCTCGATACCCATCGATTTTCTGCAGACACCCGAATTCCCTAACAATTCACAGATTAAAACACAATCTCAACCACCGATTAATAATGAATTCACACAGTCTCTATAATCACAAGATCTTCACAATCACAATTGAAAGTTGAACCCACTAATTTGTTGCAACCAATCACCTTAATATTGAGCTCACAAAACAGCCGTCGAAATCGATTTTAATTGAACTCTTAGGGACCGGGGTCTAACAAACCTGGGCCGGTGACCGGGGTCTCACAAACCTGGGGACCGGGATGTCACAAATCGGGGACCGAAGAACCGAGAGTTTACAAACCCGGGGACCGGTATATACCGGGGTTAGGTACCGGGCGGGGAGAGGTCGGGCGCGGAGAGGCCGGGCGATTAAGGCCCCGGGCGATGGAGGCCCCGGGCGTTGATGGCACCGGGAGCCGGAAAACCGGGCTTTAGCTTGACTCCGGGCGATAGTGATTGATATATATATATATATATATATATATATATATATATATATATATGCGATGTATATATATGAAATCAACGCCGTCACCGATCACTTTCTAAACCACAAAACTTTGCTGATCAAAATTTTATTAATCACAAAACTCAAACGCACTAACCACTTAAAATTCCAGCAATTAAAAAAAACTTAGTATTTTATCACCCAAACCCCGGATGCAAAACTAATAAAGCGGCCGATTACACAATCAATTCCACCGACCCACGATGAAGAACCTACCAATCACAAATTGAAATTACAAACTTATGGATCTCAATTTAATACCTCACGACCGTCGAACTAAAATTAAACTTATCCACCCCGGGAAAGAATTATCACGGATAGACAAGGAACCGGGAAAGATCGGGAGTTCGAAGAACCTGGGGTTTCGTATTCTTCGACTAATGAGGCGACAACTCAACAAATCGACCAAAAACAACTTTTTAAACTCAAAATTAAACACTGATTTTGCCTTTTAAACACAAACACATATTCAATTTAATCCATAAACAACTTAAAATTCAAACTTTAATAAATCGATTTTGATGAACAGAATATAGCGGCCAAACCATAAACTCGAGTAAACAGTAGAAGTCGATAGAGGGATTTAGACAAACCTGTTGATCGTATCGAACAAAAATTAATTCGATCACGCTCTGATACCAATTGTAGATCTCAGATACAGTGCAACCAACAAGATAATAATCAATAACACGCAATGATTGATCCACAACAACTAGTCATATGATTGATAATCAATAAAGGGTTTAGGTTTACAGAGAGAATTTTTTATCAGAGAATGTAAACCTTACGACTAGCTTTCTATCAATGATTTCTTCTCTAACCTAATTTTCAACTAAACAAATGAATATAGATATTAGGCGTATTAGGCGTAATGGGCTTGAGGCCCATTTACACAAATAACTATCAAACAATTACAATTCGACCCCTTATAAATGCGTTATACAACTTTCAACGCACTAGGACTTTCAGTCCTAACAAATGATATTAAAACTATAACAGATATAATATATAATAAAAATAAAATTCAAATATCCTCATTTTAAAAATAAATGTATTGAAATTGTCGTCTCTGTATAATCGATAATTCTTAAAAGTTTTTACAATAATAATGATATTAAAACTAAAGCAGATATAATATATAATAAATAATTAAATCCAAAAATATTCAATATTAGGCTCATTTCGAAGGTATCGAAGAGACGGTTATAATGGTGTAACTTGTTTAAATTAAAACGTATTTTTAATGCATTTTAGTTAATATACGATTATGTGTTAATATGACGAAAGTGTAAAATGAAAAATAGAAAAATAAAGGTATAGAGTAAACTAACTAAATAACTATAGAGGTATAAAATGTAAATATTTATAATCGATCTTTTACCCCAATCCTGGGATATGCCTAAATTCAATTAAAATTTTCACCCCCAACCCTGGGATATCGCCCTAAATCCCGGGGTAACCCCTCTATTTCTCAAAAAATTTGAAAACCCCGGGATGGGTCGAATCCCGGCCATGGATCCCGGCCTAAGTGGGTATTTCGGCAAAACGGTAGAGATTTAGGGCAATACGGTAATATATGTTTGAAATACTGGCTTTTCTATTAAATTCACATTTGTTTATATAGATTATCTATAAAAAATGGAATTCAATTCCATTCTAAATGCTACAAACCAAACACACCAAAGATTCTAAATCCAAATCCCTCCAATTCTAAATCCTTCTACGAAATCCAAATACCTCAAAACCATTGCATCAAAACAAACGCCCCCTAGGGATTTGGGTAGCAATCCTTGCTTAGTTTATTATTATAAAAATTAACGTAATATTTTTTTAGTATCTATTATGATCAGAAAAATATACCTGAGAAGTCTACACAAGTTGACAAAAACATTTAAAAATTCAAATCAAAATTCCAAGACTTAGCAAAACCATAAACCACTCTACAAATTTCTCAATTAAATTTTTTATTATAAGACTTTTTAAGAGTTAAATCCAATCAACTTTGATGAAGAAATTTCCATCATCAATCTTCTTTTTTTGATGCATCAAGTATGCACTTGAAAAGCCTACCCAAGTTGCCAAAAACATTTAAACATCCAAACTCCAATCGAAAGACTTAAAAATACCATAAATCATTTTACAATTTCTCACTAAAAATATTATTATCAGACTTTTCAAGACTTAAGGGCCGTTTACCAAACGCTTACCCGGGTAAGCGCTTACCAAGTCATATTACCTTATGGATGAAGATGTCAATGACAAAAATCTTACCCGGTAAGAGCTAAGGCAAGGACCAAAAGTCTTACCCTGGTAAGTGATGACGAAAACTCTTACCACGGTTAGCGCTTATCGGGAAAATTGTTGCATACGATACCGTTTTGGTGGACTAAAATCTTACCCGGTAAGTAAGTGATAGCGTTAAAATTTACCGGTAAGCGCTTATCGGGAAAATTGTTGCATACGATACCGTTTTGGTAGACTAAAATCTTACCCGCTTAGTAAGTGATAGATTTTAATTTTATTGGTAAGCGCTTATCCAGGTAAGCGTTTGGTAAACGGCCCTTAAATTCAATCAACTTTATTGAAAGAAGTTTTCGTTATCAGCCTTGTTTATTGTTGCATAAATTAAATTTGGAAATTCTACACAAATCAAGAAATAAATTGAAGTTTGGGGACTATCCAATACCAATTGCTCCTTGGAAGTGACAATTAAAAAAATTCTTCACTTTTCCTTACAAAGTCTACTATACAGTGACAAAATTGAATTATATTATTGTTGAAGACCATAAAGACTTGAACCAACATTATTGTCATTGTCTAATACGTTCCAAATTTCCGATTGATACCACTAAGTGGTGGAAAACAAAATTCCAACGAATTGACAACATAAAGTCTATACATTCACATGCATATGTCGGATCACAAGATATCTAATAGTTCATCAATTTTAAGATATTATTTTTTTTCTATACATTACAACAAAGAATGGTCGTTCCAATCTTTTTAGAGGTCCAGTTACACCATTATCAATGGCGAAGAGTAACAATATTATATTAAAGTTACCCGCTTCGACAGTCTCTACAGGACCATTCAACTATTCAGAGTGGGCAGATTAATGAATAGCTCAAATAAACTTGTAACACTTTCTCTCTCTAAACAAAGAACACGTATGATATTATGACAGATCTTTCACGCACAACATAGGGTCATATCCCTATTTATACACAAGGGACAAACTCTCACACCACAGGAACGCGCATACAACTAAAACACTTACAATACTAAGCACTCACACTACTACAAAACACACTATTTTTGACTTTGACTTTTATTATAGTTGACTTTGACTTTCTGCTTGAGAGTTGACTTGAGCTTTGACTTGTTTGACTTTCAGTCTTCAGACTTCATGATCTTGTATCAAAAAAATATATGCTCTAACAATCTCCCACTTTGGATTCAAGATCATCTTTAAAAAATTTTGCAAATCAATCTCCTCCTTTAAGCACAAAAATACAATCTCCTCCTTTGCAGAATTTTAGCAAGATAGTCTTCACAATTTTCTGTAATCTCCCCAACGTCTGTCTTTAGAAACAGTAACAATCTCCCCCTAGAATGGTTGGAAACCTCTTTCAGACATTTGGAAAGAAATTATTTTCAGGTTTAGCTTAGATTGCTTCAACAAATTATCTTCAAAGAAAATTTCAGTAGAAGCTGTTGTGTTTTCAGAAACCTTTGAACTTTCGCTTTCGCTTTCAGCTTACAACTATCTTCAACAATATTTCTTCAAACTCAGCTGTCTTGACACAAATTTTTTCTTTCAGCTCCAACTTTACTTTATCAAACCAACAAAACTGTTTCAAATTTTCTTCAGTCAACATTTCTTGCCAAATAACTTCTCTCCCTTTTTGATGATTCGAGCACTAAAATCATCAAAACTTTTACCAATAAATGTTATCATCTGACCTAACCACTGATTATTGAAAGAGCCTCTGATTATCCGTGGATCCAAAAAGATATTCATCTGAATCTTTGCAAATTCAAACAAATTATGAATGTAACACCTGAATCAACAAATGAATCAGTTAAGATGCATGTCAGTAGCACAAAGCCACTGTGTAACGAATACATATTGGAAAGGAGCTTTTTGATGTTCACTACCCCAGGTCTTCCATTCAATCATCGAAACACCACAAAGATACTTCTATGAACGTTGTGACAAGAAAACGAATTCCTTGTGTGTTTGTGCAAGTATTTGAAAGAATTAAGCACAAATGATTGCTTTTCTATAGGCTCAAAATTGTGTAAACCATTGAGACAATAATAGTTAAACACAAACTCGATTGTGCATGATCGAAGTGCGAATGTCGGGCAGACTTCCTTCTTTTTCAATATCCAGATTTTCCAAATGAAAACCAGATAGATTATGTGTTGTGTCCCCTTGAAAATATGAAACATTTTCTTGTTGAGAAGAAAATGAGTAGCTGGTGGGGTTCTTAATCAAGAGTTGGCATGGGCTAGTTGCATGTTTCAATGATGTTCACGAAGAATTGTGAAACGCCAGAAATGTGGCTGCTCGGCTCAGAAAAAGTAGGTGCAAAGTTTGATATTCTTTTACTCTATTCTCACACCCTCTTTCTTTTAATCATTAAAGCTCACTTCTAACCAAACTCTCTTTTCCATTTTGCCTCATTTCACAACCCACACTGAGTTGTTTTTGACTCCTCACACTCGATCACTTAAGGATTAACTTCTTGGATAGGAAACACTGGTTAACGTGAATCCATAGAAGTGTCAGTTAAGCTCACACAATGAACCCATGTTTTTCCCTAACAGAACATGTTGCTCAACTGGTTTAATTATATCAGTTAAAGTACAAATATAATATATATAAGTCAGATGTATGTATGCTCATAGATGTAATCATGAAGATTTGAGCATTTTAAACATTGAAAGTATTTCAATCAAGGATATTGAATGAATGAAAAGAATACAAGAAACTTGTTTGAAAATCTGACATTGTATGAAAATAGATCAAAATCAAATGATTTATCAATTAAAGCTTAGGTCAGAAAAAATTGGATGTTGTCTATACGAACCAAAATATAGACATTCTCGAAAGAAACGTTTCGAAATGAAATCAACGCTCAAAATTTGAAGTTCAATCGGGGTGTCTTAGCATCAAAAATTTGTTTCAATTTAGAGACATGGTAAGAACATTTTCAACAGAAAGTTAAACCGGTGTGTGTGAATACTTGACAGTATATAGAAAAGATAATACACAAGTATTTATCTTTGGAAACACACAATTTATAAGCATTGAAGTACAAGTAACATGAAAACATTTAAAATCACACTTCTATATTCATGAAATCATTTAAGAATCAGAAGTGGTTTGAACATTTTAAGAACATGTTTTCATATCTGAAAGTTGTCCTTCTTTCAGATACTGATGAGATTAAGTTTAGAGATAAACCTTTTTCGCTCAGTTTAACTCTCATTAAATCAGCTCAAAAAGTCATATAAGATATGATCGTTTAAGCTTCCTCTCAATTTGAAAAAAAAAATCACAAAGTCGTCAAAGTACACAGTTTATTCACAATCATTTATTGAAAAATAAAATGACAGAAAGCAGGAAAACTTTTATAGTACGAGTTTTGATCAGATGTAATCAGAAATCATATTCCTTACTCCTTATGTCTTATACTCCCCCTGCAAATATGCATTAGAAAATTTATCAGTTAAAAATATATGCAGAAATTATTAGCTCCCCCTCAAAAGAATGTAGATCATCTAATCTTGTAGCATCTCACACTCCCCCTGAGATCATGAACAGTTTTAAGTAAAGATATCTTTCAGAATAAAATAAAGAAATGAAAAAAATAACAATAATAGGTAATCAAAGATTATGTCTTGAGATTTAACATTCCAAGTTTTGAAACGAGAAAATTAAATCTCTTTTCATCTAAGGGCTTGGTAAATAAATCAGCAAGCTGATAATCAGTGTTTACAAAATAAAGTTCTATTGTACCTTTTTCCACATTATCTTTGATAAAGTGATATCTTACGTCGATGTGTTTGGTCTTAGTATGCTGAATAGGTTTAGCAGATACATCAATTGCGTTCTTCGAGTCAAAGTATATCGGGATCTTGTTGAACTGGAAACCATAGTCTCGAAGTTGTGTCCTCACCCACAATACTTGAGAGCAGCAACTGGCAGCAGCTACATACTCTGCTTCAGCAGTCGAAGTGGAAACAAAAAGTTGTTTCTTTGACGCCTAGCTTACGAGTTTGTCTCCAAGAAATTGAATGTGACCCGGTGTACTCTTCCTATCTAACATACAACCTGCATGATCTGCATCTGAGTAGTCTGTCAGTTCAAAACTAGTATCCTTAGGATACCACAGACCAAGATATGCAGTGCCCTTTAGATATCGAAAAATACGCTTAACTGCAGACATATGGGATTCTTTAGGAGAAGCCTGATATATTGCACATAAACATGTAGAAAACATAATATTTGGCCTACTTGAAGTTAAATACATCAAAGAACCAATCATACCTCTATAGGTTCTAACATTGACAGCTTTACCCGAAGGATCAGTGCCAATCGTAGTTCTTGGTGCCATTGGTGTTCCGATAGGTGTATAATTTTCCATTTTAAATTTTCTCAGAATATCGAAAATGTACTTTGATTGATTAATAAAAATCCCCGTTGAAAACTGTTTGACTTGTAATTCAAGAAAGAAATTCATCTCTCCCATCATACTCATCTGAAATCTAGACACCATGAGGTTAGAAAAATTCTTACAGTATTTTGGATTTGTTGAGCCAAATATGATGTCATCCATATATATCTGGATTAAAATAATATCCGCTTTTTCCTTTTTAATAAACAAAGTAATATCGATCTTACCTTTTGAGAAACCGGACTTGAATGGGAATTTAGATAAGACATCGTACCAGGCGCGAGGGACTTGTTTTAGTCCATAAAGAGCTTTGTCGAGAATGTAGACATGATTCGGTTTCTCTTGATTGACAAACCCTTCAGGCTGCGAGACATAAACTTCCTCCTTGAGAATGCCATTAAGAAAGGCAGTCTTCACGTCCATCTGGTAGACATTGAAGTTCTTGTGGGCAGCATATGCAAGAAACATCGTAATAGCTTCGATGTGTGCCACTGGAGTGTAAGTCTCATCATAATCAATGCCTTCCTCTTGCCTGTATCCCTTAGCCACAAGTCTTGCTTTATTTCTGATCACGATACCATATTTGTCCTTTTTGTTTTTGAATACCCATTTTGTACCGATAATAGTGTTTCCTTCAGGCTTAGGTACAAGTCTCCAGACTTTAAGTGATTCAAACTGATTGAGCTCCTCTTGCATCGCAGTTACCCAATCCGAGTCAGCTAGAGCTTCAGATACGCGTGTAGGCTCTATCTTACTCAGGAATGAGTCAAGCATACACATGTTTAATGTAGCAGACCTCGTTTGCACCGGTTTTGATGGATCTCCAATAATATGGCTTATCGGGTGCTCTTTGGTCCACTTGTGTTCATGAGTGAGTGGATTTGATATAGATTGATCATGTTCGTCATCTAGAAATCCACTTTCAGCTTCATCAGTTTCTTCAGGGAGTGGTTCTGTTGAAGTATTTGGTGCAAAATCTTCAGTTGGTACAACAGTTTTTGGCTGTTGATTAGTCGTTTCAATGCAACCAACTGAGTCAGAAACTTCTGGTTCTTCATGAATGTTTACGTCTTCAACTATTGGAGTAAGTGTTTGAACTATAATTTCTTGTTGAACCGGGGAGCTTGATTCAGTAGATATATCTAAAGTGGTTGGTTGATTTCTCCTTGAATCTTCTAATCTGTCAACCACAACAGGTTTAGACACTCTAGTTCCAAGAAATTCGTCATAAAACAATTCAAACAATAGATCTAAATCAGATAAATGAGATGTCGACGATGACGCTTCATCTGATTTATTTGCAGTAGGCACAGGTTCTGGACTGATCTGCCCAGAAGCTAGTACATCAGTAAGTACGGGTTCTGAACTGGTTTGTTCAGAAGCCAACTCTTCATCGAATGTGACATTTACACTCTCAATCACAGTCTTTGACTTCTTCAGGTACACTCTGTATGCTGCAGGCGTTTGAGAATATCCAATGAAGATGCCTTCGTCAGCCTTCGGTCCGAACTTGTTCAAGCTCTTTCTGTCATTTAAAATGAAACACCTGCATCCAAAAACATGGAAGTGTTTAATGCTAGGTGTACGATTATTTATTAACGCATAAGGAGTTTTACCAAACCGGCGATGTATTATGGAACGATTATGTGTATAGCACGCAATCAATACAGCTTCTGCCCATAGAAACAGAGGTAGATCAGATTGACTCAGCATAGTACGAGCAGCCTCGACTAGCATTCAATTACGCCTTTCTACTACTCCGTTCTGTTCTGGCGTTCTGGTAGCAGAATATTGATGTGTTATCTCGACCGATTCGAGATAATCTTCAACAGTTTTTTTTTTAATTCTGTGCCATTATCAGTTCGTAGAAGCTTGACTTGCTTTTGCAGATTAACTTAGGTAGTCTTTAAGAATGTGATGATGACTTCGGGCGTCTCATCTTTTGATCTTAGAAATTTCACCCATGTGTACCGCGAATAATCGTCCACAATAACTAGTACGTATTTCTTGCCGTTAATACTTTGCATACGCATAGGACCGCAGAGATCCATATGCAACAACTCCAGAGATGAACTTGTACTTGGTTCTGGCTTCGGCTTATGTGCGACTCTCTTCAGTTTACCTTTCTCGCACGCTGCGCACAGATGTTCTTTGACGTATTTAAGCTCAGGAAGTCCATTCACCAATTTGTCCGTGACCAGTTTGTTTATGTAACGAAAATTTAGGTGAGAAAGCCTCCGGTGCCATAACCAACTTTGTTACAGCGAGGCTTTTGATAGTAAACAAACCTCATTGTTAGTCTGGACTTTTGACAAGTTTATCGTGTAAAGGTTAGACTTTCGAGTGCCGACTAATAGTTCCTTACCGTCTTCAGTACGCACAGAACAACTCCTAGCCTTGAAATTTACCTCTAAGCCTTTGTCGCAGAACTAACCAATGCTAAACAGATTGTGTCCTAATCCTTCCACGTAGCTCACCTTCGTAATCGTCACGTTGTCATGAATCACATCACCATAGCCCAGAATAGGTGAAAACTATTCGTTGTTCAATCTAACTGTCTCGCAATATTTTTCTGTATAATTAGATAAAATATCTTTCTGCCCGGTCATATGCTTGGAGCAACCAGAATCCAAGTACCACATATGACGGGTCTGCACATGAGAAATCAGGGAACAACAGATTTAGGTACCCATTTAAATCTGGGTCCTACAATGTCAGCACAAGATTTCGGCACCCATTTAAATTTGGGCCCGCTTTTCTTTTGAAAATCATTTAAAGCATTAGAATAATAAAAATATACATGATATGTGCCAAACCAAACATCAGAATATTGTCGAGACGTATAATCATTTCTTTTATAATTAGAAGATTTTCTAGCAAACGGAGATAATTGAAACAATTGCTTTATTGAATATTTATTGTAAGAAGATACAAGTTTTTGTTTATTGAAAGCAATATTCTCAACTATATCAGTAGTACTAGATGTTCCTCTATTACAATCAGAAATAACCGAAGATGATTTAACAGTCTCTTCAACCTTCTGCTTTGGTAGCCATGCTGATTTAACTCCAGTATTTTTCTTTTTCACATCTGAAACATGTGAAACTTTAGAATTAGAACTGTGAGTTTTAAATGATAGCTTCTTCTTTGGCTTACCAGTGGTTTTCTATTTCTGTAAATGCCTAGATTTCTTTTTCTTACCTTTGGCACTCTTGGAATTCACAGAAACTGGTTCATCAACTTTCGTTGATGTTTCACCTTTCTCGTACACATTTGGTAATCCGAAAGAGTTTATGACAAACTATAAATGATCAGGAAGTTTAGCATTAAAATCAAATTGACCAACACAGTCATCTAACTCACCTTCAGAGTTTAAGAAATCAAACTCTACATCAAGCAGACCAGAAATGTCATCAGATTTTGATGCTTTGAAAGGTTTAGAAATTACAAAAATTTTAAACACAGTGGAGAACACAGTTTGTTATAAATCCATCAAAATTATTTTTTCGGCTAGAGTATTCTCGAGTTCAGAAATTTTACTTTCCAACATGAGAGGAGGTACATAAATCTTACCTTCGATAGGCTTAGCCTCCAACTCTTTTGAAGAATAACTCTCAAAATAGTCATTAGAAAGAAATTTTGATTTATCAGAACTGTAACTATAATTCAACTTCTCATAACGAAATGGAAGTTGCATTTTAGTTGTGTTCTTCCTTTTATCCTTTTCTTTAGCTTCATCCTCGTCAGACAATTTAGTCCACTTAACCTTGAGTTTGGGGTATTGTGGTGCCAGTTTTAAAAATCCAAAATCATAAAGCGCAGACACATTAGAAATACCTTTTTTGAGGTAGTGTGGGTTCTCGTAACCAAGTCCCCAACACTCACTACTCTCTTTAGGTTTGTTCAGATGAATAGTGTGTTCAGTTTGACCTAAACCGTAAAGCTTTTCCTGCAAAACATTCAACTTGTCAGTTAAAGATTTATTTTCTTTTGAAAGTGATGAACACTTTTTAGCAACCTCTTTTGATTCAAATTGACACAGTTTATACTTTGAAGTAGTTTCAGCTAATTCTTTGTGAATTATAGTCTTCTCTTTAGCGCTGGTATCAATATTTTTATGTAAGGCTTCAATCAATACATTCTTCTTGCTAAGTTTCAATATTGAATGATCGTTTTCTTTATTGATACCTCTTTCGCATTTAAAGTTAGACTTTAATTCCTGAAGTTCAATCATCATAGCTTGCATAGCATTAAGAAAATCAGATTTAGACATATCACATACCTCTTCGTTGTCCTCTTCTTCAGAATCAACTTCAGCTTCCATCTATATCTTACCCATGAAGCACAAATGGCCTTTCTCTTGTTTCTCTTCTTCCTCGTCTGAATGATCGAGCCAGAACTCATCCTCCACCATAAGTGCCTTGCCAGCCTCCTGTTGCTTGGCCAAGAGCATCTTGTTCTGTAATACTCGGAGTTTCGGACTTTGGGCTTTCGGCAGTCCTTAGCAATATGTCTGAGTTTGCCATAGTTGTAGCATTTTGTAGGTTCTGGCTGTTTCTTCTCTTCAGCTCTGTACTGCTTCTCATCAGACGTCTTCTTCTCTATTCTCTTTCCTTCAACTCTCTCCTTGTGTTCATAATTTCTGGAACCAGAAGAATACCTCTGACTGTTTGAGCTAGGCTTTTTGTAGAACTTTTTCTGAAAGGCTTTGGTCAACATCAACATAGCCTACTTTAAGTTCTCACGGTCATCATAATCAGAATTATCTTCACTCTCCGTCTCTTCCAACTCAGAAACTATGACCTTCTTTTTTTTTCAAACTTACAGACTTTTTCTTGACAACCAAGGCAATAGGATCAGAAACCACCTTCTTAGCCTTTTTCTTTTTCATTTTTTATCTCCTCTACCTCTTCTTCGTTTTGCCTGAGAGTCTCATAAACCTCATGGAGTGGAATCTCGTTCAGATGTTTCATCTGTTTCATTTGTCTTGTAAATCTTTTCCACTCAGGCTGGAGGATGATGAGGAATTTGACGTTAAGTTCAATCTGTGACTTCTTTACTTTGTTCTAGCTGAGCTCATCCAGTAAAGTCACAAATCTGTCATAAGTTGCCTCCAAAGTTTCACCCTCTTTAGCCTTGAGCTCTTCAAAATTGTTAAGGCAGTTGGAGACTTTGAGCTGGTTTCCGATCTTTGATCCGAGCATCATCTTCTCTAACTGATCCCACATTTACTTGCCCGTAGCATTGTAGCTATCAATATTTACGTAAATCTCATTAGGTATGCCTTGGAGAATAAAAGATCTAGCCAGTCTATCAGCCTTATATCTTCTTCTTTGCTCATCGGTGTACTCCTCAAGTGGTAGAGGGTACTCTCTCTATTCATCTTCTCCATTCTCTCCTGCAACAGTGAGTGTCTTTGTCGGAGGTTTCATGATTCCTTCCTTCAAAGAAATTCTGATGTAATCCCCCAAATCATTTCTATTTATGAAGTCCAGAAAACGATCTTTCCATTGCTCATACTCTCATTTGAAGAGTATCAGTGGCTTTACGTCTCTTCCGATCACGAGAGCTTCTCGGGAAGTCATCTTTGGCTTTACACTGCTTTTTATGATCATCAAAATTCAGATATAAAAGTGGATCTACAAAAATCAAACTCAGTCAGATTTCAGATAAAAATCAGAAAATTTACTAAGTATAAAACGCGCATGACAAAGAAAAAAATACTTCGCGCAAGAGCCTTTATGCGAGTTTTGAACTTCACGTACAAGGAAGGCTATGAGAACTCACTTCTAACACACAATGATGTGCGAGTTTGTGCTTTGCGCACAACAAAGATTGCGAGAACCAAAGTTCGCGCAAGCAGGCTTATGCGAGTTTTAGATTCGTGCATGACACTGTGTGCGAGTTCTATTACTTCTCGCAAAGCCTTGCGAGTATATGACTTAGAATTTTTTTTGAAAACAAGTTCGCGCTAAATGGAAACACGCAAAAAGAATAACTTCTCGCAGGGACAACTTCGCGCACGACACTGATAGTAAACAGTGTAAACTCGCACCTAGAGATGTGCGAGTTTCTACTTCTCGCACACAGCTCTTAGCGAGTTCTTCAAAAACTTGTGAATTCTTCAGTTAGCGTGTACTTGGTCTGCGAGTTCTTCAAATCTAGCGAGTTCTTGACTTAGCCGAACAAAAACTTCATTTTTCAACCTGAAATCGATGCAAAACTTCTCCAATTGACCTGAAACTTCGCAGGATTGCTCAGAAACCGTTTTCGAGCAGATTACAACACTTGAATTTCAAAATCAAACACAAAACATTACAATTTTGATCTATCACAGACTCGAACTAAACTTTTCTACGAATCCAAAATTCACATAAATCTTTTGTGAATTGGGCAACACAATATAAACAGAAAATGATCTAGATGTAAAATCGAACACAATGGCAACCAAAATCAGATCTAATACAAAACTAGTTTGCAAAAATCAAACTTCCACAGTCGACTAGCGAGTTCGTCCAAGAAATTTCTAAATTTGATCCAACAATTCTGAATTTCGTATTCTCTGATACCAATTATTATCCCAGATAACAATGTAAACAAGATGACAAAAGTAATTTCAATCAATTTCCATTTTCATTATGATCAAGAAATCGATACAGTGAATGCTCTCAACACTTTTCTCTCTAAACAAAGAACACGTATGATATTATGACAGATCTTACACGTACAACATAGGGTCATATCCCAATTTATACACAAGGGACACACTCTCACACCACAGGAACGCACATACAACTAAAACACTTACAACACTAAACACTCACACTACTACAAAACACACTACTTTTTACTTTGACTTTTATTACAGTTGACTTTGACTTTATGTTTGAGAGTTGACTTGAGCTTTGACTTGTTTGACTTTCAGTCTTCAGACTTCATGATCTTGTATCCAACAAATATATGCTCTAACAAAACCCGATAATTGACGGGAGCATAACAATTTGACTTTGAAAATATCATTACTTAACCATCTGTTGATAAATGATATTATGTAGTTCAATTAAAATTAGAGGAAATAATATAATCATGATTAAGAAAGTATAAATAATTAAATATAATACACCAAAATATTTGCATATTTATATTTTTTTTTAAAAGGTTCGAACTCATAATCCTAAAGTCTGTTGATAAATGATATCTTTTTTTCCATGTAATTAAATATGTTATGATAATCTATGGGTGTTTCGTTGACAGAATGAAATTTGATAGAATTGTAATTCGTCGAAATAATTCGACTTTGAAGTAAAATTGATATGAAATTGTAAAAAGAAAACCATGACAATTTAGTGATTATTTGTATCAAATCTCATACTAATTCAACAAATCCTGACACATTAATTCGTATATATTTCTGATATTTAATAATATAACTAAATCCAAAAATATTCAATATTAGACTCATTTCGAAGGTATTGACGAAACTATTACAATGGTATAATTTGTCAAAAATAGAAATGTTTTTTAATGCATTTTAGTTCATATACATTATTTATGTTTATATGAAAAGAGCTTAAAATGAAAAATAAAAAAGTAAGAGATTAAAATTAACTACATACCTAATTATAAGGGTAGTAAATATAACGTATAAATTAAAAATATTAAATTAAGGAGAGGCTTAAGGAGGAGTGAATGTGGGTGTGCTTAAACTGCGTCCAGATACATATTTAGGTGGAAAATACTGAAGTCGGTCCACCAGAAGACGTGGCATGCTAGTTATTTATCTATATACTATATTATAAAGCAGAGATAAAACAACTCTTAAATACAAATTATTAGGCATAAGGTACCATTATTTTATGCAAGATTTTAAAAATCTCTTAATTTACAAGTATCAAATCACAAAATACATATTACTACTGTAGGCTTCTAACACCCCCCCCCCCCCCCAATTTGATATATGCGGGACCTTCTTTTTATACAGACTTTTCCATGTATCACTATTAATTAATATATTATATTATTATAATTTTGTTTTAATTATATTATTAAATATGTAATTGATATTTTTTTCTAGATGTCATTAAAATATATAAGATAATCATTAAATTTCAACAAAATTTATAAAAAAAGCATTATCACTTTCTCAAAACCATCCAAAATCGTACTGTAAATCGACAGAAAAACAAAAATTAAAATGAAACATTAAAATCGGGATGTATGTCGCTGCATTGTGCGAGTACGCTTCTATATATTATAAAGCACGGATAAAAAAAGTCTTAAATACAAATTATTAGGCACAAGGTACCATCATTTTATGCAAGATTTTAAAAATCTCTTAATTTACAAGTATCAAAGCACAAGATACATATTACTACTGCAGACTTTTAACATACATTAATGTGGTATGTGCAGGACCTTCCTTTTATGCAGATATTTTCATGTATCACTATTAATTAATATATTATATTACTATAATTTTGTTTTAATTATATTATTAAATATGTAATTGGTTATTTTTTTCTAGATGTCATTAAAATATATAAGATAATCATTGAATTATAACAAAGTAATTAATTTTATATAGAAAACATTATATTATTAAGCCTAAATTAAACAAATTTATAAAAAAACATTATCACTTTCTCAAAACCATCCAAAATCGTACTATAAATCGAAAAAAAATAAAATAAAACATTAAAATCATGATATATCTCGCTACATTGCACGAGTATACTTCTAGTTTATTATATGTAAAGATGTATATACGTTAACAAGAAAGACAAAAAACTAAAAACAAATTAAGAAGAAGCCATTTAGATCCATAACACACCATTAAATAATATGAAATTCATACCTAATTATATTTATTTTAAAACCATAATTAAGATAATCACACACACATATATATATAATCTATATCTATACCATATTATAAAGCATGGATAAAAAACTCTTAAATACAAATTATTAGGCATAATGTATCATCATTTTATGCAAGATTTTAAAAATCTCTTAATTTACAAGTATCAAAGCATAAAATACATATTACTACTGCAGGCTTCTAACACCCACCAATTTGGTATGTGCAGGGTCTTCCTTTTATGCAGACATTTCCATATATCACTATTAATTAATATATTATATTAATATAAATTTGTTTTAATTATATTATTAAATATGTAATTGGTTATTTTTTATAGATATCATTAAAATATATAAGATAATCATTGAATTATTACAAATTACTTAATTTTTTTTTTGTATAAAAAATATTATATTATTAAGGCTAAATTAAAAAAAATTATTAAAAAAACATTATCACTTTCTCAAAACCATCTAAAATCGAACTGTAAATCGACAAAAAAATAAAATAAAATATTAAAATCGTGATGTATCTCGCTGTATCGCGCGAGTACGTTATATACGTATATTCTTTAGAAAAAGGGATATATATGGTACGTACCATATATAATAATATTTTATAAAAAAAGAAAGTTATTTTTTTACAACATATACATATCTCGTACCTTTTATAATAATATAGTTATTTTTTAATTATTTTTAAAATAATTAAATAAATATTAAACGATAATCATGATACTCTTTAAAAAAGAGAAAAGATATATCTACCTAATATCTAGTATATATTTTAGTGTATGTAAATATTTTTTGAACATATTTACACCACTAAACTAACATACCATATACAAATAAAAATAAAAATAAAAATAAAAATAAATTATATGTTTTTTCCATGGTTTTTAAAAGACACCCGTATAACAAGGTTTAAACCCGTATTAAAATGTTGAAATTTGTGTAAAAAAAATAACCGTCGAAATATTGTTTTTACACGGTTTTTGAAAAAATAACCGTGTAAAAAGACTTCCGGTCTTTTAACACGGATCCTCTTCCAAACCGTGTAGAAATATATATATATATATATATAGCCTTAGGTTCATTTGAGAAATGCTAAATATATGAGAAATAAAGAAGTAATCCTAGCCATTCATATGGTTAAGATCGACTTTGCCTGGTCAAAATATTACGGCTTTGACTGGTCAAAAATTGCGGCTTTGACGGTCAAAAGTTATGGCTATTCCAAAAATAGAAGGACAATTTCATAATTTTTACAAAATACACGGGACGAGTTCATATATGAACCTGTATGATTCATATATGAACTATATGTTCATATGTGAACCAGTATAATTCATATCTGAACTCTTTTAACTGATTCATATATGAACTAATTAACTGATTCACATATGAACTAATTAACTGTAGGTTCATATATGAATCAGTTAAACTAATTAACAGATTCATATATGAACCTTTGCGATTCACATATGAACTAATTAACTGAATCTCATATGAACTAATTAACTGATTCACATATGAACGTATAGTTCATATGTGAATCATACAGGTGCATATATGAACTCATCCTGCGTATTTTATGAAACTACCCCTCTACCTTCTATAGACCACGCAAGGAATTATCTGGTGCTTTGCGGTCAAAGCCACAAATGTTGACCTGATGAATGGTTAGGATTACTTCTTTATTTCTCATATATATTTATATTTACGCGGTTATTACAAAAACCGTGTAAAAAAATTTCGTGACCTTTTTAAACGGTTTTTTTTTCTTTTCAAATAACCGTGTAAGATGTTTACACACACTTTTACACGGTTATTGTAAAAATCGTGTAAAAATGTTTCGAGACCTTTTTAAGCGGTTTTTCTCAAAGAACTGTGTAAGATGATTACACATTTTTACACGATTGTTTTAAAAACCCATGTTAAACGGTATTCAAACCTTTTTACAAGGTTCTATTACCAAAAAACCGTGTAAAAAACCTTTAAAAAACACGGGTATATTTTTATAAGTTTTTTTTAGGGAATTTAATTAAAATGCCCTCCATTGAAAAATCAGAACCCAATATGCCCCAAATCTTGTTATTTTTGCCAAAATACTCCCTAGGTCCGCGTTTTTCACTGTTACACGCGGACTTGGTCCGCGTTTTGTCCGCGTTCTACTATTACACGCGGACTTGGTACGCGTTTGGCTTCAATGCACGGGGACGAGTGTTTGGGCCACGTTTTTCACTGTTACACGCGGACTTGGTCCGCGTTTTGTCCGTGTTTCACCCTATAAACGAGTATTTGGTCCGCGTTTGGCTTCCATTAACCGAGAAACGGCATTCACTATTCAACGCGGATCTGGGCCGCGTTTTTTACTGTTCAACGCGTACTTGGGGGCCGGTCCATAACATTGTTTAGGGTTTAGTAACAGATCAACGGTGTGGATTGATTAATTTATTAGGGTTTTATATGATACCTCCTATAAATAAGTGAGGTCCCCCCCATAACCCCACCACCATCACTCTCAAAGGGATCCCATCTCTTTCACTCTCTCAAATATATCGTGTATTACACACGCTCGGATCTCGGCTCGGTTGGTTAGCATTTATAAAAGTCGGATATGGGTCGACCACTTTCTTCGGTAAGTTTTCTTTAACCGCGTTTTAATTTTATATTTATTTTAGTGATTATGTGTTAATTTTAGAGTGTTGCGTTTATGTTGATAATATGTTAGAGGTTGATTTTAGAGATAGCGTTAATTTTAGGATTGCGTTAATTTTATAAAAATATTGTAGAGATTGCGTTAATCTTAGAGATTGCGTTTTTTTTTTGTATAAAAAAACTGTAGAGATTGAGTTTGTTTTAGAGATTGCGTTAATTTTAGAGATTGCGTTTTTTTTTTTGTATAAAAACTGTAGAGATTGGGTTTGTTTTACGGATTGCGCTCATTTTATAAAATAATTGTATAGATTGCGTTAATTTTAGAGATTGTGTTTTTTTTTTGTATAAAAAGTGTAGAGATTGGGTTTGTTTTAGGGATTGCGCTCATTTATAAAATAATTGTAGAGATTGCGTTTTTTTTTGTATAAAAACTGTAGAGATTGGGTTTGTTTTAGGGATTGCGTTCATTTTATAAAATTAATGTAGAGATTGCGTTAATTTTAGAGATTGCGTTTTTTTAATAAAAAAATTGTATATTATGCGTCAATTTTAAAGATTGGGCTTGTTTTAGGGATTGCGTTCATTTTATAAAATTATTGTAAAGATTGCGTTAATTTTAGAGATTGCGTTTTTTTTTTGTATAAAAAAGTGTAGAGATTGGGTTTGTTTTAGGGATTGCGCTCATTTTATAGTATAATTGTAGAGATTGCGTTTTTTTTTTGTATAAAAAAGTGTAGAGATTGGGTTTGTTTTAGGGATTGCGCTCATTTTATAGTATAATTGTAGAGATTGCGTTTTTTTTTTTGTATAAAAAAGTGTAGAGATTGGGTTTGTTTTAGGGATTGCGTTAATTTTATAAAAATATTGTAGAGATTGCGTTAATCTTAGAGATTGCGTTTTTTTTTTTTTTTTGTATAAAAAAACTGTAGAGATTGGGTTTGTTTTAGAGATTGCGTTAATTTTAGAGATTGAGTTTTTTTTTTTTTGTATAAAAACTGTAGAGATTGGGTTTGTTTTAGGAATTGCGCTCATTTTATAAAATAATTGTAGAGATTGCGTTAATTTTAGAGATTGCGTTTTTTTTTGTATAAAAAAGTGTAGAGATTGGGTTTGTTTTAGGGATTGCGCTCATTTTATAAAATAATTGTAGAGATTGCGTTAATTTTAGAGATTGCGTTTTTTTTTTGTATAAAAAAGTGTAGAGATTGGGTTTGTTTTAGGGATTGCGTTAATTTTATAAAAAAACTGTAGAGATTGGGTTTGTTTTAGAGATTGCGTTTTTTTTTTGTATAAAAAAGTGTAGAGATTGGGTTTGTTTTAGGGATTGCGCTCATTTTATAGTATAATTGTAGAGATTGCGTTAATTTTAGAGATTGCGTTTTTTTTTTGTATAAAAAAGTGTAGCGATTGGGTTTGTTTTAGGGATTGCGCTCATTTTATAAAATAATTGTAGAGATTGCGTTAATTTTAGAGATTGCGTTTTTTTTTTGTATAAAAAAGTGTAGAGATTGGGTTTGTTTTAGGGATTGCGTTAATTTTATAAAAAAACTGTAGAGATTGGGTTTGTTTTAGAGATTGCGTTAATTTTAGAGATTGAGTTTTTTTTTTTTTTTTTTTTTTGTATAAAAACTATAGAGATTGGGTTTGTTTTAGGGATTTCGCTCATTTTATAAAATAATTGTAGAGATTGCGTTAATTTTAGAGATTGCGTTTTTTTTTTGTATAAAAAAGTGTAGAGATTGGGTTAATTTGTTTTAGGGATTGCGCTCATTTTATAAAATTAATGTAGAGATTGCGTTAATTTTAGAGATTGCGTTTTTTTAATAATTTTTTTGTATAAAAACTGTAGAGATTGGGCTTGTTTTAGGGATTGCGTTCATTTTATAAAATAATTGTAGAGATTGCGTTAATTTTAGAGATTGCGTTTTTTTTTTGTATAAAAACTGTAGAGATTGGGTTTGTTTTAGGGATTGCGTTCATTTTATAAAATTAATGTAGAGATTGCGTTAATTTTAGAGATTGCGTTTTTTTTTTGTATAAAAACTATAGAGATTGGGTTTGTTTTAGGGATTGCGTTCATTTTATAAAATTAATGTAGAGATTGCGTTAATTTTAGATTGCGTTTTTTTAATAAAAAAAAAATTGTAGATTATGCGTCAATTTTAGAGATTGGGCTTGTTTTAGGGATTGCGTTCATTTTATAAAATTATTGTAGAGATTGCGTTAATTTTAGAGATTGCGTTATTTTTTTTTTGTATAAAAACTGTAGAGATTGGGCTTGTTTTAGGGATTGCGTTCATTTTATAAAATAATTGTAGAGATTGCGTTAATTTTAGAGATTGCGTTTTTTTTTGTATAAAAACTGTAGAGATTGGGTTTGTTTTAGGGATTGCGTTCATTTTATAAAATTAATGTAGAGATTGCGTTAATTTTAGAGATTGCGTTTTTTTAATAAAAAAAATTGTAGATTATGCGTCAATTTTAGAGATTGCGTTAATCTTAGACATTGCGTTTTTTTTTATAAAAATATTGTAGAGATTGCGGTTTTTTTAGGGGTTGCGTTCATTGTATAAAATTATTGTAGAGATTGCGTTAATTTTAGTTGCCTAAAACCGAAATAATAAAAACCGCAACATATCGATTTGGATTTTGTCAAACGGGTGTAAATAGCCCTAAGGTTTTTAGGGATTTAAGAAATCCACGTGATTCCCCTACTACCTGGAAATCCAATAGTTTCAGTGGTTTATTTTTTATAAAAATAACCAATAGACGAAATAAACAAAATGTACATCGTTAGTTATAAGTTAGGTGCGTTGACAACATCCTTGCATTACTATGTAGGATGATTTTGATAACGTCGATCTTTCGTTCAAATGCCACATCGCCATGGTAAAGGAAATTAGAGATGCTTTTGAAGCGTGTCCACCTGAACGGGCACAACGTTTACACGAAATGTTTAGCCGCACATCTTTCGGGCCATGGCTCGAGCTTACCAATATTGGACAGGACCCCCTTCTAGTACACATGTTTTTACAGATGGAGGTCGAGGTTGCGAGACCACAGCCGGAGGAATTGTATTTCCACGTGTGTGGGACTCGCATGCCCTTTGGTCGTCGTGAGTTCTGTATAGTAACAGGACTCCTTTTCGGACAAATACCCGACCTTCCTACCTTGACAGATGAGTCCTTCGTTAGTAGGGTTTGGCCCGGCCTTGCACCAGGTATCTTGACGCTGAGAACCGTCCTCCAGACGATGAGAACTGGTCTGGGTGCGATATCTGATGAGGATGCTGTGCGTGTTTGCTTGGTGGTGATGGCGGAGTTGATGTTCATGGGTCGTGATCCAAGGCTGCCGGTTTCCTCTACTGTACTTATCGCTGTCGATGACTTGGAGAGGTTTAACCGCTATCCGTGGGGTAGCTACATCTGGAGTCACTCATACAAAGGACTCCACGGTGCCATTGCCAGACGCAAGCAGAAGAACCAGCAAAACAACAAGATGACGTTGAACGGGTTTGCACACGCCCTAAAGGTTAGATAAGTACAATAACATAAATATCAATTCATTAACTAATTTTGCTAATTTTGGATTTATTCTAACGTACTTGTTCAATTTATGTAATTCCAGATATGGATCTTGGAGATGTTTCCTGCCTGCCGGCAAAATTTCACCAAGCGCTCCGACAGGTTGATTAGGGGAACCAAATGGGATCGAGATGCTGTCCTTAGTAAGTCTGCATGCATTGGGATCTTCAACTCAGCTTTGAGCGTACACCCTCTTACTATATTTTTAATTGTAGTAATTAAAAAACTATTTGTGATTTATATGTCTTATAATTTTTTTAGGTTGGAAATGCGCCATATGCGGAACTGAGGCCTACTCAAACTGAGCAGCAGTCGAGTTGGTTTCGACGGAGTGTCGCCTTTCTTGAAAGTTCGGCGGGCAGGCGACCGACAAAGAGGTCCCGACGTAGAGATCCTGATCCCGATGACAATGATGACGATGATGGCATGCGACGTCAGGCTCCCCCTAGCTCTAGCTATCAAGCTCCCCCTAGCTCTAGCTATCAGGCTCCTCCTAGCCCCACCTATCAAGCTCCCCCTAGCCCCACCTGATATAGATACATACCAAGATAAGTGGGAGTACATGACCTCCGTGGACAGACGCGTAAGAGACCTCGAGGCCCTCGATATGGACAGACGCATAAGAGATCTCGAGGCCCTCACCGCACACCTTCGCCACACTCACGTTAGTGTTTAACTTAATTTGGGGATATTACGCCCAATACTTTAATATTGGTTTGTGTATTGATATTACGTTCCATGATTGTATTAGGTGTCGACGAACATGGCGCCCACTTACATGTCACCTGGGCAAATGCATGGGTACACGGGTGCGACATATGCGACCACATCATCCCAGCAAAATGTAGGTTATTTTTTTGTTATTACGTTTGAAAGTAATTATTAAGAGTGCTCATTATAATCCATGTCACCAGGTTGGGATGACAAGTATGACGCATCCTACACGTCACCGGGGTACACACAGGCGGCAGCAGGAGGAAACTACCCTTTTTCGACCCCATCATTCCAGCAAAATGTAAGTTACGACGAGTGCTCATTGTTGTTCTTTTTTTGTTATTACGTTTGAAGATTCTTATTAAGAGTGCTCATTATAATCCATGTCACCAGTTTGGGATGACAAGTACGAGGCCAGCCTACACGTCGCCGGGGTACACACAAGCGGCAACCGGAGGAAACTACCCTTTCTCGACCCCATCATTCCAGCAAAATGTAAGTTACGGCGAGTGCTCGTTGTTGTTCTTTTTTTGTTATTAAGTTTGAAGATTCTTATAATGACCTACGTCACCAGTTTGGGATGCCAGCGGGGGACTATTACAGACCCCAGATGATGGAGCCGGGGCCGGGGCTGTCCGTCATAAGCGGGTTGGTGGAAGATTTTTTGGGAACTTCCATCCCTTATTCGATGGGGTCGGAGTCGGGGGTTGACACCACCCAGGCGCGGGTGAGTACTCCGATGGCTGATAATATCATCGATGACCACTTCGAGGATGATGACATGGCCATACATGAGCCAGATCAGGCAACACATGAGAGGGCGAGATGGGTCGTTGTTGTGGGGCCAGCCCTTTGTTCCCCATATGTCCAACAACCTTCGACCACAACAGTACCTAAGAAAAAAACCAAGGCAAGGGTGAAGGCAAAGGGCAAGGGAAAGGTTGGGGGAGACACTACGATGACTGACGCGGGGCAATCAGTGTTTGTTTCGGCGGCACAGATCAGGGAATTATGTATCAGTGATCAGCTCCCCCACCTGATGTGTCCATTTTACGGCGGCCTTCAAATGAATGCCGGTTTTTTCATGCTATTGTTGGGTGTAGGTGGTAGTGGGGATTTCGAGGATCTGGTTAGTATTTAAATATAGTCATATAAACAACTACATTTCTAATGATAGGTCTAACAATCTATGTTTTGTATATAGCAAATCGACGCTTGGGTTAGAATGATCCAAGAATCCCGCTCTCCACATGCCAGATGGACGGTCATGGACTCCAACTTCTTTGAGTGGCTTACACGGCCGGGCCAAGGATACAGGTCTGTGTTCGAAACATGCAATGGACTGGGCCATAGAACTCATCCAGCTTGGATGGACATCGACGAGGTATGGAAATCGATTTACATAATTTTTGTTCAACTTGTTTGTTACTAACTATTATTGTGTTATTGTAAAATCTCAAGTATACATCCCCATATGCGTCGTGGACAAACATTGGGTGCTCGGTGTTCTGTACCTCCGTGAAATGAGGCTGGTCTTATTTGACAGTTTACGAGCAAGAAGGTACTCTTTGCCCTTGGAAGAACGCTTTGGGATCTTCAAAAAACAATTGCCGAAGTTGTTAAAAAAGATACACGACACGCCGGATCGTATCAAGGCCAGCAAGAAATTAGAGGTTATCTATGATTCTGATGCACCTCAACAGACAGGGGGCCTTGGGGATTGCGGTGTGTGGGTGTGTCGTAACATATCCAAGTTTATTGAAGGTCTGCACCCAACAGTTGCACCAGATGCAACTGAGCATGTGGCAAGGGAATGGCGTAATTACATGGTGAAGACCCTTTTCTCGTTGGCTGTCCAAATAAACGATTAGGTTGGCGATACTTTTTATGTTACTTGTGAGTTGTGATGGGCCTCTTGAAATAGCAAATATGATTCTTTTTTTTAAAGTCATTTTAAATATTAAAACCCTTTTTTACTTAGATAACTATATTGGATCGGATGTTTTATTTTATATAAAAATAGAATTCGTTAACTCCCATGATCACAAATTGATATGAAAAGGGTAGTACATGAAAAAGTTCTTTTGGTAAATAAAAAACAAAATATTATTTAAACTTACCAATTATTAATGACAAACTGGTAGGGTTCGAAAACAACCGGTACAAGTTCATCTAAACAAACATTGAAACGACGTCATTAAATGAAGTGAGTAGGTAACATTGTCGGTCATTGAAATGTCAAACTATGGCTACACGACACTTGGTTTTTCTGGAATCCCCAACGGCTTCTTATATGCTCTGGTGATACAATTTTGGAAGTGTTAAGCTCAACTTTCTTGCTGTACACTTCAATTACGGTATAATTTTGTAGTATAAAAATATAAACGCATCAAACCACAAAATACATTGGACGATTTTATTAATGAAACAAAACCATAGAAAGTAAAAGTACAAACCGACAACACATAAAACTCCGGGTACAAACTTGTTTGTTGTCGTAGCGAATACGGTCTTCTTTATCCTTGATCTCCCTCTTCAACCTTTTTACCTCCTCCTTGTCCGCGTCGATCCTTCTCAAGTGTCCATCCTTCTTCGCCATCATTTCCGTCCACTCTTTAGTGTTGTGAATTTCACAGTTACTATAACACGGGTATTTATAGCCACAAGGAACAATTGTTAAAAAAAATGAATCGTTTCAGTATTTGCAGAGGAATCATTTCAGTATTTGCAGAGGAATCATTTCAGGCTTTGCAAAAGAATCATTTCAGTCTTTGCAGAAGAATCGTTTGACCATGTGCACAAACCTATCTCCGCATATGGTAACAAAACGTGGGGTTAGTCCGCGTTTTAGTAACAAAACGCGGGGTTAGTCCGCATTTTAGTGGTGTAACGCGGGGTTAGTCCGCGTTTTAGTGGTGTAACGCGGGGTTAGTCCGCGTTTCAGGCTTTGCAGGGGAATCGTTTGACCATGGCACAAAAAAAAAATCATTTCAGGCTTTGCAGAGGAATCGTTTGACCATGCCTTTGAAACTATCATGAACCGATCTTCGCATGGACTATAAGTAGATGCTCCAGTGAAGTAGTATTTCACAACTTCATATCTATCCTTTCTATCCTCAATTTCATTTACAAATATTATCTACATTCTATACATTATCTACATTTTCATTACTTGATGGCTGGAGGTTCACGCGGTAGGGGGAAAAGGTCAGCGAATGGGGCTGGCACTTCACGCTCCGTGGACATCGACCAATTAAATGATGGAGCTTCAAGGATTGACTGGAATGCACCAGATACAACGGAGGATTGGGCGCAGTTTGGGTTAACTGCTTACGATGAACCGATAACGCCTCAGGAGTGGGAGCAGTTTAACAATGCCCAAGCCGCATACTACGCTGCTCATGGAGGAATGCCCCCACCTACGTATCAATCCAACCAGGGGCCAGGTCTACCAATGTCTCAGGTACTGCCTACCAGGTTGAAAAGGTCATGTGATGAGGCAAATGAAGAGATACGAAATACAGGCAGGACGTGGCTACAAAACATGGAACTTCAGAAGGAGAAAGAAGCAACTATTGCGGAGCAGAAGGAGCTCCTGGAGAATATGAAGGGCGATGTCAGGGAGAAACAAAAGGAGATTAGAAAGTTAGAAGATGAACTGGTAGACATAAAAGAAAACTACACCGTCATGGAGGAGCATATGAAGGCAAAGGCTGGCTGGGTTACGAAGTGCCGGGAAATCTACCCGTAGTAGGTTTCTCAAAGGGTGGTTGTTGTATGGATGCACTTTAACGTTTAACCTAAGTTTTATTTTATGCATTAATTTTTACTTTATCGATGCTTGAATGTTGTATGGATGCACCATTTCGTTTTCTTTAATTTCAATAAAACGATGCTTTTATGTTTTAACTTTTATTTACACATAATATAATTTCACAACCACGATAAGGTAGATAAAATCAACAATTAACATAATAACAATATCACTTAGCATAGAAGATGAGGTGGTTACAATCAAGGGAAGTCAATGTTAAGGTCAATGCTATCATGCCTTAAAGTTCCATGTGGTTCTAGGTTCGATGACCCTTGAGAGCGAAATCTTTGGCTAGTAGAAGTTCTACTGGGCACGGTTGAAGGGGCAGGAGTTGGACATTCACCACGAGTATGTCCTACTGCTCCACACCTAGTACACGTTCTCTGTATCGGATTCTCACCACGAGATGGACGCCGATCGTTCTTTCTTGGTCTCCCCGCACGTCTCTTGGTTATTAACGGTGGATAGCATGGCGGAAGGGGGACGTGTGGCAAAACCAATGATTGAGGGGGTCCAACAGGATAGATCAGCTCATGATATGTTGACCGGTAAGTACTGGACGTGTAGTACGATATAGCCAGATCGCTGCAATCTCTACGATTCATTGACCTTGCAGCAGCGATGGCATGACCGCACGGTAAACCAAAATATTGCCATTGGTTACATTCACAAACACCGTTGACCATATCGACAGTCGCGTGATAACGAATATCCCGAACGTTGAACTTACCATGTCCAATCTGACTTACCCTCCATGTCGCAGACTTTCCCGACCTTCTGCTAATTATCTCCTCCGCCATTGGTGTGAGATGATTACGCATTTCATCTACAAATATGTTAGACATTGTGTTACGATTTATACGGAAGACGAAAAATGCAACAAACATATAAGTTAAAGATTTTAGAGTTTATCAACCTCCCTTTCGTCGTCGAAGTTGGTACCACTCTTGTTGAAAATCTCGGATGTACTCTATAAGGCCGATAATGGGTAACCTGCGTGCAAAACGGGACAGTGCATTCACCGACTCTACACTATTAGAGGTCATTATGTTATACCATTGTGCAGGGAAATGGGCCCTTGACCACCTCTCTTTACCAGCCTCGTCCATAACTTGTGCTCCACGAGGTACTTCATATCGTAGTGCATTCATGTAGGTCTCGAACTCCCTAATAGTATATGCTTTGCACACCTTCCAGTAGGTGGTCTTGTTTGTTGTGATACGTTTGTCCGTGCTTTTCACGTTCATCTCCAAATGTCGACAACATAGGGCGTGAGGGGTGGAGGGGTACACGGCAGAAATTGTCGCGCTTATGGAAGGAGCCCTGTCGGACATAAACACCAACCCTTTCGGGGGATCCGATACATTCCCGCAACATGTTCAGAAACCAACCCCACTCCTCCCCCGTCTCGGACTTGCCTACTCCGAAAGCCAAGGGCACAATGTTGTTATTTCCGTCCATGGCAACCGCCAAGAACATCATACCCAGGTAATGCCCCTTTAAATGGGCAGCGTCTATTACAAGGACAGGACGCAGATTTGCCAAAAAAGTCCGGATCTGCAATAAACGTACGTGGTTATTATTTGTAAATGTTAAAATTCATAATATGTAAAGCTACGACGATTTAATATACTTACCGCACATCCAAGTGCAGCGAAACACAATTCGAAACGTCCGTTTGAATCCGTCCTTATTCTGGTGCGTGTACCCGGATTCTTCAGCTCCAAGTTATATAAATACGCAGGGAGTCGTTCGTACGACTCCTCGGGAGTGCCTCTCACCATTAGTAGTGCCTTGCATCGCGCACGCCATCCTTGGTGGTAACCAATATTGATCCCGTACTGCTGATTTATATCGTTGACGATGTCCTTCGGCCGAAATGACCTGCTAGCGTCAAGAAACTTGTCTTTCAGTATGTGGCCCAAAGTCCTTTTGTTGGCCTGCCGGTGGCTGGCATTTAGTTGTGTCCTCGAACATGTGTGTACGTCGTTCAACTTTCTAACGACAAACAACCCTCCTTTAGGGCCCACGGACTTCGCGGACATACTCCATTCACAATTTTGTTGGTCACAGACAGCCTTGTATCTGCGTTTGTCGGATTTCTTCGCTCTAAACACGAAACCCTCTCGCAAGAACTTCATTCCCAACTGTACGGTCATTTCCTCCTTCGTATGAAATATTTGACCTTCATGTATAGTTGTACTACGATTGTAAGGTGCGGGTTGGTAGGCTGGTATATGGGTCTCCGGGTTAGGAAGGGAAGGGGGCATATCAAAATAATCGTTTAACGCACCAAATGATTTATTGCTAGGGGTATATGTTTCTTCGTCCTCGTCATTATCGGTATCTGATCTGTCCAGATCAGATATACCAGTTGTGAAAACATGTGTTTTGTCATCAGCAACTCCAACAAACCGTCTTTTTGGGTCTTCTGCTTCTTCTTCTTCTTCTTCTTCTTCTTCTTCTTCTTCTTCTTCTTCTTCTAGTTGCGTCTCCGGAACAACTTCGGGATAAGATTCGTTAGGACGATATGCATGATCATAATAAAGTGTGGTGTCGTAGGATGCCTGAAATTGAGAGTCAGGCTCCAGTTGACTACCACCGACATGGATTTCGTCATCATCTTCGTCATCACCTTCGTCAACATCTTCGTCATCGCCCATCAATGGTGCGACATACACAAAAAGTTGTGGAGGTATTTCTGAATCGGCTGCAAGTAGCATAAAACCAAGGATTTCGTCATCGTTGGTTATCTCCATCAGTGAGCCATCTGCACGTCTGAACACCAACTTGCAAGCAGAAGAATCTCCGATTCCACACTTTCCCACGACGTAATCGATAAACGTCTTATACGAAACCATTATTGGAATATATACACCACGCTTTGTGTAGCCAATATAATCCCACCCATTGTTGTTTTGCACCCATTGACCATCGAAACATAATAAGACTCTAGTTTTTTGAACAGATGAATGTGATGAATGATTTTGCATCTAATCTTACTAATCTTTATAGGAAAAATTGAATGGAGAAAATGAATGTGAACCACATATTCAATGACAATGGTACACTTATTGTATGAGAATCAGACTAAAATGTGGAAAAAAACAGTAAAATCATTCAAAAAATACGTCACAAACAGTTGACCACACATGAAATCATAGGCCTGAAACCCTAATTTTCCAAACCCTAATACGCTTTACACTATTAAACGCGGACCTAACCCTCGTTTTTTTAACAAAAAACGCGGCCCCAACCCGCGTGGAACAGTAAAAAACGCGGGGTCAAACCTCGTCCCCGTGCAATGAAGCCAAACGCGGTCCAAGTCAGCGTGTAACTCTCGAACGTGGCCAAAACGCGGTCCAAGTCCGCGTGTAATAGTGAACGCGGACAAAACGCGGACCAGGTCCGCGTGTAACAGTGAAAAACGCGGACCTAGGGGGTATTTTGGCAAAAATAACAAGATTTGGGGCATATTGGGTACTGATTTTTCAATAGAGGGCATTTTAAATAAATTCCCTTTTTTTTAATGTGTAAAAATTGGCGTGTAATAAAGCCATTTCTGTAGTAGTGGATAGAAGAAAATGTTGGTTTCTTGGATGGAAATATTTTTTTTCTTTAAGACCAAAATTTTGGAACATATATACAAGCTCAACAAGGTGTTCAAGATATTACTGAGGTACATGACTTATTTCAAGACTCTAGCTTAATCGAAATGCTCTTGAAACCGAATTTGTATATATTAAACTATTGTTTGTGTCTAAAAAAACATATGACACCATTAAGCACTCAAGAACCGATTTAAAAATTTGCTTAACCCATTAATTACTCTATAAGTTTTTGTTTAAAAACCTAGGGTCGATTTCCGTTGGGTGCAAAAACCTTACGGCCATGCCAAACCCCATGGGGAGGGCTTTGCCGGTTCTACGATTATGTAGTCATGGACCTAGACCACGTGAGTTAGTGGCATATTTTAGTTGTCGGTGCCACTTTTTAAAAAAGTTTAATTGGTTGAATTGTATTATTGTTGAAGACCACAAAAACTTAAACCCAAACTTTCGATATTGCCATTTTCTTGAAAAGATAAATGAGACATTTGATTCATACCATCGGGAGAGAGAAAACAAAATTCTAAACTATATAAAAATTGACAAATTCATGTTGTTTTTTCATTACATTGAATTGACGTTTAGAAATATTTGCACAAGAAGACCTTGACTACCCCAAGTCTTCCATTCATATGCACCCTTGGATCACAACATTTCTAATAGTTCACTAATTTCATAATTATTTTTGTATATATAGTACAATAAATGGATTTTTAGGACAAACATGGTTGCTAATAGAGGACTTACTAATTAAAGTGGCTTTAAAAGTATAGGACCCGAAACATGCTTCGTATCTAAAGACGTTAAGACAAATTGTTAAAATAAAGTTAGACGATGTAATACATTTTATCTTTTAAGTTTATATGATCAAAAACCGGCATCATATCTAAAAGTGTAGTAATAAGTTGTTGGGACGAAGTTAGACAACATAATATATTCTATTGATTAAGTTGGACAGCCTAAAAGTGGCATATAAAATAAATGATGCTATTAACCTATTTATAAATCACTTGAAATAAGAGATTGTTTACCAAATGCTTACCGGGTAGGCGCTTACCGACAAGAGTGATCACTCTTAATTTTCTTATCGGATAACATTCTCCGCCATCAAAATGGATTGTTGGTAAGACTCTCTTACCCAGGTAATAACATTTTTTATCCTTGTTATGCTTGTTACTGGGTAAGATTCTTAGTTCTTATCATGCTCACTCACCCGGTATGCGAAGTAAGTGTTTGATAAACAACCCTAGGATCCATATAAATTTAATTTATCAATACATCAATTTGAAATTGGAAATTTAAAACAATTACACGATGGAATTAAAATTGACGAACAACCCGATAAAAAATATGTGCAACCTATGTGTTTTGTAGTTTTGTTTAAATAAACGCATGTAACACGTTAAATACTAAGGGGTTGTTTGTTTTTTTTAAAAACCTCTTAATAACTCTTAAGTCTGAATCGTTCAGACCTTTTTAAACACCACCTCTTATTATTCATAACTAAATTAAGACTTCAAACCTCTTAAAAAACAAACGGTACCTAAATGTCTTATCAATTCAAGAACCTAAAGAACGTCTATGATGACTATGCAAGTCGTTGGTTGGAAAGTATTAGTCTTGCACCACAAAAGACTCCAATCACAAATAATTCTTATTTGTTTATGATTATCTGCAATTGGAAATTATACACAAATAGCATGATTAATTTTTATGACATTATTAACAAATTTAGTAGTGTTTGGAAACATTTGTGTTAGCAAAACTAATCGAATTCTATAATTTATGGTTTGAAAAACAAACTATATCTTTAATATGAATGCTTTGTAACTCTGAAATGTGACTTATTTTTATTACGAAAAACATTTCAAAGTGAACTATGTTAATATAACGATAAGTTTTATGAGAGGGTTAACTTTTATGATGATAGACATGATCACTAATGTTTATGTTCAAAGATTTTTCTAATTTGATCTTTTAATTTTCTGATGAAGTTTTAAAAACTATAAATAGTTTTGGCAATCATGTTTTATAAAAAAAATGTCATCATAAACTCAAACATACCTTAAAAAGTGATTGTCTTTTTCTTATACAACAAATTTTACAAGTAGACTAATTTTGCTAACAATACGTTAGAACACAATTTAATTTTATAACATAATAAAATTCAACCATGCAAACGTGTTGTAGTAATAAAAGCATTTCTAACATATATGCTATATTTTCTTTTTGTTCTTCTTTCAAATTTAGAGATTTCTTCCTTCTCTCTTCTATTTTTATGTATTTTAGAACGGAGTTTAGTATTGTTGTTAGAGCAAATTTTCCCCGGGTTAAGGCTCTGGGGGATGTGGTGGAATATCCCATCTGCCCAGGGTTCGAATCCAGACATACACAACAATTGTGGCCACTGAGGGCTGATGTCTGTTTGGGTAAAATTTCACAAGTCACGACCGGCGGAAGAAAACCAAACATCTCAAGTATAAAAACCATTCTTGTATTAAGATAAGGTCCTGACGACAGCATATAACAAACAGAAGACATCGTCGTCCTCGACGATGGCCGTCGAGAGTTTCTCACGTCCATGACTAAAAGAAGTCTCTCGACAGCCCTTATCTTACGATCTATGTAACGTTACTAACTATCATTGATCATTTCTCAACCAGAAGGATTCGTAAGTGCCGAAAAACCTGATCATGTCTACATTCTAGACAAAGCACTCTACGGACTCAAACAAGCCCCTCGAGCCTAGTATGATGTATTATTCAAATTCCTGGTCAAGTATTGATTCTCAAAAGGTAAAATTGACACCATTTTATTCATTAAAAAGAAGAAAGATGGTATCATTTTAATTCAAATATATGTGGACAACATCATATTGGTTCAACTAATCCAAAGTACTGTAAGAATTTTTCTAACCTCATGGTGTCACGATTTCAGATGAGTATGATGGGAGAGATGAATTTCTTTCTCGGATTACAAGTTAAACAATTTTCTACAGGGATTTTTATAAATCAAGCGAAATATATTGCTGACATTTTAAAGAAATTTAATATGTCAAATTGTACTCCAATTTCTACCCCGATGGCACCAGGAACTAAAATCGGAGTTGATCTTTCAGGAAAAGCTGTTGATGTTAGAACCTATAGAGGGATGATTGGTTCTTTAATGTACTTGACGTCTAGTTGGCCAGATATTATATTTTCTACATGCTTATGTGCTAGATATCAAGCTTCACCCAAAGAATCCCATATGTCGGTTGTAAAACGCTTTTTAGATATCTGAAAGAAACTGCAGATCTTGGTTTGTGGTATCCTAAGGATACAGGTTTTGAGCTAACAGCCTATTCAGACGCAGATCATGCTGTTTGTATGCTAGACAGGAAAAACACATCGGGTCACATTCAATTTCTTGGAGACAAGCTTGTAAGCTGGGCATCAAAGAAACAACTTTGTGTTTCCACTTCAACTGCTGAATCAGAGTATGTAGTTGTTTCCAGTTGCTGCTCTCAAGTGTTGTGGATGAGAACACAACTTCGAGATTATGGATTCCAATTCAACAAGATTCCAATATATTGTGATTCGAAGAGCGCTATTGCAATATTCGCTAATCTTGTTCAGCACACTAAAACTAAACATATAGATGTGAGATATCATTTTATCAAAGACAATGTCGAAAAAGGTACAATTGAACTTTACTTTGTAAACACAGATTATCAATTTGTGGATTTGTTTATCAAGCCGTTAGACGAAAAGAGATTTAATTTTCTCATTTCGAAACTTGGCATGTTAAACCTCAAGACATAATCTGTAGTTTCCTAGTACAGTTTAATCTTGTTATTTTTCTTCATTTCTTTATTTTTAATCTGAAAGATATCTATACTGAAAGATTTTGCTCATGTTTTCAGGGGGAGTTAGATAAATCTCAATTGATCTACATTCTAGGGGAAGTTGTAGATATTTGCATATATTGTTTCACTGACATATCATGTGATGCATATTTTCAAGGGGAGTAAGGACAATGACTTCTGATTACATCTGATCAGAAGTCGTTCTTAACAAGTTTTATTGGTTTCATGTTTTTAATTTTTCAATAAAGTTTGTGAATAAGACTTTGTACTTTGACGACTTTTTGACTAATTGCATATTTTGAGGGGGAGCTTACATGATCATATCCATTATGACTTTCGAGCTGACTTTATGAGATTTAAGCTAAGCGTAAGGAATTTTCTATTCTTAATTTCATACATATTTGGAAGATGGACGACTTTCAGATATGAAAACATGTTCTTAAATGTTCAAACCACTTCTTATTCTTAAACAGATTTCATGAATTTAGAAGTGTGATTTTAAATGTTTTCATTTTATAAGCTTCAATGTTTAAATAACTCTGTGTTTCCATATACTGGTTCAGTCTTTCTTATTGACACTTGTTATTACCATGTCTCAAATGAAACAACTTTTCGATGGTAAAAAACCCCGTTTGTATTTCATTGATATTTGAGCATGATTTCTTTCAGAACGTTTTTTTCAAGACTTTTCTATATTTGATTCGTATAGACAACATCCAATTTTTCATGATCTAAGCTCTTATTGATAAATCTTTCTTATTTGATCTGCTTGTATAATTGTCAGATTCTCAAAACACTTCACTTGCATTCGTTTCATTCGTTCAATTTCATTGTTTTGAGAGATCTAAATGTTCAAAAGCTCACACATTGATAATGTGCAGCATACATACACTGACTATGATATCTTGTGCTTACTAGTCAAGATAATCGTTGAGCAACATTGTGCTTATAGGATACTTTACATGGGATAATTGTGAGAACTTATTTGAACTTCTAAGGATTCACGATAACTAGTATTTCCTACCCAAGAAGTTAACCTTGAGTGATTGAGTGGCGAGGAGTCAATATCTGAGTGTGGGTGTGTGCTGAGATAAAATGAAAAGAGAGTTTGGTTAGAAGTGAACTCTATGTTAAAAAGAAAGAGGGTGAGAGAACAAAGTTAAAAGAACATCAGAAGTTTGCACCAACTTTTTCTGAGTCGGGCAACCAAATTACTATTGTTTCACAAATTCTTTTGTGAACATCATTGAAACAGGCAACTAGCCCATGCTAACTCTTGATTTAAAACCCCACCAACTACTCATTTTTTCTTAAAAAGAAGATGTTTCAAATTTTCATGGGGATGCAACACATAATCTATCTTTTCTTCATTCGGAAGATGTGGATATTGAAAAAGAAGGAAATATGCCCCACCTTCGCACTTCGATCATGCACAATTGAGTCCGTGTAATACTGTTGTTGTCTCAATGGTTTACACATTTTGAGCCTATTAAAAGCAATCATATGCTTATTTCTTTCATATACGAGCATGAACACACATAAAATTTGTATTTCTGTCAGAACGTTCATAGAATAATCTTGTGTTATTCGATGATTGAATGGAAGACCTGTGGAGTGAACATCAATAAAACTCCTTGTACAGTACATACGTTGCACCAAATGACTTTGTTTTACTTAGAGACATTTTAACTGATTCATTTGTTGATTCAGGGTTACATTCTTATTTGTCTGAATTTGAAAAGATTCAGATGAATACTTTATGAATTAACGGATGTTCAGTGGATCGGTGATAAAGATCAATGGTCAGAAAAGACTCATGACATTTCTTGGTGAAGTTTTGATGAGTTCTCTGCTCTACATCATCAAAAAGTGGGAGAAATTAATCTCAATAAATGTTGGTAGAATAAAATCTTGTAACAGTTACGGAAGAAGTTATGTCAAGAAATGGTGATTAAAGTCCAGATGGTGAAAGAATTCGAAAAAGTTTGCTGAAATTTTCTTTGAAGATGATTTGCTGAAGCAAAGAGAGCTAAATCTGAAGATAATTTATTTCTAAAGTCTGAAAGAGGTTTCTACAACCCTTGAGGGGAATTGTTAAAGATACTTGAAGAGCATATGGACAGATTTTGGAAGAGATTACAGAAAGTTCTGAAGACAGTTTAAAGAAAAACAAAGAGAGATATTGACTTTCAAAGCAAAATTTATTTGTTAGAGATATGAAGAGAGTTACAGGCTTATCCGAAAGAGGGAGATAATTTGTTTCTAAATCCAAAAGAGGAGAATGTATAATTTTTGTGGTAAAGTGGGAGATTGTGCTTCATTGCTGAAATTTCTTTTTAAAAATGATCTTGAATCCAAAGGGGGAGATTGTTAGTGCACAAAGATGTTGGATACAAGATCATGAAGTTGAAAGATGAAAGTCAAAGTCAAAAGATCAAGTCAACTCTCAAGCAAAAGTCAAAGTCTTTTGTAATAAGCCATAGTTAATAAGTCAAAGTGTTAGTTTTGTCTTTGTATTGTTAGAGGGTATAAATAGTTTTGTTTTTGTTAGTAGACTCATATGACTAGCTGAGCATGTTTGTTTAAAGAGAGAAATATTAAGTGCCTGTGTAATCAAGATCGAGATTAATTGAAATTGTTTAATTGAATCTTGTTGTCATCTAGATTAATTTGCACGCATTGTGGGACACACAAGAAGTTTCCTTGGGTTGGCGGGCTATTACCGGAAGTTCATTTAGGACTTCTCAAGAATAGACACGCCGTTAACTGTCCTATCAAGGAAAAACGTTTAGTTCGTATGGGTTGAAGCTCAAGAGAATACGTTTGGTAAGCTGAAGGTAAGCCTGAGTAGTGCACCCATCTTATCCCTGTCCAACGGATCAGAGAGATTTGTGATCTTCAGTGATGCCTCTAAGTTGGGTTTAGGGTGTGTATTGATGCAGGAAGGTAAAGTAATTGCTTATGCGTCTTGTCAGTTGAAAAAGCATAAGAAGAACTACCCGATGCATGATCTGGAGCTGGCAGAGGTAGTTTTCGCTTTGAAGATCTGGAGACATTATCTGTACGGAGCTAAGTGACAAATTTTTACTGACCACAAGAGTGTCCAGCATTTATTCAACCAGAAGGAGCTGCATGTGAGGCAGCGAAGATGGGTGGAGCTGTTAAGCGATGGGTTAGAAGAAAGACATGAGTGGTAGCCGACGCTCTGAGTCAGAAAGAGGGGGTGGATGCAGCAAAGGTAGTCGCCTTTCGAGTCGAAGTAACATCCAGTTTCCTGGAGGAAGTCAAGAGGTTCCAAGAGGAAGCACTCTTGGGCGATAATTTGAAGAGCGAGAGGATTGTCGGATCTGTAAGTTCGTTGACTGTGGACAGTCATGGAGTGAGATGTTTTGGTGATAGACTGTGTATATCAAAATTGGGCGACCATTGGAAGAAGGTGTTGGAAGAGGCGCATAAGTCTCGTTATTCCATACACCCGGGAACCAATAAAATGTATCGAGACTTGAAGCAAAGTTATTGGTGGCCAGGTTAGAATAAAGACATCGATTACTTTGTCGAGCGATGCTTGATGTGTTTAAAAGGGAAAGCGGAACATCAACTTCCGTACGGGGAGCTACAACCATTGGAAATACCGGTGTGGAAGTGGGATGAAATCGCAATGGATTTTGTCACCGGACTTCCGCGATCGCCTAAAGGGCACGACGCCATTTGGGTAATCGTGGATCGTCTCACAAAGTCCACTCACTTCCTGCTGATTAAAGAAACGTACCCGTTGGAGAAGTTGGCTAAGTTGTATAGATGAAATTGTGTCCATGCACGGAGTGCCGTCGTCTATAGTGTCAGATCAGGATGGCCGTTTCACGTCATCGTTTAGGAGGAGCCTACAAAGAGAGTTAGGATCGTAACTCAAGTTGAGTACGGCTTATCACCAGCAAACAGATGATCTTGTTGGATCAAATAATTGTATTCAAGATTAAAGTTAAATTAGAGGGTCTAAACTGTATTTATTTGATAGTTAAAGTTAGAGGGTTTAAATTGTAATAAGCTAATAGTTAATAGCTATTGGGCCTCAAGCCCGTTTAGCATTTAGTAAAGCCCAATAGGCATTAGGTCTGGGTATTTAATGTTTTGTTTATTTCAGTTTTAGGGTTAACTCTCATTATTATTACTTTCATAATTATTGTTTAAAGAGAGGCTGCTGTAATCCAAGGGTATCAAGAACACTCAAGGTTTAACAGTTTATACAAGGGATTGGTATGTTACTCTGAATTATATATCTCTTGATTATTATTGTGTTGCTTGATTACTTGATTGATTGTTTACCAACTAGATTAAATCTGGGATAACAAGTGGTATCAGAGTTATCTTACTTGATTGATTGTTTACTTGATTACTTGATTGATTACTTGATTACTTGATTGATTGTTTACCCTGAAGAGTTATCTTACTTCCGTGGGTATTTCACACAATTTCTCCGCAGCCTACACTCCACAGCAAAACGACATTGTTGAACGGAAGAACCGCACTCTGGTTGAAGCAGCTCGGACTATGCTTGATTACTCAGATCTACCCATGTACCTTTGGGCTGAGGCAGTCGCTACAACATGTTTTACACAGAACCGTACCATTGTGGTCAAGCGCTTTAATAAGACAGCATATGTGTTAATCAACAATCGTACACCTAACATCAAGTTCCTTCGTGTTTTTGGTTGTAGGTGTTACATTCTAAAAGAGCGTCAAGGATTATCAAAATTTGATAAGAAAGCGGATGAAGGATATCTCGTTGGATACTCTATGACATCCAAAGCTTATCGAATTTACATTATTCGAACTAAGACGGTTGTTGAGAGCATGAATGTCACATTTGATGAGAATTCTACAAGGACTTCTGGACACAACAGTTCAGAACTCGCAATTAAGGACAAAGTTTCTATTCAATTAAGAATAGAACCAACTTCTAAAGGATCTTATACTTCTAACTCTAACTCTACTTCATCTGAGTTAGATTTATTGTTTATTGATGCCTTTGATGATATATGTGCAGATTTTGAAAAAGGCATATCCACATCAATAACAAGTGGTACAAGCTCGGAGGTCCCCACTATATCTGAAGACATGTCTGGACCTTCCGAAGAAGTCACTGACACTTCATCTCCATCAGGTACTAATACACCGTTAGTTTCTGACACTACTAACGCTGAATCTGTCTCTACAGATAGTTTTTACGGAAACGAAGTCCCGAGTACTTCAACTGCTAGTCCGGAAGCCTCAGTATCAGAAACACCAATACAAGATGTCCCGAGTACATCTATGGAGCAACCTGCCGTACAAGATGACAACGATGCGTCCAATACGCAACAAACAGTTGATGCACTACCAAGCACACATCGTTGGACTAAGGATCATCCCCTGGACAACGTGATAGGTGACGTACAATCTGGTGTCACAACAAGATCTGCAACAGCTAACTTCTGCATGTTTTCAAGCTTCCTCAGTTCCTTAGAGCCAAAGAAAGCGGCTGAAGCTCTACGTGATCCACTCTGGATTTCTGCTATGCAAGACGAGCTTCTACAATTTGAAAGGAACAAGGTATGGCGCTTGATCCCACTACCTAAAGGTAAATCCGTTATTGGAACAAAGAGGGTGTTCAGAAATAAGAAAGACGAAGCCGGAGTAGTTGTGAGAAACAAAGCTCGTTTGGTTGCAAAAGGGTATTGTCAACAAGAGGGCATCGACTATGACGAAACATTCGCCCCGGTTGCAAGGATCGAAGCCATCAGAATTTTCCTAGCCTATGCAGCGCACAAAAACTTTACTGTCTATCAAATGGATGTAAAGTCGGCATTCCTGAACGGCGTTTTGCATGAGGAGGTCTACGTGGCTCAACCTGAAGGTTTCGTTGATCCTCATCACCCTGATCATGTCTATGTCTTAGACAAAGCGCTTTATGGTCTTAAACAAGCACCGCGAGCCTGGTATGAAACTCTCACTAAATTTCTACTTGCTTCTGGTTTCAAGAAAGGTACTGTTGATACAACCTTATTTCTTAAAAGGCAAGGTGAGAACTTGATTCTTATTCAGATTTATGTTGACGACATAATATTTGGGTCGACAAATCCGAAATTTTGCAAGAACTTTTCAAAAATAATGGAAACAAAGTTTGAAATGTCGATGATGGGTGAATTGAATTTCTTTCTTGGTCTCCAAGTAAAGCAATTACTCGAAGGCATATTTATTAATCAAGCTAAATATATAAACGATATTTTGAAAAAGTTCAATATGTCAGATAGTTCAGTCATGAAAACACCAATGGCTACTGGTACACTCTTAGACGCGGATCCTTCCAGGAAACCTGTTGATCAAAAGGTGTATCGTAGCATGATTGGTTCTTTACTTTATCTGACTTTCAGTCGCCCGGATATAATGTTTGCCACATGTTTTTGTGCGAGATATCAGTCTAATCCTAAAGAGTCGCACTTATCTGCTGTTAAACGAATCCTTAGATATCTCAAAGGCTCGCCTAATCTAGGCCTTTGGTATCCAAAGGATTCTCGTTTTGAACTAACTGCCTTTACAGATGTTGATCATGCAGGTTGTAAGCTAGACCGGAAGAGCACCTCTGGGTCATGTCAATTTATAGGTGACAAACTTGTGAGTTGGACTTCAAAGAAACAAAACTGTGTTTCAACATCCACTGCCGAGGCTGAGTATGTAGCTGCTGCTAGCTGCTGTTCTCAAGTTCTCTGGATGACGACACAATTAAGGGACTTTGGATACAACTACAAGCGTGTTCCTATTTATTGTGATTCCAAGAGTGCAATATCTATAACTGCTAACCCGGTACAGCATTCGAAGACCAAGCATATCGATGTACGCTATCATTTCATCAAGGATCATGTAGAAAAAGGAAATATTGAAATGCACTTTGTTCAAACTGACTTCCAGTTAGCTGATCTTTTCACCAAGCCATTGGATGAAAAGCGATTTCAATTTCTCATCAGCAAACTTGGTATGTTGAACATGTCTTAAAGCTTACTCATGATTCTAGGGGGAGTATTCCAAGTTTTGATCTTGTGTGCTATTTTCCAACTGTTGTTAACGAGAGAGGAATCATTTTCATAAATGATTACCATTATTTCTTTTATTTATGCAGGTTTGGTCAAGTGACAATGGCTTCTAATCACATCTGATTAGAACCCGCACTTCAGTGCTTTATTTTTATGCTTAAAAAAATAATAATATATCTTCCAGTTAAGGGGGAGAATATCTGTGATTTTAACAAAATTTTTTTTGGATACTAAAATGCTAATCTGACCGTGTGTTCTTAAAGATAAATACTTGCTTTTTATCTTGTCAATATACTTTGTCAAGTATTCATACACATAACGGTTCAGAACATTCTATTTGACTTTGTTATTACCATGTATCAAAAGTTAAATCTTTCTATGGTAATACTCACGTTATTTGTATTCACTGTTGATTGAATAAAACGTCATTTCATGTGCTTTCATTGAAAATATGTTTATATATTGTTCATATAAACAACATTCGTTTTTGATTCTCCAAAATATTATTCTTCATGACAAAACTCCTATGAGCTTAATTGTCAAACTCTTTTAGTTTGAGGGGGAGAATTGCATCGTCAAACACAACTGTTTTGACATCTCCGAATATTATATTCTTCATGTAACAAGTGGTATTTGTGCTTACATGTACAACAGACTGTTGAACAACATGTTCTTTTAGGAAAATACATGGGATTCAGTGTGAGAACTTAACAGAACTTCCATGGATTCACGATAACCAGTGTTTCCTACCCAGGAAGTATTCCCTGAGTGATTGAGGGGAGAAGGGTCAAAATAATTGAGTGATGGTGTGTGAAGAGGTAAAATGGAAAAGAGAGATTGGTTAGAAGTGAGCATTAAAAGTAAGAGGGTGAGAGATCATAGTACAAGAATATTAAACTCTGCACCAAACTTCTTTCTGAGCCGGGCAGCCACATAATCTGATTGGATCACATTTTTTGGTGAACATCATTGAAATAGGCAACTAGCCCATGCCATCTCTTGCATACAACCCCCCAGCTACTCATTCTTTTCTCAAAAAGAGAATGTTTCACATTTTCTGGGGAAGCAGCACATACGCTATTGGTTCTTCATTTGGAAGATACTAATATTGAAAAAGAAGGAAAGTTGCCCCACCTTCGAACCCTTTCTCATGCACATTGAGTCTTTGTAAAATTTGTTGTTGTCTCAACAAGTTTACATATTTTGAGCCTATATTAAAAAGTAATCATCTATGCTTAATTTTTTCATACACATGCACGAACACACAGAAATTTGTTTTTCTGTCAGAACGTTCATAGATAACCATGTGTTATTCGATGATTGAATGGAAGACCTGGGGAGTCTACATCAAAACCAACTCCTTATATAGTAACTTTGTGTTACTCAGTGACTTTGTGTCATTGACAGGCATTCTAACTGAGTCATTTTTTTGATTCAGGGTTACACTTATTAACTGTTTGAATTTGAAAAGATTTGAATGGTTACTACTTTCTATTTTAATCTGAAAAGATTGAAATAATCACTCTTTCCATCTGGGAAGACTGCTCTTATTTCCATACAGGGCTCGTTACATGATGAAGACTGTGCTTACGTGATCATACACAATGGGGGAGATTGTCTTGAAAAGGGGAAGATTGTTTTGAAAAGTTTTGATCATGATGATTCTCACCACTCATCAAAAAGGGGGAGAAGATATAAAAAGGGAGAATTATCAAAGAAGGAGAATACAATCTGAAGATCTAAAGATTTTAAAGATTTTAAAGATATCAAGTTTTGAAGCGATCAATGACATATCTGAGGAAAAGAGAATACAAGTGAAGATCCGAAGACAATTGCAATTTTTTTTTAATCTTGAATCCAAAGGGGGAGATTGTTGGATCAAATAATTGTATTCAAGATTAAAGTTAAATTAGAGGGTCTAAACTGTATTTATTTGATAGTTAAAGTTAGAGGGTTTATATTGTAATAAGCTAATAGTTAATAGCTATTGGGCCTCAAACCCGTTTAGCATTTAGTAAAGCCCAATAGGCATTAGGCCTGGGTATTTAATGTTTGGTTTATTTCAGTTTTAGGGTTAACTCTCATTATTATTACTTTCATAATTATTGTTTAGAGAGAGGTTGCTGTAATCCAAGGGTATCAAGAACACTCAAGGTTTAACAGTTTATACAAGGGATTGGTATGTTACTCTGAATTATATATCTCTTGATTATTATTGTGTTGCTTGATTACTTGATTGATTGTTTACCAACTAGATTAAATCTGGGATAACAGGTCTGAGTGAGAGGACCATCCAAATGTTGGAAGACATGCTTCGAGCATGTGTTATTGATTTCAAAGGTTCGTGGGAAGTTCATCTGTCGTTGGTAGAGTTCTCCTATAATAACAGTTACCATGCTAGCATTCAAGCAACATCGTTCGAGGTTTTATACGGATGCAAATGTAGAACACCTTTGTGTCGAACGAGGTGGGGGAACGACAATTGGCAGGTCCGGAGATAGTGCAAAGAACCGCTGACAAGGTGAACCAGATTCGAGAAAGATCAAAGACGGCGTAAGATTGTCATAAAATGTACGTGAATAAGTTGTAACACCCGTGATTTTGGTATGTCATTATTTCGGTCCTAAATCTCGATATTGAACTTGGTGTTGGAAACGAGTTGTCTCAGGGTCGAAATTGGGTGAAAACGGCCTCCGTCACACCCAGAGCGACAGTTCCCGGCGACTGTGACCATGGTCACTATCGCACGGGGCACAATCACGGAGAGGGGTGACCTCTCGGTACATCTGGGGCGATAGTGCCCGATGATAGTGCCCGACGATAGTGCTAGGGTCACTATCGCTTGGTCACTATCGTGGGGCTCGTACCGCAGGGAGTGGGACGTGGGCGATAGTCCCCAGCGACTATGCCAAGGGCATAGTCGCCATGTCACTGTCGCTGACAGGGCACAGGGGTATAAAAACTTCTGATTTGCGGGTTTAGCTTAAAAATTGATTGTGGGAGAAGATTTGGGGATTTCTTTTCTGCAATTTTGGTAAGCCCCTATGTCAGGATCGAATTCTCAACAAGAATAAATTCTCAGAAACTAATATCAAAGAAGTTTGCGGAATAACACTTTGATATTCAATGAAACAGTAAACAACAGTAAATCTGATGAATAACTTGTAAACTTGTATTTAATGCTTGAAGTTACAAGATTAAACACACACAACCTCAATCTTGAAGAACAAGCTCTTTCAAGACGAATTCTACTTCTCTAGAATTAGGAACTATGTCTTGAGGTTGATTCTCTCTATCAAAGAACAAAAATTAAAGTTATCTAACTATTCTAAACAATACAATATATATACTGAAGATAAAAGCTAATTACAATTAATAAAATATCTTCAGAATATCTTCCATCATTATCTCCTAGCTTTCCATAATCTTCAGTTCATCCAGCTGTCATGCTTACCATTATGATCTCCATCTCATAAGCAATACTAACCATCAGCAGCATTAATACTCTGAGCAGTAGTAACTCCATCAGTACTAATCTTGAAGAGCAGCATTAACCTTGTTCCAACAGCATTAACTTTAACTGGCAGCATTAATCTCAGAAGTATTAATTGTTGAGCTAGCAGCATTAACCATACTTGTCATTTCTTCAGTTCCCAACAATCTCCCCCTAACTTGACTTTTAGGAAAAGAAGTCAAGTTCTTCAGATCTGATCTTCAAGATGCTTTCAACACCTCAGGTTCAGTTGCCCAAATTTGGATCTAAGCCCAGACATTGATTGATAATTCTTCTCACCACAAATTTAGCCATTTTTGAATCCTTTGTGCATACTAGCTTGGCTTTTAGCATCCCTACTAGCTTCTTCTTGCTATGCTCATAGATTTTGTCCACCAGGTAGTATTCATGATAACATTTGTCAATAGTAATCATGTATACACCACAGTTTTCAAATAACATCCAATTATCTATCTTCTTGAATAAATACTCATGATTATGATCTTTAATCCTGTATGATACCCTCTCTGGATCAAACATCATACACAAGTATTCCATTGTTACTTTGAAAAGATTTTCTTCATTACCTTTCAACACAGGCTCATAGAGTTTCATCCCCACTTTGTACATTTCTTCTATATCTGCTCTTGAACAGCCTTTGATAACTCTCCCCCATGTTGAAAAAGCTTCAAATGTACCATCAGCTCTTTTGATTCTGAAGAAATCCTTTCCATTGTCTCTTAGAATGTCCCAAAAGATGATCTCTGGAGCTTTCATAGAAATTGGAACAACCTTTATGGGTTCTACTATAGTCATGTAGACATCCATATTCTCATCAGTTGGCTTACTTGACTGTTCTGGATTATGCACTGGTTCTGCTGAAGGTTCTGCTGCAGTTTCTGCCCTTTCTTCCACTCTTGGCCTTTTGAATACCCTTTTTGAAGCAATGGACTTTACCCTTTTTGCAGACTTAGCTTCTACATCAACATTTTCATGTTTTTCCTTCTTTTCTTCAACTTTGTCTTTTGAGGGTGTGGTCTCTTCATGGAATGGTTGTTGAATATTTAGGTCATGCCTCTCCTTCATTCTTCTTTCAACCTCTTCCCTTTGAGACGAGTCCCCTTGAAGTTTGGCCATTTCCTTTTTGTACAACTTCTCAACCTTGCTGTATGCCATGTTGGTGAACATCTCTCCCTTGACCCCAATTGCACCTTTCAGGAAATTTATCATTTTTCTCCTTTCCTGATTGGACAAAAAGGTCTTGGAAGGTTGTCTTTTCTGCTTCATAGCAGGCATTCTTTTGACTTGAGGTTTCTTGGCCTGAGCTGCTTCTTTTATACTCTTCTGATATTCTCCATTAAGCTTTCTGGCCATGATCTTTGCAAGTTCTCTATCAGTTTCAGTTTGGAGCTGTTCGTCCTTTTCCATCTGTTCTTGAAGCTGCTTTGCTACTTCCTCATCCAAATCAATCTGAGTCTTTTTCTTTGAAGGCATTTCAGATTCAACCATCTTTTCCTTTCCTTTTCCCTTTGTATCTGCAGCCTTGTCTTTCTTTTCTGTCTTCTTTGCTCCCCCTTCATTTATGACCACTCCCTTTGCTTTGGGAGTGTCATTCTTGGCTTTAACAAGTGTTTCTGCAATTTCTAGTTCTTCTACAGAGAGGCCTGTTTCTGCTGCTTCTGTTTCTACTACTTCTTTTGCCTCAGCAACATTAACTGTTTCTGCTATTTGAGCAACATTAACAGTTTCTGCTTCTATCCCTTCCTCTTTCTCCCCCTTGTTGGAAGCATCTTTATCTATTGACCTCTTCTTCAAAACATACTGTTTTCTTCTTTTCTTTTGCACTAGCCTTGTCACCATTTTCTTGAGCTTGGCAATTTGTACTTGTTGAGACAAGATTACCAGCTTCATTTCATCTATTTCTTTGCCCTGTTTAAGAACATCCATGTTGATGTTTCCCATGGTTTCCATCAATTCGTTATAGTTATATCTGTCCTCACCTTCTCCAGGAGTGTTACCCCCTTTTGAATGATCATTGGATCTTTTATTAGTGGAAGCCTTCTGCCTAGCAGAAGAACTATCCACCCCCTTGGTTTCTTGGCACCTGGGACCTTTGGATGATTGCTCACCCAAAGTTGCCATGGGGAAGGTCTTATGTATGTTACCACTGACCTCCTCTGTGCTAGCAGGAGTAGTGGCAGCCTTAACACCCATATACTCAACCTCCACCTCAGTGAGCACCTCCTTGGGGTTGGGAGACACCCCTGTGGTTTCCCTGTAGATATTCTCTAAAGGAGTATCCTCCCTTAGAGGGCTTAAAGGCTTAGTGGGTGAAGGTACAAGAAGGGAAGGAACCTTCTTTACCTGTTTCCTTTTATAAGTTTGGGTAATTGGAGAAGTGGGCTTATGAAGTAGAGATGGGAAGGTTGGGATTGGCTAGCAGTGGGATGGTCTAATGGGGGCCTTGACCCTGCTGCCATACCTTCTTGTGATTGGGACACAACCATCATTGTTGAGAACAATGGGGTGTCAACTCCTTCCGAGTCCCTAGCAGATCTTCTCATGTTTGAGAAGACCTTGCCTTTAGGGGGTTTAGGTACATATACCTCATCAAAGTGAGGTATATCCGTCAATTCATTAGTAATAACTGCATGAACAAACCTGGGATACATGAAGAACCTCTTCTTGTTGTCCAGGTTTGAGACAAGATCATTGAAGATCATTAGAGAAAAGTTATATTTTCTAGCAGTGGATAAACATACCAATGCATAAGCAATTGGACTGCTAAATTGGCTCCAGCCAGTAGTTTTCTTTGAAATACAGTGCATCAGGGTATGAACAAAGAACCTCTATTGGGGTGAAAATTGAGCTTTCAAAAACTTGAAAATCCCCATTTGGCCTTCATACCCCATTCTGGTGAGGTTTGAGAATAGTTCCTCATTAGGAATAGAGGTTATACCTGCAACATTGTCTAGACGTAGACAGATGCGTAGTACCTCTTCAGTAATTGTTAGGGGTTTTTCACACACCCTTGTCTTTATCATTTGCACACCATTCTCAGTAACAATGGTGGCATTAGCCCAGAATTGCCTCTGATGCTCTATGAAGATGGTAGGAGACACAGTGAGCGCATGAGCGATGTGACTTGTCCTCAGAAAGTCGACTATCTGGTGAAAACCTTCGGCTTGTTTTGGCTTTTGGAGCATCGCGATTTCATTGTGCTCGTCGATGAATGCCATGGATGCCATTGAACTTGAATGTTCTTGCCTGAAAACTTGGTACTTTGAGAGAAAAGGGTTAGAGCGCAAGTGAACAGTATACAAAGAGTCGTTATGAACTTTTTAGGCGGGCAAAGGGTATTTATAGTATTCGGGACATAAGCAGTATTAACCTAGAGCAGTATTAACTAACTAGCAGTATTAACTGAGAGCAGTATTAACTAACTAGCAGTATTAACTGAGAGCAGTATTAACTAACTAGCAGTATTAACTGAGAGCAGGATTAACTACCTAGCAGTATTAACTGAGAGCAATATTAACTACTAGCAGTATTAACTGAGCACTGGCAGTATTAACACTGCACTAGCAATACTAAACCTGTACTGGCAGTATTAATCATACTTACACTTTTTAAGCTTGGGATGCACTGGGTACTGCTATACATTTCCTGAGACAGAAGATTAGAAACACCAAACATAAACTATATACAGGTATTGAACCACTTTTTAAGTAGGAGCTTATTCAGAATTGATCATTCCCACACTTGTTACCAAGAAAGTGAATCTACCCACATCAAAGGCTTTGGTGAATAGATCAGCAAACTGGTTATCAGTATGGACTTTTACAACCTGAATAAGCTTCTTTTCATTGCAGTCTCTTATAAAGTGATACCTGATCTCTATGTGCTTTGTCTTTAAGTGCTTGACAGGATTATTAACAATGCTAATAGCACTGCTATTATCAATAAAGATTGGAGTGTGTAGAAAGGTTACCCCATAGACCAGCATTTGATTCTGAATCCATAAGACTTGAGAACAGCAACTTGCAGCTGCTATGTACTCTGCTTCTGTTGTAGATGTGGACACTGTGGTTTGTTTCTTGCACTGCCATGATACTAGTCTTGCACCCAGAAACTGGCATCCTCTAGAAGTAGATTTTCTGTCCAAGTTTGCTCCACCTAGATCACTGTCTGAGTATGCAAGTAGGTCAAATGATGAGTCATGAGGATACCAAAGTCCTAGTCTAGGTTGCCCTTTGAGATATCTGAATATCCTCTTAACAACTTGATAGTGTGATTGCTTTGGCCTAACTTGAAATCTTGCACATACACAGACTGGAAACATTATATCTGGGCTGGAGGCTGTGAGATACATGAGAGAGCCAATCATGGATCTATAGTGATGAACATCCATATCCTCCCCCTCAAGATCTGCTGTTATCTGCTTGTGTGTCTCCATTGGTGTGCTGGCAGGCTTGGAATCTGTGAAACCAAACTTGGTTAGAATGTCCTGCACATACTTGGACTGACAGATGAATATACCGTCTGACTTCTGTTGAACTTGGAGGCCAAGGAAGAAAGTAAGTTCCCCCATGGAACTCATTTTGAACCTTTGATGCATTAGCTCCTCAAACTCCCTGCACATATTGTCTCTTATGGATCCAAAGATTATATCATCCACATAGATTTGGACCAGCAAGATGTCCTTCTTCTTTCTTTTGATGAACAGAGTCTTATCAATGACTCCTCTTTCAAAGCCATTTTCCAAGAGATAGGATGACAGAGTGTCATACCATGCTCTTGGTGCTTGATGTAGTCCATAAAGTGCCTTCTTCAGTTTGTATACTCTGTCTGGATAGCTTGGGTTTTCAAACCCTGGTGGTTGACAGACATATACTTCTTCTTCAATTGAGCCATATAGAAATGCACTTTTTACATCCATTTGGTAGACTTTGAATCTCATATAAGAAGCATAGGCTAGGAATAATCTAATTGAATTCTATCCTAGCCACTGGTGCAAATACTTCTTCATAATCTATTCCTTCTTCTTGTGTATACCCTTGAGCCACCAACCTTGCTTTGTTCTTTATTACTATTCCTCTTTCATCTCTCTTATTTCTGAAGACCCATTTTGTGCCAATTGCTCTTTGACCTTTAGGAAGGTCTACTAGATCCCAAACATCTTGCAGCTTGAATTGTAGCAGTTCTTCTTGCATGGCTTCTATCCAACTGGAATCTTTCATAGCATCATAAGCCTTCTTAGGCTCAAGCTGGGATAGAAAGCAAGAAAACACTGTATTCTGTTGGTCTTGCATATCTTGCAGTCTGCTTTGATTTCTAGTCATCATAGGAGAAGAAATATCTCCTATTACTAGCTGAGGAGGATGATTCTTTTGTGTTCTTGTTGGATGACTAGGTTCTTCATGTAGTCCCACCTCTAGATTGGAGTCATTCAACTCAACTGAGGGGATTTCAGCAACTACTTCTGGTTCTGTATTTTCTTAACTCTCCTCATCTCTTCTTTCTTCTTCACTCTGATTTGGTTCAGTAGATGGCTCCTTTTCACAAAATTCAACAGGATCCACTGTAGGCATGGGAAAAATCACAGACTGAGGTATACTGTCTTGACCTTGTGTAGTCCCTGATCCTCCACTTTCTGAACCTGCACAAACATTACTACTGAAACCAAAGGAGTTAGTTAGTGAATCAATGTCAAACAGCCACTGAGGACCAAACCCAATTGGATTTGGTGTATTCTCATTGCATTTGACATTGTCACTTTCTTCAATTATTCTAGAAGAAGAGTTAAAAACTCTGTAAGCTTTACTCTGAGGTGAATACCTAACAAGAAATCCATCATCTGCCTTGCTATCAAACTTTCCTAAGTGAGATTTGGTATTGAGAATTGTACAAGGACACCCAAAAGGTTTGAAAAATCCAATAAAGGGTTTTCTTTTATTAAAAAGCTCATAAGGGGTCTTGTTCTTTGGCTTGACCACTAGAACTCTGTTTTGGACATAACAGGCAGTATTAACTGCTTCTGCCCAAAAAGTAATTGGCAGTTTTGAATAAGCCAACAGAGATCTAGCAGCTTCTATTAGTGTCCTATTCCTCCTCTCTGCAACTCCATTCTGTTGAGGAGTCCTAGGGGCACTATATTGTCTCTCATTGCCTTTTTCTTCACAAAACGAGTTTAGATCAAGATTTTTAAATTCAGTTTCATTGTCTGATCTAATGACTTTTACTTTTTGATTTGTTTGGTTTTCAATTCTTAGGATAAAGGATTTGATCAGTCCACTTGTCTCATCCTAAGTCCTTAGAAAATATACCCAAGTAAATCTAGAGTAATCATCAACAATAACCAAGCAGTATGATTTCTTGCCTATACTCATAACATTTGTAGGGCCAAACAGATCCATATGTAATAACTGGAGACAAGAAGAGATTGTATTTAACTCCTTGGACTTATGAGAAGTTTTGTGTTGTTTGCCTTTAAGACAAGCAACACAATGATCATCACATTAAAAGACTTTTGATGGTAAACCTCTTACAAGGTTGTTTTTAACAAGTTTGTTCATTGTATTGAAGTTCATGTGACACATCCTTCTGTGCCAAAGAGAGGATTCATCCACATAAGCTTTTGAAACTAGGCAGTTCAGGGATGAATCACTTGAAACATTGTCCATATCTAGACAATACACATTGTCCTTTCTTGGAGTTCTAAGTAGTATCATGCTTTCATCAACTACCTTGAACCCTGGAGCAAGGATCATACATTTTGTATTGGTAAATAATATACTATGTTGTTTGTCACAGACCTGTGATACACTTAACAGGTTGTACTTTAACTGATCAACATAGTAGACATCCTCAAATGTCATCTTACCTTTTGTAACATTACCTTTTCCACTTATTTTTCCACCTGTAAGATTGTCTCCAAATGCAACATGTCCTCCATTGATATACTTGAAATCCTGAAGGCATGACATGTTGCCTGTCATGTGCCTAGAGCAACCACTATCAACATGCCAGATGCTCTTCCCCTTGAGCTGTTGGTTGCCCTGTACGTTAGATAAATCAGTTAGTATTGATTAGGAACCCAAGCCACAGTGGTCTTGGGTATCCCTTTCTCATCAAAATATTTACATTCCTTTTTGACAAGATTTTTAAACTTTAACTCCTCATTACTGGAGTACTTAGTCACAATAATAGGTTTGGATGCACATTTGCTAGAAGCAGTACTGGTTTTAGAAGTACTAACTGCATTAGCAGCACTTGCATGCTTAGCAGTACTAACCTTGTTAGAAGTAGTAACTGTGTCAGCAGTAGTAAATGTGTTAGCAGTAGTAACCATTGAAGAAGTACTAACAGTGTTAGAAGCATTAATATTCTCAGCAGTACTAACACTGGTAGCAGCAGTATTGCTATTAGCAGCACTATCCCTGTTAGCAGCACTAACAGTTTTAGTGCTTTTAGGCACCCACATTATAATACTTTCTTTTAAAACCTTTTTCTGCATGTGGTCTTTGGTTTCAACAGATTTCTTAGCCATATGTTTCTTTCCAGCCTTCTTATAACCAACAGGTTTTTGCACAAATCTTTGAAAGTTCATCCTTTGGTTAATAGGATTAAAGAAACAGTGCTTAGCCAAATGATTCAACTTGCCACATATGAAACAAGGTTTTGGTCTGATTATTTTACTCAGATCAACTCCTTGTTTCTGAGCCCATTGATTATTCCAGTTTTTTTTATTACCTCTTTTTGTACCAGAATTTAGGCTCTCAGTTTTCTTTCAAGCACACTGTTTACAAGGTCCAGAATTCACAACCGTGGTCTGTTTGTAATGAACCTTGTTGGCCTTCCCTTTGGTCTTCTCTATCTCTTTAGACTTGACCCATATCCTTCCACCACCCTTATTGGTGACAATGTTGTTTTCTAAGGGTATCTCTTTACTCACAACATTGTTCCTAGTCTCACTGGCTTCTTTCTCAGTCAAATCCTTAACAACTACCTCATCCAAAGGATATATCTCAAAGGCTTCCTCAGACAAGTCCTTTTTCTCTTTTGTCTCTAATAGGTCTGATGTAGGAGGGATATAGGTGTTGTTGTAAGGAGGGGGTGTGTTGTTGTATCCAATACCAGGCTTCATCTTATCATGAATCTGAGCCTTTAGAAGAGAATCCATTGCTTTTGAAGCATATGAAAACTTTTCTATATCAAGCTTAACCTTATCTAATTCTTCTTTCAACTTATCATTCTCTTCTTTGGACTTAGACAGTTTGGTCTCTAACTCATTCTTTTCCCACTTCCAGTAGTTTGTGTCATAAGAGTGCTGAAGTTCATTGGCTTGGAAGCCTTTGATTTGTTCTTCAAACCTCTCAACTATCAACACATAATCTCTTCTGTCCTTTTCTAATCTTTTGAGGTCATCACACATGCTTTGGTTGTGATCCCTGTACCTTTTCACAGTGTCTATGCAAGATTGAGTACAAAGATTAGAAATTACCTCAGATGGGAGATCAGACACCTCTGCCATAAGAGCTTGATTCTGAATGGCTTCCTCAGCTTGGTCACTCCAGTCAAACCCCATTCCTTGTTGAGAAACAAGGGCTTGAGCAGAGTTCTTGTTTTGATTGTAGCCTCCATTCTGATTGTTGGTGGTTGTTATTTGGCACACCACTTCTGCACTCTCTAGCAAAATGTCCCTTCATGTGGCACTTACAGCATTCCACCTTTGTCTTGTCACAACCAGCTCCATCTTCTCTTCTTTGAGAGAAGTTGTTCCTCCCAGTTCTTTTAATAAATTTCTTCACCCTCATAGATAACATGGCCATCTGCCATTTAATGTCCATCTCCTCCAGATCATCAGGGTGAAGTTGTTCCAGATCATCATTAATCAAGGAGTTGTTGCTGTGACTGGACAAAAAGGCTTCAAAAACAGTTTCAGTACCTTTTTCAGAATTCATTCCACTAGCAGCACTAACTGCTTCAGGGTTGGCAGTAGTATCAGTGGATGGTGATAGAAGTGTAGCATTATGAATATACCCTGTGGGCTTCTTCTTGGATTCTACTTCAGATTCAAAAACTCTGAGATCATTATACAAATCATCTAGTTCCTTCTCTTCCAGATTGTCACTATGTCTATATGAGACAGTGTACATAGTCCATTCATCCCCAAGAGATCTGAGGAACTTCCTGTTGATATCATCTTGCTCCATCTTCACTCCAACAGTAGCCAGTTCACCAATAAGCTTGTTAAACCTGTCAAACGATTGAGTCATAGACTCATTCTTTGAAGAAGTGAAGTTCTCATACTGTTGCTTCAAAACATCCATTTGATTTCTTTTGGTGCTTTTAGTTCCAGCAAATCTTTTCTCTAGAGCATTCCAGAGAATCTGAGCATCAGTGCAGTTGCAAAATTGATGCTGATATTCATTGGGGATGGCCAAGAGCAGAGTGCTCAAGGCCTTCATCTCTATCTGCCTGATCTTCCTCTCACCATCTGTCTTTGGTGGAGGTCTTTTTCCATCTGGTCCAATCTGTCCTTCAGTAGAGGGGCCATTCTCAATCACATCCCACATTGAGTAGTCAGTGAGGAGAATGTATTGCCTGATTCTGATCTTCCACATGTCAAACTCATTGGGTTTGAGAATTGGAACCTTTGAGACAAGAGTGCTGTTTGATTCTGCAAAATTTTCCATGATGACTGAATGAATGTTTCTGAGAGAATAGGCTCTGATACCACTTGTCAGGATCGAATTCTCAACAAGAATAAATTCTCAGAAACTAATATCAAAGAAGTTTGCGGAATAACACTTTGATATTCAATGAAACAGTAAACAAACAGTAAATCTGATGAATAACTTGTAAACTTGTATTTAATGCTTGAAGTTACAAGATTAAACACACACAACCTCAATCTTGAATAACAAGCTCTTTCAAGACGAATTCTACTTCTCTAGAATTAGGAACTATGTCTTGAGGTTGATTCTCTCTATCAAAGAACAAAAATTAAAGTTATCTAACTATTCTAAGCAATACAATATATATACTGAAGATAAAAGATAATTACAATTAATAAAATATCTTCAGAATATCTTCCATCATTATCTCCTAGCTTTCCATAATCTTCAGTTCATCCAGCTGTCATGCTTACCATTCTGATCTCCATCTCATAAGCAATACTAACCATCAGCAACATTAATACTCTGAGCAGTAGTAACTCCATCAGTACTAATCTTGAAGAGCAGCATTAACCTTGTTCCAGCAGCATTAACTTTAACTGGCAGCATTAATCTCAGAAGTATTAATTGTTGAGCTAGCAGCATTAACCATACTTGTCATTTCTTCAGTTCCCAACACCCTAACCCTAGTTTCACCCTCTTCATTTATGAAACTCTAATGTGCATTAATGAGGATTTAATGCTCCTCTAGGGTTGGTCCTAGTGAAGAGTACACTTGTAGCAATCTCTCAAGCTTCCATCTCTCCACTTCCTCTTCTAGGGTTTTGATTTCTTGTAAGAGATCACCAAGGTGAGTGTATTTCTTGACTCTTCTACTCATATACATGCCAAATAATGTGTTAATAACTACATCCACATTTCCTCATTTTTTGATTGATTATGTGAAGTTTAACCTAAAATCCCTTTTTGTGGATGATGTCTCAAATAATGATGTTTGAGAGGAAATACTTGAGTTTAGCATGTATTATGAGTTGTATGTAACTAATGGGTTTTATATTGGTTATATTGACATCTTGATGAAAGACTAAAGACTCAGTTTTAGTTGATTGTCACGTAGACTAAAGGCCCAGTTTGGGTGGTTGCTCAAATAGACTAAAGACTTAGTTAGAGTTGATTGTCACATGGACTAAAGACTCGGTTAGAGTTGATTGTCACATAGACTAAAGACCCGGTTTGGGTTAAGGTCTCAAATAGACTAAAGACTCGGTTAAAGTTGATTGTCACATAGACTAAAGACCCGGTTTGGGTTGAGGTCTCAAATGGACTAAAGACTCGATTAGGTTTGAATGCCACGCAGACTAAAGACTTGGTTTGAGCTGATGTCACGAATAGGCTAAAAACCCGGTCTGGGTTGATTTCCCGAATGGCTAAAGATCTAGTTTAGGTTGATGCTACCAAGTTAAATGGCTTGAGTGGAATTATAAGTGTGTTGGCGAGACTATATTGTAATTTCATGTTTAATGACAGGTGAAGTATTTGGATGAGAACCATAGACACACGGGCGTACAAAAGTTGTAATTTTGTTTATTAATTACTTTACAATTTTATGTTCTCACTAGGATTTAGCCTAACACTTGTTTCTTTGATTGTCATGTATGACAGGACATCTTAGTGGCGAGAATCTTCAGGAATGAGTGTTCAATCGCGTGGCCGAGAGCGGTCCTTTTGGGAGATTTAGAGACCGGTAAATACGATTGATAGTTACCCATTTTGGAAGGATAGCGACACCCGACCGTAATCTAATTAAACAATTTAGATTATTAGGTTGTCGTATTCATATTCTTCATTCTTTTGAGTTGTATTGACTATACTATATTCCCCGTTTCGGGACGATACTTTGGGATCGATTGGGCAGGTTATTGTTTAATCAGGTTTCACTCAGTTTTTAGCCGTCATATTGCCGAAATTTTGAATTTTAAATCCCTTTGATTTTTAGGGTGCTACAAGTTGGTATCAGAGCTATAGTTTAAGCGAACTAGGTATGGATGTAGAATACCTAGACTTAAGCTGTCACTTTTAGCTATGACTGTGAGAATAGGTAGAACTCTTAAGATATGATGGTCTTAGAGTCGACGGAAATTACACTAGTTGAGAATTGTGGTAATGGTGATGAAAATTCTTACGTCACATGTTCATAATTTCACTTAGCTAACGTTATTATGAAGATGTTTTATGTGATTATGCTTGTGTTCCATTGGTATGATGACTAATGAATGTAGTAGTATGTTTCTATGTCTATAACTCGTATAATCTATATCTTACATATATTCTCGCGTGTGTGTGGCAGACAATGGTTAATACTCAAAATTGGCAGGAGGGTCAAGAGGCATCGGCATCTACGACCGACCACCCTAGGGGTACAACGACAGACTTGCCCCCACGACCACTAAATGTTTTGGGTGGAGGACCCAAACAAGTACCCCGACGTAACATAACCCCATCTGAACCGATAATGGAGGAGGTCACTCTAGAGTCAAGAATGATGGACAAAATGATACAAACCATGTATGCGGCAATGGACCAACAACAATAGATGTTTTTAAAGCTGCTTGAGGACCGATATGCTAACAACCGTAGACACGAAACGGTACCGGACCCGAAATTCCTTCTAATGAGACCCCAAACCTGGGAGCAAGGCAAGTATCAAAGACTTGCACTTTTAAGGCATTCCTTGGATGCTGATCCCCAAAATTCAAAGGCACAGACGATCCGCTTGTATGTGAGAATTGCGAGAGATGGAACAGGCGTTCAGATCGAGTGAATGTCGGGAAGACCAGAAAGCAACGTTTGGATAGCAGATGTAAAGAGTGGCGTCCCTCGCGTGGTGGAATTTTTACTCCTCTTTAATAGAGGCAACGGTCTTGGCCAAACTAAGTTGGCCGACCATTAAAAAGAAATTGATGGAGGAATTTTGTAATGAACGATTGTTGGGTCTGAAATGAGCTAAGTCCAGATAGTGCTGCTAAGTATTGTAAGATTACTACTACTAGAAGTATTACTACTGCTAGAAGTATTAAGGATTACTACTGCTAGTAGTTAGTACTGCTTGAAGAGTTAATACTACAAGTTGGAAGTTACTACTACAAGCATGGTTAATACTGCTATTGATTAGAAGATGCTGCTGAAGATTAATGCTCCTCATGATGATAAAGATGGATTGGTTTCTTAAAGCGAAAGACAAGGAGATTGAAGATAATTATGGACTGGATGCTGAAGATCAACTTTAATTTAATAATTATCATGTAATCTGTTTTGTATATATAGTATAGAAGTCTTAGATCATAGGTATACAGAATAGATAGAGAATACGAATTGTTTTTGTTCTAGAGAGAATTAGCCTCGAGATTGTTAGTAATCCTTTCTTTAGAGAAGTATTGAACGTCTGTTGAGCCTGTTCAATAGATTAAGGCCTTGGTTGTAATCATTAAGTTAATTCAATATAACTTGTGATTTGATCTCATATACTGTTCCATTGATTTACTGTTAAAGTGTTATTCCGCAAACTTCTTTAACAAAGTTTCTGAGTGTTAAGTTATATTCTTGTTTTGAATTTCGATCCTGACAAGTGGTATCAAAGCAGAGGAACTCATAAATCAATAATCATCATGGACGGATCAAGCGACAGTGTTCTGGTTTCAAAGGTCCCCATGCTTAAACCTAATGAGTTTGACAAGTGGAAAATCAGGATCAGGCAGTACATTCTTCTTACAGACTACTCAATGTGGGATATCATTGAGAATGGTCCCTCAAGTGAAGGAGAGATCGGAGCAGATGGCAAGAGACCTCCACCAAAGACGGATGGAGAAAGAAAGATGAGGCAGACTGAGATGAAAGCCTTGAGCACTCTGCTCTTGGCAATTCCTAATGAATACCAACATAAGTTTTGCAACTGTGTTGATGCCAAAATCCTGTGGAATGCTTTGGAGAAGAGGTTTTCAGGTACCAAAAGCACTGGGAGAAATCAGAAAGCAATTCTCAAACAACAATATGAAAACTTTATGTCCACAAAGAATGAGTCTATGACTCAAACCTTTGATAGATTCAACAAGTTGATTGGAGAATTGGCCACTGTTGGTGTCAAGATGGACTAGGATGATGTCAACAGAAAGTTTTTAAGATCTCTTGGTGAAGAATGGGTAATGTATACAGTATCATTCAGATAGAATGATAATCTGGAGGATAAGGAACTTGATGATCTCTACAATGATCTAAGGGAGTTTGAAGCAGAAGTTGAATCTAAGAAGAAGCCATCTGGATACTCTCACAATGTTGCTCTCTTATCATCTACTACTGATTCTACTGCAAATACATAATCAGTTAGTGCTGCTTATGGCTCAAAACATGATGGTCTCAATGATTTTGTTTTGGAAGCTTTCCTTGCTAGCCATGCTAAATCTACTCTTATTAATGATGATCTAAAACAGATCAATGTTGATGATCTTGAAGAGATGGACATCAAGTGGCAAATGGCAATGCTCACCATGAGAATCAAAAGATTCATTAAAAGAACTGGAAGAAACAACTTTGCCATGAGAAGAGAAGATGGTGTTGGATTTGACAAATCCAAGGTGGAATGCTACAAGTGTCACAAACTGGGGCACTTTGCAAGAGAATGTAGAGGAGGAATGTCTCAACAGCATGGAAACAACAACAATAATTCATCTCAATAACTTGTCTCACAAGATGGAATAGGATTTGATTGGAGTGACCAAGCAGACGAGGCAATCCATAATCAAGCATTGATGGCTGAGGGTTCAGAGTCTTCAAGCACAACAATCCCCACAGAGGTAAAATCTAAACTTTGCTCTCAAGCCTGTCTTGAAACTGTTAAAAAGTACACAGATCACAATCAGAGCATGTGTGATGATCTTAAAAGGTTGGAGCAACACAGGAGAGAGTCTAATGATCATTGTGAATTTTGAAGAACAAATTAAGGCATATCAGGATAATGAACATCAACATTCATATGATCAAAACTATTGGAAGTGGGAGAAGAAGGAGTTAGAGATTAAGCTAGAGAAGGCTAGAAAAGAATGTGAGAAAATAAGGAGTGAATTTGAGAAGGCTAAATTAGATATTGAGAAATTTTCCAATGCTTCTAAAGCAATGGACTCTTTACTCAAATCTCAAGTGCATGACAAACTGAAGAGAGGTATAGGCTACAACAACACCCCTACACCTTACAACAACAACTATATTCCACCCACTTCAGACCTCTTAGAAAGGAAAGATAAGAATGACTTACCTGCAGGAGCCACAGAGGTAGATCCACTAGACACTGTAGTGGTTGAGGCAGAATCTGAAGAAGAGAACAATGAGGATAAGAATAAGGAAGACCAGAAAGAAATTCCCCTAGAAAACCATATTCTTACAAATGAGAGGGGAGGTAAACCATTTGTCAAGAGTGAGAAAGTAGAGAAGTTTACGATTGGGGAAGAGACTGTTAAGAGTGAGAAAGCTAAGACCTCTAGAAAAGGGAAGGAGAAGGTACAGGGAGATCACTATATGCAAACTACTGTTGTAAATCCCTGTACTTGTCAACAAAAAAAGCCCCATCAACATGATAAAATAAGGGGAAATCAGATAAACAGAAATAACCAGTGGGCTCAAAAACAGGGAATTGATCTAAGCAAAATCAATAGACCAAAGCCTTGTTTTATTTGTGGCAAGTTGAATCATTTAGCCAAACACTATTATTTTAATCCTGTTAACCAAAGAATTACTTTTCAAAGACAAACACAAAATTCAGTTGGTTATAGTAAGCAATCAAGAAATCACATGGCTGCTAATATGAGAACAATACCAATGAAAACTGGGACTGCAAAATCTCATATTCAGAATAAGTTTGCTAAAGAAAAAGAAAATACTCCAAGCAAAGCAAGGAGTAACTCAAAGAATAGGAAAGCAAACAACTTTGTCAAAATTTGGGTTCCAAAATGCACCAAACTTGTTAGTACTGCAATCTCAAATAGTACTGCTGACAGAAATAATGCTGCTAATACTAGTACTACTGCTAACCAAGTTAGTACTGCTAATAAAGTTAGTACTGCTAACAAAGTTAGTACTGCTGACCAAGTTAGTACTGCTAACAAAGTTAGTACTGCTGACCAAGTTAGTACTGCTAACAAAGATAGTACTGCTTCCTGTGTTAATGCTGTCAAATTCTGACAAAGTATTCCAGCCATGAGATTCCTAATTCTGATCATCTCATCCAGACTAAGCTTACTGATTATGAATATGTTGATGAGAAAGGGCAACCCAAGACCACTTTGGCTTGGGTTCTCTAAAAAACTAACTGATTTATCTTATGTGCAGGGCAACCAACAGCTCAAGGGGAAGAGCATTTGGCATGTAGACAGTGGTTGCTCAAGGCACATGATAAGTAACATGGCCTGCCTTCAAAATTTCAAAAGATTTGATGGAGGACGTGTTGCTTTTTGTGACAATCCAACAGGAGGTAAGATAAGTGGTAAAGGTATGGTTTCAAAAGGTAAGATGACTTTTGAAGATGTTTCTATGTTGAGCAGTTGAGATACAACCTGTTAAGTGTATCACAGGTTTGTGACAAGAAACATAGTATATTATCTAGTGATACTGAATGTATTATCCTTGCTCCAGGATTCAAGGTAGTTGATGAAAATATGATACTACTTAGAACTCTTAGAAAGGATAATGTTTATTGTTTGGACCTAGAAAGTGTTTCATCTGATTCATCACTAAACTGTTTGTTTTCAAAAGCTTCTTTAGATGAATCTTTACTTTGGTACATAAGGATGTGTCACATGAATTTTAAAACTATGAACAATCTTGTGAAAAACAACCTTGTGAGAGGTTTGCCTCAAAAAGTGTTTTCATGTGATGATCATTGTGTTGCATGTCTTAAAGGCAAGCAGCACAAAACTTCTCATACGTCCAAAGAAATAAACACAATCTCCTCACCCCTTAAGTTATTGCATATGGATCTTTTTGGTCCTACAAATGTCATGAGTATTGGTAAGAAATCCTATTGCTTAGTCATTGTTGATGATTTCTCTAGGTTTACTTGGGTATATTTTCTAAGGACTAAGGATGAGACAAGTGGACTGATCAAATCCTTTGTCCTTAGAATTGAAAACCAAACAAATCTTAGAGTTAAAGTCATCAGAATTGATAATGGAACTGAGTTTAAAAACAGTGACTTAAACAACTTTTGTGAGACTAAAGGTATTGAGAGACAATACAATGCTCCTAGGACTCCTCAACAAAATGGTGTTGCTGAGAGGATAAATAGGACATTGATTGAGGCTGCTAGATCTCTGTTGGCAGATTCAAAATTAGCAATTACTTTTTGGGCATAAGCAGTTAATACTACTTGTTATGTCCAAAACAGAGTTCTAGTAGTCAAATCACAAGGAAAGACACCTTATGAACTTTTCAAAAAGAAGAAACCTTTTATTGGATTTTTCAAACCTTTTGGGTGTCCTTGCACAATCCTCAATACCAAATATCATTTAGGCAAGTTTGAAAGCAAAGCTGAAGATGGATTCCTTGTTTGGATACTCCTCTCAGAGTAAGGCATATAGAGTTTTCAATAGTTCTTCCAGGATTATAGAAGAAAGTGACAATGTCAAATGCAATAAGAACACACCAAATCCAATTGGTGCAGGTCCTGATTGGCTATTTGACATTGATTAACACTTTTGAAGTTACAAGATTAAACACACACAACCTCAATTTTGAAGAACAGGCTCTTTCAAGACGAATTCTACTTCTCTAGAATTAGGAACTATGCCTTGAGGTTGATTCTCTCTATCAAAAACTTTGAATAATTCTAAAACAAAAGTTATCAAATTATTCTTAACAATACTATACATATACTAAAGATAAAAGATAATTACAATTAATAAAATATCTTCAGAATATCTTTCAAGAATATCTTCAGCTTTCCATGTTTATCTTCAAACGCAATCTCTTCAGCATTATCTTCACATTATCTTAGAAGCAGCACTAATCACCTTGGAAGTATTAACATAGACTTGGCAGCATTAACTACTAAGCAGCACTAACCTCTAGCAGTACTAACTAGCTAAGCAGTACTAACTTTGTTCAAGCAGCACTAACTTTGACTAGCAGTATTAATTCTACTAGAAGTAGTAATACTTAGCAGTATTAATCTTTGAAATCCTCTGGCAGTATTAACTCTGAAATAGCAGCATTAAAGACTTGTTCATATCTTCAGTTCCCAACAATCTCCCCCTAACTTGACTTTTAGGAAGAGAAGTCAAGTTCTTCAAATCTTCTTCAAGATGCTCCCAAAACTTCATTATAGCCTAAATTCCAGTATTTGCATCCAACCCCAAACTCTGATTAATTGTTCTTTGGATCAAATATTTTGCCATTTCAGAATCTGGAATACACCCTAGCTTCTTCTTCAGCATGTCATGAAGCTTCAGTCTGCTATGGTTGTATAATCTATTCCTTCTTCTTGTGTATACCCTTGAGCCACCAACCTTGCTTTGTTCTTTATTACTATTCCTCTTTCATCTCTTTTATTCCTGAAGACCCATTTTGTGCCAATTGCTCTATGACCTTTAGGAAGGTCTACTAGATCCCAAACATCTTGCAGCTTGAATTGTAGCAGTTCTTCTTGCATGGCTTCTATCCAACTGGAATCTTTCATAGCATCATAAGCCTTCTTAGGCTCAAGCTGGGATAGAAAGCAAGAAAGCACTATATGCTGTTGGTCTTGTATGTCTTGCAGTCTGCTTTGATTTCTAGTCATCATAGGAGAAGAAATATCTCCTATTACTAGCTGAGGAGGATGATTCTTTTGTGTTCTTGTTGGATGACTAGGTTCTTTATGTAGTCCCACCTCTAGATTGGAGTCATTCAACTCAACTGAGGGGATTTCAGCAGCTACTTCTGGTTCTGTATCTTTTCCCACTTCCAGTAGTTTTTGTCATAAGAGTGCTGAAGTTCATTGGCTTGGAAGCCTTTGATTTGTTCTTCAAACCTCTCAACTATCAACACATAATCTCTTCTGTCCTTTTCTAATCTTTTGAGGTCATCACACATGCTTTGGTTGTGATCCCTGTACCTTTTCACAGTGTCTATGCAAGATTGAGTACAAAGATTAGAAATTATCTCAGATGGGAGATCAGACACCTCGGCCATAAGAGCTTGATTCTGAATGGCTTCCTCAGCTTGGTCACTCCAGTCAAACCCTATTCCTTGTTGAGAAACAAGGGCTTGAGCAGAGTTCTTGTTTTGATTGTAGCCTCCATTCTGAGCTTGTTGGTGGTTGTTATTTGGCACACCACTTCTGCACTCTCTAGCAAAATGTCCCTTCATGTGGCACTTGTAGCATTCCACCTTTGTTTTGTCAAAACCAGCTCCATCTTCTCTTCTTTGAGAGAAGTTGTTCCTCCCTGTTCTTTTAATAAACTTCTTCACCCTCATAGATAACATGGACATCTGCCATTTAATGTCCATCTCCTCCAGATCATCAGGGTGAAGTTGTTCCAGATCATCATTAATCAAGGAGTTGTTGCTGTGACTGGACAAAAAGGCTTCAAAGACAGTTTCAGTACCTTTTTCAGAATTCATTCCACTAGCAGCACTAACTGCTTCAGGGTTGGCAGTAGTATCAGTGGATGCTGATAAAAGTGCAACATTATGAATATACCCTGTGGGCTTCTTCTTGGATTCTACTTCAGATTCAAAAACTCTGAGATCATTATACAAATCATCTAGTTCCTTCTCTTCCAGATTGTCACTCTGTCTATATGAGATAGTGTACATAGTCCATTCATCCCCAAGAGATCTGAGGAACTTCCTGTTGATATCATCTTGCTCCATCTTCACTCCAACAGTAGCCAGTTCACTAGTAAGCTTGTTGAACCTGTCAAAGGCTTGAGTCATAGACTCATTCTTTGAGGAAGTGAAGTTCTCATACTGCTGCTTCAGAACATCTCTTTGATTTCTTTTGGTGCTCTTAGTTCCAACAAATCTTTTCTCTAGAGCATTCCAGAGAATCTGAGCATCAGTACAGTTACAGAATTGATGCTGATATTCATTGGGGATGGCCAAGAGCAGAGTGCTCAAGGCCTTCATCTCTATCTGCCTGATCTTCCTCTCCCCATTTGTCTTTGGTGGAGGTCTGTTTCCATCTGGTCCAATCTGTCCTTCAGTAGAGGGGCCATTCTCAATCACATCCCACATTGAGTAGTCAGTGAGGAGAATGTATTGCCTGATTCTGATCTTCCACATGTCAAACTCATTGGGTTTGAGCATTGGAACCTTAGAGACAAGAGTGCTGTTTGATTCTGCAAAATTTTCCATGATGACTGAATGAATGTTTCTGAGAGAATTGGCTTTGATACCACTTGTCAGGATCGAATTCTCAACAAGAATTATGAATACTCAGAAACTAATATCAAAGAAATTTGCGGAATAACACTTTGATATTCAATGAAACAGTAAACAAACAGTAAATCTGATGAATAACTTGTATTGAATGCTTGAAGTTACAAGATTAAACACACACAACCTCAATCTTGAAGAACATGCTCTTTCAAGACGAATTCTACTTCTCTAGAATTAGGAACTATGCCTTGAGGTTGATTCTCTCTATCAAAAACTTTGAATAATTCTAAAACAAAAGTTATCAAACTATTCTTAACAATACTATACATATACTAAAGATAAAAGATAATTACAATTAATAAAATATCTTCAGAATATCTTTCAAGAATATCTTCAGCTTTCCATGTTTATCTTCAAACGCAATCTCTTCAGCATTATCTTCACATTATCTTAGAAGCAGCACTAATCACCTTGGAAGTATTAACATAGACTTGGCAGCATTAACTACTAAGCAGCACTAACCTCTAGCAATACTAACTAGCTAAGCAATACTAACTTTGTTCAAGCAGCACTAACTTTGACTAGCAGTATTAATTCTACTAGAAGTAGTAATACTTAGCAGTATTAATCTTTGAAATCCTCTGGCAGTATTAACTCTGAAATAGCAGCATTAAAGACTTGTTCATATCTTCAGTTCCCAACAAGATGTATAAGGTTGGTCTAAAACTGTATGGTGACTTGTTGAAAGGAGTAGGGATGATCCTAACAAAGATGGCCATGGATTATTTATGCATGATGTTTGACCCTGATAGAGTGAAGTATCTTATCAAATATGTGCATCATGAAAATGGATTTAGAAGTATTGATAACTGGATGCTTTTTGAAAGATCTGGAGTCTATGTCATAACCATTGACAAAAGCTTCCATGAATACTACTTGGTTGATAAGGTGTATGACCACAACACAGTAAAGTTGCAGGGATGCTGAAAGCAAAGTTGGTCCGCCCTAAAGGTACAGAAATGGCAAGAATTGTGATCAGAAGAACCATCAATCAAAGTTTAGGTTTGGATCCTAATCTGAGAAATTGAGCAGTTATTTTGAAAGCATCATGAAGACCTTTATTTTGAAGAACTTAACTTCTTGAATTGAAAAGTTAAGTTAGGGGGAGATTGTTGGGTCTGAAATGAGCTTAGTCCAGATAGTGCTGCTAAGTATTGTAAGATTACTACTGCTAGAAGTATTAAGGATTACTACTGCTAGTAGTTAGTACTGCTTGAAGAGTTAATACTGCAAGTTGGAAGTTACTACTGCAAGCATGGTTAGTACTGCTATTGATTAGAAGATGCTGCTGAAGATTAATGCTGCTCATGATGATAAAGATGGATTGGTTGCTTAAAGCGAAAGACAAGGAGATTGATGATAATTATGGACTGGATGCTGAAGATCAACTTTAATTTAATAATTATCTTGTAATCTATTTTGTATATATAATATAGAAGTCTTAGATCATAGATATACATAATAGATAGAGAATACGAATTGTTTTTGTTCTAGAGAGAATTAGCCTCAAGATTGTTAGTAATCCTTTCTTTAGAAAAGTATTGAACGCCTGTTGAGCCTGTTCAACAGATTGAGCCTTTGGTTGTAATCATTAAGTTAATTCAATATAACTTGTGATTTGATCTCATATACTATTCCATTGATTTACTGTTAAAGTGTTATTCCGCAAACTTCTTTAACAAAGTTTCTGAGTGTTAAGTTATATTCTTGTTTTGAATTTCGATCCTGACAACGAGCTATGGACAAAATAGAAGAGGAGTTCCGAAATTTGAAGAAGGGAAACTTGTCACTAAAGGATTACAACTGGCACTTCATGGACAAGTTAGGATTGGTGGGACATCTTGTCTCGAACGAAAAAGAGAATATCAAGGCCTACACCAAGGGCTTACCGTCTGAAATCAAGAGCTTGGTGCAGGCATCTAAGGCCTCCACCCTACGGGAGGCAATTGAGGAAGCCCAGTTGGTAGAAGACTCCTACGGTCCGAGCAAAGTAGAAATGAGCGGACCGGTTGAAAAGAGAAGATGGGAGGGAAACTCTACACCCTCAAGGAGGACAAGACCTTTCAACAACAATTACCGTGGGAACGAAGTTCGACGAGAAGCTAGATGGTGCTCTAAATTCCAGAGCAAGCATTTTGGCCCGTGCACCTCGGGTGGGTCAAATTGTTTCAAGTGTGGAAAGTCGGGTCATATCCGGAGTGAGTGTCCAAAGTTGAAGACGGGGGGGGGGGGGGAGCGGAGCAAAGAAGACATATCCCCCTAGAGCATTGGGAAGAGCATTTCAAATGACCACCGAGGAGTCAAAGGCTTCAACTGACGTAGTGTCGGGTACGTTTCTCCTAAACTCCATACCTACGCGTATATTGTTTGATTCTGGCGTAAGTTTTTCGTTCGTGTCGAATTGTTTCTGTCAAAGGTTAACTGTGCCCACTAGTAGCTTAGGGTATGCTTTAGTGGTAGAACTGGCGGACGACGACCAAGTCGTGGTTCAGGATGTTTTTAAGGGATGCAAATTATAAATCGAAGGAAAATAATTTCCGGTTGAGCTGATACCAATGGTCATCGGGGGGTTTGATGTCGTCATTGGAAAGGATTGGTTAGCAAGCAACCATGCCGAAATTATTTGTGCAAAAAAGTTTATTCGAATTCCAATTTCGATCGAGGAGTTGGTAACCGTTTTTGGCGAAAGGCGGAAGGGCAAGGTGGACATCATCGGCGAGGTGCATGGTGAAGGCACGAAGGTGTATATCGAAAGGATGCTCATCCTATTTGGCGTATGTTATAGATGCCAAGCTCGAGAAGAAAACGCTGGAAGATGTGGAAGTGGTAGGAGAATTCCCTGATATATTCCCAGATGACTTGCCCGGATACCACCCGATCGTCAAATGGAGTTCAAAATTGATCTAACACCGGGAGTGGCTTTGATAGCTAGAGCTCCGTGCCGATTGGCTCCGTTTGAGATGAAGGAGATGATGGGACCACTTCAGAACCTCCTTGAGAAGGGATTTGTGAGACCGAGTTCATCACTGTGGGGAGCACCGGTCTTGTTCGTAAAGAAGAAGGATGACACTATATGAATGTGTATAGACTATAGGGAGTTGAATAAGGTGACCGTGAAGAATATGTATCCACTCCCTAGAATCGACGACTTATTCGACCAACTTCAAGGAGCTGGATGGTTTTCAAAGATCGACCTTCGTTGGAGCTATCATCAAGTTAAAGTCAAGGAGGATGAAATTTCGAAGACCGCATTTAGGACACGGTATGGGCATTACGAGTTATTGGTGATGCCCTTTGGTCTGACGAACGCCCCGGTGGTGTTCATGGACTTAATGAACCGCGTGTGCCAACCATTTCTCGACAAGTCGGTCATCGTGTTCATCGATGATATTTTGATTTACTTCAAGGACAAAACCGAGCACGTGCATCACCTTCGCGACGTGTTGGAAGTCTTGCAAAAAGAGAAGCTTTATGCAAAGTTCTCCAAGTGTGAATTTTGGTTGAAAGAGGTGCAATTTTTGGGTCACGTAGTCTCGAAAGATGGTGTCAAGGTGGACCCCACGAAGATAGAAGACATGATGAGTTGGGAACCTCCTAAGAGTCCATCCGAGATCAAAAGCTTTTTGGGGTTGGGGGTCTATTACCGAAGATTTATTCAAGACTTTTCCAAGATTGCTTCGTCATTAACAGCTTTGACCAAGAAGAATGTGAAGTTTGTGTGGACCGAGTCTCAAGAGAAAGCATTCCGGACGTTGCAAAAAAAGCTTTGTGAAGCTACGATCTTATCCCTGTCAGAAGGGTCGGAATATTTCATGGTATATAGCGACACCTCGAAGATGAGTCTTGGGTGCGTTCTCATGCAAAGGGGAAAAGTAATCGCCTATGCATCAAGACAACTAAAAGTACACAAGAAGAATTACCCCACTCATGATTTAGAGCTGGCGGCGGTAGTGTTCACATTGAAATTATGGCGCCATTATTTGTACGGTACAAAGTGTACCTTGTACACGGATCATAAAAGCTTGAATTATGTATTTGACTAGAAGGAGCTGAATATGAGGCAAAGAAGATGGTTAGAGTTACTCAAAGACTATGATTGCGAGTTACTCTACCACCAGGGTAAAGCGAATGTGGTGGTCGATGCCTTGAGTCGGAAAGAGTATAGTGCGAGACTTCAAGCCAAACTTACAAGAATTGAGTCAGTGTCGAGCCTCATGGAAAGGATTAAAGTGTCGCAAACCGAAGCCTTGTTGGATGAGAACGTCAAAAATGAAGTGATGAGCAAGCAACTCCTTCTCCTGACCGAAGATAGCCGAGGGATAAAATGTTTCAATGGACGCGTTTGGGTGTCGAAAGTCGGAGGTAACCGAGAGTTACTCTTGGAGGACGCGCATAAATCCAAATATTCTATCCATCCGAGAAGCACAAAGATGTATAGAGACTTGAAACTGCATTATTGGTGGTCGGTCATGAAGTTGGATGTGGCACATTATGTGGAGCGGTGCGTGACTTGTTCGCAAGTGAGGGCAAACACCAACGACCTTATAGGAGCCTTCAATCGTTGGAAATACCCGACTGGAAATGGGACAATATTACCATGGACTTTGTGACCAAGATACCGAAGACTTTAAGGGGGAATGAAACCATTTGGGTGATTGTCGACCGTTTGACGAAGAGTTCTCATTTTCTCACAATGAGGGAAGCTTTGCCAATGGATAAATTGGCGAAGCTATATATAGATGAAGTGGTCTCTAGACATGGTATACCCTTGTTTATAGTTTCCGATCGTGATAGCCTATTTACATCAAGATTTTGGGGAGCCTTGCATCAAGAGTTGGGTACGCGAGTGAATTTGAGCACGGGATACCACCTGTTAAAGCACATATTTATTGGATTCAAGATCATAATTATCTGAAGATGGAAATCTGAAGTTAAAGCTGATAAAGTCGTCTCAACAAATAGTCTAGGGTCCTTTTGTAATAAATAGTCAAAGTATGTTTTCGTATTTATTTTATCAGGCTTTAGATTTTAGTTATTTGTGTATTTAGGCCAAGCCTTGGAAAGCCCATTAGGCTTAATCTAGCCTAAGTATAAAATAGTTTTAGTTTTATGTTAATTAGGTTAAGAGAGGTTATTAGATGAGTTTAATTAGATAATATCATTATTGAGAGAAAGTGTGCTGGGTGGTGGTGCGCCGTAGACAAAGAGAAGCAAAGAGTTAGATCGATTTCTTGTCAAGAACAATTGTAATCGTTTGCTTTATCAATATCAGGTTTGCATTATTGTGTTGTTTATTGTTTTACTTGATTGAATGATTTGCGTCTTGGGACACACAATTGGTATCAAAGCAGGACAAATTGAATTGAAAATTTTTGTTTTCGGTTCTGCTTTTTCTGTCAAAAGATTCATAATTTTTATTGTGTGATTGTTCTTTCAAGTTATTATTGGTTGGATTGTGTTTGTTTTACCTATTATAGTGATTGGGTATTGATTGATTTGATTATTGCATCGATTTTGATTATCAATTTGTTGAATTTGTTGTTCTGGGTTCTTTCACGAAGTCGACACTGTGTCATCAATCAATTTGTTCTTAAAGTGGTTTTTATTGAAATTAATTGATTGTAATCTGTTCTAGTTGGTAAATTGATCATATTGGCAAAGTTTGGTACTTTAATTCGTGGAATCGAGTGTTTTCTGGACTGATTTTGGTTTCTGGGTCGATATTGCATCAAGAACATATCGGTCTTTGCACTTCCGGTCGAACTCTTTTCTATCGGTCTATTGCATTCGACCGATACACTCACAGTTCACCCGATCTAAGATTTTATCGGTCGAACATATCGGTCTTGTTTAGTGTCGGTCGAATATCCATCCGGTCTTGCATTCTATCGGTCGAAGATTATATCGGTCGAACATATCGGTCCTTAGCATTCGACCGGTACTCACACAACACACTATCGGTCTAAGGGTATATCGGTCGAGTAACACCGGTCTAAGAGTATATCGGTCGGACTCTATATCGGTCAAATCACTCGACCGGACTTTACAAGTTCCCGGTCGAACATAATATCGGTCCTTTCACTTACCGGTCTTCACATCTATCCGGACTTTACCCCCGTGCTAAGTCTGCGAAGGGGGACAAAGTTCTGTTCATGATCAGTTTCTTTTTCTGAATTTCATTCTAAGTTTTTCAGTATTTTGTGATTTTATCTTGACTTCTAACGATCTCATGCAGTTGATTGTTTCAATATCAGACAAGTTTGATTTCTAATCATATAAGTAAAGATGTCTCGGGAAGCTCTTGCTATTGGAACATATGTGAAGCCACCAGTACTCTTCAATGGGGAGTACGAGCAATGGAAGGATAGATTTTTGGACTTCATTGATCGACATGATTTGGGAGATGAAATCAGAAAATCTCTGAAAGAAGGGATCATGACACCTCCGACCAAGGTTCTCACTGTAGCTAGAGAAAATGGTCAAGAAGAAGAGACAGTGTATAAATTACCGATTGGTGAATATTCGGAAGATCAGCTGAACAGACACAAGGGTGACAAGCGGGCAAGATCATTTATTCTCCAAGGCATACCGAATGAAATATATGTCAAGATTGACAGCTACAACGCTACCGGTAAGCAAATGTTGGATCAATTGGAGAAGATGATGATCGGATCTAAAGTCGGCAACCAGCTCAAAGTATCTACCTGCTTGAATAATTATGAAGAGTTCAAAGCCAAAGCTGGAGAGTCACTCAAAGCCACTTATGACAGATTTGTCACATTGCTGAACGAGCTCAACAAGAACAAGATCAACAAATCTCACGTGGAGCTGAATGTGAAATTTCTCAGCAATCTTCAGCCTGAGTGGAAGAGGTTCACCCATCAGATGAGGCAGTTGAAGGATCTACATGACATTCCTCTTCATGAAGTTTATGAAATCCTCAGACAGAATGAGGAAGAAGTAGAAGAGATCAAGGCTGAGATGAAAAAGGCTGACAAAGCAGCTATTGATCCAGTTGCTCTTGTGGTTAAGAAGTCTAAGAAGAAGAAGGTGATAGAATCTGATTCGGAAGAAGTTGAGTGCGAGGCAAAGTCTGACTCTGATGATTGTGAACAACTGAAGGAAGACATGCTAATGTTAACCAAGGCTTTCCAAAAGAAGTTCTATAAAAAGCCAAACTCCAACAATCAGAGGTACTCGTCTGGTCCGAATAACTACAAGCATAAGGAGAAAGTTGAAGAAAAGAGACCAGAAGACAAGAAGAAGGATGGAGTTGATGAGTTCAAGAAGGAAGAACCAATGAAGTTCTACAACTGTGGCAGATTCGGTCATTTTTCCAAGGACTGCCGAAAACCTAAAGTTCGAAACTCCGAATATTACAAGAATAAGATGCTTCTAGCCAAGCAACAAGAGGTTGGAAAAGCATTAATGGCGGAGGATGAATACTGGCTCGACCATTCGGATCAAGAATCTGACGAAGGAGAGAAGGACGAGACAGCACATCTGTGCTTGATGGGGAAGAACCAGTCAGAAGCTGAAGCTGATTCTGATGATGGAGACAATGATGAGGTATGTAATGTAACTGAATCTGATTTTCTAAACCAAATGCATGCCATGATGTCTAAACTCCAAGAATTAGAGTCTAAACTGAAACGTGAGAAAGGTGTCATAAATGAGAAAAATCAATCTATACATAAACTTAGTAACAATATTGCTGAGAAAAATGTATTAATTGAAACTTTGCACAAAAATATAGACACCAGCGCTAAAGAAAAGACTATAATTCATAAAGAGTTATCTGAAACTGATTCAAAGTTTAAAGAATGTGAGTTTAAATCTAGAGAGATTGCTAAAAGGTACTTTTCTACTTCAAAATAGAATAAATCTTTAATAGAAAAGGTGAATGCTTTGGAAGAAAAATTACATTCTTTGGGACAAACTGAACACACTATTCATTTGAACAAACCTAAAGAGAAACCTGATACTTGGGGACTTGGTTACAAGAACCCACATCATCTCAAAAAGGGTATATCTGAAGTGCCTACACTTTATGACTTTGGGTTTATGTTGTTGGCTCCTCAACATCAGGAACTCAAACCCTTTTGGACCAGTCTGTCTGAAAAAGATAAAGCCAAGGAATATGATAAAAGAAAGAACAAAGCCAAAGTTCAACTTCCATTTCGCTATGAGAAGTTGAATAACAGTTATAGTTCTGATAAATCGAAATTTCTTTCAAATGATTATTTTGAGAGTTATTCTGTAAAAGAGTTGAAGGCTAAACCAGTCGAAGGTAAGTTTTACGTTCATCCTGTAGTTTTAGAAAGTAAAATTTATGAACTCGAGAATACTCTTACAGATGAAAGAATTTTGATGGATTTAGAACAAACTGTATTTTCAACAGTGTTCAAAAATACTAATTTTGCTAAATTCTCCAAGACTTTAAATTCGGATGACAGATCTGGTTCACTTAATAATGAACTTAATTTCTTAAACTCTGAAGGTGTTTTAAATAAGTGTGTTTCTCAGTTTGATTTTTCTTCTAAACTTCCTGATCATTCATCTTGTGTTGTAAATTCCTTTGGATTACCTAGTGTGCATGAAAAAGGTGAAACATCAACGAAAGTTGATAAATCAGTTTATGTGAAATCTAAGAGAGCGAAAAGTAAGAAACAAAAATCTCAACCTTCACAGAAACCGATCCTCACTGGTAAGCCAAAGAAGAAGCATTCTCATATTTCTCACCATTCTAACTCTACAGTTTCAAATGTTTCAGATTTGATAAAGCAAAGGGTTGGAGTTAAGACTGCATGGATACCGAAACAGAAGATAGACGAGAAAGCCAAATCTAGTTCTAGTTTTGTTTTGAATAAAAAGACTTATAGTAAAGATGATGTGATTGTGAATGTTGCTACTTTTAAACCTAATCTTGTTGATTCTCGCAAGAAATACTCTATAAAGCAAATATTCAAGTTAGCTCCATCTAAGAATCATAAGTTTTTAAATTATGGTGAATGTGATTATGCTTCTCGTAAATTTTCTGATGTTTGGTATGGTTCATATAATGTTTCATCTTATCGTTATCATTCATCTTATCATAATTATGGTTTTCAAGGAAAAAGCGGGCCCAATTTTAAATGGGTGCCAAAATCAAGTACTAACAGTGGAGGTCCCATTTTTAAATGGGTTCCTAAACCTCTTCTTTCCTGATTTGTTTTGTGCAGACCCGTCATATGTGGTATTTGGATAGGGTTGTTCCAAACATATGCCCGGGCAGAAGAGTATGTTGTCTAATTATACGGACAAATACTGTGGCACAGTTCGTTTTGGGAATGATCAGTTTTGTAACACCTTAGGCATATCCCATATCGGTCGTGGACAGGAGTGATGCTGGGTGTTATAAGTAATATCTTGGCCTTCCTAACAACAACGCGTTTTGGGGCCACAAGCACGTCAGGTTCTGGGAACTCTGAGGTTAAGCGTGCTTGGGTGGGAGTAGTCCCAGGATGCGTGACCCCCTGGGAAGTTTCTCACTAGGTCGCCAGAAAAAAATCCGTGCGCTACACGTTGGTTAAATCGAGGGGCAAAGCGGACAATATTGTTGTCGAGGCAGGCGGGATGTTACAGACGGTATTAGAGCCACTCCTGTGCCGTTCGGGATATGGGGCAAACCTCATCGAGAACGATGAGTCCCAAGGGGGGGTGTTTGTAACACCTTAGGCATATCCCATATCGGCCGTGGACAGGAGTGATGTTTGGTGTTATAAGTAATATCTCGACCTTCCTAACAACAACGCGTTTTGGGGCCACAAGCACGTCAGGTTCTGGGAAATCTGAGGTTAAGCGTGCTTGGGTGAGAGTAGTCCCAGGATGGGTGACCCCCTGGGAAGTTTCTCACCAGGTCGCCAAAAACAAATCCGTGCGCTACACGTTGGTTAAATCCAGGGGCAAAGCGGACAATATTGTTGTCGAGGCAGGCGGGATGTTACAAGTTTTCACCTATTCTGGGATATGGTGATGTTGTACATGAAAATCTTACGATCAAGAAGGTGCGCTACGTTGAAGGCTTAGGGCACAACCTGTTCAACATTGGCCAGTTCTGTGACAAAGATTAGAGCTTAATTTCAAGGTCAAGACATGTTCAGTACGCACTGAAGACGAAAAAGAACTATTGATCGGCACTCGCAAGTCAAACCTCTACACCATCAACTTGTCAAACGTCCAGGTTGACGATCAGGTCTGTCTACTATCAAAGACATCGATGCAACAAAGCTGGTTATGGCATCGACGGCTTTCTCACCTCAACTTTCGGTACATCAACAAGCTGGTCAGTGGCAAGCTAGTGAAAGGTCTTCCAAAACTGAAGTACGAAAGAGAACATCTATGTGCAGCGTGCGAAAAGGGAAAGATGAAGAGAGCCCCACACAAACCAAAGCCTGAACCGAGTACCAGCTCTCCATTAGAGTTGTTGCATATGGATCTATGCGGTCCTATGCGAACGCAAAGCTTAGGAGGAAAGAAGTATGTGTTGGTTATCGTGGATGACTATATGCGATACACTTGGGTTAAGTTTCTACAGTCTAAAGATGAGACTCCCGATGTTCTCATTACGTTTCTAAAGATGACTCAAGTCAATCTGCAAAAACAAGTCAAGATTCTCAGGACTGACAACGGCACAGAGTTCAAGAACAAGACAGTTGAAGAATATCTCGAATTGGTCAGGATATCACATCAATACTCTATTGCTCGCACGCCTCAACAGAACGGAGTCGTCGAAAGACGCAATCGTACACTCGTCGAGGCCGCTCGGACAATGCTCAGCCAATCTGCATTACCTTTATTTTTGTGGGCTGAAGTTGTATCGACTGCGTGTCACACTCAGAATCGCTCCATGATACACCGCCGATTTCAGAAGACTCCGTATGCGTTGATCAACAACCGCACACCAACCATTAAATATTTTCATGTTTTTGGGTGTACGTGTTATGTTCTAAACGACCGAGAGAATCTGATCAGGTTCAGTGCTAAGGCGGATGAAGGCATCTTTGTTGGTTATTCCTCTACATCGTCTGCATATCGTGTTTATTTGAAGAAGTCGAAGACAGTGATCGAGAGCGTCAATGTTACATTCGATGAGGATATGGCTTCTGAGCACATCAGTTTAGAACCCGTTATTACCGGAGTATTAGCTTCTGTACCAACCAGTCCAGGACCTGCACCTCAAGAGAACAAATCAGATGGCGCTTCGTCGTCTACTTCTAATTTATCTGATTTAGATTTATTATTTGAACTGTTCTATGATGAATTTCTTGGTTCTAAATTGCCTAACTCTGTTGTGGTTGACAGGATAGAAGACTCGATGACTACTCATCCGACCACTTCCGATATCTCTACTGAATGTGGCTCCCCTATTCAGCAAGAAGTTCTAGTTCAAAAGCCTACTCCGATAGTTGAAGTTGTGACCAACAATGTCGAGACAGAAGTAGCTGACTCCGTAGGATGTACTGTAAGGACTGATCCACAGATTGACCAAGTTGTACCTACTGCCACTTCTGTAACGACTACTTCAACTGAAACCCCCGTTAATTCTGAACCATCTGAAGGCGAAAGCAGTGGATTCCTATATGCTGACAATGATCAACATGCATCTAATCCACTCCCTCATGAACATATGTGGACCAAAGAGCACCCGATACATCAAATTATTGGAGATCCTTCTGCACCGGTGCAAACTAGGTCTGCATCTTCAAATCTATGTATGTATGAATCCTTTCTGAGCAAGATCGAACCTACTCGTGTATCTGAGGCTCTTGCCGATTTAGATTGGGTAACTGCGATGCTAGATGAGCTGAATCAGTTTGAAGCACTGAAAGTCTAGAGACTCGTACCCAAACCGCAAGGTAAAACCATCATTGGTACGAAATGGGTGTTCAAAAACAAGAAATATGAAGATGACACCGTTATCCGAAACAAAGCACGACTTGTCGCCAAGGGATATAGGCAAGAGGAAGGAATAGACTACGATGAGACTTATGCTCCAGTGGCACGTATAGAGGTGATTCGGATGTTCTTAGCCTACGCAGCCCACAAGAACTTCACCGTCTATCAAATGGACGTGAAGACAACTTTTCTGAATGGAGTACTCAAGTAAGAAGTCTATGTTTCTCAGCCAGAAGGGTTTGTAAATCCAGATAAGCCGAATCACGTCTACATCTTGGATAAAGCTCTTTATGGACTGAAACAAGCTCCTCGCGCCTGGTATGATATCCTATCTCAATTCTTGGTCAAGTCAGGTTTTACAAAAGGTACGGTTGATACCACTCTTTTCATTAAAAAGGATAAAGGCGATATCATTCTTATTCAAATATATGTGGATGATATTATTTTTGGTTCTACAAATCCTAAGTACTGTAAGAACTTTGCAAACCTCATGGTGTCACGTTTTCAGATGAGCATGATGGGAGAGATGAACTTCTTTCTCGGATTGCAAGTTAAACAATTTTCAACGGGGATTTTTATCAATCAATCGAAATACATTATGGATATTCTTCGGAAGTTCAAAATGGAAAATTGTAAACCGATTGGTACCCCAATGGCACCTGGTACTAAGATTAGCACCGATCTTTCGGGAAAGGATGTTGATGTTAGGACTTATAGAGGGATGATAGGTTTCTTAATGTTTCTTACTTCTAGTAGGCCGGATATAATGTTTTCTACATGCTTATGTGCTAGATATCAGGCCAATCCTAAGGAATCCCATCTGTCTGCTGTAAAAAGGATTTTCAGGTATCTGAAGGGGACTGCAGATCTTGGTCTGTGGTATCCTAAGGATACAAGCTTTGAACTAACATCTTATTCAGACGCAGATCATGCCGGTTGCATGTTAGACAGGAAGAGCACCTCGGGTCATATACAGTTCCTCGGAGATAAACTCGTCAGTTGGGCTTCGAAGAAGCAATTATGTGTCTCCACATCAACGGCCGAAGCTGAATATGTAGCTGCTGCTAGCTACTGTTCTCAAGTCCTGTGGATGAGAACACAACTGCGAGACTATGGATTTCATTTCAATAGAATCCCGATCTATTGTGATTCGAATAGCGCTATTGCGATTACCGCTAACCCTATTGAGCATACTAAGACCAAACACATATAATGTAGAAAAGGGAACAATTGAACTTTACTTTGTAAAAACCGATTATCAGCTTGCAGATTTGTTTACCAAACCTTTAGACGAAATGAGATTTAATTTTCTTGTCTCAAGACTTGGTATATTGTTGGGAACTGAAATATTCATCAAGTATGGTTAATGCTGCAGGTTCAAAATTACTACTGCTAGAAGACTTAAAGGTTAATACTGCTGAGTGTTACTACTGCTAGTATTATTAATACTGCTAGTCAAAGTAAGTGCTGCTTGAATAAAGTTAGTACTGCTTAGCTAGTTAGTACTGCTTAGCTAGTTAGTACTGCTTGAAAATCAACCTCAAGGCATAGATCCTAATTCTAGAGAAGTAGAATTCGTATTGGTGAGCCTGTTCATCAATATTGAGGTTGAGTGAGTAATCTTGTAACTTTAAAGCATTCAATACAAGTTTACAGTTTGTTCTTCATATTTACTGTGTTGATTTACTGTTTCATTGAATATCAAAGTGTTATTCCACAAACTTCTTTGATATTGTTTCTGAGAATTAATTCTTGTTGAGAATTCGATCCTGACAAGTGGTATCAGAGCCTGATCTCTCAGAAACATCTATTCATCATGGAAAATCTTGCAGAATCAAGCAGTACTTTGGTCTCAAAGGTTCCAATGCTTAGACCCAATGAATTCGATATGTGGAAGATCAGAATCAAGCAGTACATACTCCTCACTGACTATTCTATGTGGGACATCATAGAGAATGGTCCTTCTGAAGCAGGAAAGATTGGTGCAGATGGAAAGAGAACTCCACCAAAAACTGATGCAGAAAGAAAGATCAGACAGACAGAGATGAAAGCCTTGAGCACCTTGCTCTTGGCTATTCCCAATGAATATCAACATCAGTTCTGTAACTGCACTGATGCAGAGATGCTCTGGAATGCTCTGGAGAAGAGATTCTCTGGTACCAAAAGTACCAAGACAAATCAGAAAGCCATTCTGAAGCAACAATATGAGAACTTTATGTCAACCAAGAATGAGTCAATGACTCAAACTTTTGACAGGTTCAACAAACTTATTGGTGAACTAGCTACAGTGGGAGTACAAATTGATCAAGATGATCTGAACAGAAAGTTTCTAAGGTCCTTGAGTGATGAATGGACCATGTATACTGTGTCTTTCAGACAAAATGATCAACTGGAAGAAAAGGAACTTGATGATCTTTATAATGATCTAAGAGTTTTTGAATCTGAGGTAGAGGCTAAAAAGAGGCCTTCTGGGTATGTTCACAATGCTGCACTCCTTTCAGCATCAACTGATTCTACTTCCAACCTTGAATCAGTTAGTACTGCCAATGGAACAAACCAAGAGAAAGGCACTGAAATTGGGTTTGAGGCCTTTCTGGCAAGTCATGGAAACTCTTCTCTCATTAATTATGACTTGGAACAACTCCATCCAGATGATCTTGAAGAGATGGATATTAAATGGCAGATGGCCATGCTCTCCATGAGAGTTAAAAAGTTCATCAAAAGAACTGGGAGGAATAACTTTTCCCAAAGAAGAGAAGATGGAGCAGGATTTGACAAGTCTAAGGTGGAATGTTACAAATGCCATCAAAAGGGACACTTTGCTAGAGAATGCAGAAGTGGAATGTCTCAGAATAACAACCACCAACAAGCTCAATCTGGAAGCTTCAACAGAAACTCTGCACAAGCCCTTGTCTCTCAACAAGGTATGGGGTTTGATTGGAGTGATCAAGCTGAAGAGGCCATTCAGAATCAAGCTCTAATGGCAGAGGTGTCTGATCTCCCTACAGAGGTAACTTCCAATCTTTGCTCTCAAAATTGCATTAACACTGTTAAAAGGTATAGGGATCACAACCAGAACATGAGTGATGACCTTAAGAGATTGGAAAAAGACATAAAAGATTATGTGAGGATTGTTGAGAGATTTGAAGAGCAGATTAAGGGTTTTCAAGCTAATGAGCTTCAACACTCTTATGACACAAATTACTGGAAGTGGGAGAAGAATGACTTAGAGCTTCAACTGACCAGATCTAAAGAAGAGAGTGAAAAGCTAAGAGGAGAGCTAGCTAAAATTAAACTTGATGTAGAAAAGTTTTCTAATGCTTCCAAAGCAATGGATTCCTTGTTACAAACTCAGATTCATGATAAACTGAGAAGAGGAATAGGGTACAATACCACACCACCACCCTATAACAACAACTACATCCCTCCTAGTTCAGAGCTGTTAGAAACAAAGGATAGGAAGGATCTACCTAAGGGAGCCACTGAGATAGATCCCTTAGATGAAGTGGTTGTTAAGGATAAAACTGAGAAAGAAGTTGTCAAGGATAAGGACAATACTGTGAGTGGTGAGATTCCTAAAGAAAACCACATAATCACCAATGAGGGATGTGGAAAGCACTGGATCAAGTCCAAAGAGATAGAAAAGACTGAGGGAAAGAACAAGAAGGTTCACTATAAGCAGACCACTGTTGTGAACTCTATTCCTTGCAATCAATGTGTATGCAATAAAGCTGAGCCCCAAAAACATGATAAACCAAGGGGAAATCAGAGAAACTGGAACAATCAATGGGCACAAAAACAAGGGGTTGATCTAAAAAAAATTAATAGACCAAAACCCTGTTTTATCTGTGGAAAGCTGAACCACATTGCCAAATACTGTTACTTTAATCCTATGAACCAAAGGATAAATTTTCAAAGACCTACTCAAAAATCCTTTGGTTATAGGAAGAAAGAAAAGAACCATGTGGCTAAGAAAGTTGTTAAATCTAAAAGCCACATGAAGAGACAGAATGTGGAAGATAATGTCAAGATGTGGATTCCAAAATGTACTAAAACTGTTAGTGCTGCTACTTCAAATAGTGCTGCTGCTAGAAGCAATATTGCCAAACCTGTTAGTACTGCTAACTCTGTTAGTACTTCTAAAGATAGTGCTGCTGCTAGTATTAGTGCTGCTAACAGTATTAGTGTTGCTAATCCAATAATCTTGACAAAGTATTCAAATACTAAGTGTTCTGATTTTAAAAATCTTGTCAAGAAAGAATGCAAGTATTTTGATGAGAAAGGGGTACCCAAGACCACTTTGGCTTGGGTTCCTAATTCATACTAATTGATTTATCTAATGTGCAGGGCAACCAACAGCTCAAGGGAAAGAGCATTTGGCATGTTGATAGTGGTTGCTCTAGGCACATGACAGGCAACATGTCATGCCTTCAGGATTTCAAGCATATCAATGGAGGACATGTTGCATTTGGAGACAATCTTACTGGTGGTAAGATAAGTGGAAAAGTAAATTTTGTTGAAAACTGTGAAAAGGAATCATTTAATGGACCAAGTCAGAGTGAAGAAGACACTAGAGATGAGGAGACTCAAGAAAATAATGAAGTGGCATCTGAAAACACTTCAGTTGAGTTGCATGAATCTAATCTTGAGGCTGGACTGAATGAAGAACCTAGTCATAACACCAGAGTTCAAAAGAATCATCCTCCACAGTTGATAATAGGAGATATCTCTTCTCCTATGATGACTAGACATCAAAGCAGGCTTCAGGAAATGCAAGATCAACAGCATACAGTGCTTTCTTGTTTTCTATCACAGCTTGAGCCTAAAAAGGCACATGATGCTATGAAAGAATCCAGTTGGATAGAAGCAATGCAAGAGGAACTGTTACAGTTCAAGCTACAAGATGTGTGGGATCTAGTAGACCTTCCTAAAGGTCACAGAGCGATTGGCACAAAGTGGATTTTCAGAAACAAGAGAGATGAAAGAGGTATTGTCATAACGAACAAAGCAAGGCTGGTGGCTCAAGGCTATACTCAAGAAGAGGGTATAGATTATGAAGAAGTTTTTGCACCTGTGGCTAGGATAGAAGCAATCAGACTATTCCTAGCCTATGCTTCTTACATGAACTTCAAAGTCTATCAAATGGATGTAAAAAGTGCTTTTCTCTACGGATCAATTGAAGAAGAAGTATATGTCTGTCAACCACCAGGGTTTGAAAACCCAAGCTATCCAGACAGGGTATACAAATTAAAGAAAGCACTTTATGGACTACATCAAGCTCCAAGAGCATGGTATGACACTCTGTCATCCTATCTCTTGGAAAATGACTTTGAAAGAGGAGTCATTGATAAGACTCTATTTATCAAAAGAAAGAAGAAGGATATCTTGCTGGTCCAAATCTATGTTGATGACATTATCTTTGGATCTACAAGAAACGACATGTGCAAGGAGTTTGAGGATTTAATGCATCAAAGGTTCAAAATGAGTTCCATGGGGGAACTTACTTTCTTCCTTGGACTCCTAGTTCAACAGAAGTCAGATGGCATTTTCATTTGTCAATCCAAGTATGTGCAGGATATTCTAACCAAGTTTGGTTTCTCAGAATCAAAACCTGCCAGCACACCTATGGAAACACACAAGCAGATCACAGCAGATCTTGAGGGGGAGGATATGGATGTGCATCATTATAGATCCATGATTGGCTCTCTCATGTATCTCACAGCATCAAGGCCAGATATAATGTTTCCAGTCTGTGTATGTGCAAGATTCCAAGTTAGGCCAAAGCAATCTCACTTTCAAGCTGTTAAGAGGATATTCAGATATCTCAAAGGGCAACCCAGATTGGGACTTTGGTATCCTCATAACTCACCTTTTGACCTAATAACATACTCAGACAGTGATCTAGGTGGGGCAAACTTGGACAGAAAATCTACTTCTGGAGGATGTCAGTTTTTGGGTGCTAGACTAGTCTCATGGCAGTGCAAGAAACAAACCACAATATCCACATCTACAACAGAGGCAGAGTACATAGCAGCTGCAAGTTGCTGTTCTCAAGTCTTATGGATTCAGAATCAAATGTTGGATTATGGGGTAACCTTTCTACACACTCCAATCTTTATTGACAACAGCAGTGCTATTAGCATTGTGAATAATCCAGTCAAGCACTCAAAAACAAAGCACATTGAGATCAGGTATCACTTTATAAGAGATTGTAATGAAAAGAAACTTATTCAAGTTGTCAAAGTTCACACTGATAATCAGTTTGCTGATCTATTCACTAAAGCTTTTGATGTGGGTAGATTCACTTTCTTGGTAACAAGTGTGGGAATGATAAACTCTGAATAATCCCCTTCTCAAAAAGTGGTTTTATATCTGTATAGTATTCCTGGAGTTACTAATCTTCTGTTTCCCGATATGCATAGCAGTACTCAGTGTTTAGCAAGTTTAAAAGGAGTAAGTTAGTTAATACTGCTAGTGGTTAATACTGCTTTCAGTTAATACTGCTAGTGGTTAATACTGCTTTCAGTTAATACTGCTAGTGGTTAATACTGCTTTCAGTTAATACTGCTAGTGGTTAATACTGCTTTCAGTTAATACTGCTAATGGTTAATACTGCTTTCAGTTAATACTGCTAGTGGTTAATACTGCTTTCAGTTAATACTGCTAGTGGTTAATACTGCTTTCAGTTAATACTGCTAGTGGTTAATACTGCTAGTAGTTAATACTGCTAGTTAGTTAATACTGCTAGTTAGTTAATACTGCTAGTTAATACTGCTAGTAGTTAATACTGCTCTAGGTTAATACTGCTAATATTCCGAATACTATAAATACTTTTTGCCCGCCTAAAAGTTCATAGCGACTCTTTGCATACTGTTCTCTTGCGCTCAAAACCTTTTCTCTCTCAAGTTCGAAGTTTTCAGGCAAGCTTTTCACTAAGATCAATGGCATCCATGACTTTCATCGATGAGCACAACGAGATTGCGATGCTACAAAAGCCAAAGCAAGCCGCAGGATTTCATCAGATTGTGGATTTCCTCAAGACAAGCCACATTGCTCATGCTCTTATTGTATCCCCTACAATCTATATTGAGCATCAAAAGCAGTTCTGGGCTAATGCAACCATTGTTGTTGAGAATGGTGTGCAGATGATCAAGACAAGAATCTGTGATCAATCACTCACGGTTACTGAAGAGGTTATTCGCATCAGTCTACGTCTAGACGATGCCTCTGGTATAACCTCTATCCCAAATGATGAACTCTTTTCAAACCTTACAAGAATGGGGTATGGAGGCCCATTGGGAGTTTTCAAATTTTCTAAAGCAAAATTCTCACCCCAATGGCGTTTCTTTGTCCATACTCTTATGCATTGTATCTCCAAAAAGACTACTGGATGGAGTGAGTTCAGCAGCACTATTGCTTATGCTTTGGTGTGCTTGGCCACTGCCAGAAAGTATAATTTTTCTAAAATGATTTTCAGTGATCTTGTCTCAAACATGGGAAACAAAAAGAGCTTCTTTATGTATCCCAGGTTTGTTCAAGAAGTTATTACTCATGAATTGACGGATATACCTCAACCTGTTGAGGTATATGTACCTAAACCCCCCAAAGGCAAGGTTTTCTCAAATATGAGAAGATCTGCTGGGGACTCTGAAGGAGTTGACACCCCATTGTTCTCTACAATGATCGTGGTGTCCCAAACCAATGAAGGTATGGCAGCAGGGTCAAGGCCCCCATTAGACCAACCCACTGCTAGCCAAGCCCAACCTTCCCTCTCAAAATCAATTCCCCAGTCCCTTCTTGAAAAACCAACCTCTCCCATCACCCAAACTTACAAGAGAAAACAGGTAAAGAAGGGTCCTTCCCTTCTTGTACCATTACCCACTAAGCCTATAAGCCCTCTAAGGGAGAATTCTCCCCTAGAGAATATCCAAAGGGAAACCACACGGGTGTCTCCCAACCCAAAGGAGGTGCTCTCTGAGGAGGAGGTAGAGCATATGGGTGATGAGGCTGCCACTACTCCTGCTAGTACAGAGGAGGAAAGTGGTAACATCAATAAGACCTCCCCCATGGCAACTTTGAATGAGCAATCATTTGAAGGTCCCTGGTGCCAAGAAACCACAGGGGTGGATAGTGCCTCTGCAAGGCAGAAGACTTCCACAAATAAAAGATCCAATGATCCTTCAAAGGAGGGTAACACTTCTGGAGAGGGTGAGGACAGATATACGTACGATGAATTGATGGAAACAATGGGGAACATCAATCAAGATGTTCTCAAACAAGGCAAAGAAATTGAAGAAATGAAGCTAGTAATTCTGTCACAACAAGAACAGATTGCTAAGCTGAAGAGGATGGTGGTTAGTCTGGTACAAAGGAAGAAGAGAAAGCAATTCCAATTAAGGAGAAGGACCACTGAGGATGATGCTCCCAAAAAGGGGGAGATCAACATGGAAGAAGCCACAAGAAAGGGGGAGCTTGATGGGGAGAAAGTTGATGTTGAGGGGGAGCAGCAAGCAGAAACAGTTACTACTGCTGACATTAATAAAGCAGCAGAAACTGTGAAAGAAGTGTTAACAGATCTTGAGATTGCAGAAACCTTACTAAAAGCCAAGAATGATACTCCCAAGGTCACTTCAAAGACCAAAGGTGTAATCATAAAAGACCAAGGTGAAGTGATCAAGAAAGATAACAGTAAGAAGGCAATGAGCAAAGACAAAGGAAAAGCAAAGATGGTAGAAACTGATCAACCAATCAAAAAGCAAAGGTTGGTTGAATCAGATGAAGCCCTAGCTAAAAAGATGCAGGAGGATATTGAAAAAGAAAAAAGAGTTCAGATGGAAAAGGACAGGGAAATGGCAAAAGCTCTAGCTGTTGAACTAAATGAAGCTTATCAACAGAGTATGGCAACTGAAATTGCACAGAAGAAAGCTGCAAGTATGAAGAAATCTGTGGTGAAAACAGTTGCAAAGAAGAGAAGACCCTCAAAGACATTCCTAGGTACCCAAGAGAGAAACAAGATGATTATATTTCTCAAAGGTGCTGTAGGAGTCAAAAAGGAGATGTTCTCCAAAATGTCTTTTGAGAAGATCAAAGAGCTCTACGATTCAGAGATGTTAAAGCTTCAGGGAAGTGAAACTGCTAGGGTGGAGATGGAGAAGAGAATAAAAGAAAGTAATGACTTTGATTGTCAAAAGCCATTTCCAGATGAGCAAGAAACACCTCCTAAGAAAGAGTCCACCCTGGGAGAAAGTCTAAGGACTTTAAAGAGAACAAAAATGATGGCAAGGAGAAAGCCAATTAAAAAGCCTAGAGTATCTGAAGAAGAGGCTGATAAGGTTGCTGAAGAAGAAGGGGCACCTGAGTCATCTAAACAGACAGAGCCATCTAACACTGATGATGTCAATTTGTATATGGTAGTGATGGACAAAGTGCCTGAACCAATTTCAGCAGAACCTGTAGGAATTAAGCCTCCTGAGGTGATTCTCTGGGATACATTGACAGTGGATGGAAAGGAATACATAAGGCTGAAAAGAAAGGATGAAAAGTATGAAGTGTTTAACACATGGGCAAAAATTGTCAGAACATGCTATAGATCAGATATTGAAGAGATGTTTGAGATAGGAATGAAGTTGTATGCAGATATTCTAAAGGCTCCAGGGATTTCAATTACAAAACTGGTAATGGAGTATCTGTATATGATGTTCAAACCTGAAGAAGTAAAGCACTTGATCAAGGATGTCTTCAAATCAGTAAACAGTTGGACTCTATATGAAATTAGTGGAGTATATACAGTGACTTTGGATTTAAATCACACTGAATACTTTCTAGTGGATAGAGTGTATAATCATAGCAGATTGAAGCTACAGGCCATGCTGAAGAAAAAGTTAAGGTGTGTTCCAGATTCAGAAATGGCTAAATACTTGATTCAAAGAACCATCAATCAGAGTTTGGGATTGGATGCAAACACTGGGATTTAGGCATTGATAGAGTTTTGGGAGCATCTTGAAGAAAATTTGAAGAACTTGACTTCTCTTCCTAAAAGTCAAGTTAGGGGGAGATTGTTGGGAACTGAAGAATTCATCAAGTATGGTTAATGCTGCTGGTTCAAAATTACTACTGCTAGAAGACTTAAAGGTTAATACTGCTGAGTGTTACTACTACTAGTATTATTAATACTGCTAGTCAAAGTTAGTGCTGCTTGAACAAAGTTAGTACTGCTTAGCTAGTTAGTACTGCTAGTGGTTAGTACTGCTTAGTAGTTAATGCTGCTAGAAGGAAGTTAATGCTGCTGAAGATTAATACTGCTTATATGATGAAGATTCGTATGAAAGGATATACATGGAAGCTTAGAGATATACATAGAAGATATACTGAAGATATTTTATTTATTGTAATTATCTTTGTATTCAGTATATATATTGTATAGTTTAGAATAATAATTTAACTTTAGTTTTCATTCTTTTAGAGAGAAAATCAACCTCAAGGCATAGATCCTAATTCTAGAGAAGTAGAATTCGTATTGGTGAGCCTGTTCATCAATATTGAGGTTGAGTGAGTAATCTTGTAACTTTAAAGCATTCAATACAAGTTTACAGTTTGTTCTTCATATTTACTGTGTTGATTTACTGTTTCATTGAATATCAAAGTGTTATTCCGCAAACTTCTTTGATATTGTTTCTGAGAATTAATTCTTGTTGAGAATTCGATCCTGACAGTATGCTAAATCTTAAGACCTAATCGTTGGTTACCTATTAAAGTTTCTTATTGTGTTTCTTTATCATTTCTTTATTATTATTTCCGCATGATACCTGCTCTTTAATAGTTTGTTCATGATCTCAGGGGGAGTGTGAAAAGTATCTTATAGATGATCACTGTTAGTTTGAGGGGGAGCAATTCTGAATGCATTGTACTTACTGATCAACTTCTTAGTAATGCATAATTTTAGGGGGAACGATCAAGTCAAAGGAGTATGGCGATGACTTCTGATTATTTCTGATCAGAACTCGTACATCAATTGTTTTACTGCTTTATGTCATTTCAATTTCAGTGAATAAAGTTACTTTGACTAGACTTTTAGACTTTTGTAGGTTGAGAGATGCTTCAAAGATCATATCTTTATGACTTTAAGCTTGACTTCGCGAGATGTAAGACTGTACTCGAAAGGTATAATTTCTTTTCTTCATCTCATTCATGGTTGGAAGAATAACAACTTTCAATCATAGGAAAACATGTTCTTAAATGTTCAAACCACTTCCCGATTCTCAAACCGATTTCTCGAATTGGAAATGTGATTTTAAATGTTTTCTGTTTCATCATTGAGCTTTAACTGATCAAGTTAAACCATCGGAGCATCATATGCTTCATAGGAAACCATGGGATCAGTGTGTTAGGACTTAAAAGAAACTTCTATGGATTCACGTTAACCAGTGTTTCTTACCCAAGAGGTTAATCATGTAGTGAATGAATGTGAGGAGTCCAAACATAAATGAATGTGGGATGTGTGATGAGGGAAAATATTAAAAGAGAGTTTGGTTAGCTGTGAGCTTAATGATTAAAAGAAAGAGGGTGCGAGATCAGAGTAAAAGAATTTTTAAACTTTGCACCAACTACTTTTTGATCCGGGCAGCCACATTTCTAATGCTTCACAATTCTTTGGTGAACATTATTGAAACAGGCAACTAGCCCATGCCAGCTCTTGACATTACCCCACCAGCCACTCATTTTCTTCTTAACAAGAAAATGTTTCATTTTCAAAAGGGGATGCAGCACATATGCTATCTGATTTTCATTTGGAAAATCTGGATATTGAAAAGAAGGAAGTCTGCCCCACCATCACACTTCACTAATGCACATTGAGTCTGTGTTTAACTACTTGTCTCGGTGGTTTACACTTTTTGAGCCTTATCAGCAAACATCATCTGCTTAATCTATTATATTACTTGCACGAACACACAAATAATTTGTTTCTTTGTCATAACGTTCATAGAAATTGCATTTGTGGTGTTTCGATGATTGAATGGAAGCCCTGGGGGAGTGAACATCATAAAAGCTCCTTTATATTGTGTATTCGTTACACAGTGACTTTGTGTTACTGACAGGCAATTTTAACTGGTTCATTTGTTGATTCAGGAGTTACACCTCATTTTTCTAAAATTGTCTAGATTTGCAAAGATCTGGATGAACATCTTAATGAATTGACGGATAATCAGTGGTTCTGTTTGCAAGATCAATGGTGGAAGAAATTTCTTGAAGACACGTTTTGATGAACTCTTTGCTCTTTTCATCAAAAAGGGGGATAAGCGTCAATCAATAACTGAAAGATATAAGAAATGGAAGATATTCTGAAGATATGCTGAAATGAAGAAAAGATATTCTGAAGATATGCTGAAATGAAGAAAAGATATTCTGAAGATATGCTGAAATGAAGAATTTTTCTTGAAGATGCTTTACTGGAGATAATTTCTTTCCAAGAGATATTCTCATCGATTGGGGAGATTGCTACATTCTGAAGACAAAGAGGAAGATTACATTTTCTGAGCTTAAAGAATGATCTTGATCCAAAGGGGGAGATTGTTAAAGCACATATTTATTGGATTCAAGATCATAATTATCTGAAGATGGAAATCTGAAGTTAAAGCTGATAAAGTCGTCTCAACAAATAGTCTAGGGTCCTTTTGTAATAAATATTCAAAGTATGTTTTCGTATTTATTTTATTAGGCTTTAGATTTTAGTTATTTGTGTATTTGGGCCAAGCCTTGGAAAGCCCATTAGGCTTAATCTAGCCTAAGTATAAAATAGTTTTAGTTTTATGTTAATTAGGTTAAGAGAGGTTATTAGATGAGTTTAATTAGATAATATCATTATTGAGAGAAAGCCGTAGACAGAGAGAAGCAAAGAGTTAGATCGATTTCTTGTCAAGAACAATTGTAATCGTTTGCTTTATCAATATCAGGTTTGCATTATTGTGTTGTTTATTGTTTTACTTGATTGAATGATTTCGTATTGGGACACACACCACCCACAGACGGACGAGCAAAGTGAAAGGACGATTCAGACTTTGGAGGACATGCTTAGATCATGCATGATCGACTTTGGCGGTAATTGGGATACCCATTTACCTCTGGTAGATTTGCTTACAACAATAGTGTTAAACCCAGATTAATAGTTGATAGATTAACACAACACAATAAAGATCAAAAGATAAATAAATCAGATTAACATACCAATGATCTCTTAATTTATCAGATGAAAAACGTGTGTGTGTTCTTGGTACCTTGTGCGTACAATACAGAGAAAATACGGCTACCTCTGTTTTTCTTTTTTTGCGATTACTCCTTAAAACCTAAAGAATAATACCTTATATACTTAGGTCAACATGACCTTGGCATTATTAATTATTAGCTAAAATACCCCCTAAGGTATTAAACACTATTACAAAACTAAACCCCTTATTTAATTTAATCTTGAATACAATTATTTGATCTAACAATCCCCCCCTTTGGATTCAAGATTAAAAAGAACTTGGCAATTTATCTTCGGGTCTTCACTTCTCTTGAAAAACCGTAGTAGCTATGACGTTGACAGCTTCAAAGCTTGTAGTTTTACACAGTCTTCATCTTCCTCTTTCTTTAAATGAAGTGTCCTTCTGACGATCATCTTAAGTCAGGCTTCAGATAAATCTTCAGCAGTCTTCAGTATAGTCTTTCTCTTTGTATTCTCCCCCTTTTTGATGAGTGGTGAGAATCATCATCATCAAAACATATAAAGACAAACTAGGAATGTTCTCCCCAGATCAACAATTAAGCGCAATCTTCATGTATAGATCCCTGTATGGAAATAAGAGCAGTCTTCCCAAATGGAAAGAGTGATTATTTCAATCTTTACAGATTCAAATAAGTAGAAAATGTGGTAACCCTGAATCAACAAATGACAGTTTGTAATGCCTGTCAGTAACACACAGTTACTGAGTAACACAAAGTTACTATATAAGGAGTTTGTTTTGATGTTGGCTCCCCAGAACTTCCATTCAATCATCAAATGACACTGGTTATCTACGAATGTTCTGACAGAAAACAAATTTCTGTGTGCTTGTGCATGTGTATGAAAGAAATTAAGCAACGGTGATTGCTTTTCAATGTAGGCTCAAAGTATGTAAACTTGTTGAGACAAAAACAAATTAAACAAAGACTCAATGTGCATGAGAAAGGGTCGAAGGTGGGGCAACTTTCCTTCTTTTTCATTATTAGTATCTTCCAAATGAAGAACCAATAGCATATGTGTTGCGTCCCCAGAAAATGTGAAACATTCTCTTTTTGAGAAAAGAATGAGTATCTGGTGGGGTTGTATGCAAGAGATGGCATGGGCTAGGTGACTTTTTCAATGTCGTTCATGAAGAAATGTGAAACAACAGATCATGTGGTTGCCCGACTCAGAATGAAGTTTGGTGCAGAGTTTAATATTCTTTTACTCTGTTCTCTCACCCTCTTTCTTTTAATCTTTTAAATCTCACTTCTAACCAATCTCTCTTTTCCATTTTACCTCGTCACACACCAACACTCAAATCTTTTGACCCCTCTCCCCTAAATCACTTAGGGAATACTTCCTGGGTAGGAAACACTGGTTATTGTGAATCCATGGAAGTTCTGTTAAGCTTTCACATTGAATCCCATGTATTTTCCTAAAAGAACATGTTGTTCAACATCCTTTTGTACATGTAAGCATAGAGAAATACACATAAACATGAAGAATAAAAATATGGAGAAGTCAAAAAATAAGGTGTTTGACAATACAATTATCCCCCTCAAACTAAAGGTGGTTGACAATTAAGCTCCCCTCAACTTAATAATTTTTTTTTTTTTTTTTTTTACATAAAGCAAAAGAAAACAGATAGAAAACAAAGCACTGAAGTACGGGTTCTAATCAGAGGTGATTAGAAGCCATTGTCACTTGAAAAAACCTGCACACAAAAGAAATCATGGTAATCATTTGTGAAAATGATTCCTCTATCGTTAGCAACAGTTGTAGAATAAAACACAAGATTAAGATTTAGAATACTCCCCCTCGAATCATGAGTAAAGTTAAGAAGACATGTTCAACATACCAAGTTTGCTGATTAGAAACTGAAACCTCTTTTCATCCAACGGCTTGGTGAAAAGATCAGATAACTGGAAATCAGTATAAACAAAGTGCATTTCGATATCACCTTTTTCTACATGATCTTTGATGAAGTGATATCGTACATCTATATGCTTGGTCTTTGAATGCTGAACCGGGTTAGCGGTTATGGCGATTGTGCTCTTGGAATCACAATAAATAAGAACTCGTTTGTAGTTGTACCCAAAGTCCCTTAACTGTGACTTCATCCAGAGAACTTGTGAACAACAGCTAGCAGCAGCTACATATTCAACCTCAAAAGTGGATGTTGAAACACAATTTTGTTTCTTCGAGGTCCAGCTTACAAGTTTGTCACCTATAAATTGACATGATCCAGAGGTACTTTTCCGGTCTAGCTTACATCCTGCATGGTCAGCATCTGTAAAGGCAGTTAGATCAAAACGAGAATCATTTGGATACCAAAGGCCTAAATTAGGAGTGCCTTTAAGATATCTAAGGATTCGCTTAACAGCATTAAAGTGCGACTCTTTAGGATTAGACTGATATCTCACACAAAAACATGTGGCAATCATTATATCTGGGAAACTAGCAGTCAGATAAAGTAAAGAACCAATCTTGCTAAGATACACCTTTTGATCAACAGGTTTACCAGAAGGATCTGCATCTAAGAGTGTACCAGTAGCCATTGGTGTTTTCATGACTGAACTATCTGACATATTGAATATTCTTAACATGTCTTTTATGTATTTAGCTTGATTAATGAAAATGCCTTCGGGTAATTGCTTTACTTGTAAACCAAGAAAAAAATTTAATTCACCCATCATCGACATTTCAAACTTTGTTTTCATGATTTTAGAAAAGTTCTTGCAAAATTTTTGATTTGTCGACCCAAATATTATGTCGTCAACATAAATCTGAATGAGAATCAAGTCCTCACCTTGCCTTTTGAGAAATAAGGTAGTATCAACCGTACCTTTCTTGAAACCAAAAGCAAGTAGAAATTTAGTGAGAGTTTCATACCAGACTCTTGGTGCTTGTTTAAGACCATACAATGCTTTGTCTGGCACGTAGACATGATTAGGGTAATGAGGATCAATGAAACCTTCAGGTTGTGCCACGTAGACCTCCTCATGCAGAACACCATTTAGGAAAGCTGACTTTACGTCCATTTGATAGACTGTAAAGTTTTTGTGTGCTGCATATGCTAAGAAGATTCTGATGGCTTCAATCCTTGCGACAGGGGCGAACGTTTCGTCATAGTCAATACCCTCCTGTTGACAATACCCTTTTGCAACGAATCGAACTTTGTTTCTCACAACTACTCCTGCCTCGTCTTTCTTGTTTCTGAATACCCACTTAATTCCAATAACAGTTTTATCTTTAGGTAGTGGGATCAAGTGCCAAACCTTGTTCCGTTTGAATTGCAGAAGCTCGTTTTGCATAGTAGAAATCCAGAAGGGATCACGTAGAGCTTCTGATGCTTTCTTTGGTTCTAGGGAACTAAGGAAGCTTGAAAACATGCAGAAATTAACTGTCGCTGACCGTGTAGTGACACCAGATTGTACGTCACCTACCATGTTATGCAGGGGATGATCCTTAGTCCAACGATGTGTGCTTGGTAAGGATTCAACTGTTTGTTGTGTATTTGATGCATTATATTCATCATGCACGACAGGTAGATCCACAGATGTACTCGGGACATCTTGTAAAGGTGTTTCTGATACTGAAGCTTCTGGAATAGCAGTTGAAGTACTCGTGACTTCATTTCCAGAAGGACTATCTGCAGAGACAGATTCAACATTAGTAGGGTCAGATACTAACGGTTTAGTTGTACCTGATGGAGATGCAGTTTCAGTGACTTCTTCGGACGGTCCAGACATGTCTTTAGAAATAATAGGGACCTCCGAGCTTGGAGTTGATATTGATATGCCTTTTCAAAGTCTTCACAGATATCATCGAAGGCATCAATAAACAACAAATCTAACTCAGATGAAGTAGAGTTAGAGTTTGAAGAAATAGATTCTTTAGAAGCTTGTTCTATTTTGGAGTGAATAGAAGCTTTGTTCTTTAGTCCGAGTTCTGAACTGTTGTGTCCAGAAGTCCGAGTAGAATTCTCATCAAAAGATACATTCATGCTTTCAACAGTCGTCTTAGTACAAATAATGTAGATTCGATAAGCTTTGGATGTCAAGGAATATCCAACTAGATATCCTTCATCCGCTTTCTTATCAAATTTTGATAGACCTTGACGCTCTCGTAGAATGTAACACCTGCAACAAAAACACGAAGGAATTTGATATTAGGCTTACTGTTAGACCATAAATCTGTTGGATACAAGATCAAGATTACTGAAGGTTAAAGGTTCAAGAAGTCAAAGCTGAGAAAGTTAACTATTATTAAAAGTCAAAGTCTTTGTGATAAATTGTCAAAGTCAAAGTCTCTTGTAATTGTATTTGTATTTGTTTCCTTGCTTTTTGTAATAGGTATAAATAGTTTATTTCTTTGTTATTTTTGTAAGATGACAAGTCAAGATTCAAAGAGAGTTTTAGAGTGAGAAAGTCTTGTCGTCTAGAGAGAGAAAGTCAAGAACAGATTGTAATCTTGTGATTTTGTGAATTAAATCAAACAGGTAAATTGAATCATTCTTGTTTGTTTGTGTAATTGCAATAGGAATCTTGATTTCAGGACACTCAATTGGTATCAGAGCAAATCCAATTGAAATCAAATCAAGAAAGTTTGGTTCGACACTGTGTTCTTCGAAGTCAAATTCATTTTCGAGTTCTAGTGCGAATTAGGAGTTGTAATCGATTAGGTTTTGTCTACTTAGTGTTATCGATCGAGTTTGTATAGTTCAATTTGTCAATCGCACTGTAATTTTCTCGAATTTTAGGGATTTGTTGAGTTTTGTGTCACGAGTTCACGAGCACTGTATTTGTTCAATTTGTAAGTTTTGTTGTTTGTTGTTGAAATTCGTTGCTTGTAATGTGATTTAGATGTTTAGGCGATCAAATTCTCAAAGTTTCGAATTGAAATTCGAAGTTTAGAGTGGTTTTTGGTACTGAATTTGATCGAATTAGAAGTTTTGCGCTAGATTCAAAGTTTGCGCCAGTTCATCATGGTTTGCGCCAGTTCATATTGATTTTTTGCGCCAGATCTACGTTTTACGCAAGAGGAGTTTCTCGCCAACTTCATTTAGTGGATATTCTGATTTTTGCGCCATCAACAAGTAGCACAAAATATCTTTTGCGCCATATTCACTTCACGCAAAACTGACTTCTGCGTCTTACCCACTTAGCGCATAGTTGCTTAGCAAAGATTGTGTTTTGCGCCAATTTCTATTAGCGCAAAATTGACATTTGCGCCATCTTTGATTAGCGCAAAGTTTGTTTTGCGCCGATTGCCCTTAGCGAATTTCTGTTTTGCACCAGTTTCACACTTTTTCATACTTAGTCAAAATTTTCAAAACTGCAATATTAAGTGTGAAATTTGAATTTTTTATTTCAAGTTTTCTGTATTTTCTTGAGATTTCATTTGGACTAATGATCAAGTTCAAGTTTCTTATTGCATATTTGTTCAAACAGGATGACTTCAAAAGATGCTTTGTCTATTGGTACGGATGTAAAGCCTCATGTTCTCTTCAAAGGAGAATATGAGCAATGGAAAGACAGATTTATGGATTTTGTGGATAGGCATGCAAATGGGGAAAACATTCTGCTTTCAATTACAGAAGGTCCCGTGATTCCACCTACTGTTCAGATACCTGATGATGGTTCCTCAGACAGTGAGGATGGAGATGATGACAGAGGGCAAAGGATGAGAACTGTTCCAATGGATTTTGCACAATATTCTGAGGAGCAGAAAAGCCGTTTTAAAGTAGATAAGCAAGCCATATCCTTATTTCTTCAAAGCATTCCGAACGAGATATACATAAAGATAGACAATTACAAGTCTAATGCTAAGAAGATGTGGGATCAACTTCAGAAGATGATGATGGGTTCTAAAGTTGGGAATCAAATGAAGGTAGCCAATTGTATAAACAACTACGAAGAATTTAAAGCAAAATAAAATGAGAGCTTAGAAGACACCTATGAACGGTTTGTCCTGCTTCTGAATGAACTGTCAACGAACAAAGTGAAAAAGAAGCAACTTGAGAACAATGTCAAGTTCCTGAGCATCCTACAACCTGAATGGAAGAAGCATACGCGTAGGAAGAAACAGATGAAGGATCTAAATGACATTCCGTTACATGAGGTTTATGAAACATTGAGGCAGAACGAAGAAGAAGTGGAAGAGAAAAGAGCTGAGAAAAAGAAGGCAGATAAAGTACAAGATCCAGTAGCTTTGGTGGCTGGAGAGAAAGAAAAAGAAAAGAAAGAAAAGAAGAAAAAGAAGAAGATAGTGGTTTCAAGTTCTGAATCAGAGTCTGAATCCGATGGTGATGATGGAGAAAGCCTCAAACAAGCTATGCTTCTATTGACCTGAGCATTCCAGAAGAAATTATACAAGAAACCGGGTTCAAACAATCAGAGGTATTCTTCATCTAGTTCAAAGAATCATGAACATCGGGAAAGAGTTGAAGGAAAGAGATATGAAGAGAACCGATATGTAGAGAGAAAACTGGAAGAGAAGAACAAATATTTGAATGACTATGCTGATGCTGGAAAGAAGACCGATGATCTGATAAAATGCTACAACTGTGGCAAAGTCGGTCATTTTGCTTGAGATTGTCGGAAGCCAAAGGTTCGCAATTCAGAATACTATAAGAACAAAATGCTCTTGGCCAAACAACAAGAGGCAGGCAGAGCATTGATGGCAGAAGATGAATATTGGCTAGATCATTCGGATGTTGAGGAAGTAAAAGATGAAGAAGCCCACATGTGTTTGATGGGCAACACTTTGAAGTATGATGATTCGGATGAAGAGACTGCTGAAGAGGTAATGAACTTAACTAAAAATGATTTCATGACCAAAATGGAAGCCATGATGGTCGAACTTCAAGACCTTCAAACCAAACTGAAAAAGGAAAAAGACAGAATTGCTAAACGAAACAATAAGATCTTTGAGCTAAATAAGTCAGTTATTGGGAACAAAGATCTAATTGATTCTTTACGCAAATCTGCTTCTGATTCTAAACTTCAAGTAGATTGTTTTGAAAAGAAGATTTCTGATTTTGAAGCTAAACTTTCTAAGTCTGGTTTAGAAAAGAAAGAATTTGCACAAACTGTTTATAAATTGCAGGTTGATAACAAGCTCTTAAATAAGAAGGTAAATGGTCTGGAAGCCAAACTTTATGCAAGAGGTCAAACAGATCAAACTATTTTTCTTAATGCACCTAATGATCAGGCTGATGTTAAGGAAAAATGGGGTCTTGGTTATGAAAACCCTCATTACTTAAAGAAAGCCATCAGAAAACAACCAGCATTATATAATTTTGATTTTCTTGCTGTTGCTGGTAAAAATACTCATTTAAAACTCAATTTTGTTACCAAATTACCAGAAGAAGTTGAGGCCAGGGAAACTGAATAGAAAGAATATTAAGAAAATTCAACTATCGTTTAACTATGAAAAGTTAAATGATAGTTATCTTTCTGAAACAACAAAAGTTCTTTCAAACGACTATTTTGCTAGTTATTCTTTTTCTGAGATGGAGGCAAAACCTACAATTGCAAAAGTTTATGTTCCTCCACTCATTCTTGAAATCAAGATAGATGAGCTTGAAAATGTTTTATCTGATGAAAGATTTTTGGTAGATATTGAACAAAGTGTATTTTCTACTGTTTTAAAGAACACACTTTTTCAATCTAAATCTACAAAGTGTTCTAAAGTTTTAAAGGCACCTCAAACTTCGACTGATAACTTTGATGACTTATTTGCGTCTGCAAATGATTTTCTCAATTCTGATGATGGGTGTATAGAGGAAATTGATATGTTTTATTTTAATGCTTCACTTCCAGATCATTCTACTTTTCTTATAAATGGAGAAGTTTTACCAAGTGTTTTTGAAATTGGTGAATCATCAACTAAGGTTGGTGAACCAGTTTCTGTGAATGCTGATTACTATGCTAAAGGTAAGAAACATAAGAAACAACGTTCACTGAAACGAAACAACACTGGTAAAATCTAAATCTTCTGTTTCAGTTTTAAGAAAGAAAAGGTCAGAAGCAAGAACTGAATGGCGACCAAAAAGGAAGAATGATGAGAAGGCGGAATCAATTCCTGATATAGCTTCTGATAGATCTGATAGTAGTGTTACTGATGTAGTTGGTAAAGTTGCTTTTAATAAAGAAAACCTTGTAATTCCTTACAAGCGATATTCAATAAAGAAATTATTCCAATTATCTCGTCCTACTACTCAGTCTTATACTTATCGATGGAATGATTTTGCTTATTCTCATAATTCTAATGATTTGTTTGGATCTTATCATGTTTATTCTTCAAAACCAAATGTTGTCAAAGGTTTTCAAAGGAAAAGAGGATCCATATTCAAATGGATACCAAAATCATGTGCTAATCTGTTAGGACCCGTTTTTAAATGGGTACCTAAAATTGTTATTCCCTGATTTCTCTTGCAGACCTGGCATATGTGGTACTTGGATAGCGACTGTTCCAAGCATATGACCGGGCTGAAAGCTTTATTGTCTAATTATACAGACAAATTCAGCGGCAATGTGAGATTTGGGAACGACCAGTTTTCACCGATCTTAGGATATGGTGACATCATTCAAGACAACATAACGATTACGAAGGTGAGTTATGTCGAAGGCTTAGGGCACAACTTGTTTAGCATCGGTCAATTATGCGACAAAGGGTTAGAGGTAAATTTCAAAGCTAAGAGATGCTCAGTGCGTACTGAAGAAGGCAAAGAACTCTTAGTCGGCAATCGAAAGACAAATATCTATACCATCAATATTTCAAATTTTCAGAATGACAATCAGGTGTGCTTACTGACAAAAGCTTCGATGCAGCAAAGTTGGCTTTGGCACCGACGACTATCACACCTGAATTTTCGTTATATAAACAAGCTGGTCAAAGGAAGATTGGTAAATGGACTTCTAGAGCTGAGATAGGAGAAAGAACACTTATGTGCAGCATGTGAGAAAGGGAAGATGAAGAGAGCTCCACATAAACCGAAGCCTGAACCAAGTACCAATTCTCCACTAGAGTTGTTGCATATGGATCTTTGTGGTCCGATGCGAACACAAAGCTTAGGTGGTAAGAAATACGTGTTGGTTATTGTGGACGATTATTCATGATACACGTGGGTCAAATTTTTACGTTCAAAAGATGAGACACCGGAAGTACTCATTACATTTATGAAGACGACACATGTGAATTTGCAGAAACCAGTCAAGCTTTTCAGAACTGATAACGGCACAAAGTTCAAGAATAAAATAGTTGAAGAATATCTCGAATCGGTCGGGATATCACATCAATACTCTGTTGCACGTACACCTGAACAGAATGGAGTAGTCGAAAGGCGAAATCGAACGCTAGTCGAGGCCGCTCGTACTATGCTTAGCCAATCCGACTTACCTCTCATCCTGTGGGCAGAAGTTGTGTCGACTGCATGTCATACTCAGAATCGGTCCATGATACACCGCCATTTTCAAAAGACTCTGTATGCATTGATCAACAACAGAACACTGACAATCAAGTATTTTCACATATTTGTGTGTAAGTGTTTCGTGCTTAACGATAGAGAGAGTCTGAACAAGTTCAGTGCTAAGGCTGATGAGGGCATTTTCATTGGATATTCTTCTACATCTGTTGCATATAGAATCTATCTAAAGAAGTCAAAGACAGTAGTCGAGAGCGACAATGTTACATTCGATGAAGAAATGGCTTCTGAACAACTCAGTTCAGAACCCGTGATAACCGGAGTGTTAGCTTCTGGATCAATCAGTCCAGAACCTGTACCTGAACAGAACAAATCAAATAGCGCTTCTACGTCTACTAGTCATTTATCTGATTTAGATTTGTTATTTGAATTCTTTTATGATGAGTTTCTAGGATCTAATTTACCTAAATATGTTGTGACTGACAGGTCTGAAGACACAAGTTGCAAATCATCCAGTCACTTCAGAAGTCATAACTGAACGTGATGCCCCAGTTCAGTCAGAAACTCAAATTCAAATAAATACTCCTACGGTTGAAGAGGTGCAAGATATTGTTGAACCAGAAGCACCTGTATCAGTTGGTTGTGCTACATTGTCTACTCAACAGCCATAATCTGTTGTTCCAACTGTAACTTCTGCACCAACTATTTCAGTTGTACCCCCAACAAGAATTGTACAAGAAGAGACTGACAGTAGATATTTAGATGTTAACTATGATCAATCTGCATCTATTCCACTCCCTCATGAGCATTGTTGGACCAAAGAGCACCCTTTACACCAAGTAATTGGAGATCTTAAGAAGCCGGTGCAAACTAGGTCATCAACTTTAAACCGGTGTATGCATGACTCATTCCTCAGCAAAATAGAGCCTACTCGAGTATCAAAAGCTCTTGTTGATTCGGATAGGGTGTCTGCTATGCAAGAAGAGTGAAATCAGTTTGAAGCCCTGAAGGTCTGAAGATTAGTTCCAAAACCAGAAGGAAAGACCGTGATAGGAACTAAATGGGTATTCAAAAACAAGAAGGACGAAGATGGTATTGTCATAAGAAATAAAGCAAGACTTGTTGCCAAAGGTTACCGGCAAGAGGAAGGCATAGACTACGACGAGACATATGCTCCAGTAGCGCGTATAGAGGCAATCTGTATGTTTCTAGCCTACGCAGCTCACAAGAATTTCACCGTCTACCAGATGGACGTGAAAACTGCCTTTCTGAATGGCATTCTTAAGGAGGAAGTCTATGTGTCTCAACCAGAAGGGTTCGTAAATCCAGATAAGCCAAATCACGTCTACATCTTCGATAAAGCTCTGTATGGTTTGAAACAAGCCCCTCGTGCATGGTATGATGTTCTATCTCAATTCTTGGTCAAGTCCGGTTTTTCCAAAGGTAAAGTTGATACCAATTTGTTCATCAAAAAGAAAAAAGTTGATATCATACTTATTCAGATATATGTTGATGATATAATATTTGGCTCTACAAATCCTAAATACTGCAAAAACTTTTCTAACCTCATGGTGTCACGTTTTCAAATGAGTATGATGGGAGAGATGAACTTCTTTCTCAAATTAAAAGTAAAACAGTTTTCAACGGGGATTTTCATTAACCAATCCAAGTACATTTTTGATATTCTTCAGAAGTTCAAAATGGAAAATTGTAAACCAATTGGAACCCCGATGGCACCAGGTACTAAGATTAGCACTGATCCTTCGGGTAAAAGTGTTGATGTTAGGACTTATAGAGGTATGATAGGTTCTTTAATGTATCTTACTTCAAGTAGTCCAGATATTGTGTTTTCAACATTCTTATGTTCTAGATATCAGGCTGCTTCTAAAGAATCCCATTTGGCTGCTGTCAAACGAATTTTTAGATATCTGAAGGGCTGCAAATCTTGGTCTGTGGTATCCTAAGGATACTGGGTTTCAACTGACTGCTTATTCAGACGCATATCATGCTGGGTTTATGCTAGACAGGAAGGGCACTTCAGGACACATTCAATTTCATAGAGACAAGCTCGTTAGTTGGGCGTCAAAGAAACAATTATGTGTTTCCACATCGACTGCTGATGCAGATTATGTAGCTGCTGCCAGTTGCTGCTCTCAAGTCTTGTGGATGCAAACCCAACTTCGAGACTATGGACTCAAGTTTGATAAAATACCGATCTATTGTGACTCAAAGAGCGCTATCACGATTTCAGCTAATCCTGTGCAGCACACTAAGACAAAGCACATTGATGTCAGGTATCATTTTATAAAAGATAATGTAGAAAAAGGTACAATAGAACTTTACTTTGTAAAGACTGATTATCAACATGCAGATTTGTTTACCAAAGCTTTAGATGAAAAGAGATTTAATTTTCTTGTATCTAAGCTTGGTATGCTAAATTTCAAGGTCTAATCAATAATTACCTATTAAAGTTTCTTTTATTGTAATTTTTCATCATTTCTTTATCATTATTTCTGAAAGGATATATGCACTTTCACATGTTGTTCATCTTCTCAGGGGGAGTGAGACAAGATTCTAAGTTGATCGATATTATTTTGAGGGGGAGTTTATAGAACTTAACTGAATTTTTTTTTTTGTGATGTATGAATTTAGGGGGAGTTTACAAGTCAAAGAAGTAAGACTATGATTTCTGATTACTTTAGATCAGAACTCGTACTTTACTCATTTTACTGATTTATGTCATTTCATTTTCAATAATTTTGTGAATAAAAGTTGCTTTGACATGACTTTGAGACTTGTGCAGAATGAGAGGAAGCTATCAAGATCATATCTTTATGACTTCAACTGACTTCATGAAATTTAAGACAAAGCGAATAAGGTTAATTTCTTATCTTAATCTCATATATGGTTGAAAGAAGAACAACTTTCAATCATAGAAAACATGTTCTTCAATGTTCAAACCACTTTCCGATTCTTAAACAAATTTCATGAATTGGAAGTGTGATTTTAAATGTTTTCATTTTTATTTTGAGCTTCAATGATTAATAAACCGAGTGTTTCCAAAGATAAATACTTATGTATTGTCTTTTCTACATACTTTCAAGTATTTACACACATCGGTTTAATTTTTTTATTTATTAAATTGTTCTTACCATGTCTCATATTGAAACATAATTTCGATGGTAAGACACCCCGCTTGTATCCAAAGGAATTTGAGCGTCATTTCTTTTCGAAACGTTCAATTCAAGAGTGTCTATATTTTGTTTCGTATGGACAATATCTGTTATTTTTTACCATAAGCCTTAATTGCTATATCATTTCATTTCTGATCATTTTCATACAATGTCAGATTTTCAAACAAGTCTTTTGTATTCATATCTATTCATTCAATATACTTGTTTGAAAATACTTTAATGTCTAAAAATGCTCATATCTTCATGATTATATCATCTGAGCATACACTTTATCTAACATTTGTATGAGTTTTAACTGATAAAGTTAAATCATCTAAGCAACATATGCTTTCTAGGATTAATATGGGTTCTTTGTGCTAGGAATTAACTGAACTTCTATGAAATCACGTTAACCAGTGATTTCTACCCAATAAGTTAATCCATAGTGATTGTGAGTGAGAAGTCTAAAAGAAATGTGTGTGGGTTATGTGTTGAGGGAAAATGGAAATGAGAGTTTGGTTAGAAGTGAGCATAATGATAAAAACAAAGAGGGTGTGCGATCAGAGTAAAAGAATACTACACTCTGTACCAACTACTTTCTGAGTCGGGCAGCCACATTACTAGTGTTTCACAACTCTTTGGTAAACGTTATTGAAACAAGCACCTAGCCCATGACAACTCTTGACTTTAACCCCACCAACCACTCATTTTCTTCCCAAAAAGAAAATATTTTATATTTTTTAGGGGATGCATCATATATACTATCTGATTTTCATTTGGAAAATTTGGATATTGAATAAGAAGGAAGTCTGCCCCGCCTTCGCACTTTAATCATGCACATTGAGTCTGTGTTTATCTACTGTTGTCTCAGTGGTTTACACAATTTTGAGCCTTTTATAAGCAATCATCCGTGCTTAATTCTTTCTACATTAGCACGAACACACAAGGAATTTGTTTTCTTGTCATAACATTCATAGAAATTGCCTTTGTAGTGTTTTGAAGATTGGATGGAAGCCCTGGGGGAGTGAACATCAAAAAGCTTCCTTCCTATGTGTATCCGTTACACACAAAAACTTTGTGTTACTGACAGACATTTTAACTGATTCATTTGTTGATTCAGGTGTTACCTTTCTTCATTTGTCTAGATTTGAAAAGATCTGGATGAATATCTTGTTCGAACTGGCAACGAATCAGAGGCTCGGTTTTCACGATCAGTGGTCAGAATGGATAAAGAAATTTCTTGATGAATGTTTTGATGATATCGATGCTCATTTCATCAAAAAAGGGGAGATGAATTTAAAGAAATGTCAAGATCAGAAATTTCAGAGTTAAAGATTTGAAAAAGACAAAGTTCAAAGTTTGAGAGTTTGAAAGTTTGTTCGAGCAAAGTCAATGATGTTTGAAGATGTGCAGATTCTCTGAAATTTTATTTGGAGATTATTTGTTGAAGCAAGTTGAGCTGATTCTGTAGATAATTTCTTGGAAGACATTTTGGGAAAGAATACCGTCAAAGAAAGGGGAGATTATAATGTTTAGATTGAACTAAAAGGGGAGATTGTTTTGCTAAATCTTTTTTGAAGATGATCTTGAATCCAAAGGGGGGGATTGTTAGAGCATAAATCTGTTGGATACAAGATAAAGGTTACTGAAGGTTAAAGGTTCAAGAAGTCAAAGCTGAGAAAGTCAACTCTTATTAAAAGTCAAAGTCTTTGTAATAAATTGTCAAAGTCAAAGTCTCTTGTAATTGTATTTGTATTTGTTTCCTTGCTTTTTGTAATAGGTATAAATAGTTTCTTTCTTTGTTATTTTTGTAAGATGACAAGTCAAGATTCAGAGAGAGTTTTAGAGTGAGAAAGTGTTGTCATCTAGAGAGAGAAAGTCAAGAACAGATTGTAATCTTGTGATTTTGTGAAATGAATCAAACAGGTAAATTGAATCATTCTTGTTTGTTTGTGTAATTGTAATAGGAATCTTGATTTTAGGACACTCACTTACGATTGTTGATTAACTCATATGTTGTTTTATCAAAACGTTTGACCACAATGATACGATTCTGAGTGAAGCACGCTGTCGCGACTGCCTCAGCCCAAAGATACATGGGTAGATCAGAATAAGCAAACATAGTACGAGCAACTTCAACAAGAGTGTGGTTCTTCCGTTCAACAATGCCATTTTGTTGTGGAGTGTAGGCTGCGGAGAAGTTATGTGAAATTCCCACATAGATAAGATAACTCTGCAAGGTATCATTCTTGAACTCTGTGTCGTTATCACTGTGAAGAGTTCAGACTGGCAATTGTAGACGTACTTGAATGCGCTTTATAAAAGCGATAATCAATTCTGGTGCATCTGACTTGTTGCGAAGAAACTTGAGCCATGTATACCTTGAATAGTCATCTATCATTACTAAGACGTATTTCTTGCCGTTGATAGACGTTGTTCGCAATGGGCCCCAAAGGCCCATATGAAGAAGTTCCAGTGCAGATGAGGTTGATGATTCAGTTTTGGACTTGAATGAGCTTCGCTTCATTTTGCCCATCTCACATGCAGAACATAGCATGTCTTTCTCAAACCTCATTTCTGGTAGACCTTTGACCAAACCTTGTCTCTGTAACTTGGCTATTGATCTGAAATTCTGATGAGACAAGCATCGATGCCACGTCCACGATTGTGCTTTAGAAGCTTTGGCTAATAGGCATACTGGAGGTGTGGCAGACAGTGTTGGAAAATCTAAATAATATAGATTTCCATGGCGTTCAGCTTTGAAGACTTCGTAACCATCTGGATCCTCAAGATAGCAATGAGTTGTTGTGAAGTGAACTTGATATTTCATGTCACAGAAGTGACTGGTGCTAAACAAATTATGATCAAGTCCTTCAACATATAACACCCTTTGAATCTTCACAATTCCATTATCAAGCATGCCATATCCTCTTACGTGTCCTTCTACTTCAGAATTTGCAAAACGAACTGCTCTGGCAGGCTCCTCCATATAGTTATGCAAGGGGTACTTGAATCCTGTCATGTGGCGTGAACATCCGGAATCTATCACCCACAATCGACAGGCCTGCATAAGAAACAATTAGTTTTGCTTAGGTACCCATATCAGAATGGGTCCTTCGCTGTTAGCTTCAATCAATTCAGGAATATCAGCAGGTTTAACTTTCACTCTCCATTCATATCGGGGTTTTGGAACCCATTTCCAAACCATTTTAACATTTAATTCCTGAAAATGCTTTTTAGATCTAGGATTGGTAACCTTAGCACGAAACACTTTGGGTTGTGTGGAAGAATTAGAATTAAGGTTCAGTTTAGCTTTTCTTTTACTCTTTTTGGACTTAGGAGGGGAGTAGTATTTGAACGAATTATGCCAGCAGTGTTTGCAATATAGATTCTTTCGAGCAAAAGTCATAAATTTAGATTTATCGGAACAAATCTTACATTCATGTTCATCAAAAGAATTACTTTTCAAAATATCACTGTCTGTAATACAACTGTTTGTAACAGAAGTTTTACTAAAATTCAAACTATCATTTTTATTCATCCTATCATCTTTATTCTTCTTACTCCTCCCGACTCCATTTCCTTTTATATCTGAAACAGAAACAGGAATCTTGTTAGTCTCTATCTTAGAAGGTGATTCTTTTCTTGAGTCACTTGAAGTCTCACCTTTTTCAAAAATAGTAGGTGGATATTCAGGACAATCAGAGTAAATAACTGAAGGTTTTGCAGGGGCATCAAATTCTGGATTAGTTTTTACTTTCCAGCTTGGATCATTGAACATCTGTTTATCATTTGAAACATTCTTAAACAAAGTAATTTTCAAATCATTGATCTCTGTACAAAGCTCTTGATTTTCTTTCAAAGATTTTTCAAGTTTAAATTTGAGATCAAAGTTTTCATCTTCAACCTCATCAAGAGACTGTTGCAACATATCAATTTGTTTCATCAATTCAGATGTATGATCACTCACAGAATTTGACTCCTTTAAATTAGAAACTGGATCAGAGTCTGAAGCATTCATCATTTCAGAAAACTTTTCTTCAGTCATGTTCTCAATAAACTCCATTTTGTCATTTTTCAAACAAGATCCATTCGTGATTACAGTTTCTTCTTCGACCTCTTCAACAAGTAAAGGTTTAGAAGGAATGGGATTTGAGACTGATGGTATATTTGATGGATCGGCATCCGATTCATACTCATCATATTTGCATTCAGTCTCAGGTGGAACTGTGTTGTTGTTGACTGGTTCTTTTGAAGATGTGTTAAACAGTGACTCAAACTCAGCGAATTCGATCTTTCGAGTCTCATAGCTTTTGTTGAAATCACTATATTTGAAACCAACTGATTTAAAAGAATTTTGAGAATCAGTCTCACAAGACTTGTCCTCTCCCATTTCTTCTCGACCTTTGGTCTCTGTAAAAGGTTTAGGAGTACTTGCTTCAACAAAAGTTGTACAAATGTTAGGAATGGGTCTGACTGTGGAGCCAAGTTTATCAAAATTATATAAGTGCTCCGGTGCCTTTTTCAAAACATCGTTAATTGGCAAACCCAAACCTGGTTTAACTTTATAAAACCTTTCATCTTGGAGTTTAGTGGTCAACAAACTTAATGTCTGCTCAGTCTGACCTCGTTTCATGTTAATATCCTCCAATTTCTTAATCTTGGTATAAGCTTCATTTCTTTCTTGAAAACAGACTTCAAATTTGATTTTAAACTCACCCTTTTCAGCATTAAGATTTACAAGATACTTTTCTAAGCCAAATATTTTTCTTTTTAAAGATTCCTTTTCAGCTTTTAAACCATCATTTTCTTTTTCTTTTTCTTCCACAAAAACTTTTAGCAAAGCGTTTTCATCACGAAAACTCATAACTGATTGATGTGCGGAGCTAAGTTTACCTTTCAATAAAGCAAATTCATCTTTCATATTGTGTATTTGGGCCATCAGGGATTCAATAAGTTCAGAATTATCACTTACCTCAGAGTTTGCATCTTCGGAATGTGCCTCAGAACCTTCATCGTCACCATCCAGTTCTGCCATGTAGGATACATGGGTGAAGTGTGCCGGCTCCTCGTCATCAGAACTTTGGAACAGCCAGTTTTCTTCTTCAGCCATAAGCACCTTTCCCTATTCAGCTTTCTTGGCAATGAGTGACTTCCTTGCAAAGTATTCTGAGTTCTTTACTTTCTTGAACTTGCAATCTCTGGAGAAGTGTCCAAATTTGCCACAGTTGTAGCATCTGCCTGGTTCATTCTTTCTTTCTTCTTTCTTCTCCTCTATCATTTCTTCTCTTCTATCTTCCTTCCTTTCATCTTTCCTCTCTTCTCGTCTTGATAATTCATCCCAGACTTCTTTGGCAGAGCTCTGACTATCTACACGATTGTAGATGTCATTTGGAATTGCCATTGTTAGATAAATGAGAGTCTCTTCATCTATCTTGTACAGATCTTTCTTCTATTCAGTGAAATACTGATACAGTTTAGGAACAAATCTGTCAGGGATTTCTGGAGAAGTTTCAGTTGCTGCTTGACCAGGTACTTTGATCATTGGGTTTACTGGACCAGAATTGATTGATTCCATGTAGTCTCTGTTCTTGTGATTTAGAAACTGGATCATTCTCTTTTTCCATTGCTGATACTCATTAGCCATGAGGACAGAAGGCTTGGACTGAGAGCCCATTGAGAGAAGTTGGTTTGAAATTATTAGCTGTATGGTTAGAAAGTAAACTTATCTGTACCAAGAGAGTCAACTAATAAGATCTTTAGAATCAAGTATTGGATAAAAACCACACTAAAAAATTTTCAGAAAAATAAATTTCCAAAAATAATCAAATGCAAAATTTGCAAACAGTATAAACTATAAAAACGCCTATAGCTAAAATCAATTAAATACAAAATAATACTGAAAAAAATGAAACTGCGAAAATCTGGCGCAAAAGTCTAATTTGCGCTAAGAGAAGTTGGCGCGAAAACTGAGTTTTGCGCTAACTGAAGCTAGCGAGAATGTGAGGAGTGTGCGAGATGTGGGTCGCGAGAGATGGATTTTTCACGACTAGAAGGTGGCATGAAGTAAAACTTTGCGTGAAGAGACGGTGGCGCAAAACTGAGGTTTGCGCGAATAATTGTTGGCGCAAAGGAACTAAGGGTCTCGACCGGTGTCTTGTTGCGACCGGTGAGTTGCTTGACCGGTGTCTCGACCGGTGTCTGACCGACCGGTGTCTCGACCGGTGTCCCGCCGACCGGTATGGACCGAGGTCGACCGATGTAATGTGACCGATGTTCGTCGACCGGTGTGGACCGGTGTATGCGACCAGACCGAGGTATCGACTAGAGTGGACCGGGGTGATGCTGCGACTGGTATCGACCGATGTAGTACGTGGTGCAAAATAAAATTTTGCGCTATCAGAGGATGGCGGAAAAGAGAACTTGCGCTAACAGAGGCTGGCGCAAAAGTAATATGAACTGGCGCAAAAGTAACAAATGCGTTAGTTCATCATAGTTCGACCCTGTGATCGATTTTCAACCCAGAAAACACTCTAAACTTTTGATTCACAGTATAAATTCACACAAATCACCCACAAAACATATATCGATCAATACCCAATCAAAATTAATGATTAAAAACAACTTTTATGCTTCAATTTTGAATGAGACAGTGGTCGCAAGTTTCATGAACCCAATATCCAAAAATCATAAAAAGCCAATCGATTGATGATTTTAAGTGCAATTAAACAATCAGATGATATTCAATAGCATAAAACGCACCTAATCAATTCGATTTTAAGCATAAAAACACATTAAATCACGAAATCGAATTTTACAGAGTAAGATATCGATAACACAATTTTAATCCAAAAAGCTTGATTCTTTGGCTTTGATACCACTTGTTAAGCCCAGATTAATAGTTGAGAAATTAACACAACACAGTAAAGATCAAGAGATAAATAAATCAGATTAACATACCAACGATCTCTTTATTAATCAGATGAAAAACGCGTGTGTGTTCTTGGTACCTTGTGCGTAGAATACAGAGAAAATACGGCTACCTTTGTTTTTCTTTTTTTGCGATTACTCCCTAAAACCTAAAGAATAATACCTTATATACTTAGGTCAACATGACCTTGGCATTATTAATTATTAGCTAAAATACCCCCTAAGGTATTAAACACTATTACAAAACTAGACCCCTTATTTAATCTAATTTTGAATACAATTATTTGATCTAACAAATAGTTATCACTCTAGCCTTGGAATGGCACCATTTGAAGTTTTGTACGGGCGGAAATGTAGGGCTCCCCGTGTGTTGGTTGTAAGCAGGTGAAAAACAATTTTCCGGCCCGGAAATTGTACAAGAGACGGCCAACAAAGTTAAAGCAATCCGAGAACGTTTGAAACTGGCTCAAGATCGACAAAAGAGCTACGCTGACAAAAGGAGGCGACTCATAGAGTTTCAAGTGGGGGACCGTGTAATGTTGAAAGTATCCCCTTGGAAAGGTTTGCTACGGTTTGGGAAGCGAGGACAGTTAAGTCCCGGTTTCCTTGGACCGTTTATTATCCTTGAGCGTGTTGGACTACAAGCCTACAAACTTGACCTACCGACGGAGATGGACAGAATCCACCCTACGTTCCATGTGTGTTACTTACGGAAGTGCTTGGCAGAAGAGGAGAGCGTCATACCATTATCGGAAATCCGTGTGGACGAAAATCGTTGCATTGAAGAACCCGAAGCAATTTTGGAGAAAAAGACGAAGAAGCTTCGTCACAAAGAAGTCACCATGGTCAAGGTTCAGTGGAAGCTCCATCGGGATGCTAATGTGACTTGGGAAGCTGAAGAGGACATAAAGCGAAGATATCCACACCTTTTCACCTAGTCAAGATTTCGAGGACGAAATCTCCTTCAAGTTGGGGAGGATTGTGACACCCGTGATTTCGGTATGTCATTATTTCGGTCCTAAATCTCGTTATTGAACTTGGGTGAAAACGAACTCCGTCACACCCAGAACGACAGTGCTCCGCGACTGTGACCGTGGTCACTATCGCACGGGGTACAATTGCAGAGAGGGGTGACCTCTCGGTACATCTGGGGTGATAGTGCCCGACGATAGTGCCAGGGTCACTATCGCTTGGTCACTATCGCGGGGCTCGTAGCGCAGGGGGTGGGACGCGGGCGATAGTGCCCTGTAACTATGACAAGGGCATAGTCGCCGTGTCACTGTCACCGACAGGGTACAGGGGTATAAAAACTTCTGATTTGCTAGTTTAGCTTAAAAATTGATTGTGGGAGCAGATTTGGGGATTTCTTTCCTGCGATTTGGGTTAGCTCTTAACCCTAGTTTCACCCTCTTCATTTATGAACCTCCAATGTGCATTAATGAGGATTTAATGCTCCTCTAGGGTTGGTCCTTGTGAAGAGTACACTTGTAGCAATCTCTCGAGCTTCCATCTATCCACTTCCTCTTGTAGGGTTTTGATTTCTTGTAAGAGATCACCAAGGTGAATGTATTTCTTGAATCTACTACTCATATACATGCCAAATAATGTGCTAATAACTACATCCACTTTTCCTCATCTTTTGATTGATTATGTGAAGTTTAACCTAAAATCTTTTTTTGTGGATGATGTTCAAATAATGATGTTTGAGAGGAAATTCTTGAGTTTATCATGTATTATGAGTTGTATGAAACTACTAGGTTTTATATTGGTAATATTGACATCTTGATGAAAGACTAAGGACTCGGTTTGAGGTGATTGTCACATAGACTAAAGACCCGGTTTGGGTGGTTGCTGAAATAGACTAAAGACTTAGTTAGAGTTGATTGTCACATAGACTAAAGACTCAGTTAGAGTTGATTGTCACATAGACTAAAGACCCGGTTTGGGTTGAGGTCTCAAATAGACTAAAGACTCGGTTAGAGTTTATTGTCACATAGACTAAAGACCCGGTTTGGGTTGAGGTCTCAAATGGACTAAAGTCTCGGTTAGAGTTGAATGCCACGCAGACTAAAGATTTGGTTTGAGTTGATGTAATGAATAGGCTAAAACCCCGGTTTGGGTTGATTGTCCGAATGGCTAAAGATCTAGTTTGGGTTGATGCTACCAAGTTAAATGGCTTGAGTGGAATTATAAGTGTGTTGGCGAGACTATATTGTAATTTCATGTTTAATGACAAGTGAAGTATTTGGATGAGAACCATAGACACACGGGCGTACATAAGTTGTAAGTTCATTTCATTAATTACTTTACAATTATATGTTCTCACTAGGCTTTAGCCTACCACTTTTTTCTTTGATTGTCATGTATGACATGACATCCTAGTGGCAGGAACCTTCGGGAATGAGTGGTCGATCGCATGGCCGAGAGCGGTCCTTTTGGGAGATTTAGAGACCGGTATATACGATTGATAGTTACCCATTATGGAATGATAGCGACAACCGACCGTAATATAATTTAACAATTTAGATCATTAGGTTGTCGTATTCATATTCTTCATTCTTTTGAGTTGTATTCACTATACTATTGTTGGTCTTGGAGGTGCTTAACAAGTTTGTAGAATGGGGGGGTTGAATACAAACACAAAATTTAAAGTTTAATAAATTGTTTATTGATAAATCAAACACAATTTACAAGTCTGTTGCGGAATAAGATTAAGTAGAACTCAAACTAAACAAACTTAAGGAAACACTAAGATAGTTGCACAAGAATATAGAGAATGGGGGATTTGAGAAATATAGAAAACAAGGGTTTCTATATGTTAGAAAGATGAAGGCTCAAGAGTTACTCTCAGATGGAGAGGTAATCTTTCTATTTACACCCTATGTATTAAATGCATGGTAGGGTGCTTTACACGTGTCATTCATTGATTGGCTTTGAGAGTCTGACTTGGGGAGACATGCTTTTGGTCGTATCATGAACAGTGCAGTTGACAGAGTTGTTGTACGAATTGTGGCAGAGGTATGTTCGTTCTGACACATCGTACTGGTTGTGCAAGAGAAAGCCAAAAGATACTTGAGGTATAAGCTAAGTGATCATCGATCGCTGAATATCTCTTCCTTCAGAGATACAAAGGAGTTCAGCTATCGCTGAAGCTTTTCCTTAGGTTTGTTCGCGTATGAGTAGAGTCGTCTTTGCTTTACTGATATCCGCATCAGGTCACTAGTAGACTTGTCTTTGTTCAGTGGCTTCATCTTCGATTCAGCTATGAACATCTGTTGACGTGAAACTTGTCTTCGGGGATTACGTTAACTGTTTACATCATAAACTATCAGCGATAACTAAACAGACTCAGTCTGATCGCTGATAGTGAAACACTAATACATATGAATGTTTACAAGGAAGATCATCAGTGATAACTGAATATACTCAGTCTGATCGCTGATGGTGAAACACTAATACATATTAATAAACGTAATTTTCACTAAGTATAGAGAAGGGTCGTTATCAAATCACTGAGAGAGTTTGTTCAACAATCTCCCCCTATTTGATAATGACAAAGTAACTGAAGAAAATTACTTTATAATTCAAAATGTGGAATAATCAGGACTCATAACATACATGTCCCAATTACTATTTTGAGGGATCTTTTACAGTACTGATAGGGTTAAGTACATCACTGAAATTTTCATTAATTCAAAGAGAGAATTACAAGATATGAAAATATAAAGTACAAGTGAAGAGTTAACTATTGTAAGTCTAACTAATAGATTACAAGAATCAAGAAACTGATCTATCAACTATCTAGAGAAGAATTTGGAGGATTGATCATATAGTCAGGTATATCTTCTCCTCTTTGCCTTCGATCAGAAGATTCTTGACTAATGATTGTCTTGATCGCTTCAGCTAAAAGAGAGAAGTCACACCATAAACATAAGAGATCCTTGAGATGAATGAGGGGACAGATAGGGATTTCAGAGACTCTTTGGAATCTGAGCTGTTCCTCATCATCTCTGAAGAAGAATCCAAAAGGGTCTTTAAGTACTTGTTCTGCAAGATATGGTCCACAAGGAGGCAGGGATAGATCGATAATTGAAAGATCTGGAGGAGGACCAAACAGAGCTTCTTTTGAGAACTTGATGGAGGTTTCGTTTCTGATAGTAGCAACATTCTCAGATGAGGAGGAGGCATGCTTTCTTTTGAGTTGCCTTGGCTTAGAAGGAATAGCAGATGGCACCTTTAACACGGCAGTGACTCTGTTGATGAGGGATTCTAGGATGCTTTCGACATAGCCTTTGTAGGTTGATTTGGATTTCTTCAGCACATCTTTGAACTCTAGCCATTCCATGTAGCCAAAACTTTCAAGCTTTGAAACAAACATAGCCTTTGAGCTTCCATCCTCTCTGATTATCTCCATGGTGACAGAAATTCGGTCCTTCTTCTTTCTTCCAGAGATGACAACAACTGTTATCTTTAATGGGTCGGAGCGATAGTCGATTTATGTTTACACCATTCGACAGAGTTATCGCTGACCGCTTGTTCTTTTGAGCGCTCCTCTTCAATTTCTTTTAGTAGAGCGGCCTGAACGTCCACTGGATTCTTCTTTAGCTTCTTGTCTTTGACTTGAGAAGATTGCACCTTGAGAGCTATAGAAGCATCTCTTTGACATTCGGCAATCAGTTTCTCAGCTCTGACAGATTCTTCAATTTCAGCTTCAGTCAGGAAGTCTAGCTCTGTAGATGGATTTTGAAGAGGGACCTTCAGCCGTTGACTCTCCAGATGAGAGATCATCTCTGTTCTTTTGTTCAGCTCTTCCTCTGACCAGTGAGATGGTCTAGAGGGCCTTCTTAGATGGTGCAGGGCTTCTTCTTCTTCTTCTTGAACATCATCAATCTCCCTGAACGAGATTGGGATTATTTGGTCTTCAGCTGTGGAAGCTGGAATTATTTGAAGTTCATTTCCCTTAAGCAGGGGAGAGAAATGTCTGGTTAAAAAGAGAAAAAGGAGTTAGTGTATATTTAGGAAGGAGAAAGATAAAGGCTTAGAAAGAGACAGGGGTTTGGAAGGTATAGAAAGATATGGGTACAATAGAAAGACATACCTGAGAAGGATGCTCCCCCTCAGATTGTAAGACTATGTTCAGGTTTTCCTCGGCAGCGATACCCTTTTGCTTGCCTTGGGAAGGAGCACCTGAAGAAGTTTCACCTCTCCCTCCTGTTGTGACAACTTCTTTCGAAGTTGTCCCTGAATAGACGTTCGCCGCTGAGAACCAGAGAGATTGGTCTTCCACATCGTCGTCGTCATCGTCAGTTTGTTGCTCTTTCTCTGGATCTTGAAGATCAAGGTCTTCCTCATCCTTCTTCTGCTCTTCTTCTTATTCTTCAAGAATTAGAGAGAGTGTAGACGAAGGTTCAACAACCTTCTCCCCCTCATCATGAGAGGGAGGTTCTTCTGTCTGGACTGCAGCAACAACAACAACTTCATTTTCTTCGTTCAGATCTTTCTCCCCCACTTTGTCATTATCAGATGGGGGAAGTTCGGTGGCTGAAGGAGTGGCCTTTGCAGTTGCCAGGGATCGGACGTCAGCCTCCAAAAGCTTGAGACGTTCTTCGATGACAGGAATGTCTGACGTAGCCTGATGAATAAATTCCACGGCTAAGTTCAGAGAGGTGCGGTCATTCTCTGTAAAGGAAGGCGTTGGATTTGGAGCTGGTTCATTCAGCTTTAGAAGTACTTGCTGAAGCATGGAGTTGCATGAGTCAACCTTGAGAGATATATCCCTGAAGTCAGTTCATAGGGAAGTCTGCAGTTGATGAATAAGAGTGACATGTTGCTGAGTCCCAACACGGTCTTCTTTAATCTTGATGATGTCCTCCTGAATAGTTGATAGCTGAGAGGAATCAGCCTTGGAAGAGGACGCATCTGTCAACCTTTTGATCTCCTCACCAGCGAGATTAACAGCGCCAGTGGATTCGTTGATAGAGTTAGTGAGACACTCCACCTTTTCAGCAAGCGTGTTGACGTGAGTGTCAACAGTGGCCAAAGTAGGGCCTGCAAGTAGAGTTAGTGGGTGAGCACAACTTTGCTCAGGCTTATATGGAGAGATGGGAGGTGTGTGTATGTTTTTAGGAATACCTGAATTTTCAAACATGTTGTAGAAGTGCATGTCTTCTTTAAATGTTTGATGTCCAGGTCCTAGAGGTGCAACTTGAGGTTGCTAGGTAAGAGATGGAGGGTTAGAGACCTCAGGTGGTTGTTGAAAAACCGAGATAATGGGTGGCATCACTGTTGATGTGGCGGCGATTGTTATCGCTGGCACGGTAGATGTGATGACTCTGAAGGTGTGGAGGAGATACCCACAAATATATCTAAAGTAGTTTGTAGAGAAACTACTTCAGGCATTGAACAACTAGGGGTGGTCTCCTTAGTCCTTTTGACCTTCTTAGAAGTACCATGAAGACTAGTTGATGGTCGTTTTTGAGCGGTTGTAGTGGCAGGGTTAGCTGGAGAAGGAACCTCCTGCGCGGCCGCTGAAGAAGAAGAATGGAGAGAGAGACGAGTGCGTATAGTTGAGAGACTTACCTCATTGGCGACCGACTTAACCTCCAGAGATTGATGACCAACTTTCGAAAAAGTGTCGTCTTGAGAAGTTGGGTACGAGTTAGGATAGAGAAACCGTAAGTACGCACAAATAAAGCATACATATGGGTCTTGGGATCCCTCTCCGTCTTTTCTATCTTTGACCTAAGGTCATCAAAGATAGCACCAGCGTAGTCGAAATGCTTCCCAGCAATGACTGATTAGCCCATCTGGAGTTGAACCTTGCACGCCTGATCCAGGGAGCCAATCTTCCCACTCATGCTTTGAATGATGTGAGAGAAGATGAAGTTGAGTTGAGAGGGCATGTGAGCTTTTTGGATCTTGGTCAGGAGTTTGTTGGGGGTGTTGGAGCGAGGTTTGGTCTCCCTAAAGTATTCCATGTCATCCAAGAACTGGATGAGTTCAGCATCAGTAGGAAGTGGGTCGAATCTAGCTTTGGTCTTTTTAGGGAAACGAAGTGCCTTCCTGAGACCAAAAGCAGTGAGCATGCCTGGTCCCAAGCTGTGGAAGTGGACACTGAATTTTGCTTTTTGCTTGTCCAACTTACAAGCTTTCCTTCTAGGAGTTGACATCCACCAGTGGTGCTCTTTCTATCTAGTTTACAACCTGCAAAATCACTATTAGAATATCCAGTTAGATCGAACCTTGAGTCTTTGGGGTTAAGAGTCTCTTTCAGATATCTGAAAATTCGCTTAACAGCGATCAGATGAGATTCCTTGGGTTCAGATTGATAGCGCGCACATAAACATGTAGAGTACATGATGTCAGGTCGGCTCGCTGTAAGATACAGCAGGGAGCCTATCATTTCGCTATAGGCAGTGACATTAACAGTTTTTCCAAATGGATCTTTGTTTAATGTCAGAGGAGGTGCCATAGGAGTTTTCATTGCTGAAGTTTGTTTTAGATCAAACTTCTTCAGCATATCTTTAACATACTTACAGTGGCTGATAAAAGTACCTTTTTCAGATTGTTTAATCTGAAGACCAAGAAAATACGTTAGCTCACCCATCATACTCATCTTGTATTCTTTCTTCATTCTTTCAGCGAAGCGAGTACATAGAGATGGGTTAGTAGAACCAAATATCATCGACATATATTTGTACAACAATAATGTGACCTTTTATCTTTCTGAAAAATAATGTATTATCAATTTTGCCACGTTCAAACTTTTCAGAGATAAGAAAGGATGAGAGAGTGTCATACCAAGCACGAGGTGCTTGTTTTAGACCATAGAGAGCCTTATCCAATTTATAAACATAATTTGGATGCTTAGGGTCATAAAACCCTGGAGGTTGTTCTACATAGACTTCTTCATTCAACTTTCCATTTAGGATTGCTGATTTTACATCCATTTGATATACAATGAAGTCTTTGTAAACCGCATAGGCTAAGAATAGTCGAATTGCTTCGAGCCTAGCCACAGGGGCAAAGGTTTCATCATAGTCTATGCTTCCTATTGTCTATATCCCTGAGCAACAAGTCGAGCCTTGTTGCGGGTTACAGGTCCATGTTCATCTAATTTGTTTCTAAACACCTATTTGGTGCCTATAACAGTTTTATCAGATGGTCTGGGAACGAGATTCCAAACTTTGTTGCGAGTGAACTCAGTCAGCTCTTCTTGCATAGCGCTGACCCAGTTTGGATCTCTGAGGGCATCATCAGTTTTCTTTGGCTCTATTAACGAAATAAAGTTGCCAAAGAGACAGATATTACCTGAACTTCGTCGAGTTTGAATACCTGCATCGGGATCACCAAGAATTTGATTTATGGGGTGATCTTTGGTCCATCGCTGAGCATGAGCATGATCGCTCATTTCAAAGGTTGGATCAACAATAGGAATGTTCACTGATGAAGAAGCCTGAGGTTCATCAACTAGTAATTGTTGAGTGTCAGACAGACCATTGCTTTCAGAGAGGTTTTCAGACGAGGATGGATCTGATGGAGGAAGTGTGTTTAGAGGCTCAGCTGAAACCCATGAGTTCGATTCAGCGTTAGGAGGTATGATGCTTGGATCATCATCAGCAGCTGGAGAATCTGTGTGCTGATGGTTCGAGAAGAAAGGTTCAGTTTCTTCCTAGTGAGAAAACATCTAAGTATTCAACTCTTCATTGTCATCAATTGGTTTAGAGTTCGCTGAGCGACTTTCATCAAAGGTGACATGAATTGTTTCTTCCACAGTTTGTCTTCTCTTGTTGAAGACTCTGTAGGCTTTGGAGATAGAGGAATATCCAAGAAATATTCTGTCATCAGCTTTTGGATCGAACTTTCCAAGTTGATCTTTGTTGTTTAAGATAAAGCACTGACAACCAAAGATATGGAGAAAACTGATAGAAGGGTTTCTTCCATGAAAAAGTTCATAAGTTGTCTTTCTAAATCGCTTTACTATCAGCGATCTGTTTTGAGTAAAGCATGCAGTATTCACAACTTCAGTCCAAAATTGAGTAGGGAGATGAGAATCATTGAGCATTGATCTGGCAGCTTCAATGATCGTTCTGTTTCTTCTTTCAGCGACTCCGTTTTGCTGAGGCGTTCTTATTGAGGAGAAGTTATGAGAAATTCTCTTGTTCTCAAAGAAATTGTTCAGAGAACTGTTTTTGAATTCAGTTCCATGATCACTCCTTATTGAACGAACAGTAAGATTATTCAGCACTTCCATCTTTTTAACAAAAGATATCAGTTCTTTTGGAGTATCACTTTTGCAGCGAAGAAAGATAACCCAGGTATAGCGAGAGTATACATCTACAATGACAAGCATATATTTCTTTCCAACTATTGATTGGATGTTGACATGGCCAAACAAATCCATATGCAAGAGTTGAAGAGGACTTGTCACTGAGGAAACTTGTTTAGACTTGAAACTAGCTTTCGTCTGTTTTCCTTTTTCACATGTTGAGTAGAGAGATTCTTTAGCATATGAGTGTTGAGGAAGACCAGTAACCAGTTCCTTAGAACAGAAAGAATTCAGGGTTTTGAAATTTAGATGAGAGAGCCTTTTGTGCCATAGCCAGTTGACATCAGAGGAGGCTTTAGAAAGAAAACATACGTTTTTAGTGGTAGTGGAATCCATATCTATTACATAGACATTTTCTCTACGATAACCACTGAGAGCAAGTTTTCCTTTCTCATTTACCACTGAACATGCTTTCTTGGTAAAGCGAACTTCATAGTCTTTGTCACATAGCTGACTGATGCTCAAAAGATTGTGCTTCAGTCCATCTACATAAGCGACTCTTTTGAAGATTGTTGTCCCATTGCTGAGGACACCAAACCCTCGGGTATATCCTTTTCCATTTCCACCAAAGGTCACAGAGGGACCTTTCTCTTCCTTGTATTCAGTGAGCAGGTCTTTTTGTCCTGTCATATGACGTGAGCATCCACTATCAAGATACCAGATGCCCTTTGATCCCTGCAAACATAAGGAAGATTAAGCTTTGATTGGTACCCACTTTTCAATGGGTCCTTTAAGGTTAGTGGAGATGGAAGGTTCAACAATCTTCACAGTAGATGAAGATTCAGCTTCAGTGGTAACCTTCACTTTGGTTAATTTCTTAACCTTAGTGGTATTCTTCACCTTGATCGATTTCTCAGCTTTGGTGGCATTCATCTTCAATTTAGCTGTTTTGTCAGCTTTAGTGGCAGTTGGACATTTGCTTGCAATATGGTTAGTAAGTCCACAGTGATAGCATTTTCTATATTTAAATGTGGTTTTTGGACCATGAGTAGAAGGTTTTGAGAATTTAAGATGAGCAGGGTCAGCTCCAAGAATGCCTTTAGCATGAGATCTGGGAGGAATTTTCATTTCTTCAGATCTCTTAGGCTTAAGATCAATCTTCAGCTTTGGAGGACAGAGATCAAAGATTTCTATCACAGAGCTGGAAGATTGATTCACTGAAGTTTTAGAAGGAACTTTCAGCTTTGCTTTCTTGGTAGCCTTCTGAGGATGGAGAATAGATTTTCCTTTGTCTGCAGGCTTAGAGATTTTAGATATTTCCTCAGGGATTGGGTTAGAAGATGATGAAGGATAGAACTGATTATAAGAAGTGTCAGATATAAAAGAGACAAATGTTCCAAACTTAAGCGTGGAACTATCTTCTTTAGGCTCATCCTGTGGTTTCCAAAAACCAAGGCCAATTGTATCACTAACAGGAATTTGAGCATTTATAATCTCAGTGATCTTTGTTGAAGATTTGGTCCATTCTTCAACAGTAGCCTTCTCCTTTTTTAGAGCAGCGATGGCTTGTTCGCGTTCAATGCTGACGATTTCATTAACAACGACTTGATCTTTCAAACTTTCCTCTAAAAGAGTCAGTTCTGTGATCTTTTCATGAAATTTATCTATCTGTTCAGTGAAATCAACGTTTTTGTTCTCAGCTAGAGTTTTGCCGTTTAAAGCATTGTAAAGATCAATCGTCAGCACATCGACAGCGCGACTTCTCTCGGATTCAGGTAGAGAGGGATTAGTAGAGATAGATACCTGAGATGATATATAGATCATAGAAGTTTCAGTTGGTTCTTCCACTTCGTCTTTAATCTCAGTCATGAGGCAGAGATTAGCGACTTCTTCTTCATCAGAACTTGATTCTTCTGATTCAGCTCAGTCGTGTTCTTCAGCGATGAGACCTTTACCTTTTCGTTTGTAGTTTTTCAACTTTTGATATTTTTCTTTCAGTTTAAGGTATTTGTCATCGCTGGATCTTCTCGAGGTAGAAGATTTGAAGACTTTCTTCGACCTGCACTCACTTGCAAAGTGTCCAGTCTTTTCACAGTTAAAGCAAGTAGCAGTAGCCTTATCAACAGGGGTTGATTTTGGCTTGTCATTAAAAGAGAGAGAGACTTATTTCTTCGAAAATTTCTCTTTCTTGCAAATCTCTTAAAAGAGTTTGTCAAGAGTGCTAAAGACTCATCAAACTCTGAAATATCAGTGTGTCTGACAATTCCTCAGTGTCAGAATCTAACTTAGTGATAGTAAGAGTAGATCGCTGAGATGGAATGATCTCTGAGGAGACTAAAGCAACAGGAGTTCTTTTGGAGTCTTTAGAATCCTTTATAAGATTCTTCTTCAAGAGATTTGATTGCTCATAGTTGAGCAATATTCCATATAAGATGCTGAGAGAAAGAGAATGTAAGTCTTTTGTCAGCTTAAGACATATTGAATTCCCAACTTTCAGGAAGACATTCTAAGAATTTGGTTAAGACCTCAGAATTAGAATAGGTCCTACCAACAGTTCTTATATCAATGATTAAGCAGTTAAACCGCTGATGAACATCAGAAAAAGATTCGTTCTTACCAGCGATAAAACTTTCATACCGTCTTACCAAGTTAATCTTTCGAGTCTCTTGGATTTCAGTGGTGACTTCATATTGAACACATATGGTTTCCCACATTTCTTTAGAGGTTTTAAGATGCATGATGGAATGAAAAAATTCATCAGGCAGAGCTAAATAAATAATGGTTTTTGCCTTTGCATCTATGCCAACCTTCTTTTTTTCTTCATCACTCTATTGTCTTATTTCCTTAACGGCATAGCGTTCAGGGATAGCAGGAGTGGTGGTAGTAGCTGGAACGACACCTATGATTTGGACAGGTTCATAGGGACCATTTGCTATGTACTCAGGTATAGTGGGATCTACACCTTCAAGAAATAGCATCGTTCGATTCTTCTAGAGAGAAAAGTTATCTCTGCTGAATCGAGGAGGTTTAGAGAGAGAGACATTATCAAAGTAGTTTGTGTTTGTGTTAAATGCCATTTTTAGAATAGCAAGAAAGAGAATAAATCAAGATCTTGTTTATTAGATTAAAAAATCTGCTCTGATACCACTTGTTGGTCCCGGAGGTGCTTAACAAGTTTGTAGAATGGGGGAGGGGGGTTGAATACAAACACAAAATTTAAAGTTTAATAAATTGTTTATTGATAAATCAAACACAATTTACAAGTCTGTTGCGGAATAAGATTAAATAGAACTCAAACTAAACAAACTTAAGGAAACACTAAGATTGTTGCACAAGAATATAGAGAATGGGGGATTTGAGAAATATAGAAAACAAGGGTTTCTATATGTTAGAAAGATGAAGGCTCAAGAGTTACTCTCAGATGGAGAGGTAATCTTTCTATTTATACCCTATGCATTAAATGCATGGCAAGGTGCTTTACACGTGTCATTCATTGATTGGCTTTGAGAGTCTGACTTGGGGAGACATGCTTTTGGTCGTATCATGAACAGTGTAGTTGATAGAGTTGTTGTACGAATTGTGGCAGAGGTATGTCCGTTCTGACACATCGTACTGGTTGTGCAAGGGAAAGCCAAAAGAGACTTGAGGTATAAGCTAAGTGATCATCGATCGCTGAATATCTCTTCCTTCAGAGATACAAAGGAGTTCAGTTATCGCTGAAGCTTTTCCTCAGATTTGTTCGCGTATGAGTAGAGTCGTCTTTGCTTCACTGATAACCGCACCAGGTCACTAGTAGACTTGTCTTTGTTTAGTGGCTTCATCTTCGATTCAGCTATGAACATCTGTTGACATGAAACTTGTCTTCAAGGATTACGTTAACTGTTTACATCAGAAACCATCAGCGATAACTGAACAGACTCAGTCTGATCGCTGATAGTGAAACACTAATACGTATGAATGTTTACAAGGAAAATCATCAGTGATAACTGAACATACTCAGTCTGATCGCTGATGGTGAAACACTAATACATATTAATAAACGTAATTTTCACTAAGTATAGAGAAGGGTCATTATCTAATCACTGAGAGAGTTTGGATCAACAACTATATTCCCCGTTTCGGGATGATACTTTGGGATCGATTTGGCATGTTATTGTTTAATCAGGTTTCGCTCAGTTTTTAGCCGTCATATTGCCAAAATTTCGATTTTTAAATTCCTCTGATTTTTATGGTGTTACAAGCGAAGGAAACCGATCGAATTTCAAGTGGGGGACATGGTCATGTTAAAGGTCTCGCATTGGAAAGGGGTAATTCTTTTCGGCAAGAAGGGAAAGTTGAGACCGAGGTTCGTTTGACCATTTGCAATCATAGAATGCGTCAGGGAAGTAGCATATAAACTGGACTTACCTGTAAATCTACGAGGGATTCACCCTACGTTTCACATGTCAAACCTGAAAAAGTGTTTGGCGGAAACCGATGTGATAGTTCCGTTGTACGATATTCGTGTGGATGAAAAGTTGAACTTCATAGAGGAACTGGTGGCCATTTTGGATCACAAGGTGAAAAAGCTAAGGAACAAAGAGATTAGTTTAGTGAAAATGCAGTGGCAATATCATGGAAGACAAAAGGCGACTTGGGTGTTACCTCCAAATCATCTGTTTGTTAAAGTGTTGAAAATACCCGTCCTATTTCAGAGGACTTCCAAAAGATACACGTCAGAGGACGAAGACTTCAGAGGACGAATACGTCAGAGGACGAAGACTTCAGAGGACAAACCTGCCTCTGAAGTACTTATCAGAGTGCAACTTTCAGAGAAGACATCAGAGATGGCTTCATCAGAGGCTCTGAAGACAACGTCAGAGCTCTGAAGACATTCTCTCTTAAGATGTTCACACTGAAGTTTTCAACGAATGAACAGAAGAACAGATGACACGTCACTTAGTGATAAGATTTACTTTCTAGAGTAGGTCACTGTTCAGCATGCTCCTTTTCGTCATGCAAGTACACTGCTTACTTTATGGTCCTATAAATAGGACCATCACCTTATTGTTCAAGGTGTGCTTAAGAAGTTATATATCTGATAATATAAGTTGAATATTTTATTCTAAGAATATCTTGTTTATCTTTATCTGCTTTATGAACTGTGATATTTGAATCTCCTTTGATATTAAACTGTATTACTTCCGCTGTCATTACTCTTATTGTTTATATCATTGTTACGAGATTAGATCTGGGATCCAACAATTGGTATCAGAGCTTCCTTTGTTTCTAAACAAAGAAAGATCATATCTGCATACTCGGATAGATTTACATCTCATTGATTCTAAATTTTCAATATTTGTGCATGTTCATATAAACCCAGTTTATTCAAGAACATCATATGCTCTAGATTTGATAGTAAATATCAGTTCATTACAAAAAGCATCAGTTCTTCAAATCTTTTTTTAAATGGCAAACTCAAGCATAAGTGCCATGTATACAGCTGGGTCATTAACAAAACCTCCTACACTTTTAAGGGATGAATATCCCCAATGGAAGATAAGGATGGTAAATTTCTTAGAAGGTATGGACAGGGATCTTTTTAGATTTGTGAACGTTGGACCTCACATTCCAATGGTGTTGGTACCAAGAGTTCCTGCAACAGCAGATACTGCCGAAATACCTGCATATTATGAAAAGAAAACCACAAACTTCACTGATGAAGAAAATAATATGATGGATAATGACTTAAAAGCTGTTAGATTACTCATAATGGCCATTCCCAATGATATCTTTCAAGAACTTGATTCTTGTAAAACTGCAAAAGAGATATGGGATCAGTTGTTAAATCAACTTGAAGGTGGCCTACAAACCCAGAAAAATAGAAGAAATCTATGCATCAATGAATATCATGATTTTCATGCTCTACCAGAAGAAAAGTTACACCAAACTTACTCAAGATTCAACATTCTAATAAACAAATGCAGAAAGTTTGGAGTGATAAGAACAAAAGAGGAAAACAACGTTCTTTTTTTGAAAAGCTTGAATGAAGAATGGTCACAACTGTCCATGTCTATACAGGCTAATCAAGATCTTGAGTCATGGTCATTAACTGACATTTATGGTACTCTTGTTGCACATGAAAAAGAAGTTATGAAGAAAAAATCAAAAACCTCTTTGGGTGGACCCCTTGCACTTGTTTCAAAACAAACATCGAAAGAAAACAACTGTGAAGAGTCACAAAAATGTTTGGAAACAAAAAGAAGATCCAAAAAGGTTTTGATAGCAGAAGAAACTCATACTGATTCAAACTCAGATGAAGATATAAATGCCTTCGCCAAATCTCTTGCATTAATCACTCATCAGTTTAACAAGAAATTTGGTAAGAAGATATTTGAAGAAAGGAGAGAGAATGAAGAAAGAAGAAATCCGGAGAGAAGATTTCAACAAGAACCCAGATTCACTCCATATAGTGATCAAAAGGGTGCAAACTTCAACCATGATAATGCAACACAACAAGCAAGACCACAACAACCATTCCAACCAAGGTATCCACAACCACAAAGATACTTCAAACCTCAAGAACAGAAGCCAGAGACAAGTATTGCCACTCTTCCACCAAATCAAAATGATGGAAGATGCTTCAGATGTGGAAAACCAGGCCACTCTTCCACCAATCTCTATTGCCTTAACCAATTTTTTTCAAAAGGAAAGAGAAATCCTACATCAATCTCTAGATAGACAAAATCTTCGAATCAAAAGCTATGTTAATGCACAAAGTGTTTTCGACAAAATAAAATCTCAAATGGACTCTCAAGGGCTAGGATTCAATGAGTTGAATTCATTCAATGGATTGGAGAAAACTTCACTTTCTTCCACTTTCTGTATGGGAAAGGTCCAAAGCTTTGAAGGTCCATCTCTGAATAATTTCAAAAGAATGAAAACGTCAGAGGGATCAAAAGCAAGAGCTTTGAATTTCAAAAATACTACGTACTCTGAAGTAAAAGACATTCAAGAGTTTGTGCTACAGATATAAGAAGAAACTTCAGAGGTACTCTTTACAAAACCTCAGAGCTATGATCCCAAAGAAATTTTCAGATTTGATGCTTTCATCTCAAGTGAATCAGAGACATTTGAACCAAGTACCTCTGACACAAGTACCTCTGAAAATGAATCTCAGAGTTCACTTAATCCGAATGCTCCTCTGTATTCACCAAAGTCAGATGAAAACATCAGAACTACGTTTGAAGATGATGTTCAAAAGATTTGGAAAGAAAATGTCATGGAGGACTTAAAAAGAAAAGAAAGCATGAAACGGATCATCAAAGTCTCTAGATCAAAAGAAATTAAAAAACCAATAGAGGTAGATATCTCTATTAAATCTAAGAGAGACTTTCTTGACTCTGATTCAGAATCTGATTTAGAGATTGATGAACAGATTTTTTGTAAACCGGGGAATGTAATTCACAAAAAGATAGAAACTGTTGGCTCTGGTATTTTGAATGTTCCAATTTCAGTATTGAAAACCAAAACCAGAATACCAATAAGTCCTGATTTTGCAAATATGTGTTTACAAGCAAAAACATCTCTGGAACTTGAAAAAGAGTTGCAAGAAAAGGCAAAGAATGAAACAAACACTTCTGGTTCTTACACCTATAAAACAATAAAATTCTCTCCTGAACAAAAAGGCAAATGGACAAAAATTAACCATATTGATCCTGTATGTGCAGTAAACAGCAAAGAAAAGAAGATGTTTTTGAACAAGAAAAAGCAACTTGAAAAGAAGACTGTCTTTCAAGCAAAAAGAAAAGAAGTAGTTAGGGATAAATGTAATATTCCTAGTGCTAGTTTCAAAAGAAGTCAAAATGTAACAAATGCTTTTAATAAAAAGAAAAACTTTGCTCCTACTTCTTCTTGTTCTATTAATTGTAACTGCATTTATCTCTTGATGAAACTGAAAAATCATTTTAAAGGATCACACTGCCTTTTGAATAAATCTCTGAAAAATATCTCAGAGACAAAATCTCAAAAGAAGACAAGTAAAGGCAAGACATCAAAAGATGAGATGCCAAAAAGTCATACAATTCCACCAAAGTCTAACACAAAAGGACCCATAATGAGGTGGGTACCTAAGAAACAATAATTTGTCTTGCAGAAACAGTCAATGCCAATCTGGTACCTAGATTCTGGATGTTCAAGGCATATGACTGGAAATAAAGAACTGCTATCCTCATTCAAAGCAAAATCTGGAGGAGCAGTTACTTTTGGAGACAACAAGCAAGGACAGATTAAAGGATATGGTGAGTTATCTCAGTATCAGAGGTTGCTTATGTGGATGGATTAAAACACAATCTGATAAGCATAAGTCAACTTTGTGATCATGGTATTGATGTGAAATTTCAAAGAAAATATTGTTCACTTCTTCACTCAGAATCAGGTCATGAAATGCTAAGAGCAGACAGAAAAGGTAACCTCTACAGAATGAACTTTACCAAAATAACAGACACTGATTCAGAGAAACTTTGTCTTGTTTCTCTGAATAGTGAGGAAATCTGGCTCTGGCATAAAAAGTTTTCACATCTAAACTTTTCCTCACTTGATAAGTTAGTTAAACTTAATTTGGTTAAGGGATTACCATCTCTGAAGTTTAACAAAGATCATCTTTGTTCTGCTTGTGAGATGGGAAAAATGAAAAGATCTTCCCATAAAACCAAAAGTAAAAACAACTGTCCTAGACCTCTGCACATGCTTCATGTGGACCTCTGTGGTCCTATCTCTGTACAGAGTCTAGCAGGTAAGAAATACATTCTGGTTCTGATTGATGAATTTTCCAGATACACATGGATAGAATTCATTAGAGCTAAATCTGATGTACCTGACATATTAATAAGGTTGTTGAAAAGATTACAGGTTCTATTCAGCAGCAAAGTTCAGAAACTAAGAAGTGATAGTGGAACAGAGTTTAGAAATGCCAAAATCAATTCTTATCTATCAGAAGAAGGCATTACCCCTAACTTTTCTGCAGCAAGTTGAAGCTGCAAGAACAATGCTTGCTGAATTTGATCTTTCAACAAATTTTTGGGCAGAAGCCGTAGCAACAGCCTGCTTCACTCAGAATAGAGCTACAATTGTCAAGAGATTTCAGAAAACATCCTATGAACTCATTAACAATAGGAAACCTAATATTAAATATTTTCATGTTTTTGGATGCAGGTGTTACATTCTGAAAGATAGAGAATATCTTGGAAAGTTTGACAAGAAAGCTGATGAGGGCAAATTCATTAGATATTCATTAGCCTCAAAAGCTTTCAGAGTGTTCAATCTTAGAACAAGGACTATCCAAGAAAGCATCAATATCACTTTTGACGACAATAAAAGCTCTGAACAACAAGAAAGTTCATCACCAATCTCTGAATCATCAAGGGAATCTGAATTAAACAAAATATTTGAAGATTTATTTGATGATGAAGATATCTCTGAAGTTATCTTCAGAGATATACAGAGAGAGAATTCAGAAGAACCTCAAGAAACAGGTACAACCCTTTCAGGGCCCTCTGAACTAACATCTTCTGTTTCACCAAATGCAGATCAGCAAAGTGAATCAGAAGATGATCAAGAAGTATCTGAAGCAACTCCAGAACCAAATGATGAAGAACAAGAATCTGCATCTCTGGAACAAAACTCAGAGCCTCTGAACAGTACAACAGAGGTATCACCTTCAGAGCCTCTGAACAATACAACAGAGGTGTCACCAAACGTCAGAGCCTCTGAAGCTCAAACTGCACAAACTATTGCTCCAATCACGAGATGGACAAAAGATCATCCAATTGATCAAATCATTGGATCCTCATTCGAAGGAGTTAAAACAAGATCTGCCACCATCAATGAATGCTTCTTTGTAAACTTTTTGAGCATTGTTGAACCAAAGAAGGTAAAAGAAGCTCTTGAAGATCCTCATTGGATTTTTGCAATGCAGGATGAACTTCAAGAGTTTGTAAGAAACAAAGTCTGGACCCTAGTTCCCCTTCCCAAAGGCAAATTTGCAATTGGAACGAAATGGGTTTTCAGAAACAAAAAGGATGAGGATGGAATAATAATCAGAAACAAAGCCAGGTTGGTTGCAAAAGGATATTGCCAGGAAGAAGGCATTGATTATGATGAAACCTTTGCACCTGTAGCTAGGCTAGAAGCAATCAGAATCTTCTTAGCCTATGCTGCACACAAAGGATTCAAAGTTTATCAAATGGAGGTTAAATCTGCCTTTCTTCATGGTAAATTAAATGAAGAAGTCTATGTCCAGCAACCACCTGGATTTGAAAGTACAAAGTATCCTAATCATGTTTATTATTTGGATAAAGCTCTGTATGGACTCAAACAAGCCCCAAGAGCTTGGTATGAAACTCTGTCCACTTTTCTGATTAACAATGGATTCGAAAAGGGCACAATTGATACTACCTTATTCATCAAAAGGTACAAGAATGAGATGCTTTTAGTACAAATTTATGTTGATGACATTATATTTGGCTCTACCAATCAAAAGTATTGTGACAAGTTCTCAGAGTTGATGAAGAGTGAATTTGAGATGAGCCTCATGGGAGAATTAACTTTCTTTCTAGGCTTACAAGTAAAACAAACTTCAGAAGGTACATTCATAAGTCAATCTAAGTATGTCTCTGAAATTTTGCAAAAATACAAACTCAATGATTCAACTTCGATGAGAACACCTCTATCCACCGGAGTCAAACTTGACTCTGATCCATCAGGAGAATCTGTGGATATAAAAACCTACAGAGGAATGATAGGTTCACTATTATACTTAACTGCAAGTAGGCCTGACATAATGTTTGCAACATGTCTTTGTGCTAGGTATCAAGCAAATCCAAAGGTATCTCATTTAACTGCTGTCAAAAGAATTTTCAGATACCTTAGAGGGACACACTCATTAGGCCTCTGGTATCCAAAACTTTCAAGTTTTGATCTAACAGCTTACACTGATGCAGATCATGTTGGATGTAAGCTTGACAGAAAAAGTACCTCTGGGTGTTGTCAGTTATTGGGCAATAAGTTGGTAAGTTGGTCATCCAAGAAGCGAAAGTGTGTTTCCACTTCAACTGCAGAGGCAGAATATGTTGCTGCTGCTAGTTGTTGCTCACAAGTATTATGGATGAAGACTCAGCTCAGAGATTATGGCCAACAATTTGACAGAATTCCAATTCTCTGTGATTCAAAAAGTGCCATAGCCATCTCTGCCAATCCAATACAGTACTCCAAAACCAAGCACATCGATGTAAGGTACCACTTTCTGAAAGATCATGTTGAAAAAGAAACAATAGAGATGTATTTTGTACCAACTGAACTTCAACTTGCTGATATTTTTACAAAAGCTTTAGATGAACGAAGGTTCAATTTTTTAATTAGCAAGTTGGGAATGCTGAATATGTCTACCTAACAAAGGAGAAACTCAGAGTATCTGATCGTATATCAGAGCCTCTGAATCGTGTAGCATATCAATATCAGAGTACTTAACAAAATGAAAACATCAGAGTCTCTGATCCATTCATCAGAGCCTCTAGACTTTTTCAAAAATGGTCAAAATCACTCTTTTGAAACTCCAAGCATATGTCAAGGGGGAGACAACGACCCTTTCATCTTTCAAGGGGGAGAAATGATCTTGTCTCTGATGATTTTATCAGAGCCTCTGATCTTGTCTCTGATGATTTTATCAGAGCCTCTGATATTGTCTCTGATGATTTTATCAGATACTCTGATCTTGTCTCTGATGTTTTTATCAGAGCCTCTGCTCTTTTCTCATTAAACGAATATTCCAGGAAATTATTTTAAATAATAAATCTTTTTGGATAACCATTCGTTTCTTTTCAAAAACCCAACTGGCGGTTTTCTGACACAAAGCGACTCTCCCCTACACGCCTAAACGTGTCACCCATCAATTCGGGGATGATGGAACGTCCTTTCTGACGTTAGGGACTCTCATACGCCACTTCAATAACGTCCTAGGAGATGGGTAGGAGAGTCAGCAGGAATTACCTCAATCATGGTGTGTGGGAAACGTCGGTCATGTGGATAAGGAGGAACCTCTGTGGCTTTGAATGAGTTCATCATAAACAGAGGTGTCATTGGGCTCTCCTCAGTGATGGCGAATTTCTCCATTGCTCGTTGAATGACCACACAGATGAATCGGGGAAACAGTACCGATATTGGTTTTATTCCTTTGGCCAAGTCCTTGTTCTTCTTGTCCACCGCCGTCAGCATCTCACAGAAGAGAATGTGAGCCATATTGATGCTTCTGTTGAAAAAGAGAGCATACATTATGGCTATTATCGCTGGATGAGTCTGATCCTAACTTCCAATCTTGCAGGTTATTGTTCGGTTGAGAACACTGAACATAAAGTTCCATTTGGGAGGCAGGTACTAACGTCTGAATTGACTTAGGCGTGTTATTTCTTTGTTGTAGCCTAAGTGTTGGAGGAACTGAAGAAGGACTTCTTGAGTTGGTGGTTTCTCAAATGCTTCTATTTGAAGATCAGATTTTGTAATGAGGTTGAATCGGCGAGTTAGGGTTTGTGGGGTGATTCTTATGTTTAAGCTTTGTTCACCTAGGTCAATGTACCCAACCAGTCCTTCCTTTTCATCGTCGTATTCACTTGAATACCACCATTGTTGGACAAAGCGAAGGGGAATATCTGAGGCATGTTTGGTTAGAACATCATTGAGTTCGCAGATGGTGAAAAAGTCGAGGATTGGGCGAAACTGTTCATCGTATTTTGATGGGGTAACGTCCAGAAAGTAGTTGCTTCCTTTGACTGGAACATCGAACTGTACCATATTCAAGCTTGGAACAAGTTTGCTTGAGTTATCTGAAGTTTGGGAATGAGCCGCCATTGTTGCAGGTTGAGAAAGATGTCCTTGACGACATAAATGAGAGAATCCAAAGCCCAAATCCCAATGCAAAAAAATTTACTGTCCAAGGTGGTCCAGCATCAATGGACATTGAAACAGAGGTGCACACTTCGAACCCTTCCCATCCTAACCGCTCAGAGGCATCTGTTTCTGCCTCTGAAGCATGCACCAGAGGGGAAACCTCTGATACGGCTAAGTCCTCCCAAAAGGACTTAGACCAAGATAAAAATACTCAATCACCCCAGAGTATGTCACCTCCACCAACACATGATGCCTTTGTGGCTCAAACAAAGTTCGACCGTCCCTTAGAACGTAAGAATTGCCTGTCAGAAAAAGAATGGCACGACCTTCTTGCACAAGGAATCCTTAGCCTGGACAGCAAGGTTTCCAAACACATTCGGTTCTCTTCATCATCAGAATCTGACTCTGATGATCAGAGACCAATCGGAACCGTTATAGGGAAATCCTTGAAAAAGGGTCCCCAAGGATTAATGGGAAGTCCTTCCGGAGAAAACATCAAACCACCTCTGAAAGAAGGCCCCTCTGAACTCGAGGGAAACTTAGAATCATGTGTTGATTCTAAGGTTACCCCCTCTGATTACGTTACCAAAGAGGAGTTCAAAATCTTTGGTGATGAAATTAGAGAATCTCTGAAGGAGATAAAACTTCAAATGGAGAAGACCTCAGAGGCCTCTGCCTCTAACTCTGAAGTTGAAAAGCTCACTTCAGAGGTCTCTGAGCTGTGTACGACGGTTCTCAATCAGAACGAAAAACTGGATGCTCTGGAAAGCTTGGTCATAAAAAATGACTCCGTATTGTCCAGAGAGATTCATAACTCGAAAACAGAGCTCCTCCAGGCGATTCCTCCTACCTCTGCCCCCACTCCAACACATGCAGACTTTTCTCAATTCAAAGAGGAAGTCTTGCGTTCTTTGGCAGAGGTAATTGCAAAGATCCCTACCTCCTCTGCTGCTGCTCCTGCTACAACAGAATTCATTACAAAGGCTGACCTGACCAACTTCTCCAAGAAGATCACCAGCAATGTTCTGAATATCTCCAGCAAGTTCGTCTCCAAGACCACTCAGCAGAACAAGAAGATTGAAGACCTTCTGAAGAATGTCAAATCTTCAGAGGGAGTATTGAAGAGAAAGGAACCAGAGGTCGCATGCTCTGAGGAGGCCCGAAAGAAGGCTAGATATGAAGATTCTGATGACGAAGATGACCAACCTCAGGGGTCATCCGATCTTCATAAGGGGGAGAAGACTCCTACTCCAAAACCTGTTGAAACACAAAAGGAGTCCACTCCCTCTGAATCAAACCAACACAAGGAGAAAGGAACAGAGAGACGTTCAACCTCCACCTCTGCTGAAGATATTCAGGCCACTCTAAAGTCGCCGGTACCAATCATCTTTTTAGGACCATCCACTTCAGGTGCTCCAATGGTTCCAATCACAGCTGAACAAATCACAGCTGCATCTCCAGAAACTATTGGAGCTCTGGACGAAGAAGAAGATGTACAGCTCGTAGACTTCTCAACATCAGAAGATGCATTCTCATCACCAGAAAGACCAACTTATGTGATGAGAGATGCTTATGAATCAGAATCTGAAAAAGAAGAAAAATCAGATTCTGGAAAAGAGGTTGTAGAAGAAGTTGAAGTAGTTGATGTCGAAGAGTATGTCTTCAAGAATGCTCAACCACATCATACTTCAACAACGTCAGAGCTGAGGGAATCACCAGAGATAGATGGCTACATCTCTGAACCCTCAAAAGAAGATCCTCCACAGATGAAGTAATACTTCCAAATGTTTAAGAAGTAATACTTAAGAGGATGATTTTCTCCTCTATGCTTTCTAGTTTAAAATTCAAATCTCTGTTATTTTTGTATCTTTTATTTTCGACACTTAGGGGGAGATTTTTACCTCGAAATCATCTGTTTGTTAAAGTGTTGAAAATACCCGTCCTATTTCAGAGGACTTCCAAAAGATACACGTCAGAGGACGAAGACTTCAGAGGACGAAGACGTCAGAGGACGAAGACTTCAGAGGACAAACCTGCCTCTGAAGTACTTATCAGAGTGCAACTTTCAGAGAAGACATCAGAGATAGCTTAATCAGAGGCTCTGAAGACAACGTCAGAGCTCTGAAGACATTCTCTCTTAAGATGTTCACACTGAAGTTTTCAACGAATGAACAGAAGAACAGATGACACGTCACTTAGTGATATGATTTACTTTCTAGAGTAGGTCACTGTTCAGCATGCTCCTTTTCGTCATGCAAGTACACTGCTTACTTTATGGTCCTATAAATAGGACCATCACCTTATTGTTCAAGGTGTGCTTAAGAAGTTATATATCTGATAATATAAGTTGAATATTTTATTCTAAGAATATCTTGTTTATCTTTATCTGCTTTATGAACTGTGATATTTGAATCTCCTTTGATATTAAGCTGTATTACTTCCGCTGTCATTACTCTTATTGTTTATATCATTGTTACGAGATTAGATCTGGGATCCAACATTGGGAGTTAGAATCGGACATGAGATCCCAATACCCAGTTTGTTCAGCAAGTGAAATCCGGGGACGGAATTCTTTTGAGGGGGGAATAATGTAATAACATTATTTGAAGTGGAAGTTTATTTTAAAGCATCTTATTATTATTTGAGAAATGTGGAAGTTTATTTTGAAGCCTCTTATTATTATTTGAGCTTTATACATGTGAGATTTCTTATGAACGTGGTTTATACTTTTATTGTTGGTTAAATGTATGCATATATTGATTTGAGTTGTATGGCCAAAGTCGGGGGGGGGGGGGGTGTGGCTCTCCTGTGCTCGTACAGGGGGGTGTCCCGTTTATGCCAAATTGGGGGTGTGTCCCAGCTAAGGCAGTATGATCCAGACACGTTGTCACTCTCGAGTGACGGTAGTATGTGCCGGAAGCGTGGTTGTGAATACGATGTTGTTTTTTATATATATAACTGAATTGGTTTATTTTATCATAAATCTTTCTTTACTCTGTGGGTGTTAACTGTGTTTTGAGGGGACTCACTAGACCTCGGGTCTAACCCTCGCTCTTTCAAAATTAAAAACTTTTTCAGGTAATCGTGAAGTAGGAGGTTCTGGTAGAGGAAAAGAGAAGATGTGAGCAGGACCCGGATCTAGAAGACTTCCTTTATAGTTATTTCTTTTATTCTCTGTTCTGTAATAGGTTGCCTTATTGCAAGCCTTGATTTTTCATTGTAGACTTGGGGCCGGTTTGGCGTTATTTTATTTCAAACTGCGTACCTGTTGCTCTTAAGTGTTTGGGTTTTTATAACAGTCTTAGGTTTATTTCAGAAATGGTAAATGTATGAGAAATAGAGAAATGATCATAGCCCTATCTGGTCAACATTTGCGGTTTTTACCGTGAAGCACCGGATAATTCCTTGTGTGGTATGTAGAAGATGGAGGGGTAGTTTTGTAAAATATGCGGGACGAGTTCATATGTGAACCTATGTGATTTCATAGAAACTATACGTTCATATATGAATCAGTTAATTAGTTCATATGTAAATATGTTAATTAGTTAAACCGATTCACATATGAACCTACATTTAATTAGTTTATATGTGAATGAATTAATTAATTTATATATAAATATTCACAAAGGTTCATATATCAATCAGTCAAAAAAGTTCATATGTGAATTACACTAGTTCACATGTGAACATATAGTTCATATGTGAATCATACAGGTTTATATATGAACTCGTTCCGTGTATTTGTAAAAATTACGAACCTGTTCTTCTATTTTTGGAATAGACGCAATTTTTGACCAGTCAACGCCGCAATTGTTGACCAGTCAAAGACGCAATATTTGACCAGTCAAATCCAATCTTGACCGAATGAAACGCTAGGAATACTTCTCTATTTTTCATACAATAATCATTTCTCAAATGAACCTCTCTCTCTCTCTCTCTCTATATATATATATATATATATATATATATATACTAGTTGTGTACCAGCGCAATGCAGCGGGTTGCAATAGACCATATGTGCATAAATAAAGTTGAAGTCTTACCATTGACGCTTAAAGTAAATAAACCATGCCGGAAAGTGATCTAACTTTCCTGTTGAGTTCCATGAATGATGATAGAATTGTATATATTGAATGTGGAAGATTAAAACATCATTAGAAAGAAAATTATTCCATTAAAACCACTAAACAGATGGACAAAACTCATTTATTTTGTTATTCAAAAGATCCATATTCCAATTCATCTACATCACGCCTCATCTAAAGCTAGTGCTACTGGGAAAAACAACTTGAAAAGACAAAATAAACAAAAGATGATCGTGCTTTGATGTCTATGCTCATTGGTTGTACCTCCCTTGGAGTTGTTGTTGCACTCTGCACAAAATGATCATGCATTCATTCATAGTCAAAACATGACAGGATACAAAAAAAATTGTGAAATGGAGAAGCAAAGAAGCAGGAAAGGACGATCACACATTCATTCAGGGGCGTTTACCAAAACGCTTACATGGTAAGCGCTTACCGGTAAGGACATTACCCTCATTTACCTTATCGTATAACATTCTAGACAATTAAAATTGATTGTTGGTAAGCATCTAAAACCCAGTAAGCGCTTACCGGGTAAGAGTTATTTCTATCACTTACCCGGTAAGACTCTAGGTCCTTGTTATGGCTCTTACCCGGTAAGATTCTAGGTAGATTCCATGCTCAATAGGTAAGGACCGTAAGGTAAGTGATACTGATAAGCGCTTACCCGGGTTAGTATTTAGTAAACGGCCCCTCAGTCATTACCAACACAAACCAGATCAATATGTTGCACAAAGTTATTGATCCCTAATACATCCTAACATAAATGAAATCAGATCAGGGAACCACTAACTGCTCAAAATAATATTTATAATCACCAAAACAGAAAAAGGTAAAATAGAAGATACATTGCGCCTTTGCATTTCATTTTGTTAGGGAAATATATATATATATATATATATATATATACACACACACAATATAGGAGATACCTCACTAAAGAAACTTCCTTTAAGACAACAAGAAACTGCTACAAATTCACATATTGACATACTCTATGATAAGAATTCTTTTTTTTTTCAAATAACAACAAAAACTCGACAAATATAAGCCCCCAAATCACAAATTCACAGAAAATCCAGAAACCAAACCCAATATATATTAGTATATCTCATCCCAAGGTGGGGTATGGGGTTGGGATGTAGGCATACATGACATCTATTTCAAAGAATAGAGCGACACATCCCCTGCATCACGTTGCTTCCCAAATCTTCTTGAATCCAAATAAAGCATGCTAAATTCAAGTTGAACAGAGCCTCTCATGAAAGCTACTCGATTGACTATGGTGTTTGTGTGCTTGATGAGTCAAAGCTAAAGTAGAAAATAAATGGATTGTATTTAGATGCAAGCCTACTTAAAAGAACAATTAAGCATCACTCACAATGTATTTTAATACGAGTCAAAATGAACCATTTTCCAACATATAATAGGTTCAAGCACAACTACTCTATTAGAACGATCACCATATGAAAATCTAGCATAAGACATGAACAAACAGTCAAGTTGATGATTATGATAACTAACGAAAGGTGCAAATGAAGAAAACAATAAGAACATTGAAAAACAACATAAAAACATGCATACAAGTTGTAGAATTTTGATTTAGTAGAAGTTGCAAGTAGATTACCACGGGAGTTGTGTTTGCCATTGCTCTCATTCAATCCCAATTCTGCAAGCTCTTTCTTTGAAAGTTGTTGTCACTCTCCTTGGGAGGCAAAACTTCAGCCGTCTGGATAACTGCCTCCAATTCATGATCATTTTCTTCATCATCATTTTCATCAAAACCTTCATCTTCACTTTAACTTTCTTGAAAAATAAATTAAGCATCCATTGAGCCTTTGAATCATAATAATGAAATGAATAATACTTTATTCTACATGATCAAAGAGTTATATGTTCTACCTGGTCTTTGAAAACCATGGACTTATACACACACTTAAGATTACCAAGTAGATAAAAGAATATCAATAGGTTCTATGCAATCATCCGTTCCAACTTCCAACCAAGTAACCAGCTTTAATGGGCTTATTAACCAGCAATCCTCAAAATAAATAAATAAATAAATAAATCTGAGATGCAAATGCAGTAAGGTTTTATATAAATAAATAAAACACTATACAGTAAGGGTCTAAATTCATTCATAGAAAATCTTAGATGCAAATGCATCAATGATAAAAGGGGATTCTGCATTTTTCACCTCAATTGGAGTTTGAATTCCTTTCACGTTATGGTCCTCCACACCAGCAGCCCAAACAGAGGATGAGGGAGATATACTGATGTATTGGATAAAACTTGACTTCCCTGCTTTTTAACAAAAAAAATAACATCACGTAAGCTTGATCAGCCAAAACTGGTTTTTCGATGATGCGAACGTCAGCATCAGCTGCAGTGGAGGCAGGAGGTCTTGGATTTCGCAATATAAATCAAACCAAATCAAGGATTGATAAAAACAGGTACAATGTGAGTAAATCAGAAACAAACTTAATCAATCCTTCAATACAATGAAATTCCAGCAATATTCGAAGAAATCCAAATAGATACGTATCTGAACTTTGAATAAGCAAAAAAAAAAAAACTAATGACGATAAACTCGAACCTTTAACCCCTTGGTACAATTATTCTTCCTCATCGTTGTTGTTCCAAAAACGAAACCAATAACCCCACGACTTGTCTACAGATCTCGGGTTTTGGAGAACTGACAGGTGGGGAAAGGGTTTTGGAGAAATCTAATATGGGAAATCGAGGTTGTGAATCAATGAACTGAACTTACAGGTTATGGAGAAATCCAATCGAGAATGAAGAAATCAAATATGGGAAATCGTCCTTTTGAAGTGGAGTCGATATGGTTGTGAGACGTGAAAGCAGGTAGCAGCGATAAGGAGGTATTGGTTGTGAGACGATATGGTGAGGGGATCGGTTTTTGTGTGTGCGTGAAGAGGTCTATAACGTGAATAGGTAGAAGAAGGAGAAAGAGTCTACATACTGTGGGTATTGTTGTTGGCGTGAAGAAGTAGAAGAAGAACGGTATAGGGAGGGGTTGAGTTTTGTGTTTGTGAGAGAGACAGTGTGAAGAGGTAGAAGAAATGCATTAAATGTTTGTACATCATGCATTAAATATTGTAATTAAGAGTTTTTTGATTTTTATGCTTTAAAGTGTTACTACATGTTTAAAGAGATGTGTTTAAGACATTTGGTGTAAATGCATATTAAAGTAGTAGAAGAAGGATCATGCGAGAAGTTAAACATTTTGCGAGAAGGCGAGAAGTGTGATATCATATATGATTACAAGGCTTGTGGGTGTGCTTAATCATATATGATTAAATGTCTATGTATTGCCAATATAATTGTTAAGTCTAAATATTGTATCCAAGATTTAATAGGAAAGTCAAAGATGTAATAGTCAACATTGTCATTGTATTAGAGAGTCATAGCAAGTTTAGTTTCCTTAGTCCTTAAGTCTTGTGTTTAGATAGTGGGTATATATAGGGTTGTGTTGGAAATCTTGTAATAACATTCTAGAGGATTATGCTTCATTGTTATATTCAGTAATTATAGAATACAAGATCTACTTTCTCTCTCTAGACTCTCTCTCTCTCTAGTTCTTGATCTTAACTACTTAATCTTGTGTAATTAGCTTGATTGATTGGGATTTTATGTTTAACAATTGGTATCAGAGCTGAACCAAACTTTTCAGGAATGATTTGATCATGATTTGAATTGAAATTTGTGTGTTTTTGATCGAAATTATGAATTTTTCAAAAGTTTTTCAAGAAAACGAGTTTGTTACTGTTTCATACGAATTTCATGTGAAAAATCGTTTTTAAAGCTAGAATTTGAATTCATTGAGTTCGTTTTATGATTAGGATTGATTCTTGTATTGATTACATCTTGTGGTTTTAACTATTTCAATGTCAATTTTCGAAATTTGAGTTTTCTGGAAATATCGAGTTCGGTGTCTGTTCTTGATTGAAAATTTACGATTTGATGTTTTTAATCGAAATTTGATTGTATTTTTGTGTTTCGTACTGTTTGTTGTTGATGCTGATAAATTTTTGAGATCAAATATGCAGGTTTCAATCGTCTTGAAGAAGAATCAACCAAGATCCACGGTTTGCGCTTCATTCATACGGTTTGCGCTTCATTCATACGGTCTTGAGAAGAAAAAGCTTCTTTGCGCTTCAAGGCAGAAACGCAAAGCTTAGTTTGCGTATCTCATAGGACCCGAAAATCACACTTTGCGCTTCAAGACCAACCCGCAAAGTCTCATCTTGCGCTTCAAGACCAACCCGCAAAGTCTCATCTTGCGCTTCAAGGCTAACACGCAAAGCTCACTTTGCGCATCAAGGCTCATACGCAAACCTGTTTTTTTTGTCATCTATGAAAAAAAAATTAACTTTGCGCCATAACTCGTGTTGTTCAAATTTTCAATTTTAACGAAATACATTTTTTAAGATTTCAATTTGATCTGATTTTTGAGTTTCTGATATATAGTTTCGAACGATCATTCATATTAAGCCAATTACTCATTAATCATGGGATTTCTTTCAGATCTTGAAGAGAAGAATAGAAAGCTGAAACTAGAGAACATTAATCTGGCTCATGCAGTTGACTTTCATTCACAAAAGTCTTGTGTTTAGATAGTGGGTATATATAGGGTTGTGTTGGAAATCTTGTAATAACATTCTAGAGGATTATGCTTCATTGTTATATTCAGTAATTATAGAATACAAGATCTACTTTCTCTCTCTAGACTCTCTCTCTCTCTAGTTCTTGATCTTAACTACTTAATCTTGTGTAATTAGCTTGATTGATTGGGATTTTATGTTTAACAATTGGTATCAGAGCTGAACCAAACTTTTCAGGAATGATTTGATCATGATTTGAATTGAAATTTGTGTGTTTTTGATCGAAATTATGAATTTTTCAAAAGTTTTTCAAGAAAACGAGTTTGTTACTGTTTCATACGAATTTCATGTGAAAAATCGTTTTTAAAGCTAGAATTTGGATTCATTGAGTTCGTTTTATGATTAGGATTGATTCTTGTATTGATTACATCTTGTGATTTTAACTATTTCAATGTCAATTTTCGAAATTTGAGTTTTCTGGAAATATCGAGTTCGGTGTCTGTTCTTGATTGAAAATTTACGATTTGATGTTTTTAATCGAAATTTGATTGTATTTTTGTGTTTCGTACTGTTTGTTGTTGATGCTGATAAATTTTTGAGATCAAATATGCAGGTTTCAATCGTCTTGAAGAAGAATCAACCAAGATCCACGGTTTGCGCTTCATTCATACGGTTTACGCTTCATTCATACGGTCTTGAGAAGAAAAAGATTCTTTGCGCTTCAAGGCAGAAACGCAAAGCTTAGTTTGCGTATCTCATAGGACCCGAAAATCACACTTTGCGCTTCAAGACCAACCCGCAAAGTCTCATCTTGCGCTTCAAGACCAACCCGCAAAGTCTCATCTTGCGCTTCAAGGCTAACACGCAAAGCTCACTTTGCGCATCAAGGCTCATACGCAAACCTGTTTTTTTTGTCATCTATGAAAAAAAAATTAACTTTGCGCCATAACTCGTGTTGTTCAAATTTTCAATTTTAACGAAATACATTTTTTAAGATTTCAATTTGATCTGATTTTTGAGTTTCTGATATATAGTTTCGAACGATCATTCATATTAAGCCAATTACTCATTAATCATGGGATTTCTTTCAGATCTTGAAGAGAAGAATAGAAAGCTGAAACTAGAGAACATTAATCTGGCTCATGCAGTTGACTTTCATTCACAAAAGTCAAGAGAGTATTTTACTGAAGTCATATCACTGAAAGAAGAAATCAGTATCTTAAAGAATATCAGTGCTGGGCAAAATGAAGACAAGATAAAGAGATTGGAATCTGAGAATTCTGAGCTAAGAAAGAGTTTATCTGATTTTGAACAAAAACTTATTGAAGAAAAAGCTGTTTTTGAGAAAGAAAAGAAAGGATTTTCAACTAAGTTCTCAGATTTCTCAAGGAAGTGCTTTGAAGAAAAGAAGTCAGTTGAGCTTAAATGCTTAAAATTTTCTCAACAAATCTCCGATTTCGAGAAAGTTCTGATTATGGAAAGAGAGAAATTTGATAAAGAGAAGAAGGCCATAGAAAAGAAGAATGTAGGGTTCTTTAAAGAATTATCCGGCCAGAGAACTGAGTCAGAAAAAGGATTTGAGGAAGAAAGATCCATTTTTGAATCTGAAATCAAGAAGCTAACTTCAAAATTATCTGAACTGTCTGCATCTGCGCTGAAAGAACAAAGAACGAAGTCTGAATTCTAGACGAAGATTGACCAGCTTGTGAAAGAAAGAGATGACTTTGCATCAAAGATCAAAGAGCTTGAAAAATCTGTTTCAAGTTCAAATCAGAAATTCGTTTCTTCACAAAGGTCAGTCAAATCATTTAATCAGATTCGTCGCACTAACCTTTTCTATGATGAATATTTAGATAGTTCAGATATTTATCCAAGAAAAAGTTTCAAGAAAGAGAAACTGGTTTGGCAAAAGAAACCAGTCAAAGATGATAAGGAAAATGAGTTGAAAGAGAAGAAACCATGTGTACATGTACACAAAGCAAAGAAGAACAAAGCATCTAACAGTAAGAAATTTTATTGTTCTATTTGTTGTACACATGATCATTTTCACAAAACAAATGATCATTACTGGTATGGTTCTTACTCTGTAACCCCTACACGAACTGCAACTAACATTTCTGGACCCAAATACCAGTGGGTACCATAGAAGAAAATTGATTCTGTGTTGCAGGCACCTCAAGTCAAGGGGGAGTAAGAGAACAATGGCTCTTGAATAACACTGTTTAAGACCCGCACCTCAATGTCAAGAATATGGATTCTAAGTACACAGCTTAGGACCCGTTTTTCAAAGGAGTTTGACTTCTAAGCACAACAGTTTAGGACTAGAACCTCAACGATCAAAAAGACCTTACTCTTGTATGCATGCATCCGATGGATATTGATGGTCTTCATCGCAAGAGAATTGATCTGATCTCTATCCTATACTTTTTCTTTGCTAAATTTTTCTGATATTGATGGTCTAACAATTCAAAGGGAGTGTTTGATCTCTATCCTGTTTTAACTGAAATATTTCAGATGCTTAATTTAAAGGGGAGTAAAGGTGATGACTTCTGATTATTTCAGATCATAACTCGTTCTATAAACCGTTTTACTGCTTTCTGTCTTTTATTTTTGAATAAATAATATGAATAAAGTGGCTTCTGATTACATGACAGATCAGGACCCGTTCATCAATGATTAGAGAAGGATATTATGCTAATATCCAGGGGGAGCTCAAAAGACATAAATCATTATATCATGTTTTGAGGGGGAGCTGAACAGGTAAAAATCTTCTGATCTAGATCTCTGATTGTTTGAAAGAAGGACAGCTTTCGAACATGAAAAACAATTTCTGAAATGTTCAAACCACTTCTTATTCTCAAAAGTTTTATGAATTTAGAAGTGTGCTTTTAAATGTTTTTTTTAAAATTTTTGAGCTTATTGTTTAACTGACCGTGTGTTTCCAAAGATCAATACTTGTGTATTATCTTGTCCATATACTGTCAAGTATTTATACACACCGGTTCAGTATTTTATTTGAAATTGTTATTACCATGTCTCAAATTCAAACAATTTTTCGATGGTAATACCCCCGTTTGAAATTCAAAGTTGTTGAGCATCATTCATCTTTTTCATATCTGTGCTTTCATTGATAAATTGTTTATATTTGTTCATATAAACAAATATCCAATTCTTTGATACCCGAACCATTTGATTTGAGTTGTTTGATTCATTGTCAGATTCTCAAAACAATTCTCTTGACTTCATTTCATTCATTCAATATTCTTGTTTTGAGAAATCTTCGAAGTTCAAAATGCTCAAATTTCATATCTTATTTTTGATGAGCATACATACACTGACATATGATTTCTTGTGCTTTACATGTCAAGAAAATCATTGACCAGCATGTATTTTTAGGAACATGGGATTCAGTGTGAGTGCTTAATATATCTTCTATGGATTCACGATAATCAGTGTTTCCTACCCCGGAAGAAATCCTTTGAGTGATTGAGGGGAGAGGGGTCTAAAAGAATTGAGTGTGGGAGTGAGCAGAGGTAAAATGGAAATGAGAGATTGGTTAGATGTGAGCGTATATGTTTAAAAGAAAGAGGGTGTGAGATCAGAGTTAAAAGAATATCAGAACTCTGCACCAAACATCTTTCTGATCCGGGTAGCCACATTACTGATTGGTTCACATTTCTTTGGTGACAATCATTGAAATAGGCAAATAGCCCATGCCATCTCTTGCATTAACCCCACCAGCTACTCATTCTTTTCTTAAAAAGAAAATGTTTCACATTTTCTAGGGAAGCAGCGTATAATCTATCGGATCTTCTTTTGGAAGATACTGATATTGAAAAAGAAGGAAAGTTGCCCCACCTTCGACCCTTTCTCATGCACATTGAGTCCATCTATAATCATTGTTGTCTCGGTGATTTACATACTTTGAGCCTTTATGAAACACAATCATTGTGAAAATTCTTTCATACACAAGCACGAGCACACAGAAAATCTGTTTTTCTGTCAGAACATTCATAGATAAACCTTGTGTTTTTCAATGATTGAATGGAAGTTCTGGGGAGTCATCATCAAAACCAGCTCCTTACAATGTACATTCGTTGTACACAGTAACTTTGTGTTACTGACAGGCATTCCTAACTGTTTCATTTGTTGAATCAGGGTTACACGTTCATTATGTCTGAATTTGGAAAGATTCGAATATATATAGTTCATGATTCGGCTCTTCAGATCAAAGTACGGAAAATGTCAAAGGGGAGATTGTTAATTGATCAAAAAGGGGGAAATCAAAGTCTGTGCCGAAATTGACGAAGTTTTGATGATTATGATGCTCACATCATCAAAAAGGGGGAGAATTATACAAAGATCAATTTCAAAGTTATGAAGAGTTGTCAAAGTTCGAAGAGACAAGTTAGAAATTCGAATTACTTCCGCTAATTTAAATTTTAAGTCTGCTAAAGAATGTTCAAAGATGATTCAAGATGATTCGTGAAAGTTTGTTTCTTCCAAAGACGTTTCAGAGATCATAAGTGATGAAGATACAAGTTTTTTTTTCAAAGATTTCAAAAGTTTGTTTCAAAGTTGTTTCAAGAATTTTTGATCCATGTTCAAGGCGTGTTGACTTTCCAAAGCTTCAAGGATTAAAAAGAGTTTTCAAGATTCTTCAAAAGGATGAAAGAGTTCAGATTGTGAAAGCTTCAAAGAGACAAATGCTGAAGAATCAAGAGTTGAATTTCAGTATCAATTTTTTTATTAAATCTTGAATACAAAGGAGGAGATTGTTAAGTCTAAATATTGTATCCAAGATTTAATAGGAAAGTCAAAGATGTAATAGTCAACATTGTCATTGTATTAGAAAGTCAAAGCAAGTTTAGTTTCCTTAGTCCTTAAGTCTTGTGTTTAGATAGTGGCTATATATAAGGTTGTCTTGGTAATCTTGTAATAACATTCTAGAGGATTATGCTTCATTGTTATATTCAGTAATTGTGGAATACAAGATTTACTTTCTCTCTCTAGACCCTCTCTCTAGTTCTTGATCTTAACTGCTTAATCTTGTGTAATTAGCTTGATTGATTGGGATTTTATGTTTAACAATAACATGGGTTTAATCATACATGATTAAGCCTGTGTATCATATATGATTAAACACTTCTCGCCTTCTCGCAAAATGTTTAACTTCTCGTTTTAACCTGCCCCCTAGAGTAGTATATATATATATATATATATAGAGAGAGAGAGAGAGAGAGAGGGAAAGGTTCAAACGAGAACGCTAACTATTTAAGAAAACAAGAAAACAACAGATCATGTACAAAATCATATGTGATTTTACACTAACCCGAAAAAATCGGACGCGGGCGATGTCTAACGCGACCTAACGGTCGCGCACATAGTCGCGTGAATCATATATGATTTTGTACGTGAATCGTATATAATTTTGTATGTACTTGGTTGTTCTCGTATTTTCTTAAAAAGATGTTCTCGTATAAACCCACATCTCTCTCTATATAAACAATAATAATAAAAAAATATAATATATTATGTAATTGATTTGATGTTTAATTATTTTAATGTAATTTTAAGTCCCAATAATTTGACAAGTCACCAACTGGAATTGAATTTTCCATTCTCTAATTTATTAGAAAATTAAATACTATAATTTAAATAACTTCTTCCTCCTATAAAACCCAAACTCCGCATGCACCATTTTCATATCACAACTCAACACAACAAGGCTTTTGTTTAGGTTGCTAAAAATGGTGATTGGACTTCTCTTTAGCATATTCCTTGTTGCCAGCAATTTCATATATGGTAAATTCTTACTCAATTATATATATACATATATATATATAAGGAGATTTATTTAGAAATTTTAAATGTTTTAAAGACATATACTTATTTTATATAGTATTCATATTGAATAATCTTGAATAATAAGTAATAGCAAATATTATTCATCATGAATGTTTGAAATAACATTTATCATAAATATTTATCATGTTATTTATTATGAATAATATGTAAAATAGGTGATTTTTGTGTGCTCAAAATAATTAAGTTTTATAAATGAATCTTCCCTACATATAGACGAATAATATCGTATGAGAAAAAGAGTTAAGGTGAGATGTAGATCTGAACCCTTGATCATTTATAATCTCAAACTCATCCATGATTCGCGTTTCACAAGGGAATTGATCCGGTGCATCTTATCTCGGTGCATCTCATCCTAATGTATATCCAACGGTTGATAACTACTTCTCATGTTTCTCAAGCTAACTCAAATTCTCACCGGAACCTAACCATTATATATATATATATAAATATACACACACACATAAATTTTTAAGTATGAACTACAAAAAAATTGAGGATTGCGAGAATCAATAAATATTTGTTCTTTCACATGATGAAATATAGTGTTGTTTAATGATGTGATTATTTTTAATGCATAACTTTTGTCATTTTTGTTTCACATGATGAAATGCATTGTTATATATATATATATATATATATATATATATATATATATATATATATATAAACTCGTGAACCGCCCACAGTGCACATATGTACCGATTTAGGATTAATATTCATCATGTATAACACATTCATTATGAATATGAAAATGTTATTCATCACGAGATAAAAATCTTGATGAATATGTTACAACATTTATTATAAATAATACATTCATATTCCTAACGAATATACAATATGTTGTGGTTTATTCTCGGGTTCCTAATCTATTTACGGTTTCTAATGGAACCTGCCACCCCCCCCCCCCCCCCACACACACACGCATATATATATATATATATATATATATATATATATATATATTCCTTAAAAAAATGTTACAAACCAGTCAGAACTAATGTAAAAATATTATTTACATCATTTTTTCATCAAATGTTATGATTTAAGGTATTGTTTCGCATATGCATGTTTGTGTTTATCTTGTGAAACTTCTTTTGTTCATTTAGTGAAGCGAAAAATATACACAAGAAGGTTTCACATGGTGAAACAAATAAAAGTGAACAATCATATTATGAAACAAATATATGTGAAATAACATCTTATATCCTAACATTTTATGAAAATAATTTATGTAATTTATTTTAAATTAATTCAAATTTCTTTATCACATTTTGATAGTTTTCATCATTATACAGAGTGAAAGAGAGAGAGAATCAGGTTCAAACGAGAACAATATTTATTTAAAATAACAATATTTATTTAAAATAACAACATCTATTTAAGAAAACACGAAAACAACCGAGTACATACAAAATCATATATGATTCACGCCACTATGCGTGCGACCCGTGAGTCGTGGTTGACATCGCACGCATCCGAATTTTTCGGGTAGTGCAAAATCACATATGATTTTGTACAGGATCTGTTGTTTTTTGTCTTTTTCTTATTTTTTTAAATAGTTAGCGTTCTCGTTTGAATCTCTCTCTCTCTCTCTCTCTCTATATATATATATATATATATATATATATATATATATATATGGTGCATTTCTTTTGCAACTCAAACAATTTGTACAAACTATGCAAACCACTATATTAGGAAACAATACATATATTTATGGATGATGATTATGATTCATTAATAATGATTGTGATATATATGAAAAATGTTAAGTTTATTCATTATAATCATAATTTTAAATTAGGAAATATTAAGTTTATTCATTATAATCATGATTTTAATATTAGATTGTAAGAGGAAAAGGTTAAATGAAGAACAAATGTGAATCCGTTGGGAAAAAATCCGGAAAAATCTATTTGAAGATAAATATGTAAATTGACGTTACAGATTATTTCTATATGTTCATATATGCATGTTCAAATACTTTTTTCTTTCCATGATTAACATATGAACAGTGTTTTAACCTTCTTTTGATATATATACTTTCTCACGATTTTAGTTTTCTTATATAGATCTCCATATATATATATATATATATGGAGGTTCAATGGGAAACCTCAAAAAAATGGAAAACTTAGGAACACCCTGGTAGCCTTTGATCTGGATGGTATGCACTTGTACATATAAGTAAATTTTGTTGTTTTTTGGTTTTTATGTACATGTACATTGTGCACTTGTACATATGCATGTGCGCATGTTACAAATTACTTGTATGCATAGGTACATACCGCCCAAATGAAGGACTACCAGAGTGTTTCTTAGTTTTCCATTTTTTTGAGATTTTTCCTTGAACCTAACCCTATATATATATATATATATATATATATATATATATAAGGGAAAACCTCAAATAAAAAAAAACTAAAAAACACCTTATCAACCGTTAGATTAGAGGATCTGATGAATATGATTAAACGAGCGGTTACAACAATATTTTTTTAAATTATAAAAACCTCAACCCCATAATTTTTATTCAAAAAAATACGAAAAATGAACAAAATTCGAACGAAATAAATTACACTAAATAAACGATCATATTTTTCTCTTGGTACAAATGCAAACATTACCATTGGTACAAACATTCCAAACACAATTCCTCCGATTGGAATGTGACAATTGTTTTTTTTTTCCTCCTTTTTTTTTGCTTTTTATTTATATTAAAGGTTTTATTGCCTTTTTCTAATTTTAATTTATTTATGGTTATTTCTATTTAGTTATTCTTCGATTCTTCCTAAATTTCGGAGATATGCGTTAAAGATTTTATAATTCATCAAATCATGATTAGTTTTTTTATTATTCAAAAATTTAAGCGGATTTAGTAAAAAAAAAAATCTCATTTTCGTCAAGATTGAAATTATGAAACTATCAAATCATGAGTTTTGTAATTAATAATGGGGAGTGCTATTTGCACCAAAATTATGTCAAAATCAGGTCAATTCGTGCATTAGGAATGTAATTCATGCATTGGAAATGTAAAAAGCAGATTTTGATGTTGATGTGTGTGAGGAGAAAAGTAATCATATGGGTGTATTTAGCAAAGTTAAAGGTCCATTTAGCCTCCCCTTAATTTGAAACCATGAAATATTGAAACCATTCTTACTAACCATGAAATCATGAGTTCTTTTTTCATTAATTAAACCATGAAATCATGAGTTATTTTTTTTTTTATTAATGAAACTATGAGTTTTTTTATTAATGAAACCTTAAAACAATGACATAATGAGTTTTTTCATACACAAAACCATAAAATTATGAGTTTTTTCATTTACGAATGATTTATTTTGTAATAAGTTTATTAACAAAAATAGTTATTTGATTTTTGGATTTTTTTTTAAACAGATTAGATAAGTATTTTTATGAATTTATTAGAAGCTTTTTTAGGAATTTTTTAGAATTTCATCTTTTTACTATTTTTACTTCTTGCGCCAATTCATTTAATATCTCTTTCTTTTTGGTTTTTTATTAATAAAAATCGATAAAATTGATTAGAGCCATTGATCAATGAAATCAATGGTTATAAATTGTTCGTAAATTTTGTGGAAATTAATAGGTTTGCAATTAAAAACGTCTCTATCTCTCTCTCTATAACTATCTATCTATATATATATATAATGCGGTTCAAGGGAAAAACCACAAAAAAATGTAAAAGTGGGGAACACTCTTGTAGCTCTTGATCTGTTCAGTATGCACTTGTACATACAAGTAATTAAGTTGTTTTTTGGTTTTTATGCACGAGTGCATCATACACGTGTGCATGTTACAAATTATTTATACGCACAAGTGCATACCATCCAAACAAAGGCTACAAGGGAGTTCCTCAGTTTTCCCCAGAACCTGACCCTATATATATAGGGCCAGGTTCAAGGAAAACCACAAAAAAATGAAAAACAAACCAACACATTGGTAATCGTTCATCAGGACGGTATGCACATGTATAAAAACCAAAAAAGAACTCCAATTACTTGTATGCACATGTACATACCGTCCAGATGAACGTTTACCAGATTGTTTCTCAATTTTTTATTGTTTGGGGTTCCCCCTCACCCTATATATATATATATAGGGTTGAGATTGGAAGAGAACCTAAAACAGAAGAACCATAGAAAAATGAATGAAAAATTATATGAAATTTGATGTCAAATTATAGATAATTAAATAGGTGAAGATATTTTTATTTTTTTTAAAAGGGTCGTTATAACCATCATTTTAACCGCATACACTAGATTATCCCTATCAATGTATCCATCGTATCATCTCAATCATATCGACGGTTTGGATGACTTTTTAGTTTTTTGTTCAAGGTCTCTCCAGATCTTTTTCGTGTATATATAGATACATATGTGGTTTTCATGGTTTTAAATTTTTAGAATGTTTCTATTTGATTAGTCCACACGTATGTGTATATATATATATATATATATAAACAATGGTTCAAACCGGAACATTTTCATTTTATGAAAACGCAAGAATACGTACTATATATAGGTGTTCTTGTGTTTTTGTGATAATACTATAATGGTGTACAAGCAACTTGGCCCGCGACCTAGGGTCTTGCCAAAGGTAGCCATTGTCTAATTCATTATCGTGTATAGTAGACAACAATATCAAATGTGATTCACTAGCTATAGGTGTTCTTGTTTTTTTGTGATAATACTATAATGGTGTACAAGCAACTTGGCCCGCGACCTAGGGTCATGCCAAAGGTAGCCATTGTCTAATTCATTATCATGTGTAGTAGACCACAATATCAAATGTGATTCACTAGCTATAGGTGTTCTTGTGTTTTTGTAAAGGTATTCTCGTCATTGCTTCCATATATATCTTAATATATATGTATGTATGTATCTATATATGTGTAGATGTAGTTATGGGTTTTGGTAATTGGTCTCTTTGATTACAGAAGCCATATCTGTTGCATATTATGATCCTCATCGCATCAATGAATTGTTAGGTGTTCATTCAACCGTGTTCACAATAAAAAATAACTGTCGTTATGGCATCGCACCCGCAACTTTAACCGGCACAGGAGACTTGGTGTCAACAGGATTCGAACTGGCACCCGAAGCCTCAAACACCATTAACATGCCTGTCCAATGGTCTGGACGAGTGTGGGCCCGGTTCGGCTGTTCAAATGATGGCGGACATTTCCATTGTAATAGCGGAGATTGCGGTTCTGGTCATGTAGGATGCAATGGTGCTGGTGGAGCCCCACCTGCAACCCTTGTTGAGTTTACTTTAGGTCAAAAGGACTTCTATGACGTTAGCCTTGTTGATGGGTTCAATTTACCAGTTTCGGTGGTTCCACAAGGCGGCGGTGCTGGTTGTCCAACTACCGATTGTCCGGTTGACATCAATGCTCGATGCCCATCGGAGCTTGCGGTCAAGGATGCATCCGGTGGAACAATTGGATGTAAAAGTGCGTGTCTCCAGTTTAACAAACCGGAATATTGTTGCACTGCTGATCACAGCACACCAGAAACATGCCCGCCTACAAACTATTCGTCGTTTTTCAAGAACCTTTGCCCCAAGGCTTATAGTTATGCTTACGATGACAAATCAAGTACTTTTACATGTGGCAACGGGGCTGATTATCTCATTACTTTCTGCCCATGATGTGTTTTCGACATATGAATTATAAAATATATGAGGAATAAATGCTTATTAATTTGCATATATTTTTTTGTTATAATTTATGTTATTTGCCCAACTTATAATCGTATAATTAACACTTTGATAATCATGCTGCAATGATCAACGTCGACTATTTCTTCTAGTCTAAAGCTAGGTTATGTTTGTTAAATTAACCAATAAACCATCTCATGGTCAAAAAATTAGTTGTTGGTCGATAAGCTATCAGATAAAGTAGTTATGTATAGTAAAATTGGTCGAAAAGTTGGATAACAAAATGAAATGAATTAAATGTAAATTTGAAAAATTACTTAATTCCAATATATAAAGAGCATAATTAGAGAAAAAATAAAGTAAAAATAACCCGTAATTTATAGAAAAACTATTTGAAGTGATTTTTCAAAATGGTTGTACCAACGAGGATAATGAACTTAAAAAACAACCTGACTTACTATTTCATAATATGTCCATATTGTGACATTTTACAAACGATGTCATTTAGGCATTGTTTGCAAAAATAAGTTAGCGTATAAGCTGACTTAGTTATTAAGTAATCGTTCGAATGCACACATGTAAGTTAGCTTATAAGTTACTTTATTGATAAATTATTTGGAATAGTTTATGAGAAGATTTTTAACACTTTTTCTAATTATAATTCTCATTATTATTAATTATTAATTATTATTATTGATTATAAATAAATTTATTAATTATAAATATATATTAACTATTAATTATAAATAAATATTAATTTATAGTAATTAAAATTAATAAAAATTAATAAAAATTATTAATTAATTTTAAGTATACATTGTTAATTAATTTTAATTACACAATAGATATTAATAATAACTATTAATTATTTATAAATGTTCTTAACTATATCAATTAATTTTTAAACTTGTATTCAATATATTTAGATATCAAAAAGCAAATATAACAATTCTAAAAATATTTATATAAGTTACATAAGAATTAAAGTTATAATTGTTTTATTTCATAGATAATTAAAATATGCTAAGTAATTTTAATAAACTATTTAATTTAATTATTGTTGATCCAAGAAACAGTGCAATTAACAGATAATAATCAATAAGCAATAAAGATTTAATCACAACTGCTGGTCATATGATTAGATTTATCAATCAAGGGTTTAAGTTCTACAGAGAGAATTTCAATATGACTAGGTAAACCTTTGTAATGACCATTAATTAACCTAAAACCTAGGTTAAACAACATATATATATGAAGCGTATAAAGAGCTTGGGCCAAAAGAGCCCAACAACCAAAAATAACATTAATGAAATTACAATTTGCACCCCGAACTTTTATTCAACATAAATTCACCCTAATAATGCCCTCTTTTGAATTGAAGTTTGTAATCTTGCCAGTTTGGAACATGTGTCTTCCGAAAACCAAAACTGATCTCGAAGTGTCTCATTGAAGTTCTGTACTCCAGCCTTTATTCAATCTGACCCAAAGTTTTGAGGACAAGGCATCTGTATTTTGAATCCAAAGACTAGACCCCTTTGTCATCTTGATCAATGAAACGCCTCAGTTTGTATCGAGGCAACATTAGTGTACCATCGCAGTATCGGGCAATCTGACTGAATCGGAAGAACCACATATCACCTTTACCATTAGAGTAAGTCATGCCGAATTTAGGAAATATGACCACTGTATAAGCAGGTACATTCTGAACATCAGGAGGAAGACTTGAGCAGATTTATCTTTGCTTGGTTGCTTTCTAATCCAATCTGGAAGTCTTCAATAGATGCAAGCTTCATAGCACACTTCAATAGTGCATCTGTAACTTCTCTTGGTCGAATGGTTCTGGTCTTCAAATCACAGATCAAAAATAGAAGATCAGGTAACTCGAGACTTACAAAGTCAGCTTCAGAGAACTACCATTGATTTCCATCTTCTCTGGTCACAACAAAGTACAAATACCGTATGCTCATAAAGCGGCATGAGTAAATCTGATCAACCGATCTAATTCTGAGCTTTGTTTTGTCAGGGTTGTTTACTTTTCTTAGACTTTTGTACATAAATATATACTCGCATTGCTTCTTTCTGTCTGCCACTGACTGAAGACCATACATTGTGACCAAATCATACGGGCAAATCCAATGGACAAAGAGCTTTTTCTGACTTTCTTCAAGAAATGGAATATTGATTCTCACTCTTTCCCATTTCAATGGTGGAGCAGGCTGAGTACTTCCGGTTTCATGAACTGGTGTGACTGGTGAAGATCAGATGGGGTGATCTGACTAAGATTGATTGGGATGACCTATTGAATAGGTAAGTAGGGGTATACCGGCAGAAGAGTGTTCGGCTGATTGATGATCATGAACCACGTTCTCAAAATTGAATAACTCATCCATTTCAGCTTGAAAGACTACTAATGCTTTTTCCGTGTCAATCGGTTCCTCTCACGTATCTATATCTGAATATGGATCAACAATAATATCCCAATTATCTGGATCATAGGATGAACCTCTCACAGTCCTCGGGCTTTTCAACCGTTGGATTGGTATCGTATAAAACTAAATCCATAATCTGTTTCTGAGCCTGACCCTGTCCTTCGTTCGGTGTATTTGTAACCATCTCTGTCTGTCCCCTTAGAGAAACCACTGCATGTGTTGACTCAGGCTCGGATGTGAGTTGGCGCTTCTCCCCCATGGTGATTAGGATCATCCTGGTCATCATGTCTGCGCTTGAGCCCTTCTGCAAGTGTAGCTAGAAATTGTTGGTCAGGTCGCCTCCAAGAATGTCACCCTTTCAATAAGTGTAGCTAGAGATTGTTGCACAGACTGAAGGATAGCGGTTTGGTGCTGGAAAGTTTCAAAAGATATAGTGGGTGGGGGTGGAGGTGGAGGTGGAGGTCGTGATACTTGAGAACGTAGGAGAGAGATTAGGTCGGCATCTTGGGAAGGCTCAATTTGGGATTGGGATAATAGTTTGGCTAGTAACATGGATTTGAGGTCATTTATTGAATAATTAGTGGGTGGAGGTGGTGGTGGAAGTGGTGGTGGAAGGAGTGTTTCAGGCTCAATCCTTGGGGCTTTACCTTTAATCATTCTTTTCATGGAATCTACCTCCTCTTTCATTTTAGATCGCATGAGTAAGGGGCCAGCCTTTAGGGCACCGTCCAAAAAGTCCCTTGAGACAAACTCGGGAAAGCTAACACTTGGGTCACGTAGACTTCCAATTATGGTAACGACTGTGGAAGTCGTACCGCCTACATTCGCAACTGGCGTGATGATAGCTGTGGTATGACTTCCACCCAATCCTCGTAATCCACCAAAAGGTTGAGTTACTATAGTTGTTCCGGCTGGGTCACTAAGACGTCCAGCAGTAGCCGAAGAATGTATGTGTGTTCTAGTCAAAGAAATAATGTCATCAAGTGGCTCTAGATGCTATGTACTGAAAGAAGTCGATGATTGGTGTAGTTGTCCTCTAGTTTCAATACCGGAACTCTCCAAGTGAGAGACAGGTAGAATATGTGTTGAGTCCCCTTGAGAAAATGAAACCAACATCTGTTGAGAGACGTCGTAGTGGCTAGGTGGGGTGTGCAATTGTGTCGCTAGGTCTACGACGACTTCTTCAATACTTTGTCCCAACACATGAGACTGGGTAGCGGATGTGGCTACCTGGCTGACACTAGCTAAGGGAAGGTCAACCTGAGGTGGTTGCCTCGTCACTCGTATACGCTCAAAGTTATGTTTGCTTTTCCTTTCCCTATCTCTATGTATTTCTTCATTTCAACTCGTACTCCCTCCGTTCTCCTTATGTCTCCGGGTGAGGGTTGGTCATTGTCATCATCAGAGTCAGATGACTCGTCATTTGGTTCCGGTGACTCGGGTTCAGATTCAGCTTGGGTGGTTGATTGATCATCGACAACGTCAGATTCGGTGTGGGAAGTGAAATGGACTTGATCGGTCTCAGTCGCGATGGAGAATGTAGAGTCGGTTGTGACGGTCTCAGTCACGGTGTCTTCCTCCGAAATCTGAGGGTCTTTCTGAGGTGGAGTAGGCGGTCAGCATGGATAGCTAGCCTCGCTTTGTCTAACGGCACCACCCACTTCATTTCCCCTTACCAAATTTTCTCTCAACATACCCTGTCCGGGATCCCCAGCTCTCCAAACTCTCCCACCTCTCGTGCATGGACCCTTATGCCGCTCAGGTCATGCTCTCTAGGGAGGTTCTTCCGGTGCTGGATGGATCATAGGAGAAGCTATGTCGTGTGTGCGCCTATACATTATCACACTAGGTGTCGTTGGACTTACATAGGCTAGCAAGCCATCTGGAATTCGCCTAGTGACGATATTGGCGATTTCATATCTAGTCGGAAGTCGGTGAGTGGGATGGTGAGGACATACCGGATGTAAGGGGCGACGAGCAATTGTGGGATGGATCTCCATGTAGCTCCTGATAAATTTCTGAAGAAACCTCATAAAAGGAATGAAGTTCCATCGTTTTGTTATGTTATCTCCGACCTTCTAAACTAGCTCGAACCAGATAATGTCGGCATAATATACATGGCGGTGGAGGGCAACACCGTGAAAGAGCCACAAAAATTTTTCACTACTCAGATCGATGCCCTTGGTGATGGCAGATATGCATCTGTTGAGAAATAGGAAAAGAGTGTACCATAGTGGTGTTAAGTGCTGAAAGTTGAATGAAGAAGGGAATGGTAGAGGTACCGCATATCCCAGTGAGTGGATATCTGCGCACAATGTGGCATTTGAGACGATGGGATCGAAGCTGTCTCTGCCCAGTATTGACTCAGTTGTGGGTAGGCAAAGAAATTGTCGGAAGAGATTCCGAGTGAGGAGTTTCTGCATGTCGTCTATTCGGGCCTCAAGATGGAATCCATCTTCTTCTTCGATGTGAATGAGAGATCTCCAGAATTGTTGGAGATAGAGTTGTGGAACGTCAACGGTTGTAGTGAGAGCATAAGAGAGAGGGTGGCCTCTGAGGATCTCAATGACCACCTGGTGTTGGCCTTGGAGCTGTGTAAAGTCCAGTTGGAAGTTATTTAGAGTGAGCAGGAGGAACTGATCTGGACTGATCAATGCATTGTCAGCGACGGGATCAATTTCTGGATTCATTTTCTAGGCCATGGTACCAGTTAGGATGCGATAGTTAGCTTTATGAACAGGTTTAGGCAAAAGTCCGATATCGATAAGTGCCAACATAGATTAACCGGAATCAAAATTTCGGGTTAAATTCCAAAAGAACCTAAATCCTTTCAAATAAGAAATCCCAACATAATCAGTTAATGAGCAGTTAACAACGAATCTCGAGAAATTTATGTAGATAACCAAAAACTTTCTCATTAACGAATCACATAAGTGAACAGTTAGACACAGATGTAGTACTATCAAGCTAAAATGTATTGAGCATTTAAGAGCCAATCTTGATGAGTCCCTATTTATTTATAAATTTTAAAATTAACACACATAAACAACCAGACCTTGGGAGTGGTCGATCTGGGAAACAAGACCCCGGGAGTTCAAGACCCCAAGAGATCCAAAGGACTGGGAGATGGTCAAGGTCCCGGGTGGTCCCAAGAGTTTTAAAGACCGGGAGTCGGTCAACGTACCGGGAGTGGCCGGGAGTTTCAAATACCGGGAGGCGGTCAACGTATCGGGAAGGGCTGGGAGTCGACGTCCCGGGAGATAGCATAGCCCCGGGAATATTGGTTTGTACTAGGAGCCTATATGTCCCGGGAAAGAGTTGTACCGGGAATCATCAACAGCTAAACAGATCAATTTATTGAATCCCAAAACTCATTGAAACACAATCGAAAAGAAAAAATAAACTAAGTCACGAGTATCGACAATCGAACACAGAGCCAATACCCATAAAGTAAACGAAACCCAAGAAATTAACCGAGACCCAAAATTAATCTATCCTTAACGGCGGTGGGATAAAGACAGGTACCTCAAATAAAATCAAGAACTAAGTTAGTTGCAGATGGGGAAGTTGAATCCCTCAATCAATCAGTAAACCAGACACATCCTAATACGAATATCAAATCAATTGATCAGTCGATCACCAGGGGGAACTTGAGTCTTTCAAACCTTAACCCGGTGACCCCCAGTTTTGTAACGGGAATCGTCCTGAATAAGGTCGGTGATGGCGACGGTGGGTCAAAACCCAGTAACGACACCGATAGGTCGATGAACCCTAAACCTTAAACGAGTAAGACACCAAGCAAAGACAAAGATTAAGTTCAAATGCTTACCTTTGGTTGTCGATCGACTGAGAGGAGTCACGAAAGAGAGAGAGATTGACGAGAGACCCGGGAGATAGAGAGAGAGAGCGATCGAGACAGATAGAGAGCCCGAGGCGCTTTAGGGCAAATCCCCGGGTCGTGGCTTTTAAAAACCCAAACCACCAAACCAGTGGGTTGCGAACCGGGTCTCCCTGGTGTTCCCGGGTTCCGAGTACCAGATTAAAACTCAAGATATTTAATTATTATTATTATTAAAGTTTATCTTAAGACTAACGAAACTAATCAAAACACTTAAAAAACATGAAACAAAACTGAAATAAAAGGTAAATGTTAGATATAGAGTTTGACTCAATTTGTAATTGTTAAGTTTGACTTTTGTGTTGTAAGTATTGTATGAGGTCAAGACTTGTTTGACCCATATAAATAAATTTTGTCTTTGTTCATTTCTTGTAAGTAAGCATGCATTCCAAGTCTTGTAATGTCTTTGTGAGATATATGACTAAGAGACTTGTGACTACTTTCTGTCTCTAGATTCTTGTTCATTAATTCTTAATCTTTGAATGTCAAATGCTTGAATTTGGAATCACAATTGGTATCAGATCCTACTCAGATTAATTGGATTGATCAACTATCAACAATTGAGAAGATTTTGATCCCAAGATCAAAGAAAGTTCGTTGTTCATGTTGAAATTCGCAAGTCACTGTTCCATTAAGTGATCCTGTGAATTTGTTGTGTTTTTGTTGTAAATTTGATTGCACTGTAACCGTATAGTGATAGAGATCATTTCTATTCACATTGTATCACTAATTCACAACATTTTGATGTGAATTTCTAAAATTTGTAAGTTTTTTAGTTTTAGAGTTCACGCACTGTAATCTGTTCAATTCTTGAAGATCACGTTGTTCTTGGTGAAATTAATTACTAAGGATTTGTTCTCGATGCTATTGTGATCAAATTCACAAAATCTTAGAGAGAAATTCAAAGGATTGGATTGAAATCAGTGGAAAATAGTGATTTTTGAAGTCGACAAGTTTAAGATATGAAGAACTCGCATGATTATGAAGAACTCGCATGAAGCTGAAGAACTCACATCTTACTGAAAGTGTGAAGAATATTAAGTCAAGAATTCCATCGTACTACATGCGAAAAGATGGAATTCACATGACATTGTGTGCGAGAAGCTGAAATTCTCATCTCCTTATATGCGAAGAGTTGAAGGATTCGCATCAAGAAGCATCAAATTTTTCTAAGTCCAGAATCCGTATTGATACGAAAAGTTGGAAGTGAAAAAATTGACTAAGGGAGAAATTCGCATCACATTGGTGTTGTGCGAAAAGTTCAAGTTTGGAAGTTGAAAATTCGACTAAGTCCAGAATTCGCATCTCACACCGTGCGAAAAGTAGGATTTCGCATCCTACCACGTGCGAAAAGTTAGAATCTGCATCTAACTTCGTGCAAAAAGTGAAGTATTCTCATATCCTTTTGTGTGAATTTCTTGTGTGAGAATTGATATTCACTGTTGTGTGCGAATTTTATACTTCGAATATTTTTGGATATTCTTCTGATTATTTTTCATAGTTGATCTTTCTAGTTATCTGACTAACGATCATTTCAAGCATTATTTCAGATAAACTTTCAATATGCCTTACATAGATGAAAAGGGAAACACTGTTCTTACAAACAGAGATTGTGCTGTGGCATACATACCTGAGATACCTAAAATTGAAGTTGAAAACGAGAAGCTCAAACTTCAGAATGCAGAACCGAAAGTTGAGAATGTCGATCTGAATGTTAAACTGAAGAAAGCTGGAAAGAAGGTATCCACATACCAGGCAAAAGCAGCTGAATGGACTAAGAAAGTTGAAGAGAGAAACAAGAATGAAAAATCCGATCTAGAGAAAACTTTCAATCTGAGATTATCTGATTTTTCTAAGAAAGTTGAAAAAGAAAAGAAAGATTTAGAAATAAGATGTATAAAACTTTCTAAGCAGGTTTCTGAGTTTGAAAAGATTTTAATCTCTGAAAGAGATATCTTTAAAAAAGAAAAGGAAAAATACTGAAAAGAAAAATGTTGTTCTTTTCAAAGAAATTTCTGGGAAAAAACAAGCTTGGAAAAGGATTTTGAATTAGAGAGAAAAGTTTTAGAAAATGAGATTTCAAAACTAACCAGCAAGACAGCTACTTTATCTTCTGATATACTGAAAGGACAAAAGAGTAAATCTGATCTGCAAAACAAGTTTGATAAGCTTTGTAATGAAAAATCAAAATTAACTGATAAAATCAAACAACTGGAAATAGCAAATGATGATTTGTCTAATAAAATAACAGCTGATACGACTGACTTATCTTCATATGATGATGATTCAGCTGATTCAGTTTGTTCTTTTTAATTTGTTTCTAGTCTATTTCAGAAAATGGTGTTCAAGAAAAAGAATGTTAAATCAAAAGTCTTGAAATCATATCAGATTAAATCTCCAAGTTCATTTTATGTCAAATCAATAGATAAAAAGGCTACTTATTTTTCAAAATCTGGAAAGAAAGCATCTGAGAAAGATAAGATGATATGGGTTGTTAAGGGATCTCCAGAAGCTGACAAATATCATAAATCAAGTGCACAAGCTTCAAAGGTAAACATGAACAGAGCATCTAAACGTAAATCTTTTACTAAGCCTGATTACATCATGTCTACAAATCACTTAATCAGTTTAGCTAAAAGAAAATTATGTTGTTTTTACTGTTGCACTGATAATTTTGTTCATAAAGCACACATCTACAACTGGTATGGTTCTTATAAAGTACATTGTTATGATACTACACTTCACAGAGGTTGAAACCAATCAAAGAAGTTTTCACATACTAACAAAGAAGGACCCAAATTCATCTGGGTACCAAAACCTGTTAAACCTGTGATGCAGGAATCAACCCTCAAGAAGGAGTGAAGGTGTTATGACTTCTGAACACAATAGTCCAGGACTCAGTTTTCAAAGTCAAAGATGACTTCTAATCACATCAAATTAGGACTCATATTTCAAAGAATTCTACTGAAGGATTTCTTCATTGTCAATCATTTTTAAGGGAGTATTTCTTGATTTTGAACAATACATAATTAGAGAGAATGTTTTTGGGGAGAATGTTATATTTTTGATAAATCATATCTTGGGGGAGAATATAAAAGTTTTGTTTCAAGAACACTGAATGCATTGGATGAATGCAGGTACGAAGGCGGAGTATATATGTACAAGTTGTTACACCCTAAAATTCAGACTAAATTTGAAAAAAACGGAAGCTGGGCAAGGAAACATCTGAATTTGTTATAAACCTCCCAAAAAGGGGAAATGTATTAAGCCTTTACAAAACCTGAATATGGATATGGAATTCAACAACAAACTAATCTAAACATAAACTATCTAGATTACATCGATTGTTAATCCAACGTCACCAAAAGAATGGGACTTAAACAATTGCCCAACATCAAATACTAGTCATCTCAAAAAGCCCCCGAGACCAAGCTCGTCACTAAGTCCTTGGCAACCCACCGCTAATGGGAACCTGTTATACACTTCATTTGAGAAAAAAATGTTAGCCTTAAAGCCTAGTGAGAACATATAGTTTATAATTTCAAGAGATATAAACAATTGTATCAAAAAGAAATCTTTTCAATAAGTTTGGTTTACAAAAGAAATCTTTTCCACATAATGACTGATCGGTATGAAAATTCATCTTGCGATGACGGGGGATACCCGATTTACCAAGGATTGCGGCGGAACACAAAAGTATGCCACAATCCGAGTTGTGAGCTAAATACCTGGAATCCGTGGCCACGAACAACAAGGTTCGTACTAAGATGTGAGGGAGGGCCCTCGAGGAAACCAAGTCATACTCGTTCACTAGGACTACAATATGACCCTTGGCTACTAACCGATCTCACATAATCGTACCAAATGGCCCCCGAGGATCATATGCATCCATAGCTACAGAAAGGGGAATAGACATCCCAATAATAAAAGCCGACTCAAAACCTAGGGATCCACTAGTAATGGTACAGACTTTCCACAATATCATATGTGACCAACCATAGATAGTCATATGGTATAAAAACATTTTATAAACAAAATGCTTTCTTTTCAAGTTTAACTTCTGGTAAGAATGAAAATCATAAGAATAAACTTATATACCTTCTTTCAAATATCCAAATAAATGTGCAAGTAAAACCTCCTTTTACTTCAAATAAGATGGAACCCATCATTTTAGTCGAAAATGATCGGGAACCCTAAAATCTCCCAAAACTCAAGTTATGCCAAAATGTCGTAAAAGTAGATCCAAAACCACGGAGATATATAGGAGTTCAAAATGTAACCTTTGACATGTATAAAGTTTATAAAAGGTAGTAGGAACTCACCAAATAGGTTTTAGAATAAAACCCGATAACGACCACCGAGAGAAGACGAATCTTTCTATACCGAACCCTTGCTAGATGCACTTAATACTAGCAACCAACGGCAACTGAAGAACCTTGAAAGAAGAGGAGAAAGAGAGAGAGAAACTAGAGAGAGATTTGAGATTTTGAGATATTACCCAAATGAAGATATTTTGGGCTGAACACCCCTATGTCGGCCAGGGGATCTCGCGGGTTATGTCGCGACCTCAAGTCGCGGCATAACTCGCCCGTTTACTCAAAACCCAAAACAAACAGAGGGTTTCGCGGGTTGTGTCGCGACCTCAAGTCGCGGTGCAACTCGCGTAGATCACTGTGGTTTGCCAAAAACCACTAAAATCCAAACTCAATCTTCAACCAAACGCGATGCTAACGACAAAAGCTTATACACAAGAATACCAAGATTACATACGAAAATCCGGGGTGTTACAATCCTCCCCAACTTGGGAATGATTTCTTCCCCAAAATCCCATCTACTCGAAAAGATGAGGATATCTTCGCTTCATATCCTCCTCGGCTTCCCACGTTATGTTGGCTTCCCGATGATGCTTCCACTTCACCTTGACCATAGTGACCTCTTTGTGATGCAACTTCTTACACTTTCATTCTAAGATAGCGTCGGGTTCTTCTACACAACGGTTACCCTCGTCCACTCTTAACTCTGATAGGGGAATGACGCTTTCTTCCTCCGCCAAACACTTCCGAAGGTAACAAATATGGAACGTGTTGTGGATTCTGCTCAACTCTGGCGGCAGTTCCAATTGGTAGGCTTGCAAACCCACCCGCTTAAGCACTTTGAAAGGTCCAAGGAAATGGGGACTTAGCTTCCCACGTTTTCCGAACCTGATAATACCCTTCCAAGGCGATACCTTAAGCAACACACGGTCGCCCACTTGAAACTCCATCGGTCGCCTCTTCTTATCGGCATAGCTCTCCTGCCGATCCTGAGCCGCTTTCAATCTTTCACGAATGCTTTTGACCTTATCGGTTGTCTCTTGCACGATCTCAGGTCCGGCGAATTGCTTCTCTCCCGCTTCAAGCCAACACACGGGAGTTCGACACTTCCGCCCGTACAACGCCTCAAATGGTGCCATCCCAATACTCGAGTGGTAGCTATTGTTGTAATCAAACTCCACCAAATGTAGGTGAGAGTCCCAACCACCCCCGAAATCGATGACACAAGACCTCAACCTGTCTTCCAGCGTTTGGATCGTTCTCTCGCTTTGCCCGTCGGTTTGTGGATGGTAAGCCGTACTCAACTTTACTCGCGTACCAAGCTCTTTCTGAAACCCATCCCAAAATTTCGAAGTGAACCGAGTGTCACGATCCGACACGATCGATAAGGGTATTCCATGCCTCGAGATTAGTTCATCGATGTAAATCTTCGCTAACTTGTCCATCGGTAAAGTCTCGCGCATAGCCAAGAAGTGAGCGCTCTTCGTCAATCTATCGACTATTACCCAGATGGTATCGTGACCTCGAAGAGGTTTAGGCAACTTCGTCACGAAGTCTATGGTAATATGTTCCCACTTCCACTCGGGAATCTCTAAGGACTGGAGACTCCCAAACGGTCGTTGATGTCCGGCCTTAACTTGCGAGCACGTCACACAACGCTCCACGTAACGCGCCACATCAACCTTCATTACCGGATGAATGGAATACTTGGAATTGTGAGCATCCTTGAGCAACAGATCACGGTTACCCCCAACTTTGGGCACCCACACACGACCGCTAAACAGTTTTACCCCACGACTATCTTCCGTTAAGAGCAAACGTTGCTTCGTCATGACTTCCTCCTTGAGATTTTCTTCCAACAATGCTTCTACCTGCAATGTCTTGATCTTTTCAACAAGACTAGACACTAACTCGATTCTCGAATGGGTAGCCCGAATACTTCCACTATAGTCCTTCCGACTTAACGCATCGGCTACCATGTTCGCCTTACCGGGATGGTAAAGCAATTCACAATCGTAATCCTTGAGCAACTCGAGCCACCGCCTTTGCCTCATATTCAACTATTTTTGATCAAAGACATACTTTAGGCTCTTATGATCCGTGTAGAGTGTACATCTTGTGCCATAGAGGTAATGTCGCCAAAGCTTCAAGGCGAACACCACCGCTGCTAACTCCAAATCGTGGGTAGGATAGTTCTTCTCGTGTATTTTAAGTTGCCTCAAGGCAAACGTGATTACCTTGCCTCTTTGCATCAACACACATCCTAATCCCGTCTTCGAAGCCTCGCTAAAGACCATGAAGCCTTCCGACCCTTCGGGCAACGACAAGATTGGAGTTTCGCACCACTTCTTTTGTAGAATCCGGAACGCCTTCCCTTGCGTTTCGGTCCAATCGAACTTCACATTCTTCCGGGTTAAAACTATCAAGGAAGAAGCGATCTTTGAAAAGTCTTGAATAAATCTCCGGTAGTACCCCTCCAGACCCAAGAAACTGCGGATCTCGGACGGACTCTTGGGAGGCTCCCAATTCATCATAGCTTCAATCTTGGAGGGGTCCACTTTCACTCCGTCTCGAGTGACAACGTGACCCAAGAATTTCACTTCTTCAAGCCAAAAGTCTCATTTGGAAAACTTGGCGTACAATCTTTCTTTTCTCAACACATCGAGAATTTCGCGTAGGTGTTGCTCGTGCTCTAACTCGCTCTTAGAGTACACAAGTATATCATCAATGAATACGATGACCGAATTATCGAGGAATGGTCGGCACACCCTATTCATCAAATCCATAAATACCGCTGGTGCGTTCGTTAGGCCAAAAGGAATTACAAGAAACTCATAATGGTCGTAACGTGTTCTGAAAGTTGTCTTCGGAACGTCTTCTTCTCTTACCTTCACTTGGTGGTAACTCGAACGTAAGTCGATCTTGGAAAAGCACCCCGCTCCTTGGAGTTGATCGAACAAGTCGTCAATCCTTGGAAGCGGATACTTGTTCTTCACTGTTGCTTTGTTCAACTCACGATAATCGATGAACATTCTCATTGTGCTATTCTTCTTCTTAACAAACAAGACCGGAGCTCCCCAAGGCGACGAGCTCGGTCTTACGAAACCCTTCTCCAAAAGCTCTTGGAGTTGTGCCATCATCTCTTGCATCTCTGCTGGCGCTAACCGGTAAGAGGCTCTAGCAACAGGAGCCGCTCCCGGTACGAAATCAATCCGAAACTCCACTTGACGATCGGGTGGTAACTCACGCACAATCTTCACATCTTCAAGCTTTAACTTCTCTAGCTTGGCGTCGATCACATAAGCTAGGAAAGACGAGCATCCTTTCACCAAACACTTGTGTGGTTTAGTCATGGTGATTATTGCCACTTCACCCTTTCTCTTCTTACCATAGATCACAACAGCTCACCACTGGGATTTGCAAGTCGAATTAATTTATCAGAACATACGATCTCGACATGATTGTTCGCTAACCAATCCATGTCGACCACAACATCAAACCCTCCTATTAACATCGGCAACAAATCGATTGGGAAATCTCTCCCTTCGATGCCGAGAGTACACTTCTTCAGAACATCGCGGATCATAACTTGACTACCATCTTCTATTTCAACCACTAACGCATCCTCAAGAGTAGTAGTGGGCATAACAATCTTTTGACGGAACAACTCAGATATAAAAGAGAAACTGGCACCCGTATCAAATAAAACACGAGCAGGTACAGAGTTTATAAGAAATGTACCCGATACCACATCAGCGGATGCCTTAGCCTCATCGTCCGTCATCTGAAACGCTCGACCCGGAACCCTAGATGGATTCTCTTTCTTTACCGGTGCGCTACCCGAAATGAGCTTCAGGAAATCTCTCTTCATGTGCCCCGGTGTCTTGCACTCATAACACACAAGCCCTTTTATCGGACAGTCATGAGTGGTGTGATCAGATTTACCACACTTGTAGCAGGATTGAGGAGTGGTGCTACAGTTACCGTGGTGCTTGGTACTGCACTTCTGGCACCACCTAGCTTCTTGATAACTGCTGAAGATTCGGTTTCCGACAAAATGTCGGGTTCTCTTGGGAGGTACTGAACTACTCTCCCATTTCCTCTTTTCAACAACTGCCACGGTCTTCTCCGGTTTACCTCTCGCGTAAACCTCTTCCATAAACGGTGCCTCTTCAATAGTCTCACAAGGTTGGAAGCCTTCGAATTTCGGACCATAGTCATCATGTCCGACGGTAGACCCTTCAGATAGGCCTTAATCTTCTCCTTATCAGTTGAGGCCACATGCCCCACTAACCCCATCTTTTCCATGAATTGACGGGTATACTCTCTCACCGTCAAATTCCCTTTCTCCAGCGCTCGAAACTCTGCCTCGATCCGATCCATAGCCATCTCATTGCAGTAATCTTCCAACAGTTTTACCTTGAATTCGCCCCAAGTCAGTTGGGCCAAAACAGTAGGGGAGAGGGTGGACTGGATAAAATTCCACCACGTCAGCGTCATATCCCTGAGCAGTTGAGTACCGAATCTTACCCTCTGGTCATCAACACAGTCGGATGAACCGAAGGCCTGTTCGATAGCTCGGATCCACTTAATACACGCAACTGGGTCTTCGGAACCAGAGAACTCTGGTGGTCCACAACCCAGAAAGGATTTGTAGGAACAACTCTTCCCACTCTTCGGAGCATCGACAACTTTGTGCTCCTCAGTTTTGTCCCTGTTCCCAGTGCCCTCAGAGCTAACAACCACATTCTTCTCCACTACCTCATGCCTCCTGAGGCTCGTATCCCGGTCCTCCAACATCTTCTGAAAAACCTCTTGCTGCTTCTCCATGGCCGACGTCACCATCTGCATGACGTTGGCCATCATATCAGCTTGAGGGTTTGCCTCACGAATAACCGGGTCCGTGGATGCCAATTCCACTCTAGGCACGTGCTCCACAACCCCAGTAAATATCGGGGGCATACCGGGAGGAACAACAGGTGGCGCCCTAACCACCGGGTTTGGACTGGGCGAACTAACATCGCGAAGATCTCCGTCGCCTAACGGATGACCACGTGTGTTCACCATACCTAAGTAATGGTTGCCACACAAGCACGAAAAGAATAAGAGACAGATCAATAGAATAAACACGGAAGAACGAATACCACATTACCAATTGTCATAGTAACGGTACTTTAAGCACAATCACGTATAAATATTCTCATAATAATATTAGCTAAGTGAAATTATGAGCATACAATACATAATGGTTCTTACTACCATCGCTACAATGTTTGATAACTATAATTTATGTCGACTGTAAGACCAACCAACCTTAGAAGTTCTACCTAAGCTCACGAATCAATGCTTAACATACTCAGTCTAAGTCTAGACATCTTACATTCATGCCTAGATCACTTAAACTAGAGCTCTGATACCAACTTGTAACACCCTAAAATTCAGAGTAAATTTGAAAAAAACGGAAGCTAGGCAAGGAGACATCTGAATTTGTTATAAACCTCCCAAAAAGGGGACATGTACTAAGCCTTTACAAAACCTGAATATGGATATGGAATTCAACAACAAACTAATCTAAACATAAACTATCTAGATTACATCGGTTGTTAATCCAACATCACCAAAAGAATGGGACTTAAACAATTGCCCAACATCAAATACTAGTCATCTCAAAAAGCCCCCGAGACCAAGCTCGTCACTAAGTCCTTGGCAACCCACCGCTAATGGGAACCTGTTATACACATCATTTGAGAAAAAGTGTTAGGCTTAAAGCCTAGTGAGAACATATAGTTTATAATTTCAAGAGATATAAACAAATGTATCAAAAGGAAATCTTTTCAATAAGTTTGGTTTACAAAAGAAATCTTTTCCACATAAGGATTGATCGGTCCGAAAATTCATCTTGCGATGACGGGGGATACCCGATTTACCAAGGATTGCGGTGGAACACAAAAGTAGGCCACAATCCGAGTTGTGAGCTAAATACCTGGAATCCGTGGCCACGAACAACAAGGTCCGTACTCAGATGTGAGGGAGGGCCCTCGAGGAAACCAAGTCATACTCGTTCACTAGGACTACAATATGACCCTTAGCTAGTAACCGATCTCACATAATCGTACCAAATGGCCCCCGAGGATCATATGCATCCATAGCTACAGAAAGGGGAATAGACATCCTAATAATAAAAGCCGACTCAAAACCTAGGATCATAAGAAAAAACTTATATACCTTCTTTCAAATATCCAAGTAAATGTGCATCCATAGCTACAGAAATGGCCCCCGAGGATTATAAGAATAAACTTATATACCTTCTTTCAAATATCCAAATAAATCTGCAAGTAAAACCTCCTTTTACTTCAAATAAGATGGAACCCATCATTTTAGTCGAAAATGATCGGGAACCCTAAAATCTCCCAAAACTCAAGTTATGCCAAAATGTAGTAAAAGTAGATCCAAAACCACGGAGATATATAGGAGTTCAAAATGTAACCTTTGACATGTATAAAGTGTGTTTTCCAGATTCTAGTTTCTAAACATGATTAATCAAAACACAAACAAGATTTCAATCAATTACCTGTTTTGATTTCTCTTTCAATTCAAAATACACTTTCTCTCTCTAGAACTCTCTCTCTCTCTCTACAGAATTTTTCTCTCAAAACGTATTCTGTTAACTACACCTACTACTACTGAATAAAAAATCTATTTATACCAACTCCTAATACAAGAAAACTAAAATACAAAATACAAATACATTTGACTTTTTATTACAAAAGACTTTGACTTTTAATGAGATTTGACTTTCTTCAGCTTTGACTTTCTTGACCTTTAATCTTCAGTCTTCTTGATCTTGTATTCAACAGATTTATGCTCTAACAATCTCCCCCTTTGGATTCAAGATCACTGTTGAAAGATCTAGCAATTTAGTCTTCACTTTTAAACTCTGTCAGTACAATCTCCCCTTTTTCTTTGACTGTATTCTTTCCAAAAATATCTTCAAACAATGAACAATCTACCCAAAACTTTCACAAGATACTTTCAGACTTTGGAAAGAAATTATCTTCAGAATCAGTTCGAATTGCTTTAGCAGATAATCTTCAAAGAAAATTTCAGCAAATCTTCAGAAATTCTTTGATCTTCTCCAAATCTTCAAATCTTTACTTTGAACTTTTCTGACTTGAACATTTCTGAAAATCATCTCTCAAAACTTTACCATATTTTGATACCATCTCCCCCAAACTTCAAAACTTTAACATTTCTTGATATCATCTCCCCCTTTTTGATGATTTGAGCATCTATATCATCAAAACTTTTCTTCCAAGAAATGTCTTTGATCAATCTGATCTGTCAAACTGAGCCTCTGATTATGTGATCCATAACCAAGTATTCATCTAGATCTTTTCAAATCTAGACAAAATAAGAACATGTAACTCCAGAATCAACAAATGAATCAGTTAATATGCCTGTCAGTAACACGAAGTCACTGTGTGTAACGAATACACAATATAAAGGAGCTTTTTGATGTTCACTCCCCCAGGGCTTCCATCCAATCATCGAAATACCACAAAGGCAATTTTTATGAATGTTATGACAAAGAAACAAATTCCTTGTGTGTTCTTGCAAGTGATAGAAAGAATTAAGCATATGATGATTGCTTATATAAGGCTCAACATTGTGTAAACCACTGAGACAACAGTAGATAAACACAGACTCAATGTGCATTATGGAAGTGCGAAGGTGGGGCAGACTTCCTTCTTTTTCAATATCCAGATTTTCCAAATGAAAATCAGATAGATTATGTGATGCGTCCCTTTGACAATGTGAAACATTTTCCTTTTGAGAAGAAAATGAGTGGCTGGTGGGGTTTTAGCAAGAGTTGGCATGGGCTATTTGCCTGTTTCAATAACGTTCACCAAAGAGTTGTGAATCATTAGTAATGTGGCTGCCCAGCTCAGAAAGTATTTGGTGCAGAGTTTGATATTCTTTTACTCTGATCGTACACCCTCTTTCTTTTTAATCAATAAGCTCACTTCTAACCAAACTCTCTTTTCCATTTTACCTCATCACACCCACACTCATTTCTTTTTAACTCCTCACACTCAATCTCTATGAATTAACTTCTTGGGTAGGAAACACTGGATAACGTGAATCCATAAAAGTTTCAGTTAAGTCCTAGCACAAAGAACCCATATGTCCTATAAAAGCATAATGTTGCTCAGATGATTTAACCTCATCAGTTAAAGCTTATTTACAAATGTCAGTTGTAAATATGCTTAGAATATAATCATGAAGATATGAGCATTTTTAAACATTGAAGTATTTTCAAACAAGTATATTGAATGAATGAATATGAATACAAGAAACTTGTTTGAAAATTTGACATTGTATGAAAATGATCAGAAATGAATGATATAACAATCAAGGCGTATGGTCAAAAACAACGGATATTGTCCATACGAAACAAGATATAGACATTCTTGAAATGACGTTTCGAAATGAAATATCGCTCCAAATTCTTTGAATTACAAGCGGAGTGTCTTACCATCGAAAAAATAAATTTCAATATGAGACATGGTAAGAACAATTTGAACAAAAATTAAACCGGTGTGTGTGAATACTTGAAAATATATAGAAAAGACAATACGCAAGTATTTATCTTTGGAAACACACGGTTTGTGTATTAATTACGCACAAAATAAAATGAAAACATTTAAAATCACACTTCCAATTCATGAAATCTTTTAAAAAATCGGGAAGTGGTTTTAACATTTAAGAACATGTTTTCTATATCTGAAAGTTGTTCTTCTTTCAGATACATTTGAGATTAAGATAAGAAATTTACCTTTTCGCTCAATCTTAATACTCATAAAGTCAGCTGAAGTCAAAAATGAAATGATCGTGTCAGCTTCTCTCATCCTGCATAAGTCTCAAAGTCTAGTCAAAACAAATTTATTCACAAATTTATTCAAAAATAAAAGACATAAAGCAGTAAAACGATTGAAGTACTAGTTCTGATAAAAAATAATCAGAAATCATTGTCTTACTCCTTTTCGCTTGACTTATAAGCTCCCCCTAAAATCATGCATCACAAAAATATATCATTTAAGTAAAATGCAGAAATTAGTTAAGCTCCCCCTCAAATGAATGTAGATCATCTAAACTCTTCTCTTACTCCCCCTGAGATCATGAGCAAACAATTAAAGTGCAGATATCCTTCAGACATAAAGATAAAGAAAAATGATGAAAAATAACAATTCGTAACTTTAGTAGGTAACAACCGATTACGTCTTAAGATTTATCATACCAAGCTTAGAAACAAGAAAATTAAATCTCTTTTCATCTAAGGATTTGGTAAATAAATCTGCAAGTTGATAATCTGTTTTTACAAAATAAAGTTCAATTGTTCCTTTTTCTACATTATTTTTAATAAAATGATACCTTACATCAATGTGTTTGGTTTTCGTATGTTGGACAGGATTAGCAGATATTGCAATCGCACTCTTCAAGTCACAATATATTGGAATTTTATCATACTTGAATCCATAGTCTCGTAGCTGTGTTCGCATCCACAAGACTTGAGAGCAGCAACTAGCAGCAGCTACGTACTCTGCTTCAGCAGTCGATGTGGAAACGCATAATTGTTTCTTTGATGCCCAGCTCACGAGCTTGTCTCCAAGGAATTGAATGTGACCAAAAGTACTCTTTCTGTCCAACATGCAACCTACATGATCTGCATCTGAATATGCAGTCAGTTGAAACCCAATATCCTTAGGATACCACAGACCAAGGTCTGCAGTCCCCTTCAGATATCTAAAAATCCATTTGACAGCAGCCAAATGGGGTTCTTTGGGAGCAGTCTGATATCTAGAACATAAACATGTTGAAAACATAATATCCGGTCTACTAAATGTAAGATACATTAATGATGCTATCATACCTCTATAAGTTCTAACATCAACACTTTTACCCGAAGGATCAGTATTGATCTTAGTACCTGGTGCCATCGGGGTTCCAATTGGTTTACAATTTTCCATTGTGTATTTCCGAAGAATGTACAAAATGTACTTAGATTGGTTAATGAAAATCTCCGTAGAAAACTGTTTTACTTGTAATCCTAGAAAGAAATTCATCTCTCCCATCATACTCATTTGAAAACGTGACACCATGAGGTTAGAAAAGTTTTTGCAATATTTAGGATTAGTATAACCAAATATCATATCATCAACATATATCTGAATAAGGATGATATCGGTTTTTTCCTTTTTGATGAATAAAGTGGTATCAACCTTGCCTTTAGAAAAACTGGACTTGACCAAAAATTTAGATAAAACGTCATACCATGCTCGAGGGGCTTGTTTTAATCCATAAAGGGCTTTGTACAAGATGTAGACATGATCTGGCTTATCCTGATTGACGAACCCTTCAGGTTGAGACACGTACACTTCCTCTTTAAGAATGCTATTCAGAAAAGCTGTTTTCACATCCATCTGAAAGACTGTGAAATTCTTATGAGCTGCGTATGCTAGAAACATGCGGATTGCTTCTATACGCGCTACTGGAGCATACGTCTCATCATAGTCTATGCCTTCCTCTTGCCGGTAACCTTTGGAACAAGTCTAGCTTTGTTCCTTATGACAATACCATCTTCATCCTTCTTATTCTTGAATACCCATTTAGTTCCTATCACGGTCTTACCTTCCGGTTTTTGAACTAATCTCCAAACTTTTAGGGCTTCAAACTGGTTAATCTCTTCTTGCATGGCAGATACCCAGTCCAAATCAGCAAGAGCCTCTGATACTCGCGTGGGCTCAATCTTACTGAGGAATGATTCATGCATACATTGATTAAGAGTCGTTGACCTAGTTTGTACAGGCTTGTTAATATCTCCAATTACTTGATGTAAAGGATGCTCTTTGGTCCAGCGATGCTCATGAGGCAGTGCAGTAGATACAGATTGAACATGATCATCATCTAGAAATCCACTATCAGACTCTTCAGTTTGAATAATAGGAGGGGGTTTGCAGTTGAAGTTTCAGGTGCAGAAGTATCAGTTGGAACAGAAGATTCAGACTGTTGAGTAGACATTGTATCACACCCAACTGAAACAGTTACTTCTGGCTCAGCAGTTACTTGTACATCTTTAACTGTAGGAGTAGATGTTGGAATGTGAGTTTCTGACTGAACGGGGGATTCAAGTTCAGTTACAACTTCTGAAGTGACTGGATGATTGCAACTTGTATCTTCAAACCTGTCAGTCACAGCAGATTTAGGTATATTAGACCCTAGAAACTCATCATAAAAGAATTCAAATAACAAATCTAAATCAGTTAAATGTGAAGTAGAAGTAGAAGCGTTATTCGAATTTGTTGCTGTAGAAACAGGTTCTGGACTGATCTGCCCAGAAGCTAATACTCCAGTGATCACGGGTTCTGAACTGAGTTGTTCAGAAGCCATCTCTTTATCGAATGTTACATTCACGCTCTCGACAACTGTCTTTGACTTCTTCAGATAAACACGATATGCTGCAGATGTTGAAGAATAACCGATAAAGATGCCTTCGTCCGCCTTAGCACTGAATTTATTCAGACTCTCTTTATCATTAAGCACAAAACATTTACACCCAAATATGTGAAAATATTTGATTATTGGTGTTCTGTTGGTGATTAGCTCATATGGAGTCTTCTGAAAACGACGGTGTATCATGGACCGATTTTGAGTATGGCATGCAGTCGACACAACTTCTGCCCACAAAGAGGTAGATCGGATTGGCTAAGCATAGTACGAGCGGCCTCGACTAGCGTCCGATTTCGCCTTTCGACTACTCCATTTTGTTCAGGTGTTCTAGCAGCAGAGTACTGATGTGATATCCCGACCGATTTGAGATATTCGTCAATGATTTTGTTTTTGAACTCTGTGCCATTGTCAGTTCGAAGAAACTTGACTTGTCGCTGCATTTTCACCTGGGTCGTCTTTAAGAAAGTAATGAGAACTTCCGGTGTCTCATCTTTTGATCGAAGAAATTTGAGCCACGTGTATCTTGAGTAATCATCCACAATAACCAACACGTATTTCTTTCCACCCAAACTCTAAGTTCTCATTGGACCTCACAAATCCATATGTAACAATTTTAACGGAGAACTAGTGCTTGGTTCAGGCTTCGGTTTATGAGCGACTCTCTTCATCTTACCCTTCTCACATGTTGCGCATAAGTGTTCTTTCTCGTATTTCAGCTCAGGAAGTCCTTTTACCATTTTCCCACTAACCAGCTTGTTGATATAACGAAAGTTCAAGTGTGATAAACGTTTGTGCCAGAGCCAACTTTGTTGCATTGAAGCTTTTGTCATTAAGCAAACTTGATTGTCAATCTGAACTTTGGATAGATTGATGGTATAGAGATTTGTCTTTCGATGTCCACCTAAGAGTTCTGTGTCGTCTTCAGTACGAACTGAGCAACTCTTAGATTTGAAGTTGACCTCTAACCCTTTATCGCAGAATTGACCAATGCTAAACAGGTTGTGTCCTAAGCCTTCGACATAACTCACCTTCTTAATCGTTATGTTGTCTTGAATGATGTCACCATATCCTAATATTGGTGAAAGTTGATCGTTTCCAAATCTGACATTTCCACTGAATTTCTCTGTATAAATAGACAATAAAGCTTTTTGCCCAGTCATATGCTTGGAACATCCACTGTCCAAGTACCACATATGTCGGGTCTGCAAGAGAAATCAGGAAACAATAACTTTAGGTACCCATTTAAAAACGGGTCCTAACAGATTAGCACAAGATTTTGGTATCCATTTAAATATGGATCCTCCTTTTCTTTGAAAACTTTTAAAAACATTTGATCTTGAAGAATACACATGATAAGATCCATACCAATCAGGAGAAGTAAGAGAATAAGCAAAATCAGTTCTCCGATAATTATGATGAGATTTAGTAGTAATAGGAGATAATTGAATCAATTTCTTTATTGAATAACGCTTGTAAGAAGTTACAAGGTTTTGTTTATGAGAAACATATTGACCAACTACATCTGAATCACCACTAACAGATTTAGTACAAGAATTATCAGAAACTGATCCAGCTATCTCATCATCCTTCCGTTTTGGTAGCCATTCAGTTCGAACTTTCGACCTTTTCTTGCTTAAATCTGAAACAAAAAATTTAGATCTAATAGGAAAAGCAGATTTCTGAGACTGAGTTTTCTTTTGTGTACCAGTGTATTTCTGTTTATGTAATCGCTGTTTCTTATGTTTCTTACCTTGAGAATAATAATCAACTGTTACAGAAACTGATTCACCAACCTTAGTTGATGATTTAGCATTTTTAAGAACACTAGGTAACACCTTTTCATTAAGAAGACAAGTAGAATGAGCAGGAAGCTTAGCATTGAAGTCAAACATATCAATTTCGTCTATGCACCCATCATCAGAATTAAGAAAATCATTTGCAGACTCAAGTAAGTCATCAAAATTATCAGACGAAGTTTGAGGTGCCTTAGAAACTTTAGAACACTTTGTAGATGTAGATTGAAAAATCGTGTTCTTTAATATAGTAGAAAATACACTTTGTTGAACATCAACCAAAAGTTTTTCATCAGATAAAACATTTTGCAACTCAACTATTTTGCTTTCAAGAATGAGTGGAGGAACATAAAACTTTGCAACTGCAGGTTTTGCCTTCATCTCAGAAACAAAATAACTAGCAAAATAATCGTTTGAAAGAACTTTTGGTGTTTCTGAAAGATAACTATCATTTAACTTTGTATAGTTAAATGGTAGTTGCATTTTCTTTACATTCTTTCTATTTTCAGTTTCTTTGGCCTCAACTTCTTCCGGTAATTTGGTAACAAATTTGGGTTTTAAATGAGTATGTTTACCAGCACATGCAAGAAAATCAAAATTATATAATGCTAGTTGTTTTCTGATGGCTTTCTTTAAGTAATGAGGGTTTTCAAAACCAAGTCCCCATTTTTCCTTAACATCAACCTCTTCATTAGGTGCATTAAGAAAATTTGTTTGATCTGTTTGGCCTCTCGCATAAAGTTTGGCTTCCAGACCATTTACCTTCTTATTCAAAAGCTTGTTTTCAACCTGCAATTTATGAACAATTAGTGCATATTCTCTTTTTTCAAACTCATACTTAGAAATTTTAATATCAATCTAAGAAATCTTCTTTTCAAAACAATCTACTTGAGATTTAGAATCAGAAGCAGATTTGCGTAAAGAATCAATCAAATCTTTGTTCCCAATAACAGACGTATTAAGCTCAAAGATCTTATTGTTCCTTTTAGCAACTCTTTCTTTTTCCTTTTTCAATTTATTTTGTAAATCTTGAAGCTCAACCATCATAGCTTCTATTTTGGTAATGAAATATTTTTGAGTTAAGTTTAATACCTCATCAGTTGACTTCTTTTCCCATGAGACAGATATGAGCAGTTTCTTCCTTTTCTTCCTCTTCACCTTCTGAATGATCCAGCCAAAATTCGTCCTTAGCCATTAAAGCTATGCCTGCTTCTTGCTATTTGGCCAATAGCAACTTGTTCTGATAGTATTGAGAATTACGAACTTTTGTCTTTCTACAATCTATTGCAAAATGACCAATCTTGCCACAGTTGTAGCATTTGACTAGATCACTTGTTGGCTTTTCGGCAACAATGTAGTCATTCACGAACTTCTTCCTTTCATCAGGTTTCTTCTCAACATATATGTTCTCTTCATATCTCCTTCCTTCCACCCTTTCTCGGTGCTCATGATTCTTTGAACTTGATGAAGAATACCTTTGAGAATTTGTTTTCGGCTTCTTGTTGAATTTCTTTTGAAATGCACGGGTCAGTAATAACATTGCTTGCTTCAGATTTTCTCCATCATCACCATCTGTCTCAGATTCTGACTCAGAACTTGTTAGCACTTTCTTCTTTTTCTTCTTCTCATCCTTTTCTTTCTTTTCTTTCTTCTTCTCTCCAACAACCAAAGCAATCGGATCAGGAACCTTTGCAGCTTTCTTCTTTTCAACTCTTTTCTCCTCCACTTCTTCTTCATTTTGCGTCAGAGTTTCATATACCTCATGTAACGGAATATCATTCACATCCTTCATCTGCTTCATCCTACGTGTATGCTTCTTCCACTCAGGTTGTAGGATACTCAGAAATTTGACATTGTTCTCAAGCTGCTTCTTTTTTACTTTGTTCTTTGTCAATTCATTCAGAAGCAAGACAAACCGTTCATAAGTATCTTCTAAGCTTTCATTCTCTTTGGCTTTAAATTCTTCATAGCTATTGATGCAGTTAGCCACTTTCATCTGATTCCCAATCTTGGATCCCATCATCATCTTTTGCAATTGATCCCACATCTTCTTAGCATTTGCTTTGTAACTATCAATCTTGATGTAGATCTCATTCGGAATGCTCTGAAGAAGTAAGGATCTTGCTTGTTTATCTGCTTTATATCGGCTTTTCTGTTCCTCAGAATACTGTGCATACTCTACTTGAACTGTTTTCATCTTCTGTTCTCTTTCCTCAGTACCATCTTCACTATCAGATGAGTCATCATCATGTATTTGAACTGTGATCGGTTCCATAGGACCTTCTGTGATTGACAGCATAATATTTTCTCCATTTGCATGTCTGTCTATAAAATCAAGGAATCTGTCTTTCGACTGTTCGTACTCTCCTTTGAACAGAACAGGTGGCTTGACATCCGTGCCAATGGAAAGAGCATCTTTAGAAGTCATCTTGATTAAAACCTGTTTTGAAAAATATATCAATAAGAAACTAGAACTGATCGTTAGTCCAAAATATGAAATCACAAGAAAAATCTTGAAATTTAGAAAAATCAGAAATTATGAAAAATTTGACTAAGTATCAAAACTCGCAAGTCACTATAGAACTCGCAGATGCTTAAACTCGCAAATCCCTATTCACTGAAAAACACGCAGATCGAAACTTGCGCGTTTGGGAAACTCGCAGACAACTATTCAAAGTGAAACTCGCAGGCTTAAGCTTGCGTGTTTATGAAACTCGCACGCAAAAGCTTGCGTGTTCTGATAAACTCGCTGAAACTCGCAGATCGACCAAACTCGCTTGACACTGAAAATCGCAAGTGAATATTCCCCCTGAAACTCGCTAACGCCTAAATACGAAGATCACTATTCACGATAAAACTCGCTAACAGAGGCGTGCGCGTTTCCAAAACTCGCTCGTCAAAGCTTACGCCTTTTGATCAAACTCGCTAGCTATACTTGCGCGTTTCCACACTTAGAACTTTTTCCTGAAATTTCAAACTCGCACATCGAATGAACTCGCAGATCACTGTTCCTCTTCAAACTCGCACCCTTCGATTAGCGTGTTTGAAGAAATCGCTACCCACTACGTGCGCGTTTCAACCCTTAGAAATATTTCTAATTTTTCCAAACTCGTAGACTTCAACTAGCGTGTTTCTAGAACTCGCTAATCGTTACTTGCGCGTTTTGATCAAAAAATTTCCACTTCGACTTGCGCGTTCTTGCGGATGAATCTTGCGCGTTTGTTCGATGAACTTGCGCGTTCTTCAGATCTAGCGCGTTTTTCAGAATATCGACCCAGAAATTGATTTTCCATCTGTTTTTTATCCAAACTTTGTCCAATTGGCTTGAAACTTTGAACGGATGCTTGATTACAATACTAGAACATTTTACAATGCAGGAATTTCGATCTAAAACTCAAAAATTACAAATTTGAATCGATCACAGTGTCAAGAACTCGTGAACACAAAAACCACAAGAATTCGAAAATTCGAATTGCTTACAGTGCAATTCACAAATCTTTCTATACAAACTCAATCTATTACACTTTTCTAACAAAACCTAATCAATTTCAACAACAAAATCGCACTAAAACTCCAAAATCAAATCTCTTGGTCAAGAACACATAGTCGACACTTTTCTTGATCTGATTTCACTTTTGGATCTGCTCTGATACCAATTGTGTTTTCCAGATTATAGTTTCTAAACTTGATTAATCAAAACACAAACAAGATTTCAATCAATTACTTGTTTTGATTTCTCTTTCAATTCAAAATACACTTTCTCTCTCTAGAACTCTCTCTCTCTCTCTCTCTCTACAGAATTTTTCTCTCAAAACGTATTTTGTTAACTACACCTACTACTACTGAATAAAAAATCTATTTATGCCAACTTCTAATACAAGAAAACTAAAATACAAAATACAAATATATTTGACTTTTTATTACAAAAGACTTTGCCTTTTAATGAGATTTGACTTTCTTCAGCTTTGACTTTCTTGACATTTAATCTTCAGTCTTCTTGATCTTGTATCCAAAAGATTTATGCTCTAACATAAAGTTTATAAAAGGTAGTAGGAACTCACCAAATAGGTTTTAGAATAAAACCCGAAAAACCCGATAACGACTACCGAGAGAAGACGAATCATTCTATACCGAACCCTTGCTAGATGCATTTACTACTAGCAACCAACGGCAACCGAAGAACCTCGAAAGAAGAGGAGAAAGAGAGAGAGAAACTAGAGAGAGAGAGATTTTGAGATTTTGAGATATTACCCAAATGTAAGATATTTTGGGTTGAACACCCCTATGTCGGCTAGGGGATCTCGCGGGTTATGCCGCGACCTTAAGTCGCGGCATAACTCGCCCGTTTACGCAAAACCCAAAACAAACAGAGGGCTTCGCGGGTTGTGCCGCGACCTCAAGTCGCGGTGCAACTCGCGTAGATCACTGTGGTTTGCCAAAAACCACTAAAATCCAAACTCAAACTTCAACCAAACGCGATGCTAACGACAAAATCTTATACACAAGAATACCAAGATTACATACGAAAATCCGGGGTGTTACACAAGTCCATAAAATCATCTCAAGTCAAGGCGGAGCTACAAGATATCAAGTCAAAGAGAAACAAATCAGAGATTTAGTCAAGGGGAGCAATACAGAAATTATCATTCAAGGGGGAGTAAGTTCAAAAAGGGAGTAAGCGAGTGTGTGTGTGTGTGTGTAAATGTTTTTAGAAATTAAAATGAGCTTAAATGTCCATTTGTGGAAAAATTTCTTCTTAGGAAAGTTTCTATTTTTGGAAATTTTTTGAAAAAGTTGCTAATTTTGGCAAGTTTCCATTTTAATAGTGTTTTTAAATTTGTTGGAAATTTTGCTAAGTCCAAAATTCGCACACAATGCTATGCGAATTGTAGGAATCCGCACACTGTTGCATGCGAATTTGTGGATTTCACACCCTTTGACATGCGAATTGTCACTTCTCGCATCCTTAGTCATGCGAAAAGTTGAAACTCGCATCCAATGTCATGCGAATGGTTTTCATAGGCACATAATTTGCATATCGTTCCATGAGAATTCCTCACACATATTGTCTTATCTTTTCTAAAGACAATCCACATCATAAGCCATGCGAAAAGTTGACGGTCAAATCAAATCGTGCCACGTGTCTTGCTTAATCCTGAGTATAAATACTTGGTTTTAACAGATTAACATCACTTTTCAAAATCTTGGTTTTTCGTACGTTCTCTGTAACTTAGAACCCTTAAACCTTCTTGTGCGACCTTTCAATTTCAGACTTCGATTTCTTCGAACTTTCAGAATCAAAGGTTGATACTTTGTTTTGTTTTTGATTTTGTTGTTGTTATTGTTCTTGATTCTTCCAGGTTTGCCTTAACTGGATTCGTGGATTAGGTCTTTTCGAATTTGAATTTTGTTTTGGACTGTTCATCTCCGTCTTCGACTGAAAGTTGATATTTTTGAACTTTAAATCTTGATATTGTTCTTTGTGATTAAAATTGGAACCTAAGTTACATCCATATGAGAAAATCGAACCCTGCACAAGTATTCATTTGGACTTAATTGACAAATTTTGGGGTTTTTTGAATAATCGAATCTTCGATTGTTCATGAGTTTTTGATGATCTTCATAAGTGTTCTTGGTGTTTTAAGAATTAACACTTAGAAAATTTCAAGATTTGAATTTTTTTGAAATTTCGATGTTCAATGCAAAATTTGGTTGTAATTGTTAAATTCTTTCAAGTTAAGAATTCGCATACTTCTTCATGTGAATTCTGAGTCATGTTTAATTCTTTCAAGTAAAGAATTCTCATATCTCTTCATGCGAATTCCATACTTAGTGAATTTTTTTTTGAAGAAAAATTTTCAATCAAACTTTGGTTTTCACTGACATATTGGACATATGTCCATATCTTTTACTTTTTCAGGTATTTAATAGCTGCAAATCAATCGGTTGATCAACAAGTTTAGATGGATGAGAATTCATCACCTCAGGCTTCAAGGGAATATCCCATGCCCTCATCAAGATCTGACTACCAGCCTGAACCTGGTGTCAATCCTGATCTAATCTTGATCACACCATCTGATATGAAACCACAAGCACCAAACAGTCATTATGTGGAATTCAAGCTTTTGAAGATAGATCCACTTGTATTGGGCATACTTCAAAATTACCCATTGAGATATGCACTGACCATTTATGGCATTGTTCCAGAACTTCATGTACAACAAGCATGGAAAACCATCAAGGTCACAACAAAGAAAGTAGACAATGAAAGAGTTCCTCAATTTGAACTTCAGATTGATCACTATATATCAATCCTGGATTATTAAAGATTCAGATATATTTTGAACCTGCCTGAAGCAAATTCCAGAGAGGGAAGAGACTCCTTTGATGACTTTCCTACTGACACAGAAGTCTTTCAAGGAATTAGGAACATGGGCTATGTTGGTCAACTGACCCAGCTAAACCACATTAAGAAGAATAACCTGCCACCGTTCTACTACACACTCTTCTCAGTGATCAACCATTGCCTTACTGCCAAAGTTCATGGGTCCGATAAAATTAGTTTCTAAATGACATCTTTTAGTTGTTTTTAGTCAATTTTTCCATTGTATGTGGATACTGGAGTTTGCTAATTTGTCTTCAATGGTCATTTTCACCTTTTTCTCAATTATAACCCTTATACTTTTATGATTAGTTTTTCTTCTTTTTAAGTTAATTTATATTAGCATATAACTTATCAATTAGTTTTTATGAGATACAAAAATGAATAACTTATCACCTAACATAGTAATAATATTACTCTGCCTTCTATCCATGTACTTTATACTCCATCTTCTCATTACTATTTGACTCGTGTTTTTGCACACATTCTCTTACATGAATACACTTCCATAGTTTATTACTTAATCTCGATTGACTACAAGATGGCCATCTAATACATGGAGTCTAAGGGGCTAAAAATACCTTTTAATGACTCTTAAGTTTGAATCGTTTAGACCTTTTGACATTCAGACTGTTCGTTTTTTTTTTCCAATTTCTAGAACCTCTTAATGGCTCTTAAATACATCTTAAATAAGAAGTAGTGACATAACTTCTTAAAATATCTTATCCCGCCTTGTTAGATCTCAGATTTATTGGATTCAAGATCATCCAATCTGAAGTTTGGAATCTGAAGCTAATGCTGAAAAGTCGCTCTCGATATAAGTCTAATGTTAGTTTGTAATAATTGTCAAAGTTGTTTATTGTATTTTATGTTTGTCCTAAATATCTGATTAATAGATATTAGGATATTAGTTTAAATATCTAGATATTAGATTAGATATTATGTTTTGATAATATCTTAGTTAGATATTATTATGTTAGTAGTTGTTAGGTGAGATATTAGAAAACATATCTCACAATCTTAACATCTGAGAAATCGATCAAACACTGTTCATAGAGAGAAACAGTGAGAGCTTAAACTGAGAAACAATATCAACCTCTTTAATCCGCGTTTGTAATCCAAACAGGTTGGTAAATCGTATCTTGTTTGTTGTTTGATTTATCTAGTAAACGATCGTGTTCAATCACACAGACTCACAATTGGTATCAGAGCCGAAACCAGATCAAAATCAAACTTTTAGAAACTCTCTGTGTTCTTCAGTTTTTAAAAAACACTTTGTCATCAATCATATTTTGATACAGCGGTTGTTTTTGAAATCAAAAGGTTGTATGTTGTTACAGTTAGCAAGTCGATCACTTGGTCAAAATCTAGAACTGTAAAACGATTTCCAGGTTGGTCAATTTGAGTGTTAAGCGAAACAGATCTTCGAAGAAGACACTGTTTAATCCTGTCCCGGTTCCGGTCGAAGACACAATTTCCATAGCGGTCACTACACTATCGGTCGAGGTAACACCGGTCGAAGTCTACACTCCGGTCACACTCACATCCACACCGGTCAATAACATTTATCCGGTCGACAACCCTGGTCGAAAAAGACAACCCCGATCGAAAAACTCCATATCGGTCAACACTTCTCCAGTCGAAAATTTGAACCGAGGTTGATACTATTCACCTAGGTCGATACTATTCACCTAGGTCGACACTATTCACCCAGGTCAACACTATTCACCCAGGTCGACACTATTCACCCAGGTCGACACTATTCACCCAGGTCGATACTATTCAACCAGGTCGAAACTCTTATCCGATCGAAGCAATATTCCGGTCGCTACAACATACCGGTCGAACAATCTGTTTTGCGCCAGTTTCAAATTTGGTCTTATTAATCTGTGTTTATCTGGTTTCATCTGGACTAACATTTCAGTACAAGTTCTTTTACAAACAGGATTCATGGATGATGATGAGTACTTTGCATCACCTAGAGAGAAAAGTCAGTCACATAAAGTTTCAGATCTTAAAGACCAGTATCAACTAGACCAGATGTCTATTTCGAAAGATTTTTTATCATCTGGAACTGATATGAAACCTCCTGTTTTAGTCAGAGGAAAATATGAGCAGTGGAAAATCCATTTCTTAGACTTTATTGACAAACATGAATTGAATACTAATATCAGATTATCTTTGCAGGAAGGAATGATAAAAATTCCAACAAAGTTCAATTCTTTTCGAGGAGCTTATGGATTTATGGAAATGAAAGAGGTTCCAGTATACCTTAACGAATACACAGATGAGCAAAGAAGGAGACATGAAGCTGATAAATTTGCCAAAGTTCTTATTTTGAAAGGAAGTTCAGATGAGATTTATATTCAAATAAATAGCAAATGGGCTACAGCAAAACAATTATGGGATCAGCTTGAAGGTAAATCAATATTGTCTCCAAAAGAAAAGGTAATGGTTTTGGAAGTTGAGAACTCTGAACTAAAAGAAAAGATTTCTGATTTGGAAGATCAAATACAGAAGCAAGAGTCTGTTGAGATGAATGAGGAGAAATTCAAGAACTTGGAGAGTGCAAATTCTAATCTTCAAAAGAAAATATCATACTTGAATCAAGGGTTTGTCAAAGACAAATCTGTGTTTGAACAGGAAAGTTCAAAGTTTGCACAGAAGTTCTCAGATCTTTCCAAGAAGAGTATTGAGGAGAAGAAGGTGATTGAGCTTAAAAGTATAAAGCTTTCTCAACAAGTTAGTAACTTTGAGAAAGTAATCATTTTGGAAAGAGATTAGTTTGCCAAAGAGAAGAAGGTAATTGAACAGATGAACATAGGAATCTTAAAAGAGATATCAGATGGAAGAAAAGGTGCAAAGAAGGAATTTGAAAAAGAGAGAAGTACCTTTGAAGCTGCAATTAGAAAGCTTAATGCAAAGCTATCTGAACTTTCTAAGTGTACAAAGAAAGAGAAGAAAAAGAAGTGTGAGCTTGAGACGAATATTGACCTTCTTGTCAAAGAAAGAAACAGTTATTTTTCAAAGATTAACGAGCTTGAAAAGATTATTTCAATGGTGGTGGTGACTGAGCACAAGACTCCAGAGTCAATTATCCCCTCACCTAGAGATGATTCATCTGATTCAGAATGCTCATTCAAGTCAGCTGCAAGTTCAATATCTAGAACTGCTTCTTCCAAAAGGTCAATTAAATCTTCTAATCAGATTCGTAGTTCTAACCTTTTCTATGATAGAAATACAGATGGTTCAGGTACACATCAAAGAAGGAGAAGCAGCTACAAAGAAGCTGAACTGGTTTGGAAAAGGCAACTAGTTAAAGAAAAGAAGGAAGAAAAGAAGAAAGATGAGCTAAAAAGTAAGAAGTCATGTGTACATACGCAGAATGCCAAGAAGAACAATGCGCATAATGGTAAACCTGATTTTGTCTACATGAGAGATTAATTAATCAGTTTGTCAGGTAAGAAACTTTATTGTTCTTATTGTCATAAACATGATCCTGTTCACAAGACTAGTGATCATTACTGGTATGGTTCTTACTCAATTACTCCCATAAGAACTGCAGCTAACACAGTTGGATCCAAAGGGAAATGGATACCAAAGAAGAAGGATGATTCTGTGTTGCAGGTACCTACTGTCAAGAGGGAGTAGGAGAAATAAGCCTTCTAAGTAAATTAGCTTAGAACCCGTACTTCAACGAAGATTGACTTCTAAATGTAACAGTTTAGGACTCACACTTCAATGATCAAAAGACCTTACTCCTGTACTGAAAAAGAGATTGTACTCCAATACTCGAATGAGGAAATCAACCTTCAAGGGGGAGTACATATTTTGTCTGAAATTTTATGCATATCTTTAACACTGATAATGTTCTGATGCATAATTTCAGGGGGAGTAAAAGGTGATGACTTTTGATTATTTCTGATCAGAACTCGTACTTTAATCGTTTTACTGTTTTTTGTCATTTTCGTTTTCTGTGAATAAATTATCTTTGACTATGACATAAGACTTTTGCAGTTTTTGAGAGATGCTTACAAGATCATATATTTATGACTTTAAGCTTAACTTCATGAGATGTAAGATTGCAACTCAAAAGGTATATTCCTTATCTTCATCTCATATATGGTTGAAAGGAGGACAACTTTCAATCATAGAAAACATTGTTCTTAAAAGTTCAAACCACTTCCCGAATCTCAAACCGATTTCATGAATTGGAAGTGTGATTTTAAATGTTTTCAAAATCTATTTGTGCTTTAACTGAAATAGTTAAACCAAATTGAGCATCATATGCATAATAGGAAAACATGATTTCATTGTGCTAGGACTTAACACAACTTCTATGGAATCACTTTAACCAGTGATTTCTACCCAAGAAGTTAATCCATAGTGTTTGAGTGTGAGAAGTCGAAAAGAAATTAGTGTGGATTGTGTGATGAGGTATATCAGAAAAAGAGAGGTTTGGTTAGAGTGAACTTAATGTTTAAAAGAAAGAGGGTGTGAGAACAGAGTTAAAAGAATATCAGAACCCTACACCAACTTTTTCTGCGTCGGGCAGCCACAATTCTAATGTTTCACAATTCTTTGGTAATCATTATTGAAACAGGCAACTTGTCCATGCCAACTCTTGATCAAACCTCACCAACTACTCATTTTCTTCTCAACAAGAAAGTGTTTCACATTTTCAAAGAGGAAGCAACACATTCGCTATCTGATTTTCATTTAGAAAATCTGGATATTGAAAAGAAAGAAGTCTGCCCCACCTTCGCACTTCAATCATGCACATTGAGTCTGTGTTTAACTTACCGTTGTCTCAGTGGTTTACACAATTTTGAGTTTATAAGCAATCATCACGTGCTTAATTCTTTCTATCACTTGCACGAACACACAAGGAATTTGTTTCTTTGTCATAACGTTCATAGATATTACCTTTGTGGTGTTTCGATGATTGAATGGAAGCCCCGGGGGAGTGAACATCAAAAAGCTCCTTTCCGATATGTATTCATTACACACAGTGACTTAGTGTTACTGACAGGCATGTTAACTGATTCATTTGTTGATTTAGGTGTTACACGATTATTTTGTCTGGATTTGCAAAGATCTGGATGAATATCTTTTGAATTGACGGATCAGAAGCTCCTGATGAAATACATTTCTAGCTAAAGTTTTGATGAAGTCGTTGAACTTTTTATCCAAAAGGGGGAGAAAAGCTAATCAAGAAATGGGAGCTAAATCAAAAGTTTAAAGAATTGTCCAAGATAGAATGGAGAAGAGCAAACAAAGAAAATAATCTTCAAAGTATTCTAAAGACATACTGATCTGAGAGAAATTTTCTTTGAAGATACTTTGCTAAAGCTTTATGAGCTAAACCTGGAGACTATTACATATTGAACAGAAAGAAAGAGATTCCATCTTCTGAGCTGAAAAAGAGAAGACTGAATTGCTAAATCATTTTAGTAATGATCTTGATCTAAATGGGGAGATTGTTAGATCTCAGATTTATTGGATTCAAGATCATCCAAACTGAAGTGTGGAATCTGAAGCTAATGCTGAAAAGTCGCTCTCGATATAAGTCTAATGTTAGTTTGTAATAATTGTCAAAGTTGTTTATTGTATTTTATGTTTGTCCTAAATATCTAATTAATAGATATTAGGATATTAGTTTAGATATTATGTTTTGATAATATCTTTGTTAGATATTATTATGTTAGTAGTTGTTAGGTGAGATATTAGAAAACATATCTCACAATCTTAACATCTGAGAAATCGATAAAACACTGTTCACAGAGAGAAACAGTGAGAGCTTAAACTGAGAAACAATATCAACCTCTGTAATCCGCGTTTGTAATCTAAACAGGTTGGTAAATCGTATCTTGTTTGTTGTTTGATTTATCTGGTAAACGATCATGTTCAATCACACGGACTCACACGCCTCATTTAATATGCTCTCCTTTCTCTCAAAATGCCTCTAGACATTACAAAAACAAACAATCTTATTGCTTCATATTTAAGACTTCAGCACCACCTCTTATTAATCGGAAATGAAATAAGACTTCAAACTTTATAACTCTTAAAAAAAACAAACGCCACCTAAGGGAAGATGATCCACATTGTTAAAATCGAGAATTAATTTAAATGAGATAAAAAGTATTATTATGTAAAATAAATAGATTTATATTTTTTATATTTAATAAAAATATTATACATTACACATTTATGACTTTGTCACCTCAGTTAATTTTTGCCATAAATTACAAAAACATATGAACCAAAGTTTTTATCAATCATGACAAACACCATTATTAAGGGGAGGCTAATGACACTCCTAATCCCTTAGCTAATCATTATATATATATATATATTGTTATTTATGTCTTTTTTATCTTTTGTTCTTTTGTGTAACACCCGTATTTTCGGTAAGTAAAGGTCACCTGGACTGTTCTGCATCTTGTAAACGGTGGGTTTTACGTTGGAAAAACATTACTTGATGTCCCTATGAGTATCGAGGGCCTTGGCGTTGAAAGAATCAAGTTTTGGGGCTCGGATCAGGCCCGACAACTATGCCAAGCAACTCTGACAGTGTCATTGTCGCCTGGCAATGTCACAGGTGGAGGAGTGCCCATTGGGCAGACCATGCGACTATGACCTGCAACTTTGACACTGTCATTGTCGCATGGGCAATGTCGCCTGCGGGGACTGAAGGGTTGTTTAAGTTCGAAATTTCACCCATTCTCCTCATTTCTCACTTCTATCCCTCCCCACTACTTCCCAAATCATTTCCTCCCAAATCATTTCCTCCCTCTCCCTCATGAACCCTAGCCGATTTTTGAGGTTTTCCATTAAGATCAAAGTGTTCCCTCTCCCTATTTTGTTAATTGTTTCAACCCTTGATGCAAGATTGAGTTCTCACCTCCAACACTAGAGATTTTTGGGGTTTTCTAGGTTTTTTCACCAAAACCTAAGTGGTAAGCTTATTCTCTCCATTTCTAAACTTTATTAAGAGATATACATGCTTCATGGATGATATCCTAGTATTCTATTCCTTCAATTTCGGTTTGTAAGATTTTGGAAGAGTTAGGTCAAAATTAGGGTTTTGACCAAAATAGAGATTTTGATGTAAAGTGTTCGTGGATCGATTCTAAATGGTTGAATGTGTTTGTTTATGGGTGGAAATTGTGTATCTAGGTTTCAGAAGGTTTTGCTTGTGGATTCGGAATTCTTCAAAGGAGCTCAAGTTGGGGGTAAAATCTAGATTTAGCCTAAATCTAGCGAGGTGAGTTCAAGTTGATTTGTGAAAACGGTGTACATGCCAAAATGTTTATTTTAAAGTGTTTGTGTTTTACATAAATTGTTAACTGCTGATATGTTTTGGTTACTTTGATATATATAACTTTATAAACTTATGTAACACATATCTTTGTGATTTTTGGGCATTTGATAAATAAATCATTCTGATATGTTTCTTTGATGATATAATTTATAAATGAAGGTCATTTTATATAATTGTCCATTTGTTGCATACGATTTTATAAACCGTTGGAAAATGCATATCATTGTACTATGAGTCATTTTGGCAACATGAAGAGAACGAGTTCATTTGGAAAATGGTTTGCCTCAACCAATGATGAGATTTGAGTTATTCATACTTTTGGTTGTTGTGTTTGCATGATAGTTGGTCAATCATGTTTCAATGTTTATACCAGCATTCATTTGGGGGTTTACGTAAACTGTTGGGCCTTTGACTTAGTTTTGACTAAATTGAGTCTTGAGGACATTTGTCCGGTTTTAATAACTTAAAGTGAAGCCTTGGGTGTGAGTTGCATTTATTGCACTTTATTTTGGAGAATACATGTTTTGAGTGTGTGTGTCATCCAATAGGAGTCATGTGTTTTAGACTGTAATGCATTGGATCCATAGGCATGTAAGTCAGTCGTGTTTAGTGGTGAGGACTCTTAGGATTCTCACTTTGAGAAATAATGTCGTGTTGGCATTGGTGTCGTCCCGGTTGTTTGGTGAAGAGGAACCTTTATGGGTTGTATTTCGGGACCATGGGTCTTGTGTTTATATGTCTGATTCTTGTGCACGAGGTTAGACATCGAGATTTATCAAGTGAGGAGTTGAGGCTCCTATCTTGAATGCTAGGGAGTAGGCACTAGGGGTCGAGTGGGTACCCCAAGGATGAAACTCCGCTAGAGACCGAACAGGCACTAAGATCGTGTATCCTTGAGGTGTAGCTCGGCAGAGCAGGCAATAAGGGATACGGTGTTTGGGACTTGAAATAAAGTCCGACTGGAGGTGTAGCTCGGTAGAGCAGGCAATACAGTCAATATCTTAGGTGTAGTTCGACAACATGGCTATGTGGCTTAACTTTGTGTTCCGCCGCGTACAATGGAATCAGGTCTCCCCCGTCACAGGAAGGTGTTAATTGGGTATTTAATTGTGTCATTTTATTATCCATGTTTTCGGTGACATTTTGCATATGTGGAATTGTTTACTCAAGGTTTACAGGTTGTGTATTATGCCCTGCCCACGTTTGGGATGTTCGAGAAGTAAAATCTTATTTCGTAAATTTTATAAATTGGGAGTCTCTCTCTATTCTTTTTTTGAGTAAGCTTTGGGTTGAATCTAAATTTACGGAAAACGTTTTATATCGAGATTTTAGCTCTTTAAACAGTTTGGTTTGGTTAACGTATATATTGGTGCCCCTTTCGTTTAAAATACATATTACCGGTAAACGAGTCGTTTTCATATTTGAAGCATCTCATTTTGAAAGATTATGATTCTAATTTGCATTCTTCCTTTTAACGATTCACTTATAATTGTTGAAAACTCTTGAGCTCACTAGGCGTTAAGCCTAACCTTTTCATTTGTCGGTATGTGTATCAGGTTCCAGTTGGGGGTTTGGTTCTAGCAAGACTATGAAGAGTTGAGCCTTAGCTTTTCGCAAGTGTAATAAGTAGTTGTGAAGTCTTCCGCAGTTGGAGATAGTGACTGTATTGGGTTTAGTAGCACTCGTCCTTATTATAGACTGTATCTATAGATTGAAATGTGCGTATTGAGGTTAAATCTTAAATTGCGTTTGTAGATGAATCAATTATCGATGTATTCAGAAAATTTTAAATTAATTGTTATTTCCAGAATTGAGGGTGTTACATTTTATTAGTTAATTTATTTGTAGTGTATTTTATTTGTTTTAAATTATTAATGTCTTTCTTCTTTTTATTTTATTTATTTGTATTATATTTCAATTAATATGAATTAATAATAAAATTTTATTTTATAATAATTGACTATATTATTTTAATTAATATGAATTATTAATAATAAATAAGATAGTTTATATATAGGTTGAGTTTTTTTTTGTATTTACCTTTTGGCTTTTGTGTTTTTGTTAGTTTAATTTATTTGTAGTGTATTTTATTTGTCTTAAATTATTAATGTCTTTCTTCTTTTTATTTTATTTATTTGTATTATATTTCAATTAATATGAATTAATAATAAAATTTTATTTTATAATAATTTACTATATTATTTTAATTAATATGAATTATTAATAATAAATAAGATATTTTATATATAGGCTGAGTTTTTTTGTATTTACCTTTTGGCTTTTATTTAAAAATAAATAAAATATTACTATTTTTTCTAATATATAGAATATAAATTTAGAGTTAACTTGTAAATCAACTATTGCCAATGAACCCATAATTTCAAACAATAGTTAAAGTTATTATGAACCCATAATTTCAAACCTAAAATAAAAGTGTTTACAAATATAATATTCTATATATATATATATATATGAGACGAATTGTTACACAAATAAATCTAATGAATTTTACACAGTTTATATATTAATATTTTAAAATAAATAAAATCTTTATTTTTATAACTAAATATATACACACACAATAAACCAGATAAAGAAAAAGATCGTAATATTCACACACACACACATATATATATATATATGTGTGTGTGTGTGTGTGTGTCTGTGTGTGTGTAGGGGATAATCAAATGAAAAATCCGTAATTTGTGATAATTGTGAGCCAACAATTTTATTATATTAAATTTATTTAATTAATTAGTAGGTAAGGTGTATTAGTAATTTGATTAATTACAATTTAAATATTGATTATTTTTTCAACAACTATCAATCTAAGATGAGTTATTGGTTATCAATAGAGTGGAAATAATTTCACCGGATTTGTTGTTGTCGAAAAGTTTCTTTGTACATGGAATCAAATGACCATTCACCATAGGAAAGTAGTAACGATATTAAAGTATGAGTATCACAATATATATTACGGTGGTGTATGCCGAAATAAGTTTGATTGGAGTAAGGTTTGTCGAAAAGAGGACAATCGTATCACAAATGTTCTTAGGTATCACAATATATTATAATATTAATATATTTAAAAAAATCATAATATAGAAAATATATGTATTTAATAATAACAATCAATATGAACTATATATAGTGTAATATATATATATATATATATATATGTACACACAGAATATATATATATATACCTGCGTTGTATAATATATAATTAATATAAACTATATATATTATAATAATAATAACAATACAAATAATATATATAGGATAATATATATATATATAGGGCGTTCAAATACAACTTATTTACATGATGCAACTAATGCAAACCCTCTATCCACCACTCATTTTATGTAATTAAGAAAAATAAAAAAAAGTTGAAAACAAAATGAGTACTGGATATAGGGGTTGCATCATTTTATGTTATATATTATATATAGGACGGTAATCAAATGAGAACCAAAAAAAGGTTGTGAACCGTGAAAACCGGTCTAAGCCGTTTATTTCTTTCAATATATGGACATTAAAGCCAATGACATTTTTGTTATACTTTTGAAATCTGAAATCATTTATTTAATAAATGGCAAACTAAAAGGGGCATTCACGTCATTTTCCAGATCTCACCACTCTGTTTTCCAAATTCCCCTTCGTCTACATCCAGATCTACATCGCCACAACCGCAAAATCTCCAAACCCAGGCTTCTTCGTTTGTTGCTTTTCCTTAAATTCATCATCATCAAGGAAAGTGAAGTAAGAGGCGGCAACGATTGCGGATATGAAGCTGGAGGCGATAGCAAAGCGAGAGAGGGAATTAGGGCGGAGGCAGTTGAGGACGAGAAGCGGACCTGAATTTTGGAGGTCCTTGAGGGTTTTGTTGTCAATGATGTAATTTTCGTGGTTAGTAGCAGATGGAGAGGACTAGAAGCGACGTCAATATTTGATACATGGCAGCAACGGCGGTGGCAGCGGTGGTTGACGGTGGTTCGAATTATAAAAATACGACGGGGGAGCATCATAAAACGCATGCATATAGTAGCAAACAAGATCAGAAATCTTTATGAAAACTTTGCAGAAAAAATGTTTTAAATCGGGGAATAGCGAAAATTGGGGGGAAGAAATAATCGAACATTTTTCCCGTTTTGAATGATTAAGCGCCTGAACATTTTTTTTTCAATAAATTAAATAATCGAACTTTTAAAAATTGGTTACTTACATCATTTTAACTCAAAAAAATACCTATAACCAGTTATATTTTGATTCTTCTTCTTTTGATAAATATAAAAAATAGATTAAAAAGAGAAGATTGATGACGGGGGCAACAACGTGTTAGACGATATGGAGAACGGACAACGTTTGGGCAACGGGAGTGACGAGGCGGAGCGATACGATTATTTGTGATGGGTCTTAATGGCGTATAGTTTGAGAAAGGTAAACTGGTTTAGATTTGTTTTTACTTTAAAACATTTATAGTCAGTTCCAGATACTTTTAAAAAAAGGTAACCAATTTTTAAAAGTTCGGTGGTTTATTTATTATAAAAAATGGTTAAGGACTTAATCATTCAAAATTAGAAAATTTAATGGTTTTTTCATTCGAAAAAATAGTTGAGGGACTTAATCATTCAAAATGAGAAAGTTTAATGGTTTTTTCATTAAAAAAAAAGTTCATGGACTTAATAATTCAAAATAAGATAGTTTATTTGGTTTTTTTGAACTTTTCCCTTAATATATAGATGGAATTTGTGTTTGATTTAATGGGGTGAAATAAATTAGACATGAAAATTGTGTTTGATTTCATGTGGTGAATAACATATATATGAACATTATATTTAGATTTATTGAGGTGAAATTGCATATCTATGAAAATTGTGTTTTATCTCATTAGGTGAAATAATGGTATGTGTTTCATTTGGTGAATCTCTGTTACCAAAATAACGGTTATGCCCTTTTCATATGGTGAAACAATTTTTAATTAGAACCATATAATTAAAACCAAATTATGGCTTTGATCGGTTTTCACGGTTCTCAATTTTTTTTGTTTCACATGATTTAACTCCTATATATCAGGGACGGATTTACTTAGGTGCATACGGTGGCACGTGCCACCGTATTGTTTCTCCGCCGTAAGGTAGAAAAATTTAAGTTTGTGAAAGGTGCAACCGTATCGTTTTAGAATGTGCAACCGTATTATTTTAGAAGCGCAACCGTACATCGTAATCCCCAAAAAAAACTCTTGAAATCAACCAAAAATACCGAAGAAAATCTCTTAAAAATCAACCAAAAATACCGAAAAAGTCTCTCGAAATCGATAAAAAACTTAAAAATTCCTCGTAATTAAGCAAAAAACTTTAAAAATCTCTCGAAACGGCGGAATTAGGCTAAAAACACATTGGACGATATTGAACGTTGATAAAAAAAATGAAGACACATCGATAAAACCGTATGAAAAAAAATGGTGCCACCGTATGAAAAAATTTCTGGATCCGTCCTTGCTATATATATAAAAAATAATAATGATAAAATAAGATATATTATGTAATTGATTTAATATTTGATGATTTTAATGAAATTTTAAGTTCTAACACATTTAACACCTTATTAAGGAGTGTGGATAAGCAATGCCAGTGTAAATAATTGGACCGATATCAAGATAATAAACCTAATAATTTGACAAGTCTGACGCATATTGTACGGTTTTAATTTGCCAAAGTCACCAACAGGAATTGAATCTTCCATTCTCCGATTTATTAGAAAATTAAATAATATAATTTAATTGGTTGTGTCTCAATCTGTAACTATTAAATATCAACTTCTTCCTCCTATAAAACCCAAACTCCGCATGCACCATTTTCATATCACAACTCAACACAACAAGGCTTTTGTTTAGGTTGCTAAAAATGGTGATTGGACTTCTCTTTAGCATATTCCTTGTTGCCAGCAATTTCATATATGGTAAATTCTTACTCAATTATATATATACATATATATATATAAGGAGATTTATTTAGAAATTTTAAATGTTTTAAAGACATATACTTATTTTATATAGTATTCATATTGAATAATCTTGAATAATAATTAATGTTATTCATCATAAATGTTTGAAATAACATTTATCATAAATATTTATCATGTTATTTTTTATGAATAATATGTAAAATCGGTGATTTTTGTGTGCTCAAAATAATTAAGTTTTATAAATGAATCTTCCCTACATATAGACGAATAATGGTACGAATCTCAAACTCATCCATGATCCGCGCTTCATACGGGAATTGATCAGGTGCATCTTATCTCGGTGCATCTCATCCTAATGTACGTCCAACGGTTGATAACCACTTCTCATGCTTATCACACTAACTCAACTTTTCATCAGAACCTAACCATTATATATATATATATACACACACATAAATTTTTAAATAAGAATTACAAAAAATTTGAGGACTGTGAGAATCAATAAATATTTGTTCTTTCACATGATGAAATATAGTATTGTTTAACGATGTGATTATTTTTAATGCATAACTTTTGTCATTTTGGTTTCACATGATGAAATGCATTGTTATATATATATATATATATATATATATATATATATATAGAGAGAGAGAGAGAGAGAGAGAAAGAAGGGGGAGGGGGTTTCGTTAGAAACTCGTGAACCGCCCACAGTGCACATATGTACCTATTCAGGATTAATATTCCTCATATATAACACATTCATTTTGAATATGAAAATGTTATTCATCACGAGATACAAATCCTAATGAATATGTTACAACGTTTATTATAGATAATACATCCATATTCCTAAGGAATATACCATGTGTTGTGTTTTATTCTCGGGTTCCTAATCAATTTACGGTTTTTATCGGAGCTTCCCCCCCCCCCCAACACACACACACACACATATATATTGTAACCACAAAAATGTTACAAAAGAACTGATATAAAAAAATTATTAACATAATTTTTTTATAAAAGATTATGATTTAAGGTATTGTTTTGCATATGCTTGTGTTTATCTTGTGAAAAGTTAACATGTGAAACTTTATATATATATATATGTATGTATATATGCGTAGATGTATTTATGGGTTTTGGTAATTGGTCTCTTCAATTACAAAGCCATATCTGTTGCATATTATGATCCTCACCGCATCAATGAATTAATTGTTAGGTGTTCATTCAACCGTGTTCACAATAAAAAATAATTGTCCTCATGTCATCGCACCAGCAACTTTAACCGGTAAAGGAGACTCAGTGTTAACAGGATTCGAACTGGCACCCCAAGCCTCAAAATCCATTAACATGCCAGTCCCATGGTCGGGACGAGTCTGGGCCCGCTCCGGCTGCTCAAATGATGGCGGAAAGTTCCATTGTAAAAGCGCAGATTGCGGTTCTGGTCAAGTAGCATGCAATGGTGCCGGTGGAGCCCCACCTGCAACCCTACTTGAGTTTAATTTATTACCTGCAGGTCAATATGACAATTACGATGTTAGCCTTGTCGATGGGTTCAATTTACCAGTGTCGCTGGTTCCACAAGGCGGTTGTCCAACCATCGATTGTCCGGTTGACATCAATGCTCGATGCCCATCGGACCTCGCCGTCAAGGATGCATCATCCGGTAGAACAATTGGATGTAAAAGTGCATGTGTCCAGTTTAACAAACCGGAATATTGTTGCACTGGTGATCACAATACAATGGAAACATGCCCGCCTACAAACTATTCGTTGTTTTTCAAGAACCTTTGCCCCAAGGCTTATACTTATGCTTACGATGACAAATCAAGTCTTATTGCATGTGGCAACGGGGCTGATTATCTCATTACTTTCTGCCCATGATGTGTTTTCGACATATGAATTATAAAATATATAAATATATATGAGGAATAAATTCTTATTAATTTGCATATATTTTCTTGTTATAATTTATATTATTAGCCCAACTTATATATAATCGTATAACACTTTGATAATCATGCTGCAATGATCAACGTCGACAATTTCTTCTCGTATAAATTAACCAATAACCCATCTCAAGGTCCAAATATTAGTTGTTGATCGATAAGCTATCAGATAAAGTATTTATGTATAGTAAAACTGATCGATAAGTTGGATAACAATATGAAATGAATTAAAAGTAAATTTGAAAAATTACTTAATTTCAATATATAAAGAGCATAATTAGAGAAAAAATAAAGTAAAAAAAAAATTAACCCCGTAATTAACAGAAAAACTATTTGAAGTGATTTTTCAAGATGGTTGTACCAACGAGGACAATGAACTTAAAAAATAACCTGCCTTACTATTTCATAACATGTCCGTTACCTTGACATTTTAAAAACGGTGCCATTTAGGCATTGCTTGCAATAATAAGCTAGTTTATAAGCTGACTTAGTTATTAAGTAATCGTTTGAATGCAAATAAATTAGCTAATAAGTTAGCATAGTGATACACTACTTGAAGTAGCTCATTAAAAGACTTTTGACATTTTTTCTAATTATAATTCTCATTAATATTAATTATTAATTATCATTATTGGTTATATATAAATATTATTAATTATAGATAAATATTAACTATTTATTATAAATAAATATTAATTATTCATAAATTTATAGAAATTAAAATTAATTAAAATTATTAATTATACATTGTTAATTAATTTTAATTACACAATTGATATTAATAATAATTATTAATTATTTATAAAGGTTATTAACTATATCAATTATTTTATAAGCTTTTATTCAATATATTTAGATATCAAAAAACAAATATAACAATTCGAAAAATATTTATATAAGTTACATAAGAATTAAAGTTATACTTGTTTTATTTCATAGATAATTAAAATATGCTAAATAATTTTAATAAACTATTTAATTTAATTATTAATTATATTTTTGAAAAAATATTAATTAACTAAGGTATGTGAGGTTGACCAATTTTATTGTTATTCATATTATGTGTAATGGTTATTTAATATCATAGATTAATGTAGATTTTTTCTAAAATTTGTTTTAACAAATTCAAAATTTATAGTATATATAATAATCAATTTTAAATTCTTTCATTTAACATATTATATTATATTATTTAATTTTTTTCTTTACCATCTTGTTTGTAGTAATTAACAAATTATATCTTAGAAATTTGTTTTAAATATATTAATAGAAAGTTTATTTGCATTATACTATAAATTATTTGTAATTGACTTTTTTTCTAATAAGCCATTTTTTGTCCTTTTACAAGCTTATAAGCTAGTTTTGCAAACGTAATTTGTTTATCACCTAGATTATCAAATATCACATATCAGCTAGCTTATTATCTAATTTGCCAAACATAACCTTAATGATGGGATTTTATGCAAAAGAATTTTTTTTTAACAACAACTAGATTTTATTAAAAAACTAACAAGGTGCTAGGAAATAGCCGGGAGAGGGTTATGAAACCAACTCACCCAATTAATCTCAAACTTGCTACTCTTATTAGAAACCCAAAAATATGTCTGAGTCACAATCCTGTCAAAGATACTCGTTTTCTTTACCAAAAGTGGTCACATTTCGGAATGAGCATATATATCAAAGTATAGTGGGAATAACTGCCTCAAAGCACAGTTTCTCCCCAATCTTCAACCGCAAATTAGAAAACTATGTAATCTAAGTCGTATAGGAACAAAACACCGGGAACACCATCTACCGATCTGTCTCCAAATCTCCATCGCCAAAGAGCACGAGAAAAACAAATGATCACCTAACTCCAAACCCATATCACATATAGAGGACAAAGCAACGAGCCAACATCTATCCCTCTCCTATTCAAATTATCCTTAGTTGCTATCATGTTCAACCTCAAACGTCGAACAAAAACATTGATCTTAATAGGAACTAACCGGTTAAACCCCATGTAATTAAGTCATGGCTTGGATCGTAGAGTGGGCTTTATATATATATATATATATATATATATATATATATATATATATAATCAAGAAAATAAAGGTAATTGGCTATTACAAAAGCAAGAAACAATTCCTGAGAGGTGCACTAGAATTGTACACAAGGACGAATATTTTAATAACAAATTGTACTATTGTTGAATCATGTTTGTCTGATGATTTGGCAATCCTTGTTATCAGCTATCAATGTATTGTTGGTGACTTGGATTCCATGTCATCGAACAAGGTCTGATCATTTATTTTAACACGCCCCCTCAAATTGCGCTGTGGATTTTGACTCAAGGGCAATTTGTTTTTCAAGTAGTTGAAGCTGATAATGGGTAAAGATTTAGTGAGCATTTCAGCTGTCTGTTCTGATGTAGGAATGTATCTATCTTCCATCTTTTTATTCAGGATCTTCTCTCGTATAAAATGGACATCAACCTCAATGTGTTTTATTCTTGAATGAAACACAGGGTTAGATGCAAGCTATCGAGTACCAGAGTTATCACACCAGATTACAACAGCTTGATGGCATTGAATTCGTATTTCTTCACATAATGATTGCAACCAAGTAATTTCAGAACCGACTTGTGCTAATGCCCTATACTCTGCTTCAGTACTGGAATGAGCTACTGATTTTTGTTTCTTCGAAGACCAACTAATCAAGTTTCCACCAATGTAAACCAAATAACCTGAGGTAGACCTTTGATCATCAAGTGAACTTGCCCAATCGGAATCACAATAACTTTCAATGGTTGTGTTAAGCATGGGTTTAAAAAGGATTCCATCACCAATTGTTCCAGCTAAATAGCGTAGGATTCTTTTACATGCTTTCCAATGATTTTGGGTTGGAGCTTGGAGATATTAGCTTAATTTGTTAACATGAAAAGCAATATCTGGCCTGCTTAAGGTGAAGTATTGAAGAGAACCAATTACACTTCGATAAAGGGTAACGTTTTCAAAAAGTGGGCTGTCATTGAGGTGAAGTGTATTGCTTTGGCACATAGGTGTAGGACAAGGCTTGGAATTTAGCATGTTGGTTCTGGACAAAAGATCAAGGGTGTATTTGGATTGAGGCAGATGAATTCCCTTTGCCCCCTGTGATGTCTCAAAGCCAAGGAAGTAAGTGATAGAACCCAATGTTTTAAGGGAAAACATGGAACTGAGATGCTTGATAATGGATCGTACCTGGACGAAATTGTTTCCTGTAAGAAGAATGTCATCAACATATACTAAGACGAACATCAGGCAGACCCTTTGTTGAAAAAGAAAAAGCTCGAGTCTGAAACTGAACTTCGAAAACCAAAAGACAGAAGAGTGGTTTTGAGTTTATCAAACCAGGCCCGTGGAGCCTATTTTAAACAATATAAAGCTTTGTTGAGCTTGCAAACAGCCGAAGGATGGTGAGGGTGTATGTATTCTTGAGGTTGAGCCATGAATACCTGTTCAGAAAGGGATCCATTTAAAAAGGCATTGTTAAAATCTATTTATTGGATATCCGATTTATAAGTAACAACTAACGAAAGTATAAGTCGAATCGTGGTAGGTTTTACCACAGGGCTGAAGGTTTTGAAGAAATCAATGCCTGGGTGTTGTTGAAAGCCTTTAGCCACAATTCTCGCCTTGTGTTTTAAAACAGTACCATCAGGGTTATATTTTGTACGAAAAACCCATTTGTTATCAACAACATGCATGTGAGACTGATAAGGAACAAGAGTCCAAGTATTATTTTTGATCAGTGCAGTGTATTTTTCGTCCATGGCTTGTTTCCATTTTGGATGAAGAAGAGCCTGAGAGACTGTTTCAGGAGTAGAACAAGAGTCAATAAATGCTAAGTGAAGCTGAGAGTTAAGTGCAACTGCTTTTGACCGTGTAAGCATGTGATGAGGGTTTGTGACAGGTGGTGGAGATTGAGATATAGGAGGTAATTGGACAACCAACGGGATAGTAGTATAAGAATGAGTTGATGAATAAGAGTTCTTACCTGAACTGTGTGGAAAAGAAGTAGAAGAAGCAGCTGCTTGTACAGGAGATGCAAGAGATAAGTCTTCATCAGGGTTAAAGTTAGAAGTATTAGACAATGATGGATTATTACAAGGTAACCAGTGACTGTAGTGAAACATAGAATTATTAGGAGCAGCAGAGGAGACATGCAATGTGGTAGAGAATCCTTCTTTGAAGGGAAAATTATGTTCATTGAAAGACACAATTTTTATAAATTCTCCCTGATGAGTGAAGGAATTTGTAGCCCTTGTGAGCCATGCTATATCCCATAAATACACACATGGAAGAACGAAAATCAAGTTTATGTCGACTGTAATCTCTTAGGTGAGGAAAGCAAGCACACCCAAAAACTTTAAGAAAATTTAAATCTGGTTTCATATGAAACAACTTCTCAATTGGGGAGTGATTTTGTAAGGAAGGATTGATCATGTGATTAATTAAAAAGGTTGAGGTTGAGAAAGCTTCCCACCAGTATTTAAAGGCATGGAGGTTTGACTGAGTAGAGTTAGACCCATTTCAACAATATGACGATGTTTTCTTTCTGATTTCCCATTTTGAGGGTGATATGCGGACAAGGGTGTCTTAAATGAATACCAAGGGACTGTAGAAGGGGAGATAAGCTTCTGTATTCACCTCCCCAATCTGTTTGAAGGGTGATGATTTTAGAATTGAATTTTCTTTCAACAAATCTTTGAAAGTGAACAAAAACATCTTTGACGTCATATTTTAATTTGAGAGGAAAAATCCATGTAAAATTGCTATAATCATCTATGAAGTGAACATAATTTTTGAACCCATCATTTGACATCACAGGTGATGGACCCCAAACATCATAGTGGATCAGTTCAAGAGGTTTAGTTGATGATTTAGACGAAATAGGATATGTAATGTGCTTTGATTTTCCAATATGACATGCATCACAGAAACTAGGACAAGTGACAACACGTATATTTTCATTAATAAGCATAGTCTTCAGTACATTAAAGTTCGGATGACCAAGGCGCATATGCCACACATCAACTGAGTTGTTAAGGTTTGAAACAAGAAAAGACTCATTACTAGATTTAGGGAAAATAAAGAAACTCATTGCAGAAGAAAGAGAATTCTGCTTGATTGAATTTGAAAGACTTGGACTGTTGAGACGTTGAAACTTCACTTTAACCTGATAAAGACCATTCTCAAGCTGTTCTCGAAGCAACTCCCTCATCGTATTCATATCCTTCACAATACATAGGTTCATGTAGAACTCAACATAAACAGAATTATGCTTGATCGTTTGAGAAACAGACAAAAGATTTTTAGTGATTTGAGGAACTACAAGAATATCAATGAGTTTTAAAGGTGAGGATTGTGTGGATGAAGTGATTAAGTTGTTACCAGAATGATAAATAGGTACAACATTTCCATTTCCAACTATCAAGTAATTCATACCTTTCATCTCTGTTTTGTGCGGAACGTTGGCTGCATTGGAGGTGATATGGGTTGTTGCTCCACTGTCGATGTACCACATTTGTTCATTGTTGAGGTCATTTGAAGAAAAGAGAGCTTGTTGTTCGTTAACCAAGTCTTTGTTTGATGAAACAAAAGAGCTTGCAAAAGTGGGTATTAAGTTCTGAGGAGAGGACTGAGACTGAAATAAAACATCAAAACGATGGTAACACTTTGTGGCACTATGTCCAGGACGACAACAAACTTGACAGTAGATGATTTGTCTTCCTCTTCCTCTACCTCCTCTTCCACATCCACGACCTCAAGAGTTAAAAGAACGTCCTCCTGGGTATTGGTGACTTCCAGAATGATTAGTACCATAAAGATTGAGAGTTCATCGAAATTGGGTAGTGAGATTGGCACTTGGCAGACCATCAACAATACCATAGTTAAATTGCTCTAGTCTCATTTCTTGGCTTTGCAACATGAATTGGACCTCCTGTAGTGTCACTTGATCATGTCGTGAAGTCAAGTTAAGAACAACAGAGTCATATTCATGACCTAGTCCACCCAAGATATACATAATGAGTTCATCATCTGAAATAAGTTGACCAACAACAGATAAACTTTCTGCTAGGTTTCTCATCTTAAGCATATAGTCATGGATAGAGAGACTGCCCTTTTTTAGGGATTGAAGTTGAAAACAGAGTTGTAGTGTTCTTGCCTTGCTGCTGGTAGTGAACATCTCCTCCAGAGTATTCCAGACATCAAGAGATGTCAAATATCAAACAACATGACCAAACATGGCCTCAGAAATGGAATTCAGCAACCAACTTAGAATGGTTTGATCTGTTCTGGTCCAGATAGTGAAAGCAGGGTTGATTGTGGGTGATTCACTTGAGCTTGTTGCAGTTACATTAAGAAACTTGGATGGCCTCAGAAATGGAATTGGAATTGAGCAACCAACTTAGAATGGTTTGATCTGTTCTGGTCCAGATAGTGAAAGTTGGGTTGATTGTGGGTGATTCACTTAAGCTTGTTGCAGTTATGTCAAGAAACTTGGATGGACACACTTTGGTGCCAAGAACATAGCCATAAAGATTGTAAGCTCTAAGAGACGGAAGAACTTGTGATTTCCAGAAAGTGTAATTGGTTCTGTCAAGCTTAATAGTGATGGGAGGTAAATAGGAAGAAGAAAACAGACTTGGTATTAGAGCAAGAGGTGGTATTTGATTTACGACAGGTGTCACAAGTGGGACTTGATTTGTTTGAGAAGAAGCAGACGAAGCAATGGCAAAAGGATTTTCCATAGCTCTGATACCAAATCATGAAAATAAGAGAGATATAATTACTCCAATAATCTTCTCTTGTATTGATTGATTGCTTACAAAAGAAAAGGCTACTACTAGCAGACAAGAAAAGAAAGGCAATTGGCTATTACAAAAGCATGAAACAATTCCTGAGAGGTGCACCAAAATTGTACACAAGGACAAATATTTTAATAACAAATTGTACTATTGCTGAATCATGTTTGTCTGATGATTTGGCAATCCTTGTTATCATCTATCAATAGATTGTTGGTGACTTGGATTCCATGTCATCGAGCAAGGTCTGATCATTTATTTCAACATATTGGGGGTCATTCAAGAGAGAATTTGTTAATTTGTGATAACTATGAGATCCAATTTCAACATCTCATTATTAATAGTTATTGACTAATATTAATAATGTTAATTTTAGTAATTAATTTTCAAAAAAAAGTAAATTTATGGATAATATTTAAGGGTAAAATAACTTTTTAGGAATTATGGATAATTTTTTGATAATTATCCTTTTTAATGAATAATATATTGGTAATTATCCTCTTTTATCTCTCTTCTCTCCAGCAAATATTGCCAGTTTCATGTTTATATCTCATGTGATACACGTTGTGATATATTACCACTTTATATATTCTACCATTGTGATACCCTAAAAAAACTCTATGAACACTATGAACATTACCACTATGATACACTGTATGAACACTGCCACTGTGATACAAGTTGTGATATAGTGTGATTTCATGATTTTTAGCTTTAATGATACATTCTTTTGCATATTGTGATACACCGTGATCCTTTTTTAGTGATGTTGGGAGAGACCCAAATATTGTTACGTGAATCAAGAAGATAAATTAATAATTTTTAATTGCATGAGATTATAATAAAATTTTCTATAATAATGGTAATTAATTTATTTCATTGTTATCCAAATCCCCAAATTAATAATTCACCTTTCATTATATAAATAATAAATATATATAATTATTTCAAATGAGTGGCTCATATTAGATCTCATGGTTATCACAAATTAGAGAGTTCTCATTTGATTAGGCCCCTATATATATATATATATATATATATATATATATATATAGGGTCCCCTTCATTTGCTAACCACGACATTAGTGCTAACCATGCTAACCAATTTTCAACCAATCAGAATCATCCTAGAGTTTGTATCCTCAAAGGGTAATATGGGCATTTCATAATTCACGCCTATTTAATGTATTTCCATATTTCAAAGAGTTATTAATATGGTAATTATCTAAATATTAAATATAATATTTAATGTATTTCCATATTTCAAGAAGTTATTAATATGGTAGTTATTTAAATATTATATATAAATATTTAATATTTAATGTATTTCCATATTTCGAGTGTGCATATATGCATGTCTAGATGTCAGTGTGTATCTCAACCAATGCAGAATAGATCAGCTGATATGCACATATGCACATATACAACATGTACATATTCACACTACTTAATGTGTACATATGCATATTAGATACCAGTGTGCAGATATGCATATGCTCAATATGCACATATGCATATTAGATATCAGTGTGCATATATGTATATAATATTTCAACAAACATATGCATATATGAACTGTATGCAAGTGTGCACATATGCACTATCCTGAAAATCGATCTCTTCAAATCCTGAAAATCGTTTTAACCAACTTTCCGGCCAAATTCCGGCGACCCCTATCTTGGTTCAATTCAACTCCACTTCATTTTTCGGTAACGTTGGTTTATGCGGCGATACGTTTAACCTCTCATGCATTATTTCTCCGTCTCCCTCTTTTTCTCCGGCGAACCCAACCCTACCCACCACCGCCGCCAATAAAGCGAACCATCACCGAAAAATCAAGATTATCATAATCGCCGTTTCCATTTGCTGGGTTTTTGTTATTATGCATCTTGGTTGCATTATTAACGATATGTTTGAAAAGAAAAAAGAAAAAGATGCCGACGGTGGGCGTGAAAGGCACTGAAGCAGTTCCGGCGGCGCGTGGTGGCGGCGGTGGAGGTGCGGCGAGTGGTAGTGGGAAGAATGGTGGAGGTGGGTTTTCAAGTGAAGGTGATGACGGCGATGGAATTGGAAAGTTGGTGTTTTTTATGGGATGGAATCCCTAATTATTTAGGTCTTTTAATTTGGTAGGCCCATGTTCCCCAAATTAAAAGGAATTGTATTTTGACCGAAATACCCCTGTGCTTACATGCATTGTATTTTTTTCAACCGTTTTTAATATTTTAATTTAATAAAAAAATCAATTAATTGTGGACCATTGATCTCATCAATCTACGGTTGAGATTGGTTAGCACGGTTAGCATCAATGTCGTGGTTAGCAAATGAATGAGACTCTATATGTGTATATATATATATATATATATATATATATATATATATGGTCCATTCAAGGAAGAACACGTTAATTTGTGATAACTATTCGATTCAATTCGATTCCAATCTCTCATTATTAATAATCCATGTATAATGTTAATTTTAGTAATTATCCATTAATTTTCAAATTTTTTAAATTTATGAATAATATTTAAGGGTAAAATAATTTTTTAAAGTTACGGATAATTTTTTGATAATTATCCTTTTTAACGGATATAAGTTATTGGTAATTATCCTCTTTTCTCTCTCCTCTCTCCAGCGTACCTTACCAGTTTCAAAATCGTATTTCTTTTGATACATTACCACTTTATATATGTTACCATTGTGATAACCTCAAAAAACTTTATAAACACTGTGAACATTACGACTATCATACACTCTATGAACATTGTCACTGTGATATAAGTTGTGATACAATGTGATTTCATGATTTTTAGCTTTAGTGATACATTCTTTTGCATATTGTGATACACCGTGATCCCTTTTTTTTTTTATTGGTATTGGGAGTGTAACACCCTAAAAATTGAGGCAAACAAAAACTTCCCTAAAATGAATATTATGGTATAATATTTGCCAAAGTGCGAGCCTCCCAAAAGTTTGAACAAATTTGTAATTCAAGTAATTGGAAATAACAATCTAAAAATCTAATTTCCCCAGAAACAAGATTATGATTTGGGTGTCATCCAAGTCTTCCAAAAAAGAAAATCTTCTAAATATGGTGTTCTAAAAATCGTTTCCCCCAAGCTTACTCTACTCTCGACTAAGCCTTCATAAAGACGGCACCGCTAGCACCTGAGATACACGTCGACACAAATAAATGTTAGGCCAAAAAGCCTAGTGAGTTTGAACAAAACACATACCGCAATTAAAGAGAGAGAGCATCAATATGCCATAAAGGTCCAAATAAGGAATCAATTGGGGAGACCCAAAACACCAAAAAAGTTTCACCTCAAGAGTCGATACACCTTGGTGTTCACCCTCACGAGCAACACCACAAAGGCCTGACACATTGGGGACTATCCCCAAGGCATTGCCCCGAATGGCGGAGATCTTGACACATACCTCCAAGGTGGCGCCCCAAGATTATATCCTCCTAGTGAATACTTGCGGTTCATCCAAATTACAATATATCCCAATACAATTTACTCAAAGTAAAATATGTACAACATTAATATGGGTATTTATGGTCCAACCACCATAATATTCATGCAATCATTACAATAATTTCTAAGAGCCTCAAACTTGGGTTATGTGAGCATGTAGTTCTTTGTTTGGAATATTATGTGAGAAATCCTACCATGAGCACATAAGGACATCGGTGCTATATTATCATAGGCCAATAACATACAAATCTACCATCAAGATGGAGTCTCAAATTAGGTCAACACTCTAAAAGTAGATATGTTCATAAAAGTCACACATCACATTTATTGAGGAAACAATATACTAGTAATCTCCAAAATACCATATAGCACCATTATTAATCAAGGCATTCAAAAGTCTTCAAATATATATCAAGAGTATTTTACCATATATAAGGATTTTCACCAAAATGAGTAAGATGATTAATGCAACACATATTGACATGTATCCAATTTTTTTTACAAAGGTTAGAAAACTCACAATCTAAGTTTTTTGAGTAAAACCTAGAAAATAGCAAAACCCTAGAAAGTGATGAAAGTTTGAGGTTTGGAGGTTAGAATCCTTGCTTGAACTCCCCAATATATGCTCCACAAGAAGTCTTGAAGCTCACTTAATGCACCCAACTAACCCTAGCCTTACAATGAATGAGAAGAGAGTGTTGGAGGATCAAAATCGCTTCCTAGAGGTTCTCTCCAGAAAACATATCAGATTTTTGGTAATAAATGGGAGAAAATAGGCTAAAAGAGCATTTAACCCCGTCAGACCCCACAGGCGATTGTGCCCGACGATTGTGCAAGGGCACTCTCGCCGAATATGTACCGAGAGTGGGAAGGGTGGGACGATTGTTACACAGCGAGAATGCCCAATGTCACTCTCGCTCAAGATGTACTGAGGGCCATCAAGCCCTGGTGATTGTGATGACATAGCGATTGTGCCCTTCGGCACTGTCACGGTCACTTTCGCGCTGACTGTACTGAGCCCCAAAACTTTTGCGATTAGACAAAAAGAATTAAGGCATGGTTTAGGGACTTAAGACTAATATTAATATTTAATTACATGGGTTCCCACAAGGAAACACAAATTATTTAGAGTCTAGCATTAATATCTTACTTGGAGTGTTACGGGGGTTACAGGGAGAGACTCAAATTTTGTTACGGGAATCAAGAAGATTAATATTTAAAATTTTTAACTGCATGAGATAATAATGAAATTTTCTATGATAGTGGTAATTAATTTATTTCCTTGTTATCCGAATCCCAAAATTACTAATTCACCTTTTTATTATATAAATATTAAATATACATAATTATCTCAAAAGAGTGGATCAAATTAGATCTCACGGTTATCACGAGTTAGGGAGTTCTGCTTTGATTAGAGCCATATATATATATGAGTCAAAAAATGGACCTTGCTTCTTACGTTTCTTGAACCCAAAATCTTAATTTTAATTAAAATCTGAATTAATTTTGGATAAATTCAAGATTAGTCTCTTCACTATTCTGGACCCCTCCTTCAATATTTCTTCATAAAACACACAGATTAGATTCATGAGATTCAAGTTCTCATATAAAAACTTGGATATATTATTGTATCTTATTGACGGACGCCTACAAAACTTTAGTACAAGAGGGGTGAAATTTTGTGTAAGGACCCTCAACCATATGTCTAATCTCATTATTTTTTACCACCAAATAGTCTACTATTGACAAGTTAGTAATATGTGTTTATCAAGATTTTTGTGTTTAGATTACATTTTTATTTGCTTTATTATTGTTATATTTCTTGAGAAATCATAATAATACATTCATATTATTCTGGATTGTTAATCTAAGTTCTAACAAGTAATATCTTTCTGTAGTGTGGTTTATAAGTGATCCTTGCATTTTGTAGAGTTACCACTATGTTCTCGACATTCGTTTGTTTAGTTTATTTGGTTGTAGCTTTACAATTTTAAACGAAAAACACATTGTTTATTTTTGTTTTCCATTTCCTAAACAAAGAAGTGCATCAAAATATAATAATCACAACTCTTTTACCAAATTCCTATATTTAATGTTCTTATAAATTTCAAGATGTTACACTTGTTCACTTAATAGCATGTTTGAACATATTAGACACTGAAAGCTTAGTAACCCTTAAGAAAAACGTCATCTAAAGTTGAAGCAAAGCTAAACAAAGTGACATTGACACTGAAGAAGACATTACTAAAGAATAAGCATTGATGAAACTGACGTTGAATATATGTAAAGTTGAAGCATCAACTAATTATCCTACCAGTTATGGGGTCTGGACAAAATTACCTTCGTGTATGTTAAATGTTTTGCGACATCCTTGCAAGCTAGGTGTATGCTAAATATTCTGCAACATCCTTGCACGCTTATTCAAAACTTAAATCGTGAGTAACCATAGTCAGGTAGAAGGCAGTGTGCAGTCAACCAGTAGATGACGCCAGAGAGGGATTCAACTTAATCTCAATTATACCATACTTATAAGGTTATACTTATTTTCACTTTACACATTCAACCTTAAATCGGGCTACACGTACAACACAATATTAAGTCTTTACCTATGGTTTCGTGACCCTAGTACTCATCATGGTCGATTTCATTATTTATAATTCTCATTGGATAGATTAAGCCCAAATACTATTATAATTTCATATCATAGTTGGGCCTATGAGTGTGGTGGTATAAAAAGAGGAAATTTCCCTCTCATTTGAAACGTAAATGAGTAGGTGTTGTGTGTGAAGTTCTCACTTTCTTCCCCAAATCAGTTCCAACCCTAGAGCTCTTAGGAACCCAACTTCACTAAAATTTTAAGCCACAATTCAATTGCCAAATCAAGAAAGGAAGCATGCTTAATGGATTTTTAAAATCAGGATGACATGGTTTTTGAAGGAATCATGAAGAATTTTGATCTTAAGGAAGAGATTCAAGTTGGAAAATAAAGTAAGAGAAAGTGGAGCTTTAACCTCCTATCATCTTGAATATTCTCTACATCTTTCTAGAAGGTAAGACCCTTTCCTTTATGATTTTGACATTAATTATTGAGAAGATTTAGTGAAGTGAAAGTTGAAGGGTTTTATCTTTTATAAGAGAGTTTAGTTGTTAAAAAAACTACCTCTAGATCATCATAAATTTATACATGAAATGAGGGTTGACGATGGTTAACCTCATGGAATGTCTTAAGGTTAAAAAAACGAGTTTGATGATTATTTTGGGTGAAAAATGAGCAGAAAGTGTATGTTGTTCGTAACTGTGCAAATTTCAGTTTTAGATGGAAGTTGCAAAAATCATATAAAATCAATCGTAACTCCATTTTGGGTGTGTAACCTGTCATTTTAAAAAGGTACAAGAGTCTAGTTTAATGTTATCATAATTTTGTTGTCTAATGTTGAACAAAACATATTGAGATTTTGATTTTAGTGGCAAGGGGTCAAATTTGAAGTGTAATTTGGGGCAAATGTGTTGTGTTAATTAGTTGTAAAGGTATGAGATCAGGTGGATCACACTCTAAGAAATCTTTTAGATAAAACAAACCCAAACAACATCAAACATTTTCGATGAGATCGATGGAGTTATTCTTAGATATCAAGAACTAGCTCCCGACAAGACATAAATTCCCCCTAGTTCTTTTCTTTCTAGGAAGAAAGATATTTCCCTTGAACTCCGCTTGAAGCAATTCCTTGAACAACAGAACAAGAAAGAGGTCTCTTCGCCGATTCCGATGAATTGAAGAGTGTGGAAGGTGTATTATATTGTCAGAAGACAAAATCAAAATATGATGTTTGGTTTATGAATTAATAAACGAATGATGTAATCTTTAGATGTTCAGTCTAGGATTGGTGATCAAACTATTGTGGAAATATAGATGGGACTACAAGGTGAATACTAAATGGCCATACATCATAATTGTGTATATATCTTGTTATAAGGTGTGGGCACGTCTTATTCAAGGAATACTCTTAATATGGTTAAGTGTTGGACACAATATGTTTCTTCAGAAGGCGTGGGCACGTCTTATGTTGGGAGAACTTTCAGTTTCTTCTATCTGTTTCTGTTCTGCAACATGATTTGTAAATTGTGGTACAATGAATTGATGAAATTTGATAAGTGAAATAATTGCTTATTTGTTGTTGTTATTATGAGGTGTAGAATGCATAGTTTATTAACGTTATATTTGTGAAAATGGATTTGTAACTAAGGTATTGTGGAAAAGCACCAAGGTATTGCATATGGCACCATAGACGTTGTGGAATAACATCAAACTATTTAAGATGGAAATTTATAAGGTGTTGCAGGATGACGCGTTAGGTGTTGAGGAATGATACCATTTATGTTGACTTCAAAAATTATAAGTTTATGTTCTTAAAACTATGATGAATAAGGTTGATATTTAATATTGTTTATTCACTTAGCTTCTTGCTAATATATGTAATGTATGTCCTTAGGTGTTCATCCAAGTCTAAGGATAAAGGATAATCCCCGATCTATGAAGCTAGCAAGGTGGATACAAGTCTTCTTGTTTCTCTGTCAAAAGTTCTTTTGAACCATATGTAAAGATGCAACTATGTAACCTCACTACTTTGGTGAAACATTTGCGTAAACAATTCATGTGAATCTCAGTTTGCAAGTGTAATCAATAAATCAATGAAGAACGATCAATATATGTCCTAAACTTTGGTCATATGATTGTATTAACTGATAAAGCTCAAAGGTTTACAGAGAGAATTTTAACTGAAACTAGGTTAAACGAAACATTATATACCAAGGGCTCAATCCTAACAGGCCCAAAGCCCATTTAACATAGAAAAGACCATTAACAATATAAATAAATAAAACATTACATTTTGCACCCCTCTACTTCAATTCAACAAATAAAACACACCCTAACAGTCTCCCCCTTTGAATTGAAGTTTGTAGTCTCTCCAGTTCGGAACACACGTTTTTCGAAGTCCAAAGTGCATCTCGAAGATCCTTATTGAATTCCTGTACTCTAGTCTTTCAAGGATCAGATTCAAGGCTCTAGACACGAGTTTTCTGTAATTTGGATCTAACTGATTTTGTCCTTTGTCGTGTTGAGACAACATAGCACGAAGTTTGTTTCTAAGGATGTACAGAGTACCATCACAGAATCTGGCAATCTGGCTGAATCTGAAATAACGCATTTTACCTTTCCTGTTGGGATACGTCATGCCAAGTTCCGTAGTTTCAATCACTCTGTAGGCTGGATCATCCTTAAAGTTACTTGGTAGTCTCAGATTAGGTTTGAACAGATTGATTTTGGCTTGATGACTTTCAATACCAATCTGTATGTCTTCAAGACACGCTAACTTCATCGTGGTCATCATAAAACGCTTTACAGCAGTCAGAGCATCTTGAATTACACCAGGACGTATGATTTGAGTCTTCAAGTCACGTAGCAGAAACAAAAAATCTCGTAGCTCAAGATCCTCAACATCAAATTCTGTGAATTTCCATTGTGTCCCATATTCTCTAGTAACAAGAAAAGTAGGATACCATATTTTTTCTTCGGAGCAATCAGAACCAATTTCATCGACATATTTGATTCTAAGTTTTGTTCTGCCCGTGCTTGGTCTATTGTTGTTCTCTCTCAGGGAACAATAGGCGAATTGTTTCCATTTGTCAAATGATCCAATACCATAGATGAACGCCTTATCATATGTTCGATCCAATGAACAAAGATCCTTTTGTAAGATTCTTCAAGAAAGGGAACATTGATCCTTACTCTTTCCCATCTCAATGGTGGATTAGGTCGTGCGTTTACAGCTTCTGGAACTGGAGTTTCTAACATATTCTGATCGGGGAGATCTGGTGGAACGGAAGGAACTGATCGTAGAGGGATGACGCCTGAAAGTGCCTCAATAGATTACAACTCTAGTCGCATCTGCTCAAATAAGCAATCATAGTCTCCTTGTTGCATACATTCTGCATCGACGAATGTGCAAAATTCATTGACTCCTTCTTAGAATACGACTAAAGCTCTTTCGGATACCGGTTCAGCTGACTCACCAATATCTGCAAATTGATCAGTTAAATCATAATTTCTGTCTTCAACGAGTGAGCTTGTACCTGCTTCACAATCGATTAATTCTGTGACTGAGCATTCTGCTTGATGGTTACTCGACTGTGAAATGACCTCTGTCTGTGCATCATTGATCTCTGTATCATGTACTGATTCAGCATCCTGAGCCCCTTCTGGTCGTCTTTCATGTGCATTTCCCGGCTGAATATCTGTCTGAGAGGTCTCTGTTCTTGCTGCTGTGTCATTGAGGAGCTGACGTTTCTCCCCCTCTCGGGATCATCACAGTCGTCATTTGGACGTTTAGAAGAACTGGCTTGAGTGCAGCAAGTATCCTCGAGTACCTTAACCCTGTTGAAAAGGGCGGATATCGAAGACTGAAACTCGGTAGAAATAGATTCCAACTTTGCAGTGAGGTTTCTGAAACCTACTCAGACTTCTTCTTGGAAAGGACGGGACTCAGACTGTTGGCGAAGAATGGCTATCAAACCTGTTGGTCCCGGAGGTGCTTAACAAGTTTGTAGAAGGGGGGGGGGGGTTGAATACAAACACATAAATTAAAGTTTAATAAATTGTTTATTGATAAATCAAAACACAATTTACAAGTTTGTTGCGGAAAAGATTAAGACAAACTTAATCTAAACAAACTTAAGAAGCACTAAGATGGTTGCACAAGAACTTAGAGAATGGGGGATTAGAGAATATAGAAAACAAGGGTTTCTATATAAGTTGAAGAAAGAAGCACACCCTCAGATGGAGAGGTGATCTTTCTATTTATACCCTATGCATTAAATGCATGGCAGGGTACTTTGCACGTGTCATCCAGTGATTGGCTTTGGGAGTCTGACTTTTGTGAGACATGCTTTCGGCCGTATCATGAACAGTGTAGATGTCAGATTTGTTGTACAACTTGTGGCAGAGGGATGTCCGTTCTGACACATCGTACTGGTTGTGCAAGGTAAGACAAAAGGAAACTTGAGTCATAAGTTTCGTGATCATTTGATCGCTGAGTATCTCTTTCTTCAGAGATACAAAGAGTTCAGCGATCGCTGAAGCTTTTCCTCATGTTCCTTCGCGTATAAGTAGATTCGTCTTTTGCTTCACTAATATCCGCATCAGGTCACTAGTAGACTTGTCTTTGTTCAGCAGCTTTGTCTTTGATTCAGCTATGAATATCTGTTGACGCGAAACTTATCTTTAGGGATTACGTTACTGTTTATATCAGAAACTATCAGCGATAACTGAACAGACTCAGTCTGATCGCTGATAGTGAAACACTAATACATAGAAATGTTTGTAAAGAAGACTATCAGCGATAACTGAACAGACTCATCCTGATCGCTGATGGTGAAACACTAATACATATTAAACGTAATTTTCACTAAGTATAGTAGAGGGTCGTTATCAAATCACTGAGAGAGCTTGGATCAACAATCTCCCCTTATTTGATAATGACAAAGTAACTGAAGAAAATTACTTTAAAGTTCAAAATAAGGAATAATCAGGACTCATAACATACACGTCCCAATTACTATTTTGAGGGATCTTTTACAGTACTGATAGAGTTAAGTACTTCACTGAAATTTTCATTAAACCAAGAAAAAGAATTACAAGGTATGAAAATTATAAGTACAAGTGAGATACTAACTACTGTATGTTTTACTAATAGATTACAAGAAGAAAACTAATCTATCAGCTATCTAAAGAAGACTTAGGAGGATTGATCATATAGTCAGGTACTTCTTCTCTTTTTTGCCTTCACTCTAGAGATTCTTTGCTAATGATTGCATTGATTTGCTCAGCAGAAGGGAAGTAGTCACACCATAGGAATTTCAGAGTCTCTCTGGAATCTGAGCTGTTCCTCGTCATCTATGAAAAAAATTCCAAAGGGTTCTTTGAGTACTTGACCTGCAACATATGGTCCGCCATGGGGCAGAGATAGATCGAGAACTGAAAGATCAGGAGGAGGACCGAACTGAGCTTCTCTTGAGAATTTGATCGAAGTTTCATTTCTAATCACTGCGACATTCTCAGATGAGGAGGAGACAGGCTTTCTTCTGATCTGCCTTGGCTTGGAAGGAAGTACGAATGGTATTTTAACACAGTGGAGACTTTGTTGATGAGGGCTTCTAAGATGCCTTCGACATAGCCTCTGCTGGTTGATTTAGATTTCTTCAACGCTTCTTTAAACTCTAGCCATTCCATATAACCGAAGGTTTCCAGCTTTGACACAAACATTGCCTTGAAGCTTCCATCTTCTCTGGTAATCTCCATAGTGACAGAAACTCGATCCTTCTTCTTTTTCCCATAGATAGTAACAACTATGATCTTCATTGGGTCAGAGCGATAGTCGATTTTGTTTTTACACCATTCGACTGAGCTATCGCTGACCCTTTGTTCTTTTGAGCGCTCCTCATCAATCTCTTTCAAAAGAGCAGCCTAGACTTCAACTGGTTTCTTCTTCAACTTCTTGTTTTTGACTTGAGAGGACTGAATCTTGAGAGCAAGAGTGGCATCTCTTTGACAATCAGCTATCAGCTTCTCAGCCCTGACAGATTCTTCGATTTCAGCTTCAGTCAGGAACTCTAGATCTGTTGATTGAGAGGGGATCTTTCGCCGTTGATTCTCTAGATGAGAGATCATCTTTGTTCTTCTCTTCATCTCTTTTCATCTCTTCCTCTAACCAGTGAGATGGTCTAGAGGGCCTTCCTGGATGTTGCAGGGACTCTTCTTCCTCATCTTCATCATCAATCTCTCTTACAGAGATTGGGATTATTTGATCATCAGCTACAGCAACTGGGATTATTTGGAGTTCTTTACCCTTAAGCAGGGGAGAGAACTGTCTGGTCAGAAAATGAAAAGAAAGTTAGTTTATTTTAGGGGAAGGAGAAAGATAAAGGCTTAGAAAGAAGCAGGGGTGGGGATTTTATAGAAGGATATTGGAACAAGAGAAAGGCATACCTGAGAAGGATTCTCCTCAGATAGTGAAGCAGTCTTCAGGGTTCCCTCAACAGTAGCATCCTTGGATTTGCTTTGGGAAGGGGTTCCTAAGGATGTTCCATGGCTCCCCCCTACTGTGACAACTTCTTTCGAAGTTATTACTGTTGGTGTGATGGCTGAAGAACACCATAATGACTAATCTTCTTCATCATCATCATCATCATGAAGTTGCTCTTCCTCTTGATCTTCAAGATCAAGAGCTTCTTATTCATCGTCATCATCGTCATCCTATTCTTCTTCTTCTTCTTCGACTAGAACATCGATAGGAGGGGCTTCGTCAACAACCATCTCCCCCTCAACATGAGAGGGAGTTTCCTTTTGTTGGTCTTCAGCAGCATCTTCTATCACCTTATTTTCTTCAGCTTCTTTCTCCCCCTCTTTGTCATTATCACACAGGGAGAGATCTTTGGAAGGAGATGAATGTTGTGCGGTGGCCAAATTCTGGACTTCAGCCTCCAGACTTGACAGACGTCCTTCAAACACAGGGATGTCTGACGTAGCCTGATGAATAAACTCAACGACAATGTTCAGAGAGGTACGATCATTCTCTGTGAATGAGGGAGTAGGAGTCGGAGCTGGTGCCTTCAATTGGGTCAGGATTTGTTGAAGAAGAACTTCACAGGAATCAACCTTTGCAGACAAGACATCAAACTGTTGCTTGGAATCCTCCTTCACTTTGTCAATCGCGGCTTGAAGAGCGGACATTTGAGAGGATTCAGCTTTGGACGAGCACGTAGCTGTCAATGTCTTCAGCTCTTCACCAGCGGTATTGACTGCGCTGGTGGTGCCATTGATGGCTGTCATGAGAGAATCCACCTTGATTCCCAAACTGTTGACATTGGCGTCAACAGTGGCCATATTAGGACCTGAAAGAAACGTTAGTTGCTGAGAAACAGGCTTATATGGAGAGTTGGGAGTAGTGTTTAGGGTTATAGGTTTACCTGAGTTATCAAACAATTTGTAGAATTGTAGAGATTCGTCAAACGTTTGATTATCAGGTCCTAGGTTTCGAAACGGTGGCTGTGTAGAAATAGATGGAGGGTTAGAGACCAAAGAAATAGAAGGATTAGAGATGGGGATAGAAGAAGTAGGGAGAGGAGTAGTTACCTCAGATTGTTGTTGAACTGAGATTGTAGGTTGCGTCATTGTTGTTGTGACAGCGACCGAGATCGCTGGTACGGTTGATGACGTAGGTGCTGAAGATGTGGAGGAGATGACCATGAAATCATCCAAGGAAGTTTGTCGAGAAACTTCCTCAGGCTTTAAACTAGTGGCGCCTATCTCCTTAGTTACTTTGGCCTTCTTCGAAGGACCAAGGGATCTAGCTGATGGTCGTTTGGAGGGGGTTGCGGCAAGGATAGAAGAAGAAGGAACCTCCTGCGTGGCCACTGAAGAAGAAGAAGTGTGGAGAGAGAGTCGATGGCGAAGGGTATAGATACTTACCTCGTTTTGCAGTGGTTTGACCTCCAGTGATCGCTGACCCAATTTGGTGAAGGATCCATCAGTAGTATTGCGGTAGGAGTCTTTGTGGAGGAATTGCAGATATGTACAGATGAACCGTACATATGGGATCTTGGGATCCCTCTCCGTCTTCTCTATTTTTGACCTAAGATCGTCAAAAATAGCAGTGACAAAGTCGAAATTCTTTCCAGCGATGACTGAATAAGACATCTGAACTTGAACTTTGCTTGCCTGATCGAGAGAACCATTTTTCCCACTCATGCACTGAAAGAAGTGAGAAAATATGTAGTTCAGTTGGGAAGGCATGTCAGGATCGAAATTCAAACAAGAATTTAATTCACACACACTCAGAATCAATGCTAAAGAAGTTGTGGAAAAACACTTTAACACTAACAGTCAATGAAACAGTATATAAAACTCAAATCACAAGTTTATATTGATTCAACTTGAGGATTACACACAAAACCTCAATCTGTTGAACAAGCTCAACAGACGTTCTATACTTCACTATAGAAAGGATTCTATTGATCTTGAGGTTAATTCTCTCTAACAAAACGTATTGAATTGTTCTAAGCTTCTATCTTTTATGCTAAAACATCTATACTATATATACAAGACTGATTACAAGATAATTATCAAAATAAAATGGATCTTCAGTCCATAATTATCTCCTTTACTTTAGCTTCAATCTATACAGCTGTCTTCATTCCCATACGGAGTCTTCATCTCATAAGCAACACTATCTTCATGAGCAGTATTAATTCTGAACTAGCAGTATTAATCTCATCAAGCAATATTAATTTTGTCTTAGCAGTATTAACTCCTTCAAGCACTAGTAATTGTGATATGGCAGTACTAACTTCCTCAGGCAGTAGTAATAATCATGTCTAGCAGTAGTAACCATCCTTAGCACATTTCAGACCCAACAATCTCCCCCTAACTTAACTTTTCAAATTGATAAGTTAAGTTCTTCAAAAACTGGTCTTCATGATGCTTTCAAAACCTAAGTTTACACCCCTAGATTAGGATCCAAACCCAAGCTTTGATTGATGATCCTGCTAACCACAATCCTTGCCATTTCTGAGCCATGAGGACAGATTAGTTTGGCTTTCAGCATCCCCTGTAGCTTGGCTAGGATGTGGTCATATATCTTATCCACCAGATAATATTCATGGAAGCTTTTATCTATGGTCAAGATATACACCCCACACCTTTCAATAAGCATCCAGTTGTCCACATACTTGAAGACATCTTTGATGACATGCTTGACAAGATCTGGACTGAACATCATGCATAAATACTCCATTGCTAGTTTCTTGATGTTCATCCATGGAGTCTTCAGCACATCCCCATACAGATTCATTCCCACTTTAAACATTTCTTCCAAGTCTGACCTTGAACAACATCTGACTATCTTCCCCCAAGTAAAATAGACTTCAAAGTGATCACCCATTCTTTTGATTCTGAAATATTCTTTTCCTTGATCTTCAAGAATATCCCAGTGGATGATTTCAGGGGCTTGGACTGAAATGGGATCTACCTTCACTAGATCATTATCTGTTACATTCATGTAAAGTTCAAAATGCACATCACATTGACTTGGTTGCTGTGCACTTTGACTTGATTGCTCAACTTGACCTGTAATTGATGGTTCTGCTTCTTTCTCAGCTTCTGCAACCCTTGGCTTCTTAGACAGTTTCTTGGAAGCTATAGTTTTCACTCTCTTGGCAGATTTGACTTCCACAACACCATGTTCTTCCTTCTTTTCTTCAGCCTTTTCTTTTGAAAGGGTGGTTTCCTCACTCTCAGGGAAGGGTTGTTGGATATTGAGATCATGTCTCTCTTTCATTTATCTTTCAAACTCATCCCTTTGAGTGAAGTCCCCTTGAAGCTTTGCCATTTCCCTTTTATATAGCTCTTCAACTCTGCTGTATGACATGCTAGCAAACATCTCTTCTTTTACACCAATTGAGCCTTTCAGAAAGTTTATCATTTTTCTCCTTTCTTGATTGGCCAAATAGGTCTTAGAAGGTTGTCTTTTCTGAATCTTTGCTAGCAGTCTGTGCTTGGATGCTTTCACTGTACTTTTCTTGGCCTCATCTGCAGCTTTCAAGCTCTTTTGATATTCCTCATTCAGCTTAGTGGACATATCTAGAGCAATCTGCCTATCTTTGGCCTTCTGAGTTTCTTCTTCTTGTTGTAGCTCAACCTGCAGCTTCTTAGCCAGATCCTCATCTAGTTCAATCTGTTTTAGCTTCTTTGCTGGCTTTGCAGATTCATCCACCTTTGCCTTTCCTTTCCTCTTCGGTTCAGCCTCACTGATTTCTTTCCTTTTTAGCTCAGGGCCTCCCTCTTTGATTTCCACTCCCTTGGCCTTTTGAGTGGCTTTGGGAGTGTCTGTTTTGGCCTTTAGAAGGGTTTCTGCTATCTCTATTTCTTCAACAGAAAGCCCAGTTACTGCTGCTGCCTCTGATACCGCTGCTTTCTTGAACGTTCTACTGCTGGCTCTGTTTCTACTGCTGTACTAGTTTCTGCTTCTTTGCCCTTCTCCCCCTCAAAAGTAGACTTCATCCCATCAGGACTTTGCTTGTCAGATACAGTTCTTGACTCCCCTTTATTCTCCCCCTTTTTGGAAGCATCATGAGGGATGCTCCTCTTCTTCAGTATAAACTTGGTTCTTTTCTTCTTTTGCACTTGCTTTAGAACCAATTTCTTGAGGTTGTTGATCTGTACCTGTTGAGAGAGGATTATCTGTTGCATCTCCTCTATGATTTTGCCCTGAGATAGGACATCCTTATTTATATTTGCCAAAGTTTCCATCAATTCATCGTATGTATATCTATCCTCACCACCTTTAGGTGTGTTTACCACCCTTGGAGGATCACTGGAACTTTTAGTAGGGGTCCTCTGCCTAGCAGAGGCACCTTCTACCCCCTTGGTTTCTTGGCACCGGGGACCTCTGGATGATTGCTCACCCAAAGTTTCCATGGGGAAGGTCTTAGATATGTTCACACTTTCCTGCCCTGCACTTTGTGCAAAGTCAGTAGTGTGATCCTTACAGCCCATATGCTCTTCCTTCTCCTTATTGAGCACCTTCTTGGGGTTGGGAGACACCCCTGTGGTTTCCCTTTGGATATTCTCTAATGGAGAATGCTCCATTAGAGGGCTTGAAGGATTTGTGGGTAAAGGTACAAGAAGGGAAAGAACCTTGTTTACCTTTTTCCTTATATAAGTGAGAGTGATGGGTGATGTTGGCTTTTTAAGAAGGGACTGAGGGATTTTAATAGAAATGAGTGGTGTTGGTAGGTCATCAGATTGGTTGTCAGATGAGGGCTTTGACACTGATGCCTCACCATGGGAAGGAGACACACCTATCATTGTAGAGAACAATGGTGTGTCAATACCTGAGAAGTCCTTACTAGTCCTCATATTAAAAAACACCTTTGTCAGGATCGAATTCTTAACAAGAATTAATTCTCAGAAACAATATCAAAGAAGTTTGCGGAATAACACTTTGATATTCAATGAAACAGTAAATCAACTCACAGTATGTATGAATAACAAACTATAACCTTGTATTGAATGCTTTGAATTTACAAGATTACACACTCAACCTCAATATTGATGAACAGGCTCACCAATACGAATTCTACTTCTCTAGAATTAGGATCTATGCCTTGAGGTTGATTTTCTCTAAAAACTTAGAATGAATAATTATTCTCAAAAGTTAATTCTATCTATTCTATACATTCTATACATATACTAATCAAAAGATAATTACAATGAATAAACAAATCTTCAATATATCTTCCATGTATATCTCTAAGCTTCTATGTGTATCTTCAGTATATCCAGCTGTCATTCTTTCCATCCGGATCTCTTAAGCAGCACTAATTATGCTCAGCAGCATTAACTTCTTCTAGCAGCATTAACTACTAATCAACACTAACTACTAGCAGTACTAACTAGCTAAGCAGTACTAACTTTGTTCAAGCAGCACTAACTTTGACTAGCAGTATTAATCCTACTAGCAGTAGTAATACTCAGCAGTATTAATCTTCAAAGTACTCTGGCAGTACTAACTCTGAACTAGCAGTAGTAACCAGCAGTAGTAATTCTGTATTAGGAGCATTAACCATACTTGGTAGAATCTTCAGTTCCCAACAATCTCCCCTAACTTGACTTTTAGGAAAAGAAGTCAAGTTCTTCAGAATTACTCTTCAAGATGCTTTCAACATCTCTGGTTCAATTTCCCAAATTTGGATCTAGGCCCAAGCTTTGATTTATAGTTCTTCTCACCACTATCTTGGCCATCTCTGAATCCTTTGTACATACCAGTGTAGCTTTAAGCATCCCTTCCAACTTCTCCTTGCTATGCTCATATATTTTGTCCACCAGGTAGTATTCATGATAATAATTGTCAATAGTAATCATGTATACTCAACAGTTTTCAAACAGTATCCATTTGTCAATCTTCTTGAATATGAACTCATGCTTATGATCTTTTATCCTATGGTGTACTCTTTCTGGATCAAACATCATGCACAAGTATTCCAATGTCACTTTGAGAAGATTCTCTTCAGTACCTTTCAACACAGGTTCATAAAGTTTCATCCCCACTTTGTATAGTTCTTCCATATCAGCTCTGGAGCAGCTTCTGATAACTTTCCCCCATGTTGAATAAGCTTCAAATGAACCATCAGCTCTCTTGATTCTGAAGAAGTTCTTTCCATTGTCTCTTAGAATATCCCAGAAGATGATCTCTGGAGCTTGCATAGAGAGTGGAACAGCCTTCAAAGGTTCCACTATGGTCATGTACGGATCCATATTCTCATCTGTTGGCTCACTAGACTGTTCTGGAAGTTGAACTGATTCTGTTTGAGATGTAACTGAAGGTTCTGCTTCCTTTTCAGTTTCTTCCACCCTTGGCTTTTTCAACTGCCTTTTTGAAGCAATTGATTTCACTCTTTTTCCAGACTTGGCTTCTATACCAACACTTCCAGGTTCTTCCTTTTTCTCTTCTGCTTCTTCTTTGGAGGGTGTAGTTTCCTCAGGGAATGGTTGTTGGATGTTGAGATCATGTCTCTCTTTCATCCTTCTCTCAGCCTCCTCCCGTTGTGCTGAGTCCCCTTGGAGCTTGGCCATTTCCTTGTTATACAACTCTTCAACCTGAGAGTATGCCATGTGGATAAACATCTCCCCCTTAACACCAATTGCACCTTTCAGGAAGTTTATCATTTTTATTCTTTCCTGATTGGCCAAAAATGTCTTGGAGGGTTGTCTTTTCTGCTTTTGTTTCTGAATTGGCATCTTCTTAACTTGAAGTTTCTTGGTCTGGGCTGCTTCTTTTAAGCTTTTCTGATATTCTGCATTCAACTTTCTTGCCATTATCCTTGCAAGCTCTCTGTCTGTTTCTGTTTGCACCATTTCCTCCTTTTCCATTTGATCTTGAAGCTGTTTTGCTAATGCCTCATCCAGTTCAATCTGAGACTTCTTCTTTGTAGGTATTTCAGCTTCACCCATCTTCTCCTTTCCTTTTCCCTTTGACTCTTTTTCCTTTTCTTTCTCCTTCTGTTGACTTCCTCCTTCATTGATGACTACTCCCTTGGCCTTTTGAGTAGCCTTGGGAGTATCATGCTTGGCTTTGATCAAAGTCTCTGCTATCTCCATTTCTTCCACAGAGAGCCCTGTTTCTGCTGCTTCAGTTTCTGCTGCTACTTTTACTTCAGCAACATTAACTGTTTCTTTTTCAATTTCTTCTTCTGTCTCCCCCTCAACTTCAGCTCCCTTTCCAACTTAACTTTCTTTCTCTGATTCTGCCTCTTTCTCCCCCTTGTTGGAAGCATCTTTAACATATGATCTCTTCTTTAAGACAAACTGCTTCCTCTTCTTCCTCTGTACTAGCCTGGTCACCATTTTCTTCAATTTTTCAATTTGAACTTGTTGGGACAGGATAACCAGCTTCATCTCCTCTATTTCTTTTCCTTGTTTCATAACATCTAGGTTGATGTTTCCCATGGTTTCCATCAATTCCTGATAGTCATATCTGTCCTCACCTTCTCTAGAAGTGTTACCCTCCTTTGAAGGATCATTGGATCTTTTGGTAGTGGAAGTCTTCTGCCTAGCAGAAGCACTATCCACCCCCGTGGTTTCTTGGCACTAGGGACCTTCGAATGATTGCTCATTCAAAGTTGCCATGGGGGAGGTCTTATTGATGTTACCACTTTCCTCCTCTGTGCTAGCAGGAGTAGTGGCAGCCTCATCACCCATATGCTCATCCTCCTCCTTAGAGAGCACCTCCTTGGGGTTGGGAGACACCCCTTTGGTTTCCCTATGGATATTCCCTAAAGGAGAATTCTCCCTTAGAGGGCTTGAAGGCTTAGGAGATGATGGTACAAGAAGGGAAGGAGCCTTCTTTACCTGTTTCCTCTGGTAAGTTTGGGTAATAGGAGAGGTTGGTTTTTCAAGAAGGGACTGGGGAATTGATTTAGATTGGGAAGGTTGGGATTGGCTAGCAGTGGGTTGGTCTAATGGGGGCCTTGACCCTGCTGCCATGCCTTCATTTGCTTGGGACACCACCATCATTGTAGAGAACAATGGGGTGTCAACTCCTTCCGAGTCCCCAGCAGATCTTCTCATATTTGAGAAAACCTTGCCTTTGGGGGGTTTAGGTACATATACCCCAACAGGTTGAGGTATATCCGTCAATTCGTGATTAATAACTTCTTGAACAAACCTGGGGTACATGAAGAAACTCTTTTTGTTTCCCATGTTTGATACAAGATCACTGAAAATCATTTGTGAAAAATTATACTTTCTAGCAGTGGCTAAGCACACCAAAGCATAAGCAATGGTGCTGCTAAACTCACTCCATCCAGTAGTCTTTTTGGAGATGCAATGCATCAAGGTATGAACAAAAAAACGCTATTGGGGTGAGAATTTAGCTTTTGAAAACTTAAACACACCCAACGGGCCTCCATACCCCATTCTTGCAAGGGAAGAGAACAGTTCATCATGAGGGATAGAAGTTATACCAGAGGCATCGTCTAGACGTAGACTGATGCGAATAACATCTTCAGTAACTTTTAAGGGTTGGTCACACACCCTTGTCTTGATCATCTGCACACCATTCTCAGCAACAATGGTGGCATTAGCCTAGAACTGCCTTTGATGCTCGATATAGATTGTAGGAGCAACAGTTAGAGCATGAGAAATATGGCTTGTCTTGAGGAAATCCACAATCTGGTGAAATCCTGCAGCTTGCTTTGGCTTTTGTAGCATCGCGATCTCATTGTGCTCGTCGATGAATGCCATGGATGCCATTGAACAGGGATGTTCTTGCCTGAAAGACTTGGTTCTTGAGAGAAAAAGGTTTAGAGCGCAAGTGAACAGTATGCAAAGAGTCGTTATGAACGTTTGGGCGGGCAAAGGGTATTTATAGTATTCGGGACATAAGCAGTATTAACCTAGAGCAGTATTAACGGACAAGCAGTATTAACCGCGAGCAGTATTAACTAACTAGCAGTATTAACTGCGAGCAGTATTAACTGCGAGCAGTATTAACTGCGAGCAGTATTAACTGCGAGCAGTATTAACTGCGAGCAGTATTAACTGCGAGCAGTATTAACTGTGAGCAGTATTAACTAACTAGCAGTATTAACTGCGAGCAGTATTAACTACGAGCAGTATTAACTAACTAGCAGTATTAACTGCGAGCAGTATTAACCAACTAACAGTATTAACCACTAGCAGTATTAACCAACTAGCAGTATTAACCACTAGCAGTATTAACCATTAGCAGTATTAACCAACTAGCAGTATTAACCACTAGCAGTATTAACCATTAGCAGTATTAACCAACTAGCAGTATTAACCGTACTTACTCTTTGAAGATTAGGCTGAATTGAGTACTGCTATGTATGCTCTGCAAAGGAGGATTAGTAACACCAGGAAACTATAATATTCAGATATTTAACCACTTTTTGAGAGAATTCTTATTCAGAGTTGATCATTCCCACACTTGTTACCAAGAAAGTGAATCTACCCACATCAAAAGCTTTGGTGAATAGATCAGCAAACTGGTTGCCAGTATGAACTTTTACAACTTGAACAAGTTTCTTTTCATTACAGTCTCTTATGAAGTGATACCTGATCTCAATGTGCTTTGTCTTAGAGTGCTTGACAGGATTATTTACAATGCTGATAGCACTGCTATTATCAATAAAGATGGGAGTGTGTAGAAAGGTTATCCCATAGTCCAACATTTGATTCTGAATCCGTAAGACCTGAGCACAGCAACTTGCAGCTGCTATGTACTCTACTTCTGTTGTGGATGTGGACACTGTGGTTTGTTTCTTGCATTGCCATGAAACTAGTCTAGCACCTAAAAACTGACATCCTCCAGAAGTAGATTTTCTGTCCAAGTTTGCCCCACCTAGATCACTGTCTGAGTATGCTATTAGGTCAAAGGGTGAGTCATGAGGATACCATAGTCCCAATATGGGTTGCCCTTTGAGATATCTGAATATCCTCTTAACAGCTTGAAAGTGAGATTGCTTTGGCCTAACTTGGAATCTTGCACAAACACAGACTGGAAACATTATATCAGGCCTTGATGCTGTGAGATACATGAGGGAGCCAATCATGGATCTATAATGATGCACATCCATATCCTCCCCCTCAAGATCTGTTGTTATCTGCTTGTGTGTCTCCATAAGTGTGCTAGCAAGTTTTGAATCTGAGAAACCAAACTTGGTTAGAATGTCCTGCACATACTTGGATTGACAGATGAAGATGCCATCTGACTTCTGTTGAACTTGGAGTCCAAGAAAGAAAGTGAGTTCCCCCATGGAGCTCATTTTGAATCTTTGATGCATTAGATCCTCAAACTTCTTGCACATGTTGTCTCTTGTAGATCCAAAGATAATGTCATCAACATAGATTTGGACCAGGAAGATATCCTTCTTCTTTCTCTTGATAAATAGAGTCTTATCAATGACTCCTCTTTCAAAGCCATTTTCCAAGTGATAGGATGACAGAGTGTCATACCATGCTCTTGGAGCTTGATGCAGTCCATAAAGAGCTTTCTTCAATTTGTATACCCTGTCTGGATAACTTGGGTTTTCAAACCCTGGTGGTTGACAGACATATACCTCTTCTTCAATTGATCCATAGAGAAAAGCACTTTTTACACCCATTTGATAGACTTTGAAATTCATGTAAGAAGCATAGGCTAGGAATAATCTGATTGCTTCTATCCTAGCCACAGGTGCAAAAACTTCTTCATAATCTATGCCCTCTTCTTGAGTATACCCTTGAACTACCAGCCTTGCTTTGTTCCTTATGACAATTCCTCTTTCATCTCTCTTATTTCTAAAGATCCACTTTGTGCCAATTGCTCTGTGACCTTTAGGCAGGTCTACTAGATACATCTTGTAGCTTGAACTGTAACAGTTCTTCTTGCATTGCTTCTATCCAGCTGGATTCTTTCATTGCATCATGTGCCTTTTTAGGCTCAAGCTGGGATAGAAAGCAAGAAAGCACTGTATGCTGTTGATCATGCATTTCTTGAAGTCTGATTTGATGTCTAGTCATCATAGGAGAGGATATATCTCCTATTACCAGCTGTGGAGGATGATTCTTTTGAATTCCGGTGTTATGACTAGGTTCTTCATTAAGTCCAGCCTCTAGATTAGAGTCATTCAACTCAACTGAAGTGTTTGCAGCAGCCACTTCTATTTCTTTATTTTCTTGAGTCTCCTCATCTCTACTTTCTTCTTCACTCTGACTTGGTTCAGTGGAAGGTTCCTTTTCACAGTCTGCAAAGGACTTCACTGTGGGTATGGGAAAGATCACAGATTGAGATATGCTTTCTTGAACTTGTGTAGTCCCTGATCCTCCACATCCTGAACCTGCATAATCATCACTACTGAAACCAAAGGAGTTAGTTAGTGAATCAATGTCAAATAGCCACTGAGGACCAGTTCCAATAGGATTTGGTGTGTGCTCATTGCATTTGACATTGTCACTTTCTTCAATTATTCTAGAAGTTGTATTAAAAACTCTGTAGGCCTTACTTTGAGATGGATACCCAACAAGAAATCCATCATCTGCTTTGCTATCAAACTTGCCTAAGTGAGATTTGGTATTGAGAATTGTACAGGGACACCCAAAGGGTTTGAAAAATCCAATGAAAGGTTTTCTTTTATTTAAAAGCTCATATGGTGTCTTGTTCTTTGACTTAACTACTAGAACTCTGTTTTGGACATAACAGGCAGTATTAACTGCTTCAGCCCAGAAGGTAATTGGCAGTTTTGAATCAGCCAACAGAGATCTAGCCGCCTCTATTAGTGTCCTATTTCTCCTTTCAGCAACACCATTCTGTTGAGGAGTCCTAGGAGCACTATATTGTCTCTCAATGCCTTTTTCTTCACAAAAGGTGTTTAGATCTAGATTTTTGAATTCAGTCCCATTATCTGATCTCATGACTTTTACTTTTTGATTAGTTTGGTTTTCAATTCTTAGGATAAAGGATTTGATCAGTCCACTTGTCTCATCCTTAGTCCTTAGAAAATATACCCAGGTAAATCTAGAGTAATCATCAACAATAACCAAGCAGTAAGATTTCTTGCCTATACTCATAACATTTGTAGGACCAAATAGATCCATGTGCAATAACTGGAGACAAGAAGAAATTGAATTTATCTCTTTGGTCTTATGAGAAGTTTTATGTTGTTTGCCTTTAAGACAAGCAACACAATGATCATCACATGAAAAGACTTTAGATGGTAAACCTCTTACAAGGTTGTTTTTAACAAGTTTGTTCATATTCTTAAAATTCATGTGACACATCCTTCTGTGCCAAAGAGAGGATTCATCTACAGAGGCCTTTGAAACAAGACAATTTAGAGATGAATCACTATCAACATTGTCCATATCTAGACAGTAAACATTGTCCTTTCTTGGAGTTCTAAGTAGTATCATGCTTTCATCAACTACCTTGAACCCTGGAGCAAGGATCATACACTCAGTATTTGTAAATAATAAACTATGTTGTTTGTCACATACCTGTGATACACTTAACAGGTTGTACTTCAATTGATCAACATAGTAGACATCCTCAAATGTCATCTTACCTTTGGTGACATTATCTTTTCCACTTATCTTACCACCAGTAAGATTATCTCCAAATGCAACATGTCCTCCATTGATATGCTTGAAATCCTGAAGGCATGACATGTTACCTGTCATGTGCCTAGAGCAACCACTATCCACATGCCATATGCTTCTTCCCTTGAGCTGTTGGTTGCCCTGCACATAAGATAGATCAGTTAGTATGAATTAGGAACCCAAGCCAAAGTGGTCTTGGGTACCCCTTTCTCATCAAAATACTTGCATTCTTTCTTGACAAGATTTTTGAATTTTAACTCCTCATTCTTGGAGTACTTTGTCACAATAATAGGCTTGGAAACATTTGTTCTAGAAGCAGTATTGGTTTTAGAGTTACTAACTGTCTTAGCAGCACTTGCATGCTTAGCAGTACTAACCTTGTTAGCAGTAGTAACTGTGTTAGCAGTAGTAACTGTGTTGGCAGTATTAACCTTTGAAGAGATACTAACTGTATTAGCAGCATTAATATTTTCAGCAGTACTAACACAGGTAGCAGCAGTAATACTTCCAACAGCACTAACCCTGTCAGCAGCACTAACAGTTTTAGTGCTTTTGGGCACCCACATTTTAATACTTTCTTTTAAAATCCTTTTCTTCGTGGGGCCTTTCTTTTCATTATGTTTCTTTACAGCCTTCCTATTTCCAACAGGTTTTTGCACAAATTTTTGAAAATTCATCTGTTGATTGATAGGGTTAAAGAAGCAGTATTTAGCCAAATGATTTAACTTGCCACATATGAAGCAAGGTTTTGGTCTATTTATTTTACTCAGATCAACTCCTTGCTTCTGAGCCCATTGATTTTTCCAGTTTCTTTGATTTCCTCTTTTTAAACCTGAATTTAGGCTCTTGGCTTTACTGCAATCACACTGTTTACAAGATCCAGGATTCACAACTGTGGTTTGTTTGTAATGAACCTTGTTATCTTTTCCTTTGGTCTTCTCTATCTCCTTGGACTTGATCCAGATTTTCCCACATCCCTCATTGGTGATAATGTTGTTTTCTAATGGGATCTCTTTACTTACATCATTATCTCTATCCTCATTGGCTTCTTTCTCAGTTAAATCCTTAATTACTACTTCATCCAAAGGATCTATCTTAAAGGCTTTCTCAGATAAGTCCTTTTTCTCCTTGGTTTCTAACAAGTCTGAAGTAGGAGAGATATAATTGTTGTTGTAAGGAGGTGGTGTACTGTTGTATCCAATACCAGGCTTCATCTTATCATGAATCTGAGCCTTTAGAAGAGAATCCATTGCTTTTGAAGCACATGAAAACTTTTCTATGTCAAGTTTAACTTTAGACAGTTCCTCCTTCAGCCTATCTCACTCTTCTAAGGATTTAGATAGTTTGGTTTCTAACTCATTCTTTTCCCACTTCCAATAGTTAGTGTCATAGGAGTGTTGAAGTTCATTAGCTTGAAAGCCTTTGATTTGTTCTTCAAATCTTTCTACTATTAACACATAATCTCTTCTATCCTTTTCTAATCTTTTGAGGTCATCACACATACTTTGATTGTGATCCCTGTATCTTTTGACAGTGTCAATGCAAGATTTGGTGCAAAGATTAGAACTTACCTCAAAGGGGAGATCAGACACTTCTGCCATAAGAGCTTGATTCTGAATGGCTTCCTCAGCTTGATCACTCCAGTCAAATCCCATTCCTTGTTGAGAAACAAGAGCTTGAGCAGGATTCTTGTTCTGAGTGTAGCCTCCATTCTGAGCTTGTTGGTTGTTGTTGTTTGGAACAGCACTCCTGCATTCTCTAGCAAAGTGTCCTTTCATGTGACACTTGTAACATTCCACCTTGGTCTTGTCAAAACCTGCTCCATCTTCTCTTCTTTGAGAGAAGTTATTCCTTCCTGTTCTTTTAATAAACTTTTTCACCCTCATGGATAACATGGCCATCTGCCATTTGATATCCATCTCCTCCAGGTCATCAGGGTGAAGTTGATCCAGATCATCATTAATCAATGAATTGTTACTATGACTGGACAAGAAGGCTTCAAAGATTGTTTCAGTTCTTTTTTCTGAACTTGCTCCATTAGCAGTACTAACTGCTTCAGGGATGGCAGTAGTAAGTTTTTCTGCTGAAAGAAGTGCAGCATTGTGGACATAACCAGTAGGCTTCTTCTTGATCTCTACCTCAGTTTCAAAAACTCTTAGATCATTGTATAGATCATCAAGTTATTTCCTTTCCAGATTGTCACTCTGCCTATAAGAGACAGTGTACATAGTCCACTCATCCCCAAGAGATCTGAGGAACTTTCTGTTGATGTCATCTTGATCCATCTTCACTCCTACAGTAGCCAGTTCACCAATGAGCTTGTTGAACCTATCAAAAGTTTGAGTCATAGACTCATTCTTTGAGGAAGTAAAGTTCTCATATTGCTGCTTTAGAACATCTCTTTGATTTCTTTTGATGCTCTTAGTTCCAGCAAATCTTTTCTCTATAGCATTCCAGAGAATTTGAGCATCAGTGCAGTTGCAAAATTGATGCTGATATTCATTGGGGATTGCCAAGAGCAAAGTGCTCAAGGCCTTCATCTCTGTCTGTCTGATCTTCCTTTCACCATCTGTCTTTGGTGGAGGTCTTTTCCCATCTGGTCCTATCCTTCCAGCTTCAGAAGGACCATTCTCAATGATATCCCACATTGAGTAGTCAGTGAGGAGAATATATTGTCTGATTCTGATCTTCCACATGTCAAACTCACTGGGTTTGAGCATTGGAACCTTAGAGACCAAAGTACTGCTTGATTCTGTAAGATTTTCCATGATGAATAGATGTTTCTGAGAGAGTTTGGCTTTGATACCACTTGTCAGGATCGAATTCTTAACAAGAATTAATTCTCAGAACCAATATCAAAGAAGTTTGCGGAATAACACTTTGATATTCAATGAAACAGTAAATCAACTCACAGTATGTATGAATAACAAACTATAACCTTGTATTGAATGCTTTGAATTTACAAGATTACACACTCAACCTCAATATTGATGAACAGGCTCACCAATACGAATTCTACTTCTCTAGAATTAGGATCTATGCCTTGAGGTTGATTTTCTCTAAAAACTTAGAATGAATAATTATTCTCAAAAGTTAATTCTATCTATTCTATACATTCTATACATATACTAATCAAAAGATAATTACAATGAATAAACAAATCTTCAATATATCTTCCATGTATATCTCTAAGCTTCTATGTGTATCTTCAGTATATCCAGCTGTCATTCTTTCCATCCGGATCTCTTAAGCAGCACTAATTATGCTCAGCAGCATTAACTTCTTCTAGCAGCATTAACTACTAATCAGCACTAACTACTAGCAGTACTAACTAGCTAAGCAGTACTAACTTTGTTCAAGCAGCACTAACTTTGACTAGCAGTATTAATCCTACTAGCAGTAGTAATACTCAGCAGTATTAATCTTCAAAGTACTCTGGCAGTACTAACTCTGAACTAGCAGTAGTAACCAGCAGTAGTAATTCTGTATTAGCAGCATTAACCATACTTGGTAGAATCTTCAGTTCCCAACAACCTTCCCTTTTGGGACCTTTGGTACATATACCTCATTAAAATGAGGTAAATCCGTCAATTCCTTATTCAGTAAAGCTTGCACAAACCTAGGATACATATAAAAAGATTTTTTTTTGGTATCCAGGTTTGACAGTATGTCATTTAAGATCATTTGCGAAAAATTGAACTTCCTGGAGGTTGCAAAGCAGACCATAGCATAAGCAATGGTACTGCTGAACTCACTCCAGCCAGTTGTTTTCTTTGAAATGCAGTGCTGGAGGGTATGAACAAAAAATCTCCCCTTAGGAGAGAATTTGTTCTTGAAGAACTTATATACCTCAGTGGGACCTCCATATCCCATTCTGCTTATATTTTCAAAAAGATCTTCCTTGGGTAGAGATGTTATACCTGAGGCATCATCTAAAAGTAGATTAATACGAATGGTCTCCTCCGAGATGGTCAGGGGTTTATCACAAACCCTTGACTTGATAACCTAAGTACCATCTTTATTATAGATGGTGGCATTTGCCCAGAACTGTCTTTGATGCTCCACATAGATTGTGGGATTGACCGTTAAAGCATGGGCGATATGTGTGGATTTTAGGAAGTCCACAATCTGATGAAATCCTTCGGCTTGGTTGGGCTTATTCAACATTGCCAACTCATTGTGGTCATCGACAAATACAAGACCTTCCATTTGAGAGAGATTCGACTGCGAACTAGGGTTAAGAGCTTGAAGAACAAGAATGTTAGAGAGAACGAGAGAGAAAGAAGATAAATAAGTGCAAGAAATTCAAAGAGCCGTTTTGATTTTTGGCGGACTAAGGGGGTATTTATACAATCAATAAAACACTTAAGAGCAGCACTAATTTACATTAGCAGTAGTAACTGACCCCCGCAGTAGTAATTCTTTGAAGCAGTAGTAAGTACTCTGCAGTATTAACTAACTAGCAGTATTAACTCATATTAGCAGTAGTAACACATACTGGCAGTACTAACACAGACTAGCAGTATTAACACAGACTAACAGTATTAACACAGACCAACAGTAGTAACCCTGATTAGCAGTATTAAATAAGTCAAGCAGTAGTAACTTTGCACTGGCAGTATAAACCACCTAGCAGTATTAACCATACTTCACCATTTTTGAAAAAATTTCATGAGTAATATAGTGAGCAGTATTAACTGAACTAGAAGTACCAAGTATCCAATCAAAACAATCTGAAACACTTAAACACACAGGGGTTAATAGTACCAATTTAATGAAAGTAAATAAGGAGGAATCTATATAGGTACATAAAGAGAATGTGAATATACTTATTCATTGTTCATCATGCCCACACTTGTGACCAAGAATGTGAATCTACCCACATCAAAATCTTTTGTGAATAGATCAGCAAACTGGTTACTTGTGTGTACTTTCTGAACCTGAATTAGCTTTTTCTCATTACAGTCTCTGATAAAATGGTACCTTATTTCTATATGCTTTGTTTTTGAATTCTTGACAGGATTATTAACAATGCTAATAGCACTGCTGTTGTCTATGAAAATAGGAGTGTGAAGAAATGTCATACCATAGTCCATCATTTGATTCTGAATCCATAGCACTTGTGAGCAGTAGCTTGCAGCAACTATGTATTCTGCTTCTGTTGTTGAAGTGGACACTGTGGTTTGCTTCTTACACTGCCATGATACTAGTCTTGCACCCAAAAACTGACATCCTCCAGTTGTAGACTTTCTATCCAAGTTAGCTCCACCCAAATCACTATCTGAATATGCAAGTAGGTCAAATGGTGAGTCATGAGGATACCAAAGGCCTAATCTGGGTTGACCTTTGAGATATCTGAATATCCTCTTGACTGCTTGAAAATGTGATTGCTTTGGTCTAACTTGAAATCTTGCACACACACAAATAGGGAACATGATATCTGGTCTAGAAGCCGTGAGATACATGAGAGAGCCAATCATGGATCTGTAGTTATGAACATCCACATCCTCCCCCTCAAGATCTACAGTTATTTGTTTGTGTGTCTCCAAGGGTGTGCTTGCAGGCTTTGAGTATGAGAAACCAAACTTATTAAGAATGTCCTGCACATATTTGGATTGGCTTATGAAGATTCCATCTTGTTTCTGCTTAACCTGTAGCCCAAGGAAGAAAGTAAGTTCACCCATAGAACTCATCTTGAATCTCTTATGCATTAATCCTTCAAAATCTCTGCACAATTGATCTTTTGTGGATCCAAAGATGATGTCATCCACATAGATTTGCACTAACAGGATGTCCTTCTTCTTCCTTTGAATGAACAGAGTCTTGTCAATGATTCCTCTCTCAAAACCATTTTCCAAGAGATAGGTAGACAATGTGTCATACCAAGCTCTTGGTGCTTGATGTAGTCCATACAGTGCTTTCTTCAATTTGTATACTCTGTCAGGGTACTTGGGATTTTCAAACCCAGGAGGCTGACAGACATATACTTCTTCTTCAATTTTTCCATATAGAAAAGCACTTTTCACATCCATTTGGTAGACTTTGAACTTCATGAAAGAAGCATAGGCTAAAAACAGCCTAATTGCCCCAATCCTAGCCACTGGTGCAAAAACCTCTTCATAATCAATTCCTTCGTCTTGACTGTACCCCTGTGCTACCAATCTAGCCTTGTTCTTGATCACTATCCCTCTCTCATCCTTCTTGTTTCTGAAAATCCATTTTGTCCCTATAGCTCTGTGTCCTTTAGGCAGTTCTACCAAATCCCAGACATTTTGCAGTACAAACTGCAGCAACTCCTCTTGCATTGCTTCTATCCAACTTGGATCTTTCATTGCATCATGTGCCTTTTTGGGCTCAACCTGAGATAGAAAGCAAGATAGTAAGCCTGATTGTATGTCTTTTAATCCTCCCAACTTACTCTGATTCCTTGTGATGATTGCAGAATTGATGTCTCCAATCACCAACTGAGGAGGATGATCTTTATGCACTTTTGTTTGATGAATAGTCTCTTCATTAATCTCTGCATCCAGATTAGAGTCATTCTTTTCAGGAGATCTGCCACCAAACACTGAGGAGTTCACATCATCAGTATCATCTTCTGCCAATGCAGGCATCTCAGGTTCTAGATGTTCTGAAGTCAAAAGTTTATCCTCCTTTTCACCTCTCTCCTCTTCATTCTGAGCAGTTTCAGTATCCTTTGAATCTGAAGCATCTTTCTTCTCTTGAACACAGAGTTCAATAGGATCTGTTGTAGAGATTGGGAACAACACAAACTCTTGTCTTTTGTCTTGTACTGATTCTGTCCCTGTTCCTGCATTATTCTCATAACTGAAACCCAAAGAATTAGTTAGTGAATCAATGTCAAAAAGCCAATCAGGGCCTGTACCAAGTTTATTTGGTGTGCTCTCATTGCATTTGACATTGTCACTTTCCTCAATTATTCTAGAAGAGTTATTAAATACTCTGTAAGTCTTACTTTGGGATGAGTAACCAACCAGAAATCCATCATCTGCTTTGCTATCAAACTTGCCTAAGTGAGTTTTGGTATTAAGAATTGTGCAAGGACACCCAAATGGTTTGAAAAATCCAATAAAAGGTTTCTTCTTGTTAAAAATTTCATATGGTGTCTTGCCTTGAGATTTAACTATTAGAACCCTGTTTTGAACATAACAAGCAGTATTAACTGCTTCTGCCCAAAATGTAACTGGCAGTTTTGAATCTGCCAACAAGGATCTTGCAGCTTTAATCAGTGTCCTATTTCTCCTCTCAGCAACTCCATTCTGTTGAGGGGTCCTAGGAGCACTGTATTGTCTCTCAATACCTTTTTCCTCACAGAAGCTGTTTAGATCATGGTTTTTAAATTCAGTTCCATTATCAGACCTGATGATTTTAAATCTTTGATATTTTTGGTTTTCAACTCTGGGAATAAAGGATTTGATCAGTCCATTTGTCTCATCCTTTGTCCTCAGAAAATAGACCCAAGTGAATCTAGAGAAATCATCAACAATAACTAAGCAGTAAGATTTCTTGCTAATACTCATCACATTAGTAGGACCAAACAGATCCATATGCAATAATTGGAGAGGTGTAGAGATTATATTTATCTCTTTGGACTTTTGAGAAGATTTGTGATGTTTGCCTTTAAGACAAGCAACACAGTGATCATCACATGAAAATACCTTTTGCGGCAAACCTCTTACAAGGTTGTTTTTCACAAGTTTATTCATTGTTTTAAAGTTCATGTGACACATCCTTCTGTGCCAAAGAGATGATTCATCAACAGAAGCTTTTGAAAATAGACAATTAAATGATGAATCGTTAGATACATTCTCTAAATCCAAGCAATAAACATTGTCCTTTCTTGGTGTTCTCAGTAGTATCATACTTTCATCAACTACCTTGAACCCTTTAGCAAGGATAATACATTCAGTATCAGTAAACAATATACTATGTTTCTTGTCACAAATCTATGATACACTTAACAGGTTGTATCTCAATTGCTCAACATAGTAGACATCCTCAGAGGTCATCTTACCCTTTGACACATTACCTTTTCCACTGATCTTTCCTCCAGATGGATTATCACCAAATGCAACATGTCCTCCATCAATTCTTTTGAAGTTTTGTAGGCAGGACTTGTTTCCTGTCATGTGCCTAGAGCAACCACTATCAACATGCCAAATGCTCTTCCCTTTTAGCTGTTGGTTGCCCTGCACATAAATTAGAACAGTTAGTTTTTAATAGGAACCCAAGCCAAAGTGGTCTTGGGTTTCCCATTCTCATCAACATATTCACAATCAGTTTTGATGAGCTTTTCAGACTGGGGAATCTTATGGCTTGAATACTTTGTCACAATAATGGGTCTGTTACTGGAAGCAGTACTAACATGATTGGTAGTACTAACTTTGTTAGCAGTACTAACATCATTAGCAGTACTAATTGGGGTAGCATTACTAACTTTGTTAGCAGTATTATCTGGATTAGCAGTAGTATTGCTTACAGCAACATTATTTCTGTCAGTAGTACTATTTGAAGTAGCAGTACTAACAACTTTCTTTATTTTTTGAACCCATACCTGGACAAAGTTGTTTGCTTTCTTCTTCATTAAGTTACTCCTTGACTTATTTGGAGTATTTTTCTTTGATTTTGCAAACTTGTTTTGAGCATGAGATTTTATAGGTGCTCTTTTTACATTTTCAGCCATATGATTCCTTCTTTGATTCCTATAACCAACAGGATTTTGTATAACAGGATTTTGAAAATTTATCCTTTGGTTCATAGGATTGAAATAACAGTATTTGGAAATATGATTAAGCTTTCCACAAATAAAACAAGGTTTTGGTCTATTGATTTTACTCAGATCAACCCCTTGTTTTTGTGCCCACTGATTATTCCAGTTTCTTTGATTACCCCTTGTTTTATCATGTTTTTGGGGCTGATGCTATTTACATGTACAGGGATTCACAACTGTGGTCTGCATATAGTGGACTCCATGTACCTTTCCCTTTTCTCTCTTTGAGCTATCCACCTTTTCAGTCTTGATGAATGGTTTACCCCCCCCCCCCTTTCATTTGTAAGGATATAATTTTCTACAAGAATCTCTTCTGCAATCTTACTCTCAGAATTCTCATCCTCATTCTGTTCTTCAACCACCACACTATCTATAGGATCTACTTCTGTTGCTCCTATAGGTAAGTCCTCCTTATTTTGGTTCTCTAAGAGATCTGAAGAGGGAGGGATGTAATTATTGTTATAAGGTGGAGGTGTTGCATTGTATCCTATACCACTCTTGATCTTATCATGAACTTGAGCTTTAAGCAAAGAGTCCATTGCTTTGGAAGCATAAGAAAACTTCTCAATGTCAAGCTTAACTTTCTCATACTCACTCTTTATCTTCTCACACTCCTCTTTAGACTTTTCTACTTGAATCTCTAATTGATTTTTCTCCTACTTCCTGTAATTTGTGTCATAGTAATGCTGAAGTTCATTGGCCTTGTAAGCCTTGATTTGATCTTCAAACTTCTCAACAATCACTTTATACTCTCTTATATCTCTCTCTAACCTTTTAAGGTCGTCACTCATGCTTTGGTTATGATCCCTGTACTTTTGTACAATCTGAAGACACTCTTTAGTGCACAGTTTAGTTTTTACCTCTGTTGGAATATCTGTGCTTGAAGATTCTGAGACTTCTGCCATCAAGGCTTGATTCTGAACAACTTCTTCTGCTTGATCACTCCAATAAAATTCCATTCCTTCTTGAGAAACAAGAGCTTGAGTTGAGTTTCTGTTGTTTTGGAAGCTTGAGGAATGTGCTTGCTGGTGGTTGCTGCTATGTTGTTGAGGAATTCCTCCTCTGCATTCTCTTGCAAAGTGTCCCATCTTGTGACACTTGTAGCACTCCACCTTTGACTTGTCAAACCCAGCACCATCTTCTCTCCTCTGAGAAAAGTTGTTCCTTCCAGTCCTCTTTATGAATCTCTTGACCCTCATAGTTAGCATGGCCATCTGCCACTTTATATCCATCTCCTCAAGGTCATCTGCATTAATTTGTTCAAGATCATCATTAATTAAACCAGAATTAGCATGACTAGCAAGAAAAGCTTCTAATACAGAGTCATTAGATACATCTTGCTTAGCTACATAAGCAGTACTAACTGATTTTGTATTAGCAGCAGAATCAGTAGAAGAAGAAGATGATAAAAGAACAGCATTATGAGTGTATCCAGATGGTCTCTTCTTGGCTTCAACTTCAGCCTCAAACACCCTTAAGTCATTATAAAGATCGTCTAGTTCTTTGTCCTCCAGCTTGTCATTCTGTCTGAAGGAGATAGTATACATGGTCCATTCATCTCCAAGGGACCTTAAGAACTTTCTGTTTACATCATCTTGATCAATCTGCACTCCAACAGTAGCTAGTTCACCAATCAGCTTGTTAAACCTGTCAAAAGTTTGAGTCATGGACTCATTCTTAGTTGACATGAAGTTTTCATACAGTTGCTTCAATATTGCCTTTTGATTTCTCATGGTACTTTTGGTACCAGAGAATCTCTTCTCTAAAGCATTCCAAAGCATCTGGGCATCAGTGCAGTTGCAGAATTGGTGTTGATACTAATTAGGAATAGCCAAGAGCAGTGTGCTCAAGGTTTTCATCTCTGTCTACCTAATCTTCCTCTCTCCATCCGTCTTTGGTGGGATTCTTTTTCCATATTTACCAATCTTTCCTTCATTAGATGGGCCATTCTCAATGATGTCCCACATAGAGTAATCTGTGAGATGAATGTATTGCCTGATCCTAATCTTCCACATGTCAAACTCATTAGATCTGAGCATTGGAACCTTTGAGACCAGAACGCTATCACTTGAACCGTCCATTATGATTGTTGTTTTTCTGAGTTTAACAAAGCTCTGATACCACTTGTCACGATCGAAATTCAAACAAGAATGTTAGGTCTGATTTTATAGTAATCATTGTATTTATAGGACTTGGTCAATACTGTGTTTAGAGCTTATCAGTATTGTATCTGACTAAGGGTATTTAAGTCCCTTTGGTCTTTGTTGGTTGTTAGGATTCACACGCACTATTCAATACAATTCTGTTTTGCGCTCCTATTGTCTCTCTCTACTTTCTCTCTCTAAGGATTTAGAGATTCTTGGGTTTACAATTGGTATCAGAGCAAGCTAGATCTTCAGAGGATTGAGAGATTGATTTACTGTTTCTGAATTTCTGATTGAAATCGAAAATTTGATTGATTTTCTTGAATTTTTCAAGAAAATCTCGTTTTCTTGATTTCTCATCAAATTTGGAAGTATTTGTGGTTGAATTTGGTTGATTTTGATTTCTTTAGTCTCGTTTTTAATATTCGATTACATTTGCTTCATATTGTTTTTCATAAAAATCAAGTTTAGATCAATGATTTTGAAAAAAACGGGTTTACTGGAAAAACGTTGTTTTCGTTCTGTTCTTTGTCGAATTCTGAGATTTAGTTTTGTTTAATCGAAATTGGTTATTAATTGTTGTTAGAATTGTGTTTTCGAAGTTCAGTATATGCATTTCTTGGTTAAATTTCTTGGTTTGGTCTGTTTTTGCAAAATTTTACGAGTTTATGAACTTTGCGTTTCATTCTTGAAGTTTGCGTTTCATTCATAGACTTTGCGTGTCACTCATATTCTTTGCGTTTCATTCATTGTATTTTTCAGGTTTTCGGTTCACGTTGGACCCGCAAAGCTCATTGTGCGTCTCAAGTGACACACGCAAAGTCAGGTTCTCGGATCTTACTACACGCGCAAAGTTCACTTTGCGTTTCTAGTTAGACCCGCAAAGCTTCACTTTGCGTTTCTAGTTAGACCCGCAAAGTTCACTTTGCGTTTCTAGTGTGACCCGCAAAGTTCCACTTTGCGTTCCTCTCGGCACCCGCAAAGTCTCAGTTTGCGTTTCTAGCCTAACCCGCAAAGTCTCATCTTGCGTCTCCCTGTCTAAATATATATTTGAAATTTTTTTTGGTCATCTTTGAATTTTTTTTTTTACACTACGAAATAACGAGTATTGTTCAAATTTCATTTTTCACGAAATATTTTTTTTAAGATTTCAATTTGATCTGATTTTTGATTTTCTGATATATAGTTTGGGACGATCATTCACTTCAAGTTGATTATTTTCTCAAGATGTCTTTGCAAGCACAGATCTACAAGAATGACCTCATGATGTCTTTGGGGTCTGATACTCGTCCTCCAGTACTGATCAATGAGAATGAATTCGAACAGTGGCAGGATAGATTCATCAACTTTATTGAAAGGCAACCAAATGGGGAAAACATGATGAAATCTCTGTATGAGGGTCCTATGGTGAAGAAAATGAAAGTAATCCCAGCTACTGCTACTACTCCAGCTACAACAGTTGAAACTCCTTTGAGTGAATATGACGAAAAAGAGCTATCAAGATATAAAGCAGACAGTCTGGCTAAGTCAAATCTGATCCTTACTCTTCCCAACTCCATTTATAACAGAATCGATTGTTTCAAACATAATCCAATGCTGATGTGGACACAACTTGAGAAGATTATGCTTGGTACTGCTATGTCTACTTAGTTACGACAGACCAGATTCATGAACAACTTTGAGAAGTTCCAAGCTAAGGATGGAGAAAGTTTGAAGAGTGTGTTTGATCGATTTTGGGCTGTCATCAATGATCTTTTCAAGATTAAAGTTACCAAGACTGAATTGGAGGCTAACTTGAAGTTTCTAAACGCGTTACAACCTGAGTGGAACAAGTCTTGCCACAGAATGAGAAACGATGTTAGAATCTCAACAATGCCAATTCAGGAGTTATATGAAATCTTGATGACAGATGAATCTATGGTAATGGAGAAGAAGGCAAAGATGGATAAGAAGAATAAGCCTCAGTCAGTAGATCCCATTGCTCTTATTGCTAGCCAACTGGTTGAGCAAACTTTGACTGAATCAACCTATGATGGGTCTACAGATGATGATGGTGAAGCTCTAGAGAAGGCCATGACTCTTTTGACTCAGCTTTATCAGAAACGGTTCAAGAACAGATCTGGGTCAAACAATCTGCAGTTTACTTCTGGTTCTAAGACTGGTTCTTCTTCAAAGACATACACTCCAAAGTATCAACAGGCTAAGACAGTTGATCAGAAGAAAGATGACAAAAAGGTGATAAACTGCTTTAACTGTGGAAAGCCTGGACATATGGTCAAGGATTGCAAAGTCAAAGTGGTAAAGAATGCTGATTTTTACCGAAAGAAGTTGGCTCTAGCTGAAAAGAAGGAGAGTGGAACTGTACTGCTAGCTGAAGAAGAGTACTGGTTGGACCATTCGGACAACGAGGCTGATAATGAAGAGGTTGCGGCCATGTGCTTTGTTGGTGACGATCAAAGTGATGATGAGGAAGATGATACCTCTTCTGATGGTTCTGAGGTAATATCTGATTTTAACTATAACTTCTTCTTATCTCAAATGAATGTTTTTATCTCTGCCTTGCATGATCTGTGTTCAAAGTTGGTTTCTGAAAAGTTTAAAAATCAAGAAAAGTCTGATTTTATTGAGAAACTGCAAATTTCTTTAAATGATGAAAAGTCAATTTTAATTGATACAAAAGAGAAATTTCAAAAGCAGTTAGTTGATCTTGAAAAATCAAATCAGACTTATCGTGATTCATTGACTGATCTGACTTCTTCAAATAAAAATCTTTCTGAGAAAATAATTGTTTTAGAAAAGAAATTATATAAAAGAGAACAATCTGAGCAAACCATTTACATGAACAAGCCGAGGAGTGAAGAAGCTATAAAAGAAAAATGGCGACTTGGTTTTGACAACCCTCAATTTTTAAACAAAGTAATTGACGAAGTTCCCACTCTTTATAAATATGAATATCTAAATCTTGCACACTATGGTCCACAATTTAAATTCTTTTGGACTAGTGAAAAGCAAATTTTAGATGTTGAAAATGTGAAAAGGATTTATAAAAAGAAAAATGAAATTCCTTTTGTTTATACTTCTGAAAATGCAAAATATATTCCGGAAAAATCTAGAAGAAGAAAAAGAGTTTTAAATGACATATCTTCTACCAAATCCTCAATATCTGATAATTTTATTAATCCTTATGCACCTAATACTTCTAAGGAAAATAGTTCTCTAATCTCTTATGATTCGAAGAAATATATTCCTCCGATAGTATTAGAAGGAAAAATCATAGATCTTGAAGATCAGATAGAAGATAAAAATATTTTGAAGAAAATTGAATCTGACATTATTCTTTCTTTTATGACTTCAAGTCTAGAAGAAAATATATTTTCTCAAAAATCAGATTCTATTTCTAACATCTCTTCTGATTTCAAGGAAAATAAAAAGGAAGTTTCAAATTTTAAAATCCTTTCTCAAAACTCTTCAGATTCCGAGGCTACTTCTTCAATTTCAAAAGCACAGACTGTTTTCTTTGATAAAGTTTCTTCTTCTGATTCAATTATTGATAATTTTTTACTGCTAAATGATCAATTTTATAAAAAGAAGCGTAAAAGAAGAAGATCAAAGAAGTCAAAGAAACATGACACTGTTTTAACTGAAAATTATAATGTTTCTGATTCTTATTCTTCAGATCGGACTGTGAGGGAGTCATCAAGACAAATCTGGAGAAAGAAGCGATTATCTGAAGAATCTATTGTTGATGGGGATAAATATGTAGACAAACTTTATTACAGTGATTCATTTGATTCATGTAATAAAATTTCAAAATATTCTAGAAAGCAAATGTTTCGAATTTCAAAATATGTCTCATGTTCTTCCTCAGATTCGAGTTCTGATGATTATGCTTTCTCTTCTGATTGTGATTATTTTTCTGATCATATTCATCATGCTTTATCTGTTAAATCTACTTCTCATTTCCCCATCAGAACTGCAACTAACAAACACGGGCCCAAATTTAAGTGGGTTCCCAAATCTTTATCTGATGGAAAGTTGCAGGCATCACTTGTTAAGGGGGAGTAATAGGATATTGGCTTCTGAGTACTTCAGCTCAGGACCCGCACTTCATAGACATCGACTTCTAAACACAACAGTTTAGAACTCGTTCTTCAATGATTAAGCTTCTGACTTAATGAGATACTGTGAGTACATCAATTTTAATTCCGCTGCATTTATCTCTGATTATGATGTGTTCCAGTTTTTCTCAATGTTTCAAGAATATGAGCTTGTTTATCTATCTCATGAATTTGTATTACCCAAAATTTTCTTCAAAATGAGACACACATATATTTTCTTCTATGTAAAAGATGAAATAGTTGAATTTTATTTTGTTCCAACTAAATATTAATTAAAAGTTTAAATCTTTACAAATTTTATTCTATAAAGTAAAGTTTTACATTTTTTCTTTCCTTTGAATAAAATATGTGTCTAGGATAAATTTTCAAGTTCTTTTGTTTATATTAAAGTTTTTATATGGTCAAATTTCAAGTCTTACAAAAGTTGAAAAGTCAGCAACATGTTTGAAACTTTTATTAATGTTTTAAAGATATGTGAGTCGGAATTTTTATAGTTTACTTTGCTTAGACTACCTTAACGATCAAAATTTTTAGATTGGAATGAAAATATGGGCTAAGCATTTAGACGTTGATCTAGTGATTGAGATGAATATTAAATTCTTAAAATACAGAAATCTCTAAGTTTGAAAGTTTGTACCTGTGACCTTTCTGGTTTGGGAAAGTAAGTTCCTCGGGATGCTTGTCATCTGGTCCCCTAAGGTCATTTGGTCTGGGAGTGATCGAACATAAATCCTGCAATAGAACCAGATCGAAAGTCATGTTCTACTGGTATGAATGGGTTTAGGATATGTCGATGTCGCCTTTCTGATCTGGGAGAGTAAGTTCCAAGGGGTGCTTGACACCTATTCCCCTAAGGCCAACTGGTCTGGGAGCGGCTGACCCAAATCCTGCAATAGGGTCAGATAGAAAGTTACGTTTACGGCATGTTCTTTACTTAATAAACTTTTTGATCAAAAGATGCCAAAGTGCACGAGCTTAAAAGATGCCAAAGAGCACACTCATGTTAAGATGCCAATGAGCACAATGCTAAAAGATGCTAATGAGCACACATCTCATGATACTTGGTGATATGTTTGAGTTGCGATAAATCTGTAAATTTATGAATATCTTAATTCTTGATGGCTTCGTGTGAGTACATGCAAAGTTCTCTATAATATTTTTAGAATTGCATTTTCTTGAAGCTAATCGAAGATTCGCATGTGAGCACACTGAATAGATTGCTGGAAGTTTTGAAACTGAACATGTTTTAACTTGATATGCAATTAAACTCGTTCTTTTATCTTACAACATATGTTTGATTTCAAATGATTGATAAATTTGTGATATTTTACTCTGTAGAATTTAATTTGTTTAGTATTTAAAATTTTATATGTTTAGTTGTTTCAAAATTTACATTCAGTATATTTTTCTTTCTACATTAATTTCTGATCATTGTGTTCTCATAAATATATTTTAATGGGTTTATGCATTATTCAAGGGGGAGTGAACAAAGAGATGTATTTCAAAGATTATATCTGTTTTTGAGGGGGAGTGTCTGATTTTCTTTACATGAATGTTATCTCGAATTGTCTTATCTAATGCATTTGTGTAGGGGGAGTCAAAGGGCTTAACAAGGTAATTTTTTTTTCTAAGTCTACTTTGCGCTTCAGGCATGACACGCAAAGCTTGTTTTGCGTTTCCTTCATGAACCGCAAACCTTGCTTTGCGCGTCACATGTGAACCGCAAACCTTGCTTTGCGCTTCCTGCGTGGAACGCAAACCTCCTCTGTTTTCTCTGTTTCTTTGATTTTGCCGATCTTTCGCTGTCTCGTCTCGAACATTTGCATGACCAAGTTGATCAAGATCATCAAGGTCATGAGGGGGAGAAGTCAAGGAGAAGTTAAAGAGACAAAGAGCTCAAAAGATTATCTGCTGATCAAGATTCGTTCAAAGATTCTATTCTCTCAGCTACATCAAATTCTTTTGTTGTTCCTGCTCCGAACACCACGGTTCATTCAAGATCATTCAAAAGAGGTGTATCGTCTTGAGCTTAAGCAGCAAAGAAAATTTTCAATCTGCAAGATGCTGAGAAGAAATTTTTTTTAAAAGTCAGAAAGCTTCTGAAAGTCGCTTTGTTGGTCCGTGCTGTTATTGAAGATAATTTTTGAAGACCAAAGCACCAATGATTACTAAGGGGGAGATTGTTAGGTCTGATTTTATAGTAATCATTGTATTTATAGGACTTGGTCAACACTGTGTTTAGAGCTTATCAGTATTGTATCTGACCAAGGGTATTTAAGTCCCTTTGGTCTTTGTTGGTTGTTAGGATTCACACGCACTATTCAATACAATTCTGTTTTGCGCTCCTATTGTCTCTCTCTCTACTTTCTCTCTCTAAGGATTTAGAGATTCTTGCGTTTACAAAGAATTTAATTCACACACACTCAGAATCAATGCTAAAGAAGTTGCGGAAAAACACTTTAACACTAACAATCAATGAAATAATATATAAAACTCAAATCACAAGTTTATATTGATTCAACTTGATGATTACACACAAAACCTCAATCTGTTGAACAGGCTCAACAGACGTTCTATACTTCTCTATAGAAAGGATTCTATTGATCTTGAGGTTAATTCTCTCTAACAAAACGTATTGAATTGTTCTAAGCTTCTATCTTTTATGCTAAAACATCTACACTATATATACAAGACTGATTACAAGATAATAATCGAAATAAAATTGATCTTTAGTCCATAATTATCTCCTTTACTTTAGCTTCAATCTATACAGCTGTCTTCATTCCCATACGGAGTCTTCATCTCATAAGCAGCACTATCTTCATGAGCAGTATTAATTCTGAACTAGCAGTATTAATCTCATCAAGCAGTATTAATTTTGTCTCAACAGTATTAACTCATTCAAGCAGTAGTAATTGTGATCTGGCAGTACTAACTTCCTCAGGCAGTAGTAATAATCATGTCTAGCAGTAGTAACCATCCTTAGCACATTTCAGACCCAACAAGGCATGAGTGCCTTCTTGATGAGAGTCAGCTTCTTGTTGGGAATTGTGGAGCGGGGCTTCTTTTCCCAGCAATACTCCATATCATCCAGAAATTGAATGAGTTGAGCATCAGTAGGCAGGGCATCGAACCCACTCCTGGGTTTGTCAGGAAATCGAAGAGCCTTCCGTAAGCTGAAGGCACTTATCTTGTCCGGGCCTAATTCAGTGCTGAAAGAGATAGCAGGGACCTGTTCACTTTTCTTGTTGATGATGGAGGATTCTTCAGCGATGAACCAGAACTATTGAAGGAGAGTTTTTGAGGGCTTGGGATCAACAGTTAGGGAGTGAACAATGCAACATTGCTTCAGAAAATTTGCAGCATCCACAAGGTGTGGGTATTTGATTTCATCGAAATCCAGGAGTCCAAGATGGTTATTCTTGGGAATCTCGGAGTCAGTGAGAGCGAACTTAACGTTCTTGGAAGCGATGAGAGTAGATTGAGCCATTCTGAGTATGAAAAGAACAGAAGAGTAGAGAAAAAGATTTTAGTCTAAAAATAAAGGAGGTTTTACCAGTTTGTATATGAAGAAAGAAACATAGATGAAACCAACATATTTGAAGATTTAAAACAGAGTTTTTTAAGAAAAATATGAAGAACAGTAAGAAAAGCAAGGGTTTTTAAAGAATAAAATCAAGAAAAATGATTTTATAAGATAAAAAAAATCTCATAGAAGACCCATAATGATGGATTATAAATGGTATTCTATTAACAAGATTTAAATGGAAATAAGATCAAAGTAACCTGGTAATCTTGAATGAGGAAGATGCAGATGCTTGAGATACTTGAGAGAAAAAGCTTGCTCAAAAAGTTTTCCAGAAAGCGTAAAACGATAAGAATGGGAAAAACATTTTTTTTATACGTTTGAGGGAAGGAGAGAGAAAGAGAGGCGGGAAAACAAATGCTCATCATGACATGGACACGTTTGAAAGATTTGATTGGATGGAATGGAAACGGGCGAACGTGTCAGAGAGAAGCATGCCATGGACTGTCCGTTCAAATGACGTCATAGGAGAGAGAAAAGCGTTTCATTTGTCCTTTGTGAAAATATCGCTGAAGGAAAATGCAGCGATAGATTTTTCTTTTAAAAGAGAGCACTGATAAGAAATATCAGTGATAGAATTTTCTTTTCAAAAAGATTTTAATCATTTGAAGAAAATTTAGTGATTAAAGTCTATTTTGGAAAATGTCTTAACTGAATTAAGATTCAGCTGTAAAGATGAAGAGAACATACCTGAGAGTCAGAATTTTGATCAGAGATAAAGGGATAAAGGGGAACTTATCATCACTGTCATAATGTATGAACGCTGAAGATTTATTCTTCAAGATTCAGCATTCCAAGCTCACTGATGAGAAAGTTGAACCTTGTCTCATCAAGAGGTTTGGTGAATAAATCAGCAAGCTGATAGTCAGTGGGAATAAAATGAAGTTCAATATCACCATTCATCACATGATCTCTATGTGTTTTGTCTTTGAATGTAGCACTGGATTATTTGCTATAGCGATAGCACTAGTGCTGTCGCAATAGATGGGAATCTTTGATAGCTGAAGGTCATAATCTAATAATTGATTTCTCATCCATAAGACCTGAGCACAGCAACTTCCAGCGGCTACATATTCAGCTTCATCTGTGGAAGTGGACACTGAATTTTGCTTTTTGCTTTTAGAGTTACCAGTTTTCCTCCTAGGAGTTGACATCCACCAGTTGTGCTTTTTCTATCTAGTTTACAGCCTGCAAAATCACTATCAGAATATCCAGTTAGATCGAACCCTGAGTCTTTGGGGTACCAAAGATCGAGGTTAGGAGTTCCTTTCAGATATCTGAAAATTCGCTTAACAGCGATCAGATCGGATTCCTTGGGTTCAGATTGATAGCGTGCACATAAACAAGTAGAGTACATGATGTCAGGTCGGCTCGCTGTAAGATAAAGCAGGGAGCCTATTATTCCTCTATAGGCAGTGACATTAACAGGTTTTCCAGAATGATCTTTGTTAAGTGTCCGGGGAGGTGCCATAGAAGTTTTCATAGCTGAAGCTTGTGTAAGATCAAACTTCTTCAGCATGTCTTTAACATTCTTACCTTGGCTGATAAAAGTACCTTTGTCAGATTGTTTGATCTGAAGGCCAAGAAAATATGTCAGCTCACCCATCATACTCATTTTGTATTCTGACTTCATTCTTTCAGCAAATCGAGTACACAGAGATGGGTTAGTAGAACCAAATATGATGTCATCGACATATATTTGTACAAGAATTCTATGACCTTTTATCTTTCTGAAAAATAATGTATTATCAATTTTGCCACGTTCAAAATTTTCAGAGATAAGAAATGATGAGAGAGTGTCATACCAAGCACGAGGGGCTTGTTTTAGACCATAGAGAGCCTTATCCAATTTATAAACATAATTTGGATACTTAGGGTCATAGAACCCTGGAGGTTGTTCTACATAAACTTCTTCATTCAACTTTCCATTTAGGAATGCTGATTTTACATCCATTTGATACACAATGAAGTCTTTGTAAACTGCATAAGCTAAGAAGAGTTGAATTGCTTCGAGCCTAGCCACAGGGGCAAAGGTTTCATCATAGTCTTTGCCTTCCTCTTGTCTGTATCCTTGAGCAACAAGTTGAGTCTTGTTTCGGGTTACAGTTCCATGTTCATCTAATTTGTTTCTAAACACCCATTTGGTGCCTATAACAACTTTATCAGATGGTCTAGGAACGAGATTCCAAACTTTGTTACGAGTAAACTCAGTCAGCTCTTCTTGCATAGCGCTGACCCAGTTTGGATCTCTGAGGGCATCATCAACCTTCTTTGGATCTATTAAGGAAATAAAGTTGACAAAGAGACAAATATTACCTGAACTTTGTCGTGTCTGAATACCTGCATCGGGATCACCAAGGATTTGATCAATGGGGTGATCTCTGGTCCATCGCTGAGCAGGAGCATAATCACTGACTTCAGAGATTGGATCAACAATTGGGATGTTCACAGATGATGAAGCTTGAGGCTCATCAGCTATCAAGTGTTGAGTGTCAGACATAACATTGTTTTCTGAGAGGTGGTCGGATGAAGATGGTTCTGAGCGAAGAAGTGTGTTTAGAGGCTCTGCTGAGATCCATGAGTTGGATTCAGCGTTAGGAGGTATGATGTTTGGATCATCATCAGCAGCCGGAGGATTTGAATGCTGATGGTTTATGAAGAAAGGTTATGTTTCTCTGTAGTGAGAGAACATCCAAGCATTTAATTCTTCATTGTCAGCGATTGGTTTAGAGTTCGCTGAGCAAGTTTCATCAAAAGTGACATGAATTGTTTCTTCCACATATTGTCTTCTTTTGTTGAACACTCTGTAGGCTTTAGAGATGGAGGAATATCCTAGAAATATTCCATCATCAGCTTTTGGGTCGAACTTTCCAAGCTGATCTTTGTTGTTTAGAATAAAGCACTGACAACCAAAGATATGAAGAAAGCTGATAGAAGGCTTTATTCCATGAAAAAGTTCATAAGTTGTATTTCCGAATCGCTTTACTATCAGCGATCTGTTTTGAGTAAAACATGCAGTATTTACATCTTCAGCCCAAAATTGAGTAGGGAGATGAGAATCGCTGAGCATGGACCTAGCAGCTTCCATGATCGTTCTGTTTCTTCTTTCAGCGACTTCGTTTTGCTGAGAAGTTCTTACTGAAGAGAAATTATGAGACATTCCCTTGTTCTAAAAGAAATTGTTCAGAGAACTGTTTTAAATTCAGTTCCATGATCACTTCTTATCGAACGAACAGTAAGATTATTCAGCACTTCCATCTTTTTAACAAAAGATATTAGTTCTTCTAGAGTATCACTTTTGCAGCGAAGAAAGATAACCCAGGTGTAGCGAGAGAATTCATCTACAATGACAAGTGTATATTTCTTTCCAGCTATTGATTGGATATTGACAGGGTCAAACAAATCCATATGTAAAAGCTGAAGAGGATTTGTCACTGAGGAAATTTGTTTAGACTTGAAACTAGCTTTTGTCTGTTTTCCTTTTTCACATGCTGAGCAGAGAGATTCTTTAGCATATGAGTGCTGAGGAAGACCAGAAACCAGTTCCTTAGAAGAGAGAGAATTTAGGGTTTTGAAGTTTAGATGAGAGGGCCTTTTGTGCCATAGCCAGTTGATATCAGAAGAGGCTTTTGAGAGAAAACATACATTCTCAGTGGTAGTAGAGTCCATGTCTATTACATAGACATTTTCTTTACGATAACCTCTGAGTGCAAGTTCTCCTTTCTCATTCACCACTGAACATGCTTTCTTTGTAAAGTGAACTTCAAAGTCTTTGTCACATAGCTGACTGATGCTCAGAAGATTGTGCTTCAGTCCATCTACATAAGCGACTCTTCTGAAGGTAGTTGTCCCATTGCTGAGGACACCAAACCCTCGGGTATATCCTTTTCCATTTCCACCAAAGGTCAGGGAGGGACCTTTCTTTTCCTTGTATTTAGTGAGCAAGTCTTTTTGTCCAGTCATATGACGAGAATATCCACTATCGAGATACCAGATACCCTTTGATCCCTACAAACATAAGGAAGATTAAGCTTTCTTTGGTACCCACTTTTGTCAGGATCGAATTCTCAACAAGAATTAATTCTCAGAAACAATATCAAAGAAGTTTGCGGAATAACACTTTGATATTCAATGAAATATTAAATCAATACAGAAAATATGAGGAACAAACTGTAAACTTGTATTGAATGCTTTGAAGTTACAGGATTACACACTCAACCTCAATATTGATGAACAGGCTCAACAATACGAATTCTACTTCTCTAGAATTAGGATCTATGCCTTGAGGTTGATTTCTCTCTTGAAAAACAATTATCAAAAGTTATGTCTATCTATTCTAAACATTCTATACATATACAGATAAAAAGATAATTACAAAGAATAAACAAATCTTCAGTATATCTTCCATGTATATCTTCTAAGTATATCTTCAGTATATCCAGCTGTAGTACTTTCCATCCGGATCTCTTTAGCAGCACTAATAATGCTCAGCAGCATTAACTTCATCTACCAGCATTAACTGCAAGCAGTACTAACCACTAGCAGTACTAACTAGCTAAGCAGTACTAACTTTGTTCAAGCAGTACTAACTTTAACTAGCAGTAGTAATTCTACTAGCAGTAGTAACACTTAGCAGTATTAATCTTCAACTTGTTCTGGCAGTAGTAACTACACTTAGTAGAATCTTCAGTTCCCAACAATCTCCCCCTAACTTGACTTTTAGAAGAGAAGTCAAGTTCTTCAGATATTCTTCCAGATGCTCTTTTTGATGCTCCCAAAACTTCCAAGATCATGCTCCTAAGTCTGGATTCAGTCCCAAACTCTGATTGATTATCCTCTGAATTAGATACTTGGCCATTTCTGAATTTGGTGCACAACCCAACTTCTTCTTTAGCATGGCATGAACCTTCAGTCTGGTGTGATTATATACTCTATCCACTAGGAAGTATTCTGTGTGATTTCTATCCAAAGTCACTGCATATACTCCACTAGTTTCATATAGAGTCCAACTTGTGACTTCTTTAAACACACTCTTGATGACCTGGTCCACTTCTTCAGGTTTGAACATCATGCATAGATACTCCATCACCAGTTTTGTAAGAGAAATTCCTGGAGTATTCAGATGATCTGCATACAGCTGAATTCCTATGTCAAACATCTCTTCTATATCAGATCTAGAGCATGTTCTGACAATCTTGACCCAAGTGTTGAATACTTCATACTTATCACCCTTCCTCTTGAGTCTGATGTAATCTTTCCCATCCATTGTTAGTACATCCCAGTGAATGATCTCAGGTGGCTTAACTCCAACAGGTTCTGCAGAAATTGGTTCAGGCACTTTGTCCATCACTACCATATATAAGCTTACATCATCTTTGATTGATGACCCTTGCTGACTTGATGACTCAGGTGCCACTTCTTCTTCAGCAACATTTTGTTCTTCTTCTACTCTAGGCTTCTTATCTTTCTTTCTTTTGGCCATCATCTTGGTTCTTTTCAAAGTCTTTTGAACCTGTACTAGAGTAGCTTCCTTCTTCTTTTCTTCCTTTTCCCTTGCCATTTCTTTGATAGGAGTTCCCTCTTCACTTTCAGGGAATGGTTGATTCATATCTATATCATTACTCTCCTTGGCCTTCTTTTCAAGCTCTACTCTTTTCTTTTCATTGCTCTTCAGATTCCCCATTTCTTTTTCATAGAGCTCTCTGATTTGATCAAAACTCATCTTCACAAACATTTCTTTCTTTACCCCAATTGCACTCCTCAAGAAAGTTATCATTTTGTTTCTTTCCTGAGTGGCAAGGTAAGTTTGTGAAGGTCTTCTTTTCTTTGCACTTGTATTAGCCATCATAGCCTTTCTCAGACTTATAGCCCTTTGTTTAGCCTTTTCAGTTTCAAGCCCCTTTTGATAAGCTTTATTTAGCTCAGCAGCTAAAGCCTTTGCCATTTCCCTGTCCTTCTCCACCTGAGCTCTTTCTTCTTTTTCCATCTCCTTCTGCATTTTCCTTGCTAAAGCTTCATCTGATTCAACCAACCTTTGCTTCTTGATTGGTTGATCAGATTCCACTATCTTTTCTTTTCCCTTATTCTTTGATTCTGCAGCTTTGTCTTTCTGTTCTGATTTTCTGTCTCTCCCTTCATTTATGACCACTCCCTTTGCTTTGGGAGTGTCATTCTTAGCTTTGATTAGCACTTCAGCTACTTCAATTTCTGTTGGTGTTAACTCTGTTACTGCTGCTTGTGAGATTTCAGCAGCATTAACAGTTTCTGCTTCCTTCTCCCCCTCAACTTCAACTCTTTCTTTATCAATCTCCCCTTCCCTTGATGCTTCTTCCATGTTGATCTCCCCCTTTTTGGGAGCATCAGTCACTGGTTTCCTCCTTCTGAGCACAAATTGTTTCTTCTTCTTTTGCAGAATCAGTTTCCTTACCATTTGTTTCAACTTGATGATTTGTTCTTGTTGTGACAGTACAATGAGTTTTAGCTCTTCTATATCTTTGCCCTGTTTGAGTACATCCATGTTGATGTTGCCCATTGCCTCCATCAATTCATCATAGTTATATCTGTCCTCACCTTCTCCAGGAGTGTTACCCCCTATTGAAGGATCATTGGATCTTTTAGTAGTGGAAGTCTTCTGCCTAGCAGAAGCACTATCCACCCCTGTGGTTTCTTGGCACCAGGGACCTTCAAATGATTGCTCATTCAAAGTTGCCATGGGGGAGGTCTTATTGATGTTACCACTTTCCTCCTCTGTGCTAGCAGGAGTAGTGGCAGCCTCATCACCCATATGCTCTACCTCCTCCTCAGAGAGCACCTCCTTTGGGTTGGGAGACACCCTTGTGGTTTCCCTTTGGATATTCTCTAGGGGAGAATTCTCCCTTAGAGGGCTTAAAGGTTGTGTGGGTGATGGTACAAGAAGGGAAGGAGCCTTCTTTACCTGTTTTCTTTGATAAGTTTGGGTAATTGGAGAGGTTGGTTTTGTAAGAATGGACTGGGGAATTGTTTTTGAGTGAGAAGGTTGGGCTTGGCTAGCAGTGGGATGGTCTAATGAGGGCCTTGACCCTGCTGCCATACCTTCAGTGTTTTGGGACACCACCATCATTGTAGAGAACAATGGGGTGTCAACTCCTTCCGAGTCCCCAGCAGATCTTCTCATATTTGAGAAAACCTTGCCTTTTGGGGGTTTAGGTACATATACCCCAACAGGTTGAGGTATATCCGTCAATTCATGGTTAATTACTTCCTGAACAAATCTGGGATACATAAAGAAACTCTTTTTGTTTCCCATATTTGATACAAGATCACTGAAAATCATCTTTGAGAAATTGTACCTTCTGGATGTAGCCAAGCATACCAAAGCATATGCAATTGGACTGCTGAACTCACTCCATCCAGTGGTCTTTTTGGAGATGCAATGCATCAGGGTATGAACAAGAAAACGCCATTGGGGTGAAAACTTTGCTTTTGAGAATTTGAAAACACGCAATGGGCCTCCATACCCCATTCTAGTAAGATTAGAAAACAGTTCATCATTAGAGATAGACATTATACCAGAGGCATCGTCTAGACGTAGACTGATGCGAATGACTTCTTCAGTAACTGTAAGTGAGTGATCACAGATTCTTGTCTTGATCATTTGCACACCATTTTCCACAACAATGGTTGCATTAGCCCAGAACTGCCTTTGGTGCTCAATGTATATTGTAGGTGATACAGTAAGAGCATGAGCAATGTGACTTGACTTGAGGAAATCCACAATCTGATGAAATCCTGAAGCTTGCTTTGGCTTTTGTAGCATCGCAATCTCGTTGTGCTCGTCGATGAATGTCATGGATGCCATTGATCGTAGTGAACACTTGCCTGAAAACTTCGAACTTGAGAGAGAAAAGGTTTTGAGCGCAAGAGAACAGTATGCAAAGAGTCGTTATGAACTTTTAGGCGGGCAAAAAGTATTTATAGTATTCGGAATATAAGCAGTATTAACCTAGAGCAGTATTAACTAACTAGCAGTATTAACCGCGAGCAGTATTAACCACGAGCAGTATTAACTGAACTAGCAGTATTAACTACTAGCAGTATTAACTAACTAGCAGTATTAACCGTGAGCAGTATTAACCGCGAGCAGTATTAACTGAACTAGCAGTATTAACTACTAGCAGTATTAACTAACTAGCAGTATTAACCGTGAGCAGTATTAACCGCGAGCAGTATTAACTGAACTAGCAGTATTAACTACTAGCAGTATTAACTGAAAGCAGTATTAACCACTAGCAGTATTAACCACAAGCAGTATTAACTAGACTTACTCCTTTTAAACTTGCTAAATACTGAGTACTGCTATGCATATCCTGAAAAGAAGATTAGTAACACCAAGAATAAAAATATACAGGTATAAAACCACTTTTTGAGAAGAAGATTATTCAGAGTTTATCATTCCCACACTTGTTACCAAGAAAGTGAATCTACCCACATCAAAAGCTTTAGTGAATAGATCAGCAAACTGATTATCAGTGTGAACTTTGACAACTTGAATAAGTTTCTTTTCATTACAATCTCTTATAAAGTGATACCTGATTTCAATGTGCTTTGTCTTTGAGTGCTTGACTGGATTATTTACAATGCTAATAGCACTTTTGTTGTCAATAAAGATTGGAGTGTGTAGAAAGGTTACCCCATAATCCAGCATTTGATTCTGAATCCATAAGACTTGAGAACAGCAACTTGCAGCTGCTATGTACTCTGCCTCTGTTGTAGATGTGGATACTGTGGTTTGTTTCTTGCACTGCCATGAGACTAGTCTAGCACCCAAAAACTGACATCCTCCAGAAGTAGATTTTCTGTCCAAGTTTGCCCCACCTAGATCACTGTCTGAGTATGCTATTAGGTCAAAAGGTGAGTTATGAGGATACCAAAGTCCCAATCTGGGTTGCCCTTTGAGATATCTGAATATCCTCTTAACAGCTTGAAAGTGAGATTGCTTTGGCCTAACTTGAAATCTTGCACATACACAGACTGGAAACATAATATCTGGCCTTGATGCTGTGAGATACATGAGAGAGCCAATCATGGATCTATAAAGATGCACATCCATATCCTCCCCCTCAAGATCTGCTGTGATCTGCTTGTGTGTTTCCATAGGTGTGCTGGCAGGTTTTGATTCTGAGAAACCAAACTTGGTTAGAATATCCTGCACATACTTGGATTGACATATAAAAATGCCATCTGACTTCTGTTGAACTTGGAGTCCAAGGAAGAAAGTAAGTTCCCCCATGGAACTCATTTTGAACCTTTGATGCATTAAATCCTCAAACTCCTTGCACATGTTGTTTCTTGTAGACCCAAAAATAATGTCATCAACATAGATTTGGACCAGCAAGATATCCTTCTTCTTTCTTTTGATAAATAGAGTCTTATCAATGACTCCTCTTTCAAAGTCATTTTCCAAGAGATAGGATGACAGGGTGTCATACCATGCTCTTGGGGCTTGATGTAGTCCATAAAGTGCTTTCTTTAATTTGTATACTCTGTCTGGATAGCTTGGGTTTTCAAACCCTGGTGGTTGACAGACATATACTTCTTCTTCAATTGACCCATAGAGAAAAGCACTTTTTACATCCATTTGGTAGACTTTGAAGTTCATGTAAGAAGCATAGGCTAGGAATAGTCTGATTGCTTCTATCCTAGCTACAGGTGCAAAAACTTCTTCATAATCTATGCCCTCTTCTTGAGTGTAGCCTTGAGCTACCAGCCTTGCTTTGTTTCTTATAACAATACCTCTTTCATCTCCCTTGTTTCTGAAGATCCATTTTGTGCCAATTGCTCTGTGACCTTTAGGAAGGTCTACTAGATCCCACACATCTTGTAGCTTGAACTGTAACAATTCTCTTGCATTGCTTCTATCCAGCTAGATTCTTTCATAGCATCATGTGCCTTTTTAGGCTCAAGCTGGGATAGAAAACATGAGAGCACTGTATGCTGTTGATCTTGCATTTCCTGAAGCCTGCTTTGATGTCTAGTCATCATGGGAGAAGAGACATCACCTATTATCAACTGTGGAGGATGATTCTTTTGAACTCTTGTGTTATGACTAGGTTCTACATTCAGTCCATCCTCTAGATTAGAGTCATGCAATTCAACTGAAGTGTCTTCAGATGTCACTTCTGATTCTTGAGTCTCCTCATCTCTAGTGTCTTCTTCACTCTGACTTGGTTCAGTAAATGATTCCTTTTCACAGTCTTCAATTACTGTGGGTATGGGAAAAATCACAGATTTAGATATACTTTCTTGAACTTGTGTGATCTCTGATTCTCCACCACCTGTTCCTGTATACTCATTACTAAATCCAAAAGAGTTAGTTAGTGAATCAATGTCAAATAGCCACTGAGGTCCAGACCCAACAGGATTTGGTGTGTTCTCATTGCATTTGACATTGTCACTTTCTTCAATTATTCTAGAAGAAGAGTTAAAAACTCTGTAGGCCTTACTCTGAGATGAATATCCAACAAGAAATCCATCATCTGCTTTGCTATCAAACTTACCTAAGTGAGATTTGGTATTTAGAATTGTACAAGGACACCCAAAAGATTTGAAGAAACCAATAAAAGGTTTTCTTTGATTTAAAAGCTCATATGGGGTCTTGTTCTTTTGCTTGACCACTAGAACTCTGTTTTGGACATAACAAGCAGTATTAACTGCTTCAGCCCAGAATGTAAATGGCAATTTTGAATCAGCCAACAGAGATCTAGCAACCTCTATTAGTGTCCTATTTCTCCTTTCAGCAACACCATTCTGTTGAGGAGTCCTAGGAGCACTATATTGTCTCTCAATACCTTTTCCTTCACAAAAAGTGTTTAAATCATGATTTTTAAATTCAGTTCCATTATCTGATCTAATGACTTTTACTCTTTGATTAGTTTGGTTTTCAATTCTTAGAATAAAGGATTTGATAAGACCACTTGTTTCATCCTTAGTCCTTAGAAAATATACCCAAGTAAATCTGGAGTAATCATCAACAATAACCAAGCAGTAAGATTTCTTGCCTATACTCATAACATTTGTAGGACCAAACAGATCCATATGCAATAACTGGAGACAAGAAGAAACAGAATTTAACTCTTTGGTCTTATGAGAAGTTTTGTGTTGTTTGCCTTTAAGACAAGCAACACAATGATCATCACATGAAAAGACTTTTGAAGGTAAACCTCTTACAAGGTTATTTTTAACAAGATTGTTCATAGTCTTGAAATTCATGTGACACATCCTTCTGTGCCAAAGGGAGGATTCATCTATAGAAGCTTTTGAAACAAGACAATTTAAAGATGAATCACTATCAACATTGTCCAAATCAAGACAGTAAACATTGTCCTTCCTTGGAGTTCTAAGTAGTATCATGCTTTCATCAACTACCTTGAACCCTGGAGCAAGAATCATACACTCAGTATTAGTAAATAATATACTATGTTGTTTGTCACAAACCTGTGATACACTTAACAGGTTGTACTTTAATTGATCAACATAGTAGACATCCTCAAATGTCATCTTACCTTTGGTGACATTACCTTTTCCACTTATCTTACCACCAGTAAGATTGTCTCCAAATGCAACATGTCCTCCATTAATTTGCTTGAAATCCTGAAGGCATGACATGTTGCCAGTCATGTGCCTAGAGCAACCACTATCAACATGCCATATGCTCTTTCCCTTGAGCTGTTGGTTGCCCTTCACATTAAATAAATCAATTAGTATGATTGGGGACCCAAGCCAAAGTGATCTTGGGTCTTCCTTTCTCATCAAAGTATTTACATTCCTTTTTAATGAGGTTTTTAAACTCAGAGCACTCTTTATTAGAGTACTTTGTCAATATGATTGGCTTAGCAGAATCAACACTGGAAGCAGTACTAACCTTAGAAGTACTAACAGAGTTAGCAGTACTAACAGGTGTAGCAGTACTAACAGTTTTAGTGCTTTTAGGAATCCACATATTGACACTTTCTTTAACAGAATACTTTTTCTTCATGTGGCTTTTAGTTTTAACAGTTTTCTTAGCCACATGGTTCTTTTCAATTTTCTTATAACCAAAGGGTTTTTGCATGGATCTTTGGAAATTCATTCTTTGGTTCATAGGATTGAAATAACAGAATTTTGCAAGATGATTCAATTTGCCACAGATAAAGCAAGGTTTTGGTCTATTGATTTTACTCAGATCAACCCCTTGTTTATGTGCCCATTGATTATTCCAGTTTCTTTGATTTCCTCTCTTTTTGTCCTGTTTTTGGGGCTCATTCTTCTTACAAGTACACAGTTTGCAAGGACCTGGATTCACAACTGTGGTCTGTTTATAATGGACCTTACCAGACTTTTCCTCTGTCTTCTCTATGTTCTTGGATTTGATCCAAGCCCTTCCACAATCCTCATTGGTGATAATGTTGTTTTCTATAGAAGTCTCACCACTCACCTTGTTCTTCTTACTCTTGCCAACCTCTTTCTCAGTCTTATCCTCAACAATTACCTCATCTAAGGGATCTATTTCAGTGGCTCCCTCAGGCAAGTCCTTCCTATCTTTGGTGTCTAACAGGTCTGAAGTAGGAGGAATGTAATTGTTGTTATATGGTGGAGGTGTGGCATTATACCCAATTCCTCTTCTTAATTTATCATGAATCTGATTTTGCAGTAAGGAGTCCATTGCTTTAGAAGCATTGGAAAACTTTTCTACATCAAGCTTAACCTTGGTTAACTCCTCTTTCAGTTTTTCACTCTCCTCTTTAGATTTGGTCAGTTTAAGTTCTAAATCCTTTTTCTCCCACTGCCAGTAATTAGTGTCATATGAGTGTTGTAGTTCATTGGCTTGAAAACCTTTGATTTGATCTTCAAATCTCTCTACTATCCTCACATAGTCTTTTATATCCTTTTCTAATCTCTTCAGGTCATCACTCATCTTCTGATTGTGATCCCTGTACCTTTTAACAGTGTCTATGCAAGTTTTAGAGCAGAGATTAGAACTTACCTCAGATGGGAGATCAGATACTTTAGCCATAAGAGCTTGATTCTGAATAGCTTCTTCTGCTTGATCACTCCAATCAAACCCCATTCCTTGTTGAGAAACAAGGGCTTGAGCAGAGTTTCTGTTGTTATTGAAGCTTCCAGATTGAGCTTGTTGATGGTTGTTGTTGTGAGACATTCCACTTCTGCATTCTCTAGCAAAATGTCCCTTCAGATGGCATTTGTAGCATTCTACCTTTGATTTATCAAACCCTGCTCCATCTTCTCTTCTTTGTGAGAAGTTGTTTCTTCCAGTCCTCTTTATAAACTTCTTAACCCTCATGGAGAGCATGGCCATCTGCCATTTAATATCCATCTCTTCCAGATCATCAGGATGAAGTTGTTCTAAGTCATCATTGATCAAAGAAGAATTTCCATGATTAGAAAGAAGAGCTTCAAATACATAATCAGTGCCTTTATCTAGATTTGATCCATTAGCAGCATTAACTGATTCAGAGTTAGCAGTAGAATCAATTGATGCTGATAGGAGTGCAGCATTATGAACATATCCAGAAGGCTTCTTCTTTGCCTCCACCTCAGCTTCAAATACTCTAAGATCATTGTACAGATCATCAAGTTCTTTGTCTTCCAACTGATCATTCTGTCTGAATGACACAGTGTACATGGTCCATTCATCTCCAAGGGACCTTAAGAACTTTCTGTTCACATCATCTTGATCAATCTGTACTCCCATAGTAGCTAATTCACCAATTAGTTTATTAAACCTGTCAAAAGTTTGAGTCATGGACTCATTCTTAGTTGAGATGATGTTTTCATACTGTTGTTTTAAGATTGCCTTTTGATTTCTCTTGGTACTTTTAGTACCTGAGAATCTCTTCTCTAGAGCATTCCAGAGCATCTGTGCATCAGTACAATTGCAGAATTGGTGTTGATACTCATTTGGAATGGCCAAGAGCAGTGTGCTCAAGGCTTTCATCTCTGTCTGTCTTGATTTCCTGTCTGTATCTGTCTTTGGAGGAGTTCTTTTGCCATCTTCACCAATCTTTCCTCCATCAGATGGGCCATTCTCAATGATGTCCCACATAGAGTAATCTGTGAGGAGAATATATTGCTTGATTCTGATTTTCCACATGTCAAATTCATTGGATCTGAGCATTGGAACTTTTGAGACCAAAGTACTGCTTGATTCTGTAAGATTTTCCATGATGAATAACTGTTTCTGAGAGAATTTAGCTCTGATACCACTTGTCAGGATCGAATTCTCAACAAGAATTAATTCTCAGAAACAATATCAAAGAAGTTTGCGGAATAATACTTTGATATTCAATGAAATATTAAATCAATACAGAAAATATGAGGAACAAACTGTAAACTTGTATTGAATGCTTTGAAGTTACAGGATTACACACTCAACCTCAATATTGATGAACAGGCTCAACAATACGAATTCTACTTCTCTAGAATTAGGATCTATGCCTTGAGGTTGATTTCTCTCTTGAAAAACAATTATCAAAAGTTATGTCTATCTATTCTAAACATTCTATACATATACAGATAAAAAGATAATTACAAAGAATAAACAAATCTTCAGTATATCTTCCATGTATATCTTCTAAGTATATCTTCAGTATATCCAGCTGTAGTACTTTCCATCCGGATCTCTTTAGCAGCACTAATAATGCTCAGCAGCATTAACTTCATCTAGCAGCATTAACTGCAAGCAGTACTAACCACTAGCAGTACTAACTAGCTAAGCAGTACTAACTTTGTTCAAGCAGTACTAACTTTAACTAGCAGTAGTAATTCTACTAGCAGTAGTAACACTTAGCAGTATTAATCTTCAACTTGTTCTGGCAGTAGTAACTACACTTAGTAGAATCTTCAGTTCCCAACAACTTTTCAATGGGTCCGTTAGAGTTAGTGGAGATGAAAGGTTCAGTAATCTTCATAGCAGATGAAGATTCAGCTTCAGTGGTGACTTTCACCTTGGTTAATTTTTTAATCTTAGTGGTATTCTTCACCTTGGTCAATTTTTCAGCTTTGGTGACCTTCTCAGCCTTGGAGGTATTCATCTTCACTTTAGCTATTTTATCAGCTTTAGTGGCAGTTGGACATTTGCTTGCGATATGGTCAGTAAATCCACAATGATAGCATTTTATATAATTAAAAGTGGTTTTAGGACCAGGAGTGAAAGGTTTTGAGAATTTGAGATGAGTAGGTCAGCTCCAAGAATGCTTTTCTCAAGAGATCTGGGAGGAATTTTTATTTCTTCAGATCTCTTAGGTTTAAGATCAGATCAATCTTTAGCTTTGGAGGACATAGATCAAAGATTTCTATCATAGAGTTAGAAGATTGATTCGCTGAGGGTTTAGAAAGAACTTTCAGCTTTGCTTTCTTGGAAGCCTTCTGAGGATTAAGAATGGATTTTCCTTTATCTGTAGACTTAAAGCCTTTGGATATTTCCTCAGGGATGGTATTAGAAGAAGAAGAAGAGGGAAAAAACTGATTATAAGAAGTGTCAGAGATAGAAGTGACAAATGTTCCAAACTTAAGCATGGAAATATCTTTTTTAGGTTCATCCCGTGGTTTCCAAAAACCAAGACCGGTTCTATCACCGTCAGGAGTTTGAGCATTTATTATCTCAGTGATTTTTGTTGATGATTTGCACCATTTTTCAACAGTGTCCTTTTCTGTATTTAAGGCAGCGATGGCTTGTTCTCGTTCAATGCTGATGATTTCATTTACAATGACTTGATCTTTCAAACTTTCCTCTAAAAGAGTCAGTTATTTTGATCTTTTCATGACATTTCTGTAGTTGTTCAGTTAAATCAATGTTTTTGTTCTCCGCTAGAGATTTGTCGTTTAGAGCATTGTAAAGATCAATTGTCATCACGTCAACGGCGCGACTTCTCTCTTCTTCAAGTAGAGAGGGATTAGTAGAGATAGATACCTGAGATGATATATAGCTCATAGAAGTTTCATCTAGTTCTTCCACTTCTTCTTTAATCTCAGCCATAAGGCAAAGATTAGCGACTTCTTCTTCATCATAACTTGATTCTTCTGATTCAGCAATGAGACCTTTACCTTTTTGCTTATAGCTTTTCAGCTTTTGATATTTATCTTTTAGCTTTAGGTATTTGTCATCGCTGGATCTTCTCGAGGTAGAGGGTTTGAAGACTTTCTTCGACCTGCACTCACTTTCAAAGTGTCCAATCTTTTCGCAGTTATAACAAGTAGCACTAGCCTTATCAACAGGGGTTGATTTTGGCTTGTCAGTGAGGGATAGAGGCTTATTTCTTCTGAAATTGCTCTTTCTTGCAAATCTATTAAAAGAGTTTGTCAAGAGTGCTAAGGATTCATCAAACTCTGAAAGATCAGTGTCTGATAGATCCTCAGTTTCAGAATCTAACTCGGTGATATTGAGAGTAGATCGCTGAGATGGAATTATTTCTGAAGAGACTAAAGCAACGGGAGTGCTTTTGGAGTCTTTAGAATCTTTTATAAGATTATTCTTCAAGAGATTTGATTGCTCATAGTTGAGTAATATTCCATACAAAGTGCTAAGAGAGAGAGAATTTAAGTCTTTTGTCAGCTTGAGACATATTGAATAACTGTCCGAGCATTCAGGAAGACATTCCAAGAATTTTGTTAGGACCTCAGAATTAGAATAGGTCCTACCAACTGTTCATAGATCAATGATTAATCAGTTAAATCGCTGATGAACATCAGAGAGAGATTCATTCTTACCAGCGATGAAACTTTCATACTGTCTTACCAAGTTAATCTTTCGAGAGTCTTGGATTTCAGTGGTGCCTTCATATTGAACACATATGGTTTCCCACATTTCTTTAGAAGTTTTAAAATGCATGATGGAATGGAAAACTTCATCAGGCAAGTCCATAGAGATAATAGTCTTTGCTCTTGCATTGATACCAACTTTCTTTTTGTCTTCATCACTCCATTGTCTGATTTCCTTAACAACATAACGTTCAGGAACAAATGGAGTGGTGGAAGTAGCTGGAACGGCAGATATGATTTGGACAGGTTCATAGGTCCATTTGTTATGTATTCAGGTATGGTAGGATCTGCACCTTCTAGAAATAGCATCATTCGATTTTTCCACAGAGAGAAGTTATCTCTGCTAAATCGAGGGGGTTTAGAAAGTGAACCATTATCATAGTAATTTGTGTTTGTGTTAAGTGCCATTATAGAATAGCAAGGAAGAGAATAAAGCAAGATCTTGTTTATCAGATTAAACAGTCTGCTCTGATACCACTTGTTGGTCCCAGAGGTGCTTAACAAGTTTGTAGAAGGGGGGGGGTTGAATACAAACACAGTAATTAAAGTTTAATAAATTGTTTATTGATAAATCAAAACACAATTTACAAGTTTGTTGCGGAAAAGATTAAGACAGACTTAATCTAAACAAACTTAAGAAATACTAAGATGGTTGCACAAGAACTTAGAAAACAAGGGTTTCTATATAAGTTGAAGAAAGAAGTACACCCTCAGATGGAGAGGTGATATTTCTATTTATACCCTATGCATTAAATGCATGGCAGGGTACTTTACATGTGTCATCCAGTGATTGGTTTGGGAGTCTGACTTTTGTGAGACATGCTTTCGGCCGTATCATGAACAGTGTAGATGTCAGATTTATTGTACAACTTGTGGCAGAGGGATGTCCATTCTGACACATCGTACTGGTTGTGTAAGGTAAGACAAAAGGAAACTTGAGTCATAAGCTTCGTGATCATTTGAGCGCTGAGTATCTCTTTCTTCAGAGATACAAAGAGTTCAGCGATCGCTGAAGCTTTTCCTCATGTTCCTTCGCGTATAAGTAGATTCGTCTTTGCTTCACTGATATCCGCATCAGATCACTAGTAGACTTGTCTTTGTTCAGCAACTTTGTCTTTGATTCAGCTATGAACATCTGTTGACGCGAAACTTGTCTTTAGGGATTACGTTACTGTTTATATCAGAAACTATCAACGATAACTGAACAGACTCAGTCTGATCGCTGATAGTGAAACACTAATACATAGAAATGTTTTTAAAGAAGACTATCAGCGATAACTGAACAGACCCAGTCTGATCACTGATGGTGAAACACTAATACATATTAAACGTAATTTTCACTAAGTATAGTAGAGGGTCGTTATCAAATCACTGAGAGAGCTTGGATCAACAAAACCTGCATCTTCAGGTGTACCATGGGATAGAAGATTGGATAATAGCATGGATTTGAGCTTGGAGGTTGACAGTCGCAGCTGAACTGGTGCAGGAGGTGGTGGTGACGGTGCTGAAAGAGGAGCTTCAGTTACTGGGGATTTGCCTTTCAGCATTTAGAGAACCGTTTGTTGGAACTCCTCAGCTGATTGGCTCTGTTGATCAAAGTGGCGTGAGATGGATCCATCGATAGCTTGCAAAGCTTGCTGCAATAGTTTCGGTGTAAGAGAGGAGGGTAAGCTAACACCTGGGTCACATAGACTTCCAGTTGGGTTAACGACTGTTGAAGTCGTACCGCTACGTTCACAGCTGGCGTGAAGATAGCTGTGGTAGGACTTCCGACCAATCCTCGTGGAGCACCGCTGGTGGGTGTCACTATAGTCGTTCCGGTTGAGCCACACAGACTAGCAACTATAGACTCAGTATGTGTTCTAAAGTGTATAGGATCTAGACTCAATATGTGCTCAAACGAAGTCGATGGTCGGGGCTGGGGCCTATCTTGTTCAATACCTTGACTCTCCAAGTGAGAGCTAGGTAGCATATGTGCTATATCCCCGTGAATATCTGAAACAACCATCTTTTGTGAGATGGTTGAGTGGATGGGTGGGGTTTGTGCTTGTGTCGCTGGGTCCACGACGTCTTCTTTAATGCCTCGTCCCAACACATGGGAGTTGACAGTAGATGTGGCTACCCGTCTCGATTTGGCTATGATACTCGAACACTCCTGATTTTTCTTATTGCGCCTTTCCTTCACACATTCACTCTCATTTTTATTTTGCATTTTTGACTAAAACTCCCTCCGCTCTCCTTATGTCTCCAGAGTTGGGTTGGGAAAGGGAAGGTGTGGGGGTAGGATGGTTTGAAGATGTGGGAGAGGTAGGTTGAGGTGAGGTGGGTGTTGGAGATAGGGTGACGGTGAGGGTGGTTGGGATTGGGGAGAGGAATGGGATGGTGAGTTTGGTTTGGGGGAGGGTTGAGTGGAGGAGATATGAGATGGGCAATGACCGATAGGTACGAAACAAAATTGGTTGCGGTCGTTGTCCTATTCGGTGGAGGATGAGGAAGAGCCCGATGAGTTATGACTCTGTGATGTGTTACTCACAGTACCGGCTATGGTTGGGTCGTGGGAGACCGGTACATCATGGAGTGTATATGAAGTATCAGGCTCAGTTGGTCTTACCCTACTAGCAGTAGTTTGGTTGTCCATGGCACCTCCCACGCCAGAACCCCTCACGATTTTTACTCTCGTCGCACCCTGTCCGGAAGTCCCTACGTTCCAAACATTTGGAAGTTTCACTCTGGGACCCTGACGACGCTCGAGTTGTACTCCCTGGGTAGGCCCTGCCGGTGTTGGCCGAACCACATGAGCTTGTTGGTCTAGAATTTGCCTATAAGCTACCACACTAGGTGTCGTGGGACGAGCATATGCTAGTAAGGCAATTGGTATACGCATCAGGTCAATATTGGTTTTCTCTTTTGGCTCGTTGACAATTAGGCGCATCTTGTGAGGAGTACATACCTGATGAGACCTCCGTCGTGGAATGTGGGGGTTGCTGGTCAGCAATCTATCGATGGCAAGCTGTAGAAACCTCATGTACGGAATGAAATTTCGTCGGTTGCCATTGTTCTTATCTCGAACAGTCTGAATCAGCTCATTCCAGATAATGCCAGCGTAGTCGATATGTCGATGATAAGCGACAGCATGGAAGAGGCGTAGGAAGTTGTCGCTGCACCATTCGATACATTTTGTCCTTGTCGAGACGCAGCGGGTGAGTATAGTTGTTAAAGAACATATTTATTGGATTCAAGATCATAATTATCTGAAGATGGAAAACTGAAGTCAAAGTTGATAAAGTCGTCTCAATAAATAGTGTAGGGTCCTTTTGTAATAAATAGTCAAAGTCTGTTTACGTATTTTATTTATTAGTTTTATTTGTAGTTAAATAAGTTTAGTTTGTTTTGTTGTTGGGCCCAAGCAAGGCAAGCCCATTAGGCTAATTAGCCTAATTATAAATTAGATTAGGTTAGTGTTATTTAGAGGTGAGAGATTAATTAGAGATATTCATTATTGAGAGGAGGCTATGGTTTTTGTGGTGCGCCGTGAACAGAAGAAAAACAAAGAGAAAGGTTGATTTCTTGTCAAGAACAATTGTAATTGTCTACTTAATCAATATCAGGTTTAAATTATTGTGTTAATTACTTGTTTGCTTAATTGAATGATTACGTATTGGGACACACAATTGGTATCAGAGCTAGTACAGATTGAATTGAATTTTTGTTTTTCGGTTCTGTTATCTGTCAAAGATTCAAAAATTTTTATTGTGTGATTGGTAATCAAGTAATTATTAATTGATTTGTGATCGGTTTGATTAATATCTTGGTTGGGTAATGTTTGTTTTGAGTATTGAATTGAATTTGATTGATTATTTGGTAAATTTGAATCTGTTCGGTCGTCACGAGCACAGTACTGTCCAATTCTTTGATTTTTCATAAATGTGCTAGTTTACTGAAATTAATCGTTTGCAATCAGTTCTAGGTATCTTTTAGATCGTTTTGGCAAAGTTTGGTTGTTTAATTTTGAGTTTTGGATTGGTTTCTGGATCGATTTGTGTTTTCTGGGCCGATAATCTTCAAGAACATACTGGTCGACCGACAATACCGATCGACCGCATCTTATCGGTCTTCTTAATATCGGCCGATCTTTTTCTATCGGTCATTTCAATTTACCGGTCGACCGGACATCTGTTTGTGCATTTTACCGGTCGAATACCTAATATCGGTCTAATCCATTTCCGGTCGAAGATCTATCTCGGTCTAATCCACTATCGGTCTTTGACACTATCGGTCTAAGCATTCTATAGGTATAAGCACTATCGGTCTAAGCATTCTACCGGTCTTTGCACTTCCCCGGTCGAACAAGTTCCCGGTCGAACTCTCTACCGGTCTTTACAAGTTCCCGGTCGAACTCTCTACCGGTCTTTACAAGTTCCTAGTCGAACTCTCTACCGGTCTTTACAAGTCTCCGGTCGACTCAATACCGGTCGATTCAATACCGGTCGAAGCACATCCCCGGTCGATTTTTTGCAAACTGTAATAGGACCCCCGTGCTAAGTCTGCGAAGGGGGACAAAGTTCTGTTCGTGATCAGTTTTTTTTTTAATTTCATTCTAAGATTTTCAGTATTGTGTGATTTTATCTTGACTTCTAACGATCTCATCCAGTTGATTGTTTCATATCAGATAAGTTCGAATTCTAATCATATAAGTAAAGATGTCTCGGGAAGCTCTTGCTATTGGAACAAATGTGAAGCCTCCAGTACTCTTCAAGGGGGAGTACGAGCAGTGGAAGGACAGTTTCTTGGACTTCATCGATCGACATGATTTGGGAGATTATATTAGAAAATCTCTGAAAGAAGGAATCATGACACCTCCAACCAAGGTTCTCACTTTAGCCGGAGAAAATGGTGAAGAAGAAGAGACTGAGTATAAGTTATCGATTGGTGAATATACGGAAGATCAGATGAAGAGACACAAGGGTTACAAGCTGGCAAGATCATTTATTCTCCAAGGCATACCGAACGAAATATATGTGAAAATTGATAGCTACAATGCTACCGGCAAGCAAATGTGGGATCAATTGGAGAAGATGATGATTCGATCAAAAGTCGGCAATCAGCTTAAAGTTTCCAACTGCTTGAATAACTATGAAGAATTCAAAGCCAAAGCTGGAGAATCACTTGAAGCCACTTATGACAGATTTGTCACATTGCTGAATGAGCTCAGCAAGAACAAGATCAACAAATCTCAAATTGAGCTGAATGTGAAATTTCTCAGCAACCTTCAGCCAGAATGGAAAAGATTCACAAGACAGATGAGGCAGTTGAAAGATCTGAACGACATTCTACTTCATGAAGTTTATGAAATCCTCAAACAGAATGAGGAAGAAGTGGATGAAATCAAGGCTGAGATGAAAAAGGCTGACAAAGAAGTTGCTAATCTAGTTGCTCTTGTTGTCAAGAAAAAGTCTAAGAAGAAGAAGGTGATAGCATCTGAGTCTGACGAAGCGAATACTGAGGCAAAGTCTGACTCTGACGATTGTGAACAACTGAAGGAAGTCATGCTAATGTTAACCAAGGCTTTCCAAAAGAAGTTCTATAAAAAGCCAAACTCCAACAGTCAGAGGTACTCGTTTGGTCCGAATAACTACAAGCATAAGGAGAAAGTTGAAGAAAAGAGACCAGAAGACAAGAAGAAGAATGAAGCTGATGAGTTCAAGAAGGAAGAACCAATGAAGTGCCAGATTCGGTCATTTTGCCAAGGACTGCCGAAAACCTAATGCCCGAAACTCCGAATATTACAAGAATAAGATGCTTCTAGCCAAGCAACAAGAGGCTGGAAAAGCATTAATGGCGGAGGATGAATACTGGCTCGACCATTCGGATCAAGAGTCTGAAGAAGGAGAGAAGAATGAGACAGCACATCTATGCTTGATGGGGAAGAACCAGTCAGAAGCTGAAGCTGATTCTGATGATGGAGACAATGATGAGGTATGTAACTTAACTGAATATGATTTTCTGAATCAAATGCATGCCATGATGTCTAAACTCCAAGAATTAGAGTCTAAACTGAAGCGAGAGAAAGGTGTCATAAATGAGAAAAATCAATCTATACACAAACTTAGTAATGATATTGCTGAGAAAAATGTATTAATTGAAACTTTGCATAAAAATATAGACACCTGCGCTAAAGAAAAGACTATAATTCATAAAGAGTTATCTGAAACTGTTTCTAAATATAAAGAATGTGAGTTTAAGTCTATAGAGATTTCTAAAACGTATTTTTCTACTTCAAAAGAAAAGAATTCTTTAATAGACAAGGTAAATGCTTTGGAAGAGAAATTACATTCTTTAGGTCAAACTGAACACACTATTCATTTGAACAAACCTAAAGAGAAACCTGATACTTGGGGACTTGATTACAAGAACCCACATCATCTCAAAAAGGTTATATCTGAAGTGCCTGCACTTTATGACTTTGGGTTTATGTTGTTGGCTCCTCAACATACTGAACTCAAACTCTTTTGGACTAGTCTGTCTGAAAAAGATAAGGCCATGGAATATGATAAAAGAAAGAACACATCTAAAGTTCAACTTCCATTTCGCTATGAGAAGTTGAATAACAGTTATAGTTCTAATAAATCAAAATTTCTTTCAAATGATTACTTTGAGAGTTATTTTGTACAAGAGTTGGAGGCTAAACCCATCGAAGGTAAGCTTTACGTACCTCCTCTAGTTTTGGAAAGTAAATTTCTGAACTTGAGAATATTCTTACAGAAGAAAGAATTTTGATGGATTTAGAACAAACTGTATTTTCGACAGTGTTCAAAACTACTAATTTTCCTAAATTCTTCAAGGTTTTAAATTCTGATGACCGATCTGGTTCACTTGAGACTGAGCTTAATTTCTTAAACTCTGAAGGTGTTTTGAATGATAGTGTTGCTCAATTTGATTTTACTTCTAAACTTCCTGATCATTCATCTTGTGTTGTTAATTCTTTTGGTCAACCCAGTGTGTTTGACAAAGGTGAAACATCAACGAAAGTTGATCAATCAGTTTCTGTGAAATCAAAGAAAGCAAAAGGTAAGAAACAAAACTCTCAGTTTTCACAGAAACCGATCCCCATTGGTAAGCCAAGGAAGAAGCATTCTCTTAATTCTCATCATTCTAACTCTAAAGTTTCAAATGTTTCAGATTTGAGAAAGCAAAGGGTTGGAGTTAGGATTGCATGGATACGAAACAGAAGATAGACGAGATAGCTAAATCTAGTTCTAGTCTTATTTTGAATAAAAAGACTTCTAGTAAAGATGATGTGATTGTGAATGTTGCTACTTTTAAATCTAATCTTGTTGATTCTCGCAAGAAGTACTCTATAAAGCAATTATTCCAGTTAGCACCATCAAATAAAAAGTTTTTAAATTATGGTGAATGTGATTATGCTTCTCGTAAATATTCTGATGTTTGGTATGGTTCATATAATGTTTCATCTTATCATTATCATTCGTCTTATCATGCTTCTGGTTTTCAAAGAAAAGGCGGACCCAAATTTAAATGGGTGCCAAAATCAAGTAATAACAGTGGAGGTCCCATTTTTAAATGGGTTCCTAAACCTCTTCTTTCTTGATTTGTGTTGTGCAGACCCGTCATATGTGGTATTTGGATAGCGGGTGTTCCAAACATATGACCGGGCAGAAGAGTATGTTGTCTAATTATACGGACAAATACTGCGGCACAGTTCGTTTTGGGAATGATCAGTTTTTTACCTATTCTGGGATATGGTGATGTTGTACATGAAAATCTTACGATCAAGAAGGTGAGTTACATTGAAGGCTGAGGGCACAACCTGTTCAGCATTGGCCAGTTCTGCGACAAAGATTTAGAGGTTAATTTCAAGGCCAAGACATGTTCAGTACGCACTGAAGAAGTAAAAGAACTCTTGGTGGGCACTCGCAAGTCAAACCTCTACACCATCAACTTGTCAAAGGTCCAGGCTGACAATCAGGTTTGTCTATTATCAAAGGCCTCGATGCAACAAAGCTGGTTATGGCATCGACGACTTTCTCACCTCAACTTTAGATACATCAACAAGTTGGTCAGTGGCAAGCTAGTGAAAGGTCTTCCAGAACTGAAGTACGAAAGAGAACATCTATGTGCAGCGTGCGAAAAGGGAAAGATGAAGAGAGCCCCACACAAACCAAAGCCTGAACCGAGTACCAGCTCTCCATTAGAGTTGTTGCATATGGATCTATGCGGTCCTATGCGAACGCAAAGCTTAGGAGGAAAGAAGTATGTGTTGGTTATCGTGGATGACTATACGCGATACACTTGGGTTAAGTTTCTACGGTCTAAAGATGAGACTCCCGATGTTCTCATTACGTTTCTAAAGACGACTCAAGTCAATCTGCAAAAACAAGTCAAGATTCTCAGGACTGACAACGGCACAGAGTTCAAGAACAAGACAGTTGAAGAATACCTCGAATCGGTCGGGATATCACATCAATACTCTGCTGCTCGCACGCCTCAACAGAACGGAGTCGTCGAGAGACGCAATAATACACTCGTCGAGGCCGCTCGGACAGTGCTCAGCCAATCTGAATTACCTTTATTTTTGTGGGTTGAAGCTGTATCGACTGCGTGTCACACTCAGAATCACTCCATGATACACCGCCAATTTCAGAAGACTCCGTATGCGTTGATCAACAACCGCACACCAACCATTAAATATTTTCATGTTTTTGGTTGTACGTGTTATGTTCTAAACGACCGAGAGAATCTGAACAAGTTCAGTGCTAAGTCGGATGAAGGCATCTTTGTTGGTTATTCCTCTACATCGTCTGCATATCGTGTTTATTTGAAGAAGTCGAACACAGTGATCGAGAGCGTCAATGTTACATTCGATGAGGATATGGCTTCTGAGCACATCAGTTCAGAACCGGTCATTATCGGAGTATTAGCTTCTGGACCAACCAGTCCAGGACCTGCACCTCAAGAGAACAAATCAGATGGCGCTTCGTCGATAAAAGACTCGATGACTACTCATCCGACCACTTCTGATATCTCTACTGAATTTGGTTCCCCTATTCAGCAAGAAGTTCCAGTTCAAAAGCCTACTCCGACAGTTGAAGTTGTGACCAACAATACCGAGACAGAAGTAGCTGACTCCGTAGGATGTACTGTAAGGACTGATCAACAGATTGACCAAGCTGTACCTACTGCTACTTCTGCAACGACTCCTTCAACTGAAGCCACCGTTAATTCTGAACCATCTGAAGGAGATACCAGTGGATTCCTAGATGCGGACAATGATCAATTTACATCTAATCCACTCCCTCATGAACATAAGTGGACCAAAGAGCACCCGATACATCAAATTATTGGAGATCCTTATGCACCGGTGCGAACTAGGTCTGCAACATCAAATCTATGTATGTATGAATCCTTTCTGAGCAAGATCGAGCCTACACGCGTATCTGAGGCCCTTGTCGATTCAGATTGGGTAACTGCGATGCAAGATGAGCTGAATTAGTTTAAAGCATCGAAAGTCTGGAGACTCGTACCCAAACCGCAAGGTAAAACCATCATTGGTACGAAATGGATGTTCAAAAACAAGAAAGATGAAGATGGCACCGTTATCCGAAACAAAGCACGACTTGTCGCCAAGGGATATAGGCAAGAGGAAGGGATAGACTACGATGAGACTTATGCTATAGTGGCACGTATAGAGGCAATTCGGATGTTCTTAGCCTACGCAGCCCACAAGAACTTCATCGTCTATCAAATGGACGTGAAGACAGCTTTTCTGAATGGAGTACTCAAGGAAAAAGTCTACGTCTCACAGCCAGAAGGTTTTGTAAATCCAGATAATCCGAACCACGTCTACATCTTGGATAAAGCTCTTTATGGACTGAAACAAACTCCTCGCGCCTGGTATGATATCCTATCTCAATTATTGGTTAAGTCAGGTTTCACAAAAGGTACGGTTGATACCACTCTTTTCATTAAAAAGGATAAAGGCGATATCATTCTTATTCAAATATATGTGGATGATATTATTTTTGGTTCTACAAGTCCTAAGTACTGTAAGAACTTTGCAAACCTCATGGTGTCTCGTTTTCAAATGAGCATGATGGGAGAGATGAATTTGTTTCTCAAATTGCAAGTCAAACAATTTTCAACGGGGATTTTATCAATCAATCTAAATACATTCTGGATATTCTTCAGAAGTTCTAAATGGAAATTTGTAAACCGATTGGTACCCCAATGGCACCTGGTACTAAGATTGGCACCGATCTTTCGGGAAAGGCTGTTGATGTTAGGACTTATAGAGGGATGATAGGCTCTTTAATGTATCTTACTTCTAGTAGGTCGGATATAATGTTTTCTACATGCTTATGTGCTAGATATCAGGCCAATCCTAAAGAATCCCATCTGTTTGCTGTAAAGCGGATTTTCAGGTATCTGAAGGGGACTGCAGATCTTGGTATGTGGTATCCTAAGGATACAAGCTTTGAACTAACATCTTATTCAGACGCAGATCTTGCTGGTTAGATGTTAGACAAGAAAAGCACCTCGGGTCATATACAATTCCTCGGAGATAAACTCGTCAGTTGGGCTTCGAAGAAGCAATTATGTGTCTCCACATCAACGGCCGAAGCGGAATATGTAGCTGCTGCTAGCTGCTGTTCTCAGGTCCTGTGGATGAGAACACAACTGCGAGACTATGGATTTCATTTCAATAGAATCCCGATCTATTGTGATTCGAAGAGCGCTATTGCGATTACCACTAACCCTGTTCAGCATACTAAGACCAAACACATAGATGTGAGATATCATTTTATAAAAGATAATGTAGAAAAGGGAACAATTGAACTTTACTTCGTAATAACCGATTATCAGCTTGCATATGTGTTTACCAAACCTTTAGACGAAAAGAGATTTAATTTTCTTGTCTCAAGACTTGGTATGCTAAATCTTAATACCTAATCGGTGGTTACCTATTAAAGTTTCTTATTGTGTTTCTTTATCATTTCTTTATTATTATTTCCGCATGATACATGCTCTTTAATAGTTTGTTCATGATCTCAGGGGGATTGTGAAAAATATCTTGTAGATGATCAATGTTAGTTTGAGGGGGAGCAATTTTGAATGCATTGTACTTACTGATCAACTTGTTAGTCATGCATTATTTTAGGGGGAGCGATCTAGTCAAAGGAGTATGGCTATGACTTCTGATTATTTCTGATCATAACTCGTACATTAAGTGCTTTACTGCTTTATGTCATTTCAATTTCAGTGAATAAAGTTACTTTCACTAGACTTTTAGACTTTTGTAGGTTGAGAGATGCTTCAAAGATCATATCTTTATGACTTTAAGCTTGACTTCGTGAGATGTAAGACTGCACTCAAAAGATATAATTCCTTATCTTCATCTTATTTATGGTTGAAAGAAGGACAACTTTCAATCATAAGAAAACATGTTCTAAATAGTTCAAACCACTTCCCGATTCTCAAACAGTTTTCTTGAATTGGAAGTGTGACTGATAAAGTTAAACTACCTGAGCATCATATGCTTCATAGGAAAACATGGGATCAGTGTGCTAGGAATTCATTGAACTTCTATGGATTCACGTTAACCAGTGTTTCCAACCCAAGAAGTTAATCCTTTAGTGATTGAATGTGAGGAGTCAACAGAAATAAGTGTGGGATGTGTGATGAGAGAATATGTCAATAGAGAGTTCGTTTAGGTGTGAGCTTAAAGATTAAAAGAAAGAGGGTGAGAGATCAGAGTAAAAGAATATCAAACTCTGCACCAACTACTTTCTGAGCCGGGCAGCCACATTTCTAATTGTTGGTCCCGAAGGTGCTTAACAAGTTTGTAGAAGGGGGGGGGGGGGGTTGAATACAAACACATAAATTAAAGTTTAATAAATTGTTTATTGATGAATCAAATACAATTTACAAGTTTGTTGCGGAATAAGATTAAGACAAACTCAATCTAAACAAACTTAAGAAACACTAAGATGATTGCACAAGAAATTCAGAGAATGGGGATTAAGAGATATAGAAAGCAAGGGTTTCTATTTTGGGGTTCAAGGATTGAGCACCCTTAAGATGAAGGGGTGAACATCCTATTTATACCCTCTGCATTAAATGCATGGCAGGGCACTTTACACGTGGCGTTCATTGATTGGCTTAGGGAGTCTGACTTTTGGGAGACATGCTTTCGGCCGGATCATGAACAATGTAGTTGACAGAGTTGTTCTACGTATGGTGGCAGAGACATGTCCGTTCTGACACATAGTACTAAGTTGTGCATGGATAGACAAAAGGAAACTTGAGGCATAAGCTTTGTGATCGATTGATCGCTGAGTATCTCTTCTTTCAGAGATAAAGAGGTTCAGCTATCGCTGAAGCTTTTCCTCATGTTCCTTCGCGTATATGTAGAGTTGTCTTTGCTTCACTGATATCCATATCAGGTCACTAGTAGACTTCTCTTTGTTCAGTGGCTTCGTCTTCGATTCAGCTGTGAACATTTGTTGACGCGACGCTTGTCTTCAGGGATTACGTTTACTGTGTTACATCAGAAACTATCAGTGATAACTGAACAGACTCAGTCTGATCGCTGATAGTGAAATACTAATACATAGAAATGTTTATAAGAAAGACTATCAGCGATAACTGAACAGACTCAGTCTGATCGCTGACGGTGAAACACTAATACATATTAAAACGTAATTTTCACTAAGTATAGAAGAGGGTCGTTATCAAATCACTGAGAGAGTTTGGATCAACACTAATGCTTCACAATTCTTGGTGAACATTATTGAAACAGGCAACTAGCCCATGCCAACTCTTGACATTACCCCACCAGCCACTCATTTTCTTCTCAACAAGAAAATGTTTCATTTTCAAAGGGGACGCAGCACATATGCTATCTGATTTTCATTTGAAAAGATGGAAGTCTGCCCCACTTTCACACTTCGTTTATGCACATTGAGTCTGTATTTCACTACTTGTCTCAGTGGTTTACACTTTTTGAGCCTTATAAGCAAACATCATATGCTTAATTTATTCTATCACTTGCACGAACACACAATAATTTGTTTCTTTGTCATAACGTTCATAGAAATTGCCTTTGTGGTGTTTCGATGATTGAATGGAAGGTATGGGAGAGTGAACATCATAAAAGCTCCTTTATATTGTGTATTCGTTACACACAGTGACTTTGTGTTACTGACAGGCAATTTTAACTGGTTCATTTGTTGATTCAGGTGTTACCTTTCATATTTATCTATTTTGTCTGGATTTGCAAAGATCTGGATACACATCTTTATGAATTGACGAATCATCAGTGGTTCTGTTTGCAAGATTAGTGGTAGAAGACATTTCTTGACATGAAGTTTTGATGAACTTCTCGCTCCTTTCATCAAAAAGGGGGAGAAGCGTCAATCAAGAAATGGAGAGAAGATTGGAAGTTTTGAAATAACTTCTGAAGACTTGCTGAATTGAAGAAATTTTCTGAAGATGATTTGCTAAAGCATTATGAGCTAAAACTGGAGATAATTTCTTTCCAAGAGATATTCTCATCGATTGGGAAGATTGCTACATTCTGAAGACAAAGAGGAAGGTTGAATTTTCCGAGATTAAAGAATGATCTTGATCCAAAGGGCGAGATTGTTAAAGCACATATTTATTGGATTCAAGATCATAATTATCTGAAGATGGAAAACTGAAGTCAAAGATGATAAAGTCGTCTCAATAAATAGTCTAGGGTCCTTTTGTAATAAATAGTCAAAGTCTGTTTGCGTATTTTATTTATTAGTTTTATTTGTAGTTAAATAAGTTTAGTTTGTTTTGTTGTTGGGCCCAAGCAAGCCAAGCCCATTAGGCTAATTAGCCTAATTATAAATTAGATTAGGTTAGTGATATTTAGAGGTGAGAGCTTACTTAGAGAAATTCATTATTGAGAGGAGGCTGTGGTTTTTGTGGTGCGCTGTGAACAGAAGAAAAACAGAGAGAAAGGTTGATTTCTTGTCAAGAACAATTGTAATCGTCTACTAAATCAATATCAGGTTTGAATTATTGTGTTAATTACTTGTTTGCTTGATTGAATGATTACGTATTGGGACACACAATAGTGAAGAACGTGAAGCAGATTGGGTGGAGTTGTTTTCTATGGAAGTCCGTTACTTTGGTTAGTGAGCCCTCGTAACCGAGTGTGTGGACCTCTCTGAGCTGTTGCTTATCAGATATATCTGGAGCGAAGGTTGCACGGCCGTGAAAGATAGCATCTGGAAGGTTGAGAAGTAGTCTGAGACTGTTGGGAGTGAGTACCAGCGAGGTTGTGTCAACAAGTACTTCTAATTTCTCAATCTTGTTCCGCTCATCGGAGATGTGTCGAATGGTGTGCCAAACCTGCTGCAGATAGAGCTCTGGAACGTCGGTAGTAGCAGTGAGAGCACAGTAGAGAGGATGGTGACTAAGAATTTCGAGCACGACATGATATTTACAGCGGTATCTCTCGAAGTCGATAAAGAAGTTGTTAGGAGTCAATGGCAGGTAAGAGTCGGGGCTGATAAGAGAAACATCAGCAATGGGATCGATCGGATCGGCCACAAGGTCACTAGTAGACTTCTCTTTGTTCAGTGGCTTCGTCTTCGATTCAGCTGTGAACATTTGTTGACGCGACTCTTGTCTTCAGGGATTACGTTTGCTGTGTTACATCAGAAACTATCAGTGATAACTGAACAGACTCAGTCTGATCGCTGATAGTGAAACATTAATACATAGAAATGTTTATAAGAAATACTATCAACGATAACTGAACAGACTCAGTCTGATCGCTGATGGTGAAACACTAATACATATTAAAACGTAATTTTCACTAAGTATAGAAGAGGGTCGTTATCAAATCACTGAGAGAGTTTGGATCAACAATATCCCCCTATTTGATAATGACAAAGTAACTGAAGAAAATTACTTTATAATTCAAAATGATGGAATAATCAGGACTCATAACATACATGTCCCAATTACTATTTTGAGGGATCTTTTACAACACTGATGGAGTTAAGTACTTCACTGAAATTTTCATTAATCCAAGAAAAGAATTACAAGGTATGAAAATTATAAGTACAAGTGATGTACTAACTACTGTAAGTTAAACTAATAGATTACAAGTAAGAAAACTAATCTATCAGCTATCTAAATAGGGTTTAGGAGGATTGATCAAATACTCAGGTATTTCTTCTCCTTTTTGCCTTCGCTCTAAAGATTCTTTGCAGATGATCGCTATGATTGGCTCAGCAGCAGGAGAGAGAGTACACCATAGGCACATGAGATCCTTGAGAAGAGCGAGGGGACAGATAGGGATTTCAGAGACCCTTTGAAATCTGAGTTGTTCCTCGTCATCTCTGAAGAAGATTCCAAAAGGTTCTTCAAGAACTTGTCCCGCAACATATGGTCCGCCAGGAGGCAGAGATAGATCTAGAACTAAAAGATCAGAAGGAGGACCAAACAGAGCTTCTCTAGAGAATTTGATGGAGGTTTCGTTTCTGATCACTGCGACATTATCAGAAGAGGAGGAGACAGGCTTTCTCTTGACTTGCATGGATCTTGAAGGAAGAGTAGATGGCACTTTTAGTATAGCAGCGACTTTGTTGATGAGAGCATCATTTACCCTTTCAACGTAGCCTCTGTATGTTGACTTTGATTTCTTCAGCGCATCTTTGAACTCAAGCCACTCCATGTAGCCGAAGTCTTCCAGCTTTGAAATAAACATTGCCTTGCAGCTTCCATCCTCTCTGGTAATCTCCATGGTGACAGAGAGTTTATCCTTCTTCTTTCTCCCAGAGATAGCAACAACTACGATCTTCATTGGATCAGAGCGATAGTCAATTTTGTGCTTGCACCAATCGACTGTATTATCGCTGACCGCTTTTTCTTTGAAGCATTCCTCTTCAATCTCTTTTAACAGAGCTGCCTGAACTTCCACTGGTTTACGTTTCAGCTTCTTGTCTTTGACTTGAGAAGACTGAATTTTGAGAGCCAGAGAGGCATCTCTTTGACATTCAGCAATCAACTTCTCAGCCCTGACGGATTCTTCAATTTCAGCGTCAGTCAGGAATTTCAGATCTGATGATTGAGAGGGGACCTTTCGTCGTTGACTCTCCAGATGAGAGATCATCTCTGTTCTTTTCTATCTCTCTTCCTCTGACCAGTGAGATGGTCTAGAGGGCCTTCCACGATGTTGCAGGGACTCTTCTTCTTCTTCATCCTCTTCATCAATCTCTCTGACAGAGACTGGGATTATTTGGTCATCAGCTTCAGCAGCTGGGATTATTTGGAGATCTTTACCCTTAAGCAGAAGAGAGAACTATCTGGTCAGAAAAAGAAAATGGTTAGATTATTATTAGGGAAAGAAGAGAGATAAAGGCTAGAAAGAAAAAGGGGTTGGATTTTTGTAGAAAGATAAGGGAACAAGAGTAAGGCATACCTGAGAAGGATTCTCCTCAGGTAGTGAAATTATCTTCAGGGTTTCCTTAGCAGATGCACCTTTGCTTTGGGAAGGGGTTCCTGAGGATGTTTCTTGTCTCCCCCCTGCTTTAATAACTTCTTTCGAAGCTCTCGCTGATGATGTGGCGGCTGAAGAACACCAGAGAGATTGATCTTCTTCATCGTCATCATCATCATCTTGATGAGGATGTTCCACTTGATCTTCAAGATCAAGGTCTTCATCTTCATCTTCCTCCTCTTCTTCATCATCTACTAGATCAGCAATGGAAGGAGGGGCTTTCTCAGCAGCTAACTCCCCCTCAACCTGAGAGGGAGTTTCCTTCAGTTGTTCAGCAGCGACTTCAACCTCCGTATTTTCTTCAGCGGTCTTCTCCCCCTCTTTGTCATTGTCATCGAGGGAGAGATCTTTGGAAGGAGATGAAGTTTTTGCGGTGGCCAACTTCTGGACTTCAGCCTCCAGTCCTTTGAGACGTTCTTCAGTTTAAGGGATTTCGGACGTAGCTTGATGAATGAATTCCACAGCTATGGTCAGAGCGGAGCGATCATCTTCTGTAAATGAAGGAGCAGGAACTGGAGCTGGTGCCTTCAGCTTGTCGAGGACTTGCTGAAGTAAAGAAGTGCAGGCGTCAACCTTTGCAGACAGGTCATCGAACTGCTGCTTGGAGTCTTCCCTGACTTTGACAATCGCTTCTTGGAGGGTAGCGATTTGAGAAATGTCAGCTTTGGAGGCGCAGGTGGCAGTCAGCGTCTTCAGCGCTTCACCAGCTGATTGAAAAGCGTTGGTGGTGGTGTTGAGAGAAGCAGTCATAGATTCCATCTTTGCACTTAGATTGTTGACATTGGTGTCAACAGTCGCCAAGCTAGGACCTGAAATATAAGTTAGTTTTTGAGAAACAGGCTTATATGGTTAGTTGGGAGAAGTGTTTAAGGTTATAAGGATACCTGAATTATCAAACATTTTGTAGAATTGTAACGATTCCTCAAAAGATTGATGTTCAGGTCCTATGGGTCCAAACTGTGGTTGAGTAGAAATAGAAGGAGGGTTAGAGATCAAAGAAATAGAAGGACGAGAGATGGGGATAGAAGCAGGGATAGGGGTTGTAACCGTAGGGGTCACCTCAGGAAAAGGAGGGACCGAGACGATTGGTGGTGTCACTGTTGTTGTGACAGCGACCGTAGTCGCTGGCACGGTTGATGTGGGTATCGTTGAGTATGTGGAGGAGAGACCCACGAAAGCCTCTAAGGATGTTTGTTGAGAAGCATCCTTAGGTCTTGAACTAGTGGAACTTTTCTCCTTGGTTACCTTGGCCTTCTTCGAAGGACCAGGGGAACCAGCTGATGGTCATTTGGAAGGTGTAGCGGCAGGGATAGCAGAAGAAGGAACCTCCTGCGTGGCCGTTGAAGACGAAGAAGTGAGGAGAGAGAGTCGCGAGCGAAGTTCAGAAATACTTACCTCGTTGGGGAGCGGCTTGACTTCCAAGGATCGCTGACCCACTTTTGGAAAAGATGCATCCGAGTTGGTGGGGTAAGTGGTAGGGTAGAGGAACTTTAGGTATGCGCAGATGAAGCGGACGTAGGGGACTTTGGGATCCCTCTCGGTCTTCTCTATCTTTGACTTCAGGTCGTCAAAGATAGTTGTTGTGTAGTCAAAGTTGCGTCCAGCTACTACTGAGTAAGCCATCTGGACCTGAACCTTGCTGGCTTGGTCCAGAGACCCACTCTTCCCACTCATACACTGGATGATGTGAGAGAAGATGTAGTTGAGCTGGGAAGGAATTAGTGCCTTCTTCACAAGAGTCAGCTTCTTGTTGGGAATCGTAGTCCTTGGTTTGGGTTCCCAAGCGTATTCCATGGCATCCAGGAATTGGATGAGTTCAGCGTCAATTGGCAAGGCATCGAATCCATTCCTGGGTTTTTCAGGAAAACGTAGAGCTTTCCTCAGGCCTAGGGCAGTCATCATCCCTGACCCCAGTTGAGTGCTGAAGGAGATGGCAGGGACCAGATCACCCTTTTTGTTGGTGATCGAGGCTTCTTCAGCGGTGAACCAGAATTGCTGGAGAAGAACTTTGGAGGGTGCTGGATCCACAGTGATAGCGTAAGCAATGCAAGATTGCTTCAGAAACATTGCAGCTTCCTTTAGATGAGGGTACTTGACACCATCAAAATCGAGGCGAGCAAGATGATTGTTCTTTGGGAGCTCATAGTCAGAAATGGCGAACTTGACGATCTTTGAGGCGATAAGTGCAGATTGAGTCATTCTGAATTAGGAGTAGATAAACGAGTAGAAAAAGAATTTTAGTCTAAAAATAAAGAAGATTTGCTAGTTTCTATTTGAGGAAAGAAACGTAGAAAATCATACATATTTGCAGATTAAAACAGTTTATCTTAGAACAAGAAGAAAAACCAAAGATTTTGAATGAAGAAAATCAAAGTAAAATGGTTTTTAAAGAATAAAATCAAAAAATGAAGATGATTTTATATGATTAGAATCTTATAAACCCATAAATGGAGTTTTATGTTCAATGAAAAGAATAAGAAGAAGATCAAGAATAACCTGTTTATCTTCAAAGAGAGTGATGCAAATGCTTGAAAGTGTTAGAATGCTTGAGAGTAAATTCTTGCTTTGAAAGTATTTGCAGAAGGCGTAAAATGATAAGATTGGAAAAACATTCTTTTTATACGTGAGAGAGAGGAGAGAGAGTGTGAGAGAAGCAGGAAAACAAATGCTCATCATGACATGGACACGTGCCACGATGTTGATTGGATGGAAGGGCAACGGACGAACGTGTCAGAAAAGGCATGTCGTGGATTGTCGGTTCAAATGACGTCACAGAAGAGAGACTGTTCATTTTTCCGTTTTGAAATTATCACTGAAGAAAAGTCAGCGATAGATTTTCTTTTTGAAAATATCCCTGATGGAAAATATAGGAATAGATTTTCTTTTTAAGGATCACTGACAAGAAATATCGGTGATTAATGTATTTTTCAAAAAGCTTTTAATCAATTTGAAGAAAGTTCAGTGATTAAAGTTTATGTTTTGAAAAACATCTTAACTGAGTTAAGATTCAATTGTGGGGATGGAGAGAACATACCTGAGAGTCAGAATGTTTATCAGAGAGAATGATGAAAGGGGAACTTTTGATTACTGACACAATGCATGAACGCTGAAGAATTATTCTTCGAGGTTCAGCATTCCAAGCTCACTGATGAGAAAGTTGAACCTTGTCTCATCAAGAGGTTTGGTGAATAAATCAGCAAACTGAAAGTCAGTAGGGATAAAGTGAAGTTCAATATCACCATTCATCACATGATCTCTAATAAAGTGATATCTGATCTCAATGTGTTTCGTCTTTGAATGTAGCACTGGATTATTTGCTATAGCAATAGCACTAGTGTTGTCGCAATAGATAGGAATCTTAGACAGCTGAAGGTCATAGTCTAATAGTTGATTTCTCATCCACAAGATCTGAGAACAACAACTTCCAGCTGCTACGTATTCAGCTTCAACTGTGGAAGTGGACACCGAATTTTGCTTCTTGCTTGTCCAACTTACCAGCTTTCCTCCCAGGAGTTGACATCCACCAGTGGTGCTCTTTCTGTCAAGTTTACAGCCTGCAAAATTACTATCAGAATAACCAGTTAGATCGAACCCTAAGTCTTTGGGATACAAAGACCGAGGTTAGGTGTTCCTTTCAGATATCTGAAAATTCGCTTTACAGCGATCAGATGGGATTCCTTGGGTTCAGATTGATAGCGTGCACATAAACAAGTAGAGTACATAATGTCAGGTCGGCTCGCTGTAAGATACAGCAGGGAGCCTATCATTCCTTTATAGGCAGTGACATTAACAGGTTTTCTAGAAGGATCTTTGTTAAGTGTCAGGGGTGGTGCCATAGGAGTTTTCATCGCTGAAGTTTGTGTAAGATCAAACTTCTTCAGCATATCTTTAACATACTTACCTTGGCAGATAAAAGTACCTTTGTCAGATTGTTTAATCTGAAGACCAAGAAAATATGTCAGCTCACCCATCATACTCATTTTATATTCTTTCTTCATTCTTTCAGCGAAGCGAGTACACAGAGATGGGTTAGTAGAACCAAATATTATGTCACCGACATATATTTGTACAAGAATTATATGACCTTTTATCTTTCTGAAAAATAACATATTATCAATCATGCCACGTTCAAAATTTTTAGAGATAAGAAAAGATGAGAGAGTGTCATACCAAGCACGAGGGGCTTGTTTTAGACCATAGAGAGCCTTATCCAATTTATAAACATAATTTGGATACTTAGGGTCATAAAACCCTGGTGGTTGTTCTACATAGACTTCTTCATTCAGCTTTCCATTTAGGAACGCTGATTTTACGTCCATTTGATAAACGATGAAGTCTTTATAGACTGCATAAGCTAAGAATAGTCGAATTGCTTCGAGCCTGGCCACAGGGGCAAAGGTTTCATCATAGTCTATGCCTTTCTCTTGTCTGTATCCCTGAGCAACAAGTCGAGCCTTGTTGTGGGTTACAGTTCCATGTTCATCTAACTTGTTTCTAAACACCCATTTGGTGCCTATTACAGTTTTATCAGATGGTCTAGGAACGAGATTCCAAACTTTGTTTCGAGAGAATTCATTCAGCTCTTCTTGCATAGCGCTGACCCAGTTTGGATCTCTGTGGGCGTCATCAGTCTTCTTTGGTTCTATTAAAGAGAGAAAGTTTACAAAGAGACATATATTACCTGAGCTTCGTCGTGTCTGAATACCTGCATCGAGATCACTAAGAATTTGATCTATTGGGTGATCTTTGGTCCATCGCTGAGCAGGAGCATGATTGCTTAACTCAGAGGTTGGATCAACAATTGGAATGTTTACTGATGAGGACGTTTGAGGTTCATCAGCAATTAACCGTTGAGTAGATTCATTAGAGAGGTTTTCAGACGAAGGCAGATTTGATGGTAGTAATGTGTTTAGAGGTTCAGCTGAAACCCATGAGGTGGATTCAGCGGTAGGATGTATAATGTTTGGATCATCATCAGCGACTGGTGGATCAGAATGTTGATGGTTTGAAAAGATAGGTTCTGTTTTTCTGTAGTGAGAAAGCATCCAAGCATTTAACTCTTCATTGTCAGCGATTGGTTTAGAGTTCACTGAGCGAGTTTCATCAAAAGTGACATGAATTGTTTCTTCTACGGTTTGTCTTCTCTTGTTGAAAACTCTGTAGGCTTTGGAGATGGAGCAATATCCTAGAAATATTCCATCATCAGCTTTTGGGTCGAACTTTCCAAGTTGATCTCTGTTGTTTAAGATAAAGCACTGACAACCAAAGATATGAAGAAAGCTGATAGAAGGCTTCCTTCCAAGAAAAAGTTCATAAGTTGTATTTCCAAATCGCTTTATTATCAGCGATCTGTTTTGAGTAAAACATGCAGTGTTTACAGCTTCTACCCAAAATTGCGTAAGGAGATGAGAATCACTGAGCATTGATCTAGCAGCTTCAGTGATCGTTCTGTTTCTTCTTTCTGCAACTCCGTTTTACTGAAGAGAAGTTATGAGAAATTCCCTTGTTCTCAAGAAAATTGTTCAGGGAACTGTTTTTGAATTCAGTTCCGTGATCACTTCTTATTGAACGAACAGTAAGATTATTCAGCACTTCCATCTTTTGAACAAAGGATATTAGTTCTTCTGAAGTATCACTCTTGCAGCGAAGAAAGATAACCCAGGTATAGCGAGAGAATTCATCTACAATGACAAGTGTATATTTCTTTCCAGCTATTGATTGGATGTTGACAGGGCCAAACAAATCCATATGCAAGAGCTGAAGAGGACTTGTCACTGAAGAAACTTGTTTCGACTTGAAACTAGCTTTTGTTTGTTTTCCTTTTTCACATGCTGAGCAGGGAGATTCTTAAGCATATGAGTGCTGAGGAAGACCAGAAACCAGTTCCTTAGATGATAGAGAATTCAGGGTTTTGAAGTTTAGATGAGAAATCCTTTTGTGTCATAGCCAGTTGACATCAGAAGAGGCTTTAGAAAGAAAACATATGTTTTCAGTGGTCGTAGAGTCTATGTCTAATACATAGACATTTTCTCTGCGATAGCCACTGAGAACAAGTTTTCCTTTCTCATTTACCACTGAACATGCTTTCTTAGAAAAGCGAACTTCATAGTCTTTGTCACATAGCTGACTGATGCTCAGAAGATTGTGCTTCAGTCCATCTACATAAGCGACTCTTCGAAAGGTAGTTTTCCCATTGCTGAGAACACCAAACCCTCGGGTAATTCCTTTTCTATTTCCACCAAAGGTCACAGAGGAACCTTTCTCTTCCTTGTATTCAGTGAGCAGGTCTTTCTGTCCAGTCGTATGTCGAGAGCATCCACTATCGAGATACCAGATGCCCTTTGATCCCTGCACACATAAGGAAGATTAAGCGTTGTTTGGTACCCACTTTTCAATGGGTCCTTCAGAGTTAGTGGATAAGGAAGGTTTAGCAGTCTTCTCAGCAGATGAAGATTCAGCTTCAGTGGTAATCTTCACTTTGGTTAATTTCTTAACCTTAGTGGTATTTTTCACCTTGGTTGATTTTTCAACCTTGGTTACCTTCTCAGCTTTAGAGGCATATTTCTTCACTTTAGTTGTTTTATCATCTTTGGTGGAATTTGGACATTTACTTGCAATATGGTCAGTAAAACCACAGTGATAACATTTTCTGAATTTGAAAATGGTTTTAGGACCAGAAATAGAAGATTTTGCAAGTTTAAGATGAGGAGGTCCAGGTCCAAGAAGGCTTTTCTCTTGAGATCTGGGAGGAATTTTCATTTCTTCAGATCTCGTGGGTTTAAGGTCAATCTTTAGCTTTGGAGGACTGAGATAAAAAATTTCTATCACAGAGCTAGAGGATTGCTTAGCTGAAGGTTTAGAAGGAACTTTCAGCTTTGCTTTCCTGGTTGCCTTCTGAGGAAGGAGAATGGACTTTCCTTTATCCGCAAACTTAGTGTCTTTGGATTTTTCCTCAGGGATGGGATTTGAAGAAGAACGGGGATAGAATTGATTATAAGAAGTATCAAAGAAAGAAGTGACAAACGTTCCAAACTTAAGCGAGGAACTTTCTTCTTTAGTTACATCTTGTGGTTTCCAAAAACCAAGACCAGTTCTATCACTTTCAGGAATTTGATAATTTATTATCTCATAGATTTTTGTTGATGATTTGCACCATTTTTCAACATGAGCCTTTTCTGCTTTTAGAGCAGCGATGGCTTGTTCGCGTTCAATGCTGATGATTTCATTTATAATGAGTTGATATTTCAACTTTTCTTCTAAAAGATTTAGTTCTATGATCTTTTCATGACATTTCTCTAGCTCTTGGGTTAAATGAACATTTTTATTCTCAGCTTGAGTTTTGTCGTTTAGAGCATTATAAAGGTCAATCGTCAGCACATCAACAACGCGACTTCTCTCAGCTTCAGGCAGAGAGGGATTTGTAGAGATAGATACCTGAGATGATATGTAGCTCATAGAAGGTTTAGATGGTTCTTCCACTTCTTCTTTCATCATCAGAAGTTGATTCTTCTTATTCAGCCCAGTCGTGTTCTTCAGCGATGAGACCTTTACCTTTTCGCTGATAGCTTTTCAGCTTTTAATATTTGTTCTTCAACTTTTGGTATTTGTCATCACTGGATCTTCTTGAGGTAGAGGGTTTGAAAACCTTTTTCGACCTGCACTCACTAGCAAAATGTCCAATCTTTTCGCAGTTATAGCAAGTGGCAGTAGCCTTATCAACCGGAGTTGATTTTGGCTTTTCAGTAAGAGAGAGAGGTTTACTTCTTCGGAAGTTGCTCTTTCTTGCAAATCTCTTAAAAGAGTTTGTCAAGAGTGATAAGGACTCATAAAACTCTGAAAGATCAGGGTCTGATAGATCCTCAGATTCAGAATTTAACTCAGTGATGGTGAGAGTAGATCTCTGAGATGGAATTATCTCTGAACAGACTAAAGCAACAGGAGTGCTTTTGGATTCTTTAGAATCTTTTACAAGATTCTTCTTCAAAAGATTCGATTGCTTATAGTTGAGCAATATTCCATACAAAGTGCTTAAAGAGAGAATTTAAGTCTTTTGTCAGCTTAAGACATATTGAATAACTGTCCCAGATTTCAGGAAGACATTCCAAGAATTTTGTCAGGACCTCAGAATTAGAATAGGTCCTACCAACAGTTTTTAGGTCAATGATTAGGCAGTTAAACCGCTGATGAACGTCGGAAAGAGATTCATTCTTACCAGCGATAAAACTTTCATACTGTCTTACCAAGTTAATCTTTCGAGTCTCTTGGATTTCAGTGGTGCCCTCATATTGAACACATATGGTTTCCCACATTTCTTTAGAAGTTTTCAGATGCATGATGGAATGGAAAACTTCATCAGGCAGAGCCATTAAGATAATGGTCTTTGCACTTGCATCTATGCCTACCTTCTTTTTATCTTCATCACTTCACTGTCTTATTTCCTTAACGACATAGCGTTCAGGAACAGCTTCAGTGGTGGCAGTAGCGGGAACCGCTGCTATAATTCTAACAGGTTCATAGGGTCCATTTTCTATATATTCAGGTATAGTAGGATCCGCACCTTCAAGAAATAGCATCATTCGATTTTTCCATAGAGAAATGTTATCTCTGCTAAATCGAGGAGGTTTAGAAAGTGAACCATTATCATAGTAGTTTGTGTTTGTGTTTAGTGCCATTTTAGAATAGCAAGGAAGAGTATACAGCAAGATCTTGTTTATTAGTTTAAACAAACTGCTCTCATACCACTTGTTGGTCCCGAAGGTGCTTAACAAGTTTGTAGAAGGGGGGGGGGTTGAATACAAACACAGAAATTAAAGTTTAATAAATTGTTTATTGATGAATCAAATACAATTTACAAGTTTGTTGCGGAATAAGATTAAGACAGACTCAATCTAAACAAACTTCAGAAACACTAAGATGATTGCACAAGAAATTCAGAGAATGGGGATTAAGAGATATAGAAAGCAAGGGGTTCTATTTTGGGGTTCAAGGATTGAGTACCCTTAAGATGAAGGGGTGAACATCCTATTTATACCCTCTGCATTAAATGCATGGCAGAGCAATTTACACGTGGCGTTCATTGATTGGCTTAGGGAGTCTGACTTTTGGGAGACATGCTTTCGGCCGGATCATGAACAGTGTAGTTGACAGAGTTGTTGTACGTATGGTGGCAGAGACATGTCCGTTCTGACACATAGTACTAAGTTGTGCAAGGATAGACAAAAGGAAACTTGAGGTATAAGCTTTGTGATCGATTGATCGCTGAGTATCTCTTCTTTCAGAGATAAAGAGGTTCAGCAATCGCTGAAGCTTTTCCTCATGTTCCTTCGCGTATATGTAGAGTTGTCTTTGCTTCACTGATATCCGCATCAGGTCACTAGTAGACTTCTCTTTGTTCAGTGGCTTCGTCTTCGATTCAGCTGTGAACATTTGTTGACGCGAGGCTTGTCTTCAGGGATTACGTTTACTGTGTTACATCAGAAACTATCAGTGATAACTGAACATACTCGGTTTGATCGCTGATAGTGAGACACTAATACATAGAAATGTTTATAAGAAAGACTATCAACGATAACTGAACAGACTCAGTCTGATCGCTGATGGTGAAACACTAATACATATTAAAACGTAATTTTCACTAAGTATAGAAGAGGGTCGTTATCAAATCACTGAGAGAGTTTGGATCAACACTAATGCTTCACAATTCTTGGTGATCATTATTGAAACAGGCAACTAGCCCATGCCAACTCTGGACATTACCCCACCAGCCACTCATTTTCTTCTCAACAAGAAAATGTTTCATTTTCAAAGGGGACGCAACACATATGCTATCTGATTTTCATTTGGAAAATCTGGATATTGAAAAGAAGGAAGTCTGCCCCACCTTCACACTTCGTTTATGCGATTTGAGTCTGTGTTTCACTACTTGTCTCAGTGGTTTACACTTTTTGAGCCTTATAAGCAAACATCATATGCTTAATTTATTCTATCACTTGCACGAACACACAAAGAATTTGTTTCTTTGTCATAACGTTCATAGAAATTGCCTTTGTGGTGTTTCGATGATTGAATGGAAGGCCTGGGGGAGTGAACATCATAAAAGCTCCTTTATATTGTGTATTCGTTACACACAGTGACTTTGTGTTACTAACAGGCAATTTTAACTGGTTCATTTGTTGATTCAGGTGTTACTTTTCATATCTATCTATTTTGTCTGGATTTGCAAAGATATGGATACACATCTTTATGAATTGACGAATCATCAGTGGTTCTGTTTGCAAGATTAGTGGTAGAAGACATTTCTTGACATGAAGTTTTGATGAACTTCTCGCTCCTTTCATCAAAAAGGGGGAGAAACGTCAATCAAGAAATGGAGAGAAGATTGGAAGTTTTGAAATAATTTCTGAAGACTTGCTGAATTGAAGAAATTTTCTGAAGATGATTTGCTAAAGCATTATGAGCTAAAACTGGAGATAATTTCTTTCCAAGAGATATTCTCATCGATTGGGAAGATTGCTACATTCTGAATACAAAGAGGAAGGTTGAATTTTCCGAGCTTAAAGAATGATCTTGATCCAAAGGGGGAGATTGTTAAAGCACATATTTATTGGATTCAAGATCATAAATATCTGAAGATGGAAAACTGAAGTCAAAGCTGATAAAGTCGTCTCAATAAATAGTCTAGGGTCCTTTTGTAATAAATAGTCAAAGTCAGAGAGAAAGGTTGATTTCTTGTCAAGAACAATTGTAATCGTCTACTTAATCAATATCAGGTTTGAATTATTGTGTTAATTACTTGTTTGCTTGATTGAATGATTACGTATTGGGACACACAATAGTGAAGAACGTGAAGCAGATTGGGTGGAGTTGTTTTCTATGGAAGTCCGTTACTTTGGTTAGTGAGCCCTCGTAACCGAGTGCGTGGACCTCTCTGAGCAGTTGCTTATCAGATATATCTGGAGCGAAGGTTGCACGGCCGTGAAAGATAGCATCTGGAAGGTTGAGAAGTAGTTTGAGACTGTTGGGAGTGAGTACCAGCGAGGTTGTGTCAACAAGTACTTCTAATTTCTCAATCTTGTTCCGCTCATCGGAGATGTGTCGAATGGTGTGCCAAACCTGCTGCAGATAGAGCTCTGGAACGTCGGTAGTAGCAGTGAGAGCACAGTAGAGAGGATGGTGACTAAGAATTTCGAGCACGACATGATATTTACAGCGGTATCTCTCGAAGTCGATAAAGAAGTTGTTAGGAGTCAACGGCAGGTAAGAGTCGGGGCTGATAAGAGAAACATCAGCAATGGGATCGGTCGGATCGGCCACAAGGTCGTTCATAGTTTGCTCCATTTGGTACGTACCTGTAACTCGATAGAGTTAGCTAACCATATATTTAGTTAATATGGGATTAAGCTCATACACCAGTTAAGAAACGAGAAACCGGTTCAGATTGCAATCCAGAATCGAATCACGGTCTGATAGGTGACGGACCGGGGACAGATTGGCGATTCAAAGTTCATGGCCCGGGGTGGTGTTAGGTGAAACCCAAGTGTCTTTTCACTCTGAGACCCAGATGATTATTGGCCGAAGCCCGGGTGAGATCGAGGTGAAACCCATATGAATTTTCAAAACAACCCAAGTGCAGTTAAGTCCATTAAACCCAAATCGATTGAGTTTGGAACCCAATCGATTGAAACAAAGCCAACCAGATGAAGTAGATAATCCCGAACAGACAAACCATAAACCAACATCAGACAATACACAAAACCCAAATTAATTATATGCAGATTAATTAGATTCAATAAATCGAATGAACCACACACATAATTAGTACCAAACCAATTTGCTATATAGCCGGATTCAAATTATTCGAAGCTAACTAACAATCGGAATCAAACATACGAGGATCAAATAAGCACCAATATAAGTAGTCAGCAAACTAAGCAGTGAACCCCAAACAGATTGGAACACTAAACCCAAAACAGATTAATTATATTAACCAGATTAACCACAAATCAACATCAGATAGTAGCGAAGCCCAAGTGAATTAGATGCACCCAAAACGATTGAACTAAGCACATAATTAGTATCAAACCAATTTGCTATATAGCCTAAAGCAAATCCAAACTGTGATTGTTATCTAAAACGAAATCAAATGAGAGCCCAACTACCTCTATGACGGTGGTGGTCGTGTGCGTTAGCGAGAATAAGCCCAAAACTCAGTCAAGTACCCAAACACCAAAGCCCTAAGTGATTAAAGTAGTGCCAGCATTTTACCAAATAGAGTCCATGTCAACTACGAGATTGAAATTGAAATTGAACACAACCCAAATCAATTTCGAACAATAATCAAAATCAGAGATGAAAAAAATTGATTAAATCAAATTAAACTTCCAAATTCAACTTAGCACATAATCGAACTCGACTGAGAAGTACATCTAAAGCCAATCTAATCGAAACTAAATAATCGAAACTAAATAACATCTAAACATTTACGAATTCGATATGAACAATCATCTTAAACGAGATTAATTTGATCGATTGGAGATGTTGGTGCAGATTTCTAGCCGAAACCCAAGTCGAATTGGGGGCCGGAACGATGAACGACGGCTAAGAGCGAAACCCTACGGGGTTTAAGTCCAATGGTGGAGCAAGGAGGCCGTTGATCATGGCGGCGGCGACTGTGGCATGAAATCGAGAGAGAGATAGAGATCTTACCTGAGAGGAGTGAGAGTGAGAGAGATCGTGAGTTTGAGAGATAGAGAGCCGAGAGCGAGGGAGATTGAGATCGAGAGGGAAGAGGGGTTCAATAGATAAATCGAGAGAGGATGAGGGTTGAGAGATTTAGAGAGGAGCGGGGTCGCGATTAAAAAAAGAAAGAAAGAGAGGAGAAGGTTTCGGGATTAAAAAAAATAAGAGAGGGGTTTGAGAGAGTGAGAGAGGAGAGGGTTTCGGGGAAAAAAAAAGAAGAGGGGTTGAGAGAGGAGAGGGGTTCGGTTGATTGGGAGGAGAAGAGGGGTTCCAGTGATTAAGAGAGGAGAGGTTAAAAAAAAAGAGGGGTTCAAGATAAATATATTTTTTTTCATAAAAAAACAAATAAAAAAAATAATTATGCTAAAAAATAAAAATAACACAAAATTATTTTATTTTGATTTGCAAAAAAAAAAAAACAAAGACAATTTGAGAACAAGAACTCCCTCTTTCTTTTTGAAAAAAATATTTCTTCCTCTTTATCAAAAGGCTGATGTTAATAATTTTAATCTCCCTCGAACTTACCTGTTTCCTAGCGAAATGATTCTCTTCCCCTCAACCGAAACACCCTTGACGAAAAAAAAAACTTGCTCCCCCTCGACGATTGCGAGAATTGACAGAGCCGCAACTATCAATGTTCACTCCCCCTCGAACTGTGAACTATAAATGAATGAGAAACTTACCTGATTTCTTGCGTTGGTACTCCCCTTACACTTGTGAGCGAGCGATGAATCGAAATACACAGACATACGCATGAGATAAAATTGAACGAAAAACACACAGATAAAACAGAAGCACGTAAAGAGAGAACGAAAAAACGAATTCTAAAGTGAGAATACAGTAGTTTAATCGATTTTGTGCGTGACACAATTAAAATATACTGAACGTGGAGTGTTTTCTTGACCATTTGGAGGGTAGTTCGTGATAGAGGAGGATACAATCCATGTTTAATATATAGAATCTGTGTCAGACGCATAAAACCAACTTAAACTTTCAGATTTAGCATTCCAAGCTTAGACCCAAGAAAATTGAACCGGTTTTCGTCCAAGGGTTTGGTAATTAGGTCTGCTAACTGAAGATCTGAATTCACAAAATAGAGTTCTATCATGCCTCGTTCAACGTGATCTTTAATAAAATGATACCGAACATCTATGTGCTTCGTCTTGGTGTGCTGGACAGGATTGCTTTTTGATGGTGATAGCGCTCTTTGAGTCACAGTAAATAGGGATCTTGGAGTAGTGGAACCCATAATCCTTTAGTTGTGTGCGCATCCAAATCACTTGAGAGCAGCAACTTGCAGCATCAACGACAGTGTTCTTGTTTCAAAGGTTCCCATGCTCAAACCTAATGAGTTCGACATGTGGAAAATCAGGATCAGGCAGTATATACTTATTACAGACTACTCAATGTGGGACATCATTGAGAATGGTCCCTCCAGTGAAGGAGAGATAGGAGCAGATGGCAAGAGACCTCCACCAAAGACTGATGGAGAAAGAAAGATGAGGCAGACTGAGATGAAAGCCTTGAGCACTCTGCTCTTGGAAATTCCTAATGAATACCAACATCAGTTTTGCAACTATGCTGATGCCAAAATCTTGTGGAATGCTTTGCAGAAGAGGTTTTCAGGTACTAAAAGCACTAAGAGAATTCAGAAAGCACTTCTCAAGCAACAATATGAAAATTTTATGTCTACAAAGAATGAGTCTATGACTCAAACCTTTGATAGGTTCAACAAGTTGATTGGAGAATTGGCCACTGTTGGTGTCAAGATGGACCAGGATGATGTCAACTGAAAGTTTCTAAGATCTCTTGGTGAAGAATGGGTAATGTATACAGTATCCTTCAGGCAGAATGATAATCTGGAGGATAAGGAACTTGATGATCTCTACAATGATCTCAGGGTGTTTGAAGCAGAGGTTGAATCAAAGAAGAGGCCATCTAGATATTCTCACAATGCTGCTCTCCTATCATCTACTACTGATTCTTCTGCTAATACAGAATCAGTGAGTACTGCTTATGGGTCAAAACAGGATGGATCCAATTATTCTATTTTGGAAGCTTTCCTGGCTAGTCATGCTAAACCTTCTCTTATCAGTGATGATCTGGAGCAGATCAATGTTGATGATCTTGAAGAGATGGATATAAAGTGGCAAATGGCAATGCTCACCATGAGAATCAAAAGATTCATTAAAAGAACAGGAAGAAACAACTTTGCCATGAGAAGAGAAGATGGTGATGGATTTGACAAATCCAGTGTGGAATGCTACAAGTGTCATAAACTGGGTCACTTTGCAAGAGAATGCAGAGGAGAAATTTCTCAACAGCATGGGAGCAACAATCAACAATTAAAATCCACAAACTACAACAACAACAAGAACTCATCACAAGCACTTGTCTCACAAGATGGAATGGACTTTGATTGGAGTGATCAAGTAGATAAAGCAATCCAAAATCAAGCATTGATGGTTGTGGTTTCAGAGTCTTCAAGCACGACAATCCCCACAGAGGTAAAATCTAAACTTTGCTCTAAAGTCTGTCTTGAAACTGTTAGAAAGTACATGGATCACAATCAGAGCATGTGTGATGATCTTAAAAGGTTGGAGAAACATAGGAGAGAGTCTAGTTTGATCATTGTGAATCTTGAAGAATAGATCAAGGCATATCAGGCCAATGAACTGCAACATTCATATGATCACAACTATTGGAAGTGGGAAAAGAAGGAGTTAGAGATTAAGCTAGAGAAGGCTAGAGAGGAATGTGAGAAAATTAGGAGTGAATTTGAGAAGTCCAAATTAGACATTGAGAATTTTTCGAATGCTTCTAAAGCAATGGACTCTTTACTCAAATCTCAAGTTCATGACAAATTGAAGAGAGGTATAGGCTACAACAACACCCCTCCACCTTACAATAACAACTATATTCCACCCACCTCAGACCTCTTAGAAAGACAAGATAAGAAGGACATACCTGCATGAGCCACTGAAGTAGATCCACTAGACAGAGTAGTGATTGAGATAGAGCCTGAAGAAGAAAACACTGAGGATAAGTATAAGGAAGACTAGAAAGAAATTCCCCTAGAAAACCATATTCTTACAAATGAGAGGGGGGGGGGGTAAACCATTTGTCAAGAATGAGAAAGTGGAGATGTCTAAGATAGGGAAAGAGAATGTTGAGAGTAAGAATGAATAAACTTCCAGGAAAGGGAAGGAAAAGGTAGAGGGAGATCACTATATGGAAACTACTGTTGTAAATCCCTGTACTTGTCAACAGATCAAGCCCCATCAACATGATAAAATAAGGGGAAATCAGAGAAAGAAAAATAACTAGTGGGCTCAAAAACAAGGAATTGATCTAAGCAAAATCAGTAGACCAAAGCCTTGTTTTATTTGTGGCAAGTTGAATCATTTAGCCAAACACTGTTATTTCAATCATGTTAACCAAAGAATCACTTTTCAAAGACAAATACGAAATTTTGTTGGTTATAGGAAGCAATCAAGACAATCAAGGAACCACATGGCTGATAATGTGAGAACAACACCAATGAAAAGTGGCACTGCAAAATCTCATATTCAGAATAAGTTTGCTAAATCAAAAGAAAATACTCCAAGTAAATCAAGGAGTAACTCACAGAATAAAAGGCAAACAACTTTGTCAAAATTTGGGTTCCAAGAGGCACGAAATTTGTTAGTACTGCTTCCTCAAATAGTACTGCTAACAGAAATAGTGCTGCTGATAGTAATACTACTGCTGACCAAGTTAGTACTGCTAACAGAAATAGTGCTGCTGATAGCAATACTACTGCTGACCAAGTTAGTACTGCTAACAGAAATAGTGCTGCTGATAGCAATACTACTGCTGACCAAGTTAGTACTGCTAACAAGGATAGTATTGCTACCAGTGTTAATACTGCCAAGCCTATAAATATGACAAAGTATTCCAGCCATGAGATTCCTAATTCTGATCATCTCATCAAGACCAAGCTTACTGAGTATGTTGATGAGAAAGGGCAACCCAAGACCATTTTGGCTTGGGTTCCCTCAAGCCACTAACTGTTTTATCTTATGTGCAGGGCAACCAACAACTCAAGAGGAAGAGCATTTGGCATGTAGATAGTGGTTGTTCTAGGCACATGACAGGTAACATGGCCTGCCTTCAAAATTTCAAAAGGTTTGATGGAGGACGTGTTGCTTTTGGTGACAATCCAGCAGGAGGTAAGATAATTGGTAAAGTTATGGCTTCAAAAGGTAAGATGACTTTTGAAGATGTTTACTATGTTGAGCAATTGAGATACAACCTGTTAAGTGTATCACAGGTTTGTGATAAGAAACATAGTATATTATTTAGTGATACTGAATGTATTATCCTTGCTCCAGGATTCAAGGTAGTTGATGAAAATATGATACTACTTAGAACTCCTAGAAAGGATAATGTTTATTGTTTGGACTTAGAGAGTGTTTCATCTAATTCATCACTAAACTGTTTGTTTTCAAAAGCTTCTTTAGATGAACCATCTCTTTGGCATAGAAGGATGTGTCACATGAATTTTAAAACTATGAACAAACTTGTGAAAAACAACCTTGTGAGACGTTTGCCTCAAAAAGTGTTTTCATATGATGATCATTGTGTTGCATGTCTTAAAGGCAAGCAGCACAAAACTTCTCATAAGTCCAAATATATAAACACAATCTCATCACCTCTTCAGTTATTGCATATGGATCTTTTTGGTCCTACAAATGTAATAAGTATTGGTAAGAAATCCTATTGCTTAGTCATTGTTGATGACTTCTCTAGATTTACTTGGGTATATTTTCTGAGGACTAAGGATGAGCCAAGTGGACTAATCAAATCCTTTGTCCTTCGGATTGAAAACCAAACAAATCTAAGAGTTAAAGTCATTAGATCTGATAATGGAACTGAGTTTAAAAACAGTGACTTAAACAGCTTTTGTGAGACAAAAGGCATTGAGAGACAATTCGGTGCTCCTAGGACTCCTCAACAGAATGGTGTTGCTGAGAGGAGAAATAGGACATTGATTGAGACTGCTAGATCTCTGTTGGCAGATTCAAAGCTACCCATTACTTTTTGGGCAGAAGCAGTTAATACTGCTTGTTATGTCCAAAACAGAGTTCTAGTAGTCAATTCCCAAGGAAAGACACCGTATGAACTTTTCAAAAAGAAGAAACCTTTAATTGGATTTTTCAAACCTTTTGGTTGTCCTTGCACAATTCTCAACACCAAATCTCATTTAGGCAAGTTTGAAAGCAAAGTTGAGGATTGATTTCTTGCTGGATACTCTTCTCAGGGCAAGGCATACAGAGTATTCAACAGTTCTTCCAGGATTATAGAGGAAAGTGACAATGTCAGATGCACTTAGAACACACCAAATCAGATTGGTACAAGTCCTGATTGGCTGTTTGACATTGATTCACTAACTAATTCTTTGTGTTGTTCCCTACACCTACAGTTGATCCTGTTGAATTTTGTCAACAAGAAAAGAAGGATGATCCAGAAACAGAGGATTCTGAACCAGAACAGGATGTAGATGATAAAGGTGATGAAGAAGATAAAGGTGATGACGAAGATAAAGATGAAAAAGCGGATGCTCATCCTTCAGGTTCAGGAAATACAGGTCCTGAAATGACCACATTGTCAGAGAATGATACTGGTGATGAAAATTCTTCAGTTTTTGGTGGAAACACTCCTGAAAAGAATGACTCCAATCTTGATGCAAATATTAATGAGGAGGTTGTTCATCAAACAAGAATTCAAAAGAATCATCCTCCTCAGTTGGTGATTGGTGATATCAATTCCCCCATGATCACAAGGCATCAAAGTAAGTTAGAAGGATTGAAAGACTTACAATCAGGTTTGTTGTCTTGTTTTCTATCCCAGATTGAACCCAAGAAGGCTTATGATGCAATGAAAGACCCAAGCTGTATAGAAGCAATGCAAGAGTAGCTGCTGCAGTTTGTGATGCAAAATGTGTAGGATCTGGTTGACCTCCCACAAGGACACAGGGCAATTGGAACTAAATGGATTTTCAGGAATAAGAAAGATGAGCGAGGGATATTGATAAAGAATAAGGCCAGACTTGTGGCAGAAGGGTACACACAAGAAGAGGGGATAGATTATGAAGAAGTGTTTGCACCAATAGCAAGAATTGAGGCAATTAGGCTGTTTCTAGCCTATGCTTCTTTCATGAAGTTCAGAGTATATCGGATGGATGTTAAGAGTGCATTCCTATATGGGAAAATTGATGAAGAAGTGTATATTTGCAGCCTCCAGGGTTTGAGAATCCTAACTTTCCTGACAAAGTATACAAATTAAAGAAGGAACTCTATGGGCTACATCAAGCACCAAGAGCATGGTATGACACTCTGTTTACCTATCTCTTGGAAAATGATTTTGAAAGGGGAATCATTGACAAGACCATTTTCATTCAAAGGAAGAAGAAGGACATCCTGCTTGTACAAATCTATGTGGATGATATCATCTTTGGATCCACAAAAGATCATATGTGCAAAGAGTTTGAGGAGTTAATTCACAAAAGATTCAATATGAGCTCTATGGGTGAACTCACATTGTTTCTTAAGCTACAGGTTAAACAGAAGAAAGATGGCATTTTCATAAGTCAATCCAAGTATGTGCAGGATATACTTACCAAGTTTTCATTTTCAAAAGCAAAGCCTGCAAGCACACCTATGGAAACACACAAACAGATCACTGCATATCTTGAGGGGGAGGATGTGGATGTTCATCATTATAGATCCATGATCGGCTCCCTCATGTATCTAACAGCTTCAAGACCAAACATTATGTTTGTTGTATGTGTGTGTGCCAAATTCCAAGTTAGGCCTAAGCAATCTCACTTTCAAGCAGTCAAAAGGATCTTCAGTTATCTCAAAGGACAACCTAGGTTAGGTCTGTGGTATCCTCATGACTCACCATTAGATCTACTTGCATATTCTAATAGTGATTTGGGTGGTGCAAACTTGGATAGAAAGTATACATCAGGAGGATGTCAGTTTTTGGGTGCAAGGCTAGTTTCATGACAGTGTAAAAAGCAAACCACAGTGTCCACCTCTACAAAAGAAGCAGAGTATATAGTTGTTGCAAGTTGTTGCTCACAAGTGCTATGGAATCAGAATCAAATGTTTGACCATGGTGTTACTTTTCTTCACACTCCCATCTTCATTGATAACAATAGTGCTATAAGTATTGTTCATAATCCAGTGAAGCACTCAAAAACCAAGCATATAGAAATAAGGTACCATTTTATTAGAGATTGCAATGAAAAGAAGTTAATTCAGGTTTTGAAAGTACACACTAGTAACCAATTTGCTGATCTATTAACCAAAGCTTTTGATGTAGGTAGATTCATATTCTTGGTCACAAGTGTGGGCATGATAAACACTGAATAAGCCTCTTTTGACTTTATTCATATACCATTTCTGTATAGATTCTTCAATGCTTACTTTCTCATATTTCAGTATGCATGGTGCTGCTAACCATTTATGTTTAAGTGTTTCATATTGCTTTGCTGATTAGATACTTGGTACTTCTGGTTAAGTTAATACTTCTCTTACTATTACTCTTGCTGACAATTCAAATATGGTTAAGATTGGTTACTACTACTAGGTGGTTTATACTGCAAGTGCAAAGTTAATACTTCTTTCCTTATTTCTACTGCCAGACAGTGTTAATACTGCTGGTATGTGTAAATACTTCTAGTATGTGTTAATACTGCTAGTAAGTGTTAATACTGATGGTATGTGTTACTACTGCTTGTATGAGTTAATACTGCGGGTATGTGTTAATACTGCTAGGATACTTAGTACTGCTTTTAACCGAATCCCTTACCCTATAAATACCCTCTCTGACCGCCAAAACACTAACGGCTCTTTGAACTTCCATTGAGTTTTCATCCTCTCTCTCTCTCTCTAGCATTCTTGATTACCAGTGTGTAAACCCTAGCTTTGATTCGAACCCTAGACCCAATCAGAACGATGGCAGCACTTTACTTCTTTGATGAACACAATAAGCTTGCAATGTTACAAAAACCCAAATAAGCTGAGGGTTTTCATGAAATTGTGGATTTCTTAAAATCATCGCATATTGCATATGCGCTTACTGTCAATCCTACCATCTATGTGGAACATATGCGACAGTTCTGGGCAAATGCATCCATTCAGACTGTTGATGGCCATCAGATCATTCAGTCGAAAGTATGTGACAAACCTATCACAATCACAGAAGGCTGCATACGCACTCATCTTCATCTAGATGATGCCTCAGGTATTTCTACTCTCTCAAAGGAAGATATAATTTCAAGAGATTGGTAGAATGGGGTATGAAGGCCCTACTGAGGTTTACAAGTTTTACAAAAGCAAATTTTCACCTCAGTGGCGATTCTTTGTTCATACTCTTCAACACTGCATATCTCGCAAGACAACTTGATGGAGTGAGTTCAGCAGTACAATAGCTTATGCTCTTGTGTGCTTAGCTACCTCCAGAAAGTTCAATTTTTCCCAAATGATTTTAAATGATTTGATGTCAAACTTGGATATCAAAACCAAAACAAAAAGATTTTATATGTATCCAAGGTTTGTACAAGAGGTACTAAACAAGGAATTGGCGGATTTACCCTCCTTTGAAGAGGTATATGTACCTAAACCTCCCAAAGGGAAGGTATTTTCCAATATGAGAAGGCCTAGTAAGGACTTTTCTGGAAAAGACACACCATTGTTCTCTACAATGGTGGTTCTGTCCCATTCACATGGTGAGGCATCAGGGTCACAACCCATATCTGACCAACCCACTGATGACCTACCCACACCATTCATTTCCAATGATCTTCCTTCGCTCCCTGTTGTTAAGCCAATTCCCCCCATCACTCAAAAATATGCAAGGAAAAAGGTACAGAAGGTTCCTTCCCTTCATGTATCTATACCCCAAAAGCCTACAAGCCCTCTGATGGAGCATTCTCCATCATAGAATATCCAAAGGTAATCCACAGGGGTGTCTCCCGACCCCAAGAAGGTGCTCTCTAAGGAGAAGGATGAGCATGTGGGCAACAAGGCTCACACTACTGATTCTGCACAAGATGTGGGTCAGGACAGTGTGAATATAGCTAAGACCTTCCCCACGGCAACTTTGGATGATAAATCATCTAAGGGACCCAAGTGCCAAGAAACCAAGGGGGTAGTAGGTGCTTCTGCTAGGCAGAAGGCCTCTACTAAAAGATCCCATGATCCTTCAAGGGTGGTAAACACACCTCAAGGAGGTGAGGACAGATATAACTATGATGAATTGATGTATACCATTGGCCAGGTCAACCTTGATGTACACAATCAGGGATTGGAGATAAAGGAGATGAAAAAGGTGATCATTTCTCAACAGGAGCGATAGCCAAACTCAAGAAGATGGTGCTTAACTTGGTGCACAAAAAGATGATAAAGCAATTTGTCTCGAAGAAAAGGAGAAGTGCTCATGATGCTTCCAAAAAGGGGGAGAATCAAGCTGAAGTTGAGAAGGAAAGCTCAGTTGGTATGGAATTTCATTTTGAGGGGGAGACTGGTGGTGAAGCTAAAAAGAATGGTGAGGAGAATCAGAAGGAAGGTGTGAAAGCAGCAGAAACAGTTTTGGAAGAAGCAAGAGTAAGTCAGCCAACAGTAGAAACTGAAGAAGCATCAGTAACTACTAAGGCAGCAGAAACAAAGAAAGCAGCAGCAGAAACAGGAATGTCTATGGAAGAAATTGAGATTGCAAAGACCTTCTCTCAGGCAAAGAATGACACTCCTAAGGCTACTCAAAAGGCTAAGGGAGTGGTGATTAAAGAAGGAGGCAAAGAGAAGAAAAAAAAGAGATAGGTGTGACAGAGGCCAAGAAGAAAGGGAAAGAAAAGATGGTTGAGCCTGTGAAACCTTTAGAGAAGCAGAAACAAAGAGAATTGGATGCAGAATTAGCTAAGGAAATACAAGAAGAGTTAACTAAAGTTGATCAAGAAGATATTTCTTTGAAAGTGGCAAAGGAGTTGAATGAACAAATTGAGAAGGAGTTTGAAAAGGAGGATGAGATTCAAAAGGCCAAAGACAGAAAGCTTGCACTAGATTTGGCAACAAGGCTTAATGAAGAATACCAGAAGAGTTTGAAGACTGCTGCAAGGAAGGTTACAATGAAAGCAACTAGACAAAAGTAGCCTTCAAAGAAACCACCAAGACAAAGACAGCCTTCAAAGACCTTTCTAGCTACACAGGAAAGAAGAAAGATGATAAACTTCTTGAAAGGATCTGTTGGATTTCCTGAAGGAATGTTTACTAAAATGTCTCTTAGCAGTATAGAAAATTTGTACAAAAAGGAGATGGCAAAGCTGCAAGGAGATCTCACTCAGAGGGTTGAATTTGAAAGAAAGATGAAAGAAAGACATGATCTAAACATTCAACAGCCTTTTCCTGAAAGTGAAGAAGGTACTCCTACCAAAGAAAAGGTAGAAATAATGAAGGAAGAGACTCAAGCTCAGAAGATTGGAACTATCAAGAGAAAGAAGTCAATTGCTACAAAGAAAAAGGCAAAAAGGCTAAGAACTGAGGAAGGTGAGAAAGAGTAGGGCAGTGAAAGAAGGGAAGTTGAATCATCAAGACCTACAGATGCACCTCTTGTGCCTGCTGCTCCAGTCAGTTCATTGCTTCCAAAGATTATCTTTTGGGATGTATGTGTGGAGAAAGACAAGCACTTTCTCATAATCAAAAGAGCAAATAACCGATTTGAGATCTATACAAGCTTTCATCAGTTCGTGCGAAAATGCTCTAGAAGTGACTTGGAAGAAATGTATTCTATTGGGATGAAGTTATATGAAGACAGGATTCAATAAGGAGCTCAGGATGATACAAGGCTGATCATGGAATGGATATGTCTTATGTTTGAACCTGACAGAATACAACTTGAAAAGCAGAATGTGTTGAGATGGTGTTTGCTTAAACACTTTGGAGTTTATGTTGTGTTTATGTCAAATGCAAAGATAGAGTATTATCTGGTGGAAAAGCAATATAAGCATGATTTGATCAGATTGAAAGGTATGTTGCAACTAAACCTGAGTGGTGGAAGAGGATCAGAAATGGAGAAGAATCTAATCCAGTTACTCAAAGGGCAGAATCGACAAAAGCGACATAAACCACAAGAGCAGCAGAAACAAGAAGAATCTGTTGAAAATCAAGATCAGAGTCAAGAGCAATCAAGTCAACAACCTCCAGAACAGCAAAATCAGTCTGATGAGCAGTTTGAGATGTATTTAACAGTGACAGGTGAAGAACCATTGAAAGTTGATCCTATCTCAGTGAGAGCTCCAGAAATTATTCATTGGGATACCGTGGTGGATAAAGGCACAGAATTCTTTAGGATCAAGATAATGGGTGACAAGTATGAGGTTTATTCAACTTGGGAGAAGATCATCAGAAGTTGTACCAGATTTGATTTGGAAGATATGTACAGGGTCGGATTAAAATTGTATGGTGATTTGTTGAAAGGAGCACGGATGAGCTTAACAAAGATGGCTATGGAGTATTTGTGTATGATGTTTGACCCTGATAAAGTTAAATATCTTATCAAAGACTTGCATCACAGAGAAGGGTTTAAAAGCATTGATCATTGGATGCTTGTTGAAAGATCTGGAGTATATGTCATTACTATTGATAACAACTTTCATGAGTACTATCTGGTTGATAAGGTGTATGATCACAGCAAAGAAAAGTTGTAGGGGATGTTGAAGTCTAAGTTGGTATGCAGTACAGGTTCAGAAATGGCAAGAATTTTGGTCAGAAGAACAATCAATCAATATGCAGGATTGGATCCTAATTTGGGAAATTGAGAAATATTTTTGAAAGCATCATGAAGACTTTATTCTGGAGAACTTAACTTCTTGAATTCAAAAGTTAAGTCAGGGGGAGATTGTTGGGTCTGAAATATGCTAAGTCTGGTTAGTACTGCTACTTGAAGATTACTACTACTAGTAGTATTAGTACTGCTTGAAGGGTTAGTACTGCTAGTGTAAAAGTTAGTACTGCATGGAGAGTTAATACTGTCAGTTGGAAGTTACTACTGCTAGCATGTTAGTACTGCTGAAGATACTGCTAGAGAATTAATGCTGCTAATGTTGATAAAGATGGTTTGAAGCGAAAGACAAGGAGTTGAAGATAATTATGGAATGGATGTTGAAGATCAACTTTAATTTCATAATTATCTTATAATCTATTTTGTATATATAGTCTAGAAGTCTTTGCTTATTTGATCGAGAGAGATAAGTCTTTTGTTTAGAAGAGAGAATTAGCCTCAAGATTCTGTGTGATCCTTTCATTAGAGAAGTTTTGAACGTCTGTTGAAGCTTGTTCAACAGATTGAGACTTTGGTTGTAATCATCAAGTTAATTCAATACAACTTGTGATTTGAATTCATACACTGTTTCATTAATTTCTTGTTAAAGTGTTATTCCACAACTTCTTTAACAAAGTTTCTGAGTGTTTATTTAAATTCTTGTTTTGAATTTCGATCCTGTCAACATATACCTGTATGAGTATGATATCAGCCTTTTATTTGTTAATAAAAAGAGTGGTATCGATCTTACCTTTTGAGAAGCCCGACTTGACTAGGAATTGAGATAAAACATCATACCAGGCTCTTGGGGCTTGCTTGAGACCGTAAAGAGCTTTGTCCAATTGGTAGACATGAGTCGATTTGTCTGGATCCACAAAATCTTTCGGTTGAGAGACGTACACTTATTCTTTCAGGATGCCATTCAAGAAAGCCGTTTTCACGTTCATTTGGAAGACCGTGAAGTTCTTGTGGGCTGCATAAGCCAGGAACATCCGTATAGCTTCTATCTATGCTACTGGTGCAAACGTCTCGTCATAGTCAATGCCCTCTTGTTGTCGATAGCTATTAGCTACAAGTCGTGCTTTGTTACGAACCACTATTCCGTCTTCATCTCTTTTGTTCTTGAAGATCCATTTTGTTCCAATGATGGTCTTGTTGCGAGGCCGAGGTACAAGTTACCACACCCTTAAGGTTTCGAACTGGTTCAACTCCTCTTGTATCGCGATAATCCAGTCGGGATCCTTCAGGGCTTCAGAAACTGTCGACGGTTCTATCTTATTCAGAAAGATCGAGAACAGACAGTCGTTGGCGGACATGGACGGTGTCTGAACTGGGGCGTTCGGATCGCCGATGATCTGGTGTAGAGGGTGGTCCTTCGTCCAACGGTATATGTGTGGAAGCGGTTGAGTGTTCTGATCAGGAGCAGAGTCGACATGGTTACCCGACGGAATGTCTTGAATTGATTCGAGAGAAGGTTGTAAACCAGATGGGGAGGACGCTAAGTTCTCGGTTTGGCTTGACATCTCTAATAACTAAAGACTCGGTTTAAGTTGATGTCCCAATAGGCTAAAGACCCGGTTGGGTTGATGTCTCGAATGGTTAAAGACTCAGTTTGGGTTGATGACATCAAGTCGAATGGTTTGAGTGAATTTATGAATATATTGCCAAGGGTGGTGTTACATTCCATGTCCATTGACTAGCCGAGCAATGTGGTTGGGAACTATAAATAAATGGATATACATACATTGTAACACCATTAAATTATTTACATTGTGATTGTATGTTCTCACTAGGCGTTAGCCTAACACTTGTTTATTTGGTTGTCGTGTATGACAGGGCATCCTAGTGACGGAAATCGTCGAGAATGAGTGGTCATTCAATGTGGTTGAGAGCGGTCCTTTTGGGAGATCTATAGACCGGCTGATACTAGTGGATAGATATACATTTTGGAAGGATAACGATACCCGACCGTAATCTATTCGGCAAATTTAGATTATTAGGTTGTCGATTATATTCTTCATTTTATTGGGGTTGTAAATATCATACTTTATTCCCCGCTTTGGGATGTTACACTTTGGCATGATTGGTCTTTACTGTATTATACAGGTTTTAATGTCCCCTTTGTTAGGGTGTTCAGGATTGCTATATATTTAGACGCCATATTGTCGAAATTTTGAATTTTTAAATTCACCCAAGTTTTTAGGGCGTGACATACCTCTAGTCAGTTAAAGTATTAGACTACACAATCTGTTATATGTAATGTATTATGTACAATCGTCAAATGAATTGGTAATGCAATCCAATAATACTAGACACTACAGTTTCACTTGATTTCACCTTGTTTAAACACAACCCGACCAACCCGATCAACCCGAACGAATTGGTTTGGGTTGGGTTGTAAAATTTTCAAACAACCTACATTGGGTTGAGTTGTCGAAAAGCCTTCAACCCGATCAACCCAACCCGTGAGCACCCCTAGATTATGGTGTGAAGTTGACTATCCCACATTGATAAAGAGAAAAAAAAAGTTCCACAAAGAGTATGACTTATTAAAGGAACAACCAAGGGTAAATGATGTGGCACAATGTAGGCATGGCAACGGGGAGGGTTTGGGTGAGTTTTACAATCCCCGACCTCGGCCCCGGTTTATGGTAAAGACCCTCGCCCTCAGCCCCGGTCCTCGACGGGTACGGGGATTCATATCCCGGCCCCGGTTCGTTATACGATCAATCCTTGGTCAAACCCCGGTTAATCCCCGATTCTACACCCATTCCCCGTCCCCGATACCCGGTCCCTCGAACCCGGTTCACACTCGGTTTTACACCATAGTACTTAATTTTTTATAAATTATTAATTCAACAATTGGTTGCTAGCTAATTGAATTGGACAATTGGTTGCTAATTAGAGTGGTGGGACACTAAATGATGAAGCAACCATTGAATTTGTAGGCAACAACTTAATGCTTATACAGTCACTTAAGTCCCCTAAGCAATGAAACATGATACTTGAGAGTTGAGAGGGTCATCGTCGGGTTCTAACCTTCTGATCGTGAAATTGGAAATGAACTTGGAAGCGAGGAAAACCTAATTGGGAAATAAAATAACTAGTATTTATTAATTTTAAAACATTAATATATATATACATATATATATATATATATATATATATATATATATATCGGGTACGGGCGGGTCGGGGGGTATGTTACCCGGCCCCGGCCCCGGCCCCGGTTTTATTCAAGCGGGGATCACCGGACCCGGTACCCGGTCTAGCAGGGAATTCCCGGACCGGTTCAGGTCGGGTGTACCGAGTTCCCCACCGGGTCGAGGCAAATCACCATCCCTAGCACAATGATGTTTGAGAAGTTCTAAAATCTTGGATTATGGTGTTAAGTTTATTATCCCACATTGATAGAGAGAATAAAGGTTTCACAATTTTTATATAAAGAGAAGATGATGAATTAAAATTTGAAAAGTTTGGGTTGGTAAAAAATAAATTTTAGCTACCATTTTTTTACTAAGCTGATTATCCCACATTGATAAAGAGATTAAAGTTTCACAAATATTATCATATATATATATATATATATATATATATATATATATATACAAAAGGAAAACCCAATGGTATTTGAGATGTCATTGTGAGAACTAAGTATTCTCAAATGGTGGATTATTGTTGAATTTAAGTTGTCCACATTTGTGAGAAGTTGAAATATTGGAATATGGACTATAAGAAAAAAGGATGAGATGCCATTCTGTCATCTCATGGGGTTTGACCCATGGGTTTGTCTTATTTTGGATGACCTACTTTTTGCAAAAAATAAATCTAATTACATAAAAACCAATTACAAAAACAAATATATATATATATATATATAGAGAGAGAGAGAGAGCAAGGATCATTTGTTAACCAACCATTTGTTGTTAACTTTATAAACCATTTCCAACCAATAGAAATTCATCTTTGATTGTTGTTTTATTTGTTTTAGTATTTAATGCAAAAGGGTAGAAATGTCAATTCTTAATTAGCAAATATTTTATATTTCATTTAATTATTTGGGGGTTACAAAAATAAAACCTCCTTGATTCTAGCGTAGGTTATGATTTCAAAAAAAATCCATTTTCAAAATAATGTTAAAATCATATGAACATTTTCATGACTGATTTCATATTTTTTTTTTCAAAATCATATAGTGGTTATTTTCAAAAACTTTCTCCGGTATTAATTTTAATTCAAAAATTCTCATATATTGTTAACCTTATACAGAATGATTTAGCTGTAATGTTAACTGTTTCGAAGGTGTGTAAAACAATGATGAACATTTTGTACGTGTTCATGTATGTTCAACTAAGTATTCATGACATTGTGTAAATATATGCAACAACACTTGGTTTGATGTTTGGTGTTTTCATACGAAACTCTGTTGGCTATAATTATCAGTTAGAAGTAGTTTGGGAACTAAATGAATTATGGGTATCAATTTTGATGGATTTTGAATTATGAATTTCATCGAACTCCATATTATGTTTATTTTTCATTACTCTTGTCTTTTAGTTCACTGTTCATAAACCAATGTTGGGTGAAAGTTTACATCCATTATTTAAGTAATAATGATGGTAGTGCATTGATTGCATGTATCGTGGTAGTATCAGATCATACATACGACCATGAGTTTTTCATCCAACCTGTTCATGTTTGTTCATTACTTCACCATTGGGCATATGAACAAAAAACTTTTTAACGAGTCACATGAACAGTAAGGTGGTGGTTCATTCATGTTCATATTTCTTCATATGAATATGATATTTAAAAGAAATATATTGTTCATATTTCTTCATATGAATATATGATATTTAAAAGTAATATATTGTTCATATTTCTTCATATGAATATGATATTTAAAAGTAATATTGTTCATATTTCTTCATATGAATATTATATTTAAAACTAATAATGTTCATATTTCTTCATATGAACATGCATGAACCGGGGGTTACGATTTTATTGGAAGAATAATGTTCAAATACATGCAGATTCATGAACACTAATAAACCGGAGGTTACAATTCTTTTGAAGGGAACATTAATTAAGAGAGAATAAAGACAAAATGTTTCATTTATTTTTTTTCCCAAAAAACTCTTATCACTATAGTTCACTCCTAATTTTTCATTAATTGTGCATTTATTAAGGCTTTTAAAAGATATTCAATCTCAACCATTGATTTCCATGATCAAAGGGTTATAATGGTTCATAGAGTTAACACAAAAAATGTGGTTAACAAATGAACCTGACCCTATTTATATATATATATATATATATATATATATATATATATATATATATATATATATATATATAGGGTCAGGTTCACGTGAGACCAAGCTGTTTCCGTGAGACCGTGTGAGACCAAGCCTTAAAACATTAAACTTCACACCGAAACACTGTGAAGGTAAAAAAACATTCGAACCTTCATAATGTAATCACACTATGAAGGTAAAAAAACCTAAACCAAGTTAAAAAAATCAAACCTTCACAGATAAAAGACTGTGAAGGTATATCCGAACCTTCACAGTGAAGACGCTGTGAAGGTAAAAAAACGAACATTCACAGCGAAAAACACCGTGAACGTAACATTTACGGTGTTTTCGCCTATGAAAAGTTCGAATTTTTTTACATTCACAGTTTTTTGGTGTGAAGTTTCATACTTTAAAGTTTGGTCTCACCGGTCTCACGGAAACTGTTTGGTCTCACGCGAACTTAAGTCTACATATATATATATATATATATATATATATATATATATATATATATATATATATATATATATGTAAGGAACAACCAATGGTATTTGAGGTGGCATTGTGAAAATTGAGTATTCTCAAATGGTGGATTGTGGTTGAATTTAAGTCGTCCCATATTGGTGAGAAGTTAAAAGATTGGAATAAAAAATTGTGTATAAGAAAAGAGGATAAGATGTCTTTGTGTCAACTCATGGGATTTGACCTATGAGATTGTCTTATTTTGGATGACCTTTTTTGAAGAAAAATAAATCTTATTATATAAACACCAATTGGAAGAAGAGATCATCATAAATCAATCATTGATTTATTTCAAATTCTCTCGGTATATATTAAAGGAACAACCGTAAATGTAAGGCGAGATTTTAGAACACGATAAAATGTAAGGAGGTTGGTATAAAAATGAATAAATATAAAAGGATAGAACATTTGCATGAAGATTGCATTATTATATTATCTAATTTACAAGATGAAACAATTCATTATATATAACCTCTCAATATTTATCTTTATATATATAAAAGGAACAACCAATGGTATGTTAGGTTGCATTGTGCTATTCTCAAATATGCATTGTGGTGTTGTTTTAGTCATCCCACATTCATGATGAGATAATGTTAGATTTGAGGATAGAGATGACTATAAGAAAGTAGGATGGATGACTTTGATAGTTGAAAGATTTACGTATAAAAATGTTTTTTGACCAACTCGTCAATAGAGATTTTACAAAACTTGAAATAAATCTTTATATATATAAACAGAAAATATTTAGGGTATGTTTGGTTGAGGGTATTAAAAGGTAATGAATGGAAATGATATTCATATATTATGTTTGGTTTAATTAAGGAATGAAAATGAAATTAAAAATGATGTTTGGTTTCAGAAATTTAATCATTCAATATAATAGATTTGGTAAAAAAAATCATTCCTCTCTGATTTGGGGGGGGAATAGAAACCTTTTCTTTTTAAGTCTACCTTTCACTCCATATCTGAGTTCATCCATCTCTCATGAACCGTAGTCCTACCCCCAGACAACATAGCTTCTTCAAAAATATCTGATTCTTCTCACTTGATTTTGTGTTCGTAGATGTAATAGGAGACGGGGATGACTTCTATTTTGTGTTTTTAGATGAAAGCAAAGATAAAATTGATTTCGATTTTGAATGTGAATATGAAGTATGAAGTTGGAATTGTTTTTGATTTTGAGTGTAAAATAAGAAGATGAAGATGAAAATGGAGATGGAATAAAGAAGATGGAGATGTTGTGTTTTTTAAGATGCTTGTTGGATATGCTTGGTGAAGTTAAAGATGCATTGTAAGAAGCCAAAAATATTTTGGGAAGATGAAGATGAAGGGAAGGGATGGGATGGAGTAGGTGTCTGTGGTTCTCATGTTTACTTTTTGTTGTTGTTTTTTTTTAATTCAAGAAATCACAATAGTATAATGTTAGGTCTGATTTTATAGTAATCATTGTATTTATAGGTCTTGGTCTTATAGTGTGTTTAGATGCATATCTATGTTGTATCTGACCAAGGGTATTTAAGTCCCTTTGGTCTTGGTTTGGTGTAAGAAACACACGCACTATTCATTGAATACACTGTTTGCGCTCTCTTGTTACTCTCTCTCTCTACTTTCTCTCTCTAAGGATTCATAGATTTTGAACTTTCAATTGGTATCAGAGCCATCTGAATCTTGAGAGGATTGAGAGTTTGTATTTTCGAATCTGAATTGGTGATTGAAATCGAAAATTTGATCGATTTTCTTGAAGTTTTCAAGAAAATCTCGTTTTCTTGATTTCTCATCAAATTTGGATGTGTTTGTGATCAATTGTGTTTGTTTTTTATTTCATTAGACTCGTTTTTGTTAATCGATCTCATTTGTTTCAAGTTGTTTTACAAGAAAATCAAGTTTAGATCATCAAGTTTGAGTTTAAAAGTTTTCTGGAAAAACACGAGTTCGGTACTGTTACATTCATGCTTTTGAGATTTAGTGTTTTTTAATCGAAATTGTTTGTTGAAAGTTGTTTTAAAGTTGTTTTCGAAATTCAGAGTGTGTTTTTCATGCATTAATTTCTTTGTTTGATTTGATCTTGCGAAAATTTGTTAGTTTTTAAAGTTTGCGCTTCAGTCATACAAGTTTGCGCCTCATTCAAGTTGTTTTGCGCATGTTCATAGTTGGTTGTGCATGTCTTACTAATTTTGTTAAATTTGTTTTAGGTTTGCGCATTGTCAGGATCGAATTCTCAACAAGAATTAATTCTCAGAAACAATATCAAAGAAGTTGCGGAAAAACACTTTGATATTTAATAAAACAGTAAATCAACACAGTACATATGAAGAACAAACTGTAAACTTGTATTGAATGCTTTGAAGTTACAGAATTACACACTCAACCTCAATATTGATGAACAGGCTCACCAATACGAATTCTACTTCTCTAGAATTAGGATCTATGCCTTGAGGTTGATTTCTCTCTTGAAAAACAATTATCAAAAGTTCTTTTTTTTATCTATTCTAAACATTCTATACATATACTGATAAAAAGATAATTACAAAGAATAAACAAATCTTCAGTATATCTTCCATGTATATCTTCTAAGTATATCTTCAGTATATCCAGCTGTAGTACATTCCATCCGGATCTCTTTAGCAGCACTAATAATGCTCAGCAGCATTAACTTCATCTAGCAGCATTAACTACAAGCAGTACTAACTACTAGCAGTACTAACTAGCTAAGCAGTACTAACTTTGTTCAAGCAGTACTAACTTTAACTAGCAGTAGTAATTCTACTAGCAGTATTAATCTTCAACTTGTTCTGGCAGTAGTAACTACACTTAGTACAATCTTCAGTTCCCAACAATCTCCCCCTAACTTGACTTTTAGAAGAGAAGTCAAGTTCTTGAGATATTCTTCCAGATGCTCTTTTTGATGCTCCCAAAACTTCCAAGATCATGCTCCTAAGTCTGGATTCAGTCCCAAACTCTGATTGATTATCCTCTGAATTAGGTACTTGGCCATTTCTGAATTTGGTGCACAACCCAACTTCTTCTTTAGCATGGCATGAACCTTCAGTCTGGTGTGATTATATACTCTATCCACTAGGAAGTATTCTGTGTCATTTCTATCCAAAGTCACTGCATATACTCCACTAGTTTCATATAGAGTCCAACTTGTGACTTCTTTAAACACACTCTTGATGACCTGGTCCACTTCTTCAGGTTTGAACATCATGCATAGATACTCCATCACCAGTTTTGTAAGAGAAATTCCTGGAGTATTCAGATGATCTGCATACAGCTTAATTCCTATGTCAAACATCTCTTCTATATCAGATCTAGAGCATGTTCTGACAATCTTGACCCAAGTGTTGAATACTTCATACTTATCACCCTTCCTCTTGAGTCTGATGTAATCTTTCCCATCCATTGTCAGTACATCCCAGTGAATGATCTCAGGTGGCTTAACTCCAACAGGTTCTGCAGAAATTGGTTCAGGCACTTTGTCCATCACTACCATATATAAGCTTACATCATCTTTGATTGATGACCCTTGCTGACTTGATGACTCAGGTGCCACTTCTTCTTCAGCAACATTTTGTTCTTCTTCTACTCTAGGCTTCTTATCTTTCTTTCTTTTGGCCATCATCTTGGTTCTTTTCAAAGTCTTTTGAACCTGTACTAGAGTAGCTTCCTTCTTCTTTTCTTCCTTTTCCCTTGCCATTTCTTTGATAGGAGTTCCCTCTTCACTTTCAGAGAATGGTTGATTCATATCTATATCATTACTCTCCTTGGCCTTCTTTTCAAACTCTACTCTTTTCTTTTCATTGCTCTTCAGATTCCCCATTTCTTTTTCATAGAGCTCTCTGATTTGATCAAAACTCATCTTCACAAACATTTCTTTCTTTACCCCAATTGCACTCCTCAGGAAAGTTATCATTTTGTTTCTTTCCTGAGTGGCAAGGTAAGTTTGTGAAGGTCTTCTTTTCTTTGCACTTGTATTAGCCATCATAGCCTTTCTCAGACTTATAGCCCTTTGTTTAGCCTTTTCAGATTCAAGCCCCTTTTGATAAGCTTTATTTAGCTCAGCAGCTAAAGCCTTTGCCATTTCCCTGTCCTTCTCCACCTGAGCTCTTTCTTCTTTTTCCATCACCTTCTGCATTTTCCTTGCTAAAGCTTCATCTGATTCAATCAGCTTCTGCTTTTTGATTGGTTTATCAGATTCAACTAACTTTGCCTTACCTTTATCTTTACCCATCTCCTTCTCAATGCTAGAGTTCTTTGCTGCATCACCTCTTTCTTTTATGACAACTCCTTTGGCCTTTGAGGTGACCTTGGGAGTATCATGTTTTGCTTTGATGAGTGTTTCTGCAACCTCAAGCTCTGTAAGGACCTCTTTTACTTGTTCTGCTGCTTCTTTCAGCTCAGCAGTATTAACCATTTCTGCTGCTTTACTTGAACTGGCAGTATTAATGGTTTTTGCTGCTGGTTCTGTTTCTGCTGCTTGCTCATTCTCCCCCTCAACATTATGTTTTTCCTCTTGCTCCCCCTTAGCTTTGGCATCAGCTTCTGACTCCCCCTTTTTAGGAGCATCAGTCACTGGTTTCCTCCTTCTGAGCACAAATTGTTTCTTCTTCTTTTGCAGAATCAGTTTCCTTACCATTTGCTTCAACTTGATGATTTGTTCATGTTGTGACAGTACTATGAGTTTTAGCTCTTCTATATCTTTGCCCTGTTTGAGTACATCCATGTTGATGTTGCCCATTGCCTCCATCAATTCATCATAGTTATATCTGTCCTCACCTTCTCCAGGAGTGTTACCCCCTATTGAAGGATCATGGGATCTTTTAGTAGTGGAAGTCTTCTGCCTAGCAGAAGCACTATCCACCCCTGTGGTTTCTTGGCACCAGGGACCTTCAAATGATTGCTCATTCAAAGTTGCCATGGGGGAGGTCTTATTGATGTTACCACTTTCCTCCTCTGTGCTAGCAGGAGTAGTGGCAGCCTCATCACCCATATGCTCTACCTCCTCCTCAGAGAGCACCTCCTTGGGGTTGGGAGACACCCCTGTGGTTTCCCTTTGGATATTCTCTAAAGGAGTATTCTCCCTTAGAGGGCTTAAAGACTTAGGGGTTTCTGGTACAAGAAGGGAAGGAGCCTTCTTTACCTGTTTTCTCTTATACGTATGGGAAATTGGAGAGGTTGGTTTTGTAAGAATGGACTGGGGAATTGTTTTTGAGTGAGAAGGTTGGGCTTGGCTAGCAGTGGGATGGTCTAATGAGGGCCTTGACCCTGCTGCCATACCTTCAGTGTTTTGGGACACCACCATCATTGTAGAGAACAATGGGGTGTCAACTCCTTCCGAGTCCCCAGCAGATCTTCTCATATTTGAGAAAACCTTGCCTTTTGGGGGTTTAGGTACATATACCCCAACAGGTTGAGGTATATCCGTCAATTCATGGTTAATTACTTCCTGAACAAATCTGGGATACATAAAGAAACTCTTTTTGTTTCCCATATTTGATACAAGATCACTGAAAATCATCTTTGAGAAATTGTACCTTCTGGATGTAGCCAAGCATACCAAAGCATATGCAATTGGACTGCTGAACTCACTCCATCCAGTGGTCTTTTTGGAGATGCAATGCATCAGGGTATGAACAAGAAAACGCCATTGGGGTGAAAACTTTGCTTTTGAGAATTTGAAAACACCCAATGGGCCTCCATACCCCATTCTAGTAAGATTAGAAAACAGTTCATCATTAGAGATAGACGTTATACCAGAGGCATCGTCTAGACGTAGACTGATGCGAATGACTTCTTCAGTAACTGTAAGTGAGTGATCACAGATTATTGTCTTGATCATTTGCACACCATTTTCCACAACAATGGTTGCATTAGCCCAGAACTGCCTTTGGTGCTCAATGTAGATTGTAGGGGATACAGTAAGAGCATGAGCAATGTGACTTGACTTGAGGAAATCCACAATCTGATGAAATCCTGAAGCTTGTTTTGGCTTTTGTAGCATCGCAATCTCGTTGTGCTCGTCGATGAACGTCATGGATGCCATTGATCTTAGTGAAAACTTGCCTGAAAACTTCGAACTTGAGAGAGAAAAGGTTTTGAGCGCAAGAGAACAGTATGCAAAGAGTCGTTATGAACTTTTAGGCGGGCAAAAAGTATTTATAGTATTCGGAATATAAGCAGTATTAACCTAGAGCAGTATTAACTACTAGCAGTAGTAACGGCTAGCAGTATTAACTAACTAGCAGTATTAACTACTAAGCAGTATTAACCACTAGCAGTATTAACTGAAAGCAGTATTAACCACTAGCAGTATTAACTGAAAGCAGTATTAACCACGAGCAGTATTAACTGAAAGCAGTATTAACTGAAAGCAGTATTAACTGAAAGCAGTATTAACTGAAAGCAGTATTAACCACAAGCAGTATTAACTGAAAGCAGTATTAACCACAAGCAGTATTAACTGATAGCAGTATTAACTGAAAGCAGTATTAACTGAAAGCAGTATTAACCACAAGCAGTATTAACTGAAAGCAGTATTAACCGAAAGCAGTATTAACTGAAAGCAGTATTAACTGAAAGCAGTATTAACCACAAGCAGTATTAACTGAAAGCAGTATTAACCACAACCAGTATTAACTGATAGCAGTATTAACTGATAGCAGTATTAACTGAAAGCAGTATTAACTGAAAGCAGTATTAACTAGACTTACTCCTTTTAAACTTGCTAAATACTGAGTACTGCTATGCATATCCTGAAAAAGAAGATTAGTAACACCAAGAATAAAAATATACAGGTATAAAACCACTTTTTGAGAAGAAGATTATTCAGAGTTTATCATTCCCACACTTGTTACCAAGAAAGTGAATCTACCCACATCAAAAGCTTTAGTGAATAGATCAGCAAACTGATTATCAGTGTGAACTTTGACAACTTGAATAAGTTTCTTTTCATTACAATCTCTTATAAAGTGATACCTGATTTCAATGTGCTTTGTCTTTGAGTGCTTGACTGGATTATTTACAATGCTAATAGCACTGCTGTTGTCAATAAAGATTGGAGTGTGTAGAAAGGTTACCCCATAATCCAGCATTTGATTCTGAATCCATAAGACTTGAGAACAGCAACTTGCAGCTGCTATGTACTCTGCCTCTGTTGTAGATGTGGATACTGTAGTTTGTTTCTTGCACTGCCATGAGACTAGTCTAGCACCCAAAAACTGACATCCTCCAGAAGTAGATTTTCTGTCCAAGTTTGCCCCACCTAGATCACTGTCTGAGTATGCTATTAGGTCAAAAGGTGAGTTATGAGGATACCAAAGTCCCAATCTGGGTTGCCCTTTGAGATATCTGAATATCCTCTTAACAGCTTGAAAGTGAGATTGCTTTGGCCTAACTTGAAATCTTGCACATACACAGACTGGAAACATAATATCTGGCCTTGATGCTGTGAGATACATGAGAGAGCCAATCATGGATCTATAAAGATGCACATCCATATCCTCCCCCTCAAGATCTGCTTGTGTGTTTCCATAGGTGTGCTGGCAGGTTTTGATTCTGAGAAACCAAACTTGGTTAGAATATCCTGCACATACTTGGATTGACATATAAAAATGCCATCTGACTTCTGTTGAACTTGGAGTCCAAGGAAGAAAGTAAGTTCCCCCATGGAACTCATTTTGAACCTTTGATGCATTAAATCCTCAAACTCCTTGCACATGTTGTTTCTTGTAGAACCAAAAATAATGTCATCAACATATATTTGGACCAGCAAGATATCCTTCTTCTTTCTTTTGATAAATAGAGTCTTATCAATGACTCCTCTTTCAAAGTCATTTTCCAAGAGATAGGATGACAGGGTGTCATACCATGCTCTTGGGGCTTGATGTAGTCCATAAAGTGCTTTCTTTAATTTGTATACTCTGTCTGGATAGCTTGGGTTTTCAAACCCTGGTGGTTGACAGACATATACTTCTTCTTCAATTGACCCATAGAGAAAAGCACTTTTTACATCCATTTGGTAGACTTTGAAGTTCATGTAAGAAGCATAGGCGAGGAATAGTCTGATTGCTTCTATCCTGGCTACAGGTGCAAAAACTTCTTCATAATCTATGCCCTCTTCTTGAGTGTAGCCTTGAGCTACCAGCCTTGCTTTGTTTCTTATAACAATACCTCTCTCATCTCTCTTGTTTCTGAAGATCCATTTTGTGCCAATTGCTCTGTGACCTTTAGGAAGGTCTACTAGATCCCACACATCTTGTAGCTTGAACTGTAACAATTCTTCTTGCATTGCTTCTATCCAGCTAGATTCTTTCATAGCATCATGTGCCTTTTTAGGCTCACGCTGGGATAGAAAACATGAGAGCACTGTATGCTGTTGATCTTGCATTTCCTGAAGCCTGCTTTGATGTCTAGCCATCATGGGAGAAGAGACATCACCTATTATCAACTGTGGAGGATGATTCTTTTGAACTCTTGTGTTATGACTAGGTTATACATTCAGTCCAGCCTCTAGATTAGAGTCATGCAATTCAACTGAAGTGTCTTCAGATGTCACTTCTGATTCTTGAGTCTCCTCATCTCTAGTGTCTTCTTCATTCTGACTTGGTTCAGTAAATGATTCCTTTTCACAGTCTTCATTTACTGTGGGTATGGGAAAAATCACAGATTTAGATATACTTTCTTGAACTTGTGTGATCTCTGATTCTCCACCACCTGTTCCTGTATACTCATTACTGAAACCAAAAGAGTTAGTTAGTGAATCAATGTCAAATAGCCACTGAGGTCCAGACCCAACAGGATTTGGTGTGTTCTCATTGCATTTGACATTGTCACTTTCTTCAATTATTCTAGAAGAAGAGTTAAAAACTCTGTAGGCCTTACTCTGAGATGAATATCCAACAAGAAATCCATCATCTGCTTTGCTATCAAACTTACCTAAGTGAGATTTGGTATTTAGAATTGTACAAGGACACCCAAAAGATTTGAAGAAACCAATAAAAGGTTTTCTTTGATTTAAAAGCTCATATGGGGTCTTGTTCTTTTGCTTGACCACTAGAACTCTGTTTTGGACATAACAAGCAGTATTAACTGCTTCAGCCCAGAATGTAATTGGCAATTTTGAATCAGCCAACAGAGATCTAGCAGCCTCTATTAGTGTCCTATTTCTCCTTTCAGCAACACCATTCTGTTGAGGAGTCCTAGGAGCACTATATTGTCTCTCAATACCTTTTCCTTCACAAAAAGTGTTTAAATCATGATTTTTAAATTCAGTTCCATTATCTGATCTAATGACTTTTACTCTTTGATTAGTTTGGTTTTCAATTCTTAGAATAAAGGATTTGATAAGACCACTTGTTTCATCCTTAGTCCTTAGAAAATATACCCAAGTAAATCTGGAGTAATCATCAACAATAACCAAGCAGTAAGATTTCTTGCCTATACTCATAACATTTGTAGGACCAAACAGATCCATATGCAATAACTGGAGACAAGAAGAAACAGAATTTAACTCTTTGGTCTTATGAGAAGTTTTGTGTTGTTTGCCTTTAAGACAAGCAACACAATGGTCATCACATTAAAAGACTTTTGAAGGTAAACCTCTTACAAGGTTATTTTTAACAAGATTGTTCATAGTCTTGAAATTCATGTGACACATCCTTCTGTGCCACAGGGAGGATTCATCTATAGAAGCTTTTGAAACAAGACAATTTAAAGATGAATCACTATTAACAATGTCCAAATCAAGACAGTAAACATTGTCCTTTCTTGGAGTTCTAAGTAGTATCATGCTTTCATCAACTACCTTGAACCCTGGAGCAAGAATCATACACTCAGTGTTAGTAAATAATATACTATGTTGTTTGTCACAAACCTGTGATACACTTAACAGGTTGTACTTTAATTGATCAACATAGTAGACATCCTCAAATGTCATCTTACCTTTGGTGACATTACCTTTTCCACTTATCTTACCACCAGTAAGATTGTCTCCAAATGCAACATGTCCTCCATTAATTTGCTTGAAATCCTGAAGGCATGACATGTTGCCAGTCATGTGCCTAGAGCAACCACTATCAACATGCCATATGCTCTTTCCCTTGAGCTGTTGGTTGCCCTGCACATTAAATAAATCAATTAGTATGATTGGGGACCCAAGCCAAAGTGATCTTGGGTCTTCCTTTCTCATCAAAGTATTTACATTCCTTTTTAATGAGGTTTTTAAACTCAGAGCACTCTTTATTAGAGTACTTTGTCAATATGATTGGCTTAGCAGAATCAACACTGGAAGCAGTACTAACCTTAGAAGTACTAACAGAGTTAGCAGTACTAACAGGTGTAGCAGTACTAACAGTTTTAGTGCTTTTAGGAATCCACATATTGACACTTTCTTTAACAGAATACTTTTTCTTCATATGACTTGTAGTTTTAACAGTTTTCTTAGCCACATGATTCTTTTCAATTTTCTTATAATTAAAGGGTTTTTGCATGGATCTTTGGAAATTCATTCTTTGGTTCATAGGATTGAAATAACAGAATTTTGCAAGATGATTCAATTTGCCACAGATAAAACAAGGTTTTGGTCTATTGATTTTACTCAGATCAACCCCTTGTTTATATGCCCATTGATTATTCCAGTTTCTTTGATTTCCCCTCTTTTTGTCCTGTTTTTGGGGCTCATTCTTCTTACAAGTACACTGTTTGCAAGGACCTGGATTCACAACCGTGGTCTGTTTATAATGGACCTTACCAGACTTTTCCTCTGTCTTCTCTATGTTCTTGGATTTGATCCAAGCCCTTCCACAATCCTCATTGGTGATAATGTTGTTTTCTATAGAAATCTCACCACTCACCTTGTTCTCCTTACTCTTGCCAATCTCTTTCTTAGTCTTATCCTCAACAATTTCCTCATCTAAGGGATCTATTTCAGTGGCTCCCTCAGGCAAGTCCTTCCTATCTTTGGTGTCTAACAGGTCTGAAGTAGGAGGAATGTAATTGTTGTTATATGGTGGAGGTGTGGCATTATACCCAATTCCTCTTCTTAGTTTATCATGAATCTGATTTTGCAGTAAGGAGTCCATTGCTTTAGAAGCATTGGAAAACTTTTCTACATCAAGCTTAACCTTGGTTAACTCCTCTTTCAGTTTTTCACTCTCCTCTTTAGATTTGGTCAGTTTAAGTTCTAAATCCTTTTTCTCCCACTGCCAGTAATTAGTGTCATATGAGTGTTGTAGTTCATTGGCTTGAAAACCTTTGATTTGATCTTCAAATCTCTCTACTATCCTCACATAGTCTTTTATATCCTTTTCTAGTCTCTTCAGGTCATCACTCATCTTCTGATTGTGATCCCTGTACCTTTTAACAGTGTCTATGCAAGTTTTAGAGCAGAGATTAGAACTTACCTCAGATGGGAGATCAGATACTTTAGCCATAAGAGCTTGATTCTGAATAGCTTCTTCTGCTTGATCACTCCAATCAAACCCCATTCCTTGTTGAGAAACAAGGGCTTGAGCAGAGTTTCTGTTGTTATTGAAGCTTCCAGATTGAGCTTGTTGATGGTTGTTGTTGTGAGACATTCCACTTCTGCATTCTCTAGCAAAATGTCCCTTCAGATGGCATTTGTAGCATTCTACCTTTGATTTATCAAACCCTGCTCCATCTTCTCTTCTTTGTGAGAAGTTGTTTCTTCCAGTCCTCTTTATAAACTTCTTAACCCTCATGGAGAGCATGGCCATCTGCCATTTAATATCCATCTCTTCCAGATCATCAGGATGAAGTTGTTCTAAGTCATCATTGATCAAAGAAGAATTTCCATGATTAGAAAGAAGAGCTTCAAATACATAATCAGTGCCTTTATCTAAATTTGATCCATTAGCAGCATTAACTGATTCAGGGTTAGCAGTAGAATCAATTGATGCTGATAGGAGTGCAGCATTATGAACATATCCAGAAGGCTTCTTCTTTGCCTCCACCTCAGCTTCAAATACTCTAAGATCATTGTACAGATCATCAAGTTCTTTGTCTTCCAACTGATCATTCTGTCTGAATGACACAGTGTACATGGTCCATTCATCTCCAAGGGACCTTAAGAACTTTCTGTTCACATCATCTTGATCAATCTGTACTCCCATAGTAGCTAGTTCACCAATTAGTTTATTAAACCTGTCAAAAGTTTGAGTCATGGACTCATTCTTAGTTGAGATGAAGTTTTCATACTGTTGTTTTAAGATTGCCTTTTGATTTCTCTTGGTACTTTTAGTACCTGAGAATCTCTTCTCTAGAGCATTCCAGAGCATCTGTGCATCAGTACAATTGCAGAATTGGTGTTGATACTCATTTGGAATGGCCAAGAGCAGTGTGCTCAAGGCTTTCATCTCTGTCTGTCTTGATTTCCTGTCTGTATCTGTCTTTGGAGGAGTTCTTTTGCCATCTTCACCAATCTTTCCTCCATCAGATGGGCCATTCTCAATGATGTCCCACATAGAGTAATCTGTGAGGAGAATATATTGCTTGATTCTGATTTTCCACATGTCAAATTCATTGGATCTGAGCATTGGAACTTTTGAGACCAAAGTACTGCTTGATTCTGTAAGATTTTCCATGATGAATAACTGTTTCTGAGAGAATTTAGCTCTGATACCACTTGTCAGGATCGAATTCTCAACAAGAATTAATTCTCAGAAACAATATCAAAGAAGTTGCGGAAAAACACTTTGATATTTAATAAAACAGTAAATCAACACAGTACATATGAAGAACAAACTGTAAACTTGTATTGAATGCTTTGAAGTTACAGAATTACACACTCAACCTCAATATTGATGAACAGGCTCACCAATACGAATTCTACTTCTCTAGAATTAGGATCTATGCCTTGAGGTTGATTTCTCTCTTGAAAAACAATTATCAAAAGTTCTTTTTTTATCTATTCTAAACATTCTATACATATACTGATAAAAAGATAATTACAAAGAATAAACAAATCTTCAGTATATCTTCCATGTATATCTTCTAAGTATATCTTCAGTATATCCAGCTGTAGTACATTCCATCCGGATCTCTTTAGCAGCACTAATAATGCTCAGCAACATTAACTTCATCTAGCAGCATTAACTACAAGCAGTACTAACTACTAGCAGTACTAACTAGCTAAGCAGTACTAACTTTGTTCAAGCAGTACTAACTTTAACTAGCAGTAGTAATTCTACTAGCAGTATTAATCTTCAACTTGTTCTGGCAGTAGTAACTACACTTAGTACAATCTTCAGTTCCCAACACGCATCGATCCTCATACGCAAAGCTCAAGTTTGCGTATCTAGTAGCTTCCGAAAAGCTTGCAAAGTCTGTCTTGTGTATCCGCCTTCATCCGAAAAGCTCTAGTTTGCGATTCTGCTTACACACACAAAGCATTCTTTGCGCTTCAGTATTCACATGCAAAACACTGTTTGCGTTCTTCACACGCAAAACACAGTTTGCGTTTCAGTCTTCACACGCAAAGCCGTGTCTTAACACGCAAAGCTCTTCTTCGCGCTTTACGTTCAAAACTTAAAGTCTTAGTTTGCGTTTCTAGTTGTCAACGCAAAGCTCTTGTTTGCGTCCTCTTTCTGACACGCAAAGATCTACTTTGCACAAGCTCAACACTTAGAATTTTTTTTGAATATCAACAATGGATTCTGCCAAATTTGCTTTTCAAGCTAGGTTCTACTCTAATGATCTGATGATGCAATTGGGAACAGACACTCGTCCACCAGTCTTAATCAACGAAGAAGAGTTTACACAGTGGCAAGATAGGTTCATCAATTTCATTGAACGTCAGACTAATGGTGAAAATATGATGAAATCTTTATCTGAAGGACCATTTGTCAAACCAAAAAATGACATTCCTTTGACTGCTGAAGAAATCAAACGCGAAAAAGCCGATAGAGAAGCAAAGTCCAATTTGATGATAGCTTTGCCCAACACAATCTACAATCGGATTGATTGTTTCAAACATGATCCAAATATGATGTGGACTCAATTAGAAAAGATCATGCTTGCGTCATCAGTTGCTACTCAAATACGCCAAACACGCTTCATGAATAACTTTGAGGAATTTAAGGCAAAGGACAATGAATCTCTGAAGGTGACTTTTGACCGGTTTTGTACTGTGATTAATGATCTAAGAAAGATTAAAGTGGAAAAGACTGCTCTTGAGACGAATCTGAAATTCCTCAATGCTCTTCAGCCTGAATGGAACAAATCATGTCATAGATTGAGGAATGATGTTCGAATCTCAACAATGCAGATTCAAGACTGTATGAGATTATGCTAACTGATGAGAGCTTGGTGATAAAGAAAAAGGCCAAGATGGAGAAAAAGAAGAAAACAGTAGATTCGGTTGCTCTCCTCACGAAGCAATTATCTGAACAAGCATTGTCTGAAAATGCTTACACCGGATCAACTGAAGATGATGGCGAGGCTTTACAGAAAGCTATGATCCTTCTTTCTCAGCATTATCAGAAAAAGTTCCAACCCCGATCGAGTTCCAACTCTTCTCATTTCACTTCTGCTTCTACAGTCAAAGTGCCCGAGCCTAAGACTGCATCTTGTTATAACTGTGGAAAGTCGGGCCACTACTCAAAGGAGTGTCGAGCAAAGAAAGTTAGGGACTCAGCTTACTATCGCAAGAAAATGGAACTAGCTGAAAAGAGAGAAAACGGAACTGCTTTGCTGGCCGAGGAAGAATTCTGGCTGGATTATTCCGATGATGAAGCATCAAACATCGAGATCGCTCAGATGTGCTTAATCGGAGATGATCAGTCAGACTATTCTGAAACTGATGAAGATGAGGTATATTCTGATTTTGATTACAAATTTATTACCTCTCAGTTTAATATCATGATAAATGCTTTATCTGATTTACGATCTAAGTTAATATCTGAAAAGAATCTTAATTCTGAAAAGTCAGATTTGATTGACAAACTGAAAATTTCTTTGAAAGATGAAAATTCCATTTTAGAAAATACAAAAGATATCTTTCAAAAGAAATTGGATGTTTTGGAAAATTCTAATAAGACTTATCTTGAGTCTTTGACTAAAATGACTACTTTAAAAGATGAATTTTCAGCTAAAATAAATAAGTTAGAAGAAAAGCTTTATCGAAGAAACCAATCTGAACAAACAATTTTTATGAACAAACCGAGGAGTGAAGAAGCTTTAAAACAAAGGTGGGGACTTGGTTTTGACAATCCTCAATGGTTAAAAAAAGTGATAAACGAAGTTCCTACTTTATATAAATACGATTATCTGACACTTGCACATTATGCTCCTCAGTTCAAATTTCATTGGACTAGTGAAAAGGAAGTGTTAGATCTTGAAAATGAGAAAAGGATAAATAACAAGAAAAATGAAATTCCTTTTGTTTATACGTCTGAAAATGCAAAATATTTTCCTAAAAAATCAAGAAGAGGAAGAAGAGTTTTAAATGATATATCTCCTATCAAATCTTCAATGTCAGATGATTTTATTGCTCCTTATGCACCTGATTCGAAGAAATATACTCCTCCATTAGTATTAGAAGGAAAAATCATAGATCTTGAAGATCAGATAGAAGATCAAAATATTTTGAAGAAAATTGAATCTGATATTATTCTTTCTTTCATGACGTCTAGTCTTGAAAAAAATTTATTTTCTCAAAATTCAGATTCTATTTCTAGTCTTTCTTCTGATTCTAAGGAAAACAAAAAGGAAACTTCTAATTTTAAAATCTTTTCTCAAAATAATTCAGACTCCGAGGCTCATTCAGAATTATTAGTTGATCAGATTGGTTGCTTAGATAAATTTATTTCTTCTGATTTATATATTTCGTCTAAAATTCTTGATGATTCTTTTACGCTCAATGATAAATATTATAAACCTAAGCATAAAAGAAGACGGTCAAAGATGTCAAAGAAACGAGATAGAGTTCTTACTGACAATTCTAATTCTTCCGATTCTATTATTACAGATAGAACTTTGAGCGCTCAATCCAACAAGCAGATTTGGAGAGCGAAGCTGAAATCTACTGATTCTATGTTTGAGGGAGATCGATATGTAGACAAACTTTATCATAGTGATTCATTTGCTGTGTGTAATAAAATTTTCAAATATTCTATAAAGCATATGATCCAAATTTCCAAAAATGTCTCATATTCGTCTTCTGATTCTAGTTTAGATGATTATGCTTTCTCTTCTGATGATTGTGCTTATTATTCTGATGATATTCCTCATGCTTCTCATATCAAATCTGCTTATTGTTTCCCCATAAGAACTGCAACTAACAAACATGGGCCCAAATTCAAGTGGGTACCCAAATCTTTATCTGATTCAAAGTTGCAGGCATCTCTCGTAAAGGGGGAGTAAGAGAACTTTGGCTTCTGAGTAATTCAGCTCAGGACCCGCACTTCATAGACATCGACTTCTAAACACAAAAGTTTAGAACTCGTTCTTCAATGATTAAGCTTCTGACTTAATGAGATACTGTCAGTACATCAATTTTAATTCCGCTGCATTTATCTCTGATAATGATGATATTCCAGTTTTTTTCTCAATGTTTCAAGAATCTGACCTTATTTATCTATCTCATGAATTTGTATTACCCAAATTTTTCTTTTAATATGAGACACAAATTTATTTTCTTCAATGTAAAAGATGAAATAGCTTAATTTTATTTTGTTCCAACTAAATATTTATTACAAGTTTAAATCTTTACAAATTTTAGTCTATAAAGTAAAGTTTTACATTTTTTCTTTCTTTTGAATAAAATATGTGTCTATGATAAATTTTCAAGTTCTTTTGTTTATATTAAAGTTTTTATATGGTCAAATTTCAAGTCTTACAAAAGTCGAAAAGTCAGGTAAATGTTTGAAACTTTTATTACTTCTTTAAAGATATGTGAGTCAGAATTTTTATAGTTTACTTTGCTTAGACTACCTAAATAATCAGAATTATAGATCGGAATGAAAATATGGGCTAAGCACTTAGATGTTGACCTGAGTGATTGAGATGAATTATAATTTCATAAAATACAGAAAGCTCTAAGTTTAAAAGTTTGTACATGTGGCCTTTCTGGTTTGGGAAAGTAAGTTCCATGGGATGCTTGTCATCTGGTCCCCTAAGGTCAATTGATCTGGGAGCGATCGAACCCAAATCCTTCTATAGAATCAGATCGAAAGTCATGTTCTACTGGTATGAATGGGTTTAAGATATGTCTATGTAGCCTTTCTGATCCGGGAAAGTAAGTTCCAAGGGGTGCTTGACACCTAGTCCCCTAAGGCCAACTGGTCTGTGAGCGGCTGAACCAAATCCTGCAATAGGATCAGATAGAAAGTTACGTTTACGGCATGTTCTTTACTTAATAAACTTCTTGATTAAAAAGATGCCAAAGTGCACGAGCTTAAAAGATGCCAAAAAGCACACTCATGTTAAGATGCCAATGTGCACAATGCTAAAAGATGTCAATGAGAACACATCTCATGATACTTGGTGATATGTTTTAGTTGTGATAAATCTGTAAATTTATGAATATCTTAATTCTTGATGACTTAGTGTGAGTACATGCAAAGTTCTCTATAATATTTTTAGAATTGCATTTTCTTGAAGCTAATCGAAGATTCGCATGAGAGTACACTGAATAGATTGCTGGAAGTTTTTGAAACTGAACATGTCTTAACTTGATATGCAATGAAACTTGTTCTTGTATCCTACAACATATGTTTGATTTCAAATGATTGATAAATTTGTAATATTTTCCTCTGTAGAATTTAATTTGTTTGGTATTTAAAATTTATATGTTTAGTCGTTTCAAAATTTATATTCAGTATATTTTTCTTCATACATTGATTTTTCAAATTTTATATTCAGTATATTTTTCTTTCTACATTGATTTTTGATCATTGTGTTCTCATAAATATATTTTAATTGGTTTATGCATTATTCAAGGGGGAGTGAACAAAGAGAATGTTTTTCAAATATTATATCTGTTTTTGAGGGGGAGTATTTGATTTTCTTTACATGAATGCTAACTCAACTTGTTACATCTAGTGCATTTGTGTAGGGGGAGTTAAAGAGCTTAAAAAGGTAACATTTTTCTGAGTTTATGTCAGCTTTGTGCATTCCGTTGGTCACGCAAACCTTGTTTTGCGTATCCTTTGTGAAACGCAAACCTTGGTTTGCGTATCCTTCGTGAAACGCAAACCTCGTTTTGCGTATCCTTCGTGAAACGCAAACCTTGGTTTGCGCATCCAACGTGACGCGCAAACCTCCTTGTTTTCTCTGTGTCAGGATCTAATTCTTAACAAGAATAATGAAACTCAGAAACAATATTAAAGAAGTTGTGGAAAAACACTTTAATATTCAAAATATCAATGTAACAGTAATGTAGAAATCAGAACTTGTAAACTTTATTGAATGATTAGAGTTACAAGCTTTCACACAAAACCTCAATCTTGATGAACATGCTCACCAAGACGAATTCTACTTCTCTAGAACTAGGATTGTAAACCTTGAGGTTAATTCTCTCTCAAAACAAAAATTCAGAATTCTCGACTTAACAAACTATTCTGAATAATTCTATACACATACTGAAAATAAAAAGATAATTACAAAACATAAAAGATCTTCAGTATATTCTTCCATAATTATCTTCAACCTTCCATAATTATCTTCAATCCTTGATCTGCGCGGATTATCACAATTATCACATAAGCAGTATTAAGACACAGCAGCATTAACACTCTGAGCAGTATTAATCTTCACCAGCAGTAGTAACTATGTTTAGCAGTATTAACTTCTTCAAGCATTATTAATTTGGCTCAGCAGTAGTAACTTGTTGAACTGGCAGCAGTAATCATACTTGAACAATTCTTCAGTTCCCAACAATCTCCCCCTAACTTGACTTTTAGGAAGAAAAGTCAAGTTCTTCAGATGCTCCCAAAACTCCAGTAATCATACTCCTGTATCAGGATTCATCCCCAAACTTTGATTAATTGTTCTCTGAATCAAGTATCTTGCCATTTCAGAATCTGGTGCACATCCAAGCTTTTTCTTCAACATAGCATGCAACTTTAACCTGCTATGGTTGTAAACTCTATCCACTAAGTAGTATTCAAGATGATTTGTATCCATAGTCAGTGCATATACTCCACTTCTTTCATACAGAGTCCAGCTGTCAATGGTTTTGAAAACATTTCTGATAACATGCTCAACTTCCTCTGGCTTGAATAACATGCAAAGATATTCCATCACAAGCTTTGTAATTGGTATCCCTGGAGCTTTCAGCTTATCAGTATATACTTTCATCCCCACCTCAAACATTTCCTCTAAATCAGATCTGGAACATACTCTTACAATCTTGGCCCATGTAGGATACACTTCATACTTGTCATCTTTTCTTTTAAGCCTGATATACTCCTTTCCATCTACTTCCATGGTATCCTAGTGAATAACTTCAGGAGGCTTGACACCAACAAGTTCAGCTGTTATAGGCTCAGGCACTTTTTCCATCACCACCATGTACATATTTACATCAGAAGTACTTGATGGTTCTTCCTGAGTTTGAGCTTCCTGTTCATCAGACTTAGGTGCCCCTTCTTCTTCAACTACCTTCTGTTCTTTCTCTGCTTCCTCCTCATCCACTCTAGGTTTCTTAGCTGGTTTTCTTCTTGTCATCATTTTGGTTCTTTTCAAAGTCCTCAAACTTTCACCTAGAGTAGCTTCCTTTCTTGGAGTTTCTTGATCATCAGGAAAGCGTTTTTGTATCTGAAGGTCATGTCTCTCTTTCATCTTCTTTTCTGCTTCAACTCTTGCTCTGTCATTTTCTTGTAACTTAGTCATCTCTGCATCATATAAACCTTTGATTTGCTTAAATGACATTTTTGTGAACATGTCCTTTTTGACTCCCACAGCACATTTGAGGAAAGTGATCATCTTCTTTCTCTCTCGAGTTCCAAGGTAGGTCTGTGAAGGTTTCCTCTTCTTTGCACTCATTTTGATCATTACAGGCTTCTTTTGAGTTACACATTTCTTCTTTGCCATCTCTGTTTCCAAACTCTTTTGATAAGCTTCATTAAGCTCTGCAGCTAGAGCTCTTGCCAACTCTCTATCCTTTTCCACTTGATCTTCTTCTTCTTGCTCAAGTTCTGCTTGAATTTTCTTGGCCAAAGCTTCATCTGACTCAATCAACTTTTGCTTTTTGAGTGGTTGATCAGATTCCACTACCTTGGTTTTTCCTTTATCCTTGCTTGCTACCTTATCTGTGCTAGCTTTCTTTATAACCTCAGCATTGTCTTTGATGACAACTCCTTTGGTCTTTAAAGTGACCTTAGGAGTGTCATTTTTAGCTTTGATTAATGCTTCAGCTATCTCAATTTCTTCCAACTTGCTGCTAAAAATGTCAGTTAATACCTCTTGAACAATTTCTGCTGCTTCATTCAGTTCAGCAGGATTAACTGTTTCTGCTGCTTTGCTTGCTTCAGCAGCATTAACTGTTTCTGCTGCTTGTACATCAAACTCCCCCTTATCTCCATGTTTCTCCCCCTTATTCTGAGCATTCTCCATGTTGACCTCAGCTTCTGACTCCCCCTTTTTGGGAGCATCAACTACTGGTTTCCTTCTTCTCAGCTCAAATCTTTGCTTTTTCCTTCTTTGAATCACCTTCTTAACCAATTTCTTTAATGTGCTGATTTCTTCTTGCTGGTTGATGATAACTTTCTGGAGTTCATTTACAACCTTCTTTTGAGAATTCAATTCAGACGCCATGTTGAACATAGCAGAAATCAATTCCTGGTAGTTATATCTATCCTCACCTTCTCCAGGAGTGTTACCCTCTTTTGAGGGATCATTGGAATGTTCAATAGGGATCTCCAGCCTGGCTGAAGCACCACCTATTCCCTTGGTTTCTTGGCACCTGGGACCTTTGAATGATTGCTCATTCAAAGTTGCCATGGGGAAGGTCTTAGTGATGTTACCACTGGCCTCCTCTGTGCTAGCAGGAGTAGTGGCAGCCTTCTCACCCACATGCTCATGCATCTCCTTACTGAGCACCTCCTTGGGGTTAAGAGACACCCCAGTGGTTTCCCTATGGATATTCTCTAATGAAGAATGCTCCATTAGAGGGCTTTGAGGTTCTGGGTTTGTAGTAGGTACAACAAGGGAAGGAGCCTTGTGTACCTTTCTCTTAGCATAAGTTTTGGATATAACTGGAGTTGGCTTATGAACAAGGGACTAAGGTAGTGATATAGTGGTTGAAGGTTGGGTTTGGCTTTCAGTGGGATGGTCTAGTGAGGGCCTTGACCCTGATGCCATACCTTCTTGGTTGTGGGACACCACCATCATTGTAGAGAACAATGGGGTGTCAACTCCTTCCGAGTCCTTGGCAGATCTTTTCATATTTGAAAAGACCTTGCCCTTGGGGATTTTAGGTACATATACCTCATTAAACTGAGGTATATCCGTCAATTCAAAGGTAATAACTGCCTGGACAAATCTTGGATACATATAGAAACTCTTTTTATTATCCAAGTTTGACACAAGGTCATTGAAAATCATTTTTGAGAAATTATACTTTCTGGCAGTGGACAAGCAGACCAAAGCATAAGCAATGGTACTGTCGGTCCAACAATACTAATATCAAGTTCTTAGAAACAACACAATAACGATTACCAACCTGTATTGATTTATAGAAATCGTTACAAGGTTGATCGATTCAAGCATGAAATGTGTTCTCTGATTTTCTCTCTTTTTACACCTTTTAGTGTGTGTTTGTGTGTGTGTATTATTATCTAATATCAAATCTGATTGTGAGAGTTGAGAGACACAATAATATCTAATCTAGTGTGTTTTACACACTACCTAACTTAATATCTAGATAATTTAATATCTAGATATTATCCTAGATAATATCAAACAAACTAGAAACTAACTAAACAAACTAATAACTTTATATAACTAAGTTAACTAAATCTAATATCTATTAGAAATAGATATTCAAACTAAGTTAACTATTACAATAACAAACAAATACATTGACATTTATTACAAACGACATAAATTTTAATATCGAGAGTCGACGTTTCGGCTTTAGCTTCAGATTGCGATCTTCAGATTGGATGATCTTGAATCCAATGAGACTGTGTCTTAACAATCTCCCCCTTTGGATCAAGATCATTATAAAAATGATTTTAGCAATTCAGTCTTCTTTTTCAGCTAAGAAGATGCAATCTCTTTCTCTAGCTCTGAAATCAACATGTCTTCAATCTAACAATCTCCCCTTTTGAAGAGTGGACGTGATTCTTGAAACATGTGATCTTTGCCATTTCTTGTGTAGACATTCTCCCCCTTTTTGAAATGTCCTTCAGTCAGAGCCCCTGATTCGTCAATTCATAAGAGATTCATCTAGATCTTTGCAAATCCAGACAAAATAGTCGTGTAACACCTGAATCAACTAATGAATCAGTTAACATGCCTGTCAGTAACACTAAGTCACTGTGTGTAACGAATACACTTTGTAAAGGAGTTGTTTGATGTTGACTCCCCCAGGGCTTCCATTTAATCATCGAAACACCACAAAGGTTATTTCTATAAACGTTATGACAAAGAAACAAATTCCTTGTGTGTTCGTGCTTGTGATAGAAAGAATTAAGCACTGATGAATGCTTATTGGCTAAAAATTGTGTAAACCACTGAGACAACAGTAATTTAAACACAGACTCAATGTGCATGATTGAAGTGCGAAGGTGGGGTAGACTTCCTTCTTATCAATATCCAGATTTTCCAAATGAAAATCAGATAGCAAATGTGTTGCTTCCCCTTTGAAAATGTGAAACACTTTCTTGTTGAGAAGAAAATAAGTAGATAGTGAGGTTTGATCAAGAGTTGGCATGGGTTAGTTGCATGTTTCAATAATGATCACCAAAGAATTGTGAATCACTAGAATGGTGGCTACCCGGCTCAGAAAAAGTTGGTGCAGAGTTGTGATATTCTTTTAACTCTGTTCTCACACGCTCTTTCTTTTAAACTTTTTGCTTTCTCTAATCACACTCATTTCTTTTCGCTTTACACACTCAAACACTAAGGATTAACTTCGTGGTTAGAAATCACTGGTTAAGGTGATTCCATAGAAGTTGTGTTAATTCCTAGCACAATGATTCCTTGTTTTCCTATGATGCACGTGATGCTCAGATTGGTTTAACTATTTCAGTTAAAGCACAATTTAGATCATGAAAACATTTAAAATACACTCCCAAAATATAAAATCAGTTGAAAAATCGGGAAGTGTTTTGAACATTAAAAACAATGTTTTCAAATGATTGAAAGTTTTCCTTCTTTAAACCATATATGAGATTAAGATAAAGGATTATACCTTAACGTGGGATCTTTCATCTCATGAAGCTAAGCTTTAAGTCATAAACATATGAACTTGTAAGCTTCTCTCAAAAATTCTTCAAAAATTCTTCAAAAATCTTATGTCAAGTCAAAGTAAAATTTATTCACTTAAAATGAAAAAACAAAAAGCAGTAAAACTTTTTAAAGTACGAGTTCTGATAAAAAATAATCAGAAGTCATAACCGAACTCCCTTTGACTTGAAGAGCTCCCCCTAAAATCTTGCATTACAAAAAAAAAATTGACATTAAAAAGAACATGCACAAATTTTATGAGCTCCCCTTTCGAAGTAATATTGACCAGATGTCAATTTCTTCTCATTCTCCCCATTGGTTCATGAACATTAGATAGAAGTGCAGATATCAATGAGAGTTAAGAATGAAGAAATGATGAAGAAGTATACAATTTTAGAAAACTTTGTTAGGTAACTACCGATTAAATCTTAAGATTTAGCATACCAAGCTTAGAGACAAGAAAGTTAAACCTCTTTTCATACAAGGGTTTGGTGAACAAATCGGCAAGCTGATAATCAGTTTTTACAAAGAAAAGTTCAATTGTTCCTTTTTCAACATGATCTTTAATAAAGTGATACCTGACGTCTATGTGCTTTGTCTTGGTGTGTTGAACAGGATTCGCTGATATTGCGATGGCGCTCTTGGAGTCACGGTATATCGGGATTTTGTTGAAGTGGAAACCGTAGTCGCGTAATTGAGTTCGCATCCATAAGACCTGAGAACAGCAGCTAGCAGCAGCTACATATTCTGCTTCGGCCGTGGACGTTGAAACACAAAGTTGCTTCTTCGATGCCCAACTGACTAGTTTGTCAACGAGGAACTGTACATGTCCCGACGTGCTCTTCCTGTCTAACATACAACCTGCATGATCTGCATCTGTGTAGGCTGTTAGCTCAAAACTAGTATCTTTAGGATACCACAGACCAAGATCTGCAGTGCCCTTTAGATACCTAAATATGCGCTTCACAGGAAACATATGGATTTCTTTAGGATTGACCTGATATCTTGCACATAAGCATGTTGAAAACATTATATCTGGCCTATTAGAAGTAAGATACATTAAAGAACCTATCATCCCACGATAAGTCCTAACATCAACAGCCTTTCCCAAAGGATCGGTGCCAATATTAGTACCTGGTGCCATTGGGGTACCAATCGGTTTTGAATTTTCCATTTGGAACTTCCGAAGAATATCCCTAATGTATTTTGATTGATTGATAAAAATACCCGATGAAAATTGTTTTACTTGTAAACCAAGAAAGAAATTCATCTCTCCCATCAAATTCATCTGAAATCTAGACACCATAAGGTTTGCAAAATTCTTACAATACTTCGGATTTGTAGAGCCAAAGATAATATCATCTACATAGATTTGAATTAAAATGATATCGCCTTTTTCATTTTTGATAAACAAAGTGGTATCCACCGTTCCTTTTGAAAACCCAGACTTGACTAGAAAAGTGGAAAGGACATCATACCAGGCTCGAGGTGCTTGTTTCAAACCGTAGAGTGCTTTATCGAGAATGTAAACGTGATTCGGCTTCTCTTGATTGACAAAACCTTCTAGCTGAGAGACGTAGACTTCCTCCTTCAGAATTCCATTCAGGAATGTTGTCTTCACGTCTATTTGAAAGACCGTGAAGTTCTTGTGGGCTGCGTAGGCTAGAAACATTATGATTGCCTCTAATCGCGCCACAGGAGCATATGTTTCGTCATAGTCTACTCCTTCCTCTTGTCTGTATCCTTTGGCTACTAGTCTTGCCTTGTTTTGGATAACGGTACCATCTTCGTCTTTCTTTATCTTGAAAACCCATTTCATACCTATAATTGTTTTACCTTGAGGTTTCGGTACGAGTCTCCAGACTTGAAGTGCATCGAACTGATTTAGCTCTTCTTGCATTGAGACCACCCATTCTGGATCAGCAAGTGCCTCTGATACGCGTGTTGGCTCAAACTTGCTCAGAAAGGAGTCATGCATGCACATGTTCATTGATGCTGACCTAGTTTGCACCGGTTTTGATGGATCTCCAATAATCTGGCTTAGCGGGTGCTCTTTGGTCCATTTATGTTCATGAGGCAGTGGATTAGATGATTGTATGTCGGTTGTATCATCTATAAATCCACTTGTACTTTATTCGGTTTGTTCAGGAGGATTGATTATTGCAGTTGAAGTGATAGGTTCAGAAGGCTCAACAGGTACAACTTGATCTGGCTGTAGATTGATCTGTATAGAATCTCCTACTGTTGCAGCTACTTCTGTCTCTTTTTCATTTGTCACTTCTTCAACTGTTGGAGTCGGCATTTGAATTGTAATTTCTTGTTGAATCGGGGCGTTTGATTCAAAAGGAACATCTGAACTGGTTGGATGAGTAGTCGTTAAGTCTTCCATCCTGTCAACCACAACAGATTTCTTTACATTAGATCCAAGAAATTCATCATAAAACAATTCAAATAATAAATCTAAATCAGATAAACGGTTATTAGAAGTTGATGCTTCATCTGATTTATTCTGTTGAGACGCAGGTTCTGGACTGAGTTGCCTAGAAGCTAGTACTCCGGTTATAACGGGTTCTGAACGTTGTTGTTCGGAAGCCATTTCTTCATCAAAGGTGACGTTGATGCTTTCAATCACCGTTCTTGACTTCTTTAGGTAAACATGAAATGCAGTTGATGTCGAGGAATAACCAATGAAGATTCCTTCGTCCGCCTTAGCACTGGACTTATTTAGACTCTCCCTATCGTTTAGAACGAAACACTTACACCCAAATATATGGAAGTATTTGATTGTCGGTGTTCGGTTGTTGATTAACGCATAAGGAGTCTTCTTGAACCTTCGATGTACCATGGATCAATTATGTGTGTAGCACGCGGTCGAAACAGCTTCTGCCCACAAAAATAGAGGTAAGTTAGAGTGACTTAGCATAGTACGAGCAGCCTCGACTAGCGTTCGATTTCTTCTTTCAACCACTCCATTTTGTTAAGGCGTTCAAGCAGCAGAGTACTGATGTGAAATCCCGACAGATTCGAGATATTCTTCAACCTTTTGGTTCTTGAACTCGGTGTCGTTGTCTGTTCTTAGAAACTTGACCGGTTTCCGCAGATTCACCTGGGTCGTCTTTAGGAATGTAATGAGAACATCAGGTGTCTCATCCTTTGAACGTAGAAACTTGACCCATGTGTATCGCGAGTAATCGTCCATGATCACTAGTATGTACTTCTTGCCACCTAAGCTTTGAGTTCGCATCGGACCGCATAAGTCCATATGCAATAACTCTAAAGGAGCATTGGTACTTGGTTCAGGATTCGGTTTATGAGGTGCCCTCTTCATCTTGCCCTTTTCACAAGCTGCACAAAGATGTTCTCTTTCATATTTCAACTCTGGAAGTCCTTTGACGAGCTTTCCACTGACCAGATTGTTGATGTACCTGAAGTTGAGGTGAGAGAGCCTTCGATGCCATAACCAACTTTGTTGCATCGATGCTTTCGTCATTAGACAAACTTGCTTGTCAGTCTAGACATTTGATAAATTGATTATATAGATGTCTGATTCTCGTGTACCAACCAAGAGTTCTTCGCCTTCTTCATTGCGAACTGAACATCTCTTGGCTTTGAAGTTGACCTCTAAGTCTTTGTCACAGAACTGGCCTATACTGAACAAGTTGTGTCGTAAGCCTTCTACATAGCTCACCTTCTTGATAGTGACATTGTCATGTTGTACATCACCATATCCCATGATTGGAGAAAACTGGTTGTTGCCGAATCTGACTGTTCCGCAATATTTTTCTTTAAAATTGGACAGTATCTCTTTTTGCCCTGTCATGTGCTTGGAACATCCGCTGTCCAAGAACCATGTATGACTAGTCTGCATAAGAGAAATTGCAAATTTAGATATTTATACGACAACTTTGGAATATTCACTTTGATTATCGAAGTGCGGGTCTTGAACTGATTTGTTCAAAAGCCTATTTTGACTTTGATGTTCGGGTTTTGAACTATATTATCCAAAAACCTATTTTTTGACATTGAAGAACGAGTCCTGATCTGTACATAATCAGAAGTCGCTTTCTCTTTAAGCTTTGTGTGCCTGCAACACAGATTTAGCCTTAGGTACCTACTGGAATTTGGGTCCTGCTATGTTAGCACAAGTTTTTGGTACCCATTTCAAATTGGGTTCTCTTTTCCTTTGGAATGTATTGGAAGAATTAGTATGAGATGAATGCACATGATAATTTTCAAACCAATCTCCAGAATCTTGACAAGAGATAGAAACATGTTTAACATAAAATGAAGACTTTCTAGCAGATAAAGATAACTGAAATAATTGCTTCATTGTATATTGTTTACGAGAAACAACAAGTTTTGGGATCAAAACAGCAATATCAGCAATTAGGACATCTTTACTAAGCGAAGTCTTATTACAATTAACACTACTAAACGATAAAACGGCCTTGTCAAGCTTCCGTTTGGGTTGCCATTGAGAAATTACTTCTGGCCTTTGTTTGCTCAGATCTGAAACAAGTGAAGCTGGTGAGTTAGACTTTGGAGCAACAAGCGATTGCTTCTTCTTGGAATTACCAGTAATGTTCGGTTTCTGTGAATGCTATGATATTTTCTTACCTTTAGCATTTTTAGCTTTCACAGAGACTGAATTATCAACTTTCGTTGATTTTGCACCGTTCACAGGCATACTGGTTTTTCTCAAAGATTTCTTATCAAAAGATGAATGGTTAGGAAGTTTTGTATTAAAGTCAAATTGATTAGAACCATTATCTAAACCACCGTCCGAGTTCATGTTGGGAAATGAAGATTCTATCAAGTGTGGTTAATGCTGCTAGTACAGAATTACTACTGCTGATTACTACTGCTAGTTCAGAGTTAGTACTGCCAGAGTACTTTGAAGATTAATACTGCTGAGTATTACTACTGCTAGTTCAATTAATACTGCTAGTCAAAGTTAGTGCTGCTTGAACAAAGTTAGTACTGCTTAGCTAGTTAGTACTGCTAGTAGTTAGTACTGCTTAGTAGTTAATGCTGCTAGAAGAAGTTAATGCTGCTGAGCATAATTAGTGCTGCTTAAGAGATTCGAATGGAAAGAATGACAGCTGGATATTCTGAAGATACATATGGAAGCTTAGAGATATACATGGAAGATATACTGAAGATTTGTTTATTCTTTGTAATTATCTTTTGATTAGTATATGTATAGAATGTATAGAATAGAAAGAATTATTATTTTTTGATACAAATAATTAGAAGTTCTAGAGAGAAATCAACCTCAAGGCATTGATCCTAATTCTAGAGAAGTAGAATTCGTATTGGTGAGTCTGTTCATCAATATTGAGGTTGAGTGTGTAATCTTGTAAAATCAAAGCATTCAATACAAGTTTACAGTTTGTTCTTAATATTTTCTGTGTTGATTTACTGTTTCATAAAATATCAAAGTGTTATTCCGCAACTTCTTTGATATTAGTTTCTGAGAATTTATTCTTGTTAAGAATTCGATCCTGACAAGTGGTATCAGAGCCTGGTTTCTCAGAAACATCTAGTCATCATGGAAAACCTTGCAGAATCAAGCAGTACTTTGGTCTCAAAGATTCCAATGCTTAGACCTAATGAATTCGATATGTGGAAGATCAGAACCAAGCAGTACATACTCCTTACTGACTATTCTATGTGGGACATCATAGAGAATGGTCCTTCTGAAGAAGGAAAGATTGGTGCAGATGGAAAGAGAACACCACCAAAAACTGATGCAGACAGAAAGATCAGACAGACAGAGATGAAAGCCTTGAGCACCTTGCTCTTGGCTATTCCCAATGAATATCAACATCAGTTCTGTAACTGCACTGATGCAGAGATGCTCTGGAATGCTCTGGAGAAGAGATTCTCTGGTACCAAAAGTACCAAGAGAAATCAGAAAGCCATTCTGAAGCAACAATATGAGAACTTTATGTCAACCAAGAATGAGTCCATGACTCAAACTTTTGACAGGTTCAACAAACTTATTGGTGAACTAGCCACAGTGGGAGTACAAATTGATCAAGATGATCTGAACAGAAAGTTTCTAAGGTCCTTGAGTGATGAATGGACCATGTATACTGTGTCTTTCAGACAGAATGATCAACTGGAAGAAAAGGAACTTGATGATCTCTATAATGATCTAAGAGTTTTTGAATCTGAGGTAGAGGCCAAAAAGAGTCCTTCTGGGTATGTTCACAATGCTGCACTCCTCTCAGCATCAATTGATTCTACATCCAACCCTGAATCAGTTAGTGCTGCCAATGGAACAAACCAAGAGAAAGGCACTGAAACTGTGTTTGAGGCCTTTCTAGCAAGTCATGGAAACTCTTCTCTCATTAATGATGACTTGGAACAACTACATCCAGATGATCTTGAAGAGATGGACATTAAATGGCAGATGGCCATGCTCTCCATGAGAGTTAAAAAGTTCATCAAAAGAACTGGGAGGAACACCTTCTCCCAAAGAAGAGAAGACGGAGCAGGATTTGACAAGTCTAAGGTGGAATGCTACATATGCCATCAAAAGGGACACTTTGCCAGAGAATGCAGAAGTGGAATGTCTCAGAATAACAACCATCAACAAGCTCAATCTGGAAGCCTCAATAATAATAGAAACTCTGCACAAGCTCTTGTTTCTCAACAAGGGATGGGGTTTGATTGGAGTGATCAAGCTGAAGAGGCCATCCAGAATCAAGCTCTAATGGCAGAGGTGTCCGATCTCCCAACAGAGGTAACTTCCAATCTTTGTACTCAAAATTGCATTAACACTGTTAAAAGGTAGAGGGATCACAACCAGAACATGAGTGATGACCTTAAAAGATTGGAAAAAGACATAAAAGATTATGTGAGGATTGTTGAGAGATTTGAAGAGCAGATTAAGGGTTTTCAAGCTAATGAGCTTCAACACTCTTATGACACAAATTACTGGAAATGGGAGAAGAAGGACTTAGAGCTTCAAGTGACCAGATCTAAAGAAGAGAGTGAAAAGCTAAGAGGAGAGCTAGCTAAAGTCAAACTTGATGTAGAAAAGTTTTCTAATGCTTCCAAAGCAATGGATTCTTTGTTACAAACTCAGATTCATGATAAACTGAGAAGAGGAATAGGGTACAATAACACACCACCACCATATAACAACAACTACATTCCTCCTAGTTCAGATTTGTTAGAAACAAATGATAGGAAGGATCTACCTAAGGGAGCAACTGAGATAGATCCCTTAGATAAAGTGGTTGTTAAGGATAACACTGAGAAAGAAGTTGTCAAGGATAAGAACAATACTGTGAGTGGTAAGATTCCTATAGAAAACCACATAATCACCAATGAGGGATGTGGAAAGCACTGGATAAAGTCCAAAGAGATAGAAAAGACTGAGTGAAAGAACAAGAAGGTTCACTATAAGCAGACCACTGTTGTGAACCCTATCCCTTGCAAGCAGTGTGCATGCAATAAATCTGAGCCCCAAAAACATGATAAACCAAGGGGAAATCAGAGAAACTGGAACAATCAATGGGCACAAAAACAAGGGGTTGATCTGAAAAAAATTAATAGACCAAAACCCTGTTTTATCTGTGGAAAGCTGAACCACATTGCCAAATACTGCTACTTTAATCCTATGAACCAAAGGATGAATTTTCAAAGACCTACTCAAAAATCCTTTGGTTATAGGAAGAAATTAAAGAACCATGTGGCTAAGAAAGTTGTTAAAACTAAAAGACACATGAAAAAACATAATATGGAAGATAATGTCAAAATGTGGATTCCAAAATGTACTAAAACTGTTAGTACTGCTACTACAAATAGTGCTGCTAACAGTGATAGTACTGCTAGAAGCAATACTGCTGCTAGCAATGTTAGTACTGCTGACATTGTTAGTACTTCTATAAATGTTAATACTGCTAACTCTGTTAGTGTTGCCAACAAGATTAAAACTGCCAAACCTGTTAGTACTGCTAACTCTGTTAGTACTTCTAAAGATAGTGCTGCTTCTAGTATTAGTGCTGCTAAGCCAATAATCTTGACAAAGTATTCAAATACTAAGTGTTCTGATTTTAAAAATCTTGTCAAGAAAGAATGCAAATATTTTGATGAGAAAGGGGTACCCAAGACCACTTTGGCTTGGGTTCCTAAATCATACTAACTGATCTATCTTATGTGCAGGGCAACCAACAGCTCAAGGGAAAGAGCATATGGCATGTTGATAGTGGTTGCTCTAGGCACATGACAGGCAACATGTCATGCCTTCAGGATTTCAAGCATATCAATAGAGGACATGTTGCATTTGGAGACAATCTTACTGGTGGTAAGATAAGTGGAAAAGGTAATGTCACCAAAGGTAAGATGACATTTGAGGATGTCTACTATGTTGATCAATTGAAGTACAACCTGTTAAGTGTATCACAGGTTTGTGAAAAACAACATAGTATATTATTTACAAATACTGAGTGTATGATCCTTGCTCCAGGGTTCAAGGTAGTTGATGAAAGCATGATACTACTAAGAACTCCAAGAAAGGACAATGTTTACTGTCTAGATATGGAAAATGTGAATAGTGATTCATCTCTAAATTGTCTTGTTTCAAAAGCCTCTGTAGATGAATCCTCACTTTGGCACAGAAGGATGTGTCACATGAATTTTAAGACAATGAACAAACTTGTTAAAAACAACCTTGTAAGAGGTTTACCATCTAAAGTCTTTTCATGTGATGATCATTGTGTTGCTTGTCTTAAAGGCAAACAGCATAAAACTTCTCATAAGACCAAAGAGATAAATTCAGTTTCTTCTTGTCTCCAGTTATTGCACATGGATCTGTTTGGTCCTACAAATGTTATGAGTATAGGCAAGAAATCTTACTGCTTGGTTATTGTTGATGATTGCTCTAGATTCACCTGGGTATATTTTCTAAGGACTAAGGATGAGACAAGTGGACTGATCAAATCCTTTATCCTGAGAATTGAAAACCAAACTAATCAAAAAGTAAAAGTCATTAGATCAGATAATGGGACTGAATTCAAAAATCTTGATCTAAATACCTTTTGTGAAGAGAAAGGAATTGAGAAACAATATAGTGCTCCTAGGACTCCTCAACAGAATGGTGTTGCTGAAAGGAGAAATAGGACACTAATAGAAGCTGCTAGATCTCTGTTGGCTGATTCAAAACTGTCAATTACCTTCTGGGCTGAAGCAGTTAATACTGCCTGTTATGTCCAAAACAGAGTTCTAGTAGTTAAGCCAAAGAACAAGACACCATATGAGCTTTTAAATAAAAGAAAACCTTTCATTGGATTTTTCAAACCCTTTGGGTGTCCTTGTACAATTCTCAATACCAAATCTCGCTTAGGTAAGTTTGATAGCAAAGCAGATGATGGATTTCTTGTTGGGTATTCATCTCAAAGTAAGGCCTACAGAGTTTTTAATACATCTTCTAGAATAATTGAAGAAAGTGACAATGTCAAATGCAATGAGAACACACCAAATCCTATTGGAACTGGTCCTCAGTGGCTATTTGACATTGATTCACTAACTAACTCCTTTGGTTTCAGTAGTGATGATTATGCAGGTTCAGGATGTGGAGGATCAAGGACTACACAAGTTCAAGAAAGCATATCTCAATCTGTGATCTTTCCCATACCCACAGTGGATTCCTTTGCAGACTGTGAAAAGGAACCTTCCACTGAACCAAGTCAGAGTGAAGAAGAAAGTAGAGATGAGGAGACTCAAGAAAATAAAGAATCAGAAGTGGCTGCTGAAAACACTTCAGTTGAGTTGAATGACTCTAATCTAGAGGCTGGACTTAATGAAGAACCTAGTCATAACACCATAGTTCAAAAGAATCATCCTCCACAGCTGGTAATAGGAGATATATCCTCTTCTATGATGACTAGACATAAAAGAAGACTTCAAGAAATGCAAGATCAACAGCATACAGTGCTTTCTTGCTTTCTATCCCAGCTTGAGCCTAAAAAGGCACATGATGCAATGAAAGAATCCAGCTGGATAGAAGCAATGCAAGAAGAACTGTTGCAGTTCAAACTACAAGAAGTATGGGACCTAGTAGATCTTCCTAAAGGTCACAGAGCAATTGGCACAAAGTGGATCTTCAGGAACAAGAGAGATGAAAGAGGAATTGTCATAAGGAACAAAGCAAGGCTTGTGGCTCAAGGGTATACTCAAGAAGAGGGTATAGACTATGAAGAAGTTTTTGCACCTGTGGCTAGGATAGAAGCAATCAGATTATTCCTAGCCTATGCTTCTTACATGAACTTCAAAGTCTACCAAATGGATGTAAAGAGTGCTTTTCTATATGGCTCAATTGAAGAAGAGGTATATGTCTGTCAACCACCAGGGTTTGAAAACCCAAGCTATCCAGACAGGGTATACAAACTGAAGAAAGCACTTTATGGACTACATCAAGCTCCAAGAGCATGGTATGACACTCTGTCATCCTATCTCTTGGAAAATGGCTTTGAAAGAGGAGTCATTGATAAGACTCTATTTATCAAAAGAAAGAAGAAGAATATCCTATTGGTCCAAATCTATGTTGATGATATTATATTTGGATCCACAAGAGACAGGATGTGCAAGGAGTTTGAGGACCTAATGCATCAAAGGTTTAAAATGAGTTCCATGGGGGAACTTACTTTCTTCCTTGGACTCCAAGTTCAACAGAAATCAGATGGTATCTTCATCTGTCAATCCAAGTATGTGCAGGACATTCTCACCAAGTTTGGTTTCTCAGAATCAAAACCTGCCAGCACACCTATGGAGACACACAAACAGATAACAGCAGATATTGAGGGGGAGGATATGGATGTGCATCATTACCTATCCATGATTGGCTCTCTCATGTATCTCACTGCATCAAGGCCAGACATAATGTTTCCAGTCTGTGTTTGTGCAAGATTCCAAGTTAGGCCAAAGCAATCTCACTTTCAAGCTGTTAAGAGGATATTCAGATATCTCAAAGGGCAACCCATATTGGGACTTTGGTATCCTCATGACTCACCCTTTGACCTAATAGCATACTCAGACAGTGATCTAGGTGGGGCAAACTTGGACAGAAAATCTACTTCTGGAGGATGTTAGTTTTTGGGTGCTAGACTAGTTTCATGGCAGTGCAAGAAACAAACCACAGTGTCCACATCTACAACAGAGGTAGAGTACATAGCAGCTGCAAGTTGCTGTTCTCAAGTCTTATGGATTCAGAATCAAATGCTGGACTATGGGGTAACTTTTCTACACACTCCCATCTTTATTGATAATAGCAGTGCTATCAGCATTGTGAATAATCCTGTCAAGCACTCTAAGACAAAGCACATTGAGATCAGGTATCACTTCATAAGAGACTGTAATGAAAAGAAACTTGTTCAAGTTGTAAAAGTTCATACTGACAACCAGTTTGCTGATCTATTCACCAAAGCTTTTGATGTGGGTAGATTCACTTTCTTGGTAACAAGTGTGGGAATGATCAACTCTGAATAAGCATTCTCTCAAAAAGTGGTTAAATATCTATCTATTATAGTTTCTTGGTGTTACTAATCCTCCTTTACAGGGCACACATAGCAGTACTCAATTCAGCCTAAGCTTCAAAGAGTAAGTATGGTTAATACTGCTAGTCAGTTAATACTGCTAGTGGTTAATACTGCTAGTGGTTAATACTGCTAGTTAGTTAATACTGCTAGTTAGTTAATACTGCTCGCAGTTAATACTGCTAGAGGTTAATACTGCTAGAGGTTAATACTGCTAGTTGGTTAATACTGCTAGTTAGTTAATACTGCTCGCAGTTAATACTGCTAGAAGTTAATACTGCTCCCAATGAATACTGCTAGAGGTTAATACTGCTAGTTAGTTAATACTGCTAGTTAGTTAATACTGCTCGCAGTTAATAATGCTCGCAGTTAATACTGCTAGGTGGTTAATACTGCTAGTTGGTTAATACTGCTAGTTGGTTAATACTGCTAGTTAGTTAATACTGCTCGCAGTTAATACTGCTAGGTGGTTAATTCTGCTCTAGGTTAATACTGCTTATAATCCGAATACTATAAATACCCTTTTGCCCGCCTAAACGTTCCTAACGACTCTTTGCATACTGTTCACTTGCGCTCTAACCTTTTTCTCTCAAGTACCAAGTCTCCCAGGCAAGAACATCACAGTTCAATGGCCTCCATGGCGTTCATCGACGAGCACAATGAGATTGCAATGCTACAAAAACCAAAGCAAGCTGCAGGATTTCACCAGATTGCGGATTTCCTCAAGACAAGCCATATCGCTCATGCACTCACGGTGTCCCCAACCATCTTTATAGAGCATCAGAGGCAGTTCTGGGCCAATGCCACCATTGTTGCTGAGAATGGTGTGCAGATGATCCAGACAAGGGTGTGTGACCAACCCCTGCTAGTTACTGAAGAAGTTATTCGCATCAGTCTACGCCTAGACGATGCCTCTGGTATAACTTCTATTCCTAGTGATGAACTGTTCTCAACTCTTTCCAGAATGGGGTATCAAGGCCAAATGGGGATTTTTAAGTTTTTCAAAGCAAAATTTTCACCCCAATGGAGGTTCTTTGCTCATACTTTAATGCATTGTATTTCAAAGAAAACAACTGGCTGGAGCCAATTTAGCAGTCCAATTGCTTATGCATTGGTGTGTTTATCCACTGCTAGAAAATTCAATTTTTCTCAAATGATTTTTCATGATCTTGTCTCAAATCTGGATAACAAGAAGAGTTTCTTCATGTACCCCAGGTTTGTTCAGGAAGTTATTAATCATGAATTGACGGATATACCTCAACCTGTTGGGGTATATGTACCTAAACCCCCCAAAGGCAAGGTTTTCTCAAATATGAGAAGATCTGCTGGGGACTCGGAAGGAGTTGACACCCCATTATTCTCTACAATGATGGTGGTGTCCCAAACCACTGAAGGTATGGCAGCAGGGTCAAGGCCCCCATTAGACCATCCCACTGCTAGCCAAGCCCAACCTTCCCACTCAAAAACAATCCCCCAGTCCCTTCATGCAAAACCAACCTCTCCTATTACCCAAACTTACAAGAGGAAACAGGTAAAGAAGGCTCCTTCCCTTCTTGTACCAGCATCCCCCAAGCCTTTAAGCCATCTAAAGGAAAATTCTCCTTTAGAGAATATCCATAGGGAAACCAAAGGGGTGTCTCCCAACCCCAAGGAGGTGCTCTCTAAGGAGGAGGAAGAGCATATGGGTGATGAGGCTGCCACTACTCCTGCTAGCACAGAGGAGGAAAGTGGTAACATCCATAAGACCTCCCCCATGGCAACTTTAAATGAGCAATCATTTGAAGGTCCCTGGTGCCAAGAAACCACGGGGGTGGATAGTGCTTCTGCTAGGCAGAAGACATCTACTAATAAAAGATCCAATGATCCTTCAATAGGGGGTAGCACTCCTGGAGAAGGTGAGGACAGATATAACTATGATGAATTGATGGAGACCATGGGAAATATCAACCAGGATGTCATCAAGCAATGAAAAGAAATAGAGGAGATGAAGCTAGTTATACTATCTCAACAAGTTCAGATCACCAAACTGAAGAAATTGGTGACAAGATTGTTACAGAAAAGGAGAAGGAAGCAGTTTGTGTTAAAGAGGAGGGCAAGTGGTCAAGATGCTTCCAACAAGGGGGAGAAGCAAGAGAATGAAACTGTTGAAAAGAAAGTTGAAGTTGAGGGGGAGACAGAGGAAGAGATGGAAAAAGAAACAGAAATAGGGCTCTCTGTGGAAGAAATGGAGATAGCAGAAACCTTAGTCAAAGCAAAGAATGATACTCCTAAGGCTTCTCAAAAGGCCAAAGGAGTAGTTATCAAAGAAGGAGGGATCTCAGAGCAGGAAAAAGAGAAGGAAATTTTGAAAGAATCAAAGGGAAAAGGAAAAGAGAAGGTGATTGAAGCTAAAATGCCTCCAAAACAGAAGTCTCAGATTGAAATGGATGAGGCAATAGCAAAGCAGTTGCAAGATCAAATGGAGAAGGAGGAACAGCTACAAACAGAAACTGATAGAGAGCTTGCAAGGATAATGGCCAAGAAGTTAAATGCAGAATACCAAAAGAGTTTGAAAGAAGCAACTCAGGTCAAGAAACTTCAAGTTAAGAGGATGCCTATTCACAAGCAAAAGCAGAAAAGACAACCCTCCAAGACCTTTTTGGCCAATCAGGAAAGAAGAAAGATGATTAACTTCCTGAAAGGTGCAATTGGTGTTAAGGGGGAGATGTTTACCCATATGGCATACTCTCAGGTTGAAGAATTATATAACAAGGAAATGGCCAAACTCCAAGGGGACTCAGCACAAAGGGAGGAGGCTGAGAGAAGGATGAAAGAGAGACATGATCTCAACATCCAACAACCATTCCCTGAGGAAACTACACCATCCAAAGAAGAAGCAGAAGAGAAAAAGGAAGAACCTGGAAGTGTTGGTATAGAAGCAAAGTCTGGAAAAAGAGTGAAATCAATTGCTTCAAAAAGGCAGTTGAAAAAGCCAAGGGTGGAAGAGACTGAAAAGGAAGCAGAACCTTCAGTCATATCTCAAACAGAATCAGTTCAACTTCCAGAACAGTCTAGTGAGCCAACAGATGAGAATATGGATACATACATGACCATAGTGGAACCTTTGAAGGCTGATCCAATCTCTATGCAAGCTCCAAAGATCATCTTCTGGGATATTCTAAGAGACAATGGAAAGAATTTCTTCAGAATCAAGAGAGCTGATGGTTCATTTGAAGCTTATTCAACATGGGGGAAAGTTATCAGAAGTTGTTCCAGAGTTGATATTGAAGAACTATACAAAGTGGGGATGAAACTTTATGAACCTGTGTTGAAAAGCACTGAAGAGAATCTTCTCAAAGTGACATTGGAATACTTGTGCATGATGTTTGATCCAGAAAGAGTACACCATAGGATTAAAGATCATAAGCATGATTTCATATTCAAGAAGATTGACAAATGGATACTATTTGAAAACTGTGGAGTATACATGATTACTATTGACAACTGTTATCATGAATACTACCTGGTGGACAAAATATATGAGCATAGCAAGAAGAAGTTGGAAGGGATGCTTAAAGCTACACTGGTCTGTACAAAGGATTCAGAGATGGCAAAGATTGTGGTGAGAAGAACTGTGAATCAAATCTTGGGCCTAGATCCAAATTTGGGAAATTGAACCAGAGGTGTTGAAAGCATCTTGGAGAGCATCTGGAAGAGTATCTGAAGAACTTGACTTCTCTGTCTAAAAGTCAAGTTAGGGGGAGATTGTTGGGAAATGAAGATTCTATCAAGTGTGGTTAATGCTGCTAGTACAGAATTACTACTGCTGATTACTACTGCTAGTTCAGAGTTAGTACTGCCAGAGTACTTTGAAGATTAATACTGCTGAGTATTACTACTGCTAGTTCAATTAATACTGCTAGTCAAAGTTAGTGCTGCTTGAACAAAGTTAGTATTGCTTAGCTAGTTAGTACTGCTAGTAGTTAGTACTGCTTAGTAGTTAATGCTGCTAGAAGAAGTTAATGCTGCTGAGCATAATTAGTGCTGCTTAAGAGATTCGAATGGAAAGAATGACAGCTGGATATTCTGAAGATACATATGGAAGCTTAGAGATATACATGGAAGATATACTGAAGATTTGTTTATTCTTTGTAATTATCTTTTGATTAGTATATGTATAGAATGTATAGAATAGAAAGAATTATTATTTTTTGATACAGATAATTAGAAGTTCTAGAGAGAAATCAACCTCAAGGCATTGATCCTAATTCTAGAGAAGTAGAATTCGTATTGGTGAGTCTGTTCATCAATATTGAGGTTGAGTGTGTAATCTTGTAAAATCAAAGCATTCAATACAAGTTTACAGTTTGTTCTTAATATTTTCTGTGTTGATTTACTGTTTCATAAAATATCAAAGTGTTATTCCGCAACTTCTTTGATATTAGTTTCTGAGAATTTATTCTTGTTAAGAATTCGATCCTGACAGTTCAAAAAATCAATTCCTTTATTTGATGAACCAAACAAATCCTCAGAGTTTGAAGTCTTTGAAAGAACAGAATTTGAAAACACGGTTGAAAAAACGTTTTGCTCAATATTTATCAAAAGTCTTTCATCTAACAAAGAATTCTCGAGTTCAGAAATTTTACGTTCTAAAACGAGAGGAGGGACATATAGTTTACCTTGAATAGGCTTCGCCTCCATTTCCTTTTCAGAATAACTTGGAAAGAAATCACTTGAAAAAGTTTTCTTCTTTTGATATATAGGATTTTCATTATACCTATTATTCGTCTTCGCATAATTAAATGGAAGATGAACTTTAGCTGATTTCAATCGTTTTTCCGTTTCATTGACTTCATCATTTTCCGATATTTTAGTCCAAAATGTTTTAAACTCAGGGATTCTGCGAGCTAATTGCATTGAAATATGATCATAAAGTCCTGGCACTTCAGACATCCCTTTTTGTAGACAGTGAGGATTCTTATAACCAGTTCCCCATCTCTCTATTTTCTCTTTGGGTTTGTTTAGAAAAATAGTCTGTTTAGTTTGACCCATTTTATATAACTTCTCTTCCAAACTTTTTAATTTTCCCAGTAAAGAAAAGTTTTCTTTGGTACAAGAATCATGCAATTTTGTGAGCTCATAAATATCTATCTCACTTTTTAGCAGTTTAGATTTAAGATCAGAATTCTCTTTAAGAATTATTGTCTTTTCCTTAGCGTTGGTGTCATTATCTCAATGAAGAATCTCAACTAATACTTTCTGCTCAGCAATTTCATTGCTAAGTTTCTGTATCAACTGGTTTTTATCAATTATGACACCATTTTCTTGCTTAAGATTAGATTCTAACTCTTTTTGTTTTAAACTCGTGGCAGGCATTTTATTCATGAAATCTAAATCTGATAGATTACATACCTCCTCTTCTTCATTGTCTGAATCAGCTTCAGCATCTGATTCTATTTGGCCCATCAAGCACATGTTGACGGCTTCATCTTTTTCTTCATCCTCTTCTTCATCATCTGAGTGATCGAGCCAGTATTCATCCTCAGACATCAGTGCCTTGCCAGCCTCCTGTTGTTTTGCAAGAAGCATCTTGTTCTTGTAGTAGTCAGAGTTTCTGACCTTTGATCTGCGGCAGTCCTTGGCAAAGTGACCTAATTTGCCACAGTTGTAGCACGTTGGTGGTTCTGGTTGGCTTGATCCTTCAGCTTTGAACTTTCTCTTTTCCGGATTCCTCTCCTCTACTCTCTTCCCTTCAGGCTGATACCTTCTCTCTTCAGGCTTCCTTTCCTCTGTTCTCTTCCCTTCAAATCTCTTTCCTTCATATCTGCTTCCTTCAACCCTTTCCTTGTGGATGTAGTTGTTCGGACCAGATGAGTACCTCTGACTGTTTGATGTTGGTTTTTTGTAGAATCTTTTCTGAAAAGCATTTGTCAGCATCATCATTGCTTGCTTCAGCTGATCATTTTCATCTGTGTCAGAGTTTGCATAAGCTTCATCTTTATCTGATTCGTACACAATTGTCTTATTCTTTTTCTTCCTAACAACAAGAGCGACTGTGTCATCAACTGTCTTTCCTCTCTGTCTATTCTCAGCTAGAATTTCATCCACCTCTTCTTCATTCTGACAGAGGATTTCATACACCTCGTGAAGTGGAATATCATTCAAGTCTTTGATCTGCTTCATCTGTCTTGCAAATCTTTTCCATGCTGGTTGAAGAATGCTCAGGAACTTGACGTTCAGCTCAATTTGAGATTTGCGGACTTTGTTCTTGCTAAGTTCGTTCAGGAAAGTCACAAACCTGTCATAGGTTTCTTCTAAAGTTTCTCCCAACCTGCATCTAAATTCTTCATAGTTATTTAGGCAGTTGGAGATTTTTAGTTGATTTCCAACTTTTTAACCCAGCATCATCTTTTCAAGCTGATCGCACATTTCTTTGCCGGAGGCCTTGTAGCTGTCAATCTTTACGTATATTTCATTTGGGATTCCTTGTAAGATGTATGACTTAGCTAATCTGTCGCCTTTGGCTCTTCTAAGGTTATCATCTTGTAGCTCATGAAACTTAAGTTCAACTTCAGTCGGCACATTTCCAACTACACGAGTCGTTATGACTGGTTTCATAACCCCTTCTTCAATAGATGTTCTGATGAAATCACCCAGCTCATGTCTGTCAATGAAGTTCAGAAACCGATCCTTCCACTGTTCGTATTCTCCTTTGAAGAGAACTGGTGGCTTGGTGTCAGTTCCTATTGCGAGAGCTTCTCTGGATGTCATTCTGAAGAACATTCTAAGTGTGGAATAGAAGCTTTGCGTTTTGAGAAGGTTTGTGTTTCAAGTGGGAAGCGCAAAGTTGAGGTTTGCGTTTCAAGTGGGAAGCGCAAAGTTGAGGTTTGCGGGTCTAGTTGGAAGCGCAAAGTAAGGTTTGCGGTTCTAGTTGGAAGCGCAAAGTAAGGTTTTCTTTTGAAGAGGAACACAATGGCTTGAGGTTTGTGTTTCTGAGGTTTGCGTTTCCGAGGTTTGCGTTTCTGACTTGTTGTGAGAAGAGAACGAGGTTTGCGTTTCTAATTTGATCCGAGAAGTGGAGTTTTGAGATGCTTTGCGTTTGCTTTGAGGAGCGCAAAGTGGGCTTTGCGTTTCACTTGGGATGCAAAAGTGGGACTTTGCATTTCACTTGGGACGCGCAAAGTGGGACTTTGCGTTTGATGTGAGACGCGCAAAGTTGGACTTTGCGTGTGTTCTTCTTCAGCTTTGCGTATGATCGTCCTGTCCTTCGAAAAAACAACTAAAACTTGTTTTCTTTGACGATTAGCAGTACAAATCTCTACCAATATGTCTAGAAACACTTCTAGAACTTAATGTAAGCACTCGATCTCAATAAAACACACTATTTCGAAATGATTTTGATCGCACAGTGACTTCTATCACTCGACTGTTTACGCACAAAAATCACAAATTGGAACTCGATTTAAGCTTAATACTGAAATTAATCACACACAACTCGATCTAGCAAGTAAATCGATCACAACCTGATCGATTCTAACACCTAAAACAGTTTAAATCTCCAAATCGATTTTTCAACAAGAACACAGAGTCGTTTTTTCAGAAAAAAAAACTTGATTTTATCTTTATCAGGCTCTGATACCAATTGTCGGTCCAACAATACTAATATCAAGTTCTTAGAAACAACACAATAACGATTACCAACCTGTATTGATTTATAGAAATGGTTACAAGGTTGATCGATTCAAGCATGAAATGTGTTCTCTGTTTTTCTCTCTTTTTACACCTTTTAGTGTGTGTTTGTGTGTGTGTATTATTATCTGATATCAAATCTGATTGTGAGAGTTGAGAGACACAATAATATCTAATCTAATGTGTTTTACACACTACCTAACTTAATATCTAGATAATTTAATATCTAGATATTATCCTAGATAATATCAAACAAACTAGAAACTAACTAAACAAACTAATAACTTTATCTAACTAAGTTAACTAAATCTAATATCTATTAGAAATAGATATTTAAACTAAGTTAACTATTACAATAACAAACAAATAGATTGACATTTATTACAAACGACATAAACTTTAATATCGAGAGTCGACGTTTCGGCTTTAGCTTCAGATTGTTATCTTCAGATTGGATGATCTTGAATCCAATGAGACTGTGTCTTAACAGGTACTACTGAATTGACTCCATCCAGTAGTTTTTCTAGAAATACAGTGCATAAGGGTATGAACAAAGAAACGCCATTGGGGAGAAAAATTAGCTTTGTAAAATTTGAAAACTCCCAGTTGGCCTTCATACCCCATTCTTGTGAGATTGAAAAACAAATCCTCATTAGGGATAGAGGTAATACCAGAGGCATCGTCTAGACGTAGACTGATGCGAATGACCTCTTCAGAGACTATCAAGGGTTTGTCACACACCCTTGTCTTGATAATCTGCACACCGTTTTCAGTAACAGCAGTGGCATTAGTCCAAAATTGCTTCTGGTGCTCAATGTAAATTGGTGGTGATACTGTAAGAGCATGAGCGATATGACTGGACTTGAGAAAATCAACGATTTGATGGAATCCAGCAGCCTGCTTAGGCTTTTGAAGCATTGCGATCTCATTGTGTTCATCAATAAACGCCATGGACGCCATCGGGCTTGAGGATTCTTGACTGAAACACACTGGTTGCTTGAGAGAACAGAGTTAGAGAGAAGATGAACATTATGCAAAGAGTCGTTATGAGCTTTTAGGCGGGCAAAGAGGGTATTTATTGAATTCAAGAAAAGAAGCAGTATTAACCCTAACTTCAGTTAAAGCAGTACTAACTAACTCGCAGTATTAGCTGAGAGAAGTATTAACAAACTAGCAGTATTAACGAACTAGCAGTATTAACTAACTAGCAGTATTAACTAACTAGCAGTATTAACTAACTAGCAATACTAACACATACCTGAAGTAGTAACTTTGCACTGGCAACATTAAAACTGCACTGGTAGCATTAACTATATTTACACTATTGAAGCTTGTGTTAGTCTGAGCAAGGCAATACACTTCCTGAGAAAGATGATTAGTAGCACCAAAAATAAACAAATAAGAGGTATACAATCACTTTTTAAACATGAGCTCATTCAGAGTTGATCATGCCCACACTTGTGACCAAGAAAGTGAATCAACCCACATCAAAAGCTTTAGTGAATAGATCAGCAAACTGGTTATCAGTATTAACTTTAGCAACTTGAATAAGCTTCTTTTCATTGCAGTCTCTAATAAAGTGATACCTGATTTCAATGTGCTTTGTTTTGGAGTGCTTGACTGGATTGTTAACAATGCTAATAGCACTGCTGTTGTCAATGAAGATTGGAGTGTGAAGAAAGGTTACCCCATAGTCCAACATTTGATTCTGAATCCATAGAACCTGAGAGCAGCAACTTGCAGCAGCAATGTACTCAGCTTCTGTTGTGGATAAGGACATTGTGGTTTGCTTCTTACACTGCCAAGATACTAGTCTTGCACCCAAAAGTTGACATCCTCCTGAAGTAGACTTTCTATCCATATTAGAACCACCCAAGTCACTGTCTGAATATGCAATCAAGTCAAAAGTAGATTCATACGGATACCAAAGACGTAATCTAGGTTGCCCTCTTAAGTATATGAAAATTTCTTAACTGCTTGAATATGTGACTGCTTTGGCTTCACTTGGAATCTGGCACACATACACACTGGAAACATGATATCTGGTCTTGAGGCTGTGAGATACATGAGGGATTCAATCATTGATCTATAAAGATGGACATCAACATCCTCCCCCTCAAGGTCAGTAGTGATATGTTTGAGTGTTTTCATTGGTGTGCTTGCTGGCTTTGAGTCAGATAAACCATACTTGTCTAGGATGTCTTTTACATACTTTGATTGACTTATGAAAATCCCATCTTTCTACTGTTTCACTTGAAGCCTAAGGAAGAAAGTGAGTTCACCCATTGTACTCATTTTGAAGCTCTTGTGCATCAACTCTTCAAAGTCTCTACACATCTGATCTTTTGTGGATCTAAATATGATGTCATCCACATAGATCTGAACAAGTAGGGTGTTCTTCTTACTTCTTATAATGAAAAGGGTCTTGTCAATGATTCCCCTTTCAAACCCATTTTCCAAGAGATAGGTAGACAGAGTATCATACCATGCTCTTGGGGCTTGATGTAGACCATAGAGTGCTTTCTTAAGTTTGTATACTCTTTCAGGATATAATGGATTCTCAAATCCAGGGGGCTGACAGACATATACTTCTTCATCAATTGTTCCATATAGAAAGGCACTCTTCACATCCATCTGATATACCTTGAACTTCATATATGAGGCATAGGCTAGAAACAGCCTAATTGCCTCTACCCTTGCAACTGGAGCAAAGACTTCCTCATAGTCTATGCCTTCTTCCTGAGTGTACCCTTGTGCCACTAGCCTTGCTCTGTTCCTGATTACTATTCCTCTCTCGTCCTTTTTATTTCTGAAAATCCACTTGGTGCCAATTGCTCTATGACCTTTTGGAAGGTCCACCAAGTCCCAAACATCTTGCAATTTAAACTGTAGCAACTCTTCTTGCATGGCTTGTATCCAACTTGAATCTTTCATTGCATCATAGGCCTTCTTAGGCTCAATCTGAGATAGAAAGCATGAGAGTACTATGTGTTGCTGATCCTGCAAATCTTGAAGTCTGCTTTGATTCCTAGTCATCATAGGAGAGGTGATGTCTCCTATTACCAGCTCAGGAGGATGATTCTTCTGAGTTCTTGTCTGATTCCTGGGTTCTTCATTAATTCCCACATCTAGATTTGAGTCATTTAAGTCAGCTGAGGGGATCTCATCAGCTACTTTTGGCTCTTCATGCTCTGAATTCTCCTCCTCTCTTCTTTCTTATTCACTCTGAATTGGTTCAGTAACAGTCTCCTTTTCACAGATTTCAACAGGGTCCATTGTAGGTATGGGAAAGATCACAGACTGAGGAATAATATCTTGTACTTGTTCATCCCCTTATCCTCTACTTCCTGATCCTGCATGATCATCACTACTGAAACCCAAAGAGTTAGTTAGTGAATCAATGTCAAATAACCACTGAGGACCAGTACCAATAGGATTTGGTGAGTTCTCACTGCATTTGACATTGTCACTTTCCTCAATTATTCTAGAAGAAGAATTAAATACTCTGTAGGCCTTACTCTGAGATGAGTAACCAACAAGAAAACCATCATCTACTTTGCTATCAAACTTTCCTAAGTGAGTTTTGGTATTGAGAATGGTACAAGGACACCAAAAAGGTTTGAAGAAACCAATAAATGGTTTTCTTTTATTTAAAAGCTCATATGGTGTCTTGTTCTTAAGCTTGACTACTAAAACTCTGTTTTGGACATAGCAAGCAGTATTAACTGCTTCAGCCCAGAAAGTAATTGAAAGTTTTGAATCAGCTAACAGAGATCTAGCAGCCTCAATCAGTGTCTTATTCCTTCTCTCAGCAACACCATTTTGTTGTGGAGTCCTAGGAGCACTGTATTGCCTTTCAATTCCTTTTTCCTCACAAAAGGTGTTTAGGTCAAGATTTTTAAATTCAGTACCATTGTCTGACCTAATGACTTTTACCTTTTGATTTGTTTGGTTTTCAATTCTTAGAATAAAGGATTTGATCAGTCCATTTGTCTCATCCTTAGTCCTTAGAAAATATACCCAAGTAAATCTAGAGTAATCATCAACAATAACTAAGCAGTATGATTTCTTACCTATACTCATGACATTTGTAGGACCAAACAGATCCATATGCAACAACTAAAGAGAAGAAGAAATTGTGTTCACTTCTTTGGACTTATGAGAAGTTTTGTGTTGTTTGCCTTTGAGACAAGCAACACAATGATCATCACATGAAAAGACTTTTGAAGGCAGACCTCTTACAAGGTTGTTTTTAACAAGTTTATTCATTGTTTTAAAGTTCATGTGACACATCCTTCTGTGCCAAAGTGATGATTCATCCAAAGAGGCTTTTGAAACAAGACAGTTTAGGGATGAATCAGTTGAAACATTTTCCATATCCAAACAATAGACATCATCCGTTCTGGGAGATCTTAGTAGTATCATCTTTTCATCAACTACCTTGAATCCAGGAGCAAGGATAATGCATTCTGAATCAGTGAATAATTTACTATGCCTTTTGTCACAAACCTGTGATACACTTAACAGGTTATACCTTAACTGCTCAACATAGTAAACATCTTCAAATGTCATCTTACCTTTTGATACATCTCCCTTACCACTAATCTTACCTCCATCTGGATTATTACCAAAGGCAACATGCCCTCCATCAATTTTCTTGAAATTCTTGAGGCAAACCATGTTCCCTGTCATGTGCCTAGAGCAACCACTATTAACATGCCAAATTCTCTATCCCTTAAGTTGTTGCTTGCCCTGCACATAAGATAAATCAATTAGTATTGACTGGGAACCCAAGCCAAAGTGGTCTTGGGCCTCCCTTTCTCATCAAAGTACTTACACTCCTTTTTGATGAGATTTTTAAAATTTGAATACTCTTTACTAGAGTACTTTGTCAAGATGATTGGTCTAGAAGCACAGACACTAGAAGCAGTACTAATTTTAGAAGTACTAACAGAGTTAGCAGCACTAACAGGTTTAGCAGTACTAACCTTGTTAGAAGCACTAACAGAGTTAGCAGTATTAACATCTGAAGAAGTACTAGCAATGTTAGTTTTAGAAGTACTAATACTCTCACTAGCACTAACATTGATAGCAGTAGTATTTCTTCTGGCAGCACTATCTTTGTCAGCAACACTATTTGTGGTAGCAGTACTAACAGTTTTAGTGCTTTTGGGAACCCACATCTTGACATTCTCTTTTACAGTCTTTTTCTTCATGTGGCTTTTATATTTAACAGGATTCTTAGCCACATGGTTCCTTTCATCCTTCCTATAGCCAAAGGGTGTTTGCACAGATCTTTGAAAATATATCCTTTGGTTAATAGGGTTAAAATAACAGTGCTTGGCAAGATGGTTTATTTTGCCACATATGAAACAAGGTTTTGGTCTGATGATTCTACTCATATCAACTCCATGTTTCTGAGCCCACTGATTATTCCAATTTCTTTGATTGCCCCTCCTTTTATCATGTTTTAGGGGCTCAAACTTATTACATGCACACTGTTTGCAAGGAACAGGATTCACAACTGTAGTCTGCTTGTAATGGACCTTTTTAGACTTTCCCTCAGTCTTCTCTATGTCATTAGATTTGACCCAATTTCTTCCACCACCCTCATTGGTAAGAATGTGATGTTCTAAGGGAATCTCACTACTCACAGTGTTATCCTTACTCTTACCAGCTTCTTTCTCAGTCTTGTCCTCAACAACTACTTCATCTAAAGGATCAATCTCAGTGGCTCCTTCATGCAAGTCCTTCCTATCCTTGGTCTCTAGCAAGTCGGATTTAGGGGGGATGTAGTTATTGTTGTGTGGTGGTGGTGTGGTATTGTACCCAATTCCTGGTTTAAACTTATCATGGATTTGGACCTTTAGAATTGAATCCATGGCTTTAGAAGCATATGAAAACTTTTCCACATCTAGCTTACCCTTGGCTAGCTCTCCTCTCAACTTTTCATTCTCCTCTCTAGACTTTGTCAGTTGGATTTCTAGCTCATTTTTCTCCCACTTCCAGTAATTTGTATCATATGTGTGTTGAAGTTCATTGGCTTGGAACCCTTTAATTTGTTTCTCAAACCTCTCAACAATTTTCACATAGTCTTTTCTATCCTTTTCTAACCTCTTAAGGTCATCACTCATATTCTGGTTGTGATCCCTGTACCTTTTAACAGTGGCTATGTAAGTTTGAGAACAGAGATTAGAAAGTACCTCAGTTGGGAGATCAGATACCTCTGTCATGAGAGCTTGATTTTGAATGGCCTCTTTTGCTTGATCACTCTAGTCAAACTCCATTCCTTGTTGAGAAACAAGAGCTTGAGCAGAGTTTCTGTTCTGGTTGAAGCTTCCAGTCTGTGCTTGTTGGTGGTTGTTGTGAGACACTTCACTTCTGCATTCCTTGGCAAAGTATCCCTTCATATGACACTTGTAGCATTCCACCTTTGACTTATCAAAGCCTGCTCCATCTTCTCTTCTTTGGGAGAAGTTGTTCCTCCCAGTCCTCTTGATGAACTTCTTCACCCTCATAGAAAGCATGGCCATCTGCCATTTAATATCCATCTCTTCAAGATCATCAGGATGAAGCTGTTCCAAGTCATCATTGATTAAAGAGGAGTTACCATGGCTGGAAAGAAAGGCTTCAAAAACAGACTCATTGCCTTTTTCTTGATTTACTCCATTAGCAGCATTAACTGATTCAGGGTTAGCAGTAGAATCAGTTGATGCTGATAGGAGTGCAGCATTATGAACATATCCAGTAGGTTTCTTCTTTGCTTACACCTCAGATTCAAACACTCTCAGATCATTGTACAGATCATCCAGTTCCTTTTCTTCAAATCTGTAATTCTGTCTGAATGAAACAGTGTACATGGTCCATTCATCTCCAAGAGATCTGAGGAACTTTCGGTTGACATCATCTTGTTCCATATGTACTCCAACAGTAGCCAACTCACCAATTAGCTTATTGAATCTATCAAAAGTTTGAGTGATAGACTCATTCTTTGAAGATGTAAAATTCTCATATTGCTGCTTGAGAATATCCCTTTGATTCTTCTTAGTGCTCTTGGTGCCAGCAAATCTCTTCTCTAAAGCATTCCATAGAATCTGAGCATCAGTGCATTGGTGAAACTGATGTTGATACTCATTAGGAATGGCCAATAGCAGAGTGCTTAAGGCTTTCATCTCCAATTGTCTCACTTTCTTCTCAGCATCAGTTTTTGGAGGTGGTCTTCTTCCATCTTGTCCAATTTTACCTTCAGCAGAGGGACCATTATCAACAATGTCCCACATAGAAAAGTCTGTAACGAGGATGTACTGCTTGATCCTAATTTTCCACATGTCAAACTCATTAGGTTTGAGCAGGGGAACCTTTGAAACAATAGTACTGTTTGATTCAACTGTGTTGTCCATGATGAATGAAGGTTTCTGAGAATAAAAGCTCTGATACCACTTGTCAGGATCTAATTCTTAACAAGAATAATGAAACTCAGAAACAATATTAAAGAAGTTGCGGAAAAACACTTTAATATTCAAAATATCAATGTAACAGTAATGTAGAAATCACAACTTGTAAACTTTATTGAATGATTAAAGTTACAAGCTTTCACACAAAACCTCAATCTTTATGAACAGGCTCACCAAGACGAATTCTACTTCTCTAGAACTAGGGTTGTAAACCTTGAGGTTAATTATCTCTCAAAACAAAAATTCAGAATTCTCCACTTAACAAACTATTCTGAATAATTCTATACATATACTGAAAATAAAAAGATAATTACAAAACATAAAAGATCTTCAGTATATTCTTCCATAATTATCTTCAACCTTCCATAATTATCTTCAATCCTTGATCTGTGCGGATTATCACAATTATCACATAAGTAGTATTAAGACACAGCAGCATTAACACTCTGAGCAGTATTAATCTTCACCAGCAGTAGTAATTATGCTTAGCAGTATTAACTTCTTCAAGCAGTATTATTTTGGCTCAGCAGTAGTAACTTGTTGAACTGGCAGCAGTAATCATTCTTGAACAATTCTTCAGTTCCCAACACTCTGTTTCTTTGATTTTGCAGATCTTACGTTGTCTCGCCTCCAACATTTATATGACCAAGTTGATCAAGATCATCAAGGTCATGAGGGGGAGAAGTCAAGGAGAAGTTAAAGAGACAAAGAGCTCAAAAGTTTATCTGCTGATCAAGATTCGCTCAAAGATTCTATTTTCTCAGCTACAACTGATTCCTTTGCTGTTCCTGCTCCGAACAACACAGTTCATTCAAGATCATTCAAAAGAGGTGTATCGTCTAGAGCTCAAGCAACAAAGACAATTTCAATCTGAAAAATGCTTAGAAGAAATTTTTCTTTAAAAAGTCAGAAAGCTTCATAAAGTCGCTTTGTTGGTCGTGCTGCTATAGAAGATAATTTTTGAAGACCAAAGTGTCAATGATTACTAAGGGGGAGATTGTTAGGTCTGATTTTATAGTAATCATTGTATTTATAGGTCTTGGTCTTATACTGTGTTTAGATGCATATCTGTGTTGTATCTAACCAAGGGTATTTAAGTCCCTTTGGTCTTGGTTTGGTGTAAGAAACACACGCACTATTCATTCAATACACTGTTTGCGCTCTCTTGTTACTCTCCCTCTACTTTCTCTCTCTAAGGATTCATAGATTTTGGACTTTCATATAATATAATGGAATGAAAAATAATGATTCCTATTCTACTGTAATAACCCAAAATGGTTATTTTGATTTAAATGGAAATTCATGGGTTGTTTTATAAAAAGGTTAAGTGGTAAATGTGAACTTTTTATTCTTTAGGGGGTTAAAGAGTAAATTTTGAAGATCTTATCCTTATCATTTGGTTTAGCCGACCCATGTCTCTTATATTTAAGTATTATGAGAGTTTTTTAAGGATGAAAATGGGATTCTCTCTTCTTCTTTTTTTGTCCAAATCGAGCTTCACCTTTAGTGCGTGTTTTTGGGAGTGAAATATTTGAAGGAATTGATTTTAGATGAAATTTTTGGGAAGGAACTTCAAGAAGTTTGGCGTGGATTATTTCTTTCAAACTGTTCGGTTTGCGAATATTTTAACCGTTATTACTCGGGGTGGAATATTTTGGAACTTAGGTGAGTTTTCGTTTAACCATTTTCGAATTGAAATGCATATATTATCAAATGGTTATTACTTTGATGTTATACCAGATTGGTATGTTTGAATTATTACTGTTAACTGCGATACGATTTTATCACATGTTTTTATTATTAAAACATGTGGTTGAATTATAAACTTTTGGGATAAAGGGACTTTCACAACAGAAGCTTGTGTGCGTGGGAGACTGTAATGGTCCGCGCAGGGGGGTTATATATATCATTTTGGCCCGCGGATATGTTTCGTGTGGTGAGCCACTGCCGATATTGATTGTGGTCTTATCAGAGTGTGCGTGTTTATACTCGCGGATATGTTTCGTGTAGTGAGCCACTGTCGATATTGACTTCGATCTTATTGGGGTGTGCGTTATTTTGAAACGCGACTGTTGTGGTTGGTTACCTGGGAGGGAAGTTGTGTCTGCGTATCAATTTGTGACTATTTGATTTATGATGTTTTGTCAAAATGATGTTATTGGACTATTTATCTGACAGGGATTTACTCACTAGACCGTATGGTCTAACCCTCAATTTTGTTTTCAAAAATATGCATTTCAGATGAATTTTATATTGGGATTGCTAGCTTGCGAAAATGGTAGTTGAGGGTGGATTCAGTTACCGGCTCGCTAGTATTGATCGAGTTGTTTATTTTATGTTATGAGTTGGGTGATCATAGATCGGTTAGGATCTACATCTCCGACTAGAATTTATTATCGCGGTTAAAATTATTTCTTACCGTTGTTGTAATTGAGGTGATTCTGGGAAGATTATTTTAGTCGATTCATTTCGAATCGTATTTGGATGATTTTTACGATATTGTGGTTATTTTTTTGAAACCAGAGCGTTACATCTACCCTATTTTGATTATGATTTTCATTTTCATTCTTTGAAACGAACCAAACGCCCCTTATATCTTTATACTTCTTTCTTGAAAATGTACAAAAGAAATAACCAAAGGTATTTGACGTGGCATTGTGAGATTTGTGCATTCTCAAATCTTGCATTGTTGTTGAATTTAGTCATCCTACTTTGATGAAATAATATTAGATTGGAGAATGAATGTGACTAAAGGAAATGAGGTATGAAGACTTTATATACATTTGAAATGTGGTGAGTTTGGTAATCTCACATTGGTGTGAAGATGAACATTTTTTTATGAAATGTGTGAGTATTTATTAACTAGAGGAGAAGAAGCCTATTTGTGGCAACTCATAAAATTGGCCAACCTTTCTTTGGAAAAAGAAAATAATTTTCAAACTCTTGGTAATAACAATAGTGATATGGTTGTAGAATATGTCATTTGAGTTGTAAGTAGAATAACAATAAAATTATACTGATAAATCTCAAATTCTTCGTAACAACAAACAATTATCAATATATGAAAATAAACCACTTATGGACATACATTTTTCATTTTAAATTGTATCTCATTTTTTATTAACCAAAGAATTACGTTTTTATCCTAACTCGGTCAATTATTCCTAAAAATATTTATCGCTATTGTATAACGCACGAGTCTCGTACTAGTTTTTAAATAACTAAAGACAATCTTATCTTAATAATAGGGAGAACATTTCTCCATATCATAATTAAGGATAGAATGGAAAAGTGAAAACTTACTTTTGAAAATGGACACTTAATTTTAGACATAGGGAGTACAAGATATTGGGGCACACTCAAAGTTTCTGAATAGATCGTTTATTGGTTTGCGTTCGGTATATGGTACAGAGAAAAAAGTACAAGAAAAATATGTCTTATCTATACTATATTATATAGCATTTTAGACAAATTCTTAAAAATTATTTTTTATGCATTATGTATTGTTTATTGTACATATTACTTAAAATTCAAAATGTCAAGTACATGGTGCATGAGTATAACTTTTAAACGCTACATGTTTGAATTCATATAACTAATTGATAAACATAATCAAATACAGGATAAACATCTAAATATAAATAATCTAAAATATAATTTAGATAATCATTAAATTCTGACATAATATTTAATTATTCTCTTCCATTAAAAAACATTGCATTACTAAACCTAAGATAATTTACATTGTTATTAAACCTAAATTATATTATAATAAAAAACAAAATTGTTAATTTGATACTATGTAATATCGACATGTTTTTTTTAAATTTTATGGGGTCTTCAAATTTATATTTTACTAAAACATAAAAACATTATAATTTTCTTAAAATTATGTAAAACCGTATTATAATAAAAATCGAAAAGGACAAATAATAACACGAAATATTAAAATCGAAATGTATCATACTGCATTACACGAGTACACTTCTAGTTAACATGAATAAGGATGTTTAAGAGAATATTAATAAAAAGTTAGAGTTGCTTTTAAAAATGCTATAATAAAATAAATACAAATTAAATGTTCCTAAACTTGATAATCACCCTATCTATACTATATTATAAAGATGACATAAAAAACTCTTAAAAATAACTCACTAAGCTTTATGTACTGTTATTTAAAGCTAACTACTTAAAATCTCTTAAAAAACAACTATTAAAGCTTAATGTACTACTTCTAAAACTAATTACTTAATTAATCCTTATCATCTCTAACCCTTCAAATCCTCCCATCCCCATCTGCCGCCTTAAACCCTCATCCCCACATAATACGCTTTCATCTTTATCCCTTTAAATCTTCCTATCCTCCCATACGCTTTCATCTTTATCCCTTTAAATCTTCCTATTTGATAGGACCATCGTTAATCCCTAAAATTATGAAATTTAAATTGGGGATGGGGATGAAATCCCGTTTCTTACGTGATTCACTGTTTTTATTCCTCTGGTTTACAAAAAAAAAACTTTCAATTCTTCCCGAAATCATACTCTCCCTTTCTCTTTGTGATTCTTCTTCTGATGATTCTGAGAAACAGTGCAATCTCGAGACTTATTGTGCTTCGCCTTTATTGTTGCTATTATTGGTTTAATTTCTTTTGCTGCAAGTTGGATTGTTAGTTTAATTGAAAATTTTGTTGCTGCTGCTCTTGGTTCATTTTTGTCATTGAAATGCTATCATAAATTCATAACCATTCTCTTGACCATTGTTATTTACATCATTTTGTTGCTCCATTTTCTTGTTGCATAGTTTTTTGGTTTGTAAAAAAAAGTCCCTGTTTCCATGTTACCATGAGACCCATTTAGTGTAAAAGGATACAATGTCTTCATATGTGGAACGACCAATTGAGCATGGTATTCAATTGTAGAATAATGTGTGATAGACGATTGGGGATTGGACCTTTGATAGCAATATCGATCTATAATGTTTTGTGGCTGCAGTTCACTAATTTCCTAATATCATGGTGTGCATCATAAGGACTTGGATTTTTAATTAAGCATACCTTTAAAAAGAATTGTGGTTTCATGAAGTGAACTTTTTTCTACAGCTAAGAAAGCAACGGAAACAAAGAACAACAAGAGGATGATGTAGTTACCTGCTCCCCTGATGGTAAGTTAAGATATCCTCTTAAATTCATGTTTGTTGTTTGATCTCATCTTTATTTCTATGACTTTTTTTTATGCAAATGTTTTACTCTATTGTCTGAGTTTTGGAACCTAATGTGAGATTGTTACTCTTCCATTTTAAGTTTCCAAAGTCCGAGTTTTGAAACCGAACATAAGGTCAACCTCATTTGTGTCTTGCAATTTTAGATTTTTTTTAACGAAGAGTTGCATTAATTTTCAATTTGCTCAATACAAGGTAATTTCATATGCTCTTCCTTTCTATGTTTTGATTTCCTATGGTATGTTGAAATATTTCAGGTTCAATTGCTCTTAACATCAATCAGTTCGATTGCTTCTATTCGTTCATCGCAATTAGGTATGATTGCTTCTTCTTGTTCATTGCAATCATGTTCTATTGCTTTTAATTACCATCAACCAGGTCCGATTGCTTCTTGTCGTTCATCACAATCATGTATGATTGCTTCTTGCCGTTCATTGCAATATGCTTCTTCTTATTGTTTTCGATTAACGGGTTTAATTATCTTCGATAAAACTTGATTTTTTTGTTGTTTAACAGGTTCAATTTTTCTTACCATCAATTTGGTTCGATTCTTTTTTTGTTGTTTAAGAGCCTTGTTTTCCAATATAGGTTTCCAAGTCAACGAGATTTGATTACCAGGTTTGTCTTCACGATTACCAGGTTTATTTTCCATTGCTTTTTTATCTTCAAAATTGTTTTTCAAACTTGTTTACGATTGCAATTGATTTTTATAGTCGATTTTTGACTGTTTATTTATCTTTTTTCTCAAAGAGTTGGTTTCCTGTTGGAAAACCGTATTGAACCTCTACATAATCACTAAGCTCTAAGTATGGCAATTTTTAACGCATATGTTTATCGATTGTGATCGGTACTCTAGCTTACATTTATACAAAATTTACACCCTGTGCATTACGAGCATTGCACTGGTAAACAACTAGAGCATTTTTTTTTGCCATATATATATATATATATGAATCTTCTGCCATATATGAGTATTGTATGCAGATTAGAAAAATATATTGTTTTATGTGATCAAGTAGATTTGAACACTTCCACGTAAAGACTTTACGTCTTGTTAACACAACTTTGAATTCGTTGTTTATCTTTTCTATTTGGAGATATGATCGTTAGAATATAAGTTTTATGGTTACATAAGGAAAGCTTAGACATAAATTGTTTAGATTCATTTTTCCCATTGTTAAACCAGAGGAAAACTGGAGCTAACGGGCCATGCCTGGGCAGTTACACATTTCAGAAAATGTGAGGATTGGATGAAATATGGTTGCTATCTAAGCATGACTATTTCTTTATGCTTCTTCCCTTTTGATCTGGTGCAAAATTCATTACAAGAAGAGAGTCTCACTCGATTCATGGATTTCATGTTATGTTTTCTATCCCATTTCTTTATCTAATGTTCAATCTTACATGTAACCCTATTTATTATGCTTAGCTTTCAGTTTCTAACATAGGATATGGTTGGTATTTATATAGCTCCCAAGTGAAAAATGATAGTAGATTTCAAGAAATAGAAAGAGAAAGGCAAGGTGTGCAAGCACAAGAAAATAAATTGGTTGTAGAGATCAAAAAAATGCGCCAAACAAGAACAAAGATGGTAACCTGATTTCTTTCTTTGCTTACACTTCTATCTGCAATCTTTAGTAACATATATAAGAATCTATCTCTAGATGTTTTCCTGGTTTTGGTATCGGTATCATCAGGGAGTTGTTTTCTCATGTCAGTTGATTTTAATTGGAGCATATTGACAGTTATCCATTCGTGATTTTTGGGTTAGTTGCCTGATTATTGCATTTTTATACAAATCTGAATTTATTTTGTTTTTGGTCCATGTTATCATTGGTCTTGTATAATTTCATGGTGATTGTTTGTATTCTTACAGTACCTTGATCACACTATTTTGATTTTACAGTTTCAAGGGTTCCTGAATGCATTACGAAAACAGGACTAAATTTTATGATCAATGGGGAGTGAGGTGGAAGTTGGAATAGATCAACAGAGAAATTGGAATGGAAGCTATTTTTGGTGTTTGTTCAAATTTGTTGTTTCGTTCCATCCAAAATCACAAAAACACAATCTTTTTGCTTGATCTTGAAAATGCATTACCTATATGAAATGTACAATGCATGAGCCATGATTCCTTGGTACTATTTGAGAAACATTAATGATATTATTATGTGGTGTTTATAAGAAATTTAGGGGTTGTTTACCAGGCGCTTACTCGGGTAAGCACTTACCAAGTCACATTACCGTACCGGGTGAATATGGCATGGACCAAGAATTATACCGAGTAAGAGCTAAGGCAAGTACCGAGAGTCTTATATGGTAAGTTATGAGGAAGACTTAACATGGTTAATGCTTATCAGAAAATTTGTTGCATACGAGACCGTTTGGTGGACCGAAACCTTACCCGTTGATGGTGTTGAATTTTACCAGTAAACACTTACCCGGGTAAGGGTTTGGTAATCGGCCCCTTAGATCAAAACATTGGACAAAGAGAAGCCAATTCAAAGCACGATTGTATCGATTCGGTTTATTAATTTAACAACAAACACGTTTTTTATTTTATAACATTGCTTACATTTATTCGAATTTTAAATTCCGCCGCATTGCGCGGGTTACCGACTAGTTACTTATTAATCTTATAAAAACAAATCATTGTCTTAGTATTTGGTTGAAACTTTGGTACATCATTTTACAATTTAGCTAATCGATTGTTTTTAAAAGAAATATAATCAAAATAAGAACATGCAAATAAATCTAACAATCATATAAGAGATAGGCATTGGGGGCATCGGGTTTATCAGGTTGGGTTGGTTTCAATTGATCGTAACCCAATTCTAATCGAATACCTTCGGTTTAAAATTTTTACAACTCGATTAGATATCAAATCATTTTGATTTGTGTTAGATTGGATTATTTTGGGTTGAATCGGCTAGGTTAATTAAGTTAGTCGTATTTGAGGAACTCTACTAAGAGAGGTAACGGTTCATGACTACTACAAGTGCATTATGCCAACTTACATGTTTTTTCCAGAACACTTGAAAAGTAATCCACTATCTCTCCTTTTTAAGTGCATATTTCTATGTCTTATATTGCCTTTATTTTCCAAACCACTATAGAAGGATTTTAGTAATCTTAGAAATATTAAACTAGAAATCATATGCATTTTTTATTTATTATTTTGCTAAGAAAAATATTATATATTTTAGATTAGGTGTGTATCCGTTGGACAAAATGAGATGTACAAATTAATCTTTTTGTTAACGGTAGGTGTCCGGGCTAATTTATGTGCACCTTGATTAATCTTCAAGGGCTCTGGAGAACAGTAAAAAATCCCTAATGGTCTTGCGGGTTTCGAACCTCAAGGTTTGAGGAGATTTCCCAAGACTCAAGCATTATTACCAGTTGAGGTTAACCTCAAGGTTGTAAAAGTTTATTAGAAAAAGAAAATGCAAAATTTATCAAGTATTATGCGTTATTTGTAAGGCTTAGAGGTTATTTGGCAGTTGTTGAATGCTTTGATGCATAATAATTAAGTGGTCATAATGATTAAGAGGTTTTTATGATATAGTGCAAAATGAAATACGATTGTTTGCTAACTGTTCAGAATGAAATTAGGGCTCTGAACGGTTAAGGTAGGTCCAAGATACAAAATCATTCAGAGTGTTTTAGAACCATTAAGAGACGGACCTTTTTTTGCCAAACAAGATTCATTCAAAGTGTAAAGTCAACTTATGTTGACTAGGTATAAAAGCTTCTGTCCTTTGTAAATCATATGAGCACACACACAAACAAATTAAGAGAGATTTTTGTTAGAGAGAAAAAGTCACTGTGAGTATATTGAGAGAATTTGTTGTAAACATTTGATAATCAATGAATATGACTTGTGACTTTAAATGTGTGTGTGATCTGTGATTGTGAGCTTGAAACTGGAATCACAATTGGTATCAGAGCAGACGAAAATCAGGAATGAAGATCAAGATTTGAAGTTTTTGTTGCATTTCTTGAAAAACTCGCAGAGGCATTGTTCCAGAATTGATTTCGAGTTTTTTGTGGTATTTTTGAAGTTGAATTTGTTGCACTGTAATCGTATCATGAACTAGAACACATTTGTTTTGTATCACATAATCCAATTCACAACAGATTGTGTGAATTTTGGATTTTGAATTGATTTTTGTATTCGAGTATGTACACACTGTATCTTGAGATCAAATTGTAATTTTGTTGTTTTTAGACAAAATCAGGTATTGAGTTTGTGTTCAGACTGTGTTCGAGATTGATTTGGCAAAGTTTCATGATAGAATTCTGTTCGAGATTGATTTGGTGTATACATGATTACTATTGACAAATGTTATCATGAATACTACCTGGTGGACAAAATTTATGATCATAGCAAGGAGAAGCTAGAAGGGATGCTAAAAGCTAAGCTTGTATGCACAAAGGATTCAGAAATGGCCAGAATTGTGGTGAGAAGAACTATCAATCAAAGTCTGGGCCTAAATCCAAATTTGGGCAACTGAATTTGAGGTGTTGAAAGCATCTTGTAGATCAGATATGAAGAACTTGACTTCTCTTCCTAAAAGTCAAGTTAGGGGGAGATTGTTGGGAACTGAAGAATTGCACAAGTACAGTTAATACTGCTAGCAGAACTTGGTTAATACTTTTGAGGATAATACTGCTAGTTGAAGTTAATGCTGCTCTTCAAGATTAATGCTGCTAGAAGATATTACTACTGCTAAGAAAGTTTAATACTGCTAAGTAGTTAGTACTGTTGGAGTTAGTACTGCTTGAAGAGATTAATACTGCTGAGCATGGTTAGTACTGCTGAACTTAATACTGCTCAGAGTATTTATGCTGCTGATGATTAGTACTGCTTATAAGATGAAGACTCAGTATGGCAAGGATGACAGCTGGATTGAAAAGATTATGGAAAGCTTGGAGATAATGATGGAAGATTATACTGAAGATCTTTTATTATTTTGTAATTATCTTTTATCTTCAGTATATGTATAGAATATTTTATGTCATTAGTTGTAACAATTATTCTGAGTTATTAGCTTTGATAGAGAGAATCAACCTCAAGGTTAGAACCCTAACTCTAGAGAAGTAGAATTCGTATTGGTGAGCCTGTTCATCAATATTGAGGTTGTGTGTTTAATCTTGTAACTTCAATCATTCAATACAAGTTTACAAGTTGTGATCATTGATTTACTGTTACATTGTTTTCCAGAATATTAAAGTGCTATTCTGCAGCTTCTTTAATATTGTTTTCTGAGTGTTTATTCTTGTTAAGAATTTAAGATCCTGACAAGTGGTATCAAAGCCTGTATTCTCAGAAATATTATTCATCATGGAAAACGTAGAATCAAACAGTACCTTGGTCTCAAAGGTTCCAATGCTCAGACCCAATGAATTCGACATGTGGAAGATCAGAATCAAGCAATACATACTCCTCACTGATTACTCCATGTGGGACATCATTGAGAATGGCCCATCTGAAGCAGGAAAGATTGGTGCAGATAGAAAGAGGACACCACCAAAGACAGATGCTGAAAGAAAGACTAGACAGACAGAGATGAAAGCCTTGAGCACCTTGCTCTTGGCTATTCCCAATGAGTATCAACATCAGTTCTGCAACTGCACTGATGCACAGATGCTCTGGAATGCTCTAGAGAAGAGGTTCTCTGGTACCAAAAGTACCAAGAGAAATCAGAAGGCTATTTTGAAGCAACAATATGAGAACTTTATGTCAACCAAGAATGATTCCATGAATCAAACTTTTGACAGGTTCAACAAGCTACTTGGTGAACTAGCCACTGTGGGAGTACAAGTTGATCAAGATGATCTAAACAGGAAGTTCTTAAGGTCCCTGGGTGATGAATGGACCATGTATATTGTCTCTTTCAGACAGAATGATCAACTGGAAGAAAAGGAACTTGATGATCTATACAATGATCTAAGAGTTTTTGAATCCGAGGTAGAGGCTAAGAAGAAGCCATCTGGGTATGTTCACAATGCTGCACTCTTATCAGCATCAATTGATTCTTCTTCTAACCCTGAATCAGTTAGTGTTGCTAATGGAGCAAGTCAAGAGAAAGGCACTGAAGCTGTGTTTGAAGCCTTTCTATCCAGTCATGGAAACTCTTCTCTAATTAATGATGACTTGGAACAACTCCATCCGGATGATCTTGAAGAGATGGACATTAAATGGCAGATGGCCATGCTCTCTATGAGAGTTAAGAAGTTCATCAAGAGAACTGTGAGGAATAACTTCTCCCAAAGAAGAGAAAATGGAGCTGGATTTGACAAGTCAAAGGTGGAATGCTATAAATGCCATCAGAAGGGACACTTTGCTAGGGAATGCAGAAGTGGAGTGTCTCACAACAACAACCACCAGCAGGCACAGTCTGGAAGCTTCAATAGTAACAGAAACTCTGCTCAAGCCCTGGTCTCTCAACAAGGTATGGGGTCTGATTGGAGTGATCAAGCTGAAGAAGCTATCCTAAACCAAGCTTTGATGGCAGAGGTGTCTGATCTCCCAACAGAGGTAACTTCTAATCTTTGTACTCAAAATTGCATTAACACTGTTAAAAGGTACAGGGATCACAACCAGAACATGAGTGATGAACTGAAGAGATTAGAAAAGGACATAAAAGATTATGTTAGGATTGTTGAGAGGTTTGAAGAGCAGATTAAGAGTTTTCAAGCCAACGAGCTTCAACATTCTTATGACACAAACTACTGGAAGTGGGAGAAGAATGACCTAGAACTCCAACTGACCAAATCCAAAGAGGAGAGTGAAAAACTAAAGGAAGAGCTAGCTAAAGTCAAGCTAGATGTAGAAAAGTTTTCCAATGCTTCTAGACCAATGGATTCTTTACTACAAACTCAGATTCATGATAAACTGAGAAGAGGAATAGGGTACAATGCCACACCACCACCCTACAACAACAACTACATCCCTCCTAGTTTAGACTTGTTAGAAACAAAGGATAGGAAGGACCTGCCTGAGGGAGCCACTGAGATAGATCCCTTAGATGAAGTAGTTGTTAAGGATAAAACTGAGAAAGAAGCTGTCAAGAGTAAGGACAACACTGTGAGTGGTGAGATTCCTATAGAAAACCACATAATTACCAATGAAGGATGTGGAAAGCATTGGGTCAAGTCCAACAAGGTAGAGAAGATTGAGGGAAAGAACAAGGAGGTTCACTATAAGCAGACCACTGTTGTGAACCCTGTCCCTTGCAAACAGTGTGCTTGCAATAAATCTGAGCCCCAAAAACATGATAAAAAGAGGGGTAATCAAAGGAACTGGAACAATCAATGGGCACAAAAACAAAGGGTTGATCTAAGTAAAATCAAAAGACCAAAACCTTGTTTTATTTGTGGAAAGCTGAATCACATTGCCAAATATTGCTATTTCAATCCTATGAACTAAAGGTTGAATTTTCAAAGACCTACTCAAAAACCCTTTGGTTATAGGAAGAAAGAAAAGAACCATGTGGCCAAGAAAAATGTTAAATCTAAAAGCCACATGAAGAAACAGAATGTGGAAGACAGTGTCAAGATGTGGATTCCAAAAAGTACTAAAACTGTTAGTGCTGCTACTGCAAATAGTGCTGCTGACAGTGATAGTACTGGTAGAAGCAATACTGCTGCTAGCAATGTTAGTGCTGCTGACATTGTTAGTACTTCTGCAAATGTTAATGCTGCTAACTCTGTTAGTGCTGCCAACAAGGTTAATACTGCCAAACCTGTTAGTGTTGCTAACTCTGTTAGTACTTCTAAAGATAGTACTGCTTCTAGTATTAGTGCTGCTAGACCAATAATCCTGACAAAGTACTCCAATAACAAGTGTTCTGATTTTAAAAACCTTATTAAAAAAGAATGCAAGTATTTTGATGAGAAAGGGAGACCCAAGACCACTTTGGCTTGGGTCCCCAATCAATACTAATTGTCTAATCTAATGTGCAGGGCAACCAACAGCTCAAGGGGAAGAGCATATGGCATGTTGATAGTGGTTGCTCTAGGCACATGACAGGGAACATGTCTTGCCTCAAGAACTTCAAGAAGATTGATGGTGGGCATGTTACTTTTGGAAATACTCCAGATGGAGGTAAAATCAGTGGTAAAGGTGATGTGACCAAAGGTAAAATGACCTTTGAGGATGTATTCTATGTTGAACAGTTAAGGTACAACCTGTTAAGTGTATCACAGGTTTGTGACAAACAACATAGTATATTGTTTACAGAGTCTGAATGTATTATCCTTGCTGCTGGATTCAAGGTAGTTGATGAAAAGATGATACTACTAAGAACCCCTAAAAAGGACAATGTATATTGTTTAGATATGGAAAGTGTTTCATCTGATTCATCCCTAAATTGTCTTGTGTCAAAAGCTTCTCTGGATGAATCATCACTTTGGCACAGAAGGATGTGTCACATGAACTTTAAAACAATAAATAAACTTGTTAAAAACAACCTTGTAAAAGGTTTGCCTTCTAAAGTCTATTCATGTGATGATCATTGTGTTGCTTGTCTTAAAGGCAAACAACACAAAACTTCTCATAAGTCCAAAGAGGTGAACACTATTTCTTCTTCTCTTCATTTATTGCATATGGATCTGTTTGGCCCTACAAATGTTATGAGCATAAGGAAGAAATCATACTGCCTAGTTATTGTTGATGACTACTCTAGATTTACTTGGGTATATTTTCTAAGGACTAAGGATGAGACAAGTGGACTGATCAAATCCTTTATTCTAAGAATTGAAAACCAAACTAATCAAAAAGTAAAAATCATTAGGTCAGACAATGGTACTTAATTTAAAAATATTGACCTAAACACCTTTTGTGAGGAAAAAGGAATTGATAGACAATACAGTGCTCCTAGGACTCCACAACAAAATGGTGTTGCTGAGAGAAGGAATAGGACACTGATTGAGGCTGCAAGATCTCTGTTAGTTGATTCTAAACTTCCAATAACTTTCTGGGTAGAAGCAGTTAATATTGCTTGCTATGTCCAAAACAGAGTACTAGTAGTCAAGCCTAAAAACAAGACACCTTATGAGCTTTTAAATAAAAGAAAACCCTTTATTGGATTTTTCAAACCTTTTGGGTGTCCTTGTACAATTCTCAATACCAAATCTCACTTAGTAAAGTTTGATAGCAAGGCAGATGATGGATTTCTTGTTGGTTACTCATCTCAGAGTAAGGCTTACAAAGTTTTTAATACTTCTTCTATAATAATTGAGGAAAGTGACAATGTCAAATGCAATGAGAACACACCAAATCCTATTGGGTCTGGTCCTCAGTGGTTGTTTGACATTGATTCCCTAACTAACTCGTTTGGTTTTAGTAGTGATGACTATGCAGGTTCAGGAACTGGAGGATCAGGGACTACACAAGCTCAAGAAATTATACCTCAGTCTGTAATCTTTCCTATGCCTACAAAAGAACCTGGTGAATTCTGTGAAAAAGAACCTATATCTGAGCCAATTCAGAGTGAAGGAGAAAGAAGTGAAGAGGAAACTTCAGTGCATAAAGAGCTAGAAGTAGCTGAGGTGATCCCCTCAGCTGACTTAAATGATTCCAATCTAGAGGTGGGAATCCATGAAGAACCTAGTCATCAGACTAGAACTCAAAAGAATCATCCTCCAGAACTAGTCATATGAGACATCTCTTCTCCTATGATAACAAGGAATCAAAGCAGACTTCAAGAGCTGCAGGATCAACAACATACAGTACTCTCCTGATTTCTATCCCAGATTGAGCCTAAGAAGGCCCATGATGCAATGAAGGATTCAAGTTGGATAGAAGCCATGCAAGAAGAGTTACTTCAATTCAAACTACAGGATGTTTGGGACTTGGTGGACCTTCCAAAAGGTCATAGAGCTATAGGCACCAAGTGGATTTTCAGGAACAAAAAGGATGAGAGACGTATTGTGATCAGAAATAAAGCAAGGCTGGTGGCACAAGGGTACACTCAAGAAGAGGGCATAGATTATAATTAAGTGTTTGCTCCAGTGGCAAGAGTAGAGGTTGTTCCTAGCCTATGCCTCATACATGAAGTTCAAGGTCTATCAAATGGATGTAAAGAGTGCATTTCTATATGGTACAATTGATGAAGAAGTATATGTCTGTCAGCCACCTGGTTTTGAAAATCCTTCATATCCTGACAGAGTATACAAACTGAAGAAAGCACTTTATGGTCTACATCAAGCCCCAAGAGCATGGTATGACACTCTGTCTACCTATCTTTTGGAGAATGGGTTTGAAAGGGGAATAATTGACAAGACCCTATTCATTAAAAGAAGTAAGAAGGACATCTTATTAGTTCAGATCTATGTGGATGATATCATCTTTGGATCCACAAAAGATCAGATGTGCAGAGACTTTTAAGAATTGATGCACAAGAGCTTTAAAATGAGTTCAATGGGTGAACTTACATTCTTTCTTGGACTTCAAGTGAAACAGCAGACAGATGGGATCTTCATTAGTCAATCAAAGTATGTGCAAGACATCCTGGAGAAATATGGTTTAAAAGACTCAAAGCCGGCAAGCACACCAATGGAAACTCACAAACAGAACACTGCTGATCTTGAGGGGGAGGATGTTGATGTCCATCTATACAGATAAATGATTGGATCTCTCATGTATCTTACAGCCTCAAGACCAGACATCATGTTTCCAGTGTGTGTATGTGCCAGATTACAAGTCAAGCCAAAACAATCACATCTTCAAGCTGTGAAGAGGATTTTAAGATACTTAAGAGGGCAACCTAGATTATGTCTTTGGTATCCATATGAATCTTCATTCGACTTGATTGCTTATTCAGATAGTGACTTGGGTTGTGCTAACATGGACAGAAAGTCTACTTTAGGGGGATGTCAACTTTTGGGTGCAAGACTAGTATCTTGGCAGTGCAAGAAATAAACCACAGTGTCCTTATCAACAACAGAAGCTGAGTATATTGCAGCTGCAAGTTGCTGCTCGCAGGTTCTATGGATTCAAAATCAGATGCTGGACTATGGGGTAACATTTCTTCACACTCCAATCTTTATTGACAATAGCAGTGCTATAAGCATTGTTAACAATCCTGTCAAGCACTCAAAGACAAAGCACATTGAAATCAGGTACCACTTTATCAAAGATTGTAATGAAAAGAAGCTCATTCAAGTTTCTAAAGTCCATACTAACAACCAGTTTGCAGATCTATTCACTAAAGCTTTTGATGTGGGTAGATTCACTTTCTTGATCTCAAGTGTGGGCATGATCAACTCTGAATGAACTCATTTGTTTTAAAAAGGTGGTTATATACATGTTATTTTGGTTATATGTGTGCTGCTAATCTTTTGTTTTACAGAAAGTTATTGCCTAGATCAAACCTTCATAAGCTTTAAAAAGAGTAAGTATAGTTAATGCTGCCAGTGCAGCTTTAATACTGCTAGTGCACAGTTAATACTGCTATTGGTTAATACTGCTCTCAGTTAATACTGCTAGTTAGTTAATACTGCTAGTAGTTAATACTGCTCTCAGTTAATACTGCTCTCAGTTAATACTACTAGTTAGTTAATACTGCTAGTAGTTAATACTGCTCTCAGTTAATACTGCTAGTTAGTTAATACTGCTAGTGGTTAATACTGCTCTCAGTTAATACTGCTAGTCAGTTAATACTGCTAGTAGTTAATACTGCTTATGTCCCGTATACTATAAATACCCTTTGCCCGCCTAAAAGATCATAACGACTCTTTGACTACTGTTCACTTTCTCTCTAACCCCTTTTTCTCTCAAGCTCCTTAGTAAGTTTCAGGAAAGAACTCTCAAGTTCAAATGGCATCCATGGCGTTCATTGATAAGCACAACGAGATTGCGATGCTACAAAAGCCAAAACAAGCTGCTGGATTCCACCAAATTGTGGATTTTCTCAAGACGAGCCACATTGCCCATGCTCTTACAGTCTCACCTACAATATACATGGAGCATCAAAGGCAATTCTGGGCGAATTCCACCATAGTCACAGAGAATGGTGTGCAATATCCCAAGACAATGGTGTGTGACAAACCCCTGTCAATTTCTGAAGAGGTGATACGCATCTGTCTACGTCTAGACGATGCTGAAGGTATTACTTATGTACCTAATGAGGACTTGTTCTCAAATCTTACAAGAATGGGGTATGGAGGCCAGTTGGGTGTTTTTAAATTCTCAAAAGCAAAATTTTACACCCAATGGCGTTTTCTTGTTCATACCTTAATGCACTGCATCTCTAAAAAGACTACTGGATGGAGTGAGTTTAGCAGTCCAATTGCCTATGCTTTGGTCTGTTTAGCCACTTCCAGAATGTACAATTTCTCCAAAATGATTTTCAGTGATCTTGTATCAAACTTGGGAAACAAAAAGAGCTTTTATATGTACCCAAGATTTGTACAAGCAGTTATTACTCATGAATTGACGGATTTACCTCACTTTAATGAGGTATATGTACCAAAAATCCCCAAGGGTAAGGTCTTTTCAAACATGAAGAGATCCCCTTTGGACTCGGAAGGAGTTGGCACCCCATTGTTCTCTACAATGATGGTGGTGTCCCACACTGAAGAAGGTATGGCAGCAAGGTCAAGGCCCCCATTAGACCATCCCACTGCTAGCCAATCCCAACCTTCCCACTCTATATCTATTCCCCAGTCCCTACTTCATAAGCCAACTTCTCCAATTACCCAAACATATATAAGGAAAAAGGTAAAGAAGGCTCCTTCCCTTCTTGTACCTTCACCCACTAAGCCTTTAAGCCCTCTAAGGGAGGATTCTCCTTTAGAGAATATCTACAGGGAACCCACAGGGGTATCTCCCAACCCCAAGGAGGTGCTCACTGAGGAGATGGCTGAGCATATGGGTGCTAAGGCTGCCACTACTCCTGCTAGCACAGAGGAGGTTAGTGGTAACATCAATAAGACCTTCCCCATGGCAACTTTGAATGAGCAACCATTCAAAGGTCCCAGGTGCCAAGAAACCAAGGGGGTGGATAGTGCTTCTGCTAGGCAGAAGGCTTCCACTACTAAAAGATCCAATAATCCTTCAAAAGGGGGTCACACTCCTGGAGAAGGTGAGGACAGATATAACTACCAGGAATTGATGGATACTTTGGGCAATATCAACTTGGATGGCATCCACCAAGGAAAAGAAATAGAAGAAACGAAGATGGTGATTCTGTCTCAACAAGTACAGATTGCCAAGTTAAAGAAAATGGTGACAAGGTTGGTGCAAAAGAAGAGGAGAAAGTAGTTTGTACTAAAGAAGAGGGAAGCTGCTCAAGACGCTTCCAACAAGGGGGAGAAGCAAGAGGGGGAAACAGAAAAAGAAAGTTCAGCTGAAAAGAGAGTTGAAGTTGAGGGGGAGACAGAGGATGGAATAGAAGCAGAAACAGTTAATGTTGCTGCTGAGGCAAAAGAAGCAGCAGAAACAGAAGAAGCAGTAACAGGGCTCTCTGTAGAGGAACTGGAGATTGCAGAGACATTGGTTAAAGCCAAGAATGACACTCCTAAGGCTAGTCAAAAGGCCAAGGGAGTGGTCATCAATGAAGGAGGAGTCTCAAAGAAAAGAAAAGAATCAAGTAAAGCAACTTTGAAAAATTCAAAGGGAAAGGGAAAGGAAAAGATTGTTGAAACTGAACTGCCTTCAAAGAAAAAGACTCAGATTGAAATGGATGAGGAATTAGCAAAGCAACTTCAAGATCAGATGGAAAAGGAGGAACAAATCCAAACTGAAACAGATAGAGAACTTGCAAAGATAATGGCCAGAAAACTAAATGCAGAATATCAAAAGAGCTTAAAAGAAGCAGCTCAGATAGCAGCTCAGGCCAAGAAACAACCAGTCAAAAGAATGCCAGTTCAAAAGCAGAAAAGACAACCCTCCAAGACCTTTTTGGCCAATCAGGAAAGAAGAAAAATGATAAATTTCCTGAAAGGTTCAATTGGTGTCAGAGGGGAAATGTTTACCAACATGGCATACAGCAAGGTTGAGGAGATGTACAAGAAAGAAATGTCCAAGCTTCAAGGGGACTCATCTCAAAGGGAAGAGGCTGAAAGAAGAATGAAGGAGAGGCATGACCTCAACATTCAACAACCATTCCCTGAGGAGACCACACCTTCAAGGACAAAGCTGAAGAAATGAAGGAAGAACAAGAGAATGTTGGTGTAGAAGTTAAATCTGCAAAGAGGGTAAAGACCATTGCTTCCAAAAAGCAGTCTAAAAGGCCAAGAGTGGAAGAAAGAGCAGAAACTGAAGCAGAACCTTCAGCTATACCTTCAGCAGAATCAGTGCAGAATCCAGAGCAGTCCAATAAGCAATCTGATGAGAATATGGATCTTTACATGACTATAGTAGAACCTGTACAGGCTGTTCCAATCTCCATGAAGGCTCCAGAGATCATCTTTTGGGACATTCTAAGAGATAATGGAAAGGATTTCTTCAGACTCAAAAGAGTTGGGGGTACATTTGAAGCATATTCAACCTGGGGGAGAGTGATCAGAGGTTGTTCAAGAGCAGATATAGAGAAAATGTACAAAGTGGGAATGAAACTTTATGAGCTTGTGTTGAAAAGTACTGAAGAAAATCTTCTCAAAGTGTCAATAGAATACTTGTATATGATGTTTGAACCAGAGAAGGTGGTATATAGGATTAAAGATCATCATCATGAGTATGGATTCAAGAAGATTGATCACTGGATGTTATTTGAAAACTATGGTGTATACATGATTACTATTGACAAATGTTATCATGAATACTACCTGGTGGACAAAATTTATGATCATAGCAAGGAGAAGCTAGAAGGGATGCTAAAAGCTAAGCTAGTATGCACAAAGGATTCAGAAATGGCCAGAATTGTGGTGAGAAGAACTATCAATCAAAGTCTGGGCCTAAATCCAAATTTGGGCAACTGAATTTGAGGTGTTGAAAGCATCTTGTAGATCAGATCTGAAGAACTTGACTTCTCTTCCTAAAAGTCAAGTTAGGGGGAGATTGTTGGGAACTGAAGAATTGCACAAGTACAGTTAATACTGCTAGCAGAACTTGGTTAATACTTCTAAGGATAATACTGCTAGTTGAAGTTAATGCTGCTCTTCAAGATTAATGCTGCTAGAAGATATTACTACTGCTAAGCAAGTTTAATACTGCTAAGTAGTTAGTACTGTTGGAGTTAGTACTGCTTGAAGAGATTAATACTGCTGAGAATGGTTGGTACTGCTGAACTTAATACTGCTCAGAGTATTTATGCTGCTGATGATTAGTACTGCTTATAAGATGAAGACTCAGTATGGCAAGGATGACAGCTGGATTGAAAAGATTATGGAAAGCTTGGAGATAATGATGGAAGATTATACTGAAGATCTTTTATTATTTTGTAATTATCTTTTATCTTCAATATATGTATAGAATAGTTTATGTCATTAGTTGTAACAATTATTCTGAGTTATTAGCTTTGATAGAGAGAATCAACCACAAGGTTAGAACCCTAATTCTAGAGAAGTAGAATTCGTATTGGTGAGCCTGTTCATCAATATTGAGGTTGTGTGTTTAATCTTGTAACTTCAATCATTCAATACAAGTTTACAAGTTGTGATCATTGATTTACTGTTACATTGTTTTCCATAATATTAAAGTGCTATTCCGCAGCTTCTTTAATATTGTTTTCTGAGTGTTTATTCTTGTTAAAAATTTAAGATCCTGACAAATTCGAAGATTTGGATCGAATTTTGATTGATTTTGTGATTTTTGGGTCGAACATAGGAAGAACTCGCAAGATCTGCACATTTCGCAAGAGGATTTCGCATGGCATTGTTTGATTTTTCTTAAGGACAGAATTCGCATATGCTTGGTGTGAAAAGTCATAGAATTCGCACAAAGCTTCGTGAGAAAAGTCAGATTTCGCAAGAGCTTTGTACGAAATGTGTACTTTTCGCAAGATGTTATGTGCAAAAAGTGAGGAATTCGCCAGACAAGGCGTGCGAAAAGTTACTGTTCATGCTTAGTTTCCTACGAAAAGCTAAGGAATTCGCATGATGAAGATCATCCGAATTTTTTCTAAGTCCATAATTCACATAACATTCTTCTGCGAGAAGTTTGTGATCTTGATTTTTTTTCTAAGTGATGTTTTCGCATCCCCAAGCGTACGAAAAGTAAGGAATTCGTATCATGAAGCGTGCGAAAAGTACAGTTTTCTGGGTGTGATCAAAGTTTCTGATTTTTGTTAACAATCATTTCAAGCTCTTATTTTACAGATTTCAAGATGTCTCAATGTCACAGCTATGATTTTGGTCAAATGAACATCTGTGAAGCTAAAGCCAATCTGAAGCATCTTGCTGGATAGTTGTCAATCTACACAAAGATGGCTAATGAGTGTTCAAGATAAAACACAAAGATTAAAGCGGAGAAAGCTGAATTGGAAAATAAAGTCTCTGCTCTGGAATCTGAAAAGCAAATCTGAAAGCCCAGATCTTAGAGCTGAAACACACAAATTGAAAGAAAAAGTGTTTAGTATGGAAGTTGAAGTAAATGTGCTGAAAGAAGAAGTTGCACAAGTAAAGGACAAATCAGTGCAAGAAGAAATAAAGAAGGTTGAAGAAAATAGAAAAGTTTTGGAAAGACAGAATTCTGAGTTGAAGAAGAAGATTTTGGAATTGGAAGCTTAAATTGTCAAATTTAAACAAGAAGTTTATGTCAAGAAAAGTGAGGATATAGTCAAAGGTTTAGAATCTGCAAGTACAAAGCTACAAAAGAAGATATCAGTGTTAGAAAAGCAGATTGCTAAAGAAAGAGAAGAGTTTGGCAAGGAAAGAAAGACTTTTGCTCAAAAGTTTTCTGATTTCTCAAGAAAATCTTTTGAAGAAAAGAAGACAATGGAACTTAAATGTGCCAAACTTTCTCAACAAGTGTCAGACTTTGAGAAAGTGATTATCATGGAAAGAGACAAATTTGAGAAAGAAGAAAGTTGAGCAAAAGAATATTGGTGTGTTTGAAGAAATTTCAAATAAGAGAAAGACTGTTGAGAAAGATTTTGAGGAGGAAAGAAAAGTATTCGAAATAGAGATAAAGAAGCTGACAAGAAAACTATCTGAGCTATCAACTATTGTAATGAAGGAAAAGAACGCGAAGTCTGAACTACATAAGAAGTTTTACCTGCTTTCAAAGGAAAGAAATAGTTTATCTGCAAAGATAACTAAATGTTAGGTCCATTGAGATCATGATTGGTATTGATTGAGAAGATAACAAGGAATCAAGGGATAGAAATCAGTAGTTTATTCATACTGGAAATTAAACTACAATTACTAAAGAACAACACAGCCGTATTGTCTACATTGGAATGAAATGCTTAACCTAAACAAGGCTACATGATCCCTATATATACCCCTATACTCTCTTATATACAATTAAACCCAAACCCAATACAAGGCCCAATACAAATATATTGATTACTTTACTAAACTTCTAAAGTGAACATATTTTATGTTCTAACATTCTCCCCCTAAGTTTTGTAAAGTAATCATTCTCTGATCAGCTCCTACTTCAGCTCCTCTCCCCCTTGATTTCTTTAAAAAACTTAGTGTTGCATAAACTTCAAAACTCCTCTTGCTCCCCCTAGAAAGTATCTCTTATCCTAGAAGTATCAAGTAAAATATCAGATTTGATGTAGACCATAACCTCGACTGAGAGCACATAAAGACAACTTTTGACTTTAGTAAATCCAACACATTCCTTAACGCCCACAAGAATGATATGTGTCGATTATGGAGTGACACCCAAGTGCATCTTCAGTGCATAACATCTGATATGTCTTTGAACCATGAGTTGAAATAAGAATTCATCTTAAGAACTTCATCTGATAAGCTTACGGGCGGTAGCATCCGGTAGCAATACTACAAGGCAAGGGTAAAAGGCAAGCACTGTTCAACAACTGATAGAAGATACTCATTTTCTAACTGCTTTCCAGAAAACTGAACAATCAAACCCAGAACTCTTTTCTTCACGAATCAGCTGGATGATTATAAGCACTCAGGATTCTGAATTACAACTCAATCATCAGAACAATGATTGCAGTCGCTCACACTACTGAGTGATCAGGTTAGAAGAATGGTAAAGTGCTCTCAACGGTCTAACAACTCAAGAAGCTTTCCAGACTGATGATTGCAGATGCTCAGGCAGCTAACTCAATCCAAGCAGAGACCAAATCATCAAATCCAGAATCTAAAAATCTTGAAAAACATGAGCACTCGTGAAATGTAGATCAGTTGCTAGAGATATGTGACCAACATATGATAAGAGTGATGTCACATATGCATTCCTCGTAAAAAGATCAGGAACAGGGCAAACTTGTATCAGAATGGGTTCAGAACAGTCAGAATTCTCAAAAAATACAAAATTTCTACAGAACACCATCAATTCGAAGATCACTGTAGAAATTGAGCACAATTCACAAGATGGACTAAGCCTATCATCACAATTTGCAAAGGCTTTTTTTGCGAAACCCCAACTTTCGAAAGATTCATATCTGCGAATTCCTCTCATTTCGCAGACCACATACCTGTGAATCCTTACAATTCGCATTGCACTAACCTGCGAATTCTTAACTTTCGCAACACACATAGGTACGAATTGTAACACCCTAAAAATCAGAGTAAATTAAAACCTGAAAAACTTGGCAACATGACATTCGTATTGATAATAAACTCCCAAGAAGGGGATCAGTCCTTAAGACTTTACAAAAACCTGAATCGATATAGAGTTTGTCAACAAACTAATCTAGACACATATATCAAGATTACATCAGTTGACAATCCATAATGTACCAAAAGAATGGGACTTAACAAATGCCCTGAAACAATACTAGTCATCTCAAAATGCCTCGAGACCAAACCCGTCTCTCAAAACCCCGGCAACCCACCGCTAAGGGAAACTTGTTATACACATCATTTGAGAAAAAGTGTCAGACTTAAAGCCTGGTGAGAACATACAGTTTATAAAGCTCAAAAGATATAAACATCAGTATCATGAGGAAATCTTTTCATAAAGGTTTAGTTCATAAAGATAACATTTCGCCACAACCGGGCCTTTGCGGTCCAAAACTCGTTAAACGGTGACAAAAGGACCATTTACCAAGGATCATGGTGTAACACTAAGTAGACCACAAATCCGAGTTATGAGCTAAACAATTGGAATCCGAGGATACGAACACATAAGTCCATGCTAAAATGTGAGATCTAGACCCAAGCAAAACCAATGTATACTCCTTCACTAGGATCACTATGAACCATGGCTAGTATCCGGCCTCACATAACCGTACCAAGTTGCCCTCTAGGAACATATGCATCCATAGTTACAAAATGGGGAATATGACCTCCCAATAATACAGTCGACTCAAAACCTAGGGATCCACTAGTAATGGTACAGACTCGTCACAACAACATATGTGACCAACCATAAATAAACATATGGTATAAACACATTTTATAAACATGATATCATTTCCAGTTCAACTTCTGGTAAGAATGAAAGTCATTAAATGAGTTCTAAAACATTCTTTTCACATATTCACATAATGTGCAAGTGAAACATCATTCTACTTAAATAAGGCGAAACCAGTCATTTTAGTCAAAACTGATCGGGAACCCCGAAAATCACCAAAAACTTCATTTATATCAAAATGTAGAGAACATGAAATCATACCGTAGAAATACTTCGGATTTCGCAAATAAGAGTTTTGACATGTATAAAGTTTGTAAAATGGTAGTAGGAACTCACCGGTAGGTTTTCAGAATAAAACCCAGAAAACCAGATAACGATCACGACGTAGAGGTGAAGCTTAAAACACCGACCCCTTGCTTGAAACACCGAAAACTAGCAACTAAATTAGCCTTTGAAGATCGAAAGAGAAAAAGAGAGAAAAAGGAAGAGAGAGAGAGAGAAAGAAATCTGAGATCTTGAGATTTAAATCAAAAGATCCTACAAAATGAGATATTTAGCAAAGCATCTCACACTTCCCAACACAGCGCACGACCCGTGCGTTTTCAAAGGGGGATGGCGCACGGCCCGTGCGTTTTCAAAGGGGGATGGCGCACGGCCCGTGCGAAAGTCACTGCCGGGCCCTGACCCTTGCGCACGACCCGTGCGTTTTTCCTGAAGGAGGGCGCACGGGTACAGAAACAGAAGCCTCTTTTTCTCTAAACAACTTCGCAAAACCAAACGAAAATTCGAGGTGTTACAATCCTCCCCAACTTGGGAATGATTTCGTCCCCGAAATCCCAACTACTCAAAAAGGTGAGGATATCTTCGCTTCATATCCTCCTCGGCTTCCCACGTCACATTTGCTCCCCTGTGATGCTTCCACTGTACCTTGACCAAAGTGACTTCTTTATGACGCAACTTCTTAGACTTTCTCTCTAAGATGGCGTTGGGTTCTTCCACAAAACGGTTACCTTCATCTACCCTTAACTCTGAAAGGGGAATGACGCTGTCTTCTACCGCCAAACATTTCCGGAGGAAGCAGACATGAAACGTGTTGTGTATTCTGCTCAACTCCGGTGGCAGTTCCAACTGGTAGGCTTGCAAACCCACCCGTTTAAGCACTTTGAAAGGTCCGAGGAAACGGGGACTCAACTTCCCATGTTTTCCGAACCGAATAATGCCTTTCCATGGCGACACCTTAAGCATAACGCGGTCGCCCACTTGGAATTCCATCGGTCGCTTCTTCTTATCTCCATAACTTTTCTGTCGATCCTGAGCCGCTTTCATTCTTTCACGAATGCACTTGACTTTATCGGCAGTCTCTTGCACGATCTCAGGTCCGGCGAACTGCTTTTCTCCCGCTTCAAGCCAGCACACGGGAGTCCGACACTTTCGCCCATACAAAGCCTCAAAGGGTGCCATTCCGATACTCGAGTGGTAGCTATTGTTGTAAGAAAACTCCACCAAAGGAAGGTGAGAGTCCCAGCTACCCCCGAAGTCGATGACACAAGACCTCAACATGTCTTCCAAAGTTTGGATCGTTCGCTCGCTCTGTCCGTCGGTTTACGGATGGTAAGCCGTACTCAACTTCACTCGAGTACCAAGTTCTTTCTGAAATCCATCCCAGAAGTTCGAAGTGAACCGACTGTTGCGATCTGACATGATCGACAATGGTATGCCGTGCCTCGAGACCACCTCATCGATATAAAGCTTTTCTAACTTATCCATCGGTAGAGTCTCGCGCATAGCCAAGAAGTGAGCGCTCTTCGTCAATCTGTCAACTATCACCCAAATGGTATCGTGACCTCGAAGAGTTTTAGGCAACTTCGTCACGAAGTCCATGGTGATATGCTCCCACTTCCATTCGGGAATCTCTAAAGACTGTAGACTCCCATATGGTCGCTGATGTTCGGCCTTAACTTGCGAACACGTCACACAACGCTCAACGTAACGCGCCACATCAAGTTTCATTACCGGCCACCAATAATGAAGCTTCAAGTCCCTGTACATCTTTGTACTCCCCGGATGTATGGAATACTTGGACTTGTGAGCATCCTCTAGAAACAGATCACGGTTACCCCCAAGCTTGGGTACCCATACACGACCGCTGAACAGTTTTACTCCACGGCTATCTTCCGTTAAGAGCAAACGCTGCTTTGTCATGACTTCATCTTTTAGATTCTCTTCTAACAGTGCTTCCATCTGTGATGTCTTGATCTTCTCAACAAGACTAGACACTAGCTCGATCCTCGAATGGGTAGCTCGAATACTTCCGCTATAGTCCTTTCGACTTAACGCATCGGCCACCACGTTCGCCTTACCGGGATGGTAAAGCAATTCACAGTCGTAATCTTTGAGCAACTCGAGCCACCGCCTTTGCCTCATATTTAGCTCTTTCTGATCAAAGACATACTTCAGGCTCTTGTGATCCGTGTATAGAGTGCATTTCGTGCCTTAGAGGTAATGTCGCCAAAGTTTCAAAGCGAACACCACCGCCGCTAACTCCAGATCATGGGTTGGATAATTCTGCTTGTGTATCTTAAGCTGCCTCGAGGCATAAGCGATCACCTTGCCTCGTTGCATCAACACACATCCCAGTCCCATCTTTGAAGCGTCGCTGTATACCACGAAATCTTCCGACCCTTCAGGTAACGTCAAGATCGGAGCTTCACACAAGTTCTTTTGAAGGATCCGGAATGCCTTCTCTTGGGCTTCAGTCCATTCAAACATCACATTCTTCCGAGTCAAAACTGTCAAGGAAGAAGCGATCTTTGAAAAGTCTTGGATAAATCTTCTGTAGTATCCCGCCAGACCCAAGAAACTTCGGATCTCGGACGGATTCTTAGGAGGCTCCCAATTCATCATAGCTTCGATCTTGGAGGGGTCAACCTTCACTCCGACCCGAGTGACTACGTGACCCAGAAATTGTACTTCTTTAAGCCAAAAGTCGCACTTGGAAAACTTGGCGTACAACCTTTCTTTTCTCAATACCTCCAGAACTTCACGCAAATGTTGCTCGTGCTCTGACTCACTCTTGGAGTACACGAGTATGTCATCAATGAATACAATAACCGACTTGTCGAGGAATGGTCGGCACACTCTATTCATTAAGTCCAAAAATACAGCTGGTGCGTTCGTTAGACCAAAAGGCATTACAAGAAACTCGTAATGGCCGTAACGCGTTCTGAAAGCTGTCTTCGGAACATCATCTTCTCTTACCTTCACTTGGTGATAACCCGAACATAAGTCGATTTTAGAAAAACAACCCGCTCCTTGAAGTTGATCGAACAAGTCGTCTATTCTCGGAAGCGGATATCTGTTCTTTACTGTAGCTTTATTCAACTCACGATAGTCGATGCACATTCTCATTGTGCCATCTTTCTTCTTTACAAACAAGACCGGAGCTCCCCAGGGTGACGAACTCGGTCTTATAAAGCCCTTCTCCAAAAGCTCTTGGAGTTGTGCCATCATTTCTTGCATCTCCGACGGTGCTAAATGGTAAGGAGCTTTAGCAATTGGTGCGGCTCCAGGCACAAGATCAATCCGAAACTCTACCTGACGATCGGGTGGTAACCCGGGCAAGTCGTCCGGAAAGACGTCTGGAAACTCACACACGATCTTCACGTCTTCCAGCTTTGATTTCTTTAACTTGGCATCGATCACATAGGCTAGGAAAGACGAACATCCCTTTACTAAGCACTTGCGTTCCTTTGCCATTGTGATTATTGCCACTTCACCCTTTCTCTTTTCACCATAGATGACAACGACTTCGCCAGAGTGGTTGGGAAGTCGAATCAACTTCTTGGAACATACGATCTCGGCATGATTGTTTGACAACCAATCCATGCCGACCACAACATCGAAACCCCCGATTAACATCGGCAATAGATCGATTGAGAATTCTCTCCCCTCGATACTAAGTGTACACTGCTTCAGGACCTCGTGGATTACCACTTGACTACCATCGGCTATTTCTACCACTAATGCATCCTCAAGACTAGTAGTGGGCATAGAAATTTTTTGACGGAATAATTCAGATACGAAAGAGAAACTAGCACCCGTATCGAACAAAATACGAGCAGGTACAGAGTTTATAAGGAAAGTACCCGATACCACGTCAGTGGATGCCCTGGCCTCTTCGGCCGTCATCTGAAATGCTCGACCCGGAACCTTCGGAGGGTTCTCCTTCCTTGTTGGCGTGCTACCCGACACAAGCTTCGGGCAATCTCTTCTCACATGCCCCGGTGCCTTGCACTCATAACAGACGGGTCCTCTGACCGAGCAATCTCTGAAAGTGTGACCAGGCTTCCCACACTTATAACAAGTTTGAGAAGTGGTATTACAGTCACCGTGGTGTTTGGTTCGACACTTGTGGCACCACCTAGCTTCCTGCTGATTACTGAAGTTTATGTTTCCGCCAAAAGGTCGTGATCTCTTGGGGTGAGAAGAATTGCTCTCCCACTTTCTCTTATCAGTCACCACTACGGCTTTCTCAACTTTGTTCCTTGCGAACATCTCTTCCATGTACTGAGCTTCTTCAATCATCTCGCGGAGGTTAGAAGCTTTAGAATTGTGGACCATAGGTTGCATGTCCGCAGGTAGGCCATTCAGATAGGCCTTCATCTTATCCTTCTCTGTTGGGGCAGCGTACCCCACCAGATCAAGCTTCTCCATGAACTGACGGGTGTACTCCCTCACCGTCAGGCTTCCCTTAACCAGAGACCGGAATTCTTTCTCGATTCGGTCCATTGTTCTTTCATTGCAGAATTCTTCTAACAACTTTTTCTTGAACTCGGCCCAAGTCAACTGAGCCAACACAGCAGGAGTTAGGGTGGATTGGATGACATTCCACCAAATGAGTGCAGTATCCCTCCGCAGTTGGGTACCGAACCGCACTCTCTGATCATCTCCGCATTCGGAAGAGCCAAAAGCTTGCTCGACAGCTCGAATCCACTTCACACACAAAACTGGGTCGTCGGAACCAGAGAACTCTGGTGGTCCGCAACCCAAAAAGGATTTGTAGGAACAACTTTTCCTATTTCCTGGAGCACCAACAATCCTGTTTTCCTCAGCCTTGACCCCTGTACCAGCGCCTCCAGAACCTGCTACGATGTTTTCCACAACCGTCTTACTTCTACGATTGTTCACATCGCGGTCCTCAATCACTTTCAGCAGGAACTCTTGCTGCTTTGCCATCTCTGCCCTCATTGCCAACATCATGCTGGCCATCAACTCAGACGGGGAACTAGCATCCCTGATTACTGGGTGGGACGAAGCCAGGTCTACACGCGGAATGACCTCTGTCCCCCCCCCCCCACCTATTATTTGTTGAACTGGCGGACGCACGACAACCTCAACTCCTTCCGGCTGATCAGCGGTGGAGGTTGTCGCTTCCAGACCATCAACACGAGTACGCGGTCTACCACACGTATTCACCATACTGAACTGCTTCACAGAACAGAGACAGAGATAAGAGATAGATTGAATAAACACAAAGGAAACGTACTACCACATTACCAATCGTTATAGCCATAGAAATTCAAGCACGCTTACGTACGATATCTTCATAATAACATTAGCTAAGTGAGATTATGAACATATAACACATAAAAGTTCTCGTCACGATCACCACAACGCCTGATAAACGTACTTTCCGTTGACTCTAAGACTAACCCATCTTAGAAACTCTACCCAAATCTCGCAGATCAATTCTTAGCATATTCAGTCTAAGTCTAGACATCTTACATTCATGCCTAGTTCGCTTAAACTAGAGCTCTGATACCAACCTGTAACACCCTAAAAATCAGAGTAAATTAAAACCTGAAAAACTTGGCAACATGACATTCGTATTTATAATAAACTCCCAAGAAGGGGATCAGTCCTTAAGACTTTACAAAAACCTGAATCGATATAGAGTTTGTCAACAAACTAATCTAGACACCTATATCAAGATTACATCAGTTGACAATCCATAATGTACCAAAAGAATGGGACTTAACAAATGCCCTGAAACAATACTAGTCATCTCAAAATGCCTCGAGACCAAACCCGTCTCTCAAAACCCCGGCAACCCACCGCTAAGGGAAACCTGTTATACACATCATTTGAGAAAAAGTGTCAGACTTAAAGCCTGGTGAGAACATACAGTTTATAAAGCTCAAAAGATATAAACATCAGTATCATGAGGAAATCTTTTCATAAAGGTTTAGTTCATAAAGATAACATTTCGCCACAACCGGGCCTTTGCGGTCCAAAACTCGTTAAACGGTGACAAAAGGACCATTTACCAAGGATCATGGTGTAACACTAAGTAGACCACAAATCCGAGTTATGATCTAAACAATTGCAATCTGAGGATATGAACACATAAGTCCGTGCTAAAATGTGAGATCTAGCCCCAAGCAAAACCAATGTATACTCCTTCACTAGGATCACTATGAACCATGGCTAGTATCCGGCCTCACATAACCGTACCAAGTTGCCCTCTAGGAACATATGCATCCATAGTTACAAAATGGGGAATATGACCTCCCAATAATACAGTCGACTCAAAACCTAGGGATCCACTAGTAATGGTACAGACTCATCACAACAACATATGTGACCAACCATAAATAAACATATGGTATAAACACATTTTATAAACATGATATCATTTCCAGTTCAACTTCTGGTAAGAATGAAAGTCATTAAATGAGTTCTAAAACATTCTTTTCACATATTCACATAATGTGCAAGTGAAACATCATTCTACTTAAATAAGGCGGAACCAGTCATTTTAGTCAAAACTGATAGGGAACCCCGAAAATCACCAAAAACTTCATTTATATCAAAATGTAGAGAACATGAAATCATACCGTAGAAATACTTCGGATTTCGCAAATAAAAGTTTTGACATGTATAAAGTTTGTAAAATGGTAGTAGGAACTCACCGATAGGTTTTCAGAATAAAACCCGGAAAACCAGATAACGATCACGACGTAGAGGTGAAGCTTAAAACACCGACCCCTTGCTTGAAACACCGAAAACTAGCAACTAAACTAGCCTTTGAAGATCGAAAGAGAAAAAGAGAGAAAAAGGAAGAGAGAGGAAAGAAATCTGAGATCTTGAGATTTAAATCAAAAGATCCTACAAAATGAGATATTTAGCAAAGCATCTCACACTTCCCAACACAGCACACGACCCGTGCGTTTTCAAAGGGGGATGGTGCACGGCCCGTGCGAAAGTCACTGCCGGGCCCTGACCCTTGCGCACGACCCGTGCGTTTTTCCTGAAGGAGTCGTGCGCCCTGTAGACAGAAACAGAAGCCTCTTTTTCTCTAAACAACTTCGCAAAACCAAACGAAAATTCGGGGTGTTACACGAATTCTGCACTTAAGAATTTCATCTTCAACGGATAAAGTCTTGCGAATCCTTCAGCATTTCGCATAAGACTATAGTGCGAATTCTATACTTGTCAAAATATGTCGTCTTCAAAGTCTTTACGAATTCTGACATGCGAATTCTCAAAATCTTTAGCATGCGAATTCTTATGTTGCTAATCCTTCAAAAACATTCTTTTTTCTCCGAATCCTTCAAACATCTGCGAGTTCTCCAAAGAAATTCTACGAATTTTATGGATCTCTATTAATTTTTCACAAAATCTTCAAATTAAACCATCAAAACTTCGAATCTTGAGCTGATACTTTAACAACAGGTTCGAAAACACCTATTGAGGACATTCGTAGTGGATCATATTGTTCAAATCTGACTCTATAGCAATTTTCGATCCAACCACAATGATACAAAGTTTTTGAACAGAATGAACACAAAATCGACAGATTCGACTTCAAATGTTGAACTTGAACATAATAATTGATTCTATGATGATCGACTATAGACACTGAATCAACTTGACAATTAAGAACATTCAAATCAACACAAATATCAGAAATCGAAATTTTCAACAGACTGTTCTACAAAACCAATCAGATCTCGATCTATCAAAGAAAAGTTTCTCTGTTAGGCTCTGATACCACTTGTTAGGTCCATTAAGATCATGATTGGTATTAATTGAGAAGATAACAAGGAATCAAGGGATAGAAATCAGTAGTTTATTCATACTGGAAATTAAACTACAACTACTAGAGAACAACACAGCCGTATTGTCTACATTGGAATGAAATGCTTAACCTAAAACAAGGCTACATGATTCCTATATATATCCCCATACTCCCTTGTATACAATTAAGCCCAAACCCAATACAAGGCCCAATACAAATATATTGTTAACTTTACTAAGCTTCTAAAGTGAACATATTTTATGTTCTAACACTAAACTTGAAAAAATCATGTTCAAGGTGAAATTGATTGAACAAAAGATGCCACAATCAATTGTTCAATCACCGAGAGATGATTTAGCTAATCAGAATGCTCATTCAAAACAACTTCAAGTTCATACTATACTCATGTTTCTTCTAAGCGGTCAGTAACTCCTAAAGATCAGATTCCTCCTTCTAACCTTTTCTACGATAGAAGTGTTGATGGTTCAGGTAAATCTAAAAATTCATATGGAAAAGAAAAGATGATTTGGAGAAGAAAAGTTGAGAAGGATGCTTCAAAGTCATTTGTTTCCACATCTCAAGTGTACAAAAAGAACAATGCTTCGAAACGTAAATCTTTTGCAAAACCTGATTTTGTTTATTCTGTAAATCATTTAATCAGGCTAGCACAAAAGAAAATTTGTTGTTCTTATTGTGAAACTGATGATTTTGTAAATAAGTATTATGCTCATAATTGGTATGTAACTTACAGAATCACTTCCCAACAAAATGAACTTAAAAGATTTGAATCTAATGTGAAGTGGATTCCAAAATCTAACCAGTCTGGACCCAGATACAAGTGGGTACCAAAACCTGTTAAATCTGTTTTACAGGTACCACAGGTTTAGGGGGAGTGAGAGTATAGACTTCTGAACAAAACAGTTCAGAACTCGCACTTCAGCTAATAATGTCTTCTAAACACTACAGTTTAGAACCCGTGCCTCAAAGATCAAGTTTGACTTTTAGACAAAGCAGTCTAGGACTCGTACCTCATAGATAAAGTTTGACTTCTAAACATAATAGTTTAGGACTTATACTTCAATGTTCAAAGTAGATTTTGTACTCCGAAGCATATAAAAATGATCAATTTTCAAGGGGGAGTATATTTTATTACTTCTGATAAATTTGTGAATGCAAATTTTCAGGGGGAGTAAGACAAAACGAGTTCTGAATTACCTCGTTTTAATGATTAAGGATTGTGAAAAATTTAAGGAGGAACATATATTCTTTGTATTTTCTACTGATATATTTTCTGATTTTTTCACGGGGAACTTATTTGAATTATTATTATTGAAGAGGGAGATTAAAAGATAAATTGATTGTTATTTCTAGTGGGAGTTACTATTCTCACTGGAGAATATGTGACGAAGGCTTATGGATAATTCAGTTCAGAACCCGCACTTCAAAGTTTTTGATCTTTTCTAAAAGTTGAATGATCAATCCTAATCAGTAAGTATTTGTTGTTTATTTGAGGGGAAGAAAATTAAAAAGATAGGGAGATTGATTTTTAACTGATATTTTTTTAAGGGGGAGAAAAGAGAAATGAGGAGAATCAATTGTTGTTTTTGTGCTAATATGCTTGACTTTTTACAGGTATTAAAGAGAGAATATATGAGGTTTTGTCAAGGGGGAGCTTAATAGATTCCATTTTGTCTTCCTGTTCTTCATTGAAGGGGAAGATAAAATATTCATTTCAGGGGGAGTTAAGAATTTTACACTTAAGGTATACATTTCTAATTCTTAATCTCTAACATATTTGAAAGAAGGACAACTTTCAAGTATGTAAAATTATTTTCTAAAATGTTCAAACCACTTCGTGTTCTCAAAAAGATTTTAATGAATTTCGAATTGTGATTTTAAATTATTTTCATTTTGGTTCTTTAATGTTTAAACTGACCATGTGTTTCCAAAGACTAATACTTGTGTATCGTCTTTTCATATACTATTAAGTATTCATACACACCGGTTCAATACTTTTCATTGACTTTATTATTATCATGTCTCTAAACGGTCACATTTTTCGATGGTAATACTTCCGTCTGCATCTCACTGTTGATTGAGTATCGGACATCATTTCTGAATTTTGTGCGTTCATTGTTCATATGTTTATATTTGTTCATATAAACAACTTTCATTTATTTGATACCCCAAGCTATTCATATTTCATGATATCTGATCAGTTGGTACATTGTCAGATTCTCAAAACACTTAACTTGACTTCATTTTATTTCATTCATTCATTATTCTTATTTTGAGAGATCTTCAATGTTCAAAAACTCATACATGATTGATATTTTTTTTGGAGCTTACATACATCTGACATATGTACTTCATATTTTGTGCTTATAAGTCTATGATAAATTGTTGAGCAACACTATCTTTTAGGACAAAATTCATAGGATTCGTGTGAGAGCTTATCAGACCTTCTATGGATTCACAATAACTAGTGTTTCCTACCCAAGAAATTATCCTCGAGTGATTGAGAGGAGAGGGGTCAAAATCAGAGAGTGGGTGTGTGATGAGGTAAAATGGAAAAGAGAGATTGGTTAGAAACGAGATTAAATGTTCAAAAGAAAGAGGGTGTGAGAACAGGGTTAAAAGAATATGAAAACTCTGCACGAACTTTTTCTGAGCCGGGAAACCACATAATCTGTTGGTTCACATTCTTTGGTGACCATCATTTAAAAAGGCAGTGAGCCCATGCCAACTCTCGCATAAACCCCACCAACTACTCATCTTTTTCTTCACAAAAGGATGTTTCAAATTTTTATTGGAGAGGTAGCACATAATCTATCTGATATTCATTTGGAGGATTTGGATATTGAAAAAGAAGGAAAATTACCCCACCTTCAAACCTCAATCATGCACATTGAGTCCATGTAATACTGTTGTTGTCTCAATGGTTTACATATTTTTTAGTCTGATAAAGCAATCTTATGCTTAATTCTTTCATACACAAGCACATACACACAGAAAATTCGTTTTTCTGTCAGAACGTTCATAGAATTACCTTGTGTTTTTTGATGATTGAATGGAAGACCTGGGGAGTGAACTTCACTAAAGCTCCTTGTACAATACGTTTGTTGTACTAAGTGACTTCGTGTTACTTACAGGCATAATAACTGTATCATTTGTTGATTCAGGGTTATCAATTCCTCATTTGTCTGAATTTGAAATTATTCGGATGAATATATTTTATGAATTGACGGATACATTCTCAGATCAGATCGAAGGAGATTCTTATCATTTTTGGAGGAGATTGTTATCTTATCTTAAAGGGGGAGATTGTATCAAAGAAGGTACTTAAATTGTAAAAGTTTTGATGATTATGATATCTCATCATTCATCAAAAAAGGGGGAGTAAGTTCAAACTTCAATTTCAGAAGAACGCAAAGTCAAAGTTTCTGTTGTTTTATCATAAAATGGGGGAGAAAGTTCGAAATTCAAATTCAAAGAAAGTTCAAGTTAGAGTGAAAGTTTCAAGTATTTCAAAGTCAGAGTTATGTTGTTTTTATCAGAAAGGAGGATAAATCTTCAAAGTAAGTATTTTGGTGAAGAAAGTTCAAAGTTTGAAACAAATCAGAAGATTATTTCTGCAGAATATTATCAAAAGGGAGATTGAAAAAAATTTAAAGTTTTGAAGTGTCAAAGTTTGTAAAGAAAGATGAAGTAACTTCGTTGAAAAGAATTCCAAAGGGGAAGATTTACTCAAAGATTCAAGTTGTGAAAGCTACAATGTTGAAGATTTTTCAAGAGAGAGAAGACTTGAAGATTAATGTTAATTTTTTTTTAATCTTGAATCCAAAGGGGGAGATTGTTAAGCCAAAATGTTGAATTCAAAATTAAAAAGGGTCAAAATGTAATTTGGTGTTAGTTGGTTTGTATTTGTTGTTAATTCTTGTTGGATGTCAAAGTGTTTGACTTTGTCTTGTTAGTTTGAGTTGTAAAGTCAACTTATGTTGACCAGGTATAAAAGCTTTTGTCCTTTGTAAATCATATGAGCACACACACAAACAGATTAAGAGAGATTTTATTAGAGAGAAAAAGTCACTGTGAGTATATTGAGAGAATTTGTTGTAAACATTTGATAATCAATGAATATGACTTGTGACTTTAAATGTGTGTGTGATCTGTGATTGTGAGCTTGAAACTGGAATCACAGACGACATATAAAGGGGTTTAGGGTATGTTTGTTAATAGTCTAATGAATTTAATGGGATTCGAAATTTGTTATGTCAATTATTTTTTGTTCTAATTAGCTTCTAATTTGGTAGAAAGTTTTATAGTGTCTAGGTATTTTGGGTTTTGACTTTCTAATTGTATTTGGGCATATAAATAGGTGTCTTAGGCTCTTTTGTAATTAGAATTTGGAGATTTCATAAACACATACACAGTGAGCTTATGAGAGTCGGTTTTTAATTGTTCAAATCTTCTATTCCCTCCATTGTAATCAAAACATATGAGTAGAAATCATCAATAAAAGTGTTATTCGTGTTTATTTCTATTCAATTTCAATGGAGTATTGTGAATTATTGTTTTATTGTCTAATTTTGGGATCAACAGTTATACATGATTTTTTGACAGTGACTAAATGATATAGGAAGAAGCTTATTCATTAAGTTTCTCGAAGGGAGTTTTATACATAAAACAATGTTTTCTAAACTTGTCCTCCCAATTAAAAAACACTGTACTTTTTCTATGAAAAAAGTAATTCCAAACAAAAATATGTCCAATTTATACAGACAAATTAATCCACACAAACAATTTTATCTATAAGGTACTTAATGAAAAATCAACCAAATAACCCATTATTATACAATTATTAGACTTTATATCGTTGGATACTCTTGAGTTTCAAAATAAAGGTTCACAATAAAAATGACATATAAATTTATATTTGTTTAATTATTATACTTTTTAATTTAAAATTGATAATTTTACTTTATTTTAGTTTATCTATCTTATCAACTTATTAATATTTGTGTATTAATTAAGGGTAGATATAGAAATTTAATTTTCTATTTTTGAAAATCGATACTTATTTTATTTTAAACATAAACAAAAATATAAACACTTTATTTTGAAGAAGTTGAATATCTTTTTAGCGTGATAAAAGCCTATTGAATTCAAATTTCATACATAATAATAGGCTACACATGAGTTGGGTTGGAAAGGTTGAAGACATTTGAACAACTCAACTTAATATTTACGATTTGAAAAATCTTAACTCAACCCAACACAATCAAAACTACAACTCAACCCAAATCTGCGGGTTGGGTTGAGTTGGTCGGATTGAAAATTTCATATATTATTTTACAATCTAGCGAAACATTTGTGTTTGAACAAAGTAAAATAAAAATGAGAATATATCAAAAAGGTTAACAAACTAAAAAATAATTGAAAGTTCATGTGAATAAGAAAATAAAATTACGGTTGAAATTGTAATATAATTTTTAATATAACTAATTACGGGTTGGTCTAATGTAACAACCCAAAACCAACATTAGCTAAAACGTAGCATTACAACCAAAATGGTCCCAAATAAACTAATTACATTAACCTCAACTCGACTTTTCGCAACGGTTATACATATCCACAACTGAGATTTACTATACACCTACCAGCGACTACAAGCCTTCGCCAAGCCTCTTCTACTACGTCACCTCTTCTCTTTCCCTTTGGATGGACTCCCACTATTCACTTGCCTGAAAAAGATTTTCAGTTTTATAAAAACGAGGGTTAGACGGAAGGTCTAGTGAGTTCCCTCAAGTTTTAATATCGCACCATCAAATATCATTCAAAATGAGTTATAACAATTTACAAATGATTCATACCTTTAAAACCACCATGCACACACTCAACACATGTAGATGGCACACACTTAAGTCAAGCACACCTGTCCCACCCCATATATGCATTAACGGGCCATCCCCCTCCCCCCCGCCCCGGTATGAGCAATAACGGGACACACACCCCGAAATCATGCCATCACATGCCCCATCCCACACGAAATGCACACTTTAATATCCACACCATCAAAATACATTAAAGCAATGTAAAACATGTATTTTGATAAAAATCATACATATTCAGAGCGCATACGTCAAATGAAGTAAGTTAAGAAAAACTCACATGTCGTCCACACTTTAGCTCACACTTTATGCTACGGATGTCCAAAACGAACACCTAAATCACGCGACAAACAAGGGTATTAAACTACTTAACCATCCCCTAAAACACCCTTACAAACTTTAAGACAACCCCTAATTGGTGCCTCAATCCTCGCCCCAAATGATAAACGTAATCACTTGATAGAGCCTGGTGCAGCCAAACTGACACCAATACCCACGCTAATATCCCAACCCGCGCAAATACTCGCGTGGAGCACTGTATAGCCCTGCACGCATTTTCAGCCAAAGACCTCGCGATTTCTCAATCCCAACTCATTCTAAGTCGATTTTAAGCCTCCAAATTGAGGGAATCGATGCCCTAAACTTTTACCAACAATATCCAAACAATATAAAATCCAATAATCCATAGAAACCACCATTAGGGAATCGATGCCCTAAACTTTAAAACCACCATGCACACACACAACACATGTAGATGGCACACACTTAAGTCACGCACACCTGTCCCACCCCATATATGCATTAATGGGACACCCCTCCCCCCGGTATGAGCAATAACGGGAGACACACCCCAAAATCATGCCATCACATGCCCCATCCCACATGAAATGCACACTTTAATATCCACACCATCAAACATACATTAAAGCAATGTAAAACATGCATTTTGATAAACATCATACGTATTCAGAGCTCATCGTCAAATGAAGTAAGTTAAGAAAAACTCACCTGCCGTCCACGCTTTAGCTCACACTTTATGCTACGAATGTCCAAAACAAACACCTAAATCACGCGACAAACAAGGGTATTAAACTACTTAATCATCTCCCAAAACACCCCTTGCAAACTCTAAGACAACCCCTAATTGGTGCCTCGATCCTCGCCCGAAATGATAAATGAAATCGCCTGATAGAGCATGGCGCAGCCAAACCCACGCCAATACCCACGCTAATATCCCAAACTCGCGCGGAGTACTGTATAGCCCTGCACGCATTTTCAGCCAAAAACCTCACGATTTCTCAATCCCAACTCATTCTAGGTCGATTTTAAGCCTCTAAATTGAGGGAATCGATGCTATAAACTTTTACCAACAATATCCAAACAATGGTAATTCTCAATTAAAACATAAAAAATGAAGAATAGTTGAAAAAAGAACCAACAATGGTGATTCTCAATCAAGACCTCAATGAAAACCAACCAATATTCACTCAAAACAATAACTCCATAGAGTTTTAATCCAAAAACACTTCAAGAATAAAACTATAAAACTTCAACCACAAAAGCCACCAAAACCATAGAATACAAAGGATGAGGATCATTACCTTGAAGTAGATGATGATTGCCACTGAGATTGACTCTTCCACCAAGCTCAAAATGGAGAATGTAGAGAATTCTCTCCAAACCCTCTCTCTAGCCACCAATATGTAAGGGATGAAAAGAGAATGGATTGAGGGTTTTACCCTCAATAGTCCCTTACTTTCACCTAAATCCCTGGAAGTTGAAGGAATTTACTTATACACCTTTACACTTCCAAATTCTTCATTAAATGAGGATTTTAGGTTATTACAATACCTCCCCATCTTAAGAATTTTGGCCCCAGAATTCCATCGTCGAACAAATGCGGATATTTGGACCTCAAGTCCGATCCTACTTCTCACGTTGCCTTTTAGCCCTATGGAATTGCCATTGCATCTCTACATGGTCAAATTTCTTGTTTCTCAATTTTTTGACTTTACGGTCAATGATCGTCTCCGACCCTACGAGAAAATTTAACTTCGCATCTACTCGCATTCTTTGGGGATGTCTTCCGCATCAAACTGTCCCCCGACTTGAGATTAAAAAGACTCATGCTTTTCAATCTAATCAAAATCATAAAGGTACTATCTCCCTCGAAATCACCCCTCGATTAACCACAACATTCTTATGTCGGGAAGTTCATAAAATATACTTGTAATCTCTCTGATCAACTATACCGGATATTTTCTTCCTTGCTTGCACATGGATTCACAATTTTCAAAATGCATCCAAATTTGGGATTTCGCAGACAACCTCACTTTCGTAAAGGAAAATATTTTGCTGACGTTAACGCACAACAGCATGAACCCCGTCTAATCACAAGAACCACTCACTTTGCCCAACTTAACGCAAGGTCATCCGTGAACATCACATTAAACTCACAGTTATGATTTCTTTTATCAGACAACACGCAATCCAAAAATCACTTCTCTCAACATGACATACGCCTGACACGAAAACCCCTTTTCCTCTCCCGAAACCACATTAATCACAACTCATCTATGTTAATCAATTCCTATGCACTATACAAACATCACCCAAAATGTCATCACTCATGCTTATACATAATTATTAGAAGAAAACTTCCACAATCCATCATCTGAAGATTCCACCAACCCAAGCTGAACCAATCCCGAAGATGCACATTCAAAAAAAAATCCTGCATATTGTTGAAATAAATTCAAGCTTCACTCGCTCAACAAGAAGGAGTGACCATGCTCACACAAAAACTATTCCAATTAGTTTAACACATAACATCAAGCTCACTTGGAACATTTTCTACAACAATACTAAGTCTAATCCTGTGGTCTTTCATTCAGAGCACTACATTCGACCACCTTTTTCCACTTCCTTCTCGAAAACATAACATGTTCTTCTAACAAACAACTCAGTAATAGGTGCAATCTTTAGACAAACAACACTAATTAGTTGAGGGGTTCTCTGAGATATTTGAGAAAAAGAAAATGAGTAAAGGTGTATCAAACATAAAAGTGAAGGAACAAACTAGAACATATCCATTTTATGTTTATTAGTCGGAGAAGGAGAGATATTTTTGTGAAATATGCCTAATTAAAAAAAATACAAAAATAGATGACCAAAACTGTAATTTTTGTGAATTTCTTTCACTCGGACTCAGTCACCCTCTCAATCTCTCATTCAGATTTTGTCCCAACATGTAACTCAAATTTACAATTTTATCATAAATTTAATATTGGTCAATTTTATATCAATCATTTGTCCTAAGTTGATTACTTATAATGTTATATGATTATGTTTACATGTTTTATTTCCTTGTACTAAGTTTTGACCCTTTGACCTATATTTTTGCTCTAAATTTGATAATAGGTTTTGAACCTAATTAATGGGCCGTTTACCAAAATGCTTAGCGAGTAAGTGCTTACTGGCAAAATATATCATCCTCACTTACCATAGCGTGTAATATTGTCGGCCATAAACATGAATTGCTGGTAAACGTCTTAAACTCAATAAGTGCCGGTAAGAGTCTTTTCCCATACTTAGTAGGTAAGACTCTCAGTCTTCGCCTTGCCTCTTACCGAGTAAGTTTCTCGATCCTTATCGTGCTCAATCAATAAGGTAAGTGATATTGGTAAGCGCTTACCAGATAAATATCTAATAAACGGCCCCTAAATTTGATTCAATTTTTTCTTGCTTCCTTTGCCTCATTAATTATTGAATTTATTTGATTGGTTATTTCTTACATTTGTTTGTTTGCTTACATCCATTGTCCTATGCCCCTATCTCAGATTTGTCTGAAATTTTGGTTTTGCCTTAAATCTGTTAATTTTTCTAGCTTGGCAAATAAAAGGTCTGCCTCTTAATGGTTCCATTAAGAGTCAACCTCTGAATCATTAAGAGGTAAATCATGTTTGGCAAATAAAAGGCCTGTCTCTTAATGGTGCCAAAATCCTCTTAATGATTTTGTACCCTGACCCTCTCTTAACCATTAAGAGCCCTGATTTCATTTTGAACAATTAGCAAACAACCATATTTCACTTTACACTATATCATAAAAATCTCTTAATCATTCAGACCACTTAATCATTCTGTACTAAACCATTCAGCAACTGCCAAACAACCCCTTATTTTTAATTTTCTCAACCATAGTCGTTGTCTTGTTGATGTTAATTTTTTTAATTAATTTAGGATTCTTTTAATTTGGTTAGCTAATTTAAATCTACAAAACATCTCATTTAGTACTAATATCCAGATGCAAGTGAGGAAACAAAATTAGAAACCTAGAAGAAATGTAAAGGATAAACGAGAATAAACATCATAAAAATTAATAAATATACGAAATCAACCAAACACCGAATAAGTTCCTTCAAATCAACCACAAAAACGAAAAAATCTCTCGAAATCAACCAAAAACCAAAAAAGGCACTCAAAATCAACCAAAAACTTAAAAAAAAAACATCTTGAAATTAACCAAAAAAACATAAAAAAATCCATCGAAATTATAGAATTCAAACACATCGAGCAGCTTTGTGGTCATTTGATCCAATTTAAAGGTGGACCCTTCGACAAAAATCACGAGTCCACCATATCATGAATCACATAAAGTTATTTGATTATTGGAATAAAGGGGTACAAGGAGTTCGATACCAAGTTATAATCAAATCATTTTTGAAACTCAAGAATAGTGTAGAAATGATCAATATAAATAGCTTGAAAACTTAAGAAACCGACCGACTTGCCAAGTTGACGGTACTCATCTTCTGTTCGGTGTTTGCCTTTGGCGCGGTAAACTGTCATGACAAAGATGTCACCTTCGAGCAAGGCTCGGGTGCGGTGACTATCATCAGTACGGTCAGGCAACACCGGCTCACAAGCAATCAACTTACCCCCAACTGGGATTGATTTAAAACAATTGATCATGATAGCCTTCACCTCGTCATCTGTCCATGTCGTTAGAACCCACTGCACCAATCATTGTAGTCTCAAACCAACAACTATTCAACTTAATTTTGGCAACCATAGACTATCTTACACTACTAAAATTAATTGTATTACCGACGGCTGAAACAGTCGGTAAACCGTCGGAAAAAGGCTTTAGCGACGGTTTTTCGACGGGATTGACCGTTGGTAAAAAACTGGTCGGTAATATTTAGTGACGGTGTTCCGACGACAACTACTGACAATTTACCGACGGTTTTCCAACTTATAAGCTAGATTTTAGGGGGGGGGGGGAATAAAACTATCCCATAAGCTACATACTTTTATTTTTTTTCAAATTTTCCAATTACAGTTCTTATATTTTACATCAAATACAAAAAACCCAGAATCCTATTGATTTAGATAATTTTACATCGCCATTTAATTTATAATTTTCACTAAACATGACTAAGTTATCAATAAACAACTAGTTTATTTATTCCGATACAAGATCTTAATAAATATATCAATTAAATGAAATATATGCATTTTAGAAATTTTAATAAATATATCAATTAAATAAATATATGCATTTTAGAAATTTATTTACCTTCATAAAAATTGCATCACCATTGGGAATGGACTTGAACATGTCACCACCAACATGTGTCACACCTACACAAAATCACACATGATTCCATCCTTAGAGAATTAAGTCTAACTCATATCCCGAAAATGTAAAAATTATCATAATATTAATATATAAGTGTTATTTAGTACATTTTTTTTTTGAACGACAAGTTAACACACGCACACGTTCCCGGGGTATCCGGACTCCCACTTAAGGATGTCACCCGACTAATCCCCGTCGATCACGACCCAGCCCAATTAAGGGTACCACTATGTGGCAGGCCCATGATCATGGATGTCACAGGATGCTCACCACGGGGTTCGAACCTGGGTAGTCAAAGATACCATCCACTGACCTCCCCTATTCAATATTACTTCAAAAACGAATAAAAAGGAAAATTTTCAAAATAAAATAATATCAAACTTTTAACTTTTTAATTTTAAATATCTCAATATTAATTATATCAAAACTCAAAAGTATATTTAATAATAAAATAAAAAGTTATTTTTCTCTCTTTTTCTATTTATTTTATGGGAAATTGACCAAAATAGTTTTTTTTTTCAACAAGCTTCACTTTTTAAGTCATTTATAGAACCATATTCCCATTTTAGCTAGTTTATCCAAATTCCTTACACATTTACGTAAAGCCTATTTTCAGATTTGGAAAAAAAATCTTCACAAAAGCGGATCGTCACACAAATGTAGATCATTAAGCAAATTTGCGTGAAGATTTTTTTTTTAAATTTGAAAATCAAGTTTACATAAATGCGTAAAGTATGTATAAACTCCGACTGAAATGAGAATTTGATTGAAAAAGTCGCTAAAAATAAATTTTCATTAGAAATCCAGGCAATTTTATTCAATTTCTCAAATTTCTCAAATTTTATTCAAAAATCTCCAAATTTTTATAGAATTGCATTCTATTTTTTCTATTTTAAAAAAGTTGTATGAAATTTGATTAAAATCTATATAAAAAACTGATTTTGGACAAATTTTCAAATTTGTAGAAATTAATTCAACTAAAAGTAGTACACGTACACTGTTTGTATTTGTACAAGGGGTGTTTGGGATTGCTTATTTGAGGTGATTTTTTTAGCTTATTGCGATTCGGCACCGGAGATAAACACTTTTGAATGTTTGGATGAGGAAAAATTAAAATGGCTTATAGCGGTGTCAAACCGCTGAAAATCACTTTTTGATAAGTCATTTGTTTTTAACTTATCAACTTATTTGAAAAGTGTTTATCACTTTTTTGGTTATTTTATATGTATAAGCAATCGCAAACATCTTTAAATAGCAACTTATTAGCTTATTAAATTTTGGAACCACAATAAGTTAATCCAAACACTTTTTTAAAAACTGCAGTTTTTAACAGCATAAGTTGATAAGCACTTTTTAAAATAAGCATAAGTTATTTTAAATAAGCAATCCCAAACACCCCTAATTGTAAGTGTAACTGTGACGTGTAAACCAAACTCACCATCAATTTTAGGAGCTTTTGCAACCACCTCTGGCAAATCAAAGTTAACACCTTCCTTGATATGGGAATGTTTCTCTAGAATCATCCTCAGGCAATCCCCTGCACTACCACCCACATCCACCAATCGTTCCACACCTTTAAAACCATCGTACCCTTCTAAAACCGTCTTCATAAACGGCACCGATACCCCTGACATCGCCCTCAGCATCAGATCGTTCATCTCCGGTTTCTTCCCGTAGATGCCGTACGCCGTCTCGCCCCCGTTCGCTTTCACGAAAGGCTCCGTCGACGAATCCACCACCGCCTCGTGAACCACCGCCCACGCCTTCATCAGCTCCGCCTGGTGGTGCTGTAGAACGTACGCTCCGTACGACAATCCGTTTTCGTCCGTCACTAGCGTCTTCCCGATCTCTGTTAACGAGTATCTTTGTAACACCAAGTAGATCATCAATTTCAATGGGAAGTGGACTCAAATAGCTAAAGTAGACAAAGAAATTGATCCGCTGTTTGTTTTTTTTAAAATAACTCTTAGGGCGCGTTTGGTTTGCGGGATTGGAATGAAATGGATTGTATTTCAAGGAGGGATTTGGATTTGGGGGGATTTGAAATCCCTTCATGTGTTTGGTTTATAGGATTTGGAATGGATTTCAAATTCATTCATTTACAAGTCTTGCTTGGTTTGGATCGATACAAATTGAAGTATGGATCACGCTTTAGAATCCATCGGATTTGGATTTCAAATCCAGGCCGAATGCCAAGGATTTCCAAATCCATCATATGAGGGATTTTAAAATGGTCAACGGATTTGAAATCCGGTCAACGAAATCCTTTACCGCAAACCAAACACAGGATTGGAATGGATTTGAAATCCAAATCCCTCCAAATCCCGCAAACCAAACGCACCCTTAATGACTTTTAAGTCTAAATCATTTAAGGCCTTATTGTTTTTTTTTCCTTCCAGTTTTCAGAACCTCTTAACTCTTAAATACATCTGAAATAAGAAAAGTGGTGACCTAACTTATTAAAATCTCTTATCCCAACTCATTTCATATGCTCTCCTTTCTCTCAACATGTCTCCATACGTTACAAAAATACACATAATTTAATTCAGATTTCAGACTTCAACACCACCTCTTATTAAAGATAAGTGAAAAAAGACTTCAGACTTCATACCTCTTAAAAAACAAACATTTAATAATTTTTTTAAATTAAAAAATGACAAGATTCTTTTTTCTTCTTTGTCGTTTAACCTGGTGGGATACAGAAGAAAGGACTAGAAAATCTTTTTTTTTTTCATTTTTTTGTATGCGTGGTCTATTTTAAAAGTCAAATTCCCAATTTCAATGTAGGGAAATTATGATAATCCGTACAAGTTTTGTGCATCTTCAAGGTTACTCCGATTGTTCATTTGCTCGTGTGAGGAATCATAAATTACCGAATACGAAGGAAGAATTAATGAATCGATTGATTGATTTGATAATTTACCTTCGTTTCGATGCGTCGCTGGAGCTGATGTGTTCGTTGAAAACACCGTAGCTCGTGAGCATGCGGAGAATCCGCTGGAGGTTTTCAGGATCTCCGGCGCCGGAAGAGAAGATGCGGGAGAGAATTTCCGAGGCGGAGAGAGGCGTGTTTGAGCCGTTTTGCCATATGGCATCGGCGACGTTGAGGCGAACCACAGCATTGAGGGACATAGGGACGCTGATCATGTTCGCCAGCTCCATAATCGCCAGCCTGGCGCCGTTGTTTGTCTCCGCTGTACGCGGTGGCGCTTCTCCATCTTGGTTTTCCATTTTCTGCTGTTTCGATTGAGAGTTTGGTTGAATCAATGTAGTCCATAGATATAGGAGTGGGTGGGGAGGGGCAGAACGGTCTTTCTCTTCTCTCTATTTTAACGTAGGATGCTTGTTGGATAACGTTTTATATTTTTCACGTGAAAAACTCAATTTTTTATAAATTATTGTTTTGTAACCTTTGTATTCAGTGTTGTTTGATTTTGATGAAACTTGGAATGTTTTTATTAACTCTGGGTGATTTTAGTGTAATTGTCTTTTATCTAAAATCAATAAGCTAATATGGTAAATAATGTGAATCAAGAAGTGCGGAGTACACTCACTAATATTGTTTTTATTACTTTAGATTGTCATAAGACGGAGATCAAGGAGGTCGTGCACCCTGCCTCTAGTGGATAGAGATGGTTAAACATTAGTTCCTAACGAGACTATTTTTTTCCTAAAAATCAATTTTGAAAACCGTATTCGATACGACAACGTACAAGTCAACAAGATTATGCAAGACTTTGCAATACTGCAAGCGCAGGTAACAGAGAAACAAAATTGGGTTGATAAATGTAAAACACTATATCCTTAGATGGTACTTGTGTTGTTGGTTTCGTGTTTGGAGTTTCCTAAATTGGTAGTTTGTAACTACTGTTTGTGTTGTCGTATCGTACCTGTAGTTTGTATGCTTCTGTTTCATGAATAAAATCGTCTAATCTATTTTGCGGTTTGATGCGTTTATATTTTATACTACTACAAACTAAGTATCGACGACAAAATTATAAATTGATAGAGTTCAAAAACCACCGGCGAATCTGGATCTGTTTTCAGTGGAATCTGTAAGCCTTTTTACATGGGGAATCTAGACCAATACCAGCTCCCCGTAACGGTAGTTTGACATTTAAATAAGCAAGAATATGACCTAATCAGTTTGTTTAATGTCGTCGTTTCCAAGTCTGTTTAGATGAACTTGTACCGGTTGTTTTCGAACCCTGTTTGTTTGTAAGTTCGTTTCGTTCACCAAATCTTAATTTTGTTTTCTGTCTCTCGACACGAAAAATATAAGAAAGCAATAGTAATATATATATATATATATATATATATATATATATATATATATATATATATATATTTAAGTTCTATTACATACATAATAAAAAACAGAAAACAACATACTCGTCTAACTGGACAGACACCGAGTATAAGGTCTCCGCCATGTAATGCCGTCATTCCTTGGCCACAGATTCAGTTGCATCTGGTGCAACTACTGGGTGCATTTCTTCAATAAACTTGGATAAGTTACGACACACCCACACACCGCAATCCCCAAGGGCCTCCGCCTGTTGTAGTGCATCAGCTTCATATTGATGCTTGAATTTCTTGTTGGCTTTGATACGAGCAGGAGTGTCGCGGATCTTCTTTAACAACTTCGGCAATTGTGTTTTGAAGGTCTTAAGATGATCTTCCAAGGCCATCGTGAACCTGAGTGCTCATAAACTGTCATCTATGATCAGTGTCATTTCATTAAGCTCCAAAACCCCGAGCACCCAATGTTTGTCTATAATGCATATGGGGATGTATAGCTGAGATTTTACAATAACACACAAATAGTTAGTAACAAACAAGTTAAACAAAAGTTATGTAAATCGATTTCCATACCTGTTGGAGGCCCTTCCAATTTGGATGGTTTCCATGCTCCTCACCATTGCACGTATTGTAGACAGAATTGTAACCTTGTTCCGGCCGGGTAAGGAACTCAAAAAAGTTGTTGTCCATCACCGCCTAGCTCTCTTGTGGAGAGCGGGATTCTTGGATCATTCTGACCAAACAGTCGATGTGCTATACACAAAATAAAGATTGTTAGACATGTAACTAGCAATGTAGTTGTTTATATGACTATATTTAAATATGTAACGCCCCGAATTTTTCTTTGTATTAATCCTATCGTTAAGACTTCTAGTTTTCCATATTGATTTAATCTTAGTTATCTTGCGTTTACCGTTAGTCGTTAGCACTGCAGGTTGAGCCCAGCTTGTATGCTAAGAAATTCAGTTGTTTGGGCAAAACAGTGGCTTATGCGGCTTGCCCTGTGACTTGGAAGTTGCGGCCTAAGCCGCGTAACCTTCTGGATGTCTTAGTCTCAAGGGCACGGGTGGGTTATACCGCGGCCTCGTTATCCCGGCCAAAGCCGCGGGAACACCCCTGCCGCTTTTACACGGGTTTTCCCCTTTTTTCATTTATTTTCCCTATCTACCATCTTTATTACTCTCTATCAACTTCCATTATCTAACCATCCGAAATTAGGGTTCCACCAACCCAAATCTACCTCATTTATTGCTAGAAGTTGGGAGTATCGACCAAGGATTCGAGTTTTGAGCATAGGACCAACCCCTCCATTTGTCATCTTCTCCAAGAGGCTAAAACTAGGGTTTTGGGTTTTCTTAAAAAACCCACTTGGTGAGTTTATACTACCATTTTCCAAAACCTTATACATGTCAAAATATATATTTTAAACTCCTATATATCTCCTTGGTTTTGAATTTATGATTATCACATTTTGACCTAACTTGAGTTTTTGGGAAATTTTAGGGTTCTTGTTATATTTTGCTAAAAGGAAGGGTTTCATTTGTTATGTAATAAAATGAAGTACTACTTGCACATTTTTTGTGAGGTACCTGAAAGAATGTATATAATCTCATTTTATGATTTTCATTCTTATCAGCAGTTAAACATGGATTGGCATATTTAGAAATATATGTTATTGTGATCTATTGGTTTAACTATAATGGGTCACAAATGTAATTGTGACAAGTCTAGACTATACTAGTGGATCCATAGGTATTGAGTCGGCTTATATTTTGTGATGTTCTTCCCCTTGTAGCTAGTGGAGACATTTGATCCTCGGAGGCCACTTGGTACGGTTATGTGGGACCGGTTACTAGCCATGGATCATAATGTAATCCTAGTGAACGAGTATGACTTGGTTTCCTCGGGTGCCCTCCCCCACATCTTAGTACGGACCGGCGTTGTTCGTGACCATGGATTCCAAGTATTTAACTCATAACTCGGATTGTAACTTACTTTTGTGTTCTGCTACAATCCTTGGTAAATCGGGTATCCCCCGTCATCGCAAGATGAATTTTTGGATCAAACAATCCTTATGTGGCAAAGATTTCAATTATAAACTAAACTTTCTTGAAAAGATTTCCTTTCATTACAATTGGCGATGTTTCTTTAATTATATAAAAATTGTATGTTCTCACTAGGCTTTAAACCTAACATTTTTTTTCTCAAATGATGTGTATAACAGGTTCCTTTAGTGATGGGTTACCAAAGGTTTGAGCGACGAGCGTGGCTTGAGGCATTTTTGAGATGATTAGTATTTGGCGTTGGACATTTAATTAAGTCCCTTCTTTTGGTTATTTTGGGTTGACAACCGATGTAATCTAGATAGTACATGTTTAGATTAGTTTGTTGTCAATTTCTATATCCGTTCTCAAGTTTTTGTAAATGATTTATACATTTACCCTTTTTAGGTGGTTTATTCCAAATACAAACGTCATATTGCCAAATTTTCAAATTTTATATTGCTCTAATTTTTAGGGTGTTATAAAATACTAACCAGATCCTCGAAATCCACCCTACCATCTACACCCAGCAGTTTTATGAAAAAATCAGCATCCATTTGAAGGCCAACATAAAATGGACATAACAGGTTAGGGAGTTAATTATTGCGAATTTGGTCCATGATTTGTGTTGAGGTGACCATAGTGTCTCCCCCAACCTTTCCCTTACCCTTTGCCTTCACCTTTCGCTTGAATTTTTTTGGAGGGACCGGTGTGGTTGAAGGTTGTTGGATATATGAGGAACATAAGCTTGGCCCCACATGGACGAACCGTCTTCCCCTCGCAAGTGTTGTCTCGTCCGCCGCATGCATGGGAATGTCATCTTCCACAAAGTGGTCTGTGATGATCTCATCAGACATTGGACTGCTCAGCCGCGCCTGGGTGGTGTCAAACCCCGACCCCATCGAATACGGGATGGAAGATCCCAAAAATTCGTTCACCAAACCGCCAAGGAAGGGCACATCTTTCCGATTCATCATTTCGGGTATGTAACAGTCCGCCTCCGACATCCAAAACTGGTGACATATGTAATTATAAGAATTTTCAAACGTAATAACAAAAATAGAACAATAATGAGCACTCGTCGTCACTTACATTTTGCTGGAATGATGGGGTCGAAAAAAGGCCAATTCCTCCTGATGCCGCCTACGTGTACCCATGCGACGTGTAGTTCGACGCCATACTTGTCATCCCAAACTAATGACATAGATTATAATGAGCACTCTTAATAAGATTTTTCAAACGTAATAACGAAAATAGAACTGCAATGAGCACTCGTCGTAACTTACACTTTGCTGGAATGATGGGGTCGCAGATGTCGCATACGTGTGCCCAGGCAACATGTAGGTCGGCGCCATGATCGTCAACACCTAGTACAAGTATGGAACGTAATATCAATACACAAACCAATATAAAAGTATGGAACGTAATATCCCTAAATTAAATTAAACACTAACGCGAATAGTGCGAAGGTGTGCGGTGAGGGCCTCGAGCTCTTTTATGTGTTTGTTCATGGAGTCCATTAAGTCCCACTTGTGTTGGTATGGGTCTGGAGGCGGCACACCATGATGGGAGGAGCTAGGGGGAGCCTGATCTATAGCCCTATCATCATCATTATCGTCATCTTCATGATTGTCATCAGGATCTCTTCGTCGGTCGCCTGGCCGCCGAACTATCAAAAAAGGTGACGCTCCGTTGAAACCAACTCGACTGCTTCTCGGCAGGAGTAGGACGCAGTACCACCAGCAACCCATGATCAAGCTAATAAAATTATAAAACATATAACATTTAATTAATACAATTAGGAATATAGTAAGAGAGCGTACGTTCCCAACTGATTTGAAGATTCCAATGCATGCGGCCTTATTCAGGATAACATCTCGGTCGCAACTGGTTCCCCTAATGGCCCTGTCACTGCTGTCAGAGCGTTTGGTGAAATTTTGACGGCAGACAGGAAACATCTCCAGGATCCATATCTGGAATTACACAAAATGAACAAGTACGTTAAAAGAAAGCGAAAATAGAGATGAGTTAATATTTATGTTATACTACTTATCTAACCTTTAGAGCGTGTGCAAATCAAGTCAACATCATCTTGTTGTTGTTCTGCTTCTTCTCGTTGCATTTGGCGATGACACGGTGTAGTCCTTTGTATGAGTGTCTCCAGATGTGGCTACCCCACTAGGGATAGCAAAAAAACCTAAAACCGAACATTTCGGGTCGGGTTCGGGGACGTCTTATCGGGGACGGGGCAGGGATCGGGGATGTTATCGGGGACGGGGACGGGGATGGTGCTCACCGGCCCGACCCGACCCGATAGTATATAATATATATATATTTCAAACTTTGGGCTTTATGTATTAACTAATAACTAGATACCAAATATTTTAAAAGCCCAAATCCAAACCCAATCAAATCCCTAATAACTAGATACCAAATACTTTGGGCTTTTGTTTGATTATGTTTGGTTATGTGCATGTGGTCAAATGAACTATTTTGACCATGTTTTTATTAATTCGTATTTGATCCTAGTTAAGTATGTTTTATTCCTACTTAGTTGTTGCTTTAATATTATGTTTAAGAAATTTGAATTTTTCGGTTTCGGGTTCGGGTTTCAGGTATTACCAATGGGTAACGATGATTTTTAGCCTTAACAGGTTCCCCAATGGGGATCAGGGAAACCGCGGGGACCCGATGAGGATACCCGATAAGATCCCCGACGGGGATCGGGACGGTTTCGGGGACTGGTGTGGTTTTCGGTTTCGGGGACGGGGACGGGGACCATAATCCCCGGCCCGAAACCAGCCTGTTGCCATTCCTATACCCCATGGATAGCTGTTAAACCTCCCGAAGTCATCGACGGCGATAAGGACAGTGTCGGAAACCACCTGCCTTAGCTCACGGCCCATGAACATCACTCCAACCATCACTACCAAGAAAACACACACAACATCCTCATCGTCTGGACGACGGTTTTCAGCGTCAAAAGTCCTGGTGCGTGGCCGGGCCAAACCCTACTGACGAATGAATCATCCGGTAAGGCAGGAAGGGAGGGTGTTGGTCCGAAAAGGAGTCCTGTTACAAGACAAAACCCACGACGACCAAAGTGAATGTAATTCCCACACACGTCGAAATACAGTTCCTTCGGATCTGCATTGGTGCACTCGATCTCTAACTGTAAAAACATTTGGACTAGGATGGGGTCCTGCCCAACATTAGTAAGTTCGAGCCATGGCCCGAAAGGTGTCTGTCCAAAGATTTCGTATAAATTTTGTGCCCGTTCAGGTGGACACAATGCAAAAGCATCTTTAATTTCCTTGACGAAGTCAAGGCGACATTTGAACAACATATTTGTGTAATGAAAATCATCCTACATAGTAATGCAGAAATTTTGTCAACACACCTAACTTATAACTAAGGAATAAAAGACAACGGTTTGGAGTTTAGCAAAATGAAGGGGTCTAAGTTGTAGTTTAGCAAAGTTAAGGGGCCTAAGTTGTAGTTTAGCAAAGTGAAGGGGCCTAAGTTGTAGTTTAGCAAAGGTAAGGGGCCTAATTTGTAGTTTAAAAGTTAAGGGGCCTAAGTTGTAGTTTAAAAGTTAAGGGGACTAAGTTGTAGTTTAGCAAAGTTAAGGGGCCTAAGTTGTAGTTTAGCAAAGTTAAGGGGCCTAGTTGTAGTTTAACAAACTTAAGGGGCCTAAGTTGTAGTTTAAAAGTTAAGGGGCCTAAGTTGTAATTTAACAAAGTTAAGGGGCCTAAGTTGTAGTTTAGAAAAGTTAAGGAGCCTAAAAAAACGTAATACTATAACATATTATCAACTTAAACGCAATCGCTAAAATTAACACAATCTCTAAAATTAACGCAATCTCTACAAATTAACGCAATTGCTAAAATTAACGCAATCCCTACAATATTTTTCAAAAAAACGTAATTTTTCAAAAAAAAAACGCAAACTCTAAAATTAACGCAATCTCTACAATATTTTTCTAAAAACAACGCAATCTCTACAATATTTTTCAAAAAATTGCAATCTCTAAAAAAACCAAGGTTCTAAAAAACGCGTTATGGCGCCGAGGCGCCACCTTGCCGTCACGTTTTTACCCTTGGCGCTGATATATGGCGTTAGGCTCGTTAAGTCGCATTATGGCGCGCCATAAATCGTTATGGCGTTAAGTTGTCTCCTTGGCGTTATGGCGTTATATAGTTTGGGGGGGGGGGGGGAATTGTAAATTTCTAAAACTTCTAATTTTTACACGGGTAAAAACTAAAAAGCTCAAAAGTCAAAATTAAAATTTTTAAACCCTAGATTTTACCTTTCTCTCTCTGTTTCTCTTTCACCATTTCACGACTCACGAACTCTGGAATTGGAAAACAAGAACATACGTTCACGGTTCATGACACAACAAGAAGGTTAATCGAAGTTCTTCAATCGATTAGATAGAGTTGATTTTGCTGCTTCATTCGTCAATCATCAGTTCATCACACAACCAGGTTCATATGTTCTATAGGCTTGTGCTCTGACAACTTGTAAAATGTGAATGCAATGTACCTTCTTTTGAGTTTGTTTTACGATTTTATGGTTTTTATATGTAACTCATGCCCCTTGGGTATTGCTAGATATAGAGAAAACTTTAACTACTTTCTGACATTTTCATCATCTTCATGCCACTTCCTCATCAATGTAAGATTGCAGTCTTGTGACCTGAGAACTGGGGTGGCCGTGGCACAGAGTGATACTGATATCACACGATGTGAAACCTTATGCACTAGAAAGAAAAGAAAATTGTCATGGGTACTGTTGGTATGAGGGGTTTTAGTCTAGTACATTGGGGGTGGGCCGTGGGGGTGATTTCACATGTAGCTAGTTGATCAAGGTTGCACTGAATGCATTCTTGAGTTGTATTCTTATTCACTGTTAATTTTTTTACCCGGTTCTTCAATCCTGGTCCATTTCAGTAATTTTTCCCTCTTCTGTTTAAGAGAAAAGTGTAATTGCTAAGGATTCAGTTCATTGTTAGAATTTTATAAATCTATTTATCTCAAACTCAATCATATCATTGTTTGATTTTGAATATATTTAACAATCACATTCACCATCTTTGTTTCATATCAGGGGCAACAATTTACTGCTATATTAGTTATGTATAGATTTGTTTTCAAGACTACATCATTTCATTCAACAATTATTTCCCACATGTTCAGGATTATTGTATGAAATTCTCAGATCGGCAAAAAGACCAGATTCAAAATCAATTGTAGTCACAGTGGCATTGGTCTGAAAATTATGCCTTATTCACATTTATTGGTTGGCTTTATCAACATCCAACAATCATTACTTGTAAACTTCGCCCTTTCACATTTATTGGTTCGCACTTACATTCTTTACAATCTTTTTGATGTTTTCTAATTTGATTTTGTATAGGTTTTGCAAATTCCCATATAGTTAGATAATGGCTAGTGGTAGTGGGGATCCGGCCAAACCGACCGGAACAACGGAAGCAAGTTCTTGCACAGAGACATTATTGAAAAGGAATTCGGGTTATGCGGGATGGAACTATGGTACTTTGTGTGATCCTACAAATAAAGACGCGATCAAATGTAACTTGTGTGGGTTTATATGTAGAGCGGGAATCACAAGGTTAAAGTACCACGTTGCGGGAATAAAAGGGAAGGGTGTTGCCATTTGTAAGAAAGCTAGCAAAGAAGATAAAGATGTGTGTGTGGCATTACTTGAGAAGCCAATAGAGAAGAAAAAAGATAATAGAATTCGGGAAGAAAAAATGAGGGCAGAAGTTGAAATAGAAAATGAAGAGGATGAGGTGATCGTGGGTTCAAAAAGAAAGAAAACATCATCTTTAGGGTCCATGGACAAGTTTACTAATCCTATTAATCCCGATGCTCCAACTATGCGTCAAAAAAATATCGTAGACGCAATTTGCAAAGAAAGAACACATCAAGTGCATCAATATTGTGCAAGGTAGGTTTATGAATCGGGCATTCCTTTTCATGCCATCGATAATGATGGATTTAAGAAGATTGTTGAAGCCGTTGGACAATACGGTCCAGGTTACCGTCCTCCAAGCCAATACCTACTTAGGGAACCATTATTGAAGGAGGAAGTTGAGAGGACTAAAGGACTTCTCAAAAATCAAGAATAAGAGTGGGCACAAAATGGTTGTTCGGTTATGACGGATGGTCGGACGGATCAAAAGCGAAGAAGCATAATGAATTTTTGTGTAAACTCGAGAGTAGGTACAACTTTTCTTTCTTCAGTTGAATGTTCCAAAGATGCACATACCGGGGCGTACATCTTTGATTATGTTGACAAGTGTATTGAAAAAGTTGGGCCACAAAATGTCATACAAGTTGTTACGGATAACGCTTCTAATAATATGGCGGCCGCACAATTGTTGATAGCTAGAGAAAAGGCAGCAAATGTTTTGGACTTCTTGTGCCGCACATACCATCGATCTTATGCTTGAAGCAATTGGTAAAGAGGTTAAATTTAAAGGTTTGATTGCTAAGGCAAAGACTTTAACTATTTACATTTATGCACATCATAGGACGTTGGCGATGATGAGAAGGTTCACAAAGTCTAGAGATATTGTAAGGTCGAGAGTCACTAGATTTGCTACGTCATTTCTAACTTTGCAAAGTTTGATGGAGAAAAAAAGAAAAGCTAAGGCTTATGTTCACTAGTGATGAGTGGACACAATCCAATTGGGCCAAAACTAACAAAGGAAAAGGAGCATATGCGATTGTGACGAGTGCATCATTTTGGAATGGGATTAGCTTATGCTTGAAGGTGAATTCTCCTTTAGTGAAAGTCCTTCAACTAGTTGATGGGGATCGAAAGCCATCCATGGGTTTCTTGTATGGAGAGCTTATGCAAGCAAAGGAAGATATCAAGATGGCTTATAACAATGTGGAGATTAATTACCATCCTATTTTAGACATCATTGAAACAAAAGCAAAAGGTCGACTTGATGGTCCGTTACATATGATGGGTTACCTATTGAATCCTTATTACTTCTTCAAGGATCCAACCATAAAAGATTATCTTATGATCTCGGATGCAGTTTTCACGTGTGTAGAGAAGTTCTTTTTTGATGATTTTGAAAAGCAAGATCTAGTGATAAATGTGGAGCTTCCAAAGTACAAAAGAAAAGAAGGAGACTTTGGAAGAATGTTAGCCGCAAAGGGGTATTCGGAAAATAATAGCACTTATGATCCCGGTATATAACTATACATTCATTTCTTGTTTACATATGTTAGATGACTTATATGTGTTTATTTTTATTTGCGTAGTTACTTGGTGGACGACTTATGGAAATGCCACCCCGACTTTGCAAAGGATGACAATAAAGATTCTTTCGTTGACAACTAGCTCTTCGGGATGTGAAAGAAATTGGAGTGCTTTTGAGGGGGTATGGATTTTTAATTTTTATGTTTTAAAATATTAACAATAGATGTATTAACAATTTAATGCGCACACATATTGGTAGATAATTTTATATTTAACTTTTTTGTTGTTTAACTTTAGATACATACAAAGAAGAGGAATAGACTTGATAGTCAAAGATTAAATGATCTTGTATTTGTTCAATTTAATTCCAAACTCATCAACAAGTGGGCAAAAGTCAAGAACCAAAATATGGATGTGTTACGTTCTCTTGATGCTAGTAAAGCACAATCATTGATCGTTGCTATTAGTGATGAGGAGGAGGAAATGGAAGAAGGTGGTACTTCAGAGGCTAGAGAATGTTAATGTACATATGTGTATTAGGCCCAAGTCCGTGGGCTCATATAGTCTGTGTATATATTTCTCTTGTATCTTCTAGTTTAGGTTAAGCCGCTATTTTACTTTCATCATATTGTACCTTTCTCTCAATCAATATATCGAAGTCATCAAGCCTTCAGCATAATCATCGTCTCTTTCAATTATCATCATATTCTAACATGGTATAAGAGCTGTAGGTTTGCTTTCTTCCTCTCTCTCATCGTCACCATCGTTCTCTCGCCGTCACCGTCGACAACCGAAAACCCAGCCGCTGACAACCGCCTATAAACCCTAGCCGTCGCCGCCCTCTCTGTCTCTCGTCACCTTCGAAACCCTAGCCACAGAACCGGAAGAACTCCGGTCGCAAACTCCATATCGGTCGCACCCCATACTGGTTCATACCGGTCGGTCCATATACCGGTCTTCATACCGGTCGCATATATCGGTCGCATATATCGGTCCATACTGATCGCATCCTACCAGTCGATAACACCATACCGTCAACCGGTCGATCACACCCTACCGGTTCATACCGGTCACACACTACCACCGGTCCATACTGGTTGCTCACCTTACCGGTTCATACCGGTCGATACTACCGGTCGCATCCTACCGGTCGATTCTACCGGTCGCACACCATGGCTGCCAATCTCGCTACTGATAGTGTCCTCTACACTTCCCACCCCAAGTCCAAGAGCAAATGGACCAACAGCAACCATCCCAAATCTGTGGGAAAGACGAACACATCTGAGTGTGCTTTTTCCCATTCTACTGCTCATCTTCTTCTTGATTGTCGTATTCGCGAGTGTCGTCGGTGTGACATCACTCATCCTCGCCATTATGAGTCTGATTGCCCTAAGAACTCAAAGAACACTGGTCCTCAGAACTGAACTCACGTTGTTGCTGGATCTACTGTTACTGATAACACCGCTTCAGGCTCCTCACTTGACCTCATGGAACTGATGCGTCGCAATCAGGAACTCATGGAGCAGATCATGTCTGGTGCTATGGGTATGAATTCTCAACACTTAACTGCATCAGGTAACTCATGGATTTTTGACTCTGGGTGTTGCAATCATATGACACCCTGCACTGATGGTTTTGTTTCTAAGAAACCACTTCAGCATTTTACGTCAGTACGAACTGCTGGCAACACTGGCCTACCGGTATCCTTTAGTGGAAATGTCTCCACTCCTCATATTCAATTACCGGGTGTTCTCAATGTTCCGAAACTATCTCTGAGCTTAGTTTCAGTTGCGCAGCTTTTAGAATCTAACCTGATCATTTTATTTCATTCTTCTGGTTGTATTGTACAGGATCCAAAGACCAAACAGATCCTTGGACTCGGTCGTAAGGTTGGACGGATGTTTGAAGTGGTCTATCTTCGTCTGCCGTTACCATCTTCAAATCTTGTTGCCTTCGTTTCCAGCTCTTCTTCCTTTGAATTGTGGCATGCCCGGCTAGGTCACTTATCTCTAGCCAGAATAAAATCATTAGCTAATTCAGGGGTGTTAGGAAATTGTGTGTCCACTGACAGTATTTCTTGTTTATCATGCAAACTTGGAAAACATCATGCTTTATCCTTTAAAACAAATGAGTTTAATTCTACTTCTGCTTTTGATCTTATTCATTCTGATGTATGGGGACCAACACCACATCCATCAATGGGGGGGGGGGGGTGCTCGATATTTTGTTATTTTTGTTGATGACCATACACGTTTCACATGGATATATCTCTTGAAACATCGTTCGGAGCTACCTAAAATTTATATTATGTTTGCTCGGATGATTCACACTCAATTTTCAAAATCTATAAAGATTCTTAGAGCTGATAATGCTATGGAATACAAAGAGTCCTCTCTTCTCTCCTTTCTTCAATCTCAGGGGACTCTCTCTCAGTACTCCTGTCCCGGCACATCTCCTCAAAATGGTCGTGCCGAACGCAAACACCGTCATATACTTGATACAGTTCGCACTCTTCTCATTTCTGCTAAATGTCCGGAACGGTTTTGGGGGGAAGCTGCTTTCACTGCAGTTTATACTATCAATCGTCATCCTACTCCTCTTCTTAAACATAAGTCTCCTTACGAGGCTCTTTATGACATCCTCCTTGCCTATGAACTCCTAAAAGTTTGGGGTAGTGCATGTTTTGTTCAGTTACAACCCCATGAACATACCAAACTTGAACCTTGCTCCAGACTTTGTTGCTTCCTTGGATATGGTATTGAGCATAAAGGCTATCGCTGCTGTGTCCCTATCTCCCAGCGTCTTCGTATATCGCGTCATGTTACCTTCTGGGAACATGTTCATTTTTCCCTTGTATCCAAGTTTCGTGAGTCTCCCACTTTCACCACTCCGTTCTTCACTGATGCTTCCATCTCATTGGACTCACTCCAATCTGACATCATATTGCCTCCACCTGTTGTTCCACCACAGTCTGAATCCGCCTCTCCTTCAGAGTCTCCTGCCCCTACACAGCCTGCCTCTTCTAGTTTTCCTGATCAACATCAATCATCTGCTCCATCCGCACAGCCAACATCTGAGGTGCCTGCTGAGTCTTTGGCTCCTGGAACGTCTCAATCTCAGAATGTTAGACGATCAGATCGGGTAAGACAAGTTCCTTCTCATCTCCGTGATTATCATGTTTATGCTACTCTGTTGTCAAATCACGAACCTACTTCCTACAAGGAAGCCTCCTCTAACCCTGATTGGCAGAAAGCAATGGATGAAGAACTTCAGGCTCTTGACAAAGCTCAGACATGGGAATCTGTCCCTCTTCCTCCGGGCAAATCACCAATTGGCTCCAAATGGGTGTTTAAAATCAAGACAAAATCCGATGGGTCTATTGATCGGTATAAAGCTCGCCTTGTGGCCAAGGGCTTCAATCAAGAGTATGGTATTGATTATGAGGAGACATTTGCACCTGTTGCTCGAGTCACTTCTGTTCGCAGTCTTCTAGCCATTGCAGCTACCAAACAATGGCCTCTTTTTCGGATGGATGTTAAGAATGCCTTCTTGAATGGTGACTTATCTGAGGAAGTGTACATGACACCTCCTCCGGGCGTTCGACTTCCACAAGGTCATGTTTGTCGACTTCGGAAGGCTCTTTATGGACTCAAGCAAGCTCCGCGAGCTTGGTTTGAGAAGTTCAGTTCCACTGTCATCTCTCTGGGTTTCGCACCCAAAAACTATGATTCAGGACTGTTTACTCGGACCACTAAGGCTGGCACAATCTTACTTTTGTTATATGTGGATGATATGATTATTACTGGAAGTAACTCTACTGGCATAGCTCATCTCAAGACATCTCTCAGCTCCTGTTTTGAGATGAAGGATCTTGGTTCTTTAGACTATTTTCTTGGTCTTGAGGTGATCTCATATCCGTCGGGAATTTATCTTTGTCAAGCCAAATACACCTCCGATCTCTTGACAAAAGCTAGGCTTACTGACAACAAAACTGCATCCACTCCTCTTGAGCACAACCTTCATCTGGCTCTGAATGTTGGACCTCCTCTGCGTGATCCTACTCTGTATCGACAGTTAGTGGGGTCACTTGTGTATCTGACAGTGACTCGACCTGACATTTCCTATGTTGTCCATACAGTCAGTCAGTTCATGTCCGCACCCTGTTCAGATCACTATGCTGCTGTCCTTCGCATCCTTCGATATTTAAAGGGGACCATGTTTCACGGTCTTCATTTTTCATCCGCATCCTCATTGACTTTGCGAGGATTTTCTGATGCTGATTGGGACAGAGACATTACGGACCATCGCTCTACTACTGGCTACTGTTTCTTTCTTGGATACTCTCTCATCTCTTGGAGGAGTAAGAAACAATCTCTGACAGCTCGATCCAGTACTGAAGCTGAGTATCGAGCACTAGCTGACACGACTCAAGAACTTACGCTGGCTACTCTCTGACATGGGGGCACCTCAACATTCTCCAACCCCTTTGTGGTGCGACAACAATAGTGCTCTTCAGATTACTCACAATGACGTCTTTCACGAGCAAACGAAGCATATTGAAATTGACTGTCACATTGTTCGTCAACACGTGACTCGTCAGACTATTTAACTTCTTCCTATTTCAACTATTGATCAACCGGCCGACATTTTCACTAAAGCTCATCTACCAGGATGGTTTCGTGATCTAGTTTCCAAACTCCATCTGGCTCATTCTTCTCCCGATTGAGTTTGAGGGGGGATGTTAATATACATATGTGTATTAGGCCCAAGCCCATGGGCCCATATAGTCTGTGTATATATTTCTCTTGTATCTTCTAGTTTAGGTTAAACCGCTATTTTACTTTCATTATATTGTACTTTTCTCTCAATCAATATATCGAAGTCATCAAGCCTTCAGCATAATCATCGTCTCTTTCAATTATCATCATATTCTAACAGAGACCATGAGGCTAGAGAACTTCATGAGGATGATTTTGAGTCGGATGAAGAACCACAAGTTGAAGGTGACGAAGAGTTTGAGTTCAACTCCGATGACAAAATACTTTTGGATATAATTGATGATGATAACATGGAAGGATAGTATGTTTAGAGTTTAGATGATATATCTACTCAAATATAACACGTTTTTTGTATTATAGAAGTATATAATTTTCAACCATGGATAGATCGTTCTTTTTGTTATGATCTCTTGATATCATTTTTGTAAACTTTGTATATTTGATATCAAATTATTAATCCATGGTTCTACTTTAGTTTTTATTTATTTATGAATTTAGAGCGTTAAAAAATATATATATATATATATATATATATATTTGCCGCCTTGGCGCCGCCATGGAAAACGTCATGGCCTCGCCGTAACTCGTAAAGCTTGAGGTTTGATCTCGACGCAACGCCACGCCGCACGCCATTTAGAACCTTGAAAAAAACGCAATCCCTACAATATTTTCAAAAAAACGCAATCTCTAAAAAACGCAATCTCTAAAATTAACGGAATATCTAAAATTAACGCAATCTTTAAAATAGTTTCCAAAAAAACGTAATACTCTAACATATTATCAACACTCTAAAATTAACACATAATCTCTAAAATGTTTTCAAAAAACGCAATATTTTTAAATTAACGCAATCTCTACAAAAAATGCAATAATCTAACATATTATTAACGTAAACGTAACACTCTAAAATTAACACATAATCTCTAAAATAAACGCAATATTTTTGAATCAAACACATAATCTAAAAAACCATACAACAACATAGTCTAACATATAAAACTAAAACGGGGTTAAGAGAAACTTACCGTACTAAGTAAACGAGACATATTTGACTTATAAAAACAATAACGAATCGAGTCGAAATCCGAGCGTGTGAAATACACGATATATTTGAGAGAGTGGGATTTTTGAGAGAGTGAAAGGAGACGATGGTGGGGTTTCAATTGGGGGGACCTCTAATTTATAAGGGGAGGGGAGTAGTTGTATGGATTAATTTGACCTAAATACCTCATCTCACCGTTGATCTTGGTTAAAACCTTTATCCCGACCCCCAACCCCGTGAAAATTGCTTCAATCGCGGGGTAACACCGGAAAATAACCCTAATCGCGGCCTCCTCACAAACCCCATGTTTTTTACATTTTCACTGCCCCCAACCCCGTGTTTTTTTCACTTTTTGCGGGCCTACCCCGTATTTTTTCGGTTTTTGCGGCCCTGACCCACGAAACATTATCAACCCCGTGAAAAATGCTTATCCCGACCCAAAATCACGGGGTTGTTGGATATTTTGGAAAAAAAATGGGAGATTTGAGGTATTTAGGTAACTGATTTTTTAAAATTGGGTATTTCAATTAAAATCCCTAAATATTTTATTCTTTTTATGTAATATCTTATTGAAATACCTCATTTAAATACGTTTAAAAATATTTTTTTAAATCTTTTTATACAAAACTATTATAAATGCTTTCAAAATTATAATTTTTGAAATTTAGTATTGAAACACTTATAAAAACTTGAAAAACGTAAAAAAAAAAACCTAAAAATCTTGTAGAAATGTTGAAAAACTTTATATATAATTTATAAAAACTTAATTTTTTTAAAAAAATCGGGCCTTTGTATCACCGGTCCAGGGCCAGGCTGGGACCGACTTGAAATTTCCTAAAAATCGTAACCAGCTATGGACCATTAGGCCGAGCCCATTTGGCCATCTATAGTAGTGGGGTCCAAGAGGTAGCGCTAGGGTCGATCATAGGATTTTGGATGCATAGGACATAAAGCTAAAAAAATAAAAAAAATAAAAATGTCCCTTTATATATAAAAAAGGGGAAATATACACCTGATGCTTGTGATCGAGAAAACATGTCTCAAACAATTCAAACGTTATATAATTTAAATTTTAAAAATACTTGAGAATGGAAAGTAGTGACGTAGCTAATAGAAATCTCAGGTGGTGCTAAGCCCTCTAAGTGATCCAGGTTAATAACTTATATTAGAAAAATATACACAAATATTTGTTGATTGACATAGTTTTCTAAGGCTCCGAAACAAAATAAAAAGCGTAGAATCCAGACATGAAGTATTTTGATTTTCTTATAAATACTTTATAAAAACATTATTATAGCAAAATAAACTAAATAGATCTTGATATCATTATACAAGTCCCAAATTCAAACGTCATATAATTTAAATTTTAAAAATACTTGAGAATGAAAAGTAGTGGCGTAGCTAATAGAAGTCTCAGGTGGTGCTAAGCCCCCTCAGTGATGTAACACCCCAAAAATTGGGACAACAAAAATTTCCGGGAATGGAAATGTGATATACTAAATATGCCAAAGCACAAGCTCATCCCAAAAAGGGAAACAATATACGCCTGTTAAGATTACAAGTTTGTAATGAATAACAAAAAGGGGAAAACAACCCTTTAATCTAAATCCTATCTAGGTACAAGATTAATACAAGTTGTGATCCAATCCAAAAATAAGACTTTTATGATTGGCGTCCCAAAATGTCCCCAAGCTCATATCTAAGTCAAATAGGCCTTCTTGGCGGTCGCGCCGCTAAAACCTGAGATACACATCAACCAAACAAGTGTTAGGCCAAACGAGCCTAGTGAGTTGTACAAGAACATGGCATAATATTTATAAAACATGGTATGAAGATTTATATCATTCTAGTCAATAACGACCATAAGGGAAATCAATGGGGGAGACCCATCACACCAATGAGTTTTACCTCAAGTCAATGTACCTTAATGTTCACTCGCATGAGCAACATCTCGAAGGCCCGACACACTTGAAGACTACCTCCCAGGCATTACTCCAAATGGCAGAGGTCTAGGTGCATACCGTCATGGTGGCACCTAAGACTATATCCTCCTACCACATACTCATGGTTCATCCAATATACATGCAATATCCATCTCTATACATATTCCATATCAAGAAGATACATGTATAAAATCTCACATAGTTCCAATCCCATTTTAGGTCCAAGACTCTAAAACATGCAAGTCCCACAATGATGATCACAAATCCCATGGTATTACACAATCATAACCAATTAATATAATTAATAACCCCATTTAGTCCACATGATGAACACATAGCCACAATCTCCAATAATCTCAAATATAGCAGTTAGGTCAAACCTATTAGGTGATCCGATTTATACATGTATATGAAGTAATGGCAAGTAAACACACAAGATATGTATCTCATTTTAAAATGGTAAGTAGAAACTCACAATCTAGGGTTTATGCAAAACCCTAGAAAACACGAAGATCCTAGAAATTGAGGCAATAATCTCCACTAATAGCTTTAAATGTAGCCTTGAATGCTCCTTCCAAGTTCACCAACCTCAAGAGCTTGAAATTAATTTCGCTAGGGTTTTATGGAAGAAAATCACTCCCAAGTTCTTCTACTATCTACCCTCAAGAAGAAAAAGTGAATTAAATGCAAGAAACCCGACTGGAAGGTGTTTTTATACTCCCAGTGTTCGTCAGTGACAGTGCCGGGCGATAATGCCCTTGGCACTGTCGCGGTGGCATAGTCGCGCCACCCCCCGACCCGCAGTACACATACCGTGATTGTGACAGGGCGACACTCACTCTCGCTTGGTCATTCTCATAGGGTATGTACTGAGACCAACCCCCGACTCGCGACTTTGCCACGCGACTATGACCATTGTCATAGTCGCTGGTCACTGTCGCCCTAAACCCTCAACCCACTGAAACTTTGACGTTTTCAACACTATGCACCCAAGAACTCTTAAGATTCAAAGATATTGTTTATCATAACTACAAGACCTTACTTACATGCATAACTAGCAAATTTTATAGTGAAAGAGAATTTACAGTTAATAGGCACTTACCTAATTTTTCGGACGTTACAATCCTCCCCACCTAATGAGGATTTCGTCCCAAAATAAATAAAATTCAAAGTAAATGAGGGTATCTCTTTCTCATGTCCTCCTCCGACTCCCACGTCACGTTAGCATCTCGGTGGTGCTTCCATTGGACCTTTACCATTGTTACTTCTTTGTGTCACAATTGCTTTGTCTTTGTTTCTAACACAACTTCCGGTTCTTCCACACATCGGTTGCCGTTGTCCACCCGAATTTCCGGCAAAGGAATAACACTTTACTCTTCGGTTAGGCACTTGCGAAGGTAACACACGTGAAATGTGGGGTGAGTCCCGTCCATTTCCGGTGGCAAGTCCAATCTATAGGCTTGTAGTCCAATCTTCTCCAAAATGGTGAAGGGTCCAAGAAAACGGGGACTAAGTTTTCCTCGCTTCCCGAAGCGGATGATCCCCTACCAAGGCGACACCTTCAACATGACCCATTCTCCCACTTGGAACTCAACCGGTCTTCGCTTTTTGTCCGCATAACTCTTTTGGCAGTCTTGGGTCGCCTTCAACCGCTCTCGAATCCCTTTCACCTTGTCCGCCGTCTCTTGTACGATTTCCGGTCCCGCAAATTGTTTTTCCTCCGCCTCAAGCCAACACACCGGTGTCCTAGATTTCCGTCCGTAAAGTGCTTCGAACGGTGCCATCCCGATGCTCAAGTGGTAGCTATTATTGTACGTAAATTACACTAATGGCAAGTGGGAATCCCAATTTCCTCCGAAGTCTATAACGCAAGACTGAAACATTTCCTCGAGGGTTTGGATCCTTCTCTCACTCTGATCGTCGGTTTGAGGATGGTAGGTCGTGCTCAACTTGACTTTCGTGCCCAGTTCCTTTTGCAAACCGTCCCAAAACTTGGAAGTGAACTGACTATCCCGATCCGAAACTATGGATAGTGGAACACCATGGCGTGATACCACCTCATCGATGTAGAGCTTAGCTAACTTGTCCATCGGTAACGTTTCTCGCATCGCCAAGAAGTGTGCGCTCTTCGTAAGTCTATCCACAACCACCCATATGGTGTCGTGACCCCTCAAGGTCTTCGGTAGTTTGGTGACGAAGTCCATCGTGATATGCTCCCACTTTCATTCCGGAATGGCCAACGGTTGCAAGCTTCCATAAGGTCTCTGATGCTCCGCTTTGACTTGAAGGCAAGTGACGCATCTTTCCACATAGTTGGACACATCGAGCTTCATAACTGGCCACCAGTAATGTAGTTTCAAATATCTATAAATCTTAGTGCTATCAGGATGTATAGAGTACTTAGTCTTGTGGGCTTCCGTCAAAAGTAACTCTCGGTTTCCTCCAATCTTCGGTACCCAAATCCTTCCTTGAAACAACTTGAGGCCGCGCCTATCTTCTGTTAGTGTCTCTCGTTGTTTGACCATGACCTCGGCCTTGAGGTTCTCTTCACGAAGTGCTTTGGCTTGACTCCTCTTGATGTCCTCCACTAGACTTGACATCACATCGATTCTAGTAAGAGTTATTTTGACTTCACTCTCGTAACTCTTTCGGCTCAAGGCATCCGCCACCACATTGGCCTTATCTGAGTGGTAAAACAATCAATGTTCTAAAAAACTCGCTGCACAGCCGCCATGGCGCGCCATGGCACCAAGGCTTGTGTGTCACGCCACGTTAAGCCCATGGCACGCCATGGCCAAATGCGCAACTATCGTAATGAGATATTTGATTTTTCTTTACGTTTTTAATGTCTTATTTGCAAGTTTTTAATATATAAAGTAATTTAACTTGCTTATTACTATTGATTCATTGAGTAACATTAGAAAACATACATTTTTATATATAATATTATATATGAATTAGAAATTTGACGCCATAAGTCACGCCTTAAAAACGCCCTGGCTTCACCTTGGCTCCTAAGGCTTGAGGCTTGGCCTTTCCACCACGCCACGCCTCATGCCATTTAGAACCATGAAAACAACTCACAATCATAATCCTTTAAAAGTTCCAACCACCTCCTTTGTCGCATATTGAGGTCCTTTTGGTCGAATATGTACTTCAAACTTTTATGATCGGTGAATAAAGTACACTTCGTCCCGTAAAGGTAATGTCACCATAGCTTGAAGGCAAATACTACCGCCGCTAACTCCAAATCGTGTGTAGGGTAATTCTTCTCGTGGTCCTTGAGTTGACGCGATGCATACGCGATCACCTTCCCCCTTTGCATCAGAACACACCCGAGACCCGATTTGGAGGCGTCGCTATAAACTACGAAGTCTTAAGATCCTTCGGGTAAGGATGGGATCGGTTCCTCGCATAACTTCTTTTGGAGAGTCCGGAAGGCTTTCTCTTGTATCTCGATCCATAAGAACTTAACGTTCTTCCTTGTCAATGATGTGAGTGGAGAGGTAATCTTCGAAAAATCTTGAATAAACCGCCGGTAATAACCGGCTAAACCCAAGAAACTCCTTATCTCCGTTGGGCTCGTCGGTGGCTCCCAATTCATAATCGCTTCTATCTTTGCCGGATCCACTTTCACTCCGTCCTTGGATACAACATGGCCCAAGAATTGGACTTCTTGGAGCCAAAACTCACATTTCGAAAACTTTGCAAACAATTTCTCCTTCCGAAGAATCTCCAAGACTTCTCGCAAGTGTTGTCGATGTTCCACCTCATCCCGAGAGTAGATAAGAATATCGTCGATAAAGACTATGATCGACTTGTCTAATAAAGGTCGACATACTCGGTTCATCAAGTCTATAAAGACGGTCGGAGAATTAGTTAATCCAAATGGCATCACTAGGAACTCGTAGTGACCATATCTCGTCCGGAACGCCGTCTTCGGAATATCGCTCTCCTTCACTCGCACTTGATGGTAACCGGATCGCAAATCTATCTTAGAGAAGCATCCCGCTTCTTGAAGTTGATCGAAGAGGTCGTCGATTCAGGGAAGTGGATACTTATTCTTCACGGTGACCTTATTGAGTTCTCGGTAGTCGATACACATCCGCATAGACCCGTCTTTCTTCTTCACGAATAACACCGGAGCTCCCCACGGCGATGAACTCGGTCGTATGAATCCCTTCTCGAGAAGTTCTTGTAGTTGCGTCATCATCTCTTGCATTTCCGTCGGGGCTATACAATAGGGAGCACGAGCGATTGGAGCGGCTCCCGGAGTGAGGTCGATGTGGAACTCCACTTGTCGTTCCGGTGGTAGTTCGGGTAGATCCTCCGGAAAGACATCCGGGTATTCGCGTACCACGTCCACATCTCCTATTTTCTTCTTGTCTAGCTTCGCGTCGATCACGTAGGCTAGGTACGAAGCACATCCCTTGGCTAGGCTCTTTCATGACTTAAGGGACGAGATAATCATGTTGGCTTTTCGATTCTTCTCCCCGTAGATTATTACTTCGCCACCTTTCGACAAGGGTACTCTAATCATTTTCCTGGAGCAAAATATACCGGCATCATTCTTAGATAGCCAATCCATCCCAACAATCACGTCAAAGCTCCCGATATCCGCCGGTAACAAGTCTATTACAAAAGACTCCCCATCTAAATCCAAAGTACATCCAAAGTAGCATTCCCGAACTAGCAAATGTTCCCCGTTGGCTACTTTTACCACTAAAGCATCAATCAACAAACTAGTAGGAGTAGTGAAACTCTTGCAAAACGAAGTAGACACAAATGAACGGTTCACACCCAAATCAAATAGAACACGGGTAGGTAAAGAGTTCACTAGAAACGTACCCGACACAACATTTGTCGTCTCTCTTGCCTCATCTGCCGTCATTTGGAAGGCCCGACTTGGTGAATTCGGTTGGGTCTCTTTCTTCGGCATGACTGCGCTCGGAACCCCTTGATGACTCCTCGCTAGCTTAGGACAATTCCTCTTGATGTGCCCCGGCTCCCGGCACTCATAACAAACTCCTCCTTGGGAGGAGCAGTCCCGACTCACGTGGTCCTTCCGTCCACATTTAAAACACTCTATAGAGTCGGAGAAAGGCTTCGGGTTACAAGGCCCGAAGTGCTTACTTTTGCACTTGGGGCACCATCTTTACACCGTGGCTCGAAGTTCCTTCCCACGTTTAAGGGTTTGGATGGTCGTACGGGCCCGGTCGGCCCTTCCCACTTCCTCTTCTCTACTTGTTGCCTCTTCTCCTCTCTCTCTTGTACTATGTCGTCCTCTACTAGTTGAGAAGCCTCGATCACTTCTTTCAAGGTAACCTTTTGAGCGTTCCTCACGCCCGTCTTCATTGCCGCCAGAAAACTCTTCACGACCGCTTTTATCTTTAACCCCTCATCGGTCACTAAATGCTCAACCAGGCTGAGTTTGTCCATGAACTGCTTGGCGTAGGCCGCGACCGACAAATTACCCTTTTTCAGAATTTGGAACTCCTCTTCTATCTTGTCAAGCGCCCTCTCGTTGCAATACTTTTCCATGATCTTCTTCTTGAAGGTTGGCCAAGTGAGCTTGGCCAAAACCTCCGGTGTAAGCGCCCTTCGGGTAACGTTCGACCAACTCAACGCATCCCCTCTAAGCAGTTGGGACACAAATTTAACCCGTTGAGAGTTCGCATATTCGCTTGACTCGAACGCCATCTCCACATCTTGAATCCATTTCACGCACGCTAGCGGGTCGGTCGTCCCGGAGAATTTTGGAGCCCGACTACATAGGAAAGTCTTGAAAGAACAACCCCACCCTTTTTCTTTCGGTCCTAATTGCATGTTCCTCAGTTCCAATGATGACCGGTCCACCACTCGACCCATTCACTGCATTCTCCGCCATTGCCTCAGTTCGTCAGTGACTGGCATAGTCATGATCTTCCAAAAGTTTTAAGAAGAATTCTTGTTGTTGTGCCATGGCCGAATTCATGGCTTGCATCATGTTGTCTCTTATCCTTGTCTCCATTGTCACCTCCTCCATAATTGGTTGAGCGGATTCGAGATTTACCCTCAGTATGTGCTCGGGTCCCCCACCCAAGACATTGGTTGTGGGTGGCCTTTCAGTAGCTACGACCAAGGGAGATTGATCGGCGGTAGATTCGTCTTCAATTTGGCCCTCCCGTGGGTTTTGATGCATGTTCCGCGTGTTTACCATTGTGAACTGCCACACATGATAAAGATCACACCGGTTAATCCTTAAAAGGGTAAGCGGTTCAATACGTACTACTACAAGATTAATCATCATAATAATAATTTCAAGCATGCTCATGAATCATAAGTTCAGAACAACACTGGCCAAGTGAGATTGTGAACGTATTTTACATAAGAACCCTCGTTGTCATCATCATAAGTTTTAATCAATGTAATTCCGTAATCCTGATACTCTCCCCACCTAGGGATATTCTACCCATGCGGACAGTGATCCTATAAGCACAACCAGTCTAAGTCTAGGTATACTAGAGTCAACACCTAGTTCACTTAAACTAGAGCTCTGATACCAACTTGTAACACCCCAAAAATTGGGACAACAAAAATTTCCGGGAATGGAAATGTGATATACTAAATATGCCAAAGCACGAGCTCATCCCGAAAAGGGAAATAATATATGCCTGTTAAGATTACAAGTATGTAATGAATAACAAAAAGGGGAAAACAACCCTTTAATCAAAATCCTATCTAGGTACAAGATTAATACAAGTTGTGATCCAATCCAAAAATAAGACTTCTATGATTGGCGTCCCAAAATGTCCCCAAGCTTACATCTAAGTCAACTAGACCTTCTTAGCAGTCGCGCCGCTAGAACCTGAGATACACATCAACCAAACAAGTGTTAGGCCAAACGAGCCTAGTGAGTTGTACAAGAACATGGCATAACATATATAAAACATGGTATGAATATTTATATCATTCAAGTCAATAAGGGCCATAAGGGAAATCAATGGGGGAGACCCATCACACCAATGAGTTTTACCTCAAGTCAATGTACCTTGATGTTCATTCGCATGAGCAACATCCCGAAGGCCCGACACACTTGAAAACTACCTCCCAGGCATTACTCCAAATGGAGGAGGTCTAGGTGCATACCGTCATGGTGGCACCTAAGACTACATCCTTCTAGTACATACTCATGGTTCTTCCAATATACATGCAATATCCATCTCTATACATATTCCATATCAACAAGATACATGTATAAGACCTCACATAGTTCCAATCCCATTTTAGGTCCAAGACTCTAAAACATGCAAGTCCCACAATAATGATCACAAATCCCATGGTATTACACAATCATAACCAATTAATATAATTAATAACCCCATTTAGTCCACATGATGAACACGTAGCCACAATCTCCAATAATCTCAAATATAGCAGTTAGGTCAAACCTATCAGGTGATCAGATTTATACATGTATAGGAAGTAATGGCAAGTAAACACACAAGATATGTATCTCATTTTAAAATGGTAAGTAGAAACTCACAATCTAGGGTTTATGCAAAACCCTAGAAAACACGAAGATCCTAGAAATTGAGGCAATAATCTCCACTAATAGCTTTAAATGTAGCCTTGAATGCTCCTTCCAAGTTCACCAACCTCAAGAGCTTGAAATTAATGTGGATAGGGTTTTATGGAAGAAAATCACTCCTAAGCTCTTCTACTATCGACCCTCAAGAAGAAAAAGTGAATTAAATGCAAGAAACCCGACTGGAAGGTGTTTTTATACTCCCAGTGTTCGTCGGCGACAGTGCCCAACGATAATGCCCTTGGCACTGTCGCGGTGGTATAGTCGCGCCCTCCGATCCGCGGTACACATACCGTGATTGTGGCAGGGCGACAATGCCCATGTCACTCTCGCTTGGTCATTCTCGTCGGGGATGTACCGAGACCATCCCCCGGCTCCCGACTTTGCCACGTGACTATGACCATTGTCATAGTCGCTGGTCGTTGTCGCCCCAATCCCTCGACCCGCTGAAACTTTGATGTTTTCCACACTATGCACCCAAGAACTCTTAAGATTCAAAGATATTGTTTATCATAACTACTAGGCCTTACTTACATGCATAACTAGCAAATTTTATAGTGAAAGAGAATTTACTGTTAATAGGCACTTACCTAATTTTTCGGACGTTACAATCCTCCCCACCTAATGAGGATTTCGTCCTGAAATCAAGAAAATTCAAAATAAATGAGGGTATCTATTTCTCATGTCCTCCTCTGACTCCCACGTCACGTTAACACCTCGGTGGTGCTTCCATTGGACCTTTACCATTGTTACTTCTTTGTGTCGCAATTGCTTTGTCTTTGTTTGCAATACAACTTCCGGTTCTTCCACACATCGGTTGCCGTTGTCCACCCGAATTTCCGTCAAAGGAATAACACTTTCCTCTTCGGCTAGGCACTTGCGAAGGTAACACACGTGAAATATGGGGTGGATCCCGTCCATTTCCGGTGGCAAGTCCAATCTATGGGCTTGGAGTCCAATCTTCTCCAAAATGGTGAAGGGTCCTAGAAAGCGGGGACTAAGTTTTCCACGTTTCCCGAAATGGATGAACCCCTTCCAAGGCAACACCTTCAACATGACCCATTCTCCTACTTGGAACTCAACCGGTCTTCGCTTTTTGTCCGCATAACTCTTTTGCCGGTCTTGGGCCGCCTTCAACCGCTATCGAATCCCTTTCACCTTGTCCGTCGTCTCTCGTACGATTTTCGGTTCTTTTTCTCCCACCTCAAGCCAACACACCGGTGTCCTACATTTCCGTTGGTAAAGTGCTTCGAACGGTGCCATCCAGATGCTCGAGTGATAGCTATTATTGTACGCTAATTCCACATCGTTTTCTAAGGCTCCGAAACAAAATAAAAAACCTAGAATCCAGACATGAAGTATTTTGATTTTCTTATAAATACTTTATAAAAAAATTATTATAGCAGAATACACTAAATATATCTTGATATCATTATACAAAGTCCCAAAATATATAAATGAAAAAATTATAATATTATTTTTTGGACCACATATTTTCATATTATCATTTTTCGTCCCTATATCAGTAAAGAAATTTGTTTTTTAGGCAATGAACATAATATATAGAGTCGGGTTCAAATGAGAACAATACTTATTTAAAAGAACACAAGAACTAACAAAATCATTAGTGATTTTACATTAACATACGAAAAATGGACTTTGGCCGCGGTTTCAGGTCTGCGTGGCTTTTTTGCTCGTTAATGTAAAATCATTAATGATTTTATTAGTTCTCGTGTTCTTTTAAATAGTTAGTGTTCTCGTTTGATCCTCCTTCATAATATATAATCCAATTATTTATAATTTGGCACCATTTGTGTTACATTTATATGTTGGAAAAATTTTAGTAAAAATATGGGTTTTTACTAACTTTGGACACATTTAAATACATGTATATGTATTGTATATATATAACTATTTGTGGGTTTGTTTTCCCTATATGAGAGCTTCGAAACGATATATTATGTGTCCAAAACGTAATATGTGTTAATGAGATATCGATGCTCAAAGTTGGGTGATTGGAATGAATTTGGTAGAAACCAAGTGGTGTGGGAAGTTATCCCACATAGGAAGTAGGAGAAAACCTTTTGTGGTTTATAACCATGAATGTGGGAGGGACTTACAATTCCTTTGTTTGGTTTTACTCCAACACCTACCTGCGCGCAAGGGGGGTGCCGATTGAGACATTCGTAGGCTAAAATCGGCGAACTTGTGCATGGGCGGGGCCTGCGGACACGAATGCAGCTCCGAAATCTTGTGCTCGCGCAGGTTGGTTTTTGCGAAAATTTTGTTTTGATTCTGCACCACGCAGGTTGTGCCGCGAATTTACCCGCATGGCAACTCACGACATGCACTGTTGCATAATCTGTTTTGTAACTCCTACGATACTCATGATTATAAAGATTAATATGATTAATGGTCAAATAATTCATTTTAATGACCGATTAATTTCATATTTAATCTTCGGTTTTCAATCTCGAGTATAAAAAGGAGAGTCCAGATTCATTCCATGATACCCGAATACCGAACGGCACACACATCATCCAAAGTCACTCTGCATACGTTTTTCCTCTCCGACCTTATGAGACAAGTGGTGATATCTGGCAGTACATACTGCTTATGCTGTTGTACCCTGGGAACAGACGGCGAATCTGTTTAAGGGAATCGTGTTCAACACGAGCCTCGGCATCGTTTGATTTTATCTACGGTTTATTCATTTACACTTATTTTCTGTCGATTCCCTTTATATTCGAATTTTACTAATCATTTGTTGATTGTATTTAGTTATTACATTCGTTGTATTTTATATGTATTATTGAAATACATATTAGTGGAAAACCAACAATCTTAAACAGATTTCAATCGAGTTTGTCTCGATATAATTTCGTTTTCTGTTCTCTGTAAACAGATAGAAACTGTGGTATCGTATTCTGTTTTGTGTAAACAGATTGTTTTCGTGGTACTAACTGTACACGTAAATCGAATCGAGTTTAGCTCGATTCAATTGGTTGTCTGTTTTGTGTAAACATATTTTATATCAAATTTATTTCGATTTGTTAGGAATCAAGTTTTGTATCGATTTAAGGGTTTAAACGGATAGGTAATCGAGTTGTTTCGATTTAATTCGTTTAATGTGAAAAAGAATTTTTATCGACTTTGGTTCGATTTAATTCTTTTTATGTTTTGTGTAAACATATTTTAAATCATATTTGTCGATTTAAATAATTATTGTTTGTAAATAGTTTTTAAAAATCGAACGTGTTTCGATTTTGTGGAGAAAGATTCTAAAGCGATATTGTTTCAATTTTGTTGAAAATAATCTAATATCGAGTTTGTTTCGATTTTGTACAGAAAGATTCCAAATCGATTTTGTTTCGATTTTGTGGAAATTAAATATAAATCGAGTTTGATCGATTTGTAGAAAAAGATTACTAAAATCGAGTTTGTTTCGATTTTGTGGAAAAGGTTCTAAATCGTTTTATTTTGATTTTATAAACAAATTCTAAAACAAGTTTTGTTTTGATTTAAGACCTTTTCTGTTTGTATAAAAGGATTCTCAATCAAATTTGTATTTGATTTAATTCCTTTTATGTTTTGTGTAAACAGATAGAGATTGCGTTCACGTGAAATTTGTTTTCTACGATGGTGAACGAGTATGTGGTGGGAATGATCACGGATCCCACAGCCATGGTCTCGGAGTTGAATGTGATTGGTGCAAACTCTAGAGAATGGTGGATCGATACTGGAGCTACCCGTCATGTGTGTCATGACAAGAGAAACTTCAACACCTACAAGGATGTTGATGATGGGCAAAAGCTCGTAATAGGAAATGCCGCCAATGCCGATGTCAAGGGTATTGGAGACGTCATTTTAAAGATGACATCCGGGAAAGAGCTCAAGTTTAAGGATGTTTTGTATGTCCCGGAGCTTCGAAAGAACCTCGTTTCGGGTTGGTTGTTAAACAAATTTGGTTTCAAACTAGTGTTTGAGTCGGATGAATTTGTTTTGTCCAGAAATGGTATACATGTGGGTGAAGGATATGCCTTGAATGGCATGTTCAAGTTAAATGTAATTGTTGTCAATGGAATGGATAAAGCAACTTCAAGTTATGTTTATTTGCTTGAATCTCAAAATGTTTGGCATGGCCGTTTAGGACATGTAAATTTTAATTCCATTCGACATTTAATTAAATTAAACTGTATACCAAAATTTGATATTGACTCAAATCACAAGTGCCCCACATGTGTAGAAGCCAAACTTACTAGAACATCTTTCAAATCGATTGAAAGGAAAACCGAACCCCTTGATTTAATTCACACTGACATGTGTGATTTAAAATCGGTTTCTAATAAAGGTGGGAATAAATATTTTATCACATTTATCGATGATAGCACGAAATATTGCTAAATATATTTACTTAAGAGTAAAGATGAAGCAACAAACAAGTTTGTCTTGTATAAAAATGAAGTTGAAAATAAACTTAATAAGAAAATCAAGGTTGTTAGAAGCGATAGGGGAGGTGAATATGTTTCACCGTTTGCTGAATTTTGTTCGAACAATGGAATTCGACATTAATTCACAGCACCCTACTCACCTCAGCAAAACGGTATTGCTGAAAGAAAGAATCGCACCTTGAAAGAGATGGTGAATGCCATGTTGATTAGTTCTGGCTTAAGCCAGAACATGTGGGGGGAAGCTATTTTGTTAGCCAATTATCTTTTGAATAAGATACCCCGCAAGAAACAAGATGAAACACCGTATGAACTTTGGATGGGTAGAAAACCATATTATAAGTACTTACGAGTGTGGGGGTGCCTAGCTAAAGTGGTTGTACCTCCGCCTAAGGTACAAATGTTAGGACCTAAAACAGTGGATTGTGTATTCATTCGATATGCACAAAATAGTAGTTCTTATTGGTTTCTTGTGTATGAATCTAAACATCCCGAGATACACAAGAATACAATTATGGAGTCAAGAAATGCTTCATTCTTCGAAGACGTGTTTCCTTGTTTGAACAAGGAAGATCAAACCTCATCTTCTAAAGGTAAAGAAATTGTTCGAGAGGATGAACAAATTCTATCTGATGAAGAAGAAGTGGAACCTAGAAGAAGTAAACGGGCTCGGGTTGAAAATCATTTGGTCCTGATTTTCTCACCTACGTGGTGGAAAGTGAACCCAAAACTTATCGTGAGGCGGTTATGTCTTCGGAGGGACCTCAATGGAAAGAAGCCATCAAGAGTGAGATAGAATTTGTCTTACAAAACGATACATGGGAACTAGTGGACCTACCACCGGGTTGTAAGCCACTAGGTTACCGTTGGATCTTTAAAAGAAAGATGAAAACTGATGGCAGTATTGACAAATACAAGGCGATATTAGTGATCAAATGATATAGACAAAAAGAAGGTCTAGATTACTTTGATACTTATTCACCGATGACAAGAATAACATCCATTAGATTGGTGTTAGCTATTGCAGCTATTAGAAATCTACAAATTCACCAAATGGATGTGAAAACTGCTTTTCTAAAAGGAGATTTAGAAGAAGAAATCTATATGGAGTAGCCTGAGGGATTCATTGCCCTGGGACAAGAGATCAAGGTTTGTAAACTTATTAAATCCTTGTATGGCCTAAAGCAAGCTCCAAAGCAATGACATCAAAAGTTTGATCAAGCCATCTTAGAAAGCGGTTTAAGATAAATGAGTGTGATAAGTGTGTTTATATGAAAGACACCACTCATGGATATGTCATCTTGTGTTTATATGTTGATGATATGCTTATCATCGGCAGTGATGACAAAATGATAAAGTCCACGAAGGATATGTTAAAATCTAAGTTTGACATGAAAGATTTGGGTTTAGCGGATGTGATTCTTGGGGTCAAGATCTCAAGAACCCAAAATGGTTTGGTGTTAAATCAAATACATTACGTGGACAAGATTCTTGAGAAATTCAATGAAGGAGATACTTGTATAGCTAGAACTTCGATTGACACTAGTCAACATCTATCTAAGAATAGAGGGGAAAGTGTTGCACAAGTGGAATACTCAAGAATAATTGGCAGTCTGATGTATCTTATGAGTTGTACTAGACCTGATTTAGCATATGCAGTGAGCAGGCTAAGTAGGTATACTAGTAATCCCAGTTTAGAACACTGGAAGAGTATTACTAGATTGTTAAGATATTTAAGATATACACGTGAATTTGGACTGCATTATGAAAAATATCCAATGGTAATTGAAGGTTACAGTGATGCAAATTGGATATCTGATATTAAGGATTCTAGATCGACAAGTGGATATGTGTTTACACTTGGAGGTGCGGCTATATCTTGGAAATCGTCCAAGCAAACTGTTATAGCCAGATCAACGATGGAATCTGAACTTATTGCCTTGGATAAATGTGGTTAAGAGGCAGAATGGCTACGTCAGTTAATGGAAGATATTCCCAAATGGCCTAAGCCGGTAACGACCATATGTATACATTGTGATAGCCAATCGGCGATTGGTAGAGCTCAAAGTACAATGTATAATGGGAAATCTAGACATATTAGACGTAGACATAATACGATTCGACAATTACTCTCTACTGGAGTTATCACGATTGATTATGTGAAGTCAAAGGATAACATTGCAGATTCGCTTACAAAAGGCCTAAGTAGAGATTTGGTTTATAAGTCATTGAGAGGAATGGGACTAAAGCCCTTGAATGAGTAATTCATGCAAAGGAAACCATACTTAGAAGACTGGAGATCCCAAGATTCGGGTTCAAAAGGACAACCTAGTTGTATGAATAAGGGAGGTCACTGTGGGGGAGTTAATAAACTTCCAATTCCAATTCTGGAATCAGTGATAGTAAAGCTAAGCATATGGCTTTTAATGATTATTGAAGATCACCTGTGTGAGAGAGAAGTGGGGTCGCTTCGAAGGGAATTGTGGGGGCTCAATTCCTATCAACTCTCGCTGAACCAGGCTAGTGTTCATGACCATAACGAACACGACTATGAGGATATGACCTTGTTAGGAATAGTTCTGTGTGAAATGTATTGTCGCCTACATAAATGGCAGTTCAGTTCAAGGACATCGAGTCTACTGACAGCTAGGAGGCTAAGTGTGTTTCACAAGGGAAGGTTCAAAGGATAACACCTACCTATCCTATGCAGGCTTCGACCATTCAAAATTCTGTAGGGAACTTTTCGTATGCAAAGATCAATCTCCATTCATGTGAGGGATTGTTGAAAAAATTTTAGTAAAAAATATGGGTTTTTACTAACTTTGGACACATTTAAATACATGTATATGTATTGTATATATATAACTCTTTGTGGGATTGTGTTCTCCTATATGAGAGCTTCAAAACGATATATTATGTGTCCAAAACGGAATATGTGTGAATGAGATATCGATGCTCAAAATTGGGTGATTGGAATGAATTTGGTAGAAACCAAGTGATGTGGGAAGTTGTCACACATAGGAAGTAGGAGTAAACCTTTTTGTGGTTTATAAACATGAATGTGGGAGGGACTTACAAGTCCTTTGTTTGGTTTTACTCCAACACCTACCCGCGTGCAGGGGGTGCCGATTGAGACTTTCGTAGGCTAAAATCGGCGAACTTGTGCATGGGCGTGACCTACGGACACGAATGCAGCTCCGAAATCTTGTGCTCGCGCAGGTTGGTTTTTACGAAATTTTTGTTTTGATCCAGTGCACTACGCGTGTTTACCCGCGTGACAACTCGCGACATGCACAGGAGTGTGGACAAAACAGTGAACCACACGGGTTAGGCCGCGAGCTTACCCGCGCCGTAAGCCGCGATATGCACTATCTTGAGGACGAGAAACAGTGCACCACGAGGGTTGTGCCGCGAGTTTACCCGCGTGGCAACTCGCGACATGCACTGTTGCAGAATCTGTTTTGTAACTCCTACGATACTCATGATTATAAAGATTAATATGATTAATGGTCAAATAATTCATTTTAATGACCGATTAATTTCATATTTAATCTTCGGTTTTCAATCTCGAGTATAAAAAGGAGAGTCCAGATTCATTCCATGATACCCGAATACCGAATGACACACACATCATCCAATGTCTCTCTGCATACGTTTTTCCTCTCCGATCTTTTGAGGCAAGTGGTGATATCCGACAGTACATACTGCTTATGCTGTTGTACCCTGGGAACAGACGACGAATCTGTTTAAGGGAATCGTGTTGAACACGAGCCTCAGCATCGCTTGATTTTATCTACGATTTATTCGTTTACACTTATTTTCTGTCGATTCCCTTTATATTCGAATTTCACTAATCATTTGTTGATTGTATTTAGTTATTACATTCGTTGTATTTTATATGTATTATTGAAATACATATTAGTGGAAAACCAATATTATAGTGAAAGAATGGTTCCACTTGAAAATAACAAAATATGTTTGAACTTCAATTGACACTTTTGATATGAAATATTTATATTTATTTTTCTTCTAACAACCTACAAATAAACGTCACAATGTTGATGAATTTGTTTTCGTTTTTTTATCTACTGCCTCAAAAACTTCTCAAAGATCTATTCATCACAACTCATATTTCCTTTCAAGTCTCGCTATACCTACGAGTACAACAACCAAGATTAATCACATTTCTCATATTAACGTCTTGTTTGTAGGACTGTAAACGAACCGAACAAAAATGAACGGAGGCTTGTTCGTGTTCATTCGTTCAACTTAACTGAACAAACGAACGAACACGAACGGTAAACGAACAAATTTTTTTGTGTTCATGCTCGTTCGTTAAGAAAATGTGTTTGTTCGTGTTCGTTTATGTTCGTTCATTATAAGCTAAACGAATGTAATGAACGAACATAAATGAACTTAAACGATCAAACATAAACGAACGTAAACGAACAAACATAAATGAAAACAACCACCGCTACTCGTCATTTTGTACGTAAAAAATAACATAACAAGATGAAAAACCGGGTAAACTTAAGAGGTATAAAAAATAATTTTAAAAAATCAATTTAATTAATGATTTTACACATTAATGTCATAATATATATATATATATATATCAACAAACATAAATGAACGAACATTAACAAACATAAATGAACGAACGTTCACGAACGTAAATGAACGAACGAGACCATTGTTCATGTTCGTTCATTTAACTAAACAAACAAAAAAATGTGTTCATGTTCATTCATTTATTAAATAAACGAACTTCCAGCCGAAACAGTTCACGAACGGTTCGCTGAACGTTCGGTTCGTTTACAACCGTACTCGTTTGAATACCTTCAACCGATAAGTTGAATTCATTCTTTATTACATGATAGGCTTTAGCCCCCGTAAGTAAGAATCTTGGCTCCACCCTTGACGGAAAGGTAACACCGGAGTCATGAAATCCCCAAATCGATAAAAGGTTAAAACAATTTTGTTTGTTTCAATTACAATATCTGCAAGCAAAATAAGAAAACAACTCAAACTTATGAATTAATGAAAAACCAACAATATTATGGACTAATTTAATGAAACTATGAAAGCCAACAAAATAATGAGAATTGAGATGTGAGTACTTGTTTGCTTTAGTGGTATCAACTATGAAATATCAATAAACGAATCTAATGAAACTATGAAAATCAACCAACTATGACATGATGAATGCCTAAAAGCAGTAACCGGGAAAGCATTACCATTTACCATTTACCAATAATTCATATATTCACTAACAAATAAATCTAAGCATGTGAGTTCTTGAGTTCTATCAAATATAAAATATCAATATAAGATGAAATTGCTCCCACTATCCATATTTAGCTATTCCAAATCCACATATCAAAACTTTAAAAGTTAGTGAATCACTAAACTAAACAAATAAATAATGGAAAACCAACCAATAATTAAACTTTGATCGTAACACCTTCAAATATGAAAGAACGACTAATTTAAAATTTTTAATAATAACTCAAAGAAGGATAAAATCTTTTACGATAAGTTCACACTAGATATGTGATTCTTGATTTAACTGTCAACAAAATGAATAAAATCTTCACAAAGACTAATTAAAGTCGGGTGTTACTAAAACCCAATGACAGTCGCTATATCCAAAGTAAATGCGGAAGACTTCACCAAGCTATTCACTTCTTCGAGCACCCAACTAGCACTCATCTATTCACAGTATCGCTAGAACTAATCCCAAAACGAAACCTGATGCAAATGCCGAAAAATAAAAAGGTTAAACTAACGCCTAGTGAGTTCAAGAGTTTTTATCATGATTATAAAAATCGTTAAACGGAAATAATGAAACTTAAATCATGATCATTCAAAATGAATTACTTTAAATATGAGAACGACCCGTTTTCCAATAATACGCATTTTATAGATGAACGCTTAAACGCCAAAACATTCTTTCATGAAGCAATGCAACCCAATACTTACTCAAAATGTGAATAATAGTAAATGCTCAAATATTGAAATTTGAATAAAACTTTATAAACCAAACGACCAAAATATGAGTAAACTCAAGCCTCCAAAATTATAACATATGGGGAATACCCCAAACTCAAAACGTCACCGAAAAAGAAGGATAAAACTAAATACCCAAAATAACACATTTGGGTGACGACGAAGACTCGATTTCCATTTAGTGGCGGAACACAAAAGTAGGCAACTTTCCAAGTTATTGAGCTCACCATACTAGGACCAATGGCCACGAGCTCGCCGACTCGTACTAAGATGTGGATGAGGGCACCCGAGGATCCTAATCATGCTCATTCACTAGGAATACATTTACGACTCATGGCTAGTATCCGACTCCACATAACCGTACCAAGTTGCCTCTGAGGACTCAATGTCCCAACTAGCTACAAATGGGAATAACTATCCCATAAAAACTGACTCGTAAATTACATCACAGGGTCAATAGTAGATATTCGACTCCACGAGCCCACATCATAAGGCCCTCGATGACCCCATGACAAATCATGGTCCTAACATGAAACAATTGCCCGATTTAAAATAATAAAGACCGACTCATATGCCTATGGATCCATTACATTACAGTCTATAACATTACATGACTCTAGTTGAATGACCAAAGCACTCAAAACATGTAATTATCGAATGATACGCAATAAATGCAATCATACTCAAAACTCCACAACGGGCCATTAAAACCGAACAAATCTCCCCAAGACTCATTTTAGTAAATATCGAGTCAAAGCTCCACAAATCAATTAACCATTTGCCAAAAGTCATAAAATGCAATAAAATGGAATCGACCCACATTTATGCAAACACACGCTCCAAGATACATGAACAAACTTCGACACAAGTTAGATTGGGATATAAATCATTTTCCAAATGGGTTTATGCCATTTCTTCTTTCAAAAACGTCACATAACACAAAATCAAGCATTTCTCCAAAACGCACCCTAAAAGTGCTTTTATACTTAAAAGATCTATTTTCATAAATGTGCTTTTATCATTAGAGTACCAACATTTATGATTTATTTAACAAAATGCCCAAAATCCCAAATGTGGGTGTTTTACAAAGTTTATAAAATTTAATATTTCGAGAAATCAAAACTCACAAAATAACTCAACAGTTGATAATTTCATGTAAAACATATAAACATTTTAAAACGGATATTTCGTCATGTACACCGTTTTCACAAATCAACTTGAACTCACATTGCTAGATTTAGGCTAAATCTAGATTTTTCCCTCAACTTGAGCTCATTTGAAGAAATTTGAATCCTCCAGCCAAATCTTCCAAAAACCTAGGTCCATAAGTTTCCAACCATCAATACACATATCTAAGCACTTATAATCATTCCCCAAACATCTTATATCAAAATCTCTATTTTGTCCAAAAACCCTAATTTGACCTAACTTTTCTCAAAATCTTCCAAACCGAAATTTGAGAAACATAAACACTATGAATTCATCAATAGATAACTTATGATTCATAATAAGTTTACAAACTAGGGGGATCAACTCACCACTTAGATTTTGGTAAAAACCTAGAAAGCCCCAAATTTCTTGAAGATGGAGGTGATGATGATGAGCTCTTGACCTTTGCTTCCAATACACCACCAAATACTCTTGGATATTCACAAAACTAACAATCTATACTTTAAAATCTCTCAAAAACAAAACCATAGAAAAAAGAATCATCAAAATCGGAGTTGAGATGAGAAAGATATGACCAAATGAAGAAATAGGCTGAATTTATGCACTACACACCCCGACCGCGAGAGTTTTACAAGCGAAAGTGTAACTTTAGCTGTCACTTTCGCCCAAAATGTACCGTGGGCTAATTTTTCTCTGCGAAAGTGTCCGTCTAAAGTGCCAGTGTCACTTTAGCATGACACTTTCGCCCAAAAGGTACTAAGAGCCTTTTTCACCCGTTTTCTCGGTCGTTCCTCGCCCATTTTCTCGGTCGTTCCTCGCCCATTTTCTTGGTCATTCCTCGACCGTTTCTTGGTACATTGGATGTTATTATGCCAGTTATCCTGCCATTGTCATAACTTCCTGGCACATTCGTTGGGACGACCAAACACTCTGTAACGCCAGTGCAATTGTGACATATGTCACAACTACATGGCACTATAGCCGGGACGACCATACTCTTAGTACCATTGGTGCTATTATGACATATGTCACAACCACATGGCACTATAGTCGAGACGACTATACTCTTTGTGTCATCGGTTCTATTGTGACAAATGTCACAACCACATGGCACTATAGCCATACTCCATACTTGGTTCTTCCTTTACCGATTCATCCATTTCAACATTTTTCCTCAATTGAGATAAAAATCAGGGTGTTACACTTGTACCTTTGGTAATCAGCTAAGTGATTGATGAATGGTATAAATCAAGAGTGGAAACAATTTGGAAGTTAAAGTTCTTGAACTCAAATAGAATGGTTGACACCTTGGATAATTCAAGTGGTATTCTTGAAATCAAATCGATATTCTAGATAGTGCAAGAAATCAAGAGTTGGAGGTTTGAGAGATCGAGGCCAAAAGGTACATAAGAAGGATGAATCAGGTCGTGAGCAGTGAGCGTTTTCGTGAGGTTTGAAGGTAGACGTGAGAGATCAATGTGCGATAGGCGGTAGGACAGATGAGACGAGGGGCTAAACTTTTTTGGGAACATTTTAAACAAATGAGCCTACTAAACCCTATATGGGAGTTGGGATGTGATGCTCTATGGGATTTGCTGGAGTGGGCCACTGCCCACTTCCCTAACTGATGATCTGGCCTTGGGCAACCCCCCACGACGGTGGTCCCAAGGGACAGTTCCCCTTTACGGATTTTGAGGAGACGTTTTCATAAGGTTGGAAACCTTTCTGAAGTTGTTCCTTAACATAGCTAAAATTTTCCTAAGAATGGATCAAAGGATTTGGACTCATAGCCTCTGAGTTAGCTTAGATTCTAAGTCTTAGACCAGAGCCTTTGGTCTTATAATATTGATCCAAACTCTCTTAGTGATTTGATGATGATTCTTATACGTAGTGAAATTTACATTTACTATTTTGTAACTTAAAACATCAGCGTTAACGCTCACATTGAGTATATTCAGTGATCGTTGAGTTCTTTCTTTGAAAACAGTTTTTAAATGTAATCTTTGAAGACACGTTTCACGCTAAAAGAAACTCACAGCAGAAGTCGAAGATCAAGCTGATGAAAAAGACAAGTCTACAAATGATCTGGAGCGGCACTTAGTGAAACCAAGAATAATCTACCTTGCGTGACAAATCAAATACAGGCTTCAAGTATAGCTGAAGGTATCATCAGCGAAAGCTGAGGATGCTCATCAGTGATAGTTGATCATGAAGATTGTCTAACAAGATTTGTTTGTCTTATCTACTTGCACAAATAGTATGAAGGTACAAAAGCAAACTTGCATTTTTGTCCATAATCGTACAACTACTCTTTCTACCTCCCTATTCGCAAAGACGACTAAAATCATGCAAAGGATAAAGTCAACCTCATGAAGACAATCCTTGGTGAACACAGGGATAGTACCCACTGGCATGCATTAATTGCAAAGAGTATAAATAGGAGAGAAACTCTTCTTTATTGTGGGATCCCTCTTCAGTATCTTTGATGAAAATATTTCTTTTTCAAACTCTCTTCTCTCTTGTTCTTATTTCTTATGCAAGAACCTTTATGATTCTTATATTAGGTTTACCTTATCTATTTCTGCAACAATCTGTAAATTGTGTTTTTTATTTACTCAATAATCAATAAAGAAATTTAAAAGTATAATTTTGTGTTTTCTTTAAACCCCCCCCCCCTTTTCTACAAACTAAACCCTTGTATAACCCTTATTGGGACCAATAAGTGGTATCAGAGCAAATGAATCTGTTATTTTTGTCCAAACTACCGAGAATGCTCAGTTACTCCTAAAACTGCTTCATCAGAATAACTTAAGCATAGGACCTGAGGTTTCTCCTCTCGAAAACCCTTAGATACCTCCATTCTCTAGCTCTATCAGCAGTGAAGTGGACTTCTTCTTTGATGAAAATCATTTGGATGTCATCATAGAAACCTCAGGTACTCCACTCTCAGTTCTTACCACTTCTTCTATCCCTAACACTGAGCTTCTTAATGCTCAACTACTTACTTTTGTTTCAGGTCCTAAGTTTGATGCAATAGACACTAGCATCAAGGAGTTGACCACTAAAGTAAAGAATACAGCTGACACAGTCCAGTCTCAGTCCTCCTCTCTTCAGAATCTTCAGCAGCTCATCTCCTCAGTTAGGGATGGCCTGACGACTAAAGCTGGCAACTCTGAGCTCCAAGGACTGAAGGACATTGTTGCATAGTTGCAAAAAGATGTCTCTATCAACACCCAAGTCCTTTGCGACTTGAAATCTGAAGCGGGCAAGTAGACTCAGCTATTAGCTGATATTCTTCAGCAGCTCAGGACTCCTCCTCCTCCCTCTTTCACCGAGGATGATCGTTTGGCCCTGGACATGGTCGCTGAATTTGGCACCATAAATATCTCTTTCATTCATGATCTAGAGATCAAGGAGCAAGCTCACTCTCAAGTTGAAGCTGTCGTCGCACATTCTAAAGCAGAAGCGGAAGCTGAAGCTGCTGTTGTCATTGCTATTGCCAATGCTGTTATTCCCACCTCTATTATCCCTAACACTGTTGCCTCCCCCGTTGATGATCACGACATAAAAGCCAAGTGTCCCTACGACTTCTTAACAAGTTTCACCTCAAGAGACTGGTGAACATTACAATGAACTCCACCCCGAAGGCCCGACACACTTAAAAACTACCTCCAAGGCATTACTTCAAGCGGCGGAGATCCTAGTGCCTACCTCCCCGGTAGCACATCCAGACTCAACCCTCTTAGTGCCTACTTGAAAAGTTCACGGTCATAAAACGTGGGTCCCGGAGTCCAACCCCGAAATACCCAATTAACCATCAAAACAGACTGAATTACGTGCCTATGGATCCAATGCAACACAGTCTAACATTTCATGACTACACAGGAATGACCATTGCACTCAAGCATGTAATCAACCTTAATATGCAACACGATGCATTAGTATGTAAATCAAAATCGGGCTCTACATTGAGCCATTAAAACCGGACAATTGTCCCCAAGACTCTTTTAAGTCGACACCGAGCTAAAGTGCTCAAAATCCTTTTTGACCAACGATTAACGATCCCCAAATAATAAACGCACTCGACCCACATCATGCAAACACTTGCTCCAAAATACTTGAATAGACTCCAATACAATTTAGATCTGGACAAAAGGTTTTCCAAATGGATTTATACTATTTGTTCTTTCAGTACGCCCCATAACACAAAATCAAGCCTTCCCCCAAACAGACACTAAAAGTGCCTCTTTACCAAAGAGTTTCCATTTATGAAATAAATCATCAAAACACTTTTATTTATGACTTATTTATCAAAATGCCCAAAAAAATCCCAAATATGGGGGGTTTTACAAGCTTTATAAAGCCAAACACTTCAAATAATCAAAACCCACCAAATAACTCAAGAAATGATAATTTCATGTAAAACACATAAACACTTTAAAATGAACATTTTGGCATGTACAACGTTTTCATAAATCAACTTGAACTCACCTTGCTAGATTTAGGTTAAATCTAGGTTTTACCCCAAATGTGAGTCTCCTTTAATGGAGACTTGGAATCTTAAAGGAATCTCTTATAGATGTTAGATCTAACACTCCTACAAGGTTTCTTTTACCTCAAAGCTACCAAAATCATACCAAAGTTGAAGAGTGTAAGGAAGATGATAAAAAACATCAAACCCTAGTATCTAAATGAAGATGTGAGTAGATTACCTTGACCATAAACCCTTGGATCAACCCAAGATCACCAATCCCCTTTTATATCATCTTGAAAATCTTCAAAAAATGAAACCCTAGGTCCAAGAATCACCCAAATCGAACCTAGGATGAAGGAGATGTAACCAAATGAAGAAAAACCCCAAAAATGTCGATTTTAAGCTTCCAGGTCGCTCCCGCGGCCTTTCCCGTGACTTGAGGCCGCACATGTCTTTTTATGTCGACCCAGGGACTTGGGCGGCTTGTGCCGCGACCTCAAAGCCACACACCAAACCGCGGGAATCCACTTCCCCCGATGTCCTTCCGTTTTCGCATCTGATTCGATCCTCGATGGCTCCACTGCCAAAAGGGAAGTAAAACCTTACTAAACCTCCATTATGATGGTCATACGGTTATGGTATTATGGGTTAAGGGTCTCCAAAATAACGGGTGTTACACATTGTTTTATTTACTTACGATTATAATTGTAACTATTGTACTTTCGACCACTATTACATAAGGTCGATGTCCCTGATTGACGCCTATAGTACATTGACGACTTCCATTGTCGTCCGTCATTTTTACCCTCGACATGGGTTTTCCGCATCACCAATTCTTTTGTCTCTTTTATTTTCTTTCAAACGTCTTGTGTATTTTGAAAAAAAAAATCGTCTTTAGTTGTTAAGGCTCCACAATCAACCTTAAATTATTTCAAGTGTAGTTTATGGCATAACCAAAAACTACCAATTAAAGTGGGATTTTGATTTCCTGTTGGTGGTCGTCCCCAATGATCTCGTCTCTGACAATGTCGTCCATTTCACTAATCTCGTCGATACGATGAATAATAGTGGTTTGTCGATCCTCCTCATCTCTGATCGTCTTGAATCCAGTGGCAATCGATTTCACTCAGACCACCATCTCCGGTTATGTTTCTATGGTATAAAGAAGAGGATGAGTGAAGGTAACAGCCTCCTCTCTAATCACGTTCTTATGTTGGTTAAGGTTAAGAGATTGAAGATGGAGAAAACAAAGATTAGGGGAGAGGATTAGGGGATTTCTCTAAGATTTTTTTTTGGGTAGTGGGGTGAGGGGCGTGGCTACGTGGATTTGATATAGATTAGAGTTATCTTTTTTTTTTTTGTCTAAAAGTGTTTAGGTTTTTTTTATATATAATATACGATATGCTTTTTTAGTTTTAATGAAAATTCAAGAAAATATAAAACGACCAAAATTCCCCTCATTTAATTGGACTTAACGGGAAAAGTCAACGGTCATAAGGCACAGGGACAAAATCAGTTGGGAATCGACAAACGTAAGGAACCAAATATAAGAAAACGAAGTTGAGGGACAATACCCATTAAAAGTGACAAATGTTAGGGACCAAAAGTAAACTTTACTCTTTCTATTAAAATAAGGTATGACTTTTCTTATAGAGTATGATTAAAGTAAAGTTATACTCCCTCCGTCCCAAAATAAGTGTCTGTATTACTATTTTTGTTTATGCTAAAATAAGTGTCCACTTTCGAAAGTAAATTTACATTTTTCATTCTACCCTTAATTATGTGATGGAGAAATTTTCTCTCTATATAATTAAGGGTAAAATTGTACTTTGGTTAATTAAATAGTGTAATAATTATACACTCCTAAAATTGTGTGCCTTTTTCATTATAGACATTTATTTTGGGACGAAGGGAGTAAAAAAGACCATCTACACTAATTTCTAAAAAAGTAACTTTCTACATTAATTTAAATGTAGAAAATATGATTGCAGATACACTTAAGAAGTCAATGTAGGAAGCATGGAGTGATATTTTTCTTGATTTTGGCTTCCTAATTAATTAACAAAATTAATGGAGTGCATTGGAGATCATGTTTTTCTAGAGTGAATTATGGATTGTCTCTGTTTTGATATTTTCTTTCTTTATGATCCCTATGGTATTTTTGATACGTTTTTGGTCTATGTGGTATTTAATTTGTAATGTCTCTTTGAACATCGATAAAATAAATTTATTAACTCAATTAAATCAAGGGTTATTATAAATCTTATCTCTTTTTTATTGTCTTTTTCCTATTAAAAATAGTAGCAACAATATTTTTATACATACAAACACACACACACACACACACATATATATATACATGTAACAATAAGAATATTAAAATCAATAGAATAAGATATCGTTTTATGATTTGGTTTGTTTAAATTAAAAAAAGAGTCACTACAAGAAAAATGACCTTCAGAGAAGGTTTTCTTTTGTATATTAAAGTCTGAAAAACTTCTCTAAAGGTTTTAGATAAGCTTTTCACTACCATCAAGAAACTTCCCTATATAAGGGTAGCTAAAACCTTTAGGGAGGATTTTCGGAAGGTTCATTTATGTTTACTTTTAGAGAAGTTTTTTTTAGGTTTTAGATAGGCTTTAAAAGTTTCTCTAAAGGTTGGCCCCTTTTCTCCAAAAAGCTTCTCTAAAAAGTATGTATTAGTGAAGTTTTTCGAGCATTAGTGACAGTTCTAAATTGTCACTAAAAGGGACTTTTAGAGAAGGCTTTTGGAAAGGCTTCTCTAAAGGTATAGCCTTTAGTGACGCTTTTCGTAAACCTTATCTAAAGGTATCGTTTAGTTACATTTTAGTAAACCTTCTCTAAAAGTTATATTTAGATACATATAATAAATACCTTCTCTAAAGATATAGGCTTTAGTGACACTTTTTATAAAGCTTCTCTAAAGATGATTTTTAGTTACTGTTTTAAAAAATCAATTCCTTCTCTAAAGGGTATATTTTATATAATAATAATAATAATATAACAATAAGAACAACAATAAAATCTTAAAACAATAAATAAATATTTGTCATAAGAAACAAGAATATTTCAGAACAAATCATAATCTTTCAATGAATCCACGCATTTGTTCAATTTGTCAAAAAAAACATCTAAAATCATTATACAACCATCCAAAATCTTGAATGTGATACTTCCCCATTTTATCTGCAACAAGCAATAGGACATCAAGCCTTTTTATCTGCAACAAGCCAATAGGACATCAAAGCAGCTTCATTTCACTTCTTTAGATGCTTATCAAACAATTGCATATGCAGATCTATTATGCTATTTGTAATGTAAGATTTGGAATCTGATACCATCAATGGAGATTTTTGCAGACCAAGATGACTTCCATGTACATCCAATAAATCACTTTATTTTAATATAGACCGAGTGCGTCGCTTTTTAAGAATAACTTTTCTACAAGTTCTTCTACAGTGTATAACATATGATCTTACTGATTTCGTATACAAATAAAGTTCTTAGTAAAATTATATATTTTTAACTATTAATTTAATCCTTTCCAACTTTCTAAAATTAACAAACTTTGCTCAAAATTTACTTATTTTCATTCGTTGTAGATCTTTCAGATTCTAATCCAAGGTAAAGAAAGCACAAGAATACTTCTATTTCATTTCTCACAACCTTAGGCTTTGGGTCTTTTGACAATGCAACTAAACATCCTCTGCAAATACCTCTTTATAAAGTCAATCAAAGGGCATTCTTAATTATTTTCTGAACTTATCAAAGTAAACTATGAAATATTGCAACAGGTAAAGTGATATCAATTATGCAAACAATAGTTGGAGTATGCACCTGCTTATGTATGAGTTGTCGGTAGTATCAATAACTAACTTATCATCGGTTACAACAGGAGGTGGCACCTAGAAGAACAATTCACAAGATTAGAAATCAACACTTACTCAGTAGAAAGACACAAAACACACTTCCAGTATGTATAAACCTACCTATACAATGAAGTCATTGTCCACTAACACCATTTTGGTACCGTTGCAATGAAAAATGAAAACTTATACGAGTTACAAGAGAATCCTAACACACCAAAATAAAGCATAAAAAATGGACAGAAATAAATTCCATAGTTATATCTATTAACCTTACTCTCAGCCATTCTCTCTGATGACAAAGAGCATGCTACATGACACTCCTTGATGTTAGTATGCTTCTTCAACCTCCTTAGTAAGATGGTTTTTGTATGCCATTTAAAGTCTATGATTCACTCATACGACTTCAACATGAATTAAGCATTCTAGAGTCATAGATAGAGAATTTTTTGGTACACAACTGTGATATCAGAGTTTGTAAAAGAGATGTGCAATTTTAGAAAAGAAAATAATTCCTTTAAACAAGTCAAAGAACATTGAGCAACAATAATGTTACTGATAAGGATTCATGTCTATAACAAATTACAGAAAAGGAATAATATATACCTGTCTGCCCTGTATAAAATGCAAGTTGCCCTGCATCAAACAAGTTGTTGAAGTTACTGTATGTTTCAAAAGTTAGGATAATAGCTCCAAAAGTGAAGAAATCCTCACTCGGTTGTATAACCCAACCGCTTAGCTAAAGGAGCAATTCCTAGTAAGGTGAAAAAGAAGACCCAACCCTGAAGCAGAGAGTCAACCAAGAAAACTTAATCATGAGATAGAAGACATTGAGAAACATATTCCTCGTTTATTCATTTCTAGAGGTCAGAGTGAAAAGGAAGCAAGAGTGTATTCTTACATGATGTCCCGTTAGGTAGTGTAGTAGTATTGCCAAAGGTCCAAAAGGAAGCAAAAGATTGATCTTCGCTTTAAACAGAACAATATAGTTACTATGGAATGCAACGAGCTATAACTCTCTAAGGACTGATGCAATATATTGTGAACAAACTTCAAGATGCTATAAAAAAGTACTATCCATCAGCGATTAAGCGAAAAGCAAATTAAAGTTTCCAAACCCAGCCGTAAAAAATGATTAATGAATTAGACATCAATTGAAACAATGGTATTACCTCATGCGCTAGTCCGGCGCTATGCAGGTAGTTGAACAAGTAAGATTGGCTCCAATTGCCTGCCATCATCAGCGAAAAGAACTACAACCAACAAATCCTTTCTTAAATTGGAACTATCAACGAAGAACGATCATTTACCTTTTTCTCTCTTTGGCATTGGAAGGTTGCTTGGCTCAAAATCAAGGCATGCACACAGTCGTGTGGCTACAGACCTGTGCTCATCCCACTTCAAGCCTATGCTTTTATAGACCGATCAACAATGTCACAATGATAAAATAAGATAAAATATTAGGACAAAGATGAAATCCCCAAATGTCACAATGATAAAAAGTGTTGATATTTGAACTGTTGCATATAATGACACTTTATGAGCTTTTGATGAATTGAGATTGATCTTCACAGCTTTCTGGAAACAATTCTTCAATAAAAAATGTTAAATCTATTGTTAATTTCAATCATCAGTGATTCAGCTAGTACCTACAAATCAACACTTTCACCTCTCTGGTAATTTTTTACTTTGACATCAATCTCATCCGAAATATCCTGAAATAGATCGAATTCATATTATACATCTCTATTCATATCAAATTAATATAACCAAAAAGAAGGAAACAACTACTATTGTACTAAAATTGTATGTGTAGCAATAATTCAGTCGATAACTAACAAGAATTAGCTACAATTTACATGTGAATCAAACACAAATGGATGAATCAAAAGACGATGAACATATTATGGTTCTCAAAATCTTCATCTCAACCTTGTTTATTAGAAATTCCATATATATGGTTCGATTTGTGTAATAGGACAGAACCGAAGCTGTAACCTAGGATACTAATCACATATATAATCTGATTTGAAGAAATCAAAATCTGATTTGAAAAAAGAAATCAAAATCGTTGAAGATGTATGATTTGAAGAAATCAAAACCCTATGAACGAAATTGATTTGAAGAAATGAAGCCGTAGTTGAAGATATCGTACCTTTTGATCGAAGAAGTAGTCGATTTGAAGAAACAAAGTTGTGGTTGTCGATGTCGATTTGAAGAAACGCTGTGGAAGTTATATGTAATCAATTATTTTGAATTTTTTATTGTATAACAATTAGTCGACATTCTAGGGTTCCGACTGCATTTACGAGAGCAACGGTGGTTGTGATGTGTTTGTAGAGGATGAGGATGCTTTTATTAGTAGTATAGACGAAAATCATTGGATATGACACTTGGGGCCATAAGACATCCAGTAACAGATGCACAAAAGGAGCTTCGTATGGTTCTTTGTTGAAGTGTGTAGACACAAGTAACAGGTACAAAACTTAGACAAGAAAACACATAACATAAATATAGACAACTACTAGCAGCAGTAAAAGAGAGAAACTTTATCTTTATCTTCTTAGAGTGATCCTTTCGATGTATAACGGTGTTCCTCGGGCTCAATTTAATCATCACTCCCACTCCGCTCAAAAAAAGGATATCTACATGATGAATAAAACACATTTATAATTGGTATCGCTTTTGATTGTGTAAACATCATCTGTAATAATAAGAAGATGTCTTACCTTTGGTTTCATCGCCACTCTCTCCGCTCAAAATACCGCCTTGTACTGCAGCACCAAAGGCAACTGCCTCATCAGGGTTAAATCCCTTGTTGGGTTCCTTGCCATCAAAGTAGTGAGGTAAAAACTGCTAAGAGCAAAGAGTTTGCTCCAAATAAGTAGCATTCATCTACATTTGCACACAAAACTGCTAAGATATGCAATAAATATGCTATCAACGTTTTGTTAGAAGATAAAACACCGCTGGAAGCATAGAGTGCCACTTCAACACATCATATATGTCGATTCTTAAATCGTCACGAGACTTAAATGTAAGTTACCCATAGCTCGCAACAAAATTGCTTAATCATATTCCTAAATTTAAATAACGAGGATGAGGATCATGGAACTATAATCACCAAATCCTCCCAGAATAGAAGAAGACATCAACCTCCAATAGCTTAACTTAGACCTTGGTCATCCAAAACTAACAGACCTTAAATGTATATCATGACCAAACCACAAATGTCAAAGTAAAATAACACCGAGCTAAAATATTGATGGTATGTCTTCGGGTTTGCATCAGTCTTAACACTTAACAGTGGTATAAATCATTAAACAATCATCCTATAGCATCATTACAAGAAATCTTGTATAAAATTGTAGTAGTATAGCCAACAAACAGAATATCTATTGTTACAACTTACAATTACAAACAAAACTCTAACTTTAGAACAAAGGAAGTCATAATTGCTAGATAGAATCATAGAAGAACATATAACTCAAAAGGTAAAACAAAACAAATGTCTATAAATTTTAAGAGCAGTACATCTTCTATATGATGCTACATATATAAAAAGAGAAAAGAGCTTCTCGTGTAAACAGGTCAAAGGATCCACCACAACAAAACCATTCGAAGAACCGTGAAGGAGAAATCAAAAATTTTGAATTTAAATTGCTTATATGTTCGAGCTCAGAACTGGAATAGCGACTATGTGAGCGACGACGATTTGCACGAAGATTTGCACGACGGCAACGTGAGTAATCCGACTGGAGGATGACGATTTGGACGTGGGCAAGACGATGATGATTTACTCGTATGAATTGGAACTGGACGACGACAAGAGGACGTGTAGGTGAGCGACGACCTGAGGATGAGAATGTGTTTGAAGTTTGAACGATCGGGACAGAAATATCTAGGACTCCGACTTGTCAAAGAGTTTTAATTTTTTAATTTTGATTTTATTTAAAAAAAATATAAGTTTTAGATACGTTTGTCAAAGCGTGTCTATATATTTATTCAACATTAAGAAATAAAAAAAGCAATAAAATACCTTTAGAGACGCTTATAAAAGCGTCACTAAAACTCATTCTTATTTTTAGAGAGGTTTTTTTTAAAGCGTCTCTAATGCTTTTAGAAACGTTTTCCATACCGTATAATATGTTTGGAAACCCTTCTTTAAAACTCATCTTACCTTCAACTACACTCAATATTTTTGTCAACCAATTCTTTCCCTAAAACATATTTTCAGATACACTTTCAAAACATTCTATGAAGATTCCTTCTCTAAAGCCCCTTTATCTTGTAGTGAGTAAATTACAGATTTCGTCCCTGTGGTTATACAAAAATTTGGATTGGGTCCTTCAAACGAAATAATTACATGTTTAGTTACTGTAGTTTTAGTTTTGTTATGGATTAGGTCCCTCCCTCTAACCTCCTTAACCTTTGATCCGTTTAATCAGGGGCTCTAATTTGGTCATTTTATATTTTCTTTCATTTTCTTTTAAAAATAAAATATTTACATTATATATAATCACACTCATAATATATCCGACTTTTTCCTTGCAGCAACATCCACGAAACCACCATCTCCCTTTCCCCCGCTGGCCCTCGACATCTCCGACCCACTTCCTTTTTTCCGATAAAGCAACAGGTAATCTTTTATGACCACTCTCCTTTCTTCTATTTTCTCGGACGAATCCCCAAGTAACTTTCTTTTGTCACCGACCGATCCATCTCCTCCACCTTGGTTTCCTCTTTGCCACCAGGAGGAGGTGAAACCACCACAACCATTGATCCCCTTTTCAATTTATAATGAGCCCAGGAAACCAACTCCATGTATATATACACACTGTAAAATAAGACAATCTACTTAGGTGTTCTTTGATTTCTTGTTTTGTTGGTGGAGATGAAGTTTGAGAGTTTTTGCCGGAGATAATGAAGATGTGGTGGCCAGTGGGGGCAGTTGACCGGAGATGTGCCGGAGTTCTGGCCGGAGATGATGGAGGTTGGGAGTTGGAAGCTTTTTCCACATTTTCTACTCATCCTTGTTAAAGCAACTACTTTCTTGGTAATGGAGGAGACCCATAACAAAAGTTCTTTGCATTGCAAGCACTACCTTTCACCAATTATCAAAATCAAGAGTCGAGCAAACGAAACAACTAAATTCCAAAGAAAAAAAACAAAAACAAAAGGGATTTCATATATGGATCTGGAAGAAGAACATCATCTTGCTCAATCTGAAAACCTTGCATCTGGAGCTTGAAGGTTTTGAGGTCATTCGATGATTCTGGAAAATATTTTCATCGGAGATATGACTGAAGAGAGTGGAAAGGCAACGGTAAAGGGGAAGAGGCCAGAGATGTGGAGTTGTCGGAGACAGAGAGTGACCGGAGATGGTGGAGTCGACGGTAAAGGAGACAGTAACGATGATTATGTTGTTGTTGTTGTTGACTATGGAGATGGAGATGATGATCATGTCGTTGTTGTTGTTGTTGTTGTTGTTGACGATGGAGATGAAGATGACAATAAGGGATTACAGCGATATTGTGAGTGATTATTGCTACTGTCAAAGAACTCCGACCTCCTCCCCATTACCAACCCCTCCCTCATCTTTTGGTGAAACCTAATTTACTCCTAAAACAATTCCATCGACTAAGGCTATGTTTGACAAACTAGTTGATAAGCTAGCTGATGACTGATAAGCTAGCTGGTAGCTGATAAGATAGCTGATGAAAAAGTGACTTTGGCAAAAACTAGCTTATGAGCATGTAAAATTACCAAAAAAAACATTTATAAAAAATAATCAATTAAAATATTTAAGATTATAATTAAAATAAATTTATAGTAATATAATATATTAATTAATACAAATAAGGTAGTAAATAATATAATATGTTAATTAAAAGAATTTGAATTTTATTATTATATATATTATAAATTTTGAATTTTAAACCAAATTTTAAAAAAAATCTATATTAACTTATGATTTTAAATAACCATTACATATAATATGGAAAAAATAATCAAATAATAACTACAAAAATAATAATAATTGATAACTAAAATATATTGATCAATATTAAAAAAAATTGAAAAAATTATCAACAATTCTAAATAATTAAAAATTAATACAATGTATAAATAAAATTTATTTTATAATTTTCAGATAGTATTTATTAATTAATAATAATAAATTTTAATAATTAATAGTTAATATATAATAATGAATATTAATGAGTTGGAATAATCACAAAAAAACTCCCCATAAGCTATTTCAAATAGCATATCAAAAAGCTAGCTTATGTCCATCCAAACATGTACCCAGAAAATAAGTTAGCTATAAGCTAGCTTATTTTTGCCAAACAATGCCTAAACCATGAAAATCAACTATGGTGAGAGTAAGAAGAAAATGCAGATTTTGGTGGATTCACTGGTGATCAGACTTGAAGGTGAAAAGGATCTGCAGAAGATGCTTGTAGGTGGGGTTGCCGAGATAAAAGGAAGGGAAGGGGCGCCGACAGGGACTTTCGGGAGGGGAAACACAATGAGTTGTATATATAATATTTTTTTTATGTTTTTAATGGAGAAAAAAGGTGAAAGACCAAAATATCCTTCATTTAACAAAGTTAAGTTAATAATTTAAGGCTAGGGACCTAATCCATAATAAAAGGCAAACCACAGTGACTATACATGTAACTATTTCGTTTAAGGGACTCAATCCAAAATTTCTGATAACCACAGGGACAAAATTTATAATTTACTCTTAAAAATTTATTATATTAAATTTGTATATCCAAATAGGCAAAAAGACTAAGGAGGTGTTTGGGATTGCTTATTTAAAACAACTTATGGTTTTTCTTAAAAGTGTTTAATTATCAACTTATGTGTCGACAAAAAAAAGTTTTATAAAAAGTGTTTGAATTAACTTATTGTGGTACCAACACGTAATACTGATAAGTTGTTATTTAAGGGTGTTTGAGATTGGTTATACATGTAAAATAACAAAAAAAGTCATAAGTTGTTTCAAATAACTTGATAAGTCACTATGGACTAACTTATTAAAAACTCCTTATCAGCTTTCCCAAAAAGCTATAAGCACTTTTTTTTTCCAATCCAAACACTAAAAATAGTTTATCAGCTGTGACAAAACACAATAAATCAATAAGTCATTTAAATAAGCAATCCTAAACACCCTCTAAAACAATAAAAAGTAAATCGAGTTTAAAATAATGAATCTTAATTTAAACTAACCAAATCAGAAAATAATATCTTATTTTATTTATTTTCATATTCTTATTGATATGCATATATATATATATATATATATATATATATATATATATTATTTTTAATAGAAAAAAAGACAAAATTAAAAAACAGACAAAAAGACTAAAAATGACAAATACGACAAAAGATAGTTGATAAAATAGTTTATAAACAAATTACGTTTGACAAAAACTAGATAATATGGTAGATTAAAAGTGTAAAATGACCAAAAAAGGACATAATGAAAATTTAGTCAATTACAATATCTTATAATATAATTAAAACAAATCCTTAATAATTTATAATATGTTAATTAATACAAACAAAATAGTAAAGAAAAATTAAATAATATAATATGTTAAATAAAAAAAAGTTGAAATTGACTATTATATATATATATTATAAACTTTGGATTATTTAAAACAAATTTTAGAAAAAAATTATATTAATTTATGATTTTAATGAACCATTTAATATAATATGAATAAAATTAAAATTGATCAAATTCATATATCCTAACTAATTAATAATTTTTTAAAAATATAATCAATAATTAAAGTTAATATTTTATTAAAATCACTTAATACAGTTTCATTACTCTGAAACAGAATAAATATATCTTTAATTTTTATTATAACTTACATAAATATTTTTAAAATTGTTATATTTGCTTTCTGGTAACCAAAAATATTGAAATATATATATATATATATATATATATATATATATATATAGAGAGAGAGAGAGAGAGAGAGAGGTAGAGGGAGAGAAACGTTCAAATTAAAACTCATTTTTCATTGTGTATGTAAGGACAAATCTTAGTCAATCGATCTTTTTTGATCCAACAACTCATATTAAATATAGTTTTTAATTTTAAAATGCTTAGGGGTAAAAATGGAAGAAAATTTAAACATACACCTACCATATTTGACTTTTTATTTTCTTTTTTAATTAAAAACTTTTTACCCAATTAAAGTTTAAAATAAATTATCTTAAAAATTAATAATATTTTAATCAAACAAATTACATCAAAAAAACGAGAGTTTCGTGTTATTCGATATGACATCCATCTCGATATAGTTTTTTTGTCGTTTTAACCGTTTTTTACGTGAAATGTTATGTATGTGTTATATTCATTATGAATATTTATGTACGTTCAAGTAACTGTTTCTTCAGCACCGTAACCCAACACCCATCAAAACGAATCGAGAACCTATCGAGTAATTCTGTTGTGAACCGGGGAACAAAAGAGAGTGCGTCACGTCTCCACATCTTCACAGGTCATTCATGTGTTATTCATCATGAATAATGTATCATTCATGATGAATAATATAACATTTAGGGTGAATAATTCACGATTCATGAATTCGTGTATTATTCGTCATGAATGTTGTGTAATTCATCCTGAACACTATATTATTCATCATGAATAATGAGTGAACGTTCACATTTCTTATTCATACTGAATATGGGACATCCGAGGATGCACATACATATTCATAATGAATTAAACCACATTTCGGTTGTAAATTGGGAAACAAAAGAGAGTGCGTCATGTGTCTACACTTTTACGGGTCATTAATATATTATTCATTATGAATAATGTATCATTCAGGATGAATAATAAACATTCAGGGTGAATAATACACGATTCATGATAAATAATACATGAATCATGGATTCGTGTATTATTCATCCTGAATATTGTATTATTCATACCGAATACTGTATTATTTATCATGAATAGTGAATGAACGTTCATCTTTATTATTCATACTGAATGTGGACACCCGAGGATGTGCATGCATATTCATATTGAATATAACACATATATAGAATTTCACGTAAAAAACGGTTAAAACAAAAAAATCATAAATATTGTATTATTCATCCTGCATACGGAATTATTCATCATGAATAGTGAATGAACGTTCACCTTTATTATTCATACTGAATGTGGACACCTAAAGACGTGCATGCATATTAATAATGAATATAACACATATATAGAATTTCACGTAAAAATGGTTAAAACGAAAAAAAAAACTATATCGAGATGGATGTTATATCGAAGAGCACGAAATTCTCGTTTTTTTGATGTAATTTGTTTGATTCAAATATTAATTCAATTTTTAAGATAAATTATTTTAAAGTTTAAGGGAATAAATTTTTTAATTAAAAATAAAAATAAAAAGTCAAAGAAGGTAGGAGTTGATTCAAAATTACAATTTTGTCCTTAATCACTTCCCAATTAACCTTATTATGTATTAACCATTGATTAGTTACTAAGTTTTGATCAATGTTTAAGATTTGTTCTCATATGCACTATGAAAGATGAGTTTTCATTTGAATCCACCCCTATATATATAGGGGTTAAATCATGTGCGAACAAAAAAACATTGAGAACCGTGAGAACCGATCTAAACCGTAATTTGGTTTTGATCGTACGATTTTGATTAAAAGTTGATTCACTTTCAGTTTATTTCAAATTTGACTTTGCCTTTAATGATCATAGATTAAAATTAATTAATGGTTTAGATCGGTTTTCACGGTTCTCAACATATTTTTGGTTGTCATTTGATTATCGTCCTATATATATATATATATAGAGAGAGAGAGAGAGAGAGAGAGGAGTTGTATGGGTATCATCATGTAAATGAGTTGTATTTGAACACCCCTCTCTATATATGTATATATATAACTCATATGATTAATAATAATTCTAAATAACTAATATTAATATATAATACATATTATTTAGTAGTTTTTAATTACTATTTATTAATACTAGAAGCGTAATCGCGCAATGCAGCGGGATATTTCACGATTTTAATGTTTCATTTTATTTTTTTGTCGATTTAAAGTACGATTTTGGATGTTTTTGAGAAAGTGATAATGTTTTTTTATAAATTTGTTTAATTTAGGCTTAATAATATAATATTTTTTATATAAAAAAATTAAGTATTTTTTTAGAATTCAATGATTATCTTATATATTTTAATAACATCTAGAAAAAATAACCAATTATATATTTAATAATATAATTAAAACAAAATTATAGTAATATAATATATTAATTAATAGTGATACATGAAAATGTCTGCATAAAAGAAAGACCCATGCACATACCAAATTGGTGGGTGTTAGAAGTCTGCAGTAATAATATATATCTTGTGCTTTGATACTTGTAAATTAAGAGATTTTTAAAAATCTTGCATAAAATGATGGTACCTTGTGCCTAATAATTTGTATTTAAGAGTTTTTTTATTCGTGCTTTATAATATAGTATAGATTAGTAATAACTAGTTTTTATTAATATTTGTATATTTGTTTACGATTAATAATAGTAACAAATAACAATTAACATTTATCGGGGTGATAAATAGAAAAATTGACAAAACGTTCCTAAAATGCTTCTCCAATCCACGTTTTAATAAGCTAACTTTTTATTTCCATTCAAACATGTATTCAAAAAATAAATTAGTTTATGTTTGCCAAACAATGTCTAAATCGACTCCTAATTTAACTGAGTTAACGAATTTATTTTAACGACATTAGTCATTAGAACCATAATCAAGACAAAATAAATATCATAAGAACCAAAATCATAATAAACATATAGAGTTTACTAGAAAAAACATCAAAACAATGCAACAAAATCCATAATTCACTCCATTATTTATTAGAACATTGAATATTATTATAACTTAAAATATACCCTCCTCCTCTGTAATTAATGTCATCAACTACCTTCTCCTATAAAAACCCAACCCCACCCCTCCACTATTTTCTTAGTACATCAACAAATCTTGCCATTTAGGTCTCTCGATATGGAGATTCAACTTCTCTTTGCTCTTTTCTTAGTCTGCAACTTCGTACATGGTAGTAATTTAATTCCAAAATATATAATATATATATAGGTCGTTCAAATGCAACCTATTTACATGATACAATTAATGCAACCCTCATCTACCACTCATTTTATTTTCACATTTTTAATCAAAAAAGAAAAAAAACTGAAAATAAAATGAGTGGTAGATATAGGGGTTGCATTAGTTGCAGAATATAAAGCGGTTTTATATATGTTTATTAATCAAGGATTTTGCAGGCGTTCACTCATCGGTTTTCACAATAAAAAATAACTGTCCTTATAGCATCGCACCAGCAACTTTAACCGGCAAAGGAGAGTCAGTATTAACAGGATTCGAACTGGCACCCCAAGCCTCAAACACCATTGACATACCGGTCCCATGGTCTGGACGAGTCTGGGCTCGGTTCGGCTGTTCAAATGATGGCGGAAAGTTCCATTGTAATAGCGGAGATTGCGGTTCTGGTCAAGTAGGATGCAATTGTGGTGGTGCAGCCCCACCTGCAACCCTTGTTGAGTTTACTTTAGGTCAAAAGGACTTCTACGACGTTAGCCTTGTTGATGGGTTCAATTTACCAGTTTCGGTGGTTCCACAAGGCGGTGCTGGTTGTCCAACCACCGATTGTCCGGTTGATATTAACGCGCAGTGCATGCCTGAGCTTGCTGTCAAGGATGCATCTGGTGGAACAATTGGGTGTAAAAGTGCTTGTGTCGCGTTTAACAAACCGGAATATTGTTGCACCGGCGATCATAGTTCACCGGAAACATGCCCGCCGACGAACTATTCGGAGTTTTTCAAGAATCTTTGCCCCAAGGCTTATAGCTATGCGTATGATGACAAAACAAGCACTTTTACATGTGATAAGGGGGCTAATTATCTCATTACATTTTGCCCATGATAATTTTTTAGCGGAAATTGTTAGTATATATTTGAGTGATGAAAATAGAATTTATTGGCATATATTTTCCACGTTAATTGCGTAATATAAATTGTTTTATAATTCACCATAACAAAATGGGATTTTTTTTTTCTCTTTCAGGCATATGCGTTTTAATATATCAGAATACTTAATGGAACTTAAATCACTTAATATATATATATATATATATATATATATATATATATATATATATATATATATTAGCAGTGTACCCATGCAATGCATCGGGGTGAGCAATTGTAAATGGAAATAAAAAATTAATGTAATAGCTTATCAGAAAAAAAAAGATATGTATGGAGTAAATCATATATTTATAATTTATGTAGCATTAGTAGTGATAAACGCATAACTTGAGTTTTTTCAATCATGAAACATTGAGAAATTATATTAAAGTAATCGTTAAATGTATATTTGAATTTTAAAAACATGTAATAATCAACGATATCTAACGAATGATAATATTTTTTCAAAATACTGAAATATAGAATAGGTAAAAATAACAAATATAATGTTGGATAGTATTATTTTGTATCTAAACGTATATATAGGTTCATTATTAGTTAGTTTTATAGAATTCAAAAGACTTTAAAAACTTGTATACATGAAGAAAATACATGTACTATCATAATTAAAGAAATATGTTAATTTGAGCAAGTAAATAACTTTTCTTTTTTTGGAGAAACCCCAAATGGAAGGGAAAAAACTTGAATATGAAAGGTGGTGAAAAAGTAAAGTTTGAATTTTTTTCAAATGAGTTGTACCTTATGCATACTAAGTTGTGATTAAGAGATTTTTGAAATGTATGCATAAAATGGTAGTACCTTATGTTTTATAAGTAGTAATTAAGAGTTTTTTATTCCATCTTTATAATATAGTATAGATATATATATATATATATATATATATCAAAAACTGATATTTTATTTAAAAAATTTTACCACAAATTGTTAGAACGACCATTTAACAAGTTTTATCTATAAAAACTATATATGTTTGACAAACTAGTTCATGATCGGCTAATTATATTTAACAAAAATTAGCTGATAAACTAGTTAAAAATGTAAAATAATTAAAAAAGACATGTTAGAAATTAATTAATCAATTTTAACATTATATAATATAATTAAAAAAAATTTCCAATAACATAATATATCAATTAAAAAACACCAGGTAGTAAAAAATATAATACTGTAATATATTAATTTATATAACTTTAATTTGGTTATTAATTAGTAATTTCTTATACCTATAAATGTGATTTTGTGTAATTAAATACGAATTTTAAATTTTTTTAATTAATTGATGATTTAAATAATCATTACACTAATAAAATAAAATTTATTAACTGTATACATCTTAATTAATTAATAATTGTTTAAAGAATAATTTTAAAATTATTTGTTAAAATTTTATTATTTATGAAAGAGAAGAAATATAACTTTAATTTTTATATAAACTAAAAAACATATTTTTTATATTTAATTTTGATATATATACTAATCAATTAAATATTAATAATAATATCTAATGTGATTAATAGTAATTCAAAATAATAAATATTAGTTGAAAATTTAGAACTAGCGTTAAATAATAATTTATATTTAATAATTTAATAATGTAATTAATAATTAATTTAAATATTAAATAACAAAATTAATAGTTTAATATTAAAAAATAAATTATAATTTAATATTAAATAATAATACTAGTAAATTAATACTATTTAATTATTCATATGAATTCATAATTAAAAAGTAATATTAACTAATACTCCTTCGTCCTTAAAATAAATATTTACAATTTAAAATAAATATTTACAATGAAAAAAGGCAATAACTTTTTGAATGTGTAATTATCATAACATTTTTAACTTAACAAAATGAAAATTTACCTTAATTATATAGAGAGAATTTTCTGCGTCTCATAATTAAGGGTATAATAGAATAGTTAGACATTTAATTTTAAAAAGTTGACACTAATTTTCGGACAAACTAAAATAGTCATGTATATGTCATGCTCATACTTGTAATGATCAAATGATTCGATTAGATGCGAAAACTGGTTTAAGGTTACCCTATTTATGTAGATCGTGATGTGTTTTCAGGAAAAGAAGGTATAAGTTTGTTATTTCTCAAAAGAGTTATGTAGATTTGTAACATCGTTATGCCTTTTTTTCTCTTAGTCTACCAAATATTAACGAGCAAAATGAAATTCTCGTAAATATGTAATAAAAAAATATCTCTTGTATGGTACATTAATTAAAGATATCATAATTACTTTAAAAACTCAAATTGTATCATCTTTCGTCGAATAATTATTAAGGATCTTAACCGTCATATTTCAAGCATAATGCGTACAAATTCTCGTTCTACAAAGATGTAAACTGCTATTTAGGGTTATTAACCCTTTTTTCCTTTAACATATATATATATGTATGATCAATTAAACCAATTGTATGAATAAAGAAAATTGTATATTTTTTTAAGAATGTTTATAAAGGATGAAAATCGTTTGAATATTTCGAACCATTTATAAAAGCTTTGGGGTTATCAAAGGTGTTTTAGGCATTAAATTGCTTAATCACTACGAAGGGGGGAGGGTCGAGTGAATTAAGTTGCATCAGTGTAATGGCCTAATCATTAAGTTGCTTTGTGGTTGAGCAAAATTTTTTTTTATCTCCTTAACATCCACAATGGTTGTTGTTTTATTAGGTTCTTCGAGAGTGACTTAATTGCTACAGGAACTCACTGAACGATTCTTATGTTATAAATGTGTCACTTATATGTTTTTATTAGTTTATATAAATTTTTATTTTATTTTAATAAGTTTAATTTATAAAAAAAATGATTGTGAAAAGTATATGAGACCTATAAAAATTTGAGAAAAAGTTTTTTAATTAATAGTGGAGTTTTAGTCTTTTAATTAGAGCATCTACAAATGAAGTAATTTTATTGAGATTCTATTATGGGACGAATGTTCTTGTCTGGTTATAGGTGTTAAATGCATAAACAAGAATCCAGATTCTCGTCTACGTTGTTATTTTTTAAAACATTTTTTTAGTAATTCTATAAAACTGTTGTAGGATAAATGTGTCATCGTCTAAAGAATATGATGATAAAGATAAAGATAGAGATAAGTATATCAGAATTAGATTAGAACTGGAATATCTCATAACTATATACTTGTAACTCATCCCTATTTAAAGGACATTTGATTAATGAGAATTACAGATTCATTCTCTCCGTATATTGTTGTTCTATTATGCTTTTCCTTTAACACGTTATCAGCACGTACGCTCCTTAGAACAAAGTGATCGTGAAATCAAGTTACACTTCGATATTTGAGGTAACTTTTATATATTTTAGCTATACAACATTACCATATTATGTTTTATGTTATGAACAAATATGACGAGTTCAAAAAATCATGTTTTTTTTATTATATGTTTAAATTATAAACATTATCCGACTATGTTTTATGTTATAAATGTAAAATATGATTTGTAAAATATCATGAAATTTTAATTCACGGGTTGTTTTTCTGCTTTATAGAATATGATTATAAAAATAATTTGTTAATATTTTTATGACAATAATCAAATATGATGATAAATATATACTTGTTTTTCTGTTGTTGTTGTTGTTGTTGTTGTTGTTGTTTTGTTGTTATTTTTTTTTTATAATTCATATGTCATTAAAGATGTTATATACTATTATATTACTTTAAATACCCGAATTATTCGATGGTAAGACGTGAACAACAATACAAATATTTTTATAAATATAAAACAATTAAAAAAATGACTTTTTCATAATAAATAGAGTTGATTAAGGTTTTGTTAATTATTAACGTATGGGAATATAATTTTTTTAATGGATGATAATAAATATTTTTATTCTTTTTTATTAATGTTGTTGAATCTTTAATAGAAAACTCTTTCATTTTACTAATTAATCGATTTAAAAAAAATTGGATGAATATTTATGTACTTTTGTAATTATTTTAGTTCTTTTAGCAAGAAAAAAGTTGACACATGTCTCTTACCTAATTACAAAATTATTTTTAAATTTTAAATTATATTTTTATTAATTATGCAGTGTATGTTTATCTATGGTGTTAAAATTTAGTATCTCTCATTCTATGTTTCTCATTATTATTATTATTATATATATCACTTGTATTTGGACAAGTTCATTAAATGTTTAGGTCAATATTTAATTGATTTCTCTCAATATTTGTTCATTTAGTTATGAATTTAATTTCCTTTTTAAATTGATTTATTCAAATAATTTTAAATCATTACCTTACATTAATTTTGATTCAACACATTTTAATTTCATGTGGCTATGATAGTTTTTACGGATATGATAGTATTTATCGTTTTAAACAAATATTAAGGGTAGAGGGGAGTGGGTTAGGGATGAATGGAGGTGAAAATGGGACTGAAGGCATGTTCCGCGAGGGAGGGAAGTAGGTGAACTAGAAGCGCTTTTGGGAGAGATTCAATCTAAGAGTCCTAGAAGGGGTGGCAAAGATAGGATAGCGTGGTTGTGGGACACCCAAGACGGTTACTCGGTGAAAAAAATGAGGGAGATTTTGGAGGATAAGAGAGCGGGTGGATCGAGTGTACGGACGAAAACAAAATGGGTCACGAGTGTTCCAAAAAAGATAAGTGTGTTTCTTTGGAGAGCAAGATTAGGGAGATTACCAACAAGGGAAGTATTGGAAAAAATGGGAATCGAGTTGGAATCATTATTGTGTCCACGATGTGGTCAAACTATCGAGACGATCACTCATGCTTTATTTAATTGCGAAGAGGTAAGATGTTTTTGGCTACAATTGGGACGATGGTGGAACGCAAATCTAACGGCGGTTAATTCGATCACAGAACTCTTGGAGATGGGGAATCAATTGAATTTGAACTCATCGGCTTTGAAACGGTGGACGGCGGTCGTGGGATGTTTCGTATATTTCATTTGGACACATCGCAATAAGGTGATTTTTAAGAAGGAACAAGGAAAAATATCGGATCAATTCTTCATGGCGCAACTACGAACCTTTGAGTGGATTAGAGGTTGCAATCAAGAGCTCGTTTTTGACTTAACTTCATGGCTCATGGCCCCTCGGCTTTAACAACGGTGGAACAGTCGAGGCATGGGCTGTTCGATGTGAAGCGGACAGATCCGTTGCTAGTAGGTGGAAGGCGCGGAAGATTGACATTATCGGGTAGACTCATGGAAATGGCGATGGCTACTCGTGGAAGATTGCACAATCCCAATGGCGAGTTTTGAAAACTTGTGGAGTTTTGCGTCGAAAGGCTACTGCGAGTCAGCCATGGAAGCTCGCGGAGTGGTTGTATCGGTTAACCAATCGGGCTTTTGCAGTCTTTCGACTATTGTGCTTGTTTGCTTCTCGCAAACGTCACTGCCGGTGGATGTTTCTGTAGTGGGTTACCGAGATCGACACCTTTTGGTTTGGCTTGATTGGCGGTGTTTTGTTGGATTATGTCTGGTCCGTTCTGTTATTGTACTTTGGTAAATTGTAATTGGTTGGTATGGTAATATATGCGTTTTTGTTGCCGTTCAAAAAAAAATGTATATCCAGTTAGTTCACAATATTTATATATATAGATAGTTAATATAGATGTTCATCTTAATATTCATATATTTAGATGGTTATCCAATTAGTTTACAATATTATTTATTTATTTATTTGTTTATGTTAATATTCAAATGTTTATCCTAATTAATAATTGTTATAATTCAAACATTTATCTTGATTGTGAGTTCCTATTCATAATTTTAGACTATATAATTAAATTTTGAAAGTTACACTTCTAACCCCATATATTTTGGTCTTTACCAAAAGCTTTAAAAATACTATTAAGGTATTAAAATATTAAAATTGGCTTCATATGCCAAACTCATAGTCATTTTGGTCTCATGCCAAATTTCTATAATTAATAATGTTATATTTAAATGAAATGAATCACAAAATATCGACTGAATTTTGTCAAACGGGTGTAAACAGCCCTAAGGTTTGTAGGGATTTAAGAAATCAATGTGACTCCCCTACTACCTAGAAATCCAATAGATTGAGTGATTTCTTTTTCACAAATTGAAATATTGATGAAGTATTATCAATAAAATTAAAGCATACAAAAATCCAATATTATTATGATAATGAAATTTCATAACCAAAATCTATTTCCTTATAAAAAAGAAAATCATATATTATCCTTTATATATGTAAATGGTTGAAACAACTCATCCCAAAATCAACGTCGTAAACTCAAAAGAATCTGAGTATCATAAATGAGTACATAAACCTCCTTTTGAAAAGGTACAAGAAAATGCCTAAAGTCCATCAACTCTTCATTGACTCTAAAACCAACCTCTTGAAAAGGTACAAACAAATACCCTCATGTTCTGAGACGACATATAAATCCTAAGTTTCATAGGATACCTTTACTAGAAACCCCCCAAAGAAATGTGGGATGTTCCGAAAGGGATAATCGGGAGTACTTATGAATATGTACTTCCCGAACTAATCGTACAGTGGAATGAAACTCACTTACTCGATTACAAAAAGGTAATTGATTTCAACAAAGAAATGTTATATCCAAAACGCGTCTCAATCTCTGTGGCAAGGAACTCACAGAAGATGACATGATTCCTAATATTATTTCCACTTTTCATATATAAGTAAATATTAATGAACCAATATAAGTTGAAATGTAACCTTTAGACAAACTCATCAACCTACTGCAAGTGGTAGAGAGACATAACAAGGTTCTTTCGAATAACACCACATATGTCGGGATAAAGAAAATTCCCGATATCAATAATGAAAGTGTTAGAGGTGGAAACAACTCAAAAAGATTGTGAGTTAAAAACAATTTCACACATGTGACATTTCTGCACCATGTGGACGAGACCCTAGAAAGGGTCAGGGTCTTGGTAAGAGTCAGGAAGGAATGGACAATCAAATAAAAAATGCACTAAAAAGTGTTTCTATAAAAAAGGAAACGCGTTGAAAATTAACTATAACATATTAATTTAATATTGATTAAGCATATGTTTATTTGAAATTAATTTGAAGTACCAAAATTAATTTCTTTGCTAAAGTAAAATCGAATATGTAACCATTATAGATGTAAAGAAATACATCAAAACAAATACAAAAAAATTCAATATTCTCCGTTCCGTATAGGAATGTATCGAGGAGAATTGATTTTTTTTGACCTATCACACAATCGAAAAAAAAGATAGACTAATACTTGTTTTATAATACATCCAACCAAATTACTTAGACGATGGACTGTCACTCTCTTGTTGGTACAAGATTAAAAGGAACCTTGTAAATATATTCGTATCAAATGGAAATGGAAATGAGCATATATACATAAGTTCTAATGAATATGAAAGTAAACATATATCATGGAAACTAATGTGTCAAACTAGTAGATTATTGGGTCATGGAAGCTCGACAAAGAGGTATGAGTTTCACTCGGGCAAGACTCCGAATCATATTTTGTCACTAATAAAGAACTTTTGGGGGCAATAACACTTATATGTTTCGGCATGACCATGTGGGACACCGTAGTTATGACATAGTGATCTGTGTATTGTCAAATACATAGACACATTCTCTTTCGAGTGAAAGGCAATATGAGGCAAATTGCAACTGTTGACTTCTACAACATATGAAACAACATTGCCATCATAATATGCCCTCTCGAATACCTAAAACTTTTGTATATACCCTAATCCTTAGCCAAGACAAAAATGAGATCATCCTAAATCTAAGGACATAATACAAAAATATTCCATTGTTACAATGAATACAAGGTGATATTTATGGACATAAACATCCAGAATGCGGGCCATTAAAGTACTTTATGGTTCTGGTTTCGACACGATGAATGCATGTCGTATTATTGTCCACATGAAATACTGCACTCCTAGCACTAGCTATACGTTTAAGGTCTCACCACCCTGATTATTTCATCAAGTCTACATGACTTTGAATGCTGGAGAATTTACATCATAAGGATTTGATGTTAATTGCATATGTATTAGGATCAATGTAGAGTTTCCTATACCCCATGTGTATATATAAAATGGTCTCATAGAAATTGTTATTAAAAGAATATGATGACATATAGGGTATTAGTAATGCGCACCAATTTACCCACATCTACCTGGGATTATGCAATTATTATATGCAGTTTTTTTTTTCGTTTTTAGACCCACTGCTTGCTAACCAGCCTCACGCGTACCAGTTGGTAACTGAAAATAAGCCTGATAGTTTACATTTACGCATGTTTGGTTCTGTAGTATATGTGCCAATTGCGCCCCCACAGCGCATCGAAATGGGTCCTTAAAGACGACTTGGTATATGTTGGATATGAATCCCCAACAATTATTCGCTAATTAGAATATTTGACTAGTGATCTCTTTACCACTAGATTTGCGGGTTGTCACTTTCATGAGACAGTATTCCCGTCGTTAGGGGGAGATAGGAAAAATGATTTTCCATGAGAACGACAGGAAGTGTCATTGAATATTCCCACTCTGTCTCATTTTGATCCCCAAAACTTCACTACGTAATGTTGAAGTCAAACGAATCAGACTCGATACCTGATACGTTTTATGTTATTCCAAAAGTGACAAGATCACATATACGAGCTGCAAATATACTCGCAAGGTTAAAAAGTCCCCAACAGGGGGACAACGCCGTTGGAAAGTGCGTTGCAATCACACATAGTGGAGGTGTGGTTGAGGTCGTAGCTACCAAATGGAAGTGGTGGAAGCTACTTGGTTTGATAGATACTATTCTAAAGGAAGAGAATAGTGAGGCACATCCATTTATCATCAATAGACAAAACTCTCATGAGATTATCTCTAATTATAATTATGTTCATGAATCATCACTGGAGGACGCTCCGAAGTTAATATTGATTCTAGAGATGAATAATAATCTCAAATGAACTATGAGAGTACATATGAGTCAATGGACAGATCATATATAATCATTGATGATTTATTCGCATATACAATGGCTCATAAAATGATCGAGCACGACGACATCGAACCAGGATCAGTTGAATAATATCAACAAAGAGCATATTGGCCTAAATGTAAAGAAACAATCCAGAAAGAATTCTATTCTTTGACAAAGGATAGGGTATTTGGTCAGGTAGTGCTAACCTACCAAGTGTAAAGCCCGTAGGACATAACTGAGTCTTTGTCAGAAAGCGTAACGAGAATAATGAAGTCCTAATATGTAAGGCTCTCCTTTGGCGCAAGGTTTCTCATAACGCCCTGGATTGACCATGAGAAGACTTACTCTCTCGTGATGGACGTTATAACGTTCTGCTAATTAATTAACCTAATAGTTTCCGAAGGACTGGAAATGTAGATCATGAATGTGGTTACCACATATCTCTACGGGGATCTAGATTTAGAGATATATAAAAGTACTTGATGATACTACATTACCAAAATCAAGTAACTCTAAACCACGAAATGCGTTTGCAATAAAATTAAAATGCCCACTTTATAGATTAAAGCAATCTAAGCGGATGTGGTATACCCGCCTAATGGAATACTTGACTGGGAAATGATATATAAGAACGATGAACTGTTCTCTTGCGTATTTATTATGGAAAACAAGTTCCAGATTTTCAAAGTAGCTCTATATGTCAATGTTATGAACATAATAGGCACTCTTGATGAAATGAGAGGAACCACAAGCTACTTGAAATCTGATTTTGAGAGGAAAGATCTTGGGAAGACTTGGTTTTGTCTAGATATTTGAGCTAGGACACCGAGTTTGTGAAATATTAATTCACCGATCGCATATGTCCAGAAAATAATCAGGCAATTTAATATGGACAAAGGGAATCCGGTTAGCACTCCCATGATCGGTCGAAGTGTCGGATATAAGGAAAGATCCATTTCGTCTAAAGGATGATGACGAAAAATGCTGGGAGTTAGAATTCCCTATCTAAGTACAATATGCGCATTATCGTACTTAACATAATACACTTGACTATATATTGTATTTCTCAGTGAACTTGTTAGCTAGATTTAGCTCAGCGCTAACGCAAAGTCATTGGAATGATATCAAATTAATCTTTTGGAACCATTGACATGGGTATATACTTTCCCTATAGAAAGAAAAATGGGATTGATAATGGAACTTCAATACCTACTTAGAATGTAAGCAGCAAAAGTACTAACTCTTATAAAAAAAACACCAAACAATGTCTTGGTATGTGTTTGCTGATATTAGGTATCTGTCTGACCCATACAAAGGTTGTTCCCAAACTGGATAAAGAATTACCACAAGGAACACGTCGATTGCTTGGAAGTAAACTAAGCAATCCTTTGTAACTACCTCCTTGAACTAATCCAAGAATATTACTCTCCATGAGATAATAAAATAATGTATATGATTAAGGACTGTCATTACATATATTAGAGGAGTTAGTAATTTTGGGTTCAACCAGTATCCTACTTGCATATATGGAAATAATGCATCATGTATCGAAGAAATGAACATAAGATACATCAGGGGTAATAACACAAAGCATATTCTGCTTAAGTTTCTATACAATCAACAATAAAAGACTCTCCTTTAGATTCAAGTGAATCAAGTAAGGTGTCGAAAGAATGTGACATATTTTACCAAGTCATTACCTAAAACCATATATTGGGAAACGTGTAGAAAGTAAATGGAAATGCTTTACAAACTCTCTTGATTAATGCACGAATCAGGGGGAGTAGTAGACAAAAGGGGGAGTCTACTATATATTTGATATTGGTATGTTGTGCTCTTTCCTTCAACCAAGGTTTTATTTTTCCCATTGGGTTTTGTTCCTTGGTGTAAGGTTTTAGTGAGACAACTGTTTATATACCATCATGCTTTCCTAATTCTCAAGATTAAAGTATGAATCTAAGAGAAAACTAGACTGAAGGATAAGTCTATGTATTGCAAAGAAGCTGGTGCGTTGTACTCTTTCCTTCGTCATATTTTTATTTTTTCCCACTGGGTTTTATTTTGGCGTAAGGTTTTAATGAGACAACAACTGTGCACCGCCACTCCTTTAACTCGGCACAAGGGGGAGTGTGGTAGGATAAATGTGCCATCGTCTAAAGGATATGATGATAGAGACAAAGATAGAGATAGAGATAAGTATATCAGAATTAGATTAGAACTGGAATATCTCATAACTATCTACTTGTAACTCATCCCTATTTAAAGGGCATTTGATTAATGAGAATTACAGATTCATTCTCTCCGTATATTGTTGTTCTATTATACTTTTCCTTTAACAAAAACGTATTTATAAAATATATATAAGTTAGAAGAGACTAAATCAAATGAGAACTATAAAAATATTACAAACCCAAGAGTATGATTTAAAAATATATTTTTTTTCATCAAATGCTAGGATTAAAGATATTACTCGACATATGTTTGTTTCGTGATAGTTTCACCATGTGAATATTTTTTACATGAAATTTTCGTTTCACTAAGTGAACCAAAAAAAGTTTCACATGTAAATTTATCACCATGTGAACACAAACATATGTAAAACAATATCTTAAATCATATCTTTCGATGAAAAAAATCGTGTAAAGAATATTTTTATATCAGTTCTCACGGATTTGTAACATTTTTGTGCTTCTCATTTCATTATCGTCGTCCTAATTAGAATTGGTAAAAAAAATATAAGTTAATAATTAATAAGTATATTTACTTAATTATTTTGTTACATTTTACGTTTTCTTTCTATTTTTATACAATTTTTTTTATTTTTTAAATAAATTTTGGAGTAAATTACAGATTTGATCTCTGAGGTTTGTCACTTTTTTTTACGAAATTGGTCATTTATCTTCATTTATTAGAAAAGAACCTTTCTGCTATGCAATTTGTCTTGGATTTGGTCATTCGAACAAACGGTTGTCCATTGTGTCGTAAATATGTAGACCCCAAAATCTGTAAAGAGCGATTAAATTAAATTTTTTGTTTAAACACTAAAGTCAGTATAACTTCTCCCGAAACATTTCTTTATACTTACATACAAGGATACAACAAAGTCAAAGTCAACGACTTAGAATCTAAATCTAGACAAAGCTAGATTAAGGCCCTGTTTGTTTTATTAGTTTCAGCTCTTAATTCCTTCTTTTGTCTGAATCGGCCAGACATTGAGGAATTCAGAGTGTTTGTTTTTTTATAAATTTCAGAGGCTCTAATATCTAAATAACATCTAAATAAAAAAGTGATGCCTCAACCTCTTATTCGCTTAGAGGTACGCCTCCTTCTCATATCACGCCTCCATACCTCTCTATTGATTCCATCCTCTCTAATCTCCATCGATTCCATCCTATCCACGACTCCGTCAATCCATCGACTCCGGCGTCCCTTGTTCTCGTCCCCTCATCGATTCCATCCTCTCCACGACTCCGTCAATTCATCCGATGTTTTAATCAGGTACCTCATCTCGTCCACTGTTCTCGTCCTTTCCATCGCTGCTTGTTGTTGTGAGAACTAAGAAGAGACAGCAGCTGGTTGTTGTTGCTGCTGTTGTGTTTAATTTTGCCATGGAAATGAAATGGACAACCCTAATTTGGGCACGGCAGGAGCTTCTTGCAGCTGCTGCTGATGGCTTTGCAGGAGATACCCTAGAAAAATTTTGCCTTGCATAAGTGAGGATATTTAAGGTACAAATAATTAGGTACACTCAAACTACTCTAGATATGGGTTTCTTTTAATTTTCCATTTTTTTACTGAACTTTTGGTTCAAATATTTGGAAGAAAAAAGTAGTATCTGAACTTTTGGTATCCCTTCGTCTTTGAAGCCTCATTCACTATACCTCATCTTCCTAAAGCAATGGATGTTCTTAAGCAGAGGCCCCCATGAATTAATTTTTTGTTGGATTTTGATTTTTTATTTGATGTTCTAAGCAGAGGGCCCTCAAATATTTGATGTTCTTAAGCAATGGAAATGGGGTTTAATCAAAATTTCATTTTTTGTTGGATTTTATCTCTGAATTTGACTTGAAAATTGAATTTATGAAGTAGGTAGTTTCATATGATCTTGTTTCTTGGTTTTTATAATTTTATTGATAGGGGTTTCTTAAAAAAATGGATATTTATTTATGCTTTCTTTATCCTCAATATCTCCATCTGAATCACCTTTAAAATGGTCGTTCATTTAGTTCAGTGTATGTATTGTTTGTAAATTTTTTTGAATATTGTAAATTGTTTGTAAAATGGTTGTTCATGCAGCTGCAGGAATAGCATAAATGTATGTATTGCTTGTAAATTGTTTTGAATCTTGTTATCAAATTATTGATTTGGGATTGAAAGAAAGCTCATTTAGGACTTGAATGTAAAGAGTGATTGATTTTCGTTATTATGAAACATTCAGTTTGTTCGAATCATACTTTGGTAGGATTTGGATGTTTGTGTTTAATCTAATATTTGTGTTTATGATTTTCTTGAATCAAATGGTAGTATAATTTAATTAAAAAGAATTGATTCAGAATTCAGATGTTTATCTGTTTAGAAAAACAAACAGTCTTATTGTTTCAGATTTCAGACTTCAGCACACCTCTTAAAAATCAGAAGTGAAATCAGGCTTCAAATTTCAACACCTCTTAAAAAACAAACGCCACCTAAGACATGTGTTACTTTAACTCTTACTGAAAGCCGCTATATCCAACAATAGAAAAATGTCCCAAAGATTTAAGTCCTTCATGAGTCTCTAACTAGCATTCGACTTCGCTCAAGTGTCGCTAATACCGCATCCACGAGTACTTGGTTCACATGCCGATAAGAAAAAGTGTTAGACTTAAAGCCTAGTGAGTTCAGACAGTTTTCATCATAATTATAAAACGATAAAACTGAAAGACTGCTTATTTAAATCATGATTTCTCAAATTAAACGTCTTTATCATTAAAGAAACATCTTTCCAAAATCCACCATTCTAATGATGAAAACTCAATAACCCAAACACCCATTTTAACTAGAAACTAAAAACTAATACTTACACTAAACATGAATAATTTTGGTATTCAAATATCGGAAATATGGATAAATCTCAAGTACCCAAAACAACAAAATATGAATAATATGCAACATTCTAAACATCTAACCATGGGTATATTCCGTACCCAAAAAACAGCACCAAAAACATGGATAAAATCATATCCAAAACACACCTTTCGATGATGAGAGAGACCTGATCCTATTGAATGTTACGGAACACAAAATTAGCCACAAATCTATGTTAATGAGCTTCACTATGGATCAATGGTCATCAAGTTCAACCACGTAAGATCTATACCTTACTTGGGACCCCCGATGATCATAGATATGCTCGTTCACCAGAAATTACACTATATTGTCAATAGCTGATGTTTGACTCCATGAGCCGCACCAAAATGCCCTAATGACCCAATGTGTGTTTGGGTAAAATTTCACAAGTCACTATCGACGCAAGGAAACCAAACGTATCCAATCTAAGGACCATTCTTTTATTAAGACAAGGTTCTGATGATCACACACATCGAGAGTCATGGTCGTCTCTCATGAAAACGGTCGAGAGTTTCTCACGTCCACGACCAGAAGAAACCCCTCGATAGACTTATATCTTATGACCTCTATAACGTAACTAACGATTACTTATCATTTATTACATAGGACCGTTTTTCCTTTATGAATCCTTTATTACAGGTTTAAAGCACATAATGGCCAACGGATATAACAGACGAACGCCATCAAAATCAATCATTGTCAAGACCGTTGAACATTTAATGCTCATTTAAGACGACCAAAAGCTATATGTACAAGGCCTGAAGAGCCATTCGGGACAACTGAACTCATCGTACCTACACAGCGCTTAAGAACCTTCAACTAAATTCCTCTCAAGTAATAACTCTCGACGAAGTGTTCCATCACACGACGAACAACATAAACTTATGATTTACTTACTTTTCATTGTAATATATAGTCATTTCTACATTCAATCACTCCTTCTAAAGGACGATGTCCCTGTTGGACGTCCATAGTGCAATTGACGATCTCTGCTATCATCCGCGGTTTTTATCCTCAACGGGGTTTTCCGCATCACCAAGTTCCCTGTCTCTTATTTACTTTTATTATCTGCTATACAATTTGTCGATCGATCGCTTACTTTAGTTGTTTAAGCTCCACACCGACCTTAGATATTCCTTTGGACATTTTTGGCATTAACAGTTCGGCGCCCACCGTGGGGCCCTAGATAGAGTAAAATCCTCGACAAAGAGTGCGACTTATTAACAGTTTCAGTAAAACTTTTTTGACTAGCAGGATCATGGAAGTTCAGGGAACTCAAGCCCATATCATTGCTCAAATGCGTATGAAACTTGATGCTGGTCGCAATTGTATTAACGCTCTGGATAAGAAAAATCGCAGAGCGACTGAAGAACTCTCAGCAATGAGGAATCAAAATGTAGGAACCAGTTTGGGCCTCAGTATGGTCCAAGACCACCTTTTTACATGCCTTTTGCAGGTGTTCAACCGCCACTGCCTCCATACCCCATGCCGACGCAAGGTATTGGAGCAGTTAGTGGAGTCGCCACTTTCTCTATCCTGACAATTCCGACAATGCCACCACCGACAACAGTGTTTCCATCAATGTCTGTGCCTTACATGCACACACCAATTAATGGTGACGCTGGAGAGACATCGCAGCGCAATGGTTTTTTCCTAATGCAGGTGTAACATCTCAAGACTCTGCATTCGTGCCAGTCTTTCTCCCGACCATCATGGCTTCAATCTGGATGATCTTGTTGCACGACGATTGAAGCAGTTAGAAGAACAGAATGAAAAGATGTTGTCGTTACTTGCAAAGCTTCCAGGAGCTGCTGTACCTGTGGACGTTGAACCAAAGACTGGGTTTCAAGCATCACCCTTCATCGACAAAATTCCCATGGTCAACGTCCCAAAAAAGTACAACATCCCGACGTTTACTCCGAAGTATTCTAGAATTAGTGATCCGACCGAGCATATCGCACAATATAAGCAGTTGATGTGGACTGTATCGATACCCCATCAGTATCAAGAGGTCTGCATGTGAAAAAGCTTTGGTACGACTCTCATGGGTGCTGCACTTCAATGGTTGATTAACTTGCAACCCAAGTCTATCGGCAGTTTCACAGAACTAGTCAACCAATTCTTTCAGGAGTTCGCTAGCAGTTGTAAGATGGAGAACCAGACCAGCGATCTCTATTACATCACTCCGAGGACAGGCGAATCCGTTCGGAACTACTTCAATCTCTTCAATTCTAAGACGATCAGCGTACGAAATTGTGACGTCCGTACTGCGATCGAGGCTTACAAGCGAGTCTCGGCGACAGTTCAGACCTATACATGGATCTAACAAAGTATCCACTGGAAAACTTTGAAGACGTTCGAGCTCGTACATTAGCCTACATGCGGGTCAAGGATGATGCAACCTTCCTTCGTAAACACTCCAATGACAAGAAAGCATTAAGCGTCAAGAAACCGGACTTCAAGGCTAGATCGACCTCCAGGGTCGAGACATCTAAGCAAATCTAGAACGTGAGATTTGACAAGAAGAAAAGTACTCCAGCAAACAAGTTCCCCCAGTATCCTAAGATTTCATCTTACAGATTCAAAGAAACATATAAAGAGGTGGTTGAAGCTCTAATGAATGTCCAGACCAACGTCAAATGGCCTAAAAAAAGCTAACGAGACGACGATAAGAAAGAAAAATCCAAGTGGTGCGACTTTCATAATGACCATGGTCACGTGACGGATGATTGCATAGCCTTATGAAGAGAATTGTCTTGGCTCGTACCAAAAGGCCACTTACAAGATTTGTTAGGCACAAACGTACGACCAGTTTCGCTCAAACATGCAAAGGTCTTTAATTGCGTGACTGGAGGTTCTGACGTCTGTGGATTAACCTACTCAATAGCCAAGCGACATTTTAGTTGAGGACCTGAAGAACTTCCTATCTCACGATCGTCACGACCAAAACACAAGTTCAAGTTGGAAGCCATGCCCATCACTTTCAATCAGGAGGATCTCGGCGAGCAATGGCAGAAACATCACAATGGCCTGATCATTCAACTTACGATTGGAAATTGCTCGACCAAGAGAATCCTGGTCGACGGAGGAAGTTTTGCCAATATCATTTTCCTTAGCACAATAAAAGCTATGGGAATTAACAAGTCAGAAATTGTACGACGTTCGACGGTCCTCGTGGGCTTCAATGGTGACATGGCTAACACCATCGGGAAAATCGTTCTCCCAGTATTCGCTAAAGGGGTCAACAAGCAGACCAAGTTCAACGTCATTGATTGCTCGTCAACATACAACGTTATCCTAGGGAGACCTTGGATTCACGACATGAAGGTTGTGCCCTCGACATATCATCAGATGGAAAAGTTTCCAATAACTTTGGGTGTCCAGGAAGTCAAGAGTGAGCAAAAGATTACTCGCGAATGCTATAAAGTTTTGATGAAGCCTAGAAAGCAAAACATCTATCAATTACAGAACCAAGCAGATCCTGAAACTGTCGACGACTATCAACTAGAAGAAGTCATCCTGGATCAGGGGAAACCTGACAGAGTAGTTTTCATCGGTACATCTCTCGACCCTACTTTAAAAAAATCACTAATTTCTTGCTTGCAGGAATATGTCGATTGTTTCACTTGGATGCATGAAGACATGGTCGGCATTGACCTGGAGGTCATTTCTGATTGGCTCAACGTCGATCTTTCGTTTAAACCTATTAAATAGAAGCATCGTAAGTTCGCCCCAGAACACAAGAAAATAATCAACGACGAAGTTGATAACTTGCTCAAGACAGGGAAGACCAGGGATGTAAAATATCCCGACTGGCTGGCCAACATCGTAGTCGTGCAAAAGAAAAACGAAAAGTGGAGGGTCTGCATAGACTTCACAGATCTTAACAAGGCTTATCCTAAAGACCCATTCCCATTACCTCACATTGACGCTATGGTCGACACAACTGTTGGTCACGAGTTACTCACATTCATGGACGTATATTCGGGGTATAATCAGATCCTGATGCATCAAGATGACTAGGAAAAGACAACATTCATGACAGACAAAGGGATTTATTGTTACAAAGTTATGTCCTTCGGTCTCAAGATTGCAGGATCGACATACCAGCGACTGGTCAACAAAATGTTCAAAGAACGTATTGGCGTCACCATATAAGTATACATCGATGAAATGTTGGTCAAATCAAAATAGGCAATCAATCATATCGATCACTTGAGGCAGTCATTCGATATTCTCAAAGAGTATCACATGAAGCTCAATCCAACGAAATGCTCCTTTGGGGTAAGTACAGGAAAATTTCTGGGATACATGGTCACCGGTCGAGGGATCGAGGCCAATCCCGACCAAATAAAGACAATCATAGAAATTAAGTCCCCTCGTAACCTTAAAGAAGTCCAGCGACTTACAGGACGAGTTGTGGCGTTAAACAGGTTTATCTCTCGATCTTTAGATAAATGCCATTTATTCTATAATATCTTTAGAAAAATAGGGCCTTCGAATGGACGAACGACCATGAGAACGCGCTCCAAAAGCTTAAGGATACATGGCCTCTCCACCCTTACTGTCAAAACCTGAGGACCATGAGGTCCTCCAACTTTATTTAGCCGTCAGCACTAACGCTGTAAGTGCCGTTCTGACCCGAGAAGATGAAAAACAACAAAGTCCAATTTATTACGTAAGTAAATAACTTCTCGACGCCGAAACTAGGTATTCCTCTATGGAGAAACTTTTGTTGGCTTTAATAACAACGGCAAAAAAGTTACGTCATTATTTCGAATCACATCCTATAACTGTCGTGACTAACTTTCCTCTTAAGTATGTCTTAAGGAAACCTGAGTTGACAAGTCAACTGGCAAAGTGGAGTATCTACCTTAGTAGTTACGACATTGAATACAAATCCAGGACCACAATCAAATCTCAAGCATTAGCCGACTTCATCGCATACTTTAGCCCAGAATTAGATGTACCGACGGAACTTGTGGCCACTCTCGACGACGCGACCTAGACTTTGCACGTCGACGGATCATCCAACGCCTGGGGGTAGGTCTTGGTGTCGTCCTTAAGTCGCCATAGGGGGGCAAGATGTGTACTCCATACGTTGCGATTTCAGGGCCACAAACAATGAGGCTGAATATGAAGCTTTAATCGTAGGAATGAATATGGCTCACGACCTAGGGGAACAAGACTTTACGTTAAAAGTGATTCCCTCCTAGTCGTGAACCAAATGAATGGGGAGTTTGCAGCTAAAGACACTAAAATGACGACTTATCTCAAAATAGCCAAAGCCAAATCCGAAGAATTTCAATATTTTTCTATTTCACAGATCCCAAGAGATCAAAATACCCAAGATGACACATTAGCTAATCTTCGTTGACACTTGGACAATCCCCAATTGACGTCGTCCCAATAGTTCATCTGGCGATCCCGTCCATCGAAAACGAAAACGACGTCCAAATGATTGAAAAGGAAGACAACTGGTCGAGTGATATCAGAAGATTCTTAACGAACGACCAACTTCTTGAAGACAAAATGGAAGCCCGGAAAATTATATTTAAGGCATCCAGATACATTATGATCAGGGGACAACTCTATAGACTATCGTCGACAGGAATGAACTTACGATGTGTTACCAATAAGAATCAAGTCCAAAGCATTTTGCAAGAAATGCACGATGGTGAGTGCAGTAATAACTCGGGAAGCCGCATCTTGGCAAATCGTATCTCTCGACAAGACAAACTCCTTTTTCTTTGGTCTATGGTTGCGAAGCAGTCTTGCCTATCGAGACTCAAATTCCGACCTTACAACATACGTCAGTCGATCACAACTTAGTCGACCTAAGTTACCACCTCGACGCATTGGAAGAATTACAAGAGTCGGGATTAATCAAAATGGATTCACAGAAACAATTGGTCGAACGACATTTCAATAAGAATGTAAAGGCCAAGATCTTTCAAGATAGCAATTATGTCTTGCGACGTGTATTTCAGAACACCCAAGAACCAAACTCAGGTAAGTTATCCATCAAATGGGAAGGTCCGTACCGTATAACCAAGGTTGTCGGAAAAGGAGCCTACTAATTGCAAACCCTCGACGATCGTGACATTCCTCGAAGTTGGAGTGCAGTACATTTAAAGAGGTATTTCTTCTAAACCTATTTATTCTTTCCTTACAATTATCTCTTTACAAACACTACTGACTTAAGCATCGGAGTCGTTGGCCTAGCCAACGAACCCCTCTAATATTGTTTCGTCAAAGGAGTAGTCGAGCTCTCGACTTTATTTAAAGGTTATACAATCATATCACGACCAAGTCGTACGATCTATAGCCCAGTATCAATGTCTTGCCCTAGTCGCAAGTTCCTTTATCTATATTTTGGATGGTAGTCAACCTTGAATGTCAGGTCCCTTTGATTTAACACTAATTCAACCACTTAACAGGTTTGACATTTACTTCAATCGTAAGATTAATATTGATTGACAGTTTTATAATTTGCATCAGTCGCAAGTTCCTTGGTAAAATTGTTTACTTGTCCCGTCACAAGTTTGTTACCTTATGCTTGAACTAATCAGGTGTCGTGAGTTACTTAACAATTTGATCTCTTGATGGATATTTTTACGTTTGTCGTGAGTAACTTGTACAATTATTCTAATGATTATTTCGACAAAATAAAGATTACGATAGAATAAAGTTTTTGACAGGTTTCATAGTCAAAATATTCATTATATTAATATCGAAAGATATTACAGAGCATGGCACGACCACCAACGGTCTCCCGATTGAAAAAGCAAAAAATTAAAAAAGCTAACTAAGGAGCCGACTACTCCTACATCTGTTGTTGCTGTTGGGGGTCGGTCGCAGCATCTCCACCCTCAGGGGCGTCATACCCCGCTTCCACTTCTTGTTCGTCCTCTGAATCGAGATCCTTCTCGACACCGATGGACTCTGTTGAGTCATGAATGTTGAAATCAAGATTAAAAGGGTCAAAATGTAATTTTGTATTAATTGTGTTTGTAAAGTCTTGTAAAGTCAATGTGTTTGACTTAGCTTTAAGAGTTTGAGTTGTAAGGTCAACAAGATTGACCATGTATAAATAGTTTGGTCTTTGTAAATCTTGTAACTACGCTCAAATATCAGAGAGAGACACACATACATAATCAACTAGAAAAGAATACGCACATAGTTTTAGAGAGAGAAATATGTTAGATATGTGGCACTGTGAGATATATGACTATTGAGAAATCATTGTAATAAAAAGTTAAATCAATACAAAATGATTTCTACATTTGTGTGTCAATTAGTAGCTTGAATCTGGGATCATCATTTGGTATCAGAGCCTGATCAGATCAAATCAGAGATTAATTTCTTGTTCGACATGAAAAACTCGCACAGTTTCTGTTTGTAGATCGATTTTTGTGAATTTGTATTGTAATTGACAAAATTTTTGATGTTTTGTACATGTTTATTGTAGTAGAACACTTTTCATTCAGATTGTATACACAAACTCACTTTATTTTGAGATCAATTTCTTGAATTTGTAGTTTTTAAGGTCGACTGTTTTCACGTACTGTTTAGAATCAAGATCATGGATTCAGTTGTTCTTTGATCGAATTGCTGCTGAGATTTTGTTATCGACTTCATTGTGGATAAATTCATAGAGTTTCAGGGTTTAATTTGAAGATTTGGATCGATTTTGTGTGATTGAAGTGTTCTGAACTCGAAAACATCAAGAACTCGCATGATCTACAAATCTCGTATGTTCTTATGAGGATTTCACATGTCTCTTAGTGTTTGAAGATTATCAAGGACATAATTCGCATAGTTCTTTGTGAGAAAAGCTAAGAATTCGCATAAAGCCTTGTACGAAAAGTGGAATTTCGCGTAGTGTTATATACGAAAAGTGTGTGATTTGGATTGCTAAGGGAACTTTTCGCATAACTCTTCATACGAAAAGCGAGGATCCCGCATCTCTTTATATGCGAAAAGCTTCTGGTTCTTTCAAGTTATATGCGAAATGTAGAAGAATTCGCATGATGAAGTCTTGAAATTTTTCTAAGGGAGGAGTTCGTACATTTTTCTTCTGCGAAAATTGATCTTGTGGAAATTGTCTAAGTCCAGAATTCGTACATCATTGCTCGTGCGAAAAATTTTAAATTTTTGAAAGTGCAAGTGAGGAATTCGCATAACCTGATGTGCGTAAAGTAGGGAACTCTGTTAGTGTATTATTGTATACAAGATTTAATAGGAAAAGTCAAGTCAAGTAAAGTCAACAAAGTCAATGTATGTTTAGTCAATATGAGATTACTTAGTCATTAAGCTTGTGGTTTTATACTTTGGTATAAATACCTTTTGTCTTTGTAATCATGTAAGTAAGCTAAGTTCATTGTACTTAATATTGTTAGATATATGACATGAATGTTTCTCTCTCTACTCTCTCTCTAGAATATACTTTGATTGTTAATATCTTGTTTGTTTGATTGCTTGATCATAGAGGATAATATCAATTGGTATCAGAGCACACCAAACAAATTCAGAAAGATTTCTTCACCAAATCAGATTCAGATTCTTGAAAATTTCAAGAAAATTGTTATTTTCGAAAATGTTACTGTTTGATCTTGATTTTTCATGTTTTTGTACAATTAAATCAAGAAATTGATTTGATTGTATACGTTTTATCATAAGGATCAACATTTGTTCAAATCACAATGTCAAATTCCAAGTCTAGATTGATCATTTTGATCAAATTGTTGAGTTTTTGAAAAGTTGAAAACGATCACTGTGTATTCATTCAAATCGTTGATTTTTGATGTTTTTAATGGAAATCTTGTGATAGAAAAGTGTTATAATATGTTTTTCGAGCACACTGATGCATTTTGAGAATCAATTGCAGGTTTTAGAACGATTTGGAGTGATTTCGTGAACATATCTGTCAAAACGCGCAAGATCCAGAAAACGCGCAAGTTCTTCGTAGAACGCGCAAGCTTCAAGCTGAAGAACGCGCAAGTTCATCAAGTTAGCTAGAACGCGCAAGTTGAAGATTCGGTCTAAAACGCGCTAGTCAAAGTTAGCGAGTTTCTAAAACGCGCTAGTCGAAGTTAGCGAGTTTCTAAAACGCGCCAGTCAAAGTCAGCGAGTTCCGTACATCTGCGAGTTTGTCTGCGAGTTCATCTGCGAGTTTGTCTGCGAGTTTGTTTGCGAGTTTGCTAAAACGCGTAAATAAGCATCTGCGAGTTTGCTAAACGCGCACGGTTCAGCCAGCGAGTTTCTTCGAAACAGTGATCTGCGAGTTGTTTGACGTGCGAGTTTGTTTTGAAACAGTAATCTGGGAGTTCTTTGACGTGCGAGTTTCAAGACTTAAATTTTTTTTGTGATCCAAGTTTGATTTTTTAGTCAACATTTCTGATTTGTTTGGGAACGATCATTTTTTTTTCAAGCATTTCTTTCTATAGCGGAACCCCCGTGCTAAGTCTGCGGAGGGGGACATATTTTGATAGTGGTCATAATTTTCTTATTTTTGACGAACATTTTTTTTAGCTAATCTGTCAATATGCCTGTTACAGATGAGAGAGGAAATACCATTTTATCTGCAAGAGATATGGCTGTTTTGTACATGCCAGAAATTCCAAAGATGGAAGCTGAATTAGACAAGCTGAGGAATCAGAATTCAAAGCTTCTTAAACAAATTCAGGATTTTAATTCCAATTTGTCAAATTCTGATACAATTCCTGTTTGTGCAAAATGTACTGAAAATGTCAAATATGGTTTTGCAGGTATTGATAATGCAAGAGAGAAGGAGATTAAAAAGAAAGAAGAAATCATTGCATTAAAAGAAAGTACAATTGTAACATGTGAGAAAGAATTAAAGTTAAAAGAGAAAAGGATTGAGAGACTTCAAAGCCAACTGAAGACGACTGAACAGAAGTCATCAGAATCACAAGATGAATCAGTCAAGCTTCAACTAAAGTTTAAGACTTTTGAAGATCATATATCTGTTCTGGAAAAGAAAAATGCTGAATTGTTAAAAAGCATTAAAGAAAATAAAGTCAAAGAGAATTCTCAAAGTCAACTGAAGAAGACTGATAAGAAATCATCTGAGCTGAAAGATGAGTCAGTCAAGCTTCAACAAAAGATTAAGGCTTTTGAAGAGAAAATATCTGCTTTGGAAAAGAAGAATGCTGAACTTCAAACAAGTCTCCAAGCAGAAAAAGAAAAAGCAAATGTGAAGACATCTTCAACTCAACAATCATCTGAGAATTCAAAGAAAGTTGACCAAGAGAAGAAAAATCTTGAGCTTAGATGCATTAAACTTTCAAAGCAAGTGTCTGATTTTGAAAAAGTTTTAATCACAAAAAGAGACACATTTGCTAAAGAAAGAAAAGTTCTTGAAGATAAAAACATTGAACTTCCCAAGCAGATTTCTAGTTTACAAGACTTGCTCGAAAAGGAAAGAAATATTTTCAAAGAAAAGAAACAGTCTTATGAGCTTGAAAAGAAAAACGCAGAAAAGAGAAATACTGGGATTTTCAAGGATATTTCAGAGAAAACCAAGAACTTGGAAAAAGGATTTGAGCAAGAACGTTTACATTTTGAATCCGAAATATCTAAGTTTCAATCCAAAATAACTGTTCTATCATCAGATATCCAAAAAGAACAGAAGGCCAAATCTGATTTGAAACAAAAGTTTGACACACTTTCAGATGAAAGAAACATTTTAACTAAAAAGATAAATGACTTAGAAGCTGCAAACATTGATTTATCAGACAAGATTTCAGCTGATGTGATTAATCAATCACCTGTTGATAACTCAACAGAATCATTCTGTTCTTTCAAAACAGATTCAAGTTCTATCCATGACAAAAATGTTTTGAAAAAGAAAAGTGTCAAACCACAAACTGTCAAATCAAGTCAGATCAGACCATCAAATTTGTTTTATGATAAATCTGTTGATGGTTCAGCAAATTTTTACATCAAATCTCTTGGAAAGTCTTCTAAGAAAACTCAGATGGTCTGGAGAGTAAAAGAGTCTGATGAAGAGAAAAAGAAGGACAAAGCATTCAAATCCACAACAAATGCCAAAAATAACAGAGCGCCTAAAGGTAAATCTTTTAGTAATCCTGATATATATTATTCAACTAATCATTTGATCAGGATTGCTCAGAAGAAAATCTGCTGTTCTTACTGTGGAGAGAATGACTTCGTTCAGAGAAAATCTGCTCATAACTGGTACGGATCTTACAGAATTACTTCTCAGAATTATGGATTTAAAAGATATACATCTAATGAGAAGTGGATTCCTAAATCTAACATACCAGGACCCAAATACCAGTGGGTACCAAAACCTGTTAAATCTGTTTTGCAGGTACCACCGGTCTAGGGGGAGCAGGAACGATGGTTTTTGAACACAGCAGTTCAAAACCCGTACTTCAAAGTACAAGATATTGACTTCTAAGTACTACAACTTAGAACTCGGACTTCAAAGTCAAAGAGTTATGGCTCTTGAATAATACAGTTCAAGACCCGTATTTCAATGTTAAAGACTGTGGCTTCTGATCACATGACAGATCAGGACCCGTTCTTTAATGTTCAGATAAGGATATTATGCAAAATATCCAGGGGGAGCTTATCTGACCTAAATCATTCTATCATGATTTGAGGGGGAGCTTAACAGTAAGTATCTTCTGATCTAGATCTCTGATTGTTTGAAAGAAGAACAACTTTCGAACATGAAAAACGTTTTCTGAAATGTTCAAACCACTTCTCTATTCTCAAAAGATTTCATGAATTCAGAAGTGAGCTTTTAAATGTTTTTCATTATTAAGCTTTCATGTTTAACTGACCGTGTGTTTCCAAATATTAATACTTGCGTATTATCTTTTCTATATACTGTAAAGTATTCACACACACTGGTTCGGTACTTCATTTGAAATTGTTATTACCATGTCTTATAATGAACAAAATTTTTCGATGGTAATACTCCCGTTTGCTTTCAAATGTTGTTGAGCATCAATCATCATTTCATTCTTTGTGTGTTCATTGCAAAATTGTTTATATTCGTTCATATAAACAAAATATCTAATTCTTTGATACCCTAACCATTTCATTTGATCTGATTGATACATTGTCAGATTCTCAAAACAATTCTCTTGATTTCATTTCATTCATTCAATATCCTTGTTTTGAGAGATCTTCATTGTTCAAATGTTCAAATTTCATTCTTAATTTTAAATGAGCATACATTCTGACAATATTATCATTTTGAGCTTAACTGTTCAAGTTAAACTGTTGAGCAACTATTCTTTATAGGCCTTACATGGGATTCGTGTGTGAGCTTAAACAGAACTTCCATGGATTCACGTAAATCTGTGTTTCCTACCCAGGAAGTAATCCTAGAGTGATTGAGGGGTGAGGGGTCATAAATCAAAGAGTGGGGGAGATAACTCATCCGATTGAGTTTTTCTCATTGTGTGGAGCGGAAAAATGGAAAAGAGAGTTTGGTTAGAAGTGAGCAAAATGTTAAAAAGAAAGAGGGTGTGAGAACAGAGTTAAAAGAATATCAGAACTCTGCACCAACCACTTTCTGAGTCGGGCAGCCACAAAATCTGATTGGTTCACATTCTTTGGTGACCATCATTGAATCAGGCAGTGAGCCCATGCCAACTCTTGAATTTAACCCCACCAACCACTCGTTTCTTTCTTAACAAAGAAATGTTTCATTTTCTTTGGGGACGCAGCATATCTGCTATCTAGTCTTCACTCGGAAGATTTAGATATTGAAAAAGAAGGAACGTTGCCCCACCTTCGCACATCTTTCATGCACATTGAGTTTGTGTAATACATGTTGCTGTCTCAACAGTTTACACAATTTGAGCCTTATGAAACACAATCATTGTGCTAAATTCTTTCATACACAAGCACTAGCACACAGAAAATTTGTTTTTATGTCAGAACATTCATAGATAAACCTTGTGTTTTTCAATGATTGAATGGAAGTCCTGGGGAGTCATCATCAAACTAGCTCCTTATATTGTACATTCGTTGTACACAGTAACTTCGTGTTACTGACAGGCACTTCTAACTATTTCATTTGTTGAATCAGGGTTACCAAGTTCATTATATCTGAATTTGAAAAGATTCGGGTATATACAGTTCATGATTCAGTTCAGATCAAAAGAGGAGAATGTATTTTCAAGGGGGAGAATCAAAGATTATGTTGAAATTGAAAATGTTTTTGATGATTATGAAGCTCACAATCATCAAAAAGGGGGAGAAATCAACAGAGATCAATTTCAAAAGAACAAATTCTGAAAGAAGTATTAATTGTCAAAAGAGATGATTCAAAAGATTCTGAAGAAGAAAGATGTTTCAAAGACAAGTCAAGATAAAAAGGGGGAGAAATCTACAGAGTTCAATTTCAAATAAATTTCAAAGTTCCGAAGAATGTTCAAAGTCAAGACTTGTGGAGAATTTCTGAAAGTTCAAATCAGATGAAAAGATTCTCAAAGATTTCTGAAGACAAGTCCAAATTAGAAGATTCATGAAAGTTCGTTTTTCTAAAGAATGATCAGAGATTGAAGAAATGAAGATACAAAGTTCAAAGATTCCTCGAAGTTTTTTTTAAAGATGAAGTGTTTCAAAGAAGTTTAAAGAAGTTTTCAAAGTTTTGTTTCAAGACTTCAAATGGTTCGTCTACAAGACTTGTTGACTATTCAAAGATGCTAAGTGATAAAGACTTTCCAAGATTCTTCAACAACTTAAGAAAGAGCTTCAAAGTTCAAAGCCGTAAGAGTTAAAGTTGAAGAATCAAGCGCTGAAGACTAGTGTCAAATTTTTTATTAAATCTTGAATACAAAGGGGGAGATTGTTAGTGTATTATTGTATACAAGATTTAATAGGAAAAGTCAAGTCAAGTAAAGTCAACAAAGTCAATGTATGTTTAGTCAATATGAGATTACTTAGTCATTAAGCTTGTGGTTTTATACTTTGGTATAAATACCTTTTGTCTTTGTAATCATGTAAGTAAGCTAAGTTCATTGTACTTAATATTGTTAGATATATGACATGAACGTTTCTCTCTCTACTCTCTCTCTAGAATATACTTTGATTGTTAATATCTTGTTTGTTTGATTGCTTGATCATAGAGGACAATATCAAACTCGCATCCTACTACGTGCGAAAAGCTCAGTTTTCGCATCCCTTTGCGTGCGAATTGTTTGTTGTGTGTGGTGCGAAAAGTTGTTCTATTTTGTGCGAAAAGTGTAGAATTTACTCAGTTCTATTTTTCAAGTTTGGTTTTCAAGCCAAGATTTCTGATCTTCTGATTAACGATTGTTTCAAGCTACTTCATTTCAGATCTTAATATGTCTCAAGGCTATAGTTATGAATTTGGACAGATGAACATCTCTGAAGCTAAAGCCAGTATTAAGCATCTTGCTGGACAGTTGTCAATCTACACCAAGATGGCTAATGAGTGTTCAAGAGAAAACACAAAGATTAAAGCTGAGAAAGCTGAGTTGCAAGTTAAAGTCTCTGCTTTGGAATATGAAATAAAAGATATGACAGATCTTAAAGCTGAAAGAGACAAACTGAAAAAGAAAGTGTTTAGCCTGGAAGTTGAAGTAAATGTGGTAAAAGAGGAAGCCTGTCAAGTAAAAGACAACTCCAGTATGCAAGAAGAATTAAAGAAGGTTGAAGAAAATATAAAACTTGTGGAAAGGCAGAATGCTGAGTTGAAAAAGAAGATTTTAGATTTGGAAGCTAAGACTATCAAAACCAAGCAAGAAGATTTATTCATGAAAAGTGAAGAGATGGTTAAAGGTTTAGAATCTGCAAATTCAAAACTACAAAAGAAGATATCAGTGTTAGAAAAGCAGATTGCTAAAGAAAGAGAAGAGCTTGACAAGGAAAGAAAGACTTTTGCTCAAAAGTTTTTTGATTTCTCAAGAAAATCATTTGAAGAGAAGAAATCCATTGAACTCAAATGTACCAAACTTTCTCAACAAGTAACAGACTTTGAGAAAGTGATTATCATGGAAAGAGATAATTTTGAGAAAGAGAAAAAGAAAGTTGAACAGAAGAATGTAGGTGTTTTTAAGGAGATTTCAGATAAGAGAAAGCGTGTAGATAAAGATTTTGAGGAGGAAAAAAAGTTTTCGAAACAGAGTTAAAGAAGCTGGCCTATTAGAAGGACCAAAAGCTCAACAATGATGATGTAAAGAATGCGATAGGCAAGCAAAGGATGATCACACATGCAAGAGAGGAGATTTTTTATGAACTGCCTCTCCAAGTTTTACTCTTAATGATGTGATGGAGGATCTTTAAAGATTCTGGGTTGAATTATGATATATAATTTAGAGATTATTAAATGGTTATTAAACTTTTTAATTTAATTTTTAAAAGTCGACGACTCCTCAATTTTAGAGTCTTTTCTTTAAACACTCTTTTTTAATTATTAAATATATATCCACGACGTTTAATTCATCTATATTAAAGATTATTAATTATACCTAAGAATTATATATATATATATATATTTTTAAATGAAAGAGTTTTATATTTAAAAATAAAGGAAAAATATCAAATATATTATTAATTAAAAAAATATTTAATCCTCAACTATTTGGATTATTTTAAAAACGGTTAATTATTGATTAATATATTATTAATTAAAAAAATATCGATCCTCTAATCCATTTTCAAAACAAGCAGTTTTTTAACTTTTTATATACAATATATAAGTATTTTAATACTTTTATTGATTATTTTTAAATATATTTTTTTTATTTCTATAGATTTATTAAATATCTATAACGACGACATGTCGTTCTATAAACTACAAGTTTATTAATTACATTTTAATAAAAGAATCTAATTTTTTTTATTCAAACAAATTATTAAGTACCTATAGCGACTATATGTCATATTTATAGACTGCGAATGTACTTTTTGTCTTTTTATATTATAAAATCAAAATTTTCTTATCAGTTTCCTTTTTCCTTAATGAAAAACACATGTTTCTAAAAAAAATTCTAAGAAATTCATTAAATACCTATAGCGATGACAAGTTGTCCTTATAGCTCATCAAAATTTGCCACCAAAATTTTCAACGAAATTTTGATCTATAGCAATGATATGTCGTTGCTATAAACTACCGGTTTATTAGCTAATTTAAAAAAAAATTATATAATATTTATAAAGACAACATTTCGTCTCTATAGGGTACCAATTGTTAGCTCCAATCATTATATATAGAAGTACTGAAAAATAGGCTAAGTATAGGAAGCTCAGAAGACATCTGTCATACACCAAGTTTCCACAGAAGTGCAAAGCTTAGAAGCTCTATCGACCATCAACCCGAGAGAACTTAACCTGAAGATGAACATCAGACCGCAGAGCCTTTGTGATCCCTCACAGAGCCTCTGTGGTGGCTAGCTCTGGAGGATGGAAGACGTAAATTTCTTGGAGATTGCTTTTTAATTAGAAAATCTCCATTGCATTTGTTTTGGTTAATCATTGATAGACCCAAACAGGGAACCTACACCAATTTATCAATTGCTTTTTAATTAGAAAATCAACAAAAAAAAACAAAATCTCGGAATAAACTATTAAATACCTACACTGATGACATGTTGTCGCTACAACCCTCCAAAAAATTTCATCCTTACGCCATTTTTTCCCATGAAAATTTTCATCCTAAGTTTAATCTACAACAACAACGTTCTCGTTGTAAAAAATACAACAAACATTAGATAATTTTTTCACCTTTTAGCAACTAATAGTCGTTGCTATAGATATTTACAGCTACAAACCCAAAATCGTCGTTGTAACTATCATTTCTTATAGTGTGACCCCGAACTAACTTCAAACTCACGTCGGTCACTTTTTTTTACACTAAACCCAAATACCTTTCAGGCAAGTTTCAAGTGAGTTTCTTGACCCTGAACTAACTTCAAACTCATGCTGACCACTGTTTTGTAGCTAAACCCAAATACTTTCCAGGCGACTTCCAATTGAGTTGCTTGACCCTGAACTAACTTCAAACTCAACCGAACCAAAAAATTGGGTTTAAAACCTTTTTTGATGGTTCTTTTCTCATTCACTCCCTTTCTCATTTACTTCATCACCTACCCATTCTCCTCTCTCTCATTTTTGGTTCAAACATTATTTATTCCTTTAAAATCAAAATCTACAAGAGTTTTAAGAGATTGGAAGCTAGAGATTCAAGCTTTGTGGATGGGAACTCAAGATGTTCATCTTCTTCATCTTCTCCAACTATCTCTCACCATTGTTGACTTAGTTTTTGGGGCTTTTTCCTAAAAACAAATTGTAAGTCCATCTTAACCTTCTAAAACATTATTTTTGTTAAATCCTTTCATTTTAACCTCCTAGAGCATTTATTTTGATGTATCATCTTTGTTTTGAAGTTTTGACCAATTTTGGGTATTTTGGATGATTAGAGGATTTGACTAAGGATTGTTATGAATCTTAGTTTGTGATTACTTTTGGTACATCGCTAGGCTTTGGTTGTGACCCAGATAAATTTTATAGTGATTGATGTTTGTGGATCTAAAGCCTTCACCAAAGGAGGCTCAAGATTGGGGTAAAATCTAGATTTAGCCTAAATCTAGCAAGGTGAGTTCAAGTTGATTTGTGAAAACTATGTACATGCCAAACATGTCCATTTTGAAGTATTTATGTGTTTTACTTGATAAATATCAAATATGGGTTTATGTGACGAGTTTTGTCTATTTTGGGTATGTGATTCTATAAATCTTGTGAAAACCCCATATGTGGGATTTTTGGGATATTTTGATAAAAAAATCATGTTGATGTTTCCTTGATGATTTAATATATAAATGGAGGTCATTTGATGTAAATATCCTTTTAGTGTATTTGATCTTATAAACCGTTTGGTAAATGCATATAATTGTGTTATGAGGTATTTTGGAAATATAAGGTATACGTTCATTTTGAAAATGGTTGTCTAAACCAATGATGAGTTTGGGTTAATCATACTTTTGGTCATTGTGTTTGCATAACCATTGGTTAAGTGTGTTTTATTGTTTACACTGATTTTTATCGTACGATAAAGTAAATTGGGGAGCTTTGGCTCGGTTTTGACTAAAATGAGTATTCGGGACATTTGTTCAGTTTTAATAGCCCGTTGTGGAGTTTTGAGTATGATTGCAATTTTTGCGTATCATTTGAGAGTTACATGTTTTGAGTGCTTTGGTCATTCAGTTGGAGTCATATAATGTACCAGACTGTAATGTAACGGATCCATAGGCATATGAGTCTTTATTATTTTAAATGGGACGATTGTTTCCTTGTTGGGACTAGGATTAGTCATGGGGTCATTGGGGGCCTTATGGTACACGCTCGTGGAGTCAAACATCTGCCATTGGCCCCGTGATGTAATTTTTGAGTCTGTTTTTATGGGATAGTTATTTCCCATTTGTAACTAATTGAGATAGTGGGCCCTCGGAAGGCAACTTGGTACGGTTATGTGGGACCAGATACTAGCTATGAACCGTAAATGTAATCATAGTAAATGAGTATGAGTAGGATCATTGGGTGCCCTCTTCCACATCTTAGTATGAGTCGCGCGATGCTCATGGCCTTGATCCTCGTATGGTGAGCTCAATAACATGGGAAGTGACCTACTTCTATGTTCCGCCACTAACCATGGAAATTGGGTCTCCCCCGCCACCGAAAGGTGTTGTTTTGGGTATTTAGTTTTATCCTTATTTTTGGTGACGTTTTGAGTATGGGGTGTTCTCCATAAGCGATAATTTTGGGGCTTGAGTCTTACTCATATTTCGATAGTTTGGACAATAAAGTTTTATCCGAATTTCAATATTTGAGTATTTATCATTATTCACGTTTTGTGTGAGTATTGAGGTTTGAATTCACATTTGAAAGAATGTTTTGTATTGGGGTTTTCATCATAAAAATAGCGGGTTTTGGGAAAGGAGATACTTTTATATTTTGTATATTTCTTCTTACAAACCGTGATTTAAAAAGCATTCTTCAATTTACAGTTTCATATAATGTTGAAAACTCTTGAACTCACTAGGCGTTAAGCCTACCTTTTTGTTTGTCGGCATGTGCATCAGGTCCTTGATGGGGTAATGGTACTATCGACACAGTGAAAAGTCGAGAGCCAGTTAGATGCACGAGAAGGTTTTAACTATTTGATAATGTCTTCCGCATATTTGGAGATAGCAATTATTGATGGGTTTAGTAACACTCGACCATTACTTAGTCTTTATATAAGGCTTGATTTATTTTTTGTTGAGGTTAAATCTAGAATTCCATTTGAGGTATTTTAAGTATCGATTTGTAGAAAGTGATTTTATCCTACATTTGATGTATTATTGAAAAATTTAAATTAGTTGCTATTTCTAAATTTGAGGGTGTTATAAGTTGGTATTAGAGCTGGGAACCGGACTAGGGTGCCAACGAGGACACTGGACTCCCAAGGTGGGTGGATTGTAAGATCCCACATTGGTTGGGGAGGGTAACAAAAGTTTCCTTATAAGGGACTTGATACCTCCTCTATCATACGCGTTTTAAAACAGTGAGTCTGGGTGTATGGACAAAGCGGACAATATCTGGTACGGTTGGCTGGGATGTTAAAGTCACTCCCCCAGGGCTTCCATTCAATCATCGAAAAACCACAAAGGAATTTTCTATGAACGTTTGGACAAGAAAACTTGTGTGTACGTGCAAGTGTAAGAATGATTGAAGCTACTTAAGATTTTTCATGCTCAAAATGTGTAAACTGTTGAGACAACAACAAGTTTTCCACAGACACAATGTGCATGAAAGAGGTGCGAAGGTTGGGGCAAACTTCATTCTTTTTCAATATCCACATCTTCCAAATGAAGACGAGATAGCAGATATGTTGCGTCCCCAATGAATAATGAAACATTTCGTTTTTAAGAAAGAAATGAGTGGTTGGTGCGGTTAATGCAAGAGTTGGCATGGGCTACTGCCTGTTTCAATGAAGTTCACAAAAGAATTGTGAAACAACAGTAATATGGTTTCCCGACTCAGAAAAGATTTAGTGCAGAGTTCTAATACTCTTTTAACTCTGATCTCACACCCTCTTTCTGTTTTTAAACAACTCACGTCTAACCAAACTCTCATTTACATTTTATCTTGTCACACTGAGAAAAACAACCGGATGAGTTATCTCCCCCACTCTTTGATATAATGACCCCTCACCCCCACAATCACTCAAGGATAACTTCTTGGGTAGGAAACACTAGTTAACATGAATCCGTAGAAGTTCTTTTAAGCTCATACACGAATCCCATGAAAATTTTGTCCTAAAAAGCTATGTTCAACAGTTTAGTTTTGAACAAATAAAGCTCAAAATGTGATATCATTATCACAATATGTATGCTCTTCAAGAATATGAATGAAATTTTGAGCATTTGAACGTTGAAGATCTCTCAAAACAAGGAAATTGAATGAATACAATGAAAACAACATACTTGTTTGATAATCTGACAATGTATCAATCATGAAATATGAACATGAAAGGTTAGGGTATCAAAGAATTTGATATTTGTTTATATGAATGAATTTAAACAGTTTTGCAATGAACGCACAAATTTAGAAATGATGATTGATGCTCAACAACATTGAAAGCAAACGAGCATATTACCATCGAAATATGGTTCTTTTAGAGACATGATAATAACAAAGTCAAATGCAGCTGTACCGGTGTGTGTGAATACTTGAAAGTATATAGACAAGATAATACACAAGTATTTATCTTGTGAAACACACGGTCATAAATGATATAATCCAATATTCATAAGAAAAACGTTTATAAGCACACTTCTAAATTCATAAAATCTTTTTGAGAATAGGAAGTGGTTTGAACATTTAAGAAAATGTTTTTTATGCTTGAAAGTTGTCCATCTTTCAAGCATTTTGAGATTAAGAATTAGAAATAATTACATTCAGTGAAATATTCTTAACTCCCCCTCAAATCATGATTGATTGAGTAAAAATCAGATAAGCTTCCCTTTAATATCTGCAAAAAGTCAAAATCTCATTAAAATATCAACATCAAAGTCAAAGTAAAATATTAACATTTCATTTTCTTTATCTCCCTCTGAAAAATCAGAAAATTGTGGCAATGATACTCCCTATAGAACAATGAAGAATAAAATCATTGAAGTACGGGTTCTGAACTGAAATATTCAGAAGCCATTATTCTTTAAAGTAACTCTTCGAAAGAAAGGAATTACCTGCAAAAGAAAAAAAAATGATTTTGGTAATCATCTATGATGATTCCGCATTCGTTAGTAAGTAGAATGTAATAAACTTATGAACTCCTCCTGATTAAGCAAAACGAACATGAACTCCCCGTAGACTCATGCATAGAAATCAAACAGACTCACATAGACATATTAAGCATACCTAACTTGATGATTAGAAATTTGAACCTCTTTTCATCCAATAGTTTGGTGAAAAGGTTGCAAGTTGGTAGTTCGTCTATACAAAATGCATCTCGATCGATCCTTTCTCTACATGGTCTTTTATGAAGTGGTATCGGACATCAATATGCTTGGTATTAGAATGTTGTACCGGTTAGCAGTTATTGCAATAACACTCTTCAAATCGCAGTAAATAGGGACTTTGTTGAAGGTGTAGCCGTAGTCTGTAAGTTGGTCTTCATCCACAATACATGTGAACATCAACTCACCGCAACAATATATTCCGTTTCTGCTGTCAAAGTTGATACACAATTTTGCTTCTTAGACGTCCAGCTAACCAACTTGTTCACCTAGAAATTGACATGATCCCGAGGTGCTCTTCCGGTCTAACTTACAACCAACGTGATCTGCATCTATAAAAGTATTTAAATCAAAGCCATAGTCCTTTAGATACCAAAGGCCCAAATCTTGAGTTCCCTTTAGATACCGAATGATTCTTTTGACAGCTGCAAGGTGAGACTCTTTAGGATTTGACTGATACCTTGCACAGAAGCACGTGGCAAACGTTATGACGGGTCTACTGGCTGTTAGATATAACAAAGATCCGATAATGCTTCTGTAGTTCTTTGGGTCAACAGACTTACCAGATAAATCTGCGTCCAAAAGTGTGCCAGTTGCCATCGGCATTTTCATTGAAGAACTTTAAGCCATATTAAACTTTTTCATAATTTCTTTAATATACTTAGAGTGATTAATGAATATGCCTTCAAGTGATTGTTTTATTTGAAGACCAAAGAAAAAATTTAATTCATCTATCATACTCATCTCAAATCTAGTTTCCATAATTTTTGAAAAGGTCTTTTAAATTTTAGGATTTGTAGATCCGAAAATAATGTCATCAACATAAATATGTATCAAGATTAAGTCATCACCATGATTTTTCAGAAATAAGGTTGTATCAATTGTACCTTTCTGAAATTCTGATGCTAGGAGAAAGTCAGCTAATGTATCATACCATGCTCTTGGCGCTTGTTTTAAGCCATATAATTCCTCGTCAAGAACATATACATGATCAGGAAATTCTGGATCAACAAAACCTTCAGGCTGGCCAACATATACCTCTTCGTGCAAGATCCCATTAATAAAAGCAGACTTTACATCCATTTGATAAACTTTGAAGTTCTTATGGGCTGTATAGGCCAAGAAATTTCGAGTGGCTTCGATCCTAACTACTGGTGCAAAGGTCTCGTCGTAGTCTATACATTCTTGTTGACAATAACTCTTCACTACCAATCTAGCTTTGTTTCTAACGACTATTCCCGCTTCATCCTTTTTATTACTAAATACCCATTTCGTTCCAATAATCGATTTGTACTTGGGTCTAGGAATCAACCACCAAACTTTACTTATCTTAAATTGTAGAAGCTTGTCTTGCATTGCTAGAATGCAATCAGGATCTTGTAATGCTTCCGAGACTTTCTTTGGCTTTATCGCACTGAGAAAATTTGTAAACATGTAGAAATTTGCAGATGTCGATCTCTTTTTTACTCCACAATTGATGTCACCAATTACATTGTGTATGGGATGATCACGAGTCCATCTATGTGTACTCGGAAGGGTTTGTACATCAATTTGATTGTTTTGATCATCATATGCATCCATTATTGCAGGAATTACTTCAGAATCCACTGTTTGAACTTCTGTAGTAGGTAACTCTGATGTTTGTAACTCTGGCATGACTGATTCAGTACTTGGAACTTCAGCCTCAGAGTTCTGTTCTCTAGACACAGAAACTGGATTAGTTTGATTAGAGTCATTAGTATTAGTAGAAGTAGAAGGAGTACAAACAGGTTCAGATGGTCCAGAAATGTTGACACTTGTCTCAGGGACCACCGAGGGAGGATTGATGGATATGTTGGATTTGTCAAAAGTTGCGCAAATATCCATAAAAGCATCAAGAAATGGTAAATCTAAATCAAAATTATTAGAAATAACATTAAGCTAAAAAATCTTAGTCTGTGATAATGCAGGTTCCACTCTAAGTTGAGTAGAAGCTTCAACACTAGGTCCGAGTCCTGAACTGCTTTGTCCAGAAGTTATTGTAAGGCTTTCCTTAAAGGTCACGTTTATGCTTTCCATGACTGTCTTGGTACATCGGTTATAGATCCGGTAAGCTTTTGAAGTAAGCAAATATCCAAGAAAGTATCCTTCATCAGCTTTCTTGTCGAATTTCCCAAGATTGTCACGGTCATTAAGAACGAAACACCTACATCCAAAATCAGAAAGACTTTCACATTAGGGTTTACGATGATTAATGATCTCCTAAGCTGTTTTATTCAGTCTTTTTGTGATGATAGTGCGATTTTGTGTAAAGCAAGCAGTTACAATCGCTTCAGCCGAAAGATATAATGACAATCCTGAGTATCCTTGCATTGTTCTAGCTGCTTCCACCAAAGTTCGATTCTTCCTGTCTACAACTCCATTTTGTTGAGGAGAACACGCCGCTGAAAAGTTATGAGATATTCCAACATACTGTAGAAAGTGCTCTCATTTTAGAACATAGTACTGATGTCACTCCTAACTTTCTAAACAGGAAGCAGTAGAAGTACTTGAATCTTCTTGATAAATGCAATGATTAACTCTAGTGGGTCTGATTTAGCTCGTACGAATTCTAGCCATGTATATCTAGAGTATTCATCAATCATGACTAATATGTACTTTTTTTCCACTGTTTGATTGAATCCTCATAGGCCCACTGAGGTCCATGTTTATCATCTCTAACGATGATTTGCAAGAAGATTCCACCTTAGCTTTGTGAGAACTACGTTTCCTCTTTCTTATTTCACACACCGAGCACAAGAAATTCTTTTCAAATCTGTAACATCCTAAAATTCAAAGTAAATTAAAACTTCATAAATAAGGCAATATGACATCTGCATTGCTATAAACTTCTCGAAAAGGTGTATCAGTCCTTAAGACTTTACAAAAACCTGTAAGGATTTAGAATTCATCAACAGACTAATCTAAACATAACTATCTAGATTTCATCAGTTGACAATCCAAAATTCATCGAAATAATGGGACTTAACAATGCCCAACTATCAACACTTTAGTCATCTCAAAATGCCCCGAGACCCAACTCGTCTCTCAAAACCCAGTGCATCCCACCGCTAAGGGAAACCTGTTATACATATCATTTGAGAAAAAGTGTCAGACTTAAAGCCTGGTGAGAACATACATTTTATAAAGCTCAAGAGATATAAACATTTGCATCAAAATATAATATTTCCAAAGAGGTTAACTTTTACAATTTAAACCTTTGCCACAATCGGGCTTTTCCGTTATAAACATATTATCAAATAACCAATGACAAAACATTTTACCAAGGATTGTGGCGAAACACTAAGTAAGCCAAAATCCGAGTTATGAGCTAAACAATTGGAATCTGAGGATACGAACACATAAGTTCGTGCTACAACGTGAGATCTAGCCCCAAGCAAAACCAATGTATACTCCTTCACTAGGATCACTATGAATCATGGCTAGTATCCGACCTCACATAACCGTACCAAGTTTCCCTCGAGGATCATATGCATCCATAGCTACAAAATGGGGAATATGACATCCCAATAATACAGTCGACTCAAAACCTAGGGATCCACTAGTAATGGTACAGACTCGTCACAACAACATATGTGACCAACCATAAATAAACATATGGTATAAACACATTTTATAAACAAAATGTCATTTCCAGTTCAACTTCTGGTAAGAATGAAAATCATTAAAATGAGTTCTTAAACATTCTTTTCACATTTCCACATAATGTGCAAATAAAACATCATTTTACTTCAATAAGGCGGAACCCGTCATTTTAGTCAAAACTGATCGGGAACCCCGAAAATCACCAAAAACTTCATTTATATCAAAATGTAGAGAACATGAAATCACACCGTAGAAATACTTCGGATTTCGCAAATAAGAGTTTTGACATGTATAAAGTTTGTAAAATGGTAGTAGGAACTCACCAGTAGGTTTTTATAATAAAACCCGGAAAACCAGATAACGATCACGACGTAGAGGTGAAGCTTAAAACACCGACCCCTTGCTAGAAACACCGAAAACTAGCAACCAAACGAGACTTGAAGATCGAAAGAAGAAAAAGAGAGAAAAGGAAGAGAGAGGGAACTGAGATTTGAGATATATGAAAATATCTCTCAAATCTAGATTTTTAAGAAGTCATCAAAAAGTGGCCTGATAGGGCGCACGACCCGTGCGCCCTTAAAGAAGGAAATGCGAACGACCCGTGCGCAAGCACTATGCCTCGACCCTGGATCATACGCACGACCCGTACGTTTTCTCTGAAGGAATGCGCACGACCCGTGCGTCCTGTAGACAGCCACAGAAACCTCCTTTTTCCTTTAAACATCTTCGCAAAACGGCCAAACGAAATTCGGGGTGTTACAAAATCTCATCTCTAGTAGACCTCGAACTAAACCTTTGCTTGCTAATTTTTTGATGTCGTTGAAGTTTTGGTGAGACAATCTTCTTTGCCAAATCCAACACTCATTCTTTGTAGCTTTTGACAGTAGACATACTGGTCGTGAAGCAGATAGAGTAGGAAAATTGACATCATAAAGATTACCAACTCTTTTTTGCTTTAAAGATCTCAACTCCATCCTTATCATCAATAGAACAACTCTTAATTGAAAACCTAATTCGAAACAAACTATCACAAAATGACTAATGCTGAAAAGAATTTGATCTAATCCGTCAACATATAGTACTTTTTGGATAGTGATGGTTCCATTTGTTAGCACACCATAACCTCTGACAAAACCTTTTGTTTTGTTACCAAAACGTACTGTTCCAGTAGGATGTTCAACATAATTGTGCAATAAGTGCTTGAACCCTGTCATGTGTCTTGAGTATCCTGAGTCAACGATCCACACATCACATTCTTGCAAAAAAAAAAAAACAATTACTTAGCTTTAGGTACCCATATCTAGATGGGTCCTTCCTGGTTAGTATCCTTTAACTTTTTCACTATTGTTACCGAACCTTTGATTCTCCATTCATATCGAGGCTTAGGTAACCATTTACAAACAAACTTAACATCCACATATTTAAAGTTCTTTTTCTTTGAAAATCCGTACTTTTCTGCTTTAAAGATATGAACATGTTGAGATGAGGCTTCGGAAAACGATTTGTTCTTAGAAAAGCTTTTTACATTCTTTTTTCTTTAAAGATGTAGAGTTGAAAGAGAATGATGTATGTCCACAATGATTGCAATTCAAAGTCTTTTGAGCTAATGTCAACAACTTTGATTTATCAAAAGAATTACATTTACTCAAGCAAAGTTGACATTTATTATCATCAAAAGGAATACAACTTTTCAGGGAAACCCTTTACACTTATCATTGCTGACTTTTACATTTTGAACAGTCATAACAAAAGTACTAGATTTGGAAACATTTTGTTTTCCCTTCTGTTTAGATCCCTTTCTCTTCAACTCCTTACCTTCCTTGCCTTTTCCTTCTGAAACATCACAAGAATTAGAGTTAGCAGAAATATTAGAAGATGAAGTATCAGTTTTAGTTCCTGAAGTTTCTCCGACCTCAAAGATACTTGGCTTTTTCTCAAATTTGTCATAGTAAACAACTGAAGGTTTTACATGTGAAATAAACTCTGGATTTGAATGAACATTCCATGCTTGACTTTCAAATCCTTTCTGTTTAGATAAATTTATTTTAAAATTTGATTCTTCCAATTCCGTGATCTTTTTGCAAAGCTCTTGGTTTTCATTTAAAGACTTTTCAAGTTTAAATTGAAGATCAATGTTTTCATCCTCAACTTGTTTAAGTAGCTTTTGCAAATTAGAGAGTTCTTTTTGCACATCAGAAAGTTTGTTAGTCTCAGAGTTGATTTAGACTTTTTAAAATCAGGTTCAGAATCTGAAGCATTCATCAATTCATCAAAAAGTTGTTCAGATATTTTGTTGATGAATTCAGAATTTTTTTTGGAAACAAATATCTCAACAGGAACATAATCTTCTACCTTAGTATCCTAAAAGATCAGAAGAAACAAAATCAGAATTAATATTCTGAACACAATTGTCAGAGTCAGATTCATATTCATCATAATGACACTTGGATTCAGTAGCTTCTTTATCTTTAAGTACTGATTCAACAGATGATGGTGTAGAAAACAATGATTCAAACTCAGTAAATTCAAGTTTTCTGTTTTTGTAGCTCGTGTTTAAATCATCATATTTAAATCCAACTGTTTTAAAACTAGAATTCTGAGAATCAGTACTATCACAAGATATATCATCATCTATTTTATCTTTTCCTTTGTCGGAAGTCTCAGTTATAGGACTTGTTGCTTTAGCAAAAGTTTGACTGATATCTGGAATCTTTTGAGGTTTTGGCCCCATTTTGTCAAAATTATACAAATAATCGGGAGCACTTTTCAAAACATCATTTTCCGATAAACCCAAACCCATTTTAGGATTATAAAATCTGACATCTTTGGGTTTATTGGTTAAAAGAATCAAAGTTTGTTCAGATTGACCACGTTTATAATTCAAATATTCAAGTTGTTTAATTTAGAATAAGCCGCATTTCTTTCTTCAAAACAAACTTCAAACTTGATTTTGTATTCACCTCTTTCAGAATTCATATTAACTAAATCCTTTTCAAGTTCTGAGATTTTGACATTCAAATCATCTTTTTCTCTTGTCAGTTTAACTTTCTCATTTTATTTGTCCTCAACAAACACCTTCAATAATGCATTTTCATCTCTAAAATTCATCATTGATTGTCTTTCTTGATTCAATTTTTCTTTCAAAACTTGAAATTCGTTTTTCATAAAATTAATTTGAGAAAGCAATATTTGAACTGCATTAGAATTGTCAAAAGATTGACTTACCTCGGAATCAGAATCTGATTCAGCATTCTCAGTGGTGATATCCTCCTCATTCAACTTGGCCATGAAGTTGTAGTGGACTTGAGTAAAATGAGATTCCTCTTCATCTGAAGTCTCATCAAGCCATTTTTCTTCTTCTGCCATGAGGACTTTTCCTTCCTCTTGTTTTTTTTTACCAGCAGAGCTTACTTTGTGTAGTACTCATAATTCTTAACCTTCTTGAACCGGTAGTCTTTAGAGTAATGTCTAGGCTTTCCGCAGTTGAAGCATCTGACATTATGTATATCTGTTTTCTCTTTCTCATCCTTCTTTTCATTCTTTACAAAAACTTTCTTCTCATACTTACCCTTATATTTATCTACCTTGTGATATTATGGTTTGCTCTTAGAATAATATTTTTTTCTTCTCAAACCGTTTGTTGAAGTTATGTGTTCGCAAGACCAGATTTTCAGCAAATCTCTTTAGATCCTCATCAGAATCCTCTTCTTTTTCAAATGAGTCTTTAACAATCTCATGTAATTGTATCAAGAATGAAACTTTAGACTGCTTTGACTTGGAAGAACTTGGCTTTACACTGTTCTTTTCAGCTAAAAGGGCTAGTGACTCAGTTACCATCTTCTTTTCAGCACTAATCTGCTTAACTTTATCTTCATGCTGAATTAGAGTCACAAAGAGATAATTCACATATTCCTGATCCATATTATTCGTCATCTTGATAGAATAGCTACCCCACTCTGGATTCAGATTCTTTACAAACTTGTAGTTGATCTTTGACACTGATTTGTTCAGCCAGTTTCTCCTTGTCATTCAGAATTGCATTGAATCTTTTGTATGTCTCTATCAAAGATTCACCTTCTTTTGCCTTGAACCCCTCATATGCTTTTATACTCTGGTTCAACTTTGCCTTTATTGATCTTTAAGTACTTTGGAGTTGTCTCTCTAATTCATCCCACATAGCTTTAGCTGATTCCCTACTGTCCACCCTATTATATAAATCATTTAGGATGGCCATGGTCAGTAAGATCAGTGCTTGCTCAGCAATCTTAGCTTGTGCCCTTTCCTCTTCGTTGAAGTATGGATAAGGCTTTGGGATCTTTCTTTCAAGTATCTTAGGAGAGGTAGCTGTAGCTCGCTGACCAGGTACTATAATCTGAGGTTCTACAGGACCTTCAAGAATAGACTTCATCAGATTCCTGTCTTTGTTGTTCAGGAATTGAATCATCCTTCGTTTCCATTAAGGATACTCTCCGATTGATGAGACTGGAGGCTTTGACTAAGAACTCAAGCTCAATAATTCTTTAGACATCTTTCAGATCTGTAAAAGTATGAACTTGATATGATTGTTGGCAAAAAATCAGAAAAATATTGACTTTGAAGAAGTCAAACTTGGTCAACAAAAAATTTCTCAAAATTTTTCTAAGTCTAGAAGTCGCAGACCAAAGAAATCACTTATCATAAAGCAAAAAGATCAACTTGATGTAGGCTAAATGATTGAACTTGCCGCAGGCTATTGGAACCGAGAACTAACTTTTCGTAACAGCCTTGACACGAGTTCATTACTTATCGTAAACAATAAGATCCGAGTTCTAACTTCTCGTATATTGACGAGAATCGCACTTGTCGCAAACAAAGTGACCCATATAGTGCACTTGTCGTATGAGTCTACACCCGAGAAGTAGATTGTCGTATCATTTGACGTGCGAATTCTATACTTGACGTAACAAAGGCTTGCGAGTTCTAAGCTTGTCGTAATCAAATCCTTGCGAGTACGTTGATGAACAGTAACTTGACGTATGAAGTTACTTGCATCAAGTAGCTTCTCGTACACCGAAAGTTGCGAGTTTCTCACTTCTCGTATACCACTTCTTGCGAGTTTCTCACTTGGAAAAATTCAACAAAACATTTAAAGCTCGGATGAGTCTTGCGTCAAGTTCGTTGAATCTTGCGACAAGTAATATGAACTTGCGAGTTCTTCAAATCTTGCGACAAGTCGACTTAAAAACCAAAAATCAGCCCAAACATCTTCAATTCTTGGTCAATTGCTGCGAAAATTTGAGGATTTGCTACTTTTGTAGCATAAACTTTTGATCAAAAACCACTAGAATTCGAACTTCGATCTAAACACAGTGTTCTTCAAACTTCGAACAAAAACTTTACTAAATTCCAAAATTGATCGATTATGTTGTGTAATTGACAATATAATATAAACAAGAATTGATCTACAACATCAAACGAATACAATTGAATCAAATTCCTATCCGAACAACTCAAAATTCAACAAATTTGAATTCTCAACAGTAACTTTTTCAACTGTTCATACGACTTCTTGAAAATTTCTAAAAAATCAACCATTTTCTCTGAATCTTTGTTTGCTCTGATACCAATTGTTGTTCCAGAATTAAGTTTAATCAGATTTAAACACAGATCTTTAATCACAAAGTCATATGTATTGATTTGAATGATATACAATGAGTTTATCTCTCTAAAAGCTCTTGACTTTCTCTCTCTAGCCACAAGTCTCACATACAAAATTATGACACTCTCTCAATTGCTAGTTACAAGATTACAAGGAAACAAGATATTTATACTAAGTCAACAAGGTTGACTTTACAACTAAACTAATAGACAATTACACTTTCAACCCTTTAAATCTTGAAGCATATCATAATACATTATCTTCATTCTTGTTATATACACAGCTCTCATCCCAAAAGCTCTACTAAGTCATTTACCAACCGAGGACAAAGAAAACCTCGGCTGAGCTTAAAACTCAGTTAACAGATAATAGTAATTAAACAATATACATGAGATATCAAGTTCAAGACAAAAATTAACATTTATGATGATATTCCAGATTTAAGATGTTTCTGAAAGAAATCAAAGACAAACGAATATTCCGAACGCATATTAAAGGTCTAAAAATCAACAAATATCACAAGAACGTTTTGTTCCCAAAAGGATGATCAGTCCGTTTGGGATCGAATGAGGAAAGGGGTGTGGACACAACACGACAATCCTCTCCGTGAATTTAACCACGACCGCAACATATTCTCCGATAACGGTTCCTAGGATCGATCCATACGCCCTATATTTGACCAGTATCTAATCAGTCCGCTTTTAAGGACTATATATAGTGAGGACGCCATGATTGTTTTAGCCACCATGGAAGCATCTCAACATCGGTGTCCCCAATGTCAAGTCTATAGACAAAAATCACAATAGATGCAATCCAACAAGTCAAGAAATCCATATTCCAAATCTCAATTGAAATGATAATTCAAAAGGAAAAATAATACTCAATTGTATTTAATAAGCATGAAGTCAAATTTGGAATCAATATATCTGGATTAGGAAGCCTTATGCAAATGGCTATCCCCGTGTCAAGTAAAGTATGATATCCGTACCTGATAAGCATATGATGGAATACCACAATCAGATGCCCGTAGTGTTGATGCTAGTCACACAAAATCACCTTTACATAAAACAAGATACAATTACTATTTCGGTAGTAATCACTATATTTGCTTGAGTAAACAAGTCTTAGACCCTCTTTATACTCATTATTATCTCTAGAGCAATTTTCGATAGTTTTAAGGTTGATTAGTATAAGATTCACTATATGGTACAAGTCGGATGTGCACAAGGTACAAGCAAAACTGCAGTTCAAGTTACTGCACATATCAACTTCTGTCACTCTAAAGTTTTGCTGTTTTACACATACTTAGAGGACAAATTACACTTTTACTTATAAATGAAAGTTGTAATAATATCTCTTAGGAACTCAATCGCACAAGATTCACCCTATTTGGGTCAATGACCAATTTTATATGAATTTTACAAAAACAGTGTGCAGATCCCGAGTTGCAGTTGACCGGTTCTGGAAACTCACGGTTTTGAGTCATTTAGACTCAAAATCAGCTCTTAGTGTAAACTAAAAAGATGTACTATACTCTTTAAGGTTTCCAACCATATATTGTACATATCATTTGGACCATCTAGTGATTTTATACGAATTTTGGAAACAAGCTGAAAGTTTTGATCACCCCTGTACACAACAGCTAATTTCACAACCAATTCATTGAAACTCATTCTATTCAATAAGCAAATAACACCAATAATTATCATCATCCTAAGTGATCTCTTAAGCATAAAATCAAGATTTTTCACCTCATAATTACCATTCACCATTAGAGACCTAACTTAAGCTAGAACATCAAAATAATGTAGTTTATACTAATAGCTTTACATACCTTGATGCCAATGGTGATTTCAATTCTTAAAACAAACTTGAACCCTTAAATCTTCTCACAACTTTAAACCTAAAACATAATTTAAACTCAATCACTGAAATATTGACCTATATAGAATATTGAAGTTAGAATAGAAGAAATTATACACATACCTTTGAGTTCTTAGGTTATAATCCTCCTATCTTCAACTAATTTGATGATTTGTTTAAGTAGCTTGGTTCATCAATGGTGGTTCTTGAAGAGAGGAGATAAATCAGATAGAAGAAGAGATATATTAGAGTTTAAATGATTTTTTTTACTAATTTGGGGGTATTTATATTTTCAATATTTTCACTTTGCCCCCTCAAGTCTAGTTTTCTCAACTTTGTGCCTTAATAGGAGACCATTTAGCATTTTAAGTTAAGTTTAGTTCCATTTTGTACGGGTGTGGTACCTTAGATAATATTGTATCACAAATTAGTCCAAGGTACAAGTCGGTAGAGCATAGGGTACAAACATGTTATGCGTATTTCCATCCAAAGTTCACTTAACACGAGTTAACGGAACACGGGTGTTATAACCCTCCCCTCCTAAAAAGAAAATTTCGTCCCCGAAATTGAGATATGATTAGAAGGACTTACAAGAATCGAAGAGATACGGGTACTCCTTTCGCATATATTCTTCCGTATCCCATGTGGCTTCCCGCTCGGAATGATTTCGCCATAGCACTTTCAGGAACGGTATTGTTCTTCGTCGCATTTTTCTCTCTTCTCGACTAATTATCACCTCGGGTTCTTCAATATAAGACAGATCTCTTTCAGTTTTGTCTAACGGATAATCAATCACGTGAAGGGGGTGATAATGATATCCGCGGAGCGACAATATATGGAAAACGTTGTGGATATGCGATAGTTGAGGAGGTAATGTTAGGTGATACGCCACCTCTCCAACTCGTTCAAGTATTTCGAAGGGTCCGATATATCTCGGACTAAGTTTACCTTTGATTCTGAATCTGCGAACAACCCGTAAAGGTGAAACTTTTAGGAAGACATGATCACCCGTTTGGAATTCTAACTGTTTTCGATGCTTATCCACGTAACTTTTCTGCCGAGATTGAGCTTCTTTCATTTTTTGTCTCGCAATATCGACTTGTTCAGTAGTGATTCGGATAAGTTCAGGTCCTTCGATAGCTCGTTCACCAACTTCATTCCAACAGGTCGGTGTTCTGCATTTTCGACCATATAAAGCTTCGTACAGAGCCATGCCAATACTAGCCTGCCAGCTATTGTTATATGCGGACTCCACGAGATATAAATACTCATCCCAACTACCAGACCACTCAAGAGTACAAGCCCGTAACATATCTTCTAGGGTCTGAATGGTTCGTTCAGTCTGACCATCCGTTTGTGGATGAAAAGGTGAACTCATAGTCAATCTCGTACCCCAGGCCTGGTGAAGACTTTTCTAGAATCGAGAAGTGAATCGTGGATCTCGATCTGATGTGATAGAAACTGGCGTACCATGCAATCTCACAATTTCTCGCTGAAAAATGTCAGACAACTTACTAACCTGATACGTCTCTTGAATAGGTAGGAAATGAGTCGACTTTGTCAAACGATCAACTACTACTCAGATAGCATCGTGACGTCTCTGAGTTTTCGGCAATCCTGTCACAAAATCCATAGAAATATGCTCCCATTTCCAAACATGAATCTCTAATGGTTGTAACAATCCGCTAGACCGTTGATGTTCAATATTCACTTTCTGACAAGTAAGACACTTCGCCACGTATTCACCTATACCCCGTTTCATACCGTTCCACCAAAAGTACTGTCTCATATCTCGATACATTTTAGTGGATCCGGGATGAATTGAGAAAAGTGAATTATGGGCTTCACTCAAGACTGCATCTTTGAGTTCAGGATTATCGGGTACACAAAGTCGATTACGAAAACAGATAATACCTTTATCATCATTTTGAAAATCTGACTGTGAATCATCTTTAGCCTTTTGTAAGATAGCCCAAAGTTCTCCATCCTGCTGTTGAGCCTCTTTGATTCGAGAAACAAGGGTTGGTTCAACCGTGAGACTAGCCAAAATTTCGTCTCCACCACGATAGCACAAAGAGATACCCATACGTTCCAGATTTGAAGCAATCTGGGGTTGAACGGTTAAAGATGATATATTACGAATGCTTTTATGGCTAAGGGCGTATGCGACTACATTTGCTTTGCCTGGATGATACTGATCCGTACATCGTAGTCCTTAAGAAGTTCGATCCACCGTCGTTGCCGCATATTCAGTTCTTTTTGCGTAAATATGTACTTCAAGCTTTTGTGATCAGTAAAGATATCACAAGTCTCTCCGTACAAATAGTGACGCCATATTTTGAGTGCAAAAATAACTGCTGTTAACTCAAGATCATGAGTAGGGTAGTTTACCTCATAGGGTTTGAGCTGGCGTAAGGCGTACGCAATCACTTTGCCATACTGCATCAGAACACAACCCATACCACTTTGAGAAGCATCACTATAAACTTTAAAACCTTCTGAGCCAGATGGTAATGTAAGAATTGGCGTTGTAGTCAATCTTTTTCTCAGCTCTTCAAAACTCTTTTCCTGTTCTTCACCCCAAACAAATTTAACTTCTTTTCGAAGAAGTTTTGTCATAGGGAGGGCGATCCTGGAAAAGTTTTCGACAAACCGTCGATAGTAACCTGCCAAACCCAGGAAACTTCGGACTTCTGAGACATTTGTCGGTTTCGGCCATTTAGTGATGGCATCAACCTTGGCAGGGTCGACTTTAATGCCTTCACCGGAGATAACATGACCCAAAAATGTCACATGCTCCAACCAGAATTCAAATTTAGAAAACATTGCGTACAACTTCTTATTTCGGAGAGTTTCTAAAGAAATACGCAAGTGAGTTTCATGATCTTCTTTCGACTTTGAATATATGAGAATATCGTCAATGAAAACGATAATAAAGTCGTCCAAATAATCTTTGAAATCCCTGTTCATAAGATCCATAAAGACTGCCGGAGCATTAGTTAACCTGAATGGCATAACAATAAATTCGTAATAACCATCTGGAACATTTAGGCTCAACAAAATTCAATTCAATTGGCTTTGATACCAATTGTAGATCCCATATTTAGCAACAATATACAAAACTCCATAGAAAATAGAGTGGAGATAGACATGAAGAAAATTTATTAAAGGACCAATACTCACATGCTTGAATTACAATGGAGGGAAAGGTTTCTCAGAGCTCGCTATGTATAAAACTCTCTCAAAGTTCTCAAAATCTCAAATGACAAAATAAGCCCAAGACCCATATTTATTGGGTTCAATTACAAGAATAAGGCCCAACCTTATTACAAACCCAAAAGCACAAAATATAAAACTCTTTATAGAACTTTCATTTAATTGGTCCTTATTACACCCAACACTTTCAAATAGCCAAACAATTACACATACTGGCTTTAAGTCATTCAAAAGACCTCTAACTTCATTCACAACTAGAGCTTGACCTTCAAATAGTCCAATCATTACACGTAGTGTTTTCAAAACTCCTCTAAACCTAAGGTTTGACTTTCAAATAGTCAAACCATTACACATAGTTTTTTTCAAGTCATTCAAAATTCCTCTAAATTCATTCTACCTATGATTTGACCTCCAAATAGTCAAACCATTACACTTAGAGTATGAAAGATTGGTAGGTGGTTGTAAAGATGAAACCTCATGGCATATACGAAGTAGCCAAAACTGTTAACGATGTCGATGTTAATGATAATGTGGATGAAGAACAATTCTTTAAAATCAACGAAAGGGTAAATCATACAATGTCCACCAGATTAAATGATGGCCTCGATTTCGTTCGTCTTGTGACAGGGGAGGTAAATGTAGTTGATGGTTATGACGGCGACGATGGCTTTGTTAATGAAAATAGCGAAGAAGAACCAGAATTTGAAGATACAGATGATGACTCAAATAATAAAAAGAACTTATTTTATCTGATCATTATTCTGATGAGTAGCTTGCCTTTTGTATGTTTATTTCACAATTGTATAATTGACATTCTCCCTTTTTAATATATGAAATAGAATTTTCATTTTTCTAGGTGATGGCATGTCGTCCACGAGGTAGAGGTTGAGGTGGCCCTACGCGTAGGGGCAATAGTAACACCGGTTGCCGCGGCGACTCGCGTGCTGATGACTTAGGGGAGTTTTTGGATGACGCCACCCTGACCCTTGGGATCCAGGAGCAGGTGGATATTTTGCTTTCGAGTGCCTCAGGGTCGGGGAGAGGCCCCAATCATGAGATGTCGAGCCTACGACATCCTAGTCAGCATTTGTGGATCATTGTAGGCAGAGGCGAGTAAGTAGATGTGGTATAAGGCCTTATATGACATAATCAAATGATATGGATGACTTTTGTGTTGTATATTTTTCAATTTTGCACGTCTCTAAATATCTATGTTATTCGGGATATCACCTCCATTTATAGGAATTCGTTTCGTGGTCCATGGTTTCGCTGGAAAGAGGTCCCTCAAGATGACCGCGATTACATGTTCGATCGCTTTCACATTGACACATGAATCACTTTTAAAGTAATTGTACTTAATTAGATTATTGTTTTAACCTTGATACAAATCTTGTGTATGTAGGGTAAGTTTTACTAGGACCCTGAGCAGGAGGGAGAGGTGTATGATGCTTGGGTCTGAACATGGTAAAATAGAAGGATCAGAAGTAGAAGGTACCTGAGAGTCACCACCATAATTTGTCTTACTCACTTCTACCATGTCACAGAATAAGGCTTGTCGGCATTCCTCATCAGAGGTGTCGTCAGAAACCCATTTCTCTTGCTCAGCCATAAGGCTTTTCTGAGCATAGAATTCAACTTTCTTCTTATAGAAGGCAACATCTTTCGTTTGAGGGCTCCTACAATTGGCAAAAAAATGACCTGGCTTACCACACTTATAGCATTTGTCTTCTCTCTTCTGGGATCTCTCACCCCTTCCATCTTCTTTCTGAACCAACTTCTGTGGGTACTTGGGTTTAGAGGTTATGTGCTCAACATGCCTATGCTCATTTGGCTTCTGTTTCATTTCCCTCAGTTCATATGCGTCTTCTCTGTATGAATACCTTGGCTAGTAGGACTCTAGGGGTCCATATTGCCTTTGGTACACAGGGCAACCCTTTGATATCTATCTCCTCTATCTTCACGATCTCTTCTGAATGTACCCTGCTTCTTCCGGTAACCTCTATCGAACTCCCAGGTAAGTAGAGCCAAGGATTTTGCTGTTTGAGCTCATACTGTCCATTTCCTCTTCATCACTTTCCTCCTCCACTTCACCCTCTGCTACCAAGGCCTTTTTGCCTTTCCTTCTGACCTGCCCTCTGGAATTCCCTTCAGAGGTTTTCTCCTTAGGCTTCTGTGCCATAGCCTCCGTGGACTCTGAAACTAAGGCCAGAGGGCCTCTAAACACAAGCTTCGATTTCAGGATATGTTTCTCTTGAGCAACTAGAGTGCCAAATATATCATGCAAAGACCATGTACCAAGGTCTTGATTGGACTGCAGAGACATGGAAAGCTTAAGTCATTCATCACCAAGACTCTATAACAACAGAACATGGTTCTCCTCATTTGTGTGCAGAATGCCAACCTTTCTACATTTTTTGATTAATCCATTGAATTAATCATAGGTGATGCAGAGTTTTCTTCTGGCTTGGCAGAAAATTTGTAGTAGTCATTCAGGCATTGTGACCTTCTGTTCTTTTAAGTTCTAACTCTTCCTTCCAGTTGTTTCTCCAATTCAACCCACAGACTTTTAGCAGTATCATAAGCATATAGTGAAGAGAAAATATCGTTGGCAATGGCCATGATCAACAGTCTTTTGGCCTTTTTCTCTGCTTTGATTTTCTCCCAATCTTCTTCACTGTAAGAGGCCAAATCTTTAGGTTTTTCATAAGCAGGGATTTCCTCAGTGGTTGCAATAGCAGGGACTCGGGGAACTATCATCATTGGAACATGAGGTTTTCTTAGAACAACTTTGTACAGGGTTTTTTCAATACCCTCGAAGAAATTAATCATTCGAATCTTCCACTGAGGGTATTTGTCCCTCACGAGAGTGGGAGGTTTGGTTTGGGAACCGGCAGTGTATATGGCGTTTATGTTTTCCATCTCGTAAAAATAGAGTAAACTCAGGAATGAAACCGACCTAGGATTTAAAGAAGAAATAGAATAGAAATTTAGGATCAGATCTAGGAACAGATGTGGATTTGGTAAACACACACTAAATTACTTTCTAAACGAAGAACAATACACTAGATTTACTAAAAACGAACTCATCGATGATCTGTGAAAAACAGGGACTAATATGAATCGAAAACAGGTTTAGAAAGCAATATTCTACATATGATCAAATCAACAATCGAGAGACTGGTCAAAATGATTCCAGTGAATCATTCTGCTCTGATACCAATTGTTGTCCCAGATTTAGCTCAAAATCAATCTAATACACTAAATATCAAAATGTGAGAGTGATATATAGAAATAGTAGTAGAACAATGAGAGAAATCAATACACGATAACAAGAATTGATTGAACCACAAATGTCATATGTATTGATGAGATGAAGGTTGATTACAATCAAGAACACCAAGAACATACATTGAGTATGTGTAATTCTCTCTCTATTTCACCAAATCTCTCTCTAGCTAGTGTGTGCAGTAAGTGTGTAAAATATGTTGAGCGTACAAAGGCAATTACACAAATATCTTACATAAATCTTCTATTCATAGCAGAATCATAGGAAAGTCAAACCAAGCACCTATAAGAGGATGACATGTGTCAACATGAAATAACTGTTTCAGGCTGATGTGGCAGAACTACATTGGTTGATGTTGCTGTGAGAGAGATGACTTGTTGAAATCTTCAGTAAAGGTGCACAGAGGTTGCTTCCACAGAGCTTGTCACAATGTTGGATCCCAGATTTAATCTTATAACAATGTTATAAACTACCATAATAATAATAAGAACAACAGAAGCAATATACTTTAAATATCAAGGCATATTCAATATCATAGTTGATAATAAGATATATAAATCGTACAAGATCTTCTTTAGAAGACTTTCCAGTGTATTAGAAATTGATTCATATACAAGATATATCAAAAAACACACTTTTATCAATGGAGTGATGGTCCTATTTATAGGACCATAAAGTAAACAGTATACTTAACTTGACATAAGAAGCATGTTGGGAACTGAAGAATTCATTAAGTGTGGTTAATGCTGCTGGTTCAATATTAATGCTGCTAGAAGACATAAAGGTTAGTACTGCTGAGTGTTACTACTGCTAGTGTTAATTAATACTGCTAGTCAAAGTTAGTACTGCTTGAACAAAGTTAGTACTGCTTAGCTAGTTAGTACTGCTAGTGGTAAGTACTGCTTAGTAGTTAATGCTGCTAGAAGGAAGTTAATGCTGCTGAAGATTAATACTGCTTATATGATAAAGATTCGTATGAAAGGATATACATGGAAGCTTGGAGATATACATAGAAGATATACTGAAGATATTTTATTCATTGTAATTATCTTTGTATTCAGTATATATATATAGTATTGTTTAGAATAGAAAAATAATAATAATTTTTTAGTTTTCATTCTTCTAGAAAAAATCAACCTCAAGGCATAGATCCTAATTCTAGAGAAGTAGAATTCGTATTGGTGAGCCTGTTCATCAATATTGAGGTTGAGTGAGTAATCTTGTAACTGCAAAGCATCAAATAAAAGCTTACAGTTTGTTATTCATATTTACTGTGTTGATTTACTGTTTCATTGAATATCAAAGTGTTATTCCGCAAACTTCTTTGATATTGTTTCTGAGAATTAATTCTTGTTGAGAATTCGATCCTGACAAGTGGTATCAGAGCCTGATTTCTCAGAAACAAACTATTCATCATGGAAAATCTTACAGAATCAAGCACTACTTTGGTATCAAAAGTTCCAATGCTCAGATCCAATGAATTTGACATGTGGAAAATCAGAATCAAGCAATATATTCTCCTCACAGATTACTCTATGTGGGACATCATTGAGAATGGCCCATCTGATGCAGGAAAGATTGGTGAAGATGGCAAAAGAACCCCTCCAAAGACAGATGCAGACAGGAAGACAAGGCAGATAGAGATGAAAGCCTTGAGCACACTGCTCTTGGCCATTCCAAATGAGTATCAACACCAATTCTGCAATTGTACTGATGCACAGATGCTCTGGAATGCTCTAGAGAAGAGATTCTCAGGTACTAAAAGTACCAAGAGAAATCAAAAGGCAATCTTAAAACAACAGTATGAAAACTTCATCTCAACTAAGAATGAGTCCATGACTCAAACTTTTGACAGGTTTAATAAACTAATTGGTGAACTAGCTACTATGGGAGTACAGATTGATCAAGATGATGTGAACAGAAAGTTCTTAAGGTCCCTTGGAGATGAATGGACCATGTACACTGTGTCATTCAGACAGAATGATCAGTTGGAAGACAAAGAACTTGATGATCTGTACAATGATCTTAGAGTATTTGAAGCTGAGGTGGAGGCAAAGAAGAAGCCTTCTGGATATGTTCATAATGCTGCACTTCTATCAGCATCAATTGATTCTACTGCTAACTCTGAATCAGTTAATGCTGCTAATGGATCAAATCTAGATAAAGGCACTGATTATGTATTTGAAACTCTTCTTTCTAATCATGGAAATTCTTATTTGATCAATGATGACTTAGAACAACTTCATCCTGATGATCTGGAAGAGATGGATATTAAATGGCAGATGGCCATGCTCTCCATGAGGGTTAAGAAGTTTATAAAGAGGACTGGAAGAAACAACTTCTCACAAAGAAGAGAAGATGGAGCAGGGTTTGATAAATCAAAGGTAGAATGCTACAAATGCCATCTGAAGGGACATTTTGCTAGAGAATGCAAAAGTGGAATGTCTCACAACAACAACCATCAACAAGCTCAATCTGGAAGTTTCAATAACAACAGAAACTCTGCTCAAGCCCTTGTTTCTCAACAAGGAATGGGGTTTGATTGGAGTGATCAAGCAGAAGAAGATATTCAGAATCAAGCTCTTATGGCTAAAGTATCTGATCTCCCATCTGAGGTAAGCTCTAATCTCTGCTCTAAAACTTGCATAGACACTGTTAAAAGGTACAGGGATCACAATCAGAAGATGAGTGATGACCTTAAGAGACTAGAAAAAGATATAAAAGACTATGTGAGGATAGTAGAGAGATTTGAAGATCAAATCAAAGGTTTTCAAGCCAATGAACTACAACACTCATATGACACCAATTACTGGCAGTGGGAGAAAAAGGATTTAGAAATTAAACTGACCAAATCTAAAGAGGAGGTTGAAAAACTGAAAGAGGAGTTAACCAAGGTTAAGCTTGATGTAGAAAAGTTTTCCAATGCTTCTAAAGCAATGGACTCCTTACTGCAAAATCAGATTCATGATAAATTAAGAAGAGGAATTGGGTATAATGCCACACCTCCACCATATAACAACAATTACATTCCTCCTACTTCAGACCTGTTAGACACCAAAGATAGGAAGGACTTGCCTGAGGGAGCCACTGAAATAGATTCCTTAGATGAGGTAATTGTTGAGGATAAGACTGAGAAAGAGGTTGGCAAGAGTAAGAAGAACAACGTGAGTGGTGAGACTTCTATAGAAAACAACATTATCACCAATGAGGATTGTGGAAGGGCTTGGATCAAATCCAAGAACATAGAGAAGACAGAGGAAAAGTCTGGTAAGGTCCATTATAAACAGACCACAGTTGTGAATCCAGGTCCTTGCAAACAGTGTACTTGTAAGAAGAATGAGCCCCAAAAACAGGACAAAAAGAGGGGAAATCAAAGAAACTGGAATAATCAATGGGCACATAAACAAGGGGTTGATCTGAGTAAAATCAATAGACCAAAACCTTGTTTTATCTGTGGCAAATTGAATCATCTTGCAAAATTCTGTTATTTCAATCCTATGAACCAAAGAATGAATTTCCAAAGATCCATGCAAAAACCCTTTGGTTATAAGAAAATTAAAAAGAACCATGTGGCTAAGAAAACTGTTAAAACTAAAAGCCACATGAAGAAAAAGTATTCTGTTAAAGAAAGTGTCAATATGTGGATTCCTAAAAGCACTAAAACTGTTAGTACTGCTACCACAAATAGTGCTGCTGACAATGATAGTGCTGCTAGAAGTAATACTACTGCTAACAATGTTAATGCTGCTAACAAGGTTAGTGCTGCTAAACTTGTTAGTACTGCTAACTCTGTTAGTACTTCTAAGGTTAGTACTGCTTCTAGTGTTGATTCTGCTAAGCCAATCATATTGACAAAGTACTCTAATAAAGAGTACTCTGAGTTTAGAAACCTCATTAAAAAGGAATGTAAATACTTTGATGAGAAAGGAAGACCCAAGATCACTTTGGCTTGGGTCCCCAATCATACTAATTGATCTATTTAATGTGCAGGGCAACCAACAGCTCAAGGGAAAGAGCATATGGCATGTTGATAGTGGTTGCTCTAGGCACATGACTGGCAACATGTCATGTCTTCAGGATTTCAAGCACATGAATGGAGGACATGTTGCATTTGGAGACAATCTTACTGGTGGTAAGATAAGTGGAAAAGGTAATGTCACCAAAGGTAAGATGACATTTGAGGATGTCTACTATGTTGATCAATTAAAGTACAACCTGTTAAGTGTATCACAGGTTTGTGACAAACAACATAGTATATTATTTACTAATACTGAGTGTATGATTCTTGCTCCAGGGTTCAAGGTAGTTGATGAAAGCATGATACTACTTAGAACTCCAAGGAAGGACAATGTTTATTGTCTTGATTTGGACAATGTTGATAGTGATTCATCTTTAAATTGTCTTGTTTCAAAAGCTTCTATAGATGAATCCTCCCTTTGGCACAGAAGGATGTGTCACATGAATTTCAAGACTATGAACAATCTTGTTAAAAATAACCTTGTAAGAGGTTTACCTTCAAAAGTCTTCTCATGTGATGATCATTGTGTTGCTTGTCTTAAAGGCAAACAACACAAAACTTCTCATAAGACCAAAGAGTTAAATTCTGTTTCTTCTTGTCTCCAGTTATTGCATATGGATCTGTTTGGTCCTACAAATGTTATGAGTATAGGCAAGAAATCTTACTGCTTGGTTATTGTTGATGATTACTCCAGATTTACTTGGGTATATTTTCTAAGGACTAAGGATGAAACAAGTGGTCTTATCAAATCCTTTATTCTAAGAATTGAAAACCAAACTAATCAAAGAGTAAAAGTCATTAGATCAGATAATGGAACTGAGTTTAAAAATCATGATCTAAACACCTTTTGTGAAGGAAAAGGTATTGAGAGACAATATAGTGCTCCTAGGACTCCTCAACAGAATGGTGTTGCTGAAAGGAGAAATAGGACACTAATAGAGGCTGCTAGATCTCTGTTGGCTGATTCAAAATTGCCAATTACATTCTGGGCTGAAGCAGTTAATACTGCTTGTTATGTCCAAAACAGAGTTCTAGTGGTCAAGCAAAAGAACAAGACCCCATATGAGCTTTTAAATCAAAGAAAACCTTTTATTGGTTTCTTCAAATCTTTTGGGTGTCCGTGTACAATTCTAAATACCAAATCTCACTTAGGTAAGTTTGATAGCAAAGCAGATGATGGATTTCTTGTTGGATATTCATCTCAGAGTAAGGCCTACAGAGTTTTTAACTCTTCTTCTAGAATAATTGAAAAAAGTGACAATGTCAAATGCAATGAGAACACACCAAATCCTGTTGGGTCTGGATCTCAGTGGCTATTTGACATTGATTCACTAACTAACTCTTTTGGTTTCAGTAATGAGTATACAGGAACAGGTGGTGGAGAATCAGAGATCACACAAGTTCAAGAAAGTATATCTAAATCTGTGATTTTTCCCATACCCACAGTAAATGAAGACTGTGAAAAGGAATCATTTACTGAACCAAGTCAGAATGAAGAAGACACTAGAGATGAGGAGACTCAAGAATCAGAAGTGACATCTGAAGACACTTCAGTTGAATTGCATGACTCTAATCTAGAGGCTGGACTGAATGTAGAACCTAGTCATAACACAAGAGTTCAAAAGAATCATCCTCCACAGTTGATAATAGGTGATGTCTCTTCTCCCATGATGACTAGACATCAAAGCAGGCTTCAGGAAATGCAAGATCAACAGCATACAGTGCTCTCATGTTTTCTATCCCAGCTTGAGCCTAAAAAGGCACATGATGCTATGAAAGAATCTAGCTGGATAGAAGCAATGCAAGAAGAATTGTTACAGTTCAAGCTACAAGATGTGTGGGATCTAGTAGACCTTCCTAAAGGTCACAGAGCAATTGGCACAAAATGGATCTTCAGAAACAAGAGAGATGAAAGAGGTATTGTTATAAGAAACAAAGCAAGGCTGGTAGCTCAAGGCTACACTCAAGAAGAGGGCATAGATTATGAAGAAGTTTTTGCACCTGTAGCTAGGATAGAAGCAATCAGACTATTCCTAGCCTATGCTTCTTACATGAACTTCAAAGTCTACCAAATGGATGTAAAAAGTGCTTTTCTCTATGGGTCAATTGAAGAAGAAGTATATGTCTGTCAACCACCAGGGTTTGAAAACCCAAGCTATCCAAACAGAGTATACAAATTAAAGAAAGCACTTTATGGACTACATCAAGCCCCAAGAGCATGGTATGACACCCTGTCATCCTATCTCTTGGAAAATGACTTTGAAAGAGGAGTCATTGATAAGACTCTATTTATCAAAAGAAAGACGAAGGATATCTTGCTGGTCCAAATATATGTTGATGACATTATTTTTGGTTCTACAAGAAACAACATGTGCAAGGAGTTTGAGGATTTAATGCATCAAAGGTTCAAAATGAGTTCCATGGGGGAACTTACTTTCTTCCTTGGACTCCAAGTTCAACAGAAGTCAGATGGCATTTTTATATGTCAATCCAAGTATGTGCAGGATATTCTAACCAAGTTTGGTTTCTCAGAATCAAAACCTGCCAGCACACCTATGGAAACACACAAGCAGATCACAGCAGATCTTGAGGGGGAGGATATGGATGTGCATCTTTATAGATCCATGATTGGCTCTCTCATGTATCTCACAGCATCAAGGCCAGATATTATGTTTCCAGTCTGTGTATGTGCAAGATTTCAAGTTAGGCCAAAGCAATCTCACTTTCAAGCTGTTAAGAGGATATTCAGATATCTCAAAGGGCAACCCAGATTGGGACTTTGGTATCCTCATAACTCACCTTTTGACCTAATAGCATACTCAGACAGTGATCTAGGTGGGGCAAACTTGGACAGAAAATCTACTTCTGGAGGATGTCAGTTTTTGGGTGCTAGACTAGTCTCATGGCAGTGCAAGAAACAAACCACAGTATCCACATCTACAACAGAGGGCGAGTACATAGCAGCTGCAAGTTGCTGTTCTCAAGTCTTATGGATTCAGAATCAAATGCTGGATTATGGGGTAACCTTTCTACACACTCCAATCTTTATTGACAACAACAGTGCTATTAGCATTGTAAATAATCCAGTCAAGCACTCAAAGACAAAGCACATTGAAATCAGGTATCACTTTATAAGAGATTGTAATGAAAAGAAACTTATTCAAGTTGTCAAAGTTCACACTGATAATCAGTTTGCTGATCTATTCACTAAAGCTTTTGATGTGGGTAGATTCACTTTCTTGGTAACAAGTGTGGGAATGATAAACTCTGAATAATCTTCTTCTCAAAAAGTGGTTTTATACCTGTATATTTTTATTCTTGGTGTTACTAATCTTCTTTTTCAGGATATGCATTGCAGTACTCAGTATTTAGCAAGTTTAAAAGGAGTAAGTATAGTTAATACTGCTTGTGGTTAATACTGCTTTCAGTTAATACTGCTTTCAGTTAATACTGCTTTCAGTTAATACTGCTTGTGGTTAATACTGCTTTCAGTTAATACTGCTTTCAGTTAATACTGCTTTCAGTTAATACTGCTTGTGGTTAATACTGCTTTCAGTTAATACTGCTTTCAGTTAATACTGCTTTCAGTTAATACTGCTCGTGGTTAATACTGCTTTCAGTTAATACTGCTAGTGGTTAATACTGCTTTCAGTTAATACTGCTAGTGGCTAATACTGCTTAGTAGTTAATGCTGCTAGTTAGTTAATACTGCTAGCCGTTACTACTGCTAGTAGTTAATACTGCTCTAGGTTAATACTGCTAATATTCCGTATACTATAAATACTTTTTGCCCGCCTAAAAGTTCATAACGACTCTTTGCATACTGTTCTCTTGCGCTCAAAACCTTTTCTCTCTCAAGTTCGAAGTTTTCAGGCAAGTTTTCACTAAGATCAATGGCATCCATGACGTTCATCGACGAGCACAACGAGATTGCGATGCTACAAAAGCCAAAGCAAGCTTCAGGATTTCATCAGATTGTGGATTTCCTCAAGTCAAGCCACATTGCTCATGCTCTTACAGTATCCCCTACAATCTACATTGAGCACCAAAGGCAGTTCTGGGCTAATGCAACCATTGTTGTGGAAAATGGTGTGCAAATGATCAAGACAAGAATCTGTGATCACTCACTTACAGTTACTGAAGAAGTTATTCGCATCAGTCTACGTCTAGACGATGCATCTGGTATAACTTCTATCCCAAATGATGAACTGTTTTCAAATCTTACAAGAATGGGGTATGGAGGCCCATTGGGTGTTTTCAAATTTTCTAAAGCTAAATTCTCACCCCAATGGCGTTTCTTTGTCCATACTCTTATGCATTGCATATCCAAAAAGACTACTGGATGGAGTGAGTTCAGCAGCACTATTGCTTATGCTTTGGTGTGCTTGGCCACTGCCCGAAAGTACAATTTTTCTAAAATGATTTTCAATGATCTTGTCTCAAACATGGGAAACAAAAAGAGCTTCTTTATGTATCCCAGGTTTGTTCAAGAAGTTATTACTAATCAATTGACGGATATACCTCAACCTGTTGGGGTATATGTACCTAAACCCCCCAAAGTTAAGGTTTTCTCAAATATGAGAAGATCTGCTGGGGACTCTGAAGGAGTTGACACCCCATTGTTCTCTACAATGATGGTGGTGTCCCAAACCAATGAAGGTATGGCAGCAGGGTCAAGGCCCCCATTAGACAAACCCACTGCTAGCCAAGCCCAACCTTCCCACTCTATATCTATCCCACAGTCCCTACTAAATAAGCCCACTTCTCCAATTACCCAAACTTATCAAAGAAAACAGGTAAAGAAGGCTCCTTCACTTCTTGTACCATCACCCACTCAGCCTTTAAGCCCTCTAAGGGAGAATTCTCCCCTAGAGAATATCCAAAGGGAAACCACAAGGGTGTCTCCCAACCCAAAGGAGGTGCTCTCTGAGGAGGAGGTAGAGCATATGGTTGATGAGGCTGACACTACTCCTGCTAGCACAGAGGAGGAAAGTGGTAACATCAATAAGACCTCCCCCATGGCAACTTTGAATGAGCAATCATTTGAAGGTCCCTGGTGCCAAGAAACCACAGGGGTGGAGAGTGCTTCTGCTAGGCAGAAGACTTCCACTACTAAAAGATCCAATGATCCTTCAATAGGGGGTAACACTCCTGGAGAAGGTGAGGACAGATATAACTATGATGAATTGATGGAGGCAATGGGCAACATCAACATGGATGTACTCAAACAGGGCAAAGATATAGAAGAGCTAAAACTGGTAATCCTGTCACAACAAGTTCAGATCGCCAAATTAAAGAAGATGGTGACAAAGCTTGTACAGAAGAAGAGAAGAAAACAGTTTGTTTTAAAGAAGAGGTCAACTAATAAAGATGCTTCCAACAAGGGGGAGAAAGAGGCTGAAAAAGAGAAAGCAAATCCAGCTGAGAGGGCATTTGAGGTTGAGGGGGAGAAAGAGGCAGAAAAAGAATCAGAATTTACTGAAGCAGCAGAAACTGTTAATACTGCTGAAGCAACAGTAACAGAAGCAGCAGTAACAGGGCTTTCTGTTGAAGAAATGGAGATTGTAGAAACACTAGTCAAAGCAAAGAATGACACTCCTGAGGCTACTCAAAAGGCCAAGGGAGTAGTCATCAATGAAGGAAAAGTTCAACAAAAGGCAACAGAAAAGGCAAAGGAGACAAAAGGAAAAGGAAAGGAGAAAATGGTTGAAGCTGAACTGCCTGCCAAGAAAAAGAGTCAGATTGAGTTGGATGAAGAAATGGCAAAACTACTTCAGGCTGAAATGGAAAAAGAAGAACAACTTCAATCAGAGAAGGATAGAGAGCTTGCAAAGATCATGGCTAGAAAGTTGAATGCAGAATATCAGAAAAGCATCAAAGAAGCAGCTCAAGCCAAGAAAAGCTCTGTGAAAGTTGTTAAGCAAAGAATGCCATTCAAAAAGCAAAAGAGACAACCCTCCAAAACATTTTTGGCCAATCAGGAAAGAAGAAAGATGATAAATTTCCTGAAAGGTGCAATTGGTGTTAAGGGGGAGATATTCACCAACATGGCATACACTCAAGTTAAGGAGTTGTATCAGAAAGAGATGCTTAAGCTTCAAGGTGATTCAGTCCAAAGGGAAGAGGCTGAGAGAAGAATGAAGGAAAGGCATGACCTGAATATTCAAAAGCCATTCCCTGAGGACACCACACCTTCAAAAGATAAAACTGAAGAGATGAAGGAAGAACATGAAGGTGTTGGTATAGAAGCTACATCTGGGAAGAGGATGAAGTCAATTGCCTCCAAGAAGCAGAACAAAAGGCCAAGAGTTGAAGAAACAGCAGAAACAGCAGAACCTTCAGTTACTTCTACAACTGAATCTGTAAAAAACCCAGAACAATCCAATAAGCTATATAATCTTGATTTTTATATGACTACAACAGCTGATGAACCAGTTTCAGTTGATCCCATCTCTATGAAAGCTCCAGAAGTTATCTTTTGGGATATTTTGGAAGATCAAAGGAAGAAATACTTCAGGCTTAAGAGAATGGGAGATCTATATGAAGTGTACTCTACTTGGGGTAGACTCATAAGAAGTTGTTCAAGATCAGATTTAGAAGAGATGTTTAAAGTTGGGTTGGAGATATATGAAAAGGAAATGAAAGGAGAAGGAATGAGCTTAATCAGATTAGCTATGGAGTACTTATGTATGATGTTTGACCCTAGCAAAGTTCAACATGTGATCAGAGATTTGCATCTAAAGAATAAATTCCAAAGAATAGAAAACTGGATGATATTTGAAAGGTGTGGAGTCTATGTCATCACTGTGGACAGAGCTTATCATGAGTACTACTTAGTTGATAAAATCTATGATCACAGCAAGGCCAAATTACAAGCAATGTTGAATGCAAAGCTTACATGTTCAAAAGATTCAGAAATGGCAAAGATTGTGGTTAGCAGAATAATTAATCAAAGTTTGGGTTTGGATCCTAATCTAGGAGTATGAATTGAGGTGTTGAAAGCATCTTAAAGAAGATTTGAAGAACTTGACTTCTCTTCCTAAAAGTCAAGTTAGGGGGAGATTGTTGGGAACTGAAGAATTCATTAAGTGTGGTTAATGCTGCTGGTTCAATATTAATGCTGCTAGAAGACATAAAGGTTAGTACTGCTGAGTGTTACTACTGCTAGTGTTAATTAATACTGCTAGTCAAAGTTAGTACTGCTTGAACAAAGTTAGTACTGCTTAGCTAGTTAGTACTGCTAGTGGTAAGTACTGCTTAGTAGTTAATGCTGCTAGAAGGAAGTTAATGCTGCTGAAGATTAATACTGCTTATATGATAAAGATTCGTATGAAAGGATATACATGGAAGCTTGGAGATATACATAGAAGATATACTGAAGATATTTTATTCATTGTAATTATCTTTGTATTCAGTATATATATATAGTATTGTTTAGAATAGAAAAATAATAATAATTTTTTAGTTTTCATTCTTCTAGAAAAAATCAACCTCAAGGCATAGATCCTAATTCTAGAGAAGTAGAATTCGTATTGGTGAGCCTGTTCATCAATATTGAGGTTGAGTGAGTAATCTTGTAACTGCAAAGCATCAAATAAAAGCTTATAGTTTGTTATTCATATTTACTGTGTTGATTTACTGTTTCATTGAATATCAAAGTGTTATTCCGCAAACTTCTTTGATATTGTTTCTGAGAATTAATTCTTGTTGAGAATTCGATCCTGACAAAGCATGCTTGAACAGTGACTTACCTAAAAGGTAAGCTCAAGACATGCTTGAACAGTGATCTACTCTGAAAAGTAAATCTTATCACTAGGTGACGTGTCATCTGTTCTTCTGTCAATACTTGTAAATTTTCAGTCTTGATCTTCAAAGAGAACACCTTCAGAGCTCTGAATTAGATCTCTGATGAAGCTATCTCTGATGTCTTCCCGTCTGAAGAGTTTGTCTCTGAACTGACTTCAGAGCTAGACTTGGCTTTCTCTGCTGATATCTCTGAATTGTCTTCAGAGGAATACTTGAACTATTTTCAATACTTTTATAATTCAGAATTGGGGATAACAATCTCCCCCAAAGTATTGAAAATAAAAAACTTCAATATTAACAAAAATTTAATCTAGAAAGCATAGAGGAGAAAGTCATCCTCTTAAATGTCACATCTCAAAAAATAGAAATTACAAACAGAGAATATAACATCAAGATAAACAAAAAGAAAAGAACCAAGGCCTATCACTAGAGTAGATCCTATGGAATTTCATAATGAGCTCTCTAAAGTTAATCAGTGAGCTAATTTCCATGTCTAGTTTCTCCAATAGATCAGCTCTGTGTCGTTCTTCCTTCACATGTATCATCTTCAGTACGCCTCTCAAAGTTTCATCTGAATACTTTGCTACCTATGAAGCCAGGAAGACTTTCTTGATTAGGTCGACTCTGTAGACGAATCGCAGAGGCTCATCAATTATTGATCCTGTCTTGTATTTATTCAGATCAGCAATTTTCTACACTGGTTCAGTTACACCGAGTCTTTCTTCTCCCAAGTTCAGAGCAATCTGAAAGTCAAGTCTGACCCTTAGTTTAACATGAGCTTCCATAGCACGCCTCACTTCGTAGAGACTCATTCTGAATGTCCTTCCTAGTTAATATTTTGCTGAGTAGTAGGCGTAGAGATGAGGTAGATCATAAGGGTTTAGATTTACGAGAACATTATCATTGAACTCATAAACTTTCCCATCAGAGCGTATTACCTCATAATGTCTGTAGATGATTTTATTATAAGCAAAAGTCTTTTCAGAGACTTTGTTTATCTCTGTGATATGAAAGTTTGATAGAACCTTTGCTCTTGGACTGGTCTTGTCTCTGATGAATCTCTACTCATAGTCTGCCATGTTTTCTATGATTCTTGGATTCAGTGGAAGAACTTGGGTATCATCTAAGCTGAACTCACAGTATAGATATCTGAAGTGGTCTTCAATTGAAGTCTCTGGCTCAGAGGTAAGAAATTCTAGAGGCTAAGTGTACTTTCAGAGAGTTGGAATGCCAATGCTTGTCTTCTGAACAGGTACCTCTGGAGGGGCCTGTTCATCAACAACCATGTGGGTTTCTTCAGCAGATAGTTGTGGAGATATCTTTGGTTCCTTCCTTTGGTCTTGAGGGGATTGAGGTGGGGTTTCATTAACTGTATAGAAGATTAGGTTTGCTATTTCATCCATGTATTCAGCTCTGTGTTCTATCTCTGATGTAGAAGGGAGGTGAGCTTGAGCCTTCTTGCAGACATAGGCATCTACAACAATAACTTCTTCTGGAATGTTCTCGGCTGTTGTTGCTTCTTCCTCTGAGTCTGAACCGAATGTATCTCACATAATTATATTTTGTCGTTCTAGAGAAGAGAATGCATCTTCAGAGCTGGAGAAGTCAACTAGCTGCTCATCTTCTTCTTCTACATCCAGAGCACCTATAGTTTCTAAAGTAGCATCTACTACTTGGATTATAGGTGAATCTGATGTTCATGGTGCTAGAAAGACCACTAGAATTGGAGTTTTGGAGATCTTTTGATTGTCTTCAACAGAGGTGGAGTGCCTCTCTGGTTCTTTCTCTTGTACTCCTTTCTCTTTGTTGGTGGATGGAGACAGAGCAGAGCCACTTGCTTTGGTAGATCCAGAGGATTGACCTTGTGTTGTCCCTTGTATATCCCTCTTTTGAGGCTCAGAGGTACCTTCATCATCCTTGTCCTTTGGGTCCTCAAACCTGGGCTTCTTCGCATCTCTGCTACAGGTTTCATCAGAGTCAGTGCACACTCTAAATTTGGGAAATTCAGGTTCTGGCACAATTCCCTTTCTTTTGAGCGAAGCCTGTCTAAGAGATTCGATGGAATCATTGGCGGTTTAAAGGATGTAGTAGACTTAATCTTCAGAATAGAACTTGTAAACGTCCAGAGAGACTTGGACCTTCTTCTGAGCAACCATGTTGATCTTGTAGAAGCAGGTGAGCATTCTACTCATGATGACTTCTTTAAATGCGGCAAGATCAACCTTGGTCACAAGGTCTTCAACAGTTCTAGGTGGTGGTGGTGGTAGTTCTAAAGTCGTAGCCGAAGTTGGAAGGGATGCTTGAATTGTAGACTTAATCAGTTCAGTGATAGAGGACATTTGTTCTGAAGATAATGAAGCTGATCTGTTGGCCACTACCTCCTTTCTGAGATCCTTTACCTTTTTCTGAATATCTGTAATTGTGGAGGATGGGCTTCGTAGTTCGGCAATTTGAGATTTGAGAGCCGCAATCTCTAGAGAGGAAACAATCTTCTATTCAAACAACTATCTCTCCAACCCCTGAATCCTGTTATTGGAATACATAAGTTGGATTTTCAGAGTAGAGACCTCTGCTCTCTGTTTGTCATTTTCAGAGCTGAGTGCAGAGGTCTCTGAACCATCAATTCCTTAAAGTTTATTCTCATTCAACGAGCCTCTGAGTTCCTCACAAAGTCTTTCGAACTTTGACTTAGTGAGAATGTCAGAGATGGGTACATTGGTAACAACACATGTTGCCAATTTTTCCTCGAGTCCAAAGGAGCCTTCTTTTAGAGATGGTTGGATGTTGTCTCTGGAAGGACTTCCGCTCGGTCCTCGATGTTCTGGAGAATCATCTCTGAGCGTTATGTTCAGTTCCAAGTCCTCCTCCTCAGATTCAGAGGACTGGAAGTGAATGTGGGAGTTGACCTTGCGATCCAGGCAAGTCAACCCTTGTGCTTGTAGGTTCAACCACGGGAAAACCTAAAGGGTGAGGGATGAGCCATAGAGGCATGATCGTGTGTAGGGATGTGTGTCGTACTCTGAGGCAACTGAGTACTTATGATATTGACTAAGTCATGTTGAGAGGACTCATTCAGATTGTGGGTTTCCTTAGGCTTGTGTACTTCAGAGGTAGAAAGAGACACCTCTGAAGGGTTTGTTGGGTTGGGATTGAGGTGTGCTCCTCTGATTCAATAATCGTTTCCTCTGGATCAGGTTGGTTAGATGGTGTGGATACATTGGGAGTTGGGGTTGGAGTCCTAAAATAGATGTGCCTTTTGGCATCTTGTTTAGAAGAGGGGTGAGAACTCTCAGGTATCTCTAAGTCCATAGGGGACTCTCTCATCTCACGTTGAGAATCTTTAGAGCTAGTCTCTGAAGATTCGTCCTCACCTTCTTCAGAGCTAGTAGAGCTAATCTTTTCACTAGATTCTGAAGGTACTTCGCTTTCTTCCTCATTGATAGACCCTTCTGGTGCTCTGTCTTCTCTCTGAACTGCGTCATCTCTGAGAGGAGTACCCTCTGGTTCACTCCTCAGAGTGCTCTAAACTTCAGGGTCCTCTGATCCCTCTGAAGTAGAGACACTCTTACTTTTCATCTTAGGCATAGGATCTAAGTATGTTGGGGTTCCCAGAACTGGCTCTTGTCCTTGGGCAACACATAGATGAGAAGCTAGGGCTAAAGAATTGGGATTTACCTGGTTCAACATCTATTGAGGTATCCTCCTTTCTCTTGGATATCCTTCAGAGAGGATAGATGGTTTGAAGCTGTTCATGATGTAGAATGGAGTCTTACTCTGATCAGGAGAAGTCAGAATGTAAAGCTGATCAATTGCAGCCTTGATTATCAGAGCAAGAAACCTTGGGAAGGTGATTGATGGAACTTTGGAAGAGGGAGTGAGTTACTCTGGATCCTTTGTAATGCACTTGTGCTTCTTCTCTATAGCCGTTAAGATTTGATCATAGAGGATACCAGCCATATCGACGTTTCAATTAAATAAGAGAGCATACATGATGGATAGGATCTCTGGAGTAGTCTGATCCATGCTCCCCACTTTGCTTGTAAGGGTTCGGTTTAGAACAGAGAACATAAAGTTCTAGACAGGAGGAAGGTGTTGTCTTCTGAAATTACTTAGGTATGTGATTTCAGTGTTGTAGCCAAGCATTTTGACAAACAAAAATAGGGTTTTAGAGGAGGGGCGTTTCTCAAATATAGCGATTTGAAGTTCTTCAATTGGGAGGAGTGGCAGGACTTCACGAAGAACAGCAGGGTTTATGATTACTTGACACTTCACAGTTTGAGAGATCTCAAACTGTAGAGATCTGAAACTGGCCAATGATTCTGTCATGGTCTTTACTGTAGTGATTGGAAGAGAACCATTCTTGGACGAATGTGAGAGGACATTCAGGGGTGGTTGCAGTTAGGGACTGAGTTAGTTCGTAGTTTACGAAGAACTCACAGATGATGCGGTATTGTTCTTCGAACTTGGGAGAATCAAGTTGTACCATATGGTTGTTGTCCTCGATTGGAAATCGATACACTCTTGAAGGTTCACCAGTTTTGGGGAATAGTTTGCACCAATCCATTGAAGAATCCATTTGAGAGTTGAGAGGAAAAGGATGAAGTTCAAGTTCTTTGAGAGAAAAGAAGTTTGCTCGAGAGTAATTTGTTTGTGTAAAAATGGATATTCGGATGTAAAAATGTATTTATATCCAAATTTAGAAAACTACACTCAAGTGCAAAAGGTGAAACGGCTGGGATTAGACCTTTTGGTGGAGGTCGTTTGACCTTTCACTCAACCCTGTTGTGATACGTGTCCTTGGTAACAGTTGCCAAGAAAATACGAATGGGTGCTAGTTGGGAATTTAAATTGAATAGCATCTTCTAATTATAAAGTAATCTAAGATATCACAAGTGTTTTAAAAATCAGAGAATCTGAGTTTCCGTGACAAGTGATATCAGAGATTTCTAAACAAATAGAAAGGTTCAGAAGCTCTGATGTTTAGATTCCCTGATATTCTCTTACTCCCCCTTGACCGAAGAGAGGCTGCTCTGAATTTTTATTCGCTCATTCTCCCCTTTGAATAATGCTTAGTATCTTGAAAAACATGTTTTCTTAAATATCAGAGGCTCTGATATGAAATGCAAAGACTCTGAAGCTTCCAATGATTTCTAGCCCCCCCTTGACAGATGATGGATACTTTTCTTTGCTCCCCTTTTATTGATGCTTAGAGGTATAAAAAGAATGAATTGACCATGCTTGGTTGGGAGTCTAGAGGCTTTGAAACAGGTCTCAGAGGCTCTGGGTTTAAACATACCTCTAATGTCAGAGGCTCTGATGTAGTGACCAGGGACTCTAAAGTCCTTTTGAGTTAAGTAGACATGTTCAGCATTCCCAACTTGCTAATTAAGAAACTGAACCTTTGTTTATCTAAGGCTTTTGTGAAAATATCAATAACTTGGAGATCAGTTGGTACAAAATACATCTTAATTGTACCTTTCTCAACATGATATTTAAGGAAATGATATTTGACGTCAATATGTTTTGTCTTGGAATGCTGTACTGGATTTGCAGAGATGGCTATGGCACTTCTGGAATCACACAGAAAGGGTATTATGTCGTATTGTAATCCATAGTCTCTGGGTTGAGTTTTAATCCAAATGACTTAAGAGCAACAACTAGCAGCAGCAACATATTCTGCTTCTACAGTAGAAGTTGAAACATAGTTCTGCTTCTTGGATGACCAACTCACTAGCTTGTTTCCCAATAACTGACAGTATCCAGAGGTACTTTTCCTATCTAGCTTGCATCTTGCATGATCTGCATATGTATATGCTGTTAAATCAAAACTAGAGAGTTTTGGATACCAGAGACCCAATGAGGGTGTGACTTTGAGGTATCTAAATACTCTCTTGACTGCAGATAAATTAGATTTGTTTGGATTTGTTTGATATCTAGCACAGAGACAGGTTGCAAACATTATATCAGGCCTACTAGCAGCTAAGTATAGAAGTGATCCTATCATGCCTCTGTAAATCTTAACATCTACAGATTTTCCTGAAGGATCAGAGACAAGTTTGACTCATGTGGCTATAAGTGTTTTCATAGAAGTTGAATCACTGAGTTTGTACTTTTTCAAGATATCAGAGACATACTTAGACTGACTTATAAAAGTACCCTCTAACATTTTTTTGACTTGTAAGCCTAGAAAGAATGTTAATTCTCCCATGAGACTCATCTCAAATTCACTCTTCATCAACTCTGAAAACCTGTCACAATACTTCTGATTTGTAGAGCCAAAGATAATATCATCAACATATATCTGTACTAAAAGCATCTCATTTTTGTACCTCTTGATGAACAAGGTTGTATCAATTGTATCTTTTTCAAAGCCATTATTAATCAGAAATGTGGACAGAGTAGCATACCATGCTCTTGGAGCTTGTTTAAGTCTCTACAGAGCTTTATCAAGATGATAAACATAGTTAGGAAACTTTGTACTTTCAAATCCAGGTGGTTGCTGGACATATACTTCTTCATTTAATTTGCCATTTAGGAAGGCAGATTTAACATCCATTTGATATACTTTGAACCCTTTGTGTGCAACATAGGCTAAGAAGATTCTAATAGCTTCTAGCCTGGCCACAGGTGCAAAGATTTCATCATAATCAATACCTTCTTCTTGGCAATATCCTTTAGCAACCAATCTAGCTTTGTTTCTGATTATAATGCCATCCTCATCCTTTTTATTTCTGAAAACCCATTTAGTCCCAATTGCAAATTTTCCTTTAGGAAGGGAAACTAGGGTCCAGACTTTATTTCTTTCAAATTCTTGAAGTTCATCCTGCATGGCATTGATCCAATGAGGATCTTCAAGAGCTTCATTTACCTTCTTTGGTTCAATGATGCTTAAAAAGTTTACAAAATAGCATTCATTGATTGTGGCAGATCTAGTTTTGACTCCATATGAAGGTGATCCAATGATCTGATCATGGGGATGATCCTTTGTCCATCTTGTCATTGGAGCATGAATGTGAGGTGGAGTTTGAGCTTCAGAGATGGAAGGTGGTGACATCTCTGTTGTGCTATTCAGAGGCTCTGAAGTGGGTTCTAGAGATGGTGAAGCAGGCTCTGAATTCTCTTCAACAGATGTCTCTTGTTCATCTTCTGCTTCTGAAGGGACTTGTTCTTCAATTTGTATTTATTCATTGCTTAGACCTGTATTTAAAGAAGCAGAAGTTTTGATTTCAGAGGGTCCAGAAAGAGTTGTACCTGTATTTTGGGGTTCCTCTGAAGTTGCTCTATGAATATCTCTGAAAATAAATTCTGAGTTATCATCATCAAAGAAATCTTCAAATATCTTGTTTAGTTCAGATTCTATCAACTATGATGATTCAAAGACATTCTTGGCTGTTGAGTTGATATCACTGTTATCAAGGCTTTTGGCATCATCAAAAGAGACATTGATACTCTCTTGGATTGTTCTTGTTCTTATATTGAACACTCTAAAGGCTTTTGAGGCTAATGAATAGGCAATGAATTTTCCTTCATCTGCTTTCTTGTCAAACTTTCCAAGAGACTCTCTATCATTCAGAATGTAACATCTGCATCCAAAAACATGAAATATTTGACATTAGGTTTCCTATTGTTAATGAGTTCATAGGATGTTTTCTTGAATCTTTTGACAATGGTAGCTCGTTTGAGTAAAACAGGCTGTAGCTACTGCTTCTGCCCAAAAGTTGGTTGGAAGATCAGATCCTGCAAGCATTGTTCTTGTAGCTTCAACAAGTGTTCTATTTTTCCTTTCAACAACACCATTATGTTGAGGTGTTCTAGCTGCAGAGAAATTGGGAGTTATGCCTTCCTCTGAAAGATAGGAGTTGATTTTGGCATTTCTGAATTCTGTCCCATTATCACTTCTAAGTTTTTGAATTTTGCTGTTGAATAGAGCCTGCAATGTTTTTAACAACCTTATTAAAATATCAGGTACATCAGACTTGGCTCTTATGAATTCTATCCAAGTATATCTAGAGTATTCATCAATCAGAACCAGAATATACTATTTACCTGATAGATTCTGCACAGAGATAGGACCACAGAGGTCCACATGAAGCATATGCATAGGTCTAGGAAAATTATTATCACTTTTGGTTTTATGGGAAGATCTTTTCATTTTTCCCTTTGTTGAACTTCAGAGATGATCTTTGTTGAACTTCAGAGATGGTAATCCTCTAACCAGATTGAGTTTGACCAACTTATCGAGTGAAGAAAAGTTTAGATGAGAGAACTTCTTATGCCAGAGCCAAACATCTTCATTGTTCAGATACAGAGTTTCTCTGAGCCAGTGTTTATGTGTTTGGTAAAATTCATTCTATAAAAGTTACCCTTTCTGTCTACTCTCAGCATTTCTTGACATGTTTTTGAGTGAAGAAGTGAACAATGTTTTTCTTAAAACTTCACATCAAAACCATGGTCACACAGTTGACTTATGCTAATTAAGTTGTGCTTTAGTCCATCAACATAAGCAACTTTTGACACTGATACATTTCCTCTTGTTAATTCACCATATCCTTTAATTTGACCTTGCATGTTATCTCCAAAAGTTAACGCTCCTCCAGATTTTGCTTTAAAAGAGGATAGTAACTTCTTATCTCCAGTCATATACCTTGAACATCCAGAATCTAGAAACCAGATTGGCATATGTTGTTTCTGCAATAAATATTAAAGTTTCTTAGGTAGCCATCTCATTATAGGTCATTTCTTGTTAGACTGTTGAGAATTTTGATGAACATTTGGCATTTCATCTTTTGATGCTTTGCCATAATTGCTCTTCTTTTCCTTCAGAGGCTTTGTCTCTGAATTTTTATTCAGAGACTGATTCAGAAAACAATGAGAACCTCTGAAATGATTTTTCAGTTTAATCATGAGTTGAATGCACTTGCAATTAACAGAACAGGAAGAAGTAGGAGAAAAGTTTTTCATTTCATTGAATGCATTTGATACACTTTGATTCCTTTTCAAACTAACACTAGGAATATTACAAGTATTCCTAACTACTTCCTTCTTTTTGGCTTGAAACACAACCTTCTTTTCAAGTTGCCTTTTCTTGTTTAAAAACATATTCTTCTCTTTGTTGCTTACTGCACAAACAGGATCAGAATGGTTAATTTCTTGCCATTTGCCTTTTTGTTCAGGAGTGAATTTGATTGGTTTATAAGTGTAGAGTTGAGAAGTGTTAGTTTTATTCTTGGACTTTTCTTTTAACTCTTTCTTAGGGTCTAGAGAAATTTTTTCTTGTAGACAAATGTCTACAAAATCGAGACATATTGGTATTTTGGGTTTGTTTTTCAAAACTGGAACAGGAATGTTCAAAATTTCAGAACCAACAGTCTGTATGTTTTTATGAACTACTTTCTCTAGTCTATAGAATATTTGTTCATCTATCTCTGGATCAGATTCAGAATCAGAGTCAATAAAGTCTCTATTAACCTTGTCAGAGATAACTACCTCTGAAGTTTTCATAATTTCTTTAGGTCTGGAGACTTTAATGATTATTTTCATGCCATCTTTCTTTTTTAAATCAGTTATGACATTTTCTTTATAAATTCTTCTAATGTCATCCTCAAATGTAGTTCTGATGCATTCATCTGTCATTGGAGAATACAGAGGTGCATCTAGATTGAGTGAACTCTGAGGTTCATCTTCAGAAGTACTCCTTTCAGATGTACTTGTTTCAGATATCTCTGATTCTTTTGTGATAAAAGCATCAAACTTAAAAATTTCTCTAGGATCATTGCTCTGAGGTTTTGTAAAGAATACCTCTGATGTTTCTTTTTCTATCTTTAAGATAGGTTCTGGAAATGTTTTGCTTCAGAGTATAAGACATTTTTGAAATTCAGGGCTCTTGTTTTTTATCCTTCTGAGGTTTTTGTTCTTTTGAAATTGTTCAGAGATGGACAGTCAGGGCTCTGGACCTTTCCCATACAGAAAGTGGAAGAAAGTGAAGTTTTCTTCAATCCAGTTAATGGATCCAATTCATTGAATCCCAGTCCTTGAGTGTCCATTTGGGAATTTATCTTAATATGCACATCTTGAGCATCTAGATAACTTTTGGTTTGAAGTTCTTTCCTTTCTAGAGATTGATGTAGGATTTCTCTTTCCTTTTGAAAAAAGTTAGTTAAGATAACAGAATTGAGCCTTTTATACTCAGATCTTTTAACTTCTTCTTCTTTAGCTTTCAACACTTTTTCCAATTCTTTGAATTTCTCAGAAAAAGATTTTTCCTTTTGTCTCTGGGCTTTTTCAAATTCAGATTTTTCAACAAGAATTTCTTCTTTTCTGACTCAAGAAGATCCTTTTCTCTTTTATAAAAGCTTAGGTCTTTTGTCATTTGCTTTCTCTTTTCTTTTTCTTCAATAAGTTTTTGCTTTAAAATCTGAAGCTCACCTGTTAACTTAAGAACATCCATTTCATGTTCACTTTCAGAAGTGGAAGGAGAGTTTACCTTTTCAGAGCAGTCCTCTGATGATCCATCAGTCTGATCACCATCTGCAAAAGCCATACCACAGAGATTGGTATGCTCTTCCTCTCCATCACTTGTAAAGTCTGATAACCAATCTTCCATCTCTACAACAAGTACTATTTCTCTGACATTGTACTTGTACTTGTTCTTATAGTAGTCTTGATCTTTGACAAGTCTACCTCTGCAGTTTGCAAAGAAATGGCCTGGTTTTCCACATCTAAAACATCCTCCATCATTTTGATGTGGTGGAAGAGCAGCAACAGTTTTTGTCTTTTGAACTTGTGGTTAGGGCTGAAAGTATTTATGAGGTTGAGGATACTTGGGTTGGAATGGTTGATGAGTTCTTGATTGTTGTGTAGCATTATGATTGTTGAAATGAGCACCCTTTTGATCACTATGTAGAGTGAATCTTGGCACTTGTTGAAATTTTCTATCTGGATTTCTCCTTTCTTCATCATCTCTCCTGCCTTCAAATATTTTCTTGCCAAATTTCTTGTTAAATTGGTGAGTAATTAATGCAAGAGACTTGGCAAAGGCATTGATATCATCATCTGAGTCTGAGTATGAATCTTCACCTTCTTCAGCCATTAAAACCCTTTTAGATTTTCTTTTTGGTTCCTTTCTCAAAGAGTTCTTTGTTTTTTCACTACAACTTTCTTTTGATACACCTTTTTGTTTTGAAATGAGGGCAAGTGGTCCACCTAAAGAGGGTTTTGACTTTTGTTTAACAACTTCTTTTTCCTGAGCAACAAGAGTGCCATAAATATCAGTCAATGACCAAGATTCAAGGTTTTCATTGACCTGTATTGACATGGATAGTTGTGACCATTCTTCATTCAAGCTTTTAAGGAAAAGAACATTGTTTTCTTCTTTTTTCCTCGTAACTCCAAACTTTTTGCATTTATTAATGAGAATGTTGAATCTTGAGTGTGTTTGGTGCAAGGTTTCTTCAGGTAATGCATGAAAGTCATGGTACTCATTAATGCAAATATTTCTTCTGTTTTTCTAAGTTTGTAGGCCACCTTCAAGTTGGTTTAAGAACTGATCCCATATCTCTTTTGTATTTACACAAGAATCAAGTTCTTGAAAGATATCATTGGGAATGGCCATAATTAGTAATCTAACATCTTTGGAGTCATTTTCCATCATTTTAGTTTCTTAATCAGTGAAGTTTGAAGTTTTCTTTTCATAGTACGTAGCTATTTCAGCATTATTTGTTGTTGCTGGAACTCTTGGTACCAACACCATTGGTTGGTGAGGTCCATCATTCACAGACCTTAAAAGATCCCTGTCCATACCTTCTAAGAAATTTACCATCCTTATTTTCAATTAGGGATATTCATCCCTTAGAAGTGTAGGAGGTTTGGTTAATGATCCAGTTGTATAAATGGCACTTATACTGGAGTTTGCCATTTTGAAGAAAAGATGAAGATTTGAAGAACTGATGCTTTTCTAAGAAGATCTTTTATCAAAAAGTGAAACTGTGATTTATTTTCAAATCTAGAGCATATGGAGTTCCTTTAAATAAACCAAGGTTTATATGAACATGCACAGATTTTTGAAAGCTTGAATCAGTAAGATGTAAATCTATCCGAGTATGCAGATATGATCTTGTTTGTTTAAAAAAAAACAAAGATAGCTCTGATACCAATTGTTGGATACTATATTTAATCTTATAACAATGATATAAAGTACAATAATAATAATAAGAACAACGGAAGCAATATAGATTAAATATCAAGGCAGATTCAATATCACAGTTGATAATAAGATATATAAATCGTACAAGATCTTCTTTAGAAGACTTTCCAGTGTATTAGAAATTGATTCATATACAAGATATATCAAAAAGCACACTTTTGTCAATGGAGTGATGGTCCTATTTATAGGACCATAAAGTGAACAATGTACTTAACCTGACATAAGAAGCATGCTTAAACAGTGACTTACCTAAGAGGTAAGCTCAAGACATGCTTGAACAGTGACCCTCTAAAAAGTAAATCTTATCACTAAGTGACGTGTCATCTGTTCTTCTGTCAATACTTGTAATTCTTCAGTCTTGATCTTCAAAGAGAACACCTTCAAAGATCTGAATTAGATCTCTGATGAAGCTATCTCTGATGTCTTCCCGTCTTAAGAGTTTGTCTCTGAACTAACTTCAGAGCTAGACTTGGATTTCTCTACTGATGTCTCTGAATTGTCTTCAGAGGAAGACTTGAGCTATTTTCAATACTTTTATAATTCGGAATTGGAGCTAACACACAAAAACTCTGTGGACCATGGATCATCTTCTCGTTAAGGACATTTTGTGCTTGGTGATTGCAGAGCTTCTAAAGATTAACAACTTTCATCGACAGAAGTCCTCTGGCTCTGAGGACTTGTCTTCTTTTTTAATACTTTTACATTGATAGAATATGGGGCTAACAATAGGTGTGTGTTCACTTATGAATTATGAAAGGATATGAATAACATGAGGATAAAACAAATTTTACTTATATATGCACTTATTGCAATGACTTCCATTTTTTCTCAAATTGTGACATTTTTAGTTGTCATTTAGTTGCTTGGGGACAAGCAACAATTTTAGTTTCAGGGTGTGATACACACTAATTTATTATGTGTTTAAACACTCATTTCTTCATTTATCAAATAGATTATTTTACCTTTTATATCCAATCTTGAGTCGTTTTATTTACTTATTTTCCGTTTATTTGTTTCTTGGAGTTAAAAGTTGTGATGTACCTATTTTTATACTTTGGAGGGTTGATTTGGTACTTTTGGGCAGATTTAAAAGTGCAGTCTTATGCTGCATCATTCTAGTAGCAGCAAGCAGAAGGACCTTAATGGTTAAGACGTTGAGGCTTATTTTGTGAAGACACTTGTGGTTAATGTACTTTATTTTGGGAATGTTCTAGAATTTGAGAAACACTGGATTTTAATTTAAACTCCTAATTTACTTTTGTCTTGTGCATCTTTTTTTAATGTACTTTTTGTACTTTAAGACTTAGGCACCAAGTTTACTTGCTAAATTACCTTTTTACCCCTCGCTTTTCCTAGTATAAATAGAGAGCTTGGGTTAGTGTTGAAGGAGTTACCAGAATCTGATTTCCTTGAGTTTTGAATCACTCTTGTAATCTTGGATTATGATGAATGTTCGAAGTTACCTTTTGTCTTTTATTTTCTAGCATTTTTATTTTCTTTATTTATTATGCTTTCTGTATTTACGTTACACAATTTACATTCCGCTATGTACTTTCAGTCATTTAAATTTATGTAATTACTTTTCGTTATTTATTTATATCTTTACTTTTCATTTTGAGTTGCTAACTTTATTAGCTTGAGTGTGAGACAGAAATGTGAGATTTTAAACCAAAGAAAGGTGGACATTGTTTCGCAATAACAATGTTCCACTATTTCATCACAAGTTTTATAAAAACCAATGACACTTGTTGATGAGTTGATCACTTTTAAAGTGTTAAAGTTCCATGGTCTTAAAGATAAGCCATTGATATGCATGTCAATTTGAATGATATGGGAAGTAGACTTGAGATAGTCACTGATAAAGAGATTTATCATCAATATTTTTCAACTTCATTTATTCTCGACGGGTTGGTCGCTCTTCAAAGTGTTAAAGTGTAGTGGACTCAGATATGAGCCACTTGAAACACACCATTGGCTGATATGGGAATCGACTCGAGAGAGTGCTTTTAGGCAAAAAGATTTGTAAATCCATATATTTTAAGGACTCTATTGTGCACTATCACGAGTTGGATACTACATAAAGATATGGTTGGTTGAATCTAAACATTAGTGAAAATATTGAAGTTCGAGAGGAATACCCTTAAAATAAATGGTCGAACTAGTTATGGCCAACTCATGCTATAGCATTCCTACAACATAGTCTGCTGGAATTTGTGTTTAAGTCTTACCTAAAAGTTTTACACCCTTGCTTGTTTTCTTTATTATTTTGTTAAGTTCATCAAGTGTTAAGTCAAACCAAATCAATGTCTTCAAAAATCGTCATCTGAAGTTAGTTTTTCATCTCGATCTTTTGCAACATAAGATACCTATCCCTGTGGAATACGATACTTGGTTCTTACCATTTTATTACTTGAAATACGATATTGGAACACATTGTATACTTGCTTTGGGGTCTAATTTTCATGTCTTAAAGATGTAAAAAGCACTATCAAAACCCAATTGATCCATTAAAACCCAATAATACCCATGACCAAATGAACCGAATAAAGGCCAATAGATCCTTTAGAACCCCCTAAAACCCTTAGAGTGCGTTTGATACACTGGACATGACAGAACAAAATAGAACATAAATCACTGTTCCACGTTAGGCAGGACTTTTTGTAAGACTCCGTTTTAAAAACGTATAATTATTCTTACCCGAATTGAACCGTAATTAAAATGACAACCAAAGATAGTTGAAGGGTCAAAACCGTCATTTAATCAAACACTTTATAACTATATATATTAAAGAAAATGAAAAAATAAAAAACCTACAACAACCATATCTCATCGTCTTCTTCAAGTCATTTGTACCATCACCACCGCCTTCTTATTTTTTTCATTCTCTCTCTCTCAAAACTCTATACTTCTCTCTAGATTTTCTCTCAAATTATTGAAGTAAACAAAGATTCAATCGCATATTCAGAATCTACTCATCGAATCCTTCTTAGAGGTATAAATTTCTTCTTAAGTTAATTTAAGTTGGTATGTTAGGGTAGTTACAATTGGTTGGTAGATTATGAGTCGATATTGCAAAGTTATAATCATATACATGTTTAGAAATGTTTGTGTTGGTCAAAATTGAAAAAGGGTAAAATTTAGAATGAAATTGGTGATATTTGTATCTATATGTTTAACCGCACACCACGTGTTCAGTTTAATTCCTAAGAGAATAAAGTTTTGTGATTAAGCTTTGGATAATAACCTTGAGTTCCATGTTATGCGAGTAATAATAATTCGTGGTTTAAATAGGCAATCAAACGAGTTAAACTTCGTCGTCAGTCTCGGTTGATCGCATTTTACTTCTCAATTCGGTTAAGGTATGGATTTCATTTCTTTTGAATCATAGGCAACTATTTGTTGTAGTTGACCCTTCCTATAGGTGATTCACCGCCTTGTGATTGATCAATTGAACATGATCAACGAAATGTGTACATACACACACACATTTATTTTGGTTTGAATCTTATGTTTGAACGTTTTCATGTTTTGTTATCTCATATTGACGTTGAGTTATGAATCATTTGTTTGAACCTTTTAGCGTTTCACTAAAAATGTGTCTCATGTGGAATTGGTTATGAAACTTGTGAACTATGTTGAACTTGATTTTTATGAACGTTATTCGGGTAAGTGGCATATGTTTAGTTTTCGTTGTTTTTAGAACAACCCAATTAATGGACACATTATTTTGGATGCCTTCTATGGCGGCTTTATAGTCATGGCGTCCTACAAGTGAACTCGGTCCACCAAGTTTAGGCCTAATAGTGGCTTACGTGAACCCACTCTGGGGAGTAGGCTGTCTTTGTTGGCTCTAGGGCGGATGGATCGATCCTAGAACTTTTACCCACGTAACATGTGACCGTGGTTAAATTCACGGGGGATTCGTGTGTGTGCCCGAACGCCGACCTAATAGTTCATGTGGTTTGGCCACCCCACGAACACAACAGGAATTGACGAACTTCTTTGATATTACGTTTTGAAGTTAAAGTTCGAATCGTTCTTAAGATTATTGTTTTGAAATGTTACTGAACGCTTCTTTTGAATTAAATCAACTATGAACTTGAGTTTCATGAATTTTCTTCAATTGAATTTCAAAGTCTTCCGCTTTGTTATCGATGTGTTTATTATTATTTCCGAATTTATATTATAATCCATTTACTGAGCCTTATGCTCAACCGTGTTTTTGTTTTCTGACATGGCAGGTTCGAAGTGATGCTTACGGGCACAGGACTTGAGATCGAGCGTGAAATTTTGGAGTTCTTAGACTCACCTTATCATATAGCGCTTTAAGTTTATAAACACTTTTTTTTAAAGTGTGATATTTTGGATTGTAATATATGTTTAGAGTTTATTAATAGCTCTGAATTAGTTGTGTATTTAAGTTAAGTCCCGTTCGTGACATCACCCGTTCCGGACCACAGGGACGGGGGATGTTACACTTTTATGTGGAACTGACACGACCAGAGTAAGGTGAAACAGACGTGTTCTACCCCCACCCCATGGAACAGACCTATATTTTACTAATAGAACCTCAAAATAAAACCAAAATCACTTCTAAAATATCAAATGCCTTCCTCCTTACAATGCTATTCATTCTCTAAATTTTATTTATTGTATTTATCTTCTTTAAACTTTCACTTATTGTCCTCAAAATATTATTTTTATACAGTTTTTATATTTTGGTTAATTTATGTAATTTATTACATATTAATAATAAAAAACAATACAGAAAATAAAAATTGGAAACTATATAAACTTTTCATTTTTTATGGCATTTTAATTATCTTAACCAAAACTTTCTATATTTTATTAAAAAAATCTTTATTTTATTATAATTTAACTAGCAGTGTACCCGTGCAATGCATCGGGGTGATCAATTGTAAATGGAAATAAAAAATTAATGTAATAGCTTATCAGAAAAAAAAGAAAAAAGATATATATGGAGTAAATCATATATTTATAATTTATGTAGCATTAGTAGTGATAAACACATAACTTCAGTTTTTTCAATCATGAAGCATTAAGAAATTATATTAAAGTAATCGTTAAATGTATATTTGAATTTTAAAAACATGTATTAATCAGCGATATCTAACGAATGATAATATTTTTTCAAAATACTGAAATATAGAATAGGTAAAAATAACAAATATAATGTTGGATAGTATTATTTTGTATCTAAACGTATATATAGGTTCATTATTAGTTAGTTTTATAGAATTCAAAAGGCTTTAAAAACTTTTATACATGAAGAAAATACATGTACCATCATAATTAAAGAAATAAGTTAATTTGAGCAAGTAAATAACTTTTCTTATTTTGGAGAAACCCCAAATGGAAGGGAAAAAACTTGAATATGGAAGGTAGTGAAAAAATAAAGTTTGATTTTTTTTCAAATGATTTGTACCTTATGCATACTAAATTGTGATTAAGAGATTTTTGAAATGTATGCATAAAATGGTAGTACCTTATGTTTTATAAGTAGTATTTAAGATTTTTTATTCCGTCTTTATAATATAGTATAGATAAATTACATAAATTAATTAAAATATATAAACAACTAAACACTATAAATTGGTCATTTAACCTGTTCTATCTTATCCAGTTCTATTTACCAAACGTTGAGCAGTTGTTCTATCTTGTCCTGGTCTGTTCTGTTTTGTCATGTTTGGATACCAAACGCGTCCTTTATAACTTATTAAAGCCCAATAACACTAATGGTGATGGATTATGTGTTTGTATGCACGTATGTACTACATATATACAAATGGTGTGTCTTGGGCTAGATAAGACAACTAAGACTCATTAAATCTCACTAAAACCCACTAAGATCCCTTAAAGCCGAACCAGACGACTTATTAAAGCCCAATAACATCAATGGTGATAGATTATGTGTTTGTATGTGCACGTATATACTACATATATACAAATGGTGTGTATTAGGCTCGATAAGACAACTAAGACCCACTAAAAGTCACTAAGACCCACTAAGATCCCTTAAAGCCCAATCAAACCTTTTATGACTTATTAAAGCTCAATAACACCAATGGTGATGGATAATTTTTTTATGCACGTATGTACTGCATATATACAAATGGTGTGTATAGAACTCGATATGACAACTAAGTCCCACTAAAGCTCACTAAGACACATTAAGCTCCCTTAAAGCCCAATCAAACCCTTTCTAACTTATTAAAGCCCAATAACATCACTAATAACACCACTGGTGATCGACTTTGTGTTTGTATCCAAGTATGTACTGCATATATACAAATGGTGTGTATTGGGCTCGATAAGAGAAGTAAGACCCACTAAGATCCCTTAAAGCCCAACAAGACCGTTTATTACTTATTAAAGCCAAATAACACTAATGTTGACTTATTACGTGTTTGTATGGACATGTGTTTTGCATAGATACATGTGGTGTGTATTGGACTCGATAAGACAACTAAGACCCGCTACAGCCCTATAAGAACCAATAAACAACAATAAAACATATTAAAACCCAATAAGACATTTTATAGGTTATTAAAGTCCACTGACACCAATAATACATTTTATAGGCCAAGAATATTTTGCAAACCACCAAAAGGTGGAAAACCTTGTAAACCTAATCTTAGCCATTAATCTTGTTCCTAATTAGATTGATATTTATTAATTTAGTTTCTAATCATGAGGGTAGTTTAGGTAATGTGTATTTTTTTTAATTAAATAATAATATATACGAATTCCTTAAATGTAGGGATTGTTATTAATGGATATTATGTAGTTATTTTTGTTAATTATAATAAAATAATTTTTTATTCTTATCTCTTCTATATTTTGGTTTAATTTATGCGAATTTCTTTAGTCTCTTCCTTTTGCTTTGCGTTTGAATTCATCTTTGGGAAATCGAAAAGCTACTCATTGTCTTCATGAATCCAATCATTAAAGGTAAAGCTCCGTTAGTGAATGATATAGTAGGTTGTGGGTTGGTGTTTGGATCGGTTTCTGGGGTTGTAGATGAAGTGCATAATGAAATAAGGGATCAGAGTAATGCATGTGATGGCCATGATCTTAACCCTTCTACTTATGTTACTGATAAAATTAAAGAAGTAGTCGATGGTGGTGAAAGGTTCGGATCATTTACTTGGTTGTTTGCATCTGGAATGAAGGATGTCCATGAAGTCGTCGATGAAGGTTTTGAAGCAGTGGGATAACGGTGTTGTGATGTTGGTGATGAAGATGGTTTTGGATTTTTATCATATTTGCTTTGTCTTAAGTTAATTTTTCATAATGTGAATTATGGTCAAGGTATTGAATTCAACCCATTGTTGTTAATACATAGATGTTGTTCGTGTGGTTTAATTTAGTTAAAGTGATTGAAACCTTCATGGTTGAATGTTTTATAGTAGTAATTATCTTTGTTTAACCAATGTTTCATTGTGACATAGATTTGTGAGGTAAAATACTATACGCAGTAGGCTTTCTTTATGATTCATGTTGCTTTTCTTAGATAATATTTCACAGATTATGGAGGAGAGGCCAGGTGGTTCTAAGTATTATATTCCGGTAGTTCACGAGTTTGTTAATATTAAAGTAGGCGATTCATTTGTTTCCGTTGGATTAGCAGAACGTACATATCAGAAGTATGTTATGGTTGTCGGGTTTGATGTTCGTCTTTCAAACAAGATGAAAAACAAGCTTGGAATAGTCACAACTAGGTACTTTGTTTGTAATAAGCAAGGTGATGCATCGAAGAAGATGTGTGATTCATTAGAAGTATCTAGCAAGAGACGTCATTGTAACTGTAATTTGAAGAGGTCTAGATGTTTAGCATGTTTTAAGATTCATTTTATTAAAGAAAAAGGTGTGTACGAGGTGTACAAGTTTGTTGAGAAACATAACCATTTACTACTTAATGACGATGAAATGCGTTTGTCACGTGCAAAACGTAAACTTACCTATGTGGATCAAAGGAATGTTTTTCATGTATCTAGTTCTAAGGTAGGTATATCTAAGTCTCATGGGGTGCGTAATGCACTTAAGGGTGGTGTTGAAACATCAGGAGGAACTGTTAAGGACTATCAAAATTTTAAGGACATTCTTACTTTTTGTGGGAAACAACTATGCACAAATGTTGATTAACACAATGATTAGTTGTAAAAAATGTTGACATGAGTTTTTCTTTGAATTTAAGTGTGACGAGAAAGAGTTGTTAGCTATTTTCTGGGCGGACGACACCGCTAGGATGAATTACTGGGAGTTTGGTGATGCTATTTCATTTGATGCTACATTCCGGACGAACAAGTAAATTTTCTTTCTACCAAATTTTTATTACAAGTATTTATTTTTTGTAAGATTAATGTGAGTGTTGTATGTTTTTAGGCATGCTATGATATTTGTTCCTTTTGTTGCTATTGATAATCTCAAGAAGACTGTTGTTGTTGGCGCTGCATTGATCCACAACGAGTTTGTTGTCAAATACAGTTGGGTTTTGAAGGCGTTCGTTAAGGCCCCTGGTTCCCAGCCTTGTTTGGTTATTACTGATCAATGTGCATCAATGAAACAAGTAATCCCAATTGCTTTCCCGGATAGTATTCACCGTCTATGCATGTAGCACATTACTAAAAAAATAAAAGCGAAGGTATGAAATTCATGATTAGTATGCAATTTTAATAGTTTTGTTATATTTTATTTTATCTAATTTTTTTATGTCATTTTGTTTATCTTATTTTTTAGATAAGTGTGTACCTATTGAAGTAAACATCATTTGTCAGTGAAATGAATAAGTTGATTTGGAATATACACGTAGACCCCGAATATTTTGAGTCACAATGGAATGAGTTGATTAATAGGTTTGGCCTTAAGGGGGATTCATGGTTTGATGAATTATATAACACTAGAGATCTTGGATCCCTGCTTATTTCAAGGATGCCCCAATGTCTGGTTTGATGAAGACTATGTCATGCTCTGAAAGTATCAATGTCTTTTCTAACGTATATGCAACTTTTTGGAATGATTTAGTAGTGTTCTTACAGTCATTTGATATAGCGATTGAGATTCAAGGTAAAAATCATTGTTTTCTTGAAGTGAAGACAAAAACCACAACAACACCCCGTATATTTTCTACTAGCAACCTTGAAGCTCATGCATCTAGTGTATATACGTGTAATATTTTTTTCGAGATGCAAAATGAGTTGAACAAGGCATTTTTACTATGTGGTGTGGTTCATGTTGAAGAGATTGGTGGGACAGTCGTTTATACCATAAGCCATTGTAACAAAGCTAAAGAGCTCAAGAGGAAATACCAAGTACGCTTTAAAAAAATATATGTATGCAAATTTGATGTATTTTTAATAGTGATTTTCCATTTTCTGAAAGTGTTCAAAATTTTTGTTTATAGGTTGTAGAAGATAAGGCCGAGGGTACGTATGATTGCAATAGCAACATGTTTTTGAGGGATAGAATATTATGCCGTCATATATTGAATGTATTTTTAAATAATCAAATTGTTGAAATACCGGACCGTTATGTATTGCGACGATGGAGACGTGATATAATCCCTCCACAGTGGTTACTTGCTAGTGTCCGTTACGGTGAATTAAATATTGAAAAAGAAAGGTTGATGGGTAATGGGTTTGTGTTGGTTGAGAGAATTGTTGAGTTGATTATGAATGACAAGTGTGCCGTGGAGAAGTTGTGGAGCAATTAACTGCATGCAATGAAATGCTTGAACATGATTGTCCATTGAAGTCAACAGCAGAGCGTATGAAATACAATATTCAAGACCAAATGGGTGTTGCACTACCTGAAACTGTTGAGATATTGCCACCTTTAGGGATCCGCAACAAAGGGTGTGGAACTGTTAAAAGGTTGATTGGTGTTTGTGAGAGAGCTGAAAAAGAGGCGAAGAAACCGAAGTGGATGTGTCGAACATGTGGTGAAATGGTTAGGCACGATTCTCGTAATGGTCCAATGCGGGGAACTTAAACTGTGGTGTTACGTAGGTTTACAATCATTTTATCTTGATGTTTTTCATTACCTGATTCGTGTTCTTGAAGTATTTGGTTTTTGGATTGTTAATTGATTAAATTTTTGGATGTTTTGTTGGTTTAGGAATACTGTGTTGGGAATTATGTATTAATAATTTTAGGGGATTTATTTAACTGAAAAGTTTTTATTCATCAGGTGTCATGAATTGTTGATTATTTTAACGTTTAAAAATGATGTTCATTTTTAGCTTTAGCTTTGCATGTCATCATTATATGGATTGTCATGCACCGGTTCCAAGAAACACTTTTCTTGGTTTATAAGAGCATCTACAATAATGGACCTTATCTAAAGTCCATAACTTTGCCACATCAGCTTCTCTCTCTGCCACATCAGTTTTCTCTTTCATACACATTTTATAAACCTTTCACTCTCAATCATGGACCGGTCCATAATTTATATAATAAAAAGTAATTTGATTATTTATACATATTTTATTGGGTGGGACCCACATAAATGAAAGAAGAGGAGGTCCATAAACATGGACCTTTCCCTTCCACATGGCAATGAACCACTTCTTCCCAATGGTTTAATTTTTTATAAACCGGTTCTTCCTTGATGACATGGATTGATGAACCTCCCATTGGGGATGCTCTAAAGTAAGAAACTTTTTCATTTCTAACTATCCAATTCTCTTAATCTTCTAGTTCCTTCTCTTCTTTAACTGTGTGTAAAGTTATAGATTCCTCAGCGTCGTTCATATCCGGAATCTTGTCTGAAGAAACATGTCCCTTGTCATATGTTAAGATAATGGTTCGCCATCATCTAAGATTGATTGGGGAACTTCATGATATCGACGAAGCTCTGAAGGATGTTCGTATGGAGAATAAGGAGATTTTCAAGAAGTACCAGAAGTTCGTCGACAACTTGATGCAACTATTCCTCGAGAATCAGGGTCTGAAGTATAAGTACAAATGTCTTGAGGATGAATGTATTTGTGGAGTTGTTAATCGTTCAGCTTACCCGTTTGCTCTTGTTTGGTAGGATGATCTTTCTGGCTTGGGAATGTGGTTTTTGTATTTTCGGCGCTTGTTGTCCCATCCCTTTCTCGTTTAGTGGTTTTAATGATTAGTGGGTTTTTTGGTTTCAATCTTTTTTATGGTAGAAAGGGTTATGAAGTTATATATGTTAATATGGTTTCTGAACGAATCTTTAGTTGTTGATGTGTTATTTGGTTCTTGATAATGGTTAGTCCTTGTTGTAAATTTTATTATGTTTCTATATATCCCTTAATTTTTAGTAGTTATAGTTTCATATTATATGAGTTTCATAAATGTTAATAGAGGATAAGTTGTTCTTTCATGAAATTGTTGGGTAGCTTAAACACCATCATAGGAGATTTGGTGTGGTTAATGAAATCTTGCTATTATTTTAATGGTTTAAGTTTGTTTTAAATGTCATATTGTTTTTTTTAACAATTTTTTTTAGTTTGGTTGTGTGGAAACTGATATTCATACATGTTAATCCATGTGGAAGATATTGTAATGAAATTGGTGAGAACTCAAAAAACCCTCAAAGGTATGGTGTTTTTTTTTCCGAGGGAATTGACATATTCAATTTTGTAATGACAATATATATTTAATGCATTCATATTGAGCAGAATGATTATATCATTAAGTGTTATTTATCTATATCTAGTAAATAACTCCACGAATATATGACAAAAAACCTAATATATTTCATAATGCAATCTGTGATACATTCACTGCACTCATAATGCAATATGTAATTCATTCAAAAATGTGCAGTGAATGCCAGATAAACCAAATGTTTAGACCAATGAAGGTTACATGCAAATTGAAATCCATAATGCATAGTGTCTTTTAAAACCAAAATGATACTAATGTACTTCATTCATAAAACTAAAGCATGCATAGATATTAAAGACGCAACCTTTCAAACCGTTTGTCGACTGCGTTTTGAATTATTTGTGCCCGGATCTTTTCATCAATTGTGAAGAACTTGTCAATCTCCCCAACCATATAGCTTTTCCTTTTGTTGCATTCGTTTAGAATGAGTTTGCTAGCGTACTTTTTCCCTAGGTCTTCTTGTTACCCATATAGCTTTCCATATCCCTCATCATGATTACTCTATAGTCTTGATAGTTTCTTCGTGTTTTGCCAATCCATCTCTAGCCTTTCTTGTCCCACACCATCTAATATCCTTCCTACTGTGTGGCCAACGCTGTTCAGATGGTTAATGATTAGCATCTCCAGAAAAAAATTTACAAAATAGGCATTGACATTTGGATTTCACAGTTGAAGTTGTAATCCACATATATGTTTGTACTAACTAGATTTAATTACCAGAACGTTTGTGACATAGCGATAGATTTCCATCAAGGAGTCATCATCGGTTGTAACCGCATACTTGTTGTCTATAACTTCGACCGACGGATTCTTTAGGTTGAAAACCACCAGGTACCAATGGTTGGTACATATTATGGGGAAAAGATGCCTATTTTGGCAGTGAAATAAAGTTGTAGAAGGTTATTTTATCGTAAGTACTACATGTGGTTAAATAGATTGAGGTAAAATAATTGTACTAATTGTTACCAAGTCTATCTCTTTCATTCTCATCAACTCCAACTTGTGCTTAGTCGATGCAACCAAGTTCTTTCTAAACAACCCATATGTTTGTTGAGATCCTTCATTTTTGTTCGTAGGGCTGGATCACATGTGGCAGTGAAATTAAATTTTTTTTATCTAAAGTACGAAGTTGTTGAAAATGAAATGTAAAAATCCAGTTATGTTAAACGTACCAACACTTCAGTGTTGAAGAAATATCTTCTGGCGAGTCTCGGTTTCTATACTTCTCATTGTGGTTTAACAATGCTCCCCAAGCATCAATTATCTTGTGGCTCATAACAACCTTTGCTGATAAGCTCTCAATCTGTATACGCTCTAGTCTTGTGTCATCGGCAGCCCAGAAAACCATGTCACTGATTCAGTAATGGATTAGATGAAATAGAATCTTGTGGAGGTTAAAACTAGTTTGATCATAGCATGCATGTGATACAATAATAAAGTGTATGAAATGGACTTTCGTACACTTGATCAATTACCTTCCATGTGGTTTGTAAATGATATCAGTGTGTGAAGGTGAAGCATAGTGAGTTTATTTGTAAAGCATGGTAATAGAGGCAAGACTTACTATTTCCAACCGAAGTTTGCTATCACCCAATCATGCACCCTCTAATCTTCGGCAGTAACTTGGAAGTCTACGTATCTGTAACACCCTCAAATTTGGAAAGAACGATTAATTAAAAACTTCCAAAAATACCTTAAAGGGTAATAAAATCCCTTACTATTAGTCCATAATTGAAATACATTTATAGGTTGAACCATCAACAAATAATTAAAGTCTTACATAGAGACTAACTAAAGTCGAGTGTTACTCTCTGAGCCTGTTCTTATGGGACAGTCATTTCCCAACAAATAACTCGCGGATGCAGGTCCGGTTATTGGACTCCAAGAGCCCTCCCCGATAAGTCCTCGAAATCCCAAGACTAATTCTGGCCAACATATAAATAATAGCCCATTTTCTTTTTAAATAATAAAGACCGACTCATATGCCTATGGATCCACTGCATTACAGTCTAAACAGTACATGACTCCAATTAAATGACCAACGCACTCAAAACATGTAATTCTCAAATGATGCGCATTAACCGCCATCATACTCGGTATTTCACAACGGGCTATTAAATCGGACCGAAGTCCTAAAGACTCATTTATTTTTAAATATGCATTTCCAAGTTTAACTGCTGATAAGAATGGAAATCATAAAATGAGACTATACACTTTCTTTCAAGTACTTCACATAATTGTACAAGTAATACTTCATAAACATTCCATTTCATGAATGATGCATAAAACCCGACAACCATTTAAAAGTGTGTTTCTTTGACCAAAGATCTATTTATGCAATAAAACATCAGAACACATTTATTTGTGATCCTTTATCAAAAAGCCCAAAAATCCCAAATGTGAGTGTTATACAAAGTTTAAGAAGTTAAATACTTCAAATAATCAAAGATCAACAAATAACCCAACATTGATAATTTCATGTAAAACACATAAACACTTTAAAATGGACATTTTGGCATGTACACTGTTTTCACAAATCAACTTGAACTCACCTTGCTGGATTTAGGCTAAATATAGATTTTACCCACTTAGAGTTTTCTTTGAAGAAACTTGATTCTTCAAACCAAATCTCCAAAAACCTATATCCATACATTCCAACCGTAAATAACCACATTCAACCATATAGAAACATTCTCCAAACATTACACATCAAAATCTCCATTTTGGTCCAAACCCCAATTTCGACCTAGATTTCTCCAAAACCATCAAGCCCGAAATTGATAAACCACACACTAGGATAATCATCAATGGAACATTTATAACTTATGTTAAGGTTTAGAAATGGAAGGGATACACTTACCATTTAGGTTTTGATGAAAACCTAGAAAACCCAAAAATTCTTGAAGATGGAGGTGATGATGATGAACTCTTGACCTTTGCTTCCAATACACCACCAAATACTCTTTAATCTTCCCAAAACTAACAATCAATCCTTGAAAATATCTCAAATACGAAACCATAGCAATTTGAATCACCAAAAACGGAGTTGAAATGAGAAAGTTATGACCAAATGAAAAAAAAACCCGATTTTATGCACTGCAGGTTGGCGCTATTGTGCCATGCGATTGTGCCATGTCACAATCGCGAGGCAGGGTCGCGCGAGATGTACCTAATGTTATTTTACCCCCTTGGCGACCTTGACATGCTATAGTGCCACTGGCACAGTCGCCGGGCACTATAGCCTAGCCCGTACCGCGAGTTTTTCGGTCGTAACTTCTTCGTTATAACTCCGTTTTCGCTCCGAAAAGGACCGTTGGACTCGTAATTGAATACTTAATACATCAAGACTATAAAATCTAGGATTCAAGTCCAAAATTAAATATCTTATTTTTCCTTGATATATCGGTTTCAGCAATAATTCGAAATGATACCTTTCGAAAATCGGGGTGTTACAGTATCGTATCACATACGGAGATCTTAATTGGTCACTTAGATATATGTTCCGATGCTAGGGTTGGTTGTCTTGCTGTACAATATCATCTGCCACTTGTTTTCCTTTGCCTTTCATCTTCAAAGACGTTTGTTGCGTTGTGCTCGCTGTTGTGGGAAGTGCATCATCTTTGATCGGCGATGTTCACAAATCGAATTTTGGAACTTCATCTCTCTCCTTGACAGTTCCAATAGCTACCAGTGGTGTTCCATCTAATGTTGTTTCAACAAACTTTGGAGTAACTACAACCGGTAATGTCTTTCTTCTTTTCGAGTTTTTAAGGTACTTCTTCTCCGACGTGTCAAGTTCTTCAAGAAATTTCGGGCTGTAATAAATTGGAGTCAACATTCCTGAGATTGATCGTATCGGCATTACTTCCATTTCATCCTTGCACTGGCTGAGTAAAATTTCCCTTAATGTAGAACCAACAACATTTGTTACAGGTTCTGTACCGTCTTTGTAGAACCAACAACATTTGTTACATTTGTTACAGGTGCCTGTACTAAAAAGGTTCTCAAGATTTGTTTTGTATGACTTGAAAGTTTCATCTCCTAGAAATTTAGTGAACTCCGCTTCGAGTTCGTGTTCTGCCATATGTTTTGCTTTCAAAAACAATTTCATGTTTTCCTCCATATGCTCAATATACTCCTACATTTTATAACAAGATATAGAAAAATAATTTAGTATCCAAGTAGAAATAGATTGTCAAGTTATGCTAGTTTCTTTTTTTGCGACCACATTCATTGAATGCGTATATGACCATGGATTCGAAGTTATGCAATTAACTTGTTGTATCATCCATTCATGTTTTAAATAGGGAAACAAACCATATAACCTATTGAAACACAACTGAAATCTCAAACCATGTAATTACCTACATAATGATGTTCAACCTAATTAAAAAATTCCATTCATGTGATGCAATTAGTTTCATTACATTACAGAGAATTTGGGTCATCTCATGGCATCCGGTTCACTTGTTCATCATATATGCTCATAATGAAACCATAAAATCATCTTCAAGATAATGGTGCCGCTATTTTTAAATAAATATGCATGTGATGCAATTATGTTCATTACTGAAAATGAGAATTTCATTCATGCAATGTTCTACTGTTCACTTCTCAGTATTTATGTGCAGTTATTGAAACTAGTAGAAAAATGATTGTCCAATTATGTCCAGTTATGTTATTACTAGTGTATTCCTTTTCATGTATCATAATTTGATGTTGTATGCAAATAACATATAATCATATGAGGTATTTGTAATGAGAATGAACTTGTATTCCTTTTTCCCTCCTTCCCTTGGGGGAGTAGTTGGTTCATCCTTCGGGGTTGACTCCTGTTTTGGTAGCTTGATCATGTATTCTCTCTTTATAGGCATTAAACCAAAACCGCCCATCTCTTCCTCTATTGATTCTCTTTTCCTCAGGAGGCCCACATTCCAAGCAGCCAAAGCAGGTTTTGTTTCTGGTATCTCGACTTTAGTGCTTACCGTTGCTTCAATGTACAACAACCTCCATATAAATAATTAATTAAATTCCATTAGTTATTGGAAACTAGGTGACAATGAAAATGGTAGTTAATTGTAATGAAAGAGAATTTACTTACCATCAGTTATGTCAAGGACCAGCATAGAAACAGAAGTCATTGTCCCGCTTCCATCATTGCTTGCTTGCACAATATCTTCTCAAATATGAATGTGCACCGATCAATGTTGGCGATCATTTGCTCATTTTTTTTTATCTTTGCAAGGACATTCAGATTGCAACAGCCCATGGTGGTGCATTCTGCCATCAAGTTAACAAACAAGACAACGAAGTTCATCTTGAACCTTATCCCAGTATAATTATTTTGCAAGATTACTTTGATCACATCCATCGGATGCATTTTGCTTTTATTGAATTGTTTTTTCCATTCATTCGTGGTCCTATTTGCTTCAAGAAGGTCTTCTAGGTCCAGTATGTTGATGCTCGCTTTAGGTAAATCCAGCAGATTGTGGCTCGATTCTACCGTGATTGGAATACTACCACTTTTTAAATCTAGGGTCATAGTCCTTGTGTTCAAGATGTCAACTACATAGAATCCTTTCTTCGAAGGAACACCATCAAGGCTCATATGCACTAATGATCCTAACCCCATATCTGCAATGGCCTTTTTCTGAGCTGTTGTAAGACGTATAATAGTTTCATATAGTGTTCTCGGAGAGGTTCGTGTTCGAAGTGTATCCATATTCTTTGTTCTGCTTCCCAAAGCCCTTTCATCTTGCTTGTTAACCTTCTTCTTTTGGGGTTGCTTTTCACACACCCTTTCTAGCCGTGCTTTCTTTGACACTGCTTCATGTTTTTCATTTGTTTTTTATGATTCAATTAGGAAAGGTGTTTGATTTTTGAAATGATCACAAGATATGATCTGGATTACTATTGGTTCCCATATTTCACTTTGAATCAATATGTATAAATGAGTTTACGAGCGGAAGCTTAAAAATATATTGAATAAAGATCAAAAACAGTAGAATAAAAGAGGAAGGAGATCAAAGAAATACTCCTAAACTTGTAGCTATTTGTATATAACAATATTAGGAGATTTCTATGAAGAACACCAAGAAAACGCAGTTGCTAGGTGAAAAGATCTCACTATTTTTTTAATACTTAGGGGGAGATTGCCCTCCCTGATTTCTGTTCTTCGTTCATCAGCTGACATTTGTTGGTTCATTAATTCTTCCCTCTTCCTGCTCCTTGTGAGTCTTAGTGTACTTGTAATTTCAATGACAAACGTTTTGGGAGCATTGTTTGTGTTCTTATCTGTTGATTGAAGTGAAAGATTAATGTTCATATATTAATTATAACAATTTATAATGTAGAGTTCATCAATATGAGTAAGTTGAAGCTAAATAGTATAGAGTACCCTCTTTTAATATGTTTCTAGTCTTAGTAGGTGTGTGGTCCACCATATCCATTTCTGCTTGTTGTATTTCAATTTAGAGTAAATGAAACCATATTTGTCCCTGCTTTCAATAAATTCAAATAATACGGGGCCAATACTCCTTATCCATGCTCTCATCCATTGACAGATCTTGCATTAAAGTTTGCACACCTAAAGTTTTTAGTTCGATAAAAATGTTAGTATTCATTTTGTAGTTATTGGAATGAATAAAATGTGAATGCATTTACCTTCCATCTGGATTTCTTCTGATGTTGTCTTTGTTTCAGCGTTCCTTTTTGAATCAACATTTGATGCTACTTAGGTATGAATAAAAGAGTTAGTTGAAATTTCTACGGATTAACTCAAATCTTATTAGTGTATTAGACCGTGGTTTTCTGAGCATAAATAAATAAACTAAGATATTTCAGTTGCCTACATAATGAAATCTCAAACCATATAACCTATTCAAATATAACTGAAATCACAAACCATATTATTACCTACATAATGATGTTAGACGTAATTAAACATTCAAGTCATGGCATCCGTTTCTCTTGTTGGTTCATATTTGATAAACGAAATCACCTTGTGTATTATGGTGCACCTATTTTCAAAAACTGTTTGCATGTGATGCAATTATGTTCATTACATGAAACTGGGAAGTTGATTCATGCAATGTTCTAATGTTCACTGCTCAATCTTATGTCCAGTTACTGAAACTAGTTTCTGTAATGCATTAATACTCACAGCCTGATCAACTATCAAACCTTTTCCTACATAACTGAATACACAGACCAATGGATCACCTACATTTCCATGTGAGACCCTTTTTGAAAATGTTGTCATTGGGATACTGTAATGGATTTAATTAAAGGTAATTTTGTTCACTTGATTGAATACCTTCCATCTTGATTGATCCGATGTTGTAACCGCGACAGGGGTAGTTGTTGAATCTTTGAATCTTCTCCTATTGTACCAAATGAAAATATGAATCATTTTGATGTTGGTTCCAATAGTTTGGTACATGCAATGTATAAATGTTTGGTTTCTTGTAAGTCAATCAACAAATGGAACTTGAATCATGAGTACTAAGTGTTTTGTTTGTTTTCTGTTTTTTTCTTCATGTAGTGAATTGGGGTTCAACTAATGCAATTCAATCATTGGTAGGGTTTATCGTTGCACTTACCTTCAATTCATATGGATAAATGATTTGCATGGAAACTGCTTGAAAATGTTTAAGTGCAAATCAATATAATTAGGGATTTGATTCTTTTAAAAAAAAAATTACCATGTTATTGGATAATAAGGAAAGTAATTAACTAAATCCTAAAATATAGAAGATTTCTTTTTTGAAAAAATTCAACAAAATCGTTTTTTAATATACAAAATCATCAAAATCAACAAAATTGTTTTAATCTACATAAAATCGAGATTCAAGTTTGCATATGTTCTTCACAGAATTTGATGCAAATAATTTTTCATAGGTACAATATCATATATGAATGATCATATATGACTTTGTACATATATGAACGTTCATATATGCATTCATATATGCACATGTGCATATATGAATGGTGATAGATGATGGTGACCATATGTGCATGATCTATCAATTCTAGACTTTTTTGCATATATGAGACTTAGTATATGTGCATGTTCATTCGTGATTCAATGCATATATGAATGTTCATATATGCATGACTTTATTAATTCAAATATCAATTTGCTAACAATATCCACGGAAAAATAAAATAGCAAATTACATATATTGAATGTTTTGACTAAAAAATGAATCATTACATATAACAAATAACTTTGTTCCCGGACATGTTCTTCTACAATGCATATATGCAATACCTAAAAAGACATTAAAAAACACTATCTTACAATTGTCGTTATCCACGTTAGCTTCATCGACAACATCTTTTTCGATGGTGGTGTCCTCCTCATGCATCTCACATGATGAAAATTTTGCATTATTATCCTCGAGGGTGATATCTTCGTCAACTATGTGCTTTCCTCTACGATGTTCATCGACTTGATCACTTTCACACGCCATGGTTTCATAATTTTGCTTCAATTGAATTCTGTGAAAAACATATGCAACTTGAATCTCGATTTTATGTAGATTAAATCGATTTTGTTGATTTTGTATCACTACTACAAAAATGGCTTTATTACACACCATTTTTTACATGTTTTTTTTGTAACAGAACCGTGTAAAAAGGTTCGAACACCATTTTACACGGTTGTTTCCAAAACCGTGTAAAAATGTGTAAACATTTTACACGGTTATTTAAGAAAAACCGTTTGAAAAGGTCTCGAAACATTTTTACACGGTTTTTTTAAAATAACCGCGTAAAAAACATATACCTTTTTACACGGTTTTGGAACAGAACCGTGTAAAAAGGCTAGGATTTTTTACACGGAATTTTTTTTTCTTTCAAAAACCGTGTAAAAAGACTATTTTAACGTTTATATACATTTTTACACAATTTTGAACATTTTACCACGGTTTTAAACCTTTTTAGATGGTTGCTCATTAAAACGTTTAAAAATCATATATTTCTTTTAACTTAATGATATATTGGATATATGGTATATTAATAATGGTGCAAAAACGGTTAACAAATAATTTCCATATGTTGAATATTAGATACAAATTATCTTTTTTTAAAAGTATATATGATTTTTTTAAGAGTATATATAGTTATCTTTAAAATGGTTAAAAAATAAATACAATTAAGAAAGATATATGGTGTAATAATAATATAAATTTCACTCCTTAATTTCTCGACATTGTAATAATAATAATAATAATACATAATACATAATACATAATTAGCGAGAGATTGAGTTTTTTTATTTTCTCATTTGTATGTGTATGTGTACATATGTGTATGTTTATGTGTTATATGTATACATTTATATGTTTTATATGTATTCGTCGGTTCATCTTATTTGCTATGTATGTCTATTGGTTGCTAACCGTTATTTTATATATATATATATATATATATATATATATATATATATATATATATATATATACTAGGTTCTACCCCGTATATTACACGGGGTAATTTAAAAAATTTAATCATACCAGAAAACTTAACTTACATATATGAATGATTATCGAAAGTACGATACTACTTTTTCAAGTTTTTTTCCCTTTCAGCGTTGTTTTTTTGCAGTTGGTTACAAAATTTCCTTGTTTTAGGTAGTTTTCGCAAAGAATGTTTTGCAAAAAAATAATAAAAAATATGAATAAATATTAAAAATTTATAAAACAAAATTTATAATAGAACGTAAATGAAATTATGGAAAAATACATAGTTAAAATTGATATGAAATTGTAAAAAGAAAATCACGACAATTTAATGATTATTTGTATCAAATCTCATACTAATCACGTCACATTAATTCGTATATATTTATGATATTTAATAATATAACTAAATCCAAATGTATTCAATATTGGACTCATTTTGAAATTATTAATGAAGCGATTACAATGGTATAACTTGTAAAAAATAAAAATGTTTTTTTAATGCATTTTAGTTCATATATATTATTTATGTTTATATGATAAGAGTCTAAAATGATAAATAAAAAAGTAAGGGATTAAAAGTAACTACATAACTAATTATAAGGGTAGTAAATATAAGGTATAAATTAAAAAAATTGAATTAAGGAAAGATTTAAGAAATAATGAATGTAGATGTGCTAAATGAACTTATAATGTAAAATGCGTCCAGATACATGTTTAGGCGGGAAAATGAAAAAAATGGGTTCACCGTGTGTTATATTCATTATGAATATTTATGTACGTTCAAGTTTGTACAACGCCTCGACACCGTAAGTATGTAACTCGACATCACCTTCTTCAACACTTTCTTCAACGTCGTAAGGCATTACGTTTCTTCAGCGCCGTAACCCAACACCCATCAAGACGAATCGAGAACCTATCGAGTAATTCTGTTGTGAATCGGGGAATAAAATAGAGCGCGTCACGTCTCCACATCTTTACAGGTCATTCATGTGTTATTTATCATGAATAATGTATCATTCAGGATGAATAATACAACATTCATGGTGAATAATTCACTATTCATGAATTCGTGTATTATTCGTCATGAATGTTGTGTAATTCATCCTGAATACTATATTATTGGTCATGAATAATGAATGAACGTTCACATTTGTTATTCATACTGAATGTGGGGGATCCGGGGATGGCATACATATTCATAATGAATTAAACCAAATTTCGGATGTGAATTAGAAAACAAAAGAGAGTACGACATGTGTTTACACCTTCACGGGTCATTCATATATTATTTATCATGAATAATGTATCATTCATGATGAATAATAGAACATTCAGGGTGAATAATACACGATTCATGATAAATAATACATGAATCATGGATTCGAGTATTATTCATCCTGAATATTGTATTATTCATCCTGAATACTGTAGTATTCATCATGAATAGTGAATGAACGTTCACCTTTGTTATTCATACTGAATGTGGACACCCGAGGACGTGCATGCATATTCATAATGAATATAACACATATATAGAATTTCACGTAAAAAAGGTTAAAACGAAGAAAAAAAAAACTATATCGAGATGGATATCATATCGAAGAGCACGAAATTCTCGTTTTTTGATGTAATTTGTTTGATTCAAATATTAGTAATTTTTAAGATAAATTATTTTAAAGTTTAAGGGGGTAAATTTTTTTAATTAAAAATTAAAAAAAAAGTCAAAGAAGGTAAGCGTTGATTCAAAATTACAATTTTGTCCTTAATCACTTCCCAATTAACCTTATTATATATTACAAAAAAAGTAATAAGTATTCTAACGGATAGAAAATACGAAAAAATAATTCAAAAATGCAATTTTTATTAAAAATCCGTCACAAATCCGCCACCAAAAAATTGCAATTTTATGAAATTTCCAACGGATGGGGATTCCACCTGAAATATTATAAAATTGTATTGTTTTATTTTTTGTTAAAAAATTCTATAATATTTCCGGTGGATGCCGTAAATTTTATAAATTGTGTTTTTTTTTTAAAATAATTTTCTGAAAATTTAAATTAATTAAAAAAATTCAGCTGAATTGTGACGAATTTTAATTTATTAAATTATTAACTACAATCTGTCACAAATCCGCCTGAAATTTTAAATTAATTAAAATTAGTTAGTTTTAAAAAGTATTAGGCTATATTTTGTGGAGGATTTGTGACGGATATGTTACACTTTAAATTCCGCCACAAATCCATTGGGAATGTTATTCGGAAAATTCTCTCGGTGAAAGTGGTTATTTTAGTAGTGCCATCTTTTTATATATATGACAATTTTGTTTATTGTACACTATTTCAAATATGAGAAACTTGTAATAATGTTAGAAATATGATATGAAATGGAAGAAATTGTTAGGAGTAATCAATCACTTGAATAATTATTATATATATAGACACAATTATAATAGAAATCAAAATTCTTAATTATAAAATATATGTAATTAACATAGTACAACAACAATCAATTGAGAAAACACTAATTAAATCCTTACTTGAATAGAATATTCGTGTAAAAGTTGAAATCGATTGAGGCCTGCACGTAAAGCAGTGTCCTAAGACAGAATTTCGCCCGTAATGCGTCCGTCTAGAGGATACAACAATCGTATTCAAGTATGAACTTGAATCTATCGAATCATGTGTGTTTTGGCGAAGAATGGAAGAGGAGAAACCCAGAAAATTGAGAGAGAATGATGAGAAATTCGTTTTTGGAAAAAATGGAGGGAAAATCTCCACCGTCAATCTATCTCGACCCCAAGAGCCCCAACCACTGTTACCCTGCAAAACAATCTCCACCGTCAATCTTTCTCGACCCCATCGAGATCCCAAGGCCCATCTTTGACATTTAATATATATATTAATGTCAAGAAAGCCTTTCAATCACACCACAATCCAAGCCAAGTATTCAAGTGATTCATTTAATGCTCAATGGTTTGGATATATTAAGTGGTGTAAAAGTTTGGCTTGGCTCCTATGTGGGACAAGTTTGTCCTTTTCTTAACTAAGTTCCAACAATACCCCACATTTTCTATTCAAACCCAAATAATACCCCACATTTGAATAGAAAATAAGAAATATTATGTAACTTATGTTTCTATCACCAAGCTAGTTATAATATGCATCGGAAAAGGTGTCTTTTGGACTTGAACCTTTCCTAGTGAATACCTATCGGATCTACTTCGTGGATAGTGAACTAATGTCTTGAACTAGCCACTTTTTGTAGTAAATCGAGATAATAGGTAACACACATATTATATCTATACATACATAGATTCTTACCGTTGTGTTCATTTCGGTCGTGAACAAATCCTTTCTTCATGAGAGTTTTAGAAGACGTAGCCATATCCGTCCTCAAAGATGCGACCACACATCAGTCTCACATAGGTAATGCCGATCAAGAATATTCCGTTGTATTCTACTAAGAAGCTATCAGCATTATTAAGAATAGAGAATTCAACCCTAAATCATCAACGGAAAATTACAAAGGAAACATCATAGAAATAGGCATACCTTTGTTTGATTGTTTCTTGAGTTGACCCCGACTAGTTTCCTATTGAACCTAGACCATGGGATCTCCAATTTCGCTAGGTTAGGTTGCCGCCGAGAAAACTCATTGTATTGGCTTTAAGCCCATTCCCCTCGATGAAAAGGATACTTGCTCTCTACTTAGGCCTTTTGTCAAAGGATCGACAATATTTTTCTTTGACTTTACGTAGTCAATGGAAATGATTCCATTTTTCAGCAAGTCCTTAATTGTATTGTGGCGTCTTCTTATATGTCGAGACTTGCCATTGTAAATTTGGTTCTTTTTTTTTTGTACGGAAACTTGGGCTATGCCCACACACACACGCACCCGCGGTATCCGGGCATCCAATTGGGCAGCACCGACTAATCCGCGGCGACCCGGCCCAGCCCAAATCGACTGGACCCGCCCAGGTACGACTAAGTCCGGTCAAGATCGAACCCGCATACCCATAGACTGGTATGCCCGTAAACCTGGACCCGAACCGACCCGAAAGCCGACCCAAGGTCTGGGTATCGCCGAAGTGCATCCCCTAGGATTCGAACCCTGGTAGATAGGCATACCATGCACTATCCCCCTAGGGCCTTACCACTAGGCTAGCACCTCTTTGATTGTAAATTTGGTTCTTTGCTCTGGTGAGAGCAACCATACTATCACAATGAATACAAATGGCAGTCACGGGTTTTGGCCACAATGGAATACCTTCTAGGAAGCTCTTTAGCCATTCGGCTTCTTCAGTGGCTTTCTCTAGAGCGACAAATTCTGCTTCCATAGTTGATCTTGTATTCACAGTTTGTTTAGACGATTTCCATGAGACCGATGCACCACCAAGTGTAAACACATATCCACTTGTGGACTTACTCTCAGAATGGTTGGAAATCCAATTGGCATCACAATACCCTTCTATGACTGGAGGATATTTGGTATAATGTAACCCGTAATTCATTGTGTATTTCAAGTATCTAAGCACTCTCACTAGTGCATACCAATGATCTTTTCCCGGGTTATGTGAGTACCAACTAAGTCTGCTCACACTATATGCTATATCCGGTCGTGTACAATTCATGATATACATCAAGCTTCCAAGAACTTGAGTGTATTCTAATTGAGCCACACTTTCTCCTTGATTCTTCTTCAATTGACTAGAAGGATCAAATGGAGTCACTACCGGTTTGTCATCATAGTGACCGAACTTACGAAGTACCTTCTCAATATAGTGAGATTGGGTAAGAATGTAACCATTAGGATTTCTTTGAATCTTTATACCAAGGATTACATCTGCTTGGTTTGATTGATTACATCTAAGTTCGATCCTAAGATTAGCATATCATCTACACACAAACATATAATGACATAGGCATGTTTGTATTGCTTCACATAGACACACTTATCACACTCATTTATTTGAAACCCATTTGATATCAAAGTGTTATCAAACTTTTCATGCCATTGCTTTGGCGCTTGCTTGAGTCCATAAAGGGACTTGATCAATTTACAGCCTTTATTTTCTTGACCTTTAACAACAAACCCTTCCGGTTGTTGCATATAAATCTCCTCATCTAACTCTCCATTCAAGAAAGCAGTTTTCACATCCATTTGGTGGATTTCCAAATTATGAATTGATGTTATGGCCATCAACGTTCGTATAGACGTTATTCTTGTGACCGAAGAGTAGGTATCAAAGAAGTCTTGACCTTCCTTTTGTCGATATCCTTTGGCTACCAGTCGAGCTTTGTATTTCTCGATAGTGCCATCGGGTCTCAACTTCTTCTTAAATATCCATTTATGGCCTAGTACTTTATGACCCGGAGGTAGGTCAACCAATCTCCATGTATTGTTTTGTAAAATGGAGTCTATCTCACTTTGGATTGCCTCTTCCCAATAAGGTTCCTCGGATGATTCCATGGCGGCCTTATAGGATAGAGGTTCTCCTTCAACATTAAAGGCCATAAAATCAGGTCCAAAGTCTTTAGCTACTCTACCACGTTTGCTTCTCCTTGGTTCTAAAATTTCTTGAACCTTGGAGGTTTCACCTCTATGTGTTGGATCAAGTTCAATTGTTTCATCTAGAGTGTGTGTGTCATCATGCAATCTTTTCCTTGAACTAGAGGCCTGAACCTCTTTTTCTTTGTAAGGAAAGATAGTCTCAAAGAATTCTGCTTCTGCAGATTCTATGATTGTGTTGTTACTTATGTCATTTACACTAGATTTATATACTAAGAATCTATATGCAGCACTATTATGAGCAGGTCCAATATATACACAATCAATGGTTTTAGGTCCAAGTTTAGTCCTTTTTGGCAAAGGCACTTGAACCTTGGCAAGGCAACCCACACTTTCATCCTTTTGTAAGATGGTAACTTTCCTTTCCATAGTTGATATGGATTGTCACTCTTCTTGTGGGGATCCTATTTAGGATCATATTTGCAGTAAGGCACGCCTCACCCCATAAATGATATGGAGCTCCGAACGTGATCAACATTGAATTTATCATGTTCTTCAATGTTCTATTTTTGCGCTCGACCACTCCATTTTGTTGAGGTGTATATGGAGCAGTCGTTTGATGCACAATACCATGTGTAGCACAAAATTCTGCAAAGTCATGGGATTCGTATTCTCCTCCCCGATCAGACCTCAAAATCTTGATTTTCTTGTCGAGTTGGTTCTCGACTTCGGCTTTATAAGTCTTAAACATATTTAAAGCCTCATCCTTTGTAGGGATTAAATACACATAGCAATACTTACTGAAATCATCTATGAAGGTAATATAATAGTTCTTACCTCCTCGTGAAGGTGTTGCCTTGAAATCACATAAGTCGGTGTGAATTAACCCAAGTATTTCATTTGATTTTTCAACGGACTTGTGTGGATGATTTGTGTATTTGGCCTCAACACAAACCTTACACTTAGTCGATTTGTCAATGGAACATTTAGGTATCATGTCAAGTTTGATCATTCTTTGAATGGATCTAAAGTTGACATGTCCTAATCTAGAATGCCAAAGGTTAGAAGGAACAATCATGTACATGGAACTAGCAGTGCTAGGGCCTGCGTTATTATTATTTACATTGGCGGCATCCAAACTATTTACAACGCTTAGTTTGAAGATCCCCTCATTGAGGTAACCCTTCCCAACATACACACCACCCTTGGTGATGACAATCTTATCAGATTCGATTACAACTTTGAACCCTTTCTTACTCAGAACAGGGCCAGAAATCAAGTTTTTAGTTATGCTAGGTACATGTACAACATCAGCTAAAATAAGATCTTTGCCGGAAGTCAGCTTCAAGTTGACCTTCCCTTTTCCTTCAACCCTTGCAGCCGTGGCATTCCCCATGAACATCGGCTCCCCATCGCTCACCTTTTGGTAAGATGCAAACATGCTTTCCGAATTGCAAATGTGTTGGCTTGCCCCGGTGTCGAACCACCAATCCACCATGTTTGTAACCATGTGGGATTCAATGACACCAATGAACTCATTCGGGGAGTGGATGAGATTGGCATGACTAGAAGATGCCCCATGTCCTCCACCACCAATTCCTCCGGCACCACCATGGTCACCCTTGTATCGGCAGTCCTTGGCTCGGTGTCCCGGCTTACCACATACCCAACAGCAAGTCATCCTCTTAAACTGTTTCTTTTGTGGGGCCAAGGGGCCTTTTCCGGTATTGAAAGGCCTCTTGGTTGCAATTGCCTTTCCCTTAAATTTTGGGAACTTAGGCTTGGATGAACTTCCTTCCACCATGTTGGCATGCGGTTCATTTGGAATGGTATCGGCTTTGTCATTAAGTCGGTTGTTCTCTTCAACTCGGATTTTGAGAAGCAACTGTTCAAATGTTATTTCCTCCGTAAGATGCTTCAAGTATACCTTGAAGTTCTTCCACGATGGAGGTACCTTCTCGATTATGGAACCGACCACAAAGTTTGCATTTAAACCCATACCCTCAATTTCAAGCTCATGGACAAGTATTTGCAATTCTTCCACTTGTTTTACCACTGGTTTTGCATCAATCATCCGGAAATTCAGAAATTTTCCCACTGCGAACCTCTTGGAAGATGCCACTTCTGTTTTGTACTTGGCATCCAAGGATTCCCAAATCTCCCTTGCCGTTTGGAATGTAGAATATATGTCGTAGAGGGAATCGTCGAGAGCATTGAGTATATAATTTCTGCAACTATACTCATTCGATCTCCAATTCTCGACTGTTCTGTTATGTGCGGACACCTGAATTTGTGTAGGCGCAGCCCCGTCCGCCCCCTCCGGAAGATTTGCCGGTGGCTCTTCCTCCGGAAATCAAAATTCTTAATTATAAAATATATGTAATTAACATAGTACAACAACAATCAATTGAGAAAACACTAATTAAATCCTTACTTGAATAGAAGATTCGTGTAAAAGTTGAAATCGATTGAGGCCTGCACGTAAAGCAGTGTCCTAAGACAGAATTTCGCCTGTAATGCGTCCGTCTAGAGGATACAACAATCGTATTCAAGTATGAACTTGAATCTATCGAATCATGTGTGTTTTGGCGAAGAATGGAAGAGGAGAAACCCAGAAAATTGAGAGAGAATGATGAGAAATTTGTTTTTGGAAAAAATGGAGGGAAAATGTGCAGGTTTTATAGGTTGTTTCACCAACCGAAATTAACTTTCAGGAAGCTTGTGGCTTCGCGACTTAGGTCGCGCCGTGACCCGCGCCAGCCACTGTTACCCTGCAAAACAATCTCCACCGTCAATCTTTCTCGACCCCATCGAGACCCCAAGTCCCAAGGCCCATTTTTGACATTTAATATATATATTAATGTCAAGAAAGCCTTTCAATCACACCACAATCCAAGCCAAGTATTCAAGTGATTCATTTAATGCTCAATGGTTTAGATATATTAAGTGGTGTAAAGTTTGGCTTGACTCCTATGTGGGACAAGTTTCTCCTTTTCTTAACTAAGTTCCAACAGAAATGACTATTAAGTCTAAATAATTGGAAATGTTATTATTTTTGTTATTACCTATTTTAATTTGGTGAAATTTATTAGTGATTTATTTTGATTGAGGGCCTTCAATTGAGAACTAATAAAATTGTGATAACATTGAGAATCAATGCATATCATGTGCTATTTCACTCTATTGTTTTTCCATCTAGGACTAGTATTTAGTATTTTGGTTAACATATATTTGTTCTATCATGTGTTTGTTTCACATATATTTGTTTAATAGTGTAACATATTTTATGTGATTGTAAAACAAAAAATAAAACTAAAAAGTTTCACATTGTGAATTGAATAAATATAATACAAACACATATTGAGACAAGTATTTGTTAATCAATATATTAAGTTCTAGCCTTAAATGAAAAACATTATATGAAACAATACCTTAAAATAATAGTTCTTACAATTATCACAATTATTGGGGTTCTTAAACGATTAAACCCCTATTTTGATTATATTATGTAATGTTAGAATTAAGTAAAAATATCAAAAGTCCCTAGGTCATTTACATATGTCATCTATTTTATCAACTAGATTCTACCAAACATGGCTAGTTTATCGGGTAACTCTTCAACTAACAGGTAGATTATCGGTTAACAACTAGCTTATCAGTTACTTTAACAAATATTATGTAATGTTAGAATTAAGTAAAAATATCAAAAGGCCCTAGGTCATTTACATATGTCATCTATTTTATTAGCTAGATTCTACCAAACATGGCTAGTTTATCGGGTAACTCTTCAACTAACAGGTAGATTATCGGTCAACAACTAGCTTATCAGTTACTTTAACAAACATAGCCTAAATATGCAATTGGTGATTTTTTTTTACAAATATCTATTATAAAAATATATATAGTACTGTTTATTTGTTGCTTAGAACATCTATAATTGAATGACTTAGAAAAACCGAAAAAGAAAAAAAACAAACGAATTAAGAAGACCATTAACGTGCGTCTTAATTAGTATTTCTGGTGCTTGCCATATGAAAAGATGCACAATAATCTTAAGTTGCCGTCTGTTTTTCAAGAGGTCTGAATTCTGAAGTCTTATTTTACTTCTGATTAATAAAAGCTGGTGTTGAAGTCTAAAATCTAAATGAACAAGACTGTATGTTTCTGTAACGTCTGGAGGCGTCTTGAGAGAAAAAATAACATATGAACTGAGGTGGCGATAAGAGGTTTTAAGAAGTTAGGTCATAACTTCTTATTTCAAACGTATTTAAGAGTTAAGAGGTTATTAATATAATAATCGAGTTCAAAATAATAAAGATGGAATTAAGGGTGAGTTTTCTGCCTTAAGCCTTAAGTGCGGGGGGCTAGATGGTAAATGTGGAAAAGAGGACTTAACCCTAGCACAACCCTCCCTAATTCATTCTTCCCTGATTGTTGGTGGCTGAGAGAAAGCAAGGAGGAGCTTGGCGATTGTTGAGAGAAACAAGGCAAGAAGAGAGCAAAAACTCATTTTGGAGAAGAAGAGTCTGCATCACTCCCCTTAAGGTAAGCCTTAACCTCTTTATTGCTAATTATTGGTTGAGTTTGAGGATTTTGTGAGTATTTAGTGGAGAAATAAAAATGGACCGAATCCTTCTTCCTGATGAAAAGAGGGATTTCACCTCTAATGGAACCAATCAATTCGTATTTATAGATAAGAATAAGGCTCGAGTTGGTTTTCGATAATCGTTTGTGATTCGTAAGTCGATCAATGAAACCGGAATTGATTTCCTCGATGTTTCCCTTACCTGTGTCTGCGTTTCATGCGGGCCGAGAGCAAGGGACCCGAGCGATCCCGGGCGTGTCCAGGAGGGTGAACCTGGGGTGGGAGAGACAGGGAGCCCGGGGTGTTGGGCATCGGGTGACCCCGGGGGCGGCTAAACCCTATTGACCCTAGGAGCGGCTTAACCTGGGTGACCCCGGGAATATTCTAACCGGGTGACCCTAGGGATTGTTAAACCGGGTGACCTTGGGAATGTTCTAACCGGGTGACCCCAAGAATGGCACGTCGGGGGAGGGGGGAACCCGGTTTGGAAGACTCTGACCTCTGTTTGACTCGAGAGTCGTTACCGGGTGGATCTTTCTGTTGTCATCTATTCTTGAGAGAGAAAATTTAAGAGTGAGAGTTGTTTGCGGCGTGAGGAAATGCCTCATTGTCGGGTTATATGTATCTAAGGGAGGATTGCAGCCAAACAAAGCGTTATCTGAATATTTAAGTAGGAAGTTTAAGGTGAGTTTTCTAACCAGGGACTTCCTCTTGTTTATGCTATTGTACGCATGTGAAGTTTATTAAATTACCATTAGTATTCTTGCTACTTTTATGCATGCGAGATTTAATTAAATGGGAGTCTTTCTAACTGAAAGTGTGGTAACTTGTGTTTTAATATTAAACGCATGAAATGTTATGAGACCGTATACTTATCTGATTTATGAACCGCATGTTTTGCTATGTGTAAAAGTTGAATGGTTGTATGCATACATTTCGGTGTGGGTGTGTAACGGCTAAGTCGGAGGATGTGTTCCGCCAGTGCTCACGTCGGGGGGGGGGGATGTCCCGTTTATGCCATGGAGGGTGTGTTCCGCCAGTGCTCACTTCGGGGGGGGGGGGTGTTCCGTTTATGCCATGGAGGGTGTGTTCCAATTAAGGCATCGTGAGACTGACACGTGGTCACGAGTGGCGTGACTTCATTGTGTCGATTACGTATGTGGTTTACGAGTAAAAGTTTAAATGTTTTAAAGTGGAAAATTGTTTTTGAACGTCATCAAACTGTTTTAAACATTGTTGTTGATGCAAATGTTGTTACTAGAGGGAACTCACTAGACCTCATGGTCTAACCCTTGCTCTTTCAAAAATAAAAACCTTTTCAGGTTGACGCGAAATAGGAGGATCCGGTAAAGGCAAAGAGAAGGTGTGAGCAGTACCCGATTCTAGAAGACTTCATAGTTAGTTGTTTTCAATTCTCAGTTGTGTAATAAGTTGTCTTCTGCAAACCTTGAAATCTTATTGTAGACTTGGGGCCGTTTTGGGCATTAATTCATATTAATCAATTATGTTAAATTGTTGGATGTTTTGGGTTGTCACAAATAAAACTGGGAAAAAAAAAACAAAGGTCTGAATAATTCAGGTTAGAAAGCATTTTGTTATTTAGAAGCAAGGTTTGCTTTAAAAATCTGGTTTCCGTAATTGAGCTTGCAATATTTTATGTTTTAATGTTTTCAATAAAAACTTTTAAACCGTAAAAAATTATAGCACCCCTCTCCCACTCTACAATTCCTTACTACTATTCGTTTGTTAGGGGTCGTTTACCAAACACTTACCAGGGTAAGCACTTACCAATAAAGTTTAACATTATCACTTACTTAGCGGGTAAGATTTTAGTCCACTAAAACGGTATCGTATGCAACAATTTTCCCGATAAGCGTTTACCGGTAAAATTTAACACTATCACTTACTTATTGGGTAAAATTTTAGTCCACCAAAACGGTATCGTATGTAACAATTTTCCCGGTAAGTGCTAATCGTGGTAAGAGTCTTCGCCATCATTTAGCAGTGTAAGACTCTTGGTCCTTGCCTTAGCTCTTACCGGTAAAATTTTTGCTCATTGCCATCTTCATTCATAAGGTAATATGACTTGGTAAGCGCTTACCCGGGTAAATTCTCAGTTGTGTAATAGGTTGTCTTCTGCAAACCTTGAAATCTTATTGTAGACTTGGGGTCGTTTTGGGCATGAATTCATATTAATCAATTATGTTAATTTGTTGGAAGTTTTGGGTTGTTACAATTGGTATCAGAGTCATAGTTTAAGGAATTTAGGTGACCGGATGGGCCTAAACTTAAACTGTGGAGTAGGGGGACACAACTAAGAATATAGGAAGCCTTTAAGAAAGACCTTGGTCCTCGAGTGTCGCGACAACGATAGTGAGGACACTTATGTAAGGTAAATTCAGAATTGCATCTGGCCAGTTCCATTATGAATTTACAGGCGCATAAGTATACTCGATTACTATTGTTGAGTTAATCGGCGGGTGTAGTTTTGGGCAGTGAGTTCTTTTATTATGATGCTAGCGTTGGTCTGGCGCTTTGAGTGAGCTCGTTTATGGTTTAAGGTTAATATCGTACGGGATGGGTATGGTGTGGGATGTAGATAATCTCACCTTGGGAAAGAATTTCTTGGATTTAAAAAGGGAAGATCAACAGCGGGAGGTGAGCTTTTCGCTTCAAGGGAGTCTCCGGTTTTGGTAGTTTGTTATGTCGATCAATGGGGATCAGGAGAGTTTCAACCCAAGAATCGAGTGATAGAGATGAGCCTTTGGAATATGTAGTTAAGTGAAGGATGGCAAGCGTGGTTGAGAGACGATGTCAGTGTTGACTGATAAAATGGAGCGAGGACCGGATGGGAATGAGCTATTGTTGGTAAGTTTATTTGGGTTAAAGTGAGGACGCATGGATTGCGAATTTTTTTGGTCGCGATGGTAGCTGGTAGTTGGACATACAAGGATGTTGAGAAGCGTTGGTGCCAGAGGTTGTGGCAAATGTGAGGATCCTGACTGGTTGGACGGAAGTAGGGAGTCTGTGATAAATTGTGGTGAGTGCAAACAGTTGACCTTATTAGAGTGAATAGCCTTCAATGTAAAGTGAATCTCTTGCATTATGCTTTGAACAAATTGTTGATGTCCTTCATGTCAGATATTTTTGGCGTGTGTATATGCCTTGTGAGGCATTAGTTTTGAGAATGTGATGGCGCGTGTAAGCGTGTGTTTGTATTGAAAAGACAAGTTTATTGCGTTGGGTGATAAATTTCGAATTTGGTTGTGGGAGGATTATTTTATTCATTTTATAAATGGGTTAACTATTGTGGTGGAGAGCATAACAATATTTGACCGCATGGTTTTATAAGTGAGAACTGACCAACTCGCTCAGTGTATGTAATTTTGCCGTAGTCCTATAATCGCATGAGTAAATTCCTTGAAAGTATTTTTCCATTTTGTCAACGTCGATTTTGGTGGTACAAGGTTTATTTTATTGAAAGGATTGAGTGCGAACGATCTTTGAAATCATTGAGAATGGCTACTCAATTTTGACAATGTGTGTTGCATGCATTCAGGCTTGCATCGTACTGTGGTACTAGCTAACTTTTCAAACATGTCAAAAAGTTTTAAATTTTTGGTGTTGTAATGCATGAGGGCTATGAACTCTATAGGTTGTGAGAAATGTTGCAAGTAAGAATGCGATATGGTTTGGAGAGTGTAAGCGGGTCGTTTGAATCCTCGTTGGCCAAATCTTGACCTTGATGCTTCCTTTGAGGAAGGGCAGCGAACATTGTTAGTCCGGGCCTTTATCGATAAGAGTGTTCGTTCGGTAGTAGCCTACCCCTTTGGTTCGGTAGCTTGAAAAGTGGTGGTCGACGGGTGGTTACGTCTGGGTGGAATTCAATATCGTCAAGATACTTCTCATAACAGTGTGCTGATAAGTAGTATTGTGGTACTTCAATGAAAGGTTATCGGCATCGAGCCGGAATTCCAAAGTGGTCTGGTAGTTTGATTATATAGTGGGTGAGCCTTGTGCCTTTAGCGTGTAAATATGGAAGTGGACAGAATTAGTTGTGATGTGTTTGAAGAAGTATGTTCCATTGGCGAATCCTTGTTGTTCGGAGGCAGTGTCAAAGTATCACCAGGTTGACAGTTGATGATGGGGTCATCAACAAACCAGTCATTGTCGAAGCACTGAAAATTTAAGAGGTAGCTATGATTACTTGTTGAATCTTCGTGAGGAAGTAAGGAGTTGTTCGGATAAAGGTGTGTATCGGGCGTGATGTTGGACTACCTTGTGTGGGCAATATGGAAAATGGAAGATCGCTAGTATGGGGAAGAAAAACCTAAAAGATTTTGATAGTTCATATAAGAGTGAAGTTTTTTTAACTCAACTGTTGTGATTGTACTTTGTGCATTTTGGACTGCAAGGTGGTACGCTAAATCTTATAGATTGCTCGAGTTTGGTTCTGGCAGATTGCGATGAGTCGTCAAGGAGTGAGAACATGTTGAATGGAATAGATGATCACGACCTTGTGGTCTATCCAGATTCGAAGGAGACAAAGCTGTGAAATGTTGTTCTACCAATTATTGAGGATTATGGTTGATTTAAAGAGGACAATATCTTGTATGTGTGTAATGTGATAGTGAAGATCTTATCGGTAGAGCGATGTTGTGGTAGGGTGTTGATGGTGTGGATAAGTTGGTATTAATCCATGACCAAGTAGACGTGTGAGTCTTTGAGGTGATAAAGATTTATGTGAAGTTTAGTAGGGGGATGGTGTGGTTATATTAAGTTAAGCGTAGGTGGAAATCCTTGTTCAGATTCTGGTGAGTTATTCAAAGGTGGCAAGTATATTGTTGAAGTTGTATGGGTGTTGATTGGTGTTTTGGTATTGCTAATTTGAGGATAAAGTGTTCGAGGGATAGTTGGTGGTTACCTAGAAGAAGAATCTTGTGTTCTTGGGTTTCAAGGAATGACTGAGCGAGTTTATCTTATTCCGCTAAAGTATTGGGGAAAATTTCGAATGACTTAGTTCATGATGTTTCGTAGTTGATTTGAAGATACATGGGGTGTCGGAGTAGTCATTGAGTGTGAAGGAATTCTAGCGGATAGGTCAACCCTGTTTGGAGAGCGAGAAATGCATTATGCCGTCGAAAATTAGGTACGGTTTTGGCAGGGATCGGTGGAATATATTGATTGAGGATTGTGGGAAATCGCTTGGCTAAGCATAGTAATACAGGTGTGCTTTCGGCACATATGGGATTGTCGGAAAAAGGGAATATCGGGGTGTAGAAAGGGTTAGTTGGCGACATAGAAAAGTGGTGTACGCTTTCGCATTGGCCGTTGGTGGGTAAGTGAAACCATAGTAAGGGCGTGAGAAGGGGTTTTCTTTTGCATGTGTTATGGCCTTGGTGTCGAGGAATCTAGATCATGCGATTGGTCTAGAGTTTGCACCTGTTAGTGATCTAGTTTTGGAAGCGTGTTTGTTGTTTTCGAGAAGCAAGTGGAAAAGGTGGCCGGATGTAATGCTCGGAGCGAAAGACTTTTGAGTTAGACTTGTTGTTGCATGGAAAAGGTTCCAAGTGAGTCTGACTTCTGGTGTTAAGCTAATTGGAATAGTTTGGTGTGAGCTTGGTCACTCCGTGTTTAAATGGATGAAGCTTGGATTCATTGTAAATACGTTCGGACAAATGGTGGAAGTGACGAGAAGTTTAAGAGTGTGTCATTATGATTCATTTCGCTGGAATGAGTGGACTGTGAAGGTGATGAATTGTGGAAGGTTTCTTTCTTTTCGTAGGAAAATAGGGTAATAGCGTCTGCGGCAATGTTTGGGTATTGTTTGTGAGTTGGGTGACATGGATGATTTGTGATCGTTGTGGGGAGGGAAAGAAAGTATTTTCTGTTTTAGATGTAGGTCGCGTGTGGGGGAGTAAATTTATTTACATGTATCCGATGATGAATTTCATAGTAGTGAGCTTATGGTGTTATCCAAAGTAAACCTTGTGTTAAGTGGTCGAATTGAGCGATCGTTATTTTAACAAGGGATTCTTGTTGTTTGGTGCTAACTTTGGTAAAATTCGTTTTAAGAAAACGAAGTTGCATGTGAGACCCAAAGTTAGACGCGTTTTAAAATCCCGAGTCCAAGTGTGTGGACAGAGCGGACAATATCTGGTACAACTTTGGTTTTGGTCAGAATGTTTTGGGCAATTGAGTGGAGCTAGGTTGATATGATCGTAAGAACGCGATCCTTGTGAATCTAAAGTGGAGAGGGCGCAACTTGCTGCGGGAGTCATCCTCATAGAATGAAGTGGTGCGTTCGAGAGAAAGCAAGGGTGGGGCCACGTCTAGAGGCCTGTGGAAATTATGGGAAGAGTTAGAAAGAAAGTGTATGATATGGAAATGTTCGATGGGAATTGGGAAAGGTTGTATTGTGTTTCACGCCTCTCTTTGGGAGCATTTGTTGGAAGTTGGGGTGAGGATACCTTTATAAGGTATGCATTTTCTTCTTCCAAGCCCTTCTTTCTTAGAAAGGCACTCACTGAGTTACTTACGGAATCTAAAATCTTGAGGCTGAATGCAAGCCAATGAGAAGTTAACCTCTATCATAGGGTCTAAGGAAGTCATTGACCGTAAAGTTAAGAAGTGAGGATCAAAAGAGATCGCCCTTGTGAAAGTGTAGTGGTGATACCACAAAAGGCAAGAGGTAACGCGGGAAGTGGAGGCGGACATGAGGTCCCAGTACCCTAGTTTGTTTGACAAAGGAATTCCGAGGACATAATTCTTTTCGGGGAGGGATATTGTAATAATCGAGTTCGAAATAATAAAGATGGAACTAAGGGTGAGTTTTCTACCTTAAGCCTTAAGTGTAGGGGGGCTAGATGGTAAATGTGGAAAAGAGGACTTAACCCTAGCACAACCCTCCCTAATTCATTCTTCCCTGATTGTTGGCGGCTGAGAGAAAGAAAGGAGGAGCTTGGCGATTGTTGAGAGAAACAAAGCAAGAAAAGAGCAAAAACTTATTTTGGACAAAAAGAGTCTGCATCACTCCCCTTAAGGTAAGCCTTAACCTCTTTATTGCTAATTATTGGTAGAGTTTGAGGATTTTGTGAGTATTTAGTGGAGAAATAAAAATGGACCGAATCCTTCTTCCTGATGAAAAGAGGGATTTCACCTCTAATGGCACCTATCAATTCGTATTTATAGATAAGAATAAGGCTCGAGTTGGTTTTCGATAATCGTTTGTGATTCGTAAGTCGATTAATGAAACGGGAATTGATTTCCTCGTTGTTTCCCTTACCTGTGTCTGCTTTTCATACGGGCCGAGAGCAAGGGTCCCAGGCGATCCCGGGCGTGTCCAGCCGGGTGAACCCGGGGGTGGGAGAGACAGGGAGCCCGGGGTGTTGGGCACCGAGTGACCTCGGGGGCGGCTTAACCCGGTTGACCCTGGGAGCGGCTTAACCCGGGTGACCCCGGGAAAGTTCTAACCGGGTGACCCCGGGGATTGCTAAACCGAGTGACCCCGGGAATGGCACATCGGGGGGGGGGGGGGGGAGTGGGAACCCCGTTTGGACGACTCTGACTTTTGTTTGACTCGAGAGTCGTTACTGGGTGGGTCTTTCTGTTGTTGTCATCTAGTCTTGAGAGAGAAAATTTAAGAGTGAGAGTTGTTTGCGGCGTGAGGAAATGTCTCATTGTCGGGTTATATGTACCGTAGGGAGGATTGCAGCCAAACAAAGTGTTATCTGAAGATTTAAATGGGAAGTTTCAGGTGAGTTTTGTAACCAGAGACTTCCTCTTGTTTATGCTATTGTACGCATGTGAAATTTATTAAATTACCGTTGGTATTCCTGCTACTTTTATGCATGCGAGATTTAATTAAATGGGAGTCTTTCTAACTGAAAATGTGGTAACTTGTGTTTTAATATTAAACGCATGAAATGTTATGAGACCGTATACTTATCTGATTTATGAACCGCATGTTTTGCTATGTGTAAAAGTTGAATGGTTGTATGCATACATTTCAGTGTAGGTGTGTAACGGCTAAGTTGGAGGGTGTGCTCCACCAGTGTTCACGTCGGGGGGGGGGGGGAGGGGTGTTCCGTTTATGCCATGGAGGGTGTGTTCCAGTTAAGGCAGCATGAGACTGACACGGTGTGTTCCAATTAAGGCAACGTGAGACTGACATGTGGTCACGAGTGGCGTGACTTCAGTGTGCCGATTACGTATGTGGTTTGCGAGTAAAAGTTTAAATGTTTTAAACTGGAGAATTGTTTTTAAACGCCATCAAACTGTTTTAAACATTGTTGTTGATGCAAATGTTGTTACTAGAGGGAACTCACTAGACCTCATGGTCTAACCCTTGCTCTTTCAAAACTAAAAACCTTTTCAGGTTGACGCGAAATAGGAGGATCCGTTAAAGGCAAAGAGAAGGTGCGAGCGGTACCCGATTCTAAAAGACTTACTCATAGTTAGTTGTTTTAAATTCTCAGTTGTGTAATAGGTTGTCTTCTGCAAACCTTGAAATCTTATTGTAGACTTGGGGCCGTTTTGGACATTAATTCATATTAATCAATTATGTTAAATTGTTGGAAGTTTTGGGTTGTTACAAATAAAACTGGAAAAAAAAAACAAAGGTCTGAATGATTCAGGTTAGAAAACATTTTGTTATTTAGAAGTAAGGTTTGCTTTAAAAATCTGGTTTCCGTAATTGAGCTTGCAATATTTTATGTTTTAATGTTTTCAATAAAAACTTTTAAACCGTAAAAAATTATAGCACCCCTCTCCCACTCTACAATTCCTTACTACTATTCGTTTGTTAGGGCCGTTTACCAAACACTTACCTCGGTAAGCGCTTATCAAAAAAATTTAACACTATCACTTACTTAGCGGGTAAGATTTTAGTCCACTAAAATGGTATCGTATGCAACAATTTTCCCGATAAGAGCTTACCGGTAAAATTTAACACTATCACTTACTTACTGGGTAAAATTTTAGTCCACCAAAATGGTAGCGTATGTAACAATTTTCCCGGTAAGCGCTAACCGTGGTAAGAGTCTTCGCCATCATTTATCGGTGTAAGACTTTTGGTCCTTGCCTTAGCTCTTACCGGTAAAATTCTTGCTCATTGCCATCTTCATTGATAAGGTAATATGACTTGGTAAGCGTTTACCCGGGTAAGCGTTTGGTAAACGGCCCCTTAATTTGTGATTGGTTGCATCCTTCAAGACAAACATTATTTGACTTAATTAACAAAAATAAAAATCCAATTGTGAGCATATGTGACAAATAGTCCTGAATCAACAATCGAGTGCATGTATCTTTCGATGGAACACATAATTGATTATGGAGATATATATATATATATATATATATATATATATATATATATATATATATATATATATATCGTGGTATTTCCATTACTCTGCTTTTGATTCTTGTCTAAATTGTTGGGTGTTAAACACATACGTCAATATTAATTGCTCATATTGATCAACATTAAAATTATTGAAATTTTTTCTAAATGAATTGGAACCAATAGTTGTACAAATGTAAGATTTATAGGTTGTTTGGTTTTTTAAAAAACCTCTTAGATCATCCACACACACGCTGTCTAAACCAATTGCAATATCAATTGCAAATTGAAATATTTTGCCACCTAGGATTTTGAATTGTAAATTTAGCAATCCAACTTGCAAGGCCACGTGGGTGGTGTAAATCATTTTTTATTTTTTTTATAATTTAAATAGATTTTAAGTATATAATTTCTATTAATTAATTGTTTTAATTTATTTTTTAATTAAATTAATCATTCTTGTTTTAAAAAAATCTATATATGTATATATGTTGTTTTTTAAATTAAATATAAATACAATATAATTAAAATAATATAAATATTAATGAAATTACATATAACACATATTACAACATACAATACTGATAAAACTATTAAAACGTACAATACTAATAAAACTACATATAATTTAATTTATACTAATCATGGATGATGCTAATTTTAGTATATCTATGCCTTAAGTTTCTCGAAATCATCTTCTTGAGTATGAAAATTATCTTCAAAGTCATGCAATGATACGTAACAGGATTCACAATAATCAACTGCAAGCAAACTTGGTTGAAGAGATTTGGAGCCGATTTGGAGAAGAAAACAATGATTAATGTAATATTTTATTTCTATCTATATGTAATATTTTTAATTCAATAAATCTTGTGTTTTGATATAATTTAATAAATTGTAAAATAAATAAAATATTTGTAATATATTATTATATTATATATTAATCGTTTATTTAAAATTAAAACTTATATTTTAATTATCATTAAATTAAAATAAATAATTATATATCATGTTATTAACTAAAACAATATAAATTTATATAATAATTTATAAAATAATTAATAAATGTTATAGTGGGGACCACTTTTGAAAGTATAAGTGGATTGCATGTGTGTAGAGGGTAATTGCAAAAGTTGATGTGGCACAATTGAATGTGAAAATGAATTGCTGGGATTGGATGGTCTTAATGGCTCTTAAGTCTAAATCGTTCAGACCTTTTTACACAGCACCTCTTATTAATCATAACTAAAATAAGACTTTAGACATCTTAAAAAACAAACGACACCTTAGATTAGATCATTTAGGTAAGACCTAAATCCTGTCACCTACCACAAAACAAAGGGGTTTCATCAATGAATCCCCCCCCGGGCGGAAATTTCAGTGGATTTGTGTCGGATTACCGACGAGTTTTCAGCTGGTAATTTATCTGGTCACGAGCTCCCTTGGTAATTCATGGGTGATGGTTTATCCGGCAGATTACCGACAACACCCATGACACGGTCCTAAAACAAATAAAGTAACTAACTTTATGTGAAAACAATCACCCTACCTTTTTAAAAACAAAAAAAGTTATTAACTTTTTGTGAAAACAATGCAATATCTGACATCTATCAACAAAATATGGAACAACGTAAATAAAAAAAATACAAAAATGAAGATGAACAAATGGAGTATGTAATAAACTAATAAAGAAATCAAAAGAAAAAAAACTCACTAATTTAATGTGGTTGTTTCATCGGAAGTAGTGTACGTCACACGAACGGATGATCTTTGTTCACCGAAGAGAAATCGAAACCGAATAAAGGTTACAAACCGATTTAGAGATTGTGATGCATTCTCTAAAGGCTAATGTTGGCCTTTACGAAGTGTTATCCCACTAATTTTTGTGAACTTCGTAGGCAAAAATAAAGGTATATATCCTTAGCAATTGAAAGAAACCCAATGTAATCAAAACCTTTATCCACATGACACGCATGATCGCGCCCTTATACATGACATGATCCCGTCATACATGATAAATGTTTTTGTTATATTTTTGGAACAATACAAATGAATGATCTTTTGTTGATCCAAACTCTCTCAGTGATTTGATAACGACCCTCTTTTATACTTAGTGAAAATTACGTTATTATATGTATTAAGTGTTTCATCATCAGCGATCAGACTGAGTCTGTTCAGTTATCGCTGATGACCATTCTGTAAACATTTAATATGTATGTGTTTCACTTTCAGCGATCAAACTGAGTCTGTTCAGTTATCACTGATAGTTTCCTATGTAACACAGTTAACGTAATCCCTGAAGACAAGTATCGCGTCAACATAGTTCATAGCTGAATCGAAGACGAAGCCACTGAACAATAGATAAGTCTACTAGTGACCTGATGCGGATATCAGCGAAGACCAGACAAATCTACTTACGCGAAGAAGCCTGAGGAAAAGCTTCAGCGATAGCTGAACTTCTTTATCTCTGGAAGAAGAGATACTCAGCGATCAACGATCACAAAGCTTATGCCTCAAGTTTTCTTTTGTCTTACCTTGCACAACCAGTACGATGTGTCAGAACGGACAAGTCTCTGCCACAAATCGTACACCAACTCTGTCAACTACACTGTTCATAAAGTGGCCAAAAGCATGTCTCCAAAAGTGAGACTACCAAAGCCAATCTATGAATGCCACGTGTAAAGTACCCTGCCATGCATTTAATGCATAGGGTATAAATAGGAAGCTCACTCCTTCATCTGAAGGTGTGCTCAATCCTTGAACTCCAAAATAGAAACCCTTGTTTTCTATCTCTCTAAAATCCCCCATTCTCTGAATTTCTTGTGCAACCATCTTAGTGTTTCTTAAGTTTGTTTAGATTGAGTCTGTCTTAATCTTATTCCGCAACAAACTTGTAAATTGTATTTTGATTTATCAATAAACAATTTATTAAACTTTAATTTCTGTGTTTGTATTCAACCCCCCCCCCTTCTACAAACTTGTTAAGCACCTTCGGGACCAACAAGTGGTATCAGAGCAGTTTGTTTAATCTAATAAACAAGATCTTGCTGTATACTCTTCCTTGCTATTCTAAAATGGCACTAAACACAAACACAAACTACTATGATAATGGTTCACTTTCTAAACCTCCTCGATTTAGCAGAGATAACTTTTCTCTATGGAAAAATCGAATGATGCTATTTCTTAAAGGTGCGGATCCTACTATACCTGAATATATAGAAAACGGACCCTATGAACCTGTTAGAATTATAGCTGCGGTTCCCGCTACTGCCACCACTGAAGCTGTCCCTGAACGATATGTCGTTAAGGAAATAAGACAGTGGAGTGATAAAGATAAAAAGAAGGTAGGCATAGATGCAAGAGCAAAGACCATTATATTAATGGCTCTGCCTGATGAAGTTTTCCATTCCATCATGCATCTAAAAACTTCTAAAGAAATGTGGGAAACCATATGTGTTCAATATGAGGGCACCACTGAAATCCAAGAGACCCGAAAGATTAACTTGGTAAGACAGTATGAAAGTTTTATCGCTGGTAAGAATGAATCTCTTTCTGACATTCATCAGCGGTTTAACTGCCTGATCATTGACCTAAGAACTGTTGGAAGGACCTATTCTAATTCTGAGGTCCTAACAAAATTCTTGGAAAGTCTTCCTGAAAGCTGGGACAGTTATTCAATATGTCTTAAGCTGACAAAGGACTTACATACTCTCTCTCTAAGCACTCTGTATGGAATATTGCTCAACTATGAGCAATCTAATCTCCTGAAGAAGAATCTTGTAAAAGATTCTAAAGACTCCAAAAGCACTGCTGTTGCTTTAGTCTCATCAGAGATAATTCCATCCCAGCGATCTACTCTCACCATCACTGAGTTAGATTCTGAATCTGAGGATTTATCAGACCCTGATCTTTCAGAGTTTAATGAGTCCTTAGCACTCTTGACAAACTCTTTTAAGAGATTTGCAAGAAAGAGTAACTTCCGAAGAAGTAAACCTCTCTCTCTTACTGAAAAGCCAAAATCAACTCCGGTTGATAAGGCTACAGCCACTTGCTATAACTGCGAAAAAATTGGACATTTTGCTAGTGAGTGCAGGTCTAAAAAGGTCTTCAAACCTTCTACCTCAAGAAGATCCAGTGATGACAAATACCATAAGCTGAAAAACAAATATCAAAAGCTGAAAAGCTATCAGCAAAAAGGTAAAGGTCTCATCGCTGAAGAACATGACTGGGCTGAATCAGAAGAATCATCTTCTGATGAAGAAGAAGTCGCTAATCTTTGCCTCATGGCTGAGATTAAAGAAGAAGTAGAAGAACCATCTGAACCTTCTATGAGCTACATATCATCTCAGGTATCTATCTCAACAAATCCCTCTCTGCCTGAAGCTGAGAGAAGTCGCGCTGTTGATGTGCTGACGATTGACCTTTATAATGCTCTAAATGACAAAACTCAAGCTGAAAATAAAAATGTTTATTTAACACAAGAGCTAGTTTCAAGTCGAAACAAGTTTCCTCAGTAACAAGTCCTCTTCAGCTCTTGCATATGGATCTATTTGGCCCTGTCAATATCCAATCAATAGCTGGAAAGAAATATACGCTTGTCATTGTAGATGAATATTCTCGCTACACCTGGGTTATTTTTCTTCGCTGTAAGAATGATACTCCAGAAGAACTAATATCTTTTGTCAAAAAGATGGAAGTGCTGAATAATCTTACTGTTCGATCAATAAGGAGTGATCATGGAACTGAATTCAAAAATAGTTCCCTGAACAATTTCTTTGAGAACAAGGGAATCTCTCACAACTTCTCTTCAGTAAGAACACCTCAGCAAAATGGAGTCGCTGAAAGAAGAAATAGAACGATCATAGAAGCTGCTAGATCAATGCTCAGCGATTCTCACCTCCCTACTCAATTTTGGGCAGAAGCTGTAAACACTGCATGTTTTACTCAAAACAGATCGCTGATAATAAAGCGATTTGGGAAGACAGCTTATGAACTCTTTCTTGGAAGGAAGCCTTCTATCAGCTTTCTTCATATCTTTGGTTGTCAGTGCTTTATCTTAAACAACAAAGATCAACTTGGAAAGTTCGACCCAAAAGCCGATGATGGAATATTTTTAGGATATTCCTCCATCTCAAAAGCCTACAGAGTTTTCAACAAAAGAAGACAAACCGTAGAAGAAACCATTCATGTCACGTTTGATGAAACGCGCTCAGCGAACTCTAAACCAATCGCTGACAATGAAGAACTGAATACTTGGATGATCTCTCACTATAAAGGAACTGAACCTTTCTTCTCAAACCAACAGCACACTGAAAGTCCAGCTGCTGATGAAGAACCAAGTATCATACCTCCCACCGCTGAATCCAACTCATGGATTTCAGCTGAACCTCTAAACACACTTCTACCATCAAATCCATCTACGTCTGAAAACCCTTCTGAAAGTATTGGTGTATCTAATGTTCAACAATTACTAGCTGATGAACCTCAAGCATCTTCATCAGTGACTGCTCCTATTGTTGATCCTATCGCTGAAATAAGCAATCTTGCTCCTGCTCAGCGATGGACCAGAGATCACCCCATAGATCAAATTCTTGGTAATCCAGATGCAGGTATTCAGACACGACGAAGCTCAGGTAATATCTGTCTCTTTGTAAACTTTCTCTCCTTAATAGAACCAAAGAAGACTGATGATGCCCTCAGAGATCCAAACTGGGTCAGCGCTATGCAAGAAGAGCTGACTGAATTCTCTCGAAACAAAGTTTGGAATCTCGTTCCTAGACCATCTGATAAAACTGTAATAGGCACCAAATGGGTGTTTAGAAACAAGTTAGATGAACATGGAATTGTAACCCGCAACAAGGCTCGACTTGTTGCTCAGGGATACAGACAAGAGGAAGGCATAGACTATGATGAAACCTTTGCCCCTGTGGCCAGGCTCGAAGCAATTCGACTATTCTTAGCTTATGCAGTCTATAAAGACTTCATCGTTTATCAAATGGACGTAAAATCAGCTTTTCTGAATGGAAAACTGAATGAAGAAGTTTATGTAGAACAACCACCAGGGTTCTATGACCCTAAGCATCCAAATTATGTTTATAAATTGGATAAGGCTCTCTATGGTTTAAAACAAGCCCCTCGTGCTTGGTATGACACTCTCTCATCTTTTCTTATCTCTAAAAATTTTGAACGTGGCAAGATTGATAATACGTTATTTTTCAGGAAGATAAAAGGTCATATAATTCTTGTACAAATATATGTCGATGACATAATATTTGGTTCTACTAACCCATCTCTATGTACTCGCTTCGCTGAAAGAATGAAGAAAGAATATAAAATGAGTATGATGGGTGAGCTGACATATTTTCTTGGTCTTCAGATTAAACAATCTGACAAAGGTACTTTTATCTGCCAAGGTAAGTATGTTAAAGACATGCTGAAGAAGTTTGATTTAACACAAACTTCAGCGATGAAAACTCCTATGGCACCACCACTGACACTTAACAAGGATCCATCTGGAAAACCTGTTAATGTCACTGCCTATAGAGGAATGATAGGCTCATTGCTGTATCTTACAGCAAGTCGACCTGACATCATGTACTCTACTTGTTTATGTGCACGCTATTAATCTGAACCCAAGGAATCCCATCTGATCGCTGTAAAGCGAATTTTCAGATATCTGAAAGGAACTCCTAACCTCGGTCTTTGGTATCCCAAAGACTCAGGGTTCGATCTAACTGGTTATTCTGATAGTGATTTTGCAGGCTGTAAACTTGACAGAAAAAGTACCACTGGTGGATGTCAACTCTTGGGAGGAAAGCTGGTAAGCTGGACAAGCAAGAAGCAAAATTCTGTGTCCACTTCCACAGCTGAAGCTGAATACGTAGCCGCTGGAAGCTGTTGTTCACAAATCCTATGGATGAGAAATCAACTATTAGATTATGACCTTCAGCTGTCAAAGATTCCTATCTATTGCGACAGCACTAGTGCTATCGCTATAGCAAATAATCCAGTGCTACATTCAAAGACAAAACACATAGAGATCAGATATCACTTTATCAGAGATCATGTGATGAATGGTGATATTGAACTTCACTTTATCCCTACTGACTTTCAGCTTGCTGATATATTCACCAAACCTCTTGATGAGACAAGGTTCAACTTTCTCATCAGTGAGCTTGGAATGCTGAACCTCGAAGAATAATTCTTCAGCGTTCATGTATTGTGTCAGTAATCAAAAGTTCCCCTCATCATTCTCTCTGATAAACATTCTGACTCTCAGGTATGTTCTCTCTCCCTCAAAGATGTTTTTCTTCAAAATATAAACTTTAATCACTGAACTTTCTTCAAGTGATTAAAAGCTTTTTTTTTAAAAATACATTAATCACTGATATTTCCAGTCAGTGATCTTTTAAAAGGAAAATCTATCCCTATCTTTACAATCAGGGATACTTTTAAAAAAAAAAATCTATCGCTGACTTTTCTTCAGTGATCATTTCAACGGACAAATGAACAGTCTCTCTCCTCTATGACGTCATTTGAACCGACAATCCACGACATGCCTTTTCTGACACGTTCGTCCGTTGCCCTCCTATCCAATCAACTTCGTGGAACGTGTCAATGTCATGATGATTTCTTTTCCCGCTTCATTCTCTCTCTTATATCTCTTCTCTCTCTTCGTATAAAAGGAATTCTTCTCTCCTTTATACGGTTTACGCTTTCAAAACTTTCAAAGCAAGAAACATTCTCTCAAGAACACTCAAGCAAGTAAACCCAGAATATTGAATCTGCAACTCTTTTTCTTCAAGATACACAGGTTTATTTCATGTTTATATGCTTTGTTCATATGCTTTTTATTCTTTTAAAATCCTACTCGCTTTCTATGGATTTTATAAAACGTTTTTTTGTAAAAAGTAAAGATCATTCCTTCTGATTTTATGTTTTTAAATAAAAACCTTTTGGTTTTAAAGTGTTCTTCATTCTTTCTACCCAGAACACTATTTTTCTCCTAAAAATAACTTGATAATTTTCCAGTTTCCCTTCTTCTATGGAAACTGGTAATCATATTATTTTTAATCTAAATCATTTCTTCTATTATGCTTCTTTCCACAGAAATGACACAGTCTTCAATCGTTGCTTCCAAGCATGTACGATTCGCTCTCACTGAAGTTGAGATTACTAAATGTAATCATTTGGCCAGACTCGACTTCAAAGCTGACAAATACCCACATCTGGTGGAAGCTGCTGAATTCCTCAAGCAGTCATGCATAGCTTACGCGATCACTGTGGATCCTAAGCCCTCCAAGACTCTACTTCAGCAGTTCTGGTTCACTGCTGATGCAACTGAACTTACCAACAGGAAAGGCGAACGAGTCCCTGCTATCTCGTTCAGCACGGAATTAGGGCCAGGGAGCATGACCGCTCTTAGCCTCAGGAAATCTTTAAGATTCCCTGACAAACCAAAGAGTGGATTCGACGCACTCCCCACTGATGATGAGCTGATATCCTTCCTGAACGCAATGGGCTATTGTTGGGAAAACAAACCAAGATCTTCTATTCCTAACAAGAAGCTCACCAAGATTCTTAAAGCTCAGATGCCATCACAACTGAACTTTATCTTCTCGCACATAATTCAGTGCATGAGTGGGAAGAGTGGTTCGCTGGATCAAGCCAGCAAAACACAACTGCAGATGGCATACTCCGTTATCGCTGGTCAAAACTTTGACTACGCCACAGCCATCTTTGAAGATCTGAGGTCGAGATTAGAGAAGCCTGAACGAGATCCCAAGATCTCATATGTACGTTTCATATGTACGTATATCAAGTTCCTCTATCCCAACACCTATCCCACCAAAGATGATGGCACCTTTGCCAGGGTTGGTCAACGATCACTAGAGGTCAAGCCACTCGCCGACGAGGTAAGTATCTCTCTCCTTCGCTCTCGTCTCTCTCTCCATTCTTCTTCATCTTCAGCGACCACGCAGACGGTTCCTTCGTCTGCTATCCCTGTCGCTACCACTACTTCTAAAAGACCATCAGCTAGTCCGATTGGTCCTTCCAAAAAGGCCAAAAAGACTAAGGAAAGTACACCTTCTAGTATTATACCTGAGGGAGCTTCTCAACAAGCTACCTTAGATGCTTTTGTGGGTCTTTCCTCCACAACTTCAGCAGTCACTCATACTGCCGTGTCAGCGATCTCACTCGCTGTCACATCATCAGTAACCCCACCTACTATCTCATTCCCTGAGATTAACCCCATCCCTACTTCTATCCCCAAAACTCTTCCCTTCTCTCCTCATTTGGTCTCTGAACCTGCCACCTCTTCTTTCCCTATAGGACCTGAGCATCAAACTTTTGAGGAATCTATGCAGTTCTACAAAATGTTTGATACATCAGGTACACCTATACTCCTAAACACTTCTCTCCCCCCCTCTCCAAATAAGCCCATATCTGAACTAACATTATTTTCAGGTCCTAGCTTGGCGACTGTTGACACGCATGTCAACAGTCTAGGAGAAAAGGTGGATGCTCTCACCAACACCATCAATGAAACCACCAACGCCGTAAATCAGGCTGGTGAGGAGCTGAAGAAGTTGACCGCCACTTGCTCATCTAAAGCTGAGAACTCTCAACTTTCAGCTCTTGAAGAACAAGTCGTCCAACTCAGAGAGTCCTCTCGACTCTTTCAAGGACGATTTGAGTCTCTTACAGCTGAAGTTCAGGGTCTCTCTTCCAAGGTTGACCTCTGCACGTCCCTTCTTCAGCAAGTTCTACAGAAAGTGAATGAACCAGCTCCAGCGCTGCCTCCCTCCTTCACTGAAGATGATCGTACCAACCTCAACATCGCTGTGGAATTCATTCATGATGCCACATGCGACATACCTGCGGTTGAAGACCGAGTTAAGCGTCTGGAGGCTGACGTTCAAGTGCTAAAAGCTTCAACAGCAACTCCAGCAGCTGAACAATCCCCTACCGCTGATAATGACAAAGTGGGGGAGAAAACTGAAGAAACCTCTATTGCTGCTGGGGAAGCTAAGGAACCTCCCTCTCAATCTGAGGGGGAGAAGGCAAAAGAATCCTCATCGATTCACTCCATTCTCTTTGAAGAGGATGAGGAAGAAGATGATGAAGAGGAAGATGATCTAGATCTTGTTGATCAAGAAAAGGATCAGCCCTCCGACGACGACGACGACGATGAAGACCAATCTATGTGGTTCTCTAAGCCGAACGTCGTATCAGGGACAACTTCGCAAGAGGTTGTCAAAACAGGGGTGAGAGGTGATACATCTTCAAGTGTTCCTTCGCAAAGCAAAGACAAGCAACCAATCGCTGAAGAATGCTTAAGGACTGGATCACAATCTGAGGGGGAGCATCCTTCTCAGGTATGTCTTTCAATTGTACCACTTTTCTACTCTTTCCAAACCCCTATGTCTTTCTAGCCTTTATCTCTCTCGTTCTAAAAATACACTTATCCCTTCTTTCCTTCTTTTTCTAACCAGACAGTTCTCACCCCTGCTTAAGGGTTCTGAACTACAAATAATACCAGCGGCTATCGCTGAAGAAATAATCCCAATCTCTATCGCTGAGATTGATGAAGAAGAAGAAGATTCCCTGGTCCATCCAGGAAGGCCCTCTCGACCATCTCATTGGTCAGAGGAAGTGGTGAAGAAAAGAGTTGAAATGATCGCTCAACTAGAAAGTCAACGGCTGAAAATCCCTCTTCAAATATCCACAGAGCTCGACTTCCTTACTGAAGCTGAAAGAGAAGAATCTGCCAAAGCTGAGAAGCTGATCGCTGAATGCAAACGAGATGCCCAACTCGCTTTAAAGATTCAATCCTCTCAAGTTAGGGACAAAAAGCTAAAAAGCAAACCTGTGGAAGTTCAAGCAGCACTACTGAAAGAAATTGAAGAGGAACGCTTCAAAGAACAAGAGATCAACGATAAGTCTATCGAATGGTGCAAACAAAAGATGGATTATCGTTCTGATCTTCTTCCAATATCAGCCGTGACTATCTCTGGTCGCAAGAAGAAAGATCAACTCTCAGTGACCATGGAGATTACCAGAGAGGATGGAACCCAAAAAGCAATGTACGTATCAAAACTTGAAAGCTTCGGATTTACGGAATGGTTAGAGTTCTGGGATGCGCTGAAGAAATCCAAATCTACATACAGAGGCTACGTTGAAGGAGTCCTTGAAGCCCTCATAAATAGAGTCGTTTCTGTACTAAAGCTGCCATCTCCTCTTCCTCCCAAATCTTTGAAACTCAAGAGAAAAATTGGGTCCTCCTCCTCTGAAGATGTCGCCATCATCAGGAATGAAACTTCTATCAAATTTTCAAGAGATGCACTGTTTGGTCCTCCTCCTGATCTTTCAGTTCTGGACTTATCTCTGCCTCCTGGTGGTCCCTTCCAAGCTGGTCAAGTAATCGACAAGCCTTATGGAATATTCTTCAGAGATGATGATGAGGAACTCAGATTTCAAAGAATCTCTGAGATTCCTATCTGTCCTCTGAATCATCTCAAGGATCTCTTATGCTTATGGTGTGACTTCTTCCCTGCTGCTGAAAATATTAAAGAAATTATCAGTCAAGAATCTTTGGAACGAAGACAGAAAGGAGAAGAAATACCTGAGTATATGAACAATCCTCCCAAATCTTCTTATAGCTGATAGATTAGTTTTCTTATCTGTAATCTGTTAGTTATACTTACAGTAGTTAGTTAGTCACTTGTACTTATGATTTTCATATCTTGTAATTCTATCCCTGAATTAAATGAAAATTGCAGTGATGTACTTAACCCTATCAGTACTGTAAAAGATCCCTCAAAATAGTAATTGGGACATGCATTCTATGAGTCCTTTTTATTCCTATATTTTGAATTAAAAAGTAATTTTCTTTTGTTACTTTGTCATTATCAAATAGGGGGAGATTGTTGATCCAAACTCTCTCAGTGATTTGATAACGACCCTCTTTTATACTTAGTGAAAATTACGTTATTATATGTATTAAGTGTTTCATCATCAGCGATCAGACTGAGTCTGTTCAGTTATCGCAGATGACCATTCTGTAAACATTTAATATGTATGTGTTTCACTTTCAGCGATCAAACTGAGTCTGTTCAGTTATCACTGATAGTTTCCTATGTAACACAGTTAACGTAATCCCTGAAGACAAGTCTCGCGTCAACATAGTTCATAGCTGAATCGAAGACGAAGCCACTGAACAATAGATAAGTCTACTAGTGACCTGATGCGGATATCAGCGAAGACCAGACAAATCTACTTACGCGAAGAAGCCTGAGGAAAAGCTTCAGCGATAGCTGAACTTCTTTATCTCTGGAAGAAGAGATACTCAGCGATCAACGATCACAAAGCTTATGCCTCAAGTTTTCTTTTGTCTTACCTTGCACAACCAGTACGATGTGTCAGAACGGACAAGTCTCTGCCACAAATCGTACACCAACTCTGTCAACTACACTGTTCATAAAGTGGCCAAAAGCATGTCTCCAAAAGTGAGACTACCAAAGCCAATCTATGAATGCCACGTGTAAAGTACCCTGCCATGCATTTAATGCATAGGGTATAAATAGGAAGCTCACTCCTTCATCTGAAGGTGTGCTCAATCCTTGAACTCCAAAATAGAAACCCTTGTTTTCTATCTCTCTAAAATCCCCCATTCTCTGAATTTCTTGTGCAACCATCTTAGTGTTTCTTAAGTTTGTTTAGATTGAGTCTGTCTTAATCTTATTCCGCAACAAACTTGTAAATTGTATTTTGATTTATCAATAAACAATTTATTAAACTTTAATTTCTGTGTTTGTATTCAACCCCCCCCCCTTCTACAAACTTGTTAAGCACCTTCGGGACCAACATCTTTGTTTACCGAAGAGAAATCGAAACCAAATAAAGGTTACAAGCCGATTTAGAGATTGTGATGCATTCTCTAAAAGCTAATGTTAGCCTTTACGAAGTGTTATCCAACTAATTTTTGTGAACTTCGTAGGCAAAAATAAAGGTATATGTACTTAGCAATTGGAAGAAACTCAATGTAATCAAAACCTTTATTCACATGACATGATCGTGCCCTTATACTTGACATGATCCCGTCATACATGATAAATGTTTTTGTTATACCTGTGGAACAATACGGGTGTCCATAAATAAAATCTAGCATTTGAAGAATATTAGTAAAATTTCAACAAGCCGTCACAAAGTTGCATGCAAATCAACCTTTTTCTTGTTCATTATTTTCTTACAAACGAATATTATTATTGGTATCCTACTTTGGGCATAATATTTTCGTTATTTTCTAACGGAATCTTATATATTCTGAAAACTGCAATATTTTCGTTCAAAATTTCATTACAAATAATCGTGAGAAGTTTTTCTAGACTCTAGAAAATTTTTTTGTTTGGAATCACAAGTTGTAATGTATTGAACAAAATCTGTGAAATTAGTGTCCTTGTATCGTTGGGGATTTTCGTTGTTTATTAGTCCTGGTGACGGTCTAATAACTGTTGTGAATGGTAGACTATGCAAAGATGCCACTGATATCCGAGATTTCATGGAATTCACAAGTACCCTGTGCATCACGCTCTTGTACCTTCCATTGCTAAATATCTGCAAACATAAGATTCCTAAAATTAGTCTATACGTTTATAAGTATACACACACACACACACACACACATATATATATATATGTACACACACACATAGACGTGTGTAATACCCGTGATTTCTAGGCTTCCGTTTATGATTAATCACATAATCTAATGGTATTTAAGAGGATAAATTGTGAGGGTTTTATATAATTATCATGATCTAACGTTTGGAAATCGAATAGGGAGAGAAAAACGAGAAAAATTTGAAGTGTTGTGAAGCTCAAGGTCCAAATTTTGGGTTCTTTGAGGACATTGACGGAAATTTTGGAGCTCCTAGTGGTTTCACCATTTCTTGACCTAGGGTTTGATCACTTTGCAACCTCAAACCCCCTTCTTCTTTTTGATGTTTTGTTAGTTAGAGATTAGGAGTAGATGTTGTGTTCTTGAGAGCTTTGCACCATAGATCTAAAAGCCTTGCTTGGGGATTTCAAGTCTTCATTAATGGAATTCATAGTTTGGGTTTGAAATCTAGGTTTAACCAAATTTAACCAAATTTAGGAATGTTGTGAAAACTATGTACATTCCAAAAATGTCCATTTTGGAGTCTTAAGATGTTTTCTTGATATTAGTCAAATATGTTGATCATTTGATGAGATTTGCATCTTTGATACATTTGGTTTTATAAATCTTGTGAAATGCCTATATTTGGGGTTTTTGGACATTTTCATAAATAAATAAATAAGTGTGTTCTTTTGACGATTTATTGTATACATGAAGATTATTTGATATTAATGCACTTTTAGTGTATTTGGTTATATAAACTGTTTGAAAAATGCATATTATTATGTAATGAGACATTTTAGAAATATAAATGGTATGATTTCATATGGAAAATGATTTGTCGGAACAGTGATAAGTTTTGATTTAATCATACCTGTGGAGCGTGTGTCTGTATAAACGTTGGTTAAATGCATTTTATTATTTATGTTGACTTTTAATTGTGTAGTCAAACAAGCATGGAGTTATTGGCTTGATTTTGGCTCATTTGAGTTTTGGGAACATTTATCCACTTTAAATTGCTCAATGTTGAGCTTTGGACATGCTTTGCATTTATTACATATTTATTTGAGAATTACATTTTTTTAATGTTTTGGTCATTCAATTGCAATCATGTAAGTTTAGATTGTAATGCATTGGATTCATAGGCATTTGAGTAGTTGTTTTATAAGGGATGAGTTTTGATGTTCTCACTTTGAGACCAATTCGTGAGTAAGCATAAAGGTCCTCTTGGTGTTGTAGAGAGGAACCCGTGTACGATTGGAATCAGAGATCGTGGATATTGTAGAGAGGGACCTGTGAGGGGTTGGACTCCAGGATCATAGGTATTGCGGAGAGGGACCTATATGGGTTAGACTCTAGGATCGTAGGTTGCAGAGGTGATATCTTATTAAGACATACTCTGGGACCTTGGGTAGTATAACGATGAACTCGTGAAGAGTCGGGCACTGGGACATTTGTTTTGAGGCTTTGGCCTAGTACAGTTTACACTAAGTCATCGGGATATTTTGAGGATGAACTAGTGTGAGTCGGGACCTACGACCATTGACTTGTAGGTGTAACTATATTGTGTGTAAGTAGGTAATAAGGTTGATCGTGTTGTAGAGATGAACTCGTGTGGGTCGAGCTCGTGGACCTTAGGTATTAAGCTGGAAATTTGAGAGGAGTAAGACATCAGGACTGTGACCTTATGGTATTACTTGATAACATTGATAAATGACACTTTGTGTTTTTCCACGATGGATGGAAATGGGTCTCCCCCATCACCAAAAGTTTTTGTTTCAGATATAGTTATCCATTTTTCGGTATGGAGTGTTATTCATAATTTGTGGTTTTGGATATTGAACCTTATTCATATTTTTGTGTTTTGGATTATGGAGTTTTATCCATGTTTTCCATATCTGATTATTAAACTTCATCCATGTTTTGGGTGTGGGCTTTTGTTTTTTTGTTAAAATGGGTGCTTTAGTCATTGAGTTTTCATGATAAAAAAAGGTGGGTTTTGAGATGTTGTTTTTATATTAAATACATTTCATTTGGGAAATTGTGATTTAAATATTAAAGATGAAACATGTTTGAACTCATAAGGCGTTAAACCTAACACTTTTTCTTGTTAACATGTGCATCAGGTTCTTGTGGGCAATAGTACTAGTGACACTGTGAAGAGTCGAGTTCAATTTAGAGGCACGAGGAGGATTTCGCTATTCAGGGACGTCTTTCGTATTTTGGAGATAGCGACTGACATTGTGTTTTAGTAACACACGTCCCTAATCTAGACTTTGCGTAAGATTCTAAGATTTCCATTACAGGTAATCAAGTGTTGACCTTTAGAAAGAAATTATTCTTATTTAGGTGCTACAATGTAGGATTGTGTGAGAATAACATCATAGTGATGATGATGATAACACCGTTAAGCCTTTAGATGAGTTAACTTTTTAATCTAACTTCATTTTTCTTCAACTACCTAACCTTCAGTACCTTTAACTACATTTATCTATCTTCAACTGCATTCAACTACCTCCAACTACCTTTATCTTCACATTTATTATCACTTTAGTCCCTTCCACGAGACCATAAGAAACACTATGAATTCGGTTTTTTATGAAGGTTCTATTTTTTTCATGTGAAGGTTCGTTTTTCATATGAAAGTTCGTTGTTTTGCAATTAAGTTTGGTTGTTATGGTTGTGAATGTCCGTTGTTTTATTCAGAAGGTTCCACAAGATAAAAAACAACTTATTTAAGGGCTTCAAGGTGGTCTCACAACTGTCATGAAACTAGGTTTGTCTCACATAAAGCTAAGTTTATGTATATGTGTGTATACACACACACATACACATATATATATACATAGAAGAAAGTTCAGACGAGAACAAGGTCAAAGTAAGATTGAGAACAAGAGAGCGCTTATATCATATTTGATTTTTTTATTAAAAATCACATGTTAATTAACAGTCAAACCTTCGAGCTCACAAAGCCAAATGGGCATAAGCCCCTGGCTTGACTCTTCCTTAATCATATGTGATATTTAATATAAAATTACATATGATATATTTTCATGTTATTTTACTTTGATATGTTTTGGTTTGAACCCAATCCTATGTACATATCACAAAATAATTACCACTTTTTGCGAAAGTGTCAAATAACTATAACAATTGTTGTAAGATCATTGGCGATTTTTATCACATCCTTGTCAAAGAAAATATGTTAGTTTTTTTAAGATGTCTCATTAGTGTTCATTTTTTCCATTTCTGTATGATAATGGTATATATATCTGGTATTATAAGACGATTATGATGATTCAAAAAACCAACAACATTTTTTACCAAGATAATAAAAGAGTATAATAGCAAATAAATATGTACCAACCTCAAGGTGATCGCCAACGTTAACAACGAACGACTGAGGATGAGGTCGAATAGTCACCCACTGATCTTTGAAAAGAATTTGAAGGCCTTCTACTTCATCTTGGTGGAGGAGGGTGAGGAATCCATAATCGGAGTGCGGTGGCATTCCAAACGTTAGTTCAGGCTCCGGGCAAGGTGGGTAGCAATTCACTACCATTAACTGGCTTCCATCTTCAATTTCCTTTCTAATATCATCGTATTCCTCCGCCTTATTGCCACGATTGTTGTGGCCGGATTTTTGGTAAGTTTTTGGTGTTTTTTTTGTGTTTGCTAGTCCCAATCCTAGGCTTTCTAGGATGGCTTCCATTAGCAATTCGAACAACAATTTTGTCTTGCTTGCATACCCTACTCCCATTTCCCTATTGAAAGTTAAAATACATCTTAATCATGTCCTTACAATAAATAGTTATTTCATGTATATTAACATAAATTGTAATACTTAGCTTGTTATGTAGTTCAATAAAAATATTTATAAGCTAATCAGTACAGATAAAACACTCTAGCAATAATAATATTCAAAATTTTGTGGACCAAAATCAAAATTTAACGATATTAAATCAAACATTTTATCTAGAATGGCCAATTTTAAGATCCTATAAAAGGTATAGGGGAACAAAAAGAGAAAGTTGATGAGTCGATCCCATCCGATTCAATATGTTTTAATCCACTCTAAAATGAAAACAAGATTGAACATGTGAAAATAAATGGAACCCTCTAGATTATTTTTTAGAAGAGCCCTTCAAAAATATAATTAAGCTAATAAAGGAAATATATATTAGATTACGGGATTCTAGGAAAAGATATATGAGATGCTAAACTTTGACTATGCTACCATGTGAGAATATATGTAACCGTCATATTATAACTCAAAAGAACTCTCGAGGAAAGATCTTCAAGCATATATTTGAAGAAAAAATGTCTAGATCTAAACGATGTGAGACCCTATTTAATTATTTAAATATATCAACTGTCTAATCCGCTTGACCGACCCATTTTTACCATCGTGTATATATATACATGAGTCAAGTTCAAACGAGAAGCTAAACATTTTGTAAGAAGACAAAACGTATGATATCATATGTGATACACAAATTTAATCATATATGATTAAATACACGCTACATTGACAATACATAGACGCTTAATCATATATGATTAAACACACCCAAAATGACGTGTAATCACATGTCATATTGAGAATTCTCGCATTTTTCATAAAATGTTTAACTTCTCGTATGATCATTTCCCCCATATTCTCTCTCTCTCTCTCTCTCTCTCTCTCTCTCTCTATATATATATATATATATATATATATATATATATATATATATATGAGAAGTCGTTTTCTACGTACATAAGGAATTATTATTATAAATTTATAATTTTGACTTTATATGTAATTTTATTTTATATTTGTTCCTTTATTTTATTTGGAGATATGATTTAGGTGCCGTTTGTTTTTTAAGAGGTTTAAAGTCTGAAGTCTTATTTTAGTTATGATTAATAAGAGGTGGTGTGTAAGAAGTTCTGAACGATTCAGACTTTAGAATCACTAAGAGGTTTTTTATTAAAAAACAAACAACCCCTTAGTCTCCTCGTACAAAAGACACAATTCTAATGTGGGTATTGTGCATACAGCTAATACATATGTGTCTTTTTGTGACAAACAACTTTTGACCTTAAGTTTGTCATTAATTAAAGATAAACGATTACATTTGATGTCACAAAAACACAGCTAATAACAACAAAACTCAACCATTTTTTATGGTTTCAAAAGCATTTGTAGATATTTATGTGGCGTTTGTTTTTTAAAAGGTTTGAAGTCTGAAGTCTTATTTTACTTCAGATTAATAAGAAGTGGTGCCGAAGTCTGAAATCTGAATCAATAAGACTGTTTGTTTTTTGTAACGTCTGGAAGCGTTTTGAGAGAAATGAGAGCATATGAAATGAGACGGCAATAAGAAGTTTTAAGAAGTTAGGTTACCACTTCTTATTTCAGATGTATTTAAAAGTTAAGAGGTTCTGAAAACTGAAAAAAAAAACAGTCTGAATGTAAAAAAGTCTGACCGATTCAGACTTAAGAGAAATTAAGAGGTTTTAAAATAATAAAAAACAAGCAACCCCTTAAGTGTTGATTTAAAACCAAAAATATCGTAAATGTATGTCAAGAAGCTATGGTTTAAACACGTCTCACGTGTTGTCTTACTAAACGGTTTGACACATCGACTATACTTATCTTTATTCGTCAGACAAAATATACATATACATCGTTCGCTATCTAGATAAAAACGTAGAATGGGTTATGTTAAACTCAAGTTATATTCTTGTGGTCCAAGATTTTATTTGACTCGTTTTGCAATCCTACAACTCCAAGTACAAAAGCATAGTTAAAGCCATATGTTTGGCAAGCATAAGTTGAATTATTCCTTTGAGTCTACTTCAACAATGTATGGTTAATTTTTAGAAAAAAAAATGTAAAGTTTAATTAGCAGACAATAAGCTAGCTTCTTGAAAAGTTGCTCCATATGTCTTATCAGTAAGCTCTCGAGATACAAATCATGTCTAGCTCAGTTGGTTTCCCCAAGGGCGGTAACATCCTGGGGGGGTTGTGGATGGTATCCCAATCTACCCGGGTTCGAATCCAAGGGGAGTCAATTTGAGGGCATGAGGAGTACCCAGTCCTTGGGCCGGTCCAGTCGTTAACTGGGCTACCCCCCCCCCCCAGCCCAGTCTTAGATTGTGGTTGGGCTCTAGGTTCAGCGTAAGCTGGGCCGGGACAACGACGGATTAGTGGGCTGTCCGTGGATGCCCGATAACCCGGGGAGGTGTGCGTGCGTGTGTTCGTGGTAGTCATTCGTTGGTTCGATACCGCTATGCCTTCCAAAAAAAAAAGTAAGCTCTCGAGATTCTTTTTATTTTTTATTTCTTTTGTCTTTTATAATATTAAAATTGTATAACTTTTCAACTATTTTTAGGTGGTTTTATATAATTATTAGTTGGTGATCAACTAACTTTTATCAAACATAAGTAATTAATTAATTATTTTATCAACTAACAACTAAATTACCCGGCATCAACTAGTTTTTCAACTATATATTAATCCACACTCGACATTTATCATCAAGATAGCTGTAGAAGTTTTGGTATCAACGAAATCCTAACTTTAATCATGGATGTAATTGAATCATTGAACTACCTAAAGTATCACGTGTTTGCCTTTTCATATAGCTAGATGATTATTGTTTTTGTGATTATCAATCCATACAAAATATTCAAAGTACAAATCCCAGAGAGAAAACACACAGGATAGGATGTGAAGAACAAGCGATTAATTGGTATGGTTTTCATGAGTCATAGTGTGTTGTATATATACATAGGGTTGGGTTCTGAAAAGAAAAACTCATTTTTGTATGAATGTGAGAAAGGGTGAAGAAACTATCATATAGTGTGAAGATTTTTTGTGAGACCTATGAAGATAACGTTATAATTGTATGAATGTCATATGACCTGTGCATGATACACACACAGTTTCAGGTCATATGAAAGTTACAAGCATGATCCTGACTATATATAATAAGAATTGTTATAAAATATCTCGAAAAAGATGAGGGTTTTTTAAGAATTTACCTAAAATCAGAAGGACAAGAAGGCCAATGAGAATGTGCATCTGGATTGCAAACCAGTTTCAAGAAGTCTCTCCAACAAAAGACACCATCATTTGTCTGGTTGAAACTTGTTCCATATCGAACAAGAGAATGAACGTCTGTAGACATGTACTTCTCTCTCTCTTCCAAAGGTTGTTCAAAGAACCTTCTACCCACATCTTCCATCTTCAATATTACATCATTTGAAATCCCATGGTTGATTACCTACATATATATATACACATAAATATGATCATAAAATCAAAACATGTCTAGCCCAGTGATAAGGTAACATCCTTGGGGGGTCAGTGGATGGTATCCTTGACTACCGGGTTCGAACCCCGTGGTGAGCATGTGGCGATATCGAGATATGGGTCTGCCACTTAGTGGTAATTGGGCCGGGTCGTGGTCAACGGGGATTAGTCGGGTGACACCCTTAAGTGGGATCCCAGATACCCCGGTAACGTGTGTGTTATCTGCCGTTCAAAAAAAAAAATGATCATAAAAACGACAACAAGATATCTCAACACTACAAAATAATTGGTGTTTAAGATATCAAATTGTCGTTGTAAGTTTTGATAAGGTACTTAATTAGACTTTAAGTTTATCAGAACAAAAAATGTTTGTCTTAACCGAAGACGTTTGGACAACCAAATAAGACATAAAAAATAAACTAGGCTATTAACATTTTCATGACACTTTTTGAAAAGTTTCATATTAAGGTTGGGTTCCGGTGAGAAGTTGAGTTAATGGTGATTAGCGTGAGAAGTGGTTATCGACCGTTGGATGAGAAATGGACGCACATTAGGATGAGATGTACCGAGATAAGATACACCAGATCAATTCCCTTCTAAGCCGCAATTCATGGGAGGACTCGAGATTAAAAGAGATCGACTATATATATATATTTTGTTGTTGGTCGAAAAAAAGAATATCATAGACTATCTTCTTTCTAACAACTTACGGTTACGTCTTTATGTAGGATGTCAATTGTTGGTCATATAAACATATAATTCTATTAAGTTCTATATTACAACTCCCAAGGATGGTAGGATATTCTAGAAGACCAATTTTGTTGTAGTGTTGTGGTAAATGAAGACATAACGGGACTAACCTGGAAGAACCCATAATTCTCGCATGCATAAGCCACAGAAGCAATGAGTTGGGTGTGGTTGGTGCCATGTAGTTGTGCGAAATCAATGATGGGTAGGTCGAGATTGTCGGCGTCATCATAGGGTTTCGTGGTTATCGAATTGTGGGGACGTTCAAGGGCAGGGAGAACATACTTTTTGGGAACTCTTGTGATGCCCATTTCACACAAGTGTTTCACTCCTTTATGGTCTTCTTGGCTCTTTAAGGTCTCCTGAGTTTCATCATCCCTCATTGTCATTTCTTGAAACATAGCACCCAAAATATCACTTCGTAACCGTTGTATATGTGTGTGTGTGAGAGAGAGAGAGAGAGAGAGAATTTGTGAGTGGAAAAGAATTTTTAAAAAGGGAATGCAAAAGGGAAGAAAGATACAATGAATGAACGAATGAATGAGTAATTTGTTTCTTTTATACTAATATTGGTTGGGTTGTGTGTGGGTGGGTGGGAGGAAAGATGTACAACACTCTAGGTTTTATTTCAAATAAATCCTATTTTGTTTGTATTGTAAATAACATATTCTTTTTAAAAATAATTATTGTTTTCTAGTTTAAAAATATGTATCAAAAAATCTATTATTGTAAAAACTAAAAACGTCTAATTTTGAAAAGAAAAAGAGTAAATTACAGATTTGGTCCATGTGGTTTCATGAAAATTTGGATTAGATCCCTCAAACAAATTAATTACATATACCATCCATCATTATGGTTTCAACTCAAGTTTGTTACGGATTGAATCTCTCACACTAACGGTGTTAACCTATGATCCGTTAAATCAGGGGTAATATTGTCTTTCAATTTTTATTAATTAAAAAAATTTAATTTAACACATTTTATATATTTATATAGTAATATAATGTATAGATATATAAACAAACATTACAGCGTCCTTTCCCCCACCCACAAAGAAAATCGCCGTCATTCTTTCCGGCCAATCCCTTTCCCCTCGTTCACCATCTACGACACCGTCCCTCGCCTTCTTCCTCCCCATACACGGCTTTATCTCCTCTTTCGTTCTCTCCGATTATCGCTACCAAAGAACTTCATCACCATCACAGAAAATAGCATACAAGCCACCGCCTACTGCCACCCACCGCATACATAATACTCTCTCTCTCTCTCTCTCTCTCTCTCTCTCCCTCCGTCTAGATTTTGTAGTCTTTGAGAAGGGGTGATCAAAAGTTGGCTGGTGAGAGATGTATACGCAGTCAATCATATCCCCGTCTAGGCTCTGTGAAATCATTCATACAAATAATAATAAATCGAACTTTTCATTAAATCACTGATTATATGCCAAATAATTTTTTACAAGAAAACTTTAAATTATCATAAAATCACCACAAATTATAGTTTATTAAAGTAAAAGAAGCAAAATGCACTAACTAAAACGCATTCAAATAAATAAATACAAAAAACCCAATAATTTGGTGTTCTGCATACCTGGATGGTTTTGACAGGGGCTTTATTGAGTGCTTATGAACTTGAAGCTTTTGCCTCGAAGCTTTTGGGGGTCTAGCAGCGCAAGAAAGCGAGATCAGACCGTAGACGATGAAGAAGACGAACAAGAACAAGAACACTCCCTTAGGCACTATTCTCTTCCTGCTTCTGCTAAAATAAGCAACCACCATTGTCAAATGTTGTAGATAGAAATAAAAAATAAAATCTCGAAAGCAAGAGAGAAGAGTTTTCTTTTTTTCCAATTACAAGCTCCCACTGATATCCATGTCCGCCAGGACCAAGAATCACACAAGCAAGAGAAAAGGGTTTTCTCTTAAAGTAAAGTGTTTCACACGTTTTTTCTCTTAAAGTAAAGTGTTTCACACGTTTTGGGTTTGAATAAGAATAACTCTCTTATTAATGTTTAGAAAATAGCTCAAAACTAAACAACCAAATCTTATATTCATTGTCACAGCTCAACAATGATATATATAGTACTAGCACATGTTTGCTAATCATAATTCCATTAGAACTAGATAACTCTTAATTCTATTGGGAATATCTTAAGCCTTCCTTATCCTAACCGACTTGTTAGAGATATCTTGGGCTGAAGGTTATCTTCGAAGCTTATCTAACATCTCTAAGTTGGGGGAAGGGTGAGAATACACGTGTAATGTTTGTAAAATGTAGAGTTTTTTTTTTTAATAAAAAATGAGGGGTAAATAGTAAAAAGACTAGATTCTCCTTGACTTAACAAAGCCAAAGTTGATGGTGTTAGAAGTAGGGACCTAATCCATAACAAAAACGAAACCACGGTGACAATATATGTAATTAATTCATTTGAGGGACCTAATCCAAATTTTCAGGAATCCACAGGGACCATCCAAATTAACTGATAAACTAATTATTGGTAGATACATTAGTTGTTTGTTAAAGGGTCGTTTACACAACATTTACCCGGTAAACACATATCTATAAGAGTCAACACTTTTACTTAACATACCGGTTAAGATTTTAGTCCATTAAAACGACATCATCCGCAACAATTTATCTAGTAAGCGCTTATAGGGTACGAGTCATCACTCTCACTTACCGAGTAAGACTCTCAGTCTCTGTTATCGCTCTTATCAGGTAAAATTCTCAATCTTTATCATGTCCATCTAATAAGGTAACGTGAACCAATAAACACTTATCGGATAAGCATTTAGTCAACAACCCCTAATTTATTTGCTGATAAGCTAGTCATATAAGATAAAATTAGCTGAAAAGTTAGATAATAATGTAAAATTTCTAGCAGAAAATACTAAATTAAAATATAAAGGCAGTAACTGAAAAAATGAAAAGAACTCCCAAAAGCTTAATTGTTGAAAAATTGTATGAATCACATTGTCCAAAAAAATAATTTATATCTTATATCATCTGGTGGTTTATTAATAAACTCAAAATGAAATGTTTTATAGTTTTTATGGCCTTAAAAACACATCACACTTTATCTACCACCCGTTGACATTAACATATAAAACATATATTTTCAGAGTATACATCATTAAATAAAGTTTTAAGAGACGACTCTCATAAAAATAACACTTCCATTTTATTGAGTCGAATGGTTCATGATTAATGGTTCTTGCTACGGTGAAAGGATGGTCGACCCTTGCATCAAAACCCAAAATCTAAAATTATTTATAAATTTTGTTGTTTATTAGTAATTGAGTAAACTTCAATTTTTCTATTTGAGGTTTAGTGGAAGGTTTCATTACAAAACATGGGCCCTTTTCTGGCGGAAAGATCCGTCGGAAACAACGCTTTTCGGTGGATTTGTCGGCCAGAAAAAAGGCACCGCAACCGGGAATTTCCGGCGGCCCTTTTGGCGGATCAAGATGGAAAGTTTTTTCAAATTTTGACATGAATTAATTAATTGTCTAATTGACAAAAACAATTCCGCGAATTTCTGGTGGATATATGCGTCGGAAACTTTATTTCATTACTTGAAAACTGTGAAATACCGACGGCAATTACCAACGGCAACAACAGTCGGTATTTACCGACGGAAAACCGAAGACCACCAACGGTATCTTTTTAATTTTTTTTTATTTATTTTTAATAAGTTGTCGGAAAACCGTCGAAAAAATTAGTGATATACCGACGGTTGTTTTTTTCATTTCATTTTATATTTATTTTTAATAAGTATATACCGTCAGAAAACCGTCGGTAACTGGAACCGTCGGTAAGTTGTCGATAGTTGTCATCGGAAAACTGTCGCTAAATATTACCGACCAACTTTTTACCAACGGTCATTCCCGCCGAAAAACCATCGCTAAAGCCTTTTTCCGACGGTTTACCGATTGTTTCAGCCGTCGGTAATACGATTAATTTTAGTAGTGTTTAATTTGTGTAAAAACTTAATTTATTTAAGAGTAAACTCCAATTTTGGTCCTTGAGGTTTGGTGATTTCTTTGAAAGAGGGACCTATGGTTTCCTAATTCAAGTTTTAGTCCTTATAGCTTGAATTTTTCTCTGAAAGAAAGACTTGGTCACTAACTCCGTTAAAAATCTCCGTTAGAGACAGGGGCAATTTCATCCAACCATATTTTTTGTCCTCTTTTTGCACTTCTTTTTGTTTTCCCTTATTTTTACAAAAAAACATTAAACTTTAGAACCTGTTATGCATTTAACTCTAATATATATATATATATATATATATATATACACACCAAGGTTCTAAATGGCGCGCGGCGCGGCGTGGCGGCGAGGTCAAGCCTCAAGCCTTACGAGTTACGGCGAGGCCATGGCGTTTTTCATGGCGGCGCCAAGGCGGCAAATATATATATATATATATATATATATATATAAATAATGGGAGTTTTATATCATATAAAAAACAAAAGAAGAACCATGAATTGATTTGATATCAAATATACAAAGTTTACAAAAATGATATCAAGAAATCATAACTCCCCAAAAAATCATAACTCCCTAAAAAATCATAACTCCCCCACGTGATCGTGACTGAGAATTGAGAAACAGAGAGAGAAAGGGAGAAGGGGAAGTGAAATTCTAGGGTTTAAAATATTTAATTTTGACTTTTTTACCATGTAAATTTACAAGTTTTAGAAAAGTACAATTTTCCTCCCATAACTCCATAACGCGCCATGGCGCGCCATGGCGTGCCATGGCGTGCCTTAGGAAGCTTAACGGCATAACTCCATAACGTAACGTAACGCCATAACGCGCCATAACGCGCCATGGCGCGCCATGGCGCGCCTTATGAAGCTTAACGCCATACATCGACGCCAACGGTAAAAACGTGGCGGCAAGGTGGCGCCTCGACGCCATGGCGCGTTTTTTAGAACCTTGATATACACACACACATACACATACATATGTATATAAAACACAGAGACCTACTCCGTCACCGCCGACCGATCATTACACCTTCGATCCATCCAAAGTTACATCATCTTCCTGCACCCTTTCTAAGTGTATCATCCCTTCGGTCTCCTACTTAACAGTGAAGGTTTTTCGGCACCACCTTTCATCACCGGTAAAAACAAAGACCAAAACCCATTTCTTCTACTTTTTCTTTATTTGCTACTGTCTTTTTCAGAAGCTCAAAGATTTGTTTTTCATCATCTTTCTGATGCAATTTCTCATTCGCTTCTAAACTTGAACCCCATCCGGTATTCACCTCCGTGGAGTCATTCGCTCCGGCCACCGTATCCAACTTGGGACCAGGCTTCGATTTCCTTGGATGTGCAATCAACGACATAGGCGATTCTGTCACCTTCACGATCGACCCCCATGTCCATCCAAGCAGAATATCAATCGCGGAAATCCCCAGTGTCGATAACTCCTCCAAGAAGCTCAGCAAAAACCTCTATGGAATTGTAACGTAATCGCTGCAATCTCCGTGAATTATTGAAAAAAAGAGGGGTAGGGCATTCTGGACGGAGCACGATGTCCCTGTCTCTCCTTTATCGTGCTCATTTCCATCTCCGACTTAAATTTCACCGGCCCAAACATAAACATCCTCCGTATGGACTTCGTAGACATTGATGTCAAAGTCGTGATGTTCATTTTCTTCACCGAAGACGAGAACTTCACGGCGTGATGAGCCGATCCAACTTCCCGATCCAAAACCAACTGGATCGGAATCACATGCTCGATTGGTCGCTCAGGTAACCTGAAGGATGACGATCCAACGAGTTTGAGGTATTCACGGTTTTCGTATTGACCATTCAACTTGTCCATGTGATTTGGTTATTTGGTCCCTGTGTTATATATATGTATTTATATTTATATATAGTATTTGAGCTAATCTTATTTGGTCCCTAAAGTTTTATATACTTTACAAATATAAAAAAAAACATAAAGGAATTGCAAAAGAGGAAGAAAACCATATTGGACGAAAATACCCTTGCCTTTAACAGAGATTTTTAACGAAGTTAGTGACCAGGTCCCACTTTCAAAGCAAAATTCAAACTATGAGGACCAAAACTTGAATTATGAAACCAGAGGTCCCACTTTCAAAAAAATAACCAAACATCAGGGACCAAAATTGGAGTTTACTCTTTATTTAATAAAAGAATAAATTTTTTGGAAATGCTATTTATTTATTTAAATAATTATTTATATATTTATTTATTAATTTTCCGACGGATTAATCCACCAAAAGTTTGGAAAAACCAAAAGTGGAAAAATCTGTTTTTTTTTCATTTAAAAACCTGCTAAAAGCTGTAAAAACTGCTAAAAACTATAAAAACTTACAACTAAATTATCATAAATCAATGTCCTAATGCCCCATACATTGTTCCAGACGGAAATACCAAACAATTGTTTTAAATATTGTTCCAAACATCCAACAACACAATTCAATATGAGTTTAAAAACTACAAAACACTCATCACATATCTGGCGGTGGTGGTGGTGGTGGCGGTGGCGGTGGCGGTGGCGGTGGTTGTGGCTGGTAATGACTGAGATGCTTTACTAATTCACACATCTCATCGTATTGGGCAACACATCACATTTCTTCCGCCTGACGTCTCTTATCCCGCTCCCTCAACTCCTGAACTTGGGACCTTAGATCCTCAAGTTCCTATAAAATAAAAAAGACGTTAAAATATTTAACATGAATTATAAATGAAATTGATAAACCTCATTTAATAAAATATGGTACACACCTGCGGGTAGAAGAAGAAGCACCACTTTGTGAGGTTGTCCCAGTCAAGATCGAATTGGGATCTGGGTGGTACCCGAATCCAAATAGACGACCTTTCTTCGGTCCCCCAACAACCTCCTGCCACAACTCGGTATCAACTAGCGGATACTAGCTATGGTCCTCGACGTACTTGTGGGTGAGGCATGTCGCATACTCACCCTGTGATTTTTACAAAATACTACAACTCAATTTCGACAGCATAACGACTGTAAACGGGATGTACCCACTTAAGTTAAACAATCATAATGTTTGCCCAACATATGGCAACCCGAACTATATATATATATATATATATATATATATATATACCCTAAGATAGAGTTGTTATCCAATTATAAAGTTTAAAGTTAAACACAAACTATCTAGATAAATAGAGTCTTATGGTATAAAAATCTTAATGTTTGCCCAACAAATGGTAACTCAAACTAGATATATAAAGTTTAAAGTTAACATGAAATATATATAGATATTCTAAAGTCTTGTGTAAATTACTTACCGCAACCCGGCTACACCTCGATGTCACATAATCCCTGGTGGATGAAAACGAGGTATCCGAACCCGATCGCCTCTTCTTGTGGGTGTGATCGAAGAGCTCCAAACCCGACAGTGGCACACCTCCTTTTGCTTTGGTCTGTAAAGGGAAAATAATACAAACATGTGTTAATTATAACATATTAAAAATCAAACTACTAAAGCAATGGGTTAATTATAACATATTAAGGTCCTACAAAACGAGAAGATGTCTCTCCGGATTAGATCGATCCTGAGGTGTGCTTGGATATTTCGCCATCCACCGGTGTCATCCAGTTCTCACGCGACACCACAGAAATAGCCTTCCAATGATCATTGCTCCATCCATCGATCATCGTGATCCAGTTTGACGGGGAGACCCAATCGGGAGGGAATGGCTTCAACAAGTTCATATCTCAGTGTGGGTCGTTCTCATCATAGGGACGCTCAGCACGTTGGGACAACTTGGCGGCTCTACTCTGGGTAGAACTCAAGTTGTCGTTGTATGCTTTCCCACACTTTCTCTCCCAGATATCTAGCATCCGGGTGTCCAAAGAAGCTTCCCACGTGTAGTGGCCCTGTACCTACAACTTTAGTTATTCATAAGTTGAAAATAAAACTACCAAAGATATAATTATCTAAAGATACAATTCGAACCTGAAAACGCTACCACATCCTGTTCCTCACATCTAGAGGGATGTGGGACCAAGTATGCCATGGCCCAATAAAAAAGGTCCGATTTATCTTCGTGGCGGTGTGGATCGCATCGGAACAATTCCATCTACATAAGGAATTGAATTAATATCTCTATACAAATAACAGTTCATTTTATCAACAAGTTAATAGAAATGAATTTACTCATTTGATAGAACATCACGATGTGCAACCTGTTTCCTCTTTGCCTAGAGCTACTATGGAGCAACGATGCTACGGTAGACATTACCAGACTCCTGATCGTCTGGTTGTGCCGAACCGCTACTAGAGGCTTCTCCTGTAGCTCGGCTAGGAGTAGCTCGTCCGGACCCAGAACCAGGCGTACGCGACATACGCGACATTGTCTATAAAGAAACGTTAGAAATCATACAACAGTAATTCAAGTATACAACATATTGACTATTTCAAATCTAAACCATGAATTTACAACAAATAGAGTTGGGTTTGAGCGCATAAAGACCCTAAGTACACCTATTAGGTTATTTGAAAGCCAAACCATGCATATAGAACAAATAGGGTTGGGCCAGTATGTATAAAGGCCCTAAGTGCACCTATTAGGCTATTTGAAAGCCAAACCATGCATATACAAGAAATAGGGTTGTGTTTGTGCGCATAAAGGCCCTAAGTGAACCTATTACGCTATTTGAAAGCCAAACCATGCATATACAACAAATAGGGTTGGGTCTGTGCGCATAAAGGCCCTAAGTGCACCTATTAGGCTATTTGAAAGCCAAACCATGCATATACAAGAAATAGGGTTGTGTCTATGCGCATAAAGGCCCTAAGTGAACCTATTATGCTATTTGAAAGCCAAACCATGCATATACAACAAATAGGGTTAGGTCTATGCGCATAAAGGCCCTAAGTGTATCTATTAGGCTATTTGAAAGCCAAGCCATGCATATACAACAAATAGGGTTGGGTTTGTGCGCATAAAGGCCCCAAGTGCACCTATTAGGCTATTTGAAAGCCAAACCATGCATATACAACTAATAGGGTTGGGTCTGTGCACATAAAGGCCCTAAGTGCACCTATTAGGCTATTTGAAAGCCAAACCATGCATATACAACAAAGGTTTGTGCACATAAAGGCCCTAAGTGCACCTATTAGGCTATGTGAAAGCCAAACCATGCATATATAAAAAATAGGGTTGGGTCTGTGCGCATGAAGGCCATAAGTATAACTATTAGGCTTCTCAAAGTCAAACCATTCATATAGAACAAATATGTTAGGGTTTGTGCACTTGAAAGCTTTAAGTGCACCTATTAGGCTACTTGAAAGCCAAACCATGCATATACAACAAATGGGGTTGGTTCTGTGCACAATAAAGGCCCTAAGTGCACCTATTATGCTATTTGAAAACCAAACCATGCATATAGAACAAAGTGGTGTTAGGTTAAGGGATCTCAAGCACAACGGAAAATAAAACCGTAACCCTCCAAGGACCCATACGAACCGGAATAAATCGGGTGTTTCGAAATTATACCTCAGAGTTAACGAGACTTTGAATCACATCAACAAAGCAAGCTTGATGCCTCCATGGTATCCACGCGAACAATCCAAATCCTTAGCCTTCTCGTGATGCTAGTCACTGTTTCAAAACTTAGAAAGGCAAGAGAGCATATAGTTGTAGGTGATTTTAGAGAGAATTGCAAGAACAAAACAATCTTGCATACAATGTCATACATTATATATGGATATGAGAGGCATGACATGAAAGCACCACCATCCTTACACCTTACTTGAGTGTAGAAGTATCCATGCACCATAACTCATCTTTTCAAGACCATCCTTAGTCAACTTTATTTATGTCCAACATAAATAATATCTTATTTTATTTAATCAGATTAAATCAGATATAATAATTAAACATTTTTAATTATTTAAACTCCTTATTCGAATATGTTCAAAACGTGTGACCCAATGGGTTCTCGACATGTTGGTAATAATTATAAATATCATATTTATATTTATAAACAATGAGCGGTATCTAGCAATACATTATCGTCACCCAAATGACGAGAATTGGTGATACAACAAATTATCGGTTTGTAGTCAATTTTAGTTTACACATTTAATTCCTTTGTCCTTGATGTCTAGACTGAACACGAGACATTGAATGTGTCATTCTCGTGATGTCCAATCTCTAGTTTCTTGATTCCCGAATATACAAATAAAAACAGAAATTGATATCTCATATCATTTATATGAGCATGCATGCATTTCCTTAGTATATATTTATCAAGGGGCTCAAAGACATCACTCCCATCATAAAGGAGGGACAAATCCTATCTCGATACATGCTAGTTCTACCATGTGATTTATAACACACCCAACAATAATTCTGTCACCCAGTTACGGGATGATTAGAACAAATGTCAAAATATATTACTCACACAGAACAAACTCCATATTTCTGTTGGGAACTGAAGAAAAACTCAAGTGTGGTTAATGCTGCTGGTTCAGAGTTAATACTGCTAGAAGACATAAAGGTTAATACTGCTGAGTGTTACTACTGCTAGTGTTAATTAATACTGCTAGTCAAAGTTAGTACTGCTTGAACAAAGTTAGTACTGCTTAGCTAGTTAGTACTGCTAGTAGTTAGTACTGCTTAGTAGTTAATGCTGCTAGAAGGAAGTTAATGCTGCTAAAGATTAATACTGCTTATATGATGAAGATTCGTATGAAAGGATATACATGGAAGCTTAGAGATATACATGGAAGATATACTGAAGATATTTTATTGTATTTATCTTTTGTATTCAGTATATATATTGTATAGTTTAGATTAGTTAGAGACGAAATTTTTTTTAAGTTTTCATTCTTTTAGAGAAAATCAACCTCAAGGCATAGATCCTAATTCTAGAGAAGTAGAATTCGTATTGGTGAGCCTGTTCATCAATATTGAGGTTGAGTGAGTAATCTTGTAACTATAAAGCATTCAATACAAGTTTACAGTTTGTTCTTCATATTTTCTGTATTGATTTACTGTTTCATTGAATATCAAAGTGTTATTCCGCAAACTTCTTTGATATTGTTTCTGAGAATTAATTCTTGTTGAGAATTCGATCCTGACAAGTGGTATCAGAGCCAAACTATCTCAGAAACAGTTATTCATCATGGAAAATCTTACAGAATCAAGCAGTACTTTGGTCTCAAAAGTTCCAATGCTCAGATCCAATGAATTTGACATGTGGAAGATCAGAATCAAGCAATATATTCTCCTTACAGATTACTCTATGTGGGACATCATTGAGAATGGCCCATCTGATGCAGGAAAGATTGGTGAAGATGGCAAAAGAACCCCTCCAAAGACAGATGCAGACAGGAAGACAAGGCAGATAGAGTTGAAAGCCTTGAGCACACTGCTCTTGGCCATTCCAAATGAGTATCAACACCAATTCTGCAATTGTACTGATGCACAGATGCTCTGGAATTCTCTAGAGAAGAGATTCTCAGGTACCAAAAGTACCAAGAGAAATCAAAAGGCAATCTTAAAGCAACAGTATGAAAACTTCATCTCAACTAAGAATGAGTCCATGACTCAAACTTTTGATAGGTTTAATAAACTAATTGGTGAACTAGCTACTATGGGAGTACAGATTGATCAAGATGATGTGAACAGAAAGTTCTTAAGGTCCCTTGGAGATGAATGGACCATGTACACTGTGTCATTCAGACAGAATGATCAGTTGGAAGAAAAAGAACTTGATGATCTGTACAATGATCTTAGAGTATTTGAAGCTGAGGTGGAGGCAAAGAAAAGGCCTTCAGGATATATTCATAATGCTGCACTCTTATCAGCATCAATTGATTCTACTGCTAACCCTGAATCAGTTAATGCTGCTAATGGAACAAATCAAGATAAAGGCACTGATTTTGTGTTTGAAGCTTTTCTTTCCAATCATGGATCTTCCTCTTTGATTAATGATGACTTAGAACAACTTCATCCAGATGATCTGGAAGAGATGGATATTAAATGGCAGATGGCCATGCTCTCCATGAGGGTTAAGAAGTTTATAAAAAGGACTGGGAGAAACAACTTCTCCCAAAGAAGAGAAGATGGAGCAGGGTTTGATAAATCAAAGGTGGAATGCTACAAATGCCATCTGAAGGGACATTTTGCTAGAGAATGCAGAAGTGGAGTGTCTCACAACAATCACCAACAAACTCAATCTGGAAGCTTCAATAACAACAAAAACTCTTCTCAAGCCCTTGTTTCTCAACAAGGAATGGGGTTTGATTGGAGTGATCAAGCAGAAGAAGCTATTCAGAATCAAGCTCTTATGGCTAAAGTATCTGATCTCCCATCTGAGGTAAGTTCTAATCTCTGTTCTAAAACTTGCATAGACACTGATAAAAGGTACAGGGATCACAATCAGAAGATGAGTGATGACCTTAAGAGATTAGAAAAAGATATCAAAGACTATGTAAGGATTGTAGAGAGATTTGAAGATCAGATCAAAGGTTTTCAAGCCAATGAACTCCAACACTCATATGACACCAATTACTGGCAGTGGGAGAAAAAGGATTTAGAACTTAAACTGACCAAATCTAAAGAGGAGAGTGAAAAACTGAAAGAGGAGTTAACCAAGGTTAAGCTTGATGTAGAAAAGTTTTCCAATGCTTCTAAAGCAATGGACTCCTTACTGCAAAATCAGATTCATGATAAGTTGAGAACAGGAATTGGGTATAATGCCACACCTCCACCATATAACAACAATTACATTCCTCCTACTTCAGACCTGTTAGACACCAAAGATAGGAAGGACTTGCCTGAGGGAGCCACTGAAATAGATCCCTTAGATGAGGTAGTTGTTGAGGATAAGACTGAGAAAGAGATTGGCAAGAGTAAGGAGAACAAGGTGAGTGGTGAGATTTCTATAGAGAACAACATTATCACCAATGAGGATTGTGGAAGGACTTGGATTAAATCCAAGGACATAGAGAAGACAGAGGGAAAGTCTGGTAAGGTCCATTACAAACAGACCACAGTTGTGAATCCAGGTCCTTGCAAACAGTGTGCATGTAAGAAAAATGAGCACCAAAAACAGGACAAAAAGAGGGGAAATCAAAGAAACTGGAATAATCAGTGGGCACAAAAACAAGGGGTTGATCTGAGTAAAATCAATAGACCAAAACCTTGTTTTATCTGTGGCAAATTGAATCATCTTGCAAAATTCTGTTATTTCAATCCTATTAACCAAAGAATGAATTTCCAAAAACCCTTTGGTTATAAGAAAATTGAAAAGAATCATGTGGCTAAGGAAACTGTTAAAACTAAAAGCCACATGAAGAAGAAGTTTGTTAAAGAAAGTGTCAATATGTGGATTCCTAAAAGCACTAAAACTGTTAATACTGCTACCACAAATAGTGTTGCTAACAATGATAGTGCTGCTAGAAGGAATACTACTGCTAACTATGTTAGTACTTCTAAGGTTAGTACTGCTAAACCTGTTAGAACTGCTAACTATGTTAGTACTTCTAAGGTTAGTAATGCTTCTAGTGTTAGTTCTGCTAAACCAATCATATTGACAAAGTACTCTAATAAAGAGTGCTCTGAGTTTAAAAACCTCATTAAAAAGGAATGTAAATACTTTGATGAGAAAGGGAGACCCAAGATCACTTTGGCTTGGGTCCCCAATCATACTAATTGATTTATTTAATGTGCAGGGCAACCAACAGCTCAAGGGAAAGAGCATTTGGCATGTTGATAGTGGTTGCTCTAGGCACATGACAGGCAACATGTCATGCCTTCAGGATTTCAAGCATATTAATGGAGGACATGTTGCATTTGGAGACAATCTTACTGGTGGTAAGATAAGTGGAAAAGGTAATGTCACCAAAGGTAAGATGACATTTGAGGATGTCTACTATGTTGATCAATTAAAGTACAACCTGTTAAGTGTATCACAGGTTTGTGACAAACAACATAGTATATTATTTACTAATACTGAGTGTATGATTCTTGCTCCAGGGTTCAAGGTAGTTGATGAAGGCATGATACTACTGAGAACTCCAAGAAAGGACAATGTTTACTGTCTTGATTTGGACAATGTTGATAGTGATTCATCTCTAAATTGTCTTGTTTCAAAAGCTTCTATAGATGAATCCTCCCTATGGCACAGAAGGATGTGTCACATGAATTTCAAGACTATGAACAATCTTGTTAAAAATAACCTTGTAAGAGGTTTACCTTCAAAAGTCTTTTCATGTGATGATCATTGTGTTGCTTGTCTTAAAGGCAAACAACACAAAACTTCTCATAAGACCAAAGAGTTAAATTCTGTTTCTTCTTGTCTCCAGTTATTGCATATGGATCTGTTTGGTCCTACAAATGTTATGAGTATAGGCAAGAAATCTTACTGCTTGGTTATTGTTGATGATTACTCCAGATTTACTTGGGTATATTTTCTAAGGACTAAGGATGAGACAAGTGGTCTTATCAAATCCTTTATTCTAAAAATTGAAAACCAAACTAATCAAAGAGTAAAAGTCATTAGATCAGATAATGGAACTGAGTTTAAAAATCATGATCTAAACACCTTTTGTGAAGAAAAAGGTATTGAGAGGCAATTTAGTGCTCCTAGGACTCCTCAACAGAATGGTGTTGCTGAAAGGAGAAATAGGACACTAATAGAGGCTGCTAGATCTCTGTTGGCTGATTCAAAATTGCCAATTACCTTCTGGGCTGAAGCAGTTAATACTGCTTGTTATGTCCAAAACAGAGTTCTAGTGGTCAAGCAAAAGAACAAGACCCCATATGAGCTTTTAAATCAAAGAAAACCTTTTATTGGTTTCTTCAAACCTTTTGGGTGTCCTTGTACAATTCTAAATACCAAATCTCACTTAGGTAAGTTTGATAGCAAAGCAGATGATGGATTTCTTGTTGGATATTCATCTCAGAGTAAGGCCTACAGAGTTTTTAACTCTTCTTCTAGAATAATTGAAGAAAGTGACAATGTCAAATGCAATGAGAACACACCAAATCCTGTTGGGTCTGGACCTCAGTGGCTATTTGACATTGATTCACTAACTAACTCTTTTGGTTTCAGTAATGAGTATACAGGAACAGGTAGTGGAGAATCAGAGATCACACAAGTTCAAGAAAGTATATCTAAATCTGTGATTTTTCCCATACCCACAGTAAATTCAGTTGAAGACTGTGAAAAGGAATCATTTTCTGAATCAAGTCAGATTGAAGAAGACACTAGAGATGAGGAGACTCAAGAAAACAATGAAGTAGCATCTGAAAATACTTCAGTTGAGTTGCATGAATCTAATCTTGAGGCTGAATTAAATGAAGAACATAGTCACAACACCAGAGTTCAGAAGAATCATCCTCCACAGTTGATAATAGGAGATATCTCTTCTCCTATGATGACTAGACATCAAAGCAGACTTCAGGAAATGCAAGATCAACAGCATACAGTGCTTTCTTGTTTTCTATCACAGCTTGAGCCTAAAAAGGCTCATGATGCTATGAAAGAATCCAGCTGGATAGAAGCAATGCAAGAGGAACTGTTACAGTTCAAGCTACAAGATGTGTGGGATCTAGTAGACCTTCCTAAAGGTCACAGAGCAATTGGCACAAAATGGATCTTCAGAAACAAGAGAGATGAAAGAGGTATTGTTATAAGAAACAAAGCAAGGCTGGTAGCTCAAGGCTACACTCAAGAAGAGGGTATAGATTATGAAGAAGTTTTTGCACCTGTAGCTAGGATAGAAGCAATCAGACTATTCCTAGCCTATGCTTCTTACATGAACTTCAAAGTCTATCAAATGGATGTAAAAAGTGCTTTTCTCTATGGCTCAATTGAAGAAGAAGTATATGTCTGTCAACCACCAGGGTTTGAAAACCCAAGCTATCCAGACAGGGTATACAAATTAAAGAAAGCACTTTATGGACTACATCAAGCTCCAAGAGCATGGTATGACACTCTGTCATCCTATCTCTTGGAAAATGACTTTGAAAGAGGAGTCATTGATAAGACTCTTTTTATCAAAAGAAAGAAGAAAGATATCTTGCTGGTCCAAATCTATGTTGATGACATTATTTTTGGTTCTACAAGAAACAACATGTGCAAGGAGTTTGAGGATTTAATGCATCAAAGGTTCAAAATGAGTTCCATGGGGGAACTTACTTTCTTCCTTGGCCTCCAAGTTCAACAGAAGTCAGATGGTATTTTCATCTGTCAATCCAAGTATGTGCAGGATATTCTAACCAAGTTTGGTTTCTCAGAATCAAAACCTGCCAGCACACCTATGGAAACACACAAGCAGATCACAGCATATCTTGAGGGGGAGGATATGGATGTGCATCATTATAGATCCATGATTGGCTCTCTCATGTATCTCACAGCTTCAAGGCCAGATATAATGTTTCCAGTCTGTGTATGTGCAAGATTCCAAGTTAGGCCAAAGCAATCTCACTTTCAAGCTGTTAAGAGGATATTCAGATATCTCAAAGGGCAACCCAGATTGGGACTTTGGTATCCTCATGACTCACCTTTTGACCTAATAGCATACTCAGACAGTGATCTAGGTGGGGCAAACTTGGACAGAAAATCTACTTCTGGAGGATGTCAGTTTTTGGGTGCAAGACTAGTCTCATGGCAGTGCAAGAAACAAACCACAGTATCCACATCTACAACAGAGGCAGAGTACATAGAAGCTGCAAGTTGCTGTTCTCAAGTCTTATGGATTCAGAATCAAATGTTGGATTATGGGGTAACCTTTCTACACACTCCAATTTTTATTGACAACAGCAGTGCTATTAGCATTGTGAATAATCCAGTCAAGCACTCAAAAACAAAGCACATTGAAATCAGGTATCACTTTATCAGAGATTGTAATGAAAAGAAACTTATTCAAGTTGTCAAAGTTCACACTGACAATCAGTTTGCTGATCTATTCACTAAAGCATTTGATGTGGGTAGATTCACTTTCTTGGTAACAAGTGTGGGAATGATCAACTCTGAATAATCCTCTTCTCAAAAAGTGGTTTTATACCTGTATATTATTCTTGGAGTTACTAATCTTTTTTTCAGGATATGCATAGCAGTACTCAGTGATTAGCAAGTTTAAAAGGAGTAAGTAGTTAATACTGCTAGTAGTTAATACTGCTTTCAGTTAATACTGCTAGTAGTTAATACTGCTTTCAGTTAATACTGCTAGTAGTTAATACTGCTTTCAGTTAATACTGCTAGTAGTTAATACTGCTTTCAGTTAATACTGCTAGTAGTTAATACTGCTTTCAGTTAATACTGCTAGTAGTTAATACTGCTTTCAGTTAATACTGCTAGTAGTTAATACTGCTAGTAGTTAATACTGCTCGCAGTTACTACTGCTAGTAGTTAATACTGCTAGTTAGTTAATACTGCTCGCAGTTACTACTGCTAGTAGTTAATACTGCTAGTTAGTTAATACTGCTCGCAGTTAATACTGCTAGTAGTTAATACTGCTAGTTAGTTACTATTGCTCGCAGTTAATACTGCTAGTAGTTAATACTGCTATAGGTTAGTACTGCTTATATTCCGAATACTATAAATACTCTTTGCCCGCCTAAAAGCTTATAACGACTCTTTGCATACTATTCACCTGCGCTCTAAACCCTTTATCTCTCAAAGTTCAAAGTTTTCAGGCAAGAATCTTCAAGGTCAATGGCATCAATGGCGTTCATTGACGAGCACAATGAAATCGCAATGCTCCAAAAGCCAAAACAAGCAGATGGCTTTCATCAGATAGTCGACTTTCTGAAGACTAGCCACATTGCCCATGCTCTCACTATGTCTCCAACTATCTTTATAGAGCATCAGAGGCAATTCTGGGCACATGCCACCATTGTTAATGAGAATGGAGTGCGAATGATCAAGACGACAGTATGTGGCAATCCATTGACAGTTACTGAAGAGATAGTTCGCATCAGTCTACGTCTAGACGATGCCTCTGGTATAACTTCTATCCCTAATGATGAACTGTTTTCTACTCTGACAAGAATGGGGTATGGAGGCCCATTGGGTATTTTTAAGTTCTCAAAAGCTAAATTTTCACCCCAATGGCGTTTTCTTGTTCATACCTTGATGCACTGCATTTCTAAAAAGACTACTGGATGGAGTGAGTTCAGCAGTACCATTGCTTATGCTTTGGTCTGTTTGGCCACTGCCAGAAGGTACAATTTTTCACAAATGATTTTCAATGATCTTGTCTCAAACATGGGAAACAAAAAGAGCTTTTATATGTATCCCAGGTTTGTTCAAGCAGTTATCAACCATGAATTGACGGATATTAATCATTCTGATGGAATTTATGTACCAAAACCCCCCAAAGGCAAGGTTTTCTCAAATATGAGAAGATCTGCTGGGGACTCTGAAGGAGTTGACACCCCATTGTTCTCTACAATGATGGTGGTGTCCCAACCCAATGAAGGTATGGCAGCAGGGTCAAGGCCCCCATTAGATCAATCCACTGCTAGCCAATCCCAACCTTCCCACTCTATATCTATCCCACAGTCCCTACTAAATAAGCCCACTTCTCCAATTACCCAAACTTATCAAAGAAAACAGGTAAAGAAGGCTCCTTCCCTTCTTGTACCATCACCCACTAAGCCTTTAAGCCCTCTAAGGGAGAATTCTCCCCTAGAGAATATCCAAAGGGAAACCACAAGGGTGTCTCCCAACCCAAAGGAGGTGCTCTCTGAGGAGGAGGTAGAGCATATGGGTGATGAGGCTGCCACTACTCCTGCTAGCACAGAGGAGGAAAGTGGTAACATCAATAAGACCTCCCCCATGGCAACTTTGAATGAGCAATCATTTGAAGGTCCCTGGTGCCAAGAAACCACAGGGGTGGATAGTGCTTCTGCTAGGCAGAGGACTTCCACCACTAAAAGATCCAATGATCCTTCAATAGGGGGTAACACTCCTGGAGAAGGTGAGGACATATATAACTATGATGAATTGATGGAGGCAATGGGCAACATCAACATGGATGTACTCAAACAGGGCAAAGATATAGAAGAGCTTAAACTCATAGTTCTGTCACAACAAGAACAAATCATCAAGTTGAAGCAAATGGTAAGGAAACTGATTCTGCAAAGGAAGAAGAAACAGTTTGTACTCAAAAAGAGGGACAAAGTTCAAGATTCTTTCAACAAGGGGGAGAAGCATGAAAGGGAAACTGTTGAAAAGAAAGCTGAAGTTGAGGGGGAGACAGAGAAAGAGATGGAAACAGAAACTAAAGAAGCAGAAACAGGGCTCTCTGTGGAAGAAATGGAGATAGCAGAGACTTTAGTAAAAGCAAAGAATGACACTCCTAAGGCTACTCAAAAGGCCAAAGCAGTAGTCATCAATGAAGGAGAACCTCAAAAGAAGAAAATGAAGGAGGATATAAAAGGAAAAGGAAAGATGATTGAACCTGAACAACCTTCAAAGAAGAGGAGTCAAATTGAAATGGATGAGGAGATGGCAAAGCAGCTTCAAGAGCAAATGGAAAAAGAGGAGCAATGTCAAACAGAAACTGATAAAGAACTTGCAAGGATAATGGCCAAGAAGTTAAATGCAGAATACCAAAAGAGTTTGAAAGAAGCAGCTCAAACAGCAACTCAGGTCAAGAAACTCCAAGTTAAGAAGATGCCAAGTCAGAAACAAAAGCAGAAAAGACAACCCTCCAAGACATTTTTGGCCAATCAGGAAAGAAGAAAGATGATAAACTTCCTGAAAGGTGCAATTGGTGTTAAGGGGGAGATGTTTACCAATATGGCATACAGTCAGGTTGAGGAATTGTACAACAAAGAAATGGCTAAACTCCAAGGGGACTCATCTCAAAGGGAAGAGGCTGAAAGAAGAATGAAGGAGAGGTATGACCTAAATATTCAACAACCATTCCCTGAGGAGACCACACCTTCAAAGGATAATGCTGAAGAAATGAAGGAAAAACAAGAGAATGCTGGTATAGAAATCAAATCTGCAAAGAGGGTGAAGACAATTGCTTCCAAAAAGCAGTCTAAAAGGCCAAGAATGGAAGAAAGAGCAGAAACTAAAGCAGAATCTCCAGTCACACCTTCAGCAGAACCTGTGCAGAACTCAGAACAGTCCAAAGAGCAATCAGATGAGCATGTGGGGCTGTATATGACTATAGTAAAACCTGTACAGGCTGTTCCAATCTCCATGAAGGCTCCAGAGATTATCTTTTGGGACATTCTAGGAGATAATGGAAAGGATTTCTTCAGACTTAAAAGAGTTGGTGGTGCATTTGAAGCATATTCAACCTGGGGGAGAGTAATCAGAGGTTGTTCAAGAGCAGACATAGAGGAAATGTACAAAGTGGGAATGAAACTCTATGAGCCTGTGTTGAAAGGTACTGAAGAAAATCTTCTCAAAGTGGCAATGGAATACTTATGTATGATGTTTGATCCAGAGAAGGTGGTGCATAGGATTAAAGATCTTCATCATGAGTATGTGTTCAAAAAGATTGATCATTGGATACTCTTTGAAAACTGTGGTGTGTACATGATTACAATTGATAAATGTTATCATGAATACTACCTAGTTGACAAAATATATGATCATAGCAAGCAGAAACTTGAAGGGATGCTGAAAGCTAAGTTAGTATGTACTAAGGATTCAGAAATGGCCAGAATTGTGGTGAGAAGAACTATCAATCAAAGTCTGGGCCTAGATCCAAATTTGGGCAACTAAATGTAAGGTGTTGAAAGCATCTTGAAGAAGATCTGAAGAACTTGACTTCTTTTCCTAAAAGTCAAGTTAGGGGGAGATTGTTGGGAACTGAAGAAAAACTCAAGTGTGGTTAATGCTGTTGGTTCAGAGTTAATACTGCTAGAAGACATAAAGGTTAATACTGCTGAGTGTTACTACTGCTAGTGTTAATTAATACTGCTAGTCAAAGTTAGTACTGCTTGAACAAAGTTAGTACTGCTTAGCTAGTTAGTACTGCTAGTAGTTAGTACTGCTTAGTAGTTAATGCTGCTAGAAGGAAGTTAATGCTGCTAAAGATTAATACTGCTTATATGATGAAGATTCGTATGAAAGGATATACATGGAAGCTTAGAGATATACATGGAAGATATACTGAAGATATTTTATTGTATTTATCTTTTGTATTCAGTATATATATTGTATAGTTTAGATTAGTTAGAGACGAAATTTTTTTTAAGTTTTCATTCTTTTAGAGAAAATCAACCTCAAGGCATAGATCCTAATTCTAGAGAAGTAGAATTCGTATTGGTGAGCCTGTTCATCAATATTGAGGTTGAGTGAGTAATCTTGTAACTATAAAGCATTCAATACAAGTTTACAGTTTGTTCTTCATATTTTCTGTATTGATTTACTGTTTCATTGAATATCAAAGTGTTATTCCGCAAACTTCTTTGATATTGTTTCTGAGAATTAATTCTTGTTGAGAATTCGATCCTGACAATTTCTCAAGTCAAAGAATTGCATGTATATTGACAAATGTCAAAATATATTACTCACACATAACAAACTCTATATTTCTCAAGTCAAAGAATTGCATGTATATTGACCACATAAGAAACACTTATGACACTCACATGACATCCAATGATGTGTTCTCGTAGAGAGTCACGTCTGATACACAAAATCTCCATTTTGTACCCATATGCAGATTCAATATCTCTATATGAATCCCTACATATTCTAGTCATTATCATATTACTTCAACCTTAAAACCCAAAATAATATTTAACTAGGGACATTTAGAATACATTATTCTAAGGTTATTTATTATGAATAATTAAAAAACAAAATATAACATAGACATAATAAATTGGGCAATGCCTTTTTTTATTTATTAATTTCATGAAACAAAACTCAAAATTACAATCATCGTATGATTAGCTTTTGCACATTCACTAACAATCTCCCACTTGCAGTAAAAGCCAATCATCCTTGCATCGTGTTAGATCCCATTTAGGCAAACAAAAGAAGAACTCCATATATAAGAAGATATAAGAGAGAAATGAAAAACAATATTCATCAAAATCACATCTCATATGCTTAGATTGATTAACAATGGAGGGGAAATTGGAAGAACATACCACACTAAACATTTAGTCGACTCTCATGGAAACACCTGGTCTGTGTGTGTGAATTGTTTGTTCTCTCCAAAAACCTAATGTGAAAATGATCCATGGGCACCTATTAATAGGTCCCATTTAAAATAAAAAGGCTCAAGCCCATACAACTGATTAAAAAGCCCAAAATACAATTCTTTATAAAACATTCAATTAAATTGGGGCTAATTTAAGCTAACAATCTCCCCCTAATGTTTTATAAAGAAATCATCATCATATAGTCTCCCCCTTGCTTTATTTAGAAGCTTTGGTGTGCCACTCTTCGAGTCTTCAAAGCATCACAAGCTCCCCCTCAAATGTAGGCCCATCTTCTTGAAAGACTTAGACGAAATACCTTTTTGTCTAACTTTCGTGTCTCAAATTCACTGCTATTTTGGACCATCAAGGAGCATGTTTGAGAGAAAACATAAAGCATGCACATTGAACTCCAGCCTCTTAGCTTTCCAACGAGCTTTGATTCATTCTTTTTGGATGAAAAATGAGTGAGTTGTGCAAGTTTTCCCTCAGCTGCGCAGAACGGTCTTCAAAACATAAAATTTGACTTTTAAGATCCCGTTGAGTAAGCGTTAAACATCGAGCCTTAAACTTGAATAACAGAGGAGGGAGTGACAATCAATGTGTCACACCGTTCTTGAAAGAGGAAAGAGTACGAGCGAAATACAATTCTTTCGGTCCAACACTCTAACGCAGACTTTGACACTGATTCTGGCATATCAGCACACATAATTTGAGAGGACTCAAAAGATCAAAGTCGTAAGTCTGTGTTTTAACAATCCAACATAACTGGACTCATGTCATTTGAAGTTTCGAGTAAAAGGTTGTGCGCATATTTCTGAAATAGCACAATGCTGTCAAAGAATTCGAAAAATTGGGGCTTCGGGCTCTTGGCTCATTGCGACCTTTGAACCATTGACCTCTAAAATTCATGCTTAGGTCTACCTGTAATACCCGGTTTTTCGCAAAGTAAGTCTCCGTCCTTCGTTGGTAATCTCTCCGCCTTCCGTCTATATTTTTTAGTGAAATGTTGTGCTTTCGAACCTTAAGTCGACCCATGCGAGAATCTCGAGTTTTAACCCTTTTCTGGGTTCGGTACGAGTGGCGCGATTGTGACTCACGATAGTGACATTGTCACTATCGCGTGGCACAATCTTCGGGGGAGTACCACCCGCGGTACAATCCCCGCGAGAGTGCCCTCGCCATAGTGACAATGTCACTATCGCGTGGGAAGGTCGCCCGCGGCCCCTGTCTCCTAAAATGTCTGAAACCCTAACCCAAACCCATTTCGAGGGTTTTCTCCTTAAACCACATGATTCTTCATCATCCAGTTAGTTGGGATCTTGAACCCCAAAACCTTCATCTTCATCTTCCTCACCAAGTCTTGGGGGTTTCATCTAACTTTTCATCATTTGAAGATTTGAAAGCTTATTGTTCGTTTTGGTGACCTACATGTGTTTTGGGTTGGTGGATTCAAGCTATTAGTTGAGGTAATCTTCTCCTTCTTCAAGTATAGAAAATTAGGGTTTTTGGGTATAAGATGAAATGTTCGTGTAAATACTTGGGAATCAATTCTAAGGGTTGAATATGATTATTTGTGGTTGGAAATGTGTGGATCTAGGTTTTGGAAGCTTGAGTTGACGAGTTGGAATGGATGTCTTCGGAAAGCTTTGGGTGGGATCTATGCTTTTGGAGGCCAATGGTTGGGGATTGAAACCTAGGTTTAACTTAACCTAGCAAGGTGAGTTCAAGTTGACTTGCGAAAACTATGTACATGCCAAAATGTGTATTTTGAAGTAAAAATGCGTTTTACTTAGTAATTGTCAAGGTGTGAGTATTTCGGTAAATTTTCATATTTGATAAACTTGGGTTGTGTTAATCTCTTGAGAAGCTTATATTTGGGATTTTGTATAAGTAAGGTCTATTTTATGATTTATGCACCTTTGATGATTTTTGTACAAACGAGGTCCAATTCATGATATATGCATTTTCGGTATATTTGGTTTCATAAACCCATTTGGAAAATGATATGTCCCAAATCGTGTCGAGTTTTGGGTAAATCACATCTTTTAAGTATATGTCTGCTTAAACGCCATTTAGATGCGTTTCATCATTTGGGAAAACGTTAATTGTTGGTCAAATGGATTTTGGACATTTTAGCTCGGTGTTCGCTTAAAAGAGTCTTGGGGACGTTTGTCCGGTTTTAATGACTCGACGTAGAGTCCCATTTATGATTTACATATTAATGTACCTTGTTGCATACCGTTGTTAATTACATGCTCGAGTGCATGAGTCATTCATGTGTAGTCATGTAATCTTAGACTGTGTTGCATTGGATCCATAGGCACATAAGTCAGTCTTATTTGATGGTCCATTGGGTGGTACGGGGTTGGACTCCGAGACTCATGTTTTATGACCTTGTCCTTTCAAGTGTACACTAGGAGGGCTGAGTCCGGGTTGTGCTATCATGACGATGGGTAGTCCGCTGATGGGCATTTTTGGGGCCTTCGCCTTGTTGGGGAAATGCCATAGTTGTATCCCCCTTGTGCCGAGCCTTTGGTGTATTCTCGTAATATTTGCTAAGGTCAGCTGTCTCTTTTGGTGTAGCTTGAAGGGAGTCGTAGGGGAACTTGGTCTTGTGTGTCGTGAAGTGTCATACGATTAACGTTGTTTGAGTGACATACTTTTGTGTTCCTCCACTCTCAACGGATACGGGTATCCCCCGTTGTCAGCCCGTAGTATTTTGGATATTTAATTGTCCATGCTTTAATATTTGGATTTCATTCTATTTTATGGTCGCGTGAGTATTAATTCGAATTACATGTTTTCGGTGACGTACCATATCTTTATGGACTGTTTTCCGCTATTTAAGGGTCGAGTATTATGCCCTACCCGTGTTTGGGTGTTTTGGGATATGAAGTGTTATCCACGTCTTCACAAATTGGGTGTTGAATTATAATCTCGTTTTGGGTGAGTTATGGGTTGCATCGTTTTAAAAAGAATGTGTGTGTTTGGGAGCATTGTCTTTAAAAATGCATATTATGGGGAAAATGTGTCGTTTCCATTTTTAAAGTAAACTATTTCGAAAGATATTGATTTGAACTGAATTCTTTTCTTTTAAAAGATATAATCATTCAGGTTAAAACTCTTGAGCTCACTAGGCGTTAAGCCTAACCTTTTTATTTGTCGGCATGTGCATCAGGTTCCTGTCGGGGGTTCGGTTCTAGCAGTGCTTTGAGGAGTTGAGCCTTAGCTTATTGCAAGAGTAAGTAGTTGGTGAAGTCTTCCGCAGGTTGGATATAGTAACTGTTATTGGGTTTAGTAGCACCGTCCTTATCATAGATTGTATGTATAGAATGAATGTGTGTATTGAGGTTAATCCTTAAATTGTGTTTGTAGACGAAGCAATTATTGATGTATTTAGAAAATTTTAAATTAGTTGCTATTTCCAAGATTTGAGGGTGTCATAAGTTGGTATCAGAGCTTAAGTTTGAGAGAATTAGGTATTGACCTTTGGATGCCTAGACTCAAACTAGTGTTCTTATAAGTGATTGAAAGTGAAGTTGCATATTAGGCACCTTAAGATAAGATATCTTGGGGTTGAGCGAGTCGCTAGAAACGGGAAACTTGTCGAGGGTCGCAAGGATGATCATGTACGGTACGTTCATAATGGCACCTGGCCAGTGTTATGGTGAACCTACATGCTACATATGTAAACTTGAACTACCTTGGTACGACGACCGTTTGGGTAGTGAGAAAGTTTCTAAGCGAGTGGTATAAGGAAGGGTTGATGTTTATAGCAATGTCACTTTGGAGTGATAGTTGAGTGCGATGAACGTATTAAGTTGATCATTTTGAGTCAAATTCATTGGTTGGATTAGAACCATAAGTTGGTTAGAATGACTCTATTTCGAGGAGAAATTGTAAGTTAACCAATTAATGAGATTGTTGCTCTAAGATGTTTGATGCATCTGGTTGACTATAGTATGTCGGGTTATTGAGAAGCGTAATCCTAAGTTGTGAGTGCCGACCAAGTTCATGCACTAAATTTATTTCTAAAATAAGTTTGCATAAATTGTTTCTCATGTTTGCCAAACATAAAGTGATTTACATTATAAAGTCTTGGTAAAGCTGTTAGCACTCATCAGATTTTAAACCGTGAGTTTAAGCATGAATGAACTTACTTTGTTGCACGTGGTTGCAAATATTTTTATTGGAAAAATCTCTTCACCTCGTTTCGTGTTTAACACTATTTTCGGAAATTGTAATATTTGTGTTTTAATACTATTTGGGTATTGGGCAAGTAGCTATGAGATTTTAACCTTGACATTGGTTCTCCTCCACGTATGTCCATGGTTTTAAAGGAAATGTTATTCCCATGTTCTTGGGTCGGAGTTTTCTTGGGAATTATAGTTTGCGCGAGTTTTGTTAAATTTCATGGAGTATTGTTTTGCGATGTTCTTTTCGACGCGTAAATAAACTTTGAGATGCGTGGGTTTTAATTTTGTTGTGTGTAATTTTACGAGCTTTGGGTGTCGTATCTCATGAGAGTTTTGTTGAAAATGATCACTTTATCTTACGTGGTGGTTTTAGAGTTTTGACATTATTGACTTATTGTCGTCTAATACTTTTTATTGAGAAATGAAAATTTTGACACCCCTTGACTTTAGCGTTAATAATTTTCATGAAAATTCAATTGGGTTTATGGTGTCTTATTTTACGGCACTTTGCGTCGCGTATATAAATTTTGAGGAACGTGTACATGTGCATTATTTTGTGCGTTAATTGATGGATTTTGTTAATAGATGTCTCTCCACATGTTATTTTGAGAAATTTCATTATCATGCGATTTATGTTATTTCAGATAGAGTTTTTGTTCTAAACATACTTCTGTTATTGATTTTACTGTTAGAGATTTTCTGCAATGCATTAAACGAGTATCGGTATTCATGTCGTTATAGTTACTATTTTGGGTCAAATGTGTTTCTCTGTACGGCTCAAAGCTCTAAACTCGATTTGAAACTTATTTTGCATTCCCATCATTTTACCGAGCTTTGGGGAATAAACTGATGCATATGAGACTTGTTGAAAATTTTATGCCACGAATTTTTTGGTTAAAGAGGAAAATTTTTAAAGTTAAAATTGTGAAGTTCTCTTTTGGAGTTGTACAAACATTTATTGCACGTGTTGGGATGCAGGAATTTATTTTCATGTTTATAGTGTAAATTTTGCTACACACCTTTTGTTACTTTTTTATTTACGTAAATATTGATCAAACAAATTTTGGAAATGACTTTATATGTGTAGCATCGGTGATCAATTTTCAACCTATCGAGTGATCGGTAGTGGATTTTACCGCACAATCAATTGTTATAAAACGTATGTATTTGAAAGTTTTATAAAAGTTTAAATTGACATAGTAATTGAAAACCTTGAACTCGTTAGGCCTATAGATTTAAACCCCGTCGTAAAAAGGAGTTATATTTAGGGACTAGAGGAGTCCTTGGGATTTGAAGCGTCGGATGATCTGACTTGCGGTCAGTCTCGAATTTTGGGTTTCAGTTTTGAATCTATGCACGCTTGTATAATGGAGGTTGTAGATTTAAGCCTTCCCAGTTAATGAAGACTAGAGGTCAAAGGTACAAGAAGTCAAAGCTGGAAAGTCAACTCTCATGGAAAGTCAAAGTCTATGTGTTAATAAAGTCAAAGTTAACTTGTATTTTGTTTTGTTTCCTTGTAATTAGTTGTAGGTATAAATAGTTTTATTTGCTATTTAATAGATAAATGGTTAGAAGTCTTGGATACAATTCACAGAGAGAGTTTGTAGAGAGAGAAAGAGATTTGTAGTGAGAGAAAGTTGTAAACGATTGATTCTTGAATTGAATTTGATAAACAGGTTTGTAAATCTTGTTTGTTTTGATTTGTTTTGTGATTTGAATCTTGAAACAGGGATACACAATTGGTATCAGAGCAGATCCAATTGAAATCAAATAGAAAGATTAAGTTCGCACTGTGTTCTTGATGTTGCAGATCAAATGTGAGTTTCTGAGTATAATTTCGAGTTGTAATTGGTTCAATTTGTTCGAATTATGTTTTAGATCGATTCTGTTTAGGTTAATTTCAGTTTTGCATTGTAATTGATCATCAATTTTGGTGTTTGTCGAGTTTTTGAGTCCATGAGTTTGTCGCACTGTATCTTGAATCAATTTGTAAGTTCAAGTGTATTCTTTAGTAATTATGTGATAGAATTGTGGTCTAGAAGTATCAGTGAGTGATTTGTCAAATTTTTAGATCGAAATTTTGTAAGTTTGATGAATTTTCGAAGGAATCAGTGTGTTTTTCTGCGTAGATCTCAAGAATTCACAGATATGGTGAAAAACTCGCAGGGTTTCATCAAGAACTCACAGATACGTTGGGTTTCGCAAGAATCACAAAGGAAATTTCTTAGATTAAGTGGTTTTCGCAGATTGGGTTGATTTCTGGAAATTCACAAGTATAACATTCACAGAGAAGTTAATTGCGAATTTCAAAGGATTCGCATTCGTTTGTGCGAAAAGTCTTATTGAAATATTGCTAAGGACATATTTCGCAGACTAGTATTTTGCGAAAAGCTTGATTTTCACAAGTGTGAAGCTTACGAATTCTGAAGCTTGTGTATTCTGAAGCTTACGAATTCTAACTTCTTACGAATTTTGAGTTCATTTCTTACGAATTCTTTTGCTAGCGAATTCTGAAAGTTATTGCTTGCGAATTTTGAGTGATTTCCGTATAGTTTGCGAATTTTGTGCTAATTTTGTGTGTTTCTCAGTGTTGATTGCGAATTTCTTGCATTTGTGTGTACCTTGCGAATTTCTGACTTGGTGAAGTTTTGAAAATTGATTTTCTGAGTTTTATTTCAAATGTTTATGGTTCTATTGATTTCATTTGGACTAACGATCATTTTTGTCAAGTTCTTTTTGTTACAGATATTCAAGATGAGTTTTTCAGCTAAGGAGGTAACGGATTTCACTGAAAATGACTTCATGACCAAAATAGAAGCTATGATGGTTGAAGTTGAAGACCTTCAAAATAAATTGAAAAAGGAAAAAGACAGGGTTGGTAGGAGAAATCAAAAGATATTTGAGCTCAACACGTCAGTTATTGGAAACAAAGATCTAATTGATTCTCTACGTAAATCTGCTTCGGATTTTGAACATGAAAAGGATTGTTTTATAACGAACATTTATGATTTTGAATCTAAACTTTCTAAGTCTGTTTTAGAAAAGAAAGAATCTGTACTAAACGTTTCTAAATTGCAGGGTGAAAACGAGAGCTTATCTAAAAAGGTAAATGATTTGTAAGCTAAACTTCATACGATAGGTCAAACAGATCACACCATTTTTCTAAATGCACCCATGGAAGAGGCTGAAGTTAAAGAGAAATAGGGACTCGGTTACGATAACCCCCGTTACTTAAAGAAATCCATCAGAAAACAACCAGCGTTGTATAACTTTGATTTTCTTGTTGTTGCTGATAAATATCCTCATTTAAAACCCAAATTTGTTACCAAATTACCAGAAGAAGTTGAGGCCAAAGAAACTGAGAAGAGAAAAAATGTAAACAAAATGTAACTACCATTTCGCTATGAAAAGCTAAATGATAGTTATCATTCTGACACACCAAAAGTTCTTTCATATGACTATTTTGTTAGCTATTCTGTTACTGAGATGGAGGCAAAACCTGCAACTGCAAAAGTATATGTTCCTCCACTCATTCTAGAAAGCAAAATAGTTGAGCTTGAAAATGTTTTATTTGAAGAAAGAATTTTGGTTGATATAGAACAAAGTGTATTTTCTACAGTTATAAAGAACACTGTTTTTCAATCTAAATATACAGAGTGTTCTAAATTTTCAAAGGCACCTCAAACTTCAACTGATAACTTTGATGACTTATTTGCGTCTGAAAATGATTTTCTTAACTCTGATAATGGGTATGTAGAGGAAATTGATTTGCTTGAATTTAATGTTCCACTTCCAGATCATTCTCCTTTTGTCATTAATGATGAAAGCATTGAAGACAAGGAACAGAGTCTGATATTGAGAACACTGAGCTTTAGAAGAAAATATCAGACTTGTAGATAAAAATGGCTAAGGACAAAGATGAGTTTGAAAAGAAACTCTCATACTTTTCCAGAAAGAGTTGTGAAGAAAAGAAGGTGATTAAGCTTCAGTGTATAAAGCTTTCTCAGCAAGTTTCTGATTTTGAGAAAGTAATAATCTTGGAAAGAGAAAAGTTTTCCAAGGAAAAGAAGGCCATTGAACAAAAGAATGTTGGATTCTTCAAAGAAATATCCGGCCAGAGAAACAATGCTGAGAAGGGATTTGAAGAAGAAAGAAGCATGTTTGAGGCTGAGATTAGAAAGCTTACTGTGAAGTTATCTGAACTATCTGAGAATGCACTGAAAGAGAAGAAGATGAAGTCTGAGTTTGAGACGAAGATTGACCTTCTTGTCAAAGAAAGAGACAGTTTCTCTTCAAAAATAAAAGAGCTTGAAGATATCATTTCTAAGATGGTGGTGGTGACTGAGTACAAGACTCCAGAGTCAATTATCCACACACCTAGAGATGATTCAGCTGATTCAGAATGCTCATTCAAGACAGCTGGAAGCTCACATCATAAGACTGTTTCTTCCAAAAGGTCAGTTAAATCTTCTAATCAGATTCGTAGTACTAACCTTTTCTATGATAGAAATATAGATGGTTCAGGTACACATCGAAGAAGAAGGAGATACAACGAAGAAAAACTGGTCTGGAAGAAGAAACCAGTTGAAGGTGAGAAGAAAGATGAGTTGAAAGGAAAGAAGTCATGTGTACATACACATAAAGCCAAGAAGAACAATGCGCGTAAAGGTAAACCTAATCATATATACACGAAAGGTCAATTAATCAGGTTATTAGGTAAGAAATACTATTGTTCTTATTGTCGTACACATGATTATGTTCACAAATCTAGTGATCATTTCTGGTATGGTTCTTACAAAGTTACTCCTATTAGAACTGCAACTAACAAATATGGACCCAAATACCAGTGGGTACCAAAGCCGAAAGTTGATTCTGTGTTGCTGGGACCTACTGTCAAGGGGGAGTAAGAGAACCAAGGTTTCTAAGTAAATCAACTTAGAACCCGTACTTCAACGAAGTTTGACTTCTAAACACAACAATTTAGGACTCGTACTTCAGTGATCAAAAGACCTTACTCCTGTGCTGATAAGAGATTGTACTCTAATACTCGAATGAGGAAATCAACCATCAAAGGGGAGTACACATTTTTCTGAAATATTTTGCATCTGATAGATATGATGAACTACATTTTAAACTAGAATTGTAGATCTCTATCTTGTGCTTTTTCACTGACATATTTTAGATGCATAATTTCAGGGGGAGTAAATGTGATGATTTCTGATTATTTCAGACCAGAACTCGTACTTTAATCATTTTACTGTTTTATGTCTTTAATTTTGAATAAAATTGTGAATAAAGTTGCTTTGACATGACTTTGAGGCTTGTGCAGAATGAGAGAAGCTATCAAGTTCATATCTTTATGACTTCAGCTGACTTCATGAGATTTAAGACAACATAGAAAGGTTAATTTCTTATCTTAATCTCATATATGATTGAAAGAAGGACAACTTTCAATCATAGAAAACATGTTCTTAAAAGTTCACACCACTTCCCGATTCTTAAACAGATTTCATGAAGTGGAAGTGTGATTTTTAAATGTTTTCATTTTATTTGTGCTTCAATGATTAACAAACCGTGTGTTTCCAAAGATAAATAGTTGTGTATTGTCTTTTCTATATACTTTCAAGTATTCACACACACCGGTTTGACTTATTGTTCAAAACGTTCTTACCATGTCTGAAATTTGAAACATATTTTTTTGATGGTAAGACACCCCGTTTGTATTTCAAAGAATTTTGAGCGTTATTTCATTTCGAAACGTCTTTCAAGAATGTCTATATTTTGTTTCATATGGACAATATCTATTATTTTTGACCATAAGCCTTAATTGCTATATCATTTGATTCTGATCATTTTCATACAATGTCAGATTTTCAAACAAGTCTCTTGCATTCATATCTATTCATTCAATGTACTTGTTTGAAATATCTTCAATGTTTAAAATGCTCATATCTTCATGATTATATTCTGATCATACATTTATATGACTTGTATTCGAGCTATAACTGATAAGGTTAAACCATATTGAGCAACATATGCTTCATAGGAATATGGGTTCTTTGTGCTAGGACTTAAATGGACTTCTATGGATTCACGTTTACCAGTGTTTCCTACCCAAGAAGTTAATCTATAATGATTGAGTGTGAGGAGTCGAAAAGAAATGAGTGTGGTTTGTGCGTTGAGGTAAAATGGAAATGAGAGTTTGGTTAGATGTGAGCTTAATGATTAAAAGAAAGAGGGTGTGAGATCATAGTAAAAGAATATCAAACTCTGCACTAACTACTTTCTGAGCCGGACAACCACATTACTAATGTTTCAAAATTCTTCATGAACGTTATTGAAAAAGGCAACTAGCTCATGCCAACTCTTGTTAAAACCCCACCAGCCACTCATTTTCTTCTTAAAAAGAAAATGTTTCATATTTTTCTGTGGACGCATCACATAATCTATCTGATTTTCATTTGGAAAATTTGGATATTGAAAAAGAAGGAAGTCTGCCCCACCTTCGCACTTCAATCATGCACATTGAGTCTGTGTTTATCTACTGTTGTCTTAATGGTTTACACAATGTTGAGCCTTTATAAAAGCAATCATCAAGTGATTAATTCTTTCTACACTTGCACGAACACACAAGGAATTTGTTTTCTTGTCATAACATTCATAGAAATTTCCTTTGTGGTGTTTCGATGATTGGATGGAAGCCCTGGGGGAGTGAACATCAAAAAGCTCTTTTCCTATGTGTATCCGTTACACACAGTAACTTCGTGTTACTGGCAGGCACATTAACTGATTCATTTGTTGATTCAGGTGTTACATTTCTATTTTGTCTAGATTTGAAAAGATTTGGATGAATACATTGTTCGAATTGGCAACGAATCAGCGACTTTTGGACATATCAGAATGGTTCAAGACATTTCTTGGAGAAAAGTTTTGATGTTATAGATGCTCTATTCATCAAAAAGGGGGAGATGATTTAAAGAAATGTCCGTGTCAGAAATTTCAAAGATAAAGAGTTGAAGATGATAAAGTTCAAAGTTTGAAAGTTTGAAAGGTTGTTCAAGCAAAGTCAAAGATGTTTGAAGATGTGCTGATTTTCTGAAATTTTTCTTTGAAGATTAATTGCTAAAGATATCCGAGCTAATTCTAAAGATAATTTCTTTCCGAAATCTGAAAGAGTCTTGTGATAATTTTGGGAGATTATTGAAGAATGTTTCTACCATCTCTGGGAGATATTGTTGATATTTCTTGAAGATAAACTTTGGGGAGATTAAAGTTAAAGATCAACCAAAAGAGGAAGATTGTAATCAGATTGAGCTTAAAGGGGAGATTTAAAGTTCTTCAATGCAACTAAAGGGGGAGATTGATTTGTTAAATCTTTTTGTGATGATCTTGAATCCAAAGGGGGAGATTGTTAGATCAGAAATATGTTGGATACAAGATCATGAAGACTAGAGTTTAAAGGTACAAGAAGTCAAAGCTGGAAAGTCAACTCTCATGGAAAGTCAAAGTTTATGTGTTAATAAAGTCAAAGTTAACTTGTATTTTGTTTTGTTTCCTTGTAATTAGTTGTAGGTATAAATAGTTTTATTTGATGTTTAATAGATAGATGGTTAGAAGTCTTGGATACGATTCACAGAGAGAGTTTGTAGAGAGAGAAAGAGATTTTTAGTGAAAGAAAAGTTGTAAATGATTGATTCTTGAATTGAATTTGATAAACAGGTTTGTAAATCTTGTTTGTTTTGATTTGTTTTGTGATTTGAATCTTGAAACAGGGACACACAGGTGATTTTATACTTCGGTAATCATGCAGGATAAGGTCTCATGTGATTATCTGCGCTTAAATTGGGTTCGATTTGGTGGGTTGCTCGTTGGTCTGTCATCATGATATATGTTCATGGTGTACCGTCTTAGTTGGTTCCGCGATCAAAGGAAATCCTTGTGGTCCGTTTGTTAGAAATGTAAGAGCAGGAATAATAGTCCTCTGTTGGTGTCAACCTTAATACGACAATACTTATGGACTAAAATGTCGGACGAAATGTTGGGAACTGAAGAATTCATCAAGTATGGTTAATGCTGCTAGTGTTAATTAATACTGCTAGAAGACATAAAGGTTAATACTGCTAGTAGTTAGTACTGCTTAGTAGTTAATGCTGCTAGAAGGAAGTTAATGCTGCTGAAGATTAATGCTGCTTATATGATGAAGATTCGTATGAAAGGATATACATGGAAGCTTAGAGATATATACATGGAAGATATACTGAAGATATTTTATTGTAATTATCTTTGTATTCAGTATATATTGTATAGTTTAGAATAATTAAGTAATAGTTAGTTTTTCATTCTAGAGAAAATCAACCTCAAGGCATAGATCCTAATTCTAGAGAAGTAGAATTCGTATTGGTGAGCCTGTTCATCAATATTGAGGTTGAGTGAGTAATCTTGTAACTTCAAAGCATTAAATACAAGTTTACAGTTTGTTCTTCATATTTTCTGTATTGATTTACTGTTTGATTGAATGTCAAAGTGTTATTCCGCAAACTTCTTTGATATTGTTTCTGAGAATTAATTCTTGTTAAGAATTCGATCCTGACAAGTGGTATCAGAGCTAAACACTCTCAAAAACAGTTATTCATCATGGAAAATCTTACAGAATCAAGCAGTACTTTGGTCTCAAAAGTTCCAATGCTCAGATCCAATGAATTTGACATGTGGAAGATCAGAATCAAGCAATATATTCTCCTCACAGATTACTCTATGTGGGACATCATTGAGAATGGCCCATCTGATGCAGGAAAGATTGGTGAAGATGGCAAAAGAACCCCTCCAAAGACAGATGCAGACAGGAAGACAAGGCAGATAGAGATGAAAGCCTTGAGCACACTGCTCTTGGCCATTCCAAATGAGTATCAACACCAATTCTGCAATTGTACTGATGCACAGATGCTCTGGAATTCTCTAGAGAAGAGATTCTCAGGTACCAAAAGTACCAAGAGAAATCAAAAGGCAATCTTAAAGCAACAGTATGAAAACTTCATCTCAACTAAGAATGAGTCCATGACTCAAACTTTTGACAGGTTTAATAAACTAATTGGTGAACTAGCTACTATGGGAGTACAAATTGATCAAGATGATGTGAACAGAAAGTTCCTAAGGTCCCTTGGAGATGAATGGACCATGTACACTGTGTCATTCAGACAGAATGATCAGTTGGAAGAAAAAGAACTTGATGATCTGTATAATGATCTTAGAGTATTTGAAGCTGAGGTGGAGGCAAAGAAGAAGCCTTCTGGATATGTTCATAATGCTGCACTCCTATCAGCATCAATTGATTCTACTGCTAACCCTGAATCAGTTAATGCTGCTAATGGATCAAATCTAGATAAAGGCACTGATTATGTGTTTGAAGCTCTTCTTTCTAATCATGGAAATTCCTCTTTGATCAATGATGACTTAGAACAACTTCATCCTGATGATCTGGAAGAGATGGATATTAAATGGCAGATGGCCATGCTCTCCATGAGGGTTAAGAAGTTTATAAAAAGGACTGGGAGAAACAACTTCTCCCAAAGAAGAGAAGATGGAGCAGGGTTTGATAAATCAAAGGTGGAATGCTACAAATGCCATCTGAAGGGACATTTTGCTAGAGAATGCAGAAGGGACAATCACCAACAAACTCAATCTGGAAGCTTCAATAACAACAGAAACTCTGCTCAAGCCCTTGTCTCTCAACAAGGAATGGGGTTTGATTGGAGTGATCAAGCAGAAGAAGCTATTCAGAATCAAGCTCTTATGGCTAAAGTATCTGATCTCCCATCTGAGGTAAGTTCTAATCTCTGTTCTAAAACTTGCATAGACACTGTTAAAAGGTACAGGGATCACAATCAGAAGATGAGTGATGACCTTAAGAGATTAGAAAAAGATATCAAAGACTATGTAAGGATAGTAGAGAGATTTGAAGATCAGATCAAAGGTTTTCAAGCCAATGAACTCCAACACTCATATGACACCAATTACTGGCAGTGGGAGAAAAAGGATTTAGAACTTAAACTGACCAAATCTAAAGAGGAGAGTGAAAAACTGAAAGAGGAGTTAACCAAGGTTAAGCTTGATGTAGAAAAGTTTTCCAATGCTTCTAAAGCAATGGACTCTTTACTACAAAATCAGATTCATGATAAGCTGAGAAGAGGAATTGGGTATAATGCCACACCTCCACCATATAACAACAATTACATTCCTCCTACTTCAGACCTATTAGACACCAAAGATAGGAAGGACTTGCCTGAGGGAGCCACTGAAATAGATCCCTTAGATGAGGTAATTGTTGAGGATAAGACTGAGAAAGAAGTTGGCAAGAGTAAGGAGAACAAGGTGAGTGGTGAGATTTCTATAGAAAACAACATTATCACCAATGAGGATTGTGGAAGAGCTTGGATCAAATCCAATGAGGATTGTGGAAGAGGAAAAGTCTGGTAAGGTCCATTATAAACAGACCACAGTTGTGAATCCAGGTCCTTGCAAACAGTGTGCATGTAAGAAAAGTGAGCACCAAAAACAGGACAAAAAGAGGGGAAATCAAAGAAACTGGAATAATCAATGGGCACATAAACAAGGGGTTGATCTGAGTAAAATCAATAGACCAAAACCTTGTTTTATCTGTGGCAAATTGAATCATCTTGCAAAATTCTGTTATTTCAATCCTATGAACCAAAGAATGAATTTCCAAAGATCCATGCAAAAACCCTTTGGTTATAAGAAAATTGAAAAGAACCATGTGGCTAAGGAAACTGTTAAAACTAAAAGCCACATGAAGAAAAAGTATTCTGTTAAAGAAAGTGTCAATATGTGGATTCCTAAAAGCACTAAAACTGTTAGTACTGCTACCACAAATAGTGCTGCTGACAATGATAGTGCTGCTAGAAGTAATACTACTGCTAACAATGTTAATGCTGCTAACAAGGTTAGTACTGCTAAACCTGTTAGTACTGCTACACCTATTAGTACTGCTAACTCTGTTAGTACTTCTAAGGTTAGTACTGCTTCTAGTGTTGATTCTGCTAAGCCAATCATATTGACAAAGTACTCTAATAAAGAGTGCTCTGAGTTTAAAAACCTCATTAAAAAGGAATGTAAATACTTTGATGAGAAAGGTAGACCCAAGATCACTTTGGCTTGGGTCCCCAATCATACTAATTGATTTATTTAATGTGCAGGGCAACCAACAGCTCAAGGGAAAGAGCATATGGCATGTTGATAGTGGTTGCTCTAGGCACATGACTGGCAACATGTCATGCCTTCAGGATTTCAAGCAAATTAATGGAGGACATGTTGCATTTGGAGACAATCTTACTGGTGGTAAGATAAGTGGAAAAGGTAATGTCACCAAAGGTAAGATGACATTTGAGGATGTCTACTATGTTGATCAATTAAAGTACAACCTGTTAAGTGTATCACAGGTTTGTGACAAACAACATAGTATATTATTTACTAACACTGAGTGTATGATTCTTGCTCCAGGGTTCAAGGTAGTTGATGAAAGCATGATACTACTTAGAACTCCAAGAAAGGACAATGTTTACTGTCTTGATTTGGACAATGTTGATAGTGATTCATCTTTAAATTGTCTTGTTTCAAAAGCTTCTGTAGATGAATCCTCCCTTTGGCACAGAAGGATGTGTCACATGAATTTCAAGACTATGAACAATCTTGTTAAAAATAACCTTGTAAGAGGTTTACCTTCAAAAGTCTTTTCATGTGATGATCATTGTGTTGCTTGTCTTAAAGGCAAACAACACAAAACTTCTCATAAGACCAAAGAGTTAAATTCTGTTTCTTCTTGTCTCCAGTTATTGCATATGGATCTGTTTGGTCCTACAAATGTTATGAGTATAGGCAAGAAATCTTACTGCTTGGTTATTGTTGATGATTACTCCAGATTTACTTGGGTATATTTTCTAAGGACTAAGGATGAAACAAGTGGTCTTATCAAATCCTTTATTCTAAGAATTGAAAACAAAACTAATCAAAGAGTAAAAGTCATTAGATCAGATAATGGAACTGAGTTTAAAAATCATGATCTAAACACCTTTTGTGATGAGAAAGGTATTGAGAGACAATATAGTGCTCCTAGGACTCCTCAACAGAATGGTGTTGCTGAAAGGAGAAATAGGACACTAATAGAGGCTGCTAGATCTCTGTTGGCTGATTCAAAATTGCCAATTACCTTCTGGGCTGAAGCAGTTAATACTGCTTGTTATGTCCAAAACAGAGTTCTAGTGGTAAAGCAAAAGAACAAGACCCCATATGAGCTTTTAAATCAAAGAAAACCTTTTATTGGTTTCTTCAAACCTTTTGGGTGTCCTTGTACAATTCTAAATACCAAATCTCACTTAGGTAAGTTTGATAGCAAAGCAGATGATGGATTTCTTGTTGGATATTCATCTCAGAGTAAGGCCTACAGAGTTTTTAACTCTTCTTCTAGAATAATTGAAGAAAGTGACAATGTCAAATGCAATGAGAACACACCAAATCCTGTTGGGTCTGGACCTCAGTGGCTATTTGACATTGATTCACTAACTAACTCTTTTGGTTTCAGTAATGAGTATACAGGAACAGGTAGTGGAGAATCAGAGATCACACAAGTTCAAGAAAGTGTATCTAAATCTGTGATTTTTCCCATACCCACAGTAAATTCAGTTGAAGACTGTGAAAAGGAATCATTTTCTGAATCAAGTCAGAGTGAAGAAGACACTAGAGATGAGGAGACTCAAGAAAACAATGAAGTAGCATCTGAAAATACTTCAGTTGAGTTGCATGAATCTAATCTTGAGGCTGGATTAAATGAAGAACCTAGTCACAACACCAGAGTTCAGAAGAATCATCCTCCACAGTTGATAATAGGAGATATCTCTTCTCCTATGATGACTAGACATCAAAGCAGACTTCAGGAAATGCAAGATCAACAGCATACAGTGCTTTCTTGTTTTCTATCACAGCTTGAGCCTAAAAAGGCTCATGATGCTATGAAAGAATCCAGCTGGATAGAAGCAATGCAAGAGGAACTGTTACAGTTCAAGCTACAAGATGTGTGGGATCTAGTAGACCTTCCTAAAGGTCACAGAGCAATTGGCACAATATGGATCTTCAGAAACAAGAGAGATGAAAGAGGTATTGTTATAAGAAACAAAGCAAGGCTGGTAGCTCAAGGCTACACTCAAGAAGAGGGTATAGATTATGAAGAAGTTTTTGCACCTGTAGCTAGGATAGAAGCAATCAGACTATTCCTAGCCTATGCTTCTTACATGAACTTCAAAGTCTATCAAATGGATGTAAAAAGTGCTTTTCTCTATGGCTCAATTGAAGAAGAAGTATATGTCTGTCAACCACCAGGGTTTGAAAACCCAAGCTATCCAGACAGGGTATACAAATTAAAGAAAGCACTTTATGGACTACATCAAGCTCCAAGAGCATGGTATGACACTCTGTCATCCTATCTCTTGGAAAATGACTTTGAAAGAGGAGTCATTGATAAGACTCTTTTTATCAAAAGAAAGAAGAAAGATATCTTGCTGGTCCAAATCTATGTTGATGACATTATTTTTGGTTCTACAAGAAACAACATGTGCAAGGAGTTTGAGGATTTAATGCATCAAAGGTTCAAAATGAGTTCCATGGGGGAACTTACTTTCTTCCTTGGCCTCCAAGTTCAACAGAAGTCAGATGGTATTTTCATCTGTCAATCCAAGTATGTGCAGGATATTCTAACCAAGTTTGGTTTCTCAGAATCAAAACCTGCCAGCATACCTATGGAAACACACAAGCAGATCACAGCAGATCTTGAGGGGGAGGATATGGATGTGCATCATTATAGATCCATGATTGGCTCTCTCATGTATCTCACAACTTCAAGGCCAGATATAATGTTTCCAGTCTGTGTATGTGCAAGATTCCAAGTTAGGCCAAAGCAATCTCACTTTCAAGCTGTTAAGAGGATATTCAGATATCTCAAAGGGCAACCCAGATTGGGACTTTGGTATCCTCATGACTCACCTTTTGACCTAATAGCATACTCAGACAGTGATCTAGGTGGGGCAAACTTGGACAGAAAATCTACTTCTGGAGGATGTCAGTTTTTGGGTGCTAGACTTGTCTCATGGCAGTGCAAGAAACAAACCACAGTATCCACATCTACAACAGAGGCAGAGTACATAGCAGCTGCAAGTTGCTGTTCTCAAGTCTTATGGATTCAGAATCAAATGTTGGATTATGGGGTAACCTTTGTACACACTCCAATCTTTATTGACAACAACAGTGCTATTAGCATTGTAAATAATCCAATTAAGCACTCAAAAACAAAGCACATTGAAATCAGGTATCACTTTATAAGAGATTGTAATGAAAAGAAACTTATTCAAGTTGTCAAAGTTCACACTGATAATCAGTTTGTTGATTTATTCACTAAAGCTTTTGATGTGGGTAGATTCACTTTCTTGGTAACAAGTGTGGGAATGATAACCTCTGAATAATCTTCTTCTCAAAAAGTGGTTTTATACCTGTATTTTGTTATTCTTGGTGTTACTAATCTTCTTTTTCAGGACATGCATAGCAGTTCTTAGTGATTAGCAAGCTTAAAAGGAGTAAGTACAGTTAATACTGCTAGTAGTTAATACTTCTAGCCGTTAATACTGCTCGTGGTTAATACTGCTTTCAGTTAATACTGCTAGTAGTTAATACTGCTTTCAGTTAATACTGCTAGTAGTTAATACTGCTTTCAGTTAATACTGCTAGTAGTTAATACTGCTTTCAGTTACTACTGCTAGTAGTTAATACTGCTTTCAGTTAATACTGCTAGTAGTTAATACTGCTTTCAGTTACTACTGCTAGTAGTTAATACTGCTTTCAGTTAATACTGCTAGTAGTTAATACTGCTAGTTAGTTAATACTGCTCGCAGTTACTACTGCTAGTAGTTAATACTGCTAGTTAGTTAATACTGCTCGCAGTTAATACTGCTAGTAGTTAATACTGCTAGTTAGTTACTACTGCTCGCAGTTAATACTGCTTGTAGTTAATACTGCTATAGGATAATACTGCTTCTATTCCGAATACTATAAATACTCTTTGCCCGCCTAAAAGCTTATAACGACTCTTTGCATACTATTCACCTGCGCTCTAAACCCTTTCTCTCTCAAAGTTCAAAGTTTTCAGGCAAGAATCTTCAAGGTCTATGGAATCCATGGCGTTCATTGACGAGCACAATGAAATCGCAATGCTCCAAAAGCCAAAACAAGCAGATGGCTTTCATCAGATAGTCGACTTTCTGAAGACTAGCCACATTGCCCATGCTCTCACCATGTCTCCAACTATCTACATTGAGCACCAAAGGCAATTCTGGGCACATGCCACCATTGTTACTGAGGATGGTGTGCGAATGATCAAGACGACAGTATGTGGCAATCCATTGACAGTTACTGAAGAGATAGTTCGCATCAGTCTACGTCTAGACGATGCCTCTGGTATAACTTCTATCCCTAATGATGAACTGTTTTCTACTCTGACAAGAATGGGGTATGGAGGCCCATTGGGTATTTTTAAGTTCTCAAAAGCTAAATTTTCACCCCAATGGCGTTTTCTTGTTCATACCTTGATGCACTGCATTTCTAAAAAGACTACTGGATGGAGTGAGTTCAGCAGTACCATTGCTTATGCTTTGGTCTGTTTGGCCACTGCCAGAAGGTACAATTTTTCACAAATGATTTTCAATGATGTTGTCTCAAACATGGGAAACAAAAAGAGCTTTTATATGTATCCCAGGTTTGTTCAAGTAGTTATCAACCATGAATTGACGGATATTCCTCATTCTGATGGAATTTATGTACCAAAACCCCCCAAAGGCAAGGTTTTCTCAAATATGAGAAGATCTGCTGGGGACTCTGAAGGAGTTGACACCCCATTGTTCTCTACAATGATGGTGGTGTCCCAACCCAATGAAGGTATGGCAGCAGGGTCAAGGCCCTCATTAGATCAATCCACTGCTAGCCAAGCCCAACCTTCCCACTCTATATCTATCCCACAGTCCCTACTAAATAAGCCCACTTCTCCAATTACCCAAACTTATCAAAGAAAACAGGTAAAGAAGGCTCCTTCCCTTCTTGTACCATCACCCACTAAGCCTTTAAGCCCTCTAAGGGAGAATTCTCCCCTAGAGAATATCCAAAGGGAAACCACAAGGGTGTCTCCCAACCCAAAGGAGGTGCTCTCTGAGGAGGAGGTAGAGCATATGGGTGATGAGGCTGCCACTACTCCTGCTAGCACAGAGGAGGAAAGTGGTAACATCAATAAGACCTCCCCCATGGCAACTTTGAATGAGCAATCATTTGAAGGACCCTGGTGCCAAGAAACCACAGGGGTGGATAGTGCTTCTGCTAGGCAGAAGACATCTACTAATAAAAGATCCAATGATCCTTCAATAGGGGGTAACACTCCTGGAGAAGGTGAGGACAGATATAACTATGATGAATTGATGGAGACCATGGGAAACATCAACCAGGATGTCATCAAGCAAGGAAAAGAAATAGAGGAGATGAAGCTGATTATTCTATCTCAACAAGTTCAGATCACCAAACTGAAGAAAATGGTGACAAGATTGTTACAGAAAAGGAGAAGGAAGCAGTTTGTGCTAAAGAGGAGGACAAGTGTTGAAGATGATTTCAACAAGGGGGAGAATTCAGAGGCTGAAGCAGAAAAAGAAAGTATTTCTGAGATGGGATTTGATGTTAAGGGGGAGAAAGCTGCAGAAACAGAAACACAAGAAGTAGAAACAGATAATGTTCAAGCAGTAACAGGGCTATCTGTTGAAGAATTGGAAATAGCTGAAACCTTAGTAAAAGCAAAGAATGACACTCCTAAGGCAACTCAAAAGGCTAAGGGAGTGGTCATCAATGAAGGAGACCTTGAAAAGAAGACACAAGAAAGAAGTGAGGCAGGGTTGAAGGATACAAAGGGTAAAGCTAAGATGATTGAACCTGAACAACCTGCAAAGAAGAAAATTCAGATAGAACTGGATGAAGAAGTGGCAAAGCAGCTTCAGGCAGAAATGGAAAGGGAGGAACAACTTCAATCTGAGAAGGATAGAGAGCTTGCACTGAATATGGCCAGAAAACTAAATGAAGAGTATCAGAAGAGCATGAAAACAGCAGCTCAGGCCAAGCAAGTACAAGTAAAAAGAATGCCATTCAAAAAGCAGAAAAGACAACCCTCCAAGACCTTTTTGGCCAATCAGGAAAGAAGAAAGATGATAAACTTCCTGAAAGGTGCAATTGGTGTTAAGGGGGAGATGTTTACTCATATGGCATACTCTCAGGTTGAAGAGCTATACAGGAAGGAAATGACAAAGCTCCAAGGGGATTCCTCTCAAAGGGAAGAAGCAGAAAGAAGGATGAAAGAGAGACATGATCTCAACATCCAACAACCATTCCCTGAGAAAACCACACCTTCCAAAGAAGAAGCAGAAGAGAAGAAGGAAGAACCTGGAAATGTTGGTAGAGAAGCCAAGTCTGGAAAAAGAGTGAAAACAATTGCTCCAAAAAGGCAGTTGAAAAGGCCTAGGGTGGAAGAAACTGAAAAGGAAGCAGAACCTTCAGTCACATCCCCAACAGAGCCAGTACAGAGCCCAGAGCAGGTCACTAAGCAAACTGATGAAAGTATGGATCCGTACATGACAATAGTGGAACCTTTGAAAGCTGTTCCAATCTCTATGCAAGCTCCAGAGATCATCTTCTGGGATATTCTGAGAGACAATGGAAAGAATTTCTTCAGAATCAAGAGAGCTGATGGTTCATTTGAAGCTTATTCAACATGGGGGAAAGTCATCAGAAGTTGTTCAAGAGCTGATATGGAAGAACTATATAAAGTTGGGATGAAACTTTATGAACCTGTGTTGAAAGGTACTGAAGAGAATCTTCTCAAAGTGACATTGGAATACTTGTGCATGATGTTTGAGCCTGCAAGAGTGCACCATAGGATTAAAGATCATATGCATGAGTTCATATTCAAGAAGATTGACAAATGGATACTGTTTGAAAACTGTGGAGTATACATGATTACTATTGACAATTGTTATCATGAATACTACCTGGTGGACAAAATATATGAGCATAGCAAGGAGAAGTTAGAAGGGATGCTTAAAGCTACACTGGTTTGTACAAAGGATTCAGAAATGGCCAAGATTGTGGTGAGAAGAACTGTAAATCAAAGTTTGGGCCTAGATCCAAATTTGGGCAACTAAATGTAAGGTGTTGAAAGCATCTTGAAGAAGATCTGAAGAACTTGACTTCTTTTCCTAAAAGTCAAGTTAGGGGGAGATTGTTGGGAACTGAAGAATTCATCAAGTATGGTTAATGCTGCTAGTGTTAATTAATACTGCTAGAAGACATAAAGGTTAATACTGCTAGTAGTTAGTACTGCTTAGTAGTTAATGCTGCTAGAAGGAAGTTAATGCTGCTGAAGATTAATGCTGCTTATATGATGAAGATTCGTATGAAAGGATATACATGGAAGCTTAGAGATATACATGGAAGATATACTGAAGATATTTTATTGTAATTATCTTTGTATTCAGTATATATTGTATAGTTTAGAATAATTAAGTAATAGTTAGTTTTTCATTCTAGAGAAAATCAACCTCAAGGCATATATCCTAATTCTAGAGAAGTAGAATTCGTATTGGTGAGCCTGTTCATCAATATTGAGGTTGAGTGAGTAATCTTGTAACTTCAAAGCATTAAATACAAGTTTACAGTTTGTTCTTCATATTTTCTGTATTGATTTACTGTTTGATTGAATGTCAAAGTGTTATTCCGCAAACTTCTTTGATATTGTTTCTGAGAATTAATTCTTGTTAAGAATTCGATCCTGACACGAAATGTCCACATTCTCACTATCACCAGTTGGTATTAGGCGTCGACTTGTTTTCTTGAGGTCCATGAATCTGTGAGGGTCAGAAGAATCCTGTTTGGATCATGAGAAATGTTGACCCCTCGGTGGTAGTATGTAAAGGTGGATTAGAGGTTAGTATTTAAGTATCGACGTGTATAAGTTTTCCTGATGTGGTAAAGATCGTACTAAGGGAATGTTCTGAGGTTGGGTTTGGGACGGAGTTGAGTATTGGCCGGATATGTGTTAACCAGTTACCTGGAGAGTGCGTTAGCGCGCCTTAGAAGGACAACTTTATCAATTGTTGGGAACTGAAGATTTGTCTAAGTGATTACTACTGCCAGACTATCAAGATTACTACTGCTAGTAGAATTAATACTGCTTAAAGAGTTAGTGCTGCTACTTGAGTAGTTAGTACTGCTTGGAGAGTTAGTACTGCTAGTAGTTAGTACTGCGGAAGATTAATGCTGCTTAAGATGGTTAATACTTATGAAGAGAATTAGTGCTGCTTATAAAGGTAAAGATGCCTTGGATATAAAGACAAGCTGGAGATAAGACTGAAGATAATTGTGGGATTGATATTGAAGAATCATTTGTATTTTTGATAATTATCTTGTATTTAGTCTTGTATATATAGTATAGAAGTATTTGATAGAAAATAATAATTCATAAGTTGTTTGTTTTAGAGAGAGAATTAACCTCAAGGTTTACTACCCTAGTTATAGAGAAGTAGAATTCGTCTTGGTGAGCCTGTTCATCAAGATTGAGGTTTTGTGTGAAAGCTTGTAACTTTAATCATTCAATAAAGCTTACAAGTTGTGATTTCCACTTTACTGTTACATTGATATTTGAATATTAAAGTGTTTTTCCGCAACTTCTTTAATATTGTTTTTGAGTTTCATTATTCTTGTTAAGAATCAGATCCTGACAAGTGGATGACATCATATTTGGATCCACAAAAGATCAGATTTGTAGAGACTTTGAAGAGTTGATGCACAAGAGCTTCAAAATGAGTTCAATGGGTGAACTCTCTTTCTTTCTTGGGCTTCAAGTGAAACATCAGAAAGATGGGATTTTCATAAGTCAATCAAAGTATGTGAAAGACATCCTAGATAAGTATGGTTTATCAGACTCAAAGCCAACAAGCACACCAATGGAAACACACAAACAGATCACTGTTGATCTCGAGGGGGAGGATGTTGATGTCCATCTTTATAGATCAATGATTGGATCTCTCATGTATCTCACAGCCTCAAGACCAGATATCATGTTTCCAGTGTGTGTGTGTGCCAAATTCCAAGTCAAGCCAAAACAGTCACACCTTCAAGCAGTTAAAAGGATTTTCAGATACTTAAGAGGGCAACCTAGATTAGGTATTTGGTATCCTTATAAATCTACTTTTGACTTGATTGCATATTCATACAGTGACTTGGGTGGTGCTAATATGGATAGAAAGTCTACTTCAGGAGGATGTCAGCTTTTGGGTGCAAGACTAGTATCTTGGAAGTGTAAGAAGCAAACCACAGTATCCTTATCAACAACAGAAGCTGAGTACATTGCTGCTGCAAGTTGCTGCTCTCAGGTTCTATGGATTCAGAATCAAATGCTGGACTATGGGGTAACCTTTCTTCACACTCCAATCTTCATTGACAATAGCAGTGCTATTAGCATTGTTAACAATCCAGTCAAGCACTCCAAAACAAAGCACATTGAAATCAGGTATCACTTTATTAGAGACTGCAATGAAAAGAAGCTTATTCAAGTTGCTAAAGTTCATACTGATAACTAGTTTGCTGATCTGTTCACTAAAGCTTTTGATGTGGGTAGATTCACTTTCTTGGTCACAAGTGTGGGCATGATCAACTCTGAATGAGCTCATGTTTAAAAAGTGTTTGTATACCTGTTATTTGGTTTGGTGCTACTAATCATCTTTCTCAGGAAGTTTATTGCCTTGCTCAGACTAACACAAGATGTAACAGTGTAAGTATAGTTAATGCTGCCAGTGCAAAATTACTACTTCAAGTATGAGTTAATACTTCTAGTTAGTTAATACTGCTAGTCAGTTAATACTGCTAGTCAGTTAATACTGCTCTCAGTTAATACTGCGAGTGAGTTAGTACTGCTTTAACTGAAAATAGGGTTAATACTGCTTCTTTCCCGAATTCTATAAATACCCTCTTTGCCCGCCAAAAAGCTCACAACGACTCTTTGAATACTGTTCGTCTTCTCTCTAACTCTTTTCTCTCAAGCAACCAGTGTGTTTCAGTCAAGAATCCTCAAGCCCGATGGCATCCATGGCGTTTATTGATGAACACAATGAGATCGCAATGCTTCAAAAGCCTCAGCAGGCTGCTGGATTTCATCAAATAGTTGATTTTCTCAAGTCCAGTCATATAGCTCATGCTCTTACAGTGTCACCACAAATTTACATCGAGCACCATAAGCAATTTTGGGCGAATGCCACCGCTGTTACTGAAAACGGTGTGCAGTTTATCAAGACAAGGGTGTGTGACAAACCCTTGACAGTCTCTGAAGAGGTCATTCGCATCAGTCTATGACAAGACGATGCCTCAGGTATTTCCTCTATCTCTAATGAGGATTTGTTTTCCATTCTCACAAGAATGGGGTATGAAGGCCAACTGGGTGTTTTCAAATTTTACAAAGCTAACTTTTCTCCCCAATGACGTTTCTTTGTTAATACTCTTATGTACTGTATTTCTCGAAAAACTACTGGATGGAGTCAGTTCAGTAGTACCATTGCTTATGCTTTGGTCTGCTTGTCTACTGCCAGAAACTATAATTTCTCAAAAATGATTTTCAATGACCTTGTGCCAAACTTGGATAATAAAAAGAGTTTCTTCTTGTATCCAAGATTTGTCCAGGAAGTTATCACCTCTGAATTGACGGATATACCTCAGTTTAATGAGATATATGTACCTAAAATCCCTAAGGGCAAGGTCTTTTCAAATATGAAAAGATCTGCCAAGGACTCGGAAGGAGTTGACACCCCATTGTTCTCTACAATGATGGTGGTGTCCCACAACCAAGAAGGTATGGCATCAGGGTCAAGGCTCTCACTATACCATCCCACTGATAGCCAACCCCAACCTTCAACCACTATATCACTTCCTCAGTCTCTTGTTCTTAAGCCAAATCCTGTTATATCCAAAACTTATACCAAGAGAAAGGTACACAAGGCTCCTTCCCTTGTTGTACCTTCTACAAACCCAGAACCTCAAAGCCCTCGAATGGAGCATTCTCCATTAGAGAATATCTATAGGGAAACCACTGGGGTGTCTCCCAACCCCAAGGAGGTGCTCACTAAGGAGATGTCTGAGCATGTGGGTGAGAAGGCTGCCACTACTCCTGCTAGCACATAGGAGGCCAGTGGTAACATCACTAAGACCTTCCCCATGGCAACTTTGGGTGAGCAATCATCCAAAGGTCCCAGGTTCCAAGAAACCAAGGGGGTGGAGGGTGCTTCTGCTAGGCAGAAGACCTCTACTACTAAAAGATCCAATGATCCCTCAAAAGGGGGTAACACTCCTGGAGAAGGTGAGGACAAATATAACTACAATGAATTGATGGAAACTATGGGAAACATTAATCTAGATGTTATCAAGCAAGGATCAGATATAGAGGAAATGAAATTGGCAATTCTGTCTCAACAAGTGCAGATTACCAAATTGAAGAAACTGGTGATGAAGTTGGTCTAGAAAAAGAAAAGAAGGCAATTTGTTTTGAAGAAAAGGGAAGATGCTTTCAATAAGGGGGAGAATAAAATGAAGGGGATAAACACAGTCCCATTGGCATGGAAAATGAGTTTGAGGTGGAGTAGAATACAGAAAAATAAAGTACAGAAGCATAAAGTTCAAAAGCAGCAGAAAAGGCACAAGCAGCAGTAACAGAGTCAGCAGCAGTAACAGGGCTATCTGTTGAAGAGATAGAAATTGCAGAAACCTTGGTCAAAGCAAAGAATGATACTCCCAAAGTCACTCAAAAGGCTAAGGGAGTAATAATCAAAGAAGGAGGTTCAGAAAAGAAAGAAAAAGAGGTCAGTTTGAAGGATGCAAAGAACAAGGGAAAGGAGAAGATGGTTGAATCTGAGCAACCTTTAAAGAAAAAGAATCAGATAGAGTTAGATGAAGAAGTGGCCAAACAACTTCAAGCAGAGCTGGCAAAGGAAGAAGAAATACAATCTGCCAAAGACAGAGAACTTGCACTAGATATGGCCAAAAAGCTCAATGAAGAATATCAAAAGAATTTGAAGGATGAAGCTGCTGCCAAGATAATTACAAAGAAGGCTTCAAGGCAAAGGCTGACATTAAAGCAAAGACAAAGATAACCCTCAAAGACCTTCCTGGCCAATCAAGAAAGGAGGAAGATGATAAACTTACTGAAAGGAGCTCTTGGAGTTCCTGAAGGAATGTTTACTAACATGGCCTATGGTAGGATAGAGGAGTTGTATTCAAAGGAGATGGCAAAGCTTCAAGGGGATTCCACTCAAAGGGAAGAAGCTGAAAGGAGGATGAAAGAGAGGCATGATCTCAATATCCAACAACCATTCCCTGAGAGTGAGGAAACCACTCCTTCAAAACAAAAGGATGACGAAAAGAAGGAAGAACCTGTTGCTGTGGAAGTCAAATCTGCAAAGAGAGTGAAAACTCTAGCTTCCAAGAAACAGTTCAAAAAGCCAAGGGTTGAAGAAGCAGAAAAGGAGGCAGAACCATCTGTTGCAAGTCAAAGTGCACAACAATCAAGTCAGTCTAATGTTCATTTTGAACTTTACATGACTGTGACAGATAGTGAGCCAGTGAAGGCAGATCCCATTTCAGTCCAAGCCCCTGAAATCATCCACTGGGATATTCTTGAAGATCAAGGCAAAGAATATTTCAGAATCAAAAGAATGGGTGATCACTTTGAAGTCTACTCTACTTGGGAGAAGATAGTCAGATGTTGTTCCAGGTCAGACTTGGAAGAAATGTTTAAAGTGGGAATGAATCTGTATGGGGATGTGCTGAAGACTCCAGGGATGAACATCAAAAAACTAGCAATGGAGTATCTATGCATGATGTTCAGTCCAGATCTTGTCAAGCATGTCATCAAATTTGTATTCAAGTCTGTGGACAACTGGATGCTCATAGAAAGGTGTGGGGTGTATATCTTGACCATATATAAAAGCTTTCATGAATATTATCTGGTGGATAAGATATATGACCACAGCCTAGCTAATCTTCATTGGATGTTGAAAGCCAAATTAATTTGTCATCAAGGCTCAGAAATGGCAAGGATTGTGGTTAGCAGGATAATCAATCAAAGTCTGGGACTGGATCCAAATTTGGGCAATTGAGCTGAAGTGTTGAAAGCATCATGAAGACCACATCTGAAGAACTTGACTTCTTTTCTCTAAAAGTCAAGTTAGGGGGAGATTGTTGGGAACTGAAGATTTGTCTAAGTGATTACTACTGCCAGGATATCAAGATTACTACTGCTAGTAGAATTAATACTGCTTAAAGAGTTAGTGCTGCTACTTGAGTAGTTAGTACTGCTTGGAGAGTTAGTACTGCTAGTAGTTACTATTGCGGAAGATTAATGCTGCTGAAGATGGTTAATACTTCTGAAGAGAATTAGTGCTGCTTATAAAGGTAAAGATGCCTTGGAGATAAAGACAAGCTGGAGATAAGACTGAAGATAATTATGGGATTGATATTGAAGAATCAATTGTATTTTTGATAATTATCTTGTATTTAGTCTTGTATATATAGTATAGAAGTATTTGATAGAAAATAATAATTCATAAGTTGTTTGTTTTAGAGAGAGAATTAACCTCAAGGTTTACAACCCTAGCTCTAGAGAAGTAGAATTCATCTTGGTGAGCCTGTTCATCAAGATTGAGGTTTTGTGTGAAAGCTTGTAACTTTAATCATTCAATAAAGTTTACAAGTTGTGATTTCCACTTTACTGTTACATTGATATTTGAATATTAAAGTGTTTTTCCGCAACTTCTTTAATATTGTTTATGACTTTCATTATTCTTGTTAAGAATCAGATCCTGACATCAATGCTTAGAATGGATCAGTAGACATCTGAGAATTTTGGGAGTTTGGTGATGATCTATGGTTGGGTACGGAACCATGTAGATTCGAAGTGATTTGGCAGGTGGGAAGTTGAGGTCATAAACTACCCTGGAGGTAGTAACTGTCATTCTAAGGTTGGGAGTCGAACGTAACCTTGTGGGTAAAGGCCACTTTGGTGAGTTAAGTGTTAGCCCGATTATGAGTGTAATGTGCCTAAGTGAAGCAGTTGATGTGAGTATCAGTACAAGGGTCATGATAGTAGTGCTGGCAAATAGGATTAAGGACAAACTTTCTATGGGTAAGGTTTCATGGGAATCTAGATTTCGAGGACGAAATCATTCTAAGGTTGGGAGGATTGTAACACCCGGTTTTTCGCAAAGTTAGTCTCCGTCCATTGTTGGTAATCTCTCTGCCTTCCATCTATCTTTTTGAGTGAAATGTTGTGCTTTCAAACCTTAAGTCGACCCATGCGAGAATCTCGAGTTTTGACCCTTTTCTAGGTTCGGTACGAGTGGCGCGATTGTGACTCACGATAGTGACATTGTCACTATCGCGTGGCACAATCACTGGGGGAGTACCACCCGCGGTACAATCCCCGCGAGAGTGCCCTCGCGATAGTGACAATGTCACTATCGCGTGGCAAGGTCGCCCGCGACCCCTGTCTCCTAAATTGTCCGAATTTTCACCCAACCTTCTCATTTCTCACTTCTAATTTCCTTCCCATTCTCTCCCAAACCATTTCCTCTCTTCCCCACAAACCCTAACCTATTTTGAGGGTTTTCTCCTTAAACCACATGATTCTTCATCATCCAGTTAGTTGGGATCTTGAAGCCCAAAACCTTCATCTTCATCTTCCTCACCAAGCTTTTGGGGGTTTCATCTAACTTTTCATCATTTGAAGATTTGAAAGCTTATGGTTCGTTTTGGTGACCTACATGTGTTTTGGGTTGGTGGATTCAAGCTATTAGTTAAAGTAATCTTCTCCTTCTTCAAGTATAGAAAATTAGGGTTTTTGGGTATAAGATGAAATGTCGTGTAAATACTTGGGGAACAATTCTAAGGGTTGAATATGATTATTTGTGGTTGGAAATGTGTAGATCTAGGTTTTGGAAACTTGAGTTGAAGAGTTGGAATGGATGTCTTCGGAAAGCTTTGGGTGGGATCTATGCTTTTGGAGGCCAATGGTTGGGGATTGAAACCTAGGTTTAACTTAACCTAGCAAGGTGATTTCAAGTTGACTTGCGAAAACTATGTACATGCCAAAATGTGTATTTTGAAGTAAAAATGTGTTTTACTTAATAATTGTCAAGGTGTGAGTATTTCTGTAAATTTTCATTTTTGATAAACTTGGGTTGTGTTAATCTCTTGAGAAGCTTATATTTGGGATTTTGTATAAGTAAGGTCTATTTTATGATTTATGCAGTTTTGATGATTTTCGTACAAACGAGGTCCAATTCATGATATATGCATTTTCGGTATATTTGGTTTCATAAACCCATTTGGAAAATGATATGTCCTAAGCCGTGTCGAGTTTTGGGTAAATCACATCTTTTAAGTATATGTTTGCATAAACGCCATTTAGATGCGTTTCATCATTTGGGAAAACGTTAATTGTTGGTCAAATGGATTTTGGGCATTTTAGTTTGGTGTTCGCTTAAAAGAGTCTTGGGGACATTTCTCCGGTTTTAATGACTCGACGTAGAGTCCCATTTATGATTTACATATTAATGCACCTTGTTGCATACCGTTGTTAATTACATGCTCGAGTGCGTGAGTCATTCATGTGTAGTCATGTAATCTTAGACTGTGTTGCATTGGATCCATAGGCACGTAAGTCAGTCTTATTTGATGGTCAAGTGGGTGGTACAGGGTTGGACTCCGAGACTCATGTTTTATGACCTTGTCCTTTCAAGTGTACACTAGGAGTGTTGAGTCCGGGTTGTGCTATCATGGCGATGGTTAGTCCGCTGATGGGCGTTTTTGGGGCCTTCGCCTTGTAGGGGCAATGCCATAGTTGTATCCCCCTTGTGCCAAGCCTTTGCCGTATTCTCGTAATATTTGCTAAGGTCAGTTGTCTCTTTTGGTGTAGCTTGAAGGGAGTCGTAGGGGCACTTAGGCTTGTGTGTCGTGAAATGTCATACGATTAACGTTGTTTGAGTGGCATACTTTTGTGTTCCTCCACTCTCAACAGATACGGGTATCCCCCGTTGTTGGCCCGTAGTATTTTGGATATTTAATTGTCCATGTTTTAATATTTGGATTTCATTCTATTTTATGGTCGCGTGAGTATTAATTCGAGTTACATGTTTCCGATGACGTACCATATCTTTATGGATTGTTTTCCTCTATTTAAGGGTCGAGCATTATGCCCCACCCGTGTTTGGGTGTTTTAGGATATGAAGTGTTATCCACGTCTTCACAAATTGGGTGTCGAATTATAATCCTGTTTTGGGTGAGTTATGGGTTGCATCGTTTTATAAAGAATGTGTGTGTTTGGGAGCATTGTCTTTAAAAATGCATATTATGGGGAAAATGTGTCGTTTCCATTTTTAAAGTAAACTATTTCGAAAGATCTTGATTTGAACTGAATTCTTTTCTTTTAAAAGATATAATCATTAAGGTTAAAACTCTTGAGCTCACTAGGAGTTAAGCCTAACCTTTTTGTTTGTTGGCATGTGCATCAAGTTCCTGTCGGGGGTTTGGTTCTAGCAGTGCTTTGAGGAGTTGAGCCTTAGCTTATTGCAAGAGTAAGTAGATGGTGAAGTCTTCCGCAGGTTGGAGATAGTAACTGTTATTGGGTTTAGTAGCACCGTCCTTATCATAGATTGTATGTATAGAATGAATGTGTGTATTGATGTTAATCCTTAAATTGTGTTTGTAGACGGATCATTATTCATGTATTTAGAAAATTTTAAATTAGTTGCTATTTCCAAGATTTGAGGGTGTCATACTACCTCTGGTCCTCCCCTCTGGTCGCTGCTCTTCAGAGGTTCTAGTCCACAGAGACTCTGTGGACCCCTTAAAAGCATCTCTGAAATTTACTTTTGGACGTGTGCTTCTTGACAGCCTCAGAGGCTATGATGTGCATTTTCTGCCTCTGAACTTCTGTACGTGCACAAAGGTTCTACGCAAGCCTCTGTGCATGACAACCTCTGCGCATCTCTGATCAATCTCTAGAGACTTCTGGATTGTTACTTCTAGACAACATGAGAATATCTCTGGACAACTTCTGGACTCTGCATCATTTAGAATATGTTCATAATATGCTTTGCAAATTCCATCTCTAACTTATCTTGACAGCCTCTTGATGAAATCTCTGCACATTTTGTGATTAATAAACACAAACTGAAATCTGTATGCGGTACTTCAAATTATGAAATCAGGATGGCTCACAATCTGTTGCACTTATATACGACTGCATAATTTCGAATGGAAAGTATGATCATATAATCTGCTTATTTTGATGCTGTCCCAACTCCGTATGAACTCTGGTACCTCTGTCTAGAGCCTCTACACGTGTTTTGAACCACCTCTAATATATAACTCATTCACCAAAGCTTCTGGATAAGTTTTGGACGTATGTTCATCCTCTGCACAGTTTGGACAACCTACAGAGGCTCTGCGCGCAACAACGCGGTTCTGGACAACCTCTGTATTTTTCCACAGAGCTTCTGTGGTATTTTCTGCAAAATTCAGCTTGAAGTCTTAATCAATACGTTTCTGTTGCACTAAAATCTGGATGCACAAATTCATCTTGAAAGTCTTTTAAAATCAAATGAACAGCAACATATATTTCCAAAGTGTTGTTTATAGACTTGTGAGCCTTCAAACTCTGTCCACAATCATTCTCTGAAAACAATCTTCCATATCAACACCTATTCCGTAAAGTTCCATATCTGCAAGAACATTTACCAGTGGCATCTCGATATTTACTAGTGGTTCATGAAGTTTCTCAGATGCTAGCAGCTTCCAGAGAACACATGACAAGGCTCGTGTTTAAGCAATTCCCCGGCAGCAACCATTATGTGTTGCACTTCGCGTCTGATTTTTCAGCGACTATTGTAGTTTGCAGTTGTTGCCACCTCACTAGATAACCTCTACATGTCTCTGGATAGCAGCTTCCGAGGACAACATACCAATCTTGGCTTGCTCATTACCATCATCTACATAATCAACATCTCTAAGAACAAAAGATTATTCGACTAGCAACCTTGGTACATATTGCCAACCAAGATGACCTTGCACATAAAGGTGAACCTGTTCTCCAGTCCTGATGCTTCCAAGTGATTGACTTCCTTGAACAAAGTAATCGACATTTTCAGTGAGATTCAAGAAATTCACTTTAATGATTATTAGCACATAAGACTTTAACTCTGAATATGAAATCTTTGCTGTCATGGAATCAGATTGTGCTTCTAGCCAAAAGAAACTTGAACTCTAAAATCATTGTGCAGTAACTCTGAAAGTATTGAAGCACCATAAATCTCTGTTTTAAACCAACAACAACAAGTTATCTGTTTTGGCTCGAATTTGGATATAAACAATAGTTTTTAAATCTTTTGCTGTAAATTGAACCCAAACAACAACTCTTTTGATATTGGACTACACAATCTGCAGTTTCTGTAAACAGCAAAATAAGCCATTTTCTGCTGTGTTGTCCATAACTTTCTGCATGCTGAACTTTTTCGAAATCTGTTTCATATTCTGGATCAACATATCAAGGTTGTAACACACTGAAACATCACCAAATATCTTGAAACAGTTTGGACAGCAACTACAAACAGTTTACACAGAAACAATATCATGTTTGACAACAACAAACAATAGCAAACAACAGCAAACAACCTTCTGTCCAACAACTATAACTCGACTTCAACACAGTTTTTGACATATAAGCATCTTTATTTTGTGAAAACTCAAAACATGAAAGTTGTAAAACTGTGTCTTAGGTTTCCAAAGCATCTGGAATCATGAAAATTGGAGCGATAATGACAGAGATATGATCAAAATGCTACAGCTGTGCAAATCTGACAGCAACTTTCTGTTTTGGTATCAACTACGGACGACATATGAACCTTTTGCTGCATAATCACACAGCTTCAAATATGTTGATTTCATAAATTGTAAATCTGTACATATAAACAAGCTTTGTCTGCCAGATTCTATGACATTTGTCCATTACTTAATCTTTCGATCCTGCTATCAATTGGATGAGCTGTAAGAATCTGAACTCTTCTGAGCATAATTCATTACTTATCAAAACAGTACCAAACACATCTGAATAGACTTTCACACCACCGAATTGCTACCATCAGAATCATTTTGTTTGTTCACCATAGCATCAGTTCATTTCTATCCATATTTACACATATTGAGCTTGAAATCTGGAAGTTGTTTAAAATCTGAGCAACTTATGATTGAACTCTGGACTGAAATAATCAAAATTCTGAAAGCATAACTTCTGAACACTGCAACTTAATTTTGATTACATTTGGATAGAACTCTGATTACACAGTCTCAAAACTTTGTATTGTTTAAACTCTGAGAACAATGTTCTTCGAAATCTATACCATGGACAAATTCAGATTTGAAACGTTGAATGCACTGATGCAACTTTGTACTATTTCAGCTACTGGGTTTAAAAAAAAATCATCAACAGATGAACATAATCCTTGGAAACCAACATATATGAAGTTAGCAGACCAAAATCGATACCAACAGTAAGGAAACCAAACAATGTGAATCCCGATGACCAAAATTCATAGCACCAAATCCAATAATCAAACCGCACTGTACTGATCAACCAAATAAAACCTTATCTCACCGAATTTGGATCAACCAACATTTTCCAAGACCCAAATGAATTAGTTTTTCATTTAATCAATTATGAGCAACGAAAAATAAATAAAATCTGAATAAAACGAAAGAGAGTCCAATCTCGAATGATATCAAGGTCATATCTGAGATCAACATCCTAACTATCGAGATGTTAAAATAGCAATGGATTAAAGCACACACAAGGATGGGATCATAGATCAACCATCTACTTAGTGCTATCAAATATCAGACCAATAAATGAGAAAGATCAATAACACACACATGTAATAAAAACTGATCAGATTTAACCAAAATGAAATTAAATCCTCTCATAGGCATTTCATCAAACATGTGATGTGCACAATTCAGATTTTGTGAGAAATCAATAAAATCTAGATAAAAGATCATCCAAATCTCATCTAAATCAAAAAATGGATTTCCAATAAGCACAAAACAGTGAATAAATCACATAAATGATATTTGTGTCAAGGCACATGTGATTTAACCAATCAAAGTACCAAAACAACAAAATAATCATCTATCTTCAATTGTTGCCATTGATGACCGAACTGAAGAAAAGTATCTTCAGTTGGCTCTGATACCAATTGTTAGATCCCATTTAGGAAAAAAAAGAACTCCATATAAAAGAAGATATAAGAGAGAAATGAAAAACAATATTCATCAAAATCACATGTCATATGCTTAGATTGATTAACAATGGAGGGGAAATTGGAAGAACATACCACACTAAACATGTAGTCGACTCTCATGGAAACACCTGGTCTGTGTGTGTGAATTGTTTGTTCTCTCCAAAAACCTAATAAGAAAATGAGCCATTGGCACCTATTAATAGGGCCCATTTACAATAAAAAGGCTCAAGCCCATACAACTAATTAAAAAGCCCAAAATACAATTCTTTATAAAACATTCAATTAAATTGGGGCTAATTTAAGCTAACACATCGTATACCAATGGATCTACAGTGACCATCATGCTTCTGCTATGTTAACGGCTTGGTTAGTGGATCAACAACATTGTTGTCAGTTGACACTCTGCTTATACTAACATCGCCTCTTTCAATAATCTCTCTAATGAGATGATATCTTCTAAGAATATGTTTAGATCTTTGGTGAGATCTAGGTTCCTTGGCCTGTGATATATCTCCATTGTTGTCGTATAACAACTCTATAGGACAATCACTGCTAGGAACAACTCTAAGTTGAGAAATAAATTTCTTGATCCAAACGGCTTCCTTGGCTGCATCTGATGTTGGGATGTACTCAGCTTTCGTTGTAGAATCAACTACTTTGTTGCTTGCTTGGAACTATACCAGCTCATGTTGGATCAATAATTGTATTCAAGATTAAAGTTAAGGGTTTAAATTGCAATTGTGTTAAAGCTAATTAGAGTGTCTAATTTGTAATAAGTTAATAGTTATTAGTAGTTGGGCCCAAGCCCATTAGACATTAGGCCTAAGTATAAATAGTTTTTAGTTATTAGGTTTTTAGGTTAATCCTCATTATTATCATAATATTCATTAGAGAGGTAGCCGTATACTCTGTATTCTGTAATCGCACAAAGTACCAAGAACACACAAGGTTTAATTGTTTAATCAAGGGATCGTGGTATGTTATTCTGATTTATTATCTCTTGATCTATATTGTGTTGTGTGATTGTTATCAACTAGTGATCTGGGTTTAACAAGTGGTATCAGAGCCAAAAGAATCAAGTTTTTTTTTGGATTTTACTATTGATCGACTAGTTACTGTGTTCATCGATTGGCTTATTGTGTAAAAATCTATTCTTTGATTTAATGTGTTTTTATGCTTAAAGTTGAGTTAATTAGATGCGTTTTAGGCTGTTGAATTTCATCTCAATGTTGAATTGCACTTAGAATCATCAATTGATTGGTTTTTTAATGATTTTTGAATGTTGTGCTCTGGAAACTATCGCATATTGCCTCATTAAAACTAAAGATTGATAGTTATTTTTAAGGCATTGATTTTGTTTGGGTTTCATCTGTTGTTTGATCATGGACATATAGTACGCTTTTTACACTGTAATTTAATTGCTTGTTGAGTTTTCTGGGTTGATTATTGTTGTTCTGGGTCGAACTCAAGAACACCAATCGTTATTCATCGAGGTCCGGTTGACCCCGGTCACAGCACCCCGGGCGACCCCAGTCAGTCAACATCGGTCGAATACACCATACCGGTCGACACATCGGTCGAGATACCTGTCGAATACACCCCAGTCGCACCATCCCGGTCACACTATCTCGATCCGGTCCCGGTCTCATCACAATACCGGTCGAAGCACCTTACCGATCGAAGTCTCTGGTCGTGCAACATACCGGTCGAACTCAAGACCCCGGTTGAGGAGGACCCCGGTCAAGCAAGATACCAGTCACTTGATTTCTTTTGCACCAACAGTTACTCGCGCATATCTCCTTTCGCGCGACCCACGTCTAGCGCAAAACTTCTTTTGCGCCACCCTCCTCTCGCGCGAAACTCTTTTGCGCCACCCTCGGTTCACGCAAAACTCATTTTTGCGCGACCCGCCTCTCGCGAGAAACTCCTTTTGCGCCAACCTTTACTAGCGCAAAACTCATTTTTGCGCCACTGCTTATTCGCGCAAAGCTCCTCTGTTCCAGACTCTTTTGCGCCAGTACTTCTTTGAGATTAATACTGTTTGAGAATTCTGCATTTTATTATTTTTTGGAAATTTATTTTTCTGAAAACTTTTAAGTGTAGCTTTTATCTAATACTTGATTCTAACGATCTCATCTAGTTGATTCTCTTGGTACAGATAAGTTTGATTTCTAACCATACAGCTAAAGATGTCAAACTAGCTTCTCTCAATGGGCTCTCAGTCCAAACCTCCTGTTCTCATGGCTAATGAGTATCAGCAATGGAAGAGAAGAATGATTCAGTTTTTAAATTACAAGAACAGAAGTTACATGGATTCAATCACTAATGGTCCAGTAAATCCAGTGATCACAGTTCCTGGTAAAGCTTAAACTGAAACATCTCCGGAAATCGCTGAAAGATATGTTCCTAAACCGTATCAATACTTCACAGAAAAGGAGAGAGATTTGTACAGGATTGATGAAGAGGCTCTCATTTACTTGACGATGGCCATCCCAAATGAGATCTACAATCGAGTAGACAGTCGGAATTCTGCTAAGGAAAATTGGGATGAACTAGCAAGACAGTTTGAAGGAAGTGAAGCCTCAATTCAAGCAAAGCAGAATCTATGCATAAATGCATATGAAGGATTTCATGCACAGGAAGGAGAGTCACTGCTAGATACCTACAACAGATACAACATCATTCTCAATGACTTGCGGAGGAACATTATCTCTAAATCTGCTTCTGAGATAAATTACAAGTTCATCAAGAACCTGAATCCTGAATGGAAGAACTTTGCCATCAACCTCCAGATGTCAAAGAACATGGTTCAAGAAAACGTCACTGATATCTTCTCTACCCTTTCTTAGCATGAGGATGAGGTGAGATCTATTAATACTGAGTCCAATAATCTGAAGGATTCCGTGGCTCTCATAGCTGGCAAAGGAAAGAGTTCAGTTCCTATATCCTCTGCAAGGTCAAAGAAAAAGGTGTCTAAAGCTTTGGTTAGTGAGGTTACTGAGTCCGAATCTGATTCAAGTGATGAAGAACTGGATATTGATTCTGATCCGGATATACAGAAGTTCTCTGAGGACTTGGCTCTAATTACTCGACGATTCAAGAAGAGCTTTGGCAAGAAGAAATACTACTTAAAGCCAAAGTATGATGGATACAAGAAAGAGAAGTCTGAGATGCGATACAAGCCAAGGAATGGGAGGAGAGACGAAGGACGAGAATATAGAAGAGAAGAAAAGAGAGAGGAGAAGAAAGAAGAAAGAAAGGATGAACCGGGAAGATGCTACAACTGTGGAAAATTTGGGCACTTCTCCAGAGACTGCAAGTTCAAAAAGGTAAAGAAAGCTGAAGAAGGAAAAGTCCTGATGGCTGAAGAAGAAAATTGGTTGTTCCAAAGTTCTGATGACAAGGAGCAGACACACTTCACCCAAGTTTCCTACATGGCAAAACTGGATGGTGACGATGAAGATTCTGAGGCACATTCCGAAGATGCGAACTCTGAGGTAAGTGATAATTTTGACCTTATTGAATCTTTGATGGTCCAAATACATAATATGAAAGATGAATTTGCTTTTCTGAAAGGTAAACTAAGCTCTACACATCAAAATGTTTTGAGTTTTCGTGATGAAAAAGCTTTGCTAAAAGTTGTTGTGGAAGAAAAAGAAAAAGAAAAGGGTGGTTTAAAACCTGAGAAAGAATCTTTAAAACGAAAAATATCTGGTTTAGAAAAGGATCTTGTAAATCTCAATGCTGAAAAGGGTGAGTATAAAATTAAATTTGAAGTTTGTTTTCAAGAAAGAAATGAAGCTTTCACTAAAATCAAGCAATTGGAGGATATTAATATGAAACGAGGTCAGACTGAGCAGATATTAAATCTGTTGACCAATAAACTCCAAGCTGAAAGGTTTTATAAACTTAAACCAGGTTTGGGTGTGCCAACTAACGATGTTTTGAAAAAGGCAACGGAGCACTTAGATAATTTTGATAAATTCGGCTCCGCAATCAGACCCATTCCTAACATTCGTGCAACCTTTGTCGAAGCAACTACTTCTAAACCTTTTTACAGAGACCAAAGGTCGAGAAGAAATGGGGAAGGACAAGTTTTGTGAAACTGATTCTCAAAATTCTTTTAAATCAGTTGGTTTTAAATACAGTGATTTGAACAAAATCTATGAAACTCTAAAGATCGAATTAACTGAGTTTGATTCACTGTTTACCACATCTTCAAAAGAATCAGTCAGCAATGACACAGTTCCACCTGAGACTACATGCAAATATGATGAGTATGAATCGGATGTTGATACATCAACTATACCATCAGTCTCAAATCCCATTGCTTCTAAACCTTTACTTGCTGAAGAGGATGATAAAGAAATTGTCATCACGAATGGATCTTGTTCTAAAAATGACGAAATGGAGTTTATTGAAAACATGACCGAGGAAAAGTTTTCTGAAATGATGAATGCTTCAGATTCTGATCCTGTTTCTACTGCAAAGGAGTCAAATTCTGTGAATGATCATACATCTGAATTGATGAAGCAGATTGATATGTTGCAACAGTCTCTTGATGAGGTTGAAGATGAAAACTTTGATATCAAATTTAAACTTGAAAAATATTTGAAAGAAAATCAAGAGCTTTGCATAGAAATCAATGATTTGAAAATTACTTTGTTTAAAAATGCTTCAAATGATAAACATATGTTCAATGATCCAAACTGGAAGGTAAGAACTAATCCAGAATTTGATGCTCCTGCAAAACCTTCAGTTGGTTACTCTAATTGTTCTGAATATCCACCTAGTATTTTTGAGAAGGGTGAGATTTCAAGTAACTCTAGAAAAGAACCACCCTCTAAGATAGAGACTAACAAGGTTCCTGTTTCTGTTTCAGATATAAAAGAAAATGGAGTTGGGAGGAGTAAGAAGGATAAAGTTACTAGTTTGAATAAAAATGATAGTTTGATTTCTAGTGAATCTTGTGTTACAAATAATTGTATTTCAGATAGTGTTATTTTGAAAAGTAATTCTTTTGATGGACATGAATGTAAGATTTGTTCTGATAAATCTAAGTTTATGAATTTTGCTCGAAAGAATCTTTATTGCAAACACTGCTGGGATAATTCTTTCAAATACTACTCCACTCCTAAGTCCAAAAAGAGTAAAAGAAAAGCTAAACTAAACCTTAATTCCAATTCTAATTCTTCCACACAACCCAAAGTGTTTCGTGCTAAGGTTTCCAATCCTAGATCTAAAAAGCATTTTCAGGAATTAAATGTCAATATGGTTTGGAAATGGGTTCCAAAACCCCGTTATGAATGGAGAGTCAAAGTTAAACCTGTTGATATTCCTGAATTGCTTGAAGCTAACAACCAAGGACCCATTTTAATATGGGTACCAAAGCAAAACTAATTGTTTCTTTTGCAGGCATGTCGATTGTGGGTGATAGATTCCGGATATTCACGCCACATGACAGGATTCATGCACCTCTTGCATAACTATGTGGAGGAGCCTGCCGGAGCAGTTCGTTTTGCAAATTCTGAAGTAGAAGGACACGTCAGAGGATATGGAATGCTTGATAATGGAGTTGGGAAGATTCAAAGGGTGTTATATGTTGAAGGACTTGATCACAATCTGTTTAGCACCAGTCACTTCTGTGACATGAAATATCAAGTTCGCTTCACAACAACTCATTGCTATCTTGAAGATCCCGATGGTTACGAAGTCTTCAAAGCTGAGCGCCATGAAAATCTATACTATGTATATTTTCCATCACTGTCTGCCACACGTCCAGTATGCCTATTAGCCAAAGCATCTAAAGCACAATCGTGGACGTGGCATCGACGCTTGTCTCATCAGAATTTTAGATCAATAGCTAAGTTACAGAGACAAGGTCTGGTCAAAGGTCTACCAGAAATGAGGTTTGAGAAAGACTCACTATGCTCTGCATGTAAGATGGGAAAAATGAAGCGAAGCTCATTCAAGTCCAAAACAGAATCATCCACCTCATCTGCACAGGAACTTCTTCACATGGACCTTTGTGGCCCAATGCGAACATCGTCTATCAACGGCAAGAAATATGTTTTAGTAATGATAGATGACTATTCAAGGTGTACATGGCTCGAGTTTCTTCGCAACAAGTCAGATGCGCCAGAAGTGATTATAGCTTTTATAAAGCGCATCCAAGTACGTCTTCAATTGCCAGTCAGAACTCTTCACAGCGTCAACGACACGGAGTTCAGGAATGATACCTTGCAGAGTTATCTTATCTCTGTGGGCATTTCACATAACTTCTCTGCAGCCTACACTCCACAACAGAATGACATTGTTGAACGGAAGAACCGCACTCTTGTTGAAGCTGCTCGTACTATGCTTGCATATTCTGATCTTCCCATGTATCTTAGGGCTGAGGCAATCGCGACAGCATGCTTTACACAGAATCGTACCATCGTGGTCAAACGGTTTGATAAAACATCATATGAGTTGATCAACAATCGTAAACCTAATATCAAATTCCTTCGTGTTTTTGGTTGCAGGTGTTACATTCTACGCGAGCGTCAAGGTCTATCAAAATTTGATAGGAAAGCGGATGAAGGATATCTCGTTGGATACTCTCTGACATCCAAAGCTTATCGAATTTACATTATTCGAACCAAGACGATTGTTGAGAGCATGAATGTCTCCTTTGATGAGAATTCAACACAGACTTCTGGACACAACAGTTCAGAACTCGGACTTAAGAACAAAGCTTCTATTCACTCCAGAATAGAACCATTGTCTAAAGAATCTACTTCCTCTTACTCTAACTCTACTTCATTTGAGTTAGATTTATTGTTTATTGATGCCTTCGATGATATTTGTGCACATTTTGACAAAGGCATATCAACTTCAACAACAAGCTTGGAGGTCCCTACTATTTCTAAAGACATGTATGGACCATCCGAAGATGTCACTACATCTCCATCAGGTACAAGTAAACCGTTAGTTTATGACACTACTAATGTTGAATCTGTCTCTGCAGATAATTCTTCTGGAAATGAAGTCACGAGTACTTCAGCTGCTACTCCAGAAGCTTCAGTATCAGAAACACCAGTACAAGATGTCCCGCGTACATCTGTGGATCTACCTGCCGTGCAAGATGAATACAATGCTTCAAACATGCAACAAACAGTTGAATCTTTACCAAGCACACATCGTTGGACTAAAGATCATCCCTTGCATAACGTGATAGGTGACGTACAATCTGGTATCACGACACGGTCTGCATCAGCATATTTCTGCATGTTTTCAAGCTTCCTTAGTTCCCTAGAACCAACGAAAGCATCAGAAGCTATACGTGATCTCTTTTGGATTTCTGCTATTCAAGACGAGCTTCTGCAATTCGAACGGAACAAGGTTTAGCGCTTGATACCACTACCTGAAGGTAAAAGTGTTATTGGAACAAAGTGGGTATTCAGAAACAAGAAAGACAAGGTTGGAGTAGTTGTGAGAAACAAAGCTCGATTGGTTGCAAAAGGGTACTGTCAACAGGAAGGCATTGACTATGATGAAACATTCGCCCCTGTCGCAAGGATCGAAGCCATCAGAATCTTCTTAGCATATGCAGCGCACAAAAACATAACAGTCTATCAAATGGACGTAAAGTCAGCTTTCCTAAATGGCGTTCTGCATGAGGAGGTCTACGTGGCACAACCTGAATGTTTCATTGATCCTCATCACCCTGATCATGTCTACGTGCTAGATAAAGCACTGTATGGTCTTAAACAAGCACCACGATCCTGGTATGAAACTCTCACTAAATTTCTCTTAGCCTCTGGTTTCAAGAAAGGTACGGTTGACACCACCTTATTTCTTAAAAGGCAAGGTGAGGACTTGATTCTCATTCAGATTTATGTTGACGACATAATATTTGGGTCGACAAATCAGAAATATTGCAAGAACTTTTCTAAAATCATGGAAACAAAGTTTGAAATCTCGATGATGGGTGAGTTAAATTTCTTTCTTGGTTTACAAGTAAAGCCATTACCCGAAGGCATTTTTATTAATCAAGCTAAATATATAAAAGACATGTTAAGAAAGTTCAATATGTCAGATAGTTCAATCATGAAAACACCAATGGCTACTGGTACACTCTTAGACTCAGATCCCTCTGGGAAACCTGTAGATCAAAAGGTGTATCGTAGCATGATTGGTTCTTTACTGTATCTGACTGCTAGTCGCCTAGATATAATGTTTGCCACATGTTTTTGTGCGAGATATCAGTCTAATCCTAAAGAGTCGCACTTTATTGCTGTTAAGCGAATCCTTAGATATTTCAAAGGCACTCCTAATTTGGGCCTTTGGTATCCAAAGGATTCTCGTTTTGATCTAACTGCCTTTACAGATGCTGATCATGCAGGATGTAAGCTAGACCGGAAAAGCACCTCTGGATCGTGTCAATTTATAGGTGACAAACTTGTGAGTTGGACCTCAAAGAAACAAAACTGTGTTTCAACATCCACTGTCGAGGCTGAATTTGTAGCTGCAGCTAGCTGCTGTTCACAAGTCATCTGGATGAAGACACAGTTAAGGGACTTTGGATACAACTACAAGCGGATCACTATTTATTGTGATTCCAAGAGCGCAATCGCCATAACAGCTAATCCGGTTCAGCATTCAAAGACCAAGCATATAGATGTACGCTATCACTTCATCAAAGATCATGTAGAAAAAGGTGATATCGAAATGCACTTTGTTCAAACTGACTTCCAGTTTGCTGATCTTTTCACCAAGCCGTTGGATGAAAAGAGGTTCCAATTTCTCATCAGCAAACTTGGTATGTTGAACATGTCATCTTAGACCTTACTCATGAGTCTAGGGGGAGTATTCTGAATCTTAATCTTGTGTTTTACTTTCCAACTGTTGCTAACGAGAGAGGAATCATTTTTCACAAATGATTACCATGATTTTTGTTATATGCAGGTGTGTTCAAGTGACTATGGCTTCTAATCACGTCTGATTAGAACCCGCACTTCAGTGCTTTATTTTTTTTCTGTTTCCTGTTTCTTTAAAAAAAAATAGCTTAATTGCCAACCACCTTTAGTTTGAGGGGGAGAATTACATTGTCAAACATCTTTTGTTTTGACTTCTCCAACATTTTATTCTTCATGTTTGTATTCCTTTGTGCTTACACGTACAAAAGGCTGTTGAACAACACGTTCTTTTAGGAAAATACAAGGGATTCAGTGTGTGAGCTTAACAGAAATTCCATGGATTAACGATAACCAGTGTTTCCTACCCAGGAAGTATTCTCTGCGTGATTGAGGGGAGAGGGGTCAAATGAATTGAGTGATGGTGTGTGAATAGGTAAAATGGAAAAGAGAGATTGGTTAGAAGTGAGAATTAAAAGAAAGAGGGTGAGAGAACAGAGTAAAAGAATATCAGACTCTGCACCAAACATCTTTCTGAGTCGGGCATCCACATTAGCTGATTGGTTCACATTCTTTGGTGACCATCATTGAACAAGGCAACTAGCCCATGCCATATCTTGCATACAACCCCACCAGCTACTCATTCTTTTCTCAAAAAGAGAATGTTTCACATGTTCTGGGGACGCAACACATATGCTATTGGTTCTTCATTTGGAAGATACTAATATTGAAAAAGAAGGAAAGTTGTCTCACCTTCGAACCCTTTCTCATGCACATTGAGTCATTGTATAATTTGTTTTCTGTCAGAACGTTCATAGATAACCATGTGTTATTCGATGATTGAATGGAAGTCCTGGGGAGCCAACATCAAAACCAACTCCTTATATAGTAACTTTGTGTTACTCAGTGACTATGTGTTACTGACAGGCATTTTAACTGAGTCATTTGTTGATTCAGGGTTACCATTTTTTTATTATTTGAATCTGAAAAGATTGAAATAATCACTCTTTCCATTTGGGAAGACTGCTCTGCTCTTACTTCCACACAGGGATCCGTACATGAAGACAGTGCTAAATTGATGTCCATCCATAAAGGGGGAGATTGTTTTCATATGTTTTGATGATGGTGATTCTCACCATTCATCAAAAAGGGGAAGAATACTCAACAAGGGAGAATACAAGAATTTTTTTTGAAGTTTTGAAGTAAAGATTGCTGAAGTTTTCAAAGATGTCCAAGTGTCTGAGATTATTTGATTCATCAAAAGTCTGATTGAAGATGATCGTCAGAAGGACACTTCTTTTAAAGAAAGAGAAAGATGAAGACTGTATCTGAAGTTTTCAAGAAAATTGAAGACCCGAACCAAATTTTTTTTAATCTTGAATCCAAAGGGGGAGATTGTTGGATCAGTAATTGTATTCAAGATTAAAGTTAAGGGTTTAAATTGAAATTGTGTTAAAGCTAATTAGAGGGTCTAATTTGTAATAATTAATAGTTATTAGTAGTTGGGCCCAAGCCTATTAGACATTAGGCCTAAGTATAAATAGTTTTTAGTTATTAGGTTAATCCTCATTATTATCATAATATTCATTAGAGAGGTAGCCGTATACTCTGTATTCTGTAATCGCACAAGGTACCAAGAACACACAAGGTTTAATTGTTTAATCAAGGGATCGTGGTATGTTATTCTGATTAATTATCTCTTGATCTATATTGTGTTGTGCGATTGTAATCAACTAGTGATCTGGGTTTAACAGCTCACAGCACCACCATTAAGACAAAACACAAAACGCGACTGCGATCGAAAATCATCTTTATCCGTTTGGAAACTTGCATCAGTGTAACCCTTTACACTTAAGTCTTCTTCACCGCCATATACCAAGAATGAATCCTTTGTTCTTCTTAAGTATTTGAGGATATTCTTGACGGCAATCCAGTGACCATCACCTGGATTGGATTGGTATCTACTCGTCATGCTTAAAGCATAGGATACATTAGGTCGAGTACATATCATGGCATACATGATAGATCCAATTGCCGAAGCATATGGAATCTTACTCATTCGTTCACTCTCTTGAGATGTAGTAGGGCACTGTGTCTTAGAAAGTGATATGCCATGAGACATAAGTAAGAACCCTTTCTGGCTATCAGACATGTTGAACCGTTTCAACACTTTGTCTATATATGTACTCTGACTTAAGCCAAGTAATTTCCGCGATCTATCTCTATGGATCCGGACGCCTAATACATAGGCAACCTCACCTAAGTCTTTCATGGAAAAACAATTTCCTAACCAAGCCTTTACAGACTCAAGTATCGGAATATCATTTTCAATTAGTAGTATGTCATCTACATTCAATAAAAGAAACGATACGGTGCTCCCACTAACCTTTTTGTAGACACAAGGTTCATCTTCATTTTTTGAGAAGCCAAACTCTTTAATCGCTTCATCAAAACGATGATTCCAACTCCTTGAAGCTTGCTCCAGTCCATAAATATATCATTGCAACTTGCATACCTTATGAGATTTTTCAGGAGCGACAAATCCTTCGGGTTGTATCATATATACGTCCTCAAGTAACTTTCCGTTAAGGAAAGTTGTTTTGACATCCATTTGCCAAATCTCATAATCATTATATGCTGCAATGGCTAGTAAAATTCTAATAGACTTAATCATTGCGACTAGAGAGAAAGTTTCATCATAATCAACACCTTGAATTTATTTGAAACCTTTTACAACCAATCGTGCTTTATAGGAAATCACATTACCATCCATGTCGGTCTTTTTCTTGAATACCCATTTGCACCCTATAGGTCGTACCTCGTTGGGTGGGTCAATTAAGTTCCAAACTTGGTTTTCATACATAGAGTCCATTTCTATTCTCATAGCATCTAGCCATTTCTCAGAGTAAGTGCTTGCCATTGCATCTTAGTAACTAGTGGGCTCATCATCCATAAGCATCACTGTGATCCCAGAAATCAAGCAATCATGTTTAATCACAATCAAATGAATTAACAATCAAAAGAATAAGATGATAGAAAAAGTCACAAATGTCGTAGTCATTGATCTAACAGAGAAAGATTACAATGTGACAAGCTCCAACACAATACTTACAAAAACAAGACAAAAGATATGTTTATATAGGGTCAAACATGAACTTGACCTCTACACAAGCTACAAGAAAAAGGTCAACACAATTAAACAAAACTACATCACAAATTGACTCAAAAATCTATTCTAACATTCTCCCCCTTTTTGAGCAATTTGAAAAAAACATCAATTCATCCATCTCTTCATGCTAGTTCTTCTCAATTCCAGATATCCCTCAAACCTTCTGATTGCTTGTCTGAATCTGATTATGTCCTTGATTATATCTATGACATCTTCAGTACAAATCCTTTGCATTCTGGGCATATGATCTCTTTCAGCTAATCTTTGCTTCTCACTCTCCTCATACTTGTCCTCTAGCTTTTTCAAAACATCTTTCAGAGTTCCATCATAATACTTAGCAACTTCAGCTGCTCTCATAAATCTCTTCTCTTTTTTAAAATCATTCTTGTTAGGACTGAAAGTCCTGTGTGTTGAAAGTTGTATAAAGCATTTATAAGGGTTTAAATTGTAATTCTTGGAATGTTATTTGTAATTGGGCCCAAAGCCCATTAGCCCATGCGTGCCATATATAAGGCATGTTTAGTTTCATTATTCAGTTTAGTCTCATTCATAATTCTTCTACTCAATAGGTTTACTTTTCCTCATAACATATTCTCTCTGTAAACCTAATCCTTTATTGAATATTAATCATATGACTAGAAGTTGTGGCACATTGATTGTTCTTCATTGATTACTGTTCATGATTGAACTGTAACTGGGATCTACAATTGGTATCAGAGCAAAGAGACAAAAGTTTTTGATCCAATAAGGTTTGTCTAAAACCCTTTAATCGCTTATTTGATTATATTATGTGTTTACATGAATATCTGAGTTCATCGATTTCTGCAAAATTAAAGTTTGTTGCTTTTTCAGTTTATTGATTTTTGCATATTTCGATTGCTAAGTTCGACCAAAATTTTTCTGGGTTGTCATCTGTGGTTTTCATCTGTGGAGTCGATTAATTGGGTATACACTGGTTGATTTATGGAATACTTTCTGGTCTGATCAAAATCTGGAATTAATTGATTGAGTCGATCTTGATATTCTATCGATTTTCAGTATCGATTTTTTTTGAGTTCGGTCCATCAATTGGGATCAATTCGGTCGATTGGATTAATTGGATTTCTTATTGATTTTCTGATTGAAATTTTTTTTCTGGAAAAACAAGTGAGTCTGGTCGAATTTTTGTTGAGTAAGGTGCTTAAGTTCAGTCGATTACCTTCACAGTCTATTAACTTGCTTAATCGATTTTTGGGTTCCATGTGCTTATCGTTCTTCAGAAAATCATCAAATATGAGTTAAAGTTATTCAAAATTGGTGTGATTTAGGAATCGATTGTTTTGTTTAATCTGTTAATCGTAATTATCTGTTATCGATTTGATCTGGTTAAACTGCTTATTCGAAATGAAAAGTGTTATCTGTTATCGACCGGACCATCGAATGATCCCTTGACTGGACCTCAGCGACCGGACCCTTTGTTGACCGGACTCTGGACCGGTGCCCTTGACCGGTGCCTTGCGACCGGTGCCTTGTTGACCGGTGCGGTGCGACCGGTTCCTTGATTGACCGGTACCTTGCGACCGGTTCCTTCTTGACCGGTGCCTTGCGATCGGTTCCTTGTTCGACTGGGTCCGACCAGTTCGACCGGGTCCGACCGCGTCGTTGTTCGACCGGGTCGTTGTTCGACCGGGTTCTTGCTCGAACGGGTCCTTGTTATTTTTTATTTTATTTTATTTATTATTTTTGGATCAATTTCTTTGTCTCACAATCGCTACAGTGCATTTAAGATTTAAAAAGTTAAGATGAATTCGAGAGACGCTCTAGCCATTGGTTTAGATCAACAACCCCCGGTGCTCTATCAGAGAGAATATCCGCAATGGCATGATCGCTTCATGAAGGCACCATTGCTGTTCAAAGGAAAATATGAAGAGTGGAAAGTTAATTTTTTGACTTTTATGGATGAACATGAGTTGGGTTACTATATCAGATTATCATTGACTGAAGGAGAGATGCAATCCCAAATTCCACAGAAGCTTCTTCTAAGGAACTGGAGAAAAGACAAAGGGCCAATAATATAGCTCGAAATTTTATGACAAATAGTATTTCTTGTGAACTTCTTCGTGACATTTTTTTGTGAAATTTCTGGTCAAATAAATACTTACAAAATGACAGGAAAAAAGTTGTGGGATTGTACTGAATGGTTGATGTTAGGGCCAAAGGTTTTATTAAAAGGAAGAGAATTGGAAGCTGAGAACTCTGAGCTAAAAGGAAAGATTTCTAATTTGGAAGCTAAAACTCAGCAAACAGTCTCTGTTGAAAGATATGAGGAAAAGATCTCTGATCTGAAAGATGCAAATGCTGATCTTCAAAAGCGAATATCTGATTTGGAGCAACAACATGCAAAACACAAATATGATTTTGAGACTAAAAAGAAATCATTTGCACAGAAATTCTCAGAGCTGTCTAAGAAGAGTTGTGAAGAGAAGAAGATAGTTGAGCTTAAATGTATCAAGCTTTCTCAACAAATTTCTAATTTTGAGAAAGTGATTATCTTAGAAAGAGAAAAGTTTGACAAGGAAAAGAAGGCCATTGAACAAAAGAATGTTGGATTCTTTAAGGAAATATCTGGTCAAAGAAAGGATGCTGAGAAGGGATTTGAAGAAGAAAGAAGCATGTTTGAGGCTGAGATCAAAAAGCTTACTGAGAAGCTATCTGAACTATCTGAAAGTGTGCTGAAAGAGAAGAAAACGAAGTCTGAATGCGAGACGAAAATTGACCTTCTTGTCAAAGAGAGAGACAGATTTGCTTCAAAGATTAAAGAGCTTGAACAGACAGCATCAAGTTCAAATCAGAAAACTGTTTCTTCACAAAGGTCAGTTAAATCAGTTAATCAGATTCGTAGTACTAACATTTTCTATGATAGAAATATAGATGGTTCAGGTACATATCAAAGAAGAAGAAGATATAAAGAAAAAGAATTGGTCTGGAGAAAGAAACCAGTTGAAGAAGAGAAGAAATATGGGAAGAAAGATGAGCTGAAAGGAAAGAAATCATGTGTACATACACACAAAGCCAAAAAGAACAATGCGTGTAAAGGTAAACCTGATCATATCTACTCGAGATATCAATTAATTAGGTTGTCAGGTAAAAAATACTATTGTTCTTGTTGCCGTACACATGATCCTATTCACAAGACTAGTCATCATTACTGGTACGGTTCTTATTCCATTACTCCCATTCGAACTGCAATCAACATTCATGGACCCAAATACCAGTGGGTACCAAAGCCTAAAATTGATTATGTGTTGCAGGCACCTACTATCAAGGGGGAGTAGAAGAACTAAGGCTTCTAAGTAAATCAGCTTAGAACCCGTACTTCAACGGAGTTTGACTTCTAGACAAAACAGACTAGGACTCGTACCTCAAAGAACTATGGATTTTGAACAAAACAGTTCAAAACCCGGACTTAAGTGTCAAGATTATGGTTTCTGATTATAACAGATCATGACCCGTTCTTCAGTGTTCAGATAAGGATATTTTGTAAATATCCAGGGGAGCTTATCTGACCTAAATCATTTTATCATGATTTGAGGGGGAGCCTAAAGGTAAATATCTTCTGATCTACATCTCTGATTGTTTGAAAGAAGAACAACTTTGAAACATGAAAAACGTTTTTTGAAATGTTCAAACCACTTCTGGTTCTCAAAAGATTTTATGAATTTAGAAGTATGTTTTTAAATGTTTTTCAATTTTTGAGCATTAATGTTTAACTGGCCGTGTGTTTCCAAAGATAATGTTGGGTCTGAATGTGTTAAGGATGGATACTACTGCTTAACATATAACTACTACTAGTAGAATTAATACTGCTTGAAGAGTTAGTGATGCTACTTGAATAGTTAGTACTGCTTGGAAAGTTAGTACTGCTAGTAGTTAGTACTGCTGAATATTACTACTGCAAGTGAGGAGTTAATATTGCTAATGAGTTAATGCTGCTTTTGAAGATAAAGATGGAATGATTGCTTGGAACGAAAGAATAGGAGTTGGAGATAATGCTGAAGATAATTATGGATTGGATTTTGAAGAATAATATTTCCTTTGTAATTATCTTGTAATCAGTTTTGTATATATAGTCTAGAAAATTGTAGATTATAGTACGAGTTGTTTTTTTAGAGAATTAACCTCAAGACTAGTATTGATCCTTTCTATAGAGAAGTATAGAACGTCTGTTGAGTCTTGTTCAATAGATTGAGGTTGTGTTTGTAATCATTAAGTTTTATGCAATATAAACTTATGATTTGAGTTAATATTCTGTGTTTTTGATTATTTGTTAAAGTGTTATTCCGCGACTTCTTTAACATTGTTTCTGAGTTTGTATTAAATTCTTGTTTAGAATTTTCGATCTTGACAAGTGGTATCAGAGCTAGAAAATTCAGAAACCTATAATCATGGACAGTTCAAGCGAAAGCGTTTTGGTATCAAAGGTTCCCATGCTCAAACCTAATGAGTTTGACATGTGGAAGATCAGAATCAAGCAGTACATTCTTCTCACAGACTTCTCAATGTGGGACATCATTGAGAATGGTCCCTCTGATGGAGGAAAGATGGATGCAGATGGCAAGAGACCTCCACCAAAGACTGATGGAGAGAGGAAGATGAGGCAGACAAACAGGAAAGCCTTGAGCACTCTGCTTTTGGCTATTCATAATGAGTACCAACATCAATTCTGCAACTGTTCTGATGCACAAATTCTATGGAATGCACTGGAGAAAAGATTTTCTGGTACCAAAAGTACCAAGAGAAATCAGAAGGCCATCCTGAAGAAGCAGTATGAAAACTTCATGTCTACAAAGAATGAGTCCATGACTCGAACTTTTGATAGATTTAATAAGTTAATTGGTGAATTGGCTACTGTTGGTGTTCAGATAGATCAAGATGATGTAAACAGAAAATTTTTAAGATCTCTTGGTGATGAATAAACTATGTACACTGTCTCCTTCATACATAATGACCAATTGGAGGACAAGGAACTAGATGACCTCTATAATTACCTTAGGGTGTTTGAAGCAGAGGTAGAAGCAAAGAAGAGGCCCTCTGGATACTCATACAATGCTGCTCTTTTATCATCCTCTACTGATTCTGCTGCTAATACAGAATCAGTTAGTGTTGCCTATGGATCAAAGCAAGATGGATCTAATGACTCAGTCTTAGAAGCTTTTCTAGCCAGTTATGTTAATTCCACTCAAATTAATGATGTTTTAGAACAGATAAATGCTGATGATCTGGAATAGATGGATATCAAGTGGCAGATGGCTATGCTCACAATGAGAGTAAAAAGATTCATCAAAAGGACTGGAAAGAACAACTTTGCTCAAAAAAGAGAAGATGGGGTTGGATTTGATAAATCCAAGGTTGAATGTTACAAGTGTCACAAGTTGGGGCACTTTGCAAGAGAATGCAGAAGTGGAATGCCTCAACAGCATACTAGCAACCATCAACCATCACAGTCCACTAGCTTAAACAACAAGAACTCTTCTCAAGCTCTTGTTTCCCAAGAAGGAATGGGATTTGATTGGAGTGACCAAGCAGAAGAAACAGTCCAGAACCAAGCTTTAATAGCTAAAGTTTCATAGTCAGCAAGCACTGATATTCCCATAGAGGTAACATCTAACCTTTTCTCTAAAACCTGTATTGAAGCTGTTAAAATATACAGGAATCACAATCAGAGCATGTGTGATGACCTTAAAAGGTTAGAGAGAGATATAAGAGAGTATGTTTTGATTGTTGAGAGGTTTGAAGAACAAATTAAGTCATACCAGGCTAATGAACTTCAACACTCTTATGATACCAACTACTGGAAGTGGGAGAAGAATCAGTTAGAGACTGAACTAGAGAAGGCCAAAACAGAATGTGAGAAAATCAAGAGTGAGTTTGAGAAAGCCAAACTTGATATTGAGAAATATTCCAATGCCTCTAAAGCAATGGACTCACTTCTAAAAACTCAAGTTCATGACAAGCTGAGAAGAGGTATAGGTTATAACACCACCCCTTCACCATACAACAATAACTATCCCTCCCACCTCAGATCTCTTAGAAAAACAGGACGAGAAGGAATTAACTGAAGGAGCCACTGAAGTAGATCCTTTAGACAAAGTAGTGGTTGAGGCGGATTCTGAAGAAGAGGACTCTGGGAGTAAAAATGAGAAAGACCACAAAGTTATTCCCTTAGAAAACCACATACTGACAAATGAAAAGGGGGGTAAACCTTTTGTCAAGAGTGAGAAAGTGAAGTCTGGGGAAGAGAATGTTAAGAATGAAAAAGCTGAGACCTCTAAGATAGGGAAAGGGAAAGGTACAGGGAGTCCATTACATGCAAACCACTGTTGTTAATCCCTGTACTTGTACACAGAATCAACCACAACAACATGATAAAACAAGGGGAAATCAAAGAAACATAAATAATCAGTGGGCTTTAAAACAAGGAATTGATCTGAGAAAAATTAACAGACCAAAGCCGTGTTTTATCTGTGGTAAGTTAAATCATCTAGCCAAACACTGTTATTTCAATCCTATTAACCAAAGGATCACTTTTCAAAGAAATATACAAAATCCTGTTGGTTATAGGAAGCAAATAAAGAATCATGTGGCTGAGAATATGAGAAGGGCACCTATAAAATCTCATGCTCAGAATAAGTTTGCTAATTCAAAGAAAAACTCCAAATAAGCCAAGGAGTAACTTACAGAAAAAGAAAGCAAACAACTTTGTCCAGATTTGGGTTCCAAAAGTAAAGAAATCTGTTAGTACTGCTACTGCAAATAGTACTGCTGACAAGAATAATGCTGCTGCAAGCAATACTACTGCTAACCTAGTTAGTACTGCTAACAAAGTTAGTACTGCTAACCCAATTAGTACTGCTAATGATGTTAGTGTTGCTAACAAAGTTAGTACTGCCAATCAAGTTAGTACTGCTTCCAGTGAAAGGCCCATTATTCTAACAAAGTATTCAAGCAATAAGATTCCTCAGTTTGATAATCTCATCAAGTCTGAATATGAATATGTTGATGAGAATGGGAAACCCAAGACCACTTTGGCTTGGGTTCCTATTAAAAACTAACTGCTTTATTATATGTGCAGGGCACCCAACAGCTCAAGGGAAGGAGCATTTGACATGTTGATAGTGGTTGTTCCAGGCACATGACAGGTAACATGACCTGCCTTCAAAACTTCAAACGAATTGATCGAGGACATGTTGCTTTTGGTGATAATCCAACAGGTGGAAAGATAAGTGGAAAAGGTAATGTGTCAAAAGGTAAGATGATCTTTGAGGATGTATACTATGTTGAGCAATTGAGATACAACCTCTTAAGTGTATCACAGGTCTGTGACAAGAAACATAGCATATTATTCATTGATACTGAATGTATTATCCTTGCTCCAGGGTTGAAGGTAGTTAATGAAAGCATGATACTACTTAGAACTCCTAGAAAGGACAATGTTTATTGCTTAGACTTGGAGAGTGTAGTTTCTGATTCATCTCTAAATTGTTTATTTTCAAAAGCTTCGTTGGATTAATCATCTCTTTGGCAGAGAAGGATGTGTCACATGAACTTTAAAACAATGAACAAACTTGTGAAAAACAACCTTGTAAGAGGTTTGCCACAAAAGGTATTCTCATGTGATGATCATTGTGTTGCATGTCTTAAAGGCAAATAGCACAAAACTTCTCATAAGTCCAAAGAGATAAATACAATCTCTTCACCTCTTATTTTACTGCATATGGATCTGTTTGGTCCTACAAATGTGATGAGTATTGTTAAGAAATCCTACTGCTTGGTTATTGTTGATGTTTTCTCTAGATTCACTTGGGTCTATTTTCTGAGGACTAAGGATGAGACATGTGGACTGATCAAATCCTTTGTTCTTAGAGTTGAAAACCAAACTAATCTAAGAGTTAAAATCATCAGGTCTGATAATGGAACTGAATTTAAAAATAATGACCTAAACAACTTCTGTGAGGAAAAAGGCATTGAGAGACAATACAATGCTCCTAGGACTCCTCAACAGAATGGTGTTGCTGAAAGGAGAAATATGACTCTGATAGAAGCTGCTAGATTTCTGTTGGCAGATTCAAAACTTCCAATCACTTTTTGGGCAGAAGCAGTTAATACTGCCTGCTATGTTCAAAACAGAGTTCTAGTAGTAAAATCTCAAGACAAGACACCTTATGAGCTTTTTAAAAAGAAGAAACCTTTTATTGGATTTTTCAAACCATTTAGGTGTCCTTGCACAATTCTCAATACCAAAACTCACCTAGGAAAGTTTGATAGCAAAGCTGAGGATGGGTTTCTTATTGGTTATTCATCTCAAAGTAAGGCTTACAGAGTTTTCAACACCTCTTATAGGATTATTGAGGAAAGTGACAATGTCAAATGCAATGAGAACACACCAAATCAACTTGGTTCAGGTCCTGATTGGCTATTTGACATTGATTCACTGACTAATTCTTTGGGTTTCAGTAATGAGCATAATGCAGTAACAGGGACAGAAAAGGTACAAGTACAAAGACAAGAGTTTGTGCTGTTCCCAACACCCACTGCTGATCCTGTTGAATTCTGTGATCAAGATAAGAAAGATACTTCAGATTCAATGGACATTGAACCAGCTCAGAATGAAGAGGACAGAGGTGAAAAGGAAGATCAACCCTCATATTTAGGAATCAAAGGTCCTGAGATTGCATGTTTGGAAGAAGATGACACAGATGATGATAACTCTTCAGTTTTTGGTGGCAGCACTCCTAAAAAGAATGACTCTAATCTGGAAACAGATATTAATGAAGAGGTTGTTCATCAAACAAGAGTTCAGAAAAATCATCATCCTCAATTGGTGATTGGTGATATCAACTCACCTATAATCACAAGGAATCAAAGTAAGTTGGGAGGATTGAAAGATATACAATCAGGTTTACTTTCTTGCTTTCTATCTCAGGTTGAACCCAAAAAGGCATATGATGCAATGAAGGATCCAAGCTGGATAGAAGTAATGCAAGAGGAGCTACTGCAGTTTGTGTTGCAGGATGTATGGGATCTGGTGGATCTTCCAAAAGGACGCAGAGCAATTGGCACAAGATGGATCTTCAGGAACAAGAAAGATGAGAGAGGAATAGTAATAAAGAACAAGGCCAGATTAGTGGCACAAGGGTATACTCAAGAAGAAGGAATTGATTATGCAGAGGTATTTGCACCAGTGGCTAGGATTGAGGCAATCAGGCTATTTTTAGCCTATGCTTCTTTCATGAAGTTCAAGGTCTACCAGATGGATGTAAAGAGTGATTTTCTGTATGGGAGAATTGAAGAAGAAGTATATGTCTGTCAGCCTCCAGGGTTTGAAAATTCAAATTATCCTGACAGAGTATACAAATTGAATAAGGCACTCTATGGGCTACATCAAGCACCAAGGGCATGGTATGACACTTTGTTTACCTATCTCTTGGAAAATGGTTTTCAAAGAGGAATCATAGACAAGACTCTGTTCATTCAGAGGAAGAAGAAGCACATCCTAATAGTGCAGATCTATGTGGATGATATTATCTTTGGATCCACAAAAGATCAAATGTGCAGAGATTTTGAAGATTTGATGCACAAGAGATTCAAGATGAGTTCTATAGGTGAACTTACCTTCTTCCTTAGGTTACAAGTTAAGCAGAAGAAAGATGGGATATTCATAAGCCAATCCAAGTATGTGCAGGACATTCTTACTAAGTTTGGATTATCAGATTCAAAGCCTGCAAGCACACCCATGGAGACACACAAACAAATCACTGCAGATCTTGAGGGGGAGGATGTGGATGTTCATCATTATTGATCCATGATTGGCTCCCTCATGTATCTCACTGCTTCAAGACCAGATATCATGTTTCCTGTTTGTATGTGTGCAAGATTAAAAGTAAGGCCTAAACAGTCACACTTTCAAGCTCTCAAGAGGATATTCAGATATCTCAAAGGCCAACCTAGATTGGGTCTTTGGTATCCTCATGACTCACCATTTGACCCACTTGCTTATGCAGACAGTGACTTGGGTGGTGCAAATTTGGATAGAAAGTTAACTTTAGGGGGATGTCAGTTTTTGGGTGCAAGACTAGTGTCATGGCAGTGCAAGAAACAAACCACAGTATCCACCTCTACAACAGAAGCAGAGTATATAGCTACTGCAAGCTGCTATTCTCAAGTACTCTGGATTTAGAATCAAATGTTGGACTACGGTATGACTTTTCTTCACACTCCAATCTTCATAGACAATAACAGTGCTATTTGCATTGTTAATAACCCAGTCAAGCACTCCAAAACAAAGGATATTGAAATCAGGTACCGTTTTATCAGAGACTGTAATGAAAAAAAGCTAATTCAGGTTGTGAAAGTCCATACAAGTAACCAATTTGCTGATATATTCCCCAAAGCTTTTGATGTGGGTAGATTCACATTCTTGGTCACAAGTGTAGGAATGATAAACACTGTATAAGCCTCCTTTGATATGCTTTATGTACCATTTCTGTATAGACTCCTTCCTGTCTACTTTATCATATTGTATTGTGCATGGTGCTGCTAACCTTGTGTGATTAAGTGTTTCAGATTGCTTAAACTGAATACTTAGTACTTCTAGTTAAGTTAATATTGCTCTCTATATTACTCATGTTGACAGTTCAAATATGGTTAAGTATGGTTACTACTGCTAGGTAGTTTATACTGCCAGTGCAAAGTTACCACTGCTTGCCTTATTTCTACTGCTAATCAGTGTTACTACTGCCAGTCTGTGTTAATACTGCTAGTCGGTGTTAGTACTGCCAGTACGTGTTACTACTGCTAATATGAGTTAATAGTGCGAGTTGGTTAATACTGCTAGGGTACTTAGTACTGCTTCTAACTAAAACCCTCCACCTATAAATACCCTATGTGACTGCCAAAATACAAACGGCTCTTTGAACTTCCATTGCTTCTCTTTCTCTCTCTCTCTCTCTCGATTTCTTGCGTATCAGTGTAAACCCTAGTGGTGATTCAAACCCTAGAATCAATCAGAACGATGGCAGGACTACAATTCTATGCTGCAAAAACCCAAACAGGCTGAAGGTTTTCATCAGATTGTGGATTTTCTAAAATCCTCACACATCGCCCACGCATTAACTGTCAATCCCACAATCTATGTGGAACATCGAAGACAGTTCTGGGCCAATGCTGCTATTCAAACTCAATATGGCACTCAAGTCATCAAAACAAGGGTTTGTGATAAACCTCTAACCATCTCAGAAGGCTGTATTCGCATTCATCTACGACTAGATGATGCCTCAGGTATAACCTCTTTACCTAAGGAAGATCTCTTCCATGCTCTTAATCGAATGGGGTATGAAGGTCCCACAGAGGTATTCAAGTTCTTCAAGAACAAATTTTCACCTCAGTGGAGATTCTTTGTTCATACCCTACAACACTGCATTTCACGAAAAACAACTGGATGGAGTGAGTTTAGCAGTACCTTAGCTTATGCTTTGGTGTGCTTAGCGACCTCTAGAAAGTTTAATTTTGCTCAAATGATTTTCAATGATTTAATGTCAAACTTAGATACCAATTCAAAAAGCTTTTATATGTATCCAAGGTTTGTACAAGAAGTACTTGATAAGGAATTGACGGATTTACCTACCTTTGAAGAAGGTATATGTACCAAAACTCCCAAAGGGGAAGGTGTTCTCAAATATGAAGAGGCCTAGTAAGGACTTCTCAGGTAGAGACACTCCATTGTTCTCTACAATGATGGGTGTGTCTCATTCCCATGGTGAGGCATCAGGGTCACAGCCCACATCTGACCACCCAACTGATGACCTACCCACACCACTCATTTCTATCAATATCCCTCAGATTCCTATTGACAAGACACAATCCCCCATCACCAAAACTTACACAAGGAAAAAGGTACAGAAGGTTCCTTCCCTTCTAGTACCTTCACCCCCAAATCCTAAAATCCCTCTGATCGAGCATTCTCCATCAGAGAATATCCAAAGGGAAACCACAGGGGTGTCTCCCAACCCCAAGAAGGTGCTTAATAAGGAGGTGGAAGAGCATGTGGGCAGTGAGGCTCACACTACTGACTTTGCACAAAGTGCAGGGCAGGACAGTGTGAACATCTTTAAGACCTTCCCCGCGGCAACTTTGGGTGAGCAATCATCCAAAGGTCCCAGGTGCCAAGAAACCAAAGGGGTAGCAGGTGCTTCTGCTAGGCAGAAGACCTCTACTAAAAGATCCAAGGATCCTTCAAAGGTGGTAAAAATACCTAAAGGAGGTGAGGACAGATATACGTACAATGAATTGATGGAAACCATTGCAAATGTCAACCTGGATGCCATCAAGCAGGGCTCAGAAATAGAGGAGATGAAGAAGGTTATTATATCTCAACAAACTCAGATAGTAAAGCTCAAGAAAATGGTGTTGAAACTTGTGCACCAAAAGAGAAGGAAGAAATTCATTCTAAAGAAAAGGAGAAGTGTTCATGCTGCTTTCAAAAAGGGGGAGAGTCAATAAAAAAACAGAATGAAAAGGAGAGTACAAGTGAGATGGAATTCCAGTTTGAGGGGGAGACTGGTGCTGATAAAGAAGAGAAAGTTGGTTCAAAAACAGAAACTTTTGAGAATGTAGCAGATATTGCAAAAGCAGCAGTAACTGAGGCTGCAGCAGTAACAAATGAACCTGAAGTAGAAACAGAATTGTCCAGAGAGGAAATTGAAATTGCAGAAACCCTTGTGAAAGCTAAGAATGACACACCCAAAGCCACTCAAAAGGCTAAGGGAGTAATGATCAAAGAAGGAGGATTAGAGAAGAAAATAAAAGAGATTAGTGTTAAGGATGCAAAGAAGAAGGGAAAGGAGAAGATGGTTGAGTCTGAGCAACCATTGAAGAAGAAGAAACAGATTGAGTTGGATGAAGAAGTGGCCAAAAAGCTTCAAGAAGAGTTGGAAAAGGAGGAAGAAATTCAATCTGCCAAAGACAGAGAGCTTGCATTGGATATGGCTAAAAAGATAAATGAAGAATATCAAAGGAGTTTAAAGCTTGTTGTTGTTAAGAAAGTATCAAAGAGAGATACAGTGCAAAGGCAAAGAAAGCCCTCAAAAACATTTTTGGCTAATCAAGAGAGAAGGAAAATGATAAACTTCCTAAAAGGAGCTCTTGGAGTTCCTAAAGGAATGTTTACCAACATGCCTTATGGTAGGACAGAGGAGCTGTATACGAAGGAGATGGCCAATCTGAAAGGGGACTCCACTCAAAGGGTAGAGGCCGAAAGGAAGATGAAAGAGAGGCATGACCTCAACATACAACAGCCTTTCCCTGACAGTGAATAAGGCACTGCTAACAAAGACAAGGAAGAGGTGAAACAAGAAGAGACATTAGCCCAAAAGATTGGTGATATTAAAAGAAAGAAGTCCATTGCTACCAAACCAAAAGCAAAGAGGACTAGAACTGAAGAAGCAGAAAAGGAAAGTGAAAGAAAGGAAGATGAATCTCCAGTAGAACAAAAGCAGAATTAATGTCATACAAGTCAATCAAGACAAACTGATGTGGAATTTGAGTTGTAGATGACAGTATCTGATAAAGAACCTATGAAGGTTGATCCTATTTCAGTGAATGCTCCTGAAATCATTCATTGGGATATTTTTAAAGATCAATGCAAAGAATACTTCAGGATCAAAAGATTGGGAGATCACTATGAAGTGTATGCTACATGGGGTAAAATTATCAGAAGCTGCTTCAGATCTGATTTGGAAGAAATGCACAAAGTTGGGATGAGCTTGTATGGTAAAGTGTTGGAAGAAGCTGGAATGAGTCTAATCAAGTTAGCCATGGAGTACTTATGCATGATGTTTGATCCTAGCAAAGTTAAACATGTTGTCTGAGATCTGCATCTGGAGAATAAATTCCAAATAATAGACAATTGGATGCTATTTGAAAGGTGTGGAGTCTATGTCATCCCTATTGACAAATCTTATCAAGAGTACTACCTGGTGGATAGAATTTATGATCACAACAAAGACAAATTGCAAGGTATGTTGAATGCTAGGTTGGTGTGTTCAAAGGATTCAGAAATGGCCAAGATAGTAGTCAGAAGTATTATCAATCAGAGTTTGGGTCTGGATCCTAATCTATGCAACTGAGAAGCAGTTTTGAAAGCATCATGAAGACAACAATTTTTGCTGAAGAACTTAACTTCTCAGTTTCAAAAGTTAAGTTAGGGGGAGATTGTTGGGTCTGAATGTGCTAAGGATAGATACTACTGCTTAGCATATTACTACTGCTAGTAGAATTAATACTGCTTGAAGAGTTTGTGCTGCTACTTGAATAGTTAGTACTGCTTGGAGAGTTAGTACTGCTAGTAGTTAGTACTGCGGAAGATTACTACTGCAAGTGAGGAGTTAATATTGCAAGTATGGTTAGTACTGCCAGAGATAAAGTTAATACTGCTAATGAGTTAATATTGTTTCTGAAGATAAAGATGGAATGATTGCTTGGAACGAAAGAATAGGAGTTGGAGATAATGTTGAAGATAATTATGGACTGGATTTTGAAGAATAATATTTCCTTTGTAATTATCTTGTAATCAGTTTTGTATATATAGTCTAGAAAATTGTAGATTATAGTACGAGTTGTTTTTTTTAGAGAATTAACCTCAAGACTAGTATTGATCCTTTCTATAGAGAAGTATAGAACGTCTGTTGAGTCTTGTTCAACAGATTGAGGTTGTGTTTGTAATCATTAAGTTTTATGCAATTTAAACTTATGATTTGAGTTCATATTCTGTGTTTTTGAATATTTGTTAAAGTGTTATTCCACGACTTCTTTAACATTGTTTCAGAGTTTGTATTAAATTCTTGTTTAGAATTTTCGATCTTTGACAGATAAATACTTGTGTATTATCTTTTCAATATACTGTCAAGTATTCATACACACCGGTTCAATACTTCATTTGAAATTGTTATTACCATGTCTCATAACGAACAAATTTTTCGATGGTAATACTCCCATTTGCTTTCAAATATTGTTGAGCATCAATCATCATTTCCAAATTTGTGCTTTCATTGCTAAATTGTTTATATTTGTTCATATAAACAAAATATCCAGTTCTTTGATACCCTAACCATTTTATTTGATCTGATTGATACATTGTCAGATTCTCAAAACAATTCTCTTGATTTCATTTCATTCATTCAATATCTTTTTATAATTATTGTTTTGAGAAATCTTCAAAGTTCAATTGTTCAAATCTCATGAGCATACATTTTGACAATGTTATCATACATTTTGTACTTAATTGTTCAGTTAAACTGTTGAGCAACTATTATTTTTAGGACTTACATGAGATTTATGTGAGAAATTAAACAGAACTTCCATGGATTCACGTTAACCAATGTTTCCTACCCCGGAAGTTATCCTTGAGTGATTGAGGGGTGAGGGGTCTTAAATCAAAGAGTGGGGGAGATAACTCATCCGGATGAGTTTTTCTCATTATGTTGAGTGGTAAAATGTAAATGAGAGTTTGGTTAGAAGTGAGCTTTAATGACAAAAACAAAGAGGGTGTGAGAACAGAGTTAAAAGAATATGAAAACTCTGGACCAAACACTTTCTGAGTCGGGCAACCACATATACTGATTGGTTCACATTCATTGGTGACCATCATTGAAACAGGCAGTGAGCCCATGACAACTCTTGTTTTTACGTCACCAACCACTCGTTTCTTTCTTAACAAATGAATGTTTCATTTTATTTGGGGACGCAACATATCTGCTATCTAGTCTTCAATCGGAAGATTTAGATATTGAAAAAGAAGGAAAGTTGCCCCACCTTCGCACCTTTTCATGTTGATTGAGTCCGTGTAATATCTATTGTTGTCTCAACAGTTTACACATTTTGAGTCTAAGAAAGCTAAGTAGCTTCAATCATTCTACACTTGCACGTACACACAAGGAATGAGTTTTCTTGTCATAACATTCATAGAAACTTCCAAAGTACATCCGTTGTACAAAGTGGCTCCGTGCTACTTACAGGCATACTAACTGTATCATTTGTTGATTCAGGTTTACAGTTCCTATTATATCTGAATTTGAAAAGATTCGGATATATACATTTCATGAATTGACGGATACTCAGATCAAAGGGCGGAGAATGTCAAATTATCATAAAGGTGAGATTGTTATTTCATCACAAAGGAGGAGATCAAAGAATGTGTTGAAATTGACGAGTTTTGATGATCATGATGTTCACAATCATCAAAAATGGGGAGAAATTTACAAAGTACAATTTCAAAGTCAAATCTTAAATCTGAGGGTGAAAAGCCTTTGGATTCAAAGATTGCAGCAGGAAATAATTTATTGGTTCTTCTATCCCGTATCATGTGGTGTCTGCTACAAGTTTGTACCTCCTACGAGCATATTGGTTCTATAAGTTCTTGAGCTGAAAGTGTATTCAACTCGCGGTTCAAAGACAAATTCTTTTTTATTAAACTGAAGATGCACCGTGAAAAGTCACGTAACTCGCACATTATCTTTCCTGTGTGCTGATCCGTTGTGTTGAGTTTCTACAGTTGAAAGTTGCTTGATAGTGCGTTCAGTCGAGGCTACTGTACATTGAATCTGGTTACAAAGTTGAAATTATGAAGACCAAGAGCTTTATTCAATGGGGAGGTTGGAAAGACATGAAGACATGCATCACCAAAGTTCTTCAAAGATTCAAGAGGGAAAGAAGATCAATACCTGAAGCTTTCAAGAAGATAAATGCCTTATTCAACTTTAGGGGGAGATTGTTAGGACTGAAAGTCCTGTGTGTTGAAAGTTGTATAAAGCATTCATAAGGGTTTAAATTGTAATTCTTGGAATGTTATTTGTAATTGGGCCCAAAGCCCATTAGCCCATGCATGCCATATATAAGGCATGTTTAGTTTCATTATTCAGTTTAGTCTCATTAATAATTCTTCTAATCAATAGGTTTACTTTTGCTTATCAGATATTCTCTCTGTAAACCTAATCATTTATTGAATATTAATCATATAACTAGAAGTTGGGGCACATTGATTATTCTTCATTGATTATTGTTCGTGATTGCACTGTAACTGGGATCTACCATTCTCATACACAACACCAAGTTATGGCTCTCTTAGTACTGTGTAGAGTGGAATCTCTTCAAGTAGAGGATGAGTCATGTCAGGTGCAAGCAAATTAACCCTCCTCTGGTTAGTTTCAATACCTAGCTGAAAATCATACAGATAAGTATGATAGATATGCCTTCGGATAAATCTCTTGATGCAATCTAAAGCAAATACAATATCAGGATGTCTGATGGTTCTACTTCTGAAGTCATGATACATAAACTCAATATCCCAAAAGTTTATGTTGGCAAAATCAGCTTCACTAAAAGAATGAGTAGACAAGTTCTTCCTCTGAACTTCAAACTATGGATACCATATGCTATTATACTTCATCATGGTAACAATACATCACTTGCTCTCTCACTTTGTATGAAGTATCTATAACCACCTCTAGCATGTATGTTCATTGGACCACATTCATCACTATGTATGATTCCCAATACATCACTTGCTCTCTCACTTTGTCCAACAAAAGGAGACTTTGTCATCTTTCCAATTAAACAAGCTTCACACGTCCCATATCATTCAAAATCTAATTTGTTTAATAATCCATCTTTATGGAGATTGGAAATGCGAGTTTCGTTTATATGGCCAAGACGACAATGCCAGAGATAGGTTAAATTTGAACTATTTGATTTGGACACCCTTTTATATATGTTATAAATCGGATTATCCATATTAAGAACATAAAGACCATTAATCAAACTTGCATCACCATAATATATATTACCAAAAGAGAATGAACAACATTTATTCCCAATATTAAAGGTAAAACCTTTCTTGTCTAAACAAGATACAGAAATCAAATTTCTAGAAACAGATGGTACGCAATAACAGTCATCAAGGTCTAATAATAATCCGGTCGGTAAAGTTAAAAAAATATATCCTACGCCTATAGTAGCAACCTTTGCCCCATTTCCAACACGCAGATCAACTTCACCTTTGCTCAACCTTCTAGTCCTTTTTAGTTCCTGCACGTTTCTACAAATATGAGAACCACATCCAGTATCTAATACCCATGATGTACAAGAAGTAGAAAGATTAGCTTCTATCATATAGATACCTGAAATGGAAGTTACACTTCCTTTCTTTTTTTCCTGAAGGTAGAGAGGACAATTCCTCTTCCAATGCCCGGGTTTATTGCAATGAAAGCACTCACCTTCCTTAGGTACAGTTACCTTGGGTTTCTTAATGACTCCTTTTGGCTTCAAAGATTTAGAAGTGGGTTTGGCAATGGACTTTCCTTTGCTTTTCCCTCTCTTATCCTTACGGACCATCAAAATGGTGGACTTGTTCTTTGCAAGCTCTTGCTCGGCTGTTCGTAACATATTGAGCAATTCTGGAAGGGATTTGTCAAAGTTATTGATGTTGTAGGTTATCACGAATTGACTGTAGATATTTGGCAACAATTGCAAAACTACATCAATGGCCAACTCCTTTCGTAAAGAAAAACCTAGTCCTTCAAGACGCTCAATATGCCTAATCATTTTAAGCATATGAGTGCCAACAGGACTACCTTCGGACATTCTACAACGGAATAGTTCTTTGGATGTATCGTACCTCTCATGTCTAGCTTGCTCTTGGAATAGCAATTTTAGGTGTTCGATCATATCGAAAGTCCCCATGTTTTCATGTTGCTTCTGAAGCTCAGGTTCCATGGTTATTAGCATTATACATGAGGCGTCCAAAGCATCTTCATCATGTTTTTTAAAAGTGTCCCTTTCAGTTCTAGGAGCACTAGAATTAGGTTCTTCAGGGATTTGTTGCTCCAAGACATACAGTTTCTTTTCACCTTTCAGGAAAATTCTCAAATTAAGATACCAATTGATGAAATTTGTTCCATTTAGTTTTTCTTTATCGAGAATCAATCGCAAAGTGTTTTTGTTTCCGTTGTTGGTTTCTGCCATTGGTAATCTACAATAGAGAAGCAAAATTCTTAGTGTCATGAAATTTTATTGTTTAATAAGGACTTTCATCAAACAAGCTCCCACTATTTTAATCAAAACAACAACCCTCTTTTATTGTTTCGGAAAACGTCATAAGCTTTCTAGCGGGCCAAGATCCATATTCTCATTATCGATCAATTTAACTTTAGCTAACTGATCAACCAATAATGTTTTAGGTAAGAAACAACATTGCTAATTACATCTCTATGTAACTCTTGGATATTTAGGTAAATAACTTTTTTTTGAATTCATCATATGAATGTTCCCAACACATGCCTCCAAATCCCCAATCCTATTAGGCTTAATTTGGTTTAGTCCGACCCAAAATGGCTTCTAGGAATCCTATGCTTACCTTATCTTACTAAGATTAAACAGAGTACCAAGCTTTCGCATGATCCCACCCTCGATGATCAAAGTCTTGACAAGTGCCATGTTTGGAAGACATCTTAAACTTAATATTTTGGTGAGGGATTTTAGTTAGTATGATTTTTACCATTCTTTCTTTTGTACTAGATCGTTTCCTCATAGTTTGATTTAACCGGAATCCAGATTGGAGGAGGATCACGAGGATTACTTAAATACCTTCCTTTCCTTGGCGATTAAGGCTTTTGTGACAAAACCGGTTGAAAACTAATTATGATGTACTAAGACCTTATCACTCAAGATCGACAGTCCACTTTATATCTTATATAAATACCAAATTTTGTTTTATCAAAACTCATTTTAATTTGTAAAACTCATTTTAGTTATATATTTTGAAATCATATTTTGTTTTAATATGTTGTAACAAGTATCACATACATACAACCACGCATAATATATCACAATATATATATATATATATATATAAAACGTAAAATAAAGCGTAAAAATAAATGTGACATGGTTATAGCCCCCCCTATGCGATATTCATAGAGCCATGTATGAATATCATTATATAAAATAAACTCTTATGGTTCTAAGTCTTCTCATATTCATCACTTCATAACACCTTGTTAGCGCACAGATCTATTGGATTTAAGATCATCCAATCTGAAGCTCGCAATCTGAAGCTAAAGTTGGAAAGTCGACTCTTAATATTATTCTAAAGTCAGTTTGTAATAAAATGTCAAAGTTAGTTTTAGTATTTTATTATTATTCCTAAATATCTAAGTTATTAGATATTTTAGTATATTATTTAGAATTAGATATTATGTTAGTTAGTGTGTTGAGAAAGGAAGACAACAAAATCAGATTACAACACACAGACTCACGTTTACTGTTCATCAGAGAGAAAACCACTGAGAGCTTCAAAAGAGAAATCTATCAATCTTGTAATCCACGTTTGTTAATCAAACAGGTTGGTAAATCATGTAGGTGTTTATATTGATAAGAACTTGATTATATTGTGGACCGACAATTGGTATCAGAGCCTAAACAGATTCAAATCAAGTTTTAAAACAACGACTCTATGTTCTTCATTTAAAATTAATTTTTGAGTTTTAGTGGTTTATTGGAGTTGAAATCGATCAAGTTGTGATCGATTTGTGGTTTAGATCGAGTTGATGTTGTTTAATATCAATATATATCTTCAATCGATTCAAATTTTCTGATTTTGTTGCAAACTGTTTACGAGTTCGTAGACACTGTTCCATAGATCAAATCTTCAAACAGAGTTTCTTTTTGAAATCAAAAGCTTGTAAGCTGTTCTAGAAGTGTTAGTGGTCAATTTGTTAAAATTTGGGACTGCTAATCGAAGTCTCGATAGGTTTATTCTGGATTATAGTTGATTTTCGAAGTTGCAGGGACGAACTCGCGCAAAGTTCAAGTTTGCGCCAGTTCATAGCAAGGTTTGCGCCAGATTCAAAAGAAGTACTTCAAAGTTCCTCGCGCAAAGTTACTTTTGCGCTATCATTTAATCGCGCAAAGTTACTTTTGCGCTATCAGTTAATCGCGCAAAGTTACTTTTGCGCTATCAGTTACTCGCGCAAAGTTCAGGTTTGTGCCATCAACATCTCGCGCAAATCTCTGTTAGAGCATGAATTATGTTGGATACAAGATCATGAAGACTAAATCCAAAGTTCAAGCAAGTCAAAGCTGAGAAAGTCAACTCTCATTAAAAAGTCAAAGTCTTTGTAATAAAATGTCAAAGTCAAGATTTGTATTTTGTTTGTTTCCTTGTAATTATTGTAGGTATAAATACCTCATTTTGTTCTTTAATTGATAGATGAGTTAGAGTTTGAGTTGAATATTCAGAGAGAGTTTTAGAGAGAGAGAGAGAGTTGTTTAGAGAGAGAGTGAGAAAAACAGTTGTAATCGTTGAATTGTGAAGTGAATCAAAACAGGTAATTGATTTTCTAAAATTTGTGGATTTTGTTGAGTTTTATGTCACGAGTTCATACGCATTGTATCATCGATCGTTTTGTATGTTGAATGTTTGTCTTTGAAATTCTTGCATTGTAACATGTTCTAATATTGAAATCGAGCATCTCTACAAAGTTTCAAGTCAATTGGACAAGGTTTGGATCGAAATCTGTGAGAAAAGATAAAATTTTGGTCGATATACGTGTTGGTCCCGAAGGTGCTTAACAAGTTTGTAAAAAGGGGGGGGGGGGTTGAATACAAACACAGAAATTAAAGTTTAATAAATTGTTTATTGATAAATCAAAATACAATTTACAAGTTTGTTGCGGAATAAGATTAAGACAGACTCAATCTAAACAAACTTAAGAAACACTAAGATGGTTGCACAAGAAATTCAGAGAATGGGGGATTTTTAGAGAGATAGAAAACAAGGGTTTCTATTTTGGAGTTCAAGGATTGAGCACCCCTTCAGATGAAGGAGTGAGCTTCCTATTTATACCCTATGCATTAAATGCATGGCAGGGTACTTTACACGTGGCATTCATAGATTGGCTTTGGTAGTCTCACTTTTGGAGACATGCTTTTGGCCACTTTATGAACAGTGTAGTTGACAGAGTTGGTGTACGATTTGTGGCAGAGACTTGTCCGTTCTGACACATCGTACTGGTTGTGCAAGGTAAGACAAAAGAAAACTTGAGGCATAAGCTTTGTGATCGTTGATCGCTGAGTATCTCTTCTTCCAGAGATAAAGAAGTTCAGCTATCGCTGAAGCTTTTCCTCAGGCTTCTTCGCGTAAGTAGATTTGTCTGGTCTTCGCTGATATCCGCATCAGGTCACTAGTAGACTTATCTATTGTTCATGGCTTCGTCTTCGATTCAGCTATGAACTATGTTGACGCGAGACTTGTCTTCAGGGATTACGTTAACTGTGTTACATAGGAAACTATCAGTGATAACTGAACAGACTCAGTTTGATCGCTGAAAGTGAAACACATACATATTAAATGTTTACAGAAAGGTCATCAGCGATAACTGAACAGACTCAGTCTGATCGTTGATGATGAAACACTAATACATATAATAACGTAATTTTCACTAAGTATAAAAGAGGGTCGTTATCAAATCACTGAGAGAGTTTGGATCAACAATCTCCCCCTATTTGATAATGACAAAGTAACAAAAGAAAATTACTTTATGATTCAAAATATAGGAATAAAAAGGACTCATAGAATGCATGTCCCAATTACTATTTTGAGGGATCTTTTACAGTACTGATAGGGTTAAGTACATCACTGCAATTTTCATTTAATTCAGGGATAGAATTACAAGATATGAAAATCATAAGTACAAGTGACTAACTAACTACTGTAAGTATAACTAACAGATTGCAGATAAGAAAACTAATCTATCAGCTATAAGAAGATTTGGGAGGATTGATCATATACTCAGGTATTTCTTCTCCTTTCTGTCTTCGTTCCAAAGATTCTTGACTGATAATTTCTTTAATTTTTTCAGCAGCAGGGAAGAAGTCACACCATAAGCATAAGAGATCCTTGAGATGATTCAGAGGACAGATAGGAATCTCAGAGATTCTTTGAAATCTGAGTTCCTCATCATCATCTCTGAAGAATATTCCATAAGGCTTGTCGATTACTTGACCATCTTGGAAGGGACCACCAGGAGGCATAGATAAGTCCAGAACTGAAAGATCAGGAGGAGGACCGAACAGTGCATCTCTTGAAAATTTGATAGAAGTTTCATTCCTGATGATGGCGACATCTTCAGAGGAGGAGGACCCAATTTTTCTCTTGAGTTTCAAAGATTTGGGAGGAAGAGGAGATGGCAGCTTTAGTACAGAAACGACTCTATTTATGAGGGCTTCAAGGAGTCCTTCAACGTAGCCTCTGTATGTAGATTTGGATTTCTTCAGCGCATCCCAGAACTCTAACCATTCCGTAAATCCGAAGCTTTCAAGTTTTGATACGTACATTGCTTTTTGGGTTCCATCCTCTCTGGTAATCTCCATGGTCACTGAGAGTTGATCTTTCTTCTTGCGACCAGAGATAGTCACGACTGATATTGGAAGAAGATCAGAACGATAATCCATCTTTTGTTTGCACCATTCGATAGACTTATCGTTGATCTCTTGTTCTTTGAAGCGTTCCTCTTCAATTTCTTTCAGTAGTGCTGCTTGAACTTCCACAGGTTTGCTTTTTAGCTTTTTGTCCCTAACTTGAGAGGATTGAATCTTTAAAGCGAGTTGGGCATCTCGTTTGCATTCAGCGATCAGCTTATCAGCTTTGGCAGATTCTTCTCTTTCAGCTTCAGTAAGGAAGTCGAGCTCTGTGGATATTTGAAGAGGGATTTTCAGCCGTTGACTTTCTAGTTGAGCGATCATTTCAACTCTTTTCTTCACCACTTCCTCTGACCAATGAGATGGTCGAGAGGGCCTTCCTGGATGGACCAGGGAATCTTCTTCTTCTTCATCAATCTCAGCGATAGAGATTGGGATTATTTCTTCAGCGATAGCCGCTGGTATTATTTGTAGTTCAGAACCCTTAAGCAGGGGTGAGAACTGTCTGGTTAGAAAAAGAAGGAAAGAAGGGATAAGTGTATTTTTAGAACGAGAGAGATAAAGGCTAGAAAGACATAGGGGTTTGGAAAGAGTAGAAAAGTGGTACAATTGAAAGACATACCTGAGAAGGATGCTCCCCCTCAGATTGTGATCCAGTCCTTAAGCATTCTTCAGCGATTGGTTGCTTGTCTTTGCTTTGCGAAGGAACACTTGAAGATGTATCACCTCTCACCCCTGTTTTGACAACCTCTTGCGAAGTTGTCCCTGATACGACGTTCGGCTTAGAGAACCACATAGATTGGTCTTCATCGTCGTCGTCGTCATCGGAGGGCTGATCCTTTTCTTGATCAACAAGATCTAGATCATCTTCCTCTTCATCGTCTTCTTCCTCATCCTCTTCAAAGAGAATGGAGTGAATCGATGAGGATTCTTTTGCCTTCTCCCCCTCAGATTGAGAGGGAGGTTCCTTAGCTTCCCCAGCAGCAATAGAGGTTTCTTCAGTTTTCTCCCCCACTTTGTCATTATCAGCGGTAGGGGATTGTTCAGCTGCTGGAGTAGCTGTTGAAGCTTTTAGCACTTGAACGTCAGCCTCCAGACGCTTAACTCGGTCTTCAACCGCAGGTATGTCGCATGTGGCATCATGAATGAATTCCACAGCGATGTTGAGGTTGGTACGATCATCTTCAGTGAAGGAGGGAGGCAGCGCTGGAGCTGGTTCATTCACTTTCTGTAGAACTTGCTGAAGAAGGGACGTGCAGAGGTCAACCTTGGAAGAGAGACCCTGAACTTCAGCTGTAAGAGACTCAAATCGTCCTTGAAAGAGTCGAGAGGACTCTCTGAGTTGGACGACTTGTTCTTCAAGAGCTGAAAGTTGAGAGTTCTCAGCTTTAGATGAGCAAGTGGCGGTCAACTTCTTCAGCTCCTCACCAGCCTGATTGACGGCGTTGGTGGTTTCATTGATGGTGTTGGTGAGAGCATCCACCTTTTCTCCTAGACTGTTGACATGCGTGTCAACAGTCGCCAAGCTAGGACCTGAAAATAATGTTAGTTCAGATATGGGCTTATTTGGAGAGGGGGGGAGAGAAGTGTTTAGGAGTATAGGTGTACCTGACGTATCAAACATTTTGTAGAACTGCATAGATTCCTCAAAAGTTTGATGCTCAGGTCCTATAGGGAAAGAAGAGGTGGCAGGTTCAGAGACCAAATGAGGAGAGAAGGGAAGAGTTTTGGGGATAGAAGTAGGGATGGGGTTAATCTCAGGGAATGAGATAGTAGGTGGGGTTACTGATGATGTGACAGCTAGTGAGATCGCTGACACGGCAGTATGAGTGACTGCTGAAGTTGTGGAGGAAAGACCCACAAAAGCATCTAAGGTAGCTTGTAGAGAAGCTCCCTCAGGTATAGTACTAGAAGGTGTACTTTCCTTAGTCTTTTTGGCCTTTTTGGAAGGACCAATCGGACTAGCTGATGGTCTTTTAGAAGTAGTGGTAGCGACAGGGATAGCAGACGAAGGAACCGTCTGCGTGGTCGCTGAAGATGAAGAAGAATGGAGAGAGAGACGAGAGCGAAGGAGAGAGATACTTACCTCGTCGGCGAGTGGCTTGACCTCTAGTGATCGTTGACCAACCCTGGCAAAGGTGCCATCATCTTTGGTGGGATAGATGTTGGGATAGAGGAACTTGATATACGTACATATGAAACGTACATATGAGATCTTGGGATCTCGTTCAGGCTTCTCTAATCTCGACCTCAGATCTTCAAAGATGGCTGTGGCGTAGTCAAAGTTTTGACCAGCGATAACGGAGTATGCCATTTGCAGTTGTGTTTTGCTGGCTTGATCCAGCGAACCACTCTTCCCACTCATGCACTGAATTATGTGCGAGAAGATAAAGTTCAGTTGTGATGGCATCTAAGCTTTAAGAATCTTGGTGAGCTTCTTGTTAGGAATAGACGATCTTGGTTTGTTTTCCCAACAATAGCCCATTGCGTCCAGGAAGAATATCAGCTCATCATCAGTGGGGAGTGCGTCGAATCCACTCTTTGGTTTGTCAGGGAATCTTAAAGATTTCCTGAGGCTAAGAGCGGTCATGCTCCCTGGCCCTAATTCCGTGCTGAACGAGATAGCAGGGACTCGTTCGCCTTTCCTGTTGGTAAGTTCAGTTGCATCAGCAGTGAACCAGAACTGCTGAAGTAGAGTCTTGGAGGGCTTAGGATCCACAGTGATCGCGTAAGCTATGCATGACTGCTTGAGGAATTCAGCAGCTTCCACCAGATGTGGGTATTTGTCAGCTTTGAAGTCGAGTCTGGCCAAATGATTACATTTAGTAATCTCAACTTCAGTGATGGCGAATCGTACATGCTTGGAAGCAACGATTGAAGACTGTGTCATTTCTGTTATGGAAAGAGGCATAATAGAAGAAATGATTTAGATTAAAAATAATATGATTACCAGTTTCCATAGAAGAAGGGAAACTGGAAAATTATCAAGTTATTTTTAAGAGAAAAAATAGTGTTCTGGGTAGAAAGAATGAAGAACACTTTAAAACCAAAAGGTTTTTATTTAAAAACATAAAATCAGAAGGAATGATCTTTAGTTTTTACAAAGAAAACGTTTTATAAAATCCATAGAAAGCGATTAGGATTTTAAAAGAATAAAAAGCATATGAACAAAGCATATAAACATGAAATAAACCTGTGTATCTTGAAGAAAAAGAGTTGCAGATTCAATATTCAGGATTTACTTGCTTGAGTGTTCTTGAGAGAATGTTTCTTGCTTTGAAAGTTTTGAAAGCGTAAACCGTATAAAGGAGAGAAGAATTCCTTTTATACGAAGAGAGAGAAGAGAGATTAGAGAGAGAATGAAGCGGGAAAAGAAATCATCATGACATTGACACGTTCCACGAAGTTGATTGGATAGGAGGGCAACGGACGAACGTGTCAGAAAAGGCATGTCGTGGATTGTCGGTTCAAATGACGTCATAGAGGAGAGAGACTGTTCATTTGTCCGTTCAAATGATCACTGAAGAAAAGTCAGTGATAGATTTTCCTTTTTAAAAGTATCCCTGATTGTAAAGATAGGGATAGATTTTCCTTTTAAAAGATCACTGACTGGAAATATCAGTGATTAATGTATTTTTCAAAAAGCTTTTAATCATTTGAAGAAAGTTCAGTGATTAAAGTTTATATTTTGAAAAAAAACATCTTTGAGGGAGAGAGAACATACCTGAGAGTCAGAATGTTTATCAGAGAGAATGATGAGGGGAACTTTTGATTACTGACACAATACATGAACGCTGAAGAATTATTCTTCGAGGTTCAGCATTCCAAGCTCACTGATGAGAAAGTTGAACCTTGTCTCATCAAGAGGTTTGGTGAATATATCAGCAAGCTGAAAGTCAGTAGGGATAAAGTGAAGTTCAATATCACCATTCATCACATGATCTCTGATAAAGTGATATCTGATCTCTATGTGTTTTGTCTTTGAATGTAGCACTGGATTATTTGCTATAGCGATAGCACTAGTGCTGTCGCAATAGATAGGAATCTTTGACAGCTGAAGGTCATAATCTAATAGTTGATTTCTCATCCATAAGATTTGTGAACAACAGCTTCCAGCGGCTACGTATTCAGCTTCAGCTGTGGAAGTGGACACAGAATTTTGCTTCTTGCTTGTCCAGCTTACTAGCTTTCCTCCTAAGAGTTGACATCCACCAGTGGTACTTTTTCTGTCAAGTTTACAGCCTGCAAAATCACTATCAGAATAACCAGTTAGATCGAACCCTGAGTCTTTGGGATACCAAAGACCTAGGTTAGGAGTTCCTTTCAGATATCTGAAAATTCGCTTTACAGCGATCAGATGGGATTCCTTGGGTTCAGATTGATAGCGTGCACATAAACAAGTAGAGTACATGATGTCAGGTCGGCTTGCTGTAAGATACAGCAATGAGCCTATCATTCCTCTATAGGCAGTGACATTAACAGGTTTTCCAGATGGATCCTTGTTAAGTGTCAGTGGTGGTGCCATAGGAGTTTTCATCGCTGAAGTTTGTGTTAAATCAAACTTCTTCAGCATGTCTTTAACATACTTACCTTGGCAGATAAAAGTACCTTTTTCAGATTGTTTAATCTGAAGACCAAGAAAATATGTCAGCTCACCCATCATACTCATTTTATATTCTTTCTTCATTCTTTCAGCGAAGCGAGTACATAGAGATGGGTTAGTAGAACCAAATATTATGTCATCGACATATATTTGTACAAGAATTATATGACCTTTTATCTTCCTGAAAAATAACGTATTATCAATCTTGCCACGTTCAAAATTTTCAGAGATAAGAAAAGATGAGAGAGTGTCATACCAAGCACGAGGGGCTTGTTTTAGACCATAGAGAGCCTTATCCAATTTATAAACATAATTTGGATGCTTAGGGTCATAGAACCCTGGTGGTTGTTCTACATAAACTTCTTCATTCAGTTTTCCATTCAGAAAAGCTGATTTTACGTCCATTTGATAAACGATGAAGTCTTTATAGACTGCATAAGCTAAGAATAGTCGAATTGCTTCGAGCCTGGCCACAGGGGCAAAGGTTTCATCATAGTCTATGCCTTCCTCTTGTCTGTATCCCTGAGCAACAAGTCGAGCCTTTTTGCGGGTTACAATTCCATGTTCATCTAACTTGTTTCTAAACACCCATTTGGTGCCTATTACAGTTTTATCAGATGGTCTAGGAACGAGATTCCAAACTTTGTTTCGAGAGAATTCAGTCAGCTCTTCTTGCATAGCGCTGACCCAGTTTGGATCTCTGAGGGCATCATCAGTCTTCTTTGGTTCTATTAAGGAGAGAAAGTTTACAAAGAGACAGATATTACCTGAGCTTCGTCGTGTCTGAATACCTGCATCTGGATTACCAAGAATTTGATCTATGGGGTGAACTCTGGTCCATCGCTGAGCAGGAGCAAGATTGCTTATTTCAGCGATAGGATCAACAATAGGAGCAGTCGCTGATGAAGATGCTTGAGGTTCATCAGCTAGTAATTGTTGAACATTAGATACACCAATGCTTTCAGAAGGGTTTTCAGACGTAGATGGATTTGATGGTAGAAGTGTGTTTAGAGGTTCAGCTGAAATCCATGAGTTGGATTCAGCGGTGGGAGGTATGATACTTGGTTCTTCATCAGCAGCTGGAGTTTCAGTGTGCTGTTGGTTTGAGAAGAAAGGTTTAGTTCCTTTATAGTGAGAGATCATCCAAGTATTCAGTTCTTCATTGTCAGCGATTGGTTTAGAGTTCGCTGAGCGCGTTTCATCAAACGTGACATGAATGGTTTCTTCTACGGTTTGTCTTCTTTTGTTGAAAACTCTGTAGGCTTTTGAGATGGAGGAATATCCTAAAAATATTCCATCATCGGCTTTTGGGTCGAACTTTCCAAGCTGATCTTTGTTGTTTAAGATAAAGCACTGACAACCAAAGATATGAAGAAAACTGATAGAAGGCTTCCTTCCAAGAAAGAGTTCATAAGCTGTCTTCCCAAATCGCTTTATTATCAGCGATCTGTTTTGAGTAAAACATGCAGTGTTTACAGCTTCTGCCCAAAATTGAGTAGGGAGGTGAGAATCGCTGAGCATTGATCTAGCAGCTTCTATGATCGTTCTGTTTCTTCTTTCAGCGACTCCATTTTGCTGAGGTGTTCTTACTGAAGAGAAGTTGTGAGAGATTCCCTTGTTCTCAAAGAAATTGTTCAGGGAACTATTTTTGAATTCAGTTCCATGATCACTCCTTATTGATCGAACAGTAAGATTATTCAGTACTTCCATCTTTTTGACAAAAGATATTAGTTCTTCTGGAGTATCATTCTTGCAGCGAAGAAAAATAACCCAGGTGTAGCGAGAATATTCATCTACAATGACAAGCGTATATTTCTTTCCAGCTATTGATTGGATATTGACAGGGCCAAATAGATCCATATGCAAGAGCTGAAGAGGACTTGTTACTGAGGAAACTTGTTTCGACTTGAAACTAGCTCTTGTTTGTTTTCCTTTTTCACATGCTGAGCAGAGAGATTCTTTAGCATATGAGTGCTGAGGAAGACCAGAAACCAGTTCCTTAGATGAGAGAGAATTCAGGGTTTTGAAGTTTAGATGAGAGAGCCTTTTATGCCATAGCCAGTTGACATCAGAAGAGGCCTTAGAGAGAAAACATAAGTTATCAGTGATAGTAGAGTCCATATCTATTACATAGACATTTTCTCTTCTATAACCACTGAGAGCAAGTTTTCCTTTTTCATCTACCACTGAACATGCTTTCTTAGAAAAGCGAACTTCGTAGTCTTTGTCACATAGCTGACTGATGCTTAGAAGATTGTGCTTCAGTCCATCTACATAAGCGACTCTTCGAAAGGTAGTTGTCCCATTGCTGAGGACACCAAACCCACGGGTAAATCCTTTTCCATTTCCACCAAAGGTCACAGAGGGACCTCTCTCTTCCTTGTATTCAGTGAGCAGGTCTCTTTGTCCAGTCATATGACGAGAACATCCGCTATCGAGATACCAGATGCCCTTTGATCCCTGCATACATAAGGAAGATTAAGCTTTGTTTGGTACCCACTTTTCAATGGGTCCTTCAGAGTTAGTGGATAAGGAAGATTCAGCTTCAGTGGTAATCTTCACTTTGGTTAATTTCTTAACCTTAGTGGTATTTTTCACTTTGGTGACTTTATTTGCCTTAGAGGCATTTTTCTTTACTTTGGCTGTTTTATCAGCTTCGGTGGTATTTGGACACTTGCTCGCAATATGGTCAGTGAATCCACAGTGATAACATTTTCTATATCTGATGGTGGATTTATAACGAAAAGGTTTTGAAAACTTAAGATGAGCAGGTCCAGCTCCAAGAATGCCTTTAGCACGAGATCTGGGAGGAATTTTTATTTCTTCAGATTTCACGGGCTTTAGATCAACCTTCAGCTTTGGAGGACAGATATCAAAGATTTCTGTCACTGAGCTAAAAGGTTTATCCACTGAAGGTTTGGAGGGAACTTTCAGTTTGGTTTTCTTGGAAGCCTTCTGAGAAAGAATAGACTTTCCTTTATCTGCAGGCTTAGGTTTTGCAGATATCTCCTCAGGGATGGGATTAGAAGAAGAACAGGGATAGAATTGATTATAAGAAGTGTCAAAGAAAGATGTGACAAAAGTTCCAAACTTAAGCGAGGAACTTTCTTCTTTAGGATCATCCTGTGGTGTCCAAAAACCAAGACCAGTTTTATCACTTTCAGGAGTTTGAGCATTTATTATCTCAGAGATCTTTGTTGATGATTTGCACCATTTTTCAACATGAGCCTTTTCTGCTTTTAGAGCAGCGATGGCTTGTTCGCGTTCAATGCTGATGATTTCATTTATAATGACTTGATCTTTTAGCTTTTCTTCTAAAAGATTTAGTTCACTGATCTTTTCATGACATTTCTCTAGCTCTTGTGTTAAAAAAACATTTTTATTTTCAGCTTGAGTTTTGTCGTTTAGAGCATTATAAAGGTCAATCGTCAGCACATCAACAGCGCGACTTCTCTCAGCTTCAGGCAGAGAGGGATTTGTAGAGATGGATACCTGAGATGATATGTAGCTCATAGAAGGTTCAGATGGTTCTTCTACTTCTTCTTTAATCTCAGCCATGAGGCAAAGATTAGCGATTTCTTCTTCATCAGAAGATGATTCTTCTGATTCAGCCCAGTCATGTTCTTCAGCGATGAGACCTTTACCTTTTTGCTGATAGCTTTTCAGCTTTTGATATTTGTTTTTCAGCTTATGGTATTTGTCATCACTGGATCTTCTTGAGGTAGAAGGTTTGAAGACCTTTTTAGACCTGCACTCAATAGCAAAATGTCCAATTTTTTCGCAGTTATAGCAAGTGGCTGTAGCCTTATCAACCGGAGTTGATTTTGGCTTTTCAGTAAGAGAGAGAGGTTTACTTCTTCGGAAGTTACTCTTTCTTGCAAATCTCTTAAAAGAGTTTGTCAAGAGTGCTAAGGACTCATTAAACTCTGAAAGATCAGGGTCTGATAAATCCTCAGATTCAGAATCTAACTCAGTGATGGTGAGAGTAGATCGCTGGGATGGAATTATCTCTGAAGAGACTAAAGCAACAGCAGTGCTTTTGGAGTCTTTAGAATCTTTTACAAGATTCTTCTTCAGGAGATTAGATTGCTCATAGTTGAGCAATATTCCATACAGAGTGCTTAGAGAGAGAGTATGTAAGTCCTTTGTTAGCTTAAGACATATTGAATAACTGTCCCAGCTTTCAGGAAGACTTTCCAAGAATTTTGTTAGGACCTCAGAATTAGAATAGGTCCTTCCAACAATTCTTAGGTCAATGATCAGGCAGTTAAACCGCTGATGAATGTCAGAAAGAGATTCATTCTTACGAGCGATAAAACTTTCATACTGTCTTACCAAGTTAATCTTTCGGGTCTCTTGGATTTCAGTGGTGCCCTCATATTGAACACATATGGTTTCCCACATTTCTTTAGAAGTTTTTAGATGCATGATGGAATGGAAAACTTCATCAGGCAGAGCCATTGATATAATGGTCTTTGCTCTTGCATCTATGCCTACCTTCTTTTTATCTTCTTCACTCCACTGTCTTATTTCCTTAACGACATATCGTTCAGGGACAGCTTCAGTGGTGGCAGTAGCAGGAACCGCAGCTATAATTCTAACAGGTTCATAGGGTCCGTTTTCTATATATTCAGGTATAGTAGGATCCGCACCTTCAAGAAATAGCATCATTCGATTTTTCCATAGAGAAAAGTTATCTCTGCTAAATCGAGGAGGTTTAGAAAGTGAACCATTATCATAGTAGTTTGTGTTTGTGTTTAGTGCCATTTTAGAATAGCAAGGAAGAGTATACAGCAAGATCTTGTTTATTAGATTAAACAAACCGCTCTGATACCACTTGTTGGTCCCGAAGGTGCTTAACAAGTTTGTAAAAAGGGGGGGGGGGGTTGAATACAAACACAGAAATTAAAGTTTAATAAATTGTTTATTGATAAATCAAAATACAATTTACAAGTTTGTTGCGGAATAAGATTAAGACAGACTCAATCTAAACAAACTTAAGAAACACTAAGATGGTTGCACAAGAAATTCAGAGAATGGGGGATTTTTAGAGAGATAGAAAACAAGGGTTTCTATTTTGGAGTTCAAGGATTGAGCACCCCTTCAGATGAAGGAGTGAGCTTCCTATTTATACCCTATGCATTAAATGCATGGCAGGGTACTTTACACGTGGCATTCATAGATTGGCTTTGGTAGTCTCACTTTTGGAGACATGCTTTTGGCCACTTTATGAACAGTGTAGTTGACAGAGTTGGTGTACGATTTGTGGCAGAGACTTGTCCGTTCTGACACATCGTACTGGTTGTGCAAGGTAAGACAAAAGAAAACTTGAGGCATAAGCTTTGTGATCGTTGATCGCTGAGTATCTCTTCTTCCAGAGATAAAGAAGTTCAGCTATCGCTGAAGCTTTTCCTCAGGCTTCTTCGCGTAAGTAGATTTGTCTGGTCTTCGCTGATATCCGCATCAGGTCACTAGTAGACTTATCTATTGTTCATGGCTTCGTCTTCGATTCAGCTATGAACTATGTTGACGCGAGACTTGTCTTCAGGGATTACGTTAACTGTGTTACATAGGAAACTATCAGTGATAACTGAACAGACTCAGTTTGATCGCTGAAAGTGAAACACATACATATTAAATGTTTACAGAAAGGTCATCAGCGATAACTGAACAGACTCAGTCTGATCGCTGATGATGAAACACTAATACATATAATAACGTAATTTTCACTAAGTATAAAAGAGGGTCGTTATAAAATCACTGAGAGAGTTTGGATCAACAATACGAACGAACGCGCAAAATCTTCGAAACACGCAAGTTCATCGGTAGAACGCGCAAGCTAAAAAATTGGTTTTTGGACAAAACGCGCAGATCGAAGTCTGCGAGTTTAGATTTTCAGCCTGCGAGTTTGAAGTTTGAGGAAATTTTTCTAAGTATTGAAACGCGAACGTAGTCACCAGCGAGTTCTATAAACGCGCAAGTCTAAGCTTTCGAGTTTCTTCGGGAACAGTGATCTGAGAGTTCATTCATCTGCGAGTTTTTCAGAAACGCGCAAGAAGTAATCTGCGAGTTTAAAATCTCAGAAAAATATTCTAAGTGTTGAAACGCGATAACAATGTCCTGCGAGTTCTAGTTTCGCGCCATCAACGTCTAGCGCATTTCTAAGCTTTGCGCGATCAGTGATTAGCGAGTTTGTTCAAACGCGCAAGTAGTGCTTTGCGAGTTCAGGGAACACGCACGCCTCTATCTGCGAGTTTCTGAGGAATAGTAACTTGCGTGTTTCAGCTTCTGCGAGTTTCAGCTTCTGCGAGTTTAAGCTTCTGCAAGTTTCAGCTTCTGCGATTTTAAGCTTCTGCGACTTTCAGCGATCTGCGAGTTTGCCAAAACACGCAAACCTTTGCATAAGAGTTTCACAAACACGCAAGCTAAAGCCTGCGAGTTTTTCAGTGAATAGTGACTTGCGAGTTTTATCATTTATTCAAAATTTCTGAGTTTCTAAATTTTTCTATATTTTTGTGATTTCATATTTGGACTAACGATCAGTTTATAGTTTCTTATTGCATATTTGTTCAAAACAGGTACAGACAAGATGACTTCAAGAGACGCTCTCTTGATTGGAACTGATTCTAAACCCCCCCCCCCCGGTTCTGTTTAAAGGGGAATATGAGCAGTGGAAGGACAAATTCCTTGACTTTGTGGATCGGCATGTCAATGGAGAAAATATTCTTTTGTCTATTACAAAAGGACTGTTGGGAACTGAAAGAATTGCTTAAGTATGGTTAATGCTGCTAGCACAACTGGTTACTACTGCCATTACAATATGATGACTACTGCTAGTAGTTAGTACTGCTGGAGTTAGTACTGCTGGAGTTAGTACTGCCAGACCAAAGTTAATACTGCTGAATGATATTAATTCTGCTCATGAAGTTAGTGCTGCTTATGAGATGAAGGCTTCGTATGGCAAGGATGACAGATGTATTGACTGAAGATAATCATGGAAAGTCTTGGAGATAACTATGGAAGATTATATTGAAGATCTTTTATTTTTTTTATTATTATCTTTTATCTTCAGTATATGTATAGAATAGTTTTGTAACATCAAGGATAACAAAAATTCTGAGTTTTTGCTTTCATAGAGAGAATCAACCTCAAGGTTTAGAACCCTAGTTCTAGAGAAGTAGAATTCGTATTGGTGAGCCTGTTCATCAATATTGAGGTTGTGTGTGAAATCTTGTAGCCTTAAATCATTCAATAAAGTTTACAATTTGTGATTTCTGATTCACTGTTTCATTGATCTTTGAATGTTAAAGTGTTATTCCGCAAACTCCTTTAATATTGTTTCTGAGTATTTATTCTTGTTAAGAATTCAGATCCTGACAAGGACCAATGAAAGTTCCTAGTGAGGAGATTCCTGGTGAAGGTTATGACTCAGATGGAGTTCAGAACACATGGAGAGAAAATAAAGAGTATGCTCAATTTACTGAAGACCAGAAGAAACAGTTTGATGCTGATAAACAAGCCAAGTCTTTGCTTTTACAAAGCATGACCAATGAGGTATATGTGACAATAGACAGCTACAAGGAAAGTGTCAAATCTATGTGGGATCAACTTCAAAAGATGATGATGGGTTCAAAGATTGGGAACCAAATGAAAGTAGCTAACTGTATCAACAGATATGAAGAGTTCAAAGCAAAAGACAATGAAAGTTTAGAAGAGACTTATATTTGTTCTACTCTTGAATGAACTTTCAAAGAACAAGGTCAAGAAGGATCAAATAGAGAACAACGTCAGGTTTCTTAGCATCTTACAACCGGAATGGAAAAAGCACACTCGCCGAATGAAACAAATGAAGGATCTGAGTGACATTCCGTTACATCAGGTTTATGAGACGTTGAGACAGAATGAAGAAGAGGTAGAAGAGAAAAGAAGTGAGAAGAAGAAAGTTGAAAAGGTTACTCATCCCATTGCACTTGTGGCTGGAGAAAAAGAGAAAGAACAGAAAGAAAATAAAAAGAAGAAGGAGAAGAAGAAAGTAATTATCAGTTCAGAATCAGAATCAGAGTCTGATGGAGATGATGGAGAAAGTCTCAAGCAGGCTATGCTATTACTGACCCGTGCTTTCCAAAAGAAGTTCTACTAGAAGCCGGGATACAATTCTCAGAGATACTCTTCGTCCAGCTCCAAGAACCACGAGCACAGAGAAAGGGTAAAAGGGAACAGATATATTGAGAAGAAACCAAAAGAAAGAAAGAAATATGTGAATGATTATACTGGTGCTGAAAAGCCAGCAAATGATCTAATCAAATGCTACAACTGTGGCAAGATTGGACATTTTGCTAAAGAATGTCGAAAGCCAAAGGTTCGCAACTCACAGTATTATCAGAACAAAAAGCTATTGGCTAAACAACAAGAAGCTGGCATAGCACTAATGGCTGAAGACGAATTTTGGCTGCATCATTCAGATGTTGAAGTGGAAGAAAAGGAAGAATTTTCTAACCTATGCTTGATGGGAAAACAGGTGAAAGAAGATGATTATGATGATGAGAATGCTGATTCTGAAGAGGTAATGAACTTAACTGAAAAAGATTTCATGACCAAAATGGAAGCCATGATGGTCGAACTTCAAGACCTTCAAACTAAACTGAAAAAAGAAAAAGACAGAGTTGCTAGGAGAAATCAACAGATCTTTTAACTCAATAAATCAGTTATTGGGAATAAAGATTTAATTGATTCTCTATGCAAATTTGCTTCTGTTTTTAAAGATGAAAAAGATTGTTTTGAAAGAAAGATTTCTGATATTGAAAAACAATTGTCTAAGTCTGATTCTGTAAAACAAGAATGTGTTCTAAACTCTTTTAAACTCTAGGTTGATAACAAGACTTTAGAGAAAAAGGTAAATGGTCTGGAAGCAAAGTTGTATATTAGAGGCCAAACAGATCAAACAATTTTCTTGAATACACCTAATGAAGAAGCTGATTTTAAAGAAAAATGGGGACTAGGTTATGATAATCCTCATTACCTTGAAAAAGCTATCAGAAACAGCCAGGTCTATATAATGCAAATTATATGTATGCTACTGATAAACATCCTCATTTGAAACCCAAATTTATCACCAAAGCATCAAAAGAAGTTGAGGAAAAAGAAGAGGAGAAAAGAATGAATCTAAAGAAAATGCAACTACCATTCTGTTATGAAAGACTGAATGATAGTTATCTTTCTAAAACACCAAAATTTCTTTCAACTGATTATTTTGCTAGTTATTCTTCGACTGAGATGGAGGCAAAACTTGTTCAAGCAAAAATTTATGTACCTCCACTTGTCTTAGAGAACAAAATAATTGAGTTAGAAAATATTTTATCTGATGAAAGAATTTTGAGTGATCTAACACAAAATATATTTTCTACAGTATTAAAGAACACAGATTTTATTTGCAAATCTAAAATGTGTTCTACATCTTCAAAAGTACCTCAAACTTCTATGACTGATTTTGATGATTTATTTGAGTCTGCAAATGATTATCTAAATTCTGATGAAGGGTATATCGAGGAAATTGATATGTTTGACTTTACTACTCAACTTCCAAATCATTCTACTCTCATCATAAATGAAAAAGCTTTACCAAGTATACATGAAAAGGGTGAATCATCAACTAAGGTTGGTGAATCAGTTTCCGGGAATGTTGATTACTATGCTAATGGAAAGAAAAATAAGAAACAACGTTCACATAAAAAGAACAACACTGGTAAACGCAAGAAGAATCAATCTCAGAAATCTGACTTTCCTAATAAATCTAAATCTTCTGTTTCAGATATAAGAAAGAAAAGGTTAGAAGCAAGATCTGAATGGCGATCAAAAAGGAAGAATGATGAGAAGGTGGAATCAATTCTTGATCTAGTTACTGATAGATCTGATAGTAGTGTGTCTGATATAGTTGGTTCTGTTGCTTCTATAAATAAAAACCTTGTAACTTCTTACAAGTGATATTCTAATAAGCAATTGTTCCAATTATCTGTTGGGTCTAAAATGAGCTAAGTCCAATTAGTGTTGCTTCAAGGAGTTACTACTGTTGAAGATATTAATACTGCTATTAAAAGATTACTACTGCTAGTAGTATTACTATTGCTTGATAAGTTAGTACTGCTAAAATAATAGTTAGTGCTGCTTGGAGAGTTAGTACTGCTAGTAGTTAGTACTGCTTGAAGAATTTCTACTGCAAGCATGGTTAATACTGCTGAGGAAGTTAATACTGCTATGGAGATTAATGATGCTCGTTTAAATAAAGATGACTTGGAACGAAAGACTAGGAGCTGAAGATAATGATGAAGATAATTATGGAATGAATGCTGAAGATTAATATTTCTTTAGTACTTATCTTGTAATCAGTTCTGTATATATAGTCTAGTAGTTTTTGATAGAAAAATAAGTTTTAACAAGGTTTTGCATATATGTTTAAAGAGAATTAACCTCAAGATTAGTTTTAATCCTTTCTTTAGAAAATTATAGAACGTCTGTTGAGTCTGTTCAACAGATTGAGGTTTTGTTTGTAATCATTAAGTTAATTCAATATAACTTGTGATTTGAGTTCATACACTGTTTGATTGATATATTATTAAAGTGTTATTCCGTGACTTCTTTAACATAGTTTCTGAGTGTTAAGTTTAAATTTTTGTTTTGAATTTCGATCCTGACAAGTGGTATCAAAGCTAAAGGAACTCAGAAATCAATAATCATCATGGACGGATCACATGACAGTGTTCTTGTTTCAAAGGTCCCCATGCTCAAACCCAATGAGTTTGACATATGGAAAATCAGAATCAGGCAGTACATTCTTCTCACAGACTTTTCAATGTGTGACATAATTGAGAATGGTCCCTCCAATGAAGGAAAGATGGGAGCAGATGGCAAGAGACCTCCACCAAAGACTGATAGAGAAAAAAAGATAAGGCAGACAAAGATGAAAGCCTTGAGCACTCTTCTCTTGGCAATTCCTAATGAATACCAACATCAGTTTTGCAACTGTTCCGATGCTCAAATCCTGTGGAATGCATTGGAGAAGAGATTTTCAGGCACTAAAAGCACAAAGAGGAATCAAAAAGCAATTCTCAAGCAACAATATGAGAATTTAATGTCTACAGATAATGAGTCTATGACTCAAACCTTTGATAGATTCAACAAGATGATTGGAGAATTGGCTACTGTTGGTGTCAAGATGGACCAGGATGATGTCAACAGAAAATTTTTAAGATCTCTTGGTGAAGAATGGGTGATGTATACAGTATCATTCAGGCAGAATGATAATTTGGAGGACAAGGAACTTGATGATCTCTATAATGATCTCAGGGTGTTTGAAGCAGAAGTTGAATCTAAGAAAAGGCCATCTGGTTACTCTCATAATGCTGCTCTTCTATCATCTACTACTGATTCTTCTGCTAATACAGAATCATTTAGTACTTCTTATGGCTCAAAACAGGATGTATCCAATGATTCTGTTTTGGAAGCTTTCCTTGCTAGTCATGCTAAATCTGCTCTTATCAATGATGATCTTGAGCAGATCATTGTTGATGACCTTGAAGAGATGGATATCAAGTGGCAAATGGCAATGCTCACCATGCGAGTTAAGAGATTCATTAAAAGAACAGGTAGAAACAACTTTGCCATGAGAAGAGAAGATGGTGTTGGATTTGATAAATCCAAGGTAGAATGCTACAAATGCCATAATTTGGGACACTTTGCAAGAGAATGCAGAGGAGGAATTGCTCAACAGCATGGAAGCAATAATCAACAATCAAAGAACACTAACTATAACAGGAATCCATCTCAAGCTCTTGTCTCACAAGAAGGAATGGGCTTTGATTGAAGTGATCAAGCAGAGGAGACAATTCAGAACCAAGCATTGATGGCTGAGGTTTCAGAGTCATCAAGCACTGAAATTCCCACAGAGGTAAAATCTTATCTTTGCTCTAAAACATGTCTTGAAACTGTCAAAAAGTACAGGGATCACAATCAGAGCATGTGTGATGACCTTAAAAGGTTGGAGAAAGATAGAAGAGAGTATAGTTTCATCAGTGAGAATTTTGAAGAACAAATTAAGTCATACCAGGCCAATGAACTTCAACATTCATATGATACCAACTACTGGAATGTTGGGAACTGAAGATGTGACTAAGTCATTAATGCTGCCAGTTCAGAGTTAGTGCTGCCAGAGGATTTCAAAGATTAATACTGCTAGGTATTACTACTTCTAGTAGAATTAATACTGCTAGTCAAAGTTAGTGTTGCTTGATCAAAGTTAGTACTGCTTAGCTAGTTAGTACTGCTAGAGGTTAGTGATGCTTAGTAGTTAATGCTGCCAAGATTCAGTTAATACTTCCAAGGTAATTAATACTGCTTCTGAGATAAACTGAAGATAATATTGAAGAGACCGCGTCTGAAGATATACATGGAAAGCTTGGAGATAATTATGAAGATTATCTTGAAGATCTTTTTAAGTTTTGTAATTATCTTTTATTATTCAGTATATATATAATTGATTAGAATAGTTAGATAGAACTTTAATGCTGAGTTTTTGTTTTTGGAGAGAATCAACCTCAAGGCATAGTTCCTAATTCTAGAGAAGTAGAATTCGTCTTGAAAGAGTCTGTTCTTCAAGATTGAGGTTGTGTGTGTAATCTTGTAACTTCAATCATTCAATATAAGTTTGCAAGTTATTCATCAGATTTACTATTTGTTTACTGTTTCATTAAACATCAAAGTGTTATTCCGCAAACTTCTTTGATATTGTTTCTGAGTATTTATAATCCTTGTTAAGAATTCGATCCTGACAAGTGGTATCAGAGCCGGTTCTCTCAGAAACATTCATTCATTCATCATGGAAAACTTTGCAGAATCAAACAGTACTCTTGTCTCTAAGGTTCCAATGCTCAAACCCAATGAGTTTGACATGTGGAAGATCAGAATCAGGCAATACATTCTCCTTACTGACTACTCAATGTGGGATGTCATTGAGAATGGCCCTTCTACTGAAAGTCAGATTGGACCAGATGGTAAAAGATCTCCATCAAAGACAGATGGTGAGAGGAAGATTAGACAGACAGAGATGAAGGCCTTGAGCACACTGCTCTTGGCCATCCCCAATGAATATCAGCATCAATTCTGTAATTGCACAGATGCTCAGATTCTCTGGAATGCTCTAGAGAAAAGATTTGCTGGAACTAAAAGTACCAAAAGAAATCAAAGGGATGTTCTGAAGCAGCAGTATGAGAACTTCACTTCTTCAAAGAATGAGTCCATGACTCAAACTTTTGACAGGTTCAACAAGCTTATTGGTGAACTGGCTACTGTGGGAGTGAAGATGGAGCAAGATGATATCAACAAGAAATTCCTCAGATCTCTTGAAGCCTTTTTGTCAAGTCATAGCAACAACTCTTTGATTAATGATGATCTGGAACAAATTCACCCTGATGACTTGGAGGAGATGGACATTAAATGGCAGATGGCCATGTTATCTATGAGGGTGAAGAAGTTTATTAAAAGAACTGGGAGGAACAACTTCTCTCAAAGAAGAGAAGATGGTGCTGGTTTTGACAAGACAAAGGTGGAATGCTATAAGTGCCACATGAAGGGACACTTTGCTAGAGAATGCAGAAGTGGTGTGCCAAATAACAACCACCAACAAGCCCAGAATGGAGGCTACAATCAAAACAAGAACTCTGCTCAAGCCCTTGTTTCTCAACAAGGAATGGGGTTTGACTGGAGTGACCAAGCTGAGGAAGCCATTCAGAATCAAGCTCTTATGGCAGAGGTATCTGATCTTCCCTCTAAGGTAAGTTCTAATCTTTTTACTCAATCTTGCATAGATACTGTCAAAAGGTACAGGGATCACAACCAAAACAGAAGAGATTATGTGTTGATAGTGGAGAGGTTTGAAGAACAAATCAAAGGCTTTCAAGCCAATGAACTTCAACACTCTTATGACACAAACTACTGGAAGTGGGAAAAGAATGAGTTAGAGACCAAACTGTCTAAGTCCAAAGAAGAGAATGATAAGTTGAAAGAAGAATTAGCTAAGGTTAAGCTTGATATAGAAAAGTTTTCATATGCCTCAAAAGCAATGGATTCTCTTCTAAAGGCTCAGATTCATGATAAGATGAAGCCTGGTGTTGGATACAACAACACACCTCCTCCTTATAACAACAACTATATCTCTCCTACATCAGACCTGTTAGAGACCAATGAGAAAAAGGACTTGTCTGAGAAAGCATTTAAGATAGATCCTTTGGATGAGGTGGTGGTTAAGGATCTGACTGAGAAAGAAGCTAGTGAGAATAGGAATAATGTTGTGAGTAAAGAGATACCATTAGAAAACAACATTATCACCAATGAGGGATGTGGAAAAATCTGGGTCAAGTCTAAAGAGATAGAGAAGACCAAAGAAAAGGCTAACAAGGTCCATTACAAACAGACAACGGTTGTGAATCATGGCCCTTGTAAACAGTGTGCTTGCAATAAAACTGAGAGCCCAAATTCTGGTACAAAGAGAGGTAATCAAAGAAACTGGAATAATCAATGGGCTCAGAAACAAGGAGTTGATCTGAGTAAGATAATCAGACCAAAACCATGTTTCATATGTGGCAAGTTAAATCATTTGGCTAAGTACTGTTTCTTTAATCCTATTAACCAAAGAATGAGCTTTCAAAGATGTGTGGAAAAACCTTTTGGTTATAGGAAGGCTGGAAAGAAACTTGTGGCTAAGAAATCTGTTGAAACCAAAGGCCAAATGAAGAAAAATGTTTTAAAAGAGAGTATTAAAATGTGGGTGCCCAGAAGCACTAAAACTGTTAGTACTGCTACATCCAATAATACTTCTGACAGGGATAGTGCTGCCAGGAGCAATACTGCTGCTACCAGTGTTAGTACTGCTGAGAAGATTAATGCTTCTAATATTGTTAGTACTTCTTCAAAGGTTACTACTACTAACACAGTTACTGCTGCTGATGCAGTTACTACTTCTAACAAGGTTAATACTGCTAAGCATGCAAGTACTGCTAATGCAGTTAGTTCTTCTAAAACCAGTACTGCTTCTAGCAAATGTGTTGCAAAACCCATTATTGTGACAAAGTACTCCAGCAATGAGGAGTCAAAGTTTAAAAATCTTGTCAAAAAGGAATGCAAATATTTTGATGAGAAAGGGGTACCCAAGACCACTTTGGCTTGGGTTCCTAATCCATACTAACTGATTTATCTTATGTGTGCAGGGCAACCAACAGCTCAAGGGGAAGAGCATCTGGCATGTGGATAGTGGTTGCTCTAGGCACATGACAGGCAACATGTCATGCCTTCAGGATTTCAAGCATATCAATGGAGGACATGTTGCATTTGGAGACAATCTTGCAGGTGGAAAAATAAGTGGAAAAAGTAATGTCACAAAAGGTAAGATGACATTTGAGGATGTCTACTATGTTGATCAGTTAAAGTACAACCTGTTAAGTGTATCACAGGTTTGTGACAAACAACATAGTATATTATTTACAAATACAGAATGTATGATCCTTGCTCCAGGATTCAAGGTAGTTGATGAAAGCATGATACTACTTAGAACTCCAAGAAAGGACAAAGTTTACTGTCTAGATATGGACAATGTTTCAAGTGATTAATCCCTAAACTGTCTTGTTTCAAAAGCTTCTGTGTATGAATCCTCTCTTTGGCACAGAAGGATGTGTCACATGAATTTCAAGACAATGAACAAACTTGTTAAAAACAACCTTGTAAGAGGTTTACCATCAAAAGTCTTTTCATGTGATGATCATTGTGTTGCTTGTCTTAAAGGCAAACAACACAAAACTTCTCATAAGACCAAAGAGTTAAATTCAATTTTTTCTTGTCTCCAAGTATTACATATGGATTTGTTTGGCCCTACAAATATGATGAGCATAGGGAAGAAATCATATTGCCTAGTTATTGTTGATGATTACTCCAGATTTACTTGGGTATATTTTCTAAGGACTAAGGATGAGACAAGTGGACTGATCAAATCCTTTATTCTAAGAATTGAAAACCAAACTAATCAAAAAGTAAAAGTCATTAGATCAGACAATGGAACTGAATTTAAAAATCTTGATCTAAACAACTTTTGTGAAGAAAAAGGCATTGAGAGACAATATCGTGCTCCTAGGACTCCACAACAAAATGGGGTTGCTGAGAGAAGGAATAGGACACTAATTGAGGCTGCTAGATCTCTGTTAGCTGATTCAAAACTGCCAATTACTTTTTGGGCTGAAGCAGTTAATACTGCCTGTTATGTCCAAAACAGAGTGCTAGTGGTCAAGCAAAAGAACAAGATACCTTATGAGCTCTTAAATAAAAGAAAACCCTTTATTGGATTTTTTAAACCATTTGGGTGTCCTTGTACAATTCTCAATACTAAATCTCACTTAGGGAAGTTTGATAGCAAGGCAGATGATGGATTCCTTGTGGGTTACTCATCTCAAAGTAAAGCCTACAGAGTTTTTAATACTTCTTCTAGAATAATTGAGGAAAGTGACAATGTCAAATGCAATGAGAACACACCATATCCTATTGGGTCTGGTCCTCAGTGGCTGTTTGACATTGATTCACTAACTAACTCCTTTGGTTTCAGTACTGATGATTATGCAGGACCAGGTACTGGAGGATCAGGGACTACACAAGTTCAAGAAAATATACCTCAGTCTGTAATTTTTCCCATACCTACAGTGGATCCTATTGAAGACTGTGAAAAGGAGCCATCTACTGAACCAAATCAGAGTGAAGAAGAAAGGAGAGATGAGGAGAATCAAGAGAATAAAGAACCAGAAGAAGCTGCTGACATCACCTCAGTTGAGTTGAATGACTCCAATGTAGAGGTGGGACTAAATGAAGAACCTAGTCATCAAACAAGAACACAAAAGAATCATCCTCCTCAGCTGGTAATAGGAGATATCTTTTCTCCTATGATGACTAGAAATCAAAGCAGGCTGCAAGATATACAAGACCAACAACATACAGTGCTCTCTTGCTTTCTATCCCAGCTTGAGCCTAAGAAGGCTCATGATGCTATGAAAGATTCCAGTTGGATAGAAGTTATGCAAGAAGAGCTGCTCCAATTCAAGCTGCGAGATGTTTGGGATCTGGTAGACCTTCCTAAAGGTCAAAGAGCAATAGGCACAAAATGGGTCTTCAGAAATAAGAGAGATGAGAGAGGAATAGTAATAAAGAACAAAGCAAGGTTGGTGGCTCAAGGGTATACACAAGAAGAAGGAATACATTATGAAGAAGTATTTTCACCAGTGGCTAGGATAGAAGCAATCAGATTGTTCCTGGCCTATGCTTCTTATATGAAGTTCAAAGTCTATCAAATGGATGTAAAAAGTGCATTTTTATATGGATCAATTGAAGAAGAAGTATATGTCTGTCAACCACCAGGGTTTGAAAATCCAAACTATCCAGACAGAGTATACAAACTGAAGAAAGCACTTTATGGACTGCATCAAGCACCAAGAGCATGGTATGACACTCTGTCATCCTATCTCTTGGAAAATGGCTTTGAAAGAGGAGTCATTGATAAGACTTTGTTCATCAAGAGAAAGAAGAAGGACATCTTGCTGGTCCAAATCTATGTAGATGATATCATCTTTGGATCCACAAGAGACAATATGTGCAAGGAGTTTGAGGATCTCATGCATCAAAGGTTCAAAATGAGTTCCATGGGGGAACTTACTTTCTTTCTTGGACTCCAAGTCCAAAAGATCTCAGATGGTATTTTTATTTGTCAATCCAAGTATGTGCAGGAAATTCTATACATGTTTGGTTTCTCAGACTCAAAGCCTGCCAGCACACCTATGGAGACACACAAGCAGATAACAACAGATCTTGAGGGGGAGAATATGGATGTTCATCACTATAGATCCATTGATTGGCTCTCTCATGTATCTTACCGCCTCTAGGCCAGATATAATGTTTCCAGTCTGTGTGTGTGCAAGATTTCAAGTTAGACCAAAGCAATCACACTATGAAGCTGTTAAGAGGATATTCAGATATCTCAAAGGGCAACCTAGATTGGGACTTTGGTATCCTTATGACTCATCATTTGACCTACTTGCGTACTCAGACATTGAATTAGGTGGAGCAAACTTGGACAGAAAATCTACTTCTGGAGTATGTCAGTTTTTGGGTGTAAGACTAGTTTCATAGCAGTGCAAGAAACAAACCACAGTGTCCACATCTACAACAGAAGCAGAGTACATAGCAGCTGCAAGTTGCTGTTCTCAAGTCTTATGGATTCAGAATCAAATGCTGGACTATGGGGTAACCTTTCTATACACTCCAATCTTTATTGATAATAGCAGTGCTATTAGCATTGTTAATAGTCCTGTCAAGCACATTGAGATCAGGTATCACTTTATAAGAGACTGCAATGAAAAGAAGCTTATTCAAGTTGTAAAAGTTCATATTGATAACCAGTTTGCTGATCTATTCACCAAAGCCTTTGATGTGGGTAGATTCACTTTCTTGGTAACAAGTGTGGTTCAATACCTGTATATTGGTTATTCTTGGTGTTACTAACTTTCTTTCTCAGGAAATGTATAGAAGTACTCAGTTTATCACAAGCTTAAAAGTGTAAGTATGGTTAACACTGCCAGTACAGTTTTAGTACTGCCAGTACAGTGTTACTACTGCCAGTGCTCAGTTAATACTGCTAGTTAGTTAATACTGCTAGTGGTTAATACTGCTCTCAGTTAATACTGCTAGTTAGTTAATACTGCTAGTGGTTAATACTGCTCTCAGTTAATACTGCTAGTTAGTTAATACTGCTAGTGGTTAATACTGCTCTCAGTTAATACTGCTAGTTAGTTAATACTGCTAAGTAGTTAATACTGCTCTCAGTTAATACTGCTAGTAGTTAATACTGCTCACTGTTAATACTGCTTTTAGTATCTTTTTAAGGTTAATACTGCTTCTAATCCAAGAGATATAAATATCCTTTCCCCGCCTAAAAGATCATAACGACTCTTTATCTACTGTTCATCTTCTCTATCACTCTTGTCTCTCAAGTATCCAGTGCTCGATAGTCAAGAATCCTTGCATACAGATGGCTTCAATGGCATTTATCGATGAGAACAACGAGATCGCCATGCTTCAAAAGCCAAAACAAGCTGAAGGTTTTCACCAGATAGTCGACTTTCTGATGTCCAGCCACATCGCTCATGCTCTCACTGTGTCTCCTACCATCTACATAGAGCATCAAAGGCAGTTCTGGGCCAATGCCACTACTAGCTCTGAAAATGGAGTGTCGTGCATCAAAACAAGGGTTTGTGACAAACCCTTAACAGTTACTGAGGAGACCATTCACATTTGTCTACGTCTAGACGATGCTTCAGGTATATCTTCTATTCCAAATGAGGATTTGTTTTCAAACCTCACCAGAATGGGGTATGAAGGCCAATTGGGGATTTTCAAGTTTTTTAAAGCACAATTTTCACCCCAATGGAAGTTCTTTGTTCATACCCTGATGCACTGTATTTCCAAGAAAACCACTGGCTGGAGCCAATTTAGCAGTCCCATTGCATATGCTTTGGTTTGTTTATCTACTGCTAGAAAATATAATTTTTCTCTGATGATCTTTAATGATCTTGTCTCAAACCTGGACAACAAGAAGAGTTTCTTCATGTATCCCAGGTTTGTACAGGCAGTTATTACAAATGAATTGACGGATATACCTCACTTTGATGGGGTATATGTACCTAAACCCCCTAAAGGCAAGGTTTTCTCAAATATGAGAAGATCTGCTAGGGACTCGGAAGGAGTTGACACCCCATTGTTCTCTACAATGATGGTAGTGTCCCACACTGATGAAGGTATGGCAGCAGGGTCAAGGCCCTCCTCAGACCATCCCACTGCTAGCCAATCCCAACCTTCCCACTCTATATCTATCCCACAGTCCCTACTTCATAAACCCACTTCTCCTATTACCCAAACCTATACAAGGAAACAGGTAAAGAAGGATCCTTCCCTTCTTGTACCATTACCCACTGCACCTTTAAGCCCTCTATTGGAGAATTCTCCAATAGAGAATATCCAAAGGGAATCCCATAGGGTGTCTCCCAACCCTGAGGAGGTGCTCTCTCAGGAGATAGAGGAGCATATGGGTGAGAAGGTTGCCACTACTTCTGCTAGCACATAGAAGGATAGTGGTAACATCTCTAAGACCTTCCCCATGGCAACTTTGGCTGAGAAATCAACCAAAGGTCCCCGGTGCCAAGAAACCAAGGAGGTAGTTGGTGCTTCTGCTAGGCAGAAGGCCACTACTACAAGATCCAAGGATCCCTCAAGGATGGGCAAAACATCCAAAAAGGGTGAGGACAGATCTGAAACTGATGGATTGATGGAAAAAGATTCCAATGATCCTTCAAGGGTGGGTAAAACACCCAAAGAAGGTGAGGACAACTATACTTACTTAGAATTGATGGAAACAATAGCCAACATCAATGTTGATGTGGTTAATCAAGGAAAAGAAATCAAAGCCTTGCAGCAAGTGGTCATCTCCCAACAACAGCAGATTTCCAAACTCAAGCAACTGGTGGGAAAGCTCATGGCCAAGAAAAGAAGAAGTAAATTTGTTCTAAGGAGGAGAAAGGAGGCAACCAAAAAGGAAACTGACAATGCTTCCAAAAAGGGGGAGAGTTCAAGCTCAGAAAAGTTAGATCAACAGATTGAAGGGGAGTTTGTTGAAGTACAAGGAGAGTTTGATGAAGAAAAAGCTGAAGGTGTACCAGCAGCAGTAACAACACCAGCAGCAGTAACAACCCCAGCAGCAGAAACTGTTAGTGCTGCTGAAACTTCAAAAGCAGCAGTAACAGGGTTAACACCAGCAGAGATTGAAGTAGCAGAAATGCTTGTCAAAGCAAAGAATGACACTCCCAAAGCAAAGGGAGTGGTCATAAATGAAGGGGGAGCAAAGAAAACAGAAAAGAAAGAAATGGCTGCAGATGCAAAGAAAAAGGGAAAAGAAAAGATGATAGAATCTGATCAACCATCCAAAAAGCAAAAGATGGTTGAGTCAGATGAAGCATTAGCTAAGAAACTGCAAGAAGAGATAGATCAAGCAGAAAAAGAGCAGGTTGAGAAAGACAGAGAAATAGCCAGAGCACTTGCAAATGAACTAAATGAAGCTTTTCAGAAAGGGTTGGAAACAGAAAAAGCAAAGCAAAGAGCTATAAGCATGAGAAAGGCTATGATGGCCAGATCAAGTGCAAAGAAGAGAAGACCTTCACAAACTTACCTTGCAACTAAGGAAAGAAACAAGATGATAACTTTCTTAAGGAGTGCAATTGGTGTAAAGAAAGAAATGTTTGTGAAGATGACTTTTGATCAAATCAAGGATCTCTATGAGAAAGAAATGGGAAAGATGAAGAGTAATGAAAAGAATAGAGTGGAATTTGAAAAGAAAGCCAAGGAGAGACATGATGTGAATATCAATCAACCCTTCCCTGAAAGTGAAGAGGGAACTCCTACAAAAGAAAAGGTAGAAAAGAAGAAGGAAGCTACTCTAGGGCAAAGTCAAAGGATTCTGAAAAGAACTAAGATGATGGCTAGAAGAAAGAAAACTGTAAAGAAGCCCATAATAGAAGAAGAGAAAAAGGTTGCTGGAGAAGAAGAGGCACCTGAACCATCAGAAAAGAAAGAGTAGTTAAGCACTGAGGATGTAAAGATGTACATGGTTGTGATGGACAAAGTGCCTGAACCAATTTCAGCAGAACCAGTAGGAGTTAAATCTCATGAAGTTATTCACTGGGATGTACTAGAGGTAGATGGAAAAGAGTACATTAGGCTGAAGAGGAAAGATGAAAAATATGAAGTCTACAGTACTTGGGCTAAAATTGTCAAAACATGCTCAAGATCAGATATTGAAGAAATGTTTGATATAGGGATGAAGTTGTACACAAATAAGTTAAAAGCTCCAGGGATTTCAATTACAAAACTGGTGATGGAGTATCTGTGTATGATGTTCAAATCTGATGAAGTGGAGGAGATAATAAGGAATGTTTTTCAAGCAGTTACCAGTTGGACTTTATATGAAACTAGTAGAGTATATTCTGTGACTTTGGATAGAAATCACATAGAATACTTCCTAGTGGATAAAGTATACAACCATAGCAGATTGAAACTTCATTCAATGTTGAAGAAGAAGCTTGGATGTGTTGAAAATTCAGAAATGGCTAAGTATTTGATCCAAAGAACAATCAATCAGAGTTTGGGGTTAGATGCAAACACTGGAATTTTAATCACTGATGGTTTTGGAAGCATCTGAAGAACTTGACTTCTCTTCTAAAAGTCAAGTTAGGGGGAGATTGTTGGGAACTGAAGATGTGACTAAGTCATTAATGCTGCCAGTTCAGAGTTAGTGCTGCCAGAGGATTTCAAAGATTAATACTGCTAGGTATTACTACTTCTAGTAGAATTAATACTGCTAGTCAAAGTTAGTGCTGCTTGATCAAAGTTAGTACTGCTTAGCTAGTTAGTACTGCTAGAGGTTAGTGCTGCTTAGTAGTTAATGCTGCCAAGATTTAGTTAATACTTCCAAGGTAGTTAATACTGCTTCTGAGATAAACTGAAGATAATATTGAAGAGACCGCGTCTGAAGATATACATGGAAAGCTTGGAGATAATTATGAAGATTATCTTGAAGATCTTTTTAAGTTTTGTATTTATCTTTTATTATTCAGCATATATATAATTTCTTAGAATAGTTAGATAGAACTTTAATGCTGAGTTTTTGTTTTTGGAGAGAATCAACCTCAAGGCATAGTTCCTAATTCTAGAGAAGTAGAATTCGTCTTGAAATAGTCTGTTCTTCAAGATTGAGGTTGTGTGTGTAATCATGTAACTTCAATCATTCAATATAAGTTTGCAAGTTATTCATCAGATTTACTGTTTGTTTACTGTTTCATTAAATATCAAAGTGTTATTCCGCAAACTTCTTTGATATTGTTTCTGAGTATTTATAATCCTTGTTAAGAATTCGATCCTGACATGGAAGTGGGAGAAGAATCAGTTAGAGATAGAACTAGAAAAGTCTAGAGAGGAATGTGAGAACATTAGGAGTGAATTTGAGAAGGCCAAACTAGACATTGAGAAATATTCCAATGCTTCTAAAGCAATGGACTCTTTACTCAAAACTCAAGTTCATGACAAACTAAGGAGAGGTATAGGCTATAACAACACCCCTCCACCTTACAATAATAACTACATTCCACCCACCTCAGACCTCTTAGAAAGACAAGATAAGAAGGAATTACCTGAAGGAGCCACTGAAGTAGATCCACTAGATACAGTAGTGGTTGAGACAGAGTCTGAAGAAGAGAATACTGAGGGTAAGAATAAGGAAGATCATAAAGAAACTCCTTTAGAAAACCACATTCTTACAAATGAGAGGGGGGGGGGAAACCATTTGTCAAGAGTGATAAAGTGGAGATGTCTAAGACAGAGAAAGAGAATGGTAAGAGTGAGAAAGCTGAAACCTTCAGGAAAGGAAAGGAAAAGGTACATGGAACTCATTATATGCAAACTACTGTTGTAAATCCCTGTACTTGTCAACAGAACAAGCCCCATAAACATGATAAAATAAGGGGAAATCAGAGAAACAAAAATAATCAGTGGGCTCAAAAACAGGGAATTGATCTAAGCAAAATCAATAGACCAAAGGATTGTTTTATTTGTGGCAAATTGAATCATTAGGCCAAACACTGTTATTTCAATCCTATTAACCAAAGATTTACTTTTCAAAGACAAACACAAAATTCTTTTGGTTATAGGAAGAAATCAAAAAGGAACCACATGGCTGAGAATGTGAAAACAGCACCTTTGAAATCTCATATTCAGAATAAGTTTGCTAAATCAAAAGAAAACACTCCAAGCAAATCAAGGAGTAACTCACAGAATAAGAGAGCAAACAACTTTGTCAAGATTTGGGTTCCAAAAGTTAAGAAACCTGTTAGTACTGCTATCTCAAATAGTACTGCTAACAGAAATAGTGCTGCTGATAGCAATACTACTGCTAATCAAGTTAGTACTGCTAACCAAGTTAGTACTGCTAACCAAGTTAGTACTGAAAACAAGGATAGTGCTGCTACCAGTGTTAATACTGCCAGGTCTATAATTTTGACAAAGTATTCCAGCCATGAGATACCTAACTCTGATCATCTCATCCAGACTAAGATTACAGATTATGAATATGTTGATGAGAAAGGGCAACCCAAGACCACTTTGGCTTGGGTTCCCTCTAAAAACTAACTGTTTTATCTTATGTGCAGGGCAACCAACAGCTCAAGAAGAAGAGCATTTGGCATGTAGACAGTGGTTGCTCTAGGCACATGACAGGTAACATGGCATGCCTTTAAAATTTCAAAAAGTTTGATGGAGGACATGTTGCTTTTGGTGACAATCCAGCAGGAGGTAAGATCAGTGGAAAAGGTATGGTTTCAAAAGGTAAGATGTCTACTGAAGATGTGTACTATGTTGAGCAATTGAGATACAACCTGTTAAGTGTAGCACAGGTATGTGACAAGAAACATAGTATATTATTTACTGAGACTGAATGTATTATCCTTGCTCTAGGATTCAAGGTAGTTGATGAAAATATGATAGTACTTAGAACTCCTAGAAAGGATAATGTTTATTGTTTGGACTTAGAGAATGTTTCATCTAATTCATCATTAAACTGTCTGTTTTCAAAAGCTTCTTTGGATGAATCATCTCTTTGGCACAGAAGGATGTGTCACATGAATTTTAAAAAAATGAACATTCTTTTGAAAAACAATCTTGTAAGAGGTTTACCTCAAAAAGTGTTTTAATGTGATGATCATTGTGTTGCTTGTCTTAAAGGCAAGCAGCACAAAACTTCTCATAAGTCCAAGGAAATAAATACAATCTCTTCACCTCTTCAATTATTGCATATAAATCTTTTTGGTCCTACTAATGTGATGAGTATTGGTAAGAAATCCTACTACTTAGTCATTGTTGATGACTTCTCTAGATTCACTTGGGTATATTTTCTAAGGACTAAGGACGAGACAAGTGGACTGATCAAATCCTTTGTTCGTAGGGATGAAAACCAAACAAATCAAAGAGTTAAAGTCATCAGGTCTGATAATGGAACTGAATTTAAAAACTGTGACTTAAACAACTTTTGTGAGACTAAAGGTATTGAGAGACAATTCAGTGCTCCTAGAACTCCTCAACAGAATGGTGTTGCTGAGAGGAGAAATAGGACATTGATTGAGGCTGCTAGATCTCTGTTGGCAGATTGAAAATTACCAATCACTTTTTGGGCAGAAGCAGTTAATACTGCTTGTTATGTCCAAAATAGAGTTCTAGTAGTCAAATCCCAAGGAAAAATACCTTATGAACTTTTTAACAAGAAGAAACCTTTTATTGGATTTGTCAAACCTTTTGGGTGTCCTTTCACAATTATCAACACCAAATCTCACTTAGGCAAGTTTGAAAGCAAAGCTGATGATGGATTTCTTATTGGATACTCCTCTTAGAGTAAGGCATATAGAGTATTTAATGGTTCTTCAAGGATTATAGAGGAAAGTGACAATGTCAAATGCAATGAGAACACACCAAATCAAATTGGTACAGGTCCTGATTGGTTGTTTGACATTGATTCACTAACTAATGATTTGGGTTTTAGTAATGTGCAAACTGCAGGATCAAATTCAGAATAGGTACAGGCACAGAAACAAGAGTTTGTACTGTTCCCCATACCTACTGTTGATCCTGTAGAATTTTTCCAGCAAGATAAGAAAGATGATTCAGACACAGGTGACTCTTAATCAGAACAGGATGCAGTTGATAAAGGTGATGAAGAGGATAAAGGTGATGAAGAGAATAATAGTGATATAGTGAATGCTCATAATTCAGGAAACACAGGTCCTGAGATACCCATACTGTGAGAAGATGATACTGATGAAGAAAATTCTTCAGTATATGGTGGAAGGACTCCTGAGAAGAATGACTCTAATCTGGATGCAAATATCAATGAGGAGGTTGCACATCAAACAAGAACTCAGAAAAATCATCCTCCTCAGTTGGTGATTGGTGACATCAATTCTCCTACGATCACAAGGCATCAAAGTAAGTTAGGAGGATTGAAAGACTTGCAATCAGGGTTGTTATCTTGCTTTCTATCTCAGATTGAACCCAAGAAGGCCTATGATGCAATGAAAGAACCAAGCTGGATAGAAGCAATGCAAGAGGAGCTGCTGCAGTTTAAGCTGGAAGATGTGTGGGATCTAGTTGACCTTCCACCAGGACAAAGGGCAATTGGTACTAAATGGGTTTTCAGGAGCAAGAAATATGAGAGAGGAATTGTAATAAAGAATAAAGCCAGGCTTGTGGCACAAGGGTATACACAAGAAGAGGGAATAGATTATGAAGAAGTATTTGCACCAGTAGCCAGAATTGAGGCAATTAAGTTGTTCCTAGCCTATGCTTCTTTCATGAAGTTCAGAGTATTTCAGATGGATGTCAAGAGTGCATTTCTATATGGGACAATTGATGAAGAAGTGTATGTTTGTCAGCCTCCAGGATTTGAAAATCCTAACTTTCCTGCTAAAGTATACAAACAAAAGAAGGCACTCTATTGGCTACATCAAGCACCAAGAGCATGGTATGACACTCTGTCTACCTATCTCTTGGAAAATGGTTTTGAAAGAGGAATCATTGACAAGACTCTGTTCATCAAAAGGAAGAAGAAAGACATCCTACTTGTTCAAATCTATGTATATGATATCATCTTTGGATCAACAAAAGATTATATGTGCAAGGAGTTTGAGGAGCTGATGCACAAAAGATTCAAGATGAGCTTAATGGGTGAACTTACATTCTTCCTTAGGCTACAGGTTAAATAGAAGAAAGATGGTATCTTCATCAGTCAATCCAAGTATGTGCAGGATATCCTCATAAAGTTTGGATTTTCAGATTCAAAGCCTGCAAGGACACCTATGGAAACACACAAACAGATCACTGCAGATATTGAGGGGGAGGATGTGGATGTTCATCATTATAGATCTATTATAGGCTCCCTCATGTATCTAACAACTTCAAGGCCAGATATTATGTTTGTTGTTTGTGTGTGTGCTAGATTTCAAGTAAGACCTAAGTAATCTCATTTTCAAGCAGTCAAGAGGATCTTCAGATATCTCAAATGACAACCAAGGTTGGGTCTTTGGTATCCTCATGACTCACCATTTGATCTACTTGCATATTCTGATAGTTATTTGGGTGGTGCAAACTTGGATAAAAAGTCTACATCAGAAGGATGTCAGTTTTTGGGTGCAAGACTAGTTTCATGGAAGTGTAAAAAGCAAACCACAGTGTCCACCTCCACAACAGAAGCAGAGTATATAGTGGTTGCAAGCTGCTGCTCTCAAGTTCTATGGATATAGAACCAAATGTTGGATTATGGTGTTACTTTTCTTCACACTCCAATCTTCATTGACAACAACAGTGTTATAAGCATTGTTAATAGTCCAGTCAAGCACTCTAAAACCAAGCATATAGAAATCAGGTACCATTTTATTAGAGATTGCAATGAAAAGAAGCTAATTCAGGTCTTGAAGATACACACAAGTAACCAATTTGCTGATCTATTCACCAAAGCTTTTGATGTGGGTAGAATCACATTCTTGGTCACAAGTGTGGGCATGATAACACTGAATAAGCCTCTTCTGATTGTCTTTATGAACCATTTCTGTATAGACTCCTGCATGCTTACTTTCTCATAATGTATTGTGCATGGTGCTGCTAACTATGTGTGTTTTTATGTTTCAGATTACCTTGCTGATTAGAAACTTGGTACTTCTAGTTAAGTTAATACTGCTCTCACTATTAATCCTGTTGCCAGTTCAAATATGGTTAAGTATGGTTACTACTGCTTGGTGGTTTATACTGCTAATGCAAGGTTACTACTGCTTACCTTATTTCTACTGCCAGACAGTGTTGCTACTGCTGGTATGTGTTAATACTGCTAGTATGTGTTAATACTGCTGGTATGTGTTACTACTGCTAGTCTGTGTTAATACTGATAGTCTGTGTTAATGCTGCTAGTATATGTTACTACTGCTTATATAGGTTAGTACTGCGGGCTTGTTAATGTTGTTAGGGTACTTAGTACTACTTCTAAATGAAACCTTCCACCTATAAATACCCTCTCTGACCGCCAAAATCCAAACGACTCTTTGAATTTCCTACGAGTGTTCTTTCTATCTCTCTCTCTCTCTCGAACTCTTTCTTCCGAGTGCATAAAACCTAGTAGTGATTCAATCCAAGAACGATGGTAGGACTGGTGTTTGTTGATGATCACAATGAATTGGCAATGCTACAGAAACCCAAGCAAGTAGAGGGTTTTCACCAGATTGTGGATTTACTAAATTCCTCCCACATCGCCTACGCTTTAACTGTTAATCCCACAATCTATGTGGAGCACATGCGTCAGTTCTGGGCCAATGCCTCTATACAGACAGTTGATGGCAATCAGGTCATTAACTCAAGGGTTTGTGATAAACCTCTAATCATCACAGAAGGTTGTATTCGCATTCATCTACGCCTAGATGATGCCTCAGGTATTACCTCTCTTTCCAAGGAAGATCTCTTCCAAGTAATTGGTCGAATGGGGTATGAAGGTCCAACTGAGGTCTATAAGTTTTTCAAAAATAGATTTGCACCTCAGTGGAGATTTTTGGTTCATACTCTGCAACATTGTATTTCTAGAAAAACAACTAGATGGAGTGAGTTCAGCAGTACCTTAGCTTATGCTCTAGTCTGCTTAGCTACCTCTAGAAAGTTTAATTTTTCTCAAATGATTTTCAATGAATTAATGTCAAATCTGGATGCCAAAACCAAAAGCTTTTATATGTATCCCAGGTTTGTACAAGAAGTACTTAACAAAGAATTGACGGATCTACCATCTTTTCAAGAGGTGTATGTACCTAAACCTCCCAAAGGGAAGGTATTCTCCAACATGAAAAGACCAAGTAAGGACTTTTCTGGACAAGAGACACCATTGTTCTCTACAATGATGGTTATGTCTCATTCCTATGGTGAGGCATCAGTGTCAAAGCCCACATCTGACCACCCAACTGATGACCTACCAACACCATTCATTTCAATTGATACTCCTCAGATCCCTATTGTCAAGCAAAAATCCCCCATCACCAAAACATATATAAGGAAAAAGGTACATAAGGTTCCTTCCCTTCTTGTATCTTCACCCCAATAGCCTGCAAGCCCTCTAATGGAGCATTCTCCATTAGAGAATATCCAAAAGGAAACCACAGGGGTGTCTCCCAACCCCAAGAAGGTGCTCTATAAGGAGAAGGAAGAGCATGTGGGCAATAAGGCTCACACTACTGATTCTGCACAAGGTGTAGGTCAGGACAGTGTGAACATCTCTAAGACCTTCCCCACGGCAACTTTAGATGAGCAATCATCTAAGGGTCCCAGGTGCCAAGAAACCATGGGGGTAGCAGGTGCTTCTGCTAGGCAGAAGACCTCTACTAAAAGATCCAAGGATCCTTCAAGGGTGGTAAAAACACCTAAAGTAGGTGAGGACAGATATACTTATGATGAATTGATGGATACTCTTGGTACAATAAGTCTGGAAGTTCACAATCAAAATTTGGAGATACAAGAGATGAAAAAGGTGATCACTTCTCAACAAGTGCAGATTACCAAACTCAAAAAGATGGTTCTCAAATTGGTGCACAAAAAGAAGAAAACCAAATTTGTTTTGAAGAAAAGGAGCATTGATCATGATGCTTCAAAAAAGGGGGAGACTCAAGAGGAGGAATGTGAAAAGAAAAGCCCTGTTGGCATGGAATCTCAATTTGAGGGGGACACTGGTGCAGAAAAAGAAAAGAAGGTTGGTGCAGAAGCAGAAACAAGTGTAAAGGCAGTAGTATCTGAACAAGAAGCAGAAACGTTTGGTAAAGCAACATAAATTGGTAAAGAAGCAGCAAATGAGGCAGAAGCAGAAACTGAACAAGAAGTAGAAACTGCAAAGGAGAAACCAGCAGCAGTAACTGAACTGACAATAGAAGAAATAGAAATTGCTGAAACATTGGTGAAGGCAAAGCTTGACACTCCCAAGGCCACTCAAAAGGCCAAGGGAGTGTTAATCAAAGAAGGAGAAACAGAGAAGAAAAGAAAAGAATTCAGTGTAGCTGAGGCCAAAAAGAAAGGGAAGGAGAAGATGATTAAGCCTGAGAAGCCATCAAAGAAGAAAACTCAAATAGAACTTGATGAAGAAATGGACAAAAAGTTACAAGAAGAGTTGGAAAAGGAGGAAGAGATTCAATTTGCAAAAGACAGAGAGCTTGCATTGGAAATGGCTAAAACGATTAATGAAGAATTTCAAAGGAGGTTGAAGACTGCTGCTGCAGCTAAGAAAGTGACATTGAGAGCAACTAGACAAAGCCAAAGAAAGCCTTCAAAGACTTTTCTAGCCAATAAAGAAAGAAGGAAAATGATAAACTTTCTGAAATGAGCTATTGGAGTTCCTGAAGGAATGTTTACCATCATGTCTTTTGGAAGAATATAAGAGCTATATAAAAAGGAGATGGCCAAACTAAAAGGGGATTTCACTCAAAGGGTTGAGGTTGATAAGAAGATGAAAGAGAGGCGTGACCTCAACATAATACAACCCTTTCCTGACAGTGAAGAAGGCACTCCTACAAAAGCAAAGACTAAAGTCAAGAAAGAAGACTCTCTAGCAGAGAAAATTAGAGCTATAAAAAGAAAGAAGTCTATTTCTACCAAGAAAAAGGCAAAGAGGCCAAGAACTGAAGAAGTTGAGAAAGAAAAGGAAGTTGAACCTACTGTTGTATCTCCTGCAGAGCATAGTCAAGAACAGCCAAGACATTCTGATGAACAGTTTGAGTTGTACATGACAATAACAGATGAAGAACCAGTGAAAGTTGATCCCATCTCTATGGAAGCTCCAGAGATTATTCATTGGGATACTCTAGTGGATAAAAGAATAGAGTATTTGAGAATAAAGAGAATGGGTGATCACTATGAAGTGTATGCTACATTGGGTAAAATAATCAGAAGCTGTACTAGAGTGGATTTGGAAGAAATGTTCAAGGTTGGTTTGAACTTGTATGGAGATTTACTGAAAGGAGCAGGGATGAACATCAAAAAGATGGCCATGGAATACTTGTGCATGATGTTTGATCCTAAAAGAGTACAGTATATTATCAAAGACTTGCATCATGAAAATGGATTTAAAAAGATTGATCATTGGATGTTGTTTGAAAATTGTGAAGTCTTTGTGATAACCATTGATAAGAGCTATCATGAATACTACTTGGTGGATAAGGTATATGACCACAGCAAAGCAAAGCTGCAAGGGATGCTAAAAGCCAAGCTGGTATGTGCCAAGGATTCAGAAATGGCCAGAATAGTGATCAGAAGAACTATCAATCAAAGTCTGGGCCTGGATTCTAATTTGGGAAATTGAGCTGGAGTTTTGGAATCATCATGAAGACCACAATTTGAAGAACTTAACTTCTGGATTTCAAAAGTTAAGTTAGGGGGAGATTGTTGGGTCTGAAATGAGCTAAGTCCAATTAGTGTTGCTTTAAGGAGTTACTACTGTTGAAGATATTAATACTGCTATTAGAAGATTACTACTGCTAGTAGTATTACTACTGCTTGATAAGTTAGTACTGCTAGAATAATAGTTAGTGCTGCTTGGAGAGTTAGTACTGCTAGTAGTTAGTACTTCTTGAAGAATTTCTACTGCAAGCATGGTTAGTAATGCTGAGGAAGCTAATACTGCTATGGATATTAATGCTGCTCGTGTAGATATAGATGACTTGGAACGAAAGACTAGGAGCTGAAGATAATGATGAAGATAATTATGGAATGAATGTTGAAGATTAATATTTCTTTAGTAATTATCTTGTAATCAGTTCTGTATATATATAGTCTAGTAGTTTTTGATAGAAAAATAAGTTTTAACAAGGTTTTGCATATACGTTTAGAGAGAATTAACCTCAAGATTAGTTTTAATCCTTTCTTTAGAGAAGTATAGAACATTTGTTGAGTCTGTTCAACAGATTGAGGTTTTGTTTGTAATCATTAAGTTAATTCAATATAACTTGTGATTTGAGTTCATACACTGTTTGATTGATTTATTATTAAAATGTTATTCCGTGACTTCTTTAACATAGTTTCTGAGTGTTAAGTTTAAATTCTTGTTTCGAATTTCGATCCTGACATTATCTCCTACTACTACTAATTCTTATACTTATAAGTGGAATGATTTTGCTTATCATCATAATTCTAATGATTGGTTTGGATCTTATCATGTTTATTCTTCTAAATCAAATTTTTTTAAAGGTTTTCAAAGGAAAAGAGGATTCATATTCAAATGGATACCAAAATCATGTGCTAATCTGTTAGGACCCGTTTTTAAATGGGTACCTAAATCTATTGTTTCCTGTTTTCTAAGTAAATCAGCTTAGGACCCATACTTCAACGGAGTTTGACTTCTAAACACAACAGTTTAGGACTCGTACTTCAATGATGAAAAAGAGATGCTACTCCCGGGTTGATAAGAGAGTGTACTCAGATACTCAGAAGAGGAAATCAACATTCAAGGGGGAGTACATAAATTTTTCTGGAAATATGTATTCAGAAGATATGACGAACTGCACTTCAAAGGGAGTTGTAGATCTCTATTATGTGTCTTTTATTGCCAAATTTTAGATGCATATTTTCAGGGGGAGTAAAAGAATATGATTTCTGATTACTTCAGATCAGAATTCGTACTTTCAATGTTGTACTGATTTATGTATTTTAATTTTGAATAAATTTGTGAATAAAGTTGCTTTGACATGACTTTGAGACTTTTGCAGAATGAGAGAAGCTACCAAGATCATATCTTAACGACTTCAGTTGACTTCATGAGATTTATGATTGCATAGAAAGGTTAATTTCTTATCTTAATCTCAGATATGGTTGAAAGAAGGACAACTTTCAGTCATAAGAAAACATTTTCTTAAATGTTCAAAGCACTTCCCGATTCTTAAACAGATTTCATGAATTGGAAGTGTGATTTTAAATGTTTTCATTTTATTTTGTGCTTAAATGAATAACAAACCGTGTGTTTCCAAAGATAAATACTTGTGTATTGTCTTTTCTATATACTTTCAAGTATTCACACACATTGGTTTGATTTTTGTTCAAATTATTCTTACAATGTCTCATATTGAAACATAATTTCGATGGTAAGACACCCCGCTTGTATTTCAGAATTTTGAGCATAATTTCATTTCGAAGCGTTTCATTCAAGAATGTTTATATTTTGGTTCATATAGACAATATCTATTATTCTTGACCATAAGCTTTGATTTTATATCATTCCTTTCTGATCATTTTCATACAATGTCTGATTTTCAAACAAGTCTTTTGCATTCATGTTCATTCATTCAATATACTTGTTTGAAAATACTTCAATGTTTTAAAATGCTCATATCTTCATGATTATATTTTAAGCATACACATATCTGACTTGTATTCGAGCTTTAACTGATAAAGTTAAACCATATTGAGCAACATTATGCTTTATAGGATTACAAGGGTTCTTTCTGCTAGGACTTAAATGAACTTCTATGGACTCACGATTCCTGTGTTTCCTACCCAAGAAGTTAATCCTAAGTGATTGAGTGTGAGGAGTCGAAAAGAAATGAGTGTGGGTTGTGCGTTGAGGTAAAATGGAATAGAGAGTTTGGTTAGATGTGAGCTTAATGATTAAAAGAAAGAGTGTGAGAGAACAGAGTAAAAGAATATCAAACTCTGCACCAACTACTTTCTGAGCCGGGCAACCACATTACTAGCATTTCACAATTTTTTTTGTGAATGTTATTGAAACAGGAAACTAGCCCATGCCAACTCTTGATTAAACCCCACCAACCACTCATTTTCTTCTCGAAAAGAAAATGTTTCATATTTTTTAAGGGGACGCAACACATAATCTATCTGATTTTCATTTGGAAAATCTGGATATTGAAAAAGAAGGAAGTCTGCCCCACCTTCGCACTTCAATCATGCACATTGAGTCTGTGTTTATCTACTGTTGTCTCAGTGGTTTACACAATATTGAGCCTTTAAAAGCAATCATCAGTGCTTAATTCTTTCAACACTTGCACGAACACACAAGGAATTTGTTTTCTTGTCATAACATTCATAGAAATTTCCTTTGTGGTGTTTCGATGATTGGATGGAAGCCCTGGGGGAGTGAACATCAAAAAGCTCCTTTCCAATATGTATTCGTTACACACAGTGACTTTGTGTTACTGACATGCATGTTAACTGATTCATTTGTTGATTCAGGTGTTATTTTCCTATTTTGTCTGGATTTGAAAAGATCTATATGAATACATGGTTATGGATCACATAAACAGTGGCTCTTAGACATATCAGAATGGTCAAAGACATTTCTTGGAGGAAGTTTTGATGATATCGATGCTCAAATCATCAAAAAGGGGGAGAGGGTATCAAGAAATGTTAAAGTTTTGGAGTTTTGGGAGATGATTTACAGAAATGTCCAAGTCAGAAGATTCAAAGTAAAGATTTGAAGAAGATCAAAGAAATTCTGAAGATATGCTGATTTTGAGGAAATTTTCTTTGAAGATTATTTGCTAAAGCAATCCAAGCTGAATTTGATGATAATTTCTTTCCGAAGTCTGAAAGATATTTGTGAAAGTTTTGGGGAGATTGTTATATCCTTCAAAGATAGACTTGGAAAGATTACAATGTTAAAGGGAGAGATTGCATTTGACAGAGCTTAAAGAGAGGACTGATTTGCTAGATCTTTTTTTGTGATGATCTTGAATCCAAAGGGGAGATTGTTAGAGCATTAATTATGTTGGATACAAGATCATGAAGACTAAAGCCAAAGTTCAAGAAAGTCAAAGCTGAAAAAGTCAACTCTCATTAAAAAGTCAAAGTCTTTGTAATAAAATGTCAAAGTCAAGATTTGTATTTTGTTTGTTTCCTTGTAATTCTTGTAGGTATAAATACCTCATTTTGTTGTTTAATTGATAGATGAGTTAGAGTTTGAGTTGAATATTCAGAGAGAGTTTTAGACAGAGAGAGAGAGAGAATTGTTTAGAGAGAAAAAGTGAGAAAAACAGTTGTAATCGTTGAATTGTGAAGTGAATCAAAACAGGTAATTGATTAATTTTGGTTTTTATTGAATTGATTGTGATTAGAAACTAGATTCAGGACACACAATCTCTATCTTCAAAGTTTGCGCCATCAGCTTATCTCGCAAAGTTCAAGTTTGCGCCACTAACGTCTAGCGCAAAACTCCATCTTCCAGACTAACTAAAGTTTGTGCTACCTTCACTTCGCGCAAAGTTCTGTTTTGCACGACCCTCATCTCGCGCAAATTGTCTTTTGCACCACCTACACCTCGCACAAAACTCTTTTGTGCCACCTTCACTTAGCGTAATTTGTGCTTTTGCGCCAGTTCTATACTTGGTTAAATTTGGAAATTTTATTTCTGAATTTTATTTGATTTTATTTGGATTAACGATCATATCTGTGAAGTTATTTTATTTATCAATCAGGAATCATGGATGATGATGAGTACTTTGCATCACCTAGAGAGAAAAGTCTGTCACAGAAAGTTTCAGATCTTAAAGACCAGTATCAACTAGACCAGATGTCTATTTCAAAAGATTTTTTATCATCTGGAATTGATATGAAACCTCCTGTTTTAGTTAGAGGAAAATATGAGCAGTGGAAAATCCATTTCTTAGAATTTATTGACAAACATGAATTAAGTACTTATATCAGATTATCTTTGCAGGAAGGAATGATGAAAATTCCAACGAAGTTCAATTCTTATCGAGGAGCTTATGGATTTATGGAAATGAAAGAGGTTCCAGTATACCTTAATGAATACACAAATGAGCAGAGAAGGAGACATGAAGCTGATAAATTTGCCAAAGTTCTTATATTGAAAGGAAGTTCAGATGAGATTTCTATTCAAATAAATAGCAAATGGGCTACAACAAAACAGTTATGGGATCAGCATGAAGGTAAATCAATATTGTCTCCAATAGAAAAAGTTAAGGTTTTGGAAGCTGAGAATTCTAAATTAAAAGGACAGATTTATGATTTGGAAGCTCAGATACAGAAGCAAGAGTCTGTTGAGATGAATGAGGAGAAATTCAAGAATTTAGAGAGTGCAAATGCTATTCTTCAAAAGAAAATATCAGACTTGAATCAAGGGTTTGCCAAAGACAAATCTGTGTTTGAACAGGAAAGTTCAATATTTGCACAGAAGTTCTCAGATCTTTCCAAGAAGAGTATTGAGGAGAAGAAGGTGATTGAGCTTAAAAGTATAAAGCTTTCTCAACAAGTTAGTAACTTTGAGAAAGTAATCATTTTGGAAAGAGATCAGTTTGCCAAAGAGAAGAAGGCAATTAAACAGAAGAACGTTGGATTCTTAAAAGAGATATCAGATGGAAGAAAGGGTGCTAAGAAAGGATTTGAAGAAGAGAGAAGCACCTTTGAAGCTGCAATTAGAAAGCTTAATGCAAAGCTATCTGAACATTCTAAGTGTGCACAGAAAGAGAAGAAAAAGAAGTGTGAGCTTGAGACGAAGATTGACCTTCTTGTCAAAGAAAGAAACAGTTATTCTTCAAAGATTAAAATTCTTGAAAATATTATTTCAATGGTGGTGGTGACTGAGCACAAGACTCCAGAGTCAATTGTCCACTCACCTAGAGATGATTCAGCTGATTCGGAATACTCTTTCAAGTCAGCTGCAAGTTCAACATCCAAATCTGTTTCTTCAAAAAGGTCAGTTAAATCTTCTAATCAAATTCGTAATACTAAACTTTTCTTTGATAGAAATACATATGGTTCAGGTACACATCAAAGAAGGAGAAGCAACTATAAAGAAGCTGAATTGGTTTGGAAAAGGCAACCAGTTAAAGAAAAAAAGGAAGAAAAGAAGAAAGATGAGTTGAAATGTAAAAACTCATGTGTACATACGTATAATGCCAAGAAGAACAATGTGCGTAAAGGTAAACCTGATTTTGTCTACACGAGAGATCAATTAATTAGTTTGTCAGGTAAGAAATTCTATTGTTCTTATTCTCGTACACATGATCCTGTTCATAAAACGAATGACCATTACTGGTATGGTTCTTACTCAATTAATCCCATAAGAACTGCAACTAACACAGTTGGATCCAAATGGAAATGGATACCAAAGAAAAGGGACGATTCTGTGTTGCAGGCACCAATGTCAAGGGGGAGTAGGAGAACAATGGCTCTTGAATACAACAGTTCAAGACCCGGACTTAAATGTTAAGACGGAGGCTTCTAAGTAAATCAGCTTAGGACCCGTACTTCAACGAAACATAAATTCTAAACACAACGGTTTAGGACTCGCACTTCAATGATCAAAAGACCTTACTCCTGTGCCGATAAGAGATTGTACTCCAGTACTCCAATGAGGAAATCAACCATCAAGAGGGAGTACATATTTGTCTGAAGTTTTAATGCATATCTTTTGCACTGATAATTTTACTGATGCATAATTTCAGGGGGAGTAAAAGCATTATGACTTCTGATTATTTCTGATCAGAACTCGTACTTTTATTGTTTTACTGCTTTTTGTCTTTTTAATTTAAGTGAATAAATTTGCTTTGACTTGACTTTAAGACTTTTGTAGTTTGAGAGACACTTACATGTTCATATCTTTATGACTTTAAGCTTAGCTTCATGAGATGTAAGATCGCAGTAAAGGTATAATCCTTTATCTTAATCTCATATATGGTTGAAAGAAAAACAACTTTCATTCATTGAAAACATGTTCTTAAATTTTCAAATCACTTTCCGATTCTTCACCAGATTTTATAATTTGAAAGTGTGAATTTAAATGTTTTCAAGATCTACATTGAGCTTTAACTGATAACTTAAACCATTTTGAGCATCATATGCTTCATAAGAAAACATGGGATCAGTGTGCTAGGACTTAACACAACTTCTATGGATACACGTTAACCAGTGTTTCCTACCCAAGAGGTTAATCCATCGTGATTGAGTGTGAGAAATTTAAAACAAATGAGTGTGGGTTGTGTGATGAGCAATAATGAAAAAGAGAGCTTGGTTAGAGTAATCTAAATGTTTAAAAGAAAGAGGGTGTGAGAACAGAGTTAAAAGAATATCAGAACTCTGCACCAACTACTTTCTGAGTCGGGCAGCCACATTTCTAGTGTTTCACATTTCTTTTGTGAACATTATTGAAACAGGCAACTAGCCCATGCCAACTCTTGATTAACCCCACCAGCTACTCATTTTCTTCTTAAAAGGAAAATGTTTCATTTTCAAAAGGGAAGCAACACATTTACTATCTGATTTTCATTTGGAAAATCTGGATATTGAAAAGAAGGAAGTCTGCCCCACCTTCGCACTTCACTCATGCACATTGAGTTTGTGTTTAACTTACTGTTGTCTCAGTGGTTTACACAATATTGAGCCTTTATAAGCAATCATCAAGTGCTTAATTCTTTCTATCACTTGCACGAAAACACAAGGAATTTGTTTCTTTGTCATAACGTTCATAGAATTTACCTTTGTGGTGTTTCGATGATTGAATGGAAGCCCTGGGGGAGTGAACATCAAAAAGCTCATTTCCAATGTGTATTCGTTACACACAGTGACTTAGTGTTACTGACAAACATTTTAACACGATTATTTTGTTTGGATTTGAAAAGATCTGGATGAATATATTTTGAATTGACGGATCAGAAGCTCCTTAAGATAGACATTTCTTGACATAAAAGTTTTGATGAACTTGTTGCTCTTTTCATCAAAAAGGGGGAGAAGATCTTCACAAGAAATGGTGAACAACACAAGTTTAGAGCAAGTATTCTGAAGACATGCTGATTTTAGAGAATTTTTTTTTGAAGATACTTAGCAACAACATTCTGAGCTAAATCTGAAGATAATTTCTTCCCATCATCAAAAAGAGAGTTTATCTACGTCTTTTGGGGAGATTGCTACTTGTTGAAAACTAAGAGGGAGATTGCATCTTCTGAGCTGAAAGAGAAGACTGAATTGCTAAATCTTTTTAGTAATGATCTTGATCCAAAAGGGGAGATTGTTAGCGCACAGATCTATTGGATTCAAGATCATCCAATCAGAAGATCACAATCTGAAGCTAAAGCTGGAAAGTCGACTCTTAATATTAGTCTAAAGTCAGTTTGTAATAAAATGTCAAAGTTAGTTTTAGTATTTTATTATTATTCATAAATATCTAAGTTACTAGATATTTTAGGATATTATTTAGAATTAGATATTATGTTAGTTAGTGTGTTGAGAAAGGAAGACAACAAAATCAGATTACAATACACACACTCACGTTTACTGTTCATCAGAGAGAAAAACACAGAGAGCTTCAAAAGAGAAATCTATCAATCTTGTAATCCGCGTTTGTTAATCAAACAGGATGGTAAATCATACAGGTGTTTATATTTATAAGAACTTGATTATATTGTGGACCGACAATTGGTATCAGAGCCTAAAACAGATTCAAATCAAGTTTTAAAACATCGACTCTGTGTTCTTCATTTCAAAATCATTTTTGAGTTTTAGTGGTTTATTGGAGTTGAAATCGATCAAGTTGTGATCGATTTGTATCAGTGCCTGAAATTTGATTTTGAAATCGAAATAATGCGATTCAAAAATCTGTGGAACCCTAACAGAAAGCTCCACGTTTTTCATGTTTTAAGTTTTCTCAGATTCAAAAGATTTCTGGGACGAAAAAACCAAAACATTTACGAAACAAAAGCATACATCAACAAAACAGTTTTTAAATGCATGCATGTCACCAAAAACCGATGTAGTGGTTCGTAAGTAGCTCTGATACCACTGTTAAGTTACGGGATCTTAAGCACAACAGAAAATAAAACTGTAACCCTCCAAGGACCCATACGAACCGGAATAAATCGGGTGTTTCAAAATTATACCTCACAGTTAACGAGACTTTGAATCACAACAACATAGCAAGCTTGATGCCTCCACGGTATCCACGCGAACAATCCAAATCCTTTGCCTTCTCGTGATGCTAGTCACGGTTTCAAAACTTAGAAAGGAAAGAGAACATATAGTTGTAGGTGATTTTAGAGGGAATTGCAAGAACAAAACAATCTTGCATACAATGTCATACATTATATATGGACATGAGAGGCATGGCATGAAAGCACCACCATCCCTACACCTTACTTGAGTGTAGAAGTATCCATGCACCATAACTCATCTTTTCAATACCATCCTTAGTCAACATTATTTATGTCCAACATAAATAATATCTTATTTTATTTAATCAGATTAAATCAATACAAATCAAATATAATAATTAAACATTTTTAATTATTTAAACTCCTTATTCGAATATGTTCAAAGCGTGTGACCCAATGGGTTCTCAACATGTTGGTAATAATTATAAATCTCGTATTTATATTTATAAACAATGAGCGGTATCTAGCAACACATCATCGTCACCCAAATGACGAGAATTGGTGATACAACAAATTATCGGTTTGTAGTCAATTTTAGTTTACACATTTAATTCCTTTGTCCTTGATGTCTAGATTGAACACGAGACATTGAATGTGTCATTCTCGTTATGTCGAATATTTAGGTTCTTGATTCCCGAATATACAAATAAAAAAAGAAATTGTATCTCATATCATTTATCTGAGCATGCATGCATTTCCTTATTATATATTTATCAAGGGGCCCAGAGACATCACTCCCATCATAAAGGAGGGACAAATCCTATCTCGATACATGCTAGTTCTACCATGTGATTTATAACATACCCAACAATAATTCTGTCACCTAGTTACGGAATGATTAGAACAAATGTCAAAATATATTACTCACACATAACAAACTCCTTATTTCTCAAGTCAAAGAATTGCATGTATATTAACCACATGAGAAACACTTATGACACTCACATAACATCCATTGAAATGTTCTCATAGCGAGTCATGTCCGATACACAAAATCTCCATTTTGTACCCATATGCAGATTCAATATCTCTATATGAATCCCTACATATGCTAGTCATTATCATATTACTTCAACATTAAAACCCAAAATAATATTTAACTAGGGACATTTATAATACATTATTCTAAGGTTATTTATTATGAATAATTAAAACACATAATATAACATAGACATAATAAATTGGGCAATGCCTTTTATTTATTTATTAATTTAATTAAACAAAACTCAAAATTACAATCATCGTATGATTAGCTTTTGCACATTCACTAACAATAGGGTGGTGGGTCTATGCACCTAAAGGCCTTAAGTGAACCTATTAGGCCATTTGAATTCCAAACCACACATATAGAATAAATAAGGTTGGGTTTGTATGCATAAAGGCCCTAAGTGAACTTATTAGGATATTTGAAAGCCAAACCATGCATATACAACAAATAGGGATGGGTTTGTACGCATAAAGGCCCTAACTACAGAAAGTTTAGTAATCTTAAGATTAACATACTATTTAATCATCTGAGCAATGCTCAGACAAGTCAGGTTCTTCTTTGCCAGAGTCACTATTTAAGCCTTGGAACTCTTCCTCTTCGTCATTACTCTCGTCAAGATGCTAGTTGTCGTGACCATCATTGGAAACATCGATGTCTTCTCTCATTCTGATAAGACGGATGGGTTCATCCACGTCTTTGTTTCCCCCTATGGGTGCAATTCTATCATCTTCTTGGAAAAATTGTTCCCCATCCACATTTTCGGCGACCGATACTTCATGTGTAGTTGATGCCAACTCATAGACCCCTATTGGCTTTGTCTTCACCACACACCATCAATCTTTTAATTTTTTCGATAGATATGGTACATAGTAGACTTTTTAAGATTGTGATGCTAGGATAGTTCAGTTTGTGATGGTGGGATAAAAGGATCGCCTGAATGATGTCTTGATCTGTGTTTAACGTCCATGAGATTATGCTTCGGGTGAACTCAAACGCCATTAACTGTATCAAACCATGTGCATTTGAATACTGGGACAACAAATCAATCGATTCCAAACCCATGGTATTCTATCTCTAGCACTTCATCTACCAAATCCATAGTAGTCCACATCATACTCTGAGTAACAAGCATACTCCAATATTATGTGTGGTGCGATTCCTTCTTTGTGTTTGGGTGTGGAACATGTAACCATTTATAAAAAAATTGGGTGTCTCCAAGCCCAGCGTAGCGGTCTTTGTGCCAAAACATTCAAATGGTCGATTAAGGGGTTGGGCCGAGTCATAACCTATATTATAAAATATTATGTCATTTGTAATATTATATTAAGTACATATAAATGATGATGAATAAAAGTTCATATGTATACTTACGTTGGTCTCAAACCAATCATCAAAATGTTCACCTTTACATTTGTCGAGCCCCGTTTCATCAATATACAACTCCGAACGTTTAATCCAATCATTGAAAATGGTTATGAAAGGACAAAATTTTTGACAATTAAGCAAGATGTATGTGTGAGCTTTGTGCATATCTTCATCTTTTAGCTGACAATGTGTTCCGGCCTTATCTTATAATGGACGACACAAGGTTTTGAATATACTTAAGCGTTGGTCAGAAGACTCACATTCGGGGGAAAAATTCTGACGCTCACGGTTTAGCCACGTCTCTATGGTTGGTTCAAAATAGAACGCGCAATAGATAGATAGTTCGTTCACCAAATATGACTCCACAATCGATCCTTCTACCCTTGCTTTTTTTCTCAGTTTCCTTTACAAGAACCCTAGACGTCTGTCATAGAGATACACCCATCTATATTGAACCGGACCCCTAACTAGTGCCTCTTGTGCCAGATGTACCACAAGGTATTTCATAGAATCAAAGAACCCCGGTGGAAAGACTTTTTCCAACTTGCAGATCATTTCAATTATACTTGTCTTCAATTGAATCAAGTCCTCAACGTGTAACACCTTAAAGCATATTGCACGAAAGAATGTGCACAATTCAGGGTTAGCATCCCATATCTGGGTCGGTGCAATAAGGAGCAACCTTTGCATGAACACATCACAATCATGACTCTTGAATCCATAGAAACTACCATCCTCAAGGTTTACTAATGACCCTATATTGGAAGCATAACCGTCTGGAAATTTCAACTTCTTCAACCATTCACCCACGTTTCCTACTTCCTCTTTATGCAAAGTGTATGAAGCTTTCGGTTTAAATATTTTATTTCGTTCCACGCTTATATGCAACTTGGGTCGATTGCAGTATTCTTCTATGTATTTCCTTGCTTCGATGTTGTCCTTTGATTTTGGTGTGTCCATAATCGTGCGAAAAAGATTTGTTGGATCAAATAATTGTATTCAAGATTAAAGTTAAATTAGAGGGTCTAAACTATATTTGATTGATAGTTAAAGTTAAAGGGTTTAAAGTGTAATATGTTAATAGTTATTTGTAAATGGGCCTAAAGTCTGTTAGAAAGCATGTTGGATCAAATAATTGTTTTCAAGATTAAAGTTAAAGTTCAGGGTTTAAACTGCAATTGTGTCAAAGTTATTTAGAGGGTTTATTATGTAATATGTTAATAGTTATTAGCTATTGGGCCCAAGCCCATTAGAAAGCCCATTAAGGTTAAAGCCCATATGGCCTAGGTATTTATTGTTTGAGTTAATTAGTTTTTAGGGTCAACCTTTCATAATTTCATAATCATTGTTTAAAGAGAAAGGTAGCCATATTGTTTTCTCTGTATTCAAAGGTATCAAGAACACTCAAGGGTTTCAATGTTTATTTAAGGGATTGGTATGTTACTCTGATTTATATATCTCTTGATTATTATTGTGTTGCTTGATGACTTGAATGATTATTTACCAACTAGATTAAACTGGGATAACAAGTGGTATCAGAGCTTAAAGAATCAAAACAAAATTGAGATTACTGTTCATCGAAATTTACTATTCATCGAATACTGTTCATCGTGAAAGTTACTGTTCATCGTATTCTGAAAATCGATTGCATGAATTAATGTGTTTATTGGGTTAAAGTTGATTTGATTAGTTGATATTTATGCTTCTAAATGCCATATGATTGATTAAGTGCATTGAGAATTAACAAAGTGATTGAATTGTGTGATTTTGAGTTTTCTGGGTTCGACATAAGTTATCTATCGGTCATTACTATGCTTATCAAATCGAATGCTTAAAAGTTTAAATTGATCTCTGAGTTTGATTGTGTTGTGATTGGTTCATGTTTCTGAGTACAAAGGACTGATTTTTGCATCTGATTGTGAGTCTGTACTGATTTTCTGGGTTGATTATTGCGTATGTTCATCTTCTTCTAGGTTGCTTAAGAACATACCGGTCTAACATTCTATCGGTCTAAGCATTCCTATCGGTCCTTAGTCTTACCGGTCATAGCATTATATCGGTCGAACAGAGTCTATCGGTCTAATTAAATATCGATTGAATATCTTATCGGTCCATACCTTTGTATCGGTCTTAGACACTTTCGGTCAAAGCACAATCCCGGTCGAACACTATATCGGTCTAATTCTTCCAGGTCCAAGCAAGTGTCCGATCGAACATAATACCGGTCTTTGCAAGTTCCCGGTCGAACGTAATACCGGTCTTTGCAAGTTCCCGGTCGAACGTAATACCGGTCTAACCAAGTTCCCGGTCGAACATAATACCGGTCTAAGAAAGTTACCGTTCGAACTCTCTACCGGTCTTTACAAGGTCCCGGTCGAACTCTCTACCCGTCTTTACAAGTTCCCGGTCGAACTCTCTACCGGTCTTTACAAGTCCCCGGTCGACTCAATACCGGTCGAAGCACATCCCCGGTCAGTGGGACCCCCGTGCTAAGTCTACGAAGGGGGACAAAGTTCTGTTTGAGATCAACATTTTCTTTAGCATTTAATTATTTTCGGGAATTTATTTTTCTGAAAATTTTTTACTGTGGTTTTCATTTTGATTCTAACGATCTCATCTAGTTGGTTGTCTTGGTACAGATAAGTTTAATTATTAACAAGTGGTACAGGTAAGATGTCGAATCAGCTTCTCTCAATGTGTTCTCAAGTCAAACCTCCTGTCCTCATGGCTAATGAGTATCAGCAATGGAAGATCAGAATGATCAGTTTCTGAATCACAAGAACAGAGACTTCATGAAAGCAATCATTGAAGGTCCACAAACTCCAATGATCACAATAAAGGGTCAACCTGCTACAGATTCCTCTCCAGAAATCCCTGACAGAGAGATTCCTAAACCTTATCAGTTCTTCAATGAAATGCAGAAAGAACAGTATAAGACAGAAGAAGAGGCTCTAATCTATCTGACAATGGAAATTCCAAACGACATCTACAATCGTGTCGACAGTCAGAGCACTGCTAAAGGCATCTGGGATGAACTAGCAAGGCAGTTTGAAGGAAGTGAAGCCTCCACACAAGCTAAGAAGAATCTATGCATAAATGCATACGAGGGATTTCATGCAAAAGAAGGAGAGTTGCTATTAGATACCTACAACAGATATAACATCATCCTCAATGACTTGCGGAGGAACAATATCTCTAAATCTGCTTCTGAGATAAATTACAAGTTCATCTAGAATCTGAATCCAGAATGGAAGAACTTTGCTATCAACCTCCAGATGTCCAAGAATATGGCTCGAGAAAATGTCACTGATATCTTCTCTACTCTTGCTCAACATTAGGATGAGGTGAGATCAATTAATAATGAGTCTAATCATCTGAAGGATTCTGTGGCTCTCATAGCCGACAAAGGTTATGTATCCTCTGCAAGGTCGAATAAAAAGGTGTCTAAAGCTCTAGTTACCGAAGTTACTGGCTCTGACTCTGATTCGAGCGATGAAGAACTGGAAGTTGATTCAGATCCAGATATTCAAAAGTTCTCCGATGACTTGGCTCTTATTACGCGACGATTCAAGAAGAGCTATGGCAAGAAAAGATTCTACTCAAAGCCAAAGTATGATGGACACAAGAAAGAGAAGTCTGAGATGCGATACAAGCCGAGGCATGGAAAGAGAGATGAAGGACGAGAAGACAGGAAGGAAGATAGACGAGAAGGAAAGAGAGAGGAGAAGCGAGAAGAACGAAAGGATGAACCAGGAAGATGCTACAACTGTGGCAAATTTGGGCATTTCTTGAGGGACTGCAATTTCAAGAAGGTAAAGAACTCAGAGTACTACGCAAGAAAGTCACTTATTGCCAAGAAAGTTGAAGAAGGAAAAGTGCTAATGGCTCAAGAAGAGAACTGGCTGTATCAAAGTTCCGATAACGAGGAGCAAGCTCACTTCACCCAAGTCTCTTATACGGCAAAGCTGGAAGGTGACGATGAAGACTCTGAGACACAATCCGAAGATGCAAACTCTGAGGTAAGTGACAATTCTGAGCTTATTGAATCTTTAATGGCCCAAATACATGGTATGAAAGATGAATTTGCTTTACTAAAAGCCAAACTTAGCTCTGCACATCAATCTGCATTAAGCTTTCGTGATGAAAATGCTATTTTAAAAGTTGTTGTGGAAGAAAAAGAAAAGAAAAAGACGATTTAAAAGCTGAAAAAGACGATTTAAAAGAAAAAATATCTGGTTTAGAAACAGATCTTGTGAATCTTAATGCTGAAAAGAGTGAGTTTCAAATAAAATTTGAAGTTTGTTATAAAGAAAGAAATGAAGCTTACACCAAAATCAAGCAACTGGAGGACATTAATATGAAACGAGGTCAGACTGAGCAAACATTAAATCTGTTGACCAATAAACTCCAAGACGAAAGGTTTTATAAACTAAAACCAGGTTTGGGTGTGCCATCTAATGAAGTTTTGAAAAAGGCACCGGAGCATCTATATAAATTTGATAAATTCGGCTCCGCAATCAGACCCATTCCTGACATTCGTGCAACTTTTGTTGAAGCAAGTACTCCTAAACCTTTTATTGAGACCAAAGGTCAAGAAGAAATGGGAAAGAACAAGTCTGGTGACACTGATTCTCAAAATCTTTTTAAATTAGTTGGTTTTCAATATGGTGATTTAAACAAAAGCTATGCGACTCGAAAGATCGAATTTTCTGAGTTTGAATCACTATTTACCACACCTTCCAAAGAATCAGTAAGCACCAACACAGTTCTATCTAAGACTGCATACAAATATGATGAGTATGAATCGGATGTTGATCCATCTGCTATACCATCAGTCTCAAGTCCCATTGCTTCTAAACCTTTACTTGTTGAAGAGGTTGAAGAAGAAAATGCTATCACGAATGGTTCTTGCTCTCAAAATGAAAAAATGGTGTTTATTGAGTCCATAACTGAAGAGATATTCTCTGAAATGATGAATGCTTCAAACTCTGATCCTGTTTCTAATTTAAAGGGGTCAAATTCTGTGAATGATCATACATCTGAATTGATGAAGCAAGTTGATATGTTGCAACAGTCTCTTGACGAGGTTGAAGATGAAAACTTTGATCTCAAACATAAACTTGAAAAGTCTTTAAAAGTAAATCAAGAGTTGTGCATAGAGATCAATGATTTGAAAGTTACTATGTTTAAAAATGCTTTAAGTGATAAACAGATGTTCAATGATCCAAGCTGGAAGGTAAGAACCAATCCATAATTTGATGCTCCTACAAAACCTACAATTGTTTACTCTGATTGTCCTGAATATCCACCGAGTAATTTAGAAAAGAGCACTAGAAAAGAACCACCTTCTAAGTTAGAGACTAACAAGGTTCCTGTTTCTGTTTCAGATATAAAAGGAAATGGAGTTGGGAGGAGTAAGAAGAATAAAGACAATAGTTTGAATAAGAATGATAGGCTATCTAGTGAACCTTTTATTCCAAATAGTTGTACTTCTGACAGTGTTATTTTGAAAAGTAATTCTTTTGATAAACATGGATGTAAGGTTTGTTCTGATAAATCTAAGTTTATGAATTTTGCTCGAAAGAATCTATATTGCGAACACTGTTGGGATAACTCATTCACATACTACTCCCCTCCAAAGTCCAAACAGAATAAGAGAAATGTTAAATTGATCTTTAAGTCTAATTCTAATTCTAATTCTTCTGCACAACCCAAAGTGTATCGAGCTAAGGTTGCCAATCCTACTTCTAAAAAGCACTTTCAGGAATTAAATGTTAAGATGGTTTGGAAATGGGTTCCAAAGCCGCGTTATGAATGGAGAGTGAAAGTCAAACCAGATGATATTCCTGAGTTGCTTGATGTTAACCGCGAAGGACCCATCCTGATATGGGTGCCTAAGCAAAACTAATTGTCTCTTTTGCAGGCCTGTCGATTGTGGGTAATAGATTCCGGATGTTCACGCCACATGACAGGATTCAAGCACCTCTTGCATAACTATGTGGAGGAGCCTGCCGGAGCAGTTAGATTTGCCAATTCTGAAGCCGAAGGTCACGTCAGAGGATATGGAATGCTCGATAACGGTGTTGTGAAGACTCAAAAAGTGCTATATGTTGAAGGACTTGATCACAACCTGTTCAGTACCAGTCACTTCTGTGACATGAAATATCAAGTCCGCTTCACAACCACTCATTGCTATCTAGAGGATCCCGATGGTTACGAAGTCTTCAAAGCTGAGCGCCATGGAAATCTATACTATGTAGATTTTCCTACACTGTCTGCCACACATCCAGTATGCCTACTAGCCAAAGCTTCCAAAGAACAATCGTGGATGTGGCATCGACGCTTGTCTCATCAAAATTTCAGATATATAGCGAAGCTACAGAGACAAGGTCTGGTCAAAGGTCTACCAGAAATGAGGTTCGAAAAAGACTCACTATGTCCCGCATGTGAGTTGGGCAAAATGAAGCGAAGCTCCTTCAAGTCCAAAGTTGAATCATCGACCTCATCTGCACTGGAACTTCTTCATATGGACCTTTGTGGCCCAATGCGCACAACATCTATCAACGGAAAGAAATATGTGTTGGTAATGATAGATGACTACTCAAGGTATACATGGCTCGAGTTTCTTCGCAACAAGTCAGATGCGCCAGAGTTGATTATCGCTTTCATCAAGAGCATTCATATACATCTTCAACTGCCAGTCAGAACCATTCACAGTGACAATGGCACGGAGTTCAAGAATGACACCCTGAAGAGTTATCTTACTTTCGTGGGTATTTCACACAATTTCTCCGCAGCCTACACTCCACAGCAAAACAACATTGTTGAACGGAAGAACCGTACTCTGGTTGAAGCAGCTCGTACTATGCTTGCTTACTCGAATATACCCATGTACCTTTGGGCTGAGGCAGTCGCTACAGCATGTTTTACTCAGAACCGTACCATTGTGGTCAAGCGATTTAATAAAACAACATATGAGTTAATCAACAATCGTACACCTAATATCAAATTTCTTCGTGTCTTTGGTTGCAGGTGCTAGATTCTTGAAGAGCGTCAAGGATTATCAAAATTTGATAAGAAATCGGATGAAGGATATCTCGTTAGATACTCTCTGACATCCAATGCTTATCGAATTTACATTATTCGAACTAAGATGGTTGTTGAGAACATGAATGTCTCCTTTGATGAGAATTATACAAGGACTTCTGGACACAATAGTTCAGAACTCGTACTTAAGGACAAAGCTTCTATTCAATCCCGAATAGAAACAACTACCAAAGGATCCACTTCTACACAATCTAACTCTACTTCATCTGAGTTAGATTTATTGTTTATTGATGTCTTTGATGATATATGTGCAGATTTTGAAAAAGGCATATCCACATCAATAACAAGTGGTACAAGCTCGGAGGTCCCTACCATTTCTGAAGACATGTCTGGACCTTCCAAAGACGTCACTGAAATTTCATCTCCATCAGGTACAACTACACCGTTAGTTTCTTACTCTACTAATGTTGAATCTGTCTCTACATATGGTTCTTCTGGAAACGAAGTCCCGAGTACTTCAACTGCTAGTCCGGAAGCTTCAGTATCAGAAACAACAATACAAGATATCCCGAGTACATCTATGGGGCAACCTGCCGTGCAAGATGACATTGATGCGTCAAATACGCAACAAACAGTTGAAGCATTACCAAGCACACATCGTTGGACTAAGGATCATCCCTTCGAAAATGTGATAGGTGGCGTACAATCTGGTGTCACAATAAGATCTACAACTGCCAACTTTTGCATGTTTTCAAGCTTCCTTAGTTCCCTAGAACCGAAGAAAGCGTCTGAAGCTCTACATGATCCCTTATGGATTTCTGCTATGCAAGATGAGCTTCTCCAATTTGAAAGGAACAAGGTATGGCGCTTAATCCCACTACCTAAAGATAAATCCGTTATTGGAACAAAGTGGGTGTTCAGAAATAAGAAAGACGAAGCTGGAGTAGTCGTGAGAAACAAAGCTCGATTGGTTGCAAAAGGGTATTGTCAACAAGAGGGCATTGACTATGATGAAACATTCTCCCCGGTTACAAGGATCGAAGCCATCAGAATCTTTCTAGCATATGCAGCGCACAAAAACTTTACTGTCTATCAAATGGACATAAAGTCGGCTTTTCTGAACGGCGTTTTGCATGAGGAGGTTTACGTGGCTCAATCTGAAGGTTTCATTGATCCTCATCACCTTGATCATGTCTACGTCCTAGACAAAGCGCTGTATGGTCTTAAACAAGCACCGCGAGCCTGGTATGAAACTCTCACTAAATTTCTACTTGCTTATGGTTTCAAGAAAGGTACAGTTGATACTACCTTATTTCTCAAAAGGCAAGGTGAGGACTTGATTCTCATTCAGATTTATGTTGACGACGTAATTTTTGGGTCGACAAATCAGAAATTTTGTAAGAACTTTTCAAAAATAATGGAAACAAAGTTTGAGATGTCGATGATGGGTGAATTGAATTTCTTTCTTGGTCTACAAGTAAAGCAATTACCCGACGGCATATTTATTAATCAAGCTAAATATATAAAAGATATTTTGAAAAAGTTCAATATGTCAGATAGTTCAGTCATGAAAACACTAATGGCTACTGGTACACTCTTAGACGCAGATCCCTCCGGGAAACCTGTTGATCAAACGGTGTATCGTAGCATGATTGGATCTTTACTTTATCTAACTGCAAGTCGCCTAGATATAATGTTTGCCACATGTTTTTGTGTGAGATATCAGTCTAATCCTAAAGAGTCGCACTTAACTGCTGTTAAGCGAATCCTTAGATATCTCAAAGGTTCTCCTATTCTAGGCCTTTGGTATCCAAAGGATTCTCGTTTTGAACTAACTGCCTTTACAGATGCTGATCATGCAGGATGTAAGCTAGACCGGAAGAGCACCTCTGGATCATGTCAATTCATAGGTGACAAACTTGTAATTTGGACTTCAAAGAAACAAAACTGTGTTTCAACATCCACTGTCGAGGCTGAGTATGTAGTTGTTGCTAGCTGCTGTTCTCAAGTCCTCTGGATGACGACACAGTTAAGGGACTTTGGATACAACTACAAGTGTGTTCCTATTTATTGTGATTCCAAGAGCGCAATATCTATAACTGCTAACCCGGTACAGCATTCGAAGACAAAGCATATCGATGTACGCTATCACTTCATTAAGGATCATGTAGAAAAAGGTAATATTGAAATGCACTTTGTTCAAACTGACTTCCAGTTAGCTGATCTTTTCACCAAGCCATTGGATGAAAAGCGATTTCAATTTCTCATCATCAAACTTGGTATGTTGAACATGTCTTAGACCTTACTCATGATTCTAGGGGGAGTATTCTACGTTTTTTTCTTGTGTGTTATTTTTTACCTGTTGCTAACGAGAGAGGAATCATTTTCATAAATGATTACCCTTATTTCTTTTATTTATGCAGGTTTATTCAAGTGACAATGGTTTCTAATCACATCAGATTAGAACCCGCACTTCAGTGCTTTATTTATTTTTTTCTGCCTTATCTTTAAAAAAAAAATTATTTACATTAAGTTATGGGGGAGAATATCTGTGATTTTAACAGATTTTTGGATACTTAAATGCTTATCTGACCGTGTGTTCTTAAAGATAAATACTTGTGTTTTATCTTGTCAATATACTTTGTCAAGTATTCATACACATAACGTTTCAGAACATTCTATTTGACTTTGTTATTACCATGTTTCAAAAGTTAAATCTTTCTATGGTAATACTCACGTTCTTTGGATTCACTGTTGATTGAATCAAACGTCATTTCATGTGCTTTCATTGAAAATATGTTTATATATTGTTCATATAAACAACATTCGTTTTTGATTCTCCAAAATATTATTCTTCATGATAAAATGATATGAGCTTAATTTTCAAACTCTTTTAATTTGAGATGGAGAATTGCATCGTCAAACATAACTGTTTTGACATCTCTGAAAGTCTTATTTTTCATGTATCAAGTGGTATTTGTGCTTACATGTACAAAAGACTGTTGAACAACATGTTCTATTAAGAAAATACATGGGATTTAGTGTGAGCTTAACAGAACTTCCATGGATTCACGATAACCAGTGTTTCCTACCCAGGAAGTATTCCCTGAGTGATTGAGGGGAGAGGGGTCAAAAGAATTGAGTGATGGTGTGTGAAGAGGTAAAATGGAAAAGAGAGATTGGTTAGAAGCGAGCATTAAAAGAAAGAGGTTGAGAGAACAGAGTAAAAGAATATTAGACTCTGCACCAAACCAGTTTATGAGCCAGGCAACCACATTATCTAATTGGTTCACATTCTTTGGTGACCATCATTGAAAAAGGCAACTAGCCCATGCCATCTCTTGCATTAACCCCACCAGCTACTCATTCTTTTCTCAAAAAGAGAATGTTTCACATTTTCTGGGGAAGCAGCACATACGCTATTGGTTCTTCATTTGGAAGATACTAATATTGAAAAAGAAGGAAAGTTGCCCCACCTTCGAACCCTTTCTCATGCACATTGAGTCGTTGTATAATTTGTTGTTGTCTCAACAAGTTTACATACTTTGAGCCTATATTCAAAAGCAATCATCTATGCTTAATTATTTCATACACATGCACGAGCATACAGAAATTTGTTTTCTGTCAGAACGTTCATAGATAACCATGTGTTATTCGATGATTGAATGGAAGACCTGGGGAGTCAAAATCAAAACCAGCTCCTTATATAGTAACTTTGTGTTACTCAGTAACTTTGTGTTACTCAGTAACTTTGTGTTACTCAGTAACTTTGTGTTACTCAGTAACTTTGTGTAACTGACAGGCATTCTAACTGAGTCATTTGTTGATTCAAGGTTACAACTCTTAAAATGTTTGAATTTGCAAAGATTTAAACGGTTACAATTGACTATTTTTATCTGAAAAGATTGAAATAGTCACTCTTTCCATCTGGGAAGACTGCTCTTATTTCCATACAGGGCTCGTTACATGAAGACTGTGCTTACGTGATGTTCATACACAAAGGGGGAGATTGTTTTGATAAAGGACGAGATTATTTTTGCAAAGTTTTGATGATGATGCTTCTCACCACTCATCAAAAAGGGGGAGAACATACAAAAAAGGGGAGAATATATTAAGAGGGAGAATATAATCTGCTGAAGATGAAGATTATCAAAGTTTTGAAGTTTTGAAGTTTTGAAGTTTTGAAGCTATCAACGACATATCTGAAGAAAAGTGAAGACAAGTGAAGATCCGAAGACAATTGTAAATTTTTTTAATCTTGAATCCAAAGGGGGAAATTGTTGGATCAAATAATTGTATTCAAGATTAAAGTTAAAGTTCAGGGTTTAAACTGCAATTGTGTCAAAGTTATTTAGAGGGTTTATTATGTAATATGTTAATAGTTATTAGCTATTGGGCCCAAGCCCATTAGAAAGCCCATTAAGGTTAAAGCCCATATGGCCTATGTATTTATTGTTTTAGTTAATTAGTTTTTAGGGTCAACCTTTCATAATTTCATAATCATTGTTTAGAGAGAAAGGTAGCCATATTGTTTTCTCTGTATTCAAGGGTATCAAGAACACTCAAGGGTTTCATTGTTTATTCAAAGGATTGGTATGTTACTCTAATTTATATATCTCTTGATTATTATTGTGTTGCTTGATTACTTGATTGATTATTTACCAACTAGATTAAACTGGGATAACAAAGCCCATTAAGGTTAAAGCCCATATGGCCTAGGTATTTAAAGTTATGTTTAGTTTAGGTTTAGGTTAACCTTTAAAAATTATTCTAATCTGCAAACCTATTATTCTCTGTATTCAAGGGTATCAAGAACACTCAAGGGTTTCATTGTTTATTCAAGGGATTGGTATGTTTATCTGATCTTTATATATCTCTTGATTATTATTGTGTTGCTTGATTACTTGATTGATTATTTAACAACTAGATTAAATTGGGATAACAAGATTATCAAAGACATTCTTCTCAATATGCATTACATTCATGTTGTCGTATCAAAAAAGTGTGTCAATATGGCAGCTCCTAGAAAATGCTTCGCTTTACCTAATTGTGTGTTACCCCAAAACCCACAGGCTTTCTATAGTGTCTTGACCCATGTCGGACACCATCTTAAACCGTAGGAAGGCCATACACTTGATTCCATATTTGTTTCCCGGTTGGCACCAACTTTTTCAGTATGTCCCTTATGAAATTGCTTTCTGTCACGCCTGAACGCGTGTCTATGAGGTAGAAACTTACGGTGACGGTCAAACCAACACGACTTCCCTCCACTTTGTTACTGAAACGTACATGCATTACCCATACAATATAGACAAACTAACTTTCCATGCGTGCTCCAACCAGAAAGCATAGTAGGAGTAGGGAAGTCAATAATCGTCCACAACAATACTGCCCTCATTGTGAAATTTTTCTTATGAAAAGCATCATAGGTATGGACACCAACGAACAATAACATCTTTAACTCATCGATCAACGGCCGAAGAAATACATCCAAGGCGGTAGATTATAGTTTGTAAGATGGACGGGCCATAGTGAATACGAATTTGAGTTCGAGTTATTGGGGTTGAAACCCTCTGTACATAATCCCAGACGAACATTCCCAATCTCTTGAGCAAAATTCGGATGTAGCCTGTCGAAATGTTTCCAAGCCTCCCCATCACTCGGATGTACCATCTTTCCCATCTGAGTTTGTTGTTCAGGGTTCCAAGTCATCTCATATGTTGTTTTCTTACACATATACAATCGTTGTATTCTGTGTAACCGGAAAATACGTCAACACCAACGGAGGCACCTTATTATTTCGGCCAGTTGTCTTGTAACAAGGCTCCCCCACACACTCGAGAAGTGTCATCATCAGCATATTCCTTAAAGAATAGCATGCAATGTTTTTTTGCAAGCATGTATCTTCACTTTAGGAAGATTGAGTTGCTTCAACATCTTCTTTGTCTCGTAAAAACTACCAACCAATTGTTCACCCTCAGGTAGCATTTCTTTCACTATAGCAATGTTACTATTGTAGGCTATCTCAGGTACATTGCAATCTGCCTTCCAATTCGAAAACCTTGACGCTGCCACTAAATTTGAAAATATCTGGCATCTCTCCCACAACGGCTGTCTACAACTTGTAACATATCATAGAAATGGCTTGCATGTAAAGTCAGTTCTTGCTCCTCCCACGTACTGGAAGTACCAAGAATATTTTGGTCCATCATCATTTGTTGAACGCCATCAAACTCATTATAATCATTTTCTACTATTGTATGTTGTGGTGGTCGAACTGAGGGTGCTATTTCTCCGTCTGCGTACCAGTGAGTATAAGAAAGCATGAATCCTTTTCTTAAAAAATCAAAATGAACCGCCTCTCTACTTTTATACTTATGAATTTGACATCTCTTAGAAGGACATCTTATAAATAATGCTACCCCATCATCTGTGCTACTCGGTTGAATAGATTCCTTATTGGTGAAAGCAAAATCCACAAATCTTTGAACTTCAACTCTGAAAACAAGATTTATTTTACCACTCTTATTTAGTCGTATATACATCTATCCTCTATCGGTGTTAGTCGACATAGCTACAAATCAAATATAAATTGTAGTTAGGTAGAAATTAAATTACCAAGTAGCCATACATAGATTCATACTTATACAATATCATAACTTATACACTAATTTGTAGCACTATACAAGATCAAAATTTATACGCTGTACAAGATCAAATATTATACACTATACAAGATCAAAACTTATATACTATTATAACCTACTCCGACAAATAGAGTTGGGTTTGTGCTCTTGAAACCCCTAAGTACACCCGTTTTACTATTTGGAAGTCAAATAATGCATATAGAACAAATAGGTTTGGGTTTGTGCGCTTGAAAGCTCTAAATGCATCCGTTTGACTGTTTGGAAGTCAACCATGCATATAGAACAAATAGTGTTGGGTTTGTGCGCTTGAAAGCTCTAAATGCACAAATTAAGATATTTGAAAGCCAAACCATGCATATAAAACAAATAAGGTTGGGTTTGTGCACGTGAAACCCCTAAGTGCACCCGTTTGTCAAACCATGCATATAGAACAAATAGGGTTGGGTTTGTGCCGTTGAAAGCTCTAAATGCATCTGTTTGACTATTTGGAAGTCAAACCATGCATATAGAACAAATAGGGTTGGGTTTGTGCGCTTGAAATTTGTAAGTGCGCCCATTTGACTATTTGGAACTCAAATCGTGAATATAGAAGAAATAGTGTTGGGTTTGTGCGCTTGAAAGCTCTAAATGCACGTATTAGGTTATTTGAAAGCCAAACCATGCATATGGAAAATATATGGTTGAGTTTGTATGCTTAAAACCCCTAAGTGCACCCATTTTACTGTTTGGAAGTCAAACCATGCATATAGAACAAATAGGGTTGGGTTTATGCGCTTAAAAGCTCTAAGTGCACCAGTTTGACTGTTTGGATATCAAACCATGCATATAGAAGAAATATGGTTAGGTTTGTACGCTTGACATCCCTAAGTGCACCCGTTTGACTGTTTGGTAGGGGTGTTCATCTAAACTGCTAAATCGCACAAACCACCCACACCGCACCGCAAAGCGCGGTTTAGAACTTCCACGGTGCGGTTTGCGGTTTTGATTTATCAAACCGTGGTTCAAACCACACCGCACCGCACATTATATATATGTATATATTTTTTATTTTATATATTACACACACATATATGTATATATAGAATAATAGCAATATTTATATAATATGTATTTAGGAATCGGACGTATTGAATATTTTTTTTGGATTACGATCACGTTATCGTTGATTTTAAAATGAAGTTTTGATCTTATAATTATTGAAGTGTAGGTGTAATGTGCGTAAGGTACAACCCGCATAAACTGCACCGCACCGCATTTTGTGGTGCAGTTTACGGTTTGGAAAAATGCCCAAACCGCATATGCGGTGCGGTTTGCAGTTTTGCCCCAAACCGCACCACGAACACCCTTACTGTTTGGAAGTCAAACCATGCATATAGAACAAATGGGGTTGGGTTTGTGCGCTTGAAAGCTCTAAATGCACCAGTTTGACTGTTTAGAAGTCAAACCATTCATATAGAACAAATAAAGTTGGGTTTGAGCGCTAAAATGCCCTAAGTATAAAATGCAATTTTATACACCAAAAATCATAACCCATATTCTATACCCCAATACTTACAAACATATTACATATGCTACATATACACAAACGGAAAAAGAATGCAATTTTGGAAACCAAAACATACAAATACATTACATATGCAATTTTAAATAATACAAGGCCAAAATTTCTTCCCAAATGTTAAACCCAGATCTAGTTGATAACAATCACACAACACAATAAAGATCAAGAATGAATAAATCAGAATAACATACCACGATCCATTAATTAATCAATGAAAACCTTGTGTGTTCTTGGTACCTTGTGATGCATACGATTAGAGATTACGGCTACCTCTACTGGAATAATTATCAGGATTATTGAGGATTAACCCTTAAACCTAATTAATTAAAACCTATTTATACTTAGGTCGTATAAGCCAAATGGGCTTGAGGCCCAATAACAAACAACTATCAAATAATTACAAATTAGACCTCCTAATTTAACTTTAATCTTGAATACAATTTATGATCCAACAATCTCCCCCTTTGGATTCAAGATTAAAAAAATTTGGCAATTTGCTTCGGGTCTTCTCTTCTCTTGAAAACTTCAGATATAGTCCTTCGACGATCATCTTCAAACAGACTTTTGATAGATCAAATAAGCTCAGGCACTTTGAATTCTTTGAAATCTTCAGCAGTTATATTCTCCCCCTTTGTATATTCTCCTCCTTTTTGATGAGTGGTGAGAATCATCATCACCAAAACATAGAAAAACAATCTTCTCCTTGTTGTATAGTCATCAATTAAACATTGTCTTCATGTATAGATCCTTGTGTGGAAATAAGAGCAGTCTCTCTAAATGGAAAGAGTGATTATTTCAATCTTTTCAGATTCAAATAATAAAAAATGGTAACCCTGAATCAACAAATGACTCAGTTTAGAATACCTGTCAGTGACACAAAGTCACTGAGTAACACAAAGTTACTATATAAGGAGCTGGTTTTGATGTTGACTCCCCAGGACTTCCATTCAATCATCGAATAACACATGGTTATCTATGAACGTTCTGACAGAAAACAAATTTATGTGTGCTTGTGCATGTGTATGAAAGAATTAAGCACAGATGATTGCTTTTCAATTTAGGCTCTAAGTATGTAAACTTGTTGAGACAGCAACAACTTATACAAAGACTCAATGTGCATGAGAAAGGGTTCGAAGGTGGGGCAACTTTCCTTCTTTTTCAATATTAGTATCTTCCAAATGAAGAACCAATATCATATGTGTTGCTTCCCCAGAAAATGTGAAACATTGTCTTTTTGAGAAAAGAATGAGTAGCTGGTGGGGTTATATGCAAGAGATGGCATGGGCTAGGTGCCTTTTTCAAAGTCATTCACGAAGAAATGTGAAACAACAGATAATATGGCTGCCCGGCTTAGAAAGAATTTTGGTGCAGAGTTTGATATTCTTTTACTCTATTCTCTCACCCTCTTTCTTTTAAACTGTTAAATCTCACTTCTAACCAATCTCTCTTTTCCATTTTAACTCTTCACACACCAACACTCAATCTTTTGACCCCTCTCCCCCCAATCACTCAGGGAATACTTCCTGGGTAGGAAACACTGGGTATCGTGAATCCATGGAAGTTCTGTTAAGCTCACACACTGAATTCCTTGTATTTTCTTAAAAGAACGTGTTGTTCAACAGTCTTTTGTACATGTAAGAACAAAGGAATACAAATAATCATGAAGAATAAAAATTTTGGAGAAGTCAAAACATTTGTGTGTTTGACAATGGAATTCTCCCCCTCAAACTAAAGGTGGTTGGCAATTAATCTCTTCGACAATTAAGTATCCAAAAATCATTTAAAATCACACTTCACAATTCATGAAAATCTTTGAAGAATAGGAAGTGGTTTGAAAATTTAAGAAACCATTTTTCACAATTGAAAGTTGTTCATCTTTCAACAAGTGATAGAGTGTAAGGATTTGAAAGTTATACCTGTAAATCAGAATCCTTAACTCCCCCTGGAATGAATATTTTCATTTAAGTGTTCTCCCTCTTTATATCTGTAAAACAACAATTCATCAGAAAAATATGACAATGATAGTAGAAATCATATTTATCTCCTCCTCCTAAGAGATATAACAATTACCTCCCCCTCAAATCAAAAACTTCTATAAAAGATGTTATCATTTAAGCATCCTATTAGAACAAAACATTTGAGTACGGGTTTCGAACTTAAGTATTCAAAAGCCATGATTACTTATTCTTAGGTGAGAATAGTATCGCTCATTTTTACCAATGAAGAACGAGTCCTAAGTTGTTATACTTAAAAGTCATCTTTTTGACAATGAGGCAAGAGTCCTGATCTGTAGTAATCAGAAGTCATTGTTCTTTCTCCCCCTTAAAATTTGGGTGCCTGCAACACATATTTAGCATTTGGTACCCACTGGTAATTGGGTCCTAATGGGTTAGTTGCAGTTCTAGTGGGAGATATGAAATAAGAACCATACCAGTTATTCACATAATCTTTTCTTATAAAATCATTTGAGCCATAGTAGGAACAACTAATTTTCTTTTGTGCTAACCTGATCAATTGATTGATAGTGTAGACCAGATCAGGTTTGCCAAAAGTTTTCCCTTTTGAAGCATAGTTCCATTTAGCATTTGATGTATGCACAAATGATTTTTCTTTCTTCTTTTCCTCTGAAGAGCCTTTAAGTTTCCAGATCCAATTTTCTCTATCTTTTTCTTTATCTTCCCTTCTCCAGCATCTTTTCTTCTGAGACTTGTTCATCTTGAAGTTACCTGAACCATCAACATCTTTGTCATAGAAAAGGTTAAAAGGACGAATCTGATCAGTAGATTTAGAAGTAAGACCATCATCTAAATCAAATAAAGGATTATAAGAAACATTTGAAAAGTGTGAACTTGAAGCCTTTTTGAGTAAACAATTTGAATCAACTTGATCATATCTCGGTGATTGAGTTATTGAGTCTGGCGTCTTGTGCTCAGTCAACTTCACTTTGAATGCGATCTCTTCAAGTTCCTTTATCTTTGACGACAAACTGTTTCTTTCCTTTGAAATCAGATGAAACTTCTTATGCAACTCAGATTTCGTCTTCTTTTCCTCCAGAATGTTTGTTGACAACTCAGATAACTTTCCTGTCATCTTAGCTATCTCAGTCTCTAGATCTTTCTTTTCTTTAGAAAAGTCTTTATTTATATCCTTCAACTCAGCTTTCTTCTTTTCTTTCTCAGCCTTGTCTCTCTCAAGAATGATAACCTTCTCAAAGTCTAAAACTTGTTGAGAAATCTTAACACATTTAAGCTCTAACGATTTCTTCTCTTCAAAGGCTTTTCTGGAGAAATCAGAGAATTTCTTAGCAAATTCTTTTCTCTCTTTCTCAATCTTCAACATTTCATCTTGGACTTTTGTGTTGTTTCTGTCTTGGGTTGCTTTTTCTTTCATCTCAACCTCAGGACTAAAAACTTTATCTTTCAAAGAGTCTCTTTCAGCAAAAATTCGAGAGTTTGATTTTTAAGCCCTTCAGATGTTTCACTAGCATTGTTTGCTCTTCTTCTAAGTTCATCTAGCTCTCTTTGCATTGACTCCTTCTTTGACCAGCTTGAGCTAGAATTAAAACTTTCATACTTCTTCAGCTTTGCTTGAAGATTTAAGATCTCTTTCTCTTTCAACTCAATAATTCCTGCAAAATTAATCTTTGAGTTAGAGATACATCTGAGCAAACAAAGTCTTTCTTTAAGTCCTTGTCATTTTTCAAATTATCAATATGTGCTAGAAGAGATGAGTTTTGAATCTTCAGATTTTCATTCTCAGCTTCTAGTGCTGGAATCTCTGGCATGTACGCTAAAGCACAGTCTCTCTTCGTCAGTACTGTAATTCCCTTCTCGTCTGTGTAAGGCATGATAATATCTGTACCACTTAAATCAACTTGTAAGATCTTTAGAATCAAGAATTGGATAAAACTACACTAAAAAATTTTCAGAAAAATATATCTCCAAAAATGATCAAATGCAGAATTCGCAAACAGTATAAAACTCAAATAAATTAGCAAACAGATAATCTGGCGCAAATCACGAACAGTAACGCAAAGGACATTTTACGCTAATCAAGGCTGGCGCAAAATACAGATATGCGCTAAAAGATAGTGACGCGAAAGGCAACTTTGCGCTAAGTGAACCTGGCGCAAAAGAAGGTTTGCGCTAAAGGAGTATGGCGCAAAAGGTACTTTGCGCGAGAAGAGGGTGGCGCAAAATATTGATTCGCACGAAGATTGGGTGGCGCAAAAGGAGTTTTGCGCGAATAACTGTTGGCGCAAATTTCTGAATTCGCTCTGGAAGCAGTCGCTGGTTTTGCGTAAGAAGAATGTCGCGAGAAGTAGGTTTTGCGCGAATAACAAGTAGCGCGAAGTTAAACTTTTCGCGAAGATACGGTGGCGCAAAACTGAGGTTTGTGCGAAGAGGGACTGGCGCAAAGTTCACGATGAACTAGCGCAAAACTGGGAATCCTTTAATTAACTCGCTAGTTCATCACCTGCTAAAAAAAACGACACAGAAAATTCCAACAACCTATCTGGACGTCGATTAACAGTCCCAAACTTTGATAATAAGGCAATAAACACTTCCAGAACAGATTGCAACCAATTAATTTCAGTATCAGCCACTCTAAGAAGAATCGATTAATCGAACAGTGACTTGATTCGTGAAAACCAAAACTTCAAAATCAGCAAAAATACCAATCGATTTCAGTGTAATATTGAAATTAATCAATACATAACCAATTTAACACTGATTTCGAACACAACCCAATTAGTTTCTTATTAAATTTCACTCAAAAAATCAAGAACAGATCTGGAAATCTATGAACAGTATTCGACTATTTCAAGAGCAGAATTCTCAAAAATCAACAAAAGTCAATCGATTTATGAATTTAAATGCAATTAGGCAATCAGATGATACTCAACAACATAAAACACACCTAATCAGATTGATTTTAAGCATAAAAACACACTAAATCGAGAAATCGATTATCACACAGTAATGTGTCGATAACCACACTGTTAATCCAAAAAAAAACTTGATTCTTAGGCTCTGATACCACTTGTTAAACCCAGATCTAGTTGATAACAATCACACAACACAATAAAGATCAAGAGATGAATAAATCAGAATAACATACCACGATCCCTTGATTAATCAATGAAAACCTTGTGTGTTCGTGGTACCTTGTGATGCGTACAATTACAGATTACGGCTACCTCTACTAGAATAATTATCAGGATTATTGAGGATTAACCCTTAAACCTAATTAATTAAAACCTATTTATACTTAGGTCGTATAAGCCAAATGGGCTTGAGGCCCAATAACAAACAACTATCAAATAATTACAAATTAGACCTCCTAATTTAACTTTAATCTTGAATACAATTTATGATCCAACACCAAAATCAATAAAGATTAAACAAGTTTTACACACACACACACATATATATATACATATATTTCACCAAATCATATATATATATATAAAGGGAAATGGTTTGAATAGAAAAAAATGACAAAAAAATTATAATTTTACCAAAAAATCGGATGAAAGAGTGAAGAGCGGAGCGAGGTTGGCGGCTTCGGTGGTGGTGGTGGGTCACGGAAGGTGGGGCGCCGGTGGTGGTGGGGCGTCAGGTCGCACAAGGTAGAGAGGGGCGAAGGCAGTGGAGAGTGGTGTAGAGTGGAGTGTGGAGAGTGGTCTGTTGGCCCTGATGGGAGACCTAATTCTGGTCATTTTCGGAGAATTACCAGATATATCCGCCGAAAATTCATTTAATTAAATATTTTTTTAAAATTCTGCCGGAAATCTGCTGGATATCCGCCGGTAATTCATTTTTTATTATTATTATATTATTATATTTTATTATTATATTATTGTTATATTATCTACTAAATCCCATTACGGTCCATTAAAGCCCAAAACGGTTCACAAAAGCCCAAAACGGTCCACAAAAGCCCAAAACGGTCCATTAAAGCACAAAACGGATCCCTTAAAGCCCAAAACGGATCCCTTAAAGCCCAAATGGATACATTAAAGCACAAACGGATCTGTTACAATGCAAGTGGATCTGTTAATGCTCAAATAGATCCATTACAACACAAGTGGTTCCATTAAAGCCTAAATGGGTCCATTAAAGCCCAAACAGATCCCTTAAAACCCAAGTGGATCCATTAAGGCCGAAATGGATCCATTAAAGTCCAATCGATCCATTACAGCGCAAGTGGATCCCTTAAAGCCCAACTGGATCCATTACAGCCCAAATGGTCCATTAAACACCAAATGGATCCCTTAAATCCCAAATGGATCCGTTACAGGGCAAGTGGATCTATTAAAGCTCAACTAGATCCGTTACAGCGCAAGTGGTTCCATTAAAGCCTAAAACGGTCCATTAAAGCCCAAAACAAATCCCTTAATGTAACACCCGAAATTTCAGTAGGTAAAAGTCAATTGTACCACCTTGCATCTTATAAACAGTGGGTTTTATGTTAAATAATCAATTTAGATGGTCTCTATAAGTCTCGGGAGTCTTGGTGTCGAAAAAGTCGAGTTTCGGGGAGTGGTACGGGCCCGACTACAATGCCCGTCGCACCTGGCAAAGTAGCACAAAAGGTACCGAATGCTGGGCAATGCTGCGACAATGCTAGGCGACATTGCCATGGCATAGTTGTCTGGAAATGTCGCCCATATGGGGCAGGGGTTGTTAAATTCGAATTTTCAGCTCATTTCATCATTCCTCACTTCCCATTTCTTCCCAAACCCCTCTAGAACAAACCTAAAACATATATGGTGATTTTGGGTCATCTTTGGCTCAAATATTTAGGTATTATGGTGGTAACCCGTCAACAAGTTAAGGATTGGAAGCTAGGATCAAGAGTCTTTATCTTCATCTTCAACCTCAAGCTCCATTTTAGGGTTTCTAGGTTTTTCACCAAAACCTATGTGGTAAGTTCATCCCTCCCATTTCTAAATTCCTTTTTGAGTTACAAATGCCCTATTGATGTTAACCTAGTGTTTTATTTCTCCAATATCGGTTTGGATGATTTTAGGGAGATTAGGATCAAGAGTCTCCATCTTCATCTTCAACATCAAGCTCCATTTTAGGGTTTCTAGGTTTTTTACCAAAACCTATGTGGTAAGTTCATCCCTCCCATTTATAAATTCCTTTTTGAGTTACAAATGCCCTATTGATGTCAACCTAGTGTTTTATTTCTCCAATTTGGGTTTGGATGATTTTAGGGAGATTAATATAAATTAGGGTTTTTGGCCAAAATGGAGATTTTTAGGTAAGATGTTTGGGGAATGATTCTAAACACTTAGATACATTTATTGATTTTTGGAAATTTAAAGATCTAGGTTTTGGGAGTTGTTGGGAACTGAAGATTCTACTAAGTGTAGTTACTACTGCTAGTACAAATGTAGTTACTACTGCCAGAACAAGTTGAAGATTAATACTGCTAAGTGTTAATACTGCTAGTAGAATTACTACTGCTAGTTAAAGTTAGTACTGCTTGAACAAAGTTAGTACTGCTTAGCTAGTTAGTACTGCTAGTGGTTAGTACTGCTTGCAGTTAATGCTGCTAGATGAAGTTAATGCTGCTGAGCATTATTAGTGCTGCTAAAGAGATCCGGATGGAAAGTACTACAGCTGGATATACTGAAGATATACTTAGAAGATATACATGGAAGATATACTGAAGATTTGTTTATTCTTTGTAATTATCTTTTTATCAGTATATGTATAGAATGTTTAGAATAGATAGAAATAACTTTTGATAATTGTTTTTCAAGAGAGAAATCAACCTCAAGGCATAGATCCTAATTCTAGAGAAGTAGAATTCGTATTGTTGAGCCTGTTCATCAATATTGAGGTTGAGTGTGTAATCCTGTAACTTCAAAGCATTCAATACAAGTTTACAGTTTGTTCCTCATATTTTCTGTATTGATTTAATATTTCATTGAATATCAAAATGTTATTCCGCAAACTTCTTTGATATTGTTTCTGAGAATTAATTCTTGTTGAGAATTCGATCCTGACAAGTGGTATCAGAGCTAAATTCTCTCAGAAACAGTTATTCATCATGGAAAATCTTACAGAATCAAGCAGTACTTTGGTCTCAAAAGTTCCAATGCTCAGATCCAATGAATTTGACATGTGGAAAATCAGAATCAAGCAATATATTCTCCTCACAGATTACTCTATGTGGGACATCATTGAGAATGGCCCATCTGATGGAGGAAAGATTGGTGAAGATGGCAAAAGAACTCCTCCAAAGACAGATACAGACAGGAAATCAAGACAAACAGAGATGAAAGCCTTGAGCACACTGCTCTTGGCCATTCCAAATGAGTATCAACACCAATTCTGCAATTGTACTGATGCACAGATGCTCTGGAATGCTCTAGAGAAGAGATTCTCAGGTACTAAAAGTACCAAGAGAAATCAAAAGGCAATCTTAAAACAACAGTATGAAAACTTCATCTCAACTAAGAATGAGTCCATGACTCAAACTTTTGACAGGTTTAATAAACTAATTGGTGAATTAGCTACTATGGGAGTACAGATTGATCAAGATGATGTGAACAGAAAGTTCTTAAGGTCCCTTGGAGATGAATGGACCATGTACACTGGGTCATTCAGACAGAATGATCAGTTGGAAGACAAAGAACTTGATGATCTGTACAATGATCTTAGAGTATTTGAAGCTGAGGTGGAGGCAAAGAAGAAGCCTTCTGGATATGTTCATAATGCTGCACTCCTATCAGCATCAATTGATTCTACTGCTAACTCTGAATCAGTTAATGCTGCTAATGGATCAAATCTAGATAAAGGCACTGATTATGTATTTGAAGCTCTTCTTTCTAATCATGGAAATTCTTCTTTGATCAATGATGACTTAGAACAACTTCATCCTGATGATCTGGAAGAGATGGATATTAAATGGCAGATGGCCATGCTCTCCATGAGGGTTAAGAAGTTTATAAAGAGGACTGGAAGAAACAACTTCTCACAAAGAAGAGAAGATGGAGCAGGGTTTGATAAATCAAAGGTAGAATGTTACAAATGCCATCTGAAGGGACATTTTGCTAAAGAATGCAGAAGTGGAATGTCTCACAACAACAACCATCAACAAGCTCAATCTGGAAGCTTCAATAACAACAGAAACTCTGCTCAAGCCCTTGTTTCTCAACAAGGAATGGGGTTTGATTGGAGTGATCAAGCAGAAGAAGCTATTCAGAATCAAGCTCTTATGGCTAAAGTATCTGATCTCCCATCTGAGGTAAGTTCTAATCTCTGCTCTAAAACTTGCATAGACACTGTTAAAAGGTACAGGGATCACAATCAGAAGATGAGTGATGACCTGAAGAGACTAGAAAAGGATATAAAAGACTATGTGAGGATAGTAGAGAGATTTGAAGATCAAATCAAAGGTTTTCAAGCCAATGAACTACAACACTCATATGACACTAATTACTGGCAGTGGGAGAAAAAGGATTTAGAACTTAAACTGACCAAATCTAAAGAGGAGAGTGAAAAACTGAAAGAGGAGTTAACCAAGGTTAAGCTTGATGTAGAAAAGTTTTCCAATGCTTCTAAAGCAATGGACTCCTTACTGCAAAATCAGATTCATGATAAATTAAGAAGAGGAATTGGGTATAATGCCACACCTCCACCATATAACAACAATTACATTCCTCCTACTTCAGACCTGTTAGACACCAAAGATAGGAAGGACTTGCCTGAGGGAGCCACTGAAATAGATCCCTTAGATGAGGTAATTGTTGAGGATAAGACTGAAAAAGAGGTTGGCAAGAGTAAGAAGAACAAGGTGAGTGGTGAGACTTCTATAGAAAACAACATTATCACCAATGAGGATTGTGGAAGGGCTTGGATCAAATCCAAGAACATAGAGAAGACAGAGGAAAAGTCTGGTAAGGTCCATTATAAACAGACCACAGTTGTGAATCCAGGTCCTTGCAAACAGTGTACTTGTAAGAAGAATGAGCCCCAAAAACAGGACAAAAAGAGAGGAAATCAAAGAAACTGGAATAATCAATGGGCACATAAACAAGGGGTTGATCTGAGTAAAATCAATAGACCAAAACCTTGCTTTATCTGTGGCAAATTGAATCATCTTGCAAAATTCTGTTATTTCAATCCTATGAACCAAAGAATGAATTTCCAAAGATCCATGCAAAAACCTTTTGGTTATAAGAAAATTGAAAAGAACCATGTGGCTAAGAAAACTGTTAAAACTAAAAGCCACATGAAGAAAAAGTATTCTGTTAAAGAAAGTGTCAATATGTGGATTCCTAAAATCACTAAAACTGTTAGTACTGCTACACCTGTTAGTACTGCTAACTCTGTTAGTACTTCTAAGGTTAGTACTGCTTCCAGTGTTGATTCTGCTAAGCCAATCATATTGACAAAGTACTCTAATAAAGAGTGCTCTGAGTTTAAAAACCTCATTAAAAAGGAATGTAAATACTTTGATGAGAAAGGAAGACCCAAGATCACTTTGGCTTGGGTCCCCAATCATACTAATTGATTTATTTAATGTGCAGGGCAACCAACAGCTCAAGGGAAAGAGCATATGGCATGTTGATAGTGGTTGCTCTAGGCACATGACTGGCAACATGTTGATCATTTAAAGTGGAAAAGGTAATGTCACCAAAGGTAAGATGACATTTGAGGATGTCTACTATGTTGATCAATTAAAGTACAACCTGTTAAGTGTATCACAGGTTTGTGACAAACAACATAGTATATTATTTACTAATACTGAGTGTATGATTCTTGCTCCAGGGTTCAAGGTAGTTGATGAAAGCATGATACTACTTAGAACTCCAAGGAAGGACAATGTTTACTGTCTTGATTTGGACAATGTTGATAGTGATTCATCTTTAAATTGTCTTGTTTCAAAAGCTTCTATAGATGAATCCTCCCTTTGGCACAGAAGGATGTGTCACATGAATTTCAAGACTATGAACAATCTTGTTAAAAATAACCTTGTAAGAGGTTTACCTTCAAAAGTCTTTTCATGTGATGATCATTGTGTTGCTTGTCTTAAAGGCAAACAACACAAAACTTCTCATAAGACCAAAGAGTTAAATTCTGTTTCTTCTTGTCTCCAGTTATTGCATATGGATCTGTTTGGTCCTACAAATGTTATGAGTATAGGCAAGAAATCTTACTGCTTGGTTATTGTTGATGATTACTCCAGATTTACTTGGGTATATTTTCTAAGGACTAAGGATGAAACAAGTGGTCTTATCAAATCCTTTATTCTAAGAATTGAAAACCAAACTAATCAAAGAGTAAAAGTCATTAGATCAGATAATGGAACTGAATTTAAAAATCATGATTTAAACACTTTTTGTGAAGGAAAAGGTATTGAGAGACAATATAGTGCTCCTAGGACTCCTCAACAGAATGGTGTTGCTGAAAGGAGAAATAGGACACTAATAGAGGCTGCTAGATCTCTGTTGGCTGATTCAAAATTGCCAATTACATTCTGGGCTGAAGCAGTTAATACTGCTTGTTATGTCCAAAACAGAGTTCTAGTGGTCAAGCAAAAGAACAAGACCCCATATGAGCTTTTAAATCAAAGAAAACCTTTTATTGGTTTCTTCAAATCTTTTGGGTGTCCTTGTACAATTCTAAATACCAAATCTCACTTAGGTAAGTTTGATAGCAAAGCAGATGATGGATTTCTTGTTGGATATTCATCTCAGAGTAAGGCCTACAGAGTTTTTAACTCTTCTTCTAGAATAATTGAAGAAAGTGACAATGTCAAATGCAATGAGAACACACCAAATCCTGTTGGGTCTGGACCTCAATGGCTATTTGACATTGATTCACTAACTAACTCTTTTGGTTTCAGTAATGAGTATACAAGAACAGATGGTGGAGAATCAGAGATCACACAAGTTCAAGAAAGTATATCTAAATCTGTGATTTTTCCCATACCCACAGTAAATGAAGACTGTGAAAAGGAATCATTTACTGAACCAAGTCAGAGTGAAGAAGACACTAGAGATGAGGAGACTCAAGAATCAGAAGTGACATCTGAAGACACTTCAGTTGAATTGCATGACTCTAATCTAGAGGCTGGACTGAATGTAGAACCTAGTCATAACACAAGAGTTCAAAAGAATCATCCTCCACAGTTGATAATAGGTGATGTCTCTTCTCCCATGATGACTAGACATCAAAGCAGGCTTCAAGAAATGCAAGATCAACAGCATACAGTGCTCTCATGTTTTCTATCCCAGCTTGAGCCTAAAAAGGCACATGATGCTATGAAAGAATCTAGCTGGATAGAAGCAATGCAAGAAGAATTGTTACAGTTCAAGCTACAAGATGTGTGGGATCTAGTAGACCTTCCTAAAGGTCACAGAGCAATTGGCACAAAATGGATCTTCAGAAACAAGAGAGATGAAAGAGGTATTGTTATAAGAAACAAAGCAAGGCTGGTAGCTCAAGGCTACACTCAAGAAGAGGGCATAGATTATGAAGAAGTTTTTGCACCTGTAGCCAGGATAGAAGCAATCAGACTATTCCTCGCCTATGCTTCTTACATGAACTTCAAAGTCTACCAAATGGATGTAAAAAGTGCTTTTCTCTATGGGTCAATTGAAGAAGAAGTATATGTCTGTCAACCACCAGGGTTTGAAAACCCAAGCTATCCAGACAGAGTATACAAATTAAAGAAAGCACTTTATGGACTACATCAAGCCCCAAGAGCATGGTATGACACCCTGTCATCCTATCTCTTGGAAAATGACTTTGAAAGAGGAGTCATTGATAAGACTCTATTTATCAAAAGAAAGAAGAAGGATATCTTGCTGGTCCAAATATATGTTGATGACATTATTTTTGGTTCTACAAGAAACAACATGTGCAAGGAGTTTGAGGATTTAATGCATCAAAGGTTCAAAATGAGTTCCATGGGGGAACTTACTTTCTTCCTTGGACTCCAAGTTCAACAGAAGTCAGATGGCATTTTTATATGTCAATCCAAGTATGTGCAGGATATTCTAACCAAGTTTGGTTTCTCAGAATCAAAACCTGCCAGCACACCTATGGAAACACACAAGCAGATCACAGCAGATCTTGAGGGGGAGGATATGGATGTGCATCTTTATAGATCCATGATTGGCTCTCTCATGTATCTCACAGCATCAAGGCCAGATATTATGTTTCCAGTCTGTGTATGTGCAAGATTTCAAGTTAGGCCAAAGCAATCTCACTTTCAAGCTGTTAAGAGGATATTCAGATATCTCAAAGGGCAACCCAGATTGGGACTTTGGTATCCTCATAACTCACCTTTTGACCTAATAGCATACTCAGACAGTGATCTAGGTGGGGCAAACTTGGACAGAAAATCTACTTCTGGAGGATGTCAGTTTTTGGGTGCTAGACTAGTCTCATGGCAGTGCAAGAAACAAACCACAGTATCCACATCTACAACAGAGGCAGAGTACATAGCAGCTGCAAGTTGCTGTTCTCAAGTCTTATGGATTCAGAATCAAATGCTGGATTATGGGGTAACCTTTCTACACACTCCAATCTTTATTGACAACAAAAGTGCTATTAGCATTGTAAATAATCCAGTCAAGCACTCAAAGACAAAGCACATTGAAATCAGGTATCACTTTATAAGAGATTGTAATGAAAAGAAACTTATTCAAGTTGTCAAAGTTCACACTGATAATCAGTTTGCTGATCTATTCACTAAAGCTTTTGATGTGGGTAGATTCACTTTCTTGGTAACAAGTGTGGGAATGATAAACTCTGAATAATCTTCTTCTCAAAAAGTGGTTTTATACCTGTATATTTTTATTCTTGGTGTTACTAATCTTCTTTTCAGGATATGCATAGCAGTACTCAGTATTTAGCAAGTTTAAAAGGAGTAAGTCTAGTTAATACTGCTTGTGGTTAATACTGCTTGTGGTTAATACTGCTTTCAGTTAATACTGCTTGTGGTTAATACTGCTTGTGGTTAATACTGCTTTCAGTTAATACTGCTTTCAGTTAATACTGCTAGTAGTTAATACTGCTAGTAGTTAATACTGCTAGTGGTTAATACTGCTTTCAGTTAATACTGCTAATAGTTAATACTGCTAGTTCAGTTAATACTGCTCGTGGTTAATACTGCTCGCGGTTAATACTGCTAGTTCAGTTAATACTGCTCGTGGTTAATACTGCTCGCGGTTAATACTGCTAGTTAGTTAATACTGCTCTAGGTTAATACTGCTTATATTCCGAATACTATAAATACTTTTTGCCCGCCTAAAAGTTCATAACGACTCTTTGCATACTGTTCTCTTGCGCTCAAAACCTTTTCTCTCTCAAGTTCGAAGTTTTCAGGCAAGTGTTCACTAAGATCAATGGCATCCATGACATTCATCGACGAGCACAACGAGATTGCGATGCTACAAAAGCCAAAGCAAGCTTCAGGATTTCATCAGATTGTGGATTTCCTCAAGTCAAGTCACATTGCTCATGCTCTTACTGTATCACCTACAATCTACATTGAGCACCAAAGACAGTTCTGGGCTAATGTAACCATTGTTGTGGAAAATGGTGTGCAAATGATCAAGACAAGAATCTGTGATCACTCACTTACAGTTACTGAAGAAGTCATTCGCATCAGTCTACGTCTAGACGATGCCTCTGGTATAATGTCTATCTCTAATGATGAACTGTTTTCTAATCTTACTAGAATGGGGTATGGAGGCCCATTGGGTGTTTTCAAATTCTCAAAAGCAAAGTTTTCACCCCAATGGCGTTTTCTTGTTCATACCCTGATGCATTGCATCTCCAAAAAGACCACTGGATGGAGTGAGTTCAGCAGTCCAATTGCATATGCTTTGGTATGCTTGGCTACATCCAGAAGGTACAATTTCTCAAAGATGATTTTCAGTGATCTTGTATCAAATATGGGAAACAAAAAGAGTTTCTTTATGTATCCCAGATTTGTTCAGGAAGTAATTAACCATGAATTGACGGATATACCTCAACCTGTTGGGGTATATGTACCTAAACCCCCAAAAGGCAAGGTTTTCTCAAATATGAGAAGATCTGCTGGGGACTCGGAAGGAGTTGACACCCCATTGTTCTCTACAATGATGGTGGTGTCCCAAAACACTGAAGGTATGGCAGCAGGGTCAAGGCCCTCATTAGACCATCCCACTGCTAGCCAAGCCCAACCTTCTCACTCAAAAACAATTCCCCAGTCCATTCTTACAAAACCAACCTCTCCAATTACCCAAACTTATCAAAGAAAACAGGTAAAGAAGGCTCCTTCCCTTCTTGTACCATCACCCACACAGCCTTTAAGCCCTCTAAGGGAGAATTCTCCCCTAGAGAATATCCAAAGGGAAACCACAAGGGTGTCTCCCAACCCAAAGGAGGTGCTCTCTGAGGAGGAGGTAGAGCATATGGGTGATGAGGCTGCCACTACTCCTGCTAACACAGAGGAGGAAAGTGGTAACATCAATAAGACCTCCCCCATGGCAACTTTGAATGAGTAAACATTTGAAGGTCCCTGGTGCCAAGAAACCACAGGGGTGGATAGTGCTTCTGCTAGGCAGAAGACTTCCACTACTAAAAGATCCAATGATCCTTCAATAGGGGGTAACACTCCTGGAGAAGGTGAGGACAGATATAACTATGATGAATTGATGGAGGCAATGGGCAACATCAACATGGATGTACTCAAACAAGGCAAAGATATTGAAGAGCTAAAACTCATTGTACTGTCACAACAAGAACAAATCATCAAGTTGAAGCAAATGGTAAGGAAACTGATTCTGCAAAAGAAGAAGAAACAATTTGTGCTCAGAAGGAGGGAACCAGTGACTGATGCTCCCAAAAAGGGGGAGTCAGAAGCTGATGCCAAAGCTAAGGGGGAGCAAGAGGAAAAACATAATGTTGAGGGGGAGAATGAGCAAGCAGCAGAAACAAAGCCAGCAGCAGAAACCATTAATACTGCCAGTTCAAGTAAAGCAGCAGAAATGGTTAATACTGCTGAGCTGAAAGAAGCAGCAGAACAAGTAAAAGAGGTCCTTACAGAGCTTGAGGTTGCAGAAACACTCATCAAAGCAAAACATGATACTCCCAAGGTCACCTCAAAGGCCAAAGGAGTTGTCATAAAAGAAAGAGGTGATGCAGCAAAGAACTCTAGCATTGAGAAGGAGATGGGTAAAGATAAAGGTAAGGCAAAGTTAGTGGAATCTGATCAACCAATCAAGAAGCAAAGGTTGGTTGAATCAGATGAAGCTTTAGCAAGGAAAATGCAGAAGGAGATGGAAAAAGAAGAAAGAGCTCAGGTGGAGAAGGACAGGGAAATGGCAAAGGCTTTAGCTGCTGAGCTAAATAAAGCTTATCAAAAGGGGCTTGAAACTGAAAAGGCTAAACAAAGGGCTATAAGTCTGAGAAAGGCTATGATGGCTAATACAAGTGCAAAGAAAAGAAGACCTTCACAAACTTACCTTGCCACTCAGGAAAGAAACAAAATGATAACTTTCTTGAGGAGTGCAATTGGGGTAAAGAAAGAAATGTTTGTGAAGATGAGTTTTGATCAAATCAGAGAGCTCTATGAAAAAGAAATGGGGAATCTGAAGAGCAATGAAAAGAAAAGAGTAGAGTTTGAAAAGAAGGCCAAGGAGAGTAATGATATAGATATGAATCAACCATTCCCTGAAAGTGAAGAGGGAACTCCTATCAAAGAAATGGCAAGGGAAAAGGAAGAAAAGAAGAAGGAAGCTACTCTAGTACAGGTTCAAAAGACTTTGAAAAGAACCAAGATGATGGCCAAAAGAAAGAAAGATAAGAAGTCTAGAGTAGAAGAAGAACAAAATGTTGCTGAAGAAGAAGTGGCACCTGAGTCATCAAGCAAGCAAGGGTCATCAATCAAAGATGATGTAAGCTTATATATGGTAGTGATGGACAAAGTGCCTGAACCAATTTCTGCAGAACCTGTTGGAGTTAAGCCACCTGAGATCATTCACTGGGATGTACTGACAATGGATGGGAAAGATTACATCAGACTCAAGAGGAAGGGTGATAAGTATGAAGTATTCAACACTTGGGTCAAGATTGTCAGAACATGCTCTAGATCTGATATAGAAGAGATGTTTGACATAGGAATTAAGCTGTATGCAGACCATCTGAATACTCCAGGAATTTCTCTTACAAAACTGGTGATGGAGTATCTATGCATGATGTTCAAACCTGAAGAAGTGGACCAGGTCATCAAGAGTGTGTTTAAAGAAGTCACAAGTTGGACTCTATATGAAACTAGTGGAGTATATGCAGTGACTTTGGATAGAAATCACACAGAATACTTCCTAGTGGATAGAGTATATAATCACACCAGACTGACGGTTCATGCCATGCTAAAGAAGAAGTTGGGTTGTGCACCAAATTCAGAAATGGCCAAGTACCTAATTCAGAGGATAATCAATCAGAGTTTGGGACTGAATCCAGACTTAGGAGCATGATCTTGGAAGTTTTGGGAGCATCAAAAAGAGCATCTGGAAGAATATCTGAAGAACTTGACTTCTCTTCTAAAAGTCAAGTTAGGGGGAGATTGTTGGGAACTGAAGATTCTACTAAGTGTAGTTACTACTGCTAGTACAAATGTAGTTACTACTGCCAGAACAAGTTGAAGATTAATACTGCTAAGTGTTAATACTGCTAGTAGAATTACTACTGCTAGTTAAAGTTAGTACTGCTTGAACAAAGTTAGTACTGCTTAGCTAGTTAGTACTGCTAGTGGTTAGTACTGCTTGCAGTTAATGCTGCTAGATGAAGTTAATGCTGCTGAGCATTATTAGTGCTGCTAAAGAGATCCGGATGGAAAGTACTACAGCTGGATATACTGAAGATATACTTAGAAGATATACATGGAAGATATACTGAAGATTTGTTTATTCTTTGTAATTATCTTTTTATCAGTATATGTATAGAATGTTTAGAATAGATAGAAATAACTTTTGATAATTGTTTTTCAAGAGAGAAATCAACCTCAAGGCATAGATCCTAATTCTAGAGAAGTAGAATTCGTATTGTTGAGCCTGTTCATCAATATTGAGGTTGAGTGTGTAATCCTGTAACTTCAAAGCATTCAATACAAGTTTACAGTTTGTTCCTCATATTTTCTGTATTGATTTAATATTTCATTGAATATCAAAGTGTTATTCCGCAAACTTCTTTGATATTGTTTCTGAGAATTAATTCTTGTTGAGAATTCGATCCTGACAGGAGTTTTGGCTTGAAGATTCTAATTCCTGCAAATGAGCTCAAGTTGGGGAGAACCTAGATTTAACCCAAATCTATCAAGGTGAGTTCAAGTTGATTTGTGAAAACGGTGTATATGCCAAAATATCCGTTCTAAATGAACCGCCTCTCGACTTTTATACTTAATAATTGGATATCTCTTAGAAGGACATCTTATAAATAATGGTACCCCATCATCTGTGCCTCTCGGTTGAATAGATTCCTTATTAGTGAAAGCAAAATTCAAAAATCTTTCAACTTCAACTCTGAAAACAGAATTTATTTTACCACTCATATTTAGTCGTTTATACATCTATCCTGGTGTTAGTCAACATAGCTACAAATCAAATATAAATTGTAGTTTGGTAGAAATTCAACAAACAAGTAGCCATACATAGATTCATACTTATACCAGATCATAGCTTATACACTAATTTGTAGCACTATACAAGATCAAAACTTCTACGCTTTACAAGATCAAAACTTATACACGACACAAGATCAAAACTTATACACTATTATAACCCATTCTGACAAATAGAGTAGGGTTTGTGCTCTTGAAACCCCTAAGTGCACACGTTTTACTGTTTGGAAGTCAAATAATGCATATAGAACAAATAGGGTTGGGTTTGTGCGCTTGAAAGCTGTAAATGCACCCGTTTGACTGTTTGGCAGTCAACCATGCATATTAAAGAAATAGGGTTGAGTTTGTGCGCTTGAAAGCTCTAAATGCACAAATTAGGCTATTTGAAAGCCAAACCATGGATATAAAACAAACAAGGTGGGGTTTGTGCACTTGAAACCCCTAAGTACATTCGTTTGACTGTTTGGAAGTCAAACCAAGCATATTGAACAAATAGGGTTGGGTTTGTGACCTTGAAAGCTCTAAATGCATCTGTTTGACTGTTTGCAAGTCAAACCATGCATATAGAACAAATAGGGTTGGGTTTGTGCGCTTGAATGCTCTAAGTGTGTCCGTTTGACTATTTGGAACTCAAACCGTGCATATAGAAGAAATAGTGTTGGGTTTGTGTGCTTGAAAGCTCTGAATGCACCTATTAGGTTATTTGAAAGCCAAACCGTGCATATGGAACATATAAGGTTGAGTTTGTATGCTTAAAACCCCTAATTGCACCCGTTTTACTGTTTGGAAGTCAAACCATGCGTATAGAACAAATAGGGTTGGGTTTGTGCGCTTAAAAGGTCTAAGTGCACCAGTTTGACTGTTTTGATGTCAAACCATGCATATAGAAGAAATATGGTTAGGTTTGTGCACTTGACATCCCTAAGTGCACCCGTTTGACTGTTTGGTAGGGGTGTTCATCTAAACTACCAAATTGCACAAACCGCCCACACCGCACCGCAAAGCGCGGTTCCGAACTTCCGCGATGCGGTTTGCGGTTTTGAGTTATCAAACCGCACCTCACCGCACATTATATATATGTATATATTTTTAATGTTATATATTACACACACATATATGTATAAATAGAATAATTGCAATATTTATATAATATGTATTTAGGAATCAAACGTATTGAATATTTTTTTTTACTACGATCACTTTATCGTTGCTTTTAAAATGAAATTTGATCTTATAATTATTGAATTGTAGGTGTAATGTGGGTAAGTTAGAAGCCGCATAAACCGCACCGCATTTTGTGGTGCGGTTTGGAAAAATGCCCAAACCGCATATGCGATGCGGTTTGCGGTTTTGCCCCAAACCGCACCACGAACACCCCTACTGTTGGGAAGTCAAACCATGCGAATAGAACAAATGGGGTTGGGTTTGTGCGCTTGAAAGCTCTAAGTGCACCAGTTTGATTGTTTGGAAGTCAAACCATTCATAAAGAACAAATAGGGTCGGGCCAGTATGTATAAAGGCCCTAAGTGCACCTATTAGGATATTTGAAAGCAAAACCATGCATATAGAAGAAATAGGGTTGTGCCTGTGAGCATAAAGGCCCTAAGTGAACCTATTACGCTATTTGAAAGCCAAACCATGCATATACAACAAATAGGGTTGGGTATGTGCGCATAAAGGCCCTAAGTGCACCTATTAGGCTATTTGAAAGCCAAACCATGCATATATAACAAATAGGGTTGGGTTTGTGCGCATAAAGGCCCTAGGTGCACCTATTAGGCTATTTGAAAGCTAAACCATGCATATACAAGTAATAGGGTTTGGTTTATGCGCATAAAGGACCTAAGTGCACCTATTAGGCTATTTGAAATCCAAACCATGCATATACAACAAATAGAGTTGGGTTTGTGCGCATAATGGCCCTAAGTGCACCTATTAGGCTATTTGAAATCCAAATCATGCATATATAACAAATAGGGTTGGGTCTGTGCGCATGAAGGTCATAAGTGCAACTATTTGGCTATTTGAAAGTCAAACCATTCATATAGAACAAATAGTTTTGGGTTTGTGCACTTGAAAGCTTTAACTGCACCTAGTAGGCTACTTGAAAGCCAAACCATGCATATACAACAAATAGGGTTGGTTATGTGCGCATAAAGGTCGTAAGTGCACCTATTAGGCTATTTGAAAACCAAACCATGCATAGAACAAATAGGGTGGTGGGTCTATGCACCTAAAGTCCTTATGTGCACCTATTAGGCCGTTTAAAATCTAAACCATGCATATAGAATAAATAAGGTTGGGTTTGTGCGCATAAAGGCCCTAAGTGCACCTATTAGGATTTTTGAAAGCCAAATCATGCATATACAACAAATAGGGTTGGGTTTGTGCGCATAAAGGCCCTAACTAGATAAAGTTTAGTAAGCCAAAGATTAACATACTATTTAATCATCTGAGCAATGATCAGACAAGTTAGGTTCTTCTTTTCCAGAGTCACTATCCTAGTCTTGGAACTCTTCCTCTTCGTCATCACTCTCGTCAAGAAGCTAGTTGTTGCGACCATCATTGGCATCTTCGATATCTTCTCTCATTGTGACATGACGGATGGGTTCATCCACGTCTTTGTTTCCCCCTATAGGTGCAATTCTATTTTCTTCTAGGAAAAATTGATCCCCATCCACATTTTCGGCGACCGGTACTTCGTGTGTAGTTGATGCTAACTCATAGACCCCTCTAGGCTTTGTCTTCACCACACACCATCAATCTTTTAAAATTTTCGATAGATATGGTACATATTAGACTTGTTCAGATTGTGATGCTAGGATAGTTCAGATTGTGATGCTGGGATAAAAGGATTGCCTGAATGAAGTCTTGATCTGTGTTTAACGTCCATGAGATTATGCTTTGGATAAACTCGGACGCCATTAACTATATCAAACCATGTGCATTTGAATACTGGGACAACAAATCAATCGAGTCCATATCCATGGTATTCTATCTCTAGCACTTCATCCAACAATCCATAGTAGTCCACATCATACTCTGAGTAACAAGCATACTCCAATATTATGTGTGGTGTGATTCCTACCGTGAGTTCGAGTGTGGAACTAGTAACCATTTACAAAAAAACCTAGGTGTCTCTAAGCCCAGCATAACGGTCTTTGTACCAAAACTTTCAAATGGTCGATTGAGGGGTCGGGCTGAGTCATAACATATATTATAAAATATTATGTCATTTGTAATATTATATTAAGTACATATAAATGATGATGAATAAAAGATATATCCGCCGGAAATTCATTTAATTAAATATTTTTTAAAATTCTGCCGGAAGTCTGCTGGAAATCCGCCGGTAATTCATTTTTTATTATTATATTATTATTATATTATTATATTATATTATTATATTATTATATTATTATATTATTATATTATTGTTATATTATCTATTAAATCCCATTACGGTCCATTAAAGCCCAAAACGGTGCACAAAAGCCCAAAACGGTCTACAAAAGCCCAAAATGGTCCATTAAAGCCCAAAACGGTACATTAAAGAACAAAATGGATCCCTTAAAGCCTAAAACGGATCCCTTAAACCCCAAACGGATCTGTTTCAGTGCAAGTGGATCAATTAATGCTCAAATAGATCCATTAAACCACAAGTGGTTCCATTAAAGCCCAAATGGGTCCATTAAAGCCCAAAACAGATCCCTTAAAGCCCAAGTGGATCCATTAAGGCCCAAATGGATCCATTAAAGCCCCATCGATCCATTACAGCGCAAGTGGATCCCTTAAAGCCCAACTGGATCCATTACAGCCCAAATGTTCCATTAAACACCAAATGGATCCCCTAAATCCCAAATGGATCCGTTACAGGGCAAGTGGATCTATTAAAGCTCAACTAGATCCGTTACAGCACAAGTGGTTCCATTAAAGCCTAAAACGGTCCATTAAAGCCCAAAACAAATCCCTAAATGTAACACCCGAAATTTCAGTAGGTAAAAGTCAACTGTACCACCTTGCATCTTATAAACAGTCGGTTTTATGTTAAATAATCAATTTAGATGGTCCCTATAAGTCTCGGAAGTCTTGGTGTCGAAAAATTCGAGTTTCGGGGAGTGTTACGGGCCCGACTACAATGCCCGTCGCATCTGGCAAAGTAGCACAAAAGGTACCGAATGCTGGGGCAATGCTGCGACAATGCTAGGCGACATTGCCATGGCATAGTTGTCTGGAAATGTCGCCCATATGGGGCAGGGGTTGTTGAATTCAAATTTTCAGCTCATTTCATCATTCCTCACTTCCCATTTCTTCCCAAACCCCTCTAGAACAAACCTAAAACATATATGGTGATTTTGGGTCATCTTTGGCTCAAATATTTAGGTATTATGGTGGTAACCTATCATCAAGTTAAGGATTAGAAGCTAGGATCAAGAGTCTTCATCTTCATCTTCAACCTCAAGCTCCATTTTAGGGTTTCTAGGTTATTCACCAAAACCTATGTGGTAAGTTCATCCCTTCCATTTCTAAATTCCTTTTTGAGTTACAAATGCCCTATTGATGTCAACCTAGTGTTTTATTTATCCAATTTCGGTTTGGATGATTTTAGGGAGATTAGGATCAAGAGTCTCCATCTTCATCTTCAACATCAAGCTCCATTTTAGGGTTTCTAGGTTTTTTACCAAAACCTATGTGGTAAGTTCATCCCTCCCATTTATAAATTCCTTTTTGAGTTACAAATGCCCTATTAATGTCAACCTAGTGTTTTATTTCTCCAATTTCGGTTTGGATGATTTTAGGGAGATTAGGATAAATTAGGGTTTTTGGCCAAAATGGAGATTTTTAGGTAAGATGTTTGGGGAATGATTCTAAACACTTCGATACATTTATTGATTTTTGGAAATTTATGGATCTAGGTTTTGGGAGTTTTGGCTTGAAGATTCTAATTCCTGCAAATGAGCTCAAGTTGGGGAGAATCTAGATTTAACCCAAATCTATCAAGGTGAGTTCAAGTTGATTTGTGAAAACAGTGTATATGCCAAAATATCCGTTCTAAATGAACCGCCTCTCGACTTTTATACTTAAGAATTTGATATCTCTTAGAAGGGAATCTTATAAATAATGGTACCCCATCATCTATGCCACTCGGTTGAATAGATTCCTCATTGGTGAAAGCAAAATTCAAAAATCTTTCAACTTCAACTCTGAAAACAGAATTTATTTTACCACTCATATTTAGTCGTTTATACATCTATCCTCTATCGGTGTTAGTTAACATAGCTACAAATCAAATATAAATTGTAGTTTGGTAGAAATTCAACAACCAAGTAGCCATACATAGATTCATACTTATACCAGATCATAGCTTATACACTAATTTGTAGCAATATACAAGATCAAAACTTCTACGCTTTACAAGATCAAAACATATACACGATACAAGATCAAAACTTATACACTATTATAACCCATTCTGACAAATAGAGTTAAGTTTGTGCGCTTGAAACACCTAAGTGCACACGTTTTACTGTTTGGAAGTCAAATAAGGCATATAGAACAAATAGGGTTGGGTTTGTGCGCTTGAAAGCTGTAAATGCACCCGTTTGACTGTTTGGCAGTCAACTATTTATATAAAAGAAATAGGGTTGAGTTTGTGCGCTTGAAAGCTCTAAATGCACAAATTAGGCTACTTGAAATCCAAACCATGCATATAAAACAAAGAAGGTTGGGTTTGTTTACTTGAAACCCCTAAGTACATTTGTTTGACTGTTTGGAAGTCAAACCAAGCATATTGAACAAATAGGGTTGGGTTTGTGACCTTGAAAGCTCTAAATGCATCTGTTTGACTGTTTGGAAGTCAAACCATGCATATAGAACAAATAGGGTTGGGTTTGTGCGCTTGGAAGCTCTAAGTGTGTCCGTTTGACTATTTGGAACTCAAACCGTGCATATAGAAGAAATAGTGTTGGGTTTGTGTGCTTGAAAGCTCTGAATGCACCTATTAGGTTATTTGAAAGCCAAACCGTGCATATGGAACATATCAGGTTGAGTTTGTTTGCTTACAACCCCTAAGTGCACCCGTTTTACTGTTTGGAAGTCAAACCATGCGTATAGAACAAATAGGGTTGGGTCTGTACGCTTAAAAGCTCTAAGTGCACCAGTTTGACTGATTTGATGTCAAACCATGCATATAGAAGAAATATGGTTAGGTTTGTGCGCTTGACGTCCCTAAGTGCACCCGTTTGACTGTTTGGTAGGGGTGTTCATCTAAACTGCCAAATCGCACAAACCGCCCACACCGCACCGCTAAGCGCGGTTCCGAACTTCCGCGGTGCGGTTTGCGGTTTTGAGTTATCAAACCGCACCGCACCACACATTATATATATGTATATATTTTTAATGTTATATATTACACACACATATATGTATATATAGAATAATTGCAATATTTATATAATATGTATTTAGGAATCGGACGTAGTGAATATTTTTTTTGCACTATGATCACTTTATCGTTGCTTTTAAAATGAAATTTGATCTTATAATTATTGAATTGTAGGTGTAATGTGGGTAAGTTACAAGCCTCATAAACCGCACCGCATTTTGTGGTGCGGTTTGGAAAAATGCCCAAACAGCATATGCGATGCGGTTTGCGGTTTTGCCCCAAACCGCACCACGAACACCCCTACTGTTTGGAAGTCAAACCATGAATATAGAATAAATGGGGTTGGTTTTGTGCGCTTGAAAGCTCTAAGTGCACCAGTTTGACTATTTGGAAGTCAAACCATTCATATAGAACAAATAGGGTTGGGCCAGTGTGTATAAAGGCCCTAAGTGCACCTATTAGGCTATTTGAAAGCAAAACCATGCATATACAAGAAATAGGGTTGTGTCTGTGAGCATAAAGGCCCTAAGTGCACCTATTAGGCTATTTGAAAGCCAAACCATGCATATACGACAAATAGGGTTGGGTTTGTGCGCATAAAGGCCCTAGGTGCACCTATTAGGCTATTTGAAATCCAAACCATGCATATACAACAAATAGAGTTGGGTCTGTGCGCATAAAGGCCCTAAGTGCACCTATTAGGCTATTTGAAAGCCAAACCATGCATATATAACAAATAGGGTTTGGTCTGTGCGTATGAAGGTCATAAGTGCAACTATTAGGCTATTTGAAAGTCAAAACATTCATATAGAACAAATAATTTTGGGTTTTTGCACTTGAAAGCTTTAACTGCACCTATTAAGATACTTGAAAGCCAAACCATGCATATACAACAAATAGGGTTGGTTATGTGCGCATAAAGGTCGTAAGTGCACCTATTAGGCTATTTGGAAACCAAACCATGCATAGAACAAATAGGGTGGTGGGTCTATGCACCTAAAGTCCTTAAGTGCACCTATTAGGCCATTTGAAATCTAAACCATGCATATAGAATAAATAAGGTTGGGTTTGTGCGCATAAAGGCCCTAAGTGCACCTATTTAATCATCTGAGCAATGATCAGACAAGTTAGGTTCTTCTTTTCCAGAGTCACTATCCTAGTCTTGGAACTCTTCCTATTTGTCATCACTCTCGTCAAGATGCTAGTTGTCGCGACCATCATTGGCAACTTCGATATCTTCTCTCATTGTGACAAGACTGATGGGTTCATCCACGTCTTTGTTTCCCCCTATGGGTGCAATTCTATCATCTTCTAGGAAAAATTGATCCCTATCCACATTTTCGGCGACCGGTACTTCGTGTGTAGTTGATTCCAACTCATAGACCCCTCTAGGCTTTGTCTTCACCACACACCATCAATCTTTTCGACAGATATGGTACATAGTAGACTTGTTCAGATTGTGATGCTAGGATAGTTCAGATTGTGATGCTGGGATAAAAGGATTGCCTGAATGAAATCTTGATCTGTGTTTGACGTCCATGAGATTATGCTTTGGGTAAAATCGGACGCCAATAACTATATCAAACCATGTGCATTTGAATACTGGGACAACAAATCAATCGAGTCCATATCCATGGTATTTTATCTGTAGCACTTCATCCAACAATCCATAGTAGTCCACATCATACTCTGAGTAACAAGCATACTCCAATATTATGTGTGGTGTGATTCCTACCATGAGTTTGAGTGTGGTACTTGTAACCATTTACCAAAAAACCTAGGTGTCTCTAAGCCCAGCATAGCGGTCTTTGTGCCAAAACTTTCAAATGGTCGATTGAGGGGTCGGGATGAGTCATAACATATATTATAAAATACTATGTCATTTGTAATATTATATTAAGTACATATAAATGATGATGAATAAAAGTTCATATGTATACTTACGTAGGTCTCAAACCAATCATCAAAATGGCCACCTCTACATTTGTTGAGCCCCGTTTCATCAATATACAGCTCTGAACATTTAATCCAATCATTGAAAATGGTTATGAAAGGACATAATTCTTGACAATTAAGCAATATGTATGTGTGAGATTTGTGCATCTCTACATCTTTTAGTTGACAATGTCTTCCGACCTTATCTTATAACGGACGACACAGGGTTTTGAATATGCTTAAGCATTGGTCAGAAAACTCACATTCGGGGGAAAATTCTAACACTCACGGTTTAGCCGCGTCTCTACGGTTGGTTCAAAATACAACGCGCAATAGATAGATAGTTCACTCACCAAATATGACTCCATAACCGATCCTTCTACCCTTGCTTTGTTTCTCACTGTCCTTTTCAAGGACCCTAGACGTCTGTCATAGAGATAGTTCCATCTATATTGAACCGGACCCCCAACTAGTGCCTCTTGTGCCAGATGTACCACAAGGTGTTTCATGGAATCAAAGAACCACGGTGGAAAGACTCTTTCCAACTTGCAGATCGTTTCAACTATACTTGTCTTCAATTGAATCAAATCCTCAACGTGTAACACCTTAGAGCATATTGCATGAAATAATGTGCACAACTTAGTGATAGCGTCCCATATCTGGGTCAGTGCAATAAGGAGCAACCTTTGCATGAACACATCACAATCATGACTTTGAAGACATAAAAACTACCATCCTCAAGGTTTACTAATGACCCTATGTTGGAACCATAGCCATCTAGAAATTTCAACTTCTTCAACCAATCACCCACGTTTCCTACTTGCTCTTTATTCAAAGTGTATGTTGCTTTCGGTTTAAATATTTTATTTCGTTCCACCCTTATATGCAACTTGGGTCAATTGCAGTATTCTTCTATGTATTATTTTGCTTTAATCTTGTCCTTTGATTTTGGTTTGTCCATAATCATGTGAAAAAGATTATCAAAGACATTCTTCTCAATATGCATTACATCCATGTTGTCGTATCAACAAAGTGTGTCAATATGGAAGCTCCTAGAAAATGCTTCGCTTTACCCAATTGTGTGTTACCCCAAAACTAACAGGCTTTCTATAGTGTCTTGACCCGTGTCGGACACCATCTTAAACCGTAGGAAAGCTATACACTTGATTCCATATTTGTTTCTCGGTTGGCACCAAGGGTGGGTCAACTTTTTCAGTATGTCCCTTTTAAAATTGCTTTCTGTCACTCCTCAACGCGTGTCTATGTGGTAGAAACTTACGGTGACGGTCAAACTAACACGACTTCCCTCCACTTCGTTACTGAAAAGTACATGCATTACCCATACAATATGGACAAACTAACTTTCCATACGTACTCCAACCAAAAAACATAGCAGGAGTAGGGAAGTCAATAACCGTCCACAACAATACTGCCTTCATTGTAAAATTTTTCCTATGAAAAGCATCATAGGTATGGACACCAACGAAGAATAACATCTTCAACTCATCGATCAACGGCTGAAGAAATACATCCAAGTTCTGTCTGGGACACTTCTTGCCGGGAATTAGCAAAGCGAGGTGGACATAGGACTCCTTGATGCACATCCAAGGCAGTAGATTGTAGTTTGTAAGAAAGACGGGCCATAGTGAATACGAATTTGAGTTCGAGTTATTGGGGTTGAAACCATCTGTACATAAGCCCAGATGAACATTCCCAATCTCTTGAGCAAAATCGGGATGTAGCCTATCAAAATGTTTCCAAGCCTCCCCATCACTTGGAAGTACCATCTTTCCCAACTGAGTTTGTAATTCACGGTGCCAAGTCATCTCATATGTTGTTTTCTTACACATATTCAATCGTTGTAATCTGTGTAACCGGAAAATACGTCAACACCAACTGAGGCACCTTATTATTTCGGCCAGTTGTCTTGTAACAAGGCTCCCCCACACACTCGACAAGTGTCATCATCAGCATATTCCTTATAGAATAGCATGCAATGTTTTTTTGCAAGCATGTATCTTCACTTTAGGAAGATTGAGTTTCTTCAACATCTTCTTTGTCTCGTAAAAACTACCAACCAATTATTCACCCTCAAGTAGAATTTCTTTCACTATAGCAATGATACTATTGTAGGCTATCTCAGGTACATTGCAATCTGCCTTCCAATTCGAAAACCTTGACGCTGCCTCTAACTTTGAAAATGTCTGGCATCTCTCCCACAACGGATGTCTGCAACTTGTAACATATCATAGAAATGACTTGCATGTAAATTCAGTTCTTGCTCCTCCCACGTACTGGAAGTACCGGGAATATTTTGGTCCATCACCATTTGTTGAACTCCATCAAACTCATTATAATCATTTTCTACTATTTTATGTTGTGTTGGTTGAACTGAGGGTTCTATTTCTCCGTGTCCATACCAGTGAGTATAAGAAAGCATGAATCCTTTTCTTAAAAAATCTAAATGAACCATCTCTCGACTTTTATACTTAAGAATTTGACATCTCTTAGAAGGACATCTTATAAATAATGCTACCCCATCATCTGTGCTACTCGGTTGAATAGATTCCTTATTGGTGAAAGCAAAATCCACAAATCTTTCAACTTCAACTCTGAAAACAAGATTTATTTTACAACTCCGATTTAGTCGTATATACATCTATCCTCTATCGGTGTTAATCGACATAGCTACAAATCAAATATAAATTGTACTTAGGTAGATATTCAACAACCAAGTAGCCATACATAGATTCATGCTTATACAATATCATAGCTTATACACTAATTTCTAGCACTATCCAAGATCAAAACTTATATGCTCTACAAGATCAAAAATTATACACTATACAAGATCAAAACTTATACACTATTATACCCTTTTCCGACAAATAGAGTTGGGTTTATGCGCTTGAAACCCCTAAGTACACCCGTTTTACTATTTGGAAGTCAAATAATGCATATAGAACAAATAGGTTTGGGTTTGTGCGCTTGAAAGCTCTAAATGCACCCGTTTGACTATTCGGAAGTCAACCATGTATATAGAAGAAATAGGGTTGGGTTTGTGCGCTTGAAAGCTCTAAATGCACAAATTAGGCTATTTGAAAGCCAAACCATGCATATAAAACAAATAAGGTTAGGTTTGTGCACTTGAAACCCCTAAGGGCACTCGTTTGTCAAACCATGCATATATAACAAATAGGGTTGGGTTTGTGCCGTTGAAAGCTCTAAGTGCATCTTTTTGACTATTTGGAAGTCAAACCATGCATATAGAACAAATAGGGTTGGGTTTGTGCGCTTGAAAGCTCTAAGTGTGCCCGTTTGACTATTTGGAACTCAAATCGTGCATATAGAAGAAATAGTGTTGGGTTTGTGCTCTTGAAAGCTCTAAATGCACGTATTAGGTTATTTGAAATCCAAACCATGCATATGGAACATATAAGGTTGAGTTTGTATGCTTAAAACCCCTAAGTGCACCCGTTTTACTGTTTGGAAGTCAAACCATGCATTTAGACAAATAGGGTTGGGTTTATGCGCTTAAAAGATCTAAGTGCACCTGTTTGACTGTTTGGATGTCAAACCATGCATATAGAAGAAATATGGTTAGGTTTGTACGCTTGACATCCCTAAGTGCACCCGTTTGACTGTTTGGTAGGGGTGTTCATCTAAACCGCCAAATCGTACAAACCGCCCACACCGCACCGCAAAGCGCGGTTCAGAACATCTAGGGTGCGGTTTGCGGTTTTGAGTTATCAAACCGTGGTTCAAACCGCACCGCACCGCTCATTATATATATGTATATATTTTTTATTTTATATATTACACATACATATATGTATATATAGAATAATTGTAATATTTATATAATATGTATTTAGGAATCGGACGTATTGAATATATTTTTTTTGGATTACGATCACGTTATCGTTGATTTTAAAATGAAGTTTTGATCTTATAATTATTGAAGTGTAGGTGTAATGTGCGTAAGGTACAACCCGCATAAACTGCACCGCACCGCATTTCGTGGTGTAGTTTACGGTTTGGAAAAATGCCCAAACCGCATATGCGGTGTGTTTTGCAGTTTTTCCCCAAACCGCACCACGAACACCCTTACTATTTGGAAGTCAAACCATGCATATAGAACAAATGGGGTTGAGTTTGTGCGCTTGAAAGCTCTAAGTGTGTAGATCCCAGTACAGTGCAATCGCGAACAAAAGTAATCAACAATAAAGAACAACCGTGCCACAACCTCTAGTCATATGATTAATATTCAATGAAAGGGTTTAGGTTTACAGAGAGAATATCTGATCAGTAAATGTAAACCTATTGACTAGAGAATTACAAATAATGAGACTTCTCTAAACTTCTAACAATTCATCTAACCTAAATAATGAACTAACTAGCCCTTATATATCAGGCTTACAAGCTTAATGGGCTAATGGGCTTATGGGCCCAACACTTAAATAAAACTATTAAAGAACTACAATTTACCCCCTTATAAATGATTTATGCCACTTTCAACACACAGGACTTTCAGTCCTAACAATCTCCCCCAAAAGTTGAATAAGGCATTTATCTTCTAGAAATCTTCATGCTTGATCTTCTTTCCCTCTTGAATCTTTGAAAAACTTTGGTCTTGCATATCTTCATGTCTTTCCAAACTCCCCCTTGAAAAAAGCTCTTGGTCTTCATAGTTTCAACTTTGTAACCAGATTCAATGTACAATAGCCTCGACTGAATGCACTATCAAGCAACTTTCAACTTTAGAAACTCAACACATCGGATCAGCACACAAGAAAGATAATGTGAGAGTTACTTGACATTCCACGGTGCATCTTTAGTTTATAAAACAAATAATCTGTCTTTGAACCGCTAGTTGAATAGACTTTCAGCTTAAGAACTTTGTTTCAATCAGTTTGTAGGAGGCACAAATTTCTAGCAGACACCACATGATATGGGAAAGAAGAACCAATAAAATATTTCCTGCTGCAATCTTTGAATCCAAAGGCTTTTTACCCTCATATTTAATTTGAAATTTGAACTTTGTAAATTTCTCCCCCTTTTTGATGATTGTGAACATCATGATCATCAAAACTCTTCAATTTCAACACATTATTTGATCTCCTCCTTTCTGATGAACTAACAATCTCCCCTTTATGATAATGTAACATTCTCCGCCCTTTGATCTGAGTATCCGTCAATTCATGAAATGTATATATTCGAATCTTTTCAAATTCAGATATAATAGGAATTGTAAACCTGAATCAACAAATGATATAGTTAGTATGCCTGTAAGTAGCACGGAGCCACTTTGTACAACGGATGTACTTTGGAAAGGAGCTTTTGTGATATTCACTCCCCCAGGGATTTCATTCAATCATCGAAAAACCACAAAGGAATTTTCTATGAATGTTATGACAAGAAAACTCATTCCTTGTGTGCTCGTGAAAGTGTAGAAATGATTGAAGCTACTTAGCTATATCAGGCTCAAATTGTGTAAACTGTTGAGACAGCAACAGATATTACACAGACTCAATGTGCATGAAATAGGTGCGAAGGTGGGGCAACTTTCCTTCTTTTTCAATATCTAAATCTTCCGAATGAAGACTAGATAGCATATGTGTTGCGTCCCCAATGAAAATGAAACATTTCTTTTTCGGGAAAGAAATGAGTGGCTGGTGGGGTTATAGCAAGATTTGGCATGGGCTTACTGTCTGTTTCAATGATGGTAACCAAAGAATGTGAACCAATCAGAAGATGTGGTTGCCCGGCTCAGAAAGTGCTTGGTGCAGAGTTCTTGTAACACCCCGGATTTTCCGTTGTGTAATCTTGTTATTCTTATGTTAAGCTTTTGTCATTAGCTCCGTGTTGTGTTGGTTGTCGATTTGGATTCTGTGAAGTTTGGAGACAAGCAGTGAACCACGCGAGTTACACCGCGACTAGAGGTCGCGGCACAACCCGCGTAACCCTCTGTTTGATATGAGATTTTGGAACTACGCGAGTTGCACCGCGACTAGAGGTCGCGGCACAACCCGCGAAACCCACTGGATGATTTAGGGTTTTTGGACACGGGCGAGTTATGCCGCGAGTTGAAGTCGCGGCATAACCCGCGTAGTTGCCTGGCCGACATATATTGAGTTTTCTCAAAATATATCATTCAGTTGATTTTTTTCCAAAAATCTCAATCTCTAATCTCTCTTTTCTCTCTCTCTTAATCGTTCTCTCTCTCTAGAGTTTGATAATAATATCAAGTATTTGATCTGAGGTTTCGGAGTAGAAAGCTTCGGTTTGTCAAGAGGGTCGATATCTGGTTCTTCGGGTTTTAGTATAAACCTATTGGGTGAGTTCCTACTACCATTTTACAAACTTTATACATGTCAAAACTCTTATTTGCGAAATCCGAAGTATTTCTACGGTATGATTTCATGTTCTCTACATTTTGATATAAATGAAGTTTTTGGTGATTTTCGGGGTTCCCGATCAGTTTTGACTAAAATGACGGGTTCCGCCTTATCAGAAGTAAAATGATGTTTTACTCGCCCATGTTTGTGGCTTATTGAAAGAATGTATATAAACTGGTTTTATGATTATCTTTCTTACCAGCAGTTGGTCTGGAAAATAGCATTTTGAAATATAAATGTGTTGATAGCTATATATCTAGCTTTATTGGTCACATGAAATATTGTGACAAGTTCTGACTGTACTAGTGGATCCCTAGGTATTGAGTCGACTTATGGCTGGAAAGGATATGCCCCTTCCGTTGTTATGGCTGGGAAGGATATGCCCCTTCCGTTGTAGTTAGCTACATTTGATCCTCGGGGGCAACTTAGGTACGGTTATGTGAGACCTGATCCTAGCCATGGTTCAGATGTAGTCTAATGAACGAGTATGACATAGTTCCTTGAGGGCCCTCCCTCACATCGTAGTACGGACTGAAGAGTTCGTGGCCATGGTTCCATGTATTTAGCTCATAACTCGGATTTGGTGGTCTACTTTTTGTTGCACCACAATCCTTGGTAAAATGGTCCTTTTTGTCATCGTTTAATGAGTTTTGGACCGAAAAGGCCCGGTTGTGGCGAAATGTTATCTTTATGAACTAAACCTTTATGAAAAGATTTCCTTATGATACTGATGTTTATATCTTTTGAACTTTATAAACTGTATGTTCTCACCAGGCTTTAAAGTCTGACACTTTTTTCTCAAATGATGTGTATAACAGGTTTCCCTTAGCGGTGGGTTGCCGGGGTTTTGAGAGACGGGTTTGGTCTCGAGGCATTTTGAGATGACTAGTATTGTTTCAGGGCAATTGTTAAGTCCCATTCTTTTGGTACATTATGGATCGTCAACTGATGTAATCTTGATATAGGTGTCTAGATTAGTTTATTGACAAACTCCATATCGATACAGGTTTTTGTAAAGTCTTTAGGACTGATCCCCTTCTTGGGAGTTTATTATCAATACGAATGTCATGTTCCCAAGTTTTGCAGGTTTTAATTTACTCTGATTTTTAGGGTGTTACAGGTTGGTATCAGAGCTCTAGTTTAAGCGAACTAGGCATGAATGTAAGATGTCTAGACTTAGATTGAGTATGCTAAGAATTGATCTGCGAGATTTGGGTAGAGCTTCTAAGATGGGTTAGTCTTAGAGTCAACGGAAAGTACGTTTATCAAGTGTTGTAATGGTGGTGACAAGAACCATTATGTGTTATATGTTCATAATTTCACTTAGCTAATGTTATTAAGAGGATATTGTACGTAAGAGTGCTTGATTTGCTATTAATATGACAATTGGTAATGTGTTAGTATGTTTTCCTTTCGTGTTTTCCTATCTCTCTCTTATCTCTTTCTCTGCTCTGTGTAGCAGTTCAGAATGGTAGGTACGCGCGGAAGACCACGTACTCGTGTTGATGGTCTGGAAGCGACAGCCTCTACAGCGAGTCAGCCGGAAGGAGTTGAGGTTATCGTTCGACCACCTGTTCAGCAAATACTAGGTGGGGGGCCAGAGTTCATTCCGCGAGTAGACCTGGCTTCGTCCCACCCAGTCATCAGGGATGCTAATCCCCAGTCCGAGTTATTGGCCAGCGTAATGTTGGCAATGAGGGAAGAGATGGCGAAGCAGCAAGAGTTTCTGCTGAAAGTGATGGAGGACCGCGACGTAAATCATCGGAGAAGTGAGACGGTGGTAGAGAACGTCGTAGCAGGTTCGGGAGATGATGGTATAAGGGTCACGGCGGTAGAGCGCGGTACTTATGGTGCTCCGGGGAACAGGAAGAGTTGTTCCTATAAGTTCTTTCTGGGTTGTGGACCGCCAGAATTCTTTGGTTCAGATGACCCGGCAGTGTGTGTAAAGTGGATCCGAGCGGTTGAGCAAGCTTTTGGCTCTTCCGAATGTGGTGATGATCAGAGGGTGCGGTTCGGTACCCAACTGCTGAGGGACACTGCACTCATCTGGTGGAATATCATCCAATCCACTCTATCCCCTGAAGTATTGGCTCAGTTGTCTTGGGCCGAGTTCAAGAAGAAGTTGCTAGAGGAATTCTGCAACGAGAGAACGATGGACCGAATTGAGAAAGAATTCCGGTCCTTGGTAAAGGGAAGCCTGACGGTGAGAGAGTACACCCGCCAGTTTATGGAGAAGCTTGGTCTGGTGGGGCACGCTGCCCCAACAGAGAAAGACAAGATGAAAGCATATCTCAACGGCTTGCCAGCGGACATGCAATCGATGGTCCACAATTTCAAAGCTTCTAACCTTCGAGAGATGGTTGAAGAAGCTCAGTTCATGGTGGAAATGTTCGTGAAGAGCAAGTCTGAGAAAGCAGTGGTGGTGCCTGATAAGAGGAAGTGGGAGAGCAGTTCAGTACCTCCCAAGCGGGCCCGACCTTTTGTTGGAAACCGCAACTTCAGCAGTTATCAGGAAGCAAAGTGGTGCCCGAAGTGTCGAACCAAGCACCACGGTAGCTGTAACTCCACTTCTAGATTTTGCTTCAAGTGCGGTAAGAATGACCACACCGCTCGTGACTGTTCCGTCGTGGGGATGGTTTGCTACGAGTGTAAGGCACCGGGGCATGTGAAAAGAGATTGCCCGAAGCTCAAGTCGGGTAGTGCGGCTGCAAGGAAGGAGAACCCTCCGAAGGTTCCGGGCCGAGCATTTCAGATGACAGCCGAAGAGGCCAGAGCATCCGCTGACGTGGTATCGGGTACTTTTCTTATAAACTCTGTACCTGCTCGTATTTTGTTCGATACGGGTGCAAGTTTCTCTTTCGTATCTGAATTGTTCCGTCAGAAAATTTCTATGCCCACTACTAGTCTTGAGGATGCATTAGTGGTAGAAATAGCCGATGGTAGTCAAGTTCTGATCCACGAGGTTCTGAAGCAGTGTACTCTTAGTATCGAAGGGAGAGAATTCTCGATCGATCTACTACCGATATTAATCGGGGGTTATGATGTAGTGGTCGGCATGGATTGGTTGTCAAACAATCATGCCGAGATCGTATGTTCCAAGAAGTTGATTCGACTTCCCAACCCCTCTGGTGAAGTCGTTGTCATCTATGGCGAAAAGAGAAAGGGTGAAGTGGCAATAATCACAATGGCAAAGGCACGCAGGTGCTTAGTAAAAGGATGTTCGTCTTTCCTAACCTATGTGATCGATGCCAAGTTAAAGAAATCAAAGCTGGAAGATGTGAAGATCGTGCGTGAGTTTCCAGACGTCTTTCCGGACGACTTGCCCGGGTTATCACCCGATCGGCAGGTAGAGTTTCGGATTGATCTTGTGCCTGGAGCAGCACCTATCGCTAAAGCACCTTATCGTTTAGCGCCATCGGAGATGCAAGAGATGGTAGCACAACTCCAAGAGCTATTGGAGAAAGGCTTTATAAGACCGAGTTCGTCACCTTGGGGAGACCCGGTCTTATTTGTCAAGAAGAAGGATGGCACAATGAGAATGTGCATTGATTATCGTGAGTTGAACAAAGCTACAGTAAAGAACAGATATCCGCTTCCGAGAATAGATGATTTGTTCGATCAACTTCAAGGAGCGGGTTGTTTTTCTAAAATCGACTTACGTTCGGGTTATCACCAAGTGAAGGTAAGAGAAGATGATGTTCCGAAGACAGCTTTCAGAACGCGTTACGGCCATTACGAATTTCTTGTAATGCATTTTGGTCTAACGAATGCACCAACTGTGTTTATGGATTTAATGAATAGAGTATGCCGACCGTTTCTCGACAAGTCGGTCATTGTTTTCATTGATGACATACTAGTGTACTCCAAGAGTGAGTCAGAACACGAACAGCATCTACGTGAGGTTCTGGAAGTTTTGAGAAGAGAAAGATTGTACGCCAAGTTTTCCAAGTGCGACTTTTGGCTCGAAGAAGTGCAGTTTCTGGGTCACGTTGTCACTCGAGACGGAGTGAAAGTGTATCCCTCCAAGATTGAAGCTATGATAAATTGGGAGCCTCCTAAGAGTCCGTCCGAGGTCCGAAGTTTCTTGGGTCTGGCAGGATACTACAGGAGATTTATCCAAGACTTTTCAGAGATCGCTTCTTCCTTGCCAGTTCTGACTCGGAAGAATGTGAAATTTGAATGGACTGAAGCCCAAGAGAAGGCGTTCCGGATCCTTCAAAAGAAGTTGTGTGAAGCTCCGATCTTGACGTTACCTGAAGGGTCGGAAGATTTCGTTGTATACAGCGACGCTTCAAAGATGGGACTGGGTTGTATGTTGATGCAACGAGGCAAGGTGATCGCTTATGCCTCGAGGCAGCTTAAGATACACGAGCAGAATTATCCAACCCATGATCTAGAGTTAGCAGCGGTGGTGTTCGCCTTGAAGCTTTGGCGACATTACCTCTACGGCACTAAATGCACTCTTTACACGGATCACAAGAGCCTGAAATATGTCTTTGATCAGAAAGAGTTGAATATGAGGCAAAGACGGTGGCTCGAGTTGCTTAAAGATTATGACTGTGAATTGCTTTACCATCCCGGTAAGGCGAACGTGGTGGCCGATGCGCTAAGTCGGAAGGACTATAGCGGGAGTATTCGGGCTACCCATTCGAGGATCGAACTAGTGTCTAGTCTTGTTGAGAAGATCAAGACATCACAGATGGAAGCACTGTTAGAAGAGAATCTAAAAGATGAAGTCATGATGAAGCAGCGTTTACTCTTAACGGAAGATAGCCGTGGAGTAAAATTGTTCAGCGGTCGTGTGTGGGTACCCAAGATTGGGGGTAACCGTGATCTGTTGCTAGAGGATGCTCACAAGTCCAAGTATTCCATTCATCCGGGAAGTACAAAGATGTACAGGGACTTGAAGCTTCACTATTGGTGGCCGGTAATGAAACTTGATGTGGCACGTTACGTTGAGCATTGTGTGACGTGTTCGCAAGTTAAGGCCGAACATCAGCGACCATATGGGAGTCTTCAGTCTTTAGAGATTTTCGAGTGGAAGTGGAAGCATATCACTATGGACTTCGTGACGAAGCTACCTAAAACTCTTCGAGGTCACGATACCATTTGGGTGATAGTTGATAGATTGACAAAGAGCGCTCACTTCTTGGCTATGCGCAAGACTCTACCGATGGATAAGTTAGCAAAGCTTTATATCGATGAGGTGGTCTCCAGGCACGGCATACCATTGTCGATCGTGTCGGATCGCGACAGTCGGTTCACTTCGAACTTCTGGGATGGGCTTCAGAAAGAGCTTGGTACTCGAGTGAAGTTGAGTACGGCTTACCATCCGCAAACCGACGGGCAGAGCGAGCGAACGATCCAAACTTTGGAAGACATGTTGAGGTCTTGTGTCATCGATTTCGGTGGTAGCTGGGACACTCACCTGCCTTTGGTGGAGTTTGCCTACAACAATAGCTACCACTCGAGTATCGGAATGGCACCCTTTGAGGCTTTGTATGGGCGAAATTGTCGGACTCCCGTGTGCTGGCTTGAAGCGGGAGAAAAGCAGTTTGTCGGACCTGAGATCATGCAAGAGACTGCCGATAAGGTCAAGTGCATTCGTGAAAGAATGAAAGCGGCTCAGGATCGTCAGAAAAGCTATGCCGATAAGAAGAGGCGACCGATGGAATTCCAAGTGGGCGACCGCGTTATGCTTAAGGTGTCGCTGTGGAAAGGCATTATACGGTTCGGAAAACGTGGGAAGTTGAGTCCCCATTTCCTCGGACCTTTCAAAGTGCTTAAACGGGTGGGTTTGCAAGCCTACCAGTTGGAGCTGCCACCGGAGTTGAGCAGAATACACAACACGTTTCATGTTTGCTACCTCCGAAAATGTTTAGCGGTAGAAGACAGCGTCATTCCTCTTTCAGAGTTAAGGGTAGACGAAGGTAACCGTTGTGTGGAAGAACCCGACGCCATCTTAGAGAGAAATTCTAAGAAGTTGCATCACAAAGAAGTCACTTTGGTCAAGGTGCAGTGGAAGCATCACCGAGGAGCAAATGTGACGTGGGAATCTGAAGAGGATATGAAGCGAAGATATCCTCATCTTTTTGTATAGTTTGGATTACGGGGACGAAATCATTCCCAAGTTGGGGAGGATTGTAACACCCCGGATTTTCCGTTGTGTAATCTAGTTATTCTTATGTTAAGATTTTGTCGTTAGCTCCGTGTTTGGTTGGTTGTCGTTTTGGATTCTGTGAAGTTTGGACACAAGCAGTGAACCACGCGAGTTACACCGTGACTAGAGGTCGCGGCACAACCCGCGTAACCCTCTGTTTGATATGAGATTTTGGAACTACGCGAGTTGCACCGCGACTAGAGGTCGCGGCACAACCCGCGAAACCCACTGGATGATTTAGGGTTTTTGGACACGGGCGAGTTATGCCGCGAGTTGAAGTCGCGGCATAACCCGCGTAGTTGCCTGGCCGACATATATTGAGTTTTCTCAAAATATATCATTCAGTTGATTTTTTTCCAAAAATCTCAATCTCTAATCTCTCTTTTCTCTCTCTCTTAAATCGTTCTCTCTCTCTAGAGTTTGATAGTAATATCAAGTATTTGATCCGAGGTTTCGGAGTAGAAAGCTTCGGTTTGTCAAGAGGGTCGATATCTGGTTCTTCGGGTTTTAGTATAAACCTATTGGGTGAGTTCCTACTACCATTTTACAAATTTTATACATGTCAAAACTCTTATTTGCGAAATCCGAAGTATTTCTACGGTATGATTTCATGTTCTCTACATTTTGATATAAATGAAGTTTTTGGTGATTTTCGGGGTTCCCGATCAGTTTTGACTAAAATGACGGGTTCCACCTTATCAGAAGTAAAAAGATGTTTTACTCGCCCGTGTTTGTGGCTTATTGAAAGAATGTATATAAACTGGTTTTATGATTATCTTTCTTACCAGCAGTTGGTCTGGAAAATAGCATTTTGAAATATAAATGTGTTGATAGCTATATATCTAGCTTTATTGGTCACATGAAATATTGTGACAAGTTCTGACTGTACTAGTGGATCCCTAGGTATCGAGTCGACTTATGGCTGGGAAGGATATGCCCCTTCCGTTGTTATGGCTGGGAAGGATATGACCCTTCCGTTGTAGTTAGCTACATTTGATCCTCGGGGGCAACTTAGGTACGGTTATGTGAGACCTGATCCTAGCCATGGTTCAGATGTAGTCTAATGAACGAGTATGACATGGTTCCTTGGGGGCCCCCCCTCACATCGTAGTACGGACTGAAGAGTTCGTGGCCATGGTTCCATGTATTTAGCTCATAACTCGGATTTGGTGGTCTACTTTGTGTTGCACCACAATCCTTGGTAAAATGGTCCTTTTGTCATCGTTTAATGAGTTTTGGACCGAAAAGGCCCGGTTGTGGCGAAATGTTATCTTTATGAACTAAACCTTTATGAAAAGATTTCCTTATGATACTGATGTTTATATCTTTTGAGCTTTATAAACTGTATGTTCTCACCAGGCTTTAAAGTCTGACACTTTTTTCTCAAATGATGTGTATAACAGGTTTCCCTTAGCGGTGGGTTGTCGGGGTTTTGAGAGACGGGTTTGGTCTCGAGGCATTTTGAGATGACTAGTATTGTTTCAGGGCAATTGTTAAGTCCCATTCTTTTGGTACATTATGGATCGTCAACTGATGTAATCTTGATATAGGTGTCTAGATTAGTTTGTTGACAAACTCCATATCGATACAGGTTTTTGTAAAGTCTTTAGGACTGATCCCCTTCTTGGGAGTTTATTATCAATACGAATGTCATGTTCCCAAGTTTTGCAGGTTTTAATTTACTCTGATTTTTACGGTGTTACAGTTCTGATATCTTTTAACTCTGTTCTCACACCCTCTTTCTTTTTAACATTTAAAACTCACTTCTAACCAAAATCTCTTATCCATTTTTCCGCTCCACACACTGAGAAAAACTCAACCGGATGAGTTATCTCCCCCACTCTTTGATTTAAGACCCCTCACCCCTCAATCACTCAAGGATAACTTCCGTGGTAGGAAACACTGGTTAACGTGAATCCATGGAAGTTCTATTTAAGTTCTCACACAAATCCCATGTAAGTCCTAACAAAAATAGTTGCTCAACAGTTTAACTTGTACAATTAAGCACAAAATGTATGATAACATTGTCAAAATGTATGCTCATGATATTTGAGCAATTGAACTTTGAAGATTTCTCAAAACAAAGATATTGAATGGATGAAATGAAATCAAAAGAATTGTTTTGAGAATCTGACAATGTATCAATTAGATCAAATAAAATGGTTAGGGTATCAAAGAATTGGATATTTTGTTTATATGAACGAATATAAACAATTTTGCAATGAAAGCACAAGATTATAAATTATGATTGATGCTCAACAACATTGAATGTCAAACGGGGGTATTACCATCGAAAAGTTGGTTCGTTATGAGACATGGTAATAACAATTTCAAATAAAATACTGAACCGGTGTGTATGAATACTTGACAGTATAAGAACAAGATAATACACAAGTATTGATCTTTGGAAACACACGGTCAGTTAAACATTAATGCTCAAAAATTTAAAAACATTTAAAATCACACTTCTAAATTCATAAGATCTTTTGAGAATCAGAAGTGGTTTGAACATTTCAGAAAACGTTTTTCATGTTCGAAAGTTGTTCTTCTTTCAAACAATCAGAGATCTAGATCAGAAGATATTTACCTTTTAAGCTCCCCCTCAAATCATGATAGAATGATTTAGGTCTTTTAAGCATTTAAGAACGAGTCCTGAACTGAAGTGTTCAGAAGTTGACCTTCGTTGAAGTCCGGGTTCTAAGCTGATTTACATAGAAGCCATAGTTCTTCTACTCCCCCTTGACAGTAGGAGCCTGCAATACATAATCAATTTTAGGCTTTGGTACCCACTAGTATTTGGATCCATGAATGTTAGTTGCAGTGCGAATGGGAGTAATGGAATAAGAACCATACCAGAAATGATCACTGGTTTTGTGAATAGGATCATGTGTACAGGAATAAGAACAATAGTATTTCTTACCTAACAACCTGATTAATTGATCTCTTGAGTAGATATGATCAGGTTTACCTTTACGCGCATTGCTCCTTTTGGCTTTGTGTGTATGTATACATGATGTCTATCCTATCAGCTCTTTCTTCCCATCTTTCTTCTCATCTTCAATTGGTTTCTTCTTCCAGACCAGTTCCTCTTCCTTGTATCTCCTTCTTCGTCGATGTGTACCTGAACCATCTATATTTCTATCATAGAAAAGGTTAGTACTACGAATCTGATCAGAAGATTTAACTGACTTTTTTGAAGAAATAGTTTTCTGATTTGTGCTTGATGCTGACTTTTCAAGCTCTTTAATCTTTGACGCAAATCTGTCTCTCTCTTTGACAAGGTGGTCAATCTCCGTCTCGCATTCAGACTTCATTTTCTTCTCTTTCAGCACACTTTCAGATAGTTCAGATAGCTTCTCAGTAAGCTTTTTGATCTCATCCTCAAAAATGCTTCTTTCTTCTTCAAATCCCTCCTCAGCATCCTTTCTTTGGCCGAATATATTTCTTTAAAGAATCCAACATTCTTCTTTTCAATATCCTTCTTCTCCTTGACAAACTTATCTCTTTCCATGATTATTACTTTCTCAAAATCAGAAACTTTCTGAGAAAGTTTGATACATTTCAGCTCAAATGCTTTCTTCTCATCAGCACATTTTCTTGAAAAATCTGAGAACTTCTTTGCAAAATCCTTCTCTTTAGTCTCAAAAATGGATTTGTCTTTTGCAATCTTTTGCTCCAAATCAGATATTTTCTTTTGAAGCTTAGCATTAGTATCCTCCAGACTTTTAGTCTTCTCATCATACTTTTCAACAGATACTGGGTGCTGGATTTGCACAATCTGATATTCAACATCAGAGATCTTTCTTTTCAGCTCAGAGTTCTCAGATTCCAATTCTCTTCCTTTTAATACTACCTTTGTCCCTAACATCAACCATTCAGCACAATCCCACAACTCTTTTCCTGTCATTTTGTAATAATTTATTTGATCAGAAATTTCACAAAAAATGTCACGAAAAAGTTCACAAGAAATACTATCTGTCATAAAATTTCAAGATAGATTATTAGCCATCTGTCTTTTCTCCTGTTCCTCAGAAGAAGCTTCTGTTGGAATTTGGGATTGCATCTCTCCTTCATTCAATGATAATCTGATATAGTCATCCAACTCATGTGCATCCACATAGGTCAAAAAATTCACTTTCCACTCTTCATATTTTCCTTTGAATAGCAGTGGTGCATTCATCCTTTTTGATCGTGTCGAATAGAATTAATTTGATCCGGCTCTGAAAAGCTTGATATCCAGGGACTGAACTTGACAAGAGATGAAACTTGAATTGGTTTAAACTTTAATCTTAACTGCACTGTAGCAATCGTGAGACAAACAAGATGATCCAAAACAATATATATATATATATATAATAAATAGGACAAGGACCCGGTCGAGTAAGTACCCGGTCGAGCAAGAACCCGGTCGACAAGGATACCAGTCCACAAAGAGTACCGGTCGACAAGTATCGGTCGAGCACTGAGCACCGGTCAAACAAGGTACCGATCGAACAATGTACCAGTTGAACACGGTATCGGTCAAACAAGTATCGGTCAGGGCAGGGTACCGGTCACAGACGGGTACCGGTCAAGACAGTGTACCGGTCAACAAATCACCGGTCGCTAAAGCGATCCGGTCGAGTCAAGGTATCGGTCAAGGCAATGTACCGGTCGATAGGGCCGGTCGATTACATATAACCACAAAACGATAACCGATAATTCGATGATAACAGACCGATAAACTCGATGAATCTCAAGAACGATCAACCCAGAAAAATCAATTAACCCAGAATTAATGAAACACCAAGTAACAGATTAGCAGATCGATTAGCAACCCCAGAAAACTCAAACCAAAAATTTTAATTTTAAAGGCAGAGAATCGATCAAATGCAGAGAAAAAAAAATTTGACCACAGAAACTTCGACCGAGAAAAAAAATTGATTTTTAAGGCACAAATCAAACTTTTTAATGCAAAAGCACAATCTCAATCCAGAAACTGATCGACCGGAAAAAAAATGATTTTGAAAAATGAATAGACCACAGTTAATTGATTCCAGAATTAATCGATTGACGCTTTATCAAGCAGAGTAAACCCAGAAAAATCAATTTTAGAAAAATCAATTAGCATACCTCAGATTAATAGATCATCAGATAATCAAGTAATATAATCTAATAAACAATTAAAGGGTTTTAGACAAACCTTTTTGGATCAAACCTTCAGTCTCTTTGCTCTGATACCAATTGTAGATCCCAGTACAGTGCAATCACGAACAAAAGTAATCAACAATAAAGAACAACCGTGCCACAACCTCTAGTCATATGATTAATATTCAATGAAAGGGTTTAGGTTTATAGAGAGAATATCTTATCAGTAAATGTAAACCTATTGACTAGAGAATTACGAATAATGAGACTTCTCTAAACTTCTAACAATTCATCTAACCTGAATAATGAACTAAACTAGCCCATATATATCAGGCTTACAAGCTTAATGGGCTTATGGTCCCAACACTTAAATAAAACTATTAAAGAATTACAATTTACCACCTTATAAATGATTTATGCCACTTTCAACACACAGGACTTTCAGTCATAACAAAGTGCACCAGTTTGACTGTTTGGAAGTCAAACCATTCATATAGAACAAATAAAGTTGGGTTTGAGCGCTAAAATGCCGTAAGTACACCTATTAGACTATTTGAATGTCAAAGCATGCATATAGACAAATAGAGTATAAAATGCAATTTTATACACCAAAAATCATAACCCATATTCTATACACCAATACTTACAAACATATTACATATGCTACATATACACAAACGGAAAAAAAATGCAATTTTGTAAACCAAAACATACAAACACATTACATATGCAATTTTAAATAATACAAGGCCAAAATTTCTTCCCAAAAACAATAAAGATTAAACAAGTTTTACACACACATATATATACACATATTTCACCAAATCATATATATATATATATATATATATATATATATATATATAAAGGGAAATGGTTTGAATAGAAAAAAAATGAAAAAAAAATGTAATTTTACCAAAAAATCGGATGAAAGAGTGAAGAGGGGAGCGAGGTTGGCGGCTTCGGTGGTGGTGGTGGGTCACGGAAGGTGGGGCACCGGTGGTGGTGGGGCGTCAGGTCCACAAAAAGGCCAAAACGGTCCATAAAAGCCCAAAACGGTCCATTAAAGCCCAAAACGGTCCATTAAAGCACAAAACGGATCCCTTAAAGCCCAAAATGGATCCGTTAAAGCCCAAATGGATCCATTAAAGCCCAAACGGATCTGTTACAGTGCAAGTGGATCTATTAATGCTCAAATAGATCCATTACAACACAAGTGATTCCATTAAAGCCTAAAATGGTCCATTAAAGCCCAAAACAGATCCCTTAAGGCCCAAGTGGATCCATTAAGGACCAAATGGATCCATTAAAGCCTAATCGATCCATTACAGTGCAAGTGGATCCCTTAAAGCCCAACTGGATCCATTACAGCCGATATGGTCCATTAAACACCAAATGGATCCCTTAAATCCCAAATGGATCTGTTACAGTGCAAGTGGATCTATTAAAGCTCAACTAGATCCGTTACAGCGCAAGTGGTTCCATTAACGCCTAAAACGGTCCATTAAAGCCCAAAACAAATCCCTTAATGTAACACCCGAAATTTTAGTAGGTAAAAGTCAACCTATACCACCTTGCATCTTATAAACAGTGGATTTTATGTTAAATAATCAATTTAGATGGTCCCTATAAGTCTCGGGAGTCTTGGTGTCGAAAAAGTCGAGTTTCGGGGAGTGGTACGGTCCCGACTACAATGCCCGTCGCACCCGGCAAAGTAGCACAAAAGGTACCGAATGATGGGGCAATGCGGCGACAATGCTAGGCGACATTGCCATGGCATAGTTGTCTAGAAATGTCGCCCATATGGGGCAGGGGTTGTTAAATTCTGATTTTCAGCTCATTTCATCATTCCTCACTTCCCATTTCTTCCCAAACCCTCTCTAGAACAAACCTAAAACGTATATGGTGATTTTGGGTCATCTTTGGCTCAAATATTTAGGTATTATGGTGATAACCCATCATCAAGTTAAGGATTGGAAGCTAAGATCAAGAGTCTTCATCTTCATCTTCAACCTCAAGCTCCATTTTAGGGTTTCTAGGTTTTTCACCAAAACCTATGTGGTAAGTTCATCCCTCCCATTTCTAAATTCCTTTTTGAGTTACAAATGCCCTATTGATGTCAACCTAGTGTTTTATTTATCCAATTTCGGTTTGGATGATTTTAGGGAGATTAGGATCAAGAGTCTCCATCTTCAACATCAAGCTCCATTTTAGGGTTTCTAGGTTTTTTACCAAAACCTATGTGGTTAGTTCATCCCTCCCATTTTTAAATTCCTTTTTGAGTTACAAATGCCCTATTGATGTCAACCTAGTGTTTTATTTCTCCAATTTCGGTTTGGATGATTTAGGGAGTTTAGGATAAATTAGGGTTTTTGGCCAAAATGGAGATTTTTAGGTAAGATATTTGGGGAATGATTCTAAACACTTGGATACATTTATTGTTTTTTGGAAATTTATGAATTTAGGTTTTGGGAGTTTTGGCTTGAAGATTCTAATTCCTTCAAATGAGCTCAAGTTAGGGAGAATCTAGATTTAACCCAAATCTATCAACGTGAGTTCAAGTTGATTTGTGAAGACGGTGTATATGCCAAAATATCCGTTTTAAAATGTTTATATGTTTTACATGAAATTATCAACTGTTGAGTAATTTGGTGAGTTTCGATTTCTCAAAATATTAAATTTTATAAACTTTGTAAAACACCCACATTTGGGATTTTGGGCATTTTGTTAAATAAATCATAAGTGTTGGTACTCTAATGATATATTTATGAAATTAGATGTTTTGAGTATAAAAGCACCTTTAGGGTGCGTTTTTGGAGAAATGCTTGATTTGGTGTTATGTGTCGTTTTTGAAAGAATAAATGGTATAAACCCATTTGGAAAATTATTTATCCCCAATCTAACTTGTGTTGGTGTTTGTTCATGTATCTTGGAGCGTGTGTTTGAATAAACGTGGGTCGATTCCATTTTATTGCATTTTATGACCTTTTGCAAATGGTCAATTGATTTGTGGATCTTTGGCTCCGGTTTTACTAAAATGAGTCTTGGGGACATTTTTCCCGTTTTAATAGCCCGTTATGGAGTTTTGAGTATGATTGCGTTTATTCCGTATCATTCGATAATTACATATTTTGAGTGCTTTGGTCATTCAACTGGAGTCATGTAATGTTCTAGACTTTAATGTAATGAATCCATAGGCATATGAGTCGGTCTTTATTATTTTAAATCGGGCGATTGTTTCATGTTGGGACCAACATTTGTCATGGGATCATCAAGGGCCTTATGGTGCAGGCTCATGGAGTCGAACATTTGCCATTGACCCTGTGATGTAATTTCTGAGTCAGTTTTTATGGGATAATTATTCCCATTTGTAGCTAGTTGAGATATTGGTCCTCGGAGGCAACTTGGTATGGTTATGTGGAGCCGAATACTAGCCATTGGTCATAAATGTAATCCTAGTGAATGAGCATGATTTGGATCCTTAGATGCCCTCATCCACATCTTAGTACGAGTCGGCGAGCTCGTGGCCATGGGTCCTTGTATTGTGAGCTCAATTACTTGGAAAGTGGCCTACTTTTGTGTTCCTCCACAAGCCATGGAATTCGGGTCTCCACCGTCACCGAAAGGTGTTGTTTTGGGTATCTAGTTTTATCCTTGTTTTAGGGTGACGTTTTGAGTTTGGGGTGTTCTCTATATTTTATAATTTTGGAGGCTTGAGTTTACTCATATTTCGGTCGTTTGGTTTATAATGTTTTATTCAAATTTCAATATTTGAGCATTTACTATTATTCACGTTTTGAGTAAGTGTTGGGTTGCATTAATTCATGAAAGAATGTTTTGCATTGAGGCGTTCATCTAAAAAAATTTTATTATTGGAAAATTGGTCGTTCTAATATTTAAAGTAATTCATTTTGAAGGATCATGATTTAAGTTGCATTATTTTCATTTAACGATTTTTATAATCATGATAAAAACTCTTGAACTCACTAGGCGTTAGTCTAATCTTTTTATTTATCGGGATGTGCATCGGGTTCCGTTTCGGGATTAGTTCTAGTGACACTGTGAAGAGATGAGTGCTAGTTGTGTGCTCGAAGAAGTGAATAGCTTAGTGAAGTCTTCCGCATTTACTTTGGATATAGCGAATATCATTGGATTTTAGTAACACCCGACTTTAATTAGTCTTTATGTAAGACTTTATTCATTTTGTTGGCGGTTAAATCTAGAATCGTATTTTTAGTGTGAAGTTGTCGTAAGAGATTTTATCCTTCTTTGAGGTATTATTGAAAGTTTTAAATTAGTCGTTCTTTCCAAATTTGAGGGTATTACAAGTTGGTATCAGAGCATAAGTTTGAGAGATATAGGAATTAAATTTGAATGCCTAGACTCAAACTAGCGTATTACTAAGCAAAGGAAAGCGAGATTGCACTATTAGACACTTTAAGATAGGATACTTTGAGGTCGATGGTGTCATTAGAATTAGGAATCATGATGAAGGTAGCAAGGATAATCATGTACGGTACGTTCATAATTGCATGTGGCAAGTGTCATGGTGAACTTACATGTTACATGTGTGTGCTTAAACCGCCTTTATGTGAGGATCGATGGGGTAGTGGATGAGTTTCTGAGCAGTAGTGGTTTGAAGAAGTTAATGTTTATAGCGTTGTCACTCGTAGTGACGGTTAAGAATGATGAATACATTAAGTTGACTATTTTAGAGTCAGAGCAATTGGTTGAATTAGAACCATAGGTCTATTGAATCTACTTTATTTCAAGAAGAAATTGTAAGGTTAACCGATTTAGTTGCCTATCGTCATCTTAAGATGTTGAGCACCCGGATGTCGGTAGTGAGATCGTTGGACTTGGTGAGCTCGGTCCTAAGGTTTTGGGTTTCGACCAAAATTCATGCACGGTACTTAGTTTTTTAAGATAATTTGCATAAAGTATTACTTACTTTCCCAAATTATTATGCGGGTCGTATTTTGGATCCGTGGAAAGACGTTGAACACACACGAGATTTTAAACCATAAGTTTGAACATGAATAAAAATGTTTTATTGCACGTGGTTGCAAACTTTGTTGAGATTTTCTTTATCCTTGTTTTTGTCGAATGATATCTTCGGATTTTATAGTATTTACGATTTAACCTTGTTTAGAGTCTCGGGCAAGTAACTGCGATTTATGACCTTGACATTGGATCTCCTCCTCATATGTTAAGGCTTTAGAGGAAGAAGTTATTCCCATGTTTTGGTGTTCGAGTTTTATTGAGAATTTTATTCCGTGTGAGTTTTATTGAGTTTTATGAAGAATTATTTTATGACGTTTTGCTACGCATGAGTGAACCTTGAAATGCGTGGGATTTAATTATGATGCATGTAAATTTATGAGTTTTATTGAGTGTCGTGTCTCATGCTAGTTTTACACATGTCTTTTCGCAACCATAAGAGACGTTTTGAGAGTCTTGATATCGCATGACTGTACTTTTGAGTTTTACACAAATATATTTCGTTGTACACTATTCGGTATTTGAATTGATTTACATTTTTATGTGAGTAAGCATATGAAGGACCTATGATGGTTCGAGCTGAACTTTTGCTTTATGTCTTTTTCAGCGGTTGATTTTACTATTATAATTTCATGCAATACGTAATATTAGTTTATTGGTATGCATGGCATAATAGCCACTTATTTTAGAGCAAAGGGCATTTTATTCGTGCGACGTAAAGTTCGAAATCGATTTAAATTATTTTACGTTTGACCAAATCGCATGCACCTATTGTTTTATTAAGTTTGAGAAAATAAACTGATGTATGGGGGTCTTGCTGGAAATTTTATTCCATGCCATTTTATGGATTAAAAGAAAGAACTTTGGAGCTGTAAATTGTGAAATTCCTCTTTTGGAGTTTGTACAAACATTTGTTGCACATTGTTTTTAGTGCAGAAAACTATTTTTCGAATACGACAAAAATTGAGGCACACTAGGACCATAGTGGTCCATTTGAAAATTTTGGTTGCGCATCTTTTGTTATTGCCATTATCAATGTGGGTGATAATCAAAGGGTTTTCGAAATGGTTTTATATGTGTGGCCTTCGTGACAACTACCGAGTAAGTGGTAGTGAATTTTTACACGTACGATTAATTGTTACAAAGCTTTTGTATTTGAAATTTTTATAAAGTTTCGAATTGGCATATTAGTCTGAAAAACCATGAACTCATTAGAGTTATAGACTTAAACCCCTATTGTGAAAGGAGTTGTAATCATGGACTAGAGACGCCCTTGGGAATGGAAAAGGGTGAATGATACCAGTTGTGGACAAGTTTGAATTTTGGGAATTTGACCTCATGAAGTTTGTTCACGCATGAACAATTAACATAAGGGATATATGTTATTATCCAGTTATGTAAGTGATGGTCCTTCCCTTACGGTGAACCTTCGGGTTAAAGCCTTGTGTGGTTGTTTGCGAGCGGTTGGGTTTGATCGAATGGATTATTCGTTTGACAGCATGTTAGGTGTAGGTGGTGTACCATCTTAATGAGCCTTCCTGAATAAATGAAATATTGTGGTTCGTTTGTTAGAAATGTAACATTGGAATTTTAGTACCATGTTAGGTGTCAACTTTAATTCGTCAATGCAAATCTGGAATGAAATATTTGACAGTACACCCACGTTTGCGGTATAGTCATTTTAAGGATAGATGTCGACACTCGATTTTGAGAGCAATGACCGTTAGGGTGCTTCAGTACACTTCCGATGAATTCTGTGTGGTTGCAATTTAAGTGGTAACCTTAAAGATATTGGATGTTAGTAATTAAGTATCGATGATTAAGATTTTCTTGATATGGTAAAGGTTTATATCGACTAGATAATTGAAATTTATGTACAGCTTGGGAGTTGCAAAATCTCTGAATTTGAATAAACCGACCCCGTGGAGATCGTATTGGCACATCCCTGGAAGGATGGATTTGCCAATTACAAGAGCGAATTATTAAGGAATTGAATAAACCGACCCCGTGATGTCGTATTGGCACATCCCTGGAAGGATGGCTTTGCCAATAACAAGAGCGAATTATTAAGGAATTTTGGGGATTCTTTGGGTCTGTTGTTGATCATTGGAATACGGATCCAAAATCGTTTTGAGATAGAACGAATTTGTCAGAGAGAGATTGAGGTCACAAGCTACCCTTGAGGTAGTACGTGTCACCTAAGTTTGGGAAGCAACCGAGACCGCATGGTTAGAAATTTCTCCAGTAAAGTTCGACGTTCACTCTAGTATGAGTGTAACGTATCAAAGCAGTTATTGGGTGTGAGAGTATTCACGAAAATCAGTATGGCAGTTGCGTAAGGAAGTTATCAAGTTTTGGTAAAAGGATGAAGTAGATTAGAGAAAATCCCTTGGGAAGGGAGAAGGTCGTTTTGGGAGAATGACATCATTGAGGTCTATGATTGGTCTATTACCTTTTTGGGGTCGAGGAACCTAATAAGTGCTGAGAGCGGTAATGAAATGCCTTGTGTGGGAATTAGATTTCGAGGACGAAATCGTTCTAAGTTTGGGAGGATTGTAACAACCGGAATTTCAGTAAGTAAAAGTCAACTCGTACCTCCTTGCATCTTATAAACAGTGGGTTTTATGTTTAATAATCATTTTGGATGGTCCCTATAAGTATCGGGAGTCTTGATGTCGAGAAAGTCGAGTTTTGGGGCTTGGTACGGGCCCGACTACAATGCCTGGCGACTATGACATGTCATAATCGCACCTGGCAAAGTAGCACAATAGGTACCGAATGTTGGGGTAATGCTGCAACAATGTCAGGCGACATTTCCATGGCATAGTCGCCTGACAATGTCGCCCAGATGGGGCATGGGCTGTTAAAGTCGAATTTTCAGCTCATTTCTTCATTCCTCACTTTCCATTTATTCCCAAACCCTCTCTAGAACAAACCTAAAATGTATATCGTAATTTTGGGTCATCTTTGGCTCAAATATTTGGGTATTATGGAGGTAAACCGTCATCAAGTTAAGGATTGGAAGCTAGGATCAAGAGTTTCCATCTTTGTTTTCAACCTCAAGCTCCATTTTTGGGTATCTAGCTTTATCTTTTTTTTGGTGACGTTTTGAGTTTGGGGTGTTCTCCATATGTTATAATTTTGGAGGCTTGAGTTTACTTATATTTTGGTCGTTTGGTTTATAATGTTTTATTCAAATTTCAATATTTGAGCATTTACCATTATTCACGTTTTGAGTAAGTGTTGGATTGCATTACTTCATGAAAGAATGTTTTGCATTGATGCGTTCATCTATAAATTGCTTATTATTGGAAAACGGGTCGTTCTCATATTTAAAGTAATTCATTTTGAAGGATCATGATTTAAGTTGCATTATTTCCTTTTAACGATTTTTATAATCATGATAAAAACTCTTGAACTTACTAGGCGTTAGTCTAACCTTTCTATTTGTCGGCATGTGCATCAGGTTATGTTTCGGGATTAGTTCTAGCGACACTGTGAAGAGATGAGTGCTAGTTGTGTGCTCGAATAAGTGAATAGCTTGATGAAGTCTTCCACATTTACTTTGGATATAGCGACTGTCATTGGGTTTTAGTAACACTCGACTTTAACTAGTCTTTATGTAAGACTTTATTCATTTTGTTGACGATTAAATCTAGAATTGTATTTCTAGTGTGAACTTGTTGTAAAAGAATTTATCCTTTTTTGAGGTATTATTGAAAGTTTTAAATTAGCCGCTCTTTCCAATTTTGAGGGTGTTACAATTAAAGCCCAAGTAGATCCATTAAGTCCCAAATGGATCCATTAAAGCCCAATCGATCCATTACAGCGCAAGTGGATCCCTTAAATCCCAACTGATCCATTACAGCCTAAGTGAGTCTATTACAGCCCAAATGGTTCCATTAAAGCCCAAGTGGATCCCTTAAAACTCAACTGATCCATAAACGCCATGTGGATCCATTAAAACCCAAATGGATCCATTAAAGCCCAAGTGAATCCATTAAAGCTCAATCGTTCAATAAACGCCCATGTATATCCATTAAAGCCTAACCGATCCATTAATGCCCAACCGATCCATTAAAGCCCAAGTGGATTAATTAAAGCCCAACCGATCAATTAAAGTCCAACCGATCCATTAAAGCCCGAGTTGTAAGACTCGGTTTTAAAAACGTGTAATTATTTCTTACCCGAATTGAACCGTAATTAAAATGGCAATCAAAGTTACTTGAGGGGTTAAAACCGTCATATATCCAAACTCTTAATAGTTATTAAAAAAATATTACATATATAATATAAAGTTAACAAAAAAAAAATTGAAGTAAACTACATATCATCGTCTTCAAATTTGTCTTCAAATTTGCAATCCATCACCGCCTCTCAAATCTTTCTCTCTCTCTAAATTTTTAACCTTCTCTATACAATATCTTCCAATCCATTGAAGTAATCAAAGATTCAACCGTATATTCGAAATCCAATCTTCGAATCTATCTTAGAGGTATAAATTTCTTTTTATGTTATTTAAGTTGGTAAGTTAGGATAGTTGAAGTTGGTTGGTAGATTATGATTAGATATTGCAAAGTTATAAACATTTACATGTTTAGGAATGTTTGATTTTGTCAAAATTACAAAAGGGTAAAGTTTAGAATCAAAATGGTGATATTTGTATCTAGATGTTTAACCGCACACCAAGTGTTCGATTTAATGCTTAAGATAATAAAGTTTCGTGATTAAGCTTAGGATATTAACCATTAAGTTTTATGTTATGCGAGCAATAATAATTTGTGGTTTAAATAGGCAATCGAACGAGTTAAAGTTCGTCGTGAGTCTCGGTTAATCGCGTGTTATATCTCAATTCGACTAAGGTATGGATTTTATTTTCTTTTGAATCGTGGGCAACTATTTGTTGTAGTTGACTATTCCTAAAGGTGGTTCACCGCCTTGTGATTGATCAACTGAATATGATCAACGAACATGTAATTATACACACACATACACATTGATTTTTGGTTTGAATCTTATGTTTGAACGTTTTCGTGTTCTGTTGTCTCATATTGAGATTTGGATTATGAATCATTTGTTGAAACTGTTAGCGTTTAATTAAAATGTGTCTCTTATGGAATTGTTGTGAAACTTGTGAAGTATATTAACTATAATTTCTATGAACGCCATTTGGGTAAGTGGCATATGTTTAGTTTTCGTTGATTTTAGAATAACCCAATAAATGGGCACATTATTTGGGATGCTTTCTATGGTGGCTTTGTTGTCATAGCCTCCTGTAGATGACGGTCCACCAGAGTTAAGCCTTAGTGGCTTAAGTGAACCCACTATGGGAGACTTGGATGACTTTGTTGGCTCCGGGGCGGATGGATTGATCCTAGGACTTTTACCTACAGAATATGTGACCGTGGTTAAATTCACGGGGGATTCGTTTGTGTGCGCCCACACGCCGACCCATTTCGTGGGGCTGATCACCCCACGAACACAACAGGAATTGACGGACTTTATTTATATTACGTTTTGAAGTTAAAATGTGAACCGTTCTTGAAGTTTTTGATTTTGATTTTGAATATTACCGAACATTTCTTTTGCTATGAACTCGAGTTTCAAGAACATTCTTCGAATGAATTTTTAAGTCTTCCGCTTCGTTATCGATGTTTTCATTATTATTTACGAATTTATATTATAATCCATTCACTGAGCCATGTGCTCAACCGTGTTTTTGTTTTCTGACACGGTAGGTTCGAAGTGACGTCTACGGGGACGGGACTTAAGATCGAGTGTGAAATTTTGGAGATCTTAGACTTGCCTTATTATATAAACGTTCTAAGTTTATAAACATTTTTTGAAGTGTAAGATTTTGGATTGTAATATTTGTTTAGGGTTTATTAGTAGCTCTAAATTAGTTGTGTATTATGTTAAGTCCCGTTCGTGACATCACCCGTTCCGAAGGACGGGGACGGGGGATGTTACACAAGTGGATCAATTAAAGACCAACCGATCAATTAAAGCCCAATCGATCCTTAAACACCAATTGGATCCATTAAAGTCTAAATGGATCCATTAAAGCCCAATCGATTCATTACAGCACAAGTGGATCCATTAAAGCCTAAATGGGTCTATTAAAGCCCAAGTGGATCTATTAAACCCAAATTGATCCCTTAAAGCCCAAATAGATCCCTTAATGCCCAAATGGATCCATTAAAGCCCAATCGATCCATTATAGCGCAAGTGGATCCCTTAAAGCACAAATCGATCCCTTAAAGTCCAAATGGATCCATTAAATCCCAAATAGATCCATTAAAGCTCAATCGATCCATTACAGCACAAGTAGATCTATTAAAGCCCAACTAGATCCATTAAAAACCAAATGGGTCCATTAAAGCCCAAGTGGATCCCTTAAAGCCCAAATGGATCAATTAAATCTCAATCAATCCATTACAGCGCAAGTGGATCCATTAAAGCCCAACTGGATCCATTACAACGCAAGTGGATCCATTAAAGCCCAACAGGAACCATTAGAGCCCAAATCCGTCCATTAAACCCCAAGTGGATCCATTAAATCCCAACCGATCCATAAACGCCTATGTGGATCCATTAAAACTCTAGTGGATCCATTAAACTCAAGTGGATCCATTAAAGTCCAACTGGATCCATTACATCCCAAATTGGTCCATTAAAGTCCAAGTGGATCCATTAGAAACGAAATGGATAAATACCACATGGATCCATTAAAGCTCAAGTGGATCCATTTAGAGCCCAATTGTATCAATTAAAGCTCAATTGGATTCTTTAAGGCCGAATAGGTCCATTAAAGCCCAAGTGGATCCATTTAAATTTTTTACTGAGAAAAAGTAAAAAAACAATAATAAATAAAAAAATCCGCCGGAAATTCTTTAATTTTTCCAGCGGATTTCCGGTGGATTTTTATTTCTTTTTATAATTGTTTAATTTTTTTCGGAGAAAAAGTAAAAAAAATGAATTAAATATTTCCAGCGGATTTTTTATTTTTATTTTTAAAATAAATATCCGCCGGAAATATTTTGAATTTTTCTGGCAGATTTTTATTTCTTTTAAGAATTGTTTAATTTTTTTTTGGAGAAAAAGTAAAACAAAATTAATTATATATTTTCGGTGGATTTTAATTAATTAAACTAATTAATAAATATACGTCGGAAATCCACCGAAAATATATAATTAATTTTCTCTAATTTTAAATAATTAAAAAAGATTAAATTCCGTCGGAAAGCCGCCGGAAAAACATATTATTTTTTTTGAAAAGAAAAAAAAATCCCGATGGATTTCTAATGAAAGTCAACGTGGTTTGACTACTTTGATTTCCGCCGGAGTATTTCCGGTGGATTATCTGCTGTAATATTTCCGCCGGTTTTGGTGGTTTTCCTAGTAGTGTTTGCAAGTGTAACTGAACTTTGATAAATGTATAAAACATTTTTATAGTTCTTATTTTGCTTTAAAAGTGGTCTTTGATCCTAACACCGTTTATTTTGTTCGTTAGAGAGAGGAGCATTTACATCTTTTCATCAAAAATATTAAAATATTCTTTTAAAAAATATAAAATAATAAATTATTTTATATGATGAATTTTTTTTTTTTTTTTGTTCAAGGATTTAAAATATATATATATATATATATAATGTTTTTATATGATACTATATTTTGATTTCTATCTAGGGTTGGGTTATTTTCTTAACCCTAATTATTGTACTAACTTTATTAACCCAATAACAACCATCGATCCTAATACGGACGGTTGAGTTGATGCAAACTTACAATCACTTAAATTAACGCTAGTTTGAATGTAGGCATCCAAAATCAAAGCCTAATTCTCTCAAACTTAAGCTCTGATACCAAGTTGTAACACCCTCAAATCTGGAAATAGCAACTACTTTAAAATTTTCTAAATACACCAATAAATGATTCATACCTAATCATAATTTAAGGTTTAACCTCAACACACACAATTTATTCTCTACATACAGTCTATAACAAGGACGGGTGCTACTAAAACCCAATAATAGTCACTATCTCCAAACTATGGAAGACTTCACCAAATACTTACACTTGTGAAAAACTAAGCACATCTCTTCGTAGTACTGCTAGAACCAAACCCTCATCTGGAACCTAATACACATGCCGACAAATAAAAATGTTAGGCTTAACGCCTAGTGAGCTCAAGAGTTTTCAACATATATAAATTAATCGTTTAAAAGGGAAAAATACAATTGAAATCATAATCTTTCAAACTGATATGCTTCAAATGTGAAAACGACTCGTTTTCCAATAATATGCATTTTAGACGAATGAGGCACAATAATAAACGTTTTCCAAACCAAACTGTTTTAAGTACTAAGACCCCAAAATAACAACATTCCTTGATAAATTAATTTCAATACAGAATTCACTCAAAAGGAGAATAGAAAGCAGACTCCCAATTTATGAAAAGTGGATAAAACTTTATATCCCAAAACACCCAAAACACGGGTGGGGTATAATACTCAACCCAGAAATCATGGAAAAAAATCCATATATACAAAATGTTACCGAAACTTGGATAATAAAACTCAATACCCAAAAACAACAACTTTCGATGACGGGGGATACCCGAATTCCATCGAAGATGGCGGACACATAAAGTTAAGCCACTTATCAATGTTATAGAATTTCACATAGAGCCATGGTTCCCCGTATACGACTCCCAACCAAGCTACCACCGCAAGATACCCAAATGACCCTAGTGTCTACTCGACCTCTAAATGAGTGTCACCATAAAAGCCACAAGTCCCCGTATCCGGCTCACAATGGGCACCACCGCAAGACTTAGCTCCGTATATGGCTCTGTAGAGCACCACCGCAAGTTTACATAAAAACATGACTTGGGGACCACTCACTAGACTTCAAACGTGTACACTAAATTCCACGATGAGTAACTACACTGGATTACAAACGGGCATCGAGTTCAACCACCCACGATATATACCTCGAGCCCTTCAATAAAGGTTACACGGTTATAGAGTTCAACCACCCACGATCTATACCTCGAGCTCCCGCTAGCCATAAAACAATATCCAGTCCCAAAACAGGGATAAAGTCCCCACTAAACCAACCGACAGACTCACATGCCTATGGATCCAATGCATTACAGTCTAAAACGTTACATGACCCCAAACGAGTGAACTAACACATTCAAAACATGTAACTCTCAATTAAGATGCAACTAAGTACACCGTACGTCCAAGGCTCCTTAACGAGCTAACAAAAACTGAACAAATGTTCCAAAGACTCAACCGAGTACAAATCAAGCCCCAAAAGGCTTAAGAGACGTTTGGCTAAAACACGAGAGCCAATATGGATTACATAAACCAAATTACATCTTTCCCCAAAATCTTTGACTTTCAGATTACAATTGGCCTTCGGCCCAAAACCAAAATGGTTTACAATTTCCAAAATGTTCCCAAAGATCGGGAATGACCAAAACCAAAGGACTCACACATTCGTATTTTTAAATATCCCATTTCATGAAAAATGCGTAAAACCCAACAAACACTAAAAGTGCATTTTTGATCAATATCTATTTATGCAATAAATCAACAACACACCTTCATTTATGACACATTTATCAAAATGCCCAAAAAACCCAAAGATGTGGGTTATATATAAGTTTATAAAGTTAACCATTTTCAAACAACCCAAAACTTATCAGCAGTTAACAATTTAATGTAAAACACAAACACTTTAAAGTAACATTTTGGCATGTACACCGTTTTCACAAATAAACTTGAACTCACCTTGCTAGATTTAGGCTAAATCTATATTTTACCCCACTTTGAGCTTTCTTGAAGAAACTTGAATCCTCAAGCCAAAACCTCCAAAAACCTAGATCCATAAATTTCAACCATAAATAAACATATCCAATCATATAGAATCGTTCCCCAAACATTTTGCATAGAGATCTCAACTTATACCAAAACCCTAATTTCCATAAATGAAAGGAAGAGGAGATTACCTTATCCACCACTTGTATCCACCAACAATAAACCTTCAAGGTTACTAATATGACATCAAGTCAAGTTCTTCAAAAGATGGGAGATAGATTGATGAAACCCTAGAAATCAAGGGGGTTGAGGGAGAAATTTGAATCATTAGTTCACCCTTGAAAACCTTGCAATAATCATCCCAAACACAAACTTGAGACCTAGAAGATGAATCAACTAATCTTGGATGAAGATTTGTTGGATATGGAGGTTTGGAAGAGAGGAAATCGCCTCTAGCTTCCCAAAATCGCCCAAAATCGAGTGGTTGAAGAAATAGGGTTGAAAAGGGGTTGAGTTCACGTTTTAAACCCACAGATGTCGGGGGCGACTATGCCCAGTGGCAATGTCGCTGGGACATTCTCGCTGAGCCACCCCCCCCCCCCCCCCCCCGCGGTACAGGCCAAGCGATTGTAAGAGGGCGATTGTGCCACTGTTACAATCGCAAGTCACTCTCGAGCCAAGCCTTTTTCGCTTTAAAATTCTTCGTTTCGACGATTACGAGCCCAAGCTTAAGGGTCTAGGGTTATCGAGGGATTCTAGGCTGCAATTTAGGTTCGAGACACCACTAACCCCGAAGATGGAACGCGACACGCTAATCAATCTTATCTGAATTTTCCGGGTGTTACAACAATGTACCCAATGTAGTCATTTTATGAATTGTTGAACCCATCCAACCCCAAGAAAGATTAACCCCTTATATTATTGTTCATATATCTTCAAGTCATACTACTAATAATAGTTCATATTTGTTCATTACAACAAATATGACAAAGAACATATATAGAAGTCCATAACATCCTCGTGTTGAAGGTTCAATGTTGCTCGTATAGCTACCATTGACACTCTCCTTATAACACACATCTACACACAACATGTGACGAACAACATTGGCATTATAACACACAACGGGTTGAATGTAGTTTTGCTCAAATTGATAGTCCATTTTTCATACATAGAATGATGAACCCGTATGAAAAAATAAAAAACACCTACTTATTTTTTGCAAAAATTAATTAGAGGTACATCAAACAATCATCTAATGCAAAATCTTGAAAAATTAATTTTAGCGAAAATCATGGATGAGGATTATTTTGTAACACCTCATTAATATATCTACAAAAGAAAAAAAACAATTCATGAAATACCAACTCTATCCATGTACATTTAATGATTAGGTTCATAGTAACCAAGATTGAGAATGAAATCCTATTGGTCAATAAGAGTTTGTAGAGTTAATACCATTTGATAGGTTAACAAAAGAACCTACCTCTATCTACATATATGTATATATAAAAACCCACGTCTTCTAAAAGTGGTCCAATCATCTTCTCTGGCCCAAAATTGATCGCCATCTCCCACCAAAAACTGGTCATCATTTGTAACCAACAATCCTAACTATCACCAACCAAACACAAAGTATGTAAACACACATGTAGATGATCTATGGATGATCGATGACAGCGAAATTGAAGAACATGAATGAAACAAAACCGTCCTTATGGTTGTTTATGTGTTTTGTACTAGATCGGAGATTTCGATGGGGAAAAACTTCTAACTCCGACTAGATAGGAGATTTCTTCTTTGTGAGATCCCATCCATGTGTATGTGTATGTGTGTATTTTGTGTGTGAAAGGGAAGGGAAAGAGGGTCATCGGAGGGGAAGGGGGAGTGAAGGTTTTGTTTTAAAAAGAAAATAATATTATATATATATATATATAATATTATTATTATTGGGAGAGGTTCATTTCAGAAATAATAATGTATAAGAAATAGAGAAATAATCTTAGTCATTCATCTGGTCAACATTTGCGGCTTTGACCGTGAAGCACCGGATAATTCCTTGCATGGTTTATAGAAGGTAGATGGGTAGTTTCGTAAAGTACGCGGGATGAGTTCATATATGAACCTATATAATTCACATATGAACTATACGTTCATATGTGAATCAGTTAATTATTTCATATGAGAATCACAAAAGTTCATATATGAATCTGTTAATTAGTTCAACTGATTCATATATGAACTTACAGTTAATTAGTTCATATGTGAATCAATTAATTAGATCATATATGAATCAGTTAAAAGAGTTCAGATGTGAATTACACTGATTCACATATGAACATATAATTCATATGTGAATTATACAGGTTCATATATGAACACAACCCGTGTATTTTATAAGAATTACGAAAGTGTCCTTCTATTTTTGGAATAGCTGCAACTTTTGACCAGTCAAAACCGCAACTTTTGACCAGTCAAAGACGAAATATTTGACCCGTTAAATCCTATCTTGACCGTATGAATGACTAGGATTACTTCTCTATTTCCCATATATTTACCATTTCTCAAATAAACCTAAGGCTATTATTATTATATATACATGGGGGGATTGAAAGATTGGTCGGTGGTGCGAAGAGAAGAGGGTCCTTGGGAGGTTATATATAAATAATATTATATGTATATATAAGTATTTTTAAAAGAAAATTACGGAAGTAAAAACAAGACAAAAATATCTCGTTCATTTTACAGATTTTTTAACGGAAGGACCACCTTCAGAGCAAAATGAGAACCATAATAATCGACTTATCAAAGTTCACGTCCAATTTTCAGATTTTTCACTAAACTTCAAGGGCCAAAATTGAAGTTTACACTTAATAATTATTGTAAGATATTAGCATGATTGATGTTGATCTATAAATATATAATATTCTGTTTGTTAAGTTGTAGTTTGTGTATTTAATTATAAGTTTAATAATTTTAATAAATTATAATTATGCGTAATATCAAATGTCATATTTTTTTTTTTGGATGAATTAAGTATTTTAACTTTAAGAGTTAATAAACGTTTTATGCTTGTGGTTTATCCAAAATTACACTTTGTGGTGCTTAGAAAAAAATATTTATATAAAAACTTGTTTAAATTTTAAAATTCCTTGGGTCTCGTTGTCTAACTCCGCTTAAAATTTTTCGTTATGTTAGGTGTATTTTAGTTTTTTATATTAAAGTTAAAAATGATTTTTAATTTCTAGTAAAATGTTAGCGTATGTTAATGATTGTACATATTAAAGTAACTCGTTCCTTCCAAACTACTAGACAACACACTTTTAGCGGCGATTGCTCCTTAGTGTGTTTATGCAACTATTACTCCCTACTACCTTATGAGGGATGATGCCAACTTCGATATGTATGCCATAACGGAGATGTACATATTCTTTTGTGCATCATGCTTAAGGGTGTTATATATAGAAAACTTGGTTTCATTATAAACAAGTATTGTTCAAATATTTTGCAAGTTGGTATGGAACACAATGTTATACGTTTGGCATGTGAAGCCATAAATAGTGGTCCGCTCCAATATAGGTGGATGTTTCTGATAAGAGGTAATGTTTATTTTCTTAAAATTAGTATATTCACATAAAACACTTTTTTCATTTCAAACATGTATTTCATCCCTTATTTAGGAAGTCTGGGTCGTTGAAGAAAGCAATTAGAAACAAAATAAGTTTTATGTGGTCTATCGTTGAGTCGTATCTAGTAAATGAACTCTCCACCTATTGTTCCATATATTTTGATCCACAGATACAAAGGCGACATAATCATGAGGCAAGAAACTCTGCCTCTGATATTCATAGTTATTCAGGTACCACTGATCGACTAAACATATTCAAGGTTCCATCTCATCGATTATTCGATAAAAGTGGGAAATAGATAGGAGTCACACATAATCCATATATGTCTTGTTGAACTGTGTAAAAGTTCAACCTTTCTAATAGACCTTTGAGTAATGGATACGACAAAGAGAACCACATATTGATGTTTGTTGCACTGTATAGAGCCAGGGAGGAAACGTTTGCATGTTGGTTTGAGCAGCATGTAAGTATACCAATTTCAAAGTTACGTATGTAGTACTATATATATGTGTTTCTTAAGTGTCACATTCTTTTATAGGTTTGCTCGAGTAAGGAGACTCAAATGAACAATTGAAAGCCCTATTACGCGGATGAGGTCGTCATGCTTGGACGCATCAAGGATATTTCATAAATGGTTACATGTTCCATATGATAACCTATACTGCTAGACAAGTCATACATAATAATGGCATATGTGTAAGACGGATTGTTATGATGAGTCTGAGTCTAACTATTATGGATTGCTAAATGATGTGTTAGAGGTGAAATATTATGGCGTAGGGCGTTGCATTATGGTGTCGTTCATGTTTACTTGGCTTGACAGTTCAAAGGGTTTAGAGTCGAACTTAAACATAGTTTGGTTGATATCAATACAAGTCGAGACTAAGAACCGATTATACATCATATCTTCCAATGACCAAGGACTTGAAAGATTGGTGGGTTGTTGTCACGATGAAGCCTCGTGGAATATAGGAGAACGTGTTAACGAAATTGAGGATGATGAGAATGTGGATAGAGATAAATTCTTTCAATTCAATGAAAGAGTAAATCGTACAACATCCACATAATTAAATGAGGACCTCGATTTTGTTTGTCTTGTTACATAGAGGTTACCATAATTGGTATGACAGTGACGATAGATCTGATAATGAAAATAGCAACGAGTATGAAGAATTTGAAGACATAAATGATGATTTAGAAAACGAAAATGTACCTATTTTATCCAATCATTCTTGATGACTAGCTTGTATTTTGTACATTTATTTCACCATTTTTATATCTTTGTATTTTTATATTTGAGATTTTCCTTTCTATTTATTGGAAAAATTATATTTTTCTTCTTTCCAGGCGATTACAAGTGGTCAATAGGGGTAGAGGAGGTAGCCTTGGCAGACGTGGTAACTTTCATGTCGATGAGAGTGGTAATTATCTTGTTGCCAACCAGACAGTAGTAGGACTCGAGGATATCCTGACGAGGACTTTGGACCATCCAGAAGGTTCAGGGATGGGGAGATTCTTCAATGTTACAAATGAAGATGCCTTGTCATCGTAGTCAGAGACCAAGACTCGACCTAACAGGCAGTGGGTAAGTAGATGTCGTATAAGATTTTATATTAGGTAATAAACTGATAACATTATATGTGTTGTGTGTTTTTTTAATCACGTAATTTTCTAAACACATATGTTATTCGGGATATCACTTCGATCTACAGGTCCTCGTTTCGTGGTGCGTGGGCTTGCTGGAAAAAATGCCCCTCAGACTGACCATGACTACATGTTCGAGAGCTTTCAGGTTTGTAAATTAATTAATGCAAATTAAAAGTTTCAAATGATTATTTTTAACTTAATACAAAACATAATATATATGATACGTATCAGTGGGAACCAACGCTGATTGCAAAGGTCTATGCTACATGCACACACACCATGCATACTAATGTCACGAAATAGGGCCTATATGTGAATGGGGTGACATTTGATGGTGAGGTTAGACCCCTTAGGCTAGACCACCGTTCCTGGATCCTTTAGTCATATTGGTTATCGATGATTGATCGGGTACAAGGTTCATTTTATATTTGTATTATATTGTAAGCTTGTTTTATACTAACTTTCATGTTATGTTTTTAACATATGTGGAGTACCGTCGCTTGGAGTTCCCCATTCTAGGGTCGGTAAGGCCAACAGGTGATAACTTTTGAGGGGTTGTCGTACAAGCACACCGTGTGATCGATTGGTGCTACGTAACAAATGGTAAGTCTACTAAATATAGTTTCTAAAATATATTATAATTTCTTGTCTACTAACAACTTAACCTATCTATTGTAGAGAGACACATAGGGTCGCGAACCCAAGTCTTTTGAGGTGTTCAAGATGATTCAGTACATGAACCAGAAGGTTTTCTAGACTACGTCATCCCACTCAAACTGACTCCTATGCCTATGGATCTATTGTATTACAGTATAAAATACATGACCTCAATTAAATGGCCAACGCACACAAAGCATATAATCTTTCAAATAAATATGCCAAAACTGCATATAACTCCAAAAGCTCAACATAGAGCAAACTAAACCAAACTAAAGTCCCCAAGACTAATTTAAGTTAAATCTAAGCCATAATTTCAACAAATCAGTTGACCATTAAATACAAATCATTAGAAGAATAAAACATATTTAACCGACGTTTATGCAAATACATGCTCCAAAGGCATGATTAACTTAAAAACACATAATTGGTTGGGACAAATCATTTTCTAATTAAAAACCACATTATATTTCCAAAGTATCCCATGGTACAACAATATATGTTTTTCCCAAACCAAAAACACTCAAAATGCATTATCACAAAAATGATCTCTACTTATGAAGTAAATCATCAAAAGAACCTACACTATGATGTATTTAACAAAATATTCAAAGATCCTAATATATGCCTTTTCAAGATACATTAACCCAAAAACACCGAGTGTGTAAACTTCATCAAATACTCAACACATTTGATAAATAGTAAGGAAAACGTTTCAACACATCAAAATACACATTTTTGGCATATACATAGTTTTCACAAAGCAACTTGAACTCACATTGCTTGATTTAGGCTAAATTTAGGTTTTTATGTTATGATCATAAATGTCCTACTTAGTTTAAAGTTATATAAAGAGTTTTATAATTCTTATTAAAGCGTTGTAAAACCTTTATTATGAAATATGGGCTTAGTTTTAGCTTAATGGGCTTGGGCTTGGTTGTCATAGGTCCAAGTATTTAATGTTGCTTTCTAGAATAATTAGGTTAAGAATGATAGGTGCGCCAAACAGATAGATCAGAGAGAGTCTGCTTCTAATTCAATTATTTGTAACTCTCTACAATCATTTAATAACATTTATCGTTTGAATTATTTTTATTTGATCATACTGGGATTAACAATCGGTATCAGAGCATAGAGGCAGTGATTCCGATCCAAAGGTAATCAATTTCTCAAACTTTTTATTCATTCCCGATGAAATGGCGTCTGAATGGCGAGTTTTGGATTTTTTTTTCGATTTTGCTGAAATTATCGATCTCTAGTTATTCTAATCTACTCTTTCAAGTTATTAATTGCTTTTGGTAGATTTATCATCTTCAAACTCAAAGTTTTTTATTAGTAATTTTGAAAATCTAGTTTTGGTTTGCATTTACAGTTCTTCAAGAGTTCTTGGTGGTTTTCGAAAAATCAAGCATCTTTTGGAGTATCTCGTATTGGGTGTGTGTTATTTGTTGTTTTTGTGCTTACATTATTGTCCAGAATCAATAAAAATCAATTTTGGTTGAGTTTGGATTTGGAAAAGTCGAACAGTCCGAATAACAGAGTTCCCCGATTGCTCATCTTTACCGGTAAGTACTCTTTCCCGATCATTCATATAATCATATCCGGTTTCTTATAACTCCCGAGTAGTTCACTCGGATAGCACTCGATATCCGCTCATTTTTGACCGGAAACTCTTATCCGTGTTTCACTACCCGAATTCCGGATACCCCTAATACCCATATCATTTTTTGACCATGAAATCCTTATTCGGACATCACCCGGATTACTCGGATATCCAGACAAGTCTCATCTGGGTTTCACATTTACCGGAACAGGCTTTAGTCGGGAATCACAAAACCCGGATAAGTCATATTCGGGAACTCCCCTACTGGGACATTTTTATGTTATGTGATAGTTTTATTCCCTATTATACCATGTCTATTTTATTTTGTGATACTTTAACTGATGTCCGATTTTTGGATCATAACTATTTATTGTCTCACCATCATTTTGTTCAAGTAACAATGTCTTATCCAACTTGTTCTGAGCTCAAAGAGAGAGTTTCTCATTTAGAAGCAATGGTAGAAAAACAACACAAGGTTATTGATTGTATTGGTATAGAAAACGTTGGAAATTTGTGCTTAGTTAATAATTTCAAAGAGAAAAATGATGTTTTTTTCTAAAGAAAGAGAATCTTTAAAAGGCCTATTATTTGACCTTTCTGACAAGCTCAAATAGTCAAAGAACGAGAGAACTGAGTATGTTAGTAAAAGTAACTCTCTTCTCACTAAAAACAAGGATTTAATAGAAAAGCTAAGAGACCTTGAACTAAAGCTTTACAAACAAAGTCAAACATATCAAATGATTCATTTAAACAAACCTAAGGAATTCACGTATTTCAATGCTAAATGAGGAATACGATATGACAATTCTCATTACCTCAAAAGGATTTTATCCATGGTCCCTACTCCATATGAGTTTGATTTCCTTGGCCTTGATAAGACGTATCCTGAGTACAAAATCAGGTGGATCGAATCATCTGATGAAAGTGAGGAATCAGAGGACTTGAAAAGGAAAAATAGTTCAAAAATGCAAATGCGTTTTGTTTATGAATAAAAAATTGCTAGTTATTGTACCAAAAAGTCTGATTTCCTTTCAAATGACCATTTTCACAGCTACTCAAATGCTGAGATTGAAGTACTTCCTACTGAATACAAAATCTATGTTCCACCTCTTGTGTTAGAAAAGAAAATAGTTCAGCTCGAGGAGTCATTAGAACAGGAACAGATCAATTTTGAGAAAGAAAGGAAAGTGCTTTTAACTAAAATTGAGAGTTTGAATTCCATCAAAACATAAAAGGTATCTGAGGGCGAAAAAGGAAGTATTTTAGACAGAAATTCAGAAACTCGCTTCTAAACGGTCTGCCTTGGCAATAGATATTATGAAAGAGTAGGTGAGCGAAGCTGACTTACAAAAGAAGCTTGACTAGCTCATTGAGGAAAGAATCAACCTGTCTGAACCTTCATCTACACCATCAGATGCTTCTTTTTTCAAAGTCTTCTTAGGTGATTCATCACCAGTTTTTAAAAGCAAGGCTTCAAATAAGTCTAATAATGGAAAAGAACCTCAACTTGAATTTTTCAAAAAGAATCTTGATTCTGATTCTCAAAAATTTGCACTAATGATACTTTGCAAGATCCAAGTTCGTACTGTCACTCAAACGAAACAATCGATAAGGTGAAATCTGATGATGAACTCAAGTTTTCCGCTTTCATGAATTCCAATGAGTGTTTAAATGGCAATCTAGATAAGTTTGACTTCGCGCCTAAGCTTCAAAATCACGTTCAATTTATCACTAACGAAAAAGAGCAATTGGTCAAATTTTATGTAGGCGAATGTTCTACATGTGCTTTTCAAAAGGTTCCTGTGAAGAAATCTTCAAAGCAAAAATCTAAAAGACGTTCACAGAAACGAAGAAAGACCGGTACCTCTAACAAAAGACATACTTGCTACTCCGGTTCTTCTAATTGCGAGCTTAATGATTCTTCAGATAATCATGTTTTTAGAAAAAGTAAAGATGGATTGGAGAGAGAAATCAAACACAAAAGACAGTGATGGAAACAAGTCTCATAATTCTCCTGTAGTTGATACAAAGTCATTTATTTTCAAGATTGATTCCCCTACTTATGTCTATTCTACAACTATGTTGACCAGTCTAAACCGAGCAAAGATCTATTGCACTCATTTGGGAAATAGTGATATTATGGATCCAAGGTATGTTAATAATTGGTATGGTACTTATAGTATCCCTAATCCTCGGTTCAATAGCTTCAAGGCTAAGACAACTAACCATCAAGGATCCATCAAAGCATGGATACCAAAACTTTCTAATCTGTTTTGCAATTACGTCATGTGTGATTTAATTCAGATTATTCACGTCACATGACTAACAATCAAGGGTTATGCCACTTTTGAGGGGTAGTACCATGATTTTTAACTTTCATTTTGACTTCTAAACAATTCAGTTTAGAACTCGTTATTAAATATTTTAGATTTCTGAATAAATTAGTTCAGAACTCGTACTTCAATGTTTACTTCACTATTATATTTGGTGAACGAAAAGCGTGTGAAAAGAGTGTTAGGGTTTACAAAGTTTATATGGTCAATCCAGAACCGGAAGGACCTACCCAAGAAACACATCATATTTATAGATATCAGTGAGTGGTCTAGATACATAGATGAGTTCGTAGTGAAAAGAATATGGTGAGGATGTGAAAGAACTTAAAAGAATTATTGGTCCTTACCAAACCGAGTTAGTTATCTGGGTTACCACACAATCTATTCATTCTCGTTCTATGGAGATGGATAGTGAAATAGACAATGACCCAGTGTCGATAACTCGTGTCACCCCACTTAGCCACTCAAGAATCTCACAAAAGATGCTTATTTCAGATATTCATGGAGAATTAGCACATAATCTATCTATTCCTCATTTGGAGGTCTTAGATATTGAAAAAAGGAAGACATCACCTCCGGTCTCCGAACTTCATATTCAAATCACTGTGTCTATTGATTTCTTAACCTACGTCCTAGGTTGAATCAATTTCAGAGCCAACATCTTTATGATTTATGTCTTTCACACATTCATGAATCTTTGTGATTCCACTCGCTTATCTAACTGATATTGCCAGAACAGTTTGAGAAGTAATTTTTAATATTTATTTCAGTGATAACTGGTAGTCCTATCAGAGATACCCCGATGCCAACTCTAAAAATTGGCCATATAATTATTTTAATTGTTGTGATAATAGTTACTAATGTGTTTCTGTGTTAGTTGATTACCCCATCTTGGTTACTCAAACGTTTTATCTGGTATTTTACTGCTTATCCATATAGTCTTTGACGATACATGATGCTGAGGATGCTCCTAATCATCATGTGGGGGAGAAATTTATCTTAAAACTAAAGATGTGTTGTGGTATGCCATGTAACTCACACATTATCTTTCTTGTGAGCTTATCTGATGTGTTGAGTTTCTACAGTTGAAAGCTGCCTATTAGTGCATTCAGTCGGGGTTAATGTTTATTGAATCTGGTGACAAAGTTGAAATTATGAAGAGTAAGAGCTTTATTCAAGGGGGAGCTTGGATTGACATGAAGACAAGCAACATTAAACTTTTTTAAAGAATCAAGAGGGAGATAAGATCAACATATGAAGATTTCAAGATGATATTTTCTTTATATAATTTTAGGGGAAAATGTTAGGACCATATATGTTCTACGCAGTTGAAAGTTATATAAAGATTTTTATAATTCTTATTAAAGCATTGTAAAGCCTTTATTATGAAATATGGGCTTAGTTTTAGCATAATGGGCTTTGGCCTTAGTTGTGATATGTCCAAGTATTTAATGTTGCTTTCTAAAATCATTAGGTTAAGAATGATTGGTGCGTCTAATGGAGAGATTAGAGAGAGTATGCTTTTCATTCAATTACTTGTAACTCTCTACTATCATTCAATAACATTTATCGTTTGAATCATTGCTACTTAATCATACTAGGATTAACATTTTACTCCAAATCATGAGCCTCCTTTGGTGAAGACATGAGATCTATTGCAAGACTTCCAAATCTTAAATCCAAAGAATCTACAAGGTTTCCTCTACCGTTGATACTCCCAAGGTTACACCAAAATGGAAAAAAATGGGAAAAAGGTTGAAGAACACTCAAAACTTAGCTTTTGGGTGGAGATGTGAAATCATACGTTTAACTTGATGACTCCTAATTCCTCAAGAAATGCTTCCAACGGTCTTCAAAATTGGTCCTAAAGCTCCCCACAAACTTAATCTAGAGATAAAATGATAGAGAAAAATAGGTGGAACGAAGAAATGAGGAAAACCCCCAAAAATCGGAATTTCTAGAGCTGGCAGCCGCTTAAGCGGGTTTCAAGCAGGAAAAGTCGCATGAAAGTCGCTTGGATTTCTCAGAAAGTCGCATGAAAACTCGTATTGGTCTCTGATCGCACGATTTCTTCGTTATTCATGCCCGAAATGTCTCTAACCATCCTAATATGATAATTAGATAAAATCCACATAATTATCATCTTTAATACTAGTCGATAATCTGATTAATCATAAACAGAATCACAAAATTAAGGGTGTTACAATCAGTGATTGACGTTCATAGTGCATTGACGATAATTATTATCGTACACGGTTTTTACACTTAACGGGTTTTCCGCATCAACAAATTACCTCTGTCATTTATATTCTTTTTTTAAATGTCTCGAAAGTTCAACCTATAGTTGATAAGCTTCACAATCCAAACCTTAATTTGCATTGTGTAATTTTTGGCATAAATATTGGCTGAGAATGGATTTCACTGTTCTCACAAAATAAAGAGTTCTCCCATGATTAACCCCCTATATTACACTTGCGGACACACACACACACACACACACACACACACATATATATATATATATATATATATACCCACGATGACACTTCCCAACCCCCTTCGTCCCTAACGCCGAAGAACACCACCAGACCTCCACCCCACCACCTTCTTCCTCTGCAAAAGACAAACACACACAATACAACAACAATAAAAACACACACTTCAATGATTACATACACCACTATGATTATGTGTGTGTATGGTCTCCCATTGTTTAAGTGGTTGTGTATGTATGTGTGTGTACGTAACTCCAGGCCATTCATTGTCGCCCGAGGGATAGTCGGTACGCATAAGTTGGCCTGGGAACCTACGGTTTCCCAAAAAAAATATTTATGATCAACATTTGAATCATTATTAGTTTTTGAATCTTTAACAAACTGAGTCATTTAACTCTATACCATGTTTAAAAACAAATTATTTTAATGGGCAAATTGTTATATGTATTTTTGCTTCCTCTCTTATTTTGTTACTGAAATTTAAAAATCTTTCAGGAAGAAACTTGTATTCATCAACCATTATAAAAACTATAACTTAATCGGGTTTATAGGTCACCAAATCTCTAAGTGTTATAATTGACTGTTTTATAGGACCGCCCAAATTATGCAACCTATGCAAATATGTTCACTAAACTTCTATGATACATATGAGAATTTTAAAATAAAGTATCGTATTATATTTTTTTAACTATTACTGAAAATGAAGAAATTGATTGTATTGACTTAACCGAATGAGATACAAATCACCTATTTATACTAACTCGATACAATACAAATTACCAAAGCACCTTAACACTCTAATAATCTAATGCCCCCCCCCCCTGTTGGTTCCGGAGGTGCTTAACAAGTTTGTAGAAGGGGTGGGGGGTTGAATACAAACACATAATTTAAAGTTTAATAAATTGTTTATTGATAAGTCAAACACAATTTACAAGTCTGTTGCAGAATAAGATTAAGTATAACTCAATCTAAACAAACTTAAGAAAACACTAAGAGAGTTGGACAAGAATATAGAGAATGGGGATTGGAGAAGTATAGAAAACAAGGGTTTCTATAAGATAGAAAGATGAAGGCTAGAGGTGAGCACACTCTTCAGATGAAGAGGTAATCTTTCTATTTATACCCTATGCATTAAATGCATGGCAGGGCAATTTACACGTGTCCTTCATTGATTGGCTGAGAGGGTCTGACTTTGGGAGACATGTTTTCGGCCGTATCATGAACAGTGTAGTTGACAGAGTTGTTGTATGAATTGTGGCAGAGGTATGTCTGTTCTGACACATCGTACTGGTTGTGCAAGGTAAGACAAAAGGAGACTTGAGGCATAAGCTACGTGATCGTTTGATCGCTGAATATCTCTTCCTTCAGAGATACAAAGAAGTTCAGCTATCGCTGAAGCTTTTCCTCAGCTAGTAGACTTGTCTTTATTCAGTAGTTTCGTCTTCGATTCAGCTATGAACATCTGTTGACGCGAGACTTGTCTTCAGGGATTACGTTAACTGTTTACATCAGAGAGTATCAGCGATAACTGAACAGACTCAGTCTGATCGTTGATAGTGAAATACTAATACATATGAAATGTTTACAAGAAAGGTCATCAGCGATAACTGAACAGACTCAGTCTGATCGCTGATGGTGAAACACTAATACATATTAAAACGTAATTTTCACTAAGTATAGAAGAGGGTCGTTATCAAATCACTGAGAGAGTTTGGATCAACAATCTCTCCCTACTTGATAATGACAAAGTAACTGAAGAAAATTACTTTATAGTTCAAAATAATGGAATAATCAGGACTCATAACATACATGTCCCAATTACTATTTTGAGGGATCTTTTACAGTACTGATAGAGTTAAGTACGTCACTGAAATTTTCATTAATTCAAAGATAGAATTACAAGGTATGAAAATTACAAGTACAAGTGATGGACTAACTATTGTAAGTATTACTAATAGATTACAAGAAATAGGAAACTAATCTATCAGCTATCTAAAGAAGACTTTGGAGGATTGATCATATACTCAGGTATTTCTTCTCCTTTTTGCCTTCGTTCAGAGGATTTTTGACTGATGATTTCTTTGATTGGCTTAGCATAAGGAGAGAAGTCACACCATAAGCACAAAAGATCCTTGAGATGACTGAGGGGACAGATAGGAATTTCAGATACTCTTTAGAATCTGAGCTCTTCCTCATCATCTCTGAAGAAGATTCCAAAAGGTTCTTTAAGAACTTGTCCTGCAACATATGGTCCACCAGGGGGCAGAGATAGATCGAGAACTAAAAGATCTAGAGGAGGACCAAACAGAGCTTCTCTTGAGAATTTGATGGAGGTTTCATTTCTTATCACAACGACATTTTCAGACGAGGAGGAGACATGTTTTCTTTTGATTTGCTTTGGCTTAGAAGGAAGAGCAGATGGCACCTTTAGGATTGCAGCGACTTTGTTGATGAGAGGATCATTTATCCCTTCAACATATCCTCTGTAGATTGACTTCGATTTCTTCAGCGCATCTTTGAACTCAAGCCATTCCATGTAGCCGAAGTTTTCCAGCTTTGAAACAAACATAGCCTTGCAGCTTCCATCCTCTCTGGTAATCTCCATAGTGACAGAAACTTTGTCCTTCTTCTTTCTCCCTGAGATAAAAACTGCTACGATCTTCATTGGGTCAAAGCGATAGTCAATTTTATGCTTGCACCAATCAACTGAGTTATCACTGACCGCTAGTTCTTTTGAGCGTTCCTTTTCTATCTCTTTCAATAGAGCAGCCTGGACTTCCACTGGTTTGTTTTTCAGATTCTTGTCTTTGACTTGAGAGGACTGAATTTTTAGAGCAAGAGAGGCATCTCTTTGACAATCAGCTATCAGCTTCTCAGCCCTGACAGATTCTTCGATTTCAGCTTCAGTCAGAAACTCTAGATCTGTTGATTGAGTAGGGACCTTCAATCGTTGTTTCTCTAGATGGGAGACCAACTATGTTCTTATCTTCATCTCTTCCTCTGACCAGTGAGATGGTATTGAGTGCCTTCCTGGATGTTGCAGGGATTCTTCTTCTTCTTCATCTTCTTCATCAATCTCATTTACAGAGATTGGGATTATTTCTTCATCAGAAAATAGAAAGAAACAAAGTTAGTGTTTATTTTGGGAAGAATGAAGATAAAGGCTAGAAGGAAACAGGGGTAGGGAATTTATAGTAGAATATGGGAATAAGTGAAAGGCATACCTGAGAAGGATTCTCCTCAGATAGTGAAACTGTCTTCAGGTTTCCCTCAGCAACTGCACCCTTGGATTTGCTTTGGGAAGGGGTTCCTGAGGATGTTTCATGACTCCCGCTGCTGTGACAACTTCTTTCGAAGTTATCACTGAAGATGTGATGGCTGCAGAACACCATAAGGATTGATCTTCATCATCATCATCATCTTCTTGATGATGTTGCTCTTCCTCTTGATCTTGAAGATCAAGATGTTCTTCTTCTTCATCCTCCTCCTCTTCTTCTTCATCGACTAAGTCTTTGAAAGGAGGAGGCGCTTTGTCAACAACCTTCTCCCCCTCAACATGAGAGGGAGGTTCTTCCTGTTGAACCTCAGCATCAGCTTCCTCTTCCTATTGCTTTTCTTCAGCATCCTTCTCCCCCTCTTTTTCATTATCATCTAGGGAGAGATCTTTAGTTTGAGAGGAAGGTTGTGTAGCGGCCAACTTGCGGACTTCAGCCTCCAAACTTTCCAGGCGTCCTTCAATCACAGGGATATTCGAAGTAGCCTGATGAATGAATTCAACAGCTACGTTCAGAGAGGTGCGATCGTCCGATGTTCAGGAAGGGGAATGAGTCAGAGCTGGTGCATTCAGCTTGTCAAGAACTTGCTGAAGAAGAGCTGTGTAGGAATCCAGTTTTGTGGATAGAGCATCAAACTGTCGCTGAGTATCCTCCTTTACTTTGACAATCTCTTCTTGAAGAGTGGAGATTTGAGAGGCTTTAACTTTGGTGGAGCAGGTAGCTGTCAATGTATTCATCTCTTCACCAACGATATTAACGGCGCTGGTGGTGTCGTTGAGCGAGGTGGTGAGAGAATCCACCTTGACTCCCAAACTGTTGACATTAGCGTCAACAGTCACCATACTAGGACCTGAAAGAAAAGTTAGTTTCTGAGTAACAGGCTTATATGGAGAGGTGGGAGGTGTATTTGGGGTTTAGGTATACCTAAACGTTCAAAGAAATTGAAAAATTGCATGTCTCTTTCAAAGGTTTGAGCATCAGGTCCTAGAAATACATCATGAGGTTGTTGCAAGTGAGATGAAGGGTTAGAGACCAAAGAGATGGGAGGACTAGTAACAGGGATTGAAGAAATTTAGGGTTGAGAAGGTACCTCAGTTGATTGAACTGAGATTTCAGGTTGAGTCATTGTTGTTGTGACAGCGACCGAGATCGCTGGCACGGTTGATGATGTGAGTGTTGAGGATGTGGAGGAGAAAACCATTAAATCATATCCAAGGAAGTTTGTCGAGAAACTTCCTCAGTCCTTGAACTAGTGGCGCTTGTCTCCTTAGTCACTTTGGCCTTCTTCGAAGGACCAAAGGAATTAGCTGATGGGCGTTTTGAAGTGGTGGTAGCGGCAGGGATAGTAGAAGAAGGAACCTCTTGCGTGGCCGCTGAAGTAGAAGAATGGAGAGAGAGGCGAGAACGTAGGGTAGAGATACTTACCTCGTTGTCCAACAGTTTGACCTCTAGTGCATGCTGACCCACTTTGGCAAAGGAGAAATCAGGAGTAGTGGGGTAAGAGTTGGCGTAGAGAAATTTCAGATATGCACAGATGAACCCTACATATGGGATCTTGGGATCCCTCTCCGTCTTCTCTATCTTTGACCTGAGATCGTCAAAGATAGTGGTGGCAAAGTCAATGTTTTTACCAGCGATTACTGAGTAGGCCATCTGGAGCTGAACCTTGCTGGCCTGATCAAGTGAACCACTTTTCCCACTCATGCACTGAATGAAGTGAGAAAAGATAAAGTTTAGCTGAGAAGGCATGTTCACCTTCTTGATAAGAGTCAGCCGTTTGTTGGGGATAGTTGTTCGTGGCTTGTTGTCCCAAAAATACTCCATAGCATCCAGAAACTGGATGAGTTCAGCGTCAGTGGGCAGAGCGTCAAACCCACTCTTGGGTTTGTCAGGAAACCTGAGAGCCTTCCTCAAGCTGAAAGCGGTCATCATTCCTGGTCCTAGGTTAGTGCAGAAAGAAATGGCAGGAACCTGGTCACCTTTCTTGTTGGTGATGGTGGATTCGTCGGCTGTGAACCAAAACTGTTGAAGTAGAGTTTTGGATGGCTTGGGATCCACATTTAGAGTGTAAGCAATGCAAGATTGCTTCAAGAATTTTGCAGCATCCACAAGGTGTGGGTATTTAATTCAATCGAAGTCTAGGCGTCCAAGATGGTTGTTCTTGGGGATTTCAGAGTCAGTGATGGTGAACTTGACGTTCTTAGAAGCAACAAGAGCGGATTGAGCCATTTTTGAATATGGAAATAAAGAAGAGTAGAAGAAAAGTTTAGTCTAAAAATAAAGAAGGTTTTACCAGTTTCTATTTGAGGAAAGAAACATAGAAAAAACCAACATATTTGAAGATTAAAACGGTGACAAAATCAAAGGTTTTGAAAGAATAAAATAAAAAAAAATTGATTTTATAGGATAGAAAATCTTATAGAAAAACCATAATGATGGAACATACATGGAGTTTATTAACAAGATTGAAATAAGAAGTTGATCAAAGTAACCTGGTGATCTTGAATGAGGATGATGTAGATGCTTGAAATTGCTTGAGAGAGAATTTCTTGAGAGAGAATGCTTGAGAGAGAATTTCTTGCTCAAGAGGATTTTCAGAAAGCGTAAAATGATAAGAATGGAAAAACATTCTTTTTATACATTTGAGAGTAGGAGAGAGAGAGAGAGGCGGGAAAACAAATGTTCATCATGACATGGACACGTCCCACGAAGTTGATTGGATAGAAGGGCAATGGACGAACGTGTCAGAAAAAGGCATGTCGTCGATTGTCGGTTTAAATGACGTCATAGGAGAGAGAAAAACGTTTCATTTATCCTTTTTGAAACTATCTCTGAAGAAAAGTCAGAGATAGGTTTTCCTTTGAAAGAATCCCTGATAAAAATTTAGAGATTGATTTTTATTTCAGAAGGATTACTGAAGAGAAAAGTCAGTGATAGATTTTGTTTCTCAAAAAGATTTTAATCATTTGAAGAAAACTTTAGTGATCAAAGTTTTATTTTAAAACGTCTTACTGACTGAATATTCAGTGATTGAGAGTAAGAAAACAGACCTGAGAGTCAGAATTTTAATCAGAGATTGAGTGAGAAAGAGGAACGTATAATCACTGACATAATGCATGAACGCTGAAGATTTACTCTTCAAGATTCAACATTCCAAGCTCACTGATGAGAAAGGTGAACCTTGTCTCATCAAGAGGTTTGGTGAATAAATCTGCAAGCTGATAGTCAGTAGGGATGAAATGAAGTTCAATATCACCATTCATCACATGATCTCTGATAAAATGATATTTGGTCTCTATGTGTTTCGTCTTTGAATGTAGCACTGGATTATTTGCTATAACGATAGCACTAGTGCTGTCGCAATAGATTGTAATCTTTGATAGCTGAAGGTCATAGTCTAATAGTTGATTTCTCATCCATAAGACCTGAGCACAACAACTTCCAGCGGCTACGTATTCAGCTTCAGCTGTGGAAGTGGACACTGAATTTTGCTTTTTGCTCGTCCAGCTTACCAGCTTTCCACCTAGGAGTTGACATCCACCAGTGGTGCTCTTTCTATCGAGTTTACAACCTGGAAAATCACAATCGGAATATCAAGTTAGATCGAACCCTGAGTCTTTGGTATACCGAAGACCGAGGTTAGGAGTTCCTTTCAGATATCTGAAAATTCGATTAACAGCGATCAGATGGGATTCCTTGGGTTCAGATTGATAGCGTGACATAAACAAGTAGAGTACATAATTTTAGGTTGGCTCGCTGTAAGATACAACAAGGAGCATATCATTCCTCTAGAGGCAGTGACATTAACAGGTTTTCCAGATGGATCTTTGTTAACTGTCAAAGGAGGTGCCATAGGAGTTTTCATCGCTGAAGTTTGTGTAAGATCAAACTTTTTCAGCATATCTTTAACATACTTACCTTGGCCGATAAAAGTACCTTTGTCAGATTGTTTGATCTGAAGGCCAAGAAAATATGTCATCTCACCCATCATACTCATTTTGTATTCTTTCTTCATTCTTTCAGCGAAGCGAGTACACAGAGATGGTTTAGTAGAACCAAATATGATGTCATCGACATATATTTGTACAAGAATTATATGACCTTTTATCTTTCTGAAAAATAACGTATTATAAATTTTGCCACGTTCAAAGTTTTCAGAGATAAGAAAAGATGAGAGAGTGTCATACCAATCACGAGGGGCTTGTTTGAGACCATAGAGAGCCTTATCCAATTTATAAACATAATTTGGATACTTAGGGTCATAAAACCCTGGAGGTTGTTCTACATAGACTTCTTCATTCAGCTTTCCATTTAGGAACGTTGATTTTACATCCATTTGACAAACAATGAAGTCTTTATAAACTGCATAGGCTAAGAATAGTCGAATTGCTTCGAGCCTAGCCACAGGGGCAAAGGTTTCATCATAGTCTATGCCTTCCTCTTGTCTGTATCCCTGAGCAACAAGTCGAGCCTTGTTGCGGGTTACAGTTCCATGTTCATCTAACTTGTTTCTAAACACCCATTTGGTGCCTATAACAGTTTTGTCACATGGTCTAGGAACGAGATTCCAAACTTTGTTGCGAGAAAACTCAGTCAGCTCTTCTTGCATAGCGCTGACCCAGTTTGGATCTCTGAGGGCATCATTAGCCTTCTTTGGCTCTATTAAAGAAATAAAATTGATAAAGAGACAGATATTACCTGAACTTCGTCGTGTCTGAATACCTGCATCGGGATCACCAAGAATTTGATCTATGGGGTGATCTCTGGTCCATCACTGAGCAGGAGCATGATCGCTCATTTCAGAGGTTGGATCAACAATGGGAATGTTCACTGATGAGGAAGCTTGAGGCTCGTCAGCTATTAACTGTTGAGTGTCAGACAAACCATTGTTTCCTGAGAGGTGTTCAGACGAAGATGGATCTGATGGAAGTAAGGTGTTTAGAGGCTCTGCTGAGATCCATGAGTTGGATTCAGCATTAGGAGGTATGATGTTTGGATCATCATCAGCAGCTGGAGGATTTGAATGCTGATGGTTTGAGAAGAAAGGTTCTATTTCTTTGTAATGTGAAAACATCCAAGCATTTAACTCTTCATTGTCAGCGATTGGTTTAGAGTTAGCTGAGCGAGTTTCATCAAAAGTGACATAAATTGTTTCTTCCACAGATTGTCTTCTCTTGTTGAAAACTCTGTAGGCTTTGGAGATGGGGGAATATCCTAGAAATATTCCATCATCAGCTTTTGAGTCGAACTTTCCAAGCTGATATTTGTTGTTTAAAATAAAGCACTGACAACCAAAGATATGAAGAAAACTGATAGAAATCTTTCTTCCATGAAAAAGTTCATAAGCTGTCTTTCCAAATCGCTTTACTATCAGCGATCTGTTTTGAGTAAAACATGCAGTGTTTACAGCTTCAGTCAAAAATTGAGTAAGGAGGTGAGAATCGCTGAGCATTGATCTAGCAGCTTCAATGATCGTTATGTTTCTTCTTTCAGCGACTCCGTTTTGCTGAGGTGTTCTCACTGAAGAGAAGTTATGAGATATTCCCTTGTTCTCAAAGAAAATGTTCAGAGAACTGTTTTGGAATTCAGTTTCATGATCACTTCTTATTGAACGAACAGTGAGATTATTCAGCACTTCCATCTTTTTATCAAAAGATATTAGTTCTTCTGGAGTATCACTCTTGCAGCGAAGAAAGATAACACAGGTGTAGCGAGAGTATTCATCTACAATGACAAGCGTATATTTCTTTCCAGCTATTGATTGGATGTTGATAGGGCCAAACAGATCCATATGTAAGAGCTGAAGAGGACTTGTCACTGAGGAAACTTGTTTAGACTTGAAACTAGCTTTTGTCTGTTTTTCTTTCTCACATGTTGAGCAGAGAGATTCTTTAGCATATGAGTGTTGAGGAAGACCAAAAACCAGTTCCTTAGAAGAGAGAGAATTCATCGTTTTGAAATTTAGATGAGAAAGCCTTTTGTGCCATTGCCAGTTGACATCAGAAGAGGCTTTAAAGAGAAAACATACGTTTTTCAGTGATAGTAGAGTCCATATCTATTACATAGACATTTTCTCTGCGATAACCACTGAGAGCAAGTTTTCCTTTCTCATTTACCACTGAACATGCTTTCTTGGAAAAGACAACTTCATAGTCTTTATCACATAGCTGACTGATGCTCAGAAGATTGTGCTTCAGTCCATCTACATAAGTGACTCTTCTGAAGGTAGTTGTCCCATTGTTGAGGAGACCAAACCCTCGAGTATATCCTTTTCCATTTCCACCGAAGGTCACAGAGGGATCTTTCTCTTCCTTGTATTCAGTGAGCAGGTCTTTTTGTCCAGTCATATGACGAGAACATCCACTATTGAGATACCAGATGCCCTTTGATCCCTGCACACATAAGAAAGATTAGGCTTTGTTTGGTACCCACTTTTCAATGGGTCCTTTGGGGTTAGTAGAGATGGAAGGTTCAACAATCTTCACAGCAGATGAAGATTCAGCTTCAGTGGTAATCTTCACTTTAGTTAATTTCTTAACCTTAGTGGTATTCTTCACCTTGGTAGATTTTTCAGCTTTGATGACCTTCTCAGCCTTGGAGGCATTCATCTTCACTTTAGCTGATTTATCAGCTTTAGTGGCAGTTGGACATTTGCTTGCAATATGGTCAGTAAATCCACAGTGATAGCATTTTCTATATTTGAATGTGGTTTTTGGACCAGAAGTAGAAGGTTTTGAGAATTTAAGATGAGCGGGTCCAGCTCCAAGAATGCTTTTCTCATGAGATCTGGGAGGAATTTTTATATATTCAAATCTCTTAGGCTTAAGATCAATCTTTTGCTTTGGAGGACAGAGATCAAAGATTTCTATCACGGAGCTAGACGATTGATTCGTTGAAGGTTTAGAGGGAACTTTCAGCTTTGCTTTCTTGGAAGCCTTCTGAGGTTGAAGAATGGATTTTCCTTTTATCTGCAGACTTAGAGGCTTTGGATTTTTCCTCAGGGATAGAATTAGAAGAAGAAGGATAAAACTGATTATAAGAAGTGTCAGAGATAGAAGTGACAAAAGTTCCAAACTTAAGCATGAAACAGTCTTCTTTAGGCTCATCCTGTGGTTTCCAAAAACCAAGACCAGTTTTATCACGGCCAGGAGTTTGAACGTTTATTATCTCAGTGATCTTTGTTGAAGAATTACACCATTTTTCAATAGTAGCATTTTCTGCTTTTAGAGCAACGATGACTTGTTCGCGTTCTATGCTGATGATTTTATTTACAACAACTTGATCTTTCAAACTTTCCTCTAAAAGAGTCAGTTCTCTGATCTTTTCATGGCATTTTTCCAGTTGTTCAGTTAAATCATTGCTTTTGCTTTCTGCTAGAGATTTGTCGTTTAGAGCATTGTAAAGATCAATCGTCAGCACATCAACTGCGCGACTTCTCTCTGATTCAGGTAGGGAGGGGTTAGTAGAGATAGATACAGGAGATGATATATAGCTCATAGAAGTTTCAGTAGGTTCTTCCACTTCTTCTTTAATCTCAGGCATGAGGCAAAGATTAGCGACTTCTTCTTCATCAGAACTTGATTCTTCTGATTCTGCCCAGTCATGTTCTTTAGCAATGAGACCTTTACCTTTTTGCTTGTAGCTTTTCAGCTTTTGATATTTCTCTTTCAGCTTTAGGTACTTGTCATCACTGGATCTTCTAGAGGTAGAAGGTTTGAAGACTTTCTTTGACCTGCACTCACTTGCAAAGTGTCCAATCTTTTCACAGTTATAGCAAGTAGCAGAAGCCTTATCAACAGGGGTTGATTTTGGCTTATCAGTGAGAGAGAGAGGCTTATTTCTTTTGAAATTTCTCTTTCTTGCAAATCTCTTGAAAGAGTTTGTCAAGAGTGCTAAGGATTCATCAAACTCTGAAAGATCAGTGTCTGGTATATCCTCAGATTCAGAATCTAACTCAGTGATATTAAGAGTAGATCGTTGAGATGGAATTATCTCTAAAGAGACTAAAGCAACAGGAGTGCTTTTGGAGTCTTTAGAATCTTTTATAAGGTTCTTCTTCAATAGGTTTGATTGCTCATAGTTGAGCAATATTTCATACAAGGTGCTGAGAGAAAGAGAAGTTAAGTCTTTTGTCAACTTGAGACATATTGAATAACTGTCCCAGCATTCAGGAAGACATTTTAAGAATTTTGTTAGGACCTAAAAATTAGAATAGGTCCTGCCAACGGTTCTTAGATCAATGATTAAGCAGTTAAACCGCTGATGAACATCAGAGAGAGATTCATTCTTACCAGCGATGAAACTTTCATACTGTCTTACCAAGTTAATCTTTCGAGTCTCTTGGATTTAAATGGTGCCTTCATATTGAACACATATGGTTTCCCACATTTCTTTAGAAGTTTTAAGATGCACGATGGAATGGAAAACTTCATCTGGCAGAGCCATAGAGATAATGATCTTTGCCCTTGCATCGATACCAACCTTATTTTTGTCCTCATCACTCCATTGTCTGATTTCCTTAGCAATATAGCGTTCAGGAATAAATGGAGTGTGGCAGTAGGTGGAACGGTAGCTATGATTTGGACAGGTTCATAGGGTCTGTTTGCTACGTACTCAGGTATAGTGGGATCTGCAACTTCAAGAAATAGCATCATTCGATTTTTCCAGAGAGAGAAGTTATCTCTGCTAAATCGAGGAGGTTTAGAAAGTGAACCATTATCATAGTAGTTTGTGTTTGTGTTAAGTGCTATTTTAGAATAGCAAGGAAGAGAATAAAGCAAGATTTTGTTTATCAAATTAAACAGTCTGCTCTGATACCACTTGTTGGTCCCGGAGGTGCTTAACAAGTTTGTAGAAGGGGGGGGGGTTGAATACAAACACAGAATTTAAAGTTTAATAAATTGTTTATTGATAAATCAAACACAATTTACAAGTCTGTTGTGAAATAAGATTAAGTAGAACTCAATCTAAACAAACTTAAGAAAACACTAAGAGAGTTGCACAAGAATATAGAGAATGGGGATTGGAGAAGTATAGAAAACAAGGGTTTCTATAAGATAGAAAGATGAAGGCTAGAGGTGAGCACACTCTTCAGATGAAGAGGTAATCTTTCTATTTATACCCTACGCATTAAATGCATGGCAGGGCACTTTACACGTGTCCTTCATTGATTGGCTGAGAGAGTCTGACTTTGGGAGACATGTTTTCGGTCGTATCATGAACAGTGTAGTTGACAGAGTTGTTGTACGAATTGTGGCAGAGGTATGTCCGTTCTGACACATCGTATTGGTTGTGCAAGGTAAGACAAAAGGAGACTTGAGGCATAAGCTACGTGATCGTTTGATCGCTAAATATCTCTTCCTTCAGAGATACAAAGAAGTTCAGCTATCGCTGAAGCTTTTCCTCATGTTCCTTCGCGTATAAGTACAGTCGTCTTTGCTTCACTGATATCCGCATCATGTCACTAGTAGACTTTTCTTTGTTCAGTGGCTTCGTCTTCGATTCAGCTATGAACATCTGTTGACGCGAGACTTGTCTTCAGGGATTACGTTAACTGTTTACATCAGAGAGTAACAGCGATAACTGAACAGACTCAGTATGATCACTGATAGTGAAACACTAATACATATGAAATGTTTACAAGAAAGGTCATCAGCGATAACTGAACAGACTCAGTTGGATCGCTGATGGTGAAACACTAATACATATTAAAACATAATTTTCACTAAGTATAGAAGAGGGTCGTTATCAAATCACTGAAAGAGTTTGGATCGACACCCCCGCGCGGAAGATGAGCATGGAAAACTTTCCAATGCCATCTTGATCATGAACAGAAATCATCAAATCGGAGTAAAGAAATGAGCGACAACGATGGATCCATCCGGGCTCGACATCCACTATGGGAGCATATTGAGCAGAAACGGTGACAATATCATCTCGTCGGTGCTCGACATCCATAAATCGTAGAGATCAGTGCGACATCAATGGTGACAAACACATGTGGGAGCTCAACATCCATAACTCGATGATGATGCCAATAACCAATATATGAAGGGGATCTAAAAGGAACTAACAGGAACTGAACTAAAACAGAAACATAAAACAACCAAATGTAGCAATCCTCAATATGCTTTGTCCTCATCATATGCTCATCTCTGTTATAGTAGAACTTATAACTGCCTAATCCATAGTGTTATGCCAGTTTAATCTAGTTGATAATCAAACAAGAAACACAATAAAGATCAAGAGATATAAAGATCAGATAAACATACCAATCCCTTGAATAATCAATGTAAACCTTGAGTGTTCTTGATACCCTTGAATACAGAGAATACGTACGGCTATTAACTAGAATATTATCAGAGTTAAGCTAAAAACTAATTAAACAAAACTTTAAATACCTAGGCCATATGGGCTTTAATCTTAATTGCTTTCTAATAGGCTTTAGGCCCATTTACAAATAACTATTAACATATTACAGTTTAAACCCTGAACTGTAACTATCAAACAAATACAGTTTAAACCCTCTAATTTAACTTTAATCTTGAATACAATTATTTGATCCAACAATCTCCCCCTTTGGATTCAAGATTAATTTTTTTTTTGGCAATAGTCTTCAGGTCTTCACTGGTCTTCTCTTTTCATCAGATATGATGTTGATAGCTTCAAAACTTTTAAATAGTCTTCAAATCTTTGAAAATCTTCAGCAGTCTTCAGATTATGTTCTCCCCCTTAATATATTCTCCCCCTTTTTGATGAGTGGTGAGAATCATCATCATCAAAACTTGTCAAAACAATCTCCCCCTTTATGGAAAAATCACTCCCTTTGTCTTTATAGACTTCAATGTAGCACTTTCTTCATGTAATGAGCCCTGTAAGAAATAAGAGCAGTCTTCCCAGATGGAAAGAGTGATTATTTCAATCTATGCAGATTGCAATAAAAAGTAGTAACCATTCGAATCTTTTCAAATTTAAACAGTTTAATAGGTGTAACCCTGAATCAACAAAATGACTCAGTTTGAATGCCTGTCAATGACACAAAGTCACTGAGTAACACAAAGTTACTATATAAGGAGTTGGTTTTGATGTTGGCTCCTCAGGTCTTCCATTCAATCATCGAATAACACATGGTTATCTATGAACGTTCTGACAGAAAATAAATTTATGTGTGCTCGTGCATGTGTATGAAAAAATTTAAGCATAGATTATTGCTTTTCAATATAGGCTCAAAATATGTAAACTTGTTGAGACAACAACAAATTATACAAAGACTCAATGTGCATGAGAAAGGGTTCGAAGGTGGGGCAACTTTCCTTCTTTTTCAATATTAGTATCTTCCAAATGAAGAACCAATAGTATATGTGTTGCTTCCCCAGAAAATGTGAAACATTCTCTTTTTGAGAAAAGAATGAGTAGCTGGTGGGGTTGTATGCAAGAGATGGCATGGGCTAGTTGCCTATTTCAATGATGGTTACCAAAGAATGTGAACCAATCAGATTATATGGCTGCCCGGCTCAGAAAGTAGTTTGGTGTAGAGTCTAATATTCTTTTACTCTGTTCTCTCACCCTCTTTCTTTTAATCTTTTAAATCTCACATCTAACCAATCTCTCTTTTTCATTTTACCTCTTCACACACCATCACTCAATTCTTTTGACCCCTCTCCCCTCAATCACTCAGGGAATACTTTCTGGGTAGGAAACACTGGTTATCGTGAATCCATGGAAGTTCTGTTAAGTTCTCACACTGAATCCCATGTATTTTCCTAAAAGAACATGTTGTTCAACAGGCTATTGTACATGAAAGCACAAATAAGCACAGAGTTACATGAAGAATAAAAAAAATGAAGAAGTCAAAACAGTTATGTTTGACGATGCAATTCTCCCCCTCAAACTAAAAAGAGTTTGACTATTAAGCTCTAAGGAGTTTTTCCATTAAGCTTATAGACGATTAAGCTCTTTTTCTATGAAGCTCCCCCTCAACTTTTTTTTTTTTGACAGAAAGATAAAGCACTGAAGTGCGGGTTCGAATCGGATGTGATTAGAAACCATTCTCCATTGAAATACGGGCTCTGATACCACTTGCTATCCCAGTTTAATCTAGTTGATAATCAAACAAGAAACACAATAAAGATCAAGAGATATAAAGATCAGATAAACATACCAATCCCTTGAATAATCAATGTAAACCTTGAGTGTTCTTGATACCCTAGAATACAGAGAATACGTACGGCTATTAACTAGAATATTATCAGAGTTAACCTAAAAACTAATTAAACAAAACTTTAAATACCTAGGCCATATGGGTTTTAATCTTAATGGGCTTTCTAATAGGCTTTAGGCCCATTTACAAATAACTATTAACATATTACAGTTTAAACCATGAACTGTAACTATCAAACAAATACAGTTTAAACCCTCTAATTTAACTTTAATATTGAATACAATTATTTAAACCAACACATAGCCATATAAGATGAAAATGCTGAAAGATAGATGTCGATCGTTGAAGAGTTTCTTTTAGACATTACATCAAACACTTTGCATGCAAGGCTGAACATTATTAGAATTGAAAAACATCTTAAACTTTTCTAATTCTATCTCTCTTCCGATGAACAAAAAATGTCAACTAGACTTTGACGATTAACAAAATATTGAAAAAACAATCGATCCATGTGCTTTCATTATTGAAGAAAACCAATTGCGATACTTGAAATAAACTCCAAGACTGGATGTATCAATTACTTGATTGATGATGAACTTATCAAGCATTAACAAGACGATGTAGTGACAAAGTAGCAAGATACATCAGAGCTTTGAACAAATCTTGTTAGAGCAAATATTGTTGTTTCCGAGATTATAGAATGAAGATTCTATATTGAAGTCAAAGTCAAAGCTTAATATCAAAGTTGAAAGAGAGAAAGTCAAAGTTGTTTCCTTTCCTTGTTTTAGTTGTCGGTATAAATAGGTTTCCTTGGGTAATCTTGTTAGTACGAAATTAATAGATTGCAAATAGAAAGTTTCATTCTTACATCATTAGAGAGAGTTCTAGTGAGAGTTCTAGTGAGAGAAACTTGTAGAGAGAGAAAGCTTGTGACATCAATAGAATTGTGATTTCAAACATATTGTGGTTGTTGAATCTAGTTATACACTTGCATTTGGGGATATCAAATATTCTCTAAAAGAGACTTACTGATGCTTTTGATAATGATGAATAGAAGCAGAGGAGAGAAGATAATTCTCTGTTATCTTCAATGAGATTCTGATTTCGATTTCCAGAATCAAATTGAAGATCATTTTGAAGAGCCAACTCGAAATCAATCAATCTCAAATGAAGAATCAGATTCAAGTTCAGATGCAGAACAAAAAAACATGTCAATCTCAAATGGAAATTAGTTGCTTCAATATGGATATTTGTCGTGCACTTTTCAAATCAAGAGCAAAATCAAACTCGACGTTATGCATAACCAGATTCTAATCTCGGATGCAGAAGCAAACATTAATCATCCCAAGTAAACCGGTCATTTGGATCTCGATCAACGTTTTCTCGATTTAGAGGAAGAGAATCGGAACCAACAATGAAGACGCCACAAACATTATTAGGTCTACGAAATTTGAAAAGGAAAGAACTAGATCTGAAACTGGAAACAGAAACAAGATGAAGATGATGAAGTAATCTTCATGTGTTTGCTCTGATACCATATTACAGAAAATGAAGAAACTGATTGTATTGACTTAACCAAATGAGATACAAAACACCTGTTTATACTAACTCAAAATAGTATAAATTGCCAAACTACCCTAACACTCTAATACTCTAATATTTACATTACACTTTTGAGAAGTGCTCTAAGAATAAATATTTTTAGATGACACTTGTTTTATAAAACACTTTTTTTGATATTGATACATAAGGAAATCAATCAGACCTTTTACTTCAAGAGTCGTGATATATGTTACACATCCGAAAGTGTTTTGAAAATTTATTGCAACGTTTTTATATTGAAATTACATCATTTGGGCCCACAAACTAAATTGTTATAAAATAGCCTATTAAAAATCATAAATGTTTTAACGTATTATAAACCTAATTTTAATTGTAGACTTGTAATAAAAGCGATTTTTAACTTTCAAAACCGTTAAGTTATAGAAATTCATATAAACTTTCATAAACCGTGATAAAACAATCTACTTTATGAGTGGTTTTTCAGATTTTATGGTGATAATTATCCAAAACATCTATTTTGAAAAATAAAGCAGTTTAGAGAAAAAAAAAACAGTTCAAGTTATTAAATAAAAGAATAAAATAATGTTAAATTTAATCTTTTAAACAATGATTTTTAATAAATCGGCTATTATAACAGAGTAAATTACAGATTTGGTCCCTGTGGTTTCAAGAAAATTTGGATTGGATCCCCTAAGCAAACTAATTACATATATAGTCATTGTGGTTTCATTTTTATTTTGGATCGGGTCCCTTAAACCTAACTCTTTTAACTTAAACTTTGTTAAACAACCCATGTGCCACTCATGTGATGGGCTTTTTTGACATTTTCCATTTTCTGTTTTATTTAATAATTATTTTTACTATAAACTTTGAATGCAATTTTTACAAGTCTTCCCATGCACTCATCGGACATACCAGTCCTGACATCCCCTTTTTCTCTGGCATTGCTCCGGCGTGCTTCCTTCTCCCTCAACTCCGACCATCACAACATTCCCTCACTAAACATCCTTTGTCCTCCTTACACCATCAAACTCCAGAAAACTCGACAATGATGATCACAATTGTGAGGCTCCAACTCCTCACCGAACCCAATTCTGAAAACCCCAAATCTGTATCTCCATTGAAGTCGACCACAACTATTGGAACTCTATCTCCATCGAAACCAAGAAGTGAAAACGAAGGTACGAACAATCTGCTCCAAAAGGAAATTTACCAACATCGAAAGAAGCATTCGACTGTGGGTTCTGATTTGGGATTTGTTTTCATCGATAGAGGGTTACGATATGTGTTTTGTTTTCAATCAGTTGTGGGTAATGATTTAGGTTTTGTTTTCATCGATCCTGCTTTCCGGTTTAGCGAGAAACTTCAAATGTTCATAGAGTAAATAAGTAACAGATAACTTTAGAAATCAGTATAGGGCACCCACAATAGAAAATGCAATGGTTCCAGATCATTGGTTTCGATTTTAAAGACACTGATATGATTTTCTTCCTCAATATCCTCCACACTGATACGAAGGTGCTAATTTCGGTGATGGGTTTTCGATCGTTCCTTGTAGAACAAGTGAACACCCCCCCCCCAACGTCTCATCGGAGCTAACTGATGAGAACCCATTTGATCGATGAATCAGTTTCACCAACAAACAATCCAAATCTGAATTCAAAATTGGTTATCGTTATTGTTTTCGTTTAAGAAACTTGTTTTTCGTTTTGGGGATGGAAAAGGGTGAGGGGTTCACTCTGCAGCAGGTGGTGGTGTTGGGGAGGTCCGAGGAAGACGGTTTTCTTCACAGATCTGGTTCGATGGGTGGTGATTGTCGAGGGAAAGAGGAGGAGGGGGAAGAAGAAGAGGGGAGCGATGATTTTGGACAGAGATCAACGAGGGTCTGTGAGTCTGTCGGAGTAAGATTGCCCCATGGGAATCTCTTGAGGGAGGTCGGTGGTGGCTTGGTTCTGCATACATACATATGATATAACACGCACAATTTGATAAGCACCCTATATATATATATATATATATATATTTTATTAATATAGAAATTATATATGTATTTTTTTTTTGTTTTTTTAAGAGAAAAAAGTAAAATGACTAAAGTGTCCTTATTTTAATGGAGCTAGTTAATGGTGATAGGACAAGGGACCCAATCCAAAACAAAAATGAAACCATAATGACAATATATGTAATTAGTTTGTTTAGGAGACCCAATCCAAATTTTCTTGAAACCACAGGGACCAAATCTGTAATTTACTCTATAACATATTTAATGGACTTCCTAGTTCCTAATTTCCTATATCTATATTTTAAGTATGCGTGTTTGTTATATGTATAACCATTTACATCTTATAGTCTATATAGCTATTATTAACAATGATTACTGATAGAGATGTATCTATTTAATAAATAGAGGGATATTTATTTAGAACCACCCTTGATTAATAAAGGGAGGCAAAATATATATTAAAAAAAAAAGCATTTTAATGTAATCCATAAATTGGTTTCTTACAAAATTTACATTATTACACTCCTTACAATTACATATGGGAGATTCTTATATAACTATGTTATTTTATTATTACTTGTTTCATTAATAATTAGAAAATGTAAATGAAATCCATTAAAGTATATAATAAATTCTTAAAATAATATGTAAGAGGCCGTTTACCCGGTAAGCGCTTACCGGTAAATTCGACACTATCACTTACCTTACCCGTTAAGATTTTAGTCCATGAAAAACGGCATCGTACGCAATAAATCATCCGGTAAGCGCTAACCGGGTAAGAGTCGTAATCATCACTTACCGGGTAAGACTCTTGAACCTTGCCATAGTTCTTACCGGGTAAAATTCATGCTCCATGCCATGTCCATCGATAAGGTAACGTGACTTGGTAAGCACTTACCGGGTAAGCATTAGGTAAACGGCCCCTAAGTAATAATATAGAGAGCTTGCTTAAAATTGATATATTAAAAAAGATTTCTTAGACTAATTTTTATGCAAATTATTCTTTTTATTAATTTAAATGTGGAAGTATTATTGAAGATGGTTTGAAGATTGTATTTGACTTCGTTTTATACTATTAATATTTAATATAATTAATATCATGTTTTATATGTTCAACCCTTTTTATAAGAAATTATATACTTCCCCCATTCAAAATATGTGTCCACATTAGAAATAACAAATACTTTTATATATACTTAGTTATTACACTTTTTTTATAAAAAAGTGTCATAGTCTATGTCTAGACTAATTTCTTGAGAAATTATGACTGTAGCATATCAATCCTGATTAAACCTCAGTAACAACAATTGTTGTGTACGTCTGGATTCGAACCCTGGGCAGAAGAGATATTCCACCACATCCCCGGGGCCTTAACCAGTACGCAACAACCATTGTGATTTTAATTATTACACTTTTAGGGGTTGTTTTTTTTTTTTTAAAAACCTCTTAATGACTTTTAAGTCTGAATTGTTCAGACCTTTTTATACACCACCTCTTATTAATCATAACTAAAATAAGACTTCATACTTTAGACCTCTTAAAAAACAAACGGCAGCTTAGTTAACTAAGGGGTTGTTTGTTTACCTCTTAATGGTTCCATTAAGAGGCAATCTCTGAATCGCTAAGAGGTAAATCTTGTTTGGCAAAAAAAATGTAACCTTCTTAATGGTTCTAAAATCCTCTGAATGATTTTGTATCCTGATTCTCCCTTAACCATTAAGCGTCCTGATTTTATTATGAACAATTAACAAACAACCATATTTCATTTTACACTATATCATAAAAACCTTTTAATCATTTTGACAACTTAATCATTCTGCACTAAACCATTCAGCAACTGCAAACAACCCCTAAATAATAACTTTATGTTTAATTAATTTAACTATCTAGTCAACACTTAAATACCAACGAATTAGATAAAGATAAATTTAGAAATTTAGTTATTTATTTTTAAAAATTGACACATATTTTGAAAAAAAATAAATAAAAATAATAAAACTTATTTTCGACCGGAGAGTACTTTCTAATTTCTATGACAAGGTTTGATTGGGTCAAATAACTGAGTCGGGCGAACTTCCCCGACTTGGTAGAGAGTCAAAGTCAAAGTTTCAAGGATTCATGTATAGTTGAATTAAAGAAAGGGTTGACAAACACGACTCACACCACCCACGTCTCATTTGTACCTTCCTTTTCCAAGGATCATCACCATACTTATTTACATGTCATATCCCACTTCACCCCTTCCTACTTCCCTTTCTATACTATTCCTATCACACTCATGTATCCTTCTTCATCGTCATCCATATATATATATATATATAAACATATGTAAGGTTAGTTCTCGTAAGACCATTCTGTATTTGTGAGACATATAAAACACAATGAATCTTCATATCAAAATGACCGTAAAGGTACAAAAACAAACTTCATAAAGCTTTTGTTGTGAAGGTTCAATATATTTTTGTACCTTCACAGTGTTTCTTTATGATCTCATGAAAACAAACTGGTTTCACATGATCCCTACTTTATGTTGGGATTTGCTTATTAGTTTGCCCCACATAGAACAAAAGAGGAAAACCAAGTTGTGTTATAATAGGATTCCCCTACCTATTATCAAATTTGGGTCACCCAACCAATTTGGTTAGCCCATATTAAATGTCAATATGGGCCTTGGGCCTTGGGGCTCTTTAAGGCCGTGGCCTAGGCTGCGCAACTCTCTGTTTGACAGTTTGTTGACAGTTAAGTTGGTTAATCAGAGGTACATATAAATACCTATTCTCTCTCGTTTTTGGCAAAAAATAATCAAGATTTATAGGATTTTCTCTCTGTTCCATACACACGATTCATAAGGAAGTGTTCTTTGATTCGTCGGGTTCAAGTTCGATACTTGATCGGATTGTTGTATACTCTAGATAGACGTCCACAAATCGATGTCTAAGGACACTGCAAATCGCAGGCCTCAATCCAACAACGATCTTCATAAAGTTCTCATCAAGATAATCGAGTTAGTCATCGTTCTCTTATCTATTTCGTTTATGTATACAAATATTATATGTAATTTGTTTTTCGTTTGAGAAATTATTCTGTTTTTATCGATTCCTCAAGATTGTAGTGTAACGAATTTCTGATTCCGTTATCTAAGTTCTAACAATCTTAGATAGAAATATCGTTGACGATGGATCAATCTTCTTTATTGAAATCGCACATGGAGAAACCCGGAAATTTAAGCGTTCCGATTTCAGAAGATGGCAACAAGAGATGTTATTCTACTTGACGACGTTGAAGGTGTCTAACGTGGTTACTGATCAAGCATCGACACCACCGGTTGGAAAAGGAGAAAACGCCCCTTCCCAGATTCAACTGGCTGCATACCAACGATCCGTTGATAATTGGAACGTGAATGAATATAATTGTCGCAATTATAGTCTAAATGGATTGAATGATGATCTTTACGACATTTATTCATCCTTCACCTCGGCTATGGAAATATGGGAATCTTTGCAGTCAAAATACAAGACGGAAGTTGCTTGTTCTAAGCGATTCATTGTGGGAAAATTCTTGAATTTCAAGATGACAGATTCTAAACCGGTTGTCAAGCAAGTAGAAGAACTTCAAGTCTTGGTCCATGAACTGGAAGTCGAAGGTATGGGTGTCAATTCCAATTTCCTTATTGGTTCTATTATTGACAAACTTCCTCCATCTTGGAAAATTTTTAAACTATATCTCAAACATTTGTCTGAGAATATGAGCTTTGAGCAATTGATATTTAAGCTGTTGGTGGAGGAAGATAACCAGATGAACGAGAAAGAGGATGCAATCTTGTTGGAGCCAAATGCAAACATGGTTACTGGTAGCTCTTCAAAGACAAAGTTCCAAAGAGGGAAAGGCAAGTTCGTGGGTGTCAAGCATCACTAAAGTGCTTCAAATCCATTGTCTACACAAAGAAAGCCTTTCAAGAGGCGTGTTTTGAGCTGCTGGGTATGCGGAAAGTCAGGCCATTGAGCAAAGGTTTGCCAACATAGGAGGGACCACGGTGGACCCGGAGGAGGAGGCGCCGGTGGTGGAGGGGCCAGTGGAAACCCACACCAAGCCAATGTGGCTAACTCTCCAAACCAATTCATTGGAGTAATTGAGGCTTTTATGGTCACAAACATGACCGATTGCTGGGTTAATACCTTTGCCACCAAGCATATTTGTAACTCCAAGAACTTGTTTGCAACTTATCAAACTGTCACCGATGAAGAACCAATGTATATGGGAAATGCCACTACAGCGAAAGTGGAAGGAAGAGGGAAGGTGATTCTCAAGCTCACACGGGAAAGGAACTTGTACTCACCAATGTCTTGCATGTACCTGCTATTACAAAGAACTTGATCTCTGGATCCACACTTAGGAACAAAGGATTCAAGATAGTGTTTGAATCTGATAAATTTGTAATTACTAAGGGTGGAGTGTGTTTGTTGGTAAGGGCTACCTAAATGATGGGCTCTTTAAACTTAGTAATGTACCAAACAATGTTGTAAATATTGTAAATATCAATAAAACCGCAGGCTCTAGCTCTGCTTGTATGTACATGCTTGACTATTCTTCTTTATGGTACTCACATTTAGGACATCTAAACTTCCGATCCTTGCAAATGATGATAAAACTTGGATTATTATCCAAGTGTTCAATGGAAAACAAGACAAAATGTGAAGTGTGTGTTCAATCCAAATATGCTAGCCATCCTCATAAATCTGTAGAGAAATCCAATGAGGTACTTGGATTAATCCACAACGATTTATGTGATTACAAATCTACACCCACACATGGAGGAAATAATTATTATGTATCATTTATAGATGACTGCAATAAATTTTGTTATGTATACCTTATACATACTAAAGATGAAACTTTGAATATGTTTAAGACATACAAAGCTGAAGTTGAAAACCAACTTGATAAGAGGATAAAAATTCTGAGATCCAATAGAGGAGGAGAGTATGAATCAAAGGATTTTGCGGAATTTTGTTCACATAATGGCATAGTTCACCAAACTACGGCTCCCTATACTCCACAACAAAATGGAGTAGCCAAAAGGAAAAATAGATCATTGAAAAACATGATCAATTCAATGTTGATTACCTCGGGAGCACCACATAGTTTATGGGGTGAAGCATGCTTAACTGTAAATATGATACTCAATAGAATTCCTCACAAAAAGAGTGATAATTCTCCTTATGAACTGTGGAAAAGAAAACTTCCTTCCTATAAAAGGATGAAAGTGTGGGGTTGCCATGCAATGGTTCAAGTACCTTTGCCAAAAAGGACAAACTTGGACCCACGACCATTGATTGCATTTATTTTGGTCCTGCAAGGAATAGTGTTGCTTATAGATTTTTGGTATATAAGTCAAATGTTAAAGATATCCATAACAACACAATAATGGAATTGATCGAGGCAGAATTCTTTGAACATATCTTTCCTTACAAGGATAAAAGAGAAGGGAATCTCTAATCCAAGGAAAAGAGTGTGTGAAGAAGATGACATCGATAATCTTGAGAAACCGGATGAAAAGGGTACTTCTAAGGCTCAAGAAGACAACTTAGAGCCTAGAAGAAGTAAAAGGGGAAAGATTGCAAAAGACATTGGACCCGACTTCATGACATTCGTTGTCAATGAAGAACCTTAATCCTATAAGGCTACCATTGAATCTTCGGAGGCACCTTATTGGAAAGAGGCTATTCGTAGTGAGATAGATTCCATAGTTCAAAACAATACATGGAGATTGGTAGATTTACCAACGGGTCACAAGGTAATTGGCCATAAATGGATCTTCAAGCAGAAACTAAGACCTGATGGCACTATCGATAAATATAAAGCTCAATTGGTAGCCAAAGGTTACCGCCAAAAGGAAGGTCAAGATTTCTTTGACACTTACTCACTGGTGACACGAATCACGTCCATTAGGACGTTGATGGCAATTGCAGCTATTCACAACGTACATTTATACCAAATGGATGTGGAAACTGCTTTCTTAAACGGTGAATTAGAGGAAGAAATATATATGCAACAACCGGAAGGTTTTGTTGTAAAGGGCCAAGAGAACAAAGTATGCAAATTAGTTAAGTCTCTATATGGACTTAAACAATCCCCAAAGCAATGGCATTAGAAGTTTGATAACACTCTTCTATCAAATGGTTTCCACATAAATGAGTGTCACAAATGCGTTTATGTGAAACAATGCAAGAATGCATATGTCATAATATGCCTATATGTAGACGATATGCTAATCATGGGGACCAATCTGGATGTAATCAATCAAACCAAGAAGATGTTGCACTCTTCATTTGACATGAAGGATATGGGCGAAGCGGATTTGATTCTTCGGATAAAGATCCAAAGAGATCCAAATGGTTACATTCTTACTCAATCACACTATGTTGAGAAAGTGCTTCGGAATTTTGGTTACTATGATGATAAACCGGTAGTCACTCCGTTTGATCCTTCTAGCCAACTCAAGAAGAATCAAGGAGATAGTGTATCTCAGTTGGAATACACTCAAGTGCTTGGAAGTTTGATGTATATAATGAATTGCACTAGACCGGATTTAGCATATACCGTGAGTAGACTTAGTCAATACTCACATAACCCAGGTAAAGATCATTAGTATGCACTTATAAGAGTGCTTCGTTACTTGAAATACACAATGAATTATGGGTTAGACTATACCAAGTATCCTCCCGTGTTAGAAGGATACGGTGATGCAAATTGGATTTCCAATCATTTTGAAAGTAAGTCCACAAGTGGCTATGTATTTACCCTTGGTGGTGCCTCCATATCTTGGAAGTTGTCAAAGCAAACCGTGAACACACGGTCTACCATGGAAGCTGAATTTGTAGCCTTATATAAAGCTGCAGAAGAAGTAGAATGGCTTAAAAGCTTCCTAGAGGGCATTCCCTTGTAGCCTAAGCCTGTCACTACCGTATGCATCCATTGTGATAGAATGACCGCTCTCACAAGAGCAAATAATCAAATCTATAACGACAAATAGAGACATATCTGGCGTCGCCACAAAACTATCTGAGACTTGCTTAAGAATGGAATTGTATCCATTGATTATGTAAAGTCAAATGAAAATATTGCAGATCCTTTGACAAAAGGCCTAAATCGAGAATAAGTCTCATATACATTGAGGGGGATGGGCTTAAAGCGAATTCCATGAGTTACTACTCGGCGGAAACCTAACCAAGCAACATTGGAGATCCCATGGTCTAGGTTCAATAGGACAACTAGTTGAGGAAAACTCAAGTTCTAATACACAGGTATGCCTATTCCTAAGATGTTTATTTTTGTGTATTTTCCGTTGATGATTTAGGGATGAATTCTTATTCTTAATAATACTGATAGCTTCTTGGTAGAACAATACGGAATGTTCTTGATTAGTATTACCTATATGAGATTGATGTGGGGTCGCATCTTTGAAGACGGATATGTCTACGTCTTCTAAAATTATCATGAAGAGGGATTGTTCACGACCGAAATGAACACACCGGTAAGAGTCAAATTATGCATAAATATGAGAAGTGTGATATTCATTGTCTCAACTTACTACACAATGTGGTTAGTTCAAGACTCTTTGTCACTACCCGTAAAGTAGGTCCGATGAATATTCACTATGAAAGGTTTAAGTCGCCTAGACACCTTTTCTGATGCATTTCATATTCAGTTTCCCGCATCGAACAATAAATACTCCATGATTTTCTTATTTTCTATTCAAATGTGGGGTATTGTTAGAGTTTGAATAGAAAATGTGGGGTATTGTTGGGATTTGCTTATTAGTTTGTCCCACATAGAATAAAAGAGGAAAACCAAGTTTCCTTATAATAGGATTCCCCTGCCTATTATCAAATTGGGTCACCCAACCAAGTGGGTTAGCCCATATTAAATGTCAAGATGGGCCTTGGGCCTTGGGGCTCTTGGGGTCTCTTGGCTTGAGTGAGAGAATTCCACGCGGGTTCTTCCGCGGCTTGAAACTGTGTCGTTGGTCGCCCAAGTCACTGGAATTTTGCCAACAACAGTGACTTACGTGGGTTACCTCGCGGTTTGCATCCCACACACCAAACCACCTAACTCACTAGAATTTCACTCGACAACAGAGACTTACGCAGGTTATTCGCGACTTCAAGGCCGCGACCCAGGCCGCACTACTCTTTGTTTGATAGTTTGTTGACAGTTAAGTTGGTTAATCAGAGGTACATATAAATACCTCTTCTCTCTCATTTTTGGCAAAAAATAATCAAGATTTTCTGGGTTTTCTCTCTGTTCCATACACATAAGGAAGTGTTCTTTGATTCGTCGGGTTCAAGTTCGATACTTGATCGGACTGTTGTATCCTCTAGATAGACGTCCACAAATCGACCGTACGAGGGACTAATTTTCGTCTAAGGACACTGCAAATCGCAGGCCTCAATCCAACAACGATCTTCATCAAGTTCTCATCAAGATAATCGAGTTAGTCATCGTTCTCTTATCTATTTCGTTTATGTATACGAATATTATATGTAATTTGTTTTTCGTTTGAGAAATTATTCTGTTTTTATCGATTCCTCAATATTGTAGTGTAACGAATTTCTGATTCCGTTATCTAAGTTCTAACACTTTACACACACCAGACACAAACACACACACACACACCCAAATCCACCCATCCCCCTATACATATATATATATACACACACACATAAAATATACTCATCGATCACAATGGGGATGATAGTAATCGTATATTTTCCTCGTAATATACTATCAGTTTTTATGGGATTACCGACTTTAAACTCTTATTGATTACATAAATTGTTACACCGTTTAGATTTCCCTCGTAATAAGACCGAGTTGTACGAAGTACTCAGTTTAACTTCTTCAAACACATCGAGAATGGAAGATTCAAATGGTGTTCGTAAAGAATCTATTGATGTTTTTACAGGAACAAGTGTGAATCCCAGTGATGAACAAATAAAAATGAATTGAACGATAAATCTTTATTGAATGATTAGAGAGAGTTACACATATGAATGAAACACAAACTCTCTCTCTATTCTCTATGAAGCGCACTAATCATACTTCTCTTAATAACCGGTTTGGCCTCACTATGAACTAGAATAACGCTTTAAATACCTAAGCCCTATTATATAGAAAGCCCAATCCCATTACATCAATTAATCCCAAATACAAAATAAATGCTTTTAAAGTTAATTATAAAACCTTTAAAATTTATTTATAAAACTTTTAACTCTCCAGGACATTTGGTCCTAACATTCTCCCCCTAAAGTTGTATAAAGAAAATATCATCTTGAAATCTTCAGATCTTGATCTTCTCTCCCTCTTCATTTTTGAAAAACTTCAGTGTTGCTTGTCTTCATGTCAATGCAAGCTCCTCCTTGAACAAAGCTCTGATTCTTCATCGTTTCAACTTTATAACTATATTCAATGTGTAATAACACCGACTGAATGCACTAAAAGAATCATTCAACTGTAGAAACTCAACACATCAGATTAGCTCACAAGAAAGATGATGTGCGAGTTACATGACAATCCACAGTGCATCTTCAGTTTAAAAACAAAGAATTTGTCTTTTGAACCACGAGTTGAAAATGCTTTCAGCTTAAGAACTTGTTCCCATAATCTCAAAGGAAATAACTTGTAACAAACACATCTTGAAAAGGGATAGAAGAACCAATCAAATGATATTGTAATCTTTAAATCCAACGACTTTTCAACCTCAGCTTTAAGAGATTAATCTTTGCAATCTTCCATAAACACGCTCAACCAAAGTACCAATTACTCCCCTTCAGCTTTTGCTAGCTCCCCCTCAACACTTGCTTCACATATCTGAATGAATATCCAAAATGATCTTCTATTTCTTTGAATCGTGATATTTATCATTACTCCCCCTCATGATGATTAGGAGAATCCTGAGCATCATGTATTTTCAAAGACTAGATGGACGAGCAGCAAAATATCAGATAAAACATTTAAGTAACCAAAATGGGCAATCAACTAACATTTAAACATAATAGTAACTGTTATCACAACAACTGAAACAATTCTGTCGCATATTTTCAGAGTTGGGATCAGTGTATCTTTCATAGGATTTTCAGTTATCACTGTAGTAAAATATTAAAATATTACTTCTCAAATTGTTCCGACAGTATCACAAACATATGCAATTGGAATCACAAAGATTCGTGAATGTGTTAAAAATATAATCGTATATATATATATATATATATATATATATATATATATATATATATATATATATAAGGGTAGTTTCATTAGGAAACCCCCTTAATTTTGAAAATCATGGAAACCGTCGATTTCATTGGCTAAGTTAATGAAATAATTTCATTAATTTGTAAAATTTGATAAATTGTTTTATATAATTATTTTCTTGATGAAATTGTTTCATATATTTGTGTTCTTTAGGTAAAAATGAAAAAGTTTTATCAGAGTGAGAAAATGTATGAAACAATTTCATCAGAATGAGAAAATACATGAAACAATTTCATTTTTACATAAAAAAACACAAATATATTAAACAATTTCATCAACAAAAGAGTTATATGACACAATTTAATGAAATTAAACAATTTCATTAACTTAATCAATGAAATTGACGGTTTTCACGGTTTGCAAAATTAGAGTGGTTTCCGTTTGATCTCTCCTATATATATAACACATACTTTTTAGGCTCAAAAATTGATTCAACCTGGGACGCAAGTTAAAGAATCAATAGACATAGTTATTTGAATATGAAGTTCGGAGACCGGAGGTGATGTATTCCTTTTTCAATATCTAAAACCTCCGAATGAGGAATAGATAGATTATGTGCTAATTCTCCATGAATATCTGAAACAAACATCTTTTGTAAGATACTTGAGTGGCTAGATGGGGTGACATGAGTTATCGAAACTGGCTACATGTGTAATACCTGAAGGATCCTAGTAAGTTTAAATCTAAAACCCAATCTTTAAATTTGTATTTGGTTGTGTGTTGACCCCCTTTTGAACCATTCGAACTCAATATCGTGCCCCAAACGTTTAGACTAGGCTTTAAGACCAAAGTTCGGAAGACTTTATAGGCTGTTTGGGGTTTGGACGATAGTGCCATGCTTATCATAGTCGCTGGTCAAGGTTGCTGAGGGAGATAGGGTCGCGGTACATACTCGACGATTGTGACAGCAAATGTGTGAGGCCTGCGAGAATGCCCACGATAGTGCCCCTGGGCATAATCACCGGGCACTATCGCCATCAGGGTGCTGAGGGTATAAAACCCACCCTTGACCAATTTTATCTCATTTTCACCCTCACTTCGATTTTGCTCCGATATTTAGACTATTTAGGGCGATTTTGGAATCCTAGAAGCTCTCTCCTCATTAAATAATAGTGTGGGTGTTGTTGGGTGCCATTATTGGTCATCAAGGTTACTTTGGAAGCATTTATTAAAGATTATCAAGATACATAACCTTCTCCTCTTCTCCACCACCAACTTCTTAGGGTTTGCTATTTTCTAGGGTTTCTATTTGATTGTGAGTTCTTAAACCATTTTGTTAAACTAGATACATATCACTACTTGTTCCTTGTTATTATTGTTACTTTTCTTGAAATGTCTGCCATGTATAATATGAGGCTCATATACTTGTGATGTTAAGAGCCTATGGAGTCCTTGGGGTGAAAATGATGTTAGTGATGGTTTCAAACTCTAGGTGGTGTTATATTTACATTGTTATCTCTACTTTGGCAAATTTTGAATAAATAACTTATATATTGGGTTTTGACCTAATGTGAATAAATGACTAAATATGCTACATGAGTCATCTCGAAATTGCCTTAATATTTGATATGTAGTGGGCAAGTATGGAATACTGGTTGAGTATGTTTGGATACTTGTTTTGTGGGAATATGTGCATTGGACTATCTTGAAACATGAGGAAGTCTTAAATGAAGCTCACACATGATGTATGTAATATTTAAATCATATTGGTTACCCACGATGGGTATTGTATACACTTCCTATGGATTAAAGTTTCTTGTGGCCATATGATGGTATTATTGGATGAACCAAGTCAGTAGACACTAGGAGGATATAGTCTTGGGTGCCACCTTGTAGGTTTGTACATAGACATCCGCTATTCGAGGTAATGGCATGTGTTAAACCCAGAATTCAATTTCAAATCATACAAACAATCAAGATGAACAATTTCTAAAATCATATGTCATTGAATTCCATCACAAAGATTACAATCTTACTTTCTCTCTCTACACTCTCTCATTAGAAAGATATGAACATGAATATCTTCCCTAATCTGCTCTGTATCAAGTGTTATTAGCAAGTTACAAAGAATACAAAGACTATTTATACTAACTACAAACAACAAGAAACAAAAATACAAGACTTTGACTTTGACTTATTACAATGACTTTGAATTTCATGCTTTAGAGTTGACTTTGAGCTTTGACTTTCTTTGACTTTCATCTTCGTTGATTATGATCTTGCATCCAACATATTTATGCTCTAACATTCTTCCCCTTTGGATTCAAGATCATCTTCAGAAAGATTTTGCAATTCATTCTCCTCCTTTGTAAATTTCATTCAATTCAGATCATTTTAGCTTTGAAATATAATCTCTCCTTTCTTTGATGAACAATATCTTTAAAACTTTCAGCAATCTTCCCAAAGCCTGTTCTTCAAAAATAGTAGCATTCTCCCCAAGGTTATAAAAACCTCATTCCAGACTTCAGAAAGAAATTATCTTCAGGTTCAACTTGGTTTGCTTCAGTAAAATGTCTTCAAAGAAAATTTATATAAAATCAGCTCATCTTCAGAATTCTATGAACTTTATCTTTCAGCTTTCAACAATCTTCCTTTATCTTCTCTCCCAACTTTAATATTTCTGAATCATACATATCTTGATACCATCTCCCCTTTTTTGATGATTGCGGCATCGAGATCATCAAAACTTTCAACAAGAAATGTCATTTCATCTATTCTGACCACTGATCATATCAAGAACGTCCCACTATCTGCCGATCCAAAGAATATATTCATCCAAATCTTTTCAAATTCAGACAAAATATGAGTGTAACACCTGAATCAACAAATGAATCAGTTAAGATGTCTGTCAGTAACACGAAGTCACTGTGTGTAACGAATACACATTGGAAAGGAGCTTTTTGATGTTCACTCTCCCAGGTCTTCCATTCAATCATCGAAACACCACAAAGGAATTTCTATGAACGTTATGACAAGAAAAACAATTTTCCTTGTGTGTTCGTGCAAGTGTTAGAAAGAATAAGCACATGATGATTGTGTTTTTTATATAAGGCTCAAAACTGTGTAAACCACTGAGACAACAGTAATTAAACACATACTCAATTATGCATGATCGAAGTGCGAAGGTGGGGCAGACTTCCTTCTTTTTTAATATCCAGATTTTTGAAATTAAAATCAGATAGCATATGTGCTGTGTCCCCTTGAAATATATGAAACATTTTCTTTTTAAGAAGAAAATGAGTGGCTGGTGGGATTTTATCAAGAGTTGGCATGAGCTAGTTGCCTGTTTCAATAATGTTCACGAAGAATTGTGAAACACTAGTAATGTGACTGCCCGACTCAGAAAAAGTTGGTGCAGAGTTTGATATTCTTTTACTCCGATCTCTCACCCTCTTATTTTTTTAATCAGTGAGCTTGCTTCTAACCAAACTCTCTTTTCATTTTACCTCATCGCTCAACCCACACTCAATATTTGACTCCTCACACTCGATAACTAAAGGATTAACTTCTTGGGTAGCAAACACTGGGTAACGTGAATCCATAGAAGTTTCATTTAAGTCCTAACACAATGAACCCATATTATCCTAAAATAACATGTTGCTCAAGTGATTTAACCTTTCAGGTAAAGCACAAAATATGAAATACAAGTTAGATGTCTATATGCTCAGAAAGATAATCAAGAAGATGTGAGCATTTTGAACATTGAAGATATTTCAAACAAGTATATTGAATGAATGAAATGAATACAAGAAACTTGTTTGAAAATCTCACATTGTATTATAAAGATCAAATAGAAAGATTTATCAATTAAGGCTTAGGTCAGCAAAAATTGGATATTGTCTATACGAAACAAAATATAGAAATTCTTGAAAGAACGTTTAGAAATGAAATCACACTCAAAATTCATTGAAGTTCAATAGGGGTGTCTTACCATCGAAAATATTGTTTCAATTTAGAGATATGGTAAGAACATATTCAACAAAATAGCAAACCGGTGTGTGTTAATACTTGACAGTATATGGAAAAGACAATACACAAGTAGTTATCTTTGGAAACACACGGTTTGTTGATCATTGAAGCACAAATAAAATGAAAACAGTTAAAATCACACTTATATATTCATGAAATCGTTTAAGAATCAGAAGTGGTTTGAACATTTAAGAACATATTTTCTTTGATTGAAAGTCGTCCTTCTTACAACCATATATGAGATTAAGAATAGAAATAAACCTTTTTGACATGTCTTAAATCTCATGAAATCAGCTTAAAGTCAAAATTATATGATCGTGTAAGCATCCTCTCAATCTGCATCAGTCACAAAGTCATCAAAGAAACTTTATTCACAACAATTATTGAAAAATAAAATGACATAAAGCAGTAAAACATTGAATGTACGAGTTCTGATCTGACATAACCAGAAGTCATAACCTTTACTCCCCCTGAAAATATGCATCTAAAATATGTCAGTGAAAAAGCACATGATAGAGATCTATAACTCCCCCGGAAGTGTAGATCATCATATCTTCCGAATGCATATTTCCAAAAAAATATGTACTCCCCCTTGAAGGTTGATTTCCTCATTTGAATATTGGAGTACAATTTCTTATCAGCACATGAGTATCATTTCTTTTGTTCATTGAAGAGAGAGTCCTAAACTGTTGTGTTTAGAAGTCAAACTCTGTTGAAGTACGGGTCCTGAACTGATTTATTCAGAAGCCTCAGTTCTCTTACTCCCCTTGACATGAGGTGCCTGCAATACAGAATCATCTTTCAGCTTTGGTACCCACTGGTATTTGGGTCCATATTTGTGAGTTGCAGTTCTAATAGGAGTAACAGAGTAAGAACCATACCAGAAATGATCACTAGACTTATGAACAAAATCATAAGTAAGACAATAAGAACAATACCGTTTTCTAGACAACCTGATCAATTGATCTCTCGAATAAGAAAAATCAGATTTACCATTCAGCACTTTGTTCTTTTTAGTATTTGAAGCATGTACATATGACTTGTATCCTTTCTTTTCTTTTTTCTTTTCTTCTTTCTTCTCGTCATTCTTCTCATCATTAACTGGTTTCACCTTCCATACCAACTTTTCTTCATTATATGTTCTTCTTCTCCTTCTCTGTGTACCTTAACCATCTACATTTTCGTCAAAGAAAATGTTAGTAGTACGAATCTGATCAAATGATTTAACTGACCTTCTCTTAGAAACAATTTTCTTTTGTGAGCTTCCATCTGTCTTGAATGAACATTCAGAATCAGCTGAATCATTTCTAGGTGTCTGGATTTTTGACTCTGGAGTCGTTTGATCAGTCACCACCACCTTTGAAACAATGTCTTCAAGCTCTTTTATCTTTGAAGAATATCTGTCTCTTTCTTTGACAGCAGGTCAATCTTTTCTTGACATTCAGACTTCGCTTTCTATTCTTTCAGTGTATTTTCTGATAGTTCATATTACTTATCCGTAAGCTTCTTAATCTCTTCCTCAAACATTTGTCTTTCTTCTTCAAAGTCTTACTCAACACTTTTTCTCTGACGAGATATTTCCTTGAAAATTCCAACATTCTTTTGTTCTATAACTTTTCTTTCCTTTGCAAACTTTTCCCTTTCTAGTATGATTACTTTCTCAAAATCTGAAATCTGTTGAGAAAGTTTTATACATTTCAGCTCAACTGTCTTCTTCTCTTCACAACTCTTTCTTGAAAAGTCTGAGAACTTCTTTGAAAATCCTTTCTTTTCACTCTCAAAATCATCTTTATCTTTCACCATCTTTTGTTCCAAATCAGATATTTTCTTTCGAAGCTCAGCATTAGCATCTTCCAGACTCTTAATCTCCTCCTCATAACTTTTAACAGATGCTTGCTGGATTTGGATCATTTGATATTCCAAGTCAAAGATTTTATTTTTCAGCTTAGTGTTCTCAGTTTCCAACCTTATTACCTTATCTTCACTAAGCCCAGAAGTCTGTTTCAGAAGATTTTCATTAATCGTCTTTAAAGTACTGACTTCTTCTCTCAGTATCTTCCTTTCATCATTATATCTTTTTGACCTCTTAGAATAGTAACCAACTGAAGAAGCGAGATTTTTTTTCTCTATTCTGAGCTTGGCAATCTTCTCTTCATCATCAGAAAAACTCATCTTGAATATTTGTTATAAAAAAAAACTTGAAATGATCGTTAATCCAAATGAAATCTCAAAAATACAGAAAACTTTGAAACAAAATTAGAAATTAAAGTTTCCAAAAATTCACCAAGTCAAGAATTCGCAAGTTACTAAGAAACACCAAGAATTCGCATACAAGCACAATTAATCAAGAATTCACATACAAGGCAAATCCAGAATTCGCATATAATAAACCTTCAAAATTCACATACAACAATTCGCAAGACAAAGAAACACAAATCCAATACTTAGAAAAGTTTGAAAAACTTTTATGAGAAACAAAAGAATTCGTATGATATCCTGATGCGAATTCTGAGGAATTCGTAATACACACTTATGCGAATTCTAAGCTTTTCGCATGACACTCAGATGCGAAATCTGATCATTTCGCACAACAACTTATGCGAATTCTTGCCTTGTAAAGATTTTCTCAGAAAACATTTCGTATAAACAACTATGTGAATTCAGGCTTTTCGCATATATACTCGTGCGAATTCTGAATGATTTGAAGCACACACATATGCGAATTCAAGATGTTTCGCATAACAGACATATGTAAAATCTGTACTTGAATATTTTCAGAATTCAAACATATGCGAAATCTAATAAGAGGCGAAATCCACTAAGTCAACGAATCCTTCTTGCGAGTTCTTGAGTAAATCTGCGAGTTCTTTAGATCTTCGATAAAAATAGCTTCTGATTTGCTCAAAAACACATTAAACCTTCATCTTTCAATCTGAAATTTTGACAAATCAATCACCTATACTTCTAGAACCTAATTCTACCAATGAATTTCAACAAAATACACTAAGAAGTACACATTGATCCAATACAGTGCATAATGAACTCGTAAATACAAACACGTACAAAATCCAAAATTTGATATCGATTACAGTGTAAAACTTCAATTAACCTATACAAGATTGATCTATTTCATAAAACGAACTAAATAAGAACAATTAAATCTCCAAATTTGAACAAAAATTCAAAATTGAATCTGTGACTCAGTGAAACAGTGTCGACTTCCAAATTTTCTTAATTTTGATCTGGATCTGCTCTGATACCAATTGTTAAACCCATAATTCAAGTTCAAATCATACAAATAATCACGATGAACAATTTCTAAAATCATATGTCATTGAATTCCATCACAAAGATTACAATCTTACTTTCTCTCTCTACACTCTCTTACTAGAAAGATATGAACATGAATATCTTCTCTAATCTACTCTGTATCAAGTGTTATTAGCAAGTTACAAAGAATACAAAGACTATATATACTAACTACAAACAACAAGAAACAAAAATACAAGACTTTGACTTTGACTTTCATGCTTGAGAGTTGACTTTGAGCTTTGACTTTCTTTGACTTTCAGCTTCATTGATTATGATCTTGCATCCAACATATTTATGCTCTAACACCATGGTTGTAGCACTCGAATGTGCCGGGCCTTTTTGGGTGTCGCTCATGGTAGCATGGCATCAAGGTTTATCGACTCTTTGGGTAGAACTTGATTGGTGTTATGGGTTTCCCCCATTGACTCCACGTACGAGATTGTTTTGGTATACCACCATGCATATGTTAATTAATATGATTATTATTGCTCGTCTAGCCTCACTAGGCTTTTTGGCCTAACACTTGTTTGGTGTCGATGTGTATCTCGGGTTCTAGCGGTGCTGGTATTAAGATGGTTTAGCCGGGGTTTGAGCGAGCTTGGGGAAAGATACTTTTGGGACGTCGTTTTATAGAAGATCATTATTTTTGGAAGTTCTTGGATGACACCTGAATTATAATCTTGTTCCATGTGAAATTAGAATAGTAGGTTGTCATTTACAATACTTTGAATTGTAACTTGTATCTAATAGGTGAATATTTATTTCCCCATTTTTGGGAGGCTCGATGCTTCGGCATATTTTATATACCACTATTTTCTATTTTGGGAAAAATTTTATAAACCCCATTTTTGGGGTGTTACAAGTTGGTATCAGAGCCGGGAGCCGGACTAGTGTGTCAGCAAGGACGCTGGGCTCCCAAGGGGGTGCATTGTAAGATCCCACATTGGTTGGGGAGGGAAACTGTGTGGTCTATTGAGAACATGATTGGATTGATTTAGTGAAGAACAAGGAATCAAGGGATAGAAATCGGTAGATTATTATGCAGAAAAGGAAAACTAAACTAAGAGAACACAAACAACCGTATTGTCTACATTGCATAAGATGGAAGAATTACAAAAGAAAGGTTACCCTAAAACAATACTACATGATTCCTATTTATACCCCATACTCCCTTGTATACAATTAAGCCCAAACCCATTACAAGGCCCAATACAAATATATTGATTACTTTATAAAACTTCTAAATAGAACATAAAATATGTTCTAACATTCTCCCCCTAAGTTTTGTAAAGTAATCATTCTCTGATCAGCTCCAGCTTCAGCTCCTTTCCCCCTTGATTTCTTTATAAAACTTAGTGTTGCATAAACATCAAAGCATCCTTAAGCTCCCCATAGAATGTAGCTCTTATCCTTGGAGTTTTACCTGAAATATCAGATCTGATGTAGACGACTGAGTTCACATAAAGACAACTTTTATCTCTAGTAAATCCAACACATTCCTTAACGCCCACAAGAATGATATGTGTGGATTATGGATTGACAACCAAGTGCATCTTCAGTGTATAACATCTGATCTGTCTTTGAACCATGAGTTGAAATTAGAATTCAGCTTAAGAACTTCATCTGATAAGCATACGGGCGGTAGCATCCGGTAGTAACACTACAAGGGAAGGGTTAGAAGGCAAGCAATGTTCAACAACTGATAGAAGATACTCATACTAACTTCTTTCCAGAAAATTGAATAATCAAACCCAGAACTCATTTCTTCACGAATCAGCTTGATGATTATAAGCGCTAAGGATTCTAAATTACAACTCAAATAGGATAACAATGATTGCAGTCGCTCACACTACTGAGTGATCAACTCAGAAGAATGATAAAGTTCTATCAACGGTCTAACCACAAAAGAAGCTTTCCAGACTGATGATTGCAGATGCTCAGGCAGCTAACTTAATCCAAGCAGAGACCAAATCTGAAAATCCAGAATCTGAAAATCTTGATTGGCATGAGCACTCGAGTAAGAATAGATCAGTTGCTAATGATATGTGACCAACATATGATAAGAGTGATGTCACATATGCATTCTGCGTATAAAGCTCAGGAACAGGGCAAACTTGTATGAAATAGGGTTCAGTCAAAATTCTCAAAAACATTATCAAAATTCGCAAATAATCAAAATTAGGCAGATCACTGTAGCAATTTGAGCACAATTCGCAAGATGGCATAAGCCTGAATCACAATTCGCAGAGGCTTGCATTGCGAATTCCCAATTTTCGCAAGCCTCACATAAGCGAATCCTCGCCTTTCGCAAGACACATGTCTTCGAATCCTTCACTTCTCGCAGCCTTCTCACCTAAGAAATCTATACTTAGAACATTTTTGAAATATGGAAGCCACTTTTCGCAAAGACTATAACTGCGAAATCTTTGACATTTTGATCCAAGTGGCCTGCGAATCCTTAGAATTCGCACACAACAGAAGCATAGTAGTCTGCGAATCTTGTACTTCTCGCACACAACTACTTGCGAAATCTACACTTGAAATAAATTGTTGTGTCCAATGTTCTTTGCGAATTCTTCAACAAAAATCTTCATTTCTGCGAAACCTTCAACATTTGCGAGTTCTTCATCAGATCTTGCGAATTTCATGGATCTGTAACGTTTTTCACAAATTCTTCAACAAAATCTTCAATACTTCGATTCTTGAGTTGAGCTTATATCCACAGGTTCGAAAATAACTATTGAGCCCAATTGTAGTTGAACATGTAGTCTGATTTTGACTCTAAGCACCAAATCGATTAAACCATAGTAACAAATATTTTCGAACAAAATAACTCAGAAATCGACATATCTGATTTCTAGAATGAAATTGGTACTAGCTATTGATTCGATAATGATACACTATAACTTCTGAATCAATTAAACAACAAAGAACAATCAATTTCACAATAAAACACAAAAATCAAAATTTTCAACAGAATTGTTCTATCAAACCAACCAGTCTTCGATCGTGCAGAAAATATGTTTCTGTTTAGCTCTGATACCAATTGTGAGGTCCATTGAGAACATGATTGGATTGATTTAGTGAAGAACAAGGAATCAAAGGATAGAGCTTTTGTTTAAGTGAACTAGGTACTGACCTTAACATATCTATACTTAAGGTGTAAGCGCTAGTGATTGGTTATCCACCTAGGGGTAAAAGTTATAGGTGAGGTGAGTATTAAGATTTACATAATTACACTAATTAAAAGTTGTGATGATGGTAACTAGAATTATTGTGTATAATATGTTCATAATTTCACCTAGCTAATGCTATTATGAATGTATTCTTACGTAAGCGTGCTTGATTCGCTATTATTATGATAATTGATGAATGTATTAGTACGTACCTTTGAGTTTTTACTCACTTAGTCTTTTCCTCTACCTCATTCTCGTATGTGTGTGACAAATTATCATGGTAAATACTCGAAGTAGGCTACCTACACCACGAGAGGGCAACGTGGAAGACGAGTCTACCACCGACCAACCTAATGTGGTCGCGGCCGCCGTGGGTCCTCCCATACCCACTATTTTGGGTTGGAGAGTCGAGCATATTCCGCGAATAAACATTGCCACCTCTGAACCGATCATCGAGGAGATGACCCTCGAGACTCGAATCATAGACAATATGATGCAGGCCATGAACTCAGCCATGGTACAACAACAAGAGTTATTCATGAAACTGTTGGAGGATCGCAACGCCAGTCACCGACAACCAGAGACGGTGGCGGAGAATGCCGTTATTAGGTCGGGAGGTGTGGAGAATGTAGTTGGCATTGAGTAACAGGTTATAGCCCTCGACAAGAGAGTGGCAGAATGCTCATACAAGATGTTTCTGGGTTGCATGCCACTAGAATTCGCAGGTACTACGGATCCCGTCAGCTGTATGTATTGGATCCGAGAGATGCAGATGGCCTTCGAGGCTAGAGAGTGTGATGAATCTCAAAGGGTAAAGTTCGTATCTCACTTGCTTAGGGGCGAGGCCCTAACTTGGTGGAATCTCACACGATCTGCCCTTACTCCGGAAGTGTTTTCCAAACTCTCGTGGCCAACTTTTAAGAAAAAGATCCTAGACATGTACTGCAGTGAGAGAGTCATGGACAAGATCGAATTGGAGTTCAGGAATTTGAGGATGTGTAGTATGTCCTTTTTTGACTACCTCTAGTAGTTTTTAGAGAAGTTGAGCTTAGTGAAGCATCTGGTTCCCGATGAGAAGACGAAAATCAAGGCTTATCATATGGGATTGCCGACCGAGATGAAAATGGTGGTGAGGAATACCAAGGTAACGATGCTAGAGGAAGCTATTGAAGAGTCGTGATTCGTGGAGGATGACATTGCACAATGAAAGGAAGAGAGGGGGCACGTTGCTGAGAAAAGAAAGTAGGAAGGGACATCTGGGACGATTCTTCAATCAAAGTCATTTACGGGAGGGAGGTTTGGAGACTCTGATCGTGAATCTAGATGGTGCCACAAATGCAAGAGCAAGAATTATGGCCCATGCAACCCAAGACCATATTCGGGCCTCGCCGAGTGTGCCATGTATGGGAAGAAGGATCATAAAATTCAAGATTGCCCTATCCGTGGGCCGGTATGCTTACAATGCCGAGAATCGGGACATATGAAGAGAGAATGCCCGAAGCTTATGGGTAGTAGTCGTGGGAGTTCTTTTGGGACGATGGCGAGGACCGAGCAACCATCGAAGGCACCGAGTCGAGCATTTCAGATGACCATCGAGAAGGCGATGGAGGCCACTGATGTTGTATCGGGTACGTTCCTAGTAAACTCCTTTCCTGCTCGTGTATTATTTAATTATGGTGCAACATGCTCTTTTATGTCGAGTACTTTCTATAAACAATTCTTCACTTTTATTAGTATCCTTCCCGGTGCATTGGTAGTAGAAGTGGCTAATGGGGACGAAGTGTTAATTCGAGAGTGTTTTATTGACTGTACCCTAGAGATCTATGGGAACTCCTTTGAGGTAAATCTACTACCTATGGCTATAGGTGGCTTTGATGTAGTACTAGGCATGGATTGGTTGGTTAGGCATAAGGCCGACATCTTTTGCTCCAAGAAGATGATCCAACTGCTTTTGTCGGAAGGTAGTGCGGTTACTATCTATGGAGGGAAAGGGAAGAAAAGTAACCCTATCATTTCATCCCTAAAAGCTCGCAAACTCCTAGCGAAAGGGTATTCCTCATGTCTAGCGAATGTTGTTGCCGCAAAATCGGAGAAGAAATCGTTGGAAGACGTGAAGATTGTACGGGACTACCTGGATGTCTTTCTGGAGGACCTACCCAGGTTACCACCGGAACTTTAAGTGGAGTTTCATATCGACCATACTCCAGGAGCGGCCTCGATAGCCCGTGCTTCGTACCATTTGGCGCTGACAATGTTGCAAGAGATGACGATGCAACTTCAAGAACTTCTAGAGAAAGGATACATCCGACTGAGTTCATCACCTTGGGGAGCCCACTTTTGTTCGTGAAGAAGAAAGACATATATATATGCGAATGTGCATAGATTACCGGGAGTTGAATAAAGTTACTTTGTGAAGAACAAGTATCTACTTCCACGGATCAACGATCTCTTTGACCAATTGCAAGGTGGGGGTGCTTCTCCGAAATCGTCCTCCGGTCCGGGTACCATCAAGTAAGGGTAAAGGAAGACGATATACCGAAGACGACCTTCCAAATGAGGTATGAACACTATGAGTTTTTGGTGATGTCCTTCGGTTTGACGAACGCTCCGGCCGTGTTCATGGATTTGATGAACCGTGTATGCCATCCCTTCTTGAACAAGTCGGTAATCGTTTTCATTGACGATATCCTAATTTACTCAAAGGACGAGTTTGAGCATGAGAAACACGTGCGGGAGGTTCTTCGAAAAGAAAAGTTCACTCCAAGAAGTCCAATTCTTGGGCCACGTGGTGTCTAAAGACGAAGTAAAGATGGACCCGATGAAGATTGAGGCAATGATGAGTTGGGAACCACCAACTAGTCCAATAGAAATCAGGCGTTTCTTGCGGTTGACATGTTATTATAGGCTGTTTATTCAAGACTTCTCAAAGATTGCCTCGTCGCTTACTTCTTTGACAAAGAAGAATGTCAAATTCCTTTGGACCGAGACACAAGATCAAGCCTTCTAGACCGTTAAGAAGAAACTATGTGAAGCGCCAATCCTATCCCTACCCGAGAGATTGGATGACTTTGTGGTCTATAGTAACGCTTCCAAGATGGGCCTCGGGTGTGTGCTAATGCAAAGAGGCAAGGTGATAACCTACGTGTCGTAGAAAATTAAAGGACCATGAAAAGAACTATCCAACTTATGACTTGGAATCGGCGGCGGTGGTCTTTGCGCTGAAGTTCTGGCGACATTATTTGTACGGGACGAAGTGCACTCTCTTTGACGATCATAAGAGTCAGAAGTACATATTTGACCAGAAGGAGCTCAATATGCGTCAAAGGAGATGGCTCAAGTTGCTATATCATCCCGGTAAGGCCAATGTCATGGTGGATGCTTTGAGCCGAAGGAGCCATGAAAGCGGTATCAAGCTAACCCTCACTAGAATTGACGTGGTGTCAAGCTTGTTGGAGAACATCAAGTCGTGTCAAGTGGAGGCACTTAAAGAAGAAAACCTTAAACTGAGGTTATGGTGAAGGAAAGAGAGCTATTGTTGGAAGACAGTCGTGGACTAAAACTCTTCCAAGGCCGAATTTGGGTACCAAAGCTTGGTGGGAACCGTGAACTACTTCTGGAAGAAGCTCATAAGTCCAAGTATTCTATTCACCCCTGAAACAGGAAGATGTATAGAGATTTGAAACTGAATTATTGGTGGCCGGTAATGAAGCTGAACGTAGCCAACTATGTAGAAAGGTGTATCACGTGCCTTCAAGTCAAGGCGGTACACTAAAATCCGTATAGGAGCTTGCAACCATTGTCAATTCTCTAGTGGAAGTGGGTCAATTCCTGAGAGGTGGGTGAGGCCCGCGAGAATGCCCACGATAGTGCTCCTGGGCATAATCAACTGACACTATCGTCGTCGGGGTACTTAGGGTATAAAACCCACCCTTGACTGATCTTATCTCAATTTTTACCCTCACTTCGATTTTGGTATGATATTTAGAGCATATAGGGCGATTTTGGAACCCTAGAAGCTCTCTCATCATTAAATACTTATGTGGGTGTTGTTGGGGGCCATTATTGGTCATCAAGGTTACTTCGGAAGCATTTATTGAAGATTCTCAAGCTACACAACCTTCTCCTCTTCTCCATGACCAAATTCTTAGGGTTTGCCATTTTCTAGGTTTTCTACCAAAACCTAGATTGTGAGTTCTTAAACCTTTTTGTTAAACTAGATACATATCACTCCTTGCTCTTTGTTATTATTGTTACTTTTCTTGAAATGTCTACCATGTATAATATGAGGCACATATACTTGTGATGTTAGGAGCCTATGGAGTCCTTATGGTGAAAATGATGTTAGTGATGCTTTCAAACTATAGGTGGTGTCATATTTACATGGTTATCTCTACTTTGGCAAATTTTGAATAAATAACTTATATATTGGGTTTTGACCTAATGTGAATAAATGACTATATATGCTACATGAGTAATCACATAATTGCCTTGATATTTGATATGTAGTGGGCAAGTATGGAATACGAGTTGAGTATGTTTGGATACTTGTTGTGTGGGAATATGTGTATTGGGTTGTCTTTAAACATGAGGAAGTCTTAAATGAAGCTCATACATGATGTATGTAATATGTCAGGATCAAATTCTCAACAAGAATTAATTCTCAGAAACAATATCAAAGAAGTTTGCGGAATAACACTTTGATATTCAATGAAACAGTAAACCAAAACAGTAAATATGAAGAACAAACTGTAAACTTGTATTGAATAATTGAAATCACAAGATTACACACTCAACCTCAATCTTGAAGAACAGACTCTTTCAAGACGAATTCTCCTTCTCTAGAATTAGGATCAAGGCCTTGAGGTTGATTTCTCTCTAGAACTTAGAATGAATTATTCAATTCTCTAAACTATTCTATACATTCTATACATATACTAATCAAAAGATAATTACAATAAATAAAAATATCTTCAGTATATCTTCCATTTATATCTCTAAGCTTTCCATAATCTTCAGTCCATCCAGCTGTTATTCTTTCATGCGATTCTTCATCTTATAAGCAGTATTAATCTTCAGCAGCATTAATCTCTTCTAGCAGCATTAACTACTAAGCAGCCCTAACTACTAGCAGTACTAACCAACTAGCAGTAGTAATACTCAGCAGTATTAACCTTGAAGTCTTCTAGCAGTAGTAAGTCTGAACCAGCAGCATTAACCATACTTAAGCTTTTCTTCAGTTCCCAACAATCTCCCCCTAACTTGACTTTTAGGAAAAGAAGTCAAGTTCTTCAGATTCTCTTCAAGATGCTCCCAAAACTTCATAATGGCCTACATTCCAGTATTTGCATCCAATCCCAAACTCTGATTGATGGTTCTTTGGATCAAGTATTTAGCCATCTCTGAATCTGGAATACACCTTAGCTTTTTCTTCAGCATGGCATGAAGCTTCAATCTGCTATGATTGTACACTCTATCCACTAGGAAGTATTCAGAATGATTCAGATCCAAAGTCACTGTATATACTCCACTAGTTTCATATAGAGTCCAACTGTTGACTGACTTGAAGACATTCTTGATCACATGCTCTACTTCTTCAGGTTTGAACATCATACACAGATACTCCATTACCAATTTTATAATTGAAATCTCTGGAGCTTTTAGTAGATCTCCATATAACTTCATTTCTATCTCAAACATCTCTTCAAGATCTGACCTAGAGCATGTTCTTACAATTTTTGCCCAAGTGTTGAACACCTCATACTTTTCATCCTTCCTTTTTAGCCTTATGAATTCCTTTCCATCCACTGTCAATGTATCCCAGTGAATGACCTCAGGAGGCTTTATACCAACAGGTTCTGTTGAAATTGGTTCAGGAACTTTGTCCATCACTATCATATACTAACTTACATCATCTGTGTTTGATGGATCTTTCTGTTTAGATGACTCAGGTGCCCCTTCTTCTTCAGCAACCTTCTCAGCCTCTCCTTCAGCTATTCTAGGCTTCTTGACTGACTTTCTCCTAGCCATCATCTTTGTTCTCTTTAAAGTCCTTAGACTTTCCCCCAGAGTGGCTTCTTTCTTAGGTGGTGTTTCTTGCTCATCTGGAAATGGCTTTTGAAAATCAGAGTCATTACTTTCTTTCATCCTCTTCTCCATCTCTACCCTTGCAGTTTCATTTCCCTGAAGCTTTATCATCTCTGAATCATACAGCTCTTTTATCTTCTCAAAGGACATCTTTGAGAACATCTCCTTTCTGACTCCTACAGCACCTTTGAGAAATATAATCATTTTGTTTCTCTCTTGGGTACCTAGGAAAGTCTTTGAGGGTTGTCTCTTCTTTACAGTTGTTTTTACCACCACTGATTTCTTCAGATTTGCAGCTTTCTTCTGTGCAATTTCAGTTGCCAGGCTTTGTTGATAAACTTCATTCAGTTCAGCAGCTAGAGCCTTAGCCATCTCTCTGTCTTTGTCTACTTGAACCCTCTCTTCTTGCTCAATATCAGCTTGTATTTTTCTGGCCAAAGCTTCATCTGATTCAACCACCTTTTGCTTTTTGAGTGGTTGATCAGATTCCACTAGTTTAGCTTTGCCCTTTTCTTTGCTTATCACCTTCTCAGACCTGGATTTCATTACAGCATCACCTCTTTCTTTTATGATAACTCCTTTGGCCTTGGAAGTGACCTTGGGAGTATCATGTTTTGCTTTGATTAGAGTTTCTGCAATTTCCAGTTCTGTTAGTACTTCCTTCACTGTTTCTGCTGCTTTGTGCATGTCAGCAGTAGTAACCGTTTCTGCTGCTTCACTTGAACTAGCAGCATTAATGGTTTCTGCTGCTTGCTCACTTACTGCTGCTTTCTCCCCCTCAACACCATATTTCAGTCCATCAAGCTCCCCCTCTTTTGTAGGTTCTTCCATATTGATCTCCCCCTTTTTGGGAGCATCTTTATTGGTTGACCTATTCTTTAAGACAAACTGCTTCCTCTTCTTCCTCTGTACAAGCCTGATCACCATCTTCTTCAATTTACCAATCTGGACTTGTTGTGACAGGATCACCAGCTTCATCTCCTCTATTTCCTTTCCTTGTTTCATAACATCTAGGTTGATGTTTCCCATTGTATCCATCAATTCCTGGTAGTTATATCTGTCCTCACCTTCTCTAGAAGTGTTACCCTCTTTTGAAGGATCATTGGATCTTTTAGTAGTGGAAGTCTTCTGCCTAGTAGAAGCACTATCCACCCCCTTGGTTTCTTGGCACCGGGGACCTTTGAATGATTGCTCATTCAAAGTTTCCATGGGGATGGTCTTAGAGATGTTACCACTTTCCTTCTCTGTACTAGCAGAAGTAGTGGCAGCCTTCTCACCCATATGCTCTGCCATCTCCTTAGAGAGCACCTCCTTAGGGTTGGGAGACACCCTGTTGGTTTCCCTTTGGAAATTCTCTAAGGGAGAATTCTCCCTTAGAGGGCTTAAAGGTTGAGTGGGTGAAGGTACAAGAAGGGAAGGAGCCTTCTTTACCTGTTTTCTTTGATAAGTTTGGGTGATTGGTGAAGTTGGTTTTTCAAGAAGGGACTGGGGGATAGATTTAGCGTGGGAAGGTTGGGATTGGCTAGCAGTAGGATGGTCTAATGGGGGCCTTGACCCTGCTGCCATACCTTCATTGGTTTGGGACACCACCATCATTGTAGAGAACAATGGGGTGTCAACTCCTTCCGAGTCCCCAGCAGATCTTCTCATATTTGAGAAAACCTTGCCTTTGGGGGGTTTAGGTACATATATTCCAGCAGAATGAGGAATATCCGTCAATTCATTGTTGATTACTGCTTGAACAAACCTGGGATACATATAAAAGCTCTTTTTGTTTCCCATGTTTGAAACAAGATCATTAAAAAGCATTTTTGAAAAATTGTACCTTCTGGCAGTGGCCAAACAGACCAAAGCATAAGCAATGGGACTGCTGAACTCACTCCATCCAGTAGTCTTTTTAGAGATAGAATGCATCAGGGTATGACCAAGAAAACGCCATTGGGGTGAGAATTTAGCTTTTGAGAACTTAAAAACACCCAATGGGCCTCCATATCCCATTCTTGTAAGATTAGAGAACAGTTCATCGTTTGGAATAGAAGTTATACCAGAGGCATCGTCTAGACGTAGACTGATGCGAATAACCTCTTCAGTAACTGTTAGTGGTTTTTCACAGACCCTTGTCTTGATCATTGGCACACCATTCTCAGCGACAATGGTGGCATTTGCCCAGAACTGCCTTTGATGCTCGATACAGATTGAAGGCGATACAGTAAGAGCATGAGCAATATGGCTTGACTTGAGGAAATCCACAATTTGATGAAATCCTGCAGCTTGCTTTGGCTTTTGTAGCATCGCGATCTCATTATGTTCATCGATGAATGTCATGGATGCCATTGATCTTAGTGAAAAACTTGCCTGAAAACTTTGAGTCTTGAGAGAGAAAGGGTTTAGAGCGCAAGTGAACAATATGCAAAGAGTCGTTATGAACTTTTAGGCGGGCAAAGGGTATTTATAGTATTCGGAACATAAGCAGTATTAACCTAGTGCAGTATTAACGGATAAGCAGTATTAACTGCGAGCAGTATTAACTGCGAGCAGTAGTAACTACTAGCAGTATTAACTAACTAGCAGTATTAACTGCGAGCAGTAGTAACTACTAGCAGTATTAACTTCGAGCAGTATTAACTGCGAGCAGTAGTAACTACTAGCAGTATTAACTAACTAGCAGTATTAACTTTGAGCAGTATTAACTGAGAGCAGTATTAACTGCGAGCAGTAGTAACTACTGGCAGTATTAACTAACTTACTCTTTGAAGCTTAGGCTGAATTGAGTACTGCTATGTATGTCCTGCAAAGAAAGATTAGTAACACCCATAATCTATAATATTCAGATATTTAACCACTTCTTGAGATGATGCTTATTCAGAGTTGATCATTCCCACACTTGTTACCAAGAAAGTGAATCTACCCACATCAAAAGCTTTGGTGAATAGATCAGCAAACTGGTTGTCAGTATGTACTTTTACAACTTGAATAAGTTTCTTTTCATTACAGTCTCGTATGAAGTGATACCTGATCTCAATGTGCTTTGTCTTAGAGTGCTTGACCGGATTATTCACAATGCTGATAACACTGCTATTATCAATAAAAATGGGAGTGTGTAGAAAGGTTACCCCATAGTCCAGCATTTGATTCTGAATCCATAAGACTTGAGAACAGCAACTTGCAGCTGCTATGTACTCTGCCTCTGTTGTAGATGTGGACACTGTGGTTTGTTTCTTGCACTGCCATGAAACTAGTCTAGCACCCAAAAACTGACATCCTCTAGAAGTAGATTTTCTGTCCAAGTTTGCCCCACTTAGATCACTGTCTGAGTATGCTATTAGATCAAAGGGTGAGTCATGAGGATACCAAAGTCCCAATCTGGGTTGCCCTTTGAGATATCTGAATATCCTCTTAACAGCTTGAAAGTGAGATTGGTTTGGCCTAACTTGGAATCTTGCACATACACAGACTGGAAACATTATATCTGGCCTTGATGCTGTAAGATACATGAGAGAGCCAATCATGGATCTATAATGATGCACATCCATATCCTCCCCCTCAAAATCTGCTGTTATCTGCTTGTGTGTCTCCATAGGTGTGCTGGCAGGTTTTGAATCTGAGAAACCGAACTTGGTTAGAATGTCCTGCACATACTTGGATTGACAAATGAAGATGCCATCTGACTTCTGTTGAACTTGGAGTCCAAGGAAGAAAGTAAGTTCCCCCATGGAACTCATTTTGAACCTTTGATGCATTAGTTCCTCAAACTCCTTGCACATGTTGTCTCTTGTAGATCCAAAGATAATGTCATCAACATAGATTTGGACCAGCAAGATATCCTTCTTCTTTCTCTTGATAAATAGGGTCTTATCAATGACTCCTCTTTCAAAGCCATTTTCCAAGAGATAGGATGACAGAGTGTCATACCATGCTCTTGGAGCTTGATGCAGTCCATAAAGAGCTTTCTTCAATTTGTATACCCTGTCTGGATAGCTTGGGTTTTCAAACCCTGGTGGTTGACAGACATAGACCTCTTCTTCAATTGAGCCATAGAGAAAAGCACATTTTACATCCATCTGATAGACTTTGAAGTTCATGTAAGAAGCATAGGCTAGGAATAATCTGATTGCTTCTATCCTAGCCACAGGTGCAAAAACTTCTTCATAATCTATACCCTCTTCTTGAGTATACCCTTGAGCCACCAGCCTTGCTTTGTTCCTTATAACAATTCCTCTTTCATCTCTCTTGTTCCTGAAAATCCACTTTGTGCCAATTGCTCTGTGATCATTAGGAAGGTCTACTAGATCCCATACATCTTGTAGTTTGAACTGCAATAGTTCTTCTTGCATTGCTTCTATCCAACTGGATTCTTTCATAGCATCATGTGCCTTTTTAGGCTCAAGCTGGGATAGAAAGCAAGAAAGCACTGTATGCTGTTGATCTTGCATTTCTTGAAGCCTGCTTTGATGTCTAGTCATCATAGGAGAAGATATATCTCCTATTACCAGTTGTGGAGGATGATTCTTTTGAACTCTGGTGTTATGACTAGGTTCTTCATGCAGTCCTACCTCTAAATTAGAGTCATTCAACTCAACTGAAGTGTTTTCAGCAGCTACTTCTGATTCTTTATTTTCTTGAGTCTCCACATCTCTACTTTCTACTTCACTCTGACTTGGTTCAGTAGATGGTTCCTTTTCAGAGTCTTCAAAAGAATTCACTGTGGGTATGGGAAAGATCACAGATTTAGATATATTTTCTTGAACTTATGTAGTCCCTGATCCTCCATATCCTAAACCTGCATAATCATCACTACTGAAACCAAAAGAGTTAGTTAGTGAATCAATGTCAAATAGCTACTGAGGACCAGTTCCAATAGGATTTGGTGTGTTCTCATTGCATTTGACATTGTCACTTTCTTCAATTATTCTAGAAGATGTGTTAAAAACTCTGTAGGCCTTACTCTGGGATGAATAACCAACAAGAAATCCATCATCTGCTTTGCTATCAAACTTACCTAAGTGAGATTTGGTATTGAGAATTGTACAAGGACACCCAAAAGGTTTGAAGAATCCAATGAAAGGTTTTCTTTTATTTAAAAGCTCATATGGGGTCTTGTTCTTTGGCTTGACTACTAGAACTCTGTTTTGGACATAGCAAGCAGTATTAACTGCTTCAGCCCAGAAGGTGATGGGCAGTTTTGAATCAGCCAACAGAGATCTAGCAGCCTCAATTAGTGTTCTATTTCTCCTCTCAGCAACTCCATTCTGTTGAGGAGTCCTAGGGGCACTATATTGACTCTCTATACCTTTTTCCTCACAAAAGGTGTTTAGATCAAGATTTTTAAATTCAGTTCCATTGTCTGATCTAATGATTTTTACTTTTTGATTAGTTTGGTTTTCAATTCTTAGGATAAAGGATTTGATCAGTCCACTTGTCTCATCCTTAGTCCTTAGAAAATATACCCAAGTAAATCTGGAGTAATCATCAACAATAACCAAGCAGTAAGATTTCTTGCCAATACTCATAACATTTGTAGGACCAAACAGATCCATATGCAATAACTGAAGACAAGAAGAAATTGAATTAATCTCTTTGGTCTTATGAGAAGTTTTATGCTGTTTGCCTTTAAGGCAAGCAACACAATGATCATCACATGAAAAGACTTTAGATGGTAAACCTCTTACAAGGTTGTTTTTAACAAGTTTGTTCATAGTCTTAAAATTCATGTGACACATCCTTCTGTGCCATAGAGAGGATTCATCTACAGAAGCTTTTGAAACAAGACAATTTAGAGATGAATCACTATCAACATTGTCCATATCTAGACAATAAACATTGTCCTTTCTTGGAGTTCTAAGTAGTATCATGCTTTCATCAACTACCTTGAACCCTGGAGCAAGGATCATACACTCAGTATTAGTGAATAATATGCTATGTTGTTTGTCACAAACCTATGATACACTTAACAGGTTGTACTTCAATTGATCAACATAGTAGACATCCTCAAATGTCATCTTACCTTTGGTGACATTACCTTTGCCACTTATTTTACCCCCAGTAAGATAATCTCCAAATGCAACATGTACTCCATTGATATGCTTGAAATCCTGAAGGCATGACATGTTGCCTGTCATGTGCCTAGAGCAACCACTATCAACATGCCATATGCTCTTTCCCTTGAGCTGTTGATTGCCCTGCACATAAGATAAAACAGTTAGTATGAATTAGGAACCCAAGCCAAAGTGGTCTTGGGTACCCCTTTCTCATCAAAATACTTGCATTCTTTCTTGACAAGATTGTTGAACTTTAACTCCTCATTCTTGGAGTACTTTGTCACAATAATAGGCTTGGAAACATTTTTACTTGAAACAGTACTGGTTTTAGAAGTACTAACTGCCTTAGCAGCACTTGCATGCTTAGCAGTACTAACCTTGTTAGAAGTAGTAACTGTGTTAGCAGCAGTAACTGTGTTGGCAGTATTAACCTTTGAAGTGGTGCTAACAATATTAGCAGCATTAATATTTTCAGCAGTAATAATACTGGTAACAGCAGTAATACTTCCAGCAGCACTAACCCTGTCAGCAGTACTAACAGTTTTAGTGCTTCTAGGCACCCACATTTTGACACTTTCTTTTAAAATCCTTTTCTTCATGGGTCCTTTACTTTCACCATGTTTCTTTATCACATGTTTCTTTCCATCCTTTCTATAACCAACAGGTTTTTGCACAAATCCTTGAAAGGTCATCTGTTGGTTAGTAGGGTTAAAGAAGCAATATTTAGCCACATGATTTAGCTTGCCACATATGAAACAAGGTTTTGGTCTATTGATTTTACTCAGATCAACTCCTTGCTTCTGAGCCCATTGATTATTCCAGTTTCTTTGATTTCCTCTTTTTAAACCAGAATTTAGGCTCTTGGCTTTACTGCAAGCACACTGTTTACAAGATCCAGGATTCACAATCGTGGTTTGTTTGTAATGAACCTTGTTATCTTTTCCTTTGGTCTTCTCTATCTCCTTGGACTTGACCCAGATTTTCCCACATCCCTCATTGGTGATAATGTTGTTTTCTAATGGGATCTCTTTATTCACATCATTATCCCTATACTCACTGGTTTCTTTCTCAGTCAAATCCTTAATTACTACCTCATCCAAAAGATCTATCTTAAAGGCTTTCTCAGATAAGTCCTTTTTCTCCTTGGTTTCTAACAAGTCTGAAGTAGGAGAGATATAATTGTTGTTGTAAGGAGGAGGTGTATTGTTGTATCCAATACCAGGCTTCATCTTATCATGAATCTGAGCCTTTAGAAGAGAATCCATTGCTTTTGAAGCATATGAAAACTTTTCTATGTCAAGTTTAACTTTAGACAGTTCCTCTTTCAGCCTATCACTCTCTTCTAGGGATTTAGATAGTTTGGTCTCTAACTCATTCTTTTCCCACTTCCAATAGTTTGTGTCATAAGAGTGTTGAAGTTCATTAGCTTGAAAGCCTTTGATTTGTTCTTCAAATCTCTCTACTATTAACACATAATCTCTTCTGTCCTTTTCTAATCTTTTGAGGTCATCACACATACTTTGATTGTGATCCCTGTATCTTTTGACAGTGTCTATGCAGGATTTAGTACAAAGATTAGAAATTACCTCAGAAGGGAGATCAGACACTTCTGCCATAAGAGCTTGATTCTGAATGACTTCCTCAGCTTGATCACTCCAGTCAAATCCCATTCCTTGTTGAGAAATAAGAGCTTGAGCAGGATTCTTGTTCTGATTGTAGCCTCCATTCCGAGTTTGTTGGTGGTTGTTGTTTGGAACAACATTCCTGCATTCTCTAGCAAAGTGTCCTTTCATGTGACACTTATAACATTCCACCTTAGTCTTGTCAAACCCAGCTCCATCTTCTCTTCTTTGAGAGAAATTATTCCTTCCTGTTCTTTTAATGAACTTCTTCACCCTCATGGATAACATGGCCATCTGCCATTTAATATCCATCTCCTCCAGGTCATCAGGGTGAAGTTGATCCAGATCATCATTAATCAATGAATTGTCATTATGACTGGACAAAAAGGCTTCAAAAATAGTTTCAGTGCCTTTTTCTGGATTTACTCCACTGGCAGTACTAACTGCTTCAGGGTTGGCAGTAGTATCAGTGGATGCTGAAAGAAGTGCAGCCTTGTGGATATAACCAGTGGGCTTCTTCTTGGTTTCTACCTCAGCTTCAAAAACTCTTAGATCATTGTATAGATCATCAAGTTCTTTCTCTTCCAGATTGTCACTCTGTCTATATGAGACAGTGTACATAGTCCATTCATCCCCAAGAGATCTGAGGAACTTTCTGTTGACATCATCTTGTTCCATCTTCACTCCTACAGTAGCCAGTTCACCAATGAGTTTGTTGAACCTATCAAAAGTTTGAGTCATAGACTCATTCTTTGAGGAAGTGAAGTTCTCATACTGTTGCTTTAGAACATCTCTTTGATTTCTTTTGATGCTCTGAGTTCCAGCAAATATTTTCTCTAGAGCATTCCAGAGAATCTGAGCATCAGTGCAGTTGCAAAATTGATGCTGATATTCATTGGGGATGGCCAAGAGCAGAGTGCTCAAGGCCTTCATCTCTGTCTGTCTGATCTTCCTCTCACCATCTGTCTTTGGTGGAGGTCTTTTCCCATCTGGTCCTATCCTTCCAGCTTCAGAAGGACCATTCTCAATGATATCCCACATTGAGTAGTCAGTGAGAAGAATATATTGTCTGATTCTGATCTTCCACATGTCAAACTCACTGGGTTTGAGCATTGGAACCTTAGAGACCAAAGTACTGCTTGATTCTGTAAGATTTTCCATGATGAGTAGATGTTTCTGAGAGAGTTTGGCTCTGATACCACTTGTCAGGATCAAATTCTCAACAAGAATTAATTCTCAGAAACAATATCAAAGAAGTTTGCGGAATAACACTTTGATATTCAATGAAACAGTAAACCAAAATAGTAAATATGAAGAACAAACTGTAAACTTGTATTGAATAATTGAAATCACAAGATTACACACTCAACCTCAATCTTGAAGAACAGACTCTTTCAAAACGAATTCTACTTCTCTAGAATTAGGATCAAGGCCTTGAGGTTGATTTCTCTCTAGAACTTAGAATGAATTATTCAATTCTCTAAACTATTCTATACATTCTATACATATACTAATCAAAAGATAATTACAATAAATAAAAATATCTTCAGTATATCTTCCATGTATATCTCTAAGCTTTCCATAATCTTCAGTCCATCCAGCTGTTATTCTTTCATGCGAATCTTCATCTTATAAGCAGTATTAATCTTCAGCAGCATTAATCTCTTCTAGCAGCATTAACTACTAAGCAGCACTAACTACTAGCAGTACTAACCAACTAGCAGTAGTAATACTCAGCAGTATTAACCTTGAAGTCTTCTAGCAGTAGTAACTCTGAACCAACGGCATTAACCATACTTAAGCTTTTCTTCAGTTCCCAACATAATATTTAAATCATATTGGTTACCCACAATAGGGATTGTATAAACTTCCTATGGATTAAAGTGCCTTGTGGACTTATGATGGTATTGTTGGATGAACCAAGTTAGCGGAGACTTGGAGGATATAGTCTTGGGTGCCACCGTGTAGGTATGTACCTATACCTCCGCCATTCGAGGTAATGCCATGGTTGTAGTCCTCGAATGTGTTGGGCCTTTTTAGGTGTCGCTCATGGTAGCATAGCATCAAGGTGTATCGACTCTTTGAGTGGAACTTGATTGGTATTATAGGTTTCCCCCATTGACTCCACATAAGAGATTGTTTTGGTATACCACCATTTGTATGTTAATTAATCTGATTATTATTGTTTGTCCAGTCTCACTAGGCTTTTTGGCTTAACACTTTTTTTGTGTCAATGTGTATCTCAGGTTCTAGCGGTGCCTGTCTTAAGACGGTTTAGTCGGGGTTAGAGCGAGCTTGGGGAAAGAGACTTACGGGACGCCGTCTTATAGATGATTATTATTTTTGGAAATTATTGGATGACACTCGAATTATAATCTTGTTCCATGTGAAATTAGATTATTAGGTTGTCATTTCCAATACTTTGAATGTTAACTTTTATCTAATAGGTGAATATTCATTTTTCCATTTTTGGGAGGCTGGATGCTTCGGCATATTTTATACACCACTATTTTCTGTTTTGGGAAAAATTTTATAAACCCCATTTTTGGGGTGTTACACCATGTATGTTTCGATATCCATCTCCAAAAAACGAGAATGAATAGATTGTGTGGTAACCCGAATAACTTACTCGGTTTAGTAAGGACCAATAATTCTTTTAAGTCCTATCACATTCTCACCATGTTCTTTCACTACGAACTCATCTATATATCTAGACCCCTTACTAATATCTATGAATAGGATGTGTTTATAGGGTAGGTCCTTCTGATTCTACATTGACCCTAGAAACTATATAAGCCTTAACACTCCTTTAACTCACCAAATAGATTCTGAATTGTTATATTCAGAAACTAAATATCTGAAGAACGAGTTCTAAACTGAAATATTTAGAAGTCAAAAACATTTAAGAATGAGTCCTGATCTGAGATGATTAGAAGCCAAAGACATTTAAGAACAAGTTCTGAACTGAATTGTTTATAAGTCATAATCATAGAAGAATGAGTCCTGAACTACTTTGTTCAGAAGTCTAAAAACATTTAAGAATGAGTTTTGAACTGAATTGTTCAAAAGTCAATCATTGAAAAATGAGTCCTAAACTGTTTTGTTCAAGAATCTAAATGAAAACTAAAAAATACGGTACTCCCCATGAAAAGTGGCATAACCTTTGATTGTTAGTCATGTGACGCGAATAATTTTAATTAAATCATGCATGACATTCTTGCAAAACAAATTAAAAAGATTTTGGTATCTATGCTTTGATGGATCCTTGATGGTTAGTTTCCTTTGCTTTGAAGCTATTAAAATGAGGACTGGGGATACTATAAGTACCATACCAATTATTAACATACCTTAATTCAGAAAATTACTTTTTCCACAAGTAGTGCAACAAATCTTTTGTCAGCTCAGACTGATCAACTTACTTGTAGAATATACATAACAAGGTAAATCTGTCTTGAAAAGAAATGATTTTGTATCACGTACAGGAGATTTATTAGACTTGTTTCCAACACAGTCATATGTAGTTGATTTCTTTCACCAAACCTGTCGGTCCCTCTATATTGAACACGATCTTTACCAGACAATACAAATCACAAATATGATAGATTACCAACCTGTTTAGATTACAAACAATCGATTACAAGGTTTATGTTCTTCCGTTGAAGCTCTCTCTCACTTTTCTCTCTGGATGTGTTGGGTCGATTCTAGATATGAGAGTTGTGTATTGTGTGTGTGAGATTGAGATCAGATTTTGAGATATCTGATATGAGATCAGATCTTATCTCACCTAACATAATCTAACTAAATATCTAACATAATAATATCCTAAAATATATTAACAAATAGATATTTAGGAATATTATAATAATATAAAATACAATAATTAATTTTTACATTTTATTACAAACTAACATTAGACTAATATCGAGAATGACTTTTCTGCTTTAGCTTCAGATTCCAGTCTTCAGATTGGATGATCTTGAATCCAATAAATCTGTGATATAACAATCTCCCCCTTTGGATCCAGATCATTACTAAAATGATTTAGCAATTCAGTCTTCTTTTTCAGCTCAGAAGATGGAATTTCTTTCTTTTTCTTCAAAATGTAATAATCTTCAGTTTTAGCTTAGAATGCTTTAGCAAAATATTTTCAAAGAAAATTTCTCTAAAATCAGCATGTCTTCAGAATACTTTGATCTCTCGCATTTCTTTAGAATAGTTTGAAGAATTATCTAAACTTTTGATCTTTTCCATTTCTTGATTTGCTCTTCTCCCCCTTTTTGATGAAAAGTGCAACTACTCCATCAAAACTGTTAGCAAGAAATGTATTTTATAAGGAGCTTCTGATTCGTCAATTCAAAAGATATTCATCCAGATCTTTGCAAATCCAGACAAAATAATCGTGTAACACCTGAATCAACAAATGAATAAGTTAAAATGCCTGTCAGTAACACTAAGTCACCGTGTGTAACAAATACACATTGGAAAGGAGCTTTTTGATGTTCACTCCCCTAGGGCTTCTATTCAATCATCGAAACACCACAAAGGCAATTTCTATGAACGTTATGACAAAGAAACAAATTCCTTGTGTGTTCGTGCAAGTGATAGAAAGAATTAAGCACTTGATGATTGATTATAAGGCTCAATATTGTGTAAACCACTGAGATAACAGTAAGTTAAACACAGACTCAATGTGCATGAGTGAATTGCGAAGGTGGGACAGACTTCCTTCTTTTCAATATCCAGATTTTCCAAATGAAAATCAGATAGCAAATGTGTTGCTTCCCCTATGAAAATGTGAAACACGTTCTATTTGAGTAGAAAATGAGTAGTTGGTGGGGTTTGATCAAGAGTTGGCATGGGCTAGTTGCCTGTTTCAATAATGATCACCAAAGAATTGTGAAACATTAGAATTATGGTTGCCCGACTCAGAAAAAGTTGGTGCAGAGTTCTGATATTCTTTTAACTCTGTTCTCACACCCTCTTTCTTTTAAACATTCAGTTTACTTCTAACCAAACTCTCTTTTGCATTATATCTCATCACACAACCCACATTCATTTCTTTTTGATTTCTCACACTCAATCACTATGGATTAACCTCTTGGGTAGGAAACACTGGTTAACGTGTATCCATAGAAGTTGTGTTAAGTCCTAGCACAATGAAATCCGATGTTTTCCTAGAAAGCATATGATGCTGAAAATGGTTTAACTGTCTCAGTTAAAGCACAAAGTAGATCTTGAAAACATTTAAACGCACACTTCCAATTCATGAAATCGGTTTGAGATTCGGGAAGTGGTTTTAACTTTTAAGAACAATTTTTTCTATGATTGAAAGTTTTCCTTCTTTCAACCAAATATGAGATTAAGATAAAGGTTTATACCCTTACGTGCGATCTTACATCTCATGAAGCTAAGCTTAAAGTCATATGTCATAGTCAAAGCAAATTCATTCACTTAAATTAAAATGACAAAAAGCAGTAAAACAATGAAAGTACGAGTTCTGATCAGAAATAATCAGAAGTCATATCCATACTCCTTTGACTTGAAGAGCTCCCCCTAAAATCATGCATTAAAATTTTTTGACATAAAAGGTAAATGCAGGAATTAGGTATGCTCCCCCTCAAAAATAACAATGATCATCTTTGGAGTTTCTTCTCACACTCCCCCTTTGATCATGAACAGACTAATAAGGAACAGATATCTTGCGGAAATAATGGAAAATAAATGAGGAAAAATTTACAGTAAGAAACTTTAATAGGTAACCACCGATTAGGTCTTAAAATTTAGCATACCAAGCTTAGAGACAATAAAATTGAATCTATTTTTGTCCAAGGGTTTGGTAAACAAATCTGCAAGATGATAATTAGTTTTTACAAAGTAAAGTTCAATTGTTCCTTTTTCGACATTATCTTTGATAAAATGATACCTGACATCTATGTGTTTGGTCTTTGTATGCTGAACAGGATTAGCTGTTATCGCGATAGAGCTCTTCGAGTCACAGTAGATCGGGATTTTGTTGAAGTGAAAATCGTAGTCTCGCAGTTGCGTTCTCATCCACAAGACCTGAGAACAATAGCTAGCAGCAACTACATATTTTGCTTCGGCCGTTGAAGTTGAGACACATAATTGCTTCTTTGATGCCCAACTGACGAGTTTATCATCGAGGAACTGTATATGACCTGACGTGCTCTTCCTGTGTAACATACAACCAGCATGATCTGCATCTGTATATGCTGTTAGTTCAAAACTAGTATCTTTAGGATACCACAGACCAAGATCTGCAGTCCCCTTTAGATACCTAAAAATGCGCTATACAGCAGACACATGGGATTTTTTAGGATTAGCCTGATATCTTGCACATAAACATGTAGAAAACATTATATTCGGCCTACTTGAAGTGAGATACATTAAAGAAGCTATCATCCCTCTATAAGTAGTAACATCAATAGCCTTTCCCGAAGGATCAGTGCCAATCTTAGTACCAGATGCCATTGGGGTACCAATCTGTTTACAATTTTCCATTTTGAACTTCCGAAGAATATCAAGAATGTACTTAGATTGATTGATGAAAATCCCCGATGAAAATTGTTTGACTTGTAATCTGAGAAAGAAATTCATCTCTCCCATCATATTCATCTGAAAACGTGACACCATAAGGTTTGAAATATTCTTACAGTTTTTAGGATTAGTAGAGCCAAAAATAATATCATCCACATATATTTGAATTAGTATGATATCGGCTTTCTCCTTTTTCAGGAATAAAGTGGTATCGACTGTACCTTTTGTAAAACCTGACATCATACCAGGCGCGAGGAGCTTGTTTTAGACCATAAATAGCTTTGTCGAGAACGTATACGTGATTTGGTTTCTCTTGATTGACAAAACCTTCTGGCTGCGAGACGTAGACTTCCTCCTTGAGAATGCCATTCAGAAATGTTGTCTTCACGTCCATTTGAAAGACCGTGAAGTTGTTGTGGGTTGCGTAGGCTAGAAACATCAGAATTGCCTCTAAAGGCGCCACTGGAGCATAAGCCTCGTTGTAATCTATTCCTTCTTTTTGCTTATATCCCTTGGCAACAACTCTTGCTTTATTTCTGATTACAGTACCATCTTTATCTTTCTTGATTTTGAAAACCCATTTCGTACCGATAAAGGTTTTACTTTGAGGTTTGGGTACGAGTCTCTAGACTTTAAGTGCGTCGAAATGATTCAGCTCTTCTTGCATTGCAGTCACCAGTCTGAATCGGCAAGAGCATCGGATACGCGAGATGGATCGATCTTGCTCAGAAAGGATTCATGCATACACATATTCATTGAAGTTGACCTAGTTTGCACCGGTTTGGTTGGATCGCCAACGATCTGGCTTATCGGGTGCACTTTGGTCCATTTATGTTCATGAGGGATTGGATTATATGAATATATATCAATATTATCATCTAAGAATCCACTGGTACCTTCTTCAGGTTGGTCAGGAGGAATTATGGTTGCAGTTGAAATAGTAGGTACAGAAGGCTCAACAGGTACAACTTGGTCCGTCTGTAGATCAGTCTGTACAGAACATCCTACTGATACAACAACTTCTGTCTCTTCATTATCTGTCACAACTTAAACTTTTGGAGTCTGCATTTGAACTAGAATTTCTTGTTGAATCGGGGAGTCGGATTCAGTAGAAATATCTGAAATGGTTGGATGAGTAGTCATTGAGTATTCCATCCTGTCAACCACAACAGATTTAGTTATTTTAGATCCAAGAAATTCATCATAAAATAGTTCAAATAATAAATCTAAATCAGATAAATGATTAGTAGACGTTGATGCCCCATCTTATTTGTTCGCTTGAGACACAGGTTCTGGACTGATTTTCCCAGAAGCTAGTACTCCTGTTATCACGGGTTCTGAACAGACATGTTCAGAAGCCATATCTTCATCAAATGTAACGTTGACGCTTTCGACAACATTCTTTGACTTTTTCAAATATACACGGTATGCAGTAGATGTAGAAGAATAGCCAATAAAGATGCCCTCATCTGCTTTAGCACTTAACTTGTTTAGACTCTCTCTGTTGTTTAGAACATAACACTTACACCCAAATATATGAAAATATTTGATTGTTGGTGTTCGGTTGTTGATTAACGAATAAGGAGTATTCTTGAATCTGCGGTGTATCATGGATCGATTTTGAGTGTAGCACGCAGTTGATACAGCTTCAGCCCACATAAATAGAGGTAAGTCAGATAGCCTTAGCATAGTACGAGCAGCCTCGACTAGCGTACGATTTCTTCTTTTGACCACTCCATTCTATTGAGGCATACGAGTTGCAGAGTATTGATGTGATTTCCCGACCGATTCGAGATATTCTTGAACTGTTTTGTTCTTGAACTCTGTGCCTTTGTCTGTTCTGAGAAGCTTGACTGGTTTCTGCAGATTCACCTGGGTCGTCTTCAGAAATGTAATGAGAACATCAGGTGTCTCATCTTTTGAACGTAGAAATTTGACCCACGTGTATCGCGAATAATCATCCACGATAACTAAGACGTATTTGTTTCCACCTAAGCTTTGCATTCGCATCGAACCACAGAGATCCATATGCAACAACTCTAAAGGAGCGCTTGTACTCGGTTCAGGATTTGGTTTGTGCAGAGCTCTTTTCATATTTCCTTTTTCACATGCTGCACACAGATGTTCTTTGACATACTTTAGCTCAGGAAGTCCGTTCACTAACTTTCCACTGACCAGTTTATTGATGTACCGAAAATTGAGGTGAGAGAGCCGTCAATGCCATAATCAGATTTGTTGCATCGATGCTTTTGAGAGTAGACATACCTGCTTGTCAGTCTGGACGTTTGACAAATTAATTGTGTCGAGGTTGGACTTTCGAGTGGCGACCAAGAGTTTCTTGCCTTCTTCAGTGCGAATAGAACACCTCTTGGCTTTAAAATTGACCTCTAAGCCTTTGTCACAAAACTGGCCTATACTGAACAGGTTGTGTCCTAAGCCTTCAACATAGCTCACCTTCTTAATCATGACTTTGTTGTGTACCATATCACCATATCCCAAAATTGGTGAAAATTGATCATTACCAAATCGAACTGTTCCGCAGTATTTCTCTATAAAGTTGGTCAACATACCTTTCTTCCCTGTCATATGCTTGGAACACCTGCGATCCAAGTACCGCATATGATGGGTCTGCACAAGAGAAATTATGAAACAAGAGTTTTAGGTACCCATAAAAAATAAAGTAAAGACTTTTGAGCATTGAAGTACGGGTCTTGAACTGTTCGGTTCAAAAGCCATATTTCTTTGACTTTAAGATCCAGGTTTTGAACTGTTGTGTTCAAAAGCCATTTTGACTTTGATGTCCGCGTCTTGAGCTGATTTACTCAAGAACCATTTTTCTCCTACTCCCCCTTGACAATAGGTGCCTGCAACACAGATTCATCCTTTTTCTTTGGTATCCATTTGTATTTGGATCCAACTGTGTTAGCACATGATTTTGGTACCCATTTGAAATTGGGTCCTCTTTTCTTTTGAGAATCAAATGAAGAATTATAAGAGTGAACATGATATGTACCATACCAAACAATAGAATCTTGACAAGAAGCATAAACATGTTTATCATAATATGAAGACTTTCTAGCAGACAGACGTAACTGGAATAATTGCTTCATAGAATATTTCTTGCGAGAAACGACAAGGTTTGGTTTAGAAATAGCAACATCCGCAATCAAAACATCTTTACTAGGCGTAGTCTTATTACAATCAACACTACAAAAAGATTTAGCAGTCTCGTCAATCTCCTATTTTGGTTTCCATTCAGATTTAACTCCTGGATTTTTCTTGCTCATATCTGAAACACTTGAAACTGATGAGTTAGATTTTTGAGAAACAAACGAATGCTTTTTCTTTGGCTTACCAGTAGTGATCGGTTTCTGTGAATGCTGAGATTTCTTCTTACCTTTCGCATTCTTAGTTTTCACCGAAACTGTTTCATCAACTTTCGTTGATGATTTGCCTTTCACAAATATACTGGATAATCTAAATGAATTCACAACAAAAGACGAATGATTAGGATGTTTGGCACTAAAATCAAATTGATCAAAACAATCATCCAAAACACCATTAGAGTTTAAAAAACCATACCCTCCATCAGTTGAACCAAACAAATCGTCAGATTTTGAAGCCTTAGTTGATTTAGAAAGAACGGTATTTTTAAGCACAGTTGAAAACACGTTTTGTTCAATATCAATCAAAAGTCTTTCATCTGCTAAAGATTTCTCAAGTTCAGAAATTTTACTTTCCAAAACGAGAGGAGGAACGTAAAGTTTACCTTCAATGGGCTTAGCCTCCATTTCTTTTACAGAATAACTCTGAAAGAAGTTATTTGAAAGAGATTTTGATTGATATTTAGGATCATCATTATAACTATTATTCAACTTCGCATAACGAAATGGAAGATGAACTTTAGATAAGTTCTTTCGTTTTTCGGTTTCCTTGGCTTCATTCTCTTTAGACAGTCCAGTCCAGAAAACTTTAAGGTCTGGGTATCGTCGAGAAAGTTTCATAAATCTAAAATCATAAAGTGCAGGCACTTCAAATTTACCCTTTTTAAGGTAGTGTGGATTCTCGTATCAAATTCCCCAACTTTCTTTATTCTCTTTGGGTTTGTTTAGATGAATGGTTTGTTCAGATTGACCCAATGAGTATAACTTCTTTTCCAAAGCATTTAATTTTGCAAGTAAAGATTGGTTTTTTTCGGTACACGAAGAATACATTTTCGTAAGCTCTTTGAAATAAAACTCACTCTTTCTCAATTTAGACTTTGTTTCAGCAATCTCTTTAAGAATTATGGCCTGTTCTTTTGCGCTGGTGTCATTGTTTTTATGTAAAACCTCAATCAATACTTTCTTCTCAGCAATATCCTCGCTAAGTTTCTGTATTGATTGATTTTTGTCATTATTAACACCCTTTTTACATTTAAGTTTAGACTCTAATTCTTGGAGTTTTATCATCATGGCATGCATTTCATTTAAGAAATCTGATTCAGTTAAATCACATACCTCTTCGTTGTCCTCTTCATCGGAATCAGCTTCATCTTTTATTTCCAGCTTGCCCATGAAGCATAGATGTGTTGTCTCGTCCTTCTCTTCATTCTCATCTTCTTGGTCTGATTGATCTAGACAGAACTCATCTTCTGCCATCAATGCCTTTTCGGCTTCCTTCTGCTTGGCTAGAAGCATTTTGTTCTTGTAGTAGTCGGAGTTCCGGACTTTGGGTCTTTGGCATTCTTTGGAAAAGTGTCCAAGTCTACCACAGTTGTAGCATTTTGGAGGTTCTTGTTGATTGATCTCTACTGCTTTAAACCTTTTCTCTTCAGGCTTCTTTTCTTCTAACCTCTTTCCTTCGAATCTCTTTCCTTCAAACCTATCTTTGTGAACATAGTTTCTTGGACCAGATGAATACCTCTGACTGTTCGAGCTAGGCTTTTTGTAGAACTTCTTTTGAAAAGCCTTGGTCAACATAAGCATAGCCTGCTTTAGTTGTTCACAGTCGTCGGAGTCAGAGTTCGCTTCACTTTCAACATCATCTGAATCAGATAAAATCATCTTGTTCTTCTTCTTTTTCACAACAAGAGCAATTGAATCATCAACAGTCTTCTCAGTCTGTCTCTTCTCATCCATGATCTCATCCACATCTTCCTCATTCTTCTTGAGGGTTTCATACACCTCGTGAAGTGGAATATCATTCAGATCTTTAATTTGCTTCATCTGTCTTGTAAACCTTTTCCATAGCTGAAGGATGCTAAGGAATTTGACATTCAACTCTAAGGAATTTGACATTCAACTCTATCTGTATTTTATTGACCTTATTCTTGCTTAACTCATTCAGCAAGGTGACAAATCTGTCATATGTTTCTTCTAGAGATTCTGCAACTCTGCCTTTGAATTCTTCATAGTTGTTGAGGCAATTGGATATCTTGAGTTGGTTTCCAACTTTTGAACCAAGCATCATTTTCTCTAGTTGATCCCACATTTGTTTACCCGTGGCTTTGTAGCTGTCTATCTTCACGTATATTTCATTAGTAATGCTTTGAAGAATGAAAGACCTAGCTAATCTATCGGCTTTTTCTCTCTTTAGTGCATCACCTTCGAGATCATCAAACTTAAGTTGATATGGTATCTCATCAGTTCCCTCTGTACGAGTCTCCCAAACAGGTGGCATAACTCCTTCTTCTAAAGATTTCCTGATTAATGTACCTAAATCATGTCTTTCTATGAAGTCCATGAACCGATCTTTCCACTGTTCATACTCTCCCCTGAAGAGTACTGGTGGTTTTGTGTCAGTTCCGATAGCTAGGGCTTCTCTTGATGTTATCCTGTTCTGATTAATATGCAATAAGAACTTGTACTTGAATGTTAGTCCAGATAAAATCAGATAAACACTGAATAATAAGACTAAGTCTAGAACTGGCGCAAAAAGCTTAATTTGTGCTACTTAAAGGTGGTGCAAAAGTCAACTTTGCGCTAGAAGGGTCTGGCGCAAAAATAAGATTTGCGTCAGAAGTAGGTCGCGCGTTTTGAGTTTTGCGCGAGACGTTGATGACGCGAAATGAAGGTTTACGCGATGAAATGTTGGTGCAAAATAGAGTTGACCGGTGTGTTGTTGCGACAGGATAGATGTTCGACCGAACCATTTCTCGACCGGACCTACGACCGGATTGTTATTCGACCGGTGTTATGTGTCGACCGGAGCTACGACTAGGGTTGTTCGAACGGGGTGGTTTTTTCGACCGGATTGGAAGATGTGACCGGGGTGGGTAGAGACCGACCGGGGTATTGCTCGATTGGTATGGTGGTGTGGACCGGTGTTCTGCTTTCGACCGATACGATACCTTCGATCGGTGTGCTCCTACGACCGGTATGGACCGGTGTTTGAGCGACCGATGAATTTCGACCGGAGTCATATGAACTGGTGTGGACCGGTGTGCGTTTCTTCTTCGATAAATCGGCTCTGTAAACACCAAATACACCTATCTAGAAAACGTTTTAGAGCACCAAATTTTGACACAATAATTGACTAACCAACTACAACAGGATACAACCTTTTGATTTCAAAAACAAACATTGTTTGAAGATTTTGATCGATGGTACAGTGTGTTGAAGATGAAGAACACATAGAGTTCTTGAAAAGTTTGATTTGAATCTGGTCCAAAGCTCTGATACCAAGGTAAATCTGTCTTGAAAAGAAATGATTTTGTATCACCTACAGGAGATTTATTAGACTTGTTTCCAACACAGTCATCTGTAGTTGATTTCTTTGTCCAAACCTGTCGGTCCCTCTATATTGAACACGATCTTTACCAGACAATACAAATCACAAATATGATAGATTACCAACCTGTTTAGATTACAAACAATCGATTACAAGGTTGATGTTCTTCTGTTGAAGCTCTCTCTCACTTTTCTCTCTGGATGTGTTAGGTCGATTCTAGATTTGAGAGTTGTGTATTGTGTGTGTGAGATTGAGATCAGATTTTGAGACATCTGATATGAGATCAGATCTTATCTCACCTAACATAGTCTAACTAAATATCTAACATAATAATATCCTAAAATATATTAACAAATAGATATTTAGAAATATTATAATAATATAAAATACAATAATTAATTTTGACATTTTATTACAAACAAACATTAGACTAATATCGAGAAGGGATTTTCAGATTTAGCTTCAGATTCCAGTCTTCAGATTGGATGATCTTGAATCCAATAAATCTGTGATCTAAAAAAACCATCTTTACTTCTCTGAAAATTTGATTATCAGTATTATCAACAAGAGGTTTATAGAAAAGATCGGAAGTACGAATCTGATTTTTTTGAAATATTATTTGATTTGAAGAGACTCTTTGAAGAAACATTTGTATGAGTAGAACTTGAAGCATCATTTAGGAGACTGAACAATAGTGTCAGTACTAGCTTATTCAGATAAATTAGGTTTGAAATTCATTTCTTCAAGTTCATTTACTTTGGCAGACAGAACATTTCTTTCTTCAAGAATCAGATCAAATTTCTTTTGTAAATCAGACTTCATATTCTTCTCTTTCATAACTTCTGTTGTTAATCTAGATAATTTATTTAAAAGTTTACGAATCACTGTTTCAAACATCATTCTTTCACCTTCAAATTTCTTTATCAAAAACTTTCTTTGAAAGATAAAGAATCTTTCTTTCAAAGTTTTTCTTCTCATTTGAAAATTCAGTTCTTTGCTTTTCAGAAATAGAAATCCTTTTCTTTAGCTCAAGATTTCACTTTCCAAAACTTTTCCTTTCTCTTTAATCCTCTTTGTATCATCCTGAAGTGCCAAGTTCTTTTCATCTTTGGCTTCAAAATTTGCAATATTTTTTTCAAGTTCAGATACTTTCATTGAAGCTTTAGCGCTTGTCGGATCACTTCTCTTCATATCAGCTTCTTTCTTCAGTTCGAAAAACTATTGCTTGAGATCCATGTTACTTTTCTCTAAACTATTGATTTTAGTTTCCGCATGTTTGCTTTTCTTCTCATAAATTTCCACATAATCATAAAGAGTACTTTTGCCAGCTACCAAACTCTCAATGCGTGTCTTGTTCTTCTCTTCTGTTGTTTAAATCCTACAATCACGTTATTCAACTCAATAAATCTTATTCGTTGTTCAAATGTTATACTTAAATCATTAACATATCATGAATATGGCATTGTTACTTGAAAACAATGATCGTTAATCGGTTTCGATATGAAAATATTTGACAATTCGATCAGAAATCAACCTTTGAATAACTATTCAAAATCAAACAATGAAACAATGAAAAGCAGATGAAATCAACTCGAGAAAAATTAATTCTAATAAAAAATTTAAAAAAACTGTTTATTAAAGAAAATTATATCTCTTGTAATCATATCTGAAAAATCAACCCTCGAGAATAAAACTTGCACGATAAATACACACGGTTAGATCAAAGACATCAAAACAAATCACATAAAATGATAGATGTCACAAATAAACTCAAACTTTCACCAAAGATTCAAACCATACAACCATCCAATCCTATGAAAAACTTGTTTATCGGTCACACTTCACGGGATACAATGAACTATCGATCAACAAACATGCAATATACTCAAGCTATCGATCAATAGATGTGCGGTAACCTCGTATATGCTCCGTGTGGTAAACTTTGTTGTGAGGTTAACTTTGTTGTACGGTATACTTTGTTGTGAGGTAAACTTTGAATCATGTGATATACTTACCAAGCACCCACCGAGTTTGACCAGAAAGTATTGACCACCATGACCCGTTTGACCAAGAGTATAAGATGAAAAAAAATATTAAGCAAAATTAGGGTTTAGGATCAAGTGGCTGTTTTTCCTCTTCTTCATGCCTAAACTCAAATTGCCTGTACTCTTCACACTCAAAACAAGTTGTTAGATCTTAGAATCTAAGATTAAAAACAATTAGAGGCCAATATAAAAACAAGTTTTGATAAAATCTCAATAACCAAAATAGATCAAAATCGCAAGTTTAATCAAAAACTTGGATGAACACAAAGAACACTTTAAAAAAATTCAAAACCATGAGATTCGATGTAAAACAGATTGCAACCGATCAAAAAATGATTAGAAACAAAAATTTAGTAGAAAAAAATATCAAATCAATGAAAATTCTTGCAAACCGGTATGTTTTCTTCAATTTCTTGTTCGTTGAGAAACTCAAGAAATCTTCGATTTTTGATCTTCAAACCTTCATCAAATCACCGATTCTTCTCTCATACCAATTGTGAATCCTAGGATGAACAACTAAGAATAAATTGAACGACAAATCACTCTATTCTCTATGAAGAGCACTAATCATTCTTCTCTCAATAATCGATCTGACCTCACAATGAACAAGAATAACACTTTAGATACCTAGGACGTATTACATTGAAAGCCCAGGCCCATTACATCAATTAAACCCAAATACAAAATAAATGCTTTTACAATTTAAATAAAACCTTTATAATTTCTTTATAAAACTTTCAACGCTCTAGTACATTTATGGTCCTAACAACAAGTGATTGTCGTAAGGAATCGGTATGTGACGATACGAGGGTTTTCCTGAAAGTATTGCTGATAATGATGGATGTAGGATTTGTATTTTGTATTATTTTATAACTATGTAGTTGTACTTTAGTCATATGTGATATTGTAAATTAATTTGGTATTCAATGGGGAGTTGATGAGGGATAGTGATACGTGTTTATTCTCTTTTTTTTATCACATATGTTTATGAGTACCTTTTCATGGGGTAATGTAGTAGAGCATGTGTAGGCGTTTTTATTGAATCGAATACATTATTTTTCTTATTGTATGTGGTTATACGAATTTGACGTAGATTGTCGGATCATGTGTAATTCAGTTCCATGTAATAGCAATTTTTATCATCAATGATATTAACTTCATGTGGTCCATTTACCAAGTGATCTGATTTTTTTCATAGAACTAGTGGTATTTTTTTTATCACGTGCGATTAACTATTTAAAACAACATTGTTGTTTTATGTATGCAAATGAGTATAAATGACATCTAATCGTATTATAATAACATGTTCTTCTAGAACATTTTGTGCAAGAGCTCACATGTGTTCATATAACTTTATTTAACATTGTACTAAAAGTCCTCATTACCATTCAAAGGTTGTATCCCAATCGTACTTAACGATATTGAACTAGTTGTTGGTTTAATCTTTCGACCATCAGGGAAGGAATTCAAATGTATCATAACTCTGCTGACGTTGTTGGGTTTGACATTCGACTTTCAACCTAGAAGACAAGGAAGGATGGCTTCGTCAAATTGAAATATGTTATTTGTCATAAGTATTGCAAGCCAAAAAAAGGTCGTTTGAATCCATTGAAGGGGAAGACGCCGTAGGGTACACTGGTTGCAAGGCCAAATATTGGGTCAATCAACGCTTATAAGTTACAGGTTTGTCTCAAAGGGGGAGGGGTATGATGAGGTTGGTTGTAGTGTTATTGATTATAAGAATTTCAAGAGGGATCTCATAGATACATTGTTGATGGAGGATAAAGATGGAAATAAACAAGATGAATTCCATAAAACAACATGGGACAAACTTTGCATTAGAGTACAAAATTATGAATAGGTATTTGGTAGCAATTTTTTGGGCCAATGAGTTGACAATGTTGAATTACTTAGAGTTTGGTGATGATATGTCGTTTGATGAGACAATATTTGATCTAGAAGCCCCATACCTTTTTTTATGTAAAAGTATTGTAAGGAAATTACCCTCAACAAGAAAACCATAAGTTTTGGCTTCTAAATTACTTAAATTAGAAGCAACTTAGAAGGGCCTTCAAAACACTCAAACGCATCAGTTGCTTTTGGGTAATCCAACCAAAGACCCCTGCGTCTTTCGAGTCTCCCATCAAGAAACAGATCCAACACTTGGTTGATTTTGAAGATATTTAGGTGGTCTCTCCAAAAGCGTCTATTCACCTTTCCCCGTGTCTCAAGCTCATTGAATCATTCGTTTGTGACCCTTTTGGTGCCTATATAGAGCTAGGGAACCCTCATTTGTAATTGTTGTTGATGTACTTTCTAATAAACTTGAGAGAATACCTTTAATCTTATCTGTGTAAATTCTCAGTGTAATTTCTCTCTACAATTTGTAATCTAATTCTTTTGTAAGATATGTAGCGAACATGAATCATATGACTCCAGTTTCAATCATGTTCTTCTTCATATTGTTCATCTAGCTTATTGACTATGATATTTGTGCATCCGTTACTTTGGTTGAATATGTTAATATAATTTAAATTGAGAATTTGGAGCCAACATTTGGCATTATAGCAGATTGAATTTCTCAATTAAACAGTCAATTTCTTCACCTTATTCAAAATATGAACCTCTGTTTAAGGTATTTTGGGTTCTATCTCAAAGTTCGTTAAATCCACGGGTTAATCCTATATGTCAAAGATCAGATTTACATTTTCCTGCTCAAATATGAATTGAAGTTCAACCTACACCGTCAGATCTACTACTAAACCGTCTACATTGGTGAGAGACGAGTATCCATAATGGAAATTTTGAATGATAAATATTCGGATGAAATCAGAAATGAATGTAACCTTTCTTGAAGAAACCAAGAAGACATTTATTCACCGTATCATAGAGCTTGATCCCTATGTAGTGTTAGGAGTGAAAAGACAATCTAAGGAATACCAAGAGGAATACTTGTACATGATGAGATCCATAGCCAAGCCATACAATCATGTCAAAACCAAGAAGCTGATAGCGACAATCAAAGAAGTTTATGCCAAGTTGTTCTTCAAAATATCGTATCCGATATTTGTGGTTCAGAGACAGAATAGGGAGATATACACTTTCTCGGGGGCAGACTTTCACAACCTTCAGATTGATGACTATGAGTTCATGTATCATCATTTTAGAAGTCTTACTATCAGAAAGGAGAACACTACTCTTGCCTTGGACGCTATCAAGAGATTCATACACAGGTACATCATCTACTTATATTGCTTTAACTATCAACTTGGTTTAGAGAGCAATCGGTCAAAGATTAATATGTTAAAGCCCAACCTGAAGATTCCAGACTTAGAGAACTACCCACTATTCATGATTTTAGATGATCCAGAGTTTGGGGTAGTCTACAAGAATGGGAAGAATGAAAACAGATTCTTAAGATTCTCTGAAGTTGCCAAATTTTCTGACAAAACTTTGAAGGTGATAAGATTGCAACTTGATAGCAGATATCAGAAGAATGAAAAATCAGATGAAGGTGAAAAATGACAAGGAGAGAAAGGTGATATGCTTAGAGCTTTGGAATCCTTGGATGACAGAATCAATTTCAGAAAATCCATGAGAAGATTTAAACTTTTTTGGGTTTAAGAAAGAGAAGAAGACCATTGTTGCCTTGATTCCAAAGGGGGTGATTGTTAAAGCATTGTTGGAAGTCAAGGTAACTACAAAGTCAAAGATTTTGTCATTTTAATCTTTTCTTGTAACGTCAAAGGGTATGTCCTTTGACTTGGTATAAATAGCCTTTAACCTTTGTTTTTCACAACACTTGTAATTGAACTTCAAGTGAGGTATATGACATAAACACTTTCTCTCTCTACATTTCTCTCTAGAATCTTTGTGTGATCTTATTAGTTTGTGCTTGAATCTTTGACTAACAAAAACCTCTTCCAACTGTGGGAGACACTGTCTCGTTATATGATTTCCAGAACTAGGCGAATTTTTGGTGGGTTTAGTCGCACAATACTCGCCTTAGACACTGTCTCGATGGGTAATTTCAGATTGGAGCAACCCTTGTGCAACAATAATTGCAACAAAGTTGTGCGGGCTAAATCAAGTGGCGACAATTCTTTTTGTGGTTTGATCAACAGGGGTTTAAAAGGGGAGTTCAATAACCGTTCAAAAATTGACAATTTTTGGGAAAGGAATTGATTTTAAAGAGGAAGAAGGGATAGGCGATTTTTAGATTTTGGAGAGAGATTGGAGTCGATTTTCACATTTCTCAATTAGTTTTCTTCATCATTTATTGATTTCCACCAGTTGTAAGTTTAATTTGTCTTTTGAAATAAGATGATGAGTAGCTAAATATGTTTTTCTAGTGACGAGACTATAACTAGTTTACTTTGAATCTTGTTAAGACTTGTCTATGCTTAATTATCAATTGAATTTTATTTATGCAATCCTTGTTGGAATGTGTTATTCATATTTTGGGTTATTGGTTTTGAGAAGGATCCTTTGAACAATTTTGAATTGTTAGCTGTGATTGGGAATACATAAATGTTCATAATTTGAATTTAGTAGCAAGTAATGCATCAATAGACTACCAAATCAATTGATTTGCATTACAGGACTGTGTTAGAGCAATATTTGTTATATTCAAGATCATTGAGATTGAAAGTCAAAGCCTCAAGAGCAAAGTCAAAGTCAACAAGCTATTAAAGAAGTCAAATTAGTGTTAGTTTTTTTCCATGTAATAGATCTAGGTATAAATAGTTTTTTCTTGCTTTGTAATCAAAAAGGCACTTTGATAGAGAAATCTTATTGAATACATTTGTAGTGAGAGAAATATTGTTTGTGAGAGAGAGAGAGAGTGATTTATAATCGTTGGAAGAGATCAATACATATGACGATTGGAAATTGATTTGTTGTGTTCATCATGATAATCTTGCATAATCTGGGAATAACAATTGGTATCAGAGCAAAGAAAGATCATAATCAAGATCAAAATTTGGAAATTTTGTTCGTATCTTGAAGAACATGCAGAGCATACTGTTTAGATTTAAATTTTGTCATTTCTTATTGTTTTTTGTGTATTTCTTGTTGCTTTATACTCGATTATTTCAATATATCAGTTCTTGTTTTGATTGTGTAGTCAAATTCATACTTAAGCAATGTGAATTTTATATTTTTGGTGAAATAGTATTCGAAGTCTGTACGAACTGTATTAAGATCGAATGTGGTAATTCAGTTGTTTTTTATTGTAATCATGTATTAGAAAGTTGTTCAGAGTATAATCGAGATTAAATTGACAATGTTTCAGAGGCAATTTCTAAGATTTGGATCGATTTTTGGTCAAATCAGTGTGTTTCTAGTTGACAAAGGGAAGAACTCGCAAGATCTAGACAATCCGCAAGCATCAAGCTCAAGAACTCGCAGGCCTTCTTTATTTGGTGATTTTGTGTTGTTGGTTAATTATTCTAAGGCAAGAACTCGCAAGATGGTGTCAACGAGAAGTAAAGAATCCACAAAGCTCAGCTTACGACTTTCTCAGAATTCTCAGAAAGCTGTTTGCGCAAAGTAAAGAACTCACAAGCTACTACTTACGAGTTGTTATTGTTCACCTTCTTCAATTTGCGAAATGTTCAAGAATTCGTAGATAGAGTCTTAAGACAAGTTGCTCAATTTTCTTAGAATTCTTTATAAGTCAAGAACTCACAAGTCAACCTTTGAGAGAAGTCACCGTTCACATCCTTCGTTCTGGGACAAGTTTAGGAATACGCAAGCCAAAGCTTACGACATGTGGTCTTTGCGACAAGTTCTTTTCTGTTTTTGCCTAAGTGTGGAACTCGTATCTTCACAAGAAGTTCATTTTATTGAAATATTTTCGAAGTATAGAACTCGTGTGTTCACGACAAGTTCATCTCAAAGTGATTTGAATGTTTCTAAGGCAAGAACTCATGTGTTGTGGTTTGCGAGAAGTCTAGAATTCACACACTACAGTCTATGAAAAGTGAAGAATTTGCATACTTCGGTCTGCGACAAGTGAGAATCCGCAAGCTTCAGCCTGCGATTCGTCACTTCTCGAGTGTAGTTCTCTACGGCAAGTTGGGTTTCAAGTGCTTTGCGACAAGTACTCCTAAGTGCTTTGCGAATTCTGTACTTAGTCAATTTTTGACTAATTTTCAGATTTTGGAAAACTTCAGATTTTTGTAAACGGTCAAGTGCAAGTTAGTTCAAGATGACTTACAAAGATGAAGATGGAATCATGATACGAAATAAAGCTCGACTTGTAGCGAAAGGATACCGGTAAAAGGAGGGAATAGATTACGATGAGACGTATGCACCAGTTGCATGCATTGAGGCTATATGAATGTTTCTAGCCTATGTTGCACACAAGAATTTCACAGTCTACCAGATGGACGTGAAAACAACCTTTCTAAATGACATTCTAAAAGAAGAAGTGTACGTTTCACAACCAAAAGAGTCTGTCAACGCTGAAAAGCCAGATCATGTCTATATTCTTGACAAGGCCCTCTACGGTTTAAAGCAAGCCCCTCAATCCTGGTACGACATTCTTTCAAAGTTTTTAGTCAAGTCAGGCTTCTCTAAAGGTAAAATCGATAAAACTCTTTTCATCAAGAAAAAAAGGGGATATCATTCTCATACAGATTTACGTTGATGACATAACTTTTGGTTCGACCAACCCTAAGTATTGTAAGAATTTTTCCGCATTAATGGTGTTACGTTTTCAAGTGAGTATGATGGGAGAGATGAATTTCTTTTTCGGATTACAAGTTCGACAGTTTTCAACGGGGATTTTTATTAACCAATCTAAGTACATTTCTAATATTTTAAAGAAATTTAAAATGGAAAATTATACTCCTATAAGTACTCCGATGGCACCATGAACTAAGATCGGAGTTGATCTAAATGGAAAAGCTATTGATCTTAGAACCTATAGAGGCATGATTGGTTCTTTGATGTACTTGACGGGAAATCGTCCTGATCTTATGTTCTCGACATGTTTGTGTGAGTCACATCTTTCGGCGGTCAAGCGATTTTTAGACATCTGAAGGGCACCGTAGATCTTGGTTTGTGGTATCCTAAAGATACAGGATTCGAACTTACAGCATATTCAAATGCAGATCATGTAGGTTGCATGTTATATAGGAAGAGTACTTTGGGACATATTCAGTCTTTGGGAGATAAACTCGTGATTTGGGCTTCAAAAAAACAACTGTGCGTATCTACTTCAACAGTCGAAGCAAAATACGCAGTTGCGGCTAGCTGCTGTTCTCAAGTGTTGTGGATGCGGACGTAACTCATAGATTATGGCTTCCATTATAACAAAATCCCAATTTACTGCGATTCTAAAAGTGTTATCGCAATTTCTGTAAACCCTGTCTAACATACAAAAACGAAGCACATCGACGTGCGATATCACTTTATCAAAGATAATGTCGAAAAAAGTACGATTAAACTTTACTTTGTAATACGGATTATCGGCTTGCTGATATTTTCGCCAAGCTATTAGACGAAAATAGATTTAATTTTCTCATTTCGAAATTAGGCATGTTGAATCTCAAAACATAATCTTTACATAATCCGTTTTTACCTTGTATAGTTTGATTTATAATTTTTCTTCATATCTTTATTTTTTAATATGAATGATATCTACACTGAAGATTGTTCATGATTTCAGGGGGAGTGACTCATAAGAATAAATGATCATTATTCAAGGGGGAGTTAGAGTTTGAGTTAGATATTTTTGCATTTGAGTTGTACTGACATATTTTATAACTGCATATTTTCAAGGAGAGTAAGAATGATGACTTCTGATTAATTCTGAACAGGACTCGTTCTTCAATGTTTTATTTTCATTGTTTTTACTTTCAATAAATTTTTGAATAAATTTTTTTTGTTTGAATAAGAATTTGTTTCTTTGATGACTTTGTGTCTTTTTGCAGAATTTGAGGGGGAGCTAACAAGATTTCAATCAATCAGGATTTTGAGGCGATTTTATGAAATTTAAGCTGAGTGTAAGGATTTTTCTAACCTTAATCTCTGAATGTTTGAAATATGGACGAATTTCAAGCATGAAAACATGTTTCCTAAAATGTTCAAACTACTTCTCGATTCTCAAAAAGATTTTATGAATTCTAGAAGTGTGATATTAAATGTTTTCATTCTATGAGCTTTGATGTTTACTAACCGTGTGTTTCCAGAGATAAATACTTGTGTATTATCTTTTCTATATACTGCCAAGTATTCATACACATCGGTTCAGTATTTTTGTTGATTATGTTATTACCATGTCTCATATTGAAACAATTTTTCGATGGCAATACACCCCATTTGAATTTCCATGTTGTTGAGCATAACGCACATTCAAAACTAAGCGATTATTTCATAAATGTCTATATTTGTTCATATAGACACATCCCAATTCTTTCATGACCTAAGTTTTCAATGATTATCATTCATATTTGATCTTTAGATACATTGTCAGATTCTCAAACATGTCTTTTGTATTCATTTCATTTATTCAATTTACTAGTTTTGAGAAATCTTCAAAGTTCAAAATTCCCAAATCTTCATGATAATTTTGTTGAGCATACATGTTTCTTACATTGTACTTTCATATTACTAAGCTTTAAATGTTCAAGTTAAACTGTTGAACATGATGCTTTTAGGACAAATTTTCATGGGATCAATGTGAGAACTTAAACAGACTTCTATGGATTCATGTTAACCAATGTTTCCTACCCAAGAAGTTATCCTTGAGTGATCGAGAGGTGAGGGGTCAATATCAAAGAGTGAGGGAGATAACTCATTCGGTTGAGTTTGTCTCATTGAGCTGAGGTAAAATGGAAAAGAGAGTTTGGTTAGAAGTGAACATAATGATAAAAAGAAAGAGGGTGTGAGAACAGAGTTAAAAGAATATCAGAACTCTGCAACAACTACTTTCTGAATCGAGCAGCCATATTACTGTTGCTTCACAATTCTTTCGTGAACATCATTGAAACAGGAAGTGAGCCCATGCCAACTCTTTGTTAAACCCCACCAGCTACTCATTTCTTTCTTAACAAAGAAATGTTTCAATTTCCATGGGGACGCAACATATAATCTATCTGATCTTCACTTGGAAGATTTGGATATTGAAACAGAAGGAAGTCTGCCCTACCTTCGTACTTCGATCATGAACATGGAGTCTGTGAAAAACTTGTTGTGTCTCAACAGTTTACACATTTTGGAAAATTTTCGCTCACAATATTGTTTGCAAGTTCTTGGATTGTGGAAAATTTTCTAAGTGTGGTTCGCGCATAAGAGGTCTGCGAGTTTCTGATCCTGCGAGTTTTCATTTAGCGAGTTCCAGTTTTCTCGAAATTTTCTAAGTATGGAACGCGCTAAGGGTCGTGCGAATTCTACCTGATCTGTGAGTTTGCATTCATCTACGATAAGTGTACTTGATCTTTATTTCCTAAGTCTGAAACGCACACGAAATGATCTGCGAGAAGTCACTTTGCGCACGACACTACTTGCGAGTTTCACAAAACACGCTAGTAGTTATCTGCGAGTTCTTCAAACGCGCACAAAGCTATTAGCGCGAATCTTTTAACAGTGTTTTGCGAATCCTTTGGTCTGCGAGTTTTAAGGGGTTTGCGAGTTTCTGTTCTCTGCGAGTTCTATACTTGGTATTTTTCTGAGATCGATTTTCAGTGGTAATCGGAGTTTGACTTTTCAAGTCAACTTTTTCTGTTTTGTTTGGGAGATCTTTTGTATCAAGTCTATTATCAACTATCTTTCTCTAAGTTTGCAATCATGTCTCGTGATCTTCTGAGCATGGGTTCGAAATCTAAGCCTCCAGTTCTGCAAGCTGATGAATACCCTTTGTGGCGGAAAAGAATGATCAATTTCTTGAACAATCAAGACAAGAATTTGATGAATTCTATTATAGATGGTCCTCACTTTCCGCATGTCATAGTTTCCAGGATTCCAGCCACAGACACAAATCCTAAAATTCCTGAGCAAATTGTGGCAAGAGACCTCATTCAGTACAATGAAGTGGACAAAGAGCTTTTTGAAAGAGATGCTACTGCCTTGACTTTTCTCATCATGGCCATTCTGAATGATATCTTCAATAGGGTTGACAGCAGAGAATCAACAAAGAATATATTGGATGAGCTAGGGAAGCAGTTTTTGGGTTCAGCAAAGTCAATAAAGACTAAGAGGAATCAAAGCATCAATGCTTATGAAGGATATAAATCAAAGTAAGGGGAATCTCTGAGGGAAGCTTACGACCGATATAATATTATTCTGAACGATCTGAGAAGGAATGGAGTGCAGAAGTCTGAATCTGAGATTAATTACAAATTTATCAAGAATCTCCAACCAGAGTGGGACGTCTATACTATCCAAATGCAGATAAACAAGGATATGGACGAGGAGAAACTTAATGATATTTTCTGTGCCCTTAACCAGCATGAGGACAAAGTGAAGGAACAAGTTGTCGTGAATAAGGAATTATCTCAACTCAAGGATAAGTAGACAAAGGTTGAGGATTCCTTGGCTCTTTTGGCTCAGGGTAAGGGAAAGTTGATCAAGCCAAGTTCTAGTTCTTCAAAGAGTTCTAAGAAGAAAGCTTTAGTGACCAGCTTGATAGAGACTTCAGACAGTTCTGATGAGGTGACAACAGAAGAGTCATAGGATGATGAGCTGACAGAGTTTGCAGAAAAACTTGCATTGTTGACTCCGAGCTTTCATAAGATATTTGGGAGGAAAAAGTTATACAACAAGCCGAAGTATGACTCTTACAAGTCTAGCAAGTTCAGAGGCAAGTATGAAAAAGATAAAGAGAAAGAGAAGAAAGAGGAGAGGAAAGAAGAGAAGAGAAAGAAAAGGAGAAGTCAGACAAGTGCTTTAACTGTGGTAAATTCGGACACTTCATCAGAGACTTCCCAGTGAAAAGAGTAAAGAACTACGAGTATTACTTAAAGAATGCTCAACTTGCTAAGGCCATGGAAAAGGGTAAAGCACTGAAAGTTGAGGAGGAGATCTGGTTTGAGTATTCTGATGAAGAATAGGATGAAGTTAAAGTGAATCTGACTCAAGTGCATTACAACTTGATGGCACACCTGAACGAAGAGTCAGATTCCGAGGTAAATTCTTTGTCTGACAACTCTGATTCTTATTGTGATAAAGATGAAGTGTTGAACTTTATGTCCTAGTTAAACTTGATGAACTCTGAATTTTTAAAATTGAAAGAAAACTTCAAACAACAAAAGAGTACAATTCAAGGACATCAAGATGAAGCACTGATCTATAAGACATTGGCTGAAGAAAGAGAAGAATAGAAATGTCAGGATCTAATTCTTAACAAGAATAATGAACTCAGAAACAATATTAAAGGAGTTTGCGGAATAACACTTTAATATTCAGAATATCAATGAAACAGTCAATATGAATCACAACTTGTAAACTTTATTGAAAGATTAAAGCTACAAGTTTTCAAACAAAACCTCAATATTGATGAACAGACTCACCAATACAAATTCTACTTCTCTAGAATTAGGATTATAAGCCTTGAGGTTAATTCTCTCTATCAAAACAAAAACTCAAAAAAATTACTTACTTAACTATTCTGACTAAGTCTATACATATACTGAAAATAAAATATAATTACAAAATATAAAAGATCTTCAGTATAATCTTCCATAGTTATGTCCAAGCTTTCCATGAATATCTTCAATCAATATAGCTGTCTTCATTTCCATACGAAGTCTTCATCTCATAAGCAGTACTAACCATGTTCAGAAGCATTAACCATGTTCAGCAGTATTGATTAAGTTGGCAGTAGTAACCTTTAGCAGTACAAACTACTAGCAGTACTAACTATGCTCAGCAGTAGTAACTTCATCAAGCAGTATTAATCTGTCTCAGAAGTACTAACCATGTTGTGCTAGCAGCATTAACCATACTTGTGCAAATTTTGAATTCCCAACAATCTCCCCCTAACTTGACTTTTGAGAAGAGAAGTCAAGTTCTTCATTTATGGTCTTCAAGATGCTTTCAACACTACAGCTTAGTTGCCCAAATTCGGATCCAGACCCTGACTTTGCTTAATTGTTCTTCTTACTACAATTCTGGCCATTTCTGATTCCTTTGCACATACTAGCTTAGCTTTCAGCATCCCATTCAGCTTCTCCTTGCTATGATCATATACTTTGTCCACTAGGTAGTACTCATGATAACAGTTATCAATTGTGATCATGTATACACCACAGTTTTCAAAGAGTATCCGCTTATCAATCTTCTTAAACCCATACTCATGATGTAGATCCTTGATTCTGTAAACCACTTTTTCTGGTTCAAACATCATACAAAGATATTCCATTGCAATCTTGAGTTCCTTTCAAAACCACTTTCTTCAGTCCCTTTCAAAACATGTTCATAAAGCTTTATTCCCACCTTATGCATCTCTTCAAGATCAGCTCTGGAGCAACTTCTGATTACTTTCCCCCAAGTTGAATATACTTCAAATACATCACCAACTCTTTTAAGCCTGAAGTAATCCTTTCTGTTGTCTCTCAGAATGTCCCAAAAGATTACTTTTGGTGCTTTCATAGAAATGGGAACAGCCTGAACTGGTTCTATTACAGTCAGATAAAGACCCACTTGCTCATCAGATTGCTTATTGGACTGCTCTGGGTTCTGCACAGATTCTGCTGAAGGTGTAACTGAAGGTTCTGCCTCTATTTCAGCTTCTTCAACCCTTGGCTTCTTCGACTATTTCTTGGAAGCTATGGTCTTTACTCTCTTTGCAGATTTCATTTCCATACCAACATTCTCTTCTTTAGTGTCTTCAGCCTTTTCTTTGGTAGGAGTGACTTCCTCAGGTAATGGTTGTTGAATGTTTAGATCATGTCTCTCCTTCATCCTTCTTTCAGCCTCTTCCCTTTGTGAGGAGTCTCCTTGAAGCTTAGCCATTTCCTTTTTATAGAGCTCCTCAACTTGACTGTATGCCATATTAGTAAACATCTCTCCTTTGACACCAATTGGACCTTTCAGGAAATTTATCATTTTTCTCCTTTCTTGATTGGCCAAAAAGGTCTTGGAAGGTTGTCTTTTCTGCTTTTTGACTGACATTCTTTTGACTGGTATTTTCTTAACTTCAATTGCAGTTTTTATGCTCTTTTGATATTCTTCATTGAGCTTTCTGGCCATCTCCAGTGCAAGATCTCTATCCTTCTCTGATTGGAGTTGTTCCTCCTTTTCCATCTCAGCTTGGAGTTATTTTGCTACTTCTTCATCTAACTCCACCTGGTTCTTCTTCTTTGAAGGTTGTTCAGATTCAACCATCTTAGTTTTACCCTTTGCATCCTTCAAACCTGCCTCACTTCTTTCTTTTCTCTTCTTTTCAAGGCCTCCTTCGTTGATGACCACTCCCTTGGCCTTTTGAGTAGCCTTAGGAGTGTCGTTCTTTGCTTTTACTAAAGTTTCTGCTATTCCCAATTCTTCAACAGATAGCCCGGTTACTGCTGCTACCTGTTCTGTTATTGCTGCTGCTTGAACCTTATCTGTTTCTACTGCTTGTACTTCTGTTTCTACAGCTTTCTCCCCCTTAACATCAAATCCCATCTCAGATGTACTTTCCTTTTCTACTTCAGCCTCTGAATTCTCCCCCTTGTTGAAAGCATCATTAGCATTTTTCCTCTTCTTCAAAAGAAACTGCCTTCTCCTCTTCTTTTGCACCAATCTTGTCACTATTTTCTTCAATTTGGTAATCTGTACTTGTTGAGACAGAATTACCATTTTCATTTCTTCTATGTCTTTGCCTTGTTTGATGACATCCAGATTGATGTTGCCCATTGTTTCTATCAATTCATTGTAGTCATATCTGTCCTCACCTTCTCCAGGAGTGTTACCCCCTTTTGAAGGATCATGGGATCTTTTAGTAGTGGATGTCTTCTGCCTAGCAGAAGCACCCTCCACCCCCATGGTTTCTTGGCACCTGGGACCTTTGAATGATTGCTCATTCAAAGTTGCCATAGGGGAGGTCTTATTGATGTTACCACGGTCTTCCTCTGTGCTAGCAGGAGTAGTGGCAGCCTGCTCACCCATATGCTCATACATCTCCTCATTGAGCACCTCCTTGGGGTTGGGAGACACCCTTGTGGTTTCCCTATAGATATTCTCTAATGGAGAATTCTCCATTAGAGGGTTTAAAGGCTTTGTGGGTGAAGGTACCAGAAGGAAAGGAACCTTCTTTACCTTTTTCCTGATGTATGTATTGGTGATTGGTGAAGTTGGTTTTTGAAGAAGGGACTATGGGATTGATATACTGATTGAAGGTTGGGATTGGCTTTCAGTGGGATGGTCTAATGAGGGCCTTGACCCTGAAGCCATACCTTCTGGATTGGGGAACACCACCATCATTGTAGAGAACAATGGGGTGTCAACTCCTTCCGAGTCCAATGGAGATCTCTTCATATTTGAAAAGTCCTTACCTTTGGGGATTTTAGGTACATATACCTCATCAAATTGAGGCATATCCATCAATTCATTGGTTATAACTTCCTGTACAAACCTTGGGTACATATAAAAACTCTTTTTGTTTCCTAAGTTTGACACAAGGTCATTGAAAATAATTTTTGAAAAATTTTACTTTCTGGCAGTGGCCAAGCAGACCAAAGCATAAGCAATGGTACTTCTGAACTCACTCCATCCATTAGTCTTTTTGGAAATACAGTGCATCAGGGTATGGACAAAGAACCGCCATTGGGTATAAAATTTAGCTTTTGATAACTTAAAAACACCCAATGGGCCTCCATACCCCATTCTAGTAAGAGTTGAAAACAGTTCATCATTAGAGATAGATGAGATACCTGAGGCATCGTCTAGACGTAGACTAATGCGAATTACCTCTTCAGAAATGTCAAGGGTTTGTCACACACCCTTGTCTTGATAACTTGCACACCATTTTCAGTAACAATGGTGGCATTTGCCCAGAATTGTTTCTGGTGCTCAATGTAGATGGATGATGACACTGTAAGGGCATACACGATATGGCTTGTTTTGAGAAAATCGACTATCTGGTGAAATCCATGAACCTGCTTCGGCTTTTGAAGCATCGCGATTTCGTTGTGCTCATCAATGAACGCCATGGATGCCATTGAGCTTTAGTGTTCTTGCTTGAAACTTACTAGGTACTTGAGAGAAAAAAAAAGGATTAGAGAGAATATGAATGGTATTTAAAGAGTCGTTATGAGCTTTTAGGCGGGTAAAAAGGATATTTATACAATTAGGGACATAAGCAGTATTAATCACTAGCAGTATTAACTAACTAGTAGTATTAATTGAGTGCAGTATTAACTGAGAGCAGTATTAACCACTAGCAGTACTAACTAACTAGCAGTATTAACTGAGAGCAGTATTAACCACTAGCAGTATTAACTAACTAGCAGTATTAACTGAGAGCAGTATTAACTAACTAGCAGTATTAACTGAGAGTAGTATTAACCACTAGCATTATTAACTAACTAGCAGTATTAACTGCTATAGAAGAACTAAGTACCCATTCAAAACAACCTGAAACACTTAAACACACAGGGGTTAATAGCACCAATTTAAAGAAAGTAACTAAGGAGGAATCTATATAGGTATATAAAGAGAATGAGAATATACTTATTCATTGTTCATCATGCCCACACTTGTGACCAAGAATGTGAATCTACCAACATCAAAAGCTTTTGTGAATAGATCAGCAAACTGGTTAGTTGTGTGTACTTTCTGAACCTTAATTAGCTTCTTCTCATTACAGTCTCTGATAAAATGGTACCTTATTTCTATATGCTTTGTTTTTGAATGCTTGACAGGATTATTAACAATGCTGATAGCACTTCTATTGTCTATGAAAATAGGAGTGTGAAGAAATGTCATACCATAGTCCATCATTTGATTCTGAATCCATAGCACTTACGAGCAATAGCTTGCAGCAGCTATGTATTTGGCTTCTGTTGTTGAGGTGGACAATGTGGTTTGCTTCTTACACTGCCATGATACTAGTCTTGCACCCAAAAACTGACATCCTCTAGTTGTAGACTTTCTGTCCAAGTTAGCTCCACCCAGGTCACTATCTTAATATGCAAGTAGGTTGAATGGTGAGTCATGAGGATACCACAGTCCTAATCTGGGTTGAACTTTGAGATATCTGAATATCCTCTTGACTGCTTGAAAATGTGATTGCTTTGGCCTAACTTGAAATCTTGCACACACACAAACAGGGAACATGATATCTGTTCTAGAAGCTGTGAGATACATAAGGGAGCCAATCATGGATCTGTAGTGATGAACATCCAAATCCTCCCCCTCAAGATCTGCAGTTATCTGTTTGTGTGTCTCCATGGGTGTGCTTGCAGGCTTGGAATCTGAGAATCCAAACTTAGTTAAAATGTCCTGCACATACTTGGTTTGGCTTATAAAGATTCCATCTTGTTGCTGCTTAACTTGTAGCCCAAGGAAGAAAGTAAGTTCACCCATAGAACTCATCTTCAATCGCTTATGCATTAATTCTTCAAACTCTCTGCACAATTGATCTTTTGTGCATCCAAAGATGATGTCATCCACATAGATTTGTACTAACATGATGTCCTTCTTCTTCCTTTGAATGAACAGAGTCCTGTCAATGATTCCTCTCTCAAAACCATTTTCCAAGAGATAGGTAAACAAAGTGTCATACCAAGCTCTTGGAGCTTGATGTAGTCCATACAGTGCTTTCTTCAATTTGTATACTCTGTCAGGATATCTGGGATTTTCAAACCCTGGAGGCTGACAGACATATACTCCTTCTTCAATTTTACCATACAGAAAAGCACTTTTCATATCCATTTGGTAGACTTTGAACTTCATGAAAGAGGCATAGGCTAAAAATAACCTAATGGCCTCAATCCTTGCCACTGGTGCAAAAACCTCTTCATAATCAATTCCTTCTTCTTGAGTGTACCCCTGTGCTACCAATCTTGTCTTGTTCTTGATCACTATCCCTCTCTCATCCTTCTTGTTTCTGAATATACATTTTGTCCCTATAGCTCTGTGTCCTTTAGGCAGTTCTACCAAATCCCATACATTTTGCAGTACAAACTGCAGCAGCTCCTCTTGCATTGCTTCTATCCAACTTGGGTCTTTCATTGCATCATGTGCCTTTTTAGGCTCAACCTGAGATAGAAAGCAAGATAGTAAGCCTGATTGTATGTCTTTTAATCCTACCAACTTACTCTGATTCCTTGTGATGATTGGAGAATTGATGTCACCAATCACCAACTGAGGAGGATGATTCTTTTGAGTCCTTGTAGCATTTACATTCTCTTCCTGAAGATTGACTTCAAGATTGGTGTCATTCTTTTCTGGAGTGTTGCCACCAAACACTGAGGAGTTCTCATCATCAGTATCATCTTCTGCCAATGCAGGCATCTCAGGTTCTAGCTGTTCTAAAGTCAAAAGCTGATCCTCCTTTTCACCTCTCTTATCTTCATTCTAAGCCGTTTCAGTGTCCTTTGAATCTGCAACATCTTTCTTCTCTTGAACACAGAGTTCAATAGGATCTGCTGTAGGGATTGGAAATAGTACAAACTCTTGTCTTTTGTCTAGTACTGATTCTGTCCCTGTTCCTGTATTATTCTCATAACTGAAACCCAAATAATTAGTTATTGAATCAATGTCAAAAAACCAATCAGGGCATGTACCAAGTTTATTTGGTGTGCTCTCATTGCATTTGACATTGTCACTTTCCTCAATTATTCTAAAAGAGGTATTAAAAACTCTGTAAGCCTTACTTTGGGATGAGTAACCAACTAGAAATCCATCATCTGCTTTGCTATCAAACTTGCCTAAGTGAGTTTTGGTATTAAGAATTGTGCAAGGACACCCAAAAGGTTTGAAAAATCCAATAAAAGATTTCTTCTTGTTAAAAAGTTCATATGGTGTCTTGCCTTGAGATTTAACTATTAGAACCCTGTTTTGAACATAACAAGCAGTATTAACTGCTTCTGCCCAAAATATAACTGGTAGTTTTGAATCTGCCAACAGGGATCTTGCAGCTTCAATCAGTGTCCTGTTTCTCCTCTCAGCAACTCCATTCTGTTGAGGAGTCCTAGGAGCACTGTATTGTCTCTCAATACCTTTTTCCTCACAAAAGTTGTTTAAGTCATTGTTTTTAAATTCAGTTCCATTATCAAACCTAATGATTTTAACTCTTTGATTTGTTTGGTTTTCAACTCTGAGAATAAAGGATTTGATCAGTCCACTTGTCTCATCCTTTGTCCTCAGAAAATAGACCCAAGTGAATCTAGAGAAATCATCAACAATAACTAAGCAGTAATATTTCTTGCCAATACTCATCACATTTGTAGGACCAAACAGATCCACATGCAATAATTGGAGAGGTGTAGAGATTGTATTTATCTCTTTGGACTTATGAGAAGATTTGTGCCGTGTGCCTTTAAGACGCGCAACACAATGATCATCACATGATAATACCTTTTGTGGTAAACCTCTTACAAGGTTGTTTTTCACAAGATTATTCATTGTTTTAAAGTTCATGTGACACATCCTTTTGTGCCAAATAGATGATTCATCAACAGAAGCTTTTGAAAATAGACAATTAAATGATGAATCATTAGATACATTCTCTAAATCCAAGCAATAAACATTGTTCTTTCTTGGAGTTCTCAGTAGTATCATACTTTCATCAACTACCTTGAACTCTTTAGCAAGGATAATACATTCAGTATCAGTAAACAATATACTATGCTTCTTGTCACAAACCTGTGATACACTTAACAGGTTGTATCTCAATTGCTCAACATAGTAGACATCCTCAAATGTCATCTTACCCATTGATACATTACCTTTCCCACTAATCTTTCCTCCAGATGGATTATCACCAAATGCAACATGTCCTCCATCAATTATTTTAAAGTTTTGTAGGCAGGACTTGTTGCCTGTCATGTGCCTAGAGCAACCACTATCAACATGCCAAATGCTCTTCCCTTTTAGTTGTTGGTTGCCCTGCACATAAAGTATAACAGTTAGTTTTTAGTAGGAACCCAAGCCAAAGTGGTCTTGGGTTTCCCATTCTCATCAACATATTCACAATCAGTTTTGATGAGCTTTTTAGACTGGGGAATCTTATGGCTTGAATACTTTGTCACAATTATGGGTCTGTTAATGGAAGCAGTACTAACTTGATTGGTAGTACTAATTTTGTTAGCAGTACTAACATCATTAGCAGTACTAATTGGATTAGCAGTACTAATTTTGTTAGCAGTACTAACTTTATTAGCAGTACTAATTGGATTAGCAGTACTAACATTGTTAGCAGTAGTATTGCTTGCAGCAGTGTTATTTCTGTCAGCAGTACTATTTGAAATACCAGTACTAACAAATTTATTTATTTTTGGAACCCATATTTGGACAAAGTTAATCCTTGGATTAGTTGGAGTATTTTTCTTAGATTTTGCAAACTTGTTTTGAGCAAGAGCTTTTACAGGTGCTCTTTTTACATTTTCAGCCATATGATTCCTTCTTTGATTCCTATAACCAACAGGATTTTGTATATGTCTTTGAAAATTTATCCTATGGTTCATAGGATTGAAATAACAGTATTTGGCAATATGGTTAAGCTTTCCACAAATAAAACAAGGTTTTGGTCTATTGATTTTACTCATATCAACCCCTTGTTTTTGCCCACTGATTATTCCAGTTTCTTTGATTACCCCTTGTTTTATCATGTTTTTGGGGCTGAGAATGTTTACATGTACAGGGATTCACAACTGTGGTCTGCATATAGTGGATTCCCTGTACCTTACCCTTTTCTCTCTTTGAGATCTCCACCTTTTCACTCTTGATGAATGGTTTACCCCCTCGTTCATTGGTAAGAATATGATTTTCTACAAAAATCTCTTCTGCATTCTTACTCTCATACTTCTCTTCCTCATTCTCTTCTTTAACCACCACACTATCTATAGGATCTACTTCTGTTGCTCCTATAGGTAAGTCCTCTTTATTTTGGTTTTCTAAGAGATCTGAGGAGGGAGGGATGTAATTATTGTTATAAGGTGGCGGTGTTGCATTGTATCCTATACCACTCTTGATCTTATCATGAACTTGAGCTTTAAGCAAAGAGTCCATTGCTTTGGAAGCATAAGAGAACTTCTCAATGTCAAGCTTAGCTTTCTCATACTCACTCTTTATCTTCTCACACTCCTCTTTAGACTTTTCTATTTGAATCTCTAATTGATTTTTCTCCCACTTCCAGTAATTTGTGTCATACATATGCTGAAGTTCATTGGCCTTGTAAGCCTTGATTTGATCTTCAAATTTCTCAACAATCACCTTATACTCTCTTATATCTCTTTCTAAACTTTTAAGGTTGTCACACATGCTTTGGTTATGATCCCTGTACTTTTGTACAGTCTGAAGACAATCTTTGGTGCACAGTTTAGTTTTTACCTCAGTTGGAATATCTGTGCTGCAAGATTCTAAGACTTCTGCCATCAGGGCTTGATTCTGAAGAGCTTATTCTGCTTGATCACTCCAATCAAATCCCATTCCTTCTTGAGAAACAAGAGCTTGAGTGGAGTTTCTGTTGTTTTGGAAGCTTGATGAATGTGCTTGCTGATGGTTACTGCCATGTTGTTGAGGAATTCCTCCTTTGCATTCTCTTGCAAAGTGTCCCATTTTGTGGCACTTGTAGCACTCCACCTTTGACATATCAAACCCAGCACCATCTTCTCTCCTCTGAGAAAAGTTATTCCTGCCAGTTCTCTTTATGAATCTCTTGACCCTCATAGTTAGCATAGCCATCTGCCACTTTATATCCATCTCCTCAAGGTCATCAACATTAATTTGTTCAAGATCATCATTTATTAAACCAGAATTGGCATGACTAGCAAGAAAAGCTTCTAATACAGAGTCATTAGATATATCCTGCTTAGATACATAAGCGGTACTAACTGATTCTGCATTAGCATCAGAAACAGTAGAAGAAGAAGATGATAAGAGAGCAGCATTATGAGTGTATCCAGATGGTCTTTTCTTGGCTTCAACTTCAGCCTCAAACACCCTTAAGTCATTATAAAGATCATCTAGTTCTTTGTCCTCCAACTTGTCATCTTGTCTGAAAGAGACAGTATACATGGTCCATTCATCTCCAAGAGACCTTAAGAACTTTCTGTTTACATCATCTTGATCAATCTTCACTTCAACAGTAGCTAGTTCACCAATCAGCTTGTTAAACCTGCCAAAAGTTTGAGTCATGGACTCATTCTTAGTTGACATGAAGTTTTCATATAGTTGCTTCAAAATAGCCTTCTGATTTCTCTTGGTACTTTTGGTACCAGAGAATCTCTTCTCTAGAGCATTCCAAAGCATTTGTGCATCAATGCAGTTACAGAATTGGTGTTGATACTCATTGGGAATAGCCAAGAGCAGTGTGCTCAAGGCTTTCATCTCTGTCTGCCTTATCTTCCTTTCTCCATCAGTCTTTGGTGGAATTCTTTTTCCATCTGGTCCAATCTTTCCTTCATTAGATGGGTCATTCTCAATGATGTCCCACATAGAGTAATCTGTGAGATGGATGTATTGCTTGATCCTAATCTTCCACATGTCAAATTCATTAGATCTGAGCATTGGAACCTTTGAGACCAGAACACTATCACTTGAACTGTCCATGATGATTGAAGGTTTCTGAGAAAGAATGGTGATTGAAGGTTTCTGAGAATACTGTGCTCTGATACCACTTGTCAGGATCTAATTCTTAACAAGAATAATGAACTCAGAAATAATATTAAAGGAGTTTGCGGAATAACACTTCAATATTCAGAATATCAATGAAACAGTCAATATGAATCACAACTTGTAAACTATATTGAAAGATTAAAGCTACAAGTTTTCAAACAAAACCTCAATATTGATGAACAGACTCACCAATAGGAATTCTACTTCTCTAGAATTAGGATTATAAACCTTGAGGTTAATTCTCTCTATCAAAACAAAAACTCAAAAAAATTACTTACTTAACTATTCTGATTAAGTCTATACATATACGGAAAATAAAAGATAATTACAAAATATAAAAGATCTTCAGTATAATCTTCCATAGTTATCTCCAAGCTTTCCATGAATATCTTCAATCAATATAGCTGTCTTCATTGCCATACGAAGTCTTTATCTCATAAGCAGTACTAACCATGTTCAGAAGCATTAACCATGTTCAGCAATATTGATTAAGTTGGCAGTAGTAACCTTTAGCAGAACTAACTACTAGCAGTACTAACTATGCTCAGCAGTAGTAACTTCATCAAGCAGTATTAATCTTGTTTAGCAGTATTAATCTGTCTCAGAAGTACTAACCACGTTGTGCTAGCAGCATTAACCATACTTGTGCAAATTCTGAATTCCCAACAAGAAAAATGTTATAAAATTGGATAAATCAAAACTTCAAACTAAAATTTATGAATTACAAAAAGAGATAGTTATATTAAAGGATAAGAATCTTGATCTGACACTTCAATATGATATTGTTTTGAAAGACAGGACTGACGCTTACACTAAAATTAAGGAACTGGAAGATCTCAACTTCAAAAGAGGTCAAACAGAACAAATACTTAAGATTTTGACCAATAATCAAAAGTACACCAGATTTTACAAGGCAAAACCTGCTTTGGGTTTATCAGATGTCGATGTTTTGAAAAAGGCACCCGAAAATCTTTACAATTTTAAAAAGTCGGGTGATGAACCTATTATTTTGATACCCCACATTCTGGAAGCTTTTGTTAAACCAGAGACTTCTTTATATGAATCTCCTAAGATGAAAAAGGAAGAATCAGTGGAAGTCAAGCCAAATATTAAAACTGACTCAGAAACTCAGGGTTTTAATTCAGTTAAATTTTCATATGATGAATTAAAATTTTCTTACGAAAGTAAAAAGAATTCATTTGTCGAATATGAAAATATTTTTTCAACAAAACCTGAGTCTTCTAAATCCAGTTCAAATTCTGACTCAACTGAAACTATTCTAACATGTTCCATCAAAGAAGATAAGAATGAAGAAGTAATCTCACACAAGTCTGTTTCTGTAAATTCTTCCAAATTTACTGACCTCGAGTATCAAGAAGCTTTGAACAAAATTGATGAGTTGGAAAGGCAGATTTCACATCTCAACAATTTAATTGTTGAATTGGAAGAAGCCAATAGAAATTTTGGAATTGAACTAGACTCAAGTTTTATTCAAAATGAATCTTTGCAAAACGAGATCAGGAGTCTAGAATCCAAAAATTTTAAACTCTCAAAAGGCAAAGAAGCTTGCATTGATGTAGATGATTCAATTCCTATTAATCAAAGTGTTGAACTTAAGTCCAAGTCTATTAATGAAAAAGGTGAATATTCAAATTCCTCATCCATTAATGTTTCTAAATCTGATTGTGTTTCAGATGAAAAATTGAAGAAAGAAAGTTTGAAGAAGGAAAAGAAGACTGCAGTTGATAAGATAGTGGATGATTTTGATAGTTGTGAATGTAATAGGGTAAACAATGCTTGTAATGATGTTTGTCAACAAAGTTTTAATAAAACAAAAACCGTTTCTCGAAAAGAGTTGTTGACACAAGCTGCTACTAGGTTGCAATGTTCATATTGTCTTAAAATTTCATTTTCTTTGAAACTTAAGTCTTCAAAGAAAAAGAAAAATATCCAGTTTAAGAACAAGAAATCTTCTGATCATTCTAAAGTCAATAAAGCTGAAATTTATTTTGTTAAGAAGCAAAACAGTGATTTTCATGTAAAAAAAATAACTGATGTAAAGTTTGTGTAGAAGTGGGTTCCCAAATCTGAACTTCAAACACAAACATTATCAAAAGGACCCATATTTGAGTGGAGAATTAAAGGGTCATCAGCTAATTTGAAAACTGTTAAGGATACTAACAAGAAAGAACCCATATTTATATGGGTACCTAAATCTAAGTGATTGTTGCTTACAGGCGTGTCATGTGTGGATCATTGACTCTGGAGCTTCAAGACACATGACAGCACACAAGCACCTGTTGTTCGACTATGTAGATCATTATGCAGGTTCAACTAATTTTGGGAATGGAATGAAAGGATACGTAGAGGTTACGGCAAAATCAGGAACCGCATGATTTCAATCTCTAAAGTATTGTACGTGGAGGGTTTGGCTTACAATCTGTTCTCAATCAGTCAGTTTGCAGAGAAAAAAATGCAAGATTGAATTTGATGCTGAGTATTGTTATATTAAAGATCAAAGCGGAGCTGAGCTAATCAAAGCTGAGAAAATGGGGTTGTGTGTCCCACAATACTATATCAAGTTCTATATCAATGACACAATAAGATTACCAACCTGTATTGATTATAACAAATGGTTACAAGGTTGATCGATTAAAGCTTTGATTGTGTTCTCTGAGTTTTTCTCTCTAATACTCCTTTTTGTGTGTGTTTGTATGTGTTCTTTATAATCTGATCTGATATATGAGAGATATCAGAGATATTATCTCAAGTGTGCCTAACACACTACCTAAACAACTTGCAACAACAAGTTGCAAAATTAAAAAATAAAACTAATATCTAAAACTAAACTAATATCTAACTATTAACTAACTAAATAACTAAGTTAGATATTAACATAACTATTACAATAACAAACAATTACATTGACATTTATTGCAAACGACATAGACTTTAATATCGAGAGTCGACGTTTCGGCTTTAGCTTCAGATTGCGATCTTCAGATTGGATGATCTTGAATCCAATGAGACTGTGGTCTAACAACCTCCCCCTTTGGATCAAGATCATTACGAAAATGATTTTATCAATTCAGTCTTCTTGTTCAACTCAGAAGATGCAGTCTCTTTCTCTAGCTCTTAAATCAGCATGTCTTCAGAATACTTGCTTTTGAGGATTTCAATCTTGGACGTGATTCTTGAAACATGTGATCTTTGTCATTTCTTGTGTAGTCATTCTCCCCCTTTTTGATGATAAGTGTAACGACTTCATCAAAACTTTTTGTAAGAAATGTCAAACACTTGGAGCCACTGATCCATCAATTCAAAAGATATTCATCCAGATCTTTGCAAATCCAGACAAAATAGTCGTGTAACACCTGAATCAACTAATGAATCAATTAACATGCCTGTCAGTAACACTAAGTCACTGTGTGTAACAAGTACACATTAGAAAGGAGCTGTTTGATGTTGACTCCCCCAGGGCTTCCATTTAATCATCGAAACACCACAATGGTTATTTCTATAAACGTTATGACAAAGAAACAAATTCCTTGTGTGTTCGTGCTTGTGATAGAAAGAATTAATCACTGATGATTGCTTATAAGGCTCAATATTGTGTAAACCACTGAGACAACAGTAAGTTAAACACAGACTCAATGTGCATGATTGAAGTGCGAAGGTGGGGCAGACTTCCTTCTTTTCAATATCCAGATTTTCCAAATGAAAATTAGATAGCAAATGTGTTGCATCCCCTTAGAAAATGTGAAACACTTTCTTGTTGAGATAGAAAATGAGTAGATAGTGAGGTTTGATCAAGAGTTGGAATGGGCTAGTTGCCTGTTTCAATAATGTTCACCAAAGAATTGTGAAACACTTGTAATGTGGCTGCCCGGCTCAGAAAAAGTTGGTGCAGAGTTGTGATATTCTTTTAACTCTATTCTCACACGCTCTTTCTTTTAAACATTTTGCTTTCTATAATCACGCTCATTTCTTTTTGACTTCTCACACTCAATCACTAAGGATGAACTTCTTGGGTAGAAATCACTAGTTAAGGTGATTCCATTGAAGTTGTGTTAATTCCTAGCACAATGATTCTTTGTTTTCCTATGATGCACGTGATGCTCAGAATGGTTTAACTATTTCAGTTAAAGCACAATTTAGATTATGAAAACATTTAAAATACACTCCCAAAATATAAAATCTGTTGAAAAATCGGGAAGTGGTTTGAACATTTAAAAACAATATTTTCCAATGATTGAAAGTTGTCCTTCTTTCAACCATATATGAGATGAAGATTCAGAATTATACCTTTACGTACGATATTCCATCTTATGAAGCTAAGATTTAAGTCATAAACATATGAACTTGTAAGCTTCTCTCAAAAATTCTGCAAAAGTCTTATGTCAAGGTCAAAGTAAAATTTATTCACTTAAATTGAAAAGACAAAAAGCAGTAAAACTTTTAAAGTACGAGTTCTGATCAGAAATAATCAGAAGTCATATCCGTACTCCCCTTTTATCTTGAAGAGCTCCCCCTAAATTCTTGCATTACAAAAAAAATTGGCATTAAAAGGTAAATGCAAAATTTTATGAGCTCCCCCTCGAAGTAATATTGACCACTTGTCAATTTCTTCTCATTCTCCCCCTTGGATTATGAATAAACTATAGAAGTGCAGATATCAATCAGAGTTAAGAATGAAGAAATGATGAAAAATTATACAATTTAGAAAACTTTTATAGGTAAGTACTGATTAGATTTTAAGATTTAGCATACCAAGCTTAGAGACAAGAAAATTGAACCTCTTTTCGTCTAAGGGTTTGGTGAACAAATCGGCAAGTTGATAATCAGTTTTTACAAAGAAAAGTTCAATTGTTCCTTTTTCAACATGATCTTTAATAAAATGATACATGACGTCTATGTACTTGGTTTTGGTGTGTTGAACAGGATTCGCTGATATTGCGATGGCTCTCTTGGAGTCACAGTATATCAGGATCTTGTTGAACTGGAAACCGTAGTCGCGCAATTGAGTTCTCGTCCATAAGATCTGAGAACAGCAGCTAGGAGTAGCTACATATTCTGCTTCGGCCGTGGAGGTTGAAACACAAAGTTGCTTCTTCGATGCCCAACTTACTAGCTTGTCACCGAGGAACTGTACATGTCCCGACGTACTCTTCCTGTCTAACATACAACCTGCATGATCTGCATCTGTGTAGGCTGTTAGTTCAAAACTAGTATTTTTAGGATACCACAGACTAAGATCTGCAGTGCCCTTTAGATACCTAAATATGCGCTTCACAACAGACATATAGATTTCTTTAGGATTGGCCTGATATCGTGCACATAAGCATGTTGATAACATTATATCTGGCCTACTAGAAGTAAGATACATTAAAGAACCTATCATTCCTCGATAAGTCCTAACATCAACAGCCTTTCCCGAAGGATCGGTGCCAATCTTAGTACCTGGTGCCATTGGGGTACCAATCGGTTTTGAATTTTTCATTTGGAACTTCAGAAGAATATCCCTAATGTATTTTATTTGATTGATAAAAATACTCGATGAAAATTGTTTTACTTGTAAACCTAGAAAGAAATTCATCTGTCCCATCAAGTTCATCTAAAATCTAGACACCATAAGGTTTGCAAAATTCTTACAGTACTTTGGATTTGTAGAACCAAAGATAATATCATATACATAGATTTGAATTAAAATGATATCGCCTTTTTCCTTTTTGATAAACAAAGTGGTATCCACCATTCCTTTTGAAAACCCAGACTTGACTAGAAAAGTGGAAAGGACATCATACCAGGCTCGAGGTGCTTGTTTCAGACCGTTGAGTGCTTTGTCGAGAATGTAAACATGATTCGGCTTCTCTTGATTGACAAAACCTTCTGGATGAGAGACGTAGACTTCCTCCTTCAGAATTCCATTCAGGAATGTTGTCTTCACGTCCATTTGAAAGACCGTAAAGTTCTTATGGGCTGCGTAGGCTAGAAACATTCTGATTGCCTCTAATCGCACCACAAGAGCATATGTCTCATCGTAGTCGATTCCTTCCTCTTGTCTGTATCCTTTGGCTACTAGTCTTGCCTTGTTTCGGATAACGGTACCATCTTCGTCTTTCTTTATCTTGAAAACCCACTTCGTACCTATAATTGTTTTACCTTTAGGCTTTGGTACGAGTCTCCAGACTTGAAGTGCATCGAATTGATTCAGCTCTTCTTGCATTGAGATCACCCATTCTGGATCATCAAGTGCCTCTGATACATGTTTTGGCTTGAAATTGCTCAGAAAGGAGTCATGCATGCACATGTTCATTGATGTTGACCTAGTTTGCACCGGTTTTGATAGATCGCCAATAATCTGGCTTAGCGGGTGCTCTTTGGTCCATTTATGTTCATGAGGCAGTGGATTAGATGATTGTATGTCGGTTGTATCATCTACAAATCCATTTGTACCTTCTTCTGTTTGTTCAGGAGGAATTATGATTGCAGTTGAAGTGATAGGTTCAGAAGGCTCAGCAGGTACAACTTGTTCTGGCTGTAGATTGATCTGAATAGTATCCCCTACTGTTTCAGCTACTTCTGTCTCTTTATCATTTGTCACTTCTTCAACTGTTGGAGTCGACATTTGAATTGGAATCTCTTGTTGAATCGGGGCGTTGGATTCAATAGGAACATCTGAACTGGTTGGATGAGTAGTCGTTAAGTCTTCCATCCTGTCAACCACAACAGATTTCTTTACATTAGATCCAAGAAATTCATCATAAAACAATTCAAATAATAAATCTAAATCAGATAAATGGTTAGTAGAAGTTGATGCTTCATCTGATTTATTCTGTTGAGACGGAAGTTCTGGACTGAGTTGCCCAGAAGCTAGTACTCCGGTTATAACGGGTTCTAAACGTTGTTGTTCGGAAGCCATTTCTTCATCAAACATGACGTTGATGCTTTCAATCACCGTCTTTGACTTCTTCAGATAAACACGGAATGCAGTTGATGTCAAGGAATAACCAATGAAGATCCCATCATCCGCTTAACACTGAACTTATTTAGACTCTCCTTATCATTTAGAACGAAACACTTACACCCCAATATATGGAAATATTTGATTGTCGGTGTTCGGTTGTTGATTAAAACATAAGGAGTCTTCTAGAATCTTCGATGTACCATGGAGCGATTCTGTGTGTAGCACGCGGTCGAAACAGCTTCTGCCCACAAAAATAGAGGTAAGTCTGAATGACTTAGCATAGTACGAGCAGCCTCGACTAGCGTTCGATTTCTTCTTTCGACCACTCCATTTTGTTGAGGCGTACGAGCAGCAGAGTATTGATGTGAAATCCCGACAGATTCGAGATATTCTTCAACTTTATTGTTCTTGAACTCTGTACCGTTGTCTGTTCGTAGAAACTTGACCGGTTTCTGTAGATTCACCTGGGTCGTCTTTAGGAATGTGATGAGGACATCTGGTGTCTCATCTTTTGAACGTAGAAACTTGACCCATGTGTATCGCGAGTAATCGTCCACGATCACGAGTATGCACTTCTTTCCGCCTAGACTCTGAGTTCGCATCAGACCGCATAAGTCCATATGCAATAACTCTAACGGAGCGCTTGTACTTGGTTCAGGCTTTGGTTTATGAGGTGCCCTCTTCATGTTTCTCTTTTCACAAGTTGCACAAAGATGTTCTCTTTCATATTTGAGCTCTGGAAATCCTTCGACGAGCTTTCCACTGACCAGATTGTTGATGTACCTGAAGTTGAGGTGAGAGAGCCTTCGATGCCATAACAAACTTTGTTGCATCAAGGCTTTTGTTAGTAGACAAACTTGCTTGTCAGTATGGACATTTGATAAATTGATTGTGTAGAGGTCTGATTCTCGAGTACCGACCAAGAGTTCTTTGCCTTCTTCATTGCGAACTGAACATCTTTTGGCTTTGAAGTTGACCTCTAAGTCTTTGTCACAGAACTGGCCTATGCTGAACAAGTTGTGTCGTAAGCCTTCTAGATAGCTCACCTTCTTGATCGTGACATTGTCATGTTGTACATCACCGTATCCCATGATTGGAGAAAACTGGTCGTTGCCGAATCTGACTATTCCGCAATATTTGTCTTTAAAATTGGACAGTATCTCTTTTTGCCCTGTCATGTGCTTGGAACATCCGTTGTCCAAGAACCATGTATGACTAGTCTGCATAAGAGAAATTACAAATTTAGATTTTCATACGACAACATTAGAATTTTCACTTTGATTATCGAAGTGCGGGTCTTGAACTGATTTGTTCAAAAAGCCTATTTTGACTTTGATGTTCGGGTTTTGAACTGCATTATCCAAAAACCTATTTTGACATAGAAGAATGAGTCCTGATCTGTACATAATCAGAAGTCGATTTCTCTTCAAGCTTTGTGTGCCTGCAACACAGATTTAGCCTTAGGTACCCACTAGAATTTGGGTCCTGCTGTGTTAGCACAAGATTTTGGTACCCATTTCAAATTGGGTCCTCTTTTCTTTTGAAATGTATGTGAAGAATTAGTATGAGATGAATGCACATGGTAATTTCCAAACCAATCCTCAGAATCTTGACAAGAGATAGAAACATGTTTATCATAAATATAAGACTTTCTAGCAGATAAAGATAACTGAAATAATTGCTTCATTGTATATTGTTTACGAGAAACAACAAGTTTTGAGTTCAAAACAACAATATCAGCAATTAGGACATCTTTACAAAGTGAAGTCTTATTACAATTAACACTACTAAACGATAAAACGGTCTTGTCAAGCTTTCGTTTGGGTTGCCATTGAGAATTTACTTCTGGCCTTTGCTTGCTCAGATATGAAACATGTGAAACTGGTGAGTTAGACCTTTGAGCAACAAGCGATTGCTTCGTCTTAGATTTACCAGTAGTGTTCGGTTTCTGTGAATGCTGAGATATTTTCTTACCTTTAGCATGTTTAGCTTTCAAAGAGACTGAGTTATCAACTTTCGTTGATTTTGCACTATTAACAGGCATACTGGTTTTGTTCAAATATTTCTTAAAAAAAGATGAATGGTTAGGAAGTTTTGCATTAAAATCAAATTGTTCAGAACAATCATCTAAACCATCGTTAGAGTTCAGAAAATCAAGCTCTTTATTAGCTAGACCAGACATGTCCTCAGAGTTTGAAGCTTTAGAAATGACAGAATTTGAAAACACAGTTGAAAAAACTTTTTGCTCAATATTCATCAAAAGTCTTTAATCTGATAAAGAATTCTCGAGTTCAGAAATTTTACTTTCTAAAACGAGAGAAGGGACATATAGTTTACCTAGAATAGGCTTCGCCTCCATTTCCTTTTCAGTATAACTTTGAAAGAAATCACTTGAAAGAGTTTTCTTCTTTTGATATATTGGATTTTCATCATAACTATTATTCAATTTCGCATTATAAAATGGAAGATGAACTTTAGATGATTTCAAACTTTTTTCAGTTTCGTTGGCTTCATCCTTTTCAGATAGTTTAGTCCAGAAAGTTTTAAACTCAGGAATTCGGCGAGCTAATTGCATAGAAAGATGATCATAAAGTCCTGGCATTTCAGACATCCCTTTTTGTACACAGTGAGGATTCTTATAACCGATTCCACATCTCTCTATTTCCTCTTTGGGTTTATTCAGATGAATAGTCTATTCAGTTTGACCCATTTTATATAACTTTCCTTCTAAACTTTTTAACTTTCCAAGTAAAGAAAAGTTTTCTTTGATACATGAAGAATGCAATTCTTTAAGCTCATATAAATCAATCCCACTTTTTAGCAGTTGAGACTTGAGTTTAGAATTCTCTTTTAGAATTGTCTTTACCTTTGCATTGGTGTCATTATCTTTATGTAAAACCTCAACCAATACTTTCTTCTCAGCAATTTCATTGCTAAGTTTTTGTATCAGTTGGTTTTTGTCAGTATTAACACCATTTTCTTGCTTAAGATTAGATTCTAACTCTTTTTGTTTTAAACTCATGGCATGCATTTTATTCATGAAATCTGAATCTGATAAATTACATACCTCCTCGTCTTCACTATCTGAATCAGCTTCAGCATCTGATTCTATCTGTCCCATCAAACACATGTTGACGGCTTCATCTTTCTCTTCGTCCTCTTCTTCATCATCTGAATGATCAAGCCAGTATTCATCTTCAGCCATCAGTGTGTTACCAGCCTCCTGTTGCTTTGCAAGAAGCATCTTGTTTTTGTAATAATCGGAGTTTCTGACTTTTGGCCTTCGGCAGTCTCTGGCATAGTGACCTGTTTTACCACAGTTGTAGCACGTTGGTGGTTCTGTCTGACTGGATCCTTCAACTTTGAACTTTCTTTCTTCTAGTTTCCTCTCCTCTAATCTCTTCCCTTCAGACTGATATCTTCTCTCCTCAGGTTTCCTTTCCTCTATCCTTTTCCCTTCAATTCTCTTTCCTTCATACCTACTTCCTTCAACCCTTTCCTTGTGGATGTAGTTGTTCGGACCAGAAGAATATCTCTGACTGTTTGAACTTGGCTTTGTGTAGAACTTTTTCTGAAAAGCATTTGACAGCAGAATCATTGCTTGTTTCAGTTGTTCATTTTCCTCCATGTCAGAGTTTGCATAACCTTCATCTTCTTCTGATTCATACACAATCGTCTTGTTCTTCTTCTTCCTTACTACAAGAGCGACTGTGTCGTCAACTATCTTTCCTTTCTGTCTCTTTTCTTCTAGAATTTCATCCACATCTTCTTCATTTTGTCTAAGGGTTTCATACACCTCATGAAGTGGAATCTCATTCAGATCTTTGATCTGCTTCATCTGCCTAGCAAATCTTTTCCATTCCGGTTGAAGAATACTCAGGAATTTGACGTTCAGCTCAATTTGAGATTTGTGGACTTTGTTCTTGCTAAGTTCGTTCAGCAAAGTCACAAACCTGTCATAGGTTTCTTCTAAAGTTTCTCCCACCCTGCCTCTAAATTCTTCATAATTATTTAGGCAGTTGGAGATTTTCAGCTGATTCCCAACCTTCGAACCCAGCATCATCTTTTCAAGATGATCCCACATTTCTTTGCCGGAGGCTTTATAGCTGTCAATCTTTACATAGATTTCCTTTGGAATTCCTTGTAGAATGTATGACTTAGCTAATCTATCGCCTTTAGCTCTTCTGAGGTTATCCTCTCCTACCTCATGAAACTTAAGTTCAACTTCAGTCGGCACATTTCCAACCAAGCGAGTCGTCGTGACTGGTTTCATAACCCCTTCTTCTATAGATTTCCTGATGAATTCACCCAGCTCATGTCTGTCAACAAAGTTCAGGAACCTATCTTTCCACTTTTCGTATTCTCCTTTAAAGAGAACTAGACCTTGGTGTCAATTCCTATTGCAAGCGCTTCTCTGGATGTCATTTAGAAGAAAATTCTAAGTCTAGATTGGAGCAAAGAGGTTTGCGTTTCAAGGTTTGCGTGCACAAATTGAGGTTTGAATGTCAAGCACAGTGCGCAAAGTGAGGTTTGCGTTTCACGTGGGATGCGCAAAGTAAGGTTTGCGGTTCTAACCGGAAGCACAAACTTGACTTGGCTTTTCGTGAAGAGTGTGATCAAGTGAACCGAGGTTTGCGTGTTGAGAGAGTTGCGAAAACCGAGCTTTGCGTATTAGGAGGGTTGCGCAAAGTTGGGTTTGCGTTTCAGGTTGGACGCGCAAAGTTGGGTTTGCGTTTCAGGTTGGACGCGCAAAGTTGGGTTTGCGTGTTGCTTGAGATGCGCAAAGTTTGGGCTTTGCGTTACACATGGGGTGCGCAAAGTGAACTTTGCGTATGATGTTGGATGCGCAAAGTTGTACTTTGCGTATGTTCGTCTTTTGGTTTGCGCTAGTTCGTCCTGTACTTCGAAAATTGTCTAAAAACTTGTTCCTGAAACGATTAGCAATACCAAACTCTACCCTTATGTCTAGAAACACTTCTAGAACTGAATGTGAGCACTCAATCTTAATAAAACATACTTTTTGAAGAAAAATTTGATCGTACAGTACCTTTTTTTTTACTCGACTGTTTTCTAACTTAAATCACAAAATGGAACTCGATTAAAGCTTAAAAGTGAAATCAAAAAACAACAACTCGATCTAGCATGCTAATCGATCACAACCTGATCGATTTTAACACCTAAAACACTTTAACACTCGAAGTCACTTTTTTAAATAGAACACAGAGTCGTTTTCTTAAAAAAAACTTGATTTTGATCTTAATCAGGCTCTGATACCAACTGTGGGTCCAACAATACTATATCATGTTCTATATCAACGACACAATAAGACTACCAACCTGTATTGATTATAACAAATGGTTACAAGGTTGATCGATTAAAGCTTTGATTGTGTTCTCTGAGTTTTTCTCTCTAATACACCTTTTTGTGTGTGTCTGTATGTGTTCTTTATAATCTGATCTGATCTATGAGAGATATCAGAGATATTATCTCAAGTGTGCCTAACACACTACCTAAAAAACTTGCAACAACAAGTTGCAATATTAAACAATAAAACTAATATCTAAAACTAAACTAAGATCTAACTATTAACTAACTAACTAACTAAATAAGTTAGATATTAACTTAACTATTACAATAACAAACAATTACATTGACATTTATTGCAAACGACATAGACTTTAATATCGAGAGTCCACGTTTCGGCTTTAGCTTCAGATGCGATCTTCAGATTGGATGATCTTGAATCCAATGAGACTGTGGTCTAACAGGGGTTATTATATGGTGTTCACTTTCCAACACTTAAAGCATCAAAGCCAGTATGTCTTATTTCTAAGACATCTACAGAAGAAAGTTGGTTGTGGCATCGACGTCTTTCTCATCAGCACTTCCGAGATCTGAATAAGCTTAGGACAAAACATCTTGTTACGGGACTTCAAGATCTAAAGATTGAACAAGATTCTCTCAGTTCTGCGTGCGAAAAAGGCAAAATGAAGAGAAGTTCACACATGCTCAAAAATGAAGAGAAGTTCACACAAGCAACAAATGTTTGGAGCTTATTCATATGGATCTGTGCGGACCGATGAGAACTCTATCCATTAATGGCAAGAAGTACATTATGGTGATGGTGGATGAATACTCCAGATACACATGGTTAGAGTTCTTACGAAAGAAATCTGAGGCTCCTAATCTGATAATAATCAAATTCAGAAGTGACAACGGTACCGAGTTCAAGAATGCAAAGCCCGGTACAACAATTGAGAAGTGACAACGGTACCGAGTTCAAGAATGCAACTCTTCAATCATTTCTTGACTCCGTTGGAATTTCGCACAATTTTTCTGCGGCGATGACACCTCAACAGAATGGGGTAGTCGAAAGGAATAACAGAACATTGGTAGAAGGTGCACAGACAATGCTTGCATATTCAGAACTACCTTTATTTCTTTGGGCTGAAGCAGTAGCCACTGCCTGCTACACAAAACATGACCTTAATAAATAAGCGTTTTAATAAAACTTCTTATGAAATTATTAATGGTCGTAAACCTACGGTTATATTTTTTCGTGTATTTGGCTGCTGGTGCTACGTGCTAAACGATCAAGAGAATCTGTCCAAATTCCAACCTAAAGCTAATGAAGGAATATTCATTGGATATTCTCTTCAATCAAAAGCGTACAGAGTGTATAACATGCGGACGAAGACTGTGATTGAAAGTGCAAATGTGACCTTTGATGAACTGAAGACAAGGACTTTTGAACAAAGCAGTTCAGAACTCGGAACTAAAGACAAAGGTTCGACATCAACAAGTGTAGAACCTGATCGTCAAAAGAATAAGAATTTTGAACCTAACACCGAATCTGATCTTGATTTGTTATTTCTTGATGCATTTAATGATTTATCTAATGAAAATAACATTCAAGAAATTTAATCAATAGGACTCACATCCTACTAGTGTAGACATATCAGGACCTTCTGGAGCAATTGGTGAAGCTTCTACAAGTCAAACTCAAGAGGTTATTGAATAAGCTGATCTAGATAGTACAACTGAAATAGTATCACCACTGAATGAACCAGGATCTACATTAGCTGTATCTGGAGAAAATCAGTCTAAACCTAAAACAAATGAAGCTGATCAATCACCAAGTGCATAAAGTCCAACTGCATCAGAAACTGATCTACCTGCTATCCAGGATGAATTTGATACTTCAAATGATCAGAATGAGAGAGATGTGTTGCCAAACACACATAGATGGACAAAGAGTCACCCCCCAGAAAACATAATTGGAGATCCAAAAGCTAAGTTGTCTACAAGATCTGCGATTGCATCTGCATCTGCCAACTTTTGTATGTTCTCAAACTTTCTAAGCAACATGGAACCTAAAAAGCCGTCTGAGGCACTTCAAGATCCAGATTGGATTAATGCGATGCAAGATGAGCTGAATGAATTTAAGAGGAATGAAGTATGGCGGTTAAAACCCATACTCAAGGACAAAACCATAGTCGGTACTAAATGGGCATTTCGGAACAAGAAATACGAAGCGGGTATAATTGTACGAAACAAAGCACGGTTCGTGGCGAAAGGTTACAATTAGCAAGAAAGAATTGATTATGATGAAACCTACGCACCCGTAGCAAGGATCGAGGCTATAAGAACTTTTCTTGCGTACATTGCACATAAAAATATAAAGGTATACCAGATGGATGTCAAATCGGCATTCCTCAATGGTATTCTACACGAAGAAGTGTACGTAAGTCAACCTGAAGGCTTCATAGATCCAAAGTTTCCAAACCATGTGTACGTGTTGGATAAAGCACTCTACGGACTGAAACAAGCTCCACGTGCATGGTATGAAACGTTGTCAATTTACCTGACTAAGTCTGGTTTTCGAAAAGGTATAATCGACACCACTTTATTTATTAAGAAGAAAGGTGAGGACTTGATTCTTGTACAAATATATGTAGACAACATTATATTTAGCTCTACGAATTCTGAACTTTATGATGAATTTCAAAACATCATGAAGAACAGGTTTCAGAGGTCAAACAATTTTTTCTTAGGCTTTCAAGTCAAACAAACCCCTCAAGGGGTTTTTATTAATCAAGCTAAATATAAAAGAGACATGTTGAAGAAATTTGACATGAACTCTTCATCAACCATGAAGACTCCTATGCAATCTGGTAGTCTGTTGGACGCTGATATCTCCGAAAAATTAGTTGATCAACAGACATACAGAAGCATCATAGCTTCTCTTCTATATCTGTGGACTCATGTACAGTGAGTACCAAAATTTTATTCTATTTTGCAGTTTAACAGGTTCTTGTTGTGCATAGAAAGATAAAATCTTGGACTTTGACTTCTGATCAAGTCAGATCAGGACTCGTACTTCAGTATGTTGAGCAGATTGAATATATCAAGGCGGAGAAAACATACATGCACACTTCAAGGGGGAGCAAACTTGGACAGTCTGTAAGTGGGTGTGTGAGTCTGTGTTTGAAAAAGTTTTTGAAATAAGAAAGTATTTTTTTCAGAGAAAAAGTTACATTTTTGGGCTTAAAAGTGTTTTTAATAAACTTTCCATCCATTTTTGGAAAGTGGAACAAAATATTTTTTGAAAGTTTACATTTTTAGAAATTTCACAAAAGTTTTCTAAGTATAGAACGCGCATAGTGTTATGCGAGTTTCTACTACGCGCACACCATTGCTTGCGCAAAGTGTAGAACGCGCACACAGTGTCGTGCGAGTTCTCACTTCGCGCATAGCAAAGGTTGCGCGAAGTACAAAACACGCACAACATAGCTTGCGAGTTTCCACTTCTCGCACATCAAAGAGTGCGAGTTGTTACTATTCACATCACTTCACGCATGTAATGTCTTACGAGTTTCTACTTCACGCACGATACTGCTTGCGAGTTCCTACTGTTCATCATACTTCGTGCACATCGCTTCATGCGCGAAGTGGACACACATACTTGCCTTCTTTGTGCGGCAAGTGACATCTTCTTCAGTCTGCGCGAAGTGGGTCACCAAATCCATTCTTGCCACGTGTATGCGAGTTTCTCTGAGTATATATCTACGAGTTTTCTCATTATCGGCCCACTTCTCTTAGAAAATCTTGCGAGTTCAAACACTTAGAATTTTTTTTTCTCAACCTTGCTCTGCGACCTTTCGATTTCAGATTCTTATTTCATTGATTCAGTGTAGGTGTTTGTTTCTTATTGATTGTCTTTTTCATTAATTCAGTGCAGATGTTTTTTTTCTCAACCTTGCTCTGCGACCTTTCAATTTCATATTCTTATTTCATTGATTCAGTGTAGGTGTTTGTTTCTTATTGATTGTCTTTTATTCGAATCTGTTATTTGTAATGTTCTTTCATATTTGCAGGTTTTGATTCTTTCATTTTCTAGGGTTTTAAGTTTAATTTCTTTTTGTGTGTCAGTTCATTTTCTGGCCGAACTTCTTGATTTTTTGATTTTGGATTCAAAATTGTTTTGTATGTATGTTGTTCGAACCATATTGCATATGGGTTTGCTATTTCGATTGTTCTTGTGCAGGGATACCTTAACTTGGATTGTTATAGGACTCGACATATTGAACTTGAACTCTGTTGAATTGATTTAATCTTTAAAAAGATGGAATTTTGGACTCTATTGAAATCTGAAAATAAACCCTAATCGAATTCTGAACTTAAAATTTAAAATTCTTGGGTTTTTTAAAAAGTTCAAAATTTCAAATTTGTCAACTGAACAGGATTTTGAGTGTTCTTGTCTTCGAATACAAATTCTTACGTGTTCTTAACATGAACACTAGGTTATGCGATTTCCTAAACTTATGGATAAGTGTTCTGCGAGTTCTTGTAATCATTTCAGTACCTTGCGAGTTTTTGGTCTAATTTTAGTACTTTGCGAGTTCTTGGTCCAATTTCAATGTCATGCGAGTTTTAAGTCCTCTCAGTGTTATGAGAATTCTGTACTTAGTAAATTTTCTAAGTTTTCAAAAAAAAAAATCAAAATCTTTCAGATGCTTATGAGTTCATACACTACTTCTACATTTTTGAGAACAAAATCAAAACTTCAAGTGTTTTGGTCTGTGTTAGTAACTTTTTTTATTTCTGTAATTTTTTGTTCAGTTGCATTTTGTTTCATGCAACTAACCGTGCTTATTTTGTGTGCTCCAAAGTACAATCTTTTTGTACTTGATATTTTGTGTATCAAAATGTTTTTCTGAAACAAGTTTTAGAGCTTATAGCTAACATATTGGATTCTATCCAATACTTTCTATCTTTTTCAGGTAATCAATGGTAGAAGATCAATCTCATGATCCAATTGTCCATATGGATGAAAATGATCCAAAAATGTCAAAAGAGACTCCTATGCCATCTTCCCGATCTCATACACAGTCAGCTGTCGGTGAAGATCCTGATCTTGCACTGATCCATCTATCTGAGTATTTGTTGCTCTACCCAAACAATCACCATGTAGATTTTGACAGCCTAAATGTCAAGTCACTGGTTATTGATATATTGAAAGGTCATCCGATAAGCAAGACCCTAACAGACATATCAGCAATTCCAGTGCTATACTTGCAACAGGCCTGGAAGACAATACAGTATGTGGTGCAGAGTGACAAGATCAAATTCTTCCAACTCAGGATTACTTCACTTCAATCCTGACATATCAAAGACTTAGACTGATTCTTGACTTACCTGAGGCAGACTCAAGAGAGGGCAGAACTACATTTGACACATACCCTGTTGACTCAACAGTTTTTGAAGGCATCCGCGCCTGAGGGTATGTGGGTTCACTAACAAAGATCAGCGAATTCAAAAAGACTAAATCTTCCACCATTTTACTATCAGATGTTCTCCATTATCAACCGCTGTCTGACCTCAAGGAATTTTGGCCTTTACAACACCAATATGCACACTTTGCGGCTCTTTCATGCAATTGTGTATGATCTGCACGTCGATTATTCAGTGGCATTTTGGACGGAGCTATATGAAAAGGTCATCAGTAAGTGAACTTCAAAGAAACCAATCTATGTGCCTTATCAAAGGTTTCTTCAACTGATTGTTCGAAGTATGATCCGATCTAAGAGAGACATTCCAAAAAGGCTTCTTCATGAACTTGCTCCTGAGTGTGAAATGAAATATCTTCAGAAGCAGAATAAGTCTTTTCCTTAATCCATGCCTATCCCAGCAACTTTGCTTTCCTATGCCAATTCGAACTCTAAGTGTGTTAGGGAATATAGAGAGTCGATGGGATTCCCAGAATCGGTTATCCCTACCCAAGACTCAAACCTTAGAAGAGAAGAGTCGGTGAGGGTTCCTGAGACTGCAGGAGTCCTGGAACGGGGAGCCTTGAGGGAAAATTTAGAGAGGGGTACAGGCGGGGGTCAGAAATCTACACCTGAAGCTGTAGGGACTTTGGGACAAGCTGCCACTCATCTAGAAGTCTTCACATCTCAACCTAAAAGGACTATCATTCGTCAATCGAGTCCTCAGGTAGAGATAGCTAATGAAGGTGAGAATTTTTGAAACTAATTCGGATCGGCAGGAATGCTCTATGGATTCTATTCCTTCAGCTACTTTAGAACAACAAGAGGAGAATGTTAATGCTGCTGATATTGAAGATGAAAACTTACAACATAGTTTTGGATTTCTTGATGATGTCTCATTACATCATGATGATATGGAGATTGATACAGCTACGTCTGACATTCAAAATGTCTTGGGAGACATAAGGAGACTTGAGGGAGATGAAGTAGAAAATACAGAAAATGTGAGGCCTAGTGAAAATGCATAAAAAGAATATGGAGAGAGAGTGTGTACCCGAACCTACCAATCCAGAAGGGTAACCACATCCAATACTCTGTTGCATGTGTTGCATTTGGAAGTACAAGACATAAGTAGCCCACTTATGCAATTGCACACCTCTGCCAGCCATTCTATAGCCTCTCAACAGGCTGTAGCCTCATCTTTGCACGGGGTTTTAGCACATATTCTATCCACCTTTCACTCGGGAAGTGTGGGTATTGTAACCAGAGCTCAGCTACCCTAGAACTCAATGTCATTTAGTGCACTATCGAGTCTAGCACTACTTGATATATCTACTTCTATTCCTAGGACACTCATCCAACATTCTGCTATCACCGGTCGTCTAAGTGACCCGGTTGGAACACTTGTAGTAGATCCGCAATCCGGACTACGAGGATCAAGTGGAAGTCTTGTCATTGCTAACACTATGCCAACTTTGAATACATGCCACATTGTTGAATCTTCGACAGTTGTGCAAACGGGAAGTCTAAGTGACCCTGGAGTTATTTTCCCAGACTTTGTGTCTAAAGAGTTTCTCAACGGCGCCTTAAAGGTTGTTGAAGATCGTATGTCGGAAAATTTTGAGGAGGAGCTCGGTAAAGTGAAGAGCCTATTGAAAGGGAAAGGCCCAGCTGTAGACATGCCTGTTCAGCCACCTCCACCACCACCAGTACAGCCCGCTGATCAATCTGTGGAGGAGCTGAAATCTCTACTCTATGCCAAATTATTATCTCAGGCTCCAGCTGATGAATCTGAGGCTGATCTGATTGGCTTATTGAGATCTCAGCAACAATAAGTACCTTCAGACTATGTCACTACTGCAGAATTCCAATATTTTATGTCTGAAGTGGTAAAAAATCTTCAAGATCTCACCCGAGCAGTTCAGGAATCTTGCAAAGCTCAAGCAATTTTCAGCAAAAGACATGATCGTGATTATGATCAAGATCATGAGGGGGAGATAAGTAAGAGACAGAGAACTGCTACCGACACTGAAGTTGCTCAGGTTCAAACTCAAGAGGGAGATGATGTTGAGATGACTGATGTAGGGGTTGATGAACCAGTTGATGAGATTATGTTGTATGTGAATGAGGAGGTAGAACCAAGGGTTTAAAAGCCTAAGGTTGCTACAAGAGAAGAAATTTTGTTGCTGATTGGGATGCTTGACATTGACATTATTAATCTTTCATCAGATGAAGAAGATACAATGCTTGAAAAGTATGACAATTTCTGGAGATTAAAGGAGGAAGAAAGAGAAGGTCTGATGGATTCTGATGAAGAGGGTAATGAGAATATCCTAGACATCTTGACGGGCACACCAGATGACTTAAAGCTGAGTCTTGTGCACCATGATATTTCAGAAACCATCCGAACCCCACCAGAAATACCTACCTTCAAAGAGATTAATCTTGCTGAACCTTCCAACCAACCAGAAAACATTCCTAGCCCAGCTAACCAACCTCCACCTAGCCCAGAAACCCACCTAGCCAAAATATCCTACCTAGCCAAACTAGCCTACCTAGCCAAAATATCCCACCTAGCCCTGTAAACCTTCCAAGCCCAAACAGATTCCCAAGACCAATACATGAAACCAGCCTTGAAACAAACCTTGAAACCAATCCTGAAAACCAACCTGAAACTTATCCTTTACCCAATCCTAATGCCTTGTTTCCTTCTAACTCTGTTGAAACCCAAGCAGTACCCTCAGAAGCACCTCAAGTAACTCTTGTTCCGACTGATGCTGAAATCAAGCATAGTATGAATTCTTTGAGAGTTCCTTTTCTGGAGGAGGACAGGAAGAAAATGTTTATGCACAGGATCAGAGTGTTAGAAACTCACAAGGTCTTGGGTGTTTCTTATCTACCATGGGATGTACAGGAAGAATATGCAAGGATGATTAATTGGGAGAGAAAAACTGAGAAATATGTCAAGAACAAATCTAGAATTGTCATAGTTAAGCATGTCAAGCTGAGAAAGTTTAACATAAAAGTTTAGTATCCAGTGTTTTATGTTCAAAGAAGAGATCTTACACACTGTGAATTCTCAGAAGCAGATTTCTTTCATTTGGATGTAGACGATATTAAATATCTTTATCATCTATTCAGGAACATGACAGTACGTCTGGAGAACATTGTTTTTGCCTTGGAAGCAGTTAAAAGATTCATGAGAAGGCATGTCAACTACACATAATGTTATGATTTCCAGCTTGCTTTGGAGACTAATCAGAAAAAGGTGAACATAACCAAACCTAAACTAGATTATGAAGACATGGATAATCTTGATCTATTCAAATTTATTGATCAACCAGAGCTTGGAGTTGTGTACAAAAATGGAGAGAACAAAAAGAGGTTCATGCGAATTTCAGAACTGTCAAAGTTTTCAGACATAACAATCAAAGTAGTCAGACTCCAACTCAACAGAAAGTACAAAGAGGATAAAGAAAAAGTCAACAGAGGAGAGAAAGGCCTTGGAAAGTTCGATAGACTTGCTTTGATTCGAGTATTGGATGCTTTGGATGACAAACTGCATTTCTGAAGGGTATAAGGATCTTTGAATCTTTGCTCGGAATCAGACAAGGAAGTCATTCTCGTTGGGGCAGGCCTATCATTAATGCTTGATCTAAAAGAGGGAGAATGTTAATGTATAGTTTAGATCAAGTGTTGACTTTTATTGTATTTGACTTTAACTTTGTTTAAGTCTTTGAGTGTTTCTTATGTCTTGAGAGTTTTAGTGCTTTGAGAGTTTTAGTCTTATGTATAAATAGTCTTCGCTTTGCGAGACTTCCTTGTAACAGAGAGTTGTGCGCATTCCATGTAATCTTGTGACTTCAATATACATATGAATATTTCTCTCTCTATACTCTCTCTCTAGAATATGTGTTTGGTTTGCATTATAATTGATTGTTAATGACTTGATTTGGACTTTACAATCAGGAATTAGTTCATCGAGCTCCTCATGCTAGTTTAATCGCAAGGACAAACAGAGTGTTTGGCGCGTGTCGACACTCACGGTCGGTCTAAAATCAATTGGGAAAAATGTATTTATGTATAAGTCAATGATACATGATTTCATAAAGAACTGTTATACTCATCACTAGTATTTGTCTTTTATTATTTTGTCTTAATTTACTTCTACGCCTATGTTGTCTAGATTAACTCATCATTTGTACAATCAAGTATAAAATCATAGAAATAGGTGCGGAAGCTTAAATGACTTGATTAACATGTAGAAGAAATGATTGAGTAGAGTAGATAGAGAAAGCATACGCAATTAATGTAGAAGCCATCATAGTCATATGATTTGATTATGAATCTGAGAATTATAATACAAATAACACACCAATAACACCAAGTTGTGTGTTTAGAAATCTCTCAGACTCACCTTACTCTCTTCGGCTATCTGTGTGCAGTTCATAGTGTAAAGTATGTGTAAATCTATTAAGGTTTTCATTGCAATATGGAGATCTCTCTATTTATTGGGGAGTATTACAAAAGTCAATCCTATGGCCAATAAGGTTATGCCACCTGTAAAGGTGCAATAACCATTTATGTTGAAGTGGCATGCCATCATAGGTTGAATGTACTGAGAGAGTAACCCTTTAGATTGGTGATCTTCAAAGTATAAAGGACACAGGTGGCTACTCATAGAAGCTATACGGTCCAAGTGTTATCTTCAGGTTTAGCTCCTATGTACAAAGATTATCGCAGAGACTCTGAACTTAACTTATTTCTAGTGCAGAAGTCCTCTTAGCCTAAGGACATATCTTCTTTTACAATACTTTTACAATGAAAAAATGTAGAGCTAACAACCTAGATTAATCAACAATTTCCAACCCCCCTATTTATTGTCCTAAAATACTTTCACATGATGTTGTCTTGGACTTACGGTTGACACCATGTTCCTGAGGAGATGACCCTACTTATCACTATCACAATCCATTTTGTTTAGAGATAATAGGATTAATTAATTGTACATATTTATAACTTGTCGGACTCGACACCCGCCAGATAAAGATGCATAAATCTTAAAAGAAAACAAGAAGATTGAATTTTTTGATCAAGTTGCTTCTAATTCCTCTAATTTTACACTAAAATAGAGCAAGGATGTCACGCATATATTCAATTATGATCTTTTCAAAGTTCTCATACGAGAAGTTGGAAAAGCAGAAAAATCGAAATCAAGTGAAGGCACTTTTGAATCCATAGCTATTACTTATGAACCTAGTCCAAAAGATGCAAAACTAAAAATGTCTAAACATAACCTAGATACTTCTGAGTTTCTTCAAGAAGCAATAACATAATTTGATTTAGTTGAATTCTTTGAGTTTACTACATATGTAGATAGAATGTATAATACTAAAGAAAATGAAATTTATTTGAAAGAGGTACATAGACATGAGGTTATAAGTTCTAACAGAAATTCTGTTTGGGTTTCTTTTTATGATATTCTTATTGAAGAAGAAAAATACATCCCAGTAATACTAGAGGAGAATAGTAAGGGATATAGATTTTATAAAACCAAGGATGATCTTAATGAAAAATCATGCCAAGCAAAACCTATTTCTACTTTTGAGAGTGGATAAAATAAATATTTCCTTAATTCTCCTAATAAATATCGTGAGTGATTTCCAGAAGTTTTGAAACAGTGGGGCAGAAAACTTGGTACCGGATCATCTCAATCGACTCACTTTAAATGGCAAGCAATCACCCCTCAAAGATGACTTCCCAGATGAGAACCTCTTTTTCATTGCAAAAGACTCGCCCAACTGGTATTCATACATTGTAAATTAGTTTGTGCTTGAATATGTGACTAATAAAAACCGCTTCCAACCCACGAGAGACACTGTCTCGTTTGATGATTTAAAGAACCAGAAGAGTTTCCTACGGGTTTAGTTGATCAAAACTTTCCTTAGACATTGTCTCGATGGGTAATTTCAGATTGGAGCGACCCTTGTGTGATAAGAATCGCCGCAAAGTCATGCAGACCAAATCAAGCAGCCAGGATTTTTTTTTTTTTTTGAGCGTCTTCATCAATAAGGGTGTAAAAAGGGAGTTCAAAAACCGTTCTAAAATAGGAAATTTTTGGGGAATGAATCGATTTTAAAGAGGAAGAGGGGAGGGCCGATTTTCAGATTTTGGAGAGAGATTGGAGCCGATTTTCACATTTCACAATTAGGGTTCTTCATCATTTATTGATTTCCACCATTTGTAAGTTTAATTTGTCTTTTTAAATAGGATTATGAGTAACTAAATATCTTTTTCTAGTGATTAGACTATAACTAGTTTACTTTGAATCTTGTTGAGACATGTCTATGCTTAATTATCAATTGAACTTTATTTATGCAATCCTTGTTCGAATGTGTTCTTCATATTTTGGGTAATTGCTTTTGAGAAAGATCCTTGAATCCCATGGCCCAATTTTGAATTTCTAGTTGTGATTGGGAATACGTAATTGTTCTTAGTTTCAAATTAGTAGCAAGTTATGCATCAATAGACCACCAAGTCAGTTGATTTGTATTTTAGGACTGTGTACTCTAGCATAAATGGTCGGGCTTCGGGTCATTAGTTAGGATTGGTGTTTGTCTAGTTCTCATGTAATTGATAGGTTAAGTCTAAGTTCGCGACTAGACTAAACCTAATCAATTAGGAATTATTTCACCGAACTCTTTTTGCTAGTTTAATCGTAAGGACAAACGGAGTGTTTGGCGCGTGCCGACACTTACGCCCGATCTGAAATCAATTAAGAAAAATGTATTTATATACAAGTCAATGATACATGATTTCATAAATAATTGTTACACTTATCACTAGGATTTTTCTTCTATTATTTCATCTTAATTTACTTTTATGCCTAGATTAATCAACAATTTCCACCCCCCTTTTATTTATTGTCCTAAAATACTTGCACATGAAGCCGTCTTGGACTTACGGTTGACACCGACTTCCTGTGGAGATGACCCTACTTATCACTATCACAATCCATTGTGTTTAGAGGTAATGGGATTAATTAATTATATTTATTTATAATTTGTCGGACTCAACATCCGTCAGATAAAGATGCATAAATCTTAAAAGAAAACAAGAAGATTGAATTTTTTTGATCAAGTTGCTTCTCATTCCTCTAATCTTACACTAAAACAAAGCAAGAATGTCACGTATATCTTCAATTATGATCTTTTCAAAGTTCACATACGAGAAGTTGGAAAAACAAAAAAATCTAAATCAAGTGAAGGCACTTTTGAGTCCATAGCTTTTACTTATGAACCTAGTCTAGAAGATGCGAAACCAAAAAAAGTCTAAACATAACCCACATGTTTATGAGTTTCTCCAAGAAGCAATAACAAATTTTGATTTAGCTGAATTATCTGAGTTTACTACATATGTAGATAGGATATATAATACTAAAGAAAATGAAATTTATTTGAAAGAGGTACTCAGACATGAGGTTATAAGTTTTAACAGAAAGTCTGTTTGTTCTCCTTTTCCTGATATTCTTATTGAAGAAGAAAAATCCATCCCAATGATACTAGAGGAGAATAGTAAGGGAAATAGAATTTATATAACCAAGGTTGATCTTAATGAAATATCATGCCAACCAAAACTTGTTCTACTTTTTATAGAATGAACAAAATAAATATTTTTTTGATTCTTCTGATGATAAATATCGTGAATCATTTCTAGAAGTTGTGAAACAGAGTGAGGGTGTTAGGACCTAAATGTGCTATGTTTAGAAAGCTCTATAAAGTCTTTGTAATTTGTAATTGGACTTTGGGTATTGCTTAATGGGCTTGGGCTTTACATGTATTGGGCTTACTATATAAATGTGAATTATTTCATTTGTAGGAGTAGAAATCATGTGATGTGCCAAAACTTGTAGAGAGAGAGTTTGAATCTTAGAGAGAGAATCATCCTCATAGAGCTTAGATGATGAAAATCTAATATGAGGATGACTTGTGATATCTCCTCTCTAACTCCATTGTACTCAAAGTTTATGAATCAAGATTGATCTTCACCCCTATCTTTAATCTTGTTCTAATTTGCAAGGGATTCATAACTTTAATTGTTGTAATCTGGGTCTAACAGAGGGAAAAACAAACTTTACATAAGGAATTCTAAATCCAAGTATTTCACTAAAATCTAAGATCCCTAATGTACCCGTAAGTTCTACAGAACAAAAAACAAAGTCTTTATAGAAGTGCACTATTTCTAAAGCTAAGAAGCAACCAAACCAAAAGAAGTTCACCCAAATTAAAAAAGGAAAAGTTATCTTGATTGATTCATCAAGTAATAAATTTTCTTTCGTATAATGTTAGTGAAAAAAATTTTGTATCAAGATCATAAAGCTTGAAGTCAAAGTCAAAGCTCTATGTCAAAGCCACAAATGTAGAAAGACAAGGTCTTAAGTAGAAGTCAATGCTTCTGTGTTTGTTAATTCTCTTGGTAATCCATAGGTATAAATAGTTTTCCTTTTGTAGTTCATAGGTGTGCATTTCATCCTATTATTGTAGAGAGAGAGTTTAGAGAGAGAAAGAGATATTTGAACTGTAAATCATTGTGATTCAATACAATTGAGATTTGTGGCATAATAGTTGTTGATACACTTGCATTGTGGACATATCAATTGGTATCAGAACAAGCAAAGTTCAGAAAATTGGATCAAAAATCGATTATTTTTGGAAAGTTTCAAAGTTGTCGCATAAAGTTACTGTTCAGAAATGATTTTTCTTGTTTTTTAGTCTTTTCTATTCAAAATTAATTGTATTGTGTTCGATTATTGTAAGTGAATAGTTCTTGTTTGATTTGTATTGTAAATTACATAACAGATTGTGTGAATTTTTTAGTTTTAGTGAAATTGTGTTCGAAAATTGTAATAGACTGTTTGGATCGAAGTCTGTAATTTTGTGGTTTTTAGTTGAAATCATCAACTAGAAACTTCTTCAGATTGTTATCGTGAGAAAATCTGCAAAGTTTCAACATATAATTAGGAGTATTGATCGAGGTATGGCCGAAATTGTGATCTAGCATCGACTTGACACAAGATCTAAACTTGTTGCAAGTTCATCAGACTTGTTGCAAGTTCATCAGACTTGTTGCAAGTTCATCAGGTTGACGCAAGCATGGTTGTCAGAAGATTCATGCTTTTGGAAATTTAATCGAGTTTTCCTAAGTGTGGTTGACGCAAGGATCGAGCTACGACAAGTTAAGTTGACGCAAATCAAAGAATATGTCAAGCTACTTGACACAAGAAGGAATTTTTGATAAGTTTGTTTCTCAGATCAAGGCACTTACGTCAAGTGAACTCGACACAAGTAGAAGGATACAACAAGTCCACTTGACGCAAGCAACTACTTGCGACAAGTAAGGTTCTTGGGTTCAATTTATTGCGTCAAGATTGGTTCTCGGGTCTAGTGCATTGCGTCAAGTACACTTCTCGGCTCTACGGCAAGTGTGGTTTTCTTTGTTCTGCGTCAAGTGAGGTTGTTTGGCCAGCGACAAGTTTGGTACAAGTTTAGTTTGCGACAAGTTGCACAATGAAACTTCAGTGTCAAAGTTTCTAAGTTTGATCAAAGTTTCTGATTTTTGTTAGCGTTAATAAAAAGTATTATAAAATGACTTCCAAGGATGCTCTAGCTATCGATACAGATTTAAAGCCACCAGTTCTTTTCAAGGGTGAGTATGAATAGTGGAAAGACAGATTCCTGGATTTTATAGACATACATGAGAACGGTGAATACATTAAATTCTAGGTGTGACAACACTATAACATATTCTAATAATTTCAAGGTTGCTAACCTTATGATTCAGAATTTGACAGGTGTCACAGTCTCCCCTTCATCGAAAAAATTTCGTCCCGAAATTTATAACTGTTATTTATGGACAGGCTTTTCATTAAACAATTGAGGATACTTGCGTTTCATGAAATCTTCTCTTTCCCAAGTATATTCAGGTCCATGACGTGAATTCCAACGGACCTTTAAAATTGGAATTTTACTGCGCCTAAGACATTTAGTTTCACGATCAAGAATCTCAATAGGTTCCTCTCTAAAACACAGGCGCCCATCAACTTTTACTTCATCTGGGGACACAATCATTGATTTGTCTATCAGACATTTCTTTAAATTTGACACATGAAAAGTGTCATGAATAGCACTTAACTCTTGAGGTAAGCTCAGCTTATAGGCTACCGATCCAATTCTCTCCAGTATCTCAAACGGACCAATATATCTTGGATTTAGCTTACCTCTTTTCCCGAATCTGATCATTCCCTTCCATAGTGATACTTTCAGAAGAACTTTATCACCTTTTTGAAATTCTAAAGGTCTTCTGTGATTATCAGCGTAACTTTTCTGACGATCTCTCGCAGCTTTGAGTCTGTCCTGAATGGTTGATATTTTATCCGTGGTTTCTTGTATAATGTCAGGCCCAATCAGTTGACTATCACCAATTTCCACCCAACTGAGTGGAGATCTACACTTACGTCCATAGAGAGCTTCGTATGGCGCACATTGAATGCTGGTGTGATAGCTGTTATTGTAAGAGAATTCAACTAACGGCAGATGCTTATCCCAGCTTCCTCCAAAATCTATTGCACAAGCGCGTAACATATCTTCCAAAGTTTGAATGGTCCTTTCCGTTTGTCCGTCTGTCTGTGGATGATATGCAGTACTCAGATCCAACCTGGTACCCAGTGCTTTCAGAAATGCTTGCCAAAATCGGGAAGTAAAACGACTATCTCTGTTAGAAATGATAGATAGGGGTACTCCATGCCGAGAGACAATTTCGTTTATATACAACTGTGCCAATCTTTCTATTTTGAAATCCTCTCTTATAGGAAGAAAATGTGTTGATTTCGTAAGTCGGTCCACAATGACCCAAATTGCGTCGTTCCCTTTTCCAGTCCTGGGTAGTTTGGTGATAAAATCCATAGATACCTTGTCCCATTTCCATTGTGGTATCTCAGTTTGTTGAAGAAGTCCAGAAGGTTTTTGATGTTCTGCTTTAACTTTCGCACATGTTAAACACTTGCTTACAAACTTAGCAATGTCCTTCTTCATTCCTGACCACCAATAATATTCCTTCAATCCTCTGTACATTTTATCGGCTCCTGGGTGAACCGAATACCTAGATCGGTGAGCTTCTTCCAAAATAGTCGATCGCAGATCATCAACCTTTGGTACCCAAACTTTATTCTTGAAATATCGTACTCCATCTGATTGTGATTCAAACTCTTTTTCCAAATTATGCAAGGCTTCGCAACAAAGATTTTCTGCTTTCAGTGCTTTCTCTTGAGCTTCACGAATTTGTGTCTTAAAGCTTGATTGAACCAACATTCCCAAAGCTCGTGCCCTTGTTGGTTTTACTCTTTCTTTCCTGCTTAATGCATCTGCTACCACATTAGCTTTACCAGGATGATACTTTATTTCGCAATCATAATCATTAAGCAGCTCAACCCATCTCCGTTGTCTCATGTTCAACATTTTCTGATCAAAAATATGCTGAAGACTTTTGTGATCAGTATAAATGGTACATTTAGTGCCATAAAGGTAATGTCTCCAGATTTTTAAAGCAAAAACCACTGCTTCCAATTCCAAGTCATGAGTGGTGTAGTTCTTTTCATGAACTTTGAGTTGTCTTGACGCATAAGCTATAACCTTATTCCTCTGCATTAATACACATCCCAAACCTTGATGGGATGCGTCACAATACACCACAAAATCATTTGTGCCTTCCGGTAGCGCAAGAATTGGTGCGTCACATAACATGCGTTTAAGCATTTGAAATGCTTCCTCCTGATTTTCTTCCCAGATAAATTTCTTATCTTTCTGAGTCAGTGCTGTCAGCGGTTCAGCGATTTTTGAAAAATTCGCTATGAACCTTCGGTAATAACCTGCCAGACCAAGAAATTGACGAATTTCCGTTGGTGTTCTTGGAGTTTCCCATTTCTTAATGGCTTCAACTTTTGCTGGGTCAACATGAATTCCTTTTTCATTAACCACATGACCTAGAAAATGTACCTCTCGAAGCCAAAATTCACATTTGGAAAACTTAGCATACAACTTCTGATCTTTGAGTAGATCTAAAATCAACTTCAAATGTTTCTTATGATCTTCCTTACTTCGCGAATAAATCAAAATGTCGTCTATGAATACAATCACGAACTTGTCTAAATACGGCCGACAGACTCTATTCATTAAATCCATGAAAACTGCTGGTGCGTTCGTCAATCCAAAGGGTATAACTAGAAACTCATAATGTCCATAACGAGTTCTAAATGTCGTCTTATCAATATCCTCTTCACGGACTCTCATTTGATGATATCCAGATTGCAAGTCAATATTTGAGAAATACGTTACGCCTTACAGTTGATCAAACAGATCGTCAATTCGAGGAAGTGGGTATCGATTCTTGAGGGTTAGCTTATTGAGTTCTCTGTAATCGATACACATTCGGAATGTTCCATCTTTCTTCTTAACAAAAAGAACTGGAGCTCCCCATGGCGAAGAACTGGGTCTGATAAATCCTTTATCAAGCAGCTCTTGAAGTTGTTCAGACAGTTCTTGCATTTCGGATGGCGCAAACGGCATGGTGTCTTAGCCACTGGTGCAGCTCCCGGAATTAAATCAATGCGGAATTCGACTTGTCTCGGTGGAGGTAACCCAGGTAGATATTCAGGAAATACTTCAGGAAAGTCTCGAACTACAGGAATATCTTGTAAGCACTTCTCCTTGGTCTCTTTATTGACTACATGAGCTAAAAACGCAATATATTCTTTCCTTAAATACTTTTGCATCTTCATGCAGGACACTATTCTTAACTTCCTTTTGGATTTTTCTCCATGTACTATAAGTACTTCTTCTTTAGGTAACGGAATTCGAAGAGTCTTTTCGGAGCAACATATTTCCGCTTGGTTGTTAGACAACCAATCCATGCCCACAACTATGTCAAAGCTTCCTAACTTTATTGGAATTAGATCTATCTTAAATTCCTTTTCAGCTAGACTTAGGGTACAATTCGAAAATACATCTCCAACCCTAATCTCTTGTCCGTTAGCGAACTCAATGATATAAGTTTCTTTTAGCTTTTGGGGCATTTGATTAATTTTTGATCTAAAACTTAATGACACAAAGCTTCTATCTGCTCCGGAATCAAACAATACATATGCACGATGATTATTTAAAAGAAACGTACCTGTGATCACATCTGGATCTTGTCTCGCTTCTTCCGCTCCAATTTCGAATACTCAGCCTCGTGGTTGATCTTTTTGATTCCTCTGATTGACCGGTCGAGTCTGATTTGCGTTCATCCTTCGGATAAATTTAGGACAGGCATTTCTGATGTGATCCTGACTCCCACACTCAAAACAAGCTCGCATTCCCCCATTCTTACAATCTTTCGCATAATGACCTCCTTTATTGCATTTGAGACAAATAACACAGTTTCCGAAATGACGATTGTTGCACTTACCGCATCTCGGATATACTTCCTTTCTTTTATCGGTTGTTTGAGTCTGAATCCCATAATTACCCACTGTTCTCTGTTCCTTCCCTCTTCTTCTGTCAAACGATCTCTTTGAAATTTCCTCGACCTTCCTTTTTTCCTTTGACTTTATCGTGAGTGAAAAGTCCCGATCGATTGGCATTATTGGTGAGCTTGGTTGCCAGATTTACCGCCTCCTGAATGGTTTTTGGATTACCCGAAGTCACATCCCCTCGGATTTCTGGAGCTAAACCCCAGACATATATGTCTACTCGATTCTCTTCTGGTGTAACCAGATGTGGCACCATTTTCGCCAGTTCATGAAATCGTGTCGTGTACGTATCAATGTCGTTTCCTTTCATTTCATGCTCCCATAGCTCTGCTTGTAATTTCTGCATTTCGCTTCTTGAACAATATTCTTTCTTAAGTATTTCTTTAAACTCATCCCAAGTGAGTTTGTTAGCTGCTTCTCTTCCTCGAGTCTGTACTTGAGTGTTCCACCACGTCAGTGCTCTCCCTTGTAATAAACAAGCTGCGAATTCCACTTTGCTTGCTTTCGAGCATTTACTTATGTGGAGAACGGATTCCATTCCTTCAATCCAAGATAATAACCCAACAACTACTTCGGTACCGTGGAATTCTTTTGGGTTACAAGACCTAAAAGTCTTATATGTACATTCTTCTTCTACATTTGCACCGACTCTTGGTTGATTAGGTTGGTTAGCATTTAGACCTGCTGCTATCTGACTGACTATGTTAGGAAGTGTGGCTAAGATTTTCTCGGATACGATTCGTGCAATCTCAGGATCTTCTCTTCTTGGCGGCATAATTCTAATGCAACAATTTATTTTAAAGCCTCGTCAATATTTAATTCCATATCCTTATTTCCCTTATTTCTATTCTATAATCTTTATACAATATAAATTGTATTTGTTTATTCATACATCCAATACATCATAAATCAACCTCATAGTATTGAAATTCACAATTTATAAACCAACATAATCAATATATCATAAACATATCCAATGTCAATAAAATACTACATCAAATATTCAACATTCATCCAAAAGTAATAATCATGCTGATTATAAATGTTTTAATACGACGAGTTACATAACTCCAAAAAGAAAGTTAATCATCCAAATATCTAACAATGAACCACACTACTGATGCCTGAAAAACAACATCATCACCCATGCTATCACAATTACCAAAAGTCCCATCATCACAGATAAACAAGTGTGCAGCCATGCTACTATCGCCCTAGTTTCCACCAGCTCCCTCATAATCCCACTCATAGTTTGATCACCCGTACTTACCATTGATATGAGTCCATTTAAAATCTGATCACATGAATACATTATAATCATGAGTGCATCGATGGAATGCTCATGATGATCTATCTCCATTCTAACTCTCCCCACCTCTCGAGCCATACCCGAGACCCAGTAGTATTCTAACGCTGTCATACCGGCTAGTTGAGACACTGGTATTCCAGCACATGGTGGTGGCGATACCCTCCGACCCCTAAGTCGAGAAGGCCCCGCCTCGTCCCTACGTGGGACAGGTGTATTCTCTCGCTCGAATGTGGCAGGTGGAGTCGGCTCCGATGTAGGTGTGACCGATCTCTCCGGTGATCGATCGGAATCTGAATAACCGTGCTCAGATGGGTCAAAATCATCACTCGTCGGAGTATTTCTTCTAGGTATGTAGGTGAGGTAGCCTGATTCGTCAGGCGACTGTTCTTGGTGAGATGGTGATCGTGACATATTGACTGCGATAATTAATAAAGTTTAATTGTCAATCATGCTATAATTTTTATTAAAAACCAAAAATACCTTGCAAACTCACATAACAATCATGCTTTTCATTTTTGTATCAAAAAGTTTCTATTTTTAGTAATTCCTAGTATAGCCAATCCATGTCCCCTTTATACACACTTAAATTAAACAAAGGTGATCATGCTTTGTTTAAGTTAAAATATAATAATGTGAGACACATCTTAGTTATACTAATAGCACACCTAAATTTTGAAAACTTTATTTGTAAAAGGTTATAGTGTAAGGTTTTTTTTTAGAAATAAAACCGGTATTCCCTATAACCTATGACTCTGATACAAAATCTGTCACACCCCGCTAAAGCGGAAACACGAGGCATAACAGCTCCGATGTCATAGCACAAGATTATAAACATACCAACATTCATTTAACTTTCAAAAGACATTACATTTTTAAGAACGTAGTATTGACATTGTTTACAATTCCCAAACTTAAAATATATCGATATGCATAAAACATAATAATCTTGCTTCAAAATATGAAGTGCGCTGCTAAAACATCATGGAATTACCTTCTTGATTCCTGAAAAGCATGAATAAAAACCAAGGTCAACTACAAAGAGTTGGTGAGTTCACAGGTTTTAAATATGCACAAATCATTTTTATATGCAAGTTGTCATTTGTAAAACATACGTATAAACCAAACTTCAATTCTTTGATTCATGAGTACCACAATTTAATTTCTTTATGATAAGTGTATGTAAAGATAATATTACGTTGAGCCACTACTAAGCCGTCCCTGACCAATTTCAACGCCCCCGATGAACTAACTCAGCGGTGGTTCGAGCCACATGTTTAGTCATCTTCTCTAGTATAGTGCACCCCTGCTCGTCAGCATTAAGGTGGGTTTGTCACACCAAATAGCGCTATCCACTAAAACTATAGGCCCGATTTTCTTCGAGTTAATAGTAGTGTCACGGGGTCTTAACTTTTAATACTCACACATCAATTGCATACTTATCATATAGCTTATAATTCCAAACGCTTTTAACAAGCCTTATAAATTGCCAATTCGCAATACTTTCACATAATTCTCATGAATCTTTATATTCGCAATTAAAGCATGCTTTTCACCCCAAAATCAGTTAAAACGATAAAAGTGGGGTTGTGAATACTCACCTTTCAAAGAAAGTGCGGTGCTTTAGGATAGAGTTCACCGGTAGTTGTCACTCCCTAAGTTTCCTATAACGAAAGATGCCATACGTCAAAACTTGTTCCTAAGTCCAATAATCCGTCCAAATGATTTATTGAAATGCCAATAAGTATGTGTATTAGTTCAAATTCAACTTAAAGCTAAAATAGAATTTAGAATACTTAAATACAATGCTTAAATTTGATAGAACTATCTTTCTGGATTTTCAGCACTTGCTGTCCAGAAAATGAGTCTACAAAATGATAAAGATAATTGATCTTCCAGAGGACTTGCTTTTACCAAAAATTTTGAGGAATTAATATACTGAGTTGTGAACAAATCTGCAAAATTTCATAATTTATATAGATGTTTTGATACCCTAAATAATTTCCACAAAACAGAAGGTCACTGATTTTCAGATCAGTGACACACTTCACTTGCAGCTTACATTAGGAATATCAAGACACCGAATTATGCAATGGGTCATATATGATTGCAAAGCTAACTCAAAATCCTATCTTTTGGAAAAAGATTCACTTATTTTGGATAAGTAATGTGGGAGTTATGGTCTTTACAAGTTGGGTGTATGATTCTGTCCTCACTGGACAAATTGCACCCTTTTCTTATAAATTCCACTTGAGTGCCCAAATCAACTCCAAATTCAGTGTTTTCGGACTTTTTAGAAAGCTAACATTCTAAATTAAAGTTTAGAAGCAAAATCCTCAAATTTGGACATGTGGTTTGTGAGTTGTGCAAGCTAGAAGTGAAGTCCATTTTCTGGACAGATTCTAAAATGAAGAAAATACTATTTTAAACCAAAAAATGATGATCATTAGACATGGTTTTTGATTATAAACCATGTCTTCACTCCTCATTACATGATAAACTAACTTATGTATCATGGATTCATTGCAATCAAAATGCTCATCCAAATGCATGCATGACCACAATACCAAATAAATGACATTAACATTATTACTAAGTTCTTAATCATGTGGAATTTGGGAAATTCCTTCATAAGAACATTTTTATACTAACATTTCATTATGATAACATAATCATAATTTCAATAATACCAACATTTTAGTGGTTTATAATACCAAAATTCAACATTTTCATCATAAACTCTAAACTTGATGATAAACAAGTTTTCTTTTGAAAGACAAGAATCAAAAACTCATTTTTGAATATATGAACATAAATTTGAAAGCTATTTTATCAACAAAACCTAATTTATACCACATTTAGATGCAAACTTTTACTCCTCAAACTCAAAATTTGAAAATGAGAACATGCATAAAAATAAATGTAGTTTTTGAGATTACCTTGGAAATTTGAGAAGGAAACTTGATTATAACTTCAATATGTTGAGGATTTCTAGCTTGGATTTGGTTTTTAATCAACAAAAAAAATGGAAATGGTGGTGGTGGTGGCTTCTTCTTCGGTCGAACATAAGAGAAGAGGGGGAGAGGAGGTGAAAGGTTAAAATTGAAAATGAGGGTAAGTCTTGTTTTTAATTTGTTTTTAATTAATAGAATAATTATAATATATGTAAAATTAGGACAAGTGTCCTTAATGACTCACCATTATTAAAAGATTTAGTTTAATATATATATATATATATATATATATATATATATATATATATATATATTTTTAAATAAATTACTAGTTTAGTTTATAAATATCAGATATAATTGAGAACCGAAATATCCAATTCTCAATATTTGCTAATAAAATGTCAAATTTGAAAATTTAGCGATGCAAGACAAATTAACATACTAATTTTTATAGTTTATGGATTTTAGACTTTTACTCACTTATTTTGGCATTTCTGGACAGTGACGGTCAGATGCGGAACTGTTCTGGGTTTTTAACGCAACTTCTAAATTTTTCGGGAAACTTTTATTTTAATAATTTTAATTAAATTCTAGGAGTGACAACACTATAACATATTCTAATAATTTCAAGGATGCTAACCTTATGATTCAGAATTTGACAGGTGTCACAATATTGCTTGAATTATTGTACTAACATTTGGTATCAGAGAAAACCATTAAATTCAGATTATGGATTAGAACATTTTGTTGGTCAAAATCATTGGAATTCTTTCCAAATTTGGAAGAACTCGCAGGTCGACTGTTTTTGGTGTTGTGAAAGATCGAAGTCATTTGTTTGTCAAAATCAGAGTGCAAGATTGATTGTATTGTGTTCGCAGGATCAATTGGAAGAAGTTTCATTTGGATTACACAATCAAATTCACAATAGATATCTGTGAATTTTGATATTTAGAATTTTCTCGAAACTTTTTGTTCGAACTCTATGTTTGTGATCAAATCTGTATTCTTGTTGTTTGTTATTGAAATTTGTGTTAGAAAGATTGATCAATTGTATATTTCGAGCATAATTGTAAAGTTTCAGAGTGTAATTTTAAGCTTTGATCCAAAAATGGCCGAAATTGCAAGTTTGATTGAAGAACTCGCAAGCTTCATGATGAACTCGCAAGCTTCATGATGAACTCGTAGGGGTGAAGAACTCGCAGACCAAGTGTTTTTGTGTTCTTATCTGTGACTAAGGCAAGAACTCCCATGGAACCTTTTTCAAGTGATTTTCTATTTCTTGGAATTTTTCTAAGTATAGGAATCGCAAGGTTCGGTGTGCGACTAGTAAGAACTTGTATGCCTCTGTCTGCGACTTCTCGGTATTCATAAGTTATACTCTGCGACAACTTATTCTGCGACAAGTAGAGCTCTACGACAAGTTATTTGCTGAAAAATTTTCTAAGTACAGAACTCCCGAAGGAATATTTTGTGATTTTTGTTGAAATTTTTTCTATGTATAGAACTCGTAGACTCTTGCGACAAGTGATCTTGTGTTTCTCAGATTTGCCTAAGTATAAAACTTGCAGACTACCTTTTGCGATTTCTTAGAACTCGCAAGTCTTGATCTGTGACAAGTAGCAACTCGTAGGCTATTGTTTCTGAATTCTTAGCTTTGCGACAAGCTTTGTACTCTGCGACAACTATTTTCTGTGGTTTGAGACTTCCACACTTAGAAATTTTTCTGAGTTTTACTAGTGTTGACTTTCAGAGTCAAGTTGTATCTGAATTCTTTGGACGATCACATTCAAGCATACTATATGTTTTTCTTCTCAAAGTATCAGTATGTCTAGTGATTTGCTCAGCACGGGTTCCAAATCCAAGCCTCCATTTCTGCAAGTTGATGAATATCTGCAATGGAAGAAACGGATGATCAATTTTCTGAACAATCAGGATAAAACACTGATGAACTCCATTCTCAATGGACCACACTTTCCATATGTTATTGTTGATAGAATTCCAGCTACAAAAACCAATCCGGAGATACCTGGGAGGATTGTAGCCCGAGATCCCATTCAGTACAGTGAAAGAGACAGAGAATTAGTGGACTTGGATGCACAAGCTTTAACCTTTCTAATAATGGCTATTCCCAATGACATCTTCAATAGGGTAGACAGTCGGGACTCTACAAAGGAAATATGGGATGAACTTGAAAGACAACTTCAAGGATCTGAAAAGTCCATGAAAACCAAAAGGAACCAAAGTATCATTGCATATGAGGGTTTTTAAAGCCAAGGAAGGAGAGTCATTAAAGAATGCATACAACCGCTACAATATTATTCTGAATGATCTGCGGAGAAATGGAGTAAAGAAATCTGAGTCTGAGATCTACTTTAAATTCATTAAGAACCTTCAGTCGGAATGGGACACATATTCTATTCAGCTCCAGATGAACAAGGATATGGATGAAGAGAAACTCAATGAGTTATTATGTGTTCTTCATCAGCATGAGGATAAAGTTAAGGAGCAAGCGGTTCTCAAGAAGCAACTATCTGAAATAAAAGAGAAATAGAACAAGGTTGAAGACTCATTAGCTTTGCTTGAACAAGGAAAGTTGGTCAAGGGAAGTTCTGGATTAGTTAAGATTGTAAGAGAAGAAGGCATTTGTTTCTGTTATAGTGGATTCATCAGAGAGTTTAGAGGAGGAAGATGAGGACTCAAACAATGATCTTACTAAATTTGCTGAAAAGTTAGACTTGTTAACCATAAGATTTCAGAAGAAATTTGGACGAAAGAAGTTCTATCATAATTCCAAACCTGATCATTACCGGGCTGACAAGCAAACTTCACCCAAATCCACTACAACCTGATGGCTACACTTGATGATGACTTTGACTCTGAGGTAAATTCTATTTCTGATAAATATCACAGTTTTTCTGAAAATGGAGAAGTCATGAACTTGATGTCCTAGTTAGACTTAATGAACTCTGAGTTTCAAAAACTGAAAGATAATTTTTTAAAACAAAAGAGTACTATTCAAGGACATCAACATCAAGCTTTGATTTTTAAGACCTTAGCAGCGAAACGAGAAGAAGAAAAGAATATTCTCAAACTGGATATGGTAAATCTTCAAGATAAAATATATGAGTTACAAAAAAAGTTAAATTCATTGAAAGATAAAAATTTGGATCTAACTTTGAAGTATGATATTGTTCTGAAGGACAGAACTGAAGCATACACAAAGATTAAGGAGTTGGAAGATCTTAATTTTAAAAGAGGTCAAACAGAGCAAACTTTAAAAATCTTGACCAGTAACCCAAAAGATACTCGTTTTTATAATCCAAAAATGGGTCTGGGATTTCCGGATGCTGATATTTTGAAGAAAGAACCCGAAAAACTATACATTTTTAAAACATCGAGTGACGCTCCAGCTGTTTTAATACCTCACATCCTTGGTACTTTTGTAAAGTCTGAGAGTTCGACACTGATTCAAGTTCTCAAGATTTTAAAAATGTTGGTTTCAAATACAACGACTTAAATTCATCTTATAAAAATAAAAAAAAAGTTTCATCGAACTTGAACTTCTTTTTCCCAAATCAAATGAGACAACTGAATCAATTTCTCAATCTGATGAAAATGTATATGTAATTTCTTTCTTTATCAAAGGAGAAAGAGAAGAAAAATCTCATTCTGAAAGTGAGTCTGTTTTTTATAAGAGTTCAATTTTTACTGATTCTAACTATCAAACTGCTTTGAAAACTATTTCTGATTTAGAAAGGCAGATTTCAGTACTCAATAATCTTATTGATGAATTGGAAAATGCTAATGAAAATATTGGGATGGAATTAGATTCAAGTCTAATTCAAAATGAAATTTTACAAAAACAAAAATCAGAAATTTAGAATCCTAAATTTTTAAGATTTGAAAAGGAAAAGCAGTTTGTCCTGATCAGAATTCTCCATCTTCTGATTCAATCAATGCTAGTGTGAAGTCTGACACTTCAACAATTGATGTTAACACTCCTCATATGAAAACATCTTTGAAGATTTTAACATCTTCGGAAAAGGAGTTAAGTATTACTGAAAAAGGAGAATGTTCGGAAACCAAATCTAATTTTGTTTCCAAAACATCTTATGAGTCTAAATTTTGTGTTAAACCTTTCTTTGAAAAATCTACTTTCAATGATGCTAACTTTGTTTGTTCTTCAGATAAGCAAGTAAATAAAGGAGTTAAGAAGATATAGAAGACGAAGGTAGAAGAGAAGAAGACTATTTTTGATACTAAAGCATGTAAAAGAGTAGCTCAAGCTTGTATTCAAAATTGTCAAGTTACTACTAAGTTACAATGTTCTTATTGTCATGATAGTTCATTCTCTTTGAAAGTCAAATTTTCTAAGAAAAGGAAACCTACTCAGTTTGTGACAAAGAAAACTTCTACTCCGTCCACTATTAATCATAAAGCTGAAGTTTATTATTTGAAAAAGAAAGATAATGTTTTGAAAATGAACAAATTAGTTGACGTGAAATTTGTGTGGTAGTGGATTCCAAAATCGGAACTTAAAGCACAAGTTCCATCGAAAGAACCCAAATTTGAATGGCGGATCAAAGGGTCGTCAACTGATTTGAAGAAATTTAAGGATACTAACAAGAAAGAAGCCATATGTATGGGTACCTAAGTTTCAGGTGCATCAAGGCACATGACAACAAATAAGCTAGTCATGTGTGGATCATAGATTCAGGTGCATCAAGGCACATGACAACAAATAAGCACCTACTGTTCGATTATGTATAACATTATGCAGGTTCAGTCAGCTTCATTAACAATATGAAAGGTTACGTCAAAGGATATGGTGTGATCAAAAACAGAACGATAAACATTTTAAAGGTATCGTATGTGGAAGGATTGACACACAACTTATTCTTCATCAGTCATTTTACTTAGAAACAGTGCAAAGTGGTTTTTTATTAAGACTACTTCTATATTCTAGACAACAGTGGAGCAGAGTTGATTAAAGCAAGAAGAATGGGTCAACTTTGTGGTGTTCATTTTCCTACACTGACTGCATCAAAGTTTGTTTGTCTTATTTCTAAGGCAACATCAAAAGACAGTTGGTTATGGGACCGAAGGTTCTCTCATTAGAACTTCAGAGATATCAACAAGATCAGAAGCTAAAAATTGGTCATTAGTTTGCCAGAACTAAGATTGGAAAAAGAGTCTCTTTGTTCAGCCTGTGAGATGGCAAGATGAGGAGAAGTACTCATATGTCAAAAATGTTGTCAAGTTGCATTGCCCCTCTTCAGCTTATTCACATGGAGTTATGAGGACTGATGTGGACTCAATCCATAAACGGCAAAAAGTATATACTGGTGATGATTGATGAATATTCCCAGTACACATGGCTTGAATTCTTGAGGCTTAAATCAAAAGCTCTAGATCAAATCATTAAGTTCATTAAAAAGATACAAGTTCTTCTTCAATGCCAAGTTCAACAACTCATAAGTGACAACGGAAACAAATTCAGAAATGAAACTCTTCATAGTTATCTTGAATCCATTGGCATATCGCACAATTTCTTAGCAGCCATGACACCTTAGCAGAATGGAGTCGTTGAAAGAAAGAACAGGATGTTAGTGGAAGCAGCATGTACAATGCTATCTAACTTAGATTTACCTTCGTTCTTATGGGCTGAAGGAGTAGACACCGAATGCTTCACACAGAACAGGTCGATAATTAAAATTTTTTTTAATAAAACTTCTTATGAGATTATAAATGGTCGAAAACTTACGGTTAAGTTATTTCGTGTGTTTGGATTCAAGTGTTACGTGCTAAACAATATAGAGCATCTATCAAAGTTTCAAAAGAAGGTTGATGAAGGTGTGTTTATTGGTTATTCTCTACAATACAAAGCATACAGAGTCTTCAATACTCGGACAAAGATTGTGATTGAAGGCACTAACGTATCATTTGATGAAACCTCAACAAGGACTTCTGAACACTTCAGTTCAGAACTTGCACCAAGTGATCAAGCTTCTACATCTGAAGGAGTAGAACCTGAGCTAAAACAGAATAAGATTTCTAAATCTCAAACCTTAACTGAATCAGATCTTGATTTGTTATTCTTTGATGCTTTTAATGATATGATTAGAGAAGATAACAAACAAGACAATCCAAAGAATACTAACACACTTACTACAAGTACAGACATATCTGGCCCGTCTGAAGGAGTTGGTGATGCTTCAACCAGTCAAGAACAAGTTATTTCTGAGAGTGCTACACTAGACAGTTTAGTTGAGCCGGTTTTACCTTCAGTTGAACCAGCCTCAACATCACTTGTGTCTGGAGATTTACCTTCAGAAATACAACTTCAAGAATAAATTTCATCACTAAGTGCTACAACTCCAAAAACACGTGAAACTGAATTGCCTGCGATACAAGATGAATTTGATGAGACAAATAATCAGATAGCTATTGAACATCTGTTGAGCACACACATATGGACAAAGGCACAACCTCCAGCAAATATCATTGGTGATCCGAATGCAAAAGTCACAACCAGATTTGTATCTGCATCTGCATCTACAAATTATGGTATGTTCGTGAACTTTCTAAGTAGCATGGAACCTAAATACCCGTCTGAAGCACTGAAAGATCCGGACTGGATAAATGCCATGCAAGACGAGCTAAATGAATTCAAAAGAAATCAAGCGTGGAGATTGGTACCGAGACCCAAGGACAAAACCATTGTTGGAACCAAATGGGTATTCTGAAACAAAAAAAGATGAGGTTGTTATCATCGTCAGAAACAAAGCAAGATTCATTGCGGAGGGTTATAATCAATAAGAAGGTATTGATTATGATAAAATCTATGCACCAGTAGCTTGGATTGAGGCCATAAGGATTTTCCTTGCATATGTCGCTCACAAGAACATCAAAGTATACCAGATGAATGTTAAATCAGTGTTTCTGAATGGTATCCTACATGAAGAGGTGTATGTAAGTCAACCTGAAGGTTTCACTGACCCAAAATATCCAGATCACGTGTACGTGCTTGATAAAGCTCTTTACAGACTGAAGCAGGCATCTCGCGCGTGGTATGAGACTCTGACGGTATATTTATCTGAATCAGGTTTCCGTAAAGGTACAATCGACACCACTTTGTTTTTGAAGAAAAAAGGTGAGGATTTAATTCTTGTACAAATTTATGTAGATGAATTCCAAGACATCATGAATCGAAGGTTTCAGATGTCAATGATGGGAGAGTTGAATTTTTTCTTGGGATTACAAGTTAAACAAACCCCGGAAGGGATTTTCATTAACCAGTCAAAGCATATGAAAGATATGCTTAAGAAACTTAATATGATTGATTCAGCTCCCATGATGACTCTCATGCAATCTGGAAGTTTGTTAGACACTGATATCTCTGGAAAATTAGTAGATCAACGGAATTACAGAAGCATGATAGGCTCTCTTCTGTATTTGACATTAAGTAGGCCTGGTATAATGTTCGTTACTTGTTTTTGTGCACGATATCAAGTTAATCCGAAGGAATCCCATCTTGCTGTTGTTAAAAGAATCTTATGGTACCTTAAACGCACACCAAATCTGGGTCTTTGGTATCTGAAAGATTCTCGGTTTACTAATTGCCTAGACAAATGCAGACCATGCAGGTAACAACTTAGACAGAAAAAGCATGTCAGGAGCCTGTCAGTTCTTGGGAGGCAAATTAGTCAGTTGGTCTTTAAAGAAACAAAATTGCGTTTCAACTTCTACGACCGAAGCAGAATATGTGGCGACTGCTACTTACTGTTTGCAAGTACTGTGGATGAAGACACAAATCAAAGGCTATGGATACAGTTTGAACAAAGTCCCCATATACTGTGATTCTAAAAGTACAATAGCAATTACGGCAAATCCGACGCAGCATTCGAAAACTAAACACATAGATATCAGGTATCATTTTATCACAGATCACGTAGAAAAATGTACTATTGAAATTCATTTTGTATCTACTGATTTTGAGGTTGCTGGCCTGTTTACAAAACCTATTGATGAAAAGAGATTCAATTTCTTAGTCAGCAAGCTCGAAATGTTAAATCTGAATGCATGAAAATAGTTCCTATTTTGATTTAAGGGGTAGTGTGTTGTTGTTTTGATTGTTTAAGTCTTTTGGTTGAATAATATTCTCTAAGTCTGATACACATAACCAAAGTGGACTCATGTTCAACGAGGACCAAGCTTATCATCTGTTTTATAGTTTTGAAAGTTTCATTAATTACTGATATATCAAGTTCATGGACATTAACTTCTTATCAACTCAGATCAGGACTCATACTTCATTATGATGAGCTGAAAGCACAACTCTTTGGGGAGTACATATATGTGCACACTTCAAGGGGGAGTATCAGATAAAGTCTGTAAGTGTGTAAGGATGTGTGTGTTCAAAAGTTTTGAAAATCTGAAAAAATTTCACGTGAGAGATGTTATTTTGAGCTTTAAAGTGAACATTTGCAAAATTAATATTTTTGGAAAGTCAAAGGTCAAAGGTCAAAAGTTTCTATTTTTGGAAAGTAACCAAAAAAAATTCTAAAATCTAGTTATCGCAAGCAGTGCTTTGAGACAAGTAACTTGACGCAAGCTTTGGCCTACGACAAGCTACTTGACGCAATCCATTGCTTGTGACTTTTAAACTTGGTGCAATCAATGGTCTGCGACAAGTAACTTGACACAAACCAAAGCATGCGAGAAGTGAAGAACTCGCATCCTTCGACTTGCGACAAGCTAGAACTCGCAGATGGTTACTTGCAACTTCTTTCCTAGGCACACCTTGTCATAAATTGTACCTTGCGACAAGTTCACACACCCTTGTTGATTCTTTGAGACAAGTTCATTCCTCTTTGGTTTGCGACAAGTGAGGGGTTAAATCAAATTGTCCCACTTATTCTGAGCATATATACGAATTTATTCCTCAGTTAAACCCACTTATTTCAAAACCCATTCTTGCGACTTTTCACACTTAGATTCTCTCAACTTAGAACTTACAAGTTCTTGTTCGTATTCAATTTTCAGATCTTTACATCGATTCAGTGTAGGTTTTTGTTCTTATCATTTGTTTCTTTGTATTGTATATTGGTTCTATTGGGTTTGATTCTTGTTTACAGGGCCTATGATCGATTGATTTAGGGATTATAAGTGTGATTATTCATCTTTTCTAAATCCCATCGAACCGAACTATGTAAAATTGGACTCTTGGACTGAATGATGTAGATTTAATCTTAATGTTAACATGTCTATGTTAATGAGTTTTTGAAATCGATCACTTTAATACGATTCTTGAACAGAAATTCTTATACCTTGACATTGGATTTGACTTTTGGACTTTTTGGACTGTTCGATCTCTTGGACACTGATTTGGACTCTAATCGACACTAACACTGATATTTCATTGAAATTAAAGATTCAAATCATGTTTAAATGTATAATCGAACACTAATAAACCAAAGTTTAAGGGTTTTTAAGTGATTTTGATTTTTGGAATTCAAAAATATAATGAGTATGTGTTAGACTGATATTGTATTCAAGATTAAAAGTGAGGGTCTAGTTTGTTAGTTTGAGGGTTTGGTTGTAAAGTCAATGTGAATTGACTTAGTATAAATAGTTTAGGTTTTCTTGTAATTTTGTAGACACGCATGCACACATTACTATTTCAGAGAGGATTTGGTAAGAACATTGTAACACATAGTTTAACGTGAGATATGTGACTTCGTGTTAGATCTATGATTAATTGAACAAATGAATTGATCAATATAATTGTGTTATTAAATCTGTATTGTGTGATTATATACTAGTATCTGGGTCACAATTGGTATCAGAGCCTGGGAGAAAGATTTTGTGCATCAATTCAACATAAAATTCGTCCAGATCTGCGAATCGGGGAGTTTTTCTTGAATTTTTTTTTGAAATTGGTATCAGAGTAGAAGAAATTCAGAAATCAAGATTCAATTTGAAGAATTTTGATCGACCTTTTCAAGAACTTTCAAAGTTTCTGTGACAAATTCGATTTTGTTGTTTTGTGATGTTTTTGTTCTGAATTTGACTCATGTGTAATCATTTTAATATATAGAATATTTTTTATTTGAGTAACTTTGTTCAATTCACATCAGATTGTTTGAATTTTGGATTGTATTGCATTTTTTGTTCGATGTCTGAAAACGAACTGGTATAGATCGAATTTCAAATCTTGATGTTTTAATCTGAAATTCTTGGTTTGTATTTTTTCGTGAGATGGAATAGACACAATCTGCAAGTTTTCAGAGGGATTGGGCAAGGTTTGATCGAAATCAGATGGAAAAATCAAGTTTTTGTTCGACAGACTAAAGAACACGCAAGATCTACAAAACGCGCAAGCTTCATCAGAAGAACGCGCAAACTAACAGACTTTTGATTTTGGCTAGAAACGCGCAAAGTGCTATTTGCGAGTTCTAGAAAAGCGCAAATCAAAGTTTGTGTGTTTGTTATTCAGTCTGCTAGTTTGATAATTTTCGAGTTTTGCGAGTTTAGCTTGCGAGTTTGGTAAAACACGCAAGTAGGCTTCTGTGGATTCTTCAAACGCGTACGACTCAGTCTGCGAGTTTCTCAGTGAACAGTTATTTGTGAGTTTAGGCATCTGCGAGTTATCCAAACGCGCACGACTCATCTTGCGAATATCTCAGTGAACAGGATCTGCGAGTTTATCTGTCTGCGAGTTTCAGGTCTTTTTATTGATATGCGAGTTTTAGCGGGACCCCGTGCTAAGTCTGCGGAGGGGGACAAAGTTCTTATTGTTATCAAAGTTTCTGAGTTTCTAACGATCATTTTTTCAAGTTCTTTTTGTTGCAGATATTCAAGATGAGTTTTTCAGCTAAGGAGGTAACGGATTTCTCTGAAAATGACTTCATGACCAAAATGGAAGCTTTGATGGTTGAAGTTGAAGACCTTCAAAATAAATTGAAAAAGGAAAAAGACAGAGTTGCTAGGAGAAATCAAAAGTTATTTGAGCTCAACACGTCAGTTATTGGAAACAAAGATCTAATTGATTCTCTACGTAAATCTTGTTGGGAACTGAAGAAAAGCTCAAGTATGGTTAATGCTGCTAGTTCAGAATTACTACTGCTAGAAGAGTTCAAAGTTAATACTGCTGAGTATTACTACTGCTAGTAGAATTAATACTGCTAGTCAAAGTTAGTGCTGCTTGAACAAAGTTAGTACTGCTTAGCTAGTTAGTACTGCTAGTGGTTAGTGCTGCTTGGTAGTTAATGCTGCTAAGATCAAGTTAATGCTGCTAGAAGAAATTAATGCTGCTGAGCATAATTACTACTGCTTATGATTTAAAGATTCGGATGGAAAGGATGACAGCTGGAAAGAATCAAGATATTCATGGAAGGCTTGAAGATAATGATGGAAGATATACTCAAGATATTTTATTTATTGTAATTATCTTTTTGTTCAGTATATATATATATATATATTTGATAGAATAGTTCAGATACACACAAAGATACAGATTTATAGATTTTTTATTCTAAGTTCTAAGAGAGAATCAACCTCAAGGCATAGATCCTAATTCTAGAGAAGTAGAATTCGTATTGGTGAGCCTGTTCATCAATATTGAGGTTGTGTGTTTAAACTTGTAACTTCAAGCATTCAATACAAGTTTACAAAGTGCTTATCATATACTGTTTTGGTTTAATGTTTTATTGAATATCAAAGTGTTATTCCGCAACTTCTTTGATATTAGTTTCTGAGAATTTATTCTTGTTAAGAATTCGATCCTGACAAGTGGTATCAGAGCGTGATTCTCTCAGAAACATCTGTTCTTTCATTATGGAAAACTTTGCAGAATCAAACAGTACTCTGGTCTCTAAGGTCCCAATGCTCAAACCTAGTGAATTTGACATGTGGAAGATCAGGATCAGACAATACATTCTTCTCACTGACTACTCAATATGGGATATCATTGAGAATGGTCCTTCTGAAGCAGAGAAGATAGGACCAGATGGGAAAAGACCTCCACCAAAGACAGATGGTGAGAGGAAGATCAGAAAGACAGAGATGAAGGCCTTGAGCACTCTGCTCTTGGCCATTCTCAATGAATATCAGCATCAATTTTGCAACTGCACTGATGCTCAGATTCTCTGGAATGATCTAGAGGAAAGATTTGCTGGAAATAAAAGCATCAAAAGAAATCAAAGAGATGTTCTAAAGCAGCAGTATGAGAACTTCACTTCTTCAAAGAATGAGTCTTTGACTCAAACTTTTGATAGTTTCAACAAGCTCATTGGTGAACTAGCTACTGTAGGAGTGAAGATGGAACAAGATGATATCAACAGGAAGTTTCTCAGATCTCTTGGGGATGAATAGACTATGTACACTGTCTCATATAGACAGAATGACAATCTGGAAGAGAAGGAACTTGATGATCCCTATAATGATCTAAGAGTTTTTGAAACTGAGGTAGAATCCAAGAAGAAGCCTACTGGTTATATCCACAATGCTGCACTTCTTTCAACATCTACTGATACTACTGCTAACCCTGAAGCAGTTAGTACTGCCAGTGGAGTAAATTCAGAAAAAGGCACTGGAACTATCTTTGAAGCCTTTTTGTCCAGTCATAGCAACAACTCATTGATTAATGATGATCTGGATCAACTTCACCCAGATGACCTGGAGGAGATGGACATTAAATGGCAGATGGCCATGTTATCTATGAGAGTGAAGAAGTTTATTAAAAGAACAGGAAGGAACAACTTTTCTCAAAGAAGAGAAGATGGAGTTGGCTTTGATAAGACTAAGGTGGAGTGCTATAAGTGTCACATGAAAGGACACTTTGCTAGAGAGTGCAGGAGTGCTGGTCCAAACAACAACCACCAACAAACTCAGAATGGAGGCCAACAAGCACAGAATGGAGGCTACAATCAAAACAAGAATCCTGCTCAAGCCCTTGTTTCTCAACAAGGATTGGGATATGACTGGAGTGACCAAGCTGAAGAAGTCATTCAAAATCAAGCTCTTATGGCAGAGGTGTCTGATCTCCCCTCTGAGGTAATTTCTAATCTTTGCACTAAATCTTGCATAGACACTGTCAAAAGATACAGGGCTCACAATCAAAGTATGTGTGATGACCTCAAAAGATTGGAAAAGGACAGAAGAGATTATGTGTTGATAGTAGAGAGATTTGAAGAGCAAATCAAAGACTTTCAAGCTAATGAACTTCAACACTCTTCTGACACAAACTATTGGAAGTGGGAAAAGAATGAGTTAGAGACCAAACTGTCTAAGTCCTTAGAAGAGAATGATAGGCTGAAAGAGGAACTGTCTAAAGTTAAGCTTGACATAGAAAAGTTTTCATATGCTTCAAAAGCAATGGATTCTCTTCTAAAGGCTCAGATTCATGATAAGATGAAGCCTGGTATTGGATACAACAATACACCTCTTCCTTACAACAACAACTATATCTCTCCTACTTCAGACTTGTTAGAAACCAAGGAGAAAAAGGACCTGTCTGAGAAAGCTTTTAAGATAGATCCTTTGGATGAGGTAGTAGTTAAGGATTTGACTGAGAAAGAAGCCAGTGAGAATAGGGATAATGCTGTGAGTAAAGAGATAGCATTAGAAAACACAATTATTACCAATGAGGGATGTGAGAAAATCTGGGTTAAGTCTAAGGATATAGAGAAGACCAAAGCAAAGGATAACAAGGTATATTACAAACAAACCACGGTTGTGAATCCTGGATCTTGTAAACAGTGTGCTTGCAATAGAGCTAAGAGCCTAAATTCTGGTATAAAAAGAGGTAATCAAAGAAACTGGAATAATCAATGGGCTCAGAAACAAGGAGTTGATCTGAATAAAATCAATAGACCAAAACCTTGTTTCATATGTGGCAAGTTGAATCATTTGGCTAAGTATTGTCAGGATCGAATTCTCAACAACAATTAATTCTCAGAAACAATATCAAAGAAGTTTGCGGAATAACACTTTGATATTCAATGAAACAGTAAATCAAAACAGTAAATATGAAGAACAAACTGTAAACTTGTATTGAATGCTTTGAAGTTACAAGATTACACACTTAACCTCAATATTGATGAACAAGCTCACCAATACGAATTCTACTTCTCTAGAATTAGGAACTAAGCCTTGAGGTTGATTTCTCTCTATACTTAGAATGAAATCTTATATCATTAAACTATTTTATACATTCTATACATATACTAATCAAAAGATAATTACAAGAAATAAAAATATCTTCAGCATATCTTCCATGTATATCTCTAAGCTTCCATGTATATCTTTAGATTATCCAGCTGTTATCCTTTCCTTGAAGTCTTCTAGCAGTAGTAACTCTGTACCAGCAGCATTAACCATACTTAAGCTTTTCTTCAGTTCCCAACAATCTCCCCCTAACTTGACTTTTAGGAAAAGAAGTCAAGTTCTTCAGAATTAATCTTCAAGATGCTTTTCAAGATGCTCCCAAAACTTCATAATGGTCTACATTCCAGTATTTGCATCCAATCCCAAACTCTGATTGATGGTTCTTTGGATTAAATATTTAGCCATCTCTGAATCTGGAATACACCCTAGCCTTTTCTTCAGCATGGCATGAAGCTTCAATCTGCTATGATTGTATACTCTATCCACTAGAAAGTATTCAGTATGATTCAGATCCAAAGTCACTGTATATACTCCACTAGTTTCATATAGAGTCCAACTGTTGACTGACTTGAAGACATTTTTGATCACATGTTCTACTTCTTCAGGTTTGAACATCATACACAAATACTCCATTACCAGTTTTGTAATTGAAATCTCTGGAGCTTTCAGTATATCTGCATACAACTTCATTCCTATCTCAAACATCTCTTCAAGATCTGACCTAGAGCATGTTCTTACAATTTTTGCCCAAGTGTTGAACACCTCATACTTTTCATCCTTCCTTTTTAGCCTTATGTATTCCTTTCCATCCACTGTCAATGTATCCCAGTGAATGACCTCAGGAGGCTTTATACCAACAGGTTCTGCTGAAATTGGTTCAGGAACTTTGTCCATCACGACCATATACAAACTTACATCCTCTGTGTTTGATGACTCTTTCTGTTTAGATGACTCAGGTGCCCCTTCTTCTTCAGCAACCTTCTCAGCCTCTTCTTCAGCTATTCTAGGCTTCTTGATTGACTTTCTCCTAGCCATCATCTTTGTTCTTTTTAAAGTACTTAGACTTTCCCCCAGAGTGGTTTCTTTCTTAGGGGGTGTTTCTTGCTCATCTGGAAATGGCTTTTGAAAATCAAAGTCATTACTTTCTTTCATCCTCTTCTCCATCTCCACCCTTGCAGTTTCATTTCCCTGAAGCTTTCTCATCTCTGAATCATATAGATCTTTAATCTTCTCAAAAGACATCTTTGAGAACATCTCCTTTTTGACTCCTACAGCACCTTTGAGAAATATAATCATCTTGTTTCTCTCTTGGGTACCTAGGAAAGTCTTTGAGGGTTGTCTCTTCTTTACAACTGTTTTCACCACTGATTTCTTCATAGTTGCAGCTTTCTTCTGTGCAATTTCAGTTGCCAGACTCAGTTGATAAGCTTCATTCAGTTCTGCAGCTAGAGCCTTTGCCATCTCCCTGTCTTTTTCCACCTGAACTCTTTCTTCTTTTTCAATATCCTCTTGCATCTTTCTGGCCAAAGCTTCATCTGATTCAATCAACTTTTGCTTTTTGAGTGCTTGAACAGATTCCACTAGTTTAGCTTTGCCCTTTTCTTTGCTTATCACCTTCTCAGACCTGGATTTCAATACAGCATCACCTCTTTCTTTTATGATAACTCCTTTGGCCTTTAAAGTGACTTTGGAAGTATCATGTTTTGCTTTGATCAGAGTTTCTGCAATTTCCAGTTCTGTTAGTACTTCCTTGACTGTTTCTGCTGCTTTGTTTATGTCAGCAGTAGTAACTGTTTCTGCTGCTCCACTTGAACTAGCAGCATTAATGGTTTCTGCTGCTTGCTCACTTACTGCTGCTTTCTCCCCCTCAACATCAAATTTCTCTCCATCAAGCTCCCCTTCTCTTGTGGCTTCTTCCATGTTGATCTCCCCCTTTTTGGGAGCATCATTCTCAGATGTCCTTCTCCTGAGTTGGAATTGCTTTCTCTTCTTCCTCTGTACTAGACTGATCACCATCTTCTTCAGCTTAGCAATCTGTACTTGTTGTGACAGAATGACCAGCTTCAGTTCCTCTATCTCTTTGCCTTGTTTGATGACATCATGGTTGATGTTACCCATTGTCTCCATCAATTCGTCATAGTTATATCTGTCCTCACCTTCTCCAGGAGTGTTACCCCCTATTGAAGGATCATGGGATCTTTTATTAGTGGAAGTCTTCTGCCTAGCAGAAGCACTGGCCACCCCCGTGGTTTCTTGGCACCAGGGACCTTCGAATGATTGCTCATTCAAAGTTTCCATGGGGGAGGTCTTATTGATGTTACCACTTTCCTCCTCTGTGCTAGCAGGAGTAGTGGCAGCCTCATCACCCATATGCTCTTCCTCCTCCTCAGAGAGCACCTCCTTGGGGTTGGGATACACCCCTGTGGTTTCCCTATGGATATTCCCTAAAGGAGAATTCTCCCTTAGAGGGCTTACAGGCTTGGGGGATGATGGTATAAGAAGGGAAGGAGCCTTCTTTACCTGTTTCCTCTTGTAAGTTTATGTGATAGGAGAGGTTGGTTTTTCAAGAAGAGACTGGGGGATAGATATTGAGTGGGAAGGTTGGGATTGGCCAGCAGTAGGATGGTCTAATGGGGGCCTTGACCCTACTGCCATACCTTCATTGGGTTGGGACACCACCATCATTGTAGAGAACAATGGGGTGTCAACTCCTTCCGAGTCCCCAGCAGATCTTCTCATATTTGAGAAAACCTTGCCTTTGGGGGGTTTAGGTACATATACCCCAACAGGTTGAGGTATATCCATCAATTCATGAGTAATAATTTCTTGGACAAACCTGGGGTACATAAAGAAGCTCTTTTTGTTTCCCATGTTTGAGACAAGATCACTGAAAATCATTTTGGAAAAGTTATACTTTCTGGCAGTTGCGAAGCACACCAAAGCATAAGCAATGGTGCTGCTGAACTCACTCCATCCAGTAGTCTTTTTGGAGATACAGTGCATAAGAGTATGGACAAAGAAACGCCATTGGGGTGAGAATTTGGCTTTTGAGAATTTGAACACACCCAATGGGCATCCATACCCCATTCTTGTAAGATTGGAGAACAGTTCATCGTTTGGGATAGAAGTTATACCAGAGGCATCGTCTAGACGTAGACTGATGCGAATAACCTCTTCAGTAACTGTTAGTGATTTGTCACATATCCTTGTCTTGATCATTTTGCACACCATTCTCAGCAACAATGGTGGCATTAGCCCAGAACTGCCTTTGATGCTCGATATAGATTGTAGGAGATACAGTAAGAGCATGAGCAATATGGCTTGTCTTGAGGAAATCCACTATTTGATGAAATCCTACAGCTTGTTTTGGCTTTTGGAGCATAGCGATCTCATTGTGTTCATCGATGAATGCCATGGATGCCATTGAGCTTAGTGAAAACCTTGCCTGAAAACTTTGAGTCTTTAGAAAGAAAGGGTTTAGAGCGCAAGTGAACAGTATGGAAAGAGTCGTTATGAACGTTTGGGCGGGCAAAGGGTATTTATAGTATTCGAGACAAAAGCAGTATTAACCTAGAGCAGTATTAACGGACAAGCAGTATTAACCGCGAGCAGTATTAACTGCGACCAGTTACGAACTAGCAGTATTAACTGCGAGCAGTATTAACTACTAATAGTATTAACTAACTAGCAGTATTAACTGCGAGCAGTATTAACTACTAGTAGTATTAACGAACTAGCAGTATTAACCGCGAGCAGTATTAACTACTAGCAGTATTAACGAACTAGCAGTAGTAACTGCGAGCAGTATTAACTACTAATAGTATTAACTAACTAGCAGTATTAACTGCGAGCAGTATTAACTACTAGCAGTATTAACGATACTTACTCTTTGAAGCTTAGGCTGAATTGAGTACTGCTATGTATGCCCTGCAAAGGAAGATTAGTAATACCAAGAAACTATAATATTCAGATATTTAACCACTTTTGGAGAGGATGCTTATTCAGAGTTGATCATTCCCACACTTGTTACCAAGAAAGTGAATCTACCCACATCAAAAGCTTTGGTAAATAGATCAGCAAACTGGTTGTCAGTATGAAATTTTACAACTTGAACAAGTTTCTTTTCATTACAGTCTCTTATGAAGTGATACCTGATCTCAATGTGCTTTGTCTTTGAGTGCTTGACAGGATTATTTACAATGCTGATAGCACTGCTATTATCAATAAAGATGGGAGTGTGTAGAAAGGTTACCCCATAGTCCAGCATTTGATTCTGAATCCATAAGACTTGAGAACAGCAACTTGCAGCTGCTATGTACTCTGCCTCTGTTGTAGATGTGGACACTGTGGTTTGTTTCTTGCACTGCCATGAAACTAGTCTAGCACCCAATAACTGACATCCTCCAGAAGTAGATTTTCTGTCCAAGTTTGCCCCACCTAGATCACTGTCTGAGTATGCTATTAGGTCAAAGGGTGAGTCATGAGGGTACCAAAGTCCCAATCTGGGTTGCCCTTTGAGATATCTGAATATCCTCTTAACAGCTTGAAAGTGAGATTGCTTTGGCCTAACTTGGAATCTTGCACATACACAGACTGGAAACATTATATCTGGCCTTGATGCTGTGAGATACATGAGAGAGCCAATCATGGATCTATAATGATGCACATCCATATCCTCCCCCTCGAGATCTGCTGTTATCTGCTTGTGTGTCTCCATAGGTGTGCTGGCAGGTTTTGAATCTGAGAAACCAAACTTGGTTAGAATGTCCTGCACATACTTGGATTGACAGATGAAGATGCTATCTGACTTCTGTTGAACTTGGAGTCCAAGGAAGAAAGTAAGTTCCCCCATGGAACTCATTTTGAACCTTTGATGCATTAGTTCCTCAAACTCCTTGCACATGTTGTCTCTTGTAGATCCAAAGATAATGTCATCAACATAGATTTGGACCAGCAAGATATCCTTCTTCTTTCTCTTGATAAATACGGTCTTATCAATGACTCCTCTTTCAAAGCCATTTTCCAAGAGATAGGATGACAGAGTGTCATACCATGCTCTTGGAGCTTGATGCAGTCCATAAAGAGCTTTCTTCAATTTGTATACCCTGTCTGGATAGCTTGGGTTTTCAAACCCTGGTGGTTGACAGACATATACCTCTTCTTCAATTGAGCCATAGAGAAAAGCACTTTTTACATCCATTTGATAGACTTTGAAGTTCATGTAAGAAGCATAGGCTAGGAATAATCTGATTGCTTCTATCCTAGCCACAGGTGCAAAAACTTCTTCATAATCTATACCCTCTTCTTGAGTATACCCTTGAGCCACCAGCCTTGCTTTGTTCCTTATAACAATTCCTCTTTCATCTCTCTTGTTCCTAAAAATCCACTTTGTTCCAATTGCTCTGTGACCTTGAGGAAGGTCTACTAGATCCCATACATCTTGTAGTTTGAACTGCAACAGTTCTTCTTGCATTGCTTCTATCCAACTGGATTCTTTCATAGCATCATGTGCCTTTTTAGGCTCAAGCTGGGATAGAAAGCAAGAAAGCACTGTATGCTTTGATCTTGCATTTCTAGAAGCCTGCTTTGATGTCTAGTCATCATAGGAGATGATATATCTCCTATTACCAGCTGTGGAGGATGATTCTTTTGAACTCTGGTGTTATGACTAGGTTCTTCATTCAGCCCTACCTTTAAATTAGAGTCATTCAACTCAACTGAAATGTTTTCAGCAGCTACTTCTGATTCTTTATTTCCTTGAGTCTCCACATCTCTACTTTCTACTTCACTCTGACTTGGTTCAGTAGATGGTTTCTTTTCAGAGTGTTCAAAAGAATTCACTGTGGGTATGGGAAAGATCACAGATTTAGATATACTTTCTTGAACTTGTGTAGTCCCTGATCCTCCACATCCTAAACCTGCATAATCATCACTACTGAAACCAAAAGAGTTAGTTAGTGAATCTATGTCAAATAGCCACTGAGGACCAGTTCCAATAGGATTTGGTGTGTTCTCATTGCATTTGACATTGTCACTTTCTTCAATTATTCTAGAAGATGTGTTAAAAACTCTGTAGGCCTTACTCTGAGATGAATACCCAACAAGAAATCCATCATCTGCTTTGCTATCAAACTTACCTAAGTGAGATTTGGTATTGAGAATTGTACAAGGACACCCAAAAGGTTTGAAAAATCCAATGAAAGGTTTTCTTTTATTTAAAAGCTCATATGGGGTCTTGTTCTTTGGCTTGACTACTAGAACTCTGTTTTGGACATAGCAAGCAGTATTAACTGCTTCAGCCCAGAAGGTAATTGGCAGTTTTGAATCAGCCAACAGAGATCTAGCAGCCTCAATTAGTGTTCTATTTCTCCTCTCAGCAACTCCATTCTGTTGAAGAGTCCTAGGGGCACTATATTGTCTCTCTATACCTTTTTCCTCACACAAGGTGTTTAGATCAAGATTTTTAAATTCAGTTCCATTGTCTGATCTAATGATTTTTACTTTTTGATTAGTTTGGTTTTCAATTCTTAGGATAAAGGATTTGATCAGTCCACTTGTCTCATCCTTAGTCCTTAGAAAATATACCCAAGTAAATCTGGAGTAATCATCAACAATAACCAAGTAGTAAGATTTCTTGCCAATACTCATAACATTTGTAGGACCAAACAGATCCATATGCAATAACTGAAGACAAGAAGAAATTGTATTTATCTCTTTGGTCTTATGAGAAGTTTTATGCAGTTTGCCTTTAAGGCAAGCAACACAATGATCATCACATGAAAAGACTTTAGATGGTAAACCTCTTACAAGATTGTTTTTAACAAGATTGTTCATGGTCTTAAAATTCATGTGACACATCCTTCTGTGCCATAGAGAGGATTCATCTACAGAAGCTTTTGAAACAAGATAATTTAGAGATGAACCACTATCAACATTGTTCATATCTAGACAATAAACATTGTCCTTTTTCGGAGTTCTAAGTAGTATCATGCTTTCATCAACTACCTTGAACCCTGGAGCAAGGATCATACACTCAGTATTAGTGAATAATATGCTATGTTGTTTGTCACAAACCTGTGATACACTTAACAGGTTGTACTTCAATTGATCAACATAGTAGACATCCTCAAATGTCATCTTACCTTTGGTGACATTACCTTTGCCACTTATTTTACCACCAGTAAGATTATCTCCAAATGCAACATGTCCTCCATTGATATGCTTGAAATCCTGAAGGCTTGACATGTTGCATGTCATGTGCCTAGAGCAACCACTATCAACATGCCATATGCTCTTTCCCTTGAGCTGTTGGTTGCCCTGCACATAAGATAAAACAGTTAGTATGAATTAGGAACCCAAGCCAAAGTGGTCTTGGGTACCCCTTTCTCATTAAAATACTTGCATTCTTTCTTGACAAGATTTTTGAACTTTAACTCTCATTCTTGGAGTACTTTGTCACAATAATAGGCTTGGAAACATTATGGATAGAAACAGTACTGGTTTTAGAAGTACTAACTGCCTTAGTAGCACTTGCATGCTTAGCAGTACTAACCTTGTTAGAAGTAGTAACTGTGTTAGCAGCAGTAACTGTGTTGGCAGTATTAACTTTTGAAGAGGTACTAACAGTATTAGCAGCATTAATGTTTTCAGCAGTACTAACACTGGTAGCATCAGTAATACTTCCAGCAGCACTAACCCTGTCAGCAGTACTAACAGTTTTAGTGCTTCTAGGCACCCACATTTTGATACTTTCTTTTAAAAACCTTTTCTTCATGGGGCCTTTACTTTCACCATGTTTCTTTATCACATGTTTCTTTCCATCCTTCCTATAACCAACAGGTTTTTGCACAAATCTTTGAAAGGTCATCTGTTGGTTAGTAGGGTTAAAGAAGCAATATTTAGCCAAATGATTTAGCTTGCCACATATGAAACAAGGTTTTGGTCTATTGATTTTACTCAGATCAACTCCTTGCTTCTGAGTCCATTGATTATTACAGTTTCTTTGATTTCCTCTTTTTAAACCAGAATTTAGGCTCTTGGCTTTACTGCAAGCACACTGTTTACAAGATCCAGGATTCACAATCGTGGTTTGTTTGTAATGAACCTTGTTATCTTTTCCTTTGGTCTTCTCTATCTCCTTGGACTTGACCCAGATTTTCCCACATCCCTCATTGGTGATAATGTTGTTTTCTAATGGGATCTCTTTACTCACATCATTATCCCTATACTCACTGGTTTCTTTCTCAGTCAAATCCTTAATTACTACCTCATCCAAAGGATCTATCTTAAAGGCTTTCTCAGATAAGTCCTTTTTTTCCTTGGTTTCTAACAAGTCTGAAGTAGGAGAGATATAATTGTTGTTGTAAGGAGGAGGTGTATTGTTGTATCCAATACCAGGCTTCATCTTATCATGAATTTGAGCCTTTAGAAGAGAGTCCATTGCTTTAGAAGCATATGAAAACTTTTCTATGTCAAGTTTAACTTTAGACAGTTCCTCTTTCAGCCTATCACTCTCTTCTAAGGATTTAGACAGTTTGGTCTCTAACTCATTCTTTTCCCACTTCCAATAGTTTGTGTCATAAGAGTGTTGAAGTTCATTAGCTTGGAAGCCTTTGATTTGTTCTTCAAATCTCTCTACTATTAACACATAATTTCTTCTGTCCTTTTCTAATCTTTTGAGGTCATCACACATACTTTGATTGTGATCCCTGTATCTTTTGACAGTGTCTATGCAGGATTTAGTGCAAAGATTAGAAATTACCTCAGAGGGGAGATCAGACACTTCTGCCATAAGAGCTTGATTCTGAATGGCTTCCTCAGCTTGATCACTCCAGTCAAAACCCATTCCTTGTTGAGAAACAAGGGCTTGAGAAGGATTCTTGTTCTGATTGTAGCCTCCATTCTGAGCTTGTTGGTGGTTGTTGTTTGGAACAGCACTCCTGCATTCTCTAGCAAAGTGTCCTTTCATGTGACACTTATAACATTCCACCTTGGTCTTGTCAAAACCAGCTCCATCTTCTCTTCTTTGAGAGAAGTTATTCCTTCCTGTTCTTTTAATGAACTTCTTCACCCTCATGGATAACATGGCCATCTGCCATTTAATATCCATCTCCTCCAAGTCATCAGGGTGAAGTTGATCCTGATCATCATTAATCAAAGAATTGTTGCTATGACTGGACAAAAAGGCTTCAAAGATAGTTTCAGTGCCTTTTTCTGAACTTACTCCACTGGCAGTACTAACTGCTTCAGGGTTGGCAGTAGTATCAGTGGATGCTGAAAGAAGTGCAGCATTGTGGATATAACCAGTGGGCTTCTTCTTGGTTTCTACCTCAGCTTCAAAAACTCTTAGATCATTGTATAGATCATCAAGTTCTTTCTCTTCCAGATTGTCACTCTGTCTATATGAGACAGTGTACATAGTCCATTCATCCCCAAGAGATCTGAGGAACTTTCTGTTGACATCATCTTGTTCCATCTTCACTCCTACAGTAGCCAGTTCACCAATGAGTTTGTTGAACCTATCAAAAGTTTGAGTCATAGACTCATTCTTTGAGGAAGTGAAGTTCTCATACTGCTGCTTTAGAACATCTCTTTGATTTCTTTTGATGCTCTTAGTTCCAGCAAATCTTTTCTCTAGAGCATTCAGAGGATCTGAGCATCACTGCAGTTGCAAAATTGATGCTGATATTCATTGGGGATGGCCAAGAGCAGAGTGCTCAAGGCCTTCATCTCTGTCTGTCTGATCTTCCTCTCACCATCTGTCTTTGGTGGAGGTCTTTTCCCATCTGGTCCTATCCTTCCAGCTTCAGAAGGATCATTCTCAATGATATCCCACATTGAGTAGTCAGTGAGAAGAATATATTGTCTGATTCTGATCTTCCACATGTCAAACTCACTGGGTTTGAGCATTGGAACCTTAGAGACCAAAGTACTGCTTGATTCTGTAAGATTTTCCATGAGGAATAGTTGTTTCTGAGAGAGTTTGGCTCTGATACCACTTGTCAGGATCGAATTCTCAACAAGAATTAATTCTCAGAAACAATATCAAAGAAGTTTGCGGAATAACACTTTGATATTCAATGAAACAGTAAATCAAAACAGTAAATATGAAGAACAAACTGTAAACTTGTATTGAATGCTTTGAAGTTACAAGATTACACACTCAACCTCAATATTGATGAACAAGCTCACCAATACGAATTCTACTTCTCTGGAATTAGGAACTAAGCCTTGAGGTTGATTTCTCTCTATACTTAGAATGAAATCTTATATCATTAAACTATTCTATACATTATATACATATACTAATCAAAAGATAATTACAAGAAATAAAAATATCTTCAGTATATCTTCCATGTATATCTCTATGCTTCCATGTATATCTTTAGATTATCCAGCTGTTATCCTTTCCTTGAAGTCTTCTAGCAGTAGTAACTCTGTACCAGCAGCATTAACCATACTTAAGCTTTTCTTCACTTCCCGACAAGTATTGCTTCTTTAACCCTATTAATCAACAGATAAACTTTCAAAGATTTGTGCAAAAACCTGTTGGTTATAGGAAGGCTGGAAAGAAACATGTGATGAGGAAATCTGTTGAAAGTAAAGGCCCCATGAAGAAAAAGTTTTTAAAATAAAGTATTAAAATGTGGGTGCCTAGAAGCACTAAAACTGTTAGTACTGCTGACAGGGATAGTGCTGCTGGAAGTATTACTGCTGCTACTAGTGTTAGTACTGCTGAAAATATTAATGCTGCTAATACTGTTAGTACCTCTTCAAAGGTTAATACTGCCAACACAGTTACTGCTGCTAACACAGTTACTACCTCTAACCAGGTTAGTACTGCTAAGCATGCAAGTGCTGCTAAGGCAGTTAGTACTTCTAAAATCCGTACTGCTTCTAGCAAAAATGTTTCCAAGCCTATTATTGTGACAAAGTACTCCAAGAATGAGGAGTTAAAATTCAAAAATCTTGTCAAGAAAGAATGCAAGTATTTTGATGAGAAAGGGGTACCCAAGACCACTGTGGCTTGGGTTCCTAATTCATACTAATTGATTTATCTAATGTGCAGGGCAACCAACAGCTCAAGGGAAAGAGCATTTGGCATGTTGATAGTGGTTGCTCTAGGCACATGACAGGCAACATGTCAAGCCTTCAGGATTTCAAGCATATCAATGGAGGACTTGTTGCATTTGGAGATAATCTTACTGGTGGTAAAATAAGTGGAAAAGGTAATGATACCAAAGGTAAGATGACGTTTGAGGATGTCTACTATGTTGATCAGTTGAAGTACAACCTGTTAAGTGTATCACAGGTTTGTGACAAACAACATAGTATATTATTTACAAATACTGAGTGTATGATCCTTGCTCCAGGGTTCAAGGTAGTTGATGAAAGCATGATACTACTTAGAACTCCAAGAAAGGACAATGTGTATTGTCTAGACATGGACACTGTTGTTAGTGATTCATCCCAGAACTGTCTTGTTTCAAAAGCTTCTGTGGATGAATCTTCTCTTTGGCACAGAAGGATGTGTCACATGAATTTTAAGACTATGAACAAACTTGTTAAAAACAAACTTGTAAGAGGTTTACCTTCAAAAGTCTTTTCATGTGATGATCATTGTGTGGCTTGTCTTAAAGGAAAACAACACAAAACTTCTCATAAGACCAAATAGTTAAATTCTATTTCTTATTGTCTTCAGTTATTGCATATGGATCTGTTTGGTCCTACAAATGTTATGAGTATAGGCAAGAAATCTTGCTGCTTGGTTATTGTTGATGATTACTCTAGATTTACCTGGGTATATTTTCTAAGGACTAAGGATGAGACAAGTGGACTGATCAAATCCTTTATCCTAAGAATTGAAAACCAAACTAATCAAAAAGTAAAAGTCATTAGATCAGATAATGGGACTGAGTTTAAAAATCTTGATCTAAACACCTTTTGTGAAGAGAAAGGCATTGAGAGACAATATAGTGCTCCTAGTACTCCTCAACAGAATGGAGTTGCTGAAAGGAGAAATAGGACACTAATAGAGGCTGCTAGATCTCTGTTGGCTGATTCAAATTTGCCAATTACCTTCTGGGCTGAAGCAGTTAATACTGCTTGTTATGTCCAAAACAGAGTTCTAGTAGTCAAGCCAAAGAACAAGACCCCATATGAGCTTTTAAATAAAAGAAACCCACTTATTGGATTTTTCAAACCTTTTGGGTGTCCTTGTACTATTCTCAATACCAAATCTCACTTAGGTAAGTTTGATAGCAAAGCAGATGATGGTTTTCTTGTTGGTTACTCATCTTAGAGTAAGGCTTACAGAGTCTTTAACTCTTCTTCTAGAATAATTGAAGAAAATGACAATGTCAAATGCAATGAGAACACACCAAATCCAGTTGGGTCTGGTCCTCAGTGGCTATTTGACATTGACTCACTAACTAACTCTTTTGGTGTCAGTAGTGATGATTATGCAGGATCAGGGAATGGAGGATCAGGAACTACACAAGTTCAAGACAGTTTATCCCAATCTATGATCTTTCCCTTACCCACAGTGGATCATATTGAAGACTGTGAAAAGGAACCATCTACTAAACCAAGTCAGAGTGAAGAAGAAAGTAAAGATGAGGAGACTCAAGCCAATAAGGAATCAGAAGTAGCTGTTGAAAACATCTCAGTTCAGTTGAATGACTCAAATCTAGAGGAGGTACTTAATGAAGAACCCTATCATCACACCAGAATTCAAAAGAATCATCCTCCACAACTGGTAATAGGAGATATATCCTCTCCTATGATGACTAGAAATCAAAGCAGGCTACAAGAATTGCAAGACCAACAACATACAGTGCTTTCTTGCTTTTTATCCCAGCTTGAGCCTAAGAAGGCACATGATGCTATGAAAGAATCTAGTTGGATAGAAGCAATGCAAGAAGAGCTATTGCAATTCAAACTGCAAGATGTTTGGGATCTGGTAGACCTTCCTAAAGGCCAAAGAGTAATAGGAACAAAATGGGTCTTCAGAAATAAGAGAGATGAAATAGGTATAGTGATAAAGAATAAAGCAAGGCTGGTGGCTCAAGGGTATACACAAGAAGAGGGAATAGACTATGATGAAGTATTTGCACCTGTGGCCAGGATAGAAGCAATTAGATTATTCCTGGCTTATGCTTCCTATATGAAATTTAAAGTCTATCAAATGGATGTGTAAAGTGCATTTTTTTATGGTTCAATTGAAGAAGAAGTATATGTCTGTCAACCTCCGGGGTTTGAAAACCCAAGCTATCCAGACAGGGTATACAAATTGAAGAAAGCACTTTATGGACTACATCAAGCTCCAAGAGCATGGTATGACACTTTGTCATCCTATCTCTTGGAAAATGGGTTTGAAAGAGGAGTCATTGATAAGACTCTATTCATCAAGAGAAAGAAGAAGGATATCTTGCTGGTCCAAATCTATGTTGATGATATTATCTTTGGATCAACAAGAGACAACATGTGTAAGGAGTTTGAGGAACTAATGCATCAGAGGTTCAAGATGAGTTCCATGGGGGAACTTACTTTCTTCCTTGGACTCCAAGTTCAACAAAAGTCAGATGGAATCTTCATCTGTCAGTCCAAGTATGTGCAGGACATTCTAACCAAGTTTGGTTTCTCAGATTCAAAATCTGCTAGCACACCTATGGAGACACACAAGCAGATAACAGCAGATCTTGAGGGGAAGGATATGGATGTTCATCATTATAGATCCATGATTGGCTCTCTCATGTATCTTACAGCCTCTAGGCCAGATATAATGTTTCTAGTTTGTGTGTGTGCAAGATTCCAAGTTAGGCCAAAGCAATCTCACTATCAAGCTGTTAAGAGGATATTCAGATATCTCAAAGGGCAACCCAGATTGGGACTTTGGTATCCTCATGACTCATCCTTTGACCTACTTGCATACTCAGACAGTGATCTAGGTGGAGCAAACTTGGACAGAAAATCTACTTCTGGAGGATGTCAGTTTTTGGGTGCTAGACTAGTGTCATGGCAGTGCAAGAAACAAACCACCGTATCCACATCTACAACAGAGGCAGAGTACATAGCAGCTGCAAGTTGCTGTTCTCAAGTCTTATGGATTCATAATCAAATGTTGGATTATGGGGTAACCTTTCTACACACTCCAATTTTTATTGATAATAGCAGTGCAATTAGCATTGTGAATAATCCTGTCAAGCACTCAAAGACAAAGCACATTGAGATCTGGTATCACTTCATAAGAGACTGTAATGAAAAGAAACTTATTCAAGTTGTAAAAGTTCACAATGATAATCAGTTTGCTGATATATTCACTAAAGCTTTTGATGTGGGTAGATTCACTTTCTTGGTAACAAGTGTGGGAATGATCAACTCTGAATAAGCTTCTTCTCAAAAAGTGGTTCTATACCTTGTATATTGTCTATTTTTGGTGTTACTAATCTTTCCTTTCAGGATATGTATAGCAGTACTCAGTGTTTCGCAAGATTAAAGGAGTAAGTTAGTTAATACTGCTAGTAGTTAATACTGCTAGTGGTTAATACTGCTAGTAGTTAATACTGCTATCAGTTAACACTGCTAGTAGTTACTACTGCTATCAGTTAATACTGCTAGTGGTTAATACTGCTAGTTAGTTAATACTGCTAGTAGTTAATACTGCTAGTGGTTAATACTGCTAGTAGTTAATACTGCTAGTGGTTAATACTGCTAGTTAGTTAATACTGCTAGTAGTTAATACTGCTAGTGGTTAATACTGCTAGTAGTTAATACTGCTAGTGGTTAATACTGCTTTCAGTTAATACTGCTCTAGGTTACTACTGCTTATGTCCCGAATACTATAAATACTCTTTGCCCGCCTAAAAGTTCATAACGACTCTTTGCATACTATTCACTTGCGCTCTAAACCCTCTTTCTCTCAAGTTCAAAGTTCTCAGGCAAGAAGTTTCAACGATTCATGGCATCAATGGCGTTCATTGACGAGCACAATGAAATCGCGATGCTCCAAAACCCAAAACAAGCTGAAGGTTTTCATCAGATAGTCGACTTTCTGAAGTCTAGCCACATTTCCCATGCTCTCACTATGTCTCCTACTATCTTCATAGAGCATCAGAGTCAATTCTGGGCACATGCCACCATTGTTACTAAGGATGGTGTGCAAATGATCAAAACGACAGTGTGTGGAAAGCCATTGACAGTTAATGAAGAAGTAATTCGCATCAGTCTACGTCTAGATGATGCCTCTGGTATAAATTCTATCCCTAATGCTGAACTGTTTTCTACTCTTACAAGAATGGGGTATGGAGGCCCATTGGGTATTTATAAGTTCTCAAAATCTAAATTCTCACCGCAATGGCGTTTTCTTGTTCATACCTTGAAGCACTGCATTTCTAAAAAGACTACTGGATGGAGTGAGTTCAGCAGTCCCATTGCTTATGCTTTGGTCTGTTTGGCCACGACCAGAAGGTACAATTTTTCACAAATGATTTTCAATGATCTTGTCTCAAACATGGGAAACAAAAAGAGCTTTTATATGTATCCCAGGTTTGTCCAAGCAGTAATCAACCATGAATTGACGGATATTCCTCATTCTGATGAAATATATGTACCAAAACCCCCTAAAGGCAAGGTTTTCTCAAATATGAGAAGATCTGCTGGGGACTCGGAATGAGTTGACACCCCATTGTTCTCTACAATGATGGTGGTGTCCCAAACTGATGAAGGTATGGCAGCAGGGTCAAGGCCCCCATTAGACCAACCCACTGCTAGCCAATCCCAACCTTCCCACTCTATATTAATTCCCCAGTCTCTTCTTGAAAAACCAACTTCACCAATCACTCATACCTACAAAAGGAAACAGGTAAAGAAGGCTCCTTCCCTTCTTGTACCTTCACCCACTCAGCCTTTAAGCCCTCTAAGGGAGAATTCTCCCTTAGAGAATATCCAAAGGGAAACCAACAGGGTATCTCCCAACCCTCAGGAGGTGCTTTCTAAGGAGATGGAAGAGCATATGGGTGAGAAGGCTGCCACTACTTCTGCTAGCACAAAGAAGGATAGTGGTAACATCACTAAGACCTTCCCCATGGCAACCTTGAATGAGCAATCATTCAAAGGTCCCCGGTGCCAAGAAACCAAGGGGGCGGACAGTGCTTCTGCTAGGCAGAAGGCTTCCACTACTAAAAGATCCCATGATCCTTCAAAAGGGGGTAACACTCCTGGAGAAAGTGAGGACAGATATGACTACAATGAATTGATGGAAACAATGGGGAACATAAACATGGATGTCATCAAGCAGGGGAAAGACATTGAGGAGCTGAAATTGGTTATTCTATCTCAACAAGTTCAGATCACCAAACTGAAGAACTTGGTGACAAGATTGGTACAGAAAAGGAGAAGAAAGCAGTTTCTGTTAAAGAAGAGGGCAAGAGCTCAAGATGCTTCCAACAAGGGGGAGAATCAAGAGAATGAAACAGAGAAGGAAAGCAAATCTGAGATGGGTTTTGATGTTGAGGGGGAGATAGAAGCTGAAATAAACAAAGAAACAGAATTTGCCCAAGCAGCAGAAACTGTTAATGCTGCTGAGGTTAAAGAAGCAGCAGTAACAGGGCTTTCTGTAGAAGAATTGGAGATAGCCGAAACTCTGGTAAAGGCAAAGAATGACACTCCTAAGGCTACTCAAAAGGCCAAAGGAGTGGTCATCAATGAAGGAGGACTTCAAAAGAAGAGAATGAAGGAGGATATAAAAGGAAAAGGAAAGATGGTGGAACCTGAACAACCTTCAAAGAAGAGGAGTCAGATTGAAATGGATGAGGAGATGGCAAAGCATCTTCAAGAGAAAATGGAAAAGGAGGAACAAATTCAAACAGAAACAGATAGAGAGCTTGCAAGGATAATGGCCAGAAAACTCAATGCAGAATATCAAGAAAGTTTAAAAGCAGAAACTCAAGCCAAGAAAAGCTCTATGAAAGTGTCTAAGCAGAAAATGCCAGTGATGAAGCATAAAAGACAACCCTCTAAGACCTTTTTGGCCAATCAGGAAAGAAGAAAGATGATAAATTTTCTGAAAGGTGCAATTGGAGTCAAGGGGGAGATGTTTACCAACATGGCATACAGTCAAGTTGAGGAGCTCTACAGGAAGGAAATGGCAAAACTCCAAGGGGACTCTTCACAAAGGGAAGAGGCTGAAAGAAGAATGAAGTAAAGACATGATCTAAACATTCAGCAACCATTCCCTGAGGAAGTCACACCTACAAAAGAGAATAAGGAAGACTCAGAGAATGTTGGTATAGAGGCTAAATCTGCAAAAAGGGTGAAGACTATAGCTTCCAAGAAGCAAAGCAAAAGGCCAAGAGTTGAAGAAAGAGCAGAAACTGCAGCAGAACCTTCAGTTACTCCTTCAGCTGAATCTGTGCAGAACCCAGAACAGTCCAATAAGCAATATAATCTTGAGCTTTATATGACTACAACAGCTGATGAACCAGTTCAAGCTGATCCCATTTCTATGAAAGCACCAGAAGTCATCTTTTGGGATATTCTGGAAGATCAAAGAAAGAAATACTTCAGGCTTAAGAGAGTGGGAGATATATATGATGTGTACTCTACTTGGGGTAGACTCATCAGAAGTTGTTCAAGATCAGATTTAGAATAGATGTTTAAAGTTGGAATGGGTTTATATGAAAAGGAGCTGAAAGGAGAAGGAATGAGCTTAATCAGATTAGCCATGGAGTACTTATGCATGATGTTTGATCCTAGCAAAGTTCAACATGTGATCAGAGATTTGCATCTACAGAATAAATTCCAAAGAATAGAAAACTGGATGATATTTGAAAGGTGTGGAGTCTATGTCATCACTGTGGACAGAGCTTATCATGAGTACTACTTGGTTGATAAAATCTATGATCACAGCAAGGCTAAATTACAAGCTATGTTGAATGCCAAGCTTACATGTTCAAAAGATTCATAAATGGCAAAGATTGTGGTTATAAGAATCATTAATCAAATCTTGGGTTTGGATCCTAATCTAGGGGTGTGAACTGAAGTGTTGAAAGCATCTTGAAGATCAATTCTGAAGAACTTGACTTCTTTTCCTAAAAGTCAAGTTAGGGGGTGATTGTTGGGAACTGAAGAAAAGCTCAAGTATGGTTAATGCTGCTAGTTCAGAATTACTACTGCTAGAAGAGTTCAAAGTTAATACTGCTGAGTATTACTACTGCTAGTAGAATTAATACTTCTAGTCAAAGTTAGTGTTGCTTGAACAAAGTTAGTACTGCTTAGCTAGTTAGTACTGCTAGTGGTTAGTGCTGCTTGGTAGTTAATGCTGCTAAGATCAAGTTAATGCTGCTAGAAGAAATTAATGCTGCTGAGCATAATTACTACTGCTTATGATTTAAAGATTCGGATGGAAAGGATGACAGCTGGAAAGAATCAAGATATTCATGGAAGGCTTGAAAATAATGATGGAAGATATACTGAAGATATTTTATTTATTGTAATTATATTTTTGTTCAGTATATATATATATAGATTTGATAGAATAGTTCAGATACACACAGAGATACAGATTTACAGATTTTTTATTCTAAGTTCTAAGAGAGAATCAACCTCAAGGCATAGATCCTAATTCTAGAGAAGTAGAATTCGTATTGGTGAGCCTGTTCATCAATATTGAGGTTGTGTGTTTAAACTTGTAACTTCAAGCATTCAATACAAGTTTACAAAGTGCTTATCATATACTGTTTTGGTTTACTGTTTTATTGAATATCAAAGTGTTATTTCGCAACTTCTTTGATATTAGTTTCTGAGAATTTATTCTTGTTAAGAATTCGATCCTGACAAATCTACTTCAGACTTTGAACATAAAAAAGATTGTTTTGTAAAGAAGATTTCTGACGTTGAATCTAAACTTTCTATGTCTGATTTAGAAAATAAAGAATTTGTACTAAACGTTTATAAATTGCAGGGTGAAAACAAGAGCTTGACTAAGAAGGTAAATGATTTGGAAGCTAAACTTCATGTGATAGGTCAAACAGATCACACCATTTTTCTAAATGTACCCCTTGAAGAGGCTGAAGTTAAAGAGAAATGGGGACTCAGATACGATAACCCCCGTTACTTAAAGAAAGCCATCACAAAACAACCAGCGTTGTATAACTTTGATTTTCTTCTTGTTGCTGATAAATATCCTCATTTAAAACCCAAATTTGTTACCAAATTAGCAGAAGAAGTTGAGGCCAAAGAAACTGAGAAGAGAAAGAATGTAAAGAAAATGCAACTACCATTTCGCTATGAAAAGCTAAATGATAGTTACCGTTCTGACACACCAAAAGTTCTTTCAGATGACTATTTTGTTAGTTATTCTGTTACTGAGATGGAGGCAAAACCTGCAACTGCAAAAGTTTATGTTCCTCTAATCATTCTAGAAAGCAAAATAGTTGAGCTTGAAAATGTTTTATTTGAGGAAAGGATTTTGGTTGATATAGAACAAAGTGTATTTTCTACAGTTATAAAGAACACTGTTTTTCAATCTAAATCTACAGAGAGTTCTAAATTTTCAAAGGCACCTCAAACTTCAACTGATAACTTTGATGACTTATTTGTGTCTGAAAATGATTTTCTTAACTCTGATAATGGGAATGTAGAGGAAATTGATTTGCTTGAATTTAATGCTCCACTTCCAGACCATTCTCCTTTTGTCATTAATGATGAAAGCATTGAAGACAAGGAACAAAGTCTGATAACTGAGAACACTGATCTTCAGAAGAAAATATCAGACTTGGAGATAAAAATGGCTAAGGACAAAGATGAGTTTCAAAAGAAATTCTCAGACTTTTCCAGAAAGAGTTGTGATGAAAAGAAGGTGATTGAGCTTCAGTGTATAAAGCTTTCTCAACAAGTTTCTAATTTTGAGAAAGTAATAATCTTGGAAAGAGAAAAGTTTGCCAAGGAAAAGAATACCATTGAACAAAAGAATGTTGGATTCTTCAAAGAAATATCCGGCCAGATAAACAATGCTGAGAAGGGATTTGAAAAAGAAAGAAGCATGTTTGAGGCTGCGATTAGAAAGCTTACTTTGAAATTATCTAAACTATCTGAGAATGCACTGAAAGAGAAGAAAATGAAGTCTGAGTTTGAGACGAAGATTGACCTTCTTGTCAAAGAAAGAGACAGTTTCGCTTCAAAGATAAAAGATCTTGAAGATATCATTTCTAAGATGGTGGTGGTGACTGAGTACAAGACTCTAAAGTCAATTATCCACACACCTAGAGATGATTCAGCTGTTTCGGAATGCTCATTCAAGACAGCTGCAAGCTCATATCATAAGACTGTTTTTTCCAAAAGATGAGTTAAATCTTCTAATCAGATTCGTAGTACTAACATTCTCTTTGATAAAAATGTAGATGGTTCAGATACATACAGAAGAAGACAAAGAAGAAAATATGAAGAAAACAAGCTGGTCTGAAAGAAGAAACCAGTTGAAGATGAGAAGAAAGATGAGTTAAAAGGAAAGAAGTCATGTGTACATACACATAAAGCCAAGAAGAACGATGCGCGTGAAGGTAAACCTGATCATATATACACGAAAGATCAATTAATCAGGTTATCAGGTAAGAAATACTATTGTTCTTATTGTCGTACACATGATCATGTTCATAAAACTAGTGATCATTTCTGGTATGGTTCTTATTCAATTACTCCCATTCGAACTGCAACTAACACACATGGACCCAAATACCAGTGGGTACCAAAACCAAAGACTGATTCTGTGTTACAGGCATCTACTGTCAAGGGGGAGTAAGAAAACCAAGGCTTCTAAGTAAATCAGCTTAGGACCCGTACTTCAACGAAGTTTGACTTCTAAACACAACAGTTTAGGACTCGTACTTCAGCGATCAAAAGACCTTACTCTTGTGCTGATAAGAGATTGTACTCCAATACTCGAATGAGGAAATCAACCATCAAGGGGGAGTACATAATTTTCTGAAATATTTTGCATCCATGATGAACTACATTTTAAATTAGAATTGTAGATCTCTATCTTGTACTTTTTCACTGACATATTTTAGATGTATAATTTCAGGGGGAGTAAAGGTGATGACTTATGATTACTTCTGATCAGAACTCGTACTTTAATCATTTTACTGCTTTATGTCTTTTAATTTTGAATAAACTTTTGTGAATAAAGTTGCTTTGACATGACTTTGAGACTTGTGCAGAATGAGAGAATCTATCAAGATCATATCTTTATGACTTTAGATGAATTCATGAGATTTTAGATAAAAAAAAAAGGTTAAATTTCTTGTCTTAATCTCATATATGGTTGAAAGAAGGACAACTTTCAATCATAGAAAACATGTTCTTAAATGTTCAAACCACTTCCCGATTCTTAAACAGATTTCATGAATTAGAAGTGTGATTTTTAAATGTTTTCAAGATTTATTTGTGCTTACATGATTACAAATCGTGTGTTTCCAAAGATAAATACTTGTGTATTGTCTTTTCTATATACTTTCAAGTATTCACACACACCGGTTTGAATTTTTGTTCAAAATGTTCTTACCATGTCTCAAATTTGAAACATATTTTTCGATGGTAAGACACCCCACTTGTATTTCAATGAATCTTGAGCGTCATTTCATTTCTAAACGTTCTTTCAAGAATGTCTATATCTTGGTTCATATAGACAATATCCATTATTCTTGACCATAAGCTTTGATTGTTATATCATTTCTTATCTGATCATTTTTCATACAATGTCAGATTTTCAAACAAGTCTCTTGTCTTCATGTTTATTCTTTCAATATACTTGTTTGAAAATACTTCAATGTTTAAAAATGCTTATATCTTCATGAGTATATCCTGAGCATATATACATCTGACATTTGTATATTTATGCTTTAACTGATAAAGTTAAACTATATTGAGCAACATTTGCTTCATAGGAATATGGGTTCTTTGTGCTAGGATTTAAATGAAAACTTCTATGGATTCACGATAACCAGTGTTTCCTACCCAAGAAGTTATTCCATAGTGATTGAGTGTGAGGAGTCAAAATGAAATGAGTGTGGGTTGTGTGACGAGGTAAAATGAGAATGAGAGTTTGGTTATAAGTGAGTTCAATGTTTAAAAAGAAAGAGGGTGAGAGATCAGAGTAAAAGAATATCAAACTATGCACCAACTACTTTCTGAGTCGGGCAGCCACATTACTAATGTTTCACAATTCTTGGTGAACATTATTGAAACAGGAAAATAGCCCATGCCAACTCTTGCTTAAACCCCACCAACCACTCATTTTCTTCTCGTAAAGAAAATGTTTCATATTTTTCTGAGGACGCAGCACATAATATATCTGATTTTCATTTGGAAAATCTGGATACTGAAAAAGAAGGAAGTCTGCCCTACCTTTGCACTTCAATCATGCACATTGAATCTGTGTTTATCTACTTTTGTTTCAGTGGTTTACACAATGTTGAGCCTTTTATCAAAGAAATCATTATATGCTTAATTCTTTTTATCACTTGCACGAACACACAAGGAATTTGTTTTCTTGTCATAACATTCATAGAAACTGCCTTTATGGTGTTTCGATGATTGGATGGAAGCCCTGGGGAGTGAACATCAAAAAACTCCTGATAGGCATATTAACTGATTCATTTGTTGATTCAGGTGTTACATTCCTATTTTGTCTAGATTTGCAAAGATCTGGATGAATACATTGTTTGAATTGGCAACGAATCAGAGGCTCATTATGACAGATCAGTGGTCAGAACAATTCAAGACCTTTCTTGGAGAAGTTTTGATGTGATAGATGCTCTATTCATCAAAAGGGGGAGATGATTTAAAGAAATGTTAGATTCAGAAATTTCAAAGTTAAAGATTTGAAGAAGACAAAGTTCAAAGTTTGAAAGATTGTACAAGCAAAGTCAAAGATGTTTGAAGATGTGTCGATTTTCTGAAATTTTCTTTGAAGATTATTTGCTGAAGCAATTCGAGCTAAATCTGAAGATAATTTTTTTTCCGAAGTCTGAAAGAGTCTTGTGATAATTTTGGGAGATTATTGAAGATTGTTTCTACCATATTTGGGGTAGATTGTTAATTTTGTTCAAAGACAGACTTGGGAAGAATAAATTTAAACAAAAGGAAGAGATTGTCCAGATTGAACCAAAGGGGGAGATTGATCTGCTAAATCTTTTAAAAGATGATCTGGAATCCAAAAGGGGAGAGTTTTAGAGCAGAAATATGTTGGATACAAGATCATGAAGACTAGAGGCCAAAGTTCAAGGAAGTCAATGCTGAAAGTCAACTCCCAGTGAAAGTCAAAGTCATTTTGTTAATAAAGTCACAGTCAATGTTGTTTTGTAATTGTATTTTGTTTGTTTCCTTTGAAATTGTGTGAGGGTATAAATACCTTCAGTCTTTGTAATCAGTTGGTAACAAGTAAGATTGTAGTGAGAAGAACAGATTAGAATATCTTTCCAGAGAGAGAATATAGTGAGAGAAAGTGAGATTGTAATTCATGATTTCTATATCAATGATATGTGACTATGAAATTTCTTATCTTGATTATTTGTAGATAGAAAGACCTTGAATTATGGGAATAACAATTTGTTTTCTTGAAATTTCTTATGATTTGTTGATTTCATGATGATTTAATGAAATTTGATATTTGAGATTGAAATATGTGTTTGATTTTGGGTTTACAATTGCTGGTATGGTTCTTATTACATTTCTCCTACTAGAACTGCAACTAACAAATCTAGATCCAAATACCAGTGGGTACCAAAAGCTAAACATGTGTTGCAGGAATCCAAAGTTTAAGGGGGAGTAAGAACATTGACTTCGAGACAATACAATTTAGGACTCGGACTTTAATGTCAAAGAGTTTGACTTCTGAAATTACTTTAATCCTAGTAATTCAGAACTCGGTTTCATGATTAAGGATTATGCACATATTAAGGGGGAGCTTATATGCTTCATATTTTTACTGATGTATTTTCTGATTTTTCAGGAGAAGATTAAATACTATTCTCACCGGAGAATATGTCATCAAGGTTTCTAGTTACATCAGATCAGAACCCGTGCTTAATTGGTAAAACTAACCATTACTATTCTCACCGGAGAATAAGTAATCATGGATTTTAATACTTAAGTTCAAAACCCGTACTCAATTGTTTTCTTCTGATAGGATTCTTAAATGATTGTATTTTTCTAGAAGTTTTTAATTTGAGGGGGAGTTAGAGAAGTTAACTGTTATATCTTTTAGTCGGAGAAGATCATAGTTGGTTGTATTCATTGTTATATTTTTCTAATAACTTGAACTTTTACAGATATCAAGAGAAAGGATATCTGATATTTTTGTCATGGATACTTAAACGATAATATTCATTCCAGGGGGAGTAAAGGATTCTAATCTTAGGTATATTTTTATAATCCTTACTCTTTATCACTTGTTGAAAGATGAACAACTTTCACTTGTGAAAAATGGTTTCTTAAATGTTCAAACCACTTCACATTCTTAAAATGTTTTCATGAATTGTGAAGTGTGTTTTTAAATAATTATTGGATACTTAAATGTTATCTGACCATGTGTTCAAAAAGATAAATACTTGTGTATTATCTTGTATTTATACTTTGTCAAGTATTCATACTCACAACGGTTCAGTACCATATTTTTTTGAACTTTGTTATTACCATGTATCAAATGATAAATATTTCTATGGTAATACTCCCGTTTGCTATTCAATGTTGTTTAAATCAAACGTTATTTCTTTTATACATGTGCTTTCATTGATAAAATGTCTATATATAGTTCATATAAACAACATTCGTCTTTGATTTCCCTAAGTATAACTCTACATGATAATTTGATCTGATCTTAATCATTGTCAGATTCTCAAAACATTTCTATTCTTTCATGAATACTAATTCATATAAAGTTTTGAGAAATCTTCATTGCTTAAAATGCTCAAATTTCATTCTTATCTGTTATGAGCATACATTCAATGACAAAAGATTTCTTGTGCTTTAATGTCAAGAAAATCATTGAGATACGTATGTTTTTAGGAAAATACATGGGATTCAGTGTGAGTGCTTAACAGAACTTCCATGGATTCACGATTACTAGTGTTTCCTACCCAGAAAGTATTCCCTGAGTGATTGAGGGGAGAGGGGTAAAAAGATTGAGTGTTGGTGTGTGAAGAGGTAAAATGGAAATGAGAGATTGGTTAGAAGTGAGCTTAAAAGATTAAAAGAAAGAGGGTGAGAGAACAGAGTAAAAGAATATCAGACTCTGCACTAAACTTCATTCTGAGTCGGGCAACCACATTACTGAGTGGTTCACATTCTTTGGTGACCATCATTGAAAAAGGCAGTGATCTCATGCCATCTCTTGCATTCAACCCTACCAGCTACTCATTCTTTTCTGAAAAAGAGAATTTTTCACATTTTCTGGGGAAGCAACACATAATCTATTGGTTCTTCACTTGGAAGATACTGATATTGAAAAGGAATGAAAGTTGCCCCACCTTCGACCCTTTCTCATGCACATTTGAGTCTATGTATAATCATTGTTGTCTCAGTGGTTTACATACTTTGAGCCTTGTGAAACACAATCATTGTGCTTAATTCTTTCATAACACAAGCATGAGCACACAGAAAATTTGTTTTTCTGTCAGAACATTCATAGAATTACCCTATGTTTTTCAATGATTGAATGGAAGTCCTGGGGAGACATCATCAAACCAGCTCCTTAAATTGTACATTCGTTGTACATAGTGGCTTTGTGCTACTGACAGGCATTCCTAACTGTTTCATATGTTGATTCAGGGTTACAACTCATAATTTGTCTGAATTTGAAAAGATTCAGATGAATACTTTCATGAATTGACGGATCATTCAGATTAGATTTTTCTATCCGGGGAAGACTATTCACATTTTATCAAAGAGAAAGATCATGAAGACTGTGCCAAATTGGTTATTTGGGGAGATGTTCCAAAGACAGCTCTAAACTTGAAGAGTTTTAATGATTTTGATTCTTACAAACCATTAAAAAGGGGGAGATAAATCAAAGTTCAACTTCAGATGAGAAGTTTTGAACAGAAAGGGAGATAACTTCAGATAAGTTCAAAGTCAGATATCAGATTATGAAATGAAAAGGGAAGTTGAATCAAAGTGAAAAGTCAAAGTGGAAGATACCAAAGGGAGAGATTAAAGATCATGCAAAGAGAGATTTATTTCAAGTTGAAGTTTCAAGGTTTATAAAGTTTCAAAGTTGAAAGATGTCAAAGTTGAAAGATGTCAGTTTCAAAGTTTGCTAAAGTTGACAAAGATTTCAAGACGTCAAAGCTGAAAGAGATCTAAAGTTGAAGATTTTTCTGAAGATAAGAAGACCTGAAGATTATTGTCAATTTTTTTTTTAATCTTGAATCCAAAGGGGAGATTGTTAGACTGATATTGTATTCAAGATTAAAAGTGAGGGTCTAGTTTGTAATAGTTTGTTAGTTTGAGGGTTTGGTTGTAAAGTCAATGTGAATTGACTTAGTATAAATAGTTTAGGTTTTCTTGTAATCTTGTAGACACGCACGCACACATTAGTATTTCACAGAGGATTCGGTAAGAACACTGTAACACATAGTTGAACGTGAGATCTGTGACTTCATGTTAGATCTATGACTAATTGAATAAATGAATTTATCAATATAATTGTGTTCTTAAATATGTATTGTGTGATCATATGCTATTATCTGGGTCACAATATGAACTCTGCGTGTTCTTGATAAGAATGTTGCGAGTTCTTGGGTTAATCAACATTATTCACGACAAGTCCATGACTTAAGACTTCTGTGAATTCTTTGTTGTGCCCAAATTTTTTAAAGTAGTTTTTGTTCCAATCTTGTTTTGCGACAAGTGACCAAATTTCTTGATTTGCGACAAGTACTTTGTTTCAGTACTTTGAGTCAAAATTTTCTAGGCCTTAGTCTACGACTTCTGGACTTAGAAAATTTTCAAAAAGTTTTTCTGAAAAATACTTTTGGGATTTCATTGACATATTGGATATCTATCCAATTTTTTCAACTTTCCAGGATAAATCATGGCCACTGAAAACTCTGTTGATCAAACTGTTCAAATGGATGAGCATGATCCCAATGTTTCCAAGGAGATACCTATGCCCTCATCCAGATCTCATTATCAATCCCAAGTTGGTGAAAAGCCAAACCTGATACTCATTCACCCAAATGATAACCTGTTGCTGTACCCAAATAATCATCATATTGATTTTGATCATCTCAACATAGATCCATTGGTGTTGGATATCTTTAGAGGCCATCCTCTTTACTATGCCTTGATTGCTACTGCAATAGTACCTCACATATACTTACAGCAAGCTTGGAGATCAATCACCTTTGTAAATACCAAAAATCGAAGACACTTTGAGATTCAGATTGATCATTTCACATCAATTCTGAACTATCAGAGGCTGAGACTGATACTTGATCTTCTGGAGAAAGATTCAAGATACGATAGAAACAATTTTGATCATTTCCCAATTGACATTGAAGTCTTTGAAGGCATATGAGCCTTGGGATATGTTGGAGAGCTCACAAAGATTAACCAATTCAAGAAGAATAAGTTGCCACCATTCTGGTATGCAATGTTTTCAATTGTCAACCGGTGCTTCACTGCCAAACATACCGGGATCGACAACACTAGCATGCGCATTTTGTAGCTATTCCATGCCATAGTTTATGATCTGCATATAGAATATTCTGTCATCTTCTGGACATAATTGTATGAAAGAGTAATGGCAAAGAGGTCTACAAAGACGCCAATTTTTGAGCCTCTTCAGAGATTTCTACAACTTATTATCCGGAGGATGCTAAGATCAAACCGAGACATTCCAAAAAGGAACAACCACAAAGTTGGTCCTGAATATGTTATGAGGTATCTCCAGAAGCAGAAAAAGACGTTCACTTACCCTGTGCCTGTACCTGAAGCATTGTTTGCTTACGCTGATTCGAACTCAGTGAGTTTGAGAGCTTATAGAGAGTCTATGGGACGACCATAACCAGTTGCCTCTACCCCAAGCTCAATCCCTAGAAGAGCGGAGTCTGTGATGGTTGAATCTACCAGGGTGGTAATTAAACGGGGAGAGCAGAGAGAAAATTCTGAGAGGGGAACAGGAGTAGGTCAGTCTTCTAGACTGGAGGTTGTGGAATCCCAGGATGATATTGCCACACATCAAGTGGGTTCCACAACTCAACCTGACCAGACTACCATTAATCAACTGGGCCCTCAGGAAGAGAATGCCGAAGAAGTTCAGAACTCCGAGACAGAATCAGATTGAACGACAATCACAGATCATGAAAGTATCCCATCTGCTATTGCTAACACAGATGAGGAAAGAGATACAGACTTGAATGATAACACAGATGATAGTGATGACAATGATGATAATATGGGTAATGAACTTGCTTCTATTAATGATTTTTCTATGGATATTTATGCTGAACCCACTATTCATAATGTGGTTCGTGATATAAGGAGAATTGAGGGTGAGTCAATTGAAAATTTTGATACTGTGAGATTGAGTGCAAGGGAAGAAAAAGAATATGGTGAGCGTGTGTGTACCATAACCTACCAATCTAGAAGGGCAACCACATCTGATATTGGAACTCATGTGTTGAGTTCTAGTATTGAAACATATATAATTAGCCGACTTATGCATATGCACACCCAAGCCAACCATTCTGTCACCTCACAACAGGTGATAGTCTCAAGTATCCACAGGGATGAAGCACAACTACTATATGGCTCTCACTCGGAGAATTTAGATATTGAACATAGAGAACATCAGCCCCAGTTCTCAACATCTTTCAATGCACAATCGAGTCTAGAGCCTAATGTAATACCAATTCTTACTCCTAAGACACTGTTACCTACTGCTAATATCGGAAGTCTTCGTGACCCGATCGGAACATCCATATTAGATTCACAATCTGAACTACGAGGAATGAATGGAAGTCTTGTCATTGCTACCAACTTACCAACTTGAACACAGGCCACATAGTTGCTTCGTCAACTTTTGTGACAAAGGAAAGCCTAAGTGGCACTGGAGTTATTATCCCTGACTTTGTGTCAAAGGAGTTCCTCAGCAACACCTTAAAGGTTGTTGAATCATCTGTGAAGGATCATATTTCTGAAGAGTTGTATGGAGTTAAGAGGTTGTTGAAAGGAAAGGATCCGGCTAATGAAGAGCCCCAAGCACATCTACCTTCACCTCCACAAGTGCAACCAATTGATATGTCAGTAGAGGAGCTCAAATCACTTATGTATGCCAAGTTACTTTCGCAAGCACCTGTAGATCAATCTGATGCTGATTTGATAGGTCTTTTGAGGACTCAACAACCACAACTTGTTCCTTAAGTTGTTCCTCAGATGCCTGTAGGTGTAGTGACTGTATATAAGTTTAATGTATTCATGGATCATGTTTTGAAGTCTATCCAAGAGCTAACCAGAGTTGTCCAAAGTTCCTGCAAGTCTCAGGTAGTTATCAGAAAAAGACATGACCATGATTCCAATCATGATCATGAGGGGGAGATGAATAAGAGACAAAAAACTGCTGGAGATACTGATGTTAATGCTGAAAAAGTGAACTTGGAAGGTGAGGAGGAGACACAACGTCAGACACATGGGTTGAATGATCAAAATGAATGCAAAGAACTTGTACTGTAAGTGGATTCTGAAGTAGAAACAAGGGTTGCAAAGCCTAAGGTTGCTACTAGAGCTAAAATTTTGCTGACTACTGGAATAGAACCAATTGGTGTTATTGATCTATCTTCAAATAATGATGATGAAGCTAATGAAAAATATGCAAGGTTTTGGAAGATAAAGGAAGAGGATAGAGAAAACTTGATGGGATCAGATAATGATGCACAGAATGATGATATCCCTGACAATGAAGAAAATGTTTTGCATACCTTGCTTGAGAAGAATAGAGATTCAGATGTGTTGCAAGCCATCTATAACCAAGGAACTCCAGAAGATATACAACTTAGTCCTGTGCAGAATGAAATTCCTGAGGCTACTAATGAGGTCCCAGTGATTCCAGTGTTTAAAGAATTTAACTTTCTTGAAGTTACTAAAACTCCTATTAATCAAACTCAATCATTTCATGTCCGACATCCAAGCCCAATTCAGAATGATCAAACTTTTCAAGATGTTCAGATTGCGAATGATCAACCTGAAGATGAAGTTGTTCACAATCCAGATATGCCAAATCAATATGAGGCAGGTCCTTCTAATGAAAATGCACCTGAAGCATGTCTTGTTCCTACTGAAGCTGAACTTAGGCATATGAGACAAATGCTTAGAGTTCCTTTCCTTGAAGAGCAGATGAAGAAGGTGTTTGTGCATAGGATTAGGCCAATGGATAAGTTCAAAGTCTTGGGGGTTTCCAATCAGCCAAAGGAATACCAAGAAAAGTATGCAAGTATGATCAACTATCTGAGACAGACTGAAAGAGTTGTGAAAAATAAATCTGGAATTGTTACTATCAAAGAAGTCAGACTGAAGAAGTTCTTCAAAATTTGGTATCCTGAATTCTATGTACAAATTAGAGACATGAGTGAATGTCGGTTTACCGAAGCTGATTTCAACTTTCTGAATATTGATGATCTTGAGCATATGTACCACTTATTCAGATTAATGGCTATCAGAGATGGAAATATTGTCTTTGCTTTGGAAGCTATAAAGAGGTTCATGAGAAGACACATCTTTTATACTTACTACTATGAATTTCAGCTGGGTATTGAGAGAAATCAAAGGAAAGTCAACATGATAAGGCCTAATCATGACTCTTTCTGACATTGAAGATTAAGCTTTGTTCTCTGTGCTGGAAGAACCAGGGTTGGGTGTAGTCAACAAGAATAGTGAGAATGAAAAACGATTCTTCAGAGGTTTTTAGATAGCTAAGTTTTCTGATGGAACACTGAAGGTTATAAGATAACAACTCAATACCAGATATGTTGAATATGAAAGGCAAAGATTGTAAGAAGGTGGTCACATACCAAGAAGAGAAAGGCTTGTGATGAAAAGAATTCTTGAAGCTTTAGATGACAGAATTGATTTCAGAAGAGGCATCAGGAGGTTTGAATCACTTTTGGGAATCAGAGTTAACTTGTTAGAAGATTTACAAGCTGATCAAAAAGGGGGAGATTGTTAGAGCATTTGTTTAGATCATTTGTAATGTGTTTGTTTGACTTTTTTACGCTTTGCTTTGTATGAGGTCAAGGCTTGTTTGACCCTTACATAAGCTTTTGTAAGTGTTGCTTTTGTAATGCATTTGTGAGACTTGTGACTTTGTGTGAGATATATGACAAAGCAACATTTATCTCTCTAGAAAATTCTCTCTACATTGTTTTGATCTTTATTGCAATATTGCTTGAATTCTTGGACTAACACAGGCAATCAAATGAAAGTGACTAACTGCATCAACAATTATGAAGAGTTCAAGGCTAAGGAAATAGAAAGTTTAGAGGCCACATATGACAGATTTGTTTCTCTACTGAATGACATAAGCAAGAACAAAGTCAAAAAGCAACATATTGAGAACAACGTCAAATTTCTCAGCATATTGCAGCTTGAGTGGAAGAAGTTTACCAGGCAAATGAAGCAGCTCAAAGATCTCAATGAAATTCCACTGCATGAGTTGTATGAAACCTTGAGGCAAGACGAGGAAGTGGTGGAAGAGTTTAGAGCAAAAAGAAGATGGCTAAGAAACCTGTTTCAGACCCAGTTGCTCTAGTAGTTGATAAGAAAGAAAGTGATTATATTTTATTCTGAAGAAGGTAAGAGTGTTGATTCTGACTCAAATAATGGGGAAACCTGAAGCAATTTATGATTTTATTGTCTCGGGGATTTCAGGAGCAGTTTATAAGAAGCCAGGGTCAAACAGTGGAAGGTATTTATTAGGGTCGAGGAACTATGAGCACAAGGAAAGAATGGAAGGGAAGAATATGTTTGATGGAAAGAAGTATGATGAGAGGAAATCTGAAGAGAAGAAGTATATGAATAAATATGAAGAGAAAAATACTGAAGAGACAGTGAAATGCTACAACAATGGCAAGGTCGGTCATTATGCTAAATATTGTCGAAAGCTGAAAGTGTGTAACTCGGATTACAAGAACAAGATGCTTCTACCGAAGCAAAAGGAGGCAGGCAAGGCACTAATGGCAAAAGATGATCACTGGCTAGAGATGACAGATTCAGAGAGTGAAAAAGATGAACATGGTGCTTGATGGGAAAGCAAGTTGCTTATGATGAATCTGATGAAGACACATCTGATGAGGTAAATGACTTAACTGAAAATGATCTTTTAAAGCAAATGGAATCAACGATGGTTGAGCTTCAAGATCATCAGTCTAAGCTTAAAAGAGAAAAAAGTGTTGTTAAGAAAAAGTTTCAAACAATATTTAAACTCAAGAAGGACATTGTTGAGAAGACAATATTGATTGAATCTTTGAACAACGACATCAGTACTTTTGAAAAACAAAAGATGATTTGAATAATCAAATATCTGAAGAAACTTCTAAGTTCAACTTCCATGAACTTAAGAAGAAAGAGTATCTGAGAAAATATAAATCTTTGCAATCAACGACAATTTACTTAACTGAAAATGATTTTTTAAAGCAAATGGAATCCATGATGGTTGAGCTTCAAGATCTTCAGTCTAAGCTTAAAAGAGAAAAGGTGTTGTTGAGAAAAAGTGTCAAACAATATTTAAACTCAACAAGGACATTGATGAGAAGACAATATAGATTGAATCTTAAAACAAAGACATTAGTACTTTTGAAAAACAAAAGATGATTTGAATAATCAAATATCTTAAGCAACTTCTAAGTTCAACCTGTGTGAACTTGAGAAGAAAGAGTATGTGAGAAAATATAAATCTTTGAAATCAATGAATACATCCTTGATTGCAAAGATAAGTGGTTTGGAAGAAAAAAGCTTTATGCTAGAGGGCAAACTGACCAAACCATTCATCTTAACAAACCGAAGAAATTTAAATATTTCAACGCTTATTAGGATATTGGGTATGACAACCCACATTATTTGAAGAAAGGTATTTCAAAAAGGCATGCTCTTTATGATTTTGATTTTCTACAGTTGGCCGACAAAAATGCCAAGTTCAAAATCAGATGAACTAAATCATCTGAAGATGTGGAAGCACAGGAAGATCTTAAAAGGAAAACGACAATATAGATGCAACTACCATTCTGTTATGACAAACTGAATGATAGTTACATTTCTAACCAACCAACATTTTTTTGTTATGATTATTTTAAAAACTATTCTAAAGAAGAGATGGAGGCAAATCCAATTGAAGGAAAAGTTTATATTCCTCCTCTCGTATTGGAAAGCAAAATTTCTCAGCTTGAGAAGATTTTAGAAGAAGAAAGGATTTTGGTTGAGTTAGAAAAGACTGTATTTTCAACTATTTTACTAAACACTGATTCAAAATCTGAGATTAAAGCTAAAGATAACTAAGAGTTAGACAGAGTTTGTGAGAAGAAATCTACTGATTCAGATGCATCTTCTTGCAAAGCTTTCATGGGAAATATCTTTTGTAATCTAAAACCGTCGGATTTTAAACAAACGCCTTATCAAAAACAGTGTTCAAAAGAATTTAATGATTTCATGTTTCCAAAATATTCCAGTGCATCACATTTTATAGATGATGATGAACTATTTGATGATGAAGTTGATTTTCTGAATTTGAGGAATGTTTTGATGAGTGTGTTGACAAGTTTGACTTTACTGCAAAACTTCCAGATCATACTAACTTTGTTGTTAATTCTGAAGAATTACCTAGTGTGCTTGAAGTTGGTGAATCGTCAACTAAGGTTGATAAACCAGTTCCTATAAGTGCTTATTATGCTGAAGGTAAGGAAAAGAAGCACTCACAGAAACGGAAGAACACTGGTAAGTCTAAGAAGAAACAAATTCTGAAATCTCATGTTTCTAACAAGTATAAATCTAATGTTTCAGATATGAGATATAAGAAGTCTGAAGTAAAACTTGAATGGAGAGAGAAGAAATCCACTGAAGATGTGGAGTCATCAAAATCATTTTCTGCTTTTGATTGTAATAGGACAAATGATAAATGTAATGATGTAGTTGATCAATTTGCTTCCAAAAAACAAAAACTTCTAATTCCTTGCAAGATTTACACAATAAAGCAATAGATTCAATTATCTCATACTACAATTCGTTGTTCTACTTGTGGTAGAAATTATTTTGTTGATCGTAGATTTTCTTATAATTGGTTTGGTTCTTATTATATATATCATTCTGAGATATCAAATGTTTTTCGAAGGAAAAGAGGACCCAAATTACAATTGGTACCAAAATCAGATACTAACCCGACAGAACCCATCTACAAGTGGGTACCTAAATCTGTTAAATTATTTGTTTTTATGTCGACCCTTCATATGTGGTATCTTGATTATGGGTGTTTCAAGCATATGACTGGGAGGAAAGAAATTTTGTCTAATTATACAGAAAAATTAGGTGGAAATGTGTGTTTTGGAAATGATATGTTGGATATGGAGATGTTGAAGGATTAGGACACAACTTATTTAGCATCAGACAATTTTGTGATAAAGATTTGGAGGTTAATTTCAAAGCCAGAAAAAGTTGTGTTAGAACAGCAGATGGAAAGCAACTCTTGGTCGGTACTAGAAAGTCCAACCTCTACATAATCAATATGTCCAATGTGAAGCCTGAGAGCGAAGTGTGTCTACTATCAAAAGCATCTATGCAAAAAAGTTGGTTATGGCATAGAAGGCTTTCTCACCTGAATTTCAGATATATTAACAAGCTCGTGAAAGGTAATTTAACTAAAGGTCTACCGGAGCTTATGTACGATAAAGAACATCTATGTGATGCATGTGAAAAATGTAAGATTAAAAGAGTTTCTCATAGACCGAAGCCTAAACAAAATACAAATAATCCATTGGAATTGTTGCACATTGATCTTTGAGGTCCTATGAGAACTCAAAGCATAAATGGCAAGAGATACGTATTGGTCATTGTGGATAATTGTTTGAGATATACTTGGGTGAAGTTCTTACGGTCAAAGGATGAGACTCATGATAAAATCATCTCGTTCCTTAAAATGATCCAAGTGAACCTGCAGAGAACAGTAAAGTTTATTAGATCAAATAACGACACAAAGTTTAAAAACAAGACAGTTGAAGATTATCTCGAATCTATCGGGATAACACATCAATACTCTGCTGCTTGAACGCCTGAACAAAATAGGGTTGTCGAAAGACGTAATAGGACTCTAGTTGAGGCTGCGAGAACAATGTTAAGCCAATCATTCATCGTCGGTTTGGTAAAATGCCATATGATATTATTAATAATAGAACACTAAACATTAAACATTTTCATATTTTTGGATGCAAGTGTTATGTACTCAATGACAAGGAGAGTTTGAACGAGTTCAGTCCTAAGGCAGAAGAAGGCATTTTAATTGGGTATTCTCAAACATCGGCATCGTACATAGTATATTTGAAGATTTCAAAATATGTGGTTGAGAGTGTCAATGCAACATTTGATGAGAATATGGAATTGGCTTATGAACATAGAAGTTCAGAACCCATGATTACCGGAGTATTAGCTTCTAGGAAAATCAGTTCAGAACCTGGTTCTAAGGTTTCTAATTCTGAAAAAACTTCTACTTCTACTTCAAATTTTACTAATTTAGATTTATTGTTTGAACATTTTGTTATCCCAGTTTAATCTAGTTGATAATCAAACAAGAAACACAATAAAGATCAAGAGATATAAAGATCAGATAAACATACCAATCCCTTGAATTATCAATGTAAACCTTGAGTGTTCTTGATACCCTTGAATACAGAAAATACGTATGGCTATTAACTAGAATATTATCAGAGTTCTTTCAAGGTTAACCCTAAAACTTAAATAATAAAACATTAAATACCTAGGCTAAAAGGCCTAATGGGCTTACGGGCTTGATAGACTTAAGGCCCATTTACAAATAACTATTGAATAAATACAAATTAGACCCTCTAACTTTAACTATCAAATAAATACAGTTTAAACCCTTTAACCTTGAATACAATTATTTGATCCAACAATCTCCCCCTTTGGATTCAAGATTAAAAAAATTGGACAATAATCTTCAGGTCTTCACTTTTCTTCTCTTTTATTCAGATAGCTTCAAAACTACAAATCTTCAAAACTTGATATCTTTAAATAATCTTCAAAAGTTTGAAAATCTTCAGATTGTATTCTCCCTTTTTGTATCTTCTCCCCCTTTTTGATGAGTGGTGATAATCATTATCATCAAAACTTGGCAAAATACTCTCCCCCTTTTCAAGACAATCTCCCCCATTGTGTATGATCACGTACGCACAGTCTTCTTGTAACGAGCCCTGTATGGAAATAAGAGCAGTCTTCCCAGATGGAAAGAGTGATTATTTCAATCTTTTCAGATAAAAATAGTCAATTGCAACCGTTTAAATCTTTGCAAATTCAAACAGTTTAAGAGTTGTAACCCTGTATCAACAAATGACTCAGTTAGAATGCCTGTCAGTAACACAAAGTTACTATATAAGGAGTTGGTTTTGATGTTGGCTCCCCAGGTCTTCCATTCAATCATCGAATAACACATGGTTATCTAAGAACGTTCTGACAGAAAACAAATTTCTATGTGCTCGTGCATGTGTATGAAAAAATTTAAGCATTGATGATTGTTTTTCAATATAGGCTCAAAGTATGTAAACTTGTTGAGACAGCAACAAATTATACAAAGACTCAATGTGCATGAGAAAGGGTTCGAAGGTGGGGCAACTTTCCTTCTTTTTCAATAATAGAATCTTCCAAATGAAGAACCAATAGCGTATGTGCTGCTTCCCCAGAAAATGTTAAACATTCTCTTTTTGAGAAAAGAATGAGTAGCTGGTGGGGTTGTATGTAAGAGATGGCATGGGCTAGTTGCCTTTTTCAATGATGGTCACCAAAGAATATGATCCAATCAGATTATGTGGTTGCCCGGCTCAGAAAGAAGTTTGGTGCTGAGTTTAATATTCTTTTACTCTGTTCTCTCACCCTCTTTCTTTTAATTCTCACTTCTAACCAATCTCTCTTTTCCATTTTACCTCTTCACTCACCATCACTCAATTCTTTTAACCCCTCTCCCCTCAATCACTCAGGGAATACTTCCTGGGTAGGAAACACTGGTTATCGTGAATCCATGGAAGTTCTGTTAAGTTCTCACACTGAATCCCATGTATTTTCCTAATAGAACATGTTGTTCAACAGTCTTTTGTACATGTAAGTACAAATACCACCTGTTACATGAAAAATAAGACTTTCGGAGATGTCAAAACAGTTATATTTGACGATGCAATTCTCCCCCTCAAACTAAAAGAGTTTGACAATTAAGCTCATATCATTTTATTATGAAGAATAAGATATTGGAAAATCAAAATCGAATGTTGTTTATATGAACAATATATAAACATATTTTCAATGAAAGCACATGAAATGACGTTTGATTCAATCAACAGTGAATACAAAGAACGTGAGTATTACCATAGAAAGATTTAACTTTTGATACATGGTAATAACAAAGTTAAATAAAATATTCTGAACCGTTATGTGTATGAATACTTGACAAAGTATATTGACAAGATAAAACGCAAGTATTTATCTTTAAGAACACACGGTTAGATAAGCATTTAAGTATCCAAAAATCTGTTAAAATCACAGATATTCTCCCCCTTATCTTAATGTAAATATAATTTTTTTAACAGAAAAATAAAGTAAAGCACTGAGGTGCGGGTCCTAATCTGATGTGATTAGAAGCCATATTCCGTTGAGGTACGGGTTCTAAGTTGATTTACTTAGAAGCCATTGTTCTTTCTCTCCCTTAAACCTTGGGTGCCTGCAACACAGATTTAGCTTTTGGTACCCACTAGTATTTGGGTCGTAATGGGTTAGTTACAGTTCTAGTAGGAGATATGAAGTAAGAACCATACCAGTTATTCACAAAATCTTTTCTTACGAAATCATTTGAGCCACAGTAAGAACAACTAATTTTCTTTTGTGCTAACCTGATCAATTGATGGATTGTGTAAACCAGATCAGGTTTGCCAAAAGTTTTACCTTTTTTAGCATAGTTCCATTTAGCATTTGATGTATGCACAAATGATTCTTCTTTCTTCTTCTCCTCCGAGGATCCTTTAACTCTCCAGATCCAGTTTCCTCTTTCTTTCTCATCATCCCTTCTCCAGAAGCTTTTCTTTTGAGACTTAGTCTTCTTGAAGTTACCTGAACCATCAACATTTTTGTCATAGAAAAGGTTAGAAGGACGAATCTGATCAGTAGATTTAGAAGTAAGACAATCATCTAAATCATAGAAAGGATTATAGAAAACATTTGAAAAATGTGAACTTGAAGCTGTTTTTAATGAACTATCTGAATCAGCTAGATCATCTCTTGGTTATTGAGCTATTGACTCTGGCGTCTTGTGCTCAGTCAGCTTCACCTTGAATACGATCTCTTCAAGTTCCTTTATCTTTGAAGACAAACTGTTTCTTTCCTTTTAAATCAGATCAGACTTCCTATGCAACTCAGATTTTGCATTCTTCTCCTTCATGATGTTTGTTGACAATTCAGATAGCTTTCCTGTTAGCTTGGCTATCTCGGTCTCAAATATTTTCTTTTCTTCAGAAAAGTCTTTATTTATATCCTTCTGCTCAGATTTCTTCTTCTCATCCTCAGCCTTTTCTCTTTCAAGAATGATAACCTTCTCAAAGTCTGAAACTTGTTGAGAAAGCTTAACACATCTAAGCTCTAATGATTTCTTCTCTTCAAAGGCTTTTCTGTAGAAGTCAAATAATTTCTTGGAAAATTCTTTTCTCTCTTTCTCAATCTTCAACATTTCATCTTAAGTTGTTGTATTGTCTCTGTCTTAGGTTGCCTTTTCTTTCAGCATTTTAATCTCAACCTCAAGACTGAGAACTTTTTCTTTTAAAGAATCCCTTTCAGCAAAAATTTGAGACTTTGACTTTCTAAGCTCTTCAGATGTCTCACAAGCAATGTTTGTTCTTCTTCTCAATTCATCTACCTCTTTTTACATTAGTTCCTTCTTTGACCATGTTGAGCTAGATTCAGATCTTTTTAGCTTTGCTTGAAGGTCTAAGATCTTTTTTTCTTTAGACGCAATTATTCCTGCTAGATCAATTATAGAATCAGAATCTTTTGAATTTTCTTTTAAAGCATTGATCTGAATAAGAAAAGATGAGTTCTGAATCTTTAGATTTTCAATCTCAGCTTCAAGAGGTAACATCTTAGATTTGAGCTTTGTAATCTCCTTTTCACAATCATCAGCCCTGTCTCTATTTCTTGACAACTGTCTAGCAAGATATTTAGCCTTTTCTTTTACTTCAAAAAGAGGCATGTTGTTAAAATCATGGCTATAACCTTCGGACATATTTAGCTGATTCGACATCCTAGCTGTACGGTTAGTAATTAAACTTATCTGTATCAAGACAACCAACTAGATGAGATCGTTAGAATCAAGTATAGGATAATAACTACACTCTAAAATTTTCAGAAAAATGAATTCCCAAAAATAATTAAATGCAGTACTCACACAGTAAAATTCACAAAACTAAGTCTGGAAAATGTGTTCGACCGATAATGTGCTTCGACCGGGATATTGTTTGACCGGTAACACGTTCGACCGATAAGCTGCAAGACCGAGAAAGCTAAGGACCGATAGTGAGATTTGACTGATAAAGGGTAAAGACCGATGCTATATGTTTGACCGTTAAGCCTCTCGACCGGACTGGTCTAATGACCGGTGTCTTGTTGACCGGTATTGATTGTGAGTATGTCGGTCGACCGGTATTGAGTTTGACCGCAACAAACTTCAACCGGTATTGAGAGGTCGACCGGTATAATGAGAAAGACCGATATATTGCAACTGGACCGATAAAATGTTGTCGACCGGGAAAGTGTAAGGACTTATATGTTCTTATAGTCTCGACCGGTATGTGTTGTTCGACCCAGAACGATGATGAACAGTCCAGATTAGCAACTCAGAGACACTTAAAAAATCAAATTGAATACAGTAAATCAATTAAAGATCACACAACAGTCAAGATTAGAGATTAATTTCAACCTTTTTCCAATCAGTTTGACAAACACAGTGTTCGACCTATATGAAGCTGTCGAATCCAGAAAACCAAAAATTCAATAAATCCAATTACTTGATGAATTATAGTGCAATCAATCTATCAGATTACGTTCAGTGGCATAAAACATATCCAATCATATCGATTTTGATCATAATAGCATGTTAATTCACGAAATCAATTTTCACTCGATGAACAATAAAAAAAATTCGATGAACAGTAACTTCGCATGAATAGTGATCGATGAATAGTGAAATCGCAAAAAAATTAATTCTTTAGGCTCTGATACCACTTGTTATCCCAGTTTAATCTAGTTGATAATCAAACAAGAAACACAATAAAGATCAAGAGATATAAAAATCAGATAAACATACCAATCCCTTGAATAATCAATGTAAACCTTGAGTGTTCTTGATACCCTTGAATACAGAGAATACGTACGGCTATTAACTAGAATATTATCAGAGTTCTTTCAAGGTTAACCCTAAAACTGAAATAATAAAACATTAAATACCTAGGCTAAAAGGCCTAATGGGCTTATGGGCTTGATAGACTTAAGGCCCATTTACAAATAACTATTGAATAAATATTAATTAGACCCTCTAACTTTAACTACCAAATAAATACAGTTTAAACCCTTTAATTTGAATACAATTATTTGATCCAACACATTTTTATGATGAGTTTCTAGGATCTAAAATTTCTAAACCTGTTGTGATTGACAGTTCGGATGATTCAAGAGAAAATCAACCAATCATTTCAGATGTATGTACTGAACTTGTTCCCCCAGTTCAGACAGAAACTCAATCAGTTGAAGATACTGTAACACCCATAATTTTCGATAAGTATCGGGGCACCCAGGCATTTCTGTACCTTGTGTTTGGTGGGATTCATATTGGGAAAACACTACTAAAAGTCCCAAAGAGTGTCGAGGGCCTTAGTGTCAAAAAAATCGGATTTTCGGGCTTCGGGGAGTCTGGGCGAAAGTGACAGTGAAAGTGACATGTGACACACTCGCGCGTCACTCTTGCAGAGGGCCTTATGGTTTCGGTACACTCTCTGCGAGAGTTCTCGGCAAAAGTGACAGATGTCACAATCGCTTGGCATACTCGTCGTCGGGTCCAGACCCCATTATACCCATTTTTCTCACTTTTTCTCATTCATTCCTTCAACCTACCCTCTCATTTCTCTCTAAATCGAACCTCAAGACCACCATTGTTGATTTTCATCTTTTAATACTCAATATCTCGAGATTTCAAGTGATACTTCACCATCCATCAAGGTTATGGAAGCTTGAGCTCAATCTCTCCACTTTATCATCTTCATCACCAACTTTCTAAGGTTTTATCAAACCCTCTTCAAGATCCTCTACATTCTCTTAAAAAGTTGTAGTGGTGACTCACTTGGGTGACCTAGAGAAGTATAGTTGATGGTTTCGATATATGGTAAAGGTAATATTCCTTTTTCTTAATATATGGAAATTAGAGTTTTGGGTATAAGTTGAGGTTTTCATGTTTAATGTTTGGGGGAATGATTCTTTATGGTTGAATGTGAGTATTTATGGTTGAAAACTTATGGATCTAGGTTTTTGGAAGATTTGGCTTGTGGATTCAAGTTTGTTCAAAGGTGCTCAAAGTGGGGTAAAATCTAGATTTAGCCTAAATCTAGCAACATGAGTTCAAGTTGATTTGTGAAAACGGTGTACATGCCAAAATGTTCATTTTAAAGTGTTTTGTGTTTTACATGAATTGTTAACTGCTGATCACCTGATAAGTTTTGGTTATTTTGAAATGTTTAGTTTTATAAACATGGTGAAATACTCATTTTGGGATTTTTGGGAATTTTGGTAAATAAATCATGTTGATATGTTTAATTGATGATTTTACATATATAATTGGAGTCCATTTGATTTAAGTGTCATTTTGGGTATTTGATCTTATAAACCTTTTCGAAAAATGCATTTTATTGTATTATGAGGCATTTTGAAAAAATAAGGGTGTTAGTTCATTTTGAAAATGGTTTGTCGCAACCAATGATGAGATTTGAGTTAATCATAGTTTTGGTCGTGTTTGCATAATAGTTGGCCAAACGTGTTTCGGTGTTTATAATGGCTTTCGTTTGGGGGTTTAAGTAAATTGTTGGTCTGTGGCTCGGTTTTGACTAAATTGAGTCTTGAGGACATTTGTCCGGATTAATAACCGTTTTGGGGTTTTGAGTATGATGGCGCATATTTCATGTCATTTAAGAGTTACTTGTTTTGGGAGCTTTGGTCTTTCAATTGGAGTCATGTGACGTTAGACAGTGTTGTATTGGATCCATAGGCATGTAAGTCTGTCTGTTTTGTAATAATTCAAGTTCTTAACAATAAAACAAGATAATAAACACAACAATAAGATTAAATCAAACCTGATTGATATATGATTCAAACGATTACAATCCCTTGTTGGTTTTCTCTCTATGAAGCTCTTCACTTTCTCTCTACCGTCTCTCTCTCTTTTTCTCTCTTCTTAGAATGTACGGCTACTAACACAATGAGACACACCACACGCAAAAACCTAAAACCCTTTAAACCATAAACCTAATTTAAGAGAAAAGGACTAAAACGAAAATACAAGAAAAATAACTTTAACTATTTATTACAAAGGACCTAGACTATTTGTTGAGAGTCGACTTTTCCAGCTTTGACTTCATATTTCCATCTTAAGAAATTGATGATCTTGAATCCAATAAATTTGTGCTCTAACAATCTCCCCCTTTGGATCAAGATCATTACTAAAAAGATTTAGCAATTCAATCTTCTCTTTTAAGCTCAGAAGATGCAATCTCCCTCTTTGTCTTCAGAATGTAGCAATCTCCTCAAACGATGAGAATAAAATCTCTTGGAAATAAATTATCTCCAGTTTCAGCTCATAATGCTTTAGCAAATCATCTTCAAAGAAAATTTCTTCAATTCAGTATATCTTCAGAATACTTTGTCTTTGAAAACGTCGATCTTAGACATTTCTCTAACCAAGTGATCTCCTCCATTTCTTGGTTAACGCTTCTCCGCCTTTTTGATGAAAATAGCAATGATTTCATCAAAAAATTTCGTCAAGAAATATCTGATCACTGATCTTGCATATGGAACCTCCGATTATCCGTCAATTCATAAAGATGTGCATCCCGATCTTTGCAAATCCAGACAAAATAGAAATATAACACCTGAATCAATAAATGAACCAGTTAAAATGCCTGTCAGTAACACGAAGTCACAGTGTGTAACGAATACACATTGAAAAGGAGCTTTTTGAAGTTCACTCCCCCAGGGCTTCCATTCAATCATCGAAACACCATAAAGGCAATTTCTCTGAACGTTATGACAAATACACAAATTCATTGTGTGTTCGTGCATGTGATAGAAAGAATTAAACACACGATGATTACTTATAAGGCTCAAAATGTGTAAACCACTGAGACAACAGTTAGTTAAACACAGACTCAATGTGCATTAGTGAAGTGTGAAGGTGGGGCAGACTTCCTTCTTTTCAATATCCAGATTTTCCAAATGAAAACCAGATAGTAAATGTGTTGTGTCCCCTTTAAAAATGTGAAACATTTTCTTTTTAAGAAGAAAATGAGTAGTTGGTGAGGTTTTGGCAAGAGTTGGCATGGGCTAGTTGCCTGTTTTAATAATGTTCACCAGAGAGATGTGAAACACTAGAATTGTGGTTGTCCGGCTCAGAAAAAGTTGGTGCAGAGTTCTGATATTCTTTTAACTCTGTTCTCACACCCTCTTTCTTTTAAACGTTAAGCTTACTCTAACCAAACTCTCTTTTTCAGTATACCTCATCACACAACCCATACTCATTTCTTTTGACTCCTCACATTCAATCACTAAAGGAGAAACTTCTTAGGTAGGAAACACTGGTTAATGTGAATCCATAGAAGTTTCTTTTAAGACCTAGCACACTGATCCCATGTTATCCTATAAAGCATATGTTGCTCAGATGATTTAACTTGATCAGTTAAAGCTCAAAGATGAAGCAGAAAACATTTAAAAATCACACTTCCAAATTATAAAATATGTTGAAGAATCGGGAAGTGGTTTGAACATTTGAGAAACATGTTTTCTATGATTGAAAGTTGTTCGTCTTTCAACCATATAGGAGATTAAGATAAGGGAATATACCTGTACGAGCGATCTTACATCTCATGAAGTCAAGCTTAAAGTCATAAAGATATGATCTTGTAAGCATCTCTCAAACTGCAAAAGTCTAAAGGTCTAGTCAAAGCAAATCTATTCACTGAAATTGAAATGACAGAAAGCAGTAAAACAATTAAAGTACGAGTTCTGATCTGAAATAATCAGAAGTCATAGCCATACTCCATTGACTTGTACACTCCCTCTAAAATCATGCATCACTCAAAATTAGTCAGTAAATACAATGAATACATTTGATATGATCCCCCTCAAAATAACATTGATCATCTATGAGGTAATTCTCACACTCCCCCTGAGATCATGAACAAACTAGCAAAGTGCAGATATCTTTCAGAAATAATGATGAAGAAATGATGAAAAGATACAATAAGAAAACTTTAATAGGTAACCCCTGATTAGGTCTTAAGATTTAGCATACCCAGCCTAGAGACAAGAAAAGTGAATCGCTTTTCGTCTAAAGGTTTGGTGAACAAATCTGCAAGCTGATAATCAGTTTTTACAAAGTAAGTTCAATTGTTACTTTTTATACATTATCTTTTATAAAGTGATACCTGACATCTATGTGTTTGGTCTTGGTATGCTGAACAAGATTAGTTGAAATCGCGATAGCGCTCTTCGAGTCACAATACATCGGGATTCTATTGAAATGGAAACCATAGTCTCGTAGTTGTGTTATCATCCACAAGACCTGAGAACAGCAGATAGCAGCAGCTACATATTCTGCTTCGGCCGTGGAAGTGGAGACACATAATTGCTTCTTTGATGCCCAACTAACGAGTTTATCTCCGAGGAATTGTATATGACCCGAGGTGCTCTTCCTGTCTAACATGCAACCAGCGTGATTTGCGTCTGAATAAGCTGTTAGTTCAAAGCTAGTATCCTTAGCATACCACAGACCAAGATCTGCAGTCCCCTTCAGATACCTGAAAATTCGTTTAACTGCAGACAAATAGGATTCTTAAGGATTGGCCTGAAATCTAGCACATAAGCATGTAGAAAATAATATATCTGACCTACTGGAAGTAAGATACATCAAATAACCTATCATCCCTCTATAAGTCCTAACATCAACAGCCTTTCCCAAAGGATCGTTGCCAATCTTAGTACCAAGTGCCATTGGGGTACCAATCGGTTTACAATTTTCCATTTTGAATTCCCAAAAAATATCAAAAATGTATTTAGATTGACTGATGAAAATCCCCGTTGAAAATTGTTTGACTTGTAATCCGAGAAAGAAGTTCATCTCTCCCATCATAGTCATCTGAAAACGTGACACCATGAGTTTGCAAAGTTCTTACAGTATTTAGGATTTGTAGAGCCAAAAATAAAATCATCCACATATGTACGAATAAGAATGATATCGCCTTTTTCCTTTTTAATGAAAAGAGTGGTATCGACAGTACCTTTTGTAAAACCTGACTTGACCAAGAACTGAGATAAGATATCATACCAGGCACGAGGGGCTTGTTTCAGTCCATAAAGAGCTTTATCCAGTATGTAAACATGATTAGGCTTATCTGGATTCACAAACCCTTCTGGCTGCGAGACGTAGACTTCCTCCTTGAGTACACCATTCATAAAAGTTGTCTTCATGTCCATTTGATAGACGGTAAAGTTCTTGTGGGCTGCATAGGCTAAGAACATCCGAATTTCCTCTATACGCACCACAGGTGCGTAAGTTTCGTCATAATCTATCCCTTCCTCTTGCCTATATCCCTTGGCAACAAGTCGTGCTTTGTTTCGGATAACGGTACCATCTTCATCTTTCTTGTTTTTGAACACCCATTTCGTACCAATGATGGTTTTACCTTCAGGTTTGGGTACGAGTCTCCAGACGTTTAGTGCTTCAAACTGATTCATCTCATCTTGCATCGCAGTTACCCAATCTGAATCGGCAAGGGCCTCAGATACGCGAGTAGGCTCGATCTTGCTCAGAAAAGAGTCATGCATACATAGATTCAAAGTGACATACCTAGTTTGCACCAGTTTGTACGGATCTCCAATAACTTGGCTTATCGGGTGCTCTTTGGTCCACTTATGTTCATGAGGGAGTGGATTAGATGTAGATTGATCATGTTCAGCATCTATGAATCCACTGTTATCTCCTTCAGATGGTTCAGAAAGAATGGGGGTTTCAGTTGAAGTAGTAGTTGCAGAAGTCGCAGTAGGTATAGCTACGTCAGCCTGTTGATCAATCCTTACAGTACATCCTACTGAGTCAGCTACTTCTGTCTCTTCGGTGTTGGTCACAACTTCAACTGCCGGAGTAGGCATTTGAATTGGAACTTCTTGCTGAATCGGGGAGTTGGACTCAGTAGAGATATCTGAAATGGTTGGATGAGTAGTCATCGAGTCTTCCATTCTGTCAACCACAACAGATTTAGGCACATTAGATCCAAGAAATTCATTATAAAACAGTTCAAATAATAAGTCCAAATCAGATAATTTAGAAGTAGACGATGAAGCGCCATCTGATTTGTTCTCTCGAGGTGCAGGTCCTAGACTGGTTGGCCTAGAAGCTAGTACTCCGGTTATTACGGGTTCTGAATTGACGTGCTCAGAAGCCATTTCTTCATCAAATGTGACGTTAACGCTCTCAATCACCGTCTTTGACTTCTTCAAGTAAACACGGTATGTAGTTGATGTAGAAGAATATCCAACGAAGATGCCCTCATCCGCCTTAGCGCTGAACTTGTTCAGATTCTCTCTGTCGTTTAACACATAACACTTACACCCAAATATATGAAAATATTTGATTGTAGGTGTCCGGTTGTTGATTAATGCATATGGAGTCTTCTGAAATCTGCAATGTACCATAGAACGATTCTGAGTATGACACGCAGTCAATACAACTTCAGCCCACAGAAATAGAGGTATGTCAGAGTGGCTGAGCATAGTTCGAGCGGCCTCGACTAATGTACAATTTCGCCTTTCGACTACTCCATTCTGTTGAGGTGTACGTGCAGCAGAGTATTGATGTGATATCCCGACCGATTCGAGATATTCTTCAACTATTTTGTTCTTGAACTCTGTGTCGTTGTCAGTTTTGAGAATCTTGACTTGTTTCTGCAGATTGACTTGGGTCATCTTCAGAAATGTAATGAGAACTTCGGGCGTCTCATCTTTAGACCGTAGAAACTTGACCCAAGTGTATCGCGTATAGTCGTCCACAATAACTAGCACGTACTTCTTTCCGCCTAAGCTTTGCGTTCGCATAGGACCGCATAAATCCATATGCAACAACTCTAATGGAGAGCTGGTATTCGGTTCAGGCTATGGTTTATGTGGAGCTCTCTTAATCTTTCCCTTTTCACACGCTGCACACAGGTGTTCTTTTTCATACTTCAGTTCAGGAAGTCCTTTCACTAGCTTTCCACTTACCAGTTTGTTGATGTACCAAAAGTTGAGGTGAGAGAGTCGTCGATGCCATAACCAGCTTTGTTGCATCGAGGCTTTTGAGAGTAGACATATCTGATTGTCAGCCTGGACCTTTGACAAGTTGATGGTGTAGAGGTTTGACTTGCGAGTGTCGACCAAGAGTTCTTTCCCATCTTCAGTACGTACCGAACATTTCTTGGCCTTGAAATTCACCTCTAAGTCTTTGTCGCAGAACTGGATAATACTGAATAAGTTGTGTCCTAAGCCTTCAACATAGCTCACCTTCTTAATCGTGACATTTTCGTGTACAACATCACCATACCCCAGAATTGGTGAAAATTGATCATTTCCAAAACGAATTGTGTCGCAGTATTTGTTTGTATAATTAGACAACATACTCTTCTGCCCGATCATATGCTTGGAACACCCGCTATCCAAGTACCACATTTGACGGGTCTGCACAAAACAAATCAGAAGATAAGAGGTTTAGGTACCCATTTATAAATAGGACCTACAGTGTAAGTACATGATTTTGGCACCCATTTAAATTTGGGTCCGCTTTGTCTTTGAGAACCATATGAACGATAAGAAGAATGATAACGATAAGAGGAAACATTATATGAGCTATACCAAACATCAGAATATTTACGAGAAGCATAATCATATCTACCAAAATTTGAAATCTTTCTATTAGGTGGGGCTAATTGGAATAATTGATTTATGGAATATTTCTTGCGAGAGTCAACAAGATTAGGTTTAGAAGTAGCAACATTCATAATCAATTCATCTTTACTAGAAGTCTTTTTATTCAAATTAAAACTAGAACTAGATTTAGCAGTCTCGTCAATCTCCTGTTTTGGTAGCCACACCAACTTAACTTCATGCCTTTGCTTTCTCACATCTGAAACATTTGAAACTTTTGAGTTAGTATTGTGAGAATCAAAAGAATGCTTCTTTTGTGGCTTACCAGTGGTGATCGGTTTTTGTGAATGTTGAGATTTTCTTTTCTTACCTTTTTGCATTCTTTGATTTCACATAAACTGATTTATCAACTTTCATTGATGTTTCACCCTTTTCAAACACACTGGGTAACCCGAAAGAATTAACAACACAAGATGAATGATCAGGAAGTTTGGTAGTAAAGTCAAATTGAACAACACATTCATCTAAAACACCATCAGAGTTTAGGAAATTAAGCTCATTATCAAGTAATCCAGATCTATCATCAGATTTTAAAGCTTTGGAGAATTTAGAAAACTCAGTATTTTTTATCACTGTAGAAAATACAGTTTGTTTTAAATCCATCAAAATTCTTTCTTCTGTGAGAGTATTCTCGAGTTCAGAAATTTTACTTTCCAAAACTAGAGGAGGGACGTAAAGCTTACCTTCGATAGGTTTAGCCTCTATTTATTTTACAGAATAACTCTCAAAATAATCATTGGAAAGAGATTTTGATTTATCAGAACTATAACTGTTATTCAACCTCTCATAGCAAAATGGAAGTTGAAACTTAGTTGTGTATTTCTTTTTGCATATTCCTTGTCTTGGTCGTCTTCAAACAGTCTAGTCCAAAAAGGTTTGAGTTCAGGATATTGAGGAGCCAATGTCATAAATCCAAAATCATAAAGCGCAGGCACTTCAGATATACCTTTTTTGAGACACTGTGGATTCTCATATCCGAGCCCCCAACTCTCTTTGTTCTCTTTGGGTTTGTTTAGATGAATAGTTTGTTCAGTTTGACCCAAAGTATATAATTTTCCTTCCAAAACATTCACTTTGTCAATTAAAGATTTCTTTACCTTTGAAAGCGAAGAATTTATTTTAGAAATCTCTTCTGACTCAAACTCACATATTCTATATTTGGAGACAGTTTCAGATAACTCCTTATGAATTACAGTCTTCTCTTTCGCGCTGGTGTCTATGTTTTTGTGCAAAGTTTCAATTAATACATTTTTCTCAGCAATATCATTGCTAAGTTTATGTATAGATTAATTTTTCTCATTGATGACACATCTCTCACGCTTAAGTTTAGACTCTAATTCTTGGAGTTTTGACATCATGGCATGCATTTGATTCAGAAAATCAGATTCAGTTAAGTCACATACCTCTTCATTATCTCCTTCATCAGAATCAGCTTGTGACTGTTGCTTACCCATCAAGCACAGGTGTGTTGTCTCGTCCTTCTCTGCTTCTTCATATTCTTGGTCCGAATAGTCGAGCCAATATTCATCCTCGACCATTAATGCTTTTCCAGCCTCCTGTTGCTTGGCTAGAAGCATCTTATTCTTGTAGTAGTCGGAGTTCCGGACTTTAGGTTTTCGGCAGTCCTTGGAAAAGTGACCGAGTTTGCCAAAGTTGTAGCACTTTGTCGGTTCTTCCTGCTTGGTCTCTTTGACTCTATCCTTCTTCTTCTCTTCTGGTCTCTTTTCTTCAACTCTCTCCTTGTGTTTGTAGTTATTTGGACCAGACGAATACCTCTGACTATTGGAGCTAGGATTTTTATAGAACTTCTTTTGGAAGGCCTTGGTTAACATTAGCATAGCTTACTTCAGATTTTCACAATCATCACAGTCAGAATTCGCCTTGCTATCAGCCTCTTCTGATTCAGATGCTATCATCTTCTTCTTTTTCTTCATGCTTGTAGACTTCTTCTTGACCACAAGTGCAACCGGATCAACAACTGCTTTGTCAGCCTTTTTCATCTCAGCCTTGATCTCATCCACCTCTTCCTCATTATGTCTGAGGGTTTCAAAGACTTCGTGAAGTGGAATGTCATTCAAATCTTTCATTTGCCTCATCTGTCTAGTGAATCTCTTCCACTCAGGCTGGAGGTTGTTGAGAAATTTCACATTCAGCTCAACTTTAGATTTGTTGATCTTGTTCTTGCTTAGCTCGTTCAACATTGTCACAAATCTGTCATAGGTGGCTTCTAGTGATTCTTCAACTTTAGCTTTGAATTCTTCATAGTTATTCAGGCAGTTGGATACTTTGAGTTGGTTGCCGACTTTAGACCGATCATCATCTTCTCCAATTGATCCCACATCTTCTTTCCAGTAGCATTAAAGCTGTCTATTTTGAAATAAATCTCATTCGGTATGCCTTGTAGAATGAAATATTTAGCCAATCTGTCAGCTTTGTGTCGTCTTAACTGCTCATCTGAATATTCAACAAGCGGAATAGGATACACTCTCTGTTCTTCTGCACCATTTGCTCCAGCTACTGTGAGTGTCTTGGTGGGAATTGTCATTTTTCCTTCCTCTAAGGATAGCCTTATGTAGTCTCCCAACTCATGTCTGTCGATGAAATCCAAGAATCTGTCTTTCCACTGCTCGTACTCTCCCTTGAAGAGTACTGGTGGCTTCACATCGGTTCCAATAGCAAGAGCTTCCCGAGATGACATCCTTATACTGATTGATATAAGATAGAAACTTGAAAATGATCGTTAGCCCAAATGAAATCAAATGAATATTGAATAATACTGAAAATAAGAATCAGAAATGAAGTTTCTTGAAACACCAAGATTAGATTTTGCAAGATACACAAACAATAGCACAAAATTCGCAAGAAATATGAAAAACACTCAAAATTTGCAAGCAATAAGAAATAACAAATTCAGAATTTGCAAACCACACACAATAGAACACAGAATTCGCAAGTTTTAAAATAGAATTCGCCAACTCAGAATTGCGCTAGAAGAAGCTCGCGAAACCTTGAGGTTTGCGCTAGCAGAGGCTCGCGAAAACTTGAGGTTTGCGCTAGATGAGATTCGTGAATTCTAAGAGTTTGCGCTAACTGAGGCTCGCGAAAACTAAGGTTTGTGCTAACTGAGGCTCGCGAAAACCTGAGAAATTCGCAAAGGGCTATGGCGCAAAACTATAGAAATTAGCTAACCACACTTGCGAAACTTTACCTTTCGCAGACACTAAGCCTGCGAAACTTGAAGAATTTGTAACTATCTATCATGCGAATCTTAAGAAATTCGAAACCAAATAACCTGCGAAAATCATACTTAGCTAAAAATAGGAAATAAGCATATTGCGAATTTTAAATGTAAAGGATCTGCAAATCCTTTAAGAACCATGCGAAACCTTTAAGAACTTGCGAGTTCTTCCCCTTTTACCGGCGAGTTCTTGAACTGCTTGCGAGTTCTTCCACAATTACTTCAAAAAATACGACTCTGAAAATAAAAACCTAACTAGAACAGATTACTAGCAATTAATTTCAATAACAAACAATCTAAAAGAGATTCGATCAATGGAATAGTGGACAAGAACTCGTGAAACCAAAAACTCTAAAATCATCACAAATCTATCGATTACAGTGCAATTGATAAATCAAACAATAGAAACTCGATTTAAAACATGACTCGATCAAAACCTGATCAATTGCAAACCGAAAAATGCCTTAAAACTCAAAATCAAATCTGAAAACTCGATGAACAGTGTTCAAAAATATTTTTCTTAAAAATCGATTTCAATTCAGATCTGCTCTGATACCAATTGATTGTCCCAATAATGATTCAAGTTCTTAACAATAAAACAAGATAATAAACACAAAAATAAGATTAAATCAAACCTGATTGATATATGATTCAAACGATTACAATCCCTTGTTGGTTTTCTCTCTATGAAGTTCTTCACTTTCAATCTGTCGTCTCTCTCTCTCTTTTTCTCTCTTCTTAGAATGTACGGCTGCTAACACAATGAGATACACACCACACGCAAAAACCTAAAACCCTTTAAACCATAAACCTAATTTAAGAGAAAAGGACTAAAACGGAAATACAAGAAAAATAACTTTAACTATTTATTACAAAGGACCTAGACTATTTATTGAGAGTCGACTTTTGCAGCTTTGACTTCATATTTCCATCTTCGGAAATTGATGATATTGAATCCAATAAATATGTGCTCTAACAGTAAGGCCTGAGATTTTGGTTACATTTATTGACCACTTGGGTTCGCTAGCGAGTAGGCAATAGGTGGCACGATGCTGCTGAGTTGAAACTCGTCTAGACTGGATAGGCACCCATGTCTGTAAGTCCTCAGGGTGGAACTCTACGGAGTATGGCGAGAGGCATAAACGGGCTAAGGATTTTGATGTCTGGCATGGCATGGGAACTAGGTCCGGGATATGTGGTGAAATCCAGTAACATCACGGGTGACCCCATTTACGTATTCTCGTCACCCAAGATGGGAACGGGTCTCCCCCGTCGTCATACATTAACGTTTTAAACATTAACATCATACTTTGTTATTGTTGGTTGTGTGGTCTACGGTCAATGATGGCCTTAATATTGGGTTTCCCCCACGTATATTGTGGTTTGAATGAAATACGCCATCTCCACATATCGGTATTTGATTTCGTCCCATTTTATGGTTGAGTGAGTTTTGGGTATAATGCCCGTGTTCACGGCGATATTTTTTTTATATGGGTTTTCATCTATGGTTTTTATGAGTTGTGTGTCATGTTCCACCCGTGTTGGGTATTTCGAAATATAACATTTTACCCGCGTTTTATAAAATTGGGAGTTCGCTCTTTATTCTCATTTTGAGCAAGTTTTGGGTTAAATCTAAATTTACGAAAAAACATTTTATATTGGGATTTTCGCCTTTAAAAACACTTTGGTCTGGTTAACGGTTAACTCGGTGTCTCTTTCGTTTAAAATGCATAATTATTAGTAAACGAGTTGTTTTCATAAGCGAAGCATATCATCTTGAAGTATTATGATTTTAATTGCATCCTTTCTTTTTAAACGATTAATTTATTTATGATGAAAACTCTTGAGCTCACTAAGCGTTAAGTCTAACCTTTTTATTTGTCGGCATGTGCATCAGGTTCCAGTTAGGGGTTTGGTTCTAGCAGTACCATGAAGAGATGTGCATAGTTTTTCACAAGTGTAAGTATTTGGTGAAGTCTTCCGCGGTTTTGGAGATAGTGACTATTATTGGGTTGTATTAACACCCGTCCTTGTTATAGACCGTATGTATAGAATGAAATGTGTGTTTGAGGTTAAATCTTAAATTGTGATTGTAGATGAATCATTTATTAAAGTATTTAGAAAATTTTAAATTAGTTGCTATTTCCATATTTGAGGGTGTTTCAGATACACCATATGTTGATCAGACAGAAGTTGCACAACCGGTTGATAGTACGGAATTGCCTATTCCACATGCAGCAAGTATTCAACCAGTTGAAACCTCTGCAACTGTACCTTCAACTGAACCCCGATATGATGAATACTTAGATGATCAAAATGATCAATCTACTTATATTCCACTCTTTCACACTCATAAGTGGACCAAAGAGCATCCAGTCAACCAAGTTATTGGAGATCCATCTAAACCGGTACAAACTACGTCTGCTACAGCGAACGAGTGCTTATACGATTCCTTCTTCAGCAAGATAGAACCAACTGGAGTATCAGAGGCTCTTGAAGATCCATACTAGATTGTGGCTATGCATGAAGAGTTAAATCAGCTTAAAGCGCTGAAAGTATGGAGACTCGTGCCTAGACTTTAAGGTAAAGCTATAATCGGCACAAAATGGCTATTCAAGAACAAGAAAGACGAAGACGGGATAGTTGTCAGGAATAAAGCCCGACTTGTAGCGAAAGGATATCGTTAGGAAGAGGGGATTTACTTTGACAAAACATACGCTCAAGTCGCTCGCATCGAGGCAATCAGAATGTTTGTAGCATATGTGTCGCACAAAAGTTTTATTGTCTTTCAGATGGACGTTAAAACGGCCTTCTGAACGGCATACTTAAAAAGGAGGTATATATCTCTCAACCGGAAGGGTTTGTTAGTGATGATAAGCCAGATCATGTTTATATCTTAGACAATATTCTTTACGGTTTGAAACAAGCACCCCACGCCTGGTATGACGTACTTTCAAAATTCCTAGTCAAGTCAGGGTTCTCCAAAGGTAAGATTGACACTACCCTTTTCATCAAGAAAGAAAAAGGCAATATCATTCTAATACAAATTTATGTAGATGACATAATTTTTGGGTCTACAAACCCTAAGTACTGTAAAAGTTTTTCTGCCTTGACGGTGTCCAGACTTTAGATGAGTATGATGGGAGAGATGAATTTCTCTCTAGGATTACATGTTAGACAATTTTCTATGGCGATTTTTATAAATAAATCCAAGTACATCTTCGATATTTTACATAAATTTAAAATGTAGAATTGTACACCAATAAACACCCCGATGGCACCAGGTAGAAAGATTGGCGTTGACCTTAACGACAAAATTGTTGATATAAAGACCTACTGAGGTATGATAGGCTCTTAATGTACTTAACTACGAGTCGACCTGATATTATGTTCTCAACATGTTTGTGTACGAGATATAAATCCAAGCCCAAAGAGTCCCATCTCTCGGCTGTTAAGAGAAACATTAGATATCTGAAGGGCACTACAAATCTTGGTTTGTGGTATCCTAAAGATACAGGATTTGAACTCACTGCTTATTCAGACGCAGATCATGCTGGATGCATGTTGGACAGGAAAAACACATCGGGTCATATACACTTTTTGAGAAACAAGCTTGTCACCTGGGCTTTAAAGAAACAATTATGTGTATCCACTTCAACCACTGAAGCAGAATATGTAACTACTGCCAGCTGCTGTTCCCAAGTACTGTGGATGAGGATACAACTACGAGACTATGGATTCAACTATAACAAGATTCCGATATACTGTGACTCTAAAAGTGCAATTTCCATATCAGCAAATCATGTTCAACAAACCATGGCAAAGCACATAGACGTCATATATCATTTTATAAAAGACCATTTCGAGAAAGGTACAATTGAACTATACCTCGTGAATACAGATTATCAGCTTTCAAATCTTTTCACTAAGGCTTTAGATGAAAAGCGATTTAACTTTCTAATATCCAAATTAGGCATGTTGAATCTTAGAACCTAATCTTTACATAATATGTATTTGCTTAGTATAGTTTGGTTTACAGTTTTCTTCATGTTTCTAATTATAATTCTAAAAGATATTTGCACTGCAGGTTTGCTGATTATTTCAGGGGGAGTGAGTGACAAGATAAGATGATCAACATTCAAGGGGGAGTTCAATATTTTTCTGTTGACAAATTTTTTCTGATTTTACAGATACTTTAATGCAAAGTTTCAGGGGGAGAAAATGTTCATGACTTCTAGATAATCAGTCTAGAACTCAATTTTCATTGATTTGATTTCTAGTCACTTCAGATCAGGACTCGTTTGTCAATGTTTTAACTTTTGTTTTTTACTATGACTTTGCTATTTAAGCTACATTTTGACTATTGTGCAGATTTTGTCAAGACAGATGCTATTTTTCACAAGTTCAGGGGGAGCTTAACTGATTGTAACTCAATTTTTCATGATTTGATGTCGAGTTATGAGATATGTACTGAATGTAAGTATTTTCTAATCTCAAACTCAAAGTACTTAAAAGAAAGACAACTTTTAAGTATGAAAATTGTTTTTTTAAACGTTCAAACAACTTCTCGATTCTCAAAAAGATTTCATGAATTTAGAAGTGTGTATTTAAAAGTTTTCATACATGAGCTTGACTAATTTACTGACCGTGTGTTTCCAAAGATTAATACTTGTGTATTATCTTTTCTATACTAGTATTCATACACACCGGTTCAGCTTCTTATTGATCTTTGTTATTACCACGTCTCAAAATGACACATTTTTCGATGGTAATACTCCCGTTTGATATTCCATGTTTGTTGAGCATCATATTCTTTCAAACTTATGTGATTCTTTCAAGATTGTTTATATTTGCTCATATAAACAAATTCCAATTCTTTCATGACCTTAGTTTTTCATGCTTATCATTCATATTTGATCTTTCTGATACATTTTCATATTCTCAAACAAGTCTTTCGATTTCATTTTATTCATTCAATATTCTTGTCGTGAGAAATCTTCAAAGTTCAAATGCTCAAATACTGATGATATTTTTGTGGAGCATACATTCATTTGACAATGTATTCACATTCTGAGATTCTTAACTGTTCAAGTTAAACTGTTGAACATCATGTTATTAGGACAAATTTCATGGGATCAGTGTGAGAGCCAAAAGAACTTCTATGGATTCACATTAACCAGTGTTTCTTACCCAAAAAGTTATCCTTAAGTGATTGAGAGGTGAAGGGTCTATATCAAAGAGTGGGGGAGATAACTCATACGGTTTCTCATTGTGCTGAGCGGAAAAATGTAAATGAGAGTTTGGTTAGAAGTGAGCATATTGAAAACATAAAGAGGGTGTGAGAACAGAGTTATCTAAAATTTGTACATTTTAGTAATGCAAACAATCCTTTTTTTGGAGTTGCTCGACCAGCGAGAAAAAGTTTTTGGCCAAAGAAAAAAAGTTGACCCACTTCATTCGTTGGTCGAATCATCCTCGCTTCGCGGGAACAACAAAAACCACCATCTCGCTTTTTCCTTTCCATGATGACGCAAAAGACGAGTAAGGGACGGGGAGGGGGAGGCTCTCGTGAAAAGACTAAGTGACCCGAGAAGCCCACCCTTTAGGTCCCTTTTCATAGACGAGAGAACGAGGAAAGAAGCAGCGAAGAAAACAAGACAGTAAGTTGTTGCGTTAACTCGCAAGCGCTAGTGCACTACGGCTTTTCAAGAATATGAGAACTCTGCACCAACTATTTCTGAGCCGGTCAGCCACATTATTGATTAGTTCACAAATCTTTGGTGACCATCATTGAAAAAGGCAATGAGCCCATGACAACTCTTCATTTTAACCCCACCAGCTACTCATTTATTTCTTAACAAATAAATGTTTCAATTTTTAATAGAGATGAAACACATATGCTATCTAATTTTCATTCAGAAGATTTGGATATTGAAAAAAAAAAGAACTTTGCCCCACCTTCGCACTTCGATCATGCACATTGAGTCTGTGGAAAACTTGTTGTGTCTCAACAGTTTACACACTTTAAGCCTGATAAAGAGCAAAATGCTTAAATTCTTTCATACATAAGAACATACACACAAAAAATATGTTTTTCTCTCAGAACATTCATAGAATTATCTTGTGTTTTTCAATGATTGAATGGAAGACATGGGGAGTGAACATCATTAAAACTCTTTCCAAAGTACATTCGTTGTACTAGGTGGCTTCAAGCTACTTACAGGAATGTTAACTGTTTAATCTGTTGATTCAGGGTTACAACTCTATTTCTGAATTTGAAAGGATTCAGAATCATTTTGATTGATGGATGTTACTTATATCGAAGAGGAAAGATCAGTTGGTCATTTGTCTGAAAGATGGAAAGAGTGCTTTTTCTTACAAAGTTTTGATGATTTGATGTTCGCAATCATCAAAAAGGGGGAGAAATAAAGAACGAAAAAGCAATTTATGATAGATGATCAAGAATGTTTTTTCTAAAGACTACCTAGAAATGGGAGATTGTTAAAGATTGAATTCGTTTAAAAAGGGGAGATTGTTTTCAAAGACTTTTTGACTTCAAGAAAGAAGACCATTAAAGCTGAAATTTATTTGAAGAATAATCTAGAATACAAAGGGGGAGATTGTTAGTGCAAATAATGTTGTATTCAAGATCATAAAGCTTGAAAAAGTCAAATCTTTATGTCAAAGCCACAAATGTAGAAAGTCAAAGTCAACATGCTTTTAATAAAAAGTCAAGGTCTTAAGTAAAATTCAATGCATTTGTGTTTGTTGATTTTCTTTGTAATCCTTAGGTATAAATAATTTTCATTTTTAATTCATAGATGTGCATTTCATTCCTATTGTTGTAGAGAGAGAGAGAGTTTAGAGAGAGAAAGAGATCTTTGGATTGCAAATCATTGTGATTCAATACAATTGAGATTTGTGACATAATAGTTGTCGATACACATGCATTTTGGGACATATCATATAAAGTTTGTAAAATCTTCAATTTCTATTCCCGAGATTAATAAAAATATTGTTACTTCTGTCTGTGAAAACATGAGTCAAAGAAAGTTTGAGAACCTATTTCTGATCATTTACATGATGAATGCAAATGTTCTAAAATTTTAATCTTACTTCAAAAGCACTTCTCTTGCAGACACTATGGCAAGATATTTATCATCAAGTAGTTATCCAAAGATGCTTATGTGAATGGCTTAAAGCTTAATTTATTCAGCAGAAATCAATTTTGAGATAAAGGCTATGAAGTAAAATTTCATAAAGATTTTTTCACAATATTCTCAGATGCTGGTTAAGAAGTACTAAAAGCTCAGAGAAGCATGAATATTGCATATTGATAAACATCAACCATAGCATGGCAAGATACTCATAAAACATGGAAGCCACAAAAGGTAGTGTAGAAAGGCAGAGCCAAGAACCCTTTTAAACAATTCTTAGAGGGCTCTAAACCTTTAGCACATGTAAGTTCTAAAAAACATCGACCCATTGAGAAATGGGTACCTAAATCTCTTTAATTGTGTTGCAGGACCAACATGTGTAAATATGATATTTGGGCTCTGGATGTTCAAGGCACATGAATGGTGACTCATACAAAGATAAAAAGAATGGAGGTTTAGTTACTTTGGAGACAATAACAAGGAACTATCAAAGAACACAGTGTGATTACCAATGGTATCATCTCAATATCCACAGTTGCTTATGTGGATAGCTTAAAGCCAATGTATTCAACATGAATCAATTTTGTGATAAACGCTATGAAGTGAAATTTCATAAAGATTGTTGCACAATATTCCTAGAGGTTGGTTAAGAAGTACTAAAAGCTCAGAGACGTAGAAATATGTGTCTTCTAAACTTCTCATTAGTCATAAGCACTAAACTATTGTGTCTAACCTCTAAAGCAAAAAATGATGAAAGTTGGATATGGCACAAAAGATCATCACATCTCAAATTTTCCAGTCTGTTTAATCTTGTCAAGAATCAGTTGGTAAAAGGTCTTCCAGCCCTTGAATTTGAGAAAAATCACTTATGCTCAGCATGTGAAATGAGAAAATCAATAAAAGCCCCCCACAAGTCAAAAACTGACTTTTCTTTGCTTGGTGTTAGAAATGCTAAAATGTGAAACTTATTCATAAATTTTTCAAAATATGAGTTTTAGGCTTATGAAGTTCAAATTTTGGTCATGTTGTTGTCGCGGATGGTATTAAAGTAGACCTAGAGAAGGGGGAATCTCCAAGGTTGCCACTAGAAGTTAGAAATTACCTTGGTTTGGTAATATGTTATCAGAAGTCCATTTAAGACTTTTCAAGGATAACCACTGCTTTAACCACTTTAACGAAGAAAAATGCAACATTTCATTGGTCTGATTGGCAAGAACAAGATTTTAGAGTGTTAAAGGAAAAGTTCACCAGCATGTGTTGGATGGGTATGAGGGGGATTTGTGGTCTTCGAGGATGCTTCATATCTAGGATTAAGGTGTGTTCTAATGCAACAAAACAATATAATTGCTTATGCTTCATGATAGTTGAAAGAGCATAAGAGTCGTCATCCTACTCACGACATGGAACTGGCAATGGTAGTCTTTGCATTAAAGATATGGAGTCATTACCTTTACGGTGCAAAATGTCAGATTTACACCGATCACAAAAGTCTCAAGTACATGTTCGATCAAAAAGAGCTAAACATGAGACAAAGGCGGTGGATGGAATTGTTGACTGGTTTATGATTGCAAAGTATTATAACATTCGGGATAGGACGATGCTGTGGCTGATAATTTGAGTCATAAAAGAAGGGGTAAGTTCACTAAGTTCATAGCTATGTGAGCCAAGGTGACACCCAATATTTGGGATGAAATAAAAGAATTTCAGGTTGAGGCATTACGAGCGGAAAATGTGAAAAACAAAAGGATTGCCAAAACTGTGCCATCATTGGTAATCAACATCGGGGGACTAAATACTTTCAACAATCGAGTGTGGGTTCCTATGTTGTGTAGGATTCGTGAGAAAGTGTTGGATGAGGCATAAAAATTACGGTATTCTATACATTTGGGTACCAATAATATGTATAGGACCTTCATAATTCTATTGGTGCTCGAGCATAAAAAAAGTACATAGCTCATTATTTTGAGAGATGCTCGACTTATTTGCAAGTGAAGGTGGAGCATTAAAGGTCCTATAGAAAATTATAACCATTAGACGTTTCAGTGTGGAAATGGGATCATATTACTATGGACTTCATGACCGAAGCTGCCAAGGACATCCAAAGGCTTTGATAAATTTTGGGTGATAGTGGATCGAATTTCTAAGTCGACCCATTTCTAACCAACTAAAGATAAATAATCAATTTAGTGGTTAGCAAAACTATATAATGTTGAGATTCTGTCTTGGTACGGGGTGTCGTGATCGATCAAGTTGGACTGAGATAGTTGATTCATGTCTACTTTTTGAAAAAGCTTTCAGTAAGCGTTGGGTTCATAGATAAATTTTAGTACAGTGTATCACTCTTTAAATGACAACTAGAGTGAGAGAACAATTCAAACCTTGAAGATACGCTAAGGGATTGTTCTTTTGATTTTCGTTGTTCATAGGAAGGACACTTATCTTTGATTTAATTTGTGTATAATAAAGGTTATCATGCAAGTATTCAGACCACCCTATAGAAAGTTTTGTATGGATGAAGAAGCAGAACCCATTGTGTTGCAATGAAGTCGATGAAAGACAATTGGTGGGAAGAAATTATGCACTTGACTGCTGACAAAATTGTGCAGATTCATGAAAGACTAAAAATACCTCAGGATTGCTATAAGAGTAATTCTGATAGGTAATGCAAGCCTATCGAATTCTAAGTGGGAGATAAGGTGATGCTTAAGTAATCGGCTTGGAAAGGGGTGGTGCGTTTTGGTAAGAGGGGAAAGCCTAGTCTACATTATATCCAACCATTTGCAATAACTGATCAAGTTGGCTAGGTGTCATTAAAATTGGATCTACTTGGCAAGGTGTGGGGTATCCCTAATACATTTCACGTGTCTAAACTTGAGGAAGTGTTTTGCAGATGTAGAGATGAAAGTATTATTGCAAGATATGGAGGTAGATGAAATTTTGAATTTTGTAGAGGAACCCAAAGCAATAGTGGATAGAATGGTTAAGAAGTTTAGGAACAAATAGATCAGCCTTGTATAAGTGTATTCGATATTTCATAAAGGGCAAAAAGGAACGTGGGAACCTGAGCTTAAGATAAACTCGAAATACCCCACTTATTTGACTAAGGAATTCCAAGAACGGAATTCTGTTAAGGGAGTGTATTGGAATAATAAGTGAAATGTAGGGGTTGTTTTGAAGGAAACTCAAATTTTGGGGGATCTTAGTGTAATTTGATTAAGATATATGAGATTTGGGGTCTCATTCCTTCATCTTATTTCATACAATTAGAGTTTGGAGCACCCAAGAGAGGGAAGTATTGGAGAAATTCATCTTTAGAAGGAAGGAAAAGTTGATCACCATTTTCAAGTATGGACTCCATCTATTTAGTTTACTAGAACCCTATTGCTTAAGATTCTTATGATTTTTAGGGGTTTTTTTATTAGAAGACATTCATTGTTGTTGAAATGACGATTTTATGTAAAGACCTTTTGGGTTTAAATCTAGCTAATATTTGAGGTTCAAAATCGGATTACCTTTGTGATTCATGGTGTTTTTGTTAAACATATTTGAACATGGAGTTTTCAAGGTTAAAAGCTTGATGATTGAAATTTTTGGTTGAATATAAAAGGGTTTTGTTGTTTTTGATTGTTTGAATGTGATTTGGAATAGTTTGGAGGTTTAAATATGTTAGTTTACTTGGGATGACCTTTGATTCGAGTTTAAGGATGAGAAATTGAATTTTCATGTCAGAAATTGAGTGTTTGGCATGTTGTAGGTCGAACAAGGCCGGCGCGAACAAGCCCTTGGAGTACTAATCCAGTCCATGTATTGGCTTGGCGTGGAAGGCTACCGGCAAGACGCGACCTTATCCACAACCTGGGGTCGTGTTGCGGGTCATATACGCAGTGATAGTGAGTTGGCGAGACTTGTTCCACAATCTAGGGTCGCAAGCCAGGTCAGATAGGCCATTATTTCGCTCATTTTCGACTTTTTCAATTCTTATTGTAAGACTAGTTTGGGATGTTGTTTAAGTATTTTTATTTGATAATTATAAAAGGGGATTAGGGAGATAATTATGAGGGTTTAACAACTTTCATAGCTTGGTTAATTCATGTGTTCATTTTGGGAAATTCTAGCTGTTAAAGTTCATTGTGAAGTTGCATGTCGCAAGTGAGTTTTCTTACACCATCTCTTTTGAAGTGAACAAAATATGCATATTTGTGATTGCAAATCTCTTAATTGACTACCACGTAAATATCTTAATTAACTATCATGCACGTGTGTAAAGTTCCTTTAAGGGGTCGTTTACTAAACATTTATCGGGTAAGCGCTTACCAATATTATTTAACTTATTCATTGAGCATGGCGAGGACCAAGAAGCTTACCCGATAAGAGATAAGGAAAGGACTGAAAGTCTTACCCGGTAAGTGTGGGAATTGACTCTTACTCGGTAAGCGCTTACCAGGTTTGAAATTCTTACCAACAATCCACTTTCATGGGCAAGGATGTTACAGAGTAAGGAAAATGAAGGTTAATCACTTGTCGGTAAACGCTTACCCGATAGGAATTTGGTAAACGGCCCCTAACGCTTACATGATGCCTTGGCACTTGTGTAATTTTGTAGTCTGATTATGGATGGTGACATACAGAGTGAGCTTGTATATCCACATAGTGCTCTTGAATTTGTTTCACGCCACATGTGAGCCTGATAGCCAACGTGGAACATCACAAGTGTGAGTGACTACAAGTGTACAACCACTATGTACTGTTGACCGGTGTGCGTGTATGTAACACCTTCAAATCTGGAAATAGAAACTTATTAAAAATTTCTAAATGCATCGATAATTGATTCACCTATAATGACAATTCAAGGTTTAACTTCAGAAACACAAAACAAACCTTACACAAGGTCTATAATAGGGACGGGTGTTACTAAAACCCAATAACATATGCTATCTCCAAAATGAGGAAGACTTCACCCAAGCTACTCTTTCACGTGCATATAACTAGCACTTGTCCTTTAACAGTGTTGCTAATACCAAATCCCAGCCGAACCTGATGCACATGCCGACAAATAAAAAGGTTAGGCTTATGCCTAGTGAGCTCAAAAGTTTTCATCATAGATATGTAAAACAATAAACTTTAAGAATGTTATTTAAAACGTGAATTCCTAAAATAAAATACATTAAGTCTAGAATCAATCTCTTTTCCAACATTCATCATCTTTGTGATTAAAACCACAATAAATAACGTCCCTTCGAATATAAATCCAGAACCCAAAACTCAGGCAAAACATAACTTATACTTTAACAACCAAATACTGAAAACGTGGATAAACTCTATCATCCAAAACATCCAAAAATATGCATAAGATTCAATATTCAAAATCTTAGAACATGATTAACAACCCATACTCAAAAATCACCGAAAACATGGACTATAAAACTCCATACTCAAAACAACACCTTTCGGTGATGGGGGAGACCCGATGACATTACACGTGATGGAACAAAAAAGAGGTCACATAAATATGTAGAAAACTAAAACGTATGGATTATACTCATAAGATATATCGAGCTCAACCCCTCTATATCTTTTGTCCGTGGAGACTCAAATTCAACCCCTCTGGATCTATACTTTGAGATATCCAAATTCACATAAAACATACAAGCACATTTGGAATTACACCTTACTGCCCATGGGACGCTGCCCGACCATATAGGTCCACACCTTACTTACCATGGTCACCCGATGGCTATTCCGTGCCAAGGTGGTGAACTTTTCCAAAATGAGACATTAAGAATACTGTGCATATGGATCCATTGCATTAGTTAAAAACATTACATGACTCCAAACGAATGAACTAACGCATTCAAAACATTAAATTCTCAAATAAGATACAGTAAATGCAAATCATGACCAAACGCTCTACATTAAGCTATCAAAACCCGGACAATTGTCTCCAAGACCCAACGAGGTCCAATCCGAGCCATAGGCTCAACAATTGAAAGACCAAATGTAAGAAAATCATAAAATGAAATCAAACGTAAACAACCCGCATTTATGCAAACCCATACTCCAAAATATATAAATAACTCCAACGTAGTTTGGATTGGGACAAAACATTTCCCAAGTGAGTTTATACTTATTTATTCTTTCAAAAATGTCCCATAACACAAAATCAAGCGTTTCTCCAAAACACACAGTAAAAGTACTTTGATACTAAAATCTACCTTTATAAAACAAATCATTTAAATGCCAATATTTATGATTCACTTATCAAAATGCCCAAAATCCCAAATATGGTGTTTTACAGGTTTATAAAGTTAGACACTTCAAATAGCCAAAACTCATCAAATGAATCAACAGTTAATAATTTCATGTAAAACATATAAACATTTAGAGAGTGACATTATTGGCATGTACACCGTTTTCACAAAGTAACTTGAACTGACCTTGCTATATTTAGGCTAAATCTAGATTTTTCTCCCAACTTGAGCTCCTTTGAAGAAATTTGGATCTTCAAGCCAAACACTTCCAAAAACCTAGATCCATAAATTTCCAACCATAAGTAATCATATTCAGCCATTGTGAATCGTTCCCCAAATAACTTACATCAAAATCCCCATTTTGGCCAAAACCCTTATTTTGACATTACTTCTCCAAAAATACTAAAACCGAAAACTTAAGAATAAAGCACAAGGAAGTTATAAATAGAGCATTTATAACTTGATTAAAGTGTTAGAAGGAAGAATAGATGAACTCACAATAGTGGGTTTTGATAAAACTCAAAACCCTAGAGCTTCTTGAAGGAGACAACAATTGAGATGGAGGGAACTTGACCCTAGCTTCCAAACTTGCTAGATGAAGAAGAATCACTTGGTTTTAGAAGAAAACCCCCAAAATGAGTTAGGGTTTACGAGTAGGGTGTGAGGCATCGACTTTTGGGAGAGAAATAAAAGAGGTTAGGAATGGGAAATGAGGGAAATGGCTAAAATCGCGACTTTTAACAGCCCTGCCACCTGCCGGCGACTATGACACGTGACAGTGACCTTGGCACATTCGCCGGGAACTATCGCTGAATGTGTACCACGAGGGGTGGAGTCCCCACGACTATGCCCTGCGATAGTGCCCTTTGGTATTGTCGCCCCACTCCCCCGGACTCCGAAAATTCGACTTTTCTTAATTGAACGCACCCAATACTCCGAGGGATTAGAAGAGATGTATTCCCAACACCATTCCCAAGAGTCGGAAACCTTACGAGACCACCAGATGACTTTCACTTACCAAAAATTACGGGTGTTACAATCCTCCCAACCTTGGAATGATTTCGTCATCGAAATCCATTTTCTCGCATCCGACATTCCACTACCATCCTTAGCACTTATTGGGTTTTCTCGGTTCCCAAAAGTAACAAATCAAACATAGACCTCAATAACGTCGTTCTCACAAACAACCGTTCCCCTTTCCGCAGGATTGTCTCTAACCCGATTTATCCTTGAGTTATAACTAAATAACTTCTCGACGCAACTGTCATACTGATTTCCGTGAAGACATTCACATCCCAAATCCACCCTGACACGTTACACTCATACCCACGTGAACATCGAACCTTACTGGGACGGTTTCTAACCATACGGTCTCGGTTGTCTCCCAACCTTATATGACACATAATACCCCAAGGGTAGCTTGTGATCCCAACTTTCCACCGACTAATTCGTCCTAGATCCACACGATTGTGAATCCTATTCCGATGATCAACACCAATTCCAAGGAATTTTCGAAATTCCTTAACAGTTCACCCTCATTATTGGCTGAGCCTTCCTTCCAGGGACGTGCCAAAACAATCTACAGAGAGTCAGTTTATTCAAAGTCGACTGTTCCGCAACTCCAAACCATGTTTAACATCCAATATTCAGTCACTATAAACCTTTACCATAACAAGACACTCTTAATCATCGATACTAAATTGCTCCCCAACTATCATTATCCTCAAAATCGGATGTCGACACCTATCCTCAAAACGACTATACCGTAAACGTGGGTGTACCATCAATTATTTCATTCCGAATTGGCATTGCCAAATTAGAGTTGATGCTTAACATGACACTAAAATCCCAAATCTTACATTTCTAACAACGAACTGCGCTACTACCTTTATTCGCGAAGGTTCTCCAAGATGGTGCACCCCCATCATATAACATGTCGTCGAACGAAAAACCCATCTGATCAAATCCAACCATACGCAAACAGCCACACCAGGCTTTAACCCGAAGATTCGCTAAACAGAATGATCACCACTTAATTAACTTAGAGAAAACATGAATCTAATACCTCAATTATTCATACGTGAACCTACTCATAAGGCTGAACTTCACAATTCAAAATTGGCCACAAGTCGGATCATCCGACACTACAATTCCCAAGTACTTCCCTAGCCCCCTAATTACAACTCGTTTCACGATAGAGGTCTAAATCTATAGCCACAATAAGTTCAAGTTTTTCTAAGCTAATATGCCAATTTGAAATTTACAAAACATTGAAATGCAACAGTTTTATAACAATCGATCGTACTTATAAAATCCACTACCGTGTACCCCATAGGTGTGCAAGGTGGTCACAACTGCTATACAAATAAAACCCGTTTCAAAAATATTTGATCACTACTCACACTAATGTTGACAATAACAAAAGATGCGCAACAAATTTTCAAATGGACCACTATGGTCTCTACATGCATCAATTTACGCCATGACTGAGAAATAATTTTACGTACTAAAACAGTGTGTAACAAATGTTTGTACAAACTCCAAAATAGGACTTCTGTTGGGACTGAAAATGTATCAAGTATGGATAATGTTGCTAGGCTTAAAGATATTAGTACTGCTACTTTAAGAATACTACTGCTTGTAGGATTAATACTGATTAGAAGATTACTACTGCTAGTAGTATTACTACTGTTTGAAAAGTTAGTACTGCTTGTAGTTAGTACTACTTGATGAGTTAATGCTGCTATGTAGATTAATGATGCTCATGAAGATAAAGATGGATTGATACTAAAGACTAGGAGCTGAAGATAATGTTGAAGAAAATTATGAACTGGATGCAGAAGATCAATATTTTTTTGTAATTATCTTGTAATCAGTTATGTATATATAGTCTAGTAGTTTTTGATAGAAAAACAAGTTTTTAACAAGTTTTTGCATATACGCTTAGAGAGAATTAACCTCAAGATTAGTTTTAATCCTCTCTTTAGAGAAGTATAGAACGTCTGTTGACTCTATTCAACAGATTGAGGTTTTGTTTGTAATCATTAGGTTAATTCAATATAACTTGTGATTTGAGTTCATACACTATTTGATTGATTTATTGTTAAAGTGTTATTCTACGACTTCTTTAACATAGTTTCTGAGTGGTTAGTTTAAATTCTTGTTTAGAATTTAGATCCTGACAAGTGGTATCAGAGCCTGAGGAACTCAGAAATCAATAATCATCATGGACGGATCACATGACAGTGTTCTTGTTTCAAAGGTCCCCATGCTCAAACCCAATGAGTTTGACATGTGGAAAATCAGAATCAGGCAGTACATTCTTCTCACAGACTTCTCAATGTGGGACATCATTGAGAATGGTCCCTCCAATGAAGGAAAGATGGGAGCAGATGGCAAGAGACCTCCACCAAAGACTGATGGAGAAAGAATGATGAGGCAGACTGAGATGAAAGCCTTGAGCACTCTGCTCTTGGAAATTCCTAATGAATACCAACATCAGTTTTGCAACTATTCCGATGCTCAAATCCTGTGAAATGCATTGTAGAAGAGATTTCCAGGCACTAAAAGCACAAAGAGGAATCAAAAAGCAATTCTCAAGCAACAATATGAGAATTTCATGTCTACAAAGAATGAGTCTATGACTCAAACCTTTGATAGATTCAACAAGCTGATTGGAGAATTGGCTACTGTTGGTGTCAAGATGGACCAGGATGATGTCAACAGAAAGTTTTTAAGATCTCTTAGTGAAGAATGGGTGATGTATACAGTATCATTCAGGCAGAATGATAATTTGGAGGACAAGGAACTTGATGATCTCTATAATGATCTCAGGGTATTTGAAGTAGAGGTTGAATCTAAGAAGAAACCATCTGGATACTCTCATAATGTTGCTCTCTTATCATCTACTATTGATTCTTCTGCTAATACAGAATCAGTTAGTACTTCTTATGGCTCAAAACAGGATGGATCCAATGATTCTGTTTTGGAAGCATTCCTTGCTAGTCATGCTAAATATGCTCTTATCAATGATGATCTGGAGCAGATCAATGTTGATGATCTTGAAGAGATGGACATCAAGTGGCAAATGGCAATGCTCACCATGAGAGTCAAAAGATTCATCAAAAGAACAGGCAGAAACAACTTTGCCATGAGAAGAGAAGATGGGGCTGGATTTGATAAATCCAAGGTAGAATGCTACAAGTGTCATAAGGTGGGGCACTTTGCAAGAGAATACAGTGGAGGAATGTCTCAACAGCATGTGAGCAACAATCAACAACCAAAGTCCACCAACAACTGGAACCCATCTCAAGCTCTTGTCTCACAAGATGGAATGGGATTTAATTGGAGTGATCAAGCAGAAGAGGCAATCCAGAATCAAGCTTTGATGGTTGAAGTTTCAGAGTCGTCAAGCACAAAAATTCCCACAGAGGTAAAATCTAACATTTGCTCTAAAACATGTCTTGAAACTGTTAAAAAGTACAGGGATCACAATCAGAGCATATGTGATGACCTTAAAGGTTGGGGAAAGATAGAAGAGAGTATAATTTGATCATTGATAATTTTTAAGAACAAACTAAGTCATACCAGGCTAATGAACTTCAACATTCTTATGACACCAACTACTGGAAGTGGGAGAAGAATCAGTTAGAGATAGAACTAGAGAAGTCTAGAGAGGAATGTCAGAAAATTAGGAGTGAATTTGAGAAGGCCAAACTAGACATTGAGAAATATTCCAATGCTTCTAAAGCAATGGACTCTTTACTCAAAACTCAAGTTCATGACAAACTAAGGAGAGGTATAGGCTAAAATAACACCCCTCCACCTTACAATAATAACTACATTCCACCCACCTTAGACCTCTTAGAAATACAAGATAAGAAGGAATTACCTGAAGGAGCCACTGAAGTAGATCCACTAGATACAGTAGTGGTTGAGACAGAGTCTGAGGAAGAGAATACTGAGAGTAAGAAAAAGGAAGATCATAAAGAAACTCCCTTAGAAAACCACATTCTTACAAGTGAGAGGGGGGGGGGCAAACCATTTGTCAAGAGTGTTAAAGTGGAGATGTCCAAGACAGAGAAAGAGAATGGTAAGAGTGAGAAAGCTGAAACCTCTAGGAAAGGAAAGGAAAAGGTACAGGGAACTCATTATATGCAAACTACTGTTGTAAATCCCTGTACTTGTCAAGAGAACAAGCCCCATAAACATGATAAAATAAGAGGAAATCAGAGAAACAGAAATAATCAGTGGGCTCAAAAACAGGGAATTGATCTAAGCAAAATCAATAGACCAAAGCCTTGTTTTATTTGTGGCAAACTGAATCATTTAGCCAAACACTGTTATTTCAATCCTACTAACCAAAGATTTACTTTTCAAAGACAAATACAAAACTCTTTTGGTTATAGGAAGAAATCAAAAAGGAACCACATGGCTGAGAACGTGAAAACAACACCTTTGAAATCTCATATTCAGAATAAGTTTGCCAAATCAAAAGAAAATACTCCAAGCAAATTAAGGAGTAACTCACAGAATAAGAAAGCAAACAACTTTCTCAAGATTTGGGTTCCAAAAGTCAAGAAACCTGTTAGTACTGCTACCTCAAATAGTACTCCTAACAGAAATAATACTGCTGATAGCAATACTACTGTTAACAAAGTTAGTACTGCAAACCAAGTTAGTACTGCTAACCAAGTTAGTACTGCCAACCGAGTTAGTACTGCTAACAAGGATAGTGTTGCTACCAGTGTTAATACTGTCAAGCCTATAATTTTGACAGAGTATTCCAGCCATGAGATTCCTAACTCTGATCATCTCATCCAGACGAAGATTACTGATTATAAATATGTTGATGAGAAAGGGCAACCCAAAACCACTTTGGCTTGGGTTCACTCTAAAAAATAACTGTCTTATCTTATGTGCAGGGCAACTAACAGCTCAAGAAGAAGAGCATTTGGCATGAAGATAGTGGTTGCTCTAGGCACATGACAGGTAACATGGCCTGCCTTCAAAATTTCAAAAAGTTTGATGGAGGACATGTTGCTTTTGGTGACAATCAAGCAGGAGGTAAGATCAGTGGAAAAGGTATGGTTTCAAAAGGTAAGATGTCTTTTGAAGATGTTTACTATGTTGAGCAATTGAGATACAACCTGTTTAGTGTATCACAGGTCTGTGACAAGAAACATAGTATATTATTTACTGAGACTGAATGTATTATCCTTGCTCCAGGATTCAAGGAAGTTGATGAAAATATGATACTACTTAGAACTCCTAGAAAGGATAATGTTTATTGTTTGGACTTAGAGAGTGTTTCATCTGATTCATCATTAAACTGTCTGTTTTCAAAAGCTTCTTTAGATGAATCATCTTTTTGGCACAGAAGGATGTGTCACATGAATTTTAAAACAATGAACATTCTTGTGAAAAACAACCTTGTAAGAGGTTTACCTCAAAAAGTGTTTTCATGTGATGATCATTGTGTTGTTTGTCTTCAAGGCAAGCAACACAAAACTTCTCATAAGTCAAAGAAATAAATACAATCTCTTCACCTCTTCAATTATTGAATATAGATCTCTTTGGTCCTACTAATGTGATGAGTATTGGTAAGAAATCCTACTGCTTAGTCATTGTTGATGACTTCTCTAGATTCACTTGGGTATATTTTCTAAGGACTAAGGATGAGACAAGTGGACTGATCAAATCCTTTGTTCTTAGGGTTGAAAACCAAACAAATCAAAGAGCTAAAGTCATCAGATCTGATAATGAAACTGAATTTAAAAACAGTGACTTAAACAGCTTTTGTGAGACTAAAGGTATTGAGAGACAATTAAGTGCTCCTAGAACTCCTCAACAGAATGGTGTTACTGAGAGGAGAAATAGGACATTGATTGAGGCTGCTAGATCTCTGTTGGCAGATTCAAAATTACCAATTACTTTTTGGGCAGAAGCAGTTAATACTGCTTGTTATGTCCAAAACAGAGTTCTAGTAGTCAAATCTCAAGGTAAGTTACCTTATGAACTTTTTAACAAGAAGAAACCTTTTATTGGATTTTTCAAACCTTTTGGGTGTCCTTGCACAATTCTCAACACCAAATCTCACTTAGGCAAGTTTGAAAGCAAAGTTGAGGATGGATTTCTTTGTTGGATACTCCTCTCAGAGTAAGGCATATAGAGTATTTAATAGTTCTTCAAGGATTATAGAGGAAAGTGACAATGTCAAATGCAATGAGAACACACCAAATCCAACTGGTGCAGGTTCTGATTGGCTATTTGATATTGATTCACTAACTAACTCTTTGGGTTTCAGTGATATACAAATTGCAGGAACAAATTCAGAACAAGTACACGCACAAAAACAATAGTTTGTGTTGTTCCCTATACCTACTATTGATCCTGTTGAATTTTGCCACCAAGATAAGAAAGATGATTCAAACACAGGTGCCTATGAATCAGAACAGGATGCAGCTGATAAAGGTGATGAAGAGAATAAGGATGATAAAGAAGATGCTCATCCTTCAGGGATACATAGGTCCTGAGATGCCCATACTGTCAGCAGATGATACTGATGAAGAAAATTCTTCAGTATTTGTTGGAAGCACTCCTGAGAAGAATGACTCTAATATGGATGCAAATATCAATGAGGAGGCTGCACATCAAACAAGAACTCAGAAAAATCATCCTCCTTAGTTGGTGATTGGTGATATCAATTCTCCTAGGATCACAAGGCATCAAAGTAAGTTATGAGGATTGAAAGACCTGTAGTCAGGGTTGTTATCTTGTTTTCTATCTCAGATTGAACCCAAGAAGGCCTATGATGCAATGAAAGAACCAAGATGGATAGAGGCAATGCAAGAGGAGCTTCTGCAATTTAAGCTGCAAGATGTGTGGGATCTACTTAACCTTCCACCAGGACAAAGGGCAATTGGTACTAAATGGGTTTTCAGGAACAAAAAAGATGAGAGAGGAATTGTAATAAAGAATAAGGCCAGACTTGTGGCACAAGGGTATACACAAGAAGAGGGAATAGATTATGAAGAAGTATTTGCACCAGTAGCCAGAATTGAGGCAATTAGGTTGTTTCTAGCCTATGCTTCTATCATGCAGTTCAGAGTATTTTAGATGGATGTCAAGAGTGCATTTCTATATGGGAAAATTGATGAAGAAGTGTATGTTTGTCAGCCTCCAGGATTTGAGAATCCTATCTTTCCTGACAAAGTATACAAACTAAAGAAGGCACTCTATGGGCTACATCAAGCACCAAGAGCAGGTATGACACTCTGTCTACCTATCTCTTGGAAAATGGTTTTGAAAGGGGAATCATTGACAGGACTCTTTTCATTAAAAGGAAGAAGAAGGACATCCTACTTGTTCAAATCAATGTGGATGATATTATCTTTGGATCCATAAAAGATTATATGTGCAAGGAGTTTGAGGAGCTAATGCATAAAAGATTCAAGATGAGCTCCATGGGTGAACTTACATTCTTCCTTGAGCTGCAGGTCAAACAGAAGAAAGATGGTATCTTCATTAGTCAATCCAAGTATGTGCAGGATATCCTTACAAAGTTTAGATTTTCAGATTCAAAGCCTGCAAAGCACACCTATGGAAACACACAAACAGATCACTGCAGATCTTGAGGGGGAGGATGTGGATGTTCATCATTATAGATCCATGATAGGCTCCCTCATGTATTTAAGAGCTACAAGGCCAGATATTATGTTTGTTGTATGTGTGTGTGCCAGATTTCAAGTAAGACCTAAGCAATCTCATTTTCAAGCGGTCAAGAGAATCTTCAGATATCTCAAAGGACAACCTAGGTTGGATCTTTGGTATCCTCATGACTCACCATTTGATCTGTCAAACTTGGATAGAAAGTCTACATCAGGAGGATGTCAATTTTTGGGTGCAAGACTAGTTTTTTGGCAGTGTTAAAAGCAAACCACAATGTCCACCTCCACAACAGAAGCAGAGTTTATAGCGGCTGCAAGTTGTTGCTCTCAAGTTCTATGGATACAGAATTAGATGTTGGACTATGGTGTTACTTTTCTTCACACTCCAATCTTCATTGACAACAACAGTGCTATAAACATTGTTAATAATCCAGTCAAGCACTCTAAAACCAAGCATATAGAAATCAGGTACCATTTTATTAGAGATTGCAATGAAAAGAAGCTAATTCAGGTTTTGAAAGTACACACAAGTAACCAATTTGCTGATCTATTCACCAAAGCTTTTGATGTGGGTAGATTCACATTCTTGGTCACAAGTGTAGGCATGATAAACAATGAATAAGCCTCTTTTGATTTTCTTTATGAACCATTTCTTTATAGCATCTTTCATGTTTACTTTCTCATAATGTATTGTGCATGGTGCTACTAACAATGTGTGTTTAAGTGTTTCAGATTACCTTGCTGATCAGAAACTTGGTACTTCTAGTTAAGTTAATACTTCTCTCACTATTAATCCTGCTGCCAGTTCAAATATGGTTAAGTATGGTTAATACTGCTTGGTGGTTTATATTGCTAATGCAAAGTTACTACTGCTTACCTTATTTCTACTGCCAGACAGTGTTACTACTGCTGGTATGTGTTAATACTGCTAGTCTGTGCTAATGCTGCTAGTATATGTTACTACTGTTTATATGGGTTTGTACTGAGGGCTTGTTAATGCTGCTAGGGTACTTAGTACTGCTTCTAAATGAAACCTTCCACCTATAAATACCCTCTCTGACCGCCAAATTTCAAACGGCTCTTTCAATTTCCTACGAGTATTCTTTCTCTCTCTCTTTCTCTCGAATTCTTCCTTCCCAGTGCCTAAACCCTAGTAGTGATTAAATCCAAGAACGATGGTAGGACCGGTGTTTGTTGATGATCACAATGAGTTGGCAATGCTACAGAAATCCAAGCAAGCAGAGGGTTTTCATTAGATTGTGGATATCCTAAAATCCTCACACATCGCCTACACATTAACTGTCAATCCCACAATCTATGTAGAGCACATGTGTTAGTTCTGGGCCAATGCCTCTGTACAGACTATTGATGGCACTCAGGTCATCAAATCAAGGGTTTGTGATAAACCTCTAACCATCACAGAAGGCTGTATTCGCATTCATCTACGACTAGATGATGCCTCAGGTATTACCTCTCTGTCCAAGGAAGATACCTTCCAATCAATTAGTCGTATGGGGTATGAAGGTCCCACTGAGGTTTACAAGTTCTTCAAGAGCAAATTTTCACCTCAATGGAGATTCTTTGTTCACACCCTTCAGCATTGTATTTCTAGAAAAACAACTGGATGGAGTGAGTTCAGCAATACCTTAGCTTATGCTCTAGTCTGCTTAGCTACCTCTAGAAAGTTTAATTTTTCTCAAATGATTTCATGTCAAATCTGGATACCAAAACCAAAAGCTTTTATATGTATCCCAGGTTTGTACAATACGTACTTAACAAAGAATTGACGGATCTAATTTCTTTTCAAGAGGTGTATGTACCTAAACCTCCCAAAGGGAAGGTATTCTCCAACATGAAAAGACCAAGTAAGAATTTTTCTGGACAAGAGACACCATTGTTCTCTACAATGATGGTTATGTCTCATTCCCATGGTGAGGCATCAGTGTCAAAGCCCACATCTGACCACCCAACTGATGAATTACCCACACCATTCATTTCAATTGATACTCCTCAGATCCCTATTGTCAAGCCAAAATCCTCCGTCACCAAAACATATATAAGGAAAAAGGTACAGAAGGTTCCTTCCCTTCCTGTATCTTCACCCCAACAGCCTGCAAGCCCTCTAATGGAGCATTTTCCATTAGAGAATATCCAAAGGGAAACCACAGGGGTGTCTCCCAACCCCAAGAAGGTGTTCTCTAAGGAGAAGGAAGAGCATGTGGGCAGTAAGGCTCACACTACTGATTCTGCACAAGGTGCAGGTCAGGACAGTGTGAACATCTCTAAGACCTTCCCCACGGCAACTTTAGATGAGCAATCATCTAAGGGTCCCAGGTGCCAAGAAACCACGGGGGTAGCAGGTGCTTCTACTAGGCAGAAGACCTCTACTAAAAGATCCAAGGATCCTTCAAGGGTGGTAAAAACACCTAAAGAAGGTGAGGACAGATATACTTATGATGAATTGATGGATACTCTTGGTACAATAAGTCTGGATGTTCATAATCAAGGTTTGGAGATAAAAGAGATGAAAAAGGTAATCACTTCTCAACAAGTGCAGATTACCAAACTCAAGAAGATGGTTCTCAAATTGGTGCACAAAAACAAGAAAACCAAATTTGTTTTGAAGAAAAGGAGCATTGATCATGATGCTTCCAAAAAGGGGGAGACTCAAGAGGAGGAATGTGAAAAGAAAAGCCCTGTTGGCATGGAATCTCAATTTGAGGGGGAGATTGGTGCTGAAACGGAGAAAGAAGCAATAGAAACTGCTCAAGCAGCAGAAACTGTAGAACCAGCAGTAGAAACAGAGAAGGTAGCAGCAAAAACTGGTTTGTCTGTAGAGGAAATAGAAATTGCAGAGACTCTGGTGAGGGCAAAGACTGACACTCCCAGGCCACTCAAAAGGCTAAGGGAGTAGCCATCAAAGAGGGACGCACTGAGAAGAAAAGGAATGAGATAAGCATGACAGAGGCAAAGAAGAAAGGCAAAGAGAAAATGGTTGAGCCTGAGAGACCATTGAAGAAGAAGAAGCAAATTGAGTTGGATGAAGAACTGGCAAAAGAGTTAAGTGCACAGCTTAGAAGGAATCAGAAAAGGAAAAAGAAATTCAACAAGCTAAAGACAGACAAACTGCATTAGATTTGGCTACAAAGCTCAGTGAAGAATATCAGAAGAGTTTGAAGCTTGTTGAGATGAAAGTTACCATGAAAGCATCTAGGCAAAGGCAGCCATCAAAGACAAGACAAAGGAAGCCTTCAATGACATTTCTAGCAAATCAATAAAGAAGGAAAATGATAAACTTTCTAAAAGGAGCTATTGGAGTTCTTGAATGAATGTTTACCAGCATGTCTTTTGGAAGAATAGAAAAGCTATAGAAAAAGGAGATGGCCAAACTAAAAGGGGATTTCACTCAAAGGGTTGAGGCTGAAAAGAATATGAAAGAGAGGCATGACCTCAACATACAACAACCCTTCCCTGACAGTGAAGAAGGCACTCCTATCAAAGAAAAGGCAGAAGGGAAGCAAGAAGAGACTTTAGCTCAACAGATTGGAGCTATTAAAAGAAAGAAGTCCATTGCTACCAAGCCAAAGGCAAAAAGGCCTAAAACTGAAGAAGTAAAGAAAGAACAGGAAAGTGAGAAAATGGAAGCAGAACCATCAGAACAGCAGAAACAGGGTGAGCAGGTTGAAACTCAAGAGCAGAATCAAGAGCCAACAACTCAACAATCAGAAAAGCAAAGACAACCTGATGAACAGTTTGAGTTGTACATGACAATAACAAATGAAGATCCTTTGAAAGTTGATCCTATCTCAGTACAAGCCCCAGAAATCATTCATTAGGATATTATGGTGGATCAAGGCAAAGAATACTTCAGAATAAAGAGAATGGGTTATCACTATGAAGTATATGCTACATGGGATAAAATAATCAGAAGCTGTACTAGAGTGGATTTGGAAGAAATGTTCAAGGTTGGTTTGAATTTGTTTGGTGGTTTACTGAAAGGAGCAGGGATGAACATTAAAAAGATGGCAATGGAGTACTTGTGCATGATGTTTGATCCAGATAGAGTGCAGTATGTTATCAAAGACTTGCATCTTAAGAATGGATTTAAAAGAATAGATAATTGGATGTTGTTTGAAAATTGTGGAGTCTTTATGCTAACTATTGATAAGAGCTATCATGAATACTACTTGGTGGACAAGGTGTATGACCATAGCAAGGCAAATCTGCAAGGAATGTTGAGAGCAAAGCTGGTATGCGCTCAGGGTTCAGAATTGGCCAGATTAGTGATTAGAAGAACTATCAATCAATGTCTAGGTCTGGATCCTAATTTGGGAAATTGAGCTAGAGTTTTGGAATCATCATGAAGATCCTAATCTGAAGAACTTAACTTCTCAATTTGAAAAGTTAAGTTAGGGGGAGATTGTTGGGACTGAAAATGTATCGAGTATGGATAATGCTGCTAGGCTTAAAGATATTAGTACTGCTACTTTATGAATACTACTGCTTGTAGGATTAATACTGATTAGAAGATTACTACTGCTATTAGTATTACTACTGTTTGAAAAGTTAGCACTGCTAGTAGTTAGTACAGCTTGATGAGTTAATACTGCTATGGAGATTAATGCTGCTCATGAAGATAAAGATGGATTGATACTAAAGACTAGGAGCTGAAGATAATGTTGAAGATAATTATGAACTGGATGCAGAAGATCAATATTTCTTTTGTAATTATCTTGTAATCAGTTCTGTATATATAGTCTAGTAGTTTTTGATAGAAAAACAAGTTTTTAACAAGTTTTTGCATATACGCTTAGAGAGAATTAACCTCAAGATTAGTTTTAATCCTTTCTTTAGAGAAGTATAGAACGTCTGTTGAGTCTGTTCAACAGATTGAGGTTTTGTTTGTAATCATTAAGTTAATTCAATATAACTTGTGAATTGAGTTCATACACTGTTTGATTGATTTATTGTTAAAGTGTTATTCCGCGACTTCTTTAACATAGTTTCTGAGTGGGTAGTTTAAATTCTTGTTTAGAATTTAGATCCTGACAACTTCACAATTCCAAGTTCCAAAATCCTTTTTAACCATAAAAATGATGTGGAATAAAATTTCCCAACAAGACCCGCATGCTGAGTTTGTTTCTCAAAACTTAGAAAGACAAAATGTGCATGCGATTGATCAAACGTAAAATAATTTAAATCGATTTTCAAACTTTAGGTCGTACGAATAAAAATCATCTTGTCCAAAAAAAAATAGTGGCTACAAAGTCATGCATAGCAGCAAATCAATATAATGCATTGCGTAAAACGATAAGATTAGATCAACAACCGAAGAATGCGTACAGCAACAGTTCAACACGAACCATCAGAGGTCCTTTATATGCTTACTCACACCGCAGGTATAAATCAATTCAAATATTAAATAGCATACGACAAAATACACATGTATAAAACCCGAAAGAGACATCACACGCTATTGACACTTCCAAAAAAAACATATAGGATAGAATCTACCAACAAAACTCTGAAGACGTCTCTTACGGTTGCAAAAAGACCTATGTAAAACTCGCATGACAAAATATTAAACAAAACTCATAACTTAACGCAAATTCTGGTGTACTCGTTTCAAAGTTCCTCTACACGACGCAAAATGTCATAAAATAGAACTCCATAAGACCCAACAAAATTCCTATAAAACTCAATAAAACCCAACGACACTCCAAAAATCAAATGGTGCCAAAATTGATGCAATTTATTCACATGATAATTTGGAAACATGAGAAATAATTGATGCAATTTATTCTTAGAAATAAACTTTGTACATGGATTTGATCGGTATTCATCGTCCCAAATCCACGCTCGTCAAATTCCTAGTCACATTGCCGTCATCTGTATTTCAAACATCTTAAGATAAAAATCAAGGACTTCATCAGTTCACCTTAAATTTCTCCTCGAATAATGTCGATTCCTTAAGTCTATGGTTCTGAACCAAACAATAACCCCGACCCAAAACGGTCAACTTAATGTATTTATCATGCTTATCCATCACTCCAACTGACAATGTTACAGACATCAACTCTTCTATCGGCTACTCGCTTAGAAACTTCTTCACTACCCCAACGGTCATCACACCAAGGCAGTTCAAGCATACATATGTAACATGTAGGTTCACCATAACACTGGTCAGGTACAATTATGAACGTACCATACAAGATCATCCTTGTTACCCTCGACGAGTTTCCCGTTTTGAATGACTCTATCAACCTTAAGATATCCTATCTTAAACTGCCCAATGGTGCAATGTCACTTTCAATCACTTAAAAGAACGCTAGTTTGAGTCTAAGCATCCAAAATCAACACCTAATTGTCTCAAACTTAAGCTCTGATACCAACTTGTAACACCCTCAAATATGGAAATAGCAACTTATTTAAAATTTTCTAAATGCACGATAACTGATTCACCTATAATGACAATTCAAGGTTTAACTTCAAAAACACAAAACAAACCTTACATAAGGACTGTAATAGGGACGGGTGTTACTAAAACCCAATAACATATGCTATCTCCAAAATGCGGAAGACTTCATCCAAGCTACTCTTTCACGTGCATATAACTAGCACTCGTCCTTTCACAGTGTTGCTAACACCAAATCCCAGCCGAACTTGATGCACATGCCAACAAATAAAAAGGTTAGGCTTACTCCTAGTGAGCTTAAGAGTTTTCAACATAGATATGTAAAACAATAAACTTTAAGAGTGTTATTTAAAACGTGAATTCCCAAAATAAAATACGTTAAGTCTGGATGTAATCCCTTTTCGAACATTCATCGTCTTCGTGATTAAAACCACGATACAAAATGTCCCTACGAATATAAATCCAGAACCCAAAACTCACACAAAACATAACTTATACTTTAACAACCAAATACTGAAAACGTGGATAAACTCTATCATCCAAAACATCTAAAAATATGCATAAGATTCAATATTCAAAACCTTAGAACATGGATAGCAACACATACTCAAAACGTCACCGAAAACATAGATTATAAAACTCCATACCTAAAACAACACCTTTCGGTGACGGGGGAGACCTGATTACATTGCACGTGACGGAACACAAAAGTAGGTCACTAAACTATGTAGAAAACCAAAACGCATGGATTATACTCATAAGACATATCGAGCTCAACCCCTCAAGATCTTTTGTCCGTGGAGACTCAAATTCAACCCCTCTAGATCTATACTTTGAGATATCCAAATCCATACAAAACATACAAGCACATTTGGAATTACTCCTTACTGCAATGGGACGCTGGCCGACCATATAGGTCTACACCTTACTTAACATGGTGCCCGATGCCTATTCCGTGTCAAGGTGGTGAACTTGTCCAAAATGGGACATTAAGAACACCGTGCATATGGATCCATTGCATTAGTTAAAAACATTACATGACTCCAAATGAATGAACTAAAGCATTCAAAACATGCATTTCTCAAATAAGATACAGTAAATGCAAATCATGACCAAACACTCTACATTAAGCTATCAAAACCCAGACAATTGTCCCCAAGACCCAACGAGGTCCAAACCGAGCCATATGCTCACAATCGAAAGACCAATTGTAAGAAAATCATAAAATGAAATAAAATGTAAACAACCCGCATTTATGCAAACCCATACTCCAAAATATATAAATAACTCCAACGTAGTTTGGATTGGGACAAAACATTTCCCAAGTGAGTTTATACTTATTTATTCTTTCAAAAATGTCCCATAACACAAAATCAAGCATTTCTCCAAAACACACAGTAAAAGTACTTTGATACTAAAATCTACCTTTATAAAACAAATCATTAAAATGCCAGTATTTATGATTCACTTATCAAAATGCCTAAAATCCCAAATATGGTGTTTAACTGGTTTATAAAGTTAGACACTTCAAATAGCCAACACTCAACAAATGACTCAACAGTTAATAATTCCATGTAAAACATATAAACATTTAGAGAGTGACATTTTTGGCATGTACACCGTTTTCACAAATCAACTTGAACTGACCTTGCTAGATTTAGGCTAAATCTAGATTTTTCTCCTAACTTGAGCTCCTTTGAAGAAACTTGGATCTTCAAGCCAAAAACTTCCAAAAACCTAGATCCATAAATTTCCAACCATAAGTAATCATATTCAGCCATTTAGAATCGTTCCCCAAATAACTTACATCAAAATCCCTATTTTGGCCAAAACCCTTATTTTGACCTAACTTCTCCAAAATCACCAAAACCGAAAACTTAAGAAATAAAGCACTAGGAAGTTATAAATAGAGTATTTATAACTTGATTAAAGTGTTAGAAGGAAGAAGAGATGAACTCACAATAGTGGGTTTTGATAAAACTCAACACCCTAGAACTTCATGAAGGAGACAACAATGGAGATGGTGGGAACTTGACCATAGCTTCCAAACTTGCTAGATGAAGAAGAATCAATTGGTTTTAGAAGAAAACCCCCAAAATGAGTTAGGGTTTACGAGAGGGTGTGAGGGATCGACTTTTGGGAGAGAAATAGAAGAGGTTAGGAATGGGAAATGAGGGAAATGGCTACAATCGCGACTTTTAACAGCCCTGCCACCCGCCGACGACTATGACATGCGACAGTGACCTTGGCACTGTCGTCGGGCATTGTCGCTGAAGGTGTACCGCGAGGGGTGGAGTCCCCGCGAATATGCCCTGCGATAGTGCCCTTTGGCACTATCGCCCCACTCCCCCGGACTCCGAAAATTCGACTTTTCTTAATTGAACGCACCCGATACTCCGAGGGATTAGAAGAGATGTATTCCCGACACCATTCCCAAGAGTCAGAAACCTTACGAGACCACAAGATGACTTTCACTTACCGAAAATTACGGGCGTTACAGTGTAGTCCTTTGTATCTGCTTTTATTTAAAATGTGGCTATGAGTCACTGTAACAATTGAATTATTACCTGATAGTCAGCAAGGAATTCATTAGACTTATGGTCTAACCTTCTCTTTTAAAGGGGAAAATTATATATTCGTAATAATTAAGGTTTCTAGTTGAGGCTTCTTGCTATTATAATGTGTTATCTCGTTTAACTTGTTTGATATAATAAATCTCAGCTATGGTTGTTTATTTCCGCTACAAACATTTGAGATGTTCTCTAGACATATATATTCTGATTGGTACCTTGGAGTTAGTTTGGCAGATTTATATTAATTAAGTGTATGGGTGAGTTTGGGTCGTTAGAGTGGAGAAGAATGGAGAACGGTGTGTAGGTATCGATCTACAAGGACAACGACAAAGTTTAAGGGAAGAGGGTAGAAAAGATGGTCGGATCAAAGTGGTGGCCGACGGCTAAGTAGGTTTTGGTTCACAGTGGGGAAATGGAGATCGATCGGTGACAAGGTTGTTTAGCATGATGGATATATACATGTATACTTAAATAATAAATATATAAAATTATATTTATTTAATTTAATATAATTTAAATAAATATATAAAATATTAATCTCCACTATATACAAGCTCTAAATGGATGTACACTCGTATTATTTGATAAAAAAATAAGCAAAATAACCAAATTAGCCCTCAGTTAATTGGTTTTCTTGGTCAAAATGATGTTAAAACCGGTTTTCGAAAGTCTAGGGAATAATTTATCAAAAAAAATTCTATTGAATTAATCATTCAAAATCGAAAAGTCCATTGGATTTTTGTGGACTTTTCTTTTGAGATAAAATTTATTATTGACCCCACATTATGCCAACACGTAGGTCTCAAAAAAAATTAACAACTTCCAAGGTTTTATTTATCTAAATTTGTTACTCTCTCCATCCCAAAATAAATGTCCACAATGAAAAAGGCACACAATTTTAGGAGTGTATAATTATTACACTTTTTAATTAACCAAAGTACAATTTTACCCTTAATTATAGAGAGATAAATTTTCTCCATCACGTAATGGGAGAATTGGAAAATGGACATTTACTTTTTGAAAATGAACACTTATTTTGGAACAAACTAAAATAGTAATGTAGACACTTAATTTGGAATGGAGGGAGTATTTTTCCCCTATTTTTAGAAGGATAAGAATGGACTTCTTGTACCATATTGAACAAAATTGGTCTTGAAATAACAACAAAGGTTGTGGCGTACTGGTTCAGATCCTGGAGAATATGGTGAAATATCCCATCTGTCAAGGGTTCGAATCCAAGTGTACACGACAATTATAGTCACTGAGGTTTAATCAGGGCTGATGTCTTACAGTTATAATTTGTCAAGGAATTACTATGGATAACCTAAGACACCCTTCAAAAAAAAATTGGTCTTGAAACTAAGCTAGATGTTTGGTCTATTTAATCATTAACTAGTAACCACTAGGTCTTTGGCCTAGTGGCCAGCGCCCATCCGTAAAAGCTCCTTCCTGGCGTCCCGAATGTGGGTTCGAATCCAGGGGGAGACAGGTTGTCTTTTCCGGTGCAGCCTTATGGTGCTACGGCTGTTGGGTCTCCAAAAGGGGACCACGGGGCTTTGGGTCCCCGCCAATAAAACTTTTTTTTTAATCATTAACTAGTCATATTCGGACCAATTTTAGCTTTTTTTAAACCCCCTAACAGTATTTTTTTGGGACCGTTCCATAGCAATTCGTGTACAACTCTATTACCATCTATAAATTAATTTTGTATCCAAAAACCCAAAAAACTTTATAAATATTGTATTTCAAACTTCAAACTTTTTTATTTGGGAAATTGACCGAAATGGGCCAAATACGGGGATGGATTGGCCTCCTAGCCATCCCTCTCCTCGTTTTACCCAAATGTCCCAAAGGAAGCATCTGGGTTCTTCTTTTATACTGAAACGACCGACACACTTCCCCCACCTACCAATTTTTAATTAACTTGATCGATTCCAAAGAACCGCCGGAGCTGTCGTTTTCCAGCCCCACAACCGACGATTTCTGCCTTTTTTTAATATATTTGGGACCACAAATGGAGGTTAGTGACTTCTCTTCTAACTCTTCTATCATTTTTTAATCGATTTTTTGTTGTATATTTTTGTTTATAATTGGTTGGATGATAATTGTTTATTGTATATTTTCTAGGAATAATGTAACAATTTTCTGTTTTGAAAATATACAATTGTTATATTATTGTTGTTGTATATTTTATTATCTAGGATTTCAAAACAGAAAATATGTATTTAGAGAAAAAAAAAGAAAGTAAATATAAAAAAGTTGTTAACTGAAAATATTAATTATACTACAAAAAAATTTCATCCAAAAAATTTATGTTTTGACAATTTTTGATAAATTGTATATTTTTGTTGATAATTTGTTGTATATTTTTGGATGATAATTTTTTGTTGTTATTTTTGTTGATAAGTTGTTGTATATTTTGGATGACATTTTTTTGTATTTATTTGTGTTGATCGATTTTGTTGTTATGTATGTTGTATGGCTTTAAATGGTTGTAGTTATAATACTTTTAAATTTAATTTAATATTATATTAAATGGTTGTAGATGGTTGTAGTTAACAAATGTTTAAATTTAATGTAGTTTTAAATTTAATGTTTTCAAATTTTTGTTTACACAAATTATAGAATATTTTACAATAGGACAATAATATGTAAATACCCAAAAATCCGTAACTTAAGAAATTTACACGAAAAAATCAGCAACTTTAAAAAGTGGCACTTTAGGTCCCATTAACTATAGAATTTTACACTTTAGGTCCCTTTACTTTAGAAACTGACACTTTAGGTCCCTTTACTTTAGAAATTGACACTTTAAGTCCCTTTACTTTAGAAACTGACACTTTAGGACCTCTACTTTAGAAACTGATACTTTCGGTCCCTCTACTTTAGAAACTGACAGTTTAGGTCCCTCAACTTTAGAAAGTGGCACTTTAGGTCCCTTAACTATAGAATTTTACACTTTAGGTCCCTTTACTTTAGAAATTGATACTTTAGGTCCCTCTACTTTAGAAACTGACACTTTAGGTCCCTTTACATAAGTATTTGACACTTTAGGTCCCTTAACTCTATAATTTTAGACTTTAGGTCCCTATACATTAGAAACTAACACTTTAGGTCCCTCTACTTTAGAAACTGACACTTTAGGTCCCTTTACATAAGTATTATATCATTACTATGCAGGGAGTAAGTTTCTACACTGCAAAGTTGAACCTGAAGAGTAAGATGACGATGGTAGAGCTGATTCGCCAGAAATTGAACCCCACACGATTAGCACTATTCAGGGAGACATGTTTCGGTCATTGGTTGGAGTTGACCGATACATCTGCCGACCATATCTTGGTGCATACATTTTTACAGACCCAGGTATTCTCGCAAAATATACGGGCTGATGAGATGTTATTCGAGGTTGGTAGTCGCGCTCTTCGGTTCGACCGTGAGGAGTTATGTCTCATCACAACACTTCGTTTCGGACCGGACCCGAAGATGCATAAGAATACACCCAATGGTTTTCTTATACGGGTGTTCCCACGAGGCACGCTAACGGTGCGAAACATCCAGAATTTATTCAATCTGATCGGCACTGATGACAAGGGGCGGGCGCATATCGATGACGATTCTGCCGTCCGTATTTGCCTCATGATGATGGTTGAGATGTTCTTTTTCGGTCATCAGTTGACCAAGAAGCTTTCCGATCAGCTACTTCGGGCCATTGAGGATTTGAACGTCTTCAATCGGTTTCCCTGGGGATCCTATATATGGGCGCACACCTACAAGCAGATGAATGCAGCGATCCGGAAACGACCGGAGCATGGATGTAGGCTGTCGTTATCTGGTTTTTTATATGCATTCAAGGTTAGTAAGTTGATATAAAATTAATACTTTTATAATCTACACGGATTCCCTATTTCTACAAAATTTTTACTACTATCTTGGTATTCTAATTCACAGATATGGATCTTAGAGACCTTTCCCATGGCCAGCACGTTTTATATATTGACCACCAGGTGGCCACGTGCGGTTCGTTGGGATAGGTCTTCGATCGCTATTGTTAGCAATTATGCATATGCTCTCCTCTATGTATCGACGGTAAGTTACATTGACTACAGCGAAAAAAAATTGTATTAGATGAGGCCCTCGTGTGGATTTCTAACATGATTATTTTTCAATATATTAGCCCGAGCGGGCCCCACGTGAGAGGCTTGTTCCTACGCCGTGGGAGGATAGCCAGGAATGGTATATCCAGAGCCATAGCTGGTTTAGTAGTTCGGAGGGACGTCGACCGTCGACGAGGTTGAGAGTTATGCAGGCTGTTGACAAGGGTGAGAAGTCCTTCTAAGTTATCTGATATTTATAATTTTTTATAAAGAGAAGTCGTTCTAGATTATCTGATATTTATAATAATGTTGTTAATTATTTGTATAGACGTAGGTTCCGAGTCAGAGGGAGACGACTAGCCTGATCATGACACGGGCCCCCCGTCCCATGCAGGCGTCAGCAGGGTATATGAGGCCACCTCTTACGAGGATCCACCATTTCATGTTGGGCATAGTTCATCCTTTCACCATGAGCAGAGTCCAGCAGGCCACTATCAGCATAGTCCGCATGTTGACCCCTATGCTGACCTGTGGGCTGAGTTTACGAGGTGGAAGGATGATTTCTATGACTATTGGACTTCTCATCGCACAGAGCATGAGGATCTTGAGAGACGCCTTGCCGAGAAATGGGCACCTGAACTCTCAGAGCGTGAAGCTACTGAGAGACGCCTTGCCGAGAAATGGGCATCTGAACGCTCAGAGCGTGAAGCTACTGAGAGACGCCTTGCTGAGCTGGAGAGGCTTACTAGCCAGTTTAGCTCGTTCCAGGTAAGTGTTAAACTTAATTTATTGAACATGGTTTTAATTGTTATCTTTTGGAACTTTATGTGGTTTATTATGCTTGATGACAGATTCCAGTCCAGAAGCAGGGTGGACAGCCCTCCCATCCCATCGACCCGCAGCACGGGTTCGGATCTTCGGAGGCCCGTGCCAACACACGGATAATGTTAGTCACTTCAATCTTTATATGGTATCATTATTTGTTTTCAATAAGACATAAAAACAATGACTTAGATTCATGTGCAGAGTTCATCATCCTTCTTTGATGACATATTCAGACCTTCGTCGTTCATTACACCGACCCACCACATGGCACATGTAAGTTATTTATTTGGTGGGTAATTTGATTTTTACATTCATTCCATAGAAACTGAATAACCTCAATCTTATTTTGCAGGGCACAGGGGCATCATTCCTGGGGTTTAGCGGTCAGTCCACTGGCCAGTATACACAGGGCCAGTATACGCAGCCTGTAAGTTAGGAGATTCGTTTGTTACATTTGATATTTATTTGTTAGAGCAAATTTGTGAGGACCCAACTTATTTTGCAGGGCACATTCGGGTCGTTGCTCCATGAGACTGGACCGACTACGGTGGGTTCAGGTATGGCGGGGTTTGTTGAGGCCTTGTTCCAGGATATGCCACAGGCGAGTACATCCGCCGGCCTATCGACCTCGACGTACGTCTGGCCTCGGGTGTCCCAGGACATTCATGTTGCACCGCCGGCGGATGTTAACCAAAGGCCGATGCGGCAGAAAATTCCTGGGAAACAATTGCGCCCTCCTTTCACCGGTTTGTCTCCTACTACAGACCCACCTGTCCAGCTCCGCGTATCGAAGATGCCTATTGGTCGTAAGACCGTTGCTACTGTTGCTGCTGCTACTGCCACTGCCACTGCCACCACCAGTTCCGATACGGCCTCTTTCACTTCATCCGCTATTTCCGCAAAATGGCATAAGAATGAATTGTCGAATTATTATCTTAGGTGCATACCCACCCATCCTGTGGGTAGGGACTGGTGGGGCATGTTACTCGGTTTGCAGGGCTCAGGGTGGCTCGAATCTGATGTTAGTATAAAACGTCATTTCAGTTTCTCTATCATAATTTCTATTTATATCTCTAACATATTTTTTTAAATAGCACATCGACGGATGGGTTCGGTTCATCCGTGAGAGTCGTCCGCCTAATTCAGGGTGGACGGTGATGACGTCCGAGTTCATACATTACCTTGTCTCTGGTGGTGGTGTGATTTCCGTCTGTGAAATGGCGAAGCGTCCGAATGGTGTACCATGGTCGTCTGTTCAGCATGTATGAATTTCACTTTAAATATACTTGTTATTTCTAACTCTGTATAGTTTAATGTTATTTACTGTTGGTTTGTTTTTGAACAAATATTTCATGTGTTCATTCTGATTTGCATCGACCAGAAGCATTGGGTGGTTGGAGACTTAAACCTAGACCTCATGGAGATGACCGTATATGATAGCTTTAGGAGCGATTCATATAAGGACAGCTTCAGACAAATGATGGCCACGTTCGCCGACCGTCTACATGAATTTTTTATCCTAGTTGGGTGCACATCACTTGCAGAGCACAGCCACGAGTTCACTTGGGTACACGCAGATGATGTACCGCAGCAGCGAGGTCCATTGGGCGATTGTGGTCCTTTGTCATGTATGTTCCTGACACATTTGGCGAACAACGAGGTTCCAAAACCAATGGAGGATGAGTCGGCACGAGCACTAGCCTGGAGGGTTCGGATGGCGGATGTCTTTTGGTCCATGATACAGACAGATCGACTTGCATGAATCCTTTTAGTAGCGTGTATATTTAGCTTCGTATATACAAATTTTTAAAGTTTAATGAAAAATGTAGCATGTATATTTAGCTTCTTTTTAGTAGCGTGTATATAGTTGCATGATCAGTTTATTTATTAAAAATTTAGTCATTTAGTTTAATTAAAACATCATTTCATTACAATGCACGTATTTAATAACATTGAACGGATACAGGTAATATGAACTAAACAACCAACCATATGGTCATTTAAATGTCAAAGTACGACTACACGACGCTTTGGTTTTCTCAAATCCCCACCGACTTCTTATGTGCTCTGGTGATACGATTTTGGTAGTGACCACCTCGACTTTCTCGCTGTACACTTCAATGACGGTATGGTCGTCAACATACTGACGTATAAGGGCTACATCTTCATCGGTATTCATAGGTTTCAGTTCAGTCAATAAGTCCGTAATCGGACGTTTAAAATACAACTTATAATATTTCGTTTCATCGTAACCTAGCTCTTTCATGATCTGGTGAAGCAGTCGCATGGAAAGATCGTTGACATCTAACATGTCAACATAGACTTCTAGACCACGAAAGTACTGCCTTCTACGTGGATCCGTGAAGTACCCTTGATGGTAGAGTTTCATGTTGAACAATTGTGGATACTCAGTTATTCAAGATAAGGGTTAAGAAGGTTAGCCTTACACAATATTCAACGCAAGAAAACCCAAAAAAAACATAAACGCTAACTGTATAACTCGGTGGTACCGGCTGGAAGCGATTAAGATAAACATATGAAATTCCATACATGAAGATTTGGGGATGCCATGTAACTTTGTTTTGTTTGGTTTAGGACTCCCCATCGTTCTGTATTTATAGCCAAAGGTAGTGCACAAAAAACAGGGAGCGCAATTGCGTACCTGTAAAAGGCTTCAAGATTCACCTGAAAAGCTTCAAGATTCGCCTGAAAAGTTTCACAGGCGTACTTGTTTTGTTTGGTAGCATAATAGTCACAAACACTTGTTTCGAAGTAGTTTAAACATATAAATGCATCAAACCATATAAAGTACATCTATCAACTAGCAACGAAGAAAACCAAATTACAAACCCAACAACATAAGCACCACAAAACAAAGTGATAGAAAGTACGGGTACAAACTAGCAACATGGAAAATCCAGAAACGGTAACAACATCTAAGGATAAAGTGCTTTACATTGATCAATACAATTTTGTTTCTGGGTAACCTGCTCTTGCAGTACTACAAAATCATGCATAATCTTGTTTACTTGAACATTGTCGTGACGAATACGGTCTTCTTTCTCTTTTATCTCCCTCTTCAACCTTCTTATCTCCTCCTTGTCCGCGTCGATCCTTCTCAAGTGGCCATCCTTCTTGGCCATCATTTCCTTCCACTCTTCAGTTAGTTGTTCGATCTCCGCTTCACATTTCTCTATCACCTTTTTTAGTCTGGAGGGCATTATTTGTGAAGAAGGTGGGTTTGAGGATGATGCATTTCCAGCCATGTGTTTGGTCACAGAGGAGACTATTATGCTATGAATGGTGTATGTATGGTGTGAACTATAACATTGGTATAACCCAGGTATTTATAGGCAAATTCTAAGTACAAACCCTAATTAGGGTTAATCTGGGTTTGCCACGTGCCCCAGGGATGCAATTTGCACCCTAGGGCGCAATTTGCGCACATAGGCTTTGCTGGAAAATCTTGCAGGGGGAATCGTTTCAGGCTTTGAAGGGGAATCTTGGTAGGCTTTGCAGGGGAATCCTGGCAGGCTTTGCAGTGGAATCTTGGCAGGCTTTGCAAAGGAGTAGTGGTGCGCAATTTGCGCCCATACGCAATTTGCGCCTGACCCTATCTTGTCATCGAATATAAGTAGATTTTATGGTGAAGTAGTAATTCACAACTTGCTATCTATCCTTTCTTCCCTCCACACCGTTTACAACCATTCTCTAAATTTTCATAACTTAATGGCTGGAGGTTCACGCGGTAGGGGCAAAAGGTCAGCAAATGGGGCTGGCACTTCACGCTCCGTCGACATCGAACAATTAAATGATGGAGCTTCAAGGATTGACTGGAATCCACCAGAGACAACAGAGGAGTGGGAGTAGTATGGGATATCTGCTTACGATGCACCGATTACGCCTCAGGAGTGGGAGTAGTTTAATAATGCACAAGAGGCATACTACAATGCTCATGGGGGAAAATCCCCACCTACGTATCAACCTAACCAGGGGCCTGGTCTACCAATGTCTCAGGTACTTCCTGACAGGTTGAAAAGGTCATGTGATGAGGCAAATGCGGAGATACGAAGTCTAGGCAGGACGTGGCTACAAAACATGGAACTTCAGAAGGAGAAAGAGGCAATTATTGCGGAGCAGAAGGAGTTCCTAGAGATGATGAAGCGCGATGTTAGGGAGAAGCAAAAGGATATTAGAAAGTTAGAAGATGAACTGGTAGACATCAAAGAAAACTACACCGGCATAGAGGAGTAGATGAAGGCAAAGGCTGGCTGGATCCGGAGGATCCAAGACATCTACCCGTAGTAGGTTTCTGAAAGGGTGGTTGTTGTATGGATGCACTTCATATGTTTTATTTGGTTTCAATAAAATATTGGTTTAATGCTTTAATGTTTACTTTAGTTTAGTAAATAACACAAGACAACTTAACAAGCACACTAAGGTAAATAAAATCAACACTAAACATAAAAACAATATCACTTATCATACAAGACGTAGTCATTACAATCAAGTGAATTTAATCTTAGAGAGCAATAATAATATTTATAAAAAGTTTATTACACACATGGTTTACTCGTTTAGATCAACGTTTAAATCAAAAGTACTATGTCTAAAACTTTCATAATTCTCTTCGGTTGATACTGGTTGAGTTTGTCTACTACCAGATGCCCTTTGAGTTTGTCGACTACCGGATGCCCTTTCAGTTTGTCGACTACCGGATGCTCTTTGACGGCTCACATTTACCGGTCCAGGAGATGGACAGTTTGCTCGAATGTGTCCTGGTTTTCCACACCGAGAACATCTTCTCTGGATGGGATCCTCACCCTGAGATGGGATACGGTCATGGTTACTCGGTCGACCAGCCCGTCTTATTACGACCGGTGGTCTAACGGTCATAAGCGGGTGGTCTGGAACAACCCATGTTTCCCCTGGACCGACTGGATGTATGAGCTCTGCGTAAGTTTGTCGGAAATTATCCAACGCGTAGTAACCAGTCGCCAGATAGGAGACATATGTACACCGTTTATTTCTTGCGACGGCGATTGTGGCCGCATGGTATTCCAGAAAGCTGCCATTTCCTACACGAGCAAATTCGATTATTGAAGTCAACTTATGCGTCCCTAAAACCATCGCGGACATCCCAGTAACCTCGGCCAATCTCATGTACAGTCCACGTTGCGGACTTGTGAATTCTCTTTCCAATTTTGGCCTCCGCCCAAGGCGTGAGACGATTTCTAACACCCCGAATTCTGGGAATCTCTGTAGCATTCACCTCATTTTGGAACTTTTCTTATGTTGGGATTTAAGGTTCTTTGAGAGAAAACGAGGAAGAAGAAGAAAGGAAGAAAAAGGGGACATGTATTCTGGTCTATAGGGCGCACGGGTCGTGCCACTTCCTTCACAAAGATGGAACGGTTCGTGCTGGACCACAGAAGGGTTGGGACGGGTCGTTCCACTTCTTTCACAAAATTAGCACGGGTCATGCTGGTCGTCAGAAGCAACAGCACGGGTTAAAATGAGATTTTCCCCCAAATTTCATTATTTCTCATCTCTATCTTCCAAGTCTTTCCTCTCAAAACCCTCCCTCTTCATTTACTCCACTTAGGGTTTGGTCCAACCACCATTCCTTCCATTGATTTCTAGAGTTAAGAGAATCACCCAAGTTTTCAATTTGGAATCTTCATCTCCATCTCCATCTTCATCTTCATCAAGGGTCAAAACCTAGGGTTTTGGGTTTTCTTTAAAACCCACTTGGTGAGTTCTTACACTTTTATAAAACTTTATACATGTCAAATGTGGGTTTTAAATGCCTAAACATCTCCTTTTTCATATACTTGATTTGTGGAATTTTATACCAAGTCTAACTTTTGGAGATTTTAGGATTTATGATGATTCTATGGAATAAAGTTTAATGAGACTTGAAAGTGTTGTTGTAGCTTACTTTCACTTGGGAAATGTGTTTCAATGAATAATTTCAATCATGTACAACTTATGGATTTGGAAATAATAATCTTGTGGTTAACTGCTGATAAGTTTATATTTTGGGATTCATCATGTTTTGGGCAATAAGGCTATTCTAATAGTTATTGATGTTTCAACTAATGAGCTTTTGGTAAACAATGGGGGTTACCTTTGTGAAAATTACCTCTTATTTCGTCTAATGCATATTGTCACATTTGATGCATTCATTCGACCTTATGAGCATTATGTGGCTTAACTGTTGCATTTGGGAGTCATGAACCCGTAATTTGTTATATTGTTATTCCGGAGTTGGGACGACTAGTTTCCCACGTTGAGGCACGTTTAGGCATCATATTGGGAGAGTAGGTCCTACGTGCTCAAGTATTACGATATTGGATGAGGATCTCGACGTAAGGGCCCTTCGGGGTTGAACTTGAGTTTTCGTGGGTGTAAGTTTAAAGCCACTGAGCCTGACATCCCTTGCGTGTGCTTTATTTATGTTTTGGCTTTACTGACTCATCAAATGGCTTGATTTTGTGTTCTGTCGTTTGTGTTAGTTAGCGGGTCTCCCCCGTTAACCCAAAAGGTACTTGCTACATTCAAAAACGTTATTATTATTGTCAGTATCACAAATGGATTTCTTTACTTACTTTTACGGTCAATTATTTTAACTGCAAATGTTTGATCTCACTAGGATTTAGCCTAACACTTTTTCTTAAAATGACATGTATAACAGGTCAGGTTTTCGATGGTGTTTGTCGGGACTGAGTGGATGGCCTTGAGGTCAAGAGCGGTCTTTTTGGGAGATGTATAGACCGGTATTTTGGGATAGCGGACACACTTTTGGAAGAATAGCAACACCCGATACTAATCTTTCTCATTTAAGTTAGATTATTAGGTTGTTAGTGTATTCTTCATTTGATCAATTGTTAAGGTCATAACTTGTTTCCCCGTTTTATCGGGATGATACTTTGGGATTATTTATAGCAGGTTTAATATACCCAGGTTAATCGTTTTATAGTTGTCGTGTTACAAAATTTTCGAATTTTTATTTCTTTGAACCTTAGGGTGTTACAAGTTGGTATCAGAGCATTAGTTTAAGTGAACTAGGTATGGATGTAGGATACCTAGACTTAAGCTGTGAAATTAGGCTATGATTGTGTGAGATTGGGTAGAACTCTTAAGATAGCATGGTCTTAGAGTCGACGGAAACTACACAAATTGAGAGTTGTGATAATGGCAATGAAAATTCATATGTATTGCATGTTCATAATTTCGCCTAGCTAACGTTATTATGAGGATGTTGTACGTGATTATGCTTGTTTTCCACTGTTATGATAATTAATGAATGTGGTAGTACGTTTCCTTGTTTATTATCTGTATAGTCCTATCTCACCTATGTTCTCGCGTGTGTGGTAGATTATGGTAAATACGTGTAACCGGCCAGAAGGGCAGGATACGGCGGCATCTACGGCTGATCAACCTAGAGTGACAAATGTGGACTTGCCCCCACCTTTTATAAACGTTTTGGGTGGAGGACCGAAACACATACCCCAACATAACATAGATGCAACTCCTCCGATTATGGAGGAGGTAACTCCGGAAACAAGAATGATGGAGGATATGATGCAGGCAATGAATGCAGCTATGGCTCAGTAACAAGAAGTATTTATAAAACTCTTGGATGACCGAGAAGCTAACCACCGCTGGCATGAGGCGGTTGCGGAAAATGTGTTAGTGGCGGGATTCGGAGGTACGGGACCCGTTATCCCTTCTAACGAAACCCCAAACCAAGAAGTGAGACAAGCGTCTAAGGATTGTACCTTTAAAGCATTTCTCGGATGCCGACCACCGGAATTCAAGGGCTCAGACGACCCGGTGGCATGCATGAATTGGATTAGAGAGATGGAACAGGCTTTCCGATCGAGTGAGTGTGGGGAAAGTCAGAAAGCGGTATTTGGATCCCAAATGCTGAGAGGGGCCTCCCTCACATGGTGGAATGTATATTCCACTTCCGTTGAGGCCACTGTATTGGCCAAACTGAGCTGGGAGACTTTCAAGAAGAAGTTTATGGAAGAATTCTGTAACGAGCGAGCTATGGATCGGATCATCGACGTGTTCCGAAGCTTGAAGAAAGGGAATTTGTCGGTAAAAGAGTACAACAAGTCATTTATGGACAATCTGGGCTTGGTGGGACATCTGTTCCCCACTGAAAGAGAGAAGATTAAGGCATACATCAAAGGTTTGCCTACATAGATGATGAATATGGTTCGGGTGTCAAAGGCCTCTACTCTTCGAGAGGCAATTGAAGAAGCGCAACTGGTGGAAGACTCTTATGGCTCGAGTAAGGTGGAGAGAAGCGGTGTAGTCGAGAAGAGAAGGTGGGAAGGGGGTCCCACACCTTCAAAGAGGTCAACAAACTTCAACAACAATCAAAGAGGAAATGGTCCTAGACGGGATCCTCAGTGGTGTTCTAGGTGCCGAAGCAAGCACACCAACCCTTGCAATTCAGGGTCTGAACCGTGTTTCAAATGTGGTAAGCCCGACCACAGTTTCCGTGACTGTCCAGTCAAGGGGCGAATTTGTTTCGAGTGTAAAGAGTCAGGCCATATCAGAAGTGAATGCCCAAAGACAAAGGCGAACTTTAGCGGAGGCAAAAAGGTAGACGCTCCCAAGGCGACTGGGAGAGCCTTTCAAATGACCACCGAGGAGGCGAAAGCGTCGACGGATGTAGTGTCGAGTACGTTTCTCCTAAACTCCGTACCTACACGTGTATTATTTGACTCGGGAGCTAGTTTTTCGTTTGTGTCAAGTTCGTTTTGCCCAAAACTATCCATGCCCACTACTAGTTTAGAAGATGCGTTAGTGGTAGAGCTAGCGGATGGTGATCAAGTAGTGGTTCAGGACGTTCTAAGAAATTGCAAGCTCGAAATCGAAGGGAGAGAATTCTCAATTGATCTAATGCCTATGGTCATCGGAGGATTTGATGTTGTAGTCGGTATGGATTGGTTGTCGACCAACCACGCGGAGATTCTATGTGCTAAAAAGTTGATCCAAATTCCGATTTCGGATGGTGATGCGGTGACTGTGTATGGAGAGAGGCGAAAAGGTAAAGTTGCAATCATTAGCATGGCCAAGGCACGAAAGTGCTTGTCGAAAGGATGCTCATCCTTTTTGGAATATGTTATAGATGCCAAACTCGAAAAGAGGAAGCTAGAAGATGTCGAGGTGGTAACAGAGTTTCCTGATGTATTTCCGGACGACTTGCCTGGTTTACCACCCGACTGTCAAGTAGAATTCAAGATTGATCTGACACCGGGAGCAGCTCCAATAGCCAGAGCTCCATACTGCTTGGCCCCGTCAGAGATGAAGAAAATGATGGGCCAATTGAAAGATCTTTTAGAAAAAAGGGTTTGTGAGACCATGTTCCTCGCCTTGGGGAGCTCCGATCTTATTTGTGAAGAAGAAAGACGGTACCATGCGGATGTGTATCGATTATAGGGAGTTGAATAAGGTGACCGTGAAGAACAAATACCCACTCCCTAGAATTGATGATTTGTTCGACCAACTTCAAGGAGCGGGTTGCTTTTCAAAGATTGACCTCCGTTCGGGTTATCACCAGGTGAAAGTCAAAGAGGAAGACATCCCGAAAACCGCTTTTAGGACGCGTTATGGACACTATGAATTCTTAGTGATGCCCTTCGGGCTGACGAACGCTCCAGCGGTGTTTATAGACTTAATGAACCGCGTGTGCCGATCCTTCCTAGATAAGTCGGTCATCGTGTTCATTGATTACATTCTTATATACTCGAGGGATGAAGCCGATCATGCGTGTCACCTTCGGGACGTCTTGGAAATCTTGAGGAAGGAGAAACTTTATGCAAAGTTTTCTAAGTGCGAGTTTTGGTTGAAGGAAGTTGTTGGATCAGTAATTGTATTCAAGATTAAATTGTCAAAAGGGGTCTCTTTTGTAATAGTGGTTATTTCCTTAGGGGGTGTTTTAGTAGATGTCTAGTTTTGCCTAGGTCATGTTGACCTACTTATAAAAGGCAAATTTTCTCTAAGAATTCAGAAGGTTGCTTAATAGATTTACATGTACAAAGGTATTGATTTTTTACACCAAGAACACACGCACATACTCATACGGCTATCAAGAGATTTATGACATATTGATTTGATTTCTATTCATCTCTTGTTCTTATTGTGTTGTGTGATTGATTATCAACTAGTATCTAGGTTTAACTAGTGGTATCAGAGCCAAATAATCAAGTTTTTGTATTGAAAAAGTGTTTTTCGAAAACCTTCACTGTGTGAAAATCGACTTCAAAGTTTATTGTGTTTTTTAGGCTAAAAATCATTGCAATAGGTGTGTTTATTGTTATTGAACATTATCAGATTGCCCTATTGGATTTAAAAGCACAAATTGATTGGTATTTTGATGATTTTTGAAGGTTTTGTTCTTGAAACTGTCGAGCACTGTTCCATTTGATTCTAAACACATAAGTGGTTTTCTTGTGTTTGTTTTTGTTTGGGGTTTGATCGAAACAGATAGGTGAGTGATTTGTGTGATTTTTATACTAACATTTAACCTGTTTGATATGTTTCTGGATTCAAAGTCGTGCACATGGACGTGTTTGTGATGAACTCGCAAGTTCTGTGAAGAACTCGCAAAGCACCACTAATTCTCGCAGGGTGCTAAATTAGCCTAAGCATAAGATTCGCATGTGTTTGTTGTGCGAAAACCTCTGAATTCGCAAAGTTCATGTTTACGAAAGTTTAGGATTCGCAGGGTGCTTAAAAGTTGAAAATTTGTTTAAGTGTAAGTTTCGCTGACTCCTTGTCTGCAAATTCTGAAGAAATCGCAGATCTTTGGCTTGCGATTTCCCTAAGTTTCGCGAGTAGTGTTTGAGAATCCTTGGCCATCTTTTCTCTAAAATTTTCTCTAAGGGAAGGACTCGCTGGATACTACCTTGCGAATTCTTAAGGTTTCGCGGGCTGTTGGTTGCGAATTTCTAAGATTTGCAGGAAACCAAATTGCGAATCTCACTTATCTGCAAATTCTAATCACTTTTGCTTGCGAATTCTGAAGTCTTTCTATCTTTAGCGAATCTCTTTGTGTGGTCCTTATTATTTTCGAATTCTGAACTTGAGCTTTTTGGAGAAAAAAAATTCTGAAATTTTTTATGAGTGTAGAGTTTTTCCAATTTTTGATTCAAAAGATCTTATTAGTTGATTTCAATTGTACAGATAAGCTTGCTTTCTAATCTAATTGCTAAAGATGCCTTATACAGATGAGAAAGGAAATCTGGTTCTAACTAACAGATATTGTGTTTTAGCGTACATGCCAGAGATTCCAGCACTAGAAGCTGAGAACAAAATTTTGAAGATGCAAACTCATCTCTTCTTGAACAGATTAATAAGTTAAAAGATGATGAATGTTTAAAGAAAGACTTTGTTTGCTCAGAATGCATCTCTAACTCAAAAATTAATTTTGTAGGAATTATTGAGTCAAAAGAGAAAGAGATTTTAAATCTTCAAGCTAAATTCAAAAGATCTGAAAGTATAAATTCTAGCTCAAGCTGGTCAAAGAAGGAATCAATGCAAAGAGAGCTAGATGAACTGATAAGAAGAGCAAACATTGCTTGTGAGACATCTGATGGGCTGAGAAAAATGAATTCTCAAATTTTTGCTGAAAGAAACTCTTTGAAAGATAAAGTTTTCAGTTTTGACGTTGAGATTAATATGATGAAAGAAAAGGCAACCCAAGACAGAAACAACACAAAAGCCCAAGATGAGATGATGAAGATTAAGAAAGAAAGAAAAGAATTTGCTAAGAAATTCTCTGATTTCTCAAGAAAATCTTTTGAGGAAAAGAAAGTTGTGGAGCTTAAATATGTTAAGCTTTCTCAACAAGTTTCAGACTTTGAGAAAGTTATCATTCTTGAGAGAGACAAGGTTGAGAAAGAGAAGAAGATAGTTGAGCAGAATAATGTAAATAAAGACTTTTCTAAAGAAAAGAAAGTTCTAGAGACTGAGATAGCTAAGCTGACAAGAAAGCTATCTGAGTTGTCAACAAACATTCTGAAGGAAAAGAACACGAAATCTGAATTGCAAAAGAAGTTTGATCTGATTGCAAAGGAAAGAACCAGTTTGTCGTCAAAGATAAAGGAACTTGAAGAGATTGTGTTCAAGGTGAAGCTGACTGAGTCAAAGATTCCAGAATCAATTGCTCAATCACCGAGAGATGATCAAGCTGATTCAGAATGCTCATTTCAAATAGCTTCAAGTTCACGCTTTTCAAATGTTTCTAATAATCCTTTATTTGATTCAGATGATATATCTTACTTTTAAATCTAAAGATCAGATTCGTCCTTCTAACCTTTTCTTTGACAAAAATGTTGATGGTTCAGGTAACTTCAAGAAGAAAAAGTCTCGAAAGAAAAGCCTCTGGAGAAGGGAAGATGAGAAAGATAGAGGAAATTGGATCTGGAGAGTTAAAGAATCTTCAGAGGAGAAGAAGAAAGAAAAATCATTTGTGCATACATTCAATGCTCAAAAGAACAATGCTCTGAAAGGTAAAACTTTTGGCAAACCTGATCTTGTTTACACTATAAATCAATTGATCAGGTTAGCTCAAAAGAAAATTAGTTGTTCATATTGTGGTACAAATGATTTTGTAAGCAAAGATTATGTGAATAACTGGTATGGTTCTTATTTTATCTCTCCTACTAGAACTGGAACTAACACACCAGGACCCAAATACCAGTGGGTACCAAAAGCTAAATTTGTGTTGCAGGCACCCAAGGTTTAAGGGGGAGAAATAACAATGACTTCTGATTACTACAAATCAGAACTTTTGCCTCATTGTCAAAACATTGACTTATAGACCTAGCAGGCTAGGACTTGTACCTCAGAGAAAGAACTATGGCTCTTGAATAATTCAGTTCAAGACCCGTTCTTCAAGGATAGTTCAAGTGACTATGGCTTCTAATCATATCTGATTAGAACTCGTACTTCGAAGATTTTTTTAAATAGGGGGAGCTTAACTGTCAAATACTTTTGTTTTGAGGGGGAGAATCATTTTGTCAAACACCATATGTCTTTGACTTCTCCAAATCTTTATTCTTAATGTGTATCTGTGCTCCTTTGTCCGTTCATGTACAAATGACTGTTGAACAGCGTGTTCGTTTAGGAAAATACATGGGATTTGATGTGTGAGCTTAATTGAACTTCCATGGATTCACGTTAACTAGTGTTTCCTACCCAGGAAGTATTCCTTGAGTGATTGAGGGGAGAGGGGTAAAAAGATTGAGTGTTGGTGTGTGAAGAGGTAAAATGGAACTGAGAGATGGGTTAGTCGTGATCTCAAATGCATAAAAGAAAGAGGGTGAGAGAACAGAGTAAAAGAATATTAAACTTTGCACCAAACATCTTTCTGAGTCGGGCAGCCACATAAACTGTTGTTTCACATTTCTTCGTGAACGACATTGAAAAAGGCACCTAGCCCATGCCATCTCTTGCATACAACCCCACCAGCTACTCATTCTTTTCTTAAAAAGAGAATGTTTCACATTTTCTGGGGACGCAACACATATGCTATTGGTTCTTCACTTGGAAGATACTAATATTTAAAAAGAAGAAAAGTTGCCCCACCTTCGACCCTTTCTCATGCACCTTGAGTCCTTGTCTAATTTGTTGTTGTATCAACAAGTTTACATACTTTGAGCCTATATTGAAAAGCAATCATCTGTGCTTAATTATTTTCTACACATGCACGAGCACACAGAAATCTGTTTTCTGTCAGAACATTCATAGATAACCATGTGTTATTCGATGATTGAATGGAAGTCCTGGGAAGCCTACATCACAACCAGCTCCTTATATAGTAACTTTGTGTTACTCAGTAACTATGTGTTACTGACAGGCACTTCGAACTGAGTCATTTGTTGATTCAGGGTTACCACTCCTATATTGTTTGAATTTGCAAAGATTCAAACAATTTCACTCTCTCTGTTTGGGGGAGATTGTTCTTATTTCCAAATAGGAATATTGCTCTATACATGAAGCCTCAGCTTAATTGTTTGCTGGAGGAGTTAATTACCAAGTCTACTTTGAAATGTTTTGATGCTGCTGATTCCCACCACTCATCAAAAAGGGGGAGAATACAAGAGTTTCAAAAGTTAGATATGAGTTTGTTTGTTTGTTTGTTCAAGAAAGTAAGGTTGTTGAAGAATGATGAAGAATTCAATGTTTTTTCAAAGATAACAAAGTGTCTGAACCTATCTAATTTATCAAAATCCTGACTGAAGATGATCGTCAGAAGGACACTCCTTTCAGAGTTCAGTTGGAAAATGAAGACATCTGATATTGTTTTCTAAAGATGTGAAGACCCAAAGTTTTTAAAAAAAAATTTAATCTTGAATCCAAAGGGGAAGATTGTTGGATCAGTAATTGTATTCAAGATTAAATTGTCAAAAGGGGACTCTTTTGTAATAGTGGTTATTTCCTTAGGGGGTGTTTTAGTAGATGTCTAGTTTTTCCTAGGTCATGTTGACCTACTTATAAAAGGCAATTTTTCTCTAAGAATTCAGAAGTCCGCTTAATAGATTTACACGCACAAAGGTATTGGTTTTTTACACCAAGAACACACACACGTACTCATACGGCTATCAAGAGATTTATGACATATTGATTTGATTTCTATTCATCTCTTGCTCTTATTGTGTTGTGTGATTGATTATCAAATAGTATCTGGGTTTAACAAAAGTGCAGTTCTTGGGGCACGTAGTTACGAAAGACGGAGTGAAGGTGGATCCGGCCAAGATTGAAGCTATGATGAATTGGGAACCTCCCAAGAGTCCATCCGAGATTCGAAGCTTCCTAGGCTTGGTGGGGTATTATCGAAGGTTTATACAAGACTTCTCCAAGGTTGCTTATTCGTTGACGATGTTGACCAAGAAGAATGTAAAATTCGTATGGACTGAAGAGCAAGAAAGAGCATTTCGGACATTGCAAAGGAAGTTATGTGAGGCTCCGATCTTATCCTTGCCGGAGGGATCGGAGGATTTTGTGGTGTATAGTAATGCATCCAAAATGGTACTTGGATGTGTACTCATGCAAAGAGGAAAAGTCATCGCTTACTGTTGGATCATAATTGTATTCAAGATTAAAGTTAAAGTTCAGGGTTTAAACTGCAATTGTGCTAAAGTTAATTAGAGGGTTTATTATGTAATAAGTTAATAGTTATTAAGCTATTGGGCCCAAGCCCATTAGAAAGCCCATTAAGGTTAAAGCCCATATGGCCTGGGTATTTAAAGTTTTGATTAGTTTAGTTTTAAAAAAAAAACCCTTAAAAAGAACTCTGATAATTTTCTAAATAGTCGCTGTAAGTTTTCTCTGTATTCAAAGGGTATCAAGAACACTCAAGGGTTTCATTGTTTATTCAAGGGATTGGTACGTTATTATTAATCTTTATATCTCTTGATTATTATTGTGTTGCTTGATTACTTGATTGATTGTTTACCAACTAGATTAAATCTGGGATAACAATTGGTATCAGAGCCAAAAGAATCAAAAAAATTTTTACTATTCATCGAAAAATACTGTTCATTGAAATCACTGTTCATCGAGTTACTATTCATGCGAAGTACTATTCATCCTATTTCATGAATCTGTTATCGAATCCGGTCGATTAGTATTTGATTATTTGTGTTTTTGGGTTACATTCGATCGAAGGATTGCTTATTTGTTGGTTTAATTGTGTTTATCGGTCGAATTAATTTTCTGGGTTTGGTTTCGGTCTAATACCAGTTATTCATCGTGTTCTTCGGTCATTCATCGTGTTTATCGATATTATTGTTTGACCGATACCTATTCGACCTTAGCCTTCGACCGAGTGTTTGTAAACACCGGTCCTTACTTCGACCGAATAGTTGTGATCTCCGGTCATTCCTTCGACCGAACCTTAGCATTCCCCGGCCTTTGCTTCGACCGGGTAGGTGCATCGACCGGACCTTAGTGGTTTCCGGTCTAGTATTCGACCGATACTTGTTAATCCGGTCTTGCACCTTCGACCGGATACTTGTTAATCCGGTCTTGCACCTTCGACCGGATACTTGTTAATCCGGTCTTGCACCTTCGACCGGATAATTGTTTCTCCGGTCTTCCCATTCGACCGGATAATTGTTACTCCGGTCTTGCCATTCGACCGGGTACTTGCATACTCCGGTCTTTCCTTCGACCGGTACAGTTCATTCTTCGAAGCACATCCCCGATCGATTTTTTGCAAACTGTGAAGCACATCCCCGATCGATTAGCGGGACCCCCGTGCTAAGTCTGCGAAGGGGGACAAAAGTTTTGTGCTTGATCAAAATCTTCTTAATTTTTCAGTATTTTATTCATAGATATTAGTGCTTTATACTGTGAGCGAGGACTGCATTTGATTATTTTTGGAAATTTATTTTTTTTGAAAATTTTTGAGTGTAGTCTTTACTTTTGATTCTAACGATCTCATCTAGTTGGTTGTCTTGGTACAGAAAAGTCTATTTACTAACCGTACAGCTAAGATGTCGAATCAGCTTCTCTCGATGGGCTCTCAAGTCAAACCTCCTGTCCTCGTGGCTAATGAGTATCGGCAATGGAAGACCAGAATGATTCAGTTCCTGAATCACAAAAACAAAGAATTCATGAAAATAATCATTGAAGGTCCTAAACCTCCAATGATCACAGTAAAGGGTCAACCTGCTACAGATTCCTCTCCTGAAATCCCTGACAGAGAGATTCCTAAACCTGTTCAGTTCTTCACTGAAAAGCAGAAAGACCAACTCAAGCTAGAAGAAGAGGCTCTAATCTATCTGACGATGGCAATTCCAAACGACATCTACAATCGTGTCGACAGTCAGAGCACTGCAAAAGGAATCTGGGATGAACTAGCAAGGCAGTTTGAAGGAAGTGAAGTCTCTATTCAAGCTAAGCAGAATCTGTGCATAAATGCTTACGAGGGATTTCATGCAAAAGAAGGAGAGCTGCTTTTAGATACCTACAATAGGTACAACATTATCCTCAATGACTTGCGGAGGAACAACATCGCCAAATCTGCTTCTGAGATAAACTACAAGTTCATCAAGAATCTGAATCCAGAATGGAAGAACTTTGCTATCAACCTCCAGATGTCGAAGAATATGGCTCAAGAAAATGTCACCGATATCTTCTCTACTCTTGCTCAACATGAGGATGAGGTGAGATCTATGAATAATGAGTATAATCATCTGAAGGATTATGTGGCTCTCATAGCCGGCAAAGGTTATGTATCCTCTGCAAGGTCGAAGAAAAAGGCGTCCAAAGCTTTAGTTACTGAAGTTACTGACTCTGACTCTGTTTCAAGTGATGAAGAATTGGAAGTTGATTCAGATCCTGACATTCAAAAGTTCTCTGAAGACTTGGCTCTCATTACGAGACGATTCAAGAAGAGCTTTGGCAAGAAAAGATTTTACTCAAAGCCAAAGTATGATGAATACAAGAAAGAGAAGTCTGAGATGCGATACAAGCCGAGGCATGGAAAGAGAGAGGAAGGACGAGAAGATCGGAAGGAAGATAGAAGAGAAGGAAAGAGAGAGGAGAAGCGAGAAGAGCGAAAGGATGAACCAGGAAGATGCTACAACTGTGGCAAATTTGGGCACTTCTCAAGGGACTGCAAATTCAAGAAAGTGAAGAACTCAGAGTACTACTCAAGAAAGTCACTAATTGCCAAGAAAGTTGAAGAAGGAAAAGTACTAATGGCTGAAGAAGAGAACTGGCTGTTCCAAAGTTCTGATGACGAGGAGCAAGCACATTTCACCCAAGTTTCTTACATGGCAAAGCTGGAAGGTGACGATGAAGACTCTGAGACACAATCCGATGAAGCAAACTCTGAGGTAAGTGAAAATTATGAACTTATTGAATCTTTAATGGCCCAAATACATGGCATGAAAGATGAATTTGCTTTACTGAAAGGCAAACTTAGCTCTGCACATCAATCTGTTTTAAGCTTTCGTGATGAAAATGCTATTTTAAAAGTTGTCGTGGAAGAAAAGGAAAAGGAAAAAGATGATTCAAAAGCTGAAAAAGAGTCTTTAAAAGAAAAAATATCTGGTTTAGAAACAGATCTTGTGAATCTTAATGCTGAAAAGGGTGAGTTTCAAATCAAATTTGAAGTTTGTTATAAAGAAAGAAATGAAGCTTACACCAAAATAAAGCAACTGGAGGACATTAACATGAAACGAGGTCAGACTGAACAGACATTAAATCTGTTGACCAATAAACTCCAAGACGAAAGGTTTTACAAACTTAAACCAGGTTTGGGTGTGCCAATTAATGAAATTTTGAAAAAGGCACCGGAGCACCTATATAATTTTGATAAATTTGGCTCCGCAATAAAACCCATTCCTGACATTCGCGCTACTTTTGTTGAAGCAAGTTCTCCTAAACCTTCTGAAGAGACCAAAGGTCAAGAAGAAATGAGAAAGAACAAGTCTGGTGACACTGATTCTCAAAATCTTTTTAAATCTGTTGGTTTTACATATGGTGATTTGAACGAAAGCTATGCAACTCGAAAGATCGAATTTACTGAGTTTGAATCACTATTTACCACACCTTCTAAAGAATCAGTGAGCACCAACACAGTTCTACCTGAGAATGCATGCAAAATTGATGAGTATGAATCGGATGTTGATCCATCTACTATACCATCAGTCTCAACTCCCATTGCTTCTAAACCTTTACTTCCTGAAGAGGTTGAAGAAGTTGCTGCTACCGTGGATGACTCTTGTGTTCAAAATGATCAAACGGAGTTTATTGAGATATTCTCTGATATGATGAATGCATCAGACTCTGATCCTGTTTCTGATTTAAAGGGATCAAATTCTGTGGATGGTAATACATCTGAATTGATGAAGCAAATTGATATGTTGCAACAATCTCTTGATGAGGTTGAAGATGAAAACTTTGATCTCAAACATAAACTTGAAAAGTCTTTAAAAATAAATCAAGAGCTTTGCACTGAGATCAACGATTTGAAAATTACTTTGTTTAAAAATGCTTCAAATGAAAAACAGATGTTAAATGATCCAAGCTGGAAGGTAAGAACCAATCCCGAATTTGATGCTCCTGCAAAACCTACAGCTTACTCTGATTGTCCTGAATATCCTCCAAGTATTTTTGAAAAGGGTGAGACTTCAAAGAGCACTAGAAAAGAACCACCTTCTAAGTTAGAGACTAACAAGGTTCCTGTTTCTGTTTCAGATATAAGAGGAAATGGAGTTGGGAAGAGTAAGAAGAATAAAGATCTTAGTTTGAATAAAAAGAATAGTTTGAATTCTAGTATTTGTCCTACAGACAGTGTTATTTTGAATAGTACTTCTTTTGATAAACATGAATGTAAGATTTGTTCCGATAAATCTAAGTTTATGAATTTTGCTCGAAAGAATCTTTATTGCAAACACTGTTGGGATAATTCATTCAAATACTACTCCCCTCCTAAGTCCAAAAAGAATAAAACCAAAGCTAAGCTGAACTCTAAGTCTAATTCTAATTCTGATTCTTCTACACAACCAAAAGTGTATCGTGCTAAGGTTGCCAATCCTACTTCTAAAAAGCACTTTCAGGAATTGAATGTTAAGATGGTTTGGAAATGGGTTCCAAAACCGCGTTATGAATGGAGAGTGAAAGTCAAACCAGATGATATTCCTGAGTTGCTTGATGCTAACCGCGAAGGACCCATCCTGATATGGGTGCCTAAGCAAAACTAATTGTCTCTTTTGCAGGCCTGTCGATTGTGGGTAATAGATTCCGGATGTTCACGCCACATGACAGGATTCAAGCACCTCTTGCATAACTATGTGGAGGAGCCTGCCGGAGCAGTTAGATTTGCAAATTCTGAAGCCGAAGGCCACGTCAGAGGATATGGGATGCTCGATAATGGTGTTGTGAAGATTCAAAAAGTGTTATATGTTGAAGGACTTGATCACAATCTATTCAGTACCAGTCACTTCTGTGACATGCAATATCAAGTTCGCTTCACAACCACTCATTGCTATCTAGAAGATCACGATGGTTACGAAGTCTTCAAAGCTGAGCGCCATGGAAATCTATACTATGTAGATTTCCCTACACTGTCTGCCACACGTCCAGTATGTCTACTAGCCAAAGCTTCTAAAGCACAATCATGGACGTGGCATCGACGCTTGTCTCATCAGAATTTCCGATCTATAGCGAAGCTACAAAGACAAGGTCTGGTCAAAGGTCTACCAGAAATGAGGTTCGAAAAAGACTCACTCTGTTCCGCATGTGAGTTGGGCAAAATGAAGCGTAGCTCATTCAAGTCCAAAGTTGAATCATCGACCTCATCAGCACTGGAACTTCTTCATATGGACCTTTGTGGCCCAATGCGCACAACATCTATCAACGGAAAGAAGTATGTGTTGGTAATGATAGATGACTACTCAAGGTATACATGGCTCGAGTTTCTTCACAACAAGTCAGATGCGCCAGAGTTGATTATCGATTTCATCAAGCGTATTCAAGTACGTCTTCAACTGCCAGTAAGAACCATTCACAGTGATAATGGCACGGAGTTCAAGAATGACACCCTGAAGAGTTATCTTACTTTCGTGGGTATTTCACACAACTTATCCGCAGCCTACACTCCACAGCAAAACGGCATTGTTGAACGGAAGAATCGCACTCTGGTTGAAGCAGCTCGTACTATGCTTGCTTACTTAGATCTACCCATGTACCTTTGGGCCGAGGCAGTCGCTACAGCATGTTTTACACAGAACCGTACCATTGTGGTCAAGCGTTTTAATAAAACAGCATATGAGTTAATTAACAATCGTACACCTAATATCAAATTTCTTCGTGTTTTTGGTTGCAGGTGTTACATTCTAAAAAAGCGTCAAGGATTATCAAAGTTTGATAAGAAAGCGGATGAAGGATATCTCGTTGGATACTCTCTGACATCCAAAGCTTATCGAATTTACATTATTCGAACCAAGACGGTTGTTGAGAGCATGAATGTCTCCTTTGATGAGAATTCTACAATGACTTCTGGACACAACAGTTCAGAACTCGGTCTTAAAGACAAAGCTTCTATTCAATCACGAATAGAACCAGCACCTAAAGGATTCACTTCTTCTAACTCTAACTCTAATTCATCTGAGTTAGATTTACTGTTTATTGATGCCTTTGATGATATATGTGCGGATTTTGAAAAAGGCATATCAACATCAATAACAAGTGGTACAAACTCGGAGGTCCCTACTATCTCTGAAGACATGCCTGGACCTTCCGACGAAGTCACTGACACTTCAACTCCATCAGGTACAACTACACCATTAGTTTCTGACTCTACTAATACTGAATCTGTCTCTATAGATAGTTCATCTGGAAACGAAGTCCCGAGCACTTCAACCGCTAGTCCAGAAGCTTCAGTGTCAGAAACACCAGTACAAGATGTCCCGAGTACATCTGTGGAGCAACCTGCCGTGCAAGATGACAACGATGCGTCCAATACGCAACAAACAGTTGATGCACTACCAAGGACACATCGTTGGACTAAGGATCATCCCCTGGACAACGTGATAGGTGACGTACAATCTGGTGTCACAACAAGATCTGCAACAGCTAACTTCTGCATGTTTTCAAGCTTCCTCAGTTCCTTAGAGCCAAAGAAAGCGGCTGAAGCTCTACGTGATCCTTTCTGGATTTCTGCTATGCAAGACGAGCTTCTACAATTCGAAAGGAACAAGGTATGGCGCTTGATCCCACTACCTAAAGGTAAATCCGTTATTGGAACAAAGTGGGTGTTCAGAAATAAGAAAGACGAAGCTGGAGTAGTCGTGAGAAACAAAGCTCGTTTGGTCGCCAAAGGGTATTGTCAACAAGAGGGCATTGACTATGATGAAACATTCGCCCCGGTTGCAAGGATCGAAGCCATCAGAATCTTTCTAGCCTATGCAGCGCACAAAAACTTTACAGTCTATCAGATGGATGTAAAGTCGGCCTTCCTGAACGGCGTTCTGCATGAGGAGGTCTACGTGGCTCAACCTGAAGGTTTCGTTGATCCTCATCACCCTGATCATGTCTATGTTTTAGACAAAGCGCTTTATGGTCTTAAACAAGCACCGCGAGCCTGGTATGAAACTCTCACTAAATTTCTACTTGCTTCTGGTTTCAAGAAAGGTACAGTAGATACAACCTTATTTCTTAAAAGGCAAGGTGATGACTTGATTCTTATTCAGATTTATGTTGACGACATAATATTTGGGTCGACAAATCCAAAATTTTGTAAGAACTTTTCAAAGATAATGGAAACAAAGTTTGAGATGTCGATGATGGGTGAATTAAATTTCTTTCTTGGTCTACAAGTAAAGCAATTACCCGAAGGCATATTTATTAATCAAGCTAAATATATAAAAGATATTTTGAAAAAGTTCAATATGTCAGATAGTTCGGTCATGAAAACACCAATGGCTACTGGTACACTCTTAGACGCGGATCCCTCCGGGAAACCTGTTGATCAAAAGGTGTATCGTAGCATGATTGGTTCTTTACTTTATCTGACTGCCAGTCGCCCGGATATAATGTTTGCCACATGCTTTTGTGCGAGATATCAGTCTAATCCTAAAGAGTCGCACTTAACTGCTGTTAAGCGAATCCTTAAATATCTCAAAGGTTCTCCTAATCTAGGCCTTTGGTATCCAAAGGATTCTCGTTTTGAACTAACTGCCTTTACAGATGCTGATCATGCTGGTTGTAAGCTAGACCGGAAAAGCACCTCTGGATCATGTCAATTCATAGGTGACAAACTTGTGAGTTGGACTTCAAAGAAACAAAACTGTGTTTCAACATCCACTGCCGAGGCTGAGTATGTAGCTGCTGCTAGCTGCTGTTCTCAAGTCCTCTGGATGACGACACAGTTAAGGGACTTTGGATACAACTACAAGCGCGTTCTGATTTATTGTGATTCCAAGAGTGCAATATCTATAACTGCTAATCCGGTACAGCACTCGAAGACCAAGCATATAGATGTACGCTATCATTTCATCAAGGATCATGTAGAAAAGGGTAATATTGAAATGCACTTTGTTCAAACTGACTTCCAGTTAGCTGATCTTTTCACCAAGCCATTGGATGAAAAGCGATTTCAATTTCTCATCAGCAAACTTGGTATGTTGAACATGTCTTAGACCTTACTCATGATTCAAGGGGGAGTATTACAAATCTTGATAGTGTGTTATTTTCCAACTGTTGTTAACGAGAAATGAATCATTTTCATAAATGATTACCATTGTTTCTTTCACTTATGCAGGTTGGTTCAAGTGACTATGGCTTCTAATCACATCGGATTAGAACCCGCACTTCAGTGCCTTATTTTTCTGTTTTTTCTTAATCTTTAAAAAAAAAAAAAAAAAAAAAGAACCCTATAGTGATTTAAGGGGGAGAATATCTGTGATATTAACAGATTTTTGGATACTTAAATGTTTATCTGACCGTGTGTTCTTAAAGATAAATACTTGTGTTTTATCTTGTCAATATACTTTGTCAAGTATTCATACACATAACGGTTCAGAACATTCTATTTTGACTTTGTTATTACCATGTATCAAAAGTTAAATCTTTCTATGGTAATACTCACGTTCTTTGTATTCACTGTTGATTGAATCAAACGTCATTTCATGTGCTTTCATTGAAAATATGTTTATATATTGTTCATATAAACAACATTCGTTTTTGATTCTCCAACATATTGTTCTTCATGACAAAACTCCTATGAGCTTAATTGTCAAACTCTTTTAGTTTGAGGGGGAGAATTGCATCGTCAAACATCTTTTGTTTTGACATCTCCGAAAGTCTTATTTCTCATGTAATAAGTGGTATTTGTGCTTACATGTACAATAGCCTGTTGAACAACATGTTTCATTTAGGAAAATACATGGGATTCAGTGTGTGAGCTTAACAGAACTTCCACGGATTCACGATAACCAGTGTTTCCTACCCAGGAAGTATTCCCTGAGTGATTGAGGGGAGAAGGGTCAAAAGAATTGAGTGATGGTGTGTGAAGAGGTAAAATGAAAAGGAGAGATTGGTTAGACGTGAGCATTAAAAGAAAGAGGGTGAGAGATCAGAGTAAAAGAATATTAAACTCTGCACCAAACTACTTTCTGAGCCGGGCAGCCACATAATCTGATTGGTTAACATTCTTTGGTGACCATCATTGAAAAATGCAACTAGCCCATGCAATCTCTTGCATACAACCTCACCAGCTACTCATTCTTTTCTCAAAAAGAGAATGTTTCACATTTTCTGGGGAAGCAGCACATACGCTATTGGTTCTTCATTTGGAAGATACTAATATTGAAAAAGAAGGAAAGTTGCCCCACCTTCGAACCCTTTCTCATGCACATTGAGTCTTTGTACAATTTGTTGCTGTCTCAACAAGTTTACATACTTTGAGCCTTTATTGAAAAGCAATCATCTATGCTTAATTCTTTCATACACATGCACAAGCACACAGAAATATGTTTTCTGTCAGAACGTTCATAGATAACCATGTGTTATTCGATGATTGAATGGAAGACCTGCGGAGTCTACATCAAACCAGCTCCTTATATAGTAACTTTGTGTTACTCAGTGACTCTGTGTCATTGACAGGCATTCTAACTGAGTCATTTGTTGATTCAAGGTTACATATATTAAACTGTTTGAATTTGAAAAGATTCAAATGGTTACTACTTTCTATTTTAATCTGAAAAGATTGAAATAATCACTCTTTCCATCTGGGAAGACTGCTCTTATTTCCATACAGGGCTCGTTACATGATGAAGACTGTGCTTACGTGATCATACACAATGGGGGAGATTGTCTTGATAAGGGGGAGATTGTTTAGCCAAGTTTTGATGATGTTGATTCTCACCACTCATCAAAAAGGGGGAGAAGATATAAAAAGGGGGAGAAGATACAAAAAGGGAGAATACAAACTGAAGATCTGAAGATATTCAAATTTTCAAAGATTTTGAAGTTTTAAAGTTTTGAAGCTATCAACGTCAAATCTGAAGATTCTCAAGAGAAAAGTGAAGACAAGAGAAGACCCGAAGACAATTGCAAATTTTTTTTAATCTTGAATCCAAAGGGGGAGATTGTTGGATCATAATTGTATTCAAGATTAAAGTTAAAGTTCAGGGTTTAAACTGCAATTGTGCTAAAGTTAATTAGAGGGTTTATTATGTAATAAGTTAATAGTTATTAAGCTATTGGGCCCAAGCCCATTAGAAAGCCCATTAAGGTTAAAGCCCATATGGCCTGGGTATTTAAAGTTTTGATTAGTTTAGTTTTAAAAAAAAAAACCTTAAAAAGAACTCTGATAATTTTCTAAATAGTCGCTGTAAGTTTTCTCTGTATTCAAAGGGTATCAAGAACACTCAAGGGTTTCATTGTTTATTCAAGGGATTGGTACGTTATTATTAATCTTTATATCTCTTGATTATTATTGTGTTGCTTGATTACTTGATTGATTGTTTACCAACTAGATTAAATCTGGGATAACACTTACGCATCCAGACAATTGAAGGTGCACGAGAAGAACTACCCCACTCACGACTTGGAGTTGGCGGCGGTAGTGTTCACACTAAAGTTATGGTGACATTATCTATATGGCACAAAGTGTACCTTGTACACTAATCACAAGATATTGAAGTATGTTTTTGATCAGAAGGAACTCAACATGAGGCAAAGGAGGTGGTTGGAACTCCTTAAGGATTACGACTGTGAACTACTCTACCAACTGGGTAAAGCAAATGTAGTGGTCGATGCCTTGAGTCGAAAGGAGTATAGTGGGAGGATTCAAGCCAATCTTGCAAGGATCGAGTTGGTGTCAAGTCTTATGGAAAGGATTAAAGGGTCGCAAACCGAAGCATTGAAAGAAGAGAATCTCAAGGACGAGGTGATGACCAAGCAACGGTTACTTTTGACCGAAGATAGCCGAGGGATAAAATGCTTCAATGGGAGAGTTTGGGTGCCAAAGACTAGTTGCTGTCGAGAGCTACTTTTAGAGGACGCGCATAAGTCCAAGTATTCTATCCACCCGGGGAGCACCAAGATGTACCGAGATTTGAAACTGCATTTTTGGTGGCCAATTATGAAGTTGGACCTGGCACATTACGTCGAGCGATGCGTAACTTGTTCACAAGTGAAGGCCGAGAATCAACGACCCTGTGGGAGTCTTCAATCGCTTGAAATACCAGAGTGGAAATGGGACAAGATTACCATGGACTTCGTGACCAAACTACCGAAGACCTTAAGAGGGAACGACACTATTTGGGTTATTATCGACCGTTTGACGAAGAGTGCACATTTTCTGGCGATGCGGGAAACTTTGCCAATGGATAAGTTGGCAAAGTTGTATATTGATGAAATAGTATCCAGACACGGTATACCCTTGTCGATAGTTTCTGATCGCGATAGTCGGTTTACGTCGAGATTTTGGGGAGCTTTACATCAAGATTTGGGCACGCGGGTGAATTTGAGCACGGCGTACCACCCACAAACGGACGGACAAATCAAAAGGACGATTCAAACTCTCGAAGACATGCTTAGGTCATGCGTGATCGACTTCGGCGGTAGTTGGGATACCCATCTACCTTTGGTGGAATTTGCGTACAACAATAGCTATCATTCCAACCTCGGGATGGCGCCATTTGAGGCCTTGTACGGGCGGAAGTGTAGAACCCCCGTGTATTGGCTAGAGGCGGGAGAGAAGCACTTTGTCGGCCCAGAAATTGTGCAAGAGACGGCCGACAAGGTCAAATCAATTCGGGAACGGTTGAAAGCGGCACAAGATCGCCAGAAGAGTTACGCCGACAAAAAGAGAAGACCAGTGGAGTTCCAAGTGGGGGATCGGGTAATGTTAAAAGTGTCTCCTTGTAAAGGCTCGATCCGGTTTAGGAAGCGTGGGAAGCTAAGTCCCCGTTTCCTTGGAACGTTTACTATTCTCGAGCACATCGGACTCCAAGATTACAAATTGTATTTACCGCTGGAGATGGACGGGATTCACCCTACTTTCCACGTGTGTTATTTACAGAAGTGTTTAGCGGAAGAAGAAAGCATTATACCCTTGTCCGAAATTCGAGTGAATGATAACCGTTGTATCGAAGAACCCGAGGCCATTTTGGAAAGGGTAATCAAGAAGCTCCAACACAAATAGGTGGCGATGGTAAAGGTTCAATGGAAACACCACCGTGGCACCAATGTGACTTGGGAGGCGGAAGAAGACATGAGGCGTAGATCCCCTCATTTGTTTGGCTAGTAGGATTTCGGGGACGAAATCATTCCCAAGTTAGGGAGGATTGTAACACCCTAAATTCTGGGAATCTCTGTAGCATTCACCTCATTTTGGAACTTTTCTTATGTTGGGATTTAAGGTTCTTTGAGAGAAAACGAGGAAGAAGAAGAAGAAAGGAAGAAAAAGGGGACATGTATTCTGGTCTGTAGGGCACACGGGTCGTGCCACTTCCTTCACAAATATGGCACGGGTCGTGCTGGACCACAGAAGGGTTGGCACGGGTCGTTCCACTTCTTTCACAAAATTAGCACGGGTCATGCTGGTCGTCAGAAGCAACAGCACGGGTTAAAATGAGATTTTCCCCCAAATTTCATTATTTCTCATCTCTATCTTCCAAGTCTTTCCTCTCAAAACCCTCCCTCTTCATTTACTCCACTTAGGGTTTGGTCCAACCACCATTCCTTCCATTGATTTCTATAGTTAAGAGCATCACCCAAGTTGTCAATTTGGAATCTTCATCTCCATCTCCATCTTCATCTTCATCAAGGGTCAAAACCTAGGGTTTTGGGTTTTCTTCAAAACCCACTTGGTGAGTTCTTACACTATTATAAAACTTTATACATGTCAAATGTGGGTTTTAAATGCCTAAACATCTCCTTTTTCATATACTTGATTTGTGGAATTTTATACCAAGTCTAACTTTTAGAGATTTTGGGATTTATGATGATTCTATGGAATAATGTTTAATGAGACTAGAAAGTGTTGTTGTAGCTTACTTTCACTTGGGAAATGTGTTTCAATGAATGGTTTCAATCATGTACAACTTATGGATTTGGAAATAATAATCTTGTGGTTAATTGCTGATAAGTTTATATTTTGGGATTCATCATGTTTTGGGGAATAAGGCTATTCTAATAGTCATTGATGTTTCAACTAATGAGCTTTTGGTAAACAATGGGGGTTGCCTTTGTAAAAATTACCTCTTATTTCGTCTAATACATATTGTCACATGTTGATGCATTCATTCGACCTTATGAGCATTATGTGGCTTAACTGTTGCATTTGGGAGTCATGACCCCGTAATTTGTTATATTGTTATTCCGGCGTTGGGACGACTAGTTTCCCACGTCGAGGTACTTTTAGGCATCGGATTGGGAGAGTAGGACATACGTGCCCAAGTATTACGATATTGGATGAGGATCTCGACATAAGGGCCCTTCGGGGTTGAACTTGAGTTTCCGTCGGTGTAAGTTTAAAGCCACTGAGCCTGACATCCCTTGCGTGTACTTTATTTGTGTTTTGGCTTTACTGACTCATCAAATAGCTTAAAATGACATGTATAACAGGTCAAAATTCCGATGGGGTTCGTCGAGACTGAGTGGATGGCCTTGAGGTCAAGAGCGGTCTTTTTGGGAGATGTATAGACCGGTATTTTGGGATAGCGGACACACTTTGGGAAGAATAGCAACACCTGATACTAATCTTTCTTATTTAAGTTAGATTATTAGGTTGTTAGTGTATTCTTCATTTGATCAATTGTTAAGGTCATAACTTGTTTCCCGGTTTTATCGGGATGATACTTTGGGATTATTTATAGCAGGTTTAATATACCCAGGTTTATCGTTTTATAATCGTCGTGTTGCCAAATTTTCAAATTTTTATTTCTTTGAAACTTAGGGTGTTACACGATTCACCATTTCCTCTGCGATAACACAAATTTGTTACGTTAGTATTGCAAAGATAAAAACATAAAATTCAAACAGTCATAAATCCAAGGATGATAACCTCCATTTCTCCGACGAATCGAATACCATCCTTGCTGAAAACATCTGAAATAATCCATAAGGCCCACAATAGGCAGTCACCGTGCAAAACGAGACAATGCATTCACCGACTCGGCACTGTTCGATGTCATTATGTTGTAACGCATTCCTAGGAAATGGGCCCTTGACCATTTCTCCGGTCCATACTGGTCCATAAGCGGAGCTCCAAGAGGTAAAGCAGCTCGTAGACCCGTCATGTTCAGTTCAAACTCCTCCACCGTATATGTTTTACACGTCCTCCAAAATAACTTCTTCTTGTATCTGACCCTATTGTCCCTGGTTTTTACGTTCATCATTAGATGGAGACAACAAAGTGCATGATGGGCGCCCGGGTACACTGTATTAATTGCTTGGTGAATTGAAGCAGCCCTGTCGGATACAAAAACCAAACCCTCGGGTTCCCCGATACAACGCTTCAGCATGGTTAAGAACCAAGTCCACACATCCCCACTCTCAGACCTACCAACTCCGAAACTGATGGGCACAATCTGGTTATTTGCGTCCATAGCAACGGCTAAGAACATTGTGCCCAAGTAAGTACCCTTCAAATGAGCAGCATCGATGATAATGACCAAACGCAGGTGTATGGTAAACGACCGAATTTGGATATTTAAGGCATTTTCATATTATAACATTATTCAATATAGCAGTTCAATAAACCATATAGTGACGCGAAAGTTACTAAAATAACAACGTACCGCACAACTGAAGGCAGCGAAACACATCTCAAAATGTCCTTGAGCGTCTGTCCTTATTGAGGTAACGGTACCAGGATTCTGGAGCTCCAGATTATAGAGAAAGAAGGGGAGTCGAGTAAACGATTCTTCAGGGGTACCACGCACCATCGTCAGTGCATAAGCTTTTACGCGTCAGGATTGCCAGTAAGAAATATCTATTTTCAAATCCGATCTTACGTCGTTGACAATGTCGGATCCACGGTATGTCCTGCTGGTATCCTTCACTTTAGGGTAAATAAAATTACCCAATACTCTACTGTTTGCTTGATGGTGGTTGGGATGCAGTTGCGTCCTTGAGCAAGTGTGTACGTCATCCAATATACGAACATGAAACATATTGGTTTTTTCGACATAGGTCGCATAGATACGCCAAGAACATCCGGCTTGCCTACATCTGGCATCGTATCTGATTTTATTTGACCGGTGAACTCCAAACTCAAAACCCTCTTCAAGAAACTTCAAACCGAGAACGAGTGTAATATCGTTTTTGGTCGGGAATACTTGACCCAAACTTACTCTTCCACTACGATTATAATGTGGGGGTTGGTTGGGTGTGATGACTGGGGCCGCTGATGGAAGTGGAGGGGGCATATCAAAGAAATCATCTATCCCACCGTATGATTTGATAGGACTACTTTCTGGTTCATCGTCGTCTTCATCGGTATCAACATCAGATAAACCCAAGTGGTAAACATGAGACTCCTCGTCATGTCTATAAACTTCGCCGTCGTCATCTTCTTCTTGTTCTTCTTCTCCTTCTTCTTGTTGTGTTTCAGGAACAACATCTGGGGTATCATCAGATTCATCCACACCGCCTCCGGTGTTCGAAGTACCACCGAGATCGCTTCCACCGGACATCGATGAATCGACAAACACACAGAGTGTTGGCAGATTATTTTCACCATCAATAAATTGAATGAAAGACGAAACATCGTCAGAGTTGCATAACTCATAAAGGGCACCATCATACTTATACGATATTCTAATCCTACCAAGAGCATGATCGGTAACAAATTTTTTGTAAATACAACTAACCAACATCGGACGCGTAATGTTCGAAGCCACCTTGACGCGGGTTATCGGTTGATGGGTAACATACTCCCACTCGTTATCTGTCTGTTGCCATGAGCCACTGCTTAAGAGATGTAGCTTCACTTTATCCTCTCCGGAACTCATATTTTTAAAAAATACACACAGAAAAGGAAGATACACAAGGAAATCAATTGTATGAAATTGTGGATATAAATTGTGATTTACAACTTCAATGGTTGCTGGTTTTATAGCAATAATTTAGGGAATCAAATTTGTACCACCACAGGGAAATAATTCATCTGCTAAAGTTGATTTGATATCATAACTTTTTGAAAAATACAGTACACATCAACTTGAAAAAGCAGCTTAAAAACGTGAAAAAATAGCAAACCAACCAAAATCTAAGGAGAACCCCTAATTAGGGTTGATTGTTGCTTGACACGTGCCCAGGGGCGCAAATGGGGCCCTAGGACGCAATACATCCCCGTATTTGCGTAAAATAAAATTAGGCTCCAGATGCGTCTTTTGGGACATTTGCGTAAAACGGGGAGAGGGATGGCTAGGAGGCCAATCCATCCTCGTATTTGACCCATTTCGGTCAATTTCCCTTTTTATTTTCACAAGTATTAATCAATCATTCGAATAAATAGCTGGCAAATACACAGAAGAGTTTTGGAACTTAGGTCAATATGCCTTTAAAAAAATTGGGATGGGCCATCTATGATCTACGACCTCCTAAAAGTCAATCAAACAATAGCTAAAAATAATAATACTTGTGACCTCTTGCAGGTCAATCCAACAATAGCTAAAAACAATAATTGTTTGTGGAGTTAAGAGGGCCTCTTAGATTTTCTCTTCTACATTCATTGCATGTGTTAGATTTTTATTTTTCTAACTTTTTTATTTAATATATAATAATCTTTAAGGTTCGTAGAATCTAAGGTAACGTTTGTTTTTTTAGAGATCTGAAGTCTGAAATCTTATTTCAATTCTGATTAATAAGAGGTAGTGCTGAAGTCTGAAATCTAAATCAATAAGACTGTTTGTTTTTGTAACGTCTGTAGACGTCGTGAGAGAAAGAAGAACATATGAAATGAGGTGACGATAATAGATTTTAAGAAGTTAGGTTACCACTTCTTATTTCAGATATATTTAAGAGTTAAGAGGTTTTGAAAAGTGAAAAAAAAAACAGTCTGAATGTAAAATGACCTAAATAATTCAGACTTAAGAGTGTATTTAAGTAAGACATTATTTATGACATTTTTTTTGTGGTAGTGTTGGCATCTACGAGTACCGATGGTTGAAAAGAAAACCCTACTTTTTGAAAGGGAAAAGTCCAAAAAAAACCAATGGACTTTAGTGTTTGGAGTGATTAAGTCCTTGGACAATTTTTTTAGAACAAATAAGTCCTTAGACATTTTAAAACACACTAAATAAATCCTTGGACTTTTGGAAACCTGATAAATACATTCTTATTACTTAAAAATGTAACTTGTAACCTACATAATAGGTAAAACTACAAATTAGAAGAAAAAACAAAAAAGATGTCACCTACTTTATCACCCTATAAATAAGAAAAATAAGAAAATTAACTAAAATAGTCAATCTCATCAACAAAATTAAATTTTTAATCACTTTTCAAAGTCTTCTCTTAAAATAGTCAAAGCATATTATTTTTTGCCTTAATAATTGTTTTTGGCAAAAAAAAAATAGAAAGCATCTTTATAATTTGTTATTTAATTTACTTTATATCTTCTACCTTTTTATTTCATTTTAACTTTTTATTATATTAACACACATAAACGTATATTAACTAAAATATATCAAAAAAAGTACGTTTTTTACAAATTACACCATTATAATTGTCTCGTCAATACGTTTAAAATAAGCCTAATATTGATTTTTTTGGATTTAATTTCATATTATTAAATATCATAAATACGTACTAATTATATTTAATATTTACACTTTCTATCCTTTAAGGTTATTTATTTAATAATATAAGATTAATTTGTAATTATAAATGGTAAATATTAAAAATAATTCGTACGTATTTATGATATTGAATCAATGTTTTAAAAAACTCGCCGCACAGCTGTCATGGCGCGCCATGGTACCAAGACTTGTGTCTCAGGCCACGTTAAGCCCATGGCACGCCATGGCCTAATGCACAATTTCGTAATACAATATTTGATTTTTCTTTACGTTTTTAATGTCTTATTTGCAAGTTTTTTAATATATACCATAATTTAACTTGCTTATTACTATAGACTCATTGAATAACACTACAAAACATATGTTTTTATATATAATGATATATATGAATTAGAAAAATGACGTCATAAGGCACGCCTTGAAAACGCCATGGCTTCGCCGTGGCTTCTAAGGCTTGAGGTTTGGCCTTGCCGCCACGCCACGCCTCACGTCATTTAGAATCTTGTATTGAATAGTACAAGATAAAGTGCAAAAACAATATTGAGTTCATTTTGAATGTATTGACGAAACGACTATAATGGTGTAATTTATAAAAAAAAAACTAATTTTTTTGATATATTTTAGTTAATATCCGATTGTCTATGTTAATAAAATAAAAATGTAAATGAAAAAGTAATTGATATAAAATAAATTAAATAACTAATTATAATTTTATAAAAATGCAAAGTGTAATTTTTTTTCTAAAACTATACGCAGAAAGTGAATCTTTATACATAAAATTTCTACGTGAGGATGTTTGTTATTTTTATTTTTTTGGAAAAAAAACAATCCTTACGCAGGAAAAAAAACATTATGTGCAAACTTTGGCAATTTTAGGAAAAAAAACATTGAAAAATGGTAAAAGAAAAATAAATATGGTTGATGAGATTGACTATTTTAGTTAATTTTCCCATTTTTAATTTGTAGGCGGATAAAGAAGGTGACTTTGTTTTTAATTTGTAGTTTTACCTGCTATATAGGTTGCAAGTTAAATTTTTAAGTAATAAGGATGTATTCAACAGGTTATCAAAAGTCCAAGGATTTAGTTAACAGGTTTTGAAATGTCCAAAGACTTATTTGTTTCAAAAAATTGTCCAAGGACTTAATCACTTTAAACACTTTGGACTTTTCCCTTTTTGAAATTATATTAAGTAGGGTCATTGTTGTCAATTTGATAAATAATGATGATTTATAGGAGCATTTCTAACATATTTTTCAAAAACTTTCTAAAATGAGAATGCAAAGATCAAATTTTAGAATAAAGAGTAAATTACGTTTTTAGTCCCTATGGTCTGTTAAAAATTGTGAATTTCGTCCTTGTGGTTTCAAAATTTCAGTTTTCATCCCTAAGGTCAAAACACTACTTTTAGGTATCAAGACTAAAATAGAAATGAATCGTAAACCATAGGGATGAAAAAAGCAATAAAAATAAACCATAAGGATGAAAAAGGTAATGAATAAACAAATCATAGGGATGAATATCGTAATTTCAAAATCATAAGGACGAAAATAGAAAATTTCAACAAACCATAGGGACTAAAAACATAATTTACTCTAGAATAAAATTATATTCAACTCCAATATTTTTTTCATATTTATAGATTACAAAGGAGGAGTCATTATGTTCATAACATGCGTCAAGGAAGGTAATATTTTAATAAGAGTAAACTTAAACTACTATTTTCATTTCTATGATTTGATGTTTATAACGATTTTTGTTCCTGATCTTTAATAACTTTTTTTTCATCCTTGTGGTTTCTTTTTTGATTTCATTTCCATCCTTCATTAAACGCGGTTAAAATTTTGGGGGTTAACCATGTGCCCACATTTTTGTAAATCACAAAGGTGATGAAAGTAAATTACATATGGGTGCTTATGGTATACAGGTTTTCACAAATTTATCCTTTAAACTTCATTTATTACGTTATATATATTTTTTTTACTTCTTCTTCCTTTATTATATTTTAAGACTATATATATATATATATAGGGGTAGGTTATTATACAACCTTTTATATGGTACAATCCTTCTATCCACCACTCATTTTATTTTCACATTTTTTAATTAAAAAGTGAAAATAAAATGAGTGGTGGATAGATGGGTTGCATGGGGTTGCACCATGTAAAGGGATTGCATTTGAACACCTATAAGTGTTTTTAATTTAGATATTAAACAAATTTGATTAATTAATATAAAATAGTTGATAAATAATAATTTATTTCATATTTAGGCATTGTTTGGCAAAAATAAGCTATAACTTATTTTCTGGGTACATGTTTGGATAGTCATAAGCTAACTTTTTGATATGATACTTGGAGTAGCTTATGAGGAGCTTTTTTGTGATTATTCCAATTATGCCCCTCATTAATATTCATAATTATATATTAACTTTTAATTATAAATAAATAATTAATGTCTTTTTTGATAATTTAAATGCTTATAAGCTAGTTTTGTCAAACGTGACTTTTTCATCAGCTAGCTTATCAGTCACCAGCTAGCTTATCAGTCATAAGCTAGTTTATCAGGTAGTTTGTCAAACATAGCCTTATTCTAATTTTTATCTCTCATATATATATATATATATATATATATAGGGGTTGTTTCATTTGCAACCCTTAAAAATGTTGCAAACCTTGCAACCCACATCTTAACCGTCGGATTCATGATCGGCGGTTACAATAGATATGGGGCCCAATATTTTTAATTAAAAAAACAGAAAAATAAAAATAAAATAACCGTCGATCATGAATCCAACGGTTAAGATGTGGGTTGCAACTTTTTTCAGGGTTGCAAAATATCCTTCCACTATATATATATATATATATATATATATATATATATATATATGGTCCCCTTCATTTGCTAACCACGATATTAGTGCTAACCAATTTTTGACCAATCAAAAGCTTCCTAGAATTTATGTCATTCACTCAATGCTATTAAATCTCAAAGGGTATTATTGGAATTTTACAATTTTCGGCCATTTAAATTTTTTCCATATTTTAAGGAATTTTTTAATTTGGTAGTTATCCAATTTTTAAATATAATATTTTTAAATTTTCGGCCATTTAAATATAATATTTTAAAAAATTTAAAAATTGATAGTTATCCAATTTTTAAATATAATATTATTAAATAATAAAATTTTAAAATTTTTCCATATTTTTAAATGGTAGTATTTTTAAATTCTAAAATCGGTAGTTATCCAATTTTTAAATTATCGGCCATTTAAATTTTCTCCATATTTTAAGAAGGTTTTAATTTGATAGTTATCTTAATATTAAATATAATATTTTTAAATTAAACTTGGTAATTTCCTAATTCAATTCACATTTATCTTGTTTCCATAGTTTAATTTTTTTTTAAATTGGTAGTTATCTTTATTTAGGAATATAATAATTTATTGTTTCTAGCGTATTCAAAATGATATATGCACATCAAGACTTAATAATTTGAACAATGCACACATGCACAGAAAACAAAAACATTTTAATCATTTAAAGTTTGAAACTTAACATATAACCATATGCACATATGCAATCTTAAAAGATGCACAAATGCATATATGCACATATGCAATCTTAAAAGATGCACAAATGCATATATGCACAGGTTGCATATATGAATATACAATTTACATCGAACTGCATATATGCACAGACTGCATATATGCATAGGTTGCGTATGCATATATGCACAGACTGCATATATGCACAGATTCACTATTCTCAATGACCCTATCGGCAACCTCGTGGCTCTGCGAATCCGCGTATCTCGATCTATTCGCTACAAAACAAGCAATCCCCTGAACCTCGAGCTCAGATTTTAGCCATTTACAGAACCGTATCAAGTTCGGGTTTTGGCCGTGATATCCTACGTAAACATAGCAGCTCCTGAGTTTCGCATTCGTAAGCGATACCGACTCTTTCGCAAAAGAAATCTGAGGTACCGGAAACGAAAACGAGATACGCGGTGCTATCGGATTGTTATCGGAAGACGGTATAGGAAGACATTTGACGATTTTCAGCTTCGTATCGTCGGAAAAATCGCATCTTTCCGACGTGGAAGTGTAGGAAGTGCTCGGGATATCGTCGTTGGGGGACCCACAGTAGGATACCGGAGTCGATGGTGAGTAAATGAAGTCGGTGTGGGGGTGGTCGAGGGCGGATTCGGGTCATCTCCGGTGGCTCTCGGAGATATGTAAGGTGACTGTAGGGCGGAGACGAAGGTGGTAGACGGCGACAATATTAGAGACGGAGAGTTATATGGAGATGATGATGAAATTGAAATTAAAACTAAAAAGGATAATTTCAGATAAAAAAGATAACTCCCAAAAATAATTAACTGCATAATTTAAATTTAAGATTCTCCCTGATTTCATGCCGTGATTATCTTCAAAGTTAATTAAAATAAATTTCAATTAAAATATAAAAGAAAATCTATTTTGACCGGAATACCCCTGTGCATACATGCATATTATTTTTATAAACCGTTTTTATATTTTATTTTAATAAAAAATCAATTAATTGTGGACCATTGATCTCATCAATCTACGGTTGAGATTGGTTAGCACGGTTAGCACCAATGTCACGGTTAACAAATGAATGGGCCTCTCTCTCTATATATATATATATATATAGAGAGAGAGAGAGAGAGAGAGAATATTTTTTAAATTGAAAAAATATGAAATATGATCAAAATTCGAATGAAATAAATTACACCAAAACATCGATCATATATTTTATTGTTAATTTGACATCCACATTTATATACTTTTTCATTTATTTTTTGTGTTTTTTTGGTTTTCCAATTATTTAACGTTTCCCCTATATATATATATTATATATATATATATATATATATATATATATATATATATATATAGGGGTAGTTTCATTTAGAAACCACTTTAATTTTGAAAACCATGGAAACAATCGATTTCATTGGTTAAGTTAATGAAATTGTTTCATTAATTTGTAAAATATGATAAATTGTTTTATATAATTCTTTTCTTGATGAAATTGTTTTATATATTTGTGTTTTTTATGTTAAAATAAAAAAGTTTCATGAGAATCAGAAAATGCATGAAACATTTAATCAGAATGAGATAATACATGAAACAATTTCATTTTTACATAAAAAAATAAATATATGAAACAATTTCATCAACAAAAGAATTATGTGACACATTTTCATTAACTTAACCAATGAAATCGACGATTTCTACGATTTGCAAAATTAGAGTGGTTTTCATTTGAATACTCCCCAATATAAAAGAGAGAGAGAGAGAGAGAGAGAGAGAGAGAGAGAGGGGGAAATTATTTTATTAACCATCTCATTCATATTAACTTTGTTAACCCTCTTCAACCAATAGGAAGTAATTTTGAGTCTTGCTTTGGTATATATGTCTAATAAATATACGAGGGCATGATTGGAATTTTTTTATTTTGTTAATTATAACATTCATTTAATTAGGAGTTACAATACTATAATCCCTAATTTTAGTCATATTTTTAATTTTAAAAAATGAGTTAAGATATATGTTTGTAGTTTTCAAAATTTACCAACAAGAATTGACGAAATGGGTGTACAACATGACCAACAATGATTCATGTTTGGTAAAATCGGTGTTGGACACTATGAACATCTATGAACACTAAAGTCATGTGTTCATGAACATGCAAACCATTCAGATTGGATTATGATGCCTAGTATACATGATATATAGTTTACTAAAAACGACCATCGGTTGGTATAAAATAAAACTAATTTATTTTTCTTAAACTCTATTACACTTTTACCAATCTATATATATGAAACAGAATCATACAAGGCTAATGTGGCGTCTCCTAAGCGCTGTAATCATACCTTCCTTTTTTCTCAATTTTTCATTTTATTTGGTAATTTTACATGATTATTAGTGGGTTACGGTAAACTTTCCATCTCCTCCTCAATTTAGGTTTTGCTAAACTATTCGTCTTCTACTCCTCTTTATCTCCAGGGACTCTTGACTTATGTCTTCTTGATTTTCATCTACTTTTTTGTTCTAGGCATCCATGGTTTCATAGAATAAAATTTGATCATAACTGAAGATCATTCTCTCTTTTAAGATGTATTTTAATTTTTAATTTTAAAAAAAAATTAACCACCTTCATCCTAACCATTGATATAGTCAGGTTCAGGGGAAACATTAAATAAACGAAAAACAGAAAAACCACGAAAAACAAATGAAAAAGTATATCAATATGTATGTCAAATTAAAGAGAAAATATATGATCGATTTTTCGGTGTAATTTGTTTCATTTAAATTTTGATCATATTTCATTTTTTTTCAATTAAGAAATATTCTCTCTCCCTCTGTCTCCCTCCCTCTGTCTCTCTCTCTCTCTCTCTCTCTCTATATATATATATATATATATATATATATATATAACTAGAATATTTAATCTATAATAAAAATTAGAATAAATGTGAAATAAATTAGTATTTATCAACTATTTTTTTATTAATTAATTAAATTTGTTTAACATTTAAATAAAAAACATATATAATTATATATATATATATATATATATATATATGTGTGTGTGTAGTATTAAAATACAATAAAGAAAGAAAAAGTAAAAGAAGTAAAATATATATAACATAACAAATGAAATTTATAGAATAAATTTGTAAAAATCTATATAACCCCAATGACCAAATATATAATTTACTTCAATCACTTTTTGACTTTCAAACATGTGGGCACATGGGTTAACCCTTCAATTTTAACTGCCTTTGATATGAGGGATGAAAATGGAATCAAAGGAAAACCATAAGGACGAAAAAAATAGTTTTTAAAGACTAGGGACTAAAATTGTTATAAACATCAAACCATAGGGACGAAAATCGTAGTTTACTCTTTTAATAACATGTGTCAAGGGAGGATGCAATACTGGCAACTAGGGTTATTTCTCAAAGGAGTGTACTCCGGTGGATGTTTGGCCTGATATTGTTGACTCATTGGTATTGGGTGCTTTGTTTTCAATAAGTTCACTTTGATTGGTATAGATCTACATAATCTTTGCTTTCTCTAGGTATGACGAGTTATTTATAGCATAGAGTTTGTGATTATTTTATTGTGGTTCTACGACAATGATCATTTTTTGATTATGGTTATAGCGAGATCATTCTTATTAAATCTCATTCTAGAGTTTTTTGGATTGGTCATCTTACAGTCTCTTTTTCTCATTGATTACTTTGGCTCCCCCATTCACGGTTTGTTCTATTCTATTGAATGTCCGTCTGAAGATGATTACTAACTTTAAATGGAGTCAATTCTCAATAATTACGTGAAATATGAGTTTGAGGTCTTGAGTGAAAAAGGTTTCGAGTTGGGAATAAAGAATACGGTAAAGGCGGTGAAGGGTACGGGTGTGACATAGACTCAGGGTGGATCTAAACAATCTACCATTGGTGAAGGGGAAAAAACTAGTTACAGGATCAAATGATTTGTTTTTAGAAGAGTTGGAGAACGATTTTCTCTTCAAAGGTAAAATCGACAAAAACTACCGATTTTCCCTTTTCAGAGGCCAAGAATTTTTTGACACTAGCATGAGAATCTCTCTTGAGAATCTTTGGGGGTTGGGAGCAGAAGAAGAAGCATTATCAAGATTTAAGGATTTGAGGAGATCATGAATGGGTTTGACAAATTCATTTGAGCCTTGAGCTTCTTCATCAGGAACAGATTCAATTTGCTTTAATCAACATTCCGAATTTTAAGGCTTCAGAGAGTTCGAAAGAGTTCATTGAAAGTGAGTCTTCAGAATCAGGGTCAGAAAACTTATAGAAGGAAGGAAGAGCAGAAGAAGAGGCATTGAAATTGGAAGAGCAATTTATATCCATTTTTCCAAATCCGAGCCTAGTTTTGTCATCGCAATACATTTGGTCCTGGATAATTTTGTCAAGATTCTTTGAGGAACTAGTCCATTTCTTTAGAACTTCCTATTCCTTTTTGAGATGTTTGATGATCTTGGCTTTGTCTTTAGCAAGAATAAAATTGATGGTTTTTAGATCTTCAAGCTCAACTTTTATCTTGTCAAAATTCTTTAGTTCAGAGAGACATTTTTGAAGTTGACAAGAAAGAGACTTCATTTGAGAGTCAACTTTCTTCTTTGCATCTTTGACATTATAGAAGTCAATAGTCAAGGAGTGAAAGGCTTCAATCTTTTTGGAGTCAGGGAAAAGAAGGGAAGTACCTGAGAATGTTTTGTTAAAGAGGTGGAAGAAGAGCATACAGTAAATGCCAGGGTCGTGGAGGGAACTTGTTCTTCAGGATCTTCCATATTTCTTATTTTGGCCACGAGACAAACATTGGAGGTATCCTTTTCACTTTTAGAAGTCGGTTCATCCACCCTGTCATGGGATTCTGCGATTAATCCCTTTCCTTTTCTTAGGATGCTTTTCTTTCTCTCTTTTGTACTTGGCTTTGTACTTGTCAGCATGCGTAAAGAGAGGATGGAGCTTGAGCAAGTTTTCGGGAGGAAGAACGACTAGAAGTGTCGGTTGGTTTTCTTCTACCCGATTTGGCGGAGATTCGACTTGATGTGGAAGAGGTCTTGGATCTCCCAACATGCTTGCTCCTACATTCGGAAGCAGTGTGACCTTTCTTCCCACAGTTGTAGAATTCTTAACTAGATTTGTCAGAGGTAGAGTTCATTGAAAAATAGGAGTGAGGTTTTCGGCCAATACTGGATCGGCCAGAAGGGAATCGAGATTTGCTCTTTGAGTAGCCTGCATAATCCTTCAGATAGCTGATCAATGTGTGATTCCTCACATTCATCATTGGCATCACTGAAGTATGCTTTCGATTAACGATTGGATTCTTCTCGGCTCTCATGGTCTGATTCAAAGGAAGGGTAGGTGATTCTAGGAACGCACATAGACTTTTTGGAAGAGTCTTCGATAAGAGATACAAAAGATATTTTTATCTCTTTGATGACTGGCTTCCTTTGGATTTTTGTCTGCTCATAATTGTGGCAAGACCCATACAGAACATTAGGAGACATATGATCAAGATCCTTGGTTGTATTGATGCAAGTACAGATGTTATCCCAAAATCGGGAAGACAATCCATAAATTTACATAAGACTTCCTCATTGTTATAAACTAGACCCAACGATTTCACGTCGTTAAGAAGACTGTTAAAATGGTTGTAGTAGTCAGAAAATGATTCTCCATTTTCATAAGAAAAGAGCTCATACCTTCTGACAAGAGAACACACAAAGTTGACCACGTCTCCTTAGCAGTAGATAGGTTTACCAAAGAGTGATAGACCTCATCAGGAAGAGAGACACCGATGATGGCTCTGACTTTTATGTCAAGAGCAACAAGATGTTTTTCTTCATCATATTACTGTTTAGGGTCTTTCACCAAGTAGCGATAAGTGGATGCCACTTTTTCTTCATCAGAATATTCATCATAAATCTCGCCATCATTGGTCTTCTAGGTATCATAATGAGCCTAGACTCTAGGAATAATGGGTCCCTCAAGAAGAATAGTAAGATATCTGCTATCAACGCCTTCCATGAAGAGCATAATACGACTTTTCATTATAGAAAAGTTATTGGAATTGAACTTTGGTGGTTTGGCTATAGAGCCATTGTCATATGATCCAACAAAAGGGTTTTCAAGGGAAGAACCATTATCTGCAGAGGAAAGGAAATGACAAACATACTAAGTATTGTATGGGGGGGGAGTTGAATACAATACTCATAATTTTTTTTAATTTTAATTCTTATAGATTTTTCAAATCAAAGATTACACTTAGGCTTTGTTTGGCAAACTAGCTTATAAGCTAGCTTTTCAAAACGCTACTTTGAGTAGCGTTTCAATAAGCTAGCTTATGGTCATCCAAACATGTACACTAGCTGATAAGCTAGCTTTTTTTTTTGCCAAACATAGCCTTAGATAACAAGATTGTAGCAGAAAAGAACAAACTTAATCTATCCTAACAATATTTCACAAAGAAAAACTGAAACAAAACAAAACTTGAAAACACTAAGCTAGAAGCTATGTAAGTTCTGAGAGAGAATAAGAAGTTGCTGATTGTCACACCCTCAAATCTGAAAATAGCAACTAATTTAAAATTTTCTAAATACATCGATAACTGATTCATCTACAACCACAATTTAAGATTTATCTTCAATACACGCATTTCATTCTATGTACACAATCTATAAAAGGGACGGGTGCTACTAAAGCCCAATAACAGTCACTATCTCCAAACTGTGGAAGACTTCACCAACTACTTACCCTCTTGTAAATCTAGTGCTCACTTCCTCGTAGCACTACTAGAACCAAACCCTAACAGGAACCAGATGCACATACCGACAAATAAAAAGGTTAGGCTTAACGCCTAGTGAGCTCAAGAGTTTTCATTAGAGATATATAAAACAATAACTTTAAGAACGTTATTTAAATCGTGATTTCCAAAATGAAATACGTTCGATCTGAAAGCAACCAAAGTGAAATACGTTAAATCTAAAAAAATCTCTTTTTCAACATTCACCCTCTTCGTGATTAAAATCACAAAACAAAACGCTTCTTCGAATATAAGTCCAAAACCCAAAACTCACGTAAAACATAACTTACACTTTAATAATCAAATACTGAAAACGTGGATAACTCTATCATCCAAAATATTCCAAGAAAAAGGGATAAAGTTCAGTATGCAAAACCCAAGAACATGGATAGCAATCCATACCCAAAACATCCCTAAACATATGGATTATAAAACTCCATAACCAAAACAACACCTTTCGGTGACGGGGGAGACCCGATTACATACTATGTGACGGAACACAAAAGTAGGTCACATAACTATGTAGAAAACCAAAACGTATGGATTTTACCCATAAAACATATCGAGTTCAACTCCTCTGAGTCTATTGCTCGAAAACATCAAGTCAACTCCTATGAGTCTATTCTTGAGAGCTCCAAAACAGGGGAATCCAGTTCCAAAACGGGAACTTATGCAGAAGGAAATTACACCTTACTGCCCATGGGATGCTGCCCGACCGTATAGGTCCACACCTTACTTACCATGGTGACCCGATGCCTATTCCGTGCCAAAATGGTGGACTTGTCTAAAACGTGACACAAAGAACACCGTGCCTATGGATCCTTGCACTAACTAAAACATTACATGACTTAAAACGAATGAACTAACGCATTCAAAACATGAAATTCTCAAATAAGATGCATTAAATGAAAATCATGATCAAACACTCTACATTGAGCTATTAAAATCGGACAAATGTCCCCAAGACCCAACAAAATCCTAACCGATTCATAAGCTTAACAAATCCAAAGACCCATCGTTGAAAATCATGAAATGAAATCAAACGTAAACAACCCGAATTTATGTAAACCCATACTCCAAAATATATAATTAACTCCAATCATAGCTTACATTGGGACAACTCATTTTCCAAGGGACTTATACCATTTACTCCTTCAAAACGTCTCATAACACAAAATCAAACACTTATCTAAAACACTCAATAAAATGCATTTATACTCCAACTTTACTTCATGAAATAAATCATCAAAATACCAATGTATATGATTTAGTTGTCAAAATGCTCAAAATCCCAAGCGTGGGTGTTTTACAAAGTTTATAAAACAATACACTTCAATTAATCAAGATTCGCCAAATAACTCAACAGTTAATAATTTCATGTAAAAACATATAAACACTTTAAAATAGACATTTTAGCATGTACACCGTTTCACAAATCAACTTGAACTCACCTTGCAAGATTTAGGTTAAATTTAGATTTTACCCCAACTTGAGCTTCTTTGAAGAAATCCGAATCCATAGGCAAAATCCTTCCAAAACCTAGATCCATAAATTTCCAACCATCAATAATCATATTCAATCCATTTAGAATCGTTCCTCAAACATTTTACATCAAAATCCCCAATTTAGCCAAAACCCTAATTTTGACCTAATTTCTCCAAAATCATCAAATCCGAAATTTTAGAAATCAATCACTAGAAACTCATCAATGAAACATTTATAACTTATAACTAAGATTATAACCTGGGAGGATGAACTTACCATTTAGGTTTTGAGCAAAATCTCCAAACTTAGAAATCTTCAAGAAGTGGTGGTGAATACTTGAATCTAGCTCATGAGGTTGAAATCACAAGAATGGATGATGAGAGAGCACTTGGTTTTTGGGGGAAAAACCCCAAAAATGGATTAGGGTTCATATGAGAGGTTGGGGGTTCGGTTGAGAGAGTTTTTAGAAGAGAGTGGGTTAAGGAATGAATGAGAAAAGTGAGAAAATGGGTTTAATGAGGTCTGGACCCCGACGGCAAGTATGCCCAACGATTGTGACACATGTCACTTTCACCGGGCACTCTCGGTGAGAGTGTACCGCGGACATATTGGCTTACGCGAGAGTGACACGCGATTGTGCCATATGGCACTCTCGCTGTCACTTTCGCCCAAACCCCCCGAAACTCGAGTTTTGACTTTTTCCGATACGCAACGCTCTCGATACTCTAAGGGTCTTTTGATAGTATCTTCCCAATAGAATCCCTCCATTTACAAGTCACAAAAATATTCGGGTGAGCACTGCTTACCAAAATCACGGGTGTTACATTACTTCCAACCTTAGAATGATTTCGTCCTCGAAATCTACTCCTCACCCAAAACATTCCATCACCACCCTTAGAACTTATCGGGATTACTCTGTCCCCAAGGACACAACATAAGATAGACCACAATGATGTCATTCTCCCAAAACGACCACTTCCCTTCCCGAGCGGTTGTCTCTAATTCATTTCATCCTTGAGCTAAAACCCATTAACTTCCTGACGAGACTGCCACACTGAATTCTATGAAGACACTCAAACCACGTATCCACTTGATACGACACACTCATACTAGAGTGAACATCAAACATTATTGGAGCAATTCCTAATGTAACACCCGTAATTTTCGGTAAGTAAATGCCATCCGACGTCTCTGTGACTTGTAAATAGTGGGAATGGTGTTGGGAAAACAGTATGTAAAGTCCCTTGGAGTATCGGGAGTGTTGGCATTGAAAAATTTGGGTTTCGGGGCTCCGGAAAGGTCCCGTTACAATGCCCGGGGACTATGACAGTGTCATTGTCGCACTGTCACAGTCGTAGAGAAGGAACAGAAGCCAGGAGAGCTTGGCGACATTGCCAAGCGACATTGCCCTGGTCATTGTCGCACAAGTGGCCAGGCTGTTGATAAATCGCGAGTAATTGTCATTTAAATCTCTTGAGTAATTGTCATTTAAATGTGGCATGGGACGTCTTGGAAAGAGTAAATGAGATTATAAACTTGTTTGGAAAATGATTTATGTTGGAGTTTATTCATGTAGTTGAAGCATGTGTTTGCATAAATGTGGTCGTTGCATTTTATTACATTTTGTGGATTTTAGCATATAGTCGTTTGGTTGGTTGAGCTAAAGGCTCATATTTCGGCTTTGTCGGGTATTGGGGACTTTTGTCCGGTTTTAATAACTTAAAGTGGAGCTTTGGGTGTGAATTGCATTTATTGCACTTTATTTTGGTGAATACTCGTTTTGAGTGCGTGTGTCATTCATTTGGAGTCATGTATTTTAGACTGTAATGCATTGGATCCATAGGCATGTAAGTCGGTTGTGTTTAATTGTGAGGACTTTTGGGATTCTCACTTCGGGAAATAATGTCGTGTTGGCATTGGTGTCGTCCCGGTTATTTGGCGAAGAAGAACCTTTATAGGTTGTACTTCGGGACTATGGGTCTTGTGTTTGGATGTCCAATTCTTGTGCACGAGGTTAGACATCGAGAGTTATCAGGTAAGGAGTTGAGGCTCTTATCTTGAATGATAGGGAGTAGGCACTAGGGGTCGATTGGGTACCCTGACGATGAAACTTCGCTAGAGAACGAACAGGCAATAAGATCGCTTATCCTTGAGGTGTAGCTCGGAAGAGCAGGCAATAAGGGATACGGAGTTTGGGACTTGAAATAAAGTCCGACTGGAGGTGTAGCTCGACGGAGCAGGCAATACAGTCACGACCGGAGGTGTAGCTTGGTAGAGCATGCAATACAGTCACGATCTGAGGTGTAGTTCAACAACATGGTTATGTGTCTTAACTTTGTGTTCCGCCACGTACAATGGAATCGGGTCTCCCCCGTCACCGGAAGGTGTTATTTGGGTATTAAAGGGTATTATTTTATTATCCATATTTTCGGTTACGTGTTGCATATATGGGTTGTTTACTCAAGATCTAGGGGTTGTGTATTATTCCCCGTCCACGTTTGGGGTGTTTCGCGAAGTAAATTATATTTCGAATTATTAAATTGGGAGTTTTCTTACTATTCACGTTTTTGGTGAGTTTGGGATAAAATGGTTCTACGAAAGAAGGTTCAAGTTGGGTCCCTTGTTTTAAAGGTGTATTTGGAAAATATTGTCGTTTGATATTTAAAGTAAATGTTTTGATTGTCTACGATTTAAATTGCATTCCTTCCATTTAACAAATATATTTATTCCATGTTGTAAACTTTTGAACTCACTAGGCGTTAGCCTAATCTTTTTATTTGTCGACATGTGCATCAGGTTCCGGATGGGGGAAATGGTTCTAACGTTTTTGGTGAAGTGTCAAGTGGTAAGAGTATGTGCAAGAATGAGTGGCTTGATGAAGTCTTCCGCACTAGTGTTGAGAAGAGCATCTTGTATTTGGGTTTAGTAACACCCGACCTTGAGTTCGTTTCTATGTATGATTTTATTTATGCTTTTGATGGAAAATCCTAGAATCGTATCTTAAGTATGGTCTTGTCGCATGAGGTTTGATCCATTCTTTGAGGTATATTTGAAAATTTTAAATTAGTTGCTCTTTCCGAATTGAGGGTGTTACAAGTTGGTATCGGAGCTTAAGTTTGAGAGAATTAGGTATTGATTTCCGGATGCCTAGACTCAAACTAGCATTCTTCTAAATGATTGAAAGTGAAAATTTCACCATTAGGTACCTTAAGGTATGATATTTTGAGGTTGATTGAGTCGCTAGAAACGGGAAACTTGTCGAGGATGGCAAGGATAATCATATACGGTACGTTCATAATGGCACCTGGCCAGTGTTATGATGAACCTACATGTTACATGGGTATACTTGAACTGCCCTAGTATGATGACCGTTGGGGTAGTGAGGAAGTTTCTAAGCGAGTAACCGATAGAAGAATTGATGTTTATAGCATTTCCATGTTGGAGTGATGGGTAAGCACGACGAATGCATTGAGTTGACCATTTTTCAATCGGAATTGTTGTTTGAATTAGAACCATAGGCTTATTGAGTTGACTTTATCTCAAGAAGAAATTGTAAGTTAACCGAATAAGTGTGATTATTGCTTTAAGATGTTGAGCATTCGGACGACGATAATATGGCTATGAGACTGAGGAGCGTGGTTCTAAGACATTATGATGCCGACCAAAAATTCATGCACGAAATTTATTTCTGAAATAAGTTTGCAGCAATTACTTCTCATGTTTTTTTCGAATCATAAAGTGAAATAAATTATGAGATTTTGGAGAAATGTTTAGCACGCACCAAATTTTAATCGTGAGTTTAAACATGCATGAAATTGCTTATTGCACGTAGTTGCAAATATGTATTGAAAATCTCTTCGTCCCCATTTTGTGTCTAACACTATTTCGAACATTGCGATGTGCATATTTTGTTGTTGATTAAGTCTTGGGAAAGTGACTACAGTTTATGACTTTAACATTGGACCTCCTCCACATATGTTAATGTTTTGGACGAAGAGTTATCTCCCACCATTTTGGTGTTTGATTTTCATATAGAATTTTATTCCAAGTGATTTTGTGGATTTAAGGTGGTGATTTTAATGGCGTCCAGTTGTGTTGTTTTTCTCTTGGGTTCTTGTATGAGTGGTTTAGTTGCATATAGTATGCATGTCTGTCTTAGTTGGTGTTTTCTCCATTGTGTTTTTAGCCGATGCCCTAGAACGACGGGAGCATATTGTTGATTTAGCGTTGAACTTGAGAACGACGTAAATTATTTTACCTTTTAACCAAAGTGCATACACATGTCCCAATGCTATTTTTGTGAGATACATGGCGCATGCAAGTCCGGTTGTGGAACGTTATTTCGGGTGAGTTTGTGGAGTTTTATGAATTGTTAATTTTATAACGCTTTGCTATGCGAAAGGGATATATGAAATGCGTAGGCTTTAATTATGTTGCGTGTAAATTTATGAGTTTATTTAGCGTCGAGTCTCATGCAAGTTTTGTTGAAAAATGACACTTTATTTTGCATGGCGGTAAAAAGGGGAACTCCTAACATTTTAACATTTTTAGGCATATTGCTGTCTTGTGCTTTTACGTTGGGAAACGAAAATTTTGACACCATTTGATTTTAACGTTAGTGAGTTTATGAAAATTCAGTTGGATTTTATGACGTCTTATTTGCGACATTTTGAGTCGCGTAGATAAAATTTTGGAACATGAATACTAGCATCATTGTGTGCGTTAACTTATGAAATTTTGTCTAATATTCTATCTCATGCGAGTGTTGCACCAGTATTTTCGCAACCGTAAAAGAAGTCTTGAGAGTTTTATAAATAGATGATATCCCATATGCTATTTAGAATTTGAATTGATCCAAGTTGTTAGTGTCAGTAAACACATGAAAGATTTATGTTGCCTGGTATTGAACTTCTACTCCGAACATGTTTTAGTTGTTGACTTACTATCACAATCTTCTGCGATGCATTAATTGAGTTATCGGTTTACATGTCGTTGTAATTACTATTTTGGACAAGTGCGTTTTATCTGTGCGGCCTAAAGTTTGAACTCTATTTAAAAGTCATTTACGTTTCTATCATTTTGCTAAATTTGGGGAATAAAGTGACGTATATGGGCCTTGTTGGGGATTTTATCCTCCGACGTTTTGTGGTTTAAAGGAAAAGATTTTAAAGTTGAAAATGTGAATTCCTCTTTTGGAGTTGTACAAACGTTTTGTTGCACATGTTATGGTGCGGAAAATTATTTTCATATACATAGTATAAATTGATGCATGCTAGGACCATGGTAGTCTATTTGAAAATTTTGTGCACATCTTTTTTTACTGTCCTTATTAACGCAAGTATTGATCAAACGAATTTTGACAATGGTTTTATATGCATGACATTGGTGACCATTTTGCACACCTATCGAGTGAACGATATTGGATTTTTACCGCATGATTAATTGTTGTAAAACTTGTATATTTGAAAGTTTTATAAATTTCAAATTGGCATACTAGTTGAAAAACCTTGAACTCATTAGGGCTACAGATTTAAAACCCCATTTGGAAAAGAGTTGTAATTAGGGGCTAGAGGAGTCCTTGGGATTTGAAGCGTCGGATGATCCGACTTATGGTTAGTCTTGGATTTTGGGTTTCAGTTTTGGATATGTGCGCGTGAATAATTGTGGTATTAGATTAACACCTTCCCAGTTAACTAAGGGGTGATCTTTCTGTTTCGGTAAACCCAAGTGATAAGGTCTTGTAGGGATTATCTGTGCCTGGTTGAGTCCGATTGGATAAGTTACTTGCTTGGTTGACGTCATGTGATATATTGGCAGTGTACCGTCATAATGGGTTTTCGCGAACAAAGAAAATATTGTGGTCCGTTTGTTAGGAATGTAAGAGTTGGAATCTTAGTACCTTGTTGGGTGTTAATTTTATCGACATTGCGTCTGGAATAAAAAAAATCCTAGGCGGGATATCCATGTATGTTCGGTATTGCCACTTTTGGGTTTTAGGCATCGACTAGTTCTTTTGAAGTCAGCGAATCTTTGGAGTGTTGGGAAGTATTCCCGTTGGGTCATTAAGAGTGTTAACCTCTCGGTGGTGGAATGTAAAGGAAGGTTAGATGTTAAAAATTAAGTGTTGATGTGTATGACTTTCTTGATGTGAAAAAGATCTTTTAAGGGAATGTTTTGGAAATATGAGAATAGATCGGAGTTGGGTGATAGCCTGATCTGAATTAACCAGCTAATCGAAGGGTATAGCAGTACACCCTTGGGAGGACGACCTTACCAATATCAAGATTGGATCATTAAGAATTTTGAGAATTCTTTAGGTTTGATGTCGATCTTTGGTTTTTGGGTTCGAATCATGTAGAACTGAGATGAATTGGCCGGTGAGAAGTTAAGATCATAAACTACCCTTGAGGTAGTACGTGTCACCCAAGGTTGGGAGACAACCGTAGTCTTACAATTAAAAGCTACATTAAGTATTCATTCGAATATAAGTGTGATGTGCCCAAGGGTACGTCTATCGTGAGTATCAACAGAAGGTGATAGCGGGTGTTCTGACAAATGGGTTGGAGACAACCTGATGCGAGCAACGTTAAATGGGAATCTAGATTTCGAGGACGAAATCTCTTTTAAGGTTGGGAGGATTGTAACACCCGTAATTTTCGGTAAGTAAATGCCACCGACGTCTCTGTGACTTGTAAACAGTGGGAATGGTGTTGGGAAAACATTATCTAAAGTTCCTTGGAGTATCGGGAGTGTTGGCATTGAAAAAGTTGGGTTTTGGGGCTCCGAAAAGGTCCCGCTACAATGCCCAACGACTATGACAGTGTCATAGTCGCACTGTCACAATCGCAGAGAAGGAACAGAAGCCAGGGGGTGCTTGGCGACATTGCCAGGAGACATTGCCCTGGGCAATGTCGTTGGTCATTGTCGCACCAGTGGCCAGGCTGTTGATAAGTCGCAATTTTCAACCTTTTTTCTCATTTCCACTTCTCCAAACTTCCCCATTCTCTCCCAAATCATTTTCCCTTCCTTCCCCTCAAACCCTAACTCATTTTGGATCAAATGCTTGAGCTCTTGAAGTGTTTCATCATCAAGTGGTGAAGATTGGAAGCTAGAGTTAAAGGTTCATCATCTTCTTCTTCAACCTCAAGCTCCATGGTATAGTTTTCTAGGTTTTGACCAAAACCTAAGTGGTAAGTTTATCCTCTCTATTTCTAAACCTTAATATAAGTTATAAATGCCTTCTTGATGGTTTCCTAGCTTCTGGTTTCTTAAATTTCGGTTTGTGATGGTTAGGAGAAATTAGGTCAAAATTAGGGTTTTGGTCAAGATTGGGATTTTGATGTATTGTGTTTGGGGATCAATTCTAAATGGTTGAATGTGATTATTTATGGGTGAAATTTGTGTATCTAGGTTTATGGAGGTTTTGACCTTGAAGATGCAAGTTTCCTCAAAGGAGCTCAAAGTGGGGTAAAATCTAGATTTAGCCTAAATCTAGTGAGGTGAGTTCAAGTTGATTTGTGAAAACGGTGTGCATGCCAAAATGTTTATTTTAAAGTGTTTTTGTTTACATTAAAATGTTAACTACTGATAAGTTTGGTTATTTGGAACTGTTTAACTTTGTAAACTTATAAAACACCCATCTTGGGGATTTTTGAGTAGGTTGTTAAATGCATCGAAATGAAAATGATTTGATGATTTATTTATCTAAATGGAAAGTATTGGGTAAGAATGCATTTTTATGATTATTGGTATCACGTGCAATTTGTATCGGGAAATGTTTTAAAAATACCACTGTGTGAGTCATGGGCGCTTGGTCATTCCCAACCTTGCAAACGTTTCTAAACTTATGAACCTTTAGTTTTGGGAAAAGATGTAACTCAAGTATTTTATTGAGTAAACCGGTGATATTGGTATTTAAATGATTTATCGTATGGGTATAAATCTCTTGAGTAATTGTCATTTAAATGTGGCATGGGACGTCTTGAAAAGAGTAAATAAGATTATAAACTTGTTTGGAAAATGATTTATGTTGGAGTTTATTCATGTAGTTGAAGCATGTGTTTGCATAAATGTGGTCATTGCATTTTATTACATTTTGTGGATTTTAGCATATAGTCATTTGGTTGGTTGAGTTGAAGGCTCAGTTTTCGGCTTTGTCGAGTATTGGGGACTCTTGTCCGATTTTAATAACTTAAAAAGTGGAGCTTTGGGTGTGAGTTGCATTTATTGCACTTTATTTTGGAGAATACTCGTTTTGAGTGTGTGTGTGTGTCATTCATTTGGAGTCATGTATTTTAGACTGTAATGCATTGGATACACAGGCATGTAAGTCGGTCGTGTTTAATGGTGAGGACTTTTGGGATTCTCACTTCGGGAAATAATGTCGTGTTGGCATTGGTGTCGTCCCGGTTATTTGGCGAAGAGGAACCTTTATAGGTTGTACTTCGGGACCATGGGTCTTGTGTTTGGATGTCTAATTCTTGTACACTAGGTTAGACATCGAGAGTTATCAGGTAAGGAGCTGAGGCTCCTATCTTGAATGCTAGGGAGTAGGCACTAGGGGTCGAGTGGGTACCCTGAGGATGAAACTCCGCTAGAGACCGAACAGGCAATAAGATCTCGTATTCTTGAGGTGTAGCTCGGCAGAGCAGGCAATAAGGGATACGGAGTTTGGGACTTGAAATAAAGTCCGACTGGAGGTGTAGCTCGACGGAGCAGGCAATACAGTCACAACTGGAGGTGTAGCTCGGTAGAGCAGGCAATACAGTCACGATTTGAGGTGTAGTTCGACAACATGGTTATGTGGCTTAACTTTGTGTTCTGCCACGTACAATGGAATCGGGTCTCCCCCGTCACCGGAAGGTGTTATTTGGGTATTATTTTATTATCCATATTTTCGGTGACGTGTTGCATATATGGTTTGTTTACTCAAGATCTAGGGGTTGTGTATTATGCCCCGTCCACGTTTGGGGTGTTTCACGAAGTAAATTATATTTCGAATTATTAAATTGGGAGTTTGCTTACTATTCACGTTTTGGGTGAGTTTGGGATAAAATGGTTCTACGAAAGAAGGTTCAAGTTGGGTCCCTTGTTTTAAAGGTGTATTTGGAAAATGTTGTCGTTTGATATTTAAAGTAAATCTTTTGATTGTTTACGATTTAAATTGCATTCCTTCCCTTTAATAAATATATTTATTTTATGTTGTAAACTCTTGAACTCACTAGGCGTTAGCCTAACCTTTTTATTTGTCGGCATGTGCATCAGGTTCCGGATGGGGGAAATGGTTCTAGCGTTTTTGGTGAAGTGTCGAGTGCTAAGAGTATGTGCAAGAATGAGTGGCTTGATGAAGTCTTCCGCACTAGTGTTGAGAAGAGCATCTTGTATTTGGGTTTAGTAACACCTGACCTTGAGTTAGTTTCTATGTATGATTTTATTTATGCTTTTGATGGAAAATCCTAGAATCGTATCTTAAGTATGGTCTTGTCGCACGAGGTTTGATCCATTCTTTGAGGTATATTTGAAAATTTTAAATTAGTTGCTCTTTCCGAATTGAGGGTGTTACACCTAACCATGCGATCTCGGTCGCCTCCCAACCTTAGGCGACACGTACTACCTCGAGGGTAGTTTGTGACTTCAACTTCACACTGACTTGATCAATCCAGCTCAACCTGATTCTGAATCCACATTTCAATGGTCAACACCAACACAAGGAATTCCCAAAATTTCCTAACAAATCACCCCTGGTTTTGGTAAGGCCCTCCTTCCAAGGACGTACCAATACGCTTTTCGGTGGGTTGGTCAATCCAGACTAGGCTATCGCACAACTCCGACCTATTCTCAAAACTCAACATTCCATCAATAAGGTCCTTACCACAACAAGAAAATCATACACATCAATACTTAATCACCAGTATCTAATCTCCTTTAAAATCCACCACCGTGAGGTTAACATTTCACATGATCCCATGGGGTACATTCAAACGTTCCAAAGATCATTTGACTCAAAAGAACAAGTCGGCTTGCACTGAGCAGATCCCCAAAAGATTAAAGTTGACGCCTATTATGGAATTAAAACCCCTATCCATACAATACAGCTTTACGAACAAATCATAACATCACCATTAATCAAAAATACCCATTAAGATTGAACACCACCGACACATAACATGATGTCGCACAGTTACCCACTAATTCAAATCCAACCACACGTAAACAACTGCACAAAGTTTTAAGCCGAAAATTTACTAGAAGGGAAAGATTATCACCTACATAACTGGGGAAAGTATAATTCTAATACCTCAATTATTCAAGCGAACCTCGATTCATAAACCGAAACCCAACTTCAAAACTGACGACAAGTCGGATCGTCCAATGCTTCAATTCCCAAGGACTCCTCTAGTCCCTAATTACAACTCTTTTCATGATAGGGTTTTAAATCTATAGCCCTAATGAGTTCAAGGTTTTCAACTAATATGCCGATTTGAAATTTTATAAAATTCCCAAATGCAAGAGCTTTATAACGATTAATCGCACGTATAAAAATCTACTACCGTTTACTCGGTAGGTATGCAAAGTGATCACCAATGCCACACATATAAAACCATTTCAAAATTCGTCTGATCAACACTCACGTTAATAATGACGATAACAAAAGATGTGCAACAAAATTTTCAAATGGACTACTATGGTCCTAGCATGCATCAATTTATACTTTGTACGTGAAAATGATTTTCTGCACTAAAACATATACAACAAATGTTTGTACAACTCCAAAAAGGAACTTCACAATTTCAACTTCAAAATTCTTTCCTTTAAACCACAAAACGTCAAGGAGTAAAATTTCCAGCAAGATCCACATATATCAGTTCATTTCCCAAACTTAGTAAAACGATAGGTGCATGCGATTTGGTTAAACTTAAAACACCTTAAATCGATTTCAACTCTTAAACCGGATAGTAAATGCTCTTACTCCCCAAAATAGTGGCCACCATGACATGCATACTGGTAAACCAATGTAATGCATTGCGTAAAACTATAACAGTAAAATCGACCACTGAAGGAAGTGTAAAGCAATATTCCAACTCGAGCTATTAAAGATCTTTCACATACTTACTCACACAAAAGTGTAAATCAATTCAAATGTTAAATAGCATACAACGAAATAATCTTGTGTAAAACCCAAAAGAGAAATCATACGACATTGACGCTTCCAAAATAACGTATGGGGTAATATAAACTAACAAAACTCTCGAGATGTCTCTTACGGTTGCAAAAATATCGGTGGAAGCCTCGCATGGGGCAAAAATATTAAACAAAACTCATAAGTTAACGCACACAATAATGCAAGTATACACGTTCTAACATTTTATCTACGCGACCCAAAATGTCGTAAAATAAAACGCCATGAAACCCAACTGAACTTCCATAAAACTCATTGACGCTAAAATCAAGTGGTGTCAAAATTTTCGTTCCCCAGCAAAAAAGCATAAGACGACAATATGTCTCAAATGTTAAAATTCTAAGAGTTTCCCCTTTTACCGCAATGTAAAATAAAGTGACATTTCTCAACAAAACTTGCATGGGATACGACGTCTAATAACATGCAAATTTACACGCAACAATATTAAAACTCACGCATTTCAAAGTACACTCGTGCATAGCAAAGCGTCATAAAATATTTCATAAATCCCAGCAAAACTCACACGGAATAAAATTTCCAATAAAACTCGAATACCGAAGCATGGGAATAGTTTCTCCTCTAAAACCTTAACATATGTGGAGGAGATCCAATGTCAAGGCCAAAAATTTCACAGCTACTTGCCCAATACCCCAAATAACATTAAAACACGGATGTCACAATATCCGAATATATCATTCGACAAAAAAAAACAGGGATAAAGAAAATCTCAACAAAGTCTGCAATCGTATGCAATAAAACAATTTTATGCATGTTTAAACTCATGGTTTAAAATCTTGTGTGTGCTAAACCTTTTTCCCAAAATTCCGTAATTCTACTCACATTATGATTTGAGAACAATAAGAAACAATTGATGCAAACTTATTTTAGAAACAAATTTTGTGCATGAATTTGGTCCGCACTCAGCATCCAAAAATCACGTTCCTCAATTTCCTGTCATACTATTGTCATCCGGATGATCAAAAATCTTAAGGCAATCTTCGAAGGTTTCATCGCTTCGCCTTATAATTTCTCCTCGAATAATGTCGATCTCAGAAGTCTACGGTTCTAATCCAACCAATCATTCCGACCTGAAACGGTCCATTTATTGTAATCACCATGCTTATTGTCACTCCAAGTGACAAATGATAAAACCATCAACTCCTTCTAACAGTTACTCATTTAGAAACTTCTTCACTACCCCAACGGTCATCATACCAAGACAGTTCAAGCATACACATGTAACAGGTAGGTTCACCATAACACTAGCCAGGTACAATTATGAACGTATTGTACATGGTCATCCTTGCTATTCTCGATGTGATTCTCATTCCTAGGAGCTCCATCGACCTCAAAACAAAGTGCCTATTGGTGTAATTTCTCTCTCATTTACTTAAAAGAACGCTAGTTTGAGTTTAGGCAGACAAAATCAATACCTAATTTTCTCAAACTTAAGCTCTGATACCAACTTGTCATACCCTCAAATCTGAAAATAGAAACTAATTTAAAATTTTCTAAATACATCGATAACTGGTTCATCTACAACCACAATTTAAGGTTTAACTTCAATACACACATTTCATTCTATGTACACACTCTATAAAAGGGACGGGTGCTACTAAAGCCCAATAACAGTCATTATCTCCAAACTGCGGAAGACTTCACCAACTACTTACCCTCTTGTAAATCTAGTGCTCACCTCCTCGTAGCACTGCTAGAACCAAACCCCAACAGGAACCTGATGCATATGCCGACAAATAAAAAGGTTAGGCTTAACGCCTAGTGAGCTCAAGAGTTTTCATTAGAGATATATAAAACAATAACTTTAAGAACGTTATTTAAATCGTGATTTCCAAAATGAAATACGTTCGATCTGAAAGCAACCAAAGTGAAATACGTTAAATATGAAAACAATCTCTTTTTCAACATTCACCCTCTTCGTGATTAAAATCACAAAACAAAACGCTTCTTCGAATATAAGTCCAAAACCCAAAACTCACGTAAAATATAACATGCACTTTAATAATCAAATACTGAAAACGTAGATAACTCTATCATCCAAAATATTCCAAAAAAAAGGGATAAAGTTCAGTATGCAAAACCCAAGAACATGGATAGCAATCCATACCCAAAACGTCCCCAAACATATGGATTATAAAACTCCATAACCAAAACAACACCTTTCGGTGACGGGGGAGACCCGATTACATACTATGTGACGGAACACAAAAGTAGGTCACATAACTATGTAGAAAACCAAAACGTATGGATTATACCCATAAAACATATCGAGATCAACTCCTCTGAGTCTATTCTTGAGAGTTCCAAAACAGGGGAACCCAGTTCCAAAACGGGAACTTATGCACAAAGGAATTACACCTTACTGCCCATGGGACGCTGCTCGACCGTATATGTCCATACCTTACTTATCATGGTGACCCGATGCCTATTCCGTGCTAAAGTGGTGGACTTGTCCAAAATGGGACACAAAGAACACCGTGCCTATGGATCCATTGCACTAACTAAAACATTACATGACTTAAAACGAATGAACTAACGCATTCAAAACATGAAATTCTCAAATAAGATGCATTAAATGCAAATCATGACCAAACGCTCTACATTGAGCTATTAAAATCAGACAAATGTCCCCAAGACCCAACAAAATCGAAACCCAGTCATAAGCTCAACAAATCCAAAGATCCATCATTGAAAATCATGAAATGAAATCAAACGTAAACAACCCGAATTTATGTAAACCCATACTCCAAAATATATAACTCCAATCATAGTTTAGATTGGGACAACTCATTTTCCAAGTGACTTATACCATTTACTTCTTCAAAACGTCCCATAACCCAAAATCAAACACTTATCTAAAACACTCAATAAAATGCATTTATACTCCAACTTTACTTCATGAAATAAATCATCAAAATACCGATGTATATGATTTAGTTGTCAAAATGCTCAAAATCCCAAACGTGGGTGTTTTACAAAGTTTATAAAACAAAACACTTCAATTAATCAAGATTCGCCAAATAACTCAACAGTTAATAATTTCATGTAAAACATATAAACACTTTAAAATAGACATTTTAGCATGTACACCGTTTTCACAAATCAACTTGAACTCACCTTTCTAGATTTAGGTTAAATCTAGATTTTACCCCAACTTGAGCTTCCTTGAAGAAAATTCCGAATCCATAGGCAAAATCCTTCCAAAACCTTGATCCGCAAATTTTCAACTATCAATAATCATATTCAATCCATTTAGAATTGTTCCTCAAACATTTTACATCAAAATCCCTAATTTAGCCAAAAAACTAATTTTGACCCAATTTCTCCAAAATCATCTAATCCGAAATTTTAGAAATCAATCACTAGAAACTCATCAATAAAACATTTATAACTTATAACCAAGATTATAACCTAGGAGGATGAACTTACCACTTAGGTTTTGAGCAAAATCTCCAAACTTAGAAATCTTCAAGAAGTGGTGGTGAACACTTGAATCTAGCTCATGAGGTTGAAATCACAATAATGGATGGTGAGAGAGCACTTGGTTTTAGTGGAAAACCCCCAAAAATGGATTAGGATTCATATGAGAGGGTGGGGGTTCGGTTGAGAGAGTTTTTAGAAAATAGTGGGTTAAGGAATGAATGAGAAAAGTGAGAAAATTGGTTTAATGAGGTCTAGACCCCGACGACGAGTATGCCCAACGATTGTGACACATGTCAGTTTCGCCGGGAACTCTCACTGAGAGTGTACCACAGGCATATTGGCTTACGCAAGAGTGACACGCGATTGTGCCATAGGGCACTCTCCTTGTCACTTTCGCCCAGACGACCCGAAACTCAAATTTTGACTTTTTTCGATACGCAACGCTCTCAATACTCTAAGGGACTTTTGATAGTATCTTCCCAATAGAATCCCGCCATTTACAAGTCCCAAAAACATCCGGGTGAGCATTGCTTACCAAAATCACGGGTGTTACACTGATTCTGCTTGATCACTTAGTAAATTTATCAAAGCGTAACCATGCATGGGAGAAGTCTTCTGCCTTAAATACTCCTATGTGCATTAAATGCATGGACACATGTCACTTTGGGATCGAAGTCGAGAGTTGTACTTGAAAAGGACAAAATGTATTTTTTTGTCTTATTATTGGACAAAGATGTGCTGCAGACCTTGTTGTAGACCATATCTGAAAAAGATGTAAAGAACAAATATCATTTCTTCAGGTTTATCAGAGAATATCTCCATCCGGTACAAAATAAGGAGTATTTTGTCAAAGAGTTTCTTAGCAAGAGACAAGGAACAGTTTCCCCGATGAGCTAGGGAAATGTCCGGTTTGTCACAAATCGACAAGTGATAACTTAGTTGAAAATCGAGAAGTTCATCTTCTGATCTGCATCGGTAGATTCACTTCTTGTTGAGATAGGCTAGTCTTTGATTTTTTTCGAAAATATTAAGTATGACTAAGTTATTACAAAAAACTATTTTATCGTTAAGGAAAAGATGATTCTATAGAGGCTAAGAGAAGATCGGGAGGTCATCTTTAAATTATCGGCAACCCAACAATCAACAAAAAAAATGTAGAAAGTTATTCTCTCCGTATCAAAATAAATGTCTTATGTCTACATTACTATTTTATTTTGTCAGAAGATGTGTGTTTATTTTCGAAAGTAACTATTTGATTTCTCATTCTATTCTTAAATATAAGATCGAAAAAATTTCTCTCTCTATAATTGAGGTAAATTGTTTTTTTGTTAATTAAAAAAATATAATAATTACACATTATTAAAACTGTATTGCCTTTTTCATTATGGACATTTATTTTGGAACATAAGGAATATTAAGTGTATCTCCAACACCTATGTTAAAATGGAGAAAATAGGGACTTTAGCAATATTTTGCTACAACCATGTCATCTTATATGCTAAAATAGAGAAACGATGAGATAGATTGTACAAAATCTCTGGATTTAAAAAAAGATGTAAAGAACAAATATCATTTCTTCAGGTTTATCAGAGAATATCTCCATCCGGTACAAAATAAGGAGTATTTTGTCAAAGAGTTTCTTAGCAAGAGACAAGGAACAGTTTCCCCGATGAGCTAGGGAAATGTCCGGTTTGTCACAAATCGACAAGTGATAACTTAGTTGAAAATCGAGAAGTTCATCTTCTGATCTGCATCGGTAGATTCACTTCTTGTTGAGATAGGCTAGTCTTTGATTTTTTTCGAAAATATTAAGTATGACTAAGTTATTACAAAAAACTATTTTATCGTTAAGGAAAAGATGATTCTATAGAGGCTAAGAGAAGATCGGGAGGTCATCTTTAAATTATCGGCAACCCAACAATCAACAAAAAAAATGTAGAAAGTTATTCTCTCCGTATCAAAATAAATGTCTTATGTCTACATTACTATTTTATTTTGTCAGAAGATGTGTGTTTATTTTCGAAAGTAACTATTTGATTTCTCATTCTATTCTTAAATATAAGATCGAAAAAATTTCTCTCTCTATAATTGAGGTAAATTGTTTTTTTGTTAATTAAAAAAATATAATAATTACACATTATTAAAACTGTATTGCCTTTTTCATTATGGACATTTATTTTGGAACATAAGGAATATTAAGTGTATCTCCAACACCTATGTTAAAATGGAGAAAATAGGGACTTTAGCAATATTTTGCTACAACCATGTCATCTTATATGCTAAAATAGAGAAACGATGAGATAGATTGTACAAAATCTCTGGGTTTAAAAAAAATTCTCTAAATAGAGAGAAAAATTATTATTTTAATACTTTACGGTCACCAATAAGATGTATTCCAAAATAAATGTTTATAAGAGAGAAACAATATTTTATTAAATGTATTGAATATTCTAATAATATAGTTAATATTATTATTACTAAAATGGAGTAACTCTTTAAATGTATTTTTTTGCTAAGATTTTGACTTTTAATACTCAATTTAAAAGAAAAAACACATAACATTACAATCGGAGATGCTCTACAACAACAAACCACTTAAAAGAATTATTTGATAAAGATTATCTTCCTCCAAACATGCTACGACATTTCTATAACCTAACTCCCCATATAATTAAAGTATCTAAATTAAAGTTTATTATTTTAAAGTATCTCCAACAACTATGTAAAAAATAAGAATTTTGATGGTTTTGAGATTTTTTTATTTTTTACTTCAATAACTATACAAAAATAAGAATTTTGGTATTTTAAGATATTTTTTTGCTCCACAATTATGCTATAATGTATGTTAAAATAGAAAGAAAAAAAATTAAGAAGGTGAAAATCTCCAAATTTAGATAAACTAGAAACGTACTCGCGCAATGCAGCGAAATACATCACGATTTTAATGTTTCATTTTATTTTTTTTGTCGATTTACGGTACGATTTTGGATGGTTTTGAGAAAGTGATAATGTTTTTTTTATAAATTTGTTTAATTTAGGTTTAATAATATAATGTTTATTATATAAAAAATTAAGTATTTTGTTAGAATTCAATGATTATCTTATATATTTTAATGACATCTAGAAAAAATAATCAATTACATATTTAATAATATAATTAAAACAAAATTATAGTAATATAATATATTAATTAATAGTGATACATGAAAATGTATGCGTAAAACGAAGGCCCTGCACATACCAAATTGGTGGGTGTTAGAAGTCTGCAGTAGTAATATGTATCTTGTATTTTGATACATGTAAATTAAAAGATTTTTAAAAACTTGCATAAAATGATGGTACCTTGTGTCTAATAATTTGTATTTAAGAGTTTTTTTATCCGTGCTTTATAATATAGTATAGATTTCAAAAACTCAATATTTAAGAACAAGAAATAATTTTATAATCTTTCCTACCAATAAGAGGTTTAGAAAACAGAAATAATATTTTATTAAATTTTTTATTAATATAATTGATGTTAGAATCTCTAAAATATAATAGCCATTAAAATTAGATTTTTTAGAGGTTTTGATTTTTAATACTTTATTTTAGAAATATATATATATATATATATATATATATATGTATAGGATTATGTTCATTTGAGAAATACTAAAAATATGATAAATAAAGAAATTATCCTACCTTTTTATCTGGTCAACATTTGCGGCTTTGACCGTGAAGCACTGGATAATTTCTTGTGTGGTCTGTAGAAGATAGAGGGTAGTTTCGTAAAATATGCGGGATAAATTCATATATGAATCTGTATGATTTACATATGAATTATATGTTCATATATGAACCAATGTAATTCACATATGAACTGTTTTAACTGATTCATATATGAACCTTTGTGATTCATATATGAACTATACGTTCATATATGAATTAGTTCATATGTAAATTACAAATTTTCATATATGAATCTGTTAACTAGTTCATCTGATTCACATATGAACCTACAGTTAATTAGTTCATATGTGAATCAGATAATTGGTTCATATATGAATCACAAAGGTTCATATATGAATAAGTTAAAAGAGTTCATATGTGAATTACACTAGTTCACATATGAATATATAGTTCATATGTGAATCATACATGTTCATATATGAACTCGTCTCGTGTAATTGTAAAAATTACGAAACTGTCCTTTTATTTTTGGAATAGCCGCAAGTTTTGACCAGTCAAAACCGTAATTGTTGACCAGTCAAAGCCGATCTTGACCGAATGAAATGACAGGATTACTTCTCTATCTATCATATATTTAGTATTTCTTAAATGAACCTCTCCATATATATATATATATATATATATATATATATATATAGGGGAGCGATCATTTGGAAACCACCCTTATATAGCAAACTCTGCAAACCCATTTAGACCAATCATATAATTTCTTTTAATTTACTTTTTTATAATTACAGGGGCATATTAGTAAATTGATTAGGAATAGTATATATATATATATATAATTATATATATATATATATATATATATGGAAGTTATGCTTTCAAGTTATTTTAGGATATATTAATTAGATTATCCAATTATTTATGGTAAAACAATATTTTTTCCTAAACAAATATCCAATTATAATGATGAGGAGGCCCTAGTATTTATTTATTTTATTTTTTAATAAATTGACGTATCTCATTGTTATTTGTATCCAAACCTTGTTCATCATCGAAGTAATGATGATACGACTTTTGATGGAAGTTCGCGAAATATATGTTCGAGATGTTTTCGACAACAATGAAATGTTTTCGACTTGTTGATGTTAATTAATCGACCGATTTCATTGCTATTTGCATCCAAACTATGATGAAACACGTTTCAATATGGTTTCACAGAATGAAACATTTGTTCTTGATGAAATCTGTTTCACCTATTTCATTTGGGACATATTAATGAAACGTGAAATTATAACAATGAAATCACAAGTTTTTTGTAAATGAAACCACCTCTCTCTCTCTATATATATATATTACAAAGTTGTTGTTAGATATGCTCTTTTATGTATTGCGTTTAAAAAACTTGTGATGGTTTGGACCCACCTATCCATCCGGTTGCATTTCCCTTTGACATTATTGTTATTAGATTTTACGAAAGGACCGAACGAATATATTAGATGCAGAAGTCGGACAATAATGAACTCACATGTAGGCCATATATTCAGGGTCGTGTCGAAACGGATGAATGAATGTACCAACATGGAACACGACCCTTAGAATTTTTTAGGTGTAATTATATATGTTTTATTTGGCAAGGTTCAAATAACAACATTTCTATTTTATGTGAATGCGAAAATATCCATAGACCTTCAAATTATTTATCCATAATAAATATTAGAATAAAATAAAATAAATCATTAAGGGTATTAATTTAATTATGTATTTTTTAAAATTTATAGTTATGTTAATGGTTTATCTTTATCCTTAAATGTTGCTGGTATCTTAATTGTTAGTAATAATTTTTTGTTGTGGATGATGATGTGATAATAATGATGTAAGATAATGTTTTGATAAAGGGGAGTGCTATTTACACCAAAATTATGTCAAAATCAGGTCAATTCATACGTTGGAAATGTAATTAATTAATTGGGAATGTAAAAAGCAGATGTTGATGTTGATGTGTGTAAAGAGAAAATTAATTATGATAGTCCACTTACTAAAATTATGGGTGCAATTAGCCTCCCCATTTGATAAATCAAATAATTCTTATGATGTGATTTTTGTTGTGATGATAATGTTATTTTGTTGTGATTGATGATGTGATAAAGCTCCAATAAATCGAAACCAGTGATAATCACGTCCATGATCATTGCTTATATTTGTTCATTAGATGATTTGTAGTTTTTTTTTCTCATCTCACCCCTGCATGTTTTGATATTTGTAAAAAGGGTAAATATTTATTTAATATGTTACCTCTTACTCAATTTTTTTAAAACTATGCCTTAAAGCAGAATAATAGGCTTACAAATGTTCTCGTATTTATGTAAATAATAGGTGTTTGCATTTGAACTCTTCTCTGCTTTAGCCCTAACTAATTATATATATTTAGAATAATTATCTATCTATATTATAATATAAAAAACTCTTAAAAACAATTTCTAAAACATAATGTATCGTTATTTAATATTAATTACTTAAAATCTCTTAAAAACAATCATTAAATTCTATATATAACATTTAATGTTATTTATTAGCTTTCAATCGTTATCTCAAACCACTTTAACTCCCCTAAAATCACTCCTCATTTTAATCCCCTAAAATCACCCCGTGCATAATTAAATAAAAGATAAAAATCAAATTTTAAATATAAAAAAATCTAAAATATAATTAAGAAAATCAAATAGAATATTTAATGTTTATTTAAAAAAATATTATATTATTAAATATAAAATAAATTACATTATTATTAAACTTCTATACTATATTATAAAGCACATATAAAAAATTATTAAAAACAATTGTTAAGGTTAATGTACCCTTATTTAATTCTAATTACTAAAAATCTCTTAAAAACAACCATTAAAACTTTATGTACTATATTTAATGTTATTTATTAACTTTCAATTCTTATCTCTAACCACTTTAACTCACATAAAATCACTCCCCTAAAATCACTCCCTGCAAAATGAAATACATGATAAAAATCAAATTTTAAATATAAAAAATATAAAATATAATTAAGAAAAAATATAACAGAATATTTAATGTTTATTTAAAAAAACATTATATGAATTAAGTATTGTTTATTGATACACACTATATAATATTCAAGATTACAAGTAATGATTTATGATTACAAATTTATAAAGTTATATATTTGAATTCATAACTAACTAATAAACATAATAAAAACAAGATAAAAATCTCAATTTAAATATAAATAATTTAAAATATATAAGATAATCATTGAATTCTAACAAAATACTTAATTTTTTTTATATAAAAACATTATATTATTAAGCCTAAAATAAACAAATTTATAAAAAAAATTATTATCACTTTCTCAAAATAATCAAAATTGTACCGTAAATCGACAAAAAATAAAAGGAAATATTAAAATCATGATGTATCTCGCTGCATTGCGCGAATACGATTCTAGTTTACTTAAGTAGATTTTGTATATTACTTTGTTATTTTAAAATATTTTTGTTGTGTAACTCGTAAGACTTTTAATATGATGCTTCCTACGTACCAAAACAAATGGCCAAAAAGATACATAATTTTAAAATTGTGTATTTATCATACTATTTAATTAAGTAACAAGAATTTTAATGAATAGAAAGAGAAATAATTTTTTTTTCATCTCATAATTAAGGTTTAATTTAGAAAGTATGTATTTATTTTTAATTATAGACATTTATTTTAAAATAAAATAAAATAAAAATATGAACACTTATTTTTAGACAAAGGATATATATGATACAAAAAATTTATACTTTATTTTATTCAATATTGGTTAAGTCGATTTATATTACTGGTACAAATATAACAAAAACTAAAAAAAGATTGGAGCGAGCAGTACATATTTATACCACCTTTGTAAAACAATACTCCCTCCGTCCCAAAATAAGTGTCTACATTACTATTTTTGTTTGTCCCAAAATAAGTGTCCACTTTCAAAATTAAATATACACTTTCCCATTCTACCCTTGATTATGTGATGGAGAAAATTTCTCTCTCTATAATTAAGGGTAAAATTGTACTTAGGTTAATTAAAAAGTGTAATAATTACACACTCCTAAAACTGTGTGTCTTTTTCATTGTGGACATTTATTTTGGGTCGGAAGGAGTATTAAATTTCTTTTAGCATTGGCCATTCCAGTAATTCACCTCCGACTCCAAACATTTACAATAAAATTTTAACATGGGCCACTCCACTAAATCTACCGTTCAAATCCGTAGGACATAGGCCCATTAGCCCACACAACTCTAAGGTGCCGTTTGTTTTTTAAGAGGTCTAAAGTCTGAAGTCTTATTTTAGTTATGATTAATAAGAGGTTGTGTGTAAAAAGGTCTGAACGGTTCAGACTTAAGAGCCATTAAGATGTTTTTTAAAAAAAACAAACAACCCCTAACTCCTCCGATCTCCTAATTCTATACACCCAATTCAATTTTAAACTGACGGATCATATTAAAATAAAATGTAATAATCGAATATCCAATTATAATTGAAGTGGATTAGATCTAAAAATTTCAACATCCAAATTGAGACTTGAGATCACGTGAGGCCAAGTGAATTTGGTGAGACCAGTAGAGACCCATTCTTAGCCTTTGGATTAGATCATCAAAGTGATCAATGGTCTCAAGTTGTACGGTGGAATTTTTGTAATTAGTTTGAAGTCTCGTGGCTTTTATGAAAGTTCAAACGGATTTATGAAATCATTTCAAAATTCTCTCGTCGATTCCTAATTCCCTAGGGTTTCTGCTACATGAAATTTGGGGTTTGACCGTCGGCCTCTTTTCAGGATCATCGAGGTTTTTACTTAGAGATTTCTCATCGATTGAAGGCATTTCTTTGATTTCATCTCTTCACTCATCGAAATCCTCCTTAAACTCACGTGAAATGTGATTCTCAATTCTATAGTCATTCATCTTAAGGTAAAATTCGATCATCATTGCTACCATCATTCTCCTTCTAAGTCAATTACTTTTCAGCATCCATCTTTTGTGATATAACTTCAATTTATATAGTAGCAATAATCTCCGATATTTTTGGAATCAAGGATTATGTAGTGTAAACTTACATTAAAGTATTCATTGTTATCACTCTAAAGATGAGGTTTGTCTTTGGTATAAATAAATGTTAATTCTCCTCGTATGGCTATTGACGGTGGTCAATTAAGTTGTTCCCTCATCAATTAGGATTTATGAATGCATTTCAGATATTTTATTTTATTTTTACAACATTTTGCTTTTACAATAACTTGGTTTACGTTTATCAGTATCCTCAATATTTTTCTTCTATCCATAATTCGATATTGCCCTCAAATTTCTTGAGAATTCGTTCCTTGTTGTTACCATGAATTGAGTTATGCAATCTCATGCCCAATTCAATTATATTAAACAGTGTTGATTGTTCAGTTTTATGACTTTATCACATCTAACTTAATTAACTGAAGAATCCTCGATGGCTCATTGTTCAAATAAGGGAACTGGCTAATTGATACATGTTTTGAGTCTCATTGCTTGTGTTGCTTAAATAAGTTGCAAATGTTGGTAGGTGGTAGCTAATGTATGTGTTTTGGGCATCAAGGAGGTCATATTAGTGAGAAGAATAGGATAGTCTAATAAGCATGAATGATGGTGAATTGGTGATTTTATTTTTGAAATAAATGTTGGTGATTTTAGTGTCATCAAACATTTTGGTGTAATTGTGATTTACTTGAGATCGATTAAGACGATAAGGTAAACATACTTAAGTTAGAAGGTGCGGAGTGCACACTTACAAATGTTACCTTTATTATCTTAAGAGGGGTTGAAGTTCTAAAGGACTTATAAATTTATTTAAGTCGTGTTTTAGAAATTATAAAGGCTATCGCTGAAAGTCTGATAGCTGTCGCTGATAGGTGTTGATGATGGTTGATTGTTGTCGCTGATAGGTGATAGTTGGTCGCTGATAGCTTATTGTTGTTGCTGATAGCTTATAGAATTCGGTTGTAACTACTTTTTAATCTTATCCATTTATGGTTATAACCGTTGTATAACCGCCTAACCGCCAATAACCGTCGATCTCTTATTTAAATATGTAATGTGAGAATCTGGGGATAGACATATATCTCTTTTCACAATCTTTGAAAAAGATAGAAATCTTAAGAATTATCCCAATACAAAATTCGTGAACTCAAGGCTTATAGGGTCGAATTGTTGTATTTGGAAAGTGTTTTCCAACACGATTCTTAAGTTTATCCGGTCTCGATACCATTTCTAAGTTACACACTTCCTAACATTCAAATACAACAATTTTCTGATTAATTAACGATGGCGAATCGAGAGGAGTCCGTTCGCGATATGACTTCGAAATTTGGCAAACTAGAGAAATTTCAAGGAAACGACTTTCGTCGGTGGCAAAAGAAGATGCACTTCCTTCTCACCACTTTAAAGGTCGTGTATGTTCTTAGCACCCCGATGCCCGAGATTCATGAAGACTCAACTCTGGAGGCGGTCCGACGTAGAAACAAGTGGGAGAACGATGACTACATATGCCGTGGGCATATTCTTAACGGTATGCCTGATGCTTTATTTGATGTTTACCATAATGTAGAAACATCCAAAAAATTATGGGATGTTTTGGAATCGAAATACATAGCCGAGGATGCTTCGAGTAAGAAGTTCCTCGTATGTAATTTTAACAATTACAAGATGATCGATTCCAGGCCCGTTATGGAGCAATACAATGAATTGCTCCGGATCCTTGGTCAATTTACTTAACACCATATGAATATGGATGAATCCATATTGGTTTCGAGTATAATTGACAAGTTGCCACCATCATGGAAAGATTTCAAACACACACTTAAACACAAAAAGGAAGAACTTTCTTTAGTGCAACTTGGCAGCCACTTACGTATTGAGGAATCATTACGTGTACAAGAAAGTGGTAAGACCAAGGATAAGGATGTCCCAAGTTCATCCAATGTCAACATGGTTGAGGAGCGTAAGAACACGACCAAAAGGAAGTTCGACAAAGGTAAAAAGCGGATGTTCGACAACCCCAAACACAGACCCAACAAAAAGTCGAAAATGACTTGTTGGATTTGTGGTCGAACCGGACATTTCAAACGAGATTGTCGAGTTGGTAAAGGAAACAAGAATGGAGCGAGTACGAGTGGGGCGGGACAAGGGTCTAACGACTAACCCCCAAATCAAGGTCAAAATTCGATCTTTTCTTATAATTCAAGTGAAAATTATGTATCACTAATTTCCTATGCATTTTATGTACAGGATGATGATATCTCATGGTGGATAGACTAGGGTGCCACAAGTCACGTGTGTAAGGATAAAAAATGTTTCAAGAAGTTCGAACCGGTGGAAGATAGATCGATCTTGCATATGGACAACGAGTCTAGTGCTCCAATCTTGGGTTGTGGTTGTGTGGATCTTACTTTTAGCTCTGGGAATTTATTAACTCTAAATAATGTTTTATTTGTACCGAAAATCCGGAAGAATCTAGTCTCCGGTAGTATGTTGAACAAGTTTGGTTACAAACAAGTATTCGAAAGCAATAAGTATACCTTATCGCGACGTGGTGTGTTTGTTGGATTTGGATATTTGAATTCTGGTATGTTTATGTTGAATCTAATTAATAAATTTGCTTGTGATAATTCTGTGTGTTTGATTGAGAATGAAAATTCATTTTTGTGGCATGCTAGACTTGGACATGTGCATTATAAAAGAATGCATGAAATGTCCAAGGATGGCATGATTCCTTCCTTTGATTTAAATATTGAAAAGTGTAAGACTTGCATGCTCACAAAAATCACACGCCAACCTTTTCCTAAAATTAAAAGATCATCTATGGTTTTGGATAATCCATAGTGATTTGTGTGATTTGCATGCGACTCCTTCACTTGGAAATAAAAAGTATTTTGCTACATTTATAGATGACGCTTCGAGATTTTGTTACGTTTTTCTACTTCATTCGAAAGATGAAGTTTTAGAAAAATTTAAAATTTATAAAACCGAAGTGGAATTGCAGCAAAATATTTTAATTAAAAAGTTAAGAACTGATAGAGGCGGTGAATATTTCGATCCTCTATTTTTCCAGTCTGTTGGAATTATTCACGAGACCACGACACCGTACACACCTCAATAAAACGGTGTTGCGGAACGGAAAAATCGAGTTTTGAAAGAAATGGTTAACTCGATGTTATCCTACTCCGGTCTTAGTGACGGATTTTGGGGTGAAGCCATGTTGACGGCTTGTTACGTTTTAAACCGGGTACCAAACAAAAGAGTAAGATGACTCCTTATGAACTTTGGTTCAAGAAGAAACCAAACTTGAATTATTTACGAGTTTGGGGATGCCGAGCCGTGGTAAGATTATCGGATCCCAAAAGGAAGACATTGGGGGAAAGAGGAATCGATTGTATATTTATCGGATATGCCGACCATTCTAAGGCATATCGGTTCTATATCATCGAACCCAACGATTATGTTTCGGTTAATACCGTAATAGAATCGAGAGATTCCATATTCGATGAGAATCGATTTACTTCGATACCGAGACCAAAAGACATGATTCCAAGTACGAGTGGAATCAAAGATAGTGGAAAAGAAAAGGAAATTCCTTTGGAATTTCTCAAGCTTCGAAGAAGTAAACGAGGAAGGATTAAGAAATCTTTTGGTCCCGACTTTCAAATGTACTTAGTTGAAGGTTCACGAGATGAAATTGGATCTCAATATGCTTATTGTTATAGCATAGAGGAAGATCCAAAAACCTATGATGAGGCTATGAAGTCTCAAGATGTTGCCTTTTGGAAGGAGGCAATAAATGATGAGATGGAGTCTATCATGGGTAATAACACGTGGGTGTTAGCCGACTTACCACCGGGTTGCAAACCATTGTGTTGCAAATGGATTTTCAAGAAGAAAATGAAAGTTGATGGTTCTATCGATAAGTTTAAAGCTCGGTTGGTAATATAAGGTTTTCGGTAAAAAGAAGGCATCGATTATTTCGATACCTACGCACCGGTTGCTCGAATCTCCACTATTCGATTATTAATAGCATTGGCGGATATTAATAACTTGGTAATTCACCAAATGGATGTCAAGACGACATTCCTTAACGGTGATTTAAAGGAGGAGGTTTACATGAAGCAACTGGAAGGCTTTGTGATGCTGGGGAATGAACATAAAGTGTGTAAATTAATTAAATCACTTTATGGTTTGAAACAAGCCCCAAAACAGTGGCATCAAAAGTTTGATGAAGTTGTTTTGTCTTATGGTTTTCGTTTAAATCAATCGGACAAGTGTGTGTATAGCAAATTTGATGATTCCGGTAGAGGCGTCATAATTTGTTTATATGTAGACGACATGTTAATCTTTGGCACGGACCAAAGACAAGTCGACTTGACAAAAGAATTTTTGTCATCCCAATTCTCGATGAAGGATTTGGGGGAGGCGAAGTGATCCTTGGAATAAGGATTAAACGGGAGAACAAAGGTTTGACCATAACACAATCTCACTATGTAGAGAAAGTGTTAAAGAAGTTTAACATGTTGAATTGTTCCCCCATAAGTACTCCGTTAGATCCAAGTGAGAAGCTTATGCCAAACGAGGGTGAAGCGGTTTCACAATTAGAATACTCTAAAGCAATCGGGTGCTTGATGTATGCAATGACAAGTACACGCCCGGATATTGCCTACGCCGTTGGTAGGTTGAGTCGGTTTACTAGTAGACCGAGTGCTCATCATTGGCAAGCGGTAAGAAGAGTATTCAAGTACTTGAAGGGAACTATGAATTATGGTATCACTTATATCGGGTTTCCTTCGGTAATCGAAGGCTACACGGATGCAAGTTGGTTATCCAATGTAGAGGATCATTCTTCTACTAGTGGATGGGCATTTTTGCTCGGTGCAGGTGCCATTTCTTGGGCCTCAAAGAAACAAACTTGCATCACAAATTCCACCATGGAATCTGAATTTGTGGCCTTGGCGGCCGCCGGTAAAGAGGCGGAGTGGCTAAGAATTTAATATACGAGATTCCTTTGTGGCCGAAACCGATATCATCGATTTGTATTCATTGTGATAGTGCTGCAACCTTGGCTAAGGCATATAGCCAAGTATATAATGGAAAGTCAAGGCACTTGGGAGTAAGACATAGCATGGTTAGAGAATTAATCATGCGTGGGGTGATATCCATAGAATTCGTTAGAACTCATAATAATTTAGCCGACCATTTAACAAAGGGGTTGGCTGGAGACTTAGTGCACAAGTCTGTGATCGGGATAGGTTTAAAGTCCATATATATATTTATTAATAAGATACCCAATTCCCCTTTAATACAACGTTAAAGGTTGAATTTAATGTGGAAGGCTTATTAATAAAATTGAAGCACATGATAATATCATCCCAAGGTATGTGCTTAGACCTGCAAGTGCTGTAAGGTTGAAAAATTATTTCTTAATGATTCTTTTAAAAAATTGCATATGCAGGTGCAAGATAAAAAAGAATCACCTAAGTGGACTGAAGTGTGGCCGCTTCAAGAAAGTTTTCGACTTGGCTTTCTATACGTTCATGAATGGATAAGGACGCAAGGCCTCTACAAATGTGTCAAGTGTGTTATCTAGATTTGTACGAACATATGTGTATATTATCTTCATGTATTCAAATGGGTTGATGGGTTCAATTCTTAAAACACCCCGATTCTCGAATATTTGGAATGTGTAATATACTAAAATGAAAATTCAATCTTCGTGACATTTTCATTTATGCATTTGTTTGAATTTTACATGTTTATGATTGAATAGTGAATCAAAGGATTACACCAAAATGGGGGAGGAATGTTGGTGATTTTAGTGTCATCAAACATTTTGGTGTAATTGTGATTTACTTGAGATCGATTAAGACGATAAGGTAAACATACGTAAGTTAGAAGGTGCGGAGTGCACACTTACAAATGTTACCTTTATTATCTTAAGAGGGGTTAAAGTTCTAAAAGACTTATAAATTTATTTAAGTCGTGTTTTAGAAATTATAAAGGATATCGCTGAAAATCTAAAAGCTATCGCTGAAAGTCTGATAGTTGTCGCTGATAGGTGTTGATGATGGTTGATTGCTGTCGCTGGTGATAGCTGGTCGCTGATAGCTTATTGCTGTCGCTGATAGCTTATAGAATTCGGTTATAACTACTTTTTAATCTTATCCATTTATGGTTATAACCGGCTAACCGCCAATAACCGTCGATCTCTTATTTAAATATGTAATGTGAGAATCTGGGGATAGACATATATCTCTTTTCACAGCCTTTGAAAAAGAGAGAAATCTTAACAATTATCCCAATACAAAATTCGTGAACTCAAGGCTTATAGGGTCGAATTGTTGTATTTGGAAAGTGTTTTCCAACACGATTCTTAAGTTTATCCGGTCTCGATACCATCTCTAAGTTACACATTTCCTAACAATAAACGATATCAATTGCTTCATGCTACAATTAACAAGAGCTCACAATTACAATTACTGTTTTTCTCCTCTCTATATGTAACCTAGCAAAAATCTTACAAACTCCATCCTAGGAACACATACCAAAGTGTTACTTGAGCGTGAAAATATCATTGTATGGTCATCTCTCATTTTTATTTTCACGATTTTATTTGTTGAATTTGGCGATTTGTGATTTTCTAGGTAGGGATGTGTATAGATAGTTGTGTGCAGTGTAAATTGAGTCATGATAGTGATGTTATGATGTTAATCTTAGCCTTGTACCTTTAAATAAGCAACCAACAATACTTGCAAATCACTTTCAAGCAATAAATTGTTAATAGGTTTCTTGGGTTTTCTATACGTTTCTTGGGGTTTCTATACGAGGAGCAAATATCTGGCATCACCTGCAAACTACATTTTGTCCAACTTTTATGATACCAATATATTTTTATGTGGAACTTAATTAGCTTCAATGATGGTTGATGTCATGTTTATTTTATTCTTATTTCATTATATTAGTTATGGTATCTATCTCATGGATCTTTCAAGATGATGTTAATGATTCTGAAATGGCCCTACATCTACAGAATATGAGCACTTAAGGTAACAATCTCCTTCCTAACTTACTTCATATTGGATAATTACAAAAATTCACAATAAACTTACTGTGAAGGTTCAATTTATTTCAGTTGGACCAACTTACCTTTTATATGTTGTTTAATATTTGAGGTTAATGGTATTTTAATACAGGTTACATTTATTTGGATAGTCTTTTCCAGTGGGTTTGGTTGTCTGTGACAAACGTTCCAACTTCTCCTTCCTAGTTCCTTCCTAGTTTACAAACCTTCACAACAAACTTATTGTGAAGGTTCACATGATTTCACTTGGACCGACATATTATTTATAATTTGTTTATCATTTGAGTTATTCGCATTTTAATACCATGGTTACAACCCACAATATAAATTATAATACAAAACATGATCCATCTTAAATATGTATGTAAGATGTATGAAGTGAACAAATGAACCTTCACAACAAATGGTTGTGAAGGTTGAGTTCACACCAATGTGTCAAAGGCAGAAGGTTGCAATAGGTAATAACAAATACCCTTTTTCCCACATAAGGTGTCTTCGTTTTCATTTTGGTCTGTATTCCGTTAGATGCCACTTGACCTTTGCAATAATAATAGTAGTTATTATTTATTTCTTCTTGTTGTTGTTGTTAGACTACCTTTAGATAGATCATAAGTCTCAACTCAAGTAACTATGACATTAGCTAACTACTAAAATTAAGTTACGATGATGTCGCCTGTTTGGACCTTACAAACATATAAATCATTCTACTTTCACCTTAATAATTGAACCTTCATGGTAACCTTGTTGTGCAGTTTTGTCAAGTAACTTAACTTTTCATTGTAGTTTGCTATTAGATATTTTTGTATCTTTGTGTATTGGTATGTAATAGAATAGGTTTTTCTCATAATCTTGCGAGCATTACTACCTGGTGGTCTTCAATTTCGAAAACCCATAATTTGAGATTATAGACAACATCAAACATAAGGAAACCATTATGCAAGTTTGTGGAAGTCTGCCATAAATGTTGGTAAGCTTTTATGCAACTTTGATTGTGAAAGTAAATGTTTTTTTTTGTTTTCAATACAATTATTTATGATTGATGATACAAACTATTTATTTAACTTCAATTTCATAGCATAATTTCTTCTGCTACCATTATTTGTCTGAGATTGACCATCTAAAGCCTGATGAAATGATATAGCTTCAGAACAAGGTGGAAAGCTTGCAAATGAATTGGAGGACTAAGAGATTTTTTTGTTGATTATGGGCATTCCTTATTAGACACATGGGAACATGTTTTTGCACCAAGCTCAAAATATGAAATACTTAGATTATGAAGACATTTAACATTGTTTGTTATGTTTGATATGGTCAAATTATCACATTAACATTTTGATATTTGTAACAAAATCCATATTAAATGTTGATATCCAAGTACATTTAGAATGGAAAGTATGTATTGAAACTTTACATTGAATCACAATTGAATAAATCATACAGAAAGTATTGTGTGAAGTTTAGCACGTTGTTTTGAGGTACTTTCTATGAAGGTTTAGTAGATTGGTTGACATTTGTTACTAACTTAACTGCTTCAATTCGTACTTTGCCTTCACACTAAATGAATGATCCTAAATTCCTTGATTGAAATTATTTTTTACGTTAACATAAATTGAGCAAACCTTCACAACAAACTCATTATGCGGGTTGAGTTGATTGTTGTAAAAGTTTGTTGCCAATTTAACTTTTAGTTACATTTTCAAACATTTTTTAATCAGTATTATATCAATTATCTCAATGATCCTAAATTATTTGTTTGAAGTTGTTTTTTACCTTCACATAAATTGAATGAACCTTCACAACAAACTTATTGTGAAGGTGAATTGATTGACTGAAAGTTTGTTTTGTATTTGACTTTTAATTACATTATATATCCTAATGATACAAATATATATACAATATTAATATAACTTTGAGCAACTAAAAATTACACTAAAAAACAAACCAAAATTTATAAAAGAATATGACGTAAAGTTAAGTTTATTAGAATTCTTGAGCATTATATTCTTAAAATGTTTAATAATTTCTAGCTTTCATTCTTCTTATGAGAATTCCTAAAATCATGATTACATGTGTGACGCCAACTTTTGTATATTCTCTTTGCCTTGCTTGTTGATTCTTCTCGTGTGCTGACATAAAACTTACTTGTTCCACACCATTTGTCGCACTACAAATAACACGCAACAAGAAAAAACAAACTAACGAAGATTAGTTTGAATTTCACTTTAAAACAAACTAACGAACTATTACATTCATAAATGTATATTGCGTGATAGATTATAACTTTGTTCACTTGATAAAATTAATGTATCTTTGTAGAAAGTTTGATGTGAAGGTTCAATTTTATAAAGTGAAAATGATGATAGATTTTTATGTTGATACATGCAAATGAAAATAACGTACATGTCCATTGGGAATGATTTATAATCTAAATTCATTCCACATTAAGTTAAAAAAACTGAACCTTCATAAAAACTTGTTGTGAAGTTTCATTTTGACCCGACAATAGGAATGATTCCACATTTTCCCACCTATTTCAACAATAAATTTGTTGACTTCACCAATCAAGTCTGGAAAATAAACGTTATACTAACCACCACCAAAGTAAAACCAAGATCTTAGGCATGTTCTAATGTAAATTTTAACAATTAAATGAACCCTCATAGCCATGGAATGAAACTTCACACTCAATAAAAAATTCACAAGAAAAATAAAATAAATAACACAACAAAAAAAGTAATCTAACCTTTGTCATAGGCTTCCAATTCAAAGCATCATTTGAGATGTTATACTATAATCTTCATTAGACATAATGTAACTAAAATTAAAAGAAGTAGATCCTAGGTCGAGAAAATAGAAAAAAGATGAATAAAAAATAGAATTATTTCTACAAATTAATTACATGTATGAAAGGAGAGAAGTTAAATGGAGGTTTTTGGTGAAAATAATTGTAGTTGCAAGTACGATTGATCGAAGTTTGGAACCGAAAGAAGGTGACGTCATGGGTTAGTGAAACGATGGTACCGAGAGGAAACAATCAGAGAAGTTCAATAGAGAAAGACGACACCGCCGAGGAGTAAAGCAATGTAGTAAGAAGATCCAATTAGAGGAGTTCAATGGAGGAAGACGAGATGAAGACGGTAGCTCCCGTGAGTGGAAGAATGGCAACAAGTCTTCTATCATGTTAGTAGGAATAAAAAAAATAAAGATTTCTCATGGTCAAAAATACCCTTGCACAATTAAAATGGATGATCAATATGATCCATCAGATCATTCGCTCAAAATAGCATCAATGGATAAGAACTGGTCTCGCTGCGTAACACCCTGAATTTTTATCCCAATTGAAGAAGAGTGTTGAACTAGGTGAATCGGAAAGGGAAGAACCACATATGGAGTGCGGCTATAGTGCCATGTGGTTGTGACATTTGTCACAATCGCACCAACGATACTTAAAGTATGGTCGTCTCGGCTATAGTTCCATGTGATTGTGACACTTGTCAAAATAGCACCAACGGTACTGAGAGTATGGTCGTCTCGGCTATAGTGACATGTGGTTGTGACATCTGTCACAATATCACCAATGGTACTGAAAGTGTGGTAGTCTGGGCTATAGTTCTATGATGTTGTGACATATGTCACAATAGCAATGGAGATTACCAAGTGGTTGGTCGTCCCAACGAATGTGTCATGTATTCTTGACAATGGTGTAACACCCTTAATTTTTGGATAAGTATTATTTCAAGTTAGTGTAGAAATCGATCTTTTGAGAGAAATAAAGGAAATGGGGTTTTGGGATTAAATGATAGATTTTATAATCTTTCTAGATTAGGATCTCAATTACAAGACCAACGGTTCTTTCCAGAGCAAAATCGGAGCAAAAACGAAGAAGTTATGGCCAAAACAGTGTTCGGTACATGCTTAGCTTTAGTGCCAGCGATTGTGACACTGTCACTATAGCATGTCACAATCGCTGAAGGCCAAAAACTCTCGATACAATTTGAGCGATTGTGCCCGCGATTGTGACCTTGTCACTATAGCATGGCACAATTGCATGGAGGTACCAGTGTGCATAAAGTGGCGATTTTCAGCCTCATTCTTCATTTCTTCATATCTCTCTCATTTTTATTCCGTTTTTGGTGATTCAAAGTCACATGGTTTCGTCTTTAAGATCTTTTCAAGTATAGGTTGTTACTTTTTGGAAGATCCAAGTGTATTTGGTGGTCGAGTGGAGGCTAAGATCAAGAACTCATCATCATCACCTCCATCTTCAAGAAATTTAAGGTTTTCTAGGTTTTCAACAAAACCTAAGTGGTTAGTTCATCATCCTAGTTTCAAAACTTTATTATGAGTTATAAATGCTCTATTGCTGATTTCCTAGTGTTCATATTTCTCCAATTTCGGTTTGGAAGAGTTTGAGAAAAGTTAGGTCAAATTAGAGTTTTGGCCAAAATGGGGATTTTGATATAAAATGTTTGGGGAACGATTCTAAATGGTAATATGAATATTTATGGTTGGAAACTTGTGGATCTAGGTTTTTGGAAGGATTTTCTTGTGGATTCAAGTTTCTTCAAGGAAGCTCAAGTTGGGGTAAAATCTAGACTTAGCCTAAATCTAGCAAGGTGAGTTCAAGTTGATTTGTCAAAACGTTGTACATATCAAAAATGTCTATTTTGAGGTGATTATGTGTTTACATGATTTTAATTAAAAGTTAGAATATTTGAATAGTTTTACTCATTTGGATTATTTGGTTTTATAAATCTTGTGAAACACCCACATTTGGGATTGTTGAATATTTTGATAAATAAATCATGTTGATATATTTCCTTGGTGATTTAATATATAAATGAGGGTCATTTGATGTAAATATCTTTTTAATGTTTTCGATCTTATAAAACGTTTGGAAAATGCATACTATTGTGTTATGAGGCATTTTGGAAATATAAGGGTATGAGTTCATTTGGAAAATGGTTTGTCTCAACCAATGATGAGTTTTGGGTTAATCATACTTTTGGTCGTTGTGTTTGCATAACCGTGGGTTAAATGTGTTTTATTGTTTTTACTGACTTTTATTGTACGATAATGTAAATTGTTGAGCTTTTGGATCGCTTTTAACTAAGATGAGTCTTGGGACATTTTTCGGTTTTCATAGCCCGTTGTGGAGTTTTGAGTATGATTGTGTTTTTTACGCATCATTTGAGAATTACATGTTTTGAGAGCTTTGGTCATTCAATTGGAGTCATGTAATGTTAGAGAATGTAATGCAGTGGATCCATAGGCATATGATTTTGTATTGATTAATTTTAGAAAGGGCGGTTGTTTCCATGTTGGGACCAAGATTAGTCATGGGGTCATCGAGGGCCTTATGGTGCGGGCTCGTGGAGTCAAACATCTGCCATTGTCCCTGTGATGTAATTTCTTAGTCTGTTTTTGTAGAAATATAGGGACCAATGGTGTAAATATGTATTACCTTATTTAGATTAAGGCATCCATTCCTTATTTAGATTAAGGCATCCCTACCTTATTTAGATTAGGGCACCCCTTTCCTTTTTATTTGCCTTAATTTCTTGTATAAATGTACCATCTTTTGGTGAGGAATAAACACACAAAAAGTGAGAATTCTCGCGCACACATGGTATCAAAGCAGGTTATGCTCTAATCGTTTTCTCGTTCATAACATTTGTGGTGTTCCTTCAGTATCTCAATCGATCTCAGTTATTGCTTACGTCTGCCGTAAATCGAATCGGCGTCCTCCCTCTTTTCTACCAGTTGACGACCCATCAGCAGGCCCATCATCAACGACTCTCAAACAACGACCACGTAAGTCATCTCCTCTCTTCAAATTAATTGAGTCTCAGTGATAGGCTCTAATTCATTATCTCCTCAAAGAACCGTTGAGAATATTCAACCTATTAATGGTGGGAACACTCAGTCCAGTAATGGTGACAATATTCAACCCATCACTGGACACAAGTTGAATGGACGAAATTTCCTTCAATGGTCTCAATCGGTAATGTTATTTATCCGAGGACGAGGAAAAGATGGTAACCTCACCGGTGATGTACCAGTTCCCAAAACCGATGATCCTAAATTCAAAGTCTGGGTAATAGAAGATAGTATGGTAATGTCATGGCTAATTAATTCCATGACTATAGTAATTGGAGAAAACTTTCTTCTATATTCAACAACCAAGGAAATTTGGGAAGTTGCCCGAGATACTTTAATCTGTATGAAGATCCATGATCTCCGACAAGGAGAACTATCAGTCACTGCATACTTTAATATGTAGACAAGGTATTGGCAGCAGTTGGATCTGTATGAAGATCATATATGGAATTTTCAAAGTGATCAGAAAAAAATTCAAAAACTGATAGAAACATAGAGAGTCTTCAAGTTCCTCATGGGGCTTAATCAAGAATTGGATGAGGTTAGGGGGCACACACTTGGAACCAAACCCCTACCTTCAATCCGTGAAGTATTTTTAGAAGTACGAAGGGAGGAAAGTCAAAAGAAGGTTATGATGGGTTCCCAATATACCCCTAGTGATAGCTCTGCCCTTGCCGCCCGCGGACACTCATACCCAAACTCTCGCCAAAGCCCAGTTTCCCAGAACAAACAAGGGAAAGAGAGACCTTGGTGCGATCACTGTAATAGACTCGACCACACTCGTGATACTTGCTGGAAGATCCATGACAAATCATCAAATTTGAAATCACAACGTCCAAGCAACGAGCATGAGAATAGTGGACATGTGGCTGCCAAGGCCTCTCAACCAGTGTCTTTCTCGTTCAGCAAGGAACAAATTGATCTATTGCAAAAAATGTTCAACCCTGGGCAACATCCCATGAATTCTTCAAGCACCAGAAATATGGCTCAAACAGGTAGAAACACCTCTCTTTCTGATTGTACTTGGATTATTGATTCTAGTGCCTCTAATCATATGATAGGAAACTTCCGGTTGTTTGATAAACTAAATCCCTATGCCACTAACCAGTCTGTCTGTATAGACGATAGGAGAAATTCAAAGGTGATGGGTATTGGAACAATCAAAGTTTCACCAACGATCACTCTTACTTCTGTTCTTTTTGTTTCTAACCTCACCTACAATCTTTTATCCGTTGGTAAATTCTCTAGGGACAATCGGTGTACTACTCACTTTCATCCTCACGCTTGTGTTTTTTCAGGATTTGGACTCATGGAAGACGATTGGCAATGCTGAGTTTCAGGGCGTTTTATACCACCTTCAGGTGGAAAGAAGTTCAGACAAATTCATCTCTTGCTATCCTCAAACTCCAACAACCCTCACGTCAAGACTGCGTCGAATAAAAATATGCATATTTCTAGCGTTAATGAGATTATGAATTTACATTATCGTCTAGGGCATCTTAATTTTGTTTCCTTGTCTCGATTATATTCGTCTTTATTCAGTTATAAGAATGTTCATGTTCTTCAGTGTGATATATGCCAACTCTCCAAGCATACTCGTGTTTCATATTTACCTCAAATCCATACACCGTCCAAGCCATTCTTTCTCATTTACAGTGATATTTGGGGGGAAAACTCATATAAATAACATCAGCGGAGCACGATGGTTTTTACTGTTTGTTGGCGATCACACACGTCTCTCATGGGTGTTCTTTATGAAAGACAAATCTGAGAACAAACATTTGTTCATCAAATTCCATACCATGATCCAAACTCAGTTTCATACAAATATTCAAGTCCTTAAAACTAATAATACTCCTGAATATTTCAATCATTTCTTAGGAGATTATCTCTCAAATAATGGCATCGTTCATCAAAGTTCATGTGTCGAAACTCCCCAACAAAATGGTATAGCTGAAAGGAAAAACAACCATCTTCTTGAAACTGCCTGAGCCCTCCTCTTCACATCCAATGTTCCCAAACAATATTGGGGTGAAGCGGTTCTCACAACTACCTATCTCATCAACCGCATGCCCTCTCCAGTGTTGAACCATAAATCACCATGTCAATTCCTCCTTGAGTCATTTCCCCATACACACTTGCTTTCAAACATCCCTCCGGAAATCTTTGGTTGTACGACATATGCACACATTTACTCTCAATTCCGTAGAAAACTTGACCCAAAGGCAACAAAATGCATTTTCATTGGATATTTATCCAATCAGAATGGTATAAGTGCTTTGACCCGATTACAAAGAAAAATTTTCACCTCCATGGACGTTACCTTCTTTGAAAATACACCTTTTTACTCGGCTGTTCAAGGGGGAGTGTGAATGAACACCCACTTCATAGTGAGGGAATTTCCATTGAACCACTCCACTTTGAACCACCTTTTGAACCTCAGTCTACCCCTACTAGATTAACTACATCTTCTCCTCCTCTTATTGTAAACCCATCTGAACCTATTTCCACCTCGATTCCAAACCTACCTAAACCACAAAAAGACACTCTGGTTTACTCTCGAAGAAACAAACAAGGTAGAGAAAGGTTGGCCCAATCTCAACAATTTCATGAATCAGAATCGGATCCTTTCTCCTGCCGAACCACAAGGTATGTCTTCTAGTGATAATAATGGTAGTGTTGCAAATCTACCTATTACGAAAAGGAAAGGTGTTTGATCTTGTATGTTGTATCTCATTCAGAATTACATATCCTACAAAGCATTATCACCCAGTTATCGTGCCTTTGTATTCAAAATTGATGAAGAACAGGTCCCATCATCTATTCACGAGGCACTTCATGATCCAACTTGGAAGAATGCAACTATTTAAGAGATCAAGGCTTTGGAGAAGAATCAAACATGTGAAATTACAGATCTACCTCCAAGAAAAAAGACTGTTGGGTGCAAGTGGATTTTCTCAATAAAATACAAGGCAGATGGCACAGTTGACAGGTATAAATCAAGCCTGGTAGCTAAAGGATTCACCCAGTCAAATGGGATAGACTACCAGGAAACATTTGCTTCAGTTGCAAAACTGAATACTATCAAGGTCTTATTGTCGATTGCTGCAAATTTCGACTGGCCCTTGCACCAAATAGATATAAAAAACGCTTTCCTTAATGGAGATCTAGTGGAAGAAGTCTTTATGGATATTTCACAAGGTTTCTCCACTTACAGAAACCAAGGAAAGGTGTGCAAACTCTGAAAGTCACTCTATGGACTCAAACAATCCCCACGAGCATGGTTTGACCGATTCTCTAAAGCCCTAAAGGGTGATGGATATGCACAGTGCCAATCCGATCACACTATGTTTGTCAAGCATACCTCAAATCAGAAGGTAACGATACTTATTGTCTATGTTGATGATATTGTTATTACTATAGATGACATGATGGAAATTGCTCGTCTAAAAGATCTTTTGTCAAAAGAATTTGAGGTAAAAGACCTTGGAAGTCTCAAGTACTTCCTGGGAATGGAAGTAGCTAGATCTTACAAAGGGATCTTCATCTCACAGTGTAAATACATCCTGGACCTGCTTAAAGAAACAGGAATGCTAGGGTGTAAACTTGCTGATACACCAATGGACCCTTACAACAAAATAGGCACCAAACAGTATTGTGCCCCAGTTGACAAGGGAAGATATCAGCGGCTGGTGGGAAAACTTATCCACTTGTCCCATACTATGCCAGATATAGGATTCTCTGTAAGCGTGTCAAGCCAATATATGAATAGTCCCACTGAAGAGCACATGGAGGCAACATACAGAATCCTTAGATACTTGAAAGGTACGCTTGGCAAAGGATTAACATTCACTAAGGGATATGATCGTGGAATTAAGGTATTCACTGATGCAGATTGGGGTGGTTCTTCTGTTGATTGGAGATCTACATCTGGATATTGTTCATTTGTTTGGGGAAACCTTGTCACATGGAGGAGCAAGAAGCAATCAGTTGTAGCGAGAAGTAGTACTGAAGCAGAATACAGAGCAATGTCACAAGGCATATGTGAAGGAATATGGCTTATAAGGTTACTAAAAGAATTAAAGATAAGGAACTATGGTCCAATCACACTCCTTTGTGATAACAACGCTGAAATCAACATTGAAAATAATCCAGTCCATCATGACAAGATAAAGCATGTAGAAATTGACAGACACTTCATCAGTGAGAAAGTTGATGCAAAAATAATAAGCCTCGAGCATACTCCTTCCCTGAAGCAGACTGTAGACATACTTACTAAAACACTTCAAAGATCTATATTTGAAGACTTATGCTCTAAGCTAGGAAAGACAAACATACACTCCCCAGCTTGAGGGTTGGGGGGGGGGGGGGAGGGAGGTGTAGAAATATAGGGACCAATGGAGTAAATATGTATTACCTTATTTAAATTAAGGCATCCCTTCCTTATTTAGATTAGGGCATCCCTTTCCTTTTTATTTGTCTTATATCTTGTATAAATGTACCATATTTTGGTGAGGAATAAACACATAAAAAGTGAGAATTCTCATGCACACATTTGGCCCTCGGAAGGAAACTTGGTACGGTTATGTAGGATCGGATACTAGTCATGGACCGTAAATGTAATCCTAGTGAATGAGTATGACTAGGATCATTGGGTGACCTCCCCCACATATTAGTACGAGTCGCACGATGCTCGTGGCCTTGATCCTAGTATGGTGAGCTCAATAACTTGGAAAGTGGTCAACTTTTGTGTTCCGCCACTAACCAAGGAAATCAGGTCTCCCACGTTATCGAAAGGTATTGTTTTGGGTATTTAGTTTTATCCTTGTTTTTTGACGACATTTTGAGTTTGGGGTGTTCTCTATATGGTATAATTTTTGTGGCTTGAGTGTTACTCATATTTTGGTTGTTTGGGTTACAATTATTCATGTTTTGAGTGAGCATTTACCATTATTCATGTTTTGAGTAAGTTTTGGGTTGCACTACTTCACGAAAGAATGATTTGCATTGGGGCTTTCATCTTTAAAATGAGTGTCATTGGAAAACGGGTCGTTCTCATATTTAAAGTACATCATTTTGAATGATTATGTTTTAAATTTCATTCTTTCCTTTTAACGATATACTACTCATGTTAAAAACTCTTGAACTCACTAGACGTAAGCCTAACCTTTTTATTTGTCGTCATGTGTATCAGGTTCCGGTTGGGGAATGGTACTGGTGATACTGTGAAGGGATGAGTACTAGTCATATGCACGAGAGAGAGTAACTTGGTAAAGTCTTCCACTTTTTGGAGATAACGACGGTTATTGAGTTTTATTAACACCCGACCTTAATTAGTCTTTATTTAAGAGTTTATTTATTTTGTTGATGGTTCAACCTAGAATTGTATTTTCAGTATGGACTTGTCGTTAGATATTTTATTCTACATTTGAGCCAAGTATTGTTGAAAATTTTAAATTTATCGCTCTTTCCAAATTTGAAGGTGTTACAAGTTGGTATCAGAGCTTAAGTTTGAGAGATTTAGGTGTTAATTTTGGATACCTAGACTTAAACTAGTGTTCTTCTAAGTGATGAAAGAGAGATTGTACAATTATGCATCTTAAGATAGGATACTTCGAGGCCTACAGAGTCACTAGAATCGGGAATCATGACAAGGGTAGCAAAGATCATCATGTACGGTACGTTTATAATTGCACCTGGCTAGTGTCGTGGTAAACTTACATGTTACAGGTGTGTGCTTGAACCACCCTTATGTGAGGACCGATGGGGTAGTGGATGAGTTTTTGAGGAGTAGTAGCTTAAAGAAGTTGATGTTTATAGTATTCTCACTTGGAGTGATGGTTAAGAATGATGAATACATTAAGTTGACCATTTTGGGTCGGGGCTATTGGTTGAAGTAGAACCATAGGCCTATTGAATCAAATTTATTTCAAGAAGAAATCATGAGGTTAACCGGTTTAGTTGCCAATCGTTACCTTAAGATGTCGAGCATCCGGATGTCGGTAGTGAGATCGTTGGACTTGGTGAGCTCGGTCCTAAGATTTTGGGCCTCGACCAAAATTCATGCACGAAACTTACTTTTAAAATCATTTGCATAAAGTATTTCATACTTTCCCAAATCATCATGTGGGTCGTATTTTGAATTCTTGGAAAGACGTTTAACACACAGGAGATTTTAAACCATGAGTTTAAACATGCATAAAATTATTTTATTACACATAGTTGCAAATTTTGTTGAGACTTTCTTTATTCTCGTTGTTGTCCAACACTATTTTCGGATGTCGTGATGTCCGTGTTTTGATTTTGTTTAGGGTTTTGTAAAAGTAATTGCGAATTTATGACTTTAACATTGGATCTCTACCACATATGTTAAGGTTTTGGATGAATGGTTACTTTCCATTATTTTCGGTGTTTGGACTTTATTGGGAATTTTATTTCGTGCGAGTTTTGTTGAGTTTTATGTAGTACTATTTTTACGACGTTTTGTGACGCATGAATGAACATTGAAATGCCTAGGCTTGATTCATTGCATGTGTTGGTTTATGGTTTATTGAGAAACTTATTTCATGGGAGTTTTGTTGGTGGATGTTATCCCAAATGCTATTTTGGAGTTTCAATATCGTGTGATTTCTTTTTTGAGTTTTATACGAGTATATTTTATGGTATACTACTTAGTATTTGAATTTATATATACTTTTAGTGTAAGTAAACATACAAAGGACCTATGATGGTTCGTGTTGAACTGTTGCTTTGAACATTGTTCTGTTGTTGATTTTACCGTTATTGTTTCACGCAATGCATTATATTAATTGCTGATATGCAAGACTTTGTAGGCTCTATTTTTGAACAAGATCATTCTATTCGTGCGGCCTAAAGATTGAAATCGATTTAATTATTTTTACGTTTGTCCAGATCGCATACACCTATCGTTTTACTAAATTTGGGAAATAAAATGATGTGTGTGAGTCTTGTTGGAAATTTTATTCCATACCATTTTATGGTTAAAAGAAAGAATTTTAGAACTTGAAATTGCCAAGTTTCCTCTTTTGGAAGATGTACAAACATTTGTTGCACATTGTTTTAGTGCGGAAAATTATTTCGCATACACGGCATAAATTGATGCATGTTGGGACCATAGTGGTCCATTTGAAAAGTTGTTGCACCTCTTTTGTTATTGTCGTTATTAGTGAGAATAATTATCAAATGCTTTTCGAAATAATTTTATATGTCTAGCGTTTGTGACCACTTTGCACAACTATCGAGTAAACGGTAGTGGATTCTTACACGTACGATTAATTGTTATAAAGCTTTTGCGTTTGAAATTCTTATAAAATTTCAAATTGTCATATTAGTTTGAAAACTATGAACTCATTAGAGCTATAGATTTAAACCCCTATCGTGAAAGGAGTTGTAAATAGGGACTAGAGAAGTCCTTGCAAATTGAAACGTCACGCGATCCGACTTGTGGCTTGTTTTGAATTATGGAGTTCAGCCTTATGAGTAGGTTCATGTATGAATAATTGAGGTATTAGATTTATATGTTAACCCTTATATATAAGCGGTGATCTTTCCTTTTCGGTAAATCTTTGGGTTGAGCCTTGTGTGGTTGCTTACGTACGGTTGGTTTTGAATTGATGGGTTGATGTTTGGCAACATGTTATGTGTTGGTGGTGTACCATCTTATTGGGTCTTAGTGAATGAATAAGATATTGTGGTTCGATCGTTAAATCTGTAAGATTTGGGATTTTATTTCTATATCAGGTGTCAACCTTAAGCCTTTATTAGGAATCGACTCAATGCAACAAAGAATGAAATGCTTCTTGGCGTACCCATATTTTCGATATGGCCATTTTGATTTTAGGCATCGACTTATTCTTTCGAGGTCAATGATCTTTGGAATGTTTGGAAGTACTTTTGTTGGATCATAAGAAGTGGCTGCCTTTCAGTGGTATGACTTTAAGGAGATTAGATGTTGGTAATTAAGTATCGATGACTAAGGTTTTCTTGATATGGTAAAGGTTTTTATCGGACTTATGCTTAGTAATGTGTAGTATTAAAATGTTTTATGTATGAACTAGATTTCGAGAACAAAATCTATTTTAAGGTTGGGAGGATTGTAACACCCTGAATTTTTATCCCAATTGAAGAAGAGTGTTGAACTGGGTGAATCGGTAACGGTAGAACCACATATGAAGTGCCAACGGTTCTTTCCAGAGCAAAATCGGAGCTAAAACGAAGAAGTTATTGCCAAAAAAGTGTTCGGTACATGTTTGGCTATAGTGCCAGCGATTGTGACACTGTCACTATAGCATGTCACAATTGCTGAAGGACAAAAACTCTCGGTACAATATTAGCGATTGTTCCTGTGATTGTGACATTGTCACTATAGCATGGCACAATTGCATGGAGGTACCAGTGTGCATAAAGTCGCGATTTTCAGCCCCATTCTTCATTTCCTCTTATCTCTCTCATTTTAATCCGTTTTTGGTGATTCAAAGTATGGTTTCATCTTTGAGAGCTTTTCAAGGATAGATTGTTAGTTTTGAGAAGATCCAAGTGTATTTGGCGGTGGAGTGGAGGCTAAGATCAAGAACTCATTATCATCACCTCCATCTTCAAGAAATTTAAGGTTTTCTAGGTTTTCACCAAAACCTAAGTGGTTAGTTCATCCTCCTAGTTTCAAAACTTTATTATGAGTTATAAATGCTCCATTTAAGATTTCCTAGTGTTCATATTTCTCCAATATCGGTTTAGAAGAGTTTGAGAAAAGTTAGGTCAAATTAGGGTTTTAGCCAAAATGGGGATTCTGAAATAAAATGTTTGGGGAACGATTCTAAATGGTAATATGAATATTTATGGTTGGAAACTTGTGGATCTAGGTTTTTGGAAGGATTTGATTGTGGATTCAAGTTTCTTCAAAGAAGCTCAAGTTGGGGTAAAATATAGATTTAGCCTAAATGTAGCAAAATTAGTTTAAGTTGATTTGTGAAAACGTTTTACATGCTAAAAAATGTCTATTTTGAGGTAATTATGTGTTTACATAATTTTTATTAAAAGTTAGAATATTTGAAGAGTTTTACTCATTTGGGTTATTTGGTTTTATAAATCTTGTGAAACACCCACATTTGGGATTGTTGAATATTTTGATAAATAAATTATGTTGATATATTTCCTTGGTGATTTAATACATAAATGGGGGTCATTTGATATAAATATCTTTTTAATGTTTTTGATCTTATAAACCGTTTGAAAATGCATACTATTGTGTTATGAGGCATTTTCAAAATATAAAGGTTCATTTGGAAAATGGTTTCTCTCAACTAATGATGAGTTTTGGGTTTATCATACTTTTGTTCGTTGTGTTTGCATAACAGTGGGTCAAATAAGATGAGTCTTGGGGACATTTGTTTGGTTTTCATAGCCTGTTTTCGAGTTTTGAGTATGATTGCGTTTATTACGCATCATTTGAGAATTACATGTTTTGAGTGCTTTGGCCATTCAATTGGAGTCATGTAATGTTATAGACTGTAATGCAGTTGATCCATAGGCATATGAGTCGTCTTCATTATTTTAAAAAAGGGCGGTTGTTTCCATGTTGGGACCAGGATTAGTCATGGGGTCATCAAAGGCCTTATGGTGCGGGCTCGTGGAGTCAAACATATGTCATTGGCCCCGTGATGTAATTTCTGAGTATGTTTTTGTGGGATAGTTATTTCCCATTTGTAACTAGTTGAGACATTGGGCCGTCGGAAGGCAACTTGGTACGGTTATATAGGACCGGATACTAGTCATGGACAGTAAATGTAATCCTAGTGAATGAGTATGACTAGGATCATTGGGTGCCCTCCCCCACATATTAGTACGAGTTGCATGATGCTCGTGGCCTTGATCCTAGTATGGTGAGCTCAATAACTTTGAAAGTGGCATACTTTTGTGTTCTGCCACTAACCATGGAAATCGGATCTCCTCCGTCATCGAAAGGTGTTGTTTTGGCTATTTAGTTTTATCCTTGTTTTTCGGTGACATTTTGAGTTTGGGGTGTTCTCCATATGTTATAATTTTTCGGCTTGAGTGTTACTCATATTTTGGTTGTTTGGGTTACAAAGTTTTATTCAAATTCCAATAAGTGAGGATTTACCATTATTCACGTTTTGAGTAAGTTTTGGGTTGCACTAATTCACGAAAGAATGATTTGCATTGGGACGTTCATCTTTCAAATGAGTGTCATTGGAAAACAGGTCGTTCTCATATTTAAAGTAAATCATTTTGAAAAATTATGTTTTAAATTGCATTTTTCCTTTTAACGATATACTACTCATGTTAAAAACTCTTGAACTTACTAGGCGTTAGCCTAACCTTTTTATTTGTCGGCATGTGCATCAGGTTCAGGTTGGGGAATGGTACTAGTGATACTGTGAGGGGATGAGTACTAGTCATATACACGAGAGAGAGTAACTTGGTAAAGTATTCCGCATTTTGGAGATAACGACTGTTATTGGGTTTTAGTAACACCCGACCTTAAATAGTCTTTATGTAAGACTTTATTTATTTTGTTGATGGTTCAACCTAGAATTATATTTACAGTATGGACTTGTCGTTAGAGATTTTATTCTACATTTGAGGTATTGTTGAAAATTTTTAATTAATCGCTTTTTCCAAATTTAAGGGTGTTACACGCTGGTCTCACGAAAAATGAGTGGTCTCACCCGAACCCAACCCTCCAAATTGAATCGGTTGGTTATAAATGACACTTCATAATCTAATAAAATCGAATTAATCCAATACACAATTACCCATGTTTTGTTAGTGAACCATGGGTTGACTTGATGCTATCAAATGTCATGTCCCATAATTGTTTTAAAATATGTTAATTAATACGGATTTATTGTACAACATTTCTTTGGGCATCACCATCAAGTTTCGGAAATCTAGTGGTTTGAAAATTTTGTCAGGCTATTTCTTTTTTCACTTATGCTTCTACACTTTCGTCAACACATCTTTCAGTCATTCCTCATAAGTCGAGGACCCAATGGCACAAATAAGGGAACATTCGTCATTCTCATCATGTGACGTCCCGTTTTGCATAATATCAAGTGTCATCACCTACTATCTTCAAATCCTTACGTTTACATGTATGCAAACTCAAAATTTCATAACTTACTACTTCATACTTATTTTTCAATTTAATTTGATACAATAACATCATAAACTTTACAATTACATAAGCATTCTAACAATAACTCAGTAGTCTAACACATATTATGGCTATTTTAAAAACTATACCTCTTCATATCAGTCCCTTCATGCCTTACTTCGATATTTCATGAGATACATATAGGGAATACATAAACTTTAAGCTTAGTAAGTAGTTATGGTTTCATGAAGAAAATTATCTTTCATAAAAACATATAAATTTAGTTCATGAATAGCAACTCAATACACTTTTTATAATTATGCTTAAACAACGTTGATGCATGAAACTACTTGTGTAAAAACATCATTTGGAAAGCTCCAAACAACATGTAAACATGCCATACTAACCTTGTGCCCACAAAAGGGTTGCCCCCTCCTTTTAGTATGTTTATCAGGCATACATCCCTTTTTATGTACTTAAACTTGGATCATTTTCGACATATATGCATGTCACATTTCTAAATATCATACTTCTATAGAAGGAGCATTTATGCCTTTTCAATTCTTGTTTTGAAGTTATTAGAGCATCGACAATGGAGGTTATTATGTTGAAGTTCTTGTTGGGTTTTTATAATAACCTCCACTATGGAACAATGGTTTTAATAAGAACCTAGGTGCTTGAACAAAAACCTGGATTCTTGGCTATCTTCCTTTTTTATTATTCTTATTGTTTTTTAACATTCTTATTTTGTTTTAATAAATCTATAAACCATATAAGTACAAAATTTATAAAAAAATATAAATTAATAATTATAAAATATATTTATTACCTTTTTTTATTATTATATTCTTGTATTTTAACTTTTATACAAGTTCTTGTATTTTGTTGTAATAAATTTAATTATTAAATATATCGTTATATTATTATGTTTAGATTTTTTTGAATACTTATATATATATATATAGGGTCAGGGTCAGGTTCAGGGAAAACCTCAAAAAAATAAAAAACTGAGGATAGCTCTTCATCTAGACGGTATGCACCGTTCAGGTGAATGACTATCAGGGTGTTCTTCAGTTTTTTATTTTTTTGAGGTTTTCTTTTGAACCTCCCTATATATATATATATATAATAAAATTTAATTTATAAATCGTAAATTATGTTGTAGGATAAATGTGTCATCGTCTAAAAGATATGACGATAGAGATAAAGATAGAGATAGAGATAAGCATATCAGAGTTAGATTAGAATTGAAATATCTCATAGCTATATACTTGTAACTCATCCCTATTTAAAGGGCTTTTGATTAATGAGAATTACAGATTCCCTCTCTCTGTTCTATTGTTATTCGTTTCGTTTTTCCTTTAACACGTTATCAGCACGTATGCTCAGTTAATTCACGAATAGTTTGGCTTCCATCTTCATCAATCAGTATCGAATACTTCTACAATCCAAGTAAGAATTTTTCGACTTCTAACTCGAATATTGTTGGTATATTTGTCTTTAATTCACATAAATCTTGAAAATTAATACAATAAGAAATAAATATAGTCATTGCTTTCATTAGAATAGTTACGACATAATGCAAAACTCTTATGTTTTGATGATATAATATAGATAATCATGCATCTTGATGATGTTGCTTTGTCAATCTCATGATTCGTAACTGATGTATTGTTTTTGTATGCTTACGGAACTTGAATATAAATTTATTTGCTTCTATTTAAATTTATGGTTAATATTTGTATGATGACAATCAAATATAATGATAAATATACATGGCTATAAATATATGAAAATGTTTTTGTTTTTTTTTCTTTTATTCATCTGATTGAGCCTTAAATATAAAAAGAGAATTTTTTTTTCTACGTAGCAATTTATAAGGAGATACTATTTTATTGAAAAAAATGGGATGAAATTCGATGTGTTCTTTTTTATTATTTTATTTCCTTTAGAAAAAGGTCAACTCATTACTCTAAACATAATTATAAAGTTATTTTAATATTTTATGTTACACTTTCTAACTATGATTTTAATTTTATCAATAAATCAATATGTGTCGTCTATTAAATATGATTTTATTATTATTTTTAATTAAAAAGAAAAAAAAACATCTTTATTATAAGGAATTGATAACTAAATATCATTACTTATTTTTCTTTTTTTTTCTTTTAAATTGATTGATTATTTCTTTTTGTATGTATATCTTTAAGAGTGTAACCAACTATAAAATATATTTTTTACGCTTATCTCTCCTAAATATTATTTAATATATTTATTGTTATTCTTATCTCAATTGATATGTATATACTTGAAAAAAAAATCTATTTTTTTAAAGTCCTTCTTTTTATTATACATGAACTCTTTTGGCAACTAGATATAGAATTATTGTAGAAGGATATTTGAGTATTTTAATTATTGTATCTAAATGCTTATCACTTTAATCATATATTACTTTTTGTATTGATTTATGTATATATTATTCAAATGTTTATTTAAATATTTATTTTAAGAATTTATTTGAATTTGATCTCTCACATAATATATTTAATGGATACCTATTATAAGTTCCTACTTATAATTCCAATCATAAAATTAAGTTTTTGGAAGTTACACTTCCAACCCTTAAATATTTTGGTTTCTACCAAAAGCTCCAAAATGTTATTAAGATATTAAAAGTTTGAATTTGACTTTATGTCAAAACCAATATTTATTTGTCTAATGACAAAATCTCCTAAAAAACTATTAAGGTATTAAAACACTGAAATTTGTTTTATATGTCAAACTCATATTCATTTTGGCCTCATGCCAAAAGCCCTGTAATCATCAATGTTATCTAAAACTAAATAAATCGCAAATATTGATTGGATTTTGTCAAACGGGTGTAAATAGCCCTAAGGTTTGTAGGGATTTAAGAAATCCATGTGATTCCCCTACTACCTGGAAATCCAATAGATTGAGTGATTTTTTTTGCAAATTGAAATATTGATGAAGTATTATCAATAAAATTAAAGCATACAAAAATCCGATACGGTTATGATAATGAAATTTCATACGTAAAATAATAATTATAACCACAATCCACTGTCTTATCAAACAGAAAATCATATATTATCCCTTATATATGTAAATTGACGAAACAAAACTCAAAAGAATCTGAGTACCATAAATGAGTATATAAATCTCCTTTTGAAAGGTACAAAAAAATACCTAAAGTCCATCAACTCCTATTGACTCTAAAACCAACCTCTTGAAAAGGTACAAACAATACCCGCATGTTTCGAGACGACATATAAATCCTAAGTTTCATAGGAATACCTTTACTAGAAACCCCCAAAGAAATGTGGGATGTCCTGAAAGGGATAATCGGGAGTACTCATGAATATGTACTTCCTGAACTAATCGTATAGTGAAATGAAACCCACTTACTCGATTACAAAAAGGTAATTGGTTTCAACAAAGAAATGTTATATCCAAAACGCGTCTCAATCTCTGTGGCAAGGAACTCACAGAAGATGACATGATTCTTAACATTATTTCCACCTTTCATATATCAAAAATATTAATGAACTAATATAAGTTGGAATGTAACCTTTAGACAAACTCATCAACCTACTGCAAGTGGTTGAGAGACATAACAAGGTTCTTTCGAATAACAACGCCACATATGTCGAGACAAAGAAAATTCTCGAGATCAATAATGAAGCATTAAAGGTGGAAACAACTCCAAAGAACAGAGATTTAAAAACAATTTTACACATGTGACATTTATGCACTATGTGGATGAAACCCTAGAACGCGTCAGAGTCTTGGTAAGAGTCAGGAATGATTATTCAACATCTGGAGTAAATATACAACTACTGCCCCATGTGATAATGGGCAGTCAAATAAGAAATGCACTAAAGAGTGCTCCTGTCGAAATGGGAACATGTTAAAAATGAACTATATCATATTGATTTAAGAATGATAAAGCATAGGTTTCTTTGAAATTTATTTTATAGCATTTTAATTAATTTCTTTTGCTTAAGTAAAATCGAATATGTAACCATTATAGATGTAAAGAAATACATCATAACAAATACAAAACTTTCAATATTCTCCGTCCCGTATAGGAATGTATCGAGGAGAACTTAATTTTTTGTAGGACATATTCCACACAATCTAAAATGATAGACAAATGCTTATTTTATAATTCATCCAATTGAAATACTTAGACGATGAACTGCCATTTTCTTGTTGGTACAAGATCAATAGGAACTTGTAAAGATATTTGTATCAAATGGAAATTATAATGGAAATAAGCATATATATATAAGTTCTAATGAATATGAAAATAAACATATATCATGGAAACTATGTGTCAAACTAGTAGATTATTGAGTCATCGAAACATTTTTGTCACCAATAAAGAACTTTTGGGAAATGACACATATATGTTTTGACATTACCATGCTGGACACCATGGTTATGACATAGTGATCCGTGTATTTCAAAATACACATAAACACACTCTCTTTCGAGTGAAAGGCAAAACAAGGCAAATTGCAACTGTTGACTTCTGCAGCATAAGAAACAACATTGCCATCATAACATGCCCTCTCGAATACCTAAAACTTTTGTATATACCCTAATCCTTAGCCAAGACAGGAATGAGATCATCCTAAAGCTAAGGATATAATACAAAAATATTCCATTGTTACAATGAATACAAGGTGATATTTATGGACATAAACATCCAGAATGTGGGCCATTAAAGTACTTTATGGTTCTGGTTTCGACACGATGAACGCATGTCGTATTATAGTCCACATGAAATCCTGCACTCCTAGCACTAGTTATACGTTTAAGGGCTCACCACCCTGATTATTTCATCAAGTCTACATGACTTGGAATGATGGAGAATTTACATCATAAGGATTTGATGTTAATTGCATATATATTAGGATCAATGTAGAGTTTCCTATACCCCATGTGTATATATAAAATGGTCTCAAAGAAGTTGTTATCAAAAGAATATGATGACATCTAGGGTATTAATAATGTGCACCAATTTACCGACATCTACCTGGGGTTATGCAATTATTAAATGCAGTTTTTTTGTCATTTTTAGACCCACTTGCTAACCAGCCTCATGCGTACCATTTGGTAACTGAATATAAGTCTGATACTTTACATTTACGCATGTTTGATTATATGTGCCAATTGAGCCCCCACAACGCATCGAAATGGGTCCTTAAAGACGATTTGGTAAATGTTGGATATGAACCCCCAACAATTATCCGCTAATTAGAATATTTGACTAGTGATCTCTTTACCGCTAGATTTGCGGGTTGTCACTTTCATGAGACAGTCTTCCCGTCGTTAGGGGGAGATAGGAAAAAGGATTTCCCATGGGAACGACAGGAAGTGTCATTGAATATTCCCACTCTGTCTCATTTTGATTCCCAAAACTTCACAACGTAATGTTGAAGTCAAACGAATCAGACTTGATACCTGATACGTTTAATATTCCAAAAGTGACAAGATCACATATACGAGCTGCAAATATACTCGTAAGGTTAAAAAGTCCCCAACAGGGGCACAACGCCACTGGAAAGTGTGTTGCAATCACACATAGTGGAGGTGTGGTCGAGATCGTAGCTACCAAATGGAAGTGGTGGAAGCTACTTGGTTCGATGGATACTATTCTAAAGGAAGAGAATAGTTAGACACATCCATTTATCCTCAATACACAAAACTCTCATGAGATTGTCTCTAATTATAATTATGTCCATGAATCATCACTGGAGGACGCTCCGAAGTTAATATTGATTCTAGAGATGAAGATTAATCTCAAATGAACTATGAGAGTACATATGAGTCGATGGACAAATCATATATAATCAATGATGATTTATTCGTGTTAACCCAGATTAATAGTTGATAAACAATCACACAACACAATAAAGAACAAGAGATGAATAAATCAAACAATATATCAATGATCTCTTGATTAATCAAATAAATACGTGTGTGTGTGTTCTTGGTGTATACAGATACCTCGTGTAGAATACAGAGAATACGGCTCCTCTACTTCAGTTCACCTTATGCGATTCACACACTAAACCTAGAAAATAAAAATATTTATACTTAGGTCAACATGACCTAATTAATATTAACTATTAGCTAAAATACCCCCTAAGGTATTAAACACTATTACAAACTAGACCCCTTATACAATTTAATCTTGAATACAATTACTGATCCAACAATCTCCTACTTTAGATTCAAGATTAAAAAAAAATTCCAATTATCTTCGGGTCTTCACTTCTCTTGAAAATTGTATCTGATATGACGTTGACAGCTTCAAAGCTTGTAGCTTTACACGGTCTTCATCTTCCTCTTTCTTTAAATGAAGTGTCCTTCTGACGATCATCTTCAGTCAGACTTTTGATAAATCAAATAAGTTCAGACACTTTGATATCTTTGAATTCTTCAGCAGTAAAATTCTTGTATAGACTTTCTCTTTGTATTCTCCCCCTTTTTGATGAGTGGTGAGAATCATCATCATCAAAACATAGAAAAATAAAGTAGGAATTTTCTCCCCCAAAGCAATAGTTAAACTTAGTCTTCATGTATAGATCCCTGTGTGGAAATAAGAGTAGTCTCCCCAGATAGAGAGATTGATTATTTCAATCTTTGCAGATTCAAATAAGTAAAAAATGGTAACCCTGAATCAACAAATGACTCAATTAGTAATGCCTGTCAGTAACACACAGTCACTGAGTAACACAAAGTTACTATATAAGGAGCTGGTTTTGATGTTGGATCCCCAGGACTTCCATTCAATCATCGAATAACACATGGTTATCTATGAACGTTCTGACAGAAAACAAATTTATGTGTGCTCGTGCATGTGTATGAAAGAATTAAGCACCGATGATTGCTTTTCAATGTAGGCTCAAAGGATGTAAACTTGTTGAGACAGCAAAAAATTATACAAAGACTCAATGTGCATGAGAAAAGGTCGAAGGTGGGGCAACTTTCCTTCTTTTTCAATATTAGTATCTTCCAAATGAAGAACCAATAGCGTATGTGTTGCGTCCCCAGAAAATGTGAAATATTCTCTTTTTGAGAAAAGAATGAGTAGCTGGTGGGGTTTTATGCAAGAGATGGCATGGGCTAGGTGCCTTTTTCAATGACGTTCACGAAGAAATGTGAAACAACAGATAATGTGGCTGCCCGGCTCAGAAAGAATTTGGTGTAGAGTTTCATATTCTTTTACTCTGTTCTCTCACCCTCTTTCTTTTAATCTTTTAAATCTCACTTCTAACCAATCTTTCTTTTCCATTTTACCTCTTCACACACCAACACTCAAATCTTTTGACCCCTCTCCCCTCACTCAGTCAGGGAATACTTCCTGGGTAGGAAACACTGGTTATTGTGAATCCATGGAAGTTCTGTTAAGATCTCACACTGAATCCCATGTATTTTCCTAAAAGAACATGTTGTTCAACAGCCTTTTGTACATGTAAGCACAATGGAATACAAATAAACATGAAGAATAAAATGTTGGAGAAGTCAAAACATTTGTGTGTTTGACAATGCTATTCTCCTCCTCAAACTAAAGGTGGTTGACAATTAAGTATCCAAAAATCATTTAAAATCACACTTCACAATTCATGAAAATCTTTGAAGAATAGGAAGTGGTTTGAACATTTAAGAAACCATTTTTCACAAGTGAAAGTTGTTCATCTTTCAACAAGTGATAGAGTGTAAGGATTAGAAAGATAGACCTGTAAATCAGAATCCTTAACTCCCCCTGGAATGAATATTTTCATTTAAGTGTTTTCCCCCTTTATATCTGTAAAACAACAATTCATCAGAAAAATATGACAATGATAGTAAAAATCATATTTATCTCCTCCTCCTAAGAGATATAACAGTTAGCTCCCCCTCAAATCAAAAACTTCTATAAAATATGTTATCATTTAAGCATCCTATCAGAAGAAAACATTTGAAAACGGGTTCTGAACTATAGTATTCAGAAGCCATGATTACTTATTCTCCGGTGAAAATAGTATCATTCATTTTTACCAATGAAGAACGGGTCCTAAGCTGTTGTACTTAGAAGTCAATATTTTGACAATGAGGCAAGAGTCCTGATCTGTAGTAATCAGAAGTCATTATTCTTTCTCCCCCTCAAACCTTGGGTGCCTGCAACACAGATTTAGCTTTTGGTACCCACTGGTAATTGGGTCCTAATGGGTTAGTTGTAGTTCTAGTGGGAGATATAAAATAAGAACCATACCAGTTATTCACATAATCTTTTCTTACAAAATCATTTGAGCCACAGTAGGAACAACTAATTTTCTTTTGTGCTAACCTGATCAATTGATTGATTGTGTAAACCAAATCAGGTTTGCCAAAAGTTTTACCTTTCGGAGCATTGTTCCTTTTAGCATTTGATGTATGCACAAATGATTTTTCTTTCTTCTTTTCCTCTGAAGATCCTTTAACTCTCCAGATACAATTTTCTCTATCTTTTTCTTCATCTTCCCTTCTCCATAACCTTTTCTTCCGAGACTTGTTCTTTTTGAAATTACCTGAACCGTCAACATTCTTGTCAAAGAAAAGGTTAGAAGGACGAATCTGATCTTTATGTTCAGAAGTATGATCATCAATTACATCAAACAAAGGATTATTAGAAACATTAGTAAAAATTGAACTTGCTGCTGAATTGAATGAGCATTCGAATGCAGTTAGATCATCTCTCGGTGATTGAGCTATTGAGTCTGGCATCTTATGCTCAGTCAGCTTCACTTTGAATACGATCTCTTCAAGTTCCTTTATCTTTAACGATAAACTGTTTCTTTCCTTTGCAATCAGATCAAACTTCTTATGCAACTCAGATTTTGCATTCTTCTTCTTCAAGATGTTTGTTGACAACTCAGATAGCTTTCTTGTCAGCTTAGCTATCTCAGTCTCTAGATCTTTCTTTTGTTTAGACAAGTATTTATTGACATCCTTCTGCTCAGATTTCTTCTTCTCATTCTCAACCTTGTCTCTCTCCAGAATGATAACTTTCTCAAAGTATGAAACTTGTTGAGAAAGCTTAACACATTTAAGCTCTAATGATTTCTTCTCTTCAAAGGCTTTTCTTGAGAAATCAGAGAATTTCTTAGCAAATTCTTTTCTTTCTTTCTCAATCTTCATCATCTCATCTTGGGCTTTTGTGTTGTTTCTGTCTTGGGTTGCCTTTTCTTTCAGCATATTAATCTCAACCTCAAGACTAAAAACTTTATCTTTCAAAGAGTTTCTTTCAGCAAAAATTTGAGAATTCATTTTTCTCAGCCCATCAGATGTCTCACAAGCAATGTTTGCTCTTCTTCTCAGTTCATCTAACTCTCTTTGCATTGATTCCTTCTTTGACTAGCTTGAGCTAGAATTTATACTTTCAGATCCTTTTAATTTAGCTTGAAGATTTAGAATCTTTTTCTCTTTTGACTCAATAATTCCTGAAAAATTAATTTTAGAATTATTAATGCATTCTGAACAAACAAAATCTTCCTTTAAGTCCTTATCATTTTTCAATCTATCAATCTGTTCAAGAAGAGATGAGTTCTGAATCTTCAGATTTTCATTCTCAGCTTCTAGTACTGGAATCTTTGGCATATACATTAAAGCACAATCTCTCTCGGTCAGCACTGTATTTCCCTTCTCGTCTATGTAAGGCATGATGATATCTGTACAACTTAAATCAACTTATAAGATCTTTTGAATCAAGAATTAGATAAAAACTACACTAAAAAATTTTCAGAAAAATAAATTTCCAAAAATAATCAAATGCAAAATTCGCAAACAGTATAAAACACAAAACACCTATAGATAAAATCAAACAAATAATACTGAAAAATGAAAATAAGAAAAATTGGCGCAAGTCACAGAATACGCTAGGAACAGTAGCGCAAAAGACAGTTTATGCTAAGCAAAACTGGCGTGAAATCCAGTTATGCGCTAAAGGATAGTGGCGCAAATTATAGTAGCGAAAGAATTCACAAACTCGCTAAGGTTAGAAGCAGAGTAAGCGGGTTTTGCGCGAATAGAAGGTGGCGCAAAATATGGATTCGTGCGAAGAACTGATGGTCGGTGTCCTGTGCGACCGGTGTCCTCGACCGGTGTTGTGTGTGGCGCAAAAGACAACTTTGCGTGAAGAGCAGATGGCGAAAACTATATTTCGCGCTAAGGTCTGATGGCGCAAAAATTCAGAGATTTCGCTAAGGTTAGTAGTGCAGAACAGACTTTGCGCTAAGAGTAGATGGCGCAAAATTCTACTTTGCGCTAAACACTTTCTGATGATGTTGGCGCAAGACGTATATCTGGCGTGTTCTTGAAGAACTTGCGAGTTCTTCACTTAGCACGTCTCTGCACTCGATTTTCAGTCCAGAAACTCATCCAAAGGTTAAAGCACAGTGTAAAAATCATACCATATATTCATACACATCCTACGAATGAATCCCAATCAACATCAATGATTAAAAACAACTTTTGTTCACAAGATTTAATGAAACAGTACTCGACCTTTCATGAACAGTCTTTCAAAAAATCATCAAAAGCCAATCGATTTGTGTTTTTAACAGTGAATAGGTATTCTAATGATGTTCTATAGCATGAAACACACCTAATCAAATCGATTTTATGCTAAAAAACACAAGAAACCAACCAATCGATCTTCACACAGTGAATTTTCGAAAAATACTATTTTTGATCCAAAAAACTTGATTATTTGGCTCTGATACCACTTGTTAACCCAGATTAATAGTTGATAAACAATCACACAACACAATAAAGAACAAGAGATAAATAAATCAAACAATATATCAATGATCTCTTGATTAATCAAATAAATATGTGTGTGTGTTCTTGGTGTATACAGATACCTCGTGTAGAATACAGAGAAAACGGCTCCTCTACTTCAGTTCACCTTATGCGATTCACACACTAAACCTAGAAAATAAAACTATTTATACTTAGGTCAACATGATCTAATTAATATTAACTATTAGCTAAAATACCCCCTAAGGTATTAAACACTATTACAAACTAGACCCCTTATACAATTTAATCTTGAATACAATTACTGATCCAACAATTCGCATATACGATGGCTCAAAAGTTGATCGAGCACGATGACATCGAACCAAGCTGAGTTGAATAATATCAACAAAGAGCATATTGACCTAAATGTAAAGAAACAATCCAGAAATAATTATATTCTTTGACAAAGTATCGGGTATTTGGTCTGGTAGTGTTAACCTACCAAGTGTAAAGCCCGTAGGACAAAACTCAATCTTTGTCAGAAAGCGTAACGAGAATAATGAAGTCCTAATATGTAAGGCTCTCCTTTGGCGCAATGTTTCTCACAATGCCCTGGATTGACCACGAGGAGACTTACTCTCTCATGAAGGATGTTATGACATCCGAATAATTTGTTAGCCTAGTAGTTTCCGAAAGATTGGAAATGCAGCTCATGAATGTGGTTACCACATATCTCTACGTGGATCTAGATTTAGAGATATATAAAAGTGCTTGATGATATTACATTACCAAAATCAAGTAACTCTAAACCACGAAATGCGTTTGCAATAAAATTGAAACAACGACAGTAACATCCTGGGGGGGATTGTGGATGGTATCCCAATCTACCCGGGTTCGAATCCAAGGGGAGTCAATTTGAGGGCATGAGGAGTACCCAGTCCTTGGGCCGGTCCAGTCGTTGACTGGGCTGCCCCCCAGCCCAGTCTTAGACTGTGGTTGGGCTCTAGGTTCAGCGTAAGCTGGGCCGGGACAGCGGCGGATTAGTGGGCTGCCCGTGGATACCCGATACCGCCGGGGAGGTGTACATGCGTGTGTGCGTGTGTTCATGGTAGTCGTTCGTTGGTTCGATGCCGCTATGCCTTCCAAAAAAAATTGAAACGCCCACTTTATAGATTAAAGCAATCTAAGCGGATGTGGTATACCCGCCTAATGGAATACTTGATTGGGAAAGGATATATAAGAACGATGAACTGTTCTCTTGCGTATTTATAATGGAAAACAAGTTCCAGATTTTCAAAGTAGCTCTATATGTCAATGTTATGAACATAATAGGCACTTTTGATGAAATAAGAGGAACCACAAGCTACTTGAAATCTGATTTTGAGAGGAAAGATCTTGGGAAAACTTGGTTTTGTCTAGATATTTGAGCTAGGACACCGAGTTTGTGAAATATTAATTCACCGATCGCATATATCCAGAAAATAATCAGGCAATTTAATATGGACAAAGCGCATCCGGTTAGCACTCCCATGATCGGTCGAAGTGTCGGATATAAGGAAAGATCTATTTCGTCTAAAGGATGATGACGAAAAATGTTGGGAGTTGGAATTCTCTATCTAATTACAATATGCGCATTATCGTACTTAGCATAATACACTTGACCATATATTATATTTCTTAGTGAATTTGTTAGCTAGATTTAGCTCAGAGACAACGCAACGTCATTGGAATAAAATCAAGTTAATATTTTGGAACCATTGACATGGGCTTATACTTTCCCTATAGAAAGAAAAATGAGATTGATATATAATGGAACTTCAATACCTACTTAAAATGTTAGTAGCAAAAGTACTAGCTCTTATTGAAAAACACCAAATAATGTCTTCGTATGTCTTTGCTGATATTAGGTATCTGCCTAATCCATACAAAGGTTGTTCTACTGGATAAGGAATTACCACACTGAACACCCAGATTGTTTGAAAGTAAGCTAAGCAAACCCTTGTAACTACCTCCTTGAACTATTCCAAGAATACTCTCCATGAGATAATTAAAGAATGTATATGATTAAGGACTATCATTATATATATATTAGAGGAACTAGTAATTTTGGGTACAACCAGTATCCTACTTGCATATATGGAAATAATGCATCATGTATCGAAGAAATGAACATAAGATACATCAGGGGTAATAACACAAAGCATATTCTGCTTAAGTTTCTATACAATCAGCAATAAAAGACTCTCCTTTAGATTTAAGTGAATCAAGTAAGGTGTCAAAAGAATGTGACATATTTTACCAAGTCATTACCTAAAACCATATATTGGGAAACATGTAGAAAGTAAATGCAAATGTTTTTCAAACTCCCTTGATTAATGTACGAATCAGGAGGAGTAGTAGACAAAAGGGGGAGTCTACTATATTTGTGATATTGGTATGTTGTGCTATTTCCTTCAACCAAGGTTTTATTTTTCCCATTGGGTTTTGTTCCTTGGTGTAAGGTTTTAATGAGGCAACTGTTTATATACCATCATGCTTTCCTAACTCTCATGATTAAAGTACGAATCTAAGAGAAAACTAGACTGAAGGAAAAGTCTATGTATTGCAAAGGAAACTGGTGTGTTGTACTCTTTACTTCGTCATATTTTTATTTTTTCCTACTTAGTTTTATTTTGGCGTAAGGTTTTAACGAGGCAACTACTGTACGCCATTTAACTCGGCACAAGGGGGAGTGTTGTAGGATAAATGTGTCATCGTCTAAAGGATATGACGATAGTGATAAAGATAGAGATAGAGATAAGCATATCAGAGTTAGATTAGAACTGAAATATCTCATAACTATCTACTTGTAACTCATCCCTATTTAAAGGGCTTTTGATTAATGAGAATTACAGATTACCTCTCTCTATTCTATTGTTATTCGTTTCGTTTTTCCATTAACAAATTAATAATTGACATTTTTTCTATTTTTAAAAAATATATTGAATTATATATATATTTATATATATACACACACACACACACCATATGACTCATTCTTCACACATTTCCTTCAAAAAAAATAGAAAAATTTGAGAATCAAGAAGGCTCTCACTACAGGACAGGGGACTTTTTACGGCGTAAAAATCCGCAAGAAATCCATCGGAAATAGTGATTTTTGGCGGATTTGACTGCCGGAAAAAAATCGCCGGAACAATAATTTTTCGGCGGATTTTTCGGCAGATCAGAAATTTCGGGCGGATATATCCGCCAAAAATCTGTCAGAACAATTTTTCTAATTATTAGACAAGTTAATTAATTGAATAATTAAGAAAAAACTTTCCGACGACTTTCCGGCGGATATATCCACCGAAAATTTTATTTCATTTCTTAAAAAAGTTAAATTAAAAGAATAAAATTTCTAGCGAATATTTCCGGTAGATTTTCGGTGGATATATTCGCTGGATTTTTTTATTAATTTATTTATTTCCCGATAGATTAATCCGTCAAAAATTTGGTCAAACCAAAAATTGGAAATTTTTTTATTTAAAAACTTGTTAAAAGCTGCTAAAAGCTATAAAAATTGTTAAAAACATAAAATACAACTAAATTATCGTAAATTAATATTCTAATGCCGAATACATTGTTCCGAGCGGAATTACCAAAACAAATTGTTTAAATATTGTCCAACACATCCAACAAAAAAAATTTAATGTATAAGTTCCAACACTAACAACTAACAAGACAATTCAATCACATATCTGGCGGTGGTAACTGCTGGGACTGACTGAGACGCCTTACCAATTCACACGTCACCGTATTGGGTATTATGTCTTATTTCTTCCCCTAAACGTGCTCTTTTCCTCCGCTTGACGTCTCTCATCCCGCTCCCTCAACTCCTGAACTTGGGACCTTAGATCCTCAAGTTCCTATAAAATAAAAAAGGCGTTAGATTATTTAATATGAATTACAAATGAAATTAGTAAACCTCATTTAGTGAAATGTGGTACACACCTGCCGGGAAGAAAAAGAAGAAGCACCACCTTGTGAGGTTGTCCTAGAAAAGATCGAATTGGGATCTAGGTGGTACCCGAACCCAAATAAACGACTTTTTTTCGATGTCTAGCCGTACCTGTGGGTGAGGTATGTCGCATACTCAACCTGTGGTTTTTACAAAATAGTACAAGTCAATTTCGACAGCATATAATTTGTTTTTAATTTTAATTAGAATGGTGTATTTGTCATTTTGATGGTGTTGACATATTTAAGGTAATCATTGTTTTATTTTATTTTGTCATAGATAAATATCAATAACTGGTTATGATTTTTTTCTTAAATTCGGATATATCCTAACGGTTTATCTATGTATTTTTTTTAATCTTCAATATGAATTTCGTTGATTTAATTGTTAACCGTTTATGTATTGAAATATATTTTGATTTTCTTTTGAAATTGTTTTATCGAGTTCATGGATTCAAGAGGTAAGGGGAATTTCATGATTTCTATGATTTTGTTTCATAGAATGAAACATTTGTTCTTGATGAAATCTGTTTCACCCATTTTATTTAGGAAACATTAATAAAACATAAAATCATTAACAATTTTGATTAAATTTGTTTCAGCTATTTCATTTGGGAAATATTAATGAAACATGAAATCATAACAATGAAATCACGAGTTCTTTCATTCATGAAATCATGAAACACGAGTATGAAACATGAAAATGGAAGGAACGAAATTCTGGAAAACTATGAATAAAAAATAAATATTTAAATTATTACCAAAAATATTGCATACCATTAATTGTTATCGAAAATAAAAAAAAAATAGACCGAAAAATGCCAATAAATATTCAAAAATATATTTTGACTATTTTATCTTTTTTAACTCTAATTTAGGTAGGGTGTATTAATTGTTTATTTTTTTCTTAACATAAATAACTCATATTCATTTTCAACCGTTGATCAATGAAATCAATGGTGGAGATGAGTTTGCAAAGTTCGCAAAATTAAGATGGTTTCCAAATTAAACCACCTATATATATATATGTGTGTGTGTGTGTGTGTGTGTGTAGAGAAAAGTTCAAATGAAAACTCATTTTTAATTGTGCACGTGAGGACAAATCTCAGTCACTCGATCTCTTTTGATCTAACAACTCATATTAAATAGAGTTTTTAATTTTAAAATGTTTATAGGTAAAAATGGAAGAAAATTTAAATACACGCCTACAATATTTGACTTTTCATTTTATTTTTTAATTAAAAACTTTTATCCAATTAAAGTTTAAATAAATTATCTTAAAATTTACTAATATTTTAATCAAACAAATTACATAAAAAAACGAGAATTTCATGCTCTTCGATATAACATCCACACTACAAGAAAAAGCTTAGTTAGTGACCAAAATTTTAGTGACTACTTATATTTTGGTCACTAACTATGGCGTTAGTGACGATGACAAAGGTTGTCACTAATTTTTGGTCACTGATATGAATTTTAGTGACAAAAAATAAACTTGGTTACTAAATGGTCACTAATTCTCAGGTAATTTCTTTTACGACATTGTGTTTTGTTACAAAAAGTAGTGGCCATTACATTGAAAGGATTAGTGACCAAAAAATGGTGGTCACTAATTTGAATGTGTTTGTGACCAAGAAATAGTGGTCACTAAGTGTGATTGGTTAGGTGAGGATTGTATATTTGTATTGAGTTGGATGGGTTAGTGACAAAAAATGGTGGTCACTAAATTGAAAGTGTTAGTGACTAAGAAAAGGTAGTCACTAAATGATATTCATTAAACATAGGATTGAAAGGTGTTAGTGACCACAAAATGGTAGTCACTAAATTAAATATGCTAGTCACCAAAAAATAATAGTCATTAAGTGAGATGCATTAGTTGTAATTGAGTTGGATGGGTTAGTGACCAAAAAAAGGTGGTCACTAAATTGAAAAGTGTTAGTGACAAAAAAATAGTGGTCACTAAATGCATGATATTCAATAATTAAATAATTGTAGTGAGTTAGGAAGGTTAGTGACCAAAGAATAGTGGTCACTAAGTTAAAGGTTAGTGACTAAAAATGATGGTCATTAATTAGTGTTTGAAATAAATTTACTATTAGGGGTTGAAATATAAAACATATTAAAAGTGTAGGGTCTAGGATTGCCAAGTCTGTAACCTTACGATCAAAACACACACGGATCCCATATGACCCGACTATATAAAATTTGACCCGCCCTGTTTCTCAAACAGAGCTCTGAACCCGATACAAACCCTAGACGAATGCTTACTACCATAAACTCAATCGATCTTGTTGTAATATCTCACTTCTGGTATTCGTCATTCAAATCGTTTCGATTTCAGCGAAAGGTATCTCTCTAGGGTTTAAATTCGAGTTACTACGATGCTTCCTGTATGCTTTTATGTTGGTTCTGAATTGTTTTGGTTTTTCTATTTTTACTGGATTTCAATTTTGTAGTAAACGAGATTGAGATTGGATCATTATGCTTTGTGTTTCTTTTACTGCTCTTTTAGGTGACTGAATAAGTGGATTATATGGTGGTTTTCGTGTTTATGGCTTTGGTATTAATGAATTATTTGAAATCTAGGTTTAGGTTTTTAATTTTGTAAAGCAAAATATGGTAAAGTGTTACCTTTTTTAATCATTAAATCTACTTGCCCGTTTTGCTTGATTGTAGAGCTCCTGATAAAATTAGAACCTCGATCGTGAATTCTCATAGCTAATTGATCTTATAAATTGTTTCTTTTTATAGCAATAGTTGGACATTCAAACGCCTTTCTAAGGTGAAGGGTTATGTTTGAGTACTTCGATTTCCATTTAGGTGTTTTTATTGTTTAGTTGGAGCACCTTGAATGTAACCCATAATTCCATGACGACTTAGTATTATTGTTAACAATGACCGATGAACTTTGTATCCAGATGTTTATTAATAGCTTACAGTGTAAGGTAGCTGAGGCGTGTTAACACACTAGTATGAATGCCCTAAATTACATTCCTTTTACATGCTATAGAATTTATTGCTTAAAGGTCTTAATTGGTTTGTTGTTGGATTTCTTATTACCAGAGTTTTCGCTTAGACTGCAACTTTCAACGAAGTTTTTTTATTATGGTTTCTTATTGGCCATGGGATATGGATGATTTAATTCAGCTGTCAACCAAGTTTTTTATTATAGTTTGACATCTGTTCTGGCTGTTGTCCTAGTTTCATTTTACCTGTTGGTTGCTGCCTTGAGGCATGGGGTTAATCGGTTGCTGTCCTTCTTGGGCTTGGTTTTGAGTTAGTGGTCTTCTATTTAGATGATGAGCTTATGTTTTCTCCTGATCAGTTGATGTCCTTATTCTGGTTTGATGCTTGGGATCAAGTCAATAGAAAAGCAGATGTCAAAGGTTCAAACAAAGGTGACATTTTTTCGACAATGTGATGTATTAACGTACACGGGAACTGAACTTTATCATGTTCTCTACTTTTACGCTCTCTAATCTAGAATTTTTAATACAGAAAGAAGAATCTTTGAACGATCAAGATGATAACAGGTAATCACACTAGTTGTTCTCTAATCTATTAATGATGAATCATGGTGTGAGGTTATCGCGTTGTATTAGTTCCCGTGAATTGCTTATGGCAGAAAGAACGGTGGTTGCAGATCGGAAGGAGGTTTACACAACAACGTAACGAAGACTGAGAACCAAAAGGAACAAACTATATGAAACTAAGAACCATAGAGATGTTTGTAGTTTCCGTTATCGTTAACGCATGCACTAATTCATGTTTTTGATCGTTTTTGCAGACTCATGAAGTACAAGCAAAACCATCGAAAGTCGCTGCAAACGGAGTACTCCCTGATGGTGCTGCTTCTTCTACTTCCAAGATACAAGAAACCATTGACGTTATTTCTTCTGCTACTATATCTTTAGAACCAAATGAACCCGTCACTTCAAAAATCTCGAATCCTAATCAAGCCGCTAAGGTGTATTGGAATCTGGTTATTTCAAGGAAAAGAAGACATTAGTTCTGCTTTTTTTTTCTTCCTAATAATGTACACTTTGTGCTTAGGAATTTAAACTTAACCAGGTGTAAAGATTTTTTCGCCATCGTTTCCGAATAAGATATCGGCTACTCCTCCAGCCATGCCAGCAGGTGCAAATCTCGCATTCGTTCCGGACAGTTATCCTGTGTACCCGTTGCTACTCCGTAGTCGGAAGTTGAAATCAGCCCGTATGCTCATCATCGTTCAGTGTCGGTTAAGTTTGTTCCATATGGTAACTTGCTTTCCAGAAATGGAGGCAGTGATGTTCAACATCCTCCACCTATAAGTTTGAAAGTTTCTATTCACATGTGAATACGTTCCACCCCCTGACCTGCTTTTATTTTGGTCTTTCATTTTGGTTGTAGGTTGTTGGATAGTTGAAAGATTTTATTCACATGTGAATATATTCCACCCCCTGACCCTGCTTTCATTTTGGTTATAGATTGTTGGATATGTGGTAAATAGGAGTCAGCCGGTTAGATACGGTGGGCAATATCATCGTGTTCAAACAACGCCTACCTATGTTCAACCAAGCTCTCAGAATGTAAATCGTTATGGCATCGTGTTCTTCTATAAGTACTAAATATAGTTTTGATTTTTGCAAATGAGACCGATGATGTGATTCCGTTGTGCGTTGGCTGTTACAGGTAATGGTTGGAAGATTGGGACCGGTTTTCTACGTCCATCCACTTCCTCAAGTAAGATCTTTCGATTCCTTTGATGTATAAGCAATCCGGATTAGTTTTCTAAAGTAGGTGTGTTGGGATCAGGGACGGACCCATAAATTTTTTTATACGGTGGCACCATATAATATATACAAAAAACACGGTTTTTATCGACGTGTCTTCATCTTTTTACCGACGTTCAATATTGCCCAATGTGTTTTTAGCCTAATTCCACAATTTCGAGCGATTTTTAAAGTTGTTTGCTTGATTTCGAGGGATTTTAAAAAAAATTATCGATTTTGAGAGATTTTTTTTCGGTTTTTTTCGTTAGTTTCGATAGTTTCTTTTGGTTGATTATGAGGTACGGTTGCACCTCTTTGATGTTTCCAAAATAATACGGTAACACCTTCCAAAACGATACGATTGCACCTTTCACGAATCTAAAATTTTTTACCCTTCGTTGAAGAAATAATACGGTGGCACGTGCCACCGTATTCTATAGAGCAAGTCCGTCACTGGTTGGGATTTGTCCAAAATGTGTGTAAATGACCCAAAAACCGAAATGGGGAAATAAAATGGATCAAGAGAAAAGTATGCAATGAAAATTTTATGATTTTCACTTTCATCTTTGTTATCCTCTTTGTTATCCTCTTTGTTATCCTGGTGTGACCTATCTTTATTCACATGTGAATGATTATGTAAATTGTTGATGAAGGATATGATCCCGAGTACAACCGGTTTCTCTCAAGGGTCTATGTGCTTTATCTTAACTCCGCACCAAGTCCATGTCCCTAAACACCAAGTAATTGTTATTCCTGCCACCTGTTTGCCGGGGTATTTATGGAAAGAACTGCACTATTTTTTTGGGACCGACTGGGATTTACACCCTCGGTTTCACTTTGGCTTTAGAGTTTTGCGATCAATTTTAAAATCTCGGATGTACGTTTTGATGCAGGAACTGAAGCGGCCCAAACATTGCAGCTATGTGCGACGCCTCCATTTATAGCCGCAGGTGGTCAGGCACCATTTGTGTTGCCGAGTCACATTCCGATTTCGCAACCGCTGTACCCGGTGATTCGACCGATCTCGGTCATGGGATCTAATGGTTTCTTAGTATCAAAGTATTCTTGAATCTAGAAAAATAGAGGTTTCCCTTATTGTTGGTTTAGAGAAGATGAAAAGGTCTTGACCAAGTTTTTATTTTTTGTTGAATTCTTTTTGGCTTTTTTCTTTTCTTTTTCTTCTTCCCAGTAATAACAATTATAGTGTAAATTAGCTACAATTTTTTTTTCTTCATATTTTATAATTAGTGACCACTTTCTTTTGTCACTAACAACTATTAACACTAGTGATCACATATGTGGTCACTAATGGATGCTAACGGACTTTAACGGAGCCGTTATCTTGAACTCAATTAGTGACCTATTTTGTGGTGGTCACTAATTTAATCAAGTTAGTGACGACTTTCTTCATTTAGCGACGATAATTAGTGACCAAATTAGTCGTTACAAACACAGTGACCACTCTAATTTTGTCACTAATTAGTGACCATTTTTGTATTTGGTCACTAACGCAAATCAGTGACGGACCTTTAGTGACGAAAAGTGACCACCCAAATTTTGGTCACTAAAATGCATTAGTGACCAATTTTATATTGTTAGTGACCAAAACTTTTTCGTCACTAAATAACAATTTTCTTGTAGTGCCATCTCGATACAGTTTTTTTGTCGTTTTAACCGTTTTTTACGTGAAATGCTATATATGTTTATATTCATTATGAATATTTATATACGTTCAAGTTTCTACAACGCCTCGACACCGTAAGTATGTAACTCGACATCATCTTCTTCAACACTTTCTTCAACGTCGTAAGGCATCACGTTTCTTCAGCACCGTAACCCAACACCCATCAAGAGGAATCGATAACCTATCGAGTAATTATGTTGTGAATCGGGGAACAAAAGAGAGTGTGTCACGTCTCCACATCTTCACAGGTCATTCATGTGTTATTTATCATGAATAATGTATCATTCAGTATGAATAATACAACATTCAGGGTGAATCATTCACGATTCATGAATTCATGTATTATTCGTCATGAATGTTGTGTAATTCATCCTGAATACTATATTATTCATCATGAATAATGAATGAACATTCACATTTGTTATTCATACTGAATGTGGGGCATCCAGGGATGCATATACATATTCATAATGAATTAAACCAAATTTCGGTTGTGAATTGGAAAACAAAAGAGAGTGTGTCATGTGTCTACACCTTCACGGGTCATTCATATATTATTTATCATGAATAATGTATCATTCATGATGAATAATAGAACATTCAGGGTGAATGATACACAATTCATGATAAATAGTACATGAATCATGGATTCGTGTATTATTCATCAGGAATATTGTATTATTCATCCTGAATACTATATTATTTATCATGAATAATGAATGAACGTTCACCTTTGTTATTCTTACTGAATGTGGACACCCGAGTACGTGTATGCATATTCATAATGAATATAACACATATATAGAATTTCACGTAAAAAACGGTTAAAACGAAAAAATCCTGAATATGGTATTATTCATCATGAATAGTGAATGAACGTTCACGTTTGTTATTCATACTGAATGTGGACACCCGAAGACGTGCATGCATATTCATAATGAATATAACACGTATATAGAATTTCACATAAAAAATGGTTAAAACGAAAAAAAAAAAAACTATATCGAAATGGATGTCATATCGAAGAGCACGAAATTCTCGTTTTTGTGATGTAATTTGTTTGATTAATATATTAGTAATTTTTAAGATAAACTATTTTAAAGTTTAAGGGGGTAAATTTTTTTTAATTAAAAATAAAAATAAAAAGTCAAAGAAGGTAGACGTTTATTCAAAATTACAATTTTGTCCTTAATCACTTCCCAATTAACCTTATTATGTATTAACCATTGATTAGTTTTCTAAGTTTTGATCAATGGTTAAGATTTGTCCTCATGTGCACAATGAAAGATGAATTTTCATTTGAACTCACCCCTATATGTATATATATATATATAAATATATATACACTAAGATATAGTTGTTACCCAATTATAATATTTAAAGTTAAACACAAACTATCTAGATAAAATAAAGTTTTACGGTATAATAATCCTAATGTTTGTCCAATAAATAGCAACCCAAACTAGATATATAAAATTTAAAGTTAAACACGAAATATATATATATATATATATATATATATATATATATATATATTTTAAAGTCTTGTGCAAAATACCACCAAAATTCTCCATATACCCGACATTCTCCAAATTAAATCCAAATTTTTCCTCCATTCCACAATATCCTCAAAATTTTCCAAATGTTGCTCTATCTCTAATTTTTAATTCTCATCTTTGATATTAACAAATTATATTAAAGTGAAAACTAATAAATTCTATTTGAATTATTTTTAATAATTTTATATAGGTATATATGCATCTATATAGGGAAATGTTCAAACGATAACACTTTCATTTTACAAAAACGTGAGAACACCCTAGTAAATCACATGTGATACTAAGGGGTCGTTTACTTGACGCTTACTCGGTAAGTGATTAACAAGTCACATTACCTTATCGATGAACATGGTAAGGACCATGAATCATACCCAGTAAAAGCAATGACAATGACCAAGAATCTTACTCGGTAAGTGATGGTGATGACTATTACCCAGTTAGCGCTTACCGGATAAATTATTGCGTACGATGTCGTTTTTTGTGGACTAAAATATTAACGGGTAAGGTAAGTGATAACTTTGAATTTTTCGGTAAGCGCTTACCGGGTAAGTGATTGGGTAAACGATCCCTAAATCATAGAAGCGGATGACTTTTGGCACGACCTAGGTTGTGGGCCAAGTTGTCCGCACACCACTAGGCCCCCTCAAGTGTATTATTCCATGTAGTAAGGGTGTTCATAATGTAATACCATAATCCATCACATGTGATACTAATTCAGAGATGTGGACGACCTTTGGCGACCTGCGTCGTAGGCCAAGTCATCCACACACCACCAAGTCCCATCACGGATTCACGTGTATTATCACATATGATAAGGATGTTTCGACATTTTTTTTAAAATGGGGTTGTTCTCGTTTCGAGCCTCCACACACACACACACACACACACACATATATATATATATATATATATTAAGTTTATATAGTAATAAAGTTACATTTTATAAATAGAAAATGGAAAGTGAGATTTTTGTAAGAACCTCCATTGTGGAGTTTTATCGAGATTCTTATTTTGTTGACGTGGCAAGAAAAAGATATGGAAAGTGAGGTTCTTAGACGTTCCACCACTGTGGATGCTCTTAATATCTTTGTATACTTTGTCGAAAATCACTTTTCGTTAAATGGAATCACGATCTCTAACTATCCTTTTTTTCCGATTGAATTACACCTCATAATATAGTTATATTTTATTTCAGTTATATATATGTGTGTTTGTATATATATATATATATATATATATATTCAAATAGCATCATTTATCGATACTCTAATGTGTCGGAAAATCCGAACCAAACAATATTTGACTGTCAAATTACTACTACTGTGCTTACATCAATGACTTAAAGATTTATTTTACTAACCACATTTTCCAAAACCAATTATCAAGTTCTTCGAATTTTTTGACAATAGATTCTTTTTCATAAATTATCATCAAAAAATGACTTTAAGTAATCAAATATTTTTTTCTCACCTTAGAAATGTGATCTAGTCTTTACTAATCATCATTTCTCTGTTTGTACAACGATACACATTTATCATAGTCAACATTATATTGGTGTTATTATAATTCAAATATCATAGTAGTTCAAAAAGATAGTTCTTTTTCATTACCGTATCTTTGTTGTGCACTTTGATCCTTTCCGTACATACATATTATAGTTCACTATCATTGGTACATCGTACTTTGTTTTACACATACATGAACTCTTAGCACATTAGCATTGTACCATGTTTTGTCTTGTGCATCTGTGATCTGATTTGAACCATGGTTTCTTTGTCGGGTAAATTATTAAGCCAAAAACTTGCATTTTATTTGACACACTACATTTGTTTCTTTTCTTTTCTAAAGATACCTAGCTTGTCATCTTTCTTATGGAGCTTATCTATGTTTTTTTCTTACTAACTTAACTCCTCATTTCAGATTGCAAACATTTATAACACACACACACACATATATATATATATATATATAGAGAGAGAGAGAGAGAGAGGGGGGGGGGTTACTTTGTTAACCTCCCAAATGGTACTAACTTTATGAACCACTCTTGACCAATAGAAATTCATTTTCAACCTTCTTTGGTTTCAACATCATCATTAAATGTCCAAGGGTAGAAATGGAATTTTATGAAATGTTTTTCTTACTAGAGTGGTTGATTGAGAGTTACAAAATAATAATTAATTAGGAGGAGGTTACAAATATTCATTTAACAAAATTAATGTGTATTTTAATTTTAATTTCGTTCATGAACATTCACGTTCACATTCTAATACACGTTCATACACGTTCACATTCTCAAATGAACACTAACGGATATATGTTCACATTTTAATACACGTTTACATTATCAAGTAGTAACTATATATATGTTCATATACGTTCACACATGTCAAAATGAACACTATAGGATATATATGAACAAGTAGTAGCTATAACAATCATAAGATTTGTTAGGACATTTTATGTCCATTTATAGAAAGTTTTGTAAAAGGCTTTTAGTTTGTAAAAGGCATTTTCTTAAGCATGTTGGGTTGGGCTTAAATGTTGTACATGGGTGATTGTGGTATAAATAGGAGATTGTTTGTCATTAGTTAGTAACTTTCATTTCACAATGTAGCCGTTCAAGAGTTGTAAGTGTTTCTAGAGAGAGAAATTCTCTCTCTAGGTTGTGAATAATACACAATTTCCTACCCAATCTCTCTCATGTCTATCTAAATTACATTGTTTAAATTGTGAATACTGTTCCTACAAGATTTTTGAATGATCATATATGTTCAGTCGTTGTATATATGTCCATACATGTTCATATATGTTCAGTAGTTGATTTCGATGATTGAGGCTTCGGTTGATGAAATTGGGTTCACTTGTCGGTTTCGATTTGTTTGACGATGAGTTATCCTTTAATTAAGTGACCCGTATTTAGGGAAGATACTAAATGTGAAAAAGGGTTGTGAATTTCCTCAAAAGCTCCTATCATATATGTTTAATATAATTAATTATTACAAGGCTAATAAATAAGAATTAATGTTGATTGGTTTTAATCTCAACCCTTCATCTCAATATCAATGGTTAAGATTCGGTTCACAAAGTTAGTACAAAAAATCGGGTTAATAAATGAACCCGACCCTATATATATATATATATATATATATATATATATATGTCTCTCTCTCTCTATATATATATATATATATATGAGTAAATTATAAATTTTGTCCTTATAGTTACATGAAAATTTGGATTGAGTCCTCCAAACGAAATAATTACATGTATAGTCACCATCGTTTCACTTTTGTTATGCATTAGGTCCTTGTGGTAATGTCATTAACCTTAACTTTGTTAAATCAAAGGTATTTTGGTCCTTTTACTTTATATATATATAGCCTTAGGTTCATTTGAGAAATGGTAAATATATGAGAAATAGAGAAGTAATCCTAGTCATTCATACAGTCAAGATCGGATTTGACTGGTCAAGAATTGCGGCTTTGACTGGTCAAAAGTTACGGCTATTCCAAAAATAGAAGGACAGTTTCGTAATTTTTACAAAATACACGGGTTGAGTTCATATATGAATCTGTACAAAATACATTGGTTCATATGTGAACCAGTGTAATTCACATATGAACTTTTTTAACTGATTCATATATGAATTAATTAACTGATTCACATATGAACTAATTAACTGTAGGTTCATATGTGAATCAGTTGAACTAATTAACAGATTCATATATGAACCTTTGTGATTCACATATGAACTAACTAACTGATTCTCATATGAATTAATTAACTGATTCATATATGAACGTATAGTTCATATATGAACTCGTCCCGCATATTTTATAAAATTACCCCTCTATCTTCTATAGACCATGTAAGGAATTATCCGGTGCTTCATAGTCAAAGCCGTAAATGTTGACCAATGGCTAGGATTACTTCTCTATTTCTCATATATTTACCATTTCTCAAATGAACCTCTCCCTATATATATATATATATAGAGAGAGAGAGAGAGAGAGAGGATCAAACGAGAACAATACCCATTTAAAAGAAACACGAGAACCAACAAAATCATATATGATTATACATTAACGCACGAAAAATCCATGTGACGCCGAAGTCGCCCACGTGGATTTTTTCGTGCGTTAATGTAAAATCATATGTGATTTTGTTGGTTATCGTGTTCTTTTAAATAGGTAATGTTCTCGTTTGAGTCCGACTCTCTCTCTCTCTCTTTCTCTCTCTCTCTCTCTCTCTATATATATATATATTCTGTTCATTTTCAATTTTTTCAAAGGGATAGTTAGGGACATTTGGGAATATCTCACACACAATTATAATCCGTTGCATTTAAGGTAACCGACAAATCCAAAAATATGTCCAGATCTGCTTTAGTGATGGTTCACCTTGTGAAAATTTTTCTGTGGGTGGGGGTTTCGATTCTTGACAATATGAGTCTGTAATCAAGGTATTCACCTTGTGAACATTTTGCTCTTAGATTGATTTAGTTTTTGGAATAGGTGAGAATAGATCAAATAAGTTTTGCCTCGTGAACAAGATGACCATATTTGTTACATAGGATTGGATTTGAACACCTCGTTCACATGGAGTCGTTGGGTATGTGAACAGCGTGCTCAGATATATTGATCATCTGAACGATGTTTGTCAATAACACTCAATGTAGTCAATTTAGTTGTTAGATTTAGTTAGTGATTCGGAGAATGTGTAATTTGTTCACAGTACATGTACATCATGTGAACACAAAGGTTCATACATCATGTAAACACAAAGGTTCATACATTCTGTGAACACTCAACATAGGCAGTTTACTTGTTTATCTTGCACGGTGAATATCTTCTGCTAAGATCTTATAGTTTTAACATAAAGAATAAGGGATGTTGCACAATATGACCACTTTCTCATGACAACTTTAATTTCTTCTCAGATACTATGAAGGAAAGGATATTCATTGATTTGAAATCAACAATGGAGAGAGTCTTTGATGGTTGATCAAACTCAGTAATGGAGAGATAATTATGGAGTCAAAATAAGAATTTGTTTAAGGAAATTATGATAATTAATTATAATAACCGTTGTATAATTATCTAAATCAATGCTTTGTTGCTATATAAATATAAAATTACCAAGTTATACTTTTATTATTAGTTAAATGAAATAATTGGTTTAGGTTAGGTCCTTATGGTTATAACAATATATATGGTCCTCATATGATATTAGACTTCGTAAAAACTGATACGTCACGCTAATCTGAACTCGACACGAAATAAATGGGTTTGGGTAATACATTTCAACCCGTTTATGTAAACGGGTTGACACGACACGACACTAAAATTAAACATGTACAGTCAGGGTCAAAAATTCCAACTCGAAAATGACCCGAATAACACGTTTATATATATATATATATATATATATAGTTGTGTACCCACGCAATGCAGCGGGATGTAAAATTCCAATAAATGCAATAAATAAATCGTGTGATTTCTCATAGGGCAACGTCACATAGATGTGTAACTAAGTTGAGTTGAGTTGAAGGTTGGTCGAGCTTGTCTTGATCAAATAATATCAAGCTTGAGCTCGACTCAAAGTCGAATAATATTTTGAAAATAGTGCTCAAGCTAGATTGTTTTTTACAACGCATGAGCTCAAGCTTGATTCTCGTTTACGTTTTTCAATGTTCAAGTTTTATAAGCTCACTTACAGACTCAAATGCAAGATCATTTTACAAGTTCAAAAAAGAAGACTTATTATTTGAAGAATTTAAGTGTGTCCGACTCCAGAAGATGAAAACCATGACGAAAGCCAATGATGCCTTCCGTTGTAAAACAATGTATACCATGTCTTCTGTTGTAAAACAATGATGAAAGTCGGTAAAACTCAAGTAAAAGTAACAATTTTATTGAATGCTTCTCAGAATTGAAAAATTATATGATATTCTTTGTACATCATATTCTTCCATACATATGAATGAAAGCCTCATGAACTGAAACAAGATCTTTGTAATGGCTTCAGAAGTTAGTTCTCAACCATGCATCTCTCCCCTTTTAACTTGTTGTTGCTAAAGAAACAAAAGCTAAATGTGATCTCTAATTGTCTTTGTTGCAGCTGTACATACAGACAAAATTTTCAAGCAAACAACAATAGCATATAGATAAAGCGAATCACTATTATATACCAGCTTGACAATACCGGTAATAAAAGCTAACCAAATAAAGCTCGCCATAAGATTAGCTACCAATCCTCTACCAGTCACATGAGACACAAATCAATACTTAAAATCGTCGTTTCTTCCTTCATTTGATTTGAAATTCTTCCTCTGCCACAATTATCAAATTTGAGTAATATCAAATTCAACAACAATATACAAAAATTGAGAACGTGAAAGTTTTCATGTAACATAAGAAAGCATATATGCATAAATTTTTGGTCTTTCCATCTCACTTCAAGTGCAACTTAAATGAAACCTAAAGCAGTGCAACATAAATACTTTTTTACAACAAAAGTAAACAGAAAATATTGTTTTAAGATCATGGGGAAAGGAGTTCTATAGATAATGGGAAATTGAATTGAGATCCGTAGAATTAATCTTAACATCTCCACTTCTTCCTGAAAGATTTATCAATAAATTCTTTTGAGTGTTTCATCAAGAAAAGGAGTGCAAATACCTGCATGAGCATTTCGTCTTTTGTAATCCTCAATCCTTTGTTGTGACTTGTAGACACCTTATTTAAAATATCATCCCATTATAATCAACTAAATATAAAACACTATGAATTATTATGATGATCCCATGATGGAGTGTTTTTAATGTTCAAGTCTTTACAACAATAGCACCCCATAACAAACTAAAAAAATATCAAAGTAAGCTCTTGATTTCGAGGGAAGAAAGAAAGAAACAAAACACCAATAAAATTTCACATTCTTATAACTCTTGTTGGCATATTGTAGATCCCTCAAAAAGACAAATATAAGATAAAAAGTTTACTCTTGTTTTATTATCCCAATGTAATATTGCTTTGTTGAATGGTTGAGAGATATCCGCTCCATCATAGCTCAGCTGCACATAACCCCACAAACGTAGATTTGAACTTCCTCAAAACTACATTGAAGGTCAGTTCAACCAAAACCAGAGTAACAAATGGTAATACATGCATCAAAATCCTTGACACCTTGCCCTATTCCCATTGACATCTATAAAGATACACATTAACAAAAATGTTGTTGTTTTCAAGTATTTATATGCAAAGAAAAAGTATAAAATTATTTTAGAAATGAAATTTACCTTGAAAAGTTGCATAATGGAGATGTTTGTGATCACAAAAAAAAACTGACATCAACATACAACTCCAACCTATATTTGTCTCAGTTCCATTGGTTGTTGCAAAATCAAAATCCCAAAAATAGCCAATCATAAGTGAAACATGAAGAAGCGGAAGAAAATTTTCTTGATTGATGCAGGGGAATATAGTTCTGGTGACTGATCAATTAATAAAGTATTGAATCGATTGGAAGAAAATGAGGTAAGAATTTGGTAAACGGCCCCTGTTAAATCTAAATATTGTATCCAAGATTTAATGTAGAAAGTCAAACATGTAAAGTCAACAAGGTATGTATATGGTTAGTCAGTATTCTGTTTATCTTGTCTGTGTCCATGTTCCCTGTGGTATAAATAGGGATATGGCTCTTGTAAGCTTGTAACTTTGAGAACACTTTGATCGCATATTCAATACATTGAGAGCTTTTCACGTTTATACTTTCTCTCTCTATGAGTTCGTAGATTTTGGGATTATCAATTGGTATCAGAGATGATCCAAATCAGAGAGAGGATTGAGAGAAATGAATTTCGAATATGAATTTGTGTTTTAAATCAAAATCTTGATCGATTTTCTTTGAATTTCAAGAAAAACTCATTTTTTCTGAATTTTATCAAATTTGATTTGATTTGATTTGTGGTCGATTTGATTGTAAAATGGAGTTTTTGGATTCGTTTTTGGTTATAGATCATCTTTGATTCACAGTGATTTGCAAGATTTACATGTTTTGATCTTCTATTGTGAAATTTTTTGATTTTCTGGAAACGACGTTTTTAACGAACTGTGGATTTCAAGAAATCTCAAATTTGGTGTTTTTGATTGAAATTTTTGATTGGATTAAGTTAGAAAAGTGTTTTCGACCATAATTGTGCAAAAAGTTTAATCAAATTCAATTCAGAATTCGATCTTTTTGATGATTTTCGAGTGTATGTGAACTTTGCGCCAGATCTGAACTTTGCGCGAGTTCTTCAACTTTGCGTCACATTAATCTCAAGAGAACTCCTCTTTGCGCCTCTCTCGTATAACACAAAGTTAATCTTTGCGCCATTCAAAGCTCACACAAACTAAGATTTGCGTCTCTCAAAGCTCGCGAGAATCTGACTTTGCGCCGTCAACGTCTCACGCAAACCAGAGTTTGCGCCTCTCAAGTCTAACGCAAAGTTCCTTTGCGCCTGACGTCCATCGCGCAAACCAGGGTTTGCGCCACCCCTTGCTCGCGCAATTCTCATTGTGCGTCACACGTTGAACACGCAAACCTCTAGTTTGCGCCATATCTGTCTAAAAAAAAAGAGTCTGGAAATATTTTTTTTTTGTGCCAGTGCTTGCTCACGTGAAATTCTACTTTGCGCCAGTCTAAGTGTTGGTGGTTGAAGACGTCGATATTGTACAAGCCTGATATATCTGTAATAGAAGCTGAATGAAGGACTCTGCAAATTAAAAATTCAGAGTATCTCAGAAGGATTCAGGAGTTGGAACTTAAATTGTTCAATTGTGTTAAAACTCCTCAATGTATAAATTGTTCTAAAACTAGATCTAATTTTGCAGGTATTCTCTATGAAAAGGAGAAAGAGTTAAAAGAGAAAGAAAGAGAGATTATGAATCTTCAAAGCCAAATGAAGACAACTGAACAGAAATCACCGGAGCTGCAAGCAGAATCAGTTGAGCTTCAAACCAAGTTTAAGGCTTTCGAAGAAAATATATCTGCATTGGAAAGTTCAAATACTGAACTTAAAAAGAAGATATCTGCCTTGGTGTTAGAGAATGCTGAGATGATTAAAAGCATCCAAGCAGATAAAGCAAAATCAAAACAGGAGACATCTTCTTTTCTTCAGATGACTGAGATTTCTAAGAAAATTCTCCAAGAGAAAAAGGACTTGGAGCATAGATGCAGGAAACTTTCTAAGCAAATGTCTGATTTTGAGAAAATTCTTATAACTGAAAGAGACACTTTTTCAAAAGAAAGACAAGTTCTTGAAGGAAAAATATCTGGTCTTCCCTCACAGATCTCTACTTTACAAGACTTGCTCGAAAAAGAAAGAAAACTTTTCAAAGAGCAGAAAAAGTCTTTTGATCTTGAAAAGAAAAATTACGAAAAGAGAAATGTTGGGATTTTTAAAGAAATATCTGAAAAGACCAAGAACTTGGAAAAAGATTTTAAGCAAGAACGCATACATTTTGAGTCTGAAATATCTATGCTCTAATCCAAAATTATTGTTCTATCTTCAGAAATCCAAAAAGAAACAAAGGCCAGGTCTGATTTGAAACAGAAGTTTGACACACTTTCAAATGAAAGAAACATTTTGACCAAACAGATAAAAGACTTAGAAGCTGGAAACATAGAAATGTCAGAAAATATTACAGCTGATGTGATTGTTCAATCACCTGTTGAAAATTCAACAGAATCAGTCTGTTCTTTTAAAACAGCTTCAAGTTCTATTAATGAGAAAAATGTTTTGAAAAATAAAAGTGTCAAATCTCAAACTGTCAAATCAAATCAGATCAGACCATCTAATCTGTTCTATGACAAATCTGTTGATGGTTCAGCGAGCTTCTATGTAAAATCTCTTGGAAAGAATTCTAGGAAAAATCAGATGGTCTGGAGAGAGAAGGGTTCTTCAGATGAAGAGCAGAACAAAGACAAAGCATCTGCATCCACAACCAATGCCAAAAAGAACAGTGAGCATAAAGGTAAATCTTTTGGTAATTTTGATACTCTTTATTCTACTAATCATCTTATCAGGATTGCTCAAAAGAAAATATGTTGTTCTTACTGTGGAGCACATGACTTTGTAAGTAAAAACTTTGTCAATTATTGGTATGGTTCTTACTCTATAAACCCCACAAGAACTGCAACTAACATTCATGGACCCAAATACCAGTGGGTACCAAAACCGAAAACTGATTCTGTGTTGCAGGCACCTCAAGTCAAGGGGGAGTAAGAGCACAATGGCTTTTGAACACAGCAGTTCAAAACTCGGACTTCTTTGTCAAGACTATGGCTTCTAAGTACATCAGCTTAGGACCCGTACTTCAAAGAATACAAGACCTCTACTCCCGTGATAATATGAGGATTCTACTCCAACACTAAAACAAGGATATCAACCTTCAAGGGGGAGTACACTCATACTTTTAGCATAAGAAAGATATGACGGACTACATTCCAGAAGGAATTGTGGATCTCTATCCTATACTTTTCACTAATAGATCTTTCTGATATGACGGACCGCATTCCAGAAGGAATTGTGGATCTTTATCTTGTTTTAATTGATATATCTACTAATGCATAATTTATAGGGGGGTACAGGTGGTGGCTTCTGATCACATGACAGACCAGGACCCGTTTTTCAACGTTTAAAGAAGGATATTTTGCTAATATCCAGGGGGAGCTTAAAAGATATAAATCATTCTATCATGATTTGAGGGGGAGCTGAAAAGGTAAAAATCTTCTGATCCTAGATCTCTGATAGTTTGAAAGAAGAACATCTTTCAAGCATGATAAACAGTTTCTTAAATGTTCAAACCACTTCTTATTCTCAAAAGATTTTATGAATTTAGAAGTGTGATTTTAAATGTTTTTCATTTTTGAGCTTAATGTTTAACTGACCGTGTGTTTCCAAAGATAAATACTTGTGTATTATCTTGTCCATATACTGTCAAGTATTCACACACACACCGGTTCAGTATTTTATTTGAAATTGTTATTACCATGTCTCAAATTCGAACCAGTTTTTCGATGGTAATACCCTCGTTTGAAATTCAAAGTTGTTGAGCATCATTCATCTTTTTCAAATTTTGTGCCTTTATTGCTAAATTGTTTATATTTGTTCATATAAACAAAATATCTAGTTCTTTGATACCCTAGCTATTTCATTTGATCTGATTTTTCATCATTGTCATATTCTCAAAACATTTCTATTCTTTCTTGATTATTCATTCATTAAAAAGTTTTGAGAAATCTTAAATGTTTAAAAAATGCTCAAATTTCATTTCTGATTTTTGATGAGCATATATACACTGACATATGATTTCTTGTGCTTTTCATGTCAAGAAAATCATTGACCAACATGTACTTTTAGGAACATGGGATTCAGTGTTAAATTTTAGGTCTGATGAGCATGTACTTCTTACCAGGTAAGTGAGGACGACGACTCTTACCATGGTTAGCGCTTACCGGGTAAATTGTTGCATATAATGCCGTTTTAGTAGACCAAAATCTTACCCGGTAAGTGATTCATAGTGTTAAATTTTACCGGTAAGCGCCTACCGGTTAAGTGTTTGGTAAATCTTCCCTAAAATCCATACATTGATACCAACAGATGCACCCGACAGTGATTTATTGATGGAAAATCCTTTAGTTGATTACCAGTAGAGAGCCTGACTCTTTGCTCTTTCAGAACTAGCAAGATCAACAAAACTTAACTGCAAAATAAAAGATTTAATACATTAGAAATATATATGCTGACATTTATGATTTGCATAGGAATAAGGATTATTTTAAGGTGAATAGCAAAATGCAACTAAAGACATTAAGCAGGTATCGTGTGAACATAAAAATTGAGTTAACAAACACCTTTAAGAATCATTTCTTACAAGAATTGTTGGAAGAGGGTATAGGACAGAAACAAAAATGATCAATCAAGAAAATAAACGTGGACGTGATGAAATCACTATACTTAAGGAATATTAGCCCCCACTAGGTCGTTGATGGATCTAGGCTAATCCCTCCCATGACCTCCTCTAGTTTTAAGAATTGTAGGCAACGATCCTACAAGTTCTTCTGTTGATCATGGTAATGGTGTAGTGAAGAAGATGAAAAAACAAAGGAAAAACTAGATGAAAATGAAGTCAACAAACATATATATAGTAGAAAATCCTAATACTCACAACCTTTCATGAAGTCACAACCTTTCATGAAAAGGTGCAATGGTTAGATTTTTTCCTCCAAAAATAACCGAATTAACTAACTAATGGAGTTAAAGGAAAAGTTAACTAACCGTTAACTCTTAGGACAAAAAATGTAAGGAAATTTTTCTACAAGTGCTAAGTGCTAAGTCTTTGATTATATATATACTCCCTCAACTATATAATATTTGCCAAAAAAAACCCTCTAGTCTTTGCCCCTTTGTTTTCCCTCAAAATCTCATTCAAATGATTCAAATGTTTTTCACCTTTTAAACAAACGAAATTCTCTTCACTCCTATGTGGGACAACCCAAAAAGTGATAAATATTACTTGTTCCAACAAGAACCCATTTAAAAAGAAAAGATGAAATGATTGTAGTGAAGGTGGAATACAATAGATTAAAACAAATTAGTCCACCATAAGTGATTGTGTCAAAATGAAAGCTTTATGACAAAATAGATAATAAATAAATCCTTTGAAAGATTTAGGTTAGCAAATGACGTTTGTCTATCAAAACAAAAAAGATAGAGGATCTCGTTTTAGTATGTTAGAGTAACAAAACTCAACAAGATAATCGATATTATCCTGCCAACACACCCATAGATGCCTAATGGTTAGTTAACCGCTTTTCTGGGATCAGAATTATAATAGAACAGAGAGCCATATCTATAGACATTAAAGCGAATGACCAATATCAAAGCAATGAACCAACAATTGATTAATAATGCAGAAAGAGAATAAATAAAGAAGAAGCAATGATTATAGTGGGGATCATGAGCCATTCTTTAGAGCAGAAATCGATGTAGTCGTTAATTAGGACAGAGCATGGAAACAAAGAAACCCAAATCGATGGAAACAAAGAAACCAAATCGTACCTGTTTTGAAGAAACCGTGAAAGGAAACCAAGAAACCCATATAAATGGTGAAATCGTACCTGAGACCAATAAAACTAAATCAATGGTGAAAACTTGAGAAGAGTCGATTTGAGAGAAAAGACAAACATAATCGATTGGAAGAAACAAAGAAACTTTAACCGGTGAAATCTTACTTAAATGTATGAATCGATTTGAGAGAAGCGTTTTGAGAAGAGTCGATGGTGCTGAATCGAGTTGCAAAGGACGAAGCATCGTCTTGGAGAACAAACAAATTTTGAATCAGCGTCTTGGAGAAAGAGTTAAGCATCATACATATTTAGTGATAGAGTTGTGGACCATATGCATTAATAGTGTTGTTCCGGAGCTTAAGGAGAATGTAAAAGTTGAAAATTAAGTAAATATGCATTAAGGCATTGTTTGGTAAAAATAAGTTAGCTTATTTTTTGGGTACATGTTTAGATCGTGACAGGATCGAAACTCAAACAAGAATTTAACACAAACTCAGAAACAATGTTAAAGAAGTTGCGGAAAAACACTTTAACAGAAAATCAATGGAACAGTATATAGAACTCAAATCACAAGTTATATTAATTCAACTTGATGATTACACACAAAACCTCAATCTATTTAACAAGCTAAACAGACGTTCTATACTTCTCTATAGAAAGGATCTAAACTATTCTTGAGGTTAATTCTCTCTAAACAAAACGTATGAATTATTGTTAATTCTAACAAAGACTTCTATACTATATATATAGAGTTGATTACAAGATAATTATCAAAATAAAATTGATCTTCAGTATCAATACCATAATTATCTTCAACCTTATCTCCAGCTCATCTTTATATTCAAGTCTTCTTTATCTTTAAAAGCAACACTAACCTTCTTTTAGCAGTATTAATCATTGAGCAACATAAACATCCTCAGCAGTATTAATCCTTGAGCAGTATTAACCATGCTTGCAGTAGTAATCTTCAACAGTACTAACTACTAGCAGTACTGACTCTCCAAGCAGTACTAACTATTCAAGTAGCAGCACTAACTTTTCAAGCAGTATTAATTCTACTAGCAGTATTAAAGTTACAAGCAGTAGTAATACCTCTCAACTAGCAGTAGTATCCATCCTTAGCATATTCTGACCCAACAATCTCCCCCAACTTAACTTTTCATAATGAGAAGTTAAGTTCTTCATTATAAGGTCTTCATGATGCTTTCAACACTTCATCTCAGTTGCCCAAATTTGGAACCAGTCCCAGACTTTGATTGATAATTCTTCTGACTACTATCCTGGCCATTTCTGAATCCTTTGAACATATAAGCTTTGCATTCAACATTCCTTGCAACTTGACTTTGCTGTGATCATAGATTTTATCCACCAGGTAGTACTCATGATAATCTCTGTCTACAGTGATGACATAGACTCCACACCTTTCAAACAGCATCCAATTTTCTATTCTTTGGAATTTATTCTCCAGATGCAGATCTCTGACCACATGTTGAACTTTGCTAGGATCAAACATCATACACAAGTACTCTATGGCTAGTTTTATTAAGATCATTCCTGCTTTTGTCAATTCCTCTTCATACAAGCTCATTCCAACCTTAAACATTTCTTCTAGGTCTAATCTGGAACAACTTCTGATGAATTTTCCCCAAGTTGCATACACTTCAAACTGATCACCCATTCTTTTGATTCTGAAGTATTCTTTCATGTTGTCCTTCAAAATATCCCAAAAGATAATTTCAGGAGCTTGGACTGATATTGGGTCAGCTTGTACTGGAATTTCATCTGTCACTGTCATGTACAAGTCAAACTGCTCATTTGATTGCTGATTGGACTGCTCAGGATTCTGCTCTGGCTCTGCTAAAGTTTCATCAATAGGTTCTGCTTCTGCTTCTGCTCTTTCTTCTTCAATTCTTTCTCTTTTTGCCTTTGGCTTGGTGGCAATTGATTTCTTTCTCTTAATTACTCCAATTTGATGAGCCAATGTCTCTTCTTTCTTTTCTTCTTTCTTTTCTTTGACAGGAGTTCCTTCTTCACTTTCTGGGAAGGGTTGTTGTATATTGAGATCATGCCTCTCTTTCATCTTCCTTTCAGCTTCTTCCCTTTGAGTGGAGTCCCCTTTCAGTTTGGCCATCTCCTTCTGGTAAAGTTCTTCAAGCTTTCCAAAAGACATACTTGTAAACATTCCCTCAGGAACTCTAATAGCTTCTTTCAGGAAGTTTATCATCTTCCTTCTTTCTTGGTTTGCTAAGTATGTCTTGGAAGGTTGTCTTTGTCTAGTCTTCAGTGGTAGCCTTTGCCTTGAAGCCTTATTTGTGACTTTCTTAGCAGCAGCTGCAGACTTCAGACTCTTTTGATATTCTTCATTCAACTTTAGCCATATCCAATGCAAGCTCTCTATCTTTGGCAGATTGAATTTCTTCCACCTTTTCCAGTTCTGCTTGCAGCTTTTTGGCCACTTCTTCATCCAACTCAATCTGTTTATGTTTCTTCAATGGTTGCTCAGATTCAACCATCTTATCCTTTCCCTTCTTCTTTGCATCATCCATACTTATCTTTTTCTTTTTCTGAACTGATCCAACTTCTTTGAGTACCACTCCCTTAGCCTTTGGAGTAGCTTTGGGAGTGTCAAGCTTTTCCTTCACCAATGTTTCAGCAATTTCTATCTCTTCCCTGGATAATTCTGTTTCTGCTGCTGGAGAAGTTTCTACTTCTGTTGTAGTTACTGTTGCTGGTGTGGTTTCTACTTTTTTTGCTTTTTCTGCTGCTTTGCTACTTTCTGATTTTGTACCTAACTCCCCCTCAAATACAGAACTTTGTTTCTCCCCTTCAGCTTGTCTCTCCCCCTTGTTGAAAGCATCTTCCCTTTTCTTCAATACATACTGCTTTCTTTTCTTTTTCTGTACCAACCTCAGAACCATTTTCTTTAGTTTGGTAATCTGCACTTGTTGAGACAGTATCACCAGTTTCATTTCCTCTATATCAGCACCCTGTTTGATGACATCAAGATTGATATTTCCCATAGTTTCCATCAATTCATCATAGTTATATCTGTCCTCACCTCCTTTGGGTGTGTTGACCACCCTTGAAGGATCCTTGGATCTTTTAGTAGAGGTCTTCTACCTAGCAGAAGCAGCCTCTACCCCCTTGGTTTCTTGGCACCTGGGACCTTTGGATGATTGCTCACCCAAAGTTGTCGTGGGTAAGGTCTTAGGGATGTTCACACTGTCCTGCTCTGCACTTTGTGCAAAGTCAGTAGTGTGAGCCTCACTGCCCACATGCTCAACCTGCTCCTTAGTGAGCACCTTCTTGGGGTTGGGAGACACCCCTGTGGTTTCCCTATCGATATTCTCTAATGGAGAATGCTCCATTAGAGGGCTTGAAGGCTGTGGGGGTGAAGGTACAAGAAGGGAAGGAACCTTCTTTACCTTTTTCCTGATATAGATTTTGGTGATGGGGGATGTGGGCTTTTCAATAGGAATCTGAGGAGGATTACTAGAAATGAGTGGTGTGGGTAGGTCATCAGTTTGGTTGTCAGATGAGGGCTTTGATACTGATGCCTCACCATGGGAATGTGACACACCCATCATTGTAGAGAACAATGGGGTGTCTTGGCCAGAAAAGTCCTTGAAGGGCCTTTTCATGTTTGAGAATACCTTCCCTTTGGGAGGTTTTGGTACATACACCTCTTGAAAGAGGGTAGATCCGTCAATTCCTGTAGTATAATCTCTTGTACAAACCTAGGATACATATAAAAGCTTTTGGATTTGGTATCCAGGTTTGACATAAAATCATTGAAAATCATTTGTGAGAAATTAAACTTTCTAGAGGTAGCTAAGCAGACCAAAGCATAAGCTAAGGTACTGCTAAACTCACTCCATCCAGTTGTTTTTTGTGAAATGCAATGTTGTAGGGTATGAACAAAAAATATCCACTGTGGTGAAAATCTATTCTTGAAAAACTTGAATACATCAGTGAGACCTTCATACCCCATATTACTAAGAGTTTGGAAAAGATCTTCCTTAGGTAAAGAGGTTATACCGGAGGCATCATCTAAGCGTAGATGGATGCGAATACACTCCTCTGTGATGGTCAGGGGTTTATCACATACCCTTGTTTTGATGACCTGATTGCCCTCTTCAGATTGAATAGCAGCATTGGCCCAGAACTGCCTTTGATGTTCCACATAGATTGTGGGATTGACAGTTACAGCGTGGGCGATGTATGAGGATTTGAGGAAATCCACTATGGCATGGAAACCTTCAGCTTGCTTTGGTTTCTGCAACATGGCGAGCTCGTTGTGTTCATCAAAAAATGCTCGTCCTGCCATCGTACTGGTTAACTCTATCGTTCGAAACGTGACAAGGGTTGACACTGGTAAGCAAGAAGTCGAGAGAGAGAAAAAGAAGCAATGGAAGTTCAAAGAGCCGTTTGTATTTTGGCGGTCACAAAGGGTATTTATAGGTGGAGGGTTTCAGTTAGAAGCAGTACTAAGTACCCTAGCAGTATTAACGAACTCGCAGTATTAACTCATATTAGCAGTAGTAACACATACTGGCAGTACTAACACGGTCTAGCAGTATTAACACAGACTAGCAGTATTAACACAGACTAGCAGTATTAACACATACCAGCAGTAGTAATCCTGATTAGAAGTATAAATAAGGCAAGCAGTAGTAACTTTGCACTGGCAGTATAAACTACCTAGCAGTAGTAACCATACTTAACCATTTTTGAAAAGTTATCATGAGTAATGTAGCGAGCAGTATTAACTGATTTAGAAGTACCAAGTATCCATTTGAAGCAATCTGAAACACTGAAACACACAAGGTTAGTAGCACCATGCACAATACAATATGAGAAAGTAGACAGGAAGGAATCTATACAGGTACATGAGACAAAAGATAATAGGCTTATTCAGAGTTTATCATGCCCACATTTGTGACCAAAAATGTGAATCTACCCACATCAAAAGCTTTAGTGAATAGATCAGCAAATTGGTTACTTGTATGAACTTTCACAACCTGAATTAGCTTCTTTTCATTACAGTCTCTGATAAAATGATACCTGATTTCTATATGCTTTGTTTTGGAGTGCTTGACTTGATTATTAACAATGCTAATAGCACTGTTGTTATCTATGAAGATTGGAGTGTGAAGAAAGGTCATACCATAGTCCAACATTTGATTCTGAATCCAGAGTACTTGAGAACAGCAGCTTGCAGCAGCTATGTACTCTGATTCTGTTGTAGATGTGGAAACTGTGGTTTGTTTCTTGCACTGCCATGATACTAGTCTTGCACCCAAAAACTGACATCCCCCTGAAGTTGACTTTCTATCCAAATTTGCACCACCCAAGTCACTGTCTGAATAAGCAAGTAGGTCAAATGGTGAGTCATGAGGATACCAAAGACCTAATCTAGGTTGGCCTTTGAGATATCTGAATATCCTCTTGACTGCTTGAAAGTGTGACTGCTTAGGCCTTACTTGAAATCTTGCACACACACAAACAGAAAACATGATATCTGGTCTTGAAGTAGTGAGATACATGAGGGAGCCAATCATGGATCTGTAGTGATGAACATCCATATCCTCCCCTTCAAGATCTGCAGTGATATGTTTGTATGTCTCCATGGGTGTGCTTGCAGGATTTGAGTCTGAGAAACCAAACTTATTAAGAATGTCCTGCACATATTTGGATTGACTTATAAATATTCCATCTTTCTTCTGCTTAACTTGTAGCCTAGGAAAAAGGTAAGTTCACCCATAGAACTCATCTTGAATTTCTTGTGCATCAAATCTTCAAAATTTCTGCACATTTGATCTTTTGTGGATCCAAAGATAATATCATCCACATAGATTTGCACTATTAGGATGTCCTTCTTCTTCCTCTGAATGAACAGAGTCTTGTCTATGATTCCTCTTTGAAAGCCATTTTCCAAGAGGTAGGTAGACAGAGTGTCATACCATGCCCTTGGTGCTTGATGTAGCCCATAGAGTGCCTTCTTCAATTTGTATACTCTGTCAGGATAATTTGGATTCTCAAATCCTGAAGGCTGACAGACATATACTTCTTCTTCAATTCTTCCATACAGAAAAGCACTCTTTACATCCATCTGGTAGACTTTGAACTTCATGAAAGAAGCATAGGCTAAAAATAGCCTGATTACCTCTATCCTGGACACTGGTGCAAATACTTCTTCATAATCAATACCCTCTTCTTGAGTATACCCTTGTGCCACTAGCCTGGCTTTGTTCTTTATTACTATTCCTCTCTCATCTTTCTTGTTCCTGAAGATCCATCTTGTGCCAATTGCTCTGTGTCCTTTTGGAAGATCTACCAGATCTCATACATCTTGCAGTACAAACTGCAGTAGCTCCTCTTGCATTGCTTCTATCCAGCTTGGATCCTTCATTGCATCAAATGCCTTTTTGGGTTCAACCTGTGATAGAAAGCAAGATAATAAACCTGATTGTAGATCTTTCAATCCCCCTATCTTGCTTTGTTGCCTTGTGATCATTGGAGAGTTGATGTCACCAATCACTAATTGAGGAGGATGATTCTTCTGAGTTCTTGTAGCATTGACAGCCTCCTCATTAAGATTTACTTCAAGATTGGTGTCATTCTTTTCTGGAGTGCTTCCACCATACACTGAAGAATCATCATCTGTGTCTTCCTCTTCCAAAACTGGCATCTCAGGACCTTTGATTCCTGAATCTGAGGGTTGATCTTCCTTTTCACCTCTGTCCTCTTCATTCTAAGCTGGTGCAGTGTCCTTTGAATCTGAATTATCTTTCTTATCTTGGTCACAGAATTCAACAGGATCAGCAGTAGGTGTTGGGAACAGCACAAACTCTTGTCTTTGTACTTGTGCCTTTTCTGTCCCTGTTCCTGCATTATGCTCATCACTGAAACCCAAAGAATTAGTCAGTAAGTCAATGTCAAATAGCCAATCAGGACTTGAACCAAGTTGATTTGGTGTGTTCTCATTGCATTTGACATTGTCACTTTCCTCAATAATCTTAGAAGAGGTGTTAAAAACTCTGTAGGCCTTACTTTGAGATGAGTAACCAACAAGAAACCCATCCTCAGCTTTGATATCAAACTTGCCTAGGTGAGTTTTGGTATTGAGAATTGTGCAAGGACACCCAAATGGTTTGAAAAATCCAATAAAAGGTTTCTTCTTTTTAAAAATCTCATAGGGTGTCTTGTCTTGAGATTTTACTACTAGAACTATGTTTTGGACATAGCAGGCAGTATTAACTGCTTCTGCCCAAAAAGTGATTGGAAGTTTTGAATCTGCCAACAGAGATCTAGCAGCTTCTATCAGAGTCCTATTTCTCATTTCAGCAACACCATTCTGTTGAGGAGTTCTAGGAGCATTGTATTGTCTCTCAATGCCTTTTTCCTCACAGAAGCTGTTTAGGTCATTATTTTTAAATTCAGTTCCATTATCAGACCTAATGACTTTAACTCTTAGATTTGTTTGGTTTTCAACTCTAAGAACAAAGGATTTGATCAGTCCACTTGTCTCATCCTTTGTCCTCAGAAAATAGACCCAAGTGAATCTAGAGAAATCATCAACAATAACTAAGTAGTAGGATTTCTTACCAATACTCATCACATTAGTAGGGCCAAACAGATCCATATGCAGTAAATTAAGAGGTGAAGAAATTGTATTTATCTCTTTGGACTTATGAGAAGTTTTGTGCTGTTTTCCTTTAAGACATGCAACACAATGATCATCACATGAAAATACCTTTTGTGGCAAACCTATTACAAGGTTGTTTTTCACAAGTTTGTTCATTATTTTAAAGTTCATGTGACACATCCTTCTGTGCCAAAGAGATGATTCATCTACTGAAGCTTTTGAAAATAAACAATTTAGAGATGAATCAGAAACTACACTCTCCAAGTCTAAGCAATAAACATTGTCCTTTCTAGGAGTTCTAAGTAGTATCATACTTTCATCAACTACCTTAAACCCTGGAGCAAGGATAATACATTCAGTATCATTGAATAATATGCTATGTTTCTTGTCATAAACCTGTGATACACTTAACAGGTTGTATCTCAATTGCTCAACATAGTATACATCCTCAAATATCATCTTACCATTTGACACCTTACCTTTTCCACTTATCTTACCACCTGCTGGATTATCACCAAAAGCAACATGTCCTCCATCAATTCTTTTGAAGTTTTGAAGGCAGGCCATGTTACCTGTCATGTGCCTGGAACAACCACTATCAACATGCCAAATGCTCCTTCCCTTGAGCTGTTGGTTGCCCTGCACATTTAATAAAGCAGTTAGTTTTTAATAGGAACCCAAGCCAAAGTGGTCTTGGGTTTTCCATTCTCATCAACATATTCATATTCAGATTGGATGAGATTATCACATTGGGAAATCTTATTGCTTGAATACTTTGTCACAATAATGGGTTTGTTATTGGAAGCAGTACTAACTTGATTGGCAGTACTAACTTTGTTAGCAGTACTAACATCATTAGCAGTACTAATTGGGTTAGCAGTACTAACTTTGTTAGCAGTACTAACTGGGTTAGCAGTAGTATTGTTTACAGCAGCATTATTTCTGTCAGCAGTACTATTTGAAGTAGCAGTACTAACAGATTTCTTTACTTTTGGAACCCAAACCTGGACAAAGTTGTTTGCTTTCTTTGTCTTTAGTTTACTCCTTGGCTTATTTGGAGTATTTTTCTTAGAATTAGCAAACTTATTCTGAGCATGAGATTTTATAGGTGCCCTTCTCACATTCTCAGCCATATTATTCCTTATTTGCTTCCTATAACCAACAGGATTTTGTATATTTCTTTGAAAATTGATCCTTTGGTTAATAGGATTGAAATAACAGTGTTTGGCCAGATGATTTAACTTGCCACGGATAAAACAAGGCTTTGGTCTGTTAATTTTTCTCAGATCAATTCCTTGTTTTAAAGTCCACTGATTATTTCTATTTCTTTGATTTCCCCTTGTTTTATCATGTTTTTGGGGTTGATTCTGTTTACAAGTACAGGGATTAACAACAGTAGTTTGCATGTAATGAACTCCCTGTGCCTTTCCCTTCCCTCTCTCAGAGGTCTCAACCTTTACATTCTTAACAGTCTCTTCCCCAGACTTTACTTTCTCACTCTTGACAAAAGGTTTACCCCCTCTTTCATTTGTCATTATGTGGTTTTCTAAGGGAATAACTTTGTGGTCTTTCTCCTTCTTACTCTCAGAGTCCTCTTCTTCAGAATCTGCCTCAATCACTACTTTGTCTAAAGGATCTACTTCAGTGGCTCCTTCAGGTAATTCCTTCTTGTCATGTCTTTCTAAGAGATCAGAGGTGGGAGGAATATAGTGTCAGGATCGAATTCTCAACAAGAATTATGAATACTCAGAAACAATATCAAAGAAGTTGCGGAATAACACTTTGATATTCAATAAAACAGTAAACAAACAGTATATGATAAACACTTTGCAAACTTGTATTAAAATCACAAGATTACACACTCAACCTCAATCTTGAAGAACAAGCTCTTTCAAGACGAATTCTACTTCTCTAGAATTAGGATCTATGCCTTGAGGTTGATTCTCTCTAGAACTAAAACTTTAGAATTAAATCAAAAAAAAAACTTACTCTAAACAATTCTGTCAAATCTATACATATACTGAACAAAAAGATAATTACAAATAAATAAAATATCTTCAATATATCTTCCATGAATATCTTCAGAATATCCTTGTTTATCTTTAATCACGATCTCTTCATCATTATCTTCACATTACCTTATAAGCAGCATTAAGTCTTGACAGCATTGACTACTAAGCAGCACTAACCACTAGCAGTACTAACTAGCTAAGCAGTACTAACTTTGTTCAAGCAGCACTAACTTTGACTAGCAGTATTAATTATACTAGCAGTAGTAATACTCAGTAGTATTAACTTTGAAATCTTCTAGCAGTAGTAAATCTCAACCAGCAGCATTAATCACTTGAGTTATTCTTCAGTTCCCAACAATCTCCCCCTAACTTGACTTTTAGGAAGAGAAGTCAAGTTCTTCAGATTTTCTTCAAGATGCTCCCAAAACTCTATCATGGCCTAAATTCCAGTGTTTGCATCCAACCCCAAATTCTGATTAATTGTTCTTTGGATCAAATATTTAGCCATTTCTGAATCTGGAACACATCCTAGCTTCTTCTTCAGCATGGCATAAAGCTTTAATATGCTATGGTTATATACTCTATCCACTAGAAAGTATTCAGTGTGATTTAAATCCAAAGTCACTGCATATACTCCACTAGTTTCATATAGAGTCCACTTGTTGACTGATTTGAACACATTCTTAATCACATGCTTTACTTCATCAGGCTTGAACATCATATACAGATACTCCATCACCAGTTTTGTAATTGAAATCCCTGAAGCCTTCAGTATATCTGCATACAACTTCATTCCTATCTCAAACATTTCTTCAAGATCTGACCTAGAACATGTTCTGACAATCTTGACCCAAGTGTTGAATACCTCATACTTATCATCCTTCCTCTTGAGTCTAATGTACTCCTTTCCATCCAATGTCAATGTATCCCAGTGAATAACTTCAGGAGGCTTTATACCAACAGGTTCTGCTGAAATTGGTTCAGGAACTTTGTCCATCACTACCATGTACATCTTTAAATCATCAGTACTTGAAGATTCTTTCTTTTCAGATGACTCGGGCACCCCTTCTTCTTCAGCAACCTTCTCAGCCTCTCCTTCAGCTATTCTAGGCTTCTTGATTGACTTTCTCCTTGCCATCATCTTGGTTCTCTTTAAAGTCCTTAGACTTTCACCCAGAGTGGCTTCTTTCTTTGATGGTGTTTCCTGCTCATCTGGAAAGGGCTTTTGTATCAGAAATTCATTACTTTCTTTCATCCTCTTCTCCATCTCCACCCTTGCAGTTTCATTCCCCTGAAGCTTTAACATCTCTGAATCATACAGCTCTTTAATCTTCTCAAAAGACATCTTGGAGAACATCTCCTTTTCTAACTCCTACAGCACCTTTGAGAAAAATAATCATCTTGTTTCTCTCTTGGGTACCTAGGAATGTCTTTGAGGGTTTTCTCTTCTTTGCAGCTGTTTTTACTACCACTGATTTCTTCAGAATTTCAGCTTTCTTCTGTGCAATTTCAGTTGCCAGGCTTTGTTGATAGGCTTCATTTAGTTCAGCAGCTAGAGCCTTTGCCATCTCCCTGTCCTTTTCAACCTGAACTCTTTCTTCCTTTTCAATGTCATCCTGCATCTTCCTGGCTAAGGCTTCATCTGATTCAACCAACCTTTGCTTTTTGACTGGTTGATCAGATTCCACCATCTTTGCTTTTCCTTTGTCTTTGTTCATTGCCTTCTTACTGTTATCTTTCTTGATCACTTCACCTTGTTCTTTGATGATTACTCCTTTGGTCTTTGAAGTGACCTTGGGAGTATCATTCTTGGCTTTAAGTAAGGTTTCTGCAATCTCAAGATCTGTTAATACTTCTTTCACTGTTTCTGCTGCTTTACTTGAACTAGCAGTATTAATGGTTTCTACTGCTTGCTCTGTTGTTACTGCTGCTTCTTGTGTTTCTATTTGCACTGATTCTCTTTCTGTTTCTGCTTCCTGCTCCCCCTCAACATCAAATTTCTCCCCCTCACCACCATATTTCATCCCATCAAGCTCCCTCTTTTCTGTAGCTTCTTCCATGTTGATCTCCCCCTTTTTGGGAGCATCATTCTCAGACTTCCTTCTCCTTAGCACAAATTGTCTCTTCTTCTTTTTCTGTACTAGCTTCATCACCAATTTCTTGAGTTTGGTAATCTGCACTTGTTGGGACAAGATTACCAATTTCATTTCTTCAATTTCTTTCCCTTGTTTGAGAACATCTAGGTTGATGTTGCCCATTGTTTCCATCAATTCATAGTAAGAATATCTGTCCTCACCCTCTCCAGAAGTGTTACCTTCTTTTGAAGGATCATTGGATCTTTTTGTAGTGGAAGTCTTCTGCCTAGCAGAAGCACTGTCCACCCCCTTGGTTTCTTGGCACCAGGGACCTTTGAATGATTGCTCATTCAAAGTTGCCATGGGGGAGGTCTTATTTATGTTACCACTGTCCTTCTCTGTGCTAGCAGAAGTAGTGGCAGCCTCAGTACCCATATGCTCAACCTCCTCCTCAGAGAGCACCTCCTTGGGGTTGGGAGACACCCCTGTGGTTTCCCTATGGATATTCTCTAAGGGAGAATTCTCCCTTAGAAGGCTAGTAGGCTTAGTGGTTGTTGGTACAAGAAGGGAAGGAGCCTTCTTTACCTGTTTCCTTTTGTAAGTATGGGTGATTGGTGAAGTTGGTTTTTCAAGAAGAGACTGGGGAATTGATTTAGAGTGGGAAGGTGTGGATTGGCTAGCAGTGGGTTGGTCTAATGGGGGCCTTGACCCTGCTGCCATATCTTCATCTGTTTGGGACACCACCATCATTGTAGAGAACAATGGGGTGTCAACTCCTTCCGAGTCCAGAGGGGATCTTTTCATATTTGAAAAGACCTTACCTTTGGGAATTTTGGGTACATATACCCCATCAAAATGAGGTATATCCGTCAATTCATGGTTAATAACTTCTTGGACAAACCTGGGGTACATATAGAAGCTCTTTTTACTTCCCAAGTTTGAGACAAGATCATGAAAAATCATTTGAGAAAAATTATACTTTCTGGCAGTGGCCAAGCATACCAAAGCATAAGCAATGGTGCTACTGAACTCACTCCATCCAGTAGTCTTTTTGGATATACAGTGCATGAGGATATGGACAAAGAAACGCCATTGGGGTGAAAATTTGGCTTTTGAGAACTTGAACACCCCCAATGGGCCTCCATACCCCATTCTTGTAAGAGTAGAAAACAGTTCATCATTAGAGATAGAAGTTATACCAGAGGCATCGTCTAGACGTAGACTAATGCGAAGTACCTCTTCAGTAACCGTCAAGGGTTTGTCACACACCCTTGTTTTGATCATTTGCGCACCATTCTCAGTAACAATGGTGGCATTTGCCCAGAATTGCCTCTGATGCTCTATGAAAATGGTAGGAGATAGAGTGAGAGCATGGGCAATATGGCTTGACTTCAGAAAGTCGACTATCTGGTGAAAACCTTCAGCTTGTTTCGGCTTTTGGAGCATTGCGATTTCATTGTGCTCGTCTATGAACGCCATGGATGCCATTGACCTTGAAGGTTCTTGCCTGAAAACTTTGAACTTGAGAGAGAAAGGGTTTAGAGCGCAAGTGAACAGTATGCAAAGAGTCGTTATGAGCTTTTAGGCGGGCAAAGAGTATTTATAGTATTCGGGACATAAGCAGTATTAACCTAGAGCAGTATTAAGCAATAGCAGTATTAACTGAAAGCAGTATTAACTACTAGCAGTATTAACTGAAAGCAGTATTAACCACTAGCAGTATTAACTGAAAGCAGTATTAACTACTAGCAGTATTAACGGAAAGCAGTATTAACTACTAGTAGTATTAACTGAAAGCAGTATTAACTGAAAGCAGTATTAACTACTAGCAGTATTAACGGAAAGCAGTATTAACCACTAGCAGTATTAACTGAAAGCAGTATTAACTACTAGCAGTATTAACTATATACTGGCAGTATTAATAATACACTGGCAGTATTAATAATGCACTGGCAGTATTAATAATGCACTGGCAGTATTAATAATGCACTGGCAGTATTAATAATGCACTGGCAGTATTAATAATACTTACTCTTTTCAACTTATGATGAACTGAGGACTGCTATGAAGTCCCTGAAAAGAAAGATTAGGACCACCAAGAATACATAATATACAGGTATTGAACCACTTTTTGAGAAGGAGTTTATTCAGAGTTGATCATTCCCACACTTGTTACCAAGAAAGTGAATCTACCCACATCAAAGGCTTTGGTGAATAGATCAGCAAACTGGTTGTCAGTATGAACCTTTACAACTTGAATAAGTTTCTTTTCATTACAGTCTCTTATGAAGTGATATCTGATTTCAATGTGCTTTGTTTTTGAGTGCTTGACTGGCTTATTCACAATGCTAATAGCACTGCTGTTATCAATAAAAATTGGAGTGTGTAGAAAGGTTACCCCATAGTCCAACATTTGATTTTGAATCCATAAAACTTGAGAACAGCAACTTGCAGCTGCTATGTACTCTGCCTCTGTTGTAGATGTGGACACTGTGGTTTGTTTCTTGCACTGCCAAGACACTAGTCTTGCACCCAAAAACTGACATCCTCCAGAAGTAGATTTTCTGTCCAAGTTTGCTCCACCTAGATCACTATCTGAGTATGCAAGTAGGTCAAAGGATGAGTCATGAGGATACCAAAGTCCCAATCTGGGTTGCCCTTTGAGATATCTGAATATCCTCTTTACAGCTTGATAGTGAGATTGCTTTGGCCTAACTTGGAATCTTGCACATACACAGACTGGAAACATTATATCTGGCCTAGAGGCTGTAAGATACATGAGAGAGCCAATCATGGATCTATAATGATGAACATCCATATCCTCCCCCTCAAGATCTGTTGTTATCTGCTTGTGTGTCTCCATAGGTGTGCTGGCAGGTTTTGAATCTGAGAAACCAAACTTGGTTAAAATGTCCTGCACATACTTGGACTGACAGATAAAGATTCCATCTGACTTCTGTTGAACTTGGAGTCCAAGGAAAAAGGTAAGTTCCCCCATGGAACTCATTTTGAACCTTTGATGCATTAGTTCCTCAAACTCCTTGCACATGTTGTCTCTTGTGGATCCAAAAATGATATCATCAACATAGATTTGGACCAGCAATATATCCTTCTTCTTTCTTTTGATAAATAGAGTCTTATCAATGACTCCTCTTTCAAAACCATTTTCCAAGAGATAGGATGACAGAGTGTCATACCATGCTCTTGGAGCTTGATGCAATCCATAAAGTGCTTTCTTCAATTTGTAGACCCTGTCTGGATAGCTTGGGTTTTCAAACCCTGGTGGTTGACAGACATATACTTCTTCTTCAATTGAGCCATAAAGAAATTCACTTTTCACATCCATTTGATAGACTTTGAATTTCATATAAGAAGCATAAGCCAGGAATAATCTAATTGCTTCTATCCTGGCCACAGGTGCAAATACTTCATCATAGTCTATTCCCTCTTCTTGTGTATACCCTTGAGCCACCAGCCTTGCTTTATTCCTTATCACAATTCCTCTTTCATCTCTCTTATTCCTGAAGACCCATTTTGTTCCTATTGCTCTTTGGCCTTTAGGAAGGTCTACCAGATCCCAAACATCTTGCAGCTTGAATTGCAGTAGCTCTTCTTGCATTGCTTCTATCCAACTGGATTCTTTCATAGCATCATGTGCCTTCTTAGGCTCAAGCTGGGATAAAAAGCAAGAAAGCACTGTATGTTGTTGATCTTGCAATTCATGCAGCCTGCTTTGATTTCTAGTCATCATAGGAGAGGATATATCTCCTATTACCAGTTTGTGGAGGATGATTCTTTTGAATTCTGGTGTGATGATTAGATTCTTCATTAAGTCCCACCTCTAGATTGGAGTCATTCAACTCAACTGAGGTGTTTTCAGCAGCTACTTCTGATTCTTTATTGTCTTGAGTCTCCTCATCTCTACTTTCTTCTTCACTCTGACTTGATTCAGTAGATGGTTCCTTTTCACAGTCTTCAACAGTATCTATTGTGGGTATGGGAAAGATCACAGATTGAGATAAACTGTCTTGAACTTGTGTAGTTTCTGATCCTCCACTCCCTGATCCTGCATAATCATCACTACTGACACCAAAAGAGTTAGTTAGTGAATCAATGTCAAATAGCCACTGAGGACCAGACCCAATTGGATTTGGTGTGTTCTCATTGCATTCGACATTGTCACTTTCTTCAATTATTCTAGAAGAAGAGTTAAAGACTCTGTAAGCCTTACTCTGAGATGAGTAACCAACAAGAAATCCATCATCTGCTTTGCTATCAAACTTACCTAAGTAAGATTTGGTATTGAGAATAGTACAAGGACACCCAAAAGATTGGAAAAATACAATAAATGGTTTTCTTTTATTTAAAAGCTCATATGGAGTCTTGTTCTTTGGCTTGACTACTAGAACTCTGTTTTGGACATAACAAGCAGTATTAACTGCTTCAGCCCAGAAGGTAATTGGCAATTTTGAATCAGCCAACAGAGATCTAGCAGCGTCTATTAGTGTCCTATTTCTCCTCTCAGCAACTCCATTCTGTTGAGGAGTCCTAGGGGCACTATATTGTCTCTCAATGCCCTTCTCTTCACAAAAGGTGTTTAGATCAAGATTTTTAAATTCAGTCCCATTATCTGATCTAATGACTTTTACTTTTTGATTAGTTTGGTTTTCAATTCTTAGGATAAAGGATTTGATCAGTCTACTTGTCTCATCCTTAGTCCTTAGAAAATATACCCAAGTAAATCTGGAGTAATCATCAACAATAACCAAGCAGTAAGATTTCTTGCCTATACTCATAACATTTGTAGGACCAAACAGATCCATATGCAGTAATTTGAGACAAGAAGAAATAGAATTTAACTCTTTGGTCTTATGAGAAGTTTTGTGTTGTTTGCCTTTAAGACAAGCAACACAATGATCATCACATGAAAAGACTTTTGATGGTAAACCTCTTACAAGGTTGTTTTTAACAAGTTTGTTCATAGTCTTGAAATTCATGTGACACATCCTTCTGTGCCAAAGAGAGGATTCATCCACAGAAGCTTTTGAAACTAGACAGTTCAGGGATGAATCACTATCAACATTGTCCATATCTAGACAATAAACATTGTCCTTTCTTGGAGTTCTAAGTAGTATCATGCTTTCATCAACTACCTTGAACCCTGGAGCAAGGATCATACACTCTGTGTTTGTAAATAATATGCTATGTTGTTTGTCACAAACCTGTGATACACTTAACAGGTTGTATTTTAATTGATCAACATAGTAGACATCCTCAAATGTCATCTTACCTTTTGTGACATTTCCTTTGCCACTTATTTTACCACCAGTAAGATTATTTCCAAAAGCAACATGTCCTCCATTGATATGCTTGAAATCCTGAAGGCATGACATGTTGCCTGTCATGTGCCTAGAGCAACCACTATCAACATGCCAAATGCTCTTTCCCTTGAGCTGTTGGTTGCCCTGCACATAAGATAAATCAGTTAGTTTGAATTAGGAACCCAAGCTAAAGTGGTCTTGGGTATCCCTTTCTCATCAAAATACTTGCATTCTTTCTTGACAAGATTTTGAAACTTCAACTCCTCATTTCTGGAGTACTTTGTCACAATGATAGGCTTGGAAACACATTTGCTAGAAGTAGTACTGGTTTTAGAAGTACTAACTGCATTAGCAGTACTTGCATGCTTAGCAGTACTAACCTTATTAGAAGTAGTAACTGTTTTAGCAGCATTAACTGTGTTAGCAGTATTCATCTTTGAAGAAGTACTAACAGTATTAGCAGCATTAAAACTTTCAGCAGTACTAACACTGATAGCAGCAGTAATGCTTCTAGCAGCACTATCTCTGTCAGCAGCACTAACAGTTTTAGTGCTTCTAGGCACCCACATTTTAATACTTTCATTCAAAATCTTTTTCTTCATGGGGCCTTTGTTTTCAACAGATTTCTTCACCACATGTTTCTTTCCAGCCTTCCTATAACCAACAGGTTTTTGCACAAATCTTTGAAAGTTCATCTGTTGGTTAATAGGGTTAAAGTAACAGTACTTAGCCAAATGGTTTAACTTTCCACATATGAAACAAGGCTTTGGTCTATTAACTTTACTCAAATCAATGCCTTGTTTTTGTGCCCATTGGTTGTTCCAGTTTCTCTGGTTTCCCCTTGGTTTATCATGTTTTTGGGGCTTAAATTTATTGCATGCACACTGTTTGCAAGGGATAGGGTTCACAACAGTGGTCTGCTTATAGTGAACCTTCTTGTTCTCTTCCTCAGTCTTCTCTATTTCTTTGGACTTGATCCAATGCTTTCCACATCCCTCATTGGTGATTATGTGGTTTTCTATAGGAATCTCACCACTCACAGTGTTGTCTTTTTCCTTGACACGTTCTTTCTCAGTTTTATCCTTAACAACTACTTCATCTAAGGGATCTATCTCAGTGGCTCCCTTAGGTAGGTCCTTCCTATCCTTTGTTTCTAACAAATCTGAACTAGGAGGGATGTAGTTGTTGTTATAGGGTGGTGGAGTGGTATTGTACCCTATTCCTCTTCTAAGTTTGTCATGGATTTGAGTTTGGAGCAAAGAGTCCATTGCTTTAGAAGCATTGGAAAATTTCTGAATATCCAGCTTGGCTTTCTCAAACTCTCTTTTTATCTTCTCATTCTCCTCTTTGGATCTGGTCAGTTGGAGTTCTAAGTCATTCTTCTCCCACTTCCAGTAGTTTGTGTCATAAGAGTGTTGAAGCTCATTGGCTTGAAAACCCTTAATCTGCTCTTCAAATCTCTCAACTATCCTGACATAATCTTTTATGTCCTTTTCCAATCTCTTAAGGTTATCACTCATGTTCTGATTGTGATCCCTATACCTCTTAACAGTGTTAATGCAATTTTGAGAACAAAGATTGGAAGTTACCTCTGTTGGGAGATCAGACACCTCTGCCATTAGAGCTTGGTTTTGAATGGCCTCTTCAGCTTGATCACTCCAATCAAACCCCATGCCTTGTTGAGAGACAAGGGCTTGTGCAGAGTTTCTGTTATTATTGAAGCTTCCAGATTGAGCTTGTTGGTGGTTATTATTTTGAGGCATTCCACTTCTGCATTCTCTAGCAAAGTGTCCTTTCTGATGGCATTTATAGCATTCCACATTTGACTTGTCAAAACCTGCTCCATCTTCTCTTCTTTGTGAGAAGTTGTTCCTTCCAGTTCTTTTGATGAACTTCTTAACTCTCATAGAGAGCATGGCCATCTGCCATTTAATGTCCATCTCTTCAAGATCATCTGGATGGAGTTGTTCCAAGTCATCATTAATGAGGGAAGAGTTTCCATGACTTGCTAGAAAGGCTTCAAATACAGTTTCAGTGCCTTTCTCTTGAGGTGCTCCATTGGCAGCACTAACTGATTCAGGGATGAAAGTAGAATCTGTTGATGCTGAAAGGAGTGCAGCATTGTGAACATACCCAGAAGGCCTCTTCTTAGCCTCTACCTCAGTTTCAAAAACTCTTAGATCATTATACAGATCATCAAGTTCCTTTTCTTCCAGTTGATCATTCTGTCTGAAAGACACAGTATACATAGTCCATTCATCACTCAGGGACCTTAGAAACTTTCTGTTCAGATCATCTTGATCAATTTGTACTCCCACTGTAGCAAGTTCACCAATGAGTTTATTGAACCTGTCAAAAGTTTGAGTCATGGACTCATTCTTGGTTGACATAAAGTTCTCATATTGTTGCTTCAGAATGGCTTTTTGATTTCTCTTGGTACTTTTGGTACCTGAGAATCTTTTCTCTAGAGCATTCCAGAGCATCTCTGCATCAGTGCAGTTGCAGAACTGATGTTGGTATTCATTGGGGATAGCCAAGAGCAAAGTGCTCAAGGCTTTCATCTCTGTCTGTCTAGTCTTTCTTTCAGCATCAGTTTTTGGTGGAGTTCTCTTTCCATCTGCACCAATTTTTCCTGCTTCAGAAGGGCCATTCTCAATGATGTCCCACATAGAATAGTCAGTGAGGAGTATGTACTGCTTGATTCTGATCTTCCACATATCGAATTCATTGGGTCTGAGCATTGGAACCTTTGAGACTAGAGTACTGTTTGATTCTGCAAAGTTTTCCATGATGAATGAATAGATGTTTCTGAGAGAACAGGCTCTGATACCACTTGTCAGGATCGAATTCTCAACAAGAATTATGAATACTCAGAAACAATATCAAAGAAGTTGCGGAATAACACTTTGATATTCAATAAAACAGTAAACAAACAGTATATGATAAACACTTTGCAAACTTGTATTAAAATCACAAGATTACACACTCAACCTCAATCTTGAAGAACAAGCTCTTTCAAGACGAATTCTACTTCTCTAGAATTAGGATCTATGCCTTGAGGTTGATTCTCTCTAGAACTAAAACTTTAGAATTAAATCAAAAAAAAACTTACTCTAAACAATTCTGTCAAATCTATACATATACTGAACAAAAAGATAATTACAAATAAATAAAATATCTTCAATATATCTTCCATGAATATCTTTAGAATATCCTTGTTTATCTTTAATCACGATCTCTTCATCATTATCTTCACATTACCTTATAAGCAGCATTAAGTCTTGACAGCATTGACTACTAAGCAGCACTAACCACTAGCAGTATTAACTAGCTAAGCAGTACTAACTTTGTTCAAGCAGCACTAACTTTGACTAGCAGTATTAATTCTACTAGCAGTAGTAATACTCAGCAGTATTAACTTTGAAATCTTCTAGCAGTAGTAAATCTCAACCAGCAGCATTAATCACTTGAGTTATTCTTCAGTTCCCAACATATAGTTATTGTTGTATGGTGGAGGTGTGGTGTTGTAGCCTATTCCTCTTCTAAGTTTGTCATGGACTTGAGTTTTTAAAAGTGAGTCCATTGCTTTAGAAGCATTGGAATATTTCTCAATGTTTAGCTTTTCTTTCTCAAAATCACTTCTTATCTTCTCACATTCCTCTTCAGACTTTTTAAGCTTAACCTCTAACTGATTTTTCTCCCACTTCCAGTAGTTTGTATCATAGGAATGTTGAAGTTCATTAGCCTGGTAAGACTTAATTTGTTCTTCAAACCTCTCAACAATCAGAACATACTCTCTTCTATATTTCTCTAACCTTTTAAGGTCATCACACATACTCTGATTGTGATCCCTGTACTTTTTAACAGTTTCAATACAGGTTTAGAGCAAAGATTAGAAGTTACCTCTGTGGGAATATCAATGCTTGCTGACTCTGAAACTTTAGCCATTAAAGCTTGATTCTGAACTGCTTTTTCTACTTGGTCACTCCAATCAAATCCCATTCCTTCTTGGGAAACAAGAGCTTGAGAAGAGTTCCTACTGTTGAAGCTAGTGGACTGTGATGGTTGATGGTTGCTAGTATGCTGTTGAGGCATTCCACTTCTACATTCTCTTGCAAAGTGCCCCAGCTTGTGACACTTGTAACATTCAACCTTGGATTTATCAAATCCAACCCCATCTTCTCTTTTCTGAGCAAAGTTGTTCCTTCCAGTCCTTTTAATGACACTTGTAACATTCAACCTTGGATTTATCAAATCCAACCCCATCTTCTCTTTTCTGAGCAAAGTTGTTCCTTCCAGTCCTTTTAATGAATCTTTTGTCCATCTCTTCCAGATCATCAGCATTTATCTGTTCTAAGTCATCATTAATTAGAGAGGAATTAGCATGACTGGCTAGAAAAGCTTCTAAAACTGAGTCATTGGATCCATCTTGCTTTGATCCATGGGCAGCACTAACTGATTCTGTATTAGCAGCATAATCAGTAGAGGATGATAAAAGAGCAGCATTGTATGAGTATCCAGAGGGCCTCTTCTTTGCTTCTACCTCTGCTTCAAACACCCTAAGGTCATTATAGAGGTCATCTAATTCCTTGTCCTCCAATTGGTCATTCTGTCTGAAGGAGACAGTGTACATAGTCCATTCATCACCAAGAGATCTTAGAAATTTTATGTTAACATCATCTTGATCTATCTGGACACCAACAGTAGCCAATTCACCAAATAGCTTATTAAATCTATCAAAAGTTTGAGTCATGGACTCATTCTTTGTAGACATGAAGTTTTCATACTGCTGCTTTAGGATGGCCTTCTGATTTCTCTTGGTACTTTTGGTACCAGAAAATCTTTTCTCCAGAGAAATCCAAAGAATTTGTGCATCAGAACAGTTGCAGAATTGATGTTGGTACTCATTAGGTATAGCCAAAAGCAGAGTGCTCAAATCTTTCATCTCTGTCTGCCTCAACTTTCTCTCTCCATCTGTTTTTGGTGGAGGTCTCTTTCCTTCTGCATCCATCTTTCCTCCATCAGAAGGACCATTCTCAATGATGTCCTACATTGAGAATTCTGTGAGAAGAATGTACTGCTTGATTCTGATCTTCCACATGTCAAACTCATTGGGTTGGAGCATGGGAACCTTTGATACCAAAACACTGTCGCTTGAACTGTCCATGATTAAAGGCTGCTGAATTTTCTAGCTCTGATACCACTTGACAGGATCGAAACTCAAACAAGAATTTAACACAAACTCAGAAACAATGTTAAAGAAGTTGCGGAAAAACACTTTAACAGAAAATCAATGGAACGGTATATAGAACTCAAATCACAAGTTATATTAATTCAACTTGATGATTACACACAAAACCTCAATCTGTTTAACAAGATAAACAAACGTTCTATACTTCTCTATAGAAAGGATCTAAACTATTCTTGAGGTTAATTCTCTCTAAACAAAACGTATGAATTATTGTTAATTCTAACAAAGACTTCTATACTATATATACAGAGTTGATTACAAGATAATTATCAAAATAAAATTGATCTTCAGTATCAATACCATAATTATCTTCAACCTTATCTCCAGCTCATCTTTATCTTCAAGTCTTCTTTATCTTTAAAAGCAACACTAACCTTCTTTTAGCAGTATTAATCATTGAGCAGCATAAACATCCTCAGCAGTATTAATCCTTGAGTAGTATTACCCATGCTTGCAGTAGTAATCTTCAACAGTACTAACTACTAGCAGTACTAACTCTCCAAGCAGTACTAACTATTCAAGTAGCAGCACTAACTTTTCAAGCAGTATTAATTCTACTAGCAGTATTAAAGTTACAAGCAGTAGTAATACCTCTCAACTAGCAGTAGTATCCATCCTTAGCATATTCTGACCCAACAGATCGACATAAGACTTATAAGCTAGCTTTTTGATAAGCTACTTGAAGTAGGCTATGTTTGGCAAAAAAAAAGCTAGCTTATAGGCTAGTTTTTTTTGTACATGTTTGGATGACCATAAGCTAACTTATTAAAAAGCTTCTCATAGTAGCATTTAGAAAAGCTAGCTTATCAGCTATCAGCTAGCTTATAAGCTAGTTTGCCAAACAATGTTGTAGTTTTTTTTTTTTGAACAATGTCGTAGCTTATGATGAGCTTTTTGTGATTATTCTAATTATGCCCTCATTAATATCCATTATAATATATTAACTATTAATTATATATAAATATTAGTTACTAAAATTAATTATTATTAATTAATAAATATTAAATAATATTATCTGAAAATTATAACATATATTTTAATTATACATTGATATAGATTTTTAATTATTTAGAATTATTGATAATTATATCAGTTTTTTTTTAATATTGATCAATATATTTTAGTTATCAATTATAAATGTTTTTGTAATTATTATTTGATTATTTTTTCCATATTATATGTAACGGTTTTTTAAAATCATAAGTTAATGTATATTTTTTTTGAATTTGGTTTAAAATTCAAAATTTATAATATATATAATAATAAATTTCAAAAAATTTTAATTTACATATTATATTATTTACTATCTTATTTGTATTAGCCAAACATAGCCTAAGGGGCTGTTTGTTTACCTCTTAATGGTTCCATTAAAAGGCAACATCTGAATCGTTAAGAGGTGAATCCTGTTTGGCAGAAAAAAAAGGTTGCCTCTTAATGGTTCCAAAACCCTCTGAATCATTTTGTATATTGGGTCTCCCTTAACCATTAAGCGCCCTGATTTCATTCTGAACAATTACTAAACAACCATATTTCATATTGCACTATATCATAAGAGCCTCTTAATCATTCTGACCCCTTAATCATTCTACACCAAACCATTCAGCAATTGCCAAACAGCCCCTAAGTAGTGGTACATAAAGCTTGAAAAGTTGTATTTAAGAGTTTACCCCAAATGCTTTATAAAGTAGTATACATAATGTTTTCTTTTTAATGTTTTGGAATTTTAAATCTTTGGATTTGGTTAGAACTTATAAGTTTGAGTTATAAAATTTGAATTCCTAATGCTTTCATTTGAATTTTGGATTTGTAATTTTTTTGTGAATTATTGGTTTTTTAATTTATAGTTTTATAAATGTTAAATGGGTTAGGCGGGTCGAGTTCAGTTTGAGATTTTCTGACCCGTTTATTAAACGAGTCGTGTTCGGGTTAGGTCTCAACTCGTTTAACTTTCAACCCGACATGACATGTTTGCCAGATCTATATGATAGGATAGGATAGGATATACACACTCACATATAGGGAATGATTAAAAACATAATATCTATGATTTATGCAAATGTGAGAACACAATTTTACAAGAATTTTGGAGCAATAAAATATTAAATAAATATATATATCTTTCTAAGAATATCAAAGGCATGCAGAGGTAAAATGGGAAAAACTGTAAATCACATAATGAATAGACAGAGCCGATAATCGTGGACATGATCATCACGACTTTTCGATTCCTCACAGCATTATCACATCATTATCACCACAAAATCACATCATAAGTAGGTCTTCGATTTTTCAAATCATTATCACAACAAAATCATATTATTATCTCAACATTATAAGAAGTTTTCGATGTACTAACAACATTTAAGGAATAAAGGCAAATCATTAAGATAATAGTATAATGTTGATAAATACATATAATTGAATTAGTACCTTTAGATTTATTTTAGTATTTATTATGGATTAAATAATTTGGAGAACTATAAATGTTTTCGTATTTTCATAAAACATAAGTGTTCTCGTATAAACCTTTTATATATATATATATATATATATTTGGAGACCTATAAATGTTTTCGTATTTTTATAAAACATAAGTGTTCTCATATAAACCTTATATATATATATATATATATATATATATATATATATATATATAGGTCTTAGCCATTCATCTGGTCAACATTTGCGGCTTTGACCGCGAAACACCGGATAATTCCTTGTGTGGTCTATAGAAGGTAGAGGGGTAATTTCGTAAAATACACGGGATGAGTTCATATATGAATCTGTATGAATCACAAAGATTCATATATGAATCTGTTAATTAGTTCAACTGATTCATATATGAATCTTTGTGATTCATACAGATTCATATATGAATCACAAAGGTTCATATATGAATCTGTTAGTTAGTTCAACTGATTCATATATGAATCACAAAGGTTCATATATGAATCAGTTAAAAAAATTCAGTTGTGAATTGCACTGGTTCATATATGAACATATAGTTTATATGTGAATTATACATGTTCATATATGAATACAGCCCGTGTGTTTTGTAAAATTTACGAAATTGTCCTTCTATTTTTGGGATAGCCGCAACTTTTGACCGGTCAAAGCCGCAATATTTGACTAGTCAAATCCGATCTTGACCATATGAATGGCTAGGATTACTTCTCTATTTCTCATATATTTACCATTTCTCAAATGAACCAAACACTATATATATATATATATATATATATATATATATATATATATATATATATATATATATATATATATATATATAGTAGAAACAACCTTTTTAGAGTAAAGTAGGAGATGCATGTATGCTCTCCTGTAAATTAAAGACACATACGACAATTTAAAATTTTCTTTTCAACGATGTTGGAAGGTTAAAGGAGGGGGCGGACAATGGCACTTAGGGGTGTTCATCGGTTGACATTCAATGGATGTGAGGGGAACCGAACCGATCCAATCATCCATTGGATGTTGGATTTTTCCAATCCAATGGATGATTGGATTGGTTCGGTTCCATCCATTGGATGTTCTTATTGGATATCCATTGGATCCATCCGAAATCCAATGGATGATCAGATCAGATCCATCCAACGTGTTAATTTAATGCAAAGTTCTAATTAATTACTTTTATTTTGTGTTAAAACCAACATAAGTGAGACTAAAAATTCAAGAACCAACACAAAACAAATTTAGATTTAAGCAAATTGCAAAAATAATAATTGGATGATAGTTGGATGGAAATCTGGATGGTAATCGGATGGGTAATTGGATGTTGGTCGGTTCGGTTCGGTCGGTTTTGGTCGGTTCTGGACTGTCATCCAAGAACCGACCAGTCCAAATTGGATGTGGAGATTTTCAATCCGATCCGATCCAATTACAATTGGATATCCAATTATGGTCGGTCGGTTTTAATTGGATCGGTCGGTTCCTATTGGATCGGTTGAATTTATGCACACCCCTAATTATGCACTCATAAAGTTAACTTTTTTTTAATAACTTAATTAGCTGACATCCATTTTATAATTTGTGGACCCCCAAATGGCCCAAATCGAACTGAGAATGTCCAACTTTTAAGATCAACCCAAATCCCACCCAAAAAAGCCCAATACTCAATTCTATTACGTAAAAAATTTACTTTGATTTTTCTCCTCTTCCCCATTTCATTCATTTGATTTACTAATTACTGCCACCTTCACTCCCAAGTCCCCCTCCCTTGATCAATTGATTGTATTTGCTCTTGTCATCGGCCAACAGAACTCTACCGTCTCGCCGACCTGTGACGACATGTGGATCAGACTCCTGCACTTCAGCCTCCCTTCAAGTCTTCAACAGTTCAATTCTCCAATAAACATAGGCATTTTTTTGGTTTTTTGCTTGATATTTTTGGCTATTTGATATTATTTGTTTAATATTGTTTTGTTAATTAATTATCAGGGGTGGTTAAATAATTAAATAGTTAATCTTAATTAGTTGTTTATTGAGTTAGGGTTTGTTGAAAAACAATTTTTTTATTAACTGTTGGGGATTATTAATTGTTAAATTGCTGAGAATTATTTTGACGGGTGTCGAGCCCGACAAATAATAAAGTCCTATTTACCTCAAATTACAACCTAGATTGCAATAGCGGTAAGCAGTGTCGAATCCACAGGGATTGGTCGTGAACGGTGTTAAACTTCTATGCTTTATTTAAAAAGGGGGGGGGGGGGGTGGATTGATAAACTAAACATATAAAATTAAAGCGATAAATAATAAAAATAAAGCTTCCAGCAATGAGTTATAATCCAAATAAAGTTCAGACTTTGTGTATCATTGATTTCCCAAATACATTCTCTCGTTCAATTCCAGATTGACCATAAGTGCCGATACGCATCTTACACTCTGTTTATCCTTATGATTAGACTATCATGAGAAGCTCGATGACAAGTCCCTAATTAGTTAAAACAACTCTAGTTACGAACATAGAAGTTGAGCTACTAATTGCATTAATAACGAGATAAACATCAATCCTAACTAATGATGAGACGCTCAATCATTTAAGTTAGATTATGAAAACCTATAACACTTTCAAACAATTTGATGGTCATTAGAAGTGTTAATTTCTACTTTATCAAAAATTAAGAACAATTACGGATTCCAAATTTTGATTAGAAATTCAAAGTTAGGTTACACAAATCAATGGGCCCTATCAATTTGGACAACCAAACAATGATGAAGATATTCAACCAAGATTAACATAAATGGAACTTGAAAGAAAACATATTTAAATTGGAAGTCTCAACACAAATCCAATCTTCAAATAATTACAATCTCATTGCTTGAATAAAAATGAAACACTAACTAGGAATGCAAAAATTAAACCTAAAATCTAAAGTTACCTAATGGATTGAATCAACAAGAGCTTCCCCAAAAATCGCCTCTTCTCTTCTCCTTTCTTCAATTTTCTGCCATGATTCCTCCAATCTGACGGTTTCTTTCTCTTTTTCATCGAAGGTGTCCCCCCTCTTGAAAATCGAATCAGACCACCCCTTTTGCTGCTGGACGATGAATCCCCAAAAAAAAAAAAATGATTGTTGGACCTCTTCTCTGAACTTGGGCTTTGGCCTAATTGTTTTTCTTTTCTTTGCTTCTTGGACCGCTTCCACATGATTCATTTTGTGATTTTGACCAATCAAAATTACTAAAGTTGAGTGCGTTGTATCCGAATGAATTTAGTAGTGCATACTGATATAAAGTTTCGACTAAAACCGACTCCATTTGATGAGGTACAACCTGACCCAAAAACGAGATTTTTTTTGTTGGAAGCTTGTTTATTTATGAGACCTTGAAAGCATCCTTTTCAAGTGTCAGTTTTTGGCCACGAACTTGGCCTCTAAATTGTTAATGTGCAATAAGATGAAAGATTTGCTAACTTGAAAGGTATATATCCGATATAACTAACTTTGTTTTTTATTACTGAATAATGACAAATATAAACATATATATAACTAAGTCCATTTTCGTTACTCTTTTAAAGATATATCTGATCTTGCTAGAGTGATGGTGTAAACAAGGAAACATATTACATTTTCTTTGGCGTATCCATTACTGAAGTTAACATGGGTTTTGCCAGTTGCAACCACATTAGTTGAGAGATATTTTCTGTGACAAAGCTTGTGAAGTCGGATTTGTACAATCAAATTGTTGATGATTTTTTGAATGCTTGTGTGATTTGTGCAATAGAAAGAGAAGCTCTTGCCAAAGTTACGAATGAAGATGTGATAATTCACTTTCAAAAAATGGAATCTCGTAGACAACAATTGTAGACCTTAACTCTTGAGTTGTTTCTCATTTATATACATTTTTATTTACATTTTATTATATTATTATATCATGTTACTTAGATTCTGACCCCTTCTTCGAAATTCTTGGATCCGGCTCAGTTGGTAGGGGGCAACTATTGACCCGAATCCGAAATTGATATGTTTTAGGGGCGGTTTATTAAACACTTATCTTAGTAAGCAGACCAAGGACTTAGAATCTTAACCGGTAAGAGGGAAGACAAATATTAAGAGTCTTATACGGTAAGTGCTTACCGGATTATAAATGTTTACCATCAATTTAAATGATAAAAATAAATGTCACCCTATAAAATAAGTAATCGTAACGATTATTATCGGTAAGTATTTGGTATACAACCACTTAGTAATTTAATCCATTAATTTGTGTAAACCACATTCAACAAGAACATAGTTCACTATAACAAGAATAAATAAAGATATATATTATTAAGTATAAACATATTTAAATGCAAAAACACAAGGTACTACTTTCAACGCCTAGTATACAAGTCATTATAGAATAAATATCTTCGGTTTGTACGTATTTTATGTTTCAAGAAGATTGTATCATGTTTGAAAAATAATTTACAAAAACAAAATAAAATAAAATAAAATAAAAATCAGCTTGTTTTGGGCAAGAAGGTGTCAGATTCCGATGGTTGTGAACCAACCTGTTGTGTTGCTTTCAAAACTGAAAAGATCCAGTAAACAATCCCAGCTGAGAAAAATCCAAAGAACCAGGCATTGTTGTAAATCATTACCAGCGACTCCGGCACCGGATTCAAGATTCCGATCTTCTGCAAGAACCCTGGAATCACCGGCAAAATCCCAATTACCAGAGCTGCAATTGCCCCAAAATTGTACCCATTAAAGTAGAAGTAATTCCCAACAGGATTCGAACTGTACAAATCCTTCACCACCAGATTCCGGCCCTTTATGAGATAATAATCGGCCAAAATTATCCCAGTGATCGGCCCCATTAATGCTGAATACCCCACAAGCCAAGTGTACACAAAGCTTTCACTTGATTGAAGAAGTCTCCAAGGTTGGAATGCGATTCCAACCAATGCAGTTAATAGTGCACCTCGCCGGAAAGTGAACACCGATGGGCTTAGGTTCACCAGGGCATTCGCCGGAGCTACAACATTGGCAGCAATGTTGGTGGTGATGGTGGCAAGTGTGATTCCGAAGATGGAAAGGATCATGGTTGTTAACCCACCGATTTCACCCAACAATTGAATTGGGTTAGAGATCACACGCCCAAAGATGACTCGAGTCGATGCGGTCACGGCTAACCCGACAAACGTGAACCCACCCATGAGTATCGGTAGCCCGGCTTGACCGATGATTTGGTCTTTCTGGCTCTTGGCGTAGCGTGTGAAATCCGGAATGTTTAGTGCAAGTGTCGCCCAAAAGCTTACGTTTGCGGTTAGTGACGGGAAAAAAAGCGACCAGAATTCCGCGGACGAGAGCCGCGACGACATCGAGAGTATTTGACCGAATCCGCCGGCGTTCACGTAAGCCCAAATGAGTAAACATGAAGTGAGAATGATCAAAATTGGGGCAGAATATTTTTCTAGTTCTCTAATTCCATCCATTCCTTTGATCACAACAACTAATTGTGCTAACCAAAAGATAAAAAAACAAGCAAACTCAATTGGGGAAGTTCCAAGCCATGGAATGGAATTGGAAAAGGTTGAAGTCTTGATGAAATTGGGCAAAAGCAGGAAAATTGCTTCACCACCAATCCATGTCTCAATTCCATACCAACCACAAGCTACTAATCCTCTGAGTAGAGTTGGAATATGTGCACCATGGATTCCGAATGCCGATCTGGCAAGGACCGGAAACGGAATCCCGTAACGGGTCCCTGGATGACCCGTTAATCCCAATGCTATAACCGTGATTATGTTCGCCGTAACCACCGTTAATATTCCTTGCCACCAAGCCATTCCAAGATCCACAAGGCTGCCAGCAAGGTAATATGTTGGCACACCCACAACCAGACCAACCCACAAACTGGCCATTTCCCAACCAGAATAAGTTCGTTGGCTCGCAGTCGTTGGCGCTAGATCATCATTTATGAGCTTCGGGTCGGGTTCAAAGTCTTCAAACTCTGGAATGGAATTGGGTACAGTGGATGCCATGGGTGGGAAGAAGAGGGGTTTTTTGTGAAGGAAAAGAGGTATTGTGGGGGATGGAATTGTATGGAAGGAATTGGAAAAGGAAAGGTTTATGGAATTGCGTTTTGGGTTTGGCAAGGCTTGATGATGGTGGTAGGGATACGGATGGGGATGGAAGCTCAAACGGTTGGAAATCATGATTCAGAGTAAAGATTCAGAAAGGGGACTGGAATGGAATCTGTTTTGGAGTTTGGAGATAGGTTATGTATGGTCAAATGGTGGATGTAATTCCTTACTATGCATCGTAGAAAAGGCCAAAATTTTAGTTGGGGGTGAAAACAATTCTTTTTTGAAGGGTGTTTGACTAAAATACCTTTTAACAATTAAATATCGATAATGAAAATGAGATATAGTTTTAAAAATACATAAATTATTATATTTTGAAATTAATTAAAAAAAAATTATCCTTAATAACAAATTAAGAGATAAAATTTCTCCATCTTTTAATTACGTGTAGAACGGGAAAGTAACGGTTTTAAAAGTTGAAACTTATTTTGGGACAAACTAAAATAGAAATACGGACAATTATTTCGGGATTGAGAGAGTATTTACCATAAACGATAGACATGGGAATGAGATCCCCCCATTAGGGTGTATTTAGTACATTGGACTGGACAGGACAAAACAAAATATAGATCATTGTTCCATGTTTGGCAGGACCTTTATGTGGAACAAACAAGAACAACGTGGAATCGGTGTGTTCCACCCCCCACCCCATGGAACAAAGTAGAGAAGCTGGAACAAAATTATTTTTTACTAATATAACCTCAAAATAAAATTTAATTCTCTTATAAAACATCACATACATTCTTTAAATTTTATATTTATTGTATTTTATGTTCTTTAAGTTTTCATTTATTGTCCTTCAAATATTATTTTTATACGGTTTTTATATTTTGGTTAATTTATGTAGTTTATTAAATATTAATAATAAAAAAAATAATATAAAAAGATATAAATAAAAATTAGAAACTACATAATTTTTTTATTTTAATGGCATTTTTAATCGTTTTGAGGAAAACTTTCTAATGATACATTTTGTTACAAAAAATTATTTATTTTATTATAATTTAATAAACTATATAAATTAATCAAAATATATAAAAGATATAAAGAGCTCAATAGGGGTAAATTGGTCATTTTATATGTTTTATTTTATCTTGTCCAATTCTGTCTTACCAAACATTAAACAATTGTTTTTCCATGTTTCGTCATGTCCTGATACCAAACGCACCTTTATGGGAACCCAGTCTACCCGCCCCGTCGGGCCGGGGATTCCCCGCAAAACTGGGGACTGGGAATGGGGACGGGGATCCCCAAAAGTTGAAAATCGGGAATAGGGACGTAGGGCCGATTTTGAGTTTTCTGATTCCCCTTGTGGAAAGGCTAAAAAAGTGCCCCCGTGTCGATTTTTTAGCAAATGCAACATATTAATTTTGAGCTCACCCTCATGTTGGTTTTTATTAAAATGACATAAACTAAACCCTAATAAACATCATGACATAACTTACATCACCTAAAAAGATTCATTTATGTATTTCTTGAAACAAAAATAACAATTATATTTCTCATATTTGTGTTCACTTTAATACGTGGAACTTGAAAGAAAAGAAAATAACAAGGTTACAAAAAACTAATGCCATACAAGTTGAAAATAATATGTGCAAATCAATCTCAATCTACGAACAAAAGTCAAAAATTAAACGACATGTCAGCATGCATAGTTGCAAACATTATGTAAAACAAATAGACAGGATACAATAAAATATCGAACAGAAATAAACGAAACCGGTTGGTCGAGGCCTGTGTAATACCACAGTTCCCTTAAAACAGATTCACCACATGGTGTCTGTTTCCCAGGTTACAACGGCCGAAGCAGTTGAACTGCCGGACGGGGACGTAGCCTGAGCAAAAATCGAGAGCGAACCAGTTATGCCAAATGTAATATGTAGCAGATGGGATTTGTGTGTTGAAAAAAATGAACCCCATCCATGATTAATATAGATAGAGTTATATGGGAGTTATGATGGGAAGAATAAATTTGAGAAACCGGAAAGTCAAAAGATTTTGCAAAACGTAACTGAAAATTCTAGAATTTTCCAAAAACTTGTCTGAACTTTTCAGTCGACCTCGGGGCTGCATTCGTGTCCGCAGGACGCGCCCGTGCACACAAGTTCAGTGGTTCGGTGCTTAACCGGTCCAGAATTCGCACCCCCCCTGCGCGTGCACGTGAGGGAGAGTTCCATATAATTCAAGTTAATCTCTCTATTTGCAAAATCATATATAAACTTCTTTCTTTTTTATGTTCCCACCAAAGTGGGACACTCCTTTTTCCCAACTATACCCACTGGAATGAGCTAACTTTGAGAATCAATTTCTCATTCATACGAACTCCATTTTGGACGAATTTTAGCTTGTTATAAACCCCTTATGGTGGTAAACGAGATCCAAAATATATTTCCACAATAATCGTACATTTGTCCAACTAATCATTCCGTCTAAAATGACTAAAACTCACATTTTCTAACATGTTTCCCAACAATCCCCCACATGAATAGAAATTGTTCGGAAACTGATGTACTCTCGAAAATCTTCAACGTTCAAATCCTGCAAAGGATAGGTAGGTTAGCCCTTTGAACCTTCCCTTGTGAAGTGTACTAAGTATACTGGCCGATCAGTACATGCCATGTCCTTGAACTGTTCTGCCATTTGTGTAGACAATAGCATATTTCACATAGAATTCTTCCTGACAAGTCTCAGTCCTCATTGGCATGTTTGTTATGGTCATGAACATTTGCCTGGTTCTGCAAGAGCTCTTAGGAATTGTGCCCTCATACAATTCCCTTCGAAGCGACCCCACTTCTCTCTTGCATAGGTGATCCTCCTAGGATCATTAAAAGCCATAGGCTTATCCTGGAATCACATTCACTGTTATATTTAGACTAGGAAAAATCCCCCCCCCCCCAACAGTGATTAAACTGGTGTATACAATTAGGTTGTCCCTTTAAACCTAGATCTTAGGATCTCCAGTCAACTAGGTTGGGTTTCCTTTGTATCCACTTATTCATTCAAGGTCTTTAGTCCCATTTCTCTTAACGACTTACTTACTAGCTCTCTATTCAAACCTTTTGTTAGCGGATCCGCAATGTTATCCTTTGACTTTACATAGTCAATAGAGATAACACTTGTAGAGAGTAGTTGTATTATGGTGTTATGTCTTCGACGGATGTGTCGAGACTTATCATTGTACATAGCACTTTGTGCTCTCCCAATTGCTGATTGACTATCACAATGTATGCATATAGCAGATACCGGATTTTCCCACCTTCGAATGTCTTCCAAGAACTGTCTTAGCCACTCAACTTCCTCTCCACACTTATCGAGTGCTATAAATTCAGATTCCATAGTGGATCTGGCTATGACCGTCTGCTTTGAAGATTTCCAGGAAATTGCAGCACCTCCAAGTGTGAAGACATACCCACTGGTAGATTTGGAGTCTTTCATGTCAGATATCCAATTAGCATCACTATACCCTTCGATGACTGCAGGGTATCTTGTATAATGTAATCCGTAATCTCTGGTGTACCTCAAGTATCGTAACACATGGGTTATGCTTTTCTAGTGTTCTGAACTAGGATTACTTGTATACCTACTCAGTCTACTTATTGTAAAGGCCAAGTCAGGCCTGGTACAACTCATCAGATACATCAAACTACCAACAATTCTCGAATATTCCACTTGTGCAACACCTTCGCCTCTATTCTTGGATAGATGGTGACTGGTGTCAATTGGCGTTCTTGCAACGACAGTGTCTTCATTATTAAACTTCTCGAGAATTTTTTCTACATAGTGGGCTTGACTTAATACAAGTCCATTATGAGTTCTCGAAATTTGAATTCCGAGAATCACGTCATCTAGACCCATATCTTTCATGTCAAATCTTGCCTTCAACATATTCTTTGTGGATTTGACCATATTGTCATTACTGCCAATAATAAGTATGTCATCCACATAGAGACATAAAATGACATACCCAACATCTGTGTATTTAACATAGACACACTTATCACATTCGTTGATCTTAAATCCACTTTCCAACATCACATGGTCAAACTTTTGATGCCATTGTTTTGGTGCTTGCTTTAACCCATACATCGACTTCACAAGTTTACATACCTTTTTCTCCTGTCTTGGGGCAACGTAGCCCTCAGGTTGTTCCATGTAGATCTCTTCTTCTAGATCTCCGTTAAGAAATGTTGTTTTTACATCCATTTGATGTACTTCCAAATATCTTAGGGCTACAATGGCAAGTACCAACCTAATGGATGTGAGACGTGTTACCGGTGAGTAAGTGTCAAAGTAATCTTGACCTTCTTGCTGATTGTAGCCTTTGATCACCAACCTGGCCTTGTATTTGTCAATGGTCCCATCTGCCTTCATTTTTCTCTTAAAAATCCATTTATATCCTAGTGGTTTGCATCCGGCAGGAAGATCCACTAGTTCCGAAGTATGGTTTTGTAAGATGGAATCCATTTCACACTTGATGGCTTCCTTCCATTGTGGTCCTTCAGAAGAAGTGACTGCTTCTTTAAAAGTTTGAGGCTCTCTTTCAATCATATATGTATAGAAATCAGGACCAAATGATTTCTCAACTCTTGCCCTTTTACTCCATCTAGGCTCTACTTCTTCTTCTTCCTCTTTCTCTTCCACTTCTTCAATTTGTTCCTTATTTCCTTCATGAGTCATTCTTGAGGAGTTTGCATCTTCTTTATTGAGACATGGAAACACATCTTCAAAGAACGACACATTTCTTGATTCCATTATTGTGTTTTTGTAAACATCAGGAATTCGTGACTCATACACAAGAAACCGATAGGCACTACTGTTTTGTGCATATCTAATGAAGATGCAATCAACAGTCTTCGGACCTATCTTTACAACCTTGGGTGGGGGTACTACAACCTTAGCAAGACACCCCCACACTCGTAAATATTTATACGATGGTTTCCTTCCCATCCATAGTTCATACGGAGTTTTATCTAGTTTCTTTCGAGGAACTTTGTTCAAGATATAGTTGGCTGATAACACAGCTTCCCCCCACATGAACGGGGGCATCCCGGAACTTATCAACATGGCATTCATCATTTCTTTGAGGGTACGGTTCTTCCTTTCAACAATGTCGTTTTGTTGCGGAGAATATGGTGCGGTGAATTCATGTCGAATACCATTATTTCCACAAAACTCGGCGAATGGTGATACATATTCGCCTCCTCGATCGCTTCTCAACACTTTGATTCTTTTGTTATGTTGATTTTCCACTTCATTTTTATACAATATAAACTTTTCTATTGCTTCATCTCTACTCTTGAGTAAATAGACATAGCAATATTTAGTGCTATCATCCATGACTGTGATAAAAAACTTATTCCCACCTCTTGATGGATTTGACTTCATATCACACACATCTGTGTGAATCATGTCAAGCGGGGTCGTAGTCCTTTTTATTGATTGAAAGGATTACCTCGTTAATTTCGCCTCAATACATGTGTTGCATTTATGTTCAGAGTCGATGTGGAATTTAGGGATTGAGTCTAATTTAATTAAACGACGAAGGGTGTCAAAATTTACGTGACCAAGCCTACCATGCCACATATGTGAAGACTCAAGCAAGTAAGCAGAAGATTTCTTTATTTCATTAACTGGAGGCTTAACTGCCATTACATTCATTTTGAACATTCCATCCAAACCATACCCTTTCCCTATAAACATCCCCATTTTTGATAACACAAATATACCAGACTCAAACACTAGACGAAAACCATGTTTGTCCAACAACCAACCAGACATAAGATTTTTGCGAATTTCTGGAACTTACAACACATCTTTCAACGTGAGATCCTTCCCCGAGGTCATCTTGAGCACCACTTGTCCGCTTCCCTTTACCTCAGCAGTCTCAGAATTTCCCTTGAACAACTTTTCACCATCTTCAGCAGTCTTGAAACCATGGATCATCTCTTTGTCCGAGCATACATGTCGTGTTGCACCTGTATCTATCCACCATTCCCTTGGGTTTGAACCCACAAGGTTCACCTCAAAAATCATGGCCTCAAGATCAAGATCAGACACATCTCGAGTAATGTCATCCACACAGTTTGCTTGTTTAGCTCTCTCTCGTTTTGGCAACCTACAGTTCACAACTCGATGGCCTGGTTTGTCACAATTGTAACAATTACCTTGGAACCTTTTCTTGATGAGTCCACCCTTGGGTCCCAGATTGAACCCTTTACCTTTCTTTGAAACATTCCTTTTTACAAACTTATTTTTATTGGCCCTTGATGCTTGACCATGCTCTACAACATTGGCTTTAGCAGAGTTCGAGCCAAAAATTTTCTTTTGTGCTATCTTATTATCTTCCTCAATCCGAAGTCTCAAAACGAGATCCTCCACACTCATCTCCTTTCTCTTATTCTTGAGGTAATTTTTGAAGTCTACCCATGCTGGGGGAAGTTTTTCAATTATTCCAGCAACTTGGAAAGGTTCACTTACAAGCATCCCCTCGGCATGGATATCATGCAACATGACTTGGAGTTCTTGGACTTGACTCATGACAGTTTTTGAATCAGACATCTTGAATTCCAAAAAACCGGGCAACCACAAATTTCTTGGATCCCGCATATTCGGTTTTGTATTTCTTTTCTAGTGATTGCCACAATTCTTTAGATGTATTAGACGCACTATAAACATTATAAAGTGCATCAACCAAACCATTGAGAACATAGTTTCTACACAAAAAATCAGAATGTTTCCACGCTTCCACGACGCTAACCACTTGAACATCATATTGTCCTTCGGACACTTGTGGAGCATCCTCGGTTAGGTAGCATGCCAAATTCAGGGTGGTCAAATAAAAGAACATTTTTTGTTGCCATCGTTTAAAGTGCAACCCCGCAAACTTCTCCGATTTTTCCTGCGTGGTTCATTGGTACAAAACCACTGGACGAAAAAATGGGAGTATTACTCGACGCAATTGGGATGGTGGTCACAATGGTGCTTGAAGTCATAATAGCACTCACAATTGGGTTTCCGTTGGGGTCCGTATTTGTTATGATCCGAACGATAAATAAAAGTCAGATTAAGATTTATTTTAATTAATCTTGCAAGTAATATAAAGTCCAATTCAACAGGTCCACAAGATGTTCCTAAGAACAGTTTATATAGAGCCCTTACAAATCTAAACAGTAGATAAACAGATTAAGAGCAAACAGTAGCCACACTGCAGAAATGAAATGTATTTATCTGAAAACAGCACCCAAACGGTCCTTAGAAAATGTTTTGTACGAAAATTCAAAGGTGTATAGAAAATTTATTTTCTATGAAGACTAAAACTTGTATAAAACAAACTGCTATGTGTGCACTTTTTTTTCCTTTTTAGAAATAGAAACTGTATAAAACAGCCTCTGGAAAATATTGCGAAAAAAAAACAGAGGTATGAAGAACAATATGGATATTACAGTAGTAGCCAAAAACAGAAGTAGAAATATGTAGTTCTATTCTGTTAGAGAGAAGGAAACAGTTCTAGAAACACGAATTCTGGGCTGTGTTCCTCGGCTGAATCTGTTTTAAGATTGTAAAACAAATAGACAGGATACAATAAAATATCGAACAGAAATAAACAAAATCGGTTGGCCGAGGACTGTGTAATACCACAGTTCCCTTAAAACAGATTCACCCCGTGGTGTCTGTTTCCCAGGGTACAACGGCCGAAGCAGTTGAACTGCCGGACGGGAACGTAGCCTGAGCAAAAATCGAGAGCGAACCAGTTATGCCAAACGTGAGAAAAAAATGAACCCCTTCCATGATTAATATAGATAGAGTTATATGGGAGTTTTGATGGGAAGAATAAATTTGAGAAACCGGAAAGTCAAAAGATTTTGCAAAGCGTAACTGAAAATTCTAGAATTTTCCAGAAACTTGCAGAAACTTTTCGGTGGACCTCGGGGCTGCATTCGTGTCCGCAGGACGCGCCCATGCACACAAGTTCAGTGGTTCGGTGCTTAACCGGTCCAAAATTTGCACCCCCCTGCGCGCGCACGTGAGGGAGAATTCCCTTCAATTCAAGTTAATCTCTCTATTTGCAAAATCATATATAAACTTCTTTCTTTTCTATGTTCCCACCAATGTGGGACACTCCTTTTTCCCAACAATACCTAGGGATGTAAACGAACCGAACGTTCAATGAACCGTTCGGCGGGAAGTTCGTTTATGTTCGTTTATTTAATAAACGAACGAATATGAACAAGGTTTTTCGTTCGTTTAGTTAAACAAACGAACATGAACAGAAGCCTCGTTCGTTCATTTACGTTCGTGAACATTCGTTCGTTTATGTTCGTTAATGTTCATTTACGTTCGTTCGTTAATGTTCGTTTACGTTCGTTTAGTCATGTTCATTTAGGTTCGTTTACTAAGATAATAATATAATATAACAATGAATTAATTAAAAGGCTAACAAAATATTAATAAATATAAATTATTGATATTAATATTTACTAATTTAATAATAAATTATAAATTATAAATTAATATTTTAAATAATAAATTATAAATCATAAATTAATATTTTAAATAATAAAAACCATAAAAACTGATAGTATATTGCTACAAAGGGAATCTATATCCATATTTATGGCTACTTATGGCTTTGAGAAAGTTTACCTCATCCGATGTGGGATGAGGATGAGATAACCCACCTAATGTGTTGCGGCTTTTGGTTTTTTGTGTTTGCTGAGTTACCTTTTCATACCACATCACTTGTGTAAGCTTCTATTTGCTCCCTCTCTTGGCTATATATACAAGCCTCACTCCTTTGCATCTTCACCATTTTACCATTAGCTGTTGGCACTAGCCGAGATACTTGAGCCCATTGGCTCGAGTCATGTGGCGTAAGTCTTGATTAATGTTATGATTGGAGCACTTAATGTGCACCTTTTGTTTGTTTAAGTGGTTTTTGGAGTTCGTTTATGTTCGTTTTCGTTCGTTTAACTTTTTAACGAACGAACATAAACGAACACGAACAAACCAATTTTTTAAACGAACAAACACGAACATCAAAAATTTTGTTTGTTTACTGTTCATGTTCGTTCGTTTGTTTGTTTAAGTTAAACGAACGAACATGAACAAGCCCTTGTTCATGTTCGTTCGGTTCGTTTACAGCCCTAACAATACCCACTTGAATGAGCTAACTATGAGAATCAATTTATCATTCATACGAGCTCTATTTTGGACGAATTTTAGCTCGTTATAAACCCCTTACGGTGGTGAACAAGATCCAAAATATATTTCCACAATAATCGGACATTTGTCCAACTAATCGTTCCATCCAAAATGACTAAAACTCACATTTTCTAACATGTTTTCCAACACATTAAAGCAATTGCAAATCAATAAACAACAAAAATCAAATTATGGCTAACATTAAAATACGAACAATCAGTAATTTTGTGTAAGATTGCAAACAACAATAGTGTTGAACCCAAATTCACAATTCAAAGATTAAATGTAGAACAAGATAGAAAGATTGGATTGAAGCTTAATCTTATTCATGATATTTAAGTACATTGAAGTAGAGAGAGAGAGAAAGTGTTAGTCATCCTCATATTAGATTTTGCTCTAAGCTCATGAGGACTCTCTCTCTAGAAATCAAACACTCTCTCACTCTACATATTGTGCGACATTCACAAATGAACTAAACAACACTTTATATACTATCCATTTGCAAGGCTAAGCCCAAGTCCATTAAGCATAACCCAAGGCCCAATTACAATATAAAAGGCCTTTACGAAACTTTCTAAACTTAGGACAATTTTGGTCCTAACAAAAAACAATTTCAATATCTGAATTTATGAACATAAGGTTTTCATGCCTATCAATTACAAATGAACATTCAATTTGTACCTAACAAGTATGATGATTTATTAAATGTATCAAATTTGATGCTTTCACAAGTATTTATGGAAATTATGTCTTTTTTTACAAATATCATTTTGGATATAAAGAGAAAATTTTTATCTTAGAATAAGATAAGTGCTTTTCTTATAATTATCATTTTGTAAAAATGGAGATGAAGATTAATGGGGATCGGGGACAGAGATAAAGATTAGGATCCCCATCACATCTCCAACCTATTCTCATGTCTAATATAAGCAATAACCCAAGTAAATAAGATTTTGGATTTGCTCTTTATAGTTTATTAGTTCATAGATCTTTTAGAGGCATCATTGAATTAAACAAATACTCAAACATCATTATGGATCCCGCTAACGGGTCATGGAGAATTACCGGGTTCTATGGATTTCCCGAACGGAATCGCCGTAGAGACTCGTGGAACCTGTTAAGATCCCTAGAGGACGCCTCCAACTGTCCTTGGGTGGTATTGGGCGACTTTAATGACCTTCTTTTTCAAAGCGAAAAAAGGGGTCTCGACAAACACCCAGATTGGTGTATACGTGGTTTCCGAGACACCTTGTTGGATTGCAATTTGATTGATCACGGGATGCATGATTTTCCCTTCACTTGGAGCCGGCATAAAGGAAAACCAAATGAGGTGTTCGAACAACTTGACCGTGCGGTCGGAAATCACCTTTGGGTTAATCTTTTCCCCCATTATCGAGTTAACATTCTCATCGCCCCTATATCGGACCATTCCCCGATAGCTCTCCACACTCACGTTTGATCCTCTTTCCCTTCCTTAAAAACTTTCCGATTTGAAAATAAATGGTTACAGGAAGAGTCGTTTGAAAGGATCTTTATTAATGCTTAAAGAACTCCCGGAAACTCCTACATTCTCACTAAGCTTTCCAAGCTCGCAAAAATTCTCGAAAAATGGGGAAGAAACCTTAATGCTTCCTACAAAAATGAGTTAAAGGAAGCCTATTCCAAATTGAATTCCTTTCGAAATGCAAGGTACCATAGTGCATCGGCAGCGTTTGAAGAAGAAAGACACTGAATCATTACCACCCTCGTTAAGGAGGAAACTCATTAGCGACAAAGAGCAAAAGCCCATTGGCTTAAGGAGGGGGACCGGAACACAATTTTTTTTCATGCCTTTGAGAATGGGCGTCGCAAAAGAAATCGAATTCTCAAGCTAAAATATGACGATGGCCATTGGATTGAGGACCCAATCGAAATTCATAATCTCGTCACAGAGCACTTCAATCGTACGTTCCCAATGGGTTCCGGAATCCCGGATCAAATCACCAAATATGTTAACAATAGATTGTCGGCTCAGGATCTTTCTTGGCTCGAGGCCCCCTTTAAAAAAGAGGAGTTCAAAATAGCACATTTCCAAATGCATCCGGACAAATCGCCGGGTCCGGACGGTTTTAATCCCCGTTTCTGTCAAAAGAAATGGGATATCTTGGGAGACAAAATTTTTAAGGCCGGAAAGCTTTTGCTTGATAGTGGGTCTTTACCGACGGACATTAACGACACTTTTATCACTCTCATTCCTAAAGGTAATGACCCGTCATCGCTTAAAGACTATAAACCCATCGCTCTTTGCGACGTCATAATGAAAATGGTCACCAAAGTCTTGGCTAACCGAATCAAACCTTTACTCCCTTCCATCATCTCGGCAAACCAAATGGCCTTTGTCAAAGATCGTCTGATTATGGACAACATCATCATTGCCTTTGAAATGCTCCATTCCATGCAACGCAATAAACGGAAAAAGACGAGGGATGTGGCCCTTAAAATTGATATTAGCAAAGCTTACGACTGTTTGAATTGGAAATTTTTGTGACACATGTTAATCGCATTGGGTTTTCCTCCTTATTGGGTCAACATGATAATGATGACCGTCGAAACCGTCAAGTATTTTGTTAAAGTCAACAACGAGATGGCAGGGCCTATTTTCCCGAAAAGAGGTATCCGTCAAGGGGACCCTATCTATCCTTACCTCTTTATTATTTGTATGGAAGGCCTTTAGGCCTATTTGAATCATGAGGACTCGACCGTCCGAATCCAGGGAAGTAAAGCTGCCAAAGGTGCCCCGCCTATATCTCAATTTTTTTTCGTAGATGATGCTTTCTTTTTTTGCAGGGCCTCGATTGATGAAATACGACATCTCAAATATATGCTCATGACTTATGAGGAAGCATCGGGTCAAGCCATTAATTATTCTAAGTCGAGCATCATGGGAAGTAGCAACTTGGCTCCCAAACTTATGCATGCTTTTACCCATATCCTTGGGATTCACATCCCAATTAATATGGTCAACATTTGGGCGTCCCCTCTCTTGTGGGTCATTCTAAAAAGTTCATTTTCCGGCAAATCCGCGATAGACTTTGGCTTAAGCTTCAATCTTGGAGTAAAACTCCCATTTCCTCTGCTAGAAAGTCCACACTTATAAAAGCCGTCGCCCAAGCTATCCCGGTCTATTATATGAATGTGTTTCTTTTACCGAGCTCGGTGATCCAAAGCCTCGAAAAAATGATTAATTCCTTTTGGTGGGTCCGTAAACCCGACGACAACCGCTCCATCAATTGGCTCTCGTGGGATAAGCTTTGCACCCCAAAAAAGTTTGGAGGCCTCAGATTCTGCGATTTCACCGCCTTCAATCTCACTGTGCTTGGTAAACAAGGTTAGAGACTTGTTAAAAACCCGTCTTCTCTCGTTGGGCGCCTTCTCAAAGCTAAGTATTACCCGCGTGGCAATTTCATGACTGTCCACTTGGGAAACGCTTCTAGTTTTATATGGAGGAGTATTTAGCACTCACAATTTGTCCTTAAATCGAGTCTCTGTTGGAAGATTGGTAACGATCACTCTATTAACGTTTGGAAAGATCCGTGGCTCAAAGACGACACAGGTTTCACTATTGATACCCCGATGGATAATAGTCGTACCCATTTGACCGTTCAGATCTTGTGGATCCCCTATCTCATGGTTGGAACTTTGCTCTTATTAATGAATTATTTTCCCATGGAGATTGAATGAAAATTACCAATCTTCCTCCTCCTAACATCAATTGGGAGGACACTCTCATTTGGCATTGATCGCATGACAGAATTTATTCCGTCAAGTCTAGCTATCGCACTATCACAGAATTAATTTCCCCGACATCTTATCTCTTCTTGAAAGGTGATTGGAATACTCTTTGGAATGCCAATATTCCTAATAAAGTCAAAATTTTCGCGTGGAGAGCTATTAGGAATGTGTTACCCACCCGACATGCCCTCCAATCAAGGGGAGCTAGGATATCGGCTAATTGTCCCCTTTGTAACGGTGATATGGAGAACGTGTGGCACGCTTTGGTCGGGTGCCCTTTAACTAGAAAGATTTGGAACTCGGCGGGTCTTGGGATTATCATTGAGGATTTACTCTTTGCGACCAATTCCTTCAATGAGTTGGTCTTTAAATTCATCCGAGACAATCCCGGTCAATCCCGAGACCATTTCTTTATGATCTTATGGAGCATTTGGTTTCGCCGAAATGATGTTCTTTGAAATGACGGTTCACGCGACACTTCTTCGGTGACTCTTTGCGCTAAAATTATGCTAGCGGATTGGAGAGCCTCGTCTAACCCCATTCGATGTATTTCAAATTCCCTAGATGGCAACCGCCGCGTGTTGGTTTTCTCAAATGCAATGTGGATGCCGCGGTCTTTGCCTTGAATCATAAAGCAGGTTTTGGAGCCGTTCTTCGTGACAACTTGGTGCCTTCGTCTCGGCTTTCGCTTCACCATGTTTTTTCGTCCCGTCCACGAGAGAATGTGAAGCCTTTGCCATCTGTGATGCTCTTCATTGGATCTCAATCCGTAACGATAGTCAAGTTATAATTGAATCTGATGCTAAGATTGTTGTGGAAGCGATCTATGACACGTACGTGGACAATTCGGAGTTCGGTGACATCATCAAGGAAATTAGACACATCCTTAACTTAAAAGATCACATCTCCGTTCATTGGGTCAACCGTCTAGCTAATGGGTCGGCTCATTTATTAGCTAGGCATGCTTACACTCTTGACCGCATTGTTTATTTTGATAGCATGACCATTTCCCTTCATTCTTGTATTGACTATGCTTACAATTTCTCGTTTAATGTTATGAACGAGTCCCGTCCGGGTGATGGCAATGCCGAAGCCCAGTAATAATCTCATTCCCTTTGTCTTAAAAAGAAATAAATTATTATCTGATATTATATCAACTTGTTTCTTTCTCTTTTATATGTTTCATACAAATATTATACCCCAAGTCTCTTAATAAAACTGTACGTGTCCAAATTAAAAAAAATATGTTCATTAAATGTAATTATGTGAGCCATGTAAAAGAACATGTATTATAGTTTATAGTTTGATAAATATCTTTTTTTTTTGAAAAGGTTTATAATTAATGTGAAAATGTCTATTTGAAAAATATATATTATTAAATAAATAATTTTAAAATTATATATGTTTGAACATGTATTTTGAGAGTATGTTCTCAATATAATAATTTAAAGAAAATACTTTACTTTTAGACCCAATTTGCTTGACAAAATAAAATAAAACTGACAGATGAGAATCAAAATTACTAACCTCAAGTAATCTATACTTATATTAAAATATAAAGCACGGATAAAAAACTCTAAAATACAAATTATTAGGCACAAGGTACCATCATTTTATGCAAAATTTAAAAAATCTCTTAATTTACAAGTATCAAAGCACAAGATACATATTACTACTGCAGACTTCTAACACCCACCAATTTGGTATGTGCAGGGTCTTCCTTTTATGCAGACATTTTCATGTATCACTATTAATTAATATATTATATTACTATAATTTTGTTTTAATTATATTATTAAATATGTAATTGGTTATTTTTTCTAGATGTCATTAAAATATATAAGATAATCATTAAAATCTAACAAAATACTTAATTTTTTTATATAAAAAAACATTATATTATTAAGCCTAAATTAAACAAATTTATAAAAAAAAACATTATCACTTTCTTAAAACCATCCAAAATCGTATTGTAAATCGACAAAAAAATAAAATAAAACATTAAAATCGTGATGTGTCTCGCTGCATTGCACGAGTACGCTTATAGTAATATCTGATTGATAAGAAAAATATCCCCATTAAAAGTTTAAGAACAAGAAAAGAATTCAAGCTTAGGAACCTTGTGAAAAGGTCAAGATACATATAGGATAAGGGTATGTTTGATAAAATAGTTAAGAAATTAATTATTGGATGATAATAAGGTACCTAATAAAGTAGTTATTTTTTAGAAAAACTAGATGATATTATGAAATAATTTAAAGCCACATATTAAATATTACTTAATTTTAATATATAAGCATCATAATTTAAAAAAATTTGAAAAGTTTGAAGTTTATTTAAAAAATTAGGGAAAAGTTCAAAAAAACCCAATAAATTATCACATTTTGAATGGTTAAGTCCCTGAACTATTTTTTTGAATAAAAAAACCATTAAATTTTCTCATTTTGAATGATTAAGTCCCTCAACTATTTTTTTGAACGAAAAAACCACTAAACTTTCTAATTTTGAATGATTAATTCCCTCAACATTTTTTTTTGAATAAATAAACCATCGAACTTCTAAAAATTGGTTACATTTTTTAAAGATACCTGGAACTGACGATGAAGGTTTTAAAGTAATTACAAATCGAAATCAGTTTTACCGTTCTCAAATTATACGCCATTAAAAACCCTCATAGACAATCGTATCGCTCCACCTCGCCTCTCCCCATTGCCCTTACATTGTCCGTTATCCATATCACCTAACACGTTGTTGCTCCTGGCATCGATCTCCCTCTTTTTGATCTATTTTTTATTTATCAAAAGAGGAAGAATCAAAAGATAATCGGTTTCATGTAGTTTTTTTGGGGTTAAAAGGATGTAAGTAACCAATTTTTAAAAGTTCGATGATTTAATTTATTGAAAAAAAAATATGCAGGGACCTAATCATTCAAAATTGGAAAATTTAATGGTTTTTTCATTCAAAATGAGAAAGTTTAATGTTTTTTCATTAAAAAAATAGTTCAGGGACTTACTCATTCAAAATGAGAAAGTTTAATGGTTTTTATTCAAAAATTTAGTTTAGGGACTTAATCATTCAAAATGAAATAGTTTGTTGGGTTTTTATGAACTTTTCCCAAAAAATTATCTGAAATAGCTTTTCAAAAAACTAGTTTATAAGCTACTTTATGATTTATCAAACATGGCTTCTTTAATATATTATAAAATAAGCTAGTTTTGTTGCCAAGCATGGCCATAACTTATGTTAACAGTGTGGATTAGGACCTATTTGGCTGTTTATTAGCAACTTAATAAGTTGAATCATGATTCACAACTTATTCTGTCAACCATAGAATATAGATATATGTTTATTAGTAACTTAATAATATAAAAATTGACTTATTCAGTAAGCTTCTAACTAAGAGGTTTATGCAAAAAGTCAAGTTCTTTCCAAACATGTCCCTCATAATTAAAAAATATACTTCTTTCATCTATGAAAAAACTTTCCGAAACAAAACCTTCTCAATTTATATATACAGATTAATGTACACAAAAAACTTTATCCATGTAGGACTTAATAGAAAACCAACTGAACAACCTATAAACCTCGAATGCAAGTGAAAATAGATGAGTTTAGATTATATTTTGCTGATAACTAATCAATTGTCTAAAACTAAAATATTTAATTAGAATTTTGGGGACGGATTAATTAACGATTCAATCAAAAGACGTTCAAAATATATTAAGGACACGTTTGGTTTGTCGGAATGGATTGGAATTTGAGGGATTTGGATTATAAATCCATTTCAATCCCGTGTAGGATTGTCTCGTATTTGAAATCCTAAAATTTCTTTGAAATCCCTCCAAAATCCCTCCAACATAGGATTTTGAAATCTCAAGAGGATGACTAGGATTTTAAGGGATTTCGTAGATTTTTATATAATAATGTTTAAAAATATGTTAAAAACACTTGTTTTCTTTAAGTATATCTCCTAGATGGTCAAAGACTCTTGATACCGCTAGGCCAAAGACTCTTTGGTAAAACATTTGTTTTCTAATAATCAGTTAAATATAAGATAATTAATAATTTATATATTTTTTATAATTTTTTAATGATTTTTTTATTTTATAAATAATGGAATTCAAATCCATTCCAATCCTACAAACCAAACACACAAAGGGATTCCAAATCCCTACATGAAAATCCAATCCATTCCATTCCATTCCATTCCTTCAAATCAAACGGACCTAAGTATTTGGTAGATTCTAAAAGTTTGTTTTTATTAAAACAAACTTAAATCGTTTTTATTTAATAATTCTTTTTGATGTATACATTTAATATATTTAATAAGTTATGAAATTAGAAATTCAAAAGGAAATCTTGACAGTTGAACCTAATTACCAAGGATAACTCAGTTAATTTATTTATTTTTTAGTTATTTTAACTCGTTGCCTAACCCTTTGAATCAATAATTAAACCAAACGCTATTACTCCAATCATCTCAATATTATATATGTAATTAAATATATGATTGATGGATCTAAAAGCAATTGTTGATTATAATTTTAAATTTGGGTTGACCCACATTTTATTTTCATTTTTTCTAATCGTCGTAGATCTAAATATCTATTTAATAATAATAACAACGGTGAAATAATTATATATATATATATATATATATATATATTTGAACGGCAAGTTAACACACGCACACGTTCCCGGGTATCCGGGCTCCCACTTAAAGGTGCCACCCGACTAATCCCCGTCGATCACGACCCAACCCAATTAAGGGTACCACTATGTGGCAGACCCATGATCATGGATGTCACAGGATATTCGCCACGGGGTTCGAACTTGGGTAGTGGGTAGTCTGAAATTAATTGTTGAATTTTTTCCCTAATCACAAATAATACATGTATATGAAGGAAGATCACTTGCAGTGAAGGAAATTTGACCCATGGATAGGTACCTGATCCTAATATGACATGGATTTTTTTTTGTCTCTAGATCTTTTTGGGTAAAAGGACAAGGATGGGGATGATTTTCATATTCGAAGTAGGTTCGGATTAGGAATTATGCTACATGCATCTAATTTGATTTTTTTTTTGGTAAAGGAGTATCCCAGACCACTTTTGGGCCCGGACTAATCTCCTGGAAAACAGGCGCCCGTGGACATTCATCCCGTGACCACAATGCTACGAAGAGAGAACCTAAAAAAATAGAGGACAAGAAAACACATAACATTCATCTACCTAATCAAATCCAATGTTCTTTATTACATAACTTTTTAAATTAAGAAGTGCATGAAGGTCCTTTGAACCACATTTTACTTATAAAATCAAAACAGATTATCGTTTATTTTTTAATTTTAAAATATTTAAAATATAATAAAATTTGAATTAAACAATGATTGATACATAAAATAAAAGATAATATATTTTACTTTGGCTAGAATAAAAGATAATATATTTTACTTTGGCTAGGGTTGCACACAGGTTTGGTTGTATTGGTCGTGAAGGGTGACTAACTGTTTGGAGATATCAATCATATAATAGAAACGGTGTATATATTGATGAATTAAATTCAATAAAATAAAAGATTATTGTAAAAATCAATAGAAATAACATAAAACAACATGAACAATCATAAATCTTACTTGTAATTGCAGATTCTTCGTAGAAAGAGAGAAACCCATATTTTGATGAGAAAATTCGTTGGAAAATGATTATGGAAGAAATCAACATTTATACGTTGCTGTCATAACCGAAATTAACTGCAGGGGCTTTAGGCGAATTTCCATGCACGTAAACGTGCATGGAAACCCAAACAATTAAATGATTCATTTAATGCTCAATGGTTGGAGTTTATTAAGTGGTTTAGTTTTTATCTTGGCTCCTATGTGGGACAAGGTTTCTACTATATAAGCTAAGTTCCAACAATACCCCATGTTGGTTCCCAGATTTCACTTTGAATCAATATGTATAAAAGAGTTTACGAGTTGAAGCTTAAAACTATATTGAATAAAGATCAAAAACAGTAGAATAAGAGAGGAAGGAGATCAAAGAAATACTCCCAAGCTCGTAGCCATTTGTATATAACAATATCAAGATATTTCTATGAAGAACACCGAGAACACGCAGTTATTAGGTGAAAATATCTCACTGAAATTTTCTCTCACTCAAGGTAGTACAACTGCATGAAATATGGTAGTAGAATTGTGTGTGCACACGTACCTATTCTGCAGTCCTGTCTTCTATATATAGCCTAAATCAGGAAGGTCAATATACTAACCAATCCTGATATGCCATGTGTAAAGCTAAAATAACCGCTTAGTGCTGACGTGGAAGGCTTGATAGGCGATTCCACACTTGGAGAGATTTGAGCAGAGTTGAACTTCAGAGCAGAGGTCAGAGGGGGCCTCGGTGCTCTGACCGGTTTGATCATCTTCTGGTTAGGCATTCTCTGGAGGTGTCTTTGATAGAGCGGTCTCTGAAGTTAACTTAGTCTTCAGAAGTTGTCTCTGGTCTGTCTCTGAAGCCTCTCTGATGGTTCAGGAATTAGTGAATTTTCAATACTTTTACATTAGAGATACTTGGGGCTAACAATCTCCCCCTAAGTATTGAAAATTAAAATAATGAAAGTACAGACTAGCTACAGAGACAAAGAGGAGAAAGTCATTCTCTTGTAAAAACTTTTACTAAGAAAAGGAAGTTACATTACAAGAAATTTAAAGATAAGTTAATCTATAATATCATCTCCTTTACATATTCGATGAAACTTCATAGTGAGATCTTTGCATTCTAGCATTGAGTTGATCTCCATTATGAGTCTCTGGGCTATCTCTGGTGGACACTTAGGTTGTCCAGATATTTCACGTATTCTTTCCTTCAGATATCTCAGTCAAGGATGAATACTTGAAGGAGTTGGAAGCTCTGAATAGTGTCTTTTTGTGCTCTTCATCCTTGTAAACAAACCCAAGGGGCTCTGCTAGAGCAGTCCCACTATGAATTTTCTCCAAGTCTTCAAGATTTTCATTTGGAGCTGTCACAGATAGCTGGTCAAATCCTAGTTCCAAAACAATTTGAAAGTCAGTCCTTAACCTTAATTCCACATACTTTTCCATAGCCATTTTCACCTTACTAAGCCCAACATTATACTTTCTTCCTCTGTTAGCCTTGTTGTAAAAGAACCCATACAAATATGATAGATGATACGGGTTTAGATTTACCAGATTATTGTCATTGAATACCCATATTCTGTTGTTTGCTCTTTCTACGGTGTATTCAAGATAATGGATCTGGTTGTAGGAGTAATTTCTGAACTTGATGTCCAGTACCCTTCTGATTCCTTCTTCAGAGTAGACCGCTGATCTCTTTTGAGTGTTGTCTCTGATGAAGCAAGCTTTGACCAAGTCAACTGTTTTTGGGTTAAGTCTAGGGTTCACAGGGCTTGTCATGCTGGCAACCTCATCATGTTCATAGTAGAGGTATCTGAAGATATTCTCTTTCATTATGTGATCCTTCTCTCTGGGTCTAGAGGGTTCGACTTAAGGTGGGCTTATTAGTGAGGCCATCTGTTGGGTAATTTCTTAAACCCTGTATTCTTTTGCCTCTAATAGTTCAACTTCAGGCTCATCATCAAAAGGATCCCTCATAACATAGGTTGGTCTTTCTAGAGAGGAGAAGGCATCTTATGAAGAGGTTTCATTGTCATTTGAGTAATTCACAAGTTGTGGATTAACAGAGACATCAGCAGTAGTGGTGGCTTCAGAGTCATTTACAGTGGCTTATGGAATGATAGTTGTAGGAATTGGTAAGATTGGAACTTCAGAAGTTGTAGAGGCAAAGAACACCATTGGTACTGGTGACTTGGGGATTGTGGAAGGGTAGTATTCAGTAGAGGTGGTAGTCCTCTCTGGTTCAGTCCGTTCAGTCCTCTAAGGTGAATTAGGAAAGCCCCCCCCCAGAGTGTTGAATTCAATATGTTGTCCTCTGTGGTCTTACCTCTGTCTTGTGTATCTAGTGTAGACGAGGAATAGGGATCACAACTTCTAAGGGGTTAAGCGTGCTTGAATATGTACTCCCCCTTTTGATGTCCAGGATATCCATCGGCAACATCTTCATCGTCTCCGTTTTCTGGATATCAAATTGTGGCTTTTTAGAAGCCTCCTTTGCACAGGAAGTCTCTGGCATCTTCATTTTACCCTTGTCTTCTGAAGGAGACATCTTTATCGGATAGAGCTTGGCGACAAAAGTTTCAATAACTTCCTTCGCATCTTGGGCCACCATTCTGACCTCATTCTCCTGGTCATCAACAGAATACTTGTGCATTTCTATCAAGGCCTTCACTGCCTTTGTGGTCTCACCAGAATTGGCCACAAATTTGTTTGAGATAGTAAACACTCTACTCATTATGTTCTTGCTGAAGGTGCCAAGATCTGCCTTGGTGACCAGATCCTCTACAGTCCTTGGTGGAGGAGGTGGAGCTTGAACTGTTGAAGGTGCAGGGGTTGTGGTAGAGGCTAGAGCTTTAAATATTTGCACCTTTATCTCTGGCTTAAAAGAGTTCAGATCTTCAGAGGTGATTGATGGTGGGGTTTCAGAAGAAGTAGCTCACTCTATGGTGGCTCTGAGGATGTCTTCCTTTGTTGTGCGATATTTGCAGTTATCTGATCTGAGCGGTTGTCAATTTGGAATTCCAGAGCTGCCAACCGGGAGTTGTTTGCTACAAGTTCTCCTTTCAACTCAAAGACCTCTGTTGAAAGTTTTGTAATAACAACAACAGAGGTAGAGGTTTCTGAGGACTTCTCTAAGATAAGTTTTAGATCATTCAAGGATCCTCGGACTTCATTACCTAAGCTTTCAAACTCTGCTTTGGTAACAAACTCAGAGAGGGGAACCTTAGATCCAACCCATGGATCTAAGTCAGCCTCGAGTCCAGAGACGCCTTCTTTCAGAGCTGGTTTGAGGCTGGATCTAGAAGGACTTCCATCCGATCCTTGAAGTTCCTTCTGAGGGAAGTCCTCTACGGATGTTCTGATCACATTCTCCTCTTCTTCCTCAGACTCAGAAGAGGGGAAGTAGATGTGATGGCTAAACTTGTTATCCAGACAAGCCTGTCTATGTTCGACTAGGTTCAGCCACTACCCCTGAGTTGGGCAGTCCCTACGTGAGATTTTTAAAACCTCGGTTCTAAGAGGTTGGACACCTAGTTGATGTGCCACAGAGGCATCATCCACTGTCTTTTCAAGTAGCGTACCCCAGGGAGAATGGGTACTTATCTCTTCAATGATGTTTTCCTTTTGGGAGGACAAATCCAGATGGGTGGCTTCCCCTTGTTTGTGTGCTTCAGAGGCAGAAAAAGGTGCCTCTGAGCAGTTTTATGGGTTAAGGTTCGAGGTGTGCACCTCTGTTTCAACATCCAATGATGCTGGCTCATCCTGGATAGATTGTTTGGTTGCACTAGGAGTGGGGGTGTGGAAGTACACATGTGTGCCACGAGGGGCATCTTTTTCTACCTCGCCTCTCTCGGGTTCTATGGCTTCAGAACTCTCACTCTCAAAGCTCTCATCCTTACAGTTGGTTGAGCTACTCTCTTCCCCAACATCAGAGGCACTATCTGATATTTCCTCTCTAGAGGCACCCTCTGGTTGTCATCCATCTTCCAATCTCGTAGCCTCTGAGTCCTCACTGTCTGACTCAGGGACTGGCATCGAACCTATATGTGTTGGGGATCACACCACTGGTTCTAGTGGTTGGTCAAGACGCCTATATAGAGAAAGAGAGGGATGGTTTTCAGGAAGAAGAGAGGGGTCTTCGATCCATCACAAACAGAGGGGTCTTCGGTCCATCTTCTGTCAGCTTAAACTTGGTCATAGCTCCCCATTATCAGAGAAATGAATCTTGGAAATAGTACAAAGACAAGGGGCATTCTTTTGGTGAATGTCTTGTTCTTATTGTCCATAGCAGTGAAGAGATCAGAGTAGATGAGCTTGGCTAGGTCAATGGCCCTGTTGAAGTATATGGCATACATGATGGCCAAGATGGTGGGGTTGGCTTGGTCATGTCTTGCAATTGTGCAGGTCATTGTGTGGTTGAGCACACTGAAAAGAAAATTCCAGGTGGGAGGTAGGTGTTGGCGTCTGAATTCACTAAGCTTGGTGATTTCCTTGTTATACCCTAAAGGAAATAGGGATTCTAGCATGATTTATTGAGCTGGGTGTTTCTCAAACTTGGCAATTCCCAAGTCAGTGGTCTTAAATAGGTATAGATGTCGTCGGAGAGTGTTAGGGGAAATCCTTATTGATCCTCCAACATTTTCACCGGCGTCAATGTATCCTACTACGACTTTTATGTCCTTATCATAGTCGCTGGTAGACCACCATTGTTGAACATAGTTCAAGGGAATGTTACTGTCGAAGCTGGTCAGCGCATACTTAAGCTCACAATTATTGAAGAACTCTAAGATTACTCGGTATTGTTTGTTAAACTAGTAGGGGTAAGGTCCGGGTGGAAGCTATTCCCTTTGACTGGAATGTCATAGGTTACTGGGGCTTTGTTGGGTACAATACGGCTTGAGTCGTCTTATCCTTGTTAGTTTGCTATTGTTGCAGGTTCAAAGCTCAAGAGAAGATGAAGAAGATGAAGTATTTAGAGGGAAATAAAGAAAGCGTAAAAGAAAATTGAGGGATTGAAATGGGGTTTTATGGACGTGATTGTACTAGAGTGAGATAGTGGAACGACGTTGATGGGCCTGGAGTGTGAACCGTTTTGGCATCCGACAAATCTCAAAGCGATACGTGTTGGAAATTTTTGAAGGGGCGCTCACGTCATAAACTGTCACCGTGGATTAATTTAAAGAGACATGACAGTCACCCACCAAAATAACCCGCGCAAGTCAATTTGGAACTACAAAAACACACAAGTGTTGATCTTTTAGAGAAGGAAATCAACAATCATAACCTCTAAAAATTGACAATTGTGCCCAAATACTTCATGATTTCACCTTTAATACCCAAAACAATTAAAATTCTAATTATGATGTACGAAATCATCCATGAACATCCTAAAATTTAGTAATCTAATGCATTTCCAAAGACAAAAGTTCAGAGGCTCTAGTGAAGAACATCAGAGACTAAAAAATAGATTGAAGAATTTATTCATAAGTTGTTTGAATCAGAATAGGTTTTTGTTTTTCAGAAGGTAGATCTTAAAGATTAAAAATTGAGTATATACCATTATGTTTGATTTCTTAGAAGCTTTGAAGTGTAGAGGCATAGTCTCTGATAAGAGTATCAAAGTCTCTGATCTAGTCATTATACCTTAACTCTCTGTTGGCACTTACTCCCCCTTGACTTGTGATAACTGCTTTTCTCCCCCTTAAAATGTGCTTGGATCACACAAGATAATATATGCTTTTGGACTAGTAAAGAGCAAACATGCTTTTGACAAGAAATGCAGAGTCTATGATATTAACATTAGATTTTCAGAGGCTCTGAGATATATCAGCAGAGTCTCTGATCTATGGTTAAGATAGGTAGACATATTTAGCATGCCCAACTTACTGATTAAGAAGTTGAACCTTCGTTCATCAAGTGCTTTTGTGAATATGTCAGCAAGTTGGTAATCAGTTGAGACAAAATACATTTCAATGGTGCCTTTCTCAACATGATCTTTAAGGAAGTGGTACCTGACATCAATGTAATTGGTCTTGGAATGTTGCACTGGATTAGCAGAGATCGCAATTACACTTCTAGAGTCATAGAGAATAGGGATTTTGTCAAACTCAAGGCCATAGTCCTTAAGCTGAGTATTCATCCAGATTACTTGTGAGCAACAACTAGCAGCAATAACATATTCTTCTTCTGCTATAGAAGGTGATACATAGTTCTGCTTTTTGGATGACCAATTCACTAAATTGTCACCAAGTAGTTGACAACATCCAGAGATGCTTTTTCTTTCTAATTTGCATCATTCATGATCTGCATCAGTATAGGCCATTAGCTCAAAACCAGAGTGCTTTGGATACCAGAGGCCCAAGGATGGAGTCCCTCTAAGGTATCTAAAGACTCTTTTTACAGTAGATAAATGCGATTCCTTTGGATTATCTAGATATCTGGCATAGAGACAGGCTGCGAATATTATATCAGGTCTGCTAGCAGTTAATTATAGAAGTGACCCTATCATACCTCTGTAGTTCTTGGCATCCACCGGCTTGCCAGAGGGATTAGAGTTAAGTTTAACTCCAGTGGCAATAGGTGTTTTAATGGGAGTTGAATCATTAAGTTTATATTTTTCAAAATGTTAGAGGTACATTTTGTTTGATTAATAAAAGTGCCTTCTGAAGTTTGTTTTACTTGGAGCCCTAGGAAGAAGGTTAATTCCCCCATAAGCTCATCTCCAATTCACTTTTCATCAACACTGAAAACTTATTACAATAATTTGGTTAGTAGACCCAAATAAAATATCATCAACATAAATCTATACTAGAAGTAGCTCATTTTTGTACCTCTTGATGAACAGAGTAGTATCCACTATACCTTTCTCAAATTTGTTAGCAATCAGAAAGTTTGAGAGAGTTTCATACCATGCTCTGGGAGCTTGTTAAGACCATACAGAGCTTTGTCTAGATGATAAACATGGCTCAGAAACTCAGAGCTCTCAAACCTAGGGGTTTCTGGACATATACTTCTTCATTCAACTTACCATTTAAGAAGGCAGACTTTACATCCATCTGATAAAGTCTGAAACCTTTGTGAACTACAAAGGCTATGAATATTCTTATTGCCTCTGTTAGTCCCAATTCTGAATTGTAAAAATATTGAAAATTATCTAAGTCTTATTCTAGAGGACTTCTAGAGATAGACTTCAGAGAGCATTCCTGCCTCTGAAGTACATTCCAGAGATATAGAAATTTAGCAGAAGAACATCAGAGATGGCTTCATCAGAGGTACCTACATCAGAGCTCTGAAGACATTGTCTCTGAAGATCAAGCTAAAGAATTCTACAAGTGTTGACACAAGAACATAAGACACATCACTTAGTGATAAGGTTTACCTTTCTAGATAGGTTACTGTTCAAGCATGTCTTGAGCTTACCTTTTTAGGTAAAACACTGTTCAAGCATGGCTTTAGTGTCAAGAAAGTACACTGTTCACTTTATGGTCCTATAAATAGGACGTCCATCCCATTGCTCAATGAGTGCTTTTCTTTACTAACTTGTAAAATAATTATTTCTTTACTGAAAAGTATTCTAGAAGATCTTGTAAGATTAAACCACCTTTTTAGGTGTTCTTTATAATCTACTTGTATTATCCAAGTGAATATTCATTGTTCTTATATTTTGGATATATCTTCTTATTATTGTGTGTGTGTGTGAATCTTGCTTTGATTTAAACATTATTTGTTTCCGCTGTTCTTATTATTGTTATGTGTTTATATTATTATTGAAAGACTAAATCTGGGATCCAACAACCTCAATCCTTGAAATAGGGGCAAATGTTTCATCATAGTCTATTCCTTCTTCTTGGCAATATACTTTTGCAACAAGTCTGACCTTGTTTCTGATCACTATCCCATCATCATCCTTTTTGATTCTGAAAACCCACTTAGTTCCAATGGATATTTTACCTTTAGGAAGAGGAACTGGATACCAAACTTTGTTTCTTTCAAATTGTAAAAGCTCCTCTTGCATAGCTTCAATCTAGTTTGGGTCTTCAAGGGCTTCAGAAACCTTTTTGGGTTCAACCATGCTAAGAAAATTGACAAAGAATGCCTCATTACAGTGGTTCATCTGGATTTTACACCATCATTAGGATCACCAATTATTTGATGAGAGGGATGTTCTTTAGTCCATTTTGTCATGGGAGCATGAATTTGTGGAGGATTTTGTGCTTCAGAGATAGTTGAAGCCTTTTTGAGATTGAGCTTTGAAATGGAGAAGTGTTCAATTCTAAATTTGGGCTATGAGTTGGTGAAGTGTTCACTTGCTTCCCCTCAGATGAATGTCCAGGTATGGGATCTTCAGTTGGACCTGTTGACATAGAGATAGAGGGTGAGTTTTCAGAAGGACCAGATAGATATGTACCTGATGCTTGTGGTCCCTTTGAAGCCCGTTCAGAGACACCTCTGATGATGAGATCAGAGGCATCATCCTCATCGAATAAGTCCTCAAATAATAAATTGAGTTCAAGCTCTTTGGACTTGGAAGAGTCTAAAGTTTCTTGTTTTTGCTTGAGTACATAGCAAGAGCACTCTGAAGTCATGGATTCTTTGTCATCAAAGGAGACATTTATGCTTTCATGGCTTAGCTTGGTTCTAAGGTCGTAGACTCTGTAGGCTTTAGAAGTTAGTGAATATCCAATCAATTTTCCTTCATCTGCCTTTTTATCAAATTTACCAAGCTGTTCTCTATCATTAAGAATGAAGCACCTGCATCCAAAGACATGGAAATATTTGACAATAGGTTTCCTCTGATTTATGAGTTCATAAGCATTTTTCTTAAATCTTTTCACTATGATAGCCTTGTTTTGAGTGAAACAAGCTGTAAAAACTACTTCTGCCCAAAAGGTAGTAGGTAATCCAGAGGCTGTCAGCATGGTTCTTGCAACTTCCACCAATGTTCTATTTCTTCTCTCATTAACTCAATTTTGTTGAGGTGTTCTGGCTGCAAAGAAGTTATGTGATATGCCCTCATTTGTGAGATATTCATCAAGCCTAGCATTTTTGAACTTTGTTCAATTATGACTTTTTAACTTCTTAACCTTGTTGCTGAGCAGTACCTGAATTCTCTTCAACATATTTATTAGTATCTCTGGAATATCATATTTAGCTCGGATGATCTCAATCCATGTATACCTTGAATATTCATCAATCAAAACAAGTATATATTTCTTTCCAGACAGGCTTTGCACAAAAATTCGACCACAGAGGTCAACATGTAGCATATGCCAAGATCTTGGACAAGAATGACCATTCTTTGTCCTATGGGAAGCCTTCTTAAGCTTACCCATTTCACATGCAGGACAAAGATGATCCTTATCAAACTTCAGAGTGGGCAAATCTTTTACAAGCCCATACTTAACCAATTTGTTTAGAGTTGAGAAGTTCAAATGAGAGAACTTCTTGTGCCAGAGCCAGACATCTTCATTCTTCTCAGAGAGTAAGCAGAGTGTCTCTGAATTATTCTTTGAAGTGAAGTTCATTAGATAAAGATTTTCTTTTCGGTTAGCTTTGAGTAGTTCCTCGCCTGTATTGGTTAGTAGAGAACAATATTTCCTATGAAACTTGACATCAAACCCATTATCCCAAAGTTGACTTATGCCGAGCAGATTATGCTTTAGCCCATCTACATAAGCAACTTTGTGTTAGACTAATATTGTATTCAAGATTAAAAGTGAGGGTCTTTATTGTAATTGTGTAATAGTTCAAGTGTTTACTTGTAAAGTCAACAAAATATTGACTTAGTATAAATAGCTTTGTCTTTGTTAGATTGGTAGATACACTTACATTTCAAAGAATACAAGATTGTACATTTAGAGAACACAGAACTTGCATCATTCATGTTAGATATGTGACATTGTAATCTTGTGATATTAATGACAATGGCTTCTTGATATTGTGTATGTATGATTTGATATGCTAGTATACTGGGTCACAATTGATATCAGAGCTAGATCAGAACATTCAGAAAGATGCGATCTTCTTGTTACGGAAAGTCACGGCTCCATTGAAATCAAGATTTTGATTTCATGATATTTTTTATGTGAAATTTGTATCACAGTGATCGTCTAGTGAAGGTGAACAATTCTTGTTTGAAGAAAAAAATCAAACTGATCAACAGATTGGAAGAATTAGATTGATTTGTACATTTCCAGAAACTTTTTGCTCGTGGACTGTCAAAATCAAATTGCTATAATCATGGTTGTTGTTAGAGAAATTCACTTCACAGGATTGTTTTCGATGATAAAGTGATCAAGAATTCAAAGTTTAAGAGTCAAATTCAAAGTTTTGGGTGGATTTTTGTTGAAAAATTGTAAAATCGACACAAGATCTGAAGAATTCGCAGAGATGATGAAGAACTCGCATGTAGAACTCATAGAGCCATAGAATTCGCAGAATAACTGATTTCAATATTTCTTAAGTGAAGAATTCGCACACCACAGAGAAGAAAAATTGCTAAGTGAGGAATTCGCATGTGTGAGACATACGAATTTGAAAGAATTCACACCTGAGTCTTTTATGAATTCAAAGAATTCGCATAAGTCTTCTTAAGAAAAGCTCAGAACTCGCATAAGCCTTCTTGCGAAAAGCTCACAATTCGTATCCTTTCATATATCCTTTTATACGAATTGCTTTCATACGAATTGTATACTTGTGAATTTTTCTGTATGTACTTTGCGAATTGTGTGATACGAATTCTTGCTTGCGAATTGTGTGATACGAATTCTTGCTTGCGAATTGTGTGATACGAATTCTTTCTTGCGAATTGTGCATTGTGAGTAGCATACGAATTCTTGACTTGTAATTCATTTTAAGTGATTTTTCTGTACTTTTACTTCAAATTTTTCTGATTAAAGATCAATACTAGCTAATTTTTTTAGATATCAAGTTGCAATATGAGATTTAATTGTCAATTTTTTTTTTCTAGGGGCGCTGCACCCAGACCCCGCAAGGGCGTTGCTCCTTGACCCCACCCGCTAACCGGGTAGCGGCACCCCCGTGCTAAGTTTGCGTAGGGGTACATATTTCTTAGTGTGATTAAAGTTTCTGATTTTTTAGTATTTTTTTTCAGATATCATCATGCCTTACACAAATGAAAAAGGAAATCTAGTGCTAACCAACAGATATTGTGCTTTAGCGTACATGCCAGAGATTCCAGCACTGGAAGCTGAGAACAAGAATATGAAGATTCAGAACTCATTTCTTCTTGCTCAAATTGATAGACTGAAGAATGATAAAGATCTAAAGAAAGATTTTATTTGCTCAGATTGTGTATCTAACTCAAAGATTAATTTTGCAGAAATAATTGAATCTAAAGGGAAAGAAATCTCAAATCTGCAAGCCAAGTTGAAAAGGTCTGAAAGTCTTAATTCTAGCTCTACATGGTCAAAGAAAGAGTTGATGGAAAGAGAGCTAGATGAGCTGAGAAGAAGAGCAAACATTGCCAATGAAACATGTGAAAAGCTGAGAAAGTCAAATATACAAATATTTGTTGAAAGAGATTCTTTAAAAGACAAAGTCTTTAGTCTTGAGGTTGAAATCAACATGATGAAAGAAAAAGCAACCCAAGACAGAGACAACACTAAAGTCCAAGATGAGATGAAGAAGACTGAGAAGAAGAGAAAGGAAATTGAAAGAGATAATGCTGAGCTTCAGAAGAAAATTAATGAACTGAAAGAAAAGATTTCTCAAGATGGAAAGAAGAGTGAGAAAGAAAGAAAAGAATTTGCTAAGAAATTTTCTGAGTTTTCCAGAAAATCTTTTGAAGAGAAGAAAACAGTAGAGCTTAAATGTGTTAAGCTTTCTCAACAAGTCTCAGACTTTGAGAAAGTAATCATAATGGAGAGAGATAAGTTTGAAAAGGAGAAAAAGATAGTTGAGCAAAAGTGTATAAAGAAAGATTTTGAGAAAGAAAAGAAAGCATTTGAAGTTGAGATAAAGGAGCTGAATGGAAAGCTATCTGAGCTGTCAACAAACATTCAGAAGGAGAAGAATGCCAAATCTGAATTGCATAAGAAGTTTGACATATTGTCAAAGGAAAGAAACTGTTTGTCTACAAAGATCAAAGAACTTGAGAAGATCATGTTCAAGGTGAAGCTGACTGAGCACAAGATGCCAGAATCAATTGCTCAATCACCAAGAGATGATCCAGTTGCATCCGAATGCTCATTCAAATTAGCTGCAAGTTCAATTTTCACACATGTTTCTATTAATCCTTTATTTGATTCAACTGACAGTCATACTTCTAAATCAAATGATTAGATTCGTCCTTCTAATCTTTTCTATGACAAAAATGTTGATGGTTCAGGTAACATCAAGAAGAACAAGTTTCAGAAGAAAATGACATGGAGAAAGAAAGATGAGAAAGATAAAGAGAATTGGTTTTGGAGAATTAAATAATCTTAGAGGAGAATAAGAAAGAAGAGAAATCATTTGTGCATGCATCCAATGCTAAAAGGAACAATGCTCCTAAAGGTAAAGCTTTTGGCAAAACTGATCTTGTTTACACTGTAAATCAACTGATCAGGTTAGCACAAAAGAAAATAATTGTTCTTATTGTGGCTCAAATGATTTTGTAAGTAAAATTTATGTGAATTACAGTATGGTTCTTACTATATCTCTCCTAATAGAACTGCAACTAACAAATCAGGACCCAAATACCAGTGGGTACCAAAAGCCAAATTTGTGTTGCAGGCACCCAAGGTTTAAGGGGGAGAAAGAACCATGGCTCTTGGATAAAACAGTTCAAGACCCGTTCCTCAATGTTTCAGAATTTTGGTTTCTGGTTACATCAGATCAGAACCCGGTCTTCATTGGTAAAATTGAATATTACTATTCTCACTGGAGAATATGTAATAATGGCTTCTGAATACTCAGTTTAGAACCCATACTCAAATGTTTTTTTTCTGATGGATGTTTAAATGAAAATATCTTTTCTAGAAGTTTTTGATTTGAGGGGGAGTTAATTGTTATATCTTTTAGGGGGAGGAGATATTAGCTAAATGTACTTTCATTGTTATATTTTTCTAATAACTTGAATTTTTACAGATATCAAGATGGAGAATATCTGATGTTTTATCAAGGATACTTCAACGATAATATTCATTTGAGGGGTAGTTGAGATACTGTACATTACAGGTATATCTTTCTATATCTCTAACTCTATCACTTGTTGAAAGAAGGACAACTTTCACTTGTGAAAAATGGTTTTTAAATGTTCAAACCACTTCACATTCTTAAAATGTTTTCATGAATTGAGAAGTGCGATTTTTAAATGATTTTCTTTGGATACTTTATTGATTATCTGACCGTGTGTTTCTAATGACAAATACTTGGGTAATTGTCATGTCTATATACTGTCAAGTATTCATACACACATCGGTTCAATACATTTCTTGACTTTGTTATTACCATGAAAAGTTTAATCTTTCTATGGTAATACTCCCGTTTGCTATTCACTGTTGTTTGAATCAAACGTTATTTCATCATTATCTGTGCTTTCATTGCAAATATGTTTATATTTCGTTCATACAAACATTTTACGTCTTTGATTTCCCAAAATATTATTTTTCATGAATTTTGATCTGATTTTAATCATTGTCAGATTCTCAAAACATTTCTATTCTTTCATGATTATTCATTCATACAAAGTTTTGAGAAATCTTAAATGCTTAAATTTCATTCTTATTTTTATGAGCATACATATACTGACAAATGATTTCTTGTGTTTCATTGTCAAGAAAATCATTGAGATACATATTCTTTTAGGACAAATACATGGGATTCAGTGTGCGAGCTTAAAAGAACTTCCATGGATTCACGATAACCAGTGTTTCCTACCCAGGAAGTATTCCCTGAGTGATTGAGGGGAGAGGGGTAAAAAATTGAGTGTTGGTGTGTGAAGAGGTAAAATGGAAATGAGAGATTGGTTAGAAGTGAGCTTAAAAGATTAAAAGAAAGAGGGTGTGAGAACAGAGTAAAAGAATATCAGACTCTGAACCAAACTTCTTTCTGAGCCGGGCAACCACATTACTGTTGTTTCATATTTCTTCGTGAACGACGTTGAAAAAGGCACCTAGCCCATGCCATCTCTTGCATACAACCCCACTAGCTACTCATTCTTTTCTTAAAAAGAGAATGTTTCACATTTTCTGGGGAAGCAACACATATGCTATTGGTTCTTCACTTGGAAGATACTGATATTGAAAAAGAAGGAAAGTTGCCCCACCTTCGACCCTTTATCATGCACATTGAGTCTATGTATAATCATTGTTGTCTCATTGGTTTACATAATTTTGAGCCTAAACAACAATCATTGTGCTAATTCTTTCATAACACAAGCACGAGCACGTAGAAAATCTGTTTTTTTGTCAGAACATTCATAGAAAATACCTTGTGTTTTTCAATGACTGATTGGAAGTCCTGGGGAGTGAACGTCATCTCAAGCTCCTTACATTGTACATAGTAACTTTGTGTTACTGACAGGCATTCCTAACTGTTTCATATGTTGATTCAGGGTTACAACTCTTAATTTGTTTGAATTTGAAAAGATTCAGATGAATACATTCATGAATTGACGACTCATTCAGATCAGATGAACGATCTTCTCATATCATTCATTGGGGGAGATTGATAATTTTTATATATGGGGGAGATTGTTCATTTCTCTACACAAGGGGAGATTGTTCACATTTTATCAAAGGGGGAGATCATGAAGCCTATGCTAAATTGCTCATTTGGGGGAGATGTTCCAAAGACGGATCTAAACTTGAAGAGTTTTAATGATTTTGATCCTCACAAATCATTAAAAAGGGGGAGATAAATCAGAGTTCAAGTTTAGATGATTAAAGTTTGTATCAAGAAAGGGGGAAAGATGATTTTCAAAGTCAGATTTTAGAAGATGTAATGAAAGTTTGAAGACTTGAATGGTTGAGAAGATTATAGCATAGTTTGTTGTGCTAAGAGAATGATATTGTTGTAAACAAAGGGGGAGAATGAAGATTGTGCTAAAGCTGTCAAAGGTTTCAAAAATACAAAGTTTGTTGAAGATGTCAAAGCTAAAAAGATTCAAAGCTGAAGATTATTCTGAAGATAAGAAGACCTGAAGATTAATGTCAATTTTTTTTTAATCTTGAATCCCAAGGGGGAGATTGTTAGACTAATATTGTATTCAAGATTAAAAGTGAGGGTCTTTATTGTAATTGTGTAATAGTTCAAGTGTTTATTTGTAAAGTCAACAAATGTTGACTTAGTATAAATAGGTTTGTCTTTGTTAGATTGGTAGATACGCTTACATTTCAAAGAACACAAGATTGTACATTTAGAGAACACAAAACTTGCATCATTCATGTTAGATATGTGACACTATAATCTTGTGACATTAATGACAATGGCTTCTTGATATTGTGTATGTATGATTTGATATGCTAGTATACTGGGTCACACTTTGGATACTGAAATGTCACCTTTTGAAAGCATACCGTAGCCTCTGATCTTACCTTTTTTTTTGGAAAGGGTGTCATAGGCTATGTCTAGACTAATCCCTTGACAAATTATGACTATAAGACATCAGCCTCTGATCTTACCTTGCCTATCAACTCCAAAAGTTATAGAGCCTCCAATTTTATCTTTGAATGAGGATAGTAACTTTTTTATCCCTAGTCATGTGCCTTGAGCATCTAGAGTCTAGATACCAGTTGTGCACATGCTGTTTCTGCAAGACAGATAAAAGTTTCCTTTTAGGTACCCATTGCATAATGGGTTCTTGTTAGAATGAGGCTTGTTTTCCTTGTCCTCTGGTATTCCATGCTCTGATGGATTACCAGGTTCCTTCCTTTGCCATTTCTGAGTATGGGTCTTAGAAGTATTAGCATTCTTATGTGGCCCATTCAAAGTTCTATGAGGACCAGAGAAATGATTTCTCAATTTCACAATAGATCAAAGCATTTGCAGTTATGTGAACAATGAGATGATGAATTGAAACTTTTGTGTTCATTCACAAACTGTTGATATTTGGCCTTTTTGGAATTATCTACTCTAGCATCAAATGTTCCAGAGAACTTTCTAGCTAGCTTAGATTTATTTTTATAGAATCTGGCCTTCTCAGAATCTTCTCTCTTTTGCCAATGATGCTTGCTATTTTTGTTATTCACCGAGACATGAGAAGCAGATTTGTCATTCATAACCTATTTCCCTTTTGGCTCTGGTGTGAACTTGATTGGCTTAAAAGGATAGGGTTTAGGAGGTAAAGGCACAATTTCACTCTTGGATTTTTCTTTTGGTTCCTTTTCCAATTCAAGAGAAGACTTGGCTTTTAAGCTCATGTCAACAAAGTTAGGACCTATGGGAATTCTTGGTACATTCTAGAGGTGAGCTTAGCTTCCTCTGACTTGTTTGTAACTATCTCTGGTGTTTCTTGAGCTGTCTTAGTTTCAGAGAAAACATATTGATTTTCGTAAACTAGAATGTCTTCATCCACAGAAGTTGTCCCATCTGAAACAGAATCAGAATCAGAATCAGAATCAAGAAAGTCCTTTTGAGATTCTTCAGATAGTTGTACTAAAATTGATCTACCAAGCTCCTCTGAGGTATCTTGTTGTCATGTTCTCTTGATATTGCATGGAATGATTTCAGGTTCAACTCAGCATGAGTTTTGCCTCAGAACTTCCAATATATTATTTTCAAAGATAGTCTCAAGAGATTTTCCAGAAGTGTTTACATCCAGAGGTTGGAATTCAGTTGCCTTTGGATTTAGGTTGCTCTGATCTTTTGTATCAGAGAGACATAGTCCAGAGATGCCTGACTTTTGGTCCTTAAGGAAATCAAAATTGAACAAGGATTTTTCTTTACTTTCTTGAATCGGCTTTTGGTCAAAAGCATACTGAATGTTTTTAAGTTTAAGCTTCTTTGCTTTTGATCCCTCTAAGGTTTTCATGCTCCTAAATGCAGAAGTTTCTCTCAGAGATCTGGCAGCTAAGGAGTTTTTATTTTTCCAGTGTAAGGATCCAATTCACTGAATCCTAGTCCTTAGGTGTCCATCTCAGAGTTGATTTTTATGTGCACATCTTGTGCATCTTGATACTTCTTGATTAAAATCTCCTTTCTTTGTAAGTTCTGATACAAGAACTCTCTTTCCTTCTGAAAGTAATTTTTTAATGCCAAAACAGTTGAGCATTTCATACTCTGATCTCTTTACCTCTTCATCCTTGTCTTTTATTGTTTTCTCAAGTTTTTCACACTTGGCAGTGGGAGTTTGTTCTTTAAAAACTTTCTTCTTTTCAAGCTCATACTTTTCTTTTTAAATCACATCCTTATCTTTTTCCAGAAGTTCTTTTTCTCTTTTGTAAAAAATTAGATCCTTCTGAGATTGTTTATGTTTATCTTTTTCATCAGAAAGTTTCTTTTTGAGTTTCAGAAATTCTTCATAGAGTTTCAAAACATCCAACTCAAGTTTAGATTGAGTATTATCAAAGTCAGAAATAGAGTATACCTTCTCATCGGATTCTGATGGATATGGTGACTGATGATCTTGAGACAGGTCTTCATTCTGATCAGAAGCTGTAAGAGCCATGCCACAGAAGTGTGCATGCTCTGATTCATCATCAGAGGATGCGTCTAACACCCAGTTCTCCATCTCTGCAACTAGGCTCCTTTCTCTAACATTATACCTGTACTTTTTTTAATAGTCCTTGTCCTTAATGAGGCGACCTTTACAATTTGTAGAGAAATGACCTAGCTTCCCACATCTGAAGTATCTCCCATCATTCTTATTCTGGGGAGTGTCATGGCTTTTTGCTTCAAAGGTGCTTCTGGTGAAGCTCTAGGTTGAAATTGAACCGGTCTCTTATCATGAAATTGAACTTGCTTCTTATCGTAGTTCTGAACTGGTCTCTGATTCTAGTAGTGAACAGGTCTCTGATCATGTTGGTAATATGTCTTCTGATATCCTCCTCTTCTCTCCATGTTTTCATTTCTTCCATCTCCACCCTTCTTATCAAATTCCTTCTTCCTAAATTTCTTGTTAAATTGCTGAGTGATTAGCGCAAGAGATTTGGCGAAAGCATTGATGTCTTCATCTTCATCCTCAGAGTTAGGAGACTCTTCATCATCCTCACTCTCTGCTATCAAGGATTTCTTTCGTTTGTTCTTTTCATTCTTTTCTCTAATGGACTTCTCTCTGAGTTCATCTTTTTTGATAGTCTTGCCTTAGATTTCTGAGATTAATGTTGGAGGGCCACCCTTTGAGGTCTTTTCCCTCTGTTTCACCATGTCTTTCTCTTGAGCTGCTAGAGTTCCATAGACATCATGTAAAGACCATACCTCCAGGTCTTGGTTTTCCTGTAGAGACATTGAGAGTTGTAGACACTCATCATTCAGACTTCTCAAGAACAACACGTTGTTGTCCTCCTTTGATCTGACCACCCCGCACTTCTTACACTTATTAATCAACACATTGAATCTACTGTATGTTTGTTGAAGACATTCATTGGGTAGTGTAGTGAAGTCATTGTATTCGTTTATGCACTGGGTTCTTCTATTTTTCTGGGTTTTAACTCCTCCTTCCAGTTGATTTAACAATTGATCCCAGATCTCCTTGGCAGTACGTCATGAGTCTAGCTCCTGGAATAAATCATTTGGAATTGCCATGATCATGTATCTCATAGATTTTCCATCATTATCGATCATGTTTCGATCTTCTTCAGTATATGCAACAATTTCTTTATGAGCATAATGGACTGGAACTTCAGCTGTTGTCGCAGTAGCAGGAATGCGTGGAACAAGAACCATAGGTGAATGTGGTCCATAGGTCACGGATCGCATTAAATCTTTGTCAATCCCATCAAAGAAGTTAACCATTCGAATCTTCCACTGTGGATACTCATGACGAAGAAGAGTAGGAGGTTTCGTGAGAGATCCAGTAGTATAAATGGCATTTATACCAGTGTTCGCCATTTTTGAAGAAAGAGATGAACAAAAGATGAAATAGTTTGGAGGATTCAAATTGGCCTTTGAACATGTGTAACCTTGAATATTCTACTGAGTATGTGATGATTTTCAAAGTAAAATCAACCTGGAAATCAGATTGGATCTATTTGATTTAAGCAAATCAATCTTGCTCTGATACCAATTGTTGGTTCCCATATTTCACTTTGAATCAATTTGTATAAAAGAGTTTACAAGAAGAAGTTTAAAAGTATATTGAATAAAGATCAAAAACAGTAGAATAAGAGAGGAAGGAGATGAACGAAATATTCCAAAGCTCGTAGCCATTTGTATATAACAATATGAGGGGATTTTTATGAAGAACACCAAGAACACACATTTAGTATGTGAAAAGATCTCACTGAAATACTCTCTCTCTCAAGGTAGTACAAGTGTATGAAATATGGTAGTAGAATTGTATGTGTGAGCGTACCTATTCTGCAATCCTGTCTCCTATAGATAGCCTAAATCAGGAAGGTCAACACACTGACCAATCCTGATGTGCCATATGTAAAGGTAAAATAACCGCTTAGTGCTGACATGGCAGGGTTGATAGGCGATTCCACACTTGTAGAGATTTGAGCATAGTTGAACTTCAGAGCAGAGGTTAGACGGGGCCTTGGTACTCTGACCGGCTTGATCATCTTTAGGTTAAGCATCCTCTGGAGGTGTCTCTGATATAGTGGTCTTTGAAGTCAACTTAGACTTCTGAAGCTGTCTCTGGTCTGTCTATGAAGCCTTTCTGATGCTTCAGGACTTAGTGAATTTTCATTACTTTTACATTAGAGATACTTAGGTCTAATACCCCATATTTTCAATTCAAACCCAATTAATACCCCACATATGAATAGAAATAAGCAATATTATGGAACTTATTTTTCCTATCACCAAGCTAGTTATAACATGCATCGGAAAAGGTGTCTTTTGGACTTGGACCTTTCCTAGTGAAGACCTATCGTATCTAATTCGTGGATAGTGAAAGAAAGTCTTGAACTAGCCACTTTTTATAGTAAATCGAGACAATAGGCATCACACATATCATAACTATACATAATTTAATTCTTTGCATTGTATTCATTTCGGTCGTGAACTTATCCTTTCTTCATAAGAGTAATGTAGCCATATCCGTCCTCAAAGATGCGACCCCACATCAGTCTTACATAGGTTATGCCGATCTAGAATAATCCGTAGTATTGTACTGTAATAGCTATCAACATTATTAAGAACATAAATTCATCCCTATATCATCAACGGAAAAAACACAAAAGAAACATCATAGGAATAGGCATACCTTTGTTTGATTGCTGCTTGAGTTGGCCTCGACTAGTTTTCCTATTGAACCTAGACCATGGGATCTCCAATTTCGCTTGGTTAGGTTTTCGCCGAGGAAACTCATTGAGTTGGGTTTAAGCCTATTTCCTTCGATGTATAAGATACTTGCTCTCTACTTAGGCCCTTTGTCAAAGGATCGACAATATTATCCTTTGACTTTACGTAGTCAATGGAAATGATTCCATTTTTCAGTAAGTCCTTTATTGTGTTGTGGCGCCTTCATATGTGTCGACTTTCCCTTGTAGATTTGATTCTTTGCTCTAGTGAGAGCGACCATAATGGATTCCAATGGCAGTCGTCGTTTTTGGCCACAACGGAATACCCTCTAGGAAACTTTTTAGCCATTCTGTTTCTTCAAGAACTTTGTCTAATGCAAAAAATTCAGATTCCATTGTGGATCTGGTATTCACGGTTTGTTTAGACGATTTCTAAGATACCGATGCACCACCAAGTGTAAACACATATCCACTTGTGGATCTACTCTCGGAATGGTTTGAAATCCAATTAGCATCACAATACCCTTCTAGAAAGGGAGAATATTTGGTATAGTGTAACCCATAACCCATTGTGTATTTCAAGTATCTAAGCACCGTTACTAGTGCATACCAATGGTCTTTTCCAGGGTTATGTGACTACTGACTAGGTCTAATCACACTGTATGCTATGTCCGGTCGTGTACAGTTCATGATATACATCAGGCTCCTAAGAACTTGTGTATATTCTAGTTGAACCACGTTATCTCCTTAATTCTTCTTCACATGGCTTGAAGGATCAAAAGGAGTCACAACCGATTTGTCATCATAATTATCGAACTTTCTAAGCACCTTCTCAACATAGTGAGATTGGGTAAGGATGTAACCATTTAGATTCCTTTGAATATTTATACCAAGGATTACATCTGCTACTCCCATATCCTTCATATCAAACGCGGAGTGTAGCATCTTCTTGGTTTAATTTATTACATTGAAGTTCGATCCCATGATGAGCATATCATCAATGTACACACATATGATGACATAAGCACTCTTGTATAGTTTCACATAAATGCATTTATCGCATTCATTTATGTGAAATCCATTTGACAACATGGTGTTATCAAAATTCTCATGCCATTGTTGTGGCGCTTGTTTTTGTCCATAGAGGGACTTAATCAATTTGCAGACTTTGTTTTCTTGGCCTTTCAAAACAAACCCTTCTGGTTGTTGCATGAATATTTCTTCTTCTAGTTCACCGTTCAAGAACGCAACTTTTACATCCATTTGATGTATCTCCAAGTTGTGGGTAGCCGCTATTGCAATCAACATCCTTATAGACGTTATCATTGCAATCGGTGAATATGTATCGAAGAAGTCTTGACCTTCTTTTTGTCAGTACCCTTTGGCGACTAATCGAGCTTTGTATTTCTCTATAGTTCCATCAGGTCTCAACTTCCTTTTAAAGATCCATTTGTGGCCAATGACTTTATGACCCAAAGGGAAATCAACCAATTTCCATATGTTGTTTTGCACAATGGAGCCGATTTCGCTTTGGATAGCCTCTTCCCAATAAGGTTCCTCAGAAGATTCCATGGCGGCCTTGTAAGAGAGAGGTTCTCATTCTATATTGAAATCCACAAAGTCTGGTCCAAAGTTTTTGGCGACTTTGCCCCTTTTGCCTCTCCTTGGTCCACCTCTTCTTGAACCTTGGAGGTTTTAACATTCCTTGATTGATCACTCTTGTTTAAATCAATGTGAGAGTGTGTATCATCAATCAATCGTTTTCCTAAATTAGAGGTATTACCCACCTTTTCCTTATAAGGGAAGATCATCTCAAAGAACTCTGCTTCAACATATTCTATGATCGTATTGTTGCTTATGTCATCTACATTTGATTTGTATACTAAGAACCTATTGGTAGCACTATTATGAGTTGGACCAATATATATATATATAATCAACCATTTTAGGTCCAAGTTTACTCCTTTTAGGCAAAGGGACTTGAACCTTGTCAGTACAACCCCACACTTTCATCATTTTGTAGGATGGTAATCTCCCTTTCCAAAGTTCATATGGAGTTTTAACACTTTTCTTGTGGGGGATCCGATTAATGATCATGTTTGCAGTAAGACACACCTCACCTCATAAGCGGTATGGAGCTCCGGACGTGATTAACATTGAGTTCATCATACTTTTCAATGTTTAGTTCTTTTGCTTGACCACTCCATTTTGTTGAGGAGTGTATAGAGTGGTAGTTTGATGTATAATGCCATGTATAGCACAAAATTCTGCAAAGTCATTGGATTCATATTCTCCTCCCCGATCTGACCTTTGAATTTTGATTTTCTTATCATGTTGATTCTCAACTTCACCCTTATACTTCTCAAACATGTTTAAGGCTTCATCTTTAGTATGTATAAGATAAACATGGCAATATTTACTGTAATCTTCAAGGAAAGAAATGTGATAATTCTTTTCTCCTCTTGTATGAGTAGCCTTGAAATTGCAAGAATCACTATGGATTAACCCAAGAATTTCATTTGATTTCTCTACCGATCTATGTGGGTGGTTTGTGTATTTAGTTTCTACACAAACCTCACAATTAGACATTTTATCAATAGAGCATTTAGGAATCATGTCATGTTTGATAATTCTTTGTAGTGATCTAAAAGTTGACATGTCCTAATCTAGAATGCCAAAGGAAAGTAGGATCCACAATATACACAAAAGTAGTGCTTGTAACTGCCTTATTCTTATTATATACAATGGCGGCATCAACGGTATTTATGGAGTTATTTACACTAGGTTTGAAGAGTCCCTCATGAAGGTAACCCTTCCCAACATAGGCACCACCCTTGGTGATGACAAACTTGTTCGACTCAATACAATTTTGAAACCTTTCTTACTAAGAATAGGATAGGAAATCTAATTCTTAGTCAATGATGGTACGTCTAACACATTGGAAAAAACAAGATCCTTTCCGGAAGTCAACCTTAGAGTGACCTTCCCCTTCCTTTAATCGTAGTGGTAGATGCATTTCCCATGAACATTGGTTCCTCTTCCTTCACCTTCTGATAAGTTTCAAACAAGCTCCTTGAATTGCAAATGTAACGGGTTGCCCCGATGTTGACCCACCAATCCATAAAATTGATCTCCACGTGTGCTTCAATGACTCCAATGAACTCATTTGGGGAGTGGGTGAGGTTTGCATGACTGGTTGACCCACCAGCTCCTCCACCGCCATTTCCTCCAGCACCTCCATGATCACATCTCTGTTGACAGTTCTTGGCCCTATGACCCGGATTCCCACAAACCCAACACTGCATGACTTTCTTGAAAGCTTTCTTTTGTGGGGCTCTCAGACCTTTTCTGGAAGAGAAAGGCCTTTTAGTCACTATGTTCTTCCCTTTGAACCTAGGGAACTTTTGTTTTGAAGAGCTTCCTTCAATCATGTTGGCATGTGACTCCAAGGGCTTGGCATTGACTTTTTCATTTAATCGATTGTCTTCCTCTACTCATAACTTGAGGACTAGTTGTTCAAAAGTTATGTCCTTCGATAAGTGCTTGAAGTAGAGCTTGAAGTTTTTCCATGATTGAGGAAGTTTGTCTATTATCGATCCGACCAAGAAATTGTTATTTACGCCCATGCTTTCTGTTAGATCAGAAATATGTTGGATACAAGATCATGAAGATAGAAGGTTAAAGTTCAAGAAGTCAAAGGCTGAAAGTCAACTCTCAGTGAAAATCAAAGTCAAAGTGTAATAAAAGTCAACGTCTTTGTATTGTTTTGTTTCCTTGTTTTAGTTGCTAGGTATAAATAGTTTACATTTGCTGTTTAATAGATAGATGGTTAGAAGTTTTGGATACATTTCCAGAGAGAGAGTTTTAGAGAGAGAAAGAGAAGTTTAGAGAGAGAAAGTCTAGAACAGATTGTAATTTTTGGAATTTGAAATTGAAATCAAACAGGTAGTTAATTCATCTTGTTTAATTTGTTTGATTGTGATAAGAATCTTGAAATCAGGGACACACAATTGGTATCAGAGCCAGGTTTAGATTGAAATCATATCAAGAGAGGGTTCGATACTGTTTCATTGAAGTTTAGATTTGAATTTTGAGTTTTTGGTCGAATTTGAGTCTGTAATTGATAGGAATCAGTTTGTTTACTGTATTCGATTGAGTTTATGTAGTTTAATTTCTGTTTTACACTGTATTATACTTGAATTTTCGAAATTTGTCAAGTTTTGAGTTTCACGAAGTCAAACACTGTAATAGATTGATTTGTATTTTTTTGTGTTTGTTATTGAAATTAATTGTCTGTAATCTATTCGTGGTATGAAATCGAAGTGATTAGCAAAATTTCAGAACAATTGGTGAAGGATTCGTCGAAATCAAGAAAAGACTTGAGTTTTTGTTCGAAAGACACAAGAACACGCAAGTTTTTCAAGAACACGCAAACAATCCCAAGAACACGCAAGATCTACAAAACGCGCAAGCATCATAGGAATAATGCGCAAACTGAAAGATTTTGATTTTGGCTAGAAACGCTCAAAGTGCTATTTGCGAGTTCTAGAAACGCGCAAATCGAAGTTTACGTGTTTGATTCTTCAGTTTTGGAGTTTGATCATTTTCGAGTTTTGCGAGTTTGATAAAACACGCAAGTAGGCATCTGCGAGTTATCCAAACGCGCACGACTCATCTTGCGAGTTTATCAGTGAACAGTGATCCGCGAGTTTATCTGTCTGGGAGTTTCAAGTATTTTTATTGATCTGCGAGTTTCTCAGTAAACAGTGATCTGCGAGTTTATGTGTCTGCGAGTTTCAAGTTTTCTTAGTGATCTGCGAGTTTCTCATCATAAACTCCTATTTCAAAATTCCTGAATTTCTATTTCAAGATTTTTGTATCTTTGTGATTTCATTTGGACTAACGGTCAATTTCAAGTTTCTTATTGCATATTTTTATCAAACAGGATAACATCACGAGAAACTCTCGCCATTGGAACTGACACAAAGCCACCAATACTCTTCAAGGGAGAGTATGAGCAATGGAAAGACCGATTCATGAACTTTATTGAAAGACATGAATTGGGTGACCTTATCATGAAATCTTTGACAGAAGGAGTCATGACAATTCCCATGAAGACTCGTACTGTTGGAGGACAACAGAGCGAGTATCCGTTACCACTAGACAAATTTACTGAAGAGCAGTTAAAACAAAGAAATGCTGATAGACTGGCAAAAACTTACATTTCTTCAAGGCATCCCAAATGAAATCTATGTCAAGATTGATAGCTACAAAGCTACAGGCAAGGAAATGTGGGATCAATTGGAGAAGATGATGCTTGGATCAAAGGTTGGGAGCCAGCTTAAAATATCCAACTGCCTCAATAACTATGAAGAATTCAAAGCTAAGGAAGGAGAATGCCTGGAAACAACTTATGACAGATTTGTGACTTTGCTGAATGAACTTAGCAAGAACAAGGTCAATAAGTCACATATTGAGTTGAATGTCAAGTTTCTAAGTATTCTACAACCTGAGTGGAAAAGATTTACCAGACAGATGAAACAGATGAAAGACTTGAATGAAATCCCACTCCACGAGGTTTATGAAACTCTCAGAAAAAATGAAGAAGAGGTAGATGAGATCAAATCTGAGAAGGAAAAGGATGATAAAACAGCTGATCCGGTTGCTCTTGTAGTGAAGAAGAAGTCGGTGAGTTTGAAGAAGAAAAAGAAAGTGTTAATTTCTGAAACAGAAGAGGCTGAAAGTGAGGATAACTCAGACTCTGATGGTTGTGAAGATCTGAAGCAGGCTATTCTTATGTTGACTAAGGCTTTTCAAAAGAAGTTCTACAAAAATCCAAGCTCAAACAGTCAGAGATATTCATTTGGTTCCAGAAATTATGAACATAAGCAAAAGATTGAAGGAAAAAGAATAGAGGAAAATAGATCTGATGAAAAGCCGTACAAAGCAGAAGAGAAGAAACAACTAGAATCTACCAAGTGCTACAACTGTGGTAAGCTTGGACATTTTGCTAAAGATTGCAGAAATCCAAAAGTCCGAAATTCAGAGTACTACAAAAACAAGATGCTTTTGGCAAAGCAACAAGAAGCTGGGAAAGCACTGATAGTTGAGGATGAGTACTGGCTAGATCACTCTGATGAAGAGGTTGAGAAAGAAGAGACAACTCATATTTGCCTAATGGGTAAGATAGTGGATGAAGCTGTAGATGAAACAGAATCTGATGAAGAAGACTACGAAGAGGTATGTGATATGACTGAATCGGATTTTTTTAAATCAAATGCATGCTATGATGGTTAAACTCCAAGAATTAGAGTCTAAACTTAAGCGTGAAAAAGGTGTCATTAAAGATAAAAATCAATCAATACAGAAACTTAGCAATGATATTGTTGAGAAAAATGTTTTGATTGATGCTTTACATAAGAATATTGACACCAGCGCGAAAAAGAAGACTATAATTCACAAAGAATTATCTGAAACCGTTTCAAAGTATAGATTGTGTGAGTTTGAATCAAAATAGCTTAATAAAATGTATTCTTCACTTTCAAAAGAGAACAAATCTTTACTTGACAAAGTCAATGCTTTGGAAGGAAAATTATACACTTTGGGTCAAACTAAAAAAACCATTCATCTAAACAAACCCAAAGAGAACAAAGAGTGTTTGGGACTCGGTTACGAGAATCCACACTATCTTAAAAAGGGTATATAAGAAGTGCCTGCGCTTTATGATTTTGGTTTTCTAAAACTGGCACCACAATATACTGAACTTCATGTTGAGTGGAATAAACTATCTGAAGAGGATGAAGCTAAGGAATTTGAGAAAAGAAAGAACACAACTAAAGTTCAACTTCCATTTCGATATGAGAGGTAGAATAACAGTTATATTTCTGATAAATCAAAATTTCTTTCTGATGATTATTTTGAGAGTTACTCTTCAAAAGAGTTGGGGGCAAAGCCTATCGAAGGTAAAATTTACGTTCCTCCTCTTGTGTTAGAAAGTAAAATTTCTGAACTCGAGAATACTCTGACAGAAGAAAGAATTTTGATGGAGTTAAAACAAACTGTGTTCTTAACTGTGTTGAAAAATTCTGATTTTTCTAACTCTTCTAAGGCTTCAAATTCTGATGATATGTCTAGTTTACTTAATGATGGGTTTGATTTCTTAAACTCTGATGGTGATTTAGATGACTGTATTGCTCAATTTGGTTTTAATACTAAACTTCTTGATCATTCATCTTTTGTTATTAATTCTTTTGGATTACCAAGTGTTTATGAAAAAGGTGAAACATCATCAAAAGTTGATAAATCAATTCCTGTGAAAGCCAAAGTTACCAAAGGTAAAAAGAAGAAATCTGGGCATTCACAGAAACAAATCAACACTGGTAAGTCAAAGAAGAAGCATTTGTTTGATTCTCACCGTTCTAACTCTGAAGTTTCAAAATTTTCAGATGTGAAAAGGAAAACGCATGGTGTTAAGTCTGAGTGGCAACCTAAGAAGAAGATGGATGAGAATACTACATCATTTTCTAGTACTGATTGTAATAAGAATACTACTAGTAAAGATGATTTGATTGTGAATGTTGCTATTTCTAAAACAAAGCTTGTATCCTCTTACAAGAAATATTCAAGACAACAATTATTCCAGTTATTTTCGTCTGCTAGAAAGTCTTCCAATTATGATAGAAATGATTATGATTCTTGGAAATATTCTGATGTTTGGTTTGGAACGTATCACGTATACTCTTATTGTTCTAGTTCTTCATATGGTTTTCAAAAGAAAAGCGGACCCAAATTTAAACGGGTGCCAAAATCATATGCTAACACTATTGAATCCAAATACAAATGGATACCAAAGAAAAAGGATGAATCTGTGTTACAGGAATGTCAAGTCAAGGTTGAGTGAAAGAACTGATGGCTCTTGAATACAACAGTTCAAGACCCTCACTTCAATGATCAAAAGATTTTACTCTTGAGCTGAATGATAATGTACTCCTACATAAATATCTGAGGAAATCAATATTCAAGGGGGAGTATATATATATTTATTTGAAATTTTATGCATCCGACAGAAATGATGATCTACATTTGAGGGGAGTTAATGCATATCTTTTACACTGATAATTTTTCTGATGCATAATTTCAGGGGGAATAAAGGTGATGATTTCTGATTACTCCAGATCAGAACTCGTACTTTCAATGTTTTACTGCTTTATGTCTTTTATTTTTTAATAAATTTGTGAATAAATTTGCTTTGTCATGACTTTGAGTCTTTTGCAGATTGAGAGGATGCTTACAAGTTCATATCTTTATGACTTGATGCTTGACTTCATGATATTTAAGACTGAATGGTAAAGGTTAAATTTCTTATCTTAATCTCATATATGGTTGAAAGAAGGACAACTTTCAATCATAGAAAACATGTTCTTAAATGTTCAAATCACTTCCCGATTCTTAAACAGATTTCATGAATTGGAAGTGTGATTTTTAAATGTTTTTCCAGATTTATTTGTGCTTACATGATTACAAACCGTGTGTTTCCAAAGATACATACTTGTGTATTGTCTTTTCTATATACTTTCAAGTATTCACACACACCGGTTTGAATTTTTATTCAATATGTTCTTACCATGTCTCAAATTTGAAACATATTTTTGATGGTAAGACACCCCGCTTGTATTTCAATGAATTTTGAGCGTCATTTCATTTCTAAATGTTCTTTCAAGAATGTCTGTATTTTGATTCATATAGACAATATGCATTATTCTTGACCATAAGCTTTGATTGTTATATCATTCATTTCTGATCATTTTTCATACAATGTCAGATTTTCAAACAAGTCTCTTGCATTCTTATCTATTCATTCAATATACTTGTTTGAAAATATTTCAATGTTTAAAAATGCTCATATCTTCTTGATTATATCCTGAGCATATATACATCTGACATTTGTATATTTGAGCTTTAACTGATATAGTTAAACCATATTGAGCAACATATGCTTCATAGGAATATGGGTTCTTTGTGCTAGGACTTACAAGAAAACTTCCATGGATTCACGATTACCAGTGTCTCCTACCCAAGAAGTTACTCCATAGTGATTAGTGTGAGGAGTCGAAAATAAATGAGTGTGGGTTGTGCGTTGAGGTAAAATGGAAAAGAAAGTTTGGTTAGATGTGAGCTTAATGATTAAAAGAAAGAGGGTGTGATATCAGAGTAAAAGAATATCAAACTCTGCACCAACTACTTTCTGAGTCGGGCAACCACATTACTAATGATTCACAATTCTTCGTGAACATTATTGAAATAGGCAACTAGCCCATGCCAACTCTTGATAAAACCCCATTAGCCACTCATTTTCTTCTTAAAAAGAAAATGTTTCATATTTTTAAGGGGACGCAACACATAATCTATCTGATTTTCATTTGGAAAATCTGGATATTGAAAAAGAAGGAAGTCTGCCCCACCTTCGCACTTCAATCATGCACATTGAGTCTGTGTTTATCTACTGTTGTCTCAGTGTTTTACACAATATTGAACTTTTATAAAAGCAATCATCAAGTGCTTAATTCTTTCTACACTTGCACGAACACACAAGGAATTTGTTTTCTTGTCATAACATTCATAGAAAATTCCTTTCTGGTGTTTCGATGATTGGATGGCAGCCCTGGGGGAGTGAACATCAAAAAACTCTTTTCCTATGTGTATCCGTTACACACAGTGACTTCATGTTACTGACAGGCGCATTAACTGATTCATTTGTTGATTCAGGTGTTACATTCCTATTGGCAAAGATCTGGATGAATACATTGTTCAAATTGGCAACGAATTAGAGGCTCTTGGACATATCAGAATGGTCAAAGACATTTCTTGATGAATGTTTTGATGTTATAGATGCTCTATTCATCAAAAAGGGGGAGATGAATTACAGAAATGTCAGATGCATAAATTTCAAAGTTAAAGATTTGAAGAAGATAAAGTTCAAAGTTTGAAAGTTTGAAAGATTGTTCAAGCAAAGTCAAAGTTGTTTGAAGATGTACTGATTTTTCTGAATAGGATCAGAAAGAATGTCCTTCGAGATCTTAGATGCTTGAATGGGGATCCATGGAGGAAAGTTAGGGTTTGGTTGGGGATGTTTGGGACGACAGAGCAAGCGGTGAGAGCTTACGACAGAGCCTCCATACATTTCCGTGGAGAGAAAACGAAGACTAATTTTTCGGAGAGTGATTATAAACAACAGGAGGAGGAGCGTCGGCGGCCGACAGTGGTGAAGGTGGTAGGAGAATGCGAGAAAAACGTGGTTACCAGATTTCTCCCTTAAATTTCTTAATTTTTAAGGGGTTTTCAGGAGTGGAAGTCTGTTCCCAGATTTGGGGTTTTTTGTGTTTGATTTCCCAGATTTGGTAAGTCTTTGTGTTTCATTTGGCGAATCTGCGTGTTTCATCTGGTTAATTTGTGTTTCATAGGGTGAAATAGTATATAGATGAAACACTGTCATTATTAATCTTATAAAAATAATATTTTTTTTATTATGATTCAATTGGTGAGTATGTGTTGCATATGGTGAATCTTTTTTTACAAAAATGACTTTTATGCCTTTTTCATGTGGTGAAACAATTTTCAATTAAAACCATAAGATCAAAACCAGCTTATGGATTAGATCAGTTCTCACGGTTTTCAACCTTTTTGTGGTTCTCGTTTGATTATCCTCTTATATATATATAAAAATATATATATAGGGTCTTGTTAAGGGGAAAACCTCAAATAACCGGAAAACTAAAGAACACCCTTATAGACATTATGTCTATAAGGGTGTCTAAGACATAGATTCAACCCAATCCAAAAATGATTTTAATTAATAAAAAGGGTATTAAAGGAATTTAAGCAGTCTAGTCGGATAAGGAAAGCATAACAAACTAAGCAATAAAATCGATGCCCCACAATTATGCATATCAGGTCGATGCATATGGAGATCCAATTCAGAAGATTCATCTAAGAAAGTTCAGTACAATTCACGATCAACAAATTGTAAATTAGATCAAAATGGAATCAGTGGTAGAAAATATAATTAGAGAATCGATTAATGGAGGACATCTGGTCAGAGATGGAGTAATGATGAAGAACATGTTGATTGTGATTCGGAGAGAAACGATTTACAATCACGTTATCAATCTAAATCATTATTCAAATCACAATAAACGATATACAAACTGTGAGTATAATGAACTTAATTCTTATTCAATCATCTGACACTAACTGATGAGATCTCTTATTGCCATGGTCGTATTCAATGGTTGCAGGTCGATATGCACAAATGCATATACGAGTGAAACTAAAAATGTATGTTCTTATGAGTTTGAGTTTGTTCATGAACTAATGAATATACGATTGTCCTTTGTGATTATGTATAATCTTATGAGTTTCAGTGACAAATTGAATGAAATGGATCATAATAGAAGTAATTTAAGATTATGCATGTATGCATTTGTGAAGGAATGTACAAAATAGATGGAAAACATACACAAGTGTATATTTTAGGTTGCTCTGTTGATCTAGTATGTTTTTTTGTCATATGTGCACGCGTGAATATATCTAGGAATGTTGGTATGTGCTAAAAGGTTATGCATTTGTGAATGGATGTATAATGTCAAGAGTAATCTATGTTTATGATTGCATGCATTTGTGAATGAATTTATTAAACAGATAGATGGCATACACGTGGATATAGTCTATTAATGTATGTGAATGATTCAATGTGCATATAAGGTATTGTACTATTTCCATTATGCACATGGGTATGAATAGTTCGTGAAAGTATGAAATTGTGAATGAATACTTATTTTAATTAACTACCTCTCTAACTATGCAGGATGGGCAATTGAAATCAAACTCCAAAAGGAACAACGTTCTGGATCCCAAGAGTGGAGGATTGTGTTATACCTAAAGTTGGATGGGTGTATGAGTCAATTGATAATGCAATTGAAGTGTATACAACATATGTAGATATAGCGGGGTTCGAGGTTAGACGGGGAACACAAAAAACGAAAACCAACGATATAATCAAGCTGAAATATCTTTTGTGCAGTAGTTCAGGGTACCCACGAGACGTACAAGTCGACACGATGAACGGGAAATTAGATAAGAAGAAGCGGAATAGAAATTTTAAAAAAATCGAGTGTACTGCATGCATAAAGTTTAAACTTGTTCCATGCAGATCATCGTACAGAGTATACAGATTTGAAGATAAGCACAACCACCCACTGATCCCTCCCCAACATATGCATCTGACATGCCATAGAAGACAAATACTATATTGTGGCAAAGAAGTAATCAAAATATGTGCAAAACAAAAACTTGATGCATCAAAGATCCATACCTTATTGTGTGGCCTAATAGGTGTACATGAAGCTGTCAGTGAAACTAAGGTGGATTTCAATAATCATCAAAGAGACTATAAAACTACATTGTAGGGGGGGGGGGTGTTCAAATATGTGTATTAAGAAAATGAACAACTAGAAGGAACACGTACCAAATGTTGTATTTGAATAATTACGGAGCATTCGTGGATATTGTCTCGTTTAATGGTACTTGCCATACAAATAGGTATCCATGATCTATATTTTAAAATACCAATAATCACATGTGCATACTTACTAACAGTGATAACTATGTTTATTTCTTTCAGTCACCAAATGATATTTGTACCATTTAAAATTGTCACATTCGGAGATGGATTGGTTGCCCATGAGAATGCAAACTTATTTGAATGGCTGGTTAGAGATTTCTTAAAAGCACATAAAAAGGAACCAACCTCACTAGTTACAGATCAATGTGCAACTATGAAGATCACAATATGCATTGTTTTCCGTACATCAAGACATAGGTTGTACATCTGGCACATATGTAACAAATTGACATCAAGGGTATGAAAATATGAATTTGAATAGAACATGCACTTGTGCAATTTATGCATAAGATATTAGTTGTGCATAAAATGCACTTGTGAATAGCATGCACTAGTGCATAACATGCACTTATGCATAATATACAAATACTAATCCACTACACTTACTTCTTCTTCTATATTTTGCATTAAACAATATAATATAAACTTATTTTTAGGTCAATTACAACGTCTGCCACTACACTGACTTCAAGGAAAGATTCAACAATATGGTTTGGAATAATAAGTTGACACCATAAGAGTTCGAAACTAAGTGGCTCTTATTAATAGATGAATTTGATCTACAAGGTAATACATGATTGTATTTGATGTTTGATTTGAGGAAAATGTGGATACCAACGTATTTCAAAGAATTACCACTTTGAGGTTTAATGAGGACAACGTCACAATCAGAAAGTAAGAATTATTTCTTCTCACAATTTGAACATTTTCGTTCAACACTCCTTGCCTTTGGTGACTCATTTGATGCTACAATGGATAAACAATGACATGATCAGTACATCGTTGACCATAAGACAACAACGACGTCACCTACCTTGAAGACCCCACTAGCAATTAAGCGAAATGCAAGTATGGTGCCCGTGAGGCCGTGACATGTTCATCTTGGTTCAAAAGCAAATACATGATTCGATTTAGTCATGTTCAATCAAGAATCACCATTCGGAACATGGTACAGAGGTGTCTACTGTGACAGAAACTACATATATGGAATTGAACGAAAATGTAGATGATACAAATGCCACCAACGTTCCATAAGAGTTCACATACAACGTATGATTTTGTTGTAATTAAACTTTGTAATTTTTTTCAAATCACACATGACTGATAGAAATGCTCGTGTGAATATTGCAAATAATTCTAAACGTTCCCTAATAAATGTATGATAAGATTTTTATGGTACATTGATATTCAATGTTTTTCATGTTAAAGTTTGTTAAGGCATGTTAATGTTCATTATTTTTCATGTTAATATATGTTCATGTTCATTGTTTTCAATGTTAATGTATGATAAGATTTTTATGTTAAGTCGTGTTAAAATTGTGGGAAAAGTTCAGCTACATTTAGGCATGATAATGAGAGGATTCCCTGCAAGACCGGGCAGGGATCCCCAAAAGTTAAAAATCGGGGATGGGGACAAGGACTAGTAACGTGATCCCTGACCTGCTCAACCCGGTATAATAAATATATTGTATATTTAATATTAAATATATTGTTTATAAAAATTATATTTAGTAACTTTTAGTTAAGAAAGAGTATTTTGACCTTTCTTTTTACATATATCTTTTCTAACTTGTCTTACTTTTTTTTGGATAAAAAACCATAGAGAGCCGAAAGCGTTGTGATTTTATTAACATATGAATATTTGATACTCCATAAAAGATTTTTTTTTGAAATATGGGAGATTTAAACATGAACCATTTTGGATCACGTGAGGTGTTTCACATATTTGATTTAAAATATCTCACATAAATGGAAAAAATTCCCCGATTCCTCGTTGGAGACGGGGATGTGATCATATTCGCCAGCTGGGATAGGGACATGGAGGGGCACAGGGACGGAGATGGGGACGAGGACGAGGACTGATATTGTGGATCAAGGACGACATTCTCATGTCTAGCTACATTCATGAATGCTCAGTTTTGTTAGGATAAGTTAGGTAAGTTAAGGTCGAATAATTTCATGTTAACTTATGTTAATCTTGGCAGTTTAAGGTATATTAATGTATTTAAGGAGTGTTAATGTATGTTAACCTCTGTGCTCATATACATCTTTACCCTTTCCCCTTGAAGTTCTGGTTTAGTATTAAAATGCCCCTGAGTTTTTATTTTTATTTTTTTGAAACATAGGATCTCAAGGAAGGTTTAATCCAATCGCTTTAGGGTGGTTCCTACGTTTCTTACCAAAACAAAATTCCTATATGATCCCAAATTATTTCTCTCTCTCTCTCTCTCTCTCTCTATATATATATATATATATATATATATAGGGGTTGGTTCATACGAGAACATCATCTATTTAAGAAAACACAAGAACAGTTGCGTACATACAAAATCATATATGATTAACGTGACTTTGCCCCGCGACATTAGGCCGTGGCTAAAGTCACTCACATCATTTTTTTTTCTTTAGGTTAATGTAAAATCCCATATGATTTTGTAGTTGATATGTTATTTTCTTGTTTTGTCAAATAGTTAGCGTTCTCATTTGAACCTTCCTCTCTCTCTCTCTCTATATATATATACACATACACACACAAAAACACACATAGTTATCGTCTTCTTCTCGACAAAGCTCTCCCTCCCACACACCTTCTTCGGCTACTTCTTCTCCGAACCGCCCCTCCCCATCTTCTCTTCTCAGGTGAATCAAGCAGCCTTATAGCCCTTCAATCACCAATGAACCCTAACCCCTATACCTTCTCTCGAGAACCCTATCGCGCGCCTACCCCCTCTCTAGTAAAATCCTCCCCCTTCTAGCCTTGATAACACTTCCCCTTCCCTCTCCCTTCCCTTGTTCCGGCTGATTTCAGATTATCTTTCTCTAGCGACAAGAAAACCAAAGAAAACAAATTAAAATTTATTGTAAATTTAGGGTCACATTGTTAAACAAAGAATCAAAAATCTTGAAAAAACCCATCGGATGGTATTGTTCTTGGAAACATTTTGAATTTAGGGTTACCACTAGTATTTGTTATTTGCATACTGTAATTTTCTGTTTTGATTCGATTTTTCCTTCATTTACATCATTAATTTCACTTTCTTTAACCTTGTGATGAAAGTATCTTAAACACCAGATTTGTGGGTGGGTTTTCTGTTCCTTCAAACCAATATAAATGAATCATGTCTTGAGTTGTGGCTGTATATTTTTCTTCAATCTAACTCATATGATTTATAGAACACTGCATTTATTGGTGTTTGTGTAAGAAAAATTGGTGAACATAAGTATGAGAAGTAATCACACAAAAGCTGCCATGGATGGTAAGAAGTTGTCGTGGATGGCACACAAGCTGTGGGAGAACGTACAAAAGCTGCCGTATAAGGACTGATAAATATGGGAGTTTACTAAAATTTTGCTAGGATTTATTAGCATGAAAAAGATAAGAGAATTAGTGATTGGAGAGACCGCTGAAAGAGAGGGTTGGTGGTGTTTGTTTTTTGTCTATGTAGTCCTTTAACTTGAGAACATAGAGTTTGTTATATGACACTAATTACCCAGTAACTATGTGACTGAATAGTAGTTCAGTATGTCATGTATCAAAAGGTGTTAGTAATGTGTATCAGGATAGGATTTGTCCATTACTAGATTGTTGTCTCATACACCCTTAGTAAATGGTACTAAGAAAATGCATGCATTTTCAGAAGATTAATATAGGGACTAAGGATTGGACAAAACGGGTATATGCATGCCCCATGTTCAATTTCGACGTTGAGCACAAAATGATGTAACATTCACACAAATAATGATCACGAGTTTCTTGATTGGATGAATCATCAAATATTATCATTTGGGTAACAATAAATGTATTGCTAGATGTAGCTCTTCATTTATGATTATAAATACGTTTATAATTATTAACAACATGATATAGTCGTAACAGTCACATGCATTGACCGACCATATTTAAATAAGGAGTTTGGTATATATATAGTTCGGTGCAAATTTAAAATGTAAAACCAAATCAAATGAACCCAATATATTCCATCCGAAAGTAGAGTTTTAGAGGGGTAGGAGGTAAACAGATCTTACCTTGACCACTAGGATTGAGAGGTTCCTTCCATGAAGACCACAACTTGTGCATGATGCAAAGGTGTTTGCAACAAGTAATCATGTAATATAACAGGTAAAATAACGAATCAATTGTGTATGCATGATTCAAGGGTGTGAAGCAAGACAAATCAGTCTCAACAATCCCACACGAGGAACCTATTTGCCTACACTCTACCCTCCAATTAATAACCTTGTCCTCATCCTAACCAGTTTCTACTAAAACTCGACCAATCTAGACCTATTAAACTTTTAGTTATTTCTTTCTGTTTATTCGAAAGGCCCTTTGTGTGTGCCCCAATAGGACTGTGTCCTTTTAGCAATAATTAAATTACATTTATAATTATAAAAGAAGAACGATATCTAGCAACACATTATCATTACCCAAATGATAAAGGTTAATTGAGATAGACTAATCATTAATTTACATGATCATCACATGCAATGCAAGATCATATCCCTTTGTCCTAATTGCCCAGATCTGAACATGGCAGATGATTTTTTTCATTCTCGTTAAGTTTAATATTTTCTTTCTTCGTCTTTGAATGGATTGAATAATAAAAAATCTTGATATCATATATCGTTTATTAGTGCATGCATGTATTTTTTTCAAACTCATTCTATCAAGGGGTAAAAAACCGTCATGCAATAAGGACAAATCCTATCTTGATGATTCAAGTCTCATGTAATGGTATTATCACATACCCAATGACTATTCAATCACTCAGTTATAAGGTAATTATAGATAACATCAAAGTGTATGACTTTATCATATTACACTTAAATATATATGATCAACTCGGAAGATGTTAGCATACTATGATCACATGAGAAACACTTATGACAATCATATGATAACTCATGCAGTGTTCTCATGGTGGGTCTATTCGGTATGCAAGTTCACCAACTTATACTCTTATAGATAACTCCATATCCATCATATCAGTTTCTTTATATAGTCTCAATTATCTTACTTTTAACCATCAGTAACACTTCGACTGGAGATGTTCGAGAATCTTAGTTTATGGTTACCATCACGTTCATTTATCAAAAAAGATAATACATGACAAGTGAATAAACAACACATTTTATTAGCCATTAATCAATGTTAACAATCATCGAATGATTGAATTTTGGACATATCCACTGACAATATCCCACTTGCACTAAAGCCAACCTTTCATGTATATAATACAATTGAACTTTTGTGAACCATCATGCTCTTGTTGTGTCAAGGGTCTTGTTAGTGGATAAAAAACATTAATGTTTGTATCAATTTTATATATTTCAATGTCTCCTCTTTCAATAATCTCCCAAATAAGGTAATATCATCGGAGTATGTATTTGGATTTTTGGTGGGATGTTGGTTCTTAAGCCTGTACTATTGTGTTGTGACACTATTGTGCTATTATTGTCACAATACATCTCAATGGATTTTTGATGCTTGGAAAACACCCCATGTTGCAATATGAACTTCTTCATCCGAACTACCTCCTTTACTGCATCCAACGCTGAAATGTATCGGCTTTCATGGTAAAAACAACTACTATTTCTTACTTTGCACTTTTCAGGCTCACAACATCGCCACTTACTGAAAATACAAAACCTGATTATGGAAGTTAGCATTGGTGTAACATCTTACAAAAATCTTTCATAACCACCAAATATCAAGAATGCATTCTTAGTCCTTGTCAAGTACTTAAGAATGTTCTTGACTATTGTCTAGAGACTGTTGATCGAAACTCTCTCAGTGATTTGATAAAGACCCTCTTATATACTTAGTAAAAATTACGTTTATTAATATGTATTAGTGTTTCACCATCAGCGATCGGACTGAGTCTGTTCAGTTATCACTGATGATCTTTCTTATAAACATTCATATGTATTAGTGTTTCACTATCAGCGATCAGACTGAGTCTGTTCAGTTATCGTTGATGATCTTTATGTAAACGTAATCCCTGAAGACAAGTTTCGCGTCAACATATGTTCATAGCTGAATCGAAGACGAAGATGCTGAACAAAGACAAGTCTACTAGTGACCTGATGTGGAGAACAGTGGAGCAAAGACAACTCTACTCATACACGAAGAAACCTGAGGAAATGCTTCAGCGATAGCTGAACTTCTTTGTATCTCTGAAGGAAGAGATATTCAGCGATCGATGATCACTTAGCTTATGCCTCAAGTCTCTTTTGTCTTTCCCTGCACACCCAGTACGATGTGTCAGAACGGACGTACCTCTGTCAAAAATCGTACAACAACTCTGTCAACTACATTGTTCATGATACGGCCGAAAGCATGTCTCCCAAAGTCAGAATCTCTCTGTCAATCAAAGAAAGACACATGTAAAGTTCCCTGCCATGCATTTAATGCATAGGGTATAAATAGAAAGATTATATCTCCATCTGGAGAGTGTGCTCACCTCTAGCCTTCATCTTTCTCAAATATAGAAACCCTTGTTTTCTATACTTCTCAAATCCCCCATTCTCTATATTCTTGTGCAACCATCTTAGTGTCTTCTTAAGTTTGTTTAGATTGAGTTTTACTTAATCTTATTCCGCAACAGACTTGTAAATTGTGTTTGATTTGTCAATAAACTATTTATTAAACTTTAAATTCTGTGTTTGTATTCAACCCCCCCTTCTACAAACTTGTTAAGCACCTTCGGGACGAACAAGTGGTATCAGAGAAGATTGTTTAATCTAATAAACAAGATCTTGGTTTATTCTCTTCCTTGCTATTCTAGAATGGCACTTAACACAAACATAAACTACTATGATAATGGTTCACTTTCTAAACCTCCTCGATTTAGCAGAGATAAATGTTCTCTCTGGAAGAATCGAATGATGTTATTTCTTGAAGGTGCAGATCCCACAATACCTGAGTACATAGGAAATGGACCCTGTGAACTGTCCAAATCATAGCTGCCGTTCCAGCTACTACCACCACTCCTGCTATCCCTGAACCCTATGTTGTTAAGGAAATGAGACAATGGAATGATGAAGACGAAAAGAAGGTTGGTATAGATGCAAGGGCAAAAACCATTATCTCTATGGCTCCGCCTGATGAAGTTTTCCATTCCATCATGCATCTAAAAACTTCTAAAGAAATGTGGGAAACCATATGTGTTCAATATGAAGGTACCACTGAAATCCAAGAGACCCGAAAGATTAACTTGGTAAGACAGTATAAAAGTTTTATCCCTGGTAAGAATGAATCTCTATCTGATGTTCATCAGCGGTTTAACTGCTTAATCATTGATCTAAGAACTGTTGGTAGAACCTATTCTAAGTCTGAGATCCTAACAAAATTCTTAGAATGTCTTCTTGAATGCTGGGACAGTTATTCAATATGTCTCAAGCTGACAAAAGACTTAAATTCTCTTTCTCTCAGCACCTTGTATGGAATATTGCTCAACTATGAGCAATCAAATCTCTTGAAGAAGAATCTTATAAAAGATTCTAAAGACTCCAAAAGCACTCATGTTGCTTTAGTCTCTTCAGAGATAATTCCATCTCAGCGTTCTACTCTCACTATCACTGAGTTAGATTCTGATTCTGAGGATCTATCAGACACTAATTTTCAGAGTTTGATGAGTCCTTAGCACTCTTGACAAACTCTTTTAAGAGATTTGCAAGAAAGAGCAATTTCCGAAGAAATAAGCCTCTCTCTCTTACTGACAAGCCAAAATCAACCCCTGTTGATAAGGCTACTGCTACTTGCTTTAACTGTGAAAAGATTGGACACTTTTCAAGTGAGTGCAGGTCGAAGAAAGTCTTCAAATCTTCTACCTCGAGAAGATCCAGCGATGACAAATACCTTAAACTGAAAGAAAAATATCAAAAGTTGAAAAACTACAAGCGAAAAGGTAAAGGTCTCATCGCTGAAGAACACGACTGGGCTGAATCAAAAGAATCAAGTTCTGATGAAGAAGAAGTCGCTAATCTCTGCCTCATGGCTGAGATTAAAGACGATGTGGAAGAACCAACTGAAACGTCTATGAGCTACATATCATCTCAGGTATCTATCTCTACTAATCCCTCTCTACCAGAAGCAGAGAGAAGTCGCGTTGTTGATGTCCTGACGATTGATCTATACAATGCTCTAAACGGAAAAACTCTAGCTGAGAACAAAAACGTTGATTTAACTGAACAACTAGAGAAATGTCATGAAAAGATTAGAGAGCTGACTCTTTTAGAGGAAAGTTTGAAAGGTCAAGTCATTGTTAGTGAAATCATCAACATTGAACGCGAACAAGCCATTGCTTCTCTAAAAGCAGAGAAGGCTACTGTTGAAGGATGGTGCAAATCCTCAACAAAGATCACTGAGATTATAAGTGCCCAGATCCTTGCCAGTGATAGAACTGGTCTTGGTTTTTGGAAACCACAGGATGAGCCTAAAGAAGATAGTTCCATGCTTAAGGTTGGAACGTTTGTCTCTTCTATACTTGACACTTCTCAAGCTCAATGCTCTTCATCTTCTTCTAATCCCGTCCCTGAGGAAATATCTAAAGGCTCTAAGCCCACAGATAAAGGAAAATCTATTTTCCAACCTTATAAGACATCCAAGAAAACAAAGTTGGAAGTTCCTTCTAAACCTTCAGCGAATCAATCGTCTAGCTCTGTGATAGAAATCTTTGATATTTGTCCTCCAAAGCTGAAGATTGATCTTAAGCCTAAGAGATCTGAAGAAATTAAAGTTCCTCCCAGATCTCATGCTAAAGGCATTCTTGGAGCTGGCCCTGCTCATCTTAAATTCACAAAACCCTATACTCATGGTCCCAAAACCACTTTCAAATATAGAAAATGCTATCACTGTGGATTTACTGATCATATTGCTAGCAAATGTCCAACTGCCACTAAAGCTGATAAAACAGCTAAAGTGAAGATGAATGCCTCCAAGGCTGAGAAGGTCACCAAAGCTGAGAAATCTACCAAGGTGAAGAATACCACTAAGGTTAAGAAATTAACCAAGGTGAAGGTTACCACTGAAGTTGAATCTTCATCTGTTGTGAAGATTGTTGAACCTTCCATATCCACTAACCCTAAAGGACCCATTGAAAAGTGGGTACCAAACAAAGCTTAATCTTCCTTATGTTTGCAGGGATCAAAGAGCATCTGGTATCGTTATAGTTGATGCTCTCGTCATATGACAGGACAAAAAGACCTGCTAACTGAATACAAGGAACAGAAAGGTCCCTCTGTGACCTTTGGTGGAAATGGAAAAGGATATACCCGAGAGTTTGGTGTCCTCAGCAATGGGATAACTACCTTCAGAAGAGTCGCTTATGTAGATGGACTGAAGCACAATCTTTTGAGCATCACTCAGCTATGTGACAAAGACTATGAAGTTCACTTTACCAAGAAAGCATGTTCAGTGGTAAATGAGAAAGAAAAACTTGCTCTCAGTGGTTTTCGTAAAGAAAATGTCTATGTAATAGATATGGACTCTACTACTACTGAAAACGTATGTTTTCTTTCTAAAGCCTCCTCTGATCTCAACTGGCTATGGCACAAAAGGATCTCTCATCTAAACTTCAAAACCCTGAATTCTCTCTCATCTAAGGAACTGGTGCCTGGTCTTCCTCAGCACTCATATGCTAAATAATCTCTCTGCTCAACATGTGAAAAAGGAAAACAGATGAAAGCTAGTTTCAAGTCTAAACAACTTTCCTCAGTGACAAGTCCTCTTCAACTTTTGCATATGAATTTGTTTGGCCCTGTCAACATCCAATCAATAGCTGGAAAGAAATATACACTTGTTATTGTAGATGAATACTCTCGCTAGACCTGGGTTATCTTTCTTCGCTACAAGAGTGACACTCCAGATGAACTGATATCTTTTGTTAAAAAGATGGAAGTGTTGAATAATCTCACTGTTCGATCAATAAGAAGTGATCATGGAACTGAATTCAAAAACAGTTCTCTGAACAATTTCTTTGAGAACAAGGGAATTTCTCAGAATATCTCTTCAATAAGAACGCCTCAACAAAACAGAGTCGCTGAAAAAAGAAACAGAACGATCATTGAAGCTGCTAGATCAATGCTCAGCGATTCTCGCCTACCTACTCAATTTTGGGCTAAAGCTGTAAACACTGCATGTTTTACTCAAAACAGATCGCTGATAGTAAAGCGATTTGGAAAGACAGCTTATGAATTATTTCGTGGAAGAAAACCATCTATCAGTTTTCTTCATATCTTTGGTTGTCAGTGCTTTATCTTAAACAACAAAGATCAACTTGGAAAGTTCGATCCAAAAGCGGATGACGGAATATTTCTTGGATATTCCTCTATCTCCAAAGCCTACAGAGTTTTCAACAAAACAAGATAATCTGTGGAAGAAACAATTCATGTCACCTTTGATGAAACTCGCTCAGCGAACTCTAAACCAATCGCTGACAATGAAGAGTTAAATGCTTGGATGTTTTCTCATTACAGAGAAACATAACCTTTCTTCTCAAACTATCAACACTCTGATCCTCCAGCTGCTGATGATGATCCAAACATCATACCTCCTAACGCTGAATCCATCTCATGGGTTTCAGCTGAGCCTCTAAACACACTTCCTCCATCAGATCCATCTTCGTCTGTAAACCTCTCAGAAAACAATGGTCTGTCTGAGACTCAACAATTAATAGGTGATGAACCTCAAGTTTCTTCATCAGTGAGCATTCCTATTGTTCATCAAACCTCTTAAATGAGCTATCATACTCCTACTCAGCGATGGACCAGAGATCACCCCATAGATCAAATTCTTGGTGATCCCGATGCAGGTATTCAGACACGACAAAGTTCAGATAATATCTGCCTCTTTTTCAACTTTATTTCTTTAATAGAGCCAAAGAAGACTGATGATGCCCTCAGAGATCCAAACTGGGTCAACACTATGCAAGAAGAGCTGAATGAGTTTACTGGTAACAAAGTTTGGAATCTTGTTCCTAGACCATTTGATAAAACTGTTATAGGCACCAAATGGGTGTTTAGAAACAAATTAGATGAACATGGAACTGTAACCTGTAACAAGGCTCGACTTGTTGCTCAGGGATACCGACAAGAGGAAGGCATAGACTATGATGAAACCTTTGCCCCTGTGGCTAGGCTATAAGAAATTCGACTCTTCTTAGCTTATGAAGTTTACAAAGACTTCATTGTATATCAAATGGATGTAAAATCAGCGTTCCTAAATGGAAATCTAAATGAAGAAGTCTATATAGAACAACCCCCAGGATTCTATGACCCTAACCATCCAAATTATGTTTATAAATTGGATAAGTCTCTCTATGGTCTAAAACAAGCCCCTCGTGCTTGGTATGATACTCTCTCATCTTTTCTTATCTCTGAAAATTTTGAACGTGGCAAAATTCATAATACATTATTTTCAGAAAGATAAAAGGTTATATTTGGTTCTACTAACCCATCTCTATGTACTCGCTTCGCTGAAAGAATGAAAAAAGAATACAAAATGAGTATGATGGGTGAGCTAACGTATTTTCTTAGTCTTCAGATTAAACAATCTGAAAAAGGTACTTTTATCAGTCAAGGTAAGTATGTTAAAGATATGCTGAAGAAGTTTAATCTAACACAAACTTCAGGGATGAAAACTCCTATAGCACCTCCTCTGACACTAAACAAAGATCCATCTGGAAAACCTGTTAATGTCACTGCCTATAGAGGAATGATAGGCTCCCTGCTGTATCTAACAGCGAGCCGACCTGACATCATGTACTCTACCTATTTATGTGCTCGTTATCAATCTGAACCCAAGGAATCCCATCTGATCGCTGTAAAGCTGATCTTCAGATATCTGAAAGGAACTCCTAACCTCGGTCTTTGGTATCCCAAAGACTCAGGGTTTGATCTAATTGGATATTCTAATAGTGATTTTGCAATATGTAAACTCGATAGAAAAAGTACTACTGGTGGATGTCAACTCCTAGGAGGAAAGCTGAAATGGCACAATCAGTTCTCATTGCTTCCAAGACCGTCAAGTTTTCTCTCACTGAATCTGAAATACCCAAGAACAATCACCTTGCACGTTTGGACTTCAATGCTGTCAAATACCCACGCTTGGTGGAAGCAACTCAGTTCCTGAAGTAGTCGTGTCTTGATTACGCGATCACTGTGGATCCTAAATCATCTAGTACTCTTCTACAACAGTTTTGGTTCACTGCTGACAAAACCACCATCACCAACAAGAAAGGTGAATTGGTTCTTGCTCTCTCCTTCCGCATTGATTTAGGACCGGGCATGATGACTGCATACAGTTTGAGGAAGTCACTCCGATTCCCTGACAAACCCAAGGGTGGATTCAATGCCCTTCCCACTGATGTTGAACTCATCCAGTTACTGGATGATATGGAATACTGCTGGGACAACAAGCCTCGCTCAACCATCCCCAACAAGCGCCTGACCATCATTAAGAAGGCAAACATGCCTTCTCAACTGAACTACATCTTCTCACACATCATTCAATGTATGAGTGGGAAGAGTGGCTCACTGGATCAGGCGAGCAAAGTTCATCTTCAAATAGCTTACTCTGTGATCGCTGGCAAGAACTTTGACTACGCTACTGCTATCTTTGACGATCTCAAGTCAAAGATAGAGAAGACGGAAAGGGATCCCAAGATTCCCTATGTACGGTTCATCTGTGCATACCTGAAGTTTCTCTACCCTGACACTTACCCCACTACTCAAGATGGTTCTTTCGCAAAAGTGGGTCAGCGATTGTTGGAGGTCAAGTCGGTCGCCAACGAGATAAGTATCTCAACTCTACGCTCCCGTCTCTATCTCCACTCTTCTTCTTCAGAGGCCGCGCCGGAGGTTCCTTCTTTAGCTAACCCTGCCGCTACAACCTCTCTCAAAATACCATCAGCAAGTCAGCTTAGTCCTTCGAAGCAGGCCAAGCGGACTAAGGAGATTCCTCTTAATGGTTCAATTCCTGAAGTAGGTTCTCAACAATCTACTTTAGATGCTTTTGTGGGCCTCTCCTCCACATCTTCAGTTGTCATCACATCAACCGTGCCAACGATCTCGGTCGCTTCCACAATATCATTGACGCCACCAACCATCTCAGTTCAACAACAAAATGAGGTAACCACCCAAATCCCAACTTCTTCTATCCCCATTACTCTTCCTCCCATTTCTTTGGTCTCTAAACCTCCATCTCTCATGCAACAACCTCAAGTTGCATTTATAGGACCTGATGCTCAAACCTTTGAAAGAGATATGAAATTTTTCAATATGTTTGAACCATCAGGTATACCTAAACCCACAAATAAAACTCTCATCTCTCTATATAAGCCTGTTTCTCAGAAGCTAACTTTTCTTTCAGGTCCTGATATGGCAACTGTTGACTCTCATGTCAACAGTTTGGGTGTCAAGGTGGATTCTCTCACCACTTCCATCAACGAAACCACCAGCGCTGTCAATAACACTGGTGAAGAGCTGAAGAAACTGACGGCTGCTTGCTCCTCAAATTCTGAAGCCTCCCAAGTCTCAACTCTTCAGGGAGAGCTTGTCGAAGTCAGGGAGGACTTGGTCGTCAATCACCAACAAACTAAACTCCTTCAGGGACGTGTTGATACTCTCAGTAAGGACGTTCAAGATTTATCTAGCAAGATTGATTCCTGCACATCCATACTACCGCAGGTTTTGGATAAGCTGAATGCACCAGCTCTGACGCTCACACCTTCTTTCACGGATGCAGACCGAACCTCTCTGAATGTTGCTGTTGAATTTATTCATCAAGCTACTTCAGATATCCCTATTATCGAAGGCCGTCTAGATCGTTTGGAGGCTAAAGTCCATTCCTTGGCCACTGCAAAAACTACCTCTCGCACTGATGACCTCTCCCTCAATGATAATGACAAAAAGGGGGAGAAAGATGTTGAAGAAAATGCAAAGGAAGCAACTATCGAGGTTCACTCGGAAAAATCCTTCTCATTTTTCTCCCCTGCTTAAGGTAAAGAAACTTCAAATAATCCCAGCTTCCATAGCTGATGAATCAATAAACCCAATCTCCTTAAATGAGATTGATGAGCAAGAAGAAGAGGAAGAAGCCCTGCATCATCCAGGTAGGCCCTCTATACCATCTCACTGGTCAGAGGAAGAGCTAAATAGAAGAACAAAGATGATTTCTCATCTAGAGAGTCAACGGTTGAAGGTCGCTCTTCAAATAACTTTTACAGAGCTTGATTTCCTGACTGAAGCAGAAATTGAAGAATCTGTCAGAGCTGAGAAACTGATCATCAAATGTCAAAAAGATGCAAATCTAGCGCTCAAGATTCAGTCCTCTCAAGTCAAAGACAAGAAGCTAAAGAAAAATCCAGTGGAAGTTCAAGCTGCTCTGTTAAAAGAAATTGAAGAGGAGCGATCAAAAGAACAAAAGGTCAACGATAAAATAGTCGACAGGTGCAAACAAAAGATTAACTATTGCTCTGACCCAATGAAGATAACAGCTGTTATCATCTCCGGAAGAAAGAAGAAGGACCGAACTTCTATAACAATGGAGATAACCAGAGAGGATGGAAGCTCAAAGTCTATGTTTGTTTCAAAGCTTGAAAGTTTCGGCTACATGGAATGGCTAGAGTTCAAAGATGCGCTGAAGAAATCCAAATCAACCTACAGAGGCTATGTCGAAGGCATCCTAGAAGCCCTCATCAACAGAGTCACTGTTGTGATAAAGGTACCATCTGATCTTCCTTCTAAGCCAAGGCAACTCAAAAGAAAGCCTGTCTCCTCCTCATCTGAGAATGTCGCTGCTATCAGAAACGACACCTACATCAAGTTCTCAAAGGAAGCTTTGTTTGGTCCTCCTCCTGATCTCTCAGTTCTAGATCTATCCTTGCCTCCTGGTGGTCCATATCTACCTGGGCAAGTACTAAACAATACTCATGGAATATTTTTCAGAAATGATGAAGGGGTTCTCAGATTTCAAAGAGTCTCTGAGATTCCCATCTGCCCCTTTAACCATCTCAAAGATCTTTTGTGTCTATGGTGCTACTTGTCTCCATTAGCTGAATCTATCAAGGCAATCATTCGTCAAGAAGCATCAGAAAGAAAGCAAAAAGCAGAAGAAGTACATGACTATATGATCAAGGTTCTACAATCTTATCTAGATAGCTGATAGATTAGTTTCTTCTTGTAATCTATTAGTTAAACTTACAGTAGTTAGTTCCTCACATGTACTTATAATTTTCACATCTTGTAATTCTATCTTTGAATTAATGAAAATTTCAGTGAAGTACTTAACCCTATCAGTACTGTAAAAGATCACTCAAAATAGTAATTCGGACATGTATGTTATGAGTCCTGATTATTCCTCATTTTGAATTATAAAGTAGTTTTCTTCAGTTACTTTGTCATTATCAAATAGGGGGAGATTGTTGATCCAAACTCTCTCAGTGATTTGAGAAAAACCCTCTTCTATACTTAGTGAAAATTACGTTTATTAATATGTATTAGTGTTTCACCATCAGCGATCACACTGAGTTTGTTCAGTTATCACTGATGATCTTTCTTATAAACATTCATATGTATTAGTGTTTCACTATCAGCGATCAGACTGAGTCTGTTCAGTTATCGTTGATGATCTCTATGTAAACGTAATCCCTGAAGACAAGTTTCGCGTCAACAGATGTTCACAGCTGAATCGAAGACAAAGTTGATGAACAAAGACAAGTCTACTAGTGACCTGATGCGGATATCAGTGAAGCAAAGACAACTCTACTCATACGCGAAGAAACCTGAGGAAATGCTTCAGCAATAGCTGAACTTCTTTGTATCTCTGAAGGAAGAGATATTCAGCGATCGATGATCACTTAGCTTATGCCTCAAGTCTCTTTTGTCTTTCCCTGCACACCGAGTACGATGTGTCAGAACGGATATACCTCTGTCACAAATCGTACAACAACTCTGTTAACTACACTGTTCATGATACGACCGAAAGCATGTCTCCCAAAGTCAGACTCTCTCTGCCAATCAAAGAAAGACACATGTAAATTGCCCTGCCATGCATTTAATGCATAGGGCATAAATAGAAAGATTATCTCTCGATCTGGAGAGTGTGCTCACCTCTAGCCTTCATCTTTCTCAAATATAGAAAATCTTGTTTTCTATACTTCTCAAATCAGGCTCAACAATCCCACACGAGGAACCTATTTTCCTACACTCTACCCTCCACTTAATAACCTTGTCGTCACCCTAACCAGTTTCTACTAAAACTCGACCAATCTAGACCTATTACACTTTTAGTTATTTCTTTCTGTTTATTCGAAAGGCCCTTTGTAAGTGCCCCAATAGGACTGTGTCCTTTTAGCAATAATTAAATTACATTTATATTATAAAAGAAGAACGATATCTAGCAACACATTATGGTTACCCAAATGATAATGGTTAATTGAGATAGACTAATCATTAATTTACATGATCATCACATGCAATGCAAGATCATATCCCTTTGTCCTAATTGCCCAGATCTGAACATGACAGATGCTTTTTTTCATTCTCGTTAAGTTTAATATTTTCTTTCTTCGTCTTTGAATGGATTGAATAATAAAAAATCTTGATATCATATATCGTTTATTAGTGCATGCATGTATTTTTTTCAAACTCATTCTATCAAGGGGTAAAAAGTCGTCATGCAATAAGGACAAATCCTATCTTGATGATTCAAGTCTCATGTAATGGTATTATCACATACCCAATGACTATTCAATCACTCAGTTATAAGGTAATTAGAGATAGCATCAAAGTGTATGACTTTATCATATTATACTTAAATATATATGATCAGCTCGGAAGATGTTAGCATACTATGATCACATGAGAAACACTTATGACAATCATATGATAACTCATGAAGTGTTCTCATGGTGGGTCTATTCGGTATGCAAGTTCACCAACTTATACTCTTATAGATAACTCCATATCCATCATATCAGTATCTTTATATAGTCTCAATTATCTTACTCTTAACCATTAGTAAAACTTCGACTCGAGATGTTCGAGAATCTTAGTTTATGGTTATCATTACGTTCATTTATCAAAAAAGATAATACATGATAAGTGAATAAACAACACATTTTATTAGTCATTAATCAATGTTAACAATCATCGAATGATTGAATTTTGGACATATCCACTGACAATATCCCACTTGCACTAAAGCCAATATTTCATGTATATAATAACAATTGAACTTTTGTGAACCATCATGCTCTTGTTGTGTCAAGGGTCTTGTTAGTGAATAAAAACATTAATGTATGTATCAATTTTACATATTGCAATGTCTCCTCTTTCAATAATCTCCCAAATAAGGTAATATCATCGGAGTATGTATTTGGATTTTTGGTGGGATGTTGGTTCTTAAGCATGTACTATTGTGCTGTTATTGTCACAATACATCTCAATAGGATTTTTGATGCTTCGAAAACACCCCATGTTGCAATATGAACTTCTTCATCCAAACTACCTCCTTTACTGCATCCAATACTGAAATGTATCGGCTTTCATGGTAAAAACAACTACTATTTCTTACTTTGCACTTTTTAGGCTCACAACATCGCCACTTAGTGAAAATACCAAACCTGATTATGATCTAATGTCATCCTTGATGGTTTGGAAGTTAGCATTGGTGTAACATTTTACAAAAAGCTTTCATAACCACCAAATATCAAGAATGCATTCTTAGTCCTTGTCAAATACTTAAGAATGTTCTTGACTATTGTCTAGAGACTGTTGATCGAAACTCTCTCAGTGATTTGATAAAGACCCTCTTCTATACTTAGTGAAAATTACGTTTATTAATATGTATTTGTGTTTCACCATCAGCGATCAGACTGAGTCTGTTCAGTTATCACTGATGATCTTTCTTATAAACATTCATATGTATTAGTGTTTCACTATCAGCGATCAGACTGAGTCTGTTCAGTTATCGCTGATGATCTCTATGTAAACGTAATCCCTGAAGACAAGTTTCGCGTCAACAGATGTTTATAGCTGAATCGAAGACGAAGTTGCTGAACAAAGACAAGTTTACTAGTTACCTGATGCAGAGATCAGTGGAGCAAAGATAACTCTACTCATACATGAAGAAACCTGAGGAAATGCTTCAGCGATAGCTGAACTTCTTTGTATCTCTGAAGGAAGAGATATTCAGCGATCGATGATCACTTAGCTTATGCCTCAAGTCTCTTTTGTCTTTCCCTGCACACCCAGTACGATGTGTCAGAACGAACATACCTCTGTCACAATGATACGGCCGAAAGCATGTCTCCCAAAGTCAGACTCTCTCTGCCAATCGAAGAAAGATACATGTAAAGTGCCCTGCCATGAATTTAATGCATAGGGTATAAATAGAAAGATTATCTCTCCATATGGAGAGTGTGCTCACCTCTAGCCTTCATCTTTCTCAAATATAGAAACCCTTGTTTTCTATACTTCTCAAATCCCCCATTCTCTATATTCTTGTGCAACCATCTTAGTGTCTTCTTAAGTTTGTTTAGATTGAGTTTTACTTAATCTTATTCCGCAACAGACTTGTAAATTGTGTTTGATTTATCAATAAACAATTTATTAAACTTTAAATTATGTGTTTGTATTCAACCCCCCCCCCCCTTCTACAAACTTGTTAAGCACCTTTGGGACTAACAGAGACAATCACCTAGATCAGACTAATATCTGATTATCATTTTTAAGGCAACATCTAGATTTGTATATATCATGGCATACATGATAGATCCATTTACTGAAGCATATAAAATCTTTGTCATTCGTTCTTTCGCTTTAGATATTTTGGGACATTGTGCGCTAGATTCGATAATGCCATGTGACAGAGGCAAAACCCCTCCCTTTTTTCTTACATGTTAAACCTCTTTAGCACTTTGTCAATATATGTAGTCTGACTCAAATCTTGGAGCCTTCTTGATCTATCTCCATAGATCTTGTTTCCCAGTAGGTAAAATGTTGTAAGTTTTTCATAGAGAAAAAGTTCCATGACCAAGTATTTAGGGATGTTAGTTTTGGATGTCATTTTCTATGATTAATATGTCATCTAGATATAAAATCAAGAAAATGATTGTTCTCCCACTAGCTTTCTTGTACACACAAGGTTCATCTTTATTTCGAAGGAAGCCAAATTCTTTAATTATCTCATGATTGTGAAGATTTGAACTCCTAGAAGCCTGCTTTAATCCATATATAGTGCTCAACAACTTTCATACTTTATTAAGTTCTTACGGATTGACAAAACCCTCAAGTTGTGTCATGTACACATCCTCGAGTAACTTCCCATTAAGGTGAGATGTTTTGACATCCATATGCCAAATCTCATAGTTATGGTATGCGACTATAACAAGTAGAATTATGATGAACTTTATCATTGCAATCGCTAAAAATGTTTCATCATAATCAATACCATGAAGTTGTTGAAAACCTTCTACAACCAATATCTTTTTATGTCAGTGTTTTTCTTAAAGACCCACTTGCACCCAATAGGTTTTACTCTCTCGGGTAGATCAACCAATTTTCAAACTTGATTTTTGTGCATGGAATCCTTTTCGGCCTTCATGGCTTCTTGGCATTTCCGGTACTCTATACACATGATGACTTCCAGATATGAGTATCACTTCCCTAGTTTGAGTAACTAGAAATTTATATATTTGTTGCTCATTTCTTATCCTATCAAACCTGCATAGATTTTGTGCTACCAGAACAGAACATGTTCTCTTTCCACAACACTCTGTGAGACCTATTCATCTTTTATCATATGTTAATCTTAAACTACTTCAAGATTTACTTTCCTCCCACCAGTTTGATTAAGTATGAAATTATTTTCTAGAAAGACACTAGTTTGGGAAAAATCACTTTGTTCTCGAGAGGGATTTAGAAATAATATCCTTATTTCCGTAGGATATCTAATCTAGGTCTTAACTTGTGGATACTTTACGTCTCACGTAAGCATCACAACCTCAAATCCTTATAAAAGGAAACTTGAGACTCCTTCTAGTCCATATCTCATATGGTGTCATTTGTATAATCTTTGTTGGGATATGACTAAATATGAAGGCAACAATTACCGGAGTGTAACCCCAAATTGAGGTTTGAAGGTCAACTTGATTATAATTGATCAAACCATGTCCAAGAAAGTTCGATTCCTGCTTTTTGAAACACCATTAATCTGTGGTGTTCTAGGAGGGGTGGGTTGTGATACAATGCCAAAATCTCTTAAATGATCTAGAAAGTGTTGGTTAAATATTCTTCACTTGGATATGATCATAGTATCTTAATACTTCTTACCAAGTTATTTTTATACTTTATTCTGAAATTCTTAGAACATTTCAAATACTTGGATTTATGTCGCATCAATTATACGTATCCGTATCTACTGAAATTATCGATAAATGTGATGTACTTATAACCACCTCTATCTTATGTAATTATAAGATAACATACATCACTAATTCACTATGTATGATATATAAGACATCATTTGCGCTTTCATTATGTCCAATGAAAAAGGCTTTTGTGATTTTCCAAATAAACAAGTTTTAACATTTGTCATATGATTTATAACCAAATGAGTCAAAACAATCCTTCTTTATGAAGTTTGGATATACGTTTATCATTTATATGGCTTAAACGACATTCCGTATATTGGTGTTTATGTTATAGCTATATTCTGCTTGGTTTAGTATATATATATATATATATATATATATATATATATATATATATATATATATATAGCATTGAATAATTGTGCACTACCCTAAAATATGTTGTCAGAATAAAAGGAGCAAGAATCTTCTTTTATATTAAATGAAAAACCCTTTTTGTCCAAACAAGATATTGAAATGAAATTTCTACTAATGGTGAGCACATAAAAACAATTGTCCAATTCAAAAACTAACCGGATGGCAACAATTAATGAAACGTTCCTACGACAAATGCAACACTTGTTGCTCCATTTCCAACATGCATATCGACTTCATTTTTTTAATTAATCTTCAAGTTCTAATGAGCCCCTGAGTTAGATTTGTTGACGCTAAAATTGCAGATAATAACACTACAAACTGTGTAGATGGGGGGTGAACACACATTTTGCACAAATAGAAAGGACACATTTATTTGGCAAAATTATTTAAATATGAGTAGTATAATTTTTTTCGAGGGAACATATTACAATTCTATTTGGTGAAAACAAACTTGAATCTAAAACCTAAGACAAAGAACAAATTACAATCGAGAAGATAATGAAATTAAGGCAACACTTAGTTGAATCTCTCAAAGTTTTTTATAGTCGGAATTGTAGACTATCTTTAAAGGATAATCTTCATAGCATAAATAGGATATGTAGTCAATAGCAATTGGAAGATGCTTGAATTCAGTAACAAGATTGATCTTATATTTTTTTCTATAAATTGCATACGATTCGTTATGATTTTCGTTACTCCAAAATAAGCATGTCACTTTTATTTATACCATATTTCGAGGGAATCAAATTTGTTAGAAATATCTATGTGATGATGTCAGCATGACCCAATCAATCTTTGAACATGCTGTAACACCCGAATTTTCGCTTAGTAAGTTTCCGTTCATCTTTAGTCATCTCTTCATCTTTCGTTTATCTTTTTTTGGGTGAAATAAGTTGTACTTTCGAACCTTAAATTGACTCATGCGAGAATCTCGAGTTTTGACCTTTTCCCGGCCTCGATACGTGTGGCGCGAGAGTGACTCACGATAGTGACATGTGTCACTATCGCATGGCACAATCGTCGGGATTGTACTACCCGTGGTACAATCTCCGCGAGAGTGCCCTCGCGATAGTGACAATGTCACTATCGCATGGCAAGTTCGTCGTCGACCCTATTTTGGTTAAAAATGCGAATTTTGACCCATTTCTCATTTCTATCTCATCCTTTTCATTTATTTCTCTCCCTCTTAGCCTTCCCCTTCCAAGAACCGAACGTAGGGTTCCTTTAACCCTCATCTACCTCATTTATTGCTTGTAGTTGGGTGCTTCAGCAAAGGATTTAAGTTTGTGTATTTATTCACCACCTCCATTGTCATCTTCTCCAAAGTTTCAACTAGGATTTTGGGGTTTCTCCAAAAATCCACTTGGTGAGTGCATACTACCATTTCTAAACCTTATTTTGAGATATAAATGTTTCTTTGGCAATATCCTAGTGTTTTATTACTCCAATTTCGGTTTGGTTGGTTTTGGAGAGATTAGGTCAAAACTAGGTTTTTGATGAAATTGGGGATTTTTGTTATAAGATGTTTGGGAATCGATTTTTATTGGTTGAAGTAGTATATTCATGGTTGGAAACTTGTCAATATAGGTTTTTGGGAGATTTCGGCTTGAGGATCCAAGTTCTTCAAGGAAGCTCAAATTGGGGTAAAATATAGATTTAGACTAAATCTGGCAAGGTGAGTTGAAGTTAATTTGTGACAACGGTGTACACGCCAAAATGTTCATTTTAAAGTGTTTTGTGTTTTACATGAAATTGTTAACTGCTGATCACTTGATAAGTTTTGGTTAATTTGAAACGTTTAGTTTTCTAAGCATGGCGAAATACCCATTTTAGGAATTTTGGTAAATAAATCATGTTGAGATGTTTCATCGATGATTTTACATGTATACGTGGAGTTCAATTGACGTAAGTGTCATTTTGTGTAATTGAACTTATAAACCTTTTCGGAAAATGCATATTATTGTGTTATGAGGCATTTTGAAAATGTAGGGGTACGAATTCATTTAGAACATGGTTTGCCTCAACCAATGAGGAGATTTGAGTTAATCATACTTTTGGTCGTTATGTTTGTATGATAGTTGGTCAATCGTATTTCAATGTTTATACCGGCTTTCATTTGGGGGTTTACGTAAACTTATGGGCCTATGGCTCGGTTTTGACTAAATTGAGTCTTGATGACATTTTTCCGGTTTTAATAACTTAATGTGGAGCCTTGGGTGTGAGTTTCATTTACTGTACTTTATTTTGGAGAATACTTGTTTAGAGTGCGGGTGTCATCCATTAGGAGTCATGTGTTTTGGACTGTGATGCATTGGATCCATAGGCATGTAAGTCAGTCGTGTTTAATGGTGAGGACTCTTGGGATTCTCATTTTGGTATATAATGTCGTGTTGGTATTGGTGTCGTCCCGGTTGTTTGACGAAGAGGAACCATTATGGGTTGTACTTCGGGACCATGGGTCTTGTGTTTAGATGTCTAATTCTTGTGCACGAGTGTTAGTCATCATGGGTTATCAAGTAAGGAGTTGAGACTCCTACCTTGAATGCTAGTGAGTAGACACTAAAGGTCGAACGAGAACCTTGAGGTTGGAACTCTACTAGAGAGCGAATGGGCACTAAGATCGGGTATCCTTGAGGTGACGCCCGCTACGTGGTGTGCACTAAAGGTACCGTATCCTTGAGGTGACGCCCGCTAAGGGGTGTGCACTAAAGGTGTTGGGGACTTGAGGTGACGCTTAAGTAGTGTGCACTAAAGTCAATGATCTGAGGTGCAGATCGAGAACATTGATAAGTGGCTTAACTTTGTGTGCCCGTCACTTTCGATGGAATTCGGGTATCCCCGTCACCGTAAGGTGTTGTTTTTGGGTATTGAGTTTTATTATCTAAGTTTTCGGTGGTGTTTTTTATAATTGGGTTTTATCCTTGATTTATGGGTTGAGTATTATGTCCCGCCCGTGTTTTGGGTGTTTCGGGATATAAAGTTTTAACCGTATTTTCATAAATGGAGAGTTCAATTTCTATTCACGTTTTGAGTGAGTTTTTGGTTAAATCTAATTTATGAATGGGCGGTTTATATTGGTATCTTCATCCTTCAAGTAGTTTGGATTGGAAAACATAAATTGGTGTTCTTTGTCTAAAATGCATATTATTGGAAAATGAGTCGTTTTCATATGTAAGACAAATCAAATTGAAAGATTATGATTTTAACCGCATTCTTTCTTTTTAAACAATTAATTTATATATGTTGAAAACTCTTGAGCTCACTAGGCGTTAAGCCTAACCTTTTTTATTTGTCGGCATGTGCATCAGGTTCAGATGGGGGTTTGGTTCTAGCAGTACTACGAAGTGTTGTGCTTAGTTTTTCACAAGTGTAAGTATTTGGTGAAGTCTTCCGCAGTTTGGAGATAGTGACTATTATTGGGTTTTAGTAGCACCCGTCCTTATTATAGACTGTATGTATAGAACGAATGTGTGTATTGTTGTTAAATCTTAAATTGTGTTTGTAGATGAATCATTTATTGGTGTATTTAGAAGATTTTAAATTAGTTGCTATTTCCAGATTTGAGGGAGTTACACATGCACTCAGTGCATTTATCGCTCTATTAGTCTACATGTCTATTCTGTTGGAACCGTCTAATAGACTTATAATGTAGAGACAAGAATCAAATTCATTGAGAATAAATTCAGAAGATTTCTCATGTAATGAGTTTTTACCTTAAGTAACTGCGTGATGAATTCCTTTGTCACAACAACTTCATAAGCTGATATCCAGTTTGAGTCACTGGCCAAGTACTTACACCATTAAAAAAATGGTATCATCATCTCGACATCTTCAATAGCTAAAACAAATAACTCTGAAGGGACTATGATCTCAAACGTTTTAGGAACTTGGGAAGAACAAATATCAAAAGGTAATAAAACTTACAAATCAAATTATTATAATAAACTCTCAAACTAGCCTAATCATGTTCAAGAGGTTTGAAGATGAAACTATAAAACAAAGAAACCCTAATTTTAGAGAGAGAGAAACTAAACGAGAGCTCAAAACTCAGATGAAGAGAAAAATGAATCGTTCGTAATGAATCTGAGAATAAAACAAGTTATATCTTCAGCATTTCCACTTCAGTCCTGAAACTCTTTAATATTTGCTCCGCTACCCTTGATAATCTCCAAGATGTGAGATGCGGTCCTCCAGCCCTCCAACCTTTATCCACTTACACTTTTAACCCTCATAAAAAGAAGATAACAAGAAAACACCTTAAGTTAGTAAAAGATGACAAGATTGGTAAGCACAATATACTTTCAACACCCTCCCTCAATCTTGACATCGAAATAGATCCAACATGTTTTATTTAGAACAAAGATAATTATGCTAATTCACACCAAGTGACTTGGTAAAAATACGAGCTGGATTTTCAGAAGATAAAACATCAGCTATTTTATCTCTCACTTGGTGAACATCTATCTCTATGTGCTTAGTTCTTTCGTGAAAAACAAGATTATTAGCAATCTGAATAACATATTTATTATCACAATTTAAGCTTACTGGAGGAAGATTATCTATTTTCAAACATGCTAGAATACTAAGAACGCAAATTATTTCACAAAGAGTTTAAGTCATAGCATGATACTCAGATTCTGCAGAGGAACGAGAAATAATAGACTGTTTCTTACTCCTCCAAGAAACCATACAAGTTCCCAAAAACAGACAATACCCAGTAACATAATGCCTTGTTGATAAGCATTTGCCCCAATCGGCATCAACAAAGGCACCGAGTTTAAACTCAGAAGAAGAACAAAAGTTAACACCTTACCCGGCGAAGTCTTCAAATATCTCATAACCCTAAGAGCTAATTTTAAATGAGACTTTCGAGGAGAGTGCATAAACAGACTCAAGCAGTGAACTGCAAAAGCAATATCTGGAGGAGTTGCTAAAAGATAAATGAATTTGTCAATTAATTTGTGATAACCAGTGAAATCATTTAGAAGAGGAACTTTAGAAGCAGATCCAATAGAATCAGTAACTATCAAATTCATATATTCATAGGAGTACTAATAGGTTTACATCCTAAGTACCTAAAATCATTTAACAACTCAAGACAATATTTACGTTGTGACATGCACACTCCTTTATCACCATTTAAAATCTCTATACCTAATAAGAATTTCAATTGACCAAGATCTTTAATTGTAAAATTAGATTGCAAGTGATCTTTTTCCTTTCAGTTTCAGAATCAGAATTACCAGTTAAAACAATGTCATCAACATAAACTAGAAGGACAAGAAATATAGAACCGATAATTTTAGTAAACAAAGAATAATCACTTGAACTTTGACAGAACCCATGATCAATTAAACATGAAGACAACGTAACATACCACTGCCTCGATGCTTGTTTTAGTCCATATAAGGATTTAACAAGTTTACACACGCGCTTATCATTGGCAGAAAAATAATCAGGAGGTAAACTCATATACACTTCTTCAGCTAAATCACCATAAAGAAAAGCATTATTTACATCAAGTTGACATAAAGGCCAATTATTCTGAACTACCAAAGCTATTACACATCTAACAGTTACCATTTTCACAACAGGAGAGAAGGTTTCCTCATAATCTAACCCTTCTCTTTGAGAATAGCCTTTTGATACAAGTCTGGCTTTATATATTTCAAGTCTGGGAGGTAAATAAGATATAATCCATGTTCCATTACGATATAAAGCCTCCATCTCATCATTCCTGGCTATAACCCAATTTTGATCTTTGCTACCCTCAAAGAAATTATTGGGTTCAACCGATTTATTTAAAGTAAATACAAAACAGAAGTTTTCGAAACTAAGATAAGAATAGTTAACAACATTTTCTAAACCATATTTAACTTCTCTCTCTACAGTAGTCATTAAACCTACTACGTAAGTTAGACACACGACTAGGAGGTACTTGGTTCAGAAATATTACCCTCAGGAGGGGAACTTAAATGATCATCATTGTGATGTTGAACATGCAAATGACGAAACTCGGCAACACGTTGACCACTAGCAGCCATATCAGTACAACCTAGATCATCATATCCGACAACTCTTCTTTGGTCATTACGCACACTAGTACTACCAGAATCAACAGATCTGGTAGCTTTATTTGGGCTACCTAGATGGTCACGGTTACTATTATTATCAGAAACAGTGGATTGTTTTCATTTTGAGTTTTCTCCCTTGACTCATCATTGGGTATTTCAGAAGTAAAATCATCAGTTTGAGTTGTCGGTCCACAATACTATCAAGTTCTTATAAATAACAACACATATACGATTACCAACCTGTTTGATTAATAATCACGGAATACAGATGGTTGATATGATTTCTCTTTGAAAGATCTCGTTGTGTTTTACACCTTAGAAATGTGTGTTGTGTGTGTTATCTGTTATCTCAAGTTATCTTGTCTAACACACTAACTAGCAACTTGCAAAACATAAACAATATTAAACTTAAACTAATATAATAACTTAAACTAATATCTAAACTAATATCTAGATATTTAGGAATATTAATAAAATACTAAAAACAATACTTTGACATTTATTACAAACTGACATTAGACTTATGTTCAGAATCGACTTTCCGGCATTAGCTTCAGATTGGATCTTCAGATTGGATGATCTTGAATCCAATAGATCTGTGCGCTAACATGAGCAATAATAGAATCAAAGAAATTTAATGAACTTAGGCCACTAGAGTCACGATCTTGCTTATTTGCACTCATTTTAAAGGGAAAATTTGTTTCGTTAAATTTTACGTCTCTTGAAATAATAATTTGTTTGGTATCCAGACTATACAATATGTAACCTTTCTTTGAATTTGAATATCGAAGAAGAACACATTTTTCAGCACAAGAAGCAAATTTATCAGACACATTTGGTTTAACAGCAAAACAAAGACATCCAACATCCAAAATTTCTAAGATGTGAAAGAACAGGTGTAAACTCGAAAACAAGCTCATAAGGACAGTTTCCATTCAACACAGAGGTTGAAGTTCTGTTAATAAGATAGGTAGTAGTTAATAAGGGATTTTCAAGTCAAATGAAAGATTGAGTGAAGTTTGAAAGATTATTCTCATCAAAAAGGAAGAGATGCTATAGACTTATCATCAGATGAAGAAAAGAAAAAGGGGGAGAATATTATGGAATTTCAAGTCAGACAGATGATCCAAGAAAGTTTGTTTGCTTAAAGACAGTTCAGATATCACAGAGATGAAGATACGAGCATTGAAAGATTCCTCAGAGTTGAAAGATTTCTCTAAGTTTAAAGAAGCTCATAGAAGTTTCAAGAATTTCAAATTTAATTTCAAAGTTTTGTTCAAAGACTTGATGACTTCTCAAAGACATTGTGAAAGACTTTCCAAGATTCTTCAAAGCATCAAAGATTGAAGATTGTCAGAGCTTCAACGTTTAAAGCTGTCAGAGATAAAAGTTTTTAAGAATCAAGAGTTGAAGACTATTGTCAAAATTTTTTGTTTAAATCATGAATACAAAGTGGGAGATATTCCGGATTTTCGAGAAATTCAGGATTTTCAAGTCAGATGAAAGCTTAAGTGAAGTTTGAAGAGATTTTCTGAAGTTTAAGTAAAATTTAAAATACATTATGAAGAAAAGTAAAAAAAGGGGAGATTGTTAGTGTATTGTTGTATCCAAGATTTATAGTAGAAAAGTCAATGTCATGTAAATTCAAATAGACTCAAGTCTTGTATAAGTCAAAGTTGTAAGCCTTTGAGAGTTCCTCATATATAGTCTTATGTCTTGTGAGAGTTTCTTTGTAAGAAAACGTATTGTACATTTGACTTCAAGAGATATATGACACTATCATTCTCTCACTACTTTCTCTCTCTAGATCTAATATGATTTTGTATGTTAGATTGATATAGCTTGATTTTGTGAACTTACATTTGGTATGAGAGCAAACCAAAATCATTCAGATTGTTTGAATTTCACTTGATTTGATCGAATTTTCTGGTTTTTTGAAGAACACGCAGAAAAATACATTGTTAGATCAAATTCACATTTGTTAATCGAATTTTGGGTTTGAAAATATGTTCACAATGATCGTTTGATGTTATAGGAACTTTCTTGTTCACATTTGTTTGTGTAATTCTCACAAAATCGATTTAAATTTTGGATATTTGAATATTTTTGGAAAAATATGTCAAACACTGTGTAGGTTGGTCGCACTGTAATTTTGAAGTTTTTAGTCGTTCTTGTGTGTTAGAAAAGTGTTCAAAATCAATATTTGATCATCTTTGTACAATTTGGAAGGCTAATTGCAGGTTTATAAAGATCTTGGTCAAATGTGTGTTCAAGACTAAAGAACACGCTAGATTCAGAATTCGCACAAGAGAAGAACACGCACGATACTAAACACGCAAGAAAGAAAGAACACGCAGGATGAAGACTTTCGGTGTTTTTGTGGTTTTTGCGAGTTCTTGGTTGATACGCGCACAGAGAAGTGGAAACGCGCAAAACAAGATCTGCGAGTTTTGTGATATGCGAGAAGTGGTTGCGAGTTTTTATTCTGCGAGTTCTTATTTGCTTAAACTTTTTCTAAGTCTCAAACACGCAAAGGCATTGCGAGAAGCTAAAGGATAAAAAATTTTCTAAGTTCAAAACGCGCAAAGGAAGTGCGACAAGTATAGTCCAGAAACGCGCACGACTCTTCTAGCATGAACCTCAAAACGCGCAATCCCTTCTAGCGAGAACCTTGAACACGCACGTAGTGTTTTGCACGAACCTGAAATGCGCGTAAGCCGGTTAGCGTGAAGTGTCTCTACAGTGATTTGCATGTTTGTTTGTTTTGCGCGAAGTGAAATTTCAGCTACAGTGTGTTGCGAGTCTAACACTTAGAAAGTTTTGCAGATTTTTTCAAGTGTTTTTCAAGTTTGTCTTTCAAGTCAAATTTTTATCTGAATATTTTAGACGATCATTTCAAGCTTTCTATTCAAGATGTCTACTGTTTTTTCAGGGAGAGATTGTGCCATCATGTATATGCCTGAGATGCCTATCATAGAAGTTGAATGTGATAAACCGAAGATTCAGAATTCAGTTCTTCTAAATCAGATTCAGGAGTTGAAAGAAAAATTTGTTAATTCTGATAAAACATATGAATGTGCAAAATGTTTTAATCATTCTAAATCTGATTTTGCAGGTATCATTAAGGCAAGAGAGAAAGAAATTAAAATGAAAGAATATATTATTAAGACAAGAGAGAAAGATATTGTTATGAAAGAGAATATTATTAAGACAAGAGAGAAAGATATTGTTATGAAAGAGAATATTATTGAGGCAAGAGAGAAAGAAATCAAATTGAAAGAAAGAAAAATAACCAATCTTCAAAGCAAGCTGAAGACAACTGAACAACAAACATCAGAACTTAAAGCTGAATCAGTTGATCTACACATCAAGTTTAAAGCTTTTGAAGATCAAATTTCTGCATTGGAAGCCAAAAATGCTGATCTGATGAAAAATCTCAATGCAGATAATGGCAAAGGTGATCTGGAGAAAATCTATACTCAAAAGCTATCTGATTTTTCAAAAAAAGCTTTTCAGGAGAAAAATGATTTGGAGTTAAGATGTTTAAAACTCTCAAAGCAAGTATCCGAATTTGATAAGATTGTTATAACTGAAAGAGATATATTTGCGAAAGAGAGAAAAATTCTTGAAGATAAAGTAATTGAATTTCCCAAGCAGATTTCTACATTACAAGACTTACTTGAAAAAGAAAGACAAATCTTTCAAGAGAAGAAAAAGTGTTGGTCCCGAAGGTGCTTAACAAGTTTGTAGAAAGGGGGGGGGGGGTTGAATACAAACACAAGTTTTTAAAGTTTAATAAATTGTTTATTGATAAATCAAACACAATTTACAAGTCTGTTGCGGAATAAGATTAATTACAACTCAATCTTAAACAAACTTAAGAACCACTAAGATGGTTGCACAAGAATATAGAGAATGGAAAATTAGAGGGTATAGAAAACAATGATTTCTATATTTAAGAAAGATGAAGTCTTGGGGTTGCTCTCGGATGGAGAGTTGATCTTTCTATTTAAACCCTATGCATTAAATGCATGGCAGGGCACTTTACACGTGTCCTTCATTGATTGGCTGAGAGGGTCTAACTTTGGGAGACATGCTTTTGGTCGTATCATGAACAGTGTACTTGACAGAGTTGTTGTACGAATTGTGGCAGAGGTTGTCCGTTATGACACATCGTACTGGGTGTTCAATGGAAAGACAAAAGAGACTTGAGGCATAAGCTAAGTGATCATCGATCGCTGAATATCTCTTCCTTCAGAGATACAAAGAAGTTCAGCTATCGCTGAAGCTTTTCCTCAGGTTTCTTCGCGTATGAGTAGAGTCGTCTTTTTGTAGATCCCAGTACAGTGCAATCACAAACAGTTATATCAATGAAGGACAATAATATATCCACAACCTCTAGTCATATGATTAATATTCAATGAAAAGGTTTAGGTTTACAGAGAGAATATCTTATCAGTAAATGTAAACCTATTGACTAGAGAATTATGAATAATGAGACTCAAGTAATAAACTGTCTACCTAATTAATGAATTAGAAAACTCCTTATATATGAAGCGCATAGGCTTAATGGGCTTTATGGGCTTTGGGCCCAACTAACAAATAAACTATTAAAGAATTACAATTCGAACCTTTATAAATGCTTTAATCAACTTTCAACGCACAGGACTTTCAGTCCTAACACTTTTCTTCACTGATATCCGCATTAGGTCACTAGTAGACTTGTCTTTGTTCAGCAGCTTCGTATTTGATTAAGCTATGAACATCTGTTGACGCGAAACTTGTCTTTAGGGATTACGTTTGACTGTTTACATCAGAAACTATCAGTGATACTGAACATACTCAACATTTAACAGCTGATAGTGAAACACTAATACATATGAATGTTTACAAGAAAGATCATCAGTGATAACTGAACAGACTCAGTCTGATCGCTGATGATGAAACACTAATACATATTAAACGTAATTTTCACTAAGTATAGAAGAGGGTCTTTATCAAATCACTGAGAGAGTTTGGATCAACAATCTCCCTCTATTTGATAATGACAAAGTAACTGAAGAAAATTACTTTTTAATTCAAAATAAGGAATAATCAAGACTCATAACATACATATCCCAATTACTATTTTGAGGTATCTTTTACAAAACTGATAGGGTTAAGTACTTCACTGAAATTTTCATTAATTCAAAGAAAGAATTACAAGATATGAAAATATAAAGTACAAGTGAAGAACTAACTACTGTAAGTCTAACTAATAGATTACAAAAAGTAAGAGACTAATCTAGCTATCAGCTATCTAGATAAGACTTTGGAATATTGATCATATAGTCAGGTATTTCTTCTCCTCTTTGCCTTCGATCTGATGATTCTTGACGGACGATTGATTTGATCGAATCAACTGATGGAGAGAAGTCACACCATAGACACGAAAGATCTTTGAGATGATTTAGGGGGAAGATAGGAATCTCAGAGACTCTTTGAAATCTTAGTACCCCTTCATCATCTCTGAAGAATATTCCATGAGGATTGTTGAGTACTTGCCCGGTAATATAAGGTCCACCAGGAGGCAGGGATAGGTCTAGAACTGAGAGATCAGGAGGAGGTCCGAACAATACTTCCTTTGAGAATTTGATGAAGGTGTCGTTTCTGATAGCAACGACATTTTCAGAGGAGGAGGAAGTAAGCTTTCGTTCGATTTGCCTTGGCTTAGGAGGAAGAGAAGATGGCACGTTTAAGACTACAGTTACTGTGGTGATGAGGGTGTCTAGGATGCCTTTAACATGGCCTATGTAGATTAACTTTGATTTCTTAGCGCTTCTTTGAACTCTAGTCATTCCATGTAGCCAAAACTCTCAAGCTTTGAAATGAACATTGCCTTTGATCTTGCATCCTCTCTGGTTATCTCCATGGTTACAGAAATTCGGTCCTTCTTCTTTCTTCCAGAGATGACAACGACTGTTATTTTCAGTGGGTCGGAGCGATAGTCGACTTTTTGCTTACACCATTCAACTGAGTTATCATTGACCTCTTGTTCTCTTAAGCGCTCCTCTTCAATTTCTTTTAAAAGTGCAACTTGAACTTCCACTGGATTCTTCTTTAATCTTTTGTCTTTGACCTGAGAAGATTGAACCTTAAGAGCAAGAGTTGCGTCTTGTTGGCATTCAGCAATCAGTTTCTCAGCTCTGACAGATTCTTCAATTTCAGCATCAGTTAGGAAGTCGAGCTCTGTAGATGGAGTTTAAAGAGGGATCTTTAGCCATTGACTCTCCAGATGAGAGATCATCTGTGTTCTTCTATTCAGTTCTTCCTCTGACCATTGAGCTGGTCTTGAGGGCCTTCCTGGGGTGGTGCAGGGCTTCTTCTTCTTCTTCTTCTTCTTCTTGTTCATCAATCTCATTGAATAAGATTGGGATTATTTGTTCTTCAGCTGTAGAAGCTGGGATTATTTGTAGTTCGATTCCCTTAAGCAGGGGAGAGAACTGTCTGGACAAGAAGTGAAAAGGAGTTAGTGTATATTTTGGAAAGAGAAAGATAAAGGCTTAGAAAGAGACAGGGATGAGGTTGGTATAGAAAGATATGGGTACGGTAGAAAGACATACCTGAGAAGGATTCTCCAACTCAGATTGTGAGACTATGTTCAGGTTTCCCTCGGCAGCTATACCCTTCTGCTTGCCTTAGGAAGAAGTACCTGAAGAAGTTTCACCTATCCCCCCTGCTGTGACAGCTTCTTTCGATGTTATCGCTGAAGATACGTTCGTTGCTGAGAACCAAAGAGAATGGTCTTCCTCATCATCGTCATCATCATCATCAGCTTGTTGCTCCTTCTCTTGATCTTGAAGATCAAGATCTTCATCATTTTCTTCTTCCTCCTCCTCTTCTTCTTCTTCTTCTTCTTCTAGAACTTGAGCAAGTACAGAAGATGGAGGGGTTTTGTCAGCAACCTTCTCCCCCTCAATATTAGACGGAGGTTCTTCCTCCTGGACTTCGGCAACAGCTTTCTCAATATTTTCTTCAATAAGTTCTTTCTCCCCCTTTTTGTCATTATCAGCGAGGGAGGGTTCAGCAGATTGAGAAGCAGCTTTTGCACGAGCCAGAGATTGGACTTCAACCTCTAAACGCTCGAGACGACCCTCGATGACAGGAATGTCTGAAGTAGCCTGATGAATAAATTCAACGGCTATATTCAGAGATGTACGATCATTCTCTGTAAAGGAAAGTGGGGGCGTTGGAGCTGGTTCAGTCAGCTTGATGAGTACTTGCTGAAGCATGGATGTGTAGGAGTCAACCTTCTTTGTCAGGTCTCGGACATCATTGTTGAGGTTGCCATAGATTCCCTGAAGGAGTTGGACCTGTTGATGAGTTCCACTAAGGTCGTCCTTGATTTTGACGATGTCCTCCTGAACATATGTCATTTGGAAGGAATCAGCCTTGGCGGAAGAGGCAGTGGTCAACCTTGTCATCTCCTCACTAACTTTATTCACAGCGCTGGTGGATTCAGTGACAGATGTGGTGAGAGACTCCACCTTGGCAGCCAGGTTGTTGACGTGAGCGTCAACAGTCGCCAAATTAGGACCTACAAGTAAAGTTAGTGGATGAGCACAACGATGCTCAGGCTTATATGGAGAAATAGGAGGTGTGTATAGGATTTTAGGAATACCAGAATTATCAAACATATTGAAGAAGTGCAAATCTACTTCAAAATTTTGATTATCAGATCCTATAATTGCAGCATGAGGTTGCTGCGAGATAGAGGAAGGGTTAGAGACCAAAGAAATAGTAGGAGGAGTAATGGGGATAGAAGAAATATGGATAGTGGGAATTACCTCAGGTGGTTGTTGAAGAACAAAGGAGATGGGTGACGTCACTATTGTTGTGTCAACGATTGTCATCGCTGGCACGAATGATGTGGTGGTTGTTGAAGTTGTGGAGGAGATACCCATGAAATCATCTAAAATAGTTTGTTGAGAAACTATTTCAGAGATAGAACCTGAAGGGGTGATCTCCTTAGTCTTTCTGGCCTTCTTAGAGGGACCAGGAAGAGCAGTTGATGGTCGTTTGAGAGCGGTTGTAGTGGCAGGGATAGCAGGAGAAGGATCCCCATGCGTGCCCGCTGAAGTCGAAGAATGTAGAGAGAGACAGGTGCGGAGAGTTGAAAGACTTACCTCGTTGGCGACCGGCTTGACTTCTAGCGATCGCTGACCACTTTTGAAAAAGTATCATCTTGAGAAGTTGGGTACTTGTCACGTAGAGAAAGTGTAGGTATGCGCAGATAAAGCGTACATATAAAATCTTGGGATCCCTCTCCGTCTTTTCTATATTTGACTTAAGGTCATCAAAGATAGCGCCAGCGTAATCAAAGTGTTTGCTAGCAATGACTGAATAGCCCATCTGGAGCTGAACTTTGCTCGCCTGATCCAGGGAACCAATCTTCCCACTCATGCTTTGAATGATGTGTGAGAAGATGTAGTTTAGTTAGGAAGGCATGTTTGCCTTTTGGATCTTTGTCAGGTGCTTGTTGGGGATGGTGGAGCGAGGCTTGTTGTCCCAGCAGTATTCCATGTCATCCAAGAACTGGATGAGTTTAGCGTCAGTAGGGAGGGCATCGAATCCAACTTTAGTCTTCTCAGGGAGTCGAAGTGCCTTCCTGGGACCATAGGCGGTGAGCATGCCTGACCCTAGTTCAGTGGTGAAGGAAATAGCGGGGACCACTTCACCCTTTTTATTGGTGATGGTGGTTTCATCAGCTGTGAACCAAAACTGTTGCAGAAGAGTTTTGGAAGGTTTTGAGTCCACATTGAGAGCGTAGGCCAAACAATACTGCTTCAGTAATGCAGCTGCATCCACCAAGTGTGGGTATTTGTCAGCTTCAAAGTCCAACCATACGAGATGGTTGTTCTTTGGGACCTCGGATTCAGTGATAGCGAATTTGACGTTCTTGGAAGCAATGAGCGAGGCTCGGGCCATTTCTGAATATAGAATGAAGTAGAATAGAGGGAAAGGTTTAGAGTCCAAAAATAAATAACTTTTTACCAGTTTCTGTATTTAGAAAGAGACATAGAAAAAAAATTATTTTCAGATAAAAACAGTGTTCTTTGTGAAGAAGAAAGAAAATGTAGAAAACCAAAAGTTTTTATTGTAAATAAAATCAAAAGAAATGATTTTAGTGTTTAGAAATTTTGGAAAATCCATGATAATGAAATATGTAGGATTTTGTAACAAAATTTAAGAGTGAGATGAACAAAAACTTGTTGATCTTGAAGATATGAAGATGCAAAGACTGGAATGGGTTTTTGTTTGCTTGAATGTGCCATGACAGAGTTTTTCTTGCATCAGAAGTTTTTCAGAAAGCGTAAAAAGATAAGAATGAAAAAGGCATTCTTTTTATATAAGGAGAGAGAGAGAGAGAGAGAGGGAGAGAATGAGTGAGGCGGGAAAACAAATGCTCATCATGACATGGACACGTCCTACGAAGGTGATTGGATAGAAGGGCAATGGACGAACGTGTCAGAGAAAAAGGCATGTCGTGGATTGTCGGTTCAAATGACGTCATAGGAGAGAGAGAAAAAAAACGTTTCATTTATCCTTTTTGAAATCATCCCTGAAGAAAAGTAAGAGATAGGTTTTCTTTTTGAAAGAATCGCTGATCAAAATTCAGAGATCGGTTTTTATTTCAAAGGATCACTGATGAGAAAGATTAGTGATTAAAGTTTTGATTTTGAAAAAAACATCTTACTAAATGAATATTCAGTGATTGAGAATAATAGAGCATACCTGAGAGTCAGAGATATTTTTTCAGAGAGTAAGTGATGAAGGGAACTTAGTATTACTGACATAAAGCATGAAAGATGAAGTTATTCTTCAAGATTCAGCATTCCAAGCTCACTGATGAGAAAGGTGAATCTTGTCTCATCAAGAAGTTTGGTGAATAAATCATCAAGCTGATAGTCAGTGGGGATAAAGTGAAGTTCAAAATCACCATTCATCACATGATCTCTGATAAAATGATATCTGATCTCTATGTGTTTTGTCTTTGAATGTAGCACTGGATTATTTGCTATAGCGATAGCACTAGTGCTGTCGCAATAGATTGGAATCTTTGATAGCTGAAGGTCATAGTCTAATAGTTGATTTCTCATCCATAAGACTTGAGCACAACAACTTCCAGCGGCTACGTATTCAGCTTCAGTTGTGGAAGTGGACACCGAATTTTGCTTTTTACTCGTCCAACTTACCAACTTTCCTCCTAGAAGTTGACATCCACCAGTGGTGCTCTTTCTGTCAAGTTTCCAACCTACAAAATCACTATATGAATATCCAATTAGATCGAACACTGAGTCTTTGGGATACCAAAGACCGAGGTTAGGAGTTCCTTTCAGATATCTGAAGATTCGCTTGACAGCGATCATATGGGATTCCTTGGGTTTAGACTGATAGCGTGCACACAGACATGTAGAGTACATGATGTCAGGTCGGCTCGCAATAAGATACAATAGGGAGCCTATCATTCCTCTATAGGCAGTGACATTTACAGGTTTCCAGTCGGGTCATTGTTTAATGTCAGAGAAGGTGCCATAGGAGTTTTCATCACTGAAGTTTGAGTTAGATCAAACTTTTTCAGCATATCTTTAACATACTTACCTTGTTTGATAAAAGTACCTTTTTCTGATTGTTTAATCTGAAGACCAAAAAAGTACGTTAGCTCACCCATGATACTCATTTTGTATTCTTTCTTCATTCTTTCAGCGAAACTAGTACATAGAGATGGGTTAGTAGAACCAAATATTATGTCATCGACATATATTTGTACAAGAATAATATGACCTTTTATCTTTCTGAAAAACAAGGTATTATCAATTTTACCACGTTCAAAATTTTCAGAGATAAGAAAGGATGAGAGAGTGTCATACCAAGCACGAGGGGCTTGTTTTAGACCATAGAGAGCCTTATCCAATTTATAAACATAATTTGGATGCTTAGGGTCAAAGAACCCTAGGGGATGTTCTACATAGACTTCTTCATTCAACTTTCCATTTAGGAATGTTGATTTTACATCCATTCGATATACAATGAAGTCTTTGTAAACTGCATAAGCTAAGAAGAGTCGAATTGATTCGAGCCTAGCCACAGGGGCAAAGGTTTCATGATAGTATATGCCTTCCTCTTGTCTGTATCCCTGAGCAACAAGTCTAGCCTTCTTGCGGGTTACAATTCCATGTTCATCTAACTTGTTTCTAAACACCCATTTGGTGCCTATAACAGTTTTATCAGATGGTCTAGGAACGAGATTCCAAACTTTGTTACGAGTAAACTCAGTCAGCTCTTCTTGCATAGCGCTGACCCAGTTTGGATCTCTGAGCGCATCATCAGTTTTCTTTGGGTCTATTAAATAAATAAAGTTAACAAAGAGGCAGATATTACCTGAACTTCGACAAGTCTGAATACATGAGTCGGGATCAGCAAGAATTTGATCTATGGGGTGATCTCTGGTCCATCGCTGAGCAGGAGCATGATCGCTCACTTCAGGAGTTGGATCAACAATAGGATTTACTAATGAAGAAGCATGAGGTTCATCAGCTATTAATTGTTGAGTGTCACACAAACCATTGTTATCAGAGATGTTTTCAGACGAAGACGGATCTGATGGAGGTAGAAGGTTTGAAGACTTTCTCCGACCTGCACTCATTTGCAAAGTGTACAATCTTTTCGCAGTTAAATCAAGTAGCAGTAGCCTTATCAACAGGGGTTGATTTTGGCTTGTCAGTCAGAGAGAGAGACTTATTTCTTCTGAAATTGCTCTTTCTTGAAAATCTCTTAAAAGAGTTTGTCAAGAGTGATAAGGACTCATCAAACTCTGAAAGATCAGTGTTTGATAGTTCCTAAGATTCAGAATCTAACTCAGTGATAGTGAGAGTAGATTGCTGCGATGGAATTATCTCTGAAGAGACTAAAGCAACAGGAGTGCTTTTGGAGTCTTTAGAATCTTTTACAAGATTCTTCTTCAGGAGATTTGATTGCTCATAGTTGAGCAATATTCCATACAAGGTGCTGAGAGAAAGAGAATTTAAGTCTTTTGTCAGCTTGAGACATATTGAATAACTGTCCCAACATTCAGGAAGACATTCTAAGAGTTTAGTTAAGACCTCTGAATTAGAATAGGTCCTATCCACGGTTCTTAGATCAATGATTAAGCAGTTAAACCTCTGGTGAACGTCAGAGAGAGATTCGTTCTTACCAGCGATAAAACTTTCATACTGTCTAACCAAGTTAATCTTTCGAGTTTCTTGGATTTCTGTGGTGCCTTCATATTGAACACATATAGTGTCCCACATTTCCTTAGAAGTTTTAAGATGCATGATGGAATGGAAAGCTTCATCAGGTAGAGCCATAGAGATAATGGTTTTTGCCTTTGCATCTAGACCTACTTTCTTTTTGTCTTCATCACTCCACTGTCTTATCTCCTTAAGAGCATAGCACTCAGGGACAGCAGGAGTGGTGGTAGTAGCGGGAACGATAGCTATGATAGAGAAAGGTTCATAGGGTCCATTTGCTACGTAATAAAATATAGTAGGGTCTACACCTTCTAGAAATAGCATCATTCGATTTTTCCAGAGAGCAAAGTTATCTCTGCTAAATCGAGGAGGTTTAGAGAGTGAACCATTATCATAGTAGTTTGTATTTGTGTTAAGTGCCATTTAGAATAGCAAGGAAGAGAATAAGAGAAGATCTTGTTTATTAGATTAAACAGTCCGCTCTGATACCACTTGTTGGTTCCGAAGGTGCTTAACAAGTTTGTAGAAAGGGGGGGGGGGGGTTGAATATAAACACAAGTTTTTAGATCTTAATAAATTGTTTATTGATAAATCAAACACAATTTACAAGTCTGTTGCGGAATAAGATTAAGTATAACTCAATCTTAAACAAACTTTAAATAGAAAACAACTTTAAATACTTAGGCACGCAGGCCTGATCGGCTTATGGGCTTGGGCCCATCTAATTAAAACAACTATTAGTTAATTACATATTGAACCCTTATAAATACTTTATTCCAATCTCCCCCTAAAGTTGAATAAAGCATTTATCTTCTTGAAAAACTTCAGGCCTTGATCTTCTTTCCCTCTTGAATCTTTGAAGAACTTTGGTGTTGCATGTCTTCATGTCTTTCCACGCTCCCCCTTGAATAAAGCTCTTGGTCTTCATAGTATCAATTTTGTAACCAGATTCAATGTACAGTAACATCGACTTAACGCACTATCAAGCAGCTTTCAGCTATAAAAACTCAATCACATCGGATCAGCGCACAAGAAAAATAATGTGAGAGTTACTTGACATTCCACGGTGCTTCTTCAGTTTAAAACAAAGAATCTGTCTTTGAACCGCGAGTTGAATAGATTTGTTTTCTTCTCAAGAACTTGTTTCAATCATCGCATAGGAGGAATGATAAACAAACTTGTAGCAGACACCACATGATACGTGATACGGGAAAGAATCAATACAAACTTTGAAAACTTCACTGTCTTCAGACAACAAATTTAGCATTAAACTCATATCTTCATCTCTTTGATCTTTAGACCGTCTTCAGAAAAACAAACTTTCTTTCTTCAAAACTTTGAAATTGAACTTTGAAAAATTCTCTGTCTTCAGACAACAAATTTAGCATTAAACTCATATCTTCATCTCTTTGATCTTTAGACCGTCTTCAGAAAAACAAACTTTCTTTCTTTTAAAATCTCATTTGGAATTGAAACTTCTTCAATTTCAACGCATTCTTTGATCTCCCCTTTATGATAATATGATATTCTTCGTCCTTTGATCTGAGTATCCGTCAATTCATGAAATGTATATATCCGAATCTTTTCAAATTCAGACATAATGGACAATGTAACCCTGATTCAACAGATGAAACAGTTAGTATGCCTGTAAGTAGCACAGAGCCACTTTGTACAACAGATGTACATTGTAATGGAGCTTTTGTGATGTTCACTCCCCCAGGTCTTCCATTCAATCATCGAAAAGCCACAAAGGAATTTTCTATGAATGTTATGACAAGAAAACTCATTCCTTGTGTGCTCGTGCAAGTGTATGAATGATTGAAGCTACATAGCTTGATCAGGCTCAAATTGTGTAAGCTGTTGAGACAGCAACAGATATTACACGGACTCAATGTGTATGAAAGAGGTGCGAAGGTGGGGCAACTTTCCTTCTTTTTCAATATCTAAATCTTCCAAATGAAGACTAGATAGCAGATATGCTGCGTCCCCAAAGAAAATGAAACATTTCTTTGTTAAGAAAGAAACGAGTGGCTGGTGGGGTTATAGCAAGAGTTGGCATGGGCTCACTGCCTGTTTCAATGATGGTCACCAAGGAATGTGAACCAATCAGAATATGTGGCTGCCCGGCTCAGAAAGTGGTTGGTACATAGTTCTGATATTCTTTTAACTCTGTTCTCACACCCTCTTTCTTTTTAACATTAAAGCTCACTTCTAACCAAACTCTCTTTTTCATTTTTTTTTCGCTCCACACAATAAGAAAAACTCAACCGGATGAGTTATCTCCCCCACTCTTTGAGTTACGACCCCTCACCCCTCAATCACTCAAGGATAACTTCCGGGGTAGGAAACACTGGTTAACGTGAATCCATGGAAGTTTTGTTTAAGTTCTCACACAAAACCCATGTAAGTCCTAAAAAGAATAGTAGCTCAACAGCTTAACTTGAACATTTAAGCTCAAATAAGATAACACTTTCAAAATGTATGCTCATTAGATTTGAGCAATTAAACTTTGAAGATTTCTCAAAACAAGAATATTGAATGAATGAAATGAAATCACGAGATTTGTTTTGAGAATCTGACAATGTAACTGGTTAGGGTATCAAAGAATTGGATATTATGTTTATATGAACAAATATAAACAATTTATCAATGAACGCACAAATTTCGAATAATGATAGATGCTCAACAACATTGAATATCAAACGGGGGTATTACCATCGAAAAATTGTTTTGCTATGAGACATGGTAATAACAAATACAAATGAAGTACTGAACCTGTGTGTGTGAATACGTTACAGTATAAGTATAAGATAATACGCAAGTATTGATCTTTAGAAACACACAGTCAGTTAAACATTAATGCGCAAAAAGTGAAAAACATTTAAATTCACACTTCTAGATTCATGAAACCTTTTGAAAATCAGAAGTGGTTTGAACATTTCAGAAACTGTTTTTCATGCTGAAAAGTTGTTCGTCTTCCAAACAATCAGAGATCTAGAGTTAGAATATATTTACCTTTAAGCTCCCCCTCAGATCATGATATAATGATTTAGGTCTTTTAAGCTTCCCCTGGATAGTTGCAAAATATCCAGGTCTAAACGTTGAAGAACGGGTCCTGATCTGTCATGTGATCAAAAGCCAAAATTCGTTGAAGTCTGGGTTCTAAGCTGATTTACTTAGAAGCCATTGTTCTTCTACTCCCCCTTGACAATAGGTGCCTGCAACAAAGAATCAGTTTTCGGCTTTGGTACCCACTGGTATTTGGGTCCATGAATGTTAGTTGCAGTTCTTGTGGTGGATATAGAATAAGAACCATACCAGAAATGATCCCTGGATTTGTGAATGTGATAATGTGTACGACAATAAGAACAATGGTATTTCTTACCTGACAACCTGAGTAATTGATCTCTCGAGTAGATATGATCAGGTTTACCTTTACTCGCTTTGTTCTTCTTGGCATTAGATGCATGTACACACGATTCTCTTTCTTTCAACTCATCTTCAACTGGTTTCTTCTTCCAGACCAGTTCCTCATCTTTGTATCTCCTTCTTCTTTGATGTGTACCTGAACCATCTCTATTGCTATCATAGAAAAGGTTAGTTTTACGAATCCGATCAAAAGATTTAACTGACCTTTGTGGAGAGACAGATTTCTGATTTGTACTTGATACAAACTTTTCAAGCACTTTAATCGTCGAAGCAAAGTTGTCTCTTTCTTTAATAAGCAAGTCAATCTTCTTCGTGAATTTAGACTTCGTTCTCTGCTCTTTTAGTGCCTTCTCAGATAGTTCAGATAACTTGGCAGTCAACTTTTTGATCTCAGTCTCAAACATGCTTCTCTCTTCTTCAAATCCCTTCTCAGCATCATTTCTTTGGCCGGATATTTCTTTGAATAATCCCACATTCTTTTGTTCAATGGCCTTCTTTTCTTTTTCAAACTTTTCTCTTTCAAGGATGATTTCTTTCTCGAAAGCAGAAACTTGTTGAGAAAGTTTTATGCATTTCAGCTCAACTTCCTTCTTCTCATCAGCACATTTTCTCGAGAATTCTGAGAACTGCTTTGCGAAAGATTTCTCTTTAGTCTCAAAATCAGATTTGTGTTTAGCAAGCAGTTGCTCCAAATCAGATAAACGCTTTTGAAGTTCTGCATTTACATCTTTCAGATCAGAGATCTTTTTCTCATAGCTTTCAGCGGAGACTGGTTGCTGAGGTTTAGCTTCCAAAATAGAAATCTTTCCTTTTAGCTCAGAGTTCTCAACTTCCAATTTTCTTCCTTTTAAAATCTCATTTGGCCCTAACACCAACCATTCAGTACAATCCCACAACTCTTTTCCTGTCATTTTGTAGGTATTTATTTGATCAATAAGTTCACTAAAAATGTCACGAAAAAATTCACAAGTAATACTATCAGTCATATAATTTCGAGCTATATTGTTAGCCCTCTCTCTTTCCTCCTTTTCCACAGGTGAAGCTTCTGTAGGAATCTGGGATTGCATCTCCCCTTCAGTCAAAGATAATCTGATGTAGGGACCCACCTCATGTTTGTCCACACAGTTCAAAAAATGAACTTTCCACTCTTCATATTCTCTTTTTGACTGCAGCCTTGGTAGGTACACCATTTTGATCGTTTCGAATAGAATGTATTCGCTCCGACTTTGAAGAGAGATGAAACTTGAAAGTGCAGGAACCAAAAGTGACGAATTGTGAAACTTGAAAGTTTCGGGTCACAAATGACACACTACTGAAACCTTGAAGTACGGGGGCTAAAAGAAATGCACTGCAAAATGATCGTGAGACAAAAAAATTTGACCTTTTTTTTTTTTTTTTACTCTTTTTTTTTTTTTTTAAAAACCCGGTCGAGCAGGGTTTAGGCGATCGAGCAGGGTACCGGTCAAGCAAAGGACCGGTATAGACAATGTACCGGTCGAATCATAAGAATATACCGGTCGAACCAAAGGACCGGTGATGTCGAAGTACCGGTCGAACAAAAGACCGATAATGGCAATGTACCGGTCGAACAAAAGACCGGTAGGGACAAAGTATCGGTCAAAGACCGGAGTAACAAGTACCCGGTCGAATGGTAAGACCGGAGTAACAAGTAACCGGTCGAAGGACGAAGACCGAAATAGCCGAGTATCGGTCGAATGCTAGACCGGAAACCACTAAGGTCCGGTCGATGCACCTACCCGGTCGAAGGGAAAGACCGGGGAATGCTAAGGTCCGGTCGAAGGGAATGACCGGAGATCACAACTACCCGGTCGAAGTAAGGACCGGTGTTTACAAACTCTCGGTCGAAGGCTCGGGTCGAATAACTATCGGTCAAAACAATAATATCGATAAACACACGTAACAGATATGATCGATTAACATATAAGGCCGATAAACACGATGAATCGACCGAAGAACACGATGAATTTATGGGATTCGACCGATGAACACAATTAAACCAACAGAAATCAATTCAACCGATGCGATCAAAAACCACAGAAACTTCGATCCTTCGATCGAATGAAACACAAATAATCAATCAAAAAAAATCGACCGGATGCGATAACACAGAGAACTCACTTAGACCGATAGTTTGCAAATATATGATATTTCCAGATTCGATCGATAGCTATTAATTTTTCCAGAAGAGAGATTTCGATCGAATCACAGACACAAAGACTTAACTTTGCAGATATCGATTAATCAGATAAACACAGAATGCAAACACTAACAATCAATTAAAGCAAATAAAGCAATTATCACAAGTAATTGATTTTAGGGTTTTAGATAAACCTTTTTGCCTATTAGCTCTGATACCAATTGTAGATCCCAGTGCAGTGCAAAACAGAATAAACAGCAATCAAAGATGAACAGATTATAGGCCACAACAACTAGTCATATGATTGATATTGCTTCAAAGGGTTTAGGTTTACAGAGAGAATTTCTGATAAGGGTTTGTAAACCTAATGACTAGAAAACTGAATAATGAAATTATGAGCTTCTCACCTTACAAATGAAATAGAAAACAACTTTAAATACTTAGGCACGCAGGCCTGATGGGCTTATGGGCTTGGGCCCATCTAATTAAAACAACTATTAGTTAATTACATATTGAACCCTTATAAATACTTTATTCCACTTTCAACGCACAGGACTTTTAGTCCTAACAAGAACTCAATCTTAAAAAAACTTAAGAACCACTAAGATGGTTGCACAAGAATATAGAGAATGGGAGATTAGAGAGTATAGAAAGCACACTACAAGAAAAGTGAGTTTCAGCGACACACCTTTAGCGACAAAATGTTTCACCTATAATCTATAACAACGACATGTCGTCCCTATAAACCGTTTCTGACAATAAAAGGACTTTTAGCGACAACAAAATTCGTTGTTAAAACCCTTGTTTCTTGTGGTGACAAGGGTTTCTATATTTAAGAAAGATGAAGGCTTGGGGTTGCTCTCTGATGGAGAGTTGATCTTTCTATTTGTACCCTTTGCATTAAATGCATGGCAGGGCACTTTACACGTGTCCTTCATTGATTAGCTGAGAGGGTCTAACTTTGGGAGACATGCTTTCGGTCGTATCATGAACAGTGTAGTTGACAGAGTTTTTTTTGGAGAGGGTATCCCAGACCACATTGGGCCCAGACTAATCCCTGGCAATATGGGCCGAAGCCCGACTGCTAAAGCATGCAGCCCGGGGTCGAAGCCCCCGTACCTCCAGGATGCGTCCCCCAGGGTTCGAACATGAGACCGCTACTAGCTAGTCCACATGCCTTACCACTAGGCTAACACCCTTTTGGTGTGTAGTTGACAGAGTTGTTGTATGAATTGTGGCAGAGGTATGTCCGTTCTGACACATCGTACTGGGTGTGCAAGGGAAAGACAAAAGAGACTTGAGGCATAAGCTAAGTGATCATCGATCGCTGAATATCTCTTCCTTCAGAGATACAAAGAAGTTCAACTATCGCTGAGGCTTTTCCTCAGGTTTCTTCGCGTATGAGTAGAGTCGTCTTTTATTCACTGATATCCGCATCAGGTCACTAGTAGACTTGTCTTTGTTCAGCAGCTTTGTCTTCGATTCAGCTATGAACATCTGTTGACGCGAAACTTGTCTTCAGGGATTACGTTTGATTGTTTACATCATAAACTATCAGCGATACTGAACATACTCAGTATTTAACAGTTGATAGTGAAACACTAATACATATGAATGTTAACAAGAAATATCATCAGTGATAACTGAACATACTCGGTCTGATCGTTGATGATGAAACACTAATACATATTAAACGTAATTTTCACTATGTATAGAAGAGGGTCTTAATCAAATCACTGAGAGAGTTTGGATCAACAAAAATTCTTTTAATTCTGAAAAGAAAAAGTTTGAAAAGAAAAATGCAGGGATTTTGAAGGAAATTTCTAAGAAAAAAAAAGAACATGAAAAAAGATTTTGAGCAAGAACGTCTAATCTTTGAAAATGAAATATCTAATCTCACATTCAAGATATTTGTTCTATCATCAGACATTCAAAAATAACAAATGGCAAAATCTGATTTGAAAAAGAAGTTTGACACACTTTCTGATGAAAGAAACATTTTATCTAAAAAGATAAAGGACTTGGAAGCTGCAAATGTTGAATTGTCAGAAAAGATTTTTGCAGACGTGATTAATCAATCACCTTATGACAATTCAACGGAATCAGTTTCTTCTTTAAAAACCACTTCAAGTTCCATTCATGAAAATGTTTCAAAAGGTAAAGTGTCAAATCTAAAATTGTCAAATCAAATAGATTCGACCATCTAATCTGTTTTATGACAAGTCTATTGATAGTCCAGCAAGCTTTTAGGTTAAATCTCTTGAAAAGCATAATTCAAAGAAAGGTCAGATGGTCTGGCGAGTGAAGGGTTCTCCGGATGAAAAGAAGAATGACAAATCATCAGCATCCAAATCGAAAGCCAAAAAGAACAATGCACACAAAGGTAAATGTTTTGGTAAACCTGATATGTTTTATTTTGCTAATCATTTGATCAGGATTGATCAAAAGAAGATTTGTTGTTCTTACTGTGGAGAAAATGATTTTCTTCAAAGAGAATCTACTCATCACTGGTACGGAACTTACAGAATTACTTCTCAGAAAAATGTAATTAAAAGTGTTAAATCAAATGAGAAGTGGATTCCTAAATCTAACCTACCAGGACCCAAATACAAGTGGGTACCAAAACCTGTCAAATCTGTTTTCCAGGTACCACAGGTTTAGGGGGAGCAATATTAATGACTTCTAGACAAAGCAGTCTAGGACTCGTACCTCAGAGCAAGAATTTCGACTTCTGATTATGCACAAATCAGGACTTGTTCCTCAATGTTTAAGAATAATGGATTTTGAACAAAGCAGTTCAAAACCCGGTCTTTAATGTCAAGTTATTGGTTTTTGAACAAAGCAGTTCAAAACCCGGACTTTAAAGATTTAGGCTTCTGAATACTTCAGTTTAGAACCCAGTCTTAAATGTTAAAAGACTTCTAAACACATCAGCTTAAGACTTGGTCTTCATTGTTTAAGATAAGGATATTATGCAAATATCCAGGGGGAGCTTATCAGAATATAAATCATTTTATCATGATTTGAGAGGGAGCTTAAATGTAAGTATCTTCTGATTTAGATCTCTGATTGTTTGAAAGAAGAACAACTTTCGAACATGAAAAATGTTTTCTTAAATGTTCAAACCACTTCTAGTTCTCAAAAGATTTCATGAATTTAGAAGTGTGATTTTAATTGTTTTTCATTATTGAGCTTTAATGTTTAACTGACCGTGTGTTTCCAAAGATTAATACTTGTGTATTATCTTGTCTATATATTGTCAAGTATTCACACACACCGGTTCAGTGCTTCATTTGAAATTGTTATTACCATGTCTCATAAAGAAACAATTTTTTGATTGTAATACCCTCGTTTGTAATTCAATGTTGTTGAGCATCAATCATCATTTCAATCTTGAGCGTTCATTGCTAAATTGTTTATATTCGTTCATATAAACAAACTATCAAGTTCTTTGATACCCCAACCATTTCACGTTCATATCTTATGATATTTGATCTGATTGATACATTGTCAGATTCTCAAAACAATTCTGTTGATTTCATTTCATTCATTCAATATCCTTGTTTTGAAAGAACTTCAAAGTTCAACTTGTCAAATATCATTCATATTCTTCATGAGCATACATTTCCATGACAATGATATCATGTGCTTAACTGTTCAAGTTAAATTGTTGAGCAACTATTCTTTTTAGGACTTACATGGGATCAGTGTGAGAGATCAGTGTGAGGGGTGAGGGGTTCTTTAATCAAATAGTGGGGGAGATCACTCATCCGATTGAGTTTTTCTCAATGCGTGGAGCGGAAAAAATGGAAAAGAGAGTTTGGTTAGAAGTGAGCTTAAATGTTTAAAAGAAAGAGGGTGTGAGATCAGAGTTAAAAGAATATCAAATCTCTGCACCAACCACTTTCTGAGCCGGGCAGCCACATCTACTGATCGGTTCACATTCTTTGGTGATCATCATTGAAATAGGCTGTGAGCCCATGCCAACTCTTGCAATTACCCCACCAACCACTCGTTTCTTTCTCAACAAAGAAATGTTTCATTTTTTTTGGGGACGAAACACATATGCTATATGGTCTTCACTCGGAAGATTTAGATATTGAAAAAGTAGGAAGTTTTCCCCGCCTTCGCACCTCTTTAATGCTCATTGAGTCCGTGTAATACTTGTTGTTGTCTCAACAGGTTACACATTTTGAGCCTGAAAAAGCTTAAGTAGCTTCAATCATTTCTTACACTTCCACGTACACACAAGGAATATGTTTTTTTGTCATAACATTCATAGAAAATTCCTTTTTGGTTTTTCGATGATTGAATGGAAGCCCTGGGGGAGTGAATATCTCAAAAACTCCTTTCCAATGTACATCTGTTATACAAAATGGATCTGTGCTACGTACAGGCATTCTAACTGTATCATTTGTTGATTCACAGTTACAACGCTCATTATATCTAAATTTGAAAAGATTCAGGTATATACATCTTATGAATTGACGGATAACCAGATCAAAAAGGCAGAGAATGTCAGTTTATCATAAAGGGGGAGATAAATTTTCAAAGACTGTGATGACTTGAAAAAGATTTTGATGATTTTGCTGCTCACAATTCATCAATAAAGGGGAGAAATTCAGGATTTTTAAGTTAGATGAAAGCTTAAATGAAGTTTGAAGAGATTTTATGAAGTTTAAGTAAAATTTGAAATACATTCTGAAGAAAAGTAAAAAAGGGGGAGATATTCAGGATTTTCGAGATATTCAGGATTTTCAAGTCAGATAACGATTGAGTAAAGTTTGAAAGATATTCTGAAGAAAAAGGAGAAGATAATCTGAAATTTTCAAGTCAGACAGATGATGCAAGAAAGTTTGTTTGCTTAAAGACAGTTCAGAGATCATAGAGATAAAGAGGATCAAAGAAGTTTCAAGAATTCAAATTTTTGTTCAAGACTTAATTACTTTTCAGAGACAATGTGAATGAATTTTCAAGATTCATTGTCAGGATCGAATTCTCAACAAGAATAAAATCTCAGAAACAATATCAAAGAAGTTGCGGAATAACACTTTGATATTCAATGAAACAGTAAACAAATAGTATATGATAAACACTTTGCAAACTTGTATTAAAATCACAAGATTACACACTCAACCTCAATCTTGAAGAACAAGCTCTTTCAAGACGAATTCTACTTCTCTAGAATTAGGAACTATGCCTTGAGGTTGATTCTCTCTAAAACTAAAACTTAGAATTAAATCTCTATTTTCTACATATACTGAACAAAAAGATAATTACAATAAATAAAATATCTTCAGTATATCTTCCATGAATATCTTCAGAATATCCTTGTTTATCTTTACCCACGATCTCTTCATCATTATCTTCACATTACCTTATAAGCAGCACTAAGTCTTGGCAGCATTAACTACTAAGCAGCACTAACCACTAGCAGTACTAACTAGCTAAGCAGTACTAACTTTGACTAGCAGTATTAATTCTACTAGCAGTAGTAATACTCAGCAGTATTAACTTTGAAGTCTTCTAGCAGTATTAATTTAGTATTAATTTAGAACTAGAAGCATTAACCATACTTGAGTTATTCTTCAGTTCCCAACAATCTCCCCCTAACTTGACTTTTAGGAAGAGAAGTCAAGTTCTTCAGATCTTCTTCAAGATGCTTTCAACACTTCAGTTCACACTCCTAGCTTAGGATCCAAACCCAAACTTTGATTAATGATTCTGCTAACCACAATCTTTGCCATTTCTGAATCTTTTGAACATGTAAGCTTTGCATTTAACATTGCTTGTAATTTGGCCTTGCTGTGATCATAGATTTTATCAACTAAGTAGTACTCATGATAAGCTCTGTCCACAGTGATGACATAGACTCCACACCTTTCAAATATCATCCAGTTTTCTATTCTTTGGAATTTATTCTTTAGATGCAAATCTCTGATCACATGTTGAACTTTGCTAGGATCAAACATCATGCATAAGTACTCCATAGCTAATCTGATTAAGCTCATTCCTTCTCCTTTCAGCTCCTTTTCATATATCTCCAACCCAACTTTAAACATCTCTTCTAAATCTGATCTTGAACAGCTTCTTATGAGTCTACCCCAAGTAGAGTATACTTCATATATATCTCCCACTCTCTTAAGCCTGAAGTATTTCTTCCTTTGATCTTCCAAAATATCCCAAAAGATGACTTCTGGAGCTTTCATAGAGATAGGATCAGCTGAAACTGGTTCATCAGCTGTTGTTGTCAGATATAGATCAAGATTATATTGCTTATTGGATTGTTCTGGGTTCTTTACAGATTCAGTTATAGAAGTAACTGAAGGTTCTGCTGTTTCTGCTGTTTCTTCAATTCTTGGTCTTTTGTTCTGCTTCTTGGAGGCTATAGTCTTTACCCTCTTTGCAGATTTAACCTCTGTACCAACATTTTCTGATTCTTCCTTATGCTCTTTTGTAGGTGTAACTTCCTCAGGGAATGGTTTTTGAATGTTCAGGTCATGCCTTCATTCTTCTCTCAGCCTCTTCCCTTTGGGCTGAATCCCCTTGAAGCTTGAGCATTTCTTTCTGATACAACTCCTCAACCTGAGTGTATGCCATGTTGTTGAACATCTCCCCCTTAACACCAATTGCACCTTTCAGGAAATTTATCATCTTTCTTCTTTCCTGATTGGCCAAAAATGTTTTGGAGGGTTGTCTTTTCTGTTTTTGAATTGGCATCTTCTTGACTTGAAGTTTCTTGGCTTGAGCTGCTTCTTTGATGCTTTTCTGATATTCTACATTCAACTTTCTGGCCATGATCTTTGCAAGCTCTCTATCTTTTTCTGTTTGCAACTGTTCCTCCTTTTCCATTTGGTCTTGAAGCTGCTTTGCTATTGCCTCATCCATTTCAATTTGATTCTTTTTCTTTGCAGGCATTTCAGCTTCAACCATCTTCTCCTTTCCTTTTCCTTTTGACTCCTTTGCCTTTTCTGTTGCCTTTTGTTGAAATTCTCCTTCATTGATGACTACTCCCTTGGCCTTTTGAGTAGCCTTAGGAGTGTCATTCTTTGCTTTGACTAATGTTTCAGCAATTTCCATTTCTTCAACAGAAAGCCCTGTTACTGCTGCTTCTGTTACTGCTGCTTCAGCAGTATTAACAGTTTCTGCTGCTTCAGCAGCATTAACAGTTTCTACTGCTTCAGGAAATTTTGGTTCTTTTTCTGCCTCTTCCTCCCCCTCAATCTCAAATGCCCTCTCAGCTGTACTTTCTTTCTCTGTTTCAGCCTCTTTCTCCCCCTTGTTGGAAGCATCTTTACCATGTGCCCTCTTCTTCAGTACAAATTGCTTCTTTTTCTTTTTAAGTACCAACCTCTTCACCAGCTTTTTGAGTTTGGTAATTTACACTTGTTGTGACAGAATTACCAGCTTCATCTCTTTAATTTATTTCCCTTGTTTGAGAACATCTTGGTTGATGTTGCCCATTGTTTCCATCAATTCATAGTAAGAATATCTGTCCTCACCCTCTCCAGAAGTGTTACCCTCTTTTGAAGGATCATTGGATCTTTTTGTAGTGGAAGTCTTCTGCCTAGCAGAAGCACTATCCACCCCCTTGGTTTCTTGGCACCTGGGACCTTTGAATGATTGCTCATTCAAATTTGCCATGGGGAAGGTCTTATGTATATTACCACTGCCCTCCTCTGAGCTAGCAGGAGTAGTGGCAGCCTTCTCTCCCATATGATCTTCCTCCTCCTCAGAGAGCACCTCCTTTGGGTTGGGAGACACCCTTGTGGGTTCCCTGTATATATTCTCTAAGGGAGAATCCTCCCTTAGAGGGCTTAAAGGCTTGGGAGTTGATGGTACAAGAAGGGAAGGAGCCTTCTTTACCTGTTTCCTTTTGTAAGTATGGGTGATTGGGGAAGTTGGTTTATCAAGAAGAGACTGGGGAATTGATTTAGAGTGGGAAGGTTGGGATTGGCTAGCAGTGGGTTGGTCTAATGGGGGCCTTGACCCTGCTGCCATACCTTCATCAGTTTGGGACACCACCATCATTGTAGAGAACAATGGGGTGTCAACTCCTTCCGAGTCCAGAGGGGATCTTTTCATGTTTGAAAAGACCTTGCCTTTGGGAATTTTGGGTACATATACCCCATCAAAATGAGGTATATCCGTCAATTCATGGTTAATAACTTCTTGGACAAACCTGGGGTACATATAAAAGCTCTTTTTACTTCCCAGGTTTGAGAAAAGATCATTAAAAATAATTTGTGAAAAATTATACTTTCTGGCAGTGGCTAAGCATACCAAAGCATAAGCAATGGTGCTACTGAACTCACTCCATCCAGTAGTCTTTTTGGATATACAGTGTATAAGGATATGGACAAAGAAACGCCATTGGGGTGAAAATTTGGCTTTTGAGAATTTGAACACACCCATTGGGCCTCCATACCCCATTCTTGTAAGAGTAGAAAACAGTTCATCATTAGAGATAGAAGTTATACCAGAGGCATCGTCTAGACGTAGACTGATGCGAAGTACCTCTTCAGTAACTGTCAAGGGTTTGTTACACACCCTTGTTTTGATCATTTGCACACCATTCTCAGTAACAATGGTGGCATTTGCCCAGAATTGCCTCTGATGCTCTATGAAGATGGTAGGAGATATAGTGAGAGCATGGGCAATATGGCTTGACTTCAGAAAGTCGACTATCTGGTGAAATCCTTCAGCTTGTTTTGGCTTTTGGAGCATCGCGATTTCATTGTGCTTGTCTATGAATGCCATGGATGCCATTGAGTTTGAAGGTTCTTGCTTGAAAACTTTGAGAGAGAAAGGGTTTAGAGCGCAAGTGAACAGTATGCAAAGAGTCGTTATGAACTTTTAGGCGGGCAAAGGGTATTTATAGTATTCGGGACATAAGCAGTATTAACCTAGAGCAGTATTAACTGAAAGCAGTATTAACTGAAAGCAGTATTAACTGAAAGCAGTTTTAACTGAAAGCAGTATTAACTGAAAGCAGTATTAACTGAAAGCAGTATTAACTGAAAGCAGTATTAACTGAAAGCAGTATTAACTGAAAGCAGTATTAACTGAAAGCAGTATTAACTGAAAGCAGTATTAACAATACTTACTCTTTTCAACTTATGATGAACTGAGGACTGCTATGTATTCCCTGAAAAGAAAGATTAGTACCACCAAGAATACACAATATACAGGTATTGAACCACTTTTTTTAAGAAGGTGTTTATTCAGAGTTGATCATTCCCACACTTGTTACCAAGAAAGTGAATCTACCCACATCAAAGGCTTTGGTGAATAGATCAGCAAACTGGTTTTCAGTATGAACCTTTACAACTTGAATAAGTTTCTTTTCATTACAGTCTCTTATGAAGTGATACCTGATCTCAATGTGCTTTGTCTTTGAGTGCTTGACAGGATTATTCACAATGCTAATAGCACTGCTATTATCAATAAAGATTGGAGTATGTACAAAGGTTACCCCATAGTCCAGCATTTGATTTTGAATCCATAAGACTTGAGAACAGCAACTTGCAGCTGCTATGTACTCTGCCTCTGTTGTAGATATGGACACTGTGGTTTGTTTCTTGCACTGCCAAGACACTAGTCTTGCACCCAAAAACTGACATCCTCCAGAAGTAGATTTTCTGTCCAAGTTTGCTCCACCTAGATCACTATCTGAGTATGCAAGTAGGTCAAAGGATGAGTCATGAGGATACCAAAGTCCCAATCTGGGTTGCCCTTTGAGATATCTGAATATCCTCTTAACAGCTTGATAGTGAGATTGCTTTGGCCTAACTTGGAATCTTGCACATACACAGACTGGAAACATTATATCTGGTCTAGATGCTGTAAGATACATGAGAGAGCCAATCATGGATCTATAGTGATGAACATCCATATCATCCCCCTCAAGATCTGTTGTTATCTGCTTGTGTGTCTCCATAGGTGTGCTGGCAGGTTTTGAGTCTGAGAAACGAAACTTGATTAGAATATCCTGCACATACTTGGACTGACAGATAAAGATTCCATCTGACTTCTGTTGAACTTGGAGTCCAAAGAAAAAAGTAAGTTCCCCCATGGAACTCATTTTGAACCTTTGATGCATTAGATCCTCAAACTCCTTGCACATGTTGTCTCTTGTGGATCCAAAGATGATATCATCAACATAGATTTGGACCAGCAAGATGTCCTTCTTCTTTCTCTTGATGAATAAAGTCTTATCAATGACTCCTCTTTCAAAGCCATTTTCCAAGAGATAGGATGACAGAGTGTCATACCATGCTCTTGGAGCTTGATGCAATCCATATAGTGCTTTCTTCAATTTGTATACTCTGTCTGGATAGCTTGGGTTTTCAAACCCTGGTGGTTGACAGACATATACTTCTTCTTCAATTGAGCCATAAAGAAATGCACTTTTCACATCCATTTTATAGACTTTGAATTTCATATAAGAAGCATAAGCCAGGAATAATCTAATTGCTTCTATCCTGGCCACAGGTGCAAATACTTCATCATAGTCTATTCCCTCTTCTTGTGTATACCCTTGAGCCACCAGCCTTGCTTTATTCCTTATCACAATACCTCTTTCATCTCTCTTATTCCTGAAGACCCATTTTGTTCCTATTGCTCTTTGGCCTTTAGGAAGGTCTACCAGATCCCAAACATCTTGCAGCTTGAATTGCAGTAGTTCTTCTTACATTGCTTCTATCCAACTGGATTCTTTCAAAGCATCATGTGCCTTCTTAGGTTCAAGCTGGGATAAAAAGCAAGAGAGCACTGTATGCTGTTGATCTTGCAATTCTTGCATCCTGCTTTGATTTCTAGTCATCATAGGAGAGGATATATCTCCTATTACCAGTTGTGGAGGATGATTCTTTTGAATTCTGGTGTGATGATTAGGTTCTTCATTAAGTCCCACCTCTAGATTTGAGTCATTCAACTCAACTGAGGTGTTTTCAGCAGCTACTTCTGATTCTTTATTGACTTGAATCTCCTCATTTCTACTTTCTTCTTCACTCTGACTTGGTTCAGTAGATGGTTCCTTTTCACAGTCTTCAACAGGATCCACTGTGGTTATGGGAAAGATCACAGATTGAGATAAACTGTCTTGAACTTGTGTAGTTCCTGATCCTCCACTCCCTGAATCTGCATAATCATCACTACTGATACCAAAAGAGTTAGTTAGTGAATCAATATCAAATAGCCACTGAGGACCAGACCCAATTGGATTTGGTGTGTTCTCATTGCATTTGACATTGTCACTTTCTTCAATTATTCTAGAAGAAGAGTTAAAGACTCTGTAAGCCTTACTCTGAGATGAGTAACCAACAAGAAATCCATCATCTGTTTTGCTATCAAACTTACCTAAGTGAGATTTGGTATTGAGAATAGTACAAGGACACCCAAAAGGTTTGAAAAATCCAATAAATGGTTTTCTTTTATTTAAAAGCTCATATGGGGTCTTGTTCTTTGGCTTGACTACTAGAACTCTGTTTTGGACATAACAAGCAGTATTAACTGCTTCAGCCCAGAAGGTAATTGGCAATTTTGAATCAGCCAACAGAGATCTAGCAGCCTCTATTAGTGTCCTATTTCTCCTCTCAGCAACTCCATTCTGTTGAGGAGTCCTAGGGGCACTATATTGTCTCTCAATGCCTTTTTCTTCACAAAAGGTATTTAGATCAAGATTTTTAAATTCAGTCCCATTATCTGATCTAATGACTTTTACTTTTTGATTAGTTTGGTTTTCAATTCTTAGGATAAAGGATTTGATCAGTCCACTTGTCTCATCCTTAGTCCTTATAAAATATACCCAAGTAAATCTGGAGTAATCATCAACAATAACCAAGCAGTAAGATTTCTTGCCTATACTCATAACATTGGTAGGACCAAACAGATCCATATGCAATAACTGGAAACAAGAAGAAATAGAATTTAACTCTTTGGTCTTATGAGAAGTTTTGTGCTGTTTGCCTTTAAGGCAAGCAACACAATAATCATCACATGAAAAGACTTTTGAAGGTAAACCTCTTACAAGGTTGTTTTTAACAAGTTTTTTCATAGTCTTGAAATTCATGTGACACATCCTTCTATGCCAAAGAGAGGATTCATCCACATAAGCTTTTGAAACAAGACAGTTCAGGGATGAATCACTATCAACATCGTCCATATCTAGACAATAGACATTGTCCTTTCTTGGAGTTCTAAGTAGTACCATGCTTTCATCAACTACCTTGAACTCTGGAGCAAGGATCATACACTCTGTGTTAGTAAATAATATGCTATGTTGTTTGTCACAAACCTGTGATACACTTAACAGGTTGTACTTCAATTGATCAACATAGTATACATCCTCAAATGTCATTTCCACCAGTAAGATCATTTCCAAAAGCAACATGTCCTCCATTGATATGCTTGAAATCTTGAAGGCATGACATGTTGCCTGTCATGTGCCTAGAGCAACCACTATAAACATGCCAAATGCTCTTTCTCTTGAGCTGTTGGTTGCCCTGCACATAAGATAAATCAGTTAGTTTGAATTAGGAACCCAAGCCAAAGTGGTCTTGGGTACCCCTTTCTCATCAAAATACTTGCATTCTTTCTTGACAAGATTTTTAAACTTTGACTCCTCATTTCTGGAGTAATTTGTCACAATGATAGGCTTGGAAACACATTTGCTAGAAGTAGTACAGGTTTTAGAAGTACTAACTGCATTAGCAGCACTTGCATGCTTAGCAGTACTAACCTTATTAGAAGTAGTAACTGTTTTAGCAGCAGTAACTGTGTTAGCAGTAACTGTGTTAGCAGTATTCATCTTTGAAGAAGTACTAACAGTATTAGCAGCATTAAAATTTTCAGCAGTACTAACACTGGTAGCAGTATTAATGCTTCTAGCAGCACTATCTCTGTCAGCAGCACTAACAGTTTTAGTGCTTTTAGGCACCCACATTTTAATGCTTTTATTCAAAACTTTTTTCTTCATGGGGTTTTTGTTTTCAACAGATTTCTTCACTACATGTTTCTTTCCACCCTTCCTATAACCAACAGGTTTTTGCATAAATCTTTCAAAGTTCATCTGTTGGTTAAAAGGGTTAAAGTAACAGTACTTAGCCAAATGGTTTAACTTTCCACATATGAAACAAGGCTTTGGTCTATTGATTTTACTTAGATCAATGCCTTGTTTTTGTGCCCATTGGTTGTTCCAGTTTCTTTGATTTCCCCTTGGTTTATCATGTTTTTGGGGCTTAAATTTATTGCATGCACACTGTTTGCAAGGGATAGGATTCACAACTGTGGTCTGCTTATAATGGACCTTCTCAGACTTTCTCTCAGTCTTCTCTATGTCCTTAGATTGACCCAAGTCTTTCCACATCCCTCATTGGTGATTATGTGGTTTTCTATAGGAATCTCACCACTCACAGTATTGTCTTTATCCTTGACACCTTCTTTCTCAGTTTTATCCTTAACAACTACTTCATCTAAGGGATCTATCTCAGTGGCTCCCTTAGGTAAGTCCTTCCTATCCTTTGTTTCTAACAAATCTAAACTAGGAGGGATGTAGTTGTTGTTATAGGGTGGTGGTGTGGTGTTGTATCCTATTCCTCTTCTAAGTTTGTCATGGATTTGAGTTTGGAGCAAAGAGTCCATTGCTTTAGAAGCATTGGAGAATTTCTCAATATCCAGCTTGGCTTTCTCAAACTCCCTCTTTATCTTCTCATTCTCCTCTTTGGACCTGGTCAGTTGAAGTTCTAAGTCATTCTTCTCCCACTTCCAGTAGTTTGTGTCATAGGAGTGTTGAAGCTCATTGGCTTGAAAACCCTTAATCTGCTCTTCAAATCTCTCAACTATCCTGACATAATCTTTTATGTCCTTTTCCAATCTCTTAAGGTTATCACTCATGTTCTGATTGTGATCCCTATACCTTTTAACAGTGTTAATGCAATTTTGAGAACAAAGATTGGAAGTTACCTCTGTTGGGAGATCAGACACCTCTGCCATTAGAGCTTGGTTCTGGATGGCCTCTTCAGCTTGATCACTCCAATCAAACCCCATGCCTTGTTGAGAAACAAGGGCTTATGCAGAGTTTCTGTTACTATTGAAGCTTCCAGATTGAGCTTGTTGGTGGTTATTGTTCTGAGGTATTCCACTTCTGCATTCTCTAGCAAAGTGTCCTTTCTGATGGCATTTATAGCATTCCACCTTTGACTTGTCAAAACCTGCTCCATCTTCTCTTCTTTGTGAGAAGTTGTTCCTTCCAGTTCTTTTGATGAACTTCTTAACTCTCATAGAGAGCATGGCCATCTGCCATTTAATGTCCATCTCTTCAAGATCATCTGGATGGAGTTGTTCCAAGTCATCATTAATGAGAGAAGAGTTTCCATGACTTGCTAGAAAAGCTTCAAAAACAGTTTCAGTGCCTTTATCTTGAGGTGCTCCATTGGCAGTACTAACTGATTCAGGGATGGAGGTAGAATCAGTTGATGCTGAAAGAAGTGCAGCAATGTGAACATACCCAGAAGGCCTCTTCTTGGCCTCTACCTCAGATTCAAAAACTCTTAGATCATTATACAGATCATCAAGTTCCTTTTCTTCCAGTTGATCATTCTGTCTGAAAGACACAGTATACATGATCCATTCATCACTCAGGGACCTTAGAAACTTTCTGTTCAGATCATCTTGATCAATTTGTACTCCCACTGTAGCAAGTTCACCAATAAGCTTGTTGAACCTGTCAAAGGTTTGAGTCATGGACTCATTCTTGGTTGACATAAAGTTCTCATATTGTTGCTTCAGAATGGCTTTCTGATTTCTCTTGGTACTTTTGGTACCTGAGAATCTCTTCTCTAGAGCATTCCAGCGCATCTCTGCATCAGTGCAGTTGCAGAACTGATGTTGGTATTCATTGGGGATAGCCAAGAGCAAAGTGCTCAAGGCTTTCATCTCTGTCTGTCTAGTCTTTCTTTCAGCATCAGTTTTTGGTGGAGTTCTCTTTCCATCTGCACCAATCTTTCCTGCTTCAGAAGGACCATTCTCAATTATGTCCCACATAGAATAGTCAGTGAGGAGTATGTACTGCTTGATTCTGATCTTCCACATATCGAATTCATTGGGTCTGAGCATTGGAACCTTTGAGACTAGAGTACTGTTTGATTCTGCAAAGTTTTCCATGATGGGTGAATAGATGTTTCTGAGAGAGCAGGCTCTGATACCACTTGTCAGGATCGAATCTCAACAAGAATAAAATCTCAGAAACAATATCAAAGAAGTTGCGGAATAACACTTTGATATTCAATGAAACAGTAAACAAATAGTATATGATAAACACTTTGCAAACTTGTATTAAAATCACAAGATTACACACTCAGCCTCAATCTTGAAGAACAAGTTCTTTCAAGACGAATTCTACTTCTCTAGAATTAGGAACTATGCCTTGAGGTTGATTCTCTCTAAAACTAAAACTTAGAATTAAATCTCTATTTTCAAACTATTCTATCAAATCTATACATATACTGAACAAAAAGATAATTACAATAAATAAAATATCTTCAGTATATCTTCCATGAATATCTTCAGAATATCCTTGTTTATCTTTACCCACGATCTCTTCATCATTATCTTCACATTACCTTATAAGCAGCACTAAGTCTTGGCAGCATTAACTACTAAGCAGCACTAACCACTAGCAGTACTAACTAGCTAAGCAGTACTAACTTTGACTAGCAGTATTAATTCTACTAGCAGTAGTAATACGCAGCAGTATTAACTTTGAAGTCTTCTAGCAGTATTAATTTAGAACTAGAAGCATTAACCATACTTGAGTTATTCTTCAGTTCCCAACATTCATCAAAAGCCAAATGATTGAAGATTGTCAGAGCTTCAACGTTTAAAGCTGTCAGAGATAAAAGTTTTGAAGAATTAATAGCTGAAGACTATTGTCAAATTTTTGTTAAATCTTGAATACAAAGGGGAAGAATGTTAGTGTACAGTTGTATCCAAGATTTATTATAGAAAAGTCAAAGTCATGTAAAGTCAAATAGAGTCAAGTCTTGTAAAGTCAACCCTTGATTAAGAGCTTTTAGTGTGAGTATTTGTAGTTAAGAATGTAGAAGTAGTGTTATGAGTGTTTCAGTGGTGTAAGAGTTTGTAACACTTGTCATTGTCAGATATACGACTTCATATTTTCTCTCTCTACTCTTTCTCTATAACATTATCCAAATTGTCAAATCTTTCATCTTGAATTAGATTTTCTTAAATTAGTGACCTAACAATCTCCCTGAAACATCAAGGCTCTAGCAACATTTAACAAATGTCTATGCTTGTGTTCTATAATCCCATTTTGTTGGGGTATATAAACACAAGTAGTTTTATGAACAACTCCCTGAGACTTAAAGTACTTACCTAATCTGCAATTAACAAACTCAGTTCCATTATCACTTCTGAAAATTTTCACAAGTTTGCCAAACTAGGGTGCAACAAACTCTGAAAAGAAATGATATTATCAAGAACTTCATCTTTATTTTTCAACAAGTAAACCCAAACAGATCTAGTAAAGTCATCAGTCATAGTCAAAAAAATACCTATACTGATATTGTATTTCCCAATCAATCAAGAAATCTCAAGATCAAGATTTGACAATATATATTTAGAGAGAGAGTAGAGAGAGAAAGTTCTTATGTCATTGATCTCACACAGATATTACAATGCTTAGTTCTAGTTACAAGATTACAAAGCACCTAAGGTATTTATACCACAAGACTATACAAGATAGACTTTGCTAACTTTGATTATCTAGACATTGACATTGTTTACTTTTCTAGATTTGACTTTTCACACTAAATCTTGGATACAATAAAATACACTAACAATCTCCCCCTTTGTATTCAAGATTTAAAAAAAATTGACACTAGTCTTCAGCGCTTGATTCTTCAACTTTTGTCTCTGACAACTTTGAACTTTGAAACTTTAACAATCTTCATTCTTTCAGTCTTTGAAGAATCTTGAAAAGTCTTTTGCACTTTGTATCTTTGGAAATCAACAAGTCTTGAAGACGAATCTGAATTCTTGAAACTTTGAAACTCTTTGAAACTTTGAGGAATATTTGAAAATTGTATCTTCATCACTGTGATCTCTGGACCGTCTTCAGAAAAACAAAATTTCTCGAATCATCTGAATTTGTCTTTGAATCATCTTTGTTTCTTCAGAATCTCTCCACAAGTCTTTTTGACTTTGACATCTTCTTTGATGACATTGAAATTGATCTTTGTAGATGTCTCCCCCTTTTTGATGATTGTGAGCATCATGATCATCAAAACATCTTCAATTTCAACATTCTATTTGATCATCCCTCTTTGTATTCAACGTAATAATCTCCTCCTTTATGATAATTTGACATTCTTCGCCCTTTGATCTGAATAGCTGAATCATGAACTGTATACACCCGAATATTTTCAAATTCAGATATAATGAACTTGGTAACCCTAATTCAACAAATGAAACAGTTAGGAGTGCTTGTCAGTAACACGGAGTTACTGTGTACGACGAATGTACAATTTAAGGAGCTGGTTTGATGATGACTCCCCAGGACTTCCATTCAATCATTGAAAAACACAAGGTTTATCTATTAATGTTCTGACAGAAAAACAAATTTTCTGTGTGCTCGTGCTTGTGTATGAAAGAATTTAGCACAATGATTGTGTTTCATAAGGCTCAAATTGTGTAAACTGTTGAGACAGCAACAAGTATTACACAGACTCAATGTGCATGAAAGAGATGCGAAGGTGGGGCAACTTTCCTTCTTTTTCAATATATAAATCTTCCCAGTGAAAACTAGATAGCAGATATGTTGCGTCCCCAAAGAAAATGAAACATTTCTTTGTTAAGAAAGAAACGAGTGGCTGGTGGGGTTAAATACAAGAGTTGGCATGGGCTCACTGCCTGTTTCAATGATGGTCACCAAAGAATGTGAACCAATCAGATTTTGTGGCTGCCCGGCTCAGAAAGTGGTTGGTGCAGTGTTTTGATATTCTTTTAACTCTGTTCTCATACCCTCTTTCTTTTAACATTTTGCTCACTTCTAACCAAACTCTCATTTACATTTTTCCGCTCCACACAATGAGAAAAACTCAACCGGATGAGTTATCTCCCCCACTCTTTGATTTTGACCCCTCACCCCTCAATCACTCAAGGATAACTTCCTGGGTAGGAAACACTAGTTAACGTGAATCCATGGAAGTTCTGTTTAAGCTCTCACACGAATCCCATGTAAGTCCTAAAAAGAATGGTTGCTCAACAATTTAACTTGAACAGTTAAGCACAAATAAGATAACACTGTCAAAATGTATGCTCATGAGATTTGAGCAATTGAACTTTGAAGATTTCTCAAAACAAAGATATTGAATGAATGAAATTAAATCAAGAGAATTGTTTTGAGAATCTGACAATGTATTAATCAGATCAAATAAAATGGTTTGGGTATCAAAGAATTGAATATTTTGTTTATATGAACAAATATAAACAATTTTGCAATGAACGCACAAATTTGGAAATGATGATTGATGCTCAACAATATTTGAAAGCAAACGGGAGTATTACCATCGAAAAATAAGTTCGTTTAGAGACATGGTAATAACATTAAAATGAAGTACTGAACCGATGTGTGTGAATACTTTACAGTATATAGACAAGATAATACGCGAGTATTAATCTTTGGAAACACACGGTCAGTTAAACATTGAAGCTCAATTATGAAAAACATTTAAAATCACACTTCTAAATTCATAGAATCTTTTGAGAATAGAGAAGTGGTTTGAACATTTCAGAAAACGTTTTTCATGCTTGAAAGTTGTTCTTTTCTCAAACAATCAGAGATCTAAGATTAGAAGATATTTACCTTTAAGCTCCCCCTCAAATCAATATATCATGATTTGTTTTCTTTTAAGCTCCCCTGGATATTTACAAAATATCCATGTTTGAACTTTGAAGAACGGGTCCTGATCAGAAGCCACAATCTTTTACATTAAAGTTCGGGTTTTGAACTGTTTTATTCAAAAGCCAACGTTCTTTGACTTTGAAGTCCGAGTCCTGAGTTGATTTACTCAGAAGTCAAAATCTTTTAACTTTGAAGTCCGGGTCTTGAACTGAATTATTCAAGAGCCATTGTCTTATGCTTCCCCTTAAACTTTGGGTGCCTGCAACACAGTTTTAGCTTTTGGTACCCACTGGTATTTGGGTCCTGATGTGTTAGTTGCAGTTCTTGTGGGGGTTACATAATATGAACCATACCAGTAATTGATAAAAAATTTACTTACAAAGTCATGTGCTCCACAATAAGAACAACATATTTTCTTCTGAGCAACCCTGATCAAATGGTAAGTAGAATAATACATATCAGGATTATCAAAAGATTTACCTTTGTGTGCTCTGTTCTTTTTGGCTTTGGTTGTGGATGTAGATGCTTTGTCTTTCTTCTTCTCATCATCTGAAGAACCTCTAACTCTCCAGACCATCTGATTTTTCTTAGAAGTCTTTCCAAGAGATTTGATATAAAAATTTGTTGAACCATCAACAGATTTGTCATAAAATAGATTAGATGGTCTGATCTAACTTGATTTGACAATGATTGGTTTGACACTTTTCTTTTTGAAAACATTTTTGTCATGAATAGAACTTGAAGTTGTTTTGAAAGAACAGACTGATTCTGTTGAGTTATCAACAGGTGATTGACTAATCACATCAGCTGTTACTTTATCTGACAATTCAATGTTTGCAACTTCTAAGTCATTTATCTTTTTAGTTAAAATGTTTCTTTCAGAATTCAGTGTGTCAAACTTCTGTTTCAAATCAGATCTAGCCTTCTGTTCTTTTTGGTAATCTAATGACAGAACAGTTAATTTGGATGTGAGCTTAGATATCTCAGATTCAAAATGTAAGTGTTCTTGCTCAAAATCTGTTTCCAAGTTCTTGTTCTTTTCAGAAATAACTTTGAAAATCCCAGTATATCTCTTTTCAGCATTTCTCTTTTCAAGCTCATAAGACTGCTTCTTTTCTTTGAAAACCCGTTTTTCTTTTTCAAGCAAGTCTTGTAAAGTAGAAATCTGTTTGGGAAGTTCAGTTATTTTGTTTTCAAGAACTTGTCTTTCTTTCGCAAAAGTGTCTCTTTCAGTGATTATTATCTTTTCGAATTCTGACACTTGCATGGAAAGTTAATGCATCTCAGCTCCAAATTTTTTTTCTTGTAAAGTTTTCTTTGAAAATTCAGAAGACTGTTGAATTGAAGATGTCTCCAGTTTTGATTTTTCTTTCTCTGCTTGGATGCTTTTCAGTAATTCAGCATTCTTAGCTTCCAACGTAGAGATCTTGTCTTCAAAAGCCTTAAACTTGTTTTGAAGCTTGACTGATTCATCTTGCAGCTCAGATGATTTCTGTTCAGTTTTCTTCAGTTGGCTTTGAAGATTTGCAATCTTTTTCTCTTTGAGTTTGATTTCTTTTTCACATGTTTGAACAATGTTTTCTTTTAAAGAAATCATTTTCTCTTTCTCTTTAATCTCTTTCTCTCTTGCGCTGATGATACCTGCAAAATCAGATTTAGTGATTGCAGTATATTTTGCACAAACAGGAGTTTTATCAGAGTTTGACAAATTTAACTTCAACTCCTGAATCTGTTTGAGAAGCTTTGAATTCTGATTTTTCAGTTTGTCTCTTTCAGCTTCTAGAACAGGTATCTCAGGCATGTATAATACTGCCATATCTCTAGTTGATAATAAAGTATTTCCTCTCTCGTCTGTAGTTAGCATCTTGATGTGCTTGAAATGAAATGATCGTTCCCAAACAAATCAGAAATGTTGACTAAAAAGTCAAACTTAGATCAAAAAAAATTTAATTTCTAAAAAAATCTATCTTTGAAACTCGCAGGTGACTAAACTCGCTAGACACTATTCACCGAGGAACGCGCTAACAGGCACTTGCGCGTTTATGTTTCGCGCTAGACGCTACTTGCGCGTTTTGTGAAGTTTGCGCTAACAAGCACCTGCGCGTTTCTGATTCGCACTAAACGTTACTTGCGCGTTATGAAGCTCGCGAAAAACAAGATATGCGCTTTCTGAGGCTCGCGCAAAACTCAACTTGCGCGTTTATATTACTTTGCGCGTTTCTTGCCTTAGAAAAAATTCGACACTTTTCAAACTCACAGCCTTTGATTTGCGTGTTTTAAGAACTCGCTAGGTACTATTTGCGCATTTGATGATGAACTCGCAGAAGACACTTGCGCGTTTTATGAAGAACTCGCTGATAAGGACTAGCGTGTTTCAAGAACTCGCAGACTGAGGTTTGCGTGTTCTTCACTTGATGAACCTTGCGCGTTCTACGGATGAACTTGCGCTTTTCGTGGATCTTGCGCGTTTTTTGACAATTGTTCACGAAATCGATCCAAATCAATTCAAACCTGCAAAAAGAAACTTCATAATGCGCAGATTTGATCGATTAACCATGTAGAATACATTTCCAATATCAATCTCAAATTAAAAACAACAAATCAAACCAATTCGATTCAATCAGTGTTCGAAGAACATTTTTCAAGAAATTCAAGATTTCACAAATTTATATCAATTTAGTTCGAATTTCTTGATACAATCAATACAAAAAACATTTAAAAACATAAATCGAATGAAATGATTCCATTTACTTGCACTAAAAACAAATTTTCAAGAAAAAAATTGATCAAACAGTGAATTTCAAGACACGAGTTCGTGAAATCAAAAAATTCAAAATTAATCCAAATTTGGTAATCCAATCAATCTGAAATTGTTTGGTTTCGCTCTGATACCAATTGATATTGTATTTCCCAATCAATCAAGCAATCTCAAGATCAAGATTTGACAATATATATTTAGAGAGAGAGTAGAGAGAGAAAGTTCTTATGTCATTGATCTCACACAGATATTACAATGCTTAGTTCTAGTTACAAGATTACAAAGCACCTAAGGTATTTATACCACAAGACTATACAAGATAGATTTTGCTAACTTTGACTATCTAGACATTGACATTGTTTACTTTTATAGATTTGACTTTTCACACTAAATCTTGGATACAATAAAATACACTAACATATACCCTTCTTTACTAGCCACACGATAGGTTCCCAAAAGTCAAGATGAATTAATCCTCCAAGGATCTTGGTGGTATGATCACTAAGGTTAAATTTATCCCTAGTTTGTTTTGCCTTATGGTAGATATCACAGGGAGGAGAAACATTCTCATTCCCTAAATTAACTTTATCTTTCAAACACCCAAGAGCTTTATCAGCTGGATGTCCCAACCGACTATGCCAGAGTTGGTAGGAAACATAACAAAAAATGGACATATAACAGACAGACCGTTTGGAGGTTTTGAACCAAAGGTCTCACCCTTAGGAACTTGATCGAAAAAATACAGACCTCCATGATCACTACAAGCGCCTACAATTCTCATTGGAAGAGAACCCTCAACAAGATAGCATTCGTATTCATCAAAGCCAACAAAAATCTTACTATCCCTAGTAATTTTATGAACATATAGAAAATTTACATTGAAATCTGGAATAACAAGAACATCGAAAAGAATGACATTATTATTAAGTCTAAAATTGCCAATTTTATTTATCTTGGCTTTATTTCCGTTTGGTTGTGTGAATTTTAGATTTAAATCAGATATATATGAATGATGTTTTCAAGATGAGTGATAGACGAGGTCATGTGTTGATTAGCTCCAGAGTCAATAATTCATCCATAGCGAGTAAAATCAGATGAGGGATTAGAACTACTTGTCATATTGGCTGAGAACGTACCTGTCATATTGGTAGTGATGTCTTCAGCTTGTTTCTGATCAAGAAGAGTCAACAGTTTTTTCATTTGTTCTGCTGTAAGAGAGTTAGAAGAAATCTGACCATGGCCAGAGCTTTCTGTAGTGCAATCATTACTTGAAGAAGATTTGAAAGATTGATTTGATTTATTCTTAGTAAATTGAAAATGTTTGGGAAACCCAATTAGTTTGAAACATCTTTTTATAGTGTGGCCTGCCACACCACAATGTTTACAAAGAAGAGGAGGTTTTCCAGATTTTTTTTCTATTGTCCACAACTTTAATAAAACGCTGAATTTTGAGCTTTGGTATCTGATGAGGAACGAGTCACACCACGGTGAGACTCTTCTCTGGACACCAAAGAAAACACAACTTTCACAGTTAGAAGAGGTTCCGTAGTTAAAATATTACTTCTTACTTGAATATATGCATCATCCAATCCCATTAAAAGTTGCATTAGTTTTAAAAGTTGGTTATGTTTTGAAAATTCTTGAGCAGCATTACAAGAGCATGAAGGAAGTTTGACCAAAGCATCAAAACTGCTTCCATAACGCATTAAGCTTGTGATAGTAATCGGAAACAGGAGCACCATTTTAACTGAGGGAATTTATTTTTTGATGCAAGTTAAAAGTGACAGAACCATCTATTTTATCAAAAGTTTCTTTTAGTCCCTCCCAAACCTCAGAAGCAACTTTTGAAAACACTTGACTAACAAATAAATCCTCAGAAATAGATACAAGGATCCAAGATAACACAACAGAGTTACATCTGTCCCACCATTTACCTAAAACGGCATCATCAGTGGAACTAACAACAGAACCATCTACAAATCCAAGTTTATTCTTGGTTTCTAAAGCAAGAATCATAGCACATGACCATACCTTGTAACTATCAGTACCAAATAATTTGACATTTAAAATAGAAACACCAGAATTATCACTCGGATGTAGATAAAGAGGATCTTCAAAATCTATCTTAGCAATCAAGGATTGCGACTCTAGATTCGTGGAGGCTTCTCCACCGGCCATAGTGAAGCAAAAAAGAAACACACATGGGTAAAAATCCTAAGTGGTAAAAAAGACAGGATTCCTTGCCACTCAAAGATGGTAGGTCAAGCCAACCACTTAGGCACCAAACAAAGAAGGCACACAAAACAACTTACCAAGAAGCAGAGATAAAGAGATAAGAAAAGAACTTACCAACAGTAAACACTTAACAAATATGTAAGCAAATTGCAGCTGACAGATAAAGGAGAAAAGAACCAAGTTACAGAACGGATCCTTAACAATAGTGCACACCGGAAAAACACTCCCTTGAAGCACAGTAACATATATATAATACAAAAAGCACAACAAGATAAAGAAGATACATCGGGATGTTAACCTGTACAAACAACCAAGAGAAAACAAGATTTATTCGTCGGACCAGATCTAGAAAGAAAAGGTCAAAAAAGAGGATTAAATCCTTACTAGAACTTCCAACACTAAAAAGAACCAGATCTAAGATCTAAGAAGGAAGAATATCAAAAGACAACAACCTTAGACCAGATCTAAGGAGACCAGATCTAAGGAGATCAGATCTAAGGAGATCAGATCTAAGCAGAAAAGATCAAAACAATGAAGTTAATGATTTTAACAAAGAATGGATACAACAAATCAAGTCTATAGAGACACGGTCTGATCTTCCAACAGATAGAACGATAAGTCTAACTACAAACCACAAATGTAGCCAATAACACGTTCTAGATTAGATCTACATAGACTATTCCACGAACAAAAAAAGATCTCAACGAAACCGATAGTAAAATCAACAAAAAAAACACGATTCATGCCAGATCTACATAGATCAAACATGGAATCGAGATACAAAACCTTTAACTCGAAAAAGATAGAAGAAAGGACAAAAAAAACGATTTAGTCAGACCAAATCTATAAAGGTCATATCCAAATGACAAACTGTGATACAAGTTCTAAACTAAGACCAGATCTACAGAGATCGAATCTGAATTTAGAACCTAAAATATTCAGACCAGATCTACAAAGATCAGATCCAAATGAAACGAGTTAAAGAAGAAAACGAAGAGATCTTAACAAATGAAACAAAAAGGAAAACAAAAGGATATCAAGGAGCAAATAACAGCTCCAAGTTTAGAACAGAAGGATAAGACAACTCTTACCAGAAGTTACTGTTGATGAAGAAAAGGTCAGAGAGAACGGTGGAAAGATCGATCCAATGCTCTGATACCATATTGAAACTTACAAATCAAACTATTACAATAAAAACTAGCCTAATCATCTTCAAGTGTTTTGAAGATGAAACTCTAGAACAAAGAAACCCTAACTTTAGAGAGAGAAACTAAACAAGAGCTTAAAACTAAGTTGAAAAGAAAATTGAATCATACATAATGAATCTAAGAATAAAACAAATATTTTATATCTTCAACATTTCCACTTCAGCCCTTAAACTCTTTAATATTTGCTCCGCTACCCTTGATAATCTCCAAGATGTGAGGTGCGCTCCTCCAGCCCTCCAACCTTTATCCACTTACACATTTAACCCTCCTAAAAAGAAAATAACAAGAAAACACCTTAAGTTAGTAAAAGATGAAAAGATTGGTAAACACATTATACTTTCAACACCCTCCCTCAATCTTGACATCGAAATAGATCTTACATGTTTAATTTAGAACAAAGATAGTTATGTTGATTCACACCAAGTGACTTGGTAAAAATATGAGTTGGATTTTCAGAAGATAAAACTCTATGTGCTTAGTTTTTTCGTGAAAAACAAGATTATTAGCAATCTGAATAGGAGATTTATTATCACAATTTAAGCTTATCAGAATAAGATTATCTATTTTCAAATCTGCTATAATACTAAGAACCCAAATTATTTCACAAAGAGTTGAAGCTTCACGATACTTAGATTCTGCAGAGGAACGAGAAACAGTAGACTGTTTCTTACTCCTCCAAGAAACCATACAATTTCCCAAAAACAGACAATACCCAGTAACATAACGCCTTGTTGATAAGCATTTGCACCGATCAGCATCAACAAAGGCACCAAGTTTAAACTCAGAAGAAGAAGAAGAAGAAGAAGAAGAAGAAGAAGAAGAAGAAGAAAAGTTAACACCTTTACCTGGCGAAGTCTTCAATTATCTCAGAACCCTAAGAGCTATTTTTAAATGAGACTGTCAAAAAGAATGCAAAAACTGACTCAAGCAGTGAACTGCAAAAGCAATATCTGGACGAGTTGCTAAAAGATAAATTAATCTTGATAACTAGTGAAATCATTTAGAACAGGATCTTTAGAAGCAGATCCATCATAATCAGTAACTATCAAATTCATATCTATAGGAGTACTAATAGGTTTACACCCTAGGTACCCAAAATCATTTAATAACTCAAGAAAATATTTACGTTGTGACATGCACACTCCTTTATCAGTTTTTAAAATCTCTATACCTAAGAAGAATTTTAATTGACCAAGATCTTTAATTTTAAAGTTAGGTTGCAAGTGGTCTTTTACCTTTTCAATTTCAGAATTAGAATTACCAGTTAAAACAATGTCATCAACATAAACTAGAAGAACAAGAAATATAGAACCATCAATTTTAGTAAACAAGGAATAATCACTTGAACTTTGACAGAACCCATGATCAATTAAACATGAAGACAACTTAGCATACCACTACCTCGGTACTTGTTTTAGTCCATATAAGGATTTAACAAGATCACACACGCACTTATCATTGGTAGAAAAATAACCAGGAGGTAAACTCATATACACTTCTTCAGCTAAATCACCATAAAGAAAAGCATTATTTACATCAAGTTGACATAAAGCAATAGTTTTTGGCACCATTGCTTGGGACATAGGCTAAAGCAATAGTTTTCATAGTCACTTTTAAAATATGATTTTTCTACCACCTTTAATTGTTACTGATTTTTGGGTATATGCCATGTTTGACATACGGTGAAGTTTTTGACTTGGATCTTAACATTGAAAGAACTTTTAGAAGAAGGAGAAGAATTCGAAGAACTTTGTCACCTATTTTGAAACTGCATGGCAAAACCTTTATATAGAACACAAACAAGGCCCAACCCTCAAGATGAGGAGGCTCAAGATATCATTAGAATTGCAAACTCCATTAATGGAAGTATCATGGACTATGCTATGCTTGTTTAAAGCCAGTTGCATGCAGGCATAGTTGACCACTGATTGAAACTGACATTTTTGAACTAAAACCTGTCATGTATAATATGTTGCAAACAAATAGACAGTTAGGTGGATTGCCATTAGAGGACCCTCATTAACATCTCAAGTCCTTCATGGAAATCACTAATTATTTTCACTTAAATGGAGTAACTAATGAAACCCTAAGGCTGAAGTTTTATCCTTTTCTCCTAGAGACAGAGCAAAATCTTTGTACAACTCTTTGGAACCAGATTCAATTGAGTATAGGAATGATGTGGCTTAAAAGTTTTTTAAAAAATATTTTCTTCCCACCAGGAATCCTAAGTTCATAAATGAGATTTGCATGTCTAGACAAATGGATGATGAAGCAAGTCCTGATGCTTGGGAAAGGTAGAATGAATTGCTAAGGAAATGCCCTCACTATGGAATTCCCTACTGCATTCATCTAGAGATATTTTACAATGGCCTTGATACAACTACTAAACAAATGATTGATGCTACTTCAAGAGGAGCCTTTACAGTCGGCTCCTATAATGATGGTTATGATATTTTGCAAAAGATTTCAATTAAAAATGGTCATTGGTTAGATCCATGTGCATTAGTACCTAAAAGAGTTGCTGGAATGCATCAAGTAGATGCATATACAGCTCTAACTGCTCAGTTAACAACCATGACCAAAATGCTTGAAAGCATGTTAGTTGTCCCTACTGTTAGCACAATTGTTGTAGCAACTGTTTTAGAAACCAATGGTGTGCAATGTGTATACTATGGTGAAGGCTATACCTATTATCAGTGTAGCCAAAACTATGCATCTATGAACTTTGTGCATAACATATCTAATGTTTATTCAAACAAGTATAACCAGGGATAGAAGCAACATCCAAAATTTTCATGGACTATTCCTTGTTTGAATCCACCAACTATAAAAGAGCAAAGACTAAACAACTTTCAAACACACCAGCATTCTGGAGGTTCCCAAAACCAACAATCCAATTTTCATCAAAATCAATCAACGTTTCAAAAACCATCTCAATAGGTTGATTCAGCTACTTCCTTGGGAAGCTGTGCTAAAAGGTTTTATAAACCAAACCAACTCAGTCATAAATCATCAAAATACCACAATCAGGACCTTAGAAACTCGTATAGGTCAAATTTCTTTTGAACTAAAAAAACAGACCGGTTGGTATTCTCCCTGGTGATACTAATATCCATAGGAATATGACAAAAAAGTGTGTGAAGATCGTGACTTTGAGAAGTGGCAGAGATTTAGTTAAGAGTATTCCAACAGAACCAAAGATGATAACCACATCTAAACCTAGGATATTAACCACTACTAAAATAGAGAAGCTCGCTATAGCAACTCCACCAGTTGTTTCAATAACTCCTTATGTGACCCGAAAACCAGTAGAGAGTCCTAAGTCGGTGACCATCCCTTGTAGATCTGAATTCCCTCTATTGTTCCCTGATGATGCCAAGGTAGATAAACCAACTCAAGGTAATGCAATAACAACATGCCCCTTCAGAACAAAATAGTTGCACCTCATCTAAACTATCTACTAGTGAACCTATTGTCACTCCAGAACAATCAGCAATCATTCTTGTACCAACTTATATTCCATAGCCCCATAGGTTAAGGAATCCAAGAGAAGAATTACAATTCAAAGTTTTCTTAGATGTATTCAAGCAATTGCATATGAGCATTCCAATGGTTGAAGAAATTGAGAATATGCCTACCTATGCCAAATTTCTTAAGGACATTTTGAGTAACAAAAATAGATTGACTGAGTACGAGATTGTAGCTCTTACTAAAGGTTGTAGTTCCCTATTGTCCAATAGAATTCCCACTAAGGTCAAGGATGCTGGTAGTTTCACCATTCCATGTTCCATAGGTGGGAAGCAAATAAGAAAGGATTTGTGTGATCTTGGTTCTACCATAAATCTGATGCCCTTCTTTGTTTTTAACACTTTAGGGATAGGAGAGGCTAGGAGCACAGCAATTACCTTATAATTAGTTGAAAAAGCCATTGCTTTTCCTAAAGACAAGATTGAGGATATTTTGGTGCAAGTAAATAAGTTCATCTTCCCTACTGATTTTATCATCTTAGATTTTGAGACTGATAAAGCTATTCCAGGAAGACCCTTTTTAGCTATTGCTAGAACTATCATTGATGTCCAAAAGAGAGAATTGACCATGAGAGTTTAAGATCAAAATGGAACATTTAGGTGGCATTTGTTTTTAAGAGGAGCTGAATTTTGACGTCTTATTTCATTTCTGATTGATAATAGGTGGTGTTGAAGTCTAAATACGAATCAATAAGACTGTTTGTTTTTCTAAGTTGATAAACGTCTGAATATGTGTAATTGTCTATTTTATCCCTCAAAATGTTATATTGTTGAATTTATAAAATCATCAATTCATTTTAATTAAATTATACTACCGTCCATTTTTAACACATTCAAAAATTCAACTGAAATACGTCAGTTGATTCAAACACCATAGAAAACATGAACAAAGTCTCATAACAACTAAAATCAATCTTCATTTTGCATTAATTGTGTCGCAATTTCTTCTCTAAAACTAGCCATATATGTTTGGCCAACAGTACTTCCATGTGATTGAACCTCTTCAACCTCATCCTCGCCATCGTCCCCTTGATCATTGATTTGATCATATTTATAAAATAACTCATCCCTTAAACCTTCCTTTTGTATGGAGTTGTGAACTACAAAATATGCAATAACAACGTCTCTTTAAACCTCAAGTGAAAATGGTGCCATTCTTTTCAATATTGGAAAACATGCTTGCAAGACACCATAAGCATGTTCGATAACATTTCTATGTTTTGCATGAGAATGATTAAAATTTTCATACTTAATAATTAAACTTTTCGTACTTGTTCATTGCACGTCGATGACGAAGTCTCCAAGCCAATAACTAACATTACGATACGGTGCCATAAATCCTCAAGTATTCGTATACACAACATCACATAGATAATATTTATCTGAAAACAATAAATAAAATAGTTAAAATATGAATATAGTAAATATATTACCTCTAAATCGTTAGTATAACTGAAGGAGAAAATGGAAATCCAACAGCACCATCTGTTAAAGCTTTGGAGAAAACTCTAGAATCATGTGTAACCCCTTCCCACTCAGTAACAATAAATGTAAAAACGATGTTGATGTCACAAATTGCCAAAACATTTTGATAACATTCACACTTTCCTCGTCCTCTATATAAATGTTGTTCTTGAATAGGGATGATAGCATGTAATAAAGTTCCATCAAAAGCGCCAATTGCAACCTACATTAAAGCTAGTAGTCAAAATAAATTTAATAAGAAAATTATACAACTATGATTATTATTTACCTTAAATTTTCGTCATAACCTTCTATTACTCCGTAGGATGTCTGGATTAGGATTGAATGATGTAGAAACTATGATCTCTTTAGCAAACTCGATCATTTAACCAACACTTCATGAAATTTTTATGAATTGTTTGTCTTGTGTGTTGGAATCTGTTTTTCAACACTCTATAATGTTGATTGTGACCTATAATCATCAAGAAGATAGCAATCTTTTCTTCGACAAATATATGTTTGCTATCCGTTTACCAACCTTTTGCTTTAAAGTGATCACATAAACGAACAAAAGCATCACAGAACATTCGTAACAAATCAATACATTGTCAATCATTACCTTCAAGTAGCTCATTAATAAATTGATGTGTATTTCCTTGCAGACGTATTATCTCTTTTCCTTTTCAAACGCCTTGATCACAAGTAGAACATAACAATGACAAGAATAGTTTTTTATTATATCCGTGATGAACCTGTTAAAAGCATAAACAAAATTATTAATAAAAGCTTGTTCTATATCAAACATATTACTGAAATAACTACTTGTTCAATTTAAAAAAAAAAACATGTTCTACATAGTTAAATATCAATCACATAACCAAATAACATATTTAAATACAAAACATGTAACCAAATAAAAACTTGTTCAAATTCAAAAAAATACTCCATGAATCCCAATCTTCTTGTCGTCCTCGAAATCCGTTGTGTTAATATATCAGGGTCTGGAGGGATTATCAACCCTATCTCCATTAATAATGTTGTGTAACCGAAAATTTCAATGGTTGCACTATAAAGACGATCTTTGGATCAAAGCCAAGATTGTTCAACTGATCAAGACAAGCATTTAGATTTGAGGTTTGTTGTGAAACAAGTGTGTGAAGTGCACCCCTATGTTGACCTTGGTTTGACTCTTCTTCGGTCTAGATGAATGTGCACTTGGTCCTTCGACATTTGAAGGATTTGCACTCGATTTATCAACATTTGGTTATCCTCATCATCATCATCTTCATTCTCATCATTTTGAATAGTAAGGATATGAGATGTAAATGATGATGATGAAACCATAGTCCTGTCACGAGTTAACCTAGGGCACAAATGTGAGAACCGGAGGCAGAAGTCCCATCGAATAAAGCAATACGTAAGTCAGTAAATACCATGGTGATGTTCTTAAAGTTTTTACTTTTGGATGTCCCTGCATGGAAATAAAAGATTATTTATTTATATAATACCCGGTACTATTGCCATTGCTATCGAATTATATAAAAATAAATAAAAGCTAACCTTGTAAAAATCTTCCCATTCGTGATTGATTAAGTTGAATGTATTCATTTCAGGGTCATAAATATTTCTGGTTCTATTTCTTAAGTATACCATCCCGAGTATTTTCCTTTTAAATAAACATTTTGATTTTTCAGTTGTTTTGCGTGAGCTTTATGTGACGTACTTCCTCAAGCTTTGTTGCCAACTTTTCCCAAGTTTCTTTTTGAAGACTATCCCCATTTCGACCCTCTTTATTGACCTCTTCTATACAAGTCTATAGAAATCATTTTATAATTTCATTTATCCACCTTACACGTACATTCTCGTCCATCACTAATTACCACACAAGAAAGAATCACATATTGCATTTGATGAATAAAAACCTTTAAGTAATTGCAAATAAGAACTGCATATTTCATTTGATGAATTGGCATAACTGGGGAATCTTTGGTACCAAACTCAAAACCATCAATAACATGTAATGATGTCGATTGACAAACATGATGCAGTTAGTTCAGGGTTTAAAAATTGTATCCATAATATTTGGTGGTATGTTAACCAACCACTCTACTTTTATAAACGTACAAAGGAAGAAAAAACATTACAACTATCAAATATGAACAAAAGTAGCCATTTGTAGCTAGAAACAATGAGCCAAATAATTGTCATTCTTGTTTTCCATCATTTTGCATATTCTATCGAATGCATTTTTTTGTACTTTTTTCATTTTTGAAAGTATGGAGGGTTGGTTAAAAATCATGGCCAATCCACTATATAAATGTGCACTTTCATGAAGACTGAAGAGACTTGCAAACCTAAAGCACATGGATGCACATATTGGAGCACAAAATGGACATCAAAGGCTCAATATATAGCATAGTATACATCAGCTAACAAATCCTAGTATAGGGGAAAAAATCCAAGTCAGTATACAGCAAATGAACATTTTAGCAATAGAAAGCAGCTAGAAAGTTTGGTTAACATGTACAGATAAATCCATAAAAAATCCCATTCGTTTGATCAAGTAAGGTGCAACATAGGGGACAGAATAAAGAGAGAGACGAAAATCCATCAACAAACTAGCCACAAAATTCCATCAACAAATCCCATTCATTTTAAAACACTGGGATGAACCACGGGGAAGAAATCAAAACAGATACTTCGAGATCGAACAAATCCCATAAGTGTAAAACAAATACTTCGATATCGAACCACAAGGATAAAATCAAAATAGAAAGATGGGAAACGGACATACCTTGAAGGTCCACCGGTTGTGATCTCGATTTGGGTTGAGATCGATTTGGAGATCAATTGGTTTGACTTTGATTTTGGCAAGATGTCATGAGAAAACTCGGAGGCGAGAAAACTTGGAGGAGGTAGTATAAGCGAATAAGATGTATTGGGAATTTAGGTTATCACTTTTTTATCGAAATGATTTTAAGACATAAGAGGCTCGGAAAAAAAAATAAACAAATGGTCTGAATTCCAAAACATCTGACCTAATCAGAGATAAGTGATGATTAAGAGGCTAAATTGAAATAACAAGGAGGCCATTAATGTATTCAAATCCTTGAAATACCCTTTGAAGAAGGAAGAGTGTTTTGTCTTGAGTTTTATAGAGTCTTGGTGTAATGAGGAAGTATTAGAAGAAATACTACAACGGACAGTGATGATGAATGTGTGAATAGTTTTGGTTAGGACTTTGATAATATGTTGTAGCCTGTAGCAGCATATGAGTTGTTAAGAGAAGAGATTAGAGAAACCCCCATCCCTTCCACTGGAGCACCACCTGATCTTGAGTTAAAGCAACTACCTGCTCACCTCAAGTATGCATACCTAAGAGAAGGCAACAAACTCCTTGTGATTGTTTCAGCCACTCTGGAAAAAGAACAGGAAGAATAGTTGGTCAAGATGCTTCAAGGCCATACAAAAGCCATAGGTTGGAGCATAGCCGATCAAAAAGGAATAAGTCCCTCAATATGTCAACACAAATCATCCTAGAAGATAAGGAATTTACTTTTGTTTAGCCACCAAGAAGACAAAATTTTGTCTTGAAAGAAGTGGTTAAAAAGGAGATCCTAAAATGGTTGGATGCTGGAATCATTTACCTTATTGCAAGTGCCTCTTAGGTAAGTCCTGTCCGGCGTGTCCCAGAGAAGAGAGGTGTGATTGTTATGGAGAATGAGAAGGAGTTAATCCTCACTACGATAGTGTCTGGTTGGAGAATTTGTATGGATTATAGAAAGCTTAACATGTAAGGACCATTTTCGTCTACCTTTCATTGACCAAATGTTGGATAGGTTGGCTGGAAAAGAGTACTACTATTTTATAAATGGATAATTTGGCTACAACCAAATTGCTATAGCACCTGATGATCAGGAGAATACTATATAACTTTACTTGTCCCTTTGGTACTTTTGCCTTAGGATAATGCCTTTTGGACTTTGTAATGCACCAATTCCAAAGATGCATGATGTCAATTTTTTCTGATATTTTGGAAAACTCTATGGAGTTATTCATGGATGACTTTTCAGTCTATAGATCTTCATATGAGGATTGTCTAAAAAACTTAGAATAAAGCCTAGAAAGATGTGAGGAGGCAAACCTAGTGTTGAATTGGGTGAAATGTCACTTCACGGTTAAGGAAGGAATTGTCTAGCGCAATCGATCTCGAGTAGGGGAAGATAAGTTGATAAAAACAAGTTAGAATTAATTAAAAACTTGACTGAAGCTACAAATGTCAAAGGAATTAGAAGTTTCGTTGGTCATGCTGGATTTTACAGAAGATTTATAAAGGATTTTTCAAAAATTTCAAAATCTTTATGGTTATTGCAGCAACATGATTAGAAATTTGATTTTAATGATGCTTGTAGAAATGCTTTTAACATTTTGACGAGCCTTTGATTTCTACTCCTATTGTTATAACACTAGGTTGGAAAAAATCTTTTGAACTAAAGTGTGATGCAAGTGATTGGGAAGTTGGTGTTGTTTTAGGACAAAAGAAAGATTTTTTTCACCCTATCAACTATTCTAGTAAAACTCTCATTAAAGCTCAAATAAACTACACCACCACTGAAAATGAACTCTTTGCTATTGTTTTTGCTTTTGAAAAATTCAGATCTTACTTAATGGGGACCAAGGTTACTTTTCACATAATCCATGCAGCCAATAAGTATTTGATTTCTAAAAAGGATGCTAAACCAAGAATGATAAGGTGGGTGCTTTTATTGCAAGAGTTTGATCTAGACATTGTAGATAGAAAAGGTGTGGATAACAAAGTTGTTGATCACTTGTCAAGGTTGGAAAATTATAAAAGTTTTGGTCAGATAAATGAAAGATTTCCTGATGAGCAGCTTTTGATGTTGCAGCATACTACAACACCATGATTCACTGATATTGCAAATTTCTTTGTTGTTGGCATTATATCCCTAAGCTAAGTAAGAAAAAGAAGAAGAAGAAGGCTCATCCATGGTTCCAAAAAATGCCATTGAGATTATACCTTTTGTTTAAAATAGGATCTGATAACATTATGAGAAGGTGTATCACTTATGATGAAGTACCTGTTGTGTTGAAGTAATGTCTTGCTGCAACATATGGTGATCACGTTTTGGCCAAAGAATAACAGCAAAGGTACTTCAACTTGGTTTCTTTTGGCCTAAGCTTTTTCAAGATGTTGATAGTTTTGTGAAGAAATGTAATGAGTGCCAGAGAACTAGATCTATCTCTTAAAGACATGAGATGCCCCTCAATGGTATCCTTAAGATTGAGCTCTTTGGTGTTTGGGGAATAGATTTCATGGGACCATTGCCACTCTCGGAAAGCTGCCAATACATCCTAGTAGTTGTGGATTATTTATCTAAATAGGTAAAAGCAGCAACATGCCATAGTAATGATGCTAAGACAGTTGTGAAATTCTTAAAGAAGCATATTTTCACTAGAATGGTACTCCCAGAGTTATGATTAGTGATGAGGCTACCCACTTTGTGAACAATATGATGAAAGAAGTTCTTGAAAAGTATAACATAATCCATAGGATTTCCACAACATATCATCCTCAAATAAATGACTAGTAGAGTTGTTCATGGGCGGGATGACCCGTTAGGCCCGACCCATCCGACCCGTTAGAAATACGGGCTTGGACAACCATTATCGAGAAAATGGACGGGCTCGGATTTTTTCGATAAAATTAACGGGCAGGTATGGGCTATGGAAAAATAAATTTGGGTAGGCCTGCCTAGCTTGTTCATATTTTATATAATTAATATATTTTACAATTTCACTATTAATCAAAATTTGTAGTTATATATTTTAAAATTAAATTATTTAAATGATGGAAACTTGTCATTTCCAATTCCAATGATGAAGACTCTTGGTGTAGCCTCTTGATAACCCAACCAAATCCATCATTACTTCCTGATATATGTATTTTTTTATTCTTTTTTTCTTCTAATGATGCTTAAGTACAAAGTTTGTAGGACTTCTCACACGTATACACCATACAATTGTTGATTACATTTCTTTTTTCTGTTGCTCACTCCCTTCCTCCCTCATCCTCAACGAGTTTCATCTTCATCTCTCTGAAGTTTCATCTTCATCTGTGTGATTTCTGCGAATCTATGTGTGTATCCCTAATTAAGCAAGAATGATCAAGATGAACAATAGATTTCTGCGAATCTATGAAGTTTCTCTCTTAATATTTCTCTCTCTAAGGTATGAATTCTATTAAAGTGCTACTAGCTTACAATGAAAACAAAAGCTATTTATACCACAAGCTCTTACAAAGACAAAACAACACTTAAACTAATTGACTTTTACAATTTACTTTGACTTTCCTCTTTAAGCTCTTTGACTTTGACATTGCAATGAGGCTTTAACTTGGGCTTTTGACTTTCAATTCCAATGATCTTAGATCCAACATATTTGTGCACTAACAATCTCCCCCTTTGGATTCAAGATCATCTTCAAAAAGAAATTTAACATTAACGAGCAATCTCCCCTTTTCTGATCTTTAACAAATTCAATCTCCCTCTTTAGAATGAATACATAAATCTTCATCTTTGAATCAATCTCCCCTCTTTTGGAAATAACACTAAAGCATGTTATTAAATTCTTTAAGAATTTTAACAATCTCCCCCAATTTTTATGATCATCTCTTTCAGTCTTTAGAAAACGAAATTATCCCCAGCTTTAGCTCACTTTGCTTCAGCAAATAATCTTCAAAGAAATTTTCAGCAAATTTCATCAAACCTTTTGATATCTTGAAATTTCTCCTCATTCTGTATTTTCTCCCCCATAATCCATTTCTTGACTTTCTCATTTCTTGAATCTCTCCCATAACTTCTTATCCATTTCTTGACTTTCTCCCTTTTTTGATGATGTAGAGCATGGAAATCATCAAAACTTCGTCAAGAAATGTCATGTACCCAATCTCTGACTTCTTTCAGTATCTAATCTTTCCAAACGAACATATAAACCATCCGTCACTTCATAATGTATTCATCCGAATCTTTTCAAATTCAGAAAAATAAGAGTGTAAACCTGAATTAACAAATGAAGCAATTAAAATACCTGTAAGCAGCACGAAGCCACTTAGTACAACGAATGTACTGTACTAGGAGTTTTATTGATGTTCACTCCCCAGGTCTTCCATTAAATCATTGAATAACACAACGTAATTCTATGAACGTTCTGACAGAAAAATGAATTTTTTGTGTGTATGTGCTTGTGTATGAAAGAATTAAGCATGAATGCTTTTTACGGCTTAAAATTGTGTAAACCATTGAGATAACAATAGTAATACACAGACTCAATTGTGCGTGAACGAAATTTGAAGGTGGGGCAGACTTCCTTCTGTTTCAATATCCACATCTTCCAAATGAAGACGAGATAGATTATGTGCTGCATCCCCAATCAAAATTGAAACATCTTCTTATTAGGAAAAAGATGAGTAGCTGGTAGGGTATAAAGCAAGAGTTGGCATGGGCTCACTGCCTATTTCAATGATGTTCACGAAAGAATTATGAAACAATCAGTAATGTGGTTGCCCGGCTCAGAAAGTGGTTGGTGAAGAGTTCTGATATTCTTTTAACTCTGTTCTCACATCCTCTTTCTTTTAATCTTTTAAGCTCACTTCTAACCAAACTCTCTCGCACCCACACTCTTATATTGACATCTCGCCTCTCGATCACTCGGGATAACTTCTTGGATATAAAGCACTGGTTATATGAATCCATAGAAGTTCATTAAAGCTCACACAGTTACCATGTATTTTGTCCTAAAAGCACAAAGTTGCTCAACGACTTAATTTTGTCAGTTAAAGCACATGAAAAGGTAATACATGTCATATAAAGTTCTGCTTAATTAGATAATCATGAAGATTTGAACATTTTAATCATGGAAGATTTTCTCAAAAACAAGTAGATTGAAAGAATGAAATGAATACAAAAGACTTGTTTGAGAATCTGACAGTGTATTGAAAAGACCAAATATGAATAATATATCAAAAAAAGCTTAGGTCATGAAAAATTGAATGTTATCTATACGAATCAAATATAGACATTCTTGAAAGAAACGCTTTGAATGAAATGAGCTAATACTCATATATCAATGAAGTACAAAACGGAGTTTATTACCATCCAAAAATTGTTTCATTTTGAGACATGGTAATAAGAAAGTCAATAAAAGTACTAAATCGATGTGTATGAATATTTGACAGTATATTGAAAAGATAATACACAAATATTTATCTTTGGAAACACACGGTTCGTGAAATATTGAAGCTCATAAAATGAAAACATTGAAAATCACACTTCTAAATTCATGAAAACATTTTAGAATTGAGAACTGGTTTGAACGTTTAAGAAAACTATTTTCATATCTTAAAGTCGTCCATATTTCAAATATGTATGAGATTAAGGTTAGAATAATCCTTACGCTCAGCTTTAATCTCAGAAAGTCAGCTCCAAAGTCATGATAGATATGATCATGTAAGCTCCCCCTCAAAATCTGCATTCAGTCAAAAAAAAAATCGTCAAAGCAACAAAGTCTTAGTTAAAGAAAACTTTGAAATACGAGTTCTGATCTGAATTAATCAGAAGTCATTTACTCCCCCTAAAATATTGCATTCACAATATTTATTAGAAAGGATAATTTGTACTCCCCCTTGAAGGTTGGTCATCTTTCATGCATTAAAGTACAATCTCTATTGATCGTTGAAGTATGAGTCCTAAACAGTTGTGTTTATAAGTCAAACTCCTTAACATTGAAGTTCAGGTCATGAACTGTAGTATTCAAGAGCCATGATTCGTTGAAGTACGGGTTCTGAACTGATTTATCCAGAAGCCTATGTTCTTTTACTCCCCCTAGACTTGAGGTTCATGCAACACATATGTTGTAGCCTTTGGTACCCACTGGTATTTGGGTCCAGGTTTTGTTAGTTGCGGTTCTTTTAGGAGTAATGTAATAAAAACCATACCAGTTATTAACAAAATCTTTACCAACAAAATCATTTGAGCCACAGTAAGAACAGTTAATTTTTTTAGCTACCTTGATTAATTGATATATCGAATAAACAAGATCATGTTTACCTTTATGCGCATTGTTCTTCTTGGCATTAGGTGTATGCACAAATGATTTTTGATCCTTCTTCTCATCAGAAGATCCTTTTACTTTCCAAACCAACTTTTCTTTTCCATTTCTTCTTCTAAATGTACCTGAACCATCAATACTTCTATCATAGAAAAGGTTAGTAGCACAAATCTGATCTTTTGTATTGACTGACTTCTAAGAAGAAACATGTGTAAGGTATCAACTTGATGTTGTCTTGAATGAACATTCAGAGTCAGCTGGATCATCTCTCGGTGATTGAACAATTGAGTCTGGAGTCTTTTGCTCAGTTAAGTTCACCTTGAAAACGATCTCTTCAAGTTCTGTGATCTTTGAAGACAAACTGTTTATTTCCTTGGTGAGCAAGTCAATTTTCTTCTGAAATTCAGACTTTGCACTCTTTTCCTTCAAAGTCGTTGTTGAAAGTTCTGATAGCTTCTTTGTCAACTTCTTTATTTATGTCTCAAAAACTTTCCTTTCCTCTTCAAAATCCTTTTTATCAATCTTTCTTTGATCAGATATTTCTTTTAAAACACCAACATTTTTTTGTGTTGCAATCTTCTTCTCCTTTTCAAACTTGTCTCTTTCCATGATGATTACCTTCTCAAAATCTGTCACTTGTTGAGAAAGTTTTGCACATTTCAGATTAGCCGCTTTCTTCTCTTCAAAAGTCTTTCTTGAAAATTCAGAAAATTTCTTTGTAAACATTTGTCTTTCATTTGCAAATCATTTCTTCTCTTTTTCAAACTCTGCCATTTTCTTTTCAATCTCTGTTTTGTCTTTGGTAATCTGTTGCTCCAAGTCTAAAATCTTCTTTGTCAGCTTTACATTAGCACTTTCTAAACCCTTAGTTGTCTCCTCATTTTTCTTGACATAATCTTCTTGCTGGATTTTGACAATTTGAGCTTCTAAGTCTTAGATCTTTCTTTTTAACTCAACATTTTCAATTTCCAAATCCTGTACTTTTTCTTCTTTCTTCTTGCAATCTCTTACTTGTTGAGAATCTGATATCTGCTTCTGAAGATCTATATTTATCTTCTTTAACACATTAACTTCTTCCATGAGCAGTTTCTTTGCATAATGATATCTCTTTGATCACTTGGAATAATAATCAACTGATGAAGTGAGATTTTGAATCTCAAGTTTGAGAGTATTGATTTCAGTGTCGAAATCTGTTGACATTGTCACTTGATAAAACTTGCACAAAATGATTGTTGACAAAAATCAGATGTTTTGATCACACTCATATTGCATCTTGTCAAAAGAAAAATTGCTAAGTATGGAATTCTCACACCCTTGGAGATCACTTTTCGCACATTACAAAATTAATAAACCTTTCACACAATAGACACAATTCGCACGTCAAAGCAATGTCACCCAAAGTTTTCGCACGCAAAGGGATGCGAGAAGTCACTTCACGCATGCCGTTATATGTGAATTCCTTCTTTTCACACACCGTTGGATGCGAATTTCAAGCTTTTCACATATAGAGATATGCGAATTCCTGACTTCAACTTTTCAACTTTCAACTTTTCGCACACTGAGATGATGCGAGTTTCTCACTTAGCAAAATTCAGTCCTCTCAACTTCACGTATCGATGCGGAATCCACACTTTGAAACTTTTCCACTCTTCAAGATGCAAATTCCTCAAAATTTCGCACGCAGTGATATGCGAATTTCTAATTTTCGCAAACAGTAGGATGCGAAATTCACCCTTAGAACACTAGTACAAAAATGGTCTTAAGTGGCAGTTAAAAACCGTTTCCATAGGTATATGGTAACGGTTTTCATGGACATAAAAATAGTCACCTATTTTGCCGTCACTTTTGATACACTTTTGGTTGCGTTTAAAAAACGTTACCAAATCACATTAAAAATTGTTACCATAAGCTAAAACCGTCACCTTAAATGAACAACAAAATCATTTTTTTTCTAAAACCGTTACCGTAGCATAACATATAAGGACGTTTATTTTTAAAAACCGTCACTGTAGCATGACATAAGGTGATGTTAATTCATTAAAATTGTCATCGTAATATGACGTGCGTTGACATTTATATTCAAAAACCGTCATCGTAGCATGATATATGGTGACGTTTATTTTTCAAAATCGTGACTATAACATGACATATAGTGGCGTTTATTTGTCAAAATCGTTACCGTAGCATGACAAATGGTGACCTCTAATATTCAAAATCGTCACCGTAACATGACGTCTAGTGACCTTTATTTTTCTAAATGGTTACCATATCATGACATACATTGACGTTTATATTCAAAAGTGTCGTTGTAACATGACATATGGTGACCCTTTTCTTTCAAAATTGTCATCGTAACATGACATACCTTGACGATTATATTAAAAAACCGTCACTATTTCAAGACATTGGTGACGTTTATTTTTCAAGACCGTGACCGTAACACAACATATGGTGACATTTATGATTTAAAAGTGTCATTGTAGTATGACATACAGTGATGTTTATTTTTTAGAATCGTCATTGTAGCATGACATACGGTACGTTCATTTTTCAAAACCGTTACCGTACCACAACATATTGCAACGTCTATTTTTTAAAAGTATCACCGTAAAGTGACGTACGATGACATTTTTTATTCAAAACCGTCACTATAGTATGACGTACAATGACATTTACTTTTCAAAATCATTACCGTAGAGTAATGTATGGTGACGTTTGTAGATCCCAGTACAGTGCAATCAACAGATATAATCAATGAAGAACACTATATTAGCCACAACCTCTAGTCATATGATTAATATGAAATCAAAGTGTTTAGGTTTACAGAGAGAATATCTGATCAGTAAATGTAAACCTATTGACTAGAGAATTATGAAATGCGACTATCTATCCTAATTATGAAACAAATAATGCCTTTATATACTTAGGCTTACAAACCTAATGGGCTTGGGCCCATCTAATAAAATAACTTTCAATTAATTACAAATCAAACCCTTATAAATACTTTATTCCACTTTCAACACACAGGACTTTCAGTCCTAACAATCTCCCCCTAAAGTTGAATAAAGCATTTATCAACATGAAAAACTTTAGGCCTTGATCTTCTTTCCCTCTTGAATCTTTGAAGAACTTTGGTGTTGTATGTCTTCATGACTTTCCACGCTCCCCCTTGAATAAAGTTCTTGGTCTTCATAGTCTCAACTTTGTAACCAGATTCAATGTACAGTAGCCTCGACTGAACGCACTATCAAGCAGCTTTGAGCTGTAGAAACTCAATCACATCGGATTAGCACACAAGAAAGATAATGTGAGAGTAACATGACATTCCACGGTGCATCTTCAGTTTAAAACAAAGAATCTGTCTTTGAACCGCGAGTTGAATATGCTTTCAGCTTAAGAACTTGTTGCAATCAGCTCGTAGGAGGAATAATGAAGAAACTTGTAGAAAACACCACATGATACGGGAAAGAATTAATACAAACTTTGAAAACTTCACTGTCTTCAGACAAACTCATATCTTCATCTCTTTGATCTTTAGACCGTCTTCAGAAAAGCAAACTAGCAAACTTTCTTTCTTCAAAACTTTGAAATTGAACTTTTTCTCCCCCTTTTTGATGATTGTGAGTTTCATGATCATCAAAACTTCTTCAATTTCAGCACTTTCTTTGATCTCCCCTTTTTATGATAATTTGACTTTCTCCCACCTGTGATCTGAGTATCCGTCAATTCATGAAATGTATATATCCGAATCTTTTCAAATTCAGATATAATAGGAATGGTAAACCTGAATCAACAAATGATACAGTTAGTATGCATGTAAGTAGCACGGAGCCACTTTGTACAACGGATGTACTTTGGAAAGGAGCTTTTGTGATGTTCACTCCCCCAGGGCTTCCATTCAATCATCGAAAAACCACAAAGTAATTTTCTATGAATGTTATGACAAGAAAACTCATTTCTTGTGTGCTCGTGCAAGTGTAGAAATGATTGAAGCTACTTAGCTTTCTCAGGCTCAAAAATGTGTAAATTGTTGAGACAACAACAGATATTACACGGACTCAATGTGCATGAAAAAGGTGCGAAGGTGGGGCAACTTTCCTTCTTTTTCAATATCTAAATCTTCCGATTGAAGACTAGATAGCAGATATGCTGCGTCCCCAAAGAAAATGAAACATTTCTTTGTTAATAAAGAAATGAGTGGTTGGTGGGGTTAATGCAAGAGTTGGCATGGGCTAGGTGCCTGTTTCAATGATGGTCACCAATGAATGTGAACCAATCAAAAGATGTGGCTGCCCGGCTCAGAAAGTGGTTGGTGCAGAGTTCTGATATTCTTTTAACTCTGTTCTCACACCCTCTTTCTTTTTGTCATTATGCTCACTTCTAACCAAACTCTCTTTTCCATTTTTCCGCTCCACATAATGAGAAAAACTCAACCCGATGAGTTATCTCCCCCACTCTTTGATTTAAGACCCCTCACCCCTAAAATCGCTCTAGGATAACTTCCAGGGTAGGAAACACTAGTTAACGTGAATCCATGGAAGTACTGTTTAAGTTCTCACACAAATCCCATGTAAGTCCTAAAAGGAAAGTATGCTCAACAGTTTAACTTTAACATTTAAGCACAGAATGTATGACACCACTGTCAAAATGTATGCTCATAAGATTTGAGCAATTGATCTTTGAAAAACTGACAATGTATCAATTAGATCAACTAAACTGGTTAGGATATCAAAGAATTGGATATTTTGTTTATATGAACAAATATAAACAATTTAGCAATGAACGCACAAGATTTGAAATAATGATTTATGCTCAACAATATTGAATATCAAACGGGGGTATTACCATTGAAAAATTGGTTCATTATGAGACATGGTAATAACAAATACAAATGAAGTACTGAACCTGTGTGTGTGAATACATTACAGAATAAGGATAAGATAATACGCAAGTATTGATCTTTAGAAACACACATTCAGCTAAACATTAAAGCTCAAAAAATGAAAAACATTTAAATTCACACTTCTAGATTCATGAAACCTTCTGAGAACCAGAAGTGGTTTGAACATTTCAGAACCCGTTTTTCATGCTTGAAAGTTGTTTTTCTTTCAAACAATCAGCGATCTAGGATTAGAAGATATTTACCTTTTCAGCTCCCCTTAAAATCATGATAGAACGATATAGATCTATTAAGCTCACCCTGGATATTTGCAATGAAATCCAAGTCTGAACGTTGAAGAACGGGTCCTGATCTGTCATGTGATCAGAAGCCATTCTTCGTTGAAGTCCGGGTTCTAAGCTGATTTACTTAGAAGCCATAGTTCTTCTACTCCCCCTTGACAGTAGGTGCCTGCAACAAAGAATCAATTTTCGGCTTTGGTACCCACTGGTATTTGGGTCCTCGAATGTTAGTTGCAGTTCTTGTGGGGGATATAGAATAAGAACCATACCAGAAATGATCACTTGTTTTGTGAATGTGATCATGTGTACGACAATAAGAAAAGTGGTATTTCTTACCTGACAACTTGAGTAATTGATCTCTTGAGTAGATGTGATCAGGTTTACCTTTACTCGCATTGTTCTTCTTTGCATTAACCGCATGTACACACGATTCTCTTTCTTTCAGCTCATCTTTAACTGGTTTCTTCTTCCAGACCAGTTCCTCTTCTTTGTATCTCCGTCTTCTTTGATGTGTACCTGAACCATCTATATTTCTATCATAGAAAAGGTTAGTACTACGAATCTGATCAGAAGATTTAACTGACCTTTTTGAAGAAACAGTTTTCTGATTTGAACTTGATGCTGTCTTTTCAAGCTCTTTAATCTTTGAAGCAAAGTTGTCTCTTTCTTTGACAAGCAGGTCAATCTTCGTCTCGCATTCAGACTTCGTTTTCTTCTCTTTCAGCACACTTTCAGATAGTTCAGATAGTTTCTCAGTAAGCTTTTTGATTTCAGCCTCAAACATGCTTCTTTCTTCTTCAAATCCCTTCTCAGCATCCTTTCTTTGGCCGGATATTTCCTTGAAGAATCCAACGTTCTTCTGTTCAATTTCCTTCTTCTCCTTGACAAACTTTTCCCTTTCCAGAATGATTACTTTCTCAAAATCAGAAACTTGCTGAGAAAGCTTTATGCATTTAAGCTCAACAATCTTCTTTTCTTCAAAACACTTTCTTGAAAAATCTGAGAACTTCTTTGAAAATCCTTTCTTTTCACTCTCAAAATCAGCTTTATCTTTTTCAAAAGCAGCAAGTCTTTTTGTCAGATCGAGATTTTCATTCTCCAACATGTTTCCTCTTTCTTCAAGCATCAGGTACTTCTCTTCTTTGGCTTCAAAATCTGCAACTTTTTGTTCGAGTTCATATATTTTCTTTGAAGCTTCAGCACTTGTTGGATCACTTTTCTTTATATCAGCTTCTCTTTCAAGATCTGATATTCTCCTTTTCAGCTCAAAGTTTTTATTTTTCAAAGACTTTTTCTCAAATATAGTCGATAATGAATTAGCCTCCGCCTTCAGTTTTAAAATCTCAAGATCGTCATTAGTTTCCTTCAGAATGCGAATTTTCTCTTCCAAATCTCTAATGATTTTCATCATATCTCCTTTTTAAGTATCAAGATGAATCAAATGAGTCATTGTTACCTGTAAAGCTTAAAGTCCAGGGACTGAACTTAACAAGAGATGAAACTTTAAAGTGCAAGGACCAAAAGTGACAACGAGTGAAACTTGAAAGTTTATGGGTCACAAATGACAGACGACCGAAACTTTGAAGTACGGGGGCTGAAAGCGACACAAACAAAAACTTAAAAACTACAAGGACTAAAAGTGACAAAAAAATAAACTTAAAACTAGAAGGACTAAAAATGACATATACTAAAACTACTAACTAAAGGGACTAAAAGTGTAAAAAAAATAAAACTTCTAACGGACTTAACTAAAACTAACGGAAAAAGGACTAAAACTGAAATAAAGATAACCAAACTAACAAACTAACCGGACTAACTGAGACTTAACGGAAAAGGACCAAAAAGTAAGAAAATTAACCGTCACTTAACGGAAACACTATTCATCGTCTTCCTCGTTGATCCAACCTGCAAAGCTTCGAAACGTTTAGAAATTTTCAATGCAAAACGATCGTTAAAGCTCCCTGATCAGTCCTCAACAAATTAAAATTCAACCGGTCAACCCACGATCACAAACGAACCAACCGAAAACTTTTCGGAAAACGATCGAAACTTTAGAAAAACAGTATGAGTTAAAACTTTTCGATCAAAAATGATCGTTTATGTTCCCTTAAGCTCTCTCAACTGATTAAATCTCGAAAGGATCTCTCAAACTCTCGAACGAAGCAACCGAAGATTTTTCGGAAACCGAACGAGAATTTAAAAACTCAATATGGGTGAAAATTTTACGATCTAAAACGATAGTTTAGGCTTTGTAAACAACCCTTACCAGTTTAAAACTTGAAAAACTTTGTTCACGATCGCTACCGAATCAACTGAAATGATTTCGAAAAACAATCGAAAACCTCAAAACTTGTTCGAAGTTGGTTCGCTGGACACCGGGAGCCGCAAGGGACCGGTTGGGGAGACACCGGTCGAGATATATGGTCCGGTCGAGATGAGACACCGGGCAAGGACGGTACCGGTCGAAATATGGTATCGGTTGAAAAATACCGGTCAATTGGTGAGCAAGACACCGGTCCTTTTGCAAGGCATCGGTCGAAAAGAAAAACACAAGGAAACACCGGTCCTTTTGTAAGGCACCGGTCGATACCCCGGGAGATAGATAACCCCGGGCGTTTAGGTCCGGTCGAACCACAAATAAGAACAGCCGCCGTTGTCAAAATAAACCACCGACCCACGATGTAGTTTGCAAAGCTTCCAACCAATTAAAAAAGAAATCACAGTCGCCGATCAACAACTTTAAACCACCGAGAAAAACTTAGCCGTCGGTTTGAATTGATATTGCAACAGCCGTCGGCGACAATCAAAATCCACCGACCCACTATTAGCACTCAATCACAGTGGGGTTAAACCTGGATGATGAAGTTCAAGTCTCGATTCCCAAAAAAAAATCAACACATAAAATCACAATTAAACATGAAATCATAGTGGGTTTAAAATCAACAACCGCCTATTATAATGTTGATTCACCGCCCCACTATGATTTGCATCCAATCACAATTAAATCAATTTCTCGGTTAATGAAAACCAGAAATCGATCAATCCTTTGCAATAAATTCCAATCAAATCATTCCAAATCAATCCAATTTTCTGGAAAACGAGGCGAACACAAACGCGATCGAACAACTTCAAACTTCTCAGATCTGATTCAAAATCCTCCAAACTTGATAAAATCAATAATTGAAATTGATTCCAATGATTTAACATGTAACATCGAATCAATTTTTGCAATCAAATCACAAATTAAGGTCCAAAACACTCAAAATCAAATCCAAAATCGACCGATTTTATAAAAAAAATTGGGTTGTAGAATCATGAACTGTTGGACTACGATCGAATCAAAGAAAAATTCTTCGATCCTGCTCTGATACCAATTGTAGATCCCAGTACAGTGCAATCAACAGATATAATCAATGAAGAACACTATATTAGCCACAACCTCTAGTCATATGATTAATATGAAATCAAAGTGTTTAGGTTTACAGAGAGAATATCTGATCAGTAAATGTAAACCTATTGACTAGAGAATTATGAAATGCGACTATTTATCCTAATTATGAAACAAATAATGCCTTTATATACTTAGGCTTACAAACCTAATGGGCTAATGGGCTTGGGCCCATCTAATAAAATAACTTTCAATTAATTACAAATCAAACCCTTATAAATACTTTATTCCACTTTCAACACACAGGACTTTCAGTCCTAACAACGTTTATTATTCAAAACCGTCACCATAGCATGACGTACAAGGATGTTTATTTTTTCAAAACCATCACTATAAAGTGATAAGTGGTGACGTTTATTATTTAAAACCGTCACAATTGTATAACATTGGTGACATTTATTATTCAAAACCGCCACTCTAAAATGACAAACGATGATATTTATTATTCAAAATCGTCAGCATAGCATGATGTACGTTGATGTCTATTTTTAAAAACCACCACTGTAGCATGATGCGCGTTGACATTTATATTCAAAAACCGTCAACGTAGCATGACTTATGGTGACACTTTTTTTAAACCATAATTGTAACATCACATACGTTGACGTTTATCATTTATTTGTCAAAATCATCACTGTAGCAGTGACGCTTAGTTTTTAAAAATCGTCACCGACGACGTTTATTTTTTAAAACCGTTATTGTAACATAACATACAGTAACATTTGTTTTTTAAAATCGTTACTGTAATATATAACATGTAGTAACGTTTATTTTTTTTAAATGTCACTGTAACATAACATATGTGACGTTTATGTTCTGAAAACCATTGTCATTGACTATTGTTTGCTAACAGTTTTAATAATATCTAGCAACGAAACAATTTGAAATCAATATATAGAAAACCATTAAACTGTGTATTAATAGTTATATGAGTAATGTGTTAAAAGAGAAATAATAAACGAATTCATTATGTCAAAACATTTGTTTCTAAGCACCTATAATAATCTTATGCGTCATCTAAATCAATGTTTTTCCTTTTAAAATGTACTCCTTGTATGCTTCGTCGTCTTTACCCGATTAAGAGTTGTATAATTCTTGTTTCTCTTCTTATTTTGTTTCTCTTTGTGATCATTAAGAGTTGTTTGCGGAACCTACAAGAAAATACAAGAAATTCAACAAACCCTATAAAACAAATTACAATGTATTTTTGAACAACGAAAACAATCGATAAAAACAATCCCAACATAAATTATGAAATGCAACAAACAAATGGAATAGCCCAATCCACATTACCAAACAAAAAATGAAGAAATTCATACCGATTTTTATTAAATATGATAAAATGATACAACCAGCAAATATAAAGTTAATAATGAGTACATGTTACTAAATAACGAGTTGATCAAATGAATAAAGGGCACGTTCGATATCAAATTATGTTATAGTTCATAAAACTCTATTTAATTGTCAAAAAAATATAGAAAAATCAAGTTATATATGTTCCTAATCCTAGTCAAATATGCATATACCAGGGGAAAGATGGTCATTCCTTAAAATCACAAGCCTATTATATCCATGGTTGCAATTAGAACATCATTAAAAGCTACCATTTTCACTGGACATCAATCATGATTTCTTGTTACCCTAGCTAGAAGAGTTAGTTTGATGCACTAGTACAAAAGAGAGCTTTTTACAGGTTGTAATAGCCCTCTTCTTACATCTTACACGATTGTAATAGCCCTTCTTACGCGGTAAAAGTCTACCCTGTAGAAAAGTCAAAGACCTTTTTACACGGCTTCAGAACCGTGTAAAAAAGTGATAATAATAGTGTAAAACTGGGGACATTTTACACGTTTCCTAGGAAAAACCATTAAAATCATTGGTTTTGTACACATTTTTTCCTTAGGAACCATGTAAAATACCCCCTTTAAGAATAAAATTGGCTCATTTTTGTACTAATCCATTATCCAATCCAAATAACCATAACCAACGAATTGAAGTCACATTGTGGATCTTGAGCTGAATACTAAATTAGTTGGAATAGGTGGTTGTATAAGTTGATGTGATAAAGTTCTTAATACTCTTGTATTACTCATATGCACGAGTCCCCTCGCCTGTAGTGCAGCAGCAACAGCTGGTGCACATCTGCAACATCTTCTGAGTAGAGTAAAAACCATTGGAGACGGAGCAGGACCAAGTGAACCAGTTGCTGGTCCAACTTAGTAATTAGATTTTAGCAGCAGAAATCCTACAATTTAGTAGTTAAAATACAAAGAACATTTATATATGCTTACAACATTTATCCTACAATAATGATTTTTAGCAGTAGGATTTATTCTCTAAAAAAATACCATAAAACAAAATTTTAATTTAGCAATGATGAAAAGTGCTAATCTAGCTCGTAAAATATCCCACATTACCAACAAACTAATTGAAGTCCCATAGTGGATGCTTATAGAACAAAGGGATTTCAATGGCCTATCTAGAAAACCATCCTCTTTGGTAGAAACATAGGTGGAACAAAGATACCGTTTCCATTTTGTAGTCATCCATGACAAATAAAAGGACATGCTCATATACTAATCAAGAAGACGCTAGTTCGAGTTTCCCCAGTTTTTATAATTCAATAGCTTTTATTCTGTTGAGTTTAGTCAACATCGGCCTATGCCTCTTATCCTCTCGTTTGGGGATATGGAAAGAAAAATTGAAAGTGATTATAAGACATGAAGTGAGTGGTGCTCATGAAATAAATAATAAGCATACAATATGCATTATTGACATGAGCAAATGGTTCAGTGAAATATATATCGACTTCTTTTGCAGCCAAATAGACAAGATGGGTTATAGCTTAACAAACTTGACCAAGTTAATTATAAAGGTTGTCTTCCAAACTAGGATGTAAAGAAGATGAATTAACTTAGCTTCATTCTAGTCTTTAGGCCAACTACACTATGACACCTGATTTTTTTTTTACCCCAAAAAGTCAGGCTTATTTCATGGCATTGAAGAGTACAAAGAACAAACAGATGAACATCATATAGATAGACAAACTTCAACTAGGAACTTACACACACCAAAACTGGTTTGAAATTCAAAAGAGCATATCACAGGATGTACTATTACCAATAACACTACTTGGGTGGATTCTTTAGTAACTAACACAAAATGCAATAACCATCCACGCAACAATGAAAAGCAAGAAAGGACCTACAGCCTCTGTATGACAAAATTATCACATGGAACCTTTGAACAACAGAAGACCCTCTAAAAAGATCAATAGCTAAATTTACCAAGAAGTTTAAAGAATCGCAGGTGTTTACCTTGTCTCATCGTGCATCCTTTAGTGCTTGCATTTGAAAGCTCCCTGCCAATAATGGGTTCTAAAATAGCAAACAAAACCAACATTAGGCTTCCATTTGTTTTACATGTTGTTAGGTAATGAGTTGACAATAAGCTACAAAATTTGTGCCTTGAGGCCACCTTATAGAAAATAACGGATAATGTACACAAGGAATTCACAACTAAAGCAAAAATAACATCATTACCATATACTAATATGTGAAACTAGACAAAGGACATACAAATAGCATTAGACATGTACATACAATCGTCAGTAATCGAGATACTAACGTCTCCTTCAACCATATATTCACCACATGACAGGCTAGATAAGGACTTGAAATGTATATATATGGTTCTTAATTTGATGATATCAGCTAGCATCAACCATTGTGAGAGCTATCATGAGAATATCTTAATGCTTATGATTGGCATGTCGATAGACAAGTTATAAAACATCTACAAGTGTCATCTCCTAGATATACATATGTCATCCACCTTCCCTTTATGAAAAGGACTACATCTAAAGAACTACATGATTTTTAAGACAATTACGTTTCTATTGGTGCTTTTGTTTTCAAATGCAAGGACCAAAGCAATAGGGAACTTCGTTATCAATCTCTGTGGTTAAAATAAATGAATCATATAATTAAATAAGATTAAAAATATGTGCTCAAGCAAGGTAAGTATATTGAACTGATTTGGAAAACTATCTTGATCACAAGTAAGAAACAAGAAATCTTTTCTAATTATTAATATAGCCTGTCAATGTTGATCATTGATTTGCTTCTTGATCATTTGTATAACGTGCAGGTGAGAGTAGTTTTAGATGAGTCAGAGCATGGAATCAATGTAATTTCAATTTTAGATGTCATGGTGTCAAGGGATAAAAGGAAATTAACGAAGACCAAACATTGCAAATCATGTTTATAGTTTCGGTAGAAAATCATGAGGACCACACATTGCAAACCATATCCATGGTTTAGGGAGAAAATGACAACAAATGAGTCTGTGACACAAAAGTGGAAACACAACGCCCGTAATGCAAACATAATAGATAAGAAAAATCGAGCACATTATAAACCAAAAGATGAAAACAGAATGAAATTGAATTAGGGCATTTGGTTTCTTTTTTATTTATTTATTAATTTTAAGAAATATGGACTCTTTTACCGGAAGATTTATTGTTTTTGACAGAGTTACGCTTTTGGTCCTTGTAGTATATCAAAAGTTATGACCAACATTTCTATTCAATATTAATTATGAGTATAGTCCCTATAGTACTGAATTTTCTATAGTCATAGTCAATATCATTTACATAGATAACAAATATGTTAATCCAATTAACTCATTAGGTATTGTGGTTTTTCTACATCTATTTACTTTGTCCTTTTATATTACAAATAAAAAAACATATTGTATAATCTAATCTAATATCCTTTTTATACTGTATTGTTATTGTTATATATATATATATATATAGGGTTGGGTTTCGGTGAGAAGTTGATCTAACAGTGAGAAGTGGTTATCAACCGTTGGATTAGAAATGAACGCACATTAGGATGAGATGCACTGAGATAAGATGCACCAGATCAATTCCTTTCTAAGCCACAATTCATGGGAGGGCTTGAGATTAAAAGAAATCAACGGTTCAGATCCACTTCTCACGCTTCTCACCATTAAATCAACTTCTCACACGATCATTCGCCTATATATATATATATATATGGAGAGGTTCAAATGAAAATTGTTTAGTGTGTGAGAAATAGAGAAATGACCCTAGGCCTTCATCTGGTCAACATTTACGGCTTTGACCATGAAGCACTGGATAATTTCTTGCGTGGTTTATAGAATATAGAGGGGTACTTTCGTAAAATACGCATAACGAGTTCATATGTGAACCTATGTGATTCACATATGAACTACACATTCATATGTGAATCAGTTAATTAGTTCATAAGAGAATCAGTTAATTAGTTCATATGAGAATCAGTTAATTAGTTCAACTCATTCACATATGAACCTAGAGTTAATTAGTTCATATGTAAATTAGTTAATTAGTTCATATATGAATCACAAAGGTTCATATATGAATAAGTGAAAAGAGTTCATATGTGAATTACATTGGTTCACATATGAACATATAATTCATATGTGAATCATACAGGTTCATATATGAACTCGTCCCATGTATTTGAAAAAAAACTAATCTGTCCTTCTATTTTGGAAATAGCCATAACTTTTGACAGCTGCAAATTCTTGATCAGTTAAAGACACAATATTTGACCAGACAAATCTCATTTTGACCGTTTGAATGGCTAGGATAACTTTTCTATTCATCACATATTTAGCATTTCTCATTTGAACCTATGGATATATAGGCGAAGGACCGTGTGAGAAGTTGAGTTAATGGTGAGAAGCATGAGAACTGGATCTGAGTCGTTGATCTCTTTTAATCTCGAGTCCTCCCATGAATTGCAGCATAGAAGGGAATTGATCTTGTGCATCTCGGTGCATCTTATCTTGGTGTCTCATCCTCATGTGCATTCATTTCTCATCCAACAGTTTATAACCACTTCTCACCGATAACTCAACTTTTCACCGGAACCCAACCCTAGATATATATGTATATATATATATATATATATATATATATATCGGAGAATGTTATTTGAGAAGTGCTAAATATATGAGAAATAGAGAAGTAATCCTAGTCTTTCATTCGGTCAAGATCTGCTTTGACTGGTCAAATATTGTGTCTTTGTCTGGTCAACAATTACAGCTTTGACCGGTCAAAAGTTGGGGCTATTCCAAAAATAGAATGACAGTTTTGTAAATTTTTACAAATATACGAGACGAGTTCATATATGAACCTGTATGATTCACATATGAACTATATGTTCATATGTGAACCAGTGTAATTTACATATGAACTCTTTTAATTGATTCATATATGAACCTTTGTGATTCATATATGAATTAATTAACTGATTCACATATGAACTAATTAACTGTAGGTTCATATGTGAATCAGTTGAACTAATTAACAGATTCATATATGAATGTATAATTCATATATGAATCACAAAGGTTCATATATGAATCAGTTAAAAAAGTTCATATGTGAATTACATTGGTTCATATATGAACATATAATTCATATATGAACTCGTCCTGCGTATTTTACGAAACTACCCCTCTATGTTCTACAGATCACACAAGGATTTATTCGATACTTCACGATCGAAGCCGCAAATGTTGACCAGATAATGGGATAGGATCTTTTCTTTATTTCTCATTTTTTTAACATTTTCACATGAACCTAATCCTATATATATATATATATATATATATATATATATATATATATATATATATATATATATATATATATATATACACACGAAGAAGCATATGCAAGATCCTGTCTATTTAAAATTAGTTTGTAACTATTATAAAAACGTTTAACTCACATTTTTTTTATTTTAGTAATATAAGATAGAAACCAAATTTTGAATCATTAAAGTGATTTTATTAACCATTTAAAAAGTTGTTTGGAATCTTGTTTCTCCTTTTTTGAAAATTTGATAAAAATAAAGGTAAACATCAAAACATTTAATTAATTTTATGTTATTTTTAAAGTATCATTAAACCATCACATCTACTTCCATGTTCGGACGTTGATAATTTAACAAACATGTAAAAACATATATTTAAAAAATGTTCGAAAGTTGATGATTACTAGTTATATCTCAAACAATGACGTGGTTTTATATATATATATATATATATATATATATATATATATATATATATATATATATATATAATATAAAATATAAAAATATATTATAGAGTAAATTACGGATTTGGTTCGTAAAATATGTTAAAAACCAAAAAACTAATTAATTACTTGTATGCATGCATACCGTCCAGATGGAAGGCTACCAGGGTGTTCTTCGGTTTTTCGTTTTTTTAAGTTTTTCTCTGAACCTGTTTCCCCTGAACCTGACCCTATATTTTATATTCAACATATATATTTATATTTATAAATTATTTATATATTTATATTTATAAGTTATACTATATTTATTTTTTATAAAATTTATTTTGTATTTATATTTATATTTTAAGTATTTGAACTTTCCATGTATATTAATTTGATTTAGCATTTTGTATTTATAAATTATTTGTAAATTATATTTAAAAATTATACTCTATTTATCTTTTATAAAATTTATTATGTATTCATATTTATATTTTATGTATTTGAAACATACATACATACAAGAAAATCAATGTTTTGTTGGTTATGATGATTTCTAAAAACAAATTTAAAAATAGATAAATACTATAAACGAGAGATTATTTTAGCTAAAAACAAAAGGACTAATTAGCATAACTCAAAATGTTTAAAACCAAAAGGATTAATAAAAAGACTCTTGGGGGCGTTTGGTTCGCAAAATGTGATGGAATCTGGTGGAATTGGAATGTTGAATTCCTTTGACCATATTTCATTCCTTTGTTTGGTTCAAGTTTTTCAATGGATGAAATCTTTGAATTCCAATAAATTCCATAGATATAGGATTTGAACATTCCATCATAAAATCCAAAGATTTCAATGGAATGAAATCTCATATTTTGATAATTCCAAAGTTACCCTTTACCCTAAACTAAACCCTACTGATATTGATTATCAGTAGACACCAACTCTTTCTCTCTCTCTCTCTCCTCCCCCACTCTCTCTCCTCTCTCTCTCTCCTCCCGCTCTCTCTCTCTTTCTCTCCATCTCCCCTCTCTCTCTCTCCCCTCTCTTTCTCTCCCCTCTCTCTCCTCTCTCTCTCTCTCTCATCATTCGTGTGCTAAAATAATCAAAGCAATTTTAGTTAAAAAATAAACTATTTAATGACTATTTCATTAAAGTAATTTTTTTAAAAAAAAATTAAAATAATCAAAAAGGGTATTTTGGTCATTTACCAAAATTCCATTCCAATTCCGAAGCTACAATCTGTGAACCAAACAGAAAAATTCCAATTCATTTAACAGATTCCATTCCAATTCTGTCAACCAAACAGGTGGTCAAACCTGACAACATTCCATTCCAATTCCTTCAAAATCAAATTCCTTTGACAACATTCCATTTACCAAAACGCCCCCTTGATCTATCATAACTCAAAATGTTTAAAACCTTCGAAATTATTTTATAAATTATGTTATTATTAGTTAATCAACATAACTCAACAAAACCTATATTGATATTTTTCATTGTTCATCAAACTCATGTTAATTCATTACCTAACAAATATGACCCGTCCCATTTTCATTTTTCAAATTATAATTCTCCATTGTCCTATAGTTATTAATATCGTTATATTAATAAATATGTATTGATCGACGTACAAATATATATTTTTTAGTGAATTGAGTATGCTTTTTAGTCTTGATCCTTTATCTATAAATTTTTTCGGCAACAACTAATTTCAGTTATATCATAAAAGTAATTATAAAAACAATAAACTAAATGTAAAAGTCTTAAAAGACAAACTTACTCCATACAGTTAAACACCTATGTTTTTTATACAGCTCATCACTTGTAAAATGTAAAACAACTTAAAAATAAGATGTTCACCTAAATTTGAAATATTATTTTAAGAAACAATTTATGGTAACTTTTATTAACAAAATTGTAAACTTGTAGTTACAATTAAGTAAACATGGTATTTAATTTGATTCAAATACAAAACAATAACGTACAACTCTTTATAATTGTCTATGCAAATTAATTTCACTCAAGAAGAAAATGTTACTCATCTCAACTATCACCAATATATATTCGGTGATATCATATATTCAGGAGGAGTAAGGACATTGATTTCTGATTACATCTAATCATTACTCATTCTTAAAATGTTTTACTGCTTTCATGTCTTTTATTTTTCAATAAATTTTGTGAATAAGACTTTGTGCTTTGACGACTTTTTGACTAAATGTAGATTTTGAGGGGGAGCTTACATGATCATATTCAATATGACTTTCGAGTTGACTTCATGAGATTTAAGCTGAGCGTAAGGATCATTATAAACTTAATCTCATACATGTCTGAAAGAAGGACGATTTTCAGCTATGAAGTCATGTTTCTAAGTGTTAAAACCACTTCTCGATTCTCAAAATGATTTCATGAATTTAGAAGTGTAATTTTAAATGTTTTCATTTTACATGTGCTTTCATGATTAACTAATCATGTGTTTCCAAAGATAAATACTTGTGTATTATCTTTTCCATATACTTTCAAGTATTCACACACACCGGTTTAGTATTTTATTGTTTATGTTATCACCATGTCTCAAATTAACCAATTTTTTCGATGGTGATACACCCCATTTTGAACTTCATTGATATTTGAGCGCAATTTCATTTAAAACGTTTCTTTCAAGAATGTCTATAATTGTTCTTATAGACAATATCCAATTTTTCATTACCTAAACCTTGATTGATAAATCATTCATATTTGATCTTTTTATACAATGTCTGATTCTCAAACAAGTCTTTTGTATTCATTTCATTATTTCAATATACTTGTTTTTTGAGAAAATCGTTCATGATTAAAATGCTCAAATCTTCATGAATATCTTCATAAGCATACAAATATCTGACATGTATTTTATTTTGTGCTTTAACTGAAAAGTTAAACCAATTGAGCAACACCTTGCTTATAGGACTACATGGGTTTATTGTGTGAGGACTTAATTGAACTTATATGGATTCACGTTAACCAGTGTTTCCTACCCAAGAAGTTAAACTTGAGTGATCGAGAGGCGAGGAGTCAAAATATCTGAGTGTGGGTATGTGTGATGAGATAAAATGTAAAAAGAGTTTTGTTAGAAGTGAGCTCAATGTTAAAAAGAAAGAGGGTGAGAGATCAGAGTAAAAGAATATCAAACTCTGCACCAACTTTTTCAGAGTCGGGCAGCCACATTATCTGTTGTGTCACAATTCATCGTGAACTTCATTGAAAAAGGAAACTATCCCATGCCAACTCTTGCTTTAAAAACCCCACCAACTACTCGTCTTTTTCTTAAAAAGAAGATGTTTCAATTTTTCTGGGGATGCAACACATGCTATCTGGTCTTTATTTGGAAGATTTGGATATTGAAAAAAAAGGAAGTCTGCCCCACCTTCGCATTTCGATCATGCACAATTGAGTCTGTGTATTACTATTGTTTTCTCAATGGTTTACACACTTTGAGCCTATTAAAAGCAATCATCATGCTTAATTCTTTCATACACAAGCACGTATACATAGAAAATTTGTTTTTTTGTCGGAACATTCATAGTTTAACATTGTGTTATTCGATGATTGAATGGAAGACCTGGGGGAGTGAACATCAAAAAGCTCCTTTCCAATGTGTATTTGTTACACACAGTGGCTTTGTGCTACTGACAGACATTCTTAACTGATTCATTTGTTGATTCAGGTGTTACATTCTAATTTGTCTGAATTTGAAAAGATTTGGATGAATACTTTATGAAATAACGGATGTTCAGTGGCTCAGTGACGAAGATCAATGGTCAGAAAAGATTCTTGACATTTCTTGATAAAGTTTTGATGATTTATCTGCTCAACATCATCAAAAAGGGGGAGAAGTTAATTTCAAGAAATGTTTGTTGAAGAACAGTTTTGGAGTTGATCGAGAAACTGAAAGGAATTTAAGGGATAAATTGTTTCAAGAAAGATGATTTGGAAAAAGTTTGATGCAAAATTTTGTCAAAGAATGAAAGTTATGTGGAAGTTGTACAGAATTGAAAGAAAAGTTCAAAGAATTCAGAATGTTCGTTGAAAGTTACTGAAATTTTCTTTGAAGATGATTTGCTGAAGAAAAGAGAGCTAAATCTGAAGATAATTTCTTTCTAGAGTCTGAAAGAGGTTTCTACAACCTTTGAGGGATATTGTTAAAGATTTTTGAAGAACATACTCACAGACTTTGGGGAGATTACTGAAAGTTTGAAGACTGCTTAAACACAGAAAGGGAGATTGTATAATTTTTGTGATAAAGGGGAATTTGTGCTTCAATGCTTATTTTTCTGAATATGTTTCTAGTTGAAAGAACTTAACAAAGGAAGAGTTTGTTTTGCATATCTTTTTGAAGATGATCTAGAATCCAAAGGGGGATATTGTTAGTGCATAAATATGTTGGATACAAGATCATGGTGATTGAAGATGAAAGTCAAGTCAAAAGCTCAAGTCAACTCTCTTGCTAGAGTTAAAGTCTTTGTAATAAAGTCAAAGTCAAAGTATTAGTGTTATAAGTGTTTTAGCTTTGTAAGTGTTAGTATAAATAGCCTTTTGTTTGTAGACATATATGACCAAGAGAAGTCTAGAAGGTTATATGCGCATATCATTTTGTAGTGAGAGAAATATTGAGAAAGCTTCATATTGTAATTGAATTTGATAATCAATAGAAAATGTTTTATTAAAGTAAGTTTGTCATCTTGATTTGCACTGATTGTGGGACACACAGAATCAACCATGGGAAATTCAATGGAGCAAGAGAAGAAAGGTTCTTCTTATCCAAAGGAAGGAGATTTAAGCACTTATCTGAGAAGAGTATTTTAAGGGCAGAAGTCAAGAGTTGAAATATAAAAGAATACTGATCGATTGATCGCCGAAAGTGGAAGCAGAAGCTCAACACCTTAACCCTTTGCAAAGAAGTAGAAAATATGGGATGATGGTGAAGTTAAAACCCCATCTAAAACCCTCTCTATTTCAACTGAAACATCCAACGACAGGTCCAAGAATATCGACATCAACAAATAAACAACAACCCCCAACCATGATCAGTTCCAATTTCTGCTGTTAAGAGGTCATTACCCATTCAGTTCCAATACTCAATCTGAAGTTGTTGGTGAAAGCCAAATGGAACCCTCTATCGTAAGTGAAACTCAACCCTCTCAATCCCATATCTTGGATGTTGTATTTGAGGTAGTAGAAGAAATTCTTGAATTGCATTCACATGCACCAAGAAGAACCTTTGAAACACTACCACAAACCACCCTTATTTCCGTAACACCTCCCATAACCATTCCAATAACTACCCAAGACCTTAAACTAGCTATAACCACACCAACTTCTATTTTGGAAACCCTCTCTTATAATCCTAGAGATTGTTGCTGTTAGTACCCATCTTATGGAAATTTCCAGAATTGGATTCCATCAGGATGATCATTTAGAGAGAACAAAATATAGGTGATAACACCAATTTTTGGTGTTATTTTCATATCACTATTCAAGTAATTTTTCTTAGTTCCAAGTGAATAAAGTCGAACTTTTATGGTTTAAAGCAAGTATTTTAGGATTTATGTGATGGTATGAAAAAGCCAAGAATGTGTACGAGAAGTAAGGTTTTCCGAGCAAAAGTCGATCACGAAAGTTCTCAAGATTCAAGTGTGTAAAATGGCCATATGATCAAGTGGGTTAAATTTTAAAGAAAAATTAATTTTCCCCAAAACAGTGGCGGGGGAAACTTTGATGCTAGTTACTGAAACTGAAGCCACTCGACTAACTCACCTGAAAGCATAAATCAGGGATTGTTGCAAGTTAGTTGATTTAACTGCAACTAACTTCAAACTAGCTTGGAAGTGCTAGACGTTTTGAAGGTCTTTTTCACCCATGGTTTTGTAAATATCTCATTCTATCTCTGAGACGGTTGCAAGGGGACGACTTGGGGCGATTTTGGCAAGGGAAAAACACCTAATTGAAGAGAGGAAACGATTTGGGAAGCAATTTCTACTCCTATTTCTTTCTGATCTCCGTGGGTATCACACAATCAAGGGAGTTTACAGTCCTAGATTTTTTGAGAGAACTTTTCCTTAGAAATATGAATTATTCTATTGCTTTGTTTGTTAATACCCACAACATGAACTAATCTTTAGATGTTGGGGGTTGGTTTGACTTTGGTTTAAGCATATGAACATGTAACTTGTGATTTTTATCAGTGTTTCCTAGTTAATGAATCATATGATTTGGGTTTTAACGCTTTTGTGAGTCTGATCAACTTTCATCTGATTTGTTCGTTATATATTAAATTCGAAAGAATTAATTGTTAACTAGAACTAGAATTATATGCTTGAGGTGAGAAATTGGATAGAGATATACCAAGTAAGCCTTTGTACCATTATAATCTTGATGTTAATGTGTTTTGAGTTCATGTGTTGAGATCGAAAGATAAAACTTGTGTTTCCAAAATAAGATCCGTTGTCACTTGAGAAAGAACAACGGTGATTTTAGAGATAGGGTATTCATTAAAGGAAATTACTGTAATTATTTTGAGTAAAGTGTCATTAGTGAAAACCATAGGAATTCCAACCCTTACCTATTTTCTCCATAAATAGTTTCCTTAAGTTATTTATTGTTCCGTTCTTGATTTATTTGCTAGTAGTTAATTATTCTAGTTTCCAACAATTCACCTTTTGTATACTCCAGTTACTAATTATGATACTCAGTTCCTAGTTCCCTTAGTTCGATACGCGTACTTCCAAGTACATATTACTTGATTCGACTCATACACTTGTGGTTAGATTAGGGGGTGTAAACCCGCCTATCAAGTTTTTGGCACCGTTATCGGGGAACTAGTTTTGCACTGATAGCACTACCAGCTATAGGCATTATTACATTGGACATTTTTTTATTTTTCTGTTATTTTTACTGTTCTGTTAGTCCTAGATTACAATAGAATTCAATGTAGATTGATTGATAAGAGATGATTTGGGAGGGAAACATGTTTGTTTATTCACAAAATGGTTGTCTTGACAATATATATATATATATATATATATATATATATAGGGTCAGGTTCACGTGAGACCAAGCTGTTTCCGTGAGACCGCGTGAGACCAAACCTTAAAACATGAAACTTCACACCGAAACACTGTGAAGGTAAAAAACATTCGAACCTTCATAATGTAATCACACTATGAAGGTAAAAAAACCTAAACCAAGTTAAACAAAATCAAACCTTCACAGCTAAAAGACCGTGAAGGTATATCCGAACCTTCACAGTAAAGACGTTGTGAAGGTAAAAAGAAACGAACATTCACAGCGAAAAACACCGTGAACGTAACATTTACGGTGTTTTCCCTATGAAAAGTTCGATTTTTTTACATTCATAGTTTTTTGGTGTGAAGTTTCATACTTTAAAGTTTGGTCTCACCGGTCTCACGGAAACTGTTTGGTCTCACGCGAACTTAAGTATATATATATAGATTTAGTCCTTGTTCTTTAAGGGGGCATTTGGTTCGTAGAATCTGATGGAATCTGGTGGAATTGGAATGTTTGAATTCCTTTGACCAGATTCCATTCCATTGTTTGCTTCAAAGTTTTCGATGGAATGGAATCTTCCAATTCCATTAAATTCCATACGTAAAGGATTTTAACATTCCATCATCAAACCCAAGTATTTCAATGTAACGGAATTTGTTATTTTCATAATTCCAAAATTACCCCTTACCCCAAACTAAACCCTACTGATATTGATTATCAGCAGACATCAACTCTCTCTCTCCACTCTCTCCCTCCTCTCTCCCTTTCTCTCTCTATCTCACTCTCCTCTCCTCTCTCTCCTCTCTTTCTACTTTCTCTCTCTCTTCCTCTCTCTACTCTCTCCCTCTCTCTCCTCTCTCTCTCTCTCTCCTCTACCCCTCTCCCTCTCTCCTCTCTCCCTCTCTCTCCTCTCGTCTCTCTCTCCTCATTCTCTCCCTCTCTCCTCTCTCTCATCATCATTCGTGTGCTAAAATAATGAAAACAATTTTAGTTAAAAATTAAAGTATTTAATGACTATTTCATTAAAGTATTTTTTGTGGAAAAAAATTAAAAAAAACAAAAAGGGTATTTTGGTCATTTACCAAAGTTTCATTCCAATTCTAAAACTACAATCTGTGAACCAAACAGAAAAATTCCAATTCATTTAACAGATTTCATTCCAATTCTGTCAACCAAACAGGTGGTCAAACCTCACAACATTCCATTCCAATTCCTTCAAAGTCAAATTCCTTTGACATATTTCATTCCATCCAAAAACATTATGCGAACCAAACGCCCCCTAAGTGTGTAACTCATGTAACTCATTCATTCATGCTATTGTAAGCATTTGGCACAATCAATACATAGACGGGGAAATTGAATGAACCGCGTGCCAACTGAGAAAAGGAAAAAAAAAGTCAGAAGACGAATACTAATGGGTGACGAAAGAGCAAAAATGAGGAGATACCACCCCCGCCTTCGGGGAGAGTACCGTTGAGATCGTTTGCCAATCCGAATATGGAAACCATCAACAAAGACATTCAAGCCCATGCGGTAGGAGCAAATAACTTCGAGCTAAGGTATGGTACAATCCAGCTCTTACAGCAAAATCAGATTGGGGGAGCACCAACAGAGGATCCTCATGGAGATCTCTGGGCCTTTGAAAATACCTGAAACACTTTCAAGATCAATGGAGTGTCAAAATATGCAATCAAGCTATGACTGTTCAACTTCTTACTTAAAGTAAAGGCACAAATATGGGAGGAGAGCCTACATATCGGTCAGATTACCACTTGGGCAGATATGGTTGCATCTTTTCTTCAAAAATTCTTCCCACCGGGTAGGATAACTAAACTAATGGCTGAAATTACACATTTTTCTCAGTGGGATCAAGAGACACTATACAAGGGATCAGAAAGGTACAATGACATGTTGAAAAAGTGCCCACATCATGGGTTACATGGTTGGGTGATCATCCATACTTTCTTTGCTGGGCTTCACCTGCAGTACAAAAATGATATCACGGCTGCAATGGGTGGTGCCTTAATAAACAAGACTATGACGAGGCAGTTGAGTTGATCGAGAATCTTCTATCAGACCACGGTCTTTTATCAGACCATGGCCTTATCGAACATAGTTATGCCACACCACGGTCTTCTATCAGACACGTAGCCAATGTTTAGGAATCTGAAGAGCTAAAGGAAATGAAAGCTTAGCTAGCCACCGTCACTAATTAGCTGAAAAGACCTTCCATCCAACCTCCACATATTATTGATGGAGACATTCCTGATTTGTTCCCAGATTTTCACGAACATGAACAGGTTCAGTTCTTACAAAAACAAAACAATCGCCCTCGGAATGATTCATTTTCAAATACTTACAACGAGGGATGGAAGAGACATCCCAACTACTCATGGAACCAGCCGCAAAATCATCCAAAGGAAACCATGGGACAACAGCAGCAACAATATGGTAACAATTCTAATTTTTCATCTTCTTCTCAATCTAATAATATTTATCATCCCTCAGGTTAGCATCAAAAAAAATTTGAATAAGGACAATCTTGAGAGAAGAAGTCGGGATTAGAATATGTTTTGATGAAGTTCATGTCAAAGATGGATAAATTTGTTGAGGGGATCACATCATCTGTAATGACCTTGACACCTATTGTGAGCACTGTAAAAGCAGCAACTGATCAGACTACCGCCTCCATCCAAATCTTGGAAAGACAAGTGGGACAAATAGTTGAAGCCTTACAATCCAGGACTCAGTATCAATTTCCTAGTCAGGTTGAAAGAAAACCAAGAGAAGATTGTAAGGCCATCCACCTGAGGAGCGGAAAAGAGTCGACCAGAGATCCTTCCCGAGAGCCATTGACTGATGAGGCTAAAGCTAAGGTGTCTAAAGCTGATCCCATTGAAATGGAAGAGATTGAAGTGGATGAGGAAATAGAGATGGAAAGGCCAAAGAATAATAAGAAGGAGATAGAGCAAGAGAGCACGCTAGTGAAGCCAACAATCAAGCCTACTGTACCGAGAGTACCATATCCTAACAGGCTTAAAGCATATAAGGATGATGTTAATTTTTCTAAGTTTCTTGAAGTTTTTAGAAAATTGCATATATATACCTTTTGCAGATGCTTTGGCATAAATGCCCTAAGACGTAAAATTCTTGAAATATATCCTTTCTAATAAGTGGAAGATTGAGAAGCATGCAACTGTTACACTTAAGGAGGAGTGCAGTGCTATAATATAGCACAAGCTTCCCCCGAAACTCAAGGATCCAGGGAGTTTTACTATCCCTGTTCATATTGGAAAGTCTGATTAGTAAGGCATTGTGTGATCTTGGTGCGAGTATTAATTTAATGCCTTTGTCTATTTTCAGGAAGCTTAGACTTGGAGAAGTGCAACCCACTAATGTGACCTTGCAGCTTGCTGACAGATCGATCAAGTACCCATATGGGGTGATTGAAGATGTATTGATCAAGGTAGATAAGTTCTACTTTACGGTAGACTTCGTGGTCCTAGACATGGAAGAAGATAAAGAGATACCGTTAATTCGTGGCCGACCTTTCCTAGCTACAGGAGGAGCACTCATAGATGTGAAGGGAATTAAACTAACACTTAGAGCTGGAGATGAGGAGGCAGTCTTTAATGTCTTTCGGGCAGCTAAACACATACTGGAATAAGATGAGTGTTACCGAGTAGATGTGATGGATTCCTTGATGAGAGAGACTTGTAACCTACAAGTCTTCAATGACCAACTAAGGAATGCATTTAATGGTACCGATACTGATCTAGAGAGCGAAAGTGTGATGCAATTAAATGCATTAAAAAATTACAAAGGGTATCAAAGGCTAGTGGTTGAGGATTTGGGGACACCTATTCCAAAGTCTCAACCATCATCAAAGACACCACCACAACTTGAGCTAAAACCATTGACATCACATCTTGAGTACGCGTACTTGAGTTCTGAGAAGAAAGAGAAATTCCTTAGTGATGAACCAAGATCTCAAGATCGTAGAGAGAGAATCTAGAGAGAGAAAGTATACTTCAATGCAACAGTGAATTATATTCAAATAGTGTATCGTTTCTTACCAAAACAAACAAGCCAAGGGGACTTAAATACCCCAAGGCACAAACAAAACAGATAACACTACTGAAAGCAGTAAAATAAATACAATGATTACTATAAAATCAGATCTAACAATCTCCCCCTTAGTAATCATTGGTGCCGAGGTCTTCAAAAACAATCTTCAAAAACAACATTGACCTTCTAGACGACTTTGAAGGATCATTGACGTTCTTCTCGTTGACGTAGTCTGTTCAGTCCAACTAACACTTCCAATCGTCGCAGAGTTGAACAGAGATTCAATCTGTCTTGAATAGTGTCCAAAGATCTACGGATCAGACGAATTTCATTGTTTTCAAACAGATATGACTCTCTTCTTGTTTCCAAAAACTTTCTTCTAGCCTCTTGCAAACGATGCTCCAACTGAAGTTTGATCACCTTTAGAGTTCCATCAGAGTAATATCCAACTTCATCAAATCGTAGAAAGCATTTTTCACTTGAGTTGTTCTTGTATACTACTCCATATGGATCTTCGATAATGGTGAATAACGAATAAGATTCTAGATTCTGCAAACTCCGGTTGGGTCTTTCCAGATTAACCACAGGCTGAAAACTTTCGACGACCATCTGAAAATCAAAAACACGATAAAATCGGATTTGTCGTCGAATGAATCGTTTAAGAACATAAAGAGTTTTAGAAACATCCTGAGTTCGGTGATAAAGATTCCTGAAGTGATAATATAGGAATTCAACATCATCTATTGAAAGATCAACGAAATCTGCCTCTGAAAAGATGTACCGCTTGCAGTCTCTTCTTTCCACTTTAAGATTTGGATACCAAATATTCATAAACTTACAAATAGTGACACTGAGAACTCGAACTATTAGATGAGGAGAAGTAACAGTGTTATTCCTTCTGCGCTGGCATTTGATAAAAGTTAAGTATTCATGCTGATAATCTTCTGATTCTTTCTCTACTCCAAGAATGGCATATAAATTGAGTGTCCTTCTTCTAGAAACAAAGATGTTGCTTTGGATATCTTGCAAAAAAGCAGTTCTGAGTCTAGAAGCCATATATCTTTGCTGTAGATTTCGCTGCCTTTGCTGTCTAGTTAAAGCTTCTTTTTCTTCTAGAAGAGATGGAGGAATTACTGGTTCAGAAGAAGGAATAACTACTTGAGTTCTAGATGACTCACCAACTTCAAATGCACTTTATGGAATATTGGTTGTCGGAGCAGAACTAGTTACTGCAGTAGACGAAGGTTGATCAACTTCTGGAATCTCACCTTGACTCAGAAGATCAACATATAATAATTCAACCTCTTTTGTATCTGTTGCATCCATGAAAACAGAATCATCCTCTGTATCAGATAAGATGATGATATTGTTTCAATCTTCTTCTTTAACATGAGCAACTTTCTCAAATCTAACTTCTTCATCATCATCTGAATTTATCTCAATAAAGTTTGCGAAGAAAGATCTCATGTCATTTGCTGCTTCTGATTCTTCAACTTCATTAGCTCTACCTGAGACATCTGGATCCACATAAACTACAATTTGCATATTATTAAAATTTGCTTCAGACAAATTAAATTCATTATGCAAAGCAGTTACATCAGCATTGTCAATCATGACATCCATTAAGTCTTGGATACTGCAATCTTGAACTGTATCAGCAGTCTTTTCTCTATCTCCAGCCACTTCTTCTTGAACAACTTCTCGAGCTTCAGAAGACCCTTCTGTTCTTTGTCTCTTTGCCATCTCCCCCTCATGGCCTTGATGATCGGGATCATCTTGGTCATGTCTTCGTTTAAGAGAAGGACCGACCTCATTTCTGCAGCTTTGTTCATGAATATCAAGTGTGGAAGATAAATCAGAGAAAGTTTGAGATATAAACAATTTGAGATCAGGAAAACTTGATTGAACTTCCGATCTGAATGCTTGAAACTCAGTAGATGAAACATAGATCCTGTCAGATTCAGATGAAGAAACTGGAGGCGGCGTAGGTTGGAAGTTCCGAAGCAGAGAAATAAGATCTTGATCCTGATGTTCTGGTGGCGACATAGAAAGAAGTCGAGCATAGAGCAAATTTGTCAACTCTGAAATAGGAAGATCTGATACTGGAGTGCTAGAAGAGGATACAGGTATATGAGTAGATGAAGAAATTCCAGCTGACTGTGTAAACAACGGAGGTAAAGGAATGGACATGATCGCTGGAGCAGAAGATTGAACAGCAGAAGACGACTCTCTTAGAACAACCCCAGATGAGCGTCTGAACGGAATCTCTGTAGGAATCACTGAAGTATCAATCTCAAGCATCTTCCCTTTGAATAAAGCTTTTAACTTCAGAATCTGTGCTTCCTTTTCAGCATCCATTCTCTCCGATAATTTCCGAATTAAATTATTCAAAGTAGAGAATTTGTCAGTGGAAACCCGAGCTTGATCAGAGGTAAGCTCTACAGCTGATGAAGTAGACTGAGTAACTGCAAGTGTAGTTGCTGGAGCTTGACTTTGAACCGAAGCTGTGGCTTGATCAAAAGTTGTATCCAATTCATCTACTTGAAGATGTGCAACTGAAGGATTAACTGGAACTGAATCATCATCAGAGATAACTTTTGTTGAAATAACCACTTCCGGAGTTCTTATTTTCCGTTCATACACTTTCATGTTCGATTGAGCAGCATCATCATCACCATCATCTGAATCACTTGTCGTATTTTCACCATCATCAGAAAACTCAGCATTTGTCTCATCATCATCAACAACTCCAGTTTCATCAGGATTAGCATCTTTTCTAACATCAGTAGTTGCTTCAGCTTGAATATCAGCAATGACAGATTCAACGCGATGAGTAGCAACATCTTGTGGTGTTGCAGAAAAATCAACATCTGTCTCTATTACCTGAGTATTTGCTTCAACTTGCTCTTCATGAGTAGTACCAGCTGGAGTGCCATGAGAAGGTTCTTCCTGTCCAGCCTCTTCAAAATCATTTTCTAAACAATAATCAATGACACTGGGATCGGTCATGTCAGCATAATTGGCAATAAGACCATAAGGAATGGTCATAGAAAAAGTAAAGGACTTCTTCTGTTTCTGGAGAAAAAGCATCTTAGTATCCTGAACTTGCGGCCAAGATAATCTTCGTGGAATTGCCGGATTGCTTCGAAACATGCTTCTAACAATCAGTTTGAGAAACCTGATAAAAGGAATGAACTTTCGTCGCTTGTTGGTTAACTTGTCTTGCACTATTTCAGATAGCTCGGTCCAGAAAATAATCGTGTAGTCGACATGCAGGTCATAGACTACTGCATGGAATAGTCGAAGATAGTGAAGACTAGAACTATCCGTGCCGGTATGTTTAGACGTTAAGCACCTGTTGATGACATAAAATAAAGAATACCAGACAGGAGGAAGATTAGATTTCTCAAAGTCTACAACCCTGTTCAGTGGACCAACATAGCCTAGTTGTTTGATGCCTTCAAACACTTCTTCTTCAAATGGAAACTGATCATATGTTGTCCGTCCATGTCTAGAATTAGGCTCAGAAAGCTCAAGAATCAACCTTAACCGCTTGTAAGACAGATATGAATCAAATTGATCAATTTGAAGATCAAATCGATGAGGACGTGCCAGTTCGTTCTTTGTGATGGTGTGCCAGACTTGCTGAACGTAGACTTCCGGAACATCGGCAACTGAACATAGAGCTTGAGAGAGCGGATGTCCACGAAGAATAGTGCGTATAACAGGATGAATCTTGATGCGATCAAAGTCAACAAAGTAGTTGTTATGCTTATAAGGCATGTACATGACGTTTGGGAACATATCATTTGGATTTCGCCTTGATATAGAAAGATCAGCCCCGACAGATGGAACATACCGCATAGGTGTATCATGAGATGCCTGATCAGCCGGATCCTGAAGAATGACATTCTCATCTTGAATCATTGGATCAGTATTTGTTTGAGAAGTCATGATAACCTGAAACAAAACACAGATAAACATTTAATAGGAAACACGAAAAATATTCCAAGTATGAAATGCGAGTCCTGAAAGAAACGCATATGAGGGAATGCGTGTCATGAAGGAAACGCATATGAGGGAATGCGTGTCATGAAGGAAACGCATATCATAATGAAACAACGAAAAACACAACTATGCGTGTCACTAAGGATACGCACAATAGACTGTGCGTGTTCTTAGTGATACGTAAACTACACAGTAAAACAAAACAAACTAGAAGAATGCGGGTCTCGGGTGAAACGCATAGTGCATTATGCGGATCACAAGTGAAACGCATACTAGACTATGCGGGTCACAAGTGAAACGCATACTTGACTATGCGGGTCACAAGTGAAACGCATACTTGACTATGCGGGTCACAAGTGAAATGCATAGTTCACTTATGCGTGTCACAAGTGAAACGCATAGTTCACTTATTTTTAACCAAAACCCTAGAATACGGCTGTTCGAACCTGAAATCCACAAAAACTAAAATTAAAAGCACAAAACACGAAATTAAAGTAAAAGAAAACATACCTGATAGTCGATTATAAGGTCTAAACACAACCCAATACGCAAATCAATCTAAATCAACTTGAATCTGATCTTTCCAAAATCACAATCTGAAATGAACAGTAAAGATCGCAGGAAGAACAATACTCAAAGATAATGGAGGGAAGAAGAATAGTCAAAACAAGTTCAAATGGAATAAAGAAAAGAAAAGACACTATTACTTCTATATATATTCTAAAAGCAAAATACTTAAAAAAAATAACTACTAAAAAAAAATACCTGATAAGCCCCCATTACTCCCCCTACACAAATGCACAAAATTTAACAAATTAGTTTAGCATTTGCATAGTAATTTCAGAAAAACTTACCTTATGAATTTCTGATCAGCACAGGAAGAATTAATCAGTAATATTCACTCCCCCTCAAAAACAGAATATTCTCAGAAATAGAAACCAGATATACACTCCCCCTTGAAAAATGCACAGACCATATGACAAAAACACAGACAACAAACATAAAGACATCAATATTAAAGATGATCATATTGAATATAAATTTTGTAACAACTGAATATATAAACTTTTAAACACTAAACAAATTAAAGTCTACTCAGTAGAATATCCCAGATTTATCAATCAGTTGAAATCAAACGGGAGTTGTTGGATACAGAAACATGTTTCATTGTATATCAAGTTAAGACATGTTCAGATTCAAACACTTACAGGTATCTATTCAGTGTGCTTGCATGCGATCTCTGATTAGCTTCAAGAAAAATGTAATTCTAAACATAAAATGAAGAACTTTGCATGTACAGACATTAAGTCATCAAGAATTAAGATTTTCACAAATTACAGGTTTATCGCAGCTCAAAATATATCACCAAGTATCAAGAGATGTGTGCTCATTGGCATCTTTTAGCTGTGTGCACATTGGCATCTAACATGAGTGTGCTCTTTGGCATATTTTAAGCTTTGTGCACTTTGGCATCTTTTAATCAAGGAGTTCATTAAGTAAAGAACATGCCGTAAACGTAACTTTCTATCTGACCCTATTGCAGAATTTGGGTCAGCCGCTCCCAGACCAGTTGGCCTTAGGGGACTAGGTGTCAAGAACCCCTTGGAACTTACTTTCCCGGATCAGAAAGGCTACATCAACATGTCCTAAACCCATTCATACCAGTAGAACATGACTGTCGATCTGATTCTATTGCAGGATTTCTGTTCGATCACTCCCAGATCAATTGACCTTAGGGGACCAGATGTCAAGCATCCCTCGGAACTTACTTTCCCAAACCAGAAAGGTCACAGGTACAAACTTTTAAACTCAAGGATTTCTGTATTTTAAATGATTAAAAATAAAATCATCTCAATAACTCAGATCTATATCGAATAGCTTAGCCCATATTTTCATTACGATCTACAATTTTGATCACTTAGGTTGTTCAAGCAAAGTAAACCATAAATATGCCGACTCACATATCTTTAAAGCAGTATCTAAAGCGTCAAACATGTTGCTGACTTTTCGATGTTTGAAAGATTTGAACGTTGAACATATAAAACTTAAAATATTAACAAGGCAACTTGTAAAAGATCCTAGACACACATTTTATTCAACTGAAAGAAAATCTGAAATATTAAACTTTATAGAATAAGATTTGTAAAGATTTAAACTTTTAAATTCAACATGCCTAGTTTTGAAAGCAAAAAGTTAAAGCGTTTTTCATCTAAAGCTTTTGTAAATATATCAGCAAGTTGATATTCAGTTGGTACAAAATATAATTCAATAGTACCTTCTTCTACGTGATGCTTTATAAAATGATATCTCATGTCTATGTGCTTGGTCTTGGTGTGCTGGACAGGATTGACTGATATCGCAATCGCGGACTTGCTTTCACAATATATTGGCACAGTCTTGTATAGCATCCCGTAATCGTGAAGTTGCGTTTTCATCCAAAGCACTTGAGCACAACAACTAGCTGCAGCGACGTATTCAGCTTCGGCTGTTGATATTGAAACGCAATTTCGCTTTTTCGACGCCCAGCTGATCAGTCTGTCACCCAAAAACTGGAGATGACCAGAAGTGCTTTTCCTGTCCAATTGATTACCACCATAATCTGCATCAGAATAAGCAATTAAACTATAGTCAGAACTTTTAGGATACCATAATCCTAAATAAGGAGTTCCTTTAATATATCTAAAAATGCGTTTGACTGCTAAAAGATGAGATTCTTTTGGTTTTGCTTGAAAATGAGCACACAGGCACGTTGAAAACATTATGTCTGGGCGACTGGCAGTAAGATACATCAGTGATCCGATCATCCCTCTGTATGTCTTTTGATCCACAGCTTTTCCATCTGAATCCAGTCCGAGTTTGGCACCATGAGCCATAGGCGTACCGATTGAGGTAGACTTGTCCATTTTAAATTTCTTCAAAATGTCAAAGACGTACTTTGACTGATTGATGAATATTCCATCTGTAAGCCGCTTCACTTGTAGGCCGAGAAAGAAATTGATTTCTCCCATCATGCTCATCTGAAATCTAGAGGTCATTAAATCAGAAAACCAATTACACAGAGATTTGTTAGTTGCACCGAAAATAATATCATCTACGTATATTTGTACTAAGCATATATCAAGATTAGTTCTATAAATGAAAAGAGTAGTATCGATCGAGCCTTTGGTGAAGCCGGATTTGACCAAGAAAGCTGACAACTCGTCATACCATGCCCGAGGAGCTTGTTTCAGACCATACAAAGCTTTATCAAGAAAATAAACATAATCAGGATGATCTTTGTCAACAAATCCCTCTGGATGAGATACATATACTTCTTCTTTCAATTTGCCATTGAGAAATGATGTCTTGACATCCATTTGATATACAATGAAGTTGCGATAAGCAGCGAAGGCCAGAAACATCCGAATAGCTTCCAATCTGGCGACAGGAGCAAATGTTTCGTCATAGTCAATACCTTCTTCTTGTCGATATCCTTTGGCTACTAACCTTGCTTTGTTCCGAACAACGATACCATCTTTGTCCTTTTTATTCTTGAATATCCACTTTGTACCAATGATGCTTTTACCCTTTGGTCGTGGTACAAGTTTCCATACTTTGAGTGCGTCAAACTGATTGAGCTCCTCTTGCATTGCTAAAATCCAGTCTGGATCTTCCAACGCTGGAAGAAGCTGTTCTGGAAGAAGCTGTTCTGGAGCGAGTAGAAACACTTGCTTGAGGATCCCCAATAATTTGATGGATTGGATGAGATCTTGTCCATTTTGTTGTATGAGGGAGAGGATCAATAACTTCTTGAACCACTTCTATTTGTTGAGGAGGATCTTCAGAAGAAATAATGTCAGAAGATGATACAGATATGATTTCAACTGGAGGAGGAGGTATTTCCATGACATCAGATTCAAGCTCTTGTTGACCAAACGTAGCTTGTACTTCTTGTTGAACATTTTCTTCTGGAAAAGCTTCATCTTCTACAGATTCCTCATGGACAGTTTCAGCAATTTGTGGTTCAGAGATGACTTGATCAAGATGATGTTCAGAAGGTATGGCTTGAATTTCAGGAGATACTGAAGCAACATCAGGTTCAGAGGTTGATGCAGCGGAATTAGGATTAGATGCACTTACATATTCCTGATTCAAGACATTTGACACATTGTCAGTGTTTGGTTTAGGAACATCATCATAAAAATTTTCAAACAAAAAATCAAGATCAGAAAGATTAGACAGAGAAGTAGAAGGATCCTGATTTGTCGACTGAAGTGCAGGTTCTGAACTAATTTGTTCAGAAGCTGAGTTTCTAATAATAGCGGGTTCTGAACTGTGTTGTCCAGAAGCCAAATCTGCAGCTTCATCAAATTTGACATTCACAGACTCTATCACTTTTCTTTCAGAGATGAGAAAGACTCTGTAAGCAGCAGAGTTACAAGAATAACCCAGAAATATGCCTTCATCTGCCTTTGGACTAAATTTATTCAGATTATCTCTGTCATTCAAAACATAGCATTTACACCCGAAAGACTTGAAATATTTGATGTTGGGTTTGATACCGTTCATCAATTCATATGGAGTCTTGTTGAACCGGCGATGTATAATTGATCTGTTTTGAGTATGACATGCAGTTGATATGGCTTCAGCCCAGTGAGACAAAGGAAGACCTGAATAAGCAAGCATAGATCTAGCAGCTTCCACAAGCGTTCTGTTTCTTCTTTCAACAACTCCATTCTGTTGCGGTGTTCTTGCAGCAGAAAACTGCTGTTGTATTCCTTGATCATCATAGAATGCTTGAAGAGTTGAATTCTTGAATTCTATGCCATTATCTGATCTTACAACTTTGACGTGCTTTTGCTTATTTGTCTGAATAGTTTTGATGAGGTTGATGAGAATTTCGGGTGTCTCGTCTTTAGATTTGAGAAATTTCACCCATGTATATCTGGAGTAATCATCAACAACAACCAAAACATACTTCTTCTTCCCTATACTCTTTGTCTTCATTGGTCCGCACAAATCAACATGAATTAGATCTAGAATGTCCGCAGTGCAATGTTCAGGCTTTGGCTTATGAGAAGCTTTCTTCATCTTTCATTTCTCGCAGTCCTGACAGAGATGGTCTTTCTGGAAACGGAGGATTGGAACACCTCTCACGGAATCATTCTTGACCAAGCGATCCATATATTTGAAATTGAGATGAGCTAGTCGACGGTGCCACACCCAGCTTTCATGAATAGAGGCTTTTGATAGAAGACAAATATCTTATGGAACCTTTACTTCGGAAAGATTAATGGTATAAAGATTTGATCTTCTCTTTCCAACAACTAAGTCCATGCCACTATTATTCTTTACAGCAACTCTTTTAGACTTGAAACTGACTTCAAGATCTTTATCACAGAACTTTCCGATGCTGAATAGATTGTGACTTAATCCTTCGACATAACTTACTCTTTTGACAGTTATGTTACCTTGAATAAGATCTCCATAACCAAGAATGGGAGCTGTCTCGCAGTTTCCAAATTTGACACGACCACAACATTTTTCTTTAAAATTTGAAAGTATAGATTTGTTGCCAGTCATGTGTTTGGAACACCCCGAATCCAGATACCATAATTGATTTAGCTGCACAATCAACAATTACTGAGATTTAGGTACCCATATAAATATGGGTCCCTTCTTGTTAGTCCTTTCCTTTTTCTTTTTCAAAAATTTATTTTTCCAAAACATATGAGATTGATCAAATAAAGCATGAACATCATCACATATTATAGAAGAAACACAATCATCAGAATCAGAATCAGAACTAGAGAGACAATATGAGATATTCTTTGAAATTTGAAACATTTGCTCAACAGAATATTTTGTAGATTTATTACAAAAGGCAAATGAGTCTTGTTTACAAAGAAAATCTACACATTTATTCTCTACAGAAACAATTTCTTCAGATCTCTGTTTCTTTTGCCAAACAGACTTCAAAGGCCTATCTGAAATAGATGAATCAGAAAAATTAGAATTTTCAGAAATATCAAACTCTTTCTTCTTTTTCTTCTTTGACCTTCTTTTTTTACGCTTTGTTTTATAAAAATGATCATTTAGCGTAAAAGTGTCATCAACAATTTTAGATAAAATATTTGATTTAGAAGAGGAAGTTTTATCAAAAAAATCAAACTGATCAGTTAGATTATTTGGATAAACCTCAGAGCAAGAAACATTAGATGAACATAAGTTGATGGAAGATTTGATAATACCAGAACTATTTTCTTTAAAATTCGATGTCATAAAAGAAAAAATGACATCGTTTTCAATTTTTCTCAAAATCTCTTGTTCTTCCAATTGTTCTTCTAGATCAAAGATTTGACATTCTAAGACTAAAGGAGGTATATATCTCTTAGTATCATAAGAAACTGGAGATATTTTGTCCTTATTAGGATTAGCTTCATTTAAATCAAAGAAGTCATTCGATCTAGAAGATTTAGTAGAAGAAACAATGTTTAACTTTTGTCTTTTCTTCTTTATTTTTTCAGGAAAATATTTTGCATTTTCTTGAGTGTAACCGAAAGGAACTTCCATTCTCTTGTTGTTTATCTGTTTCTTATATTCCTCAATAGTAGTCTCTTTAGCACTTGTCCAAAAAGGTTTGTATTGAGAACCATATTTTGAAAGACCAAGACAGTCGTAATCATAAAAATTGGGAATCTCAATATTAGCTTTCTTTAAAAACTGAGGATTTTTAAATCCAAGACCCCAATTTTCTTTTAACGACTCATAGCTCCTTGGTTTATGCATATGAATTGTTTGTTCAGTTTGATTTTGTTTATATAACTTTTCTTCTAATTCAAATATTTTATCCGAAAACTCTTGATTTAAAATTGACAAAACAGACAAAGAATCATGAGAAGTCTGTTTTTCAATTTCTAACTCTTATATTCTTTCTTGAAATTTCTCTTTTGTAAATTTTAAAATAGCTTTTTCATCTCTCAGAGAAATCTTCAACTTTTCAATTTGAACAGACTTTTCTTGATTTTCACGTTTTTCGGATATAAGCTTTGAACGAAAGTCATGTAAAGCATTTGTGATGACATTCATTTGCGAAGAAATAAAATTAAAATCAAACTTAGATGGTACCTCAGATTCATCGGTTGAAGTCTCCTCATCCTCATCATCACTGTTGTCGTCTCCAATAAAACACATAGCAGCAGTCTCAACATTGTCAGCTTCGTTATCTGAGTGATCCAACCAATATTCCTCTTCAGCCAACAAAATTGTTCCACTTGCTTTCTTCTCAGCCAAAGATAATTTCTTCTTATAAAAATCCACATCTTTCACAATCTTCGTTCTGCATTCCTTTGAAATATGCCCGGGTTTGCCACAGTTGTAGCAAGTCACAGCCTTTTTCTCTTCTTTCTTTGGTTCAGCTGCTGTACCAGGCTCATATTTGGGAAAGAAAGGCTTTGATGTAGAACCGGGTTCTACCTTCTTTGAACCAGAAGAGAAACGAAGATTGTTTGAGCCTGACCGTTTCTGATATTTCTTTTGATAGTGCTGACTTAGAAGAATCATGGCTTTTTCCAATGCTTCGCCATCGTCATTTGTTGACCCATCATAAGCAGACTCAGTCAAGGCTTGCTCAGCCATTTGGCTAGCTAAAAGAGCGATTGGATCCACAGTGTTTGGCTTCTGCTTATCCAGCTTAGCTTTCTTCTTCATTACCATGGCTTCATCAGACATCAGAATTTCAAACATTTCCTGAATGGGCATTTTGGAAATTCTGGGATCATTCCTCATTCGATGACAGGATTTTTCCCATTCAGGTTTGAGTGCATTAAGAAACTTCAGGTTTGTCTCCAGCTCATTCTTTATTACCTTGATCTTATACAGATCATTAATAACAGTCTAGAACCTGTCAAAGACACTTTTCAGACTTTCCCCATCCTTTGCTTTGAACTCTTCAAAATTGTTCATGTACCTTGTCTGACGAAGCTGGGTAGACATAGCAGTACCAAGCATGATTTTCTCCAGTTGTGTCCACATCAGCATAGGATTGTGTTTGAAACAATCGATTCTGTTATAGATGGAATTTGGTAGAGCAAGAATCAAATTCGACTTGGCCTGATTGTCAGCTTGGTATCTTAGAAGTTCATCAACCTCATATTCTATCAGTGCTTTTTCTACATTAGTAGCTGGAGTGTTTCCAACAGCTGGTATCACTTTCCTTGGTTTGACCATGGGACCTTCAGTCAAAGCTTTCATCATATTTTCCCCATTAGATTGCCTTTCGATGAAATTAATAAACCGGTCCTGCCATTGTTCAAATTCGTTCTCATTTATCAGCACAGTTGGGGAGTATCAGACCCTAATGACATCATGAGGTCGTTCTTGTACAGTTGAGCTTGAAGAGACATTTTGAAGAAATCTGGAATTCAGAAAAATGACTAAGTCTTGAAGACCCGCACAACTAAGAAATGCGTGTTTAGAGACAAAAACTGTTCGGGTCTTTGATGATACGCACACCCAAGGAATGCGTGTTGAGAGAAATGTGTGTTTAGAAAGTCACTCGATGCTTTCCTTAGAGATGTGTGTCCAAGAGAAATGCGCGTCCAAGAGAAATGCGTATCCTGAGGGGCACGCACTTGAAGTTGTGCGTGTTCAGAGTAACCCGCACTTTGAAGAAATGCGTATTAAGGCAGACACGCACTTGAAGAAATGCGTGTTAAGGCAGACACGCACTTGAAGAAATGCCTGTGAAGACCACTTGAAGAAATGCGTTTCCAAAAGAGAATAACCTGAGAAAAACACTAACACTCAAAAGTTAGTTACACACGATTTTATGAACAACATGCATACTAATAAGATGAATAACCCGCATAAATCTTGAATAGCCCGCATACTTCAAAAACTTATAATATGCAAACTAGTATGAATGACACGCACAACATATATGAATGACACGCATATCAGGATGAATGACACGCATTCTAACATGAATGACACGCATTTTAACACTCGACTATAAATCTGCTAATTCGATCATAACAATGAAATTAAACCCAAACAACTTGCACAAAATTGATCGAAAACATATTTTTAATACATTTCAATTGATAATTTCGATCAAAACACTCTGAAACTCAAAATTCAAAACGAACAGAACAACATACTCGTCTTTTTCAGAATGTATTCAAACTCAAAATTGAAACACCAAATCACGTTTTTATGCAAATCAACAAGAAACAGAATAGATCGACTAACTAAAACGCATCTAAAACCATCAAAATCAATGAAATTCGATCACAAAACAGACTGAAATTGGTGAAAATCCAGAAAATGAGATTTTTCTTGAAAAAACAACAAAAATCAATCAAATTTTCGAATTAACCAACCAAATCAGAAACAATTATACACTAATCTCAATCCTCTCAAGATCTTGGAGGCTCTGATACCAATTGATGAACCAAGATCTCAAGATCGTAGAGAGAGAATCTAGAGAGAGAAAGTATGCTTCAATGCAACAGTGAATTATATTCAAACAGTGTATCGTTTCTTACCAAAACAAACAAGCCAAGGGGACTTAAATACCCCAAGGCACAAACAAAATAGATAACACTACTGAAAGCAGTAAAATAAATACAATGATTACTATAAAATCAGATCTAACACTTAGAGTTCTCAGAGAGCATCAAACTGCAATTGGATGGACAATAGTTGATCTAAAAGGTTTGAGTCTAACCTTTTGTATGCAATGAATCAATCTTGAAGAAGGGCATCGACTAGTAGTTCAGCACTAACGACGGCTCAATTTTCGAACATGAAAAAAGTGGTTCGCAAGGAAATTTTAAAACTCCTTGATGCTGGAATTATCTATCCAGTTCCTGATATCCCGTGGGTGAACCCAATCCAGGTAGTACCAAAGAAGGGTGGTATCATTGTGGTCCAGAACAACAATAACGACCTCATTCCTTCTCGGACAGTTACGGGTGGAAAGTGTGCATTGACTATAGGGAACTAAATGACGCCACTCAGAAGGACCACTTTCCACTTCCATTCTGTTAGATCACAGATTTATTGTATTCAAGATCATCAAGGTTGAACAAGAAAGTTTCAAGAAGTCTAAGCTCCAAAGTCATTCTCAACAAATAGTCTAGGTCTTTTGTAATAAATAGTTAAAGTTATTTCCTTGTATTTTTTGTTATTTTTGTCTTTTCCCTAAATAGTTATTTTGAGGTATATAGGTTGCTAGGGTTTTTGTGTGAGTGAGTATGGGCAAAATTAGAAAACATCAGCCGCCACTTTTATTCTAGAGAGTGAGAGAGCTTAGAGAGAGGAAACATCCTTCAAGAGAAAAACTTGTACATCGTTTGGTATTGTTGAATCAAAACAGGTTTGTTAATCTCTTGTTGTGATTATCTATTTTATGTGATAAGAACTGAAATTTATAGGGACAATCAGTTGGTATCAGAGCTATATCCAAATTGAAATAAAAAAGAATATTGTTCGGCACTGTTCCATCAATGTCCAGATCGATTTTTGATTTTTAGAGCATATTTTGAATTGCAATTGATCAGGTTTTGCTCGAAATCAGTTTTAGATTGAGATTGTATTGGTTTATTTCAGTATTGCACTGTAATCGATAGGATTTTTGGTGTTTTTGGAGTTTTTGGATTTCACAAGTTTACTGCACTGGTTCTTTAATCGAATCATTCTTAGAGTGCTTGTTTTTGAAATTAATGGGTTGTAATCTGTTCTAGATGTATTAGTGGTCTTATTGTCATAGTTTGGGACTGTTAATCGATGTCTAGATAGGTTTTTGGGATTTTCAGAGTCGTTTTTCGTAGCAGGTGAAGAACTCGCGAGATTGTTCAAGCCTTCTCCATTTTGTGTCAGTTCATAATTCCTTCTTGCCAGACTCAAGTAACTCAGTGCTTAGCGCAAAGTTAGTTTTACGCCATTGCCTCCTAGCGCATACCTGAAGTTCTCGCCTTTTGTGCCACCTTCTCTTGGCGTAAAGTTGTTTTTTGCGCCACACACGACACCGGTCCACACCGGTCGGGGAGACACCGGTCACACACCGGTCGCAACAGCACACCGGTCGCAGACACCGTTCGATACAAGACACCGGTTGGACAACACACCGGTCCGCACAGACACCGGTCGAGGACACCGGTCGAGGACACCGGTCGCACAGGACACCGGTCATCAGTTCTTCGCGCGAATCCGAATTTTGCGCCACCTTCTATTCGCGCAAAACCCACTTCTCGTGACCCACTTCTCGCGCAAAACTCCAGATCTCGCAAGCTTCATTTTGCGCAAATCTCAGAACGCACAAGCTTTAGTTAGCGTGAATCTCAAAAGCGAAAATTGACTTTTGCGCCAGATCCTTTTAGTGCAAATCTTCTTTTGCGCCAGGCTCACTTAGCGCAAATTGGTCTTAGCGCATTTTTGTGTTTTGCGCCAGATTATTTTATCTCAATTATTATTCTCAGTATAAATTTGTATTCATTTGATTTTATCTGGACTAACGATCAATTTCTAGTTTCTTATTGCATATTTTCAATATCAGGATGACATCAAGAGAAGCTCTAACTATTGGAACTGATGTGAAGCCACCAGTACTCTTCAAGGGGGGGTACGAGCAATGGAAGGACCGATTCTTGGATTTCATCGATCGAAATGATTTGAGAGATTACATCAGAATATCCTTAAAGGAAGGAATCATGACACCTCCTACCAAGATACTCACTGTAGCTGGAGAAAATGGTGAAGAAGAACAGAGAGAGTATCCATTACCGCTTGATGAATACTCGGATGTGTAGAAAAGGAGACATAAGGGTGACAAATTGGCAAAATCATTCATTCTCCAAGGCATACCAAATGAGATTTATGTCAAAATTGATAGCTACAACGCTACTGGAAAGCAGATTTGGGATCAATTGGAGAAGATGATGCTCGGATCAAAGGTCGGCAACCAACTCAAAGTATCCAACTGCCTGAATAACTATGAAGAGTTCAAAGCTAAAGCTGGAGAATTTCTAGAGGCTACATATGACAGATTTGTGACCTTACTGAACGAGCTAAGTAAGAATAAGGTCAACAAATCTCAAGTTGAGCTGAATATAAAATTCCTGAGCGTCCTCCAGCCTGAGTGGAAGAGGTTTACTAGACTGATGAAGCAAATGAAAGACCTGAATGAAATTCCACTTCATGAGGTCTATGAAACTTTAAGGCAGAATGAGGAGGAAGTGGAAGAGATCAAGGATTAGAAGAGAAAGGCTAAGAAGACGGTTGCTGATTCACTTGCTCTTGTTGTGAAGAAGAAGAAGAAGATGATGATAAGTTTTGAATCAGAAGAGGATGAGAGAGAGATTAACTCTGAATCTGACGACTGTGATAACCTGAAGCAAGCTATGCCTATGTTAACCAAGGCTTTTCAAAAGAAGTTCTACAATAAGCCTAGTTCGAACAGTCAGAGGTACTCATCTGGTTCAAGCAACTACAATCACAAAGAGAAAGTTGAAGGAAAGATGATAGAGGAAAGGAGACCAGAAGAGAAGAAGTATCGAGCTGAAAAGACCAAGCAGGCAGAACCTACAAAGTGCTACAACTGTGGCAAATTCGGACATTTTGCCAAGGATTGTCGAAAACCCAAAGTCCGAAACTCCGATTACTACAAGAACAAGATGCTTCTAGCCAAGCAACAGGAGGCAGGAAAAGCATTAATGGCTGAAGGTGAGTTCTGGCTCAACCATTCGGATCAAGAAAGTGAGGAAGAAGAGAAAGAAGAGACAACACACTTGTGCTTGATGGGTCAGATGGAAGTTGAAGCTGATTCTGATGAAGAAGATAACGAAGAGGTATGCGATATGACTAAATCAGATTTCTTGAATCAAATGCATGCCATGATGACTAAACTCCAAGAATTAGAGTCTAAACTTAAGCGTGAAAAAGGTGTCATTAATCATAAAAATAAGCCTATACAGAAACTTAGCAATGATATCGCTGAGAAAAATGTATTGATTGAAGCGTTGCATAAGAACATTGACACCAACGCAAAAGAGAAGACTATAATTCATAAAGAGTTAGCTGAAACAACTTCTAAATATAGAATGTGTGAGTTTGAATCAAAAGAGCTTTCTAAAATGTATTCTTCGCTTTCAAAAGAAAAGAAATCTTTAATTGAAAAAGTTAATGCTTTGGAAGGAAAATTATATACTTTAGGTCAAACTGAACAAACCATTCATCTGAACAAACCTAAAGAGAATCCTGAGTGTTGGGGACTTGGTTACAAGAACCCACACCACCTCAAAAAGGGTATATCTGAAGTGCCTTCTCTTTATGATTTTGGATTTATGAAACTGGCACCTCAATACCCTGAACTCAAAGTTTTCTGGACTAGTCTGTCTGAAGAGGATAAAGACAAGTGTCGGTCCACAATATTATCAAGTTCTTATCAAAACAACGACTCAAATGATTTACCAACCTTTCTATTACGAACAATGGATTACAATGTTTGATGTTTACGATTTCTCTCTTGAAGCTCTCGGTTGGTTTCTCTCTGATGAACAGTGTTGATGATTAAGATATTATGAGAGATATATGAGATATTAGAATCTCATCTACCTAATATCATCTAACCAACATAATATCTAAACTAAATATCCTAAAATATCTATTAGATAGATATTTAGGAATAATACAAAATACAATAATTAAGACAATAGTTAACTTTGACAATCATTACAAACTTAACATTAGACTAATCTTGAGAGCGACTTTTCAGCATTAGCTTCAGATTCCAAACTTCAGATTGGATGATCTTGAATCCAATAGACTTGTGCGCTAACAATCTCCCCCTTTGGATCAAGATCATTACTAAAATGATTTAGCAATTCAGTCTTCTCTTTCAGATCAGAAGTTGGAATCTCCTTCTCTGTCTTCAATATGTAATAATCTCCAGGTTTTTAGCTCAGAATGCTTTAGCAAAGTATCTTCAAAGAAAATTTCTCTAAAATCAGCATGTCTTCATAATACTTTGATCTCTCGCATTTCTTGGTTAGCTCTTCTCTTTTCCAATCTTGTAATGTAATGGATATTTCTTCAAGTTTTAGGTTCTCCCCCTTTTTGATGAATAGAGAAACGATTTCATCAAAACTCTGAGTAAGAAATGTCTTTCATTTGGAGCCTCTGATTCGTCAATTCAAAAGATATTCATCCAGATCTTTCAAATCCAGACAAAATAATCGTGTAACACCTGAATCAAAAAATGAATCAGTTAACATGCCTGTCAGTAACACTAAGTCACTGTGTGTAACGAATACACATTGGAAAGGAGCTTTGTGATGTTCACTCCCCTAGGTCTTCCATTCAATCATCGAAACACCACAAAGGTAAATTCTATGAACGTTATGACAAAGAAACAAATTCCTTGTGTGTTCGTGCAAGTGATAGAAAGAATTAAGCACTTGATGATTGCTTATAAGGCTCAATATTGTGTAAACCACTGAGACAACAGTAAGTTAAACACGGACTCAATGTGCATTAGTGAAGTGCGAAGGTGGGGCAGACTTCCTTCTTTTCAATATCCAGATTCTCCAAATGAAAATCAGATAGTAAATGTGCTGCTTCCCCTTTGAAAATGTGAAACACTTTCTTGTTAAGAAGAAAATGAGTAACTGGTGGGTTAATCAAGAGTTGGCATGGGGTAGTTGCATGTTTCAATAATGTTCACCAAAGAAATGTGAAACACTAGAAATGTGGCTGCCCGGCTCAGAAAGTAGTTGGTCCAGAGTGCTGATATTCTTTTAACTCTGTTCTCACACCTTCTTTCTTTTAAACATTCAGTTTACTTCTAACGGAACTCTCTTTTTTTGTAAATCTCATCACACAACCCACACTCATTTCTTTTAAATTTCTCACACTCAATCACTATGGATTAACCTCTTGGGTAGGAAACACTGGTTAACGTGTATCCATAGAAGTTGTGTTAAGTCCTAGCACAATGAAAGCATATGATGCTCAAAATGGTTTAACTATCTTAGTTAAAGCACAAAGTAGATCTTGAAAACATTTAAACGCATACTTCCAATTCATGAAATCGTTTTGAGATTCGGGAAGTGGTTTGAACATTTAAGAACATGTTTTCAATGAATGAAAGTTATCCTTCTTTTAATCATGTATGAAATTAAGATAAAGGATTATACCTTTACGTGCGATCTTACATCCTATGAAGCTAAGCTGAAAGTCATAAAGATATGAACATGTTAGCGTCTCTCAAAAAAAAAAAAACAACTGCAAAAGTCTTATGTCATAGTCAAAGCAAAATTTATTCACATTGAATTAAAAGACAAAAAGCAGTAAAACAATGAAAGTTCGAGTTCTGATCTGAAATAATCAGAAGTCATAGCTCTTTTACTCCCCCTGAAATTATGCATCCAAAAATATGTCAATTAAAAAGATATGCATTAAAATTTTAGACAAATATGTACTCCCCTTTGAAGGTTGATTTCCTCATTCGAGTGTTGGAGTACACTTCTCATATCAGCACAGGAGTAAGGTCTTTTGATCATTGAAGTACGAGTCCTAAACTGTTGTGTTTAGAAGTCATTCTTCGTTGAAGTACGGGTTCTAAGTTGATTTACTTAGAAGCCTCCGTCTTGACATTTAAGTCCGGGTCATGAACTGTTGTATTCGAGAGCCATTGTTGACATTGATGTCCGGGTCTTGAGCTGATTTACTCAAGAACCATTGTTGACATTGATGTCCGGGTCTTGAGCTGATTTACTCAAGAACCATTATTCTCCTACTCTATTTTGACAGTAGGTACCTGCAACACAGAATCATCCCTTTTCTTTGGTATCCACTTGTATTTGGATCCAACTGTGTTAGTATACGATTTTGGTACCCATTGAAATTTGGGTCCTCTTTGCTTTTGAGAATTAAATGAATAATTAGTATGATAAGAGTGAACATGATATGTGCCATACCAAACATCAGGATCTTTACGAGAAGCATGATCATATCTACCATAATTTGAAAATTTTCTAGTAGATTGAGATAACTGGAATAATTGTTGTACGAAATATTTCTTGCGAGAATCAACAAGTTTTGGTTTTATACAAGCAACATTCGAAAAAGATTTAGCAGTCTCATTAATCTCCTGTTTTGGTTTCCATTGAGATTTAACTCCTAGCCCTTTCTTGCTCAGATCTGAAACATTTGAAACTTTTGAGTCAGATTTTTGAGAATCAAACGAATGCTTCTTCTTTTGGTTACCAGTAGTGATCGGTTTTTGTGAATGCTGAGATTTCTTCTTACCTTTAGCATTCTTAGATTTCACAGAAACTGTTTCATCAACTTTCGTTGATGATTTGCTTTTCACAAACATACTGGATAATCCAAAGGATTTTACAACAAATGGCGAATGATTAGGAAGTTTGGCATTAAAATCAAATTGATCAAAACAATCATCTAAAACACCATCAGAGTTTAGAAAATCATACCCTACATCAGTTGAACCAAACATGTCATCAGATTTTGAAGCCTTTGATGATTTAGAAAGAACAGTACTCTTAAGCACAGTTGAATTTTTTTTTGTTCCATATCAATCAAAAGTCTTTCATCTGTTAAAGAATTCTCAAGTTCAAAAATTTTACTTTCCAAAATGAGAGGAGGGACGTAAATTTTACCTTTAATAGGCTTCGCCTCCATTTCTTTTACAGAATAACTTTGAAAGAAGTCATTTGAAAGAGATTTTGATTGATATTTTGGATCATCATTATAACTATTATTCAACTTTGCATAATAAAATGGAAGGTGAACTTTAGATGATTTCTTTCGTTTTTTAGTTTCCTTGGCTTCATCCTCTTTAGACAGTCCAGTCCAGAAAACTTTAAGATCAGGGATTCTGCGAGCTTGTTTCAAAAAAGTAAAATCATAAAGTGTTGGGACTTCAGATATACCATTTTTAAGATAGTGTGGATTCTCATAACCAATTCCCCATCTCTCTTTATTCTCTTTGGGTTTGTTTAGATGAATGGTTTGTTCAGTTTGACCCAATGAGTATAACTTCTTTTCTAAAGCATTTAATTTTTCAAGTAAAGATTTGTTTTCTTCGGTACATGAAGAATACATTCTTGTAAGCGCTTTGAAATCAAACTCACTTTTTCTAAAATTTGACTTTGTTTCAGTATTCTCTTTAAGAATTATGGTCTTTTCTTTTGCGCTGGTGTCATTATTTCTATGTAAAATCTCAATCAATACTTTATTCTCAGCAAGGTCATTGCTAAGTTTTTGTATTGACTGGTCTTTGTCTTTTATGATACCCTTTTCACGCTTGAATTTAGACTCTAATTCTTAGAGTTTTATCATCATGGCATGCATTTGATTTAAGAAATCAGATTTGGTTAAATCACACACCTCCTCATCAGGATCAACTTCGGATTTTATCTTCATCTGACCCATCAAGCACAAGTGTGCTATCTCTTTCTTCACTTTTTCTGCTTCCAAGGCAGAAATCTTTCCTTTGTAAAGTACAGGAGTATTCTCATCCATACTGATTGAATTAGCTTCGCTGGAATTCATTCTGTTTGATTAATATGCAATAAGAACTTGTACTTATCGTTAGTCCAGATAAAATCAAATAAAATTCAGAAATAAAATTTCCAAATTTAACCAAGTATAGAACTGGCGCAAAAGTATAATTTTGCGCTAAGGGAGGCTGGCGCAAAATAGCTTTGCGCGAGGTTTTAGTGGCGCGAAGTAATACTTTGCGCTAGTAGAGGTTGGCGCAAAAGTTTGCGCTACAAGTAGTTGGCGCAAAAATGACTTCGCGAACTTGTGATCTGAGAATTTGCGCGACACAAAGGTGGCACAAGCTGAGGTTTGCGCGAGTCGAGGGTCGCGCGAATTTGAAGTTTGCCCGAAGTGTTGATGGCGAAAAGTCAAGTTTGCGCTAGACGTTGATGGCGCAAAAATGACTATGAACTGGCGCAAATACTTGCACTTTTCGCGAGTTCGTCCCTGGAGCTTCGAAAATTGACTTATTTCACAAATAAACCTATCTAGACTTCGATTTAGCAGTCCCAACTTTGACAAATCGACCACTAACACTTCTAGAACATATTACAAGCCTTTGATCTAACGAATAATCACTTTTTGAAGAAAAGATCAATGGCACAGTGAGTTGAACTCGTGAAAAGTTTGACAGCAAAATCACAAAATTGGAACTCGATTTCAGTGATATACTGAAATTAAAGTATAACAACTCGATCTAGCACCCTATTCGATCACAACCTGGTCGATTTCAAACCCAAAAACACACTTAAACTCGAAAATGATTTTGAAATGAAGAACACAGAGTCGTTCTTTTTAAAACTTGATTTGAATCTGTTTTCAGGCTCTGATACCAATTGTCGGTCCACAATATTATCAAGTTCTTATCAAAACAACCACACAAATGATTTACCAAACTTTATATTACAAACAATGGAATACAATGTTTGATGTTTGCGATTTCTCTCTTGAAGCTCTCGGTTGGTTTCTCTCCGATGAACAATGTTGATGATTAAGATATTATGAGAGATATATGAGATATTAGAATCTCATCTACCTAATATCAACTAACCAACATAATATCTAAACTAAATATCCTAAAATATCTATTAGATAGATATTTAGGAATAATACAAAATACAATAATTAACTTTGACAATTATTACAAACTTAACATTAGACTAATCTTGAGAGCGACTTTTCAGCATTAGCTTCAGATTCCAAACTTCAGATTGGATGATCTTGAATCCAATAGATCTGTGCGCTAACACCAAGGAATTTGCTAAAAGAAAGAACACAACTAAAGTTCAACTTCCGTTTCGTTATGAGAAGTTGAATAATAGTTATTGTTCTGATAAATCAAAACTCTTTCAAATGACTATTTTGAGAGTTATTCTGTAAAAGAAGTGGAGGCTAAGACCATCGAAGGTAAGCTTTACATTCCTCCTCTCATTTTGGAAACTAAAATTTCTGAACTCGAGAATACTATCAAAGAAGAAAGGATCTTGATGGACTTAGAACAAACTATTTTTTCTACTGTGTTCAAATATATTGAGTTTTCTAAATTATCCAAGGCTTTAAAATCTGATGATAGGTCTGGTTTACTTGATAATCAGTTTGATTTTCTAAACTCTGATGGTGGTTTAGATGACTGTGTTGGTGATTTTGACTTTAATGCTAAACTTCCTAATCATTCCTCTTTCGTTGTTAATTCTTTTGGATTACCCAGTGTGTTTGAAAAAGGTGAAACATCAACGAAAGTTGATAAATCAGTTTCTATGAAATCCAAAGTTGGCAAAGGTACGAAGAAGAAATCTGGGCATTCACAGAAACAGATCATCAGTGGTAAGTCAAAGAAGAAGCATTTGGTTGATTCTCACCATTCTAACTCTAAAGTTTCAAATGTTTCAGATTTCAGAAAGAAAAGACTTGGAGTTAAGTCGGAATGGATACCAAAACAGAAGATCGACGAGAATGCTAAATCATTGTCTAGTTTTGATTGTATTAAGAAGACTAATAGTAAAGATGTTTTGATTGTGAATGTTGCTATTTCTAAACCAAAACTTGTTGATTCTCGCAAGAAATATTCTATACAACAATTATTCCAGTTATCTCCGTCTAATAGAAAGTTTTCAAATTATGATAGATATTATTATGCTTCTCGAAAATATTCTGATGTTTGGTTTGGAACATATCATGTTTACTCTTATCGTTCTAATTCCTCATATGGTTTTCAAATAAAAAGCGGGCCCAAATTTAAATGGGTACCAAAATCATATGCTAACACAGTTGGACCCAAATACAAATGGGTACCAAATAAAAAGGCTGAATCTGTGTTACAGAAATGTCAAGTCAAGGTTGAGTGAAAGAAATGATGGCTCTTGAATACAACAGTTCAAGACCCGCACTTCAATGCTCAAAAATCTTTGCTCCCATTTCTAAATGGTTATCTAAACCTCTTGTTTCTTAATTTCTCTTGTGCAGACCCGTCATATGTGGTACTTGGATAGCGGGTGTTCCAAGCATATGATCGGGCAAAAAAGTTTGTTATCTAACTATACAGAGAAATACTGCGGAACAGTCCGATTTGGTAACGATCAATTTTCACCAATTCTGGGTTATGGTGATATGGTACACGACAATGTAACGATTAAGAAGGTGAGTTACGTAGAAGGATTAGGACAAAACCTTTTCAGTATTGGCCAGTTCTGTGACAAAGACTTAGAGGTGAATTTCAAGGCCAAGAGGTGTTCGGTAAGCATTGAGGACGGGAAAGAACTCTAAGTCAGCACTCGCAAGTCAAACCTCCACACCATCAACTTCTCAAAGGTCCAGACTGACAATCAGGTGTGTCTACTATCAAAAGCCTCAATGCAACAAAGCTGGCTATGGCATCGACGACTCTCTCACCTCCATTTTCGATACATCAATAAACTGGTCAGTGGAAAGCTAGTGAATGGACTTCCTGAGCTCAAGTACGTAAAAGAACACTTGTGTGCAGCATGTGAAAAAGGGAAGATGAAGAGAGCTCCACACAAACCGAAGCCTAAACCGAGTACCAGCTCTCCTTTAGAGTTGTTTCATATGGATCTCTGTGGTCCTATGCGAACGCAAAGCTTAGGTGGAAAGAAATACGTGTTAGTTATTGTGGACGATTATTCGCGATACACTTGGGTCAAATTTCTACGGTCAAAAGATGAGACACCTGAAGTTCTCATTACATTTCTGAAGACGATCCAGGTGAATCTGCAGAAACCAGTTAAGCTTCCCCGAACTGATAACGACATAGAGTTTAAGAATAAAACAGTTGAAGAATATCTCGAATCGGTCGGGATAACACATCAATACTCTGTTGCATGTACGCCTGAACAGAATGGAGTAGTCGAAAGGTGAAACCGTATGCTAGTCGAGGCCGCTCGTACTATGCTCAGTCAATCAGACTTACCTTTATTTCTGTGGTCTGAAGCTGTGTCGATTGCGTGTTACACTCAAAATCGGTCCATGATACACCGCCAATTTCAAAAGACTTCGTATGCGTTAATCAACAACCGAACACCAACCGAACACCAACCGAACACCAACCATTAAATATTTTCATGATTTTGGTTGTAAGTGTTTTGTGCTAAATGACAGAGAGAGTCTGAACAAGTTCAGTGCAAAGGCAGAACAGGGCATTTTTATCGGCTATTCTTTTACATCTGCTGTATATCGAGTATACTTGAAGAAGTCAAAGATTGTAGTCGAGAGCGTAAACGTTACATTTGATGAAGATATGGCTTCTGAACACTTTAGTTCAGAACCCGTGATAACAGGAGTACTAGCTTCTAAGCAAATCAGTCCAGAACCTGTGTCTCAAGCGAACAAATCAGCTGAAGCATCAACGTCTACAAATCATTTATCTGATTTAGATTTACTATTTGAACTGTTTTATGATGAATTTCTTGGATCTAAAGTGCCTAAATCTGTTATGGTTGACAGGATGGAAGACTCAATGACTACTCATCCAACCAGTTCATATATCTCTACTGAATCCAACTCCCCGATTCAGCAAGAAGTTTAAGTTCAAATGCCTACTCCGACAATTGAAGCTGTGACCAACAGTGAAGAGACAGGAGTAGCTGAATCAGTAGGGTGTACTGTAAGGACTAATCAACAGACTAATCAAGTTGAACCCACTGAAACTTCTGCACCTAGTACTTCAACTGAACCCCCCATTCCTACTGAACAATCTGAAGAAGATACCAGGGGATTCTTAGATGATAATCATGATCAATTTGCATCTAATCCACTCCCTCATGAACACATGTGGACCAAAGAGCACCCGATATCTCAAGTTATTGGAGATCTATCAAAAACGGTGTAAACTAGGTCTGCAACATCAAATAATGTGTGCATGACTCCTTTCTGAGCAAGATTGAACCTACTCGCGTATCTGAGGCACTTGCTGATTCAGATTGGGTGACTGCAATGCAAGAAGAGCTAAATCAGTTCGAAGCACTAAAAGTCTAGAGACTCGTACCCAAACCTAAAGGTAAAACCATCATTGGTACGAAATGAGTGTTCATAAACAAGAAAGATGAAGATGTTACCGTTATCCGAAATAAAGCAAGACTTGACGCCAAGGGATATAGGCAAGAGGAAGGAATAGATTACGATGAGACTTATGCTCCAGTGGCGCGTATAGAAGCAATCCGCATGTTTCTTGCTTACGCTGCCTACAAGAACTTCACCGTCTATCAAATGGACGTGAAGACAACCTTTATGAATGGCGTACTTAAGGAGGAAGTCTACGTCTCGCAGCCAGAAGGCTTTGTTAATCAAGAGAAACCGAATCATGTATACATTATCGACAAAGCACTTTATGGTCTGAAACAAGCTCCTCGCGCCTGGTATGATGTCTTATCTCAGTTCTTGGTCAAGTCAGGTTTTACAAAAGGTACGGTCGATACCACTTTATTCATTAAAAGGAAAAAGGAGATATCATTCTTATTCAAATATATGTGGATGATATTTATTTTGGCTCTACAAATCCTAAATATTGTAAGAATTTTTCAAACCTCATGGTGTCACGTTTTCAGATGAGTATGATGGGAGAGTTGACTTTCTTTCTCGGATTACAAGTCAAACAATTTTCAACGGGGATTTTCATCAATCAATCTAAATACATTATTGAAATTCTTCGGAGATTCAAAATGGAAAACTGTAAACCGATTGGTATCCCAATGGCACCTGGTACTAAGATTGGCACTGATCCTTCAGGAAAAGCTGTTGATGCTAGGACCTATAGAGGGATGATAGGTTCTTTGATGTATCTTACTTCCAGTAGGCCGGATATAATGTTTTCTACATGCTTATGTGCTAGATATCAGGCCAATCCTAAAGAATCCCATATGTCTGCAGTCAAAGGTATTTTTAGGTATCTGAAGGGGACTGCAAATCTTGGTCTGTGGTATCCTAAAGATACTAGCTTTGAACTAACAGCATATTCAGACGCAGATCATGCTGGTTGCATGCTAGACAGGAAGAGCACGTCGGGTTATATACAATTCCTCGGTGATAAACTCGTCAGTTGGGCATCGAAGAAGAAATTATGTGTCTCCACTTCAACGGCCGAAGCAGAATATGTAGTTGCTGCTAGCTGCTGTTCTTAGGTCTTGTGGATGAGAACGCAACTGCGAGACTACGGTTATCACTACAATAAGATCCCGATCTATTGTGACTCGAAAAGCGCTATCGCAATATCAGCTAATCCTGTTTAGCATACAAAGACCAAACACATTGATGTCAGGTATCATTTTATAAAAGATAAGGTCGAAAAATGAACAATTGAACTTTACTTTGTAAAAACTGATTATCAGCTTGCAGATTTGTTCACCAAACCCTTAGACGAAAAGAGATTAAATTTTATTGTCTCTAGGCTTGGTATGCTAAATCTTAAGACATAATCAGTGGTTACCTATTAAAGTTTTCTCATTGTAAATTTTTCATCATTTCTTTATTATTATTTCTGAAAGATATCTGCACTTTAATAGTCTGTTCATGATCTCAGAGGGAGTGTGAGAAGTACTTCATAAATGATCAATGTTATTTTGAGGGGGAGCTTATCTAACTTTTGCATATACTTTTCTGTCAAATCTGTTTGTGATGCATGATTTTAGAGGGAGCTTTACAAGTCAAAGGAGTAAGGATAGACTTCTGATCACTTCAGATCAGAACTCGTACTTTAATTGTTTTACTGCTTTATGTCATTTTAATTTATGTGAATAAAGTTGCTTTGACTATGACCTTAAGGCTTTTGCAGTTTAAGAGATGGTTACAAGATCATATCTTTATGACTTTAAGCTTGACTTCATGAGATGTAAGATTGCACGAAAAGGATATAATTCTTTATCTTCATCTCATATATGGTTGAAAGAAGGACAAATTTCAATCATAGAAGACATTGTTCTTAAATGTTCAAACCACTTCCCGATTCTCAAACAGATTTCATGAATTGGAAGTGTGATTTTAAATGTTTTCAAGATCTATTTTGTGTTTCGATGCTTAACAAACCGTGTGTTTCTAAAGATATATACTTGCGTATTATCTTGTCAATATACTTTCAAGTATTCACATACATCGGTTTAATTCTTTTGTTGAATAAGTTATCACCATGTCTCATATTGACCAATTTTTCGATGGTGATACACCCCGCTTGTATTTCAAAGAATTTTTTAGCGTCATTTCATTTTGAAACGTCATTTAAAGAATGTCTATATTTTTGTTTCGTATAGACAATATCCGTTATTCTTGACCATAAGCCTTGATTGCCATATCATTTCTGATCATTTTTCATACAATGCCAGATTTTTCAATGTTTCAAATGCTCAACTCTGCATGATTATATTCTGAGCATACAAACATCTGACTTGTATTTGAGCTTTAACTGATAAAGTTAAATCATTTTGAGCAACACATGCTTTATAGGACAATACGGGATCTTTGTGCTAGGACTTAACTGAACTTCTATGGATTCACGTTAACCAGTGTTTCCTACCCAAGAAGTTAATCCTTAGTGAGTGAGTATCAGGAGTCCAAAATAAATGAGTGTGGGTTGTGTGATGAGAGAAACTGGAAAAGAGAGTTTGGTTAGATGTGAGCTTAATGATTAAAAGAAAGAGGGTGTGAGACCAGAGTAAAAGAATATCTAACTCTGCACCAACTACTTTCTGAGCCGGGCAGCCACATTACTAATGTTTCACAATTCTTTGGTGAACATTATTGAAACAGGCACCTAGCCTATGCCAACTCTTGACATTAGCCCACCAGCCACTCATTTTCTTCTTAACAAGAAAATGTTTCATTTTTCAAAGGGGATGCAGCACATTTACTATCTGATTTTCATTTGAAAAATCTGGATATTGAAAAGAAGGAAGTCTGCCCCACCTTCGCACATCAATCATGAACATTTAGTCTGTGTTCATCTACTGTTGTCTCAGTGGTTTACACAATGTTGAGCCTTTACAAGCAATCATCCATGCTTAATTCTTTGTATCACTTGCACGAACACACAAGGAATTTGTTTTCTTGTCATAACGTTCATAGAAATTGTCTTTGTGGTGTTTCGATGATTGAATGGAAGCCCTGGGGGAGTGAACATCAAGAAGCTCCTTTACAATGTGTATTCGTTACACACAGTGACTTTGTGTTACTGACAGACATTTTTAACTGATTCGTTTGTTGATTCAGGTGTTACATTCTTATTTTGTCTGGATTTGAAAATATCTAGATGAATATATTGTTCGAATTGGCAGTGAATCAGTGGCTCTTGAAAGATCAGAATGGTCAAAGACATTTCTTGTGACAAAGTTTTGATGATATCGATGCTCAATTCATCAAAAAGGGGGAGAGCTAATCAAGATACTTTGGGAGAACACAAGATTAAAGAAATGTCCAAGATTTAAGATTTCAGTTAGTTGTGAAAGAATGCAAATCTGAAAGAGCAAAGATCAAAGAATGAAGATGTGCTGAATTGAGAGAAATTTTCTTTGAAGATACTTTGCTAAAGCATTCTGAGCTGAAATTGGAGATAATTTCTTTCCATCATCTGAAAGAAATTTTTCTACGTCTTTTGGGAAGATTACAAGATGTGTTGTTGTGTGAGTGAGCGTGGGCAAAATGAGAAAACATCAGCCGCCACTTTTATTCTAGAGAGTGAGAGAGTTTAGAGAGAGAAAACATCCTTCAAGAGAAAAGCTTGTAAATCGTTTGGTATTGTTGAATCAAAACAGGTTTGTTAATATCTTGTTGTGATTATCTATTTTATGTGATAAGAACTGAAATTTACAGGGACAATCACATTCATTAACCAGATGTTAGAGAGACTAGCGAGACATGAACATTATTGTTTTCTCGACGGATATTCAGGGTATAATCAAATACCTTAACCCCTAAAGATCAAGATAAGACGACATTTACATGACCGTATGGTATTTTTGCTTACCAATAATGCTTTTTGGTTATGCAATGCCCTAGCAACCTTCCAGAGGTGTATGATGGATATCTTCTCAGACATGGTGAAGCGTACTATAGAGATTTTTAGAGACTAATTTTCAGTGTTTAGACCTTCATTTGACACATGCTTAGCACACTTCGAAGTCGTCCTAAAGAGATGTAAAGAGACAAGTATGATATTGAACTGGGAGAAGTATTGCTTCATGGTGACAGAAGGAATAGTTCTTGGTCACAAAATATGAAAAGCGGGAATTGAAGTAGCCAAGGCAAAGGTGGCGATGATTGGGAATTTGCCATATCTGAATTCCGTTAAGAGAGTCCGGAGCTTCTTGGGACACGCAGGTTTTACCGATGATTCATAAAGGATTTCTCAAAAATTAATAAACCTTTGTGCTCTTTACATCTTAAAGATACAAAATTCGAATTTACTAATGACTGCATTTTGCTTTTGATAGGTTGAAGAAAGAACTGATTTCAACACCAATTCTCACGGCACCTGATTCGATTCTCCCGTTTATACTCATGTGTGACGCAAGTGACACTACAGTTGGAGCGGTGTTGAGCTAAAGAGGATGTACGTCATCTATTATGCCATCAAGATGTTGGACGAAGCCCAAGTCCACTATTCAACCACCGAAAAGGAGTTACTCGCCATTGTCTATGCATGCGAGAAGTTTTGATTCTATCTAGTTGGTGCCAAGGTAATTATGTACACCGATCATTTTACCTTGAAATATCTGATGACCAAGAGAGACGCAAAGTCGAGACTCATTCAATGGGTACTTCTACTCCAAGAGTTTAACCTAGAAATCTTGGATAAGAAAGGTTCGGAGACACTGTAGCAAACCATTTGTCATGGTTAGACGGGGATGGAGAATGTTCTAACGATAAATCGGTGATCAATGACTCCTTCCCAGATGAGCAATTATTTAGAGTCAATCACTCGGAGCCATGGTACGCGGGCCTGGTGAAATTTTTGGCTGGACCGATAATTCATCATGGTATGAACTCACATCAGAAGAAAAAGTTCTTGGCCGATGCAAAAAGATACTTTTGGGATGAAATATATTTCTACAAACATTGTGCTGGCAGGATGATCATATGATGTATTCGTGAGGAAGAGAAAGTGGCCATCTTAAATCATTGTCATACTCTAGAATGTGGCGGTCACTTCAGTTCGGATAGGATAGTGGCGAAGGTACTACAGTCCGAATTCTTTTGGCCATCCATGATCAAGGAAGCTAGAGAATTTATCTCCAGGTGTGACCATTGTCAGAGGGTCGGTATCATCACAAGGAGAGATAAGATTCCATTGAAGATCTTTATGGAAGTAGAGTTATTTGACGTATGGGGTATCGAATTCATGGGACCATTCCCGAACTCATACTACAGTGAATATATACTAGTAGCGGTGGATTACATGTCTAAGTGGGTGGAAGCGATAGCGACTCCTACAATCGACTCCAAGGTAGTAATTAACTTTTTACGGAAGAACATCTTTTCGAGGTTTGGAGTCCCAAGACCACTGATAAGTGATGGTGGTAGTCACTTCTGTAATTGCTATTTAGACACAGTTCTGAAAAGGTATTCAGTGAAACATAAAGTCACCACACCATACCACCCACAGGCCAACAAGCTAGCTGAGGTTTCCAATCGGGAACTAAAGCATATTCTAGAGAAGATCGTGAATGCATCAAGAAGAGAATGGTCATCTAAGTTGGATGGCACATTATATGCGTATCGAACAACGTACAAGACTCTTTTGGGTACCACTCCCTACCGTCTAGTCTTTGGCAAATCGGGTCACTTGTCGGTCGAGCTCGAGCACAAGGCATATTGGGCGATCAAGCACTTGAATATGAATCTTAATGGGGTCGGGAAACACAAATTCCTCCAATTGAAGGAATTGGATGAGATCAGACAAGATGCATATGAAAATGCAGCCATTTATAAAGAACGGACCAAGCTATTTCACGATAAAAGACTTCACCCAAAGGTAATTCTTTAACTCTCGACTTCGCCTAGTTCCAGGTAAGTTGAAGTCCAAATGGTCAGGACTGTTCACGGTTGAGGAGGTATTCCCATATGGCACAATAGAGCTACAAGGAAAATATGGAACGACATTCAAGGTTAAAGACCAACAAGTAAAGCCATACTACGGAGGAGAAACGGTGATAGCGGACACCACATTTCTACAAGAACCAAGTGAGTAATCATCGCGAAAGGTCGTGCAACGACATTAACTAAGGCGCTAGATGGGAGGAAACCCACCCGGTAAATTTTCTTGTTCTTACTTTTATTTTAGTTATTTTTCTTTTCATATGATTTGATTTCTCGTAGTCTTGGAAGGCTTCCGCACGAAAACGGCAAAAATTGGATACATTTTTCGTTGTGCTAAAAAGTTTCGAGTTACTTGGGATACCCAAAAGTTATTTCAAAATCCATGTGAACACTATCAAAATTAGAGAAAAAGGTAAGTCGGGTGAGTTTCAAAAAGACAAAACCTACACCAAACTCACCTTGGGCACTGTACGGGCTCGGGTGACTTTAAAGTGAGTTGGGAGAGCCCAAAACTCACTCCAAACCTATGTCCGCTACTGTATGCTTCTAATACCCCAACTTTGACTCGTCGCAAGCTAAAAAAAATTTCGAGGATACTTTGATGTGAGTTGGGCCAGCCCCAAACTAACTCAATACCCATGCTCGAAATTGCCTTTGCACGCACACACCATGAGGTCGAGCGACTATGCCTCTAGTTTGGTTCAATCCAAATCACACCAAACTTTCGTCGGCCATTGCTATTCATAGACCAAAACAATTTTGAGCGACTTCGAAGTGAGTTGGGAGAGCCCAAAACTCACTTTAAACCCACACTGGCCACTGCCCTTTATGGGCCAATTCACCCCTCGATAGACTTGGTCGCTGGTTGAGGCTCCCTAAAACTCACCTTGAACTATTGTCGGCCATTGTCCTTCTCGAGCCCAATTACTCTCTCGGGTGACTTTGTCGTGGTTCGGTGCCTATCCAACCCACGCCCAACACGGAACAAAGGGCGGGGGGAGGGGGGCTTAGATGACTTTCACGTGAGTTGCTCAAAAGCTCAACTCACATCACACTCACGCTCACAACCGCTATCGTTACTTGACAGTGATATGGGACCCTCCTCAACTCATGCCGAACTCGCGTCCCCTTCAACTTTGTGTGGAATGTATGAGTATCATAGGGGAGAACATGTTAGTGCATAAAAGATGGGTGTTGCTTACTTTGTTAGTCATAGTGCATTGAACATTTGACCTTCATGGGTGTAACTTGGTAGTGATGGATATCAAGTATTACATGTGGAACCTCATGTTTATTTACCAACACCTCTATGATTTTCGCATAAACATGGGCAATTTTTGACAAAACCAACATAGGTTCTAACTTATGTTTGGTGTTTGATGGCGATTCTCATGCACAATTCTTCCACATATCTCATGGTCTAAGTTGAGTTGTCATGTACCCCTATATTTCATAAGCATGCTTATGATTTGTGTACTCTCACACCAATTGGCAACTCATACTCTTGCACCTTTTTAAAGACTAAGCTTATAAGGGGTTCAAATCTATGTTCCGACATATGTTTGGGGTCGTCACTTCTTGACTCATTTTCAATCTTGGGCAAGAGTAAAACCTATGCCACGTCCTAGGTTTGGGGTACCCATTTTCTTCTAATCTTTAATTGTCACTTCTATTGAATTGCAAGAAATAGGACGAACCAAGCCCACTACCACAACACCCAGATGGCTCGAATACAACAAGTTCAACCATGCCGCAAAGACAAGACTCCGCCAACGCATCCACCAGAACATCGAGGAAAGAAGGGCGCTAATGGAAAAGAGACTCATTAGCTTCGAAAGGGGCATTTGTCTTGAAGGATTTCCACATAACTCAACAATTCCATCCACCATTACCCACTTCGAGTGGGAACCCTTTTGTGCCACCCACTGTGACCATGATCTAGAAATCGTACGTGAATTTTTTGTGGCACTTAACGAGGGCATCTTTAACAAATTTGGAGAGGTCAACATGGGGGCACAAGAATAGTCATGACACACGAAGTCGTACGATCATTTTATCATCTACCATGCCTCGATGCAGCTGGACAAGAGAATATTCTTGGCAGGGTCCCGAGAATACCGGGAGTTGGTGATAGGGTCGAGCGAAGTGGCATAATTGCATGTGCTCCATGACGCAATGGAGGTGGGAGATGGATGAGGGACGAGCCACTTAAGAAAAGCGAGCTACACATAGACACCTCTTTCTGGATAGTATTTTAAAAGCTAGTATCATACCATCCAAGCACACCAACATGGTCAACTAGGCGTTGGCACGAGTGCTTTTTTGCATTCAAAATGGGATGGCATTAGACATCACCAAGATTATCCGGCTCGAGATTTTGCATGCAGTCTCATCCAAAGATACGGGAGTACTTCCTTTCCCTTGTTTTATCACCTACTTTTGCAAATTTCTAGGTATACCATCCCGAATCCCGAGAGAACCCTCATCGGACTTCTTGCATCGCACGTTCAACCTACAAGTCACATACGCTGGGAAATTTGAGGTGCAGAAGTTGCATGATAGTCAACATATTGTTTACCAAGTGGAAGAAACCGATGAACAAGAGGTTGCATCCGATGATGATGATGACGATACGGATTATGATCCGGAGGGACCGCCACTACATTATCACAGTCGTGACAGCTCACGACCATGCCACCTTGCCATTGGTAACTCGCTTGGAAAACAAAGTGGATCAGGTACTTAAGGACGTGAGAGCCATAAAAGAAAGTGTAAAACATATCGAAATCCAATTGGAGGATAGAGGCTACAGCCAAGGTTACCTTACCAAAAAGCGACACCGAGCTCAAAAGCGCCACCAAGGAGTTGCCTCGTCATCTCATCGTCCCCAGTAAAGCCGTCTTTTCCTTTTAATCTTGATGCTTATGTGATTTTGACTCTATGTTCTTTTCATTTTGGATACCTGAATGACTGTAATGGATAAAGTATATTTACTCACCTCGCCAAATCGGACACGGGTAACACTTCTACCTATATCATAGCTATTACATGCATATCATGTCACCACTCCGCACACACACAATTATATAGTGCTAAAAACCAAACTTGCACATTGGGAACAATGTGCCGGTACGGTTTGGGGTTGTAGACCCGGGTCTACACATCGGATACATTAAATGAAGTTATATAATTGTTAGGGAATTTTTTTAGTACAATAGACACCGGAATTCATGAAACTCTTAGGTGTAGATGATTTTACATTGTTCTAATAATATGAGAATGGTGATATAATCATAAGAGCAATTCGGAATTTGCATGACTAGGGGACATTAGTGGAGACCACCCATGAGAATTTTGAACCAACCAAACATTGTTCGAATCAATTGTGAGGGAATTATACACTTAGTCATATACACTTTCCTTGAACTCCTTGTTGTGATTATAGCATGATCTCACTATAATATTGCATTGAGTAGTAAGGACGTCCATAAGGATATTGAGTGAAACCTTTATCTTATCTAATTTATGAACCTTAAGAGATGATTCCAGGAAATGTGTGTATATAAGTTGAATTTATCTTCCTTATCCTTCTAATGTGTGCACCTAAGCCTAGTTTCATCCATATAGTAAAATTTTCGATTCCTAACCCAATAATCAGACCCCAGCCTAAATGATAGCCTAACCTTATCCAAAGATGAGTCGTTTATGAACAACTAGTAGAAAATAATGGCAGATGGTGGAGAGGGAAAGAATCTGTGCAATCTAGGTGTGGGAAAAGAAATTTGACCAAATGGGTCAAGTAGCTGCTAAAAAAACATCAAGGGTTGTACTCAAGAAGTAAAAGCAGGAAAAAAAAGCAGCAAGGAAAAAAAGCAGCAAGGTACAAATTCAATCAAGGGAGTGTGGGTGGAAATATAGTGAAAAGGGCATAAAATATTTAAAATGAAATATGGTTGTTCATATACTGACATATTGAGGATTTTGCTTCTATCTACCTTCGTTTCTTAGCCACTAACTTAACCCCATTATAACCCTTTACCATGACCAAGATGATCTTTTGGAAAGTGTAAGAAAATATATAAAGTTGCACTAATAGTCCTAGTCTTGCTACTTGATTCCTTCTGAGATCACTTTGATTTACATTTATGCGTTTTCCATGAATACTTGTTCATGCTTATACTTTGTGAATTCATGTACATCAAATCCAAATGCATGAACGACATGTAAGACAACCAAGGTTCTAAGTGTAAAAAGAGTACCCCGTGAGGTAGGGTCGAAGCAAAATCCTCCCCAAAAGTGTGATGAACTGATTACTATTTGGTATGGTGTCACTGTTTTTAGTTTGATTTTCAATGTTGATGATTCTAATACCTATGATGAAGAATGAACTCCTGTTGTCTTGTACTGGCACTTCTTAAATTCCTGACGTGAAAGTTGTTTGTTGCATCCGATATGTACACCTGTTGGTCCTTTTTGCATATGAGACTTGTTTTGAGTTATCTTACTTTTCTTTTACGCTAATTTGCTTGAGGACAAGCAACGCTTGGTTTGGGGTTGTTGATAACACCAATTTTTGGTGTTATTTTCATATCACTTTTCAAGTAATTTTGCTTAGTTCCAAGTGAATAAAGCGGAATTTCTATGGTTTAAATCAAGTGTTTCAGGATTTATGTGTGCTATGAAAAATCCAAGAACGTGTATGAGAATTAAGTTTTTCCGAGCAAAACTCGATCATGAAATTTATCAAGATTCAAGTGTGAAAAATAGCCATTTGGTCAAGTCGGTTAAATTTTAAAGAAAAATTATTTTTCCCCAAAACAATGGCGGAGGCGACTTTGATGCTAGTTACTGAAACTAAAGCCACTTGACTAACTCACCTGAAAGCTGAAATCAGAGTTAGTTGCAAGTTAGTTGACTTTACTGCAACTAACTTCAAACTAGCTTGGAAGTGCTGGACGTTTTTAAGGTCTTTTTCACCTAGGGTTTTGGAAATATCGCATTCTATCTCTGAGACAGCTGCAAGGGGACGACTTGGGGCGATTTTGGCAATGGAGAAACACCGTTGAAGCGAGGAAACGATTTGGGAAGCAATTTCTACTCCGATTTTTTTATGATCTTCGTGGGTATTACACAATCAAGGGAGTTTACAGTCCTAGATTTTTTTAGAGAAGTTTTTCTTAGATTTATGATCTCCTCTAGTGCTTTGTTTGTTAATACCCCCAACATTAACTAATCTTCAGATGTTGGGGATTGTTTGACATTGGTTTAAGCATATGAACATGTAACATGGGATTTTTACCGGTGTGTCCTAGTTAATGAAGCATGTGATTTAGGTTTTAATGCTTTTGTGAGTCTGATCAACTTTCATCCGATTATTTCTTTATAAATTAAATTCGAGAGAATTAATTGTTAACTAGAACTAGAATTATATGCCTCAGTGAGAAATTGGATAGAGATATACCAAGCAAGCCTTAGTGCCATTATAATCTTGATGTTAATGTGTTTTGAGTTCATGTGTTGAGATCGAGAGATAAAACTTGTGTTTTCTAAATGAGATATGTTGTTTCTTGAGAAGGAACAACGGTGATTTTAGAGATGGGGTATTTATTAAAGGAAATAACTGGTAATTATTTTGAGTAAAGTGTTCATTAGTGAAAACCATAGGAACTCCAACCCTCGACTATTTTTTCCATAAAAAGTTTCCTTATTGTTCCTTTCTTGATTTATTTTGCTAGTAGTTAATTATTCTAGTTTCCAAAAATTCACCTTTTGGACGGTCCAATTAATAGTGAATATAGTAATTGTGATACTCAGTTCCTAGCTCCCTTGGTTCGATATCGTACTTCCAAGTACGTATTACTTAATTCGACTCGTACATTTGCAGTTAGATTAGGGGGTGTAAACCCACCTATCAAGAGGGAAGTTTTAGAAGTGAACCAAGGGGAATAGAAAATGTAGACTTTGATAACACTTAGTCTGGAAGTGAGGAAAAAGAGAGTGATTATAGTGATGATGAATATATGGAACCTAATGAGGAAGAACTTGTTGCAAAAGATGAGGAGATTGTTGCAGCAACTGAAGCAAATGATGTTTTTGATGAAATGGAACCACATCCTGTGAGAAGGCAAGGAACCACAAGACCATTCCATGCAAAAACACCACCCACCGAAAGGCTTGGATCTTCTAAATCCATCATTGCCTTTGGAGTCTTTAGTTGCAAGAAGGCATTAAATGTTTACCCAATTTTGGTTGATAAAGGATTCAACCATCATTGTCAAAATGTTTACCCAATTTTGGAAAATATAATTAAGAATCTTGGTTGGCATAAATTATGTCAAGTGCCTACTACTTTCAACATAAATTGGGTAAGGGAGTATTATGTTGAAGAAGCTATGACAAAAAGAGGAGTGGTGAGAGTAAGACACACCTTGGTAAGCTATGCACTTGAAGTGATATATGAGCTTTTTGGAATTCAGCTCCCATACCATCTATCAATATAGAAATGATGAATAAAGCATCTAAAGAGGTATGTTGAGAATGTTTTGAAGCTAAACCAAAAGGACACCTTTGGCATTCAGATTCGATTTATGCCCCCTTGATTAAGGCCAAGGTGAAAACTATGTCAAAAGACGTCCTAATCACAACGAAGTCAGAAATTGAGCCAATCACAATCAGAAGGCTCAGAAAGAATGTTGAGGAGAAGATGAAGAACCCATTAGATGTTGCAGCAGTCACCATGGAAAAAGGAGAAGGATCATCCACCCCATATGATCCCATTGGCACAAGCACTACTCAATCATTTGTTCACATAATCAAGCTATTTGGAAGCCCACCAGAAAGTAGTGCTCAAGAAGTTTAAGGAGCAAGGTGCCCTATTGGCACACCAAATGGAAAGAAAAAAGAGAGAAGAGAGAAGATGTTGCTTGAAATGTTGGAAAAGAAGGAGAAGATGATTGATGCCCTAAGGAAGTACAATGCTCTGCTGAGAGATTGGAACAAGAAAAGAGATGTTGTCATGGAGCTTTTTTAGGCTTAGAAGCATGAAGAGTATAGCACCGTCCCACCATATCTTGAAGACCTGATCAAAGAAAATGAAGAACTTTTGGGCCTTGCTGCAACATCTCCTACTCAACCTGAGTAGGCAAGTATTACTTAACCTTTGCTCCATAGAAGTTATTTTTGTTTATTCTTTTATCTTTTTAGGATATATGAGTCTGGAAATGTTCGTATTTTGTGTCTAGTTAGTGAGTTAATAGTCACGTACATATCATAGCCTAAATAATTTTGATGTCCATCCTACTTACCTTAGTAATAGAACCAATCACGTATTTCCTAGGAAGTAATTTGGCAGCCATTCTTTGATACTTAGGAGATGAATTAGGACATCTTTCTTGAAATACTTGCCAAACACTTTCCTTTTGCACCCTTAAACCTAGGCCATAAAAGAGATCTCAATGAGGACATTGAAAATTTCATGTGTGGGGGAGGGAAGTATCACTCGGTGCTATTAAAAAGATCAAAAAGAGCAGAAAATTAGCTCAAACAAAACAAGTGAAACAAGTCAAAAAAGAAAAGATAAAAACATGTTAAAAGACTTGTTGTATAGGCTGCAAAATACAAAGACAATTCTTAGAGGCAATTTCTAAGAAAGAGATTAGAAGCCATAAATATGAAAAAAAAAATCCACAAAAGCCCTAATGATCTTATGTTTAAAAATGGAATCTGCCTAACAATAGGAAGCTTGAATCTTGGCTTACGGTGCAAAAACTTCGGTCTGGATTAACTTAGATTTATGAAAGGCTATGATTTTGATTATGGTACTACTACACATCCTTTCTTTTATTTTCCTTTCATATATTGAGTCTTTTTGTTGTCATTTTAGTTGCTTGGGGACAAGATGTGATGTGTACATTCATACCCACTTTTAGTACATTTTTAGGATCTTATTCTACCTTATTTTCATTCTCCCAATCATAAATTGAGTCTTTTTTTCCTTACATTAGAGTCTGGAGCTTGGTTATGAAGTTTGGTCTTGATTTTGTGAAAATTGGAGAATTTTTTTTAACGGTGAGCTTGTTGCAGCAGGATTGCTACAGGAACTGTGTCCACCCTTGTAGAAGGATTTGGTTATTTTAAAGCAATGGCTGGGAAGACTTTTGGTCTACTTGAAGAAGGAATCTTCTGGCAATCTGATGAAGGAAGCCGTTATGTCAAAAACCTTTTTGTACCTTACTAGTATTGTACTTTACTGGGGTGTCAAATTTGTACCATGACGAACCAACCAATTCATTACCAGTCGTACCAATGCATTTGGTACCATCTAAATTGGTACTAATTAAATTGGTTGGTACTACCATATCAACTTCACAAACTTGGTTGTTACGTGGTATTGAAAACCGTATACCACGGTAATACCGTATCGTACTTATATATACATATATTATTTTTAATTATTTATTAAATAAAAATCAATGAAATGAAACATATTTAATTACTAATGTAATATTTATGCATATTTATGCATACGATGATGAGATCACCTGATTGTTTTTTCAAAATAATTTAACAATTTAGTAAATTATCATTTTATTGTTTTACAATTTAAAGTAAAAGAGTAGAAGGTTTGTTCGTCCCTCAAACTCAAAGAACTCAACTTACGCATTTGTAATGTTTTACAACTAAAAATTTTACGGACAACAAGTTTGTAAACTTCGTAAACTTTTGAGATGTTGGTACAAAATCGTAACAACATGTACCAACCAAAAAAAGTTGGTACCAATTAAAGTTGTTTGTACACGGTATAAATTTTTGCATACCAATTATATTTGGTTGGTACACGGTATTGAGAAAAAGAAAACATAGTACCGTACTATGTTCACCCCTAGACTACTTTAGATGCTTCATAGTTTTAGACTTTTAGTTGGTTATTACCCGATGGGTATTGTGTCTTGTACTTTAGATTCCTTACTTTTGGCTCTAATCTAGTATGAAAGAGAAGCTCGTCTAGTTTAATTAGTAACTCTAGATTTTTTAAGCTTGGACTAGCTTTGTATTTTGGTTACCTTTGAATTTCAAGAGTCTTTTGGTTAACATATGCTACAATAACATTCTTACTGTTTCGCAACAACTTTATGATTTCTAGCACACTTATACTTTCAGCACTGTAAGACTTCCAGCATTGTTACATTTTAGTACTTTACATTTCTCTCATCTTTACATTCTCGTACTTTACATTTCTCACACATTTACATTTCTTGCAACTTTACGTTTATGCTCATTACGATTATGCACTTTACATCTATGCACTTTACATTTACATCATTTAAATACATGTCTTTATCATTTTCAGCGATGATAGGATAATCACCCTAGCTTGCGTGTTTGTAAAGGTTTGGCAAATATTTGCCCATGTGTTCGCGGATAATTAATTTCTCTAATAAGAATCAACTGTGTTATTCACTCCTTGTTGCTAAGTTTCATCCAGGTAATTCTTGACAAATTGACACATGTTTTTTTTTGTTGAGTTGGACTTAAATGTAAGCCAATGTAAACTTTAGACCATTGAGTGTTATAGATGGCTATAAAGAGTTGCATCAACTTTTACGAGTTGCAAACTATATGGCAAGAATTGTAAGGTCTGTAACATGCTCAGATTTGTGTTCTTTTGAACACTGCTAGCAACGTGTCTAACATAAACCTTGAAAAAAGGTTGTTCAAACCAATAGTGGCAATTGAGAACTATTGTTTCAACAACTAATTTAGGCGTCGTCACAATATTTTGGTGCATTTAGTTGCTAAAACTCCAACCTGAATTTGCACCCATGATTTCTTTTATTATTGTCATTACTCAGTAGATTGTTATCTTAAATAAAAGATCGGTCCTTGAATTCACCATCTGAAATCTCATTCTAAGATTGATTTGTTGGAAACACTCACATCCATTTATCCCCGAGGATCGGTAACGGGGTTATCATACCATTATTATTGATTTTCAAATGATTTGGGATGAGTATGTATACTTATTATTCTTCCATTTGATATAGCCTTTTGGGTTGTCTTTCTACAACAATAGTATTCCATAAGTAGGTGGTCGAGGGTTCATTCAACCAACAACAATGTCATCTAACCAACAAGCCATAGCACATGCTACTCATGCACCCCATTTGTTCAAACAGTTCACCGACACTTGAAATATCATACCCATCCTAGGTTTAATTGATGATCAAATGCAAAAGCCTCTAAATTTCCTTGAGTCTTCCACAAAACCTGCATTGTGTAAGCCACCTTATAAAATTGTCCCTTGGTTACTTCATAGTGGCGCCTCTCACCATATAAGAGGGGCTCAAACTTTATTGCTTGATTTCAATAAATTACCTTCGTCTCTTATTAATCTTCCAGATGATGTACAAACGAATGCTATTTTGCAAAGAAGTGTATCATTGAGCTCCAGACTGGTTCTCGGAACGTTCTTTATCTTCGTAATATTAAATGCAATTTAATTTCTCTCGGCAAATTAATAGTTGATTCTTATTGTATTCTTCGTTTTACTAGTTGTTTGTGTATTATCCATGACCAAGCTACAAGGTGTCTGATTGGTATTCTAAGATTTACTAGTTGTTTGTGTATTATCCAAGACCACATGAGAAGGGTCTTCTATTTCAAACTTCATGTCTAGGTACTCTACAACAGAATGGGTGTGTCGAGAGAAAACACAAGTATATTCTGGAAGTAGCTCGGGCTCTTCACTTTTAGGCACATCTCCCACTAGAATTTTGGGGAAATGTTTATTTTCCATCGTGCATTAGATTAAGCGGAAACCCAATACCCTACTTAATGGAAATTCCCCATATGAGGTTATTTTTTATTCTTCACCAGATTATAATTTGTTGAGAGTGTTTGGTTGTTTTTGCTATGCCCATCACAAACCCAGACATAAAGGATAAGTTTAGGTCATGTAGTCGTCGTTGTGTATTTTTCGGTTACCCATTTAGTCAAAAGGGTTGGAAAGTTTATGATCTCGAGTCCAATGAAGTCTTAATTTTTCAAGATGTACATTTATTGAAGATGAATTTACATATGCTACATTATCTACGACTTCCAATGAACCAAACATTGTTACCCCTCAAGCCCCAGCTATCGACTTCGGCCCACCATTCGAAAAGAGGAGGAGAACAAACTATGGACCTAGTGAACATATCCTACTACATCATCTACCGACTCATCATAAATCCCATCCTGACTCACCCACGGTCGTTGTCCTACATGGTACACCTAATCATCTGCCTCACACTGATAAGGTTGTCACACGATTTGTTACTCCAGCATCCTCGACAACAACTTCTACTGATATTGGCATTTCTCATCGTGAATGGAGACCTTCGACTTATCTTTATAATTGTATTTGTCACACCTCCTGCACTCTACACCCCGTCTCATCAACACCCACATCTACAGACTCCTTAGGTATTCCATATCCTATAGCTAACTGTCACATATGATGGTTTCTTCATTAGCCATAGAAAATATGTTGTTGATGTTGTTACTTCTAATATTGAACCCAAATTATTTAAAGAAGCATTTCAACATAAATAGTGGTGTAATGCAATGCTACAAGAAATTCAAGCACTGGAGAAAAATCAAACATGGGAGATTATTTACTTCCCTCCTTGAAGAAAATCAATCGGTTATCAATGGGTCTTTGAAACAAAATATAAGTCTGATGGTACCATTCAACGAGATAAAGCTCGTCTTGTTGTCCTTGGTAACCATCAAACTGAGGGGGAGGAATTTACAAAAATCTTTGCTCATGTTGCAAAAATGGTCAACGTTCGTACATTTCTTACTATAATGGTCGCTAAAAGATAGGAGGTGCACCAATTAGATGTTAATAATGCTTTCTTACATATGTATCCTTTACCTAGCCTCCCTATTCCACAAAGAAAAGTATGTCGTTTACTTAAGTTATTGTATGGCCTACGTCAATCTCCGCATAACTTGTTTGCCAAGCTCACAAGAACATTGCATAAATACGCGTTTCAACAATCTCATGTGGATCACACATTGTTCACTCTCCAGAAAGGATCAGATATTTTGACTCTCCTTATCTATGTCGATGATATCTTAGTCGCTAGAAAATACAAATCTATTTACTACATTTAGAAAATACTTGGGTAATTGTTTCCAGCTCAAATATTTGTTTCCCCTCAAATACTTTCTCGAAATTAATGTGTCGGCTCCCCTAACGGAATGTATTTGTGCCAACGGAAGTATGCTTTAAACATCCTACAAGAATTTAGGCTTCTTGTATCACGACCGGTGGACACACCTATTCAACCAAATCATAAACTTGCATTGAATAATGGACCCATGTATCATGACTCTTCACAGTATCGATGATTGTTGGTCGATTGATTTATTTAATGCTCACTCGCCAGACCTCATGTATTCAGTTTGTATCCTATCTTAGTTCGTGTAGTCTCCTAGCAAGCACATTTCGCTGCCCTAATTCGAGTGTTACAATATTCAAGGGGTCATCCAGAACAAGATATAATTCTCCATGATGATCGTGATATGCAACTCTTAGTTTATTGTGATTCTGATTGAGATCGTTACCTATTGACTCGTCTATCTGTGAGTGGTTACTTTGACCTTTTGGGAAATTCAACCATTTCTTGGAAAACCAAAAATAAACAACAGTGTCCTGCTCCTCCACTGAAGCCGAATATCGAGCCATTGTTGATGTTTGTGCTGAAATCAAATGGCTCCGCTATTTCACGGTGTCTCTTGGCATTCACGATAAGCAATTTGTCCATTTATTTTGTGATAATGAAGTTCTGCTTCACATAACAAATCTCATTTTTCGTCAATGTTCTAAGCGTATTGAGATCAACTGTCATTTCGTTCGAGAACTTCTCCCTCATAAGGTGATTGGAACTGCTCATGTTCGAACAAAGTTTCAATTAGCTGATTTGCTTACAAAAACTGTGTAGCCATGCCTTCTCCTTGCTATTCAAGATGGGCATTCATGATCTTCATGCTCCATCTTGAGGGGGAGTGTTGGAGAATATTATGAGATAAGTCATAGTTTGTGTTGAGATAAGTCCTAATACTGGCGTTTGAGATAAGTCATGAGATAAGTCCTAATTTATGTTGGATTGGGAATCTATTTTAATTGTGTATAAATATGTACTTGTACATCAATAGAAGACAGAACAGGAGTTTCAAGTTTTCTTATAAACTCCAAGGTTTATTTAATGCACAACACAGATTTTAAAATATTGTAATCCAAAACCGAGAGGCAATTGACACGTAGTAGATGGTTTAGCATTATAACGTACCTTTTAAATTTGGTGTTGATTCAGAATCGAACGACAAGTAACGACTTGTCGTCTCCATGGTGCTTATGTGGACCGTTTAAATCCTTATCGTCGTATGTGAAGAAGGAGATGCTTCTTTTTCTTCATGTTGCTAGACACTAAAACTGGTGGTTGATTTTAGAGAGTTCTTTGGAAATCGTTTTTCTCAATTAGAGTTTTTCAAGCTTAAGAAAATCAACTCTTGAATTCCAAAAAATTTAGTCGAAGGGTTTCCATAATATGAAATTATCCCAATTTCATACGTGATATGTCTACACATATATTTCCCATATTTATCTTTTAAATAATCATAAATTAATCTAATTAAATAATAATCATGTAACTATATCTTTCATTTATCAAATTAATTAATTATTATCTAATCCAATTAAAATATAACTAATTAAACTTTTAATTATTTCTTTCTCCATATTATATTGGCAAAACCTATATATCATATTCATAATTATAAATAAAGAGTGATGCAACACATCATCCTTGTCTAAATGATAAGGATTAATTGATTCATACTAATCACTAATTTACGTGATCATCACAATGTATGATCATATCCTTTTGTGGTAAATGCTCACATTTGAATACGAGACATGGTTATGTCGTTCTTTTTAAGTTTAATCTTCTCTTTAAAAAAAATAACATATTTTAATACTGTTTATCTATGCATGCATGCATTTCTTCAATCTCATTTTATCAATTCCGTTCAACATATGGTAATTATGACAATATCAATGTGATAACTATGGCAAAAAAATATGATAATAATTATAATAATATCAATTTGATAATATGTCTCTCATTATCAACTAATCCTACATTCTTATCCTTCTCCCCAAATTTTAATCTCTTAAATATTGAGTTTATTTTGCTTTTCTGTTCATATCAATATATCATTCAATTAAGTACATCTATGGAATGTTCTACAATTTTGTAGTTGAAGAGTCAACATGCATATAGTAGAAATTATAATCTAAATTGCTTTTTTTTTTGTATAAGATGATGAACATTGATAGGATGGCATGGAAGGAAAATCAAACAATCAAGGGAATAAAGATCAAGAATCTGAGTTGATGACGATGTAGTGAAAATAAAATAGATACCTTTCTACATTTGTGACGAAGAGATGCCAAAGGTTAGTATGGAATTTGAATTCGACGAACAAATTTAACCACTTTTATATTTTTATGCTTTTAAAGATGGAAACACAAAAGATATAAAACTTTTTTGCTCAAGTGAAGGTTTTCATGAAAAACGTAAAGAATATATGATAATGTAAAACGTCATCATGCTGAAGCAAGATTCGGTTGTAAGGAAATAATGAGAACAAAACTTCTAACAATTTGAAAAACATGAAGTTATTGAATTCATTGCAAACCACACATATATGACTGGAAATCTATGTAAGAGCCACTTACATAGGTCAAATTGGAGAATTATCCCTGCTCAAGCATCTAAATTGAATTGGTTGAGTATTCAAGAATCGGTCCCAAAAGCTAGTAGGAAACTAATTAGTGGACATGAAAATCTTGGATTTATATTTAATAGATCAGAATTATATACACACCAAAAGAACAAATCAAAATGCATATAGGATATACATGTGGTGTTATTGAATATCTTCAATAAAAGAAGTTAAAAGATCCTAATATTTTTTATTCTTTGCAAGCAAATTAAGATGATCCGATAACAATTTTTTTTGGGTAGACGCACAAATAAAGGTATCATATTATGACTTGAATTGGTGATGTTGTTTGTTTTGATAGAACCACCAAAAAAATCATGATTGTTAGCCTTTTGCTATGTTCATTGGGGGTAAATTAACATAAATGAACTAGTATATTTGCGGTGGTATTGTTTTATGATGAAACTGCTAAAACATTTATATGGTTATTTGATATTTTTGTAACAACATTGTCCAGGTGAAAACAAAGTTTATTTTATTTCAACTGATTAAGATGGTGCAATGGCAAAAGCATAAAATCCCAACTACCAAAAATTTATTGTCGCTAATGCATCTAGCATATGTTTCAAAATACACAACAATACACTTAAGTAGCGTTTTGCAAAGATTTCTTGAATTTGCTATTGATTTTGGAAAATGAATATATTAATATTATGAAGAATTTGAATTCATTATGGCCTCGGGAACATGCATGAAAAATATAGTCTTGAAAGTAAAGATTGGTCGGATCAGTAGTTCAGATTGAAGGAGAAATGGCTTTAGTATATGAAAGAGAGATTTTTGTGCTAATATGACTACTCAATAAAGTAGTGAAAGCATTGTATTAAATGTTATCTTACTTATCAAAACTCTATGTTAATTTTTCAAAAACCTTTTGAGACGTTGATTGTGGATCATCATTACGAAGAACTAAAAGCAAAATTTAGAGCAAGACAACATAATTTAGCACCGTCCCACCCCATTGGAATTTTGAGTCGTAACAATTGTGTATCCCACTATTCTGAGAATGTTTAAAGTTGAGTTTTCAAAGAATTATAATTGTGCCCTGGAACTTTGTACATAAGTAAGAGCACTGGAGGAGTATAGGTTTACTCTTAAAGGTAAATATTTTACCAAATAGTTAAATATGACTATTCAGTAAATACAGTGGTTTGTAGTGGCAAAAAGTTTGAGTTTGCAGGATTATTGTGCTCACATATTCTTAAGGTATTTTCATTTTGTACTGTGGGAAGAATACCTTCTCTATACATTTTAAAGAGGTGGAAAAGACATGTGATGATGGGAGTTACAGGTGGTACAATTGAGATCAAACAAAGGGATGACCCTAAAGCATGTTTGGCACTCTGTCATTAAGATTTGTCTAGATCTTACACTCATATTATAACAAGAGCATTTGAAACTGAAAATACCTATATACTATAGATGGCTTTAAAACGATTTGGGGTGATGTTGAAGATGTTTGAAAGAAGAAAGAGTTGTAAATAACAAGGAAATTTATGGTGTCGGTGACATCAATATTACAATAAGAGGCATCAAGAAAAACGAGAACATAATTTGTGGTAGCTCTTCATGTCGAAAGAATGCTTGCTAGAAGAACAACAGAAACCAAAAAGAAAACATAAACATCTGTGCAACAGGTAACCATTTTTATTTTATTTCTCACTTTATTTTTTAAATCATAATCGTTTTGCAATATCAAAGTTTATATATTTAACCTTCTAGGTTTCATCCAAGCTTTGTCATGCTCGGCAAAACCATTTAATATTATGTCTTTGTAATAAATTATAGTTATGAAAAGAGTTACGTTTATAATTATATGACATCTATTTTTTCTTACAAATATGTATATCAATGAAAATACAAGCATGACTGAATTACTTTTACAAATATCTATATCTTCTTTTAGAGCAAACTACGTTTTTCCTCCGTATGGCTTGTTAAAAATTGCCATTTTTGTCGTTGTGGTTTTGAAGTTACAGTTTTTGTCCCCAAAATTTGTAATGAATTATAAACTACAAGAATAGAAAAATCAATGGATTGTAAAAAACCAATTAATTATAAACCATCATGACGGAAACCATAATTTCTAAAGCATTGGAATGAAAATAGCAATTTTGCAACAAAACACAGGATGAAAAAACGTAGTTTACTCTTTCTTTTATTAAGATAGGCAAATTTGTATTACGTCATTTATTTAATCTTAACTATAAAATTATAATTGTGTGTGCAAAATGAGTCTATTAAAAATAGTTGAATTTTAAAAAAGTATTTGAGGAATTCGTTTAATAAAGTCAATTATTTAATTGATTGACATGTTTGATATATTAAACATATTGCATAATTACCAAATTGATGTTATTGTAATTATCATATTTTATCATACTTATGACAATGATATTGTTATAAAAATTACCATATTTTTTTAGGGGTTGTAGACACATGTTTAATTGACAATATCGTATTTTTGAAGGAGACAATTGTAAATTGATTAGGTTTCATATGTTCTTGGAGGGAGGTAATTGTAAAAGTAGTTAATGGAAGAGAGATAATCGTAGCCATGCATTTATCTTATTAGAATAATAAAAAAAGATGACATGACATTTTTTACTAGGGAAATATGAAAAGGAAACATAGTAAAAGAAACTAGGTAACTGTCATGTAGGAGGAACAAATCTTGTCTCTCATAATCTAAATCTCAGTTCATGTTATTATTACATATCCAATGACTATTCTTCCACTCAGTTATGAGGTTATTAGAGCTTAAATCAAAGTGTAAGACTCATCAAGTCGAAGAATTGTATTATATTATGATCACATGAGAAACACTTATTACACTCATATGATATCTCATGCAGTGTTCTCATGGTGAGTCTTTCTGGTATCCATTCATGTAACACCCTAAAAATCAGAGTAAATTAAAACCTGAAAATCTGGCAACATGACATTCGTATTGATAATAAACTCCCAAGAAGGGGATCAGTCCTTAAGACTTTACAAAAACCTGTATCGATATAGAGTTTGTCAACAAACTAATCTAGACACTTATATCAAGATTACATCAGTTGACATTCCATAATGTATCAAAAGAATGGGACTTAACAAATGCCCTGAAACAATACTAGTCATCTCAAAATGCCTCGAGACTCAAACCCGTCTCTCAAAACCCCGGCAACCCACCGCTAAGGGAAACCTGTTATACACATCATTTGAGAAAAAATGTCAGACTTAAAGCCTGGTGAGAACATACAATTTATAAAGCTCGAAAGATATAAATATCAGTATCATAAAGAAATCTTTTCATAAAGGTTTAGTTCGTAAAGATAACATTTTGCCACAACCGGGCCTCTTTGGTCCAAAACTCGTTAAATGATGACAAAAGGACCATTTTACCAAGGATCATGGTGTAACACTAAGTAGACCACGAATCCGAGTTATGAGCTAAACAATTGGAATCCGAGGATATGAACACATAAGTCCGTGCTAAAGTGTGAGACCTAGCCCCAAGCAAAACCAATGTATACTCCTTCACTAGGATTACTATGAATCATGGCTAGTATCCGGCCTCACATAACCGTACCAAGTTGCCCTCTAGGAACATAGGCATCCATAGTTACAAAATGGGGAATATAACCTCCCAATAATACAGTCGACTCAAAACCTAGGGATCCACTAGTAATGGTACAGACTCGTCACAACAACATACGTGACCAACCATAAATAACATATGGTATAAACATATTTCATAAACAAGATATCATTTCCAGTTCAACTTCTGGTAAAAATGAAAATCATTAAATGAGTTCTGAAATATTCTTTTTACATAATCACAATATGTTTAAGTAAAACATCATTTTACTTCAATAAGGCGGGACCCGTCATTTTGGTCAAAAGTGATCGGGAACCCCGAAAATTACCAAAAACTTCATTTATATCAAAATGTAGAGAACATAAAATCATACCGTAGAAATACTTCAGATTTCGCAAATAAGAGTTTTGACATGTATAAAGTTTGTAAAATGGTAGTAGGAACTCACCCAAATAGGTTTATACGAAAAACCCGAAGAACCAGATATCGACCCTCTTGACAAACCGAAGCTTTCTACACCGAAACCTCGGATCAAATACTTGATATAAGCTACCAAACTCTAGAGAGAGAGGGAGAACGATTTTAGAGAGAGAGAAGAGAGAGATTAAAGATTTGAGAGAAATGAGATATTTTGAGAAAACTCACTATATGTCGGCCAGGCAACTACGCGGGTTATGCCGCGACTTCAACTCGCGGCATAACTCGCCCGTGTCCCCAAAACCCTAAAAATCCAGTGGGTTTCGCGTGTTATGCCGCGACCTCTAGTCGCGGTGTAACTCGCGTAGTTCTCAAAATCTCATATTAAACAGAGGGTTACGCGGGTTGTGCCGCGACCTCTAGTCGCGGGGTAACTCGCGTAGTTCACTGCTTGACCCCCCCCCCCCCCAAACTTCATAAAATCCAAAACAACTTCAAACCAAACACGGAGCTAACGATAAAAGCTTAACCACGAGAATACCAAAATTACACAACTGAAATTCGGGGTGTTACAATTCATAACAACCTATACCAGCACAAAGATCTCCATATCCTATGATATGAATTCCTATATTTAGGGATCGTTTTTCAAATTCTTACTGGGTAAGCGCTTACGGACAAAAGATTTACCTTGATTTACCTTATTATGTAACATTTTGGACATGAAAATGGATTGTTGGTAAGCATCTTAAACCTGATAAGATCTTACCGGATTAGAGTCTGTTAGTGCACAAATATGTTGTATCCAAGATTATTTAGATGAAAGTTAAAGTCAATGCTAGCTCAAGTTAAACCTTCAAGCAAAAGTCAAAGTCTTTTGTAATAAATCAAAGTCAAAGTCAATGTATTGTTTTAGTTTTGTCTTGTAATTGTACCTTAGTATAAATATAGTTTTTGTTCCTTTGTTATTTTGTACGTATCTTGAGAGCTTAGTCGTGTGAACATTCAGAGAGAATCCTAGAGAGAGAAAATAGAGAGAGAAAACATCTTCCATACGAATTGTAAACTGTGAATTTGGTAATCAATCACATATGAAGATTTGGATTGAGTTTGTTGTTGATAATCTTGATTAGAACTATTATTGTGGGACACACAATTGGTATCACAGCACACAATTGGTATCACATGTAACACCCTTAAATCTGAAGATAGCAACTTACAAATTTTTTTTCTAAATACATCAATAAATACTTCGAACTACAACATAAATTGAGAATTAACTTCAACGCTCGCATCCAGCCTATACATACACTCTATGAAAAGGACGGGTGTTACTAAACCCAATAACAGTTACTAACTCCAACCTGCGGAAGACTTCACCGACTACTCACTTTTGTAAGGCTAAGGCTCAACTCTTCAAAGCACTGCTAGAACCGAACCCCCGAAAGGAACCTGATGCACATGCCGACAAATAAAAAGGTTAGGCTTAACGCCTAGTGAGCTCAAGAGTTTTAACATGAATGGATATATCTTTTAAAAGAAAGGAATTCAGTTTAAAACAAGATCTTTCGAAATATTATACTTTAAAATGGAAACGACACCTTTTCCCATAATATGCACTTTTAAAGACAATGCTCCCAAACACACATTTCTTATAAAGCGATGCAACCCGTAACTCACCCAAAACGGGGTCATAGTTCGATACTCAAATTTGTGAAAAATGTAAATAATACTTCATATCCCAAAACGCCATAAACTCGGGTGGGACATAATACTCGACCCTTAAATAACGAAAAACAATCCATATAAATGTGATACGCCATTAAAACATGTAACTGAAACTTAATACTCACGCGACCATAAAATGGAATGAAATCCAAATATTAAAGCATGGACAATTAAATATCCAAAATACAGCGGGCCGACAACGGGGGATACCCGTATCCGTTGAGAGCGTAAGAACACAAAGTATGCCACTCCTACAACGTTCATCGCATGACACCTAACGACATGAAAGTCCAAGTGTCCCTGTGAATCCTTGACAAGTTTCACCCAAAGAGACGAAGTACCTTGATGCCAAAAAGGACACCCGAAAGGCCCGACACTCCCGGGGACTACAACTGAGGAAATTCCCCGACGGCGGAGGTCTAGGCACACACCCACACAGTGGTGCCCAAGACTACATCCTCCTAGTGCATACTTGTCAAGTTTTGGTCATAAAACATGTGTCCCGGAGTCCAACCCCGTACCACCCATTTGACCATCAAATAAGACTGACTTACGTGCCTATGGATCCAATGCAACACAGTCTAAAAATACACGACTACTCATGAATGAGAAAAGCATTCGAGCGTGTAATGATCGTAAATATGCAATAAAATGCATTAAGATGTAAATCATAAATTGGATTTTACACCGAGCCATTAAAACCGGACAAATGTCCTCAAGACTCTTTTAAGCCAACACCGAGCTAAAATGCACAAAATCCATTCGACCAACAATTACTGGTCCTCCAAATAATGAAATGTCTTTAAACAACGTTTACGAAGACACATACCTCAAAGACGAGCTTAACCCAAAACTCAATACTTAATGGGATCAAAGGTTTTCCAAATGGTTTATGAATGCAAATACACCAACATGCATATAACATGGAATAGACTTCATTTATACAAAATCATCAAAGATGCATAAATCATAAAATAGATCTTCCTTGTACAAAATCACCAAGAATACGTAAATCATGCTATTTAGTTGTTGAAATGTTCAAAACCCAATATACGCATTTTAAGAGGTTAACACAACCCAATTTTACTAAATATGAATACTTATCAAAATACTCACTCTTTGACATACAACCAAGTAAAATATATTTTTACTTCAAAATACACAAAACTTATCAGCAGTTAACCATTTCATTTAAAACACAAAACACTTTAAAATAAACATTTTGGCATGTACACCGTTTTCACAAATCAACTTGAACTCACTTTGCTAGATTTAGGCTAAATCTAGATTTCACCCAACGAGCTTTTTTGAAGGCCACTTGAATCCTCAAGCCGAGGACTTCCAAAACCTAGATCCACACATACCAAACCGTTTAGAAACATTCCCCAAACATTATTTACTAAAATCCCCAACGAGATCAAAACCCTAATTTCCCCAAAACCATCAAATTCGAGATTTGAGAAATCAAACACTAAGAAACCATCAATGGAGCATTTATAACTTATTTCAAGAAAGCTTACCATTCTAGGTGATGAGACTTTCCGAGGACACCCATTCCAACTCTTCAATCCGAGCTCCCACACGTTGAACATGATGAGGAAGATGAAGATGGAGGTTTTGTGGTTCAAGATCCTACTAGCTAGAAGATGAAGAATCATGTGGTTCAAGGGGGGAAACCCTCAAAATGGGTTAGGGTTCGTCTTTGGGGTTTGGAAGAGAAAATAGGAGAAGATAGCAATGAGAAATGAGAAGTTTGGGTGAGAATTCGGACATTTTAGGAGACGGGGGCCGCGGGCGACCTTGCCACGCGATAGTGACATTGTCACTATCACGAGGGCACTCTCGCGGGGATTGTACCGCGGGTGGTACACCCCCGGAGATTGTGCCATACGATAGTGAAACATGTCACTATCGCGAGTCACAATCGAGCCACTCGTACCGAAGTCAGAAAAAGGTCAAAACTTGAGATTCTCACATGGATCGACTTAAGGTTCGAAAGCACAACGTTTTTCACCCAAAAGGGTATGCGAAAAATGGAGAGATTACCAACGGAGGACGGAAACTTACTTATGAAAAACCGGGTGTTACATCACAACACACAATTGGTATCACAACCAATTCGATTGAAATTTTTCAAGAAAAGTTCTTCGCACCATGGTTACTGTGTCTTGATCGATTTTTTGTATTTTAGATTGTAATTATGAGTTTAATTGAGTCTATGGTGTTCGTGTGATATATTAGAAATATCTTGTATTGGTTTGTATCACATTTGCACTGTAATTTTCGTTTATTTTCAGTTTTTGTGATTTTTGGTGCACGAGTTCTTACGCACTGTATCAGATTTGAATTGTATGTTTGTTTGAATTTCTTTGAAATTCATTGTTTGTAATAAGTTCTAGGTGTGATCGAGAACAAATTGATAAAGTTTCATGGTCTAATTCAAGGATTTAGATCGATTTTAGGCTGAATTTGTGTTTTGCGGAGTTGAAATCTGAAGAACTCGCATAATTTCTGAAGAACTCGCAGGATCTATGGATTTCGCACGAAAAACTCGCATGATGACCTTGTTTGCAGAGGATTTCGCATAAAGTTGATATGTGAAAAAGTCAAGTGCAAAATTCGCATAAGAGTGATATACGAAATGCACATAAGTCGTATATAGTTTCATACTAATTGTTCAGAATTCGCATAGTGCTAGATACGAGAAGTGAAGAATTCGCATATGCCTACATGCGAATAGATGGAATTCGCATAAGCCTACATGCGAAAAGTGAGGATTTCGCATCAAGAGTCGTACGAATTTCTTCAGAATTCGCATAGAAGATTGGAAAAAAAATTTAAGTAGAGATTTCGCATCTATTAGTTGTGCGAAAAATACATGCAAAAAGTTGGGCTAAGTCAAGAATTCGTATATTAACATATACGAATTTCTCAGAATTCGCATAGTGAAGTGTGTGAATTTCTTAGAATTCGCATATCATTACGTGCGAATTCTCCAAGATATGCGAATTCTTACATCTGTAGTGTGCGAATTTCTTCAGATCACCGAATTACTTTTAGTGTGTGAATTGTGGTGGTGAGGGAATTGATTAGCTATTGTGATGTGAGGATTCTTGCCTTAGAAAAGTTTTGGAATTTTATTTCTGAAAATTTTTCTGATTGTTGATTATTTCTTTTGAACTAACGATCATTTGTGCAAGTATTATCAGGATCAATGGATGATTATTTCTTTGTTGCAGAATGTACTTCTGAACAACGTAAAGAAAAAGATCAGAAGCGTAAAATATCAGAACTTGAAGAACAGCAAAGTGCAAATAAGTGTGTCATTGAAAGGTTGAGAGCAGATAATGATTGCCTCGGTCAAAGTTTAATTCGGGTTGGAAATAAAAAGAAAGAGAATGAAGGAATATTAAAGAGTAAGCTCAGATTGGTTGAAGAAAATGAAAGAGTATTGGAGACTGAAAATGGTATTCTAAAGAAGAAGATTTATATGATAGAAAGTGAAAATTTTGAGCTGGAAAGTAAGATTTCAGATTTGGAAGCTCAAATTGTCAAAATCCAGAAACAAGATTCTATCAGTAAGAATTAGAAGACAAGTGGTATTCCGCAACTTCTTTAACATAGTTTCTGAGTGTTTAGTTTAATTCTTGTTTCGAATTTCGATCCTGACAAGTGGTATCAGAGCATAGGAACTCAGAAATCTATAATCATCATGGACGGATCAAGCGACAGTGTTCTTGTTTCAAAGGTCCCCATGCTCAAACCTAATGATTTTGACATGTGGAAAATCAGGATCAGGCAGTATATACTGCTTACGGACTACTCAATGTGGGACATCATTGAGAATGGTCCCTTCAGTGAAGGAGAGATAGGAGCAGACGACAAGAGACCTCCACCAAAGACTGATGGAGAAAGGAAGATGAGGCAGACTGAGATGAAAGCCTTGAGCACTCTGCTCCTGGCAATACCTAATGAATATCAACACCAGTTTTACAACTGTGCTGATGCCAAAATACTGTGGAATGCTTTGGAGAAGAGGTTTTCAGGAACCAAAAGCACTAAGAGAAATCAAAAAGCAATTTTCAAGCAACAATACAAAAACTTTATGTCTACAAAGAATGAGTCTATGACTCAAACCTTTGACAGGTTCAACAAGTTGATTGGAGAATTGGCCACTGTTGGTGTCAAGATGAACCAGGATGATGTCAACAGAAAGTTTTTAAGATCTCTTGGTGAAGAATGGGTAATGTATACAGTATCATTCAGGCAGAATGATAATCTGTAGGATAAGGAACATGATGATCTATACAATGATCTCAGGGTGTTTGAAGCAGAAGTTGAATCTAAGAAGAAGCCATCTGGATACTCTCACAATGCTGCTCTTCTATCATCTACTACTGATTCTTCTGCTAATACTGAATCAGTTAGTGCTGTTCATGGCTCAAAACAAGATGGATCCAATGATTCTGTTTTGGAAGCTTTCCTTGCTAGCCATGCTAAATCTACTCTTATTAATGATTATCTGGAGCAGATCAATGTTGATGATCTTGAAGAGATGGACATCAAGTGGCAAATGGCAATGCTCACCATGAGAATCAAAAGATTCATTAAAAGAAGTGGAAAAAACAACTTTGCCATGAGAAGAGGTGGAATGCTACAAGTGTCATAATATGGGGCACTTTGCAAGAGAATGCAGAGGAGGAATTTCTCAACAGCATGGAAGCAACAATCAACAATCAAAGTCCACTAGCTATAACAGGAACCAATCTCAAGCACTTGTCTCACAAGATGGAATGTGATTTGATTGGAGTGATCAAGCAGATGAGGCAATCCAAAATCAAGCATTGATGGCTGAGGTTTCAGAGTCTTCAAGCACTGCAATCCCCACAGAGGTAAAATCTAAATTATGCTCTAAAGCCTGTCTTGAAACTGTTAAAAAGTACAGGGATCAAAATCAAAGCATGTGTGATGATCTTAAAAGGTTGGAGAATCATAGGGGAGAGTCTAATTTGCTCATTGTGAATTTTAAAGAACAAGTTAAGGCATACCAGGCCAATGAACTTCAACATTCATATGATCACAACTATTGGAAGTGGGAGAATAAGGAGTTAGAGATTAAGCTAGAGAAGGCTAGAGAGGAATGTGAGAAAGTTAAGAGTGGATTTGAGAAGGAAAAATTAGACATTGAGAAATTTTCCAATGCTTCTAAAGCAATGGACACTTTACTCAAAACACAAGTTCATGACAAACTGAGAAAAGGTATAGGCTACAACAACACCCCTCCACCTTACAATAACAACTTTATTCCACCCACCTCAGATCTCTTAGAAATACAAGATAAGAAAGAATTACCTGCAGGAGCCACAGAAGTAGATCCACTAGATACAGTAGTGGTTGAGGCAGAATATGAAGAAGAGAACACTGAGGAGAAGAATAAGGAAGACCAGAAAGAAATTCCCCTAGAAAACCATATTCTTACAAATGAGAGGGGAGGTAAACCATTTGTCAAGAGTGAGAAAGTAGAGAAGTTTAAGATTGAAGAAGAGACTTTTAAGAGTGAGAAAGCTGAGACCTCCAGGAAAGGGAAGGAAAAGGTACAGGGAGATCACTATATGCAAACTACTGTTGTAAATCCCTGTACTTGTCAACAGAATAAACCCCATCAACATGATAAAATAAGGGGAAATCAGAGAAACAGAAATAACCAGTGGGCTCAAAAATAGTGAATTGATCTAAGCAAAATCAATAGACCAAAGCCTTGTTTTATTTGTGGCAAATTGAATCATTTAGCCAAACACTGTTATTTCAATCTTATTAACCAAATTTTTACTTTTCAAAGAAAAAATCAAAATTCTGTTGGTTATAGGAAGCAATCAAGAAGATCAAGGAACCACATGGATGAGAATGTGAGAACAACACCAATGAAAACTGGTACTGCAAAATCTCATATTCAGAATAAGTATGCTAAAACAAAAGAAAATAATCCAAGCAAATCAAGGAGTAACTCAACGAATAGAAAAGCAAGCAACTTTGTCAAAATTTGGGTTCCAAAAGACACTAAATCTGTTAGTACTGCTACCTCAAATAGTACTGCTAACAGAAATAGTGTTGCTGATAGCAATACTACTGCTAACCAAGTTAGTACTACTAACAAGGATAGTACTGCTACCAGTGTTAATACTGTCAAGCCTATAATTAAGAAAAAGTATTCCAGCCATGAGATTCCTAACTCTGATCATCTCATCAAGACCAATCTTACTGAGCATGAGTATGTTGATGAGAAAGGGCAACCCAAGACCACTTTGGCTAGGGTTCCCTCAAGAAACTAACTGTTTTATCTTATGTGCAGGGCAACCAACAGCTCAAGAGGAAGAGTATTTGGCATGTAGATAGTGGTTGCTCTAGGCATATGACAGGTAACATGGCCTGCCTTCAAAATTTCAAAAGGTTTGATGAAGGACGTGTTGCTTTTGGTGACAATCCAGCAGGAGGTAAGATAAGTGGTAAAGGTATGGTTTCAAAAGGTAAGATGACTTTTGAAGATGTTTACTATGTTGAGCAATTGAGATACAACCTGTTAAGTGTATCACAAGTTTGTGACAAGAAACATAGTATATTATTTAGTGATACTGAATGTATTATCCTTGCTCCAGGATTCAAGGTAGTTGATGAAAATATGATACTACTTAGAACTCCTAGAAATGGTTTTGAAAGGGGCATCATTGACAAGACCCTTTTCGTTCAGTGAAAGAAGAAGGACATCCTGCAAGTACAAATCTATGTGGATGACATCATCTTTGGATCCACAAAAGATCATATGTGCAAGGAGTTTGAGGAGTTGATGCACAAAAGATTCAAGATGAGCTCTATGGGTGAACTCACATTCTTCCTTGGGCTACAGGTTAAACAGAAGATAGATGGTATTTTCATAATTCAATCCAAGTATGTGCAAGATATACTTACAAAGTTTGGATTTTCAGAAGCAAATCCTGCAAGCACACCTATGGAAACACACAAACAGATTACTGCAGATCTTGAGGGGGAGGATGTGGATGCTCATCATTATAGATCTATGATAGGCTCCCTCATGTATCTAACAGCTTCAAGACCAAACATTATGTTTGATGTATGTGTGTGTGCAAGATTTCAAGTTAGGCCTAAGCAATCTCACTTTCAAGCAGTCAAAAGGATCATCAAATATCTCAAAGGACAACCTAGGTTGGGTCTTTGGTATCCTCATGACTCACCATTTGATCTACTTGCATATTCAGATAGTGATTTGGGTGGTGCAAACTTGGATAGAAAGTCTACATCAGGAGGATGTCAGTTTTTGGGTGCAAGACTAGTTTCATGGCAGTGTAAAAGCAAACCACTGAGTCCACCTCTACAACAGAAGCAGAGTATATAGCTGCTGTGTAACACCCGTAAATTTCGGTAATTAAATGTCACCCAGACATTTCTGTGAGTTGTAAACAGTGGGGTTTTGTTGCGGAATGCATTGTTTAAAGTCCCTCGGAGTATCGGGAGTATTGGCGTTGAAAAAGTCGGATTTTTGGAGTACGGGGGAACCCGGGCGACTATGCCAACGATTGTGCCAGAGGGCACAACAACCTGGCACAATCGCCAAAGCTTGAGCACCCACGGTACATTTTTGGCGACTGTGCCATGGTACAATCGCCTGGCACAATAGCCTACACGTACCAGTGGGTTAAATGTTGCGATTTTCACCATTTTTCTCATTTTTCTCATTTCTATCTTCTTCCCTTTTCTCCCCCAAAACCCTAGAACCGAACCCTAACCCATTTTGATGGTTTTCCCCCTTGAACCACATGATTCTTCATCATCTAACTAGGAGGAACCTTGAATCACAAAACCTCCATCCTCATCTTCCTCATCAAGTTCATCGGTTGGGAGCTCGGGTTGAAAATTTGGATTGGGTGTTCTCGGAAAGTCTCATCATCCCTAATGGTAAGCTTTCTTGAAAATAATGTTATAAATGCTCCATTGATGGTTTCTTAGTGTTTGGTATCTCAAATCTCGGATTTGATGATTATGGAGAAATTAGGGTTTTAATCTCGTTTAGGGATTTTTGGTATATAATGTTTGGGGAATGTTTCTAAATGGTTTGGATTGTATGGATCTAGGTTTTGGAAGTTCTCGGCGTGAGGATTCAAGTGGCCTTCAAAAGAGCTCGTTGGGTGAGATTCTAGATTTAGCCTAAATCTAGTAAGGTGAGTTCAAGTTGATTTGTTAAAACGGTGTACATGCCAAAAATGTGTATTTTGAAGTAAAAATGTGTTTTACTTGGTTATTTAGTGTGAGTATTTTGATAAGTTTTCATGTTTGGTAAACTTGGGTTGTTTAATCTCATAAAATGCTCATATATGGGTTCTTAGCAGTTTTGTACAAATAGAGTCCATTTCATGACTTATACATCTTTGGTGATTTTTGGTACAAACGTAATCTATTTGATGATTTATGCATTCTGGAGTATTTTGCATTCATAAACCCTTTGGAAAACCATTGGAGTATGAGTCTTTATAAACGTCGTTTAAAGTCATTTCATTGTATGGGAATTGTTATTTATCGGTCAAGCACGTTTCAACATTATACTGGTTTTCATTTGGGGGTTTACGTAAGTTGTTGGGCCTTGGGCTCGGTTTTGACTAAATTGAGTATGGAGGACATTTGTCCGGAGTAATAACCGTTGTGGAGTTTTTGAGTATAATGACGTACTTTTCGTGTCATTTGGGTGTTTCATGTTTGAGTTATCAAGTAAGGAGTTGAGATTCCTATCTTGAATGTTAGTGGGTAGACACTAAAGGTCGAATGAGAACCTTGAGGTTGGAACTCTACTAGAAAATGAATGGGCACTATGCTCGGTTAACCTTGAATTGCAGATCGACGGAGTGGGCACTAAAGGTACCGTGTCCTTGAGGTGACGCCCGTTAAGTGGTGTGCACTAAAGGTGTTGGAGACTTGAGGTGACGCTTATGTTAGTGTGCTCTAAAGTCTTTGATCAGAGGTGCAGTTCGATAACATAGTTATGTGGCTTAATTTTGTGTTCTGCCACGTACAATGGAATAGGGTATTTTCCCGTCACCGGAAGGTGCTAATTGGGTAAGTAGTTGTGTCATTTTATTATCTATGTTTTCGGTGACATTTTACTTATGGGAATTGTTTACTCAAGATTTATGGGTTGCGTATTATACTCCGTCTACGTTTGAAGTATTTTGAGAAGTAAAGTTTTGTTTCATATTCTTATAAACTGAGGGCTCTACTTACTATCCATGTTTTGGATGTTTGGGGATATGAATGATTAATCAAATTTTCACAAATGGGGTGTCGAACTATGATCCTGCTTGGGTGAGTTATGCGTTACATCATTTTGTAAGGAATATGTGCGTTTGGGAACATTGTTTTTAAAAGGACATATTAAGGAAAATGTGTCGTTTACATTTCTAAAAGTAAACTATTTTGAAAGTTCATGATTCGATCTAAATTCTTTCCTTTCAATGACATATTCTCTCATATTAAAACTCTTGAGCTCACTAGGCGTTAAGCCTAACCTTTTTATTTGTCGACATGTACATCAGGTTTCTAGCGGGGGTTCAGTTCTAGCGGTGCTTTGAAGAGTTGTGCCTTAGCCTTACAAGAGTGAGTAGTCGGCGAAGCCTTCCATAGGACGGAGTTAGTATTCGGTATTGGATTTAGTGACACCCGTCCATTTTATAGAATATTTGTATAAGATGAATGGGAGTATTGAGGTTGATCCCCCAATTTATGTTTGTAGTTCAAAGTATTTATTGATGTATCTAGAAAATTTTAAATTTGTTGCTATTTTCGGATTTGAGGGTGTCACAAGTTGGTATCAGAGCTTAAGTTTGAGAGATTTAGGTATTGATTTTAGGATGCCTAGACTCAAGCTAGCGTTCTTATAAGCGAAGATAAGTGGGGTTGCACATTAGGTACCTTAAGATAAGATAATTTGAGGTTGACCGAGTCGTTAGAAACGGGAAACTTGTCGAGGGCCTCAAGGATGATTGTGTACTGTGCGTTAATAATGGCACCTGGCCAGTGTCATGGTGAACCTACATGCTACATATGTATACTTGGGTTACCTTGGGATGATGACCGTTGGGGTAGTGGGAAGTCCTAAGCGAGTTAGCTAAGGAAGGATTGATGTTTACATCAAGGTCACCTGGGAGTGATAGCTAAGTGCGAGGAGGTCACTAAGTTGATCCTCTTGGGTCGCAAATCTTGGTTGGATTGGATTCGTGAGTTGGTAGACCGATTCTATTCAAGGAGAATTCGTAAGTTTATCAATTATTGAGATTGTGGCTTTAAGATATTTGATGCATCCGGATGACAATAGTATGTCGGGAATTTTGGGGAGTATAGTCCTATGATGCCAAGTGCCGGTCAAATTCATGCACTAGATTTATTTCCGAAATAAATTTGCATAAATTGTTTCTTATGTTCGTAAAACAAAAAGTGGTTTATATTATAAAGCATTTAACACACATCAGATTTTAAACTGTGAGCTTAAGCATACTTGAAATTGTTTTGTTGCATGTAATTGCAAATTGTTATCAAAAGTCTCCTTACTCACGTCTCGTGTTTAACATTATTTTCGGATATTGCAATATCCATGTTTAATGCCAATTGGGGTATTGGGCAAGTAACTATGAGAATGTAACCTAGACATTGGATCACCTCCACGTATGTCAAGGGTTTTAAAGGAAAGGTTAATCCCATGTTTTGAGTCGGAATTTCTTGAGAACTTTTAGTTTGTGCGAGTTTGCTAAATTTCATGGTGTACTGTTTTATACGATGTCCTTTTTATGCGTGAGTTTTAATTTTGCTTCTTTAAGCTTGCGGGTTTATTTAGCGTCGTGTCCCATGTAAATTTTGTAAAATGTCATTTTACCTTTCATTTCAGTAAAAGGAGGAAACTCCTAAAGGTTTGATGTTAAAAGCGTATCGCCGTTTTCCTGGCACTCTTTGTTGAAAAATAAAAATGAAAATTTTGACATCACTTGATTTTTAGCATTATTGAGTTTTGCGAAAATTCAGTTGAGTTTGTGTGTCTCATCTTACGTCATTTTGCGTCGCGTAAATAATTTCGGGATCATGTACTTGTGCATCATGGTGTGGGTTATTTTATGAATGTTGTTATTTGAGGTCATCCCACATGTTGTTTTGGGAATTTCATTATCATGCAAATTATCTTTGGGCCTTATACCAATGTCAATCATCTCATACTTTTTGCAATTGGAATAAATTATGGTGTTGGTGTGAGTAATTGTATAAAAGATTTACGTTGTTTCATACAGAGCTTTTGTTCTGGGCATATTTCAATCATTAACTTTTGCTATTAGAAGTTTCTGCAATGCATTTAACGAGCTAGCAATTTTGATGTCGCTGTGGTTTCTATTTGGTCAAATGTGTTTATCTGTATGGCTCAAAGCTTTAAACTCGATTTGAAACTTATTCGCATTTCCATCATTTTACATGGCTTTGGGAAAATAAACTGTTGCATATGGGGCTGTTGATACTTTTGTGCTGCAACGACTTTTGGTTAAAGAGGAAGAATTTTAAAGTTAAAATTGTGATTTTCTCTTTTGAGAGTTGTACAAACAGTTATTGCACGCGTCGTAATATAGGAACCTATTTTCACGTATAGTGCAAATTATTGCGTATGTTTTATTACTGTCTTTATTAACGTAAGTATTGAACAAATGAATTTTGGAAATGATTTCATATGCACTGTGTTAATGATCAATTTTGAAACCTATCGAATGAACGGTAGTGTATTTTTGTCGCACGTTTAATCGTTAATAAGCTTTTATATTCGAAAGTTTTATAAACTCAAATTGGCATACTGGTTGAAAAACCTTGAACTCATTAGGCCTATAGATTTAAACCCCTGGCGCAAGAGCAGTTGTAATTAGGGACTAAGGAAGTCCTTGGGATTTGAAGCGTCGGATGATCCGCCTTGCGGTCAGTCTTGGATCTTGGGCTTCAGTGATGAATCGGTGCACCCGATTAATGGAAATAGTAGACTTAAGTCTTCCCGGTTAATTAAGGGGTGATTTTATGCTTCGGTGATCATGCGAGTTAAAGTTTTAGGTAATTATTGGCGACTAGATTGGGTTTCGTTTTGGTAGTTTGCTCGTCAGTATGGCACCATGGCTTATGTGGTTGGTGTACAGTCTTAGCGAGTCCGCGATCAAAGGAAATTTTGGTGATCAGTCTGCTACAGATGTAAGATTTGAAATTTTAGCTCTCTGTTAGGTGTCCACCTTGGTACGATAATTCGTCTGGAATAGAATTTTGGGCGAGATGTCCACGTTTTCGAGGTCACCGTTTAGTCCTAGGCGTCGACTTGTTTTCTTGAGGTCAATGGATTTTGGAATGGATGGATGTAACCCGGTTGGATTAGGCAAAATAGTGACCTTTCGGTGATGGATTTTGAAAGGAGTTTAGGTATTGAGGATTAAGTATCGATGTGCCCAAACATTCCTGTGGTGATAAGGATGTTACTTTAGGAATGCTGTGAGATTGGTGTTGGGTTGGAGTTGAGTGACAGCCGAATCTGTGTTAACCGGTTGCATGAAGGACGTTTTGGTGCGCCTTGGAAGAATGTCTTTATAGATATTAGGAGTGGATCGGTAGGAATATGTTGGGAACTGAAGAAAAGCTCAAGTATGGTTAATGCTGCTAGTTCAGAATTACTACTGCTAGAAGACTTCAATGTTAATACTGCTGAGTATTACTACTGCTAGTAGAATTAATACTGCTAGTCAAAGTTAGTACTGCTTGAACAAAGTTAATACTGCTTAGCTAGTTAGTACTGCTAGTGGTTAGTGCTGCTTAGTAGTTAATGCTGCTAAGACCAAGTTAATGCTGCTAGAAGAAATTAATGCTACTGAGCATAGTTAGTACTGCTTATGACTTAAAGAACCGGATGGAAAGGATGACAGCTGGAAAGAATCAAGATATTCATGGAAGGCTTGAAGATAATGATGGAAGATATACTGAAGATATTTTATTTATTGTAATTATCTTTTTGTTCAGTATATGTACAGATTTGATAGAATAGTTTAGAAGAGATTAATTCATTCATTCAAAGTTTTAGAGAAAATCAACCTCAAGGCATAGATCCTAATTCTAGAGAAGTAGAATTCGTATTGGTGAGCCTGTTCATCAATATTGAGGTTGTATGTTTAATCTTGTAACTTCAAGCATTCAATACAAGTTTACAAGTTGTTGATTATATACTGTTTTGGTTTACTGTTTGATTGAATATCAAAGTGTTATTCCGCAACTTCTTTGATATTAGTTTCTGAGAATTTATTCTTGTTAAGAATTCGATCATGACAAGTGGTATCAGAGCCTGTTCTCTCAGAAACATCTATTCTTTCATCATGGAAAACTTTGCAGAATCAAACAGTACTCTGGTTTCAAAGGTACCAATGCTCAGACCCAATGAATTCGATATGTGAAAGATCAGAATCAAGCAGTACATACTCCTCACTGACTATTCTATGTGGGATATCATAGAGAATGGTCCTTCTGAAGCAGGTAAGATTGATGCAGATGGAAAGAGAACTCCACCAAAAACTGATGCAGATAGAAAGGCTAGACAGACAGAGATGAAAGCCTTGAGCACTTTGCTCTTGGCCATCCCCAATGAATATCAACATCAGTTCTGCAACTGCACTGATGCAGAGATACTCTGGAATGCTCTAGAGAAGAGATTCTCAGGTACCAAAAGTACCAAGAGAAATCAGAAAGCCATTCTGAAGCAACAATATGAGAACTTTATGTCAACCAAGAATGAGTCCATGACTCAAACTTTTGACAGGTTCAACAAGCTTATTGGTGAACTTGCTACAGTGGGAGTACAAATTGATCAAGATGATCTGAACAGAAAGTTTCTAAGGTCCCTGAGTGATGAATGGACCATGTATACTGTGGCTTTCAGACAGAATGATCAACTGGAAGAAAAAGAACTTGATGATCTATATAATGATCTAAGAGTTTTTGAATCTGAGGTAGAGGCTAAGAAGAGGCCTTCTGGGTATGTTCACAATGCTGCACTCCTTTCAGCATCAACTGATTCTACTTCCAACTCTGAATCAGTTAGTGCTGCTAATGGAGCAAATCTAGAGAAAGGCAATGAAACTGTATTCGAAGCCTTTCTAGCAAGTCATGGAAACTCTTCTCTCATTAATGATGACTTGGAACAACTCCATCTAGATGATCTTGAAGAGATGGACATTAAATGGCAGATGGCCATGCTCTCTATGAGAGTTAAGAAGTTCATCAAAAGAACTGGAAGGAACAACTTCTCACAAAGAAGAGAAGATGGAGCAGGTTTTGACAAGTCAAAGGTGGAATGCTATAAATGTCATCAGAAGGGACACTTTGCTAGAGAATGCAGAAGTGGAATGCCTCAAAACAATAACCACCAACAAGCTCAATCTGGAAGCTTCAATATTAACAGAAACTCTGCTCAAGCCCTTGTTTCTCAACAAGGCATGGGGTTTGATTGGAGTGATCAAGCTGAAGAGGCCATCCAGAACCAAGCTCTAATGGCAGAGGTGTCTGATCTCCCAACAGAGGTAACTTCCAATCTTTGTTCTCAAAATTGCATTAACACTGTTAAGAGGTATAGGGATCACAATCAGAACATGAGTGATAACCTTAAGAGATTGGAAAAGGACATAAAAGATTATGTCAGGATAGTTGAGAGATTTGAAGAGCAGATTAAGGGTTTTCAAGCCAATGAGCTTCAACACTCTTATGACACAAACTACTGGAAGTGGGAGAAAGATCAGTATGAATTTAAGCTTAAACAGAAAGAAGAGGAGAATGAGAAGATAAAGAGGGAGTTTGAGAAAGCCAAGCTGGATATTGAGAAATTTTCCAATGCTTCTAAAGCAATGGACTCTTTGCTCCAAACTCAAATCCATGACAAACTTAGAAGAGGAATAGGCTATAACACCACACCACCACCATACAACAACAATTACATCCCTCCTATATCAGACTTGCTAGAAGACCAAGGATAGGAAGGAATTATCTGATGGAGCTACTAAGGTAGATCCATTAGAAAAAGTGGTGGTTGAAACAGACTCTGAAGAAGAGAACTCTATTGAAAAAAATAAGGAGAACACTGTGAGTGGTGAGATTCCTCTAGAAAATCACATTATCACCAATGAGGGATGTGGAAAGACTTGGGTCAAATCTAAGAACATTGAGAAGACTGAGGGAAAGTCTAACAAAGTCCACTACAAACAGACCACAGTTGTGAAACCTGCTCCTTGTCAACAGTGTGCTTGCAATAAATCTGAGCCCCAAAAACATGATAAACCAAGGGGAAATCAGAGAAATTGGAATAATCAGTGGGCACAAAAACAAAGGGTTGATCTGAGTAAAATCAATAGACCAAAACCTTGTTTTATCTGTGGAAAGCTTAATCATGTTGCCAAATACTGTTATTTCAATCCTATCAACCAAAGAGTTAATTTTCAAAGACAAACTCAAAACTCCTTTGGTTATAGGAAGCAAGGAAGGAATCATATGGCTGAGAACAGAGCACCTAAAAGGTATCATGCTCAGAACAAGTTTGATAATTCTAATAAAAATACTCCAAATAAGCCAAGGAGTAATTTAAAGACAAAGAAAGCAAACAACTTTGCTCAAGTTTGGGTTCCAATTGCAAAGAAACCTGTTAGTACTGCCATCCCAGATAGTACTGCTAACAAGAATAGTGCTGCTAACTTGATTAGTACTGCTAACCAAGTTAGTACTGCTAACAAGGATAGTGTTGCTTCTAGTAGTAATGCAGCCAAACCTATAATCTTGACAAAGTATTCCAGCCATGAGATTCCTAAACAACTCATCCAGACTAAACTAACAGATTATATTGATGAGAAAGGACAACCCAAGACCACTTTGGCTTGGGTTCCCTCCAAGACTAACTGATTTATCAAGTGTGCAGGGCAACCAAAAGCTCAAGAGGAAGAGCATTTGGAATGCAGATAGTGGTTGCTCTTGGCACATAAAAGGTAACATGGACTGCCTTCAAATTCTTCAAAAGATTTGATGGAGGACATGTTGCATTTGATTCAGAGGGAAGTAATAATAAATGCTCAGGGCATGAGTTAAAAGATAACTTGCCCTTGGAAGATTTCATTGAGCATGATACTACTAACCTATGTATTTAAGTGTTTCAGGTTGAAGTTAGTAATACTCCAGAGGGAGTAATGATCATGAAGGATCAAGAAGAAAAGGATCAGGGGATGAACAAAGTAGTAAAAAGTAAGAGTAAAAGGATGGTGTCAAAAAGTTTCAAAGTTCTCAGGAAAGAAGTTTCAAAGATTCATGGCATCAATGGCGTTCATTGACGAGCACAATAAAATCGCGATGCTCCAAAAGCCAAAACAAGCTGAAGGTTTTCATCAAAAAGTCGACTTTCTGAAGTCTAGCCACATTGCCCATGCTCTCACTATGTCTCCTACTATCTTCATAGAGCATCAGAGGCAATTCTGGGCACATGCCACCATTGTTACTGAGGATGGTGTGCAAATGATCAAGACGACAGTATGTGGCAAGCCATTGACAGTTACTGAAGAGGTAATTCGCATCTGTCTACGTCTAGACGATGCCTCTGGTATAACTTCTATCCCTAATGATGAACTGTTTTCTACTCTTACAAGAATGGGGTATGGAGGCCCATTGGGTGTTTTTAAGTTCTCAAAAGCTAAATTCTCACCCCAATGGCGTTTTCTTGTTCATACCTTGATGCACTGCATTTCTAAAAATACCACTGGATGGAGTGAGTTCAGCAGTCCCATTGCTTATGCTTTGGTCTGTTTGGCCACTGCCATAAGGTACAATTTTTCACAAATGATTTTCAATGATCTTGTCTCAAACATGGGAAACAAAAAGAGCTTTTATATGTATCCCAGGTTTGTTCAAGCAGTAATCAACCATGAATTGACGGATATTCCTCATTCTGATGGAATATATGTACCAAAACCCCCTAAAGGCAAGGTTTTCTCAAATATGAGAAGATCTGCTGGGGACTCGGAAGGAGTAGACACCCCATTGTTCTCCACAATGATGGTGGTGTCCCAAACTAATGAAGGTATGGTAGCAGGGTCAAGGCCCCCATTAGACCAACCCACTGCTAGCCAATCCCAACCTTCCCTCTCTCAAATTTTCCCTCAGTCCTTTGCTGCTAAACCCACTCCCATAATATCCAAGACCTATGTCAAGAGAAAGGTACACAAGGCTCCTTCCCTTGGTGTACCTACTATTAACCAAGAGCCTCAAAGCCTTCTATTGGAGCTTTCTCCAGTAGAGAATATCCAAAGGGAATCCACTAGGGTGTCTCCCAACCCCAAGGAGGTGCTCTCTGAGGAGGAGGTTGAGCATATGGGTACTGAGGCTGCCACTACTTCTGCTAGCACAGAGAAGGACAGTGGTAACATAAATAAGACCTCCCCCATGGCAACTTTGAATGAGCAATCATTCAAAGGTCCCTGGTGCCAAGAAACCAAGGGGGTGGATAGTGCTTCTGCTAGGCAGAAGACTTCCACTATCAAAAGATCCAAGGATCCCTCAAGGATGGGCAACATATCCAAAAAGGGTGAGGACAGAGCTGAAACTGATGAATTGATGGCAAAACATTCCAAGGATCCTTCAAGGGTAGGTAAAACACCTAAAGAAGGTGAGGATAGATATACTTACTGGGAATTGATTGAAGCATTAGCCAACATCAATATTGATGTGGTTAATCAAGGGAAGGAAATTAAAGAATTGCAGCAAGTGGTCATCTCCCAACAAGAGCAGATTTCCAAACTCAAACAATTGGTAGGAAAACTAATTGCCAAGAAAAGGAGAAAGCAGTTTGTTCTAAGGAGGAGAAATGGGGCAAACAAAAAGAAGGAGGAAAATGCTTCCAAAAAGGGGGAGAATTCAAGCTCAGAACAGATAGATCAACAGATTGAGGGGGAGTTTGTTGAAGAAAGGGCTGAATTTGTTGAAGAAAAGGCAGCAGCAGAAACTGTTACTACTGCTAAGCCAAAACAAGCAGCAGTAACAGGATTGACATCTGAAGAGGTTGAAGTAGCAGAGATGCTAGTAAAAGCAAAGAATGACACTCCCAAAGCAAAGGGAGTGGTCATAAATGAAGGGGGAGCAAAGAAATCAGAAAAGAAAGACATGGCTGCAGATGTAAAAAGAAAAGGGAAATAAAAGATGATAGAAACTGATCAACCAACTAAAAAGCAAAAGATGATTGAATCAGATGAAGCATTAGCCAAGAAACTGCAAGAAGAGTTAGATCAAGCAGAGAAAGAGCAGGTTGAGAAAGACAGAGAGATAGTAAGAGCACTAGCCAATGAACTAAATGAAGCATTTCAGAAAGGGATGGAAACAGAGAAAGCTAAGCAAAGAGCAATAAGCTTGAGAAAGGCTATGATGGCCAGATCAAGTGCAAAGAAGAGAAGACCTTCACAAACTTACCTTGCAACTCAGGAAAGGAACAAGATGATAACTTTCTTGAGGAGTGCAATTGGTGTGAAGAAAGAAATGTTCATAAAGATGACTTTTGATCAAGTCAAGGGACTATATGAGAAAGAAATGGGAAAGCTGAAGAATAATGAAAAGGACAGAGTGGAGTTTGAAAAGAAAGCTAAGGAGAGGCATGATGTGAATATCAATAAACCCTTCCCTGAAAGTGAAGAGTGAACTCCAACAAAGAAAAAGGCAGAGATTAAGGAAGAAGAGACTCTAGCTCAGAAGATCAAAAAGATAAAAAGAGTTAAGTCTATTGCTTCTAAAGGCCCTAGATCAGAAGAAAGGAAAAAGGAAGAAAAGAAGAAGGAAGCTACTATAGGACAAGGGCAAAGGATACTGAAGAGAACCAAAATGATGGCCAACAGAAAGAAAGTTGACAAGAAGTCTAGAGTAGAAGAAGAAAAGAAAGTTGAATCTCAGGAAGAAGTACCACAGAGTTCAGATGTAAACATGTACATGGTGGTAATGGATAAAATTCCAAAGCCTATTTCAGCTGAACCTGTTGGATTCAAACCTCCTGAAGTTATCCTCTGGGATACTATGGAGGTGGATGGCAAAGAATACATTAGATTGAAAAGAAAGGATGAGAAGTATGAAGTCTACAGCACCTGGAGCAAAATTGTCAGAGAGTGTTCCAGATCTGATTTGGAAGAAATGTTTGCAGTGGGGATGAAAGTTCATGCAGATCAGTTGACAGCTCCAGGGTTACCAATTGTGAAGCTAGTTATGGAATATTTATGCATGTTGTTCAAACCAGAAGCAGTAAAGCATTTGATAAGAGATGTATTTAAAGCTGTTAGAGGATGGACTCTATATGAAAGGAGTGGAGTCTACGAACTGGCATTGGATACTTTTCACATGGAGTATTACTTGGTGGATAGGGTATACAATCATACAAATCTGAAGCTTCATGCCATGTTAAATAAGAAGTTGAGTTGTGCACCAAATTCAGAAATGGCAAAGTACTTAATTCAAAGAACTATTAATCAGAGCATGGGACTGGATCCTAACCTTGAAGTAGATCAATGAAGATTTTGGAAGCATTTGAAGAACTTGACTTCTCTTTCTAAAAGTCAAGTTAGGGGGAGATTGTTGGGAACTGAAGAAAAGCTCAAGTATGGTTAATGCTGCTAGTTCAGAATTACTACTGCTAGAAGACTTCAAAGTTAATACTGCTGAGTATTACTACTGCTAGTAGAATTAATACTGCTAGTCAAAGTTAGTACTGCTTGAACAAAGTTAGTACTGCTTAGCTAGTTAGTACTGCTAGTGGTTAGTGCTGCTTAGTAGTTAATGCTGCTAAGACCATGTTAATGCTGCTAGAAGAAATTAATGCTACTGAGCATAGTTAGTACTGCTTATGACTTAAAGAACCGGATGGAAAGGATGACAGCTGGAAAGAATCAAGATATTCATGGAAGGCTTGAAGATAATGATGGAAGATATACTGAAGATATTTTATTTATCGTAATTATCTTTTTGTTCAGTATATGTACAGATTTGATAGAATAGTTTAGAAGAGATTAATTCATTCATTCAAAGTTTTAGAGAAAATCAACCTCAAGGCATAGATCCTAATTCTAGAGAAGTAGAATTCGTATTGGTGAGCCTGTTCATCAATATTGAGGTTGTATGTTTAATCTTGTAACTTCAAGCATTCAATACAAGTTTACAAGTTGTTGATTATATACTGTTTTGGTTTACTGTTTGATTGAATATCAAAGTGTTATTCCGCAACTTCTTTGATATTAGTTTCTGAGAATTTATTCTTGTTAAGAATTCGATCCTGACAGAATATGAGGATTCATGGGAGTTTGGTTGCCATCTTTGACGTTGGGTTCGGATCCGTGATGCTCCGAATGGAATTGATTGGTGAAATGTTGAGGTCACGAACTACCCTAGAGGTAGTAATTGTCACTCTAAGCTTAGGAGACGACCGTAACCATATGGGTAAAAGGTTACTTTGGAGAGTTAAGTGTTCGCTCGGTTATGAGTATAATGTGCCCAAGAGGGGCAGCATATGTGTGTATCAGTGCAAAGGTCCTGATAGTGGGTTAAGGGAAATCCTTCTGCGGGCAAAGCTTCATGGGAATCTAGATTTCGAGGACGAAATCATTCTAAGGTTGGGAGGATTGTAACACCAGTAAATTTCGGTAAGTAAATGTCACCCAGACATTTCTGTGACTCGTAAACAGTGGGGTTTTGTTGCGGAATGCATTGTTTAAAGTCCCTCGAAGTATCGAGTGTATTGGCGTTGAAAAAGTCGGATTTTTGGAGTTCGGGGGCACCCGGGCGACTATGCCAGCGATTGTGCCAGAGGGCACAACATCCTGGCACAATCGCCAAAGCTTGAGCACCCACCGTACATTTCTGGCGATTGTGCCAGCGATTGTGCCATGGCACAATCGCCTAGCACAATAGCCTACGCGTACCAGTGGGTTAAATGTTGCGATTTTCACCATTTCTTCTCATTTTTCTCATTTCTATCCTTTTCCCTTTTCTCTCCCAAACCCTAAAACCGAACCCTAACCCATTTTGATGGTTTTCTCCCTTGAACCACATGATTCTTCATCATCTAACTAGTTGGAACCTTGAAGCATAAAACCTCCATCTTCATCTTCCTCATCAAGTTCATCAGTTGGGAGCTCGGGTTGAAATGTTGGATTGGGTGTTCTTGGAAAGTCTCATCATCCTAATGGTAAGCCTTCTGGAAAATAATGTTATAAATGCTCCATTGATGGTTTCTTAGTGTTTGGTATCTCAAATCTCGGATTTGATGGTTTTGGAGAAATTAGGGTTTTTATCTCGTTTAGAGATTTTGGTGTATAATGTTTGGGGAATGTTTCTAAATGGTTTGGATTGTATGGATCTAGGTTTTGGAAGTTCTCGGCTTGAGGATTCAAGTGGCCTTCAAAAGAGCTCGTTGGGTGAGATTCTAGATTTAGCCTAAATCTAGTAAGGTGAGTTCAAGTTGATTTGTTAAAACGGTGTACATGCCAAAATGTGTATTTTGAAGTAAAAATGTGTTTTACTTGGTTATTTAGTGTGAGTATTTTGATAAGTTTCCATGTTTGGTAAACTTGGGTTGTTTAATCTCATAAAATGCTCATATATGGGTTCTTAGCAGTTTTGTACAAATAGAGTCCATTTCATGACTTATACATCTTTGGTGATTTTTGGTACAAACGTAATCTATTTGATGATTTATACATTCTGGAGTATTTTGCATTCATAAACCCTTTGGAAAACCATTGGAGTATGGGGCTTTATAAACGTCGTTTAAAGTCATTTCATTGTATGGGAATTGTTATTTATCGGTCAAGCACGTTTCAACATTATACTGGTTTTCATTTGGGGGTTTACGTAAGTTGTTGGACCTTGGGCTCGGTTTTGACTAAATTGAGTCTGGAGGACATTTGTCCGGAGTAATAACCGTTGTGGAGTTTTTGAGTATAATGACGTACTTTTCGTGTCATTTGGGTGTTTCATGTTTGAGTTATCAAGTAAGGAGTTGAGATTCCTATCTTAAATGTTAGTGGGTAGACACTAAAGGTCGAATGAGAACCTTGAGGTTGGAACTCTACTAGAAAATGAATGGGCACTATGCTCGGTTAACCTTGAGGTACAGCTCGACGGAGTGGGCACTAAAGGTACCGTGTCCTTGAGGTGACGCCCGTTAAGTGGTGTGCACTAAAGGTGTTGGGGACTTGAGGTGACGCTTATGTTAGTGTGCTCTAAAGTCTTTGATCTGAGGTGCAGTTCGATAACATAGTTGTGTGGCTTAACTTTGTGTTTTGCCATGTACAATGGAATCGGGTATTTTCCCGTCATCGGAAGGTGCTAATTGGGTATGTAGTTGTGTGATTTTATTATCTATGTTTTCGGTGACATTTTACTTATGGGAATTGTTTACTCAAGATTTATGGGTTGCGTATTATACTCCGTCTACATTTGAGAAGTAAAGTTTTGTTTCATATTCTTATAAACTGAGGGCTCTACTTACTATCCATGTTTTGGATGTTTGGGGATATGAATGATTAATCACATTTTCACAAATGGGGTGTCGAACTATGATCCTGCTTGGGTGAGTTATGCGTTACATCATTTTTGTCAGGATCTTAATTCTAAACAAGAATAAACACTCAGAAACAATATTAAAGGAGTTTGCGGAATAGCACTTTAATATTCAATTATCAATGAAACAGTGAATCAGAAGAACAACTTGTAAACTTTATTGAATGATTGTAAAGCTACAAGATTCAACACTCAACCTCAATATTGATTAACAGGCTCACCAATACGAAATCTGCTTCTCTAGAATTAGGATTACCAACCTTGAGGTTGATTCTCTCTATCAAAACAAAAATTCAGAATTCTATCTTTTTCAAAACTAAACTATTCTCTATATAATGAAGATAAAAGATAATTACCAATAATATAAGATCTTCAAAATAATCTTCCATCTTTATCTCCAAGCTTTCCATAATCTTCAAACTTGATCTACACGAATCTTGATTATCTCTTAAGCAGCACTAAGTCTTCAGCAGCATTAATACTTTGAGCAGTATTAATGTTCAGCAGTACTAACTACTAGCAGTACTAAAATTGCTTAGCAGTAGTAATCTCCTCTAGCAGTATTAATCTTGACTTATCAGTACTAATCTTGATCAGCAGTATTAACTTCACTCAGCAGCATTAATCTCAGAAGTATTAATCAAGTTCTTCTAGCAGCATTAACTGTACTTGTGTATTTCTGAATTTCCCAACAATCTCCCCCTAACTTGACTCATAGAAAGAGAAGTCAGGTTCTTTAGATGGTCTTCTTAGATGCTCCCAAAACCTCATGGCTCATACACCTGTATTTGCATCCAACCCCAAATTCTGATTGATTGTTCTTTGAATCAAATAGTTAGCCATCTCTGAATCTGGAACATATCCTAGCTTCTTCTTCAACATTGCATGAAGCTTCAGTCTGCTGTGATTGTACACTCTATCCACAAGGAAGTACTCTATGTGATTTATGTCCACAGTTAGTGCATATACTCCACTAGTTTCATATAGAGTCCAATTGTTGACAGTTTTAAACACATTTCTGATCACATGCTCCACTTCTTCAGGTTTGAACATCATACACAAATACTCCATCACTAATTTTGTAATTGAAATCTCTGGAGCTTTCAGTTGATCTGCATACAACTTCATTCCTATGTCAAACATCTCTTCTAAATCTGACCTGGAGCATGTTCTTACAATCTTTGCCCAAGTGTTATACACTTCAAACTTTTCATCCTTTCTTTTGAGCCTTATGTATTCCTTGCCATCAACCTTCATTGTGTCCCATAGAATAACCTCAGGTGGCTTCACTCCAACAGGTTCAGCTGAAATTGGTTCAGGCACTTTGTCCATCACTACCATGTACATATTTACATCATCAGTTCTTGCTGGTTCTTTCTGTTCAGATGGCTTAGGTGCCCCTTCTTCTTCAGCAACCTTCTCAGCTTCTTCTGTAGCTATTCTAGGCTTCTTGGTTGACTTTCTCCTTGCCATCATCTTGGTTCTTTTTAAAGTCCTTAGACTTTCACCAAGAGTGACTTCTTTCTTTGGTGGTGTTTCTTGCTCATCAGGGAAAGGCTTTTCTATCATGAAGTCATTGCTTTCTTTCATTCTTTTCTCCATTTCCACCCTTGCAGTTTCATTCCCTTGAAGCGTTAGTATCTCTGAATCATATAGCTCTTTAATCTTCTCAAAAGACATCTTTGAGAACATCTCCTTTCTGACTCCTACAGCACCTTTGAGAAATGTAATCATCTTGTTTCTCTCTTGGGTACCTAGGAAGGTCTTTGAGGGTTGTCTGTTCTTTGCAGCTGTTTTTACCACCACTGATTTCTTCAGAGTTGCAGCTTTCTTTTGTGCAATTTCAGTTGTCAGGCTTTGTTGATAAGCTTCATTCAGTTCAACAGCTAGAGCCTTAGCCATCTTTCTGTCCTTTTCAACCTGAACCCTTTCTTCTTGCTCAATATCAAGTTGTATCTTCTTGGCCAGAGCTTCATCTGATTCAACCAACCTTTGCTTTTTGATTGGTTGATCAGATTCCACCATTTTAGCTTTGCCTTTATCTTTGCTTACCACCTTTTCAACACTTGCTTTCTTTACAGCTTTACCTCTTTCTTTGATGACAACTCCTTTGGCCTTTGAGGTGACCTTGGGAGTATCATGTTTGGCTTTGATTAAGGTCTCTGCTATCTCCAGATCTGTTAAAACCTCTTGTACTGTTTCTGCTGCTTCATTCAGTTCAACAGTATTAACAGTTTCTGTTGCTTTGCTTGATTCAGCAGCATTAACTGTTACTGCTTCTTGTTCTGTTAATGTTGCTTTCTCTTTTTCTGCTTCTTGTACAAACTCAGTTTCCACTGCTTGTTGCTCCCCCTCAAAATCAGCTTTCTCTTGCTCCCCCTTATTTGTGGCATCTTCCATGTTGGCATCAACTTCTGACACCCCCTTTTTGGGAGCATCAGTCACTGGTTCCCTTCTTTTAAGCACATACTGTTTCTTCTTCTTTTTCTGAAAAAATTTCTTCACCATATTCTTCAGGTTGACGATCTGTTCTTGTTGAGACAGAATGATCAATTTCAGCTCTTCTATGTCTTTTCCCTGCTTGATCACATCCATGTTGATGTTGCCCATTGTTTCCATCAATTCATAGTAGTTATATCTGTCCTCACCTTCTCCAGGAGTGTGACCCCCTTTTGAAGGATCATGGGATCTTTTTGTAGTAGAGGTCTTCTGCCTAGCAGAAGCACCTGTTACCCCCATGGTTTCTTGGCACCTGGGACCTTTGGATGATTGCTTACCCAAAGTTGCCATGGGGAAGGTCTTATTTATGTTACCACTGACCTCCTCTATGCTAGTAGGAGTAGTGGCAGCCTTAGCACCGATATGCTCAAACATCTCCTCAGTGAGCACCTCCTTGAGGTTGGGAGACACCCCTGTGGTTTCCCTGTAGATATTCTCTAATGGAGAATTCTCCATTAGAGGGCTTAAAGGCTCAGTGGGTGAAGGTACAAGAAGGGAAAGAGCCTTCTTTACCTTTTTCCTTATGTAAGTTTGGGTTAATGGAGAAGTTGGCTTTTGAACCAGAGACTGAGGGATTGATATGGAGGGTGAAGGTTGGGATTGGCTACCAGTGGGATGGTCTAATGAGGGCCTTGACCCTGCTGCCATACCTTCTTCATTATGGGACACCACCATCATTGTAGAGAACAATGGGGTGTCAACTCCTTCCGAGTCCAATGGAGATCTCTTCATGTTTGAAAAGACCTTACCTTTAAGGATTTTTGGTACATATACCTCATCAAAGTGAGGCATATCCGTCAATTCATGAGTTATAACTTCCTGTACAAACCTTGGGTACATGTAAAAACTCTTTTTGCTTCCCAAGTTTGATACAAGATCACTGAAAATCATTCTTGAAAAATTGTACTTTCTGGCAGTGGCTAAGCAGACCAAAGCATATGCAATGGTACTGCTAAACTGACTCCATCCAGTAGTCTTTTTGGAAATGCAGTGCATCAGGGTATGAACAAGAAAACGCCATTGGGTATAAAATTTAGCTTTTGAGAATTTGAAACCACCAATTGGCCTCCATACCCCATTCTTGACAAATTTGAGAACAAGTCCTCATTTGGAATAGAAGTAATACCAGCAGCATCGTCTAGACGTAGACATATGCGTATCACCTCTTCAGAAACTGACAAGGGTTTGTCACACACCCTAGTCTTGATTATCTGCACACCATTCTCTGTGACTATGGTGGCATTTGCCCAGAATTGTCTTTGATGCTCTATGTAGATAGTTGGCGACACAGTAAGAGAATGGGCAATGTGGTTGGACTTGAGAAAATCCACAACCTGGTGAAATCCAGCAGCTTGTTTCAGCTTCTGTAGCATCGCAATCTCGTTGTGCTCATCAATGAATGTCATGGATGCCATTGTGCTTGAGTAATCTTGACTGCAACACTTGGTGCTTGAGAGAAAAGGGTTAGAGAGCAGATGAATAGAAAGCAAAGAGTCGTTATGAACTTTTGGGGAGGCAAAAAGGGTATTTATACGATTCGGGACATTAGCAGTATTAACTCCTAGCAGTATTAACTAACTAGCAGTATTAACTGAGAGCAGTATTAACCACTGGCAGTATTAACTAACTAGCAGTATTAACTGAGAGCAGTAGTAACTCCTAGCAGTATTAACTAACTAGCAGTATTAACTGAGAGTAGTATTAACCACTAGAAGTATTAACTAACTAGCAGTATTAACTGATAGCAGTAGTAACCACTAACAGTATTAACTAACTAGCAGTATTAACTGAGAGCAGTATTAACTGTGCACTGGCAGTATTAAAACTGCACTGGCAGCATTAACTATACTTAAACTTTTTGAAGCTTGAGGTACTCTGACCAAGGTAATACCTTCCTGAGAAAGATGTTAGTAGCACCAAAGAATAAACCAATAACAGGTATGTAAACACTTTTTAAAACATGAGCTCATTCAGAGTTGATCATGCCCACACTTGTGACCAAGAAAGTGAATCTACCCACATCAAAAGCTTTAGGGGTTGTTTGTTTTTTTTAAAAACCTCTTAATGGATCTTAAGTCTGAATCATTCAGACATTTTTACACACCACCTCTTATTAATCATAACTAAAATAAGACTTCAGACTTTAAACCTCTTAAAAAACAAACGGCACCTTAGTGAATAGATCAGCAAACTGGTTGTCAGTATGAACTTTAGCAACTTGAATTAGCTTCTTTTCATTACAATCTCTGATAAAGTGATACCTGATCTCAATGTGCTTTGTTTTGGAGTGCTTGACTGGATTGTTAACAATGCTTATAGCACTACTATTGTCAATGAAGATTAGAGTGTGAAGAAAGGTTACCCCATAGTCCAGCATCTGATTTTGAATCCATAGAACCTGAGAGCAGCAACTTGCAGCAGCAATATACTCAGCTTCTGTTGTTGATAAGGACACTGTGGTTTGTTTCTTACACTGCCAAGATACTAGTCTTGCACCCAAAAGTTGACATCCTCCTGAAGTAGACTTTCTGTCCATGTTAGCACCTCCCAAGTCACTATCTGAATAAGTAATCAAGTCAAAGTTGGATTCATAAGGATACCAAAGACCTAATCTAGGTTGCCCTCTTAAGTATCTGAAAATCCTTTTAACAACTTGCAGATGTGATTGCTTTGGCTTGACTTGGAATTTGGCACACAAACACATTGGAAACATGATGTCTGGTCTTGACGCTGTGAGATACATGAGAGATCCAATCATTGATCTATATAGATGAACATCAACATCCTCCCCCTCAAAATCAGCAGTGATCTGTTTATGAGTCTCCATAGGTGTGCTTGCTGGCTTTGAGTCTGTTAATCCATATTTTTCCAGGATGTCTTTCACATATTTTGATTGGCTTATGAAGATCCCATCTTTCTTCTGTTTCACTTGAAGCCCAAGGAATAAGGTAAGTTCATCCATTGAACTCATTTTAAAGCTCTTGTGCATCAACTTTTCAAAGTCTCTACACATCTGGTCTTTTGTGGATCCAAAGATGATATCATCCACATAAATCTGAACCAATAGGATGTCCTTCTTACTTCTTTTAATGAAGAGGCTCTTGTCAATTATTCCTCTTTCAAACCCATTCTCCAAGAGGTAGGTAGACAGAGTATCATACCATGCTCTTGGGGCTTGATGCAGACCATAAAGTGCTTTCTTCAGTTTGTATACTCTGTCTGGATATGATGGATTTCAAAATCCAGGGGGCTGACAGACATATACTTCTTCATCAATTTTTCCATACAGAAAGGCACTCTTCACATCCATTTGGTATACCTTGAACTTCATGTATGAGGCATAGGCTAGAAATAGCCTAATTGCTTCTACCCTTGCCACAGGAGCAAACACTTCTTCATAGTCAATGCCTTCTTCTTGAGTGTACCCTTGTCCCACCAACCTTCCTTTGTTCCTTATCACAATACCTCTCTCATCCTTTTTATTCCTGAAAATCCACTTGGTGCCAATAGCTCTATGACCTTTTGGAAGGTCCACCAAGTCCCAAACTTCTTGCAATTTTAACTGCAGTAACTCTTCTTGCATAGCTTCTATCCAACTGGAATCTTTCATTGCCTCAAAAACCTTCTTAGGCTCAATCTGAGATAGAAAGCATGAAGTCTGCTTTGATTCCTTGTTATCATAGGAGAAGAGATGTCTCCTATGACTAGCTCTGGAGGATGATTCTTTTGAGTTCTAGTCTGATGACTAAGTTCTTCATTGATTCCCACATCCAGATTAGAATCATTTAAATCAGCTTAGGGGATCTCATCAGCTGCTTCTGGCTCTTCATGCACTTGATTCTCCTCATCACTTCCTTCTTCTTCACTCTGAATTGGGTCAGTCATTGTCTCTTTTGCACAGACATCAACAGGCTCTATTGTAGGTATGGGAAAGATCACAGACTGAGGAATAATGTCTTGTACTTGTACTTGTTCATCCCCTGATCTTCCACTCCCTGAACCTGCATGATAATCACTACTGAAACCCAAAGAGTTAGTTAGTGAATCAATGTCAAATAACCACTAAGGACCAGATCCAATAGGATTTGGTGTGTTCTCATTGCATTTGACATTGTCACTTTCCTCAATTATTCTAGAAGAAGTATTAAAAACTCTGTAAGCCTTACTCTGAGACGAGTAACCAACAAGAAAACCATCATCAGCCTTGCTATCAAACTTTCCTAAGTGAGTTTTGGTATTGAGAATGGTACAAGGACACCCAAAAGGTTTGAAAAATCCTATAAAAGGTTTTCTGTTATTTAAAAGCTCATATGGTGTCTTGTTTTTAGGATTGACTACTAGAACTCTGTTTTGGACATAGCAAGCAGTATTAACTACTTCAGCCCAGAAAGTAATTGGTAGTTTTGAATCTGCCAACAGAGATCTAGCAGCTTCAATCAGTGTCCTAGGAGCATTGTATTGCCTCTCAATTCCTTTTTCCTCACAAAAGGTGTTTAGATCATGATTTTTAAATTCAGTACCATTGTCTGACCTAATGACTTTTACCTTTTGATTTGTTTGGTTTTCAATTCTTAGAATAAAGGATTTGATCAGTCCACTTGTCTCATCCTTAGTCCTTAGAAAATATACCCAAGTAAATCTAGAGTAATCATCAACAATAACTAGGCAGAATGATTTCCTACCAATACTCATAACATTTGTAGGACCAAACAGATCCATATGCAACAACTGAAGAGAATTAGAGATTGTGTTCAACTCTTTGGACTTATGAGAAGTTTTGTGTTGTTTGCCTTTGAGACAGGCAACACAATGATCATCACATGAAAAGACTTTGGAAGGTAAAACTCTTACAAGGTTGTTTTTAACAAGTTTATTCATTGTTTTAAAGTTCATGTGACACATCCTTCTGTGCCAAAGTGATGATTCATCCAAAGAAGCTTTTGAACAAGACAATTAAGGGATGAATCAGATGAAACACTTTCCATATCTAAGCAATATACATTATCCTTTCTGGGAGTTCTTAGTAGTATCATCTTTTCATCAACTACCTTGAATCCAGGAGCAAGGATAATGCATTCAGAATCTGTAAATAATATACTATGTTGTTTGTCACAAACCTGTGATACACTTAACAGGTTGTACCTTAGCTGGTCAACATAGAATACATCTTCAAAGGTCATTTTACCTTTGGTTACATCCCCCTTACCACTTATCTTACCTCCATCTGGAGTATTACCAAAGGAAACATGCCCACCATCAATTTTCTTGAAATTCTTGAGGCATGACATGTTCCCTGTCATGTGTCTTGAGCAACCACTATCAACATGCCAGATACTCTTCCCCTTGATCTGTTGGTTGCCCTGCACATAAGATTAAACAATTAGTATTGATTGGGGACCCAAGCCAAAGTGGTCTTGGGTCTCCCTTTCTCATCAAAGTATTTACATTACTTTTTGATGAGGTGTTTAAACTCAGAGCACTCTTTATTAGAGTACTTTGTCAATATTATTGGCTTAGCAGCACAAACACTAGAAGCAGTACTAACCTTAGAAGCACTAATAGAGTTAGCAGTATTAACTTTTGAAGAAGTACTAACAATGTCAGCAGTACTAACATTGTTAGAAGTAGTATTACTTCTAGCAACACTATCATTGTCAGCAACACTATTTGTGGTAGCAGTACTAACAGTTTTAGTGCTTTTAGGAACCCACATATTGACACTTTCTTTAACAGACTTTTTCTTCATGTGGCTTTTAGATTTAACAGTTTTCTTAGCCACATGATTCCTTTCAACCTTCTTCCTATAACCAAAGGGTTTTTGCATAGATCTTTGATAGTTCATCCTTTGGTTCATAGGGTTGAAATAACAGTTTTTGGCAAGATGATTCAATTTTCCACAGATAAAACAAGGTTTTGGTCTATTGATTTTACTCAAATCAACCCCTTGTTTTTGTGCCCACTAATTATTCCAGTTTCTTTGATTTCCCCTCTTTTTATCATGTTTTTGAGGCTCATTCTTCTTACATGCACACTGTTTGCAAGGACCTGGATTCACAACTGTGGTCTGTTTGTAATGGACCTTACCAGACTTTCCCTCTGTCTTCTCTATGTCCTTGGATTTGATCCAATCCCTTCCACAGTCCTCATTGGTGATAATGTTATTCTCTAGAGGAATCTCACCACTCACTTTGTTCTCCTTACTCTTACCAACCTCTTTCTCAGTCTTATCCTCAACAACTACTTCATCTAGGGGATCTATTTCAGTGGCTCCCTCAGGCAAGTCCTTCCTATCTTTGGTTTCTAGCAAGTCTGAGGTAGGGGGGATGTAATTGTTGTTATTTGGTGATGGTGTGGCATTATACCCAATTCCTCTTCTCAGCTTATCATGAATCTGAGTTTGTAGTAAAGAGTCCATTGATTTAGAAGCATTGGAAAACTTTTCTACATCAAGCTTAACCTTGGTTAGCTCCTCTCTCAACTTTTCACTCTCCTCTTTAGATTTGGTCAGTTTAAGTTCTAGATCCTTTTTCTCCCACTTCCAGTAATTGGTGTCATATGAGTGTTGGAGTTCATTGGCTTGAAAACCTTTAATCTGTTCCTCAAACCTCTCAACAATTCTCACATAATCCTTTATATCCTTTTCTAATCTCTTAAGGTCATCACTCATCTTCTGGTTGTGATCCCTGTACCTTTTAACAGTGTCTATGCAAGTTTTAGAACAGAGATTAGAACTTACCTCAGATGGGAGATCAGATACTTCAGCCATAAGTTCTTGATTTTGGATAGCCTCTTCTGCCTGATCAATCCAGTCAAACCCCATTCCTTGTTGAGAAACAAGGGCTTGAGCAGAGTTTCTGTTATGGTTGAGGTTTCCAGACTGTGCTTCTTGGTGGTTGTTGTTGTGAGACACTCCACTTCTGCATTCCCTGGCAAAGTGTCCCTTCAGATGGCATTTGTAGCACTCCACCTTTGATTTATCAAACCCTGCTCCATCTTCTCTTCTTTGGGAGAAGTTGTTCCACCCAGTCCTCTTTATGAACTTCTTCACCCTCATGGAAAGCATGGCCATCTGCCATTTAATATCCATCTCTTCCAGATCATCAGGATGAAGTTGTTCCAAATCATTATTAATTAAGGAGGAATGTCCATGGCTGGCAAGAAAGGCTTCAAACACAGAATCAGTGCCTTTTTCTTGATTTGCTCCATTAGCAGCATTAACTGATTCAAGATTAGTAGTAGAATCAATTGATGTTGATAGGTGTGCAACATTATGAATATATCCAGAAGGCTTCTTCTTTGCCTCCACCTCAGCTTCAAATACTCTAAGATCATTGTAAAGATCATCAAGTTCTTTCTCTTCCAACTGATCATTCTGTCTGAATGAAACAGTGTACATGGTCCATTCATCTCCAGGGGACCTTAAGAACTTTCTGTTTACATCATCTTGATCAATCTGTACTCCCATAGTAGCTAGTTCACCAATCAGTTTGTTAAACCTGTCAAAAGTTTGAGTCATGGACTCATTCTTAGTTGACATAAAGTTTTCATACTCTTGCTTCAAGATTGCCTTTTGATTTCTCTTGGTACTTTTGGTACCAGACAATCTCTTCTCTAGAGCATTCCAGAGCATCTGTGCATCAGTGCAATTACAGAATTGGTGTTGATATTTATTTGGAATGGCCAAGAGCAGTGTGCTCAAGGCTTTCATCTCTGTCTGTCTTGTCTTTCTTTCGCATCCGTCTTTGGTGGAGTTCTTTTTCCATCTTCACCAATCCTTCCTGCATCAGATGGGCCATTCTCAATGATGTCGCACATAGAATAATCTGTGAGGAGAATGTATTGCTTGATTCTAATCTTCCACATGTCAAATTCATTGGGTCTGAGCATTGGAACCTTTGAAACCAGAGTACTGTTTGATTCAGCTGTGTTTTCCATGATGAATAAGATTTCTGAGAATACTCGCTCTGATACCACTTGTCAGGATCTTAATTCTAAACAAGAATAAACACTCAGAAACAATATTAAAGGAGTTTGCGGAATAACACTTTAATATTCAATAATCAATGAAACAGTGAATCAGAAAAACAACTTGTAAACTTTATTGAATAATTATAAAGCTACAAGCTTTAACACTCAACCTCAATATTGATGAACAGGTTTAGCAATACGAATTCTACTTCTCTAGAATTAGGATTACCAACCTTGAGGTTGATTCTCTCTATCAAAACAAAAATTCAGAATTCTATCTTTTTCAAAACTAAACTATTCTCTATATAATGAAGATAAAAGATAATTACAAATAATAAAAGATCTTCAAAATAATCTTCCATCTTTATCTCCAAGATTTCCATAATCTTCAAACTTGATCTACACGAATCTTGATTATCTCTTAAGCAACACTAAGTCTTCAGCAGCATTAATACTTTGAGCAGTATTAATGTTCAGCAGTACTAACTACTAGCAGTACTAAAATTGCTTAGCAGTAGTAATCTCCTCTAGCAGTATTAATCTTGACTTAGCAGTACTAATCTTGATCAGCAGTATTAACTTCACTCAGCAGCATTAATCTCAGAAGTATTAATCAAGTTCTTTTAGCAGCATTAACTGTACTTGTGTATTTCTGAATTTCCCAACAATTTTGTAAGGAATATGTGCGTTTGGGAACATTGTTTTTAAAAGGACATATTAAGGAAAATGTGTCGTTTACATTTCTAAAAGTAAACTATTTTGAAAGTTCATGATTCGAACTAAATTCATTCCTTTCAATGACATATTCTCTCATATTAAAACTCTTGAGCTCACTAGGCGTTAAGCCTAATCTTTTTATTTGTCGGCATGTACATCAGGTTTCTAGCGGGGGTTCAGTTCTAGCGGTGCTTTGAAGAGTTGAGCCTTAGCCTTACAAGAGTGAGTAGTCGGCGAAGCCTTCCACAGGACGGAGTTAGTATTCAGTATTGGATTTAGTGACACCCGTCCATTTCATATAATGTTTGTATAAGATGAATGAGAGTATTGAGGTTGATTCCCCAATTTATGTTTGTAGTTCAAAGTATTTATTGATGTATCTAGAAAATTTTAAATTTGTTGCTATTTTCGGATTTGAGGGTGTCACATGCTGCAAGCTGCTGCTCACAAGTGCCATGGATTCAGAATCAGATGTTGGACTATGGTCTTACTCTTCTTCACACTCCTATCTTCATTGATAACAACAGTGCTATAAGAATTGTTAATAATCCAGTGAAGCACTCAAAAACCAAGCATATAGAAATCAGGTGCCATTTTATTAGAGATTGCAATGAAAAGAAGTTAATTCAGGTTTTGAAAGTACACACTAGCAACGAATTCGCTGATCTATTCACAAAAGCATTTGATGTGGGTCGATTCACATTCTTGGTCACAAGTGTGGGCATGATAAACACTGAATAAGCCTCTTTTGATTTTCTTCATGTACCGTTTCTGTATAAATTCTTCAATGATTGCTTTCTCAAATTTTATAGTAAATGGTGCTGCTAACCATTTGTATTTAAGTGTTTCAGAATGACAATTCAACCTATGGTTAAGTATGGTTACTACTGCTAGGTGGTTTATACTGCCAGTGCAATGTTACTATTGCTTTCTTTATTTCTACTGCTTGTAAGTGTTAATACTGCTCGTATGTGTTAATAATGCTAGTAAGTGTTAATACCGCTGGTATATGTTTCTACTGCTATGTGTTAGTACTGCCAGAAAGTGTTAATACTGCTAGTCTGTGTTAATACTGCTAGTAAGTGTTAATACCGCGGGTATGTGTTTCTACTGCTTATATGGGTTAATACTGCGGGTATGTGTTAATGCTGCTAGGGTACTTAGTACTGCTTTTAACTGAATCCCTTACCCTATAAATACCCTCTCTGACCGCCAAAACCTAAACAGGTCTTTGAATTTCCAGCGAGTTTTCATCCTCTCTCTCTCTCTCTTTAGAATTCTTGATTACCAGTGTGTAAACCCTAGTGTTGATTCGAATCCAAGAACGATGGCAGGACTGAATTTTGTTGACGATCACAATGAGCTAGCAATGCTGCAAAAACCCAAACAAGCTGAGGGTTTTCATGAAATTGTGGATTTCCTGAAATCATCCCACATTGCCTATGCACTAACCGTCAATCCTACCATCTATGTGGAACACATGCGACAGTTTTGGGCCAATGCCTCCATTCAGACTATTGATGGCAAACAGGTCATTTAATCAAAGGTCTGTGATAAACCTATCACAATCACAGAAGGCTGCATTCGCACTCATCTTCATCTAGATGATGACTCAGGTATGTCTAATCTCCAAAAGGAAGACCTATTTCTTGAAATTGGTCGAATGGGGTATGAAGGTCCTACTGAGGTTTACAAGTTTTTCAAAAGAAAATTTTCACCTCAGTGGAGATTCTTTGTTCATACTGTTCAACATTGTCTATCTCGCAAAACAACTGGATGGAGTGAGTTTAGCAGTACAATAGCTTATGCTCTTGTATGCCTAGCTACCTCCAGAAAGTTCAATTTTTCTCAAATGATTTTCAATGATTTGATGTCAAACATGGATACCAAAACCAAAAGATTCTATATGTATCCAAGGTTTGTGCAAGAGGTACTAAATAAGGAATTGACGGATCTACCCTTTTTTTAAGAGGTGTATGTACCTAAACCTCCCAAAGGGAAGGTGTTTTCTAACATGAGAAGGCCTAGTAAGGACTTTTCTGGAAAATACACACCATTGTTCTCTACAATGATGGTTGTGTCCCATTCCCATGGTGAGGCATCAGGGTCACAACCCATATCTGACCAACCCACTGATGACCTACCCACACCACTCATTTCAAATGATCCTTCTCAGCTCCTGTTGGGAACTGAAGAATTCATCAAGTATGGTTAATGCTGCTGATTCAAAGTTACTACTGCTAGAAGACTTAAAGGTTAATACTGCTGAGTGTTACTACTGCTAGTACTATTAATACTGCTAGTCAAAGTTAGTACTGCTTAGCTAGTTAGTACTGCTAGTGGTTAGTGCTGCTTAGTAGTTAATGCTGCTAGAAGAAATTTAATACTGCTGAAGATTAATACTGCTTATATGATGAAGATTCGCATGAAAGGATATACATGGAAGCTTAGAGATATACATGGAAGATATACTGAAGATATGTTTATTTTTTTGTAATTATCTTTTTGTTTAGTATATGTATAGAAGATACAGAATAGTTTTAGACGAGATTAAGTCCAAGTTCTAGAGAAAAACAACCTCATGGCATAGATCCTAATTCTAGATAAGTAGAATTCGTATTGGTGAGCCTGTTCATCAATATTGAGGTTGAGTGTGTAATCTTGTAACTTCAAAGCATTCAATACAAGTTTACAGTTTGTTCTTCATATTTACTGTGTTGATTTCATTGAATATCAAAGTGTTATTCCGCAAACTTCTTTGAAATTGTTTCTGAGAATTAATTCTTGTTGAGAATTCGATCCTGACAAGTGGTATCAGAGCCAAAACTCTCTCAGAAACATCTGTTCATCATGGAAAATCTTACAGAATCAAGCAGTACTTTGGTCTCTAAGGTTCCAATGCTCAAACCCAGTGAGTTTGACATGTGGAAGATCAGAATTAGACAATATATTCTTCTCACTGACTTCTCAATGTGGGATATCATTGAGAATGGTCCTTCTGAAGCTGGAAGGATAGGAGCAGATGGAAAAAGACCTCCACCAAAGACAGATGGTGAGAGGAAGATCAGACAGACAGAGATGAAGGCCTTGAGCACTCTGCTCTTGGCCATCCCCAATGAATATCAGCATCAATTTTGCAACTGCACTGATGCTCAGATTCTCTGGAATGCTCTAGAGAAAAGATTTGTTGGAACTAAAAGCATCAAAAGAAACCAAAGAGATGTTCTAAAGCAGCAGTATGAGAACTTCACTTCCTCAAAGAATGAGTCTATGACTCAAACTTTTGATAGGTTCAACAAACTCATAGGTGAACTGACTACTGTAGGAGTAAAGATGGAACAAGATGATATCAACAGAAAGTTCCTCAGATCTCTTGGAGATGAATGGACTATGTACACTGTCTCATATAGACAGAGTGACAATCTGGAAGAGAAAGAACTTGATGATCTATACAATGATCTAAGAGTTTTTGAAACTGAGGTAGAAACCAAGAAGAAGCCCTCTGGTTATATCCATAATGCTGCACTTCTCTCAGCATCCACTGATACTACTGCCAACCCTGAAGCAGTTAGTACTGCCAGTGGAGTAAGTTCAGAAAAAGGCACTGAAACTATCTTTGAAGCCTTTGTGTCCAGTCATAGCAGCAATTCTTTGATTAATGATGATCTGGATCAAATTCACCCTGATGATCTGGAGGAGATGGATATTAAATGGCAGATGGCCATGTTATCAATGAGGGTAAAGAAGTTCATTAAAAGAACAGGAAGGAATAACTTCTCTCAAAGAAGAGAAGATGGAGCTGGTTTTGACAAGACCAAGGTGGAATGTTATAAGTGTCACATGAAAGGACACTTTGCTAGAGAATGCAGGAGTGCTATTCCAAACAACAACCACCAACAAGCTCAGAATGGAGGCTACAATCAAAACAAGAATCCTGCTCAAGCCCTTGTTTCTCAACAAGGAATGGGATTTGACTGGAGTGATCAAACTGAGGAAGCCATTCAGAATCAAGCTCTTATGGCAGAAGTGTCTGATCTTCCCTCTGAGGTAATTTCTAATCTTTGTACTAAATCTTGCATTGACACTGTCACAAGATACAGAGATCACAATCAAAGTATGTGTGATGACCTCAAAAGATTAGAAAAGGACAGAAGAGAGTATGTGTTGATAGTAGAGAGATTTGAAGAGCAAATCAAAGGCTTTCAAGCTAATGAACTTCAACACTCTTATGACACAAACTATTGGAAGTGGGAAAAGAATGAGTTAGAGACCAAACTGTCTAAATCCTTAGAAGAGAGTGATAGGCTGAAAGAGGAACTGTCTAAAGTTAAACTTGACATAGAAAAGTTTTCATATGCTTCAAAAGCAATGGATTCTCTTCTAAAGGCTCAGATTCATGACAAGATGAAGCCTGGTATTGGATACAACAATACACCTCCTCCTTACGATAACAATTATATCCCTCCTACTTCAGACTTGTTAGAAACCAAGGAGAAAAAGGACTTATCTGAGAAAGCCTTTAAGATAGATCCTTTGGATGAAGTAGTAATTAAGGATTTAACTGAGAAAGAAGCCAGTGAGTATAGGGATAATGATGTGAGTAAAAAGATACCATTAGAAAACAATATTATCACCAATGAGGGATATGGGAAAATCTGGGTCAAGTCCAAGGAGATAGAGCAGACAAAAGGAAAGGATAACAAGGTCCATTACAAACAAACCACAGTTGTGAATCCTGGATCTTGTAAACAGTTTGATTGTAGTAAAGCCAAGAGCCTAAATTCTGGTTTAAAAAGAGGAAATCAAAGAAACTGGAATAATCAATGGGCTCATAAACAAGGAGTTGATCTGAATAAAATCAATAGACCAAAACCTTGTTTCATATGTGGCAAGTTAAATCATTTGGCTAAGTATTGTTACTTTAACCCTATTAACCAACAGATGAACTTTCAAAGATTTGTGCAAAAACCTGTTGATTATAGGAAGGCTGGAAAGAAACATGTGATAAAGAAACATGATGAGAGGAAAGGCCCCATTAAGAAAAAGATTTTAAAAGAAAGTGTCAAAATGTGGGTACCTAGAAACACTGAATCTGTTAGTACTGATGACAGGGCTAGAAGCACTAAAATTGTTAGTACTGCTAACATGGTTACTACTGCTACCTGTGTTAGTACTGCTGAAAATATTAATGCTGCTAATACTGTTAGTACCTCTTCAAAGGTTAATACTGCCAACACAGTTACTGCTGCCAACACAGTTACTACTGCTAACAAAGTTAGTACTGCTAAGGCAGTTAGTACTTCTAAAACCAGTACTGATTCTAGCAAAAATATTTCCAAGCCTATTATTGTAACAAAGTACTCCAAGAATGAGGTGTTAAAGTTCAAAAATCTTGTCAAGAAAGAATGCAAGTATTTTGATGAGAAAGGGGTACCCAAGACCACTTTGGCTTGGGTTCCTATTTCATACTAACTGATCTACCTTATGTGCAGGGCAACAAACAGCTAAAGGGAAAGAGCATATGGCATGTTGATAGTGGTTGCTCTAGGCACATGACAGGCAACATGTCATGCCTTCAGGATTTCAAGCATATCAATGGAGGACATGTTGCATTTGGAGATAATCTTACTGGTGGTAAGATAAGTGGAAAAGGTAATTTCACCAAAGGTAAGATGACATTTGAGGATGTCTACTATGTTGATCAATTAAAGTACAACCTGTTAAGTGTATCACAGGTTTGTGACAAACAACATAGTATATTATTTACAAATACTGAGTGTATGATCCTTGCTCCAGGGTTCAAGGTAGCTGATGAAAGCATGATACTACTTAGAACTCCAAGAAAGGACAATGTTTACTGTCTAGATATGGACAATGTTGATAGCGATTCATCTCTAAATTGTCTTGTTTCAAAAGCTTCTGTAGATGAATCCTCTCTTTGGCACAGAAGGATGTGTCACATGAATTTCAAGACTATGAACAAACTTGTTAAAAACAACCTTGTAAGAGGTTTACCTTCAAAAGTCTTTTCATGTGATGATCATTGTGTTGCTTGTCTTAAAGGCAAACAGCACAAAACTTCTCATAAGACCAAAGAGTTAAATTATGTTTCTTCTTGTCTCTAGTTACTGCATATGGATTTGTTTGGTCCTACAAATGTTATGAGTATAGGCAAGAAATCTTACTGCTTGGTTATTGTTGATGATTACTCCAGATTTACTTGGGTATATTTTCTAAGGACTAAGGATGAGACAAGTGGACTTATCAAATCCTTTATTCTAAGAATTGAAAACCAAACTAATCAAAGAGTAAAAGTCATTAGATCAGACAATGGAACTGAGTTTAAAAATCATGATCTAAACACCTTTTGTGAAGAGAAAGGTATTGAGAGGCAATATAGTGCTCCTAGGACTCCTCAACAGAATGGTATTGCTGAAAGAAGAAATAGGACACTAATAGAGGCTGCTAGATCTCTGTTGGCTGATTCAAAATTGCCAATTACCTTCTGGGCTGAAGCAGTTAATACTGCTTGTTATGTCCAAAATAGAGTTCTAGTGGTCAAACAAAAGAACAAGACCCCATATGAGCTTTTAAATAAAAGAAAACCTTTCATTGGTTTCTTCAAACCTTTTGGGTGTCCTTGTACAATTCTCAATACCAAATCTCACTTAGGTAAGTTTGATAGCAAAGCAGATGATGGATTTCTTGTTGGATATTCATCTCAGAGTAAGGCCTACAGAGTTTTTAACTCATCTTCTAGAATAATTGAAGAAAGTGACAATGTCAAATGCAATGAGAATACACCAAATCCAATTGGGTCTGGTCCTCAGTGGCTATTTGACATTGACTCAATAACTAATTCTTTTGGTTTCAGTAGTGATGATTATACAGGAACAGGAAGTGGTGGATCAGGGACTACACAAGTCTCAGAAAGTATATCTAAATCTGTGATATTTCCCATACCCACTGTGAAAAGGAATCATTTATTGGACCAAATCAGAGTGAAGAAGAAACTAGAGATGAGGAGACTCAAGAAAATAAAGAATCAGAAGTGGCATCTGAAAACACTTCAGTTGAGTTGCATGACTCTAATCTAGAGGATGGACTGAATGAAGAACCTAGTCATAACACCAGAGTTCAAAAGAATCATCCTCCACAGCTGGTAATAGGAGATATCTCTTCTCCTATGATGACTAGACATCAAAGCAGGCTTCAAGAAATGCAAGATCAACAGCATACAGTCCTTTCTTGAGCCTAAAAAGGCACATGATGCTATGAAAGAATCTAGCTGGATAGAAGCAATGCAAGAAGAACTGTTACAGTTCAAGCTACAAGATGTATGGGATTTAGTAGACCTTCCTAAAGGTCACAGAGCAATTGGCACAAAATGGATTTTCAGAAACAAGAGAGATGAAAGAAGTATTGTCATAAGGAACAAAGCAAGGCTAGTGGCTCAAGGATATACTCAAGAAGAGGGTATAGATTATGAAGAAGTTTTTGCACCTGTGGCTAGGATAGAAGCAATCAGATTATTCCTAGCCTATGCTTCTTACATGAACTTCAAAGTCTATCAAATGGATGTAAAAAGTGCTTTTCTCTATGGCTCAATTGAAGAAGAGGTATATGTCTGTCAACCACCAGGGTTTGAAAACCCAAGCTATCCAGACAGGGTATACAAATTAAAGAAAGCACTTTATGGGCTACATCAAGCTACAAGAGCATGGTATGACACTCTGTCATCCTATCTCTTGGAAAATGACTTTGAAAGAGGAGTCATTGATAAGACTCTATTTATCAAGAGAAAGAAGAAGGATATCTTGCTGGTCCAAATCTATGTTGATGACATTATCTTTGGATCTACAAGAGACAACATGTGCAAGGAGTTTGAGGATCTAATGCATCAAAGGTTCAAAATGAGTTCCATGGGGGAACTTACTTTCTTCCTTGGACTCCAAGTTCAACAGAAGTCAGATGGCATCTTCATCTGTCAATCCAAGTATGTGCAGGACATTCTAACCAAGTTTGGTTTCTCAGAGTCAAAACCTGCCAGCACACCTATGGAAACACACAAGCAAATAACAGCAGATCTTGAGGGGGAGGATATGGATGTGCATCATTATAGATCCATGATTGGCTCTCTCATGTATCTCACAGCATCAAGGCCAGATATAATGTTTCCAGTCTGTGTATGTGCAAGATTCCAAGTTAGGCCAAAGCAATCTCACTTTCAGGCTGTTAAGAGGATATTCAGATATCTCAAAGGGCAACCCAAATTAGGACTTTGGTATCCTCATGACTCACCCTTTGACCTAATAGCATACTCAGATAGTGATCTAGGTGGAGCAAACTTGGACAGAAAATCTACTTCTGGAGGATGTCAGTTTTTGGGTGCTAGACTAGTTTCATGGCAGTGCAAGAAACAAACCACAGTGTCCACATCTACAACAGAGGCAGAGTACATAGCAGCTGCAAGTTGCTGTTCTCAAGTCTTATGGATTCAGAATCAAATGCTGGACTATGGGGTAACCTTTCTACACACTCCCATTTTTATTGATAATAGCAGTGCTATCAGCATTGTGAATAATCCTGTCAAGCACTCTAAGACAAAGCACATTGAGATCAGGTATCACTTCATAAGAGACTGTAATGAAAAGAAACTTATTCAAGTTGTAAAAGTCCACACTGATAATCAGTTTGCTGATCTATTCACTAAAGCCTTTGATGTGGGTAGATTCACTTTCTTGGTAACTAGTGTAGGAATGATCAACTCTGAATAAGCCCCTTCTCAAAAAGTGGTTTTATACCTGTATATTTTTATTCTGGGTGTTACTAATCTTCTTTTCCAGGATATGCATAGCAGTACTCAGTGTTTCACAAGCTTAAAGGAGTTAGTAGTTAATACTGCTTTCAGTTAATATTGCTAGTTAGTTAATACTGCTTTCAGTTAATACTGCTAGGTAGTTAATACTGCTAGTTCGTTAATACTTCTAGGTAGTTAATACTGCTAGTAGTTAATACTGCTAGTGGTTAATACTGCTAGTAGTTAATACTGCTTTCAGTTAATACTGCTAGGTAGTTAATACTGCTTTCAGTTAATACTGCTAGGTAGTTAATACTGCTAGTTCGTTAATACTGCTAGTTAGTTAATACTGCTAGTAGTTAATACTGCTAGTAGTTAATACTGCTTTCAGTTAATACTGCTAGTAGTTAATACTGCTCTAGGTTAATACTGCTTATGTTCCGAATACTATAAATACTCTTTGCCCGCCTAAAAGTTCATAACGACTCTTTGCATACTATTCTCTTGTACTCTAAACCCTTTCCCTCTCAAGTTCGAAGTTTTCAGGCAAGCTTTTCACTAAGATCAATGGCATCCATGACATTCATCGACTAGCACAATGAGATTGCGATGCTACAAAAGCCAAAGCAAGCTGCAGGATTTCATCAGATTGTGGATTTCCTCAAGTCAAGCCATATTGCTCATGCTCTTATTGTATCCCCTACAATCTATATAGAGCATCAAAGGCAGTTCTGGGCTAATGCCACCATTGTTGTTGAGAATGGTGTGCAAATGATCAAGACAAGAATCTGTGATCAATCACTAACAGTTACTGAAGAGGTTATTCGCATCAGTCTACGTCTAGACGATGCCTCTGGTATAACTTCTATCCCAAACGATGAACTGTTTTCAAATCTTACAAGAATGGGGTATGGAGGCCCATTGGGTGTTTTCAAATTCTCAAAAGCCAAATTTTCACCCCAATGGCGTTTCTTTGTCCATACTCTCATGCACTGTATCTCCAAAAAGACTACTGGATGGAGTGAGTTCAGCAGCACTATTGCTTATGCTTTGGTGTGCTTGGCCACTGCCAGAAAGTATAACTTTTCTAAAATGATTTTCAGTGATCTTGTCTCAAACATGGGAAACAAAAAGAGCTTCTTTATGTATCCCAGGTTTGTTCAAGAAGTTATTACTCATGAATTAACGGATATACCTCAACCTGTTGGGGTATATGTACCTAAACCCCCCAAAGGCAAGGTTTTCTCCAATATGAGAAGATCTGCTGGGGACTCTGAAGGAGTTGACACCCCATTGTTCTCTACAATGATGGTGGTGTCCCAAACCAATGAAGGTATGGCAGCAGGGTCACGGCCCCCATTAGACCAACCCACTGCTAGCCAATCCCAACCTTCCCTCTCAAAATCTATTCCCCAGTCCCTTCTTGAAAAACCAACCTCTCCTATCACCCAAACTTACAAGAGAAAACAGGTAAAGAAGGCTCCTTCCCTTCTTGTACCATCATCCCCCAAGCCTTTAAGCCCTCTATTGGAGCATTCTCCAGTAGAGAATATTCAAAGGGAATCCACAAGGGTGTCTCCCAACCCAAAGGAGGTGCTCTCTGAGGAGGAGGTAGAGCATATGGGTGATGAGGCTGCCACTACTCCTGCTAGCACAGAGGAGGAAAGTGGTAACATAAATAAGACCTCGCCCATGGCAACTTTGAATGAGCAATCATTCGAAGGTCCCTGGTGCCAAGAAACCACAGGGGTGGATAGTGCTTCTGCTAGGCAGAAGACTTCCACTACTAAAAGATCCAATGATCCTTCAAAGGAGGGTAACACTTCTAGAGAAGGTGAGGACAGATATAGTTACCAGGAATTGATGGAAACCATGGGAAACATCAACCTAGATGTTATGAAACAAGGAAAAGAAATAGAGGAGATGAAGCTGGTCATTCTGTCACAACAAGTACAGATTGCTAAGCTGAAGAAGATGGTGCTAAGTCTGGTACAGAGGAAGAAGAGAAAGCAATTCCAACTAAGGAGAAGGAACACTGAGAATGATGCTCCCAAAAAGGGGGAGATCAACATGGAAGAAGCCACAAGAAAGGGGGAGCTTGATGGAGAGAAATTTAATGTTGAGGGGGAGCAGGAAGCAGAAACAGTTACTACTGCTGACATTAATAAAGCAGCAGAAACTGTGAAAGAAGTTTTAACAGATCTTGAGATTGCAGAAACCTTACTTAAAGCCAAGAATGATACTCCCAAGGTCACTTCAAAGATCAAAGGAGTAATCATCAAAGAACAAGGTGAAGTGATCAAGAAAGATAACAGTAAGAAGGCAATGAGCAAAGACAAAGGAAAAGCAAAGATGGTGGAATCTGATCAACCAATCAAAAAGCAAAGGTTGGTTGAATCAGATGAAGCCCTAGCTAGAAAGATGCAAGATGACATTGAAAAGGAAGAAAGAGTTCAGATGTAAAAGGACAGGGAAATGGCAAAAGCTCTAGCTGCTGAACTGAATGAAGCTTATCAACTGAATCTGGCAACTGAAATTGCACAGAAGAAAGCTGCAGCTATGAAGAAAGCAGTGGTAGTAAAAGCAGCTACAAAGAAGAGAAAACCCTCAAGGACATTCCTAGGTACCCAAGAGAGAAACAAGATGATTATATTTCTCAAAGGTGCTGTAGGAGTCAAAAAGGAGATGTTCTCCAAAATGTCTTTTGAGAAGATCAAAGAGCTGTATGAGTCAGAGATGTTAAAGCTTCAGGGAAATGAAACTGCTAGGGTGGAGATGGAGAAGAGGATGAAAGAAAGTAATGACTTTGATTGTCAAAAGCCATTTCCAGATGAGCAAGAAACACTCCCTAAGAAAGAGGCCACTCTGGGAGAAAGTCTAAAGACTTTAAAGAGAACCAAGATGATGGCAAGGAGAAAGCCAATCAAGAAGCCTAGAGTATCTGAAGATGAGGCTGAGAAGGCTGCTGAAGAAGAAGGGGCACCTGAGTCATTTAAACAGAAAGAGCCAGCAAACACAGATGATGTAAATTTGTATATGGTAGTGATGGACAAAGTGCCTGAACCAATTTCAGCAGAACCTGTAGGAGTTAAGCCTCCTGAGGTCATTCACTGGGATACATTGACAGTGGATGGAAAGGAATACATAAGGCTAAAAAGGAAGGATGAAAAGTATGAAGTGTTCAACACATGGGCAAAAATTGTCAGAACATGCTCTAGGTCAGATCTTGAAGAGATGTTTGAGATAGGAATGAAGTTGTATGCAGATATACTAAAGGCTCCAGGGATTTCAATTACAAAACTGGTAATGGAGTATCTGTGCATGATGTTCAAACCTGAAGAAGTAAAGCATGTGATCAAGGATGTATTTAAGTCAGTCAACAGTTGGACTCTATATGAAATTAGTGGAGTATATACAGTGACTTTGGATTTAAATCACACTGAATACTTCCTAGTAGATAGAGTGTTCAATCATAGCAGATTGAAGCTTCATGCCATGCTGAAGAAAAAGTTAAGATGTGTTCCAGATTCAGAAATGGCTAAATACTTGATTCAAAGAACCATCAATCAGAGTTTGGGATTGGATGCAAACACTTGAATGTAGACCATTATGAAGTTTTGGGAGCATCTTGAAAAGAATCTTGAAGATTAATTCTGAAGAACTTGACTTCTTGTCCTAAAAGTCAAGTTAGGGGGAGATTGTTGGGAACTGAAGAATTCATCAAGTATGGTTAATGCTGCTGATTCAAAGTTACTACTGCTAGAAGACTTAAAGGTTAATACTGCTGAGTGTTACTACTGCTAGTACTATTAATACTGCTAGTCAAAGTTAGTACTGCTTAGCTAGTTAGTACTGCTAGTGGTTAGTGCTGCTTAGTAGTTAATGCTGCTAGAAGAAATTTAATACTGCTGAAGATTAATACTGCTTATATGATGAAGATTCGCATGAAAGGATATACATGGAAGCTTAGAGATATACATGGAAGATATACTGAAGATATGTTTATTTTTTTGTAATTATCTTTTTGTTTAGTATATGTATAGAAGATACAGAATAGTTTTAGACGTGATTAAGTCCAAGTTCTAGAGAAAAACAACCTCAAGGCATAGATCCTAATTCTAGAGAAGTAGAATTCGTATTGGTGAGCCTGTTCATCAATATTGAGGTTGAGTGTGTAATCTTGTAACTTCAAAGCATTCAATACAAGTTTACAGTTTGTTCTTCATATTTACTGTGTTGATTTCATTGAATATCAAAGTGTTATTCCGCAAACTTCTTTGAAATTGTTTCTGAGAATTAATTCTTGTTGAGAATTCGATCCTGACAGCTCCCTGTTGTTAATCCAATTCCCCCCATCACTCAACAATATGCAAGGAAAAAGGTACATAAGGTTCCTTCACTTCATGTACCTACACCCCAAAAGCCTACAAGCCCTCTAATGGAGAATTCTCCATCAGAGAATATCCAAAGGGACTCCACAGGGGTGTCTCCCAACCCCAAGAAGGTGCTCTCTAAGGAGAAGGATGAGCATGTGGGCACTAAGGCTCACACTACTGACTCTGCACAAGGTGTGGATCAGGACAGTGTGAACATCACTAAGACCTTCCCCACGGAAACTTTGGATGATAAATCATCTAAAGGACCTAGGTGCCAAGAAACCAAGGGGGTAGTTGGTGCTTCTGCTAGGCAGAAGGCCTCTACTAAAAGGTCCAAGGATCCTTCAAGTGTGATCAACACACCTAAAGGAGGTGAGGATAGATATAACTATGATGAATTGATGGAAAAAATTGGTAATGTCAACCTGGATGTACTCAAACAGGGTTCATAAATAAAGGAACTGAAAAAGGTGATCATTTCTCAACAAAGCCAGATAGACAAACTCAAGAAGCTGGTGTTGAAATTAGTGCACAAAAAGAAGAGAAACCAGTTTATCTTGAAGAAAAGTAGAAGTGGTCATGATGCTTCCAAAAAGGGGGAGAATCAAGAAGCTGAATGTGAGAAGGAAAGCTTAGTTGGCATGGAATTTCAGTTTGAGGGGGAGATTAGTGGTGAAACTGAAAAGAAGATTGAAGCAGAAACTGTGAAAGCAGCAGAAACAGAGAAAGAAGCAGAAACTGTGGAAGCAACAGTAACCATTGAACCAGAAGTAGAAACTGCCAAAGCAGTAGAAACAGAGAAATCAGCAGCAGAAACTGGAATGTCAATAGAAGAAATAGAGATTGTTGAGACTTTGGTGAAGGCAAAGAATGACACTCCTAAGGCCACTCAAAAGGCTAAGGGAGTGGTGATCAAGGAGGGAGTCTTAGAGAAGAAAAAGAAAGAGGTCAGTATGTTAGAGGCGAAGAAGAAAGGCAAAGAGAAGATGGTTGAGCCTGTGAAATCATTGAAGAAGAGGAAGCAAATTGATTTGGATGCAGAATTGGCAAAGGAGTTAAATATGCAGTTTGAAAAGGAACTTGAAAAGGAGAATGAAATTCAAAAAGCCAAAGACAGAAATATTGCATTAGATTTGGAAAAGAGGCTCAATGAAGAATATCAGAAGAGCTTGAAACTGGCTGCAAAGAGGGTTACAATGAAAGCTTCAAAGAAAAGACAACCTTCACAGACCTTCCTAGCCACACAGGAAAGGAGAAAAATGATAAACTTCCTAAAAGGATCAATTGGAGTTCCTGTAGGGAGGTTTACCAAAATGTCTTTTGGCAGAATAGAAGAATTATACAAGAAGGAGATGGCCAAGCTTCAAGGAGACTTCAGTCAGAGGGTTGAATTTGAAAGAAAGACATGATCTGAATATTCAACAGTCTTTTCCTGACAGTGAAGAAGGCATTCCTACAAAAGAAAAGAAAGAAGTCAAGAATACAGAGACTTTAGCTCAAAAGATTGGAGCTATTAAAAGAATGAAATCAATTGCTTCAAAGAAACAGGCAAAAAGGCCAAGGACTGAGGAAGGTGAGAAAGAGCAGGAAAGTGAAAGAATGGAAGCCGAATCATCAAGACCTACTGCTGCACCTCCTGTAGAGCAGCAGAAACAAGCTGAGCAGGTTGAAAATCAAGAGAAGAGTCAAGAGCAATCAAGTAAACAATCTTCAGAACAACCAAGACAACCTGAGCAGTTTAATTTATATATGACTGTGACTGATGAAGAACCAATGAAAGCTGATCCTATCTCAGTGAAAGCTCCAGAAATTATTCATTGGGATACTTTGGTGGATAAAAGAACAGAATATTTCAGAATCAAAAGAATGGGTGACAAGTATGAGGTTTATTCAACTTGGGGTAAGATAATCAGAAGCTGTACCAGAGTTGATTTGGATGAAATGTACAAGGTTGGATTAAAACTGTATGGTGAATTGTTTCAAGGAGTAGGGATGAGCATAACAAAGATGGCTATGGAGTATTTATGCATGATGTTTGACCTTGATAGAGTTAAATATCTTATCAAAGACTTGCATCACAGTAATGGATTTAAAAGTATTGATCATTGGATGCTCTTTGAAAGATGTGGAGTCTATGTCATAACCATTGATAAAAGCTTTCATGAGTACTACTTGGTTGATAAGGTGTATGACCACAGCAAGGCAAAGTTGCAAGGGATGCTGAAAGCAAAGTCGGTCTGCAATAAAGATTCAGAGATGGCAGTGATTGTGATTAAAAGAGCCATCAATCAAAGTATGGGATTGAATCCTCATCTAGGAATCTGAGCAGTTATTTTGAAAGCATCATGAAGACCGTATTCTGAAGAACTTAACTTCTTGAATTGAAAAGTTAAGTTAGGGGGAGATTGTTGGGTCTGAAATGTGCTAAGTCCAGATAGTGCTGCTAAGTATTGAAGATTACTACTGCTGAAGACTTTAGTACTACTACTTGAAGATTACTACTGCTAGTAATAGTTAGTACTGCTTGAAGAGTTAGTACTACCAGTCATAAATTACTACTGCAAGCATGATTAGTACTGCTGATGATGAAGATACTGTTGGAAGATTAATGTTGCTTATGATGATAAAGATGGTTGGTTGCTTAAAGCGAAAGACAAGGAAGTTGAAGATAATTATGGAATGGATGCTGAAGATCAACGTTTCTTTAATAATTATCTTGTAATCTGTTTTGTATATATAGTCTAGAAGTCTTTTGCTTATGTGAGATAGAATATACGTTTTGGTTTTAGAGAGAATTAGCCTCAAGATTATTAGTGATCCTTTCATTAGAGAAGTATTGAACGTCTGTTGAGTCTGTTCAACAGATTGAGGCTTTGGTTGTAATCATTAAGCTAATTCAATATAACTTGTGATTTGATTTCATATACTGTTCCATTGATTTACTGTTAAAGTGTTATTCCGCAACTTCTTTAACATAGTTTCTGAGTGTTTAGTTTAATTCTTGTTTCAAATTTCGATCCTGACATAAACATTCATGTTTTAATTCTTTTATACACAAGCACATTCACACAGAAAATTCGTTTTTCTGTCGGAACGTTCATAGAATAATCTTGTGTTATTCGATGATTGAATGCAATACCTGGGGAGTGAACTTCAATAAAAATCCTTGTACAGTACATTCGTTGTACTAAGTGACTTCATGTTACTTACAGGAATATTAACTGATTCATTTGTTGATTCAGGGTTACATTCTTATTTGTCTGAATTTGAAAAGATTCGGATGAATACATTATGAATTAACGAATGTTCAGTGGCTCATTTTTGGAAAGATTAGTGGTCAGAAAATTATGATATTTCTTGAAGAAATTTTGATGATTTCTATGCTCTACATCATCAAAAAGGGGGAGACATGATCAATAAATGTTAATATTGGAAAGATTGTCAAGAAATGATCTATGATGGAGAAGTTATGTCAAGATCGAAAATTCTAAAAAAGAATTTAATACAAACTCAGAAACAATGTTAAAGAAGTCGCGGAATAACACTTTAACAATTAATCAAAACACAGAATATGAACTCAAATCATAAGTTTATATTGCATAAAACTTAATGATTACAAACACAACCTCAATCTGTTGAACAGACTCAACAGACGTTCTAAACTTCTCTAAAGAAAGGATTATAATGAATCTTGAGGTTAATTCTCTAAACAAAAACAACTCTATCAATACATCTCTCTATCAAGAACTTCTAGACTATATATACAGAATTAATTACAAGATAATTACAAAAGAAATATTATTCTTCAGAATCCAATCCATAATTATCTTCATCTCCTATTCTTCCTCATCAATCCATCTTTATCTTCAGAAGCAGCATTAATTCAATAGCAGTAGTAACTTTGTCCCTGGGAGTACTAACCATGCTTGCAGTATTAATCTCTTATGGCAGTAGTAATTTCCAAGCAGTATTAACTACTAGCAGTACAAATATTGCATAGCAATATTAACATGCTAAGCAGTAGTAATCTTTCTTCACCTAGTTGTACTAACCAGACTTAGTTATTTATGACCCAACAAGTTATTTCAAGAAATATGATTTGGAGAACAACTAATATTTGTTATTGGGAGATTGTACAAGATTTGAAAGAAAAAGTTCAAAGGTTTCGGAAAATTTGTTGAATTGTACAGAAATTTTCTTTGAAGATGATTTGCTGAAGAATAGTGAGCTAAATCTGAAGATAATTTATTTTCTGAAGTCTGGAAGAGGTTTTTATTACCTTCGGGAGATTGTTAAAGATTCTTGCAAAAGATATTCACAGATTTTGGAGGAGATTACAGAAGGTCTGAAGACAGTTCAAGAAAAGAAAGATTGTTTTTGAACAGATTTATTCAAAGGGAGAGATTGATTTTCAAACGAAAGTTATTTGTCAGAAACTCAAAGTGGAAGAATGTTCTTGAAAAAGGGAGAACGTGCATTAAAGATGAAATTCATTTGAAGAGAAATACAAGTTTATCCGAAAGGGAGAGATTGTTCTTTGATGCTGAAATTTAATCTGATTCCAAAGGGGAGTTTCAATGCATATCTTTTTGAAGATGATCTTGAATCCAAAGGGGGAGATTGTTATTGCACAAATATGTTGTATCCAAGATCATGAAGATGAAAGTCAAAGTCAATGCTCAAGTCAAACCTTCAAGCAAAAGTCAAAGTCTTTTGTAATAAATCAAAGTCAAAGTCAATGTATTGTTTTAGTTTTGTCTTGTAATTGTATCTAAGTATAAATAGTTTTGTTCCTTTGTTATTTTGTACGTATCTTGAGAACATAGTCGTGTGAACATTTAGAGAGAATCCTAGAGAGAGAAAGCATCTTCCATACGAATTGTAAACTGTGAATTTGGTAATCAATGACATATGATGATTTGGATTGAGTTTGTTGTTGATAATCTTGATTACAACTCTTATTGTGAGATACACAAAGTCGTTTCCCACACTTACCGGGTAAGACTCTAGATGCTTGCCTTATCGCTAGAACACCTTTTATTAATCATAACTCTATGTTTACAATCATCCAATGATTGGCTTTCGGGCATATCACTAACAGGCACAACCCCTAGTTTCGATTGGTAAACTTTGTTATAGCTTTTATTTAGCATCGTCTGTGCACACATCCATCTCAACATCCTCATATTTGTAACTTCCAATTTTTTGGGCATTATTATTGTCGCTACTTGGTAGAATATCCCATTAAGTTTTAATGGTAATTATCATGCAACACTCCTATAGTTATTCTTTACTTTAAGCAACCCGCCTTAATGCAGTGTGTAATGTCATATCCAATCTCACTGTTCCTATGTATCATTGAGCCTATATACTTAAAATTATCCATTTGGGTTACCTTGTTATCTCGAATGCTAACTTCTACATCGTCGTTAATGTGTCCTTTGCAGAAATTACACGGTGGGTATTATGTCCTAGACCGACTAATGTGCAATCCTAATGATTCTAAAGCTTCCCCTCCAATGCTCTAACTTAGTGTTTGCCTCATTCATAGACTCTACTATGAGTACAATATCGTCAACGGGATGGTTTTAGTCTCAAACCCTAATGCAAACCTATTTCTATTGGAAAATACTTTGTCTTACCTACGGGGTCTTTGATGGATTTCAAAATACATACAGTCAGTGAAAAATAATTGCATTCCTCCAAGAATCCATACCAAACGAGGTAGGATGGGTGTTTCAAAAGTTTACCAAACTTAGATGCAACCCTTTGATGTTGTTTTTGAATCTAAGCCAGCGTACGTAGTTTGTTGCCTCCACAATATCCATACAAAGAATTTGAATCAAGTTGTCATCATCTGTCACTTGGAAGAGAGAAGATGAACTTGTGGGATAGAAAGAGAGTGAAGCAACGAGAAAACCTATTTTCTCACAATCTCTCTCTCTCTATCTATATATATATATATATATATATATATATATTATGGGCATACAGTAAACAAATATTTTATGACCATTCCTGTATGTAAGAATAGGAGATGCTTTTAGAAGATACGATGTCTTTCAAAGACGTATGATAAGTATTCTTTATATTGATGATGTAGTATAATTTCCTAACTTTTCTCATGTGTTTTACATCCTAAAAAGGATGGCTTGATTTTTTATCGTTACTATTTTATATCATCCTTGTTTATGGGTCTTGGAAGTGGTACAGTGTAGTTTGGTGACTTTTAGGTTCAAAATCATGGTTGTGGGAAATGATGTTGTGAAGACTGCTACAACACGGCTTTGTAGGGAAATTTTCTAGGCTCCTTTCCAATATTTTGATTGATCTTTTGTACTTTTATCCACTTCATTACCAGTTGGTTTCTGCAAATTTACAGACCTTGTAGTACTACTTTGATCCCAAATCTTTGTACCCTCTTTTGTGCATCATGAATTGTCCTTTTTCCTGTAAAATAGGATAAATGATGTTTTAACACCCCTAAAAATAGAGATAAATTTAAACCTGGAATTGTTTGGTAAATGATGACAATATAAATGGAATCACCCAAGAAGGGGAAACAATAAGAGCACTTACAAAAACGAATGAATACGATACGTAACAACCTACTAATCTAAGCCATGCTAAGCCTAGATTATAGATGGGTGTCACTATCGACTTCCAAAAAAAATCTCCAAAAAATAATTGTATGCTAAGCTAGCCAAAGTCGTCTATCACAAAAGAACCTCCATTGGCATCCAACTCTCCACTCAATACCTTGGAGCCCCACCATTAAAGGAAGTTGTTATACATGTCATTTAAGAAAACAAGTGTTAGGATTTACGCAAAGTGAGAACAAACATTTTATATAATTCAATCAAACGAGAAAATCAACAATAAATGACTTTTATATGAGTAAAGTAGTTTACCTTTGTAAATATACCACATGCGAACCATGAGGTCCAAAAGCATCTTACGATGACGGGGGAGACCCGATTTCCAAGGATTGTAGCGGAACACAAAAGTAGGCTACTTTCCAAGTTATGAGCTCAATACTAGGATCAAGGCCATGAGCTCATCAACTCGTACTCAAATGTGGGGGAGGGCACCCAATGATCCTAATCATACTCATTCACTAGGATTACATTTATGATCCATAGCTATTATTCGGTCTCATATAACCGTACCAAGTTGCCTTCCGATGACCCAATGTCTCAACTAGTTACAAACGGGAGTTATCCCACCATTAAGCCGACTCTATAACAATGGATCCATTAGTAGTAGTCTAAGCCTTGTCACAATTTCATTTGTGACCAACTATAATCACACATATAGTTTCTCAAAATCATAATTTCATGAACATGTGTTTCTTTGCATATTCAATACGATATGGAACCAAATCAACGTCAAGGTCTAACCATGATCTTTTTCCTTTCCCAAATAAGTCTTTCATAAAAATATATTTCTCAAAAGTCATGCCATTTTAAAATGGTTATTGGTGATACCAACAACAATCCATATGTTCCTTTCCCCAAAATACCCAGTTTTGCCAAGTAAATCTTACAATGAAATGAAAAAAATAAATATGCTTGAAATGTGTTCATCCAAGTATTTAACCACAAGTATGTAGACCAAATCACATTTTATAACATAAATCATAGTACCCTTCATCATATTGTAAAATAGTAAAAACCCTAAAAATATCCAAAATACCAAGTTACGTTAAAATCATTCTAACAAAGAATATAAGAACGAGGAGATAATCATAAGTCTAAAATATGATTTTAACATGTATAAGGTTTTAAAAGATGGGAATTAACTCACAATGCTTGGGTTTAGATGAAACCCTAGGAACCAAGAAATCTTTTCAAGATGAAGACAACCTTTGATATAGAACTCAAGGTTGACAAATCCTTGACTTGATGATGGAGGTGTACCTTAATCCAAGTATTTATTGCTTAGTTGAGGTCTAGGGTTTGGAGTAATGAGAGAAAAAATTGTGTAGGAGAAAAGATTAGAAAGGCTGGAATAAAGGAGCATCTAAGGCACTCGGGCCCGTCGGCGATTGTGCTCCGCGATTGTGCCCTTGACACTTTCGCAGACACTCTTGATCCATATGTACCAAAAGGCACGGGCTTATCGTGATAATTCTCGGCTATTGTGACGGATGTCACTCTCGCCCATGGTGTACCATGAGCCTCAATGGTCCCGCGACTATGCCAGGAGATTGTGACTATGTCACTGTCGCGTGGCACTGTCGTGTGGCACTGTCGCCCAACTCCTCCCGACTTCTGAATTTTGATCTTTTAAGCACACGACACTCCCGACTTGATCCACGACTCTAAAGGAAACATTTCTTAAGTTAGTATTTACAAGTTCATATGCAAGTTTACTTTGGAATCGTCTTTTATTATTCTCCCTATACTCAATGAAACTTTTAATTATTAAACTCTCTAATTTATTGCAATTTCCATTATTTTCTTTTACATTGTTGTAGTATAATTTGCTTTAATGCCTTTTATTTCTTATGCAATTAGTTTTCTCATTCCAAGTATGGTAGACTAAATACCTAGCTTGGGTGTGGAGTAAAGTTAAAAACCGGTTTTTGATGTTGGAAGTTGTTAATTAAATAATAAATCTTCCCAACCACCTCTTTCAAGTATATATTTCAAAACGACATTCATAGATGAATTAATCACTTGTTTAAAAGTGTTGGATGATTTTAGACTTAGAGATAAGCCAACAAGCACACGTCAACGTGAATAATATGGAAGTAGCCTAGAGAAAGCTACTTAGAACCAAGGATATTTGTTTTCATTCCATTTAGATTATAAGGAAAGGTTTGAGCCCTTGCCTAGACTCTAGCTTTACATAGAGATATAATAGTTAAGACGATACATATGCGTCCTTCTAAATCTCGAGAGAGTACCTTAAAGAAGCTATTGGTTGGATAAGACGAGTTATTTGATGGACATGCTACAACACCATTTTTTTGATGTTGTGGCACTCTTCTAAGTTTATTTGGTTGAATATCTTAATGAATCACTGCACTTGAGCTCCTTTTAATTATTTGTTTACATCTGTAATTTTAATTCACCATCTCAAAAACCATTTCTTCGTAATCACTATTTGAAGTTAGCCTTTCATCTTGAGTTCTTGCAAACTAAGATACATATCCCTACGGAATACGATATTTGGTCTTACCATTTTATTACTTGAAAAGGAGATAGTGTTAGCACATGTATACTTGCATGAGTTACCACTTAGTTATGTAGAGATACAATATCTAGCACATCCAGTTTTTGGCATCGTTGTTGGGGATAGGCGTAGATCTATAATTGTTGAGAGATTGATTCTTGAGAAACTAATTTTTCTTTCCATCTTTATCGCTTGTTATATGTCTCCTTGTATACACAAGTAACAAATCTTTGAGTTTATCTTTTTGTGAACATGGATTCAATGGGCAATCATTTGGGTCGTACGAGTTTGTTTTCTTTATATGCATATTGTGGCAAAGATATTTTCTCATATGGTAGTCCTTTGAACCCTGAATCACGTTGTTTCATAGGAGATAGAAATTAGGATACCTCACACTTCAATTTTTTCACTCAATCACGGGAGGAGCATCCCAATTTATTTTCAAGTAGTCAAGATCATGGCACTTTCATACCACCCACACCTCCCTAGCAAGATTGGAGTAACACTTATACAAATACATTTTGACCAATCTTGGGAGGAGAAATTTTATTTTTAATGGATTTTTCAAGGGGATGATTTTAGCAATTCATTATTTCTCTCGACACCCTCTTCAGAACTTATTGAACACTTTAAATTTTATGAAACTTTGTCAACAATTATATACAATGCACACAAAGTCAAATTGATTTTGCAACATCTGTTACGAACAACACAAATTATGTTGAAGAGATCATTAACGACTTAGAGGACAATCTTAAGCCCCCTTACCAAGTGATATTGAGAAATCTAAATGTGTTGGTAAAGATGAGTGGATGTTGTTATTCCAAAATAGAGTCATGAATTTGAGATACCATTGGAGATATGTCAAAAATGTCATTACCCTTTTGCCTAAATGCTACCTTGACGATACATCACCATTACAACAACTTTTTTATTTTTCAGAAAGAAAAACACATTGTTGACAATGTTGTAGCACCATTACAACAAAGTTTTGCAAGAAATTTTTCATGTGGTTTTCACAAAGAAGTATGGTGTCCAATCCAAATACTTGAGAAGCTTTACATAATCATGGTCTATTGTTGTTGAGGTAATTGGAAGAGTTCCTTTTGAATGAAAGTAAGCCTAATCTTCAAACCACCCCATATTTTCAAAATCCACATGTGGGGTGGTGAGACTAGCTCATTCAAAGAAACATTAGAGAAAGTTGTTTTCTTTTACGTTCAACTACATTTTTATTATTTTATATTTGTGTTGAGTCTTTGTATGCAAGATAGACCATTCCTAAGTCGAATATCAAAAAACAAATTTGCATTCTTCAATTTTTCTTATCTTAATAAACATGTGAATTTACTTATTATGATAACCTAATTTCTATAGCCAAATTAAACTATAAAATGTTCATAAACTAGTCCATTTTTGCTCACTAATTTTCTTCTAGTACTAAACAAAGGATTCTTGGATCATAATCTTGATTCATCCAAAAAGACTAGCAAAATGACATAGGTCATCTTTTGTATACACTTTCCTATACACCATTCCCTTTTGCAAAAGTTTCTTCCTAACCCTTTTATGTAACACCCGTAAATTCATTTGGAACTCACTTATTAGAATTCTTATACCTTTCAAGCCATATTGAAATCCTGGACAGCGACTTGCACGGGTTGTTGCGCGGGTCCCAGGTCGCGACCAAAGTCGCGGAACTCGCTAGAGTTCAAGACTTAGAACGCGCGGGGGACCTATAGCACGGCCTTAAAGTCGCTGTTAGCGCATAAATATGTTGGATACAAGATCATAGAAGACTGAAGACTGAAGGTCAAGGCTAAAGTCAACTCTCCGCATCAAAGTCAAAGTCTCTTGTAATAAAAGTCAAAGTCAAAATTGTAATTTTGTTTTTCTTAGTGTTGTGTGCGTTTTAATGGTGTGCGTGTTTAGCACCATGCGTGTTTCTAGCCGTTGTATAAATAGGTTTGTGTTTCTTTGTTGTGAGCGAAGTAGTTCACATAGAGAGAAGAGATAGTAGTATGAGAGAACTGAAGTTCGTGGCCAAAGTTGCGGGACCACCTGCAGGCCCTAAAACGGGTTTTCTTCCCATATGAACTCATTTTCAGATTTTCCAACATTAGGATAAACGTTTTTGAGAGCCTTCTTGGTGTTTTCTCCTCTAATCACCACTTGCCTCATTTATAATCAACCTAGGGTTTGAGAAGGGCATTTATTGAAGATCAAGAGACCAAGGAGGGCATTAAGTGTGGTTGTTAGCATCTTTCAAGCCTCCATTCTCCACTACATCAAGCTAGGGTTTATAAGTTTCTAGGGTTTTCTATAAAACCTAATTAGTGAGTTTCCTCCTAACTAATTTCAAATGAGATACACTTCTTTATATGTTTCTTGTAATTATTTCATGCTTTCTTACTTATGTTAATCACCTGATAAGTTTGACCCATATTTCTATACTAGGTAATTATTGGGGTTTTTGGTCTCTAATCGTTATGTGAGCTTTGATGAGATTATTTGTAGTAAGAGTAGGGATACGTTTATATGATAACATGTGTTTGATGGTTATCTTATGGTAACTTATATAATTTAGGGTTTTGGACCTAAATTGGGATTTGGAACTATTTGGGATCTTATACATGTATTTTCCTTTATGCGAAATATGTATAATGATGGATGGTATATATATATTGGATGAAACATGAGTAGGCACTAGGAGGATGTAGTCTTGGGGTGCCACCGTAACGGTATGCACCTAGATTTCCACCATTTGGAGTAATGTCTTGGAGGTAGTCTTCAAATGTGTCCGGACTTCGGGATGGTGCTCATGTGAGTGAACATCAAGGTACATTGGCTTTTGAGGTGAAACTCATTGGTGTGATGGGTCTCTACCATTGATTCCTTTATGTTCTTTGTTGTTTAAATGCTTAAATGATTATACCATGCTATTGTTCAACTCACTAGGCTCGTTTGACCTAACACTTGATTAGTTTGATGTGTATCTCAGGTACTAGCGGCGTGACCGTTAAGGAAGTTTAGCAAGCCTTAGCCGAGAGCTTGGGGAGCATTTTGGGATGCCAATAGAATATGTTCATCATTTCTTTTTGGGACTTAGATAACAACTTGTCATAATCTGTTTTCTAGTTAGGAATTAGATTAAAGGGTTGTTATCCCTCATTTCTTATCATTACAATCTTGTAATTATAACAAGCGTTTATTGTTCCCTTTTTAGGAAAGCTCATGATTTGGCATTATTTTTATACCACATTTCCATTTTTTTTGGAAATCTTGTTTGTCCCAATTTTTGCGGCGTTACATTCTACCTCCCCATGCATTCTCACCGTCCAATGAGGACATTGTTGATCTCTAAATTTAGGGGAGGATTTTTATGAAGATCAAATGCTATGGTAATGTGTTGCTATATGTTGAGTTCATAAAAAGAAGAAGCCTAGTGAAGATGATGTTGTATCTCAAAAAGATTGCTACAACAAGTTTGGGGAAAGAAAAAATGAATAAAACCAAGTGTCAAGAACCATGTCAAGCCCTATGGATCATATGTCCAATGGATTGAATCTAACAAAAAGAATCTTAGTTTAGCCTAATGTAAGCTTAAAAGGTTGAGTTTTATGGAAATAAGTTGATGGTTTATAATAGGTTCTATTAAGCAAAGGCAAAAATAAGATGGGAAATGGTAACATAATTAATATGATTGAGCAAAGTTTTTTTGAAGTGTAATAAAAAAAGATGTTATCATTTTAACTTGGTTCTATTTGTGTTTCCGAGTCTTTCTTTTCTAAGTTTGGAGTGTGAAGTATTATTTACATTGATAATATAGTATAATTTTTGTTTCTCTTGTGTTTAACATCCTTAAATGGATGACTTGAGTCTTTTTCGTCTCTAGTTTATGTTAGCGATAATTACTCCATTATATCATCCCCAAATTGTGATGATCCTTTAACATAGGAAGTGATATCACCTGTATATATTTCTTTAATTTGGTGTATATCTTTTCCTTTTATTCTTCACAATTTGTATTATATATTGTAATGATATACATCTCCCTCCTTCAAGGAGTGATTTCTACAAATCTCATATGGTATCAGCCTAATCTCTATCATCTTCCACCTTTCTGCCTCAATCATCTTCCACCCTTCTATCGCCCCTCTCAATAGCTATCGGCAAAATCACGTCCTCCCCTGAACCTTCTAATTCTTCCCTTCCCCTTTCCATGATTCTTCACATGATAACCATTAAGCTATCCTCTTCCAATTATTTGTTATAGAGAAATCAAATTATCCCCCTCCGATCCTATCAAAAACTTCTCGGATACATTGATGGCACCTTTAATCCATCACCAACTATCACAACTAATAGCATTGAATCTCCCAATCCAACATTTGCTATATGGCGAGAGGCTGACGAATGACTCCTTATTTTGATACAGGCCTCTTACAGAAGAATCCATGGGCGAAGCCCTTGGTTTTACTACTGCCCATGTTGTATGGAATGCCCTTGAGGCGGCCTACAACCATGACTTGGCGGAACGAATGCATATTCTGCATGATTCTCTCCGACAACTGCAGAAAGGTACTTCGTCCGTCTCTGATTACGGTCGAAAATTTAAATCCCTTTGTGACCAACTGTCGGCTATCAGGCAACCTGTTGACGACAGTGAAAAATCTCACTAGTTCCTTTGCGGTCTTGGGCCCTCCTCTGAGACTTTTTCCACAGCTCAGCGGGTGGTTAAACCTCTTCCTGCATTTCGTGATCTTCTCTCCCAAGCCGAAGGCCATGAACTGTTTCTCAAATATGTTCATGGTTTGTCTGTTCTGACAGCCATTTTCAATGCTCAACATCAGCGTTCTTTATCCTATCGTGGCTCTAATAGTCATGGGCGTAGTTCAAAGTTTCGAGGTATCCATTCTGGTGGCTAAGGGAGTGGTCGATACCCCCTTTACTGCCAGTTATGCCGCAAAGATGGCCACTACGCTCATCAGTGTCCAGATCTCTGTACTTTCGCCTCTCGTGGACCTTAAGTTGATGTTAATCTTGCTCATGCTTTTCACTCTCAATGTCATGTTAATAATGGTTCACCAGATTGGTACGTTGACTCTGGAGCAACTGCTCACATGACACCATCGCCTACATCTCTTGATTCCTCTACACATTATACGGGTCAAGACACGGTCACCTTCGGAAATGGTAATTCCTTAAATATTTCCCATATTGGTAACTCGTCTTTTTCTCCAGAACTTCAGTTATTAGATGTTTTGGTTGTTCCTTATCTTACCAATAAGTTGCTTTCTATCAGCAAGTTAACCAGGGATCATCATGTTGACGTTCTATTCTCTGACAATTTCTTTGCGATTCAGAATCGTCACACAAAGAAAATTCTTGCACAGGGCAGCGTTAAGCAAGGACTTTATGTGTTAGAGCGAAGTCAGAAGGCTTTCATGCCAACCATACTATCTAATCGACTTTGTGCCTCCTACGACCTCTGGCACAATTGGCTGGGCCATGTTGCGTTTAATATTATTAGTTTATTAGCTAAATAGGGACATTTATCCGCTACGTCTCTTTTGCTATAACCATGTATTCGTTCTCCTTGTCAACTCTCCAAAAGCAAACATTTTCCATTTGAACTTAATCCTAAACGCTCTCATCATGTTTTGGATATGATACATTGTGATTTGTGGGGACCGGCCCCTATTGCCTCTACAAATGGTTTTAGTTATTATGCAATCTTTCTTGACGACTTTTCACGTTTTACTTGGTTTTACCCTCTTAAGGCAAAATTTGAATTTTATAATGTGATGAAAACTTTATTTAGTTTTGTGCAAACGCAGTTTGCATGTAAAGTCAAAACCTTTCAAAGCGATGGTGGCTCTGAGTTTCGAAATCACCTTGTCACTACCTTCCTTATGACAAATGGTACTCTTCATATTATATCTTGCCCACACACGCCTCAGCAAAATGGTCGACCTGAACACAAGCATCGTCACATCACCGAAATGGGGTTGGCCATGTTATTTAATGCACATTGTCCTGCATCATTATAGGTCGATGTTTTCGCTTTGGCTACCTACATTATCAATCGTTTACCATCTAAAGTCTTACAACCCAAGTCCCCATTTGAATTGCTTTTCAGTCATGCACCGACTTACGATATCTTTCGCACCTTTGGGTGTCGAGTATTTCCTTACTTATGAGACTACTCGGCAGTGGCGGATCAAGAAAAAATTATTGTAGGGGGCACGATATAAAATAAAATAATAATTAACTAAAGGATATGATTTCTTTAAAAATGATAAAAAGTTACCTCTTACAATTGTGCCCTACGGCTCTTCATCTTTTGGAATCGGCCAATTACATCATCATTTGTAACATTGAGAAGTGTTTCTTTATCTATGGTACATATCAATGTAGCATTCAAAAATTCATCACCGATTTTGTTGCGCAAATCAGACTTCACAATCTTCATGGCAGAAAAACATCTTTCGACTGTTGCCGTAGCAACGGGAAAAACCAAAGCTAGCTTCAATAACCGATATACAAAAGGAAAAGTTGTAGGTTTTTTTGTTTCCACCATCAATCTAGCAAGCTCGGAAATACCACTCAAATCGGCGAATCTTTCATCTTGACGCATAATCACATAGTACATGTTAAGTTGTTTCTCAAGAGCGATCCTTTCCATACGACTAAAATCATAAGGATACAACTCACTCAACTTCAATAAATCTGATACATTAAACTGCGAAAATGAATCACATGGACTCAAAGTTGCTATATTTTTAAGTAATTCAGTGCTTACCTCACTAAATCGATCCCCAAACTCTTGAAGTTGCATGTCCACAACAGTGTTGAAAATATCAAACTCGTAATAATGATGATTAGTGATGTTGGTCCTTTGTCTTCCGTTTTTTGAATAACGGCCCGCCATATCCAAAGATTTAATACCATTTGCTTCACAAAAAGAATACATTTTCTTCAAAAGTGGCTCAAAACCAGTTTCTCTAAACTGTTGCAATAGTTGTTTGGTTCCTCTTACCAATGAAACCGCTTCCAAAATATCTTGATCCTTTTTTTGAAGAGCTCGTGACAACAAGCCTGTGACCTCTAAAATATGAAACATCAAGTGCAAATAAATCACAAAATCAAATGTCTTCAAATAAGCTAGAATATCGGTTGTTTGGGTGCGACTAAAACCGTTATCGCCGTCCTCTTCAACATATTGGAGCACTTCAACAACATTTGGAAACAAAGAAATCAAGCTCAAAATGGTTTTGTAATGAGAACCCCATCGTGTATCTCCGGCTCGTATAAGAGAGAGCTCTTGGTACATCCCCGTTCCAGTTTCAATTTCACACTTACCAATTGCTTCTTGCAATCTATATTTGTAACTTTGTCGAAGCATGTCTTTACGTTTGCAAGAAGCGTTCATCACATTGATCACCATGCTTAACATATTAAAAAAGTTCCCAACTCCGTCGTGTTTATTTGCAACCGCCACAACAACTAATTGAAGTTGGTGAACAAAACAATTGATATAATATGTCGAGCTATTGTCAATCAAGATCAAAGCTTTTAATCCATTAAACTCACCGCGCATATTGCTTGCTCCATCATAACCTTGCTCTCTTACCTGTTTTAAACTCAATACATGTTTGGCAAATAAAGTATCAATGGCAGATTTAAGAATTGAAGAAGATGTCCCCGTCACATGAATAATACCAAAAACTCTCTCCTTAACAATACCACGGGCATCAACATTTCGCAAAACCACCGCCATTTGTTCCTTTTTAGAAACATCACTAGACTCATCAACTAGCAATGCAAACACATCATCACCAATTTCTTCACAAATGGATTTGAGTATTTGATTTGCAAAGCAACTAGCAATATCTTTTTTTATACTCGGAGACACCATTTAATTATTTTTGGAGCATTTTTTAATATAACCTTACCAACATACCCATTGCAATCACCAATTAAGCTTAATGTTTCCAATAACATGCCTTTAGAAATAGACATTTCAGATTCATCGTGACCACGAAACGGTAACGCATTCTTCAATAAGAATCTAATGGCCTTAATCGAAGCATTTAATCGAATTCGGTGTTCATTCTTCTCAATCTCAGTTTGCTTTTGAAAGGCAATGTCAATAGATCGATTTTGTCTCATTAGATCCTCACTTTTCTTAAGTGCTCTATTGTGAAAACTATTAACGTCACCGACATGAAGACTAAGTCTCTCTGTTTTATTCCAACTATTAAATCCCTCCGTCACAAAAGCATCACTCCCACATTTTCCCATGTGATGATCTCTAAACAAGTAACAACATAAGCAAAAATCTTTATCTTCTTTTAAACTATACTCCAACCAATCAACGTATTGATAAAACCAAGACGGACAAAAACGCCTACCCTTACCCACGATAATTTTTCTTGGAAAGTTATGGCCTCGTGGTTGATAAGGCCCTCTAATCAAATATTGTCTCCTTATTTCATCTCTTTGATTAGGATGATACTCTGAAATTTTTTTCCTATCAGCTGGATCCCAAGGAAGATCATTCAAATCAATTTCACTAGGTATCGAAGGAGCAGAGCTAGATTCGGGTGTTGATGCTTTTTCTTTTAAAGAATTTTTCCATTTTTTCTAGCAATAACAATAGCAAAATAAAAATCAATATTTCAAATTTTCAATAACATATCAATGATAACTATTAACTAAATAACTAATACATCAGATTCATCCAAAAATAAGCTAACAAAATCACATTCACTTATAAATCAGAAATTAAAATTTAAAATCAAAAGTTAGGGTTTTACCTAAAGCAATCCAGATGGAGAAGAAGGAGACTAGGAAAGCCAAACAACCCAAGTCCCAAAAAGAAATCAAAATTGATTTTCAGGAGTGAACTTAGATGCCTCGAACTCTCGAAGTGGACAGCAGATTCAACAAGTGAGAGAGACAATAGATTGACTCTGTTTGGCGTTCTCTTCTTTCATCGTTTGGAGACTAATGGAAATATGGAATGGATTTTGCTAAATGGATCAATTAATTGAAATCAGATATGTATTTGCTATTTTTCTAGTTGGGAGATTAAGTGGAACAATTAATTAGTTTTTTATTGGGCCAATGATCTAAATTAATTTTAGTGGACCAAATTTAATATGAAATCAGATTGTATTTGTTAGTTGGGGTCCTTAGCTTTCCTAAGTTGGGGGGCCAATAGGAAGACTTGTTTATTTAAAAAAAATTAGCTTTCATGAGGGAGATTAGTTGGGGTCCTTTGACCCCTACTACCTTCACTTTCGTCCGCCCCTGCTACTCGGCACAAAATCTTGCTCCTCGGAGTGTCTCATACGTTTTTATTGGCTACCACAATCAATACAAGGGCTATCGATATTTGGATCCCTCCACTTCATGGGTTTATACTACTCGACATGCTTAGTTTGATGAGAGAACTTTTCCATTTTTCGGACACTTGTCTCTTGTGGATCTTGCCAAACTATATTTCTCCAATTTTGATGAGTCTGCCTCTTCAGACCCGCTGTCGGCCAAATCAAAGTCGAGTGGTGGTCCTTCTAAGACTCCGGGGTCTCTGTCACCAACTTCCGGACCCTGTTCGCTATGTCCTGAGCCATCACCTACAGTCTCAATCTACCTCCACCTCCTCGGCTCACCCTATGATCACAAGAGCACAAGTCGGTATCTTTAAACCACAACACTCTGTTGATCTTGCCCATCTTCAACAAAATGGCCTTCATCTTGCTCTTTTTGCCATGGCGGACCCTAAAGGCCTTAAATCTGCTGCCAAAAATCCTCGATGGCTCAAGGCTATGGAAGAAGAAATGAATGCTTTACATGCCAACGACACCTGGACTCTCATTCCACGCCCTCACTCTACAAACGTTATTGGTTCCAAATGGGTGTTTCGCATCAATATCACTTAGATGGTACTGTTGACCATATTAAAGCTCGCTTAGTTGCACAGGGGTTCACACAAATTCCCGGGTTAGACTATTCTCATACATTTAGCCTGGTTGTCAAAGCGTCTACGTTTCGTGTTGTTCTTTCCCTTGCTGTAATGCACAAATGGTATCTTCATCAACTATATGTCAAAAATGCCTTCTTGAATGGGCACCTTACCGAAACTGTACTCATGCAGCAACCTCCAGGTTTTATTGATCTGCTCCTTCCCCATCATGTTTTTCGCCTCAAAAAGGCATTATACGGTCTTAAACAATCCCCGCGTGCTTGGTTCAAGTGGCTCAGTGAATTTCTTACTCATCTTGGTTTCTCTTGTAGTCGAGCCGACCCATCATTGTTCGTTTTCAAACGAGACTCTTGCCTGCTTTATCTATTTGTTTATGTTGATGACATAATCCTTACCGGGAATAGTGAACCACTGATTCGAAAACTCACATCGCAACTACATCGTGAGTTTGCAATCAAGGATCTTGGTCAATTCAGTTACTTCTTGGGCCTAGAAGTGTGTTACACAAATAATGGGTTATTTCTAAGCCAAGACAAGTATGCTCATGACATTCTTGCTCGGTCCAATTTGTTGGAATCCAAGTCTATGCCTACACCACTTTCTACTTCGGAGATGCTTTATAGTATTGACTCCTTGTTTTCGGACCCTACTATGTATCGATCCCTTGTGGGGGCACTTCAGTATCTGACAATTACTCGACCAGACATGTCTTATGCGGTGAACCAAGTCAGTCAATTTCTTCATGCACCTACTGATGATCATTTCAAAGCCGTAAAACACATTCTTCAATATGAGATAGGAACTCTTACATATAGACTATTCTTTCAACAGCCTCCAACCACTTCTCTTGTTGGGTATTCAGATACGGATTGGGCACGTTGCATTGAGACTCGACGTTCTACCTTTGGCTACTCCATCTTCCATGGCGGAAATTTGATCTCTTGGAGTGCCAAAAAGCAACCTACTGTATCTCGCTCAAGTTGTGAATCCGAATATTGGGCGATGGCCAACACAGCTGCTGAGATCGTATGGGTCACACATCTTCTTCGCGAGTTCCATGCTTTACCACCTGATCATCCTACCATTCTATCTGACAACCGAAGTGCGATTTTCTTAATTCAAAATTCGGTATCTCATAAGCAGGTGAAACACATCGATATTGATTATCATTTTGTCTGAGAACTTGTTTCCTCTGGTCGTCTATACACTCGGTTTGTTCCTACAACGTCTCAATTGGTCGATATCTTCACCAAAACACTACTAAACAAGTGAATTTCAATTGGCCATTTTCAGTAATAGCAGTGGCATTGGCCCAAAATTGCTTCTGGTGCTCAATGTAGATTGATGGTGACACTGTAAGAGCATGAGTGATATGGCTGGACTTGAGGAAATCGACTATTTGATGAAATCCAGCAGCCTGCTTAGGCTTTTGAAGCATTGCGATCTCGTTGTGTTCATCAATAAACGCCATTGATGCCATCGAGCTTGAGTAAACTTGACTGAAACTCACTAGGTGCTTGAGAGAAAAAGGTTAGAGAGAAGATGAACAGTATTCAAAGAGTCATTATGAGCTTTTAGGCGGGCAAAGAGGGTATTTATATGATTCGGGAAAGAAGCAGTATTAACTCAGAGCAGTATTAACTAAGAGCAGTATTAACCACTAGCAGTATTAACGAACTAGTAGTATTAACTGAGAGCAGTATTAACCACTAGCAGTATTAACGAACTAGCAGTATTAACTAACTAGCAGTATTAACTAACTAGCAGTATTAACTGAGAGCAGTATTAACTGAGAGCAGTATTAACCACTAGCAGTATTAACGAACTAGCAGTATTAACTGAGAGCAGTATTAACTGACTTACACTATTGAAGCTTGAGTTAGTCTGAGCAAGGCAATACAGTTCCTGAGAAAGATGATTAGTAGCACCAAAAATAAACAAATAACAGGTATACAATCACTTTTTAAACATGAGCTCACTCAGAGTTGATCATGCCCACACTTGTGACCAAGAAAGTGAATCTACCCACATCAAAAGCTTTAGTGAATAGATCAGCAAACTGGTTATCAGTATGAACTTTAGCAACTTGAATAAGCTTCTTTTCATTGCAGTCTCTAATAAAGTGATACCTGATTTCAATGTGCTTTGTTTTGGAGTGCTTGACTGGATTGTTCACAATGCTAATAGCACTGTTATTGTCAATGAAGATTGGAATGTGAAGAAAGGTTACCCCATAGTCCAGCATTTGATTCTGAATCCATAGAACCTGAGAGCAGCAACTTGCAGCAGCAATGTACTCAGCTTCTGTTGTGGATAAGGACACTGTGGTTTGCTTCTTACACTGCCAAGATACTAGGCTTGCACCCAAAATTTGACATCCCCCTGAAGTAGAATTTCTATCCATATTAGCACCTCCCAAGTCACTGTCTGAATATGCAATCAAGTAAAAGTTGGATTCATAGGGATACCAAAGACCTAATCTAGGTTGTCCTCTTAAGTATCTGAAAATCCTCTTAACAGCTTGAAGATGTGACTGCTTTGGCTTGACTTGGAATCTGGCACACACAGACACTGGAAACATGATATCTGGTCTTGAGGCTATGAGATACATGAGAGATCCAATCATTGATCTATAAATATGGACATCAACATCCTCCCCCTCAAGATTAGCAGTGATCTGTTTGTGTGTTTCCATTGGTGTGCTTGCTGGCTTTGAGTCTGATAAACCATATTTGTCCAGGATGTCTTTCACATACTTTGATTGACTTATGAAGATCCCATCTTTCTGTTGTTTCACTTGAAGCCCAAGGAAGAAAGTAAGTTCACCCATTGAACTCATTTTGAAGCTCTTGTGCATCAACTCTTCAAAGTCTCTACACATCTGATCTTTTGTAGATCCAAAGATGATGTCATCCACATAGATCTGAACAAGTAGGATGTCCTTCTTACTTCTTCTAATGAAAAGGGTTTTGTCAATTATTCCCCTTTCAAACCCATTTTCCAAGAGATAGGTAGACAGAGTGTCATACCATGCTCTTGGGGCTTGATGTAGACCATAGAGTGCTTTCTTAAGTTTGTACACTCTGTCAGGATATGATGGATTTTCAAATCCAGGGGGCTGACAGACATATACTTCTTCATCAATTATTCCATATAGAAAGGCACTCTTCACATCCATTTGATATACCTTGAACTTCATAAATGAAGCATAGACTAGAAACAGCCTAATTTCCTCTACCCTTGCAACTGGAGCAAAAACTTCCTCATAGTCTATGCCTTTTTCCTGAGTGTGCCCTTGTGCAACTAGCCTTGCTTTATTCCTGATTACTATTCCTCTCTCATCCTTTTTATTTCTGAAAATCCACTTGGTGCCAATAGCTCTATGACCTTTTGGAAGGTCCACCAAGTCCCAAACATCTTGCAATTTGAACTGTAGCAACTCTTCTTGCATGGCTTCTATCCAACTGGAATCATTGCATCATGAGCCTTATTAGGCTCAATTTGAGATAGAAAGCAAGAGAGTATTGTATGTTGTTGATCCTGCAAAACTTCAAGTCTACTTTGATTCCTGTCATCATAGGAGAAGAAATGTCTCCTATTACCAGCTCAGGAGGATGAATCTTCTGAGTTCTTGTCTGATGACTAGGTTCTTCATTAATTCCCACATCTAAATTGGAATCATTTAAGTCATCTGCTTCTGGCTCTTCATGCTCTGAATTCACCTCATCTCTTCTTTCTTCTTCACTATGAATTGGTTCAGTAACAGTTTTCTTTTCACAGATTTCAACAGGGTCCATTGTAGGTAATGGAAAGATCACAGACTGAGGAATACTATTCTGTACTTGTTCTTCCCCTGATCCTCTACTTCCTGAACCTGTATGATCATCACTACTGAAACCAAAAGAATTAGTGAAACAATGTCAAACAACCACTGAGGACCAGAACCAATAAAGTTTGGTGAGTTCTCATTGCATTTGACATTGTCACTTTCCTCAATTATTCTAGAAGAAGAATTAAATACTCTGTAGGCCTTACTCTGAGATGAGTAACCAACAAGAAAACCATCATTTGCCTTGCTATCAAACTTTCCTAAGTGAGTTTTGGTATTGAGAATGGTACAAGGACACCCAAAAGGTTTGAAAAATCCAATAAATGGTTTTCTTTTATTAAAAAGCTCATATGGTGTCTTGTTTTTAGTCTTGACTACTAGAACTTTGTTTTGGACATAGCAAGTAGTATTAACTGCTTCAGCCCAGAAAGTAATTGGAAGTTTTCAATCAGCTAACAGAGATCCAGCAGCTTCAATCAGTGTCCTATTCTTTCTCTCAGCAATACCATTTTGTTGTGGAGTCCTAGGAGCACTGTATTGCCTCTCAATTCCCTTTTCCTCACAAAAGGTGTTTAGGTCAAGATTTTTAAATTCAGTACCATTGTCTGACCTAATGACTTTTACCTTTTGATTTGTTTGGTTTTCAATTCTTAGAATAAAGGATTTGATCAGTCCACTTGTCTCATCCTTAGTCCTTAGAAAATATACCCAAGTAAATCTAGAGTAATCATCAACAATAACTAAGCAGTATGATTTCTTACCTATACTCATAACATTTGTAGGACCAAACAGATCCATATGCAACAACTGAAGAGAAGAAGAAATTGTGTTCACTTCTTTGGACTTATGAGAAGTTTTGTGTTGTTTGCCTTTGAGACAAGCAACACAATGATCATCACATGAAAAGACTTTTGAAGGCAAACCTCTTACAAGGTTGTTTTTAACAAGTTTATTCATTGTTTTAAAGTTCATGTGACACATCCTTCTGTGCCAAAGTGATGATTCATCCAAAGAGGCTTTTGAAACAAGACAGTTTAGGGATGAATCAGTTGAAACATTTTCCATATCCAAACAATAGACATTATCCTTTCTGGGAGTTCTTAGTAGTATCATCTTTTCATTAACTACCTTGAAACCAGGAGCAAGGATAATGCATTCTGAATCAGTGAATAATATACTATGCTTTTTGTCACAAACCTGTGATACACTTAACAGGTTGTACCTTAACTGCTCAACATAGAAAACATCCTCAAAGGTCATCTTACCTTTTGTTACATCACCCTTACCACTAATCTTACCTCCATCTGGAGTATTACCAAAGGCAACATGTCCTCCATCAATTTTCTTGAAATTCTTGAGACAAGCCATGTTCCCTGTCATGTGCCTAGAGCAACCACTATCAACATGCCAGATGTTCTTTCCCTTGAGCTGCTGATTGTCCTGCACATAAGATAAATCAATTAGTATTGATTGGGAACCCAAGCCAAAGTGGTCTTGGGTCTCCCTTTCTCATCAAAGTATTTACACTCCTTTTTGATGAGATTTTTAAAATCAGAGCACTCTTTACTGTAGTACTTTGTCAAGATGATTGGTCTAGCAGCACAAACACTAGAAGCAGTATTAATTTTAGAAGTACTAACAGAGTTAGCAGCACTAACAGGTTTAGCAATACTAACCTGGTTAGTAGCACTAACAGAGTTAGCAGTATTAACATTTGAACAAGTACTAACAATGTTAGCAGCACTAACATTGATAGCAGTAGTATTGCTTATGGCAGCACTATCTTTATCAGCAACACTATTTGTGGTAGCAGTACTAACAGTTTTAGTGCTTTTGGGAACCCACATCTTGACACTCTGTTTTACAGTCTTTTTCTTCATATGGCTTTTAGATGTATAATATTTCTTAGCCACATGGTTCCTTTCATTCTTCCTATAACCAAAGGGTTTTTGCATAGATCTTTGAAAATTTATCCTTTGGTTAGTTGGATTAAAATAACAGTGTTTGGCAAGATGATTCAATTTGCCACATATGAAACAAGGTTTTGGTTTGATGATTCTACTCAGATCAACTCCTTGTTTCTGAGCCCACTGATTATTCAAATTTCTTTGATTTCCTCTCCTTTTATCCTGTTTTAGGGACTCAGATTTATTACATGCACACTGTTTGCAAGGAACAGGATTCACAACTGTAGTATGCTTGTAATGAACCTTTTTGGACTTTCCCTCAGTCTTCTCTACACCATTGGATTTGACCCAATCCCTTCCACCACCCTCATTGGTAAGAATGTTATTTTCTAAGGGAATCTCACCACTCACAGTGTTATCCTTACTCTTACCAGCTTCTTTCTCAGTCTTGTCCTCAACAACTACTTCATCTAAAGGATCTATCTCAGTGGCTCCTTCATGCAAGTCCTTCCTATCCTTGGTCTCTAGCAAGTCTGGTTTAGGAGGGATGTAGTTGTTGTTGTATGGTGGTGGTGTGGTATTGTACCCAATTCTTGGTTTAATCTTATCATGTATTTGGACCTTTAGAATAGAATCCATGGCTTTAGAAACATATGAAAACTTTTCCACATCTAGCTTAACCTTGTCTAGTTCTCCTCTCAACTTTTCATTCTCCTCCTTGGACTTTGTCAGTTGGATCTCTAGATCATTCTTCTCCCACTTCCAGTAATTTGTATCATATGTGTGTTGAAGTTCATTGGCTTGAAAACCTTTGATTTGTTCCTCAAACCTCTCAACAATTCTCACATAATCTTTTCTATCCTTTTCTAACCTCTTAAGGTCATCACTCATATTCTGGTTGTGATCCCTGTACCTTTTAATAGTGTCTATGCAAGTTTGAGAACAGAGATTAGAAAGTACCTCAGTTGGGAGATCAGATACCTCTGCCATGAGAGCTTGATTTTGAATGGCTTCATCTGCTTGATCACTCCAGTCAAACCCCATTCCTTGTTGAGAAACAAGAGCTTGAGCAGAGTTTCTGTTCTGGTTGAAGCTTCCAGTCTATGCTTGTTGGTGATTGTTGTGAGACACTCCACTTCTGCATTCCCTGGCAAAGTGTCCCTTCATGTGACACTTGTAGCACTCCACCTTTGACTTGTCAAAGCCTGCTCCATCTTCTCTTCTTTGAGAGAAGTTGTTCCTCCCAGTCCTCTTAATGAACTTCTTCACCCTCATAGAAAGCATGGTCATCTGGCATTTAATATCCATCTCTTCAAGATCATCAGGATGAAGCTGCTCTAAGTCATCACTGATTAAAGAAGAATTACCATGGCTGGAAAGAAAGGCTTCAAAAACAGATTCATTGCCTTTTTCTTGATTTACTCCACTGGCAGAATTAACTGATTCAGGGTTAGCAGTAGAATCAATTGATGCTGATAGGAGTGCAGCATTATGCACATATCCAGTAGGCTTCTTCTTTGCTTCCACCTCAGATTCAAACACTCTCAGATCCTTATACAGATAATCCAGTTCCTTTTCTTCCAACATGTCATTCTGTCTGAATGAGACAGTGTACATGGTCCATTCATCTCCAAAAGATCTGAGAAACTTGCGGTTGACATCATCTTGTTCCATATGAACTCCAACAATAGCCAACTCACCAATTAGCTTATTAAATATGTCAAAATTTTGAGTCATAGACTCATTCTTTGAAGATGTAAAATTCTCATATTGCTGCTTGAGAATATCCCTTTGATTCCTTTTAGTGCTCTTGGTGCCAGAAAATCTCTTCTCTAAAGCATTCCATAGAATCTGAGCATCTGTGCAGTGTTGAAACTGATGTTGATACTTATTAGGAATGGCCAAAAGCAGGGTGCTTAAGGCTTTCATCTCCAACTGTCTGACTTTCTTCTCACCATCAGTTTTTGGAGGTGGTCTTCTGCCATCTTGTTCAATTTTACCTTCAGCAGAGGGACCATTCTCAACAATGTCCCACATAAAACAGTTTGTAAGGAGGATGTACTGCTTGATCCGAATTTTCCACATGTCAAACTCATTAGGTTTGAGCATGGGAACCTTTGAAACAAAAGTACTGTTTGATTCACCTGTGTTGTCCATGATGAATGAAGGTTTCTGAGAATACTTGCTCTGATACCACTTGTGAGGATCTAATTCTTAACAAGAATAATGAACTCAGAAACAATATTAAAGGAGTTGCGGAATAACACTTTAATATTCAACTATCAATGTAACAGTGAATCAGAAATCACAACTTGTAAACTTTATTGAATGATTAAAGTTACAAGCTTTCAAACAAAACCTCAATCTTGATGAACAGGCTCACCAAGACGAATTCTACTTCTCTAGAACTAGGATTATAACCTTGAGGTTAATTCTCTCTCTAAAAACTTATCAATCAAAAGTTAATTCTATCAAAGACTTCTATACTATTTATACAAGACATATTACAAGATAATTATCAAAATTCAATTGATCTTCAGTCCATAATTATCTCCTTTACTTTAGCAAGTCTTCTATACAGCTGTCTTCCTTCCATACTGAGTCTTCATCTTATAAGCAGTATTAAGTTGTAGCAGCATTAACCACTCTGAGCAGTACTAATCTCCAGCAGCACTAATTTTGCTTAGCATTAGTAACTTCTTCAAGCAGTATTAACCTTGATTAGCAGTAGTAATCTGTCTCAGCGATAGTAATCATACTTAAGCAAATCTTCAGTTCCCAGCAAGTTATAAAAAAATTGAATGAATCCGGTTGGGCTTTAACGTACCTAGTTGGGCTTTAATGGATTCAGTTGGGTTTTAACATACCCAGTTGGGCTTTAAGGGATCCGGCTGACCTTAATGGATCCAGTTGGGCTTTAATAGATCTAGTTGGGCTTTAACTGATCCAGTTCGGTTGGGCTTTAACGGATCCAGTTGGACTTTAAGGGATCCCGTTGGGCTCTAACGTACCTAGTTGGGCTTTAACGTACCCAATTGGGCTTTAACGTATCCCGTTGGGCTTTAAGGGATCCCGTTGGACTTTAATGAATATAGTTGGGCTTTAACGTTCCATGTTGGGCTTTAATGGATTCAGTTGGGCTTTAACGTATCCAGTTGGGCTTTAACATACACAGTTAGCCTTAAACGGATCCGGTTGGGTTTAATGTATCCGGTTGTGCTTTAACGTACCTAGTTGGGCTTGAATGGATTCAGTTGGGTTTTAACGTACCCAGTTGGGCTTTAAGGGATCCGGCTGGCGTTAATGGATTCAATTGGGCTTTAATGGATCCGGTTGGGCTTTAAATGATCCAGTTGGGCTTTAAGGGATCCAGTTAGGCTTTAACGTACCCAGTTGGGCTTTAACGTTGTTGTTCCAGATTCTAGCTATCAATTATTACACAAATGATTAAGAAACACTTCGTTTATTGATTCACATAATCTAAATCAATCCATATACCTATTTAGTGCGTTTTACAATTAGCTCTATGTGTGTGTTTCCATGGTGTAAACTCAGAATGCGCGTGTGTGTACTCTAATGTTCTAATTCTTTGACCTGCTTTATATATGGTCAACATGACCTTAGCACTTGGTCAACACACTACAACAATTACAAGACAAACACTCACACTTTACAACAATTACAAACAAGACCCTCATTTTAATCTTGAATACAATTTAATTCTAACAATCCCCCCCCCTCCCCTTTGGATTCAAGATTAAAAAAATTGACATTAATCTTCAGGTCTTCTCTTTCTTCAAAAATTATCAGCAAATGATCTTTCACGACTTTAACATCTTCAGATCTTTGTCACTTTACTTGATCTTTGAAATCGCTTTTAAATCAATCTTCCCTTTTTGGATTTCCTAACAACTTTTAGCAATCTCTTTCTTTTGACTTGCTTTAACAAATTTCTTCAATCTCCTCCTTTAACAAAGTCAAAAAGAATGTATTGAACCAGTGTGTATAAGAATATTTGACAGTATATAGACATGATAATACACAAGTATTAGTCTTTGAGGAACACACGGTCATATAAGCATTAAAGTATCCAAATGAAAATCATTTAAAATCACACTTCTCAAATCATGAAAAGAATTTAAGAATAAGAAATGGTTTAAACATTTAAGAAAAAAAAATTCACAAGAGAAAGTTGTTCTACTTTCAACAAGTGTTAGAGTGTAAGAATTAGAAATGTATACCTTCAATATGAAATTCTTAACTCCCCCTAAAACAAATATTATCTATTAAGCATCCTTGACAAAACTTCAGATACTCCCCCTCAGTACCTGTAAAAAGTCAAATTATTAGACAAATATGACAATGAAAGTATAATATTCTTTGTTCTTCTCCCCCTTAAAAATAGAATAGTAAAAATCTTATAAGCCTCCCCCTCAAATCAACAGTAAAAACTTCTTAGAAAGATGTTAGCTAATCAGCATCCTTTAGAAGAAAAAAAAATTGAAAGTGGGTTCTGAACTGAGATACTAAGAAGCCATTGTCACGAAGAATAGCCTGCAAAACAATAAAGATTTTGGTAATCATTGTAACAAATGATTTCGCCTTAGTCAGTATGTGATGAATATCAGCAACTGTTCAGAATTTCCCAAAAACACAGATAAGTAAGCAAAAGTAAGATGCACTCCCCCTCAGATCATGGATAAGTATTCAAGCAGACATATTCAACATACCTAATTTGCTAATTAAGAAGTTAAAACGCTTTTCATAAAATGGTTTAGTGAAAAGATCAGCTAATTGGTAGTATGTTTGAACAAAGTGCATTTCAACATCCCCTTTCTCCACATGATCTTTAATTAAATGGTAGCACACGTCGATATGCTTTGTTTTAGAGTACTGAACGGGATTAGCAGTTATTGAAATTGCGCTCTTGGAATCACAATAGATAGGGACTCGCTTGTAAGAATATCCAAAGTCTTTTAACTGTGTTTTCATCTAGAGGAATTGTGAACAACAGCTTGCAACAACGATGTATTCTACCTCAGCAGTCGATGTAGACACGCAGTTCTGCTTTTAGGATGTCCAACTTACAAGTTTATCTCTTAAAAATTGACACGATCCAGAGGTGCTCTTCCGATCAAGTTTAGAGCCTGCATGATAAGCATCAGTATATGCAGTTAAATCAAAACCAAAATCCTTAGGATACCAAAGGCCTAACTCGGGAGTGCCTTTCAAGTATATAAGTATTCTTTTCACGGCGATAAGGTGAGATTCCTTCGGGTTAGCTTGATATCTCGCACAGAAGCAGGTAGCAAACATGATATCAGGTCTACTTGTTGTGAGATACAGTAATGATCCGATCATGCTATGATACGTTTTCTGATCGATAGATTTAGTGGTTAAATTTGCGTCCAGAAGCGTGCCAGTAGCCATGGGCGTTTTCATTACAGAACTCTCAGTCATGTTAAACTTTTTCAAAATGTCACGAATGTATTTTGACTGGTTTATAAAGATACAGTCTAGGGACTGTTTCACTTGAAGACCAAAGAAAAAATTCAGTTCACCCATCATTGACATTCAAACCTAGTCTCCATATATTTTGAAAAGTTTTTACAGAATTTAGGATTGGTAGACCCGAATATTATGTCGTCTACATGAATCTGAATCAAGATTAAGTCCTCACCTTGCTTCTTAAGGAACAGTGTAATATCGAGTATACCTTTTTTAAAGCCCGAGGCAAGTAAGAATTGTGTGAGAGTGTCATACCAAGCTCGTGGTGCCTGTTTTAATCCATACAGTGCTTTGTCTATAACATAGACATAATCTGAGTGTTGTGGATCAAAAAAGCCTTCAGGTTGTGCTACATAGACCTCCTCATGCAGTATACCGTTGAGAAAAGCATATTTCACGTCCATTTGATAGACGGTGAAATTCTTATGAGCAGCATAAGATAGAAAAATTTTGATCGCTTCAATCCTTGCAACAGGTGCAAACATTTCATCGTAGTCTATCCCCTCCTGTTGACAGTAACCCTTTGCAACAAGGCGAGCTTTGTTTCGTACGACAACTCCAGCCTCATCTTTCTTGTTCCTAAAGACCCACTTTGTGCCTATCACCGATTTGTCTTTCAGTCGTGGGATTAGCTTCCATACCTTATTCCTTTCGAATTGTAGTAGCTCATCTTGCATCGCTAATATCCAGTCAAGATCGCGAAGAGCTTCAGAAAACTTTTTCGGCTCTAAGGAACTAAGGAAACTTGAGTAAAGACAAAAATTGGTTGATGTTGCACGAGTTTGTACGCCACTCTGTATGTCACCAATTATATTATGAAGAGGGTGATCTCTTGTCCATCGATTTGTGCTCGGGAGTGGTTGAACAGATACTGGTGTATTTTGCTCGTTTTATTCATCTTCTATTGCAGGAACAACCTCAGAAGTATTCGAAACTTCTTGTACTGGTGTATCTGATGAAGGTAATTCTGGAGCAACAGAGGAAGTGCTCGGGACTTCTTGTTCAGAATATGTATCTGCAGATACAGAATCAGTATTAGTGTTATCAGAAACAGTCGATGATGATGTACCTGAAGTGGTTGTGGTTGTGACTCCTTCAGAAGGTCCAGAAATGTCTTCAGTAACTGTTGGAACCTCTAAAGTTGATGTAGACACGCCTGATTTGTCAAAATCTGCACATATGTCGATAAAAGCATCAAGAAATAACATATCTAACTCAAATGTAACAGTAGAAGAGTTAGATGACTTAGTCTGTTTTGGTTCGGGTTCTATTCCGTCATGAACAGAAGCCTTTCCCTTAAGCTTGAGTTCTGAAATGTGTTGTTCAGAAGTCAGCATAGAATTTTCATCAAAAGACACATATATGCTTTCCATGATAGTCTTGGTTCGGCGATTATAAACACGATAGGCTTTAGACATTAAAGAATAACCAATAAAGTAGCCTTCGTCAACCTTCTTGTCAAATTTGCCAAGATTATCACGGTCATTGAGGATATAACACCTGCAACCAAAAACACGTAAAAATTTAATGTTCGGTTTACGTTTATAAATCAGTTCATAAGTTGTCTTATTATAACGTTTAATCACAATCGTCCGGTTCTAAGTAAAACAGGCGGTTGCAACGGATTCATCCCAGAGGTACATTAGTAAACCAGAATATGCCAACATTGTTCTTGCTTCTTCGACCAAAGTTCTATTCTTCCTTTCAACCACGCCATTTTGCTGCGGTGTGTAGGCAGCAGAAAAATTGTGGGAAATCCCAACATAATTGAGATAACTTTGATGAGTATCATTTTTAAGCTCTGATACCACTTGTTAGGTCCTACAACATCTCACGTACCCAGTTGGGCTTTAATGTATCCCGTTGGGCTTTAAGGGATCCCGTTGGGCTTTAATGGATCTAGTTGGACTTTAACGTTCCATGTTGGACTTTAATGGATCCAGTTGGGCTATAACGTACCCAGTTGGGGTTTAACGGATCCAGTTGGCCTTTAATGTATCCGGTTGGGATTTAACGGATCTAGTTGGGATTTAAGGGATCCGATTGGACTTTAATGGATCCAGTTGGGCTTTAACGTACCCAGTTGGGCTTTAACATACCCAGTTGGGCTTTAACGTATCCCGTTGGGCTTTAATGGATCTAGTTGGGCTTCAACGTTCCATGTTAGGCTTTAATGGATCCAGTTGGGCTATAACGTACCTAGTTGGGCTTTAACGGATCCAGTTAGGCTTTAACGTATCCAGTTGGGCTTTAACATACACAGTTGGCCTTAAATGGATCCGGTTTGCTATAATTGATCCAGTTGAGCTTTAACGGATTCAGTTGAGCTTTAACGGATCCAGTTGGACTTTAATGGATCCCGTTGGGCTTTAATGGATCCAGTTGGGTTTAATGGATTCCATTGGGCTTTAACGGATCTAGTTGGGCTTTAACGTACCCAGTTAGACTTTAATGGATCCGGTTGGGCTTCAACGTACCAGTTGGGATTTAGTGGATCTAGTTGGGCTTTAACGGATACAGTTGGGTTTAATGGATTCAATTGGGCTTTAATGTATCCGGTTGGGCTTTAACGAATCCAGTTGGGCTTTAACGGATCCCGTTGGCCTTTCAGGGTTCTAGTTGGACCTTAACGTACCCAGTTGGGTTTTAACGTACCAAGTTGGGCGTTAACGTATCCCATTGGGCTTTAATGGATCTAGTTGGGCTTTAACGTTCCATGTTGGGTTTTAATGGATCCAGTTGGGCTATAACGTAACCAGTTGGGATTTAACAGATCCAGTTAGGGTTTAACGTATCCAGTTGGGCTTTAACATACACAGATGGCCTTAAATAGATCCGGTTGGTTTTAATGGATCCAGTTAGGTTTTAAAGGATTCAGTTGGGCTTTAATGGATCCCGTTGGGCTTTAATGGATCCAGTCTTGTTTAATAGATCTCGTTGGGCTTTAACGGATCTAGTTGGGCTTTAATGGATCCAGTTGGGCTTTAATGGATCCAGTTGGGTTTAATGGATACGGTTAGGCTTTAATGGATCCAGTTGGGCTTTAACGTACCCAGTTGGGCTTTAATGGATCCGGTTGGGCTTCAACGTACCAGTTGGGCTTTAATGGATCCGGTTGGGCTTCAACATACCAGTTGGGCTTTAATGGATCCAGTTGGGTATTAGCGTACCTAGTTGGCTTTAATGGATCCGGTTGGCTTTAACGTACCCAGTTGGGCTTTAATCTATCCGGTTGGCTTTAATGGATCCAGTTGGGCTTTAACGTACCCTGTTGGGCTTTAATGAATCCGGTTGGGCTTTAACGGATCCGGTTGGGTTTAACGGATCCGGTTGGGTTTAATGGATCCGGTTGGGCTTTAACGTACCTAGTTGGGCTTTAACAGATCCAGCTGGGTTTTAACGTACCCAGTTGGCCTTTAATGGATCCGGTTGGGTTTTAATGGATCCTGTTGGGCTTTAACGTACCCAGTGGGGCTTTAATGGATCCGACGGATAGGATTTGTCGGGCTTTAATGGATCCGACTGGGTACGTAATAATAATAATAATAACAATAATAATACTATAAAAAAATTTAAAAAAATAAGAATTCCGACGGATTTCCGGCGGATAGGGTTTACCGGTGGATTTCGGGCAGAACTATCCGTCGGAAATTCAAATATTTCGAATTTTTTATTAAAAAAAGGCGAAAATTCAAGTTTTTTTAAAAAAAAATCATTTTCGGCGGACCGGTCCGCCGGTAATCCACCGAAAAATGCAAGATAGAAGTTAGGGTTTTTCTTTCCTTTTAATTTCACGCCTCCCTCCTCAACTCAGTTTCTCTCAAATCCCTCCGGCGATTAATCAGGTTACCACCTCCGTCGTCGACCCACCATCGGCGACCCACCACCACCACCGTCGCCCCACCACCGTCGCACCACCAGTAACCTCCACCACTCACCACTTAAACCACCTCCACCACTACCACCACCGCGCGCCAAACGCCACCACTGCCACCATCACCATCGCCGGCTGCACCACATCTCCATCGTCACTACTGCCAACTTCCTCTCACGTCGCCACCGCCGACTGCCTCTTCGATTTCGTCCCTCAATTAGGTTGTTTAACGATTTCGACCCTTAATCGATTTTTTTTTGTTAACTTGTTGTTAATGGATTTTAGTAGCAAACCAATTGTGGTATTTGCTATAATGGAAAAGAACTTCATTCAATTTTGCTAAAGTGATCCATTAAGAACTTCATTAAAGAACCTGCCGCTGACTGAGTTTTGTTTGTTTCCATCTGTTGTCATTGGACCTTGCCACTAACTGACCGGTATAAAGAATTTCATTAAATTTTGCTAAAGAACTTCATTATTTGTTTCTACCTGTGTTCTTGGTGTTGTTGGCTTTTTATTTGGCTTTGATCTACAATACTCTCATCGGTGGCATGTTTTAGTGAAAAGGAGTTGAAGTTTACTTGTTTTGTCATTATGTGAACTTCAAAATAATGCAACATGTTAGAGCCAAAGGCAATTATGAGTTTTTATCCTTTAAAAGATTGGTAAATTCCTAAATTATGATTTATATTTATCGATTTTATTTGTCATTCTTTGATTTTGTTTATCGATTTTGTAGCATAACCTTGTATCATATCATAATTCATAGGTTAGCATACATACACAGTTACACACACTAATATGGTTTATGTGTGGATATAGATATAAAGGATCTATTTTCCTTCATGTTAGTTGATTCACTAATATGGTTTATTTGTGGTTTACTGCATAGTATTATGTTCATGGGTTTGTTAAGAATTGGACTTTAATGTGTTATTGATTTGTACAATTTATAAAAATGGCAAAACATATATTTATGAATAGGTCATGCCGAATTTTTCTTAGAAATTTTAGTGAAAGATTAGGTTTCACTTAGAGCTTTCAAGCGCACAAACCCAACCCGGGTTTCTTCTATATGCATGGTTTGACTTCCAAAGAGTCAAACGGGTGCACTTAGAGCTTTTATGCGCACAAACCGAACCTTGTTTGTTCTATATGTATGGTTTGGATTTCAAATAGCCTAATAGGCGCACTTATAGCTTTCAAGCGCACAAACCCAACCCGGGTTTCTTCTATATGCATGGTTTGACTTCTAAAGAGTCAAACGGGTGCACTTAGAGCTTTCAAGCGCACAAACCCAATTCGGGTTTCTTCTATATGCATGGTTTGACTTCCAAATAGTCAAACGGATGCACTTAGAGCTTTTATGCACACAAACCGAACCTTGTTTGTTCTATATGCATGGTTTGGGTTTCAAATAGCCTAATAGGAGCACTTGGAGCTTTCAAGTTGTAACACCCATAAATCTTGCTTACACAGTGTGGATGTATGTATATTCGATGTATACTTATTCTCTCCCAACTTCATACGTTGTTCTCTCTTGCGTGAAATTGGCCAAGTTTAAATGTTTAAGGTTTAAAGTTTGAAGGCAACTCAGTGACTTACGCGGGCTGGCGTGCGGTTTGGAAACCGCGGCCAAAGTCACGTAACTCACTGGAAGTTTTCGGTCCAAGGACACATGCGTCCTACAGTGCGACTTCATAGCCGTGGCTGGGCTTCTACAGGTCTAATACGGTATTTTCCCCTCTTTTCCATTGTTTGCATTGTGGGTACTTTGGAGGTCCGATTTTGAAGGAAGAAAAGGTAGGGTTTCATCCTCTTTAATTTAATACTCTAAGAAGAGATCCTTATATGCATTTAATGGGTTTGGATTAGGTTGGTGAAGGTGATTAAGAATCTTGGGATTGAAGTATCAAGCCCTCTCCTATATCCTACCCTCAAGTATTATTATCTAGGGTTTCCTATAACCTTACAAGGTGAGTTTTTTAACCTTTGCTCTACATATTTACTTGAGTTATGTGTTGTAACTTTCACCTATTTCTCTTAATCATATATTGGATTTGTTTGTATCAACCTAAAACATGGATTTTGAGAATAATGATGTTTTATGACCTAAATATGAGTGTTTGAGAAATGTGGAGTAGACTAAGACAATGGTCTTCTACATACTTTTACTTACTTGGTAAACCACCCTTGTTCCATGGGATTTTGGTAAACCCAAAGCAGAATTAGGGTTTCGTGAGTTTTAGGTGTTGGATTAATTAATGGAAACCTTGACTAATGGAACGTGATTTATGTTAATATTATTGATAAAGTAATGTCTACAAAGTCCCTTAAATGATGGGAGTTGTGACCCTATGTTGGTAACCATAATTATATATATTTATGTTTTGGCTTTCAAGACTTACATACATGATGAATAAGGATTATGTTTACATGTTTTGGTATTTGGTTTTAGTGCAATGGATCCATAGGCATGGTGTCATCAATATCCCGTTTTGGATGTTGAGGTCACCATTTAGCGCGGAATATGCATCGGGTCACCATGATAAGTAAGGTATGGACCTATACGGTCGAGCAGCGTCTCATGGGCAGTAAGGTGTAATTCCCTTGTGCTAGAGTTCCTGTTTTGGAACTCTAAAGAATAGACCTAGATGGGTTGACTTAATGTTTTCGAGCCACAGACTTAGAGGAGTTGAGCTCATTATGTGATTGGTGTTATTTGTACCACATTTGATCACTAATGGTTTGTTTGACTTATTGATTTAGCTCATGGCTATATCCTCCACATAACTTCAAATGGGTTTAGTCCTTCTAATTTAATTGAATTATTCTCACTACGCTTTAGCCTAACGCTTGTTTCGTTGGTTGTCATTTTCGACAGGTAATCTTAGTGATGGGACTCATCGGGATTGAGTGGACGACCTTGGGGGTCGAGAGCGTTCTTTTTGGATGACATAGTGACCATTATATTTTGATTTTGAAGATATACCTTTTGGAAGGATAGCGACACCCGACTTTAATCTCGTTAGCACATATCTAGATTATTAGGTTGTCGTTTTATTCTTCATTATACTTGGGTTGTAAATTCCACACTTTATTCCCCGCTATGGGATGACACCCTTGGGTTTGCTTGTTTTATCGCTATGATTCAGATTTAATTTATCCCCTATTTTAGGGTGACAGGTTTCTCTATTTTTAGACATTGTATTGCCGAAATTTCGAATTTTATTTCTCTCAAAAATTTAGGATGTTACAAGTTGGTATCAGAGCATTAGTTTAAGTGAACTAGGTATGAATGTAAGATGCCTAGACTTAAACTGAGACTATTAAGCTATGACTTGTGAGGTGGGGTAGAACTCTTAAGATAGGATGGTGTTAGATTCGACGGAACTTACACAAATTGAAAGTTGTAGTGATGGTAACGAGAACTCTTACGTATCATGTGTTCATAATTTCACTTAGCTAATGTTATTATGAAGATGTTTTACGTGAGCATACTTGATCTACTGTTGTTATAATAATTGATAAGTGTAGTAGTACGTTTCCTTGTACTATTCCGATAGTTGATCTCTTACTCTACGTCTTGTGTGTGTGTGTGGCAGACTAATGGTTAACACCAGGAACCGGGCGGAAGGCCAAGAAGTCACGGCATCTACGGCCGATCATCCTCGGGTGACTGGGGCAGATGAACCCTCTCGTCGGAATAATGTGTTGCACGGGGGACCCGACCACATTCCCCGACGTAACCTGGAGATGGAAGAGCCCATAATGGAAGAAGTGACGGTAGAGACAAGAATGATGGACCGCAATGATGTTGGCCATGAATCAAGCCATGGCGCAACACCAAGAACTGTTCCTAAAGCTTCTGGAGGACAACCGTAGACCTGAGATGGTTGCGGAGAATGCGATAGTGGCGGGATCCGGGGGTACCGGACATGAAATCCCTATTGACGGTCCCGCGACCTTAGAGACAAGAGTGGGAACGAAGACTTGTACCTTCAAGTCTTTCCTTAGTTTCCGACCACCGGAATTTAAAGGCTCGGACAATCCTGTAGAGTGTATGAGTTGGATTTGGGAGATGGAGCAGGCTTTTTGCTCAAGTGAGTGTGGAGAAAGTCAGAAGGTGATCTTTGGTTCTCGCATGCTGAGGGGTACGACTCTCACTTGGTGGGACGTGTATTCCGCTTCTGTTGAGGCGACTGTTCTGGACAAACTAACTTGATCGATGTTCAAAGAGAAATTGCTAGAGGAATATTGTAACGAGAGATCAATGGATCGGATTAGAGAAGAATTCCAAAGCTTGAAGAAGGGCAATCTGTTTATTAAAGAGTACAATCGGCTATTCATGGACAAACTGGGGTTGGTGGGACACTTGGTCCCGACAGAGAAGGAAAAGATCAAGGCTTACATCAAGGGCCTCCCATCGGACATGATGTCGATGGTACATGTGTCAAAAGCCTCTACCCTTCGGGAGGCGATTGAAGAGGCGCAACTTATGGAAGACGCTTACAACCTCAGCAAGGAGGAAGGTAGTCGGCAAGTCGAGAAGAAGAGATGGGAGGGGAGTTCAATGCCCTCAAATAAACCTAGATACGCCAACAACAATCATCGTGGAGCCGATCCTAGATGTGATGCCAAATGGTGCTCCAAATGCCGAAGCAAACATTTCGGCCCATGCCACTTTGTTCCCGGAACGTGCTATAAATGTGGAAAATCGGGGCATACGTTCAGAGATTGTCCCATCAGGGGGCAAATATGTTTCGAGTGCAAGGAACCGGGTCACGTGAGGGCAGAGTGCCCGAAGCTCAAGACCGAGAGAAATGGTGGGAAGAAGGTGGAACCTCCGCGGGCGGCCAGAAGGACCTTTCAAATGTCAACGGAGGAGGATAAGGCATCGACAGATGTAGTGTCGGGTACGTTTCTTCTAAACTTCGTACCTACACGTATCTTATTTGACTCGGGTGCTAGCTACTCGTTCGTATCCGATAAATTTTGTCAAAAACTTGACATGTCTATGAGTAGTCTAGAGGACGCTATAGTGGTAGAAATAGCGAATGGTGGTCAAGTAATAATCCAGGATATTTTGAGAGGTTGCACTCTTGAATTTGATGGGAAGAAATTCCCTATAAACTTGATGCCTATGCAAATCAGCATGTTCAATGTGGTAGTGGAAATGGATTGGTTATCGGAGAACCAAGCCGAGATTGTGTGTTCCAAGAAAATGATCCGACTACCCGTTGCGGATGGGGAGACGACTATAATCTATGGCAAAAGAAGGAAAGGCGAAGTGGCTATTCTCTCTATGATCAAAGCGTGGAAATGTTTGGCAAAGGGATGCTCATCCTTCTTAGCGTATGCGATCGACACCAAACTCAAGAAGAAGAAGCAAGAAGATGTTAGGATGGTGAACGAGTTTTGCCACCTGATCGCCTAGTGGAATTCCGGATTGACCTCATTCCGGGAGTGGCTCCGATTGCTTGAGCTCCTTATCGATTGGCTCCTACCGAGATGCAAGAAATGATGACTCAACTTCAAGACCTTCTTGAGAAGGGTTTCATAGGACCGAGTTAATTGCCTTGGGGAGCTCCGGTCTTGTTTGTTAAGAAGAAATATGGGTCGATGTGGATGTGTATCGACTATAGAGAGCTAAACAAGGTGACGGTGAAAAACAAATACCCACTTCCAAGAATCGACGATTTATTCGACCAAACTACAGGGTGCGGGTTGCTTCTCAAGGATCGACCTTCAATCAGGCTATCATCAAGTGAAGGTGGAGAAGGACGATATTCCGAAAACGGCGTTTAGGACGCGATACAGTCATTACGAGTTTCTAGTAATGTCATTCGGTCTAACCAATGCACCGGCAATATTCATGGATTTGATGAATCGAGTGTGCCAACCTTTCTTGGACAAGTCGGTAATTGTGTTAATCGATGACATCTTAGTGTACTCCAAAGACGAAGCGGAACACGAGCAACACCTTTGAGAAGTTTTAGAAGAACTAAAGCAGGAGAAACTCTACGTAAAGTTCTCGAAGTATGACTTTTGGCTTCGAGAGGTGCAATTTTTGGGCCATGTGGTCACGAAGGAAGGGGTGAAGGTGGATCCCGCGAAGATTGAAGCAATGATGAATTGGGAACCTCCCAAGATTTCGTCCGAAATCCGAAGTTTCCTAGGATTGGAGGGATACTACCAAAGATTCATTCAAGACTTTTCCAAGATAGCTTCATCATTGACGACCCTAACCCGAAAGAGTGTGAAGTTTGTATGGACCGAGAGTCAAGAGAAGGCATTCTGAGCTTTGCAAAGGAAACTCTGTGAAACTCCTATTCTATCCTTACCCGAAGGGACGGAAGACTTTGTGGTATATTGCGACGCCTCAAAGATGGGTTTAGGTTGTGTCCTAATGCAAAGGGGAAAGGTGATTGCTTACGCATCGAGGAAACTCAAAATCCACGAAGTCAACTACTCAACCCACGATTTGGAATTGGCGGCGGTGGTGTTCGCGTTGAAATTATGGTGAAACTACCTCTACGGCACGAAGTGCACTCTCTACACGGACCACAAGAGTTTGAAGCATATTTTCGATCAAAAGGATTTAAACATAAGGCAACGGAGGTGGTTGGAGCTACTAAAGGATTACTATTGCGAGTTGCTTTACCATCCGGGTAAGACAAACGTCGTCGCCGATGCTCTAAGTCAAAAGGACTACGGGGGAAATTCTTGAGCTACCTTTACAAGAATCGAGTTGACATCAACACTTGTTGATCGGATCAAAGCATCACAAGTCGAAGCCTTGCTAGAAGATAATCTCAAAGAAGAAGTCATGACGAAACAACAATTATTTTTTACAGAGGATAGTCGAAGAGTGAAACTTTTCAATGGGCGAATTTGGGTGCCTAAGATCGGGGGCAGTCGAGAATTTCTTCTCGAGGATGCCCACAAATTAAAGTATTCCATCCATTCGGGAAGCATGAAGATGTATCGGGATCTGAAATTGCATTATTGGTGGCCGGTTATGAAGCTTGATATGGCGCGCTACGTGGAGCGATGTGTGACTTGCTTGCAAGTGAAGGCCGAGCACTAATGACCTTATGGGAGCTTACAATCTTTGGAGATTCCGGAATGGAAATGGGAACACATCACAATGGATTTCGTGACAAAATTGCCAAAGACCTTGATAGGTCACGACACCATTTGGGTAATAGAGGACCGTTTGACCAAAAGCGCTCATTTCTTGGCCATGCGGGAAACTTTACCTATGGACAAGCTAACAAAATTGTATATCGATGAAGTGATATCTCATCATTGTGTACCGTTATCTATTGTCTTGGATCGCGATAGTAGGTTCATGTCGCATTTTTGGGATGGATTGCAAAAGTAATTGGGCACGCGAGTGAAGTTGAGCACGACCTACCATCTCCAAAGTGACGGCCAAAGCGAGAGGACAATTCATACGGTAAAAGACATGTTAAGATCTTGTGTAATCGACTTCGGGGGTAGTTGGGACTCACATCTACCTTTGGTGGAGTTCGCGTACAACAATAGCTACCACTCAAGTATTGGGATGGCACCGTTTGAAGCTTTATACGTTCGCAAGTGCCGAACTCCCGTGTGTTGGCTCGAAGCGGGAAAGAAGTAGTTTTCTGGACCCAAAATTGGGCAAGAGACGACGGACAAAGTGAAAGGTATTCGCGAACGTTTGAAGGCAGCTCAAGACCGGCAGAAAAGCTATGCCGACAAGAAGAGACGACCGATAGAGTTCCAAGTGGGAGACCGGGTTATGTTGAAGGTGTCCCCTTGGAAGGGGATCATTCGGTTTGGAAAGCGTGGGAAGTAAAGTCCCCATTTCCTTGGACCATTCACCGTGATTAAGCGGGTAGCGCGTCAATCCTACCAACTGGAACTCCCTCCATAATTGAGTGGAATCCACCACACATTCCATGTGTGCTACCTTCGCAAATGTCTAGCGGAGGAGGATAGTGGTATCCCACTCTCCGAAATTAGAGTTAATGATGGAAACTGTTGTATTGAGGAGCCCGACGCAATTTTGGAAAGGAAGACGAAGAAACTTCGTCATGTCAGGATCGAATTCTCAACAAGAATTAATTCTCAGAAACAATATCAAAGAAGTTTGCGGAATAACACTTTGATATTCAATGAAACAGTAAATCAACACAGAAAATATGAATAACAAACTGTAAGCTTTTATTGAATGCTTTGAAGTTACAAGATTACTCACTCAACCTCAATATTGATGAACAGGCTCACCAATACGAATTCTACTTCTCTAGAATTAGGATCTATGCCTTGAGGTTGTTTTTCTCTAAAAGAATGAAAACTAAAGTTATCTCTCTATTCTAAACAATACAATATATATATACTGAATACAAAGATAATTATACTAAATGAAATATCTTCAGTATATCTTCTATGTATATCTCTAAGCTTCCATGTATATCCTTTCATACGAATCTTCATCATATAAGCAGTATTAATCTTCAGCAGCATTAACTTCCTTCTATCAGCATTGACTACTAAGCAGTACTAACCACTAGCAGTACTAACTAGCTAAGCAGTACTAACTTTGTTCAAGCAGCACTAACTTTGACTAGCAGTATTAATAGTACTAGCAGTAGTAACACTCAGCAGTACTAACCTTTAAGTCTTCTAGCAGTATTAACTCTGAACCAGCAGCATTAACCATACTTGAGTTTTTCTTCAGTTCCCAACAATCTCCCCCTAACTTGACTTTTAGGAAGAGAAGTCAAGTTCTTCAGATTTTCTTCAAGATGCTCCCAAAACTCTATCAATGCCTAAATCCCAGTGTTTGCATCCAATCCCAAACTCTGATTGATGGTTCTTTGAATCAAGTATTTAGCCATTTCTGAATCTGGAACACACCTTAACTTTTTCTTCAGCATGGCATGTAGCTTCAATCTGCTATGATTATACACTCTATCCACTAGGAAGTATTCAGTGTGATTTAAATCCAAAGTCACTGAATATACGCCACTAGTTTCATACAAAGTCCAATTGGTAACTGCTTGAAAAACACTCCTTATGATCTCCTCCACTTCATCAGGTTTGAACATCATACACAGATACTCCATCACCAGTTTTGTAATTGAAATCCCTGGAGCTTTCAACTGATCTGCATATAACTTCATCCCTATATTAAACATTTCTTCAATATCAGACCTTGAGCATGTTCTGACAATTTTAGCCCAAGTACTGTAGACTTCATACTTTTCATCTTTTCTCTTCAGTCTGATATACTCCTTGCCATCTACTTCCAAAACATCCCAGTGAATGACTTCAGGAGGTTTAACTCCTACAGGTTCTGCTGCAATTGGTTCAGGCATTTTGTCCATCACAACCATGTACATCTTGACATCCTCAGTACTTGCAGATTCTTTCATTGTAGATGACTCAGGTGCCTCTTCTTCTTCAGCAACCTTTTCAGCCTCTTCTTCCACTAATCTAGGCTTCTTTGTAGGCTTTCTCCTGGCAATCATCTTTGTTCTTTTTAAAGTCCTTAGACTTTCACCAATTGTTGTTTCCTTCTCTGGAGTTTCTTGCTCATCAGGGAATGGTTTTTGTAAGAAATCATTGCTTTCTTTCATTCTTTTCTCCATTTCAACCCTTGCAAGATCATCCCCTTGAAGCTTTATCATCTCAGCATCATACATCTTCTTGAGCTTCTCAAAAGACATCTTTGAAAACATCTCTACCTTGACACCTACTGCACCCTTGAGGAAAGTAATCATTTTCTTTCTCTCTTGAGCACCCAGGTATGTCTTTGAAGGTTGTCTTTTCCTTGCAGCCATTTTGATCTTAGCAGGCTTCCTCAAAGATGTGGCTTTCTGCTGGGCTTGTTCTGTTGCTAAGCTTTGTTGATAGGCTTTGTTTAACTCTGCAGCCATTGCTTTAGCTATCTCTCTATCCTTTTGCACTTGCATGGTTTCTGCTTCTTCAAGTTCAGCCTGTATCTTCCTAGCTAGAGCTTCATCTGATTCAATCAGCTTCTGCTTTTTCATTTGTTTATCAGATTCAACTAGCTTTGCCTTACCTTTCTCTTTACCCATCACCTTCTCAATGCTAGAGTTCTTTGCTGCCTCACCTCTTTCTTTTATGACAACTCCTTTGGCCTTTGAGGTGACCATGGGAGTATCATGTTTGGCTTTGATGAGTGTTTCTGCAACCTCAAGCTCTGTAAGGACCTCTTTTACTGTTTCTGCTGCTTCTTTCAGCTCAGCAGTATTAACCATTTCTGCTGCTTTACTTGAACTGGCAGTATTAAAGGTTTCTGCTGCTGGCCCTGTTTCTGCTGCTTGCTCATTCTCCCCCCCAACATCATGTTTTTCCTCTTGCTCCCCCTTAGCTTTGGCATCAGCTTCTGACTCCCCCTTTTTGGGAGCATCAGTCACTGGTTTCCTCCTTCTGAGCACAAATTGTTTCTTCTTCCTTTGCAGAATCAGTTTCCTTACCATTTGCTTCAACTTGATGATTTGTTCTTGTTGTGACAGAACTATGAGTTTAAGCTCTTCTATATCTTTGCCCTGTTTGAGTACATCCATGTTGATGTTGCCCATGGTTTCCATCAATTCATAATAGTTATATCTGTCCTCACCTTCTCCAGAAGTGTTACCCTCTTTTGAAGGATCATTGGATCTTTTTGTAGTGGAAGTCTTCTGCCTAGCAGAAGCACTATCCACCCCCTTGGGTTCTTGGCACCAGGGACCTTCAAATGATTGCTCATTCAAAGTTGCCATGGGGGAGGTCTTATTGATGTTACCACTTTCCTCCTCTGTGCTAGCAGGAGTAGTGGCAGCCTCATCACCCATATGCTCTACCTCCTCCTCAGAGAGCACCTCCTTTGGGTTGGGAGACACCCTTGTGGTTTCCCTTTGGATATTCTCTAGGGGAGAATTCTCCCTTAGAGGGCTTATGGGCTTAGTGGGTAATGGTACAAGAAGGGAAGGAGCCTTCTTTACCTGTTTTCTCTTGTAGGTTTGGGTGATGGGAGAGGTTGGTTTTTCAAGAAGGGACTGGGGAATTGATTTTGAGAGGGAAGGTTGGGCTTGGCTAGCAGTGGGTTGGTCTAATGGGGGCCTTGACCCTGCTGCCATACCTTCATTGGTTTGGGACACCACCATCATTGTAGAGAACAATGGGGTGTCAACTCCTTCAGAGTCCCCAGCAGATCTTCTCATATTTGAGAAAACCTTGCCTTTGGGGGGTTTAGGTACATATACCCCAACAGGTTGAGGTATATCCGTCAATTGATTAGTAATAACTTCTTGAACAAACCTGGGATACATAAAGAAGCTCTTTTTGTTTCCCATGTTTGAGACAAGATCATTGAAAATCATTTTAGAAAAATTGTACTTTCTGGCAGTGGCCAAGCACACCAAAGCATAAGCAATAGTGCTGCTGAACTCACTCCATCCAGTAGTCTTTTTGGATATACAATGCATAAGAGTATGGACAAAGAAACGCCATTGGGGTGAGAATTTTGCTTTAGAAAATTTGAAAACACCCAATGGGCCTCCATACCCCATTCTTGTAAGAGTTGTAAACAGTTCATCATTTGGGATAGAAGTTATACCAGAGGCATCGTCTAGACGTAGACTGATACGAATAACCTCTTCAGTAACTGTTAGTGGTTGATCACAGATTCTTGTCTTGATCATTTGCACACCATTCTCCACAACAATGGTTGCATTTGCCCAGAACTGCCTTTGATGCTCAATGTAGATTGTAGGTGATACAATAAGAGCATGAGCAATGTGGCTTGTCTTGAGGAAATCCACAATCTGATGAAATCCTGAAGCTTGCTTTGGCTTTTGTAGCATCGCAATCTCGTTGTGCTCGTCGATAAAAGTCATGGATGCCATTGATCTTAGTGAAAACTTGCCTGAAAACTTCGAACTTGAGAGAGAAAAGGTTTTGAGCGCAAGAGAACAGTATGCAAAGAGTCGTTATGAACTTTTAGGCGGGCAAAGAGTATTTATAGTATTCGGAATATAAGCAGTATTAACCTAGAGCAGTATTAACTACTAGCAGTAGTAACGGCTAGCAGTATTAACTAACTAGCAGTATTAACTGAAAGCAGTATTAACTGAAAGCAGTCTTAACCACTAGCAGTATTAACTGAAAGCAGTATTAACCACTAGCAGTATTAACTGAAAGTAGTATTAACCACTAGCAGTATTAACTGAAAGCAGTATTAACCACTAGCAGTATTAACTGAAAGCAGTATTAACCACTAGCAGTATTAACTGAAAGCAGTATTAACCACTAGCAGTATTAACTGAAAGCAGTATTAACCACTAGCAGTATTAACTGAAAGCAGTATTAACCACTAGCAGTATTAACTGAAAGCAGTATTAACCACTAGCAGTATTAACTGAAAGCAGTATTAACCACACTTACTCTTTTTGCCACCATCCTTTTACTCATACTTTTTACTACTTTGTTCATTCCCTGATCCTTTTTTTTTTTTTTATCCTACATGATCATCACTCCCTCTGGAGTATTACTAAATGCACCCTGAAACACTTAAACACACAAGTTAGTAGCATCATGCTCAATGAAATCTTCCAAAGTCAACTTACCTTTTAACTCATGCCCTGAGCATTTATTATACCTCCTTCTGAATCAAATGCAACATGTCCTCCATCAAATCTTTTGAAGAATTTGAAGGCAGTCCATGTTACTTGTTGTGTGCCAAGAGCAACCACTATCTGCATTCCAAATGCTCTTCCTCTTGAGCTTTTGGTTGCCCTGCACACTTGATAAATCAGTTAGTCTTGGAGGGAACCCAAGCCAAAGTGGTCTTGGGTTGTCCTTTCTCATTTATATAATCTGTCAGTTTGGTCTGGATGAGTTGTTTAGGAATCTCATGGCTGGAATACTTTGTCAAGATTATAGGCTTAGCAACATTACTACTAGAAGCAGCACCAACCTTGTTAGCAGTACTAACTTGGTTAGCAGTACTAACTGAGTTAGCAGCACTATTTCTGTTAACAGTACTATCTGGGATAGCAGTACTAACATGTTTCTTTACTTTTGGAACCCAAACCTGAACAAGGTTGTTTGCTTTCTTTGTCTTTAAATTACTCCTTGGCTTATTTGGAGTATTTTTATTAGATTTAGCAAACTTGTTCTGAGCATGATACCTTTTAGGTGCTCTGTTCTCAGCCATATTATTCCTTCTTTGATTCCTATAACCAAAAGAGTTTTGTGGTTGTCTTTGAAAAGTGACTCTTTGGTTAATAGGATTGAAATAACAGTATTTGGCAAGATGATTTAATTTGCCACAGATAAAACAAGGTTTTGGTCTATTGATTTTACTCAGTTCAACCCCTTGTTTTTGTGCCCACTGGTTATTCCAGTTTCTCTGATTTCCCCTTGGTTTATCATGTTTTTGGGGCTCAGATTTATTGCATGTACACTGTTTGCAAGGGACAGGATTCACAACTGTGGTCTGTTTATAATGGACCTTCCCAGACTTTCCCTCTGTCTTTTCTATGTCCTTAGATTTGACCCAAGTCTTTCCACATCCCTCATTGGTGATAATATGATTTTTTAGAGGAATCTCACCACTCACAGTGTTCTCCTTACTCTTATCATTAGAGTTCTCTTCTTCAGAGTCTGTTTCAACCACCACTTTGTCTAATGGATCTACCTTAGTGGCTTCATCAGACAATTTCTTCCTATTCTTGGTCTCTAGCAAGTCTGATATAGGAGGGATGTAATTGTTGTTGTATGGTGGTGGTGTGGTGTTATAGCCTATTCCTCTTCTAAGTTTGTCATGGATTTGAGTTTGGAGCAAAGAGTCCATTGCTTTAGAAGCATTGGAAAATTTCTCAATATCCAGCTTGGCTTTCTCAAACTCAGTCTTTATCTTCTCATTCTCCTCTTTGGATTTGGTCAGTTGAAGTTCTAGGTCACTCTTCTCCCATTTCCAGTAGTTTGTGTCATAGGAATGTTGAAGCTCATTGGCTTGAAAACTCTTAATCTGCTCTTCAAACCTCTCAACAATCCTAACATAGTCTTTTATGTCCTTTTCTAATCTCTTCAGGTCATCACTCATTTTCTGGTTGTGATCCCTGTACCTTTTAACAGTTTCAATACAGGATTTGGAACAAAGATTAGATGTTACCTCTGTAGGAATTTCTGAGCTTGAAGACTCTGAACCTTTAGCCATGATGATGTGATTTTGAATGTAGGTTTCTGAGAATACTCGCTCTGATACCACTTGTTTCATCCTTAGTCCTTAGAAAATATACCCAAGTAAATCTGGAGTAATCATCAACAATAACTAAGCAGTAAGATTTCTTGCCTATACTCATAACATTTGTAGGACCAAACAGATCCATATGCAATAACTGGAGACAAGTAGAAACAGAATTTAACTCTTTGGTCTTATGAGAAGTTTTGTGTTGTTTGCCTTTAAGACAAGCAACACAATGATCATCACATGAAAAGACTTTTGAAGGTAACCCTCTTACAAGGTTATTTTTAACAAGATTGTTCATAGTCTTGAAATTCATGTGACACATCCTTCTGTGCCATAGAGAGGATTCATCTACAGAAGCTTTTGAAACAAGACAATTTAGAGATGAATCACTATCAACATTGTCCATATCAAGACAGTAAACATTGTCCTTCCTTGGAGTTCTAAGTAGTATCATGCTTTCATCAACTACCTTGAACCCTGGAGCAAGGATCATACACTCAGTATTTGAAAATAATATACTATGTTGTTTGTCACAAACCTGTGATACACTTAACAGGTTGTACTTTAATTGATCAACATAGTAGACATCCTCAAATGTCATCTTACCTGTGGTGACATTACCTTTTCCACTTATCTTACCACCAGTAAGATTGTCTCCAAATGCAACATGTCCTCCATTGATATACTTGAAATCCTGAAGGCATGACATGTTGCCTGTCATGTGCCTAGAGCAACCACTATCAACATGCCAAATGCTCTTTCTCTTGAGCTGTTGGTTGCCCTGCACATTAGATAAATCAATTAGTATGATTTAGGAACCCAAGCCAAAGTGGTCTTGGGTACCCCTTTCTCATCAAAATATTTGCACTCTTTCTTGACAAGATTTTTGAACTTTAACTCCTCATTCTTGGAGTACTTTGTTACAATAATAGGCTTGGAACTATGTTTGCTAGAATCAGTACTAGTTTTAGAAGTACTAACTACCTTGGCAGCACTTGCATGCTTAGCAGCACTGACTTTGTTAGAAGTAGTAACTGTGTTAGCAGCAGTAACTGTGTTGGCAATATTAACTTTTGAAGAGGTATTAACAGTATTAGCAGTATTAATATTTTCAGCAGTACTAACACTGTTAGCAGTAGTAACTGTGTTAGCAGTACTAATACTGTTAGTACTTCTAGGCACCCATATTTTGATACTTTCTTTTAAAATCTTTTTCTTTAAAGTGCCTTTACTTTCAACATATTTCTTTATCACATGTTTCTTTCCAGCCTTCCTATAACCCACAGATTTTTGCACAAATCTTTGAAAGTTCATCTGTTGGTTAATAGGGTTAAAGTAACAATACTTAGCCAAATGATTCAACTTGCCACATATAAAACAAGGTTTTGGTCTATTAATTTTATTCAGATCAACTCCTTGTTTCTGAGCCCATTGATTATTCCAGTTTCTTTGATTTCCTCTTTTTAAACCAGAATTTAGGCTCTTGGCTTTATTACATTCACATTGTTTGCAAGGAATAGGGTTCACAACAGTGGTCTGCTTATAGTGAACCTTCTTGTTCTTTCCCTCAGTCTTTTCTATCTCTTTGGACTTGATCCAGTGCTTTCCACATCCCTCATTGGTGATAATATGATTTTCTTTAGAAATCTCATCACTCACAGTATTGACCTTATCCTTGACAACTTCTTTCTCAGTTTTATCCTTAACAACCACTTCATCTAAGGGATCTATTTCAGTGGCTCCCTTAGGTAGATCCTTCCTATCCTTAGTTTCTAACAGCTCTGAACTAGGAGGGATGTAGTTGTTGTTATAGGGTGGTGGTGTGGTATTGTACCCTATACCTCTTCTCAGTTTATCATGAATCTGAGTTTGTAACAAAGAATCCATTGCTTTGGAAGCATTAGAAAACTTTTCTACATCAAGTTTGACTTTAGCTAGCTCTCCTCTGAGCTTTTCACTTTCTTCTATAGATCTGGTCAGTTGAAGCTCTAAGTCATTCTTCTCCCACTTCCAGTAATTTGTGTCATAAGAGTGTTGAAGCTCATTAGCTTGAAAACCCTTAATCTGTTCTTCAAATCTCTCAACAATCCTCACATAATCTTTTATGTCTTTTTCCAATCTCTTAAGGTCATCACTCATGTTCTGGTTGTGATCCCTATACCTTTTAACAGTGTTAATGCAATTTTGAGAGCAAAGATTGGAAGTTACCTCTATAGGGAGACTAGACACCTCTGCCATTAGAGCTTGATTCTGAATAGCCTCTTCAGCTTGATCACTCCAATCAAACCCCATACCTTGTTGAGATACAAGGGCTTGTGCAGAGTTTCTGTTGAAGCTTCCAGATTGAGCTTGTTGGTTGTTGTTATTCTGAGACATTCCACTTCTGCATTCTCTAGCAAAGTGTCCCTTTTGATGGCATTTGTAACATTCTACCTTGGACTTGTCAAATCCTGCTCCATCTTCTCTTCTTTGGGAGAAGTTGTTCCTCCCAGTTCTTTTGATGAACTTTTTAACTCTCATGGAGAGCATGGCCATCTGCCATTTAATATCCATCTCTTCAAGATCATCTGGATTGAGTTGTTCCAAGTCATCATTAATGAGAGAAGAGTTTCCATGACTTGCCAGAAAGGCCTCAAACACAGTTTCAGTGCCTTTCTCTTGGTTTGTTCCATTGGCAGGACTAACTGATTCAAGGTTGGAAGTAGAATCAGTTGATGCTGAAAGAAGTGCAGCATTGTGAACATACCCAGAAGGCCTCTTTTTAGCCTCTATCTCAGATTCAAAAACTCTTAGATCATTATAAAGATCATCAAGTTCCTTTTCTTCCAATTGATCATTCTGTCTGAAAGACACAGTATACATGGTCCATTCATCACTCAAGGACCTTAGAAACTTTCTGTTCAGATCATCTGGATCAATTTGTACTCCCACTGTAGCTAGTTCACCAATAAGTTTGTTGAACCTGTCAAAAGTTTGAGTCATGGACTCATTCTTGGTTGACATAAAGTTCTCATATTGTTGTTTCAGAATGGCTTTCTGATTTCTCTTGGTACTTTTGGTACCAGAGAATCTCTTCTCCAGAGCATTCCAGAGCATCTCTGCATCAGTGCAGTTACAGAACTGATGTTGATATTCATTGGGAATAGCCAAGAGCAAGGTGCTCAAGGCTTTCATCTCTGTCTGTCTGATCTTTCTTTCTGCATCAGTTTTTGGTGGAGTTCTCTTTCCATCTGCACCAATCTTTCCTGCTTCAGAAGGACCATTCTCTATGATGTCCCACATGGAATAGTCAGTGAGGAGTATGTACTGCTTGATTCTGATCTTCCACATATCAAATTCATTGGGTCTAAGCATTGGAACATTTGAGACCAAAGTACTGCTTGATTCTGCAAGATTTTCCATGATGAGTAGTTGTTTCTGAGAAATCAGGCTCTGATACCACTTTGTGATACCACTTGTCACAAAGAACTCATTATGGTAAAATTTCAATGGAAGCATCATCGTGGCGCTAATGTAATAGGGGAAGCTGAGGAGGATATGAAGCGTAGATATCCTCACTTGTTTTCTTAGCTGAGATTTCGAGGACGAAATCATTTCCAAGTTGGGGAAGATTGTAACACCCGTAAATCTTGCTTAGACAATGTGGATGTATGTATACTCTATGTATACTTATTCTCTCCCAGCTTCATACGTTGTTCTCTCTTGCGTGAAATTAGCCAAGCTTAAGTGTTTAAGGTTTAGAGTTTGAAGGAAACTCAGTGACTTTTGCGGGTTGGCGTGCGGTTTGAAAACCGCTGCCAAAGCCGCGTAAATCACTGGAAGTTTTTGGGCCAAGGACACGCGCGGCCTATGGCGCAACTTCATAGTCGCGGCCAAAGCCGCAGGTGGGCATCTGCAGGTCTAATACGGGATTTTTCCCTCTTTTCCAATGTTTGCATTGTGGGTGCTTTGGAGGTCCGATTTTGAAGGAAGAAAAAGGTAGGGTTTCATCCTCTTTCATTTAATACTTTAAGAAGAGACCCTTATATGCATTTAATGGGTTTGGATTAGGTTGGTGAAGGTGATTAAGAATCTTGGGATTGAAGTATCAAGCCCTCTCCTACATCCTACCCTCAAGTGTTATTATCTAGGTTTCCTATAAACTTACAAGGTGAGTTTGTTAACCTTTGCTCTACATATTTACTTGAGTTATGTGTTATAACTTTCACCTACTTCTCTTAATCATATATTCAATTTGTTTGTATCAACCTAAAACAAGGATTTTGGGAATAATGATGTTTTATGACCTAATATGAGTGTTTGAGAAATGTTGAGTAGACTAAGACAATGGTCTTCTACATACTTTTACTTACATGGTAAACCACCCTTGTTCCATGGGATTTTGGTAAACCCAAAGCGGAATTAGGGTTTGGTGAGTTTTAGGTGTTGGATTAATTAATGGAAACCTTGACTAATGGAACGTGATTTATGTTAATATTGTTGATAAAGTAATGTCTACAAAGTCCCCTAAATGATGGGAGTTGTGACCCTATGTTGGTAACCATAATTATATATATTTATGTTTTGGCTTTCAAGACTTACATACATGATGAATAAGGATTATGTTTACATATTTTGGTATTTGGTTTTAGTGCAATGGATCCATAGGCATGGTGTCATCAATATCCCGTTTTGGATGTTGAGGTCACCATTTAGCGCGGAATATGCATCGGGTCATTATGATAAGTAAGGTGTGGACCTATACGGTCGGACAGCGTCTCATGGGCAGTAAGGTGTAATTCCCTTGTGCTAGAGTTCCCATTTTGGAACTCTCAAGAATAGACCTAGAGGGGTTGACTTGATGTTTTCGAGCAATAGACTTAGAAGAGTTGAGCTCATTATGTGATTGGTGTTATTTGTACCATATTTGATCACTAATGGTTTATTTGACTTATTGATTTAGCTCATGGCTATATCCTCCGCGTGACTTCAAACGGGTTTAGTTCTTCTAATTTAATTGAATTATTCTCACTAGGCTTTAAATAATGCTTGTTTCGTTGGTTGTCATTTTCGACATGTAATCTTAGCGGTGGGACTCATCGGGATTGAGTGGACGACCTTGGGGGTCGAGAGCGGTCTTTTTGGATGACATAGTGACCATTATATATTGATTTTGAAGATATACCTTTTGGAAGGATTGCGACACCCGACTTAATCTCGTTAGAACATATCTAGATTATTAGGTTGTCGTTTTATTCTTCATTATACTTGGGTTGTAAATGTCATACTTTATTCCCCGCTATGGGATGACACCCTTGGGTTTATTTGTTTTATCGTTGTGATTCAGGTTTAATTTATCCCCTATTTTAGGGTGACAGGTTCCTCTATTTTTAGACATTATATTGCCGAATTTTCGAATTTTATTTCTCTCAAAAATTTAGGATGTTACACAAGTGCACAAACCCAACCCGGGTTTCTTCTATATGCATGGTTTGACTTCCAAAGAGTCAAATGGGTGCACTTAGAGCTTTCAAGCGCACAAACCCAACCCGGGTTTCTTCTATATGCATGATTTGACTTCCAAACAGTCAAACGGGTGCACGTACAAATTTTATATGCACAAACCCAACCCGGGTTTCTTTTATATGCATGGTTTGACTTCCAAACAGTCAAATGTTGTAATAATCCTAGTTTCAATCAAATTCTTATTGTAAACAATCAACACAAACAAGATGATTCAACTTTGTAATCACATGTCATTGAAATCCAATTCACAGGTTACACAAGATTCACTTTCTCTCACTACTATCTCTCACTAGAAATATACAATGGACTCTTCTCTAATCTGCTCTGTGTGCTTCACTTACAATCTTACAAGCTTAACAACAAAGACACAAGACAAGAACTATTTATACCAAACAACAACAACAAGGAAACAAAACACAATACTCTGACTTTGACTTTATTACAAAGACTTTGAATTTCATGCTTGAGAGTTGACTTTGAGCTTTGACTTGCTTGACTTTGATCTTCAGTATTTATGATCTTGTATCCAACAAATATGTGCACTAACATTCTCCCCCTTTGGATCAAGATCATTTCTAAAAGATTTTGCAATTCAATCTTCCCCTTTCGTTGCATTGAAGATCTTTAAGAATGTATCTCCCCTTTAAGCTCAATATGTACAATCTCCCCCTTTGATCAGTTTTATCTCCTCCTTTGTAGAACTTTAGCAAAATAAACATTGATGCTCAGTCTTCTATTCATGCTCAAAACATTCTTCCCTTTCTTTGATAACTCAGTGTTTAAAAGCTTTTGTATTATCTCCAAAGTCTGTCTTTAAGCATAATAACAATCTCCCCAAGGTTGTAAAATCTCTTTCAGACACTCGGAAAGAAATTATCTTCAGGTTTAGCTCAGATTGCTTCAGCAAATAATCTTCAAAGAGAATTTCAGTAAAATTCAGCTCGTCTTCAGAAATCTTTGAACACTTCTCTTTACACCTTCTACTTAACTTTATCAAAATCCACAATTCTTGATCACTTTTCAAATATTACTTGATTCTGTCTCGCAACTATATCATTTCTTGAACCTTCTCCCCCTTTTTGATGATTGGATCATGAAATCATCAAAACTTTACACAAGAAATGTCTTTAATCTGTCCTGACCACTGATCTTTTCAAACGAGCCTCTGATTATTCATCGATCCAAAAGTTATTCATCCGAATCTTTGCAAATTCAGACAAATTATGAATGTAACACCTGAATCAACAAATGAATCAGTTAAAGTGCCTGTCAATAACACTAAGTCACTGTGTAACGAATACACATTGTAAATGAGCTTTTGTGATGTTCACTCCCCCAGGTCTTCCATTCAATCATCGAAACACCACAAAGGAATTTCTATGAACGTTATGACAAGATAACATATTCCTTGTGTGTTCGTGCAAGTGTTTTAAAGAATTAAGCACATAATGATTGCTTTTTATAAGGCTCAAAATTGTGTAAACCATTGAGACAACAACAGTTAAACACAGACTCTGTTGTGCATGATCGAAGTGCGAAGGTGGGGCAGACTTCATTCTTTTTCAATATCCATATTTTCCGAATGAAAACCAGATAGATTATGTTATGTGTCCCCTTAAAATATGAAACATTTTCTTGTTAACAAGAAAATGAGTAGTTGGTGGGGTTTTTATCAAGAGTTGGCATGGGCTAGTTGTGTTAGGGCTACTTTGTTAGTTAAATAGAAGTTCAGGGTAGATTATGACAAGTTATTAAAGTTGTAAGCTTGTTGGGCCTTAAAGCCCATAAGCCCATTAGGCCTGCGAGCCCATGTATTTAAAGTTATTTCTGTTTCATTTGTTAGAGTAGAGAGATTCATTATTCAGTTTACTAGTTGTTAGGTTTACATACTATTATCAGAAATTCTCTCTGTAAACCTTAGCCCTTTGAAGTTTATATTAATCATATAACTAGTTGCTGTGGCCAATATCATGTTCATCATTGTTCATATATCTGTTGATTGCACTGAAACTGGGATCTACAATTGGTATCAGAGCAGATAGGCAAAAGGTTTGATCCAGAAAAAGGTTTGTCTAAAAACCCTATAATCATTCGTTTATGTACTTATTGCTAATAAGTGCTTTAGTTGATAATTTAATTTATGTTTCTATCGATCGAATCTGTTTCTGAATTTGTTTTGGCTTCGATCGAATCTGGGAAGTTTCTGGAAAATATGTATTCGGTCTTGGTCATAAATTCCTTCGATCTTAGAGTTTCTGATTTATGAGTATTCGGTCTTAGTCAGTTTGGTTTTTGCTTGATTTGTTAATTCCTTCGATCAAAGGGTCGAAGGATCTGTGTTTGCATTCGATCGAAACCCAGAAATTCTTCGGGTTCTTCGATCGGATTCTTCGTGTTCTTCGGGGTTGTTTGTTTTTATCCTTATTTGTGTTTATCGTTCGTTAAGTCTTTCGACCTGTGTATTCGACCGGACCGAATAAGACTTACTCCTTCGACCGGACACTTGTGCTCCGGTCAAACTCCTTCGACCGAATAGAGTGTCCCCGGTCTTATCCCTTCGACCGAATAGAGTGTCCCCGGTGTTATCCTTAGACCGGATTCGTGTGTTCCCGGTCGTATCATTCGACCGGATAAGTGTATCCCCGGACGTGTCCTTCGACCGGATAACTGCTTCCTCCGGGCATACCTTCGACCGGATATTTGTTTGACCTGATTTTCCGTTTAGATAAAGTGTTTTTGTGTTTCTTCTATTTTATTGTATTTGGATCATTCTGCTTGCCTAACGATTATTACAGTGCTCTTAAGTTAAGAAGGAAAGATGAACTCAAGGGATGCTCTAGCCATCGGTTCTGACCAAAAGCCCCCGGTGCTCTTTCGGGGAGAATACCCTCAGTGGCATGACCGATTTATGAATTTTATAGAAGCCAAAACCAACTATGAAGATATATACAAATTCCTGACTGAGGGTCCACAAGATTGGCCAATGAAAGTGGTACCGGCAAACCCAGCTGAAGGTTGGCCAGAGCGCCAGATCCGGAAAACTGTTGGTGATTTTACTAACAAAGAAAAGGAAATGTACGAGGCAGAAAAGCTGGCAAAATCATATCTTCTTCAAAGTCTACCTAATGACATATATGCTTGTATAGATAGCTTCAAAGACTCGTCGAAAAAGATGTGGGACCAAATAGAGAAGATGATGATGGGAAGCCACATCAATAACCAGCTAAAGGTGACAAACTGTATCACCAGATATGATGGGTTTAAAGCACGAAAGGGTGAAACGCTGACGGAAACCTACGAAAGGTTTAATATGCTTCTAAATGATCTTCAGAAAAATAAGATCACAAAGACGAACACGGAAAACAACATAAAGTTTATGAACAACTTACAGCCTGAGTGGAAACCGTTCGTCTCCCATATTCGCCACACTCAAACCTTGGAGAAGTTGTACCTTCACGAACTCTATGAAATGCTGCTCCAAGACGAAGAGGAAGTGATGGAACTTATTGGGAAAGCAGAAGAAAAGCCAGCAACTGATCAAATAGCACTTGTATCTGAGAGAAGAGGCAAGTCCGTCAGCCGATCATCTGGAAAAGAGCCCGTGCTGAGTGATTCTGAACCTGAAGATCCCGATAGCGACTCGGATCCAGAACTTTCCAAGATGAAAGAAGCAATGGTTTTTCTCACTCAAGCATTTCAAAAGAGGAAGTTTTTTAACAAGACTTCTAATAAGCAAAGAATCTCTACTCGACGTGATCATCGAGAAAAGTCTGAAGGTAATAGTCGTTTTGAAGCTGGTAAGAAACCTGACAGGCGAAATGAAGAAAAGCCGAAAGACGAACCGATCAAATGTTACAACTGTGGTCGGTTAGGTCATTTCGCCAGAGATTGTCGCAAGCCAATTGTGCGCAATGCCGACTACTACCGAGCCAAGCTGCTTCTTGCCAAAGAAAAGGAAGCTGGTAAAGCTCTAATGGCTGAAGACGATTACTGGCTACAAGTGTCGGATGAAGAACCCGAGGATGCTGAAGCTCATCTGTGCTTCTTGGGCAACCATTCATCACCATCTGATACTGATGAAGACGATAACAATGCTCCTTGCCAGGTATGTACCCCTTTTCATGAAGCTTTACTTGATCAGATGCAACTATCTATGAACAAACTTGACTCTTACAAGCTTCTGTTAAAAGAAAAAGAACAACTTCTCTCTTCTCTGGAAAACCGTGTCACTAAGCAGTCTGACTTTATGGAAAATCAAAGCTTAGAAATCTCTAGCTACATGTGCACTATTTCTAATCTAAGAGAAGAAAATGTGAAGTGTTCAACAGAGTCACAAAGTCTAATGACCAAAGTAGATGACCTGACCGATAAGCTCCGTATGTCTGAGTCCGAGAAAATTGATTTGTTAAATCAAAACGTGGCTTACAAAAATGAGAAAATAAGGTTATCCAATCAGCTAGAAGAGCTTGAAAAGAAACTTTATAAATTTGGTCAATCTGATCAAACGTTAAAGCTAATCGCACCAAAAGAACCAAAGTACGGAAATGCGGGTATCGGGTACGATAACCCTGATTATTTAAACAAGGCTTTATCCAAAGTTCCTACTTTATATGCATCTGAATTTTTTGGTTTAGACAAAATCTTTCCTGAATATAAGATACATTGGACCACACCCACTGAGGAGGAAGACCTTGAAGATAAGTTGAGAAGAGAAAACTCTGTTCTTTCTAAAAGGACATTTCCGTTTGTTTATGATACTTTAAATGCTTCTTATAATACTGACAAACCCCGTTTCCTGTCATCCGATTTTTTCCATAGTTACTCTCAAGCTGAACTAAATACTAAAACCGTTAAAACTGAGGAGGAACCTCTAGCTCCCAAGGTTTATGTTCCTACTCTGCTTTTAGAAAAGAAACTTGTTCAGCTAGAAGAATCGTATGTACTAGAAAGGGAAAATTTTCAAAAGGAAAAGCAAAGTCTTTTATCTCAAATTGAGTGTCTCAGTTCCAACAAAAAGGAAACTATGTCGGAAGAAGATAAAGAATATTACCAGACAGAAATAAAGAAGTTGCACTCACAATTGGCTGCTATGGCAGCAGATAATCTGAAAGTGCAACTTCACAAGGTTGACCCTCATGCTCAGCCTTCCATTCTCCAAAGAGAGTTATCGTCTCTGTCTGAAAACTCTTATCCTTCTTCTGACTCATCTTCCTACAAAGCTTTTATGGGTGACTCGTCACCGATCATTTCAAATAAAGGAAAAGAGCCTCAAAGTCTTAAATCAGATCAGTGTTCTGATTGTAAAAATGCTTCCGCATATGATCTGCACTCAACAAACTCTTCAAATGCTCTGCAGTCCTCATGTGATAAGGTCCCTTCTGATGAGGAACTTGAATTTTCCGCATTCTTGAATTCTGAGGTGTGTTTAGATAGCACTTTGAGCCAATTTGATTTTAATCCTTCTCTACCTAGCCATGTTGATTTTTTAAATGAGTCATGTGAGCCTCCGGTTAAATTTTATAAAGATGAATGTTCTACATTTGCCTCGAGAAAACCTTCAGTGAACAATTCTTCAAAACCTTCAAAGTCTAAATCTAAAAGGCGTTCACAGAAGAAGAAAAAGACCGGTCGCTCTCAAATGTCACAATCGTCAAATTTCAAATCCTCTGACTATGAGTTTAACGTCATTTCAGATACGTTTGGTCGGCGGAAAGAAGTGAAATATGCTTGGGTAGCTAAGAAGTCAAAAGAGAGCTTGGCAACATCAGAATTAGTTGATCCAGTGTTAAAGTCTAGAAAGAACAATAACAACCATGATGTTTTTATTTCTAAACCTCTAGTTGATTGTAATGGAATTTTTCCTTTAAAAGTTTATTCAATTCCGCAATTACTTCAACTGTCGCATGATTGTTTGTGTTGTTCTCATTGTGGATCAAATGATTTTGTTGATAGCCGTTATGCATCTGATTCGTTTGGTTCATATCATATTGCTACTAATAATTCTCATAGTCATGTTTCCCGTGAAAGACAAAGACCCAATTATAAACGGGTCTCTAAGTCGGGTGTTAACCCTAACCCTAAAGGACCCATTTACGAATGGGTACCTAAAAATAAATAACCTGTTTTGCAGGACGGTCATGTGTGGTATCTAGATTCAGGTTGCTCCAAGCACATGACCGGAAGACGGGAGCTTCTCACAAACTTCACCGAGAGGTTTTGTGGAAATGTCCGGTTCGGGAATGATCACTCCTCTCCTATCAGGGGTTACGGCGATATTGTCAAAGATAATATCACAATCAAGAAAGTCTCCTATGTCGAAGGTCTCGGTCACAATCTTTTCAGTATCGGTCAATTCTGCGACAAGAATCTCGAGGTTACTTTCAAGGCTAAAAAGTGTAGCGTTCGAACTGAGGATGGTAAAGAAATACTTGCTGGCACGCGACAAACCAACCTCTACACGATCGACCTCTCATCCTTGAAACCCGATAAGGAAGTCTGTTTGTTGTCAAAAGCATCTACTGAACAAAGTTGGCTATGGCATCGTCGTCTCTCGCACTTGAACTTCAAGAACATCAACAAGTTGGTGCTCGGGGGACATGTCAAAGGTATGCCAGATCTCAAGTTTGCAAAAGATCATCTGTGCGCTGCCTGCGAAAAGGGCAAGATGAAAAAGGCATCTCACAAGCCTAAAGCCGTTCCGAGTACTTCTCGGTCCCTTGAGCTAATCCACATGGACTTATGTGGACCGATGCGCGTTCAAAGCATAAATCACAAGAAGTATGTTCTGGTGATGGTTGACGATTTCTCTCGTTACACTTGGGTCCGATTTCTCCGTTCCAAGGATGAAACTCCCGACTTGATAATCTCTCTTCTGAAAAGTATTCAAGTCAGTCTCAACCAAGTAGTTCAAACCATCAGGACGGATAACGGTACTGAGTTCAAGAATCAGTTACTCACCACTTATCTCACTTCAGTGGGTATCTCGCATACTTTCTCCGCTGCTCGTACTCCTCAGCAGAATGGAGTGGTAGAACGTCGAAACAGAACTCTAGTCGAAGCAGCACGCACGATGTTATCTCATTCCAAGCTACCACTATTTCTTTGGGCAGAAGTTGTTGCTACCGCTTGCTATACTCAAAATCGGTCTATCATTAACAAGCGGTTCAACAAGACTCCGTACGAGATCATCAACAAACGTATTCCGAACATCAACTACTTTCATGCCTTCGGATGCACCTGCTTTGTCTTAAATGATAAGGATGATCTTGGCAAATTCAGTCCTAAAGCGGATGAAGGAGTGTTCATCGGCTACTCTCAGCACGCAAAAGCCTATCGTGTCTACAACAAACGGACGAAGACCGTCGTTGAAAGCGTAAACGTGACTTTTGACGAGGCCCCTGAAATAGTTTCTGAGCATCTCAGTTCAGAACCCGCGCTTACTGGTGTGTTAGCTTCTGGACAATTCCGTTCGGAAGCTACACAATCTCCAGTGGATCCACATCATGCGTCTACGACAAGAGCACATCTTTCTGATTTGGATTTACTGTTTGAATTCTTTTATAATGACTTATTTAATGTTCAATCTAATTCTAAGTCATGGGACAGGAATACTGCTCAAGCACCAGAAGTGACACAAGTCACTGGCCCTACCGACTCTGGAGGTCCATCCTCGCCTGGTGCTCCATCTTCTACTGCCAATGATCAAGCTTCCCCAAGCTCAAGTGATAGAAATTCTCTTACTCAAGTTCTTGATGACGGTGCTCCTGAACCAACGCCTGTTTCCGTTCAACTTCATGCACCGACTCCTGTTGAAGGTGCTCTCGAAGCTTCCTCTCCGGCAATCCCGGAGCCTCCCATCGGTTCATCTCCAGCTGAGTCGTCCTCTACTTCTTGTTCAACTCCCACTAAGAAGCTTCCATCTCACAGTCCATCATCCCTCGAGGCAGTTCAGGATTTACCCCCAGGTGGTCATGTGGATTCCGATACCTCCCATCAGACATATCAACCTCATCCACACATCATCAAGTGGACTCGAGCACACCCCCTTCATCAGATCATTGGTGATCCCTCCACACCAGTTCAAACTAGATCCACCACCGCTAATGAATGTTTATTTTCCTCGTTCCTCAGCCGTATCGAACCTTCCACTGTCTCTGAAGCACTGAATGATCCGGACTGGGTTATTGCTATGCAAGAGGAACTCAACCAATTTGAGACCCTCAAAGTATGGCGCCTAGTTCCCCGACCTAAGAACAAGACAGTGATAGGGACTAAATGGATTTTTAAGAACAAGAAGGACGAAAACGGCATCATTGTTCGGAACAAAGCGCGTCTAGTGGCTAAAGGATATCGCCAGCAAGAAGGAATTGATTACGATGAGACGTTTGCACCGGTTGCCCGCATTGAAGCGATCCGCATGTTCCTCGCCTACGCCGCTCACAAGAATTTCATCGTCTTTCAAATGGACGTGAAATCTGCATTTCTCAACGGCGTGCTCAAGGAGGAAGTATATGTCTCACAACCCGAAGGTTTCGTGAGTACTGAAAATCCCCGTTACGTCTATTTTCTCGACAAGGCCCTCTACGGTCTTAAGCAAGCGCCACGAGCCTGGTATGATGCACTCTCATCCTTCTTAGTCACGTCTGGCTTCTCTAAAGGTAAAATTGATACTACTTTATTTATTAAAAGAGAGAAGAACGATATCATTCTTGTACAAATTTATGTTGATGATATAATCTTTGGCTCCACGAACCCCAAGTTTTGTCAGAACTTTTCTGCCTTAATGAGTAAACATTTTCAAATGAGCATGATGGGGCAAATGAATTTTTTTCTGGGTTTTCAAGTAAAACAATTACAAACAGGAATCTTCATTACTCAATCTAAGTACATCTCGGATATTCTTCGGAAATACCAGATGGAACATTCTTCATCTATGAAAACCCCCATGTCCACTACTCTAAAGCTCCACTCCGATCCTAACGGTAAGGATGTGAATGCTACTATTTATAGAGGTATGATTGGCTCTCTGATGTACTTGACGGCTAGTAGGCCTGACATTATGTTTTCGACATTCTTGTGTGCAAGATTTCAGTCAAAACCTAAAGAGTCTCACTTAGCTGCGGTTAAGCGAATTTTTCGATATTTAAAAGGTACTGCTGATCTTGGTTTGTGGTACCCAAAAGAGACAGGTTTTGAATTGACAGCCTACTCGGATGCTGACCACGCTGGCAACATGCTGGACCGGAAGAGCACGTCGGGTCATGTTCAGTTCTTGGGCGATCGCCTTGTCAGCTGGGCCTCCAAGAAGCAAAACTGCGTGTCCACCTCCACCGCCGAGGCGGAGTATGTAGCAGCCGCCAGTTGCTGCTCGCAAGTCATCTGGATGCGCACCCAGCTCAAAGACTATGGATTTGATTACTCCAGGATTCCCATCTACTGCGACTCGAAGAGCGCTATAGCCATATCAAGCAATCCCGTCCAACACACAAAGACGAAGCACATTGATGTGCGCTATCACTTTATAAAAGATCACGTGGAAAAAGGTACAATCGAACTCTATTTTGTTAATTCAGAGCATCAGTTAGCAGACCTATTTACCAAAGCCTTGGACGAAAAACAATTTAATTACCTTGTGTCCAAGCTAGGTATGCTAAATCTGAAAGTTTGATCCGTTCCCAGCTCTCTACGAGTTTCATTCAATAACGAATGACTGTGACAAATGCACCAGTGCCTTGTCTCTGGTTGCTATTATCCACACTCCTTGGGTATTGCATTTCACTCGTTCAGCTCTGTGTCCGTTACGAACTTCTGTATCAACAAAGTAGATTTCGTGTTTTCCCGCTTCTTTTGTGTTCGTATGTCTGTTTCTGTGATTATGTGTGCAGTTTATCTCTTGTTCGCTGAAAAGTGCAAGGTGGTTTGGGTGGTGGATCCACAACCCGGTAATGTGTTCAGGAGGACCACTAGCATCAGTTGGTTGGTAAGTCTCACGGATCCTCTATTCGAGGGGGAGCAGGTAAAAGGGTTCTGTGTTTGGACCTCCTCATGGTAATCATTCAAGGGGGAGCTAGGTCTCGTGTCTGTTTATTTAAGTCATTTTATTTTTAAGTTTTTTTTCCTCCCTTGAATTTTTTTTAGTAGTTTTATATATCTCCGAAATCTCCAAAAAGATTTTTTAAGGATTGTTTCTTTGATTTTGTTTTGTGGTTTGGTTTGTTTGGTTGGTTGTTTCGGCCCATAGCCTACCCCCCCCCCCCCGGCCCAATCCCAGACTCGGCCCAAGCCCATACAACCTTCGGGGGTTTATAAACCCCGGTCGAACGGTGGTCGTCCTCATTCGATCGATTCCTTCTATCGTATTCTCCCATCTCTCTTTCGCCCGGACTCCATTCGACCGAAACGACATTCGACCGAATCTCTCGTCTCCATCTTCTTCATTCGACAAGGTAGGTGTTATCATGTTTAGATGTGTTCAATCTGCATCGATCGATTGTAATTGATCGAGTTTTTCGGTGTTTAATCGACGACTATGAGTCTGCGTCGTTGACGATTCGACTCTCCGGGGGTTTTACTCCGATCTAGGTTTCGCCCCGGTCGAATTCACCCCAGGTCAAATTGTTCCTCCGGCTTAAGGTCACCTCCGGTCGAATGCACCCCCGGTCTTAGGTGCCCTACGGTCGAAGACCCCATCCGGTCGACTAACTTCCGGTCTTAACCTAACCCCGGTCTTAACATGTCTCCGGTCTTAGTGACCTCCGGTCGTAGACCTCATCCGGTCGAAGACCCTATCCGGTCTTATTGACCTCCGGTCGAACACCCCATCCGATCGAACATTTATCCGGTCTTAGTAACCTCCGGTCGAATGCATTGTCCGATCATGCTTGTATCCGGTCTTAGAAAAACCCCGGTTGAATCTTATCCGGTCGAACCAATTTTTTTTGGTGCTTATTTTTTTTATATGTTGTTTACGAGGAAATTTTTATTGGTCCTGGTGCAAGTCTATGCGCCTTGGTGACTGACCCTAATTCATGAGTAGGGTTTGCTCTTCCAATGTTTGGAGTTACTATCCGGTGTGATCTAAATCATGACTGAATAACTCCAACGGCTATTATTTTTTCTCCAAACCTGCGTACTAATCTGTCAATTCTTCACAGGTACAATGGCACAAAACCAGTCACCAGCGATTGACCCAATCGCAGATGCGGAACTGATTCCCGAGGATCAGTTCCTTCCTCTTACAGCCAATAACTACCATCTCGATGTAACCCAACCTGCTATTCAACATCAGGTTATCATCGAGATACTCAGGGGCCATCCAATCGCCTATGCTCTAACGGAAACTGCAACCGTACCAATTCTATACTTACAGCAGTTCTGGCATTCTCTCCATGCGTTAGAGGCCGATGGAGGATTTCATCTTGAAGGACGAATAGATCACACTCCAGTGCTTCTCACATGTGATTTTTTCCGTCAATTTCTTCGGTTACCGACCGCCGGATCCGTAGCCGGCGGCGAAACCTTTGACCCCATGGTCACTGATGCTACATTGTGCGCTGATCTTCTCTCTTTGGGTTACGGCGCAGAACTTCGCATTCCATCAACCTTCAACCGCAAACATCTATCAACAATATGGTATACGTTGTTCACATACATCAATCGGTGCCTTTCGTCTATAACGAAGGGCATTGATCAGACGAGCGCCCCGATTCTTCGCATCTTTCACGCGGTGGCTTTCAATCGCCACGTGGACTTTGCCGACTTTCTCTGGTTTGAACTCATACAGAGAGTTCGTTCTACTGCATCTCGCCGATCAAACTTCATTCCATTCATGCGGTTCCTACAGATCGTTATCCGGAACTACATGAACCTGTATCCCGAGATACAACGCCGCTCTACCCACCCGACGTGTCCACAACATCCAACGCGCAAGATTCCCTCCCGTGCTGATCCGGAAGGTGTTGTCTCCCGACAAATCCCAGTCGGGGTACTAGACCATGCTCGTCCCACGGCACTGAGTGTGATAGCTTATAGGCACACACACAACATTCCAGCTCCTATGGTCCGGCCAGGACCGGCAGGACCTGCCCAGGGAGCAAGACCTGAGCGACGTGAGGGTCCGCGTCCACAAACAAAAGGCAGGAGCGTCCGGACAGCTGGGGCTTCCGGACAGGGTGTGTCGAGAGCTATTATTGTAAGGGGATCTGGCGTGGGCAGTACCGTTGGAACGAGCCAGCCTAGTTCTTCAAGACAACCACCGTCACCGCCACCAACCGAGACTCAAATGGCAGAAGAGGCCACAGATTCTGAAACCATTCATGTTCAGTCCTCTTCTGTCGCTACTACTACAGACACGGCAGCCAATTCCGACTCCGAAGAAACTCAGTTTGAATCATCGCCATCAAATGAAGAGTCTTCTGACTCCGATGGTGACGATGATCAGCCCTCATCTGGAGAGATAAGGAGAGCGGAGGGAGTCTTAGTTGAAAATCAAGAAGTGAGCTGTGTGAGGGAAAGGCGGAGTAAACTGCATTCAGAGAGTACACGAGTGACGGGACAACCATCTTCGGTGGTATCCCCCCTAGCCACGTCTAGCCAGGTAGCCACATCTACTACCCAGTCTCATGTGTTGGGACAGGGTATTGAAGAAGCCGCCGTGGACCTAGCGGCGCACTTGCACGCCCAACCAATCCACTCCACCATCTCTCAACAGATGGTGGTTTCACATTCTCACGGGGATTTAGCACATACGCTATCGGGCTCTCACTTGGAGGGTGCCGATATTGAAACAAGAGAACCGCTGCCCCCGTTCTCGCCTTCTTTGCATGCACGGAGTCTAGAGCCACTTGTTATTCATGCCATTCCTAGGACACAGATTCCTTTTTCGGCTATCGCCGGTAGCCTAAGTGGACCGGCCGGAACATCCATAGTAAACCCACCTTCGGGTAGGTTACAAGGATTGGGTGGAAGTCCTACCACGGCTATCATCACGCCAACCGTGAACGTAGGCGGCTCGACTTCAACAGTCGTAGCTACAACGGGAAGTCTAAGTGACCCCGGAGTTACCCCACATGAGTTTGTCTCAAGGGAATACATGGACGGCGCCCTAAAGGCTGTCCAATCTATGATGAGGGAGGAGATGGACAACATCAAACGAATGGTCAAAGGCAAAGGTCCTGCGATTGAGCCGGAGACCACACCTATTCCACCTTCTCTATCAGCCACGGATCTTTCCATACCTGAACTCAAATCTATCCTTCTCGCCAAACTTATAGCCCAATCTCAAACCGAACCCACCCAAGATGCCGATTTGCTATCTCTACTTCGTTCTCAAGCATCCACACCTACTCCACCTACACCCCAGCCTACTGTCTCTACCGAAGCCTTCCAGATCCAGCAAGCTATGCTTCAGTCACTTCAGCAAACCGTAGCTGTTTTGACTGAACGCCTTTCAGCAGTGGAGGATACCTCCCGTAACCAGGCAGAACGGCTCAAGCGCCGACATGATGATCAGGATGATCCTGATCACCATGAGGGGGAGAAGCGCCAACGTCTATCTGAGCCGGAGACACATGTAGTGGAGTCAGAACAGGTTGAACAGGGTACGGGTTCGGGTACAAGAACAGAGGGACAGATACAGGAACAGGAACGGGAACCGGTGACAGACTTGATACTATACGATTATCCGACGGTTGAAAAGCCTGAGGAATTTGAAGATGGTTCTCCGATAGTTCCTGAAGATTGGGCAATAATACTAGATCCGTATGAAGTGACGGACACGACAGAAGAATGTGCCAATACTGAAAGAGCTCTGGTGGTTATGCAAGAAGAAATTGATGAAATACTGCATCCAGATGATCAGTCTTCTGCCGTGATTCCTTTATTGACCTATCCAGTTAATCACCCTGATTTTTCTTCTACAGTTTTTCCCGAGAGATCTACTACAGCTTCAGCAGTTAGAGAACCAGTTAGTACTACTCCAGTTCGTCCATCCAAGTGGGAAAGAGTCCGAATCAAAGTTCCTTTCCTTGAAGAAAGTCAGAAAAAGATCTTTGCCCACTGGATCAGAAAGTATGATGAAGTCGTTATCCATGGTCTACAGTCAGTGAAAAATAAAGAAAAACAGCGTGAACTTGTGTTCGTGTACAGAAAGTTCCAGCACAAGTACTCCAAGACAAAGCTCAGGATTGTATCAGTTGATAAGATTATACCTGCCTACTTCATGAAGGTTAAGTATACGGACTTTATGGTTACTAGAGAAGATGGTCAACAATACTGCTTTTCTGATGTTGATTTTCCATGTCTGGAGCCACAAGATCTGCTGTACATATTACGTGACTTAAAGACCAGAACCGTCAGACCCGGAGAAGTCATTGATGCACTAGAAACAGTGAAAAGATACATGAAGTGCGCAATGAAACTTGCTTCGGTGGAAGATTTTCAGATTGGGTTAGAAAGTGATCAACCAAAGATTAATCTGTTCAAGCCTGATCTGAGTGTTCCGTATGATGCTCTAAATGTACCTGCATTCACAGTTATAAAGTTTCCAGAGTTTGGTATGTCATATGTGAACAACAACGGTGTTCTACGCTTTATCCGTTTTGATCAGATTGCCAGATTTTGTGATGGTACGTTGATGTTTTTGAAAGACAAGTTGAAGCGTGCGCTGAGTCAAGATGAAAAAGGAGTTCAATTACTGGATTTTTCATACAAAGCACTTGTTCTTAAAGCACTGAATGTTATTGAAGAACGACTGGAGTATAGAACGCAAATCAGATATTTTGAGATCAGCTTTGGTTTCCGGAAAATTTTTGTTTCTAACTGGCGTGACTATCAACTTCTATTTAAAGGGGGAGATTGTTAGGGCTACTTTGTTAGTTAAATGGAAGTTCAGGGTAGATTATGACAAGTTATTAAAGTTGTAAGCTTGTTGGGCCTTAAAGCCCATAAGCCCATTAGGCCTGCGAGCCCATGTATTTAAAGTTATTTCTGTTTCATTTGTTAGAGTAGAGAGATTCATTATTCAGTTTACTAGTTGTTAGGTTTACATACTATTATCAGAAATTCTCTCTGTAAACCTTAGCCCTTTGAAGTTTATATTAATCATATAACTAGTTGCTGTGGCCAATATCTTGTTCATCATTGTTCATATATCTGTTGATTGCACTGAAACTGGGATCTACAAGTTGCCTGTTTCAATAATGTTCACGAAGAGTTGTGAAACACTAGTAATGTGGCTGCCCGACCCAGAAAAATTTGGTGCAGAGTTTGATATTCTTTTACTTTGTTCTCTCACCCTCTTTCTTTTAAACATTGAGTTCGCTTCTAACCAAACTCTCTTTTTCATTTTACCTCATCACTCAACCCACACTCAGTATTTGACTTCTCACACATTAGATCACTCAAGGATTAACTTCTTGGGTAGGAAACACTGGTTAACGTGAATCCTTAGAAGTTCCAGTTAAGCTCACACAATGAACCCATGTTTGTCCTATAAGAACATGTTGCTCAAACAGTTTAACTTTTCAGTTAAAGCTCATATATACAAGTCAGATGTCTGTATGCACATGGTAATCAAGAAGATTTGAGCATTTGAAAACATTGAATATATTTCAAACAAGTATATTAAATGAATGAAAATGAATACAAGAAACTTGTTTGAAAATCTGACATTGCATGAAAATGATCAGAATCGAAATGATTTATTAAGTAAAGTTTATGTCAGCAAAAATTGGATTTTGTCTATACGAACCAAAATATAGACATTCTCGAAAGAACGTTTTGAAATGAAATCACGCTCAAACATTCTTTGAAGTTCAATCGGGGTGTATCACCATCGAAAAATTTGTTCAATTTGAGACATGGTGATAACATATCCAACAAAAGTTAAACCGGTGTGTGTGAATACTTGAAAGTATATGGAAAAGATAATACACAAGTATTTATCTTTGGAAACACACAGTTTATGAATCATTTAAAGCACATGAATAACATGAAAACATTTAAAATCACACTTCTATATTCATGAAATCGTTTAAGAATCAGAAGTGGTTTGAACATTTAAGAACATGTTTTCATACCTGAAAGTTGTCCTTCTTTTAGATACGTATGAGATTAAGATTAGAAATAAACTTTTTGCTCAGTCTTAAATCTCATCAGGTCAACTCTAAGTCATATATGATATGATCGTGTAAGCTTCCTCTCAATTCTGCAAAAGTCACAAAGTCTGTCAAAGTGCAAAGCTTTATTCACAAAAACTTTATTAAAAATAAATGACTGAAAGCAGTAAAACGTTGAATGTACGAGTTCTGATCAGATGTAATCAGAAGTCATATACTCCCCCTGAAATTATGCATCATAAAATATGTCAGTAAAAAACATGATAGAGATCTACAACTCCCCCTGAAATGTAGATCATCTTATCTTTCGAATGCATATTTTTCCGTAAAAATATGTACTCCCCCTTGATGGTTGATCTTCTCATTTAAATATCGGAGTACAATCTCATTCAGCACAGGAGTATCATCTCTTTTGATCGTTGAAGTACGAGTCCAAAACTGTTGTGTTTAGAAGTCAAACTCTTTATCTTTGAGGAACGGGTCCTGAACTCTAATCTGTACAATCTCCCCCTTTGATCAATTTTATCTCCTCCTTTGTAGAACTTTAGCAAAATAAACATTGAAGCTCAGTCTCCTCTTCATGCTCAAAACATTCTTCCCTTTCTTTGATAACTCAGTCTTCAAAAGCTTTTGTATTCTCTCTAGAGTATGTCTTTAAGCATAATAACAATCTCCCCAAGGTTGTAAAAACCTCTTTCAGACACTCGGAAAGAAATTATCTTCAAGTTTAGCTCAGATTGCTTCAGCAAATAATCTTCAAAGAGAATTTCAGTAAAATTCAGCTCGTCTTCAGAAATCTTTGAACACTTCTCTTTACACCTTCTACTTAACTTTATCAAAATACACAATTCTTGATCACTTTTCAAATATTACTTGATTCTGTCTCGCAACTATATTATTTCTTGAACCCTCTCCCCCTTTTTGATGATTGAAACACCACAAAGGAATTTCTATGAACGTTATGACAAGAAAACATATTCCTTCTGTGTTCGTGCAAGTGTTTGAAAGAATTAAGCACATAATGATTGCTTTTTATAAGGCTCAAAATTGTGTAAACCATTGAGACAACAACAGTTAAACATGGGCTCTATTATGCATGATCGAAGTGCGAAGGTGGGGCAGACTTCCTTCTTTTTCAATATCCATATTTTCTGAATGAAAACCAGATAGATTATGTGATGTGTCCCCTTAAAATATGAACCATTTTCTTGTTAAGAAGAAAATGAGTAGCTGGTGGGGTTTTTATCAAGAGTTGGCATGGGCCACAACCACCACAACAGACAATAGTAGACGATGATTATAATGAGTTTGATGGGGTTCAAAAAATGGTGATGGACCAAAATAATATTCCCGGTACTTCAAGTACATGGGAGGAGCAAGAACCGAATCTACATGCACACCATTTCTATGAGATGTTACAAGCTGCGGACCAGCCGTTGTGGGAGGGATGGTAGAGATTTTCGAAGTTAGAGGCAGCGTCAAGGTTTCTGAATTGGAAGGCAGATTGCAATATACCAGAGACAACCTACAATCGTAACATTGCTATGGTGAAAGAAATGCTACCTGACGGTGAACAGTTGGTTGGAAGTTATTACGAGACAAAGAAGATGTTGAAGCAACTCAATCTTCCGAAAGAGAACATCCATGCTTGCAAAAAACATTGCATGCTATTCTATAAGGAATATGTCGATGATGACACTTGTCGAGTGTGTGGGGAGCCTCGTTACAAGACAACTGGACGAAATAATAAGGTGCCTCAGTTGGTGTTGACATATTTGTCGGTTACACAAAGATTACAACGATTGTATATGTGTAAGAAAACAGCAAAGGAGATGACTTGGCACCGTGAACATCAAACTCAGTCGGGAAAGATGGTACATCCGAGTGATGGGAAGGCTTGGAAACATTTCAACAGGCTACATCCTGATTTTGCTCAAGAGATCGAGAATGTTCATCTAGGCTTATGTACAGATGGTTTCAACCCCAATAACTCGAACTCAAATCCTTATTCACTATGGCCTGTCTTTCTTACAAACTACAATCTACCGCCTTGGATGTGCATCAAAGAGTCTTATGTCCACTTCGCCTTGCTAATTCCCGGCAAGAAGAGTCCCGGACAGAACTTGGATGTATTTCTTCGGCCCTTGATCGATGAGTTGAAGACGTTATTCTTTGAGGGTGTCCATACCTATGATAATTTTCGTAGGAAAAATTTTACAATAAGGGCAGTATTGTTGTGGACGGTTAGTGACTTCCCTGCTTATGTTGTGCTTTCTGGTTGGAGCACGCATGGAAAGTTAGCTTGTCCATATTGTATGGGTAATGCATGTGTGTTCTAGTTACGAAGCGGAGGGAAGTCCTGTTGGTTTGACTGTTACCGTAAGTTTCTACCACAGAGACGCGTTCAAGCGTGATAGAAAGCAATTTCGTAAAGGACATACCGAAAAAACTGATACACTCTTGGTGTCAACCGGGCAACAAATATGGAATCAAATGTGTAGCCTTCCTACGGTTTTTTATGGCGTTCCACACGGGTCAAGAAACTACAGAAAGCCTGTGGGTTTTGGAGTAATATTGGCACACTTTGTTGATATGACACAACCTGGATGTAATGCATATTGAGAAGAATGTGTTTGATAATTTGTTTCGCATGATTATGGGCATACCAAAATCAAAGGACAACAACAAGGCAAGGAAAGACATGGAAGTATACTGCAATCGACCCAAGTTGCATGTGAGGGTGGAACGAAATAAAATATTTAAACCGAAAGCTTCATACACTTTGAACAAAGGGCAAGTACGAAAGGTGGGTGAATGGTTGAAGAAGTTGAAATTTCTAGACGGCTATGCTTCGAACATAGGGTCGTTAGTAAACCTTGAGGATGGTAGTTTATATGGTTTCAAGAGTCAGGATTGTCACGTATTCATGCAAAGCAACTATTTCTATTAAAGGGATGGTACCGGTCCAGATATGGGATGCTATCACTGAGTTGTGCATATTCTTTCATGCAATATGCTCCAAGGTGTTACACGTTGAGGACTTGATTCAATTTAAGACAAGTATAGTTGAAACGATCTACAAGTTAGTAAAAGTCTTTCCACCGGGGTTCTTTGATTCCATGGAACACCTTGTGGTACATATGGCACAAGAGGCACTAGTTGGGGGTCCGGTTCAATACAGATGGATGTATCTCTTTGAGATACGTCTAGGGTCCTTGAAAAGGACAGGAAGAAACAAAGCAAGGGTAGGAGGATCGATTGTGGAGTCATATTTGGTGAACGAACTATCTACCTATTGTGCGTTGTATTTTGAACCAACGGTAGAGATGCGGCTAAACCGTGAGCCTCGAAATTTTGCCCCCGAATGTGAGTCTTCTGACCAACACTTAAGCATATTTAAAACCCCGTGTCGTCCATTATACGATAAGGCCGGAAGACATTGTCAGCTAGCAGATGTAGATATGCACAAAGCTCACACATACATCTTGCTTAATTGTGAAGAAGTCTTTCCTTTCGTAACCATTTTCAATTATTGGATTAAACATTCGGAGCCGTATATCGATGAAGAGGGGCTCGACAAACGTAGAGGTGACCAATTTGCTGATTGGTTTGAGAACTACGTAAGTATACATATGAACTTTTATTCATTATCATTTATATGTACTTAATATAATATTACAAACCCAACCCCTCAATCGACCACTTGAAAGTTTTGGCACAAAGATTGCTACGCTAGGCTTGGTGACACCCGGGTTTTTTTGTAAATGGTTACAAGCTCCACACTGAAACTCACGGTAAGAATCGCACCATACATAATAGTGGAGTTTGCGTGAAAGGCTCTTGTTACTCAGAGTATGATGCGGATTACTATGGATTGTTGGATAAAGTGCTAGAGATAGAATATCATGGGTATAGACTTGGTCGATGTGTTGTCCCAATATTCAAACGCACATAGTTTGATACTGTTAACGGCATCTGATTTCACCCAAAGCATAATCTCGTGGACGTCAAACACAAATCAAGACTTCGTTCAGACAATCCTTTTATCCTAGCGTCACAATCTGAACAAGTCTACTATGAACCATACCATCGACTGAATTAAAAGATTGGTGGTTTGTGGTGAAGACAAAGCCTAGAGGGGTCTATGAGTTGGCATCAACTACACAGGAAGTACCGGCCAACGAAAATATGGATGGGGAACAGTTTTTCCAATAAGATGATAGAATTGCACCCATAGGGGGAAACGAAGACGTGAATGAACCCATCCGTCTTGTCACAGATGGAGAAGACATTGAGGTTGCCAATGATGGTCGCGACAACTGGCATGTTGACGAGAGTGGTGACGAAGATGAAGAGTTCCAAGACTCGGATAGTGACTCTGATGAAGAAGAACTTGAATTGTCTGATCAATCCTCAGATGATTAAATAGTATTTTAATCTTAGGCTTACTAAACTTTGTGTAGTTAGGGCCTTTATGTGTATCTCTAGCATATGTTATATGTTTGTGTATCTCTAGCATATGTAATATATTTGTCTACTTAGGGCCGTTATGCGCACAAACCCAACCTTATATGTTCTATATGCATGGTTTGGGTTTCAAATATCCCAATATGTGCACTTAGGGCCTTTATGCGCACAAACCCAACCTTATATGTTCTATATGTATGGTATGGGTTTCAAAAAGCCCAATATATGCACTTAGGGCCTTTATGTGCACAAACCCAACCTTATATGTTCTATATGCATGGTTTGGGTTTCAAATTGCCTAATATGTGCACTTAGGGCCTGTATGTACACAAACCCAACCTTATATGTTCTATATGCATGGTTTGGGTTTCAAATAGCCCAATATGTTCATTTAGGGATTTTATGCCTACAAACCCAACCTTATATAATCTATATGCATGGTTTGGGTTTCAAATAGCCCAATATGTGCACTTAGGGCCTTTATGCGCACAAACCCAACCTTATATGTTCTATATGTTTTCTAACGTTGCTTTGTAGACAATGCCACGTACACGTGTGACTAGGTCCGGACGAGGTACGCCTAGCCGAGGAGGAGCCTCTAGTAGTGGCTCGGCACAACCAGACGATGAGGCGTCTGGTAATGTCTGTGGCATCGTTGTTCCAGAGCAGCTCCCGACACAAAGGATGGAGCTAGCACCTCGTGATGTCAAGTCTTATGAGTAAATTCATTTCTGTTAACTTGTTCATTATATTATATGCATTGTTATTTGTATGGATATTAATTCAATCTTTTATGTAGTTGGAACGTACAAGACGCGAGCCGGATGGCCACTAGGATAAATCGGGGCTTCTTTACTGAGCCATGGCTTAGTTGGTCTCACATCCCTATGTCCCAGAGGGACAGGATGTTTGAGCGTTTCCAGGTTCAAATTGTATATTTAAATAATTATAACTTTGATAGTTTTATTTCCATCTTAAGATTAACTAAACTTGTACATACAGAACCACTACACGTGGGACCCATCTTTAGACGTCCGGATGCGAGATATATGGGAGAGAAAATGTTCGAAACATTACAACGACAACCTGAGTACCGCCCGGAGCAGAGCCGCCAAGTTGTCCACAAAGAATGGGCATCCCTATCGTGAGAACGACCCCAACCGAGATATGAACTTGTTGAAGCCATACCCTCCAGATTGGATCCTCCCGGCTCACTGGATCGTGATGATTGATGTATGGAACAATGATCATTGAAAGGCGGTTTCTGTGGTGGCGTGTAAGAACCGGATGACAGAGGTGGATGGCGACATATCCAAGCACTGCAATGGATCGATCACGTTCGGAGAGACATCGGCTCGTTTGGTAAGACCTTAAAATGTTATAATTAACCATTGCTTGTTATTTAATATGTTGTAATTAACACATGTTTGTATTATTTGTCCTTTGCAGACTAGACAAAAGGGTGTGCCACCGTCGGGTTTGGAGCTCTTCGATGTGACCCACAAGAAGAGGCGGTCGGGTTCGGATACCTCGTCTTCATCCGGGGATTATGTGACTTCGAGGTGTAGTTGGGTTGCGGTAAGTATTCTCCACAATACTTTAGAATATCTAGATATATTTCGTGTTTAACTTTAAACTTTATATATCTAGTTGGGGTTGCCATTTGTTGCGCAAACATCAGGATTTTTATACCGTAAGACTTTATCTTAGTGTGTATATATGTATATATCTATCTAGTTTGGGTTGTCATTTGTTAGGCAAACATTAGGATTGTTTAACATAGTTGGGTATGTCCCCTTTACAGTCGTTATGTTGTCGAACCGAACCTTATATGTTATATATGCATGGTGTGGGTTTCAAATAGCCTAATATGTGCACTTAGGGCCTTTATACGTACAAACTCAACCTTATATGTTCTATATGCATGGTTTGGATTTCAAATAACCTAATGTGCACAAACCCAACCTTATATGTTCTATATGCATGGTTTGGGTTTCAAATAGCCTAATATGTGCATTTAGGGCCTTTATGCGCACAAACCCAACCTTATATGTTCTATATGCATGGTTTGGGTTTCAAATAGCCTAATATGTGCAATTAGGTCCTTTATGCGCACAAACTCAACCTTATATGTTCTATATGCATGGTTTGGGTTTCAAATAGCCTAATAGGTGCATTTAGGGCCTTTATGCACACAAACCCAACCTTATATGTTCTATAAGCATGGTTTGGATTTCAAATAGACTAATAGGTGCATTTGGGGCCTTTATGCGCACAAAACCAAACTTATATGTTCTATATGCATGGTTTGGGTTTCAAATAGCCTAATAGGTGCATTTAGGGCCTTTATGCACACAAACCCAACCTTATATGTTCTATAAGCATGGTTTGGATTTCAAATAGACTAATAGGTGCATTTGGGGCCTTTATGCGCACAAAACCAAACTTATATGTTCTATATGCATGGTTTGGGTTTCAAATAGCCTAATAGGTGCATTTAGGGCCTTTATGAGCACAAAACCAACCTTATATGTTCTATATGCATGGTTTGGGTTTCAAATAGCCTAATAGGTGTATTTATGGCCTTTATGCAGACAAACCTAACCTTATATGTTTTATATGCATGGTTTGGGTTTCAAATAGCCCAATAGGTGTGTCCTATTTACAGTCGTTATGCTGTTGAAATTGACTTGTATATATTTTATGAAAACCACAGGGTGGGTATTCGACAAGCCTCAGCTAGAGGTACGGCGATGACCCCAGCCAGCATCCGACTTTTGATACCGAGTTGTGGCAAGAGGTTGCTGGGGAGCGAAGAAAGGTCGTACGTTTGGGTTCGGGTACCACACAGATCCCAACGCGATCTTGACTGGGACACCCTCACAGGGTGGTGCTTCTTCTTCTTCCCGACAAGTGCGTACCACATTTTATTATATGAGCTTTATTAATTTATTTTATAAATCATGTTAAACTTGTTCTAACGTATTTTTTTATTTTATAGGAAATTGAGGATCTAAGGACCCAACTTCAGGAGTTGAAGGAGCGGGAAGAGAGACGTGCGGCGAAGGAAACGACACGTCAGGCAGAGGAAGAGGCACGTCAGCAGGAACGTGATGCCCAGTACCACCATATGTGTGAAATGGTAAAGCGTTTATGTCCGCTAGGGCCACCGCCACCCATGTGATAGACTTGAACAATATTTGAACGCTTGGCATGTATTTTGGAACAATACTATAACACTTGAACAATGTATTTTATGTTTTATGTTTTATGTTTTATGTTTTATGTTTTATGTTTTATGTTAGTTGTATTTTATGTTTTTTACAGCTTTTAGCAGTTTTTACGGCTTTCAGTAGGTTTTTACAGTTTTTAGCAGGATTTTTAACGAAAAAACAGGTATTTCCTGTTTTTGATTTTTAAGTTGTGCAGCGGATTTTCGACGGATATATCCGCTGAAACCTTTCGTCGAAAACACATTTTTTTCTTTAAAAAAATAAAAAAAATTAAATAAATTAATTATTTTCGGCGGATATATCCGCCGAAAATATTAAAGAAATTATTTCCTTAATTAAAAAATTGATTAATACGTATAATAAATTTAAAACTTTTGGTGTACGGTTTCGGTGGAAAAATCCGTCGAAATTGTCTTGTCCACCGAAATTTCGAGTTTGTGGCGCCTTGATTTTCGGACGGAGAAATCTGCCGGCGGATTTTTCCGTCGGAAAAAGGTGGTTGTTTTGTAGTGAAAGCCTTCTACGCCCTCTTTTTGAACATTTTCGAGCCAAGCTTCGTGTAGGTCCACCACCACTTCGCTTGAGGGGGGTGTTAGCGATAATCACTCCATCAGATCATCCCAAAATTGTGATGATCCTTTGAAATAGGGAGCGATATCACTTGTATATATTACTTTAATTTGGTGTATATCTTTTCCTTTTATTCTTCACAATTTGTATCATATATTGTAATGATATACATCTCCCTCCTTCATGGAGTGATTTCTACAAATCTCATATTTTATATATTTCTTACTTAAGCAGCTTTGAAGTGGAAACAATCTAGATTCGTGACTTTTGAGTTAAAAATCAAGGTTTTGTAAGGTGATGATGTGAATAATGCTACAGATAATAGAAAATAAAATTCTTAGAACTTACCATAAAAGCTAGTGCAACTGGATGAGCATCCACATCCTCGATAATGGCGTCAGACTACGTCTCCTAGACATGGTGAAGTAAGAAAACATTCATGTGAGGAAACATGTCCTTGTCCAGGATGTCCCTCCTCATGAAATCAATGAGGACTTTGATGTTCAAAGACATTGTTTCTCGCTCGTTTTTCAATAGTTTCCCATTTCCCTTGTCAAAAGGGGTTGTGGTTGTCTTCGATACCCTCTTAGTAGGGGAAGAGGGTAACATACCTTGAGAAGGCAACTTCGCCTTTTCTAGAACGACGACCTTGAGTTGGTCGTGATAGTTAATATGGTGCCTCCCCTGTCAAAAAGATATATGCCTAAAACTGAATCAAACTCATGGGTTCTAACATTATTCTACAATCGTCTATTTGAACAGATGCACAAAATAGGTTGAAATCCTCTCAACCTTTCCTAGGTTTCTTGGCCCTATGCTCGGGATGGGGCATACACAAAGAATAAATAATTAAAGCTTTATCTTATAAAGTTAATCGAAATTTGTAAAAGGAAATTATCTCTTGAAAGTCTTGAATGAGGATATAATATGGAAGCTCTATGTATGCAGAAGGAAAGCATAAAAAAGAAGCTTAAAATGGAAAATCAATATTTATACTATTTTCAAATAATCAGTCATGATTTTGTGTGATATTCGACACCTGTCCCAGACCTTTCACGTCACTCGTTGGATGGTCGATGTGTGTCAACCACCAACTGTAAAATTGTGCATGGCATCATGTCATCATTTCGTTAGAAAACGAAACTTCTTTTGGAGCGAGATTTGAAAATCAAATGAATTTAAAATTCAAATCTTAGGGCAATAAATATATCTCTAACATACAATCATTCATAAACACAACATTTGTTTATTTAGCAATTTACGATGTCCGTTACTTTCTTGATATTCATTGCAGATGTTGTCTATAACCGAAGATTAATGATTAAATATTTCCTTATTAATATACATATCATAATCGTCGACCAAGAGTTGTAAGCCTCATCAAAGACGCATTAATATATGCTCCTGATATTGAGGGTATTAAAGCAACGACTAGTAGACTACAGCCAAAAGCAAGTATAAATACGAAGAAAACATCAATTCAAAGGGCACTTAACAATTCAAACGCTCATTTGCTCTCCAAAGAACGCATTTGCTATTGGAATTTATATTTTATTATATATGATCATACATAATTAGTGACATTCTGTAATAGTGATAATAACGATAAAGGATGATATCCCTTATTGACGTCCATAGTGCATCGACGATATCTTTGATCATCTACGGTTTTTAACGGCGACAGGGTTTTCCACATCACCAATTATTTGCATCACTTTTTACTGTCTAGAAGGTTCATTCTTTAGTTGTTGCTTAATGATCCAACCTTAATTTACTTTATGCAATTTTTTGGTAAAAACAAAATCCTTCATCTATATATCATTATATGCATGTATGTATGTAACCATGTAATTGTTCATATCTATATCTATACTATATTATAAAAACGGTATAAAAAACTCTTAATTACAACATTTTAAGCACAAATTACAACTAATTAAAACCAATTACTTAATTTACAACTTCTTAATACTTTGGTACAACATTTTCAAGCAGAGTATCTCACATAATCATCTATTTGTGGAATGGATACTCATTTATTAATATAACTATTTGTTTTTTTGGTGGAGGATTTTATAAAATAGATTTTATATTAGCATAATCTATTTTAAATGTAGATTTTACATTTAAATCTATATTAATGAGATGTAATATAAAATCTTTCTTCTTCCGTATTTTTTTATATTACATCTCATAATGATTTTTCCATATTTTATTTTATAAAATCTTTTTCCATATTTTATTTTATAAAATCTTTTTCCATAATGAGATGTAATATAAACTCTTTTTTCTTCCGTATTTTTTTGCTAATATAAAATCTATTTTATTTTATAAAATCTACACGTATTTTATATTAGCATAATATAAAATCTACACGTATTTTTTTTGATAATATAAAATCTACACGTATTTTTTTGATAATATAAAATCTAACATATTTTTTTTGATAATATAAAATCTAACGTATTTTTTTCACGAGCATTAAAAGAAGAAAAAAGAAGGTTGATATTAATTAAAAAAAAAAAATAACAAGATACACTAATAAATTATCGTATTCTTTAAAATAAAAATATTCCGCAATACTTTCCAAATTAACCAAGTGTAAAGAAAATAAAATAGAAACGATGTAGATATAAAAATATTCTTCAATATTTTTAATATATTTACATTTAAATGTAAAATCAAAAATGAAAATAAAAGATTTTAAAATATTCTCTACGTTCACTATAAATATATATAGCTTCTCTATGTATCATCCGAGTACAAGAAGGAGACGAACGGTCGGGTGTCAATGGCGGAACCTGCAACTGAACAAAAGGTATTCCACTATATTTTTGTTTCTTTGAAAAACTACTTTTTTATATTTTATTTTATTTACAAAGGATTTGTTTATATTTTTCAAAACCCACAATCATATTTTTCGAAGTAGGGGAATAAGATATATATATACATATCTTTATTTTTATCAATTAATACTATGAGGTCTTGAAGTCAATAGTCAGATAAATATGTTGTGAGACATGTCGTTTGAGTTTTAAATAATATAATACAAAACTATTACCAATATTATTGCACAAACTCATAACAACAAACGATTAAGAATATATGCAAGTTAATCACTTATGAAAATACATTCGTTTTTCACATTGTATTTCATTAACTGTTAACAGAGAAATTACGTTTCATTTTAACTCGGTTCAATATTCCAACAAAAAATGTATCCTCCCGTGCAATGCACGGGCCCAACACTGGTATGTATATAACTTACTATTTTTTTTCTTACCTTCTCTCGACGAAAGATTACTATTATGCTTGCATTAGTAAGCTAATTCTTATACTTTTTTGCTTAAAGATTTAATAATCATTACCCTGACGTTCAAGTTTCTAATAAGTATAGGTCGTTTTACACTATTAAAATTAATAATAATATGTATATCTTATCATTTTACCACTTTTAATAAATGTGTTTTAAGGATCCTTAGAAAGGGGTTGTTTTTTTTTTTTTTTAAAACCTCTTAATGACTCTTAAGTCTAAATCGTTCAGACATTTTTATACACCACCTCTTATTAATCATAACTAAAATAAGACTTCAGACTTTAGACCTCTTAAAAATCAAACGGCACCTTAATATTTGCCAAAAATCTAAATATTACATTGCAATTTGACCTTGCCCAATTGTGCCCTTGTGTATACGATGCTCCATATTTTTTTGGGAATTAGAAGTAGGATGGTCATCCTAGTTAGCATAGCCCCACATTTTGATGTAGGCCACAAAGAAGGGGCAATTTATAGAAGTCTATTGCAAATGCTAGCTTCAATTAAAGGAATTGGTCTTTAAAATTTGCAATGGTTAAAAGTTTGTAAATTTTTGGTCTCGTATGGTCGTATGGTCGGGTGTAGATCTAGATATGGCCTAACGGAACGGTTTGATAAGTGCTTTAGAAATTTCAAAATAAGAGAACGATAATGGTCCCCTTATTAATTAGAAGGTAAAGCACAAGAATTTCAAACAGATTCCACCGCTAGAGAAGCAGCCATAGAGTAAAGACATTCAACAAACTTAAAATACCGAACAAGCCCCAATTTCCTTTCTATTTAGTTTGTTCATAACGTAGTTATTGGGGTTTGAAAGTGATGAGTAAAATGTTAAATCTTCAATGATGAATCTTGAAATAAGATACATCTATTTTGATCATTTTGTATGCAATGTTAAAGCATTATGTTTCTATATTTAACTTTCTCATTTATCAGCTTAAGTCCACTGTTTGTGTAGTTTTAAATTTTATAAGTCATGACTCTAATTCTATTTTGAACAAGTGCCTAATTTTTTTAGCTTATTATTATTTTATATTGATAACTAACAAAAATTTCAAATTGACAAAGTCGGCCTATTGAGTTTCACCAAAAAGGGGTTTTGGCCTTCGACCCATGGTTAAACGACTTCCTTTTGAATGCGTAGTCCTAGCGAGACGAACAAGAACCCTTTATGCATCTTCTTAAATATCAGTCACAAGTTTCATTGCCTCTCCAAAAAACCTAACTAATATATCGAAGACTTGAACGGTAGTTGCCATGCCAATAGTCTCACCAATTGTGTTGAAACCACTTCATGAGGCAACATCAAGCATTTACGAGACCTAGGTAGGAAAATTAAAAACATTAAAGTCCATATAGCTATCTTAATTTCAAATGAAGACTTGTAGCATCTTAGACGAATCCCTTATTGTTGATGAACAAGCAGGATGTTGGATAGGCCTAACAAGGACATTGATAATTTAAGTGGGGGATTTTTTAACAACTCCTCTCACGTAGATGGAAGGTAAGATAAATTTGTAAGCTTGTGAGATAACTTAACAAGAATGGGGTTTGTGACAACCCACCCTACATGGATAAAGAGTAAGATTTATGAGCTCTCTTATAAATTTTAAGTTGTAGGCTACTAATAACCTTCATTATGACGTAATTTAATTTAGAAGTTATTGAGCTAATAATTTGCATTGATCTTTAGGACACTCCAAAACGAGACATTAGAGGAAAGACAAGCAATCTTGAAGAGCGTCTTTCAAATGAATATATATGATATCCATCTTGACTATATACCACGTAACTAATCCAGTTTTAGAAATTTAATCTAAACCCCTATAAGACCAAAGTGTAGTTTCTCTTAACCAAGATACATTTGTCTCTCGACATAGTTAGTTAGGTCTATAGGGAGAACCATCTAAACAATATGTACACATTTTCTATAATCGGGTCTTAACTTATGAGGCCAAAATTGATAAAACTAACTTGGTATATTTCCTTTTTACTAGTGTTTAAAAAAGGGAATAGTTCTTTTAAATGACAAACTAATCATTTGCATCATAGATAATCAAAAGTGGTTCTAATAATATAAAGAATTATGGAAATTGATTCCAATTCATTGAGCCAACCAAACTAGGTTCCATCAAAGAAACAAGACTTTTACCCAACTTTTTGCTTGGTGCATATGAAATTAAATAAGAAAAAGGATTTGTTTTTCGTAATCGGCCCATGTGGGTTGGGGGGCCAATGAAAATTGTAAAATGGACTCCACAAAAAGATTTGCTTAATTGCATCTACACCTATCAACTATAAATAACAATTATGAATTATTGGCTTATAGCCTCACCCAACAAGACCTTTTGTTTTGTACTTAGGACCCCTCACCCCCCATCGCTATACCAACTCTTTTGTTCATACTTATACATCAATCTATATTAAAATAATCTTTATATATAACTTCTTTTTAGAACAATTCAAATCCAAGAAAAAAAAACTAAAACTAAAAAAATGACAGTGGTATCGAGGTATTAATTTATCAAGAAATTAAGTTTACTCTTTACATGTAACACGTTATACGGTTTAAAGCATCGGCTTCATCAAACGGAATACCTCATATACTACTATCTTGAACTAGAAACATATAAATGATAGCCTAGAAAGGCTTGGGGACGCAATGCCAAAGATGGGTATGTATTTGGTGAAACAAATTGTCAATGTTGATGAGTTGTATAAAGTAGGAGACTTGAAGGGGCGTTTGTTTTGTTTGCTTTTTTAAAGGGTAATTGAGTAATTTACTTCTTTGCATATATATATATATATATATATATATATATATATATATATATATATAATATTAGGATCCAAAAGGTGCCCTATGAGGAATCCCCTTTCTTCTCCTAGTGGAGGAAGTTGAAGGAGGTGGAGGAGGTGTGGGCGGGTAAATGTCTTGTTGTGAGCCTTCACGCAATTCTTCTTCTCCTCTTCTTGTTGATGATGATGATATCACTCTTGTTGATGATGATGATGATATCCCCTCTAACATAAAGCTTGTGTTTCCATTTCTTTTTATTCCTACAAGCTTTTATTAAAAATAAATAATTAATTAATAAAGAACATAAATTAAATTATGTCAATGTTTGCAATTCTAGAAAGGTCGATTTCCATCGATGTTGTGTCATTAATGTAGGTTGTGATCCAAACAATGACATAAAATCAATGATACAATAACACCTGGAAAACCCCGAAAGATTTTTAAGCTAAAAAAACCTTTGCTTGTTTTCATTTATATATATCACCTCTTTCTCATTCCTTCTTTTTCGATTCACGGGTTACACCTTCGTTTTTTATTCACATCAAATAAATGACACCTAAATACGTTATGAAATTATGATGGTTATGTCATATATAATGACAGGTATATTTGGTTGATGAGTGAAATTAATAAATGGGCAATGACAGACATTTGGAAGTGTTTGTTTTTTCCTATTAATACATGTCTCAGATAACAAATATATACCGACTTATCAAAATCGGTCATTTCTAGTCATTACTTAAATACTAAGCCAAAAACAGACATTGTTTATTAATGGTTAAGCAAAGAAGCTATTAAACTCGGTAATTTGATTAAGCAAAAGCCAAACAGATCATTTAAAAACCTAATATAGGTAATAAATCATAATAAATGTTGCTAAAGATCTACATTGTTACATATAAATATATAGATCTCACATAAATTAAATGTTGTGTTTAATTTATCATACAAATTTTCAAAATGATAGGAAAAAACATATCAAGAAATATAAAAAACTTTAATCTTAATATTTATAAGAAACTATATTCGTAAATATAGAAGTAAAAGTATAATACAAATTTTCTGTTGATTATATATATATATATATATATATATATATATATATATATATATATATTATTGGTGGATGATGGGTTGGTTTTTAATTTCTTTAATATGGAAATGATGTGGATGATGAGGTCATGAGCATATGGTACATGCCAATTCATATGGGTGAGTTGTATTGTCAACATTGTGAAGCAAAGGCAACAATTAAAGTAAAAATAGATATTAAATAATATTAATTAGGAGTAATTAATGAAGGAGATTATGCTAACCTTACAGCCTAGGGAACAAAAACGAAGCGCATCCAACAAACTCCTTCCACAAATTTCACAAATGTGAGAAACTGCTTTTCCGGATTTAGGTTGCGGCCTTTCGTTTAAAAACAAAACTCTTGCACTGTTTATGACGTATGTCTGAACTCCACCGATATTCAATACCTTTTCGATCTCGGAAACCCTCACAACATCGTGATACGATGATCTCCTGATCTACATTTGTCAATCCAATAAAAGTTAATGTAAAAAAAATTAAATAAAATATCGAAATCCACTTTTTATCTTGTAGAAATGAAATTACCAATGCGAAATTACACGAGGATGATGAATTTCCAAAAAGTTCCCAAAAAAGTTGTTTGGAATTTTAAAATAAAATAATGTGATATATATATATATATATATATATATATATATATATATATTGAAATTCAATCTTAATCATGTTAACATAATTAATGTTAATTATGTGGATGCGTTTGTTTAATTTCAACAAAAATCACACAAAAATCCCTAAAAATATATGAAGAAACAACCTAATTTTAATAATTTAAATAAAATCTGATAAATTTCAGGTACTCATAAAATCAATGGGATGGTACATTACAACAATGCAAGTACAACCGATCAGAGCATGAGATTGACGGTTATCGATGCGAAAAAAGAAAAGAAAAAAACACACGCACACACAAACCTGAATAACTTGATGATCTTTATGGCGGGAAGATCGGCAATAGAAGCAGAATGCGTCGCCATTGCAATCCAAACAATACATATTACATTCACTTCTGGCGGCGGCTCCGTGCGTCCGGCACACCGAGAAGAATGCCGTACCAAGGAGCTTTTCAAGCCATGGCGGCACCAATTGCTGCTGCATTCGCCAAGCTTTTAGAATCAATTCACCGTCACCAAGAACGCACACAGAAGAAACACATAGTAAAACACACACACATGTATAATTAATTAAATCGATCACAATTGCTCAATTATACATATAAACACTGCAGATTTACCATTGCGGATTCGAATAAATGTGTGGCGATGAAAATTGAACTCCAGAAGTCGTTATTGATTGTCTGTATTTGCCGATCAGAAGAATTTGCAGAGAGGATTGTTGAGAGAGAAAAAGTTTTTAGAGAGAGAAAGGAAGAGAGAGAGGAGGTAAAAACAATTTGGAGCTTAGAATTCATCAACATCATGACAACGCCTGAGCTAATGGACAAAAGCAAGCATTGTTAAAAAGGAATAAATATTTTTTTGGTCCTACTACTATTATTAATTGACTCTTTTAGTCCCTGTACTATCATATTTTAAATTTTAAACCCTAAAACGAAAAATAAACCTTTTTTTCAATATGCACATTCATACCCTAAAAAAACCCGGTAATGTCTTTGTAGTGTAATAAAAAATAATTAAACATTAGGGGTAACTTGACTGTGTAGACTTTGGGTTTACTCTTTACTGGTCATTAGTTCGAGTCTTCAAAAAACTGTTGATAAAGCTTTGTCTGATTGTTACCTTAAAGATCACGTGAAAATGTTGGCGTGCACTCAAGTATACCTGCACTCCCCATGGTTATCCAAAACAAACAAAAAAGTATAAATTTGTTACGAAATATTTATACTAATACACTGATTGGAAATTTTGGATGTGCCAGTGGTTATCTTGTGGTAATTTTCAAATATAGCAATTTACTTTTATTAATGATTCACAAGTTTCATTTCTTCGGGTCCAAAAATAAATTTCTTTTGTTCTTATTCTTATCTAGAACTACTTTTTAATAAGCGATTACGTAGAAATCATAAAGAAAAATAAAACCTCAAGTGGATGTTCCTTTCGTTGTGGTCACATGTAGTTTGAAATTGATAGGTGGATAACTTTACGATCGAAGATGATATTTTTATGACTCCAAAAATCATAAGGTGATAATTTTAAAGAATGGGTTGGAGATTCTCTTTAAGTGATAGCACTTGCTTAAGTAAGAGGGTTTTCGATGAAGATAATGAAACTTTAAATATTATGTATTATTAACATGTCGTTAGTAATTCATTAAAATTATACGTATAATACGACATGGAAATCCTTGGGGCACTTCAACTCATAGGACCGTGGAATTGCTTCTCAATGGTCACTACTCACTAGTTCCACTACAAAACAGATGCTTATCACCGACGGACCAATCCGTCGGTAAAAGTGAAATCTGTTGGTGATCTGTCGGTAAATGGCCGTCGGTATAGCAGTGGTCGGCGTTCAGATTACCAACGGATCACCGACGGATCACTGACGGCTTATTTTTCCGACGGATCACCGACGGCGTGTTAATTTCCGACGGGTCACCGACGGTCTCTATTTTACGACAGATTACCGACGGATTTTCACCGACGGTTCATTTCCGACGAATTTAGCGACGGAATTCCTACAGATATTTAATAAATAAAAGTTAAATTAAAAATCATTTAACGACGGATTATCCGCCGGTAATTTAATTTTTTTTAAATAATTAAAAATTAAAAAATGTCAGTTTTTAACCTGTACAAAACCTGCCAATTTTTAATTAATACTAAGTTTTAAACTGTACAAAACCTTAATTTAAAATCTATAAATACATAACGTAGTACAAAAACGTAATCATACGGAGGGGGAAAGGGGTGATCTTGAAACTTCCTCATGAACTCTTCAAACTGCTCTATTCGCTCCTGCATTTGCCTCCTCTTTACTTCATCTCTCTCTATTCGCTCTTGCATCCGGATCCTCTCTGCTTCCTCTCTCTCTATCCTCTGTCTCAGCTCATTCAACTGAAATTCAACATTTGACAAACATATATAGAACAATGTTAGACAACATTTAACAAACATATGATTGACAATATTAAACAACATTTGACAAGCATACTTCCTCATCGCGACGGTCGTGCGTGCTCCTGTTCGAACTGGCACCTGATTCACCGGTCATAGCATAATAGGGATCCTGACTGGTCCCCCATCTAAAAATACGGCCTTTACGCCGTCCTTCGACACTGTGCTCCCACAACTCGGCGTCATTGGGAGGTACAGTGTCAGCAGGTAAGTCCGGGTACTCATCCTCCCTAATTCGATGGTAGTTATCATACAGTTTACCAAATTAGACATTGTCAAGTCAACTAACCTATAGAAAATTCGGCAGCATTTCAACTGTAATTTGAACATATATATATATATATCCATGACCTGCTTTTATTAAAACAATCATATCGTCTGCCCAAGCCCAAACTAATTTTGCTATAATTTCTATCTATCTTATAAAACAAACAAAAATCTAGTCATGCATAATTGAACTTACTGCCATACGAGTCGCCTTTGGGTAAACGTAGATCGGAGGATCCGTGGGCGGACCAGTCGCACCCGGAACAAGCTTCCTGTTGGTGCAGTGTGTAGCCTCCCAAACCTCGTCGCTAGTAGGCTCACTGCCCTATGCATCTCTCTACAATAGACAACTTAAATTGTTAGTAGGTAATAAAATCATATATATATATATATATTCATCAATTATATATATTTAGTCTAGTGGATGATAAATTAACATGTGTTAGGACTGAAAGTCCTAGTGCGTGGAAAGTTGTATAACGCATTTATAGAGTTTAATAGTTTTATTCTAAAGAGTTGTAAAAGCCTATATTGTAATTGGGCTTGTTTGGTTTAATGGGTCTTGGGCCTTTAGAGTTTAATCCCTAGTATTTATAGGTTTGTTTTGTTGAGTTTTAGGGTGAGAGGTTAATGGTCATAAGTTAGGTTTACTAATCTTTATCAGAAATTCTTTCTGTAAACCTAAACCCTATAGTGATAAATCTAATCATATGACCAGAAGTTGTGGTTCAATCAATGCATATTAGTGATCGATTAGCTTCCATCCGGGACTTTAACTCCTGGTATCTCCCGGGTCACTCTCAGTGCCTTGATTCCCGAGACTTTCCCAAACTCCCGGTACGTGACAAATCGACTCTCGGCATCTCCCGGTGTCTAACTAAAGCCCGGTGTCATTCCTACGCCTGGTCCCTGGTGTCTCCCGGTTACACTGTGACCGTCTCCCGGTCCTTGGCAGTAGGCACGTTGCTAATCGCTCCCGGAACATCACAAAAGTTTATGATTTTTCAATCGTTTTTTTTTCGAAAAAGTTTTTCGGTTGATTAGGAATTGATCGTGGGTTGGGTAATTGAGTTTTAAACTATTAAGGGTTGTTTACGAAGCTTAAACGATCGATTTCTATCGAAATGTTTCAACCCATGTTGAATTTTTAAGTTTTCGTTTGGTTATCGAAAAACTTTCGGTTGCTTCGTTCGAGAGTTGAAGAGATTGTTTCGGGTTCTAATCAATTGAGGGACTTAAGGGAACATAAACGATCATTTTTGGTCGAAAAGTTTTAACCATACCGAGTTTCTAAGTTTTCGATCGTTTTTCGAAAAGTTTTCGGTTGGTTCATTTGTGAACGTGGGTTAACCGCTTGAGTTTTAATTTGGTAAGGAGTGATCAAGGAGCTTTAACGATCATTTTGCATTAAATATTACTAACCGTTTCGAAGTTTTGCAGGTTGGCTCAACGAAGGGGATGATGAATAGTGTTTCCGTTAAGTGACTGTTAAGTTTCTTACATTTTGGTCCTTTTTCCGTTAAGCCTCCGTTAGTTCAGTTAGTTTGTTAGTTTGGTTAGTTTTATTTCATTTTTAGTCCTTTTTCAGTTAGAGTCTAGTTAAGTCCGTTAGAAGTTTTAAATTTTACAATTTTAGTCCCTCTAGTTAGTAGTTTCATTTTGTGTCATTTTTGGTCCTTCTACATTTAAGTTTCACTTTCTGTCATTTCTAGTCCTTCTTTTAAGTTTCATTTTCTGTCCCTTTTAGTCCTTGTGGTTTTAAGTTTCAGTTTGTGTCACTTTTAGTCCCCGTATTTCAAAGTTTCAATCATTTGTCATCTTTGACCCCTAAACTTTCAAGTTTCACACGTTGTCACTCTTGGTCCTTGCACATTGATTCTTTCATATTTTGTCAAGTTTAGTCCCTAGACTTCAAGTTTTTCAAGCAACAATGTCTCATCCAACTTATTCTGAGCTAAAAGAGAAAGTTTCTTGTTTAGAAGCTAGAGTTGAAAGACTACTTGACAAATATGATAATCAACGCATTGAAAATGCTGGAAACTTGTGCAAAATTTCAAATCTAAAGGAAGACTGTGAGAGTTTTTTAAAAGAGTCTGAAGTGTTAAAGACCAAAAGTAGATGATCTTACGTACAAGCTCCGTATGTCAGAAAATGAGAAAATTGATATTGTTAGTAAAAGTGTGTCTTATAAAAATGAAAATAAAAGGTTAACTGACCAGTTAAAGGATCTCGAACTTGAGCTTTACAAACGTGGTCAAACTAATCAAACGTTCCATATGAACACACCCAAAGAGTTCAAGGACTCCAATCCTGAATGGGGAATCGGATATGACAACCCTCATTATTTGAAAAGAGTCTTGTCCAAAGTACCCACGTTATATGCTTTCGAATTTTTGGGATTGGACAAAACTTATCCAGAGTACAAAATCAGATGGACCAAGTCACTTGATAATTAGGAACCAAAACTGGAAACTTTGAGAAGGAAGAATACTGTCACTATGCAACTTTCTTTTGTGTATGACTCATTGAATGCGTCATATGACACCGATAAACCCACTTTTCTGTCAAATGACTATTTTCGAAGCTTTTCTCAAATTGAACTCGATTCAAAACCCGTTGAACTTAAGGAGGAATCGATGGATCGCAAGATCTATGTTCCACCTCTGATTTTAGAAAAAGAAAATTGTTCAGTTAGAAGAGTCATTTGAACAGGAAAGAATCAATTTTCAAAAGGAAAAACAGGAGTTGTTATCCAAACTCGAGTGTGTCAATTCCAATCAAAAGGAATCTGGATCTAGGGAGGAAAAAGAATACTTTCTGACAGAGGTAAACAAGCTCACTTTTCAACTGTCTGCCTTCGCAGCAGATCTGCTGAAAGAACAACATCACAAAGTTGAGCTTCAAGCAAAGCTTGACTTACTCCAAGAGGAGAAGATTAATCTGTCGGAACATTCTTCTTCACCCTCAGATACCTCTTCCTGTAAAGCTTTTTTGGGTGATGTTTCACCAAATTCTTTTGATAAAGGAAAAGAGCCTCAGTTGAAGTGTCTAAAAAAGGATCTTCATTCCGATTTTCAAAATGTTTCCACAAATGATCCTTTGAAAAGCACAATTCCATCCAGTTTCCCGACTCCCACAAGTGATAATGTCACATCTGATGAGGAAAAGGAATTCTCAACGTTCTTGAATTCAGAGGTATGTTCAGACAGTAAGTTAGACCAGTTTGATTTCGATCCAAAACTTCCAAGTCATGTTGACTTTTTGGATTCAACTGGTGAGCCACCGGTCAAATTTTATAAAGGTGAATGTTCAACTTCTGCCTCTCAAAAGTTTTCTGTGAACAAATCTTCAAAGCAAAAAATCTAAAAGACATTCACAAAAACAAAGAAAGACCGGCACCTCTAACAAAATACATACTTACTACTCCAGTTCTTCTGATTGCGAGCTTAATGATTCTTCAGATAATCATTTCTCCAGAAAAGTAAAGATGGTTTGGAGAAAGAAACCAACTACAGAAGACAGTGAAGGAAACAAGTCTCATGATTCTCCTGTAGTTGATACAAAGTCATCTATTTCCAAGACTGATTCACTTATTTATGTTTATTCTACAAGAAAGTTGATCAATATAAACAGAGCAAAGATCTGTTGCACTCACTGTGGAAATAGTGACTTTGTGGATTTAAGGTATGTTAAAAGTTGGTATGGTACTTATAGCATCCCCAATCCTCAGTTTAATAGCTTCAAAGCCAAGGCAACTAATCATCAAGGATCCATCACAACATGGATACCAAAACCAAAATCTTCCTAATCTGTTTTGCTGGAATGTCATGTGTGATTTAATTCAGACTATTCATGTCACATGACTACAATCAAAGGTTATGCCATCTTTTGAGGGGGAGTACCATGTTGCTTATTTTTCATATCGACTTCTGAACACTTCAGTTCAGGACTCGTACTTCATTGTTTTGACTTGTACTTTAATGTTCTATTTTGGCGAGTTAAAGGAGTGTTAGAGACTTTAATGTTTCTATGGTCAATCCAGAACCGGAAGGACCTACCCAAGAAACACATCCAATTCATAGATATCAGTGAGGGGTCTAGATTGATAGATGAGTTCAGAGTGAAAAAAAATTGGTGAGGATGTGACAGGACTTAAAAGAATTATTGGTCCTTACCAAACCGAGTCAGTTATCCGCGTTACCACATAATCTATTCATTCTCATTCTTTGGAGATGAATATTGAAACAGACATGGACCCAGTGTCGATAACTCGTGTCACCCCACCCAGCCACTCAAGTATCTCTCAAAAGATACTTGTTTCATATTTGCACAGAGATTTAGCACATAATTTATCTATTCCTCACTCGGAGGTCTTAGATATTGAAAAAGGAAGACATCAGCCCCGGTCTCCGAACTTCATATTCATCTCACTGTGTCTATTGATTTCTAACCTGCGTCCTAGGTTGAATCAATCTTTGAGCCTAATCGATATGATTTATACTTCTTTCACACGCACGAATCTTTGTGATTCCCCTTGCATATCTTTGTGATATTTCCAGAACAGTTTGAGAAGTAATTTTTTTTAATATTTTACTTCGGTGATACTGGAAGTCCTATCAGAGATACCCCTTTGCCAAATCTGAAAATAGGCCACACAATTACTTTAATTGTTGTGATAATAGTTACTCTTGTGTTTTTGTGTTAGCTGTTACCCTTGGTTACTGTATTACTTTATCTGATCTTTTGTTACTCATCTGGTTAGTCTTTGAAGTTTCATGATGCTCAGGATTCTCCTAATCATCATGAGGGGGAGAACGACACAAAATTCAAAGACACAAATTATCGTGTTGAGGGGGAGTTAGCAAAATCTGAGGGAGAGTAACAAAATTTTATTATCTGAGGTTGAAAAGCCTTTGGATTTAAAGATTGCAGCTGAGCAGAAAAGATTTTATTGGTTCTTCTATCCCTATCATGTGGTGTCTACTACAAGTTTGCTCCTCCTACGAGCTGATTGAAACAAGTTCTTAAGCTGAAAGCATATTCAACTCGCAGTTCAAAGACAGATTCGATGTTTTAAACTGAAGATGCACTGTAGAATGTCTCGTAACTCACACATTATCTTTCTTGTTTGTTGATCTGATGTGTTGAGTTTCTACAGATGAAAGTTGCTCAATTGTGCATTCAGTCGAGGCCATTGTACATTGAATCTGGTTACAAAGTTGAATCTATGAAGACCAAAAGTTTTATTCAAGGGGGAGTTTGGAAAGACATGAAGACACGCAACACCAAAGTTTTTCAGAGATTCAAGAGGGAAAGAAGATCATGGCCTAAAAATTTCAAGATGATAAATGCCTTATTCAACTTTAGGGGGAGATTGTTAGGACTGAAAGTCCTAGTGCGTGGAAAGTTGTATAACGCATTTATAGAGTTTAATAGTTTTATTCTAAAGCATTGTAAAAGCCTATATTGTAATTGGGCTTGTTTGGTTTAATGGGCCTTGGGCCTTTAGGGTTTTATCCCTAGTATTTAAAGGTTTGTTTTGTTGAGTTTTAGGGTGAGAGGTTAATGGTCATAAGCTAGGTTTACTAATCCTTATCAGAAATTCTCTCTGTAAACCTAAACCCTTTACTGATGAATCTAATCATATGACCAGAAGTTGTGGTTCAATCATTGCATATTATTGATTATTTACTTGTGATTGCATTGAATCTGGGATTTACACCATGCGGTCTCGATGCATAGCGGTACTAATAGATCCGGTACAGTGTCTGGATGTCATCCCCTCATACTCGGTGGCCCGATTGGCCGTATTGGCCGCAGATACACGCCGGAACGTATCCGTGTTCCATAACTGTTAAAAAGAAGACATAAATCAATATAAATCCTAGTACAACCAAATACAAACAAAACAAACCTGTTCAATCATCTAGACCCAAAACTCACTCCGGATCCACTCTGGAGGATGTGCGGCAAGAATCGTGTAGTCATATCCGTCGAACTGGACACCATCAATGGCTAAATCCCTGCCCTGGGCGAATAGACGGGCATCTTTCATCATGTCCGCGTACCTATTATTTCGGATACGCCGAAATGCAACTACTACGTTGGCGTCCATCTTAGGAGGCCAACTATAATATAACTGCAAACATATTGTTTGGATTAAGTAAAAATAAATCCACTCAATTAGTTAAATAGAGTAAAATACCTACCCGTAATCAATCCAACATCCGTGGATAGTGCTCATCAGGGACATCCCTAAAACGAGCCCACGGACCATCGAACATGGACTTAAAGACGACAACGGCCCTCCGGACTGCCGACTTGTCACTAAACCTTCACAATTGCAAAATATACAACATAAAAAACATTAGGATCGGTTTATTATGTACTAGAATAAATAATATATCACATCTACTTACCCGCCCGCTTCAGATAACAAAAGTGGCGGTCGCTGACTCGGATGAGGCATCTATGATGCAACATTCGGGCCTCTAACCCTCGAGCCTGCTGCTAGTCCGTCATCAGACTGGATCTGATCTAGTCCGTCCTTGGTGAACTCATCGACGTGGGGGTCACCACACCCTGCGGAGCTGCTACTGCCCCTACCCCTACTACCCCTAGAAGGGCATCCCGACATCTAAAAATAGAGAATGGTTAACACAAAATGATATAAGTGTACATAAATCATAAGACCCAAAAATATGAGTGTACAAACATATAATAAGGATATAATTATTATGAATAATGTCTACATAAGAAAGGCACACTAGTTCTCAGACGAGTGATCAGATAACATAAGTTCGTCTTCGTTATCTTCATCATCGTCCACGTCTTCAAATTCTTCTTCCTCGTCGCTAGCTTCATGATCTGATGCATCTTCCTCACTAGCTTCGTCATTTGTGGCGACTACATTGAGATCCCCAGTGACAAGATAGACGAAATCGAGGTCCTCATTTACCCAATTGTTTGTATTATGAGTTACCCGTTCGTTGATTTGAAAGAACGGTTCTCCATCCACGTTATCATCATCCAACACATCGATATCCCTTTCTACAACTTCATATATTCCACGGGCTTTGGTCTTCACAACTGCCCACCAGTCCTTTAAATCCTTACTTCCTGAAGGATAGGGTGTGTAATACACTTGTTCCGCTTGTGATGCTAGGACGTAATAGTCCTCACCTCTGAGTCTGGACTTGTATTTGATATCAACCAACCCATGTTTAGGGTCGACTCTAACTCCCTCTAGACTATCAAACCATGTACACTTGAACAAAACTACAACACAATAGCCCACACCGTAATACTCCACCTCTAACACGTCGTCCAACAATCCGTAATAGTCAAACTCAGAGTCGTCATAACAAGATCCTCTCATACATACGCGACTATTATGTGTGACACGCCCAGTAACATGTGTTACCGTATGAAACTTGTAACCATTGACAAAATATCCCTTATACGACCAAGCATATCGGCCCGGTCCACGTGCTAAGGATTTTAAATGATCAGAGAAATCGGCTGATTCGAGCATGACCTATAAAACCACAAATAAGAAATAAATTACATATGTGTAACATTACATACGTAAATTTCATATTTTTGTACTCGCGTGTTGTTCGAACCAAGTAGAAAACCTTTCATCCCGAGTTTTATCTCGTGCAACTGCATCAAGATGAGGTTCTCTTAGTCGTATCCACTCATCGAAGGTCCATTGAAAATGTCGAACTTCTTCACAATTCAACAACACATATGTGTGGATCTTGTGAATCTCGGCTTGAGTCAAGATGGTCTTTCCCCCGCCTCCCTTCTCGAATAATCTACGAGATGGAACCTTGAAAATGCTCAAGCGATCGTCTATTCCGACAGATTTTATTTTTTATTAAATAAATTACTTTTAAATTAATAAATAAATTCTCATATATTATTTAATATTAAATTTATTAAATAAATTATTAATTAATTTATCAAATTATATTTAAAATTATTAATTAATTTATCAAATTATATTTAAATTGACTAAAATACCCCTGAAGTAACTGGACTTAACGGAAACAATTAACGGTCATTATCTTTTCCCGTTAATTCCAGATAGATCAGGGACCAAACAGGGGCGTAGGGAATAGGGGGCAAGCAGATGCCTAGCCTCCCCCAACTTTACTGCCAAACCCAACTTCATGAACAAAATGGTTAAAAAAGTTTTTTTCCTTCTTGATATCAAAAACAGTGCCACCCCCAAGGTCCCAACCAATCATATTTTGTTTTAAAATAGATTCTTTTTATACTAAATTTTTTTGTAGTTTAATATTTTTTTATATTTATACATTTCTTTTTTAATATGTATATTTTACAATAAAGTATTTAAGTAAAAATGTTAAAATTATGTATTAAGCGTTAGGTTATGTTTAGTAATATGTGTAATTCCTTAAGTTTACTAGTAACTAATACACGTACTATTTTTAATTGCCCTTTAAATTAATTAATGACTAACTTATAAACGCGTTGAAATACAAAATAATTATTGGGACTAAGGGACCATTTACCAAAGCTTACTTCGTAAGTGTTTATCGGATCACTTACCTTTTCTGATAAACATGACAAGGATTGAGAATCTTACCCTGTAAAAGCGATATCATGGACCAATAGTCTTACTCGGTAAGTGCTTACCGGGTAAATTGTTGCATACGATACCGTTTTATGTGAGTAGAATATTATCCGGTAAAGTAAGTGAGAGTGTTGACTATTACCTTTAATTGCTTACCGGGTAAGCATTTGGATAAACGAACCTTAACAAAATGCTCAACCATTATCTTAATTTATTTAAAAAAATATTGCATCATCAAAACTAAAACAAATTAAATCTAGAATATTTAATTATAATAAAATCTGGATTAAACAAATTAAACGGAAAAATAATTAATCTGTGATTTGATACCACTTTTTATTTTTTTTTCTTCTCGTTATTTTACAGAGTTTTCAAATCAGCAAAATATGTATAAAACATGATTTTTGTTTTTTTTGTATGAGAAATTTCACTACTTATTCATTCTCAGTTTATAAAAATATTACATATCGTCGCATTGCATAGATATACAAATAGAACAAAATGCGACCTCGAACGACGCATAACCCCCCCTAACTTAAATTTCTAGCTCCGCCCCTGGGACCAAACGTGCTATATACACATATACATACATACATACATACATACATACATACATACATACATACATACATACATACATACATACATACATACATACATACATACATACATACATACATATATACACCTAAAGTAACTAGACTTAACGAAAACAGTTAAGGGTCGTTATCTTTTTCTGTTAATTCCAGTTAAATCCGGGACCAAACGTGTTATACACATACATACATCTATACACATACATTCATACATACATATATACATGCATACATATATATATATATATACCACTGAACCAACTAGACTTAACGGAAACAGTTAACGACCGTTATCTTTTCCTGTTAACGAAAACATGTACATGACATTCAGACATTTATATGCATACGACATATACATATACATACAAGCAATAGATATGTATATAATACACCTATAGACATACATACATATGTGGCATATATATGACATATACATACTATACACATATTGTTGGTCCCAAATAGCAGTAAGTAAATAAGAAAAGTATTGTAGAAGGGGGGGTTGAATACAATACACACAGTTTTTCACTTAATTTAATTCTTATTGATTTGAAATCAAGAATTACACATAGAAAACTTTGATTGTTGCGGAAGAGAACATATGAGATATGTTCAAACAATCTTACACATAGAGAATGAAGAACAATTGTAAAACACTTAGAAAACAATAAGATCTTCGTAGAGAGAAAGTTGCCAGTCACTTAGAGAACTTGAAGGTAGTAGAGCTGGTTAATCTTGCATGTTGAAACATCCATCATATTTATAGTGCCTCATGCATTTAATGCATGAGACACCTGTTGAGCAAGGGATGGACACAGGTCTTCTGCAAGGTACAGGATGTACCTTTTGTCTTGAGGTGTTTTGGCTTGAAGTGTTGACCTGCAGAGAGGATGGTAGAGACCTTTCCTTAAAATGGTGTAGTAGACAAAACTTACTTTATCTGATCTTCAGATGAGGTTCACGTCAATGAAAGATATCACAATATACTTTGTCAGAAAAGTACAATGTGTTTGAAAGAAATCCTCAAGCATCGGCTGTCGAAGACTTGAGAGATCTTCGGCTGTCGAAGACTTGAGAGATCTTCGGCTCCTGAAGATGTGAGAAAATCTTCAGCTTCTAAGGAGAGATCATCGGCTGCCGAAGACTTGAGAGATCTTCGGCTCCTGAAGATGTGAGAACACTTTCATACTCCTGAAGATATGTGATTGACACCATCCTGGCCGATGGTGTTGATCACTTGGGCATGCTTGGCTTTAGGCTGAGGAGACTATCTTCAATCCGCTTTGAGAGATGTACTCCTTCTTTGTCTTCTTCGGCTGTTCTTCGACTTCACCGAACATTTGTATAGAAACCAAGCTGTTAAAAGAACCTCAAACATATTCTAAGTAGGATGATATAAGATGGAAGATCAGGAGGTCATCTTCAAATCTTCAGATGACCCAACAATCTCCCCCTATTTGAGGATAACATCCATACTAAAGAATAGAACAAAGAGTGTACTGAATAAATTCATTTTGACCCATTTTTACTCTTTTTGGGTTCTTTTCACATAGACCATTATTTTTTTTTTGGTATATCTGACATTTACATAGTGAAAGAAAAAGTATAGCTATACAAACGAATAAATGAATACAATGAATAAAGAATGAGAAAGCAAATATATACAAAGATACAGAAGACAGTAGCCGGGATTGTTTGAACTTGAGTGGTTGGATGCTCCCCCTCAATTCATACTCCCCCTCAACTAATGTCGAGTGGATTTGATCACACAGTCCATTGCAAAATTAGTTTCAACAGAGTTTAAGCTTGAGTGGTAAGTTGCTCCCCCTCAACTCATACTCCCCCTCAACTAATTCACGGTGTCGGAAAGTAAGAAGTCAGAAAGTTTTCGAGATCCTCCGAACCTGCTCCTGGAAAAACAGATTCATCCTTGGATCGTGCAGAATCATCAGGACTGAGAATCCCGGGTGATAGGCTATGAGGTGGAGAAGAAGCACCTTGGATTGGGGAGGTGTCTAAGTCATTCTTATCAACCAAGGAAAAGGTTGATGAGGGAATAATAGGGGTCCCCGATTTTACAATTGTATCCTTTTGTGAGGATACAAAGGAGGTGGCTTTGGGTTTAGCAGAGTCCCCGGGCCTAGATGGGAAAAATTCAACACCTGCCGATTGTAGAGAATCGGTGAGTGGAGTAGGTGGTTTGGCCCTTGAAACCTTCTTCAACCTCTTGAGAGGAGAAGGAGGGGAAGAAGGTGAGTGTCTCCGCTTTGGAGAGGGATATGTGACCTGGGCAACAACCGAAGGTTCTTTCGGTCATATGGTCATCTTAGCAAGTGCGGAGGTGCCAGAAGCTTTTGATTTTTTTTAATTCGGCTTCATTGGGATGGGGCAGATGGAGACACTACAAATGAGGGAGCCTTCGACACCAGAGTGACTATAGCATCACCTCATTGTAGATTGGGAGAGTTTTTTTTGGAGAGGGTATCCCAGACCACATTGGGCCCAGACTAATCCCTGGCAATATGGGCCGAAGCCCGACTGCTAAAGCATGCAGCCCAGGGTCGAAGCCCCCGTACCTCCAGGATGCGTCCCCCAGGGTTCGAACATGAGACCGCTACTAGCTAGTCCACATGCCTTACCACTAGGCTAACACCCTTTTGGTATAGATTGGGAGAGTTTATGAAGGAAAACATACCTGGGCTGAGAGCTCGATTGGTGGATAGAGGGCCCTTGTTGAGAGAGGTCTTCTTCAGTTTTTAAGTGTTGGTAAGAGAGTCATCATCACCAAATCAACTAGAGAGCCAACAATTTTTCTCCCCCTATTTGATGATGACACCAACACATAGAAAAAAATACCGACACACAGAAAAATCACAAGACACGAAGAACTCATAAATTCAGTGGCCCATTTTTTTTTTGTAGCTCTTTTCTGTTTTTTTTAACAGGAAATTAAAAGAAAAGAAAAGGAGAAGGGGGGTAGAAAAAGGTAGGTAATCATGGTGAGATTGGAAGTGGAAAAAAAATGAGGATGGTTAATAAGGAGGAGAAGAGATGGGAGGAAGGTATGTAGGAGGGAATTGATTGATGGAGGATATCTAGTAATTGGGGAAAGAAGAGAATAGTGGAAAAGATTATGGAAGGAAAAGGTGAGATTTGGTAGGATGGGAAGGGAAGTAGGAGGTGTAAGAAAAGGAGGGATGAATGTAGGAAAGGTAAGGGTGAGAGGGATGGGATTGGTAGGTAAGTCTTGGGAAAGGGGTTAATTAAAAAAAGATATGAGATGAAGGAAAAAGTCAAAGGAAGGGGGGGTAAGGGGAGGGGATCGGCTAAGAAGGGTGTGGGGAGGGGGGTTTTGGCCGAAAAAAATTGGAGGAGAAGGGGGGGTTTCGGCCGAGAAGGGTGTGAGGGGAGGGGGTTATTTCGGTTGTAGATTGGGCAAAGGGAGGCTGAAGGTGGGAGGGTGGTTAAGGGAGTGGGGTGTTCGGCTAAGGAGGTATAAGGGGGTGTTTGTCGGTAGCCGAAGAGAAGAAGGGGAGGGGAGTGGGGTCGGTAGCCGAAGGGAAGGAGAGAGGGGGGGGGGGGGGTTCGGTAGCCGAAGGGAAGGAGCGGAGGGGGTCGATAGACTAGGGAGGGAAGGGGCAACAGAGGGAGCGGGGAAAGGGGAGGGTCGGCTGGGAGGTATAAGGAGGGTGTTGGTTTGGGAATTTAGGTTAAGGAGGTTTCGGTTAAGGGGGTGTGGGGAAGAGTTTCGGCTAAGGGGTAAGGGTGGGGGGTTCGGTAGCCGATGGGGTGGGGGGGAGTGTTCGGCTAGGAAAAAAAAAACAAAAGAAAAAAATGTTTTTTTTTAAAGAAAGTTATCGTCTGGAATAAAAAGGAAAGAAAAAAAAGTTATTTTATTAAATCATCGGCTAGCCGACGTGATTTCCAAAAAAATATTGTTTTTTTTTTTAAAAAAAAAAAGGAGGGGAAGGAGGGGGAAGGTGAAGGAAGGAAGGAAGGAAGGGGGGGGGGGAAGGGAGGGGGAAGGTGAAGGAAGGGGAGGGGAAGAGGAGGGAAGGGTGTTTGGGGTCTTCGGCTAGGAAGGGAGAAGGAGGGGGTGAGGGGGTCGTTAGCCGAGGGTGGGAGGAGGGAGTGGTGAGGGGGTCGGTAGCCGAGGGTGGGAGGAGGGAGGGGAGAGGGGAGGGTTCGGCTAGGGAGAGAGATAGCCGAAGGGGAGAGAGGGAGCCGAAAGAGAGGGAGAGAAAGAGGAGAGAGAGATGGGGAATTTGGCCAAGGCCAAAAAAAAAGGTTGGGTGGGGATCAGCCGAAGGAAAAGGGAGAAGAGGGAAGAGGAGCTAAAAAAATGAGGGAGGGGGAAGGGAGGGAGGGGGAAGGGAGGGGTGGGTAAGGAATGGGAAGGATGGGGAGGGGGAGGGGGAGGGAAGTTAGAGAGAGGGGTTGTGAAGAGAAAAGGTTTGAGGAAAAATTCTTTTTTTTTTTTAAAAACAATTTTTTTTTTTGAAGAAAAGGAAAAAAAAGGGAGGGGGGAGGGAAGGAAGGGGAGAGGATGGGGAAGGATGGGAAGGGTAAGGTGAGGGGGGAATGGGGAAGGGAGATAGAGAGGGAAATCGACCGATGGGGGTGTTTGATTTAGAGATCGGCTAGGCCGAATGTGGGGTAGAAGGGGGGATGTTTGAGGATGTAAGGGGCCGAAGGGGGGAGGTATAAGGGGGTGGGGTGTTCGGCTAGGGAGTTAGAGGGTGAGGGGAAGGGTGGTATAAGGGAGGTTTGTTCTTTGGTGGGTTTGAGAGGCCAAAAGAGAGAGATGAGAAGAGAGAGAGAGAGAGAGAGAGAGATGTACCTGGGTAGATGAGGTAGAGCACTCAGCAGACACAAGGGCCATAGAGAAGGATTGAGCTTCACTGTTTATCAACATCATCTATTCTAGCCATGAAGCAAAGGTTGATCATTTCTTTGTCACTTTCAGAAGTGGGTCCATCTGCCCAATCATGGGTTTCAGTCATTTGACCTTTTCCCTTTTTGAGCAAGGTTTCATTTCTCTCCTTTTCTCTCTTATATTTTGCCTTGTACTTTTCAGCACGGTCAGAGTTTGAGGAGACAAACATATTGGCCTTTTGAAAAGAAGGTTGGTAAGAATTAGACTTGGTTCTGACAAACCTAGAGGAGGTACGGTTAGAGGAGGGTAGTCTGGATTTATTAGAAGACTTGCTTCTGCACTCAGAAGCAAAGTGTCCCTTCCTCCCACACCTGTAACATTCCTCATTTGATTTGTCAGAGGGAGTGGTTTTAGAAAAAGTAGAAGATGATTTTCTTGAAAACTTAGATTTTCCAGAAGAGAAATGAGGGTTATTGGAGTTTTCCTCACCTTCATCATCAGCCTCACTAAGATAGGCTTCTGAAGGATCATTAGGGTCCTCTTGACTATCACGATCAGAATCGGAGGGATAGGTGATTCTAGGAACACACACAGAGTTTTTGGAAGAATCACTAACAAGAGCTAGAGAAGAGCTTTTAATGTCATTTGTGATAGACTTCCTAAGCAATTTAGTCTGCTCATAGTTAAAGAGAGTACCATACAAGGCAGTGAGAGGCATGGAGTCAAGATCCTTGGTAGACTTGATACAAGTACATATGTTTTCCCAAGACTCAGGAAGACCGTCCATAAACTTGCACAAGACTTCCTCATTTTCATAGATGCGACCCACAAGTTTTAGATCGTTAAGCAGACTGTTGAAACGATTGTAGTAGTCTGAGAGAGATTCACTCTTTTCATGAGAAAAGAGTTCATACTTTCTTACAAGAGCAATCTTTTTGCTTTTTTTCACCTCAGACGTTCCTTCGTAAAGAACACACAAAGTAGACCACATTTCTTTAGCAGTGGTGAGGTTAACAAGAGAGTGATAGACCTCATCAGGCAGAGCAAGGGCAATGATGGCTCTGACTTTAGTATCAAGAGATATAAGACGTCTGTCTTCATCATTGTATTTACTGGGGTCCTTTACAATGTATCTCCCAGTAGCTGGAGTTCTTTCTTCCTCAGAAGAGTCCTCATCAGCTTTTCCCTTGTCTGCATTATATCGGTCCCAAACTTTAGGAATAAAAGGACCTTCATGCAAAATAGTAGGATATCTACTGTCAACTCCTTCTAAGAAGAGTATCATACGACTTTTCTACAAGAAGAAGTTATTGGGGTTAAACTTTGGTAGTTTGGCTATAGAGCCATTGTCGTATGATGCAGCAATGTTGTTTTGAGAAGAATCATTTTTCAAAGAGGAAGAAGAAGAGGTTGCCATTGCGGATCTAGTTTATTGAGTTAAACTGAACCGCTCTGATACCACTTGTTGGTCCCAAATAGCAGTAAGTAAATAAGAAAAGTATTGTAGAAGGGGGGGGGGGGTTGAATACAATACACACAGTTTTTCACTTAATTTAATTCTTATTGATTTGAAATCAAGAATTACACATAGAAAACTTTGATTGTTGCGGAAGAGAACATATGAGATATGTTCAAACAATCTTACACATAGAGAATGAAGAACAATTGTAAAACACTTAAAAAACAATAAGATCTTCGTAGAGAGAAAGTTGCCAGGCACTTAGAGAACTTGAAGGTAGTAGAGCTGGTTAATCTTGCATGTTGAAACATCCATCATATTTATAGTGCCTCATGCATTTAATGCATGAGACACCTGTTGAGCAAGGGATGGACACAGGTCTTCTGCAAGGTACAGGATGTACCTTTTGTCTTGAGGTGTTTTGGCTTGAAGTGTTGACCTGCAGAGAGGATGGTAGAGACCTTTCCTTAAAATGGTGTAGTAGACAAAACTTACTTTATCTGATCTTCAGATGAGGTCCACGTCAATGCAAGATATCACAATATACTTTGTCAGAAAAGTACAATGTGTTTGAAAGAAATCCTCAAGCATCGGCTGCCGAAGACTTGAGAGATCTTCGGCTCCTTAAGATGTGAGAACATCTTCAGCTTCTAAGGAGAGATCATCGGCTGCCGAAGACTTGAGAGATCTTCGACTCCTGAAGATGTGAGAACACCTTCATACTCCTGAAGATATGTGATTGACACCATCCTGACCGATGGTGTTGATCACTTGGGCATGCTTGGCTTTAGGCTGAGGAGACTATCTTCAATCCGCTTTGAGAGATGTACTCCTTCTTTGTCTTCTTCGGCTGATCTTCGACTTCACCGAACATTTGTATAGAAACCAAGCTGCTAAAAGAACCTCAAACATATTCTAAGTAGGATGATATAAGATGGAAGATCAGGAGGTCATCTTCAAATCTTCAGATGACCCAACACACATATATATACACACATACATATATAGACATGATATAGACGTATGTACTATATACATACAAGTAATATATATGTATACAATACATCTATAGACATACATACATATATACGTACACATATACATAGACATGCATGATATAGACGTATATGTGTTATATACATACAAGCAATACATATGTATACAATACATCTATAGACATACACTACATATACATACAAGCAATACATATGTATACAATACATCTATAAACATACATACACACATACATAGACATGCATGATATAGACGTATATGAGCTATATACATACAAGCAATACATATGTATACAATACATCTACATACATACACTACATATACATACAAACAATACATATGTATACAATACATCTATAGACATACATACATATATAGACACATACATAGACATATATACATACATACACACATGACATAGACATGATCTATACACATACATACTATATATCATCTACATACATACATATATACATACATACATGATCACATACGTACATACATACATACATGATCATATACATACATACATACATGATCACATACGTACATACATGCATACATACATATTACATACATGATCACATACGTACATACATACATACATACTATACATATATACATACATACATATATGATCATATACATACATATTACATACATGATCACATACGTACATATGTACATATATACATACATACTATATATACATATATACATACATACATGATGTACATACATACACACATACATACATGATCACATACATACATACATACACGTTATTACTGACGGATTACCAACGGAATTCTTAATGTCGTCGGTAATTTCCGACGGATCACCGACGGACATCAGAAAAAATTATTATTTATTAAATTATTAAATTTACCGACGGATTTTTGACGGATTTAAATATTTAAAAAAACAAAAATAAAATAATTTTACATTCGTCGGTGATCCGTCATAAATATATATATTTACCGACGGATCACCGACGGATAGTCTATCCGTCGCAAATATTATTTTTCCGTCGGTGTTTCGTTGGTAATTGCCGACAGATAACGTCCGTCGAAAATTGTTGGTCGGTGATAAGCAAATTTCTAGTAATGTTCGACTTCCGTCAAGGCCACTGGAGGTTTGTCCAACTGTAATTTTAAGATGTCATAACATTAGTCAAGATGTGTGTGCAAGCTGGTCAGGACATTCACAATCCTCCCAAAATAATCACCACAAGGATGTAAGCTCTCTGGTTTATCCAAAGTAATTTTCAATCATTTCTGTAAGAATATTGATTTATTTACAGGATAATAAAACAAAATATAGTAAAAAATATGTCATTGCTTAAAAAATTATTGTCTTAATGCAGCAATAAAATGTACTTGAAAATGGTAGGTTTTAGTTTATTTTGAAGAATTCATGAGGTAAATGGAGAGTTTAAGAAGTTTCTTACCTAAAAAGATTTAAAAAAATTAAATTAGCAAATTTAACATAATACAAGGGGATAAATGGTATTTTTGGTTCGTTACAACAAATGTCAAATTCGACGGCTAATATCTAATGTAGCATCTCTAAGAATTTCTTTAAAATTAGAAAATAGAGATTTGGGAGATTTTAGGGATGTTTTTTACTCTAATATAAAGATTTTTCAAAAAAATTCTTCAAAATAGAGAAAATAGGAGAGAGTGTGTAAAATTTTTCAAACTTGCAGAAGTTCCCAAAAAATGATTACAACGAGATAGAAATATTTTTTTTAACATTTGTTCCCACCAACAGGAAACTTTGAAATTAAACTTTTAGATAGAGAAATACTAATATTTTATTAGATGATTGAAATATTTTAATAATATAATTAATGTTATAATCTCTAAAATGGAAAATCTGTTGTAGTTCAATGTATTTATCTCTTGGAGATTTTAAATTTTCTTTATCAGATTTAAAAATCTATTGAGGAATCTATCGGAGATGCTCTTATAGCTTCCCAAAATAGTCTTTCCATATCTATATTATATTACAAAGCTTTTGTATTTTTGTATTTAAAAATTCTTAATTGTTCAAAAGTATAAAAATTAAAATATTATATATAATATCAATGATACGTTGAAAATTTTTAATTTTTATAATATTTACCAACATCTCTAACAAATTCTACAAAATAAAGAAAACGAAGATTTTGTAAATTTTTACCTTCTTTTTGCTTCATCAGATTTGACAAAATCTTCTATAAAATGTAAAAAACATGAAAAAGAAGATAAAAATCTCCAAGTTATGAAAATTTTTTCAAAATTTATTGTGACGAGAGAGAAAATATATTTTTTTATTATTTCTACCAATTAAGTTCAGTATTATTATTTTATATAAAAATTATTTGAAAGTTTATTAGGATATTGACATGTTAATAAGAGTGAATTACATTGTTCGTCTTTATGGTTTGACGACTTTTTGATTTAGGCCCTTTAAGTTCAATAAGTACACCAGTGGTCCTTATTTCGTGTTTCAAATAACATATTGATCCATTGAGGTAACACCGTTAACGATGTGTCACTTAAAACCAAAACTTAAAATCAGATTTAAACCCGAAACGTAAATCAGATCCATACACAAAAACATAAATCTAAATTGAAATAGAAATAGAAATAGAAATAGAAATAGAAAATGAATCAACAGAAGATTACATAAATCGTTGCTTCCACGGGTTATATCTTTAAGTTTGTTGTATTGAATGAAAAAAAGATTCACGTAAAAGTGAACCAAAATAACACTAAAATCAAATACCAAAAATCTAGGGCTTTCTCGACCTACCAGATGCAGAGAGAAATCGTTTGTCGTGTTGCTTCGAGAAATCTAGGGGTTTCTCTATATGAAACTCACCAGATGCTTCGAGAAATCTACGTTTCATCATGTTAGTTCACCGGAGGTTCTTCGTGTTGTGTTTACCTTAAGAAATGCACAAAATACTTCATGTTTCTTCTACATCTTCAACCTATATGCGATGGTTCATCCGAGGTTTATCGTGTTGATCAGCGTTGCCTCTACATCTTCAACGGGGTGAGGGCGGTGTTAGCTGATTAGAGGAGGGGAACATAGGGGGAGGGGGTTTGTAGGAATCTAGGTTTGTTCACACAGAAACAATCAAAGCACATCGACATGTGTTGATCTTGTTAAAGACGAAGAAACAATCAAAGCATAGTCTTCTTTTTTCAATGTAAGTAATGATGAAGTTATTTTATATATTATAATATTAATATATATAAATATATAATAGAGATAAAGAGGTAAAAGAACCAATTTCCCCTCATGTGAGATGCACATGACTGACTTAACGGACACTAAGTTAATGATGTTAACTCGAGGGACCAATCTGTTATGTGAAAAACAAAATAAAGACCAATAGTGTACTTAAGAAATTTTAGGTTCCAAATCCAAAAGGCAACCAAAGGACATGGACCAAATGTTCATTCTTTTAATAATATAATTAATGTTGAAATCTCCAATGAAGAATTAGGAATGGCAATGGTCCGGTTTCGGGCCGGGGATTATGGTCCCCGTCCTCGAAACCGAAAACCATACCACTCCCCAAAATCGTCCCGATCCCCATCGGGTCCCTGCGATTTCCCCTATCCCCATTAGGGAACCCGTTAAGGACAAAAAATCACCGTTACCCATTGGTAATACCCAAACCCGAAACCGAAACCGAAAAATTCAAATTTCTTAAACATAATATTAAAGCAACAACTAAGTAGGAATAAAGCATACATAACTAGGATCAGATACGAATTCACAAAAACACGGTCAAAATAGTTCATTTGACCACTTGCACATAACCAAACATAATCAAACAAAAACCGACTAAAATTATCTAAAACATCAACAACCCAATTACGAACAAAAGTTTAGACATAATCCGACTACCATCATGATTCACAATAAACAAATAAACCAAATTACCAACTTGAAACTCCCCAAACGGCTAAACTCGTCAACCCAACACTTCACTTTCCATAGTTTGCTACAAAATAGAATGTATGATGTATAAGACTAAATAGATAAATATATCATAATAGTTCTCATAGTGATATAGTTACCTCTTCCACGTCATAATCATAGTCAATGGCGGGTTGCTTCCTCAAACCTTTCAATCCTTTTTGGCGATGCAGTCCAAAAGGCAACACTGTCTCTAATCCTTTCAATCTCGTCCCCAATAATAACTAGTCCATCCTGAACTATCAAATTAAGAATGTGTGCGCAACATCGCATGTGAAACAACCTCCCACCCATCATAAGTGAACTCAAAGGAAGCTTGTCCAACAACATGTTGATTATTGCATCATTTGTGGTGCAATTATCAATAGTTAGTGTGGACAGTTTCCTATCAAGATTCCAATCAAGCAAACACTCATAAAGTACATCAGCAAGAACTTCAGAAGTATGTAGACAAGGCACATAAATAAACCTAATTCAACATTTGATGGGTTAATAAAACTGAAAATAATCTATATAAATTAACATTACAAATTTTAAATAAATAGGAAAGATATACCTCATAATCCGTCTTTGCATATTCCAATTTTGATCAATAAAGTGAGTCGTGACCGCCATAAATCCTCTTTTTTGATTGCTAGTCATCCACATATCAGTGGTAATTGCTACCCTACTAGTGTTCTTTTCTAACAACTTCAATGTTCTTTGTCTTTCATAGTCATAGATCTTCAATATGTCACTCTTAATGGTATTTCGAGACGGAAACTTAAATAAAGGTTGAAGACCTCCCACAAATTTTTGAAAGCCTTGATGCTCTATTATTGAAAGTGGATACTCGTGTATGATTATCATCTCCGCTAGATTTCTCCTTGATTGATCCGCATTAAAAGTATAGTTAGAAACATATGACGAAGTACCATCAGCTTTCTTTTGCTCCCCTACTAATATGTGTTGGCGTATATCTCGCATGGGTCGCTTTACACAAGATTTAAAATGATCATGTAGATGTCTTGTACCGTTTTTAGAACTCCCTCCTAGTTTCTTCTTGCAATAATTGCACTCCGCCTTATCAATACCATCCACTTTCATCTTCTTAAAGTGGTTCCATACTACTAACCGTTCTTTCCTTTTTTTAGACCCCGACTCAACTTCATCTTGAGTTTCATGTTGAGTCACTGAATTAATCACAGGTGATGACCCAATTGGTTGACTATGATTGTTAGACTCGTTCATTAAATTAATCACGGGTGACGATCCAATTGGTTGACTATGAGTGTTTGTATTAGAATCATTACATTGCCTTTCCATTTCACCTATGCAAAGACAATTAGAGTAAATATTTAACCTATGCAAAAGTGAGTGACTTAATTGACATAGATGGTAATTCAACATCATTCAAGTTCAACAACAAAATGATTAAATGAATGAAAAAAATTATGTCATATAAGTTTGTTCCTAAATTTGGTATCTCTTATCAAACTAAATTCAAACCATCATCAATGCATTCTAACCAAACAAATATATAATTTATAAAAGGTATCTCTTAAATCCTGACTGTTACTATGTGTAAATCTCTGGGATATAGAAGCTGCAAGTTTATTTTCTTGTAAATTAAAAACTGAGTTTAACTGTTGTGTCCGAAAAACTGAGTTTAACTGTTGTCATATGAGTTTAAAAACTGAGTTTAACTGATGTCATATGAGTTTAACTGTTATGCTCTACATACATAATCAGAGTTCTCTTGGCTTTTCTAGGTATAGAGCTATGAATATGGAAATAAGTACCAAATTACCTCAAATCTTTGTAGAGGGTACTGGATCGAGAGGGGAGACTGGACTGCGTGCGGAGTCGCTGTCGCCGAGAGGGGAGATGCTGGAGATACCGAGTGGAAGTCGTTGTCGCCGGGGATACCGAGTGGGAGATGCCGTCGCCGGAGATACCGAGTGGGAGACGCCGTCGCCGAAGATACCGAGTGGGAGGGAGACTGGTCTTTGAGGTCAAGGAAGACGCCGACCAAGAGGGAACTCAGGGAGACTAGGGATTTTGGTCAAAATTGTTTAATACGAGAATAGAATATTAGGATTTAGGGATTTGGGTTGAATTTGGGCTGAACAGTATGGGATTCTATATAATATTAGTAATTAGATATGTGGGCTTTTATATAATATATATAATTATATATACACATATATTATATTTTGGGCCGGGTCAGGCCGGTGAGTACCGTCCCCATCCCCGTTAACATCCCCGATCCCCGCCCCGTCCCCGATAAGAAATCCCCGAACCCGACCCGAAATGTTCGATTTTCGATTTTCACCGTCAGGTTTGGTTTTTTTTTGCCATCCCTATGAAGAATCTATTTTACCATCCATAAATACAATAAGGGGCATTTGGTTCGTCAGATTCCGATGGAATTGGAATGGTCAATTTCGTTGACCAAATTCCATTCCAACGTTTGGTTACCTAAGGAATGGAATTCAATTCCAAAGATTCCTTCAAATATGGATTTCACCATTCTTTCACAAAAGAGATGGAATTGAAATCCATTCCAACCCAAATTTTAAAAATGACAAATATGCCCTCATGAAACATAAAACCCTAGTCGATTATTTGTTTCTCTGATTTCATGATTGTTTCTTCCCCTGGTTTAATCAATCGAACGATTGTTCCCTGGTTTCTCTCAATCGATCGACTGCATTCTTCCCCGACGTCTCCTTCTCTAGTTTCTCTCAATCGATCGACTGTGTTTTCCCCCATCGTCTCTTTCTCTGGTTTCTCTATGAAACCGATCGTTTCCTTCTCGATCAACTGCGTTTTCCCCATCGTCTCCTTAAGTGCATAAATGTTTTTTTTCTTCTCAAATGTCTCCTCTGGTTCTGTCAAACAATGGCAAGGAAATGGTTTTTAGTCTACAGATTTGGGTTATGCTATCAAACAATGGTGTTGCAATGGTGTTGGGATCTGCAATGGTGATGTCAAACAATGGTGCTGGAAATGGCTTTTTTCTCATTAAATGTAAATTTTATAATTATTTATAATTAAAAAAATAAAAATAAAAATAAAAGAAAAGGTAATTTTTTCATTTTTCAATATTCTATTACAATTCCTCTGCAAACCAAACAGACATATTCTAATTCATTTGATAGATTACATTTCATTTTCTACCAACCAAACACTTGATCAAACCTGATATATAACATTCCATTCCAATTCATTCAAATTCAAATTCCAATTCCATTGACATATTTCATTCATTCAAAAATCATTCTGCGAACCAAACGTCCTTTAAGGATTTTTGATACATTACTCTAGGAAGTTCTTACATGAATCTCTATCGTAGCCAAAATACTTGTCTAGCCACAAATCTTTAACAAAAAGATAGGTTCTTGTACAATAACCTAACTTATTGTCTTATTTTTATTTAATTCTTGTTTTTTATCATTCTATATTTATATTATATTAGAAGCGTATTCACATAATACAGCGAGATACATCACGATTTTAATATTTCTTTTTTTTTTATCGATTTACAGTACGATTTTAGATGGTTTTGAGAGAGTGATAATGGTTTTTTTATAAATTTGTTGAATTTAGGCTTAATAATATAAAGTTTTTTATATAAAACAAACAGAAATATTTTGTTAGAATTCAATGATTATCTTATATATTTTAAATTTATTATATTTAAATTGAGATGTTTATCCTGTTTTGATTATGTTTATTAGTTAGTTATGAATTCAAACATATAGCTTTAGAAATTTGTACTTATGCATCATGACTTATAATTTTGAATTTTAATTAATGTGTATCAATAAATAGTAATTAATGCATAAAAATTTGTTTTTATGGGTTTCTTGTTTAATAATAATGTAACTTATTTTAGATTTAATAATATAATTTTTTTATAAAATAAACATTAAATATTTTGTTAGATTTTCTTAATTATATTTTAGATTTTTTATATTTAAAATTTGATTTTTATTCTTTATTTATTTATGCGGGGAGTGATTTTAGGTGAGTTGAAGAGGGGAGTGATTTTAGAGGAATTAAAGTGGTTACAGATAAGGATTGAAAGTTAATAAATAATATTAAATGTAGTACATAAAACTTTAATGATTGCTTTTAAGAGATTTTAAGTAATTAACATTAAATATCGGTATATTAAAATTTAACAGTTGTTTTTAAGAGTTTTATTATAAATGTTTCATAATATAGTATAGATATTGTTTTAATTAATTTATAAGATATATAAATTAATATTAATATTTTTTGAAATATATTATAAATTTGAAATATAGTATTAATTTTGAAGCATTCATTTTTTTTTTGCGGTAGCTTTTTTATACAAGTTTTAATTATTTTGTTTTAATAAGTTTAATTTATAAATAATGAAACAAATTTATGTAATTATTCGTAAATATATATATATATATATATATCCATTTTTATCTATATTCAACAAACTTAATATATTTTTTTTTGAATAATATCAAATTATGAAATTGTTGCAAATATATCTAATAATCATTTTGTATAAATTAAAGATTACATTCGGCAATCAATAGAAAAATGCTTTATGGTGAATCATCAAAGATTACATTACTTGGAAATTATCGAATACATTAGATAATGAAAGATCACATTTACTTGTAAACATTGAAAATGTAAAACATTAGAAAATCAAAAATCAAAAATCACATCCAAATATAAAAATTACAAACCCCATCTTTATTTGAATTTTGTACAAATAAAAGTTGAAAAGAAGTCATGATACTAGTATCCATCATGATCTTACTATTTATTATTTTGTGTTAGTTTATATTAAATTAAATATCTATGTACTATTGCACTTTTTTTTAATCCTAGCATAAATTTATGTTTAAATATGTTATTAAAATATATTAATTAAAAAATTAATAAAGTTATATAATTATTGATAAATAAAAAATGAGATTCTTGTTAAAAACCTCTATTATAGAGTTTTCTAGAGGTTTTTATTTTGTTGAGATAGCATTAATGTGACAATAAAAGGTAGAAGGATGAGGTTCTTATAAGAATATTTACTGTAGATACTCTTAAGGTGACGTTTGGTTCGCAGAATGTTTTTGATGAAATGAAATCTGTCAAATGAATTTAACTTTAAAAAAATTGGAATAGAATGTTGTCACGTTTGACCACCTGTTTGGTTGACAGAATTGGAATTGAAACTGTTAAAGGAATTGGAATCTGTCTGTTTGGTTCACAGATTGTAACTTCGGAATTGGAATGAAATTTTGGTAAATGACCAAAATACCCTTTTTGCTTATTTTAATTTTTTTAAACAAAAATTGCTTTAAGTAATTCATACAAAGTAATTCATCTAGCAAAAATATATCATGAACCAACATACAATAAACATAGAATTTTAAGCATTATGTACTACTATTTAATGTTAAATTACTTAATTTTTAACTTTACAAGTAAATGATGCATTAATACAACTTTTTAAAATTGTATGTTTGAATTCATAATTACCTGATAAACATACTCAAATACATGATAAACATCACATTTTAAATATAAATAATCTAAAATATAATTAAGATAATCATTAAATTTTAACATAATACTTACTTATCTTTTGTAATAAAAAACATTATATTATTAGACCTAAAAAAAATTATATCATTATTATTCCTAAATTAAATCAAAATAAAAAATAAATTAAGCAAATTTATAAAAGAAAATTATCTCTTTCTCAAAACCACATAAAACCGTATTATAAGATCGACAAAGAGAAAAAATAAAATAAAACTATCAAATCGAGATATATCACGATGCATTACGCGAGTACATTTCTAGTATTTATAAGTAGTCAAAATATCAAAATAACATGCAATAATACATATAAAAAAAATATTATTCATCGTTACAAAACAAATGATTTGTATTCATAACAGTCAACCATGAATTTTTGCTGGATTACCCTTGGATCACCCATAAAATGCCAATGGTTCCGGTAGAATCTAATATTTTTCAAGGAAATAAATAAATCAGGACCCTGGGTAATCTGTTACTGATTTGAGTTTCCCACCAACAATTTACCCACCAACTTTTCTGACGATTTTGTGATGAGTCACCCTTTATTGACGAAAATTCTGTTGTTAAAAGTCTTTCATTTAGTGGTTCATATGTCTTATAACAAATTATAACAATAAATTACATGATATTTTGATAAAACTCTTAAGGGGTTATTTACTTCTTTTTCTATTAAGCCCTCTATGGGTTAAAATGTATGTATGAATAAATGTGTCTGTTTGAGAGACGGGAGAAAGATGGGTTTGAGGGAGACAAAGAAAGAGGGTCAGATTATTTATGGGACATTTCTAATATTAATTTGTTTGAGACAGCTTAATGGGGACAAGTGAAGGATTTTGACTTACTCCATATAGCCATTTTGGCTTAACGATTAAGCCGTAAAGATACAATCTTGTATTGCAGAAAGAATAAACCGCCTAGACCATTAAACCTATTAAGTTGTAAGTAAACATCTCTAAGTCATTGTTACTTATCTATTAACCATCATTGTTATCTTTATCTATACTATATTATAAAACATTTAGATAAAACTCTTAAAAACATATTTTGATGCATAAAGTACAAATTCTTGATACATATTTACTTAAATTCCAAGTTCACAAACCATTGTTCGGTATGTACAACTCCTTGAAACCATGTAAACCCCAGCAACAACCACTTTATTCACCAGCCTCCCTGAAATCTCGCCTCTCATATTAATCCCCAAACTATCGGTATTTAAAAAGGATGAAATCCCCTTGTGTGTGGCAACTACCAGGGTCGCCTCTCATATCAATCGCTAAACTATCGGTATTCAAAAAGGGATGAAATCCCCTTTTCTCATATGAATCCCAATCTACGTCTCCTACTTTTTTCAAGGTATCATTTCCCCATTCTCTGCATCTTCTGTTCTGAATAAGGAGTGGAGCTTTCACCGGCTATCAGAACTACATTGGATAAGAAGGTAGTATTGTATGTGTATTTCTAGGTTAGGTTTCGTTTTATTCATAGTTTTCTTTGTAATGCACAACTATGCATCTATTTTATATTTTAGTTGTACCCGAGTTACAATTATATCTATACTATATATATATATATATATATTCCTCTCAATTTGGTTAAATTGACAACATTTTGAGTTATCATAAGTCAATTTGCTTGCAAAGTGAGTTCCGATCTATTTATGAATTTGTAATTCTTTTCTCTATCTACAATGGTATCGGTCGCCTGCTTAGGGTTTTTCTAAAGAACGATTTTGATTATCGTGGTTTGATCATCTAGCAAGTAATTCTATCTGTTTGGTTTTGTTTTACTTTTAGTGCTTCAGATATATGTGTTTCATGATCACTTCATTTGGTTCTTTGTATATTTACTGAGGAATACGGTGATACATCTAATAACTGGTAGCTTCTGTAATCCTTATTTCAGTTACATTCTTGCTTGGGTCTCTATTATGGTAGTTGAACACATGGAATCTTGAAGTTCGCTTTTAGTCAACATTTGTTATTTCATTCAGAAGAAGTTCATCGGATGATTTGATGTTTTTCTATGAACTTTTATTAGGTAAGCACATATAATTTTATATGAAATTTCTGTTCCAAACAATTTAGGATCGAATATGTGATTGAGAAGTTTTGCATCGAAATAAAATATTTTTTGACTTCATTGTTTTTTTCTGGAAAAATCGTTACAGCAGGTTCTATTTTTCAGTTTTGCAACAGGTTCAATCTTGGGTCTTCCAGTTTTGGGGTTGAAATCTCAGTTTCCGTGTAAGACTGGGGATTTTTCTAAGGTGGCATGCATCTTCCGATTTTTAATATATATTTAAACATTGCTTCCTAAATTCATATATTTCCAGGACTAATGTTTTGGGACTTCCTAGTTCTTGAACCATTATGGAATTTAGTTTGAGCCAAACAACCCAATCCCAAAATTGGTTGGTTATTTGCCATCTTTTGTTCTTTTTCATGTTACCATTTTCCATGAGCTCTGTAATTTTATTTTTTTTCATTTTCTAATATCTTGATCAACTTTATAGGTTTTAAATAGCATGGTTTTGTCCATCTTTTACCTCTCTTTTTGCTCACCTCCTAATCTTGGCTTAAGTTTGAATCTGTTTATATATCATGAATGGTCTTGCATAATATGGCATGGATCCTAACCCCCTCTACTTTTGCTTACTTACGGGCAACTATCATAATATCATTTAATTGTCTCGAAGTTGTTTTATACGTATAACTAATACATGGTACTATGCCACTTTGACGATGAATCCCCAATCTGTTTTCCTTACCTGTACCTATTCGACTGTTCAACATATGCTATTTGGCAGAGTAACTGGCCATAGCCTCAAAGTTGTTGGCCTAAATAGAAGAGGTATTTGGCCATTTTCCAATGGTTTCTTAAAATAAGTTGTAGGCTTGGTTACTGTAACACCCTAAAAATAGGGATAACAAAAATCCGAAAAACGGACATGTGGTATACCAAAATTGTCATAGCAAGAGCCTCCCAAAAATGGGGAATATAAAAATATAACCTGTTTAATCGCAATTGTAAGTTTAACGAACAAATAACAACAACCAACTAATCTAATTTCTACTTCTAGAAAAGAGATTACAAAAAGGGTTGTCATCTATAGACCCAAACGGTCTATATCCAAAAGTATAACGCGTCCATGTGCAATTCCCCAAACTCTCACCCCAAGGTAACTAAACCTGCTTAAGACCGCCACCGCTAGAACCTGAGATACACATCGACACCAAACAAGTGTTAGGCCAAAAAGCCTAGTGAGTTGAACAATAAAAAGCATGCATGATCAGTTACAATTCTTATCAGCAGTTAACCAGAGTTCAACTAATGTGGAGTCAATAGGGGAGACCCATAGCACCAATCAAGTCCCACCCAAGAGTCGATATACCTTGATGCCCTTAAAAAAGAACACCCCAAAGGCCCGACCCACCCGAAGACTATCGCTCAGAAAATTCCCCGAGTGGCGGAGGTCTAGGCACATACCATCATAGTGGCGCCCAAGACTATATCCTCCTAGTGTACTGACTTGGTTCGTCCACATAACAATTATAAGAGGTCCTTTAGGTATATTTCAACCTACATAATTCAATACCGACTAGGGGTATAATATTACCACCTTATCCTCATGATGTCTAACAAAAGACCCAATGTAAATCATGCTCATCATTCATATAAACATATCACCAAAAGGGTATTTCAACTAGAATCATCATATTACTCATATATGCATACATCCAACATATCAAAGCACCCACATTATGCATCTATGAGACAAATCCCAAATAATGTTACATATAACATTGCTCATAGCATATCATCCATACATATATACATCTTCCAACTATTTTCATGAAGAAATCCACAAACATTAGAACATATAGAGACAAGATAGCAAATATGAGATTATGATGTGTATCTAGTTTTAACAAAGGTTTAGTAAACTCACAATCTAGGTTTTATACCAAAACCTAGAAAATGGAAAACTCTAGAAGTTGGATGGAGAAGATGGAGACTTGGACTCTTGAGATCTTGATCTTGAAGTAGAAGGAGACTCAATAATTGAAGCTTTACCTCCCCAAAATCTTGCAATAAATGCTCTAACTAGCAAGAGGGAGAAATGGCTCCCCAAAACCCTAGAAATCACTCCCCCAAATCAGTGTGTGTATGTGTGTGTGTGTGTGTTTTTGAACCGAGAAATGAAGGGTTTTTAGGAAGCTGCAGGACGATCGTGACTTGTGCCGCGACTTGCACCCGCGACATAAGTCGCCCGTGTGCTCGAAGGTGAGGGATCCAGTGGGTTACGCGACTTGTGCCGCGACTTCCACTTGCGGCGTAAGTCGCGAGGTTCCTCAAACCCAAATCACTCCAGTGGACTACGCGGCTTATGCCGTGACTTGAACTCGCGCCTAAGTCGCGAAACTCCCTGTTCAACAAATGCTAGCCTAAAACTTCCAATTTGATATCGAGCAATTAATCACAGACTAAAATGGCAATTAAACACATACGTTCTACTTTGATAAACACATATTCGTAAGATTAACAAAACCTCAACTTACCTGAATTTACGGTTGTTACAATCCTCCCCACCTAATTAGGATTTCGTCCCCGAAATCTCACTCTAAGCAAACAAGTGAGGGTAACGCTTCTTCATATCATCTTCGGACTCCCAAGTAACGTTAGCACCCCGATGATGCTTCCATTGAGCTTTTACCATGATAACGTCTTTATGTCTTAACTTCTTCACCTTCGATTCCAAAATCGACTCCGGTTCTTCCACACAACGATTCTCATTGTCCACCCGAATTTTCGACAAAGGAATAACGCTTTCTTCTTCGGCTAGACACTTCCGTAAGTAACAAACGAGAAAGGTGGGATGTATCCCCTCCATTTTCGGTGGTAAGTCCAACCGGTATGCTTGAAGTCCAACCTTTTCTAAAATAACAAAGGGCCCAAGGAAACGAGGGCTGAGCTTCCCACGCTTCCCAAACCGGATAATTCCCTTCCATGGAGATACTTTCAACATGACCCGATCGCCCACCTGAAACTCGACCGGTCTTCTTTTCTTGTCCGCATAACTTTTCTGTCGGTCCTGCGCCGCCTTTAGCCTTTCCCGGAGTTCTTTCACTTTGTCCGCCGTCTCTTGAACTATTTCCGGCCCGGCGAATTGCTTTTCGCCCGCTCCTAACCAACAAACTGGGGTTCTACACTTCCGTCCATGCAAAGCCTCGAACGGTGCCATGCCAATGCTAGAATGGTAACTGTTGTTGTACGCGAACTCTACCAACGGTAGATGTGAATCCCAACTTCCCCCGAAGTCTATCACGCACGACCTTAGCATATCTTCGAGCGTTTGAATCGTCCTTTCACTTTGTCCATCCGTTTGAGGATGATACGCCGTGCTCAAATTTAATCTGGTACCCAATTCCTTTTGCAAGCTTGCCCAAAAGTTCGACATGAAACGGCTATCTCGATCCGATACGATAGATTGTGGAACTCAGTGTCTTGACACAACCTCGTCGATATACAGTTTGGCCAATCTGTCCATTGGCAAGGTCTCCCGCATTGTAAGGAAATGCGCACTCTTGGTTAGTCGATCCACAATTACCCAAATAGTGTCGTGACCGCGCAAGGTCTTCGGTAGCTTTGTCACAAAATCCATAGTGATGTTGTCCCATTTCCACTCGGGAATGGACAACGGTTGTAAACTTCCATACGGTCTTTGATGCTCCGCCTTGACTTAAAGGCACGTGACACACTTCTCCACATAACTTGCCACATCTAACTTCATCACAGACCACCAATAATTTAACTTTAAATCTCTATACATCTTGGTGTTATCGGGATGTATAGAATACTTCGACTTATGTGCTTCCTCTAGAAGCAAGACACGATTTTGCCCAATCTTGGGCACCCAAATTCGCCCTTGGAAGAGTTTGAGTCCACGACTATCTTCTATTAAGAGTTCCTTTTGCTTGGTCATAACCTCGGCCTTGAGGTTCTCTTCTTTAAGTGCTTCTGCTTGGCTCGTTCTTATACTTTCCAACAAACTCGACACCACATCAATTCTGGTAAGGGACATTTTAACACAATTGCCATGATTCCTTCGGCTCAATGCATCCGCCACCACATTAGCCTTTCCGGGATGATAGAGTAGGTCGCAATCGTAATCCTTCAAAAGCTCTAGCCATATCCTTTGCCGCATGTTGAGTTCCTTTTGGTCGAAGATGTACTTGAGACTCTTGTGATCCGTGAAAAGAGTACACTTGGTCCCATACAAGTAGTGTCGCCACAACTTTAACGCGAAAACTACCGCCGCCAACTCCAAATCATGAGTCAGATAGTTCTTCTCATGATCCTTTAATTGCCGCGACGCGTAGGCTATTACTTTCCCCCTTTGCATTAGTACGCACCCAAGCCCCATCTTGGAAGCGTCACTATACACCACAAAGTCTTCCGATCCCTCGGGTAGGAATAAGATCGGAGCTTCGCACAACTTCCTCTTGAGCGTCTGAAAGGCTTGCTCTTGTGTATCGGTCCAAAGGAACTTGACGTTCTTTCTTGTAAGAGAAGTGAGTGGTGAAGCTATCTTGGAAAAGTCTTGGATGAAACGCCGGTAGTAACCCGCCAAACCTAAGAAGCTTCGAATCTCCGTCGGACTTGTTGGAGGCTCCCAACTCATCATTGCATCGATCTTTGCCGGATCCACCTTTACGCCGTCCTTTGATACCACATGCCCCAAGAATTGCACCTCTTGGAGCCAAAATTCGCACTTCGAGAATTTCGCAAACAGTTTCTCCCTCCTTAGAACCTTTAAAACCTCCCGTAAGTGTCTTCCATGCTCGGACTCATCCTTTGAATATATTAAAATATCGTCGATGAAGACGATCACGGATTTATCCAAGAATGGGCGACACACACGGTTCCTCAGATCCATGAATACGGCCGAAGCGTTGGTTAAGCCGAAAGGCATCACCAAAAACTCATAATGACCGTATCTCGTCCGAAACGCCGTCTTCGGAATATCTTCATTCTTCACTCTCACTTGATGATAACCGGACCGAAGATCAATCTTTGAGAAGCATCCCGCTCCTTGGAGCTGATCAAAAAGATCGTCGATACGAGGTAGAGGATACTTAATCTTCACCGTGACTTTGTTTAGCTCTCGATAATCTATGCACATCCGCATGGATCCATCCTTCTTCTTCACGAACAGTACCGGTGCTCCCCAAGGTGATGAACCTGGTCGAATGAAGCCCTTCTCCAACAACTCTTGAATTTGCGTCATCATCTCTTTCATTTCTGTCGGTGCCAAACGATATGGAGCACGAGCTATCGGAGCCGCTCTCGGTGTGAGGTCAATCTGAAACTCCACTTGTCGCTCCGGCGGTAATCCGGGTAAGTCTTCCGGAAAGACGTCCGGGTAATCTTGTACCACTTCCACATCTTCTACGGACTTCATTTCTTTCTTTGCGTCCACAACGTAGGCCAAGTACGAAGGGTAAATCTTCGCTAAGAACTTGCGAGCCTTAAGAGATGAGATAATAGGATTATTCCTCTTTCCTTTCTCTCCATAAATGGTAGCCACCCCATTTTCCGGTAATGGCACTTGGATCATCTTTTTGGAGCAAAAGATGTCTGCTTTATGCCTCACTAACCAATACATGCCTATGACTACATCAAACCCTCCTATATCCATAGGTAGTAAATCTACGCCGAAAGAATTTCCATCGATCTCTAGAGTGCAATCACGAAAACGGTCACGAATGATTACTTGATCCCCATTCGCTATTTCTACTGCTAACGCATCGGTAAGAACACTAATAGGAGTGGTGAATTGCTTACAGAAAGCATCCGACACAAAAGAACATGTAGCACCCGAATCAGACAAGACACGAGCAGGCATGGAGTTTATTAGAAACGTACCCGAAACGACATCCGCGGTCTCCTTCGCCTCCTCGGTAGTCATCCGGAAAGCTCGACTCGGTGCTCTTGCTGGTTACTCGACCCTAGCCGTCGAACCTACGGAATTTCCACCACCATCTCTAACCAACCTTGGACACTCTCGCTTCATATGCCCCGACTCTCCGCATTCATAACAAACCGCCCCACGGAGGGAACACTCTCGAGTTGTGTGGTTTTTCTTACCACACTTGCTACACCCGGCTGAACCGGAGAGAGTCCTTGTAGCGCACGACCCCGAGTGCTTTGACCTGCACTTGTGGCACCACCGATCTTTACGGCGTTGGTCACCCGATCTCCCGCTTACAAAGGGTCTAGATTGACGAACGGGCCCAGATGGCCCTCCCACTTTCGTTTCTCACCAACATGCCTCTTCTCATCCCTTTCTGAATTGATGTCGTCCTCCATGAGTAAGGACTCCTCTATAACCTCTTGTAAAGTCGAACACTTTGCATTTCTTACCGCCGTTCGCATCTCGGCCGGTAACCCTTGATGATAAGCCTTAATCTTTGACCTTTCATCGGGGACCAGATGTCCCACCAAGTTTAGTTTCTCCAAAAAGAGTTTGGAGTAGCCAACAATCGACATATTCCCCTTCTTTAGATTTCGGAACTCTCGCTCCAACTTATCCAACGAACGCTCACTACAGTACTTGTCCATAATCTTCTCTTTGAACACCGACCAAGTTAACTTAGCCAGAACTTTCGGGGTGAGGGCGGATCGAGTGAGATTCCACCAAATCAGAGCCTCTCTCCGAAGTAGTTGGGAAGCAAACTTGACCCGTTGAGAGAGATCACACTCACTTGCCTCGAAGGCCATCTCCATCTCTTTGAGCCAATACATACAGGCAACTGGGCTATCGAAACCCGCAAACTCCTTAGGGTGACACCCCAGAAATGTCTTGTAGGTGCACCCTTTAGTCTTCGATCTGATTCCCTCAGCAGATGGTTCTTCGACCGTCACCACATTCGGTCCACCCGACCCCACTATAACGTTTTTAGCCATAGTCTCGGGTTGACGGTTACTGACGTCACGATCCTCTAGAAGTTTCATGAAAAACTCCTGTTGTTGGGTTATGGCCGAAGTCATGGCTAACTGTTGTTAAGCCAAAGCCACATTCATGGCCAACATCATACTATCCCGAAGCCGGGTCTCCATGGTAACTTCCTCTAAGATGGTGTTACCGGAGTTGAGGTTCCGACGCGGAATGTGCTCAGGCCCTCCTGCCAAGATTCTGGGTATAGGAATATCATCGGAGGTTGCTCCCACCGGGGGTTGTACCATTGTAGATTCCACTTCTGGTTGCCCTTCTGGCATGTTCGGTAATCTACTTCGAGTGTTTACCATAATAATCTGCCAAGCACGTACGAGAAATAGCTTGAGAAAAAGACTAAGCGAGTTGAACTCATTGTACGTACTACTACCTTCATCAATTATCGTAACAACAGTAAACCAAACATGCTTACGTAACAATGCATTCATAATAGCAGTAGCTAAGTGAAATTATGAACGAACCATACACAAGAATTCTGGTCACCATCATCACAACTTTCAATTACAGTAATTCCGTAATCCTAACGCTCTCCCCACCTAGGATTTCTACCCCAAGTGGACAGTGAAGTCATAAAGTCTAAAACTTAAGTCTAGATACGCTAAACCATACCTAGTTCACTTAAACTAAAGCTCTGATACCAACTTGTAACACCTTAAAAATAGGGATAACAAAAATCCGGAAACGGACATGTGGTATACCAAAATTGCCATAGCAAGAGCCTCCCAAAAATGGGGAATATAAAAATATAACCTGTTTAATCGCAATTGTAAGTTTAACGGACAAATAACAACAACCAACTAATCTAATTTCTACTTCTAGAAAAAAGATTACAAAAAGGGTTGTCATCTATAGACCCAAACGGTCTATATCCAAAAGTATAACGCGTCCATGTACAATTCCCCAAGCTCTCACCCCAAGGCAACTAAACCTGCTTAAGACCGCCGCCGCTAGAACCTGAGATACACATCGACACCAAACAAGTGTTAGGCCAAAAAGCCTAGTGAGTTGAACAATAAAAAGCATGCATGATCAGTTACAATTCTTATCAGCAGTTAACCAGAGTTCAACTAATGTGGAGTCAATAGGGGAGACCCATAGCACCAATCAAGTCCCACCCAAGAGTCGATATACCTTGATGCCCTTAACAAGGAACACCCCAAAGGCCCGACCCACCCGAAGACTATCGCTCAGAAAATTCCCCGAGTGGCGGAGGTCTAGGCACATACCATCACAGTGGCGCCCAAGACTATATCCTCCTAGTGTACTGACTTGGTTCGTCCAGATAACAATTATAAGGGGTCCTTTAGGTATATTTCAACCTACATAATTCAATACCGTCTAGGGGTATAATATTACCAACTTATCCCCATGATGTCTAACAAAAGACCCAATGTAAATCATGCTCATTATTCATATAAACATATCACCAAAAGGGTATTTCAACTAGAATCATCATATTATTCATATATGCATACATCCAACATATCAAAGCACCCACATTATGCATCTATGAGACAAATCCCAAATAATGTTACATATAACATTGCTCATAACATATCATCCATACATATATACATCTTCCAACTATTTTCATGAAGAAATCCCCAAACATTAGAACATATAGAGACAAGATAGCAAATATGAGATTATGATGTGTATCTAGTTTTAACAAAGGTTTAGTAAACTGACAATCTAGGTTTTATACCAAAACCTAGAAAATGGAAAACTCTAGAAGTTGGATGGAGAAGATGGAGACTTGGACTCTTGAGATCTTGATCTTGAAGTAGAAGGAGACTCAATAATTGAAGCTTTACCTCCCCAAAAGCTTGCAATAAATGCTCTAACTAGCAAGAGGGAGAAATGGCTCCCCAAAACCCTAGAAATCGCTCCCCCAAATCAGTGTGTGTGTGTGTGTGTGTGTGTGTTTTTGAACCGAGAAATGAAGGGTTTTTAGGAAGCTGCAGGACGATCGCGACTTGTGCCGCGACTTGCACCCGCGACATAAGTCGCCCGTGTGCTCGAAGGTGAGGGATCCAGTGGGTTACGCGGCTTGTGCCGCGACTTCCACTCGCGGCGTAAGTCGCGAGGTTCCTCAAACCCAAATCACTCCAGTGGACTACGCGGCTTATGCCACGACTTGAACTCGCGCCTAAGTCGCGTAACTCCCTGTTCAACAAATGCTAGCCTAAAACTTCCAATTTGATATCGAGCAATTAATCACAGACTAGAATGGAAATTAAACACATACGTTCTACTTTGATAAACACATATACGTAAGATTAACAAAACCTCAACTTACCTAAATTTACGGGTGTTACAGTTACCTTTGTTGGGTACCATCAATTATCCCGCTCACTTGAAAATCTTTCAACATACATTTGTAAAAATGATAGCTGGATTTTAGCAATTGCTTCTCCTCAATTGTACACTTAGCATATTTTATGCTTTGCATCATTATCTTGCATATATTTTTATTTTTCTTTACTATGTTGATATATTAACATATATATTGATTAAAAAGGTCAAAAAGAGCACACAAAGAACGATTACCCAATAATTATCTTTAACATCGTATATTCAACATTTTTTTATTACTTTTAATTTAGCGAGTTGAGATTTTTTATAAGCAAATATAATATAGTCTTTTGAATAGTATGTTTCGCGACTTCCATCTTGCAAAATGAATTAATGAAGCTAATGTAATTAATGTATTTGAGGTTTGGGCATAATTGAAAATGGAGCATGTGAAGTTATTCATTTGTAGAATTTCATATGAACAGAACATTTAAAAGGAGATTTCTTTAACTTGATTTACAAGAAAATTTATCACCCCGCTGCTTAGCGCGGATACACAACTAGTTATATTATAAAATGTTTGTCAAAAACTAAAAACAACTGGACATTATATAGCATTTATTAAAACAAATATCTTAAAATTTATGGTTATAAATTATTATAATATATATACAATTTCTTAAAAACTCTATAAAATTAAAAGACAACCAATTTATAAACTCCATAGATTTACCTATTTCTTAATCTAAAATATCAAAAACATAATTAATTCTTTAATTAATAAATTATATCAAGAAATGAGTATTCTATTCTCTTCAATTTGAAAGCTATATCGATATATATTATCTTTCAAAAAATTTAACTAGGTGTTTAAAACGTCGATCATGAGTAAATTCATAAACGAATATATTAATGTTAGTATCTTAACTATAATATATAACGATTACTAATCATTATTAAATCTTTTAAAATTCAAGCTTACAACTCGTCAGTGCATAAATTCAAGTTAAGTATTTTGTCATATTGGTAGGATCAACCCTTATCTCAATGTCTTAAAATCTCAAGTTTGAATTTCACAACACTAACTGATAAATATGTTCAAATACAAAATATGCGTTGAGTCCTACCAATGCAGCAGAATGCTATTTTAAATTGACAACCAACCAAAGACTTTATCATTCCCTCGAAACCACACAAAACCACAAAATAAAATCGAAAGCGACAAAGAATAGAATAAAACATAAATCAGGATTAAGAGTTTGAGTTCTCAATTTCAAGATCAAGATGTATAACAATATTACATGGGCACACTTCTATTTATATAATATTTTCACTTCGTATTTCTTGCAATGAAATATATTTGATCTATTTATAAGTATTTTGTATTTTTATCTAATTTAATAAAGTATAACTATCAATACTAAATGGAAGATATTTACCTACGAAATTTTCTCTGATAAATCCGTAGCTAAATGGGTGATTCATTACAGAAACGGTCACAAAAGTCGGTGGGTAAACTAGTCGTAGGAAACTCAAATCAGTTACAGTTTATCCATGGCTTTATTGTAATAACCGTGACCATGTATGAAAGATGGGAGTATGGGTGAGTTTTTGTCTATATCATAAAGTGTGAGGGGGGGTTAGTTTTAAAAATGTGTAGAAGGGGTTAACCCCTAATACCCTACTCCCTAATTCATTTTGGTGTTAGAGGCGGCTAAGAGTTATTATAGGAAGTAAGGAGGAGCAATTAAGGTCGGAAGAAATTGAAGAAGGAGGTGATTCTAGAGGTCATTCTTGTTGGTTGTTCTTCAAGGTAATCTTCATCTAATCCCCTAATCTAGTTTTGTTGGGTTGTTTTCAAGGGATTTCTAAGTTGGTTTTGGGAAACCCTTATATAGATTCTTCCCAAATTGTTCCCATTTTGATCTAAAGATCTGAGTTGTGGGGTTTTGTTTATTTAGCTTTTGATTGGAATGTTCTGTGTGAAGATATCCTTCTTTGGAAGGATTATCTCTTTGTGCAAACCCCCAAGCTCGGGAATGATTGCCAGTCACCTTGGTGGTTTTTCTCGGCTCGACCGAAAACCCAGAAGTTGGTGGGGTCATGGGAGCATCCAACCCGGGGACAACAGGTGAACATCCGGGAAAGGGGAGCCCCGGGAGACGGGGTCCCGGGTGGGAGAAACCCGAGGAGGCCGGGAGCTCAACTAGGAGGAGGCAAGGGGACCCGGGCGTGGACTTGGGAGACAGGGCGTCCGGGTGATAATTCCCGGGAGGCGAGAGATGGATAACCCGAGAGATGGGGAGGGGTGAGGCTTGGGAGACGGGGTAAGGACCGGGGGAACCCGGGAGTCGGGTGACCCGGTATGAGGCCGGGAGTCGACTGGTGAGAGAGAGAGCCGGGAGTCGGCGAGAGGGAGGGAAATGCGAGAGGTAGGCCTAGCCTAGAAGGGGGAGGCCTTTGGCCGAACCCAATTTAAATGAAGAACGGATTTGGGTGAGTACTTATGGGGTTCATATACCTTACTGTCCTGTTTATTTCTTGGTAGGTGTTTGTTAAAAAGGTTGAGTCGGTAGTAAGGGAGATTTCACGGGAGATCCAGGTGAGTTTTCTAACCGAATATTAGTATCAATGTTTATGCTATTTTTATGCATGCAAGATTTATTAAATGTATGTTATGTTTTCTCGTTTATGATGTGTTGAATGTATGCATACATTGTTATTGGCGAGTTTGGCCTAAGTCGGGGGTGTGTCCCGCCTGTTCTAATACCGGGGGATGTGTCCCGTATATGCCATGGGGGGTGTCCCATAATGAGGCAGTATGAGCCAGACACGTTGTCACCTAGAGTGACATCAGTGTGTGCCAGAAAGTGATTTGCGAATATGATGTTTTATTGAAAAATGAACTGGTTTATATCGTTTATGAATTCCTTACTTGTTGTTTTGGCAAGAAACTAAATTTAGAGGGAACTCACTAGACCTTTCGGTCTAACCATCGCTCTTTCAAAACTAAAACCTTTTCAGGGAGACGTAAAGTAGGAGGATCTGATAAGGGGAAAGAGAAGATGTGAGTCTGGAGCTTAATTTAGAAGAATGTTGTCTTAGTCTTCCAGACTCGGTCTTTTCTTTTGGATTCTCAGTTGCGTATTAGGTTGTTTTCCGCAAACCTTGAATTTTGAAATTTTGTCTTGGGGCCGTTTTTGGCGAAGATTTATATTATTGATGTATATGTTTCATTTTGGGAGTTTGGGTTGTTACAGTTGGTATTAGTGCCATAGTTTAAGGGATCTAGGTGACCGGACGGGCCTAGACTTAAACTAGGAGAGTAGAAAAACAACTGAGAAATAGGAAGGCCTTAGGGAGACCTCAATAGGGACATGAATAATAGGGTAGTAAGTACTAACATGTAAGGTAAATTTGGAATTACACCTGAGCAATGTAATTGCTAATTTACAGGTACATGTGTGTGCTTATTTTGCCTTGCTATGTTTGAACTATTGGTTAAATGTTTTGTGTGTGCGTCTTTCCAGTAAGCATCATGTCTAAGCGTTCTATAAGGAGCATATCTGTGCTAGTTGTGGAAGCAATACCGGTAAACGAGGTGGTAGTGGATGGACCAACGGCCCCTCCGAGGCAGGAAGCCGCTCGTGGAAGAGGTCGTGGACGTGGAAAGGTGCTAGGGAGGGGGTCCTAGAAGGTGGCCACTCAGCTGAACAAAACCGAAGTGGGGACTTGGGGACGGAAGAAGATGCGAGGTGGACGTCGAGCGAGAAGTGTGGAGGTCCTGGCGGAGCAAGAACCCTCTCTACAAGAGAGTTCGGCTACCGTTAGGGGAAGAGGGCGATCGAGGAGCCGAAGCAGGGGACGTACTCAAGCCTTTGTAACTCAGAAGACTTTTAACACTGAGATGGGAAAACTTCAGGAAACCCTGCAAGCCCTGTTGGCGCATCAGGCGAGGGCAACATCTGAGAGAGAAGGGACTGAGATGCCTAGCCTGCCCGTAACTGTGGTGGGTAGTCACTCCCAGTCAACTCCATATGTGGCAGCCAAGTCGGTGATGGATAAAGCTTGCAGCTACAAGTCGTTCTCCTCCTGCAAGCCCCCTAGCTTCAAAGAAGAATGTGATCCGGTACTGGTGATTAAGTGGATACGGGAAATGGAATTGGTTTTCGACACCTATAAGTGTGCGGATGAAGACAGGGTGGTGTTTTCCTTGTCCATGTTGAGGGATAATGTTGTGTTATAGTGGGAGGCTAAGACCGGTGGAGAGTGTTCGAAGGCGGCAAGGGGTATGGCTTGGGAGACCTTCGTCGCCAAGTTTAAGGCACAGTTCTACCTGTTAGCAGCTGTGAAGAAGTTGGAGGAAGAGTTTATGGGGTTAGAACAAAGGGAAATGAAGGTTCAGGAGTACACAACCAAGTTTCTAGAAAAGGCCCGTTTTGCTGAGATCTATGTGCCGAATGAGGATCGGCGCATAGAGAGGTACCTCTATAGGCTAAAAAGCAGTATAAGAGAGTTGGCGTCTGCGCGAAATCCTACAACCTTTTAGGCGGCCATTAATGCGTCAGAGATGACAGAGAAAGAGAAGGTTCGTCAGATTTCTGAGAGGAGTGGCGATAAGAGAAATTGGGAAGGACCTGTGCGTGACCCTAAGAAGGTTAAGAATGCAAGGCTCGAGCAGCGGGTAACGCCGAGGTTTGGGGATAAGCCGTGTCGAAAATGTAACCGGATGCATTGAGGGAAGTGTATGATGGACAAAAATGGTTGTTTCAAGTATGGAAAGACAGGACATATGCCTCGGAATTGTCAGGGACCGAGGTCATGCTATCAGTGTGGTTCTGCAGACCATATAAAGATGGATTGTCCACAGTTGAAGAATGGAGCAGCTGGATGTTTCGAAGGAAGGGGGGGAGAGAAGAAGGTGGAACCGACCCGGGCAAAGGAAATGGCGTTCCACATGACGGCGGAAGAGGCGGTGGAAACACCAAATGTGGTGATAGGTACTTTCTTTATTGACTCGACTTTCACTAAGGTGTTGTTTGATTCAGGCGCAAACCGTTCGCTTGTGTCGCCGAACTTTGTTCGGAAATTGCATGTGGAACCCAAGAATTTGAATCATGGGTTTGAAGTAGAGGTAGCCGATGATAGTCAAGTCTTGGTGGGGGAAGTATTTGAGGGGTGTATGATCGACATTGACGGTCATTTATTCCCGTTACGACTATACCTGATGGGTATGGGGGAATTTGACGTCATCGTGGGGATGGAATGGTTGGCGTCCAACGATGCCAACATAGTATGTAATAAGAAGTTGATCCATATCGCCCTACTTGATAAGGAGGCGGTAATCTATGGAGATCGTCGGGATAGGAAGTCATGTTTAATCTCGATGATTAAAGCTAGGCGGTGTCTAGTAAAAGGGTGTTTGGGGTTCTTGGCATATGTGTTAGATGCAAGAAAGAGAATAGGGGATTAGAGTCAGTTCTGGTGGTAAGTGAGTACCCGAAGGTGTTTTCGGAGGACTTGACCACTTTGCCCCCAGATCGGCAAGTGGAGTTCATAATTGACTTGATGCCTAGAGCGATGCCAATAACAAGAGCACCCAACCGTTTAGCACCAGCCGAGATAAAGAAGATGATGACCAAACTGCAAGAGCTGCTCGACAAGGATTTCATTCGTCCCAGTACTTCACCGTGGGGAGCGCCAGTGTTATTCGTCAAAAAGAAGGATAGGTCTATGCGTGTGTGCATAGACTATCGTGAGCTCAACAAAGTGACGATGAAGAATAAGTATCCGCTTCCGAGGATCGACGACCTTTTCGATCAACTGCAAGGAGCATGTTACTTCTCGAAGATAGACTTGCGATCGGGTTATCACCAGTTGAGAGTAAGAGAGGTAGATGTACCCAAGATGTCCTTTCGTATGAGGTACGGGCATTATGAATTCTTAGTTATGCCTTTTGGTTTGACTAACGCCCCAACTGTATTTATGGACCTGATGAATAGAGTATGCAGTCCACTCTTGGACAAGTGCATGATCGTATTTATCGATGACATCCTAATCTATTCACGATCCATGAGTGAGCACAAGAAACACCTTAGATCGGTCTTGGAATTGCTAAAGCGTGAGAAGTTGTATGCCAAATTCTCGAAGTGTGATTTTTGGCTGAGGGAAGTGAAATTCTTAGGACACGTTGTGTCGGAGGACGGTATCAAGGTCGACCCAGCTAAGATCGAGGCCATTAAGGGTTGGGAAGCGCCGAAATCGCCATCGGAAGTGAGGAGTTTCCTTGGGATGGCGGGTTATTATCGAAAGTTCATCCAAGGACTTCTCTTGGATAGCTACACCGTTAACGACCTTAACTAAGAAAATGTTAAGTTTGTGTGGACTGAAACCCAAGAGAGTTCGTTTGGTAAATCGAAGGAAAGCGTGGACTAATTCTATCCCTACCCAACGGAATCAAAGGATTCGTGATCTATAGTGATGCTTCTAAGTTGGGCTTAGGGTGTGTATTGATGCAAGATGGGAAGGTAATCCCTTACGCGTATCACCAATTGAAGGACCATGAGAAGAATTACCCTACGCTTGACTTGGAGTTGGCGGCGGTGGTTTTCGCCTTAAAGATTTGGAGGCACTACTTATACGGGGTTAAGTGTCAATTTTACACTGACCACAAAAGCCTCCAACATCTGTTCAACCAAAATGAGTTGAATATGAGACAAAGGAGGTGGATGGAATTCTTAAGCGATTACGACTGCGAGATTCTTTACCATCCAGGTAAAGCCAACGTTGTAGCCGACACCCTTAGTCGAAAGGAGCGAGGAGAAACAACAATGGTTGTAGCCTTTCGAGTCGAAGCAGGTTCTAGTTTCTTGGATTAAGTTAAGAAGTTTCAAGAGGAAGTGCTCTTGGAGGAGAATTTCAAAAGTGAGAGAATTGTCAGGCTGATAACTGTTGACAGTCACATAGTGAAATGCTTAGGGGACCGCGTGTGGGTTCCTAAGTTGGGTGATCTTCATAATAGGGTGTTGGAGGAAGCTCATAAGTCTCGCTACTCAATACACCCAGGGACCAATAAGATGTACCGTGACCTGGAGTAGTGCTATTGGTGGCCGAGATTGAATAAATATATCGCTCACTTCGTCGAGCGATGTCTGACGTGCCTAAAAGTTAAAGCTGAGCATCAACGACCATATGAAGAACTTCAATCGTTGGAAATACCGGTGTGGAAGTGGGATGAAATCGCGATGGATTTCATCACGGGACTCCCGCGATCACTTAAGGGGCATGACGCCATTTGGGTAATCATGGATTGACTCACTAAATCAGCTCACTTCCTACCGATTAAGGAGACGTACCCATTAGAGAAATTGGTTAAGTTGTTCATAGATGATATTGTGTCCAGGCATGGAGTGCCGTCATCTATAGTATCGGACCATGATGGCCGATTCACATCATCTTTTTGGAAGAGTCTTCAAAGGGAGTTAGGTTCGCAACTCATACTGAGTATTGCTTATCACCCTCAAACGGATGGCCAAAGTGAGAGGACCATCCAAACGTTGGAAGACATGCTTCGAGCATGTGCAATTAATCTCAAAGGCTTGTGGGAAGTTCATCTGTCGTTGATAGAGTTCTTCTACAACAATAGTTATCATGCCAACATTCAGGCACACCGTTTGAAGCACTTTGTGAACGCAGTTGACGGAACGAAGCACTTGTGTTGGAACGTAGTGGGTGAAAGGCAATTGACGGATCCAGAAATTGTGCAAGTGACCACCGATAAGGTGAATCAGATTCAGGAAAGGGTAAGAACAACTCAAGATCGTTAGAAAATGTACGCGAATAAGCGAAGGAAGCCAATTGAGTTTCAAGTAGGGGACAAGGTCATGTTAAAAATCTCCCCTTGGAAGGGTGTGATTCGCTTTGGAAAGAAAGGAAAGTTGAGACCTAGATTTGTAGGTCCTTTTTCTATTATAGAATGGGTTGGGGAGTGACGTACAAGCTAGACTTACCTGAGGATCTATGAGGAATTCACCCCGCTTTTCTTGTGGTTGTACCATTGAATGACGTTCGTGTGGATGAGAATTTGAGCTACATTGAGGAGCCGGTGGCTATCTTGAACCACAAAGGTGAAGAAGTTGAGGACTAAGGAGATTAGTCTCGTGAAAGTGTAGTGGCAATATCATAAAGGGTAGGAGGCAATGTGGGAAGTGGAGGCGGACATGAGGTCCCAATACCCAGTTTGTTCAGCGATGGAATTCCGGGGACAAAATTCTTTTGAGGGGAAGATATTGTAATAAATGTGACAAGTGTATGAAAGATGGGAGTATGGGTGAGTTTTTGTCTATATCATAAAGTGTGAGGGGGGCTAGTTGTAAAAATTTGTAGAAGGGGTTAAACTCTAATACCCTACTCCCTAACTCATTTTGGTGTTAGAGGCGGCTAAGAGTTATTAGAGGAAGTAGTGAGGAGCAATCAAGGTTGGAAGAAATTGAAGAAGGAGGTGATTCTAGAGGTTATTCTTGTTGGTTGTTCTTCAAGGTAATCCTCATCTAATCTCCTAATCTAGTTTTGGAGGGTGTTTTCAAGGGATTTCTAAGTTAATTTTGGGAAACCCTTATATAGATTCTTCCCAAATTGTTCCCATTTTGATCTAAAGATCTGAGTTGTGGGGTTTTGTTCTGATTGGATTATTCTGTGTGAAGATCTCCTTCTTTGGCAGGATTATCTTGTGCTTTGTGCAAACCCCCAAGCTCGGGAACGATTGCCAGTTGCCCTGGTGGTTTTTCTCGGCTCGACCGAAACCCTAGAAGTCGGGGGGGGGGGGGGGGGTCCTAGGAGCATCTAACCCGGGGAGACCAGGTGAACACCTGAGAAAGGGAACCCCGGGAGACGGGTTCCCGGGTGGGAGAAACCCGGGGAGGCCGGGATCTCAACTAGGAGGCGACAAGGGCGACCCGGGCGCGGACCCGGGAGACGGGGAGTCTGGGTGATAATTCTTGGGAGGTGGGAGATGGAGAACCCGGGGCAGGGATCCGGGAGACGGGGCGCTCGGGGAGGGGTGAGGCCCGGGATACGGGGTAGGGATCGAGGGAACCTGGGAGTCGGGTGACCCGGTATGAGGCCGAGAGTCGGCTGGTGAGAGAGGGAGCCAGGAGTCGGCGAGAGGGAGGGAAATCCAAGAGATGGGCCGAGCCCGGAAGGGGGAGGCCTTTGGCCGAACCCAATTTAAATGAAGGACGAGTTTGGGTGAGTACTTTTTGGGTTCAGATACCTTATCATCATGTTTATTTCTTGGTAGGTGTTTATTAAAAAAGTTGAGTCGTTAGTAAGGGAGATTTCGCGGGAGATCCAGGTGAGTTTTCTAACCGAATATTACTATCAATGTTTATGCTATTTTTATACATGCAAGATTTATTAAACGTACATTATGTTTTCTCATTTATGATGTGTTGAGTGTATGCATACATTGTTATTGGCGAGTTTCGCCTAAGTCGGGGTATGTCCCGCTTGTGCTCATATCGGGGGGTGTGTCCCGTATATGCTATTGGGGTGTGTGTCCCATAATGAGACAATATGAGCCAGACACTTTGTCACCTAGTGTGACTTCAGTGTGTGCCAGAACGTGATTTGCAAGTATGATGTTTTACTGAAAACTGAACTGGTTTATATCGTTTATGAATTCCTTACTTGTTGTTTTGGCAAGAAACTAAATTTAGAGGGAACTCACTAGACCTTTTGGTATAACCCTCATTTTTTCAAAACTAAAACCTTTTCAGGGAGGCGTGAAGTAGGAGGATATGATAAGGGGAACGAGAAGATGTGAGCCAGGAGCTTAATTTAGAAGAATGTTGTCTTAGTCTTCCAGACTCGGTCTTTTCTTTTGGATTCTTAGTTGTGTATTAGGTTGTATTCCGCAAACCTTGAATTTTGAATTTTTGTCTTGGGGCCGTTTTTGGCGAAGATTTATATTATTGATGTTTATGTTTTATTTCTGCGAGTTTGGGTTGTTACACTTATTTTATTTATTTCCTTGAAAAACATCGGATTCTACCAGATGCATTGGTATTTTGTGGGTGATCTATTGGTAATCACGGACGGAAATTTCCCTAGGTGATTTTTGTGAATAAAAGTCATTTATTTTGTGGTGGTATATATCAAAATACAACAAGATTACGTATAGTTTCTATACAAAAATAATGTCAGGATCTGATTCTTAACAAGAATAATGAAACTCAGAAACAATATTAAAGAAGTTGCGGAAAAACACTTTAATATTCAAACTATCAATGTAACAGTAAAATATATATCACAACTTGTAAACTTTATTGAATGATTAAAGTTACAAGCTTTCACACAAAACCTCAATCTTGATGAACAAGCTCACCAAGATGAATTCTACTTCTCTAGAACTAGGGTTGTAAACCTTCAGGTTAATTCTCTCTTTAAACAAAAACTCAAAAATCTCGTCCATCAAAACTATTCTGAATACATCTATACATATACTGAAAAATAAAAGATAATTACAAACCTTAAAAGATCTTCAGTATATTCTTCCATAATTATCTTCAGCTTTCCATGATTATCATCAAATCTTGACTTTATCTCCAAGGCATCTTTATCAATAAAATCAACACTAACAAACTTCAGAAGCATTAACCATCTTCAACAGCATTAACCAGGCAGCAGTACTAACTACTAGCAGTACTAACTCTCCAAGCAGTACTAAATATTCAAGTAGCAACACTAACTCTTTAAGCAGTATTAATTCTACTAGTAGTAGTAATCACTTAGACAAATCTTCAGTTCCCAACAAATAATTTTTTTAATTGATGTTATAAAGATTTGAAAAAAATATATTTTGCACCAAATTTTTTTTTTATCTTGAAATGTTAATACCCATTTATGAAAGGCTTACGAAAGGGTTACAACAAAGTGAACGATAAAATTGACATTCACGTAATCAGATGTTACAAAATCAATAAAATTGGTCATCAATATCCACTACAACAAATTCTCGTTTTATATATGGGGCTCGAAGAATGTCCGAGTACCCTAATAGACTACTTTATAAAACTTACGTTTATAGGACCACACTTATGTGTCATATCTAAAAGTGTTGTAATAAGCTTATAGGACGCTTTTGGAAGTCTTAACAAACATTTTAGGATACTTTTGAAACTAATTGTCCTATTAACCATTTTATATGACACTATTAGAAAAAGTGTCTTATAAAACAAATGTCCTATAAAAAGATGCGTTTAGTGTCCAACAAAATGGTTAATAGGACATTTTGTTTTAAAAGTTTCCTAAAAAGTTAGAAAGACGCATAAAAGATTCATATAAACTTATTACAACACTCTTAAATAGGACATATAAGTGTTTGGTGCTATAAACTTAAGTCATATAAAGTAATCTATTAGGACACACAAACACTTTTGGTGTCGTATAAACACAACTTTGTTGTAGTGTGTTGGTCTCAACAATCAGATTTGATAATAATACATTTGTAACATCTAATCAAACACTTAGAATGTTTAAAATTTTAAGTTTTTGCCTACTATCCAAAATACAAAGAGGATCTGAAATGTTAGAGGATCTTATTTGTATACACAAAGAGGATCCGAAATCCTAGAGGATCCGAAAGTTTAGGATCCAAAATTGGTTAGGATGCGTTTTTGGAGTATCCGAAATACACCTTGTACTTCGGATAACCAATCATCCTTTTTGAATAGGATTTCCTTTGCAAGTCCTATTTTGTAATCTGTTATCTGATCAAGCAAAACGCCTTTAACAAAATCGAAGACTATTTGAAGTGAAGTTAGATAGACACCAAAGCGGATTGGATTTATCATCTTGCCGATAGAAGATCAAAAGACAAATAAGTTAGATAGTTTGACAAATGCTATTTGGAAAGCCAGTTTGAAGTGAAGACTTTGGGACCAAGTTTCTCTTACCAAATCTAAATTCTAGTGTGGGAACAAGTTCAACATGTTAGCCAAAGTAAGTAATATCACTTACTTTATTGTTCACTTTAGACACAAAAACATGGATGAAGACTTGACAAGGAAACTTTGGATCAAGTCTCTAACTCATGTCGTGGTATGGGAACATGTTCAACATGTTAGTCAAAGCAAGTTCAAGAGTACTATTTTATATCATACTTGCTTTACTGTTCACTAAACATATAGAAGGATGGTTTGAAGCAACAAGTGTCTATATCAACTACAAAGGCTGAAGTGAAAAGTTTATGCATGCATGGATCAACAAATCAGACGAAGACACATGTTAAAGTTGGAAGATTGTATTTAATGTAATGGTGGCTATAAAAGGTCACCCTTGTCACTTGATTCTACTCCCTCGTTTTGAAAGAACTTCTTAGTGACAGTTTCTTAGGGAAAATCGACCTCACCATCTGAAGGACAATCTTAGGACTTCAGATATGAAAGTGTACCTCTTAAGGAAGTATTCACTGCCAACAAATACTCCAGGGTTTATGTAGTGAACAATGGAATACTTATGATCTTGAGAAGTTTATTGCAACTCCCAAAATTCCGTGAATGACCAATTTTTGAACACTTTACTTGAAATATTAACATATGGAGCCTTCTGTTGGATATAGTGTCCAGAGTCATTAACTATTGGTCATATTTCTAATAATAGCAGGGTCCTTTTGGGTTACCCATAAGACCCAAATAAACAATCAGAAGGATAAAGAGAAACAATTAGTTTATTAATTTGTCATTTGATGATAAATTAATTATAAGCTAAAATATAATTAATTAGGTTAATTATATATATAAAATACAGGGGATAAATGATAATTGGTTAAAATAGTTTTAACGAGCTTATCGGTTCAAGGGGGCTAAGTGTAAAATAGAGAAGCAGGAAAGTGGTTATAAATAAATTGCTAGGGATCAAGCCCTAATAAGTTTTTTCCTCTCTCTCTCTTGTGACCGTCGATCCCCTTTCCCTCTCTTCCAAAATCGTAAACCCTAATAAGGGTTTAAGGTTTAAACCTCTTCTAGATTGTTGGTATTTGGTATTCTTAAGTGTGAGCCACTAGAGGGATTCATACTATTGGTCCTTAACATCCAAGAAGTGAGATCAAAGGTTTGATTTATCATTGTGGTTTTCGACAATCACAATAAAAAAGTAAGTAATCTTGGTCATTCTTTTGTAGTTAATCATCTAGAACATATGTATCCTGAAAAGTTGTTAGTTTGTATTGCCATAGATGATAATTTTAAATATGCTTATGTTGCCTATATCATGTGGTAGTAGGTTTGCTCAAAACCTTTCAGTGGTATCAGAGCCATAGTTCTTTGATATTAGCTCAAAAGTAGTTTCAATTTGATTTGCAAAACTATTTGTGTTGGTTTAAAGTTTTCGAAAAATAGGGTTTGAGGTTACAATTTCGATTTCAAATTTTTTTTTTGGCCATTGGATTGCTTAATCCCTAAGTTAGTGTTTCATGGTCATGACCTAAAAACCTAATTTTTAGAAACTAAGGTTTTTAACTTGCATATAAGATTTGTATTATTAGTGATTATGTTTTGTTTAAATCCTGTAAGTTTTATCAAAATCCCTAAAGGGTATAGGGTAGCCGTTTTTTATGCAATGTTACACCATAATTGTTTTTGGCTAGTTTTCTAACTTGCCTTAAATGTACAAATTTAAGTTTTGGCAAATATTGAATAGATAATCTTACATATATATATATATATATATATATATATATATATATATTTAAGTTTGAATAATATTGTAAGATAAATATTAACATTATTTATATACTGAATATAAATTCTATGTCAAATAGTTACATTAATTATCAACATGTATCCTTACATGTTTAATTGAAATTAATTATGGAAACGATTATATTAATTATTAAATTTGTCCTCACATGGTTAATTAGAATTAATTAGATAATCATAATTTTAAATTGGTTTAAAATTCCATTCAATTTATATATATATATAATAGACCTTAATTATATATATAAACTTAAACTATACATTGATAGTCAAACCGAGACTAGGCGTACTCACTATAAGCACTCTAAGGGGGTTTAAGGAGGTTGCCGAATGAGTCAATGGTTTTTAAAACGCCATGCGTTACCATACTCACCGCCTCTTGTGTGGACTAGTGGAATTACCGAAAAGGTTTGATAGGTCAATGTGACAAGTTAAAAGTATTAACTATGAAGTATAAAACTAAAATCCCGATTTAGATATACTAAGAAATGTGAAAGTCTTATGCTACCCATGAAAAGAACACACATATTCTTATAGTTTGTTAACGGAGTGTGTGCGGTTTGCCGGCACGTTAATGTGAAACTATAGTCGAAAATGATGTGGCGCTCGTGATTCTCAAGCGTACTTGAGCCGAGGGGTCCATGTGTTTTTGCATGGTCAATTCACTATCTAGTTTGTGATCCCCGGCATCCCAGTCACAAATAGAAGATAAGCATAATCGAGATTAACATGACATTGACATAAATCAATGAACCTCAAAAGACCTAGGAGTTTCATAGTGAATGAAATTAACAAATAGCATTTTTTTACCTAAATAACTTTGTGATGTGATTACGACATCCCTTTTCGCATCATATAGTAAAATATGGATCCTAACCATGTTAAATATTTTTGGGTAAGTAAATATCAAACTAACTAAAACTATATCTACAGATGGCTGAAAATCTTCCTCCTCCTCCTCCTCCTCCTCCTCCTACTCACTCAACATCCAACCTTACGTTACTCTCTATCCTAAGTAAAGATAAGCTGACTGGGCCAAACTATTTGGATTGGATTCGTGCCTTGAGAATTGCCTTGAGGTACGAAGACAAATAGTATTTGCTCAATGAGGATCTTCCTATACTTAATGATGATGCAAGCCCTGAAGTAGTAACTGAATATAGCAAGCAATTCGCGGAATCCACGAAAGTCGTGTGCCTCATGTTGGCATCCATGTCCCCGGAACTTCAAAAGAGTTTCGAGAACATGGGGGCGTTTAAACTAAATGAGCAACTTCGTGAAATGTTTCAGGAGCAATCGAGGCAAGAAAGGTTCCAAGTCGTAAAATCGCTTGTGGAATGTAAGCAACAGGACGGTACCCCTGTATGTGCTCATGTGCAAAAGATGAAGGCGTACATTGACAGGTTGGGCAATCTAGGTGTCGATTTCCCAAGAGATCTTGCCATTGACATGGTGCTAAACTCTCTTAGTGGGCCATATAAACAATTCATTGTGAACTTCAATATGAACAATATGGACAAGACCTTGATGGAGCTCTATGGCATGTTGAGATCTGCTGAAGCAAGTACGGGTAAGACTCAAAGTGCTCACTCAACCGCTCCCGTCCTGGCCATTAGGGAAGATGGTTGTAAGAAAAATAAAGTTTCTCATCCCAAAGGGAAAGGAAAGTCTAAAGTTGTTCCTCGCAACCAAGGCCTTAAGAGAAAAGCCGATTCTTCTGACATAACACCCATAAGTGACCCTAAAGAGGCCATATGCTTTTACTGTCAAGAAAAGGGCCATTGGAAGAGAAGCTGCCCAAAATATCTGGAGGACTTGAAAAAGAACAAGGTCAAAGGGTGTGGCACCTCAGGTATTTTTATGATTGAACTCCATAGTACTTCGATTTCTAACTCTTGGGTCCTTGATACGGGATGTGGTACTCACATTTGCTCTAATTTTCAGGGACTAAAGGGAAATAGGATGTTGAAACATGGGAAGCTAAATCTGATCATGGGAAACAGGATGACTGTCGTTGTTATCAAGATTGGAGATTTTGAGCTCGTGCTTAGTAGTGGTTTTTCAATAAAGTTATTAGATTGTTGCTATTCGCCGGAAATGGCTCGAAATATCATTTCTTTTCATGCATTATACAAGGATGGTTTTGAATTTCAATTTGATAATGGTTGCATTTTGGTTTATAAACATGGTTGTTTTTATTTTAAAGCCTCTCCTTGTAATGGTGTGTATGAAAGCGTGATTTGTGCTGGTAGAAATAATAATAACTTAACTCTAAATGTTGGTTCCTCCAATAGTGAATTGGATAATTCGTCATTATGGCATCATCGTCTTGGCCACATAAACAAGAAACGCATCGCCAAGCTCCAATCGGACGGGATCTTGGAATCATTTGACTTAAAGTCGGGTGAAGAATGCGAGTCTTGCTTACTTGGCAAGATGACAAAAGTACCTTTGAAAGGAAAAATGGAAAGGGGTAAGGATCTGTTGGACTTAATCCACACAGATGTATATGGACCATTCAGATCTGCCACGAGAAACGGTGAGAGATACTTTGTTTCCTTTACTAACGATTTCAGTAGATATGGATTTATCTATTTGATGAAAAGCAAATCAGACACCTTTGAAGTGTTCAAAGGATTCAAAAACGAAGTAGAAAACCAACTAGGCAAGAAGATCAAGATGCTCCAGTCCGACAGGGGTGGAGAATACTTAAGTCATGAATTCTACGACTATCTAAGGGATTGTGAAATAGTTTCGCAATTATCTCCTCCCAGAAGACTACAACTCAATGGTGGTGCTGAGAGAAGAAATCGAACGCTACTTGATATGGTTCGGTCCATGATGAGTCATGTACACTTCCAATATCATTCTAGGGCTATACCTTAGAAACTGCAGCTCATATCTTAAACCTCGTTCCAACTAAGAAGGTTGCAAAGACACCCTCTGAAATGTGGACTGAGACTCGTCCCTAGTTAACACATATAAAGGTCTGGGGTTGTGAAGTCTTCATTCGGCGCGAAACTAACGACAAGCTAGAACCTAGAGCAGAGAAGTGTCGGTTCATTGGTTATCCCTACAAATCCTTTGGATATATATTTTACAAACCTTCTGAGAACAAAGTATTTGTAGCTAGAAGGGGAGTCTTCCAGGAAAGGGAGCTCATTTCCAAAGAGGATAGTGGGAGCAGTATTGATCTTAAAGAAATTCAAGAAACAACCAATGATGAACCTATAGTTGACACTAGCCCTCAACATGAGGTTGAACCACCTGTTGAGGAAACTAACATACCTCCACCGCCTCTTCGCAGAACTAGTAGAGTTAGTAGAGTTGATCGACCTCCTGAGTTTTATTATGGTTTTCATATGACAAAGGAAGGAGATACACTAGTAAATGATAAAACATTTGATAGTGCGGATGAGCCATCCAACTACAAGGAAGTGATGACAGGCCCTGAGGCTTCCAAATGGAAAGAGGCCATGGAGAGCGAGATTCAATCTATATATGATAACCAAGTTTAGAAATTGGTTGATCATACACCAGGTCGCAAGACAGTTGGGTGTAAGTGGATCTTCAAAAAGAAGACCGACATGGATGGGAATGTGCACACATTCAAGGCTAGACTGGTTGCGAAAGGTTACACTCAAACTCAAGGGATTGATTATGATGAAACCTTCTCACTAGTGGAAAAGATTAAGTCTATCAGGATATTACTTGCCATAGCTACGTTTCATGACTATGAAGTATGGCAAATTGATGTAAAAACTGTTTTCCTTAATGGGAAACTTGATGAGGATGTGTATATGGCACAACCTGAAGGTTTTGTACATACCGAGCATCCAGATAAGGTGTGTAAGCTTGAAAGATCCATTTATGGACTTAAACAAGCATCTCGTAGCTGGAATATTTGTTTTCATGAAAAGGTCAAGGAGTTTGGATTTTCTCGAAGCGAAGATGAGTCCTGCGTATATGTTAAGGCTAGTGGGAATAATGTTGTATTTCTAGTCTTGTATGTTGATGACATACTGCTCATAGGAAACGATATTCCGATGTTGCAAGATGTAAAGGTCTGGCTCGGGAAATGTTTCGCCATGAAATATTTGGGAAATGCAGCATACATACTTGGAATAAGAATTTATTGAGATAGAACCAAGCGTTTAATTGGACTTAGCCAAAGTACATACTTGGATAAGATATTGAAGAAATTCAATATGAGTGAATCCAAGAAAGGGTATTTGCCCATGCAACATGGCATAAGATTGAGTAAAGATCAATGTCCCAACACTAGTGAAGAACTGGGCAGGATGAGTCGAATTCCATACGCATCTGCTATAGGATCGATCATGTATGCCATGACATGTACTAGACCTGATGTCTCATTTGCCTTAAGCATGGTGAGTAAATATCAAGGGAACCTAGACGAAAGTCATTGGAAGACTGTAAAGAACATTCTTAAGTATCTTCGGAGGACTAAAGATGTGTTCTTGGTCTACGGTGGAAAAGATGAATTACGAGTAACAGGTTATACTGATGCGATTTTCCAGACAGATCGGGATGATTCCCGCTCGCAGTCAGGATGGGTGTTCTTGTTGAAGAAAGTCAAAGTTGAAGAAAGTCAAATCTCATTAAAGTCAAAGTCTTTTGTAATAAAAGTCAATGTATTTGTACTTTGTATTTTAATTTCCTTTGTATTAGTTGTAGGTATAAATACCTTGTCTTGTATTTTTCTGTTTGTAGAAGTTGTCATTTTCGTAACGTACGTATTGTAAGAATTGAGTTTTGAAAGAGAATATGGTTTTAGAAAGAGAAATAGTTCTAGAAAGAGAAAGTGTAATCTTGTGAAAATCAAAGTAATCAAACAGGTAATTCATTGTGTTTTAATCTTGTTTGTTTGATTGTTATTGAATAGAAACTAGAATCTGGAACAAACAATTGGTATCAGAGCAGATCCAAATCGAAATTCAAGAAAGTCAGAATGTTCGTATCTGTGTTCTTCGAGGTCCAGATTTGATTTTTGAGTTTTAGTGAGTTTTTGGAGTTGTAATCGATTAAGTGTTGTTAGGAAAGTGAATTCGATTGAAATTGTATAGAAAGATTTGTCAATTGCACTGTAATCAATTCGAATTTTCGAATTTTTTGTGGTTTTCGTGTTCACGAGTTCTTGACACTGTATCTGATTCAAATTTGTAATTTTTGTGTATTTGATCAAAAATTAGTGATAGTTTTGTGTTCGAGTTGTATAGAAGATCAAATTGTTGAAGTTTTGAGTTAGGTTTCTAGGCTTAAATGAGTTGTTGGTGCGATTTAGTTCGATTTTAGAGGTTTGCGGGTGTTCTTCAGATGTGCGTTTGATTCATAGAAGTTTGCGGGTCTATCATCAAGAAATGTACAAGTTCTTCAGAGGAATGCGGGTCATTCAAAGTCTGCGGGTGTAAAGTCGTTTGAGAAACGAGAAACTAATATTTGTTTTTCTTCGAGAATCGAGAAGCTAAGTTTTGCGGGTGTAACGAGACACGCACAGTGTGTCTTGCGGGTGTAACGAGACACGCACAGTGCGTCTTGCGGGTGTAACTTGACACGCAAAGTGTGTCTTGCGTTTGCAATTTGAAACGCAAAGTAAAGCAAAGTATAGGTTTGCGTTCGCCGTGTGACACGCAAAGTAGAAGTTTGCGTTCCCCATGTGACACGCAAAGTAGAAGTTTGCGTTCCCTGAGTGACACGCAAAGTAGAGGTTTGCCTTCCCTGTGTGAAGCGCAAAGTGTGAAAGTCTTGGAATTTTTTTTTTCTGAGAATTTTTCAAAACTGTAATATGGCCTTTAATAGTGAAATTTTTTTCTCTAGGGGCGCTGCCCCTCGACCCCGCAAAGTAGTGAATTTTTTTTCTCTAGGGGCGTTGCCCCTTGACCCCCGTGCTAAGTCTGCCTAGGGGGACATAGTTCTTTTTGTGATTAAAATTTCTGATTTTATATTTCATAGTTTTCTGTATTTTCTTGATTGTTTCATTTGGACTAACGATCAGTTTCTAGTTTCTTATTACATATATTTTTCAAACAGGTTTATTCAAGATGACTTCAAAAGATGCACTTTCAATTGGCACCGATGTAAAGCCTCCTGTTCTGTTCAAAGGAGAGTACGAGCAATGGAAGGATAGATTTCTGAATTTCGTGGATCGGCATTCAAATGGAGAGAATATTCTTCTGTCAATCACAGAAGGTCCTATGGCACCAATCATGGTTCAAATACCAGATGATGATTCTTCTGATAGTGAAGATGGTACTGAGGAAAGAGATCAAAAGATGAAAACAATGGCAGTGGATATCTCTCAATATTCTGAAGAACAGAAAAGCCGATACAAAGCAGATAAACAAGCAAGATCCTTACTTCTTCAGAGTATTCCGAATGAGATCTACATCAAGATTGATAGTTACAAGGGAAATGCTAAGAAGATGTGGGATCAATTGCAAAAGATGATGATGGGATCCAAGATCGGGAATCAGATGAAAGTGGCTAACTGCATCAACAATTATGAGGAATTCAAAGACAAAGAGAATGAAAGCTTAGAAGATACTTATGAACGGTTTGTCTTGCTTCTGAATGAGTTGTCCAAGAATAAGGTGAAAAAGAAGCAACTTGAGAACAATGTCAAATTTCTGAGTATCCTACAACCAGAGTGGAAGAAGCATACACGTAGGATGAAACAGATGAAGGATCTGAATGACATACCGTTACATGAGGTATATGAGACTCTGAGGCAGAATGAAGAAGAAGTGGAAGAGAAAAGAGCTGAAAAGAAGAAGGCAGAAAAAGCTCCCGATCTGATTGCATTGGTAGCTGGAGAGAAAAAGAAAGAAAAGAAAGTAAAGAAGAAAAAGAAGAAAGTGATTACCAGTTCTGAGTCTGAATCTGAATCAGATGGTGATGATGGAGAAAGCCTCAAACAGGCTATGTTGTTATTGACCCGTGCATTCCAGAAAAAGTTTTACAAGAAGCCGAGATCTAACTCACAGAGGTACTCTTCATCAAGTTCCAAGAATCATGAACACCGAGAAAGGGTGGAAGGAAAGAGATATGAAGAGAACAGATATGTTGAGAAGAAACCTGATGACAGGAAGAAGTATGTGAATGACTACACTGTTGCTGAAAAGCCAGCAAATGATTTAGTCAAATGCTACAACTGTGGCAAGATGGGTCATTTTGCAAAAGATTGTAGAAAGCCAAAAGTTCGTAACTCTCAGTACTATCAGAACAAGTTGCTATTGGCAAAACAACAAGAAGCGGGAGTAGCTTTAATGGTTGAGGACGAATTTTGGCTCGATCACTCCGAAGGTGAAGATGAAGAGAAAGAAGAAACAGCTCATCTTTGTCTCATGGGAAAAGAAGTCAAGTATGATGAATTAGATGACGAGACAGCTGATGAGGTATTAAACTTAACTGAAAAAGATTTTGTAACCAAAATGGAAGCTATGATGGTTGAGCTTAATGATCTTCAAGTAAAACTGAAGAAAGAAAAAGACAGAGTTGCTAAAAGAAACAATAAGATATTTGAACTCAATAAGTCGGTTATTGGGAACAAACATCTGATTGATTCTTTACGCAAGTCTGCTTCTGATTCTAAATCTCAAGTAGATTGTTTTGAAAAGAAGATTTCTGATTTTGAAGTTAAAGTTTCTAAATATGAGTTTGAGAAGAAAGAATCTGCACTAATTGTTCATAAACTGCAGGTTGAAAACAAGCTTTTGAATAAGAAGGTAAATGGTCTGGAAGCCAAACTTTACGCAAGAGGCCAAATAGATCAAACCATTTTTCTTAATGCACCTGATGAAGAGGCTGATGTTAAGGAAAAATGGGGAATTGGTTTTAAAAACCCCCATTACTTAAAGAAAGCCATCAGAAAACAACCAGCATTATATAATTTTGATTTTCTGGCATGTGCTGGTAAACATACTCATTTAAAACCCAAATTTGTTACCAAATTACCGGAAGAAGTTGAGGCCAAAGAAACTAAAAATAGAAAGAATGTAAAGAAAATGCAACTACCATTTAACTATGCAAAGTTAAATGATAGTTATCTTTCAGAAACACCAAAAGTTCTTTCAAACGATTATTTTGTTAGTTATTCTGTTTCTGAGATGAAGGCAAAACCTGCAATTGCAAAGGTTTATGTTCCTCCATTCATTCTTGAAAGCAAAATAATTGAGCTTGAAAATGTTTTATCTGATGAAAAACTTTTGGTAGATATTGAACAAAGTGTGTTTTCTACCGTTTTAAAGAACACTGTTTTACAATTTAAATCTACAAAGTGTTCTACAGTTTCAAAGGCACCTCAAACTTCAACTGATAACTTTGATGACTTATTTGAGTCTGCAAATGATTTTTTAAACTCTGATGGTGGGTGCATAGAAGAAATTGATATGTTTGACTTCAATGCTTCTCTTCCTGATCATTCTACTTGTCTTATAAATGAAAAGGTGTTACCAAGTGTTCTTAAAACTGCTAAATCATCAACTAATTTGGTGAATCGATTTCTGTAACTGCTGATTATTATTCTGAAGGTAAGAAACATAAGAAACAGCGATTACAGAAACAGAAATACACTGGTACACAAAAGAAAACTCAGTCTCAGAAATTTGCTTTTCCTAATAAATCTACATCTTGTGTTTCAGATATAAGCAAGAAAAGGTTGAAAGCTCGAACTGAATGGCGACCAAAAAGGAAGGGTGATGAGAAAGCTGAATCAGTTTATGATAATTCTTGTAATAGATCAGTTAGTAGTGATATTGATGTAGTTGATCAATTTTCTTCAAATAAACAAAACCTTGTAACTTCTTACAAGCGATATTCAATAAAGCAATTGATTCAATTATCTCCTATTTCTACTACATCTTATCATTATCGGAGAAATGATTTTTCTTACTCTCATAATTCTTCTGATTGGTTCGGATCTTATCATGTGTATTCTTCAAGATCAAATATTTTTAAAGGTTTTCAAAAGAACAGATTTTCAAATGGATACCAAAATCTTGTGCTAATCTGTTAGGACCCGTTTTTAAATGGGTACCTAAAGTTATTGTCTCCTGATTTCTCTTGCAGACCCGACATATGTGGTACTTGGACAGTGGATGTTCCAAGCATATGACTGGGCAAAAAGCTTTATTGTCTAACTATACAGAGAAATTCAGTGGAAATGTCAGATTTGGAAACGATCAGCTTTCACCTATCTTAGGATATGGTGACATTATTCAAGACAACACAACGATCAGTAAAGTGAGTTATGTTGAAGGCTTGGGGCACAACTTGTTTAGCATTGGTCAATTCTGCGATAAAGGGTTAGAGGTTAACTTCAAATCTAAGAGTTGATCGGTTCGTACTGAAGACGGCACAAAACTCTTAGGTGGACATTGAAAGATAAACCTCTATACCATCAATCTTTCTAAAGTACAGATTGACAATCAAGTATGCTTGATGACAAAAGATTCAACGCAACAAAGTTGGCTCTGGCACAAACGTTTATCTCATTTGAACTTTCGTTATATCAACAAGCTGGTTCGTGGGAAATTGGTCAAAGGACTTCCTGAGCTGAAATATGAACGAGAACACTTATGCGCAGCATGTGAAAAGGGTAAGATGAAGAGAGCCGCACATAAACCGAAGCCTGAACCAAGCACTAGTTCTCCGTTAGAATTGTTACATATGGATTTGTGTGGTCCAATGAGAACTCAGAGTTTGAGTGGAAAGAAATACGTGTTGGTCATTGTGGACGATTACTCAAGATACACGTGGGTCAAATTTCTTCGATCAAAAGATGAGACGCCGGAAGTTCTCATTACTTTTTTAAAGACGACCCAGGTGAAAATGCAGCGACAAGTCAAGTTTCTTCGAACGGACAACGGCACAGAGTTCAAAAACAAGATAGTTGAAGAATATCTCGAATCGGTCGGGATATCACATTAGTACTCTGCTGCTCGTACGCCTGAACAAAATGGAGTAGTCGAAAGGCGAAATCGGACGCTAGTCGAGGCCTCTCAGACTATGCTTAGCCAATCATACTTACCTCTATTCTTATGGGCAGAAGCTGTGTCGACTGCATGTCATACTCAAAATCGGTCTATGATACATCGACGTTTTCAGAAGACTCCATATGAGTTGATCAACAACAGAACACCAACTATCAAATATTTTCACATATTTGGGTGTAAATGTTTTGTGCTTAATGACAAAGAGAGTCTGAATAAATTCAGTGCTAAGGCGGACGAACGCATCTTTATCGGTTATTCTTCAACATCTGCAGCATATCGTGTTTATCTGAAGAAGTCAAAATCAGTTGTTGAAAGCGTTAATGCCACATTTAATGAAGATATGGCTTCTAATCAAATCAGTTCAGAATCCGTTATCACTGGAGTATTAGCTTCTGGGCAGATCAGTCCAGAACCTGTTTCTACAGAGAAAAATTCGGATAACGCTTCTACTTCAGTTTCACATTTATCTGATTTAGATTTGTTATTTGAATTCTTTTATGATGAGTTTCTAGGATCTAATGTATCTAAATCTTCTGTGACTGACAGGTCTGAAGACACAAGTTGCAATCATCCAGTCACTTCAGAAGTCATAACTGAACAAGAATTCCCTGTTCAGTCAGAAACTCACATTCCTACAATTACTCTTACAGTTGAAGATATACAAGAAACTGCTGAGCCAGAAGTAACTGTTTCAGTTGGGTGTCATACATTGTCTACTCAACAGCCACAATCTGTTGTTCCAACTGATGCTTCTGCACTGAAACTTCAACTGCAAAACCTCCTCCTGTTATTCAAACTGAAGATTCTGATAGTGGATTTCTAGATGATGATCATGTTCAATCAGTATCTACTCCACTCCCTCATGAGCATCGCTGGACCAAAGAACATCCATTACATCAAGTAATTGGAGATCTCAACAAGCCTGTACAAACGAGGTCAGCGACTCTTAATCAATGTATGCATGATTCATTTCTTAGTAAGATTGAACCAATGCGAGTATCAGTGGCTCTTGCTAATTCGGACTGGGTATCTGCTATGCAAGAAGAGATCAATCAGTTTGAAGCCCTAAAAGTTTGGAGATTAGTTCCTAAGCCAGAAGGTAAAACCGTGATCGGCACTAAATGGGTATTCAAGAATAAAAAGGATGAAGATGGTATCGTCATAAGAAACAAAGCTAGACTTGTTGCCAAAGGTTACCGGCAAGAGGAAGGCATAGATTATGATGAGACGTATGCTCCAGTAGCGCGTATAGAAGCAATCCGCATGTTTCTAGCCTACGCAGCTCATAAGAATTTCACAGTCTTTCAGATGGATGTGAAAACAGCCTTTCTGAATGGCATTCTTAAAGAGGAATTGTACGTGTCTCAACCAGAAGGGTTCGTCAATCCAGATAAGCCAGATCATGTCTACATCTTGGACAAAGCCCTTTATGGATTAAAACAAGCCCCTCGAGCATGGTATGACGTCTTATCCAAATTCTTGGTCAAGTCTGGTTTCTCCAAAGGTAAGGTTGATACTACTTTATTCATCAAAAAGGAAAAAGCTGATATTATTCTTATTCAGATTTATGTTGATGATATAATATTTGGTTCTACAAATCCAAAATTTTGCAAAAACTTTTCTAACCTCATGGTGTCACGTTTTCAAATGAGTATGATGGGAGAGATGAATTTCTTTCTCGGATTACAAGTTAAGCAGTTTTCTACGGGGATTTTCATTAATCAATCTAAGTACATTTTGGACATTCTTCGGAAGTACAAAATGGAAAATTGTAAACCAATTGGAACCCCGATGGCACCAGGTACTAAAATTAGCACTGATCCTTCGGGTAAAAGTGTTGATGTTAGGACTTATAGAGGTATGATAGGTTCGTTAATGTATCTTACTTCCAGTAGACCAGATATTATGTTTTCAACATGTTTATGTTCTAGATATCAGGCTGCTCCTAAAGAATCCCATTTGGCTGCTGTCAAAAGGATTTTTAGATATCTGAAGGGGACTGCAGATCTTGGTCTGTGGTATCCTAAGGATACTGGGTTTCAACTGACTGCATATTCAGATGCAGATCATGCAGGTTGCATGTTGGATAGAAAGAGTACTTCTGGTCACGTTCAATTTCTTGGAGACAAGCTCGTTAGCTGGGCATCAAAGAAACAATTATGCGTTTCCACATCGACTGCTGAAGCAGAGAACGTAGCTGCTGCCAGTTGCTGCTCTCAAGTCTTGTGGATGCGAACACAGATGCGAGACTATGGATTCAAGTTTGATAAAATTCCAATTTATTATGACTCAAAGAGTGCAATCGCGATATCTGCTAATCCTGTCCAGCATACGAAAACCAAACACATTGACGTCAGGTATCATTTTATAAAAGATAATGTAGAAAAAGGAACAATCGAACTTTATTTTGTAAAAACTGATTATCAACTTGCAGATTTATTTACCAAACCCTTAGATGAAAAGAGATTTAATTTTCTTGTCTCTAAGCTTGGTATGTTAAATCTTAAGATGTAATCGGTTGTTACCTACTAAAGTTACGAATTGTTATTTTTCATCATTTTTCTTTATTTTTTATTTTTGAAGGATATCTGCACTTTAATTGTTTGCTCATGATCTCAGGGGGAGTAAGAGAAGATTTTAGATGATCTACATTCATTTGAGGGGGAGCATAACTAATTTCTGCATTTTACTTAACTATCGTTTTATTGCTTTACGTCTTTTATTTTTATTTTTGTTTTCGAATAAATTTTGTGAATAAATTTTGGACTAGACTTTGAGACTTATGCAGGATGAGAGAGGATGACACGATCATATCATTTTTGACTTCAGCTGACTTTATGAGTATTAAGATTGAGCGAAAAGGTAAATTTCTTATCTTAATCTCAAATGTATCTGAAAGAAGGACAACTTTCAGATATAGAAAACATGTTCTTAAATGTTCAAACCACTTCTCGAATTTTAAACAGATTTTATAATTTGGAAGTGTGATTTTAAATGTTTTCATTTTATTTTTGTGCTTCATTGATAAACAAACCGTGTGTTATCCAAAGATTAATACTTGTGTATTGTCTTTTCATATACTTTCAAGTATTCACACACACTGGTTTGATTTCTTGTTCAAATAGTTCTTACCATGTCTCATATTGAAACATAATTTTTCGATGGTAAGATGCCCCGCTTGTACTTCAAAGAATTTTGAGCGTCATTTCATTTCAAAACGTCATTTCAAGAATGTCTATATCTTGGTTCATATAGACAATATCCATTATTCTTGACCTTAAGCTTTGATTGATATATCATTTCATTTCTGATCATTTTTCATATAATGTCAGATTTTCAAACAAGTTTTTTTTTTGCATTCATGTTCATTAATTCAGTATACTTGTTTGAAAATACTTCAATGTCTAGAAATGCTCAAATTTTCATGATTATATTTTATGAGCATACATTCGTTTGACATTTGTATATGAGCTTTAACTATTATAGTTAAATCATCTGAGCAACATTATGCTTTTATAGGAAATATGGGTTCTTTGTGCTAGGAATTATCTGAACTTCTATGGAATCACGTTAACCAGTGATTTCTACCCAAGAAGTTAATCCATAGAGATTGAGTGTGAGGAGTCAAAAAGAAATGAGTGTGGGTTGTGTGATGAGGTAAAATGGAAAAGAGAGTTTGGTTAGTAGTGCGGTTAATGATTAAAAGAAAGAGGGTGTGAGATCAGAGTAAAAGAATATCAAACTCTGCACCAACTACTTTCTGAGCCGGGCAGCCACATTACTAATGTTTCACATTTCTTCGTGAACGTTATTGAAACAGGCAACTAGCCCATGCCAACTCTTGAATAAACCCCACAAGCTACTCATTCTCTTCTAAAAAAGAAAATGTTTCACATTTTAAAGGGGACGCAACACATAATCTATCTGATTTTCATTTGGAAAATCTGGATATTGAAAAAGAAGGAAGTCTGCCCCACCTTCGCACTTCAATCATGCACATTGAGTCTGTGTTTATCTACTGTTGTCTCAGTGGTTTACACAACTTTGAGCCTTATTGAAAAGCAATTATTAGTAATTAATTCTTTCTACATATGCACGAGCACACAAGGAATTTGTTTCTTTGTCATAACATTCATAGAAATTGCCTTTGTGGTGTTTCGATGATTGGATGGAAGACCTGGGGGAGTGAACATCAAAAAATTCCTTTATATTGTGTATTCGTTACACACAGTGACTTCGTGTTACTGACAAGCATTTTAACTGATTCATTTGTTGATTCAGGAGTTACATGTTCTGATTTTGTCTGGATTTGTAAAGATCTAGATGAATACTTGGTTATGGCTCACAGAATCAGAGGCTCAGTTTGACATATCAGATTGGTCAAAGACATTTCTTGGAGAAAGTTTTGATGATATCGATGCTCAAATCATCAAAAAGGGGGAGATGGTATCAAGAAATATTAAAGTTTTGAAGTTTGTGGGAGATGATATCAAGATCTGATAAAGATTTGTCAGTTGATTTTCTGAAATGTTCAAGTCAGAAAGTTCAAAGGAAAGATTTCAAGAAAATCAAAGAATTTCTGAATATTTGAGGAAATTTTCTTTGAAGATTTTCTGCTAAAGCAATTCGAGCTGATTCTGAAGATAATTTCTTTCCAAAGACTGAAAGTTTTCTGTGAAAGTTTTGAAGAGATTGTTCATTGATTGAAGACAATTTTGGAAAGAATACAGTTAAAGAAAAAGGGAAAATTGTATTGACAGAGCTTAAAGTGAAGACTAAATTGCTAAATTTTTCAACAGTGATCTTGAATCCAAAGGGGGAGATTGTTAGAGCATAAATCTGTTGGATACAAGATCAAGAATACTGAAGATCAAAGTTGAAGAAAGTCAAAGTTGAAGAAAGTCAAATCTCATTAAAGTCAAAGTCTTTTGTAATAAAAGTCAATGTATTTGTACTTTGTATTTTAATTTCCTTTGTATTAGTTGTAGGTATAAATACCTTGTCTTGTATTTTTCTGTTTGTATAAGTTGTCATTTTCGTAACGTACGTATTGTAAGAATTGAGTTTTGAAAGAGAATATGGTTTTAGAAAGAGAAAGAGTTCTAGAAAGAGAAAGTGTAATCTTGTGAAAATCAAAGTAATCAAACAGGTAATTCATTGTGTTTTAATCTTGTTTGTTTGATTGTTATTGAATAGAAACTAGAATCTGGAACAAACACCGTGACTTGGAAAAGTTCCAAGCAGGACACGGTGGCTGACTCCACGTGTGAATCAGAATATATTGCAACTAGTGAAGTAGTGAAAGAGGCTGCATGCTTGAAGAATTTCATAGGTGATCTGGGTGTTGTACCAAGCATCAATGAACCCATTGAAATCTTCTGTGATAACGAAGGTGCAGTCGCATTGACTAAAGAACCTAAAGACCATGGGAAGTCAAAGCACATATAGAGGAAGTATCACTTTGTGCGACACAAGGTTGCGGAAAATCAGATCGTGGTGAGTAGAGTGCCGACTGAAGAGAATCCGGAGGATCCTTTCACGAAAGCATTAACTCGACCCAAACATGAGTATCATACTGAAGCCATAGGTGTTAGAATTATCAATATACCTTGAATGTTTTAGTTGTTAGTTTGATGTATTAAAACACAATAAATTGTATTTGATTTGGAGATTATTATATGGAGATTATAATATATGCTGGATTGCGTCCATTTACATTTAATTTATTATCGTGTTTCGTTTTGCATGTTTAGAACCAACTTCCTGAGTATTAATTTACTTAAACCTCCACAGTCAGTCATACTCCTAGAAGTAAGTAGTTATTCAAGACTGCCATGGAGTGTTAGAAACATAGAGAATGCAACTAACACTCATGAGTACTTAATAGTGATTTGAGTATTGGAACAACCCACACTCAAAAGTTTACTTCATGGATTAAGTCAGAGTAATTTTGAGATAATAATATTTTATGTTCTTCAAACGGAGATACATAGAGTTCTGCTCTAGGATTCTGTTATGCTTTGGTGTGCTCCAACGTTGACCGTAACTAGCAGCTATACATGGTATGTCCATGTATAATATGATGAGTAGAAATGAACTGTGTAGTCAAATTTTATTTGTTCCTACTACCTAAACAGGAGAAGTGATATCCATGGGCCCCTCGGTGATTTGGTGTTGACATTAAGTGTTTGTCCAAACCTTGACTAGAATTGATGTGTTCGATTGAGTAGTCTGAAGAATTCAACAAATATCAGAAATCAGGAAACATAATCTTGATTCATGAGATAGAAATTTATCCATGTCTCATGTTCATATGATATATTGTAGAACAAAGGAACATTAAATCACTTATTTAGGACCGAATCTTTATTAGAGTTCGACAGCTGCATTGGATGGCTTGCTCTCTGCTGATTATTTGAAAGTATTGAACCAAATAGAGTTAATAACTTGTCCAAGTGGGAGACTGTTGGATATAGTGTCCAGAGTCATTAACTATTGGTCATATTTCTAATAATAGCAGGGTCTTTTTGGGTTGCCCTTAAGACCCAAATAAACAATCAGAAGGATAAAGGGAAACAATTAGTTTATTAATATGTCATTTGATGATAAATTAATTATAAGCTAAAATATAATTAATTAGATTAATTATATAAATAAAATACAGGGGATAAATGATAATTGGTTAAAATAGTTTTAACGAGCTTATCGGTTCAAGGGAGCTAAGTGTAAAATAGAGAAGCAGGAAAGTGGTTATAAATAAACTGCTAGGGATCAAGCCCTAATAAGTTTTTTCCTCTCTCTCTCTCTCTCTTGTGGCCGTTGATCCCCTCTCCCTCTCTTCCAAAATCGTAAACCCTAATAAGGGTTTAAGGTTTAAACCTCTTCTAGATTGTTGGTATTTGGTGTTCTTAAGTGTGAGCCACTAGAGGGATTCATACTATTGGTCCTTAACATCCAAGAGGCGAGATCAAATGTTTGATTTATCATTGTGGTTTTCGACAATCACAATAAACAAGTAAGTAATCTTGGTTCATTCTTTTGTAGTTAATCATCTAGAACATATGTATCCTGAAAAGTTGTTAGTTTGTATTGCCATAGATGATAATTTTAAATATGCTTCCGTTGCCTATATCATGTGGTAGTAGGTTTGTTCAAAACCATTCACCTTCATGTTCACTCTCTTCAGATTTAGGTCAACTGCCAACTGTAAATCATAAAGACCTAGATTTCTTATGTATATACTCCCATAATTTGCATGACCATTGCCGAGCATAGTTAGAGAACCTAAAATTTGTTTAATCTAAAAAGGCATCAAGTCTTTCATGTTGTAGCCCAATGGTAAAGTAACATCCTGGGGGGTCAGTGGATGGTATCCCTGATTACCCAGGTTCGAACCCCGTGGTGAGCATCATGTGACATCCATGATCATGGGTCTGCCACATAGTGGTACCCTTAATTGGGTTGGGTCGTGATCGACGGAGATTAATCGGGTGACACCCTTAAGTGGGAGCCCGGATACCCCGGAAACGTGTGTGTGTTAACTTGCCGTTTAAAAAAAAAGGCATCCAATTTTAGTCTATGACATTCTTCTTGAAGATGATATGATTTTAGGATTTTGAATTAATCCATAAGAATAGGATAAGTAGTCCTTAATAATTCTCATTATAAAAAAGTAATATCATTAACTTTACTTTTAATAACATATAAACAAAATTATCATCAGTGTATCTTAAACTCTTTTTAATATATATATATATATATATATATATATATATATAAATTAACCATGAATATACATTATTATTTTTGCATTGCAGTCCCTGAATACAATTATCACCACTAGTTAAATATTTAATTCCGCCGACTTTGAATAGAGGAAAAGAGAGTCTCCGAGGGAGTCAATGAATTAAAAGAGGGTTTCAAGGGTTATGAATAGGAACCCATTTTAACAATTATGCAATTTCAGATTTCTCTTAGCTATGAGTGCATAAAAAATAAAGAGAAATTGTTTAGGTCCCGTTTGTTTTTTAAGAGGTCTAAAGTCTGAAGTCTTATTTTAGTTATGATTAATAAGAGTTGGTGTGTAAAAAGGTCTGAATGATTCAGACTTAAGAGACATTAAGAGGTTTTTTTTTTAAAACAAACAACCCCAGTGTCATCTATTTATACCACATGCGTGTAAGTGCACGACTCTTTTTGTCTTATCATGTGATTGTCATTTTATTTCACCGATGGAGAACGCAATTCTAAAAAAAGTTGATTGTTATTTGCATCTCGTTTATATTATAATCAAGTCAAATCATATATTAGAAATGTAAAAAATAAGTTTTGATGTTGATTTATATGAGAAAAATATTAGAGTAATAGGTAAAGATGCATTTAGCAATATATAGGGATGTATTTAGCGTACCTTATTCCCAAAATGTCATGAATCATAAATTTTTTTTTATCATATATTTAAATGTGTTTATCTATGTTTAAACACGTTAATTTATTACTTTATAAATTTTAAGTTCATACTTTATAGGACTAAACTAGAAAGTGTACTATATAAAAGTGTAACAATATGTTTACAAAACACTTTTGGGTTTTTTAACAAGTTTTTTATGACGGTTTTAAATAAAATGTCGTACTTGTTGGGTTACATGATCTCAAGCACAACGGAAAATAAAACCGTAACCCTCCAAGGACCCATACGAACCGAAATAATTCGAGTGTTACGAAATTATACCTCACAATTAACGAGACTTTGAATCACAACAACAAAGCAAACTTGATGCCTCCACGGTATCCACGCGAACAATCTGAATCCTTTCCCTTCTCGTAATGCTAGTCACGATTTCAAAACTTATAAAGGAAATGGAACAAATAGTTGTAGGTGATTTTAGAGAGAATTGCAAGAACAAAAAAACTTGCATACAATGTCATACATTATGTATGGGATATGAGAGGTATGACATAACCACCACCATCCCTACACCATACTTGAGTGTAAGACTTTCCATAGACCATCACTCCCTTACAAAGGCCATCCCTAGTCAACTTTATTTATGTCCAACATAAATAATATCTGATTTTATTTAATCAGATTAAATCAATACAAATCAGATATAATAATTTAAACGTTTTAATTATTTAAACTCCTTATTCGAATATGTTCAAAGCGTGTGACCCAATGGGTTCTCGACATGTTGGTAATAATTATAAATCTCGTATTTATATTTTTAAACGATGAGCGATCTCTAGCAATACATCACCGTCACCCAAATGACGAGAATTGGTGATACAATAAATTATCGGTTTGTAGTCAATTTTAGTTTACACATTTAATTCATTTGTCCTTGATGTCTAGATTGAACACGAGACATTGAATGGGTCATTCTCATTATGTACAATCTTTAGTTTCTTGATTCCCTAATATACTAATAAAACAGATCATGATATCTCATATCAATTATCCGAGCATGCATGCATTTCCTTAGTATATATATTTATCAAGGGGCCCAGAGACATCACTCCTGTCATAAAGGAGGGACAAATCCTATCTCGATACATGCTAGTTCTACCATGTGATTTATAACATACCCAACAATTATTCTGTCATCCAGTTACGGAATGATTAGAACCAATGTTAAAATATATTAGTCCCACATAACAAACTCCATATTTCTCAAGTCAAAGAATTACATGTACATTGACCACATGAGAAACACTTATGACACTCACATGACATTCAATGAAGTGTTCTCATAGTGAGTCACGTCCGATACACAAAATCTCCATTTTATACCCATATGCAAATTCAATATCTCTATATGAATCCCTACATATGCTAGTCATTATCATATTACTTCAACCTTAAAACCTAAAATAATATTTAACTAGGAACATTTAGAATACATTATTCTAAGATTATATATTATGAATAATTAAAACACATAAGATAACATAGACATAATAAATTGGACAATGCCTTTTATTTATGTATTAATTTCATGAAACAAAACTCAAAATTACAATCATCGTATGATTAGATTTTGGGCATTCACTAACAATCTCCCACTTGCACTAAAGCCAATCATCCATGCATCGTATACTAATGGATCTACAGTGGCCATCATGCTTCTGTTGTGTTAATGACTTGGTTAGTGGATCAACAACATTGTTGTCATTTGACACTCTTCTTATACTAACATCACCTCTTTCAATAATCTCTCTAATGAGATGATATATTTTAAGAATATGTTTGGATCTTTGGTGAGATCTAGGTTCCTTGGCCTGTGCTATAACTCCATTGTTGTCGCATAACAACTTTATAGGGCAATTACTACTAGGAACAACTCCAAGTTGAGAAATAAATTTCTTGATCCAAACGGCTTCCTTGGTTGTATCTGATGCTGCGATGTACTCAACTTCCATTGTAGAATCAGCTACCGTTGCTTGCTTGGAACTCTTCCAGCTTACAACATCACCATTAAGACAAAACACAAAACCCGACTGTGATCGAAATCATCTTTATCCGTTTGGAAACTTCCATCAGTGTAACCCTTTACACTCAATTCTTCTTCACCGCTATATACCAAGAATGAATCCTTTGTTGTTCTTAAGTATTTTAGGATATTCTTGACGGAAATCCAATGACTATCACCTGGATTGGATTGGTATCTACTCGTCATGCTTAAAGCATATGATACATCAGGTCGAGTACATATCATGGAATACATGATAGATCCAATTGTCGAAGCATATGGAATATTACTCATTCGTTCACTCTCTTGAAATGTAGTAGGGTACTGCGTCTTAGAAAGTGATATGCCATGAGACATAGGTAAGAACCCTTTATTGCTATCAGACATGTTGAATCGTTTCAACACTTTGTCTATATATGTACTCTGACTTAAGCCAAGTAATTTCCACGATCTATCCCTATAGATCCGAAGGCCTAAAACATAGGCAACTTCACCTAAGTCTTTCATTGAAAAACATTTTCCTAACCAAGCCTTTATAGACTCAAGTTTCGGAATATCATTTCCAATGAGTAGTATGTCATCTACATACAATAAAAGAAATGATACGGTGCTCCCACTAACCTTTTTGTAGACACAAGGTTCATCCTCATTTTTTGAGAAGCCAAACTCTTTGATCGCTTCATCAAAACGATGATTCCAACTCTTTGAAGCTTGCTTCAATCCATAAATAGATCGTTGCAAGTTGCACACCTTATGAGATTTTTCATGAGCGACAAAACCTTAGGGTTATATCATATATACGTCCTCAAGTAACTTTCTGTTAAGGAAAGCTATTTTGACATCCATTTGCCAAATCTCATAATCGTGATATGCTGCAATGGCTAGTAAAATTATAATAGACTTAATCATTGCGACTGGAGAGAAGGTTTCATCATAATCAACACCTTGAATTTGTTTGAAACCTTTTGCAACCAATCGAGATTTATAGGTAATCACATTACCATCCATGTCTGTCTTTTTATTGAATACCCATTTGCACCTTATAGGTCGTACCTCGTTGGGTGGGTCAATTAAGTTCCAAACTTGGTTTTCATACATGGAGTCCATTTCTATTCTCATAGCATCTAGCCATTTATCGGAGTCAGTGCTTGCCATAACATCTTCGTAACTAGTGGACTCATCATCCATGAGCATCATATCCCCGATATGAGTGATGAGAAATCCATATCTCTCAGGCTCATTCCGTTTTCTACTAGATCTACGAGCACTTTGTGTTACGACATCAGACTGCCTTTCCACATCACTTTGTGGATTCACAATTACTTGTGGTGTCTGTATTGGTTCCATCTGTGTTGACATAATTTGATCTTGAACAATTTCAAGTTCTACATTGCTCCTACCGATACCTTTATAAACAAATTCCTTTTCCATGAAGACACCAGTACGCCCAACAAACACTTTATTGTCGTAAGGATGATAGAAGTAGTATCCCAGAGTTTCTTTGGGATATCCTACAAATATGCATTTATCATATTTTGGTTATAATTTAGTTGTGATTAGACGGCGTACATAAACCTCACAACCCCAAATCTTCATAAAAGATAATTTAGAATCTTCCTAGTCCATATCTCATATGGTGTATTTTCAACAGATTTTGATGGAACTCGGTTTAGTGTGAAAGCCGTTGTCTCTAGAACATATCCGTCAGCTTGACTCATCATAGATCGTACCATTCCAACAGTGTATGATTCCTTCTTTCGGAGACACCATTCCATTGTAGTGTTCCAGGTGGAGTGAGTTGTGATACAATACCACAATTTCTAAAATGATCAAGAAAAGCATGGTCTAAGTATTCGCCACCTCGATCAGATCGAAGAATCTTAATATGTAACACCCCGAAATTTCGTTGGTTAAATTGGATATTTGATTTTGAAATTGAATCCTTGATTTTATAGTCTTGATAGATGAATGATTCAATTACGAGTCCAACGGTTCTTTCCGGAGCGAAAAAGGAGCTATAACGAAGAAGTTATGACCGAAACGGGATTTGACCAAATAAGAAGAAAAATCAGTGGCTGACGTACCTTGTTACGTGGGTTGCTGAAGCTGAACCCACGGAGCAACCCACGAGAATGGTGGCCAAAATCAGTGGCTGACGTACCTTGTTACGTGGGTTGCTGAAGCTGAACCCACGGAGCAACCCACGAGAATGAAAATTAGGGTACCTTGTTATGTCGGTTGCTGAAGCTGAACTCACGGATCAACCCACGTGAAGGGCTGGACGTTTTTTATGCATTATTTTCCCCAAATATTTCTCATTTCTCATCTTCTTCATTTCAAGAATTCTATCCCAAACCCTTCCTCTTCACCTACCTCTTCTAAGCCTCTTCAACCACCAAATCATCACCATTTATTACTAGAGTGAAGATCATCATCCAAGGTTTCGGGTTGGAAGCTTCACCTCCATCTCCATCTTCATCTTCTTCATCACCTTCTCACCATTGTTGACTATATTTTGGGGTTTTCCAAGAAACCTACTTGTAAGTCATTCTAACCATTTCTAAACCATGAAATAAGTTATAAATGTTCCATTGATGGTTTCCTAGTGTTTGATTTCTCTAATTTTCGGTTTGGATAATTTTGGGAGTTTTGGGTCAAAATTAGGGTTTTGCCCAAAATAGAGATTTTGATGATTAAGTGTTTGGGGATCAATTATTTATGATGGAAAATGTATATTCATGGTTGGAACCTTGTAAATCTAGGTTTTGGAAAATTTGGTTTGAAGAACCAAGTTTCTTCAAGGGAAGCTCTAAGTGGGTAAATACTAGATTTAGCTTAAATCTAGCAAGGTGAGTTTACTAAACATTTGTTAAAACTGGATACACATCATATTTGTTTATTTGTTGATATTATCACATAATTGCTCAAAATGGTCATCTTTACGGGTTTATGTATTTGATGGTATTTTCATGAGATTATGTGAAATATGGGTATATGGGGTATCATTCTATGATTTATGAAATGTTGGGTAATTATTTGGGGATTTTCATTATATGTGGCCACAATGGGTATTTGACATGAATAAGGAATATATGTTGCTATATCATGGTGATTTTCAATTGGAATATAATTGTGATGATATTGTATCTACAACGTGGTTATGTAGATAATGTAAGTCTTATGATGGACTTTTGCTATTAGAAAGGTGATATTGTACCCATGGTTGGTATTGGATTATAATTGGTTGAATATACCTAAGGACCTCCTATTTGCATAATGTGGACGAACCAAGTCTGTGATTCACTATAGGAATGTAGGTGGGTGACATATGGGCAATTCCCTTGAGCGGTAGTCTCCATATGTACCTAGACCTCCGCCGTCGGGGAATTTCATGAGTGGTAGTCCTCGATGCGTGTCGGGCCTTTGGGTTGCCACGGTGTTCGGCTTCAAGGCACATTGCCTCTTAGGGTGAACCAGATTGGAGATATGGGTCGCTCCCGTTGACTTCACATCTACTTGATTAATTGGTTAACTGCGGATAAGAGTCAAATCTGTTATACCATGCTATATTATTGTTCAACTCAATAGGCTTTTTGGCCTAACACTTGTTTGGTGTCGATGTGTATCTCAGGTTCTAGCGGCGCCGGTTCTAAGAAGGCGTAGTAATTGAGTGAGAGCATGGGAATTATTGCGCTTGGACTTATTATTTTTAGAAGATTGAGTTGGGTTTATAGATGACCCCGTGTGTAATTTATTCCTTAGTATTCGGATTTGGAATGGTTGATTACTATTTAATTATCCGTTTAAATTACGATTGTATTCAAACAGGTTTGTGTAATTCCCCATTTTGGGAGGCTTTTGCTATGGCAATTTTAGTATACCTCATGTCCGTTTTTCGGATTTTTGTTATCCCTATTTTTAGGGTGTTACATAATACTCTTTCCAAGTTGGTTTTGTACTTCATTTTGAAATTCTTTGAACATTTCAAAGGACTCGGACTTATGTCGCATTAAATATACATAGCCGAACCTACTGAGATCATCTGTAAATGTAATGAAGTATCTATAACCACCTCTAGCATGTATGTTCATTAGACCACATACATCACTGTGTATGATTCCCAATACATCACTTGCTCTCTCACTTTGTCCAACAAAAGGAGCCTTTGTCATCTTTCCAATTAAACAAGCTTCACACGTCCCATATGATTCAAAATCTAATTTGTTCAATAATCCATCTTTATGGAGTTTGGAAATGTGAGTTTCGTTTATATGGCCAAGACGACAATGGCAGAGATAGGTTAAATTTGAACTATTCGATTTGACCTCCTTTTTATCTATGCTATAAATCGGATTATCCTTATTAAGAACATATAGACCATTAATCAAACTTGCGTCACCATAATATATATTACCAAAAGAGAATGAACAACATTTGTTCCCAATACTAAAAGGTAAAAATTTTCCAGTCCAAACAAGATACAGAAATCAAATTTCCAGAAATAGATGGTACACAATAACAGTCATCAAGTTCTAATAATAATCCGGTCGGTAAAGTTAACAAAATAGATCCCATGGCGATAGCAGCAACCTTTGCCCCATTTCCAACACGCAGATGAACTTCACCTTTGCTCAACCTTCTAGTCCTTTTTAGTTCCTGCACGTTTCTACAAATATGAGAACCACATCTAGTATCTAATATCCATGATGTATAAGAAGTAGAAAGATTAGCTTCTATTACATAGATACCTGAAGCGTGTGACCCAATGGGTCCAACATAAATAATATCTGATTTTATTTAATCAGATTAAATCTATACAAATCAGATATAATAATTTAAACGTTTTAATTAATTAAAGTCCTTATTCGAATATGTTCAAAGCGTGTGACCCAATGGGTTCTCGACATGTTGGTAATAATTATAAATCTCGTATTTATATTTTTAAACGATGAGCGGTATCTAGCAATACATCACTGTCACCCAAATGACGAGAATTGGTGATACAACAAATTATCGGTTTGTAGTCAATTTTAGTTTACACATTTAATTCATTTGTCCTTGATGTCTAGATTGAACACGAGACATTGAATGGGTCATTCTCATTATGTACAATCTCTAGTTTCTTGATTCCCTAATATACTAATAAAACAAATCATGATATCTCATATCAATTATCCGAGCATGCATGCATTTCCTTAGTATATATATTTATCAAGGGGCCCAGAGACATCACTCCTGTCATAAAGAAGGGACAAATCCTATCTCGATACATGCTAGTTCTACCATGTGATTTATAACATACCCAACAATTATTCTGTCACCCAGTTACGGAATGATTAGAACCAATGTTAAAATATATTACTCCCACATAACAAACTCCATATTTCTCAGGTCAAAGAATTACATGTACATTGACCACATGAGAAACACTTATGACACTCACATGACATTCAATGAAGTGTTCTCATAGTGAGTCACGTCCGATACACAAAATCTCCATTTTATACCCATATGCAAATTCAATATCTCTATATGAATCCCTATATATGCTAGTCATTATCATATTACTTCAGCCTTAAAACCCAAAATGATATTTAACTAGGGACATTTAGAATACATTATTTATTATGAATAATTAAAACACAGAATATAACATATACATAATAAATTGGGCAATGCCTTTTAAAAAAACACCTAGATATGTAATTATTACACTTTTTAATTAATAAAAGGATAATTTTATTCTTAGTTATATAGAGAGAAAATTTATTTATTACATAATTAAGGGTAGAATGAAAAAGTAGATATTTACTTTTGAAAATTGATATTTATTTTAGGACAAACTGAAGTAATGTAGACAGTTACGTCGTGTTCTCGAGTTTTGGAATGAAATAAAAGTAAAGAAAGAAAGGAAAAGAAAATAAAAGAAAGAGAAGGAAAAGAAATAAATATTTGTATTTGTGTTATTGAGATTGAAGTAAAAGAAAGGAAAGAGAAGGAAATAAATTAAATTTTCATATTCTCGAGTAGGAGAGAAATGAAAGGAAAGATGTTACTTTTACTAATATACCCTTATTTATTTCGTAGTGGAATGTAATTAATGAGTATTAATTGTATAACTTTATAAATATTTTTAATTCTTTTTAATTTCAATTCTTTCTTTTCCTTCCGTTTCCTCCCACATTTGGGAGGAATGTTTTAGGAGGAAAATCAACAATATTTTCCTTCCCCTTCTTTCCTTTTCCTCCTCCAAAAAACTCGAGAACACAACATTTTTTTATTATCCTTCCCTTTCTCTTAATTTCCTTCGTAAAAAAAACTCGATAACACAGAGTTAATCTAAAACAAAATGAACATATATGTTTTTCTATATTTGTGGATGTATATGTGGGAAAGAATAGTAAGATGGTTGAAATATTTAGGTGTCGTTTGTTTTTTAAGAGGTCTAAAGTCTGAAGCCTTATTTTAGTTATGATTAATAAGAGGTGGTGTGTAAAAATGTCTGAATGATTCAGACTTAAGAGACATTAAGAGGTTTTTTTAAAAAAACAAACGACCCCTAATCACTCGATACATATTTCATATATTTATAATTTATATAAAATTAACTGCATAAGTTATATTGTTATAAGAGCATCTCCAACAGCTTCTCCAAAATTTCTCCAAAATGGAGAACTAAAAGTCAAAATTTCCAAAAAAATTTACAACCATCTTCAACAGCTACCCCATTTTAGAGATAAATCATTGATTATATAATTAAAATATTCTATATATTTAACAAAAGATTATTTCTCTCACCTAAACAATTCATTTCAAAATTTCTCATTGATGAAATGTAATAATTTTTTTTTTTATCTCTTGGTAATCATTTTTGGGGATATCTCCAAATTTGAAAAAAAAAAGTATTATCTCTCTTATTTTCTCTATTTTGGAGGAAGTTTTGAGGAAGCTGTTGGAGCTCATTTTATACCCAAAATCTCCAATTTCTTCATTTTCTTCAAAATGGAGAAGCTCTTGGAGATGCTCTAACAGATTATATTTATTTATGTATATTAAAATCATAAAATTCATTGTAATCCTAGTCTAATAATTTGCGTATTATACGGATAATAGATCTAATAATAAACTCAAATTTCAAGATTTAACTTCTTAATTTATGGGAGCTCAACCGACAAAATATTCAGTTTACTCTTCCTCGGTCATTAATTTAAATATATTTAAACTTACTAGAAGATTTATCTGACTATTAATTTTAGAACCTTATTAAATTAATTTATATAAATTTTCACATTGGCTGGGGAGGGGAACGAAAGTTGCCTTATAAAGGACTGGATATGTTGGATCATAATTGTATTCAAGATTAAAGGGTCTAAACTGTATTTATTTGATAGTTAAAGTTAAGGGTTTAAACTGTAATTGTTTGATAGTTATAGTTAAAGGGTTTAAAGTGTAATAAGTCAATAGTTGTTAGCTATTGGGCCCAAGCCCATTAAGCATTAGGAAGCCCATAAGGCCTAGGTATTTAAAGTTTTGTTTAGTTTAGTTTTAGGTTAACTTTGATAATTTTCTAAATAGTAACCATACGTTTTCTCTGTATTCAAGGGTATCAAGAACACTCAAGGTTTCATTGTTTATTCAAGGGATTGGTATGTTATTCTGATTTATATATCTCTTGATTATTATTGTGTTGCTTGATTACTTGATTGATTATTTACCAACTAGATTAAACTGGGACAACAATTGGATTAAGAGCCAAAAGAATCTATTTTTTTGTGATATTACTGTTCATCGAAAAACACTATTCATCGACAGTTACTGTTCATCAGATTTCATGAATTAATGTGTTTATTAGTTTAAAATTGAACTGATTAGTTGAGATTCATGCTTCTGAGTGAAATAGTTTGATTTGTGCATCTGTTTTTGAGTTCGTATTTGATTTCTGGGTTGATTATTCATCCTGTTCATCATCGTTCTGGGTAGACTAAGAACATCCCGGTCTAAGCACTTTACCGGTCTTAACCTCTACCGGTCCTTAGCCTTCCGGTCATAGCATCATACCGGTCTAATTAATACTGTTCGAACATAGATTTATCGGTCTTAAGACCATTCAGGTCAAACTCTTTGTCGGTCTTACATTCTACCGGTCTAATCTATCGGTCTAAGCAAAGCACCAATATTCATCAAGGTCTCGGTCTTACACTCTATCGGTCGAACTCACCTTATTACTATCGATCGAGTTCTATCGGTCTAAGCAAAGCACCGATACTCACAAGGTCCCTGTCTAACACCCATATCGGTCTAATTGTTACCGGTCGAATCAATTTTACCGGTCAAGCACAGTTCCGGTCTTACATCTTACCGGTCTTTGCACTTCCCCGGTCTTTACATGTTCCCGGTTGAACTCTCTACCGGTCTTTACAAGTCTCCGGTCAACTCAATACCGGTCGAAGCACATCTCCGGTCGATTTTTGCAAATTGTAATATGGCCTCTCAAAGTTGAAAATTTTTTCTCTTGTAGTATTGGGAACAAATGTTGTTCATTCTCCCCGGGCTAAGTCTGAGAAGGGGGACAAAGTTATGTTCGAGATCAACATTTTCTTTTTGTTCAGTATTATTTGAAGCTTTATACTGATTGAAAGGACTGCACTTAATTATTTTTTTTTGGAAATTTATTTTTCTGAAAATTTTTGAGTGTGGTTTTTATCTTGATTCTAACGATCTCATCTAGTTGGTTGTCTTGGTACAGATAAGTTTAATTACTAACAAGTGGTACAGCTAAGATGTCGAATCAACTAATGATGTCTGAAGGTTACAACCTTGATTTTAACAACATGACTCTTTCTGAAGTAAGAGCAAAGGCTAAACAACTTGCTGGACAGTTATCAACATCATCTCGCATGATTGATGAGTATGACAAAGAGGACAAAATGCTCAAAGCTGAGAACAAGGCTTTACAGATTCAGAACTCATCTCTTCTTATTCAGATCAATGCTTTAAAAGAAAATTCAAAAGATTCTGATTCTTTAATTGACTTTGCAGGAATAATTGAGTCTAAAGAAAAAGAGATCTTCGATCTTCAAGTAAAGTTGAAAAGATCTGATAATAGATCTAATAATAAACTCAAATTTCAAGATTTAACTTCTTAATTTATGGGAGCTCAACCGACAAAATATTCAGTTTACTCTTCCTCGGTCATCAATTTAAATATATTTAAACTTACTAGAAGATTTATCTGACTATTAATTTTAGAACCTTATTAAATTAATTTATATAAATTTTCACATTGGTTGGGGAGGGGAACGAAAGTTGCCTTATAAAGGACTGGATATGTTGGATCATAATTGTATTCAAGATTAAAGGGTCTAAACTGTATTTATTTGATAGTTAAAGTTAAGGGTTTAAACTGTAATTGTTTGATAGTTATAGTTAAAGGGTTTAAAGTGTAATAAGTCAATAGTTGTTAGCTATTGGGCCCAAGCCCATTAAGCATTAGGAAGCCCATAAGGCCTAGGTATTTAAAGTTTTGTTTAGTTTAGTTTTAGGTTAACTTTGATAATTTTCTAAATAGTAACCATACGTTTTCTCTGTATTCAAGGGTATCAAGAACACTCAAGGGTTTCATTGTTTATTCAAGGGATTGGTATGTTATTCTGATTTATATATCTCTTGATTATTATTGTGTTGCTTGATTACTTGATTGATTATTTACCAACTAGATTAAACTGGGACAACAGGATACCTCCTCTACCAGACGTGTTTTAAAACCGTGAGTTCAAGTGTGTGGACAAAACGAACAGTATCTGGTACGGCTAGGCTGGGATGTTACAAATGGTATTAGAGTCGGGAGCCGGACTAGTGTGCCTGCGAGGACGATGTGCTCTCAACGGGTGGATTGTAAGATCCTACATTGGTTGGGGAGGGGAACGAAAGTTGCCTTATAAAGGACTTGATACCTCATCTACCAGACACGTTTTAAAACCGTGAGTCCAGATGTGTGGACAAAACGGACAGTATCTGATACGGTTAGCCTGGGATGTTACAATTTATATATGCACCAACTACCTTTGCCTAAAAAAATTATAAATTTAAGTAATAAAAAGAACCCGATATAACGTTTCAACAAAAACATAAGTTATAGTGGGTTTAGAGACAACTTCAAGTACGATTGAACATTAGATCTCGACCATCCATCTTGCGGACCCTAACAATTGGGGCTCATGGTCTAACATTTGTAAACCACAACAAACACACACATAGGCACACATTATTTAAGTGAGAAATTCTTTTTAAATTGATAAATTTTAATACAACAAATTAAAATCAGTTAATCATTACAACAAAAGCAGGTTTATAAGATGCCAATAATATCTATGAAATCGGGTAATTTTCTCATGAGCATCCTTTACTCAACATATAGGAAAATATACAAGAATAAGACCAGACTACATACAAAATGGCCTACCAAACCATCTATAAATTTCTCAAGACTATACATATTAATACACTCCCACAGTTTGAATGGGAGGTTAAGGCTGAACGCTCAAACTGGAACGAAATTCAGAAAGTAGAACAAACTGTGAACAAGAAGGTATATGGAGGACTTGCACATGACCTAAGGCTACTTGGTCAAGGACAAAGTGAATGTCAATCTAGATGTTCTTTGTCCATTGATGTTGAACCGAATTAGTGGACAAGTAGACAACACCCACGTTATCATAATATACAATATACAATATGGGCCTTAGGCGGAGAATGGAGTTCTAGAAGAAGGTTGCAAACCCAACAAGTTTCAGTCACATCATTGGTGACTCCCCTGTACTCAGCTTCAACACTAGAATGAAAGACCATTGTTTAACGCTTGGAGGACCAATGTAGGAGGTTTAAGCCAAGGAAGACGTAGTAGCCATATGTGGATTGGAGGGTGGTGGGGCAACAACCCCAATCGGCATCCAAGTATGCCATAACCCCATAGGTAGAGGAGGCGTAAATCTAAAGACCATGATCAATAGCCCTACGAATGTAGCCTAAAATTCGCTTCAGAGCATGGAAGTGAGGCTCCCACGGATCATGCATAAACAGACATATTTGATGTTCGACATATGTGATGTTTGAGCGAGAGAATGTAAGATGCTGAAGAGCTCTAAGAAGGCTATGATACATAATGTGAGTGGAATCCGGTGGGCTAGAGGAACCTAACTTAGATTGCGTCTCAATGGGGGTTTGACAGGGGTTGCAATATAGCATGTTGTCACGCTCAAGAATCAAAGTGGTATACTTTTTCTAACATTAAAAGAGACTAGATTTGGTCTTAGTAGCTGAAATCCTAAGAAAGTAATTGAGAGGCCCCAAATCGGCATAGCAAATTAACCACTTAGAGACTTTATGACATGTTGAAGTAGAACTGTGGATGAAGTTATAAGTATGATGTCAACAACATAAAGAAGCAAATATGCCAGTGAGTGACCTTTTCGATAAATAAACAAGGAAGAGTGAGATTTATTGTGATGAAACTCAATGCCCCGTAGCATATTGAACAAACCACTAAAACCAAGCACGAGGGGTTTGCTTCAAAACATAAAGAATTTCTAAAGGAATCACACATAATAAGGATTTGGGTCATCATCAAAACCCAGTGGTTGGTGCATAAAGACAGTTTCCTATAAGTCGCCATGAAGAAATGTATTTTTCACATCCATTAGATGAATGGGCCAATGTCAAGATATAATAAGGATGTGCACATTACATATAGTGGCAGGTTTTACAACTGGACTAAAAGTTTCATCACATTCTATGTCTGACCGATGACTTTTGTAGTTTATAGCCAGATGAGCCTTCTAACGATCCAAAGTACCATTCCCATGAAACTTATTTTTGAGTAACCACATGAACCGCACAATATTCACCATGTGGGGCCTTGGAACCAACACCATTGTCCCGTTCTTAATACGAACATTGTATTTATCTTGCATGGAAAGTTGCCAATAAAGGTCCTATAAGCCTGTAAATAAGAATGAGGCACATGGAAGGTGGTGGTGGTATGAAGACTAAGACATTGAATGGGATTTGATATCCGATGTTGGTCCCAACTAGACATGGGATAATGGGAGGTTGGGGCTTTTTAAGGTGCAGGGGAGGGTGAGGTGGTCATGGCGACCGGAAGGGGGTCAATAGGAGTTAAGACGGGTAATGAAACGAGGGGGTACGGAGGAGGGTATGGCAGGGAACGCTAATAGGCAATAGGAGATAGAAGTTCAGTGTTCAAGGATCCAAAGGTAAAGACTGAGTCATTGAAATAATCATGACAAGAGATGATAATTTTCTTACCGGAGAGATCAAGGCATCGAAAACCATGATGGTTGGATGGGTACCCACAGAAGACATATGGAGGGGTGCAAGGTGCAAGTTTACGTGAAGGGAAGGTGTATGGGCAACAAAGGTACCCAAAGAAGCGGATGCGAGTGTAGGAAAGGCGTTTGTGAAAGAGTTTGGAGAATGGAATATTGTTGGCAATAGATGTGGATGGTAATAGATTAAGAAGATGAGTTGCCATGCGTAGAGCTTCTACCCAATATGTGGGGGATAGGAAGGATTGAAAGAGAAGAGTATGAATTATATTGTTAATGATATGAATCATGCGTTCAAATTTACCGTTTTGTTGGGAACTTTTGGGACATGGATTTGTGTGCTGTTAGAGGCAAAGAGGTCATTGTAGAGTGGAGTTATCAAATTCACTCCTATGATCATATTGGAAAGCTATGATTTCACAATTAAAAAGTGTTTTAACATAAACATGAAAGTGTAAAAAATTTGCCAAACGCATCATATATGTAACGTAGAGGATAAACCACAAAATGAAAGTAATGATCCAAAGAAATAATATAATATTTAAGACCACCAATATTGGAAATAGGAGAAGTGAACAAATCAAAATACATAATATCAAAACTAGACGCAAAAATAGACTCAAAACGATAAATGGGAAGTCTAACATTTTTGCCAAGTTGACAAACGTGACAAAGTATCTGAGACTTCACACTATTACTTAAAATAAAGTCACTAGACATTAAAGGCCGCAACACACTATCACTTCGAAGGAGGAGCTTGTGTGTTTGGAAATCCATCACAAAAAAACTAAATTCATCAAATTCAATGGAGCTTTTATTATCTTTTATGAATTGACGAACATAGATCATGTTTTTGATAAGTTGGGGTGATGAGGATATTGATAATACGACGTTTTATTATAAAAATGTCGTAAAAGTTTGTTAAGACACTAATAAACGTCCAATAAAGTATTGCAACACTTTAGATATGATGTTTTATTGTTTAGTCCTATAAAGCAGTCTATTGAACACTTAGGGGGTGTTTACTTTTGACCTAATCAGCTTAATGGCTTTTTTGGCTTATTCGCACAACCATATATAGTTGTTTACTTGCGACTTAATGATAAAGAAAGGGGCTTATTCGCACAATATGGAGTAGGTGTGTTTTCCCCATTAAGCTAAAAAAATGACAATTATACCCCCTTGTTGAACACGCCTCCACCTTCAATCCCTCACCCCCCCTCTTGCAATCCCATACCTGGAAGCTCTAATTCAAACCCTATCACCATCTCTTACATAACGCACCTCCACTTCTCCCCGTCGCTGCACCTTTTCTCCGACGACTTTTCTCTGGACGACGACCTTCTTCCCTTCGATTTTCATCATTGATGGAGGTTTTATCTTTTATCAATCTGTTGTTGGTTTCCTTCAACCCTTTGGCTCAATAAACAAATCTCATCTCTGTTTGAGAATGATAGCAGATATAGGAGTATACCCATAAGAACAAAAATACTCTCTTATTCACTTCCTACTTACTGGTCATCCCCACCCCCTTTTGCCCCTGATTTTTGTTATTCACTTGCTATGATTTCTTACAAAATTGCATTCCTCCCTGGTTGATTTTTGTTCTTAACTCAACAATATTTTTTACAAAGTTGCATTCCCCCCTAATCTTGTTCTTCACTCGCTGCACCTTTTCTCCCAATTTAGGCCTGTAAATTTCACCATTGCCAAGAAACTTGGGATGATGAAGTGGGGAAATTTAATTTTTTAGGTAAATTTTGAGAAACATGTGATAAAGTTATCTTTTTCCACTAAGTATTTGGATGTGATAATTTATATTTTGTCTAGAGATTGATAAATAATTAGTTTTGGAATTAGGTTTTCTGAGATTCTAAATACTATGTTCTCTTCTAAATTGATTGGATTCTTACATTTATGAATTTTGTTTAAACTATCATATTCAAGTAGTTTTTTTTGTCATTTTAAAATATCAAATTGTTTATTTTGTAAAGAGGGGTAAAGCGGTAATTTCTTCCATTCAGGCCGTTGATTCAGAAAAAAAGTAAACAACAATACATTTTTATCCAGACCGTCAAATGTATCCAGAAAGACAAATTTATCCATACATGACTTAATAGAAAATTTGGTAAACAACCCCTTAGACATTTTTGGCGACCTATACACTATTTTGGTTGTAGTGAGTTATAGACCAATTATTAGTTTTGATTTCAGTGTCATAATTATTTTCATACATTACTTCAAAAGCTAAAACAACAGTATTTTTATGTAACACCCGTATTTTCTTGTATCCATTAAAATATAAATTCAGGAATACGATCAGTGAACGACCGAGGAAACGGTCGGTAAATGGCCGGGTAACCGTTCAGAGAACGACCGGGAAAAAGGTTAGAAAACTCAGCAAACCTACACCGCAATCCTGCGCTACAACCCAAGGGTCATGGGCGAGGGTCATGGAAAAAGACCAAGTGACCCTATCATGCGACCCCTGGGTCGCGGGAAAGGGTCGCATAAACCACCTGGAGGTTAAAAATCCGTTTTTGAGGGTTTTCTTCATTTTGGTCATATCTGACTCATGTTTCACCTGCTTTGGGCGATTATTTGAGGTTATGGTTTTTGTTGTTTGATGGTCTTTAATGGGGGGAACAAAGAGGATTAAACTTCAGTTGTCGATTTATGATTCCTAGAAGTTGAAAATAAAGCTACTAACCGACCATTTTTTAACCTAGGGTTTGGTTCTTTTCACCTCAATCCTCATTTATCTATTGGGTTTCTTTGCGTATGTTTTAGGAATAAATAAGGTGTTCTTGTGAAGCTTTGCACCATAGTTTTGAAAGGTTTTGCTTATGGACCTCAAATCTTCCCTAATGGAAGCTAAGGACGGGATTTGGAAAACTAGGTTTAATCTAACCTAGCAAGGTAAGTTCATGTTGCTTTACGAAAAATATGTATATCGCCAAAAATGTCCATTTTGATGTCTTTATATGTTTTCTTGATATTTATCAAATGTGTTGACTATTTGTTAAGATTCACATGTTTTGGTACATTTGATTTTATAAATCTTGTGAAATGTCATATTTAGGATTTTTGGACATTTTGATAAATAAGTCATATTAGTATGTTTTTTGATGATTTATTGTATAAATAGAGGTCATTTGATGTAAATACATTTCAGTGTATTTGTTAGAGCATAAATATGTTGGATACAAGATCATACAAGACTGAAGATTGAAGTTAAAGATGAAGTCAACTCTCAAGCATCAAAGTCAAAGTCATTGTAATAAATGTAAAAGTCAAATCTTGTAATGTGTTGTAATAGTTTAGTTTCTTGCGTGTTTCTGTAGTATGCGCGTTTTGTTTTGTTGGTATAAATAGGTGTTGTAGTGTGTTGTGCGTGTAAGATATATCATAGCATTGTAAGTGTTCATCAATTTAGAGAGAGAAAGTTTGAGAGCATTCTGTAATCACATTCCAGAGATTAATAAAATCTGTAATTGTGTGAAATTGATTGTCATCCATAGATTTACATTGTTATCTGGGATAACAATTGGTATCAGAGCAGTGACAAATTCAGAAATAAGGATCTAATTCAAGAAATTTTGGTCGACAGTTTCATAAACTCGCAAGTTCACTGGATTGTTATTGATTTTGTGATTTAGTGATGTTTTTAATTCGATTTTTGTATTGTTGTGTTCGATTTAGCATATGGAACTAGTCTAGTTTGGATTGTATTGTCTAATTCTCACTAGATCAGTGTGAATTTGGAGATTTTCTTGTGTTTTTGTTCGAACTGTTTCATCACTGTAGAAGAATCAAAGTGTATCTTTTAGTGTTTTTGATTGTAATTTGTTGATTGTATTAGTCTCGAAACATGAAATAGGTGATTCCTACAGAGCTTCAAGACAATTGAAGTAGGTTTGATCGATTTTTTGTTGGAAAAAGTCAAGTTTTTGTTCGAAAGAGGCAAGAACTCGCAAGATCCGAAGAACTCGCTAGTGAAGAACACGCTAAGAGGAAGAACTCGCACAAGTGTAAAACTCGCAGGACCAAGAACTCGCAAATGTTTAATCTTGTGTTTGAAGTGAAGAACTCGCTAATAGAGTCGTGCGAGAAGTAGAAACTCGCACAACACTAGGTGCGAGTTTGTACTGTTCAGTTTCTTCCTTGTGCTCGAAGTAGGATTTGCGAGAATCAAGTTGTCTGTGCGTTTGTGTTTTGCGAGAAGTAATTTTTGTTCAAAATATTTCTAAGTCCATAACACGCAAGTGGGTTTTGCGAGAAGTAATCTTGCGCGTTTGCATTTAGCGCGCTTTAGTTTATGGAAAATTTTCTAAGTTTGAAACTCGCAAGCTTTTGCGCGAAGTATCAGAACTCACACATAGTAGTGTGTGAGAACTTGAAACTCGCATAAGCCTGCGCGCGCGAACTTTGGTTCACGCAACCTTTGTCGTGTGCGAAGCTGAAACTCACACAACCTTGGGTGCGAGAAGTAAGTTTGTTCAGCCTATTCTGTGCGCGAAGTTTAAAACTCGCACATAGGCTTTTGCGCGAAGTGTTTGATTTCTTTGTCATGCGCGTTTTATACTTAGTAAATTTTTGTGATTTTTTTCTAAAATTTAACTGAGTTTGATTTTTGTAGATCCAGTTTGTTTTATGAATTTTGACGATCACAGTAAGCAGTGTAGATCAAAGATGACTTCTACAAACGCTCTTTCCATCGGTACGGATGTAAAGCCCCTGTTCTGTTTAAAAGGGAGTACGAACAGTGGAAGCACCGTTTTCTCGATTTTGTTGACCGACACTCAAATGGAGAGAATATTCATTTATTAATCACAGATGGTCCAATGAAAATGGATACTGAGGAGATTCCTGATGAGGATAATGAATCATATGGTGATGGAGTTCTGAAGACAAAGATTGTTGATAAAGATATCTCTCAGTTTACTGAACAACAAAAGAATCGGCTCAAAGCTGACAAACAAGCCAGATCTCTACTTTTGAAAAGCGTAACTAACGAGATCTACATCAAAATAGACAGTTACAATGCAACTGCCAAATCGATGTGGGATCAGTTGGAAAAAATGATGATGGGTTCAAAGGTAGGCAACCAGATGAAAGTGGCAAACTGTATAAACAGTTATGAAGAATTTAAAGCTAAGGATAATGAGAGTCTGGAAGAAACGTATGAGAGATTCGTGCTTCTACTGAATGAAATTTCAAAGAACAAAGTTAAGAAGAAGCTGATCGAGAACAATGTAAAGTTTCTCAACGTTCTGCAGCCTGAATGGAAGAAGCATACCCGGAGGATGAAGCAGATGAAGGACTTGAGTGAGATACCCCTCAATGAGGTTTATGAGACACTAAGGAAAAATGAAGAGGAGGTCGAAGAGAAAAGAGCTGAGAAAAAGAAAACAGAGAAAGTGTCAGATCCCATTGCTTTAGTAGCTGGTGAGAAAGAAAAGGAAAAGAAAGAAATGAAGAAAAAGAGGAAGATTGTGATTCCCAGTTCTGATTCTGAGTCTGAATTTGATAGTGACGATGGAGAGAACCTCAAGCAAGCTATGATCCTACTGACCCATGCTTTTCAGAAGAAGTTCTACAAGAAACCGGGTTCGAACTCACAAAGGTATTCTTCTGGATCAAAGAATTATGAACACAGGGACAAAGTTGAAGGTAGGAGATTCGAGGAGAAGATATTTGGAGATAGAAAGCCCGAGGAGAAGAAAATACATGTGAATGAATATGGTAGTGTTGAGAAAAAGAATGAAGAACTGATAAAGTGCTACAATTGCGGGAAGGTTGGCCATTTTGCAAAGGACTGTCGAAAGCCAATTGTCAGAAATGCTGAATATTACAAGCAGAAGATGTTGCTTGCTACACAAAAGGAAGCGGGGAAAGCCCTTATGGCGGAAGACGAGTTTTGGCTAGACCATTCTGAGGACGAACAAGAATAGATAACACACATGTGCTTGATGGGCAGAGAGGTGAAAGATGATGATTTTGAAGAAGAGACATCTGATGAAGTATTAAACTTATTTGAATCTGATTTTATGACCAAAATGGAAGCCATGATGGTCGAAATTCAAGATCTTCAAAATAAGCTGAAAAAGGAAAAGAGTAGAGTTGAAAAGAAAAATCAAAAGATCTTTGACCTTAACAAAGCAGTTATTAGAAACAAAGATCTCATTGATTCTCTACAGAAATATGTTTCTGATTTTAAACATGAAAAAGATCGTTTTAAAAGTAAGATTTCTGATTTTGAATCTAAACTATCTAAGTCAGATTTAGAAAAACAAGAATGTGTTCTAAAAGCTCACAAATTGCAGGTAGAAAACAAGAGCTTAACAAAGAAGGTAAATGGTTTGGAAGCTAAACGCACAAGGTCAAACAGATCAAACCATTTTTCTAAACACCCCTACTGAAGAGGCTGATTTTAAAGAGAAATGGGGACTCAGTTATGATAACCCCTATTACTTAAAGAAAGCCATCAGAAAACAACCAGCTTTATATAACTTTAATTTTCTGTATGCGGCTGCTAAATATCCTCATTTGAAACCCAAATTCGTTACCAAATCACCTGATGTGGTTGAGGCTAAAGAAGATGAGAAAAGAAAGAATTTAAAGAAAATGCAACTACCATTCTGTTATCAAAAGTTGAATGATAGTTATCTTTCTGAAAAACCAAAGGTTCTTTCAAATGATTATTTTGCTAGCTATTCTACTACTGAGATGGAGGCAAAACCAGTTAAAGCTAAGATTTATGTTCCTTCACTCATTTTAGAAAGCAAAATAATTGAGCTTGAAAATGTTTTAACTGATGAAAGAATCTTGGTTGATATTGAAAAAGTTGTATTTTCAACTGTTATAAAGAACATAGTTTTCCAAGTTGAATCTCAAGAGTGTTCTACATCTTCTAAAGTACGTCAAACCTCTGAAGTTGATTTTGATGACTTATTTGCATCTGCAAATGATTTTTTTAAATTCTGATGAAGGGTGTGTTGATAAGATTGATATGTTTGATTTTAATGCTACACTTCCAGATCATTCTACTTTTGTCATTAATGGTCAAGCTTTACCAAGTGTGCATGAAGTTGGTGAATCATCAACTAAGGTTGGTGAACCAGTTTATGTGAGTATTGATTATTATGCAAAAGGTAAGAAGCAAAAGAAACAGCGTTCACAGAAACGGAACCACACTGGTAAACTCATGAACAAACATTCTCAGAAATCTGATTTTCCTAACAGATATAAATCTTGTGTTTCAGTAAAAAGGGAAAGATCTGAAGAACGAAAGGAATGGCGACCAAAAAGGAAGATCGATGAGAGTTCTGAATCATCTCCTGATATGGATTGTAATAGATCTGCTAGTAGTAATTCTGATGTAATTGGTATTGTTGCTTCAAATAAACAAAACCTTGTAATTTCTTACAAGAGATATACAATAAAGCAATTATTCCAATTATCCCGGTTTGCTACTAAGTCATTTACTTATAGACGGAATGATTTTGTCTCTCACCGATATTCTGATGATTGGGTTGGAGATTATCATGGTTGTTCTTACAAATGATATACATCAAAAGTTTTTCAAAAGTTCAGAGGATCCATATATAAACGGATACCAAAATCTTGTACTAAACCGTTAGGACCCACTTTTAAATGGGTACCTAAAGTTGTTATTCCCTGATTTCTCTTATGCAGACCCGTCATATGTGGTACTTGGATAGCGGGTGTTCCAAGCATATGACTGGGTAAAAGGATTTATTGTCTAATTATACAGATAAATTCTGCGGGAATGTACGTTTTGGCAATGACCAGTTCTCACCGATCTTAGGATATGGTGATGTGATTCAAGATAATATGACGATTACGAAGGTGAGTTACATAGAAGGATTAGGGCATAACCTTTGAAAGTCCAAGATCTCTAAATCTTTAGAGAGAGAAAGTAGGAGCGCCAAATGTAATCAGATATATTCAAAGTAAGTGTCAAAGTTACAAGAACAAAGGTCTAAGGGGACTTAAATACCCCTAGCCTTAACAAAACAGATTACATCATTAAGAACAGTCTAGACTAGAAAATAAATACAATGATTACTATAAAAACAGATCTAACAATCTCCCCCTTAGTAATCTTTGGCGCCGTGGTCTTCAAAAACAATCTTCTAAAACAGCATAGACCAACCAGGAGACTTTGGAGAATCACTGACGCTCTTCTCTTTGACGAAGTCTATTCAGCCCGATTAACACTTCCAAACGTCGTAGAGTGGAGCGGAAATTCAATCTCTCTTGAATTGTATCTAAAGTCTTCTAGAGAAGTCGGATTTCATTATTATCAACCAGAAATGCATTACCTCTTGTTTCCAAAAATCTTCTTTTAGCCTACTTCAGATGTTGCTCCAACTAAAGCTTAATCACCTTTAAAGTTCCATCAGAGTAATGAGCAATTTCTTCAAATCTGAGAAAGCATTTTTCATTTGAGCCATTCTTGTACACAACTCCATATGGATCTTCAACTATGGTGAGAAAGGGATAAGACTCTAAGTTTGGCAAGCTTCGGTTGGGCCTTTGAAGATTAACAATTGACTGAAAACTTTCAATGGCCATCTGGAAATCAAAAACTCGGAAGAATCGGATTTGTCGTCGAATGAATCTTTTGATGACGAACAAAGCTTGTGAAACATCCTGTGATCTATGATAGAGATTCCTGAAATGGTCATATAAAAACTCAATGTCATCTATAGAAAGGTCAGTGAAGTCTGCCTCTGAGAATTTATACCGCCTGCAGTCTCTTCTTTCAACTTCAAAGTCAGGATACCAGATATTCACAAACTTGTTGATTGTGATACTGATGACTTGAACAATCAAGTGTGGAGAAGAAACGGTATTATTCCTTTTGCGCTGGCACTTAATGAATATTAAGTATTCAAATTGATATGCATCTGACTCTTTCTCTACTCCAAGAATTGCATAGATGTTAATTGGCCTTCTTCTAGAAACAAAGATGTTACTCTGAGTGTCTTCTAGAAAAGCTGATATTAGTCTTGAAGCCATGTATCTCTGTTGCAAACTCCTTTGTCTCTGTTGTTTAGATAAAGCTGGTCCTTCTTCTAGAATAGACGGTGGAATCACAGGATCAGAAGGTGGAACATCAGCTTGTGCCCTTGACGACTGACCAACTTCAAATGAACTTGAAGGAATAGTGGTAGTCGGAGCTGAACTAGTAGCAGGAGTAGAAGTAGCTTTAGCAGTTTCAGGAACCTCATCATGAGCAGAAAGATCACTGTATAACAATTCTGCCTCTTCTTCATCTTTTGCATCCATGAACACTGAATCATCTTCTGTATCAGAAATGATAATGATGTCATCACAATCTTCTATCTTTACTTTACAGACTTTTTCATACTTAGAATCATCATCATCATCTGAATTAATTTCAATAATGTTCGAAAAGAAAGACTTCATATCAGATACAATTTCAGCATTAACAACTACAACTGGATTAGAAACAATGTCTGGATCTTCATAAACCACAATCTGCCAGTTTTTCTCTTTGTTCTGCTTAGAAACTTTGATAAAATCATACATTGAAGAAGAATCAACCCTATCAATCAAAAAATTCACCAAGTCATTAACGTTGCAATCTTCAACATTTTCAGCATTCTGTTCAGATCCACCAACCGCTTCTTCTTGAGTTTGATTAGCTCTTTCTGATGAAGTTCCTTCCATTCTTGGTCTCTTAGCCATCTCCCCCTCATGGCCTTTATGATCGGGATCATCTTGGTCATGTCGGCGCTTTAGAGACAGACCGGCCTCTGTTCTGCAGCTTTGTTGAAGATTATCAAACCGGTTAGCAAGATAAAAAAAAGATTGAGTCATGAAAGACCTTAAATCTGCAAAATTAGTTCGAACTTCTGATCTGAAAGAATGGAATTCATTAGATAACACTGTAATCCTGTCAGAAATAGATGAAGGCGCTTGAGGCGGTGAAGGCTGGAAATTTCTCAGAAGAGAAAGCAGATCCTGATCTTGATGATCCGACGGAGACATGGAAAGAAGACGTGCATACAACAAATCAGTTAATTCAGAAATAGGCAGATCATGTAAAGAAGACCTGGAAGCTGTAGCAGAAGGAATTGATGTGGAGAATCCAGCAGACATAGTGAATACGGGAGGAGTCGGTAGAGAAACTATTCGTGAAGCTATAGAAACTGGGGCAGACGAAGAATCTCTGATAATAACGCCAGTAGGTTTTCTGAAGGGAATTTCTGGAGGAATGAGAGACGAATCGATCTCAGGCATCTTGCCTTTGAAGAAAGTCTTCAACTTCTGAATTTGTGCTTCCTTTTCTGCATCCATTCTCTCTGATAACTGACGAATGACATCGTTCAAAGTAGAGAATTTGTCGGAAGAAACCCGAGCTTGATAAGAAGAAAGCTCTACAGCTGAAACTGTTGTAGACTGAATAGACGCAAGCGAAGTTGTTAGAGCTTAACTTTGTACCGAAGTTGAGGCTTGATCAACTGCTGTATCCAATTCATCTACTTGAAGACGAGCAACAGAAGGACTAACAGGAACAGAATCATCTTCAGAAACAACTTCTGTTGAAACACCAACTTCTGGTTCCTTGGAATGTCTTGCATAGACCCAAAGACTTGGTTGATCAACATCATCCCCATCATCACCCTCAGAATCATCATCATTCACATCTTCATCTCTAACAAAATCATCACCAATATCGACATCTCTATCACCATCATCATCAGAAGCATCAACAACAACATCAGAAGTATCAGACATATCATTGACAGAAACAGCAGGTTCAGATTGAATAGAAGCAAGTACATCATCAATATGTTGAGTAGCAATTGCTGCTTGAACCTCTTGATCATCAATATTTACTTCAACTTCTTGTTCATCAGCAGTTTCAACTTCAACCTCTTTGTCAGCAACAGCTACATCAACTTCAACCTCTTGAGTAGCAGCAACTTGTGTGTCATGAGATGGCTCATCTTGTGCAGCCTCCATAAATTCATTCTCCATGCAATACTCTATGACGCTATCATCATTCATATTAGCGTAATTTGCAATTAAAGCATATGGGATAGTCATTGAGTAGTTGAACGACTGCTTCTATTTCTGAATGTAAAGCATCTCTTTGTCTGGAACCTGTGGCCAAGATAATCTGCGTGGAATGGCTGGATTGCTTCTCATCACACTTCGAATAATCATCTTCAAGAATCTGATGAATGGAATAAACTTGCGCTTCTTGTTTGTAAGCTTGTCATTCACCACCTCCGAGAGTTCGGTCCAGAAAATGAAAGTGTAGTCGACATGCAAATCATAGATGATTGCATGGAACAATCGGAGATAGAGTAGACTGGCGCTGTCCGTTCCAGAATTTTTGAATGTAAGGCACCTGATAATAACCGAGAAAAGAGCATACCAAACTGGAGGAAGATTAGACTTATGAAAATCACGAACTCTGTTCAAAGTACCAACATAGCCGAGATTACGAATTCCTTCAAACACTTCCTCTTCAGACGGAAAGTTGTCATAAGATGTTCGGCCCGGTCTGGAGTTGGGCTCTGGAAGCTCCAGTATCAGTCGTAGACGCTTGTATGAAAGAAAAGAATCATACTGGTCAATTTGTAGATCAAATCGGTGCGGACAAGCCAGCTCATTCTTTGTAATAGTGTGCCAGGCCTGCTGAACGTATACCTCTGGAACATCAGCACATGATGTAAGAGCCTGTGCTAATGGATGACCTCTGAGAATAGCACGAATGACTGGATGAATTTTGATTCTGTGAAAATCCAGATAGTAGTTGTTCGGCTTGTAAGGGAGGATGTACATCAATGATGGAAAGATGTCATTCGGAGTGCGACGTGAAGCAGACAGATTCGCCCCGACAGAAGGGACAGATGGCATCGGTGTATCATGTGATGCTTGATCAGATGGATCCTCGAGAATGACATTCTCGTCTTGGATCATGGGATCATTATGAGTATGGGAAGACATTTGAAGACCTGTAAAACAAAAATGAAGAAAAAATTAAACAAAGTAAGAAATCTGAAAAATTGAAAATTTTTCTAAGTCTGGTTTGCGCATCTAGTTAGACACGCAAAGGGAGGTTTACGCATTGAACGTGATACGCAAAGGACAGTTTGCGCATCAGGCATGATACGCAAACTGAAGTTTGCGTATTCAGTTCATTACGCAAACTAAGTTTTGCGTGTTGAACTTGATTTGAAAATGAGACCTGCAAAATTTTCCAACACTAAAAAACAAGGTTTGCGGGACACTAAGGTTACGCAAAGTACACTTTGCGTATCCAACAGGTTATGCAAAGTAGACTTTGCATATCCAAAGTGTTACGCAAACTAAGCTTAAATCAAACAAACTAAAACAACAAGGTTTGCGTAACTAGAAGGTTACACAAAGTACACTTTGCGTGTCCAACAGGCTACGCAAAGTAGACTTTGCGTATCCTAAGAGTTACACAAACTTAACCAAGCAAACACTCAAAAACAATGAGGTTTGCATATCAAGTGTGATACGTAAAGTACACTTTGCGTGTCCAACGGGATACACAAACTACACTTTGCGTACCAACCACTTGATACGAAAACCCTAGGTTTTCGGGAGTTCGAAACGAAAAACATAAAAACCCAAAATTAAACCTATTAAACGCAAAAATAGAGGGTAAGAAATCATACCTGAGGTTTGAAAATACGAACTAAAAGAAACCCAATACTCGATTTAAGAAACAAACAACAAAATCACAATCTGAGAATATGAACAGTATGAAAAAGTCGAGTATCAGTTTATGAAAAGATCGAATCGAAGTTAATCACAATAAAACCTATCTCAAAATCAATAAACGAAAGCAATGGAAATCGAAAACATACCTTAATGTCAAGAAGCAAAATCTGAAAGAAATCAGATTGGAAAACTTGCACACAGAGAGTGCGACAGAGAGAATGGGATACCGAAAGTCAGGAAGAATGAACAACAAGCGGGAAAAAGAAAAATGAAATAGAAAAACACTATTTAAACCAAGAAAACTAAAACTAAACTAAAATTAAAACCATAAAAAAAATACCAAAAAATAAAAATAAAAATAAAAAAATACTCTAAAAAAATAATACCTGAATATCTTTTACTCCCCCTACACAAATGCACAAAAAATTACCTGTTAGTATAACAAATGTGTAGAAATATCTGAAATTTTTACCTGTTGAACTTCTAATCAGCACAGTTATTTTTACTTACTCCCCCTCAAACAAAGAACAGGTCAGATATACTTTGCAGATTGAATCTCCCCCTTGAAAAATGTACAGACCATTAACAAAAATATGGATATACAAATCATATAAACATCAGTGTAAAGAGAAAATAATACTGAATATAAATTTTGAAACAACTGAACATATAAAATTTTAAACACTAAACAAATTAAAGTCTACTCAGTAATATTTCACAGATTTATCAATCAGTTGAAATCAAACATATGTTGTTGGATACAAGAACATGTTGTATTGCATATCAAGTTAAGACATGTTCAGTTTCAAAAAACTTCCAGCTATCTATTCAGTGTGCTCGCATGTGATCTTCGATTAGCTTCAAGAAAAATGCAATTCTAAAAATATTATAGAAAACTTTGCATGTACTAACACTAAGCCATCAAAAATTAAGATTTTCACAAATTTACAGGTTTATCGCAACTCAAACATATCACCAAGTATCATGAGATGTGTGGCTCATTGGCATCTTTTTAGCAGTGTGCACATTGGCATCTTCACTTGAGTGTGCTCTTTGGCATCTTTTAAGCGATGTGCACTTTGACATATTTTAATCAAAGAGTTCATTAAGTAAAGAACATGTCGTAAACGTAACGTTCTATCTGACCCTATTGCAGGATTTGGGTCAACCGCTCCCAGACCAGATGGCCTTAGGGGACTAGGTGTCAAGCACCCCTTGGAACTTACTTTCCCGGATCAGAAAGGCTACATCGACATATCCTAAACCCATTCATACCACTAGAACATGACTTTCGATCTGATTCTATATAAGGATTTGGGTTCGATCACTCCCAGACCAATTGACCTTAGGGGACCAAATGACGAGCATCCCACGGAACTTACTTTCCCAAACCAGAAAGGTCACAGGTACAAACTTTTTAAACTCAGAGATTTCTGTATTTTAAGAATTTATCATTCATCTCAATCACTCAGATCAACGTCTAAATGCTTAGCCCATATTTTCATTCCGATCTATAATTCTGATCATTTAGGTAGTCTAAGCAAAGTAAACTATAAAAAATCCGACTCACATATCTATAAAGTAGTATCAAAAGCTACAAACATGTTGCTGACTTTTCGACTTTTGTAAGACTTGAAAGTTGAACATATAAAACTTTAATATAAACAAAGAACTTGTAAAAGATCCTATACATACATTTTATTCAAAAGAAAGAAAAACTGTAAAATTTTACTTTATAAAATAAAATTTGTAAAGATTTAAACTTTTAAATTCAACATGCCTAATTTTGAAAGCAAAAAATTGAAACGTTTTTCATCTAAGGCTTTTGTAAAGATATCAGCAAGTTGATATTCAGTTGGTACAAAATATAATTCAATAGTACCTTCTTCCACATGATGCTTTATGAAATGGTACCGCATATCTATGTGCTTGGTCTTGGTGTGCTAGACCGGATTGACTGATATGGCAATTGTGGACTTGCTGTCACAATATATCGGCACTGTTTTGTACAACATCCCGTAATCCCGAAGTTGTGTCTTCATCCATAGGACTTGAGCGCAACAACTAGCTGCATTGACGTACTCTGCCTCTGCAGTTGATATAGAAACACAATTTTGCTTCTTTGACGCGCAACTTATCAATCTGTCTCCCAAGAATTGAAGATGTCCTGAGGTACTCTTCCGGTCTAATTGATTACCACCAAAATCTGCATCTGAATAAGCAATCAACTTATAGTCAGAACTTTTAGGATACCATAAACCTAAATAAGGAGTTCCTTTAATATATCTAAAAATACGCTTAACTGCTAATAGATGAGATTCTTTCGGTTTGGCTTGGAATCTGGCACATAGGCACGTAGAAAACATTATATCCGGGCGACTTGCTGTGAGATACATCAGTGATCCGATCATTCCTCGATATGTCTTTTGATCCACAACTTTTCCATTTGGATCAAGTCCGATTTTGGCACCATGAGCCATCGGCGTACCGATTGAAGTAGATTTGTCCATCTTGAATTTCTTCAAGATGTCAAATACATACTTTGACTGGTTAATGAAGATTCCATCTGGAAGCTTCTTAACTTGTAAGCCGAGGAAGAAATTGATTTCTCCCATCATGCTCCTCTGAAACCTAGAAGTCATTAGATCAGAAAACCAATTACATAAAGATTTGTTAGTCGCACCAAAGATAATATCATCCACATATATTTGAACTAAGCAGATATCCAAGTTTGATCTATAAATGAAAAGAGTGGTATATATTGATCCTTTGGTGAAGCCGGATTTGATCAAGAAGGCTGACAGCTCATCATACCACGCCCTCGGTGCTTGTTTCAGACCATACAGTGCTTTATCGAGAAAGTATACGTGATCAGGACGGTCTTTGTCAACAAACCCCTCTGGTTGAGATACATAGACTTCTTCTTTCAATTTCCCGTTGAGAAAGGTTGTATTGACGTCTATCTGATACACAGTAAAATTGCGATAAGCAGCAAAAGCCAGAAACATGCGAATAGCTTCCAGTCGAGCGACTGGCGCGAATGTTTCATCGTAGTCAATTCCTTCTTCTTATCGGTATCCCTTGGCTACCAATCTTTCTTTGTTCCGAATGACGATACCATCTTTGTCTTTCTTGTTCTTGAATATCCACTTTTTTCCAATTATGCTCTTTCCTTTCGGCCGTGGTACAAGTCTCCAAACTTTAAGTGCATCAAGTTGATTGAGCTCCTCTTTCATAACTATAATCCAATCTGGATCCTCCAACGCTTCAGAAACTTTTGTTGGTTCAATCTTGCTTAAGAAGCAAGTGAAAAGACATTCGTTGGAAGTAGCCGTCCTGGAACGTGTAGACACACTGGCTTGAGGATCTCCAATAATTTGATGAATTGGATGAGATCTTGTCCATTTTGTGGTGTGAGGGAGAGGATCAATAATGTCTTGTACCACTTCTAATTGTTGAGAGGGAAGTTCAGGAGCTTCTAATTCACTTGAAGAGATAGAAACAATTTCAACTGGAGGAGGAGGTAGCTCAACAACTTCTGTATCAGATTCTGGAAGATTAGGTTGAATATCAACAGTTTGTTCTTCTTACTGAACTGATTCCTCTTGAATAGGTTGTTCTTGTACAGATTCTTCATGAACAGATTGATCTTGAACATTTTCTTGTTCAGGTTCTGGTTGAGTAGATTGTTCAGATTCATGATGTTCAGAAACATTGTTTGGAATAACAGGTGGAACTAGAATAGCATCAGAGTTAGAAATAGTTGCAGCAGAATTAGAAGTAGATGCATTCTCAGTTTCCTGATTCAAAACATTAGACACATTATCAACATTTGATTTGGGAACATCATCATAAAAATTCTCAAACAGATAATCAAGATCAGAAAAAATAAGTGAGGGAGTAGAAGAATCCTGATTAATCGGTGGAAGAATTGGTTCTGAACTGAATTGTTCAGAAACTGAATAGTCAGTAAAAGCGGGTTCTGAGCCGGAGTGACTAGAAACCAAATCAACAGCTTCGTCAAATTTTACATTTACACTCTCTATCACCTTTCTTGCTGAGATCAGAAAGACTCTGTAAGCTGCAGAATTAGATGAATAACCTAGAAATACACCCTCATCTGCCTTTGGACTAAACTTGTTGAGATTATCTTTGTGATTCAGAACATAACATTTACACCCGAATGACTTGAAATACTTGACGTTCGGTTTGATACCGTTCATAAGTTCATACGGTGTTTTGTTGAATCGACGATGCAGAATTGATCGGTTCTGAGTATGACAGGCAGTTGATACGGCTTCAGCCCAATGAGACAAAGGAAGCCCTGAATAAGCAAGCATTGATCTGGCGGCCTCAACATGCGTTCTGTTTCTTCTTTCAACAAACCCATTATGTTGCGGAGTACGGGCAGCAGAAAATTGTTGTTGTATACCATGAGAATCATAGAAATCCTGGAGAGTGTTGTTCTTGAATTCAGTGCCATTATCTGATCCTACCACTTTGACTTGCTTTTGCTTATTTGTCTGGATTGTCTTGATGAGAGTGATGAGAACTTCAGGAGTCTCGTCTTTTGACTTGAGAAATTTTACCCATGTATACCTTGAGTAGTCATCAACAATCACCAAAACATATCTCTTCTTACCTATACTCTTTGTCTTCATCGGACCGCATAAATCAACATGTAGTATGTCAAGAATAGCCGAAGTGCATGGTTCAGGCTTTGGCTTATGAGATGATTTCTTCATCTTTCTTTTCTCACAATCCTGGCAGAGATGGTCTTTCTGGAAACGAAGAACTGGAAGACCTCTCACTGAATCATGCTTGACAAGACGACCCATATACTTAAAGTTGAGGTGAGCTAAACGTCTGTGCCAAATCCAACTTTCTTGAATAGAAGCTTTAGAAAGCAAGCATATATCTGAAGGGATTTTGATCTTAGAAAGGTCAATGGTATACAAATTTGAGCGTCTTTTTCCCACCAGAAGATCCTTGCCACTATCGTTCTTCACTGCAACTCTTTTGGATTTGAAGCTGACTTCAAGCTCTTTGTCACAAAATTGCCCGATGCTAAATAAGTTGTGACTTAGGCCTTCGACGTAGCTTACTCTTTTGACAGTTATATTACCTTGAACAAGATCACCTTAACCAAGTATCGGAGCAGTCTCACAGTTTCCAAACTTAACACGCCGCAACATTTTTCTTTAAAATTGGACAATAATGATTTGTTGCCAGTCATGTGTTTGGAGCACCCCGAATCCAGATACCATAAATGACTAGGCTGCACATACAGAAACTACACAGATTTAGGTACCCATATGATTATGGGTCCCTTCTTGTTAGATTTGTGTCTTTTGCTTTTTGAAAAATTATTCTTATTATTCTCATGAAAGCAATCATCAATAGAGGAATAAACATAATCATCAGAATCAGAACTAGAAGAAGATGAAACATGCTTTGCAATGTGAATCATTTACGGAATTGAATATTTTGTATTTTTATTACAAAAAGCAAAAGTATCATTGTCACAAAGATTCACTACACAAGTATCTTCTAACAATTCAGAATCTATTATTTTTAGAAACTTGAGTATTTTCCTTAGAATCTTTAGAAAATCCATAAGAAATTTTGTCTGCAATACTTGTTTTCATTATAAAAAGAAATAAATCGTTTTCTAAATCAGATTGAAGACTTTGTTCTTCCAATTTATCTTCAAGATCAACTATCTTACCTTCTAACACTAATGGGGGAATGTATCTCTTAGTATCATAAGAAACTGAAGATACATTTTCCTTATCAGTGTTAGGATATATATCAACAAATTCAGTTGGTAATGAAGATTTATTGGAAGATTTTACATTTAAAACATTTTGAGATTTTCTGGATTTCCTTGATTGGTCAGGAAAATACTTGGCATTTTCAGAAGTGTAAACAAATGGCACTTCCATCCTCTTGTTTGTAATTCTTCTCTCATTTTCTTCATCTGAAATTTGTTTTTCACTAGTCCAGAGGAATTTAAACTGAGGGGCATATCTTGCAAGACCAAGATGATCATATTCATATAAAGTAGGAACTTCTGTTTTACCAAGATTTAAGTAATGCGGATTTTCAAAACCGAGTCCCCACTTTTCTTTTATAGCTTCTTCACTCCTTGGTTTGTTCATGTAAATTGTTTGCTCAGATTGTTCTCTCTTATACAATTTCTTTTCTAAAACAACTATTTTATCAGAAAGAGTTTGATTTGAAGAAGTCAGTTCAATCAAAGAATCACGATAAGTCTGATTTGAATTTTCCAACTCATTCAACTGTTTTTGAAATTTCTCTTTTGTGTCAGTTAAAATACTCTTTTCATCTTTGAGAGAAATTTTCAATCTTTCAATTAAAACAGACTTCTCTTGATTAATATGCTTTTCAGATATGAACTTAGAACGAAAATCATGTAAAGCTTTGACAATGACGTTCAATTGAGAAGAAATGAAATTGACATGAAACTCAGAAATTACCTCAGATTCATCTGTTAAGGTATCCTCATCTTCATCATCACTTTTATCATCACCGATGAAGCACATTGCTGCAGTCTCTTCATTCTCTGCTTCGTTGTCTGAGTGATCCAACCAATACTCCTCCTCAGCCAACAGAATAGTTTCGTTTTCTCACTTCTCAGCCAGTTCCAACTTCTTTCGATAGAATGCAGAATCTTTGACCACCTTTACCCGAAATTCCTTAGCTAGGTGTCCTGGCTTTCCACAGTTGTAGTAGTTCATGACCATCTTATCATCCTTCTTCGGTTCTACTACTTTTGCAGGATCATACTTTGGTACATAAGGCTTTGATGGAGCACCAGGTTCCAACTTCTTAGATCCGGAAGAAAAACGCATATTGTTTGATCCTGTTCTTCGCTGAAACTTTTTCTGGTAGTGTTGTGAAAGAAGAATCATGGCTTTCTCTAAGGCTTTACCATCATCTTCAGTAGAACCATCATAAGCCTCATCTGTCAATGCTTGCTCGGCAAGTTGACTTGCAAGGAGTGCAATTGGATCAACAATCTTAGGCTTATTCTTCTTATCGAGCTTAGCCTTCTTTTCCATCACCATTGACTCATCTGTCATCAGAATTTCGTATAATTCCTGAATTGGCATAGTAGATATTCGAACATCATTTGTCATTCTATGGCATGACTTGTTCCATTCTGGTTGTAATGCATTCAGAAACTTCAAGTTATCCTCCAATTCAGTCTTTGTAACTTTGATCTTGTACAGATCATTGATGACAACCCAAAATCGGTCAAATACACTCTTTAAGCTTTCCCCATCCTTAGCCTTGAATTCTTCAAAATTATTCATATACCTTGTTTGGCGCAACTGAGTTGACATAGCTGTACCAAGCATAATCTTTTCCAGTTGAGTCCACATAAGCATAGGATTTTGCTTGAAACAGTAAATTCTGTTGTAAATGGAGTTTGGTAGTGCGAGAATCAGATTTGACTTTGCCTGACTGTCAGCTTGATATCGTAACAACTCATCAGCATCATATTCCCTCAATGCTTTCTCAACAGTTGTAGCAGTAGTGGTTGCAGTAACTGGAATAACTTTCATTGGCCTCTCCATAAGACCCTGAGTGAGTGATTTCATCATATTATCCCCATTCGGTTGTCTTTCAATGAAGTTAATAAATCGGTCTTGCCACTGTTCAAACTCATTCTCATTAATCAGAACAGGTGGACGTGTGGCAGACCCCAATGACATCATCGGGTCATTCTTCTACACTTGAGCTTGCAAAGACATCTTTGAGAAAATCAGAAAGTCCGACAAATTCTAAGTCTTGAACACACGCAAACTGAAAGTTTGCGTAAGCAGTAGGATACGCAAATTGAACTTTGCGTAAGCAGAGAGATGCGCAAACTGAGATTTTCGGAACACGAAGGATGCGCAAACTGAGGTTTTCGGAACACGAAGGATGCGCAAACTGAGGTTTTCGTATGCTGAGTGATGCGAAAGCTGTACTTTGCGGAACCTTTATGATTCGAGAACTAAGCTTTTTGGATGCTTGATGATACGCGAACTGAACTTTTCGGATTGTACTTGATACGCAAAATGAACTTTGCGTATGTGGCTTGATACGAAAACCTTCTTTCTCGGATAACACCTGATACGCAAACTATGCTTTGCATAATCAGCCCAATGCGAGAACCTGAAACACTGTTAACAAGAATTAGAACTACAAGAACTTGCGCAAAGTGATATGAACTTGCGCAAAGTGATATGAACATGCGCAAACCTACATGAACTTGCGTAAAGCGTAAAAATCAAGAAATTTTCGCAAGATCAATTTAAACTAAGAAATTATACCAAGAATAATACTCACTGATTATCGAAATCACCTTTTTAACACATTTCAAACAACAATTTCGATTAAAAACCTCTAAAACATAGATTTTGATGATGGAACAATACAAGAACTCGTGTTTTCCAGAAAATCAAAAAATCATAAAATCGAAGATCAAATCATGGTTTTTATCAAAATGATATGAAACAAATATGATCGATTAACAAAAACGCATCTAAAGAAATCAAATTCAACACAAACCGATCACACAACAATCCAAATTTGATGAAAAATCAAGAAAACGAGATTTTCTTGAAAAATTCAAGAAAATCGATCAAGTTTTCGATTAATCTACAAATTCAGAATACATAAAACGAATTCTCTCAGATCTCTCAAGATTCAGATTGCTCTGATACCAATTGAAAGTCCAAGATCTCAAAATCTTTAGAGAGAGAAAGTAGAGAGAGAAAGTAGGAGCGCCAAATGTAATCAGATATATTCAAAGTAAGTGTCAAAGTTACAAGAACAAAGGTCTAAGGGGACTTAAATACCCCTAGCCTTAACAAAACAGATTACATCATTAAGAACAGTCTAGACTAGAAAATAAATACAATGATTACTATAAAAACAGATCTAACAACCTTTTTAGTATTGGCCAATTCTGCAACAAAGGATTAGAGGTGAACTTTAAACCCAAAAGTTGCTCTATGGGTACTGAAAATGGCAAGGAACTTTTGGTAGGAACTAGAAAATATAACCACTACACAATCAATCTTTCAAAGGTCCAAAATGACAATGAGGTTTGCTTATTGACAAAAGTCTCTATGCAACAAAGCTGGTTATGGCACCGAAGGCTGTCGCACCTGAATTTTCGATACATAAACAAATTGGTCAAAGGCAAGTTGGTTAAAGGACTTCCAGAGCTACGATATGAGAAATAACATATGTGTGCAACATGTGAAAAGGGTAAAACGAAGAGGGCAACTCACAAGCCAAAACCCGAACCGAGTAAAAGTTCTCCACTTGAGTTGTTACACATGGATCTATGCGGTCCGATGAGAACTCAGAGCGTTGGAGGAAAGAAGTATGTTTTGGTAATAGTGGACGATTATTTGCGTTACACATGGGTAAAGTTTCTAAGGACAAAAGATGAGACGCCCGAAGTACTCATCAACTTTTTGAAGACTACCCAAGTGAACTTGCAGAAGACAGTTAAGTTTCTTAGAACAGTAACGGCACAAAGTTTAAGAACAAAACTATTAAAGATTAACTCGAATCAGTCGGGATAACGCATCAATTCTGTGCTGCTAGAACGCCAGAACAAAACGGAGTAGTAGAAAAACGAAATCGAACGCTAGTCGAGGCCGCTCGTACTATGCTCAGTCAATCCAATCTACCTCTGTTTCTGTGGGTAGAAGTTGTCTCTACTGCATGTTATACGGAGAATCGATCCATAATACATCGACGGTTTGGAAAACACTCCTTATGCTTTGATTAATAATAGTATACCTAATATCAAATATTTTCATATCTTTGGATGTAGGTGTTTCGTACTTAATGATAGAGAGAACTTAAATAAGTTCGGACCGAAGGCTGAAGAGGGAATCTTCATTGGATACTCCCAGACATCTGTTGCATATAGAATTTATCTGAAGAGCTCAAAGACTGTTATAGAAAGCGTTAACGTAACATTTGACGAGGATGTGGCTTCTGAACAAAGCAGTTCAGAACCCGTGCTTACAGGAGTTTTAGCTTCTGGACAATTCAGTCCATAACCTGTGTCTACTGAGACTAATTTGGATAAAGCTTCAACTTCTACATCTCACTTATCTGAATTAGATTTATTGTTTGAATTTTTCTATGATGAGTTTCTAGGATCTAAACTTCCTAAATCTGTTGTGGTTGACAGGTCTGAAGATTCAATGACTAATCATCCAACCACTTCGGAAGTATCTACTGAACTAGTTCCCACGGTTCAGAAAGAAACTCAGATTCAAACACATACTCCTACGGTTGAAGTTGTACCTGATCATGTTGAACCAGAAGTTACTACTTTAGTTGGCTGTACTATGATGGATGATCAACAAACTGAACAAGCTGTCCCAACTGAAACTTCTGTACAAGAAACTTCAACTGTAACCCCAACAGCAGCTGAACAAGAAGAACCTGACAGTGGATACTTAGATGAGCTTTATGATCAATCTACATCGACTCCACTCTCTCACGAGTATAAATGGACCAAAGAGCACCCGATAAGCCAACTCATTGAAGATCCAACTTTACAGGTGCAAACTAGGTCTGCTACTTTGAACATGTGTATGCATGACTCATTCCTGAGTAAGATAGAGCCTACACGTGTATTAGAAGCTCTAGTTGACTCGGACTGGGTGACTGCCATGCAAGAGGAGCAAAATCAATTCGAAGCTTTAAAGGTTTGGAGACTTGTGCCAAAACCGGAAGGTAAATCTATAATAGGCACCAAATGGGTATTCAAGAACAAAAGGGATGAAGATGGTATCGTAATTAGAAACAAAGCACGACTTGTTGCAAAAGGCAACCGACAAGAGGAAGGCATCGATTATGACGAGACTTATGCTCTAGTAGCACGTATTGAAGCAATCAGAATGTTTTTGCGTATGTTGCTCATAAAAACTTCACTGTCTACTAGATGGACGTGAAGACTGCCTTTCTAAATGGCATTCTTAAAGAGGAAGTCTACGTATCACAACCAGAAGGCTTTGTTGATTGTCCCTGTAATTCAGTTTCTTATCACATATAAGAGATGTATATATTCACAAACAAAAGATTAGCAAACCTGATATGGATTTCTAAAACAAAGATTACAAGTTTTCTCTTGAATGTGTTTCTCTCTCTAAGCTCTCTCTCTCTCTTTATGGAGTTGGCGGCTGATTTCACACAATTAGGTACACACACTCCTTACACAACCCTAGCAAGGAATAGGTCATATACCTATTTTAGGAAAAACACTAAAATAAATAAAAATACAAATAAAAATAACTTTCACGATTTATTACAAAGGACCTAGACTTTTATTGAGAGTGACTTTTCAACCTTGACTTCTTGAATCTTTCATCTTCAATCTTGATGTTCTTGAATCCAATAAATCTATGATCTAACAATTTCCCCCTTTGGATCAAGATCATTACTAAAAAGATTTAGCAATCTAATTCTTCTCTTTAGGCTCAGAAAGAATGTCCCTTTTTTTCTTCAAAATGTAGCAATCTCCCAAAAGATGTAGATAAAATCTCTTTCATATGATGGAAAGAAATTATCTCCTGATTTAGCGCATAATGCTTTAGCAAAGTATCTTCAAAGAAAAAATTCTCAAAAACTTTGAACTTTCTGACTTGGACATTTGTTTAAAAAATAGTAGTTCTTCCCTATTTCTTGATTATCGTTTCTCCCCCTTTTTGATGAAAATAGCAACAATTTCATCAAAACTTTTCCTTCAAGAAATGTCTTTGATCTTTGGAACTGAGCCTCTGATTCACTGTCAACCTGCGAAGATATTCATCTAGATCTTTTCAAATCCAGACAAATTAGGAATGTAACCCCTGAATCAACAAATGAATCAGTTAATATGTCTGTCAGTTGCACTAAGTTACTGTGTGTCATGATTTGAGGGGGAGCTTAAAAGTAAGTATTTTCTGATCCAAGATCTCTGATTGTTTGAAAGAAGAACAACTTTCGAACATGAAAAACCATTTCTTAAATGTTCAACCACTTCTTATTCACAAAAGATTTCATGAATTTAAAAGTATGTTTTTAAATGTTTTTCAAATATTGAGCTTTAATGTTTAATTGGCCGTGTGTTTCCAAAGATTAATACTTGCGTATTATCTGGTCCATATACTTTCATGTATTCACACACACTGGTTCAGTATTTCAGTTGAAATTGTTATTACCATGTCTCTAAATGAACCAATTTCTCGATGGTAATACCCCCGTTTGTTTTCAAAGTTGTTGAGCATCATTCATCTTTTTCAAATTTGTGCCTTTATTGCTAAATTGTTTATATTTGTTCATATAAAAAAAATATCCAGTTCTTTGATACCCTAGCTATTTCATTTGATCTGATTTTAATCATTGTCAGATTCTCAAAACATTTATATTCTTTCTTGATTATTCATTCATATAAAGTTTTGAGAAATCTTAAATGTTTAAATATGCTCAAATTTCATTTCTGATTTTTGATGAGCATACATACACTGACATATGATTTCTTGTGCTTTTCATATCAAGAAAATCATTGACCGGCATGTACTTTTAGGAACATGGGATTCAGTGTGAGTGCTTAATAGATCTTCCATGGAATCACGATAACCAGTGTTTCCTATCCCGGAAGAAATCCTTTGAGTGATTGAGGGGTCAAAATCAAATAGTGGGGGAGATAACTCATCCGGCTGAGTTATTCTCATTGTGTGGAGCGGAAAAATGGAAATGAGAGTTTGGTTAGAAGTGAGAATAATGTTAAAAAGAAAGAGGGTGTGAGAACAGAGTTAAAAGAATATCAGAACTCTGCACCAACTTCTTTCTGAGCCGGGCAGCCACATCTACTGATTAGTTCACATTCTTTGGTGACCATCATTGAAAAAGGCAGTGAGCCCATGCCAACTCTTGCTATTAACCCCACCAACCACTCATTTCTTTCCCGAAAAAGAAATGTTTCATTTTCATTGGGGACGCAGCATATATGCTATCTAATCTTCACTCGGAAGATTTAGATATTGAAAAAGAAGGAAAGTTGCCCCACCTTCGCACCTCTTTCATGCACATTGAGTTCGTGTATTATCTGTTACTGTCTAAACAATTTACACAATTTGAGCCTTATGAAACATAATCATTGTGCTAAAATTCTTTCATACACAAGCACGAGCACACAGAAAATCTGTTTTTCTGTCAGAATATTCATAGTTAAACCTTGTGTTTTTCAATGATGGAATGGAAGTCCTGGGGAGTCATCATCAAACCAACTCCTTACATTGTACATTCGTTGTACACAGTAACTTTGTGTTACTGACAGACATTCCTAACTGTTTCATTTGTTGAATCAGGGTTACAAGTTCATTATGTCTGAATTTGAAAAGATTCGGATATATACAATTCATGATTCGACTCTTTAGATCAAAGTGCAGCAATTGTAAAAGGGGAGATTGTTAGTTGATCAAAAAGGGGGAAATCAAAGTCTGTGCCGAAATTGACGAAGTTTTGATGATTATAATGCTCACATCATCAAAAAGGGGGAGAATTATACAAAGATCAATTTCAAAGTTATGAAGAGTTGTCAAAGTTTGTCAAAGTTCTAGATGCTTCCGCTGATTCAAAGATAAAAGATTATGAAAAGAAAATTCTAAGATTCAAGAAGGTTTGTTCTTCCAAAGATGGTTCAGAGATCAAAGTGATGAAGATACAATTTCAGATATTTTTCAAAGATTTCAAAAGTTGTTTCTTTGTTAAAAAGAAGTTTCAAGATTTCTGTTTTGCGTTCAAGGCATGTTGACTTTCCAAAGCTTCAAAGATTTAAAAGACTTTTCAAGATTCTTCAAAGGCCAAAAGACTAAAGACTGTGAAAGCTTCAAAGTTCAAAGTTTAAGAGACAAAAGCTGAAGAATCAAGAGCTGAAGATTTGTATCAAATTTTTATTAAATCTTGAATACAAAGGGGGATATTGTTAAGTCTAAATATTGTATCCAAGATTTAATAGGAAAGTCAAAGATGTAAAAGTCAACATTGTCTTTGTAATAGTTTAGTCAAAGCTTGTTTTGTTTACTTAGCCTTTAAGCTTTGTGTTAGATAGGTGGTATATATAGGTTTGTCTTGTGTAATCTTGTAATGACGCTAGAGAACTATTCACGTATTGTATGTGTGAGATTTGTGACTAATGCAAGATCTACTTTCTCTCTCTAGTTTCTTTCTGTAATTCTTGTTCTTAATTGATATATTTTGAGTAATTGCTTGATATGTATTTGGGATTTATTGATTTACAATTGGTATCAGAGCTGAACCAAACTTTTCAGGAATGATTTGATCAATGATTTGGATTGAAATCTTGATTTTAGTTCGAAAATTTTGATTTTCTGGAATTTTTTCACGAACTCATGTTCTTCACTGTTTCATACTAATTTTGTGTGAAAATCGTTTTTTTGTGAAAGAAATTGGATTCACTGTGTTCGATTTGTGTTGGTGATTGATTCTTGTTCTGGTTACATTTTATAGTTCTATCAATTTCGATGTCAATTTTCGAATTTTGAGTTTTTCTTGAAATATTCGGTCGAACACTGTTCTTGATTGAAAATATACGAATTGGTGATTTTAATCGAAATTTGATAGAAAATCTGTGTTTAGTATTGTTTGTCAATGTTACTGATAAATTCTTGAGTTCAAATTCGCAGATTTGGATCGATTTGAGTTAGAAAAAGCCAAGAACACGGTTTGCGCAAGATTCATAGACGGTTTGCGCAAGTTCATCCTCAAAGGTCATCTTGCATATTTGCGCATTCCTTAGATTACGCAAACCTCATCTTTGCGTATTCAATGGGTCTCCAAAATCATACTTTGCGCAATTCAAGGATCACGAAAAGCTAACTTTGCGCATCAAGACCGTTACGCAAACTTCATCTTGTGCATCAAGCCCTTTACGCAAACCTTACTTTGCGTATGTCGTTGGTTTCGAGAAGCATACTTTGCGCATCACTCTTTTCACGCAAATCTTATCTTGTGTATCACGTTGCTTGCGCAAAGCTCCATTTGCACAACACTCTTCTTACAAGAACCTCGACTTTGCACATCACACTTATTCCGAGAATCTTGGGTTGCGCATCACATAGCTCACGCAAACCTACTTTGCGCAAGATCAAGTGTTGTTCAAATTTTTAATTTTTATGCTAGATTTCAATTCAATCTGTTTTTTTTTTATTTTTTGATATATAGTTTTGGAACGATCATTCATATTAAGCCGATTACTCATTAATCATGGGATTTCTTTCAGATCTTGAAGAGAAGAATAGAAAGCTGAAACTAGAGAACATTAATTTGGGTCATGCAGTTGACTTTCATTCACAAAAGTCAAGAGAATATTTTACTGAAATCATCTCACTGAAAGAAGAAATCAATGCCTTAAAGAATATCAGTATTAGGCAGAATGAAGAGAAGATAAAGAGATTGGAATATGAGAATGCTGAGCTTAGAAAGAGTTTATCTGATTTTGATAAACAACTTGCTGATAATAAAGCTGATTTTGATGCTGAAAAAAAATTCAAAGAAATTCTCAGATTTCTCTAAGAAATGTTTTGAAGAGAAGAAGTAGGTTGATCTTAAATGCATTAAGCTTTCTCAACAAATATCTGATTTTGAGAAAGTACTGATTTTGGAAAGAGAGAATTTGAAAAGAGAAGAAGGCCATAGAACAGAAGAATGTGGGATTCTTTAAAGAATTATCCGGCCAGAGAAATGAGTCAGAGAAAGGATTTGAAGAAGAACGTTCAATCTTTGAAACTGAAATCAAAAGACTGACTTCAAAGCTATCTGAACTATCTGCTACTGCGCTAAAAGAGCAGAAGACGAAGTCTGAGTTTTCAAAGAAGATTGACCAACTTGTGAAAGAAAGAGACAACTTTACATCAAAGATGAAAGAACTTGAAAAGTCTGCTTCAAGTTCAAATTAGAAATCTGTCTCTTCACAAAGGTCAATTAAGTATTTTGATCAGATTCGTCGATCTAACATTTTCTTTGATGAATATTTAGATGGTTCAGATACATATCCAAGGAGAAGAAGTTACAAGTCAGAGAAACTGGTCTGAATGAAGAAATCTGTCAAAGATGATAAGACTGGTGAGCTGAAAGAGAAGACATCATGTGTAAATGTTCACAAAGCAAAGAAGAACAAAGAGCATAAAGGTAAACCTGACCTTAAATACTCAAAAGACCAATTACTCAGGTTTTCAGGTAATAAATTTTATTGTTCTTACTGCTGTACACATGATCATATCCATAAGACCAGTGATCATTTCTGGTATGGTTCTTACTCCATAACCCCCACAAGAACTGCAACTAACATTCATGGACCCAAATACCAGTGGGTACCAAAACCGAAAACTGGTTCTGTGTTGCAGGCACCTCAAGTCAAGGGGGAGTAAGAGAATAATGGCTTTTGAACATAGTAGTTCAAAACCCGGACTTCAATGTCAAGATAATGGCTCTTGAATAACACAGTTCAAGACCCGCACCTCAATGTCAAGATTATGGCTTCTAAGTACACAACTTAGGACCCGTTCTTCAAAGGAGTTTGACTTCTAAACACAACAATTTATGACTCAGACCTCAGCGATCAAAAAGGACCTTACTCCAGTTTTTACATCCGATGGATATGATGGTCTACGTCCCAAGAGAATTGATCTGATCTCTATCCTATACTTTTCACTGATAGATTTTTCTGATATGATGGTCTACAATTTAAAAGGGAGTGTCTGATCTCTATCCTGTTTTAACTAACATATTTCAGATGCTTAATTTAAGGGGGAATAAAGGTGATGACTTCTGATTACTTCAGATCAGAACTCATACTATAAAAATGTTTTTCTGCTTTCTGTCTTTTATTTTTGAATAAATAATGTGAATAAAGTGGCTTCTGATCACATGACAGATCAGGACCCGTTTTTCAATGATCAAAGAATGATATTATGCTAATATCTAGGGAGAGCTCAAAAGACATAAATCATTATATCATGATTTGAGGGGGAGCTTAAAAGTAAGTATTTTCTGATCCAAGATCTCTGATTGTTTGAAAGAAGAACAACTTTCGAACATGAAAAACCGTTTCTTAAATGTTCAAACCACTTATTATTCACAAAAGATTTCATGAATTTAAAAGTATGCTTTTAAATGTTTTTCAAATATTGAGCTTTAATGTTTAACTGGCCGTGTGTTTCCAAAGATTAATACTTGCGTATTATCTTGTCCATATACTTTCATGTATTCACACACACTGGTTCAGTATTTCAGTTGAAATTGTTATTACCATGTCTCTAAATGAACCAATTTCTCGATGGTAATACCCCCGTTTGTTTTCAAAGTTGTTGAGCATCATTCATCTTTTTCAAATTTGTGCCTTTATTGCTAAATTGTTTATATTTGTTCATATAAAAAAAATATCCAGTTCTTTGATACCCTAACTATTTCATTTGATCTGATTTTAATCATTGTCAGATTCTCAAAACATTTCTATTCTTTCTTGATTATTCATTCATATAAAGTTTTGAGAAATCTTAAATGTTTAAAAATGCTCAAATTTCATTTCTGATTTTTGATGAGCATACATACACTAACATATGATTTCTTGTGCTTTTCATATCAAGAAAATCATTGACCAGTATGTACTTTTAGGAACATGGGATTCAGTGTGAGTGCTTAATAGATCTTCCATGGATTCACGATAACCAGTGTTTCCTATCCCGGAAGAAATCCTTTGAGTGATTGAGGGGTCAAAATCAAAGAGTGGGGGAGATAACTCATCCGGTTGAGTTATTCTCATTGTGTGGAGCGGAAAAATGGAAATGAGAGTTTGGTTAGAAGTGAGAATAATGTTAAATAGAAAGAGGGTGTGAGAACAGAGTTGAAAGAATATCAGAACTCTGCACCAACTTCTTTCTGAGCCGGGCAGCCACATCTACTGATTAGTTTACATTCTTTGGTGACCATCATTGAAAAAGGCAGTGAGCCCATGCCAACTCTTGCTATTAACCCCACCAACCACTCATTTCTTTCCCGAAAAAGAAATGTTTCATTTTCATTGGGGACGCAGCATATATGCTATCTAATCTTCACTCGGAAGATTTAGATATTGAAAAAGAAGAAAAGTTGCCCCACCTTCGCACCTCTTTCATGCACATTGAGTTCGTGTATTATCTGTTGCTGTCTCAACAGTTTACACAATTTGAGCCTGATGAAACACAATCATTGTGCTAAAATTCTTTCATACCCAAGCACGAGCACACAGAAAATCTGTTTTTCTGTCAGAACATTCATAGTTAAACCTTGTGTTTTTCAATGATGGAATGGAAGTCCTGGGGAGTCATCATCAAACCAACTCCTTACATCGTACATTCGTTGTACACAGTAACTTTGTGTTACTGACAGACATTCCTAACTGTTTCATTTGTTGAATCAGGGTTACAAGTTCATTATGTCTGAATTTGAAAAGATTCGGATATATACAATTCATGATTCGACTCTTTAGATCAAAGTGCAGCAATTGTAAAAGGGGAGATTGTTAGTTGATCAAAAAGGGGGAAATCAAAGTCTGTGCCGAAATTGACAAAGTTTTGATGATTATGATGCTCACATCATCAAAAAGGGGGAGAATTATACAAAGATCAATTTCAAAGTTATGAAGAGTTGTCAAAGTTTGTCAAAGTTCTAGATGCTTCCGCTGATTCAAAGATAAAAGATTATGAAAAGAAAATTCTAAGATTCAAGAAGGTTTGTTCTTCCAAAGATGGTTCAGAGATCAAAGTGATGAAGATACAATTTCAGATATTTTTCAAAGATTTCAAAAGTTGTTTCTTTGTTAAAAAGAAGTTTCAAGATTTCTGTTTTGCGTTCAAGGCATGTTGACTTTACAAAGCTTCAAAGATTAAAAAGACTTTTCAAGATTCTTCAAAGGCCAAAAGACTAAAGACTGTGAAAGCTTCAAAGTTCAAAGTTTAAGAGACAAAAGCTGAAGAATCAAGAGCTGAAGATTTGTATCAAATTTTTATTAAATCTTGAATACAAAGGGGGAGATTGTTAAGTCTAAATATTGTAACCAAGATTTAATAGGAAAGTCAAAGATGTAAAAGTCAACATTGTCTTTGTAATAGTTTAGTCAAAGCTTGTTTTGTTTAATTAGCCTTTAAGCTTTGTGTTAGATAGGTGGTATATATAGGTTTGTCTTGTGTAATCTTGTAATGACGCTAGAGAACTATTCACGTATTGTATGTGTGAGATTTGTGACTAATGCAAGATCTACTTTCTCTCTCTAGTTTCTCTCTCTAATTCTTGATCTTAATTGATATATTTTGAGTAATTGCTTGATATGTATTTGGGATTTATTGATTTACAGCATGTGTTGCTCAGATGATTTAACTTTATCAGTTAAAGCGCAAAATAGATCATGAAAACATTTAAGAGCACACTTTCAATTCATGAAATCTGTTTGAGAATCGGGAAGTGGTTTGAACATTTAAGCACATGTTTTTCTTATGATTGAAAGTTGTCCTTCTTTCAACCATAGATGAGATGAAGATAAAGAATTATACCTTTTGCGTGCAGTCTTACATCTCATGAAGTCAAGCTTAAAGTCATAAAGATATGATCTTGTAAGCATCTCTCAAACTGCAAAAGTCTAAAGGTCATAGTCAAAGCAACTTTATTCACTGAAATTAAAAGACATAAAGCAGTAAAACAATGAAAGTACGAGTGTTGATCAGAAATAATCAGAAATCATAGCCATACTCATTTGACTTGAAAAGCTCCCCCTAAAATCATGCATTACAAAAGATTTGACAGATAAGTAAATGCAGAAATTAGATATGCTCCCCCTCAAAAATAACAAAGATCATCTATGAAGTACTTCTCACACTCCCCCTGAGATCATGAACAAACTATGAAAGAGAAAATATCATACGGAAATAATGATAAAGAAATGATGAAAAATTACAATAAAAGAAACTTTAATAGGTAATTACTGATTAGACCTTGAGATTTAGCATACGAAGCTTAGATACAAGAAAATTGAATCTCTTTTCATCTAAAGGTTTGGTAAACAAATATGCAAGTTGGTAATCATTTTATACAAAGTAAAGTTCTATTGTACCTTTTTCTACATTATCTTTTATAAAATGATACCTGACATCAATGTGCTTTGTTTTAGTGTGGTGCACAAGATTAGCTGATATGGCGATAGCGCTCTTCAAGTCACGATACATCGGTATTTTATCAAACTTGAATCCAAAATCTCGAAGCTGTGTTCGCATCCACAAGACCTGAGAGCAACAACTGGCAGCAGCTACATACTCTGCTTCAGCAGTCGATGTGGAAACACATAATTGTTTCTTTGACGCCCAGCTAACGAGCTTGTCTCCAAGAAATTGAATGTCACCTGAAGTGCTCTTCCTGTCCAACATGCACTCTGCATGATCCGCGTCTGAATAAGCACTTAGTTCAAACCCTGTATCCTTAGGATACCATAAACAAAGATCTGCAGTTCCCTTTAGATATCTAAAAATCCGTTTGACAGCAGTTAAATGGGAATCTTTAGGGTCAGCCTGATATCTTGCACACAAGCATGTTGAAAACATTATATCTGGTCTACTTGAAGTAAGATACATTAAAGACCCTATCATACCTCTATATGTCCTAACATCAACACTTTTCCTGAAGATTCAGTGTTAATCTTAGTACCTAGTGCCATTGGGGTTCCTATCGGTTTACAATTTTCCATTTTGAATCTCCGAAGAATATCAAAAATGTACTTAGATTGATTTATGAAAATCCCCATTGAAAACTGTTTTATTTGTAATCCGAGAAAGAAATTCATCTCTCCCATCATACTCATTTGAAATCGTGACACCATGAGATCTGAAAAGTTCTTACAGTATTTGGGATTTGTAGAACCAAATATAATATCATCTACATATATCTGAATAAGAATGATATCAGCTTTCTCCTTTTTAATAAACAAAGTGGTATCGACTTTACCTTTTGAAAAACCTGACTTGACCAGGAATTGAGATAAAACATCATACCAGGCGCGAGGTGCTTATTTCAGACCATACAAGGCTTTATCCAAGATGTAGACGTGATTAGGCTTATCTGGATTTACAAACCCTTCTGGCTGAGAGACGTAGACTTCCTCCTTAAGTATGCCATTCAGAAAGGCAATATTCACGTCCATTTGATAGATAGTGAAGTTCTTGTGAGTTGCGTAGGCTAGAAACTTGCGGATTGCCTCTATACGCGCTACTGGAGCATACGTCTCATCGTAGTCAATGCCTTCCTCTTGCCTATATCCCTTGGAAATAAGTCTGGCTTTGTTCCTTATAATAATACCATCTTCGTCCTTCTTGTTTTTGAATACCCATTTAGTTCTAATCACGGTCTTTCTTTCTGGTTTTGGCACTAGCCTCCAAACCTTCAGGGCTTCAAACTGGTTTGACTCTTCTTGCATGGCAGACACCCAATCTGAATCAGCAAGAGCTTCTGATACTCGAGTAGGCTCTATTTTGCTGAGGAATGAGTCATGCATACATTGATTCAAAGTTGCTGACCTAGTTTGCACCGACTTGTTGAGATCTCCAATTACTTGATGAAGAAGGTGCTCTTTGGTCCATCGATGTTCATGAGGGAGTGGAGTAGATGAAGATTGATCATGGTTGTCGTCTAAAAATCCACTTTCAGGTTCTTCAGTTTGAACATCATGAGGGAGGGATTCAGTTGAAGTAATTGGTGCAGAAGCTTCAGTAGGTACAACTTGTTCAGTCTGTTGATCTGTCCTTACATCACATCCTACTGACTCAGCAACTTCTGGATCATCATAAGTAGATAAAACTTCAACTATTTGAGTAGGCATTTGAACTGGAATATCTTGCTGAATCGGAGAATTTGGTTCAGTAGAAACATCTGAAGTGGTTGGATGATTAATCGTTGAATCTTTAATCCTGTCAACCACTACAGGTTTATTCACATTAGATCCAAGATATTCATCATAAAACAGTTCAAATAAAATATCTAAATCAGATAAATGATTAGAAGACGTTGATGGTTCATCTGATTTGTTCGCTTGAGACACAGGTTCTGGACTGATTTGTCCAGAAGCTAATACTCCTGTTATCACGGGTTCTGAACTGAAGTGTTCAGAAGCCATATCTTCATCAAATGTAACGTTTACGCTCTCAACCACAGTCTTTGACTTCTTCAAGTATACTCGATATGCAGCAGATGTAGAAGAATAGCCGATAAAGATGCCCTCATCTGCCTTAGCACTGCACTTGTTCAGACTCTCTCTGTCATTTAACACAAAACACTTACAACCAAAAATATGAAAATATTTAATGGTTTGTGTTCGGTTGTTGTTCAACGCATACGGAGTCTTTTGAAATCTGCGGTGTATCATTGATCGATTTTGAGTGTAACACGCAGTCGACACAACTTTAGCCCACAGAAATAGAGGTAAGTCGGATTGACTGAGCATAGTACGAGCGGCCTCGACTAGCGTACGGTTTCGCCTTTCGACTACTTCATTCTGTTCAGGCGTACGTGCAGCAGAGTATTGATGTGTTATCCCGACCGATTCGAGATACTCTTCAACTATCTTGTTCTTAAACTCTGTGTCGTTGTCAATTGAAAAAGCTTGACTGGTTTCTGCAGATTCACCTGGATCGTCTTTAGAAATGTAATGAGAACTTCGGGTGTCTCATCTTTAGACCGTAGAAATTTGACCCACGTGTACCGCGAATAATCGTCCACAATAACTAACACGTATTTCTTTCCGCCTAAGCTTTGCGTTCGCATAGGACCACAGAGATCCATATGCAACAACTCTAAAGGAGAGTTGGTACTCGGTTCAGGCTTCGGTTTGTGTGGAACTCTCTTCATCTTCTCTTTTTCACACGCTGCACACAAGTGTTCTTTTTCGTACTTGAGTTCAGGAAGTCCTTTTACTAGCTTTTTACTGACCAGTTTATTGATGTATCGAAAGTTGAGGTGAGAGAGTCGTCGATGCCATAGCCAACTTTGTTGCATCGAGGCTTTTGAGAGTAGACACACTTGATTGTCAGTCTGGACCTTTGACAAGTTGATGGTGTAGAGGTTTGACTTGCGAGTCCCGACCAAGAGTTCTTTCCCGTCCTCAGTGTGTACCGAACACTTCGTGGCCTTGAAATTAACCTCTAAGTCTTTGTCATAGAACTGCCCAATACTAAAAAGGTTGTGTCCTAAGCCTTCAACATAGCTCACCTTCTTAATCGTGACATTTTCGTGTACCACATCACCATAACCCAGAATTGGTGAAAACTGATCGTTACCAAATCGAACTGTGACGCAGTATTTCTCTATAAAGTTAGTCAACAGACTTTTCTGCCTGGTCATATGCTTGGAACATCCGCTATCCAAGTACCACATATGACGTGTCTACACAAGATAAATTAAGAAACACGAGGTTTAGATATCCATATAAAAACTGGGAGTAAAGACTTTTGAGCATTGAAGTGCGGGTATTGACCTGTAGTATTCAAGAGCCATCATTTCTTTCACTCAACCTTGACTTGACATTCCTGTAACACAGATTCAGTCTTTTTCTTTGGTACCCATTTATATTTGGGTCCAACTGTGTTAGCACAAGATTTTGGTACCCATTGAAATTTGGGTCCGCTTTTCTTTTGAAAACTATATGAAGAATTGGAACGATAAGAATATGCATGATAATTTCCGAACCAAACATCAGAATATTTACGAGAAGCATAATCATATCTATCATAATTTGAAAACTTTCTAGCTGACGGAGATAACTGGAATAATTTCCGTATGGAATATTTATTGCGAGAATCAACAAGTTTTGGTTTAAAATTAGCAACATCCACAATCAAATCATCTTTACTAGCAGTCTTTCTATTACAATCAAAACTAGAAAATGATTTAGCATTCTCGTCTATCTTCTGTTTCGGTAGCCATTCCGACTTAACTCCAAGCTTTTTCTTTCTCAAATCTGAAACATTTGAAACTTTAGAGTTAGAAAGGTGAGAATCAACCAAATGCTTCTTCTTTGACTTACCAGTGGTGATCTGTTTTTGTGAATTCCCGGATTTCTTCTTCTTACCTTTGGCAACTTTGGATTTCACAAAAACTGAGTTATCAACTTTCGTTGAAGTTTCACCTTTTTCAAACACACTTGGTAATCCAAAAGAATTAACAACAAAGGAGGAATGATTAGGAAGTTTAGCATTAAAGTCAAAATGACCAACACAGTCATATAAACCACCATCAGAGTTTAGAAAATCAAACTCATTATCAAGTGAACCAGACCTATCATCAGATTTTAAAGTCTTGGATAATTTAGAAAACTCAGTATTTTTGAACATAGTAGAAAATACAGTTTGTTCTAAGTCCATCAAGATCCTTTCTTCTTTGAGAGTATTCTCGAGTTCAGAAATTTTTGTTTCCAAAATGAGAGGAGGAACGTAAAGTTTACCTTCAATGGGTTTAGCCTCCATTTATTTTACAGAATAGCTCTCAAAGTAATAATTTGAAAGAGATTTTGATTTGTCGGAACTATAACTATTATTCAACTTCTCATAAAGAAACGGGAGTTGAATTTTAGTTGTGTTCTTTCTTTTAGCATATTCCTTAACTTTATCCTCTTCAAGCAGACTAGTCCAGAAAACTTTGAGTTCAGGGTATTGAGGTGCCAGGTTCATAAATCCAAAATCATAAAGAGCAGGCGCTTCAGATATACCCTTTTTGAGATGGTGTGGGTTCTTGTAACCAAGTCCCCAACAGTCAGGTTTCTCTTTAGGTTTGTTTAGATGAATGGTTTGTTCAGTTTGACCCAAAGTATGTAATTTCTCTTCCAAATCATTCACCTTTGCAATTAAAGATTTGTTTTCTTTTGAAGTTGAAGAATACATTTTAGAAAGCTCTTTAGACTTAAACTCACACTCTCTATATTTTGAAACAGTTTCAGATAACTCTTTATGAATTATAGTCTTCTCTTTCGCGCTGGTGTCAATGCTTTTGTGCAAAGTTTCAATCAGTACATTTTTCTCAGCAAGATCGTTGCTAAGTTTATGTATAGATTGATTTTTATCATTAATGACACCTTTTTCACGCTTAAGTTTAGATTCAAATTCTTGGAGTTAAATCACATACGTTATCGTTATCTTCTTCATCTGAATCAGCTTCAGCTTCCATATGACCTATCAAGCGCAAGTGTGTTGTTTCGTCCTTTTCTTCTTCCTCACTTTCAGAATGATCAAGCCAAAATTCATCCTCTCCCATCAATGTTTTTCCTGCCTCTTGTTGTTTGGCTAGAAGCAACTTGTTCTTGTAGTACTCAGAGTTTCTGACTTTGGGTTTGCGACAATCCTTAGCAAAGTGACCGAATTTGCCACAGTTGTAGCATTTTGTAGGTTCTGCCTCTTTGACCTCTTCGACTCTGAACTTCTTCTCATCTGATCTCCTATCCTCTATCCTCTTTCCTTCAACTTTCTCTTTGTGGTTGTAGTTGCTTAAACCAGATGAGTACCTCTGACTATTTGAACTAGGCTTCTTGTAGAACTGCTTTTGAAAAGCCTTAGTTAACATAAGCATAGTCTGCTTTAGGTTATCACAGTCGTCAGAGTCAGAGTCAGAGTCAAGTACACCTTCATCCTCTTATGATTCAGAACTTATCATCTTCTTCTTCTTCTTAAGGCTTACATTCTTTTGTTTCACAACCAAAGCAACCTGATCTACAACTGCCTTCTCAGCCTTTCTCTTCTCATTCAAAATCTCATCAACCTCTTCTTCATTCTGTCTAAGAGTTTCATAGACTTCATGGAGTGGTATGTCATTCAAGTCCTTCATTTTCTTCATTTGCCTAGCAAATCTCTTCCACTCAGGCTGCAAGATACTAAGAAACTTCACATTAAGGTCAACTTGTGACTTATTCACTTTTTTCTTGCTGAGTTCATTCAACAAAGTTACAAATCGGTCATAAGAAGCCTCCAGTGATTCACCCTTATTAGTTATTGAGACAATTGGATATTTTTAGCTGGTTCCCAACTTTTGATCCTAGCATCATTTTCTCCAGTTGATCCCACATTTGCTTTCTAGTTGCATTGTAGTTGTCAATCTTGACATATATCTCATTTGGTATGCCTTGAAGAATGAAAGACTTTGCCAATTTGTCGCCCTTGTGTCTTCTCTTCTGCTCATCAGAGTATTCATCAAGTGGTAATGATACTCTCTCTGTTCTTCTTCTCCGTTCTCTCCAGCTACAGTTAGAACCTTGGTAGGAGGTATCATAATTCCTTCTTTTAAAGATATTCAGATATAATCTCCCAAGTCATGTCTGTCGATGAAGTCCAAGAATTTGTCCTTCCATTGCTCGTACTCTCCCTTGAAGAGTACTGGTGGCTTCACATCGGTTCCGATGGCGAGAGCTTCTCTGGAAGTCATCCTGATATTGAAAGATATGCAATAAGAAACTTAAAATGATCGTTAGTCCAGATAAAATCAAGTAAATACAGATTAATAATTGAAAAAGAGAATCTAGAGCATGAAGCCAGAAATGCACCAAAGGGCTGTGGCACAAAAGAAGATTTTGCGCTAATAGTGTCTGGCGCAAAAGGAGAGTTTTGCGTTAACAGCAGGTGGCGTGAACCAAAACTTTGCACGAAGAGAAGTTGGCGCAAAAACTAGTTCACGCTAGAAGAAACTGGCGCAAAAGAAACTTTGCGCGAAGTAACGATCCTTGATGAGTTTTGCGCGAGAAGCAGGTCGCGCAAAAATGGACTTTGCTCGATGAACTGATGGCGAGAAACTGGTGAGTAATCCTTTGCGTGAAGAGTCTGTGGCGCAAACAGTGTTTTGCGCGAGTAACTGTTGGTGCAAAAATGAACTTTGCACTATGGTGAGTTGGCGCAAAAGTCCCTTGAATCTGGCGAGAAAGTAGCGATGAACTGGCGCAAATGTGATGAACTGGCGCAAACTCGTTGTTCTTCACTGTACTTCAAAAAACGGCTCTGATTATCCCAAAAACCAATCTAATCTTCGACTTGCAATCCCAAACTCTGAAAATAAGCTCACAAACACATCTATAACTGATTGCAATTGACAAATTTCTAAAACAAACACTCAAAAAGGAAATAATCGATTGAATAGTGCTCAGGACTCGTGAAGAACAAAAACAACAAAATCATCAAATTGAAGATCGAATACAGTGCAATATTCAAATAAATTAATACAAACTCGATCTAAAACTGATTTCGATCATAACCAAATGATTTGTAACCCGAAAAACACACAAATGCACAAAAATCAGTTCTGGAAGAAGATGAACAGTGCTGAAGGAAACTTTTTCTGGAAAAATTGATTTGAATCTGGTTTAGCTCTGATACCAATTGATTATCCCTGTAATTCAGTTTCTTATCACATATAAGAGATGTATATATTCACAAACAAAAGATTAGCAAACCTGATATGGATTTCTCAAACAAAGATTACAAGTTTTCTCTTGAATGTGTTTCTCTCTCTAAGCTCTCTCTCTCTCTCTATATGGAGTTAGCGGCTGATTTCACACAATTAGGCACAGACACTCCTTACACAACCCTATCAAGGAATAGGTCATATACCTATTTTATGAAAAACACTAAAATAAATAAAAATACAAATAAAAATAACTTTCACTATTTATTTCAATGGACCTAGACTTTTATTGAGAGTGACTTTTCAACCTTTACTTGTTGAATCTTTCATCTTCAATCTTGATGATCTTGAATCCAATAAATCAATGATCTAACATTTGTGAATCCAGATAAACCAGATCACGTATATATCCTGGATAAAGCACTTTATGGATTAAAACAAGCACCTCGAGCCTGGTACGAAGTTTTAACAAAGTTTTTGGGCAAGTCGGGTTTCACAAAAGGTAAAATCGATACTACTTTGTTCATTAAGAAAGAAAAAGCCGATATCATTCTTATTCAAATATATGTGGATGACATTATCTTTGGCTCAACAAATCCTAAATACTGTAAGAATTTCTCAAACCTCATGGTGTCTAGATTTCAAATGAGTATGATGGGAGAGATGAATTTCTTTCTCGAATTACAAGTCAAGCAATTTTCAACGGAGATTTTCATAAATCAAGCTAAGTACATTTTTGATATTCTTCGGAAATTCAAAATGGAAACTTGTAAACCAATTGTAACCCCGATGGCACCAGGAACTAAGATCGACATGGATCCTTCGGGAAAACATGTTGATGTTAGAACCTATAGAGGGATGATCGGTTCTTTAATGTATCTTACTTCAAGTAGGCCAGATATTATGTTTTCTACATGTTTATGTGCAAGATATCAGGCTAATCCTAAAGAATCCAATATGTCTGTAGTAAAAAGGATCTTTAGATATCTAAAGGGGACTGCAGATCTTGGTTTGTGGTATCCTAAAGATACTGGTTTTGAACTGACGGCTTACTCAGATGCAGATCATGCTGGTTGTATGTTAGATAGGAAGAGCACATCGGGTCATATACAGTTTCTTGGCGATAAAATCGTACGTTGGGAATCAAAGAAACAATTGTGTGTTTCCACATCAACGGCTGAGGCGGAGTATGTTGCGGTTGCAAGCTGCTGCTCTCAGGTGTTGTGGATGAGGACGCCACTGCGAGATTATGGTTTCAAATTCGACAAGATTCCGATTTACTGTGACTCTAAAAGCGCCATTGCAATATCAGCAAATCCTATACAACATACAAAGACCAAACACATAGATGTACGATATCACTTTATCAAAGACAATGTCGGAAAAGGTACAATAGAACTTTATTTTATAAACACTGATTATCAGCTTGCAGATTTGTTCACCAAGCCTTTAGACGAAAAGAGATTTAATTTTATTATCTCCAAACTTGGTATGTTAAATCTTAAGACATAATCAGTGACTACCTACTAAAGTTTTTCTTATTGTTATTTTTCTTCATTTCTTTATTTTTAATCTGAAAGATATCTGCACTTTAAGGTATGCTCATGATTTCAGGGGGAGTGAGAGAAGATGAAAAGATGTTCTAAATCCAATTAAGGGGAGTTTACATTTTTGATTTATGCTAATCACTGATAAATTTTTCTGATGCATAAATGCAGGGGGAGTAAGAGTAAGAGTAAAAGTAAGAGTAAGAGTATAAGTATTGAAGATTACTACTGTTATAGACTTTAGTACTGCTATTTAAATATTACTACTGCTAGAAGTATTACTACCGCTTGAAGGTTTACTACTGCTAGTAGTTAGTACTGCTTGAAGAGTTAATACTGCAAGTTAGTAGTTACTACTGCAAGCCTGGTTAGTACTGCTATTGATAAGAAGATGCTGCTGAAGATTAATGTTGCTCATGAAGATAAAGATGGATTGGTTGCTTAAAGTGAAAGACAAGGAGATTGAAGATAATTATGGACTGGATGCTGAAGATCAACTTTAATTTAATAATTATCTTGTAATCTGTTTTGTATGTATAGTCTAGAAGTCTTTTGCTTATGTTAGAGAGATAGATAGATATACAGAGATACATACGTTTTTGTTTTTAGAGAGAATTAGCCTCAAGATTCTTAGTAGTCCTTTCTGTAGAGAAGTATTGAACGTCTGTTGAGTTTGTTCAACAGATTGATTCTGTGGTTGTAATCATTAAGTTAATTCAATATAACTTGTGATTTGATCTCATATACTGTTTCATTGATTTACTGTTAAAGTGTTTTTCCGCAACTTCTTTAACATAGTTTCTGAGTGTTTAGTTTAATTCTTGTTTTGAATTTCGATCCTGACAAGTGGTATCAGAGCCAAAGGAACTCAGAAATCAATAATTATCATGGATGGATCACATGACAGTGTTCTTGTTTTAAAAGTTCCCATGCTCAAACCTAATGAGTTTGACATGTGGAAAATCAGGTTCAGACAGTATATCCTTCTTACAGATTACTCAATGTGGGATATCATTGAGAATGGTCCCTCCAATGTAGGAGAGATTGGAGCAGATGGCAAGAGACCTCCACCAAAGACTGATGGAGAAAGAAAGATGAGGCAGACTGAGATAAAAGCCTTGAGCACTCTACTCTTGGCAATTCCTAATGAATACCAACATCAGTTTTGCAACTGTGGTGATGCCAAAATCTTGTGGAATGCTTTGGAAAAGAGATTTTTAGGTACCAAAAGCACTAAGAGGAATCAGAAAGCAATTCTCAAGCAACAATATGAAAATTTCATGTCTACAAAGAATGAGTCTATGACTCAAACCTTTGATAGGTTCAACAAGTTGATTGGAGAATTGGCCACTGTTGGTGTAAAGATGGACCAGGATGATGTCAACAGAAAGTTTCTACGATCTCTTGGTGAAGAATGGGTAATGTATACAATATCATTCAGGCAGAATGATAATCTGGAGGATAAGGAACTAGATGATCTCTACAATGATCTCAGGGTGTTTGAAGCAGAAGTTGAATCTAAAAAGAAGCCATCTGGATACTCTCACAATGCTGCTCTCTTATAATCTACTACTGATTCTTCTGCAAACACAGAATCAGTTAGTGCTGCTTATTGCTCAAAACAGGATGGACTCAATGATTCTGTTTTGGAAGCCTTCCTTGCTAGTCATGCTAAATCTACTCTTATTAATGATGATCTGGAGCAGATCAATGTTGATGATCTTGAAGAGATAGACATCAAGTGGCAAATGGCAATGCTCACCATGAGAATCAAAAGATTCATTAAAAGAACTGGAAGAAACAACTTTGCCATAAGAAGAGAAGATGGTGCTGGATTTGACAAATCCAAGGTGGAATGCTACAAGTGTCATAATCTGTGGCACTTTACAAGAGAATGTAAAGGAGGAATTTCTCAATAGCATGGAAGCAACAATCAACAATCAAAGTCCACTAGCTATAACAGGAACCCATCTCAAGCACTTGTCTCACAAGATGGAATGGGATTTGATTGGAGTGATCAAGCAGACGAGGCAATCCAGAATCAAGCATTGGTGGCTGAGGTTTCAGAGTCTTCAAGCACTGCAATTCCCACAGAGGTAAAATCTAAACTTTGCTTTAAAGCCTGTCTTGAAACTGTTTAGAAGTACAGGGATCACAATCAGAGCATGTGTGATGATCTTAAAAGATTGGAGAAACATAGGAGAGAGTCTAATTTGATCATTATGAATTTTGAAGAATAAAATTAAGGCATATCAGGCCAATGAACTTCAACATTCGTATGATCAAACCTATTGGAAGTGGGAGAAGAAGGAGTTAGAGATTAAGATAGAGAAGGCTAGAGAAGAATATGAGAAAGTCAGAAGTGAATTTGAGAAGGCCAAATTAGATATTGAGAAATTTTCCAATGAATCCAAAGCAATGGACACTTTACTCAAATCTCAAGTTCATGACAAACTGAAGAGAGGTATAGGATACAATAACACCCCTCCACCTTACAACAACAAATATATTCGACCCACCTCAAACCTCTTAGAAAGGCAATATAAGAATGACTTACTTGCAGGAGCCACAGAGGTAGATCCACTAGACAATGTAGTAGTTGAGGTAGAATCTGATGAAGAGAACACTGAGAATAAGAATAAGGAAGATCAGAAAGAAATTCCCTTAGAAAACAATATTCTTACAAATGAAAGGGGAGGTAAACCATTTGTCAAGAGTGAGAAAGTGGAGAAGTCTAAGATTGGGGAAGAGACTGTTAAAAGTGAGAAAGTTGAGACCTCTAGGAAAGGGAAGGAAAAGGTACAGGGAGATCACTATATGCAAACTACTGTTGCAAATCCCTGTAATTGTCAACAGAACAAGCCCCATCAACATGATAAAATAAGGGGAAATCAGAGAAACAGAAATAACCAGTGGGCTCAAAAACAAGGAATTGATCTAAGCAAAATCAATAGACCAAAGCCTTGTTTTATTTGTGGCAAGTTAAATCATTTACCCAAACACTGTTATTTCAATCTTGTTAACCAAAGAATTACTTTTCAAAGAAAAATACAAAATTCTGTTGGTTATAGGAAGCAATCAAGAAGTTCAAGGAATCACATGACTGAGAATGTGAGAACAGCACCAATGAAGACTGGTACTGCAAAATCTCATATTCAGAATAAGTTTGCTAAAATAAAAGAAGATATTCCAAGAAAATCAAGGAGTAACACAAAGACTAGGAAAGCAAACAAATGTGTCTTAATTTGGGTCCCAAAAGAAACTAAACCTATTAGTACTGCTAACAGAAAGAGTGCTGCTGATAGCAATACTACTGCTGACCAAGTTAGTACTATTAATAAGGTTAGTGCTGCTAACCAAATTAGTACTGCTAATAAGGATAGTACTGCTAACAAAGTTAGTGTTGTTGACCAAGTTAATACTGCTAACAAGGATAGTACTGCTATCAGTGTTTAATACTGGCAAGCCTATAATTAAGATAAAGTATTCTAGCCATGAGATTCCTAACTCTGATCATCTCATCAAGACTAATCTTAATGAATATGAGTATGTTGATGAGAAAGGGTAACCCAAGACCACTTTGGCTTGGGTTCCCTCAAGAAACTAACTGTTTTATCTTATGTGCAGGGTAACCAACAGCTCAAGGGGAAGAGCATTTGGCATGTAGATAGTGGTTGCTCTAGGCACATGATAGGTAACATGTCCTGCCTTCAAAATTTCAAAAGGTTTGATGGAGGACGTGTTGCTTTTGGTGACAATCCAGCAGGAGGTAAGATAAGTGGTAAAGGTATGGTTTCAAAAGGTAAGATGACTTTTAAAGATGTTTACTATGTTGAGCAATTGAGATACAACCTGTTAAGTGTATCACAGGTCTGTGACAAGAAACATAGTATATTATTTAGTGATACTGAATGTATTATCCTTGCTCCAAGATTCAAGGTAGTTGATGAAAATATGATACTACTTAGAACTCCTAGAAAGGATAATGTTTATTGTTTGGACTTAGACAGTGTTTCATCTGATTCATCACTTAATTGTCTGTTTTCAAAAGCTTCCTTAGATGAATCATCTCTTTGACACAGAAGGATGTGTCGCATGAATTTTAAAACTATGAACAATCTTGTGAAAAACAACCTTTTGAGAGGTTTGCCTCAAAAAGTGTTTTCATGTGATGATCATTGTGTTGCATGTCTTAAAGGCAAGCAACACAAAACTTCTCATAAGTCCAAAGAAATAAACACAATCTCTTCACCCCTTCAGTTATTGAATATGGATCATTTTGGTCCTACAAATGTGATGAGTAATGGTAAGAAATCCTATTGCTTAGTCATTGTTGATGACTTCTCTAGATTTACTTGGGTATATTTTCTGAGGACTAAGGATGAGACAAGTGGACTGATCAAATCCTTTGTCCTTAGAATTGAAAACCAAACTAATCTAAGGGTTAAAGTCATCAGATCTGATAATGGAACTGAATTTAAAAACAATGACTTAAACAACTTTTGTGAGGCTAAAGGTATTGAGAAACAATACAGTGCTCCTAGAACTCGTCAACAAAATGGTGTAGCTGAGAGGAGAAATATGACACTAATTGAGGCTGCTAGATCTCTGTTGGCAGATTCAAAGTTACCAATTACTTTCTGGGCAGAAGTAGTTAATACTGCCTGTTATGTCCAAAACAGGGTTCTAGTAGTCAAATCTCAAGGCAAGACACCTTATGAACTTTTTAACAAGAAGAAACCTTTTTATTGGCTTTTTCAAACCTTTTGGGTGTCCTTGCACAATCCTCAATACCAAATCTCATTTAGGCAAGTTTGAAAGCAAAGCTGAAGATGGATTCCTTGTTGGATACTCCTCTCAGAGTAAGGCATATAGAGTATTCAATAGTTCTTCCAGGATTATAGAGGAAAGTGACAATGTCAAATGCAATGAGAACACACCAAATCTAGTTGGTGCAGGTCCTGATTGGCTGTTTGACATTGATTCACTAACTAACTCTTTGGGTTTTAGTAATATACAAATTGCAGGAACATGTTCAGAAAAGGTACAAGCACAGAAACCAGAGTTTGTGCCGTTCCCTATACCTAAAGTTGATCCTGTTGAATTTTGTCAACAAGAAAAGAAGGATGATTCAGAAACAGAGGATTCTGAACCAGAACAGGCTGAAGATGATAAAGGTGATGAAGAGGACAAAGGTGATGAAGAGGATACAGGTGAAAAGGAGGATGCTCATCCATCAGGTTCAGGAACCACAGGTCCTGAAATGTCCAAATTGTCAGAAGATGATACTGATGAAGAAAACTCTTCAGTATTTGGTGGGAACACTCCTGAAAAGAATGAATCTAATCTTGATGCAAATCTTAATGAGGAGGCTGCCCATCAAACAAGAACTCAGAATCATCCTCCTCCTCAGTTGGTGATTGGTGATAACAATTCTCCCAGGATCACAAGGCATCAAAGTAAGTTAGGAGGATTGAAAGACGTGCAGTCAGGTTTGCTATCTTGTTTTCTATCTCAGATTGAACCGAAGAAGGCCTATGATGCAATGAAAGAACCAAGCTGGATAGAAGCAATGCAAGAGAAGCTGCTGCATTTTGAGCTGCAAAATGTGTGGGATCTAGTTGACCTTCCACAAGGACAAAGGGCAATTGGAACTAAATGGGTTTTCCGGAATAAGAAAAATGAGAGAGGTATAGTGATAAAGAATAAGGCCAGACTTGTGGCACAAGGGTATACACAAGAAGAAGGGATAGATTATGAAGAAGTGTTTGCACCAGTAGCCAGAATTGAGGCAATTAGGTTGTTTCTAGCCTATGCTTCTTTCATGCAGTTCAGAGTATTTCAGATGGATGTGAAGAGTACATTCCTATATGGGAAAATTGATGAAGAAGTGTATGTTTGTAGGCCTCCAGGGTTTGAGAATCCTAACTTTCCTGACAAAGTATACAAATTAAAGAAGACACTCTATGGGCTACATCAAGCACCAAGAGCATGGTATGACACTCTGTCTACCTATCTCCTGGAAAAAGCATTTGAAAGGGGAATTATTGACAAGACCCTTTTCATTAAAAGGAATAAGAAGGACATTCTGCTTGTTCAAATCTATGTGGATTATATCATCTTTGGATCCACAAAAGATTATATGTGCAAGGAGTTTGAGGAGCTGATGCACAAAAGATTCAAGATGAGCTCTCTGGGTGAACTCACGTTCTTCCTTGGGCTACAGGTTAAACAGAAGAAAGATGTCATTTTCATAAGTCAATCCAAGTATGTGCAGGATATACTTACAAAGTTTGGATTTTCAGATTCAAAGCCTGCAAGCACACCTATGGAAACACAAAAACAGATCACTACAGATCTTGAGGGGGAGGATGTGGATGTTCATCATTATAGATCCATGATAGGCTCCCTCATGTATCTAACAGCTTCAAGACCATATATTATGTTTGTCGTATGTGTGTGTGCAAGATTTCAAGTGAGGCCTAAGCAATCTCACTTTCAAGCAGTCAAAAGGATATTCAGATATCTCAAAGGACAACCTAGGTTGGGTCTTTGGTATCCTCATGACTCACCATTTGAACTACTTGCATATTCAGATAGTGATTTGGGTGGTGCAAACTTGGGTAGAAAGTCTACATCAGGAGGATGTCAGTTTTTGGGTGCAAGACTAGTTTCATGGCAGTGTAAAAAGTAAACCACAGTGTCCACCTCTACAACAGAAGCAGAGTATATAGCTGCTTCAAGTTGCTGCTCACAGGTGTTATGGATTCAGAATCAGATGTTGGACTATGGTATTACTTTTCTTCACACTCCCATCTTCATTGATAACAACAGTGCTATAAGCATTGTTAATAATCCAGTGAAGCATTCAAAAACCAAGCATATAAAAATCAGGTACCATTTTATTAGAGATTGCAATGAAAAGAAGTTAATTCAGGTTTTGAAGGTACACACTAGTAACCAATTTGCTGATCTATTCACCAAAGCTTTTGATGTGGGTAGATTCACATTCTTGGTCACAAGTGTAGGCATGATAAACACTGAATAAGCCTCTTTTGATTTTCCTTATGTACCATTTCTGTATAGCTTCTTTCATGCTTACTTTCTCATATTGTATTGTGCTGGTGGTGCTAACTATTTGTGTCTAAGTATTTCAGATTACCTTGTTGATTAGAATCTTGGTACTTCTGGTTAAGTTAATACTGCTCTCACTATTAATCCTGTTGACAGTTCAAATATGGTTAAGTATGGTTACTACTGTTAGGTAGTTTATACTGCCATTGCAAAGTTACTACTGCTTTCCTTATTTCTACTGCCAAACAGTGTTAATACTGCTAGTCTGTGTTAATACTGCTAGTCTGTGTTAGTGCTGCTGGTATGTGTTACTACTGCTTATATGGGTTAGTACTACGGGCTTGTTAATGCTGCTAGGGTACTTAGTACTACTTTTAACTGAAACCCTCCACCTATAAATACGCTCTCTGACCGCCAAAATCCAAACGGCTCTTTGAATTTCCAGCGAGTTTTCATTCTATCTCTCTCTCTCTCTCATTCTTGCTTCCCAATGCGTAAACCCTAGTGTTGATTCGAACCCAAGAACGATGGCAGGACTGGAATTTGTTGACGATCACAATGAGCTTGCAATGCTGCATAAACCCAAACAAGCTGAGGGTTTTCATGATATTGTGGATTTCCTAAAATCCTCACACATCGCCTATGCGTTAACTGTCAATCCCACCATCTATGTGGAACATCTGCGACAATTCTGGACCAATGCCTCCATTCAGATTTTTAATGGCAATCAGGTCATCCAATCCAGGGTCTGTGATAAATCTATCACAATCACAGAAGGCTGCATTCGCACTCATCTACGTCTAGATGATGCATCTGGTATGTCGACTCTCCCAAATGAAGACCTATTTCTCGAAATTGGTCGAATGGGGTATGAAGGTCCTACTGAGGTTTATAAGTTCTTCAAGAGAAAATTTTCACCTCAGTGGAGATTCTTTGTTCATACTCTTCAGCATTGTATTTCTCGCAAAACAACTGGATGGAGTGAGTTCAGCAGTACCATAGCTTATGCTCTTGTCTACTTAGCTACCTCCAGAAAGTTTAATTTTTCACTAATGATTCTGAATGATTTGTTGTCAAACCTGGATACCAAAACCAAAACCAAAAGATTTTATATGTATCCAAGGTTTGTACAAGAAGTACTGAACAAGGAATTGATGGATTTACCCTCTCTTGAAGAGGTGTATGTATCTAAACCTCCCAAAGGGAAGGTGTTTTCCAACATGAAAAGGCCTAGTAAGGACTTTTCTGGAAAAGACACACCATTGTTCTCTACAATGATGGTTGTGTATCATTCACATGGTGAGGCATCAGGGTCACAACCCACATCTGACCAACCCACTAATGACCTACCCACACCATTCATTTCAAATGATCCTCCTCAACTCCCTGTTGTGAAGCCAATTTCCCCCATCACTCAAACATCTGTAAGGAAAAAGGTACAGAAGGTTCCTTCCCTTCCTGTACCTTCACCCCAAAAGCTTGCAAGCCCTCTGATGGAGCATTCTCCATTAGAGAATATCCAAAGGGAATCCACAGGGGTGTCTCCCAACCCCAAGAAGGTGCTCTCTAAGGAGAAGGATGAGCATGTGGGCAGTAAGGCTCACACTACTGATTCTGCACAAGGTGTGGATCAGGACAGTGTGAACATCACTAAGACCTTCCCCATGGCAACTTTGGATGAGAAATCATCTAAGGGTCCCAGGTGCCAAGAAACCAAGGGGGTAGTAGGTGATTTTGCTCGGCAGAAGACCTCTACTAAAACATCCAAGGATCCTTCGAGGGTGGTCAACACACCTAAAGGAGGTGAGGACAAATATAACTATGATGAATTGATGGAAACCATTGGAAATGTCAATCTGGATGTCATCAATCAGGGTAAGGAGATAAAGGAGATGAAACAGGTCATTATTTCTCAACAGGAGCAGATAGCCAAACTAAAGAAGATGGTGCTTAACTTGGTGCATAAAAAGAGAAGAAAGCAATTCATCTTAAAGAAAAGGAGAAGTACACATGATGCTTCCAAAAAGGGGGAGAATCCAGAAGCTGAATTTGAGAAGGAAAGCCCTGTTGGCATGGAATTTCAGTTTGAGGGGGAGGAAGCAGAAACAATTAAAGTAGCAGTAACTCAGTCAGCAGAAGAAACTGTGGAAGCAGCAGTAACCAATGAAGCAGCAGTAGAAACAAAGAAACCAGCAGCAGAAACTGAAATGTCCAAAGAAAAAATAGAGATTGCAGAAACTCTGGTTAAGGCAAAGAATGACACTCCCAAGGCTACTCAAAAGGCTAAGGGAGTGGTAATCAAAGAAGGAGGCACAGAGAAGAAAAGGAAAGAGATAAGCATGATAGAGGCCAAGAAGAAAGGAAAAGAAAAGATGGTAGAGCCTGAGAAACCAGTGAAGAAGCAGAAGCAAATTGACTTGGATGCAGAGTTGGCAAAGGAGCTAAATGTACAATTTGAAAAGGAACTTGAAAAGGAGAAAGAAATCCAAAAAGCCAAAGACAGAAAGATTGCATTAGAGTTGGCAAAAAGGCTCAATGAAGAATATCAGAAGAGCTTGAAAACTGCTGTGAAGAGGGTTACTATGAAAGCTTCAAAGAAAAGACAGCCTTCAAAGACCTTTCTGGCTACTCAAGAAAGAAGAAAGATGATCAACTTCTTGAAAGAATCTTTTGGAGTTCCTGAAGGAATGTTTACAAAAATGTCCTTCAACAGAATAGAAGACTTGTACAAGAAGGAGATGGCCAAGCTTCAAGGTGACTTTAGTCAAAGGGTTGAATTTGAAAGGAAAATTAAAGAAATACATAATTTGAACATTCAACAGCCTTTCCCTGACAGTGAAGAAGGCACTCCTACAGAAGAAAAGATTGAAGTAAAGAAGAAGGCTTTAGCTCAAAAGATTGGAGCTATTAAAATAATGAAGTCAATTGCTCCCAAGAAAAAGGCAAAGAGGCCATGAACTGAGGAAGGTGAGAAAGAGCAGGAAAGTGAAAGAATGGAAACTGAATCAAGAGCAGAGCATGTTGAAACTTCTGCAGAGCATGTTGAAACTTCTGCAGAGCAAGTTGAAACTCAAGAGAAGCGTCAAGAGCAAACTTTCAACAATCTTCAGAACAACCAAGACAATCTGATGAGAAGCTTGAGTTGTATATGACAGTGACAGATGAAGAACCAGTTAAAGCTGATCCTATCTCAGTGGAAGCTCCATAAATCATCCATTAGGATACTTTGTTGGATAAAAGAACAGAGTACTTCAGAATCAAGAGAATGGGTGACAAATATGAGGTTTACTGAACTTGGGGAAAGATCATCAGAAGTTGTACCAGGGTTGATTTTGAGGAGATGTATAAGGTTGGTCTGAACTTATATGGTGACTTACTGAAAGGAACAGGGATGAGCATAACAAAGATGGCCATGGAGTATTTATGCATGATGTTTGACCCTGATAGAGTGATGTATCTTATCAAAGACTTGCATCACGAAAATGGATTTAAAAGAATTGATCATTGGATGCTCTTTGAAAGATCTGGAATCTATGTCATAACCAAAGATTTCATGAATACTACTTGGTTGATAAGGTGTATGACCACAACACAGTAAAGTTGCAGAGGATGCTGAAAGCAAAATTTGGTCTGCCCTAAAGGTCCAGAAATGGCAAGAATTGTGATCAGAATAACCATCAATCAAAGTTTAGGTTTGGATCCTAATCTGGGAAATTGAGCAGTTATTTTGAAAGCATCATGAAGACCGTATTCTGAAGAACTTAACTTCTTGTTTTCAAAAGTTAAGTTAGGGGGAGATTGTTGGGTCTGAAATGTGCTAAGTCCAGTTAGTACTGCTAAGTATTGAAGTTTACTACTGCTGAAGACTTTAGTACTGCTATTTGAATATTACTACTGCTTGAAGGATTACTACTGCTAGTAGTTAGTACTGCTTGAAGAGTTAATACTGCAAGTTAGTAGTTACTACTGCAAGCATGGTTATTACTGCTATTGATAAGAAGATGTTGCTGAAGATTAATGTTGCTCATGAAGATAAAGATGGATTGGTTGCTTAAAGCGAAAGACAAGGAGATTGAAGATAATTATGGACTGGATGCTGAAGATCAACTTTAATTTAATAATTATCTTGTAATCTGTTTGTATATATAGTCTAGAAGTCTTTTGCTTATGTTAGAGAGATAGATAGATATATAGAGATACATACGTTTTTGTTTTTAGAGAGAATTAGCCCCAAGATTCTTAGTAGTCCTTTCTTTAGAGAAGTATTGAACGTCTGTTGAGTTTGTTCAACAGATTGAGGCTGTGGTTGTAATCATTAAGTTAATTCAATATAACTTGTGATTTGATCTCATATACTGTTTCATTGATTTACTGTTAAAGGGTTTTTCTGCAACTTCTTTAACATAGTTTCTGAGTGTTTAGTTTAATTCTTGTTTTGAATTTCGATCCAGACAATTATGAATTCTGATTACTTCATATTAGAACTCGTACATTCAATGTTTTATTGCTTTATGTCATTTTATTTTTCAATAAATATAGTGAATAAAGCTTTATGCTTTGACGGACTTTCTGACTGATGCGGATTGAGAGAATGCTTACAAGATCATATCTTTTATGACTTTAAGTTGATTTCATGGGATTAAAGAATGAGCGAAAAGGTTTATTTCTATTCTTAATCTCATATATGGTTGAACGAAGGACGACTTTCAATCATAGAAAACATGTTCTTAAACGTTCAAACCACTTCCCGATTCTTAAATAGATTTCATGATTTGGAAGTGTGATTTTAAATGTTTTCATTATTAGATGCGCGAAAATGTTTATAAATCGTGTGTTTCCAAAGATAAATACTTGTGTATTTCCTTTTCCATATACTGTCGAGTATTCACACACACTGGTTTATTATTTTGTTGAATTTGTTCTTACCATGTCTCTAAATTGAAACAAATTTTCGATGGTAAGACACCCCGATTGAATTCCAATGAATTTTGAGCGTGATTTCATTTCTAAACATTTCTTTCAAGAATGTCTATATATTGGTTCGTATAGACAAAATTCAATTTTTGCTGACCTAAGCCTTGATTGTTATATCATTTTTCTTTGATCATTTCCTACAATGTCAGATTTTCAAACAAGTTTTTTTGTATTCATTTCATTCTTTCAATATCCTTGTTTGAAATATGTTCAATGTTTAAAATGCTCAAATCTTAATGATTATCTTATTGAGCATACATACATCTAACTTGTATATCTTATGTGCTTTAACTGCAAAGTTAAACTATTCGAGCAACATGTTCTTTTCGGAACACATGGGTTCTTTGTGAGGACTTCATTGAAACTTCTATGGATTCACGTTAACCAGTGTTTGCTACCCAAGAAGTTAATCCTTGAGTGATCGAATGTGTGAGGAGTCAAAATACTGAGTGTGGGTTGAGTGATGAGGTAAAATGTAATTGAGAGTTTGGTTAGATGTGAGCTCAATGTTTAAAAGAAAGAGGGTGAGCGAACAGAGTAAAATAATATCAAACTCTGCACCAACTTTTTCTGAACCGGGCAGCCACATTAATAGTTTTTCACAATTCTTCGTGAACATTATTGAAATAGGTACCTAGCCCATGCCAACTCTTGATAAAAACCCCACCAGCCACTCATTTTCTTCTCAACAAGAAAATTTTTCAATATTTCAAGGGGATGCGACACATATGCTATCTGATTTTCATTTGGAAAATCTGGATATTGAAAAAGAAGGAAGTCTGCCCCACCTTTGCACTTCGATCATGCATAATTGAGTCTGTGTTTAACCGTTGTTGTCTCAATGGTTTACACAATGTTGAGCCTTATAAAAATCAATCATCAAGTGCTTAATTCTTTCTAACATTTGCACAAACACACAAGGAATATGTTTTCTTGTCATAACGTTCATAGAAATATCTTTGTGGTGTTTCGATGATTGAATGGAAGCCCTGGGGGAGTGAACATCACAAAAGATCCTTTCCAATGTGTATTCATTACACACAGTGACTTTGTGTTACAGAAGATAAGTTAAATTTTACATAAATTTTCTTTGAAGATAATTTGCTGAAACAAACCGAGCTAAAACGTACATAATTTCTTTCTGGAGTCTGAAAGAGGTTCGAGATAACCTTGGGGAGATTGTTGAAGAGCATATCTATCATCTTTGGGGGAGATTGTTATTTGTTTAAAGACAAACTTTGGGAAGATTACAGATTGTTAAAGATCAAAGAAAGAAGAGATTGTTTCAGGCATAAAGAAAAGACTATTTTTGAATGCTAAAGTTTTACAAAGAGGGAGATTACACTTACTGAGCTTAAAGAGGAAGATTAAATTGCTGAAATCTTTTTGAGATGATCTTGATCCAAAGGGGAGATTTTTAGAGCATAAATATGTTGGATACAAGATCATAGAAGACTGAAGATTGAAGTCAAAGCTGAAGTCAACTCTTAAGCATCAAAGTCAAAGTTATTGTAATAAATGTCAAAGTCAATCTTGTAATGTGTTGTAATAGTTTAGTTTCTTGCGCGTTTCTATAGTATACGCGTTTTGTTTTGTTGTTATAAATAGGTGTTGTAGTGTGTTGTGCGTATAAGATATATCATAGCATTGTAAGTAATCACCAGTTTAGAGAGAGAAAGTTTGAGACGATTCTGTAATCACATTGCAGAGATTAATAAAATCTGTAATTGTTTGAAATTGATTGTCATCCATAGATTTACATTGTTATATGGGATAACAATATTTGATTTTACAAACCACTGGAAAATGCATATTATTGTGTTATAAGACATTTATAAATATAAATGGTATAATTTCATTTGGAAAATGATTTGTCCCAACCCATGATAGATTTTTTAGTTAATCATACTTTTGGAGAATGTGTTTGTATAAACATTGGTTAAATGTGTTTTATTGCTTATGTTGACTTTTATTAAGTAGTTATGTTTTAAATAGCATTTCATTTGAGTAATTGTGTTTTAAATAGCATCTTTTTGGTTTACCATTTTATATTAAAGATGAAAATTGCTTAAGCACACTAGGTGAAAGCATAACTCCTCTTATTTGTCGGCATGTGCATCAGGTCCTCGTTAGATGAATGGTACTAATGAAATTGTGAAAAGTTGAGTGTTAGTTAAACGCAAGAGGAATATTTAGCCATTCAAGGACCTCTTTCATAACTTGGAGATAGTGATTGTTGTTGGGTTTTCGTAGCACCCGACCTTGGCCTAGACTTTATGTAATGTGTAGTTTATCATTTGTTGATGTTAAATCTAGATTTTTCTATTTGAGGTAATCAGGTATTGTGTTAGTTTTCCAGTCTGATTTGAGAACAATATATGCAATAATATGATCACAAAGTAGAAATGATTGAGTGCCAAAAGTCATTTGTATTGAATACTCAGATTACAGAAAATTGTAAATAGATTAAATATCTAACTGAATGTCATGAATTGTTACAATATTCGTATTAACAAAACTCTAACGAACTATCTTATATACCACAGAGGAAACGTAAAAGTTACATGGCAGTAAAATACTAACAAATCAAAGTAAGCCACATGTTCTTGTATGGTCTTGATCTCCTCTGTAGATATTCTAAAGAGGCTTGAACTCAGAGTAGCATATTCAGACTTCTGAGTCCTCACACTCATACCTCTGAGTCTTTAGGTTCAAATCTCTGACTCTTCTTCTTTAGATGTCTGAGTCTTCAACTCAGACTTGGACTTGTCTTTGAAAACAACTTCAGATATGACATTCTCCCCCTTTGTATTCAAAGACCATCTCTAACAAAGGTAGAAATTTAATAACAATAGGCTCTCTGATGTTGAAATGAGCTTTGATTACACAGATGATTCTCTTTCTAATATCCATGTGTCCTTTGCTTCTTTTCAAGCCTTTTAGCATGAGCTTCAAGGTTCTCGTGCAATACTTAGCACACTCACATGCCCTAAAGAAACAACCATGTCCTTCATACTTGAATATCATACCATCTTCAGGAAAAGACAGAACTTGACCCATCTAGTAATTCTCGATCCCTTCAAAGTGTCTATTTGGAGTAATCAGATTAACTTTGTCCTTTTTCAATTCAAAAGCAATCTGAAGGTCTTTGTGAGTTGCAAGTCTGACCACTCTAGTGATTTCCTTGTTGACACTAAACAAATCCCTTCTATAAACAAAGTTATCTTCATAAGGTAGGAGCAAATACCTTGGATCCTACAAATCATACCAATCAAGTTGAGATAAATCAACTTCTGAGAACATGTAACTTCTTTGATCTTCTATGATTACTTCAATATAAGGATATTCAATGATTTGAAATGTTCTGAATTTTACATCTATAACTTTTATGATCTTCAACATTGAATGAACTTCATATTTGGATTGGGCTTTCTTGTCAAGGAACATAGAATAAATCAACTTGTAAACTGGAGCTTCTGTTAAGAAGGTGGTTCTGATGTAACCCAATCTTCAAATTCATAGATCTCTTTGAACATATTGGCAAACCTGACTTCTAGAAACCGATCATCAAAGTTTATAGACTCTTTAGGTTCATGCATTATCATCTCTGATACTTCTTTAGTTTTGACAGATTCAACAACCTTTTCTTTCTTATCTTCACAAACTCTATTTGTTATGTTACAACAGCTTGCTCACTAGATTATACAATATGCTCACCTTGCTTAGTCTGTTTAACTTGTGGTTCAATCTGTACAGGTTGTGCCTCAGACTCTTTTATCACAAATATTGCATCTTGTTGCTTCTTTATAAGATCAACTATATCAATTTGAATTGTGAATTTTTCTGGTGTTAGCAAGTCTTGAGCAAATGCTTTCTTTTGATTGATCTCATTTAGACAAATTTTGAAGCACTCTTTCAACAAATCTATGAACTGTAATCTTTCTTCAATCTTTTTGATAAACTCAGTTGTCACTACTTCATCATATAGAGTTACTATTTTCATTCTTTATAGAAACCATTTAAAAGTAGCACTTGAATACTTATGAATCCCATACATCTTGAACAATCTGATGATGTATCCATTGTGATCGGAATAAGAAAATGCAATCTCTGGAAAAGTAATAAACCTCAGAGCATAAATTTGACTGTCTTTACATAAGATATTTGGTTTCTTCAGATTACATGCTCTTAATCTCCCGTCAATTGCAATTTGAAAATCATACAATGCGAGATTCCTCAAATATACTCCCATGATCTTTTTAACTTCAAACTCAAAAGCCAACTTATTTGTTTTCTCAAGGAATCTTAGAAGAAACAATTGATCTTCAAGTCTAAGGTTGTACAAATCTGCATTAGTAACCAAGCACTCTTACCCATCTTCTGTTATCACATTCACTGCCAAGTAGTCAACCATCCCAAAATTCTTCCATTCAAAATTCTCTAACTTTCTGATTGGAGATCTTCCATTTAATCTTTAATTGATCTGGTGAACTTGTTCAGAAAAACAGAGTATATCATCTGATATTCTTTAGGAGCTTATCCATCAACAATTTTCTCTAACAACTCATCATCATCATCACTATAATCTTCATCATTTTCTAAACTTTTCATGTACAGTTCTTCATAATTGACTTCAAGAAACATTTGATAGTCAATAATGGCTTTTGTCTCTTGAAACATCCTTTCCAGAATGAAAATTTTATTTATGATTGGTTCTTGTAGCATAGGAAGTTTCACCTTTGGAATGATGATTGGATAATATGTACTCACTTATTATTTTTGGATCACCACCAACTCTTGTAAACCATGGCAGATGACCAAACAATATTGCCTCCACATCAAGAAAAGCGTGCAAGGAGATTAAGTTCACCTTGATTTCAGAATTAACAAAGTTTTTGAATATGGAAATATCAACAACAAGTTGTCTTGGCTCAATTGTTCTACTTCCCAAAAACATGAATCTCCTTACCATATCAAAAATTCGATTTCTCTGAGCTCATAGATTCTTCATCATCAAAATTTAACTTTCTGAAAACATTTCGAAAGATCTCTTCCTCAATATCATCATTCTCCTCTATCTACTCTATATCTGATAGCATTTCTTCATCAAATACAATATTCTTCTCTGATTCCAATATTTCTGCATCCCTAATCTTTAGCAACTTCTTCATTTTGAAGATCGACAACGCTGTAAAATTGACTAATCTCATCAACTCTGACCTTTTTATCCTTATTCTCCCCCTCATGATTATTAGAGTCATCAGATTCATCATGCTTTCTCTTTCTGCTTTGGGCTTGAGCCTTGCAAGTATGTTTGAGAATCACAAAGTTTTCATTCATAACCTTGACCATATCTTCAAATCTATTTATCTACTCTTGCATTTCTCCTAGTTGAACATCACTAACATATTTCTCAAAGGGAGTTGGCTTGTAAAGATTGGCTTTGGGCATTGCAGGGATTGGATTTTGTGCTAATTCTGTTGGGGATTCAGGTATAGTTGGCAACATTGCTTGCTTGTAGAACTTGAATATATTTGTTGAAAGATTCTCAAATGACTTGAGAATATATCTGAAAGTTTAGGAAATCTGCTTCGGTTACCATATCTTCAGAGTTCGGCAACACTATACTCAAAAGTTCATTTGCCCCATCTGGAGTCAACTTCTGAACTTTTTAATCTTCTCCACCTCTCCATGCACCATATCCACAGTTTTTCAAGGTAGTTTTCCTTATCCTCCACTTTTTCATCAAGATCTTCAAAATGTTTATCCACAAATTGCTTTGAAATAGAGTATCCATCAATTCATTCAGTTTTGTGTGAATATTTTCAAATTCACCTTTACAAAAGTCACTGAAAGAATTAAACTCAGCCTAGTAACAAATGTGGAAGGTAACCCAAAATCAACAAATGATTATGTTTGCAATCCTGCAAATGCAGATTGACCCATAAGTGGAACTGGTCCACCTGATATAATAGATGTACCTATCTCTTAGGCTTGATTGATGTTCACCTCATTGGGACTTCCAACCAATCCTAGAATGTTATAAGTAGCACCTATGGTTGTTGTAACGGTAAGATTAACACACTATGAAATGAATCCACTGAGGCTTGTGCTAGTGATAGAATGAAAGATAGGCTCAAAATGGGTTGCTTGTGTCGACTGCACAAGTTTGTCCCATGAATCAGTGTTTTCAAAAGAAGTGTGAAGTGGGACATATCCTTCTCTCAATATCTATGTCCTCCAAATGCGAACTAGATAGAATATGTGGGAGATTTAATGAAACATCACCTTATTGGGAAGGTGATGAGTGGATAGGTGGGGTTGATACAAGGGTTGGGTTGATCTCACTCTCTAATTCAATATTCGTCACCAAGAGATATGAACCAATAACAGATGTGGTTTCCCGTCTTGTAGTGGCTTGTGTAATGTCTTTTTCTTTTTTCATTATTCCCACACCCTCTAAACTTTGTATTTGTAGCTCACCTCTACCCAATCTATCTGTTTCATTTTCCCTCTCATCATTTTCAGGTTTCTCAATGAGAGCTTCCTCACCAACTCTCCTATTTCTAGACCCCTCATTAATTTCCCTCGGTGGTTAGGCTTCATAGGCAGGGTTCACCAGAATCCATAGAAACACAATGCCTAATCAATACATCCGTATATCTACATAAGAGAGTAGAATTCTAGAAACTACCTTAGGATTCTAAAATGATTCAAGAGGAGTGGATGATCTAAGTGAATCCATGTAGTATTGAGTTACAACAGGTTCATTTGTTCTCCTGATGATTGTTGGATCTTCAGCCATTATTCTTTCAATTTTCATGCACCAAAATCTTTGGTATGGTATATAGAGATTGTCAGTAGGCAGATACTCCTTAACGTCTTCCCACCTCATGAAACCAGAGTCATAATGTTTGTTTTCCATTATATCATAAAACATTACCATATGTCTTGTACTAGCCTAATCCTATCCATCGAATTTTCCAGTGAGGCATTTGTTAACAAGAGAGAAGAGACAGTACCACATATGAGGAATATTATTTCTTCTAAATAAACTAATGGTTATCAGTCTGCCCAAGTATCCAAGACTATTGATCGTTGTTATCATCATGTCTGAAGTTGGTACAAAATCAAAGTCATCATTCCCTTCAATTGCATCTCTCTGTGGAAATCCAACTATATATCTGAACCTCTCCATAGAAATCTCATAAGATCTGCCCTATAATTTGGATTCCAGTTTTCTTGTGCTCTCTTTGAACTCCAAATTTTGCCACTACTGTTGTAGGTATTGGTATGGTACTGTAGCATGATCATACACTAATCTTCTAAAAGGATTATTCCTAAAAAACTCAATGACAATCTTTTGTTCATCTTTGAATCTGTTTGAGTCCAAATCCAGGGAATAATTGTTACTCTTTGGAATTGTGTAGTTTGTAGTTGGAATTTCAGTGATTTGAGCAAAATGAACATGTCTTGATGCTCTGAAACATCTGCAGGATTATCAGATTGGACATTGTTTGAATCCTCGTCAGAGAAGTAAATTGTAGGGTTTCGAACAGGTCTCACCATTTTGATTGATCACTCACAATGATTGCACTCAACAAATTTTCCATAATAGCGATTGAAAGCTTAGAAAATTAAATGTACATGGTATTTTCTGATATTGTGGTTCGTAAAAATTTGAATAATGAGGATTAAGATCAAGTTAAACCCTAATCTGATACGGAAAATACGAAGTGTTTCTTAATAGAGTGACACGTGTCAATAAAGTTGAGAAAAAGAGATGATTAATCCTAGAATTAATTTCTCAAACGGGCAAATTACCAACGAAAGGTTTATTTCTTTTAAAAGAAATGGTAATTTTTGATCAAATAATAAAATAACATATGCCATTGATGATAAAAAGTTGTAGGAACAATTAATCCAGAAGAATATTGTTGGGTCAGAAATATGCTAAGTATGGTTAATGCTGCTACTTAAAGTTAATACTGATAGTTGAAGAATTATTACTGCTAGAGGTATTAATACTTCTTGAAAGTTAGTATTGCTAGTAGTTAGTACTGCTTGAAGATTACTACTGCAATAGGGGAGTTAATACTGCAAGCATAGTTAGTACTGCTAAGGATGTTAATGCTGTTGTAGATTAATGCTGCTGGATGAGGATGAAGTTAATGCTGCTTATAATGAATTGGAACGAAAGAATAGGAGTTGGAGATAAAGATGAAGATAATTATGGAATGGATTATGAAGATCAATTTGGTTTTGATAATTATCTTGTAATTAGTTCTGTATATATAGTTTAGAAGTCTTTGATATAGAAAGATAATTCATATAGAATACGTTTGTTTTAGAGAATTAACCTCAAGGTTCTTTGTAGTCCTTTCAATAGAGGAGTATTGAATGTCTGTTGAGCTTATTCAACAGATTGAGTTTTGTTTGTAATCATTAAGTTAATCAATATAACTTGTGATTTCAGTTTATATACTGTTTGATTGATTTATTGTTAAAATGTTTTTCCGCGACTTCTTTAACATAGTTTCTGAGTGTTTATTAAATTCTTGTTTTGAATTTCGATCCTGACAAGTGGTATCAGAGCCTTCAACTCAAAAATCAAAAATCATCATGGAAGGATCTCATGAAAGTGTTCTTGTTTCAAAGGTCCCCATGCTCAAATCCAATGAGTTTGACATGTGGAAAATCATAATCAAGCAGTACATTCTTCTTACAGACTACTCAATGTGGGATATCATTGAGAATGGTCCCTCTGATGGAGGAAAGATGGACGCAGATGGCAAGAGACCTCCACCAAAGACTGATGGAGAAAGAAAGATGAGGCAAACAGAGATGAAAGCCTTGAGCACTCTACTCTTGGCAATTCCTAATGAGTATCAACATCAATTCTGCAACTGTTCTGATGCTCAAATCCTATGGAATGCATTGGAGAACAGATTTTCAGGTACTAAAAGCACTAAGAGGAATCAGAAGGCAATTCTCAAACAACAATATAAGAATTTTATGTCTACAAAGAATGAGTCCATGACTCAAACCTTTGATAGATTCAACAAGTTGATTGGAGAGTTGGCCACTGTTGGTGTCAAGATGGACCAGGATGATGTCAACAGAAAATTTCTAAGATCTCTTGGTGAAGAATGGGTGATGTACACTGTATCCTTTAGACAGAATGATAATCTGGAGGATAAGGAGCTTGATGATCTCTACAATGATCTAAGGGTATTTGAAGCAGAAGTTGAATCTAAGAAAAGGCCATCTGGATACTCTCATAATGCTTCCCTCCTATCATCTACTACTGATTCTACTGCTAATACAGAATCAATTAGTGCTGCTTATGGCTCAAAGCAGGATGGGTCCAATGATTCTGTTTTGGAGGCATACCTTGCTAGTCATGCTAAATCTACTCTTATCAATGATGATCTGGAGCAAATCAATGTTGATGATCTTGAAGAGATGGATATCAAGTGGCAGATGACAATGCTCACCATGAGAGTCAAAAGATTCATCAAAACAACAGGTAAAAACAATTTTGCCATGAAAAGAGAAGATGGTGTTGGATTTGATAAATCCAAGGTGGAATGCTACAAATGCCATAATCTGGGACACTTTGCCAGAGAGTGTAGAGGAGGAACTGCCCAACACCATGGAAGCAATAATCATCAACCAAAGTCCACTAACTATAGCAGGAATTCATCTCAAGCTCTTGTCTCACAAGAAGGAATGGGCTTTGATTGGAGTGATCAAGTAGATGAGGCCATTCAGAACCAAGCATTGATGGCAGAGGTTTTAGAGTCATCAAGCACTGCACTTCCCACAGAGGTAAAATCTAACCTTTGCTCTAAAACCTGTATTGAAACTGTTAAAAAGTATAGAGATCACAATCAGAGCATGTGTGATGACCTTAAAAGGTTAGAAAAAGATAAAAGAAAGTATGTTTTGATTGTGGAGAAGTTTGAAGAACAGATTAAGGCATATCAAGCCAATGATCTTCAACATTCATATGATACCAACTACTGGAAGTGGGAGAAGAATCAGTTAGAGATTGAACTAGAGAAGACTAAAGAGGAATGTGAGAAAATAAGGAGTGAATTTGAGAAGGCTAAATTAGATATTGAGAAATATTCCAATGCTTCTAAAACAATGGACACTTTACTCAAAACTCAAGTTCATGACAAACTGAGAAGAGGAAGAGGCTACAACACCACCCCTACACCATACAACAATAACTACATTCCTCCCACCTCAGACCTCTTAGAAAGACAAGACAAGAAGGAATTACCTGCAGGAGCCACAGAAGTAGATCCTTTAGACAAAGTAATGGTTGAGGCAGACTCTGAAGAAGAAGACTTTGAGAGTAAGAATGAGGAAGACCATAAAGATATTCCATTAGAAAACCACATTCTTACAAATGAGAAGGGAGGTAAACCATTTATCAAAAGTGATAAAGTGGAGATGACCAAGACAGTGAAAGAGACTGTTAAGAGTGAGAAAGCTGAGACCTCCAGTAAGGAAAGGAAAAGGTACATGGAATTCACTACATGCAAACCTCTGTTATAAATCCCTGTACTTGTCAACAGAACAAGCCCCATAAACATGATAAAATAAGGGGAAATCAGAGAAACAGAAATAATCAGTGGGTTCAAAAACAGGGAATTGATCTAAGCAAAATCAATAGACCAAAGCCCTGTTTTATCTGTGGCAAATTGAATCATCTTGCCAAATACTGTTATTTCAATCCTATTAACCAAAGAGTTACTTTTCAAAGACAAACACAAAATTCTTTTGGTTATAAGAAACAATCAAGAAATCACATGGCTGCTAATATGAGAACAGTACCCATGAAAACTGGGACTGCAATATCTCATATTAAGAATAAGTTTGCTAAATCAAATACTCCAAGCAAGTCAAGGAGTAACTCACAGAACAAGAGAGCAAACAACTTTGTCAAGGTTTGGGTTCCAAAAGTCAAGAAACCGGTTAGTACTGCTAACTCAAATAGTACTGCTAACAGAAATAATGTTGCTGATAGTAATACTACTGCTGACCAAGTTAGTACTGCTAACCAAGTTAGTACTGCTAACAAGGATAGTGATGCTACAAGTATTAATGCTGCCAAGCCTATAATTCTGACAAGGTATTCCAGCCATGCGATTCCTAACTCTGATCATCTCATCCAGACTAAAATTACTGATTATAAATATGTTGATGAGAAAGGGCAACCCAAGACCACTTTGGCTTGGGTTTCCTCCAGAAACTAACTCCTTTATCATATGTGAAGGGCAACCAACAACTCAAGAAGAAGAGCATCTGACATGTAGATAGTGGTTGCTTCTTGGGTCAGAATATGCTAAGGATGGATACTACTGCTAGTTGAAAGGTATTACTACTGCTTGTACTTTTAATACTGCTAGTAGAATTAATACTGCTTGAAAAGTTAGTGCTGCTACTTGAATAGTTAGTACTGCTTGGAGAGTTAGTACTGCTAGTATTTAATGTTGTTGAAGATTACTACTGCAAGCATGGTTAATACTGCTCAAGGATTAATACTGCTGAGGATGTTTATGCTGCTCAAATGATTAATACTGCTAAAAGAAGGTTAGTGTATGGTGCTAAAGATAAAGAAGACGTGAAGATAAAGATGAGTTGGAGATATGGTTGAAGATAATTATGGTATTGATGATGAAGATCAATTTTATTTTGATAATTATCTTGTACTCAGTCTTGTATATATAGTATAGAAGTCCTTAATAGAAAAATTAATTCATACATTTTGTTTTAGAGAGAATTAACCTCAAGAATAATTTAGATCCTTTCTATAGAGAAGTATAGAACGTCTGTTTAGTTTGTTAAACGGATTGAGGTTTTGTGTAATCATCAAGTTGAATCAATATAAACTTGTGATTTGAGTTCTATATACTGTTCCATTGATATTTGTTAAAGTGTTTTTCCGCAACTTCTTTAACATAAGTTTCTGAGTGTGTTATTTAAATTCTTGTTTGAGTTTCGATCCTGACATTGCTCTAGGCACATGACAGGTAACATGGCCTGCCTTCAAAACTTCAAAAAGTTTTATGGAGGACATGTTGCATTTGGTGACAATCCAGAAGGAGGTAAGATCAGTGGAAAAGGTATGGTATCAAAAGGTAAGATGTCCTTTGAAGATGTATACTATGTTGAGCAACTGAGATACAACATGTTGAGTGTATCACAGGTATGTGACAAGAACCATAGTATACTATTTACTGAGACTGAATGTATTATCCTTGCTCTAGGTTTCAAGGTAGTTGATGAAAATATGATACTACTTAGAACTCCTAGAAAGGATAATGTTTATTTTTTGGATTTAGAGAATGTATCATCTTATTCATCATTAAACTGTTTACTTTCAAAAGCTTCCTTAGATGAATCATCTCTTTGGCACAGAAGGATGTGTCACATGAATTTTAAAACAATGAACATTCTTGTGAAAAACAACCTTGTAAGAGTTTTACCTCAAAAAGTTTTCTCATGTGATGATCATTGTGTTGCCTGTCTTAAAGGCCAGCAGCACAAAACTTCTCATAAGTCCAAAAAAATAAATACAATCTCTTCTCCTCTTCAATTATTGCATATGGATCTCTTTGGTCCTACAAATGTGATGAGTATTGGTAAGAAATCCTACTGCTTAGTCATTGTTGATGACTTTTCTAGATTCACTTCAGTATATTTTCTAAGGACAAAGGATGAGACAAGTGGACTGATCAAATCCTTTGTCCTTAGAATTGAAAACCAAACTAATCTAAGGGTTAAAGTCATCAGATCTGATAATGGAACTGAATTTAAAAACAATGACTTAAACAACTTTTGTGAGGCTAAAGGTATTGAGAAACAATACAGTGCTCCTAGAACTCCTCAACAAAATGGTGTAGCTGAGAGGAGAAATAGGACACTAATTGAGGTTGCTAGATCTCTGTTGGCAGATTCAAAGTTACCAATTACTTTCTGGGCAGAAGCATTTAATACTGCCTGTTATGTCCAAAACAGGGTTCTAGTAGTCAAATCTCAAGGCAAGACACCTTATGAACTTTTTAACAAGAAGAAACCTTTTATTGGCTTTTTCAAACCTTTTGGGTGTCCTTGCACTATTCTCAACACCAAATCCCACTTAGGCAAGTTTGAAAGCAAAGTTGAAGATGGATTTCTTGTTGGATACTCATCTCAGAGTAAGGCTTATAGAGTTTTTAATAATTCTTCAAGGATTATAGAGGAAAGTGACAATGTCAAATGCAACGAGAACTCACCAAAGGAAATTGGTACAGGTCCTGATTGGTTGTTTGACATTGATTCACTAACTAATACATTGGGTTTTAGCAATGTGCAAAATACAGGAACAAGCTCAAAAAAGGTACAAGCACAAAGTTTAGAGTTTGTGCTGTTTCCAATACCTACAGCAGATCCTTTTGAATTTTGCCAGCAAGAAAAGAAAGATGATTCTGTTGGGAACTGAAGAAAAACTCAAGTATGGTTAATGCTGCTAGTTCAAAGTTACTACTGCTAGAAGACTTAAAGGTTAGTACTGCTGAGTGTTACTACTGCTAGTACTATTAATACTGCTAGTCAAAGTTAGTGCTGCTTGAACAAAGTTAGTACTGCTTAGCTAGTTAGTACTGCTAGTGGTTAGTACTGCTTAGTAGTTAATGCTGCTAGAAGGAAGTTAATGCTGCTGAAGATTAATACTGCTTATATGATGAAGATTCGTATGAAAGGATATACATGGAAGCTTAGAGATATACTGAAGATATTTTATTTATTGTAATTATCTTTGTATTCAGTATATATATTGTATTGTTTAGAATAGTTAGATAACTTTTGTTTTTCATTCTTTTAGAGAAAATCAACCTCAAGGCATAGATCCTAATTCTAGAGAAGTAGAATTCGTATTGGTGAGCATGTTCATCAATATTGAGGTTGAGTGAGTAATCTTGTAACTTCAAAGCATTCAATAAAAGCTTACAGTTTGTTATTCATATTGTCTGTGTTGATTTACTGTTTCATTGAATATCAAAGTGTTATTCCGCAAACTTCTTTGATATTGTTTCTGAGAATTAATTCTTGTTGAGAATTCGATCCTGACAAGTGGTATCAGAGCCTGATTTCTCAGAAACAACTATTCATCATGGAAAATCTTGCAGAATCAAGCAGTACTTTGGTCTCAAAGGTTCCAACGCTTAGACCCAATGAATTTGATATGTGGAAGATCAGAATCAAGCAGTACATACTCCTCACTGACTATTCTATGTGGGACATCATAGAGAATGGTCCTTCTGAAGCAGGAAAGATTGGTGCAGATGGAAAGAGAACTCCACCAAAAACTGATGCAGAAAGAAAGATCAGACAGACAGAGATGAAAGCCTTGAGCACCTTGCTCTTGGCTATTCCCAATGAATATCAACATCAGTTCTGTAACTGCACTGATGCAGAGATGCTCTGGAATGCTCTGGAGAAGAGATTCTCTGGTACCAAAAGTACCAAGAGAAATCAGAAAGCCATTCTGAAGCAACAATATGAGAACTTTATGTCAACCAAGAATGAGTCCATGACTCAAACTTTTGACAGGTTCAACAAACTTATTGGTGAACTAGCTACAGTGGGAGTACAAATTGATCAAGATGATCTGAACAGAAAGTTTCTAAGGTCCTTGAGTGATGAATGGACCATGTATACTGTGTCTTTCAGACAGAATGATCAACTGGAAGAAAAGGAACTTGATGATCTTTATAATGATCTAAGAGTTTTTGAATCTGAGGTAGAGGCTAAAAAGAGGCCTTCTGGGTATGTTCACAATGCTGCACTCCTTTCAGCATCAACTGATTCTACTTCCAACCTTGAATCAGTTAGTCCTGCCAATGGAACAAACCAAGAGAAAGGCACTGAAACTGTGTTTGAGGCCTTTCTGGCAAGTCATGGAAACTCTTCTCTCATTAATGATAACTTGGAACAACTCAATCCAGATGATCTTGAAGAGATGGGTATTAAATGGCAGATGGCCATGCTCTCCATGAGAGTTAAAAAGTTCATCAAAAGAACTGGGAGGAACAACTTCTCCCAAAGAAGAGAAGATGGAGCAGGATTTGACAAGTCCAAGGTGGAATGTTACAAATGCCATCAAAAGGGACACTTTGCTAGAGAATGCAGAAGTGGAATGTCTCAGAATAACAACCACCAACAAGCTCAATCTGGAAGCTTCAACAGAAACTCTGCACAAGCCCTTGTCTCTCAACAAGGTATGGGGTTTGATTGGAGTGATCAAGTTGAAGAGGCTATTCAGAATCAAGCTCTAATGGCAGAGGTGTCTGGTCTCACTACAGAGGTAACTTCCAATCTTTGCTCTCAAAATTGCATTAACACTGTTAAAAGGTATAGGGATCACAACCAGAACATGAGTGATGACCTTAAGAGATTGGAAAAAGACATAAAAGATTATGTGAGGATTGTTGAGAGATTTGAAGAACAGATTAAGGGTTTTCAAGCTAATGGGCTTCAACACTCTTATGACACAAATTACTGGAAGTGGGAGAAGAATGACTTAGAGCTTCAACTGACCAGATCTAAAGAAGAAAGTGAAAAGCTAAGAGGAGAGCTAGCTAAAGTCAAACTTGATGTAGAAAAGTTTTCTAATGCTTCCAAAGCAATGGATTCTTTGTTACAAACTCAGATTCATGATAAACTGAGAAGAGGTATAGGGTACAATACCACACCACCACCCTATAACAACAACTACATCCCTCCTAGTTCAGAGTTGTTAGAAACAAAGGATAGGAAGGATCTACCTAAGGGAGCCACTGAAATAGATCCCTTAGATGAAGTGGTAGTTAAGGATAAAACTAAGAAAGAAGTTGTCAAGGATAAGGACAATACTGTGAGTGGTGAGATTCCTAAAGAAAATCACATTATCACCAATGAGGGATGTGGAAAGCACTGGATCAAGTCTAAAGAGATAGAAAAGACTGAGGGAAAGAACAAGAAGGTTCACTATAAGCAGACCACTGTTGTGAACCCTATTCCTTGCAAACAGTGTGATTGCAATAAAGCCAAGAGCCTAAATTATGGTTTAAAAAGAGGAAATCAAAGAAACTGGAATAATCAATGGGCTCAGAAACAAGGAGTTGATCTGAATAAAATCAATAGACCAAAACCTTGTTTTATATGTGGCAAGTTGAATCATTTGGCTAAATATTGTTACTTTAACCCTATTAACCAACAGATGAACTTTCAAAGATTTGTGCAAAAATCTGTGGGTTATAGGAAGGCTGGAAAGAAACATGTGATAAAGAAATATGTTGAAAGTAAAGGCACTTTAAAGAAAAAGATTTTAAAAGAAAGTATCAAAATGTGGGTGCCTAGAAGTACTAACAGTATTAGTACTGCTAACAATATTAGTACTGCTAACACAGTTACTACTGCTAACAGTGTTAGTACTGCTGAAAATATTAATGCTGCTAATACTGTTAATACCTCTTCAAAAGTTAATACTGCCAACACAGTTACTGCGGCTAACACAGTTACTACTTCTAACAAAGTTAGTGCTGCCAAGCATGCAGGTGCTGCCAAGGTAGTTAGTACTTCTAAAGCTAGTACTGATTCTAGCAAACATAGTTCCAAGCCTATTATTGTAACAAAGTACTCCAAGAATGAGGAGTTAAAGTTCAAAAATCTTGTCAAGAAAGAATGCAAATATTTTGATGAGAAAGGGGTACCCAAGACCACTTTGGCTTGGGTTCCTATATCATACTAATTGATTTATCTAATGTGCAGGGCAACCAACAGCTCAAGGGAAAGAGCATTTGGCATGTTGATAGTGGTTGCTCTAGGCACATGACAGGCAACATGTCATGCCTTCAGGATTTCAAGTATATCAATGGAGGACATGTTGCATTTGGAGACAATCTTACTGGTGGTAAGATAAGTGGAAAAGGTAATGTCACCAAAGGTAAGATGACATTTGAGAATGTCTACTATGTTGATCAATTAAAGTACAACCTGTTAAGTGTATCACAGGTTTGTGACAAACAACATAGTATATTATTTACAAATACTGAGTGTATGATCCTTGCTCCAGGGTTCAAGGTAGTTGATGAAAGCATGATACTACTTAGAACTCCAAGGAAGGACAATGTTTACTGTCTTGATATGGATAATGTTAATAGTGATTCATCTCTAAATTGTCTTGTTTCAAAAGCTTCTGTAGATGAATCCTCTCTATGGCACAGAAGGATGTGTCACATGAATTTCAAGACTATGAACAATCTTGTTAAAAATAACCTTGTAAGAGGGTTACCTTCAAAAGTCTTTTCATGTGATGATCATTGTGTTGCTTGTCTTAAAGGCAAACAACACAAAACTTCTCATAAGACCAAAGAGTTAAATTCTGTTTCTACTTGTCTCCAGTTATTGCATATGGATCTGTTTGGTCCTACAAATGTTATGAGTATAGGCAAGAAATCTTACTGCTTGGTTATTGTTGATGATTACTCCAGATTTACTTGGGTATATTTTCTAAGGACTAAGGATGAAACAAGTGGTCTTATCAAATCCTTTATTCTAAGAATTGAAAACCAAACTAATCAAAGAGTAAAAGTCATTAGATCAGATAATGGAACTGAGTTTAAAAATCATGATCTAAACACCTTTTGTGAAGAGAAAGGTATTGAGAGGCAATATAGTGCTCCTAGGACTCCTCAACAGAATGGTATTGCTGAAAGGAGGAATAGAACACTAATAGAGGCTGCTAGATCTCTGTTGGCTGATTCAAAATTGCCAATTACCTTCTGGGCTGAAGCAGTTAATACTGCTTGTTATGTCCAAAACAGAGTTCTAGTGGTCAAGCAAAAGAACAAGACCCCATATGAGCTTTTAAATAAAAGAAAACCTTTCATTGGTTTCTTCAAACCTTTTGGGTGTCCTTGTACAATTCTAAATACCAAATCTCACTTAGGTAAGTTTGATAGCAAAGCAGATGATGGATTTCTTGTTGGATATTCATCTCAGAGTAAGGCCTACAGAATATTTAACTCTTCTTCTAGAATAATTGAAGAAAGTGACAATGTCAAATGCAATGAGAGCACACCAAATCCTGTTGGATCTGGACCTCAGTGGCTATTTGACATTGATTCACTAACTAATTCTTTTGGTTTCAGTAGTGATGATTCTACAGGAACAGGATGTGGAGGATCAGGGATCACACAAGTCTCAGAAAGCATATCTAAATCTGTGATATTCCCCATACCCACAGTGCATTCTGGTGAAGACTGGGAAAAGGAATCATTTACTGAACCAAATCAGAGTGAAGAAGAAACTAGAGATGAGGAGACTCAAGAAAGTAAAGAATCAGAAGTGGCATCTGAAAACACTTCAGTTGAGTTGCATGACTCTAATCTAGAGGCTGGACTGAATGAAGAACCTAGTCATAACACAAGAGTTCAAAAGAATCATCCTCCACAGCTGGTAATAGGAGATATCTCTTCTCCTATGATGACTAGACATCAAAGCAGGCTTCAAGAAATGCAAGATCAACAACATACAGTCCTTTCTTGTTTTCTATCCCAGCTTGAGCCTAAAAAGGCACATGATGTTATGAAAGAATCTAGCTGGATAGAAGCAATGCAAGAAGAACTGTTACAGTTCAAGCTACAAGATGTATGGGATCTAGTAGACCTTCCTAAAGGTCACAGAGCAATTGGCACAAAGTGGATTTTCAGAAACAAGAGAGATGAAAGAGGTATTGTCATAAGGAACAGAGCAAGGCTGGTGGCTCAAGGCTATACTCAAGAAGAGGGTATAGATTATGAAGAAGTGTTTGCACCTGTGGCTAGGATAGAAGCAATCAGACTATTCCTAGCCTATGCTTCTTACATGAACTTCAAAGTCTATCAAATGGATGTAAAAGTGCTTTTCTCTATGGATCAATTGAAGAAGAAGTATATGTCTGTCAACCACCAGGGTTTAAAAACCCAAGCTATCCAGACAGGGTATACAAATTAAAGAAAGCACTTTATGGACTACATCAAGCCCCAAGAGCATGGTATGACACTCTGTCATCCTATCTCTTGGAACATGACTTTGAAAGAGGAGTCATTGATAAGACTCTATTTATCAAAAGAAAGAAGAAGGATATCTTGCTGGTCCAAATCTATGTTGATGACATTATCTTTGGATCTACAAGAAACAACATGTGCAAGGAGTTTGAGGATTTAATGCATCAAAGGTTCAAAATGAGTTCCATGGGGGAACTTACTTTCTTCCTTGGACTCCAAGTTCAACAGAAGTCAGATGGCATTTTCATATGTCAATCCAAGTATGTGCAGGATATTCTAACCAAGTTTGGTTTCTCAGAATCAAAACCTGCCAGCACACCTATGGAAACACACAAGCAGATCACAGCAGATCTTGAGGGGGAGGATATGGATGTGCATCATTATAGATCCATGATTGGCTCTCTCATGTATCTCACAGCATCAAGGCCAGATATAATGTTTCCAGTCTGTGTATGTGCAAGATTTCAAGTTAGGCCAAAGCAATCTCACTTTCAAGCTATTAAGAGGATATTCAGATATCTCAAAGGGCAACCCCGATTGGGACTTTGGTATCCTCATAACTCACCTTTTGACCTAATAGCATACTCAGACAGTGATCTAGGTGGGGCAAACTTGGACAGAAAATCTACTTCTGGAGGATGTCAGTTTTTGGGTGCTAGACTAGTCTCATGGCAGTGCAAGAAACAAACCACAGTATCCACATCTACAACAGAGGCAGAGTACATAGCAGCTGCAAGTTGCTGTTCTCAAGTCTTATGGATTCAGAATCAAATGTTGGATTATGGGGTAACCTTTCTACACACTCCAATCTTTATTGACAACAGCAGTGCTATTAGCATTGTAAATAATCCAGTCAAGCACTCAAAGACAAAGCTCATTGAAATCAGTTCTCAGGCAAGTTTTCACTAAGATCAATGGCATCCATGACTTTCATCGACGAGCACAACGAGATTGCGATGCTACAAAAGCCAAAGCAAGCTTCAGGATTTCATCAGATTGTGGATTTCCTCAAGACAAGCCACATTGCTCATGCTCTTACTGTATCACCTACAATCTACATTGAGCATCAAAGGCAGTTCTGGGCTAATGCAACCATTGTTGTGGAGAATGGTGTGCAAATGATCAAGACAAGAATCTGTGATCAACCACTAACAGTTACTGAAGAGGTTATTCGCATCAGTCTACGTCTAGACGATGCCTCTGGTATAACTTCTATCCCAAATGATGAACTGTTTTCATATCTTACAAGAATGGGGTATGGAGGCCCATTGGGTGTTTTCAAATTTTCTAAAGCAAAATTCTCTCCCCAATGGCGTTTCTTTGTCCATACTCTTATGCATTGTATATCCAAAAAGACTACTGGATGGAGTGAGTTCAGCAGCACTATTGCTTATGCTTTGGTGTGCTTGGCCACTGCCAGAAAGTACAATTTTTCTAAAATGATTTTCAATGATCTTGTCTCAAACATGGGAAACAAAAAGAGCTTCTTTATGTATCCCAGGTTTGTTCAAGAAGTTATTACTAATCAATTGACGGATATACCTCAACCTGTTGGGGTATATGTACCTAAACCCCCCAAAGGCAAGGTCTTCTCAAACATGAGAAGATCTGCTGGGGACTCTGAAGGAGTTGACACCCCATTGTTCTCTACAATGATGGTGGTGTCCCAAACCAATGAAGGTATGGAAGCAGGGTCAAGGCCCCCATTAGACCAACCCACTGCTAGCCAAGCCCAACCTTCCCTCTCAAAATCAATTCCCCAGTCCCTTCTTGAAAAACCAACCTCTCCCATCACCCAAACCTACAAGAGAAAACAGGTAAAGAAGGCTCCTTCCCTTCTTGTACCATTACCCACTGAGCCTATAAGCCCTCTAAGGGAGAATTCTCCCCTAGAGAATATCCAAAGGGAAACCACAAGGGTGTCTCCCAACCCAAAGGAGGTGCTCTCTGAGGAGGAGGTAGAGCATATGGGTGATGAGGCTGCCACTACTCCTGCTAGCACAGAGGAGGAAAGTGGTAACATCAATAAGACCTCCCCCATGGCAACTTTGAATGAGCAATCATTTGAAGGTCCCTGGTGCCAAGAACCCAAGGGGGTGGATAGTGCTTCTGCTAGGCAGAAGACTTCCACTACTAAAAGATCCAATGATCCTTCAATAGGGGGTAACACTCCTGGAGAAGGTGAGGACAGATATAACTATGATGAATTGATGGAGGCAATGGGCAACATCAACATGGATGTACTCAAACAGGGCAAAGATATAGAAGAGCTTAAACTCATAGTTCTGTCACAACAAGAACAAATCATCAAGTTGAAGCAAATGGTAAGGAAACTGATTCTCCAAAGGAAGAAGAAACAATTTGTGCTCAGAAGGAGGAAACCAGTGACTGATGCTCCCAAAAAGGGGGAGTCAGAAGCTGATGCCAAAGCTAAGGGGGAGCAAGAGGAAAAACATGATGTTGAGGGGGAGAATGAGCCAGCAGCAGAAACCATTAATACTGCCAGTTCAAGTAAAGCAGCAGAAATGGTTAATACTGCTGAGCTGAAAGAAGCAGCAGAAACAGTAAAAGAGGTCCTTACAGAGCTTGAGGTTGCAGAAACACTCATCAAAGCCAAACATGATACTCCCAAGGTCACCTCAAAGGCCAAAGGAGTTGTCATAAAAGAAAGAGGTGATGCAGCAAAGAACTCTAGCATTGAGAAGGTGATGGGTAAAGATAAAGGTAAGGCAAAGCTAGTTGAATCTGATAAACCAATGAAAAAGCAGAAGCTGATTGAATCAGATGAAGCTCTAGCTAGGAAGATACAGGCTGAACTTGAAGAAGCAGAAACCATGCAAGTGCAAAAGGATAGAGAGATAGCTAAAGCAATGGCTGCAGAGTTAAACAAAGCCTATCAACAAAGCTTAGCAACAGAACAAGCCAAGCAGAAAGCCACATCTTTGAGGAAGTCTGCAAAGATCAAAATGGCTGCAAGAAAAAGACAACCTTCAAAGACATACCTGGGTGCTCAAGAGAGAAAGAAAATGATTACTTTCCTCAAGGGTGCAGTAGGTGTCAAGGTAGAGATGTTTTCAAAGATGTCTTTTGAGAAGCTCAAGAAGATGTATGATGCTGAGATGATAAAGCTTCAAGGGGATGATCTTGCAAGGGTTGAAATGGAGAAAAGAATGAAAGAAAGCAATGATTTCTTACAAAAACCATTCCCTGATGAGCAAGAAACTCCAGAGAAGGAAACAACAATTGGTGAAAGTCTAAGGACTTTAAAAAGAACAAAGATGATTGCCAGGAGAAAGCCTACAAAGAAGCCTAGATTAGTGGAAGAAGAGGCTGAAAAGGTTGCTGAAGAAGAAGAGGCACCTGAGTCATCTACAATGAAAGAACCTGCAAGTACTGAGGATGTCAAGATGTACATGGTTGTGATGGACAAAGTGCCTGAACCAATTGCAGCAGAACCTGTAGGAGTTAAACCTCCTGAAGTCATTCACTGGGATGTTTTGGAAGTAGATGGCAAGGAGTATATCAGACTGAAGAGAAAAGATGAAAAGTATGAAGTCTACAGTACTTGGGCTAAAATTGTCAGAACTTGCTCAAGGTCTGATATTGAAGAAATGTTTGATATAGGGATGAAGTTATATGCAGATCAGTTGAAAGCTCCAGGAATTTCAATTACAAAACTGGTGATGGAGTATCTGTGTATGATGTTCAAACCTGATGAAGTGGAGGAAATCATAAGGAGTGTTTTTCAAGCAATTACCAATTGGACTTTATATGAAACTAGTGGAGTATATTCTGTGACTTTGGATTTAAATCACACTGAATACTTCCTAGTGGATAGAGTGTATAATCATAGCAGATTGAAGCTACATGCCATGCTGAAGAAAAAGTTAAGGTGTGTTCCAGATTCAGAAATGGCTAAATACTTGATTCAAAGAACCATCAATCAGAGTTTGGGATTGGATGCAAACACTGGGATTTAGGCATTGATAGAGTTTTGGGAGCATCTTGAAGAAAATCTGAAGAACTTGACTTCTCTTCCTAAAAGTCAAGTTAGGGGGAGATTGTTGGGAACTGAAGAAAAACTCAAGTATGGTTAATGCTGCTAGTTCAAAGTTACTACTGCTAGAAGACTTAAAGGTTAGTACTGCTGAGTGTTACTACTGCTAGTACTATTAATACTGCTAGTCAAAGTTAGTGCTGCTTGAACAGAGTTAGTACTGCTTAGCTAGTTAGTACTGCTAGTGGTTAGTACTGCTTAGTAGTTAATGCTGCTAGAAGGAAGTTAATGCTGCTGAAGATTAATATTGCTTATATGATGAAGATTCGTATGAAAGGATATACATGGAAGCTTAGAGATATACTGAAGATATTTTATTTATTGTAATTATCTTTGTATTCAGTATATATATTGTATTGTTTAGAATAGTTAGATAACTTTTGTTTTTCATTCTTTTAGAGAAAATCAACCTCAAGGCATAGATCCTAATTCTAGAGAAGTAGAATTCGTATTGGTGAGCCTGTTCATCAATATTGAGGTTGAGTGAGTAATCTTGTTACTTCAAAGCATTCAATAAACGCTTACAGTTTGTTATTCATATTGTCTGTGTTGATTTACTGTTTCATTGAATATCAAAGTGTTATTCCGCAAACTTCTTTGATATTGTTTCTGAGAATTAATTCTTGTTGAGAATTCGATCCTGACAGATTCAGAATCAGAAGATTCTGATCCAGATCAAGATGAAGATGCTATTGCAGATGAAGAGGACAAAGGTGATGAAGAGAATGAGAGTGATAAATAGGATGCTCATAATTCAGGAAACACAGGACCTGAGATGCCCATACTATCAAAATATGACACTGATGATGACAATTCTTCAGTGTATGGTGGAAGCACTCCAGAAAAGAATGACACCAACCTTGAAGAAAATCTTAATGAGGAGGTTGTCAATGCTACAAGAACTCAGAAGAATCATCCTCCTCAATTGGTGATTGGTGACATTAATTCCCCAATGATCACAAGGCAACAAATCAAGTTAGGGGGATTAAAAGACATACAGACAGGCTTGTTATGTTGCTTTCTATCCCAGATTGAACCCAAGAAGGCCTATGATGCAATGAAAGACCCAAGCTGGATAGAAGCAATGCAAGAGGAGCTACTGCAGTTTGTGCTGCAAGATGTATGGGATCTGGTTGATCTTCCAAAAGGACACAGAGCAATTGGCACAAGATGGATCTTCAGGAATAAGAAAGATGAGAGAGGAATAGTAATAAAGAACAAGGTCAGACTTGTGGCACAAGGGTACACACAAGAAGAGGGAATAGACAATGAAGAAGTATTTGCTCCAGTAGCTAGAATTGAGGCAATTAGGTTGTTTCTAGCCTATGCTTCTTTCATGAAGTTCAGAGTTTATCAGATGGATGTCAAGAGTGCATTCCTATATGGAACAATTGATAAAGAAGTATATGTTTGTCAGCCTCCAGGGTTTGAAAATCCTAACTTTCCTGACAGAGTATACAAATTAAAGAAGGCACTCTATGGGCTACATCAAGCACCAAGAGCATGGTATGACACTTTGTCTACCTATCTCTTGGAAAATGGTTTTGAAAGGGGAATAATAGATAAGACTCTGTTCATCAAAAGGAAGAAGAAGGACATTCTGCTTGTTCAAATCTATGTGGATTATATCATCTTTGGATCCACAAAAGATTATATGTGCAAGAAGTTTGAGAAGCTAATGCACAAAAGATTCAAGATGAGCTCTATGGGTGAACTTACATTCTTCCTTGGGCTACAAGTTAAACAGAAGAAAGATGGTATCTTCATCAGCCAATCCAAGTATGTGCAGGATATACTTACCAAATTTGGATTTTCAGATTCAAAGCCTGCAAGCACACCTATGGAAACACACAAACAGATCACTGCAGATCTTGAGGGGGAGGATGTAGATGTTCATCACTATAGATCTATGATTGGCTCCCTCATGTATCTAACAGCTTCAAGGCCAGATATTATGTTTATTGTCTGTGTGTGTGCCAGATTTCAAGTAAGACCTAAGCAATCTCATTTTCAAGCAGTCAGGAGGATCTTCAGATATCTCAAAGGACAACCTAGGTTGGGTCTTTGGTATCCTCATGACTCACCATTTGATCTACTTGCTTATTCTGATAGTGATTTGGGTGGTGCAAACTTGGATAGAAAGTCTACATAAGGAGGATGTCAGTTTTTGGGTGCAAGACTAGTGTCATGGCAGTGTAAAAAGCAAACCACGATGTCCACCTCTACAACAGAAGCAGAGTACATAGCAACTGCAATCTGCTGCTCACAAGTGCTATGGATTCAGAATCAGATGCTGGACTATGGTGTTACTTTTCTACACACTCCAATCTACATTGATAACAACAGTGCAATAAGCATTGTTAATAATCCAGTGAAGCACTCAAAAACCAAGCATATAGAAATAAGGTACCATTTTATTAGAGACTGCAATGAAAAGAATCTAATTCAGGTTTTGAAAGTACACAAAAGTAACCAATTTGCTGATCTATTCACCAAAGCTTTTGATGTTGGTAGATTCACATTCTTGGTCACAAGTGTGGGCATGATAAACACTGAATAAAGCATCTTTTGATTTTCTTCATGTACCATTTATGTATAGATTCCTTCCTGTTTACTTTCTCACATTTTATTGTGCATGGTGCTGCTAATCCTGTGTGTTTAAGTGTTTCAGATTACTTTGATTGGATACATGGTACTTCTAGTTAAGTTAATACTGCTATCTATATTACTCATAATGACAGTTTAAATATGGTTAAGTATGGTTACTACTGCTTGGTAGTTTATACTTCCAGTGCAAAGTTACTACTGCTTACCTTATTTCTACTTCTAATCAGTGTTACTACTGCTGGTATGTGTTAATACTGCTAGTTTGTGTTAATACTGCCAGTATGCGTTACCACTGCCAATCTGAGTTAATACTGCGGGCTTGTTAATGCTGCTAGGGTACTTAGTACTGCTTCTAACTGAAACCCTCTAACTATAAATACCCTCCTTGCCCGCCATTTTCAAAAACTGCTCTTTGAACTTCCTACGAGTGTTCTTTCTCTCTCCTTCTCTTGAATTCTTTCTTATCAGTGCATAACCCTAGTTTCGATCAAGAAGATGGCAGGACTCGACTTCTTTGATGAACACAATGAGCTCGCCATGTTACAAAAACCCAAGCAAGCTAAGAGTTTTCATGCTATAGTGGATTTCCTCAAATCATCGCACATTGCCTACGCACTCACTGTCAATCCCACAATCTATGTGGAACACTTGCGCAGTTCTGGGCAAATGCCACAATACAGACTGTGGAAGGAAATCAAGTCATCCAATCAAGGGTTTATGACAAACCCATCGCCATCACAAAGGATTGCATACGCACTCATCTATGCTTAGATGATGCCTCAGGTATAACCTCTTTACCTAAGGAAGATCTCTTCCAAGTTCTTAGTCAAATGGGGTATGAAGGTCCCACTGATGTCTACAAGTACAAGAACAGATTTTCACCTCAGTGGCGATTCTTTGTTCATACCCTACAACACTGTATTTCACGCAGAACAACTGGATGGAGTGAGTTCAGCAGTACCATAGCTTATGCTCTGGTCTGCTTAGCAACCTCCAGAAAGTTTAATTTTTCACAAATGCTTTTAAATGATTTGCTGTCAAACCTGGATACTAAAACAAAGAGATTTTATATGTATCCTAGGTTTGTACAAGAGATTCTACTAAAGGAATTGACAGATCTACCCTCTCCTGAAGAGGTGTATGTACCAAAACCTCCCTAAGAGAAGGTATTCTCTAACATGAAAAGGCCTAGCAAGGACTTTTCTTGACAAGACATTCCATTGTTCTCTACAATGATGGGTGTGTCTCATTCCCATGGTGAGGCATCAGGGTCACAGCCCACATCTGACCACCCAACTAATGACCTACCCACACCATTCAATTCCATTAATACTCCTCAGATCCCTATTGTCAAGCCCAAATCCCTCATCACCAAAACATATATAAGGAAAAAGGTAAAGAAGGTTCCTTCCCTTCTTGTATCTACACCCCCAAAGCCTACAAGCCCTCTGATGGAGCATTCTCCATCAGAGAATATCCAAAGGGAAACCATAGGGGTGTCTCCCAACCCCAAGAAGGCGTTCTATAAGGAGAAGGATGAGCATGTGGGTAGAAAGGCTCACACTACTGTTTTTGCACAAGGTGTAGGACAGGATAGTGTGAACATCTCTAAGACCTTCCCCACGGCAACTTTAGATGAGCAATCATCTAAAGGTCCCAGCTGCCAAGAAACCACGGGAGTAGAAGGTGCTTCGGCTAGGCAGAAGGCCTCTACTAAAAGATCCAAGGATCCTTCAAAGGTGGTAAACACACCTAAAGGAGGTGAGGACAAATATAACTACGAAGAATTGATAGATACTCTTGGTACATTAAGTCTGGAAGTTCACAATCAAAACTTGGAGATAAAAGATATGCAAAAGGTGATATTGTCTCAACAAGAGCAGATAGCCCATCTCGTGAAGCTGGTGCTCAAACTGGTGCACAAGAAGAAGAAAACTCAGTTTGTATTAAAGAAGAGAAGGACTAATGATGCTTCCAAAAAGGGGGAGAGGTTAGAAGCTGAAATAGAAAAGGAGAGTACAAGTGAGATGGAATTTCAGTTTGAGGGGGAGACTGGTGCTGACAAAGAAAAGGAGATTGGTACAGAAGCAGAAACCTTTGTCAAAGCAGCAGAAATAAGTAAAGCAGTAGAAACAAGTATGAAAGAAGCAGTAACAGAGTCAACAGCAGTAACTACACCAGAAGCTGAAATAGAACAACCAGCAGCAGAAACTGATCTGATAGTAGAAGAACTAGAAATTGCAGAAACTCTAGTTAAAGCAAAACATGACACTCCTAAAGCCACTCAAAAAGCTAAAGGAGTGGTAATCAAAGAAGGAGGATCATAACAGAAAAAGAAGAAGATCAGTGAGGCAGAGATCCAGAGGAAAGGGAAAGAAAAGGTGGTTGAATCTGTGAAGCCATCAAAGAAATCATCTCAAATAGCTCTGGATGAAGAGTTAGCAAAGAAGTTGCAAGAAGAGATGGCAAAGGAGGAAGAAATCCAATCTGCAAAAGACAGAGAGATTGCTTTAGAATTGTCTACAAAGCTTAATGAGGAATTTCAAAGGAGTATGAAAATTGTTGCTGCTGCTAAGAAAGTTACAAAGAAGGCATCAAGGCAAAGGCTGTTATTAAAGACAAGACAAAGAAATCCATCTAAAACATTCCTATCCAATCAAGAAAGAAGGAAAATGATAAACTTTCTGAAAGGAGCTATTGGAGTTCCAGAAGGAATGTTTACCAGTATGTCATTTGGGAGGATAGAAGAGCTATACAAGAAGGAGATGGCCAAGCTGAAAGGGGATTTCACTCAAAGGGTTGAGCTTGAAAGAAAGTTGAAAGAAAGACATGATCTCAACATACAACAACCTTTCCCTGACAGTGAAGAAGGCACTCCTATCAAAGAAAAGGCAAAAGTGAAGCAAGAAGAGAATTTAGCTCAAAAGATTGGAGCTATTAAAAGAAGGAAGTCCATAGCTACCAAGTCAAAGGAAAAAAGGCCTAGAAATGAAGAAGGAAAGAAAGAACATAAAAGTGAGAAAATGGAAACAGAATCTTCAGAGCAGCAAAAACAGGGTGAACAGGTTGACAAGGAAAAGGAGAGTCAAGAGCAGTCCAATCAAGAATCTAATGAGCAGTTCCATTTGTACATGACTTTGACAGATGAAGAACCAGTGCAAGCTGACCCTATCTCAATGCAGGCACCAGAGATCATTCACTGGGATACTCTGAGGGATAACAGAAGAGAATATTTCAGATTCAAAAGAATGGGTGATCAGTATGAGTTGTATCCAACATGGGGAAAGATAGTGAGCAGTTGTACAAGGGATGATCTGGAAGAAATATACAAAGTTGGACTGACTCTGTATAAAGATGTGCTGAAAGGAGTAGAAATGAACCTAATCAAGATAGCCATGGAGTACCTATGCATGATGTTTGACCCTGACAGGGTTAAGCATATTATCAGAGATGTGAATTGTGAAAAGGTATTCAAAAGCATTGACCACTGGATGCTCATTGAAAGATGTGGAGTGTATGTCCTAACCATAGACAAAATCTATCATGAGTACTTCTTGGTGGACAAGGTGTATGATCACAACAAGACTAAACTGCAAGGGATGTTGAATGCCAAGTTGGTCTGCCCTACAAGTTCTGAAATGGCAAAGATTGTAATCAAAAGAACCATTAATCAAAGTCTGGGTCTGGATCCTAATCTGGGGAACTGAGCAGCAGTTTTGAAAGCATCATGAAGACCACAATTTTCTTGAAGAACTTAACTTCTGGTTTTCAAAAGTTAAGTTAGGGGAGATTGCTGGGTCAGAAATATGCTAAGTATGGTTAATGTTGCTATGATACCACATTGTAGGATCCAAGTGCTTACCACTACGCCAAAAGCAATTGCTGATGGAGAAGGCACAACTTATTTCCATATAGCGTAGCAGCCAGCGCCATGTTTCGATTTAGGAAGATGTTGGTCAATGACCCAACACGATTGATTTTCGAAAAAAATTATGTTGATTCGGTAGTGATCATGGATGAAACTTTTCGGTTTTAAATTGTGAAGGAATGTTTATGAAGCTTAAGCAATTGATTTTTATCGAAAAATTTTAACCCATGTCGAGTTTTTGAGTTTTCGTTCGTTTTCTGAAAAAATTTCGGTTGCTTCATTTGTAATCGTGGTTTGATCATTTGGGTTTTAATCTGTAAGGGAGTGATTCAGGAGATTTAACGATCGTTTTGTATTGAACAATTCTAACCCATGTTGAATTTTACAGGTTAGCTCAATGAAGAAGATGAATAGTAATATCGTTAAGTCACCGTTAAGTATCTTACAATTTTGGTCCTTTTCCGTTAGTCCAATTAGTGTCCGTTAGTTTGTTAGTTTTGTTATTTTTTTCTCTCAATTTTAGTCCATTTTGTTAAGAGTGCGTAAAGTCTTTTTAATCTTTCAGAAGTCTTAGTCTGGTTATGCACTGTTTTGTGAAGAAGCTAAAATCTCTGGCTTGAGTCCTGAAATACATTGTCCAGAAGTCTGAGTTGCCTTATCATCAAAAGTTTCATTGATGCTTTCAATGATAATCTTTGTCTTCTTAACATAGATTCTATAGGCGTTTGATAATAAAGATTATCCAATATAAACACCTTCATCTGCCTTTTTCTCAAAATTTCCAAGATTATCTTTGTCATTGAGTACAAAGCATCTGCAACCAAAAACATGAAAAAAAAATTTATATTAGGCTTTCTTTTATTGATAATTTCATATGCAGTCTTATTAAGCCTCTTATCGATTATGGTTCTATTTTGAGTAAAACATATGTAGTGGCAATAGCTTTAGCCCACAAGAACATAGGTAAGTCTGAGTAGGCTAAGCATAGTCCTTGCAGCTTCAATAAAAGTCATATTTTTTCTTTCAACAACTCCATTTTGTTGAGGAGTTCTGACAGCAGAGAAATTATGAGAAATTCCAACAGAGATTAGATAACTCGTAAGAGTCTCATTCTTGATATTCGTTAAATTGTCACTCCTTAGATTTTGAACATGTAGTTGAAGAAATACTTGAATTCTTTTGATAAATGCAATAATAATCTCTATAGCATCATAAACTTAGACCTCAGAAATTCCACCCATGTATTTCTTGAAAATTCATCAACCATAACCGACATGTACTTCTTGCCATTAATACTATGAACTCTCCTGGGCCCACATAAATCCATAAGAATGAGTTCCAAAGGAGATTTATAAAAGGATTCTATTTTTGCTTTGTGAGAACTTTTCTTCATTTTAGCCATTTCACATGTTGAGTACAAGGAATCCCTTTCAAATCTCATGGCAGATAAGCCCTTAACAAGATTTTTATTCACCAACTTGTTGATATCTTTGAAGTTCTTATATGATAACCTTATATTCCATATCCAATTGTACTCTTTAGAAGCTTTAGACATAAGACAAATAGCCTTATGAGCATCTAGACATGGAAAATTCACATAACATAAAGTTCTTCTAACACAGAGAACTTCAACACCATCCTTATCAACAATAACACATTATGTTGTGTAAAACTTGACATGAAATCCTTTATCATAAAATTTACTAATGTTGAATAGATTATGCTCTAAGCCCTCAACATATAGTACTTTCAGAATTGTGATTTTGCCAATGGTAAGCACACCATGTCCTTTTACATAACATTTACCAAAATTAACTGTTCCTCCAGGATTTTCTTTATAATATGTCAATAAGTGCTTGAATCCAATCATATGTCTAGAGCATCCGGAGTCTAAGTACCACACATGACACTCTTGCAACAACAATTACTTATGTGTAGGTACCCATTTTTGAATGGGTCCTTTGATGTTTGTAATAACTGAACTTGATACAATAAAATATTTAACTTTTGGTGTCCAGATTTTAACAAGTTCAAAATCAGATTTACGACTGTAAACTCTAGACTTACCTTTGAGTTTCTACTTTATCACAGATTTGGCTTGAACAGGTGATGATGGACTAGATGAGACATTTTTCTTCAAAACACAACTTGTTTAGTCTTAGGAATCTATATAGAGTAAGCTTCAAACTTTCTAGAGTAAAACATAGCTTTATAGCAGTCTTTCCTGTTCCACTTGAACAATTCTGAATTTAATTTGAATTCATATTATCCACGATGATTACAATGCATATACCTTTGGACTAAGAAATCATCTCAGAACACAAACAGTTAGAAGAATTATGCATAACAGAATATCTAACTTTTTGTATAATAGGAACTTTAGTCACAAGGTTTGACTTTTTATTCATTATCACTGTTTTTAACAACAGAATTACATGCAAGTACAAGAATTTTATTTTTAGAAACAAAAATATCCTCCTAGATTGATTCTTTTCTCTTCCAGATTAAACTTTTTTTTTGCTTTTGGTATCTGTAATAGGCAAACATTTTGAGTTAGAAGAAGATAACACAAATTTTGTCTTTCAGATTTTGTAAAACTTCTAGAAGATATATGAGGTTTATTTCCAGAAGTTTAACCCTTCTCAAAAATAGTTCCTCTACACTTGAGTTCAGAATTAGTAATTATAGCTATTTTTTACTTTTCTTCTTGTTTAACAAACTCTGGATTCGAATAAATCTTCTAGATATTTTGATCTGATGGTTTTGAAGTATCTAAATGTTAGTGCACAAATGTTGGATCCAAGATCATTAATGTTGAAAGTCAAAGCCCAAGTTAAAGCCATCATTTGCAAAGTCAAAGTCAAAGCTCAAAGTGTAGAAAAGTCAAAGTGTTTAGTTTGATTCTTAGTTGTTTTATCTTTGTTTCAATAGGTTGTATAATTAGTTTTTGTTTTCCTTGTAACCGTGTAGCACTTTAATAGAATTCGTATCATAGAGAGAGAGAGAGAGAGAGAGAGAGAGAGAGAGAGAGAAACATTGTGAGAGAAAGAGTCTATAATTTGTTCATATTGAGATACAATAATATGGGTATTTGATTGGAAATTGATGTTCATCATGATTTGATTTGCACATATTATGGGACTATCGATTGGTATCAGAGCACGCATCAATCAGAAATCATTTTCAAGAATCTGATATTTTGGTCAAACTTTCAAGAACTCGCAGAACACTGTTCCAGATCGATCTCAATGATTTTGTGAAATTTTTGAGTTGTAATTGGTTGTATTGTAATCATATTTTGTTATATAATGGGTTTGATTTGTATTGCATCATCCAATTCCCAATTGTTTGTGTGAATTTTGGATTTGTTGAAAATTTTGTTTGAAAGTTTTATACGCACTGTGTTGAGATCAAGTTTGTAATTATGTTGTTTTTCATTGTAATTGATCCATTGTTCTCGAGATCAAATTGTCAAAGTTTCAGGATCAATTTTGGAGTATTGAATAGATTTGTGACTAAATTTGAAGTTTTATGTTCGAAGTGTTGAAGAACTCGCAAGATCCACACTTTTCTCAAGATTCATCCTTGAAGAACTTACATAATCTTTTGTTTTATGTTTTTGGTGTTAAGGCAAGAATTCGCAGGATTTGGTGTACGAAAAGTGCAAGCATTCGCAATTCATTTTTGATTGGAAATTTCCAAGTTTAGAACTCGCAAAGGCTACCTTACGTGAAGTCCAAAACCCGCAGGTCGAAGCCTATGAAAACCTCAGAATTCGCAAGGTTCTTCGTGTGAAAAGTTCAGTCGCGAGAAGTCAGGATTTCGCAACTCTTTATCTGCGAAAAGTTGGAATTTGCAAGTTTCAACCTGCAAATTACTCACTTATTTGGTGTTTTACTCTGCGAAAAGTGAACGTTTCAGTGGTTTGCGAAAAGTAATCAACAGTGGTCTGAGAATTCTATACTTAGTCATTTTTGACTGATTTTCAGAATTTTGGAAATTTTTTTATTTTTGTCTAAAGATCTGTGCAAAAAATTTCATGATGACTTTAAGAGATTCCTTATCCATTGGAACAGATGCAAAGCCTCTTGTGTTATTCAAAAGAGAGTATGAACAATGGAAAGACCGGTTCGTTGATTTTATAGATAGACATGCCAGTGGAGAAAACATCAAGCTCTCTATTGAAGAAGGATTGATGAATCCCATTACTACTGAAGTTCCAGATGATGAATCATCAGACAGTGGAGATGGAAATGAACCTAGAGAATAAAAGACAAAAGAAGTTCCACTTGATATCTCCAAATACTCTGATGAACAGAAAAATCGATACAAGGCTGACAAACAAGCAAGGTCTCTACTTCTTCAAAGCATACCGAATGAGATATACATTAAGATTGATAGCTACAAGGAAACGACTAAGAAAATGTGGGATCAATTTGAGAAGATGATGATGGGGTCTAAAGTTGGCAATCAGATGAAAGTAGCTAACTGTATAAACAACTACGAAGAGTTGAAAGCTAAGGATGGTGAAAGCTTAGAGGAGACTTATGAGAGATTTGTGCCTTTGCTAAATAAGTTGACTAAGAATAAAATAAAGAAGAAGTAGATAGAGAATAATGTTATGTTCCTGAGTATTCTTCAGCCTGAATGGAAAAAGCACACAAGGAGAATGAAGCAAATGAAAGATCTAAGTGACATTCCCTTGAATGAAGTTTATGAGACTCTTCGTCAAAATGAGGAGGAAGTAGAGGAGAAAAGAAAAGAAAAGAAAAAGAATGAGAATCTGGTAGTTGATCCAGTGGCCTTGGTGGTGAAAAAGAGGAAAGAGAAAGAGAAGAAGGATAAGAAGAAAAAAAAGAAAGTGGTGGTGACTGTCTGAGGAAAGTGACAGTGCTAACTCTGATTCTGATGACAAAGATAGTTTGAAACAGGCAATGATATTGCTAACCCGAGCCTTCCAGAAGAAGTTTTACAAGAAGCCAGGTTCTAACAGCCAGCGATATTCATCAGAGTCGAGAAATTTTGAGCATAAGGAACGGGTGGAAGGAAGAAGGTTTGAGGACAAAAGATTTGAAGGTAAGAGGTATGAGGAGAGAAAACCCGAAGAGAGGAAGTATATCAACAATTATGAGCCAAAGAAAGTGGAAAAGCCAGTTAAATGTTACAACTGTGGTAAGATCGGTCACTATGCTAAGGACGGTCGGAATCCAAAAATAGGATTTCTGGTTATTACAAGAACAAAGTGCTTCTGGCCAAGCAGAAAGAAGAAGAAAAAACATTGATGGACGAGGATGACCACTGGCTGTATTACACCGACTCGGAAGATGATAAGGAAGAGACAACACACATGTGCTTGATGGGAAAAGAAGTGAAGTATGATGAGTCCGATTATGAGACTTCCGAGGAGGTACACAACTTTTCTAAATGTGATTTTTTTACCGAAAATGGAAACTATGGTGGTAAAAAAGAAAAAGGTAGAGTTGCTAAAAAGTGTCAAACAAATATTTGATCTCAACACATAAATGGTTGGGAACAAAAACTTGATTGATTCTTTGAACAAAACTGCCAATAATTTTGAAAAACAAAAAGCTTGTCTTGAAAACAAAATTTTGAAGCAGTTTCTAAGTTCAATTCATCTGAACTTGAGAAGCAAGAGTTTGTTATTAAACATAATAAATTGCAGTTTGAAAACAAAACTTTGCTGAAAAAGATCAATGGTTTGGAAGCCAAGCTTTATGCTAGAGGCCAAACAGATCAAACCATTCATCTCAACAAGCCAAAGGAATTTAAAGCTTTTAAAGATAATTGGGGCATTGGATATGACAACCCACATTTTTTTAAAGAAAGATATTCGAAAGCAATCAACTTTATATAATTTTGATTTTTTACAAGTGGCTGACAAATGCCCTCATTTAAAACCCAAATTTGTTACAAAATCATCTGCTGAGGTGGAAGTTAAGGAAGATGAAAATAGGATGAACACAACAAAAATGCAACTACCATTCTACTATGATAAGCTGAATGATAGTTATCTATCTGAGCAGCCAAAATTTTTATCCAACGACTATTTTCAAAGTTACTCTACTGAGGAAATGTAGGCAAAACCAGTTGAAGCTAAAATTTATGTTCCTCCACTCATCTTGGAAAGTAAAATTTCTGAGCTTGAGAACACCTTAGTGGATGAGAGAATTGTGGCTGATCTGGAGAAGATTGTGTTCTCCACTGTGCTTTTAAACACTGATTTAAAATCTGAAGTTACAAATGATAAGTCAGAGTCAGAAAGAATTACTGAAAACAACTCTACTGATTCAGATAATTCATCTTCTAAACTTTTCATGAGTGATATTTTTCCTAATCCCCTTTAGATTATGAACAAATGCCTTCCCAAAAGCAGTTTTCAAAAGAATTTAATGATTTTGTAGATCCCAGAAACAGTGCAATCACGATAATAATCAATAAACAATAAGCCTTTAATCACAACTGCTGGTCATATGATTAGATTTATCAGTAAAGGGTTTAAGATTTATAGAGAGAATTTCAATAAGGATTAGTAAACCTTTCTAATGACCAACTCTAACCTAAAATAGGTTAAGCATAAAATATATGTTAGAGCATAAATATGTTGGATACAAGATCATAAAGACTAAAGGTCAAAGTACAAGAAGTCAAAGTTGGAAAGTCAACTCTCAGTCAAAGTCAAAGTCATTTTGTTAATAAAGTCAAAGTCAATGTTGTTGTGTTTTTGTTTCTTTGTAATTGTGTGAGGGTATAAATACCTTCAGTCTTTGTGTTCTGGGAATCTGTAAGTAAGAGTTCATTTTGTATGAAAGAACAGATTAGAGAAGAGGTTTATGAGAACATTATTCTAGAGAGAGAGAATGAATGTAGAGAGAGAAAGTGAGAGAGATTTGTAATATGTGGATGATTAATCCATGACATATGATTTGAAAATGATTCATCTTGATTGTTTGTACATTTAGAACTTGAATTTGGGAATAACAATATATATGAGGCGTGCAAGCCCTTAGGGCCCAAAAGCCCAATAACAAATCAACTTTAAGTAAATTACAGTTTTCACCCCAAACTTCTTTTTAACATATAATTCACCCTAACAATCTCCCCCTTTAAATTGAAGTTCGTAATATTGCCAGTTAGGAACATGTGTCTTCCGAAAACTGAAACTGATCTCGAAATGTCTCATTGAAGTTATGTACTCCATCCGTTCTTTGATCTTGCCCAAAGCTTTGAGAACAAGGCATCTGTATTTCGAATCCAAAGGCTGGATTCCTTTGTCGTCTTGATCAATGGAACGCCTTAGTTTGTCTCGAAGCAATATCAGTGTACCATCGTAGAATCGTGCAATCTGACTGAATCGGAAGAATCGCATATCACCTTTACCATTTGAGTAAGTTATGCCGAATTCTGGAAATTTGACCACCGTATAAGCAGGTATACTTTTAGAGATTGTGTTTGCATTAAACGTTGGAGAAATGTTGTAACGCTCGTAATTTTTGATTTTACCTTGTAGGTTATATATATATATATATGGGCAGGTTCAAACGAGAACGTGGTCAATTTACGAGAAGGCAAAAAGGAATATGAGCCACATATTTTATTAATTAAAAAATACCATAAATAAAAAAAATAGTTTTAAAAATTAGAATAATTACAAATTTGAATTGGATAAATCCTTAAAAATCTCATTATATCTTTTAAATTAATTTATTTTTTAATTTTAATAAATTCATTTTTTTAATCAAATATATAATATGATTTTCTAGATAAACTCATAATTTTCATCAAATATCACATGTGATATCCACAATTAATTTTTATCTATTTCACCATTTTTTTCTCTATTTTTTGAATTTACGTTTTGAATCACATGTGATTAACTTCGTTTAACATGTGATCTATTATTATGCATCACATATGATCCCGTCAGGTGAATTTGTAAATATCACATATGATAATATATGTCTGAATATAAGTGACGCATAATCAAATGTGATAATATTACATCACAAAAAGATTTATAAATATAAATATTCATAATCACATGTGATTAACTAAAATATATACAATTATTGCATGTGATAATATTTACATCACAAAAGGATCTATAAATATAAATAGACATAATCACATATGATTAACTAAAATATATACAATTATCACATGTGATAATATGGTATGTGATATGTATAAATATTCATATAATGATATCACATGTGATATTTGGTCAAAATTGTGATTTTTTTTTATTAAAAGTATATTCAGAAAAAAAAATTAATAAATATTTGAAATTAAAAAACAAATAAATCTAAAAGATATAATGAGATTTTTAAGGATTTATCCAATTTAAAATGATAATTATCCTAATTTCTAAAATTATTTTTCATTTTTTATTTATGGTATTTTTAATTAATAATTATGTGGCCCACATTTTCTTCTCGCCTTCTCGCAAATTAGTTTGCTTCTCACATCCGATATAGATTCGTTATAAGCCTTATCACGTGAGATTTAGAGTTTATGCTTTGGATTCGTGAACTAGGTTTTGGGGAGTGAGCAGTGACTTGCAGGGGCTCCTGTGCGGGTTCGAAGTCGCGGCCAAAGTTGCAGAACTCGCTGGAGTTCAAGGCTAAAAGCATGCACACAACTTATAACGCGACCTCAAAATCGCTGCCAAAGCCGCGGAACTCCCTGGAGTTCAGGGTTAGGAGCACGCAAGCGACTTATGGCGCAACCTTAAGTCGCGGTCAAAGCCGCGGGAACTCGTCTGCAGATCTTAAGACGGGTTTTCAAGATCATTTCTCATTTATTACCCACCTCTTCTCCTCTCTCTTAATAAATCTGATTTGGGAAAACCCTAGGAAGTTGCTTTGAGCATTTAAAAGGCTTTAATTTCACCTCTAGCCTTACGATTCAAGAGTTTGGTTGGGTGGGAATCAAGATCTCCATTCTTCTTCACATCATACTTGCTTTTCTAGGTTTTCATTGAAACCTAAGTTGTGAGTTCATTCTAACTTTTACCAACACATATACATGCTAAAATACTTCTTTTATGATTACTCAAGACTTTTACAGAGTTTATCATTTGGCTAATTTTGGAAATATCTAGGTCAAAACTAGGGTATTAACCATTTTAAGTATTTTGTGGAAATAATATTGGGAAATGGTTACAAATGTTTGAATGACATTTATTTATTTTGAGCTAGTTTTGGAGTCTAATCGAGTATTGATGGAACAATGGTTTGGAGCACCTAATATGGAGTCCACTTACTAAATGTTCATTTTGTACAAACTCTATCTTGCAATGGGTATTGTATGGCATATCATGAATGCATAAATATACTAGACTATGTCATGGATCCATAGGCATACGAATGCTATTTTATTGGAAATGTTGGGATGTTGTATCTGTTAGCCCCAATTCTGAATTGTAAAAGTATTGAAAATAGCTCAAGTCTTCCTCTAAAGATATTCAGAGACATCAACAAAGAAAGCCAAGTCTGGCTCTGAAGTCAGTTCAAAGACAGACTCTTCAGAAGAAAAGACATCAAAGATATCTTCATCAGAGCTCTTGTTCAGAGCTCTGAAGATGTTCTCTCTGAAGATCAAGACGATTTATACAAGTGTTGAACTGAAGAACAGATGACATGTCACTTAGTGATAAGATTTGCTTTCTATAGTAGGTCACTGTTCAAGCATGTCTTGAGCTTACCTTTTTAGGTAAGACACTGTTCAAGCATGCTTCTATTGTCAGGATAGTACACTGTTCACTTTATGGTCCTATAAATAGGACCATCACTCCATTGACAAAAGTATGCTTTTTGATAACTTGTATCTGAAAAATCAATTGAATATATTTCAAAGAAGATCTTGTTCTTTCTACATATTTATTTATGATCTGTGATATATGAACTGTGATATTTGAATCTGCTTTTGATACTAAACTATATTGTTCCCGCTGTTATTATTCTTGTTTATATCATTATTGTAAGATTAAATCTGGGATCCAACAATTGGTATCAGAGTCTCCTTTGTTTTCTAAACAAAGAAAGATCATATCTGCATACTCGGATAGATTTATATCTTACTGATTCAAGTTTTCCTTATTTGTGCATGTTTATATAAACCTTGGTTTATAAAAAAGAACTTCATATGCTCCAGATTTGAAAGTAAATCACATTTTCATTTCTTGATAAAAGATCTTTATAGAAAAGCACCAGTTCTTCAAATCTTCATCTTTTCTTTACAAAATGGCAAACTCTAGTATAAGTGCCATTTATACAGCTGGATCATTAACCAAACCTCCTACACTTCTAAGGGATGAATATCCTCAATAGAAGATAAGGATGGTAACTTTCTTGAAAGGTATGGACAAGGATCTTTTAAGATCAGTGAACGATGGACTTCACCAACCAATGGTGTTGGTACCAAGAGTTCCAGCAACAGCAGATACTGCTGAAATTCCTGCATATTATGAAAAGAAAACTTCAAACTTCACTGATGAAGAAACAAACATGATGGAAAATGACTCAAAAGTTGTTAGATTACTTATTATTGCCATTCCCAATGATATCTTCTAAGAACTTGATTCTTGTGTAACTGTGTGAGTCCGTGTGATTGAACACGATCGTTACCAGATAATCAAACAACACAAAGATATAGATTACCAACCTATTTCGATTACAAACAATGTATTACAAGGTTGATGTTCTTCACTGTTTAAGCTCTCACTGTTTCTCTCTGTGAACAGTGTTTTTATCGATTTCTAAGATGTTGAGATTGTAAGAGATATGAGATCTCACCTAACAACTACTAACAAAATAATATCTAACTAAGATATTATCAAAACATAATATCTAAACTAATATCTAGATATTTATTAATTAAGACAATAATTAACTTTGATAATTATTACAAACTTAACATTAGACTAATATCGAGAGCAACTTTTCAGCTTTAGCTTCATATTCCAGTCTTCAGATTGGATGATCTTGAATCCAATAAATTTGTGATCTAACAATCTCCCCCTTTGGATCAAGATCATTACTAAAATGATTTATCAATTCAGTCTTCTCTTTCAGCTCAGAAGATGGAATATCTTACTTTCTCTTCAATTTGTAATAATCTCCAGGCAAAGTATCTTCAAAGAAAATTTCTCTCAGATCAACATGTCTTTAGAATACTTTGAAGAAATATCTAAAATTTTAATCTTTCCTCCATTTCTTGATTAGTTCTTCTCTTTTCCAATCTTGCAATGTAATGGACATTTCTTCAAGCTTTAGGTTCTCCCCCTTTTTTATGAATAGAGAAACGATTTCATCAAAACTCTGAGTAAGAAATGTCTTTCATTTGGAGCCTCTGATCCGTCAGTTCAAAAGATATTCATCCAGATCTTTGCAAATCCAGACAAAATAATCGTGCAACACCTGAATCAACAAATGAATCAGTTAAAAAGCTTGTCAGTAACACTAAGTCACTATGTGTAACGAATACACATTGGAAATGAGCTTTTTGATATTGACTCCCCCAGGGCTTCCATTCAATCATCGAAACACCACAAAGGTAATTTCTATAAACGTGATGACAAAGAAACAAATTCCTTGTGTGTTCGTGCATGTGATAGAAAGAATTAAGCACGGATGATTGCTTATAGCTCAAAATTGTGTAAACCACTGAGACAACAATAAGTTAAACACAGACTCAATGTGCATGATTGAAGTGCGAAGGTGGGGCAGACTTCCTTCTTTTCAATATCCAGATTTTCCAAATGAAAATCAGATAGCAAATGTGTTGCTTCCCCTTTGAAAATGTGAAACACTTTCTATTTGAGAAGAAAATGAGTAGTTGGTGAGGTTTGATCAAGAGTTGGCATGGGCTAGTTTCCTATTTCAATAATGTTCACCAAAGAGTTGTGAAACATTAGAATTGTGGTTGCCTGGCTCAGAAAAAGTTGGTGCAGAGTTCTGATATTCTTTTAACTATGTTCTTACACCCTCTTTCTTTTAAACATTTAGCTTACTCTAACCAAACTCTCCTTTTCTGTATACCTCATCACTCAATCCACACTCGTTTCTTTTGATTTGTCATACTCAATCACTATGAGATTAAGATAAAGAATTATACCTTTTGAGTGCAATTTTACATCTCATGAAGTCAAGCTTAAAGTCATAAAGATATGATCTTTTAAGCATCTCTCAAAAACTGCAAAAGTCTTATGTCATAGTCAAAGCAAATTTATTCACTTAAATTAAAATGACAAAAAAGCAGAAAAACAATGAAAGTACGAGTTCTGATCAGAAATAATCAGAAGTCATCACCTTTTTACTCCCCCTGAAATTATGCATTTGAAAAAATTACCATTGTTAGAGATGTATAAAATTTCAGACAAATATGTACACCCCCTTGAAGGTTGATTTCCTCATTCGATGTAACACCCTGAATTTTGGAGTTGGGTGAAAAGTTGACCGTTACCCAAAGTTCAGGGGGGTTAAATGTAACTTGGGTTATATATATATATACAAATCAAGTTAGATATTTTGAGAAATATCTTAGATCTCATATATTATCAGTTTTGAAGTCAGAGAGAGAGTAAAGCAGGAGACGAAAGGATCAATCGATTCGAACAAATCAAGGTACGAATTTAGCTAAATGCTTTGATCTGAATGTTTTTAGCCGTGTTGAATCTCGCTGTTAAGGTTTTTAACCGTTCCATTTCGAGATTTGAGTATTTCGGTTTGGATCTGGGTTCAGTATCTCCGGCATGTTCTTGGTGAACAAGACGACCGGACTGCTGAGGACCGATATGATCGTTCGACCGAGAGGTTGCACTCGACCAGTATGCATTCGACCGAAAGATGCGTTCGACCGGAAGATGCGTTCGACCAGAAGATGCGTTCGACCGGAAGTTGTATTCGACCGGACTCGGATTTGCTCGATGTTAGCTCTTGTTATCTTTAAGTTTTAGTCGGGAAGTGGGAGAATTATCTATGTTTTGACTTACCGATTCTTTCGGTGTTGTTGTAGGTAACATTCGTTAGGAAGAAGAAATCTGAGGTGAGTTCCTACTAACTTTTCTAAACTGTTATATATGTCAAAGATTGTGTTTTTAACTCCTATATATCTCTACGTTTCCGGATTTTCCGGTTATTACATTTTGATATAACTTGGGGTTTTTGAGATATTTTAGGGTTCCCGAACACTTTTGACTAAAAGGATGGGTTCCATCTTGTTGAAGTAAAATAATGTTTTACTTGTCCAGTGTGTGTGGCTTATTTGAAGGAATGCATATAAACTGGTTTTATGATTATCTTTCTTACTTGCAGTTGATCTTGAAAAACGGCATTTTGAAATAAAAATGTGTTGGTAGCTATTTATCTAGCTTTGTTGGTCACATGAAATATCATGACTATACTAGTGGATCCCTAGGTATCGAGTCGGCTTATGGCTGGGAAGGTTGTGCCCCTTCTGTTGTAGTTAGATACATTTGATCTTCAGGGGCACTTAGTACGGTTATGTGAGACCGGTTACTAGCCATGGGTCAAATGTAGTCTAACAAAAGAGTATGACTGGTTCCTTGGGGGCCTCCATCACATCGTAGTATGGACCGAAGCGTTCGTGGCCATGGTTCCATGTATTTAGCTCATAACTCGGATTTGTGGCTTACTTTGTGTTCCACTATAATCCTTGGTAAATTGGGTAATCCCCGTCATCGGAAGATGTGTTTTGGACCGGTTGTCCGTATATTATCAAAGAACTGTATTTTGCATAACTAAACCTTTGGAAAGATTTACTTTGATGCATTTGATTATATCTCTTGAGATTTATGAACTGTATGTTCTCACTAGGCTTTAAGCCGAACACTTTTTCTCAAATGATGTGTATAACAGGTTTCCCTTAGCGGTGGGTTGCCGGGGTTTTGAGAGACGGGTTTGGTCTCGAGGCATTTTGAGATGACTAGTATTGTATCTGGGCATTTGTTAAGTCCCATTCTATTGGTGAATTATGGATTGTCAACTGATGTAATCTTGATATAAGTATCTAGATTAGTTTGTTGATAAACCCTATATCTGTACAGGTTTTGTAAAGTCTTAAAGACTGATCCCCTTTATGGGAGGTTTATAACAATACGAATGTCATGTTGCCAGGTTTTCCAGGTTTTAATTTACTCTGATTTTTAGGGCGTTACAAGTTGGTATCAGAGCTCTAGTTTAAGTGAATTAGGCATGAATGTAAGATGTCTAGACTTAGACCGAGTATGATAAGAATTGATCCGCGAGATTGGATAGAGCTTCTAAGATGGGTTAGTCTTAGAGTCAACAGAAAGTACGTTTATCAGGCATTGTGGCAATGGTGACGAGAACCTTTATGTGTTATATGTTCATAATCTCACTTAGCTGATGTTATTATGAGGATATTGTACGTAAATGTGCTTGAATTTCTGTTACTATGACAATTGGTAATGTGGTAGTAAATTTCCTTTGTGTTTATTTAATCTCTCTCTTATCTCTTTCTCTGTTCTGTGAAGCAATTCAATATGGTGAATACGCGTGGTAGACCGCGTACGTGTGTTGATGGCCTGGAAGCGACAGCCTCCACCGCTGGTCAGCCGAAGGGAGTTGAGGTTGTTGTGCGACCACCTGTTCAGCAAGGGCTAGGTGGGGGGCCAGAGGTCATTCCGCGAGTAGACCTGGCTTTGTCCCACCCAGTCATCAGGGATGCTAGTTCCCCGTCTGAAATGATGGCTAGCATGATGTTGGCAATGAGGGAAGAGATGGCAAAGCAGCAAGAGTTTCTGCTGAAAGTGATTGAGGACCGCGATGTGAACAATCGGAGAAGTGGGACGGTGGTGGAAAACATTGTGCTTGGTTCTGGAGGCGCTGGCCCTGGAATCAGGAACGAGGAGCGCTTGGTTGTTAATGCTCCGGGAAGTGGGAAAAGTTATTCCTACAAATCCTTTCTGGGGTGCGGACCACCAGAGTTCTCTGGTTCCGACGACCCAATCATGTGTGTAAAGTGGATTCGAGCGGTCGAGCAAGCTTTTGGCTCTTCCGAATGCGGAGATGATCAGAGAGTGCAGTTCGGTACTCAATTGCTGAGGGATACTGCACTCATTTGGTGGAATGTCATCCAATCCACCCTATCTCCTACTGTGTTGGCTCAGTTGTCTTGTGCCGAGTTCAAGAAAAAGTTGTTAGAAGAGTTATGCAATGAAAGAACAATGGATCGAATCGAGAAAGAATTCCGGTCTCTAGTAAAGGGAAGCCTAACGGTGAGGGAGTATACCCGTTAGTTCATGGAAAAGCTTGGATTGGTGGGGCATGCTGCCCCAACAGAGAAAGACAAGATGAAGGCATATCTCAATGTCTTACCCGCGGACATGCAATCTATGGTCCACAATTCCAAAGCTTCTAACCTCCGTGAGATGGTTGAGGAAGCTCAGTTCATGGAAGAGATGTTCACGAGAAGCAAAACTGAGAAATCAGTGGTGGTGACTGATAAGAGAAAGTGGGAGAGCAGTTCTGTACCTCCCAAGCGAACCCGACCTTTTGTCGGAAACCGCAGCTTCAGCGGTTATCAAGAAGTAAGATGGTGCCCGAAATGTCGAACCAAGCACCATGGTAACTGTAACCCCACTTCTAGATTCTGCTTCAAGTGTGGTAAGAATGATCACACCGCCCGCGACTGTTCTGTCGCGGGGATGGTCTGCTTCGAGTGTAAGGCACTGGGGCATGTGAAAAGAGATTGCCCGAAGCTCAAGACGGGTAGCGTGGCGGCAAAGAAGGAGAACCCTCCGAGGGTTCCGGGTCGAGCATTTCAGATGACAGCCGATGAGGCCAAGGCATCCGCTGATGTGGTATCGGGTACTTTTCTTATAAACTTTGTACCTACTCGTATTTTATTCGATACTGGTGCCAGTTTCTCTTTCGTATCTGAATTGTTTCGTCAGAAGATTTCTATGCCCACTACTACTATTGAGGATGCATTAGTGGTAGAAATAGTCGATGGTAGTCAAGTTCTGATCCACGATGTTCTGAAGCAGTGTACTCTTAGTATCGAAGGGAGAGAATTCTCGATCGATCTACTGCCGATGCTAATCGAGGGTTTTGATGTTGTGGTCGGCATGGATTGGTTGTCAAACAATCATGCCGAGATCGTATGTTCCAAGAAGTTGATTTGACTTCCCAACCCCTCTGGCGAAGTCGTTGTCATCTATGGTGAAAAGAGAAAAGGTGAAGTGGCAATAATCACAATGGCAAAGGCACGCAAGTGCTTAGTAAAAGGATGTTCGTCTTTCCTAGCCTATGTGATCGATGCCAAGTTGGAGAAATCAAAGCTGGAAGATGTGAAGATGGTGTGTGAGTTTCCAGATGTATTTCCGGATGATTTGCCCGGGTTACCACGCGATCGTCAGGTAGAGTTTCGGATTGATCTTGTGCCTGGAGCAGCACCAATTGCTAAATCTCCTTACCGTTTGGCGCCGTCAGAGATGAAAGAAATGATGGCACAACTTCAAGAGCTTTTGGAGAATGGCTTTATAAGACCGAGTTCGTCACCTTGGGGAGCTCCGGTCTTGTTTGTAAAGAAGAAAGATGGCACGATGAGAATGTGCATTGACTATCGTGAGTTGAACAAAGCTACAGTAAAGAACAGATATCCTCTTCCGAGAATACACGAATTGTTCGATCAACTTCAAGGAGAAGGTTGTTTTTCTAAAATCAACTTACGTTCGGGTTATCACCAAGTGAAGGTAAGAGAAGAAGATGTTCCGAAGACAACTTTCAGAACGCATTACGGTTATTACGAGTTTCTCGTGATGCCTTTTGGCCTGACGAACGCACCAGCAGTGTTTATGGACTTGATTAATAGAGTGTGCCAACCATTCCTCAACAAGTCGGTCATTGTATTCATTGATGACATACTCGTGTACTCCAAGAATGAGTCAGAGCACGAGCAACATTTACGTGAAATTCTGGAAGTGTTGAGAAAAGAAAGGTTGTACGCCAAGTTTTCCAAGTGCGACTTTTGGCTTAAAGAAGTACAGTTTTTGGGTCACGTAGTCACTCGGGACGGAGTGAAAGTAGACCCCTCCAAGATTGAAGCTATGATGAATTGGGAGCCTCCTAAGAGTCCGTCCGAGATCCGAAGTTTCTTGGGTCTGGCGGGATACTACCGGAGATTTATCCAAGACTTTTCAAAGATCGCTTCTTCCTTGACAGTTCTGACTCGGAAGAATGTGAAGTTTGAATGGACTGAAACCCAAGAGAAGGCGTTTCGGATCCTTCAAAAGAAGTTGTGTGAAGCTCCGATCTTGACGTTACCTGAAAGGTCGGAAGATTTTGTGGTTTACAGCGACGCTTCTAAGATAGGGTTGGGTTGTGTGTTGATGCAACGAGGCAAGGTCATCGCTTATGCCTCGAGGCAGCTTAAAATACACGAGAAGAATTATCCAACCCATGATCTGGAGTTAGCGGCGGTGGTGTTCGCTTTGAAACTTTGGCGACATTACCTCTACGGCACGAAATGCACTCTATACACGGATTACAAGAGCCTGAAATATGTCTTTGATCAGAAAGAGCTGAATATGAGGCAAAGGCGGTGTCTCGAGTTGCTTAAAGATTACGACTGTTAATTGCTTTACCATCCCGGTAAGGCGAACGTGGTGGCCGATGCGTTGAGTCGGAAAGACTACAGCGGAAGTATTCGGACTACCCATTCGAGAATCGAGCTAGTGTCGAGTCTTGTTGAAAGGATCAAGACATCACAGGTGGAAGCACTGTTAGAAGAGAATCTAAAAGATGAAGTCATGACGAAGCAGCGTGTACTCTTAACGGAAGATAGCCGTGGAGTAAAATTGTTCAGCGGTCGTGTGTGGGTACCCAAGTTTGGGGGTAACCATGAGCTGTTGCTAGAAGATGCACACAAGTCCAAGTATTCCATTCATCCGGGGAGTACAAAGATGTACAGGGACTTGAAGTTGCACTATTGGTGGTCGGTAATGAAACTTGACGTGGCGCGTTACGTTGAGCGTTGTGGCCGGTAATGAAACTTAAGGCCGAACATCAGCGACCGTATGGGAGTCTTCAGTCTTTAGAGATTCCCGAGTGGAAGTGGGAGCATATCACCATGGACTTCGTGACGAAGTTGCCTAATACTCTTCGAGGACACGATACCATTTGGGGGATAGTTGATAGATTGACAAAGAGCGCTCTCTTCTTGCCTATGCACGAGTCTTTACCGATGGATAAGTTGGCAAAGCTTTATATCGATGAGGTGGTCTCGAGGCACGACATACCATTGTCGATCATGTCGGATCGCGACAGTCGGTTCACTTCGAACTTCTGGGATGGGTTTCAGAAAGAACTTGGTACTCGAGTGAAGTTGAGTACGGCTTACCATCCGCAAACCGACGGGCAGAGCGAGCGAACGATCCAAACTTTGGAAGACATGTTGAGGTATTGTGTCATCGATTTCGGGGATAGTTGGGACTCTCACCTGCCTTTGGTGGAGTTTGCTTACAACAATAGCTACCACTCGAGTATTGGAATGGCACCTTTTGAGGCATTGAATGGGCGAAAGTGTCGGACTCCCGTGTGCTGGCTTGAAGCGGGAGAAAAGCAGTTCGCCAGACCTGAAATCATGCAAGAGACTGTCGATAAGGTCAAGTGCATTCGTGAAAGAATGAAAGCGGCTCGGGATCTACAGAAAAGCTATGCCGATAAGAAGAGGCGACCGATGGAATTGCAAGGGGCGACCGCGTTATGCTTAAGGTGTCGCCATGGAAGGGCATTATACGGTTCGGAAAACATGGGAAGCTGAGTCCCCGTTTCCTCGGACCTTTCAAAGTGCTTAAACGGGTGGGTTTGCAAGCCTACCAGTTGGAACTGCCACCGGAGTTGAGCAAAATACACAACACGTTTCATGTTTGCTACCTCCGGAAATGTTTGGCGGTAGAAGACAGCGTCATTCCCCTTTCAGAGTTAAGTGTAGACGAAGGTAACCGTTGTGTGGAAGAACCCGCCGCCATCTTAGAGAGAAAGTCTAAGAAGTTGCGTCACAAAGAAGTCACTTTGGTCAAGGTGCAGTGGAAGCATCACCGGGGAGCAAATGTGACTTGGGAAGCGGAAGGGGATATGAAGCGTAGATATCCTCATCTTTTTGTATAGTTGGATTTCGGGGGCAAAATCATTCCCAAGTTGGGGAGGATTGTAACACCCTGAATTTTGAAGTTGGGTGAAAAGTTGGTCGTTACCCAAAGTTCAGGGGGGTTAAATGTAACTTGGGTTATATATATATACAAATCAAGTTAGATATTTTGAGAAATATCTCAAATCTCAGATATTATCAGTTTTGAAGTCAGAGAGAGAGTAAAGCAGGAGACGAAGGGATCGATCGATTTGGACAAATCAAGGTACGAATCTAGCTTAATGCTTTGATCTGAATGTTTTTAGCCGTGTAGAATCTCGTTGTTAAAGTTTTTAACCGTTCCATTTCGATATTTGAGTATTTCGGTTTGGATCTGGGTTCAGTATCTCCGGCGTGTTCTTGGTGAACAAGACGATCGGACTGTTGAGGACCGATATGATCATTCGACCGAGAGGTTGCACTCGACCGGTATACATTCGACCGAAAGATGCGTTCGACCGGAAGACGCGTTCGATCGGAAGACGCGTTCGATCGGAAGATGCGTTCGACCAGAAGTTGCGTTCGACCGGACTAGGATTTGCTCGATGTTAGCTCCTGTTATCTTTAAGTTTTAGTCGGGAAGTGGGAGAATTATCTATGTTTCGACTTACCGATTCTTTCGGTGTTGTTGTATGTAACATTCGTTAGGAAGAAGAAATCTGAGGTGAGTTCCTACTAACTTTTCTAAACTGTTATATATGTCAAAGATTGTGTTTTTAACTCCTATATATCTCTACGTTTCCGGATTTTCTGTTTATTACATTTTGATATAACTTGGGGTTTTTAAGATATTTTAGGGTTCCCGAACACTTTTGACTAAAAGGATGGGTTCCATCTTGTTGAAGTAAAATAATGTTTTACTTGTCCAGTGTGTGTGGCTTATTTGAAAGAATGTATATAAACTGGTTTTATGATTATCTTTCTTACCAGCAGTTGATCTTGAAAAAACGGCATTTTGAAATATAAATGTGTTGGTAGCTATTTATCTAGCTTTGTTGGTCACATGAAATATCATGACTATACTAGTGGATCCCTAGGTATCGAGTCGGCTTATGGTTGGGAAGGTTGTGCCCCTTCTGTTGTAGTTAGATACATTTGATCTTCGGGGGCACTTGGTACGGTTATGTGAGACCGGTTACTAGCCATGGGTCAAATGTAATCTAACGAAATAGTATGACTGGTTCCTTGCAGGCCTCCCTCACATCGTAGTACGGACCGAAGCGTTCATGGCCATGGTTCCATGTATTTAGCTCATAACTCGGATTTGTGGCTTACTTTGTGTTCCACTATAATCCTTGGTAAATCGTGTAATCCCCGTCATCGGAAGATGTGTTTTGGACCGGTTGTCCGTATATTATCAAAGAACTGTATTTTGCATAACTAAACCTTTGGAAAGATTTACTTTGATGCATTTGATTATATCTCTTGAGATTTATGAACTGTATGTTCTTACTAGGCTTTATGCCTAACACTTTTTCTCAAATGATGTGTATAACAGGTTTCCCTTAGCGGTGGGTTGTCGGGGTTTTGAGAGACGGGTTTGGTCTCGAGGCATTTTGAGATGACTAGTATTGTATCTGGGCATTTGGTAAGTCCCATTCTTTTGGTGAATTATGGATTGTCAACTGATGTAATCTTGATATAGGTATCTAGATTAGTTTGTTGATAAACCCTATATCTGTACAGGTTTTGTAAAGTCATAAAGACTGATCCCCTTTATGGGAGGTTTATATCAATACGAATGTCATGTTGCCAGGTTTTCCAGGTTTTAATTTACTCTGATTTTTAGGGCGTTACATTCGAGTATTGGAGTACAATCTCTTATCAGCACAGGAGTAAGGTCTTTTAATCATTGAAGTACGAGTCCTAAACTGTTGTGTTTAGAAGTCATTATTCTTTGAAGTACGGGTTTTGAACTGATGTGTTGAAATGCATACATTCTTCTACTCTCCCTTGACAGTAGGTACCTGCAACACAGAATCATCCTTTTTCTTTGGTACCCACTATATTTGGGTCCATGAGTGTTAGTTGAAGTTCTTATGGGGGTAACTGAGTAAGAACCATACCAGTAATGGTAACTCGTCTTATGAACAGGATCATGTGTACGACAATAAGAACAATAGAATTTCTTACCTGACAAACTGTTTAATTTATCTCTCGTGTAGACAAAATCAGGTTTACCTTTATGCGCATTGTTCTTCTTGGCGTTAGGCGTATGTACACATGAGTTTTTACATTTCAGCTCATATTTCTTCTTTGCTTCAACTGGTTTCCTGTTCCAGACCAGCTCAGCTTCTCTGTAGTTGTTTCTCTTTCTTTGATGTGTACCTGAACCATCTGTATTTCTATTAAAGAAAAGGTTAGAATTACGAATTTGATCAGAAGATTTAAATGACCTTTTTGAAGAAACAGGTTTGAATGTTGAACTTGCAGCTGACTTGAATGAGCATTCTGAATCAGTTGAATCATCTCTAGGTGAGTGGACAATTGACTCTGGAGTCTTGTGCTCAGTCACCACCACCATTGAAATAATCTTTTCAAGCTCGTTAATCTTTGAAGAATAATTGTTTCTTTCTTTGACAAGAAGGTCAATCTTCGTCTCAAGCTCACACTTCTTTTTCTTCTCTTTCTGTGCACTCTTAGAAAGTTCAGATAGTTTTGCATTAAGTTTTCTAATTGTAGCTTCAAAGGTGCTTCTCTCTTTTTCAAATTCCTTCTTTGCACCCTTTCTTCCATCTGATATCTCTTTTAAGTATCCAGCATTCTTCTGATCAAATGCCTTATTCTCTTTGGCAAACTGATCTCTTTCCAAAATGATTACTTTCTCAAAGTTAGAAACTTGTTGAGAAAGCTTTATACTTTTAAGTTCAAGCACCTTCTTCTCCTCAATACTCTTCTCGGAAAGATCGGAGAACATCTTCTCGGAAAGATCGGAGAACATCTTCTCAAACTCTGAAATTTTCTTTTGAAGCTCAGTGTTTGTACTCTCCAAGTCCTTAGATTTCTTCTCATTCATCTCAACAGACACTTGCTTCTATTTTTGAGCTTCAAGATTAGAAATCTTTCTTTTTAGCTCAAAGTTCTCAGCTACCAAATCTTTTGCTTTTAAGAAAACCTTTCGCTCTGAGATAATCCATTCAGAGTATAATTCAAGATAGTCCCAAATCTCTTTCCCTGAAGCTTCAAAATATCCATTAAATCAGATATTTCTTTAGAAATACACTTTCTCAAATAAACTTTAGCTCTATTATCAGCTCTCTCTATGCACCTGATCCCTAGTACAAGATATTTTAGGATTTAGGGGTTCCAGTGCTCCTTCAGTCAATGATAATCTCATGTAGTGACCTAGATCATCTTCATCTACAAAGCTGAAAAAATTAATTTTCCACTTTTCGTATTCTCCTTTATTCAACATTGGAAAATAGGAAGTCATTCTGATTGATAAGAAAAACTTGAATATGATCGTTAGTCCAGATAAAATCAGATGTACACTGAAAAATAAAACCAAGTCTGGAACTGGATCAAAAAGGGGTTTTGCGCGAGTGGTGGGTCGCGAGAACTGAAGTTTGTGCGAGTAGAGGTTGGCGCGAAATAGAGATTTACGCTTGAAGTAGGTCGCGCGAGTTGAAGATTTGTGTGAGCAGTTGGTCGCGCGAAAGGAGGTTTGCGCTAGAAGTTGATGGCGCAAAAGTGAGTTTCGCGTGAGTAGTTGGTCGCGCAAAATGTGTTAACGACCGGAGAGATGCTCGATCGGATAGATGTTCGACCGGACTGTTGCATCGACCGGTGTTGTCTTACGACCGGAGTTATCGACCAAGATGTTGTTAGAGACCGGTGTTTTACTTTGGACCGGTATTGGAGATGTGAGTGAGACCGGAGTGAACAGTGACCGAATTGAATGTGACCGGTGTGTTCCTTCGTCGACCGGTAGGATGTTGACCAAGGTTATGCTTTGATGTGTTCGACCGGGGTTGAGAACTTCGACCGGATGATCTGTGTGACCGGGGTTGAAACTGTCGACCGGTATGGAACACGGACCGGTGTTGCGACCGATGGATTTCGACCGGTGAGTTTCTTCTCGAAAAATTGGGTCTGTAAATCCCAAATTGACCAATCTAGATGTCGATTTATAACACCAAATTTTGACACAATGATCGACTTGCTAACTGTAACAACATACAACCCTTTGATTTCAAAAACAACCGTTGTATCAAAATATGATCGATGACACAGTGTTCTTTAAAAACTGAAGAACACAAAGAGTTTCTAAAAGTTTGATTTTGATCTGGTTTTTGCTCTGATACCAATTGTGAGTCCGTGTGATTGAACACGATCGTTACCAGATAATCAAACAACACAAAGATATAGATTACCAACCTGTTTCGATTACAAACAATGTATTACAAGGTTGATGTTCTTCACTATTTAAGCTCTCACTGTTTCTCTCTGTGAACAGTGTTTTTATCGATTTCTAAGATGTTGAGATTGTGAGAGATATGAGATCTCACCTAACAACTACTAACAAAATAATATCTAACTAATATATTATCAAAACATAATATCTAAACTAATATCTAGATATTTATTAATTAAGACAATAATTAACTTTGATAATTATTACAAACTTAACATTAGACTAATATCGAGAGCAACTTTTCAGCTTTAGCTTCAGATTCCAGTCTTCAGATTGGATGATTTTGAATCCAATAAATCTGTGATCTAACAAACTGCAAAAGAGATATGGGATCAGTTGTTAAATCAACTTTGAAGGTGGCCTACAAACTCAGAAAAACAGAAGAAATCTTTGCATCAATGAATATGATGATTTTCATGCATTACCTGAAGAAACCTTGCACCAAACATACTCAAGGTTCAACATTCTCATCAATAAATGCAGAAAATTTGGAGTTATGAGGACAAAAGAAGAAAACAATGTTCTATTCCTTAAAAGTTTAAATGAAGAATGGTCACAACTGTCCATGTCAATACAAGCCAATCAAAATCTTGAATCATGGTCATTTACTGACATTTATGGCACTCTGGTAGCACAAGAAAAACAAGTTGTTAAACAAAAATCAAAAACCTCTTTAGGTGGACCACTTGCACTCATTTCAAAACAAAAAGGTGTATCACAAGAAGGCAGAAATGCAGAAACAAATAACTGTTTGAAAAAGGAACCTAAAAGAAAATCCAAGAAGGTTCTGATGACTGAAGAAGTTGAACACTCAGATTCAGACTCAGGTGATGACATCAATACTTTTGCCAAATCTCTTGTTTTAATCACTCATCAATTTAACAAGAAATATGGCAAGAAAGTTTTTGAAGGAAGAAGAGATGATGAAGAAAGAAGAGGAAATCCAGAAAGAAGATTTCAGAAAGTTGATTATCAACAAGAGCCCAGATCCACTCTGCATAGTGATCAAAAGGGCGTGCATTTCACCAATCATGAAATTACTCAACAACCATTTCAACCAAGGTATCCTCAACCTCAGAGGTACTTCCAGCCCCAACCAAAAGCTCAGAAGACAGAATCAGTTGCTGCTCTTCCACCAAATCAAAATGATGGGAGATGTTTTAGATGTGGAAAGCCAGGCCATTCCTTTGCAAATTGCAAAGGCAGGCTTATCAAAGATCAAGACTACTACAAGAACAAATACAAGTATAATATCAAAGAAAGAGTACTTGTTGCTGAGATGGAAGACTGGTTGTCAGACTTTACAAGTGATGGAGAGGAAGAACCTACCAATCTCTGTGGTATGGCTTTTGCAGATGATCAGACCGATGGATCATCAGAGGACAACTCTGAAAAGGTAAAGTCTCCTTCCACCTCTGAAAGTGAACTTTAATTGGAAGTTATTAAGCTAACAGATAAGTTTCAGAACTTAAAGTAAAAACTTGTTGAGGAAAAAGAAAAAAGAAAGCAAATAACAAAAGATCTTAGTTTTTACAAAAGGGAAAAAGATCTTTTTGAGTCAGAAAAGAGAGACATTTTTGTTGAGAAATCTGAACTTGAAAAAGTTCAGAAACAAAAAGAAAAATATTTTTCAGAAAAATTCAAAGAACTTGAGAAAGTTTTAAAAGTTAAAGAAGAAGAAGTAAAAAAATCTGAGTATAAAAGGCTCAATTTTGTTGCCTTAACTAATTTTTTTCAAAAAGAAAGAGAAATCCTACATCAGTCTCTCGAAAGGAAAGAACTTCAAATCAAAAGCTATCTTGATGCTCAAGATGTGCATATAAAGATAAACTCTCAAATAGATACTCAAGGGATGGGATTCAAAAAATTGGATCCATTCACTGGATTGAAGAAAACTTCACTTTCTTCCACTTTCTGTATGGGAAATGTCCAGAGCTCTGACTATCCATCTCTGAACAATTTCAAGAGAACAAAAACCTCAGAAGGATCAAAAGCAAGAGCTCTGAATATTAAAAATGTTGCATACTCTGAAGTAAACAACTTTCCAGAACCTATCTTAAAGATAGAAAAAGAAACTTCAGAGGTACTTTTCACAAAACATCAGAGCAATGATCCTAGAGAAATTTTCAAGTTTGATGCATTTATGACAAATGAATCAGAGACATCTGAAACAAGTACCTGTGAAACAAGTACTTCTGAAGATGAACCTTAGAGTTTACTTAATCCAGATGCTCCTCTGTATTCACCAATCTCAGATGAATGCATCAGAACTACATTTGAAGATGACATCAAAAGAATAAAGAAAGAAGATGTCATAGCTGATTTGAAAAAGAGAGAAAGCATGAAAAGAATAATTAAAGTCTCTAGACCCAAGGAAATTGAGAAAGCTACAGAGGTAGTTGTCTCTAACAAGGCAAAAAGAGACTTTCTTGACTCTGATTCTGAATCTGATCCAGAGATAGATGAACAGATTTTCTATAAACCAGAAGAAGTAATTCATAAAAAGATAGAGACTGTTGGTTCTGGAATTTTGAACATTCCTATTTTTGTTGTGAAAAATAAATCCAGAATACCAATATGTCCTGATTTTGCAGACATGTGTCTACAAGCAAAAACTTCTCTGGACCTTGAAAAAGAATTACAAGAAAAGGCAAAGAATAAAACTATCACTTCTCAACTTTACACTTATAAACCAATCAAGTTTACTCCTGAACAAAAAGGAAAATGGCAAGAAATTAACCATTCTGATCCTGTTTGTGCAGTGAGCAACAAAGAGAAGAGGATGTTTTTGAACAAGAAAAGACAACTTGAAAAGAAGGTTGTCTTTCAAGCTAGAAGAAAGGAAGTAGTTAGGAATACTTGTAATATTCCTAGTAGTAATTTGAAAAAGAATCAAAATGTATCAAATACATTTAATGAAATGAAAATTTTGCTTCTAATTCTTCTAGTTCTGTAAATTGCAATTGCATCCAACTCTTGATCAAAACTAAAAAATCACTTCAAAGATTCTCATTGCTTTCTAAATCAGTCTCTGAATAAAAATTCAGAGACAAAGCCTCAAAAGAAAAAGGACAACTCTGCCAAAACATCAAAAGATGAGAAGGCAAGTATTCAAAGAAATCATCAGAAACCTAACAAAACAGGACCCATAATGAGATGGGTACCTAAGAAACTCTAATTTGTCTTGCAGAAACAGTCTATGCCAATCTGGTACTTAGATTCTGGATGTTCAAGGCATATGACTGGAGATAAGAAGTTACTATCCTCTTACAAAGCTAAATCAGGAGGAGCAGTAACTTTTGGAGACAATATGCAAGGGTAGATTAAGGGTTATGGTGAGCTAACAAGAGGTAATGTTTCTGTATCAAAGGTTGCTTATGTTGATGGATTAAAACACAACTTAATCAGCATAAGTCAACTTTGTGACCATGGTTTTGATGTGAAATTTCAAGAAAAGAAATGTTCACTTCTTCACTCAAAAACAGGTCAAGAAATGCTCAGAGCTGAGAGAAAGGGTAATCTATATAGAACGAATTTTACCAAACACATAAGAAATGACTCAGAGAAACTTTGTCTACTATCTCTAAACAGTGAAGATGTCTTGCTCTGGCATAAAAAGTTTTCTCATCTCAACTTTTCTTCACTTGATAAATTGGTCAAGCTAAATCTGGTTAAGGGATTACCATCTCTGAAGTTTAACAAAGATCATCTTTGTTTTGCTTGTGAAATGGCAAAAATAAAGAGATCTTCTCATAAGACCAAAAGTGATAATAATTGTCCAAGACCTTTGCACATGCTACATGTGGACCTCTGTGGTCTTATCTCTGTGCAGAGTCTATTAGGTAAAAAGTATATTCTAGTTCTGATTGATGAATACTCTAGATATACTTGGATAGAATTCATCAGAGCCAAGTTTGATGTACCTGATATTTTGATAAGGTTATTAAAAAGATTGCAGGTTCTGTTCAACAGCAAAGTTCAAAAGCTGAGAAGTGATAATGGGACAGAGTTCAGAAATGCCAAAAGCAACTCATATCTTTCAGAAGAAGGCATAACTCCCAACTTCTCTGCAGCAAGAACCCCTCAGCAAAATGGTGTTGTTGACAGGAAAAACAGAACACTTATTGAAGTTGCAAGAACAATGCTTGTATGATCTGATCTTCCAACAAACTTTTGGGTAGAGGCAATAGCTACAACCTGTTTCACTCAAAACAGAGCTACCATTGCCAAAAGATTCATGAAAACATCATATGAACTCATTAACAATAGGAAACCTAATATAAAATATTGCCATGTTTTTGGATGTAGATGTTATATTCTAAACGATAGAGAGTCTCTTGGAAAGTTTGATAGGAAAGCAGATGAAGGCAATTTCATTGGATATTCATTAGCCTTCAGAGTGTTCAATCTGAGAACAAGAACAATCCAAGAGAGTATCAATGTGTCTTTTGATGATGACAGAAGTCTTGCCACCAATGATGTCAATTCAACTGCAAAAAATATCTCCGAATCATCAAAGATAAGAGAATCTGAACTAAACAAAATATTTGAAGACTTCTTTGATGATGAAAACTCAGAGTTTATGTTTAGAGATATTCACAGAGAAACTTCAGAGGAACCTCAAAATACAGGTACAACTCTCTCTGGTCCCTCTGAAGTCACAACTTCTACTTCTTTGAATACAGGTTCAAGAAATGAATCCAGACAAACTGAAGGACAATTCTCTTCAGAAGCAGAAGATGAACAAGAGACATCTGAAGAGTTTCCAGAGACATCTCTTGCAGATACTTCAGAGCCTGCTTCACCTTCTCTGGAACTCACATCAGAGCCTCTGAACAGTACAACAGAGTTGTCACCAACTGTCATCTCTGAAGCTCAAACTCCACCCCAAATTCAAGCTCCAATAACTAGATGGAAAAAGGATCCTCCCCTTGATCAGATCATTGGAACACCTTCAGATGGAGTCAAAACTAGATCTGCCACAATCAATGAATGTTATTTTGTAAACTTTTTGAGCATCATTGAACCAAAGAAGGTAAATGAAGCTCTTGAAGATCCTCATTGGATCTCTGCCATGCAGGATGAGCTTCAAGAGTTTGAGAGAAACAAAGTCTGGACCTTAGTTCCCCTTCCTAAAGGAAAATTTCCAATTGGAACTAAATGGGTCTTCAGAAATAAAAAGGATGAGGATGGCATTATAATCAGAAACAAAGCTAGGTTGGTTGCTAAGGGATATTGCCAAGAAGAGGGTATTGATTATGATGCACACAAAGGGTTCAAAGTATATCAGATGGATGTTAAATCTGCTTTTCTAAATGGTAAATTAAATGAAGAAGTTTATGTCCAGCAACCACCTGGATTTGAATGTACAGAGTTTCCTAACCATGTTTATTATCTTAATAAAGCTCTGTACGGACTTAAACAAGCTCCAAGAGCCTGGTATGCTACTCTGTCCACATTTCTGATTAATAATGGTTTTGAAAAATGTACAATTGATACAACTTTGTTCATCAAAAGGTACAAAAATGAGATGCTTTTAATACAGATATATGTTGATGACATTAAATTTGGTTCTACAAATCAAAAGTATTGTGACGGGTTTTCAGAGTTGATGAAGAGTGAATTTGAGATGAGTCTCATGGGAGAACTAAAATTCTTTCTAGGCTTACAAGTAAAGCAAACTTCAGAAGGTACTTTTATAAGTCAATCTAAGTATGTCTCTGGCATTTTGAAAAAATATAAGCTTAATGATTCAACTCCTATGAAAACACCTATTGCCACAGGAGTCAAACTTGACTCTAATCCTTCAAAAAAATCTGTAGATGTCAAGACTTACAGAGGCATGATATGATCACTTCTATACTTAACTGCCAGTAGGCCTGATATAATGTTTCCAACATATCTCTGTGCTAGATATCAAGAAAATCCAAAAGAATCTCATTTATCTGCAGTAAATAAAATTTTTCGATACCTTAGAGGCACACCTTCTTTGGGTCTCTGGTATCCTAAACTCTCTAGTTTTGATTTAACAGCATATACTGATGCAGATCATGTAGGGTGCAAGCTAGACAGAAAGAGTACCTCTGGATGCTGTCAATTATTGGGTAACAAGCTGGTCAGATGGTCATCCAAGAAGCAGAACTGTGTTTCAACTTCTACTGCAGAGGCAGAATATGTTACTGCTGCTAGTTGTTGCTCTCAAGTAATTTGGATGAAAACTCAGCTCAGAGACTATGGCTTACATTATGACATAATTCCAATTCTATGTGATTCCAAAAGTGCCATAGCCATCTCTGCCAATCCAGTTCAGCATTCAAAAACAAAGCACATTGATGTGAGGTATCAGTTTCTGAAAGATCATGTTGAAAAGAGAACAATAGAAATGTATTTTGTACCAACTGATCTACAACTTGCTAATATTTTCACAAAAGCCTTAGATGAACGTAGGTTCAATTTTTTAATTAGCAAGTTGGGGATTTTGAACATATCTTTCTAAATACAGAGAAGATTATCAGAGTCTCTGATCAAACACATCAGAGTCTCTGACATAATGAAGCATGTCTGACACCCGAGCCTTTAAGATTGGTTTTTCAGAGACTCTGGATTTTTCACAAGTGGTCAAAATCATTCTTTTGTATCTCTAATCATCTGTCAAAGGGGAGAAGATAAAAAGAAAACATTCTTTGGTTTAGGGGGAGCAAAAGTAAATACTTTTCATTCTATTAGAGGGAGCTTCAGAAATATGGAAGCATCAGAGTCTCTGATCTTTTCTCTGATAACTCATATCAGAATCTCTGAACTTTTCTCTGATATTTACCATTGTTTTCTCAAATATTCAATGCATCATTCAAGGGGGAGTAGATAAAGTTCAGTCAAGAGGAAATAAGGTGAGGATTCTGAATCTTTTTACCTGTTCAGCAATCTTTAATATCATTTGAAATTGAAAATTCAGATTCTCTGAATCCTTTTTCACAATTATGATATCTTAGATTACTTCACAATCAAATTATTTTCAGACAACAAGGTGAAAGGTTTGTCTAGTCAGCACCAATAACTATTCCATTTCCATATTGGTACTAGCAGTTCTTCCAATTTTCTTGGAAACTACACACATCAAGTGCAACAGTTACCTAGAAACAGTTACCAAGTTTGATGTACCTGATATTTTGATAAGGTTGTTAAAAAGATTGCAGGTTATGTTCAATAGCAAAGTTCAAAAGCTGAGAAGTGATAATGGGACAGAGTTCAGAAATGCCAAAATCAACTCATATCTTTCAGAAGAAGGCATAACTCCCAACTTCTCTACAGCAAGAACCCCTCAGCAAAATGGTGTTGTTGAGAGGAAAAGCAGAACACTTGTTGAAGTTGCAAGAACAATGCTTGTAGGATCTGATCTTCCAACAAACTTTTGGGCAGAGGCAATAGCTACAGCCTGTTTTACTCAAAACAGAGCTACCATTGTCAAAAGATTCATGAAAACATCATATGAACTCATTAACAATAGGAAACCTAATGTTAAGTATTTCCATGTTTTTGGATGTAGATGTTATATTCAGTACGATAGAGAGTCTCTTGGAAAGTTTGATAGGAAATTAGATTAAGGCAAATTCATTGGATATTCATTAGCCTCAAAAGCCTTCAGAGTGTTCAATCTGAGAACAAGAACAATTCAAGAGAGTATCAATGTGTCTTTTGATGATGACAGAAGTCTTGCCACCAATGATGTCAATTCAACTGCAAAAAATATCTCCGAATCATCAAAGATAAGAGAATCTGAACTAAACAAAATATTTGAAGACTTCTTTGATGATGAAAACTCAGAGTTTATGTTCAGAGATATTCACAGAGCAACTTCAGAGGAACCTCAAAATACAGGTATAACTCTCTCTGGTCCCTCTGAAGTCACAACTTCTGCTTCTTTGAATACAGGTTCAAGAAATAAATCCAGACAAACTAAAGGACGATTCTCTTCAGAAGCAGAAGATGAACAAGAGACATCAGAAGAGTTTCCAGAGACATCTCTTGCAGATACTTCAGAGCCTGCTTCACCGTCTCTGGAACTCACATCAGAGCCTCTGAACAGTACAACAAAGATGTCACCAACTGTCATCTCTGAATCTCAAACTCCACCCCAAATTCAAGCTCCAATAACTAGATGGGAAAAGGATCCTCCCCTTGATCAGATCATTGGAACACCTTCAGATGGAGTCAAAACCAGATCTGCCACAATCAATGAATGCTATTTTGTAAACTTTTTGAGCATCATTGAACCAAAGAAGGTAAATGAAGCTCTTGAAGATCCTCATTGGATCTCTTCCATGTAGGATGAGCTTCAAGAGTTTGAGAGAAACAAAGTCTGGACCTTAGTTCCCCTTCCTAAAGGAAAATTTGCAATTGGAACTAAATGGGTCTACAGAAATAAAAAGGATGAGGATGGCGTTATAATCAGAAACAAAGCTAGATTGGTTGCTAAGGGATATTGCCAAGAAGAGGGTATTGATTATGATGCACACAAAGGGTTCAAAGTATATCATATGGATGTTAAATCTGCTTTTCTAAATGGTAAATTAAATGAAGAAGTTTATGTCCAGCAACCACCTGGATTTGAAAGTACAGAGTTTCCTAACCATGTTTATTATCTTGATAAAGCTTTGTACGGACTTAAACAAGCTCCAAGAGCCTGGTATGCTACTCTGTCCACATTTCTGATTAATAATGGTTTTGAAAAAGGTACAATTGATACAACTTTGTTCATCAAAAGGTACAAAAATGAGATGCTTTTAGTACAGATATATGTTGATGACATTATATTTGGCTCTACAAATCAAAAGTATTGTGACAGGTTTTCAGAGTTGATGAAGAGTGAATTTGAGATGAGTCTCATGAGAGAACTAAAATTCTTTCTGGGCTTACAAGTAAAGCAAACTTCAGAAGGTACTTTTATAAGTCAATCTAATTATGTCTCTGGCGTTTTGAAAAAATATAAGCTTAATGATTCAACTTCTATGAAAACACCTGTTGCCACAAGAATCAAACTTGACTCTAATCCTTCAGGAAAATCTGTAGATGTCAAGACTTACAGAGTCATGATAGGATCACTTCTATACTTAACTGCCAGTAGGCTTGATATTATGTTTGCAACATGTCTCTGTGCTAGATATCAAGCAAATCCAAAAGAATCTCATTTATCTGCAGTAAAGAAAAATTTTGAATACCTTAGAGGCACACCTTCTTTGGGTCTCTGGTATCCTAAACTCTCTAGTTTTGATTTAACAACATATACTGATGCAGATCATGCAGGGTGCAAGCTAGACAGAAAGAGTACCTCTGGATCCTGTCAATTATTGGGTAACAAGCTGGTCAGATGGTCATCCAAGAAGCAGAACTGTGTTTCAACTTATACTGCAGAGGCAGAATATGTTACTGCTGCTAGTTGTTGCTCTCAAGTAATCTGGATGAAAACTCAGCTCAGAGACTATGGCTTACATTATGACAAAATTCCAATTCTGTGTGATTCCAAAAGTGCCATAGCCATCTCTGCCAATCCAGTTCAGCATTCAAAAACAAAGCACATTGATGTGAGGTATCACTTTCTGAAAGATCGTGTTGAAAAGAGAACAATAGAAATGTATTTTGTACCAACTGATCTACAACTTGCTGATATTTTCACAAAAGCCTTAGATGAACGTAGGTTCAATTTTTTAATTAGCAAGTTGGGGATGTTGAACATATCTTTCTAAATACAGAGAAGATTATCAGAGTCTCTGATCAAACACATCAGAGTCTCTGACATAATGAAGCATGTCTGACACCCGAGCCTTTAAGATTGGTTTTTCAGAGACTCTGGATTTTTCACAAGTGGTCAAAATCATTCTTTTGTATCTCTAATCATCTGTCAAAGGGGGGAGAAGATAAAAAGAAAACATTCTTTGGTTTAGGGGGAGCAAAAGTAAATACTTTTCATTCTATCAGAGGGAGCTTCAAAAATATGGAAGCATCAGAGTCTCTGATCTTCTCTCTGATAACTCATATCAGAATCTCTGAACTTTTCTCTGATATTTACCATTGTTTTCTCAAATATTCAATGCATCATTCAAGGGGGAGTAGATAAAGTTCATTCAAGAGGAAATAAGGGGAGGATTCTGAATCTTTTTACCTGTTCAGCAATCTTTAATATCATTTGAAATTGAAAATTCAGATTCTCTGAATCCTTTTTTACAATTATGATATCTTAGATTACTTCACAATCAAATTATTTTCAGAAAACAAGGTGAAAGGTTTGTCTAGTCAGCACCAATAACTATTTCATTTCCATATTGGTACTAGCAGCTCTTCCTATTTTCTTGGCAACTACACACATCAAGTGCAACAGTTAACTAGAAACACGTGTCACCACTGGAATGAGTGAAAGGTCAAACGGCCTCAACCAAAAGGTCTAATCACTGCCAGTTCACCTTATGCACTCGAGTGTAATTTTTCTAAATATGGATATAAAAACAATTTTAAATCCGGATATCCATTTTTTTTAAAATTACTCTCGAGCACTCTCTCTCTCTCTCTCACTAAGAACTTAAACTTCATCTTCTTTGCTCCAACTCTCAAATGGCGTCTTCAATGGAATGGTGCAAACTTTTTCCCAAATCGGGTGAACCTTCAAGGGTGTATCGTTTTCCAATCAAAGACAACAATCACATGATACAACTTGGTTCTCCCAAGTTCGAGAAACAATACAGAATCATCTGCGAGTTTTTCTCAAACTGTGAACTAACTCAAGCCCTCATCGCCTCCACCAGTGATTGCTCCCTCACTTTTGTTCATGAATGGTACTCCTCTAGTCACTACAGCGATGACCATCATGGAATCATTGGAGAGTTTGACATCTCTCAAACTGTGAAATGTAGGGTGCTCATCAATCCTACTGTTCTACGAGAAGTTATTCCACTTCTCACCACTGAAGAACTTCAAATCCGTCGATCTGAAAAACGCCCATTTTCTGAATCCCTACTCTAGTTCATTCGTCTACATGGTTACAATACTGAGATCACCAGGCTGAGCAATTTCAGACGACAACATCTACCCCCAATATGGAACTTTATGTTCTCGGTACTGAACCGCACCCTAACCTGTAAATTGGGAAGCATGGACCAAGCCACACCCGAGATTTTGTCCATCATGTATACCTTATTCTTTAATCGCAACATTGATATGGTCGGAATACTCTTTGATCTCATTCTGAGGTCCATAGAAAAGAAGAACAAATGTTTGGCAAAGGACCCTGAACAAACGACCCCATCCTCCAGAGTTCCTTCAATCACTTTTCCGAGATTTCTTGCCTTGATCATCCATGCTGCCATAAAGAAACTTCACATTCTGACCCACTCTGATCAACCCAAGACTCCTTTCTACATTATGAACATCTTCAAACCGACCATTCTCTCTGAAGGCTATCCAGGAGCACGAGGGATTCCTCACCAAATGCTTGATTAGGTAAATCCTCAATCTGTAGCCTTAGCCTCTTATCTTCGTGTTGCCTAAGGACTAGAGCCAGTCCTGGGAATCCCAACACACTTAGGTCCTATGCCACATATGGAGAGTTAGAGCAACTCTACTTCAGAGGGATCAGAGGACCCTGAAGTTCAAAGTTCTCTGAGGAGTGAACCAGAGGGTACTCCTATTAGAGAAACTAAAGTACATAGAGAAGACAGTGCACCAGAAGGGACTGTCAATGAGGGAGCAAGGGAAGACCCCTCAGATGCTGGTGAAGAGAGTAACTCTACTAGCTCTGAAGATTCTCAGAGTGAGAAGAGCGAGTCCCCTAAGGACATAGAGAAACCAGAGAGTTCTCACCCCTCCCCTCAAAAAGATGCCCAAAGGCACATTTATTTTAGGAATCCTACCCCCTCTCCCAGTGTAACCACACAATCTAACCATCCTGATACAGAGGCTATGGTTATTGAATCAGAGTTACACACCTCGAACCCAACCCAGCAAGCCACTTTAAAGGTGCCTTTTTCACAAACCTAAGGAAGCCCAATTTCTAGATAAGTCCTCTCAACAGGACTTAGCCACAGTGATAAGTACTCAGTTGCCTCAGAGTACGACAGAAATTCCTACACACGATGATGCCTCTGTGGCCCATCTCTCACCTTTTAGATTATCTTGTAAGAGTTGTCCAACTCAGGGACATTGGCTTAACCTTCAGGCACAAGGATTGAATTTCCTGGATCGCAAGCTCAACTCCCACATTCACTTCCAGTCCTCTGAATCTGAGGAGGAGGACTTGGTTGAGAACAGAACGCTCAGAGATGCTTCTCCGGAACGTCGAGGACCGAGCGGAATTCCTTCCAGAGACAACATACAATCACCTCTGAAAGAAGGCTCCTCTGGACTCGAGGACAAATTGGCAACATGTGTTGTTACCAATGTACCAATCTCTGACCTTCTCACAAAATCAGAGTTCCAAAGATTATGTGAGGAAGTCAGAGGCTCCATGAATGAGCATAACTTTCAAAGATTTGACGGTTCAGAGACCTCTGCTCTAAGCTCTGAAAATAACAAACTCAGAGCAGAGGTTTCTACTCTGAAGACCCAACTTCTGGATTCCACTAACAGGATTCAGGGGTTGGAACAAGAACTATTTCAGCACAAAGCAGTTTCATCTCTGGAGATTGCAGATCTTAAAACTCAGATTGCTACCCTTTAGACTCAATCTTCCACATTTGCAGATGTTCAGAGAGAGCTCAAGGAAATCAGGGATGAGGTAGTGGCCACAAGATCACTTTCACTCTCATCAGAGCAATTGGCTTCTGTCTCTGACCTAATCAAGTCAACCATTCAAGCCTCTCTTCCATCAACCACCGCACCTTCAGAGGTCCCCATTCCACCAGTACGCACAACATAGGACCTCATCACCAAAAATGATCTGGCCTCATTCAAGTATGCAATCATGAGCAGAATGCAAACATGTTCTTCAAAGATATATGTTGTTGCTCAAAAGCAGGTCAAAAGCTACTCTGGAGGTTCACAAATATAATACAGAGGATCAGGTAGTGGAAATCATTAGCGCAACTTCAGATGCAATAGCATCGATTCAGCAAGTTGCACTCGACCCCAAGGGAAAAGGATTGGCTCCAGGGTCTCCAAAATATAAACGCAAGTTCGGAGGTGATACTTGCAGCGAAGCGGCCAAAAAGTTCCGGTTTGATGATTCAGAGGGCTCTGACGAGGATGGAGCCTCTGAATCTCAAAAGGGGGAGATCAGAGAAGCAAAAGGACAACCCTCTGAAGCTGCTCCCTCCGAACCTACAAAAACAAGTGGCTCTGCTCCACCAATATCAACAAACAGGGGAGTTCAATAGAAGGAACCAGAGAGGAACACCACCTCTGCTGATGACAACCAAGCAATTCAATCATCCCCTGTACTCGTAACACTCCTAGCACAATCAACTTCAGGGGCTCCAATTGATAAACTTCTCAACATCCGATGAAGCATTCTCATCACTAGAAAGACCAAATATTGTGATGAGAGATGCCTTCGGATCAAAATCTGAAAAGGAAGAAAATCTTATTCTGAAGAAGAAGAAGAAGAAGAAGAAGAAGAAGGAGCGGCTGAAGAAGAACAGGTTGAAGTAATCAATGTTGAAGAGTATATTTTCAAGAATGCCAATCCACATCATACTTCAACTGAAGTAGAATTAAGAGAATCACCAGAGATTGACGGTTATATCTCTGAACCTACTCCAGAAAATCCTCAATCCTAGGCGAAGGAACTAGAGACAACTCAATTATATGCTGAAGAAATAATCATGGTTGTTGATGAACAGGCTCCTTAAGAGGATCTTGTTCAAAAGGCAAGCATTGGTTTACCAGCCAAAGTCTTCACCCATCCTCCTACATTTCTTGTCTCCAAGCCCGAAGCATCAATAGAAGATCACTTCCGATATATCTAATGTGAGTTCAATCTGGAAGATACTTTAGTCATTCCTTTGAATTCAAGAATCAGAGAGAACATGCCTGACTATGAGCGAAGATTCATCAGAGATAAAACAACTCCAAGAGCAAAGGTCCTCTCTAATGATCCAATAATTAAAGTCAACAAAATCTCCGCAAGGAAGTTTTCCTATAACAAGATCATCTACAGGCACTATGAGGTAATTCACTCTGATCAGAAGGTTTAAGAGTTCAATGATAATGATCTCATAAATCTAAATCCATAGGATCTACCTCATTTGTATGCCTACTGCTCTGCAAGATATGATCAAGGAAGGGAATTCAGAATGGGCATGTTTGAAGTTAGACGAGTAATGGAAGCATATGTCAAACTCAGAGAAAAACTTGACTTTCAGATTGCTCTGAATCTGGGAAAAGAAAAATTGGGAGTGACTGAACCTGTGGAGACAATCGAGAATCTCGATAAGCAGAAGACAGGATCAATCATTGCAGAGCCTCTGGGTTTCGTCTAAAGGATGAATCAAATCAATAAAATCTTTCTTGCTTCAGAAGTATCGAAGTACTCTGATGAAACATTAAGAGGCGTGCAGAAGATGATTCATGTGAAGGAAGAACGACACAGAGCAGATCTTTTAGCGAAACTGGACTTAGAGATTGGCTCAATGATTAATTTCAGAGAGCTTATTATGAAGTTTCATGGAATTTGTTCTAGTGATAGGTGCTAGTTTATATCCTTATGTTTGATTGTTACTTTCTCTATTCTTGTAATTCCAAATATTTTGAGAAATAATTTTTAAAAGAGGATGACTTTCTCCTCTTCGCTTTCTAGATAAACATTTTTCTGTTATTCTTGCAATTTTTTATTTTCAATACTTAGGGGAAGATTGTTAGCCCCAATTCTGAATTGTAAAAGTATTGAAAATAGCCCAAGTCTTCCTCTGAAGATATTCAGAGACATCAGCAAAGAAACCCAAGTCTGGCTCTGAAGTCAGTTCAGAGACAGACTCTTCAGAAGAGAAGACATCAGAGATATCTTCATCAGAGCTCTTGTTCAGAGCTCTGAAGATGTTCTCTCTAAAGATCAAGACGATTTATACAAGTGTTGAACTGAAGAACAGATGACACGTCACTTAGTGATAAGATTTTCTTTCTAGAGTAGTTCACTGTTCAAGCATGTCTTGAGCTTACCTTTTTAGGTAAGACACTGTTCAAGCATGCTTCTATTGTCAGGATAATACACTGTTCACTTTATGGTCCTATAAATAGGACCATCACTCCATTGACAAAAGTATGCTTTTTGATATCTTGTATCTGAAGAATCAATTGAATATATTTCAAAGAAGATCTTGTTCTTTCTACATATTTATTTATGATTTGTGATATTTGAATCTGCTTTTGATATTAAACTATATTGCTTCCGCTGTTATTATTCTTGTTTATATCATTATTGTAAGATTAAATCTGGGATCCAACAGTATCTCTCTAATGTACCATGGAATAAGCATTGGGTGAAGACGGTTAAGTTGTGGGCTTTATAGTCGATGCAACGACCAATGACCATTAATTGTAATTCATTGTGTAGTGAGCAAAATCTAAAATCAATGGGATGATGATTGATTTGTATTGGAGCTCTTGAACATGAATGTGTGACCAACTTATGTGTTCTGTCACCAACACAAAAATCGGGCCTCCCCCGTCATCACAAGATGTGCAAAACTCATATTTGTGAAAGAATGAAATACTCGTGTTTGAAATGCATCAAGTTTATGTTTTCCGAAAATTCATATTTATTATTCTGATTACAAACTGTTTGAACTCAATAGCGTTAGCCTAACACTTTTCTTAAATGTGGTATGTATAGCAAGGCGGTAGGCTTGTGAGTGAAGTCCAACTTGTCGGTAGAGATAACTTTTGGGGACTCAGTTTTATTAAAGGAGACTATCGAAGATTTGGTCGAATAGACCTTTCTTTTAGTGACATTAACGACACCCGTCTGTAATCTAGATTCCTTGTTCAGTCTAGATTAGTAGGTTATTGTATAATAGTCCATCTTATATTTGTAAACTCTATTGTGTTTTGTTGTTTATGTTGACTTTTATTGAGTAGTCAAATAAGTTTGGAGTATATTGTGTTGATTTTGGATCATTTGAGTTTTGGGCCATTTGTCATGTTTGGATTGCTCCATGTTGATCTTTGGAAGTAGTATGCAATTATGACATATTTATTGGAAGTTACATGTTTTGAGTGCATTGGCCATTCAATTGAATTCATGTAATTTAGGGTTTGTTTGGTTTTCCATTAAGTTCTGTAAGGATAAAGTTGTCTCTATGGATTAATCTGTCTGTATAGATTTAGAATATTTTTATTTGAGAGAGATTTTTCATAAATGTAATGAACGTGTTTTTTAATGGGAGAGACTAGTTTGGAAAAAACTTGGCTTTCTGCATAAAGCTCCCCCTTGAAATCTTAATAAATAAGCCACTTTCTATATCATTAAGACACTACCAAACAATGATATATAGCTGAATGAATAAGCTGTGAGTCTCATTAAGCTCATTAAGCTACCAACAAACAGGCCCTTAGACTGTAATGCAATCGATCCATAGGGATAGGAATCTTTCTTGTTGTTAAGCATAGAGTTTTGATGTCCACTCTTTAGTCTAGTGAGTGGTCTCCATGTCATGGGTAATGAGATTATGGTGGTATACTATTGGGTCGTATACAGAGTTATTAGCCTGCGGTAGTACTCGGTTGAGTTTTATACGGGGCTAGGTCATGTGGTGGTACTCATTGGAGTCGTATACGGAAACCATTGACTTTTATGGTGAGATTCATCTAGAGGTCGAGTAGACACTAGGGTCATTTTGGGAATCTTGAGGTGATGCTCATTAGAGCCGTATATGGGGATCCATGGCCCGAGGTGATACTCAATAACATTGATAAGTGGCTTATTTTTGTGTTCCCACCACATTCGATGGAATCGGCTCTCCCCTATAACATCCTGATTTTTATCCTAATGGAGGAAAAGTATTGAACTGGGTGAATCGGTAAATAAAGAACCAAATATGAAGTATGGCTATAGTGTCATGTAGTCGTGACATCTATCACAATAGCACAAATGGTACTGGAAGTGTGGGAGTCTCGGTTATATTGCCATGTAGTTATGACATATGTCACAATGGCACCGGCGTTACCGAGTGTCCGGTCGTCCCAACGAATGTGCCAGGAATTTATGGCAATGGCATGATGTAACACCCATAAAATTTAATGTACGATAGAAGTCTTCTTATGAGTCTCTTTGTTAGCCTTAAAATTTTGCTAATATAGATCCTTTGAAACTTTGAATTTTAGGATCGTGGCTTGGTTTTGGAATTGAATTTTGAGACTTGGCTGAGAGGACAATGAGTTGCGCAGGCTAGGGAACGGCCTCCAAGCCGCGAGACTCACTGGATGTTTGGAACTCAGAGACACGTGTGGCTTAGTGCGCGGCCTCCAATCCGCGGGAAGTCTCTGTAGACCCTATCATAAATTCACTTCCTCACTCACTTCTCACTAAACCGCTTCTCCATCTCTCTCTCTCTTCATAAATTCAAAAATCAGAAACCCTAGGTGTTCATATACTAATTGGAGGAGCATTTACTCACCCTTTTGCTTCAAGATTCAAGAGGACTAGCTTGGATAATCAAGATCTTCATCCTCTCCTCAACATACATGGTTTTCTAGATTTTTTCACCAAAAACCTAATTTGTGAGTTCATTCTCTTTTAATAAACTTTATACATGTTAAAATGTGAATTTTTAACCTTCTCAACATCTCCATTTTGATTTATTTGAGTTGAGTGAGTTTTCACTAAAACTTAATTTTGGAGATTTTGGGGGTTATGTGTAAAGTATGGTTTGGGGTCAAGAGTATGCATTTTGGGTTTAGTTATGGATTTTATACATGAAAATATGCTTCCTATAACCTTGTGATGTATTTACATGAAAATCAAGATTGGGTTTTGAAATGTGGGTAAGCATAATGGAATGGATATTTGAGTAAATTGATGTATTATGAGTGGGAGTATCATATAACCATTTGAAATGGAACCTCTTGGAATCTTGGGAGTAGTTATTTGGATTCATAATTTTGTACATATGTTGGCATTTTAATTGAGGAAATTACTGTCTAGTTTTGTGGACATCGTATGGAATATTTGGTTGCATTTGGGCATCATGAACCCACATATTTATATAATCTTTGACCCAATGTTGGAACACTAGTTTTCCACATTGAGGCACGTTTAGGCATCGGATGAGGTATAAGCCCTACATGCTAAGTACACGATATTGGATGAGAATCTTAACGTAAAGGCCATATGTGGCTGAAGTTGACTTTCCGTGGGTGTACGTTTAAAGTTACTGAGCCTGACATCCATTGCGGGTACTTTTATGTGTTTGGTTTTGCTAACACGTCAAGTGGCTTACTTTTGTGTTCCGTCACTGGTGTTAGTAAGCGGGTCTCCCTCGTCAACCCAAGAGGAATTTGCGTTATTGTTCAGACTACCTATATGTATTCCAATGGCATTTCTTAAATTATTTCAAATGAGAGTATTGATTTTCCATTTACAAATGTTTGATCTCACTAGGCTTTAGCCTAACACTTTTTCTTAAAATGACATGTATAACATGTCCTTCTAGCGGTGGTTTTCCTCGGGCTTGAGTGGAGGGTAAATCAAAGGATTTAAAGCATTTTTGGAAGGATATAGAGGTGTGTTTTGGACACAGAATTGGTATACTTTTATAGGTCAAATGTCAACACTCGTTTGTAATCTAGAACTAGATGGACTAGATTAGTAGGTTGTTGTATTCATTTCCCTTTAGTTATTTATTTGTAAACGCCATGCAACTATTTCCCTTTTGGGATGATCCTTTTTATATTAGACTCGTTTATTCCGCATTCATTTTCAGGTTTAAATTAACCCCTATTTTTAGGGTGTTACAAGCTGGTATCAGAATAGTAGTTTAAGTGAACTAGTTATGAATGTAGAATACCTAGACTTAAGCTGTGATTTTAAGTTATGATCGAGTGATATGGGGTAGAACTTCTAAGATAGGATGGTCTTAGAGTCGATAGAAACTACACGGATTGAGAGTTATTATAATGGAGATGAAAATTCTTATGTATCGCATGTTCATAATTTCACTTAGCTAACGTTATTATGATAATGTTTTACATGATTATGCTTGTTTTCCATGGTTATGATGATTAATGAATGTAGTAGTACGTTTCCTTGTTTATAATTAGTATAATCCTTATCTCACCTATATTCTCGCGTTGTGTGGCAGTCAATGGTAAACACTCGAAATCGACAGGAGGGCCAAGAGGGGTCGGCATCTACGGCTGACCACCCTAGAGTTACAACGATGGATTTTCCCCCTCGACCGCAAAATATGTTGGGCGGAGGACCCGAGCATGTACCCCGTCGCAATATAGCTTCATACGAACTAATAATGGAGGAAGTGACCCCGGAATCAAGAATGATGGATCGAATGATGCAGGTCATGAATGCGACGATGGCCCAACAACAAAAAATGTTTCTGATGCTACCGGAAGACCAAGATGCTAGCAACCGTAGGCATGAAGCGGTCGCGGAGAACATCGTGGTGTCGGGATCCGGGGGCACTGGACCCACAATCCCTTCCAATGAAACCCCAACCCCGGAAGCGAGGCAAGCGTCTATGGCTTGTACCTTTAGGGTGCGTTTGGTACGCAGACAGGACAGGACAGGACAAGATGGAACAGGACAGGACGGAACAGAACAGGACAGTTGTTCAACGTTTGGCAAGACATGACAGAACTGGACAGAACAAGACTAGACTGGTTAAATGATGAATTTACCCCTGATAAAAAATCATAGATTACATCACATAAAACTAATTTACATCACTAATACATAGTGCAATGGATTATCAAAAACATAAAACTAATTTATCACGATTAGACTTTGGATATGGAAATCAAAACCCAAATTTTAAGTTTCGGATTTTAGGTTGTTCCAGGTTTGGGTTGGTCGGGTTTCGGATTGATGTCGGTCGGGTTCGGGTATTATATAATGCAAAAGTTATATATAAATTCAATCGTTTTTTAGAATGAATACAATTGATTGAAAAATTGATGAAATAGATAGCAAGTTTAAAATTTAGAAAATATTTCAACAGACTATAATTTACGATTTTCAAAAAATAATTAGATATATATATAGTATTTAAAATATAGATTTATGTTATTTAGGGTTTTCGAATGGGTTCGGTGGCCAACGATCAAACCCAATCCGAACCCATATTGTTAGGACTGAAAGTCCTGTGCGTTGAAAGTTGATTAAAGCATTTATAAGGGTTCATTCTGTAATTCTTTGATAGTTTTATTAATTAGATGGGCCCAAGCCCATAAGCTCAATATGATTGTAAGCCTAAGTATATAAAGGTTGTTTTAGATTCATTATCAAGTTTAGTCTCATTATTTTTCCAGATCTCTAGTCAATAGGTTTACTTTCTCTGATCAGATATTCTCTCTGTAAACCTAAACCCTTTGATTGCATATTAATCATATGACTAGAGGTTGTGGCTATACCATTATTCTTCATTGTTGATTATTTGATGTTGATTGCAATGTACTAGGATCTACAATTGGTATCAGAGCAAAGAGACTGAAGGTTTGATTCAGAAAAGGTTTGTCTAAAACCCTTAATCAATTATTTGGTTTAATCGTTCCTATCTGTTTATCTGCATGAGTGTTTGTTTGATTTTTGGGTTAAAACTGTGTTTAACTGTGTTATTTATCTGCTCACAAAACTCATCTGCGAAAATCGATTTTTTCTGGAAAACAGTAGTCGATCAATTTGGTCTTGAAATTTTTAATTTTTTTTATCGGTCGAACTGATTGCACTGTTTTTCTGGAAAAGTGTTTTTCTGGGTTTGGCTTTGATAGCTTTATCGGTCGAAGATTTTCTTGTGATTATCGGTCTATCTGATTAGTGCTTAGTCGATTAATTTTCTGGGTTTACAAATCGTTCAGCAAATTTGTTTATTGGTCGACCGATTTCTGGGTCGATCGATTTCAAGTTCTTCGAGTTTATCGGTCTGTGTTCATCGAGTTAATCGGGCTTTAATCTTATCTGTTATCGGTTCTGTGTTTATCTGCTCCTTATCGATCGGCCTTGTTGACCGATATTTGTTCGACCGGTACATTGTTTTGACCGGTACTTAGACTCGACCGATACCCTATCGACCGATACATTGTCTCGACCGGATCGCTTTGGCGACCGGTAAGTTGTTAACCGGTCTTGAGACTCGACCGGTACCCTGTTTCAATCGGTACTTAGTCTCGACCGGTGTTTTGTTGACTCCGGTATATCGGTCGACCGATAAGTCCTTGACCGGTACTCTGTTTAACCGATACTCATCGGTTGACCAGCACTCTTTGTCGACCGGTACTCCTTGTTTGACCGATATCTATTCGACCGGACCCTTGTCCTGACCGGTATCTTGTGCTACCGGTAGTTTGCCCTGACCGGTATATTGGTTGACCGATACTCAGCGGTCGACCGATAACCTCTGTCCGACCGGTACTCTGTTCGACCGGTACCCTGCTCGACCGGGTCCTTGTCCTATTCTGTTTATTATTTAAATATTATTTTTTTTGGATCATCCTGCTTGTCTCACGATCATTACAGTGCAGTTAAGATTAAAGTTTAAACCCGTTCAAGTCTCATCTCTTGTCAAGTTCTGTCCCTAGAAATCAAGCTTTTCAGAGTCGGATCAAATACATTCTATTCGATACGATCAAAATCGTGAGCCCACCAAGGCTGTGGTCCAAAGGAGAATATGAAGAGTGGAAAGTTCATTTTTTGAACTTTGTGGACGAACACGAGGTGGGCAATTATATCAGATTATCTTTGACTGAAGGACAGATGCAATCCCAACTTCCGACAGAAGGTTCGCCCGTGGAAAAGGAGAAAAGAGAGAGGGCTAATAATTTAGCTCGAAATTATATGACAAGTAGTATCTCTAGTGACCTTTTTCGTGACATTTTGAGTGAAATTTATAGTCAAATAAATACTTACAAAATGACAGAAAAAGAGTTGTGGGATTGTACTGAATGGTTGATCTTAGGGCCAAAGGGTTTATTAACAGGAAGAGAATTGGAAGCTGAGAACTCTAAGCTAAAAGGAAAGATTTCTAATTTGGAAGCTAAAACTCAGCAAACAGTCTCTGTTGAAAGATATGAGGAAAAGATCTCTGAACTGAAAGATGCAAATGCAGATCTTCAAAAGAAAATATCTGATTTGGAGCAAAAGCATGCTAAAGATAAATCCGAATATGAGAAATCATTTGCAAAGAAGTTCTCAAATTTTTCAAGAAAATGTGCTGATGAGAAGAAAGCAGTTGAGCTGAAATGTATCAAGCTTTCTCAGAAAGTTTCTGAGTTTGAGAAAGTAATAATCTTGGAAAGAGAAAAGTTTGTAAAGGAGAAGAAGGAGTTTGAACAGAAGAATGTGGGATTCTTCAAGGAAATATCCGGCCAGAGAAACGATGCTGAGAAGAGATTTGAAGAAGAAAGAAGCGTATTTGAGGCTGAGATCAAAAAGCTTACCGAGAAGCTATCTGAACTGTCTCAGAATGCACTAAAAGAGCAGAAAACGAAGTCTGAGTTCACAAAGAAGTTTGACCTGCTTGTTAAAGAAAGAGACAACTTTGCTTCGACGATGAAAGTGCTTAAAAAGACTGTATCAAGTTCACATCAGAAATCTGTCTCTTTACAAAGGTCAGTTAAATCTTTTGATCAGATTCGTAAGACTAACATTTTCTATGATAGAAATTTAGATGGTTCAGGTAGAAGGAGTTACAAAGAAGAGGAACTGGTCAGGAAGAAGAAACCTGTTGAAGATGAGAAGAAAGATGGGAAGAAAGAGCTGAAAGGAAAGACATCATGTGTACATACACACAAAGCCAAAAAAGAACAATGCGCGTAAAGGTAAACTTGATCATATATGTTAAGTCCAAATATTGTATACAAGATTTAATAAGAAAAGTCAATGTGTAAGTCAACAATGTCAAAGTCATAAGCAAAGTCAAAGTTGTATTGTCAAAGTCAATATTGATTAGTTTTACTTAGTTGTTAAGTTTTAGTTTAGTCTTGTGGTATAAACAGGATTAGTCTTTGTTAATCTTGTAAGAACTTCATTGTAATATTTCAGATAAGTGAGATATATGACAAGAGCTTTCAAGATCTACTTTCTCTCTCTACTCTCTCTCTAGATTTCATAGTTAAATCTTGTTTGTATTGAGAATTGCTTGATAATATGGGATAACAATTGGTATCAGAGCCGTACCAAACTTTTCAGAATTGATTTGATCATGATTTGAATTGAATTTTGTGTGATTTGATTTGAAAAATCGTTATTTTTCAAAAGTTTTTCAAGAAAACAGTTTTTTACTGTTACATACGAATTTTGAGTGAAAAATCGTTTTTGATGCAAGAAATTGGATTCATTGTGTTCGATTTATGTTGGTGATTGAGTCTTGTGTTGATTCCATATCGTAATTTGATCTAAATCTTTGTCAATTACCGATTTTTGAGATTTTTCTTGAAATATCGAGTTCAAACTCTGTTCTTGATCGAATTCCTTTGATTTGTTGTTTTAGTCGAAAATTGATTGTGTTTGTGTGTTTAGAACTGTTTTTCGATGATGCTGACAGGTTCTTGAGATCAATTGTGCAGGTTTCGATCGATTTAAGTTTGAATCTGTCAAGAACTCGACTTTGCGTTTCATTCATCATGGTGTTCGGTTCACATTAGACCCGCAAAGCTTATTGTGCGTTTCAGGCTACACACGCAAAGCCTGCCTTGCGTGTCCTCAATGACCCGCATACTATACGTTGCGTTTCAAGTGAGACCCACATACCATACTCTGCGCTTTAAGTTGGAACCGCAAAGCTCTTCTTCGCGCATCAAGTTCAACCCGCAAAGTCTACTATGCGTTTCCTCAAGGACCCGCATACCTCACTATGCGTTTCCTCAAGGACCCGCATACCTCACTATGCGTTTCCTCAACAACCCGCATTCTTAGTTATGCGTTTCACCAAGGACCCGCACACCTAGCTTTGCGTTTCGGTCAACACTCGCAAACCTCTTTGAGTCTGGAAAAAATTTTTGGTCAGCTTTGGAAGTATTTTTTTTTTATTGCGAACTAACAAGTATTGTTCAAATTTCAATTTTCACGAAATATTTTTTTTTTAAGATTTCAATTTGATCTGATTTTTGATTTTCTGATATACAGTTTGGGAACGATCATTCTCATCAAGCTGATTTCTCATTCAATATTTTCTGAGAGAGAGATGAGTTCACCAATTTTGCTCAGAGGAAGATACGAGCAGTGGAAAGCTGATTTTCTCAAATTTGTAGATACAAATGAGCTGAGTTGTTATATCAGATTGTCATTGACTGAAGGAGAGATGACACCTCATACTCCAACAGAAGATTGTACTGAGGATCGAGAGAAAAGAAAGAATGTTGATAATATGGCTCGAACTTTTCTGTTGAATAGTATTCGTCATGAGATTAAAGGTCACATAGATACATATCAGTTGACAGGAAAAGATTTGTACAAATCAACAGGAAAGGAGATATGGGACTATCTTGAATGGACGATGATAGGGCCAACAGTTGTGTCAGATCTAAAAGGAAAGATTTCTGAGTTGGAAGCTAAAATTCAGCAGACAGACTCTGTTAAGAGCAATGAGCAGAAAGTTAAGAAATTGGAATCTGAGAATGTTGAGCTTCGAAAGAATTTATCTGATTTGGAAAAACAGCTTGTTGCAAATAAAGCTGATTTTGAAAGTGAAAAGAAAAGTTCTTCAAAGAAATTCTCAGATTTCTCAAAGAAGTGCTATGAAGAAAAGAAGTCAGTTGATCTTAAATGCATAAAACTTTCTCAACAAATCTCCGATTTTGAGAAAGTACTGATCATGGAAAGAGAGAAGTTTGATAAAGAAAAGAAGGCCACAGAACAGAAAAATGTAGGATTCTTTAAAGAATTATCTGGCCAGAGAAATGAATCAGAAAAAGGATTTGAGGAAGAAAGATCCATATTTGAAAATGAAATTAAAAAGTTGACTTCTAAGTTGTCTGAACTGTCTGCAGCTGCGCTGAAACAGCAAAGGACGAAGTCTGAATTCACAACAAAGATTGACCAGCTTGTGAAAGAAAGAGATAATTTTGCATCAAAGATCAAAGAACTTGAAAATTTTGTTTCAAGTTCAAATCAGAAATTCATCTCTTCAAACAGGTCAGTCAAATCCTTTAATCAGATTCGTCGCACTAATCTTTTCTATGATGATTATTTAGATAGTTCAGATACTTTTCCAAGGAGAACAAGTTTCAAGAAAGAGAAACTGGTGTGGAAAAAGAAACCAGTCAAAGATGATAAGGAAAATGAGCTGAAAGAGAAGAAATCATGTGTACATGTGCACAAAGCAAAGAAGAACAAAGCACTTAACGGTAAGAAATTTTATTGTTCTATTTGCTGTACACATGATCATTTTCATAAAGCAAATGATCATTACTGGTATGGATCTTACTCTGTATCCCCCACACGAACTGCAACTCACATTTCTGGACCCAAATACCAGTGGGTACCAAAGAAGAAAATTGATTATGTGTTGCAGGCACCTCAATCCAAGGGGGAGTAAGAAAGACAATGGCTTTTGAACATAACAGTTCAAAACCCGGACTTCAAAGATAAAAGACAATGGCTTCTAAGCAAAACAGCTTAGGACCCGTACCTCAGAGATCAAAAAGACCTTACTCCTGTATGCCTGCATCCGATGGATATTGATGGTCTTCATCCCGAGTGAATTAATCTGATCTCTATCCTATACTTTTTCTTTGCTAGATTTTTCTGATATTGATGGTCTAACAATTCAAAGGGAGTGTTTGATCTCTATCCTGTTTTAACTAACATATTTCAGATGCTTAATTTAAGGGGGAGTAAAGGTGATGACTTCTGATTACTTCAGATCAAAACTCAATCTATAAACTGTTTTACTGCTTTCTGTCTTTTATTTTTAAATAAAGTGAATAAAGTGGCTTCTGATCAAATGAACAGATCATGACCCGTTTTTCAGGGATCAAAGAAGGATATTATGCTAATATCCAGAGGGAACTCAAAAGATATAAATCATTTGATCATGATTTGAGGGGGAGCCGAAAAGGTAAAAAAAATCTTCTGATCCTAGATTTCTGATTGTTTGAAAGAAGGACAACTTTCGAGCAAGAAAAACCTTTTCTTAAATGTTCAAACCACTTCTTATTTTAAAAAGATTTCATGAATTTCGAAGTGTGCTTTTAAATGTTTTTCAAAATTTCGAGTTTTATTGTTTAACTGACCGTGTGTTTCCAGAGATCAATACTTGTGTATTATCTTGTCTATATACTGTCAAGTATTCACACACACCGGTTCAGTATTTTATTTGAAAATGTTATTACCATGTCTCAAATTCGAACCAATTTTTCGATGGTAATACTCCCGTTTGCGTTCAAAGTTGTTGAGCATCATTCATCTTGTTCATATTTGTGCTTTCTTTGATAAATTGTTTATATTCGTTCATATAAACAAAATTACCAATTCTTTGATACCCTAACCATTTAATTTGATCTGATTGATTCATTGTCAGATTCTCAAAACAATTCTCTTGACTTCATATTCATTCATTCAATATCCTTGTTTTGAGAAATCTTCAAAGAACAAATGCTCAAATTTCATTCATATTTTTTTAATGAGCATACATACACTGACATATGATTTCTTGTGATTTACATGTCAATAAAATCATTGACCAACATGTACTTTTAGGAACATGGGATTCAGTATGAGTGCTTAATAGATCTTTCATGGATTCACGATAACCAGTGTTTCCTACCCCGAAAGAAATCCTTTGAGTGATTAAGGGGAGAGGGGTCTAAAAGATTTGAGTGTGGGAGTGAGCAGAGGTAAAATGGAAATGAGAGATTGGTTAGATGTGAGTATAATGATAAAAAGAAAGAGGGTGTGAGATTAGAGTTAAAAGAATATCAGAACTCTGCACCTACCACTTTCTGAGTCAGGCAGCCACATTACTGATTGGTTCACATTTCTTTGGTGACCATCATTGAAATAGGCAAATAGCCCATGCCATCTCTTGTATACAACCCCAATAGATACTCATTCTTTTCTTAAAAAGAGAATGTTTCACATTTTCTGGGGAATCAGCACATAATCTATCGGATCTTCACTTGGAAGATACTGATATTGAAAAAGAAGGAAAATTGCCCCACCTTCGACCCTTTCTCATGCATATTGAGTCCATGTATAATCATTGTTGTCTCAGTGATTTACATACTTTGAGCCTTATGAAACACAATCATTGTGCTAATTCTTTCAAAACACAAGCACGAGCACACAGAGAATATGTTTTTCTGTCAGAACATTCATAGAATTACCTTGTGTCTTTCAATGATTGAATGGAAGTTCTGGGGAGTCAACATCAAACCAGCTCCTTACATTGTACATCCGTTGTACACAGTAACTTCGTGTTACTGACAGGCATTTCTAACTGTTTCATTTGTTGAATCAGGGTTACACGCTCATTATGTCTGAATTTGCAAAGATTCGGATATATACAGTTCATGATTCGGCTCTTCAGATCAAAGTGCGAAATTTGTCAAAAGGGGAGATTGTTAGTTGATCTCAGAGGGGAAAATCAAAGTCTGAGCTGAAATTGATGAAGTTTTGATGATAATGATGCTCACATCATCAAAAAGGGGGAGAATGTTACAAAGATCAATTTCAAAGATGAAGAGTTGTCAAAGTTTGTCAAAGTTCAAGTCAGAATTTCAAATTGCTTCCGCTGATTTAAAGTTCAAGTCTGATAAAAAAATTCAAAGCCAAAAGATTCTGAAGGAAGAATGTTCAAAGAAAATTTGATGATTCAAGAAAGTTTGTTTCTTCCAAAGATGATTCAGAGATCAAAGTGATGAAGATACATTTTTGTTCAAAGTCGAAAGAATTTTCAGAGTTAAAGTTGTTTTTCAATTTCAAGAATTCCATTTCGTGTTCAAGGCTTGTTGACTTTCAAAGCTTCAAAGAGTAAAAGACTTTCCAAGATTCTTCAAGAGCTGAAAGTTTAAAGTTTGTGAAAGCTGCAAAGAGATAAAAGTTGAAGAATCAAGTGTTGAAGATCTGTATCAAATTTTTATTAAATCTTGAATACAAAGGGGGAGATTTTTAAGTCCAAATATTGTATACAAGATTTAATAAGAAAAGTCAATGTGTAAGTCAACAATGTCAAAGTCATAAGCAAAGTCAAAGTTGTATTGTCAAAGTCAATATTGATTAGTTTTACTTAGTTGTTAAGTTTTAGTTTAGTCTTGTGGTATAAATAGGATTAGTCTTTGTTAATCTTGTAAGAACTTCATTGTAATATTTCAGATAAGTGAGATATATGACAAGAGCTTTCAAGATCTACTTTCTCTCTCTAGATTTCATAGCTAAATCTTGTTTGTATTGAGAATTGCTTGATAATATGGGATAACAATATCTACTCGAGAGATCAATTAATCAAGTTGTCAGGTAAGAATTACTATTGTTCTTATTGCCATACACATGATCTTATTCACAAGACTAGTGATCATTTCTGGTATGGTTCTTATTCCGTTACTCCCACAAGAACTGCAACTAACACTCGTGGACCCAAATACCAGTGGGTACCAAAGCCGAAAACTAATTCTGTGTTGCAGGCACCTACTGTCAAGGGGAGTAGAAGAACAGAGGCTTCTAAGTAGATCAGCTTAGAACCCGTACTTCAACGAACTATGGCTTCTGATCACATGACAGATCAGGACCCGTTCTTCAACGTTCAGACTTGGATATTTGGCAAATATCCAGGGGGAGCTTAAAATACCTAAATCATTCTATCATGATTTGAGGGGGAGCCTAAAAGGTAAATATCTTCTAAATCCTAGATCTCTGATTGTTTGAAAGAAGAACAACTTTCAAACATGAAAAACGTTTTCTGAAATGTTCAAACCACTTCTGGTTCTCAAAAGATTTTATGAATTTAGAAGTGTGCTTTTAAATGTTTTTCAATTTTGAGCTTTAATGTTTAACTGACCGTGTGTTTCCAAAGAACAATACTTGCGTATTATCTTGTCTTTATACTGTAAAGTATTCACACACACAGGTTCAGTACTTCATTTTAAATTGTTATTACCATGTCTCATAAAGAAACAATTTTTCGATGGTAATACCCCCGTTTGCAATTCAATATTGTTGAGCATCAATCATCATTTCTAATCTTGTGCTTTCATTGCAAAATTGTTTATATTCGTTCATATAAACAAAATATTCAGTTCTTTGATACCCTAACCATTTCATTTGATCTGATTAATACATTGTCAGATTCTCAAAACAAGTCTTTTGATTTCATTTCTTTCATTCAATATCTTTGTTTTGAGAAATCTTCAAAGTTCAATTGCTCAAATCTCATGAGCCTACATTTTGACAATGTTATCATACATTTTGTGCTTAATTGTACAAGTTAAACTGCTGAGCAACTATTCATTTTAGGACTTACATGGGATTTGTGTGAGAACTTAAATAGAACTTCCATGGATTCACGTTAACCAGTGTTTCCTACCCCATAAGTTATCCTAGAGTGCTTGAGGGGTGAGGGGTCATAAATCAAAGAGTGGGGGAGATAACTCATCCGGTTGAGTTTTTCTCATTGTGCTGAGCGGAAAAATGAAAAAGAGAGTTTGGTTAGAAGTGAGCTTTAATGTTAAAAAGAAAGAGGGTGTGAGAACAGAGTTAAAAGAATATCAGAACTCTGCGCCAACCACTTTCTGAGCCGGGTAGCCACATATTCTGATTGGTTCACATTCCTTTGTGACCATCATTGAAACAAGCAGTGAGCCCATGCCAACTCTGGCTATAACCCCACCAACCACTCGTTTCTTTCTTAACAAAGAAATGTTTCATTTTCTTTGGGGACGCAGCATATCTGCTATCTAGTCTTCAATCGGAAGATTTAGATATTGAAAAAGAAGGAAAGTTGCCCCACCTTCGCACCTCTTTCATGCACATTGAGTCTGTGTAATATCTATTGTTGTCTCAACAGTTTACACAATTTGATCCTGATAAAGCTAAGTAGCTTCAATCATTCTACCCTTGCACGTACACATAAGGAATGAGTTTTCTTGTCATAACATTCATAGAAAATTCCTTTGTGGTTTTTTCGATGATTGAATGGAAGCCCTGGGGAGTGAATATCACAAAAGCTCCTTTCCAAAGTACATCTGTTGTACAAAGTGGCTCCGTGCTACTTACAGGCATACTAATTGTATCATTTGTTGATTCAGGTTTACAAATCCTATTATATCTGAATTTGAAAAGATTCGGATATATACATTTCATGAATTGACGGATACTCAGATCAAAGGACGGATAATGTCAAATTATCATAAAGGGGAGATCAAAGAATGTGTTGAAATTGAAGAGTTTTGATGATCATGATGTTCACAATCATCAAAAAGGGGGAGAAATTTTACAAAGTTGAATTTCAAAGTTATAAAGAAAGAAAATGATTCAATTTCTAAATGAAGATGATTTGTGAAAGTTTTCTTTTCTGAAGACAGTCTAGAGATCAAAGAGATGAATATATGAGTTCAATGTTGTTTCAATATTCAAAGAAAGAGGTGAAGATATGAGTTCAATGCTCAAAGATGAAGATTTAAAAGATTTTATTGCATTTCTTCTATCCCGTATCATGTGGTGTCTGCTACAAGTTTGTTTCTCCTACGAGCTGATTGAAACAAGTTCTTGAAGCTGAAAGTCTATTCAACTCGTGATTCAAAGACAGATTCTTTGTTTTAAACTGAAGTTGCACCGTGGAATGTCACGTTACTCTCACATTATCTTTCTTGTGTGCTGATCAGATGTGTTGAGTATCTACAGTTGAAAGCTGCATGATAGTGCATTTCAGTTGAGACTATTATTCATTGAATCTGGTTACAAAGTTGAAATTATGAAGACCAAGAGCTTTATTCAAGGGGGGGTGTGGAAAGACATGAAGACATGCAACACCAAAGTTCTTCAAAGATTTAAGAGGGAAAGAAGATCAAGGCCTGAAGTTTTCAAGAAGATAAATGCCTTATTCAACTTTAGGGGGAGATTGTTAGGACTGAAAGTCCTGTGCGTTGAAAGTTGATTAAAGCATTTATAAGGGTTCATTCTGTAATTATTTGATAGGTTTATTAATTAGATGGGCCCAAGCCCATAATCCCAATATGATTGTAAGCCTAAGTATATAAAGGCTGTTTTAGATTCATTATCAAGTTTAGTCTCATTATTTTTCCAGATCTCTAGTCAATAGGTTTACTTTCTCTGATCAGATATTCTCTCTGTAAACCTAAACCCTTTGATTGCATATTAATCATATGACTAGAGGTTGTGTCTATACAATTATTCTTCATTGTTGATTATTTGCTGTTGATTGCACTGTACTGGGATCTACACATATATCCTCCCAAATGTCGGGTTTCGGATTATCGGATTTCGGAGTATTCGGGTCTTGCAAAAACACCTTATTTTCAGTTCGGGTGCGGATTCGGATTTCAGACTATTTGGGTTTTGCACACCCCTAGCTTGGAGGCGTGGATGATGAGAAAACATGTTTTATGATTTTGTTTTTAACAAAGGGTATATTAGTCAAAATATTGTTGTTCTACTTAGTTCCAGGGGTTGGAGTGGGACAAGTGTGTCTCATGCTTGTTCCACTTAGTTCTAGCATGCCCCACATATGGTCACGCCAAACATGGGACAAGCCTGTTCTGTTCTGTCATGTTCCACTCTGTTATGCACGTACCTTTAAGGCTTTCCTCGGTTGCCGACCGCCAGAGTTTAAGGGATCAGACGATCCGATAACTTGTATGAATTGGATCCGGGAGACAAAGCAAGCCTTCAGGTCAAGTGAGTGTAGTGAGAGTCAGAAAGAGACATTTGGTTCTCAGATGTTGAGAGGGGCGACCCTCGCATGGTGGAATGTTTACTCCTTATTGGTGGAGGCATATGTTTTAGCTCAATTGAGTTGGTCGACCTTCAAGAAGAAGTTGATGGAAGAATTTTGTAACGAGCGGGCCATGGATCGAATTGAAGAGGAGTTCCGAAATCTGACGAAGGGAAACTCGTCACTGAAAGAGTATAATCGCCAATTTATGGACAAACTGGGTTTGGTGGGACACCTGGTCCCAACAGAGAAAGAGAAAATCAAGGCCTACACCAAGGGGTTGCCGTCCGAAATGAAGAATCTGGTACGTGCATCCAGAACAGCTACTCTCTGAGAGACAATTGAGGAGGCACAATTGGTGGAGGATTTGTACGGCTCAAACAAGGTAGAGAGAAGTGGGGGCGGCGAGAAAAGGAGATGGAAGAAAGTTTTGTACCCTCCAAGAGACCAAGTCAGTTCAACAACAATCAGAGAGGAACAGGTTTTAGAAAGGAGGTTCCATATTTCTCCAAGTGCCGGAGCAAACACCATGGTTTGTGTAAATTGGTGTATGAACCCTGCTTCAAGTGTGGTAAGACGGGTCACTGTTTCAGGGACTGTCCGATTAGGGGACAAATTTGTTTTGAATGCAGAGCACCAGGCCATATCAAGAGCTAGTGCCCAAAGTTGAAAGCTGGGGGTAACGAAGGAAAGAAGACGAACCCTCCGAGAGCTACGGGAAGAGCCTTTCAGATGACCACCGAAGAAGCGAAGGCTTTGACTGATGTAGTGTCGGGTACGTTTCTTCTAAACTTCGTACCTACACGTATACTATTTGATTCTGGCGCAAGTTTTTCGTTTGTGTCGAGTGCTTTCTGTCACAAGTTGTCTGTCCCACTAGTAGCTTGAGGGATGCCTTAGTAGTAGTACTAGCGGATAGTGACCAAGTAGTGGTCCAAGACATTCTTAAAGATTGCAAGCTAGAAATCGAAGGGAGAGAATTCCCGGTGGACTTAATGTCGATGATTATTGGAGGATTTGATGTTGTCATAGGGATGGAATGGTTAGCAAAGAATGGGGCCAAAATTCTTTGTGCAAAGAAGATAATTCGAATTCCATTTTCGGATAAGGAGACAGTGATCGTGTACGGTGAAAGACGGAAGGGCGAAGTAACAATCATCAGCATGGTGAAGGCATGCAAGTTCCTATCGAAAGGATGCTCATCCTTTTGGCGTACGTTATAGACGCCAAACTCTAGAAGAAGAAGCTAGAGGATGTATAAGTGGTAAAGGAATTCCCCGATGTATTCCCGGATGACTTGACTGGACTACCACCCGATCTCCAGGTAGAGTTCAAGATCGACCTAGCACCGGGAGCGGCTCCCATAGTGAGAGCTCCGTATCGTTTGGCCCCATCAGAGATGAAAAAGATGATGGGACAACTAAAAGACCTTCTCAAGAAGGGTTCGTGAGACCGAGCTCGTCACCGTGGGGAGTGCCGGTCTTGTTCGTAAAGAAGAAGGATGGCACTATGCAAATGTGCATAGATTATATAGAACTGAATAAGATGACCGTGAAAAATAAGTATCCACTCCCCCGAATCGATGACTTATTTGACCAACTCCAAGGGGAGGGATCCTTCTCGAAGATCGACCTACGTTCAGGCTACCACCAAGTAAAAGTCAAGGAAGACGACATCCCGAAGACAACATTTAGAAAGTGTTACGGGCATTACGAATTCTTGGTGATGCCTTTCGGTCTAACGAACGCCCCGGCGGTGTTCATGGATTTGATGAATCAAGTGTGCCAACCGTTCCTCGATAAGTCAGTAATCGTGTTCATCGACGATAATCTAATCTACTCTAAGAACAAATCTAATCATGTGCGACACCTTCGATAAGTGTTGGAGGTTTTAAGGGGAGAGAAATTATACGCCAAATTCTCCAAGTGTGAATTTTGGCCGAAGGAGGTGCAATTCTTAGGGCATGTGGTGACAAAAGACGGTGTGAAGGTTGACCTCGCCAAGATTGAAGCTATGATGAATTGGGAACCGCCTAAGAGTCCATCCGAAATTCGAAGCTTCTTGGGCTTAGCGGGTTATTACCAAAGATTCATCCAAGACTTCTCCAAGATTGCCTCGCTGTTGACAGCTTTAACTAAGAAGAACGTGAAATTCAAGTGGACAGATACCCAAGAGAGAGCATTCTGGACCTTTCAAAAGAAATTGTGTGAAGCACCGATCTTGTCCTTGCCGGAGGGATCGGAGGATTTCGTGGTCTATGGTGATGCACCCAAGATGGGCCTAGGGTGTCTACTCATGCAAAGAGGGAAGGTGATTGCCTATGCATCAAGGCAATTGAACGTGCATGAGAAGAACTACCCTACACATGACTTGGAGTTAGCGGTGGTAGTATTCGCATTAAAGTTGTGGCGACATTACCTCTATGGCACGAAGTGTACCTTGTACACGGACCATAAGAGTTTGAAATATGTTTTTTATTAGAAAGAGCTTAACATGAGGCAAAGAAGATGGTTGGAACTGCTCAAGGACTACGACTGTGAATTACTTTACCACCCGGGTAAAGCAAATGTGGTGGCCGACGCCTTGAGTTGGAAGGAGTACACTGGGAAGCTTCAAGCCAATATTTCGAGAATTGAATTAGCGTCAAGCCTCATGGAGAGGATTAAAACATCACAAATTGAAGCCTTGAAGGAAGAGAATCTCAAAGATGAAGAGATGACCAAACAACAACTACTCTTGGCGGACGATAGCTGTGGGATCAAATGCTTTAATGGGCATGTGTGGCTGCCAAAGGTTGGAGGAAATCGATAACTACTTTTGGAGGACGCTCATAAATCCAAGTACTTCATTCACCCGGGAAGCACCAAGATGTACAGGGATCTAAAACTGCACTATTGGTGGCTGGTTATGAAATTGGACGTAGCCCATTTCGTGGAGAGGTGTGTGACTTGTTCCCAAGTAAAGGCAGAACATCAACGACCGTATGGGAGTTTGCAATCGTTGGAGATACCCGAGTGGAAATGGGAAAAAATCACTATGGACTTCGTGACCAAACTACCAAAAACGTTGAAAGGTAATGACACCATTTGGGTGATTGTTGACCGCTTGACGAAGAACGCTCGTTTCCTAGCTATGCGGGAAACCTTGTCGATGGATAAACTGGCGAAACTCTACATTGACGAAATAGTCTCTAGACACGGTATACCCTTTTTATAGTTTTCGATCGTGATAGCCGCTTCACATCAAGATTTTAGGGAGCCTTACATCAAGAGTTGGGCATGCGGGTGAATTTGAGCACAGCATACCACCCACAGATGGACGGACAAATCAAAAGGACGATTCAAACTCTAGAGGACCTGCTTAGGTCGTGTGTGATCGACTTTGGTTGTAATTGGGATACCCATATACCTTTGGTAGAGTTTGTTGTTAGAACATATTTTATGTTCACTTTAGAAGTTTAGTAAAGTAATCAACATTATTGTAATTGGGTCTTGTATACTGGTTTGGGCTAAAATGTATACAAGGGCTTAGGGGTATATATAGGAATCTTGTAGTATGTTTTAGGTTAACTTTTCATTTTGTAACCTTGCATTCTTCACCATGTAGACATATGGCTGCTTGTTCTTAGTAGTTGTAGTTTACATTTCTGCATTGAATAAATCTACATATTTCTATCCCTTTGATTCCTTGTTTATCAATCAATCAATACCAATCATGATCTCAATGGACCTAACAAGTGGTATCAGAGCTTAACAGATAAATTTTTCTTTGCACGATCGAGATCTGATTGGTATTGAATAGAACAGTCGATAAAATTTGTTTGTTCTTTGATGTCAAATTGGTTCTGTGGATAGAGTCGAACCTAGTAGAAACAATTAGTTTGTAAAATCTCATCAAACTTAGTTGTTTGGATCGATTTTGAGATTTTCCAGTTCGAAAATGTATATCATTGTGGTTGAGATCGAAGTATGCTTTAGAGACAGTTTTGGATCAGATCATCAACTACATTTATGCTCCATTGATGTTTTCGAACCTGCTCCTAAAAGTTCATCTCAAAAATCGAAGTTTTGAAGGTTTTATTGAAAGATATGTGAAAAATAGTTCCAGATCTACAGAATTCGCAATATTTGATGAAGAACTCGCAGAAGTTGTTGGAAAGAATTCGAAAAAAGAACATTTGGACACAACAAATTTTTACAAGTGTGGATTTCGCAAGTAGTTATGTGCGAAAGTTAAAGGATTCGCAGACTACTGTGCATTAGTTGTGTGTGAATTCTTAGGGATTCGCAGGCCACTGGGTACAAAATGTCAAGATTTCGCAGGTTATGTTTATGCGAAAAGTGGCTTCTAAATATGAAAAATGTTTGAAGTAGAGAATTCGCAGATGAGAGAGTTGGTAGAAGTACAGGATTCGCAGGTTAGTGTGTTGCGAATTCTGAAGATTTGTGAATATTAAATCTGCGAAATGTGAAGGATTCGCAGAATAATCTCTTGCAAAAAGTAAGGATTCGCAGGATAGAGCTTTGCAAATTGTGGTGATAGGCTTAGTCCATCTTGCGAATTGTGCTCCAAAGTCAATAGTGATCTGCGAATTGGTGGTGTTTTGCGAAAGTTGGTGATTTTTGAGAATTTGACTGTTCTGAACCCTGTTTCATACAAGTTTGCCCTGTTCCTGAGCTTTATACGCGGAATGCATATGCGACATCACTCTCATCATGTGTTGGTCACATATCTTTAGCAACTGATCATTTCTTACACGAGTGCTTATGTTTTTCAAGATTTTCAAATTCTGGATTTGATGATTTGGTCTCTGCTTGGATTGAGTTAGTTGCCTGAGCATCTGCAATCATCAGTCTGGAAATCTTCTTGAGTTGTTAGACTGTTGAGAGCAATTTATGATTCTTCTGAACTAATCACTCAGTAGTGTGAGCGACTGCAATCATTGTTCTGATGCTTGAGTTGTAATTCAGAATCCTAAGTGCTTATAATCATCCAGCTGATTCGTGAAGAAAGGAGTTCTGGGTTTGATTATTCAGTATTCTAGAAAGAAGTCAGAAAATGAGCATATTCTATTAGTTGTTGAACAGTTCTTGCCTTCTACCCTTGCCTTGTAGTGTTTCTACCGGATGCTACCGCCCGTAAGCTGATCAAATGAAGTTCTTAAGCTGAATTCCTATTTCAACTCATGGTTCAAAGACAGATCAGATGTTATACACTGAAGATGCACTTGGGTGTCACTCCATAATCAACACATATCGTTCTTGTGGGCGTTAAGGAATGTGTTGGATTTACAAGAGTCAAAAGTTGTCTTTATGTGCACTCAGTCGAGGTTATGGTCTACATCAGATCTGATATTTTAGTTGATACTTCAAGGATAAGAGCTACTTTCTAGGGGGAGCAAGTGGATTTTTGAAGTTTATACAACGCTAAGTTTTATAAAGAAATCAAGGGGGAGAGGAGCCGAAGCTGGAGTTAATCAGAGAATGATTACTTTACAAAACTTAGGGAGAGAATGTTAGAACATATTTTATGTTCACTTTAGAAGTTTAGTAAAGTAATCAACATTATTGTAATTGGGCCTTGTATATGGGTTTGGGCTAAAATGTATACAAGGGTTTAGGGGTATATATAGGAATCTTGTAGTACATTTTAGGTTAACTTTTCATTTTGTAACCTTGCATCCTTCACCATGTAGACATACGGCTACTTGTTCTAAGTAGTTGTAGTTTACATTTCTGCATTTAATAAATCTACAGATTTCTATCCCTTTGATTCCTTGTTTATCAATCAATCAATACCAATCATGATCTCAATGGACCTAACATTTGCATACAACAATATTTATCACTCTAGCCTCGGGATGGCACCATTTGAAGCTTTGTACGGACGAAAGTGTAGGAACCCCGTGTGTTGGCTAGAAGCGGGAGAAAAGCAATTTGCTGGTCCAGAAACCGTACAAGAGACGGCCGATAAAGTCAAGACGATTCGAGATCGGTTGAAAGCGGTGCAAGATCGTCAGAAAAGTTACGCCGACAAAAAGAGGAGACCGATGGAGTTCCAAGTGGGAGATCGTGTGATGTTGAAGGTGTCTCTTTGGAAAGACTTAATCCGGTTTGGAAAGCGAGGGAAGCTAAGTCCCCGCTTCTTGGGACCGTTTACTATCCTTGAACACATTGGACTACAAGCTTACAAGCTAGACCTACCACCGGAGATGGGCGGAATCCACCCCACATTTCATGTGTGCTATCTACGAAAGTGTTTGGCAGAAGAATAAAGCGTGATACCGTTATCAGAGATTCGGGTAGATGACAATCGTTGTGTCGAAGAACCGGAAGCCATTTTGGAGAGATAAGTCAAAAGACTTAGGCATAAGGAGGTCACAATGGTGAAGGTACAATGGAAGCACCATCGTGGTGCCAACGTGATATGGGAAGCCGAAGAGGATATGAAGCGAAGATACCCTCACTTATTTGCATGACTAGGATTTCGTGGGCGAAATCCTCTTCAAGTTTGTAACACCCATAAAATTTAAAGTACGATAGAAGCCTTCTTATGAGTCTCTTTGTTAGCCTTAAAATTTTGCAAATATAGATCCTTTGAAACTCTGAATTTTAGGATCGTGGCTTGGTTTTGGAATTGAATTTTGAGACTTGGCTGAGAGGACGGTGAGTTGAGCGGGCTAGGGCGCGGCCTCCAAGCCGCAGGACTCACTGTATGTTTGGACCTCAGAGACACGCACGACTTAGTGCGCGACCTCCAAGCCGCGACCCAAGCCGCGGGAAGTCCCTGCAGACCCAATGGACAAGATTTCACCCATATTCCTCATTCACTTCTCACCAAACCTCTTCTCCATCTCTCTCTTTTCATAAATTCGAAAATTAGAAACCCTAGGTGTTCATCTACCAATTGGTGGAGCATTTACTCACCCTTTTGCTTCAAGATTCAAGATGACTATCTTGGATAGTCAAGATCTTCATTCTCTCCTCAACATACTTGGTTTTCTAGGTTTTCTCACCAAAAACCTAATTTGTGAGTTCATTCTCTTTTAATAAACTTTATACATGTTAAAATGTGAATTTTTAACCTTCTCAACATCTCCATTTTGATTTATTTGAGTTGAATGAGCTTTCACTAAAACCTAATTTTGGAGATTTTGGGGGTTATGTGTAAAGGTATGGTTTGGGGTCAAAAGTATGCATTTTGGGTTTAGTTATGGATTTTATACATGAAAATATGCTTCCTATAACCTTGTGATGTATTTACATGAAAATCAAGATTGGGTTTTGAAATATGGGTAAGCATAATGGAATGGGTATTTGAGTAAATTGATGTATTTTGAGTGGGAGTATCATATAACCATTTGAAATGGAACCTCTTGGAATCTTGGGAGTAGTTATTTGGATTCATAATTTTGTACATATGTTGGCATTTTAATTGAGGAAATTACTGTCTAGTTTTGTGGACATCGTATGGAATATTTGGTTGCATTTGGGCGTCATGAACCCACATATTTATATAATCTTTGACCCAATGTTGGAACACTAGTTTTCCACATTGAGGAACATTTAGGCATCGGATGAGGTATAAACCCTATGTACTAAGTACGCGATATTGGATGAGGATCTCAACGTAAGGGCCCTATGTGGCTGAAGTTGACTTTCCGTGGGTGTACGTTTAAAGCTACTGAGCCTTACTTTTGTGTTCCGTCACTTGTGTTAATAAGCGGGTCTCCCCCGTCAACCTAAGAGGTATTTGCATTATTGTTGAGACTACCTATATGTATTCCAATGGCATTTCTTAAATTATTTCAAATGAGAGTATTGATTTTCCATTACAAATGTTTGATCTCACTAGGCTTTAGCCTAACACTTTTTCTTAAAATGACATGTATAACAGGTCCTTCTAGCGGTGGTTTTCCTCAGGCTTGAGTAGAGGGTAAATCGAAGGATTTAAAGCATTTTTGGAAGGATATAGAGGCGTGTTTTGGACACATAATTGGTATACTTTTGTAGGTGAAATGTCAACACCAGTTTGTAATCTAGAAATTGATGGACTAGATTAGTAGGTTTTTGTATTCATTTCACTTTAGTTATTTATTTGTAAACGCCATGCAACTATTTCCCTTTTGGGATGATCCTTTTTATATTAGACTCGTTTATTCCGCATTCGTTTTCAGGTTTAAATTAACCCCTATTTTTAGGGTGTTACACGTGATAACTGGTATAATGGCATCAAATGTTCCAAGAGAAGGTCAAGGAACGTCCGGGAAATCCGTTGAAAAAACAGTCGAGAAAACGGTCGAGGAACGGTCAAGAAAACGGGCGAAAATGGCTCTCGGTACCTTTTGGGGGAAGTGCCAAGCTAAAGTGACCCTGGCACTTTATCCGGGCACTTTCGCAGAGAAAAATTGGCCCACGGTACAATCTGGGCGAAAGTGACAGTCGGGGTGCAATGCATAAATTTAGAATCTAACTTCATTTGGTCATATCTTTCTCATTTGTACTCCGTTTTTGGTGATTCAAATTGCTATGGTTTTGTATTTGAGAGATTTTCAAGGATATATTGTACACGACAAAATATCAATTTTTAAATGTTTGCATGATTTACATGAAATTATTGATTGTTGCATAATTGTTGAGTTTTAATTAATTGAAGTGTTTAACTTTACAAGCTTTGTAAATTACCTACATTTGGAATTTGAGGCATTTTTATGAGTAAATCATAAGTAATGGTATTTTGATAACTTATGTCATGAAATGAGGTCATTTGAGTATAAATGCATTTTAACACGTGTTTTGAGAAATACGTGCTCTTGGGTTATGAGACGTTTTGAAAGAATAAAAGGGTAAGTACTGGTTGGAAAATGACTTGTCTCGGTCTAATTTTGTGTAGAGTTTACTAATGCTTTTTGGAGTGTGAGTTTGCATAAATGTGTCACTTGTGTTTATCACATTTTATGATTTTGGTCATTGGTCGGTTAATGGGTTGAGCTTTTGGCTCGGTTGTGACTCGAATAAGTCTTGGGGGCATTTGCCCCATTTTATGGGCCCGAATAGGAGTTTTGGTTTCATGGTGCATTTAATTGTGTCTTCATGGAAATTACATGTTTTAACTGCATCGTCATTCTTATGAGTCATGTAATGTTTAGACTGTAATGCATTAGATCCATAGGCATAGAGGTCGGTTTATCATGTAAACTCGGGATAAGGTCCCCGAGTTGTAATTTGGAAATAGGCATTGGTGATACGATGTAAGTTTCCAAATGAACAAGCATGTCAAGGATGGTGAGGTCCCAAGGTAAAGATCCATGGATAGGGTTGAACTTGGTGATGCTTGGGCTAAAGATCCATGAATAGGGTTGATGCATTCCTTGACTAAAGATCCATGAATAGGGTTGATGTCAACGGTTGTCCATCCTTGAATTTATGCTTATAACATAGATACGTGGATTAACTTTGTGTGCCCGCCACATTCGATGGAATCGGGACTCCCCCGTCACCGAAAGGTGTTGTTTTGTGTATTGTATTTTAGTATCCATGTTTTCGGTGACGTTTCATATATATAGGTTTTATTCATGATTTATGGGTCGAGTATTATGTCCCATCCGTGTTTGGGTGTTTTGGGATATGAAGTTTTATTCACGTTTCATAAATTGGGAGTCATTTTATATTCACGTTTGGAGTGAATATTGGGTTGAATTTACTTTATGAATGAATGTTTTACGTCGGGGTATTCGTCTTTAAAACGTGCATTATTGGAAAATGAGTCTTCTCATATTTAAAGCAAATCATTTCGGAAATTCATGATTTAAATGACTTTTCTTTCTTTTAAGAATATGTATTTACTGTTAGACCACAGTCTCATTGGATTCAAGATCATCCAATCTGAAAATCGCAATCTGAAGCTAAAGCCGAAACGTCGACTCTCGATATTAAAGTCTATGTCGTTTGTAATAAATGTCAATGTAATTGTATTAGTTTACTTAGATTTAATATCTAAGTTATAATATTGTAATAGTTAGATAAAGTTAACTTAGTTTGTTTCTAAGTAACTTTCTAGTTTGTTAGATATTATCTAGTATAATATCTAGATTTCAATCTAGATATTATGTTTAGGTACTGTGTTGAACACACTAGTTTTGTCAAGTGTATCTCTCTCTACTCACTCATAGATCAGATCATAGAACACACACACAAACACACACTTCAAGGTGAAAAAGGGAGAAAAACATAGAGAACACATCAAGAACTTAATCGATCAACCTTGTAATCGTTTGATATATTCAATACAGGTTGGTAATCGTTATTGTGTTGTTGTTTCTATAAAACTTGATAGTAGTAGTATTGTTAAAGGACCGACATTTATTTATATTGAAATATCTTAAACTCACTAGGCGTTAGCCTAACTTTTTTATTTGTCGGCATGTGCATCAGGTTCTGGTCGGGGAATGGTGCTAGCATTGTTGCAAAGAGTTGAGTATTAGTTACATCCACGAGGGTGAGTAGCTTGGTGTAGTCTTCCGCCTTTATCTTGAGAATAGCAACTGGTATTTGGGTTTTAGTAACACCCGACCCTATTTAGTCTTTGTATAAGACTTTATTTATGTGTTGATGATTAAACCTAGATTATTAATTCAAATATGGACTTGTTGTAAGGGATTTATCTTTATTTGAGGCTTTGTTGAAAAATTTAAATTAGTTGTTCTTTCCAATTTTGAGGGTGTTACAAGTTGGTATCAGAGCTTAAGTTTGAGAGAATTAGAGGTTGATTTTGGATGCCTAGACTCAAACTAGCGTGGTTTTAAATGATAGAAAGTGAAATTGCACCATTAGGCACTTTAAGAAAAGATATTTGAGGTTGATAGAGTCACTAGGGACGGGAATCACGTCGAGAGTAGCAAGGATGATCATGTACAATAGGTTCATAATTACACCTGGCCAGTGTTATGGTGAACCTACGAGTCACATGTGTATGCTTGTACTATTTTGATGTGACGACCGTTGGGGTAGTGAAGAAGTTTCTAAGTGGGTAGCCGTTAGGGGAGGCTGATGATTTTAGCGTTTGTCACTTGGAGTGACAATAAGTATGGTGGTTGCATTAAGTGGACCCTTTCGGGTCGGAATGATTGGTTGGATTAGAACCATAGACTTTTGAAATCAACATTATTCGAGGATAAATTGTAAGGTCAACCTATGGAACCCTTGAATTATTGTCCTAAGATGTTTGAGTATATGAATGACAATAGTGTACCGGGAAATTGAGGATCTGTGGTCTGGGGAAATTGAGGCGTGTGGTTTTAAGACGTTGAGTGTCGATCAAATTCATGCACAAAATTTTATTCTAACATGAATTGCATCAACTATTTCTCATGTTTCTGAAATCATCATGTCAAATTCTATAACGAAATTTTGGAAAGATGTTTAGTACACACATGGTTTTTAAACCATGATTTTAAATATGCATAATACTACTTGATTGCATGAGGTTGCAAACTCTGCTGAGACTTTCTTTGTCTCATTGTTGTCCAACGCTATTTTTGGATATTGCGATATTTGTATTTTGACGTTGTGTAGAGTCTTGGACAAGTAACTATGGTTTATGAGCTTAACATTAGATCTCCTCCACATATGTTAAGGTTTTGGACGAAGAGTTATCTTCCATTATTTTGATGTCTAAGTTTATTGGAAATCTTATTTCATGTAGGTTTTGTTAAGCTTTATGGAGTATTATTTTATGACATTTGTGACACATGGGTGAACCTTGAAATGTGTAGACTAAGTTCTTTGTGTGCGTTGGTTTATGGTTTATTGAGAAATTTATTTCATGAGAGTTTTGTTGGTGGATGTCATCCCATATGCTATTTGGCGAGTCTCAATGTCGAGTGGGTTCATTTTTGAGTTTTATGCAAGCATATTTCGTTGTATACAACTTAGTGGGTGAGTTGATTTAAACTTTTGGTATAAGCAAACTTATGAAAAATCTAGGATGGTTCGTGTTAAACTTTTGCTTTGAACGTCCTTCGGTTGGTGATTTCACTGTCTTAGTCTCACGCAATACATTATATTGATTTACTCGTATGCATGATATAATAGCCGCCATTTTGGGTCAATGGGCGTTTTATCCGTGCGGCTAAAAGTTTGAAATCGAACTAAATTATTGTACGTTTGACCAAATCGCATGCTTCTATCATTTTGCTAAGTTTGAGAAATAAATTGTTATATGCGAGTCTTTTTGGAAATATTATTCCATGAGATTTTATGGTTGAAGAAGAGAAGTTTGGGGGCTTGAATTTGTGAAGTTCATCTTTTGGAATTGGTACAAAAAAAATTTGCACATTGTTTTAATGCAGAAAATTAATTTACGTACGTGACATAAATTAATGCATGTACGGACCATAGTGGTCCATTTGAAAAGTTTGTTGCCTATTTTCTGTTATTGTCATTATTAGCATGTGTTAATGATCAAATGTTTTTCGAAATGGTCTTATATGTGTGGCGTATGTGACCACTGTGCACACCTACCGGGTGAACGGTAATGGATTTTATACGTACAATCGATTGCTATAAAACTGTTGCGTTTGAAAGTTTTGTAAATTTCAAATTGACATATTAGCTGGGAAAACCTTGAACTCATTGTGGCTATAGATTTAAACCCCTATCGTGAAAGGATTTGTAATTAGGGGCTAGGGAAGTCCTTGGGAATTGAAGCGTCAGACGATCCGACTTGTGGCCAGTTTTGAATTGTGGATTTCAGCCTTATGAGTAGGTTCACATATGAATAATTGAGGTACTAGATTCATGTTTTCTCTTAGTTAATTAAGTGGTGATCATTCTGTTTCGGCGAATATTCGGGTTAAAGTCTAGGGTGGCTACTTGCGTAAGGTTGGAATTAAATTGATGGATGGTTGGTAGACATCATGCATGTGTTGGTGGTGTGCCACCCGGGTGAATCTTCAGGAATAATGGAAATATTGTGGTTCGTTTGTTAAAAATGTAAGATTGGAACTTTAGTGCCATGTTAGGCGTCAACTTTAACTCGACAATGCATATCCGGAATGAAATATTTAACAGTATACCCACGCTTTCAATGTGACCAATTTGATTTTAGGTGTCGACTCGTTCTTTCGAGGTCAATGATTTTGGAATGCTCGGAAGTACCCCCAGATCATAAGAAGTGTTAGCCTCAAAGTGATGGAATTTCAAAGAGATTAGATATTCGTAATTAAGAATCAATGATTAAGATTTCCTTGATGTGGTAGCAATCTATATCGGCTACATGTTTGAGAATAGTTCAGAGTTGTGCGATAGCCGAATATGGACTAACCAGCTCCCTGGAAAGCGCATTGGTACGTTCTTGGAAGGAAGGCTTTACCAATATCAAGGGTGAATTATTAAGAACTTTTGGAAATTCCTTGGGTTTGGTGTTGATCATTGGAGTGCGGATTTAGAATCATGTTGAACTGGGATGAATTAGTTAATGAGAAGTCGAGATCACAAGCTACCATGGAGGTAGTACGTGTCACCTAAGGTTGGGAGGCAGCCGAGATCTTATGGCTAGAAAATACTCCATCAATGTTCGGTAGACTTCTCTTGTCGATGTTTAACTGTTACAATAAAGGATCAAGCTACTTCTGGGAACCGAGGGAATCTAATAAGCGTTGTGTAGTATTGAAATGCTTTCTGTATGAACTAGATTTTGAGGACGAAATCTTTTATAAGGTTGGGAGGATTGTAACATCCTGATTTTTATCCTAATGGAGGAAAAGTATTGAACTAGGTGAATCGGTAAATGAAGAACCAAATATGAAGTATGGCTATAGTGTCATGTAGTACAAATGGTACTGGAAGTGTGGTAGTCCCGGTTATAGTGCCATGCAGTTGTGACATATGTCACAATGGCACCGGCGTTACCGAGTGTCCGGTCGTCCCAACGAATGTGCCATGAAATTATGGCAATGGCATGATAACTGGTATAATGGCATCAAATGTTCCAAGAGAAGGTCGAGGAATGGCCGAGAAAACGGTCGAGGAACGGTCGAGAAAACGGGCGAAAATGGCTCTCGGTACCTTTTGGGTGAAAGTGCCAAGCTAAAGTGACACTGACACTTTAGCCGGTAACTTTCGTAGAGAAAAATTGGCCCACGATACAATCTGGGCGAAAGTGACAGCTAAAGTGACACTGTCACTTTCGTTTGGAACTATCGCGGTCGGGGTGAAGTGCATAAATTCAACATCTATCTTCATTTGGTCATATCTTTCTCATTTCTACTCCGTTTTTGGTGATTCAAATTGCTAAGGTTTCTTATTTGAGAGTTTTTCAAGGATATATTGTTAGTTTTGGGAAGATTCAAGAGTATTTGTTGGTGGAGTGGAAGCAAAGATCAAGAGTTCATCATCATCACTTCCATCTTCAAGAGAATTAGGGTTTTCTAGGTTTTCACCAAAACCTAAGTGGTGAGTTGATCCTCCTAGTTTGTAAACTTTATTATGAGTCATAAATTATCTATTGATGACTTCTTAGTGTTTATGTTTCTCAAATTTTGGTTTGGAGGATTTTGATAAAAGTTAGGTCAAATTAGGGTTTTTGGTCAAAATGGAGATTTTGATACAAGATGTTTGGGGAATGATTCTATATTGTTAAATATGAATATTCATAGTTGAAAATTTATGGATTTAAGTTTTTGGCTTGAAGATCCAAGTTTCTTCAAAGGAGCTCAAGTTGGGGTAAAATCTAGATTTAGCTAAATCTAGCAAGGTGAGTTCAAGTTGATTTGTGAAAATGGTGTACATGCCAAAATGTCAATTTTTAAATGTTTGCATGATTTACATGAAATTATTGATTGATGAATAATTGTTGAGTTTTAATTAATTGAAGTGTTTAACTTTACAAGCATTGTAAATTACCTACATTTGGAATTTGGGGCATTTTTATGAGTAAATCATAAGTAATGGTATTTTGATAACTTATGTCATGAAATGAGGTCATTTGAGTATAAATGCATTTTAACACATGTTTTGATAAATACGTGCTCTTGGGTTATGAGACGTTTTGAAAGAATAAAAGGGTAAGTACTCGTTGGAAAATGACTTGTCTCGGTCTAATTTTGTGTAGAGTTTACTAATGCTTTTTGGAGTGTGAGTTTGCATAAATGTGTCACTTGTGTTTATCACATTTTATGATTTTGGTCATTGGTCGGTTAATGGGTGGAGCTTTTGGCTCGGTTGTGACTCGAATGAGTCTTGGGGGCATTTACCCCGTTTTATGGGCCCGAATAGGAGTTTTGGTTTTATGGTGCATTTAATTATGTCTTCATGGAAATTACATGTTTTGAGTGCATCGTCATTCTTGTGAGTCATGTAATGTTTAAACTGTAATGCATTGGATCCATAGGCATAGAGGTCAGTTTATCATGTAAACTCGAGATAAGGTCCTCGAGTTGTAATTTGGAAATAGGCATTGGTAATACGATGTAAGTTTCCAAATGAACAAGCATGTCAAGGATGGTGAGGTCCCAAGGTAAAGATCCATGGATAAGGTTGAACTTGGTGATGCTTGGGCTAAAAATCCATGAATAGGGTTGATGCATTCCTTGACTAAAGATCCATGAATAGGATTGATGTCAACGGTTGTCCATCCTTGAAAACTCTTGAACTCACTAGGCGTTAGCCTAACCTTTTTATTTGTCGGCATGTGCATCAGGTTCCGTTTGGGGAATGGTGTTAGCGTTGTTGCAAAGAGTTGAGTATTAGTTACATCCACGAGGGTGAGTAGCTTGGTGTAGTCTTTCGCCTTTATTTTGAGAATAGCAACTGGTATTTGGGTTTTAGTAACACCCGACCCTATTTAGTCTTTGTGTAAGACTTTATTTATGTGTTGATGATTAAACCTAGATTATTAATTCAAATATGGACTTGTTGTAAGGGATTTATCTTTATTTGAGGCTTTGTTGAAAAATTTAAATTAGTTGTTCTTTCCGATTTTGAGGGTGTTACATCCCCCATCATTGAAAGGTGTTGTTTGGGTTACCCATGATTTCTCTGTTTTGAATATATAGATTTACCGATATATTTCGTGTTTTAAGTTTGGGTCTTGCACATGCTTTGTGTGAGTATTAGGTCTTGATTTCATATAAAAATAGGTGTTTTGGTCATCGAGTTTTCATCACGAAAATGATAGTTTTAGGGAAAGATTTTGCTTTTATATTAAATAAATTTCATATGAGTAATTGTATTTTAAATAACATCTTTTCGGTTTACCATTTTATATTAAAGATGAAAACTGCTTGAACTCGCTAACTCCTTTTATTTGTCGGCATGTGCATTAGGTCCACATTAGGGAAATGGTACTAGCGATACTGTGAAAAGTTGAGTGCTACTTAGAGGCATGAGGAGGATTTAGCCATTCTGGGACGTCTTTCGTAACTTGGAGATAGCGAATGTTATTGGGTTTTAGTAGCACCCGACCTTGACCTAGACTTTTATGTAGTATTTGGTTTATCATTTGTCAATGTTAAATCTAGATTTACTATTTGAGGTAATCAAATATTGATTTATAGAAATGAATTTATCCCTTTATTTCATATTTATAAAAAAATAGTCTCTCTTACCAGATTTGAGGGTATTACATTTTAAGCGATGGTATCTATGTCAGTTTGTTTGCACCTCGTCTAATACTTAAAATAACTGCCAAGAAAATATCAGGTGGCTATGAAGAGGCTCAAACTGACGACCTTTGGAGAGAAATCCTAAGTTCTATCCTTTATTTACCAATTAAGTTGGCCTTCAAAGTTTTCCCATATTGATATAGAATGGATCCATAATCATAATTTGCTTTTGACTTTTCTTGCTGAAAGTATAGAAATGTTTTCAGGGTCGTAACACAGTTGGTTCTGAGGTTATAACATATTTTCAAAAACCACTAAAAAGAAAAAATGATGAAGAAACACTATTAACAAACAACTTGGTGAATATTCGTAAAAGGTGAACTTTTGATCTAGTTTGCTTGATGTGTGTTTGGTATGTTGATTTTCTTCCCTTGGTTCGATCTTCTACTTGGGTATTTATGTCCTAATTATTTGTCGTGGTGACCAAAAGAGGGCTAAGTGTCCCTAATAATTATTGTATGATACATATTTCATCATTGTAGCCTTCTAATATACAATTTGAGATATTTGTAACCTTATCATATTATTTTTGGAAAGAGCGTTTAGAAGGAAAATAGGATTTCAACAATCAATATATATTGAAAAGAATGTGTGAAAGTCTAACCGATGTAAAAATCTAACCGTGACAATTGATGACATTATAAAAATCCCTTTTAACATGTTTTGTTTGACAGAATATTTTTGAGAGATTTAGATTCGGTGTAAGAATTTGGAATTTTTAATGTATTTGGTTTGTGAAATTTGGAATTGAATTGAATTCCATTCATTATAAATAATTCATAAAAATAAATTATAAAACAATTAAATTACATTTTTATTAATTGATTATTATAAAACAAGTGTTTTTAATTATTTTAAAACGTTATTACAAATAAATCTTATAAAATCATGTGAAATATCAAATTTTTAGATCCCATGTGTATGGGATTTCAAATTCAAACATTTCTTAATTGAAATAAAATTCAATTCCAAATCTAATCAAATCCCACAAATTCCAAGTCTTTGTCTCTGTTTGACATTTTAGGTTTTGTTTAGTAACACTAGAAGCGTACTCGTGCAATGCAACGAGATACATCACGGTTTTAATGTTTCATTTTATTTTTTTGTCGATTTACAGTACGATTTTGGATAGTTTTGAGAAAGTGATAATGTTTTTTTATAAACTTGTTTAATTTAGGCTTAATAATATAATGTTTTTTATGTAAAAAAATTAAGTATTTTGTTAGAATTCAACGATTATCATATATATTTTAATGACATCTACAAAAAATAACCAATTACATATTTAATAATATAATTAAAACAAATTTATAGTAATATAATATATTAATTAATAGTGATACATGGAAAGTCCTGTATAAAAGGAAGGTATTGCACATACCAAATTGGTGGGTGTTAAAAGTCTGCAGTAGTAATATGTATCGTGTGCTTTAATACTTGTAAATTAAGATATTTTTAAAATCTTGCATAAAATGATGGTACCTTGTGCCTAATAATTTGTATTTAAGAGTTTTTTATCCGTGCTTTATAATATAGTATAGATTAAAATTAAATCTTATTAAAGATAGAAATGGAATTTTACTATGTTTAAGATTCACCCTTGTGGCCTTGTTAAAATCAAATAGCCAAAAGATGTTTTTTTTAAATAAATATCAAAAAGTAATAAAGTTTGCTTTAAGAATTAAAATCATTCTAAGGGGTCGTTTACCTGATATTTACCCGGTAAGTGTTTACCAAGTCATGTTACCTTATCGATGGACATGGCAAGGACCATGAATCTTACCCGGTAAGAACTATGGCAAGGTCCAAGAGTCTTACCCGGTAAGTGATGGTTACGACTCTTACCCGGATAGCGCTTACCGGATGATTTATTGCGTACGATGCCATTTTTCATGGACTAAAATCTTAACGGGTAAGGTAAGTGATAGTGTCGAATTTACCGGTAAGCGCTTACCGGGTAAGTAATTGGGTAAACGGCCCCTTAACTTATTAAAATTATTAAAGAGATGTAACAAATTTTTGAAATTTCTATTTCGATCAAAATTGACTAAGTAACTTACAAAATTGTCGATTAATGTAATAAATTTTAACACATGATTATCCCGAATTAATGAAAATTTTATAAAGTTTGATACTTTAATTGACGATTAATTTTAATTAACTCTTATACATAGTTCACGTATGAATATGATAACTATAAACTAGTTTATTTTTCCAGATTACTAAAATAATAATCTCGTTTGATTAGTTATAAGCGAGTTAAACTTGTTTTTTGAAGAATTACTTTTGTAACACCCGGAAATTCTCAAGGTAAGTATTTGTTCCCTTAAATACGTTAATTGTGTCTATTTGAAAATATGAGCCTTAATATGCATACGATCTTTATCATAATGCTATGATGTTATCTGGTTAGTATAATAATTATAAGTGTTTAGACCTCGCGCTCCTTATCGAATTTGGCTAGGTTTTTGGGCTGACCTGAATGTGGCATTGTCACTATCGCCGGTCACTCTCGCGGGAAATGTACTGAGAGTGAGGGGTGGTTCGCGATAGTGACACGCGATAGTGACAACTGTCACTATCGCCGGGCACACTCGCGCGGTTTATACCGCGAGTGTCTTTGTGGTCGCGATTGTGACTTGCAATAGTGCCCTTGGCACTATCGCCGAGCACTATCGCATTCGGGGTCTGAGACTTCAATAAAACCCTTGTCCGATTTCTAACCTCATTTATCACTTCTCATTGAATTCCTTGGCGATTTTAGAGCTCCAACACCTACCCTTTCCCTTCTAAACCCTAAACCTCATTTATACCAACAAGATTTGGTAGTTGGATCTTTGGGTCTTGCATTTACTCTTCTCAAGGGAGCAACTATTAGGGTTCTTCAAGTTCCATCTTCATCTTCAAGTCTCATCCCTTCAACTTCTAGGGTTTCCATCTTTTCTAGGTTTTGGTTCAAAACCTAGATAGTGAGTTTACTAAACCTTTGTTAAAACTAGATACACATCATAATCTCTTACTTGTATTATTGAAACATTTCTCAAAATGTTTATCTCTATGTGCTCAAATATTTGATGGTGGTTTCATGTTTAATATGTTGTGAGATTTATTTTGAGTATCTTGCCATGATCTACTCTAGTTGCCAAGTATTTCGGATTTATTTCATATATACATGATATTGGCATTTTGGCATGATTTGGGGTATATGTGACATTGTAGATGATATATTCTACTTGGAATGCTTTATTAGCGATATTGTATCTAAACATTGGTTATGTTGGAATTTGGTCTCATATTGGACTTATGTGATAGGATGGTAGCATTGTACCCATGGTTGGTATCAAAATGTATTGGTTGAAATATACCTCATGACCTCCTGTAAATTATGTTGCACGAACCAAGTCAGTAGACACTAGGAGGATGTAGTCTTGGGCGCCACCGTGATGGTATGTGCCTAGACCTCCGCCATTCGGGGAATTTCCTTAGTTGTAGTCCTCGGGTGTGCCGGGCCTTTCGGGTGTCTCTTGGTAGATGGCATCAAGGTATATCGACTCTTTGGGTGGAACTTGATTGGTGCTATGGGTCTCCTCTATTGACTCCACATTTGTTGAACTCTGGCTAACTGATGATAAGAATTGTAACTGTTCATCCATGCTTATTATTGTTCAATTCACTAGACTTTTTGGCCTAACACTTGTTTGGAGTCGATGTGTATCTCAGGTTCTAGCGGCGCCGGTTCTAAGTTGGCATAGTGCTTGGGTGAGAGCTTGGGGAATACTTGCAAATGGACATACATTGGATAGAAGAACTTTTGAAACTATATATGACAACCCTTTTGTAATCTCTTTTCTAGTTGTAGAAATTAGATTAGTTGGTTGTTAATTTATTGTCCGTTAAATTACAACTGTGATTAAACAGGTTTGTATATTTCCCCATTTTTGGAAGGCTCTTGCTTTGGCAATTTATATACCACATGTCCGTTTTTCGGATTTTTGTTATCCCTATTTTTAAGGTGTTACAACTTTAAGCAATATTTCAATAAATTTTAAGGGCTTGTTTCTACTTCTTCAATTATGCCCTTTATATTCTCCACTTAATTTTTTAACATATTGTTTTAAGTAATTTTACATTATGATCTAGTTTATCAGTTAGTTTTTTTAAATATGACTAGTTTATTCGTCAACAAGTAGATTTTTAGCTAATAGTTAACTTTTCAAGCCAACAGTTAGCTAATCAATTAACTAGTTTTCCAAACTTACCTATAATAAAAACAAAGACAAAGTTTGTTATATTTCAGTTCATTTTACCTTCTTCTAAATATTGAAAGCATCAAAAACAAGTTTTACAAGTTATAATTGTCATTTACAAAAAAAAAATCAAAATTTTTTTTCACTCTCTAGAAATGTATACTTTTGCTAAATACTTTGTTTAAACAATACAATCAAAATCGATAGTCATTTATGAGGGTATAAATGTGATTTATTAAAGGTAAAACCGTCACAACAAAAATAACTTTAAAAAAATATGCTTGATTTATCGTTTAGAAAAATCTTTATAGTTGTAACATTATCGAAACAATTTCTCTATTATTTGAAATAAAAGTAAGATTTGCGTAAGATTTGCGTACATATCGAGAGATGTATTGGATCAATTTAATTTATTGTATCAACCATTTTATTTTACATTGATTTTAATAAAAAAAATTATGTTTTTTTATATTTTCTTTTCGTGATCATATTTCACACACACTTGTTAGTCGAAAAACTTAAAGTTTGATCGATTCATGTTGAATAGGCATAATATTAATTAAATTTCATAATTAATAGAAAAAAACATACATATTATATTTGAGAAAAATTGATAAATAGAAGAATTCAACTGAAAGTTTAGAAATAATCAAGAACAAATGACAAAATCTAGATTCAAGTTATTCGTTATAGATAGATAAATTAATGTTAAGCAATTTGTCAGGGTTGAGGGTCAAATAGTTCAGAGTTTCAAGGCTACTAAAATAGGGCGGTTTGACTCCTCAACACTTTCTCAAAACACAGTTTCTTTTATATTTTATCTGATCCACCCATTTAAAATTAAATATAAACACACATTGATTATTTTAGAACAGTCTAGTTTCAGATGCTCACATGCCAAAATAAGTGTTAAAAATCCAAACAAGCAACGAGTCCGTATGGACCTAACATACTCCATAAACAAAGGTAGGAACATATTCGATAACTAACTTCCGGTCGATTTATCGAGGATAACAAAAATAAGATCAATTCAATTTATAAATAAAATGTAATTAAACAGAATCAGCAAATAACTTTTAATATGTAACGTAATTCAAATGGTCCTGTCTCTTAGTCCACAGAATTATTGAAACGGCAAAAATAAGATGTCGATGGGTAATTTCGATTTCATTACGTCTACGATAATTGATTTTGACTCGAACATTGATACATGTAGATGACACTTAGAATCTTCTGGGGGTATTTTGGTAATTACACAACCTCAAAGTTGGTGTCGATGTATTGACGTGAAACGGATTATAAGAATCTTTATGCCGTAATGTAAGATCCTACGCCTAACTTTATTCCTAAACTCATCAAAAAGTCACTTCTAATTCTCTTTTGCACCATTTTTTTTCATTTCCTTTTATATTTTATTTTATAAAATTGGTTTAAACTGTTAATATTTTATGTCATTAATAGTTAATATATTAAATATTATTATAATAATTATTTATTAAAAATAATAGTTTAAATTTTTTGGGATAAAATGATCTTAGGAGACATAAACATAAAAATATATTTTAGTCAAATCATTAAATAGTATTCGTTAGAGCATCTCCAACAAATTTTTTAAAATAGAGAAAATAATTATTTTAGATATGTTTTTCACTTTTTTGCTCCAAAAAATTCTCGAGAACCTTTCTCCAAAATAAAAAAAGTAAGATAGATGGTGTAAAATTCTTGAAATTCGAACAACTCCCATAAAATGATTACAATTAGAGACAAATATTTTTTAATTTATTTCTACCAATAGAAAACTTTGAAATTAAATTTTCAGAAAGAAAATAATATTTTATTAAATAAACTGAATATTTTAATAATATAATCAAAGTTGTAAGTTTTAAAATAAAAAATCTGCAGGAGTTAAAGTATATTTTTGTTTTAAAGATTTTAAAGTTTCATTCTTCATTTTATAGAAATACTAGAGGCGTACTCGCGCAATGCAGCGATATACATCACGATTTTAATGTTTTATTTTACTTTTTTGTTGATTTACAGTACGATTTGGCATAGTTTTGAGAAAGTGATAATGTTTTTTTTTATAAATTTGTTTAATTTAGGCTTAATAATATAATGTTTTTATACAAAAAAAATTAAGTATTTTGTTAGAATTCAATGATTATCTTATATATTTTAATGACATCTATCTAGAAAAAATAACCAATTATATATTTAATAATATAATTAAAACAAATTTATGGTAATATAATATATTAATTAATAGTGATACATGGAAAGATCTGCATAAAAGTAAGGTTCTGCACATACCAAATTGGTGGGTGTTAGAAACCTCTAGTAGTAATATGTATCTTGTGCTTTGATACTTGTAAATTAAGATATTTTTAAAATCTTGCATAAAATGATGGTACCTTGTGCCTAATAATTTGTATTTAAGAGTTTTTATCCGTGTTTTATAATATAGTATAGATTAGAGAATTTGTTAAAAATGTTCTTATAAATTAAATATAGGTAAATTATATTGAAATAAAATCAACTTTACATTTTCTTTTTCCAATTTTGTTGAACTATTTTACAACTTTATTTTCAAAACAAACTTTCAAAACTTCTTAATTTTTAAAACTCCTCGTTTTGGTTACAAGATCTCAAAATTGAAAGATTTGAAAATAAATTCTTCAAAATATAAGTTCTGAAGCTAATTCTTTCTAAAAATATCAATGAAAACACAATTGATTTCATTTTAATTCAATTTATCTTAAAATATAATTCAGATTTAACGTAAAAAGGTTGAAATTTTCATATTCACTGATTCAAATTAATTAATTTTTAATTAAGAAATATAAAGAAAATTCGTATTTACAGTCATAAAAAAATGTTTTTGAATGGTTTTTAAATGAAAAATGTGTCTTGTTTTGTTGGTAAATTGGTGAATATAACTAATAAGATACAATGGTATATGTATTAATTAAATCAAATGAAAACCACAAAAAGATTACAAGCCTGTGAGAACTTATTTAAATATAATTTTTATATAATTTTTTGTATCAAATGATAGGATTTTAGATATTAGTTCACATATATTTATTTCATAGTGGGATAGTTTCATATTTATTTGTTTCACCATGTGAAACATTTTTTTAGTTGATGTTTTCTTTTCACAAAGTGAATGAAGAAAAAAAGTTTAACATGTAATTTTTTCACGAGTTAAACAAAAACATATGTGAAACAATATCCTAAATCATAGTTTTTTATTAAAAAAACTCATGTAAAAAAATATTTTTATATCGATTCTCATATGTTTGTAACCTTTTTGTGGTTCTCGTTTGATAATCATCATGTGTATGTGTGTGTGTGTGTATATATATATATACACATATTAGTGATGGCCAAAAATTGGGCTCGGGCCGGGCCGGGCCAGAACGGGCTTTGGGCCCAAACAGTGATTTTAAAAACCGGGCCAATCGGGCTTCGGGCTGGGCCGGGCCGGTCTTCACCCAAAAATGTTCGGCCCGTTTAAGGTGGGAGTAAACCGGTTATATAAAAACCGGGCCGGGCCGGGCCCAAACCGGGCGGATGATTTTTTCGTATTTTTTTTAGAAATAATTTATTTATATAATGGATCACTAAAATACACTTTAAAAATACGTTTTATTTATAATAAATCACTAAAATACACTTTAAAAATACGTTTTATATATAATTTTAAGTTACAAACTTACAATACAAGTATTTATAGGGGTTTGGGGGTAAATACAAAAAAAGGTCAAAAAAACGTATATAAACGGTAAAATAATGTCTTTTTTTTTTTAAGTACGAATCGGGCTGGGCCGGGTCGTGAACCGGTCTCGGGCCGAGCCGGGCCGGGCCGCCAAAAAGGCCAAAAACCCAAACCGGTCCATGATTTCGGGCTTCAAACCGGTTTGGCATAGGGTCGGGCCGGGCTTTCAGGCGGGTCGGGCTCGGTTAACCGATCGGTCCGGGTCGGGCCGGGCCAAGATGGCCATCACTAATACATATATATATAGAGGTCTAATCAAATGGGAACTTTGTATTTGGTGTTAACTGTGAGATCCAGTCTCATCCACTCGTTTTAATTATCAATGGTTAAAAAAATTAATAATTAAAACCACAAAAACCGGCCATCGTAATTAATGAAAAGGGTAAAAATGTCAAAAAAAATATATGAATCATCGTGATCTAAATTGGGCATGCTGCGATAATTATGGAATATAATCAAACACGATAACTCAAACATTTAAACAAATCAGAGGAATTCGTTGAAGGAGGTTCACGACTAAGGTAGAAACCCTAGATTTAACAGCTGCGATTATCGAATGCCTTAAACCCTATATTTCTATAGAGGAAATCGTTGAAACTGTGATACTTTGAAGGTCGATTATTTGAACCACACTTCTTCATCGTTTATTATCATGGAGGTAAACACCGTTTCTTAATCTCGACTTCCCAATGTATCATGGCGCTAAAATTTTTATGTATTTTGAATGCCAAAACAGGAAGAAGAAGTGATAAGATTAAGCAAAAGAAGATTTTCACTTTCTCAAACAAAGTCGATGAAGCTAATGACGTTGATTCTGTTGTTGAAGATGAAGGCACACATGTACAAACAACTGGTATTAATCGATGATTTTCTTAAACGATTTTCAGTTTAGGGTTTTAAATGTGATTTACACATTGTGTGATTATGCTTTATCGAAACGAATATTTCCAGTTCTATTTGGTAGTTTAAACAAGATTTTTTAGTATAGCATTGTTAGGAGTCTGTGATACAATGTGGTGACCAAACAGGAACATTAAAGTGATTGTTCCTATTTTGTGTTGGGAACATTGTTATACTAGTGATACATTTTGATGACAATGTCTGTGATACTGGTGATACATTGAGATACACTATCTTTAGTGATACAGTTGGATTACAATGTCTATGATACTGGTGATACATTTAGATAACAATGTATGTGATAGTGGTGATACATAGTGATACACTATCTTTAGTGATACAGTTGGATTACAATGTATATGATACTGGTGATACATTTGGATATCTGTGATAGTGGTGATACATAGTGATACACTATCTTTAGTGATACATTTGGATAACAATGTCTGTGATAGTCCTGTCAATATTCAAAATCAGGAATGGATAACATTCAAAATCAATTAGTTGGGATAATCATGGAAAATGAATACTGGATTGAAAACGCCAAGATTTTTTTCTGTTACAAAAAAATGTTATATTAATTAATTTATCAAATTACTAATATATTCTCCACTATTAATTAATTAATAAATTAAAATGATTGGATGAGATTAATCTCACAATTACCACAAAATACCAAGTTATCCGTTGAATGACCCTATATATATATATATATCTATATATATATATATATATAGAGAGAGAGAGAGAGAGAGGCTCCTTCAAATAGAAACTTTTTATTAGTATAAACTATGCAACCCAAAGGTATTTCTATCTTTTTACAAATTTCGTATTTTTAGGAAAAAACCAACTTCCTTAATTATCTCTCTCTCTCTCTATCTCTCTCTCTCTCTCATCCACCGTCACCAACCACTTCCGGCGACGTCCTCCCACTGGCGGCCACCTCCCCCATTTCTGGCGAGTTTCATATGAGAAAGAACATAATAAATTTCGAAAATTTCATGATTCATATGAGAAAAAACATATGAAACTTCGAAAATATATGATTACTTCGAGAAAAACTGAATATTCATACAGGAGAAAATATATGAAACTTAAAAATCTGATTATTTATATGAGAAAGAAATATATAAAACCATTATGAAAAAAAATATGAAAGTCGTTTATGAAAATATATGAAATTATAAAAATATATGGTTATTTAAATTTTCACGTTTCATATGAGAAAAAACATATGAACCCAATTATGAAAATGCAGAAAACTCACCGGAGTTTAGAAGGATTGGCCGGAGTTTAGCATCCATTTCGGGTTCACTTTCTTGTTCATCATGGTAGCCGGAATTTTTTAGAGAGAGAGACGGGTTCACTTTCTTGTTCATCATGGTAGCCGGATTCTTGTTCATCATGCCATATTTCATCAGGGTCGTCCCTGGAGGAGGGCGGGTCGGGCGTACGCCCAGGGCCCAACGAGAAATAAGGGCCCAAATTTTTTTTAACTATACAATAGTAGTAAAAAAATTAGTTAACAAAAGAGACAATTTTTTTTATTATCTAATAGGAGTTAACGAAATTCGTATTATATAAGGGTCCAAACATGTATTAACTAATTACACTCGTGTCGGTCCATCATATATATCAAGTTCTTATCAAAACAATAACACATATGATTACCAACCTGTTTGATTAATACTCAATGGATTACAAGGATTGATGTTTTCGGTTTAAAGCTCTCGATGTTCTCTGATTTACACCTTTTGTGTGTGTGTTGTGTGTGTGATCTGATTTCTCTTGTTAGCTTCTAAGACACACTTCCTACAACTTGCAAAACAACTTGCAAACTAATAATATTAAACTAAACTAATATCCTAAACTAATATCTAAATAATGATATCTAGATATTTAGGATAATAATAAAATACTAAAAACAACTTTGACATTTATTACAAATAAAAACTTATGTCGAGAGTCGACTTTCCGGCTTTAGCTTCAGATTGCGATCTTTAGATTGGATGATCTTGAATCCAATAGATTCAGTCTTCTTTTTCCCTCTTTGGATAAAGATCATTACTAAAAAGATTTTAGCAATTCAGTCTTCTTTTTCAACTCAGAAGATGCAATCTCCTTCTCTGTCTTCTATATGTAATAATCTCCAAGTTTTAGCTCAGAATGCTTTAGCAAAGTATCTTCAAAGAAAATTTCTCTAAAATCAACATGTCTTCAGAATACTTTGATCTTTCGCATTTATTTGTTAGTTCTTCTCTTTTTCAATCTTGTAATGTAATGGACTTTTCTTCAAGCTTTAGGTTCTCCCCCTTTTTTATGAATAGAGAAACGATTTCATCAAAACTCTGAGTAAGAAATGTCCTTCATTTGGAGCCTCTGATCCGTCAATTCAAAAGATATTCATCCAGATCATTGCAAATCCAGACAAAATAATCGTGTAACACCTGAATCAACAAATGAATCAGTTAATATGCCTGTCAGTAACACTAAGTCACTGTGTGTAACAAATACACATTGGGAAGGAGCTTTGTGATGTTCACTCCCCTAGGGCTTCCATTCAATCATCGAAACACCACAAAGGTAATTTCTATAAACGTTATGACAAAGAAACAAATTCCTTGTGTGTTCGTGCTTGTGATAGAAAGAATTAAGCATGTGATGATTGCTTATAAGGCTCAAAATTTTGTATAAACCACTGAGACAACAGTAAGTTAAACACAGACTCAATGCGTATGATTGAAGTGTGAAGGTGGGGCAGACTTCCTTCTTTTCAATATCCAAAAATCAGATAGCAAATGTGTTGCGTCCCCCTTTGAAAATGTGAAACACTTTCTTGTTAAGAAGAAAACGAGTAGCTAGTGGGGTTAATCAAGAATTGGCATGGGCTAGTTGTCTGTTTCAATAATGATCACCAAAGAATTGTGAAACACTAGAATTGTGGTTGCCCGGCTCAGAAAGTAGTTGGTGCAGAGTTCTGATATTCTTTTAACTCTGTTCTCACACCCTCTTTCTTTTAAACATATAGCTCACTCTAACCACACTCATTTCTTTTGACTTCTCACACTCAATCACTTATGGATTAACTTCGTGGGTAGAAATCACTGGTTAAGGTGATTCCATTGAAGTTATGTTAAGTCCTAGCACAATGAAATTATGTTTTTCCTAGAAAGCATGTGATGCTCAGATTGGTTTAACTATTTCAGTTAAAAAGCACAATTAGATCTTGAAAACATTTAAAGTCACACTTCCAAATTCATGAAATCTATTTGAGATTCGGGAAGTGGTTTGAACATTTAAGAACAATGTTTTCTATGATTGAAAGTTGTCCACTTTTCAACCATATATGAGATTAAGATAAAGGATTATACCTTTACGTGCGATCTTACATCTCATGAAGCTAAGCTTAAAGTCATAAAGATATGATCTTGTAAGCTTCTCTCAAAAACTGCAAAAGTCTTATGTCATAGTCAAAGTAAATTTATTCACTTAAATTAAAATGACAAAAGGCAGAAAAACAATGAAAGTACGAGTTCTGATCAGAACTAATCAGAAGTCATCACCTTTTTGTTTTACTCCCCCTGAAATTATGCATCCAAAGTCAGTTAAAAAGATATGCATTAAAATTTCAGACAAATATGTACTCCCCCTTGAAGGTTGATTTCCTCATTCGAGTATTGGAGTACAATCTCTTATCAACTCGGAAGTAAGGTCTTTTGATCATTGAAGTGCGATTCCTAAACTGTTGTGTTTAGAAGTCAAACTTCGTTGAAGTATGAGTTCTAAGCTGATTTACTTAGAAGCCTCTTTGACATTGATGTCCGGGTCTTAAGCTGATTTACTCAAGAACCATTGTTGACATTGAAGAACGAGTTCTAATCTGTACATAATCAGAAGTCGATATTCTTTCTCCTACTCCCTCTTGACAGTAGGTACCTGCAACACAAAATCATCCTTTTTCTTTGGTATCCATTTCCATTTGGATCCAACTGTGTTAGCAAGCGATTTTGGCACCCATTGAAATTTGGGTCCTCTTTCTTTTTGAGAATCAAATGAAGAGTTAGAATGATAAGAGGGAACATGATATGTGTCAAACCAAACCGCAGGATCTTTACGAGAAGCATGATCATATCTACCATAATTTGAAAATTTTCTAGTAGATTGAGATAACTGGAATAATTGTTGTACATAATATTTCTTGCGAGAATCGACAAGTTTTGGTTTTATACAAGCAACATTCGAAAAAGATTTAGCAGTCTCGTCAAACTCCTATTTTGGTTGCCACTGTGATTTAACTCCGAGCTTTTTCTTGCTCATTTCTGATACATTTGAAACTCGTGAGTTAGACTTTTGAGCAACAAACGAATGCTTCTTCTTTGGGTTACTAGTAGTGATCGGTTTCTGTGAATGCTTAGATTTCTTCTTACCTTTCGCATTCTTAGCTTTCACAGAAGCTGATTTATCAACTTTCGTTGATGATTTACCTTTTTCAGACATACTGGTTGATCCAAAGGATTTTACAACAAAAGATGAATGGTTAGAAAGTTTGGCATGAAAATCAAATTAATCAATACACTCATCTAAAACACCATCGAAGTTTAGAAAATCAAACCCTCCATTAGCTAAACCAAACAGATCATCAGATTTTGAAGCCTTTGAAGATTTAGAAAGAACAGAACTCTTAAGCACAGTTGAAAAAACTTTTTGTTCAATATCAATTAACAATCTTTCATCTGCTAAAGATGTCTCAAGTTTAGAAATTTTACTTTCCAAAATGAGAGGAGGGACGTAAATTTTACCTTTAATAGGCTTCGCCTCCATTTCTTTTACAGAATAACTCTGAAAGAAGTCATTTGAAAGAGATTTCTTTTGATATATTGGATCATCATTATAACTATTATTCAACTTCGCATAACGAAATGGAAGTTGAACATTAGATGTGTTCTTTCGTTTTTCTGTTTCCTTGGGTTCATCCTCTTTTGACAATCTAGTCTAGAAAACTTTAAGATCAGGAATTCTTTGAGCTAGTTTCAAAAATGTAAGATCATAAAGTGCAGGCACTTCAGATTTACCCTTTTTAAGGTAGTGAGGATTCTCAAAACCAATTCCCCAACCCTCTTTACTCTCTTTGGGTTTGTTTAGATGAATGGTTTGCTCAGTTTGACCCAATGAGTATAACTTCTTTTCCAAAGCATTTAATTTTGCAAGTAAAGATTTGTTTTCTTCAGAACACGAAGAATACTTTTTAGAAAGTTCTGTGAAATCAAACTCACTTTTTCTCAGTTTAGACTTTGTTTCAGAATTCTCTTTAAGAATTATGGTCTGTTCTTTTGCGCTGGTGTCATTGTTTCTATGTAAAACCTCAATCAATACTTTCTTCTCAGCAATATCATCGCTAAGTTTATGTATTGACTGGTCTTTGTCTTTTATGACACCCTTTTCACGCTTGAGTTACGACTCTAATTCTTGGAGTTTTATCATCATGGCATGCATTTGATTTAAGAAATCTGACTCACTTAAATCACATAACTCTCCATTAGAATCAACTTCGGTTTTTATCTTCATCTGACCCATCAAGCACAAGTGTGCTGTCTCTTTCTTCTCTCTTTCTGCTTCCAAGGCAGAAATCTTTCCTTTGTAAAGTACAGGTGTATTCTCATCCATACTGATTGAATTAGCTTCGCTTGAATTCATTCTGTTTGAAAAAGACTAAGTCAAGATTCTGGCACAATTTGCGCTAGACGAAGGTGGCGCAAAACACAACTTGCGCGATGAGAGGCTGGCGCAAAAGTAAGTTTGCGCTACTAGAGGTTGGCGCAAAAGTGACTTGTGATCTGAGTATTTGCGCGAGACAAATGTGGCGCGAGCTGAGGTTTGCGTGAGATGAAGGTGGCGTGTTTATGACTTTGCGCGAGTAGCTAGTTGCGCGAAATTGAGTTTTGCGCGATGTGTTGATGGCGCAAAAGTGGAGTTGTTATGCTCGACCGGTGTGCGAACCGGGGTCCTCGACCGGAGTTCTGAGTAATGCAAAATAAAGGTTTGCGCTAAGAGTTGATGGCGCAAAGGGGCTTTTGCGTTAATTGTTGGTCGCGAGAAAGGACTTGTGCGCGAAACGTTGATGGCACAAAAGTCACTATGAACGGGCGCAAATTTGAACTTTGCGCGAGTTCATTCCTGTTCTTCGAAAATTCGATCTGATTGCTCAAATAACCCTATTTGACAACGATTAGCAGTCCCAAATTCTAACAAATTGACCACTAACAGGTTGAGAATAGATTACAACCCTTTGATCTCAATAAAAATCACTTTTCAAAGATTTGATCTATGGAACAGTGACATGAGGTCGAATACTGTTTTGACACTAAAATCACAAAATGGAGTTCAATTGATGTGTTATACTGAAATTAAACAACAACAACTCGATCTAATACACCTATCGATCACAACCTGATCGATTTCAACACCTAAAACATACTAAAACTCGAAAAAGATTTTGAGATGAAGAACACAGAGTCGAGTTTTTAAAAACTTGATTTGAATCTGTTTTTCAGGCTCTGATACCAATTATCGGTCCATCATATATATCAAGTTCTTATCAAAACAATAACACATATGATTACCAACCTGTTTGATTAATAATCAATGGATTACAAGGATTGATGTTTTCGGTTTAAAGCTCTCGATGTTCTCTGATTTACACCTTTTGTGTGTGTGTTGTGTGTGTGATCTGATTTCTCTTGTTAGCTTCTAAGACAAACTTCCTACAACTTGCAAAACAACTTGCAAACTAATAATATTAAACTAAACTAATATCCTAAACTAATATCTAAATAATGATATCTAGATATTTAGGATAATAATAAAATACTAAAAATAACTTTGACATTTATTACAAATAAAAACTTATGTCGAGAGTCGACTTTCCGGCTTTAGCTTCAGATTGCGATCTTCAGATTGGATGATCTTGAATCCAATAGATCTGTGTGCTAACAACTCGAAATGAAAAAAATATGTGAAAAGTTAATTGGTCGTTCATTTTACAGTATTGATTATAATTTCTTTAAGGTTTTTTTTATATCTAATACCAAAGTCTAAAATTACTTACCTAGAAAACCTTGATATATTATCATCTATCATTCATCTCCCACTGACTATTTTGATTATTCATAGGGTCGGTCCTGAGATTTCGGATGCCCATGGCGAAAGTCAAAAAATTTGCCCCTAATATATACCTACGAAATTATTTCAGTTGAAAAACAAATATTTAACCGCATAATGCAACGGGATGCAAAGTAAACTAAGCATGAAGAATATCAATATGAAACAATACTATTTCCATATGAAGAGGCAATAGAAAGAACTAAAGAAGCACAAGTACTATTCAATTAAATACATAAAAAAAAGCATGAAATGTAGCAATAGGAACTTACATTTTTCTTTCAGTTGTTTTCAACTTGCCTGCTAAGTTCGTAGCTTCATAATAACAACTTCTTTCATAATAACAACTTCTTTTATCATCACTTGTAAAATAATCCCACAACCATATGGTCAGCTCCTTCTGGCCTGTAAAACTCAGTTCAAAATACTCAATTTGTAGAAGGTCTTTCTTGTTATTCATACTAAGCCATATCAACAAGTTTTAAAACTAGCAGAATAACTCACAAAGACCATACCAACAAGCATTTCATATCATTGAATTTATAGAGTAACATCTATTGTGCCTCATTTAGTCTGTTTACAAACTAATATAAAATAATATTCTTAAAGGGAGTATATATGAAACTCTGAATAATGATAAATCATAAACATAGTCATGGTAAAATAAACACAAATTGTGATGATTGATAACTCCAAAATCTGAAAATGTGATAATGGAGTCCTCAACTTTATATGGATATATATAAGATAATGAATGATTAATATGGGATTTAGCAAGATTTGTGAGCTATTTTCCTCTTTTGATGAAGATCAAAAAGACCAAGACAACAATCTAATCTAAAGTCTAAACAATAAACAGTAAACAACTAAAACAAAAATATAGTTTTAATAAAAACTCATAACAAGACAACAATCTAATCTAAAGTCTAAACAATAAACAATGAAAAAATAAAAAACAAATCTAAGTATAAAGTCTAAACAATAAACACAAAACAAATAAACCTAACCTAACTTAGAAATTTAGAAACAAATAAACCTAATCTAAACAATAAACAAATAAAACCTAATCTAATTTAGAAACATCCTTAATCTACAAAACTACAAAAAAACGTTAACATTATAACTTAGAAATATACCAGAAGTATAAATCGAAATCGAGAGAGCATCGTAACAGAGACTTGAGAGAGCAATAGTTGATTTAGGGCAGAATCCACGACACACAAGACCACAACCACGACTTCATTGTTGATTTAGGGCAGATTTGACAACGACAAATCCACCGTAGTAGTCGATTTAGGGAAACCGCCACACAATCGGTGGAGAATTTGAGAGATACTAACGCGAGGCGAGAGGCGTTCGATTGTTCAGTTGAGCAATTGAGAGTCAAGCACTTGGGTTGCGAGTATGAGACAGAAGTTAGAGATTGAGAGGCGAGAGAGAGAGAGAGAACTGAACTGGAAATCTAATTTTTTTTTGCCGCCTCCAAAACTTATCCTACTAACTATATTTTTTTAAAAATTTTGATGCCCTTATCGCCTGCTGCCCATGGCCTAAGCCATGCTTGCCATGGGCCAGGGTCGGGCCTGATTATTCAATCCATATGAATTCTATATTTCCTTAAGAATATGGTAAATTTCTTGATATTAACCGGGAGGACTCCTACTTTGTGTAAAAAATTACCAATTATACTAGACGATCCAACTTATATCTATACATTGTTTTTTCAAATATTATTGATTATTTATTACATAATAATCTAATATTGAGTGGATGAATCTTAAGTACTCTCACATCTCAAAAACAATAATAATATCTCAAACTATAACCAACATGAGCTTTTGATTCTAAGATTGATGATTCAAAAAAGGATTGTTTTAACCTTAAAAGTTTAAAATGGTGATAGAAAAACATTAGGATGAGGTGAGATGGGAACACAACTGATTTATATTGATTTACATAGAGTTGTACTCTGAATAGTCACACCGTAAATAATGTCAATCTATATATTAAATATATATCATAAGGATGTTTTTGACGTTGAAACAAATTAAAGATGCTATGGAAAAATGATATGGTAGATCATATTAATTTATAAATAATTATTGATTGATTTTGTGTCTAGTAATTCTCGGAAAAATGGTTTATATAAAGTATTTGTATTTCTTGAATTCAATGTTATTTCTTATGATACAAAGCGATATATTAAATAATTTTTTTGGTACTTATCGAGGGCCCTGTTTTACATCTTGCCCAGGGCCCAAAAATTGTCAGGATCTCATCATGGTGGCCGAATTTTCGAGAGAGAAAGGGAGAGATGGTGGCCGGATTTTCGGAGAGAAAGAGAGAGATGGTGACCGGATTTTCGAGAGAGAGAGACATTAGGTAATGATGGAGAAAATTAAGGATATAATGTTACCATAATTAGATTAATTCAACTTAATTAATATATTTTGAATTTAAAATAGTTAAAACTATTCCCAAACTACCCTTTCCCTATTTTTAAATAAATCTAAATCCGAAAAATCCTCAAGCGTTGATCAAAAATTCGAATGGTCTAGATGGGTTTGTAAGTTTGCATGATTTAAAAAGTTTGCAAATAATTGTCTCTCTCTCTCTCTCTCTCTATATATATATATATATATATGTGTGTGTGTGTGTGTGGGTTTTAATAGAGTAAATTACGATTTTGGTCCTTGTACTTTGTTAATAATTTCGATTTTCGTCCATGTGGTTTAAGAATTGCGATTTTCGTCTCTATAGTTTTCAATTTATTGTTATTTTCGTCCCTGGAGTCATTTCCTACATTTGGGTGTGTTTGGTACACTAGACAGAACAAAACATAACAGAATAGGGATCACTGTTCCACGTTTGGCCAGACCTTTATGTGGTACAAACAGGAACAAAGTGGAACAAGATGGAACAGTCCACCCCCATCCCATGGAACAGAGTGGAACAAGGTAGAAAAGACATTATATTTTGCTAATATAACCTCAAAATAAAACTTAACTCTCTTCTAAAACATCAAATATGTATCCCTCCTTATGTTTTATTCTTTAAATTTAATTTATTGTATTTTATTATCGTTAAACTTTCACTTATTGTCCTCAAATTATTATATTTATACGGTTTTTATATTTTGGTTAATTTATGTAATTTATTAATATTAGTAATAGAAAAATAACATTGAAAAAGTATAAAATAAAAATTGAAAACTACATAAACTTTTTCTTTTGATAGCATTTTAATCATCTTGATAAAAAATTTCTAATTATATATTTTGTTATAAAAATTAGAGTGAATTGTGGATTTGGTCCCTGTGGTTTAGTGATTTCTTTGATCATGGTCCTCATTCTATGTTTATTGTGGATTTGGTCCTTGTGGTATTCAATTTATTTTGGTCATGGTCCTTCTGACTAACACTTCCATTAACTTTGTTAAATCAAGGACCATTTTAGTCATTTTGCCTATTTTTTGTCCTTTTTTGATAAGAAAAATATAAACAATATTTTTATACACACAAACACACATGCATACGCACATGTATATATATATATAACGATATTAAAATAAATAAAATAAGACATTTGTAGATCCCAGTGCAGTGCAAAACAGAATAAACAGCAATCAAAGATGAACAGATTATAGGCCACAACAACTAGTCATATGATTGATATTACTTCAAAGGGTTTAGGTTTACATAGAGAATTTCTGATCAGGGTTTGTAAACCTAATAACTAGAAAACTGAATAATGAAATTATGAACTTCTCACCTTACAAATGAAATAGAAAACAACTTTAAATACTTAGGCACGCAGGCCTGATGGGCTTATGGGCTTGGGCCCATCTAATTAAAACAACTATTAGTTAATTACATATTGAACCCTTATAAATACTTTATTCCACTTTCAACGCACAGGACTTTCAGTCCTAACAATCTCCCCCTAAAGTTGAATAAAGCATTTATCTTCTTGAAATCTTCAAACATTGATCTTCTTTCCCTCTTGAATCTTTGAAGAACTTTGATGTTGCTTGACTTCATGTCTTTCCACGCTCCCCCTTGAATAAAGCTCTTGTTCTTCATAGTATCAACTTTGTAACCAAATTCAATGTACAGTAGCCTCGACTGAACGCACTATCAAGCAGCTTTCAGCTGTAAAAACTCAATCACATCGGATCAACACACAATAGAGATAATGTGAGAGTTACTTGACATTCCACGATGCATCTTCAGTTTAAAACAAAGAATCTGTCTTTGAACCGCGAGTTGAAAAGGCTTTCAGCTTAAGAACTTGTTTCAATCAGCTCGTAGGAGGAATAATGAAGAAACTTGTAGCAGACACCACATGATACGGGAAAGAATCAATACAAACTTTGAAAAACTTCACTGTCTTCAGACAAACAAATTTAGCATAGCATTAAACTCATATCTTCATCTCTTTGATCTTTAGACCGTCTTCAGAAAAACAAACTTTCTTTCTTCAAAACCTTGAAATTGAACTTTGAAAAATTCTCCCCCTTTTTGATGATTTTGAGCATCATGATCATCAAAACTTCTTCAATTTCAACGCATTCTTTGATCTCCCCTTTATGATAATATGATATTCTTCGTCCTTTGATCTGAGTATCCGTCAATTCATGAAATGTATATATCTGAATCTTTTCAAATTCAGACATAATGGACAATGTAACCCTGATTCAACAGATGAAACAGTTAGTATGCCTGTAAGTAGCACAGAGCCACTTTGTACAACGGATGTACATTGGAAAGGAGTTTTTGTGATGTTCACTCCCCCAGGGCTTCCATTCAATCATCGAAAAAAACCACAAAGGAATTTTCTATGAATGTTATGACAAGAAAACTCATTCCTTGTGTGCTCGTGAAAGTGTAGAAATGATTGAAGCTACTTAGCTTGATCAGGCTCAAATTGTGTAAATTGTTGAGACAGCAACAGATATTACACGGACTCAATGTGTATGAAAGAGGTGCGAAGGTGGGGCAACTTTCCTTCTTTTTCAATATCTAAATCTTCCGATTGAAGACTAAATAGCAGATATGTTGCGTCCCCAAAGAAAATGAAACATTTCTTTGTTAAGAAAGAAACGAGTGGCTGGTGGGGTTATAGCAAGAGTTGGCATGGGCTCACTGCCTGTTTCAATGATGGTCACCAAGGAATGTGAACCAATCAGAATATGTGGCTGCCCGGCTCAGAAAGTGGTTGGTACAGAGTTCTGATATTCTTTTAACTCTGTTCTCACACCCTCTTTCTTTTTAACATTAAAGCTCACTTCTAACCAAACTCTCTTTTTCATTTTTTTTTCGCTCCACACAATAAGAAAAACTCAACCGGATGAGTTATCTCCCCCACTCTTTGAGTTAAGACCCCTCACCCCTCAATCACTCAAGGATAACTTCCGGGGTAGGAAACACTGGTTAACGTGAATCCATGGAAGTTTTGTTTAAGTTCTCACACAAAACCCATGTAAGTCCTAAAAAGAATAGTAGCTCAACAGCTTAACTTGAACATTTAAGCTCAAATAAGATAACACTTTCAAAATGTATGCTCATTAGATTTGAGCAATTAAACTTTGAAGATTTCTCAAAACAAGAATATTGAATGAATGAAATGAAATCACGAGATTTGTTTTGAGAATCTGACAATGTATCATTCAGATCAACTAAACTGGTTAGGGTATCAAAGAATTGGATATTATGTTTATATGAACAAATATAAACAATTTAGCAATGAACGCACAAATTTCGAATAATGATAGATGCTCAACAACATTGAATATCAAACGGGGGTATTACCATCAAAAAATTGTTTTTCTATGAGACATGGTAATAACAAATACAAATGAAGTACTGAACCTGTGTGTGTGAATACGTTACAGTATAAGAATAAGATAATACGCAAGTATTGATCTTTAGAAACACACAGTCAGTTAAACATTAATGCGCAAAAAGTGAAAAACATTTAAATTGACACTTCTAGATTCATGAAACCTTTTGAAAATCAGAAGTGGTTTGAACATTTCAGAAACTGTTTTTCATGATGGAAAGTTGTTTGTCTTCCAAACAATCAGAGATCTAGAGTTAGAGGATACTTACTTTTAAGCTCCCTCTCAAATCATGATATAATGATTTAGGTCTTTTAAGCTTCCCCTGGATAGTTGCAAAATATCCAGGTCTGAACGTTGAAGAACGGGTCCTGATCTGTTATGTGATCAGAAGCCAAAATTCGTTGAAGTCCGGGTTCTAAGCTGATTTACTTAGAAGCCATTGTTCTTCTACCCCCCCTTGACAGTAGGTGCCTGCAACAAAGAATCAGTTTTCGGCTTTGGTACCCACTGGTATTTGGGTCCATGAATGTTAGTTGCAGTTCTTGTGGGGGATATAGAATAAGAACCATACCAGAAATGATCCCTGGATTTGTGAATGTGATCATGTGTACGACAATAAGAACAATGGTATTTCTTACCTGACAACCTGAGTAATTGATCTCTCGAGCAGATATGATCAGGTTTACCTTTACTCGCTTTGTTCTTCTTGGCATTAGATGCATGTACACACGATTCTCTTTATTTCAGCTCATCTTCAACTGGTTTCTTCTTCCAGACCAGTTCCTCATCTTTGTATCTCCTTCTTCTTTGATGTGTACCTGAACCATCTATATTGCTATCATAGAACAGGTTAGTTTTACGAATCCGATCAAAAGATTTAACTGATCTTTGTGGAGAGACAGATTTCTGATTTGTACTTGATACAAACTTTTCAAGCACTTTAATCGTCGAAGCAAAGTTGTCTCTTTCTTTAACAAGCAGGTCAATCTTCTTCGTGAATTCAGACTTCGTTCTCTGCTCTTTTAGTGCCTTCTCAGATAGTTCAGATAACTTGGCAGTCAACTTTTTGATCTCAGTCTCAAACATGCTTCTCTCTTCTTCAAATCCCTTCTCAGCATCATTTCTTTGGCCGGATATTTCTTTGAAGAATCCCACATTCTTTTGTTCAATGGCCTTCTTTTCTTTTTCAAACTTTTCTCTTTCAAGGATGATTACTTTCTCGAAAGCAGAAACTTGTTGAGAAAGTTTTATGCATTTCAGCTCAACTTCCTTCTTCTCATCAGCACATTTTCTCGAGAATTCTGAGAACTGCTTTGCGAAAGATTTCTCTTTAGTCTCAAAATCAGATTTGTGTTTAGCAAGCAGTTGCTCCAAATCAGATAAACGCTTTTGAAGTTCTGCATTTACATCTTTCAAACCAGAGATCTTTTTCTCATAGCTTTCAGTGGAGACTGGTTGCTGAGGTTTAGCTTCCAAAATAGAAATCTTTCCTTTTAGCTCAGAGTTCTCATCTTCCAATTTTCTTCCTTTTAAAATCTCATTTGGCCCTAACACCAACCATTCAGTACAATTCCACAACTCTTTCCCTGTCATTTTGTAGGTATTTATTTGATCAATAAGTTCACTAAAAATGTCACGAAAAAATTCACAAGTAATACTATCAGTCATATAATTTCGAGCTATATTGTTAGCTCTCTCTCTTTCCTCCTTTTCCACAGGTGAAGCTTCTGTAGGAATCTGGGATTGCATCTCCCCTTCAGTCAAAGATAATCTGATGTAGGGACCCACCTCATGTTCGTCCACACAGTTCAAAAAATGAACTTTCCACTCTTCATATTCTCTTTTGGATTGCAGCCTTGGTAGGTACACCATTTTGATTGTTTCGAATAGAATGTATTCGCTCCGGCTTTGAAGAGAGATGAAACTTGAAAGTGCAGGGACCAAAAGTGACAAATTGTGAAACTTGAAAGTTTCGGGTCACAAATGACACACTACTGAAACCTTGAAGTACGGGGGCTAAAAGAAATGCACTGCAAAATGATCGTGAGACAAAAAATTTGACCCTTTTGTACTTTTTTTTTTTTTTAAGAAAACCCGGTCGAGCAGGGTACCGGTCAAGCAAAGGACCGAGAAAACAACGTATCGGTCAAAGGGAGGTATCGGTCAAACCAATATTCCGGTCGAACTAAGTATCGGTCAAGCAAAAGACCGATATAGACAACGTACCGGTCGAGCAAAGGACCGGTATTGACAACGTATCGGTCGAACCAAAGGACCGGTATAAACAACGTACCGGTCAAGCAAAGGACCGGTATAAGCAAAATACCGGTCAAACCAAAGGACCGGAATAGACAGACTATTGGTCGAACTCAAATGACCGATAAACACAAAGTACCGGTCAAAAGACAATACTTATATCGGTCAAACAGAAAGGACCGGTAAAACAGGGTACCGGTCGAACACAATGACCAGGAATTACAACTCCCCGGTCGAAGTATGTCTATCGGTCAAATAACAGATTAGTAGATTAGACCGATAAAATCGACCCGATAGACCCAACGAAAAATACGAAGAACACCGAAAAACACGATGAATTCTGGGATTTGATCGTAATCAAACCCATAAATCAAATTCGATAAGCAACAGATTCAATCAATTATGCATATAAACCAAAACAGATCGATAATCAACAAAATCGATTTTCAAAGACTTATAAAGACCAATATATAATCCAAATAACAAATATTCAATCGACCGATAAAAACTTTACTGAATTTCCCAAAAAAATCGATCGAATAAATCAGATGAACAGTAAAAGATTAAAGCAGATTAAACAGATAATCGATTAGGGATTTTAGACAAACCTTTTTCTGGATCAAACCTTTTGTCTCTTTGCTCTGATACCAATTGTAGATCCCAGTGCAGTGCAAAACAGAATAAACAACAATCAAAGATGAACAGATTATAGGCCACAGCAACTAGTCATATGATTGATATTACTTCAAAGGGTTTAGGTTTACAGAGAGAATTTCTGATCAGGGTTTGTAAACCTAATAACTAGAAAAATGAATAATGAAATTATGAACTTCTCACCTTACAAATGAAATAGAAAACAACTTTAAATACTTAGGCACGCAGGCCTGACGGGCTTATGGGCTTGGGCCCATCTAATTAAAACAACTATTAGTTAATTACATATTGAACCCTTATAAATACTTTATTCCACTTTCAACGCACAGGACTTTCAATCCTAACAACATTATTGTATGATTTAATTGTTTAATTTTTTTAAAATTAATTATATTAAATACGATTTAATTTTATTATTTTATTGTAATTGTGAAAAAAGATATAGTTTTATTGTTTTAATGTAATTAAAATTTCAATTTAAACAAATCAGATCATAAAACTATATCTTATTTATTTAGATCGAATAAAATAAAATATGGTTTTATGATTTGATTTATTGAATTAAAATTTTAATTAAGTTAGAGACGATTTAATTATATTGTTCTTTTACTATCATTGCAACAAACAAACTTATTGTTGATATTTTAACACCAAAAATCATTGAAAAACCGTTGAGAAATGAACTATAATTTTATCATCTTAAAATTAGAAGCTCCAATTTTCATATTGTTTTTCAGTCAAAAACTCAAAATCAATTTTCATATTGTTTTTAGTATGATAAAATTAAAGTTCAGTTCTTAATGGGTTTTAATGATTTTTTTGTGTTAAAATATCAACAATAAGTTTGTTTGTTGCAATGATAATAAAAGAACAATATAATTAAATCGTCTTTAACTTAATTAAAATTTTAATTCAATAAATCAAATCATAAAACCATATTTTATTTTATTCACTCTAAATAAAATAAGATATAGTTTTATGATCTGATTTGTTTAAATTGAAATTTTAATTACATTAAAACAATAAAACTATATATATTTTTTAGACCTGTCAAAAACTGACACGACACGCTAACCCGGCACGAAATAAACGGGTTTGGGTAATACATTTCAACCCGTTTAAGTAAACGGGTTGACACGACACGACACGAAAATTAAACGGGTAAGGTCAGGGTTAAAAATTTCATCTCGAAAATGACCCGAATAACCCGTTTATATATATATATATATATATATATATATATATATATATATAAGTTTTCCTTTTGATGCTTTGGATTTTTAGTGTTTAGATTTGATTATAATTTTGAACTATAAATTTTGGATTTCTAATGCTTTCATTTGAATTTTGTATTTGTATTTTTTTGTGAATTTTCGATTTTTAATTTTAATTTTATAAATGTTAAACGGGTTAGGCGGGTCATGGCGGGTTATTCAGGTCGGGTTAGGGTTGGGATTTTCTGACCCGTTTATTAAACGGGTCGGGTTAGGGTTAGACACTTTCAACCCGTTTAACTTTGAACCCGACACGACACGACACGTTTGTCAGGTCTAATATTTTTCCACAATTACAATAAAATAATAAAATTAAATCGTATTTAATATAATTAATTTAAAAAAAGTTAAACAATTAAATCATACAATAATGTCTTATTTTATTTATTTTAATATCGTTATATATATATATTTATATACATGTGTGTGTGCATGTGTGTATAAAAATATTGTTTATATTTTTCTTATCAAAAAAGGACAAAAAATAGGCAAAATGGCTAAAATGGTCCTTGATTTAACAAAGTTAATGGAAGTGTTAGTCAGAAGAACCATGACCAAAATAAATTGAATACCACAAGGACCAAATCCACAATAAACATAGAATGAGGACCATGGTCAAAGAAATCAATAAACCACAGGGACCAAATCCACAATTCACTCTAAAAATTATTTAGATTAAAGTTCACTTTTGGTCCCTGACGTTTGTCATTTTCAACGGATATCATCCCTAAACTATAGAAACTCGGTTTTGGTCCCCCATGTTTGGTATTTCGCTTTAGTTTTCGTCCCTCCACCTAACTCCGTTAACTTTTAGCCGTTAAGTCCAATTTAATGAGGGTATTTTAGTCGATTACTCTTTTCTTGATTTTTCTTTTGTCATTTTCTCTTTTTTGTCTTCTTCTAAACGCACAAGGACCAAAAACGACATTCACTCTGCATATATATATATATACACACACACATTTATATATATATATATATATATATATATATATATATATATATATATATATATATATATACAGGGGAGGGATCAATTGGAAACCAATATTACATTAGAAACTTTGAGAACCGAAATTAACCAATCATTGAATTTCCTTTTTTTATTTTTATTTTTAATTGATAAGGTTATTTTAGTCTTTTACATAATTTCATAATATATATGGTAAGTGTTATTATTATTATAATATTAATTATTTAATTTTAATGTATTTTATATATGGTAATATTGATCATTTATTAATTTAAACATGAAACATTTAATTTATGTAAACACAAATTGATTCATATGCAAGCTACAAATCAAATTATTTTTTTTATTCTTATAAATCAGTGATTGATTCATCCAATGAATGAAAGTTGATATTTATATGAAAAAATTTCAATATTACCCCCAAGCACAAAATATTAATATAGTGAAACATAATGGATTTGATATAGTGAAACAAAATATTAATATAGTGAAAACCTGATGAAACAAAAATGTTAATATAATGAAACCTGATTAAACAGATTTGATATAGTGAAACATAATGGAAAGATAATGAAACAAAATATTAATATAGTAAAACCTGATATAGTGAAACAAAATATTAATATAGTGAAACAAAATATTAATATAGTGAAATCTGATGAAATATATTTGATATAGTGAAACATAATGGAAAGGTAATGAAACAATAATGGTAATGAAACTTATTTGGGTTTTTACATACTGCATATTGATGAACAGTTAATAAAAAGGTAGTCTTGATATGTTCTCTTTTTTTTAAGAAATATACGCTTTTCTATATTTAAGCATATTTCATCTTTGTTGCCAAATTTGAAACACAAAAGAAAAAGACACATTTACTCTTTTGACATATTATTATTATCTTTTATTAATTAATTAATTACCATATATAATTCAAATTAATCTTGACCATTGATTAAAAAGATCAATGGTTGACATTTGGTTTCCAAAGTTTCCAATTAAATTTGGTTTTCAATTGAAACCACCCCTATATATACACACAATACAAACACACACACACACACACACACACATATATATATATATATATATATATATATAACACATACATATAATACACACACCTGCACATAAACACACACATAAATGTGTTTTTCCGGTGACTCCCAAACCACCTCTACATTTTCCGGCGACTCTCAAACCCCCTCTGCATTTTCCAGCGACTCCCAAACCCTCTTGTGTTTTTCAAGGCTCCCCAACCCCCCTCGTTTTTAGCAGCTCTCCAAGTCCCCCACCATTTTCAGATTTGGTTCAAAGATTTCCCCTTGCTACCTTTGTCTCCATCAAAGAACAATACCCGTCTCTCCTAAAGGTCTAGTTCGAATGTGTGTGTATTACATATATGTGCAGGTGTGTGTATTACATATACATATATATGTGTGTGTGTGTATTATATATATATATATATATATGTGTGTGTGTGTATTATATAGGGGTGGGTTCAAATGAAAACTCATCTTTTATTGTGCACACGGGGACAAATTTTAACCATTGATCAAAACATAGAAAACTAATCAATGGTTAATACATAATAAGGTTAATTGGGAAGTGATTAAGGACAAAATTGTAATTTTGAATCAACGTCTACCTTCCTTGACTTTTTATTTTTATTTTTAATTAAAAAAATTTACCCCCTTAAACTTTAAAATAATTTATCTTAAAAATTACTAATATTTTAATCAAACAAATTACATCAAAAAACGAGAATTTCGTGTTCTTCGATATGACATCCATCTCGATATAGTTTATTTTTCGTTTTAACCGTTTTTTACGTGAAATTCTATATACGTGTTATACTCATTATGAATAGCATGAACGTCTTCGGGTGTCTACATTCAGTATGAATAACAAAGGTGAACATTCATTCACTATTCATGATAAATAATACCGTATGCAGGATGGATAATACGATATTCAGGATTTTTTTTCGTTTTAACCATTTTTTACGTAAAATTTTATATATGTGTTATATTCATTATGAATATCCATGCACGTCCTCGGGTGTCCACATTCAGTATGAATAACAAAGGTGAACGTTCATTCACTATTCATGATGAATAATACAGTATTCAGGATGAATAATACACGAATCCATGATTCATGTATTATTTATCATGAATCATGTATCATTCACCCTAAATGTTCTATTATTCATCATGAATGATACATTATTCATGATGAATAATATATGAATGACCCGTGAAGGTGTAGACACATGGCGCACTCTCTTTTGTTTCCCAGTTCACAAACGAAATTTGGTTTAATTCATTATGAATATGTATGTGCATCCCCGGATGCCCCACCTTCAGTATGAATAACAAATGTGAACGTTCATTCATTATTAATGATGAATAATATAGTATTCAGGATGAATTACACAACATTCATGACAAATAATACACGAATTCATGTATCGTGAATTATTCACCCTGAATGTTGTATTATTCATCCTGAATGATACATTATTCATGATGAATAACACATGAATGACCTGTGAAGATGTGGAGACGTGACACACTCTCTTTTGTTCCCCGATTCACAACAGAATTACTCGATAGGTTCTCGATTCGTCTTGATGGGTATTGGGTTACGATGCTGAAAAACGTGACGCCTTACGACGTTGAAGAAAGTGTTGAAGAAGGTGATGTCGAGTTACATACTTACGGTTTTGAGGCGTTGTACAAACTTGAACACACATAAATATTCATAATGAATATAACACATATATAGCATTTCATGTAAAAAATGGTTAAAACGACAAAAAAACTATATCGAGATGGATGTCATATCGAAGAGCACGAAATTCTCGTTTTTTTTATGTAATTTGTTTGATTAAAATATTAGTAATTTTTAAGATAATTTATTTTAAACTTTAATTGGGTAAAAAATTTTTAATTAAAAAAGAAAATAAAAAGTCAAATATGGTAGGCGTGTGTTTAAATTTTCTTCCATTTTTACCCCTAAGCATTTTAAAATTACAAACTCTATTTAATATGAGTTGTTGGATCAAAAGAGATCGAGTGGCTGAGATTTGTCCTCACGTGCACAATGAAAAATGAGTTTTCATTTGAACTTTCCTCGTATTATATAAATATATATATATATGTGTGTGTGTGTGTGTGTGTGTGTGTGTATTATATTTTTCTTAATTTTGGTGAATGTATTTTATGAGAGAAAAAGGGTAGAAGAAGATGAGGAAAAGAGTGGGTGGTGATTAGGTGAGACAGGAGGGGAAGAAAATGGTGAGAGGGGGGGGGGAAGAAGTTGGCGCCAAATGGGTTTTTTTTGTTTAATATTATATAAATATAATTTTTAATAGAAAACTAAAAAAAAATATGTAAAATGACCATAATACCCCTCATTAAATTGAACTTAACAGCTAAAAGTTAACGGAGTTAGGCAGAGGGACGAACACTAAAGCGAAATACCAAACGTGGGGGACCAAAACCGAGTTTCGATAGTTTATGCATGATATCCGTTGAAAATGACAAACGGCGGGGACCAAAAGTGAACTTTACTCAAATATTTATTTAATAATAATTTAATAAATTACATAAATTAATCACAATATGTAAAAGGTATGAACAACTCAATCGGAGTAAATTGGTCATTTTATCTGTTCTGTGATGTCCAGTTACGTCTTACCAAACTCTGAACAACTGTTCTGTCCTATCATGTTGTGTTCTGTCATGTTCTGTTCTTGTAACACCTCTAAAAATAGAGGTAACTTTAAACCTGGATTTAAGCATGTAATGGTCATATATAGAAATAATATCACCCAAAGATGGGGAAATGTATAGCGTTTACAACAAATAATTACGGATGATAAACAACAACCTACTAAAGCAAATCTAAGTTTAGATTATAGACGGGTGTCACTATTATCTCCAAAAGAATACTATCTTCGAGCAACGCCTACTTTCAAAAGTTATCTTTCCCAAAAATGCCTAAGATGGTAATTAGCCGCTTCGCTCAAGCTTTAGGAGTCCCACCGCTAAAAGAACCTGATATACATGACATTTGAGAAAAATGTTAGGCTTAACGCCTAATGAGTTCAAACAATTGTAAAATAAATCTATAAAAAATTGAATTCTAAAAAGCATAGTTTAAATAAGGTTATAACACATATTTCAAACCTCTTTTATCCTTGGAAGGACATGAGATTTCATATAATGACGGGGGAGACCCGATTTACCATTGACAGTGATGGAACACAAAAGTAAGTCACATTACAATGTTATAGAGCTTCTATTAAAGTAACACTCGTCATCAAGTTCAACCACTCACGATCTGTAGTTGGAATCCCCCAATGAACTAAGAAATACTCATTCTCTACGGTCATCGAATTCAACCACTCACGATCTATAGTTTGAGTTCCCCGATGATATAATTCTCGGGTCTAGCCAAGATGTGGGAATAACTATCCCATTCCATTAAAAGGTCGACTATTATGCCCATAGATCCATTACATTAGTCTAACATTTTGGACACTTCATAATTGTAAGTTGTAACACCCTAAAAATGGGGGTAAATTTAAACCAAAATAAATATGGATAATGACATTCTAATATAAATGAATCACCCAAAATAGGGAAATAGTAAGACGTTTACAACTATAACAAAAGAGATCAGTTTAACAACCTACTAATCTAAACTAGTCTAGTCTAGATTATAGATGGGTGCCATTATCTCTCTCTTCAAAAGAAATCCTGTTGAAATAAAAGAACGCCAACGCTATACATCACCAAAAACGCTATTTCCGACCATGAAGCTCTCCCCTAAAGTTCGATGAGTCCCATAGCTAGAATGACCTTATATACATGTCATTTTAACAAAAGTGTTAGGATAAAGCCTATTGAGATCAAACGATATAATTTAAAGTTAACATAAATAACTTGGAAAATGCACTTTCAAAACAACATTATATACTATTTGAGTAAAAATACTTACAAGGTAACACATAACATCTTTCGATGACGGGGAGACCCGATTTCCACGATTAGTGATGGAACACATAAGTAGGTCGTATGTAATGTTAGTTAAGTCATACTCTTAGATTACAATCAATTGATATGTCAAGCTCAACTCCTCTAAGTTTATTGCTCATGGAGTCTCAAGTTCAACCTATCTAGATCTATACCTTGAGATATCCAGATCTAGAAATTAACTTCTTTTCAACAGAATTACATCTTACTACTCATGGGACGATGCCCGACCATATAGGTCCACACCTTACTTACCATAGACACCCAATGCCTATTCCGTACCACAACAAGGGAAAGTAACATTCCAATAAAATTAAATATGTAGAGACTCTGTGCCTATGGACCCATTACACTATAGTCAAACATAACTGTACATACAAACTTGCCATACCATATCCAATCCAATAAATATGTTGGGTACAAAACATGGTAATTAAGTGAATCTTTGTGAGTCCTGTTCTAGCTTCTAATCACAATCAAATAACAACAAACAAGATTTAACAAACAATTAAACCAACCTGTTTCATTGAATCAATTCAACAGTTTACAAAACTATCTCTCTGTTAAACTCTTTCTCTATTTTAACTTTCTCTCTCTAACAATTCTCTCTAGATGCTATCTCAATTTCTCATCTAGTCATCTATCTATTAACAAGAAAAACAAAGTATTTATACCTATTACAAAAAGCAAGGAAACAAATACAAATACAATGACTTTGACTTTGACATTTTATTACAAAGACTTTGACATTTTAATAATAATTGACTTTCTCATCTTTGACTTTCTTGAACTTTGACATTAGTCTTCATGATCTTGTATCCAACATAATTCATGCTCTAACAATCTCCCCCTTTGGATTCAAGATCATCTTCAAAAAGATTTAGCAAAAACAATCTCCCCTTTTAGTTCAATCTAAGCATTATAATCTCCCTTTTCTTTGACTGTATTCTTTCCAAAACTGTCTTCAAACGAATAACAATCTCCCTAAAACTTTCACAAAATACTTTCAGACTTCGGAAAGAAATTATCTTCAGAATCAGCTCAACTTGCTTCAGCAAATAATCTTCAAAGAAAATTCCAATGAAATCAGCACATCTTCAAACATCTTTGACTTTGCTTGAATAATCTTTCAAACTCTCAAACATTGAACTTTATCATCTTCAAATCTTTAATCTTTGAAATTTCTGATACTGACATTTCTTTAAAACCATCTCCCCCTTTTTGATGAAATGAGCATTGATATCATCAAAACTTTCTCCAAGAAATGTCATTGACTATTCTGATCTGTCAAACTGAGCCTCTGATTCGTTGATCCGTAACCAAGTCTTTATCTAGATCTTTTCAAATCCAGACAAGTTAGAAATGTGTAACACCTGAATCAACAAATGAATCAGTTAAAATGTCTGTCAGTAACACAAAGTCACTGTGTGTAGTGAATACACATTGGAAAGGAGCTTTCTGATGTTCACTCCCCCAGGGCTTCCATCCAATCATCGAAACACCACAAAGGCAATTTCTATGAACGTTATGACAAAGAAACAAATTCTTTGTGTGTTCGTGCAAGTGTAGAAAGAATTAAGTCATCATATGCTTATAAAGGCTCAAAATTGTGTAAACCACTGAGACAATAGTAGTATAAACACAGACTCAATGTGCATGATTGAAGTGCGAAGGTGGGGCAAACTTCCTTCTTTTTCAATATCCAGACTTTCCAAATGAAAATCAGATAGATTATGTGATGTGTCCCCAGAAAATATGAAACATTTTCTTTTTGAGAAGAAAATGAGTGGTTGGTGGGGTTATAAACAAGAGTTGGCATGAGCTAGTTGCCTGTTTCAATAACGTTCACGAAGAATTGTGAAACATAAGGAATGTGGCTGCCCGACTCAGAAAGTATTTGGTGCAGAGTTTGATATTCTTTTACTCTGATCTCACACCCTCTTTCTTTTTAATTATTAAGCTCACATCTAACCAAACTCTCATTTCCATTTTACCTCAACGCACATCCCACACTCATTTCTTTTTGACTCCTCACACTCAATCACTATGGGGTAACTTCTTGGGTAGGAGACACTGGTAATCGTGAATCCATAGAAGTTCATTTAAGTCCTAGCACAAAGAACCCATATTGTCCTAGAAAACATGTGTTGCTCAGATGATTTAACTTTATCAGTTAAAGCTCATATACAGATGTCAGATGTGAATATGCTCAGAGATATAATCATGAAGATATGGGCATTTTTAGACATTAAAGTATTTTCAAACAAGTATATTAAATGAATAGATATGAATGCAAAAGACTTGTTTAAAAATCTGACATTGTATGAAAATGATCAGAAATGAAATGATATAGCAGTTAATGCTTATGGTAAAAAATAACGGATATTGTTCATACGAAACAAAATATAGACACTCTTGAAATGAACGTTTCGAAAAGAAATTACACTCAAAATTCTTTGAAAAACAAGCGGGGTGTCTTACCATCGAAAAATATGTATCAAATATGAGACATGGGAAGAACAAATTGAACAAAAATTCAAACCGGTGTGTATGAATACTTGAAAGTATATATAAAAGACAATACACAAGTATTTATCTTTGGAAACACACGGTTTGTAAAACATTCAAACTCAAAATAAAATGAAAACATTTAAAATCACACTTCCAATTCATGAAATCTGTTTAAGAATCGGGAAGTGGTTTGAACATTTAAGAACATGTTTTCTATGATTGAAAGTTGTCCATCTTTCAACCACATATGAGATTAAGATAAGAAATTAACCTTTTCGCTTCGTCTTAAATCTCATGAAGTCAGCTGAAGTCATAAAGATATGATCTTGATAGCTTCTCTCATTCTGCAAAAGTCTCAAAGTCATGTCAAAAACAAATTTATTCACAACCTTTATTCAAAAGTAAAAGACATAAAGCATTAAAACAGTTCACATTACGAGTTCTGATCAAAAGTAATCAGAAATCATATTCTTACTCCTTTTGATATGACTTATATGCTCCCCCTAAAATCATGCATCACACAAAAAAAATTTAGTGTAGTAAATGCAGAAATTAGATAAACTCCCCCTCAAAAGAATGTAGATCATCTTAAAGTTCTTCTCTCTCTCCCCCTGAGATCATGAGCAAACTATTAAAGTGCAGATAACCTTCAGAAATAATGATAAAGAAATGAAGAAAAATGACAATAAAAGAAACTTTAATAGGTAATTACTGATTAGACCTTGAGATTTAGCATAACCAACTTAGATACAAGAAAATTAAATCTCTTTTCATCTAAAGCTTTAGTAAACAAATCTGCAAGTTGATAATCAGTTTTTACAAAGTAAAGTTCTATTGTACCTTTTTCTAAATTATCTTTTATAAAATGATACCTGACATCAATGTGTTTGGTTTTCGTATGCTGTACAGGATTAGCAGATATCGCGATTGCGCTCTTCGAGTCACAATATATCGGAATTTTATCAAACTTGAATCCATAGTCTCGCAGTTGTGTTCGCATCCACAAGACCTGAGAGCAGCAACTGGCAGCAACTACATACTCTACTTCGGCAGTCGATGTGGAAACACACAATTGTTTCTTTGACGCCCAGCTAACGAGCTTTTCTCCAAGAAATTGAATGTGACCTGAAGTGCTCTTTCTGTCTAGCATACACCCAGCATGATATGCGTCTGAATAAGTAGTCAGTTGAAACCCAGTATCCTTAGGATACCACAGACCAAGATCTGCAGTCCCCTTCAGATATCTAAAAATCCGTTTGACAGCAGCCAAATGAGATTCTTTAGGAGCAGCCTGATATCTAGAACACAAGCATGTTGAAAACATAATATCTGGCCTACTTGAAGTAAGATACATTAAAGAACCGATCATACCTCTATAAGTCCTAACATCAACACTTTTACCCAAAGGATCAGTGCTAATCTTAGTACCTGGTGCCATCGGGGTTCTAATTGGTTTGCAATTTTCCATTTTGAACTTCCGAAGAATATCCAAAATGTACTTAGATTGGTTAATGAAAATCCCTGTTGAAAACTGTTTTACTTGTAATCCGAGAAAGAAATTCATCTCTCCCATCATACTCATTTGAAAACGTGACACCATGAGGTTAGAAAAGTTTTTACAGTATTTAGGATTTGAAGAACCAAATATTATATCATCAACATATATCTGAATAAGGATGATATCGGCTTTTTCCTTTTTGATGAACAAAGTGGTATCGACTTTACCTTTAGATAAAACATCATACCATGCGCGAGGAGCTTGTTTCAAACCATACAAGGCTTTATCCAAGATGTAGACGTGATTTGGCTTATCTGGATTTACAAACCCTTCTGGTTGAGACACGTAGACTTCCTCCTTAAGAATGCCATTCAGAAAGGCAGTTTTCACGTCCATCTGATAGACTGTGAAATTCTTGTGAGCGGTGTAGGCTAGAAACATACGGATTGCTTCTATACGCGCTACTGGAGCATACGTCTCGTCGTAGTCTATGCCTTCCTCTTGCCGGTAACATTTGGAAACAAGTCTTGCTTTATTCCTTATGACAATACCATCTTCATCCTTCTTGTTTTTGAACACCAATTTAGTTCTTATCACGGTCTTTCCTTCTGGTTTTGGAACTAATATCCAGACCTTCAGGGCTTCAAAATGGTTTAACTCTTCTTGCATAGCAGACACCCAATCCGAATCAGCAAGAGCTTCTGATACTCGAGTAGGCTCTATTTTGCTGAGGAATGAGTCATGCAGACACTTGTTTAAAGTTGCTGACCTAGTTTGCACCGGCTTGTTAAGATCTCCAATTACTTGGTGTAAAGGGTTCTCTTTGGTCCAGCGATGCTCATGAGGGAGTGGAATAGATGTAGATTGATCATAGTTGACATCTAAATATCCACTGTCAGTTTCTTATTGTACAATACTTGTTGGGGGTACTGCTGAAATAGTTGGTGCAGAAGTTACAATTGGAACAACAGATTTTGGCTGTTGAGTAGACAATGTAGCACAACCAACTGATACAGATACTTCTGGTTCAGCAATATCTTGCACCTCTTCAACCGTAGGAGTATTTATTTGAATTTAAGTTTCTGACTGAACTGGGGGATCACGTTCAGTTATGACTTCTGAAGTGACTGGATGATTGCAACTTGTGTCTTCAGACCTGTCAGTCACAGCAGATTTAGGCAAATTAGATCCTAGAAACTCATCATAAAAAAATCAAATAACAAATCTAAATCAGATAAATGACTAGTAGACGTAGAAGCGCCATCTGATTTGTTCTGTTCAGGTACAGGTTCTGGACTGATTGATCCAGAAACTAACACTCCGGTTATCACAGGTTCTGAACTGAGTTGTTCAGAAGCCATTTCTTCATCGAATGTGACATTAATGCTCTCGACGACTGTCTTTGACTTCTTTAAGTAAACTTTATGTGCAGTAGATGTCGAAGAATAACCAATGAAGATACCCTCATCCGCCTTGGCACTGAACTTGTTCAGACTGTCTTTATCGTTAAGCACGAAACACTTACACCCAAATATGTGAAAATACTTGATTGTCGGTGTTCTTTTGTTGATCAACGCATACGGAGTCTTTTGAAAACGGCGGTGTATCATGGACCGATTCTGAGTATGATATGCAGTCGACACAATTTCTGCCCACAAAAATAGAGGTAAGTCAGACTGGCTCAGCATAGTCCGAGCGGCCTCGACTAGCGTCCGATTTCGCCTTTCGACTACTCCATTCTGTTCGGACGTACGAGCAGCAGAGTATTGATGTGAAATCCCGACCGATTCGAGATATTCTTCAACAATCTTGTTTTTGAACTCTGTGCCGTTGTCAGTTCTAAGAAGCTTGACTGGTTTCTGCAAATTCACCTGGGTCGTCTTTAGAAATGTAATGAGAACTTCGGGTGTCTCATCTTTTGATCGTAGAAATTTGACCCATGTGTATCGCGAATAATCGTCCACAATAACCAGCACATATTTCTTTACACCCAAGCTCTGCGTTCGTATTGGTCCACACAAATCCATATGCAACAACTCTAACGGAGAGTTGGTACTCGGTTCAGGCTTCAGTTTATGCGCGACTCTCTTCATCTTACCCTTTTCACATGCTGCACACAAGTGTTCTTTCTCATATCTCAGCTCAGGAAGTCCATTAACTAACTTTCCTTTGACCAACTTGTTTATGTAACGAAAGTTCAGGTGCGATAAACGTTTGTGCTAAAGCCAACTTTGCTGCATCGAAGCTTTTGTTAGTAAGCAAACCTGATTGTCATTCTAGACTTGTGAAAGATTGATGGTATAGAGATTTGTCTTTCGATTCCCGACTAAAAGTTCTTTGTCGTCTTCAGTACGAAACGAACATCTCTTAGCTTTGAAGTTGACCTCTAACCCTTTGTCGCAGAATTGACCGATGATAAACAAGTTGTGCCCTAAGCCTTCGACATAGCTCACCTTCCTAATTGTTAAGTTGTCTTGAATGATGTCACCATATCCTAAGATCGGTGAAAACTGGTCGTTCCCAAATCGCACATTGCCGCTGAATTTCTCTGTATAATTAGACAATAAAGCTTTCTGTCCGGTCATATGCTTGGAACAACCGCTATCCAAGTACCACATATGCCGGGTCTGCAAGAGAAATTAGGAAACAACAGACTTAGGTACCATTTAAAAACGGGTCCTAACAGATTAGCACATGATTTTGGTATCCATTTAAATATGGATCCTCTTTTCCTTTGAAAACCTTTGATTACATTTGGTTTTGAAGAATAAACATGATAAGATCCAAACCAATCATTAAAATTATGAGAAGAAGCAAAATCATTCCATCGATAAGTATAAGACTGAGTAGTAGGATGAGATAATTGGAACAATTGCTTTATTGAATATCTCTTGTAAGGAATTACAAGGTTTTGTTTATTAAAAGCAACTTTACCAACTACATCAGTAACACTACTATCACATCTATCATAAGCTATATCAGGAAATGATTCCACCATCTCATCATTCTTCCTTTTTGGTCGCCATTCAGTTCTTGCTTCCGACCTTTTCTTTCTTAAAACTGAAACAGAAGATTTAGATTTATTAGGAAAATCAGATTTCTGAGATTGGCTTTTCTTTTGTTTACCAGTGTTGTTCCGTTTCTGTGAACGCTGTTTCTTATGTTTCTTACCTTTAGTATAGTAATCAGCATTCACAGAAACTGGTTCACCAACCTTAGTTGATGATTCACCAATTTAAAAAACACTTAGTAAAACTTCTCCATTTATAAGAAAAGTAGAATGATCTGGAAGTGAAGCATTAAAATCAAACATATCAATTTCCTCTATACACCCATCATCAGAATTGAGAAAATCATTTGCAGACGCAAATAAGTCATCAAAGTTATCAGTCGAAGTTTGAGGTGCCTTTGAAACTTTAGAACACTCTGTAGATTTAGATTGAAAAACTGTGTTCTTTAAAACAGTAGAAAATACACTTTGTTCAATATCTACCAAAAGTCTTTCATCAGATAAAACATTTTCAAGCTCAACTATTTTGCTTTCAAGAATGAGTGGAGGAACATAAACTTTTGCAATTGTAGGTTTTGCCTCCATCTCAGAAACAAAATAACTAGCAAAATAGTCGTTTGAAAGAACTTTTGGTGTTTCAGAAAGATAACTATCATTTAACTTTTCATAGTTAAACGGTAGTTGCATTTTCTTAATATTCTTTCTATTTTCAGTTTCCCTGGCCTCAACTTCTTCTGGTAATTTGGTAACAAATTTGGGTTTTAAATGAGTATGTTTACCAGCAATAGCAAGAAAATCAAAATTATATAATGCTAGTTGTTTTCTGATGACTTTCTTTAAGTAATGAGGGTTTTCATAACCAAGACCCCATTTTTCCTTAACATCAGCCTCATCATTAGGTGCATTAAGAAAAATAGTTTGATCTGTTTAACCTCTTGCATAAATTTTGGCTTCCAGACCATTTACCTTCTTATTTAAGAGCTTGTTTTCAACCTGCAATTTATAAACAATTAGTGCAGATTCTTTCTTTTCTAAATCAGACTTAGAAAGTTTAGCTTCAAAATCAGAAATCTTCTTTTCAAAACAATCTACTTGGAGTTTAGAATCAGAAGCAGACTTGCGTAAAGAATCAATTAGATCTTTGTCCCAAAAACTGATTTATTAAGCTCAAAGATCTTTTGATTTCTTTTAGCAACTCTGTCTTTTTCCTTTTTCAGTTTTATTTGAAGATCTTGAAGCTCAACCATCATGGCTTCCATTTTGGTTATGAAATCATTTTTAGTTAAGTTCATTACCTCATCAGCAGTCTCTTCATCCGAATCATCATACTTCACAATGTTGCCCATCAAACACATGTGAGCTTCTTCATCTTTTACTTCCTCAACATCCGAATGATCTAGCCAATATTCATCTTCTGCCATCAATGCTCTGCCTGCCTCTTGTTGTTTGACCAAGAGCATTTTGTTCTTATAGTATTCTGAATTGCGAACCTTTGGCTTTCGACAATCTCTAGCAAAATGACCGACTTTGCCACAGTTGTAGCACTTTATCAGATCATCGGTCTTTTTTTCAGCACCAGCATAGTCATTCAGATATTTCTTCTTCTCTTCCGGCTTTCTTTCCACATACCGGTTCTCTTCATGTCTCTTTCCTTCAACTCGTTCCCGATTTTCATGATTCTTTGAACTAGATGAAGAATACCTCTGAGTGTTTGAACCCGGTTTCTTGTAAAATTTCTTTTGGAATGCTCGGGTCAATAGAAGCATAGCTTGTTTGAGGCTTTCTCCATCATCACCATCGGATTCAGACTCTGATTCAGAACTTGAAACCACTATCTTCTTCTTTTTCTTCTTCTCTTTCTTTTCTTTCTTCTTTTCTCCGGCTACCAATGCTATGGGATCGGGAACTTTCTCAATCTTCTTTTTCTCAGCTATTTTCTGTTCCACTTCTTCTTCGTTCTGCCGCAATGTTTCATAAACCTCATGTAACGGAATGTCATTTAGATCCTTCATCTATTTCATCCTGCGCGTATGCTTCTTCCATTCGGGTTGCAGGATGCTTAGGAACTTGACATTGTTCTCGATCTGCTTCTTTTTCACTTTGTTCTTGGATAATTCATTTAGATGCAGGACAAACCGTTCATAGGTGTCTTCTAAGCTGTCATCCTCTTTTGCTTTGAATTCTTTGTAGCTGTTAATGCAGTTAGCTACTTTCATCTGATTTCCAACTTTCGATCCCATCATCATCTTCGGAAGTTGATCCCACGTCTTCTTAGTATTCGCCTTGTAACTTTCTATCTTGATGTATATCTCGTTCGGTATTCTTTGAAGAAGTAAGGATCTTGCTTGTTTATCTGCTTTAAAACGGCTTTTCTGCTCCTCAGAATATTGTAAAAAATGTATTGGAACAGTTTTCATCTTTTGCTCTCTATCCACATCACCATCCTCACTGTCAGATGAATCATCATCAGGAATCTGAACAGTAGGTGGTATCATGGGACCTTCAGTAATTGAAAGTAGAATGTTTTCCCCATTTTCATGCCTATCCACAAAATCCAGAAATCTGTCTTTCCACTGCTCGTATTCTCCTTTGAAGAGAACAGGAGGCTTTACATCCATACCAATAGACAAAGCGTCCTTTGAAGTCATCCTGTTTGTACCTGTTTGAACAAATATACAATAAGAAATTGTTTGATTCAATTCACAAAATCACAAGATTACAATCTGTTCTTAACTTTCTCACTGAATCTTCAATTAGTCACACACATATTAACAAGGAAAACAAAGTATTTATACCTATTACAAAAAGCAAGGAAACAAATACAAATACAATGACTTTCACTTTGACTTTGACATTTTATTACAAAGACTTTGACTTTTAATAAGAGTTGACTTTCTCAGCTTTTGACTTCTTGAATCTTTGACCTTCAGAATCTTTGATCTTGTATCCAACATATTTCTACTCTAACAATCTCCCCCTTTTGATTCAAGATCATCTTCAAAAAGATTTAGCACATCAATCTCCCTCTTTGATTCAATCTGGACAATCTCTCCTTTTGCAAATATATCCTTTCTTTGACTAAAATTCTTCCCAAGTCTGCCTTCAAACAAATAACAATCTCCCCCAAGAGTAGTAGAAACAATCTTCAATAATTTCCCCAAAACTTTCACAAATCTCTTTCAGACTACGGAAAGAAATTATCATCAGATTGAGCTCGGATTGCTTTAACAAATAATCTTCAAAGAAAATTTCCTCAAAATCAGCACAACTTCATAAATTCTTTGATATTTTTCAAATCTTTACTTTGAATCTTCTGACTTCGACATTTCTGTAAATCAGCTCTCAAAACTCCAAAACTTTAACAATCTTCCATTATGTTATCATGACCCAACATGGATGGATGACCATTTAGTTCCAAGGTTCATCAATCATTAATATAAGTATTCTAATACATAAGAAACCATCATTCATAACCATTTCATCAAAACGTCCAATTAGCTTAAAACCCTAGTTTAATCTAGGTTTTTCCAAAAAACCATGTACATGAGGAAAGAGTTATAACCACCATGAGAAACCATAAATATGTATGTTTAAACTCATTATATACTTGTAATTAAACATCTCTAGCAAAGTTAACCAAAAACCCTAAAATCATCCAAAACCAAGTTCTAGGTCAAAAGTTCTAGGTCAAAACTTGTAATAAATGGAAGGGATGATTAGAGGTTTAAAAGAGTGATTTGACATGTATAAAGTTTTGGAAAAATGAGAGTGAACTCACCTTATTAGGTTTTATAGAAACCCTAAATACTTGGTAATACTCTAGAAGGATAAAAATGCACAATTGAAGCTTGAACCTCTAGAGATCTCCTTCACTTAATGACAACCAACCCTAGAAAGAATAGTAAATGTTCTTAAGGATCATTCAATGATAATGAATGAAGAGAGAGAGAGAGAGAGATGATTGGGGATGAAAACTTACCAAGAATTAGAGAGGAAAATTGGCCTATGCAGTTCCAAATTAGATCAAAATGGCTAAAACCCAGAGCTGGAACATTTATACCTCGGGTGCCCGACGGAGACATTACCCGATGAGAGTGACACTTGTCACAATCGCTGGCATAGGCGCCCACGTTGGGTACTGCTCGGTACATCCTCTATGAGTATGCCAAGCGAGAGTGACATCCGTCACAATCGTCGACATTATCGCCTAACTGGTACTGCGGGTGGTCCCTGGGTCGCGATTATGCCATGCAACTATGCCCCTGACACTATCACCAGGCATAGTCGCCCCACCTGTACCGAATCCAAAAAGTTTGGTTTTCTCACTTGAACGGTTCGTGACTTGATCAGAAGATTGAGGTGAGACGTTCCTCATTAGACGTTCCTCACTAAAATTCTAAATTTTTCTTGGGTTACAACTTGAAAATGGAACCACATTTACTTACCAAAAATCGGGGTGTCACAAAAATGTATCAAAAAACACTCACCATTATTAAATACTTGACTATATAACCCATCAAATAAACAAATCTCATAATTCGTTATCATAACAAAAAAAATGGGGTCATCAACCATAAATTCCCAAAAATTCATCCAAATAGAAAAAGGCATCATTTATGTAAACCAATGTCTACAATCATACCATCATAATACCCAAAAATCATCAAAACCTAGTTTTGACCTAGTTTTTCCAAAAATGATCAAATGAGGAGAATATATGATAAAACCTTGAGGAAACATAAAAATAGCATTTAAACATGTATATGATGTAGAAGAGTTGTATAATGAATTCACTCTACTAGGTTTATATAAAAACCTACAATCTCTAAAACCCTAGAACTTGAAAGAGGTGGTGAGATGAAGAACTCCTGATCCTAGCTTCAAAACTCTAGCTTGATGATGGAAAGCCTTGAGACAAAGTGGAAATGGAGTGATTAATGCCTCTAGGTTGACTTCAATGAAAAGAGAAGGGAGAGGATGAGTTTTGTTGAGGTTTGGTGAAGTAATGAATGTGGAAGTGTTGAAAAAAAATCGGATTTAAGGTGTTTTGCCCCTCGACCGCGACCTTGCCAGGCGACTATGCCAATGGCATTGTCGCGGGTCACTATCGTGGCCCTTGTACCGCGGCCTCTTGACTCCCCACAATTGTGCCTCGGTGAGAGTGACCATATCACAAATCGTCGGGCATTCTCGCCCCATGTGTATCGTAAGGCATCCCAACCTCGCGATTGTGCCCTTGGCGACAATGACTATGTCATAGTCGTCGGTCATAGTCACTCCACATGTAACGGAACCCAAAACTTCACTTTTCTCGCACGGAAAACGGCCGCCATATTGAGAATCATAAATAATCCCTTCTTACCCTAATTTTATAAATTACAAATCATAATTCAAGACAGATGAAGCCTTTCAACCTACCGAAATTACGAGTGTTACAGTTCTATCTTGTCTGGATACCAAACACACTCTTTAAGTATAAGGGACTATAACATTAAAGAATTGTAAGCCACAGGGACTAAAACAACGATAAATTGTAAATCACAAGGATGAAAATAATGATGAATTATAAATCATAGGGATGAAATCATAATTTGTAAGTTGCAATGACGAAAATTGTAATTTTTAATAAACCATAGGGAAAAAAACCGTAGCTCACTCGTTTAAATAAAAATATTAAAAATTTGAGAATACAAGAACATAAACTTCCTATTCAAGTTTAATCAATACTAGGTAAATGCACCGCGCATTGCGCGGTGTATACAAATGTTGTGTATGTAAATACGACAAAATTTTTAATTTATGAACTTATTATATTTGAATTTATCTATTACATAGCAGTAGAAATAAATGTTGGTCGAATTTAAAAGTAATCAAACAAACAAAATCTATTTTGTGAAATTCAAAAAAATATTGTAAATCAAGCATAGACATTTGGAGGTTTGGCGTTGAAGCTCTTCATAAACATATTTTGTACTTAGTAGTGGTTGAAAGTGGTCGGTAATTGCCTTTTGTTAGATCTCAGATTTATTGGATTCAAGATCATCCAATCTGAAGACTGGAATCTGAAGCTAAAGCTGAAAAGTCACTCTCAATATTAGTCTAAAGTTAGTTTGTAATAAAATGTCAAAGTTTGTTTTTAGTATTTTATTATTATTCCTAAATATCTATTATTAGATATTTTAGGATATTTAGTTTAGATATTATTAAGTTTAGATATTAGATTATCTAAAAATCTAATATCTGATCTCAATCACACAATTCAACTAAGAACACTATTCACCAAGAGAGAAAACATAGAGAGCTTCAAAGAGAAATATATCAATCCTGTAATCCGTCGTTTGTAATCGAACAGGTTGGTTAATCTTATATGTTTGTGATTGTTTGATTGTCTGGTAAGATCGTGTTCAAATATAAGGGACCGACTATTGGTATCAGAGCAGAAAACCAGATTTAAATAAAAAACTAAACTCGACACTGTGTTCTTCATCTTCAAAATCATTTTTGAGTTTTAGTGTGTTTTTGGTGTTGAAATCGATCAGGTTGTGATCGATTAGTGTTCTAGATCGATTGGGTAGTGTTTACTTTCAGTATTGCACCATAATCGAATTCCAATTTTGTGATTTTGGTATCAAACAGTTCACGAGTTCAACACACTGTTCCATCGATCATTTTTTTCAAAAAGTGCTTGTTTTTTAGATCAAAAGCTTTTAATCTGTTCTAGAAGTGTTAGTGGTCAATTTGTCAAATTTTGGGACTGCTAATCGAAGTCTAGATAGGTTTATTTGAGAATTACAGCCGTTTTTCGAAGCTACAGGGATGAACTCACGAGTTTGAAATTTTTGCGCCAGTTCATAAGCGACTCAGTGCAAGTTTTGCGCCAGCTCCTTGTAGCGCAAAGTGTCTTTCGCGCCAGCTTCGTCTCGCGCAAACTTTATTTTGCGCCACTCGCTGTTCGCGCAAACCTTCTTTTGCGCCATTAAAGACACCGGTCGAGCATACCGGTCAGAGGGAAAATCACAACTCCACTTTGCGCCATCAACTATTCGCGCAAATCTCTGTTTTGCGCCAACCACTACTCGCGCAAAGTTCATTTCGCGTGACCAACTACTCACACAAACCTCTATTTTGCGCCATCCTCTTCTCGCGCAAAACTCCTCAAGGGTGTCAAAGTGACTTTTGCGCCAGCTACTTTTAGAGCAAAGTCTGTTTTCGCGCCAACGCCTATTAGCGCAACGTCTGTTTTTGCACCAACCTATGTTAGTGCAAGTTGTCTTTTGCGCCACCTTCTTTTAGCGCAAAGTTCTCTTTTGCGTCAGCCTCCTTTAGCGCAAATTGTGCTTTTTGCTCAAGTTCCTGACTTGGTCTTTCTGAAAGGACAACATCAAGAGAAGCTCTAGCTATTGGAACTGACACAAAGCCAACAGTACTCTTCAGGGGAGAGTATGAGCAGTGGAAAGATCGGTTCATGGACTTCATAGAAAGACATGATTTGGGTGAGTTAATCAGAAAATCTTTAGAGGTAGGAGTTATGCCACCTGTTATGAAGACTTGTATGGTTAGGACTGAGGAAGAACCATATCAACTTAGGTTTGATGAACTCGATGGTGAAGACCTAAAGAGAGCAAAAGCTGATAGATTAGCAAAGTCTTTCATTCTTCAAGGCATTACTAATGAAATATATGTGAAGATAGACAGCTACAAAGCTACAGGCAAATAGATGTGGGATCAACTGAAGAAAATGATGCTTGGTTCAAAAGTTGGAAACCAGCTCAAGATATCTAAGTGCCTCAACAACTATGAAGAGTTCAAAGGCAGAGTTGGAGAATCTCTAGAAGAAACATATGACAGATTTGTGATCTTGCTGAATGAGTTAAGCAAGAACAAGGTCAATAAAACACAAATAGAACTGAATGTCAAATTCCTCAGCATACTTCAGCCTGAATGGAAAAGATTTACAAGACAGATGAAGCAAATAAAAGATCTGAACGATATTTCACTTCACGAGGTATATGAAACCCTCAAGCAGAATGAGGAAGAGGTGGATGAGATCATGGATGAAAAGAGACAGGGTGAGAAGACAGTTGCTGATTCAATTGCTCTTGTTGTGAAGAAGAAGAAGATGATGATGATTGTGTCTGAATCAGATGAGGTTGAAAGTGAAGCAAACTCTGACTCTGACGACTGTGAAAAACTAAAGCAGGCTATGCTTATGTTGACTAAGACTTTTCAAAAGAAGTTCTACAAAAATCCTAGCTCGAACAGTCAGAGGTATTCATCTGGTCCAAGCAACTATGTTCACAAGGAGAGATTTGAAGGAAAGAGGTTAGAGGAAAGGAAGCCAGAAGAGAAAAGGTATAAAGCTGAAGAGACCAATCAGAAAGAACCTCCAAAGTGCTACAACTGTGGTAGACTTGGACATTTTGCCAAAGACTGCCGAAGATCCAAAGTACGGAACTCCGACTACTACAAGAACAAAATGCTTCTAGCCAAGCAACAGGAAGCTGGAAAGGCATTAATGGCAGAAGATGAGTTCTGGCTAGATCAGTCAGACCAAGAAGATGAAAATGAAGAGAAGGACGAGACAACACATCTATGCTTCATGGGCAAACTGGAAATAGAAGCTGAAGCTGATTCCGATGAAGAGGACAACGAAGAGGTATGTGATTTAACTGAATCAGATTTCTTAAATCAAATGCATGCCATGATGACAAAACTCCAAGAATTAGAGTCTAAACTTAAATGTGAAAAGGGCGTTATTAATGACAAAAACCAATCAATACAGAAACTTAGCGAGGATATTGCAGAGAAGAAAGTATTGATTGAGATTTTACATAAAAACATTCACACCAACGCAAAAGAAAAGACCATAATTCTTAAAGAGATTGCTGAAACAAATTCTAAATTGAGAAAATCTGAGTTTGATTTCAAAGAGCTTACGAGAATGTATTCTTCGCGTTCTGAAGAAAACAAATCTTTACTTGCAAAATTAAAAGCTTTGGAAGTGAAGTTATACTCATTGGGTCAAACTGAACAAACCATTCATCTAAACAAACTCAAAGAGAATAAATAGAGTTGGGGAATTGGTTATGAGAATCCTAACTACCTTAAAAAGGGTATATCTGAAGTGCCATCACTTTATGATTTTACATTCTTAAGACTTTCTTAACGATTCCCTGAACTTAAAGTTTTCTGGACTGGACTGTCTAAAGAGGATGAAGCCAAGGAAACAGAAAAACGAAAGATCAAATCCAAATTTCAACTTCCATTTCTTTATGGGAAGTTGAATCAAAGTTATAGTTCTGATCAATCAAAATCTCTTTCAAATGATTTCTTTGAGATTTATTCTATAAAAGAAATGGAGGCGAAGCCTATTGAAGGTAAAATTTACGTCCCTCCTCTCATTTTGGAAAGTAAACTTTCTGAACTTGAGAACTCTTTAGCAGATGAAAGACTTTTGATTGAAGTTGAACAAAAAGTGTTTTCAACTGTGCTTAAGAATACTGATCTTTCTAAATCAACTAAGGCTTCAAAATCTGATCATATGTTTGGTATAACTGATAGAGGGTTTGATTTTCTAAACTCTAATGGTGTTTTAGATGATTGTATTGATCAATTTGATTTTAGTGCCAAACTTCCTAATCATTCGTCTTTTGTTGTGAAATCCTTTGGATTATCCAGTATGCTTGAGAAAGGTAAAACATCAACGAAAGTTGATAAATTAGTCTCTGTGAAAACTAAGAATGCTAAAGGTAAGAAGAAATCTCACCATTCACAGAAACCGATCACTACTGGTAAGCCAAAGAAGAAGCATTCATTTGATTCTCTCAATTCTAACTCAAAAGTTTCAAATGTTTCAGATATGAGCAAGAAAAAGCTTGGAGTTAAATCTAAGTGGCAACCAAAATAGGAGATTGACGAGACTGTTCTTTCTAGTGTTGATTGCAATAAGAATACTACTAGTAAAGATGTTTTGATTGCGAATATTGCTGTTTCTAAACCTAATCTTGTTGTTTCTAGCAAGAAATATTCTATGAAGCAATTATTCCAATTACGTCTGTCTGCTAGAAAGTCTTCATATTATTATAAACATGATGATGCTTCTTGTCAAGATTCTGATGTTTGGTTTGGCACATATCATGTACACTAATATAATTCTAATTCTTCATTTGATTCTCAAAAGCAAAGAGGACCTAAATTTCAATGGGTGCCAAAATCATGTCCTAACACTGTAGGACCCATTTATAAGTGGGTACCTAAATATCTTATTTCGTAATTTTTCTTGTGCAGACCCGTCATATGTGGTACTTGGATAGCAGGTGTTCCAAGCATATGACCGGGCAGAAAGGTATGTTGACCAACTATACAGAGAAATACTGCGGAACAGTTCGATTTGGTAACGATCAGTTTTCACCAATTCTGGGTTATGGTGATATGGTACACGACAAAGTCACGATTAAGAAGGTGAGCTATGTTGAAGGCTTAGGACACAACCTTTTCAGTATAGGCCAGTTCTGTGACAAAGGCTTAGAGGTAAATTTCAAGGCCAAGAGGTGTTTTGTTCTCACTGAAGAAGGCAAGGAACTCTTGGTCGGTACTCGAAAGTCCAACCTCTACACAATTAATTTGTCAAACGTCCAGACTGACAAGCAGGTATGTCTACTCTCAAAAGCCTCGATGCAACAAAGTTGGTTATGGCATCGATGGCTCTCTCACCTCAATTTTCGGTACATCAATAAACTGGTCAGTGGAAAGTTAGTGAACGGACTTCCTGAGCTAAAGTATGTCAAAGAACATCTGTGTGCAGCGTGTGAAAAAGGTAAGATGAAGAGAGCTCCGCATAAACCAAAGCCTGATCCGAGTGCAAGCGCTCCTTTAGAGTTGTTGCATATGGATCTCTGTGGTCCGATGCGAACGCAAAGCTTAGGCGGAAAGAAGTACATATTAGTTATCGTGGACGATTATTCGCAATACACGTGGGTCAAATTTTTACGTTCAAAAGATGAGACGCCCGAAGTACTCATCACATTTCTGAAGACAACCGAGGTGAATCTGCAGAAACCAGTCAAGCTTCTCAAAACTGACAACGGCACAGAGTTTAAGAACAAAACAGTCAAAGAATATCTCGAATCAGTCGGGATTTCACATCAATACTCTGCTGCACGTACGCCTCAACAGAATGGAGTTGTCGAAAGGCAAAATCGAACGCTAGTCGAGGCCGCTCGAACTATGCTAAGCCAATCTGACTTACCTCTATTTCTATGGGCCGAAGTTGTATCGACTGCGTGTTACACTCAGAATCGTTCCATGATACACCGCATATTTAAGAAGACTCCGTATTCGTTAATCAACAACCGAATACCGATAATCAAATATTTTCATATATTTAGGTGTAAGTGTTATGTTCTAAACGACAGAGAGAGTCTGAACAAGTTCAGCGCTAAAGCGGATGAAGGCATCTTTATTGGCTATTCCTCTACATCTACTGCATACCGTGTATACTTGAAGAAGTCAAAGAACGTTGTTGAAAGCGTCAACGTTACATTTGATGAAGAGATGGCTTCTAAACACGTCTGTTCAGAACCCGTGATAACAGGAGTACTAGCTTCTGGGCAAAACAGTCCAGAACCTGTGTCTCAAGCGAACAAATCAGATGGGGCATCAACGTCTACTAATCATTTATCTGATTTAGATTTACTATTTGAACTATTTTGTGATGAATTTCTTGGATCTAAAGTAACTAAATCTGTTGTGGTTGACAGGATGGAAGACTCAATGACTACTCATCCAACCATTTCAGATATCTCTACTGAATCCGACTCCACGATTCAACAAGAAGTTCAAGTTCAAATACCTACTCTGACAATTGAAGCTGTGACCAATAATGAAGAGATAGAAGTTGCTGACCAAGCTGTACCTACTAAGACTTATGCACCTACTACTTCAACTGAACCCCCCATTCCTACTGAACAATCTGTAGAAGATAACAGTGGATTCATATATGATTATATTGATCTATCTATATATAATTCACTCCCTCATGAACACAAATGGACCAAAGCGTACCCGATAAGCCAAATCATTGGAGATCCAACAAAACCGGTGCAAACTAGGTTTGCTTCTATGAATATGTGTATGCATGAATCCTTTCTGAGCAAGATCGAGCCTACTCGCGTATCTGAGGCCCTTGTTGATTCCGATTGGGTGACTGCAATGCATGAAAAGCTGAATCAGTTTGAAGTACTTAAAGTCTGGAGACTCGTACCCAAACCTCAAGGTAAAACCATAATTGGTACGAAATGGGTTTTCAAAATCGAGAAAGATTAAGATGGTATTGTTATCATAAATAAAGCAAGACTTGTTTCCAAGGGATATAGACAAGAGGAAGGAATAAATTACAACGAGACTTATGCTCCAGTGGCGCGTTTAGAGGCAATTCGGATGTTTCTGGCCTACGCAGCCCACAAGAACTTCATGGTCTTTCAAATGGACGTGAAGACAACATTTCTGAATGGCATCCTCAAGGAGGAAGTCTACGTCTCGCAGCCAGAAGGTTTTGTCAATCAAGATAAACCGAATCATGTATACGTTCTCGACAAAGCACTTTATGGACTGAAACAAGCTCCTCGCGCCTGGTATGATGTATTATCTAAGTTTTTGGTCAAGTCAGGTTTTACAAAAGGTACGGTCGATACCACTTTATTACTTAAAAAGGAGAAAGCCGATATCATTCTAATTCAAATATATGTGGATGATATTATTTTTGGCTCTACAAATCCTAAATATTGTAAGAATTTTTCAAACCTCATGGTGTCACGTTTTCAGATGAATATGATGGGAGAGATGAATTTCTTTCTCGGATTACAAGTCAAGCAATTTTCATCGGGGATTTTCATCAATCAATCTAAATACATTCTTGATATTCTTCGGAAGTTCAAAATGGAAAATTGTAAACCGATTGGTACCCCAATGGCACCTGGTACTAAGATTGGCACCAATCCTTCGGGAAAGGCTGTTGATGTTACGACTTATAGAGGGATGATAGGTTCTTTGATGTATCTCACTTCAAGTAGGCCGGATATAATGTTTTCTACATGTTTATGTGCTAGATATCAGGCTAATTCTAAAGAATCCTATGTGTCTGCAGTTAAGCGCATTTTTAGGTATATAAAGGGGACTACAGATCTTGGTCTGTGGTATCCTAAAGATACTACCATTGAACTAACAGCATATACAGACGCAGATCATGCTGGTTGCATGCTAGACAGGAAGAGCACGTCAGGTCATATACATTTCCTCAGTGATAAACTCGTCAGTTGGGCATCGAAGAAGCAATTATGTGTCTCAACTCCAACGGTCGAAGCAGAATATGTGGCTGTTGCTAGCTGCTGTTCTCAGGTCTTGTGGATAAGAACTCAACTGCGCGACTACGGTTTTCACTTCTACAAAATCCCGATCTACTGTGACTCGAAGAGCGCTATCGCGATAACAGCTAATCCTGTTCAGCATACAAAGACCAAACACATCGATGTCAGATATCATTTTATAAAAGATAATGTCGAAAAAGGAACAAGTGAACTTTACTTTGTAAAAACTAATTATTAGCTTGCAGATTTGTTTACCAAACCCTGGGACGAAAAGAGATATAATTTTCTTGTCTCTAAGCTTGGTATGGTAAATCTTAAGACATAATCAGTGGTTACCTAATAAAGTTTCTTATTGTAAATTTTTCATCATTTCTTTATCTTTATGTCCGCAAGATATCTGCAACTTAAAAGTCTGTTCATGATCTTAGGGGGAGTGTGAGAAGAAATTCATAGATAATCAATGTTATTTTGAGGGGGAGCATACCTAACTTCTGCATTTACCTTTTATATCAATTTTTTTGTAATGCATGATTTTAGGGGGAGCTCTTCAAGTCAAAGGAGTATGGATATGACTTCTGATTATTTTTTATCAGAACTCGTACTTTCATTGTTTTACTGCTTTTTGTCTTTTTAATTTCAGTGAATAAATTTTCTTTGACTATGACTTAAGACTTTTGCAGTTTGAGAGATGCTTACAAGATCATATCTTTATGACTTTAAGCTTAACTTCATGAGATGTAAGATTGCACTCAAAAGGTATAATTCTTTATCTTAATCTCATATATGGTTGAAAGAAGGACAACTTTTAATCATTGAAAACATGTTCTTAAATGTTAAAATCACTTCCCGATTCTTCATCAGATTTTATAATTTGGAAGTGTAATTTTTTAAATGTTTTCTAGATCTACTTTGTGATTTAACTGATATAGTTAAACCATTTTGAGCATCACATGCTTTCTAGGAAAACATGATTTCTTTGTGCTAGGACTTAACACAACTTCTACGGATACACGTTAACCTGTGTTTCCTACCCAAGAAGTTAATCCATAGTGATTGAGTGTGAGGAGTCGAAAAGAAATGAGTGTGGAATGTGTGATGAGGTATACGGAAAAAGAGAGTTTGGTTAGAGTAAGCTAAATGTTTAAAAGAAAGAGGGTGTAAGAACAGAGTTAAAAGAATATCAGAACTCTGCACCAACTTTTTCTGAGTTGGGTAGCCATAATTCTAATGTTTCACAACTCTTTGGTGAACATTATTGAAACAGGCAACTAGCCCATGCCAACTCTTGATCAAACCTCACCAGCCACTCATTTTCTACTCAAATAGAAAGTGTTTCACATTTTCAAAGGGGAAGTAGCACATTTTCTATCTGATTTTCATTTGGAAAATCTGGATATTGAAAAGAAGGAAGTTTGCCCCACCTTCGCACTTCAATCACGCACATTGAGTCTGTGTTTATCCTTACTGTTGTCTCAGTGGTTTACACAATTTTGAGCCTATAAGCAATCATCACGAAACTGGAGAAGTTCGAAGGCGTCGACTTTCGACGATGGCAAAAGAAGATGCACTTCTTATTGACCACGTTGAAGGTCGTGTACGTATTGAGCATGCCGATGCTTGAAGTGATGGAGGACGAGACGTTGGAGATGACCCGGCGTCGCAGCAAATGGGAGAACGACGACTACATATGTTACAGTCACATCTTGAACGGTATGTGTGACTCCCTCTTCGATATTTATCAAAATGTTGAATCCGCTAAAGAGCTATGGGACTCTCTTGAGTCCAAATATATGGCGGAGGATGCTTCTAGTAAGAAGTTCCTCGTAAGTAATTTTAATAATTACAAAATGGTGGATTCAAGGCCTGTGATGGAGCAATACAATGAGCTCCTTCGCATTCTAGGCCAATATGCTCAACATGATATGAAGATGGATGAATCTATCTTCGTATCGAGTATAATTGCTAAATTTCCTCCCTCTTGGAAAGACTTCAAACATATGTTGAAACACAAGAAGGAAGAGTTGTCTCTTGTACAACTCGGTAGTCACTTGCGCATAGAGGAATCTCTTCGGGCGCAAGAGACTGAGAAACCTAAGATGAAAGAGGTTTCTGCACCTTCTGTGAACATGGTGGAAGAGGGAAGATCCAACAATTTCAAGGGAAAACATAAGTTCAATGAAGCCAAGAAAGGTCCCAATAAAAAGGTTAAATTAACCTGTTGGACTTGTGGGATGACCGGCCATCTCAAGCGGGATTGTCGAGTTATCAAGAATAAGAATGGAGCAAGCTCAAGTGGTGGTGGGCAAAGATTCAACGATCAACACCCACGGCAAGGTCAGTTTATTGACTTTGGTGTTAATTCAAATTTGAATTATGTACCACTAATATCCATATCATTTTATATGCAGGATGATAATGATGCTTGGTGGATTGACACGGGTGCATCGAGTCATGTGTGCAAGGATCGACGTTGGTTCTTCTCTTTGGAACCGGTTGAAGACGGATCTGTGCTACACATGGGGAACGAGTCAAATGCTCCCATTCTTGGACGTGGCTTAGTTATACTAGAATTTAGCTCTAATAAAATTATTGAACTTGTTGATGTTTTGTTTGTACCACAAATTCGAAAGAATTTGGTTTCCGGTAGTACCTTGAATAAGTTAGGATATAGGCAAGTTTTTGAGTCCGAAAAGTTTACCTTGTCTAAAGGTGGCTCTTTTGTAGGATTCGGTTATTTGAATAATGACATGTTCATGTTAAGTTTAAATAATATGAATTTTGTTTCGAATTCTATTTATATTGCAAATGAAGTTCTTGTTGATTCTAGTTTATGGCATGCTAGACTAGGTCATGTTAATTTTAAAAGAATGGTTGAAATGTCAAAAGACGGTCTTATTCCGGCTTTTGACGTTAAAACCGGAAAATGTAAAATTTGCATGTTGACGAAGATCACTAGGCAACCGTTTCCCAATGTTAAAAGGGATTCGTCGGTGCTTAAATTAATTCATAGTGATCTTTGTGATTTGCATTCAACTTCGTATTTTCGTAATAAAAAGTATGTCGTTACTTTTATTGACGACGCTTCACGGTTTTGTTATATTTATTTATTGCACTCAAAAGATGAAGCGTTGGATAAATTTAAAATTTATAAAACGGAAGTTGAATTGCAAATGAACGGTTTAATTAAATGTTTACGCACCGATCGTGGTGGGGAATTTTACGACCCCATGTTTTTCCAATCCGTAGGAATAATTCATGAAACTACGGCACCTTATACACCTCAACAAAATGGTGTGGCGGAACGGAAAAATAGAGTTCTCAAATAAATGGTGAACTCTATGTTATCCTACTCGGGATTGAGTGATGGATTTTGGGGTGAAGCCATGTTAACGGCTTGTTATTTATTAAATCGAGTTCCCAATAAAAGGAACAAGATTACCCCATATGAACTTTGGTTCAAGAAAAGGCCTAACTTGAATTATATTCGAGTTTGGGGTTGTCGAGCGGTTGTTCGACTACCCGTACCCAAAAGGAAAACATTTGGTGAAAAGGGTATTGATTGCATCTTTGTTGGATATGCCGAGCATTCCAAGGCATATAGGTTCTATGTTATTGAACCTAATGATTCTATAGCGATTCACACCGTTATAGAATCGAGAGATGCATTATTTGATGAGACTAGATTCTCTTCAATACCTCGGCCGAAGGATCTTGTTCCAAATACTAGTGTAACTAGTGAGGTTGAAGAACAAGAAATTGTTCCAACCGAATCTCCGATGCTTCGAAGGAGCAAAAGAGGAAGGATTGAAAAATCCTTTGGTCCCGATTTCCAAGTATACTTGGTAGAAGGAGCAAAAGAGGAAGGATTGAAAAATCCTTTGTTCCCGATTTCCAAGTATACTTGGTAGAAGGATCAAGAGATGAAATTTGATCACAATTCTCTTACTGTTATAGTATTGAGGAAGATCCAAAATCATTTGATGAGGCTATGAAGTCTCAAGATATTGCTTTGTGGAAAGAAGCAATAAATGATGAGATGGATTCCATCATGGGGAAAAATACTTGGGTATTATCGGACTTGCCACCGGGTTGTAAACCTTTGGGATGCAAGTGTATCTTCAAAAGGAAGATGAAAGCTGATGGATCAATCGACAAGTTTAAAGCTCGATTAGTAATCCAAGGCTTTAGGCAACAGGAAGGCATCGATTATTTTGATACCTATGCCCCGGTTGCAAGGATCTCCACGATTAGGTTGTTGATAGCCTTAGGAGCTATCCACAATTTAGTGATTCACCAAATGGATGTCAAAACGGTATTCTTAAATGGTGACTTGGAGGAAGAAGTTTACATGAAACAACCGGAAGGTTTTATTATGCCCGGTATGGAGCATAAGATATGTAAACTTGTAAAATCATTGTATGGGTTGAAACAAGCACCCAAATAATGGCATCAAAATTTTGATGAGGTTATCTTGTTCAACGGTTTTATGTTAAACCAAGCAGATAAGTGTGTATATAGCAAATTTGACACATCCGGTAACGGAGTAATAATTTGCTTATATGTTGATGACATGTTGATCTTTGGCACCGACCAAAATCAAGTTGATAAAACCAAAGAGTTTTTGTCATCAAAATTCTCCATGAAAGATATGGGAGAGGCAGAGGTGATCCTTGGAATAAGGATCAAGCGTGAGAACAAAGGGATTGCAATTACGCAATCTCATTACATTGAGAAAGTATTAAAGAAATTTAACTGCTTTGATTGTTCTCCGGTGAGTGCTCCATTTGACCCGAGTGTGAATCTTATGCCCAATTCGGGTGAAGCGGTGTCACAACTCGAGTACTCAAAGGCTATTGGATGCTTGATGTATGCCATGACAAGCACTAGGCCGGATATATCTTTTGTCGTAGGCAAGTTGAGTAAGTATACTAATAATCCTAGTATACATCATTGGCAAGCGATAAGACGAGTATTTAAATACTTGAAGAAAACCATTGATTATGGTTTGTCATATGTCGGGTTTCCTTCGGTTTTGGAGGGATATTCGGATGCAAGTTGGATTACCTACTTAGAAGATCACTCTTCTACGAGTGGTTGGGTATACTTTCTTGGGGGAGGTGCCATCTCATGGGCTTCCAATAAGCAAACTTGCATCACGAGTTCGACTATGGAGTCGGAATTTGTGGCATTAGCCGCTGCCGATAAAGAGGCGGAGTGGCTAAGGAATTTAGTCCACGAAATTCCGTTATGGCCGAAACCAATATCACCCATTTCTATCCGTTGTGATAGTGCGTCTACTTTGGCTAAAGCTTATAGTCAAGTATATAATGGCAAGTCTAGACACTTAGGTGTTAGACATAGCATGATTCGTGAGTTAATCACGAATGGGGTGATTTTGGTTGAATTTGTTCGGTCGCAACAAAATCTAGCAGACCACTTGACGAAGGGGTTAGCTAGGGACTTGGTTCACAAGTCGGTGATCGGGATAGGATTAAAGTCCATTTGAATCTCTAACGGTGAGATACCCAATTCCCTTCTAATATAACGTTAGAAGTTGAATTCAATGGGAAAGCTCACTTTAAGGGATTGGAGCACAAGATGATCATCCCAAGGTATGTGCTCGGTACTTCAAGCGAGGAGGTAATTGTTCTTTTGAAAAAAAGCATGTGCAGGTGCATGATGAAAGGAACTACCTATATGAGTGCGAAGTGTGGCCGCTTCAAGAAGCTTGGACTTAGCTTTGATGCACTCACGAATGGATAAGGACACACGGCCTGTATAGTGTCAAGTTTAAACTTTAGAGAATTTTAAATTCATGTGTATGTTATTTTCTGGTACTCAAATGGGTGGAAGGGTTCAATCCATAAGACACCCGGATTCTCGAGTATTTGAAATGTGTAATGTACTAAGACGGAAATTCAATCTTTTAGATATTTTCATTTATGCATGAGTTTGTTTGCCATATTAATCTTATTTGTGAATCAAGGATTGCACTAAAATGGGGGAGGAATGTTGGTGATTTTAGTGAAATCATCGGTCATTTTGTGTAATTGGATTCACAAAGATAATAATGGGGTTTGTAGCTAAGTTATAACACGAGTTAGGAGGTGTGGAGTGCACACTCGTGTAAGCTAACTATGACCCGAGATTGTTAGGAAAGTAAATTGGTGTTTGTGAGACAAAACAGTGACTCACGCGGGTTGTGCCGCAGGTTAAACCCACGCGGCTACCCGCGTAGTGCACTAGATTTGGGACGAACAGAGGCTCACGCGGGTTGTGCCGCGGGTTAACCCGCGCGACTACCTGCGTAATGCACTGTTGCTGGTGCGGTTTGTAACCCCCAATCAATCTCTTTTGTAACTCCCAATTTGAGTTATAACCTACACCAATTGACCAATTAACAATCATTTCCATTAAATGGATGATTATTATCATTAATATTATGGCATCCGTTACATTCTCTTGGTGTTTAAATAGTGTCGATTTCTACCAGAATCGATGCGGTGAATTTGAGATTATCCTCGAGTGTATTTCGTGATACCCAGGCAGAATAGGGTCGAAATAACACTTAAGGAAAGCGAGCTCTCACGCGATCTCACATTCTATCCAAGTTTCGATCATCTCTCATCTCTCTCTACCCACCGATTTTCTGCAACCCCACAAATCCCCCAACAAGATATACTATTTTGATTGGTAGAAAATATGGTTAATAATAGATAAGTAAAAATAAAAAATCAAAAATAAATTGAAAAGTTTCTCATTTAATAGGTCAATATAATTAAAAAAATCAAAACTCTAAGAAAAAAGATAAATAGTCATGAAGGTCTCTCCTTCACTCTCTATCATATGCCTTCTTTTATATATTGATATATTGATTGTTAGATTACTAAGAAAAACAAAAAAAAAATTAAATAAAAAATAGTCTATTAAATATTTTTCTATATATTGATGATTTAATTCATGTAGACTTACAAAAGTTTTGATTTATTATCATTGTTAGCTTACTATTATTTTTAAATAATGTAAAAGAAAAGAAAAAAAATCATTAATAATATATGTTTGAATAATAATAATAAGTAAATAAATAAAACATAATAATTATATTTAATTGTATCTAAAAATGTGAGATATAGTATTTTGATTGGTAGAAAATATAGATAATAATAGATAAGTAATAATAAAAAATTGAAAAGTTTGTCATTTAATAGGTCAATATAATTAAAAAAAAATCAAAACTCTAATAAAAAAGATAAATGGCCATGAAGTCTTAGAGCATCTCCAACAGCTTCTCCAAAATGAAGAAAATAGAGATTTTAGGCATTTTTGTGCTCCAACAGATTCTCCAAATCTTTCTCCAAAATGGAGAAAGTAGAGAGAGAGTGTAATTTTCTCCAAATATGGAGAACTCTCCAAAATCTCCAAAAATGATTACCATGAGAGAGAAATTGTTTTTTTATTATATTCTACCAATAATATTTCTTCAAATGAGATGGGTATGAGAAATAAATAATATTTTATTAGATTTATACAATATTTTAATATTATAAGTAATGATTTCATCTCCAAAATGGAGAATCTGTTGGAGATGGATATAAATTTTTATGTAGATTTTGACTTTTAATTCTCCATTTTGGAGAAATTTTGAAGATGCTGTTGGAGATACTCTTATCCTTCACTCTCTCTCATATGCCTTCTTATATATATATATATATATATATATATATATATATATATATATATATTGATGATTGTTAACTTACTATTATTTTTAGATAATGTAAAAGAGAAGAAAAAAATTCAATAATAATATATGTTTGAATAATAATAATAAATAAATAAACAAATAAAACATAATAATTATATTTAATTGTATCTAAAAATGTGAGATATACTATTTTGATTGGTAGAAAATATAGATAATAATAGATAAGTAAAAATCAAAAATCAAAAAGAAATTGAAAAGTTTCTCATTTAATACGTCAATATAATTAAAAAAATCAAAACTCTAAGAAAAAAGATAAATGGCCATGAAGGTCTCTCCTTCACTATCTCTCCTATGCCTTCTTTTATATATTGATATATTGATTGTTAGCTTACTAAGAAAAACAAAAAAAAATAATTAAATAAAAAATAGTCCATTAAATATTTTTGTATATATTGATGATTTAATTCATGTAGACTTACAAAAGTTTTGATTTATTATCATTGTTAGCTTAATATAATTTTTAGATAATGTAAAAGAGAAGAAAAAAGATCAATAATAATCTATGTTTGAATAATAATAAATAAATAAATAAATAATAATTATATTTAATTGTATCTAAAAATGTGAGATATACTATTTTGATTGGTAGAAAATATAGATAATAATAGATAAGTAAAAATCAAAAATAAAAAAGAAATTGAAAAGTTTTCATTTAATAGGTCAATATAATTAAAAAAATCAAAACTCTAAGAAAAAAGATAAATGACCATCAAAGCCTGGTCTTCACTCTATCTCTATGCCTTTTTTATATATTGATATATTGATTGTTAGATTACTAAGAAAAACAAAAAAAAAATTAAATAAAAAATAGTTTATTAAATATTTATGTGAATTGATAATTTAATTCATGTAGACTTACAAAAGTTTGGATTTATCATCATTGTTAGCTTACTATTATTTTTAGATAATGTAAAAAAGAAGAAAAAAAATTCAATAAAATATATGTTTGAATAATAATAATAATAAATAAATAAATAAAACATAATAATTATATTTAAGTATATCTAAAAATGTGAGATATACTATTTTGATTGGTAGAAAATATAGATAATAATAGACAAGTAAAAATAAAAAATCAAAAAGAAATTAAAAAGTTTTTCATTTAATAGGTCAATATAATTAAAAAAAATCAAAATTGTAAGAAAAAATATAAATAGCCATGAAGGCCTCTCATTCACTGTCTTTCTTATGCCTTCTTTTATATATTGATTATTAGATTACTAAGAAAACAAAAAAAAAAATAATTAAATAAAAAATAGTATATTAAATATTTTTGTATATATTGATGATTTAATTCATGTAAACTTATAAAAGTTTTGATTTATTATCATTGTTAGCTTACTATTATTTTTAGATAATGTAAAAGAGAAGAAAAAAAATCAATAATAATATATGTTTGAATAATAATAATAAATAAATAAAACATAATAATTATATTTAATTGTATCTAAAAATGTGAGATACTCTATTTTGATTGGTAGAAAATACAGATAATAATAGATAAGTAAAAATCAAAAAGAAATTGAAAATTTACTCATTTAATAGGTCAATATAATTAAAAAAATCAAAATTCTAAGAAAAAAAATAAATGGCCATGAAAGTCTCTTTTTCACTCTCTCTCCTATGCCTTCTTTTATATATATATATATATATATATATATATATATATATATATATATATATATTGATTGATTGTTAGCTTACTATTATTTTTAGATAATGTAAAAGGGAAGAAAAAATATTCAATAATAATATATGTTTGAATAATAATAAATAAATAAATAAAACATAATAAATATATTTAATTGTATCTAAAAATGTGAGATATACAATTTTGATTGGTAGAAAATATAGATAATAATAGATAAGTAAAAATAAAAAATCAAAAAAAATTGAAAAGTTTCTCATTTAATAGGTCAGTATCATTAAAAAAATCAAAACTTTAAGAAAAAAGATAAATGGCCATAAAGGTCTCTCATTCACTCTCTCTCCTATGCCTTCTTTTATTTATTGATATATTTTTTGTTAGATTACTAAGAAAAACAAAAAAAATTAATTAAAAAAAATAGTCTATTAAATATTTTTGTATATATTGATGATTTAATTCATGTAGACTTACAAAAGTTTAGATTTATTATCATTGCTAGCTTACTATTATTTTTAGATAATATAAAAGAGAAGAAAAAAAATCAATAATAATATATGTTTGAATAATAATAATAAATAAATAAATAAATAAAACATAATAATTATATTTAATTGTATCTAAAAATGTGAGATATACTATTTTGATTGGTAGAAAATATAGATAATAATAGATAAGTAAAAATAAAAAATCAAAAGGAAATTGAAAAGTTTCTCATTTAATAGGTCAATATAATTAAAAAAAATCAAAACTGTAAGAAAAAATATAAATAGCCATGAAGCCCTCTCATTCACTGTCTCTCTTATGCCTTCTTTTATATATTGATATATTGTTTGTTAGATTATTAAGAAAAACAAAAAAAATAATTAAAAAAATAGTCTATTAAATATTTTTGTATATATTGATGATTTAATTCATATAGACTTACAAAAGTTTTGATTTATTATCATTGTTAGCTTACTATTATTTTTAGATAATGTAAAAGAGAAGAAAAAAATTCAATAATAATATATGTTTGAATAATAATAATAAATAAATAAATAAATAAAACATAATAATTATATTTAATTGTATCTAAAAATGTGAGATATACTATTTTGATTGGTAGAAAATATAGATAATAATAGATAAGTAAAAATAAAAAATCAAAAAGAAATTGAAAAGTTTTTCATTTAATAGGTCAATATAATTAAAAAAATCAAAACTCTAAGAAAAAAGATAAATGGTCATGAAGGTCTCTCCTTCAATTTCTCTCCTATGCCTTCTTTTATATATACTAGTGGCAACCCCGTGCGTTGTACAGTAGCGATAAATTTTTTTAAAGAAGTACTTGACCGTGTTAAAATAGAACATAATTTCTTGCTTAATAATTAATGAGATACAATTTAAAATGAAGAATGTATTTACATAAGTGGATTATTTTAATTAATATCGATTTTATTGTTACGAAGAGTTTGACATATATTGACATTAAATTTTTTGTTATGTTATTTAGAATTAAACAACATGTCATACACCTATATCATTATTGTTGTTACGAAAGTTTTGAGGAATCACCGTCTGGCTCAAATTTGAGTTTGATAATTTTGAAGTTTGAACTTAAAAAATGTTGCTTATTATTTTAATGACTCAAACTTATAATGCACTAATATGATATCCAACTTGATTCGTTCCAAAAGTTCGTTTGATGCTATTGAGTTTATATATAAGATGACATATAATAAAAACACTCTAACAAACATGTTGATATTAAGTTTTAAACTTAAGGCCTTAAGTAGATGTATAGATTTTTTGAAAAATTATTGTTGGCCAATATATTTAGTCCAACCTATTTTTAAATTTTTCAAGCCAACTTATACTCATATATAACCATCTATTTTTTAATTTTATCATCTTCATAGTAATGTGAGATAATTTAACCAAACCATAATTTAACGTTTAATAATACTCGAACTTGGTTAGGCCACATCATCAGTTGTGACGATAATTATTTCAGGAAATATATGTATCGAGATAAGATATATAAAACATAATTCGTCAGTTAACAGTTAATTGAATACAATATAAAATAATTGATGTGTTTCAATGAGTGGTTAATTATATATATATAGAGGCTCATTCATTTGCTAACCAAGACATTAGTGTTAATCGTGCTAACCAATCTGGACCGTTAGTTATTTAGATCAATGGTTCACAATTAATTATAATTTTAATTTTAGAAATATTAAATTAAAAGATTAGAAAATTACGGTGCATAAGAGCATAGGGTTAAAATTGTAAAAATACAAATAACATTTCTAAAACAAATGCACACGTTACCAAAAATATTAGGCACAAAATTAGGGATTCCTCTCATCTAGATTATACTAAATAACAATACGATTGCTTCATGATTTCGTAATCCGGGCAAAAAAGATGGAATCGTTGATGGGAAGAAGAGGGAAACTTAGAATTCATCCACCGATTGCTTCGTATAATCGAGAAAAACGGAAACACAATCTCAATCGAGGTTGAAATAGGCACGCTACAGATGAAATTGAAGGCGGGAATCGACGAATGAGAGGTAAAAACCTAATTTTCTAGGGTATATAAAAGGGGTTTAAACTTATATCTACCTTGTTGACACCATTCTTGTAGTACGAAAGCCTAGTGAGAGGATTTTCAAGAAGTGTGGTCTTTCAAGATTCAAGAACATGATGGAAACTCCTGTTGAGGTCGACCTAGAATACACATAGATAACTACTTTTATAATTTTGGATGTGCATATATGCATTGTTCTGGAGTTGTGCATATGGGTATATGGTAAGAACTGGTCATTTGTAGTTGTGCATATGAGCATATGGTAGTAGAGATCAGTATAGACCTGGGAAGTGTACATCTTTATGGGTAAAATGTTTTGCACCTTATGTGCATATGTGCATTGCAGTATATGCATTTTAGTTCTCTATGCATTTTGAATACACATAGATAACTACTTTTATAATTTTGTATATGCATATGTGCATTGTTTGGTAATTGTGCATATGGGAATATGGTAAGAAATTATCATTAGGAGTTGTGCATATGAGCATATATTCATGCAGTTAGAAAGTTATTGGATGCTTAAAATTAGGTAGAAGATAACTTCCATATTAACTTGATAGACATCAAATTTTAATTTAAAAATATTACATTTAAAGAATAGATAATTACCATAACAAACTCCTCAAAATATGGAATGAGATTGGATGGGGCGTGAATTGGTAAATACCAATATTGCCCTTTGATATTTAAAATCATGAATCGCATGACATAATCTCTAGGAAGCTTTTGATTGGTCGAAAATTGGTTAGCACGGTTAGCACCAATATCGTGGTTAGCAAATGAAGGGGACCCTATATATATATATATATATATATATATATAAATTTTTTTGGAAAATGAGAGTTGGCAGCCAATATCAACCCTCTCTTCCAAATCCTACTTTCTTGCTAATTTATTATGGGATTTCAATCGTGAGGTAAAACATATTTATCCAACTAAAATTTTGATTATCAAAATCAACCCTTGTTATTCTTACAGTCATCTTCATTCTCCAATCTTGCACCTTGCATCAAGGTGGGATAATTGAACTACAACACAATGCAATATTTTAGAATACTGAAATCTCACAATGTCATCTCATTATTTATGGTTGTTCTTTTTTATATAAATAAAGTCACATAAAGATTAATATTTTATAAAATTTGATTTTTAGCGAAAGAGGTCGACTAAAATGAGACAACCACATAGGTTGCCACAAACTTTTAAACTTGTAAGTCATCTTATCTGCCTTTTCTTTTGTTTACCTCATCTTCCAAATTTATTATCTTTACGTTGATGTGGATTAACCAAATAAGACAGCTCATGCACCTTTTATATACTAACTTTTTTTACCGATGTGGGATAAATAAATAAGACATTTCATCCAACTTTTATATACTAACATCTTCTTCCAAATCTATTGTCTTTATGTCGATGTGGGACAATCAAATAAGACATCTCATTCAACTTTTACATACCCATCCATTCTTCCAAATTTATTTTCTTTCAAATCAATGTGGGATAAATAAATAAGACATCGCAATTCAAGATTTGAGAATACTTAAATCTTCTTGTGACTTGTGAGAAAATAAAAAGACATCAAGGTTCAACATTGATAATATTGTATAAATTGATGAAATATGATGATTTGTATACATTTGTATATCGATTTATTTGCTTATATAAATGGGTATTTTTAACAAAAATAGGGGTCGGCCAAAAAGAATATTTAGCCAAGTAATCCTTTAATTTATCAAAATCAAAATCTTTGTGTTTCTACAGGTATATCTTCATTCTCCAATCTTATATTCACTCATCAATGTGAGATGTGTAAAACACCACCAGAATATAGTAGTATTTGAGAATACTCGTATCTCATATCAAATCCAAATGTCCTTGTTTCTTATAGGTACTACAATACTCAAATCTCACAATGTCATATCATTCTCTATGGTTCTTTCTTTTATATAAATATATATATATATATATATATATATATATATATATATATATATATATATATATTGATGATTCTTATTTGAGGCGTGTCATTTCTCTTGGGTAATTTTACTTTTATATATATATATATATATATATATATATATATATATATATATATATATATATATTAGATTTCTTAATCCACATCATGATATGTCATTTTGTCTTGTTTTTCATTTTATGTTTACAAAGACAAAAAGATATAAAAAATAAACAAATTAAATGAAATAAGTGTATCTTATTAGTTGTAATACAATATATATCAACACCAATAAGTTTGTAACTAAAAATCAACTCTTTAATCCAAAATGGATTAAAACAAATTTGTAAAAAAAAAAGTTGGCATACTTTTCCTTTTATAATCATCTTCATGTTCCAACATTTCATCTTTCTATTAATGTAGGATAGCTAAAGTTAACCACAATCCAATATTTTAGAATTCTCAATCCACATTGTACCATGTCATTTATCTTGGTTTTTGCTTCTATATATTTAAAGATAAAGATATTTGTAATACAATATATAATATATATTCAACATCAACAAATTTGTAACTAAAAATAAACTCTTTAATCCAAAATGGATTAAAACAAATCATAGGTCATGTCAAAAAAGTTGGAATTCTTCTCTTTTTATAATCAACTTCATGTTCCAACATTTCATTATTCTATCGATGTGGGATGGCCAAAGTTAACCACAATCCAATATTTTAAAATTCTCAATCCACATTATGTCATGTCATTTCTCTTGGTTTTTGCTTTATTCTATCAATGTGGGATGACCAAAGTTAACCACAATCCAATATTTTAAAATTCTCAATCCACATTGTGTCATGTCATTTCTCTTGGCTTTTGCTTTTATATATATAAAGATGTATAAAGATAAAGATAATTGTAATTGTAATACAATATATAATATATATTCAACATCAACAAATTTGTAACTAAAAATAAACTCTTTAATCCAAAATAGATTAAAACAAATCATAGGTCATGTCAAAAATGTTGGCATTCTTCTCTTTTTATAATCAACTTCATGTTCTAACATTTCATTATTCTATCAATATGGGATGGCCAAAGTTAACCACAATCCAATATTTTAGAATTCTCAATCCACATTGTGCCATGTCATTTCTCTTGGTTTTTGTTTTTATATATATAAAGATGTATAAAGATAAAGATAATTGTAATTGTAATACAATATATAATAATATTCAACATCAACAAATTTGTAACTAAAAATAAACTCTTTAATCCAAAATGGATTAAAACAAATAATAGGTCATGTCAAAAAAGTTGACATTATTCTCTTTTTATAATCAACTTCATGTTCTAACATTTCATTATTCTATTAATATGGGATGACCAAAGTTAACCACAATCCAATATTTTAGAATTTTCAATCTACATTGTGTCATATCATTTCTCTTGGTTTTTGTTTTATTCTATCAATGTGGGATGACCAAAGTTAACCATAATCCAATATTTTAAAATTCTCAATCCACATTGTACCATGTCATTTATCTTGGTTTTTGCTTTTATATATTTAAAGATAAAGATAGTTGTAATACAATAGATAATATATATTCAACATCAACAAATTTGTAACTAAAAATAAACTATTTAATCAAAAATAGATTAAAACAAATCATAGGTCATGTCAAAAATGTTGGCATTCTTCTCTTTTTATAATCAACTCCATGTTCCAACATTTCATTATTCTATCAATGTGGGATGACTAAAGTTAACCACAATCCAATATTTTAGAATTCTCAATCCACATTGTGTCATGTCATTTCTCTTGGTTTTTGCTTTTATATATATAAAGATATATATATTGATGATTGTTAGCTTACTATTACTTTTAGATAATGTAAAAGAGAAGAAAAAAAATTCAATGATAATATATGTTTGAATAATAATAATAATAAATAAATAAAACATAATAATTATATTTAATTGTATCTAAAAATGTGAGATATACTATTTTGATTGGTAGAAAATATAGATAATAATAGATAAGTAAAATTCAAAAATCAAAAAGAAATTGAAAAGTTTCTCATTTAATAGATCAATATAATTAAAAAAATCAAAACTCTAAGAAAAAAGATAAATGACAATGAAGATCTCTCATTCACTCTCTCTCCTATGCCTTCTTTTGTTAGAACTGAAAGTCCTGTGTGTTGAAAGTTGCATAAAACATTTATAAGTGTGCATATTGTAATTAATCAATAAGTTATTAGTTAGATGGGCCCAAGCTCATAAGCCCATTAGGCCTTGTAAGCCTAAGTATATAAAGGCATATTTATCTCATAATTAGGGTTAGACGTTTTGATTATTCAGTTTAGATGAAAGTCTCATAATTTCCAAATCTCTAGTCAATAGGTTTACTTTTCTCTGATCAGAAATTCTTTCTGTAAACCTGTAACTCTTTGATTTCATATTAATCATATGACTAGAGGTTGTGGCTATATTACTGTTCATAATTGATATTATTAACTGTTGATTGCACTGTACTGGGATTTACAATTGGTATCAGAGCAAAGAGACTGAAGGTTTGATCCAGAAAAGGTTTGTCTAAAACCCTTTTATCGATTATCGTGATTATTGTGTTTATATGCTATTAATGATTTCTGATATTTTTTTCTGGGTATATTTTTTCTGTCGATTTTTTTTCTGGAAACAGTAGTAAATCGATCTGTTTTTTATTGAAAAAACAAATTTTTATCTGCCTGTGTTTCTGGGTTTGGTATTGATATTTATATCGGTCAAATTTTGTTCTGTGTTTATCGGTCTGTTCGTCTGAACTGTGTATCGATCAATTGATTTTTATCGGTCGAATTGATTGGTTTTGAATTGTTTCTGATTTTTTCTGAGTTAAGTTCGATTGTTTAATCTGAGTTGATTTCTCGGTTCATCGAGTTTTCTGGGTTGATTTTCCAGAATTCATCGAGTTCATCGAGCTGTTCATCGTGTTTATCGGTCTTTAGTCTTATCGACTATTTGTTCTGTGTTTATCTGTTTATCGGTTCGATATCGACCGACATAATGACCGATATTTTGTTGGACCGATATATTGTGTTGACCGATATCTTTTCTTGACCGATACATTGTCTTTACCGGTCCACCCTATCGACCGGTACCTTGCTTTACCGGTCCACCCTATCGACCGGTACCCTGTTTTATCGGTCCACTATTGTCGACCGATACTTACTGACCGACATAAGTTCGACCTGGACATTTCCTTGACCGGTACGCTTGTCAACCGGTTCATTCCTTGACCGGTTCCTTGTCCCGACCGGTACCCTGCTTTACCGGTCCTCCCTATCGACCGGTACCCTGCTTTACCGGTCCATCCTTTCGACCGATACCTTGTTGACACCGACCGGCTCATTTTTGTTTTACCGGTGGTTTGCCTTGACCGGTACTTTGCTCCACCGGTCATAAGAGGTCGACCGGTATTTTGTTTAACCGGTGTGTTGACCGATATCTGTTACTCGACCGGTACCCGTGGTTTGCGCCATTGCCTACTTATGAAAACCCTTTGTTTGCGCCATTGCCTACTCGCGCAAAGGTCACTTTGCGCCACCCCTTGCTCGCGCAAAGTGTACTTTGCGCCACCTATTGATCGCGCGAACCTATCTTTGCGCCACCCTCGAGTAGCGCAAACCTTCCTTGTCTAAGTTTCAACCGGTACATTATTTCGACCGGTACCTTTGTGGACTGATATCTCATATCGACCGGTCTCTCATCTTGACCGGACTCTTATCTCGACCGGACTCTTGTCTCGACCCATAAGCTACTCGCGCAAAGTTCACTTTGTGCCACCCCTTGCTCGCACAAAGCTCACTTTGCGCCACCTATTGGTCGCGCAAATCTCACTTCGCGCGACTCGAACCTCGCGCAAACCTATATATATATATTGTTTTATTTTTGGATCATCTTGTTTGTCTCACGATAACTACAGTGCAGTTAAGTCAAGTTTCATCTATTATCAAGTTTTTCCAAAAGCTTGAATTAGATAAGTCAAGATGGGAAATTATGCTGAAGTTCAAGAGCTCCAATTAGAGAACAAAAATCTTGAATTATTTGTTGCTTTCTACAAAGAGAGATCAGAACTTTATAATAATGAAAGCAACATACTGAAAGAAGAAGTGAGTGCATTAAAGGCAATTAATGAAGATCTTCTGAAAAAGACTTTTGGGCAGAATAATGAGAAAATACTGAGTTTGGAAACTGAGAACAAAGAGCTGACAAGAAAAATCTTGAACTTGGAAGATCAGATTGTCCAAATCCAGAAAGCATCCGTTGAAAGTTATGAGGCAAAGATTAAGCGTCTGACGGATGCTAAGACTGAGCTTCAAAAGAAAATATCTGATTTGGAGTAAAAGCATGCTAAAGATAAATCCGAGTTTGAGAAATCTTTCGCAAAGAAGTTCTCAGATTTTTCGAGAAAATGTGCTGATGAGAAGAAAGAAGTTGAGCTGAAATGCATAAAACTTTCTCAGCAAGTTTCTGCTTTTGAGAAAGTAATCATCCTTGAAAGAGAAAAGTTTGCAAAAGAAAAGAAGGCCATTGAACGGAAGAATGTTGGATTCTTCAAGGAAATATCCGACCAAAGAAAGGATGTTGAGAAGGGATTTGAAGAAGAAAGATGCACATTTGAGGCTGAGATCAAAAAGCTTACTAAGAAGCTATCTGAACTATCTGCAAATGCACTAAAAGAGCAGAAAACGAAGTATGAGTTCACGAAGAAGTTTGACCTGCTTGTTAAAGAAAGATACAACTTTGCTTCGACGATTAAAGTGCTTGAAAAGACTGTATCAAGTTCAAATCAGAAGTCTGTCTCTTCACAAAGGTCAGTTAAATCTTTTAATCAGATTCGTAAAACTAACATTTTCTATGATAGCAATATAGATGGTTCAGGTACACAAAGAAGGAGAAGAAGAATATATAAAGAAGAGGAACTGGTCTGGAAGAAGAAACCAGTTGAAAATGACAAGAAAGATGAGCTGAAAGGAAAGAAATCATGTATACATACTCACAAAGCCAAAGAGAACAATGCACGTAAAGGTAAACATGATCATATCTACTCGAGAAATCAATTACTCAGGTTGTCAGGTAAGAAATACTATTGTTCTTATTGATGTACACATGATCCTATTCACAAATCGAGTGATCATTTTTGGTATGGTTCTTATTCTATTACTCCAACAAGAACTGCAACTAACATTCATGGACCCAAATACCAGTGGGTACCAAAGCTGAAAATTGATTCTGTGTTGCAGGCACCTACTGTCAAGGGGGAGTAGAAGATCAATGGCTTCTAAGTAAATCATCTTAGAACCCGGACTTCAACGAAGTTTGGCTTCTGATTACAACAGATCAGGACCCGTTCTTCAACGTTCAGACTTGGATATTGTGCAAATATCCCGGGGGAGCTTAAAAGACCTAAATCATTATATCATGATTTGAGGGGGAACTTAAAGGTAAATATCTTCTGATCTAGATCTCTGATTGTTTGAAAGAAGAACAAATTTAGAACATGAAAAAAACATTTTCTGAAATGTTCAAACCACTTCTGGTTCTCAAAAGATTTTATGAATTTAGAAGTGTGTTTTTTAAATGTTTTTCAATTTTGAGCGTTAATGTTTAACTGACCGTGTGTTTCTAAAGATCAATACTTGTGTATTATCTTGTCTATATACTGTCAAATATTCACACACATCGGGTCAGTACTTATTTGAAATTGTTATTACCATGTCTCATAACGAACCAATTTTTCGATGGTAATACCCCCGTTTGAAATTCAATGTTGTTGAGCATCAATCATAATTTCTATTCTTGTGCTTTCATTGCAAAATTGTTTATATTCGTTCATATAAACATAATATCCAATTCTTTGGTACCCTAACCATTTCATTTGATCTTATTGATACATTGTCAGATTCTCAAAACAATTCTTTTGATTTCATTCAATATCTTTGTTTTGAGAAATCTTCAAAGTTCAATTGCTCAAATCTTATGAGCATACATTTTGACAGTGTTACATACATTTTGTGCTTAACTGTTCAAGTTAAACTGTTGAGCAACCATTCTTTTTAGGACTTACATGGGATTTGTGTGAGAACTTAAACATAACTTCCATGGATTCACGTAAACCTGTGTTTCCTACCCACGAAGTAATCCTAGAGTGATTGAGGGGTGAGGGGTCAAAATCAAAGAGTGGGGAAGATAACTCATCCGGTTGAGTTTTTCTCAGTGTGTGGAGCGGAAAAATGGAAAAGAGAGTTTGGTTAGAAGTGAGCTTTGATGTTAAAAAGAAAGAGAGTGTTTTTTTTGAAGAGAGTTAAAAGAATATCAGAACTCTGCACCAACCACTTTTTGAACCGGGCAGCCATATCTACTGATTGGTTCACATTCTTTGGTGACCATCATTGAAACAGGCAGTGAGCCCATGCCAACTCTTGCTATAACCCCACCAGCCACTCGTTTCTTTCTTAACAAAGAAATGTTTCATTTTCTTTGGGGACGCAACATATCTGCTATCTAGTCTTCAATTGGAAGATTTAGATATTGAAAAAGAAGGAAAGTTGCCCCACCTTCGCACCTCTTTCATGCACATTGAGTCCGTGTAATATCTGTTGCTGTCTCAACAGTTTACACAATTTGAGCCTGATATAGCTAAGTAGCTTCAATCATTTCTACACTTTCACGAGCACACAAGGAATGAGTTTTCTTGTCATAACATTCATAGAAAATTCCTTTGTGGTTTTTCGATGATTGAATGGAAGCCCTGGGGGAGTGAACATCACAAAAACTCCTTTCCAAAGTACATCTGTTGTACAAAGTGGCTCCGTGCTACTTACATGCATACTAACTGTATCATTTGTTGATTCAGGTTTTCAATTCCTATTATACCTGAATTTGAAAAGATTCGGATATATACATTTCATGAATTGACGGATACTCAGATCAAAGGGCGGAGAATGTCAAATCATCACAAAGGAGGAGATCAAAGAATGTGTTAAAATTGAAGAGTTTTGATGATCATGATGCTCACAATCATCAAAAAGGGGGAGAGTTGTACAAAGTTCAATTTCAAAGTTATAAGTTCAATTTCAAAGTTATAATATGAAGATTTTCTGAATGAAGATGATTTTTTGAAGATGATTATAAGATAAAGTGAAAGTTTGCTTTTCTGAAGACAGTCGAGAGATCAAAGAGATGAAGATATGAGTTCAAAGATGAAGATTGCAAAGATTTTATTTCTTCTTTCTCGTATCATGTGGTGTTTGCTACAAGTTTGTCCCTCCTACGAGTTGATTGAAACAAGTTCTTAAGCTGAAAGCATATTCAACTCGCGGTTCAAAGACAGATTCTTTGTTATTAAACTGAAGATGCACCGTGGAATGTCAAGTAACTCTCACATTATCATTTTTGTGTGCTGATCCGATGTGATTGAGTTTCTACAGTTGAAAGCTGCTTGATAGTGCATTCAGTCGAGGCTACTGTACATTGAATCTGGTTACAAAGTTGATACTATGAAGACCAAGAGCTTTACTCAAGGGGGAGCGTGGAAAGACATGAAGACATGCAACACCAAAGTTCTTCAAAGATTCAAGAGGGAAAGAAGATCAAGGCCTGAAGTTTTCAAGAAGATAAATGTTTTATTCAACTTTAGGGGGAGATTGTTAGGACTGAAAGTCCTGTGTGTTGAAAGTTGCATAAAACATTTATAAGGGTGCATATTGTAATTAATCAATAAGTTATTAGTTAGATGGGCCCAAGCCCATAAGCCCATTAGGCCTTGTAAGCCTAAGTATATAAAGGCATATTTATCTCATAATTAGGGTTATACGTTTTGATTATTCAGTTTAGAAGAAAGTCTCATAATTTCCAAATCTCTAGTCAATAGGTTTACTTTTCTCTGATCAGAAATTCTTTCTGTAAACCTGTAACCCTTTGATTTCATATTAATCATATGACTAGAGGTTGTGGCTATATTACTGTTCATAATTGATATTATTAACTGTTGATTGCATTGTACTGGGATCTACATCTTTTATATATATACTATTGTGGGAACCGCGCGTTGCGCGGTTGCACACGTATTTTTGTTAATGACTCAAGAAAATTATCGATATAAATATATGTTAGTTTTTAATTCTTAAATAATATATATAGTGAGATTGTCTATATTCAAATTATTTGTAAAAGTTAGCAGAATCTAATAATTTGGAATTTAAAAAATATATATATATATACACACACACACACAAAGAGAGAGAGAGAGAGAGAGAGAGATTTGTTAAAGAATAAAGTTATATAGTGAAATAAAATGAGTAAAATTAACATGGGCGTGTGATTGATTTATACATTGTTTGTATTGATTGATTGATGATATTTAACCAAGGAGATTTTTTTAAGAAAGAAACAAATGTAGACGTATGTAAATGACATGGTAACTAATGATATGTAGAAAAATATATAAACAGAAAGTTATGTTATAAGTAATATAAAAAGATATTATTTGTTCATTAAAATGACTTACTATAGGAAATAATCCATTGTTAGTAGACTAATGATGTCTATAAATAACATAAATAAACAGTATAAATTTTTATTAATACAAAATTCTAAGTTACAAATCATTGTAAATAAATGTTTCTAAATACTAATCAACGGATTTTATTTATTATCATCAATAATTTTATTTTATTTTGACGCTAATTTAATATATGGGTTTTTTATAAGTTGGAAATCAATGTTTTTTAAATATTGACCAATGAATATTATTTATTATCACTAATTTTTAATTTAAATAGAGAGAGAGAAAGGAAAAGGAGATTGATTATAATGTAAAAGTCAAAAAATCAAATAAAAATTATTTATATATACGAATGATCGTAATAAAATTTTTAGGTTTATATATTCAAATTAAAAGATTTAACTAAATAAAAGTAAAATATTTTAGCAATTATATATATCTATATTATATATATATATATATAATTGTAATAAGTTATTTAAATTTTATATTATATGAAATGATTTATATATATTGATTATTTAAATTAGAAAAGAAAAAAAAGTTTTAACATTTAATGTGTTGAAAATATTTAATAATAAATTAAAAAAAAGTTTTAGTAATTAATGTGTTGAAAACACTTCCACATAAAATAAAAATGAGAGACAAAAAAGATAAATATAAACAATGACTTCTTATTAAACTTGGATTTTAGCTTTATGAAAATATAAGTAGAAAAAATTAAAAGAAGGGCAAGTTGAACTTTGGTGAGGACACATCAAATATTGCAACACATCCAGGAGTCCGTCGATGAATCGTTGTTGTCACCAAAAATCTAAAGCACGTTGCCAAAAATGAACCATCGGTTCAGTCAGAAAATAATTAGGAAAAATATAGAATACATTAGTTAAAACAAACTCTAAAAGTTCAACAAATTTTAGAAGGAGTACATACCAAGATAATTAGTTTTCTCGAAGTAAACATGGAAAAAAAATAACCCTGAAAAAAGATATGTTGAAATATGGAGAGGCTACATCAGTTATTTTAATACCTCCAAGATTCCATCATTGAACAATTGTCATAAAAACTCTAAAACCGTTATCAAAAACAAACTATCGGTTCCATCCATGAAAAAACATAGGAACTTTTTTAGAAATAAAAGTATTAAAAAAACTTTAAAATCCCAACAAAAGTAAAAAAAGAATGCATACCCGGATTGGTCTTCCCAAAGTATACCTGAGGGGGTGTTTGGGATTGCTTATTTAAAGAGCTTTTTAGCTTATTCTGGTGTGATACCGGAGATAAACACTTTTTAGTGTTTGGATGGATAAAAAATAAAAGTGCTTATAGCGGTGTCAAACCGGTGAAAATAAGTTTTTCATAAGTCATTTGGTTTAACTTATCAACTTATTTGAAAAGTGCTTATAAATTTTTTGGTTATTTTATATGTATAAGCAATCTCAAACACCCCTAAACAACAACTTATTAACTTATTACGTTTTGGTACCACAATAAGCTAATCCAAACACTTTTTATAAAACTCATTTTTGTCACCACATAAGTTGATAAACACTTTTAAGAAAAAACATAAGTTGTTTTAAATAAGCAATCCCAAACACCCCCTGAAAAAAATAACAATTTAAAAAGAACATGTTAAAGTTTGTTGAAGCTACATCATAGTTTGTAATACTTTGAAAACTACATTATCGAACTATATATTGTTCACATCAAAACTCTAAAAGCGCTCCCAAGAAGAAACTAATGGTTTCATTGGAAAAAAACTTATGAAAAATATAGAACACAAAAGTAATAAAAAAACTTTAAAATCCACAAACCTCAAAAGAAATGCATACCCGAATTAGCTTTCTCGAAGTAAATTTAAAAACCGATTTGTTGAAAAATAATGGTTTTTGAATGAAAAACACATTAAGTGGTGGAGATGAAGAATAAGAGATTGAATGATGGAGAACTCATGAGAAATAAAAAAAAGACGCAATGCAGGAATAGATGATAGGGTTTCCAGGTTTAACCTTGAAGAATGAAGATGGAAAGGTTTAAGGTTAAACTTTTTAAAATTATCAAAATGACCATGTCCTAATTAATCCTAAGTTTTCAACAGAAAAATCTTTAATATATCAAATATTTTAAAAGATCAAAAAAAAATTAAAAAAGAAAAGTAGATTTATGATGTTTAAAAAATTGATAGATTAGTTATTTGAGATATCGGTTGACGGTTAGAAAATGAAATGATTGGGAGATGGAGAGGAGGTAGGAAAACAAAGGGATGGTGTTAAATGAAAATATAAACGCTAATTTAATATATGGGTTTCTTTTATAAGTTGGAATTTAATGTAAATAAATGTTTTTAAATAGTAACCAATAAATATTATTTACTATTATTAATTTTTAATTTATAGAGAGAGAGAGAAAGAAGATATTGATTATAATGCAAAATTAGAGAAATTAAAAAATATTATTTATATATACGAATGATTGTAATAAAAATTTTAGGTTTGTATATTAAACTTAAAAGATTTAACTATTAAATAAGCAAAAATAAAAAGTTTTAAGATTTATATAAGGGTGGTTTCAATTGGAAATCAAATTTCATTGGAAACTTTGGAAACCAAATTTCAACCATTGATTTTTTTAATCAATGGTTAAGATTCATTTGAATTATATATAGTAATAAATTAATTAATTTATTAATAAAAGATAATAATAATATGTCAAAAGGGTAGTTTGTCTGTTAAATAGAAGTTCAGGGGGCATTTTGATATTATTCATTAGTTTTTTGGGTAATGGGCCTCAAGCCCATTAGGCTTTTGGCGCACCATATTTAAAGGGTGTTTTGTTTCATAATTAAGTTTAGACGTCATTATTCTAGTCGATAGGTTTACATTTGCTTATCAGAAATTCTCTCTGTAAACCTAAACCTTTATTGAGTATTAATCATATGACTAGAAGTTGTGGCTCATTCATTGTTCTTCATTGATTACTATTGATTGCTGATTACACTGTATCTGGGATCTACAATTGGTATCAGAGCAAAGAGACAGGATTTTTGATCCAAAAAAGGTTTGTCTAAAACCCTTTAATCGCTTAATTGATTTTAATCATGTTTCTATGTTTACCTGATTATCTGAGTAAAAATCTGCGATATCGATTGTTTTCTGGTTTGATAATCAAAGTTTCTAGGTTTTTTTATTTCTGCAAAATCGATTGCCTATTTGATTACTTATTCTGGGTTTACACTTATTTGATTCTGGATTGAATTTTTTTTCTGGAAAATCAAGTGGTCGATTAATTCGGTCGATTAACTCTAAGTAATGAGTTTTGGTTTTCTGTCGATTTTTTTTCTGGGTTGATATATGTTCATATCTGCTTATCGATTTGGTCTAAGAAGTCGATTTTCTGATTCTCTGCCATATCGATTTTCTAAAATATGGGTTCATCAAGTTATAGAGTTCGGTCGATTATCGGTTATCGATTGTGTTTGAGTAATCTATTTGATTATATCTGTTGATCGGTTTGATTATCTGAAAATCTGTTAATCTGTTTTTGGGTAATCTGTTTTGAGTAATCTGTTATCGATAGTTGATTGTTTGATTAATCTGTTTAAGCTATCGTTATCTGGTTTAGAATCGATTTAATCTGTTGAATCAAAGTGATTATCTGCTATCGGTTTGCTGTTTATCTTCGACCGGACCTTGACCGGACCCTTGCAACCGGACCTTATTGACCGGACCCTATGACCGGACCTTATTGACCGAACCCTTGACCGGACCCTGCAACCGGATCCTTGACCGGTGCCTTGTTGTTTGACCGGTGCCATTGGTTGACCGGTGCTTTGTTTCGACCGGGTCCTTGTTCGACTGGTACCATTGGTTGACCGGTGCCTTGTTTCGACCGGACCCTGTTTCGACCGGGTCCTTGTCCTATTTATTTTTTGGATCAATTTGTTTGTCTCACGATCGCTACAGTGCATTTAAAATTAAAGAGTAAAAGATGAATTCGAGAGACGCTCTAGCCATTGGTTCAGATCAAAAACCTCCGGTGCTCTATCGGGGAGAATACCCACAATGGCATGATTGATTCATGAATTTTATCGAAGCGAAACCAGACTTTAAGGAAATTCTCATGTGCCTGGAAGAGGGGCCACAACCCTGGCCGATGAAAGTCCTGCCTGGAAACCAAGCCGAAGGTCGACCAGACCGTTATGTTCAGAAAAATCTCAGTGAGTTTACCCCTCAAGAAAGGAGCCGCTATGACGCTGAAAAGCATGCGAAGTCCTATATTCTACAAAGCCTACCCAACGACATATATGCCTGCATCGACAGTTACAAGGCTACTGCGAAAGGAATGTGGGACCAGATTGAGAAGATGATGATGGGTAGCCGAATAAGCACTCAGCTGAAGATCACCAACTGCATTACCCGATATGACGGCATCAAAGCAAGAAAAGGCGAGACGCTCACGGAAACTTATGAACGGTTCAACCTGCTTCTGAACGATCTGCATTAAAACTACATCATGAAGACTAACACCGAGAACAACATCAAGTTCATGAATAATCTTTAGCCAGAGTGGAGGACGTTCGTCTCTCATATCCGTCATACTCAAACCCTGGAGAAAATTCCTCTACACGAACTATATGAATGCTTCTCCAGGATGAAGAGGAAGTTCTTGAGTTGATGGGAAATCAAAAAGCAGATGAAAAGCATGTGGTTGATCCGTTAGCACTTGTCTCAGATAAAAGAGGTCGATCTGTCAGTCACACGCCTGAAAAGGAGCCAGTGAAAAGTGATTCTGAACCTGAAGACCCTGACAGTGACTCGGATCCAGAATACACTCAGATTAAAGAAGCAATGTTGTTCTTATCTCAAGCGTTCCAGAAAAGGAAGTTCTTCAACAAGTCTTCATCAAACAAGCAAAGATACTTCACTACTCCTCTCAATCGACGTGATCATAAAGAGAAGTGTGAAGGAAAGAGACGCGTTGATGAAGGTAAGAAGACTGAGAAAAGGCATGATGAGAAAGCAAAAGAGTAGCCGATCAAATGCTATAACTGTGGTCGGTTGGGTCACTTTGCCAAAGAATGTTGAAAGCCTGTCATGCGCAACTCAGAATACTACAAAGCCAAGATGTTGCTGGCCAAAGAAAAGGAAGTAGGTAAGGCCTTCATGGCAGAAGATGACCACTGGCTAAATTTATCTGATGAAGAAGAAGATGATGCAGAAGCACACTTGTGTTTCATGGGCAAGCACTCAACACAGTCCGATACTGATGATGATGATCGTGATTCCCCATGTCAGGTATGTGCTCCTTACCAAGAAGCCTTAATTGATCAGATGAAAATCACTGTGCACAAATTAGACTTCTGCAAGCAAACCATAAAAGAAAATGAACAACTCTGTTGGTCCCGGAGGTGCTTAACAAGTTTGTAGAAGGGGGGGTTGAATACAATCACAGAAATTAAAGTTTAATAAATTGTTTATTGATAAATCAAACACAATTTACAAGTTTGTTGCGGAATAAGATTAAGACAGACTCAATCTAAACAAACTTAAGAAACACTAAGATGGTTGCACAAGAATTTCAGAGAATGGGGGATTAAGGAATATAGAAAACAAAGGTTTCTATTTGGGGTTCAAGGATTGAGCACACCCTCAGATGGAGGGGAGATCTTCCTATTTATACCCTATGCATTAAATGCATGGCAGGGCACTTTACACGTGGAGTTCACTGATTGGCTTTGGAAGTCTGACTTTGGGAGACATGCTTTCGGCCAGATCATGAACAGTGTAGTTGACAGAGTTGTTGTACGAATAATGGCAGAGATATGTCCGTTCTGACACATCGTACTGAGTTGTGAAAGGTAAGACAAAAGGAAACTTGAGGTATAAGCTTTGTGATCATTTGATCTCTGAATATCTCTTTCTTCAGAGACATCAAGAGTTCAGCGATCGCTGAAGCTTTCCTCATGTTCCTTCGTGTATAAGTAGAGTTGTCTTTGCTTCACTGATATCCGCATCAGGTCACTAGTAGACTTCTCTTTGTTCAGCAGCTTCGTCTTCGATTCAGCTATGAACATCTGTTGACGCGAGACTTGTCTTCAGGGATTACGTTACTGTTTACATCAGAACTATCAGCGATAACTGAACAGACTCAGTTTGATCACTGATAGTGAAACACTAATACATATTAAATGTTTATAAGAAAGACTATCAGCGATAACTGAACAGACTCAGTCTGATCGCTGATGGTGAAACACTAATACATATTAAACGTAATTTTCACTAAGTACAGAAAAGGGTCGTTATCAAATCACTGAGAGAGTTTGGATCAACAATCTCCCCCTATTTGATAATGACAAAGTAACTGAAGAAAATTACTTTATAATTCAAAATGATGGAATAATCAGGACTCATAACATACATGTCCCAATTACTATTTTGAGGGATCTTTTACAGTACTGATAGAGTTAAGTACTTCACTGAAATTTTCATTAATCCAAGAAAAGAATTACAAGGTATGAAAATTACAAGTACAAGTGATGTACTAACTACTGTAAGTTTAAACTAATAGATTACAGGAAGAAAACTAATCTATCAGCTATCTAAAGAGGGTTTAGGAGGATTGATCAAATACTCAAGTATTTCTTCTCCTTTTTGCCTTCGCTCTAAAGATTCTTGGCTAATGATCGCTTTGATTTGCTCAGCAGCAGGAGAGAGATCACACCATAAGCACATGAGATCCTTGAGAAGACCGAGGGGACAGATAGGGATTTCAGAGACTCTTTGAAATCTGAGTTGTTCCTCGTCATCTCTGAAGAAGGATTCTCCTCAGGTAGTGAGGTCATATTCAGGCTTTCCTCAGCAGTTGCACCTTTGCTTTGGGAAGGGGTTCCTGAAGATATCTCATGACTCCCCCTTGCTTTGATAACTTCTTTCGAAGCTATCGCTGATGAAGTGACGGCTGAAGAACACCATAGAGATTGATCTTCTTCATCGTCATCATCATCATCTTGATGAGGTTCTTCCTCTTGATCTTCAAGATCAAGGGCTTCATCTTCATCGTCCTCCTCTTCATCTTCATCGATTAACTCATCGATGGTAGGAGGGGATTTTTCAGCAGCTATCTCCCCCTTAACATGAGAGGGAGTTTCCTTCAGTTGTTCATTAGCATCAACTTCTTTCTCCTTATTTTGTTCAGCTTCTTTATCCCCCTCTTTGTCATTATCATGGAGGGAGATATCGTTGGAAGGAGTACAAGTGGTTACAGCGGCCAACTTCTAGACTTCAGCCTCCAGTCCTGTGAGACGGCCTTCAAGTACAGGGATATCTGACGTATCTTGATGAATAAACTCCACAGCTATGTTCAGAGAGGTGCGATCGTTCTCTGTAAATGAAGGAGCAGGAATTGGAGCTGGTGCCTTCAGGTGAGTCAGGATTTGCTGAAGAAGAACTTCATAGGAATCAACCTTTGTAGACAGGGCCGCAAACTGTTGCTATGAGTCCTCCCTGACTTTGACAATCGCTTCTTGGAGAGTAGCATTGAGCTGTCAGCGTCTTTAGTGCTTCACCAGCGGTATGAACAGCGCAGGTGGTGTTGTTGAGAGAGGCAGTCAGAGATTCCACCTTTGCACTCAAACTGTTGACATTGGTGTCAACAGTCGCCAAACTAGGACCTGAAATATAAGTTAGTTTTTGAGAAACAGTCTTATATGGTGAGTTGGGAGAAGTGTTTACGGTTATAGGAGTACCTGAATTATCAAACATTTTGTAGAATTGCATAGATTCCTCAAAATATTGATGTTCAGGTCCTATGGGTCCAAACTGTGGTTGTGAAAAAGTAGATGATGGGTCAGAGACCAAAGAAATAGAAGGATGAGAGATGGGGATAGAAGTAGGGATAGGGGTAGTTACCGTTGTGATCACCTCAGGATGTGGAAGAGCTGAGATGATGGGTGGTGTCACTGTTGATGTGACAGCGACCGTAGTCGATGTCACGGTTGATGTAGGTGTCGCTGAGGATGTGGAGGAGAGACCCACGAATGCATCCAAGGAGGTTTGTTGAAAAACATCCTTAGGTATTGAGGTAGAGGTACCTTTCTCCTTGGTCACCTTGGCCTTCTTCGAAGGACCAAGGGAGCCAGTTGATGGTCGTTTGGATGGGGTAGCGGCAGGGATAGCAGAAGAAGGAACCTCCTGCGTGGCCGCTGAAGACAAAAAAGTGAGGAGAGAGAGACGGGAGCGGAGTTCAGAAATACTTACCCCGTTGGGGAGCGGCTTGACCTCCAGGGAGCGCTGACCCACTTTGGGAAAAGTTGCATCAGAATTAGTGGGGTAAGTAGCAGGGTAGAGGAACTTCAGGTACGCACAGATGAAGCGTACATAGGGGATCTTGGGATCCCTCTCGGTGTTCTCTATCTTTGACCTTAGATCGTCAAAGATAGTTGTTGCATAGTCGAAATTTCTTCCGGCGATCGCTGAGTAAGCCATTTGGACCTGAATCTTGCTGGCCTGGTCCAGTGACCCACTCTTCCCACTCATACACTGAATGAAGTGAGAGAAGATGTAGTTAAGCTGAGAAGGCATGAGTGCCTTCTTCAAAAGAGTCAGCTTCTTGTTGGGAATTGTCGTCCTCGGCTTGGGTTCCCAAGAGTATTCCATAGCATTAGTGGGCAAGGCATCAAATCCATTCCTGGGTTTGACAGGAAATCGCAGAGCTTTCCTTAGTCCTAAGGTCGTCATCATCCCTGGTCCAAGTTCAGTGCTGAAGGAAATAGCAGGAACCAATTCACCCTTTTTGTTGGTGATAGAGGTCTCTTCAGCGGTAAACCAGAATTGTTGGAGAAGAGCTTTTGAAGGTGTGGGATCCACAGTGATAGCGTAGGCAATGCAGGATTGCTTTAGAAATTTTGCGGCTTCCACCAGATGTGGGTATTTTGTTAGCTCCAAATCATCTGTTAAAGTGTTGAAAATACCAGTCCTATTTCAGAGGACTTCCAAAAGATACACTTCAGAGGAAGAAGACTTCAGAGGACGAAGACTTCAGAGGAAAAACCTGCCTCTGAAGTACTTATCAGAGTGCAACTCAGAGAAGACATCAGAGATGGCTTCATCAGAGGCTCTGAAGACAACGTCAGAGCTCTGAAGACATTCTCTGAAGATGTTCACGATTGAACAGAACAGATGACACGTCACTTATGTGATAAGATTTACTTTCTAGAATAGGTCACTGTTCAGCATGCTTCCTTTCGTCATACAAGTACACTACTTACTTTATGGTCCTATAAATAGGACCATCACCTTATTGTTCAAGTGTGCTTGAGAAGTTATAGATCTGATAATATAAGTTGAATACTTTATTCCAAGAATATCTTGTTTATCTTTATCTGCTTTATGAACTGTGATATTTGAATCTCCTTTGATATTAAACTGTATTGCTTCCGCTGTCATTACTCTTATTGTTTATATCATTGTTACGAGATTAGATCTGGAATCCAACAATTGGTATCAGAGCCTCCTTTGTTTCTAAACAAAGAAAGATCATATCTGCATACTCGGATAGATTTACATCTCATTGATTCTAAACTTTCATTATCTGTGCATGTTCATATAAACCCAGTTTATTAAAGAATATCATATGCTCTAGATTTGATAGTAAATCTCAGTTCATTACAAAAAGCATCAGTTCTTCAAATCTTCATTTTTTTAATGGCAAACTCAAGTATAAGTGCCATTTATACAGCTGGGTCATTAACAAAACCTCCTACACTTTTAAGGGATGAATATCCCCAATGGAAAATAAGGATGGTAAATTTCCTAGAAGGTATGGACAGGAATCTTTTTAGATCTGTGAACATTGGACCTCACATTCCAATGGTGTTGGTGCCAAGAGTTCCTGCAACAACAGATACTGCCGAAATACCTGCATATTATGAAAAGAAAACCACAAACTTCACTGATGAAGAAAATAATATGATGGATAATGACTCAAAAGCTGTTAGATTACTCATAATGGCCATTCCCAATGATATCTTTCAAGAACTTGATTCTTGTAAAACTGCAAAAAAGATATGGGATCAGTTGTTAAATCAACTTGAAGGTGGCCTACAAACCCAGAAAAATAGAAGAAATCTATGCATCAATGAATATCATGATTTTCATGCTCTACCAGAAGAAACATTACACCAAACTTACTCAAGATTCAACATTCTAATAAACAAATGCAGAAAGTTTGGAGTAATGAGAACAAAAGAGGAAAACAATGTTCTTTTTTTGAAAAGCTTGAATGAAGAATGGTCACAACTGTCCATGTCTATACAGGCTAATCAAGATCTTGAGTCATGGTCATTAACTGACATTTATGGTACTCTTGTTGCACATGAAAAAGAAGTTATGAAGCAAAAATCAAAAACCTCTTTGGGTGGACCACTTGCGCTTGTTTCAAAACAAATATCGAAAGAAAACAACTGTGAAGAGTTACAAAAATGTTTGGAAACAAAAAGAAGATCCAAAAAGGTCTTGATGGCAGAAGAAACTCATACAGATTCAGACTCTGATGAAGATATCAATGCCTTTGCCAAATCTCTTGCATTAATCACTCATCAATTTAACAAGAAATTTGGTAAGAAGGTATTTGAAGGAAAGAGAGAGAATGAAGAAAGAAGAAATCCGGAAAGAAGATTTCAACAAGAACCCAGATTCACTCCATATAGTGATCAAAAGGGTGCAAACTTCAATCATGATGATGCAACACAACAAACAAGACCACAACAACCATTCCAACCAAGGTATCCACAACCACAGAGATACTTCAAACCTCAAGAACAGAAGCCAAGGACAAGTACTGCCACTCTTCCAACAAATCAAAATGATGGAAGATGCTTCAGATGTGGAAAACCAGGCCACTTCTCTGCAAACTGCAGAGGAAAACTTGTCAAAGATCAAGATTACTACAAGAACAAATACAAATACAATGTAAAAGAAAGAGTTCTTGTAGCAGAAATGGAAGACTGGCTATCTGACTCGACAAGTGATGGTGAGGAAGAGCCTACCAATCTCTGTGGTATGGCTTTTTCAGATGGAAATCAAACTGATGAAGCATCCGAAGACAACTCTGAAAAGGTAAACAAGGATTTCTCAAATGGACTCTTAAGGACTAGGATTCAATGAGTTGAATTCATTCAATGGATTGGAGAAAACTTCACTTTCTTCCACTTTCTGTATGGGAAAGGTCCAAAGATTTGAAAGTCCATCTCTGAATAATTTCAAAAGAATGAAAACATCAGAGGGATCAAAAGCAAGAGCTTTGAATTTCAAAAATACTAAGTACTCTGAAGTAAAAGACATTCAAGAGTCTGTGTTACAGATAAAAGAAGAAACTTCAGAAGTACTCTTTACAAAACCTCAGAGCTATAATCCCAAAGAAATTTTCAGATTTGATGCCTTCATCTCAAGTGAATCAGAGACATTTGAACCAAGTACCTCTGATACAAGTACTTCTGAAAATGAATCTCAGAGTTCACTTAATCCAAATGCTCCTCTGTATTCACCAAAGTCAGATGAAAACATCAGAACCACGTTTGAAGATGATGTTCAAAGGATATGGAAAGAAAATGTCATGGAGGACTTAAAAAGAAAAGAAAGCATGAAACGGATCATCAAAGTCTCTAGATCAAAAGAAATTAAAAAACCAATAGAGGTAGATATCTCTATCAAATCTAAGAGAGACTTTCTTGACTCTGATTCAGAATCTGATTTAGAGATTGATGAACAGATTTTTTGTAAACCAGGGAATATAATTCACAAAAAGATAGAAACTGTTGGCTCTGGTATTTTGAATGTTCCAATTTCAGTATTGAAAACCAAAACCAGAATACCAATAAGTCCTGATTTTGCAAATATGTGTTTACAAGCAAAAACATCTCTGGAACTTGAAAAAGAGTTGCAAGAAAAGGCAAAGAATAAAACAAACACTTCTGGCTCTTACACCTATAAAACAATAAAATTCTTTCCTGAACAAAAGGGCAAATGGAAAAAAACTAACCATATTGATCCTGTCTGTGCAGTAAGCAGCAAAGAAAAGAAGATGTTTTTGAACAAGAAAAAGCAACTTGAAAAGAAGACTGTCTTTCAAGCAAAAAGAAAAGAAGTAGTTAGGGATAAATGTAATATTCCTAGTGCTAGTTTCAAAAGAAGTCAAAATGTAACAAATGCTTTTAATAAAAAGAAAAACTTTGCTCCTACTTCTTCTTGTTCTATTAATTGTAACTGCATTTATCTCCTGATGAAACTGAAAAATCATTTTAAAGGATCACACTGCCTTTTGAATCAATCTCTGAAAAATATCTCAGAGACAAAATCTCAAAAGAATACACGTAAAGGCAAGACATCAAAAGATGAGATGCCAAAAAGTCATTCAAATCCACCAAAGTCTAACACAAAAGGACCCATAATGAGGTGGGTACCTAAGAAACAATAATCTGTCTTGCAGAAACAGTCAATGCCAATCTGGTACCTAGATTCTGGATGTTCAAGGCATATGACTGGAGATAAAGAACTGCTATCCTCATTTAAAGCAAAATCTGGAGGAGCAGTTACTTTTGGAGACAACAAGCAAGGACAGATTAGAGGATATGGTGAGTTATCAAGAGGCAATGTTTCAGTATCAAAGGTTGCTTATGTGGATGGATTAAAACACAATCTGATAAGCATAAGTCAACTTTGTGATCATGGTTTTGATGTGAAATTTCAAAGAAAATATTGTTCACTTCTTCACTCAGAATCAGGTCAAGAAATGCTAAGAGCAGACAGAAAAGGTAACCTCTACAGAATGAACTTTACCAAAATCACAAACACTGATTCAGAGAAACTTTGTCTTGTATCTCTGAATAGTGAGGAAATCTGGCTCTGGCATAAAAAGTTTTCACATCTAAACTTTTCCTCACTTGATAAGTTAGTTAAACTTAATTTGGTTAAGGGATTACCATCTCTAAAGTTTAACAAAGATCATCTTTGTTCTGCTTGTGAGATGGGAAAAATGAAAAGATCTTCCCATAAAACCAAAAGTGAAAACAACTGTCCTAGACCTCTGCACATGCTTCATGTGGACCTCTGTGGTCCTATCTCAGTACAGAGTCTAGCAGGTAAGAAATACATTCTGGTTCTGATTGATGAATTTTCCAGATACACCTGGATAGAATTCATTAGAGCTAAATCTGATGTACCTGACATATTAATAAGGTTGTTGAAAAGATTACAGGTTCTATTCAGCAGCAAAGTTCAGAAACTAAGAAGTGATAATGGAACAGAGTTCAGAAATGCCACAATCAATTCTTATCTATCAGAAGGCATTACCCCTAACTTCTCTGCAGCAAGAACTCCTCAACAAAATGGAGTAGTTGAAAGAAAAAACAGAACACTTGTTGAAGCTGCAAGAACAATGCTTGCTGGATCTGATCTTTCAACAAATTTTTGGGCAGAAGCAGTAGCAACAGCTTGCTTTACTCAGAATAGAGCTACAATTGTCAAAAGATTTCATCAAACATCCTATGAACTCATTAACAATAGGAAACCTAATGTTAAATATTTTCATGTTTTTGGATGCAGGTGTTACATTCTGAAAGATAGAGAATATCTTGGAAAGTTTGACAAGAAAGCTGATGAGGGCAAATTCATTGGATATTCATTAGCCTCAAAAGCTTTCAGAGTGTTCAATCTTAGAACAAGGACTATCCAAGAGAGCATCAATATCTCTTTTGACGACAATAAAAGCTCTGAACAACAAGAGAGTTCCTCGTCACCTATCTATGAATCATCAAGAGAATCTGAATTAAACAGAATATTTGAAGATTTCTTTGATGATGAAAACTCTGAAGTTATCTTCAGAGATAGACCGAGAGTGAATTCAGAGGAAACTCAAGAAACAGGTACAACCCTTTCAGGGCCCTCTGGATTAACACCTTCTATTTCACCAAATACAGATCAGCAAAGTGAATCAGAAGAAGATCAAGAAGTATCCGAAGTAACTCCAGAAGCAAATGGTGAAGAACAAGAATCTGCATTCATGGAACAAAACTCAGAGCCTCTAAACAGTACAACAGAGGTGTCACCTACAGAGCCTCTGAACAATACAACAGAGGTGTCACCAACTGTCAGAGACTCTGAAGCTCAAACTCCACCCCAAATTTATGCTCCAATTACCAGATGGACAAAAGATCATCCAATTGATCAAATCATTGGATCCTCATCCGAAGGAGTTAAAACAAGATCTGCCACCATCAATGAATGCTTCTATGTAAACTTTTTGAGCATTATTGAACCAAAGAAGGTAAAAGAAGCTCTTGAAGATCCTCATTGGATTTTTGCAATGCAGGATGAACTTCAAGAGTTTGTAAGAAACAAAGTCTGGACCCTAGTTCCCCTTCCCAAAGGAAAATTTGCAATTGGAACGAAATGGGTTTTCAGAAACAAAAAGGATGAGGATGGAATAATAATCAGAAACAAAGCCAGGTTGGTTGCAAAAGGATATTGCCAGGAAGAAGGCATTAATTATGATGAAACCTTTGCACCTGTAGCTAGGCTAGAAGCAATCAGAATCTTCTTGGCCTATGCTGCACACAAAGGATTCAAAGTTTATCAAATGGATGTTAAATCTGCCTTTCTTCATGGTAAATTAAATGAAGAAGTTTATGTCCAACAACCACCTGGATTTGAAAGTACAGAGTATCCTAATCATGTTTATTATTTGGATAAAGCTCTGTATGGACTTAAACAAGCCCCAAGAGCTTGGTATGAAACTCTGTCCACCTTTCTAACTCAAAATGGATTTGAAAAAGGCACAATTGATACTACCTTATTCATCAAAAGGTACAAAAATGAGATGCTTTTAGTACAAATTTATGTTGATGACATTATATTTGGCTCTACAAATCAAAAGTATTGTGACAAGTTCTCAGAGTTGATGAAGAGTGAATTTGAGATGAGCCTCATGGGAGAATTAACTTTCTTTCTGGGCTTACAAATAAAACAAACTTCAGAAGGTACATTCATAAGTCAATCTAAGTATGTCTCTGAAATTTTGCAAAAGTACAAACTCAATGATTCAACTTCAATGAGAACACCTCTATCCACCGGAGTCAAACTTGACTCTGATCCTTCAGAAGAATCTGTGGATATAAAAACCTACAGAGGCATGATAGGTTCACTATTATACTTAACTGCAAGTAGGCCTGACATAATGTTCGCAACATATCTTTGTGCTAGATATCAAGCAAATCCAAAAGAATCTCATTTATCTGTTGTCAAGAGAATTTTCAGATACCTCAGAGGGTCACACTCATTAGGCCTCTGGTATCCAAAACTTTCTAGTTTTGATCTAACAGCTTACACTGATGCAGATCATGCCGGATGTAAGCTTGACAGAAAAAGTACCTCAGGATGCTGTCAGTTATTGGGGAATAAGCTGGTAAGTTGGTCATCCAAGAAGCAAAACTGTGTTTCAACTTCAACTGCAGAGGCAGAATATGTTGATGCTGCTAGTTGCTGCTCACAAGTAATATGGATGAAAACTCAGCTCAGAGATTATGGCCAACAAATTGAAAGAATTCCAATTCTCTGTGATTCAAAAAGTGCCATAGCCATCTCTGCCAATCCAGTACAACACTCCAAAACCAAGCACATCGATGTAAGGTACCACTTTCTAAAAGATCATGTTGAAAAGGGAACAATAGAGATGTATTTTGTACCAACTGAACTACAACTTGCTGATATTTTCACAAAAGCTTTAGATGAACGAAGGTTCAATTTTTTAATTAGCAAGTTGGGAATGTTGAATATGTCTACCTAAAATGGTAAACTCTGTCTCTGATCAATTATCAGAGACTCTGAACCAAGTAGCATATGTCAAATGTGCTTAACACAAGAAAACATCAGAGTCTCTGATCCATTCATCAGAGCCTCTGGACTTTTTCACCAATGGTAAAAATCACTTGTTTTCTCCAAGCATGTGTCAAGGGGGAGAACATCAAAGACTTCATTCTTTGGTCAAGGGGGAAACAAAGACCCTTTCAGCTTTCAAGGGAAAGAAAAGTCTCTGATATTTTTATCAGAGCTTCTGATCTTGTCTCTGATATTTATATCAGAGCCTCTGATCTTCTCTGATATCTTTATCAGAGCTTCTGATCTTGTCTCTGATATTTATATCAGAGCCTCTGATCTTCTCTGATATCTTTATCAGAGCTTCTGATCTTGTCTCTGATATTTATATCAGAGCCTCTGATCTTTTCTCATTAAACGAATATTCCAGGAAATTCGTTTAATAATAAATCTTTTTGGATAACCATTCGTTTCTTTTTAAATCCAACTGGCGGTTTTCTGACACAAAGCGGCTCTCCCCTACATACCTAAACGTGTCACCTATTATTTAGGGGATGATGGAACGTCCTTTCTGACATTAGGACTCTCATTCGCCGCTTCCATAACCTCTCCCTCTACCCTCTGTCTATAAAAACCCTGTTTCCCTTTTTATTATCCTTTACGCTCTCAAAATCCAAAATCCCAAATCTCTCTTTCTAAGCTTTCATCTTTCTCAACCTGCAACAATGGCGGCTCATTCCCAAACTTCAGATAACTCAAGCAAACTTGTTCCAAGCTTGAATATGGTACAGTTCGATGTTCCAGTCAAAGGAAACAACTACTTTCTGGACGTCACCCCATCAAAATATGATGAATTGTTTCGCCCAATCCTCGACTTTTTCACCAACTGCGAACTCAATGATGTTCTAACCAAACATGCCTCAGATATTCCCCTTCGCTTTGTCCAACAATGGTGGTATTCAAGTGAATACGACGATGAAAAGGAAGGACTGGTTGGGCACATTGACCTAGGAGAACAAATCCTGACCATAAGAATCACCCCACAAACCCTGAATCGTCGATTCAACCTCCTCACGAAAACTGATCTTCAAATAGATGCTTTTGAGAAACTACCAAGTCAAGAAGTCCTTCTTCAGTTCCTCCACCACTTGGGCTACAACAAAGAAATAACACGCCTAAGTCAATTCAGACGTCAGTACCTGCCTCCCAAATGGAACTTTATGTTCAGTGTTCTAAACCGAACAATAACCTGCAAGATTGGAAGTCAGGATCAGACTCATCCAGCAATAATAGCCATAATGTATGCTCTCTTTTTCAACAGAAGCATCAATATGGCTCACATTCTCTTCTGTGAGATGCTGACGGCGGTGGACAAGAAGAACAAGGACTTGGCCAAAGGAAAACAACCAATATCGGTACTGTTTCCACGATTCATCTCTGTGGTCATTCAACGAGCAATGGAGAAATTCTCCATCACTGAGGAGGGCCCAATGACACCTCTGTTTATGATGAACTCATTCAAAGCAACAGAGGTTCCTCCTTATCCACATGACCGACGATTCCCACACACCATGATTGAGGTAATTCCTGCTGACTCTCCTACCCATCTCCTACTTAGTCGTGTTGCCCAATCATCAGAACCGATGATGGGATCCCCAACACACTTAGGTTATGAGCCTGAGCCTGAATCAGAGAGTGATATCTCTGATATTGCTCAAAACATTAACAGAGCGCAACCAGAGGGTGGCTCTGAGAGAGTGAGGAAGAGAGAACATGAGAACCCTCCCTCTGACGAAGAGAATAACTCTGTCAGAGCAGAGGAATGTGAGGAAGAGAGAATTCCAGAGGGTGAGTTTCTAAACCTAGAATCTGAGGGCGGTGAGGTAGAAAAAGATGTCCTTGACGACACAAATAAGAGAATCCACAACCCAAATCCCAGTGCAAACAAATTTACTGTCCAAAGTGGTCCAGCATCAATGGACATTGAAACAGAGGTGCACACCTCGAACCCTACCCATCCTAACCGCTCAGAGGCATCTGTTTCTGCCTCTGAAGCATGCACCAGAGGGGAAACCTCTGATACGGCTAAGTCCTCCCAAAAGGACTTAGACCAAGATAAAAATACTCAATCACCCCAGAGTATGTCACCTCCACCCACACATGATGCCTTTGTGGCTCAAACTAAGTTGGACCGTCCCTTAGAACGTAAGGATTGCCTGTCAGAAAAAGAATGGCACGACCTTCTTGCACATGGACTCCTTAGCCTGGACAACAAGGTTTCCACTCACATTCGTTTCTCATCATCAGATTCTGACTCTGATGATCAGAGACCAATCGGAACCATTATAGGGAAATCCTTGAAAAAGGGTCCCCAAGGATTAATGGGAAGTCCTTCCGGAGAAAACATCAAACCACCTCCGAAAGAAGGCCCCTCTGAACCCGAGGGAAACTTAGAATCATGTGTTGATCCTAAGGATACCCCCTCTGATTACGTTACCAAAGAGGAGTTCAAAATCTTTGGTGATGAAATCAGAGAATCTCTGAAGGAGATAAAACTTCAAATGGAGAAGACCTCAGAGGCCTCTGCCTCTAACTCTGAAGTTGAAAAGCTTACTTCAGAGGTCTCTGAGCTGCGCACGACGGTTCTCAATCAGAACGAAAAACTGTATGATCTGGAAAGCTTAGTCATAAAAAATGACTCCGTATTGTCCAGAGAAATTCAGAACTCGAAAACAGAGCTCCTCCAGGCGATTCCACCTACCTCTGCCCCAACTCCAACACATGCAGACTTTTCTCAATTCAAAGAGGAAGTCTTGCATTCTTTGGCAGAGGTACTTGCAAAGATCCCTACCTCTACTGCTGCTCCTGCTACAACAGAGTTCATTACAAAGGCTGACCTGACCAACTTCTCCAAGAAGATCACCAGCAATGTAATGACTATCTCCAGCAAGTTCGTCTCCAAGACCACTCAGCAGAACAAGAAGATTGAAGACCTTCTGAAGAATGTCAAATCTTCAGAGGGAGTATTTAAGAGAAAGGAACCAGAGGTCGCATGCTCTGAGGAAGCGCGGAAGAAGGCTAAATATGAAGATTCTGATGACGAAGATGACCAACCTCAGGGGTCATCCGATCTTCATAAGGGGGAGAAGACTCCTAATCCTAAAACTGTTGAAACACAAAAGGAGTCCACTCCCTCTGAATCAAACCAACACAAGGAGAAAGGAACAGAGAGACATTCAACCTCCACCTCTGCTGCAGATATTCATGCCACTCTAAAGTCACCAGTACCTGTCATCTTTCTAGCACCATCCACTTCAGGTGCTCCAATAGTTCCAATCACAGTTGAACAAATCACAGCTGCAGAAACTATTGGAGCTCTGGACGAAGAAGAAGATGAACAGCTCGTAGACTTCTCAACATCAGAAGATGCATTCTCATCACCAGAAAGACCAACTTATGTGATGAGAGATGCTTACGAATCAGAATCTGAAAAAGAAGAAAAACCAGATTCTGGAAAAGAGGTTGAAGAAGAAGTTGAAGTAGTTGATGTCGAAGAGTATGTCTTCAAGAATGCTCAACCACATCATACTTCAACAATGTCAGAGCTGAGGGAATCACCAGAGATAGATGGCTACATCTCTGAACCCTCAAAAGAAGATCCTCCACAGACGAAGGAACCAGAAACCATGGTTGTTGATGAACAGGCTCCTTCAGAGAATCCTGTTCAGAAAGCAAGCATCGGTCTTCCAGCAAAAGTGTTCAATAAACCTCCCACTTTCCTCGAATCAAATCCCGAAGCTTCCATAGAAGACCACTTCAGATACATCTACTGTGAGTTCAACATGGCAGACACACTAGTCATTCCTCTGAATCCAAGAATCAGAGAGGACATGCCAGACTATGAGTGAAGATTTATCAGAGATAAAACCAAACCAAGAGCACAGGTCCTCTCTGATGATCCAATCATCAAAATCAACAAAATCTCAGAAAAGACCTTTGCTTACAACAAGAATATCTATAGGAATTATGTGGTAACTCGATCTTATCAGAAGATTTACGAGTTCAATGACAATGATCTCGTAAATCTAAATCCATATGATTTACCACATTTATATGCCTATTGCTCTGCCAGGTATGATCATGGAAGAAGGGAAATCAGGATGGGCATGGTTGAAGTCCGATGGGCAATGGAGGCCTATGTCAAACACCGAGCAAAACGTGACTTTCAAATAGCTCTGAACCTAGGGGAAGAGAAGCTGGAGGTAACTGAACCTATGGAGTCATTCGACAAACTTAAAGAACAGAAGACTAGATCAATCGTTGCAGAACCTCTGGGTTTCGTCTTCAGAGTAAATCAAGAAAAGAAGATCTTTCTAGCTTCGGAAGTGTCGAAGTACTCTGATGAAACCTTGAGAGGTATAAAGAAATTGATCCATGCAAAGGAAGAAAGGCACAGAGCAGATTTACTGGCAAAGCTTGACTTAGAGATTGACTCGATGATCAACTTCAGAGCTCTGATCATGAAATTCCATGGAATCTGTTCAAGTGACAAATTGTAGTCTGTTTCTTTATTTTTTTTGATATTACTTTCTTTGTATTAAACTTCCAAATGTTTAAGAAGTAATACTTAAGAGGATGATTTTCTCCTCTATGCTTTCTAGTTTAAAATTCAATTCTCTGTTATTTTTGTATCTTTTATTTTCGACACTTAGGGGGAGATTGTTAGCTCCAAATCATCTGTTAAAGTGTTGAAAATACCAGTCCTATTTCAGAGGACTTCCAAAAGATACACTTCAGAGGAAGAAGACTTCAGAGGACGAAGACTTCAGAGGAAAAACCTGCCTCTGAAGTACTTATCAGAGTGCAACTCAAAGAAGACATCAGAGATGGCTTCATCAGAGGCTCTGAAGACAACGTCAGAGCTCTGAAGACATTCTCTGAAGATGTTCACGATTGAACAGAACAGATAACACGTCACTTATGTGATAAGATTTACTTTCTAGAATAGGTCACTGTTCAGCATGCTTCCTTTCGTCATACAAGTACACTACTTAATTTATGGTCCTATAAATAGGACCATCACCTTATTGTTCAAGTGTGCTTGAGAAGTTATAGATCTGATAATATAAGTTGAATACTTTATTCCAAGAATATCTTGTTTATCTTTATCTGCTTTATGAACTGTGATATTTGAATCTCCTTTGATATTAAACTGTATTGCTTCCGCTGTCATTACTCTTATTGTTTATATCATTGTTACGAGATTAGATCTGGAATCCAACATATTTGACACCATCAAAATCAAGGCGAGCAAGATGATTGTTTTTCGAAAGCTCAGAGTCAGTGATGGCGAACTTGACGTTCTTAGAGGCGACAAGTGCAGATTGAGCCATTATGAATATGAACAGATAGAAGAATAGAAGAATGGTTTTAGTCTAAAAATAAAGAAGGTTTTCCCAGTTTCTATTTTGGGAAAGAAACATAGAAAAATCAACATATTTGAAGATTAAAAAGGTGTTCTTAATATAAGATATAAGAACAAGAAGAAAAACCAAAGATTTTGAATGAAGATAATCAAAAGAAAATGGTTTTGAATGAATAAAATAAAAAAAATGATTTTATGAAAAAAAAATCTTATAAACCCATAATGGCAGTCCATAAATGGAGTATTATGTAAAAAGATTTAGAAAAAGAATAAGAAGAAGATCAAGAATAACCTGTTGATCTTTGAAGGAGACGATGCAAATGCTTGAGAGTGCTAGAATGCTTTTGAGAGAGTTTTCTTGCTTTGAAAGTATTTCCAGAAAGCGTAAACCGATAAGAATGGAAAAACATTCTTTTTATACGTGTGAGAGTAGGAGAGAGAGTGTGAGAGGCGGGAAAACAAATGTTCATCATGACATGGACACGTCCCACGAAGTTGATTGGATGGAAGGGCAATGGACGAACGTGTCAGATAAAGGCATGTTGTAGATTGTCGGTTCAAATGACGTCATAGAAGAGAGAGACTGTTCATTTGTCCGTTTTGAAATTATCGTTGAAGAAAAGTCAGCGATAGATTTTCTTTGAAAGTATCCCTGATGGTAAAGTTAGGGATGAATTTTCTTTTAACAAAGAATCACTGACTAGAAATATCAGTGATAAATTTATTTTTCAAAAAAGCTTTTAATCATTTGAAGAAAGTTTAGTGATTAAAGTTTATATTTTGAAAAATATCTTAACTGAATGAAGATTCAGTTGTAGGGATGGAGAGAACATACCTGAGAGTCAGAATGTTTATCAGAGAATGATAAAAGGGAAACTTATGATTACTGACAAAATGCATGAACGCTGAAGAATTATTCTTCGAGATTAAGCATTCCAAGCTCACTGATGAGAAAGTTGAACCTTGTCTCATCAAGAGGTTTGGTGAATAAATCAGCAAGCTGAAAGTCAGTAGGGATGAAATGATGTTCAATATCACCGTTCATCACATGATCTCTGATAAAATGATATCTGATCTCTATGTGTTTCATCTTTGAATGTAGTACTGGATTATTTGCTATAGCGATAGCACTAGTGCTGTCGCAATATATTGGAATCTTTGATAGCTGAAGGTCATAGTCCAATAGTTGATTTCTCATCCATAAGATCTGAGAACAACAACTTCCAGCAGCTACGTATTCAGCTTCAGCTGTGGAAGTGGACACTGAATTTTGCTTCTTGCTTGTCCAGCTTACCAGCTTTCCTCCTAGGAGTTGACATCCACCAGTGGTACTCTTTCTGTCAAGTTTACAACCTGCAAAATCACTATCAGAATAACCAGTTAGATCGAACCCCGAGTCTTTGGGATACCAAAGACCGAGATTAGTAGTTCCTTTCAGATATCTGAAAATTCTCTTAACAACGATCAGATGGGATTCCTTGGGTTCAGATTGATAGCGTGCACATAAACAAGTAGAGCACATAATGTCAGGTCGGCTCGACGTAAGATACAACATAGAGCCTATCATTCCTCTATAGGTAGTGACATTAACAGGTTTTCCAGATGGATCTTTGTTAAGTGTCAGGGGAGGTGCCATGGGAGTTTTCATCGCTGAAGTTTGTGTAAGATCAAACTTCTTCAGCATGTCTTTAACATACTTACCTTGGCTGATAAAAGTACCTTTGTCAGATTGTTTGATCTGAAGGCCAAGAAAATATGTCAGCTCACCCATCATACTCATTTTGTATTCTTTCTTCATTCTTTCAGCGAAGCGAGTACACAGTGATGGGTTAGTAGAACCAAATATGATGTCATTGACATATATTTGTACAAGAATAATATGACCTTTTATCTTTCTGAAAAACAATGTATTATCAATTTTGCTACGTTCAAATTTTTCAGAGATAAGAAAAGATGAGAGTGTGTCATACCAAGCACGAGGGGCTTGTTTTAGACCATAGAGAGCCTTATCCAATTTATAAACATAATTTGGATACTTAGGGTCATAGAAACCTGGTGGTTGTTCTACATAGACTTCTTCATTCAGCTTTCCATTTAGGAACGCTGATTTTACATCCATTTGATAAACGATGAAGTCTTTATAGACTACATAGGCTAAGAATAGTCGAATTGCTTCGAGCCTAGCCACAGGGGCAAAGGTTTCATCATAGTCTATGCCTTCCTCTTGTCTGTATCCCTGCGCAACAAGTCGAGCCTTGTTGCGGGTTACAGTTCCATGTTCATCTAACTTGTTTCTAAACACCCATTTGGTGCCTATAACAGTTTTATCAGATGGTCTAGGAACGAGATTCCAAACTTTGTTACGAGTAAACTCAGTCAGCTCTTCTTGCATAGCGCTGACCCAGTTTGGATCTTTGAGGGCATCATCAGTCTTATTTGGTTCTATTAAAGAGAGAAAGTTGACAAAGAGATAGATATTACCTGAGCTTCGTCGTGTCTGAATACCTGCATCTGGATCACCAAGAATTTGATATATTAGGTGATCTCTGGTCCATCGCTGAGCAGGAGCATGATCGCTTAACTCAGAGGTTGAATCAACAATTGGGATGTTTACTGATGAGGACGTTTGAAGTTCATCAGCAATTAACTGTTGAGTAGTGGACATACTATTGTTATCAGAGAGATTTCAGACGAAGGTAGATCTGATGGTAGCAGTGTGTTAGGAGGTTCAGCTGAAACCCATGAGTTGGATTCAGCGTTAGGATGTATGATGTTTGGATCATCATCAGCAGTAGGTGTTTCTGTGTGCTGATGGTTTGAAAAGAAAGGTTCTGTTTCTCTGTAATGAGAAAACATCCAAGCATTTAACTCTTCATTGTCAGTGATTAGTTTAGAGTTCGCTAAGCGAGTTTCATCAAATGTGACATGAATTGTTTCTTCCACGGATTGTCTTCTTTTGTTGAAAACTCTGTAGGCTTTGGAGATGGAGGAATATCCTAGAAATATTCCATCATCAGCTTTTGGGTCGAACTTTCCAAGTTGATCTCTGTTGTTTAAGATATAACACTGACAACCAAAGATATGAAGAAAGCTGATAGAGGGCTTTCTTCCATGAAAAAGCTCATAAGCTATCTTTCCAAATCGCTTTACTATCAGCGATCTGTTTTGAGTAAAACATGCAGTATTTACATCTTCAGCCCAAAATTGAGTAGGCAGATGAGAATCGCTGAGCATTGATCTAGCAGCTTCAATGATCGTTTTGTTTCTTCTTTCAGCGACTCCGTTTTGCTGAGGTGTTCTTACTGATGAGAAGTTATGAGAAATTCCCTTGTTCTCAAAGAAATTGTTCAGAGTGTTGTTTTTTAATTCAGTTCCATGATCACTTCTTATTGAACGAACAGTAAGATTATTCAGCACTTCCATCTTTTTAACAAAAAATATTAGTTCTTCTGGAGTATCACTCTTCCAGCGAAGAAAGACAACCCAGGTATAGCGAGAGAATTCATCTACAATGACAAGCGTATATTTCTTTCCAGCTATTGATTGGATATTGACAGGGCCAAATAGATCCATATGTAAAATCTGAAGAGGACTTGTGACTGAGGAAACTTGTTTAGATTTGAAACTAGCTTTTGTTTGTTTTCCTTTTTCACATGCTGAGCAGAGAGATTCTTTAGCATATGAGTGCTGAGGAAGACCAGAAACCAGTTCCTTAGATGAGAGAGAATTCAGGGTTTTGAAGTTTAGATGAGAGAGCCTTTTGTGCCATAGCCATTTGACATCAAAAAAGGCCTTAGAGAGAAAACATACATTCTCAGTGGTAGTAGAGTCCATGTCTATAACATAGACATTTTCTTTACGATAACCACTGAGTGTAGGTTTTCCTTTCTCATTTACCACTGAACATGCTTTCTTTGTAAAGCGAACTTCATAGTCTTTGTCACATAGCTGACTGATGCTTAGAAGATTGTGCTTCAGTCCATCTACATAAGCGACTCTTCGAAAGGTAGTTGTTCCATTGCTGAGAACACCAAACCCTCGGGTATATCCTTTTCCATTTCCACCAAAGGTCACAGAGGGACCTTTCTCTTCCATGTATTCAGTGAGCAGGTCTTTTTGTCCAGTCATATGACGAGAACATCCACTATCGAGATACCAGATGCCCTTTGATCCCTGCACACATAAGGAAGATTAAGCGTTGTTTGGTACCCACTTTTCAATGGGTCCTTTAGTGTTAGTGGATATGGAAGATTCAGCAGTCTTCACAACAGATGAAGATTCAGCTTTAGTGGTAATCTTCACTTTGGTTAATTTCTTAACCTTAGTGGTATTCTTCACCTTGGTCGATTTTTCAGCTTTAGTGACCTTTTCAGCCTTGGACGCATTCATCTTCACTTTAGCTGATTTATCAGCTTTAGTGGCAGTTGGACATTTGCTTGCAATATTGTCAGTAAAACCATAGTGATAGCATTTTCTATATTTGAAAATGGTTTTAGGACCAGAAGTAGAAGGTTTTGCAAGTTTAAGATGAGCAGGGCCAGGTCCAAGAATGCTTTTCTCATGAGATCTGGGAGGAATTTTCATTTCTTCAGATCTCGTGGGTTTAAGGTCAATCTTTAGCTTTGGAGGACAGAGATCGAAGATTTCTATCATAGAGCTAGAGGATTGATTCACTTAAGGTTTAGAAGGAACTTTCAACTTTGCTTTCTTGGTAGCCTTCTAAGGACGAAGAATGGATTTTCCTTTATCCGCAGACTTAAAGCCTTTGGATTTTTCCTCAGGGATAGAATTTGAAGAAGAAGGATAAAACTGATTATAAGAAGTGTTAGAGATAGGAGTGACAAACGTTCCAAACTTAAGCATGGAACTTTCTTCTTTAGGCTCATCCTGTGGTGTCCAAAAACCAAGACCAGTTCTATCACATTCAGGAGTTTGAGCATTTATTATCTCAGAGATCTTTGTTGATGATTTGCACCATTTTTCAACATGAGACTTTTCTGCTTTTAGAGCAGCGATGGCTTGTTCGCGTTCAATGCTGATGATTTCATTTATAATGACTTGATCTTTCAACTTTTCTTCTAAAAGAGTTAGTTCTCTGATCTTTTCATGACATTTCTCTAGCTCTTGAGTTAAATGAACATTTTTATTCTCAGCTTGAGTTTTGTCGTTTAGAGCATTATAAAGATCAATCGTTAGCACATCAACGGCGCGACTTCTCTCAGCTTCAGGCAGAGAGGGATTAGTAGAGATAGATACCTGAGATGATATGTAGCTCATGGAAGGTTCAGATGCTTCTTCCACTTCTTCTTTAATCTCAGCCATGAGGCAAAGATTAGCGACTTCTTCTTCATCAGAACTTGATTCTTCTGATTCAGCCCAGTCGTGTTCTTCAGCGATGAGACCTTTACCTTTTCGCTTGTAGCTTTTCAGCTTTTGATATTTGTTCTTCAGCTTTAGGTATTTGTCATCACTGGATCTTCTTGAGGTAGAAGGCTTGAAGACCTTTTTAGACCTGCACTCACTAGCAAAGTGTCCAATCTTTTCACCGTTATAGCAAGTGGCAGTAGCCTTATCAACAGGAGTTGATTTTGGCTTTTCAGTTAGAGAGAGAGGCTTATTTTTTCGGAAATTGCTCTTTCTTGCAAATCTCTTAAAAGAGTTTGTCAAGAGTGCTAAGGACTCATCAAACTCTGAAAGATCAGGGTCTGATGGATCCTCAGATTCAGAATCTAACTCAGTGATGGTGAGAGTAGATCGCTGAGATGGAATTATCTCTAAAGAGACTAAAGCAACAGGAGTGCTTTTGGAGTCTTTAGAATCTTTTACAAGATTCTTCTTCAAGAGATTTGATTGCTCATAGTTGAGCAATATTCCATACAAAGTGCTTAGAGAAAGAGAATTTAAGTCTTTTGTCAGCTTAAGACATATTGAATAATTGTCCCAGCTTTCAGGAAGACATTCTAAGAATTTTGTTAAGACCTCAGAATTAGAATAGGTCCTACCAACTGTTCTTAGATCAATGATTAAGCAGTTAAACCGCTGATGAACGTCAGAGAGAGATTCATTCTTACCAGCGATGAAACTTTCATACTGTCTTACCAAGTTAATCTTTCGAGTCTCTTGGATTTCAGTAGTGCCTTCATATTGAACACATATGGTTTCCCACATTTCTTTAGAAGTTTTCAGATGCATGATGGAATGGAAAACTTCATCAGGCAGAGCCATTGAGATAATGGTCTTTGCTCTTGCATCTATGCCTACCTTCTTTTTGTCTTCATCACTCCACTGTCTTATTTCCTTAACGACATAACGTTCAGGGACAGCTTCAGTGGTGGCAATAGCGGGAACTGCAGCTATAATTCTAACAGGTTCATAGGGTCCATTTTCTATATACTCAGGTATAGTAGGATCTGCACTTTCAAGAAATAGCATCATTCGATTTTTCCATAGAGAAAAGTTATCTCTGCTAAATCGAGGAGGTTTAGATAGTGAACCATTATCATAGTAGTTTGTGTTTGTGTTAAGTGCCATTTAGAACAGCAAGGAAGAGAATAAAGCAAGATCTTGTTTATCAGATTAAACAATCTGCTCTAATACCACTTGTTGGTCCCAGAGGTGCTTAACAAGTTTGCAGAAGGCGGGGTTGAATACAAACACAGAAATTAAAGTTTAATAAATTGTTTATTGATAAATCAAACACAATTTACATGTTTGTTGCGGAATAAGATTAAGACAGACTCAATCTAAACAAACTTAAGAAACACTAAGATGGTTGCACAAGAATTTCAGAGAATGGGGGATTAAGGAATATAGAAAACAAAGGTTTCTATTTGGGGTTCAAGGATTGAGCACACCCTCAGATGGAGGGGAAATCTTCCTATTTATACCCTATGCATTAAATGCATGGTAGGGCACTTTACACGTGGCGTTCACTGACTGGCTTTGGAAGTCTGACTTTGGGAGACATGCTTTCGGCCGGATCATGAACAGTGTAGTTGACAGAGTTGTTGTACGAATTGTGGCAGAGATATGTCTGTTCTGACACATCGTACTGAGTTGTGCAAGGTAAGACAAAAGGAAACTTGAGGTATAAGCTTTGTGATCATTTGATCGCTGAATATCTCTTTCTTCAGAGACATCAAGAGTTCAGCGATCGCTGAAGCTTTCCTCATGTTCCTTCGCGTATAAGTAGAGTTGTCTTTGCTTCACTGATATCCACATCAGGTCACTAGTAGACTTCTCTTTGTGCAGCAGCTTCGTCTTCGATTCAGCTATAAACATCTGTTGACGCGAGACTTGTCTTCAGGGATTACGTTACTGTTTACATCAGAACTATCAGCGATAACTGAACAGACTCAGTTTGATCACTGATAGTGAAACACTAATACATATTAAATGTTTATAAGAAAGAATATCAGCGATAATTGAACAAACTCAGTCTGATCGCTGATGGTGAAACACTAATACATATTAAACGTAATTTTCCTAAGTACAAAAAAGGGTCGTTATCAAATCACTGAGAGAGTTTGGATCAACAAACTCATCTCATCTCTGGAAAAACGTGTGTCATCATAGTCTGAAAGTCTTGAAAAACAAAGCATAGAAATTGCTGGCAACCTGTGCATAATTTCAAATCTAAAGGAAGAGTGTGAGCGTTGTTCAAAAGAATCAAAAGAGTTAAAGACCAAACTAGATGATCTTACCTATAAGCTTCGTATGTCAGAAAATGAGAAAATTGATATTGTAACTAAAAGTGTGGCTTATAAAAATGAAAATCAAAGGTTATCTACTCAGTTAAAGGATCTCGAACTGAAACTTTATAAAATTGGTCAATCTAAACAAACGTTGAATCTAATTGCACCAAAAGAATTCAAATATTCAGGGACGGGTATCGGTTACGATAACCCACATTATCTGAAAAAGGCCTTAACCAAAGTTCCTACGTTATATGCGTTCGAATTTTTTGGAATAGACAAAACCTACCCAGAGTACAAAATCAATTGGACCAAACCACTTGATGATGAGGATATAGAACAGGATAATTTGAGAAGGAAGAATTCTACCAGAATGCAACTACCTTTTGTATATGACTCATTGAATGCGTCTTACAACACTGAAAAATTCTGTTTTATGTCAAATGGCTATTTTCGAAGCTACTCTCAAGCTGAACTTGATTCAAAAACCGTTGAAACTGAGGAGGAACCAATGGACCTCAAAGTCTATGTTCCACCTCTGATTTTAGAAAAGAAAATTGTTCATCTAGAAGAGTCATTTGCACAGGAGCGGAACATTTTTCAAAAGGAAAAACAAGAGTTATTTTCCCAAATTGAGTGTCTCAATTCCGATAAAAAGGAAACTGGGTCGAGAGAGGAAAAGAAATATTTTCAGACAGAGATAAATAAGCTTAATTCACAACTGGATGCTTTGGCAGCAGATCTGATGAAAGAGCGACTTCACAAAGCTGAGCCTCAAGCTAAGCCTGAAATTCTCCAAGTTGAGAAAATCCATCTGTCGGAAAATTCCTATCCACCCTCGAACACCTCTTCCTGTAAAGCCTTTTTGGGTGACTCGTCACCAAATTTTTCAAACAAAGGAAAAGAGCCTCAATCTTTAGAAACAGATCATCGTTCTGATTTTCAAAATGTTTCCGCCTACGATCCGCTTAAAGAAACAAATCCTTCTGGTGTCCTGAATCCTTCAAGTGATAAGGCTCCTTCTGATGAGGAAATGAAATTCTCAGCCTTTCTGAATTCTGAGGTGTGTCTAGACAGTCAACTTGACCAATTTGATTTTAATCCTTTACTTCCAAGTCACGTTGATTTTCTAAATTCAACTTGTGAGCCTCCAGTAAAATTTTACAAGGGTGAATGTTCCACATCTGCCCCACAAAACACTTCTGTGAACGATTCTTCAAATTCTAAATCCAAAAGACGTTCACAGAAGAAGAAAAAGACTGGTCGCTCTAACAAGAAACAATCATAAAAATTCAAATCTTCTGACTATGGGTTTAACGGTATTTCAGATACTTTTGGTCGACAGAAAGAAGTCAAATACGAGTGGGTAGCTAAGAAATCTAAGGAGAGCACGGCGAAGACGGAATTACTTAATCCAGTTTTGTATTCTAGGAAAAACAATAACAGTCATGATGTTTTTAATTCTAAACCTTTGGTTGAACGTAATGGATTGTTTCCTTTAAAAGTTTATTCCATTCAGCAATTACTTCAACTGTCTCATGATTGTGTTTGTTGCTCCTACTGTGGATTGAATGATTTTGTTGATCGTAGATTTGCATCTGATTGGTTTGGTTCTTATCATGTTTCTAATTATCATTCAAAGTTTGATGCTCCCCGCCATAGAAACAGACCCAAGTCCAAACGGGTCTCCAAGTCGGGTGTTATGTCTAACCCCAAAGGACTCATTTACGAATGGGTACCTAAAAAGCCTTAACTTGTTTTGCAGGATGGTCATGTGTGGTATTTAGATTCAGGATGCTCCAAACACATGACCGGAAGAAAGGAGCTTCTCACGAACTTCACCGAGAAGTTTTGTGGAAATGTACGCTTTGGGAATGACCATTATTCTCCAATTTTGGGATATGGAGATATTATCAAGGATAATCTCACAATAAAGAAAGTGTCCTACGTCGAAGGTCTTGGTCACAACTTGTTCAACATCGGTCAATTCTGCGACAAGAATCTGGAGGTCACATTTAAAGCAAATCGGTGCAGCGTCCAGACTGAAGATGGAAAAGAAGTCCTTGCTGGAACGCGTCGCACGAATCTCTACACGATTGACTTCTAGTCTCTGAAAGCAGACAAGGAAGTTTGTTTGACGTCCAAAGCCTCAACCGAACAAAACTGGTTATGGCATCGTAGACTCTCGCACTTGAACTTCAAGACTATCAATAAGTTGGTGCTCGCTGGACACATCAAGGGAATGCCAGATCTCAAGTTCGAAAAAGATCACCTGTGTGCCGCCTGTGAAATGGTCAAGATGAAGAAGGCTTCTCACAAGCCTAAAGTCGCTCCAAGTACTTCTCGGTCCCTTGAACTCATTCATATGGATTTGTGTGGACCAATGCGTATTCAGAGTATCAATCACAAGAAGTATGTCCTAGTTATGGTTGATGACTTTTCTCGCTACACGTGGGTTAGATTCCTTCGTTCAAAGGATGAAACCCCCGACCTGATCATCTCTCTCCTGAAGAGCGTTCAAGTAAATCTCAATCAATCAGTTCAGACCATTAGGACAGATAACGGCACAGAGTTCAAGAATCAAGTGTTCACTAGTTACCTGACTTCAGTGGGTATCACCCACACTTACTCAGCTGCTCGTACTCCTCAGCAAAATGGGGTAGTAGAGCGCCGTAATCGAACTCTCGTAGAATCCGCGCACACGATGTTATCATAGTCCAAGCTCCCGCTATACTTATGGGCAGAAGTCGTTGCTACCGCATGCTACATTCAAAACCGTTCTATCATCAACAAGCGGTTCAACAAGACACCATACGAGATCATCAACAAACTATTTCCATGCATTCGGTTGCACGTGCTTCGTACTGAATTACAAGGACTATCTCGGCAAATTCAGCCCAAAAGCGGATGAAGGAGTGTTCATCGGCTATTCATCGCAAGCCAAAGCTTACAGAGTCTACAACAAACGGACAAAGACCGTCGTTGAGAGTGTGAATGTGACTTTTGACGAGGCCACTGATATGGATTCTGAACACCTCAGTTTAGAACCCGCTTTAACTGGTGTGTTAGCTTCTAGACAATTAAGTTCAGGATCTACACAATCTCCACTAAATCCAGATCAGGCGTCTACGTCAAGAGCACATCTTTCAGATTTGGATTTACTTTTTGAGCATTTTTATGATGACTACTTCACTTCTAAGCCTAATGCTATACCATGTAACAGGAATGACGCTCAAGCACAGGACGTGACACAGGTCACTGGTCCATCAGACTCAGGTGAGTCAACCTCGCCTAATACTTCCCCCTCTATCGTCATTGAAGCAGCATGAAGTGTCAACTCTTCATAGCACCGCTAGAACTGAACCCCCCGCTAGGAACCTGATGCACATGCCGACAAATAAAAAGGTTAGGCTTAACGCCTAGTGAGCTCAAGAGTGTTACCATGAACGAATATATCTTTAAAAGAAAGGAAATCAGTTTAAATCAATATCCTTCGAAATATTATACTTCAAAATGTAAACGACACATTTTCCCACAATATACACTTTTAAAGACAATGCTCCCAAAACACATGTTTCTTATAAAATGGTGCAACGCATAACTCACCCAAACGGGATTATAGTTCGACACTTATTTAGTAAAAACATGAATAACCGTTTATACCCCAAAGTACCCAAAACATGGGCGGGACAGAGTGCCCGACCCATAAATCGCTATCAAAACCATATATACCGTATGTCCGAAAACATGGACACTTGGTCCAATACTCACGCGATCGTAAGGAACCAATGACAATAAAATAAGACGTTCTTATATTTAACATACTGATAGCCAACAACGGGGGAAACCCGTATCCGTTGAGGGTGGAGGGAACACAAAAGTATACCACCCAAACAACGTTAATCGCATGACACCTCCCGACATTCCAGCCCGGTGTCCCTACGACTTCTTTACAAGTGCCACCCCAAGTCAGTTGACCTTGATGGATCATTCCGAAGAACTCCATCCCGAAGGCCTGGCACACTTAAAGACTACCTCCCAGGCATTACTTCAAGCGGCGGAGGTCCTAACGCCTACTACTCCGGTAGCACTAGCCGACTCAACCCTCCTAGCAATCACTTGTAAAGTTTCCGGTCATAGAACATGGGTATCGAAGTTCAACCCCGCAATACCCAATTGACCATCCCAAAACAGACTGACTCACGTGCCTATGGATCCATTACACACTGTCTAACGTTACATGACTCCAATTGAAAGACCAAAGCTCCCAAAACATGTAACTCACCAATGACACAAATTAAGTGTCCTCATATCCAAAACCCACAACGGTTTAAAAATCCGGACAAATGTCCACACGACTCGTTTAAGCCAATACCGAGCTAAAGAGCTCAAAATCCGCTTGACCAATAATTACCGGTCTCCAAAATAGTGAAATGTCTTTAAATAACGTTTATGAAGACACACACCTCAAAGACTAGATTTACCCAAACTCCATACGAGATGAGACTCAAGATTTCCAAAGTGTTTATGAATGCAAATAGACCAAATGCATATAACATGAATTAGACTTTACTTGTATAAAATCACCAAGAATACATAATTCATGTTATTTAGTTGTTGGAAACGTTCAAAACCCAATAGAAGCATTTGAAGAGGTTAACACAGCCCAAGTTTAACAAATATGAAAACTTATCAAAATACTCACACTTTGACAAATAACTAAGTAAAACACATTTTACTTCTAAATACTCAAAACTTATCAGCAGTTAACCATTTCATGTAAAACACTTTAAAATACACATTTTGGCATGTACACCGTTTTAACAAATCAACTTGAACTCACCTTGCTAGATTTAGGCTAAATCTAGGTTTCACCCAACGAGCTCTTTTGAAGGTCGCTCGAATCCTCAAGCCGGAAACTTCCAAAACCTAGATCCATACAATCCAAACCATAAGTAACCATATTCGACCATGTAGAAACATTCCCCTAACAATATACCAAGAAACCCCAAATAATAACAAAACCCTAGTTTCTCCAAAACTACCAAATCCGAGATTTGAGAAACCAAACACTAAGAAACCATCAATGGAGCATTTATAACCTTAATACAAGAAAACTTACCCTTGAAGACGATCAGACTTCCGAGAACACCCAATCCAACACTTCAACCCGAGCTCCCTACCGTTGCACTTGACGAGAAGATGAAGATGGAGGTTTTGTGGTTCAAGGTTCCAACTAGTTAGATGGTGAAGAAACGTGTGGTTTGAGGAGGAAAACCCCCCAAAATAGGTTAGGGTTCGGTTTTGGTGTTTGGGAGAGAAAAGGGAAGAAGATAGAAGTGAGAGTGAGGGAAATGGTTGAGAATCGCGACTCTTAAAAGACCCTGGGGCCGACCGCGATTGTGCCCGGCGATTGTGCCAGGGCACTATCGCCAGGGCACTATCGCCCAAAACGTACCGCGGGCACACCCCCGTTGGTGATTGTGCCCGGCGATTGTGCCCAGGGCACTATCGCCAGGGCATTATCGCCCAGAGTGTACCGAGGCTCGTTTCTTCCCATTTTCCGCACAGACCACTCATGACGCGACAAGTCTTAATAGGTAAGATATAAGGGGTGAAATTCTACGATAAGAAACAAGAATTTCTCAAAAGGGTTGGCTTTCACAGACAGGAATTTACGAGTGTTACAATCCTCCCAACCTTAGAATGATTTCGTCCTCGAAATCTAGGTTCCCATGAAATCTCACCCGCAGGAAGATTGACCTTAACCCGCTGCTAGCACCACCAACACATCCCTTACACCGATATTAACATTGTTGCCCCTCTTGGGCACAATATACTCATAACCGAGCGTACACTTAACTCTCCAAAATAACCTTTTACGCACAAGGTTATGGTCGTCTCCCAACCTTGGGTGACAATTACTACCTCCAAGTAGTTAGTGACCCCAAATTCTTGCTGACCAAACTTTCCTTCGGATCTACGGTTCCGAACACAATGTCAAAGATCGCGACCAAGCTTCCATGTTCCTCAGATTTCAACTGATCCATTCTTAATATCGATAAAGATATTCTTCTAAGGCGCACCAAAGCGTCCTTCAGATACTACTTAGCCCAGATTCGATCAACACTCAACTCCGTTCCAACACCAATCCTCACAACAATCTTTTAACACAAGCTTTACCACCACGGAAATGCTTAAATACATCGATACTTGATCCTCAACACCCAAACTCCTTCCAAATTCCATCACTGAAAGGACAATATTTTCCATAATCCAACCAGGTTACATCTATCCATTCCAAGATCCATTGACCTCAAGAAAACAAGTCGACGCCTAGGACTAAACGGTGACCTCGAAAATGTGGACATCTCGCCCAAAATCCCATTCCAGACGGGTTGTCTCACTAAGGTTGACACCTAATCAGAGAGCTAAAATTTCAAATCTTACAACTCTAGCAGACAGATCACCAAAATTTCCTTTAATCGCGGAACCCGCTAAGACGGTATACTGACAACACAGCCCATGATGTGACACCGACTAGCAAACCACCAAAACGAAACCCAATCTGATTGCCAATAGTTACCTAACACTTTAACTCGCATGATCCCCGGAGCATAAAATCGCCCCTCAAAAACCCGGGAAGACTTAAGTCTACTAATTTCATTAATACAAACGCGCGCAGATTCGAAAACCCAAGTCCAAAAATCCAAGACTGACCGCAAGCCAGATCATTCGACGCTTCAACTCCTAAGGACTCCCTTAGCCCCTTAATTGCAACTCCTTTCCACGACAGGGGTTAAACCTATAGGCCTAATGAGCTCAAGGTTTTTCAAATAATATGCCAATTTAAACTTTTATAAAACTTTCAAATACACAAGTTTTATAGCGATTAACCGTACAGTGACTACACACTATCGCCCATCCGATAGGTTTCAAAACTGGTTACCAACACAACGCATATAAAACCATTTCCAAAACTCGTTCGATCAGTAATTACGTTAATAAGAACGGTAACAAGAGATGCGCAACAAAATTTTCAAACGGACTACCATGGCCCTAGTAATGCATCAATTTATACTATGCATATGAAAGATAACTTTCCGCACTATAACATGTGCAATAAAAGTTTGTACAATTCCCAGAAGAGACATTCACAAATTAATTTTTAAAGTTCTGACTTCCCAACCCAAAAGTCGTTGCGACATAAAATCATTAACAACTCCATATGCAACAGTTTATTCCCCAAAGTTCGATGAAATGATAAGAATGCAAATAATTCTCAAATCGAGTTTAAAACTTTAAGTCGTCTCGATAAGACACATTTGACCAAGATGGTAACTACAATGATATGCAATTCGAAAATTCATTTCATGTATTGCGGAAAACTTATAACAGCAAGGTCAACAAGCGAAGTACGCTTAGATTAAAATTTAATTTAAGACAACATAAATATTTCGCATTTTTACTCACGCGAGTGATAGTCGGATTCAACCCAAAAGTATGCACCTATACTCGTGTGAAACTCAAGATGCAATCATGCGACATTTAGATTTTCAAGGTGCCTCTTACGGCTGCAAAAGTGTCGATGCAAGACTCGCATGAAACAAAGTATTGAACACAACTCGTAAATTAACGCACACAATGATGCATATGCACATGTTCTCAAAATTATTTTACGCAACACAAAATGACGTAAGACGAGGCACCCTAAACCCAATTGAATCTTCGCAAAACTCAATAATGCTAAAATCATGCAGTGACAAATTTTCATTTCTCAACAAGAATGTAAGACGACAATATGGCTAAAACACTAAGCCTTTAAGAGTTTCCTCTTTTAATGCAATGAAAGGTAAGATGACACCTGTAACAAAATTCACATGGGACACGACGCCAACTAACTCGTAGGCTTAAAAGAAGCAAAATTAAAACTCACGCATGGAAAGACATCGTATAAAACAATACTCCATGAAATTCCAACAAAACTCACACAAACTAAAATTCTCAAGAAATTCCGACTCAACGCGTGGGAATAACCTTTCCTTTAAAACCATTGGCATATGTGGAGGAGATCCAATGCCTAGGTTAAAATCTCATAGCTACTTGCCCAATACTCAAATGACATTAAAACATGGATATTACAATATCCGCAAATAGCGTTAAACAAGAGACGTGAATAAAGAGATTTTTGATAACAATTTGCAATTACGTGCAACAAAACAATTTATGCATGCTTAAGCTCACAGTTTAAAATCTGATGCGTGTTAAATGCTTTACCAAAACTTTATAATATAAACCACTTTCTGTTTTACGAACACAAGAAACAATTTATGCAAATTTATTTCAGAAATAAATTTTAGTGCATGAATTTGGTCGGCATTCACCCCTCTAGACTACGCTTGTCAACAACCCGACATACTAATACCATCCAGGTGTATCAAGCATCTTAGGACAACAATCTCAATTTCCTACTATTGTCATCCGGATACTCCACATCTTAAAGCGACACTCGGATATTTCATCGGTTCACCTTACAATCTCTCCTCGTATAACGTCAATTCCATAAGCTCAAGGTTCTACTCCAACCAATTATTCTTACTCAAGACGATCAAATGAATGCATTCAACGCACTTAACTATCACTTCAACGTGACATTGCTATAGACATCAACGTTTCCTTAGATTACTCACTTATAAACCTTCTCACTACCCCAACGGTAATCATACCAAGGTAGTTCAAGTATACACATGTAGTATGTAGGTTCACCATAACACTGGCCAGATGTCATTATGAACGTACCGCACATGCTCATCCTTGCGACCCTCGACAAGTTTCCCGTTTCTAGTGACTCGATCAACTCCATAATATCTTATCATAAGGTTCCTAATGTGTACCTTCACTTACAATCACTTATAAAAACGCTAGTTTGAGTCTAGGCATCCTACAATCAATACCTAATTCTCTCAAACTTAAGCTCTGATACCAACTTGTAACACCCTCAGTTCTGGAAATAGCCACTTATTTAAAATTTTCTAAATACATCCATAAATGAATCATCTACAACCACAAATTCAGATTTTGCTACAATACACCCCTTCTATCTATACATGCAGTAAACAATAAGGACGGGTGCTACTAATACCCAAAACATGCCACTATCTCCAACTCGCGGAAGACTTCACCAATTACTTACGTTGTAAGGCTAAGGCTCAACTCTTCATAGTACCGCTAGAACTGAAACCCCCGCTAGGAACCTGATGCGCATGCCGACAAATAAAAAGGTTAGGCTTAACGCCTAGTGAGCTCAAGAGTGTTACCATGAACGAATATATCTTTAAAAGAAAGGAAATCAGTTTAAATCAAGATCCTTCGAAATATTATACTTCAAAATGGAAACGACACATTTTCCCGTAATATACACTTTTAAAGACAATGCTCCCAAAACACATGTTTCTTATAAAATAGTGCAACGCATAACTCACCCAAACGGGATCATAGTTCGACACTTATTTAGTAAAAACATGAATAACCGTTTATACCCCAAAGTACCTAAAACATGGGCGGGACAGAGTGCCCGACCCATAAATCGCTATCAAAACCATATATACCGTACGTCTGAAAACATGGACACTTGGTCCAATACTCACGCGACCGTAAGGAACCAATGACAATAAAATAAGACATTCTTATATTTAACATACTGATAGCCAACAACGGGGGAAACCCGTATCCGTTGAGGGTGGAGGGAACACAAAAGTATACCACCCAAACAACGTTAATCGCATGACACCTCCCGACATTCCAGCCCGGTGTCCCTACGACTTCTTTACAAGTGCCACCCCAAGTCAGTTGACCTTGATGGATCATTCCGAAGAACTCCATCCCGAAGGCCTGGCACACTTAAAGACTACCTCCCAGGCATTACTTCAAGCGGCGGAGGTCCTAACGCCTACTACTCCGGTAGCACTAGCCGACTCAACCCTCCTAGCAATCACTTGTAAAGTTTCCGGTCATAGAACATGGGTATCGAAGTTCAACCCCGCAATACCCAATTGACCATCCCAAAACAGACTGACTCACGTGCCTATGGATCCATTACACACTGTCTAACGTTACATGACTCCAATTGAAAGACCAAAGCTCCCAAAACATGTAACTCACCAATGACACAAATTAAGTGTCCTCATATCCAAAACCCACAACGGTTTAAAAATCCGGACAAATGTCCACACGACTCGTTTAAGCCAATACCGAGCTAAAGAGCTCAAAATCCGCTTGACCAATAATTACCGGTCTCCAAAATAGTGAAATGTCTTTAAATAACGTTTATGAAGACACACACCTCAAAGACTAGATTTACCCAAACTCCATACGAGATGAGACTCAAGATTTCCAAAGTGTTTATGAATGCAAATAGACCAAATGCATATAACATGAATTAGACTTTACTTGTATAAAATCACCAAGAATACATAATTCATGTTATTTAGTTGTTGGAAACGTTCAAAACCCAATAGAAGCATTTGAAGAGGTTAACACAGCCCAAGTTTAACAAATATGAAAACTTATCAAAATACTCACACTTTGACAAATAACTAAGTAAAACACATTTTACTTCTAAATACTCAAAACTTATCAGCAGTTAACCATTTCATGTAAAACACTTTAAAATACACATTTTGGCATGTACACCGTTTTCACAAATCAACTTGAATTCACCTTGCTAGATTTAGGCTAAATCTAGGTTTCACCCAACGAGCTCTTTTGAAGGTCGCTCGAATCCTCAAGCCGGAAACTTCCAAAACCTAGATCCATACAATCCAAACCATAAGTAACCATATTCGACCATGTAGAAACATTCCCCTAACAATATACCAAGAAACCCCAAATAATAACAAAACCCTAGTTTCTCCAAAACTACCAAATCCGAGATTTGAGAAACCAAACACTAAGAAACCATCAATGGAGCATTTATAACCTTAATACAAGAAAACTTACCCTTGAAGACCATCAGACTTCCGAGAACACCCAATCCAACACTTCAACCCGAGCTCCCTACCGTTGCATTTGACGAGAAGATGAAGATGGAGGTTTTGTGGTTCAAGGTTCCAACTAGTTAGATGGTGAAGAAACATGTGGTTTGAGGAGGAAAACTCCCAAAAATAGGTTAGGGTTCGGTTTTGGTGTTTGGGAGAGAAAAGGGAAGAAGATAGAAGTGAGAGTGAGGGAAATGGTTGAGAATCGCGACTCTTAAAAGACCCTGGGGCCGACCGCGATTGTGCCCGGCGATTGTGCCAGGGCACTATCGCCCAAAACGTAACGCGGGCATACCCCCGCTGGCGATTGTGCCCGGCGATTGTGCCCAGGGCACTATCGCCAGGGCATTATCGCCCAGAGTGTACCGAGGCTCATTTCTTCCCATTTTCCGCACAGACCACTCATGACGCGATAAGGCTTAATAGGTAAGATATAAGGGGTGAAATTCTACGATAAGAAACAAGAATTTCTCAAAAGGGTTGGCTTTCAGAGACAGGAATTTACGAGTGTTACAGGACTGGCTGATAGCTATGCAAGAGAAACTCAACCAATATGAGAGCCTCAAAGTATGGCGACTTGTTCCCAGGCCAAAGAATAAGACGGTGATTGGGACAAAATGGATCTTCAAGAACAAGAAGGACGAAGATGGAATCATAGTCCGGAACAAAGCACGTCTGGTAGCCAAAGGATATTGCCAGCAAAAAGGAATCGATTATGATGAGACTTTCGCACCGGTTGCTCGAATTGAAGCGATTCGCATGTTCCTTGCCTACACCGCTCACAAGAACTTCATTGTTTTTCAAATGGATGTGAAATCCGCGTTTCTGAATGGCGTTCTCAAGGAGGAAGTTTATGTCTCGCAACCCGAAGGCTTCGTGAGTTCCGACAAACCTCATCACGTCTACTTTCTTGACAAGGCCTTGTACGATCTCAAGCAAGCACCACGAGCCTAGTATGATGTACTCTCATCATTCTTAGTTAAATCTGGCTTTTCCAAAGGTAAGATCGACACCACCCTGTTTATTAAAAGGGAAAAGCGTGATATCATTCTTGTACAGATCTATGTCAATGACATAATATTTGGCTCAACAAACCCCAAGTACTGTCAAAACTTCTCGGCCCTCATGAGCAAACATTTTCAAATGAGTATGATGGGTCAAATGAATTTTTTCCTGGGTCTTCAAGTTAAACAATTAGCCATAGGAATTTTCATTAATCAATTTATAGGAATTTTCATTAATCAATCTAAGTACATCTCGGATATTCTTCGGAAATACCAGATGGAAAATTCTTCACCCATGAAGACGCCTATGTCTACCAGTATAAAGCTACACTCCGATCCTAACAGAAAGGATGTGGATGCTAAGACTTATAGAGGCATGATTGGTTCCCTGATGTACTTGACGGCTAGCAGGCCAGACATTATGTTTTAGACATTCTTGTGTGCAAGATTTCAGTCAAAACCCAAAGAGTCTCATTTAGCTGCAATTAAGCGTATATTTCGTTATTTAAAAGGTACTGTTGATCTTGGTTTGTGGTACCCGAAAGAGACAGGTTTTGAGCTGACAGCTTATTCAGACGCTGACCATGCCGGAAATATGCTGGACCGGAAAAGCACGACGAGACATGTCCAGTTCTTGGGTGATCATCTTGTCAACTGGGCATCGAAGAAACAAAACTGTGTTTAAACCTCTACCGCCGAGGCAGAGTATATAGCAGCCGCAGTTGCTGCTCGCAGGTAATCTGGATGCACACTCAGCTGAAAGATTATGGATTCCATTACTCGAAGATCCCCATTTACTGCGACTCGAAGAGCGTCATTGCTATATCAAGCAATCCCGTCCAACACACGAAGACGAAACACATTGATGTGCGCTATCACTTCATAAAAGATCATGTGGAAAGAGGTACCATCAAACTCTACTTTGTTAATACAGAACATCAGATAGCAGACCTGTTTACCAAAGCCTTGGACGAAAAACGTTTTCAATATCTAGTGTCCAAGCTAGGTATGTTGAATCTGAAAGTTTGACCCTTCCACAAACTTATACGAGTCTCATTCAATGACGAATGAATGAGACTTAATGCCCCAGTGTCTTGTCTCTGGTTGTTCATGTTCACACTCATTGGTTTTTGCATTTTACTCGTTAAGTTCTGTGCAAGTTTCACAATTCTGTATTAATAAATTAGATTTCGTTCGTTTTTTTTCCTCCTGTGTTTCCTTATTCTTCGTGGCATTTCTTTTGCAGTCTATTAGTTCGATTACTTAAAGAGTCTGTTGGTCGTGGTGAATTTCTCTAGATATTCATGTGTTAAGGGGGAACACTATATCGCAAGATGATCCGTAAGTTTCTCTAGTCCTCCGTTCGAGGGGGAGCAGGTAAGTTAATCTTATATCTCGTTTCCTGCCTGCTATCGTCAAGGGGGAGCCGGAATTTTTTTTATCGTAAGTGGTTCCAAATTTTAGGGGGAGCAGTTTCTTTTAGTAGTTTTTCGTTATTTAATTCTTAGGTTGTTTTTCTCTTTTCAATTCCTTTTTTTTCTTTCTTTAGTTAAGTCTTAGGTTTTCTTTTAATTTTTTTTATTAATTTCATTTAGTTGTGGAAAAAAACTTTTACTTTATTGAGAGATTGGACCGGCCCACCAAACAATCAGCTCGATCGTACCCCGACCCAACCTGGGACCGACCTAAAACCACAACCCGGGGGTTATAAACACCCCGGGCTCTCCTTCTTCCCTCTTTCCATCTATCTATCTCTCACTCGCTCTCTCTCTCTCAAATCACTCTCGATTTCTCTTTCTCTCGCATGATCTCTCTCTCTACCTCGTTCGAAGGTCGATCGACAAACAAGTATGTCCTATCTCTCTTATCATTCGCTATCTCTCTCGTAGATAATATCGACCCTGGTCGATGTTCAACGCCCCCGGGTCGATGCAACTCCGGTCGATGGAACCCTCCACCATATCTGTATTGACTAAACGAGTTTCATCTTTGGAAGACACCTGCCGCAGCTAGGCAGAGATGCTCAAGCGCAAACATGATGACCAGGATGATCCTGGTCATCATGAGGGGGAGAAGCGCCAACGACTATTTGAGCCAGAGACAGCACAGACAGTGGGTACAATACAGGTACAAACAGAAATGGGTTCAGGTTCAGGTACTCAAGCGGAAGGGCAGGAACAGGTACAGGAGCAGATAATGGATTTGGTACTATACGATGATATTCCAACGGTTGAAAATCCTGAGGAACATGATGGAGGTTCATCGCTAGATCCGGATAATTGGGCGATAACAGTTGATCCTTATTCTGATACAGATCCGACAGAAGAACCGATTAACAGAGAAAGAGTGTTGGTAGTCTTTCAAGCCGAGATAGATGAGCTTTTGAATTCTGAAATTACGGCGCAAGACTATCAGCTAGATGTACAGACTTCTGTCGATGTACCCCTTTTGACATAAACGCCAGTTCACACTGATCTTCCAAAGTCAGATGTTCCTGAACGATCTCCTCTAGCATCACCAGTTTCAGGAACTGATCGTACTCAGCCAGTTCATCCACTAAAATGGGAAAGAGTTAGAATTAATATTCCATTCCTTGAAGAAAGTCAGAAGAAACTCTTTGCTCATTGAATTCGTCAGTATGATGAGGTCGTAGTACATGGTCTTCAGACAATGAAAAACAGGGAGAAGCAACGCGAGCTTATGTTCGTGTATAAATATTTCAAAGATGGCTACAACAAGACAAAGCTCAGAAGTAAATTTGTCGATCAGATTCACTCTTGCTACTTCAAAAGCATAAAGTATTCCTTCTTTGTGGTGACAAGAGAAGATGGTAAGCAGTGGAATTTTTCTGAAGCTGATTTTACAAGACTTGAACTACAAGATCTTCTATTCCTGCTTAGAGACTTGAAGACCATAACTATTCGACCCGGGGAAGTTACAAATGCACTTGAAGCTATAAAGAGATATATGAAGTGTGCTATGAAACTTGCCTATGTAGAAGATTTTCAGATTGGGTTGGAAAGCAATCAAGCAAAGATTAATCTGCTTAAACCTGATTTGAGTATTCCATCGGATGCCCAGAACGTACCATCTTTCACTGTTTTAAATTTTTCAGAACTCGACATGACGTATGTGAATGATAAAGGTGACATGCATTTTATCAGATTCAGTCAGATTGCTCGATTCTGTGATGGTACTTTATTACTGCTTAGAGACAAGTTGAAGCGATCAGTTGATCAAGATGACAAAGGGGTTCAGCTCTTGGATCCGAAATACAAATGTCTTGTTCTCCAAGCATTGGGTGTTATCAAAGAACAGCTGGAGTATAGAACGTCAATGCGCCACTTCGAGATTAGTTTCGGATTTCGAAAAACTCATGTTCCTAACTGGCGTGATTATGAACTTCAATTTAAAGGGGGAGATTATTAGGGTAGTTTGTCTGTTAAATAGAAGTTCAGGGGGCATTTTGATATTATTCATTAGTTTTTTGGGTAATGGGCCTCAAGCCCATTAGGCTTTTGTCGCACCATATTTAAAGGGTGTTTTGTTTCATAATTAAGTTTAGACGTCATTATTCTAGTCGATAGGTTTACATTTGCTTATCAGAAATTCTCTCTGTAAACCTAAACCTTTATTGAGTATTAATCATATGACTAGAAGTTGTGGCTCATTCATTGTTCTTCATTGATTACTATTGATTGTTGATTGCACTGTATCTGGGATCTACATTTTCTTTTGTGTTTCAAATTTGGCAACAAAGATGAAATATGGTAATAAATTAATTAATTTATTAATAAAAGATAATAACAATATATCAAGACTACATTTTTATTACCTGTTCATCAATATGCAGTATGTAAAAACCCAATTAAGTTTCATTACCATTATTGTTTCATTACCTTTTCATTATATTTCACTATATCAAATATGTTTCATCAGGTTTCACTATATTAATATTTTGTTTCACTATATCGGGTTTCACTATATTAATATTTTGTTTCATTACCTTTCCATTATGTTTCATTATATCAAATCTGTTTCATCAGGTTTAACTATATTAACATTTTATGTTTCATCAGGTTTCACTATATTAATATTTTGTTTCACTATATCAAATCCATTATGTTTCACTATATTAATATTTTGTGCCTGAAGGTAATTTCATATGAATACTTGAAAATTTTAATATTTATTTTTTAAATTAATATTTTAATCAATCAATGATTCATCAGAATCAAAAATAGAGGATCCGTATGATTAAAATTTATTTTCCTAAATTAAATATCTCAAGTTTACATTAATAAATGACTAACATTACCATATATAAAATAAATTAAAAATAAATAATTATTAATATAATAATAATAACAATTACCATATATATTATGAAATTATGTAAAAGACTAAAATAACCTTATCAATTAAAAATAAAATTAAAAAAAAGAAATTCAATGATTGGTTGATTTCGGTTTCCAAAGTTTCCAATGTAATACTGGTTTCCAATTGATCCCTCCCGGATTTATATATATCTATATCTATATATATTATATAGATATATTTGGAAAAAAAAGGGGGCAAGTTGAACTTTGGTGAGGGCACATCAAATATTGTAATACATCAAGGATTCCATCGACAAATCATTGTTGTCATCAAAAATCTGAAACACGCTGCCAAAAATGAACCATCGGTTCGATTGAAAAAAATTTAGGAAAAATATAAAAGACAGTAGTTAAAAAATCATTAAAACTCCAACAAATTTCATAAGGAACACATACTCGGATTAGTCTTCTCGAAGTAAACCTGAAAAAAAATAACCATGGAATAGGTTTATTGTATAAGACATTTGTTATCTACAACAATGAGTAATTTTAGTGGATGTAATTTGTAATGAAGGATACAAAATTCACCGGGATGTTATACTAATAATAAATGATAATAAATTCAAAATACTAAAAGTGAAAAAATAGATGATGAATAAGTTTATCTTCCAATTGACGTTGTTATTGAACAATTTAAAATTTTCTAAAAACTAAAAAGAGGTGACCTATCTGCAATTTGACATAAAAACCAATCAATCAAACAAATGTAGAATGTCAAGACATCCGTACCCTTTGATTGTAATAAGTATTCATTTATATATATTGATGAATCATAATTAAAAAGATGAAAGGTTTTTGAATTAATTAGAGTTATTAATAATTCATAATTATTATAAATACAATTTAACATTCCACTAAATAATACTTCATTTAAAATAAAAGATATTATATTGATTTGAATTTAATTTAATTATATAGTTTAATTTTAATGTAAACTAAAAAAATGTGTTTTAGAAATATTAATAATTGTAGTAAGTATATATATTTATTTTTATTTATGTATATTTTTTCATAGTCTTCTTTTATTTGTATTATTAGATTCATTAAATAAAAGTTTTAATTTATAACCATTGTTACATTACTTTTAGTGATATATCATAATTGATTGTCATCAATATTGAATAAAACATTTTTATCTTACTAAAACTATTAAAAATTAAATAATAAATAAATAGACTCATTTAATAAAAGTTTTGATTTATAAGCATTGTTGGCTTATTAAGAAAAAAAAATGTATTTATAAATATTGTTGGTTTATTCAATTAAGTTAGGGATGATGTAAATAAAAATATATATGAAATTTAAAATAATAAAACAAAACTAATTAAATAATTGTTTTAAATAATTGTTATTAAAAATAAAATAAAATTTAAGGTAAATAAATTAGATTTTTAGTTATATTAATGATTTTTATTTTATTAAAATAAAAAAAATGAAAACTCATTGCATTTAATTTTAGAAGACTATTTAAAAATAATTCAAAAATAGGAGAAAAAAGATAAATGGCCATGGAGGCCTCTCCTTAACTCTCTCTCCTATGCCTTCCTTTATATCTATACTACATTAATAAGCATTTAAGCAAAAGTCTTAAAGATAACTTTTCATGCATAATGTACAATTATTTTATGCATCCAAATTGAAAATCTCTTAAGTACAAATAATAAAGCCCATTGTACAAATGTTTTTAACCTGACCACCATTGCCATCGATTTAATATGTTTTTAACCTTACCACCAGTCCACCACCATTACGCAAGACTGTAGAACCACGTTTGAGTTGCAGCCCCAACCATGCTTTCTGATTCTGACCTTCTCTCCTAACACACGTCTTCTTCCATACTTCTGAAATGGAAGGTTTCACAAGCTTCCTTCCATTGAGTGAGAGCACCGATTTCCAAAAAAGGTTGTATATAAACAGAGTGAGACGATTTCAGGCATACGATTTCCTTCTGGTTTCAACATTTCAGAGACGATTTCCTTCATTTTAGGTAAAAACCCTAAATCTTAAATTTTGATTCCATTTTTTGCTCTTTAAAAACCCTGAATCTTACCCGAAATCAATATACAAAACCGATTTTTTACTTCGATTTGGTTGGAAACCAGGCTGCCTCTGTGAAATCGATCAAAGGAAATCGATCTACAAAATCGATTTTTTGCTTCGATTTTTACTCCACGGTTGATTGATTTCGTCCAAAATCTTATACCCATGGGTATAAAGATTACAGCACCTTTTGGTTTTCTATTTGTATCATACATATATTCAGCATTTTTGGTGTTCAAAAGAAAAGGTTGCCGTCTGATGATGATAACAATTTCTTTTTGAAGTATATATTATTTATATATTGTAAAAACGCACACACACTCCCCATTTTTGGTGTCTGATAACAATTTGGTTAAATTGCATTGCCTCCTAACATGATTACATATCTTAATCACAGTGTAAGACATGGTAAGATGTGTACACTGATTCTGGCAACCATCTTTGTTAGTATTAATATTTTGTACAATTTGTTTCCTTGTACAGACATTTGTTCTTAAATACCTCCTGTTTTTCCCACAAGAATTAGTTAAAGTTGTATCAAATACACCAACGGTATGAGTTTCAAGAAGATTGCAGGAAACTCAAGATTCCGTGTCAAATATCTTTGGGTCTCTAACTGAAGAAACAAAATCAAGGTGATAATTCACCTATTTATTTTCTGTTGCTTTGCGTTCATCACTGGATTTATGTATGTATGTATGCTAGAAAAGATGGTTTATACCTTTAGTTGTCCCATAAAAATGTATGCTAGAAAAGATGATTCTATAAAAATGGGGTCAAATTGAAGTTTCCAAGAAGAGAGAGCTTTTTTTTTTGAAGAATATTGAACAGGGGGTGTTAGAAATAGTGGAGTGAGATTATTGCACATTTTTTTTATAAAGAAAATGAAGTTGTGAATGATGAAAAATATTTGGGATCTATGCACTCTGTGTATATATATATACACTATATATGTACGTATATAAATACTGTTAAAAATATAACTGAAAGGGAAAAAAAACTAGGGGAGGACTTTATAATTTGGGATGATTTAAGATAACTAATGAGATAATTAATGATATATAAGGATGGGTTTTGGTGAGAAGTTGAGTTAACCTGAGAAGGGTAAGAAGTGGTTTTCAACCGTTGGTTGCCTATTAGGATGAGATGCATTAGATCAATTCCTATATGAAGTGCGATTCCTGGGTGCAGAGTTATCCTTCTTTTTTCACTTGCAGCAACTAATCAATTGCATCGAGATTTAACTTTTAACTATGAGTAGTCACCGGTACATGTGTATCCACCCTGAACATGTGTATCCTAGCCTTATCTAGGTGTTAGATAAGAGTTATCTGACTGGATTGTGGTTTTGAAACTTTGCGATACTCCATACATTGATTGTCAACATTCCTTTTTGGGTCATACTACAGGACGTGATTTTTTGCTAAGCGTATCGTTCCTATCTGCTGTTGGGATCAAAAACCCTTGATCCCCATTTCTTAAACCTCCATCAAACCCACTTAGTTTTGGCAAATGGGTACTTGCTTTCAATGTTGAACAACAATAATCCATCTTTAAAAACCCAAAAAAAAATAAAAATCACCAAATAATGCAAGAAGAAGAGATGGATTAAAGATTTAATGAAACCTTAAATGCAGAAAAAATAGTGGTATTAAAATGGAGTTTAGACAGCCACTAATCTAAGTAAACAAGTAAAATATAGATGACATAAAGATATATATTAATTGTTAGATCAAAATCAGATTTCTGGATCATGACTTTGAGCACAGCAGCACAAGTTTAAGTCTGAAAACACAATCGAAATCTGATAAAGCTGATCAAAAAATCTGAACAGCCTCGATCAACATCTTGCATCAACAAATTCAAAATTCTCGAGTCACAGACCTGCACATATCGATCACAACTGCAATCTGAATTTCTAGATCAAAATCAAAACCTTTTTTTTTCGAACATCTTCAGCACCTGTTTTTTTTTCTATCCAGATTTGCACACTTCTGGAAACCATTGTAGACAAACAAGTTTCTGTTTCAAACAAATTGCAGGGACTTAGTGAGTTGTATTTTATTTACCCCAAACATGTGCAATGAGTCTGATTATACTCTGATCGCATTGAGACAGAAATCAAATCTAATAGCACACGACAGCAAAACATTCATAACTCTTGATCAAAATCTGCTTCACCATTTTGAATCTGTCTATAATCTGCTGCATTGTTCGAAATCTGCAGATTCGAACACAACTGCGCATTCTGTAAAGATAGCTTTTCTGTGATCTTCTTTTACGAATAATCATCAGCTTCAAAAACAACAAGGACATCCTTATTATTCCATTTTCTGCACATTTTGATCACAACATCATCAAATAAACTATGACAGACTAACTCAAACTTTGAACAATAATGATAAAAATCTAGATGCACTCTTAAATTGTTGCTGCACAAAAACAACGTGGACAGCAACAACATTCTGCTGCAAGTCGGCCAACTATTGCTGCACATTTGAGTCTATTACTTGATCAAAAAAATTTGCAGCTTTCTACAGCTTAACAGCAGCTTTCTGCAGTTTCCTGCAGCTTAACAACAGCTTAACAACAACAAATCATCACAAAGACCCAACCGACAGCATGGTAGTTCCTGATTTTGTTATGGAATGTCCATAAGTCAAACTATGCATTTTATTTGGAAAAAATATAGTTGTACTATGCATTCTCTTTTACATTTTCATATTTCATGTGTCCTCTATACAATGAAAAACTCTTATTATATCATGTTAACCACCAACTATTTCAAATATATCTTGTAAGAATTTGATATTTAAAAATAAGATGTATCTTGATAGGACATTTGCATTCCGCCGCATTGCACGGGTACACAACTAGTATATATATAGAGAGAGAGAGAGGTAGGTTCATACGAGAATGATAACGATTTAAAGGAATAAAGGAATAAATTTCAGCCAATCATAATAATTAAATTAATTTCTTTTTTTTCCTTTTTTTGATTTATCATAAGGATAGTTAGGTCATTTTACCAATATGAATATTTTTGGATAGTGATTATCTTCCAAAAATGATGCAATATCCTCTCAATCGTCTTTCTATCCATGGCGTTCCCAAAACCAGTATATTTTACTCCCCAATTATGCAATTTCATCCCCAATTCCCATATCAATTTCAACCACGAAGCTTAAAGCTTGGTGGCCATTGCATCCAACTGCTTAAAGCTTGGTGAACTCGATGTTTCTGGAAGCATGATCACCGATTCAGGCATTGCAGCCTTGACATGTGCGATACAACTGAATCTGCAGATTCTTTCGATCTCAAGATGCCGTCTAGTATCAGACAAAAGCTTGCCTTATTTTGTGAAATTAGGGCTTGTTGGTTTGAATCTCCAGGATTGTGACGGAATCAACAGTCGTGCAGTTGGTCGTTTAGTCGAACGCCTTTGGCATTGCGATATCCTTTCTTAAACTCCAAAAGCCCGTATCATGTTCAAGGTTTTTATAGGTCGTGCGATGGGTTTGTCTGCATCCAGCAGTTGTGTAACATCCCCCGTCCTCGTGGTCCGGAACGGGTGATGTCACGAACGGGACTTAACATAAATACACAACTAAATTCAGAGCTATTAATAAACTCTAAACGTATATTACAATCCAAGCTATCATACCTCACAAAGAGTTTATAAACTTAGAACGTTTATATAATAATGCGATTCTAAGAACTCCAAAAATTCACGCTCGATCTCCAGTCCCGTCCCCGTAAACTTCACTTCGAACCTGCCGTGTCAGAAACAAAAACACGGCTGAGCACAGGGCTCAATGAATGGATTATAATATAAATTCGTAAATAATAATGAAAACATCGATAATGAAGCGGAAGACATAAAAATTCATTCGATGAAAGTTCTTGAAACTCAAGTTCATAACAAAAGAGATGTTCAGTAATTTTCAAAGACAATAATTTCAAGAACAGTTCACACTTTAATTTCAAAACGTAATATAAATAACGTCCGTCAATTCCTGTCGTTGTGTTCGTGGGTGGCCAAACCACACGAACTGGGTCGGCATGCGGGCACACACAACGGATCCCCCGTGAATTTAACCACGGTCACATATTCTGTGGGTAAAATCTAGAATCGATTCATCCGCCCTGGAGCCAACAAAGTCAGCCAAGTCCCCCAGAGTAGGTTCACGTAAGCCACATAGGCTTAACTCTGGTGGACCGTCATCTGCAGGACGCTATGACAACAAAGCCGCCATAGAAGGCATCCCAAATAATGTGCCCATTTATTGGGTTCTTCTAAAATCAACGAAAACTAAACATATGCCACTTACCCAAATGGCGATCACGGAAATTATAATCTATATACTTCACATTCTTTTCATAAACAATCTCATACGAGACACATTTTAATAAAACATCAAAATGTTCAAACAATTGATTCAATAAACCAAAATCAATGTGTAAGTGTGTGTACAATTTCGCATTTGTTGATCACATTCAATTGATCAATCACAAGGCGGTGAACCACCTTTCGGAAGGGTCAACTACAACAAATAGTTGCCCACGATTCAAAAGAAATGAAATCCATACCTTGATCGGATTGAGATGTAACACGTGATTAATCGAGACCGACTACGAACTTTAACCCGTTCGATTGCCTATTTAAATCACCAATTATTATTAGTCGCATAACCTAAAACACAATGGTTATACTATAAGCTTAATCACGGATTTTGCTCACTTAGACATTAAACCAATCACTTGGTATGCGGTTAAACATCTAGATATAAATATCACCATTTTAATTCTAAACTTTACACGTTTGTAATTTTTACAAAAACAAACATTCCTATACATGTTTATGATTATAACTTTTCAATATATAATCATAATCTACCAACCAACTTCAACTACCCTAACTTACCAACTTAAATAACTTAAGAATAAATTTATACCTCTAAGAAGGGTTCATCGCGTAGATTACGAATATGTAATTGTTTTCTTGATTTTCTTCACGAAAACGATAGAAATTTAGAGAGAGAGTGGAGAGAATTTTAGAGAGAGAAAAGATACGAGAATGATGATGGCGGTGAAATGAATCGCAGGGATGATATATTGTATACTCATATGATAGATTTTTTTTCTTTTTCTTTTTATAATTATAATTAGTTTAGTTAATTGACGGATTTAACCCCTCAACTATCTTTGGTTGCCATTTTTAATTACGGTTTAATTCGGGTAAGAATAATTATATGTTTTAAAAAAAATGGAGTCTTACAACTATTCCCCCCCTTAAAAGAGATTTCGTCCCCGAAATCGAATATAGACAGGAAACTTACATCGATTAAAGAACTCGGGGTATTCCTCGTCACATATTGTTCCTCAGTTTCCCACGTCGCCTCACGTTCAGAATGATATTTCCATAGAACTTTTACGAAAGGAATCACTCTCTTTCGTATACCTCTCTCATCACGATCAATAATCGCTTCAGGTTCCTCGTGATAAGAAAGATCAGGTTCTATGTGTTCCAAGAGATATTCAATGGCGTGTAAGGAATGATAGTTGTACCCTCGAAGTGAAGAGACATGGAACACATTATGTATTTGGGATAATTGCGGCGGTAGGGCTAACCGGTAAGCCACAACGCCAACCCTTTCCAGAATTTCAAAGGGACCAATGTATCTCGGGCTCAACTTTCCTTTGAGACCGAAACGTCTAATGCCACGAGTTGAAGAAACCTTCAAGAAAACTTTATCTCCCGGTTGGAACTCGATAGGTCGTCGTCGCTTGTCGACGTAGCTCTTTTGACGAGCCTGAGCCTCTTTCATCATTTGACGCATAATTTCGACCTTCTCGGTAGTAACTTGCACCATTTCTGAGCCTTCGAGAATACGTTCTCCAACTTCATTCCAACAAGTCGGTATTCGAAATTTTCGGCCATAAAGTACTTCATACGGGGCCATGCCGATACTTGACTGCCAACTATTATTATAGGAGAACTCTATTAGGTACAAATAACTATCCCAACTTCCATGCCATTCCATCGCACATGCTCGGAGCATATCCTCCAGTGTTTGAATCGTACGTTCCGATTGCCCATCAGTTTGCGGATGTAAGGTTGTACTAAAATTCAAACGTGTGCCCCAAGCTTTATGTAAACCTTACCAAAATCGAGATGTAAAACGTGGGTCTCGATCGGAGGTAATTGATACAGGAGTGTCATGAAGACGTACAATCTCACGTTGGAATACTTCTGTCAATTTATCAATTGACCAAGTTTGTCGGATAGGAAGAAAATGAGTTGATTTCGTCAGTAGGTCAACCACTACCCAAATTGCATCGTGTTTCAAGGTTGTGCGGGGTAGTCCGACTACAAAATCCATAGTTATAAGTTCCCATTTCCATACAGGAATATTCAAAGATTGGAGAAGACCACCCGGACGTTGATGTTCGCTTTTATCTTGTTGACAAGTGAGACAACAAGATATAAAGTCGGCTATATCTCGCTTCATTCTAACCCACCAATAATGGTTCTTTAAGTCAAGATACATTTTTGTTGTACCTGGGTGAACAGAAAAATTAGATTTATGAGCTTCGGTCAGAATCTGATCTTTAAGCTCTGAGTTATTCGGGACACAAATACGATCCCGAAACCACAACACGTGATCATCATTGATCCTGAATTCCGAACTAACATTCTCTTGTGCTTGCAGAAAGTTTTCCCACAATTCACTGTCTTCTTGTTGGGCTTCTTTGTTCCGAGAAATTAGAGTCGGTTCTACCATCAGATTCGATAGAATTTCCGTTTTCGAACTCGGATAGATTTCCAGTCTGGACCGTTCGATCTCCAAAGCTAACTCTGTAGGAACAAGTAAAGAAGAAACCTGTTTCATGACTTTATGACTTAAGGCATCGGTGACTACATTAGCCTTACCCGGATGATACTGTATATGAACATCGTAATCCTTTAGAAGTTTGAGCCACCTCCGTTGACGCATATTTAACTCCTTTTGAGTAAATATATATTTAAGGCTCTTGTGGTCGGTGAAAACTTCACATGTCTCACCGTACAAATAATGACACCAAATTTTGTGTGCGAAGATAACCGCAGCCAATTCGATATCATGAGTCGGATAATTGACCTCATAAGGCTGTAATTGACGAGACGCATATGCGATCACTCTACCGTTTTGCATAAGAACACAACCGAGACCTATCTTTGAAGCATCATTGTAAACTTGAAAACCTCCGGTGCCAGACGGTAATACAAGAACAGGTACAGTAACCAATCGATGTTTCAATTCCTCGAAACTAGATTCTTGTTCAGAACCCCAATTGAATTTGACTCCTTTTCGGAGTAATCGGGTTAACGGTAGAGATATTTTAGAAAATCCTTGAACGAATCGTCTATAATAACCAGCCAGACCTAGAAAACCACGAACTTCAGATACGTTCGTAGGTCGAGGCCATTTAGTGACAGTTTCAATTTTCGTTGGATCGACTTTGACACCTTCTGCAGAAATTACGTGTCCGACAAAAGATACTTGATCAAGCCAAAATTCACACTTGGAACGTTTTGCGTATAACTTTTTCGTTCGAAGAGTTTCCAAAACGATGTGAAGATGTTGATCATGTTGCTCTCTTGACTTTGAGTATATCAATATGTCATCAATAAACACGATAACAAAGTCGTCGAGATAATCTTTGAAAACCCGATTCATAAGATCCATAAAGATCGCTGGAGCATTAGTTAGCCTGAAAGGCATTACTAAGAATTCGTAGTGCCCATAGCGAGTTCTGAATGCGGTTTTTGAAATATCACAATCTCGGATACAAAGTTGATGGTACTCGGACCGAAAATCAATTTTGGAAAAGTATCGTTCCCCTTGTAATTGATCGAACAGATCGTCGATTCTCGGCAACGGATACTTGTTACGAATTGTTACTTTATTAAGCTCCCGGTAATCAATACAAAGACGCATCGTATCGTCTTTCTTTTTGACAAAGAGAATCGGAGCTCCCCAGGGTAAGACACTGGGTCAAATGAAACATTTTTTCAATAGATCATCGAATTGAGTTTTGAGTTCCTTCATTTCAGTTGGATCCATTCGATAGGGAGCCTTGGAAATAGGAGAAGCTCCCGGGACTAGATCGATGGTAAATTTGACTTCCTGGACTGGTGGTATACCTGGTAAATCGTCAGGAAACACATCAAGATATTCGGAAACAACAGGTACGGATGCATAAGTAGGGATTATCTGTTCGGGATCTTGTAACGAGGCTAGAAAACTTTCGTTACTTTGCCAAGTATACTGCTTCACAGTAATAGAAGTTAAAGCGCTAACATCTTCTTTTAGAGTACCTCCTTGGAAGATTGCCTCTGGTTTGTCAACATCCCCAAACAATATTTGTTTGGCGTTACAGTCTATAGTTGCACTGTGGTGTGACAACAAGTCCATCCCCAATATTAATTGAAAGTGGGACAAATGCATGGGAAGTAGAGTGACCTCCCGTATGCGGTCTCCAATAAATAACGGACAATTTGAAAATCGAGTTAACACACAGATTGAACCGCCCATTGGGGTAGATATCACGACTGGAAATTCGGTGGTTTGCTCATAAGGTCTTTAACCGGAATTCTAATTGTTCAGAAACAACAGAGTGTGTTGCCCCGGTATCAAACAAGGCATAAGCAGATAAATCGATTAAGTTAACATGACATGCTTAAGGTATGTAGGCATCATACTTGACATGGTCTGACGGACCACATCAAAAATATTTGGCTCACTTGTAACCTCATTGGGTTGGGATTTAGGTTACTACCAAATTGAGATCTGTACTTACGTGGGCAACCACGTCTTGACATTTTAACACGAACAATATCAAGATCGGAATTCAAAAGAGTTATGGGATTGGAAATCTGTAAATAGAATTAAATTCTAGTCTACCCAATCCTCACAGGTCAAACCTAGTAAATCTACAGGTCGATACCTATGCTCTGATACCATATTTGTAACATCCCCCGTCCCCGTGGTCCGGAACTATTAATAAACCTAGTAAATCTACAGAGCTATTAATAAACTCTAAACATATATTACAATCCAAGCTATCATACCTCAAAAAGAGTTTATAAACTTAGAACGTTTATATAATAATGCGATTCTAAGAACTCCAAAATTTCACGCTCGATCTCCAGTCCCGTCCCCGTAAACTTCACTTCGAACCTGCCGTGTCAGAAACAAAAACACGGCTGAGCACAGGGCTCAGTGAATGGATTATAATATAAATTCGTAAATAATAATGAAAACATCGATAATGAAGCGGAAGACATAAAAATTCATTCGATGAAAGTTCTTGAAACTCAAGTTCATAACAAAAGAGATGTTCAGTAATTTTCAAAGACAATAATTTCAAGAACAGTTCACACTTTAATTTCAAAACGTAATATAAATAACGTCCGTCAATTCCTATCGTTGTGTTCGTGGGTGGCCAAACCACACGAACTGGGTCGGCATGCGGGCACACACAACGGATCCCCCGTGAATTTAACCACGGTCACATATTCTGTGGGTAAAATCTAGAATCGATTCATCCGCCCTGGAGCCAACAAAGTCAGCCAAGTCCCCCAGAGTGGGTTCACGTAAGCCACATAGGCTTAACTCTGGTGGACCGTCATCTGCAGGACGCTATGACAACAAAGCCGCCATAGAAGGCATCCCAAATAATGTGCCCATTTATTGGGTTCTTCTAAAATCAACGAAAACTAAACATATGCCACTTACCCAAATGGCGATCACAGAAATTATAATCTATATACTTCACATTCTTTTCATAAACAATCTCATACGAGACACATTTTAATAAAACATCAAAATGTTCAAACAATTGATTCAATAAACCAAAATCAATGTGTAAGTGTGTGTACAATTTCACATTTGTTGATCACATTCAATTGATCAATCACAAGGCGGTGAACCACCTTGCCCACGATTCAAAAGAAATGAAATCCATACCTTGATCGGATTGAGATGTAACACGTGATTAATCGAGACCGACTACGAACTTTAACCCGTTCGATTGCCTATTTAAATCACCAATTATTATTAGTCGCATAACCTAAAACACAATGGTTATACTATAAACTTAATCACGGATTTTGCTCACTTAGACATTAAACCAATCACTTGGTATGCGGTTAAACATCTAGATATAAATATCACCATTTTAATTCTAAACTTTATCCGTTTGTAATTTTTACAAAAACAAACATTCCTATACATGTTTATGATTATAACTTTTCAATATATAATCATAATCTACCAACCAACTTCAACTACCCTAACTTACCAACTTAAATAACTTAAGAATAAATTTATACCTCTAAGAAGGGTTCATCGCGTAGATTACGAATATGTAATTGTTTTCTTGATTTTCTTCACGAAAACGATAGAAATTTAGAGAGAGAGTGGAGAGAATTTTAGAGAGAGAAAAGATACGAGAATGATGATGGCGGTGAAATGAATCGCAGGGATGATATATTGTATACTCATATGATAGATTTTTTTTCTTTTTATAATTATAATTAGTTTAGTTAATTGACGGATTTAACCCCTCAACTATCTTTGGTTGCCATTTTTAATTACGGTTTAATTCGGGTAAGAATAATTATATGTTTTAAAAAAAATGGAGTCTTACAAGTTGGTTCTCAAGGGATTTGGCTGATCCTCTTTTTTTGCAGTTAACTGTTAAACCAAATAGTAATTGCTGCAAGAGTTTTTTGGCCTCTTAAACAAAGGTCTTATTTTGTTCACAACCATATTTCCTTGAAGCTTTCTTGTGGTTCTCGGATACGCCTTTCGCAAAGATCCTAGTTGTTGTGTTTTAGCTTCTCACGAAGCTTTGTTAACAGGTACATATGTATGTTTTGCTCGTACAATCGGTTTTCAGGTTATTGTTTTGTAGATTTTGATTCCTTTCTTACGATTTCGGTTTCGATTGAAAAGAGTAATGGGTTGTTTTTGGTGGGCTTTGGGCATGGCAGCAAGTTATTTAGTACAAAATCATATATGATTTTGGTGTTAAGTATGAATTTGGTATTAAGTATTTAGACCAAAATCACATGTGATTTTGGTGTCAAGTATTATAGCCAAGTTATTTAGAACAAAATCATATATGATTTTGGTGTGAAGTATGAAATTGGTGTTACGTATTTAGAACAAAATCAAATGTGATTTTGGTGTCAAATATTATAGCCAAGTTATTTAGTACAAAATCATAAATGATTTGGTGTTAAGTATTTAGAACAAAATCACATGTGATTTAGGGTTGTAAACTAATAACATCATTTACTATAAGGTATAATCACATGTGAAACATACTACACTTAAACAATCTGTCAAATTTCTTTACAATATAATCATAAATGATTTTGGATTGCATATTGTACACTATATAATCATCTGTGATTTGGGTTACATATTCGGGATTTGCTTGAAAAAACAAACAGACCAGGTAAACTACCAAAATGGATTAACCGGATTTGCTTTAATAAAGGAAAATGATAAATACGTTTTTGATTTGAATTAAATATTATAATCCATGTTTTTTGGAAGTTAATAATATCCTAAATTATCCATAATATAATATGATTTTATTGCCCTTTGACTCTTAATTTTAGAAACTATTATTTTCGGAATTAATTTAAAAAATGATTGGCTGAGAATCGTCCATTTATTCTTTTAAATACACTATGTTCTCGTTTGAACCCACCCCTATATATATATATTTATTTATTTATTGATTGATTGTTGGCTTATTAAAAAATGTATTTATAAATATTGTTGGTTTATTCAATTAAGTTAGGGATAATGTAAATAAAAATATATTTGAAATTTAAAATAATAAAACAAAACTAATTAAATAATTGTTATTAAAAATAAAATAAAATTTAAGGTAAATAAATTAGATTTTTAGTTATATTAATGATTTTTATTTTATTAAAATGAAAAAAAATGAAAATTCATTGCATTTAATGTTAGAAGACTATTTAAAAATAATTAAAAAATAGGAGAAAAAAGATAAATGGCCATGAAGGCCTCTCCTTAACTCTCTCTCCTATGTCTTCCTTTATATATATATATATATATATATATATATATATATATATATAGTGGAAGGATATTTTGCAACCCTTAAAAAGGTTGCAACCCTTGCAACCCACATCTTAACCGTTGGATTTATGAAAAACGGTTATTTTGTTTTTATTTTTTTGATTTTTTTAATTGAAAATATTGGACCCACATGTATTGTAACCGTCGATCATTAATCCAACGGTTAAGAAGTGGGTTGCATGGGTTGTAAGATTTTCATGTGTTGCAATATATATATATATATATATTATATATATTGATATTGATTATTAGATTCATTAAATAAAAGTTTTAATTTATAACCATTGTTACATTACTTTTAGTGATATATCATAATTGATTATCATAAATATTGAATAAAACATTTTTACCTTACTAAAACTATAAAAAAAATTAAATAATAAATAAATAGACTCATTTAATAAAAATTTTGATTTATAAGCATTGTTGGCTTATTAAGAAAAAAGATGTATTTATAAATATTGTAGGTTTATTCAATTAAGTTAGGGATAATGTAAATAAAAATATATTTGAAATTTAAAATAATAAAACAAAACTAATTAACTAATTGTTTTAAATAAGTGTTATTAAAAATAAAATAAAATTTAAGGTATATAAATTAGATTTTTAGTTATATTATTGATTTTTATTTTATTAAAATGAATAAAAAATGAAAACTCATTGCATTTAATGTAAGAAAACTATTTTAAAATAATTCAAAAATAGAAGAAAAAAGATAAATGGTCATGGAGGTCTCTCCTTCATTTTCTCTCCTATGCCTTCCTTTATATATATATATATATATATATATATATATATATATATATATAGTGTTTGGTTCATTTGAGAAATGATAAATATATGAGAAATAGAGAAGTAATCCAAGTCATTCATATGGTCAAGATCGGATTTGACTAGTCAAATATTGCGGCTTTGACCGGTCAAAAGTTGCGTCTTTAATTGGTCAAAAGTTGCGGCTATCCCAAAAATAGAAGGACAATTTCGTAAATTTTACAAAACACATGGGTTGTGTTCATATATGAACATGTATAATTCACATATGAACTATATGTTCATATATGAACCAGTGCAATTCACAACTGAACTCTTTTAACTGATTCATATATGAATCAATTGAACTAACTAACAGATTCATATATGAACCTTTGTGTGATTTATATATGAATTTGTATGAATCACAAAGATTCATATATTCAACTGATTCATTTATGAACTCATCCCGTGTGTTTTACGAAATTACCCTTCTACCTTCTATAGACCACACAAGGAATTATCCGATGCTTCGCGGTCAAAGCCGCAAATGTTGACCAGATGAATGGCTAAGATTACTTCTCTATTTCTCATATATTTTTACCATTTTCAAATGAACCTCTCCCTATATATATATATATATATATTGATGATTATTAGATTACTAAGAAAAACAAAAAAAAAATTTAATAAAAAATAGTCTATTAAATATTTTTGTATATATTGATGATTTAATTCATGTAGACTTACAAAAGTTTTGATTTATTATCATTGTTAGCTTACTATTATTTGTAGATAATGTAAAAGAGAAGAAAAAAAATTCAATAATAATATATGTTTGAATAATAATAATAAATAAATAAAACATAACAATTATATTTAATTGTATCTAAAAATGTGAGATATACTATTTTGATTGGTAGAAAATATAGATAATAATAGTTAAGTAAAAATCAAAAATCAAAAAAAAATTGAAAATTTTCTCATTTAATAGGTCAATATAATTAAAAAAAATCAAAACTCTAAGAAAAAAGATAAATGGCCATGAAGGTCTCTCCTTCACTCTCTTTCCAATGTCTTCTTTTATATATATACTAGAAGCGTACTCGCGCATTGCGCGAGATAGATCACTATTTTAATGTTTCATTTTATTTTTTTGTCGATTTACAGTCCGATTTTGGATGATTTTGAGAAAGTGAATGTTTTTTTATAAATTTGTTTAATTTAGGCTTAATAATATAATGTTTTTTATATAAAAAAAGTTAATAATTTTGTTAAAATTCAATGATTATCTTATATATTTTAATGACATCTAGAAAAAATAACCAATTACATATTTAATAATATAATTAAAACAAAATTATAGTAATATAATATATTAATTAATAATGATACATGGAAATGTCTGCATAAAAGGAAGACCTTGCACATACCAAATTGGTGGGTGTTAGAAGTCTGCAGTAGTAACATGTATCTTGTGCTTTGAAACTTGTAAATTAAGAGATTTTTAAAATATTGCATAAAATGATGGTACCTTTGTGCTTAATAATTTGTATTTAAGAGTTTTTTATCCTTGCTTTATAATATAGTATAGATATTAATATATTTATATGGAATTAACAATAACAATAAAGAAATAAATTACAAATTATAGCTACCTGTTTTATTAATGGCAGAAATTTCAGAAAATATTTACATCAAATTCAGACAATTTCCACAAATTCAAATTAAGAAAGCCATAATTTCTAAATGTTATACTTTATTGTTCTTTTTCCTCATATATGTATAGTTTATATATTGTTTTACATGTGTTTAACTTAATAATGAATTTCACATATGAAGCTTCTTCACATGAAGATTAACATTAAAGTCACATGGAACTCTATATGTAAATGGGATAAATGATGATTTTATGCAAATTCATTTGAACGAAAAAGAAAAGTCGCTAAAAAACAGATAAAAAATAAAATAGTATAAATATCAAGTTAAAAAAATTAAAATTCTCATTTTTTATATGATGTTTGACTCCAATTTTTATTATATTAAAAAGATAAAAAAAAAAATAAAGAGAATCTCATTTAGTTTTAAAAAATTAATTTTTGTTAAATTATAATTTTCCATAGTTATCGTTTATATTTTTCAAGACATAAAATACAGGCTAATTACATCTTTTACATCGAACCTATCTAATTATTGATAAATGAAAGGAAAATTAATTGGTTTAGCCATTTTTTGTTGTTGGTTTAACTTCTTAGCCACATTCTTCCTAAAATTACTAAAATAGCACAAGTTACGCAAAAATAGGTCAGTAATTGCAGACCTACCTTAAAAAATAAAACGAATTTGATCAATTTTCCCAAAAAAAATTACATATTGCAAACCTGGGTCAAAAAAATGTTTTAAAGGAAAATCGATCAAATGAATTTTGTTTTGATATTTTTGAGCTAAGCGGACTTGATGTTATTTTAGTAAAAATAGAGAAAGTGGTTAGGAGATGAAATCGTCATCAAAAAATGATTAAAACAATTAATTTTCATAAATGAAATTGATAAGAATGGAAGAAATAAATTCAACCGTTGATTGATTTTGATCCATTGGAGTATGATGGTTGGGTTATATGTCGACCATATTGATATTCTATACTTTTTCTTTACATAAAGGATTTGGTCCTTGTGGTTTATATTTTCTATCCAGTAGTCCCAAAATCAAAATAAATACAAGGATGGACCTCTTAGTTTACATTTTTGCAATTATTGAGTCTTTCCTTCTAAGAAAATAAAAAAGATTTCATTAACTCAGTTAAATTTGAGGGTATTTTAGTCTTTTTCGCCTTTATGTCTTTATCCTATTAAAAATTAAAAAAATTAAATTTGTTTTTATTTTATTATTATATATTTATAATACACATATGTATATATATATAGGGGTGAGTTCAAATGGAAACTCATTTTTCATTGTGTACGTGGGGACCAATTTTAGCCATTGATCAAAACTTAGAAAATTAATCAATAGTTAAAACATAATAAGATTAATTGATAAATAATTAGGGACAAAACTGGAAATTTAAATTAAGCCTACCTTATTTGACTTTTTACTTTCTTTTTTAATTAAAACTTTTTTACCTCCTTAAAGTTTCAAATAAATTATCTTAAAAATTAATAATATTTTAATCAAATAAATTATATATAAAAAAACAAGAATTTCGTGCTCTTCGATATGACATTCATCTCGATATAGGTTTTTTTCTTCATTTTAACCGTTTTTTACGTGAAATGTTATATATGTGGTATATTCATTATGAATATGTATGCACGTCATCGGGTGTCCACATTCAGTATGAATAACAAAGATGAACGTTCATTCACTATTCATGATGAACAATACAGTATTCAGGATGAATAATACACGAATTCATAATTCATGTATTATTCATTATGAATCGTGTATTATTCACTCTGAAAACTGTATTATTCATCCTGAATGATACATTATTCACGATGAATAATATATGAATGATCCATGAAGGTGTGGACACATGACGCACTCTCTTTTGTTTCCCAATTTACAACCGAAATTTGGTTTAATTCATTATGATATGTATACGCATCCCCAAGTGTCCACATTCAGTATGAATAACAAATGTTAACATTCATTCATTACTCATGATGAATAATACATTATTCAGAATGAATTATACAACATTCAGGATGAATAATACACGAGTTCATGAATCGTGTATTATTCACCTTGAATGTTGTATTATTCATCCTGAATGATACATTATTCATGATGAATAATACATGAATGACCCGTGAAGGTGTGGAGACGTGACACGCTCTATTTTGTTCCTCGATTCACACCCGAAACACGATAGGTTATCGATTCGTCTCGATAGGTGTGGGTTACGGTGATGAAGAAAGCGATGTCTGACGACGTTGTAGAAAGTGTTGAAGAAGATGATGTCGAGTTACAGACTTACAGTGTCGAGGTGTTATACACACATAAACGTACATAAATATTCATAATGAATATAACACATATATAACATTTCAAGTAAAAACACGGTTAAAAAAAACTATATCGAGATAGATGTCATGTCGAATAGCATGAAATTCTCGTTTTTTTATATAATTTGTTTGATTAAAATATTAGTAATTTTTAAGATAATTTATTTTAAACTTTAAGTGGGTAAAATTTTTTAATTAAAAAAGAAAATAAAAGGTCAAATATGGTAGGCGTGAGTTTAAATTATCTTCCATTTTTACCCCTAATCATCTTAATTGATAATTTTAATGAAAAACTCTATTTAATATTAGTTGTTGGATCAATATAGATGGAGGGGTCGATATTCGTCTTCATATGCACAATGAAAATTGAGTTTTCATTTGAACTTCCCCCTACCCCACTCTCTCTCTCTCTCTATATATATATATATATAAAGATAAAGAGAGAGATCGGTCCTTCTATACCACCCCCCTCGATGTTTCCCTTCTGTTCAATGAATCCCCTCGCCAACCCCATCCTCACACGCCCCACCACCACAACCTGGAACTTCCTTCCGACCAACTAACCACCAGATGCAACATCCCCCCCTAGGGGTGCTCAAAAACCCGACCAACCCGATCAACCCAATCCGACCAACCCGAGAAAAAAATCAACCCAAGGTAACCCGACATATAATCGATACAAAATTAGGACAACCCGAATCTATTGGGTTAATACCGGGTTAGGCTCAAAGTAACCCGACTAACCCGATAAATGTTTTAGCGACTTCTCTAAAATTATTTATATTTCCCTTTCATATGTACAAGTTACCAAAAAAACTCGGCAATAACGAGCAATGGAACTAATAAGAGGACATTACTGAAAAATTATATATAATACCTAAATATTTGATGAACTCGTATATTCATTTGAATGATTGATCGTATTTCAAAGAAAATTTTCCTTATTTTTATGTTTTCAATATTGTTTTTACTTTGTTTAGACACAACCCGACTTGGGTTGGGTTGAAAATTCTCAAACCGTCAACATTGGGTTGGGTTGTTGAAATGCCTTCAACCCGATCAACCCAACCCGTGAGCAACCCCCCCCCCCCACACACACAAAGGGGCATCGTCTTGCTACACCACAAATACATCGTCTTCCTCCCGACCGACCACCATTTCCGTCTTTTGATCTCACCTAAATCTTCATCTTCAACCTCTATTTTCATCCACATACCCTTTCGAACACATTGAAATCTTGATGCAACCCCCGAAATCACCCCTTCCCTCTGTCTTTTTTTCAAAAACCACTGCCACCATCTCTATCTCCGACCACCACCCTATGTTGACTTCTCTGGCAAACAATACCAAAATCCAAGCATCTCCATCTCCTTTTACCTTCCTTAACTGCAGAAAGACCAAGCATCTCCATCTCCAAGGAAAGGCAAGGAACTCACCATCACCTGCAACTTTCTCCGACCACCTCACCATCCCCTGCAACTTCCTCCAACCACCTCACTACCATCTGCAACTTCCTCTGATGAGATCCAAAAGTAGACCACAAATGAGATGCATATCTAGATCGACAAGAGATCCAAGGGAAGATATGGTTATGGACTTGAGAAGAAGAACTGATTTCTCTCTCTCTCTCTCTCTCTATATATATATATATGTGTGTGTACACATATATGTATTATAAATATATAATAATAAAATAAAAAACAAATATGATAATTTTTTTAATAGGGTAAAGATAAAAAAAAAAGGTGAATAAGACTAAAATACCCTCAAATTTTACTTGGTTAACGGAATCACTTTGATTTCGTTAGAGGGAGGGACTCAATAGTTGCGAAAATGTAAACTCGGAGTCTCATCCTTTTATTTATTTTGATTTTGGGACCACTGTAGGTAGAAAGTGTAAACCACATGAACCAAATCCATAATTTACTCTTAAATAAAAGGAGGGGTGTTTTCCTTAAAAAAATGGTCAATATTTACTGCTTTGACTATGAAGCGGGGGGACCACCATGGCTCCCAATCATTTGATCCAAGGGTGCGGATTACTTCTCTACTTCTCACACTCTTAACATTTCTCATTTGAACTTCTCCCTATATATATACACATATATAGGGGTTTAATCATTTGAGAACTCCGAAATATGTGAGATCCATTCTAATCCACTAATTTAAGATAATTAATGTTATTAATTAATGAGATATTTTAGGAGATAATCATCAATATTTATTAAGTAAAAGTTAATAGCATTTTTAAGATAATTCTATGCTTCTCTCTCTCTCTCTCTCTCTCTCTCTTAACATGCACATTGTGAACATGTGAAGACAATGTAAATAACCTTATAATACTTTTACTAGGGTGTTCACAACACAAGGTTCACATTGTGTTCGCAAGTAGTATTTTTGGATTTAGTTTGTGTTCACAATATATTCACAAGCAATACCAAATCCCATAGATTTAGAGTGTGTTTACAATGTATTCACAAACTATATTAGTATTTTTAAGAAAACGTTCACAATATGCTCACCTTAAGTTCATATTCAATTATATGTGTACGTGTATGTTATGGAGAGAGGGGGAGAAAATAGGAGAGAGGAGAGAAGATATGGGAGAAAAAATAGGAAAGAGGAGAGTGGATAAAGGTTTTTATGGGAGAAATATTAGATTTGTTTTTTTAAGTAATTTTTTGTAGTTTAAATTGGATTTGAGGGATCTCACAAATTGGTTGGCCACCATATTTTTTTCCGGTATTTATTGTTTTATTTAAATAGAAAAGGGCATTACTGGTAATTGTTATATTTCATTTTTCTTTTTGAAATTATCCGCAAATCATGGTGTAATCACGAGATTCTTTTGGGTGGATTTTGTTGTAACCGTTTGGAGAATATCCACTTTTCCTTGATTTCTGGTACCATCTTCATCCCTTCTCTTAATATAAGGGTTTCAACATCGTCTTTCAGTATCATCAATGGAGCAATCGTATTCTGTCAATGAAGTCTTCGTCAGCGACGTTGTTGAATCGGGAGATGGGTTTACTATGTTGGTTTCAGAGTTGGTTCTTCGTCCGAAACGGATGTTCATGTTGTTGAAGGTTTCAATGACCATACTTCGCGGAATGATGGAAAATAGCTTGTTGAAGATGACGATAGCAATGGTTTTTCAGATTCGGTTTGGATGAAGAATATTATTTTTTTATTGTTGGAATTTCATAGGTAGTGATGAATCCTCTCGTAAATGGATTCAGTTGATGCACCGCGATAATCATGTTGCATTCGATGAGTTTGTTGATCATGGAAGTGCAATGAACAATATGAATATCGATGAAGACAACATGGATTCATCAAATGTACTAGGATAATCATGTTGCTTTCGATGAGTTTGTTGATCATTGAAGTGCAATGAACGATATGAATATCAACGAAGACGACATGGATTCTATAGATGCACCATTTGTAATCAAAACTAACAAAACATATGTTGTTGAATGTTGATGAAACCATTTTATGTTCATGAAAACACTTGTTCTCATGAAACATATCTATGTGTTTTTATGTTCATGAAAACACTTGCTTGAATGGTGTTCATGGAGTATCAATGGCATTCGTGGGATGAAGCCCACAAATTCTTGCTTGAATTATGATAATCAATTTAATTATGAAAATTAATTCGAAAAAAAATATAGAATATATTTTTCCTCGTGAATTAATGCTAACCCTAGATCAACTATTCAACGGACAAGATGGGGTTGTATTGGTTGCACAAATGAAGGTGGTTGCATAATAACTCATCTCTCTCTATATATATATATGGGGTCATTTAAGGGAGAACTCAATTGTTTATGATAAACGTGAAATCCGATCTCAACCACATATTATTAAAAATATTAATTTGGTAATTATCCATTAATTTTCAAAAAATATAAGTTTATGGATAATATTTAGGGGTAAATTAGTCTTTTTACGAACCTGTCTCTCCTTTCTCAGGCGAACCTTACTCCGATCAAACTTATTACGGCATACACCAATGTGATACCCAATAACTTCTAAACAGTAAGACACAAATTGACTGTGATATCCATTGGGTTAAGCCGTTGGACCATTTGTTGGATCTCTAAGTTGAATGGTTAAACGATTCTTCGAGGGTCAATTAGGGCTCTAAAATTCGGGTTCTTACTAGTGAATCATTGGGGTCAAGCTTTTTAATTATTGATTATATTACTTTCTCATAAGATAAAAGACCACCGGGAGTACGCTTTTAATTTCGCAAAATATTAAAATTAGGAATTCACACCTCGAGCTCAATTGGCAGCAGGGAGGTAGATCCTGTTTGTGACTTTGCGGTGACAAGTTGGACATTTCGGCACAACATCAATAGCATTTTTGGATCCTTTGTTCATGTATAGATAAACGAAGATGCAAAACATAACACATTGTGTTGCAAACACCAAACCTTGTCAAGAACCATCGTTTGTTCATGCCTCCCATCTTTTTCTAGCGTACACAAGAAAACAGAGGCTTTTTTACTCTAGGAAAGATATTCTTGAACATAATCAATAGTGAAAGGGATATGATTAAAACTAAATTTGGTTGAGAAATTTTAGGAAACCGTATAAAAAAAAGATAACTACCAAAATAAAAAAAAAAGAATCTTAATTAAAACTAAATTTTGATTACTAAAATTACTATTACACCATTTATTAATTAAATAAATTAAACTAATTAATATCATAATTGATTGGTTGAGGTTGGATCTCACAATTATCACAAACTACTTAGTTCTCATTTGATTAGGCGTCTATATATATGTGTGTGTTTGTGTATGTGCGTGTGTGTGGAGAAAGAGGGAAAGAGTTGCAACACAAACAATGCAAATGTTACAACTCTACAAACATAATCTCAACCGTTTATTTTGTTTATTTTGAAATTTAGAGGCGGTTATCAGATGCTATTGAGAGTAAATTTAGGAACCAATTTAATCTACATTGTTGATTATATCCACATACAATTGAGATTGGTTTGTAGAATTAATTTGTAACAATGACAAGGTTTGTATTTTAAATTCGTCTCTCTCTCTCTCTCTCCCTATATATATATATATATATATATATATATATATATATATATATATATATATATATATAGGGGTGGTATCAATTGGAAACCAAATTTCATTGGAAACTTTGGAAACCAAATTTCAACCATTGATCTTTATAATCAATGGTTAAGATTAATTTGAATTATATATGGTAGTAAATTAATTAATTTATTAATAATAAATAAAAATAATAGATGAAAAGGGTAAATATGTGTTTTGATTTTGTGTCTCAAATATGGCAAGAAATGTTTATTTTATTTAGATTACTTGAAACCAAAAATAAAATTTCCCACATAATATAAATTTTGTTATTTTTTTACTATGAAAACGAGGAGTATTTGTCTTTTCATCAAAAAAATTATTTTTCTTTTAAAATGTAAGAAAATATTTTTTTAATTTCATTTTATTATAAAATTTCCCACGCAATCTAATATTGTGATGAAACAGAATGAATTTGTGGATTACAGATTTAATTGGATGATAGATTTCATCAGGTTCATCGTGTTAGCATTATTGTTTCATAATGAAACATGATGAATTTGTGCCATTTTTGTTAACTTCCCATTTTTGTTTCATTACCTGTTCAGTTGCATATCCGTATATGAAAATAGATTCATCAGGTTATCGTGTTAGCATTATTGTTTCATAATGAAAATAGATTCATCAAGATTATCGTGTTAGCATTATTGTTTCATTATTACCATATATAAGCTAAATTAAAATTAAATAATTTACCTAAATTAAATATCTCATTTTTAAATTAATCAATGATTATTATTACCATATATAAGCTAAATTAAAATTAAATAATTATTAATATAATAATAATAATAACAGTTACCATATATATTATGAAATAATGTAAAAGACAAAAATAACCTTTTCAATTAAAAATAAAAATAAAAAAAAGAAATTCACTGATTGGTTGATTTCGGTTTCCAAAGTTTCCAATGTAATACTGGTTTCCAATTGATCGCTCCCCTATATATATATATATATATATATATATATATATATGTTCTTTTGTTAACAACCTAATTAGTACAAACTGTATTAACGAGTTCTTTTTCGTCTTTTTCATATATTGATACCACATTTCCTAATTATCTCATTCACCTACCAATTAATTTTGAAACAAAACCGTAATGAACTTTAAACAAAAATCATTGTTTCATGTATAAACTTTGTTTAAACTTTCTTAATTATTTCATTCACCTTTTGGTTTCACCAATGAACTTTTGTAAAAATTTCGGAACTAACAAAGTTCATATAGGAAACAACATTATGAACTTTAAACAAATATGAAGTTTGTTTAAACTATCTTAATTAACTCATCACTTTCTTTTACCTATGAACTTTAGTAAAACTTTTGGAATAATCAAAGTTCATACGCAAACGAAAAGAAATCTAATCCAAAAAATCCAAAAATAACCGAAGTTAAGGGATAAATTGGAATTAAAACCGAAATTAAGGGATAAAGGAAATAAATTTAATTAAAAAAATAACCGAATTAATCTTAAAAGAATAATGAAATTTATCTTCCACAAATAAATCACAATTTGTTCCTGTAGGGTTTTAAAACACTTTTGTAACCTTAAATCGTAGTGGAATTTTTTTTGGCTACAATATAATAGAAAACTTTTCTAAATGGTTAAACCCCAATAGGATCCAATGACTTATTAAACGAATAAAATAACACACAATAGGATGTTTAGAATTGTACCTTTCAGATTCGACGAGAATCTTCACGGAGCACTCATAAATCAACAAAGATTTCCTCTATTAGTAGTCCACACACGAACACGTTCAACGTCACCACCTGATGCTAGCCCAAAACCCTAAATCTAAAATATGTGTTTTGTCTGATAGTTGAATCTAAAAGATTGAATCACTTAGAACTGATTTAACTTGTCATCTTATTTATATGAACTTCTTATAGTTAGCCCATAACTCAAATAATGTTTTACTGACTATCTGAAATGTTTATTTATAATTATCTTAAAACATTAACATGATTATAAATCCACATTTACATATCATAATTACAATTAGGCACATATTTTATGATTATTCTTCTAGAATAACTATTTAACCGTCAATCATGACTTTAATTTGGGTTTCTTATAAAATGGAGGCAAATGTATTCTTTGTGTGAGACCCTATAGATTTACAAACTCCTTAGCAACATTTTTTTATGACATGTGTCGTGAACATAAAATAACTTATAGTTCGAATATTGTCATTCATTTAACTCCATCTATTTAATTCATTTCCTTTTTTTAATCAATTTATAACCTCCAATTTAACCATAATCATTGATCAAAAAAATGACTGTTCAGTTGAGTTTGTGAATTTTGTAGTAATTAATTGGTTACCAAATGATTATCTCTCTCTCTCTCTCTCTCTCTCTCTCTCTCTCTCTCTCTATATATATATATATATATATATATATATATATATATATATATATATATATATATATACACACACACACACATACACATAGGGGTCTAATCAAATGAGAACTATTTAGTTTGTTATAACTGTGAGATCCAATGTGAGCCACTCATTTAAGATAATTAACGTAAATTTTAAATAAATATAAAAGGGTATTCTAGTAAATTTCTATTTTACAGCTAATTAAATTAATTTAATTTTCTCTCATACATATCTTCTCTCTCTACCATATACCTTAACCCTAGAAGCATCCCTTTTCTTTCTCCAGATCACAACAGCTGCCATACTCTCCAGACTTCCATATCATCTTCTTCATCAAATATGGTTCTTCATCAAATTTGGTTTTTTGGCTTATTCTTTCTTTTATCTCGTGGTTCGAATCAAACCCATCTAGAATCATGCTCCTCGTCGACACTGTTTTAGTCACTGCAATACCACCGTCGATAGCCCCGCCACCACGCCCCTTCACGTCCCCCTCCCCTGACCACCATAATTACGGTACGTTAATCTGGACACGTCTCTCTCTCTCTCTATCTCTCTCCCCCGACGCAGATCTTTGAACCCAAACTGGTCTCTTCATCATCGTCAATTTGTCCTCATCCCTCTCTTTTTCCTCTCTTGTTTAATCAAATCGATAATGAGTTTGAACTTCCGATGACGAAAACTGATAAAAAATCGTCAATTTTTTATCACTTTACTTGATTTCATTAGGCCAAGGTAGGTATCACAATGGGGTATCACAGTGGTTTTCACAGCATGTACAATGGGTATCACATTTGATATCACAGTGGTATCACAATAGGTATCACAACATGTACAGTCGGTATCACATTTGGTATCATATTGGTATCACAATGGGTACCACAATATCCCTTTTTAACAGTGTCTATTTTTTAGGTATCACATTTGGTATCACAATGGTATCATATTTGGTATCATAATGAGGTATCACATTTGGTATCATAATGAGGTATCACATTTGGTATCATAATGTATTTCCTTGTTTTACGAAGTGTATCACAAAGTATCAGGTGATGTTGCTTTACTAAGTGTATCACACTATGTTTTTTTTTTCTTTATTTTCGTTATTTTGTTAAGGGTATCACAGTATGCATGTGTTTGCCGGAAAAAAAATTCGCTAAAAAGAAGTTTGTTGGAGAGAGGAAAGAGGATATTTTTTAAATACCTAAATTGCCCTTTAATTAGAATTTAAATCAGAATTACCAAAATTAATAACTTTCTAATTTATCATCTGATTTGTGGTTGAGATTGGATCTCACAGTTATCACAAATAGTGATGGCCAAATGGGCCCGGCCCGATCGATTAACCGAGCCCGACCCGACTGAAACCCGGCCCGGCCCGATGTCAAACCGGTTTGAAGCCCGAAAACCTAGACCGGTTTGGGTTTTTGGAGTCTTTGGCGGCCCGGCCCGGCTCGGCCCGAAACCGGTTCCCGACCCGGTTTTTGGCCCAGTCCGGCCCGTTTTTGACATTTAAAAAATATAGCCGTTTTCTAGCCGTTGGTATGCATTTTTTGACCGTTTTTTTGGTGTTTTTTACCCCTCCAAACCCATATAAATACTTGTGTTGGTTATGGATAGTGACACCAACTTACAAAACGCAAAAAACGCATACAATTCTCATTTATCGGCTCTCGCTATATTCGTTTCTCGCAAGTTCTAGTCTAATATCTCTAGTTCTCTACTCTCTAGTCTCTACTCTCAAAATGGCCGAACAAAATTACCAAGTTATTGCCGATCATGGACGAAAAGCACCAATTTGGAACCATTTCAACTTGGTGATGCTCCCCGACGGTACAAAAAAAGCAAAATGCAAACGGTGTGGAGATCTCCTTGCGGCGTTCGCAAATACCACGTTAAAGCGCCACTATGAGTCTTTGTGCAAGAAGTTGAAATCGGGTGACGATCCAAGTCAACCCATACTTGACAATTCCGGTCAAGTATGGTCGTATGATGCCGCGTTGGCTCGAGAAATGCAAATGAAATGTGTCATTCAAGTGGGGTTGCCGTTCGGACATTTCGACAATCCTCACATTACGAAGATGATCAAACTCTCGCTCCAACCACGCTACGTGGGTTCGGTAAGTCGTCAAACTCTTAGACGTGATGCTATAAAACTTTGGAAAATGGCCAAAAAAGATAGGCGACAAACGTTTTTATCATTACCCAACAACATTTATTTAACATGTGATATATGGAGCGCACCATTCGGATTGCCACAATCTTATATATGCATAACGGCACATTGGATTGTGCCGCAATTGTGGCAATTATGCAAACGTGTAATCACGTTTGAGCACTTTGGTTCGCCACATTCGGGTGAGCGTCAATTTAATATAATTATGAGAAATATTGAATATTATAATTTAACTAATAAGGTTATTAGTATTTCGTTTGATAATGCTAGTAATAATACGTTATGTGTGGAGAAATTAAAGTTGGCTTTATCCCCTATTTTAAATGGAAAATTATTTCAAACACGTTGTTGCGCACACATAATAAATCTAGCCGTTCAAGACGGCTTAGTGGTATGTAAACATTCTTTAACTAAGTTTAGGCTTATGTTACGCCGGATTTTCACAAAAGGTAAAAACATGCAACAAGCATATATAAAATATTGCAAAGATGTCGGTTTTAAAACTTTGGGACCGGCACACGATATGGCGGTTCGATGGAATTCGACTTACAAAATGATGGATAATTTATTAAGACAAAAACCATATATTCAGGCATTTTATAACATTCAATACCCGGATAACACGATATCTGAATATGATTGGCAAATGCTTGAAGGCTTACATGATATTTTGGGCGATTTCAAAACTGCAACAACTTTGTTATCCGGTATTTATTATCCAACAAGCCCTTTACTTTTAAATCAAATATATATTTTGGCAAGTAAAATTTCTCAATACGAAGAACATTTCAACTTTCAAAACGTGGTAGCACCAATGAAAGCAAAATTGTTAAAATATTTTAAAGAGATCCCCTTCAGTTTTCTTTGTGCCGCGACATTAAATCCGTATTTAAATGTTACGGGTGTCGAAGTTTTAATACAATCAATATGTGTAGCGTTTGGTTTGGATACGGCTACAAATTCTTCTTTTTCAAGGAACCGCATACTACAATTTAATAATGATTTTCATCAATTATTTGATATTTATAGAATTAATTATGGGGGAGGAAGCCAACAAATCCCTACAACTCAAATGTTTTCACCGGGTTCTAGTTCTCGTGGGCGAAACCGGTCTGACTTAATGACAAATTTAATGAACTCGGTTTTAAATGAATCTAGTAAAAAATCTAGATTTGATGGAGATAATTTGAGTGAATTCAATATGTACATACATACTAATTTTATAGCGGCATCCTCCACAACCGTCAGCGATGTTGAATCACTAGATTTATTAGAATGGTGGAAAGGTAAACAACCTCAATACCCGGTTTTGGCATCTATTGTCCTTGATATACTAACAATCCAAGCTAGTACCGTAGCTTCGGAGTCTGCTTTTTCTCTTAGTGGCATAATCATATCGGAGCGTCGGTCAAGATTAACCCCGGAGTCGGTAGAGTGCTGCATATGTTTGAAGGATTACTTGGATGACCAACAAAGAATTCAACATGAAACAAGCCTGGAGGCGGATATAGACGATGTAGAATTAAACTTAGCCGAAAACAAAGTCGACGAAGGACTAAGTACTCCGGGAACCGTAACCGAGGACGATGCTAGTAGTGTCGGTGGTGTCTCACGTTACGACGATGAAGAAGAAGAACCAGACACCGACCGCCTTGATGATAATACGGCTGTTGATCGACTGGAAAAGTACGGAACTCTTGAAGACTACAATCCAGAGTATAATCCATACAATCCATACAATTACAATCCATGGGGATGGGGTGAGGGTGGGAGTTCGGGAGCGGGACCTTCGGGTTCGGGTTATTAGAATTTATGTATTGTAATTTTGTAACTTAAAATTATAAATAAAATGTATTTTTAAAGTGTATTTTAGAGATTTATTATAAATAAAACGTATTTTTAAAGTGTATTTTAGTGATCCAATCCAATTTTTATTTTTTAAAGTTTAGTAATTAATTATTATATAAAGGAAATTATTAAAAAATAAAAAAAAACATAGCCCGATCTTGGCCCGGTTTTGGGTCCGGCTCGACCCGGTTTTTGTTAAACCGGTTTACCCCAAGACTAACCGGGCCACCCCTTTCGGGTGAAGCTCGGCCCGGCCTGGCCCGAAACCCGTTTGGGCCCGGTTTTTGCTTTCACTGTAGCGGCCCGAAGCCCGTTTTGGCCTGGCCCGGCTCGGCCCGAGCCCGATTTTTGGCCATCACTAATCACAAATAACTCAATTCTCCCTTGAATGACCCCTATACACGTATATGTGTATATATGAATATGTACAAACACACCTATACACACACTAGTTGTGTATTCTTGTATTGCAACGGATTTAATTTTTTTTTATTATAAACAAAGAAGGGAAAATTAATGAAATTACTCGTTAAAAAAGAAAATCCGAAATTTATGGAGTATTTAGTTGTAATAGTAGGATTCAACGCTTATCCTGTATTTGGACATGTTTATCAATTCGTTTTATGGAGTTTGTTTTAAAAAAATTTCGCTCAACAACAAGGCGAACTCGGTTCGGAGTGTCCAACAACTAAAGCTCGGTCGGGACAAATAAAGACAATGTAAATGCACGAATGAGATAAAATAGCTAGTAGCGAAGTACAATAATCAATAATAAAACATAACACCGGGAATGGTGACACATACTGAATAGGTAAAAACCGTGGGTGGCGACAACTGCCTATGATGTATGTCTGTTTGGAGGAGTGTGAGCTCCTAGTAGATTTGTGGATGTTGAATTACTTCATACGAGGTTGCTTCGATGGGTCATCTTTGGCTATGGGCGTCGGTCGCTTGGATAGCGTTTATAAAAGGTTGTACATAATCTGTAATTAATTATAAACTTAAGTTTGAAGAGATTATACATTAATAAGTAGTACCTAATGGTTAAGAAGTTGTATTTAAAAGTTTTGTCAATTCTTTATAATATATATATATATATATATATATAGGGAGAGATTCATTTGAGAAATGGTAAATATATGAGAAATAGAGAAGTAATCTTAGCCATTCATCTGGTCAACATTTGCGGCTTTGACCGCGAAGCACCGGATAATTCCTTGTGTGGTCTATAGAAGGTAGAGGGGTAATTTCGTAAAATACACGGGATGAGTTCATATATGAATCTGTAAGAATCACAAAGATTCATATATGAATTTGTTAATTAGTTCAACTGATTCATATATGAATCTTTGTGATTCATACAGATTCATATATGAATCTTTGTGATTCACAAAGGTTCATATATGAATCTTTGTGATTTATACCGATTCATATATGAATCTTTGTGATTCATACAGATTCATATATGAATCACAAAGGTTCATATATGAATTTGTTAGTAGTTCAACTGATTCATATATGAATCACAAAGGTTCATATATGAATCAGTTAAAAGAGTTCAGTTGTGAATTGCACTGGTTCATATATGAACATATAGTTCATATGTGAATTATACATGTTCATATATGAACACAACCCGTGTGTTTTGTAAAATTTACGAAATTGTTCTTCTATTTTTGGGATAGCCGCTACTTTTGACCAGTCAAAGCCGCAACTTTTGACCGGTCAAAGCCGCAATATTTGACTAGTCAAATCCGATCTTGACTATATGAATGGCTAAGATTACTTCTCTATTTCTCATATATTTACCATTTCTCAAATGAACCAAACACTATATATATATATATACTAATTGTGTACCCATACGATGCAGTGAGATGTAAAATGTTATTGTAACCGAAAATGTAACCTTTTTCTTTTTTGAAATTTCTCATTATAAAGAAAAATCAAATTTTATGTTTGAATTAAATTAAAATTGTATCATTTGTTACAATGCACATCTGTACGTCACTACAAAACAAAGAGGTTTCATCGATGAAAAATCTGGAAAAAGCCATCACCGACGAATCTCATCGTTGGAGAAAATGTGTTTGATGGTTGTGATTATTGGTGGATTTTCAATTACCCATGGAAAAATCCGTTAATAATCCGTCCATGATGGTAAATCCGCCGGTGATCCACCATAAATCTGTCAAAAATTACCGGCAAGAAAATCCTTTGATGAAACCTTTTTATTTTGTATAAATGACTAATATGCTAAATTATTTTAATTTATTCTTTTAAACATGGAACACTATGGAGAAAATCCGAAAAAAATATTATAATGACACAGACTGAACTCTCAACCACCCTCAAATTAGACTCAAACCATCCAAAGATTTACCTCACATTTTTACCTTCTATAACAAGAAGAAGAAACAAATCAAATACCTAAAATGCGTTTGATGAAGTGTTTTGAAACCAAACATTTGTATAGGCATGGAGCTTACTATACCTTTTTGTTGTTCCATCTATGTGATCCATCCTTTCGTATAGAGGTGATCATTTGTGGGTTTGGTTATGATACAAACACCTAACTTAATTTTTTTTTTGGTCTAACGGGACTAATATAGCAAATCCAAGCTTGTTTTTACATATTTGGTACTTTGTTCGCTAGCATGGCTAAAGAAACTTTTCATTTTAAAAAACAAAACTTATATAAAATCATACAATATTCAAAACAGATATTTTGTTTCTAATTTTAAAATATGACGACGTAAAAACGTAAAAATATACATAGCTTAAAAAATAGTTTCACAAAATATGGAATATAAATATTTCCTCTCCAATCAATATAATTATCAAAACTTCCAAAGCCCGAATTTTCAACAACCAAATATTTCAAGATCGAGATTTGAAATGTATTTTATGATATATCACATATATTATAGATTTGAGAGGAGGTTTATACTCAATAGGGGAGTCCGGTCTAAAGCGAACCAAGTGGCACTACAAAACAGAGGCTTATCACCGACGGATGAATCCATCGGTGATCCGTCGGTAAAATGGAAATCCGTCGGTAAATAGCTGTCGGTAAAGAGGTGGTCGGCGTTCAAATTACCGACGGATCATCGACGGATATTACCGACGGATCACCGATGGTTATGTTTTCCGACGGATCACCGACGGTCTTCCTTTAGCGACGGATTACCGACGGATTATTTCCGACGGGTTATTTCCGACGGATTCTTTCCGACGAATTTAGCGACGGATTTCCGACGGATATTTATTAAATAAAAATTAAATTAAAAAATACTTTCCGACGGATAATCCGTCGGTAATTTAATTTTTTTTTTAAATAATTAAAAATTAAAATTTTCCAGTTTTTTATCCCATACAAAACCTGTCAATTTTTAAATATTACTAATTCTTAAAGTGTACAAAATATCTATAAATACATAAACATAATCCTACGGAGGGGGAAAGGGGTGCTGCCTGTTAAACTTGATCATGAACGCGTCAAACTGAGCAATTCGTTCCCGCATCTGTCTCTTCTCTACTTCATCTCTATCCATTCGCTCTTGAATCCCGATCCTCTCTGCTTCTTCTCTTTGTAGTCGCTCCTGCAACTGGATCCTCTCTGCTTCTTCTCTCTATAGTCGCTCCTGCAACTGGATCCTCTCTGCTTCCTCTCTCTCTCTAACCTCTACCTCAGCTCCTCCAACTGAAATTCAACATTTGACAAACATATATAGAACAATGTCAGACAACATTTAACAAACATATGATTAACAATGTTAAACAACATTTGACAAGCATACCTCCTCATCGCGACGGCCGCGCGTGCTCCCGCTCAAACTGACACCTGAATCACCGGTCATAGCATAATAGAGATCCTGACTGGTCCCCCATCCAAAAAGACGACCCTTACGCCGTCCTTCGACACTACGCTCCCACAAGGCGTCATTGGGAGGTACAGTGCCGGGAGGTAAGTCCGGGTACTCCTCCTCCCTATTATGATGGTAGGCATCCTACAGTTTACCAAATTAAACATTGTCAAGTCAACTAACCTATAGAAAATTTGGCAGCATTTCAATTGTGATTTGAACATATATCCATGACCTGCTTTTATCAAAACAATCCTATCGTCTGCCCAACAATTGGCAGCCCAAACTAAGTTTGCTATAATTTCTATCTATCTTATAAAACAAACAAATATCTAGTCATGCATAATTGAACTTACCATCATATGAGCCGCCTTTGGATAAACGTAGATCGTAGGATCCGTGGTCGGACCAGTCGCACCCGGAACAAGCTTCCTGTTGGTGCAGTGTGTAGTCTCCCAAACCTCGTCGCTGGTAGGCTCACGGCCCCATGCATCTCTCTACAATACACAACTTAAATTGTTAGTAGGTAATAAAATCATGTAAATAGTACATATATTCATCAATTATATACATTTAGTCTAGTGTATGATAAATTACCAAGCGGTCCCGATGCATAGGGATACTAATAGATCCAGTACAGTGTCTGGATGTCATCCCCTCATACTCGGTGGCCCGATTGGCTGTATTGTCCGAAACTACACGCCAGAACGTGTCGGTGTTCCATACCTGTTAAAAAGAAGACATAAATCAATATAAATCCTAGTACAACCAGATACAAGTATTGAAAACAAAACAAACCTGCTCAATCATCTGTACCAAAAACTCACTCCGGATCCACTCTGGAGGGTGTGGCGTAAGAATCCTGTAGTCACGTCCGTCGAACTGAACACCATCAATGGCTAAAGACCTTTCCTCGGCGAAGACACGTGCATTTCTCATCATGTCGGCGTACCTATTATTTAGGTGACGCCGATATGCAGCTAATACATCGGCGTCCATCTCAGGAGGCCAACTATAATACAACTGCAAACACATTGTTTGGATTAAGTAAAAATAAATCCACTCAATAAGTTAAATAGAGTAAAATACCTACCCGAAATCGATCCAGCAACCGTGGATAGTGCTCATTAGGGACATCCCTAAAATGAGCCCAAGGACCATCAAACATGGACTTAAAGACGGCAATGGCCCTCCGGACTGCCGATTTGTCCTTAAACCTTCACAATTGTAAAATATACAACATAAAAAACATTAGGATCAGTTTATTATGTACTAGAATAAATAATAGATCACATCTACTTACCCGCCCGCATCAGACAACAAAAGTGGCGGTCGCTGACTAGGCTGGGGCGTCTGTGATGCCACATTCGGGCCTCTAACCCTCGAGCCCGCTGCTCTGTCATCAGACTGGATCTGATCTAGGCCGTCGCCGGTGAACTCATCGGCCTGGGGGTCACCACACCCAGCGGAGCTGCTACTGCCCCTACCCCTACCACTCCTACTACCCCTAAAAGGGTGTCCAGACATCTAAAAATAGAGAATGGTTAACACAAAATGATATAAGTGTACATAAATCATAAGACCCAAAAATGTCTACATAAGAACGGCAAAATAAAGAATGTTTAACACGAAAATGTCTACATATGAAAGACACACTAGTTATCAGACGAGTGATCAGATAACATAAGTTCGTCTTCGTTATCTTCATCATCATCCATATCTTCAAATTCTTCTTCCTCGTCGCTAGCTTCGTGATCTGATGCAGCTTCCTCGCTAATAAAATCAAGTATAATCAAATCCAAAATCATACCATGTCTCCATTTATCAACCTAATGTTTGTCCAAAAAACGACAACCCAACTAATTAGTATGACAAGTTTATCAAACCAAAAATGGCATTTTCATAAGCTAAAACAACTCATATCAATTTGAATATACAATATGCTCATATCAATTTCAATCTACAATATATACATACATACATACATATATACATACATACATACACTTTGTTCATTTTGACGTGTAGTCATATCAATAAACCATTTGCACACATACATATTTATAAACTTATCCATAAACTTATCAATAAACCATTTGCACACATACATCAAATATGGATCAAATATGGAAAGATTCATTTATTTATTCACATACACATACACATATACATTTATTTCATTCCATACATACAAAACCAGGGATACCTGTAAATCGCCGCTATGGCGAGATCGAGAGCGAGAGTGAGATGGAGGTCGAGAGAGGGAGAGAGGTCGCCGAGAGAGAGGGCACTATGGAGAGTGAGAGGTCGCCGAGAGAGAGAGGTCGCCGAGAGAGAGGGCACTGTGGAGAGTGAGAGGTCGCCGAGAGAGAGATGGAGGTCGAGAGAGACGAGAGGGAAATCGCCGGCGGTTGTGGAGGTAAGGTCGTCGCCGGTGGTGGTGAGGTCATCGCCGGTGAATCGAGAGATTGTGAGGGAGAGAGTCGAGAGAGAGATGGAGGTCGAGAGAGACGAGAGGGAAATCTCCGACGGCTGTGGAGGTGAGGTCGTCGCCGGTGGTGGTGAGGTCGTCGCTAGTGAATCGAGAGATTGTGAGGGAGAGAGTCGAGAGATCGTAGGGATTTAGAGGGAGAGAGGTGAATCGAGAGATTGAGAGGGAGAGACTGAGTTAGGGCTTTAAGCCCGCGTATTATTTCGGAAATTCACCGACGGATTTCCGACGGAAAGTCCGTCGGTAATTACCGACAGATAATATCTGTCGGTGATTACCGACAGATAATATCCGTCCGTGATTACCGACGGATTTCCAACGGATAATTGTTTTTTATTAAATAAAATCTTTTAAATTAAAATTATATTTAAAATTATAATTATTAAATAAATTATTAATTAATATATTATTTAATATTAAAATTAATAAATAAATTATTAATTAATTAATTTATCAAAATATATTTAAAATTATTAATTAATTTATCAAATTGTATTTAAATTGACTAAAATACCCCTGAAGTAACTGGGCTTTAAACGAATCCGGTTAGATCAGGGACAGTATGTGATCAGTTAGGCTTTAACGTACCCAGTTGGGCTTTAAACGAATCTGGTTGGGCTTTAACGTACCCAGTTGGGCTTTAACGTTACCAGTTGGGATTTAACAAATCCAGTTGGGCTTTAATGGATTCAGTGGGGCTTTAACGTTCCCAGCTGGGCTTTAACGTATCCAATTGGGCTTTAACGTACACAGTTGGGCTTTAATGAATCCAGTTGGGCTTTCATGGACCCGGTTGGGCTTTAACGTTACAAGTTGGGCTTTAACAGATCCAGTTGGGCTTTAATGGATTCAGTGGGGCTTTAACGTTCCCAAATGGGCTTTAACGTATCCAATTGGGCTTTAATGTACACAGTTGGGCTTTAATGGACCCGATTGGGCTTTAATATATCCAGTTGCTTTTAATGGATCCAGTTAGGTTTTAACGTACCTAGTTGGGCTTTAATGGATTTAGTTGGGCTTTAACGTTACCAGTTGGGTTTTAACAGATCAATTTGGGCTTTAATGGATTTAGTTGGGCTTTAACGTTACCAATTGGGCTTTAACAGATCCAGTTGGGCTTTAATGAATCCAATTGGGCTTTAATGGACCCGGTTGGGCTTTAATATATCCAGTTGCTTTTAATGGATCCAGTTAGGCTTTAACGTACCCAGTTGGGCTTTAACGTTACCAGTTGGGCTTTAACAGATCCAGGTGGGCTTTAATGGATTTAGTTGGGCTTTAACGTTACCAGTTGGGCTTTAACGTTACCAGTTGGGCTTTAACAGATCCAGTTGGGCTTTAATGGATTCAGTGGGGCTTTAACGTTCACAGCTGGGCTTTAACGTATCCAATTGGGCTTTAACATACACAGTTGGGCTTTAACATACATATTATACATGATCACATACGTACTTGTATATACATGATCACATACGTATTTGTATATACATGATCACATACGTACTTGTATATACATGATCACATACGTACTTGTATATACATACATGATCACATACGTACTATACATATACATGATGTACATACATACTTTATATATACATGGTGTACATACATTCATGATCACATACGTACTTGTGTATATACATACATGATCACATACATACAAACATACATACATATATATATACATACATGATCACAGAAAAAATAAATATTTATTAAATTATTAAACTTACCGACGGATTACCGACGGATTCTTAAAGGCCGTCTGTAATTACCGACGGTTTACCGACGGACGTCAAAAATAAATAAATATTTATTAAATTATATAAATTACCGACGGATTACCGACGGATTTAAAAATAAAAAAAATAAAATAAAAAAATTTAATATCCGTCGGTAATTTGTACATTTACCGACGGATAGTCTATCCGTCGCAAAATTTTCTTTACCGTCGGTGATCCGTCGGTAATTACCGACGGATTAAATCCGTCGGTAAATGTGAAATAAGCAATTTTCCAGTAGTGTGGGCTTCTATTTTTTTTTTAACAGAATGAGTATTAATTATATATGAAATTTAATTAAGTATAAAATTTAAATAGAACTTAGTTATTGTAACTTTTTTCATTCTCAGACCCGATCATTAATTTTAACCATCCATCCCAAAATTGTATATTTTTTTCGAGAATGGTTGTCCTAATGGGATAAGGACCGAGTCTAGCAGACCGTACTGTCTACGTACAACTTCATTCCTTTTCTTTCTTATTTTAACATATATTATCTACAAACATTACCGCAAAATTGAGTTTATAGGTTGTCATAAATGTTGAAGTATCATAATAGACTACTTTATAACACTTAAATATATAAAACAAAATAATACTGATTCCTATTTAAAAAAGTTAAAATTTGTTTATAAGATATTTTTGAGCGTATTAACAATTTTTTTTATGATACTTTATTTCAAAAAGGTTACAATAATTAATAGTACTATTTATTTCAAAAGTGACCTGAAAAAAGTTGTTAAGACGTCCGAAAACTCCCATAATCTTATTGTACCACTTTGACATAAGACCCACAATTATTTGATACTATAAATTTAAATCCTATAAACAACTATTTTGACATTTAAACGTTTTTGATATCCTATAACCTCGATTTTGTTATAGTGAAACTGTAACACACTTGATTAGTGCTTTGTAGTTAATACTTAATAGATAATGTAATTTTTGAAATTTAAGAGTTTTACCGATATGTTTTACAAGATAACAGGGGCGACCCTGGGGTGTGCCGATGGTGCGGCCGCACAAGGCCTCCGATCTCCAGGGACCTCCGATAAAATTTCTTTTAATGCTATATAATTTTAAACTTATTACATATAATGCCTATTAAAACCTTTTATTTTCTTTATGTTTCGATCTCTCAATTACGTACGAAATATTTAGTAGAAGAAACATATCCAATCATTAATCAATAACTTAAAATGAGAGGTAATTTAACTAATATTTTGTTTTCTTTATTAGTCATATGTTTCAAGATATTATATTTCACATCTTATAGTTTAGGTTTTTTTTCCTTAGGTTTACAATTGTTTTCTCCCTAATCCATGTTAAACATTTTTATTTCTTTATCTTTCGAACTCACAATCTTCCATATAAATTCAAATGAAATATTTAAGTATTCAACCATAAGATTAAAAGGTTAGTTTTTTAATTAAAACTTAAATTTATTGGAATGAAAAATAAATAACTAATTACATGGAAATGAAAATGAAAAATTTTAATTAAATGTCTGCCTTATTAATTGGTTATTTATTTTTCATTCCGATAAATTTAAGTTTATAGTTTGAAAAAGATCAAATAAATAATTATATTATAAAGTTTTTTAATTTATTTGATACACATTTAATTAAATAAAATATACGAAAATGATGCATTTTTTATAATAGACAGATAAATTTCAAAAAAAAATTCTTAGAGTGAATTGTGGATTTGGTCCTTTGTGTTTTGATAATTTTTTTGACTAGGTCCCTATAGTATGTTTATTGTGAATTTGGTCTTTGTGGTATTCAATTTGTCTTGGTCATGGTCCCTCTGACTAACACTTCCGTTAACTCTGTTAAATCAAGAACCATTTTAGCCATTTTGCATAACTTTTGTCTTTTTCCTATAAAAATGTAAAAACAATATTTTACACACACACACACACACACATATATATATATATATATCAAAATAAATAAAATAAGATATTATTGTATAATTTGATTTGTTTAAAATTTTAAATAATTAATTATATTAAATACGATTTAATTTTATTGTTTTATTGTAGTGGTGGAAAAGATAAAGTTTTATTGCTTTAATGTCATTAAAATTTTAATTTAAACAAATTAAATCATAAAACTATATCTTTTTTTTTATTTAGAACGAATAAAATAATACATGATTTTATGATTTAATTTGTTTAAATTAAAAAAATTATTATGTTAAGAACGATTTAATTGTATTGTTCTTTTTCCATCATTGCAATAAATAAACTTATTATCGATATTTTAACACCAAAATCATTGAAAACCACTAAGAAAATGAACTCCAATTTTATCAACCAAAAATTAGGGGTTCCGTTTTTCATATTGCTTTCATTCAAAAACTCAAAATCAACTATTTAAATTATAACCAAATGGCAGGTTCATATATACTATTATCTTTGTAACTTAAAATTGAACAAATCCCTATATAAATTTCAGCTTGGTTTTCATACCTAAATAGGCAAAAATACTAAAATAAAATTAAATCGAATTTAATATAATTGATTTTTAATTTAAACAAATCAAATCATACAATAATGTCTTATTTTATTTATTTTGTTATCGTTATATATATATATATATATATATATATATATGTGTGTGTGTGTGTGTGTGTGTGTATAAATTATTGTTTTTACTTTTTTATAGGAAAAAAAAGACAAAAGTTAAGCAAAATGGCTAAAATGGTCCTTGAGTCAACAGAGTTAACGGAGGTGTTAGTCAGAGGGACCATGACCAAAACAAATTAAATACTATAAGGACCAAATCCACAATAAACATAGTATAGGGACCATAGTAAAAAAAATGATCAAAACACAGGGACCAAATCCACAATTCACTCAAATTCTTATATAAATAAGAAAAAGGTGATATATTTTTTAAACACAATTTTTTTAGATTAGTGTAGACGGATTTGCGAATATACATTGAATAAATTGGGTAATTTTTTTAAAATATTCAATAATTAAACTTTTTAAAGATATCGACAAGGCTTTTCTAATGGTGTAATTTACAAAATGAAATATGTATTTTTAATGTATTGTTAAAAATTATCATTAGTTAGTTAATATAATAAGGGTATAACAATGAAAAAGGTGAGAAAGACAAAAAAGAAAAAAACAAACCACAAGGAATAAAACTGTAATTTACTATATATTTTAAGAGCATCTCCAACAGTATTGTTATCTTGTTTGCTATAACAGAGAATCAAAAGAAAAAATCTCTAAAAAGTATTACATTCAACTCCAACAGATTTGCTATTTTAAAATTTTTAAAACAACTTATATTATTATAATATTTTATAATTTATCATCCCAATACACTTTTTAAAAAAAACTTAATATAAAATGATAAAAATTGAATCTTATTGGTATGATTGAATAAAATAATCATTTTTCTCTCAAACCATCAACTTTTAAAGAATTATCTAAGCTTAGAAAAATTTCAAGTTTTTTCTATTTTAGCAAACAAGATAGCAAAGCTGTTGGAGAGGTTTAGAGAACAAAAACCCAATTTTTTTATTTTAGCAAAGGAGATGCTCTAATTGTAACAACCCAACAAGAAATAACAATAAGGTAATATAATTCCTAATAATAGAATAAAATTCATGCCGCAACGGCCCCAAACTTACAATTTAAAATTTACAGTCTTCGAAACAACCCACACAACTGAGATAAAATAAGGATAACTAAGGGAACGGTCTTCCAACTCTTCCCGCTACATCTTCTCTTTGCCCCTTTAAGATCTTACTAAATCACGCTTGCCTGAAAAGATTTTTAGTTTTAAAAGAGCGAGGGTTAGACCGATGGTCTAGTGAATTCCCTCTAACAGATAAGCAACAAAATACTTTCCATAATTAAAATCAACAGTTGATAATAACACATAAGTAAAACACGCTACGGACCACACGACCGTCAAAGACGATGTGTCTAACTCGCGCTGCCTTAATGTTGGGACACACCCCCAACGACATAAACGGACCACACTCCCCGACACGAGTAGACGGGTCACACTCCCTGACTTAGGTCACATATCTCGCAAATAATGTATGCATACATTTAAACACCAACAATATATAACACACTTAAATCGTATCATTGTAAACTTGACATCGTAAATAAATCACATTTGAAAATCAATCATCGCATGCTTTCATTCATAAAAGATTTAGTTCAGAAAAACTCACCGGAGGTCCTTTGCTCAAAGCTTTGCGTCTAATTTTATAGAATCCGAACCAAAACCTATAAAACAATACATCGTCCGATGAATTTTCGATACTTCTATTTAACAAAAAAATTTACTCTAAACCCATAAATCTCAACTGTCTCCTCCACCTCCCACTAATTCAAATCAAGGTAACACTTAAATCATACTGGATGCCCCACCGGAGAAATGGACCAGTCCACAAATGGAACCCAATTCTAAATAATTCAAGCTAATTATCTTAATTTAACTTAACTTAACATGGGCTTCGGCCCATACTCACAATCCGACACTCACTACCCATTCTATAAGCACATGGGCTTCGGCCCACATACCTCATCTAGGGACCGAGGTAAAACTCTAATCGACCGGAGCCTGGCTTCCTGCACACGACCGGGTAATGATCGACCAGACTGGACGACCGATGCCCCCCCTTTCCCTTTCGACCGGTATCGACTTGATGGCCGGTGTCGTCTTAATGACCGGTGTCGACTTAATGACCGATATCGACTTGATGACCGGTGTCGACTTGATGACCGGTGTCGACTTGATGACCGGTATCGACTTTCTCGACCGATATCCCAAAACTCGACCGGGGTTAAAACAATTCGATGACCGAAGTCATTCTGGCCAATGTCGATTGATACCCCGATTTCGAACGAAACCCAGAATTCAATAGGCATAATACGAGCCTCCGGTTAATCCCGAAATCTTTTAATCCAATGCAACTTGATAAACCAAATATTCCATACCAAACTAAATCCACAGAAATATCAAAACTAAACCCAGAAATCAAAGAAGTAAACTATAGCAAATCCCATTTACAGACAAATTACCCTCACCCAATCCACAAGAACAATAGAATAAGAAGATTTACCTTGAAGATTTGATGAACACCCACAATTTCAGCTTCCTCCCTCCTTCGATCAATCGTCCAAAGCGCTCTCTCTCTCTCTCTCTCTCTCTCTCTTTTCTTGCTCTATATCCAAAATATCAGCCGCCACCAAATTCAATAAGGGTTATAGGGTTAAATCCCTATTATCCTCTCTTTTACATAATAACCCCTTTTCTAAAAACTCTTTCTAAAATTTCACCCCCAAAATAAATTCACTGAGTTTTAGCCCGAATATTACAATATTCCCCCCTCAAAAGAATTCCGTCCTCGGAATTCATACGTTGAACAAAGTAGGGTTTTGCGTTCTCACAGCTGACTCTAACTCCCACGTCGCTTCCTGCCCCTTGAAATTACCACTGATCCTTCACCAATAGAATTCTTTTGCTCCTTAACTTCTTCACTTTACGATTCATAACAGCTACCGGTTCCCTTACATAACTTATCTTCTCGTCTATTTGAACATCTTCTAAAGGTATAACGACATCGCTTTCTGCCACCCGTTTCTTCAGATTCGACATGTGAAAAAAAAACGAGGTGCACTCCTCGCAGATCCACGGGTAGATCCAGTCTATATAGTACCTCCCCAACACGCTCCACGATAACAACGACCCAACAAATCTAAGTCTTAACTTCTCTTTCTTTCTAAGTCGATTCACACCCTTCCAATACGAGATTGGCAACTTTACCTTTGCCACCGCTTGGGACTAAGGACCCAAAATTTTCAATCTACTAAATTAGTACCATTCGATTATCCAAGCAATTCAAAAAAAACATAGCTGCTTGAAACCACTAGATTTACCCCTTAATTACCTCAACTTCCTTGACCGATAGAACTTTGCCGACGTCACGCCACGACAACATGCATCTCTGACTAAATACTCACTCAACTTATCAACATAACACATCACCGACAGAAACTTCCACAATTCAAAACCTTCTTAATCCACCAGTTCCAACTGGCCAAATAATGCGACACACACTTCTATTTCTCATCACATCCACCATCGCCCGACCAAATGCGCAATAAAATCCAGCTTCACCCGCTCAACGCGGAGTGACCAAGCTCATACAACCCATTCCAAATAGTTTAACACTGGTCAACTGTCTCACTTTAAATCCATTTTCTCGCATTACCAAAGCTGACACTATGGTCCTTTGCTCCGAGCACTATATCCAACCACATCTACCTTCCTCCTTGAAGACTTCAAATCCACTTCTAACGGTCGACTCACTGATTAGCGGTGTGACCTTTTTGGCCAGCTGCACGATTTTAATTAGTCAACACTCACACCGCACCGAACACCATATTATCTTTCTCATACCCACTCAAGAGATTTATAAACTTGCTAACAGCAGAAACTGAAAACATACCTCCACATTTTGTGCCACGTGACAAACTTCTTGTCTCAGATTTCCCACCTTTCCGACATGATATCTTCACTCTCTTCTCGTTGCAATAAGCACTACTCACCCAACATTACTTACGCTATTCCTCGATGCTTCCCAAATGTTTCGAATCACATTTACATTACTTTGCTTGATCAACCGACTATCTATAATTATTGCGCGAGATAGTCGACCCAACTCTTCCAAAACATTACCCACTACTCGAAAACGCCGCATGATTCCCGCTCTCGAAACCGGATTACCCAATCTGCTAGAATCCCTTCACCCCAAAGAATACTTCAACATGCCCACGGATTTCCTATCTGCTACACAACCCCTCAAATTAAACGGTTCGACACTTTCAACAATCATTCTAGGGATATAAAATAATCTTGTCCAAAACTTGCCGTAAACATTTGACCGCCAACCAACATTTGACATAATTACTCCTCCCTTAGATAACCGCCAACCAACATTTGACATAATTATTTTCAATTTAGCATCCCAACCACAATCTTACCACTTACAACTCACTCCCCCTAGATCCTCGGGCGAAGACGTTTATCCTACAACGACAACGCCCGCCTTCTACATATCCTCAAGGAAGCTTCTTACCACTTTAATACTTTGCAACCCCAAATATGCCATTAAGACATCACTAGCCCATGGTTACAACCATCACTCTACTACTTCATCCCAGAACAACTACAAGTCTCTACGACCACTTGGCACACCTACAATTACCGTTCTCTTCTCACTGGTCATAATACTGAAATTGGACTTCAAGGCATTTCACGGCCTTGTCTTTCTCGAATCTAAATAAATCACAAAACTATGATTCTCCAATCCCCTAAACAAGATATCGTTCTTTGTCGGCTCATTGCGACCTGCTGGAATCAAACTCCAGTAGCCTGAAAGATTATGCACACTACCCCAACGACTTAAATGCTCAAAGCGCAACCCTTCCCAGTCGTGCTTTATATCAACTTTACTCCCACATAACCGGCGAAACCTCCTTGGTATAGAACCACCTGACCGAACTAGCGATCTTCCATTTTGTAAGATCCACACAAGGTTGTCCGACATCACATTAGGTACACTCCTTTTCTGAATAACTCTTCGCTTCCTCACGAAACTCCTCGAAACCATCTGTAACTACTACTTCATTTTCAGTGCTCCGCCATTCACCACCCTTACTCAGACAAAATACCAATATCAAGCATTTACTACTCTCTGATCGAGCGACACACTTTCACTCTTAAAACTTTCATCATTCTTAATTGCAACCTTTCCTACGACCTAGAGAGTTCATAGCCTTCATGCATGATACACAATTATTTAAACTCTTGACGCGATTGAAAATTTAGAAAAAGAAAAAAATACTTACTAATTATGAAGCAAACTCGAGTGTACACGACCCATCACTAACTTAGCCATGCAAAAAGATTTCAAGTATCGTTCAACCTCATCTCCACGACAATTTCCTTTCACCACACCCCAAGATTGGTGTTGACACATAAAAATATTTCTAATGAACTTTACTCACATGATTTATAAAATTTTACAAAATTGTTTACACTGAGTGTGCCAAGCGACTCTCACCCTTGTTGATATAACACATGCCTGAACCAAACTCAATTATAAATTCATGCGGTCATATGTTGTTTTGATTTTTCATAACCAAAAGTTAACTCAATTACGAAATGGTACTTAATATTTCCCTACGCCAAAAATCGAAATTTATCGCCCAAAATCCTAAACTTGTCTTTCAATATGACACACATTTGCACACGTCAACACATTTTTAAAACAAACACTTCATAAGGCACACACATGCCAAAAGTATCTAATGTGAGTGATATGAAAAGCTTTAGCAATTTATTTGATACACAATGCATGGGACTCAATGACATTGAAGGCTATTTACTCTCACAAGGTCAACTGATTACCTTCACCATAATTTATCCCAGACTCCTTGCTTCTGACCCACTAGTAGGACTCCTCTACTGTGCCATAACCTCCGGCACCATTGTCTTCTAACAGTCTTGGAAACCCAACATCTAGTCACCACCGTGACTATTGAATTCATAAATCAAACGTCCTTATTCTGACCCAATAGCCCGCCAAAATAACTCATTTCCATTCAATCCTTTCTACATGATAACCGCCAACACTGATATCGCCTCTAAACTACCCTTTAAATAACAACCGCTTTAGAAGCCTCAACTCTATCATTCGATTCTTGGATTAACACTCTCCTGCTTCACACTAAACGACATACCACTATACCCACTCAAAGACTCCCTTGGAGCGACAAGCTCACCTCCTATCATCATTCTCTTCTTTACGGACTCGAGAGATCCATACTTGATGAAATATCCACATCTCGCACGATAAACATCCTAACCGGTATTAACCTTACTACCAAAACGAACTTCCACCAACCGCTAGACTAACACTATCATTCTATGGATAAAACTCTCTACCCTGACCCACACTCAACAATAGTAATTGAGTATGCCCATGTACCTGTAAATTCATAATGACATTGGCCAGATGCGATTCTGAATTTACCTTACATGAGAGTACTCACTATTGTTATCGCATCTCACAATGATCAATGTCTTTCTTAAAGGCTTTCTAAATCTCAGTTGTGTCCCTCTACTCCACAGTTTAAGTTTAGGCACATCCGGTCACCTAAATCCCTTAAACTATGTCTTTGATACCAACTGTAACAACCTAACCAGAAATAACAATAAGGTAATATAATTCCTAATAATAGAATAAAATTCATGCCGTAACGGCCCCAAACTTACAATTTAAAATTTACAGTCTTCGAAACAACCCACACAACTGAGATAAAATAAGTATAACTAAGGGAACGGTCTTCCAACTCTTCCCGCTACATCTTCTCTTTTCCCCTTTAAGATCTTACTAAATCACGCTTGCCTGAAAAGATTTTTAGTTTTAAAAGAGCGAGGGTTAGACCGATGGTCTAGTGAGTTCCCTCTAACAGATAAGCAACAAAATACTTTCCAGAATTAAAATCAACAGTTGATAATAACACATAAGTAAAACACGCTACGGACCACACGACCGTCAAAGACGATGTGTCTAACTCGCGCTGCCTTAATGTTGGGACACACCCCCAACGACATAAACGGGCCACACTCCCCGGCACGAGTAGGCGGGCCACACTCCCCGATTTAGGTCACATATCTCGCAAATAATGTATGCATACATTTAAACACCAACAATATATAACACACTTAAATCATATCCTTGTAAACTTGACATCGTAAATAAATCACATTTGAAAATCAATCATCGCATGCTTTCGTTCATAAAAGATTTAGTTCAGAAAAACTCACCGGAGGTCCTTTGCTGAAAGCTTTGCGTCTAATTTTATAGAATCCGAACCAAAACCTATAAAACAATACATCGTCCGATTAATTTTCGATACTTCTATTGAACAAAAAAATTTACTCTAAACCCATAAATCTCAACTGTCTCCTCCACCTCACTATAATTCAACTCAAGGTAACACTTAAATCATACTGGATGCCCCACCGGAGAAATGGACCAGTCCACAAATGGAACCCAATTCTAAATAATTCAAACTAATTATCTTAATTTAACTTAAGATAATCCAACACCTCACTACCCATTCTATAAGCACATGGGCTTCGGCCCACATACCTCATCCAGGGACCGAGGTAAAACTCTAATCGACCGGAGCCTGGCTTCCTGCACACGACCGGGTAATGATCGACCGGACTGGACGACCGACGCCCCCCTTTCCCTTCGACCGATATCGACTTGATGACCGGTGTCGACTTGATGACCGGTGTCGACTTGATGACCGGTGTTGACTTGATGACCGGTATCGACTTGCTCGACCGATATCCCAAAACTCGACCGGGGTTAAAACGATTCGATGACCGAAGTCATTCTTGCCAATGTCGATTGATACCCCGATTTCGAACGAAACCCAGAATTCAATAGGCATAATACGAGCCTCCGGTTAATCCCGAAATCTTTTAATCCAATGCAACTTGATAAACCAAATATTCCATACCAAACTAAATCCACATAAATATCAAAACTAAACCCAGAAATCAAAGAAGTAAACTATAGCAAATCCCATTTACAGACAAATTACCCTCACCCAATCCATAAGAACAATAGAATAAGAAGATTTACCTTGAAGATTTGATGAACACCCACAATTTTAGCTTCCTCCCTCCTTCGATCAATCGGCCAAAGCTCTCTCTCTCTCTTTCTCTTTTCTTGCTCTATATCCAAAATATCAGCCGCCACCAAATTCAATAAGGGTTATATGGTTAAATCCCTATTATCCTCTCTTTTACATAATAACCCCTTTTCTAAGAACTCTTTCTAAAATTTCACCCCCAAAATAAATTCACTGAGTTTTAGCCCGAATATTACACTAATAAAACAAAAAATGAAAAAAGAAAAGAAAAAGGTAAATCGACTAAAATGCCCTTAAATTTATTAACCATTTTAATTAGATTAGTCATAAGGACCAAAAGTGAAATAAAATGGCAACCATAATGACCAAAAGTGTAATTAGTTTGAAAAAAGGGACCAAAGTTGATAATGAGTGACAACCACAAGGACCAAAAATGTAATTTACTCATAAACTAATTATAAAAAATATACGAGAAAGAGGTGAACAATGTAATGATCAATTTGGAAATTGCAATTTATTTGAAGTTTGTTTATGAATATACTAGGCATATATCTGCGCGATGCAGCGGAATATAAGTAAAGAACGAACAATAAATGTTATTTTCTTATAGACATGTCATCAACAATCAACCGTGACCTAAGAATCACAATTTATGAAACCCTAAACCCATAAAGATATTCAATAATTAGTTTATATTACAATTATTGACGGAAAAAATTATAATGATATAATTTATAATAAGAATGAAACGTATTTTACGATTATATATTTTTAATGTGCTAACGGTGGAAAAAAATAAAACGTATGGATAGAAAACAAATTAATTCGTAGATATTCATGATATTTAATAGTACAGTTAAATTAAAAAATATTCAGTATTGGACTCGTTTTGAAGGTATTGACGAGACGATTATAATGGTATAATTTGTAAAAAAAGAAACGTATTTTTTCATTGCATTTTTGTTCATATACAATTATTTGTGTTAATATGATAATGGTGTAAAATGAAAAATAAAAAAACAAGGGATATAAATTAAATTAAATAAGTAAGTGGTAAATGTAACATTGTACAAGAAACACTTTGTACAAATAACCGTTTTAGAATCTTTATAATATAGTATATATATATATATATATATATATATACTAGTCCTTTATCCGCGCACGATGTTGCGCGAAGGGTCTCTACGTTCAAGTCGAGAACTCGAAATAGCAACCATAAAAAAAAGGTTTATTGGCGGGGACCCAAGGCCTCGTGGTCCCCTTTTGGAGACCCTACAGCCGTAGCACCATAAGGCTGCATCGGAAAAGACAACCTGTCTTCCCCTGGATTCGAACCCACATTCGGGACGCCAGGAAGGAGCTTTTACGGAAGGGCGCTGATCACTAGGCCAAAGACCTAGTGGTTACAAAATAGCAACCATATTTCATGTTAAGTTAGCATTATGTCCCTCACGATACTAACTCTATGAAGGTATGGTGCTTAGTGCACATATATGTGAATTATGCAGCGGGATGTATTTTTTTTTCATATAAGGAATATAAAGTTGATGTAACTACTCGTTTAATAAATCCAAAATTTATGTTTAATAAAAATAATATTACAATTTTATATTTCTCAATTAATGAAAAAATTACCGGTTCAATTCAAAGGCTAATGAACAACAACATAAACATATACTTCAACAAATCCAGGTGGATCTTTGAATTGAAAGTTAAAGTTTAAACAACTAAAAACATGAAGGCATGCTCAACAACTTAACTTGTTTGTAAGTAACAACCTTTGTTAATTCAAGACTTCTTATATCAAAGGTAAGCTTTGAGATAGACTTTGTATCTCCGTTGGTTTATGATGTAGTGTCAAAAAAATATAGTATTGTACAAAGAAATATACAAACCATCATCAAATCCACCTATAGCGTGATTCTAAATGACATGAGAATCAAATCACTACAACTGCTAAAGCTTAATGTTTATACCCGTCCGTTGGTCGGGTACACGATATGACTTTAATCTAGATTTCTAATTTCTAACATTTATAAATTAGAAATTGTATAATTTCTAAATTGTATAACAAAATTGCACCCAGGTGGAAGGGAGAAACCTAACTGTCAAAAAATGAAGCTCTGAACCATTAACCTACTCCCAAGAATGTGATCAGGGCCAAAAGAGTCATCCAAATATGAATACCAATTTCTACATTGAAACTAATAGCTAACACCAATCTAGAACAAACCATAATGATTGAAACAAAAGCAAACCATCACATAAAGATCTGGTTTCGGGACTCGAGTTCATGCAGAAAAAGCAAGATACAAACAAGATTTTCAGTCACTTGTTGTTGCTGCAGCCTGAAGCATCATAAAGAAGTTCAATAGAATAGTTTAGGATCAAAAAATGAATTCCAAAAATGCTACTCATTATCTTACCAGATAATCCTCTGGCAATTTTTCATTTGAATCCGTTAGATATCTTCTACCATATGCCTATTTTTATTAGCTCCAAATGGTGCTCTGCTTGCACATATTGCAGTTCAAATATCTGCAAAATCAAGGATATTACTGCTATTTTTCATTTGACTTATGGATTGCTTCAAATGAAAACTTGTAACCCTCTAACAATTTTGACAAACAGATTGATCAAAGGGTTGTTTCATGTCTTCATTAGGCTAAAACAATGGGGTAATTGCAAAAATTGAGAAGCCTTCAACTTCATAGTGTACTTCCAGAGTGAAGTATCAGGTTTGGATAACATATTGGCCTAATGCCTATTGCAACACTTCTGTTATTGATAAGGGAGCCTATTCGAGAAATTCAGAGTATACTTTTTGGATGTCAAACATGAATTAATGATTAATCTATCTGAAAACAATATCAAGATCACCATTCAAAAAGAGCACCGAACAACATTCAGATCCATCCTAAAGCAATCGAGATCTCAATCTATGTTTTTTGGGAATCAACTAAAGTCTCAGACGATTCAATTGAATGATAAAATTGACACCGAATTACGAAAAAAGTATCCCAAGCCACATACACAAATCTCTGAAGGTGATTGAAACAATCAACATGTTTACATGAGACAAACTTATGCTTTATTGCTTAACGAAGCTGGACATGATCACACGACTATTGATCTATTTTCATCGCACGTAATTCAATCTGAAGGATTCATGATACACGCGAAGCCTAGCATCGAAGAATTAGAAGTTGCGAACATACATACACAAATTCGTTTAAAGGAATTTGAGCATAAAAAGAAGGAAAAAAAGACAAATCGCAAAAATTCAAGGTCAGTGTATTTCTATATTCTACAAGCCTAATGTAACAACCCAAAACATAACACAGTAATAATATAAGAATTTAAGTTTCATAATCGGGTCCCAACATTTAAATCTTAATAAGGAAGGGTTTTCACGAATCCAAACATGTCTATTACAACCGAGAATTTTAAAGAAACTAAATCTATGCCGCTTCTATCTCCAGCTCTCAGACTCCTTTACATCTAACACTTCTCTTTTCCTTTGGATGATCCAGCAATAACCTTGTTTCTTGAAAATGGGTTTTTAAGAAAAGTGGAAGCGAGGGTTAGACCGAATGGTATAGTGAATTCCCAACCTCGCCCATCTTAAAACACACCAGTCAAAATAATTAATTTAAAAGTAAAGCTCACAATAATTGCCTCAAATAGTTGTCAAGATCACGCCACCACTTTTCCACAAGTGCAAGAACTACTCGTCCTTTGGGGCCCCCAGTAGATCCCCATACGACCCCCCATGTCGATGATGTTTCCGTGTGTAGGGAAACAGATTCCAAACACACGATTTAACCATCCCCGATGGTTATAAAATGATAATCTTGGCCAACCCAATCAAATATTCCATCACCACGTAGTTTAATTACATAATGGAAAAGTAAATAAATACTTACGCCACAATCACATAATGATATCGAAAATACTTTCCTATCAATGTTACTCATAAACAATATAAGGATTGAAATAAAAATCCATTTCCAGTTCTTAAATATATTAACACAAGTAGGAAACATAGGAACTCACCTGATGTCTGAATTCTCGGTACACACACCCGAACACTAACTTGAAAATATGAGTCCTACAATCCAAGGTAATGCAATAGGGATTAATTAATTAAAGATGCTCAAGATTCACTAGATTTTAGAGTGACAGAACTCCGGTCACCACATCCCGACCCCGATCCCCAGATAATGAGACCCCGGTCGAGACCACACTGGTCGCACACACCCGATCGAGACCACACCGGTCGCACACACTACACCGGTCGAGACCACACCGGTCGCACACACCACACCGGTCGAGACTGGACAGTTCATCCCCTCAAACTAAACCCTCGACCACAACTCTGATCCGACGTTAATCCCTCCCTATCCCTTTTAATCGGTTTAATATTAAACATCAAGCCCAAAACTGTAAATACACTCCTTAATCTTGGTACTAAACTCTCGACCCCAACCGAAACGATGCCCATAGACTATTCATCATCTCTTTTCTCTTAATAATAAAAAAAAACAATGACCCTGAACTATAAAGAAATAAGAATCAGAGTTGAGATTTAGATAATACCTTTTGAAGACCCTCCCCCCCTAACTGTCCCCCTTATATAGTAAGATACAAAGAAGTGGACATACATTTAATTTACTCAAGGTGGTTTGGACTATGCCCTTATTTTTAGATAACCCAGGTTTGAAACATTTCTTCCTCTTTAGTGTTTAACTTTATTTTATATTTAAATATTTATTTGCTTGTCATGCTTTTCTTTCCCTACTTTAAATATTTATTAAGAATAATTTCAATTAGTTACCTTTTATATTATTAAAAAAACCTTTTTTATTTTTTTATTACAAATATTTTATAAAGAGACAATGCTACATCCAAAATTATAATAAATTAAATTAATATCGATATCATTATATAAATTTAAAAAATGTATAAATCAAGGTTTTTGTATTATTACTTTTATGGCCATATATTTCATATATAAAATTATTTTTTGTTACCGAGCTATAAAATCAATTTTTCGCCAATTAGTATGTAATATAGATATTTATATTGATATCATTTATGTTATTTTCATAATTTTGTGAACCGCCTCATTTAATGATAAAAATATATTTTTGACTTCAATTAGCACTATAATATAAAATATTCATCTATTTCTAATATTCACAAACAAAAGTCAAAATATTTATGTTTTTATTTTCTTGTTTATTTTTATCTAGACACTCATCACAACTCAATTTTCTCTCAAACCTAATGAAACTTAAGAGAACCGACATTAATCGCATCTCACATTAGTCTCTTGTTTGAATAGCTTCAATATGCAAGCTAGTTTCGAGATATTCAAGCCTCCCCTAAAATAGAATTCTGGCTACGCCCCTGATTACAACAATGTGTTCCCTAACAGACCCTTAAAAGCAAGTGCGTTTTATTTGTATACATCAATAGTCTTACCGGTAAGAGCTAAGGCAAGGACCGAGAGTCTTACCCAGTAAGTGAGAGCGAAGACCCTTACCACGGTAAATGTTTTGTTACATACGATACTGTTTTGGTGGACTAAAGTCTTACTCGGTAAGTAAGTGGTAGTGTTGAATTTTACCGGTAAGCACTTACCACCATGGTAAGCGTTTGATTAACGGTACCTTAGTTTCTAATTAGATTAACATTTATTAACAAACTATATACATACATACTAAAAATGTTCATATGTGTTATTTTCAAATACTAATTAAAACCATTTAAATAACATAAGAACTCAGAAAAATACGCAATTTCTATAATATCATTTACACAATTGAATAGAAGTAGTTTAAGCTTTTAGGGTAAACCCTACTGACCCGTTCCAATTACCAATAAAAACACAAAAAATCAAATACAGTTAAACGTTAGGTCCTAAACTCGCGATCATACAGTAAATCACACAAATTATAACTTGGAATTTCTAAAACACAGATTCAGGTAACTCTTCAATCAGTTTGATTTTCAAAATTTCTATAATTCTAAATTCTAACACATATTCCAATAATTCTACATAAAGATAACATTTCAAGGTTCAAAGTAGTTTTCGTTTTTCGTGAAGAGCACAAACAATTTTTCCATTTTAGCAAGCTTTCAAGACACACTTGTTTGCCCATTGTGATCATTATAAACTAATAATGATCCTGATTTTGGTCCACAAGTTCCCCCAATTTCATCTATTGAATTGTATTTAAGACTTCAACTATAGTAAAAAAACTTCCGAGCAATCATTGCAAAATCAAACATTGCAATTATTTGAGATGAATGGAGTATATCACTTGAGCATTTTACTTCTTTGAGCTGAATTATCTTGCATGAAAAAATAATTTTTTAGATGTCAAAGACCAACCTCAAGAGTGAGCATTCCTCCAGATGAGAGATAACCACCAAAGGACTTGCCAGCAAGCTTAAATTGTTCCTATATCAAATTATAGCACGAGACTAAGGTCAAATATATTTAAAATGCTACCAGACATTCCATTAAGAAACATAAGTAAAGTCCAACACTGGTTCTTTCAAAATCATGAATGAAAATTTTAAAGCTCAATAGTGTGTGTGTGTGTATATATATATATATATATATATATGCAGATGATAGAGAAAAATAAGAGGGTATTAATATAATGAATCTGATCTAAAATAATTTTTGCACCACCATGAAGAAATTAATTAAACATCAAGATACACCTGATAGGGAAGATGACAGTGCATGGTAAAGGGTGCTAGATATACAACTTGTGCCTTGCCATATATGTTATTTCTACCAGCATTGCACAGGTACCACACTCCAAGATTAGTCATATCCTGTTTGAGTAAACTGCTTAAGTATAGCCTTAAAGAAAATTTTAAAAACATGAAGATGGTCAAAATGAAATAATAAAAAATTATAAGATGGCCAAAATGTTTATACCAACGGACGGGTATCAACATTAAGCTTTAACAATTGTTTTTAATAAGCAGTATAGTGCAAACATGTTCTTCCATTTAGTGAATCAAACATCAAAATCTGAAAATTTTGAGCAATTTCATCATCAATTTCTACTTTATTTAACAAATATATGAGTGATTAAGGATGATGAGTGTGTTGAAAAGAAAAGGTTTGGCATACATTAAGAATCAATTTGCACGAAACCAAATTTGCAAGCTATCTATAATTTGCATCAAGAATCAATCTAAAGAACTATATATGCAAGCTATCTGCAATTTGCAGGAAACCAATTTGACTATTTGTAGTCAAAATAGGACTTTTTCAGATGCAACAAATTAATGGACTTGTTACAAAGTGGACCCTAAAATTCCCCAAAAATCATTGTATTTACAAAATTTTAACTTATCAACTCATTGAATTCGGTGAATCTGAACAACTATTGTACTGCTTAGACTATACACGAGAAATAGGGTTTACATGTATACATACACCTTTCAATCCTTTACGAAGAATAATAAAATTGCAGTTATTGAGCTCTTGTGAGTTCTGGGATTTCATCACCCATTTATTCCTCCAAAAACTTAAGCATCAGAAACCACAAGGCTTGTGGTGTAGCGGTAATCACTTGGGAGTTCATAGCGCTCAACCCAGGTTCGATTCCCTACATTCGCAACTTTGTGGCCACTAGGTTTAACCTCAGGGCTGCATGCTTTCGCAATCGGTTTCTTTGCCAAGGGATTAGTCTGGGCCAAAGGTCCAGGATACCCTTTCCCAAAAAAAAAACTTAAGCATCATAGCCTGTCTCAAGTCTCATCGGACACCTTAGCTTTCTCCTTCAAAACCCTAGCGATGTCTGTAAGCTTTACCAAAGCATTCTAACAAGAAAAGAGATACATGATTAAGAAGCATACATAACCAGTCAAGTGGATCAATGTACAATCGGATTTTTAGAAAAGGGTAGAAGAGGCAGTGACCAAATCGAGAAATGACCAAAATTAATCCAACAGAACATAACAAAAAGGCGCTACACCGTAGAAGTCTAGAAGAACCATTTTTAACTGGGTTTAGGTTTGAGAATTTTAAAGTTCAAGACAGGAGCATACCGAAAATAGGGAATGGGGATTAAACTTTTCATTCGAAACTGAAGGGAGGGAGGGTGGTCCTGTGAATTGCCGGTACAGACTGATGTATGTAGAAACCTTTACACCCGCCGATCAAACGTGATTTTTCTGGATGACAGGTAGATTTTTCAAAGCGCTTGTGAGGATTGAAGTTATGAAACCAATAGGAATATAGTAATTATTGAGTAGAGAATACGATGGAGGGGAATCAGGAGGAGTGGGCAAGTGGGCTTTCAAATAAACTGTTTGTACAGGAAACTGGATTAGAACTTTTATTAAGTAGTATATATATATATATATATATGTAGGGTCAGGTTAAGGGGAAAACCTCAAAAAACGGAAAACTGAGGAACTCCCTGGTAGCCTTTAATTTGGACGGTATTGTATGCACAAGGTCCAAATTAAAGGCTACCAGGGTGTTTCTCAGTTTTCCATTTTTTTGAGGTTTTCCCTTGAAGCTCCCTATATATATGTGTGTGTGTATATATATATAGGTATATATATGGGAGAGATCAAATGGAAACCACTCTAATTTTGCAAATCATGTAAACCATCGATTTCATTGGTTAAGTTAATAAAATTGGTTCATGAAATTGTGTTATATAATTTTTTTGTTGATGAAATTGTTTCATATATTTGTGTTTTTATGTAAAAATGAAATTGTTTCATGTATTTTCTTATTCTGAAGAAATTGTTTCATGCATTTTCTCAATTTGATGAAACTTTTTCATTTTCACATAAAAAACACAAATATATGAAACAATTTTATCAAAAAAAAATTATATAAAACAATTTATCAAGTTTTACAAATATATATATATATATATATATATATAGTTATATACCCGTGCAATGCGGCGGGTTGTTAGAGCATAAATCTGTTGGATACAAGATCAAGAAGACTGAAGGTCAAAGTTTAAGAAGTCAAAGCTGAGAAAGTCAACTCTCATCAAAGTCAAAGTCTTTTGTAATAAAAAGTCAAAGTCTTGTATTTGTATTTGTTTTTCTTGTATTTTAGATGTAGGTATAAATAGCTTTGTATTTTCTGTTCTTAGTAGAAGTCTTATTGAGAATATGATTCAGAGAAAGAATTTGTAGAGAGAGAAAGAGAGTTCTAGAGAGAGAAAGTTGTATTTGAATTGAGAATTGAAATCAAAACAGGTAATTTGATTGAAATTTGTTTGTTCATTAATTGTTTGTGATTAGAAACAAGAAACAGGGAATAACAATTGGTATCAGAGTAGATCCAAAAGAAAAAATCAAATCAAGAAATGGTCGACACTGTGTTCGTGAAAGTTCAGATCGATTTTTGAGTGTTTGTGCAAATTTCAAGTTGTAATTGATTAGAATTTGTAGGTTAAGTGTAATCGATCGAGTTTGTTTAGTTAATTTCACGAATTGCACTGTATTTGATCTTAAATTTGTTGAAATTGATGTTTTTCTGTTCACGAGTTCTTGAGTACTGTAAATCGCATCAATATGTTACAATTTGAGTTTGTTTTTGTAATTCTTGTATTGTAATTAGTTCTAGTATTGTAATCGATCATCCATACAAAGTTTCAAGCCAATTGACAAAGGTTTGATCGAAAAACAGATGGAAAAATCAAGGTTTGGTTCGTCAGACTGAAGAACGCGCTAGATCAGCAAAACGCGCAAGTTCATCCGCAAGAACGCACAAGCTGAAGAATCTCATTTTTGGACAAATCGCGCAAGGCGTTATTAGCGAGTTCTAGAAACTCGCTGGTTGAAGTTGGAAATTTTTCTAAGGACCAAAACACGCACGTAGCGATTAGCGAGTTTGCTCAAACGCACTAGTAGTGCCTAGCGAATTTCTCAAACGCGCACGCCTCAACTTGTGAGTTTTAAGTGAACAGTGGTTAGCGAGCTTTATCAAAACGCGCTAGTAGTGCCTAGAGAGTTTCTCAAACACGCTCGCCTCAGCCTGCGTGTTTATCAGTGAATAGTGATCTGCGTGTTCAGCCATTAGCGAGTTTCATCGAGAACAGTCTCTTGCGAGTTTCAACGACTAGCGAGTTTCAGCAATTAGCGAGTTTGCCAAAACATGCAACCCTTTGCGTGCGAGTTCACAAACACGCAAGTTTAAGTTTGCGAGTTTCACTGTGAATAGTGATCTGCGAGTTTTAGTGCCTGCGTTGCCCCTTGACCCCACCCACTAACCGGGTAGCGGGACCCCCGTGCTAAGTCTGCGGAGGGGAACAAAATTCTGATTGTGATCAAAATTTCTGAATTTTATTTTCAGTGTCATTTATATATTCTTGTAATTTCTTAATTGAACTAACGATCAGTTTCTAGTTTCTTATTGCATATCTTTTCAAAACAGGTTTAATCAAGATGACTTCTAAAGATGCTCTTTCCATTGGCACTGATGTCAAGCGTCCAGTTCTTTTTAAAGGAGAGTACGAACAGTGGAAGGATCGATTCCTTGATTTCGTGGACCGGCATACAAATGGAGAAAATATTCTTCTGTCCATCATGGAGGGTCCTATGGTACCAATCACAGTTCAAATACCTGATGATGACTCATCTGATAGTGAAGATGGTACTGAGGAAAGAGATCAGAAAATGAAAACAGTTCCAGTTGAATATGCTCAGTATTCTGAAGAGCAAAAGAGTCGTTTCAAAGCAGACAAGCAAGCAAGAACCCTTCTTCTTCAAAGTATCCCGAATGACATCTATGTCAAGATAGACAACTACAAGGAAAATGCTAAAAAGATGTGGGATCAGTTGCAAAAGATGATGATGGGTTCCAAGGTCGGGAATCAAATGAAAGTGGCTAACTGCATTAACAGTTATGAAGAATTTAAAGACAAAGAGAATGAAAGCTTGGAAGATACTTATGAACGTTTTGTCTTGCTTCTGAATGAGTTGTCAAAGAACAAAGTGAAGAAGAAGCAGATTGAAAACAATGTCAAGTTTCTCAGTGTCTTACAACCTGAATGGAAAAAGCATACCCGCCGGATGAAGTAGATGAAAGATTTGAGCGATATCCCACTCCATGAGGTATATGAGACACTAAGGCAGAACGAAGAAGAAGTGGAAGAGAAAAGAGCTGAGAAAAAGAAGGTTGAGAAAGTTCCAGAACCTATTGCTCTAGTGGCTGGAGAGAAATAGAAGGAGAAAGAAAAGAAAGAAAAGAAGAAGAAAGTGCTTACCAGTTCTGAATCAGAATCAGATGGAGATGATGGAGAAAGCCTCAAACAGGCTATGCTATTACTGACCCGAGCTTTCCAAAAGAAATTATACAAGAAGTCGGGATCAAATTCACAAAGATATTCTTCATCCAGCTCTAAGAACCATGAGCACCGAGAAAGAGTTGAAGGAAAGCGACATGAAGATAACCGGTATATGGAAAGGAAGCTGGAAGAAAAGAAGAAATTTGTGAATGATTACACTGTTGCTGAAAAGCCAGCAAATGATTCAATCAAATGTTACAACTGTGGCAAGATTGGACATTTTGCTAAAGAATGTCGAAAGCCAAAGGTTCGCAACTCCCAGTACTAACAGAACAAATTGCTATTGGCCGAACAGCAAGAAGCTGACATAGCATTAATGGCTGAAGACGAATTTTGGTTGGATCATTCTGACCAAGAGGATGAAAAAGAGAAAGAAGAAACTACTCATCTCTGCCTAATGGGAAAAGAGGTCAAGTATGATGATTCAGATGATGAGACCGCTGATGAGGTAATTAACTTAACTGAAAAAGATTTCATAACCAAAATGGAAGCCATGATGGTTGAGCTTAATGATCTTCAAGTAAAACTGAAGAAAGAAAAAGACAGAGTTGCTAAAAGAAACAATAAGATCTTTGAGCTTAATAAGTCTGTTATTGGGAACAAAGATCTAATTGATTCTTTACGCAAGTCTGCTTCTGATTCTAAAATTCAAGTAGATTGTTTTGAAAAGAAGATTTCTGATTTTGAAGTTAAAATTTCTAAGTCTGAGTTTGAGAAGAAAGAATCTGCACTAACTATTCATAAATTGCAGGTTGAGAACAAGCTTTTGAATAAGAAGGTAAATGGTCTGGAAGCCAAACTCTATGCAAGAGGCCAAATAGATCAAACCATTTTTCTCAATGCACCTAACGAAGAGGCTGATGTTAAGGAAAAATGGGGACTTGGTTTTGAAAACCCCCATTATTTAAAGAAAGCCATTAGAAAACAACCAACACTTTATAATTTTGATTTTCTTGCTTGTTCTGGTAAACATACTAATTTAAAACCCAAATTTGTTACCAAATTACCAAAAGAAGTTGAGGCCAAAGAAACTGAAAATAGAAAGAATATAAAGAAAATGCAACTACCATTTAACTATGCAAAGTTAAATGATAGTTATCTTTCTGAGACACCAAAAGTTCTTTCAAATGACTATTTTGCTAGTTATTCTGTTTCTGAGATGAAGGCAAAACCTGTAACTACAAAGGTTTATGTTCCTCCACTCATTCTTGAAAGCAAAATAGTTGAGCTTGAAAATGTTGTTTCTGGTGAAAGAATTTTGGTAGATATTGAACAAAGTGTGTTTTCTACAGTTTTAAAGAACACCGTTTTTCAATCTAAATCTACAAAGTGTTCTATAGTTTCAAAGGCACCTCAAACTTCGTCTGATAATTTTGATGACTTATTTGAGTCTGCAAATGACTTTCTTAATTCTGATGATGGGTGCATAGAAGAAATTGATATGTTTGACTTCAATGCTTCTCTTCCTGATCATTTTACTTGTCTTATATCTGAAAAAGTGTCACCAAGTGGTTTTAATGTTGGTGAATCATCAGCTAAGGTTGGTGAATCAGTTTCTGTAACTGCTGATTACTATGCTCAAGGTAAGAAACATAAGAAACAGCGATTACAGAAACAGAAATACACTGGTACACAAAAGAAAACTCAATCTCAGAAATATGCTTTTCCTAATAAATCTAAATCTTATGTTTCAGATTTAAGGAAGAAAAGGTCGAAAGCAAGATCTAAATGGAGACCAAAAAGGAAGAATGATGAGATTGCTGAATCAGTTTCTGATAACTCGTGTAATAGATCTGATAGTAGTGATACTGATGTAGTTGGTCAACTTGCTTCTCATAAACAAAACCTTGTAACTTCTTACAAGCGTTATTCAATAAAGCAATTGATTCAATTATCTTCTATTACTACTAAATCTTTTCATTATCGGAGAAATGATTTTGCTTATTCTCATAATTCTACTGATTGGTTTGGATCTTATCATGTTTATTCTTCGAGATCAAATGTTTTTAAAAGTTTTCAATGAAAAGGAGGATCCATATTCAAATGGATACCAAAATCTTGTGCTAATCTGTTAGGACCCGTTTTTAAATGGGTACCTAAAGTTATTGTTTCCTGATTTCTCTTGCAGACCCGACATATGTGGTACTTGGATAGCGGTTGTTCCAAGCATATGACTGGGCAGAAAGCTTTATTGTCTAATTATACAGAGAAATTCAGCGGCAATGTCAGATTTGGGAACGACCAAGTTGCACCAATCTTAGGATATGGTGATATCATTCAAGAAAACATAACGATTAGGAAGGTGAGTTATGTCGAAGGCTTAGGGCACAACTTGTTTAGCATCGGAAAATTCTGCGACAAAGGGTTAAAGGTCAACTTCAAAGCTAAGAGATGTTCAGTTCATTCTGAAGACGGAACAGAACTCTTAGTTGGCAAGCGAAAGACAAATCTCTACACCATCAATCTTTCAAAGGTTCAGAATGACAGTCACGTTTGCTTATTGACAAAAGCTTCGATCCAACAAAGTTGGCTTTGGCACAGATGACTATCACATCTGAATTTTCGTTATATTAACAAGTTGGTAAAAGATAAGTTGGTAAAAGGACTTCCTGAGCTGCGATATGAGAAAGAACACTTGTGTGCTACATGTGAAAAGGGTAAGATGAAGAGAGTCGCACATAAACCGAAGCCTGAACAAAACACTAGTTCTCCACTAGAGTTGTTACATATGGATCTCTGCGGTCCGATGAGAACACAAAGCTTAGGAGGAAAGAAATACGTGTTGGTTATTGTGGACGATTATTCAAGATACACGTGGGTCAAATTTCTACGATCAAAAGATGAGACACCCGAAGTTCTCATTACTTTCTTAAAGACGACCCAGGTGAATATGCAGAGACAAGTCAAGTTTCTTCGAACTGATAACGGCACAGAGTTCAAAAACAAAACACTTGAAGAATATCTCGAATCGGTCGGGATATTACATCAATACTCTGTTGCACGTACACCTTAACAGAATGGAGTAGTCGAAAGGCGAAATCGGACGCTAGTCGAGGCCACTCGTACTATGCTTAGCCAATCGGACTTACCTCTATTTCTGTGGGCAGAAGCTGTGTCAACTGCATGTCATACTCAAAATCGATCCATGATACACCGCCGTTTTCAAAAGACTCCATATGAGCTGATCAACAACAGAACACCGACAATCAAGTATTTTCATATATTTGGGTGTAAGTGTTTCGTGCTTAACGACAGAGAGAATCTGAACAAATTCAGTGCTAAGGCAGACAAAGGCATCTTCATTGGCTATTCTTCCACATCTGCAGCATACCGTGTTTATCTGAAGAAGTCTAAGACAGTCGTCGAGAGCGTCAATGTAACATTCGGTGAAGACATGGCTTCTGAACAATTCAGTTCAGAACCCATGATCACTGGAGTATTAGCTTTTGGACAGATCAGTCCAGAACCTGTTTCTACAGAGAAAAATTCGGATAATGCTTCTACTTCAGTTTCACATTTATCTGATTTAAATTTGTTATTTGAATTCTTTTATGATGAGTTTCTAGGATCTAATGTACCTAAATCTGCTATGACTGATAGGTCTGAAGACACAAGCTGCAATCATCCAGTCACTTCAGAAGTTTTAACTGAACTTGTATCCCCCGTTCAGTCAGAAACTCACATTCCAACAACTACTCCAACAGTTGAAGATACACAAGTAACTGATGTGCCAGAAGTAACTGTTTCAGTTGGGTGTGATATATTGTCTACTCAACAGCCAGAGTCTGCTGTTCCAACTGATGCTTCTGCACCTGAAACTTCAACTGCAAACTCCCCTCCTATTATTCAAACTGAAGAGTCTAACAGTGGATTTCTAGATGATGATCATGTTCAATCAGTATCTACTCCACTCCCTCATGAGCATCGTTGGACCAAAGAGCACCCTTTACACCAAGTAATTGGAGATCTTAATAAGCCTGTGAAAACTAGGTCAGCAACCTTAAACCAGTGTCTGCATGACTCATTCCTCAGCAAGATAGAGCCCACGCGAGTATCAGAGGCTTTAGCTGATTCGGATTGGGTATCTGCTATGCAAGAAGAATTAAATCAGTTTGAAGCCCTGAAGGTCTGGAGATTAGTTCCAAAATCGGAAGGAAAATCCGTAATTGGCACTAAATGGGTATTCAAGAATAAAAAGGACGAAGATGGTATCGTCATAAGGAATAAAGCTAGACTTGTTGCCAAAGGTTACCGGCAAGAGGAAGGCATAGACTACGATGAGACATATGCTCCAGTAGCGCATATAGAGGCAATCCGCATGTTTCTTGCCTACGCAGCTCATAAGAATTTCACAGTCTATCAGATGGACGTGTAAACGGCCTTTCTAAATGGCATTCTTAAGGAGGAAGTCTACGTGTCTCAACCAGAAGGGTTCGTGAATCCAGATAAGCCAGATCATGTATACATCTTGGACAAAGCCCTGTATGGTTTGAAACAAGCCCCTCGAGCATGGTATGATGTTCTATCTAAATTCTTGGTCAAGTCAGGTTTTTCCAAAGGTAAATTTGATTCCACTTTGTTCATTAAAAAGGAAAAAGCTGATATCATCCTTATTTAAATATATGTTGATGATATAATATTTGGTTCTACTAATCCAAAATACTGCAAAAACTTTTCTAACCTCATGGTGTCACGTTTTCAAATGAGTATGATGGGAGAGATGAATTTCTTTCTCGGATTACAAGTGAAACAGTTTTCCACGGGGATTTTCATTAACCAATCTAAGTACATTTTGGATATTCTTCGGAAGTTTAAAATGGAAAATTGTAAACCAATTGGAACCCCGATGGCACCAAGTACTAAAATTAGCACTGATCCTTCGGGTAAAAGTGTTGATATTAGATCTTATAGAGGTATGATAGGATCGTTAATGTATCTTACATCTAGTAGACCAGATATTATGTTTTCAACATGCTTATGTTCTAGATATCAGGCTGCTCCTAAAGAATCCCATTTAGCTGCTGTCATAAGGATTTTTAGGTATCTTAAGGGGACTGTAGATCTTGGTCTGTGGTATCCTAAGGATACTGGGTTTCAACTGACTTCTTATTCAGATGCAGATCATGTAGGTTGCATGTTGGACAGAAAGAGTACTTCAGGTCACATTCAATTTCATGGAGACAAGCTCGTTAGCTGGGCATCAAAGAAACAATTATGTGTTTCCACATCAACTGCTGAAGCAGAGTATGTAGCTGCTGCCAGTTGCTGCTCTCAAGTTCTGTGGATGCGAACATAACTGCGAGACTACGGTTTCAAGTTTGATAAAATACCAATATATTGTGACTCGAAGGGTGCAATCGCGATATCTGCTAATCCTGTCCATGTTAGGTCTGGTTTTATAGTAATCATTGTATTTATAGGGCTTGGTCATATACTGTGTTTAGAGTCTATATGTGTTGTATCTGACCAAGGGTATTTAAGTCCCTTTGGTCTTTATTCCGTGTAAGAACTTTCACGCACACTTCAATACATTCTCTGTTTTTGTGCATCCTTGCTCTCTCTCTTTACTTTCTCTCTCTACAGATTCATTGATCTTGGACTATCAATTGGTATCAGAGCCATCTGAATCTTGAGAGAATTAAGAGATTGATTTTTCGTTCCTGAATTTGTAGATTTAATCGAAAATTTGATCGATTTTCTTGAATTTTTCAAGAAAATCTCGTTTTCTTGATTTTTCATCAAATTCGGATGTGTTTGTGATTGAATTTCTTTGAATTTTGTGTCATTAGTTTCGTTTTTGATAGGAGATCGTTGTTGATTCATATTTTTTTGCAAGAAAAACGGATTTAGACCATCGATTTTGAGTTTTTAGGATTTTCTAGAAAAACTCGTTCTGCGTACTGTTACATTTACAAATTTGAGATTTAGTGTTTTTTAATCAAATTTGTTGATTGAAATGTGTTAGAAAGGTGTTTTCGATCATCAGTGTGAAATTGTCTTGCTTTAAATTTCATAGATTTGTTTGATCTTGCGAGTTTTTTCTTATTTTGTTTTGGTTTGCGCAAGTTTCTTTAGGTTTGCGCATGTTCTTATTACTTTGCGCAACATTCATATCCCTTTGCGCAAGTTCTTCATAGTTTGCGCAAGTTCATAGTTTGATTTGCGTGTTCTACTAATTTTGTTCGTGTATTTCAGGTTTTCGCATCAAGTTAGATACGCAAAGCTCATCTTGCGTTATCAAGTGCAATCTGAGAAGCTTAGTTTTCGTATTTCACTTCAAGGAAGTCTAGTTCGTGGTTCAAGCATAATATGCAAAGTCAAGCTTGCGTATCCTTCTACATACGCAAAGCCCAGTTTGCGTACCCTTCAGCATACGTAAAGTTTAGTTTGCGGATCTCACTGCTTACGCAAACCTTCTGTTTGCGTGTGTTCCAGACTTAGAATATTTTTTATTCTTAAAAAAAATAAAAATAAAAAATAAAAAAAAAGGAGTCTGGATTTTTTTTTTGTTATATATGGATTCTGCAAAATTTGCTTATCAAGTTGTTGGGTCTGATTATACTAAGTATGGTTTATACTGCTGATTAATGTTGTTAAGTGATTACTACTGCCAGACTATCAAGATTACTACTGCTAGTAGAATTAATACTGCTTGAAGAGTTAGTGTTGTTACTTGAATAGTTAGTACTGCTTGAAGAGTTAGTACTGCTAGTAGTTAGTATTGCTGAAGATTAATGCTGCTGAAGATGGTTAATACTTCTGAAGATAATTAGTGCTGCTTCTAAAGATAAAGATGATTTGGAGATAAATACAAGCTGGAGATAAGACTGAAGATAATTATGGTATTGATGCTGAAGATCAGTTGTATTTTGATAATTATCTTGTATTCAGTATTGTATATATAGTATAGAAGTATTTGATAGTAGAGAATTATTCATTCATATGTTTTGTTAGAGAGAATTAACCTCAAGACTAGTTTAGATCCTTTCTATAGAGAAGTATAGAACGTCTGTTGAGTCTGTTCAACAGATTGAGGTTTTGTGTGTAATCATCAAGTTGAATCAATATAAACTTGTGATTTGAGTTTGATATACTGTTTCATTGATTGTTAGTGTTAAAGTGTTTTTCCGCAACTTCTTTAGCATTGATTCTGAGTGTGTGTGTGAATTAAATTATTGTTTGAATTTCGATCCTGACAAGTGGTATCAGAGCATTGTTAAACTCAGAAAAACAACAATCATCATGGACGGTTCAAGTGATAGTGTTCTGGTCTCAAAGGTTCCAATGCTCAGATCTAATGAGTTTGACATGTGGAAGATTAGGATCAGGCAATACATCCTTCTCACAGATTACTCTATGTGGGACATCATTGAGAATGGCCCATCTAATGAAGGAAAGATTGGAGCAGATGGAAAAAGAATCCCACCAAAGACAGATGGAGAGAGGAAGATAAGGCAGACAGAGATGAAAGCCTTGAGCACACTGCTCTTGGCTATTCCTAATGAGTATCAACACCAATTCTGCAACTGCACTGATGCCCAGATGCTTTGGAATGCTCTAGAGAAGAGATTCTCTGGTACCAAAAGTACCAAGAGAAATCAGAAGGCAATATTGAAGCAACTGTATGAAAACTTCATGTCAACTAAGAATGAATCCATGACTCAAACTTTTGACAGGTTTAACAAGCTGATTGGTGAACTAGCTACTGTTGGAGTACAGATTGATCAAGATGATGTAAACAGAAAGTTCTTAAGGTCCATTGGAGAAGAATGGACCATGTATACTGTCTCCTTCAGACAGGATGACAAGCTGGAGGACAAAGAACTAGACGATCTTTATAATGACTTAAGGGTGTTTGAGGCTGAAGTTGAAGCCAAGAAAAGACCATCTGGATACACTCATAATGCTGCCCTTTTATCATCTTCTTCTTCTACTGTTTCTACTGCTAATACAGAATTAGTTAGTACTGCTTATGTATCTAAGCAGGATGTATCTAATGACTCTGTATTAGAAGCTTTTCTTGCTAGTCATGCTAATTCTGGTTTAATTAATGATGATTTTGAACAAATTAATGCAGATGACCTTGAGGAGATGGATATAAAGTGGCAGATGGCCATGCTAACTATGAGGGTAAAGAGATTCATAAAAAGGACTGGAAGGAACAACTTTTCTCAGAGGAGATAAGATGGTGTTGGGTTTGACAAGTCAAAGGTGGAGTGCTACAAGTGTCACAAGATGGGACACTTTGCAAAAGAATGCAGAGGAGGAACTCCTCAACAATATGGCAGCAACCACCAGCAAGCACATTCCTCAAGCTTCCAAAACAACAGAAAATCCACTCAAGCTCTTGTTTCTCAAGAAGGAATGGGATTTGATTGGAGTGATCAAGCAGAAGAAGTTGTTCAGAATCAAGCCCTGATGGCAGAAGTCTCAGAATCTTCAAGCACAGATATTCCAACAGAGGTAAAAACTAAACTGTGCACTGAAGAGTGTCTTCAAACTGTTAAAAAGTACAGGGATCATAACCAAAGCATGTGTGACGACCTTAAAAGGTTAGAAAGAGATATAAGATAGTATAAAGTTATTGTTGAGAAGTTTGAAGATCAAATCAAGGCTTACAAGGCCAATGAACTTCAGCATTACTATGACACAAATTACTGGAAGTGGGAGAAAGATCAATTAGAGATTCAAATAGAAAAATCTAAAGAGGAGTGTGAGAAGATAAAGAGTGAGTATGAGAAAGCTAAGCTTGACATTGAGAAGTTTTCTTATGCTTCCAAAGCAATGGACTCTTTGCTTAAAGCTCAAGTTCATGATAAGATCAAGAGTGGTATAGGATACGATGCAACACCTCCACCTTATAACAATAATTATATCCCTCCCTCTTCAGATCTCTTAGAAAACAAAAATAAGGACTTACCTATAGGAGCAACAGAAGTAGATCCTATAGATAGTGTGGTGGTTGAAGAAGAGAATGAGGAAGAGAATTCTGAGAATAAGAATGCAGAAGAGATTCCTGTAGAAAATCATATCCTTACCAATGAAGGGGGAGGTAAACCATTCATCAAGAGTGAAAAGGTGGATAGTTCAAAGAGAGAAAAGGGAAAGGTACAGGGAGTCCACTATATGTAGACCACAGTTGTGAATCCCTGTACATGTAAAAAGCATCAACCCCAAAAACATGATAAAACAAGGGGTAATCAAAGAAACTGGAATAATCAGTGGGCACAAAAACAAGGGGTTGATCTGAGTAAATCAATAGACCAAAACCTTGTTTTATTTGTGGAAAGCTTAACCATATTGCCAAATACTGTTATTTCAATCCTATGAACCAGAGGATAAATTTTCAAAGACATATACAAAATCCTGTTGGCTATAGGAATCAAAGGAGGAATCATATGGCTGAAAATGCAAAAAGAGCATCTTTAAAAGCTCATGCTCAAAACAAGTTTGCAAAATCAAAGAAAAATACTCCAAATAAGCCAAGGAGTAACTTAAAGAAAAATAAAGCAAACAACTTTGTTCAGGTTTGGGTTCCAATAGTAAAGAAATCTGTTAGTACTACTACTTCAAATAGTACTGCTGACAAAAATAATGCTGCTGCAAGCAATACTACTGCTAACAATGTTAGTACTGCTAATCCAAGTAGTACTGCTAACAAAGTTAGTACTGCCAATCAAGTTAGTACTGCTTCCAGTAACAAACCCATTATTGTGACAAAGTATTCAAGCCATAAGATTCCCCAGTCTGAAAAGCTCATCAAAACTGATTGTGAATATGTTGATGAGAATGGGAAACCCAATACCACTTTGGCTTGGGTTCCTACTAAAAACTAACTGTTCCACTTTATGTGCAGGGCAACCAACAGCAAAAAGGGAAGAGCATTTGGCATATTGATAGTGGTTGCTCTAGGCACATGACAGGCAACAAGTCCTGCCTACAAAACTTCAAAAGAATTGATGGAGGACATGTTACATTTGGTGATAATCCATCTGGAGGAAAGATTAGCGGAAAATGGTTTTGAGAGAGGAACCATTGACAAGACTCTGTTCATTCAAAGGAAGAAGAAGGACATCCTGTTAGTGCAAATCTAAGTGGATGACATCATCTTTGGATCCACAAAAGATCATTTGTGCAGAGATTTTGAAGAATTAATGCATAAGAGATTCAAGATGAGTTCTATGGGTGAACTTACTTTCTTCCTTGGGCTACAAGTTAAGCAGCAACAAGATGGAATCTTCATAAGCCAAACCAAGTATGTGCAGGACATTTTAACCAAGTTTGGGTTCTCAGATTCCAAGCCTGCAAGCACACCCATGGAGACACACAAACAGATTACTGCAGATCTTGAGGGAGAGGATGCGGATGTTCATTATTACAGATCCATGATTGGCTCTCTCATGTATCTCACAGCTTCTAGACCAGATATCATGTTCCCTGTTTGTGTGTGTGCAAGATTTCAAGTTAGGCCAAAGCAATCACATTTTCAAGCAGTCAAGAGGATATTCAGATATCTCAAAGGTCAACCCAGATTAGGACTTTGGTATCCTCATGACTCACCATTTGACCTACTTGCATATTCAGATAGTGATTTGGGTGGAGCTAACTTGGACAGAAAGTCTACAACTGGAGGATGTCAGTTTTTTGGTGCAAGACTAGTATCATGGCAGTGTAAGAAGCAAACCACAGTGTCCACTTCAACAACAGAAGCAGAATACATAGCTGCTGCAAGCTGCTGCTCACAAGTGCTATGGATTCAGAATCAAATGATGGACTATGGTATGACATTTCTTCACACTCCTATTTTCATAGACAACAGCAGTGCTATTAGCATTGTTAATAATCCTGTCAAGCATTCAAAAACAAAGCATATAGAAATAAGGTACCATTCTATAAGAGACTGTAATGAGAAGAAGCTAATTTAGGTCCAGAAAGTACACACAAGTAACCAGTTTGCTGATCTATTCACAAAAGCTTTTGATGTGGGTAGATTCACATTCCTGGTCATAAGTGTGGGCATGATGAACAATGAATAAGTATATTCTCATTCTCTTTATGTACCTATATAGATTCCTCCTTAGTTACTTTCATTAAATTGGTGCTATTAACCCCTGTGTGTTTAAGTGTTTCAGATTGGTTGGATTGGATACTTGGTACTTCTCGTTCAGTTAATACTTCTCACTGCATTACTCATAATAATAGTTCACAAATGGTTAAGTATGGTTACTACTGCTAGGTGGTTTATACTGCCAGTGCAAAGTTACTACTGCTTGCCTTATTTATACTGCTAATCATTGTTACTACTGCTGGTACATGTTAATACTGCTAGTCTATGTTAGTACTGCTAGTCTGTGTTAATACTGCTAGTCTGTGTTAATACTGCTAGTCTGTGTTAGTACTGCCAGTATGTGTTACTACTGCTGTTATGAGTTAATACTGCGAGTTCGTTAATACTGCTAGGGTAATTAGTACTGCTTCTAACTTACTCCCTCCACCTATAAATACCCTGTGTGACCGCCAAATTACAAATGGCTCTTTGAATTTCCTACTAGTGTACTCTCTCTCTCTTGTTCTCTTGAATTCTCTCTTAACAGTGCATAACCCTAGCTTCGACCAATCGCTCAAGAAGATGGCTGAACTGATGTTTGTCGATGAACACAATGAATTGGCAATGCTACTCAAACCAAAGCAATCAATCCCACAATTTGTGTGGAACACCAAAGGCAGTTTTGGGTCAATGTTGCTATTCATACTGAAGATGGCAATCAGGTCATCATAACAAGGGTGTGTGATAAACTCCTGACAATCACAGAAGGAGTTATTCGCATTCATCTATGACTAGATGATGCCTCAGGTATAACCTCTTTACCCAAGGAAGATCTCTTCCAAGCTCTTAGTAATATGGGGTATGAAGGTCCCACTGATGTCTTCAAACTTTTCAAGAACAGATTCTCACCACAGTGGAGATTCTTTGTTCATACCCTTCAGCACTGTATTTCAAGGAAAACAACTGGCTGGAGTGAGTTCAGCAGTACCATTGCTTATGCTATGGTCTGCTTAGCACCTCCAGGAAGTTCAATTCTTCACAAATGATCTTAAATGACTTACTGTCAAACCTGGATACCAAAACAAAATCTTTTTATATGTATCCCAGGTTTGTGCAAGCTTTACTGAATAAAGAATTGACGGATTTACCTCATTTTAATGAGGTATATGTACCAAAGGTCCCTAAAGGGAAGGTGTTTTCTAATATGAGGAGGCCTAGTAAGGACTTCTCAGGTATTGACACACCATTGTTCTCTACAATGATGGGTGTGTCTCCTTCCCATGGTGAGGCATCAGTGTCAAAGCCCTCATCTGACAACCAAACTGATGACCTACCCACACCACTCATTTCTATTAACATCCCTCAGTCCCTTCTTAAAAAGCCAACATCACCCATCACTCACACTTATATAAGGAAAAAGGTAAAGAAGGTTCCTTCCCTTCTTGTACCTTCACCCACAAAGCCTTCAAGTCCTCTAATGGAGCATTCTCCTTTAGAGAATATCCAAAGGGAAACCATAGGGGTGTCTCCCAACCCCAAGAAGGTGCTCAATAAGGAAAAGGAAGAGCATATGGGCTGTAAGGCTCACACTACTGACTTTGCACAAAGTGCAGGGCAGGACAGTGTGAACATATCTAAGACCTTCCCCATGGAAACTTTGGGTGAGCAATCATCCAAAGGTCCCAGGTGCCAAGAAACCAAGGGGGTAGAGGGTGCTTCTGCTAGGCAGAAGACCTCTACTACTAAAAGATCCAAGGATCCTTCAAGGGTGGTAAACACACCCAAAGGAGGTGAGGACAGATATAACTACCAGGAATTGATGGATACTATGGGAAACATTAATCTTGATGTCATCAAGCAAGGCTCAGATATAGAGGAGATGAAATTGGTAATTCTGTCTCAACAAGTGCAGATTACCAAATTGAAGAAGATGGTGATGAAGTTGGTACAGAAAAAGAAAAGAAAGCAGTATGTCTTGAAGAAGAGGGAAGATGCTTTCAACAAGGGGGAGAAACAAGACGAAGGGGAGAAACACAGTCCTATTGGTATGGAAGCTCAGTTTGAGGGGGAACTGAATAAGGAAACAGAAAATAGCAAAGCAGCAGAAACAGAACCAGCAGCAATAACTGAGAAAGAAGTAGAAACAGAGAAAACTGTAGCAGAAACATCATTGTCCAGAGAGGAAATGGAGATTGCATAAACCTTGGTCAAAGCTAAGAATGACACTCCCAAAGCCACTCAAAAGGCTAGGGGAGTAATAATCAAAGAAGGAGGTTTAGAAAAGAAAGAAAAAGAGGTCAGTATGGAGGATGCAAAGAGGAAGGGAAAGGATAAGATGGTTGAATGTGAGCAACCTTTAAAGAAAAAGAATCAGATAGAGTTAGATGAAGAAGTGGCCAAACAGCTTCAAGCAGAGTTGGAAAAAGGAAGAAGAAATTCAATCTGCCAAAGACAGAGAGCTCGCATTAGATATGGCTAAAAGGTTAAATGAAGAGTTTCAAAAGAGTTTAAAGACTGCAGCTGCTGCCAAGATAGTTACAAAGAAGGATTCAAGGCAAAGGCTGGCATTAAAGCAAAGACAGAGACAACCCTCAAAGACCTTCCTGGCTAATCAAGAAAGGAGGAAAATGATAAACTTCCTAAAAGGAGCTCTTGGAGTTCCTGAAGGAATGTTTACTAACATGGCCTATGGTAGGATAGAGGAGTTGTATTCAAAAGAGATGGCAAATCTGAAAGGGGACTTCACTCAAAGGGTTGAGTTTGAAAGAGAAATGAAAGAGAGACATGATCTCAATATCCAACAACCCTTTCCTGAGAGTGAGGAAACCAGTCCTTCAAAAGAAAAGTCTAAAGAAAAGAAGGAAGAACATGCTGATGTGGAAGTCAAATCTGCCAAGAGAGTGAAAATAATAGCTTCCAAGAAACTGTTTAAGAAGCCAAGGGTTGCAGAAGCTGAGAAAGAAACAGAAACATCTGTTACAGGTCAAGCTGAGCAATCAAGTCAAAGTGCACAGCAACCAAGTCAATCTAATGTACATTTTAAACTTTACATGACTTTAACAGATAATGATCCAGTGAAAGCAGATCCTATTTCAGTCCAAGCCCCTGAAATCATCCACTGGGATATTCTTGAAGATCAAGGCAAAGAATATTTAAGAATCAAAATAATGGGTGATCATTTTAAAGTCTACTCTACTTGGGGGAAGATAGTCAGATGTTGTTCCAGGTCAGACTTGGAAGAAATGTTTAAAGTGGGAATGAATCTGTATGGGGATGTGCTGAAGACTCCAGGGATGAACATCAAGAAACTAGCAATGGAGTATTTATGCATGATGTTCAGTCCAGATCTTGTCAAGCATGTCATCAAAGATGTCTTCAAGTCTGTGGACAACTAGATGCTCATAGAAAGGTGTGGGGTGTATATCTTGACCATAGATAAAAGCTTTCATGAATATTATCTGGTGGATAAGATATATGATCACAGCCTAGCCAAGCTACATGGGATGCTAAAATCCAAACTAATCTGTCCTCAAGACTCAGAAATGGCAAGGATTGTGGTTAGCAGGATCATCAATCAAAGTCTGGGACTGGATCCAAATTTGGGCAACTGAGCTGAATTTTTGAAAGCATCATGAAGACCATATCATGAAGAACTTAACTTCTCTTTCTGAAAAGTTAAGTTAGGGGGAGATTGTTGGGTCTGATTATACTAAGTATGGTTTATGTTGTTGATTAATGTTGCTAAGTGATTACTACTGCCAGACTATCAAGATTACTACTGCTAGTAGAATTAATACTGCTTGAAGAGTTAGTGTTGTTACTTGAATAGTTAGTACTGCTTGGAGAGTTAGTACTGCTAGTAGTTAGTATTGCTGAAGATTAATGCTGCTGAAGATGGTTAATACTTCTGAAGATAATTAGTGCTGCTTCTAAAGATAAAGATGATTTGGAGATAAATACAAGCTGGAGATAAGACTGAAGATAATTATGGTATTGATGCTGAAGATCAGTTGTATTTTGATAATTATCTTGTATTCAGTATTGTATATATAGTATATAAGTATTTGATAGTAGAGAATTATTCATTCATATGTTTTGTTAGAGAGAATTAACCTCAAGACTAGTTTAGATCCTTTCTATAGAGAAATATAGAACGTTTGTTGAGTCTGTTCAACAGATTGGGGTTTTGTGTGTAATCATCAAGTTGAATCAATATAAACTTGTGATTTGAGTTTGATATACTGTTTCATTGATTGTTAGTGTTAAAGTGTTTTTCCGCAACTTCTTTAGCATTGATTCTGAGTGTGTGTGAATTAAATTCTTGTTTGAATTTCGATCCTGACACAAGCTCAGGTCTACAAGAATGACATCATGATGTCATTGGGTACAGAAAATCGTCTACCGGTGCTAATTGATGAAAATGAATTTACATAGTGGCAAGATCGTTTCCTGAACTTCATTGAATGTCAAAAGAATGGAAATGATATGATGATCATTCTATCAGAAGGACCGTTTGAAAATCCCAAGTTGGCTTCTGTATTATATAAGCCTACTAAAGAATACTCAACTGAAGAATTGTCGGCATATCAAGCTGATCGTGACATTAAGGCAAATCTGATGCTTGCATTGCCAAACTCTATCTACAACAAGATTGATTGTATCAAAAGTCATCCTAATCTCATGTGGCAACAGCTTGAGAAGATTATGCCTGGTTCTTCAGTTGCTACTCAATTGCGACATACTCGTTATATGAACAACTTTGAAGAATTCAAAGCCAAGGACAGGGAGCCACTAAAGACTGTATTTGATCGTTTATGTGCCGTAATCAATGATCTTCGGAAAATTAAGGTTGAAAAGACTGAGCTTGAGACAAATCTGAAGTTCCTCAACATATTGCAGCCTGAATGGAATAAATCTTGTCATAGACTGAGGAACGATGTCAGAATCTCCACTATGCAAATTCAAGAACTTTATGAAATTCTGATGACTGATGAGTGCATTGTGATAGAAAAGAAGGCCAAACTAGAGAAAAAGAAGAAGTCAGTAGACCCGGTTGCACTCCTCACGAGCCAACTGGCTGAAAAGGCATTGTCTGATAACACTTACAACGGGTCAACTGATGGTGATGATGAGGCTCTACAGAAAGCAATGATTCTTCTCTCTCAGCATTACCAGAAAAAGTTCCAACCAAGATCTGATTCCAACTCTTCTCGCTTCACTTTTGGGTTTAAAACCAAAGTACCCGAGCCAAAGACTCCTGCTTGCTACAACTGTGGAAAGTCGGGTCACATCTCAAAGGAGTGTTGAGCAAAGAAGGTTAAGGACTCAGCTTATTACAGAAGGAAATTGGAGCTGGCTGAGAAAAGAGAGAATGGATCAGCTTTGCTGGCAGAAGAAGAATTCTGGCTGGATCACTCTGACGATGAAGCTGCAAACGTAGAGATCGCTCAGATGTGCTTGGTTGGAGATGACCAGTCAGATGATTCTGAAACTGATGAAGATGAGGTATATTCAGAGTTTGATTACAATTTCATATCTTCTCAGTTGAATATCATGATAACTGCTTTATCTAATTTACGTTTAAAGTTATTATCTGAAAAGAATTTAAATTCAGAAAAGTCAGATTTGATTGACAAACTGAAAATTTCTTTGAAAGATGAAAAATCTATTTTAGAAAATACTAAAGACATCTTTCAAAAGAAATTGGATGATTTGGAAAATTCAAATAAATCTTATCTTGAATCTTTGACGTCTATGACTAATTTAAAAGATGAATTTTCAGATAAAATAAATAAGTTAGAAGAAAAGCTTTATCGAAGAAACCAATCTGAACAAACAATTTTTATGAACAAACCAAGGAGTGAAGAAGCTTTAAAACAAAGGTGGGGACTTGGTTTTGACAATCCTCATTGTTTAAACAAAGTGATAAACGAAGTTCCTACTTTATATAAATACGATTATCTAACTCTTGCACACTATGCTCCTCAATTCAAATTTCATTGGACTAGTGAAAAGGAAGTGTTAGATCTCGAAAATGAGAAATAATAAGAAAATCGAAATTCCTTTTGTTTACACAAGCGAGAATGCAAAATATTTTCCTGAAAAATCAAGAAGAGGAAGAAGAATTTTAAATGATATATCTTCTATTAAATCTTCAGTATCTGATGATTTTGTTTCTTCTTATGCCCCTGATTCTGATAAGGAAAATATTTCTCCTATCATTTATGATTCGAAGAAATATACTCTTCCTTTAATATTAGAAGGAAAAATCATCGATCTTGAAGATCAGATAGAAGATCAAAATATTTTGAAGAAAATTGAATCTGATATTATTCTTTCTTTCATGACATCTAGTCTTGAAGAAAAATTATTTTCTCAAAAATCAGATTCTATTTCCAGCCTTTCTTCTGATTCTAAGGAAAAAAAAAGGAAATTTCTAATTTTAAAATATTTTCTCAAAATAATTCAGACTCCAAGGCAAATTCAGATTTATTAGTTGATCAGATTGGTTGCTTACATAAATTTATTTCTTCTAATTTAAATATTAAGTCTAAAATTCTTGATGATTCTTTTACACTCAATGATCAATATTATAAACCTAAGCGTAAAAGAAGACGGTCAAAGAAGTCGAAGAAACAAGATAAAGTTATTTCTGTCTGTTCTAATTCTTCCGATTCAATTCTTACAGATAGGACTTTGAGCCGGTCAAAGAAGCAGATCTGGAGAATGAAGCAGACATCTACTGATTCTATGATTGATGAGGATTTATATGTAGACAAATATTATAAAAATGATTCATTTGCTTCTTGTAATAAGATTTCTAAATACTCTATTAAGCAAATGATTCAGATTTCCAAAAATGTCTCATATTCGTCTTCTGATTCTAGTTCAGATGATTATGCTTTATCTTCTGATGTTTGTGCATATTATTCTGATTATCTTTCTCGTGCTTCTAGTTTCAATTCTTTCAATTATTTCCCCATAAGAACTTCAACTAACAAACATGGGCCCAAATTTAAGTGGGTACCCAAAGCTTTATCTGATTCAAAGTTGCAGGCATCACATGTTAAGGGGGAGTAATAGAACATTGGCTTCTGAGTACTTCAGCTCAGGACCCGTACTTCATAGACTACGACTTCTAAACAAATCAGTTTAGAACTCGTTCTTCAATGATTTAAGCTTCTGACTAAATGAGATACTGTGAGTACATCAATTTTATTTCCGCTGCATTTTATCTCTGATTATGATGTGTTCTAGTTTTTCTCATTATTTTTCAAGAATCTGAGCTTGTTCAACTATTTCTTAATTTTGTATAACCCAATTTTTTAATTTAAGACACAAATTATTTTTATAATGTGAAAGATGAAATAACTGAATTTCATTTTGTTCCAACTAAATATCAATTTGCCGAATTCTTTACATTTTGTCTTTAAGGAAAATTGTTAACATCGGCATATTGAGTTTAAAAGTTTAAATCTTTACAAATTTTATTCTATAAAGTAAAGTTTTACATTTTTTCTTTCTTTTGAATAAAATATGTGTCTAAGATAAATTTTCAAGTTCTTTTGTTTATATTAAAGTTTTTATATGATCAAATTTCAAGTCTTACAAAAGTCGAAAAATCAGCAACATGTTTGAAACTTTTATTACTGCTTTAAAGTTGTGTGATTCGAAATATTTATAGTTTACAATGCTTGGAAAATTCTAAAAAGTCAAAATTTTGATTGTAATGAAAATATGGGCTAAGTACTTTTATGTAAAACTGAGTGATTGAGATGAATATTAAATTCTTAAAATTCAGAAATCTCTAAGTTTAAAAGTTTGTACCTGTGGCCTTTCTGGTTTGGGAAAGTAAGTTCTTCGGGATGCTTGTCATCTGGTCCCCTAAGGTCATTTGGTCTGGGAGTGATCAAAACCAAATCCTTCAATAGAACCAGATCGAAAGTCATGTTCTACTGGTATGAATGGGTTTAGGATATGTCGATGTAGCCTTTCTGATATGGGAGAGTAAGTTCCAAGGGGTGCTTGACACCTAGTCCCCTAAGGCCAACTGGTTTGGGAGCGGCTGACCCAAATCCTGCAATAGGGTTAGATAGAAAGTTACGTTTACGGCATGTTCTTTACTTAATAAACTTCTTGATTAAAAAGATGCCAAAGTGCACGAACTTAAAAGATGCCAAAGAGCACACTCATGTTAAGATGCCAATGAGCACATTGCTAAAAGATGCCAATGAGCACACATCTCATGATACTTGGTGATATTTGCGATAAACCTATAATTTGTGAAAATCTTAATTTTTGATGGATTAGTGTGAGTACATGCAAAGTTCTCTATTATATTTTTAGAATTGCATTTTCTTGAAACTAATTGAAGATTCACATGTGAGCACACTGAATAGATTGCTGGAAGTTTTTGAAACTGAACATGTTTTAACTTGATATGCAATAAAACTTGTTTCTTTATCCAACAACATATATTTGATTTCAACTGATTGATAAATTTGTCATATTTCACTCAGTAGAATTCAATTTGTTTAGTGTTTAAAGTTTTATATGTTTAGTTGTTTTAAAATTTATATTCAGTATATTTTTTCTTTGTACATTAATATTTGATCATTGTGTTCTCATAAATATATTTTAATAGGTTTATGCATTATTCAGGGGGGAGTGCACAAAGAGAATATTTTTCAAAGTTTATATCTGTTTTTGAGGGGAAGTATCTGATTCTTTATATGAATGCTAACTTGAATTGTCAAATTTAGTGCATTTGTGTAGGGGGAGTCAAAGAGCTAATCAGGTAAAAAAATTCGGACTCCAAGTCAGATTTGCGCAATCAGTTGGTCGCGTAAACCTCACTTTGCGCATCCAGCGTGACGCACAAACCTGACTTTGCGCATCCAGCGTGACGCGCAAACCTTACTTTGCGCAACCAACGTGATGTGCAAACCTTCCCTGTTTTCTCTGTTTCTTTGATTTTGCAGATCTTAAGTTGTCTCGTCTCCAACATTTGCATGACCAAGTTGATCCTGATCATCAAGGTCATGAGGGGGAGAATTAAGAGATGTTAAGGAGATGAAAAGAGACAAAGAGCACAAACGTTTATCTGCTGATCAAGATTCGCTCAAAGATTCTATTCTCTCAGCTACAACTAATTCTTTTGCTGTTTCTGCTCCGACCACCACCGTTCATTCAAGATCATTCAAAAAGGTGTGTCGTCTAGAGCTCAAGGCAGCAAAGACAACTTAATCTGAAAGATGCCGAGAAGAATTTTTTTTTTCTTAAAAGTCAGAAAGCTTCACAAAGTCGCTTTGTTGGTCCGTGCTGATTTAGAAGATGAATTTTTGAAGACCACGGCGCCAATGATTACTAAGGGGGAGATTGTTAGGTCTGGTTTTATAGTAGTCATTGTATTTATAGGGCTTGGTCATATACTGTGTTTAGAGTCTATATGTGTTGTATCTGACCAAGGGTATTTAAGTCCCTTTGGTCTTTGTTCCGTGTAAGAACTTTCACACACACTTCAATACATTCTCTGTTTTTGCGCATCGTTGCTCACTCTCTCTACTTTCTCTCTCTACAGATTCATTGATCTTGGACTATCAGTCCAGCATACGAAAACCAAACATATTGATGTCAGGTATCATTTTATCAAAGATAATGTAGAAAAAGGAACAATTGAACTTTATTTTGTAAAAACAGATTATCAGCTTGTAGATTTATTTACCAAACCCTTAGATGAAAAGAGATTTAATTTTTTTGTCTCTAAGCTTGGTATGTTAAATCTTAAGACATAATCGGTTGTTACCTAATAAAGTTTGGTATTTTATTTTTCATCATTTTCTTTATTCTTATTTCTGAAGGATATCTGCACTTTAATAGTTTGCTCATGATCTCAGGGGGAGAGTGAGATGCACTTTAAGATGATCTACATTCTTTTAAGGGGGAGCATATCTCTGCATTTTACTTAACTGACAAATTTTTGTGATGCATGATTTTAGGGGGAGCATATAAATCATATCAAAAGAAGTAAGACTATGATTTCTGATTAATTCTGATCAGAACTCGTACTTTAATCGTTTTACTGCTTTACGTCTTTTATATTTGAATAATTTTGTGAATAAAGTTGCTTTGACTAGACCTTGAGACTTATGCAGGATGAGCGAAGCTGACAAGATCATATCTTTATGACTTTAGCTTGACTTCATGAGATTTAAGATTACGCGAAACGGTAACTTTCTTATCTTAATCTCAAATGTATCTGAAAGAAGGACAACTTTCAGATATAGAAAACATGTTCTGAAATGTTCAAACCACTTCCTGATTCTTAAACAAGTTTTCATGAATTGGAAGTGTGATTTTAAATGTTTTCATTTTTTTTTATTTTTGTGCTTCAATGTCTACAAACCGTGTGTTTCCAAAGATAAATACTTGCGTATTATCTTTTCATACACTTTCAAGTATTCATACACACCGGTTTAATTTTTGTTCAATTTGTTCTTATCATGTCTCATATTGAAACATATTTTCGATGGTAAGACACCCCGCTTGTACTTCACTGTATCTTGAGTGTCATTTCATTTCGAAGCGTTCATTTCAAGAATGTCTATATCTTGTTTCATATAGACAATATCCATTATTCTTGACCATAAGCCTTAATTGATATATCATTTCATTTCTGATCATTTTTATACAATGACAGATTTTCAAATAGGTCTTTTGCATTCATGTTCATTCATTCAATATACTTATTTGAAAATACTTCAATGTTTTCAAATGCTCAAATCTTCATGATTATATTTTATGAGCATACATTCATCTGACATTTGTATATGACCTTTAACTGCTAAAGTTAAATCATTATGAGCAACACGTTCTTTTAGGATCATATATGGGTTCTTTGTGCTAGGAATTAACTGAACTTCTATAAAATCACGTTAACCAGTGATTTCTACCCAAGAAGTTAATCCATAGATATTGAGTGTGAGGAGTCTAAAAGAAATGAGTGTGGGTGTGATGAGATAAAATGGAAATGAGAGTTTGGTTAGAAGTGAGCATAATGATTAAAAGAAAGAGGGTGTGCGATCAGAGTAAAAGAATATCCAACTTTGCACCAACTACTTTCTGAGCCGGGCAGCCACATTACTAGCGTTTCACAATTCTTTGGTGAACGTTATTGAAACAGGCAAATAGCCCATGCCAACTCTTGCTTAATACCTCACCAACCACTCATTTTCTTCTAAAAAAGAAAGTGTTTCATATTTTAAAGGGGACGCAACATATAATCTATCTGGTTTTCATTTGGAAAATCTGGATATTGAAAAAGAAGGAAGTTTGCCCCACCTTCGCACTTCAATCATGCACTTAGAGTCTGTGTTTATCTACTGTTGTCTCAGTAGTTTACACTATGTTGAGCCTTTATAAAGCAATTATTCGTGCTTAATTCTTTCTACACTTGCACGAACACACAAGGAATTCGTTTCTTTGTCAAAACATTCATAGAAATTGCCTTTGTGGTGTTTCGATGATTGGATGGAAGCCCTAGGGGAGTGAATATCAAAAAGCTCATTTATATTGTGTATTCGTTACATAAGTGACTTCGTGTTACTGACAGGCATTTTAACTGATTCATTTGTTGATGCAGGGGTTACATGTTCTTATTTTGTCTGGATTTGCAAAGATCTAGATAAATACATGATTACGGATCACAGAATCAGAGGCTCAGTTTGACAGATCAGAATGGTCAAAGACATTTCTTGAAAAAAAAAGTTTTGATGGTATAGATGCTCAGATCATCAAAAAGGGGGAGATGGTATCAAGAAATGATAAAGTTTTGAGAGATGATTTTCAGAAATGTCCAAGTCAGAAGATTCAAAGTAAAGACTTGAAGAAGATCAAAGTATTTATGAAGATGTACTGATTTTTGAGGAAATTTTCTTTGAAGATTATTTGCTAAAGCAATCTGAGATGATTCTGAAGACAATTTTTTTCCAATGTTTGAAAGTGTTTTGTGAAAGTTTTTGGGGAGATTGTTAATTGTTTTGAAGACAGTTTTGGAAAGAATACCATCAAAGAAAAAGGGGAGATTGTACTGACAGAGCTTAAAAGTGAAGACTGAATTGCTAGATTTTTCAATAATGATCTTGAATCCAAAGGGGGAGATTGTTAGAGCATAAATCTGTTGGATACAAGATCAAGAAGACTGAAGGTCAAAGTTTAAGAAGTCAAAGCTGAGAAAGTCAACTCTCATCAAAGTCAAAGTCTTTTGTAATAAAAAGTCAAAGTATTGTATTTGTATTTGTTTTTCTTGTATTTTAGATGTAGGTATAAATAGCTTTGTATTTTCTGTTCTTAGTAGAAGTCTTATTGAGAATTTGAGAATACGACTCAGAGAGAGAATCTGTAGAGAGAGAAAGAGAGTTCTAGAGAGAGAAAGTTGTATTTGAATTGAGAATTGAAATCAAAACAGGTAATTTGATTGAAATTTGTTTGTTCATTAATTGTTTGTGATTAGAAACTAGAAACAGGGAATAACACGGGTGTAAAAGTTTATATTTATCTTCCAAATTTATTTAAAAAGTTAAATAAAGGGCAAAAGGGGCAATTGAAGATAGACGTAAATTCCAATAATTTCGTGCTTATAGTATAATCAAATCAAGAATAACAAATATCACTTCACTAAATGGAATTCGCTAGTTGATGATTTATGTGAACTATTTCAATAATTTGTTATATGTGTTACAATGTAACTTTTTAAAATAAAATGAATTGATGAAACGTATTTTTAATATATTTTAGTTGGTTTACGTATTTTTAATATGCTAAAGGTGAAAATAAAATAAAGTGTAAGGATATAAAACAATCTTATTTGTAGATATTAATGATATTTAATAGTACGGTTAAATAAAATAATATTCAATATTGGGTTTGTTCGTATACAATTATTTATGTTAACATGATAAGGATATAAAATGGAAAAATAAGAAAACAAGGGATATAAAATAAATTAAATAAGTAATTGTAAGAGTGATAAACATAACATTTAATTGAATTAGAAAGTAGAACACGAGGGAGAAAATTTTGGCTTTCAAAATTTTGTAAAAAACTATATTAGAATTTTTATAATATAGTAGAGATTATAGTGATCTAATTTATAATAAGAATGAAACGTATTTTTATTATATTTTATGATTATGTATTTTTAATGTGCTAACGGTGAAAAAAAATAAAATGTATGAATATAAAACAATTTAATTCGTAGATATTCATGATATTTAATAGTACTGTTAAATTAAAAAATATTCAATATTGAGCTTGTTTTGAAGGTATTGACGAGACGATTATAATGGTATAATTTGTAGAAAAAGGAACGTATTTTTTCATTGCATTATTGTTCATATACGATTATTTGTGTTAATATGATAATGGTGTAAAATGAAAAATGATAAAGTAAAAGATATAAAGTAAATTAAATAAGTAATTGTAAGGGTGGTAAATGTTATTGTACAAAAGATTGTACAATTTTTATTTAGTAGTATAGATAAACAAAGTAAAATTAGAGTAAACTAAGATTTTCGTCCTTGTGGTTTGTTGATTATAACCATTTTCGTCCTGACTTTAAAAGTTGTTTTTTTGGTCATTGTGGTTTGTAATTTCTTTTCATTTTCGTCCCTAAAATTAATATTCTCAAGGACTAAAAGTGAAAGGAGTTGCAAACCACAAGAACCAAAAAAGCAAATTTTAGAGATCAATGACACAAATAGTTATAAACAACAAACCACAGGGACGAAAATAGTAGTTTAATCTTAAAATTATTTGTAGGGTCATATTTATGTTATAGTACATTATTTCTAAAATATTAGGACCGACCCTACAAGATAACATAGATATTGTATTTTATTCGATAATATAAGGGTGAAGGAAATTATATATTCAAAGATATTGATATTATTTAGAATTGGTTTTTATTAACTTTAATTAGAAATAAATGATGCATTATGGAAAATAATTGTTAAAGACATTTAACAATAACAAGTGGTGTGATGATTGATACCTTTATATGATTAAGAAGGCAAGCAATTAAGGTAGCTAGGCTGTCACGGCAAACATACGTAACATGCTATATGTACAACCCAACTAGCCTGGCAATGTACAACCCTTTAAAGCGCAAAACTCAAGGTTTATTGAAAATTATTTTGTAATTATTGTTAATGGATAAATTAGTAAAGAATAGTATAAAAAAATCAAAGCTTTTTTTTACAATAGTTATAATAAACTTCAACTTTGGTCCCTATAGTTTACCCTAGAATCTAAAAATCATCCCTATCCTTCAATAAGTATAGAAACACTCCCAAAATTTTGCATTTTTTGCTTTGAAAAATGGTCTTATGCTCTAATTCCGTTAAGTAAAGGGGATTTCGATCATTTTATATGTTTTTTTGTTAAAAGATTGAGGGTACATGTTTTTAAAGCATGAGTACAAGCATTTATAATACACATAAATTAGAAATATTAATACTCTCTCCCCCCCCCCCTCGCATAGCACGGTCTCTTCACTTCTCCTTCCCCGAGAATAGGAACCCCGCCCACTACCCCCTCTGGTGACCCTGGCCATCCCCTTCTCCGTCTATATGTCAGTTAGAGTAAGGATCATCTTCCTACATGCATGGAGTCATGACACAATAACCATGTGGCATTCCAACCCACTCCTCGATAGTAATTAAGTACGAGTATGTTCATTGCATTAAATGAGACTTTAATGCTTATTTCCAAAAGAGGGAAGACACATGCTAAAGATGCTGAAAAAGCCAAGGTAACTCGGATGTTTGTCTTGAGAAGTACAAAGCTTAAGAACAAAAGTTCAGAAAAGCAATTGACACAGGGACAAAAACTGTCACTTACAACCACACAAGCTGCTATTACTTGGTATATAGCAGAAGACTATAAATACACAAGTATCTTCACCCACACCTTTGATAATACACTTCATTATTAAAATTGATGTTCTTCTTCTTCCTCATTTGTGCAAACTAGTAAAGAAGAACAATAGTGTCTAAAACTTCCAATGAATAACTTCGAAGGCAACTCTAACATCTGAAATTGTCACTGATTATTTCTATGTCCTAAAGTACATTCAAAGCATTTTTTTATATAGAGGTAGCCTAGTTTATATTTGTACACCGAGGTTTGTTTTAGGAATCTAGTTTTTGTAACTTGGCTTTGTAAATCATTACAAACAAAAGTTTTATGGGATTTCTTTAAACATTTAAAAAAAGATTGTATTCAATCCCTTCCTCCCCCCCCCCCCCCCCAATCCTTCGAGACAATCATATAAAAAGACTAACAGTAAAGCATCCTATCAACATAAAGTAAAATCAACCAAAAAAACTTGTTAAGATGTCCAAAATTATCCTAGCAACATATAGTAAACATTTATATATGTCATATAATTGTTTTGTCTCCATTTCGTGGGTTTCCTGTGTTGTATACCTAACCGACAGTATCACGGTATCGTGTGGGTTGATAGACGTTCCTTTTCGTCATGCATTGCTCATGCAACGTGGAATGAACCTTGAAGTATAAAGTCAAGTTTCAGTAAGCAGTCTATTAGGACACTCACAAATAACACAATAGTTAAATTATAAAACAACTTTATTGTAGTGATGATGAGTCTAATTGTTGATTAATGCAATGAACTATACAAAATTGTCAATCAATTTAATGAACTAATTATCAGCGGATAGCGGGGATGGAATAGCGGTTGGATGATTAGGACATCTGATCTTTAGAGATTAAGAACGACGTGATTAAATTCTTTTTTTGGAACCAAATTTACCGTTGAACATACAAAATTGTTTTACCGTTGAACATACAAAATTGTCGATTGATGTAACATATTTTAGCGCATGATTGTCCCGAATTGGTTTTTTTTTTTCAAAAGGTTGTGACACTAACGATTTTGATTTATCATTACATATAATATATGACGTTAGCGAAGACAATGTTATATTTCAATTCATTTTTTATCCAAAAACAAAAATGCACTACAAGAAAAAACTTACTTAGTGATCAAAATTTTAGTGACGACTTGTATTTTGGTCACTAACTGTGACGTTAGTGACGATGACATAAGTGGTCATTAGTTTTTGGTCACTAATATGAATTTCAGTGACAAAAAATCAATTTGGTCACTAAGTGGTCACTAATTCTCATGCAAAAAAAAATATTTTTCATATCGATCTATTTTAATGACTAAATTTGTGACGAATATGTTTTTCGTCATTAATGTTATAAATTCATATGTTTTGTGACCAAAATAATGGTCACTGAGTTGAAAAATTTAGTGACAAAAAAATGATGGTCACTAAGTTAGAAGTTTAAGTGACAAAAAATAAGTAGTTACTAATATGAAATGATTAATGACCAAAAATAGTGGTCACTAACTAGTTGATGTCACTTAGGAATGTTAGTGACAAAAATTGGTGGTCACTAAATTGAATGTATTAGTAACCAAAAAATAGTGGTCACTAAGTGAGATTCATTAGTTGTAGGAGTGTATTAAGTTGGGATGGGTTAGTGACCAAAAAAATGTGGTCACTAAATTGAAATTGTTAGTGACCACCAAAAGGTAGTCACTAAGTTGTATTCATTAATCATATAGTTGGCTAAATTGAATGTGTTTGTGACCAAAAAATAGTGGTAACTAATTTGAAAGTGTTAGTAACCAAAAAATAGTGGTCACTAAATGGTGTTCAATACTTAGATTAATTATAGTGAGTTAGAAGGGTTAGTGACCGAAAGAATAGTGGTCAGTAAGTTGTAAAAATGACTTGGCCTCCAATAAGCTTTTGATGTTATAGCTTTTTCTAAGTTTATATGTGTAAAAAATTAATTATTAAATATAAAAAGTCTTTGGAGAGGGTTGGTTGCATTGGAGAGGGTTTTTAAAGATAAGTTTTTCTTAAATAGAAGTAGTGGAAATATTATAAGGCTAAAGTAAAACATAAATAATTTTTATTTTTATTTTTATTTTTATTTTTAAATTAAATAAAATGTTTTAGTTGCATTCCTATAATTCTGAAAAGAGCATAAATATTCCACTGACCTGTAAAAAGTGGACCTGACCCGCATCTAAAGATTTTTTTCAATAAAAATCAAAATTTATAAAACAAAAATATTATTAGAAATCAAACGGAGGGTACTGTATAAGTGTTCTATACGACAGTTCTCAGATTTTCTTCATTTTTTCAACAATCGGAACAATCAGACGTTTGAGTTCTATTGATTTCGATCTTCGATTTCGTTTTTCAATCGATTTCGAGTTCAATTTGTGTTATCTCTTCGATTTAGAGCTTGAGGATTCATGGAGTTATTTCTGAGTTTGTCTTCGTATCTTCATTTTCGTTTCTCTGTATTATTAGGCTTATATCTGCCTTGTTTTATACTTAGATTAACGAATATGAATTTGTTTCCAATATGTAAAGTGTCTTAAGATTCATTGTTTGCATTCAATTTTACTCAGAAAATTTCTAGCCCTAAATTGATTCCGTATAAAATTTGTGATTGTGAGATGCATGTTCTCTGCATATTGCTGCTATATCTATTGCTACTATGTCATTCTTCAATTCCTATTATGCTATATCATCATTTCTTCAACGAAAGTAGGAGAGGCAAACATTTTTTTCACTCTTCTGTTTGTGTGGTTTAGTTGGATTGTAGATGAAGAGGCTGGTAATTTTGAGTTATGTTTCTTCCATTTCACAGCTTAAAAATGTGTATCTTAGGCGGATGAAATCCTTTAGGCCATTGTATCGTTGAAAATGAGGTTGGATTTGGCTCTTTTTTATTTAGTTAATATATGAACTAATTTGGGCTTGGGTATCATCTCCCGTGTTTATCTCATGTTCCTTGGAGTTGGAATAGCTATATGAGTTTGATGGTTTGTGTTTTTTTTGAATTTAGGTATGTTGATTGGCCTTTAACATAGAACAGTGTTTACTTAGGCTCATTTTAGAATGTGAGATTAGTTTGCAATGTTTTAGTTTTAGCTCTATGATATCTACTCTAACAGCAACAAAGAGGCACGGACAGGGGCTGTTTTACAGCAGCAAAAAAAGCACAGATGGGCTGTTTTGACAGCAGAAAAAGCAGTGATCTTGGGACTCGATTGGGGCTATTTTATTGCATTCTTTCTTTAACCAAACCAAAGAGTAAACAAGCTGCATTTGGGGGTTCATTTTCAAGCAACAACTGCAACAAGTGATTTCTAAGCAGTAGCAGTTCGATAAGGGACGGAGGGCAACGATTCCACAGGTTTTTTTCTTTATGTAGTTCAATAAATAAATGATGCATTAACCTTTTTTATGGCTGGGTTTGGAAACTTTCATTTGCTTTTGGCTTAGTCAGTGATGGATAGTACTTTTTTTTACAGCATCTTGAAGTTTGTTCACAATATATTGCTTTTATGTGTAATTGTTGTTCTCATTTAAGTATAAGGTTTGATTTTGTGGTTGGCCTCTGTTTGGTTATGAATACATAAAGTAGATTAGTGGTTGGCCTATACAAGTATGTCGATGTGGATGATGGTAGTGGTTGGCCTATGTTTTGTTATGAATCAACAAGTATTATATGATTCTATAAATTAAGACTACATAGTATGTATTCTATGATTCTATAAACTGACATACATTATAATGCATCAGAATTTAGAAGACGAGTTACGTTACCACATTGGACTAACGAGGCTGACTACTTGAGCAAATCATAAGTGGTTGATTATGTAATGAACTTGAGCCTTGGTTTTGCACTTCTGTATGATTGTAGATGTGCAATTGTATATTTGGATTATTTGTTTACAGTGTTAAATAGCTCTATACAGAGTCACTAGCTCGGTTTGCAGGAGGTTCCCCGTATATTTACCCCCTCTATGGACTAGGAGAATTACCTCAGGTACAATTCCATTGGCAGCATTTATTTAGTTTGGTACCTTATCTATTTAACTTTATCTGATAAATAGGCATTTGCTCGCATGAGTGCGGTCTATGGTGGAACCTACATGCTCAACAAACCAGAATGCAAGGTAATCCACTGATATCATTGAACTAGAGTAATCTAAAATCCTTTTTTACTGAAGTTCAGGTTAAACTATCTGCAAAATTAAATTTACTAGCCTTTTAATCTTGTCTTTCGTTACGACAAGGTAACAAAGGTTGGTAAAGTAGCTCGTGCTATATGCATCATGAGCCATCCCATTCCAAACACTAATGATGCTCATTCAACCCAAGTTATCCTACCCCAGAAACAGCTAGGCCGCAAATCTGACATGTATGTATTCCAAGATTTACATTTTTAACCTTCAATGGAACTAAATAAATGCATCTATTCCAATATTTACATTTTTACAAATAATTGACTGCTACATTTTTAGGAATAGTTCACTGCACAGTCAACATAGTAGCAACAAAGTACTGAAAACTTGTAACGAAATCGGCCCACTGTTAGCAGTCCATGATACCTGATGCTATTTTGCAGGTATCTGTTCTGCTGCTCATATTCTCACAATGTAGCCCCAAAAGGTAAATACATTGCCTTTGTGACAACAAAGGCAGAGACAGATATTCCTGAGCAGGAACTGAAGCCTGGGATAGATTTGCTTGGACCTGTGGACCAGATCTTCTTTGATACTTATGACAGATATGAACCCACTAACAAGGGTGCAGAAGATCACTATTTCATATCTACCGTGAGTATATCTATTATACGTCTTCTCTCTCAAGCTTATCCTTAAAGTTTAGGACTCGTTTTTTGTTGAAACTTTTCATTCATCTCTGCTATGTGCATTAGGTTCAGAATTCTGAGACAACAAATAGTTTCTCTAACTAATGAATCTCCATTTCCTTAATTTTGGAAAATCTATCGGAGATGTTAAACAATGCCTATACATGTAACTAATACTGGATAACTAGTGAAGATAATAACCTTGTGGGGAGAGTAAATTGGATCTGCACCACCACTGCTGCCAATCGCTATATATCCATAGAAAAAAGGCAAAGAGTATTAGTTAAGGATATATAACACCTGATATATATATATATATATACATATATATATATATATATATATGCAATTTGCTAGCTTATATATTAGAAATTAATAATTAAGCAGGTGAGAAATTAAATGAAGAATGTAAGAAGGTGGTCACTTCACCTGAGTATATGTGAATGAGCAGTAGAAATGAGATGAAAAGAGTGGTTCTGGTCGAAAGAGCCATGAATTAATTAATACTGGTTGATAAATGATATGGGAATGGATGGAAGAAAAGGGGAGATGGGGAGGTGCTAATATATATATATATATATATTGCAACTGAATTAAGGGAAGAATTTAAGAGATATCATGATAGTGGCTTTCATGAGATGATACCAACCCAATAGCTATATATATATATATATATATATATTGCAACTGAATTAAGGGAAGAATTTAAGAGATATCATGATAGTGGCTTTCATGAGATGATACCAACCCAATAGCTATACAAGGATAGATAAGAGGCCACAATTGTGAAGTAAACTTCATTAATTTATGTTACATCAATGTGTGTATACACTAACTACTATACATAATGCATGTGTTGGTAATCCCTTTGCATGGCTCTCATATTTTGCCTTTTTCCAAGTCAAAACCTGCTTTTTTACCTCCAACTTGCATTTGGTCATCTTGGGTTGGGTACCCATCAAATTTTGACTTTTCTATCTGCATTTGTGTTTTAATTGATGTTCCTCAGGCTAAAACATTTCATAACAAATTTATTCTAGAAGACCTAAAAAAACACTTCCTATACAATGTGCATACCGTTAAGATGAATGGTTATTAGGTGTTCCTTAATTTTTCATTTTTTTGTGGTTTTCCTTTGAACTTGACCAAATTAATCAGTTGTTTCGGGGCTGATATGTTATGCCAATGGAATTAGTAGCTTTTAATTATATTGCAATAACAATTATCTTAGGACTGTATGGGATGATCAAAGAGGGTCAGATCGTAAATCTGTCAAATGGAGAACGCCTTGACCTGGTAATTGGAGCTATCGAAGGGGCTGTCCAAGAGGTTCGGGCTACTGTCAATCGGGGATCTCGTGGGGCTGTACAATAGTGAAACGATTGAGAGGCTGTAATAGAGGTTCGAGAGTTGGTTCGAGGCAGGAGATATGGCTTCTTGGTTGTGGTTCGGTGGGTGATCTCTACCCCGTTTGAGTTGTGGCGCACCTGCGGTTCGAAGGTGCATGGACCTGTTCCCAGTCAGTTTAGAGTTGTCCGTCTACTCTATTCTGCTGTGGAGGTTTCCTTCTCGCAAACTCTCTTTAGTTACATTTTGTATTGTTCCAATTCGGTGTAGCTCGGATTATGCTATTGATCTGTTTCGGTTTGCCCCAATGTTAAACTCCTTGTTTGACACTTTTTGGTTGGGTATAGAAGTGCTTTTGCTGTTCAAACAGAAGGAATTAGTGACAATTTTTTTTAAAAATTGTTTCCTATTTAGTGACCACTTCTTTTTGTCACTAACCATCATTAATGGCAGTGACCACATATTTGGTAACTAATGGATGATAACGAACATTAACGGAGTCGTTATCTCGAACTCAACTAGTGACGTATTTTGTGGTTGTCACTAAATTTGGTCACTAATTGTGAAGTTAGTGATGACTTTTACCGGTTTAGTGACGATATTTAGTGACTAGGTTAGTCGTCACAAACACAGTGACCACTCTAGTTTTGTCACTAATTAGTGACCATTTTCGTATTTAATCACTAATGTAAATTAGTGACGGACCTTTAGTGACGAAAAGTGACCACCCTAATTTTAGTCACTAAATGACCTTAATGACTAATTTTATGTTGTTAGTGACCAAATCCTTTTTGTCACTAATTGTGAATTTTCTTGTAGTGATGGTTTTAATTACGTTTTTTAGAGTTCAATAATCAAATTATAAGTGAATTAATTAAAAATACATTATTATATATTTATTGCAATTTTCAATTGTTATTATCATTGCCTACTTTTTCTATGTATATGAAAAACTGACCATGTTGCCCGTTAGTTTACATGATACTAAAGTTGCTTTTAAATTGGTACTATTAAAATTATAAGAATTAACATATAAGAGCTTGCTTACTTGAAACCTATTATCATTTTAGGCAATTTAGGTGGTGTTTGGTTCGTGGAATTTGATGGAATTGGAATTCATCAAGGAATTTGACTTTGAATGAATTGGAATTTGATGGAATTTGACCACACATTTTGGTCGCGTTTGGTTGGATGGAATTGAAATTGGAATCTGTTGGAAAGAAAATGAATTCCATAGGATACCCCGTGGAATTGTGAAATCCGTCTTTGAAGGAATTTGATGGAATCCGCAGGATTCCTTGGTTTTAATTATGTGAACCAAACAAGACTTTGGAATTTGGTCAATGGATTTGGACATTCCAATTCCATTGAATTCCATCCAATTCCGCGAACCAAACACCCCCTTAGTTTTTTTAGGTACACCATTGCAACAGGTTTGACGATCAACTGTGATACAATATAATAATTGTTCCATAAAAAAATCATCATCAATGAACGAAAATTAAAATATGTTGCCATTATACAAAAACAATACATTGCGTGAAGAGAATTGGTGTAAAGTACGTTGTTAAAAGAGTCCTTGCGAAAATGAAGATCCATCCTATATCGTGAAACAGTGTGGCCTCGGCCAATGGTAACTTGTAAACACCATTTAGAACACGAGGGCTATTTTGTATTGTGTTGATCGAGCAATCAAAGTGACCATAAAAACACTTTGACCTTTACGAGGATCAAAGTGTGGTTGCTAAATTATAATTTGTCTCATCAATATTTATCATTTGTGAAGCATTTTGTTTCAATAACTAGTATTTTACCGACATGGCTTTCAACGTTCTTGATTAATTACTCATATCTGATTAATTTAACAAGACATAGATTTAACAAAAAAAATGAAACATGATATCATAATTTTGTTAAAACAAGTATTTGTATTTGTTAGTGTGAAAAAAAAAAAAAAAAGTAACACTAGTTAAAGTATATGAGTCGTTGTTGATTTTGACTTGGTGTATGGTTTGGCCAAACCAAACAAATTAGTCAAATCGAAGCAATTTGGGTGGTTTGTCCAGGTCGGATGTATATCCTATTATCAATCGGCCATTCTGCAGAATTAAAAATGGAACATCAGTCTATAGTCTTAAACCAACCATTCCAAGCTAGCTAGCAGAGCCAAACTATACCAACTGTATTAATAATCTATTTATCACTTTGTTTGAAAATTTGTCAAATACAAGTTTATCGATTCGATTAAAATATATGATTTAAACCGGTCAAACTAGGCTAGAGCAATAGACAAAAATGCATTACATGACATATAAAACAACAAAACTTTCAAACTTTAATTGTTTGTCCATTGTAACACTTCATTTCTCGTGTTCATCATCCAACTTTTTATTTTCTTTTTTTCTTGTTTCCGTTTTATCACTAGAAACAACGAGGAGAAGATTCTTATGTTACATATTATGTTACTTATACAAACTTTTCATGAACTTTTACTCAATCTTGAACACCATGAAATATCTTTTTGTTGTTTTTCTGTGTGTTTTAGGTTTCTTTTCTACAGTTACGTCAATCAACAATAGTTTTCGAGGCACTGGCAATGGATCTGAAGCATGGGGTTACATTGAAGTTCGCCCTCGTATGTTTTTAGGTTTTCATAGTTAGATTCATCGGTATTGAGTTTAAAATCTCGATCTGCTATAACATTTTAGCTTTAATTTGTGTTGTTTTCTTTTTAGGAGCGCATATGTTTTGGTGGTTGTATTGGAGTCCTAATAGAGTCGATGATCCATCCAAACCATGGCCTACGATTCTATGGCTTCAAGGAGGCCCTGTAAGTGCGGAAATAGGAAAAATACGTTATTGAATCATGTTCATGACTAGATCTAGTCGCTAAATTTTTTTATATTAAAACGATGGAGCCCCTTGAAAAACTTTATTCAAAAGTGGAAGCGGAAGCTATGAGCCTATGATGGTTGGTTTAATGGTTTTAGTAGCCGCAACCGATATAGCAACTAGTATTGGCTTTAATTTCATGTCGTTTTCTTTGTCTCGCTTAATGTGAGCATGGTCATCACAACCGCTATAGGTTGTTTTCACACATGGGCGTCTAGGCCAGCTTGCATGTACCTCAACTAATCCCAGGGGTCTAGGAAAATCCCCAGTGGCCCCTTGTAAGACTAGAACCAATGATCTCTGTGGAGGCACACCAAAGACGCAAGTCTTATTGTCAGTTGAGCTAACCCACAAGGTTTGTTCATTACCATACTAGTTGTTCGTGACCAATATTGGTGGTTCATGACCATACGTACTTACGTACTGGTTGATTTGATTGACAATGATATATTAGCTATTGAAAAAGGCACTACAACAAATCAGATTTATAAGATGTTTAAGGTGCCGTTTATTTTTTAAGAGGTCTGAAGTCTTATTTTACTTCTGATTAATAATAAGAGGTGGTGTTGAAGTCTGAAATCTGAATCAACAAGACTATATGTTTCTGTAACGTCTGGAGGCGTCTTGAGAGAAAAAACATATATGAACCGAGGTGGTGATAAGAGGTTTTAAGAATTTAGGTCATCACTTTTTATTTCAGACGTATTTAAGAGTTATGAGGTTCTGAAAACTGAAAAAACAAACAAACAAACAGTCTAAATGTAAAAAAGTCTGAATGATTCAGGCTTAAAGAAAAAACAAACAAACAACCCCTAAGTATCTTAATAGATAGTTTTTTAGGACTTAAGTTTAATTAATGGTCAATGATGCATCTTATTTAATTTATATGACTTTAATTGAAAGAAAAGAGCCTTATAAAAATATATGTAAATAGGATAATTCTCCAAAATGTCCTATAAAAAGCTAATACGATAATTTATTTTAAAAATGTGCTAAAAAAACTTGTTACGTCAGAAAGCTTCCAGTAAACCTAATTTTGTTGTTGTTTCGAGGCTTGTCAGTCGTTTCACAAATAGGACTATACTAATGATCAAATTGTTCGATTACAATCGATTTTGGTTCCTAAATTAAGGTCCTTTTTCATGTCAGGGTGGTTCTGGAGTTGGCTTCGGAAACTTTGGAGAAATCGGGCCATTGGATGTCAACTTGAAGCCACGAAACTCGACATGGCTTCAGAAGGCAGATATCTTGTTTGTGGTATATAAATTTCGAGCTTCTTATTCAACGCGATCATTGCCATTTTCGTTAAATTCATCGTTAACAACTTGCTTATAATGATTCTAGGATAGCCCGGTTGGGACTGGGTTCAGTTACGTAGAAGATGACAACTTGTTTGTCAAAACCGATGTAGAAGCAGCTACAGATTTAACTACATTGTTGAAGACGATCTACAACATAAGCCCGAGTCGTCAAAAGAGTCCGCTTTACATTTTTGCTGAATCTTATGGAGGGAAATTCGCAGTTACCGTTGGACTTTCCGTTTTACAAGCGGTCGAAAAGGGGGAACTCAAGCTTCAACTTGGAGGTACTCACTACAACAAAATTAGGTTTACAAGACACATAAAATGTTTAAGCGTCCTAATAATATACTTTATACGACTTAAGTTCATAGGACCAAATTATAAAACGTTCTATCTAAAAGTGTTACAATAGGTTTATAAGACGATTTTAGCTGTTTTAAGACGCTTTTTATGTCGCATTTTAAATAAAGTGTCAGTATTATCTATTTTATAAGATATTATTTGAAAAAATATTCTATAAACACAAGTGTTTATAAACTTCTCAAATTTGTCCTCTAAATTAGCTAATACGATACTCTCTTTTGAAAGCATCCTAAAAAATTTGTTAAAACGACAAAAAACGTTGTATAAACTTATTGTAACACTTTTAGATATGACGTTTTATAGTTTGATTCTATAAACTTAAATTTTATAAAGCATGTTTAGGACATTTAGACATTCTAAGCGTCCTATAAACCTAAAATTATGGCTTACAAGAACAAGGGGTTTAGATAAAATATGAAGATATTAAGATACAATTTGCTCAAAAATGGTATCTTCTTGCAAAGATTAGTGTTTTCCCCCAAATGATGGTATGTTTGCAACAAAAAACACGTCTATATAACCATTTAATTTGAAAATGAACTCAATCGCTTCCTTCGATTCGGGCATATTCGTAAAGATTGAAGCTTAATTATGGTTCTTGTCTGATCACGTAGGGGTTGCTTTGGGTGATAGCTGGATTTCTCCTGAAGATTTTGTGGTATGTCTCATTCGGTTTGGTTGAAAATGACTGCTATGACTGGTTTTCGGGCTTTTTCAGGTCGGAATTTTAACAGGGTCTTAAATAAAAGTTGACCTGATCGAGCTCTAAGGTCGGTCCAAGGCCTAGATGAGGGCTTAGTAGGCCTGGGCCAGGATTCAGGCTCGAGTTCTTTTGTGCATCTCGAAACTCATACATATGAACTGATCCATCAACATATGCAGCTTTCATGGGGTCCGTTACTGAAAGATGTATCGAGGATTGATGACGTTGGTTTGAACAATTCGAATAGGTTTGACCATAATAGATTGATGTTGAAAAGCTATGAACCTTGACACGATTCGTCAAAGTGATATGATATTTGCCTTGTTTGTGCAGTTTAGCTTTAAAGATTCAGCAGCAGCTAGCAGACGGAGAGTACGAAGCCGCAACCGGTTCATGGTCTGAGCTCGAGGAGGTTATATCTGATAGCAGCAACGATGTGGTATGGTAGTGATCAGATTTCTTTTAATTGTTCGTTTTCCGAAACATAAACTGTAATGAAAAAAGCTAGGGGCTCCTCCCTGTAAGTTGCTAGTTCGAGTTTCCTCCAGGCCACTGGAATTTTGCTGGCAATCTTCGGTGTCTGAGTTAGTCGAGACACGCATAAGTTGGCTCGGTAACCTGTGGTTACCCCAAAAAATTGTAATGAAAAAATGTCTGTTATTTTTAGGATTTCTACAACTTCATGTTGGACGAGGGAAATGATCCGTCTACTTCAAAAACAAAAGCATGGGGACGATTAGGAAAACAACGATATGCCAAAGCCGACGATGCAGCTGACCTTGACTCCGTCATGAATGGTCCGATCAGACAAAAGCTCAAGATTATTCCGGCAAATGTAACGTAAGCTCTTAAAACCATTTACGCAAAAAAGATTTTCATGAACATCCCGATCGTCATGTGTAAGATATTCAGGGCATCAGATTTTGGAGATGTTTTTGGTTCAACAGATTTTCTAAAGTTTCTCTAAAATAAAGAAAGCAGTTGAGAAGATAAAAAAATATCCGACCAATCGAGTTGAATATATTTTCATTTCATATAAAATGTATTTATATAATTAATGTTGAAAGTTTTAAAATCGAGAATTTGTTGGAGTTGAATATAACTTTTTTTTGACATTTTAGCTTTTAATTCTCCGTTTTAAAAAAATTATAGAAAAACTGTTGAAAATGTTGTAACGATCATCATCGATGTGTCGTAGGTGGGGAGGGCAAGGTGGCGGTGTGTTTTCAGCCATGGAAGGCGACTTCATGAGGCCAAGAATTGCAGAGGTAAAGCTTCTATTCTATTCAACTTCTAACAAAGTTTTCTCTAGTCAGTTTCTCTCAATCGCGACAGAATTACGTGATAAGTTGAGTCTCGATGGTCGATTTTTTCGCTTTACTAACAAATTTCATCAAGTTCGTTAAATCTGTTTTTCAGGTTGATGAGCTTTTGTTGAAGGGCGTAAATGTGACGGTATACAATGGTCAGGTGAGACAATTTTGCTCGAGTAACTTGGAATGGCTTAGTATTTTGCGACACTACAATTACTGATTCCGTAACTTTTTGTAACAGATCGATCTAATATGTGCAACGAAGGGGACAGAAGCATGGATCAACAAACTCAAGTAATTATATTCCATTTCATTCGTGTTTTGATTAACAATACAAAATTTTTTACTATCATCAAACTACGATATGGGTTTGTTTTATCGTTCAGGTGGGATGGTTTATCGGCGTATTTGAACTTAGACCGGACTCCGTTGTACTGCGGCAAGGATGACACGGTCACGAAAGGATTCGTTAGGTCATATAAGAACTTTGCGTTTTACTGGATTCTTGGAGCTGGCCATTTTGTAAGTAATTCGTCTTTCGGTTTTTCGTTACTAAAACTATGATATTCAAGCTAGTTGATAAACAGGTTGTTGGCTAATAAGTGAGCAGATAAACTAGAATGGCTAGTCACATTTAATAAAAACTTCGTGATAAATTAGATATTAATGTAAATTTACATAAGAGAAAAAAGAGGTATAATTGGAAAAAAAATGATAAAATGCCAACTAAGCTATCCGGAATAAAAAAAAACTTGTTATGCCTTTCCCTATATCTCCAATCAAATTTCGACATGCGTAAAGGTACTTGCGAATACGCAACTCGAGGTGGTGGTTAATTAAATGTAAGGGGATGATTACACGAGGTGCATATTTAATTTAAAATGGTAGTGGGAGAGAGAAAAAAATTATGTGTCGAAGTTTTATTGGAAGGACATAAAGGGAATAGAGGAAGAGCTAACAGTTAAAAAAATTCCAGCTATCTGAAGTTGCTTTTCAAAAATCTAAGTTTTTTGAAGTATATATATTATTTATATACGACAAATGAAACTTAGACACACTACGCACCTTTGTTGAGGTTTGACCTAGGTTGCGTACTTCTAGGTCAAAGGCCATTTGGTCAAAAATAACATATGGCTTATTGAACGGGACTTTTCAGTAGCTCAACTTATAAGCTAGTTTATGGTTTCTACACATGGTGCATATATCCACAACCATTGCTAGGTCACTTTCAATTAGACATCCGTAGCAACGTTTTGCTATTTTCTTTATGTCACATGTTTCCCATCACTAATTCGTTTTTGTCGTTCCAGGTTCCGGTGGATCAACCTTGTGTCTCTCTACAAATGGTGGGAAGCATCGTAAATACGCCTAATGCATGACCAAAATGGGTGTCGGCATGCAAATTGCGTTTTTGGATTATTTGTTAAGAGATTTACGTTGTATCGTTTTTTGTAACACCATAAAAATTAGGGTCAATTTAAAACCTGAATATTTGCAACAAGAACTAATCTATGCATGAATAATCACCCAATTATGGGGAAAAGTAGATAAGGAGTTTACAAATATAAGATGAATGCTTAAACAACAACCTACTAATCTAGACCAATCATAAATCTAGATTACGGACGGGTGTCGCTAAGATCACTAAAAGATTTCTATTTCCCAAATTCTTCAAATGTCTCCTTTAAAAGTTCGTGCCCCAAAAATTGCCTCTTACGACAAATAACACTCCACACACAAGCTTGCCACCCCGCTACTCTTAGAACCTGCTATACATGCCACAATTAAGAAAAAGTGTTAGACTAACACCTAGTGAGATCAAACGATTTATAGTTGAGACAATAAATTATAAATTTCGAAAATATAGACTTGAAACATTCTTAACATGAAACTCTTTAATTTCAACTAATAATAACACACGCACATCTTGCGATGACGGGGGAGACCCGATTTCCATGTTGGTGACAGAACACATAAGTAGGTTAGACTTCCATGTTCAAGAGCCCCACTACGAATCAACAGTCAACCCATCGATTCTAGATTTCACTAATTTCAAACTAATAATTACAATTAACGGTCGTTGGCCGTTGTCCGACTTTATAGTCCACAACTATTACCCATCTTGACCCCATGCCTATTTCTTGGTACATTTGGAAATTAAACTATCCCAACACTTCAACATTAACAAGGCTCATATGCCTATGGATCCATTACGTAAAGTCTAATTGTTCAACATAAGACAACCCATTTAGTTATGGCAATATCCATACCATCCATGATCTCAAATATGACCAATACAAGAAAAACATCAAGCTTACCTTCCAGATATTAACATATTCCCAAACTCTTGGATTTTTGGGTGTACAAAGACATTTTATAAAAACTTGAGTAATCATACGTGAAAATCCAAAAGAAACCTTACCTTCCTTTCAAATGAACCAAATATCCTCAAAACAACTTTTGACCTAAATGGCCTATTTTATTTCAAGTTCACAAAATTGTACAAGGAAACATAAATATGATAAGATTGACATACTTTGGCATGTATAAAAGTTATAAAGGGGGAAAGAAACTCACAATACTAGGTTTTAGTTAAAAACCTAGAAATCACAGAATCCTAGAAATGATTAAGGATTTCTTGAAGCTTGGTCAAGTCTTGGGATCTTCCACACTTTAATGCTAGTAGGGATTTAAGGAGAGTGCACTTAATGCTCTTGAAGGAAGCCTCTATGTAGATTTAATGAAGAGAGATGGAGGAGGGTTGAGAACCCTTTTTGGTAGAGAGAGAAATCGCCCAACACAAGAACAAAGGGGCGGAAGTGATTCAAAAATCGGCTTAACACCATTTAAACCCGTCTTGGAACCGGGCGACTGTGCCATGACGATAGTGCCAAGGGCACAATCGGCGGCACTATCGCCCCGATTGTACCGAGGCCTATCCAGCTCGGGAGACTGTGACATGCGAGTGTCATAGGCATAATTGTGGTATCACTCTCGCATAACACGTACCGGTGACAGTGCCAAGCGACTATACCCCAAGGCACTGTCGCAAGGCACAATCGCCTAGGGGCTCCGGGGGCCGAAATCCAACTTTTGACACACGACGATTTTCGATACGAATGGCATTCTTAAAGTTACTCTATCCTAATAATGATTCGTCTGACCAAGATTAATTTACGATTACTGTGAGTCCAAAATTCAAGCAAACAATCACAATTAAGATCAAATCAAGTAAGCATATGGAGAGATTTTTAGAGAGATAAAGTCATATGTCTCATTAGTCATAAGTAGTAAGGATTACAACTCTCTCAAGGTTACACAATGTTACTTACAAGGAAATGAATAAAGACAAAAACTATTTAAAGGGTCAAACAAGCATTGACCAAATGACTTACAAAGCATAACAAGACTTAAGACAAAATACAATTACAAATTGATTCAAATCAACACTTAACAATCTCCCCCTTTTGGATCAATTTGTGAATCTTCTAACTCCATTATCCCTAATTCCCAATAGTGATTCAAAACGTCTGATACCCTTCCTGAACTCAATTTGATCATACAAAATGTCTAGAGCTATTTCCATAACAATTCTGTCCCTTCTTGGCATGTGATCACCAGTAGCAAATCTTTGTCTTTCACTCTCCTCATGTCTACTCTTGAGTTGAAGCCTTATTGTAGCACCCTCAAATTTGGTAAGAGCAACTAATTAAAATTTCGATATTACATCAAGTAAAAGATAAATCTCCAAAATAAAATTCTTTAATTAACCTCAACAAATATAAACTCCAGTCTTATACAAGGACTAGACCAAAATCGGGTGTTACTTAATCCCAACTATAAGCTGCTCTTCTTGAAACAAATGCGGAAGACTTCACTAAGATATCCACTTCTCGAGCACACAACTAGCACTCCTCTCCGCACAGTGTCACTAGAAGTATTCCCAACCGGAACCTGTTGCACATGACGAAAAATAAAAAGGTTAGGCTAACGCCTAGTGAGTTCAAGAGTTTTCGACATGAATAAAGATATCGTTGAAAAGAAGTAATGCAATTTAAATCATAATCTTTCAATCTGATATGTCTTAAATATGAAAACGACTCGTTTTCCAATAATATGCATTTTAGGCAAAGAAACACCAATATAAACGTTTTCTAATCCAAACTATTTCAAGGACGAAGATCCCAATATAAAACGTTCTTTAGTAAATTAAATTCAACCCACAACTCACTCATAACGTGAATAGAGATCGAACCCTCCATTTATGAAAATTCGGTTAAAACTTTATATCCCGAAACACCCAAAACACGGGCGGGACATAATACTCAACCCATAAATCATGGATAAAATTCATTTATACAAAACGCCACCGAAAACTTGGATAATAAAACTCAATACCCGAAACAACACATTTCGGTGACGGGGAAGACCCGAATTCCATCGAATGTGGCGGACACACAAAGTTAAGCCACTTATTGATGTTCTCGAGCTTCACTTAGAGTCATGGATCCCCGTATACGGATCCCTACCGAGCAACCACCACAAGATACCCAAATGACCCTAGTATCTACTCGGCCTCTAAATGAATGTCACCACAAAATCCATAAGTCCCCGTATCCGGCTCACCATGGGCACCACCGCATGACATAGATCCGTATACGACTCTGCAGAGCACCACCGCAAGCTTCCATAAAAACATGACTTGGGGACCACTCACTAGACTTCAAACATAGACACTAAATTCCACGATGAGTAACCAGACTGGATTACACGGGCATCGAGTTCAACCACCTACGATCTATACCTCGAGCCCTTCACTAAAAGTTACACGGTTATCGAGTTCAACCACCCACGATCTATACCTTAAGTTCCCGCTAGCCATAAACAACTTCTAGTCCTAAAATGGGGACAAAGTTCCCAATTAAACCAACCGACTGACTCATATGCCTATGGATCCAATGCATTACAGTCTAAAATGTTACAATTATCCTCACAAGAAATTACAATTAACAAGAAATTATCCAATGCATTACAGTCTAAAGTGTCATTCACAAGAAATTAGAATTAACGGTCGTTGGTCGTTACTCGACTTTAAAGTCCACAACTATTACCCATTTTGACCCCATGTCTATTTCTTGGAACATTTGGGAATTAAACTATCCCAAAACTTCAACTTTAACAAGAATCATATGACTATGGATTCATTACATAAAGTCTAATTCTTCAACATAAGACAACCCATTTAGTTATGGTAATATCCATACCATCCATGATCTCAGATATGACCAACACAAGAAAACTATCAAGCTTACCTTCCAAATATTAACATATTCCCAAACTCTTGGATTTTTTGGTGTACAAAGACATTTTATAAAAACTTGAGTAATCATACGTGGAAATCCACAAGAAACCTTACATTCCTTTCCAATGAACCAAATATCCTCAAAACAACTTTTGACCTAAATGGCCCATTTTATTTCAAGTTCACAAAATTGTACAAGGAAACATAAATAGGTTAAGATTGACATACTTTGGCATGTATAAAAGTTATAAAGGGGGAAAAACTCACAATACTAGGTTTTAGTTAAAAACCTAGAAATCACCAAACCCTAGAAATGATTGAGGATTTCTTGAAGCTTGGTCAAGTCTTGGGATCTTCCATGCTTTAATGCTAGTAGGGATTTAAGGAGAGTGCACTTAATGCTCTTGAAGGAAGTCTCTATGTGGATTTAATGAAGAGAGATGGAAGAGGGTTGAGAACCCTTTTTGGCAGGGACGGATCTAGAATTTTTTTCATACGGTGGCACCATTAAATATAAACAATAAATAATTACAAAAAGTACGGTTTTTATCGACATGTCTTCATCTTTTTAACGTTCAATATTTCTTGATGTGTTTTTATTCTCATTCCACCATTTCGATGGATTTCTTAAAGTTTTTTGCTAGATTTCGAGGGATTTTTAGGTTTTTTTTATCGATTCCGAGGGATTTTTTCGATTTTTTTTTGATTGATTTCAAAAGTTTTTTTCGGTTTTTTGGTTGACTTAGAAAGTTTTTTTTTTGTTTTTTGGTTGATTACGAGGTATGGTTGCACCTTCTTGAAGTTTCCGAAATAATACGGTAGCACCTTCCAAAACGATACGGTTGCACCTTTCACGAACCTAAATTTTTTTACCCTTCGCCGGAGAAATGATACGGTGGCACGTGCCACCGTGGCCACAAGAGTAGATCCGTCCATGCTTTTTGGTAGATAGAAAAATCGTCCAACACAAGAACAAAGGGGTGGAAGTGAGTCAAAAATTGGCCTAACACCGTTTAAACCCGTCTTGGAACGGGGGGACTGTGCCAAGGCGATAGTGCCAAGAGCACAATCGCAGGCACTATTCCCCCAATTGTACTGAGGCCTATCCAGCCTGGGCGACTGTGACATGCGAGAGTGTCATAGGCACAATCGCGGTGTCACTCTAGCGGAACACGTACCGCAGGCTCCCCCTGCTCGGCGATAGTGCCAAGTGACTATGCCCTAAGGCACTGTTGCAAGGCACAATTACCTAGGGGCTCTGGGCCGAAATCCAACTTTTGACACGCGATGATTTTCGATACGAAAGGCATTCTTAAAGTTACTTTATCCTAATAATGACTCGACTAACCAAGATTAATTTAGGATAACAAAAAGGTTACAGTAACTTACCGAATGTCGGGTGTAACATTTTTGTTTTTACTGTCACAAAAGAACATGCTTGTTCATGACTATGCAAACCAAATGTATCAAAAAAATTACCCTTTTCTTGTGTTGCTCCTCTAATTTCTTGTTCTCAAACACCATTTGTTTTAGGGTATATGTGATATAAACTAGTTGTTACTTAACAAGTTAGTTCTTAGTTCAAAAACTAATATATGTTTCGTAAAATTTAGCTGATAAAATAGATAAAAATGTAAAACAACCACTACAACAAAATTAGTTTTATAGGACGACACCAATTTCTAAGTGTCTTAATAGATTGCTTTATAAGACTTTATTTATAGGACCAAAACCTAAAATGTTCTATCTAAATGTGTTGTAATAAGTTTATAGGACCTTTTTTTGGGCGTCTTAACAAGTTTTTAGGAAACATTTAATATAAAACGTCACATTAGCTATTTTATAGGACACTTTTGAGAAAGTGTTCTATAAACCCATCTTTTTATAAGACACTTGTTTTTATATGTCATTTTTTCTAATAGTGTTCTATAAAGTAGTTAATAGTATGTTTTTCTATAAAAAGGTCCAAAATATCTTGTTATGACACCCAATAACGTCCTATAAACTTATTACAACTCCTTTATGTAGGACTTTTTTTTTTGTACTATAAATTAAGTCTTATAAATCGGTTTATTAGAACACTTAAAATTTTTTGGCGTCCTATAAACCCAATGTTGTTGTAGTGAACCTACAAGATATAAGATCATTTATCTAAAATGTAAGGGGTATAATTGAATGAAAGAAGCACCAATAAATTATCTGACATAATTTCAAAAAACCAGTTTACGGATTACCCGACAGAGCTTCTTAAGAACCTAACTCATGGTTGTCAAACATGGTTAAATTAAGATATCTAATCATATCTGTTTGTTTTTTCTACACTATCTAACTACGACTAACACAATCATGTTAAATGATTAAAATAGTGCTAAAACGCAGACATATTGCTATTGATATGCAATGGAGCTTACGATAAGTGTTAGATTAAAATTTTTTGATTGTATGCAATGAAAATTGGAATCCCCATTAGAAGGGTTTTATCAGACACTGATATTTTATAGGTCCTGTCCGAGATGTAAAAAATGGCTCTTGATAAGTACGAAAAAAATATCTTCAATAGAACATATTTATTATCAGAAATAAAACTTAATCAAAATTACTAACAGTTCATATAAAATTGTTTTCCGAGTATTCCTAGATGCAAAATCAGTCAATAAGTTTTTAAATTAATATTATCTTACGTATCTTTGTCAAATACGAATAGCAAGTAAAAACAGAAATAAATAACAATTGCCAACACAAACATGTATCAATAGCAGACCGTGAGTTTAAAGGTTAAAGTTCAAAGTCATCCGTTGAATTGTTGAAGTACGAAAGCATCTAAGTAGTCCATCAAATAGATATATAGGGATAGCAGCAGTATTGCAACTTGATACTAGATAAGAAAAAACATAAGAGAAGCAATCAACAATACCATAGATTCAATTACCATTTAACTTTTTATATATTTTACCCACCAATATAATTAATTAATACATTTTTGGGTACTAAATTCTTCTTGGATTATATTATATTATACTAGAAGCGTATTCGCACAATGTAGCGAGATACATTACGATTTTAATGTTTCATTTTTTTTGTCGATTTACAGTATGATTTTGGATTGTTTTGAGAAAGTGATAATGTTTTTTTTTATAAATTTGTTTAATTTAGTCTTAATAATATAATGTTTTTTATATAAAAAATTAAGTATTTTATTAAAATTCAATGATTATCTTATATATTTTAATGACATCTAGAAAAAATAACCAATTACATATTTAATAATATAATTAAAACAAAATTATAGTAATATAATATATTAATTAATAGTGATACATGAAAAGGTCTACATAAAAGTAAGACCCTACACATACCAAATTGGTGGGTGTTAGAAACCTGCAGTAGTAAAATGTATCTTGTGCTTTGATACTTGTAAATTAAGAGATTTTTAAAATCTTGCATAAAATGATGATACCTTGTGTCTAATAATTTGTATTTAAAAGTTTTTTATCCGTGTTTTATAATATAGTATAGATAGTAAAAAATTGGATATTTTTTGTGTACTACTTTTTTACAACGATTACTATATTGTATATAAAAAAGATTTAGACCCTTATTTTTTATAAGTCCGGCCCATCCTGCTAGGAACGGTCATGGATTTGGTCCTGGTCTGTTGGATACGGTTGTCGTCCAACAAGAAGCGAATTTGGTGCAGGCCTATGCGCATTATCTCCAAATATTACATTAAGAATCATGAATACGACAAAACTTCAATTAATTATAATTTATCAATAACCATTTGAAAACTTTTTAGGACTTGCCATGTCACTTTCAACATATCATCTACATTATCATACAAATTAACATTAATGCTTTTATATATATATATATATATATATATATATATATATATATAATCTTACATATTTTATTCGATTGTTTATAACTTTCATTTTAACAAGTGTTGTTTACACTTTGTTATTGTATCTTTTAATTCTCTTTTAGTGTTTGTGTTTTTCTTTTTTATTTATTTATTTTATTTTAGAGTTATTGAAGATAAAAGTTGGTGTTTTAAAGGTTGCATGTGTCATTTGTGAGATAAATATTTGGTTGTAGAATGTGGCCAAAAGGTTGACATCTCTCATCTAGTTGCCGGCAATAACCACCTCACGACGTTTTTCCTTGTCTCCGGCGCTCCACACCCAACGACTACCTCCACCGACTCTCCACACCCTCCTCCATTTCTCTTTCCCATCACATTTTTCCGGTATGAGACCACTCACCACTCTCTCCTTTCCCTCTCTACCCCATGATTTCTGCGTGAAGCCCGCTCCCCAACTAACCCAACATCTCTTCCTTGTGGATCGATGCGGATTTGGAATGCCCACCACCGTTAGATTCCCTATGCCACACTCCACCATAGACCACTCCTCCACTCCTCGCTATTGAACACGATTAGACCCGACAAAAACTAACACGACACGCTTACTTGACACGAAATAAACGGGTTTGGGTAATACATTTCAACCCTTTTAAGTAAACAGGTTGACACGACACGAATATTAAATGGGTAAGGTCAGGGTCAAAATTTTCAACTCGAAAATGAGCTGAATAACCCGTTTATATATATATATATATTATAAGTTTTCTTTTTTAATGATTTAGATTTTTTATGTTTTAGATTTGGTTAGAACTTATAAGTTTGAGCTATAAAATTTGGATTTCTAATAATTTCATTTGAATTTGTATTTTTTTGTGAATTTTCGATTTTTAACTTTTACTTTTATATATGTTAAACGGGTTAGGCGGGTCGGGTTAGGGTTGACATTTTTTGACCCGTTTATTAAACGGGTCGGGTTAGAGTTAGACACTCTCAACCCCTTTAACTTTGAATCCGACACGAATTCGACATGACACGACACCTTTGTCAGGTCTAAACACGACATGCAACATGTGTAGGGAAATGCAAGTCAACGAAAGCGATGGATGCAAACTTACACCATTCCTTCAAAAATATGTTCATATCATCTTCAGATTATTAGATCATTTTTATTGACATGGTTTTTTCTTTATTTAGATTTTAGGGCTTTTGTATTTGTATATTTGATTTTCAAAAAACCTAGATTCAAAAGTTTATTTAATGGATTTGTATAAAGTTGTTCACCACAAATTAGGTTGGAATTTAACAAGATGTACCAAAACAATGGATTTCATAAGGTGTTTGCAATGATGTTCACATGCTTTTTCTGAAAACCTTTTTGTTAGTGCATAAATATGATGGATACAAGATCATAAAGATTGAAGATTAAAGTCAAGTCAAATGCTCAAGTCAACTCTCATGCTAAATGTCAAAGTCTTTGTAATAAAGCCAAAGTCAAAGTATTAGTGTTGTAAGTGTTTTAGGTATAAGTAGTTTATTTTTCGTTTGTAGACTCATATGACTATCTGAGAGTTTCTGTTTAGAGATAGAAATACTATGACATTACTCTATAATCGAATTCTGAAGATTGAAATAGAAATTGTTCTTGTTCGATTAATATGATTGTCATCTTGATTAAAAATTGCATTTTATTGTGGGACACACAATTGGTATCAGAGCAGAGGTTCAATTGAAATCAAGAAAATATGTTTTTTCGCACAACAGTTTACTGTTTGATCGAATTTTTGAGTTGTAAACCGTAATAGATTAAAATTTCAAGTGTATGTTGTTCGATTTGTGTTTTAGAATGAGTTAGTATCAATTTGTATTACAATTGCACTGTAATTCTCGATTAAATTTGAGATTTTGTAAGTTTTGGAGTTCACGAGTTCGACACACTGTTTCTAAGATCAAGTTGTAATTTTTGTCGTTTTAATTGTAATAGTTTGTTTGTAATCTGTTCATACCTTGATCGAGATCGAATCTACAAAGTTTCATGGTTTAATTCAAGGATTTGGATCGTTTTTAGGCTGAATTTGTGTTTTTCGGTGTTTAGATCTGAAGAACTCACAAGATTCAAGGATTTCGCATAAGGGATTTCGCATAAAAGTTATCTGAAAAATTACAAGTACAGGATTCGCATAAGGTGTTGTGCGAATTGATCAGAATTCGCATAACTCTCATATACGAAAAGTTGGTTGGATGATAGATTTCGCATAAAGCTTCGTGCGAAAAGTATGGTTTTCGCATCAGAGTGTCATACGAATTCCTTGAATTCGCATAAGGGTATATGTGAATTGCTCAGATGTCGCATGGAAAATTGAAAAAAAAATTTAAGTCTAGATTTCGTATCGATACGAATTGCTCGAGGTGGAAACAGTTTCTAAGTGTAGAATTCGCATATCCTTGGTGTTCGAAAAGTGTATGTGAAAAGTTGGAATTCTTCGAATTTTTCTAAGTCTAGATTTCACATATAGTAGTGTGCGAATTCTTAGAACTCGCATCTAGGCACTTGCGAATTGTGGTGTGCGAATTGCTTCTGTTCTGCGAATTCTTGGTGTGAGAAATCTGAAGTGTGCGAATTGTAGGGTTTCTGCGAATTGTGGTGTTTGATTTTCTTTGTGCGAATTGTTTAGTGAATAGTGGTGTGCGAATTCCATCCTCAGGAAATTTTTGGAAATTTTATTTCTGAAAAATTCTTACTAAGTTTTTCTGTATATTGATTTCTTTTGAACAAACGATAATTTCAAGTTCTTATTGTACAGTGTTTTTGTCAAGATGACTTCCAGAGAGGCTCTTGCTATCAAAACAGACGTGAAACCACCAGTTCTTTTTAAGGGAGAGTATGAGCAGTGGAAGGATAGATTCTTAGACTTCATTGATCGGAATGATCTAGGTGACTACATTAGAATGCTCTGAAAGAAGGAGTGATAAACCTCCTACGAAGGTTCATACTACTGAAACAGATAATGGAGAGGAAGTTGTAAACAAAGAGTATCCATTGCCAGTTGAAGAGTATACTGAGGAACATAAGAAAAGACTAAAAGCTGATAGGTTGGCAAGATCTTTCATTCTGCAAGGAATTCCCAACGAGATATATGTCAAGATAGACAGCTATAATGCTACGGGGAAAGAAATGTGGGATCAGCTTGAGAAAATGATGCTTGGATCTAAGATTGGTAACCAGCTGAAAGTATCTAACTGCCTCAACAACTACGAAAAGTTTAAAGCTAAGGAAGGTGAAAGTCTTGAAGCTACATATGATAGGTTTGTGACTCTTCTGAATGAGCTCAACAAGAACAAAGTCAAGAAGTCTCAGATTGAGCTAAATGTCAAATTCTTGAGCATTCTACAACCCGAATGGAAAAGGTTCACAAGACAGATGAAACAGATGAAAGACATGAATGAGATACCACTCCATGAGGTTTATGAGACTTTGAGACAGAACGAGGAAGAGGTAGAAGAGATTAAAGATGAGAAGAAGAAAGCTGAGAAAGTGGTAGCAGATCCAGTGGCATTAGTTATGAAGAAGAAAGAGAAAAGATCCGTAAGTTTGAAGAAGAAGAAAGTGATAGTATTTGAGTCTGATGAAGAAGAAAGTGAGGAGAATTCTGATTCTAATGATTGTGAAAACCTGAAACAAGTTATGCTACTGTTGACCAAAGCTTTCCAGAAGAAATTCTACAAGAAACCAGGGTCAAACAGTCAGAGATACTCATCGGGATTAAGAAATTATGAGCACAAACAGAGAATGGAAGATAAAAGGTTTGAGGAGAAAAGGCCAGAGGAGAAAAAGTATGGGTACAGGAAGGAAGAGAAGAAAGAATCTAAGCCAGTAAAGTGCTACAACTGTGGAAATGTAGGCCGTTATGCTAAGGATTGTCGGAAGCCGAAGGTCCACAATCCAGAGTACTAAAAGAATAAAATGATTTTGGCCAAGCAGCAAGAAGCTGGCAAAGCATTGATGGCTGAAGATGAGTACTGGCTGGATCACTCTGAACCTGAGTCTGACAAAGAAGAAAATGCTCACATATGCTTTATGGGTCAGAATATAACTAAAGCAGATTCTGATGTTGAGGATAATGAAGAGGGATATGTCCGAATCTGATTTCCTTAATCAAATGAAATCCATGATGATTGAACTTTAGGATTTACAGTCTAAGCTTAAACGCGAAAAAGGTATCATTAAAGAGAAAAACCAATCAATACTAAAGCTCAACAATTATATTGCTGCGAAGAATGTATTGATTGAAGCTTTACACAAAAATATTGATACCAGTGCGAGAGAAAAGGCTGTAATTCATAATCAACTATCTGAAACAACATCCAAATATAAACTGTGTAAACTTGAGGTTAAAGAGGTTGCGAAAAAGTGTTTATCGTTTAAGAAAGAAAACAAATCTTTGGTTGAGAAAGTGAATGTTTTGGAAGAAAAACTTTATACTTTGGTTCAAACTGAACAAACCATTCACCTTAACAAACCAAAAGAGAGTAGTGAGTGCTGGGGTCTTGGCTATGAGAACCCACACTATCTGAAAAAGGGTATTTCCAAAGTGCATGCTTTATATGATTTTGGTTTTCTAAAATTGGCACCTCAATATCCTGATCTCAAAGTTAAATGGACTAAACTATCAGATGAGGATGAACCTAAGGAAATTGAGAAAAGAAAGAACAAAACTAAAATGCAACTTCCATTTCGATATGAGAGGTTGAATTCTAGTCATAGTTCTACACAGTCAAAAATTCTTTCTAACGATTATTTTCAAAGCTACTTTACAGAGGAACTGGAGGCAAAACCAGTTGAAGATAAGATATACGTTCCTCCACTCATTTTAGAAAGTAAAATTTTTGAACTTGAGAACACTCTTGTAGAAGTGAGGATTTTAATTGGGTCAGAACAAATGGTGTTTTGAACTGTTTTCATTAATACTGATTTTTCAAAGACTTCCAAAGCTTCAAAATCAAATTATATTAATGGTTTATTTGATGAAGAGTTTGATTTCCTAAACTCTGATGGTTGTTTTGATGATTGTGTTAATCAATTTGACTTTAATGCAAAACTTCCATATCATTCTCAATTCATCATTAATTCAAATGGTTTACCCAGTGTGTATGAGAAAGGTGAATCATCAATGAAAGTTGATAAACCAGTTTCTGTGAGTACCAAGGATGCCAAAGGTAAGAAGAAGAATAGGCATTCACAGAAACGGACTACCACTGGTAAATCAAAGAATAAGCAATCTTTCAAATCTCACAGTTTTAACTTTCAAAGTTCATATGTTTCAGATGTGAAAAAGCTAAAGCCTGAAGTGAAATCAGAGTGGAGACCAAAGCAGAAAATTGATGAGACTGCAAAATCATGTTCTGATATTCGTTGTAATAGAATGACTGATAGTAAAACTGATGTAGTTGGTAATGATGCTTTTTACAAATCAGAACTTGTAACTTCTTACAAGCATTACTAAATAAAGAAATTACTCCAATTATCTCCGTCTACTAAAAAGTCTTCTACATATCGTCAGAATGATTTTATATCTCGAAAATATTTTGTTGATTGGTTTGGATCATATCATGCCTATTGGTTCAAAAGTTTTTCAAAAGAGCAAAGGATCCAATTTCAAATGGATGCCAAAATCATGTGCTAACACTGTAGGACCCATCTATAAATGGGTACCTAAACCTGTTGTTTCCTGATTTCTCATGTGCAGACCCGTCATATGTGATACTGTTATTCCCTATTTCAAGTTCTAATCAATCACAAACAATGTCATTGATGAATCAAAGATTACAAATCTTACAACTTTCTCTCACTACATTCTCTCTCTAGAATGATATACAATTGACCTCTTCTTTAATCAGCTCTCTCATAATCTGATTCACACTCACAAATGACTTACACTTCCACTCTTACAAAAACATGAAGGTATTTATACCCTTACACAATACAAAGAAACAAAACAAATACAAAACATTAACTTTGACTTTATTAACAAATTAACTTTGACTTTATTAACAAATTAACTTTGACTTTGACTTTCACTAAGAGTTGACTTTCCAGCTTTGACATCTTGAACTTTAGTCTTCAATCTTTATGATCTTGAATCCAACAAATCTGTGCTATAACAATCTCCCCCTTTGGATCAAGATCATTAATAAAAGATTTAGCAATGTGATCTTCTCTCTTTAAGCTCATTTTGAATAAACTCCCCCTTTGATCAACCTTTATCATTTCTTGTAATCTCCCCTTTTATACAAAAAATGATTTTCTCAAAGAATCAACATTCTCCCCCTTAACACTATGAAACTCTTCGTTGATAAGCTCAGAAAATTCTCTCCCAAAGTTATAAAACCTCTTTCACAAATAAAATTTCAGCAAAATCTTCAAAATCTTTCAGTTCAATCAAATCTTGAACATCTCTCCCATATCTTGAACTTCAGACATTTCTTTTTCTTTTCAACCAACATTTCTTGATAAGAACTCTTCTCCCCCTTTTTGATGAATAGAGCATCTGGTTCATCAAAACATTCACCAAGAAATGTCTTTGAAATCTTTCTGACCACTGATCTTTCAAACTGAGCCTCTGATTCGTTGCCAATTCGAACAATGTATTCATCCAGATCTTTTCAAATCTAGACAAAATAGGAATGTAACACCTGAATCAACAAATGAATAAGTTAATACGTCTGTCAATAACACGAAGTCACTGTGTGTAACAAATACACATAGGAAAGGATCTTTTTGATGTTCACTCCCCCGGGGCTTCCATTCATTCATCGAAACACCACAAAGGCAATTTCTATGAACGTTAAGACAAGAAAACAAATTCCTTGTGTGTCCGTGCAAATGTAGAAAGAATTAAGCACTTGATGATTGCTTTTAAAGGCTCAACATTGTGTAAACCACTGAGACAACAGTAGATAAACACAGACTCAATGCGCATGATTGAAGTGCGAAAGTGGGGCAGACTTCCTTCTTTTTCAATATCCAGATTTTCCAAATGAAAATCAGATACCAAATGTGCTGCGTCCCCTTTGAAATATGCAACACTTTCTTTTTGAGAAGAAAATGAGTGGCTGGTGGGGTATTTCAAGAGTTGGCATGGGCTAGTTGCCTGTTTCAATAATGTTCACCAAATAATTGTGAAACATTAGAATTGTGGCTGCCCGGCTCAGAAAAAGTTGGTGCAGAATTCTGATATTCTTTTAACTCTGTTCTCACACCCTCTTTCTTTTAATCATTAAGCTCACTACTAACCAAACTCTCTTTTCCATTTTACCTCATCACACATCCCACACTAATTTCTTTTTGACTCCTCACACTCAATCACTAAGGATTAACTTCTTGGGTAGAAATCACTGGTGAACGTGATTCCATAGAAGTTCAATTAAGTCCTAGCACAAAGAACCCGAAATTTCCTATGAAGCCTATGTTGCTCAATATGGTTTATCTTGAACATTTAAGATATGGAAAACATGGGTCAGATATGTGTATGCTCATAGATGTAATCATGACAATTTGAGCATTTGAAACAGTGAAGTATTTTTCAAACAAGTAAATTGAATGAATAGAAATGAATGCAAGAGACTTGTTTGAAAATCTGACATTGTATGAAATGATCAGAAATGATATGTGTCTATACGAACCAAGATATAGACAAGTCTTGAAATGAACGTCTCGAAATGAAATTACGCACAAAATTCATTGAAGTACAAGCGGAGTGTCTAACCATCGAAAAATATGTTTCAAATTTGAGACATGGTAAGAATAATTTGAACAATAAGTCAAACCGGTGTGTATGAATACTTGAAAGTATATAGAAAAGACAATACACAAGTAATTATCTTTAGAAACACACGGTTTGTAGAAACGTTTAAGCACAAAATAAAATGAAAACATTTAAAATCACACTTCCAAATTATAAAATCTGTTTAAGAATCGGGAAGTGGTTTGAACATTTCAGAACATGTTTTCTATATCTGAAAGTTGTCCTTCTTTCAGATATATTTGAGATTAAGATAAGAAATTTACCTTTTCACTCAATCTTAATTCTCATAAAGTCAGTTGTAGTCATTAAGATATGATCGTGTCAGCTTCTCTCGTTCTGCAAAAGTCTTAAAGTCATGTCAAAGTCAAATTTATTCACAAATTTATTCAAATGTAAAAGACATAAAGCAGTAAAACTTTGAATGTACGAGTTCTGATCTGAAGTAATCAGAAATCATTATCTTTTACTCCCCCTGAAATCATGCATTTAAAATTTATCAGTGAAAAAGCACATGATAGAGATCTACAATTCTCTTCTGGAATGTAGTTCATCATATCTGTTGAATGAATATTTAAAGAAAAAATATGTACTCCCCCTTGAAGGTTGATTTCCTCATTTGAGTATCGGAGTACAATTCACTTCTCAGCATAGGTGTAAGGTCTCTTTTTCATCGTTGAAGTACGAGTCCTAAACTGTTGTGTTTAGAAGTCAAACTCCGTTGAAGTACGGGTCCTAAGCTGATTTACTTAGAAGTCATGGTTCTCTTACTCCCCCTTGACAGTTGGTGCCTGCAACACAGAATCACTTTTCGGCTTTGGTACCCACTGGTATTTAGGTCCATGTGTGTTTGTTGCAGTTCTTATGGGAGTAACTAAGTAAGAACCATACCAGTAATGATCACTAGCTTTATGAATATGATCATGTGTACGACAATAAGAACAATAATATTTCTTACCTGATTAATTGATCTTTCGTGCATATATGATCAGGTTTACTTTTACGCACATTGTTAATTTTAGCTTTATATAAATGTACACATGACTTCTTTCCTTTCAGCTCATCTTTCTTTTCATCTTTCTTCTCTTCATCATCCACTGGTTTCACTCTCCATACCAGTTTCTCTTCTTTATATCTCCTTCTTCTATGTGTACCTGAACCATCTATTTTTCTATCACAGAAAAGGTTAGTAGTACGAATCTGACTAGAAGATTTGACTGGCCTTTTTGAAGAAACATTCTTATGAAGTGAGCTTGCAGCTGTCTTAAATGAACATTCAGATTCAGATGAATCATCTCTAGGTGAGTGGATAATTGACTATGGAGTCTTATGCTCAGCCACCACCACCATCATGGAAACGATATCTTGAAGCTAAAAACCTTTGAAGAATAACTGTCTCTTTCTTTGACGAGTTGGTCAATCTTCGTTTCGAATTCATACTTCGTTTTCTGCTCTTTTAGCGCACTTTCAGATAGTTCAGATAACTTGACAGTCAGCTTCTTTATCTCTTCCTCTAAAATATTCCTTTCTTCCTCAAAGTCCTTCTCGACATTGATTCTCTGGTCGGATATTTCTTTAAAAAATCCCACATTCTTTTGTTCAATGGTCTTCTTCTCTTTGGAAAACTTTTCTCTTTCCAAGATTATTACTTTCTCAAAATCAGTAACGTGCTGAGAAAGCTTTATACACTTAAGCTCAAGAGTCTTCTTTTCTTCAAAACTCTTCTTGGAAAGTTCTGAAAGTTTCGTTTCAAACTCACCTTTCTCCTTAGCCATTTTTATTTCCAAATCTGATATTTTCTTCTGAAGCTTAGTGTTCTCAATTATCAGACTTTGTTCCTTGTCTTCAAAGCTTTCATCATTAATGATAGAAGGAGAATGATCTGGAAGTGGAGCATTGAAGTCAAACATATCAATTTTTTCTATATACCCCGCATCAGAATTTAGAAAATCATTTGAATACTCAAATAAGTCATCAAAGTTATCAGTCGAAGTTTGAGGTGCCTTCGAAACTTTAGAACACATTTTAGATTTAAATTGACAAACAATGTTCTTTATAACAATAGAAAACACACGTTGTTCAATATCAACCAAAATTCTTTCTTCAAATAAAACATTTTCAAGCTCAACTATTTTGCTTTCTAGGATGAGTGGAGGTACATAAATTTTGGCTTGAACAGATTTTGCCTCCATCTCAGTAGAAGAATAACTAGCAAAATAATCAGTTGAAAGAAGTTTTGGTGTTTTAGAAAGATAACTATCATTCAGTCTTTCATAACAGAATGTTAGTTGCATTTTCTTCAAATTCATTCTTTTCTCATCTTCTTTTTCCTCAACTTCTTTTGATGCTTTGGTGATAAATTTGGGTTTCAAATGAGGATATTCATCAGCCGCATACATATAATTTGCATTATATAGACCTGGCTGTTTTCTGATAGCTTTTTCTAAGTAATGAGGATTATCATAACCTAATCCCCATTTCTCTTTAACATCAGCCTCTTCAATGGGTGCATTTAGAAAAATGGTGTGATCTGTTTGACCTATCGCATGAAGTTTAGCTTCCAAATCATTTACCTTTTTCGTTAGGCTCTCGTTCTCAACCTGCAATTTATAAATAGTTAGTACAGATTTTTTCTTTTCTAAATCAGACTTTGAAAGTTTAGATTCAACATCAAAAATCTTCTTTTCAAAACAATCCTTTTCATGTTTAAAATCTGAAGCAGATTTACGTAGAGAATCAATCAGATCTTTGTTTCCAATAATAGACGTATTAAGCTCAAAGATCTTTTCATTTCTTCTAGCAACTCTGTCTTTTTCCTTTATCAATTTATCTTGAAGATCTTCAACTTTAACCATCATAGCTTCCATTGTGGTCATGAAATCATTTACAGTGAAATCCTTTACCTCTTCAGCTGAAAAACTCATCTTGAATATCTGTTAACAAAAAGAAACTTGAAATAATCGTTAGAACTTCAGAAAAATGAAATAGATTAGTAAAAATCAAACTTGGACAAATTTCAGAAAAAACTCAGAAAAATTCTAAGTATGAAACTCTCAAACCAAAAAATACCAACTTCGCGCTAACACAGTAATTTGCGCGTTTTTGAAGTTCACGCACAACAAAGGATGAGAGTTCTGAGATTCGCGCTAACAGGCTCGTGCGAGTTCGAGGTTCACGCTAACCGAAGCTTGCGAGTTTCTGAATTTCGCGCTAACTGAAGCTTGCGAGTTTCTGAATTTCGCGCTAACTGAAGCTCGCGCAAACTTGACACTTTGCGTGTTCGAGACTTAGTCAAAATTTGAAATTTCACTTCGCGCTTAATGCAAACGCGCAAGAACAGGATCTTGCGAGTTCTGGACTTGGGAAAATTTCAAAACCACTTCGCGCAAAACAACACTTCGCGCAAAACAATACTTCGATGAACAGTAGAAACGCACACTTAGTTATTTGCGAGTTTTAGCTTCGCGCACAACCTTTCTAGCGAGTTTTACACTTGCGAGTTCTTCGATCTACGAGTTCTTCCTTTGCGCGAACTGAAGATCTAGCGAGTTCTTCAGTTTGAACGATTTTTCCCTCTTATTCGATTAACCACTCGACCAATTGATTTGATTCTTTGCAATTATCCTCGAAAATGATATACGAATCGATTACAATACATGAAATATCAAAACAAACACAAATCGATGGACTATAATCCTATAACAGTTCATACAGAGTCGAGTCCAAAAATCGAAACAAAATCCAAAATTCAATCAATCTGCTGAAAATTTGATTAAACATGATACTACAAATATGTTCTAGATGTATAAACGAGTACAATGATGCAAAAATCAAACCAAAAACATCACTGTAGCTACAAAAATTAAATCCAAACAGTAACTAGCGAGTTCTTCCAAAATGTCGACTAAAAACTTTCAATTCGGTCCATTTCTGAATTTCTATCTGCTTTGATACCAATTGTTATTCCCTATTACAAGTTCTAATCAAACAAAAACAATGTCATTGATGAATCAAAGATTACAAATCTTACAACTTTCTCTCACTACATTCTCTCTCTAGAATGATATACAATTGACCTGTTCTTTAATCAACTCTCTCACAATCTGATTCACACTCACAAATGACTTACACTTCCACTCTTACAAAGACATGAAGGTATTTATACCCTTACACAATACAAAGAAACAAAATAAATACAAAAACATTAACTTTGACTTTATTAACAAATTGACTTTGACTTTCACTAAGAGTTGACTTTCCAGCTTTGACATCTTGAACTTTAGTCTTCAATCTTTATGATCTTGAATCCAACAAATTTGTGCTCTAACAGATACTTAGATTATGGTTTCTCCAAGCATATGACTGGGCAGAAAGATATTTTATCTAATTATACAGAGAAATTCTGTTGGAATGTTCGATTTGGAAATGACCAGTTTTCACCAATTTTGGGATACGGTGATGTTGTGTAAGACAATGTAACGATCAAGAATGTGAGCTACGTAGAAGGACTAGGACATAACCTATTCAGCATTGGTCAGTTATGTGACGAAGATTTAGAGGTGAATTTTAAGGCCAAGAGTTGCTGCGTTAGAACTGAAGATGGTGAAAAACTTTTGGTCGGGACGCGGAAGTCAAACCTCTACACGATTAATTTGTCAAAAGTCAAGACTAATAATGAGGTGTGTCTACTTTCAAAAGTCTCTATGCAGCAAAGCTGGTTATGGCATAGACGACTATATCATCTCAACTTTTGGTACATCAATAAGCTGGTGATTGGTAACTTGGTGAAAGGACTTACAGAGCTTAAATATGTTAAAGAATATATGTGTGATGCGTGTGAGAAAGGAAAGATGAAAAGGGATTCTCATAAGACTAAGCCTAAACCGAGTACAAGTTCTTCAATGGAGTTATTGCATATGGATCTCTGTGGTCCAATGCAAACTCAAAGCATCAACAGCAAGAAATATGTTTTAGTGATAGTGGACGATTATTCAACATACACTTGGGTCAAATTTCTAAGATCGAAAGATGAGACGCCCGATGTAATCATCTCCTTTTTAAAGACCACTCAAGTGAATCTGCAGAAGACAATAAAGCTTCTTAGAACTAATAATGGCACATAAAATTGTTGACGATTATCTCGAATCGGTCGGTATAGCACATCAATTTTCTGCTGCCAGAACACCGGAACAGAATGGAGTTGTAGAGAGGCAAAACAGAACCCTAGTGGAGGCTGCTCGCACGATGCTGAGTCAGTCAGATCTACCTCTATTTCTATGGGCTGAAGCTGTGTCAACTGCATGCTATACTCAGAATCGCTCCATTATTAATCGTCGGTTTGGTAAAACACCATACGCTTTGATTAATAATCGAATAACTAACATTAAACATTTTCATATTTTTGGATGCAGGTGTTTTGTGCTTAACGACAAGAAGAACTTGAACAAGTTCAGTCCGAAGGCTGATGAAGGCATTTTTATCGGATACTCTCAGACGTCAGCAACTTACAGAGTTTATTTGAAGAAGTTGAAGATTGTTGTGGAGAGCGTAAATGTAACATTCGATGAAGATATGGCTTCTGATCAAAGTAGTTCAGAACCCGTTATTACTGGAGTTTTAGCTTCTGGGCAAATCAGTCCAGAACCTGCGGTTAATGTTACTAATTCTGATAATGCATCAACGTCTATATCTCATTTATCAGATTTAGATTTATTGTTTGAATTTTTCTATGATGAGTTTCTTGGTTCTAGAGTGACTAAATCTGTTGTGATTGACAGATCTAAAGAATTGAGTAATCATCATCCAATCACTTCAGATATCTCAACTGAATCAAATTCCCCGATTCAGAAAGAAATTCAAATTCAAACGCCTACTCAATCAGTTGAAGCTGTACATGTTAATGAAGAGCCATAAGTAACTCAATCAGTTGGATGTACGACAACGCCTATTCAACAGACTTCAAGTGTCCAACCAACTGAAGCTTCTGCACCAAATACTTCAACTGAACCCCTTACTGAACTACAAGAAGATGAAAGTGGATACTTAGATGATTATCATGATAAATCTGCTTCTAATCCACTCCCTCATTGTTGGGTTTTAATGCAATTTGTAATCGATAAAAGGCAGCGGAAAAATAAATAAATTTGGTTACAACAATTATAGAGAAAAATTTTCTAAATAAACTTAAAACCCAATCGGATCCATTGATACATTTAATCAAAATAAAACCACACCGTAGGGTGTTTAGAATATGTACCTTTTGTAGATCAGTCGGGATTGGAATGAAGCACCAAGAAACCAAAGTAGGTTTCCTCTATTCGTAGTCCACACACGAACACGTTGCCCGTATCTACCGGGTGCTAGCCCAAGAACCCTAGATCTATATGTGTTTTACAGAAAAGAAAAGGTTTCTTTTATGTATTTCTCTGATAGGCTAATTCTAATTATTTCAATCGTATGAGAAACGGTTTAGCCTAATGCTCTATTTATACCAGAAGAATTATAGTTAGACTATAATTCAACAAAGGATTAAATAAGGTTTAGTAATTATCTGTAATATTCAAATTCAAATATATATATAATTATCTTTTAAACTTTAAATATAAGTATATATAATTACAGATAATACCCCATAATTAACATAATTACGTTTTCACCCTGTAATTATCATAATTACAGTTTAACACATATTTTCATAATTATCCTTTAAGAATAATTATTTTCTTAATCAACTTGATTTAATCCGGGTTTCTAAAGATGGAAACAAACACATTCTTTGTGTGTGACCCTATAGGTTTACATACTCCTCAACAGTATCTCTGTGTGACACGTGTCGTGGGCATATAATAACTTACATTCTCCCACTTGCACATGATATACAGTAACACAGACGATGGTAAGTGTCTAGCAACACGTCACCGCCCCCAAGGGTATGTAAATGTGCTTTTACCTTCGAGCAATTTACTTGATCCAATCAATCATATAGTATAATCATTCATTATCCTTTTGCTTCATGATATTTTGTTTTGAACTTAAGGCATAGATCTATCTCATCCTTTATTGTTCAAAGAATATGTTTCTCGATCCCAACATATTTGATTATACAAGTACCATTAGTCCAACTAATCCACTTGTTCATGCATGTGAATCAAACTATGTAATCCAGGACCCCAGAAATATCTTTTTCATCTTGAAAGAAGCAAATCCCATATTGCATGTACACGACTAACTACAAAATTCATGTTATACCTAACATAGCCCTTATGATTACCCGGTTAAGGGTAACGTTAGACTATATCAATGCATAACACTCTTTGTGCATTAGATCCCAATGTACATCTCAGATATGAGGATAAACAGTGTTTACTATTTCAGGACTTACCTTATGACGTCGATCTATGAGGTGATCCTGACCGTGGGTCTTGTCCAACACCTTGTGTATCGACAAGCGTATGTGACTCTGGTTGCACCTAGTGCACTTCCAACTTGGACTATGACCAGACTTCACAATGATCTTGATTTATTATTAGTCCCCTAGTAATAATCGATCAAGGACAATTCTAAATAATATGATCATCATATTTATGTAAGGATACTTAAACATGCTAATAAAGAACACATAAAGGTTTAATGTATATACTCATACCCAGTATGCCATATCAGATAAAAACATAACTGTTTTAATGTTCCAGAAAGTTTAAAGTTTACTAAAATTATTATTCAATATAAAAATCCTCAAGCCTATAACATAAACATCATGTTTGTTTTGAGACATAGGCTTGACAAGTAGATTTGTATGTAAGCTCATACAGCTCATAGTACCTCCGTTCAATACATATATCCCTATTACAATTCAAGTCATTACAGTCGGTTTTGAAACTAGCATTTGTGTATCCTTAAACACACAGATCTCTTTCATAATCGTTGTACAGTAAGAACATATCTTTAGTTATTCTCAGATACTTCGAAATGTTCTTCACTGTTATACAGTGAGCATCACTTAGGTCTGACTAATATTTGCTCGTCATGCTCAGGGCATACGAGACGTCCAGTCTTAGTACATTAACTTGAGGTACTTGATTTGAACAGTTGGCTGAAAACACAGGGAACACCCTTCATATGGTTCATGTCCTCTTTAGTGCTAGGACTCTGAGTTTCGCTCAGATGTACACTATGTACTGTTGGCAAGTTTCCTTTCTTGGAACCCTACGTCTTGAAGTGTTTCCAGATATTGTCAATGTATGTACTTTCGCTTAATCTAATTAAGCACTTTGATCTACCACGATAGATCTTTATACCAAGGACTTTGTCTCTTCTAGATCCTTCATTGCGAAGTACTGTTCTAATCCATGATTTTACACCTTCAATCATTGGGATGTCATATAGGATCTAGAATACTGTTATGCTCCCACTGACCTTCTTGTATACAAGATTTTAATTACGAGATGATTGTTCTAGTCCATAAATGGACTTTTGCAACTTGCACTTTTAGTTTTGATTACGTCTTCGCTTAAAATTCCTTTTAAGGAATGTGGCTTTTGACATCAGTCTTCATGGCATCTTGCCATTTATCAATAATCCGATCTTCGGATTATTTTGTATCTCGTTTATTATCTTCAACAGTTTGTTGAAGCTCAACATCTTGTTGAATGTCAGTGTCAATCATCGTCCCATCTTTGTGGTTCTTGAATTTCTTCAAGATCTACTGTGTCTCCATTTGTGATTCTTGACAGAAAATCTTTTCTTAAGAACTCTACAGGGTGCGTTAACAAAACTTTTGTTCTCGCTAGACCTGTAGAAATAATATCCAATTGGATATCACATAAAGATGTACTTTTCAGACCTTTGAATCATGCTTTCCAAAAGCTTTATGCTTAGCTTAAGCATTATAACCCCATATTCTCAAATATGATAACTTTAGAATCTTCCTAGTTCATTTAAGAGAGTGAGTTTTATTGGTCCTTGTTGGTTGGTACATAAACTAGTATTTAGGCAACTGTTTCTAGGGCATAACCCCATAAACATTTAGGCAGAGTGGTTAGATTCATCATAGAGTGAATCATGTTCAACAGGGTTCTATTTGTCTTCTTGGATACACCGTTGTGATGCAGTGTTCCGTGAGGAGTCAACTGGGATACAATCCCAAAAATCTCTAGGATGATCTATTGGCTCAGATATTCATGACCTCGATCTAACTGAAGCATCTTTATCCTTTGCCAAGCATACTCACTACTTCTTTTCTAAAACTCTTTGAAAATTTCAAAGAATTTATATTTGTTCTATTAGGTAAACATACCTATGTCTACTGAAGTCATCAGTAAGATATAATGAAGTAGTGATGACCGTATCTTGTGACATAACTATAAGTCTCACATACATCAGTATGGTTAACCCATAATAGTTCTTGTAGCCCCTAAAGTTTTACCCTTTGAAGGCACTTTTGTCATCTTGACTAACAAGATACACATGTATCATATGAATCATCATATGATTCCAACTCTCCGTTCGCCTGGAGTTTGGCTATGTGTTTCTTGTTTAAATGTCACAAATAGATCAGTTTTAAGCCATACTTAATTCGTTGTATTGATTTATAATTACAACTATTAATTTCATAAAATATTTATTAAGATAAAACGAAAAATTTATTTCTGAAAACATAAATTCGGTTCGTTGTAATTGAGAAAATGAAACTAAATTCTTAGTAGCACTAGGTACATGAAGACACTTGCTAAGTGTTAATGTAAGACCATCTAGAAAGTTTATATCATATGTCCCTTTGAGCAACAACAGCTAACTTAGCTCCATTTGGTCTGATTTCATCTTCTGTTCACTTCTTATTTCCTGAAAAGGAGTACTAATATGAGTATCATACTCAATATGTAACACTTAGTCAGAAGTGAATTAAATCAAATGGTAAACATACCTGAAGGTCCCGCTCTGGTAGCCTTCTGCTTCTTGATTTATGCCAATCGGGGACTGGACAAGTACTCATTTGGTGCCCATGGTGAAAACAATTATACCATACTGCAACCTCAAGAATTTCTCTTTTGCCCTTATCTATGTTGGATCTTACAACATGTGTTTTACCCTTGGTTATCTCCCCCTTTTTCTTGATTATCCCACTGTCAAGTTTGATCATCAAAGCCTGTTTGGGTTTGGTTGAACCCAACTTGGATTTCATATCCCTCTCAGTAGTTTTAAGTATGTTGTGAAGCCCTGTGGGAGTCTTATTCAAACTTTTCATATTATAGTCATTAACGAACTACTTATATGTTTTGGGTAGAGAGTTGAGAACCATATCAATTTCCAACTCTTGACCTAGTGGGAAACCAAGACGGGTCAGTTGGTCAAAGTACCCTTTCATTTTCAAAATGTGGGTACTAACTGATGAGCGCTCAGTCATTTTACAAGCACACAATGCTTTAACTGTATCAAATATCTCCCGTTTTATTTGTAACCGAAACATAGACTTCAGTGAAGATATCATATCCTAAGCAGTCATGTTTTGATGATCCCATAATAATTCGGGAGTCATGGTGGCTAACATTAGGCAACCAACAATCAGAGAGTCATCTTGGTACTTATCATAAGCAGTTCTGACTTCAGTTGAAGCATTTCTGGTAGGAGCATTTGGAGGGGGGTTTTCAAGAACGTAGAACTTCTTTTCATACCTAAGGACTTCCCTTAGGAAGCAAAACCATTTGATGAAGTTTGTTCCGTCCAATTTTTCATTATCTAGGATTGACCGTAGTGTGAATTGGGATAAGTTGTTTGAGTTTGAATCTGAGGTAGACATCTACAAAAACATGATTTAATTTTTGTAACTTTAATATCTCAAATAAATGGATTAACCGTTCAAAATCATTTGATTTGAGCTAAGATCCATATTTCACCTACTTCCATAAATGGCCAAGCAACTGTCTATGGAATTAGGTTATTTAGGTAGGCATCATCCAATTATGTTCAACATAACTCTTAGATGTCGTGGGATCCTATTCAATATATCATATATTGAAATTGGCACGTTTAATCCCACTTCAACGCCTTGAAAATACTCATAAATGGCAAAGCAACTGTCTATGATATTCTCAAGTAAACAAACCATACTAAGGTATTGTGATCCCACCTAAATACTAGACTTAGGGTTTACTGGGATCAGTCGTCCAAAATATGACTATTTAAATGAATGGCCAAGCAACTGTCCACTTAAATCTCGTTATTTTGGCTCCTTGTCTTACACCTTATTCAACCGATATGATTGGCCGAGCACTGACCACACTGGAATCCTGTATGCTCGACTAGTACCTTAAATGGGTGGCATTAAGTTTATGTTTTGTAAAATGTTTAATTTTAGAAAACATTATAATTCTTTTAAAACGTTTTGATTTTATATTTAAAAATCTTCTTTTAAAAGTTTATATTTATTAAATCGGTTTGAGTTTGATAAACATATCAATTTTAAAATATCATATTTTATTTACCGATTCAAAATCTGTTTTGCGTTTGATTTTATTTTTAAAATGTTTGCAATTATCATAACAATAATAAAGTAATAAATAAAATCAAACACAAAATAAACAACCACAATAATAATATACGGATTTGCCCCTAATGTGGTGTTGTGAGTCAACACAACAACCACGGTCAAAACTAAGGACGTCTTCATGCTCCTACTGGCCTCGCCATCTTGGTAAACTTCAGGGACTCCGTCTCGACCTCTTGGAACTCCGTCTTCATTTGATTTACAATTTAAAAATAGAAAGATAACATATCCTAATCTATTTACAATTGCCCATATCTAGGAAAATTTAAAATTAACCCTTGTAATTAATACATTTTAATTTTTCAAATACAAAAATAAACAACCACAACCACGGGTCTTTGGGGCAAACCATATATTATTCAATATTGTAAACATAAAATAAATATTTGACCAAAGTATAATTAACATAATTAAAAGGTCAAATCATAAAAAACAAAATTTCATATGGCAACATAAATTTAATTGACAAATTTTAATTTGTAGGTTAACAAGCCTAACCCAAAAGAGAATTTATCCATCAAAACCGGGCCTTGGCCCATCCTACGGCCCAGCCGTCTAGGGCACATCCCCAATACGAGAAACCAGGGTGAAAGCCCAAAAACAATACTTGGAACTAATAACCCGGGCCCAACACCCAAACGGGGCTTCGACCCAAAAACTGAAATTGGGATAACAACCCAAGACGCTGGCTTCAAGCCAACCGTGAGCGGACATTAAAAACTATCGATAACATTAAGAATCTCTATCGACAACATCCGTATAAAACAACAGTTTACCTTTTAAATAATATAATTTAGCCATAACATATTTAAGAGGACCAATTAATTGAAGAGATAAACATTTGGCAAAAATTTTGAACCGATCAAATCCAATAAAACAGTTGGATTTGTATTTCACCCAAATACCAAAAATTTCCTAAGACAAACCATAAATATCCATGGTCTTTTGGAACAACTTAGAACGAGACAAAGCAGGGTCGTGGAACCTAAGAGGAAAAACGACATCATGTCGTCGCCTGAAAAAAAAAAACGTCGGGAGAAAAAGTACCACTGAGCTGTGGTCGATCCACCCTGGAATGACACAAGGGTCGTGATTTGAACAACACAATGTCATGGCCAAAGACCGCCATATATGGTATCAAGCCGTGGCTGGGAACGTCACAAAGATGTGGCTAGAAAACATCCAAAAGGAAACTCTAAGCATGGCCATAACCAGCTCGAGTCATGCCTCACAACAAGGCAACACTAGATGGTATCCCACCATGAATCCTGAATCGAGTGGAAGACATACAGGGGCTGTGACAGGTGACACCAACACTCGCATAGAATAAATTGACCATGGTCCAAAGACCTGGTATGAGATGGTCTGTCAGCCTATGGTTACAAAGCTGTATATGGATTTTCGGATTTGTGGAGCGACGATGGAAAAGAGGCAACAAAGGCCGTAGATGGCACCGACACGACCGCAAAAAAGTGGAGAATGCCGGCGACATCTGCAAATAACCATCGGCGACCGACGATCAGTGGGTAGAGAGGATGCCGCTTAACGACTGTGATGTGGGAGAGAGGTGATGGGAGTAATAGGGTTACAAACCCTTCGTCACCTTCTGCCGACTAAGTCTTTTGGAAATGAAAAAAAAACTTTCTTTTTTTCTTTTAAATTTAATTAGGGTTTAAAATTCTTTTAGGCTTTCAACATGAGGCCGAATTTTGATCCAATTTAGAAATTTAGGGTTCAATTAAATTTGCCATATAATATCTTGTTTCTTTTTTTTTTGAAATTAAATGACATCAAAGCGACTCTGATACCACTGTTGGGTTTTAATGCAATTTGTAATCGATAAAACGTAGTGGAAAAATAAATAAATTTGGTTACAACAATTATATAGAAAACTTTTCTAAATAAACTTAAGACTCAATCGGATCCATTGATGCATTTAATCAAAATAAAACCACACCATAAGGTGTTTAGAATATGTACCTTTTGTAGATCAGTCGGGATTGGAATGAAGCACCAAGAAACCAAAGTAGGTTTCCTCTTTTCGTAGTCCACACACGAACACGTTTCCCGTCTCCACCGGGTGCTAGCCCAAGAACCCTAGATCTATATGTCTTTTACAGAAAAGAAAATGTTTCTTTTCTGTATTTCTCTGATAGGCTAATTCTAATTATTTCAATCGTATGACAAACGGTTTAGCCTAACGCTCTATTTATACCAGAAGAATTATAGTTAGACAATAATTCAACTAAGGATTAAATAAGGTTTAGTAATTATCTGTAATATTCAAATTCAAATTCAAATATATATATATATAATTATCTTTTAAACTTTAAATATAATTATATATAATTACAGATAATACCCCATAATTAACATAATTACGTTTTCACCCTGTAATTATCATAATTACAGTTTAACACATATTTTCATAATTATCCTATAAGAATAATAATTTTCTTAATGAACTTGATTTAATCCGGGTTTCTAAAGATGGAAACAAACGCATTATTTTTGTGCGACCGTATAGGTTTACATACTCCTCAGCAGTATCTCTGTGTGACACGTGTCGTGGGCATATAATAATTACACTCATGAACATAAGTAGACCAAAGAGCACCCAATACATCAAATCATTGGAGATCCGTCCAAGCCGGTGCAAACTAGGTCTACGACATTAAACCAGTGCATGCATGATTCCTTTCTGAGCAAGATAGAACCTACACGAGTATCAGAAGCTCCAGCTGATTCAGATTGGGTAACTGCAATGCAAGAAGAGCTTATTCAATTCGAAACGCTTAAAGTCTGGAGACTCATGCCACAACCTGAAGGTAAAACTATTATTGTCACAAAATGGGTTTTAAAAAATAATAAGTATAGAACTCGCAAGTCTATACTCTACGAATTCTACCTGTGGAAACTTGTTCTCTGAAATTTTTCTAAGGAAAGGATTAGCTAGGTGCTACATTGCGAATTCTTAAGGTCTCGCAGGACTGTTGATTGCGAATTTCTAAGTTTCACAGAAAACCAAGTTGCGAATTTCACTTGTCTGCGAATTCTACTCCTTTTGCTTGCGAATTGTGAAGTGTTTTCCTTCTTTTGCGAATCTCTTTGTGGTTCTTATTGTTTGCGATTTCTAAACTTAAGTATTTTTGGAAATCTATCTTTCTGGAAAATTGTAAGTGTAGATTTTATCCGATTCTTGATTCAAAGATCTTATTAGTTGATTTAAATTGCACAGATAAGTTTGCATACTAATCCATCTGCTAAAGATGCCATACACAGATGAGAAAGGAAATCTGGTGCTTACAAGCAGAGATTGCGCTTTAGCGTACATGCCAGAGATTCCAGCACTGGAAGCTGAGAATAAAGATCTGAAGATTCAGAACTCATCTCTTCTTGATCAGATTAATAGATTGAAAGATGAGAAAGATTTAAAGAAAGACATTGTTTGCTCAGAATGTATCTCTAACTCAAAGATTAATTTTGCAGGAATAATTGAGTCTAAAGAAAAAGAGATTTTAAATCTTCAAGCAAAGTTGAAGAGATATGAAAGTCTTAATTCTAGCTTAACTTGTCAAAGAAGGAATCGATGCAAAAAGAGCTAGACGAACTTAGAAGAAGAGCAAACATCTCAAGTGAAACATCTGAAGGGCTGAGAAAAATGAATTCTCCATCTCAGCCAAGACCGGTTAAAAGAAAGCATGCCTCTTCCTCTGAAAATGATGCAGTTATCATAAATGAAACCTCCATCAAATTCTCCAAGGATGCATTATTCGGTCCTCCACCTGATCTCTTAGCTCTAGATCTATCACTGCCTCTTGGTGGACCTTATTTACCAGGGCAAGTGATAAAGAAGCCTTATGGAATCTTCTTCAGAGATGATGAGGAACAACTTAGATTTCAGAGAGTCTCTGAAATTCCTATTTTCCCACTAAACCATCTGCAAGATCTTCTATGCTTGTGGTGTGGATACTCTCCATCAGCAGATCCTATCAAAGCTCTCATTCAACAAGAAGCCGCTGATTGAAGAAGGAAAGTAGAAAAAGTACCAGATTATATGATCTTTCAAGAGACCTCCTGAAAACGTAGTTGATAGATTCTCTTCTACTTCTTGTAATCTATTAGTTAGTTTTACAGTAGTTAGATCTTCACTTGTACTTATAATTTTCATATCTCTTCTTGTAATTCTTTCCTTAAATTAATGAAAATTTCAGTGAAGTACTTAACTCCATCAGTACTGTAAAAAATCCCTCAAAATAGTAATTGGGACATGTATGTTACGAGTCCTGACTATCCTTTTATTTTAACTTAAATTAATTTTCTTCATAGTTACTTTGTCATCATCAAATAGGGGGAGATTGTTGATCCAACTCTCTGAGTGATTTCATAATAACCCTTTATAATACTAAGTGAAAATTACGTTTAACATCTGTATGTATTAGTGTTTTACCATCAGCGATCAAATACTGAGTATGTTCAGTATCGCTGATGATTTCTCATGTAAACAGTTAGACGTAATCCCTGAAGACAAGTTTCACGACAAAAGTTGTTCACTACTGATTCAAAGAGGAAGTTGCTGAACAAAGGACAAGTCTACTCATGACCTGATGCGGATATCATCGAAAACAAGACAAGTCTACTCACACGCGAAGAAGCCTAAGAAAATGCTTCAGTGATAGCTGAACTTCTTTCTATCTCTGAGAAGGAAGAGATATTCCGCGATCGATGATCATATTTCTTATACCTCACGTCTCTGTTGTCTTATCTATGCACAACTAGTACGAGTGTCAAAAAAGACATACCTCTGCAACATTTCGTACAACAACTCTGATATCTACACTGTTCATCATACGGCCAAAAGCATGTCTCCAAAAGTCAGACTCATGAAACCCTACCATTTAATGCATAGGGTATAAATAGAAAGATTACAACTCTATCTGAGAGTTGCCTTTAGCCTTCAATCTTTAATCTTTCTGTAAAATATAGAAACCCTTGTTTTCTATATTCCCTTAATCCCCTTTCTCTAATTCTTGTGCAACCATCTTAGTGTTTCTTAAGTTTGTTTAGATTAGATTCTTCCTTAATCTTATTCCGCAACAAACTTGTAAATTGTATTTTGATTTATCAATAAACAATTTATTAAACTTTAAATTTTGTGTTGTATTCAACCCCCCCCCCTTCTACAAACTTGTTAAGCACCTTCGGGACCAACATCTTCTCCCACATAAACCATTTTTTGATATCATCTCTTATAAACTGCTTTTTCATTCTATGTTCTCTCCCCCTTTTTGATGATTGCGAGCATTCATCATCAAATCTCTGCATGAAAAAGCACTCTTTCCATCTTTCTGACAACAAAAATCATATGATCTTTCGAACTGATATACATAACATCCGTCAATTCATAAATGATTCTGAATCTTTTCAAATTCAGAATGGAATGGTAAATATGAATCAACAAATTAATCAGTTAAATTGCCTGCAAGTAGTACGAAGCCACCATACAACAAATGTACTGTACAAGGAGTTTTATTGATGTTCACTCCCCAGGACTTCCATCCAATCATCGAAAAACACAAGGCAATTCTATGAATGTTTCGACAGAAAAAAAAAATATTTTATGTGTGTAAGTTCTTGTGTATGAAAGAATTAGCATTTTGTGCTATATCAGGCTCAAAATGTGTAAACTGTTGAGACACAACAATTTTCCACGACTCAATGTGCATGATCGAAGTTCGAAGGTCGGGCAAACTTCCTTCTGTTTCAATATCCAAATCTTACAAATAAATATTAGATAGATTATATGTTGCATCCCCATTAAAATATGAAATATTTCCTTGTTAAGAAAGAAATGAGTAGCTGGTGGGGTTAAGTCAAGAGTTGGCATGGGCTCACTGCCTATTTCAATGATGTTCACGAAAGAATTGTGAAACAATCAGTAATGTGGATACCCGGCTCAAAAAGTAGTTGGTGCAGAGTTCTGATATTCTTTTAACTCTGTTCTCACACCCTCTTTCTTTTTATCATTATGTTCACGTCTAACCAAACTCTCTTTTCCATTTTACCGCTCAGCACAATGAGAAAAACTCAACCCGTTGAGTTATGTCCCCCACTCTTTGATGTATGACCCCTCGCCTCTCAATCACCGAGGATAACTTCTTGGGTAGGAAACACTGGTTAACGTGAATCAATATAAGTCTTTAAGTTCTCACATTGATCCCATGAAAATATTGTCCTAAAAGAATGATGTTCAACAGTTTATCTAGAACATTTAAAGCTCAGTAATATGAAAAACAATGTCAGATAAGTGTATGCTCTTCAAAAATGTCATGAATATTTGAGCATGTTGAACTTTGAAGATGCTCACAACAAGTATATTGAATGAATGAAATGAATACAAGAAACTTGTTGAGAATCTGACAATGTATCGAAAAGATAAAATATGAATGATAATCATTAAAAACTTAGGTCATGAAAGAATTGAAATGTGCCTATATGAAAAAATATAGACATTCATGAAAGAATCGCTTATGTTTTTAATGAATGTGACGCTCAACAAACATTGAAATTCAAACAGGGTGTATTACCATCGAAAATTGTTTCAATTTGAAACATGGTAATAACAAAATTAACAAAAAATATTGAAACCGGTGTGTGTGAATACTTGACAGTATATGGAAAAGATAATACACAAGTATTTATCTTCGGAAACACGCGGTCAGTTAAACATTAAAGCTCATTAACTGAAAACATTTAAAATCACACTTCTAAAATTCATAAAAGCTTTTTGAGAATCGAGAAGTGGTTTGAACGTTTAGAAACATGTTTTCATGCTTGAAAATCGTCCATCTTCAAACATTATGAGATTAAGATTAGAAAATCTTACAATCAACTTAAATCTCATAACTCAACCTCAAATCATGATTAATTGAATAAAATATTGTAAGCTCCCCCTCAAAATCTGCATAAGGTCAAAAAGTCGTCAAAATTGTCAAAGTCTTAGACAAAGTAAAACATTGAAATACGAGTTCTCATCTGACGTAATCAGAAGTCAACATTTCACTAAAGATTGAATTCTAAATTGATGTGTTTAGAAGTCATTAACTACTCCTGAAAATATGCATTCAGTAAAAATTTGTCACTTCAAAAACCTATGAAATAAGCTAACTCCACCTTGAAAGTTGATCATCTGTTCTTAGTACTCACTCCCACTGAAATCATGAGCAAACTTTAAGTGTAGATATCTTTCAGAATAAAGAATAAAGACATGATGAAAATTATAAACCAAACTATACCACGTAAATACGGATTATGTAAAGATATGTTTTAAGATTCAGCATGCCTGATTTTGAAAATAGAAAATTAAATCTCTTTTCAACTAATGGCTTAGTGAAAAGATCAGCAAGTTGATACCGTGTTTACAAAGTACAACTCAATCGTACCTTTTTCAACATGGTCTTTTATAAAATGATATGTCACATCAATGTGTTTGGTCTTGGTATGTTGAACATGATTAGCAGATATAGCGATTGCGCTCTTTGAATCACGGTAGATCGGGATCTTGTTAAATTGAAATCCATAGTCTAGTAACTGCGTTCGCATCCACAACACTTGAGAACAACAGCTGGCACCAGCTACGTATTATGCTTCCGCTGTCGAAGTGGATACACAAAGTTGTTTCTTCGATGCCCAACTTACGAGCTTGTCTCCCAAGAATTGAATGTGACCCGGCGTACTCTTCCTCTCTAACATACAACCATCATGATCTACATATGAATATGCTGTCAGTTCAAATCCTGTATCTTTAGGATACCACAAACCAAGATCTTTGGTGCCCTTCAGATATCTAAATATTCTTTTAACAACCGAAATATGAGACTCTTTGGGCTTGGCCTGATATCTCGCACGCAAACATGTGGAAAACATAATATCAGGTCGACTTGCCGTTAAGTACATTAAAGAGTCTATCATGCCTCTATAGGTATTTTTATCAACAACTTTTCCATTAGGGTCAGCTCCGATCTTAGTCCCTGGTGCCATCGGGGTGCTAATAGGTGTACAATTTTCTATTTTAAATTTCTTTAAAATGTCAGAAATGTACTTAGCTTGATTTATAAAAATCCCCGTGGAAAATTGTCTGACTTGTAATCTGAGAAAGAAATTCATCTCTCCTATCATACTCATCTGAAAACGTGACACTATTAAGGCTGAAAAATTATTACAGTACTTAAGGTTTGTAGACCCGAAAATTATGTCATCAACATAGATTTGAATGAGAATAATATCGCCTTTTTCTTTCTTAATAAAGAGAGTATTGTTATCAACATAGATTTGAAAACTCTGACTTGACTAGGAATTTGGAAAGGACATCATACCAGGCGTGAGGTGCTTGCTTTAATCCATAAAGGGCTTTATCTAAGATGTAGACATGATCTTGCTTATCGGCACTGAAAAATCCTTCTGGTTGAGATACATACACTTCCTTTTTCAATATGTAGTTCAGAAAGGCCGTTTTGACGTCCACCTGATAGACAGTAAAATTCTTTTGTGCCGCATACGCTAGAAACATTCTAATCTCCTCTATGTGTGCAACTGGAGCATATATCTCATCATAATCACTTTCTTCCTCTTGCGGTATTCTTTAGCCACAAGTCGAGCTTTGTTTCGGACTACTACACCATCTTCATCTTTGTTGTTTTTGAATACTCATTTAGTCCCAATATTTGTTTTTTCCTTCAGGTCTTGGCACGAGTCGCCATACTTTCAATGCTTCGAACTGATTAAGTTCTTCTTGCATAGTTGCTATCCAATCAGGATCTTCAAGAGCTTCTGATACACGAGTTGGCTCTATCTTTCTCAAGAAAGAATCATGTAACACCCTCAAATTTGGAAAAAACAACTAATTTAAAATTTCGGTATAATATCAACATAAGGAACAAAACTTCCTGATACAATTCAAAACTCAGTATACCTCAAGTTTAAATTCTATAACTAACCTCAACTAAACATAAAATCCAATAATATAGAAGTACTAAACCGAAGTCGGGTGTTACTTAACCGTAAACACAAGTTGCTCTTCCCAGAACAAATGCGGAAGACTTCAACAAGCTAATCACTCTCCGAACACACAGCTAACACTCCTCTCTTCACATGTCACTAGAACTATTCCCAACGAAGCATCTTGCACATGCCGACAAATAAAAAGGTTAGGCTAACACCTAGTGAGTTCAAAAGTTTTCAACATTAATAAATATATCGTTAAAAATGAAAAATGCAATTGAAATCATAATCATAATCTTTCAAAATGGTATGCTTCAAATATGAAAACGACTCGTTTTCCTAATATGCGTTTTAGACGAAGGAGACACCAATATAGACGTTTTCCAAACCAAACTGTTTTAAGGACTAAGATCCTGATATAAAACGTTTTTTCGTAAATTAAATTCAACCACTCCCTAAAAATGAGAATAGAAAGCGGACTCCCAATTTATGAAATGCGAATAAGACTTTATATCCCAAGACACCCAAAACACGGGTGGGACATAATACTCAACCCATAAACCATGGATAAAAACCTATATAAACAAAATGTCACCAAAAACATGGATAATAAAACTCAATACCCAAAACAACACTTTTCGGTGACGGAGGAGACCCGAATTCCATTGAAAGTGGCGGGCACACAAAGTTAAGCCACTTCTCGATGTTCTCTAGCTTCACATAGAGTCATAGATCCCTGTATACGGCTCCCTACCGAGCAACCACCGCAAGATACCTAAATGACCCTAGTGTCTACTCGACCTCTGGATAAGTGTCACCACAAAAGCCACAAGTCCCAGTATCTGGCTCACAATGGGCACCACCGCAAGAATTAGCTCTGTATACGGCTCTGTAAAGCACCACCGCAAACTTACATAAAAGCATGACTTGGGGACCACTCACTAGACTTCAAACGTGGACACTAAATTCCACGATGAATAACCAGACTGATTACAAACGGGCATCGAGTTCAACCACCCACAATTTATACATCGAGCCCTTCACTAAAGATTACACAGTTATCGAGTTCAACCACCCAAGATCTATACCTCGAGCTCCCGCTAGCCATAAATAATTTCCAGTCCCAAAACAGGGATAAAGTCCCCCACTAAACCAACTGACTGACTCATATGCCTATGGATCCTATGCATTACAATCTAAAACGTTACATGACTCAAACGAATGAACTGACGCATTCAAAACAAGTAACTTTCAAATAAGATGCAACTAAGTACACCATACGTACAAGGCTCCTTAACGAGCTACCAAAACTGAACAAATGTTCCAAAGACTCATCTGAGTATAAACCAAGCCCTAAAAGGCATAATGAACGTTTGGCTATAATACGTGGGCCAATAAGGTTACATAAACCAAAATACATCTTTTCCCAAAAATCTTTGTCTCTCAAATCACAATTGGCCTTCGACCCCAAACTAAAGAGTTTACTATTTCTAAAATGTTTGCAAAGTCGGGAACTACCAAACTCAAATGACTTGCACATTCTTTCTTTCAAAACGTCCCATTACCAGTACGATGCATTTTTCCAACAACCACTAAAAGTGTATTTTGACCCAAATAATCTTCATTTATGAATAAATCATTAAAACACCTTCATTCACGACCTATTTATCAAAATGCCCAAAAATCCCAAATGTGGGTGTTTTACAAAGTTTATAAAGCTAAACACTTCAAATAGTCAAAAGTTACCAAATAACTCAACAGTTGATAATTTCATGTAAAACACATAAACACTTTAAAATGGACATTTTGGCATGTACAACGTTTTCACAAATCAACTTGAACACACTTTGCTAGATTTAGGCTAAATCTAGATTTCCCCCATCTTGAGCTCCATTGAAGAAATTCGAATCTTCAAGCCAAAACTCCCAAAAACCTAGATTCATAAATTTCCAACCATAAATACACGCATCCAAACACTTATAATCATTCCCCAAACATTTTACATCCAAGTCCCCAAATTTGGCCAAAACCCTACTTTGACCTAATTTCTCCAAAATCATCAAAACCGAAATTTGAGAAACCAATCACTAGGAAATCATCAATGTAGCATTTATAACTTATAATAAGGTCTTAGAAATGGAGAGGATAAACTTACCACTTAGGTTTTGGTAAAAACCTAGAAAACCCAAAATGAAGTTTGAGGTTGAAGATGAAAATGGAGCCTCTTGACCCTAGCTTCCAATCCTTAACTTGATGATGGAACACCATAAGAACTCATGAAAGGGCTGGAAAATAGGTTAGGGTTTGTGAGGGAATGAGGAGACACGGTTTGGGAGAGAAATGGAGAAGTTTAGATGTGAGAAATGAGAAAAATGGCTTAAATCCCGTTTTTAACAACCTTCACTCCCTCTGGTGCGACAATGACATGCGACTATGACACTGTCATTGACACGCGACTATGACACTTAGCGCTACATTGACACGCGACTATGACATGCATGTCATAGTCGCATACTTTGCGCTACATTGACACGCGACTATGACACGGTCATTGTCGCGTGTCATAGTCGCACCAATTGTACCGTGGGCGTTCCAACTTGTGCGACTATGACCGTGCGACTATGACATTGTCCTAGTCACCGGGAATTGTAGTCGGACCCTTTCCAAGCTCTGAAACCTGACTTTTCCAACGCCAACACTCCCGATACTCTTAGCGACTTTAAATAATGCTTTCCCAGCATAAATCCTACCATTTCCAAGTTGTAAAAACGTCCGGGTGACCTTTACTTACCGAACATTACGGGTGTTACAATCATCCAAACCCTAAAAGAGATTTCGTCCTCGAAATCTAGATTCCCATTTAACGTTGTCCGCATATTAGGTTGTCTCTAATCCATTTGCCAGAACAACCACCATAAACCTAATGCTAATACTTACGACAACCGTCCCCTTGGGCACAGTACACTTATATCCGAGTGAACGCTTAACCTAATAGAGTAGCCTTTAACCACGAGACTACGGTTGTCTCCCAACCTTGGGTGACACATACTACCTCAACGGTAGTTTGTGACTTCAACCTATCTCTGACAAATCCGTTCCAGTTCAACACGATTCTGGATCCGCATTTCGATGATCAACACCCGATCCAAAGAATCCCCAAAATTCCTTAATCATTCGCCCTAGTTATTGGTAGAGCCATCCTTCCAGGGACATGCCAATACGTTCTCCACGGGGTCGGTTTATCCAATTCCGACGATTTCGCAACTCCCAAACTTTACATAAACATCAATCATCTTGTCGATATAAACCTTTACCACATCAAGAAAATCTTAATCATTGATGTTTAAGTACTAACATCTAATATCCTTAAAGTTACCGCTTAAACTGCAAACACACAGGATTCGTCGGAAATGCTTTGAAGCACCCCAACGATCATTGTCCTCAAAATCGAATGTCGACACCTATCCTCAAAACGACTATACCACAAACTTGGGTGTACCGTCAAATATTTCTTTCCGGATTTGCATTGTCGAATTAAAGTTGACACCTATCATGGCACTAAAACTCCAACCTTACAACACTTAACAAACGTACCACAATATTTCCTTTATTCACAAAATCCCATTAATATGACACACCACCAACACATAACATGATGTCAATCGAACAAACAACCCATTAAATCAAATCGAACCATACACAAATAATCACACAAGGTTTCAACCCAAAAACTTACCGAAAGGGAAAGATCACCACTTGCTTAACTGGGATAATAATATAAATCTAGTCCCTTATCACAACTTCTTTATCAAGAGGGTTTAAATCTATAATTCTAATGAGTTCAAGGTTTTTCAACTATAAGACTCAACAAATATGCCAATTGAAATTTTATAAGACTTTCAAACGCAAAATCTTTTTACCCATTTATTGTACACGCAAAAATTCACTACTACTTACTTGGTAGTTGTGCAAAAAGGGGGTCACCAATGCCACATACATAAAACCATTTCAAAAAGCATTTGATCATTGCTCACGCTAATAATAACAATAACAGAAAGGCGCAACAGCTTTTCAACTGGACCACTAGGGTCCTAATATGTATTAATCCATGTCGAGTACGTAAAATAATTTTCTGCACCAAAACGATGCGCATTATATGCTTGTACAAACTCCCAAAAGAGGAACTTCACAATTTTGAAGATCCAAATTCTCCTTTTTAACCATAAAATTACATGAAGTAAAATTTCCAACAAAACTTACATACATTAGTTTATTTCCCAAACTCAGTAAAACGATAGATGCAAGCAATTTGGTCGAAACGTAAAATAATTTAAATCGACTTCAAACATTTAAGTTGCACAAACAGATCATTCTTCCAAAATAGTGGCTACCATGTCATGCATACCAATAGACCAATAAAATGCATTGCACGACACAATAACAGTAAAACCCAACAACCCAACAATGTTCAAAGAAAACGTTTAACATGAAATACCTTGTGATTCTTTAAATCTTTCCCACGCATCCGGAATAGCTTCATCATCCATTTGTTTAAACATGCAAATCTCATTTCTGTATTTAGCATTCTGGGTAGGTGGAAAATATTTTCGCAAAATTTTTTCAGCCATATCACTCCATGATGGTACTGAACCTGGTGCTAATGAATTGAACCAAACTTTTGCCCGATCTCTTAAAGAAAATGGGAATAGAGTGAGCCTTAAGGCATCAGCAGATACTCCCAGGATTAGAAAAACATCGGTGATTTCCATAAAAGATTTTAAATGTGAATGTGGATCTTCCGATGGCATTCCGGCAAATTGACCATTGGCTTGCAACATATGAAACATGATGGGTTTTGGTTCAAAATGTAAAGTTTCTAATTGTGGCCTAATAATCCCAGAATTCAATTGCTCAAAATTAGGAATTGCATAGTCCATAATTCTTCCATCTTTTGAGTTTGCAAGATCAATGATGTTTTGTGGTTCAACATTACCAACAGATCCGGCATCATCTTCCTCATCATTATGATTTTGGTGATTTTGAAACTGATGAGCTGGAGGATTTCCAAAAATTGGTGCATTATTTGCAAAAATTGGTGGCGGACTGATTTGATTCACTAAAGGTGGTCTCATTTGATTTTCCAACGGCGGTGGTTGATTTTCCAAAAGTGGTGGTCTAAGATGCATGTTTTCAAAGCCCGGGGGAGGTCCTTCCATAATGAGAGGATTTATGGTTTGAAAAGTTCTTTGAATTCTCCTTCTTTGACGGAAGGTTCTCTCAATATCTGGATCTAACTCAAAAAGTTCCCCGCGTTGTATTCTTGGCATGCACCACTTTTAAAAATCTTTTGAAATTCCCAAAGGTAGTAGAAAAACCAAATCTTTTAAAACACTTTTAAACACTTTTGACTTGCCAATCCCCGGCAACGGCGCCAAAAACTTGACAGACCCTTTAGTGTACCTTAGGGTGAGACGGATAATACCAAAAAGCAAGTATACAAATTGGTACTATGTCGCCTTGCAAGTAATAAAATGGTAAAGATACCAGATATCATCCCACAGAGATTGGACTAAAAAGTGTGTTAAAAGTATAATGAAAGATGAGATTTCAGATGACGAATTTGAAGCAATATTTTGGAAGGTTGGTTAGCACAGCTCTAAATAATAATAATAAAAGAGAAGCAAGGGTGTAAGACTTTTGATGGTATATGAATCCAAAATCCAGCAGGTCAATGCTACAGCACTGTCATAGCATGATGCTATTTGAATGTTGCAGCATGCTTCTGACTATAACTAGTTTTATTATCTATTTCAAGACACGTTCCTCTCGGACTCTCACCATCCCATTATTCCAGTAGCTATGAACCATCTCATCTCTGAGCAAAGTTCAAGATAAGGGAATGATGGGAATAGAGTTCTCAAAATATACGGCAAAACAAATTCTCTTTGTTAAAAGTTACTCTTTCGACATAACCCCCGTACCTCCCAAGTTGATGTATTCCAAATAGCTTATCTCTAAGTCTATTCTATTTTAACCCTTTGAAAAAATGACAACTTATCAAGAATGGATCATTTTAAATGACACAAGTAACAACTCTCGTTGCAAGTAACTCTTTCGATATTACCTCTCATGTCACTAAATTGACGTGCTATTCAATGGCCTATCTCTAGGTCCATGACACTATTACACTATCAAAATAATCATTTTGTCAAAGAGTTTTGTTATCTTGATAAAACTTGAGTTGGAATAATAAAATTTCGTTAAAGTCACAAAAAACCACTTTCTTTTAGATCCACATAACCACCCTTTGCCTCACACCCAAGCTAACGTGATTAGCTACTCATTACAATAAAGAAATAAAAACTTCTACTAAGAATGACAAAGATGAACATAATGTAAAGTGCTTTTGAAAGAGAAATGACTTGAAAGTATATAAATATATATATATATATATATATATATATATATATATATATGTTGCTTGAAATGTAAAGACAAAGGAAAGTAAATTACAAGGAAATGGAAATGACAAGAAAGTAACTTGAAGATAAATACAATGAACTTTAACTACTGAAATCTAAAACAAAAGAGTAAAGGAAAAGCTAGAGATGCAAGATGAAGAAAGAAAATACAACCAAATGAAATATGCAGGTGGATGTTGTTTCAATGCTGCAAGCATTCATATGCAAGAATGGAGACTATATGAAGATGATGAGGAACACGATGAACATGTATGACTTCTGGAAATTAAAAGGACAAGGGACTGGAATGGGACCAATTCGTGAGCTAAACAGAAAATGAACGGATTACACTAAGCATAACAAGATGAAAAGCTTGAAAGAAAATATGAAGAGCAAGATGAAGAACTTAAAGATTACTTCTTGGAATTAAAGAGATTAAAAGGATGATTTAGGATCAATCCCCAAGCTAGCTACCGATCAGATGCTTAAACATGAAGAAACATAAACTAGGATGATGTAGAGAGATGTGTGTCCCCTTAAGAGCAACTAAGCCCTCCTTTTATAACCAAAGGGAGGGGCAAACTTGCAATTTTAAGGGGAATCTAATTGTACTTTCCTAGTCTAATACTAACTAGAGTTACCTAAAGCTTATCCCAACTTGACTAACTATTACAAACCAGATTAGCTTAATTGTTCAAAGGTTACAAAAGATAATTCCAAGCAAAAGAATCAGGTTCGGTCTTCAAGATCTCCCATCAAAACGATCAGCTCCATGCTGTTTCAATGTTGCAGCATGCCCTGTTTCCAAGTAGATTTTCAAAAGATAACCAAATTTAGCCTACAATCTTAATAGAACAAGTAAACCACACAAATTCAGCTCCAAGACACAATAAATGGAAAAAAAGGTAGAAAATGACTCAAAGTGGGATTTGAAAGTGAAAAATCCTATCTAAAAGATTAAAAGAAATGTGCTTAAGTACTCAAAATTGAGTACTTATCAACCAGCTTGTAACGAAATGAACACCACAGGAACGCTCAATGTACTTATTTTAAAAGAGAGATCGTATCCAGATTTTGAACAAACCACACGGACCGACGATGTAATTTACATTAAATAATCTAATTTCATATAAAAAGAAGAAAAATACGTATTATCATATACATATATTATAACTACGCAAAAAAGAAATTAAAACAACGTAAACATTTAAGAAGATAACGGAAAGTCAAAGAACGATTTCAAAAAACTCCCGCCATAACGTATGCCACGCCTTAAAGGGTAAATATGCAGTCTTATGTTACAGCATGCCTCATATATCTAATTTAAGGTGTTTTGTGCAGTCCTATGTTACAACATGCCTCATATAAATAGTCACTACCTAAAATAGTTATGGATCACTAGTCAAACTCTCCTACAATATACTAATTATGTAAACCGTAATAACTAGTACAGAAAGCTAAAGGAGTATATAAAGATATAATTATTACATATGCAACCTACATGCTAATATCCTTCTCACATACATCAACATCAACATTAAGAGTTCTTTTTTTTTTTTAATTTTCAAGATAAGACTTTGATTTATAGTATAGAAATGAAGATAACACAGGCATTCTGGTTGAGTCAGGTACCTGGTTGTACTTCATTGAATCGAGCGAGTTCTTTTTCCCATTTTAAGCCTAACATCTGCCGTCCAAATGGTACGATCAGGTTATACCTGAAAACCTGCCACATTCATCATTTGTATTAGCACCTCTAGGTAACAACTGGTGACGATCTAAAACGTATCCAGATTCCAGACTCAAATGAAGCATTTCATATGCTACCATTATATATGAACATGAAATATACGATGGTATTGATTTCATTTGCATCCATAAAATTCCTCTAATTTGTTTTTATTAAAGAATATTGTACACATTTGATTGTCTTCTTTTTCGTTAACAATAGGTGTTTGGCCCAGCTTACACACACCTCGACTAATCCCATGGGACCCTTGAAACAACCGGGAAAATTGCCGGTGGCCTTTGAGGAACTGGAACTTGTGACGTATAGGGAGTATATATATGGTGTTTACCTATTATAGAATTCATGACTTTGGATCAAAAGGGGGATATATATATATATATATATATATATGTGAGTGTGTATATATAGTATTATCATATTGTAAACCATTTCATGAATTTAGATCCAAATTATCAGTTTTTCATCTAACTATGGCTTGGTAGAAAAAGAGTACAAAGATGGAACGTAGGACAATCATTATGTCTTACTCATTTTCGATCTGCCTTTGGCTTATAAATGGTGTTTACCTATTACAGAATTCATGAAATATGGATATAGGCAAGTGTTCAGTTATTTTGTTTCCCTCAGTAATTGTATGCGTACGTAACTACCAATCCTAAGAACAAATAGAAGAAAATGTTGTATTTGTATTCATCAGCAACAAAGATATTCCAATCATAGTGCGTCTCTTAGAAAGCACAGAATCATGTAAATCATCACAACAAAATTGGATTTATAGGACGCTAAAAATGTCTAAGTGTAACCACAAGGGTTGTGGTGTACTGGTTAAGGCCCTGGGGGATGTGGTGGAATATCCCATCTGCCCAGGGTTCGAATCCAGGCGTACACAACAAATGTGGCCACTGAGGTTTAATCAGGGCTGATGTTTTACGGTCATAATTTGCCAAGGGATTAGTCTAGGCATAGCTTAGGACACCCTTATCAAAAAAAAAATATAGCTAATACGACAAAATAAATGTCTGTAGAAAACACTTATTAAAATGCCCAAAACCATCCTATAAACCAATTGTAACACTTTTAGATGCGATGCTTTATTGTTTGGTCCCCTAAATTTATGTCCTATAAAGCGTTCTATTAGGAGGCTTAGACATTTTATGTGTCCTATAAGCCCAATTTTGTTTTAGTGAATACAGGTTATTAATGACCTTATCGTTGATGCTTTGCAACTGAAGTTTCAAAGAATCTGAATATTCAATCCATTTGGACATATCTCCACTCTCTTTGCGAGCCCATGCTTTCTTTAAGGTTAATCGCCATTCGGCAACGTTGGACCTGATTTCTTTGTTTAGTTCTACCCACTCTGGTGCACACTTGTTCTTCGACAGTATCCTATATAATGTGTCTTCGGCTGGATCAGCATGAGGATTGCTATTCAAATTTAGGGGTTTGCCCTTCCCTGGCAGGTTCTCAAAATGTCCCTCCTCGATAGAACGCCAAATTCTTCGCTCCACAACATTCATTATATCAGTTTCTGACCTGATCACATGTCAAAAAAATAGACAGGAGTGACTAAAACTAGCTTTAAAGAGCTACCATAATCATGTTAAAAAGGTGTTGCACATATATCATGGCTCCTCCGCATCACAAGAAGCGGGGAGGAAAACAAGTTTATGTGGGCATCTTCTACGTAGTTCTTGTTATAATCACTAATCACTCCATACTCGACAGTCCCTTTTATGATATAGCACTAGAATATGCAAAATAAACGTGTGTGAGAATCATAACATTGGTTACAGGTCTTTCCCATGGTCCCTTAAAACAAGCATCTGTATGAGATATAAACTCATGTATCTCAAACTTCATTCTTGACTATGTATGGTATGCTTATCAATCATGTTTGCTTCAATTCTAGTACCCCTTTATCCTAAAAATTTGTTTTAATTCCCTTTAGCAGAATTAAGTCTCAATTTGGTCAGGTAAATAGCTCCAGCAATAACTTTTTATGACATTCCTTAACCATTTCACTTTTCACAAATCACTGTCAGTTGAGACTATCATGAATGACCTTACCAAAGCAAAACTCAGTCCTAAACCTGTTCAATCTACACTTGATCATGGGTAAAGAACTTTTGTAATCCCTGTATTAGTTGCAAAGGTGTATTTTTGTCTTAACCTTTATAGGTGTTTGGGATTGTTTATTTAAAGTGCTTATTAACTCATTCCGATGTGATACCGGTAATAAGCATTTTTTAGTGTTTGGATGGGAAGACAAGAAAAATGCTTATATCGGTTTGACACCGGGGATAATGAGTTTTTGATAAGTCATTCCATTCTAAACTCATTAACTTATTTGAAACGACTTATCGGATTTTTGGTCAATTTATATGTATAAGCAATCACAAACACCCCTAAAAACAACTTATTAGCTTATTACGTTTTAGTACCACCATAAGCTAATCCAAACACTTTTTATAAAACTCCACTTTAACACCATAAGTTGATAAGCTCTTTTACAAAAAAGCATAAGTAATTTTATAATTATTAAGAACTATTATCGTTGAAGAAATTTGCTGGAGTTCTCGATTACGCATGTGGAATCAAATGTCTCAATTATTTTGATCTGCCTCCATGATCGTTCATACGCGTAAAAAACCTAACCCTAACTCTGAAATCCATATGAGAAACAAGGATTTTCCAAATTTAAGGATTTACTGCTCGAACATAAGCATTCGAATTACGATTAATTGCATCTAAATGTTATGAAGAGGAGGATAATTCGTGAATCCATAATCATATACATCACAATTGGAATAGAGACAGGATACCTAACATTGTTGCGCTGACCACGGAGTTCAGGGGGGAGCTTCCGGTCGTTGACGGCGTCTATAACACCGGAGAGACGATCAGATATTTTCTTACTAGGATTCCTAGCAGCAGCAGCCGCCGCGGCGTCGTTCTCCGACGAAGACGAACTCCACCTAACCTTGGAGAAGCTAGGACAGAGAATGGCGATCAGAGGTGAGGCTTCATTCAGCATCTGTTGTGAAACAGACGGCGGTGATGAAGAAGATGCGATGGTTATCGCCTTAAGGAGTCGAGTCGCCATGGGTGAAAGTTGGCCACGGCACCGTCGTCATATGTTATATTCTTCAGTTTCGCTGTTAATAATAGTCGGTTGAAATGAGGTAAGTTGGTATTTTTTTCAACGTGGCGAGATATACACCGCGCTTAGTCGCCGTTTACCGGAACGTGACACTCAGTTGTGTTATCGGATAATATTGTCGGCTTTTAAATAGATGATTGGTAACCAACTTTCACCCGTAAGTATTTATTGGCTAAGAGCTTTTCTCTCACTTATCGGGTAAGAGTCTTGGTTCCTGCTATGTTTCTTACTCGGTAATATTTTAGGTCCTTGTTATATTTACCCGGAAGGTAAACGAGACATATTGTAAACGTTTACCAAGTAAGGGTTTGGTAAATGGCACATAAAAAGGACCGACTTGTAACCTATTATCGCTTCTTGCCAGGTAAGATTTTAGGTAATTATCATGTTAACCCAGAAGGTAGAACACCTGGTAAGCGTGTTTTGTAAACGGGCAGTGGCGGATCCAAGAATTTTTCCTGGTGGGGGCACCTTTAAGATACACTGAAGGTTCGCAAAGTAATCCGATATATTTTTAGCTTAATTCGAGCGTTTAGAGGTATTTTTGAAGTTTTATTGATTGATTTCAAGAGATTTCAAAGTCTTTTTTGGTGATTTTTGAGTGACTTATTCGGTTTTTTGATTGATTTCGAGAGGTTTTTTTGATTGATTTCGAGATACGTTTTTTGGTTGATGGGTCCCATACGAAAAATCAGTGGGGGGTCTATGGTAGAAATAAAAAAAATTGTTTAAAACGGCCCTTAAAAAGAGGTTCTTATTCGGATAAGAGATGAAGCATTTACTAAAACAAAAGGTCTCCTCTGACGATACATAATGCCGATGACATCTCTGATCGAGGAAAGATGTCAAAACCATCTATACTGGACCGTCGTGATTTTTTTTTAATTTACCCCTCCCTTAATATGACATTCCCCACTCCAAACCCCGTTTCGCCTCATCTATTTTGTTCTTCCTGAACGTATGAGAAAGCATCCGACATGATGGAAATTTTGTAGGAGGTTGGAGGTTTTCCTCCATCCCACATAGGTGGAAATGAAAACTTAAAGGGGCTTTATAAGTCCTTTCCCACAATTAAGCTTTGAACTAGTCGATGGGTTCATGGTGGGAATTAAGAGTAGATGACCTAGAGCATATGTGTGCGGCTGTGGCCAAGGCCGAGGAGGGTGTGGGATGTGAGGAGATGTATTTTGCACTCTGCACGCCGCATCGCATCTAAGGAGCATCGCCCCAAGCTTTCTTAATATCAGAAAATTATAGAGATAATGAGAAGTGATTTATTTCAGTAATTATCAAAGACAATTCTGATTTTAACCGGTTTGAATTTGAAATTCAAAGTCTTCAAATAAAAACGTTTTTTTATTTAGATAAAATATGTTGGAGACTTAGTTTCCAACTTCCTGTTAGTGGATCCCTAATCTTTAGGGAGAAGTAGTGATTTTGAGGGTTTTTTCCGGTATAAATATTGGATTAAACTCCTTTCCAAAACATACTGAAAATCATCTCTGCTCTCCTCTTTTCTCTATAATCTGCTTCTCGACGGTTGTTGTTGCATTCCATCCGATTTCTGCATCTACTTTGCTTTATTCTGTTGTCATCACGGTTGACAATCAGAAACACGACTGCTTTAAGTTCTGGGCTTTGCGACTAAAGACTCACAACGTAAGAGTGGTCGTATAAAACCTTTAAGGATAGGATTTAACAACTGTGCAATTTGCTTCATAATCCGTTGATCAAACCAGGTTGATGTTTATTTTTCACGCACCGTATTTTATTTTATGTTCACAAAGTGAACAATTCTGCTTCTACTCCTTTCTTTGTTGAATCTATTGCGAAGGATAGAATCAACCCTGTGGTTTGAATCTGGTTGTTGTTTTCTTGGTATTTCCGGATTTGATGAAAGTTAAGTCTATATAATAAATCTATCGCGTTTAAAAATAAAGTTTGCGTCTTTATTTAATTTTGGAATAAAAAGATTGAAACTTTATTAATCCAAGTATTTTATCATCTCTAATATTTAGTTATTTTTACAACACAACATCTCTGCTTTTGCTCTGGACGAAGGAGATGAAACCATAGGTTTCTCTTTGTTGTCGGCGCCCGAGGCGATCTACATCCACCACTATCACATGGTTGCATACAAATTGCTCAATAATAGCCGGATGACCAACAATTACCAATCATAATTGAACATTCAACACCCCATATAATAAATCACGTGTCTTTTCCAATCAACTTTTGACCTAATTCCCAAAATTATCAAGATCTGGTCTAGGAATGAAATAAACTTCAACAACAAAATACATACACATTAGGGTTCTCGTCGAGCTCAACAAAAGCATATATGAACTCAATGTTGTTTTTTTATGTGATATCTATATCGAGTTTAAGGAGATGAAGTGATATCAAGCTTGATCAAATTTCTATGTCTATTTAGGTTAGACACGATCGGTGTACTCTCATCGTAACCAAGCCCATCCGATGTCGGTGCGCTTCATGTCATTTGCATCCATGTAGCATGCATGGGAATACTACGCCAATCAAGTGCAGAAAGAATCGGCGAATCAAGAGGAAGCCTCTCAAAAGCTTCCATTGATCAGTTCAGAGGTAGGATGTATCACTCCTTCATGACTCCCTATGTCATCGCATGAAACAAGAGTACGTTGTTTCTTTGGCAGATTTTAAACCAAATGCAAAGAAAAAGAATGAAGGTGAAAAGGATAAGGTTTTGCCTTGGGATTAGAATGGAGAAAAAAAAAGTAACAGGTGGTGGGATCTATTGATCTTTCTCTTTTCAATCAACGTTTAATAGAAGAAACATTTGAAAAACAATAATTTTTAGTCATCATTTATATGAGTCAAATCTCGTTCCCTAAGCACACCATTTACCCCGGTCAGTACTTATCCATAAATTTTAGTAAACCACCCCTAAATCTAATAAACACGATATTTTACTTGAACATAATTTTTTTTTGAAGATTAAAACATTGATTATAATATTTAAAATATTTATATATTTGATAAAATATTATACTTTAATTTTAAGAATTTTATTGATGAGAACAATAAAAATATCCCCCGTCTCCTACGCAATCATTTATAAAGAGTTCTTCACATTAGATAATTTTACCTCCTAAGCAATTATTTATAAAGAGTTATTCATATTGGAGAATTTTACCATCTATCTTTTATTTTTCTATTCTGAAAAAAGTTTTTGGAGAATCTCTCGAAGCAAAAAAGTTACCCAAAATTTCCATTTTTCTCCATTTAGGAGAATTTGTTGGAGATGTTCTTGAAGATTACATTTTATTGTTTTATATCCGTGAAATGTTTTCTCATGGTAGAAAGAATATGTATAAGATTGTGGAATTGAACAAGTAGACAGATTTTTTTCTTCTAAGGTATAACAAAATCAATGCAGTAACTCAAAATTTGTAAAACAACATCCAATAGTTTTGATGACTAAATAGTTTCTCATAAAATACCAAAACATAATCCCTAACGTTAGGTCTTTGGCCCACGCAACCATCTCAATCTCGTCATTTTTCATATTAGCATAGCTTGACTAAAAATAAATAAATGACTATTATTAAGAGTGGTGAGATCATAACCATAAACCAAAAAAAAGCTGAATTTACTAGGCATAATATCATGAATACACAGAAATGTAATTATGTAACGACACAAGAGAAAGAATTATTATTTCTTAATCCATATGCAAGAGATAGAAAACGTGTAGGAAACTCTACCTGTTTAAAAAACATTTGGCTTGCATCGATAAGTTTATCAACAAGGCACTCAACAATAGTCTTAATGTAATAATGTTCCTAAATGCACTCTCATGTGCACCAGATATAAGAATAGATAGCTTGGTTGATCAGCCTCAAAGAAGAAATATCAACTGTTTGACGCTTAACAACATCATTTGAACCAATCCCAGTTGCATCTTCTATTGCTACGTCGTACTTGGATCATGTTATTAATTAGCACCATCTATTACAAACATGGACTTAAATAAATACAAGGAGCAAATACATTATTCTCTTCAAATAAACTTGTCAATATAGAAACTGATGGGAAAATAACTTGTCTATTACAATATTTCTTAGCACATATTTATGCATACAAATAAATGAAAGCAAATATTATAGATGATTACAAAAGTAATTACGAGAATCAAATCAAGAGATACTGAAGCATAGATCAAGGGATGTGATATGGAGACATAAATCAAGGGATATGATATGGAGACATAGATCAAGTGATATGATATGGTATATCATGATCACAATCTTAATCTTTATCATCCCCCCACAAGATGGACGGTCGAAGATGAAGGCCAATCTTGGATACGAAAGTCTAAAAAGCAGTGCGAGGAAGTGGTTTCGTAAGTGCATCAGCAAACTGATCTTTCTTTGAAATGTGGGACACCCGGAGAGTCCCATTTTGAATATTTTCATGAACAAAGTGGTAGTCAAGGCCTAGGTGCTTCATTTTCGAATGAAATTTTAGATTAGCCACAACAAATGTGGCACCTGGGTTATCACAAAAAATGGATGGTTGGACCATGGATCGGTGGCCGAGCTCAGTAAGCAAATTAAGAACCCAAAGAACTTCAGTTGTGGTCGATGCAATAGCACGATACTATGCTTTAGTAGATGAGCGAGCAACATTTCGTTGCTTATTGAAGATCCATGAGATTGGATTGCGGCGAAGGTAGACAACATATCCGATAGTCGAAATGTAATTATCCTTGTCTCCAGCCCAATCAGCATCAGTAAAGGCATGAAGTCGTGAAGGTGAATTGCTGTAAATTAGGATTCCTTTATTGATTGTACCTACTAGATATCGTTGGAGACGTTTGAGAGACACCATGTCCTCATTAGTAGGACAATGCATGTATTGTGACAAATTGTTAACACTAAAAGCAACATCAGGACGAGTTAATGATAGATATTGAAGGCTTCCAACAAGGGCCCGATATTATGTTGGGTTTGCAAGAGGTGACCCGGAGATGTTATTATAGGGGTGGGCATTGGTTTGGCTTCTTCCGTGTGACATTTCTTTATAATATCAAGAGTGTATTTTTGTTGGCTTAGGAAGAGACCACGAGGATGAGGAATGACTTCAACACCTAGAAAGTAGAAGAGGTTTCCAAGGTCTTTAAGAGAGAATCGAGCGTAGAGTTTAGATATAAAGGTGTTAATGAGATTTCTGTTGAACCGGTGACAATGATATCATCAACATATTCAAGAAGATAAAGGACATGATTATTGTGATGGAGAATGAAAAGAGAAGAATCGGAGATGGCATTGACAAAATTAAGAGTGAGTAGATATTTTGTGAGATCCATGTACCATGCCTGAGTGGTTGTTTCAATCCGTAGAGAGCTTTACGGAGTTTGCAAACATGATTGGTGCGACTTTTGTCAATAAATCCAGGAGATTGGGTCATATACACATCTTCCATAAGTGTACATTGGAGAAATGCGTTATTGACATCAAGTTGGCGGAGAGACCAACCTAAACTTACAGCTAAAGAAAGGATAACTCTGATGCTAGAAGGTTTAATAACGGAGCTAAAGGTTTTATTATAATCTAGACCTGGACATTGATGAAAACCTTTATCCACTGGATGTGCTTTATAGCGTTCTATCATGCCATCGGTGTTATATTTAGTTCGAAATACCCATCTACATCCGACACGATTTTGGGAGGAAGATAGGGGAACAAGATCCCAAGTATGATTGTGAATAAGTGCATCATACTCGACTTGCATGGATTTTTGCCAAGGGGTAGATTGAAGAGCTTGAGAGTTTGTAGTAGGTTCAATAGAGGCACTAGCAAGATGGATGGAAAGGTTGTATTTAGGGTTAGGTTTTCGAATGTTGTTTTGGAGATGAGTGACAATTTGTCGAGATGGTTGGGAAGGTGGAGTGGTATTAGATGGAGGAGGAGGAGGAGGAGGAGGGGTGGGGTGAGGTTGACTCTCATATGGTGGTTGCATCATGTGAAATAGGAGAAACGACAAGAAGAGGCATGATGCACCATGTATCAATGTTAGGAGGTGGTTGGATAGAAATGAAATTGCGAAAAGGGAATGTTTATTCAACAAACTTAACATGACGTGAGACATATATTTTTTGGGTTTTGGAATCAAGACGGTAGTAGGAACTTTGGGTGGAAGAGTATCCAACAAAGACACATGGTGTTGAGTGTTAATCGAGTTTATGTGAGGTATAAGGTTGTAGCCATGGATAACATAGGTTGCCAATGCTACGTAATTTCATGTAGTTCGGAGGAAGGCCGAAAATTTGTGAAAAGGGGAGTGGTGCACAAGATTTGGATAGAAAGTGATGATAGGACGATTGAAATATTTTTCATCTAGTGCTTTAAAATGAATGAAAACATCTTTTGTGTCAGATTTATGTTTAAGGGGATAGAGCCATACATACTTAGAGTAGTGATCAACAAATATGATGTAATATTTGTGACCGTCATATGAGTAGATAGGAGAGGTCCATACGTCACTATAAATAACATCTAATGGCCAATAAGAGAGCTAATAGTAGATTGAGAGAACGAAAGTTTATGACTTTTATTGCAATCACATGCATTGCAATTTGAAGGAGAATTTGGAATAGAAAGGTTAAACATATTACTAATCTTCTTGAGAAGAGAGAAGGACAGGTGTCCTAATTTGTGATGCAAGTCTAAGGCTATAGATAAAGAAGTGGAGTTGATGGTTGGGCAGATGGGATGCCATTCATATATTCCAGATTTAGTTGGACCTGCAACAATGTCGTTCCTGTTTGTATGTCCTTCACAAGAAAAGAGTTAGGTAAGAAAATAATGGAAGCATTATTATCAAGACAAAATTGAGAGATGGAGATTATGTTTCTAGAAACTGAAGGAACATGGAGAACATTATTTAAGCGAAAAGAGTGAGAGGGTGTGAGAAGAGATGTGAAACCAATATTTGATATGGGAAGTCCGGAGCCATCACTAATGATTAGTTCGTTATTTCCATCATAAGGGGCATGTAAGGAAATAATCTCTAAGATGTTTGTAACGTGGTGGGATGCATCACTATCAAGTAAGCACTCAGAGGTCAAAAATGGGGCACTCACAGTATACACTGCTTGAGGAAATTGTTGGTGGAAAATTGAGCATTGGGTGACATAATGTCCTTGCTTTTTACACCATTGACAAGGGCCTTGGTAGGGGCGTTTTGGTCTTGGTGAAGAGTGGTTGTTGGGTTTGGTAGTAGTAGGGATGAAGAAATTATCACTTGAAGCCACCGAGATAAGAGGAAGAAAGGAAGAACGAGATAAGGAGAATTGATCGATTAAAGCTCTAATACCATATAGAAATTAATGGGAAAATGACTTGTCTATTACAACATTGCTAACACATATTTATACATATAAATAAATGAAAGCAAGTATTCTAGATGATTACAAAAGTAATTACAAGAATCAAATCAAGAGATATTGAAGCATAGATCAAGGGATTTGATATGGAGGCATAGATCAAGGGATGTGATATGGAGGCATAGATCAAGTGATATGATATGGTGCACAATCTTAATCTTTATCAGTCAAAACACAAAAAAATTTACACGTTAAAGAAAAGACACAAATGATGGAGAATCAAGATAACGGGTACAAATAAAATGAAACTCTAATGATCTCAATAGAAATTAGGGTGCAAAAAAGAATATTTAATCTATAAATAGTTTGGTATGCCAATTTAGCCATAAACTTCATTTAAAACATTGCCATGGAACCAAAGGAAAAAGAACACAATTTAGAATATAGATGGAACATATAATCAATAACTTGAGATGACATCCTGTTTTAATGTTTATGTGCATTACAGAAGGTATCAAGTGCCTTGATATAATGGAATACATGAAGTCAAGCAATTTAAAAGATGATCAGTGGTTTTGAGCATAGGCAAGTTAAAAGAATATCATTAAACCTTGCAACCATTGTCCATATCTATCTAATATTTTCAAGCGCCATGTCAATGTTGATCAAACGCTCCCCACGTCCTTGGAGCTTTTTATTGTTCTTGTAGTTGATGAGCACATGGATGTGCAACACATTGACACAAATATCATCCATAAGATCAAGGTCAACTATTTCCTTTGAAAATAATTCTTATTTTGGAACAAATGAGCAAGGTAAGTTGGTGTTGGTGAACACTAATACGCATTCAGAAATAGATGCAAATCACGTCTAAATTAATAACTTATTGTCATAACAAAAGTGAAAATCTTAGTAATCTATAGAAGATCACCTAGTAAAAAGGGAGTATTTTCTTTGATTGTTTTTTCTAGAAAAAACAAAGGGAACATATCATGATAGAAGAAAAGGAAATTGCATACTTAGATTCAAGAAATAGGAAAAAGGAAATCAGAAAACGAAGGAAGAACCTAAAGTGGTGACATGCCGTAATTGATGGTTTTTGGGAAATAACATTGCATCTTGAAGAATTGATCATTATTTATGGACTTTTAAGAAAAATAATTACCACACTTTTCCATTTGACTTTGGGGAAGATCACAACTTACTATCTCTTTCTTTCCCTCTCTAACTCACAACTTACTCTCTTTCTCTCTCTCTCTCTCATGGGAAAAAGAGTACTCGTTTCAATGATCTCTTATCTTCAAGGATAAAGGATTACATCATGTGCTATATCCCCATGCTCAATTGAGATAGATCCTTGTTGAGAATGACCTAAATGGATGGCTTTTTATTACCAACAAATGAGTTGGGTTGAAGCTTTCTTCCACTACCTGTTGATTGTCGAGAATCAAAGGCAACAATTGTGGTTTCCTAGGTTGATCTCGGTTGTTATCTATCTAATTTACATTCATGTGCTCTCAGATTTTCTTTTGGCTAACTATCTAACCCCTTAGAAGCCATGGGGTATGGGTTTTGGGTAGGCGACCCCGGCTCTGAGCCCGCCATGACCTATAAAAAAGATTGAAGAATGGGAGGAGACTTAGGGATATTTTCGAGCATTACAAGTGATAGAAACTGTATTCTTGGTTAGCCTGTTGGATGAACTGTAGACTTGTGAGAATTCATTAGAAAGGTAGGAATCAATCTTTCATCCTTCTTAGCCACGAAATTTTTTTCTATCATGCTCTCTGTAAGAACAAGCTGTAGAATATATGATATTTGATAGCCTTCAACTTACCCTTTTATTTTTTGACCAAGCTTATATCATATCATTCCAAATAATTTGTAAATTGTCAAGGTGAAAATCGTGATAAATACCATATATAATGCACATGATGTTCAGATTGGCTTGTTCAAAACTGCCCGTCTTTCCAGTTAAGTATCTGTTGAGGATGTTTAATAGTAGGTTGTAGAAAGAAGGAAAATTCTTCCTCTTAAACTTGCTAAGAAGTGTAAGATCATCAACATACCCCATAATTTCAACATCTTGATTATTTGGTCTGATGTAGGCATATCCTTAAACTCTTGGAATGCAGGTTCAAAACTTTAAGGCCTTGGAAGTTTGATTAGTCTTCTCAATGTTATCGTGATGTTTCCATTGAAGACTCTAGTAATGGTTTGATGTTCAAGATCAATGGTAGTAGAATCAAATAACTGTTTCATAGCTTAGGAACCTTGGCTTGAGCAACCAAGGCATAGTTCATATAATGATAGTTCAGGAATTCCAGAAGGATATGGTACTGATCTTTAAACCTATCAATGTTAATGTCTATGGCATAGTTGTTCACATGAACTTCTAGAAAAACATCTTGTTAAGATTTAGCCTCAGTCGATTGAGCAACAGTGATGGTGTTCTCAGTTGTTGGATTCATTGGATCTTGCTTGTGAAGCCATTGTTGTAGGTTTGAAGATTCAAAGCTTAAATTGAAAGAAAACTTAGGGTTGAAGAAATATGATAATAGAATAGTGAGAGTGGTTCGAAAGATTTATTATCCCTTTTATAAGATAATTAATCGAGTAATGTAATCGGTTAGGCATTTGAGAAGACAATTTACTCGAGTGATTATGACAAAGACTATTAGATGCTGACACATGGCATATGAATTCCAAGAAAATGGGTTATCAATCGTCACCATAAAGGTTTTTCTATAGAGACATGACGGTCAGTTTGGTACATAACCCGCATGCATGTTAACAGAATCTAAAAACACATAGTTGTAATTGATTCAGAAGAAGGCATATGCAAATATGACCTCTAGATGTTGACAAGTGACCTTCTTTTGAATGTACTCTTCAGAGATAGAAATTAAAAGATTTTGAAAATCCATTTTGGTTAAGAATGAAATTATTTTGAATTGAGAAACAGAGGCTCTGAGTAGTATACTTAGAAGCATTCAGTCCAAAGCTCAGAAGTTCTTGACTTGCTTTAAAAGTTTTGTTATCATAAATGGTTTTTTCTTTGTAAAATGATTACTTTTTCTTACCCCCTTTAAGTTTAAGAATACATACCTTGAGTATATGAAAGTTACTCAGAAGAATGAATGATTATTCTATCAGAATCTCCCCTTGACAAAACAAATAGGAATTACTCTTGTTCCCTTTTAACTCATGCTCATAATCATGTTTAGTAATGAAGGGTAGTGAACATAATTAATAAATACAAGAGAATCAAGTATAAATGGGTAGATATGCTCTTTTTAAGATTCAATGGTTCCAAGTAATAGAGTCAGAAGTTATGATGTACCAATATTTAATGAAGATATGCTATTTAATAATATCTTAAGCACTAAATAACACATTTAGAGACTCTATGAGTTACGCAGAAGAATACTTCTAAGGTAACCTCAAAAGAATCTGAATAGTAGACTCAAAAGGTCTAACTTGTCTTTAAATAATAAAGTAGACATATTGAGCATACCCAACTTATTGATCAGAAAGTTAAATCTTTCTCATCAAGTGCTATAAAATGACGAATGTTGGGTCACAGATAATTTGTTAATGACCTCCCGATCACCTTCTAGTTCTTTACTTTACATCTGACTCATAAATATGTAATGGTTCTTTTGTAATAACTTGGTTCAAGATAAAGTGCATCTGCCGATGTGGATCAGAAGATGCACTTCCCAATCATACACCAAGTTTCTCTCTATCGATAAACAGGAAATCAGACAGTATCTTGCCTTTCGGCAAAACTGTTTGTCTTCACCTGCAGGAGTTTCTCTGTCATAATCCCAACAATCTTGTACCTGAAGGGGACATTCTCTGAAGAACTTAAAGAAGCATATTTGTCTTGATGTGCTTTTGATGTGACACCTCACAAGTTGTCAGATACGTGCTTTTTGACACGACCTCGTCTCTTGTACAATAAAAAGGATCTCCAATCCTTTTTCAAGGACAACTCTGAGCTTCTTATACCCAAGTGACAAGTGTCCCCATGCATTTAATGCACATGGTCATTCCATGCAAGGTTACACTTTCTGAAGATATTCTACGTGAATAGAAAAATCGGCAGCCTTACAACAAATTAGCTTTTCTCTGTGTTTTAAGTTGTGTTCTTGTAGTCTTGTGTTCTTAGTGAAAGATTGTTAGAATAGATTTTTAATCTTTTCTTTTCCACAACAATCTTGTTTTTAGTGTGTAATTCTTGATTTGAAAAATCATTAAGAATTAAAATTAAGTGAAATTTTGTAGTATTGTATTCAACCCCTCATTCTACAATAGTTGTGTGTATGCCATTTCTTATTTGAGACTAACAACCAACAACTTGGTAATCTATGGATACAAAATACATTTCTGTTGTGTGTTTCTCCACATGATCCTTAATGAAATGGTACATTACATCGATATGCTTTATCTTTGATTGTTGAACAAGATTTGCTGATAAACGCATATTTGAACTCACTTTTTATATCGAATCCATTGCATTTCACCATGATCTAATTGCTAATAGACCCCCTTGATATTGGTTAATGATTAGTTATTGAGAGGTGCCAAAACATGGATTTAAATACAACTAGAGCAGATATTTCAGAGTTTTACTAGGCTTGGCATATTTCTCAAATGCCTATTTAATCAATTTGTATTAGTTAAAATGTGATGTGGACATATTTCTCAAATACACCATGGGCGAACATGGAAGTCAAATAATGATAGAAATAACCCACGACTTATGTTTTTTTTATCTTAGGTTTCCTTTCTTTGGTAGGCGCCAGAAGCAAACACAACAAACATTTTTGTTCACTGCCCAAAAAGGAGAAACGAGAGAAACCCAATCTAGATCCAAAGTCCATGTAGCCCAGGCCCCATTCAATTTCGTATCCGGGCGATTTTCTCTGGCGAGTTCAGTCGCCCCAAATCCCGTTGTACACACTATTTCGAGACCCAAGCCATTTGTGCGAGTTTTTCGGTGCCTATTGTCGCTTCACAACCCATGTTAGCTTCTGTTTCATTGCTTCAAAATTATGTCAGATGACTTTTCCAGTAGGTTTAGTCATGCCCAAAATCTTCGGCGACCCAGATCATGGGTTTTTTAGTCTTATTTTGAACGATTTTCTAGGGAAGGTATAAATAGAGTTTGAGAACTATTGTTTGAGGGGATAATCAGTGGAGAACTTCGAGATTACAACGAGAGAGAAAGAAGGGTCGATTTTCCAGAATGGGCAACGATTTTGGAGACAATTTCTAGGGTTCTTCATCAATTTCTTACCTGTAATCATTTGTATGTATTTTGATTTCAACTGTTGGATATGAGTAGCTAGTTTCCTTGATTGTAGTAGTGAGCAAGTAACCATTTGGATCGAATGATATTGAGATTTGTTTGATTTCAATTTATTGTCAACTTCTTTATGTAAACTTTGATTTGGGTGTTAAATGAAACGAGGAATACATAATTGTTCTTTGTTTCATTATAGTAGCAAAGAATACTTCTATCAACGGTTTAGTTGATTGTTTAGTATTGTAAGTTTGTATTTTCTACTTTTCATATTTGGCATTCGAATATTAACTAGAAATGGTGTTTAATTAATGTTAATGCAAGTAGCAATTGTTGCCAAGTTCGTAATTGGTTTCAATTAGCTTGTTAGATACTATGCATTGAGCTTCTAGTGTTAGTTGACTCTTTGTGACAAACAGAACATTGATGTGTGTCAATGTTTGAGCCATTTTGAGTTGGCATGAATATACTTTTATGTACAAGTCAATGATATACCTTCCAATGAAAAGTGTGTTTGCTTACTACTAGAACTCTTCATTTTATTGTTTAAAATTCGTAATTGGTTTTGTGTATTTAAACTATTTATCAATCATCCATCTCCTCCCCTTACATAATGCTTTTTCGATACACTTACATGTGATTATGTCTTGGACTCATGGTTGACTTCGAGTCCTTGAGGAGACAACCCTACTTATCACTATCACAAGTTGTTGCGTTTTAGAGGTAACATGATTTATTATAAATTTTATTATTTGTGGGACTCGATACCCGTCAAATTTTGGCGTCGATGTCGAGGACTTGGCTAGATTTAATCGTTTATGTTAAGATCATTTCGTGTAGGTTTGCCAGTGCCTATAGATTCGGAGACTGAGAAAACCGCTAAGAAGTTTAGGAAGCAAGCTAAAGTTCAGAAGAATCAAGGCGAGTTGACTTCTTCATCGGTACTCAATATTTGGAAAGACATTGAACTGTCTTCCAATTCAGTGATCAATACAAAGGATTTGAATTTTGAAGAGAATAACTAGTCACCGAGACTAAAGAAGAGGAAGAAAAAGAGATGGAAACATCGCCTTCTGAGCGCACTGTGAGGGAATGTGCACCACCCAATGTCGACGATCAACCTCTTTGCATCACATACCAACAGAAGAGATAAGTGAGGAACTTAAGACCGGTTTAATATATTTACTACCTTGGTTTCATGGTTTAGATAATGGAGATCCATACAAGCACATGATCGAGTTCCACATGGTGTATTTGGGGATGAAGCCAAAAGGCACAACCGTGGAGAACCTCAAGCTGAACGCATTCCCATTCTCCTTAGGCATAATCGCAGGGCAATATCGCGCGCTGCCCACCCCTTCGGTACAACTTTGGCGAGAGTGTCGTGGTCACTCTAACATGTCACAATCGCCTGAGACCGGACCCTCGTGGTGCACTTCAAGCGACAGTGCCCGGTGATTATGCGATGGTACTATCGTGGTGTCAATATCTCCCTCGTCTTATTTTGCCCTTGATTTCCAGCCGATTTTTAGAGAGTTTTGAGGTTCATTTCAGAGGTTTTGAAGAACACGTTTTTCTCTCAACTTTTATGTTTCAAGACCATTAGAGTTTAAGACTTCATTCCTTTTTCTAGGGTTTTGCTATATCTAGGGTTTTGCTTCATAGAAACCTCAAGGTGAGTTTCTTTACTTTATTAACACCAATTAATGCTTCCTATGTGATTTTTAATGCATGTATATTCTAATGGTTTTGGGGTTTTGGGATAAAGATGGGTTTTGACCTAAAATGAAACATATGTGTTTTGATACTCTAAAATAAGACTTATGGGTTCTTACCTACCTTCTCCACCACAAATGGGTCATTTTTAAGTAAAAGTCTTGCAATCCAAGTTTCAATAGTTCTAACCTAAATTATGAAATGATGATTCTTGAAAGAATGTTATATGTAAATTCAGAGAGAGTCTGAATAAATTCAGTGCTAAGGCGGACGAGGGTATTTTCATTGGTTATTCTTCAACATCGGCAACATATCGTGTTTATCTGAAAAATTCAAAGACAGTTGTCGAGAGCGTCAATGTAACATTTGATGAAGACATGGCTTCTGAACAACTCAGTTCAGAACCCGTTATCACTGAAGTATTAGCTTCTTGAAAGAGCAGTCCAGAACCTGCTTCTACAGCGAATAATTCGAATAACGCTTCTACTTCAATTTCACATTTATCTGATTTAGATTTGTTATTTGAATTCTTTTATGATGAGTTTCTAGGATCTAATGTACCTAAATCTGTTGTGACTGACAGGTCTGAAGACACAAGTTGCAATCATCCAGTCACTTCAGAAGTTGTAACTGAACTTGTATCCCCCGTTCATTCAGAAACTCACATTCCATCAACTACTCCTACAGTTGAAGATACACAAGTAACTGCTGAGCCAGAAGTAACTATTTCAGTTGGGTGTAATACATTGTCTACTCAACAACCAGAGTCTGTTGTTCCAACTGATGCTTCTGCACCTGAAACTTCAACTGCAAACCCCCTTCCTATTAATCAAACTGAAGAGTCTGACAGTGGATTTCTAGATGATGATCATGTTCAATCAGTATCTACTCCACTCCCTCATGAGCATCGCTGGACCAAAGAGCATCCATTACACCAAGTAATTGGAGATCTCAACAAGCCTGTACAAACTAGGTCAGTGACTCTTAATCAATGTATGTATGACTCATTCCTCAGTAAGATAGATCCCACACGAGTATCAAAGGCTCTTGCTGATTCGGATTGGGTATCTGCTATGCAAGAAGAGATCAATCAGTTTGAAGCCCCAAAGGTTTAGAGATTAGTTCCAAAACCAGAAGGTAAAACCGTGATAGGAACTAAATGGGTATTCAAGAATAAAAAGGATGAAGATGGTATCGTCATAAGGAACAAATCTAGACTTTTTGCCAAAGGTTACCGGTAAAAGGAAGGCATCGACTATGATGAGACGTATGCTCCAGTAGCGCGTATAGAGGCAATCCGCATGTTTCTAGCCTACGCAACTCACAAGAATTTCACAGTCTATCAGATGGACGTGAAAACGTCCTTTCTGAATGGCATTCTTAAGGAGGAAGTCTACGTGTCTCAACCAGAAGGGTTCGTCAATCCAGATAAGCCAGATCACGTCTACATTTTGGATAAAGCCCTGTATGGTTTGAAACAAGCCCCTCAAGCATGGTATGATGTTCTATCTAAATTCTTGGTCAAGTCAGGTTTTTCCAAAGGTAAAGTTGATACCACTTTGTTCATCAAAAAGGGAAAAGTTGATATCATCCTTATTCAAATATATGTTGATGATATAATATTTGGCTCTACTAATCCTAAATATTGCAAAAACTTTTCTAACCTCATGGTGTCACGTTTTCAAATTAGTATGATGGGAGAGATGAATTTCTTTCTCGGATTACAAGTTAAACAGTTTTCAACGGGAAGTTTAAAATGGAAAATTGTAAACCAATTGGAACCCCGATGGCACCAGGTACTAAGATTAGCACTGATCCTTCGGGTAAAAGTGTTGAGGTTAGAACTTATAGAGGTATGATAGGATCGTTAATGTATCTTACTTCAAGTAGGCCAGATATTATGTTTTCAACATGCTTATGTTCTAGATATCAGGCTGCTCCCAAAGAATCCCATTTGGCTGCTGTCAAACTGATTTTTAGATATCTGAAGGGGACTGCAGATCTTGGTATGTGGTATCCTAAGGATACTGGGTTTCAACTGACTGCTTATTCAGATGCAGATTGGACAGAAAGAGTACTTCATGTCACATTCAATTCCTTGGAGACAAGCTCGTTAGCTGGGCATCAAAGAAACAATTATGCGTTTCCACATCGACTGCTGAAGCAGAGTACCTAGCTGCTGCCAGTTGCTGCTCTCAAGTCTTGTGGATGCGAACACAGCTGTGAGACTACGGATTCAAGTTTGATAAAATACCAATATATTGTGACTCGAAGAGTGCAATCGCGATATCTGCTAATCCTGTCCAGCATACGAAAACCAAACACATTGACGTCAGGTATCATTTTATAAAAGATAATGTCGAAAAAGGAACAATTGAACTTTATTTTGTAAAAACAGATTATCAGCTTGCAGATTTATTTACCAAACCTTTAGATCAAAAGAGATTTAATTTTCTTATCTCTAAGCTTGGTATGTTAAATCTGAAGACATAATCAGTTGTTACCTAATAAAGTTAAGTATTGTTATTTTTCATCATTTCCTTTATCATTATGTTTGAAAGATATCTGCACTTTAATTGTTTGCTCATGATCTCAGGGGAGTAAGAAAAGATTAAAGATGATCTACATTTTCTTTTGAGGGGGAGTTTATCTAATTTCTGCATTTTACTTAAATGACAAAATTTTTGTAATGCATGATTTTAGGGGGAGCATGCATATTAGTCAAGTCAAAAGGAGTAAGACTATGATTTCTAATTATTTCAGATCAGAACTCGTACTTTAATCGTTTTACTGCTTTATGTCAGTTTATTTTTTAATAAATTTGTTTTGACTAGACTTTGAGACTTGTGCAGCATGAGAGGAAGCTATCAAGATCATATCTTTATGACTTCAGCTGACTTCACGAGATTTAAGACGAAGATAAAAGGTTAAATTTCTTATCTTAATCTCATATATGGTTGAAAGAAGGACGACTTTCAATCATAAGAAAACATGTTCTTAAATGTTCAAACCACTTCCCGATTCTTAAACAGATTTCATGAATTGGAAGTGTGATTTTAAATGTTTTCATTTTTCATTTTTTAACTTCAATAATTACAAACCGTGTGTTTTCAAAGATAAATACGTGCGTATTGTCTTTTCTTTATACTTTCAAGTATTCACACACACCGGTTTGACTTTTTGTTCACATTGTTCTTACCATGTCTCATATTTAACCATATTTTCGATGGTAAGACACCCCACTTGTACTTCAAAGATTTTTGAGCGTATTTTCATTTCGAAGCGTTTAGTTCAAGAATGTCTATATTTTTATTCATATAGACAATATCCATTATTCATGACCATAAGCTTTGATTGTTATATCATTTCATTTCTGATAATTTTCATACAATGTTAGATTTTCAAACAAGTCTTTTGCGTTCATGTTCATTCATTCAGTATACTTGTTTGAAAATGCTTCAATGTCTAAAAATGCTCAAATCTTCATGATTATATTTTATGAGCATACATTCATCTGACATTTTTATATGAGTTTTAACTGTTAAAGTTAAATCATTATGAGCAACACGTTCTTTTAGGATCATACATGGGTTCTTTGTGCTAGGAATTAACTGAACTTCTATGAAATCACGTTAACCAGTGATTTCTACCCAAGAAGTTAATCCTTTAGTGATTGAGTGTGAGGAGTCTAAAAGAAATGAGTGTGGGATGTGTGATGAGGTAAAATGGAAATGAGTGTTTGGTTAGATGTGAGCTTATAATGATTAAAAGAAAGAGGGTGTGAGAACAGAGTAAAAGAATATTAAACTCTGCACCATCTACTTTCTGAGCCGGACATCCACATTACTAATGCTTCACAATTCTTTCGTGAACATTATTGAAACAGGCAAATAGCCCATGCCAACTCTTGTCTAAACCCCACCAGCTACTCATTTTCTTCTCAAAAAGAAAATGTTTCATATTTTTCTGGGGACGCAACACATATGCTATCTGATTTTCATTTGGAAAATATGGATATTGAAAAAGAAGGAAGCCTGACCCACCTTCGCACTTTAATCATGCACTTAGAGTCTATGTTTATCTACTGTTGTCTCAGTGGCTTACACTATGTTGAGCCTTAAAAAGCAATCATGAGTGCTTAATTCTTTCTACACATGCACGAGCACACAAGGAAATTTGTTTTTCTTGTCATAACGTTCATAGAAATTGCCTTTGTAGTGTTTCGATGATTGGATGGAAGCCCTGGGGGAGTGAACATCATAAAAACTCCTTTATATTGTTTATTTGTTACACACAGTGACTTTGTGTTACTGACAGGCATTTTAACTGATTCATTTGTTGATTAAGGAGTTACATCTTCTTATTTTGTCTGGATTTGCAAAGATCTAGATGAATACTTGGTTATGGATCACAGAATCAGAGGCTCAGTTTGACAAATCATAATGGTCAAAGACATTTCTTGGAAGACAAGTTTTGATGATATAGATGCTCAGATCATCAAAAAGGGGGAGATGGTATCAAGAAATGATAAAGTTTTGAGAGATGATTTAAAGAAATATCCAAGTCAGAAGATTCAAAGTAAAGATTTGAAGAAAATCAAAGAATTTCTGATGTTGTGATGATTTTTGAGGAAATTTTCTTTGAAGATTATTTGCTGAAGCAATTTGAGCTGAATCTGAAGATATTTTCTTTCCAAAGTCTGAAAGTATTTTGTGAAAGTTTTGGGGAGATTGTTAATCGTTTGAAGATAGTTTTGGAAAGAATACCATCAAAGAAAAAAGGAAGATTGTACTGACAGAGCTTAAAAGAGAAGACTGAATTGCTAGATCTTTCAATAGTGATCTTGAATCCAAAGGAGGAGATTGTTAGAGCATAAATATGTTGGATACAAGATCAAGAAGACAAAAGTCAAAGTTCAAGAAGTCAAAGCTGAGGAAAGTCAACTCTCAAGTGAAAGTCAAAGTCTTTTGTAATAAAAGTCAAAGTGTATTGTATTTGTATTTTTATTTTCTTTGTAATTCTTGTAGGTATAAATACCTTGTTTTTCTGTTGTAGTTGTAAGTACGTAAGTAGTAGAACTAACAGAGAGAGTATTGTAGAGAGAGAGAGAGAGAGAGAGTTCTAAAGAGAGAAAGATTGTAATCTTGGAATTTGAAAGTGAAATCAAACAGGTAATTGAATTCTTGTTTGTGTTTGTTTGATTAATTGTGTTTAGGAACTAGAATCTGGGCACACATATACCATCTGTTTGTGTGGAGAGTATACAGGAGGTGTAAGGTAGGGAGTGAAGTTGTTAGGTTTGAACAAAAGGTTGGCCATGGAAACTAGAGTGAATGAAATTTCTTTGTTGTGAGAGAGAATTTGCACAAGGGTTGTAAAGGCAGTAAAAGAGTATTCTCTCTCGTGAAATTATATTTATAGGTTACAAAGTAAAAGAGAGAAAAAGAAAGAGATATAGAATTAGAATGGGAATAGATTATTTTGGGAAGAAAAAGGAATAGGGCGAATTTAATCCAAACGCTTACGGTTTTGGTTAAACGGTCGCGAGTGGGGGAGTGGTGTCTCTAAAAAATTACCACTAATTGTCCGTTAACATGTGATGTATTAAATGACATGATGAATCTCCTTCTAAATTCAATTGAAGACCCTTCTAACTCAAAATTAGGGTCACAGTATACGAATACCCCTGTGATAGATAGGTTTAGATGGCAAAAGGTACAAAGAAAATTATAGTGATATCTTGTAAAAGATATGGACCTAGGAAAAGAGATGACACGTCAAAAGTGAAGAAAATTTGGATAAGGATCATCTGGGAGAATATTTAGCAGATGGATCTTCATCAGATGATGGTTCATCAATTGATGCATGTTCATTAGATGATATATACCAACTGGTGCACTATCAACTGATGGACATTAGTTGATGCTTAGTCCTTAGATGATGAATTTTGACTTGTTAGATGGTGTTTTTAGATCAAGGGTGCATATTAGGATACCTAACTCTATGGATCAAATACTAAATTTTTGAATCATCAAGAGGTTATAAATAGATTAGCTGGTAAAAGATATGGTTGTTTGTAATTGCTATTTCACTTGTACTATCACAGAAGGTTGAAATATTTTCTAGATTGAAGTCATAGTCGATCAACTGGTTCTTCATTCATACAATCTATGAGCAACAATATTCAGTATCAACATACTCAGCTTTAGCTATTGAGTTGATACATAATTTTGCTTTTTGTTTGTCCAAATGACATGTTTTCCTCCTAACAGCTGATAGCCACTAGTTGTACATTTTTAATCTGATTTACACACTACATGATGTGCATCTGAATATCCAATTAACTTAAAATATGAATCTTTGGGATACCCAAGTCCCAAACTAGGTGCTCTTTTGAGATGTCTAAAGATTCTTTTCACAGCCAGCAGGTGTGACTCCTTTGGATCAGCTTCATATCTTGCACAAAGACATGTTGCAAACTTTATATCATGTCTACTTGTAGTCAAGTACAAAATATATCTTATCATGCTCCTATAGGCATTGATATCCACTAGCTTACCAAGTGGATTAGCAGTTTGGCAGCTGATGCAATGGGTGTCTTCATCGATGAGCAGTTCTCAAAACTAAACTTTTTCAATAGATCCTTAACATATTTTGATCGACATATGGAAATCCCTTTAGAAGTTTATTTTACTTGAAGACCAAGGAAAAATTTAAGTTCTCCAATTATAGTCATCTCATATTTTCTTTGCATGAGAACATAAAATTTCTCACATAGTCTTTCATATGTAGAACAAAAAATGATGTCATCAACATAATATGTACAAGGATGATATCACCTTTAACTTTCCTTAGAAAGACAATGTTATCAATCTTACTTTTTGTGAAGTGGTATTCAATTAAGAATAAGGATTGAAGTTTCATACCAGGCTTTGGGAGATTTTTTGAGTCTACACAAGGCTTTGTCCAATGTGAAGATAAAGTTTAGATAAACAAGATCTATAAATCCAAGGGTTGCATTATATGTACTTCCTCTTGAAATTTCCCATTCAAAAAAGCACTCTTCACATCCATTTGAAAAACATTGAAATCTTTGAAAGCAACATAGGCCAGAAAAGATTCGGATTGCTTCCAATCTGGCCACTAGAGCAAAGGTTTCATCATAGTCTGTTCTTTCTTCTTGTTTGTAGCCTTGAGATTCTAACCTTGGCTTATTCATGATCACAATCCTATCTTCATCCGTTTTGTTTCTACAAAACCATTTAGTGCCAATTATAGTCTTTCCAGTTGGTCTTGGTACCAACCTCGAGACCTTGTTTCTTTCAAATTGTGTGAGCTCTTCTTGCATGGCACCAACCCAATTAGGATCTTAAATTGATTCATTAATCTTCTTGGGCTTAATCATGGACAAAAAGTTCACATAAAGATACTCATTCTAAGTGGCACTCCTTTTCTAGTTGCCAGTTTGAGGATTACCAATGATTGTTCAATTGGGTGATCACCGATTCACTTTGTTGCAGGTATAAAAGCTAATAAACTAGCAACAATAGATCCCCTTGATTATACAATTGTTGAGCAGATTGGGTATCAGGCAAGTCAATATCATTGTGAAAGTTCCAGATCCAAGCTAACAATCACTCATATAATATGTAGAAATCATTCTTGTATTGATTGATCAAGATATTACAATGATTTCTTTGTCACAAATCTTACAATGAGTCATATACATATTTCTCAAAATACTCTCTCTCTATATATATGCGTGTTCTTGCTCTCCATATTATCTAGGTACATAATGATTACAATAAAGACTTAGATATTTATATGGTCAACAAGACCTTACAACTCAATCTAATGTCAAAGTCAAACACTTTGACTTACAAGCCTTTTTACAAAAAACACTTATACTTTTTACAACTTTACAACTTTGGCCCCTCTTTTAATCTTGAATACAATTATGACTTAACAATCTCCCCCATTGGATTCAAGATTAAAAAAATTTGACAATAATCTTCAAGTCATCATTTAGTTGCAAAATCTTCAACATGGATTCTTTAACAACTTCAAATCTTTGACAATTTCTCTCTTTGAAATTCTTTTCAATCATGAATACTCTGTCTTTATTTACAAACTTTATATCTTCAAAACTTTGACACCTTCTTCAATCTCCCCCTTTGGTCATAAATATGCAACAAACTTTCAGATAATCTCCTCAACTTGATAATCATCAGACTCTTTGGTCAAAAATATGCAACAAACTTTCAGATAATCTCTTCAACTTGATAATCATCAGACTTTGCTTTAACTTGAAATATGAATTCTCTCAGCTTTTCGACTTTCTCTTGAGTTTGCTTTCTTCAAAAATAAAACTTTGAATGATCTTACCTTTTTTATAAGATCAACATAACTCTGACTATGAATTCTTGAAATATCTCCCCATTTTTGATGAATGATGAGAAATCAGAATCATAAAAAACATTTCAATGTCAGCATCATCTTTGATAAATCTCCACCAAATATCAAAATAAGCACAGACTTCATGACAACCTCCCTCAATGAGTACGATAAGAATCTCATCCGATATGATCTGAATATGTATCCGTTAATTCATGAAATGTATTTATCCAAATGTTTTCACATTCAGAAAAATTAGGAATTGGTAACCCTGAATCAACAAATGAATCAATTATTGTGCCTGTAAGTAACACGAAGTCACTTAGTACAATGAATGTACTGTACAAGAAGCTTTAGAGATGTTCACTCTACAGGTCTTCCATTCAATCATCAAAAAACACAAGGTAATTCTAAGAACGTTCGGATAGAAAAATGTATTTTCTGTGTATACGTGCTTGTGTATGAAAGAATTAAGCATAAGATTGCTTTAATAGGCTAAAAAATATGTAAGCCATTGAGACAACAATAGTATTACATGGACTCAAAGTGCATGATTGAAGGCCGAAGGTAGGGCAACTTTCCTTCTTTTTTAATATCAAAATCTTTCAAGTAAAGATCATATAGCAGATGTGCTGCTTCCCCAAAGAAATATAAAGCATCTTTTTGTTGAGAAAAAAGATGAGTAGCGGGTGGGGTTTATGCAAGAGTTGGCATGGGCTAGTGCCTGATTCAAAGAAGTTCACGAAAGAATTTTGAAACAACAGATAATATGGTTGCCCGACTCATAAAAGATTTGGTGCAGAGTTTGATATTCTTTTACTCTGATCTATCACCCTCTTTCTTTTGAACATTTGAGTTCATGTCTAACCAAACTCTCTTTTACCTTTTACCTCAGCACATACCCACTCTCTATTCTTTTGACCCTTCTTCCCACAATCACTCGGAATAACTTCTTGGGTAGGAAACACTGGTTATTGTGAATCCATAGAAGTTCTTATAAGCTCACACTGATCCCATGTATTTTGTCCTAAAAAATGTGTTGCTCAACAATTTATATAGAATAAGTAAGCACAAGATATCACTGTCAGAAAAGATATGCTCATTAATAATAAGAATGAGACTTGAGAATTTTGAACATTTAAGATCTCTCAAAACAAAGAAATTGAATGAATGAAATGAAGTCAAGTCAAGTTGAGTGTTTTGAGAATCTGACAATGATTCGATCAGATCAAATATCATGAAGAAAAATATTGGGATATCAAATAATTGAGATGTATTTATATGAACAAATATAAACATATGAACAATGAAAACACAATTATTAAGAAATGACGTCTGATACTCAAACAACAATGAATTTCAAACGGGAGTATTACCATCGAAAGATTTATCTTTTTGAGACATGGTAATAACAAAGTCAATAAAAGTACTGAACCGATGTGTGTAAAAATACTTGACAGTATATGAAAAGACAATACACAAGTATTAGCCTTTAGAAACACACGATTAATTAGACATGAAAGCACTGATATGAAAACATTTAAAATCACACTTCTAAATTCTTAAAATCATTTAAAGAATAAGAAGTGGTTTGAACATTTAAGAAACCGTTTTTATACTTGAAAGTCGTTCTTCTTCCAAAGTATGTAAGATAAAGAATCAGAAATACTTACATTATGCATAGGATTCTCAATTCTTCTTGAAATGAATATTTTATCCATTATGCTTCCTTTTGGCAAAAACATCAGATATTCTCCCACTTAATATCTATAAAAAGTCAAATCATTATAAAAGAACAATATGAATATAACAATGAAATTTATTTTTCTTTTCTCCCACTTAAAAATATGACAGTGAACACTTTAACTGTCTCCCCCTAAAACAAACAACAAATACTTCCTGAAAGATGTAGCAATTTGCTCAAGCATCAAGAATGGAAAACATTGAAGAACAGGTTCTGAACAGAATTATCCACAAGCCAATGTCACATATTCTTCGGTGAGAATAGTAACTCCCCCTAAAAATAACAATCAATTTATCTTTTAATCTCCCCTTGAAAAATCAGAAAATATAGCAGTAAATATATAAAACATATAAGCTCCCTTTAACATTTGCATAATCCTTAATCATTAAATCGAGTTCTGAGTTACTATGATTGAAGTAAATTCAGAAGTCAAACTCCCCCTGAAAATTTGCATTCACAAATTTATCAGAAGAAATAATATGTACTCCCCCTTGATGATTGATCATCTTATATGGTTCGGAGTACAAAAACTCTTTTGATCTTTGAAGTGTGAGTCCTAAACAGATGTGTTTAGAAGTCTTTATTCTTTATCATTGAAGACCGGGTCTTGAACTGCTTTGTTCAAAATCCAATGCTCTTACTCCCCCTTTACTTGTGGTACCTGTAAAACAGATTTGACAGGTTTTGGTACCTACTTGTATTTGGGTCCAGACTGGTTAGATTTTGGAATCTACTTCACATTAGATTCAAATCTTTTAAGTTCATTTTGTTGAGAAGTGATTCTGTAAGTTTCATACCAATTATGAGCATAATACTTATTAACAAAATCATCAATTCCACAGTAAGAACAACAAATTTTCTTTTGGGCTAGTCTGATTAAATGATTCACAGAATATGAAGAATCAGGCTTACCAAAAGATTTACCTTTATGAACATTATTCTTTTTGTTCAGTTGAGGTGTAGGAACAAATGGCTTTGAAGCATCCTTCTCATCTTTTCTTCTCCAAATCATCTTTTGTGAAGACTTGTTCTTTCTAATGGTACCTAAACCATCAATGGATTTGACATAGAAAATGATTAGTAGGACGAATCTGATCTTTATGCTTAGACATACTATCATCTGAATTATCAAACAAAGGATTATTAGAAACATTTGCAAAATGTGAACTTGAAGTTGTTTTGAATGAGCATTCTGAAGCAGCTGAATCATTCATAGGTGATTGAGCAATTGTATATGAACTTCAACCTTCAAAATAATTCCTTCAAGTTCTGTGATTTTGTTTGACAAATTGTTTCTTTCTTCAGACGATATATCAATCTTCTTCTGTAATTCAAACTTCGCATTTTGTTCTATGAGTGCAGTTGCTAATAGTTCAGATAGCTTCTTTGAAATCTTGTTGATCTTTGTCTCAAATACCTTCCTTTCTTCTTCAAAATCATTTTCAACACTTTTTCTTTTATCAGATAATTCTTTGAATAGTTCAACATTCTTCTGTTCTGTTAACTTCTTCTCTTTCTCAAACTTATCTCTTTCCATGATAATTATTTTCTCAAAATCTGACACTTGTTGAGAAAGTTTTACACACTTAAGCTCAACGAATTTCTTCTCCTCAAAGGATTTCCTTGAAAAATCAGAAAACTTTTGTGCAAAAGATTTTCTTTCTCTTTCAAACTTTTCTCTTTCTTTCTCAAACTTCTTTGCATCCAGAGAATTTTGTTCTTGCATTTCTGTAATCTTTCTATGAAGCTCATCATTTTCTTTTTCTAAACCATTTCTTTTCTTTTCAATCTTCTTCATCTCTTATTTGATACTTAGGTTTTCTTTCTCTTGAGTTACTCTCTCTTTCAACATGTTTATCTCAACCTGAAGACTAAATTTTTTTTCTCTTAATTGATCTCTTTCCGAGAAGATTTGTGACTTTATCTTTTTCAGTCCATCACAGGTTTCTCCAGCAATGTTTGCTCTTCTTCTCAGATCTTCAATCTCTCTTTGCATCAATTCCTTCTTGGACCATGTTGTGTTTGAACTATTTGTTTTCAAAATTCTGGATTCCTCTTCAGATTTCTTCAGTTTGATTGGAAGATTTGAAATCTCTTTCTCTTTTACTTCAATTATTTCTGAAAAATTAATTTTAGAGTCAGAAATACATTTTGAACATACATTTTGTCTAAAACAGAAGAATTTTCTTTCACTTTCTTAATCTTATCAAGAAGAGACAAATTCTGAATCTTTAATTTCTCATTTATAGCTTCAAGAGCTGGTATCTCAGGCATATACACGATAGCACGGTCTCTTTTTGTCAAAACAATATTTCTCTTCTCGTCAATGTAAGGCATCTTGAAATCTGTAAAATATAATCTTGAAATGATCGTTAACAAAAATCATAAACTTTAATCACATTCAGAAATATGTCCCCATTTGCAGACTTAGCACGGGGGTCCTTGAGAGGCATTTTCGCACGCCTAAGGATGAAAGTTCTGAGATTTTCGTGCAAAGAAGAATGTGAATTCTTCAACTTTTCGCACGCAGTTAGATACGAATTTCAACTTCTCGAACACAGTTAGATGAGAATTTCAACTTCTCGCACGCAGTTAGACGCGAATTCCAAGATTTTGCATGCAATGGGATGCGTATTCTGACTTTTCGCACACTGATTGATGCGAAATCTAAACTTGAACTTTTCAAACTTTGAGTTTTTCGCACATAAAGGTGATGCGAATTTCTAACTTAGCCAATTCACCACTCTCAACTTCACGTATGGATGCGAATTTTGGACTTAGGATATTTTTCCTCTTCATGATGCAAGTTCCTCAAAATTCGCACACAGTGAGATGCGGATTTATACTTTTCGTATCTAATACGATGCGAATTCCTCCCTTTTCGTACAAAACTGATGTGAAATCCTATCTTCTCGTACAAAGCACTATGCGAAATTCTCCCTTAGCCTTCTCAAAATCCAAGAGCCATGCGGATTCTTTTCAAGATCTTGCGAAGTTTACAGATCTTGCGAGTTCTTTAAAGTACGACTCGAATTTTCAAAAATTCATGATATCTGATTCAAACCTCAATCAATTGATGTCAAACTTCACAGGATTGATCACAATTATGTTCTGAACAAACCTTTGGCACCAGTTTCACCAAAACAACAATGAATCAAAGATCTTGATTCTCTAAAACATACAAATTCAAGAAATTAAGTACAAATTACATGGAAATTGTCGAACTCTAAAACATACAAATTCAAGAAATTAAGTACAAATTACATGGAAATTACAATTACAATCTGAATGAAATACATTCTAAATCACAAAACGATTACAATACAAGCAATTATTTGACAATTACAACCCAAAATCACAACATCAATCTAAGAACAGTAAGTCTGAGAGAGCTTCATTCTATGAGTGAAAAATCGATTTCTGAATTTCTTTGTCAGGCTCTGATACCAATTGAAAGTTCCAGATCCAAGCTAACAATCACTCATACAATATGTAGAAGTCATTCTTGTATTGATTGATCAAGATATTACAATGATTTCTTTGTCACAAATCTTACAATGAGTCATAGACCTATTTCTCAAAATACTCTCTCTATATATGCTTGTTCTTGCTCTCTATATTCTCTAGGTACATAATGATTACAATAAAGACTTAGCTATTTATGTGGTCAACAAGACCTTACAACTCAATCTAATGTCAAAGTCAAACACTTTGACTTACAAGCCTTTTTACAAACAAACACTTATACTTTTTACAACTTTACAACTTTGACCCATCTTTTAATCTTGAATACAATTATGACTTAACACATTGATTGATCCCTCCAGATATATTGACTTTGAGTCTGAAGTACTTGGATTTGAGGATGAACCCAGAGGGGACTTAGTAGCAGCTAGTGGGGTATAAACCTTCAGGAGAGGTATATCTTGGTTAGCAGATGATGTAGCAATTTATGGTCCAACTGAAGGTCCAACAACTGATGGAATATTAGATGTTAGGAATCCAGCTGGAAGAGAACCATTAATATCTTCCTATACGTCACCAGATCTTCTCTAGTTAACCTTATCTTCTAAATTCTTGGTTATATATGTATATATATATATTCTTTTTCTTTCTCAATCATATATATATATATATATACATATATCTTCCTCTCTTTTGCTCTACTTTTTCATTCTTCTCACTTCTAAGTTTTTCTTTGAGTTTAGCAAAGTCAGAAGAAATTTGATGCACAAATTGTTCTAGATCATTTGTTTGTTTAGAAGGAAAGGAAGTACTTACCTGACTTTCAAAATTAGAAGCAGAAGATTCAGAAGTGTTGGATGGTTCAGTCATTCTGGCCATCAAGAATAAATGACCTGATTAGAACCTTCCTCAGAAGAAGAGTCAGAAACTTTTTCAGCCATGCACTCATCTTCTTAGATTGTACTTATATTTGTTCTTATAGTTATCAACATCCTTGACCAGCTTTCCTTTACACTCAGTAGCATAATGACCATGTTTTCCACACCTGCAATCATTATCTCCTCTCTTTTTTCTTCTCTTCCTTTTAATATGCTTTATACGACTTGTGAACAAAATCAAAGTTGTCACCTCTGAATTCTCTCTTTGTGCCAGAATCTTTGTTGTACAATCTCTTGCCAAATTTCTTGAAAATATTCTATAGTGATCATGGCAAGAGAATGTGTGAAGGCACTGAGATCATCATCAGAATCATCACTTTCACTATCAGAAGAGTTGCTTGGTATAAGCAGAGCCTTGTTGTATTTTTTGCTTGATAATCTTCTAAACATGTCCTTTTGTGGTTCCTTCTGGATTTTTTCTCTCAATCCTCTAATACAAGAATAAGTGGTCTATTGATTGTTTTTGGATCTTCAATGATCTTTTATTCCTGGACAACTAGAGTCCTAAATACATCATGTAGTGTCCAGCCTCCCAAATCCTGATCAGATTGAATAGACAACTATTTCCATTGTTTGTTCAGACCCTTTAGAAAACGAATATATCTATTCTTATTTGATTTTACGATCCTATTTATCTTGCACCTATTGATCAATGTATTAAACCTGTCATAAGTGGCATGAAGTCATTCCTCTGGCTGGTTTGGCAACAAAGGAGTCATACTCAAGATTGCATTGACTGTGTTTATTCTTCTCATTCTTGGCTCCTCCTTCGAGCTGATTTTCGAGCTCGTCCTAAATGTCTTTAGCTGATTCACACAAATCGATCGACTGGAATATTGATCAAATTCAGCTTTAGCATCTTCATCTCCGGACCAATGTTTTTCTTCCTTTTGTTTATAGAAGCAAGGATCTCAGGAGAATTGGTTATTGCAGCAATTGCAAGAATCTGTATTATTGGTACAAAATGTCCATTTACAATGGATTTGTATAGACCATCCAGAAATTTTATCGTATGATTTGTCCATTATGGATACTCATCCCAGACCAACATAGGCGGTTTAGTACTCGATTCGATGTCGTAGGCCGAACTCCAAATCGAATTTGACATATTTGAGCAAAAAGGCTAGATTGGTTCTTTGTAAGATGAAATAACCAACGAATTTCACAGAAATTGAAACACAGTTCAAAATTTGCAATACGAACATGACGAAGAAATTAATTGATCAATTGAGAAAAATAAATCCTCATATTATATCGATTTGATTTGAGTAAATCAATATGCTTTGATACCAATTGTTGGTTCCATATTCTCAAAATAAATGATAATAATATATTTCAATTAATAGTAGCAAAAACAAATTATCAGAATCAATAAGCTAGATAAACAATATGAAAAATAATATGAATGATACTAGAGTCATATGATTCATATTAGCTCAAAATCTTTCATAGAGATTGATTACAAACTATAGAGAGAAGAATACAGCTTGAGTTCACAAAAATAAGATCTACAAAGGTATTCAATTTGTTACACAAAATTTCAAAAGCTTATGAATAAGGGATCTCTCGATTTGTATTTGTAAGCACCAAAAGGGCCACAAAGGCATGCTACAATAAGCATGGGACACGTGTAAAGGTGAATAACCGCTTTTGAGGGACCACCTCAAATATCTTCAAAATCTCTTAAGTGTTGGATCTGTTTCTGATTAGCGGACTCAAAAGGAGTCAACGTCTCTGATTGACTTACTCAAAAGTAACATATGCTTCTGAGTCTTTTGAAGTCCCTTTTGACTTGCTTCCGATGAGTTGGATCAGAAGCCAACACTTAGTATTTCTTCTTTAATGTAATTTCTTTATAATACTTTTACAAGATAAATATTTAGGGCTTCTAGATCTAACAATATGACTTCTTGATTCTATTATATTGTTATTCATATTGTTCATTTTGTTAATTGATTGTGATATTCCACAGGGGTTCTCCGATTTTTTTTCATAGATTCTTTATATATGTTGTCTTCTGGTGGAGTTGGCAAATGCAATTATAAACACGACAACATTCTATGATTTTATTTTAAGGTTTTTTGTAACTGTGACAACCGTCAAGATTAGTGCTCAGGTTAATTTCTAAGTTAATGAAAATTAAGATTTAAGTATTTTCCACTCCTTAAATTGCATAAAATTTTAAGATAAAAGTTTCCTGAAATTTAGGAGGTTGCGTAGAATGCCCGGAACAGTTCCGTGTCTGACCGTCACTGTCCGGAAATGCCAAAAAATATATATATATATATATATATATATATATATATATATATATATATATATATATATATATATATATAAAGAATTAAGTCCAAAATTCATAAAATTTTTAAGTTTATATTATTTAAGTGAAATACTTTCATTTTTTATACATATAGAATGTGTTCAGCAAAAATTGAGAATCGGGTATTTCGGTTCTCACATATCTGATTTAATTACCTATAATAACCATAATTCATTATTTTAATTTCATTATATGTGTCATATGGACACATGTCACATGGAGGTTTAATTTAATATTTAAAACTAATTTAAAAATTTAAATAAAACTCATTTTCAATTCATTTTCATTTTAAAAATTAGAATCACCTCTTCAATTTCCTCTCTCTCTCTCTTCTTCCTCCCCTAGTCGGCCGAAGTCACCACCACCACCACCCTCAATTTCAAAATTTTGGAACAAATTATGAGAAGAAACAAGGTTTTTGGGTCATCAATAGAAGATTGGTATCAAGTTTGGACAACAATTTCACTAGGTAACATCTAAATTTCATCTTTTGTTTGCATGTTTATACACTTTCGATTTTTGGAGTTCATAAGCAAAATTCTACATTCAAATGTGTATAAAACTTGTTTTTTAGATCACATTTGATATATATAGAGTTTTGTTTCAAGATTATGATCTCCATTTCAAAGAAACATGGAAATTTCATCAAGGGTTTAACTAAAGTGTTCATGCATGTAGAAATTGGGTACTTTGATGGATTGAACCAAGAAATTGTGGTGATTATGAATTAAAATTCTTGTTATTTCAATAATTTTTTATTATTAGAACTCTTAGGATGAGGTATTACAAACCTCACATGATTAAGAGTTTAAAAAGTGGTGAAAATCACTTATTTGTCCTCTTAATAGCAATGCATGTATGAATAATTTGCACCCTTGTTACTTTGGTATTTTGGTATTAGTGGTACAAAAGGAAGTTTAAACTAAAAGTGTTCTTAAGATGGAAATTATAATCTCCATATGATTAAGGACAAATTTTGAAGTAATTTTTAACATTTCAATGGTTGAATGATTCATGCATAAGTATGGATGAGCATATTTTAATGCTATGAGTCCAAGAATCTTAAAGTATACTAAAAAGTCTTATTACAATGTTTAATGATGTGAAGACATGGTTTATACCAAAAACCATGCTATAATGATCATCATTTTCGGCTTAATAGAGATGTTTTGGTACTTTGAAATCTGTCCAGAAACTAACCTTCACTTCTAGCATGCACAACTCTTAAATCACATGTCCAAAATTGGGATTTTTGCTTCTAGACTTTAATTTAGGGTGTTAGCTTTCTAAAAAGTCCGAAAACACTAATTTCGGAGATGATTTGAGCACTTAAATGGATTTTACAAGAAAATGGTGCAATCTGTCCAGTGAAGACAGATTCATACACCTATCTTTTAGAGGCCATAACTCCCTCATTTCTTATCCCAAATTAAGTGAATATTTTTCCAAATGATAGGATTTTGAGTTAGGTTTACACCCATATAAGGATCATTGGCCAATTCAAAGAATTGATACCCCAAAAGCATGCTACAAGTGAGGTATGTCACTGATCCGGAAATCAGTGACACACTGCTTTGTGGAAATTATTTAAAGTATCAAAACTCATCCAAAAATTATGAAAAAGTGCATATTTACTCTTTACACACTATATTATTACCACAAATTTTTTGGTAAATTCATTTCTTTGGGAAGAGATGTTTCTATAGTGGTTTTGTTGACTAAAATTTTGGACAGCTACTGCAGAATTTTCAGAAAAGTGATCATAATGAGATCTAGACTTGTGTTAAGACATAATAAGACTATAATTGATCTAAATATGGTTTTGGACATTGACACCTACTTAATGGCATTTCATAAGTTATTTGGACGGGTCATTTGGACATAGGAACGGGTATTAACGTATTTCCAGTATGGCAACCTTCACTATAGGAAACCAAGGAAGCGGCACCTATTTTGAGCACTATCGTTAAGTTTCCAAGTTCACTCTCAAGGTGAGTATTCACAGCCCCATTTTACTTGTTTTAAATGATTTTGGGGTGAAAAGCATGCTTAAGTACGATTATAATGATTCATGAGTTAATTGAAATGTTTTGCGCTGTTAAGTCGCCAAGGCTTATTCTCAAGCATTTTAAAAAAAAGTAAGATGTATGACGTTAAATAGTTGGTATGTTGAGTATTTAAGAGTTAGTCCCCAGACGACACTACTATTAACCCAGAAAATTGGGCCTATAGTATTAGTGGATAGCGCTATTTAGGCTTGACCAACCCCACTTCTTACAGCTGACGAGCTAGGAGTGCACTATACTAGAGATGTGATTGACCATGCGGCGCTTGAGACCACCTCTGAGTCAAGGCACACGGGGCAAAAACAAGGGTCCGGGACGGTTTAGTAGTGGCTCAACCAAGTTTAAGTTATACCGACTCAAGTCATACGTAAAGCAATACTCATGAAATTTTCAAGTTAAGCTAATGAGCTCGGATATGCTCCAAGTATTTGAGCACGTATATGCTCCAAGTATTCAAGTTAAGATTTTGAGCACGTATATGCTCCAAGTATTCAAGTTAAGTTTTTGAGCACGTATATGCTCCAAGTATTCAAGTTAAGCTTTTGAGCACGAACATACTCCAACTATCCAATTTTTGTATATAAAATGTTTTGTGCATCTTTAAAACCTGTGAACTCACCAACTCTCGTAGTTGACCATATTTTTGTACATGCTTTTCAGGTAATCAAGAAGGTAAACTTTAAGGGTCGTTCTGCGTATAACATGAATATGTTTGGGGGATGTACAAACTTTTGGACAATGCTATCTTGAATTATATCGGGATTGTAATTTCACGATAAACATTCTACTATTAAATTTTATAATGTATTTTTATTAAATGTATGGTGGTTGAAATTTATGCTTGTGGATTGTTTATCGGAAACTGTTATACCCCGTGTTTCCACTTTAGCGGGGTGTGACAGTAACACTCTAAAAATTCAACTTATAAAAATTTCATAAATTTGGCAACATGACATCAAAATCAAAGATCCAAATATCCTGTAAATAATATTCCAAAAGAATATCAACCCAATAATCAATATAACCACAACCTCGATAAGTCGGGTTAGTTTGTGTAAAAAGGGTTGTCATAAGAAATGGGATGCTAATAATACAACGACCTACTTAATCTAAGATCAATTCCAATCTAGATTAAAATGGGCGTCGCCAAAATTACTATTAACGCTCTTCACAAAAATCCCCCAAAAGACCAGCACTTCAAGATCTCCTACGTGCCTGGTAGCCAAGCCGACATCCTAAATTCCTCCACGGTTAGGATCTGTGAGGAAACAACAACCACAACAAGTGTTAGGACGAAGCCTAGTGAAATCCCATAAATATGCAGATAATAAACATGGTATTTATAAAACGATAACCGCGTTACCGAACTCCTCTAGCTCACGCGGAACAATTCTCCGCCATCAGTTTCTCAAACCTGAATATAAACACACAAGAAATACCTATTCATTTACGGGGGAGACCCGCTTCCATCGGGGCGATATTTACTCGAAAGTGGGATCGCCCGCGATGGTAATGGATTACACCTCATGCCTCGATCTTAGTTCCCATGCCATAACGACATCACAACCTCAGACCGTATTTACTGCCCCTATTGCCTATTCCGTCGAGTTACACCTCAAGGTCTTACGGACATTATTGCCTATCCATATTCTAGACGAGTTACACTTCAAGGATACGAGATCCCTTATTGCCTACTCGCTAGTAACACACCGTGGTTAATGCAAAATTCATACATTAAGCTACTACCTCCTCGTGCACAAGGAGTAGTGCCACATACTTATCAGGTGATCCACATTTTTTAAATAAATTACACATTATATACACCTCTCTTCCACATATAAAATATTTACTTCCATATTCCTCATAAATCATGGTCCTCATAATTTCATACATGTAAATACATCCACCCATTATCATTACTTCATTCCTTCATAAAGTTATCAGTAGTTGGATTAAATCATGACATTAGTAGTGTCCTCATGAACTCAACATATAAGCATGAAATCTAGAACATATAATCCACATAGTTACTACTAAAGAGATTATCAAGGTCTACTAAACATACTTGCCCCCATTGGGTTCATAAAGTCAAGAATACCAACTATTAGGTTATAAAACTCAACCAAGTAGCACATAGAAGTAGTATGAGATAAAGCCATGGAAATAATCAAATACTAGAGCATTTAAGAAGGAATAACTCACCAAGTGGGTTTTTGGGAAACCCAAACCCTAGGTTAGAACTTTGGGGAAGATGACAATGGAGGTGATGACTTCAAACCCAACTTGAATCCTTAAATGCTAATCCCAAATCTCTTAGCAATAAATGAGAAGAGTGGTGGTGGTTGAAACCCTAATTTCGTATGGGAGAAGTTATGAGGGTTGAGAGAGGAGAAAATAGGTAGATGAGAGGAGTAATGAGATGAAATGGGGAAGAAAGTCGTATTCAAGAGACCAGGGGGCTTCCGCTGGTTATGCCGCGACTCCACGTCACGGCACAAGTCGCCCGTGTGCCTGAACCCAAAATCCAACAGTGAGTTATGCGGGTTATGCGCGACTTGCAACCCGCGAGTAACTCGCGAAATCCCCTTTTTGTGCCAAAAACCACCAAAATCCAAGTACTCAAACTAGATCATAACATAAGACTAATGATAACCGTTAAACACGAGAGTACAACAATAAACGGTACACAAGGCTAGAAGTTTTATCATTAGATTCTTATAACGTAAATTTCGGGGTGTTACAATCCTCCCCCACTAGGAATAGATTTCGTCCCCGAAATCTCCACTCTAGACAAAAAGATGAGGGTACCGACCCTTCATATCCTCTTCCGCTTCCCACGTGACATTCGCGCCTCGATGATGTTTCCACTGAACTTTCACCATTACCACCTCTTTATGGCGAAGTTTCTTTGTCTCTCTCTCTAGGATGGCTTCCGGATCCTCAACACAACGGTTGTTGTCCACCCGGATTTCAGACAACGGTATGACATTTTATTCTTCCGCTAAACACTTCCGTAGATAGCAAATGTGGAAAGTCGGGTGGATCCTACTCATCTCGGGTGGTAAATCAAGCTTATAAGCTTGGAGTCCCACTCGTTCAATGATAGGAAAAGGCCCGAGGAAACGAGGGTTAAGCTTCCCTCGTTTCCCAAACCTTATAATCCCTTTCCAAGGCGACACTTTCAACATAACTCGGTCTCCTACTTGGAATTCCATCGGACGCCGTTTATTGTCCGCGTAGCTCTTTTGACGGTCTTGAGCTGCCTTCAAACGCTCCCGTATCCCCTTAACCTTGTCCGCCATTTCTTGTACTATCTCCGGTCCAGCGAACTGTTTCTCACCCGCTTCGAGCCAGCAAGTTGGGGTTCTACATTTTCGCCCGTATAATGCCTCGTACGGTTCCATTCCCAAACTCGAGTGATAACTATTATTGTAGGAAAATTCCACCAATGGAAGATGAGAGTCCCAATTTCCCCCAAAGTCGATCACACACGTTCGCAACATGTCCTCCAACGTTTGAATTGTTCGCTCGCTTTGCCTATCTATTTAGGGAAGATACGCCGTGCTCAACTTTACCTTTGTTCCCAATTCTCTTTGAAAGGCGCTCTAGAAATGGCAAGTGAAACGACTGTCCCGGTCCGACACAATGGACAGCGGCACCCCATGCCTTGACACTACCTCATTGATGTATAGTCTCACTAGCTTGTCTAATGGTAACGTTTCCCTCACGACTAGAAAATGTGCACTCTTCGTCAACCGATCCACTATCACCCAAATGGTGTCGTGGCTCTTCAACGTCTTTGGTAATTTCATCACGAAATCCATTGTAATGTGATCCCACTTCCACTCCGGCACTTCCAACGATTGCAACCTCCCATATGGTCGCTGGTGTTCAGCCTTTACCAACGAGCAAGTAAGGCACTTCTCCACATAGTTTGCCACATCCAATTTCATCATGGGCCACCAGAAGTTCAACTTTAGGACTCTATACATTTTGGTGCTCCCGAGGTGAATAGAATATCTCGACTTATGTGCCTCTTCCAAAAGTAATTTCCGACACCCTCCCAACTTGGGTACCCAAACTCGTCCTTGGAAAAGTTTCAATCCTCTACCATCCTCCGTCAGGCTAAGGTGTTGCTTCGTCATTGCCTCATCTTTGAGATTCGCCTCAAGTAGTGCCTCAGCTTGGGCGACTTTTATCATTTTTATAAGGTTTGAGATAATCTCAATCCTTGCCAATGTGGTTTTCACCGTTCCGCTATACTCCTTCCGACTTAACGCGTCCGCCACCACGTTTGCTTTGCCCGGGTGATATTGAAGCTCGCAGTCGTAATCCTTCAACAATTCTAACCATCTTCGTTGACGCATATTTAGCTCTTTTTGGTCGAAAATGTATCTCAGGCTTTTGTGCTCGGTGTAGAGTGTATATTTTGTACCGTACAAGTAGTGTCGCCACAACTTCATGGCGAACACTACTGCCGCTAACTCAAGGTCATGAGTTGGGTAATTCTTCTCGTGTTCCTTCAACTGTCTTGACGCGTAAGCTATCACTCTACTTCTTTGCATGAGAACGCAACCCAACCCCATCTTGGATGCATCACTATAAACGACAAAGTCTTTTATTCCCTCCGGTAGGGACAAAATTGGGGCTTCGCACAATTTCCGTTGCAACGTACGGAAAGCTTTCTCTTGAGTCTCGGTCCAAACAAACTTCGCGTTCTTTCGGGTCAATGCGGTCAACGATGAGGCGATCTTGGAGAAGTCTTGAATGAACCTTCGGTAATAACCGGCGAGTCCCAAAAAGCTTTGGATCTCGGTCGGGCTTTTCGGAGGCTCCCAGTTCGTCATCGCTTCGATCTTGGCGGGATCTACTTTTACTCTTTCTCGAGTCACCACATGACCCAAAAATTGCACTTCCCGTAACCAGAATTCACACTTAGAGAATTTAGCATACAACTTCTCCTTCCTTAGCACTTCTAACACTTCCCTCAAATGTTGCTCATGCTCCTCTTCATCCTTAGAGTACACTAATATGTCGTTGATGAACACTATGACTGACCGATCTAGAAATGGTCGGCACACTCAGTTCATCAAGTCCATGAATATTGTTGGCGCGTTCGTCAATCCGAAAGGCATGACTAAGAACTCATAATGCCCATACCGAGTCCTGAATGCCGTCTTTGGAATATCTTCTTCTCGAACCTTCACTTGATGATATCCCAAACGAAGGTCAATCTTGGAAAAACATTCGGCCCCTTGCAGTTGGTCAAAGAGATCGTCTATCCGGGGTAGTGGATATTTATTCTTGATGGTCACCTTGTTCAACTATCGGTAATCGATGCACATACGCATCGATCCGTCCTTCTTCACAAATAGCACTGGAGCTCCCCACGGGGACGAGCTCAGTCTCACAAATCCCTTATCAAGAAACTCTTGAAGCTGAGACATCATCTCTTGCATTTCAGTTAGCGCCAAACGGTACGGTGCTCAGGCAATAGGTGCCGCTCCCAGAATTAGGTCGATCCTAAATTACACCTATCGATCAGGAGGTAAGCCAGGTAGATCGTCGGGAAACACGTCCGGGAATTCGTTGACAATCTTCACGTCCTCCACCCTCCGATTTTCTGCTTTGGCGTTCACCACGAAGGCTAAGTACCATGGGTACTTCTTTGCCAGACATTTCCTTGCCTTGATGGACGAGATGATTGCTACTTCGCCTTTTCGTTTCTCTCCATACACAAACAAGGAGTCGCCATCCCGAATGGGAATCCGTATGAGTTTATTTGTACAAAAGATCTCCGCTTGATGCTTTGCTAGCCAATCCATACCAATCACCACATCGAAACTCCCGATGGTTATAGGGAGAAAGTCCACCATAAAGGTTTCACCACTGTTTTCGAGTCGACAATCTCTCAAAATATCACTCAAAACCACCCGCTCCCCATTAGCTACTTCTATAACCAAGGCGCCTCTAAGGGCACGAACTGACAAGTTTAAAGATCTGCAAAACACATCGGACACAAAAGAGAAGTTTGCACCAGAATCAAATAATACTCTAGCAGGCGTGGAGTTGAGTAAGAACGTACCCGACACCACCTCGGTGGTTTCCTTTGCTTCCACCCTCGTCATTTAAAATGCCTTCCCTTAAGCCTTGGGGATGGCCTCTCTTTTTGCTTGACTTTCAGAATTTCCCCCTCTAGTCCCACCTCTCAGCTTGGGGCAATCTCTTCGTACGTGACCAATCTCCTTGCATTCAAAACAGACCGTCCCTTGAATAGGACACAAGAAACTAGTGTGACCCGACTGGCCACACTTGAAACATGAGGGCGGGCCCGGATTTGGGTTAGGGTTGGTCTTCCAAAACCCAAAATGCCTATTCCTACACTTGGGACACCATTTAGCTTTCCGTCGATTGTCAAAACTCTTATTGGGAGGTTGAAACTTCGGCTTCTTGTGCGAACTTGGCGGGTTTTCCCACCTCCTCTTCTCCACAGTCTTTGCCTTCTCGACTTTGTCTTTAGCAAAAAGTCTCTCTGTCACCTTAGCTTCCTCAATTGTCTCTCGGAGGTTAGAGGCCTTTGAATTGCGAACTATTTGGATCATGTCCGCTGGTAACCCTTTTTGATAAGCCTTCACTTTCTCTTTCTCAGTCGGGGCTACGTTCCCCACTAGGTCGAGTTTTTCCATAAAGAGTCGAGTATACTCTTTCACCGATAAGTCACCCTTCTTAATAGACCTGAATTCTTCTTCTATTGCATCCAACTCCTCCTCAATACAATACTCCTCAAAAAATTTCTTCTTGAACCCGGCCCATGACATTTTGGTCAACACCGATTCTTTAATGGTTGAGGTGAAGACATTCCACCAAGTTAAAGTCGTGCCTCGAAGCAATTGAGACCCATACTTCACCTTTTGGCGTTCCTCACAGTCGCTAGATCGGAAAACTTGTTCAATCTCTTTAAGCCAACTCATGCACTTTGCAGGGTCATCGGACCCGGCGAACTCCGGTGGTTTACAACAAAGGAACGACTTGTAGGAACACCCTTTCTCCGGTTGCCTTGTTTCTAAAGTTGTTAACCCATCCGTGCGAATCTCTCCCCCGGTACCCCCGGAACCGGCTATGACAATGTTCTCCTCAATTATTTCGTGTCGATGTTGATTCCCTTCACGGTCCTCTAGAAGCTTTACGAACAACTCTTGCTACTTTGCCATAGTCTCGCTCATGGCTCTCATCATGTCCATCATTTGAGTCTGAGGAGTTACCTCAGTCAGAATCAGATCAACAGTGGCAATGACGGTCCTCGAAATTTGTTCCACCCTTCCGATGAGCATAGGTGGAATCGGGGGTCCATCCGTTACGGTTGCATAGGGTCTGTCGGCCGTGGACTCGTTTTCCGCTTGACCTTCTGGCGATGATTGGAGATGACTCCGAGTATTTACCATTTTCGTTTGTCATCAAATCGAAAGAGGGTGAGAGGGGCTACGCAAGATTATACACACGAAACGTACTACTACAACTCTTTTGGGAATTTAAGATTTGTTCAAGTATGGTTAATGCTGCTAGTATATCATGATTACTACTGCTAGTAGATTTTAATACTGCTTGAAAAGTTAATACTGCTATTTTAATAGTTAGTACTGCTTGGAGAGTTAGTACTGCTAGTAGTTAGTACTGCTAAGGGATTACTACTGCTAACATGATTAATACTGCTGAGGAGTTTAATGCTGCTAAAGATGGTTAATACTTCTGAAGAAGGTTAATGCTGCTTATGAGATGAAGACTCAGCATGGAAGGAAGACAACTGTATAGAAGACTTGCTAAAGTAAAGGAGATAATTATGGACTGAATATAAATTGTTTTTTGATAATTATCTTGTAATGTGTATTGTATAAATAGTACAGAAGTCTTTGATAGAATTAACTTTTGATTGATAACTTTTTAGAGAGAGAATTAACCTCAAGGTTTTTAATCCTAATTCTAGAGAAGTAGAATTCGTCTTGGTGAGCCTGTTCATCAAGATTGAGGTTTTGTTTGAAAACTTTTAACTTTAATCATTCAATAAAGTTTACAAGTTGTGATTTCTGATTCACTGTTACATTGATAGTTGAATATTAAAGTGTTATTCCGCAACTCCTTTAATATTGTTTCTGAGTTCATTATTCTTGTTAAGAATTAGATCCTGACAAGTGGTATCAGAGCCAAGTATTCTCAGAAACCTTCATTCATCATGGACAACACAGGTGAATCAAACAGTACTTTTGTCTCAAAGGTTCCCATGCTCAAACCTAATGAGTTTGACATGTGGAAAATTTGGATCAAGCAGTACATCCTTCTTACGGACTGTTCTATGTGGGACATTGTTGAGAATGGTCCCTCTGCTGAAGGTAAAATTGGACAAGATGGCAGAAGACCACCTCCAAAAATTGATGGTGAGAAGAAAGTCAGACAGTTGGAGATGAAAGCCTTAAGAACCCTGCTTTTGGCCATTCCTAATGAGTATCAACATCAGTTTCAACACGACACTGATGCTTAGATTCTATGGAATGCCTTAGAAAAGAGATTTGCTGGCACCAAGAGCACTAAGAGGAATCAAAGGGATATTCTCAAGCAGCAATATGAGAATTTTACATCTGCAAAGAATGAGTCTATGACTCAAACTTTTGACAGATTCAATAAGTTAATTGGTGAGTTGGCTACGGTTGGAGTCCAGATGGAACAAGATGATGTCAACCGAAAGTTCTTCAGATCTCTTGGAGATGAATGGACCATGTACATTGTTTCATTCAGACAGAATGATGAATTAGAAGAAAAGGAATTGGATGATCTGTAAAATGATCTAAGAGTGTTTGAATCTGAGGTGGAAGCAAAGAAGAAGCCTACTGGATATGTTCACAATGCTGCACTCCTATCAGCATCAATTGATTCTACTGCTAACCCTGAATCAGTTAATGCTGCCTGTGGAGTAAATCAGGAAAAAGGCAATGAATCTATTTTTTAAGCCTTTCTTTCCAGCCATGGTAACTCTTCTTTAATCAATGATGACTTGGAACAGCTTCATCCTGATGATCTTGAAGAGATGGATATTAAATGGCAGATGGCCATGCTTTCTATGAGGGTGAAGAAGTTCATTAAGAGGATTGAGAGGAACAACTTCTCTCAAAGAAGAGAAGATGGAGCAGGCTTTGATAAGTCAAAGGTGGAGTGCTACAAGTGTCACATGAAGGGACACTTTGCCAGGGAATGCAGAAGTGGAGTGTCTCACAACAATCACCAACAAGCACAGACTGGAAGCTTCAACCAGAATAGAAACTCTGCTCAAGCTCTTGTTTCTCAACAAGGAATGGGGTTTGACTGGAGTGATCAAGCAGAAGAAGCCATTCAAAATCAAGCTCTCATGGCAGAGGTATCTGATCTCCCAACTGAGGTACTTTCTAATCTCTGTTATGAAACTTGCATAGACACTGTTAAAAGGTACAGGGATCACAACCAGAATATGAGTGATGACCTTAAGAGGTTAGAAAATGATAGAAAAGGCTATGTGAGAATTGTTGAGAGGTTTGAGGAACAAATCAAAGGTTTCCAAGCCAATGAACTTCAACACACATATGATACCAATTATTGGAAGTGGAAAAAAATGAGCTAGAAATCCAATTGACAAAGTCTAGTGAGGAGAATGAAAAGTTGAAAGGAGAGCTAGCCACGGTTAAGCTAGATGTGGAAAAGTTTTCCTATGCTTCTAAACCCATGGATTCAGATCTTAAAGTCCAAATCCATGATAAGCTTAGACCAGGAATTGGATATAATACCACACCACCACCATACAACAACAACTACATCCCTCCTAAATCAGACTTGCTAGAGACCAAGGATAGGAAGGACTTGCATGAAGGAGCCACTAAGATAGATCCTTTAGATGAAGTAGTTGTTGAGGACAAGACTGAGAAAGAAGCTGGTAAGAGTATGGATAACACTGTGAGTGGTGAGATTCCCTTAGAAAATAACATTCTTACCAATGAGGGTGGTGGAAGGGATTGGGTCAAATCCAATGGTGTAGAGAAGACTGAGGGAAAGTCCAAAAAGGTTCATTACAAGTAGACTACAGTTGTGAATCCTGTTCCTTGCAAACAGTGTGCATGTAATGAGTCTGAGCCCCTAAAACATGATAAAAGGAGGGGCAATCAAAGAAATTGGAATAATCAGTGGGCTCAGAAACAAGGAGTTGATCTGAGTAGAATCATCAGACCAAAACCTTGTTTCATATGTGGCAAATTGAATCATCTTGCCAAGCACTGTTATTTTAATCCAACTAACCAAAGGATAAATTTTCAAAGATCTATGCAAAAACCCTTTGGTTATAGGAAGAATGAAAGGAATCATGTGGCTAAGAAACATGTTAAATCTAAAAGCCATATGAAGAAAAAGACTGTAAAAGAAAGTGTCAAGATGTGGGTTCCCAAAAGCACTAAAACTGTTAGTACTGCTACCACAAATAGTGCTGCTGACAAAGATAGTGCTGCCAGCAGCAATACTACTGCTATAAATGTTAGTGCTGCTAACATTGTTAGTACTTCTTCAAATGTTAATACTGCTAACTTTGTTAGTGCTTCTAACAAGGTTAGTACTGCTAAACCTGTTAGTGTTGCTAACTCTGTTAGTACTTCTAAAATTAGTACTGCTTCTAGTGTTGTTGTTACTAGAACAATCATCTTGACAAAGTACTCCAGTAAAGAGTGCTCTGATTTTAAAAATCTCATCAAAAAGGAGTGTAAGTACTTTGATGAGAAAGGGAGACCCAAGACCACTTTGGCTTGGGTTCCCAATCAATACTAATTGATTTATCTTATGTGCAGGGCAATCAGCAGCTCAAGGGAAAGAGCATCTGGCATGTTGATAGTGGTTGCTCTAGGCACATGACAGGGAACATGGCTTGCCTCAAGAATTTCAAGAAAATTGATGGAGGACATGTTGCCTTTGGTAATACTCCAGATGGAGGTAAGATTAATGGTAAGGGTGATGTAACAAAAGGTAAGATGACCTTTGAGGATGTTTTCTATGTTGAGCAGTTAAGGTACAACCTGTTAAGTGTATCACAAGTTTGTGACAAAAAGCATAGTATATTATTCATTGATTCAGAATGCATTATCCTTGCTCCTGGTTTCAAGGTAGTTGATGAAAAGATGATACTACTAAGAACTTCCAGAAAGGATAATGTCTATTGTTTGGATATGGAAAATGTTTCAACTGATTCATCCCTAAACTGTCTTGTTTCAAAAGCATCTTTGGATGAATCATCACTTTGGCACAGAAGGATATGTCACATGAACTTTAAAACAATAAATAAACTTGTTAAAAACAACCTTGTAAGAGGTTTACCTTCAAAAGTCTTTTCATGTGATGATCATTGTGTTGCTTGTCTCAAAGGCAAACAACACAAAACTTCTCATAAGTCCAAAGAAGTGAACACAATTTCTTCTTCTCTTCAGTTGTTGCATATGGATCTATTTGGTCCTACAAATGTTATGAGTATAGGTAAGAAATCATACTGCTTAGTTATTGTTGATGATTACTCTAGATTTACTTGGGTATATTTTCTAAGGACTAAGGATGAGACAAGTGGACTGATCAAATCCTTTATTGTAATAATTGAAAACCAAACAAATCAAAAGGTAAAAGTCATTAGGTCAGACAATGGTACTGAATTTAAGAATCTTGACCTAAACACCTTTTGTGAGGAAAAAGGAATTGAGAGGCAATATAGTGCTTCTAGGACTCCACAACAAAATGGTGATGCTAAGAGAAGGAATAGGAAACTGATTGAAGCTGCTAGATCTCTGTTAGCTGATTCAAAACTTCCAATTACTTTCTGGGCTGAAGCAGTTAATACTGCTTGCTATGTCCAAAACAGAGTTCTAGTAGTCAAGCCTAAAAACAAGACACCATATGAGCTTTTAAATAAAAGAAAACCATTTATTGGATTTTTCAAACCTTTTGGGTGTCCTTGTACCATTCTCAATACCAAAACTCACTTAGGAAAGTTTGATAGCAAAGCAGATGATGGTTTTCTTGTTGGTTACTCATCTCAGAGTAAGGCCTACAGAGTATTTAATTCTTCTTCTAGAATAATTGAGGAAAGTGACAATGTCAAATGCAATGAGAACACACCAAATCCTATTGGTTCAGGTCCTCAATGGCTATTTGACATTGATTCACTAACAAACTCTTTGGGTTTCAGTAGTGATGATCATGCAGGATCAGGAAGTAGAGGATCAGGGGAAGAACAAGTACAACATATTATTCCTCAGTCTGTGATCTTTCCATTTCCTACAATGGAACCTGTTGAAATCTGTGAAAAGGAGACTGTTACTGAACAAATTCGGAGTGAAGAAGAAAGAAGAGATGAGGAGAATCCAGAGCATGAAGAGCCAGAAGCAACTGATGTGATTCCCTCAGCTGACTTAAATGATTCCAATTTAGATGTGGGAATTAATGAAGAACCTAGTCTTCAGACAAGAACTCAGAAGAATCATCCTCCTGAGCTGGTAATAGGAGGCATCTCTTCTCCTATGATGACTAGGAAACAAAGCAGACTTCAAGACATGCAGGATCAGCAGAATACAGTACTCTCTTGCTTTCTATCTCAGATTGAGCCTAAGAAGGTTTATGATGCATTGAAAGATTCAAGTTGGACATAAGCCATGCAAGAAGAGTTACTACAGTTCAAATTGCAAGATGTTTGGGACTTGGTGGACCTTCCAAAAGGTCATAGAGCTATTGGCACCAAGTGGATTTTCAGAAATAAAAAGGATGAGAGAGGAATAGTAATCAGGAACAAAGCAAGGCTAGTGGCACAAGGGTACATTCAGGAAGAAGGCATAGACTATGAGGAAGTGTTTGCTCTAGTTGCAAGGGTAGAGGCAATTAGGCTGTTTCTAGCCTATGCTTCATTTATGCAGTTCAAGGTATATCAAATGGATGTGAAGAGTGCCTTTCTATATGGAACAATTAATGAAGAAGTATATGTCTGTCAGCCCCCTGGATTTGAAAATCCATCATATCCTGACAGAGTGTACAAACTTAAGAAAGCACTCTATGGTCTACATCAAGCCCCAAGAGCATGGTATGATACTCTGTCTACCTATCTCTTGGAAAATGGGTTTGAAAGGGGAATAATTGACAAAACCCTTTTCATTAGAAGAAGTAAGAAGGACATCCTACTTGTTCAGATCTATGTGGATGACATCATCTTTGGATCCACAAAAGATCAGATGTGTAGAGACTTTGAAGAGTTGATGCACAAGAGCTTCAAAATGAGTTCAATGGGTGAACTTACTTTCTTCCTTGGGATTCAAGTGAAACAGCAGAAAGATGGGATCTTCATAAGTCAATCAAAGTATGTGAAAGACATCCTGGATAAATATGGTTTATCAGACTCAAAGCCAGCAAGCACACCTATGGAAACAAACAAACAGATCAATGCTGATCTTGAGGGGGAGGATGTTGATGTCCATCTTTATAGATCAATGATTGGATCTCTCATGTATCTCACAGCCTCAAGACCAGATATCATGTGTCCAGTGTGTGTGTCAGATTCCATGTCAAGCCAAAGCAGTCACATCTTCAAGCTGTTAAAAGGATTTTCAGATACTTAAGATGATAACCTAGATTAGGTCTTTGGTATCCTTATGAATCTACTTTTGACTTGATTGCATATTCAGACAGTGACTTGGGTGGTGCTAATATGGATAGAAAGTCTACTTCAGGGGGATGTCAATTTTTGGGTGCAAGACTAGTATCTTGGCAGTGTAAGAAGCAAACCACAGTGTCCTTATCCACAACAGAAGCTGAGTACATTGCTGCTGCAAGTTGCTGCTCTCAGGTTCTATGGATTCAGAATCAAATGCTGGACTATGGGGTAACCTTTCTTCACACTCCAATTTTCATTGACAATAGCAGTGCTATTAGCATTGTTAACAATCCAGTCAAGCACTCCAAAACAAAGCACATTGAAATCAGGTATCACTTTATTAGAGACTGCAATGAAAAGAAGCTTATTCAAGTTGCTAAAGTTCATACTGACAACCAGTTTGCTGATCTATTCACCAAAGCTTTTGATGTGGGAAGATTCACTTTCTGGGTCACAAGTGTGGGCATGATCAACTCTGAATGAGCTCATGTTTAAAAAGTGATTGTATACCTGTTCCTTGTTTATTTTTGGTGCTACTAATCATCTTTCTCAGGAAGTGTATTACCTTGCTCAGACTAACACAAGCTTCAAAAAGTGTAAGTATAGTTACTACTGCCAGCGCAGTTTTAATACTGCTAGTGGTTAATACTGCTCTCAGTTAATACTGCTAGTTAGTTAATACTGCTAGTGGTTAATACTGCTCTCAGTTAATACTGCTCTCAGTTAATACTGCTAGTTAGTTAATACTGCTAGTGGTTAATACTGCTCTCAGTTAATACTGCTAGTTAGTTAATACTGCTTCTTTCCCGAATCATATAAATACCCTCTTTGCCCGCCTAAAAGCTTAACGACTCTTTGAATACTATTCATCTTATCTCTAACTCTTTTCTCTCAAGCACCTAGTGAGTTTCAGTCAAAACTACTCAAGCTCGATGGCATCAATGGCGTTTATTGATGAACACAACGAGATTGCAATGCTTCAAAAGCCTAAGCAGACTGCTGGATTTCATCAAATAGTCGATTTTCTCAAGTCCAGCCATATCGCTCATGCTCTTACAGTGTCACCATCAATCTACATCGAGCACCAGAAGCAATTTTGGGCCAATGCCACCACTATTACTGAAAATGGTGTGCAGGTTATCAAGACAAGGGTGTGTGACAAACCCTTGACAGTTTCTGAAGAGGTAATTCGCATCAGTCTACGTCCAGACGATGCCTCAGGTATCTCATCTATCTCTAATGATAATCTGTTTTCCACTCTCACTAGAATGGGGTATGGAGGCCCATTGGGTGTTTTCAAGTTCTCCAAAGCTAAATTTTCTCCCCAATGGCGTTTCTTTGTCTATACCCTTATGCATTGCATTTCCAGAAAAACTACTGGATGGAGTGAGTTCAGTAGTACCATTGCTTATGCTTTGGTCTGCTTGGCCACTTCCATAAAGTATAATTTCTGAAAAATGATTTTCAATGACCTTGTGTCAAACTTGGGGAATAAAAAGAGTTTCTTTATGTATCCAAGGTTTGTCCAGGCAGTTATAACCACTGAATTGACGTATATACCTCACTTTGATGAGGTATATGTTCCTAAAATCCCCAAGGGCAAGGTCTTTTCAAATATGAAGAGATCTGCCATGGACTCGGAAGGAGTTGACACCCCATTATTCTCTACAATGATGGTGGTGTCCCACAATCAAGAAGGTATGGCATCAGGGTCAGAGACCTCACTAGACCATCCCACTAAGAGCCAATCCCAACCTTCAATCACTATATCAATCCCTCAGTCCCTTCTTCAAAAACCAACTTCACCAATCGCCCATACTTACATAAGGAAAAAGGTAAAGAAGACTCCTTCTCTTCTTGTACCTTCACCCACAAAGCCTCTAAGCCCTCTAATGGAGAATTCTCCATTAGAGTATATCTATAGGGAAACCACAGGGTGTCTCCCAACCCCAAGGAGGTGCTCACTGAGGAGATGCATGAGCATATGGGTGAGAAGGCTGCCACTACTCCTGCTAGCACAGAGGAGGACAATGGTAACATCAATAAGACCTCCCCCATGGCAACTTTGAATGAGCAATCATTCAAAGGTCTCAGGTGCCAAGAAACCAAGGGGGTGGAGGGTGCTTCTGCTAGGCAGAAGACTTCCACTACTAAATGTTCCAATGATCCTTCAAAAGGAGGTAACACTCCTGGAGAAGGTGAGGATATATATAACTACCAAGAATTGATGGATACAATGGGTAACATTAATCTAGATGTCATCAAACAGGGAGCTGATATAGAAGAGATGAAATTGGTAATTCTATCTCAACAACTGCAGATTACCAAACTGAAGAAGCTAGTGAAGAAGTTGGTGCAGAAAAGGAAAAGAAAACAGTTTGTCTTGAAGAAGAGGGCAGATGCTTTCAAAAAGGGGGAGAAACAGGATGAAAAGGAGAAAGTTAGTTCTCGTGGTATGTAAGCACAATTTGAGGGGGAGCTGAATAGGGAAGCAGAAACTAGTCAAGCAGCAGTAACAGAAAAAGAACAAGCAGCAGTAACTGAAAAAGATCAAGCAGTAGTGGCAGGGCTATCTGTTGAAGAATTAGAGATTGCAGAAACATTGTTCAAAGCCAGGAATGACACTCCTAAGGCTACTCAAAAGGCCAAGGGAGTGGTCATTAAAGAAGGAGCTATTGAGCAGAAAAGAACAGAAATCAGTGAGGCAAAATTAAAGAGGAAAGGAAAGGAAAAGGTGGATGAATCTGCAAAGCCACCAAAGAAACTGAAACAGATTGAACAAGATGAGGAATTGGCTAAGAAGCTGCAGGCTGAGCTACAACAAGAAGAAGAGACTCAACAGGCCAAAGATAGACAGATTGCTCTAGATCTGTCTACTAAGCTGCATGAGGAGTATCAAAAGAGCCTGAAAATAGCAGCTGAAGCCAAGAAAAGTATAGTAAAAGCAACAAAGCACAGACTGCCTTCAAAGATCCAGAAAAGATAACCCTCTAAAACCTTTTTGGCCAATCAAGAAAGGAGAAAAATGATAAACTTTCTGAGAGGCTCAATTGGTGTAAAAGGAGAGATGTTTGCTAACATGGCATACAGCAAAGTTGAGGAGCTTTATAAAAAGGATATGGCAAAGCTTCAAGGGGATTCCTCTCAAAGAGAAGAAACAGAAAGGAGGATGAAAGAGAGGCATGATCTTAACATCCAACAACCCTTTCCTGAGGAAACCACTCCTTCAACCACTCCTTCAAAGGAGAAAGCAGAAGAAAAGAAGGAAGAGCAAGTTGATGTAGAAGCCAAATCTGCAAAGAGAGTAAAAACCATAGCTTCCAAGAAACAGTTCAAAAATCCAAGGATTGAAGAAGCTGAAAAAGAGGCAGAACCATCTGTTGCAGGTCATACAGAGCAAACAAGTCAAAGTGCACAACAAACAAATCAATCTGATGAGCATGTTGGTCTTTACATGACTTTAATAGAACCACTACAGGCTATTCCCATTTCTGTGAAGGCACCAGAAGTCATCTTTTGGGATATTCTGAGAGACAACAGAAAAGAATACTTCAGACTTAAAAGAATTGGTGATATATTTGAAGTATATGAAACTTGGGGGAAGTGATCAGAAGTTGTTCAAGGGCTGACTTAGAGGAAATGCACAAGGTGGGAATCAAGGTATATGAGTCTGTTATGAAAGGAACTGAAGAAAGTATACTCAAGGTTGCAATGGAATACTTATATATGATGTTTGAACCAAAAAAAGTGGTGAACAGGATAAAGGATCTACATCATGAGTATGGATTTAAGAAGATTGATAAGTGGATGTTATTTGAAAACTGTGGTGTCTACATGATCACAATAGATAAATGCTATCATGAGTATTTTCTAGTGGACAAAGTGTATGATCATAGCAAGGAGAAGCTGGAAGGAATACTGAAAGCCAAGCTAGTGTGTACAAAAGGATCTGAAATGGCCAGAATTGTGATAAGAAGGACAATCAATCAAAGTCTGGTACTGGATCCAAATTTGGGCAACTAAGATGAAGTTTTGAAAGCATCTTGAAGACCATATCTGAAGAACTTGACTTCTCTTCCTAAAAGTCAAGTTAGGGGAGATTGTTGGGAATTTAAGATTTGTTCAAGTATGGTTAATGCTGCTAGTATATCATGATTACTACTGCTAGTAGATTTTAATACTGCTTGAAAAGTTAATACTGCTATTTTAATAGTTAGTACTGCTTGGAGAGTTAGTACTGCTAGTAGTTAGTACTGCTAAGGGATTACTACTTCTAACATGATTAATACTGCTGAGGAGTTTAATGCTGCTAAAGATGGTTAATACTTCTGAAGAAGGTTAATGCTGCTTATGAGATGAAGACTCAGTATGGAAGGAAGACAGTTGTATAGAAGACTTGCTAAAGTAAAGGAGATAATTATGGACTGAAGATAAATTGTTTTTTGATAATTATCTTGTAATGTGTATTGTATAAATAGTACAGAAGTCTTTGATAGAATTAACTTTTGATTGATAAGTTTTTAGAGAGAGAATTAACCTCAAGGTTTATAATCCTAATTCTAGAGAAGTAGAATTCGTCTTGGTGAGCCTGTTCATCAAGATTGAGGTTTTGTTTGAAAACTTGTAACTTTAATCATTCAATAAAGTTTACAAGTTGTGATTTCTGATTCACTATTACATTGATAGGTGAATATTAAAGTGTTATTCCGCAACTCCTTTAATATTGTTTCTGAGTTCATTATTCTTGTTAAGAATTAGATCCTGACAAACTCATCAATCGTTATAATCATAGTAATGCAAGCATGTTCACGTAGACATACATTGATAATAGCAGTAGCTAATTGAAGTTATGAACATATAATACATAAAAAGTCTTGTTACCACATTTATAACTCTCAACAAAGTAGTTTTCGTTGACTCTAGGAGTATCCCGTTGTTGGATCAAATAATTGTATTCAAGATTAAAGGGTCTAAACTGTAATTGTTTGATAGTTAAAGTTAGAGGGTTTAAAATGTAATAAGTAAATAGTTATTAGCTATTTGGGCCTCAAGCCCATAAGCCCATTAGGCTTAAGAGCCTGGGTATTTAAAGTTATGTTTAGTTTAGTTTTAGGTTAGAATCCTCACAATTACTTTCATAATCATATTAGAGAGGTAGCAAGTTTTCTCTGTATTCAAAGGGTATCAAGAACACCAAGGGTTTTATTGTTTATTCAAGGGATTGGTATGTTACTCTGATTTATATATCTCTTGATTATTATTGTGTTGCTTGATTACTTGATTGATTATTTATCAACTAGATTAAACTGGGATAACAATTGGTATCTGTCAGGATCGAATTCTCAACAAGAATTATAAACACTCAGAAACAATATTAAAGAAGTTGCGGAAAAACACTTTAATATTCGATAAACAGAAAAAACAGTATGAATCACAACTTGCAAACTTTACTTAATGATTCAAGTTACAAGCTTTTCACTCACAACCTCAATCTTGAAGAACAGACTCTTACAAGACGAATTCTACTTCTCTAGATTTAGGAACGATGCCTTGAGGTTGATTCTCTCTCTAGAACAAAAACTTAGAAATATTCTCACAAAAGTTACTTTTCTATTCTAAACAAATCTATACATATATTGAAGATAAAAGATAATTACTAAACATAAAAAGATCTTCAAAATAATCTTCATAATTATCTTCAAGCTTTCCATGTTTATCTCCAGACGCGATCTCTTCAACATTATCTTCAAATTATCTCAGAAGCAGCATTAATCACCTTGGAAGCATTAACTGAGTCTTGGCAGTATTAACTACTAAGCAGCACTAACCACTAGCAGTACTAACCAGCTAAGCAGTACTAACTTTGTTCAAGCAGCACTAACTTTGACTAGCAGTATTAATTCTACTAGAAGTAGTAATACCTAGCAGTATTAACTTTGAGATCCTCTGGCAGTACTAACTCTGAACTAGCAGCATTAATGACTTGGTCACATCTTTCAGTTCCCAACAATCTCCCCCTAACTTGACTTTTAGAAAAAGAAGTCAAGTTCTTCAGATGCTTCCAAAACTTTCATTGATTCACTCCAATGATAGGATCCAGTCCCATACTCTGATTGATAGTTCTCTGAATTAGATACTTTGCCATTTCTGAATTTGGTGCACAACCTAGATTCTTCTTTAACATGGCATGAAGCTTCAGACTTGTGTGATTGTAGACCCTATCCACCAAGTAATACTCCATGCGAAAAGTATCCATGACCAATTCATAGACTCCACTCCTTTCATACAAAGTCCATCCTCTAACAGCTTTAAACACATCTCTAATTATATGCTTTACTGCTTCTGGATTGAATAACATACACAAATACTCCATAACCAGCTTCACAATTGGTAACCCTGGAGCTTTCAACTGATCTGCATGTAATTTCATACCAACTTCAAACATCTCTTCTAAATCAGATCTTGAACATTCTCTGACAATTTTCTTCCATGTTGAAAACACATAATACTTCTCATCCTTTCTTTTCAGCCTGATATACTCCTTACCATCCACCTTCATAGTATCCCAGTGGATAACTTCAGGAGGTTTGAATCCAACAGGTTCAGCTGTGATAGGCTTTGGAATTTTATCCATTACCACCATGTACATATTCACATCTGAACTCTGTGGTACTTCCTGAGATTCAGCTCTCTTTTCTTCATTCTTAGATGCCTCTTCTTCTTCAGCAACCTTTTTCTCTTCTTCTTGTCAATTTTCTTTCTTTTGGCCATCATCTTGGTTCTCTTCAGAATCCTTTGACTTTGCCCTAAAGTAGCTTCCTTCTTCTTTTCTTCCTTTTTCCTTTCCTCTGATATAGGACCTTTAGAAGCAATAGACTTAAATCTTTTTATTTTCTTGATCTTCTGAGCTAAAGTCTCTTCTTCCTTAATCTCTGCCTTTTCTTTTGTTGGAGTTCCCTCTTCACTTTCAGGGAAGGGTTGATTAATGTTCACATCATGCCTCTCCTTGGCTTTCCTTTCAAACTCCACTCTGGCCTTTTCATTACTCTTCAGTTTTCCCATTTCTTTCTCATATAAGCCCTTGACTTAATCAAAAGTCATCTTTATAAACTGTTAGGATCAAGCGCTTACCACTACGCCAAAAACAATTGCTGATGGAGAAGGCGAAACTTTATTTCCTTATAGCGTAGCAGCCAGCGCCACGTTTCGATTTAGGAAGATGTTGGTCAATGACCCAACAATCCCCCCCCCAGCATTTTCCAGCACTAACAAGATCTTCGCTAGAAGTCAATGGCTGCACAGCATGCCTTTGGCATTTAAATGCACTCCATGGGATTCGACCCGTGACCTGCTCTGATACCACATGTTAGGATCAAGCGCTTACCACTACGCCAAAAGCAATTGCTGATGGAGAAGGCGCAACTTTATTTCCTTATAGCGTAGCAGCCAGCGCCACGTTTCGATTTAGGAAGATGCTGGTCAATGACCCAACAATAACATTTCTTTCTTCACACTAATTGCACTCCTCAAGAAAGTTATCATCTTGTTTCTTTCCTGAGTTGCAAGGTAAGTTTGTGAAGGCTTTCTCGTCTTTGCACTTGATCTGGCCATCATAGCCTTTCTCATGCTTATTGCCCTTTGCTTTGCTTTCTCTGTTTCCAATCCTTTCTGAAATGCTTCATTTAATTCATTAGCTAGTGCTCTGGCTATCTCTCTGTCTTTCTCAACCTGCTCTTTCTCTGCTTGATTTATTTCTTCTTGCAGTTTCTTGGCTAATGCTTCATCTGACTCAACCATCTTTTGCTTTTTGGTTGGTTGATCAGATTCTATCATCTTTTCTTTCCCTTTTCTCTTTGCATCTGCAGCCATGTCTTTCTTTTCTGTTCTCTTTGCTCCCCCTTCATTTATGACCACTCCCTTTGCTTTGGGGGTGTCATTCTTTGCTTTTACCAGCATCTCTGCTATTTCAACCTCTTCAGGTGTTAACCCTGTTACTGCTGCTTGTGTAGTTTCAGCAGCACTAACAGTTTCTGCTGCTCCTTTTGGGTCAGCAGTAGTAACAGTTTCTACTGCTTGGCTTGTTACTGCTGCTGGTGTTGTTTCTATTGCTTTGCCAAATTCTGTTTCTATCACACCTTCAGCTTTTTCTTCAGCCCTCTCTTCAACAAACTCTCCCTGTGCTTCAACATTCTCCACCTCAAACTGTTGATCCATCTTTTCTGAGTTTGAACTCTCCCCCTTTTTGGAAGCATTCTCCTCCTCCATTTTGTTTGCCCCCTTTCTCCTCCTTAGAACAAACTGTTTTCTTCTTTTCTTGGCAATGAGTTTGCCCACCAATTGCTTGAGTTTGGAAATCTGCTCTTGTTGGGAGATGACCACTTGCTGCAATGCCTTGATTTCCTTACCTTGATTAACCACATCAACATTGATGTTGGCTATTGTTTCCATCAATTCCAAGTAAGTATAGCTATCCTCACCTTCTTTAGGTGTTTTACCCACCCTTGAAGGATCATTGGAATCTTTTGCCATCAATTCATCAGTTTCAGTTCTGTCCTCACCCTTTTTGGATGTTTTGCCCATCCTTGAGGGATCCTTGGATCTTTTAGTAGTGGTCTTCTGCCTAGCAGAAGCACCAACTACCCCCTTGGTTTCTTGGCGCCAGGGTCCTTTGGTTGATTTCTCACCCAAAGTTGCCATGGGGAAGGTCTTAGAGATGTTACCACTGTCCTTCTCTGTGCTAGCAGAAGTAGTGGCTGCCTTCTCACCCATATGCTCATTCATCTCCTTAGAGAGAACCTCCTCAGGGTTGGGAGACACCCTAGTGGTTTCCCTTTGGATATTCTCTACTAGAGAATGCTCCAATAGAGGGCTTTGAGGCTCGTGGTTAATAGTAGGTACAACAAGGGAAGGAGCCTTGTGTACCTTTCTCTTGACATAAGTCTTGGATATCATAGGAGTGGGTTTAGCAGCAAAGGACTGAGGAAAAATTTTAGAGAGGGAAGGTTGGGATTGGCACTCAGTGGGTTGGTCTAATGAGGGCCTTGACCCTGAGGCCATACCTTCTTGTGGTTGGGACACCACCATCATTGTTGAGAACAATGGGGTGTCAACTCCTTCCGAGTCCCTAACAGATCTTCTCATGTTTGAGAAGACCTTGCCTTTAGGGGGTTTAGGTACATATACCTCATCAAAGTGAGGTATATCCGTCAATTCATTGGTTATAACTGCCTGTACAAACCTGGGATACATGAAGAAACTCTTCTTGTTGTCCAGGTTTGAGACAAGATCATTGAAGATCATCAGTGAAAAGTTATATTTTTGAGCAGTAGATAAGCATATCAAAGCATAGGCAATGGGACTGCTAAATTGGTTCCAGCCAGTAGTTTTCTTGGAAATACAGTGCATCAGGGTATGAACAAAGAACCTCCATTGGGGTGAAAATTGAGCTTTGAAAAACTTGAAAATCCCCATTTGGCCTTCATACCCCATTCTGTTGAGGTTTGAAAACAAATCCTCATTTGGAATAGAAGATATACCTGAAGCATTATCTAGACATAGACAGATGCGAATGGTCTCCTCAGTAACTGTCAAAGGTTTGTCACAAACCCTTGTTTTGATGCACGGCACTCCGTTTTCAGTGCTAGTAGTGGCATTGGCCCAGAATTGCCTTTGATGCTCTACGTAGATGGTAGGAGACACAGTGAGAGCATGAGCGATGTGGCTTGTCCTCAGAAAATCGACTATCTGGTGAAAACCTTCGGCTTGTTTTGGCTTTTGGAGCATGGCTATCTCGTTGTGCTCATCAATAAACACCATTGAAGCCATCTGTACGCAAAGATTCTTGACTAGCGAGCACTGGATACTTGAGAGAAAAGAGTGAGAGAGAAGATGAACAGTAGACAAAGAGTCGTTATGATCTTTTAGGCGGGAAAAGGTATTTATAGTTTGTGGATTATAAGCAGTATTAACCCTAAAAATTTAGTGAAAGCAGTATTAACAGTGAGCAGTATTAACTGAGAGCAGTATTAACTGAGAGCAGTATTAACTGAGAGCAGTATTAACTGAGAGCAGTATTAACTGAAAGCAGTATTTAACTGAAAGCAGTATTAACTGAAAGCAGTATTAACTGAACACTGGCAGTAGTAAAATTGTACTGGCAGTACTAAAATTGTACTGGCAGTATTAACCATACTTACACTTTTAAGCTTGTGAGGAACTGAGTACAGCTATACATTTCCTGAGAAAGAAGATTAGTAACACCAAGCATAAACTATATACAGGTATTGAACCACTTTTTAAGTAGGAGCTTATTCAGAGTTGATCATTCCCACACTTGTTACCAAGAAAGTGAATCTACCCACATCAAAGGCTTTGGTGAATAGATCAGCAAACTGGTTATCAGTATGAACTTTTACAACTTGAATAAGCTTCTTTTCATTGAAGTCTCTTATAAAGTGATACCTGATCTCAATGTGTTTTGTCTTTGAGTGCTTGACAGGATTATTAACAATGCTGATGGCACTACTATTATCAATAAAGATTGGAGTGTGTAGAAAGGTTACCCCATAGTCCAGCATTTGATTCTGAATCCATAAGACTTGAGAACAGCAACTTGCAGCTGCTATGTACTCTGCTTCTGTTGTAGATGTGGACACCGTGGTTTGTTTCTTGCACTGCCATGATACTAGTCTTGCACCCAAAAACCGGCATCCTCCAGAAGTAGATTTTCTGTCCAAGTTTGCTCCACCTAGGTCACTGTCTGAGTATGCAAGTAGGTCAAATGATGAGTCATGAGGATACCAAAGTCCCAATCTAGGTTGCCCTTTGAGATATCTGAATATCCTCTTAACAACTTGATAGTGTGATTGCTTTGGCCTAACTTGAAATCTTGCACACACACAGACTGGAAACATTATATCTGGCCTAGAGGCTGTAAGATACATGAGAGAGCCAATCATGGATCTATAGTGATGAACATCCATATCCTCCCCCTCAAGATCTGTTGTTATCTGCTTGTGTGTCTCCATAGGTGTGCTGGCAGGCTTTGAGTCTGAGAAACCAAACTTGGTTAGAATGTCCTGCACATACTTGGACTGATAGATAAATATACCATCTGACTTCTGTTGGACTTGGAGTCCAAGGAAGAAAGTAAGTTCCCCCATGGAACTCATTTTAAACCTTTGATGCATTAGATCCTCAAACTCCTTGCACATATTGTCTCTTGTGGATCCAAAGGTGATTTCAGCAGCTACTTCTGGTTCTTTATTTTCTTGACTCTCCTCATCTCTTCTTTCTTATTCACTCTGATTTGGTTCAGTAGATGGCTCCTTTTCACAGTCTTCAACAGGATCCACTGTAGGTATGGGAAAAATCACAGACTGAGGTATGTTGTCTTGAACTTGTGTAGCCCCTAATCTTCCACTTCCTGAACCTGCATAACCATCACTACTGAAACCAAAAGAGTTAGTTAGTGAATCAATGTCAAACAGCCACTGAGGACCAGACCCAATAGGATTTGGTGTGTTCTCATTGCATTTGACATTGTCACTTTCCTCAATTATTCTAGAAGAAGTATTAAAAACTCTATAGGCCTTACTTTGAGATGAGTAACCCACAAGAAATCCATCATCTGCCTTGCTATCAAACTTTCCTAAGTGAGATTTGGTATTGAGAATTGTACAAGGACACCCAAATGGTTTAAAAAATCCAATAAAGGGTTTTCTTTTATTTAAGAGCTCATAAGGTGTCTTGTTCTTTGGATTGACCACTAGAACTCTGTTTTAGACATAACAGGCAGTATTAACTGCTTCAGCCCAGAAAGTAATTGGCAGTTTTGAATCAGCCAACAGAGATCTAGCAGCCTCTATTAGTGTCCTATTCCTCCTCTCAGCCACTCCATTCTGTTGAGGAGTCCTAGGAGCACTATATTGTCTCTCAATGCCTTTTTCTTCACAAAAGGTGTTTAGATCAAGATTTTTAAATTCAGTTCCATTGTCTGATCTAATGACTTTTACTTTTTGATTTTTTTGGTTTTCAATTCTTAGAATAAAGGATTTGATCAGTCCACTTGTCTCATCCTTAGTCCTTAGAAAATATAGCCAAGTAAATCTAGAGTAATCATCAACAATAACTAGGCAGTATGATTTCTTCCCTATGCTCATAACATTTGTAGGACCAAACAGATCCATATGTAATAACTGGAGACAAGAAGAAATTGTATTTAACTCTTTGGACTTATGAGAAGTTTTGTGTTGTTTGCCTTTAAGACAAGCAACACAATGATCGTCACATGAAAAGACTTTTGATGGTAAACCTCTTACAAGGTTGTTTTTAACAAGTTTGTTCATTGTCTTGAAGTTCATGTGACACATCCTTCTGTGCCAAAGAGAGGATTCATTCACAGAAGCTTTTGAAACAAGACAGTTCAGGGATGAATCACTAGAAACATTGTCCTTTCTTGGAGTTCTAAGTAGTATCATGCTTTCATCAACTACCTTGAATCCTGGAGCAAGGATCATACATTCTGTATTGGTAAATAATATACTATGTTGTTTGTCACAAACCTGTGATACACTTAACAGGTTGTACTTTAACTGATCAACATAGTAGACATCCTCAAATGTCATTTTACCTTTTGTAACTTTACCTTTTCCACTTATTTTTCCACCTGCAAGATTGTCTCCAAATGCAACATGTCCTCCATTGATATGCTTGAAATCCTGAAGGCATGACATGTTGCCTGTCATGTGCCTAGAGCAACCACTATCAACATGCCAAATGCTCTTCCCCTTAAGCTGTTGGTTGCCCTGGACATAAGATAAATCAGTTAGTATTGATTAGGAACCCAAGCCAAAGTGGTCTTGGGTACCCCTTTCTCATCAAAATATTTACATTCCTTCTTGACAAGATTTTTAAACTTTGACTCCTCATTGCTGGAGTACTTTGTCACAATAATGGGTTTGGATACACATTTGCTAGAAGCAGTACTGGTTTTAGAAGTACTAACTGCATTAGCAGCACTTGCATGCTTAGCAGTACTAACCTTGTTAGAAGTAGTAACTGTGTCAGCAGTAGTAACTGTGTTAGCAGTAGTAACCTTTGAAGAAGTACTAACAGTGTTAGAAGCATTAATATTCTCAGTTGTACTAACACTGGTAGCAGCAGTATTGCTTCTGGCAGCACTATCCCTGTCAGCAGTACTATTTGATGTAGCAGTACTAACAGTTTTAGTGCTTCTAGGCACCCACATTTTAATACTCTCTTTTAAAACCTTTTTCTTCATGTGGCCTTTGGTTTCAACAGATTTCTTAGCCACATGTTTCTTTCCAGCCTTCCTATAACCAACAGGTTTTTGCACAAATCTTTGAAAGTTCATCTTTTGGTTAATAGGGTTAAAGAAACAGTGCTTAGCCAAATGATTCAACTTGCCACATATGAAACAAGGTTTTGGTCTGATTATTTTTCTCAGATCAACTCCTTGTTTCTGAGCCCATTGATTATTCCAGTTTCTTTGATTACCTCTCTTTGTACCAGAATTTAGGCTCTCAGTTTTATTGCAAGCACACTGTTTACAAGGGCCAGGATTCACAACAGTGGTCTGTTTGTAATGGACCTTGTTGGACTTTCCTTTGGTCTTCTCTATCTCTTTAGACTTGACCCAGATCCTTCCACCACCCTCATTGGTAACAATGTTGTTTTCTAAGGGTATCTCTTTACTCACAGCATTGTTCCTATTCTCACTGGCTCCTTTCTCAGTCATATCCTCAACAACCACCTCATCCAAAGGATCTATCTTAAAGGCTTCCTCAGACAAGTCCTTTTTCTCCTTGGTCTCTAACAAGTCTGATGTAGGAGGGATGTAGTTATTGTTGTAAGGAGGGGGTGTATTATTGTATCCAACACCAGGCTTCATCTTATCATGAATCGGGGCCTTTAGAAGAGAATCCATTGCTTTTGAAGCATATGAAAACTTTTCTACATCAAGCTTAACCTTAGCTAGTTCTTCTTTTAACTTATCATTCTCTTCTTTGGACTTAGACAGTTTGGTCTCTAACTCATTATTTTCCCACTTCCAGTAGTTTGTGTCTTAATAGTGTTGAAGTTCATTGGCTTGGAAGCCTTTGATTTGTTCTTCAAACCTCTCAACTATCAACACATAATCTCTTCTGTCCTTTTCTAATCTTTTGAGGTCATCACACATGTTTTGGTTGTGATCCCTGTACCTTTTGACAGTGTCTATGCAAGATTGAGTACAAAGATTAGAAATTACCTCAGAGGGGAGATCAGACACCTCTGCCATAAGAGCTTGATTCTGAATGACTTCCTCAGCTTGGTCACTCCAATCAAATCCCATTCCTTGTTGAGAAACAAGGGCTTGAGCAGAGTTCTTATTTTGATTGTAGCCTCCATTCTGAGCTTGTTGGTGGTTGTTATTTGGCACACCACTACTTCTGCACTCTCTAGCAAAGTGTCCCTTCATGTGGCACTTATAGCATTCCACCTTTGTCTTGTCAAAACCAGCTCCATCTTCTCTTCTTTGAGAGAAGTTGTTCCTCCCAGTTCTTTTAATAAACTTCTTCACCCTCATAGATAACATGGCCATCTGCCATTTAATGTCCATCTCCTCCAGATCATCAGGGTGAAGTTGTTCCAAATCATCATTAATCAAGGAGTTGTTGCTGTGACTGGATAAAAAGGCTTCAAAGACAGTTTCAGTGCCTTTTTCTGAATTCACTCCACTAGAAGCACTAACTGCTTCAGGGTTAGCAGTAGTATCAGTGGATGCTGATAGAAGTGCAGCATTATGAATATACCCAGTGGGCTTCTTCTTAGCTTCTACCTCAGATTTAAAAACTCTTAGATCATTATACAGAACATCTAGTTCCTTCTCTTCCAGATTGTCACTCTGTCTATATGAGACAGTGTACATAGTCCATTCATCCCCAAGAGATCTGAGGAACTTCCTGTTGATATCATCTTGCTCCATCTTCAGTCCAACAGTAGCCAGTTCACCAATAAGCTTGTTGAACCTGTCAAAAGTTTGAGTCATAGACTCATTCTTTGAAGAAGTGAAGTTCTCATACTGCTGCTTCAGAACATCCCTTTGATTTCTTTTGGTGCTCTTAGTTCCAGCAAATCTTTTCTCTAGAGCATTCCAGAGAATCTGAGCATCAGTGCAGTTGAAGAATTGATGCTGATATTCATTGGGGATGGCCAAGAGCAGAGTGCTCAAGGCCTTCATCTCTATCTACCTGATCTTCCTCTCACCATCTGTTTTTGGTGGAGATCTTTTCCCATCTGGTCCAATCTGACCTTCAGTAGAGGGGCCATTCTCAATGACATCCCACAATGAGTAGTCAGTGAGGAGAATGTATTTCCTGATTCTGATCTTCCACATGTCAAACTCATTGGGTTTGAGCATTGGAACCTTAGAGACAAGAGTACTGTTTGATTCTGCAAAGTTTTCCATGATGAATGAATGAATGTTTCTGAGAGAACCTGCTCTGATACCACTTGTCAGGATCGAATTCTTAACAAGAATTATAAACACTCAGAAACAATATTAAAGAAGTTGTGGAAAAACACTTTAATATTCGATAAACAGAAAAAACAGTATGAATCACAACTTGCAAACTTTACTTAATGATTCAAGTTACAAGCTTTTCACTGACAACCTCAATCTTGAAGAACATGCTCTTACAAGACGAATTCTACTTCTCTAGAATTAGGAATGATGCCTTGAGGTTGATTCTCTCTCTAGAACAAAAACTTAGAATTATTCTCACAAAAGTTACTTTTCTATTCTAAACAAATCTATACATATATTGAAGATAAAAGATAATTACTAAACATAAAAAGATCTTCAAAATAATCTTCATAATTATCTTCAAGCTTTCCATGTTTATCTCCAGACGCGATCTCTTCAACATTATCTTCAAATTATCTCAGAAGTAGCATTAATCACCTTGGAAGCATTAACTGAGTCTTGGCAGTATTAACTACTAAGCAGCACTAACCATTAGCAGTACTAACCAGCTAAGCAGTACTAACTTTGTTCAAGCAGCACTAACTTTGACTAGCAGTATTAATTCTACTAGAAGTAGTAATACCTAGCAGTATTAACTTTGAGATCCTCTGGCAGTACTAACTCTGAACTAGCAGCATTAATGACTTGGTCACATCTTTCAGTTCCCAACAGTATCAGAGCCTAAGAATCAAGTTTTTGGATTATCTGTGTTCATCGATTGTTTTGTCTGTTCATCGACATCACATATTGTGCTTTAATCGATTCCTCAAGTTAATGAATGTTTATGCATAAATTCGATTTAATTAGAAGAATTTTATGTTATTGAATGCAATCTGATTAATTAATTGCACTTAATATATCTGATTAATTGGCTGTTTGAAGTTTGTTTGAATCTGGGCTCGTACGCATATCAAACACTGTGTTCTTCAAATTGAATCTTAAAAAAGTTGAATTTAATCAGTAAGTTCGTTTGGGATTTGGTTAATACATGTTTGTGATTACAAAAGTCTTCTTTTTGCATTGAACTTGAGTTTCTGTGTGAATTACTGGACTGTTTATCATCGTTCTGGTCGAATTAAGAACATACCGTTCGACCTCTTTATATCGGTCAAATCCATACCGGTCTATCACACTATATCGGTCGAAGACCATTATCGGTCATAGCAGATTACCGGTCGAGTATTCATTATCAATCGCCCGGACCCTTGCCTATACCGGTCGAAGGCAGTTTACTGGTCAAAGAAGTCTCCCGGTCTTGCAGCATACCGGTCGAACAAAGTACCGCTACAAGCAACTTTTTTTTTTTTTTTTTTTTTGGAGAGGGTATCCCAGACCACATTGGGCCCAGACTAATCCCTGGCAATATGGGCCGAAGCCCGACTGTTAAAGCATGCAGCCCGGGGTCGAAGCCCCCGTACCTCCAGGATGCGTCCCCCAGGGTTCGAACATGAGACCGCTACTAGCTAGTCCACATGCCTTACCACTAGGCTAACACCCTTTTGGTCGCTACAAGCAACTTACCGGTCGAACTCTCTATACCGGTCTTAGTCGTTTACCGGTCGAGCATAAGACCGGTTGTTACATCTTACCGGTCAAACAAAGGTACCGGTCTAAGCAAAACCCCGGTCGACTCAATACCGGTCGAAGCACATCCCCGATCGATCTTTTGAATAGCGTGACCCCCGTGCTAAGTCTGCGAAGGGGGACAAAAATTTTGTGCTTGATCAAAATTTTCCTAATTTCATTATTCAGTATTATTTCTTTGTGTTTTATACTGTGCAAATTCTGCACTTAATTATTTTTTTGGAAATTTATTTTTCTGAAATTTTTTTAGTATGGTTTTTATCTTGATTCTAACGATCTCATCTAGTTGGTTGTCTTGGTACAGATAAGTTTAATTACTAACCGTACAGCTAAGATGTCGAACCAGCTTCTCTCGATGGGCTTTCAGTCCAAACCGCCTGTCCTTATGGCTGATGAATATCAGCAATGGAAGAAGAGAATGGTCCAGTTTCTGAATCATAAAAACAGAGACTACACGGAATCAATCATCAATGGTCCTGTCAATCCGATGATCAAAGTTGATGGCCAAGCAGCAACTGACACCTCTCCAGAAATCCCAGACAGATATGTTCCTAAACCTTATCAGTACTTTACTGAAAAGCAGAAGGAACAGTACAAGATATATGAAGAGGCACTTATCTATCTGATCATGGCAATCCCGAATGACATCTACAACCGTGTAGACAGTCGGAACTCTGCAAAGGAAATCTAGGATGAACTATCCAGACAGTTTGAAGGAAGTGAAGCCTCTATCCAAGCTAAGTAGAATATATGCATAAATACATACGAGGGGTTTAATGCAAAAGAAGGAGAGACGCTGATAGAGACCTACAACAGATATAACATCATTCTCAATGACCTGCGGAGGAACAACATCTCTAAGTCTGCTTCGGAGATTAATTATAAGTTCATCAAGAACTTAAATCCAGAATGGAAGAACTTTGCCATCAACCTTCAGATGTCAAAGAACATGGCTCAGGAAAACGTCACTAATATTTTCTCTACTCCTTCTCAGCATGAGGATGAGGTGAGAACCATCAATCTTGAGTCCAATAAACTGAAGGATTATGTGGCTCTCATAGCCGGCAAAAGTTCTGTATCTTCCGTAAGGTCAAAGAAAAAGGTGACAAAAGCTCTAGTTACTGAAGTTACCGACTCTGACTCTGCTTCAAGTGATGAAGAACTGGAGATTGATTCTGATCCAGATATTCAGAAGTTCTCTGAGGACTTGGCTCTTATTTCTCGAAGATTCAAGAAGACCTTTGGCAAGAAGAAGTTTTATTCAAAGCCTAAGTACGAAGGTCACAAGAAAGAGAAGGTTGAATTAAGATACAAGCCAAGGCAAGGACGGCGAGAGGAAAGACGAGAAAAGAGAAAAGAAGACAGAAGAGAAGATAAGAGAGAAGAAAAGAAACAAGACAGAGCTGATGAACCAGGAAGATGCTACTATTGTGGCAAATTTGGGCACTTCTCCAGAGACTGCAGATTCAAGAAGGTAAAGAACTCAGACTATTATGCAAGAAAGTCACTCATCGCCAAGAAAGTCACTCATCGCCAAGAAAGCTGAAGAAGGAAAGGTGCTTATGGTCGAAGAAGAGAACTGGTTGTTCCAAAGTTCCGATGACGAGGAGCAAGCTCACTTCACCCAAGTATCTTATATGGCAAAGCTGGATGGTGACGATGAAGATTCTGAGGCACAATCTGAAGATGCAAACTCTGAGGTAAGTGATAATTCTGAGCTTATTGAATCTCTTATGACCCAAATACATAGTATGAAAGATGAATTTGCTTTATTGAAAGGCAAACTTAGCTCTGCACAACAATCAATATTGAGTTTTCGTGATGAAAACGCTTTGCTGAAAGTTGTTGTGGACGAAAAAGAAAAGGAAAAAGACGGTTTAAAAGCTGAAAAGGATTCTTTGAAAAGCAAAATATCTGATTTAGAAAAGGATCTTGTGAATATCAATGCTGAAAAAGGTGAGTTCAAAATAAAATTTGAAGTTTTTTATAAAGAAAGAAATGAAGCTTACACCAAAATTAAGCAACTGGAGGACATTAATATGAAACGAGGTCAGACTGAGCAAACATTAAATCTGTTGACCAATAAAATCCAAGACGAAAGGTTTTATAAACTAAAACCAGGTTTGGGTGTGCCAACTAATAAGATTTTGAAAAAGGCACCGGAGCATTTATATAATTTTGATAAATTCGGCTCCGCAATCAGACCCATTCCTGACATTCGTGCAACTTTTGTTGAAGCAAGTACTCCTACACCTTTATCTGAGATCGAAGGTCAAGAAGAAATGGGAAAGAACAAGTCTGTTGACACTGATTCTCAAAATCTTTTTAAATCAGTTGGTTTTACATATGGTGATTTGAATAAAAGCTATGAGACTCGAAAGATCGAATGTACTGAATTTGAATCACTATTTACCACACCTTCCAAAGAATCAGTAAGCACCAACACAGTTCCACCTGAGACTGCATGCAAATATGATGAGTATGAATCGGATGTTAATCCATCTACTATACCATCAGTCTCAAATCCCATTGCTTCTAAACCTTTACTTGTTGAAGAGGTTGAAGAAGAAACTGCTATCACGAATGAATCTTGTGTTCAAAATGATAAAACGGAGTTTATTGAGTCCATGACAGAATAATTATTTTCTGAAATGATGAATGCTTCAGACTCTGATCCTGTTTCTATTCCAAAGGAGTCAAATTCTGTGAATGATAATACATCTAAATTGATGAAGCAAATTGATATGTTGCAACAGTCTCTTGATGAGGTTGAAGATGAAAACTTTGATCTCAAACATAAGCTTGAAAAGTCTTTAAAAGTAAATCAAGAGCTTTGCACTGAGATCAATGATTTGAAAATTACTTTGTTTAAAAATGCTTCAAATGATAAACAAATGTTCAATGATCCAAGCTGGAAGGTAAGAACCAATCCAGAATTTGATGCTCCTACAAAACCTTCAGTTGTTTACTCTGATTGTCCTGAATATCCACCGAGTATTTTTGAAAAGGGTGAGACTTCAAAGAGCACTAGAAAAGAACCACCTTCTAAGTTAGAGACTAACAAGGTTCCTATTTTTGTTTCAGATATAAGAGGAAACGGAGTTGGGAAGAGTAAGAAGCATAAAGATCTTAGTTTGAATAAAAAGAATAGTTTGAATTCTAGTAGTTGTCCTACAGACAGTGTTATTTTGAATAGTACTTCTTTTGATAAACATGAATGTAAGATTTGTTCCGATAAATCTAAGTTTATGAATTTTGCTCGAAAGAATCTTTATTGGAAACACTGTTGGGATAATTCATTCAAATACTACTCCCCTCCTAAGTCCAAAAAGAATAAAAGCAAAGCTAAGTTGAACTCTAAGTCTAATTCTAATTCTGATTTTTCTACACAAACCAAAGTGTATCGAGCTAAGGTTGCCAATCCTACTTCTAAAAAGCACTTTCAGGAACTGAATGTTAATATGGTTTGGAAATGGGTTCCAAAACCGCGTTATGAATGGAGAGTGAAAGTCAAACCAGATGATATTCCTGAGTTGCTTGATGCTAACCGCGAAGGACCCATCCTGATATGGGTATCTAAGCAAAACTAATTGTCTTTTTTGCAGGCCTGTCGATTGTGGGTAATAGATTCCGGATGTTCACGCCACATGACAGGATTCAAGCACCTCTTGCATAACTATGTGGAGGAGCCTGTCGGAGTAGTTAGATTTGCCAATTCTGAAGCCGAAGGCCACGTCAGAGGATATGGAATGCTCGATAACGGTGTTGTGAAGATTCAAAAAGTGTTATATGTTGAAGGACTTGATCACAACCTGTTCAGTACCAGTCACTTATGTGACATGAAATATCAAGTCCGCTTCATAACAACTCATTGCTATCTAGAGGATCCAGATGGTTACGAAGTCTTCAAGGTTGAGCGCAATGGAAATCTATACTATGTAGATTTTCCTACACTGTCTGCCACACGTTCAGTATGCCTACTAGCCAACGCTTCCAAAGCACAATCGTGGACGTGGCATCGACGCTTGTCTCATCAAAATTTCAGATCCATAGCGAAGCTACAGAGACAAGGTCTGGTCAAAGGTCTACCAGAAATGAGGTTCGAAAAAGACTCACTATGTCCCGCATGTGAGTTGGGGAAAATGAAGCGAAGCTCCTTCAAGTCCAAAGTTGAATCATCGACCTCATCTGCACTGGAACTTCTTCATATGGACCTTTGTGGCCCAATGCGCACAACATCTATCAACGGAAAGAAATATGTGTTGGTAATGATAGATGACTACTCAAGGTATACATGGCTCGTGTTTCTTCGCAACAAGTCAGATGCGCCAGAGTTGATTATCGCTTTCATCAAGCGCATTCAAGTACGTCTTCAAGTGCCAGTCAGAACCATTCACATTGACAATGGAACGGAGTTCAAGAATGACACCCTGAAGAGTTATCTTACTTCCGTGGGTATTTCACACAATTTCTCCGCAGCCTACACTCCACAGCAAAACGACATTGTTGAACGGAAGAACCGTACTCTGGTTGAAGCTGCTCGTACTATGCTTGCTTACTCGAATCTACCCATGTACATTTGGGCTGAGGCAGTCACTACAACATGTTTTACTCAGAACCGTACCATTGTGGTCAAGCGATTTAATAAGACAGCATACGAGTTGATTAACAATCGTACACCTAACATCAAGTTCCTTCGTGTATTTGGTTGCAGGTGTTACATTATAAAAGAGCATTAAGGATTATCAAAGTTTGATAAGAAAGCGGATGAAGGATATCTCGTTGGATACTCTCTGACATCCAAAGCTTATCGAATTTACATTATTCGAACTAAGACGGTTGTTGAGAGCATGAATTTGATGAGAGTTCTACAAGGACTTCTGGACACAACAGTTCAGAACTCGGTCTTAACGACAAAGCTTCTATTCAATCAAGAATAGAACCAGCACCTAAAGGATTCACTTCTTCTAACTCTAACTCTACTTCATCTGAGTTAGATTTATTGTTTATTGATGCCTTTGATGATATATGTGCAGATTTTGAAAAAGGCATATCCACATCAATAACAAGTGGTACAAGCTCGGAGGTCCCTACTATTTCTGAATACATGTCTGGACCTTCCGAAGAAGTCACTAACACTTCATCTCCATCAGGTACGAGTACAAAGTTAGTTTCTGACTCTACTAATGCTGAATCTGTCTCTACAGATAGTTCTTCTAGAAACGAAGTCCTGAGCACTTCAACTGTTAGTCCAGAAGCTTCAGTATCAGAAACACCAGTACAAGATGTCCCGAGTACATCTATGGAGAAACCTGTCGTGCATGATGAAAACGATGCGTCGAATACGCAAAAAACAGTTGAAGCTCTACCAAGCACACATCGTTGGACTAAGGATCATCCCCTGACCAATGTGATAGGTGACGTACAATCTGGTGTCACGACAAGATCTGCAACAGCCAACTTCTGCATGTTTTCAAGCTTCCTTAGTTCCCTAGAACCAAAGAAAGCGTCTGAAGCTGTACGTGATCCCTTCTGGATTTCTGCTATGCAAGATGAGCTTCTCCAATTCGAAAGAAACAAGGTATGGCGCTTGATCCCACTACCTAAAGGTAAATCTATTATTGGAACAAAGTGGGTGTTCAGAAATAAGAAAGACGAAGCTGGAGTAGTCGTGAGAAACAAAGCTCAACTGGTCGCGAAAGGGTATTGTCAACAAGAGGGCATTGACTATGATGAAACATTCGCCCCGGTTGCAAGGATCGAAGCCATCAGAATCTTTCTAGCATATGCAGCGCACAAAAACTTTACTGTCTATCAAATGGACGTAAAGTCGGCTTTTCTAAACGGCGTTTTGCATGAGGAGGTTTACGTGGATCAACCTGAAGGTTTCGTTGATCCTCATCACCCTGATCATGTCTACGTCCTAGACAAAGCACTTTATGGTCTTAAACAAGCACCGCGAGCCTGGTATGAAACTCTCACTAAATTTCTACTTGCTTCTGGTTTCAAGAAAAGTACTGTTGATACAACCTTATTTCTTAAAAGGCAAGGTGAGGACTTGATTCTCATTCAGATTTATGTTGACGACATAATTTTTGGGTCGACAAATTAGAAATTTTGTAAGAACTTTTCAAAAATAATGGAAACAAAGTTTGAGATGTTGATGATGGGTGAATTGAATTTCTTTCTTGGTCTACAAGTAAAGCAATTACCCGGCGGCATATTTATTAATCAACCTAAATATATAAAAGATATTTTGAAAAATTTCAATATGTCAAATAGTTCAGTCATGAAAACACCAATGGCTACTGGTACACTCTTAGACGCAGATCCCTCCGGGAAACCTGTTGATCAAAAGGTGTATCGTAGCATGATTGGTTCTTTACTTTATCTGACTGCTAGTCGCCCGGATATAATGTTTGCCACATGCTTTTGTGCGAGATATCAGTCTAATCCTAAAGAGTCGCACTTAACTGCTGTTAAGCGAATCCTTAGATATCTCAAAGGCTGTCCTGATTTAGGCCTTTGGTATCCAAAGGATTCTCGTTTTGAACTAACTGCCTTTACAGATGCTGATCATGCAGGATGTAAGCTAGACCGGAAGAGCACCTCTGGATCATGTCAATTCATAGGTGACAAACTTGTGAGTTGGACTTCAAAGAAACAAAACTGTGTTTCAACATCCACTGCCGAGGCTGAGTATGTAGCTGCTTCTAGCTGTTGTTCTCAAGTCCTCTGGATGACGACACAGTTAAGGGACTTTGGCTACAACTACAAGCGTGTTCCTATTTATTGTGATTCCAAGAGCGCAATATCTATAACTGCTAATCCGATACAACATTCGAAGACCAAGCATATCGACGTACGCTATCATTTCATCAAGGATCATGTAGAAAAAGGTAATATTGAAATGCACTTTGTTCAAACTGACTTCCAGTTAGCTGACCTTTTCACCAAGCCATTGGATGAAAAGCGTTTTCAATTTCTCATCAGCAAACTTGGAATGTTGAACATGTCTTAAACCTTACTCATGATTCTAGGGGGAGTATTCCAAGTTTTGATCTTGTCTGTTATTTTCCAACTGTTGTTAACGAGAGAGGAATCATTTTCATAAATGATTACCATTATTTCTTTTATTTATGTAGGTTTAGTCAAGTTACAATGGCTTCTAATCACATCGGATTAGAACCCGCACTTCAGTGCCTTATTTTTTTCTGTTTTTTCTTAAGCTTTAAAAAAAAATTATCAGTTTAGGGGGAGAATATCTGTGTTTTTAAAAGATTATCTGACCATGTGTTCTTAAAGATAAATACTTGTGTTTTATCTTGTCAATATACTTTGTCAAGTATTCATACACATAACGGTTCAGAACATTCTATTTGACTTTGTTATTACCATGTATCAAAAGTTAAATCGTTCTATGGTAATACTCACGTTATTTGTATTCACTGTTGATTGAATCAAACGTCATTTCATGTGCTTTCATTGAAAATATGTTTATATATTGTTCATATAAACAACATTCGTTTTTTTGATTCTCCAAAATATTATTCTTCATGACAAATCGTCTATAAGCTTAATTGAAAAACTCCTTAAGAGCTTAAATTGTCAAACTCTTTCTAGTTTGAGGGGGAGAATTGCATCGTCAAATATAACTGTTTTGACATCTCCGAAAGTCTTATTTTTCATGTAACAAGTGGTATTTGTGCTTACATGTACAAAACGCATGTTAAACAGCATGTTCTTTTAGGAAAATACATGGGATTCAGTGTGAGAACTTAACAGAACTTCCATGGATTCAGGATAACCAGTGTTTCCTACCCAGGAAGTATTCCCTGAGTGATTGAGGGGAGAAGGGTCAAAAGAATTGAGTGATGGTGTGTAAAGAGGTAAAATGAAAAAGAGATATTGGTTAGACGTGAGCATTAAAAGAAAGAGGGTAAGAGAACAGAGTAAAAGAATATTAAACTCTGCACCAAACTTCTTTCTGAGTCGGGCAACCACATAATCTGATTGGATCACATTCTTTGGTGACCATCATTGAAATAGGCAACTAGCCCATGCCATCTCTTGCATACAACCCCACCAGCTACTCATTCTTTTCTCAAAAAGAGAATGTTTCACATTTTATGGGGACGCAACACATATACTATTGTTTCTTCATTTAGAAGATACTAATATTGAAATAGAAGGAAAGTTGCCCCACCTTCGAACCCTTTCTCATGCACATTGAGTCTTTGTATAATTTGTTGTTGTCTCAACAAGTTTACATACTTTGAGCCTAAAATGAATAGCAAACATCTGTGCTTAATTTTTTTTCTAACACATGCACGAGCACACAGAAATTTGTTTTCTGTTAGAACGTTCATAGATAACCATGTGTTATTCGATGATTGAATGGAAGACCTGGGGAGCCAACATCAAAACCAGTTCCTTATATAGTAACTTTGTTTTACTCAGTGACTTTGTGTCATTGACAGGCATTCTAACTGAGTCATTTGTTGATTCAGGGTTACACTTATTAAACTGTTTGAATTTGAAAAGATTCGAATGGTTACTACTTTCTATTTTAATCTGAAAAGATTGAAATAATCACTCTTTCCATTTGGGAAGACTGCTCTTATTTCCATACAGGGCTCGTTACATGATGAAGATTGTGCTTACGTGATCATACATAATGGAGGAAATTGTCTTGAAAAGGGGGAGATTGTTTTGGTATGTTTTGATGATGATGCTTCTCACCATTCATCAAAAAGGGGGAGAAGATACAAAAAGGGAGAATACTCAAAGAGGGAGAATATAATCTAAAGATTATCAAAGTTTTGAAGTTTTGAAGATTTTAAGTTTTGAAGCTATCAACGTCATATCTGAAGAAAAGAGAAGAAAAGTGAAGACCCGAAGACAATTGCCAAATTTTTTTAATCTTGAATCCAAAGGGGGAGATTGTTGGATCAAATAATTGTATTCAAGATTAAAGGGTCTAAACTGTAATTGTTTGATAGTTAAAGTTAGAGGGTTTAAAATGTAATAAGTAAATAGTTATTAGCTATTTGGGCCTCAAGCCCATAAGCCCATTAGGCCTAAAAGCCTGGGTATTTAAAGTTATGTTTAGTTTAGTTTTAGGTTAGAATCCTCACAATTACTTTCATAATCATATTAGAGAGGTAGCAAGTTTTCTCTGTATTCAAAGGGTATCAAGAACACTCAAGGGTTTCATTGTTTATTCAAGGGATTGGTATGTTACTCTGATTTATATATCTCTTGATTATTATTGTGTTGCTTGATTACTTGATTGATTATTTATCAACTAGATTAGACTGGGATAACACCCGTCTTAGAATTTCTAACCCAACCTCACACTTAATCGTCTAAAAAGTCTCAGTTTAAGTCTAGGTATCTAGATTCTATACCTAGTTCGCTTAAACTAGAGCTCTGATACCAACTTGTAACACTCTAAAAATTCAACTTATAAAAATTTCATAAATTTGGGAACATGACATCAAAATCAAAGATCCAAATATCCTGTAAATAATATTCCAAAAGAATATCAACCCAATATTCAATACAACCACAACCTCGAGAAGTCGGGTTAGTTTGTGTAAAAAGGGTTGTCATAAGAAATGGGATGCTAATAATACAACGACCTACTTAATCTAAGATCAATTCCAATCTAGATTAAAATGGGCGTCGCCAAAATTACTATTAACGCTCTTCACAAAAATCCCCCAAAAGACCGGCACTTCAAGATCTCCTACGTGCCCGGTAGCCAAGCTGACATCCTAAATTCCTCCACGGTTAGGATCTGTGAGGAAACAACAACCACAACAAGTGTTAGGATGAATCCTAGTGAAATCCCATAAATATGCAGATAATAAACATGGTATTTATAAAACGATAACCGCGTTACCGAACTCCTCTGGCTCACGCGGAACAATTCTCCGCCATCAGTTTCTCAAACCTGAATATAAACATACAAGAAATACCTCTTGATTTACGGGGGAGACCTGCTTCCATCGGGGCGTATTTACTCGAAAGTGGGATAGCCCGCGGTGGTAATGGATTACACCTCATGCCCCGATCTTAGTTCCTATGCCATAACGACATCACAACCTCAGACCGTATTTACTGCCCTTATTGCCTACTCCGTCAAGTTACACCTCAAGGTCTTACAGACATTATTGCCTATCCATATTCTAGACGAGTTACACCTCAAGGATACGAGATCCCTTATTTCCTACTCGCTAGTAACACACCGTGGTTAATGCAAAGTTCATACATTAAGCTACTACCTCCTCGTGCACAAGGAGTAGTGCCACAAACTTATCACGTGATCCACATTTGTTAAATAAATAACACATTATATACACCTCTCTTCCACATATAAAATATTTACTTCCATATTCCTCATAAATCATGGTCCTCATAATTTCATACATGTAAATACATCCACCCATTATCATTACCTCATTCCTTCATAAAGTTATCAGCAGTTGGATTAAATCATGACATTAGTAGTTTCCTCATGAACTCAACATATAAGCATGAAATCTAGAACATATAATCCACATAGTTACTACTAAAGAGATTATCAAGGTCTACTAAACATACTTGCCCCCATTGGGTTCATAAAGTCAAGAATACCAACTATTAGGTTATAAAACTCAACCAAGTAGAACATAGAAGTAGTGTGAGATAAAGTCATGGAAATAATCAAATACTAGAGCATTTAAGAAGGAATAACTCACCAAGTGGGTTTTTGGGAAACCCAAACCCTAGGTTAGAACTTTGGGGAAGATGACAATAGAGGTGATGACTTCAAACCCAACTTGAATCCTTAAATGCTAATCCCAAATCTCTTAGCAATAAATGAGAAGAGTGGTGGTGGTTAAAACCCTAATTTCGTATGGGAGAAGTTATGAGGGTTGAGAGAGGAGAAAATAGGTAGATGAGAGGAGTAATGAGGTGAAATGGGGAAGAAATTCGTATTCAAGAGACCAGGGGGCTTCCGCGGGTTATGCCGCGACTCCAAGTCGCGGCACAAGTCGCCCGTGTACCTGAACCCAAAATCCAACAGTGAGTTACGCGGGTTATGCGTGACTTGCAACCCGCGAGTAACTCGTGAAATCCCCTGTTTGTGCCAAAAACCACCAAAATCCAAGTACTCAAACTAGATCATAACATAAGACTAATGATAACCGTTAAACACGAGAGTACAACAATAAACGGTACACAAGGCTAGAAGTTTTATCATTAGATTCTTATAACGTAAATTTCGGGGTGTTACATTTTTTTTTAAGATTATCTTTTCTTTTTAGGATTTTTTTTTTAAGATTACTTAATCATATAAGGTTGTTAAATAATTTCTATATTTTCGAAATGATTTTATTTAAAGGTTTAAAGAGGACTTAATTATATAAGATTGTTAAATGATTTTTTATTTTCCTGATTCTCGGTTAATCCGCTTATTAGAATAAATATTTTTAATATTTTTTTGTTATTAATATTCTCCAAACCCAAAATCCCTAATTCTTAATTTGTTCCTTTATTTGATTATTCAACCGTCACTCGCTATATATAGTCACCGACAAGCATCACCTCCTCTTAAGTTCTTCCACTTCTAGGTTAACCATAAAATATTTATAAGCATTAATTTAACTATGTAAATGTCATTTTATTTTTTTATTTAAATCTTGTTTTATGATTATTATTGGCTTCAATGTATAATCTAAACTTTAAAGTTTTATTTTTGAATTTAGTAATAAAGAATTTACTAAATAATATAATTAAAAAAAAGTTAAGGGCCATATTTAGGGGTTGTTTGGCAGTTGCTGAATGGTTAGGTGCAGAATGATTAACTGGTCAGAATGATTAAGTGGTCAGAATGATTAAGAGGCTCTTATTATATAATGCGAAATGAAATATGGTTGTTTGCTAATTGTTCATGATGAAATCAGCGGTCTGAATGATTAAGACAGGGTCAAAACACTAAATCATTCAGAGGGTTTTGAAACCATTAAGATGCGGACTTTTTTTTTTGTCAAACAAGATTTACCTCTTAACGATTCAGAGGTTGCCTCTTAATGGAACCATTAAGAGGTAAACAAACAACCCCTTAGTTTCTTGCACGGGCCTTCTAAAATGTCAGTCCCGACCCTGGATAATAACTTCCATACCATAAATGTCAAAATATTACAATGTTTTTTAGTGTAAAGTTCCCACAATGTTCAAACCAGGTTTATGTGTTGCGTCATTGTCGCTAGGATCAAACGTAATCGCCACAAATAAGGGAGGATGGATGAGTTACTATTGGTTACGGGTTGGAGAAGAAAGGTGAAAGGATTTCTTGTAAATAGAGAGAAAGGAAGGGAAGAGGATAAGAAGATGAATTTGCCCTTCATGTGAAAGACATGTGTTTACCTTAAGAAAGCCATTTTAAAGGACATTGAAGGAGGGACTAAAATTGTGCGAAAATGCATTCCACATTGATAAAGAAAAATTGTTGTTAATATGAAATTAGGATGAAAGTGGATAAAAGTGTCAACCAAAGGGACATAATTTTATAATAGAGTCCTTTATATATTTTAAAGATTGAATTACATTAGTAGTCCCTATGGTTTGCTTAAAATTTAGATTTGCTCCCCTAAAATAATTATCTCACTGATGATCCCTAACTTTTCAATTCCATAACATTTAGGGTCCCTAAAGTTAACATCGTCAGCTACCAACCGTTATGAGGAATAAATCAGTCTTTGGACAAATTACAGAACCAAAAGTGTTATTAACTCTTGCTCCTTGTAGTTTGCCCAAAGATAGATTTATCCCCCATAATGATTGCTAATGGTATTAATTCCAGGGACTTTGAGTGTCACAAAATTATAAGTTAGAAACCATCAGTGTACATAGTTATTTTAGGGACCAAATCCAATTTTGTACATAGTTATTTTAGGGATCAAATCCAATTTTTAAGCAAACCACAAGGAGCACCAAAGTAAACTTTTTCTTAGTACGAGTGAACTACAATTTTGGTTCCCGTGGTTTACACGAATCAATGAAAGTGGTCTGTGACTTTAATAACTACAATTATTGTCCCTATTGTTTACATTTTGCCTTGAAAATCGTCCATCCGTTAAAATTGTCCTTTAAATAAAGGCCATTTTGGTCTTTTGCATTTTTCTTTTGTCTTTTATCTATCATCTTTTTTATTAAATAATGTTTAATGTACAAATAGTTAAAGCATATGTATGGTTGATTAATGCACTTCCAAACCTAACCTCTCTTCTTCTTCCCCATCCCCCCTACAAACCAGTGACCTCCTCTCGTCACCTTGTCCGACCAAAATCAAAACCCAACCTAAAATCACACCTAAAACCCAAATCTGAAACCAATCAAAACCTAACCTAAATCAAAGCTAAAAACCCAATCAAAACAAAAATCAAACATGGAGCGGAAGAATCTGTTGATGGAGAGGAACAAACACCCAGAAGCTGGCTTCAAACCCAGAAGAATTTGTCGCCAATGATGCAGGTGGTGGTTGTTCTATGGAGGTAGTTCGCTGGGGAGGAACAATGGAGGTGGTGGTGGTTCTATGGAGGTGAGGCAACGATGCTCGATGGTAAATGAAAGGGAGGGGATGAGGGTTTGCCTAGATTATGCATTCAGGTGGTGGTGGTTTAGTGGAGGTGGTTCACGGGGGAAGGACGGGGGGAGGTGGAGGTGGTGGTGGTTCTGGGGAAGGATGGTCACAATATCCAGTGACTTTACCTGCTCCGGTCACCATCTCTAAAATCAAATCCAAACCTAAATCTAAATCGATCGATGATGTTCTAAGTCAATCGATTGCGCCCCGAATAAATCAACAACCCTTCGTCTTTAACAAAAAATCAACAGCCCTTCACAGGTGGTTCACCAGGAGGAGGAACGATAGAGGTGGGGGTGGTTTTGTGGACGTGGTCCATCGGTGCTCGGTGGGAAAGGAAATGGAGGGGTGAGGGTCTTCAGCAATGTGTGTGTGTTATATGTATTCATATTATATATATAATATAAATAATTTAATTTAATTTTAAATGTTTAACAGGAAAATGGTAAGAAAGGGTGAATGGACAATTTTAACGGAGTTAATGATCAGAGACAATTTTCAAAGCAAAATGTAAATAGTAGGAATGATAATTGTAGTTATTGAAGTCTAAGGACCAGTTTCAAAGATTCGTGTAAACCAGATGGACCAAAATTGTAGTTTACTCTTTTATTACTATCTAACTTGCAAGTGTCCAATAGGTACAAGTGTACCTTATGCATAATTAAGGTGTTCTTTTAAACTATTATTTGGTTTCTAAAACCTATTAATATTTAAGTTTTGGCAAAACATACCTTTCAATCATATATTTTTTTAATTTGATACAAAAGTAAATTAAGTATTGATAAACATCAAACTTTTAAAAATTAAATTTGATTATCTTTACATAACTATTTGTAAATCATATTTCAATAATCAATTGTCTATTTGTACGATACAAATTCATCTGGATTTTAAAGGTAAAAACTTGAACTCTTTACTTTTTATTTTGTTTGAATTTTTTGTCTTTTTTTATTTATTGTTATCATTTTATGTTATTTTAATTAGGAATCAATTGGAAAATTCAAGTTAAATAAGGTGGATTGATAAGTTTTTTGTGTAAGGAATCTCATGATTATGAAATATTTTGTAATATTAGTAGGATTCAACATTTATTTTATATTTAAATCTATTTATTAGTTAATTTTTTATGACGTTCAAATGGGGATTTTATAAAATTATATATATGTTGTAATTAGTAAAATTAAACTTTAAAAGACTAAACATGAGATGAGTGCTTTATAGAGCATCTCCCACAAATGGAGTTAGTTTTATTATCATCTTATACAATGGTTATTTAAAATTTTATTGGGATCTTAAATCTATTGAATATTTTAATAACATAATTGATGTTGTAATCTTCAAAATGATAAAACTATTTGGGGGGGGGGTATTTTCGAGGGGTGAAGGGTGCATGTGGGGTTTTCGTACGCGGCTTAAAACAAGCATTTCAGGCTTCATTTCACTACAGTTGGAACCTCACTGGCCTTTCTTCTCACTGAGCAGCCCCTCGACTTCTAGCGCCCCATCGAGAAAGAGCAATAGAACAAGGTGGGAATAAGATCTAAGATCCTTCAGGTGTTCAAGAGGGCATATAGGAATTTCTGAAGCCTTTTGAAATATGATGTTTTCCTCGTCATCACGGAAGAAAATACCAAGGGGCTCATTTATCCCTTTCCTAGGTCTGTGAGCTTTACCATGGGGCAGTGATAAGTCGAGAGTTGAGAGATCAGGAGAGAGTCCAACCACTGCTTCCTTGGAGAACTTGATGTTTGTCTCATTCTTGATTGCAACATCATTATTAGAAAAGAGGCATTTTTCTTTCTGGGAGATCTTGGCTTCTGTGGAAGAGCTGAGGGCACACTCATTCTTGCAGTGACTCTGTTGATAAGAGCATTGAGAAGTTCTTCAACATTGCTTCTGAATTTGGACTTTGATTTCTTCAGTGCTTCCACTCCAACCATTCATTGAATCCAAAAGTCACCAGTTTTGAAAGAATCATGGCTTTTACAGTACCATCTCTTCTGAATATCTCCTAGTGATAGTCTGTTGGTTGTTCTTCCTTTTCCCTGAGTTGGTCACGACAGAGATCTTTGAAGGGTTAGACCTGTAAAGATGCTTGTTTCTACACCAAGCAAGTTCACTATCGCTGATGTCCTTTGCTTTTATGTTCATCTCCTCTATCTCCTTATTTCTACACCAAGCAAGTTCACATGGCAGTCACTTTGTTTCCCTGCCTCGTGGTGAGTTTGTTTTTCTCAGCAGTATACCAGAACTGCTAAAGGAGAGTCCTGGATGCAGGTGGAGCAACCTTCAGTGCATGGGCAATAGAGGATCCCTTCAGAAAATCAGTGGCATACTGAAGGTGTGGGGAAGGTTTCTAATAAGAGAAGTCCACCAGTGCCAGGTAGTTGTTTGGGGTGAGTTGAGAGGCAGCAATGTCAAAATTGACATTCTTCGATTTGATGAGAGTTGTTTGGGAGGCCATTTTTGAAATGGTAGAAAGAAGTAGAATGCAGAGTTTTAGAAACAAAGTATTGCTAAAAGAAATTTACCAGTTTCCTTTTTAAGAAGGAAACTTGTAAAGGAAGGTTTTAGGAAATATTTGAGAAGAAGAAGAAAAATGTTTAGTTTTCTTTTTAAGAAGGTGATATGAACAGTCCTAAAACCAAAAGGTTTTGCATAAAAATCATGAAGAAAAGATGATTTTAAAAAAGAAAAACAATTTTTAATCCGAAAGACACAAGTTTTAGGATTAAAAAGCAGTTTTTGAGGTAAAGGAAGGAAGAACAAGAACCTGTATTTCGTGAAGATTTGAAGATTCAAATGTGAGTTCTTAGGTTCTTAGGTTGCTTGAATGCCGAGAGTAATTTTGCCTTTTGAGAGCGTAAAAGGTAAAATTATGAAATGGCAAGGTTTTTATATGTGAGAGTGAGGAGAGAGAAAGAATTTAGAGCGGGAAAAAGGCGCTCAACATGACACGAACGCGTCCCACGAATTTGATTGGTCAAGAAGTGCAACGGACGAACGTGTCAGAAAAAGGCGTGCCATGGATTGTCGATTCATATGACGTCACAAGAGAAAGAGTGTCGTTTCACTTTTTAGAGTACCTCTGATAGAAAATCAGGGATATGTTTTTTCTTTTTAAAGAATCACTGATGATAAATATCAGCGATAAGTTTTATTTCCAAAACGCTTTTAACCACTTGAAGAAAGTCAGTGATTATTTGTTAATTTTTGAAAAACATCTCCCTGAATAAAATTCAGTGAGGAGAGAGAAGAGATGAGAATACATACCTGAATGTGAGATACATTTTGTTCAGGGATTATGAGATGAATAGGATTGAATTTTTACTTCTGACTTGATGTATGAACGCTGATGAGTTTATTCTTCAAGGTTCAACATACCAAGCTCATTGATGAGAATGTTAAATATTGTCTCATCAAGAGGTTTGGTGAAAAGATCAGCAAGATGATAGTCAGTTGGGATAAAATGAAGTTCGATGTCTCCATTCATCACATGATCTCTGATAAAATGATATCTGATTTCAATGTGTTTCGTCTTTGAGTGTAGCACTGGATTGTTTTCTATAGCCATGGCACTAATGTTGTCGCAATAGATTGGAATTTTGGATAGTTGAAGGTCATAGTCTAATAGTTGATTTCTCATCCATAAGACCTAAGCACAACAACTTCCAGCGGCAAAATACTCAACTTCAGTTGTGGAAGTGGACACTGAGTTTTGCTTTTTGCTTGTCCAACTTACCAGCTTTCCACCTAGGAGTTGACATCCTCCAGTGGTGCTTATCCAAATTGCAACCTGTAAAATCACTATCTGAATAGCAGTGAGATCGAACCCTGAGTCTTTGGGGTACCAAAGATCGAGATTAGGAGTTCCCTTAAGATATCTCGAAATTTGCTTTACAGCGATCAGATGGGATTCCTTGGGTTCTGATTGATATCGTGCACAGAGACAAGTAGAATACATGATATCAAGTTAGCTCCCTCTAAGGTACAGCAGGGAGCCTATCATTCCTCTGTAGGCACTGACATTAACAGTTTTCTAGAGGGATCCTTATTTAATGTCAGCGGAGGTGCCATAGGAGTTTTCATCGCTGAAGATTGAGTCAGATCAAACTTTTTCAACATATCTTTAACATACTTAACTTGATGAATAAACGTGCCTTTATCAGATTGCTTGATCTGAAGTCTAAAGAAGTAAGTTAGTCCACCCATCGTACTCATTTTGTATTCTTTCTTCATCCGTTCAGCGAATCGAGTACACAGAGATGTATTAGTACAACCAAATATAATGTCATAAACATATATTTGAACAAGAATAATATGACCTTTTATCTTTCTAAAGAATAGAGTGTTATCAATTTTGCCACGCTCAAATTTTTCAGAGATAAAAAAGGATGAGAGAGTATCATACCAAGCTCGATGAGCTTGTTTTAACCCATAGAGAGCCTTATGCAACTTATAGACAAAGTGTGGATGTTTAGGGTCAGAGAACCCTGGGGGGTTGTTCAACATAGACTTCTTCACTTAGCTTTGCATTTAGGAATGCTGACTTGACATCCATTTGATATACCTTCAAGTCCTTGTGAACTGCATAGGCTAAGAATAATCGAGTTGCTTCGAGCCTAGCCACAGGGGCAAAAGTTTCATCATAATCTATACCTTTCTCTTGTCTATATCCCTGAGCAACAAGCCTAGATTTGTTGTGGGTTACAGTCCCATTTTCATCCAACTTGTTTTGATACACCCATTTGGTGCCTATAACAGTTTTGTCAGATGGTCGAGGAACGAGATTTCAAACTCAGTCAGCTCTTCTTGCATAGCGCTGACCCAGTTTGGATCTCTGAGGGTATCATAAGTTCCCTGGCTGAATTAGAGAGAGAAATTTAACAAAGGGACAGATATTACCTGAACATCGTCGAGTCTGAATACCTGCATCTGGATCACCAAGGATTTGATCTATTGGGTGATTTATGGTCCATCTCTGAGATGGAGCATGATCGCTTGATTCAGGCATTGGATCGGCAATAGGAATGTTCAATGATGAAGAAGCTTCAGCTTGAGGTTCACCAACTATTAGCTGTTGTGGTTCAGATTGAACATCATTCACTGAGATATCTTCAGAGATGGTAGGTGTTTCAATGGTTGGAAGATCTGATGGAGGGAATGTGTTTAAAGAAACAACTGAAATTCATCGGGTGGATTCAGTGTTAGGAGGTATGATGTCTAGATCATTATCAGCATTGGTAGGTTGTGCATGATGATGTGAGTTGAAGAGAGGTTCAGTTTTCTCATAATGTGAAAACATCCAGGCATTGAGTTCTTCATTATTAGCGATAGGTTTAGATTTCGCTAATTTGGATTCATCAAATATGACATGAATTGTTTCTTCTACAGTTTGTCTTCTCTTTTTGAAGACCCTGTAGGCTTTGGAGATTGAGGAGTATCCGAGAAAAATTCCTTCGTTAGCCTTTGGATCAAATTTTGCAAGAGTATCTTTATTGTTTAAAATAAATCATTGACAACCAAAGATATGAAGAAAGCTGATAGAAGGTTTTCTTCAATGGAAAAGTTCATAAGCAGTCTTGTTGAATCGTTTAACAATTAACAAACTATTTTGAGTGAAACAGGTCGTGTTGACAGCTTCTGCCCTAAAATTGAGTTGAAAAATGAGAATCGCTGAGCATTGATCTGGCGGCTTTAATGATCGTTTGGTTTCTTCTTTCAGCGACTCCATTTTGCTGAGGAGTTCTCACATATGAGAAGTTATGAGAAATTCCCTTGTTTTCAAAGAAGTTATTCAGGGAACTATTTTTTAATTCAGTTCCATGATCGTTTCTTATTGAATGAACAGTTAAGTTATTCAGCACTTCCATCTTTCTAACAAAAGATATAAGTTTTTATGGGGTATCACTCTTAGAACGGAGGAATATCACCCAGTTGTAGCGAGAGTATTCATATACTATGACAAGAGTGTATTTCTTTCTTGCTATGGATTAAATATTGACAAGGCCAAACAAATCCATATGCAAGAATTGAAGAGGACATGTCACTGATGAAATTTGCTTAGATTTGAAACTAGCTTTAGTCTGTTTTCCTTTTTCCCATGCTGAACAGAGAAATTCCTTGGCATATGAATTCTGAGGTAGACTGGACACTAGTTCTTTTGAAGAGAGAATGCTCAGTGTTTAGAATTTTAGATTAGAGAGCCTCTTATGTCATATCCACTTGACATCTGATGAGGCTTTGGACAGAAAACATACATTCTTAGTGGTTGTAGAGTCCATGTAAATTACATAAACATTTTCTATACGATAACCGCTGAGAGCAAGTTTTCCATGTTTTTCCATCACTGAACATGTTTTCTTAGAAAAACATACTTCAAAGTCTTTATCACATATTTGACTGATCCGAAGAAGATTGTGCTTCACTCTATCTACATAAGCGACTCTTCGGAAGGTAGTTATACCATTGCTGAGTACACCAAACCCTCTAGTATAGCCTTTTCCATTTCCACCAAATGTCACTGAGGGACCTTTATCTTCCTTATATTCAGTGAGCATGTCTTTTTGGCAAGTCATGTGTTGAGAGCGTCCACTATCAAGATACCAGATACCCTTCAATCCCTGCAAACATAAGGAAGATTAAGTTTTGATTGGTACCCACTTTTCAATGGGTCCAGTTGGGTTAGTGTAGATGGAAGGTTCAACAATCTTCATGGCGTTTGTAGATTCAACATCAGTGGTAACCTTCACTTCAGTTAATTTCTTAACTTTAGTGGTATTTTTCACCCTGGCAGAATTTCAGCCTTGGTGACCTTCTTAGCCTTGGAGGAATTCATCTTCACATTGGCTATCTTTTTAGCCTTTAGTGGTGTTTAGACATTTACTGGCAATATGGTTAATAAGTCCACAGTGATAGCACTTTCTAGAGCTGAAAGTGGTTTTAACACCAGGAGCATTAGAAAACTTGTGATGAGTCGGACCAACTCCAAGAATGCCCTTAGCATTAGATCTCGGAAGGAACTTTCAGTTCTTCTGATTTCTTAGGCTTGATGGCAATCTTTAGTTTTGGAGTAGATCTCTAAATATTAGAGGTCTTGTATCCAGAACTAGAAGATTGACTCACTGAAGGTTAGAAACAACCTTTAGCTTTGCTAACTTTGTAGCCTTCTGAGGATGATAGGAAATGGATTGTCCTTTATCAATGACTTTAGGGCTCTTTGATAAATCCTTAGGGATAGGATTGGAAGACGAGGAACATTGAAATTAAGAGGTGTCAGGGATAGAAGAGACAAACATTCCAAATTTAAGCATGGAACAGACTCTGCTAGATTCATCCTTATTAGATCAATAACCAAGACCAATTTTATCATGAGCAGGGATTTGAGCACTTAATATCTCAGTGACCTTAGTTGAGGATTTACACCACCTTCAACTACTGCCTTTTCAACTTTGAGAACAACGATAGCTTGTTCGCGTTCAATGTTGATGATTTCATTAACTTTGACTTAATCTTTTAAACTTTTCTCTAGAAAAGTTAGTTCCTTGATTCTTAAATGACATTTTTCTAGCTGTTCATTTAAATCAATATTTTTGTTTTTACCTAAAGTTTTGCCATTCAGTGCATTGTATAAGTCAATCGTTAGTACGTCAACAACACGACATCTCTTAGCTTCAGGAAGAGAGGGATTAGTAGAGATTGATACCTGAGAAGAGATAAAGATGGTAGATGATCCTGAAGGTTCTTCCACTTCTTCTTTAATCTCAGCCATGAGGCAAAGATTAGCAGTGTCCTCCTCATCAGAATTTGATTCTTCTGATTCGGCCCAATTGTGTTCTTCAGCGATAAGACCCTTACCTTTTCGCTTGTAGCTTTTCAACTTATCATATTTTTATTTTAGCTTAAGGTATTTGTTATCGTTGATCTTCTTAGATGAAGAAGGCTTGAAAACTTTCTTTGACCTGCACTCGCTGGCAAAATGGCCAATTTTCTCGCAGTTGAAACAGGAGTTGATCTAGGTTTGTCAAGTAGGGAGAGAGGCTTACTTATTCTGAAATTTCTCTTTCTTGCAAATCTCTTAAAAGAGTTTGTCAAGAGTGCTAGAGCTTAATCAAACTCTGAAAGTCAGCGTCTGATAGAGTCTCTGAGTCAGGATCTAACTCAATGATTGTGAGTGTAGATCACTGAGATGGGACAATCTCTAAAGAGACTAAAGCAACAGGAGTGCTTTTAGAATCTTTAGAATCTTTAATAATATTTTTCTTCAGAAGAATTGATTGCTCATAATTGAGCAAGATCCCATATAGAGTACTAAGAGAAGATGATTTAAATCTTTGGTTAGCTTGAGACACATTGAATAGTTATCACAACTTTCAGGAAAACATTCCAAGAATTTAGTTAGGACCTCAGAATTAGAATAGGTCTTACCCACAGTCCTTAGATCAATGATTAAACAGTTAAATCTCTGGTGAACATCAGATAGAGACTCATTCTTACCACAGATGAAACTTTCATATTGTCTTACCAAGTTGATCTTTCGGGTTTCTTGGATTTTAGGGGTACCTTCATACTGAACACATATACTGTCCCACATTTCCTTAGAAGTTTTAAGATGCATGATGGAATGGAAGGCATCAGGCAAGGCCATAGAGATAATGTTTTTTGCCTTTGCATCTAAACCAACTTTCTTTTTATCTTCATCACTCCACTATCTTATTTCTTTGGGAGTGTATATTTTAGTAATAGCAGGTGTAGTTGCAGTGGTAGGGACTACAACTATGATAAGAAATGGCTCATAGGGTCCATTTGCTAAATACTCAGGTATAGTAAGATCTACATCTTCTAAAAATAACATCATTTGATTTTTCCAGAGAGCAAAGTTATCTCTGCTAAATCGAGGAGGTTTTGATAGTGAACCATTATCATAATAGTTAGAGTTTGTGTTTAGTGCCATTTGAGAATAGCAAGGAAGAGAATAAAGCAAGATCTTGTTTATTAAACAAACTGCTCTGATACCACTTGTTGGTCCCGAAGGTGCTAAACAAGTTTGTATAAGAGGGGGGGGATTGAATACAAACACAAATTTTTAGTTTAATAAATTGTTTATTGATGAATCAAATCACAATTTACAGTTTGTTGTTGAACAAGATTGAGTAAAACCTAATCTAAACAAACTTGAGAATCACACAGATGTTTACACTAAGAACTAGAGATATAAGGTTGAGAGGATATAGAAATCAGAGGTTTCTATACTTGGTTCACTAAGAGAAAAATAGAAGGTTACGCTCTAGAGAGTGTCTAAACCTTTCTATTTATACCTTATGCATTAAATGCATGTCAGGATAATTTACGCGTGTCATCCTTTGGTTTCTTGCATGCCTCTGACTTTTGGAGACATGCTTTTAGCCGCATGATGAACAGTGTAGTCTTTTAGAGTTGTTGTACGATTTGTCGTAGAGGTATGTCTCTTCTGACAAATATACTTCTTGTGGAAGGATAAGACAAAAGAAACTTGGAGCATAAGCTTTGTGATCATTAATCGCTGAATATCTCTTCCTTCAGGGAGATCAAAGGAGGTTCAGCGATCGCTGAAGCTTTTCTTCAAAGTTATTCGCCTGTTGTAGACTTGCCTTGGTTTCACAGATGTTCGCATCAGATCATGATTAGACTTGTCGTTTGTTCAACAGCTTTGTCTTCAAGTCAGCAGTGAACATTTTTGTCGCAAAACTTGTGTTCAGAGATTACATTTAACAGAATACATTAGAAACTAGCAACGATACTGAACAAACTCAGTGTGCTATCGCTGATGGTGAAACACTAATACATACAGATGTTAAACATAATTTTCACTAAGTATATTTAAAGGATCATCATCAAATCACTTAGAGAGTTTGGATCAACAAAAACTAACTCTAAGCATGACTTTGAATTTCCACTTTAAGCATTGTTGACTTTGACTTTTGCTTTGAGGCTTTGACTTGGAATTTGACTCTTGATCTTGAGCTTGATCTTGAATACAACAAATATTGCACTAATAGAAAAGGGTGGAATATTTCAATATTAGTTTGGTGGGGTATTTCAACTAATATCGATCTCATAAAGGGGTTACTATGGTAAATTAGACCCAACTTGTTAGGGAAGTTTAGTGGGCTATTTTCACAAGGACGGTCAGATCGAGAGAAAAGGGCAACGGAGGACGCTACAGTAACACTCTTAATTTTATGAACTAAAATGATACATGACTTGGTACACCGTGTGGGTTTATACATGACTTTGTATAATCACCCTTGTTTATACGCATGTAAAAACAACACGAGTTTATGCGCAACCTTAGTCACGCAATCGCTCGCATAAGTCATGTTTGGTTTGTTTTTTTTGGCACGGGGAGGTCGCAAGAAGAGTGCAAACATGTTTTTACCCCATTTTCTAGGGTTTGATTTGGGATCTTTTTCATTCTCTTCATTTCTTTCTTATTGGGAGAGATTCTTGAGATCTTTGGCGGTAATTTTTGGAGGTTTTGAGGGAACTTGAAAGGATGTAAATGGATATTGACGATATGTGGTTGGATTCTTAAGATTTCTCAAACCATGGTTGGTGTCAGGCATTCTACTGAAGATTGGTGTTGGATCCTTCAAAGTTTTCATCAATAGAAGTAAGTGTTTGTTAGAGATCCAAGATGTTTGTTGGAGATAGCATGAAAGTGGTTCAAGCTTGGTTGAAATCAAGGGTTTTGCCTTAGACATGGAGGAATCTACACCAGGAAGCCAAAACGAGTTGGAATCTTGGTTTAACCTAACCTAGCAAGGTAAAAAAAAAAAAATTTTTTGGTGAAAACCATGTACATGTAAAAAAAATCGACTTTTGGTTCTCATTTGCTATTTTGGACATGTGTACATCTAATAGGTTGTTATTTGACCCATTTGAACATTTGATATATATATTTGCATGAAGTGTGGGAAAATGCATAACAGTGGTTAGTTAACATTTTCAAGCTAGAAATCATGAAGTTGTGGGTAAATTGGTGATTTTAAACCATAAACCAAAGTCATCATGACTTTTAAAAATAATGATTTCTTATTTGACCTATTTACACATCTGGTGTATGGAATTGCTTAAAGTTTGAGAATATGCATATCTTTGTGTTTTTTTAATAGTTTGATGTACATCATAAGAGCTTTTATTTGGTGAAGATTTATTGCAATAAAAAAGGTGTCATTAGACATAATCCTATTTTGATACATGAAATTGCATAAATGTTTGGAAAATGCATTTTTAATTGACATATGTTGGCTTTTAGTGAAATAGTCACATAAGTTGTGAGTTTTGAGAAATTTAATCGTGCTTAATTTAGCATTGAAATTTTGCCCAACTTGAATGGATCATTTGTCTTAATTGGGCATGTGATATCATGTGTTGTGTAAACCTTTGGAATATGCATGTATTGGATCCATTTGACATCTAAAGTCAGAAATTGCATATTGGAATTGTTGATTCATGCATAATGGGTTATTTGGGATGTTGATCCTAACTCTCCTCGGTGATTTGATGATGACTTTTTATTTAGTGTATTTCTGTTTATGTAAGTTCTATCTAAGTTTGTTTAATATTTGCTAATTACTTCCCATGTATATTTAGAACTTAAGTTTTCTCAATATAAAAGACTTACATTAATGAAACTTCAGCAATGTCGAAGAAGTAGCTGAAGATAAATATAAATCTACCTGAAGCGGTGTTTAGCGACCCTTATCTGAAGATATGTGAACTATGCTCAAGAATCTCAGTAACACCTGAAGAGTTCTTCGTTGATCTCTCTCTTGCTGAATCAAAATCTTGTGTATCAAGTATTTGTATTATCTCCTCTTGCATAAGTCAAACCTCACGCTACGATTTGAAAACTACATGTGGATTGTACCTTCAACGTGCATTAAATGCATTGGATATAAATAGATGATAAGATTCTCCTTCTCACTGTTGTTGCTTCTATCTTCTTCCTACTTGCTCTCATCCTCCCTAAGTGTATTCTCAACGTTCATTACTTGCCAAGTAAGATTGTTTAGATTAGGTTTACACCTTCTCTTCTTCTGCAAATAATCTGTAAATTCAAGTGTATTGATTCTTCTTAAATCAATAAAAGAATTTAAAAGTAAAATAGTTGTGTTTGTATTCAACCCCCCTTCTAGAAACACTAACAGGCTTGTTATCACCTTTGGGACCAACAAGTGGTATCAGAGCAGTGTTATTCTTATCTTTCTTCCTTTCCAAACTGATCTACAATGGCTACTAGAAACTGTCACAACAATGGATTTCTTGACAAACCTCCTAGATTTATCAGAGACAACTTCCATGTCTAGAAAAACCGTATGTCTCCTTTTCTTCAAGGTGTGGATCCTCAGATTCCACACTACATCAGAGATGGTCCCTTCGTTCCATTTGTAACTATTAAGGTTGTAGATGCCACTGGTACACATCTAGGAACTCCTGAACGTGTGGTAGCAAAATTTGCTTGTCAATGGACTGAAGATGATGTGAAGAAGATGGCTATCAACACCAAAGCCAAAACCATCATTGTTATGGATCTTCTAGATGAGTTCTACTATTCTGTGATGAACCTTAAGTCTACCAAGGAGATGTGGACACTGTTTGTGTTTAGTATGAAGGTACATATGAGGTCTAAGAGATAAGAAAGATAAATCGGTAAGACAATATGAAATATTCATTTGTGGTATAAATGAATCTTTGTCTGAAGTACATCAATGGTTTAATTGTCTTCTTATTGATTTAAAAACTGTTGGTAGGGAATATTCCAATTGTGAAACTCTGACGAAGTTTTCAGAATGTCTTCTTGAATATTGGGAAAAATATTCATTGTGTCTCAAAACATCAAAAGATATGAATACTATGTCCCTTAGTGCTCTATTTGGCACCTTGTTGAACCATGAGAAATCTAAGGCTTTGAAGAAAAATCTCATAAGAGATACAAAAATTACTCCTTACTTTCACTAAACCACCACTTCAACTATGTGCACCTGAAAAGATCACTGTCTCTGACCTCTCAGAGTTTGATGACTCATTAGCCCTTCTCACCAACTCCTTCCAAAGGTTTTCTAGAAAAAGTAACTTTCATGGAAACACGAGTTATACTTTCACTAATAAGCCTAAATCAACCCGTGTTGACAATGCTACTGCCATATGCTTTAACTGTGAGAAAATGACATTTTTCTAGTGAATGCAGGTCCCAAAAGGTTATCAAATTCACTCCTCGCACAAAGATGAAAAATACCTAAGCTAAAAGAAAAGTTCTGAAAGGCCAAAACTCAACGAAGAAATGGGTATGGTCGCTAAAGAACACGACTAGGTGGACTCCTCATCAGCTCCTTCCTCCTCTAATGAAGAAGATGTTGCATATCCTTGCTTAATAACAAAGATTGAAGAAGTAAAGATTGAAGCATCTGAAGCATCCGCCTCTTCACCTCCAACTGAACCATCTAACACAATTCAGGCACCAAACTTTGATGATCCTAATCTATCTGATATTGATAAAATAAAAGCACTTGACTATCTCACAATTGATCTTTTATAATGCTATAAATGGCAAAAATAAAGTTGAACGGTTAAATTTTTATTTAACTAAACAACATGAGAAATGCCAAATTAAGATCAAGGAACTGACCAAGATTGAAAACAAACTTTGTTATCAAGTCATATTCAAGCAGATAGTTAGTGATGAAAGAGATCAAGCTCTCATTGATCTTAAAGCTGAAAAAGTCATTGTTGAAGGTTGATGTAAAGCTTCAACAAAAGTTACTAAACTCATTTAGTGTCAGATACCAATTCAAATCAAGAATTGTCTGGGATATAACTCTAAAAAGGACAATCCAAACAGAGACAGGTCTAAACTAAAGTTTGGAATGTTTGTCAGTGCTCTTCTTCCTCATATCCTAATTCCACCAACTCCTCTAAAGCTGGAAATACTCATAAACTTAGGAAAACTTCCCTCTATACCTGAGAACTCTTGTGTCCCATCCACATTGAAACCTAAATCTAAAATAAAGGAAAAGTTAAAGAAAACTCTTCTTAACTCTTTAGCTAGTCAGCCTTTTGCTAGAAAAGTCAAGTCATCGGTTCCCACTGGTAAGCCCAAATCTGGACTGAAGTTGAAGATTGACTTAAGTCCCTTGAAACCTAATAAATCTAACATCCCTCCGATTTCAAATGAAAAAGGTATTCTAGGTGTTGGTCTTTCTCACCTTCATCTTTCCAAGTCTTATGCATATGGACCTAAATCTTGTTTCAACTATAGGAAATGTTATGCATGTGGTGACTCTTCTCATGTTGCCCAAGACTGACCTACTCCAAAGGAAAATAATAAAGTTAGAAAATCAACTAAGGTGAAAAAGGATAAAACCTCCAAGTCCATCAATTCTTCAAACCCTTCTGGACCCACCAAACAATGGGTACCAAAGCAACATTAATCTTTTTGTGATTGCAGGACTTCAAAGGTATATGGTACCTGTATAGTGGGTGCTCTAGGCATATGGCCGGTAACAAGTTTATACTATATGGATACAGTTCTCAAGGCATATGGCCTGTAACAAGTCTCTATCTAGATACAAGGAATAGAAAGGTCCCTCAATGACCTTTGGTGGAAATGGAAAAGGGTACACCAATGGATATGGTGTACTGACTAACAACTCAACTACATTTAGATGTGTTGCTTATATCAAAAGACTGAAGCACAATCTTCTAAACAATAGTCATTTTTATGATAAAAGATTCTATGTAAATTTCAGTGAAGGAAAATGTACGGTCAGTGATGAGATAAGGAAGCTTTCCCTGACTTGAACTAGAATGGATAATATTTATGTTATCAACATGAACTCCAAACTCACTAAAAATATTTTCTTCTACTCTAAAGTCTCTCTTGAAGTGAACTGGTTGTGGCACAAGAGGGTTCCTATATGAATTTCAAGACGTTGAATGATCTATCTAGAAAGGAACTAGTCATTGGACTTCCTCAGCTCTCTTATGCAAATGAATATCTTTGCTCAAAGTTTGAGAAAGGAAAGCAAACAAAAGCAAGCTTCAAGTCAAAACAGATTTCCTCAGTGACTAACCCTCTTCATCTTTTGCATATAGGTCTATTTGGCCCATTAACATTCAATCCATCGTTGAAAAGATGTATACCCTTGTTATTGTTGACAAGTTTTCCAGGTGTACATGGGTCATCTTTGTCCTATCCAAGAGTGAAACCCCTGAGCAAATTATCTCTTTCGTGAGAAAGATCAAGGTTCTTAATGATCAAAATGTTCGCTCAATGAGAAGTGACCATGGCACTAATTTTAAAAATAATGTTATGGATAACTTCTTGGAAAGGAAAGGAATAACTCATAACTTTTCAGTTGTAAGGGCACCTCAGCAAAATGGAGCCACTGAAAGAAGATATCGTACTACTACCAAAGCTGCTCACTCCATGCCCAGTGAATCTCATCTTCCAACACAATTATGGGTTGAAGCTGTAAGTACAACATGTTTTACACAAAACCGTCTACGATTGTCAAACATTTCAAGAAAACAGCCAATGAACTATTTTATGGAAGAAAAACAACTCTCAGTTTTCTCCACATGTTTGGTTGTTAGCACTATATTCTTAACAACGGAGACAACCTAAAAAAATTCGATCCAAAATCTATTGACATCATCGTTGTGGGGTAATCCTCAGGATCCAAAGTTTATAGAATGTTTAACAAGAGAAGATAGTGTTAGAGCATAAATCTGTTGGATACAAGATCAAGAAGACTGAAGGTCAAAGGTCAAGAAAGTCAAAGTTGAAAGAAAGTCAACTCTCATCAAAGTCAAAGTCTTTTGTAATAAAAGTCAAAGTGTCTTTGTATTTGTTTTTGTATTTTATTTTCCTTGTATTAGGAGTTGGTATAAATAGCTTTTATCTTGTATTGTTTAGATATACGTGAAGTTGTCTGATTGTAGAGAGATAAAGTTTGTTTGAAAGAAATCTGTAGAGAGAGAGAGTTCTAGAGAGAGAAAGTTTGTAATCTTGAATTTGAAAGTGAAATCAAACAGGTAATTGATTCTTGTTTGTGTTTGTTTTGATTAATTGCATTTAGGAACTAGAATCTGGGAATAACAATTGGTATCAGAGCAGATCCAAATCGAAATCAGATCAAGAAATTCAAGAAATTTTTGGTTCTTCACTGTTCTTGAGCCGAGAATCAAATTTTTGAGTTTTACTGTGTTTTTGGAGTTGTAAATGATTAGGTTTTGTTAGAAAAGTGTTATCGATTGTGTCTGTAAAAGTTTTAGATCAATTTGCACTGTAATCGATCGTTAATTTTGATTTTAATTGAGTTCGAAGTTTACGAGTCCTGTGCACTGTAATTGAGTCGATTTATACATTTTTTGTGTATTTGATCGAAATTAGTTGTTAAGATTGTTTTCTAGTTGTTTAAACGATCAAATTGTTGAAGTTCGAGTTAGATTTCTAGGTCTAGATGAGTTTTTGGTGTGATTTTGATCGATTTTAGAGGTTTGTGCGTGTTCATTATGGTTTGCGCGTGTTCATCAAAGTTTGCGTTCCATTCATCAAGTTTTGTGTAAATCAAACAGAGGTACGCGTATCCAATGAGAAACGCAAAATGATGTTTGTGTCTTCAACAAGAAACGAGAAGTGTGATTTGCGTTTTTAATGACAAACGCAAAGTAGAAGTGATTGAGTTCAGAGACAAGTTGTGGTTTGCGTTAGTATCTTGAAACGCAAAGTAAAGGTTTGCGTTTGCCTCTTGAACCGCAAAGTAAGGGTTTGCGCTTCCCACTTGAACCGCAAAGTAAGGGTTTGCGCTTCCTCACTTGAACCGCAAAGTAAGGGTTTGCGCTTCCCTCTTGAACCGCAAAGTAAGGGTTTGCGCTTCCCACTTGAAACACAAAGTAAAGGTTTGCGCATCGCACTTGGAACGCAAAGTAAAAGTTTGCGCATCACACTTGAAGCGCAAAGTGTGGAGGACTTAGACAAAATTTTCAAAATAGTAATATGGCCTTTAATAGTGGAGTTTTTTTCTCTAGGGGCGCTGCCCCTCGACCCCGCAAGGGCGTTGCCCCTTGGACCCCCGTGCTAAGTCTGCGGAGGGGGACATAATTCTGATTGTGATCAAAATTTCTGAATTCTTATTTCAAGATTTCTGTATCTTTGAGATTTCATTTGGATTACTGATCAAAGTTCAAGTTCTTTTTGAAACAGATATTCAAGATGGGATATTTTTCTGATGATGATGAAAAGAAGATTGAAAAGCTAAAATTTGAAAACAAAAATCTTGCTTCCTCAGTTGACTACTACTCAAAGAGATTAAAGAGATACAATGATGAAAGGAAGATACTGAGAGAAGAAGTTAGTGCTTTAAATATTATTAATGAAGATCTTCTGAAACAGACTTCTGGGCTTAATAAAGAAAAGGACTTGTTTTTGGAAGCTGAAAACACTGAGTTAAAAAGCAAGATTTATGAATTAGAAGATCACATTGTCAAGTTTCAGCAAACTGGGTGTTCTAATGAAAGGAAGATCTTTGAATTAGAATTGCAAATTGTTGAAGAAAGATCAGTTTTTGAGAAAGAAAAGAAAGAATTTGCTAAGAAATTCTTAGAGTTTTCAAGAAAATGTGTTGATGAGAAGAAGACGGTTGAGCTTAAATGCATTAAGCTTTCTCAACAAATCTCTGATTTTGAGAAAGTAATCATTCTGGAAAGGGAAAATTTTGCCAAAGAGAAGAAGTTAATAGAGCAAAAGAATGTTGGGATATTCAAAGAAATATCTAGTCAGAGGACAAATGCTGAAATGGGCTTTGAGGAAGAAAGAAGCTTATTTGAAGCAGAGATAAAGAAGCTAACTGCAAAGCTATCTGAGCTATCTACTTGTGTGCTTAAAGAGCAGCAAACGAAGTCTGAATTCAAGACGAATATTGACCTTCTTGTAAAAGAAAGAGATAGTTACTCTTCAAAGGTAAAAGAGCTTGAAAAGATTGTTTCAAAGGTGGTGGTGACTGAGCATACGACTCCAGAGTCCAAAATCCACTCACCTAGAAATAGTTCAGTTGGTTCTTTCAAGACAGCTGCAAGCTCACATCAGAAAACTGTTTCTTCAAGAAGGTTAATTAATTCATTTGATCAGATTCGTACAACTAACATTTTCTATGATTGGAAAATAGATGGTTCAGGTACACATAGAAGGAGAAGAAAAAGATATGAAAAAGAGAAGCTTGTTTGGAAGGTAAAACCAGTTGAAGATGAGAAGAATGTTGAGAAGAAGGAAGAAAAGAAAGGAAAGAAGGAAGAGAAGACAAGTAACAAATCATTTGTACATGCATCAACAGCTAAGAAGAACAAAGTGCTGACAGGAAAACCTGATCTTCCTTACTCGAGAGATCAAATGATCAGGTTATCTAAAAAGAGGTATTGTTCTTACTGTCATACATATGATTTTGTACATAAAGCAAGTGATCATTACTGGTATGGTTCTTATTCAGTTACTCCCATACGAACTGCAACTAACACACATGGACCCAAATACCAGTGGGTACCAAAACCGAAGATTGATTCTATGTTGCAAGCACCACAAGTCAAGGGGGAGTAAGAGAACAATGGCTCTTGAATAATACAGTTCAAGATCCGCACCTCAATGTCAAGAACAAAGGCTTCTAAGTACATCAGCTTAGAACCCGTACTTTAACGAAGTTTGACTTCTAAACATAACAGTTTAGGACTCGTAATTCAATGATGAAAAAGAGATGTTACTCCCGGGCTGATAAGAAGATGTACTCCGATACTCAGATGAGGAAATCAACCTTCAAAGGGGAGTATATATGATTCTGGAAATATGTATTCGGAAGATATGATGAACTACACTTCAAAGGGAGTTGTAGATCTCTATCATATGCTTTATCTCTGACAAATTTCAGATGCATATTTTCAGGGGGAGTAAAGAATTATGATTTCTAATTACTTCTGATCAGAACTCGTTCTTTAATCGTTTTACTGTTTTATGTTCTTTTATTTTCGAATAAATTTTGTGAATAAATTTTTTACTAGACTTTGAGACTTATGCAGGATGAGAGAGGATGACACGATCATATCATTTTTGACTTCAGCTGACTTTATGAGTATTAAGTTTGAGCGAAAAGGTAAATTTCTTATCTTAATCTCAAATGTATCTGAAAGAAGGACAACTTTCAGATATAGAAAACATATTTTTAAACGTTCAAACCACTTCCCGATTCTTAAACAGATTTTATAATTTGGAAGTGTGATTTTAAATGTTTTCATTTTATTTTTGTGCTTAATTGATAAACAAACCGTGTGTTTCCAAAGATAAATACTTGCGTATTGTCTTTTCTATATACTTTCAAATATTCACACACATCGGTTTGACTTTGTTCAAAATGATCTTACCATGTCTCATATTGTAACCAATTTTTTCGATGGTAAGACACCCCGCTTGTATTTCAAAGAATTTTGAGCGTTATTTCATTTCTAAACGTTCATTTCAAGAATGTCTATATCTTGGTTCGTATAGACAATATCCGTTATTTTTTACCATAAGCCTTGATTATTATATTATTCATTTCTGATCATTTTCATACAATGTCAAATTTTCAAACAAGTCTCTTGCATTCATGTTCATTCATTCAATTAACTTGTTTGAAATATCTTCAATGTTTTAAAATGCTCATATCTTCATGATTATATTTCTGAGCATATTTACATCTGACATTTGTATATGATCTTTAACTGCTATAGTTAAACCATTTGAGCAACACATGCTTTCTAGGATTATATGGGTTCTTTGTGCTAGGTATTAACTGAATTTCTATGGAATCATGTTAACCAGTGATTTCTACCCAAGAAGTTAAACCTTTAGTGATTGAGTGTGAAGTGTCTAAAAGAAGTGAGTGTGGGTGTGATGAGGTAAAATGGAAAAGAGAGTTTGGTTAGTAGTGAGCTTGATGATTAAAAGAAAGAGGGTGTGAGAACAGAGTAAAAGAATATTAAACTCTGCACCAACTACTTTCTGAGCCGGGCAGCCACATTACTAGCGTTTCACAACTCTTTGGTGAACGTTATTGAAACAGGCAACTAGCCCATGCCAACTCTTGCTTACTACCCCACTAGCTATTCATTTTCTTCTCAAAAAGAAGGTGTTTCATATTTCAAAGGGGACGCAGCATATAATCTATCTGGTTTTCATTTGGAAAATCTGGATATTGAAAAAGAAGGAAGTATGCCCCACCTTCGCACTTCAATCATGCACATTGAGTCTGTGTTTATCTACTGTTGTCTTAGTAGTTTACACAATTTTGAGCCTTAATAAAGCAATCATCCGTGCTTAATTCTTTCTACACGTGCACGAACACACAAGGAATTTGTTTTCTTGTCATAACATTCATAGAAATTGCCTTTGTGGTATTTCGATGATTGGATGGAAGCCCTGGGGGAGTGAACATCAAAAAGCTCTTTTATATTGTGTATTCGTTACACACAGTGACTTCGTGTTACTGACAGGCATTTTTAACTGATTCATTTGTTGATTCAGGAGTTACATGTTCTTATTTTGTCTAGATTTGAAAAGATCTGGATGAATACTTGGCTATGGATCACAAAATCAGAGGCTCAGATTGACAGATCAGAATGGTCAAAGACATTTCTTGGGAGAAAAGTTTTGATCATATAGATGCTCAAATCATCAAAAAGGGGGAGATGATATCAAGATATGTTAAAGTTTTATAGTTTGGGGGAGATGGTATTAAGAAATGATTAAGTTTTGAGAGAAGATTTTCCGAAATGTCTTAGTCAGAAGATTCAAAAGTAAAGATTCGAAGAAGATCAAAGAATTTCTGAAGATTTGAGGAAATTTTCTTTAAAGATTATTTGCTAAAGCAATCCGAGCTGATTCTGAAGATAATTTCTTTCCAAAATCTGAAAGTGTCTTGTGAAAGTTTTGGGGAGATTGTTAATCGTTTGAAGACAGTTTTTGGAAAGAATACAGTCAAAGAAAAAGGGGAGATTGTACTGACAGAGCTTAAAAAGTGAAGACTGAATTGCTAGATCTTTCAACAGTGATCTTGAATCCAAAGGGGGAGATTGTTAGAGCATAAATCTGTTGGAGACAAGATCAAGAAGACTGAAGGTCAAAGGTCAAGAAAGTCAAAGCTGAAAGAAAGTCAACTCTCATCAAAGTCAAAGTCTTTTGTAATAAAAGTCAAAGTGTCTTTGTATTTGTTTTTGTATTTTATTTTCCTTGTATTAGGAGTTGGTATAAATAGATTTTATCTTGTATTGTTTAGATATACGTGAAGTTGTGTGATTGTAGAGAGAGAAAGTTTGTTTGAAAGAAATCTGTAGAGAGAGAAAGTTCTAGAGAGAGAAAGTTTGTAATCTTGAATTTGAAAGTGAAATCAAACAGGTAATTGATTCTTGTTTGTGTTTGTTTTGATTAATTGCATTTAGGAACTAGAATTTGGGAATGACAGATAGTGCATTGAAGAAACCATTAACATGAATTTCGATGAATCACATTTAGATAACTCTCGACTTGGTTACAATGACGAAGGGCTGAATGAGTGGATGATGTATCTCATTATGGTGACCCTGAAGCATCTTTCAGCCACTTTTCTCAAGCTAAAAATGTTGATGTTGATGATGATCCTCATGCAATTGTTGGCACTCCCTTTGATAAAAAAAATCGATCCTCTTCAAGCACATATGCACTTCCATTAAACATTCTACCACCTTCTACCTCACCAACTATTGATCATTTAACAAACGTTGAACCCTCCTCGGTGAATGGTCTCTTATTAGAATCTCTATCTAATATGATAGTCAACTCATAAGATGTGTCATTACGAATTTTACCTCTAAATTCTATTGAACATCATGTTGAAGCCTATTATTTAGCATCAATGCATGTTCCTCAACCTCCAACTCTCAAATGGACAAAGAATCACCCAATAAATCAAATTCTTGGTGATCTAACTGCTGGTGTTCAGACTTAATGCGTACCAGATAACATCTATCATTATGTTAAATTTGTCTCTCTAATTGAGCCTAAGAAGCTTAAGGAAGCCATCAGAGACCCAAACTGGGTCAGCGCTATGCAAAAAGAGCTGAACCAATTTGAAATAAACAAGGTTTGGTATCTGGCTCCTCGTCCAACAAACAAGTCAATGATAGGTACCAAATGGTTCTATCGAAACAAGCTGGATGAGTGGCGTTGTAACTTGGAACAAGGCTCGACATGTTGCTCAGGGAAATAGACAAGAGGAAGGCAGACTACAATGAAATATTTGCACCAGTGGCTAAGCTCGAAGCAATTTGACTTTTCATAGCCTATGTTGCTTAAAAGGATTTGAAGGTGTATTAGATGAATGAAAATAGTTCATTTCTGAATGGAAAGCTTCAAGAAGAAGTCTACGTGGAACAACCCCCTAGTTTTCGTGACTCTAAGTATCCAAACCATGTATATAAAAAAAGATTCAACCGTGGAAAGATTGATAATACCCTATTTCTGAAAGAGGAAAAGGGTCACACTATCATCGTTCAGATATATGTTGAGGACATCATATTTGGCTCCACTGATGAATCTTTCTCAGTGAATTTCTTAGAAATGATGAAGAGTAATTATGAGATGAGCATGATAGGTGAACTGACATTCTTCCTTGGTCTATAAATCAAACAATCTAAAAAAGGGGTTTTCATTAGTTAAAAAAAATGTCATTGACATACTTGAGAAGTATGATCTCACTCAATACTCATTCATGAAAACTCCAATGGATCATCCCCTAATGCTGAACAAGGACCCAAATTAGAAATTTGTTAATGTCACAACATATAGAGGAATGATTGGCTCTTTGTTATACCTACAACTAGCCGACCATACCTCATTTATTCTACTTGTCTTTGTGATCGTTATCAATCTGAACCTAAAGAATCACATCTGAGTGTTGTAAAGCATATATTCATATACTTGAAAGGTACGCCTAATCTGGGTCTTTGGTATCCCAAAGACTCAAGGTCCGATCTAATTGGTTATTGAAATAGTCACTCTACAGGGTGCAACATAGACTATAAAAGCACCACTGGAGGTTGTTAGCTTCTAGACGAAAAGTTGGTAAGTTGGACAAGTAAACAACAAAACTTAGTGTCTATCTGAACTACTAAAGTTGAGTATGTCGCTGCTCGAATTTGTTTTGCTTAGATTCTCTAGATGAGAAATCAACTTAGTGACTATGACCTAGAGCTCTCATGAATTCCTATCTACTATGATAGTACAAACGCCATTGCAATGGCCAACAATCTAGTACTTCGCTCAAAGACAAAGCATATCAAGATCAAATATCATTTCATAAGAGTTCATGTAATGAAAGGTGATATTGAACTTCATGTTACTCCTATTGAATTTCAACAAGCTTATATTTTTACAAAACCCCTTGATAAATCAAGATTCAATCTTCTAACGAGCGAGCTGGGAATGCTAAATGTCGATGCATCATCAGTATTAAGCACACTCAGTATGAATATATGATAGTTTTAAGTGTCTTCTATCTATCACTGAGCTTTATCTGAATTGCATCTCAATCACTGAAGGTAAGTCGTTAAAACTCTCATTGAGAATCTATCCTTATGATATTTGCTCAATGAATATTTATCAAAAATACTCTCTGAGTGATTTCATTTATCGAAGTGATAAACCTTTTTTTCTCAAATGTAAATGCATCTAAGGCAATTTCTTATCTTAGATCAAGAAGGAATGTGAAAAATCATATTTGGAAAATTACTATTTTACCCTGGATCTCAATAAATATAATTTTTGAAGTTAAAACGAACATATTTACTGTTATGAAAACAGTTGTAATTATGTTATGCCCTCTTCTATTCTCATCCAATCAAATCCTAGGGATGTGGCACTGTTTCTTTTCTCCATCCACTTTCTCTCTCCTCAAACTACTATAAATACTCCTTCTCACCAATCATTTGGTTCTTACGCTTTCAAAATATTGGAGCCAAACCCTTGCATTTTTACTCTGTGTGCACCAAGAACACCAAGAGCATTCAAATGTCTTCATATCTTCAAAAATCATTCCAAACATGTTATGTTCTCAATACTCTTGTACCACGTTTGTGTTTCTTCTTCTTCTTCTACAATAGATTCTTCTTCTTTCTTTTTATTACATTTGTGAAAACCTAACATGCTTTCAAGAAACCCTAACTTCTTTCTTTCTAAAACCAGAATTGGCAGCCAAAAAACATAAACTTCTAATGTGCAGATTGAAAATTTTCAAGGCAAACAACCATCTTTCTTTATTGGAAATTCCAAATGACAAAGCTTGATTTCAAGAGTTGCTCGGTTCCTAACCAACAGGGTGATTGGTTATGCTCTTACCTTCCAACCTCCCGTGAATAGTGATTTTTTATACAAGTTCTCGTACACTGGTGAAGTTGTCAAGATGGAGAATCCCAAGACCAAGAAGGAAGTTACTCGAATCATCTTCCAAGTTGATGATCGTGATCCCCAATTTTGTGCAACTACTATGTGTTTTGCAGTCCAGTTTTTTAGGCTTCATAACTATGATCCTGAGGGTACCTTTGAGCAATTCGTGGTCATGTTTGACAACATTGGTTACTAGTGGCCCAAGGACTCTAAGACTGGTGAAATCAACAAGGCCATCACCAAGGTGGAGAAGAAAAGGATGTCAACTGTATGCCTGTATGGTATTACCTTTTCATCCACTTTGTTTAGTGCATGGGTGCAAAGATTGGATGACTTGACCAAATCCAGTGTAGTGGCTCTGAAAGTTAGTCATGTGATTATTTATGGTCACTAGATCGACTTCACTAAGTTGATCTTTGATGATTTAGTGGTCAAGGTCAATAGGAGTACCAGGAAACATGTCATTCCTTACACACGTTTCCTCAGTGGAGTTTTCACCACTTTAAAGACTACCCCAAGGAATCTAATCAACCTTTCTGTAACACCCTCAAATTTTGAAAGAGCAACTAATTAAAAGTTTCGATATTACATCAAGGAAATTAAAAAACTTCTTCCTACAAATCGAAACTTGATATATCTCCAATTAAAATTCTATAATTAACCTTAACAATTATCAACTCTAGTATTATACAAAGACTAAACCGAAGTCGAGTGTTACTAAACCCAATCCAAGTTGATATACCTAAAGTGCGGACGATTTCACCCAAGCTACTCTCTCTTGTGCATATAACTTAGCACACATCACTTCACAATGTCGCTAGTTCTATTCCCCAACCGGAACCTGATGCATATGCCGACAAATAAAAAGGGTTAGGCTAACTCCTAGTAAGTTCAAGAGTTTACAACATGAGTAATTATATCGTTAAAAGGAAGGAATTCAACTTAAATCATAATCTTTCCAAATGTTTTACTTTAAATATGAGAGTGATCTGTTTTCCAATAATACACATTTTATAGATGAACGCCTCAATGCAAAACATTCTCTCATGAAGTAGTGCAACCCAACACTCACTCAAAACATGAATAATAGTAAATACTCAAATATTGAAATTTGAATAAAACTTTATAAACCAAACAACCGAAATATGAGTAAACTCAAGCCTCCAAAATTATAACATATGGAGAACACCCCAAACTCAAAACATCACCAAAAAACAAGGATAAAACTAAATACCCAAAGCAACACCTTTCGATGATGGGGGATGCCCGATTTCCATGGTTAGTGGCGGAACACAAAAGTAGGCCACTTTCCAAGTTATTGAGCTCACATACTAGGACCCATGGCCACGAGCTCGCCGACTCGTACTAAGATGTGGATGAGGGCACCCAAGGATCCTAATCATTCTCATTCACTATGATTACATTTACGGCCCATGGTTAGTATCCGGCTCCACATAACCATACCAAGTTGCCCCTTAGGACCCAGTGTCTCAACTAGTTACAAATGTGAAATAACTATCCCCATAAAAACTGACTCAGAAATTACATCACAGGGCCAATGGCAGATGTTTGACTCCAAGATCCCGCACCATAAGGCCCTCGATGACCCCATGACTAATCCTGGTCCCAACATGGAAATAACCGCCCTTTTACATTAATAAAGACCGATTCATATGTCCATAGATCTATTACATTACAATCTATAACATTACATGACTCCAATTGAATGACCAAAGCACTCAAAACATGTAATTCTCAAATGACACGTAATACACAATCATACTCAAAACTCCACAACGAGCTATTAAAATCGGTTAAATGTCCTCAAGACTCATCTTAGTGAAAACCGAGCCAAAAGCTCAACAATTTACTTTATCGTTCCATAAAAGTCGGTGTAAACAATAAAATACATTTAACCAACAGTTATACGAACAAAACGACCAAAAGTATGATTAACCCAAAACTCATCATTGGTTGAGACAAACCATTTTCCAAATGAACTCATACTCTTATATTTCCAAAATGTATCATAACACAATAATATGCACTTTCCAAACGGTTTATATGATCAAATACACTAAAAATCATAAATCGCCAAATAAAGTCCATTTGTACAATAAAGCACCCAAAAGAACACATTTATGAGATTTACTTGTCAGAAGATCCAAGGATCCAAATATATGTATTTCATAAGATTTACCAACCCAAATTTATCAAATATGAAAACTTTGTCAAATATTTAACACATTGATAAAAACTAAATAAAACACATTATTACTTCAAAATACACATTTTGGCATGTATATAGTTTTCACAAAGCAACTTGAACTCACCTTGCTAAATTTAGGCAAAATATAGATTCTTCCCAACTTGAGTTCCTTTGAAGAAATTTGGATCCTCAAGCTAAAACTTCCAAAAACCTAGATCCACAAGTTTTCAAGCATTAATATTCATATCCAACCATGTTAGGGTGTGTTTTATTTGTTGAATTGAAGTAGAGGGGTGCAAAATGTATTATTCTAATTCTTTCTCTGTAATGGGCTTTTCTGTGTTAAATAGGCTCTGGGCCTGTTAGGCTTTAGCCCTGGGTATATAATGTTTTGTTTAACCTAGTTTCTAGGTTAATGGTCATTTAGAGGTTTATGCTTATCAGATAAAATTCTCTTTGTAAACCTTTTGAGCTTTATCAGTTAATACAATCATATGACCAGATTTGATGACATATATTGATCGTTATTCTTTGATTTGTTGATTATACTTGCAAACTGGGATTCACAATTGGTATCAGAGCAAAGAGACGAAGATTTGATTCGAAAAAGGTAAAAAAACAATTTCTTCACTCTATCGATCGACTCCTAAATTGAGTTTTTGGGTTTCTTGATTTTTGCTAAATCTTTGAGTCTAGTTGCTCCTAATCTCTTTAGTTTAGTTAGATTAAGTGATTGGTAAAGTCTCGTCTTTAGACTTGGAGTATTAATCTTTAATTTTGGGTTTTTATAGATCTAAAGTTTTTAGTCTGTGTTCTTGATTTTTTGGTTGAAAATCATTGATTGTTTGGTTTTTAGTTCAAAAAATCGATAAAAAGTGTAAAGTTTTGTGAATATAATCCATAATCGTTGCTAAATTTTATTGTTTTGAATTAAATTTTTTTTTTTTTTGGTTTTGGGGTCAAGCAACGCCACCAAACACTCTCTTACCCTACCCAGGTCTCATGAAGCCAGGTTGTCCCAACCCAAGTTTTCCCATCCCTGGTTTTCCCATCCCTGGTTGTCACCAAGCCAGGTTTTCCCAAGCCAGGTTGTCCCAAGCCAGGTTGTCCCAACCCAGGTTTTCCCAACCCAGGTTGTCCCAACCCAGGTTGTCACCAAGCCAGGTTGTCCAAGCCAGGTTGTCCCAACTCTGGTTGTCACCAAGACAGGTTTTCCCAAGCCAGGTCGTCCAAGCCAGGTTGTTCCAAGCCTGGTTCTCCCAAGCCAGGTTCCCAAGGCAAGCCAGGTTCTCCCAAGCCAAACCCCTGTTCCCACCCAAGCCCTGTCACACGTTCTTGTCTTAAAGCGTCATCTTAGAGTGTTTCTCGTTCCTTTTCACCTTTCTTGAATCAAATCATGATCGTCTCACGGTCATTTGCATGTATTAGAACGATGTCTACCCGCGAAGCTTTGTCAATGGGTACGGACACTCGACCTCCCGTCCTTTTCAGAGGTGAATATCCTCAGTGGCAGGACAGATTCTTGGATTTCATTTCACGGCATGATTTTGGAGAGGAAATTCTTGCTTCCCTCACCGAAGGGCCACGCATATTTTACTCCGAGACGCCCGCTATGCCAAACGCGGATCCACCTATACCTGCAAGGGTGAAAGTGAAAGAAAAGGAAAAATATTCAGAGGAAGAGAAGCGACGGGCTCACGGTGATAAATTGGCAAAATCCTACCTACTTCAAAGTCTTCCAAACGACATCTACACCACTATTGACAGCTATAAAGAGACTGCCAATGGAATGTGGACACAAATAGAGAAGATGATGATGGGAACCAAGGTTGGAAACTAACTACCATCTGCATCAACAACTATGAGGATTTTAAAGCTAGGGAAGGAGAATCTCTTGAAGAAACTTATGATCAAATCTGTCTCCTCCTAAACAAACTCAGCAAGAACCACATCCACAAGACTGTTATTGAGAACAACGTCAAGTTTCTCAAAAACTTGCGACCAGAATGGAAGCGCTTCACCTCTCAGATAAGGCAAAACAAGGCTTTGTCTGAAATCGGGTTGCATGAGGTGTATGAGATTCTTAAGCAAAACGAAGAAGAGGTTTTAGAAATTGTTGAGGTGAATCGAAAAGTGGATAAACCGACCGACACTCTTGCTCTCGTGTCTGATAAACGGGAAAGAGGATCGTCTCGCATGCCAAAGAAAGAACGGGATCCGAGTGGATCAGAGGGGGAAGATGATGACAGTGATGTTGACCTAGAGCTGTATGACATCAAAGAAGCGATGTTGTTCCTAACCAAGGCTGTACACAAAACGTTCTTCAAACGCTCTACTCCCAACAATAATCGGTATGCCACAGGGGGTAAACATCATGAGTACAAGGAGAAGTATGAAGGAAAGAAACGGTTTGATGCAAAAAGTGTAACGGAGGCTAAACTGGAGATTAAGGGACCTAACGAACCACCTAAGTGCTACAACTGTGGTAAGATGGGTCATTTTGCTCGTGGATGTCGGAAACCAGTGGTCAAGAATGCTGAGTACTATAAGAACAAGTTACTTCTTGCCAAGCAAAAGGAGGTCGGAACAGCACTGCTAGCAGAATATGCTCACTGGTTGAATCTCACTGACGATGAAGAGGAAGAAGATACTCATGCCCACCTGTGCTTCATGGCAAGAAACTCCGAGACTTACAACTCCGACAATGATGATCATGCATCACAATCTTCTGAAGATGGTTCAGAGGTAAGTTCTTCGACTTATACTGCTTTACTTGATCAGATGCAAATAATGATGCTTAAGCTACAAGATCTAACTGATCGTTTAAAATGTGAACAAGCTCTTGTCGCCAAACTAGAAGCACGTTTACTAAACAATGAAAAAGTTCTTACTCAAGTAAATGGTGAATGTGTTGATAATCTTAGTTGGGCAAAGAGCCTGCAAGCAGAAAAGGCCAAACTTGTTGAATCTAACAAAGCTTTAAATGCTCAGATTTCTGATTTTTCAAGTAATCTTAAAAAGTCTGAAAATGAGACTGAGGATTACATGAATAAGTATGAGTTTGCTTTAGTTCAAAAGAATGATTTACTTGATAAACTGAAAGCCCTTGAACTTAAATTGTACAAACTTGGACAATCAGATCACACCATTCACTTGATCACATCTAAAGAATTCAGGGATCCCAAAGATAAGTCAGGATTGGGATATGAAAATCCTTGCTACCTTACCAAGGCTTTGTCAGAAACACCTACTCTCTACAAATTTGAATATCTGGATCTTGGTCCGGAATATCAAATACAATTTATGGAATCTCCTGAAGAGGTTGAAGCATAGAAAGATTTAAATAGGAAAAAGACTGACAATGTGCAACTTCCCTTTGTTTATGATGAACTAAATGCAAGTTATCGTACGAGAGAACAAACACTCTCGACTGACTACTTTCATAGGTACTCCAATGAAGAGATCCATTCCAAACTTGTTGAACCAAAGATATATGTCCCACCTTTGGTTTTAGAAAAGAAATTGGTTCAACTTGAACAGGATTTTGAAAAAGAACGAGAGTTGTTCAATTCTGAAATTAACAAGTTGTCAAAACAGTTGTTTAGTTTAACAAATGAAATTTTGCAAGAACAACAAGACAAAACTAATCTTCAAATGGATCTGGAAGTAGCTATGAGTTCTTTTGATAAGGAGTGGGGTTGCTAATTTCTAAAATTGAGGAACTTCAATTTCAAACCCTAGCTAAGTGTACGGATACTTCTGTTCCTGAAGGTAGTCATTATGAAAATCAGTCAGTGAAATCAGAAGCATCCTCATGCAAATCTTTCATAGGGGTAACTGATAATCGTTTTGACATACCCCCAAATTCCTGTCACTCACCGAATCTAGGAGAGGACATACAGTCTGACGAAGAGCTCTTTTCTGCCTTAATGAATTCTAAGGGATGTTTGAATGATGATGTGAAAAAGTTTGACTTTGATCCTAAACTTCCAAGCCATACCAAGTTTCTTGATAAAGGAAAAAACAAGATTTTGCCATATCTCATAAATATGGGTGAAAGCTCTAAATCCACCTCTCAACGTGTCTTTGTGAATTCCTCCCAATCTAAATCTACTTCTAAATCCAAAAGGCGTTCACAGAAACGACGAAAAACTGGAAAATCTCAAAAATCAAGTATATCTCTATTTCACTCTTCTGACTCTCGGTTTACTGATTTTTCAGATAATCAATTCACTCAAAAGGGAGTTAAGCAAGTTTGGATAGCAAAGCAGTCATTAAAGGACAAGAACAACAAGTCATTTAATTCCGCTTTTAGTGATAGGAAAAACAATATTTCTCGTGGTGTTTTTAATGAGGATGCTATTTTTGGACATAATTTTCCATTTCCTAGCAATATTAATTCAATTGAGCATTTTATTAATCTTGCCCATGATAATATCTGTTTCCATTGGTGGGGATCGAATGATTTTGTTGATAAATATATTGCATCTGATTGGTTTGGCAAGTATAATTATTATTATCGTACTTCCCATTCTAGTGCCCCTAAACATCGCAAAGGACCTGTTTATAAGTGGGTGCCTAAATCTAACCCGAAAGGACCCATTTATGAATGGGTACCTAAACCTCGTTAATCGATATTGCAGGCCAGTCATGTGTGGTATTTAGATTCTGGTTGCTCCAAACACATGACTGGAAGAAAGGAGTTGTTGTCGAATTTCACCGACAAGTGTTGCGGCACAGTTCGTTTTGGCAACGATCATTTTTCACCGATTATGGGTTATGGGGACATTATGCGAGACAATATCACCATCAAGAAGGTCTCGTATGTCGAAGGACTAGGACATAATCTATTCAACATCAATCAACTTTGTGATAAGAATCTGGAAGTCAACTTCAAAGCCAGACGATGCAGTATTCGCACAGAAGATGGTACGGAGCTCTTATCTGGGCCAAGACGATCCAATCTATATACGATTGACTTGGCATCCGTCAAGACTGCCAAGGTTGTCTGCCTCTTGTCCAAAGCTTCCTTACAACAAAACTAGCTCTGGCATCGACGAATCTCCCATCTTAATTTCAAGAACATCAACAAGTTAGTCATCGGAGGGTTAGTCAAAGGATTTTCGGAACTCAAATTTGAAAAGGAGCATCTCTGTGCGGCCTGCGAAATGGGCAAAATGAAGAAAGCCTCTCACAAGCCAAAAGTAGAATCGAGCACCTCCAGATCTCTCAAGTTGATTCATATGGATATGTGTGGCCCGATGCGCATCCAGAGTATAAATGGCAAGAAGTATGTTCTTGTCATGGTCGATGACGACTCGCGTTATACATGGGTCAAGTTACTCTGAACCAAAGATGAAACTCCTGAGCTCATCATCAGCTTTTTGAAGAGTGTGCAACTCCATCTACAGCTGACGGCACAATCCGTCTGAACCGGCAACGGAAAGGAGTTTAAGAACAGGGTGTTGAGTACATATCTCGAGTCTATCGGCATCACTCACACCTACTCGGCAGCTTACACGCCTCAGTAAAATGGAGTCGTTGAGAGACGAAACCAGACACTTGTAGAGGCTGCCCGTACCATGTTGACACAATCGAAGCTTCCACTGTTTCTTTGGGCCGAAGACGTTGCAACTGCCTGCTTCACCCAAAACCGTTCGATTGTCAACAAACGGTTTGGAAAGACTCCATATGAAATCATTAACAACCGCATCCATAGTATAAAATTCTTTCATGCTTTTGGATGCAGGTATTTTCTCCTGAATGACAGAGAGGATCTTGGCAAATTCAACCCAAAGGCAGATGAAGGCGTCTTCATCGGCTATTCTTCTAAGTCTGCTGCCTACAGAGTCTACATCAAAAGGACCAAAATTGTTACGGAGAGTGTCAACGTCACCTTCGATGAGTTAGAAGATTTTGCTTCTGAACACATCAGTTCAGAACCCACACTAACTGGTGTTTTAGCTGTAGATCAGCAACAACCCCCACCAGATCGAGCGTCTTCATCACAATCACCATCAGATGATTTGGATCTATTATTTCAATGTTTCTATGATGAATATTTTGGTTCTACTAAGCTTATCTCCTCAGTCTCAAACAAGGATAATGGAGCTAGAGCTGAGACCGTTGTCTCTATCCCGGGATCTTCCATTTCTTTAGAAACTATCACACGTGATGATCCAACTATCCCTGTTGCCACTACTGAAGAACCAAGCTCCTCGACTTATCCAGTTATGCCTGTCAGTATCGAGACAACGACCTCTACTAAAGGATCCATCGATACAAGGACACCTGAAGAAACGAGTGGTCCCTCAACGTCAGTCGTAACCCCACCCAAAGAGCCTTCCTCAGCACCAGAGCAAGATCCTCACCACATCAACTTAGCGTCCGCCCCATCTGGTTTCCAGCCTTCTCTCGAATCAGTTCAAGACATTCCGTCAGGAAACTATGTCGACTCTGCTCCTGATCAGTGCACTCAACCGCTTCCATACCTCACACCATTGGACGAAGGACCACCCTCTACACCAGATTATCGGTGATCCAAACGCCTCAGTGCAGATACGGTCCATGTCCGCCAACGACTGCTTGTTCTCGATCTTTCTGAATAAGATAGAACCGTCGACTGTTTCTGAAGCCCTTAAGGATCCCGATTAGATTATCGCGATGCAAAAAGAATTGAACCATTCGAAACCCTAAGAGTGTGGCGACTTGTACCTCGTCCTCGCAACAAGACCATTATTGGAACAAAATGGATCTTCAAGAACAAAATAGATGAAGACAGAATAGTGGTTCGTAACAAAGCACGACTTGTAGCTAAAGGCTATTGACAACAAGAGGGCATTGACTATGACGAGACGTTTGCACCAGTAGCATGGATAGAAGCTACACGGATGTTCCTGGCATATGCAACCCACAAGAACTTCACGGTCTTCCAAATGGACGTGAAAACGGCTTTCTTGAATGGCATCCTAAAGGATGAGGTGTACGTCTCTCAACCGGAAGGCTTTGTGGATCCAGACAAACCAACTCATGTCTACCGATTGGACAAAGATCTTTACGGTCTCAAGCAAGCCCCAAGAGCATGGTATGATGTTCTATCTCAATTCCTAGTTAAGTCGGGCTTCTCAAAAGGTAAGATCGTTACCACTCTTTTTATTAAGAAAGAAAAGGCTGTTAGGGTGTTTTATTTGTTAAATAGAAGTTCAGGGTGCAAAATGTAATTATTCTAAAGTTTTATTAGTTAGTTGGGCCTAAAGCCCATTAGCCCATTAAGCTTGTAAGCCTGATATATAAAGGCATGTTTAGCTCATATTTCAGGTTAGACAAATAATTATTAGATTACTAGTCATTAGGTTTACTTTCTCTGATCAGATATTCTCTCTGTAAACCTAAACCCTTGATTGTTACATTTAATCATATGACTAGTAGTTGTGGCTTAGATATTGTTCTACATTGATTAATTATTGTTGATTTTTTCGTGATTGCACTGTACTGGGATCTACAATTGGTATCAGAGCAAGGAGACAGAAGGTTTGATCCAAAAAGGTTTGTCTAAAACCCTTAATCGATTATTTGTTTTAATCGTTATTATTTGTTTTATCCGCTAAGATTTGAGTGATATGTGTTATTGAAAATCGACTTTTTTCTGGGTAAAAGTTCGGTCGAATATTTTTCTGGAAATCGAGTGGTTCGATCGATCTGTGTTTTATTTTTAAAAATCAATTTCTTTTTGAAAATCGATCGATCTGTGTTTTCTGGGTTTAATTGGTAAAATTTTTTGGTTTGAGTTTGATCGATCTGTGTTTGGTTTGAGTTTTTTGCAAAACTGTTGCGTGATCGATTGATTTTCTGGGTTGATTGGTTGAATTCGATCGACTCATATTCATCGAGTTTATCGGTCCTCAAGTTAATCTGTTATTCGATTAGTTCTATCTTCGACCGAACCTAAGTGACCGGTGCCTTGACCGGTACATTGTTCAACCGGCAATCAGAGGTCGACCGGTACATTGCTTGACTAGTGCCCTATCTTGACCGGTACCTTGATTCGACCGGATCGCTTTGGCGACCGGTGATTTGTTGACCGAACTTGTGACTCGACCGGTACCCCGTTTCGACCGGTACCTTTTTCTTGCGCCCGACACCTTGAGCGACCGGAACCCCGCGACCGGTACTCTACAGTCGATCGGTACTCAGCGACCGGTACTTGACCGGTGCACCTGTTGACCGAACCTCTGCTTCGACCGGGATCCTGCTCGACCGGGTTCTTGCTCGACCGGGTCCTTGTCCTCCTTATTATATATATATATATATATATATTATTTTTTTGGATCATCTTGTTCGTCTCACGATTGCTACAGTGCAAGTTAAGATTAAAGTTTAAACCCGTTCAAGTTTCATCTTTGTCAAGTTCAGTCCCTAGATATCAATCTTTTCAAAGCCGGATCGAATTGAGTATATTTGATGCGATCAAAAAGGAAAATCAGGGAGAGACATAAACCAAGTGCAGAATCCAAAGAAGACAAGTCCTCTCGGTGTTCTTTTTGTATCAGATAAGTCAAGATGGGATACTTTGTTGAACTTCAAAAACTCGAATTAGAGAACCAAAATCTTGCTTTATCTGTTGATTTCTACGTGAAGAAATCAGAACAATATAATGATGAAAGCAACATTCTGAAAGAAGAAGTTAGTGCATTAAAGATAATTAATGAAGATCTTCTGAAAAAGACTTTTGGGCAGAATAATGAGAAAATACTGAGTTTGGAAGCTGAGAACACAGAGCTGACAAGAAAAATCTTTAACTTGGAAGATCAGATTATCCAAATCCATAAAGCATCCGTTGAAAGTTATGAGGTGAAGATTGAGAGTCTGAAGGATGCTAATACTGAGTTTCAAAAGAAAATATCTGATTTGGAGCAAAAGCATGGTAAAGATAAATCCGAATTTGAGAAATCATTTGCAAAGAAGTTCTCAGATTTTTGTAGAAAATGTGTTGATGAGAAGAAAGAAGTTGAGCTGAAATGTATCAAGCTTTCTCAGAAAGTTTCTGATTTTGAGAAAGTAATAATCTTGGAAAGAGAAAAGTTTGCCACAGAGAAGAAGGCCATTGAACAAAAGAATGTGGGATTCTTCAAGGAAATATCTGGCCAGAGAAACAATGCTGAGAAGGGATTTGAAGAAGAAAGAAGCATATTTGAGGCTGAGATCAAAAAGCTTACTGAGAAGCTATCTGAACTATCTGAAAGTGTGCTGAAAGAGAAGAAAACGAAGTCGGAATGCGAGACGAAGATTGACCTTCTTGTCAAAGAGAGAGACAGATTTGCTTCAAAGATTAAAGAGCTTGAAAAGACAGCATCAAGTTCAATTCAGAAAACTGTTTCTTCCAAGTGGTCCGTTACATCTTTTGATCAGATTCGCAGTACTAACCTTTTCTATGATAGAAATATAGATGGTTCAGGTACACATCGACGAAGAAGGTGATACAAGGAAGAGGAACTGGTCTGGAAGAAGAAACCAGTTGAAGATGAGAAGAAAGATGAGAAGAAAGATGGGAAGAAAGATGAGCTGAAAGGTAAGAAATCATGTGTACATACACACAAAGCCAAAAAGAACAATGCACGTAAAGGTAAACCTGATCATATCAACTCGAGAGATCAATTAATCAAGTTGAGAGGTAAGAAATACTATTGTTCTTATTGCCGTATACATGATCCTATTCACAAGACTAGTGATCATTACTGGTATGGTTCTTATTCCATTACTCCCATTCAAACTGCAACTAGCATTCATGGACCCAAATACCAGTGGGTACCAAAGCCTAAAATTGATTCTGTGTTGCAGGCTCCTACTGTCAAGGAGGAGTAGAAGAACTAAGGCTTCTAAGTAAATCAGCTTAGAACCTGTACTTCAACGGAGTTTGACTTCTAGGCAAAACAGTCTAGGACTCGTTCCTCAAAGAACTTTGACATGGTCTTCAATGTTCAGTTAAGGAGTATGCCGAAGTTGTTCATGTGTTAAGGGGGAGCACTATCGCAAGCTGATTGGTCAGGTTCTCAAGTTCTCTCTCAAGGGGGAGCAGGTAAGTTTTCTTCTGGTTCGTTACTGCTCAGCAAACGTCAAGGGGGAGCGAGATTCTTTTCCCGTAAATGCTTCCTAATTTGAGGGGGATCCAGATCATGTTTTCCTCGGTCCTTAGGTGTCGTTTATATTTTTTTACTGTCTTAGTTTTATTTCCTTAGGTTTCTATTTTTTAGTTATTTTAGATTTTTTAATTTAGTTTCAATTAGATTTTTTTTCTAATTTTAATTATTTTAGATTTTTTAATTATTAAAAATAAAAAAATCGTTTTTATTTGGGTTTTAGACCGACCCAAATCAGGAACCGGCCCCCGACCCTCGGCCCGGCCCATACCTCGCGCGACCCGGGGTGTTTAAAACCCCGGGCTCTTCCTTTTTTTCCCTCTTTCACTCTCAAATCTATATCTCTCAATCTGTATCGCTCTCCCTCCCAATTTCTCTCGACCTACATCGATCAACTCTCGATCTCTTCATCACTCTCATCTCTCTCTCTCGTTATCGATCGTCGACAGGTATGTCTCTCTCACTCTTGTATCTCTCTCGCTCGACCTAGTCTAGTAAATCGACTCCGGTCGATCCCCTCTGTCAACCCCGGTCGACCGCCGCCACCGCCAGCCTCTGGCTACGGCATGTCGTCGCCCCACTTCCTTCGCCTTCTAGTCGATTTCTGGAATGGGGTTTTAGTTACGATCGACTATATGTCGATCCGGGGACAAGTGGTTGTCGATTTCAGCTCGTATTTTAATACATTTTTACTGAATCGATTTTGGGTTATTGTTTGTTCTAATTTTGGTGTCGATTGGGATTACACCGGTCGATGCGTTGATACTAGTCCATTGCTCGACACCGGTCGATTAGTTTAACACCGGTCGACCGAGGTAACACCGGTCATTTAATGTTAATACCGGTCGATTTCTGATACCTGTTGTCGATTGACCCCGGTCGGTTTGGACCCCGGGGTTTGGTAAAATTTTATTTAGATCAAAAGTTGGGTTTGAGTAATAATGGTTTACCAGTAAATGATTATCGATGCTATGGATTTGATTATGGGTATCATCGATTAGTTAATCTTGGTTAGTCTAGATTGGGTATGCTCTGTTTGGTTGATACCGGTCGACCGAGGTCACACTGGTCCATGGTCGACACCGGTCGATTAACCTTACCGGTCGATCGACTATACCGGTCGATTGACCATACCAGTCGCCCGGACCACCCGAATTTCCCCGGTCGTTTGCCCTACCGGTCATTCGTCCTACCGGTTGTTTAGACCTCGGTCGTCCTACACCCCGGTCGTCCATGACACCGGTCGAAGGCTTGACCCCGGTCGATGCTCAATACCGGTCCGGTTGGTCTTATTGTTTGCATACTGTTTGTTGATTGGTGTTAATTAATGTGCTTCATAGTTATAATTGTTGGCTAATGTGTGGTAAGTGTGATAGTTAAGGGTAATAACAACCTTAACAGGTTGAATTTTTGAGAGACTTGGTTCTTAACCCTGGTTCACGGATTAGGGTTTGATTGTTCAACATCTTGGAGTTTGAATTGGTTATGGTTTAAACCATTGACCATTTAACTACAAAGATATCTTGTTTTAAATGTACCTAAGAACTAACATCTTTATTCTTCATAGGTATAATGGCTCACAACCCAAACCAGGCGATTGAACCCATAGCCGACGCTGAATTGATTCATCCGGATCAGTTTCTTCCACTCACGCCGAATAACTTCCATCTCGACGTCACCCAACCTGACTTGACTGCCAATATCAGGTGATGGTCGAGATCCTCATTGGTCATCCTCTCTCATATGCACTCTCAGAGACAGCTGAAGTCCCACTGATTTACCTTCAAAAATTATGGCGATCACTTACTCCAGTTGAGGCCGACGATGGTTTTCAGCTGGAGGGCAGGATTAACAACACGCCCGTACTACTCACCCGCGATCTTTTCCGACAGTTTCTCCACCTGCTGACCGCCACTTCAGTTCCGGGAAGAAATAGTTTTGACCCAATCGTATCAGATGCAACTCTCTGCTCCGACATCCAGTCCCTAGGTTACGGCTCGATACTACACCTTCCATCTGGATTCAACAGGAAAAACCTCACCACTATTTGGTACACGCTCTTCACGTACCTAAATTGGTGCCTTTCGGCTATCACGAAAGGCATCGATCAATCAAGTATCAACATCCTACGCTTGTTCCATGCTGTGGCATTCCACCGCCACGCCGACTACGCCGACATCCTCTGGTTCGAGTTAGTTCAGAAAGTCAGAGACAACGCGACAAAAAGACGTAACTTCATTCCGTATATGCGTTTCCTCCAGATAATCATCTGCAACTTCATGGTTTTTCATCCAACCATTGCGCGCCGATCTTCCCACCCGACATGTCCGCAACACTAGACTCATAAAACCCCAACTCGTCCAGATCCAGAAGGTCTAGTCGCCAGACTTATTCCAGACGGGTTATTGTCCTACGCTAGTCCTACGGCGCTTAGTGTGATAGATTATAGGCGCACACATAACCTACAAGCTCCTATGGTCCATCCAGAACCGGAAGGACCTCCCCAGGGAGCGAGACCCGAGCGTCGTGAGGGTCAACGTACGAGAGGTGGTAGAATCCGGAGGGCTGGGGCTCCCGGACAGGGTGTGCTGAGAGAAAACATTGTGAGGGGATCTAGAGTGGGCAGCGCCGTTCGACAAAGCCAGGCCAGTACTTCTAGACGATCGCCTTCACCGACATCCACTCAGATGGTGGAAGAGGACACAGCTACTGAAATTACACATGTTCATTCCTCTTCTGCCACCGAATCTGAGGAAACGACAGATCAATCCGGCACTCAGTCGGATTCCGCCACCGAAGCATCGGCATCAAGTGATGAGTCTTCTGACTCTGGTGGTGATGATGATGAACCCTCACCTGGAGAGACAAGGAGAGCGGAGGGAGTTATAGTCGAACATGATATTGTGAGCAGAGAGAGGGAAATAAAGAGCAAATTTGATACTGAGCGTACACGAGTGATGAGGCAACCGTCTATGGTTGACCTCCCCCTCACCTCATATAGCCAGGTAGCCACATCTGCTACCCAGTCTCATGTGTTGAGACAGGGTATTGAAGGAGCCGTCGTGGACCTAGTGACGCAACTGCACACCCCTAGCCACTCCACCATCTCTCAACAGATGGTGGTTTCAATTTCTCACGGGGATTTAGCACAAACGCTACCGGTCTCTCACTTGGAGAGTTCTGGTATTGAAACAAGAGGACAGCATCCCCCGTCCTCGACTTCTTTGGGTGCACAGCGTCTAGAGCCATTTGATGTTATATCTCTTATTCCTAGGACACAGGTACCCTTCTCGGATACTGCTGGAGGCCTTAGTGGCCCGGCCGGAACACCTATAGTAATTCCAACTTCAGTTGGTTTACGAGGATTGGGTGGAAGTCCTACCACAGCTATTACTACGCCAGCTGTGAACGTAGGCGGTTCGACTTCTATAGTCGTAACCACAACTGGAAGTCTAAGTGACCCAGGAGTTACTCACCCAGAGTTCGTCTCAAGGGAATTCATGGACGGCGCCCTAAAGGTTGTCCACACCATCATGCGAGCCGAAATGAGGGAGGAGGGAGATACGTTGAAACGTCTGATCAAAGGCAAAGCTCCAGCTACTGAGCCTGAACCACTACCTCTTACACCACAACCCTCTACTATTGCTACCGATATGTCTATCGATGACCTCAAGTCCATCCTTCTTGCCAAATTACTTGCCCAATCTCAAATCGAACCTACCCATGATGCCGATCTACTTTCCTTACTCCGTGCCCAAGCATCTACACCTACTCCACCCCCCCAACCCTCTATATCTCCAGAAGCCTTCCAGCAACAACAAGCCCTACTTCAGTCTTTGCAGCAAACCGTAGTTGTATTGACTGAACGCCTATCATCCGTGGAAGACACCTGCCGCAGCTAGGCAGAGAGGCTCAAGCGCCGACATGATGACCAGGATGATCCTGATCACCATGAGGGGGAGAAACGCCAAAGATTATCCGAGACGGAGACACAGTCAGTGGGAACAGTACAGGTGGAAACGGAAAGGGGTTCGGGTTCTGGTACTCAACCCGAAGTACAAGGACAGGCACAGGAGCACTCTATGGATTTTGTATTATACGACATTCCAATGGTTGAAAAGTCTGAGGAACAAAATGGAGGTTCACCGATAGATCCTGAAAACTGGGCTTTGATTGTTGATCCATATTCGTTTTCAGATCCGACAGAAGAACAGGCCAACACCGAAAGAGCACTGGTAGTCCTTCAAGCTGAGATTGATGAGATTATCAACTCCGAATTTACGGCTCTAGATTATCAGTCAGATGTACAGACTTCTGTCGGGGTACCGATTTTGACCTATACTGCAGACCACCCTGATCTTCCTCAATCAGATATTCCTGTTAGATCTCTTCCTGCATCACCAGTTTTGAGAACAGAAAGTACTCCGCAAGTTCAGCCGTCCAAGTGGTAAAGAGTCAGAATTAAAGTTCCATTTCTTGAAGAAAGTCAGAAGAAGATCTTTGCCCATTGGATTCGTGAATATGATGAAGTCGTGGTTCATGGTCTCCAGTCGATCAAAAGTAAGGAAAAGCAGTGCGAAATTTTGTTTGTGTATAACTACTTCAAAGACAGGTACAGAAAGACAAAGCTCCGAATTACATCTGTCGATCAGATTCACGCTTGCTTCTTCATGGGCGTAAAGTATTCATACTTCGTGGTAACTCGAGAAGATGGTGAGAAGTGGGGTTTTCTGAAGCTGATTTTCCACGTCTTAAACCACAAGATCTGCTATTTCTGCTTAGAGACTTTAAGACCAGAACTATCAGACCAGGGGAAGTTACAGATGCACTCGAAACTGTCAAGAGATACATGAAATGTGCAATGAAGCTTGCCTCGGTAGAAGATTTTCAGATCGGGTTAGAAAGCAACCAACCGAAGATCAATCTGCTTAAACCTGATTTGAGGATTCCTTCTGATGCTCAGAATGTTCCAGCCTTCACAGTTCTAAAGTTTCCAGAATTAGGCATGACTTACGCGAACAACAAAGGTGATATGCGTTTTATTCGATTCAGTCAGATTGCTAGATTCTGCGATGGTACTTTGATGTTGCTTAAAGACAAGTTGAAGCCTGTTGTTGATCAAGATGAAAAAGGGGTTCAGCCATTGGATCCAAAATACAAGGAACTTGTTCTTCAAGCACCACGTGTTATCTTGGAAAAGCTGGAGTACAGAACTACATTGCGCTATTTCGAGATCAGTTTTGGGTTTCGAAAGACATATGTTCCGAACTGGCGTGACTTCGAACTTCTATTTAAAGGGGGAGATTGTTAGGGTGTTTTATTTGTTAAATAGAAGTTCAGGGTGCAAAATGTAATTATTCTAAAGTTTTATTAGTTAGTTGGGCCTAAAGCCCATTAGCCCATTGTTGGGAACTGAAGAATAACTCAAGTGATTAATGTTGCTGGTTGAGATTTACTACTGCTAGAAGATTTCAAAGTTAATACTGCTGAGTATTACTACTGCTAGTAGAATTAATACTGCTAGTTAAAGTTAGTGCTGCTTGAACAAAGTTAGTACTGCTTAGCTAGTTAGTACTGCTAGTGGTTAGTGCTGCTTAGTAGTTAATACTGCCAAGACTTAATGCTGCTTATAAGGTAATGTGAAGATAATGATGAAGAGATCGTGATTAAAGATAAACAAGGATATTCTGAAGATATTCATGGAAGATATACTGAAGATATTTTATTTATTTGTAATTATCTTTTTGTTCAGTATATGTATAGATTTGACAGAATTGTTTAGATATAGTTTTACAGATTTAATTCTAAAATTTTTAGTTCTAGAGAGAATCAACCTCAAGGCATAGTTCCTAATTCTAGAGAAGTAGAATTCGTCTTGAAAGAGCTTGTTCTTCAAGATTGAGGTTGAGTGTGTAATCTTGTGATTTTAATACAAGTTTGCAAGTTGTTAATCATATACTGTTTGTTTACTGTTTTATTGAATATCAAAGTGTTATTCCGCAACTTCTTTGATATTGTTTTTGAGTATTCATAATTCTTGTTGAGAATTCGATCCTGACAAGTGGTATCAGAGCCTGTTCTCTCAGAAACATCTATTCACTCATCATGGAAAACTTTGCAGAATCAAACAGTACTCTAGTCTCAAAGGTTCCAATGCTCAGACCCAATGAATTTGATATGTGGAAGATCAAAATCAAGCAGTACATACTCCTCACTGACTATTCTATGTGGGACATAATTGAGAATGGTCCTTCTGAAGCAGGAAAGATTGGTGCAGATGGAAAGAGAACTCCACCAAAAACTGATGCTGAAAGAAAGACTAGACAGACAGAGATGAAAGCCCTGAGCACTTTGCTCTTGGCTATCCCCAATGAATACCAACACCAGTTCTGCAACTGCACTGATGCAGAGATGATCTGGAATGCTCTAGAGAAGAGATTCTCAGGTACCAAAAGTACCAAGAGAAATCAGAAAGCCATTCTGAAGCAACAATATGAGAACTTTATGTCAACCAAGAATGAGTCCATGACTCAAACTTTTGACAGGTTCAACAAGCTTATTGGTGAACTTGCTACAGTGGGAGTACAAATTGATCAAGATGATCTGAATAGAAAGTTTCTAAGGTCCCTGAGTGATGAATGGACCATGTATACTGTGTCTTTCAGACAGAATGATCAACTGGAAGAAAAGGAACTTGATGATCTGTATAATGATCTAAGAGTTTTTGAATCTGAGGTAGAGGCTAAGAAAAGGCCTTCTGGGTATGTTCACAATGCTGCACTTCTCTCAGCATCAACTGATTCTACCTCCATTCCTGAATCAGTTAGTACTGCCAATGGAGCACCTCAAGATAAAGGCACTGAATCTGTTTTTGAAGCCTTTCTAGCAAGTCATGGAAACTCTTCTCTCATTAATGATGACTTGGAACAACTCCATCCAAATGATCTTGAAGAGATGAACATTAAATGGCAGATGGCCATGCTCTCTATGAGAGTTAAGAAGTTCATCAAAAGAACTGGAAGGAACAACTTCTCACAAAGAAGAGAAGATGGAGCAGGTTTTGACAAGTCAAAGGTAGAATGCTATCAATGCCATCAGAAGGGACACTTTGCTAGAGAATGCAGAAGTGGAATGCCTCAAAACAATAACCACCAACAAGCTCAAGCTGGAAGCTTCAATAGTAACAGAAACTCTGCACAAGCCCTTGTCTCTCAACAAGGCATGGGGTTTGATTGGAGTGATCAAGCTGAAGAGGCCATTCAGAACCAAGCTCTAATGGCAAAGGTGTCTGATCTCCCAACAGAGGTAACATCCAATCTTTGTTCTCAAAACTGCATTAACACTGTTAAGAGGTATAGGGATCACAATCAGAACATGAGTGATAATCTTAAGAGATTGGAAAAGGACATAAAAGATTATGTCAGGATAGTTGAGAGATTTGAAGAGCAGATTAAGGGTTTTCAAGCCAATGAGCTTCAACACTCTTATGATACAAACTACTGGAAATGGGAGAAGAATGACTTAGAACTTCAATTGACCAGATCCAAAGAAGAGAATGAGAAGATAAAGAGAGAGTTTGAGAAAGCCAAGCTGGATATTGAGAAATTTTCCAATGCTTCTAAAGCAATGGACTCTTTGCTCCAAACTCAAATCCATGACAAACTTAGAAGAGGAATAGGGTACAATACCACACCACCACCCTATAACAACAACTACATCCCTCCTAGTTCAGATTTGTTAGAAACAAAGGATAGGAAGGACCTACCTAAGGGAGCCACTGAGATAGATCCCTTAGATGAAGTAGTTGTTAAGGATAAAACTGAGAAAGAAGGTGTCAAGGATAAAGACAACACTGTGAGTGGTGAGATTCCTATAGAAAATCACATAATCACAAATGAGGGATGTGGAAAGCAATGGATCAAGTCCAATGAGATAGAGAAGACTGAGGGAAAGAATAAGAAGGTTTATTATAAGCAGACCACTGTTGTGAACCCTATCCCTTGCAAACAGTGTGCATGTAATACTTCTAAGCCCCAAAAGCATGATAAACCAAGGGGAAATCAAAGAAACTGGAAAAACCAATGGGCACAAAAACAAGGCATTGATCTAAGTAAAATCAATAGACCAAAGCCTTGTTTCATATGTGGAAAGTTAAACCATTTGGCTAAGTACTGTTACTTTAATCCTATTAACCAACAGATGAACTTTCAAAGAATTGTGCAAAAACCTGCTGGTTATAGGAAGGCTAGAAAGAAACATGTAGTGAAGAAATCTGTTGAAAACAAAAGCCCCATGAAGAAAAAGGTTTTGAATGAAAGTATTAAAATGTGGGTGCCTAAAAGCACTAAAACTGTTAGTGCTGCTGACAGAGATAGTGCTGCTAGAAGCATTACTGCTGCTACCAGTGTTAGTACTGCTGAAAAGTTTAATGCTGCTAATACTGTTAGTACTTCTTTAAATATGAATACTGCTAACACAGTTACTGCTGCTAAAACAGTTACTACTTCTAATAAGGATAGTACTGCTAAGCATGCAAGTGCTGCTAATGCAGTTAGTATTTCTAAGACCAGTACTACTTCTAGCAAATGTGTTTCCAAGCCTATCATTGTGACAAAGTACTCCAGAAATGAGGAATCAAAGTTTAAAAATCTTGTCAAGAAAGAATGCAAATATTTTGATGAGAAAGGGGTACCCAAGACCACTTTGGCTTGGGTTCCTAATTCAAACTAACTGATTTATCTAATGTGCAGGGAAACCAACAGCTCAAGGAAAAGAGCATTTGGCATGTTGATAGTGGTTGCTCTAGGCACATGACAGGCAACATGTCATGCCTTCAGGATTTCAAGCATATCAATGGAGGACATGTTGCTTTTGGAAATGATCTTACTGGTGGTAAAATAAGTGGCAAAGGTAATGTCACAAAAGGTAAGATGACATTTGAGGATGTCTACTATGTTGATCAATTGAAGTACAACCTGTTAAGTGTATCACAGGTTTGTGACAAACAACATAGCATATTATTTACTAACACAGAGTGTATGATCCTTGCTCCAGGGTTCAAGGTAGTTGATGACAGCATGATACTACTTAGAACTCCAAGAAAGGACAATGTCTATTGTCTAGATATGGACAATGTTGATAATGATTCATCTCTGAACTTTCTTGTTTCAAAAGCTTCTGTGGATGAATCCTCTCTATGGCACAGAAGGATGTGTCACATGAATTTCAAGACTATGAACAAACTTGTTAAAAACAACCTTGTAAGAGGTTTACCTTCAAAAGTCTTTTCATGTGATGATCATTGTGTTGCTTGTCTTAAAGGCAAACAGCACAAAACTTCTCATAAGACCAAAGAGTTAAATTCTATTTCTTCTTGTCTCCAATTACTGCATATGGATCTGTTTGGTCCTACAAATGTTATGAGTATAGGCAAGAAATCTTACTGCTTGGTTATTGTTGATGATTACTCCAGATTTACTTGGGTATATTTTCTAAGGACTAAGGATGAGACAAGTGGACTGATCAAATCCTTTATCCTAAGAATTGAAAACCAAACTAATCAAAAAGTAAAAGTCATTAGATCAGATAATGGGACTGAATTTAAAAATCTTGATCTAAACACCTTTTGTGAAGAGAAAGGCATTGAGAGACAATATAGTGCCCCTAGGACTCCTCAACAGAATGGAGTTGCTGAGAGGAGAAATAGGACACTAATAGAGGCTGCTAGATCTCTGTTGGCTGATTCAAAATTTCCAATTACCTTCTGGGCTGAAGCAGTTAATACTGCTTGTTATGTCCAAAACAGAGTTCTAGTAGTCAAGCCAAAGAACAAGACTCCATATGAGCTTTTAAATAAAAGAAAACCATTTATTGGATTTTTCAAACCTTTTGGGTGTCCTTGTACTATTCTCAATACCCAATCTCACTTAGGTAAGTTTGATAGCAAAGCAGATGATGGATTTCTTGTTGGTTACTCATCTCAGAGTAAGGCTTACAGAGTCTTTAACTCTTCTTCTAGAATAATTGAAGAAAGTGACAATGTCAAATGCAATGAGAACATACCAAATCCAATTGGGTCTGGTCCTCAGTGGCTATTTGACATTGATTCACTAACTAACTCTTTTGGTGTCAGTAGTGATAATTATGCAGGTTCAGGGAGTGGAGGATCAGGAACTACACAAGTTGAAGACAGCTTATCTCAATCTGTGATCTTTCCCATACCCACAGTGGATCCTGTTGAAGACTGTGAAAAGGAACCGTCTACTGAATCCAGTCAGAGTGAAGAAGAAAGTAGAGATGAGGAGACTCAAGTCAATAAAGAATCAGAAGTAACTGCTGAAAACACCTCAGTTGAGTTGAATGACTCAAATCTAGAGGTGGGACTTAATGAAGAACCTAATCATCACACCAGAATTCAAAAGAATCATCCTCCACAACTGGTAATAGGAGATATATCCTCTCCTATGATGACTAGAAATCAAAGCAGGCTACAAGAATTGCAAGATCAACAGCATACAGTGCTTTCTTGCTTTTTATCCCAGCTTGAGCCTAAGAAGGCACATGATGCTATGAAAGAATCCAGTTGGATAGAAGCAATGCAAGAAGAGCTACTGCAATTCAAGCTGCAAGATGTTTGGGATCTGGTAGACCTTCCTAAAGGCCAAAGAGCAATAGGAACAAAATGGGTCTTCAGGAATAAGAGAGATGAAAGAGGTATTGTGATAAGGAATAAAGCAAGGTTGGTGGCTCAAGGGTATACACAAGAAGAGGGAATAGACTATGATGAAGTATTTGCACCTGTGGCCAGGATAGAAGCAATTAGATTATTCCTGGCTTATGCTTCTTATATGAAATTCAAAGTCTATCAAATGGATGTGAAAAGTGCATTTCTTTATGGCTCAATTGAAGAAGAAATATATGTCTGTCAACCACCAGGGTTTGAAAACCCAAGCTATCCAGACAGGGTATACAAATTGAAGAAAGCACTTTATAGATTGCATCAAGCTCCAAGAGCATGGTATGACACTCTGTCATCCTATCTCTTGGAAAATGGTTTTGAAAGATGAGTCATTGATAAGACTCTATTTATCAAAAGAAAGAAGAAGGATATCTTTATGGTCCAAATCTATGTTGATGATATCATTTTTGGATCCACAAGAGACAACATGTGCAAGGAGTTTGAGGAACTAATGCATCAAAGGTTCAAAATGAGTTCCATGGGGGAACTTACCTTTTTCCTTGGACTCCAAGTTCAACAGAAGTCAGATGGAACCTTTATCTGTCAGTCCAAGTATGTGCAGAACATTCTAACCAAGTTTGGATTCTCAGATTCAAAACCTGCCAGCACACCTATGGAGACACACAAGCAGATAACAGCAGATCTTGAGGGGGAGGATATAGATGTTCATCATTATAGATCCATGATTGGATCTCTCATGTATCTTACAGCCTCTAGGCCAGATATAATGTTTCCAGTCTGTGTATGTGCAAGATTCCAAGTTAGGCCAAAGCAATCTCACTATCAAGCTGTAAAGAGGATATTCAGATATCTCAAAGGGCAACCCAGATTGGGACTTTGGTATCCTCATGACTCATCCTTTGACCTACTTGCATACTCAGATAGTGATCTAGGTGGAGCAAACTTGGACAGAAAATCTACTTCTGGAGGATGTCAATTTTTGGGTGCAAGACTAGTGTCTTGGCAGTGCAAGAAACAAACCACAGTGTCCACATCTACAACAGAGGCAGAGTACATAGCAGCTGCAAGTTGCTGTTCTCAAGTCTTATGGATTCAAAATCAAATGCTGGACTATGGGGTAACCTTTCTACACACTCCAATTTTTATTGATAACAACAGTGCTATTAGCATTGTGAATAATCCTGTCAAGCACTCAAAAACAAAGCACATTGAAATCAGGTATCACTTCATAAGAGATTGTAATGAAAAGAAACTTATTCAAGTTGTAAAGGTTCATACTGACAACCAGTTTGCTGAACTATTCACCAAAGCCTTTGATGTGGGTAGATTCACTTTCTTGGTAACAAGTGTGGGAATGATCAACTCTGAATAAACTCCTTCTCAAAAAGTGGTTCAATACCTGTATATTATGTATTCTTGGTGGTCCTAATCTTTCTTTTCAGGGACTTCATAGCAGTCCTTAGTTCATCATAAGTTGAAAAGAGCAAGTATTATTAATACAGCCAGTGCATTATTAATACTGCCAGTGCATTATTAATACTGCCAGTGTATTATTAATACTGCCAGTGTTTAGTTAATACTGCTAGTAGTTAATACTGCTTTCAGTTAATACTGCTAGTGGTTAATACTGCTTTCAGTTAATACTGCTAGTAGTTAATACTGCTTTCAGTTAATACTGCTTTCAGTTAATACTGCTAGTGGTTAATACTGCTTTCAGTTAATACGGCTAGTGGTTAATACTGCTTTCAGTTAATACTGCTAGTAGTTAATACTGCTCTAGGTTAATACTGCTTATGTCCCGAATACTATAAATACTCTTTGCCCGCCTAAAAGCTCATAACGACTCTTTGCATACTGTTCACTTGCGCTCTAAACCCTTTATCTCTCAAGTTCAAAGTTTTCAGGCAAGAATCTTCAAGGTCAATGGCATCCATGGCGTTCATAGACGAACACAATGAAATAGCGATGCTCCAAAAGCCAAAACAAGCTGAAGGTTTTCACCAGATAGTCGACTTTCTGAAGTCAAGCCATATTGCCCATGCTCTCACTCTATCTCCTACCATCTTCATAGAGCATCAGAGGCAATTCTGGGCAAATGCCACCATTGTTACTGAGAATGGTGCGCAAATGATCAAAACAAGGGTGTCTGACAAACCCTTGACAGTTACTGAAGAGGTACTTCGCATTAGTCTACGTCTAGACGATGCCTCCGGTATAACTTCTATCTCTAATGATGAATTGTTTTCTACTCTTACAAGAATGGGGTATGGAGGCCCATTGGGGGTGTTCAAGTTCTCAAAAGCCAAATTTTCACCCCAATGGCGTTTCTTTGTCCATATCCTCATGCACTGTATATCCAAAAAGACTACTGGATGGAGTGAGTTCAGTAGCACCATTGCTTATGCTTTGGTATGCTTAGCCACTGCCAAAAAGTATAATTTTTCACAAATGATTTTTACTGATCTTGTCTCAAACCTGGGAAGCAAAAAGAGCTTTTATATGTACCCCAGGTTTGTCCAAGAAGTTATTAACCATGAATTGACGGATATACCTCATTTTGATGGGGTATATGTACCCAAAATTCCCAAAGGTAAGGTCTTTTCAAATATGAAAAGATCCCCTCTGGACTCGGAAGGAGTTGACACCCCATTGTTCTCTACAATGATGGTGGTGTCCCAAACTGATGAAGGTATGGCAGCAGGGTCAAGGCCCCCATTAGACCAACCCACTGCTAGCCAATCCCAACCTTCCCACTCTATATCAATTCCCCAGTCTCTTCTTGAAAAACCAACTTCACCAATCACCCATACTTACAAAAGGAAACAGGTAAAGAAGGCTCCTTCCCTTCTTGTACCAACAACCACTAAGCCTACTAGCCCTCTAAGGGAGAATTCTCCCTTAGAGAATATCCATAGGGAAACCACAGGGGTGTCTCCCAACCCCAAGGAGGTGCTCTCTGAGGCTGCCACTACTTCTGCTAGCACAGAGAAGGACAGTGGTAACATAAATAAGACCTCCCCCATGGCAACTTTGAATGAGCAATCATTCAAAGGTCCCTGGTGCCAAGAAACCAAGGGGGTGGACAGTGCTTCTGCTAGGCAGAAGACTTCCACTACAAAAAGATCCAATGATCCTTCAAAAGAAGGTAACACTTCTGGAGAGGGTGAGGACAGATATTCTTACTATGAATTGATGGAAACAATGGGCAACATCAATCTAGATGTTCTCAAACAAGGGAAAGAAATTGAAGAAATGAAATTGGTAATCTTGTCCCAACAAGTGCAGATTACCAAACTCAAGAAATTGGTGATGAAGCTAGTACAGAAAAAGAAGAAGAGACAATTTGTGCTAAGGAGAAGGAAGCCTGAGAATGATGCTCCCAAAAAGGGGGAGATCAACATGAAATATGGTAGTGAGGGGGAGAAATTTGATGTTGAGGGGGAGCAGGAAGCAGAAACACAAAGAGAATCAGTGCAAATAGAAACACAAGAAGCAGCAGTAACAACAGAGCAAGCAGTAGAAACCATTAATACTGCTAGTTCAAGTAAAGCAGCAGAAACAGTGAAAGAAGTATTAACAGATCTTGAGATTGCAGAAACCTTACTTAAAGCCAAGAATGATACTCCCAAGGTCACTGCAAAGACCAAAGGAGTAATCATCAAAGAACAAGGTGAAGTGATCAAGAAAGATAACAGTAAGAAGGCAATGAACAAAGACAAAGGAAAAGCAAAGATGGTGGAATCTGATCAACCAGTCAAAAAGCAAAGGTTGGTTGAATCAGATGAAGCCTTAGCCAGGAAGATGCAGGATGACATTGAAAAGGAAGAAAGAGTTCAGGTTGAAAAGGACAGGGAGATGGCAAAGGCTCTAGCTACTGAACTAAATGAAGTCTATCAACAAAGCCTGGCAACTGAAATTGCACAGAAGAAAGCTGAAATTCTGAAGAAATCAGTGGTAGTAAAAACAGCTGCAAAGAAGAGAAAACCCTCAAAGACATTCCTAGGTACCCAAGAGAGAAACAAGATGATTATATTTCTCAAAGGTGCTGTAGGAGTTAGAAAGGAGATGTTCTCCAAGATGTCTTTTGAGAAGATTAAAGAGCTGTATGATTCAGAGATGTTAAAGCTTCAGGGGAATGAAACTGCAAGGGTGGAGATGGAGAAGAGGATGAATGAAAGCAATGACTTTCTGATACAAAAGCCCTTTCCAGATGAGCAGGAAAAACCATCAAAGAAAGAAGCCACTCTGGGTGAAAGTCTAAGGACTTTAAAGAGAACCAAGATGATGGCAAGGAGAAAGTCAATCAAGAAGCCTAGAATAGCTGAAGGAGAGGCTGATAAGGTTGCTGAAGAAGAAGGGGCGCCTGAGTCATCTGAAAAGAAAGAATCTTCAAGTACTGATGATTTAAAGATGTACATGGTAGTGATGGACAAAGTTCCTGAACCAATTTCAGCAGAACCTGTTGGTATAAAGCCTCCTGAAGTTATTCACTGGGATACATTGACATTGGATGGAAAGGAGTACATTAGACTCAAGAGGAAGGATGATAAGTATGAGGTATTCAACACTTGGGTCAAGATTGTCAGAACATGCTCTAGGTCAGATCTTGAAGAAATGTTTGATATAGGAATGAAGTTGTATGCAGATATACTGAAGGCTTTAGGGATTTCAATTACAAAACTGGTGATGGAGTATCTGTATATGATGTTCAAGCCTGATGAAGTAAAGCATGTGATCAAGAGTGTGTTCAAATCAGTCAACAAGTGGACTCTATATGAAACTAGTGGAGTATATGCAGTGACTTTGGATTTAAATCACACTGAATACTTTCTAGTGGATAGAGTATATAACCATAGCAGATTAAAGCTTCATGCCATGCTGAAGAAGAAGCTAGGATGTGTTCCAGATTCAGAAATGGCTAAATATTTGATCCAAAGAACAATTAATCAGAGTTTGGGGTTGGATGCAAACACTGGAATTTAGGCCATGATAGAGTTTTGGGAGCATCTTGAAGAAAATCTGAAGAACTTGACTTCTCTTCCTAAAAGTCAAGTTAGGGGGAGATTGTTGGGAACTGAAGAATAACTCAAGTGATTAATGTTGCTGGTTGAGATTTACTACTGCTAGAAGATTTCAAAGTTAATACTGCTGAGTATTACTACTGCTAGTAGAATTAATACTGCTAGTTAAAGTTAGTGCTGCTTAAACAAAGTTAGTACTGCTTAGCTAGTTAGTACTGCTAGTGGTTAGTGCTGCTTAGTAGTTAATACTGCCAAGACTTAATGCTGCTTATAAGGTAATGTGAAGATAATGATGAAGAGATCGTGATTAAAGATAAACAAGGATATTCTGAAGATATTCATGGAAGATATACTAAAGATATTTTATTTATTTGTAATTATCTTTTTGTTCAGTATATGTATAGATTTGACAGAATTGTTTAGATATAGTTTTACAGATTTAATTCTAAAATTTTTAGTTCTAGAGAGAATCAACCTCAAGGCATAGTTCCTAATTCTAGAGAAGTAGAATTCGTCTTGAAAGAGCTTGTTCTTCAAGATTGAGGTTGAGTGTGTAATCTTGTGATTTTAATACAAGTTTGCAAGTTGTTAATCATATACTGTTTGTTTACTGTTTTATTGAATATCAAAGTGTTATTCCGCAACTTCTTTGATATTGTTTCTGAGTATTCATAATTCTTGTTGAGAATTCGATCCTGACACCCATTAAGCTTGTAAGCCTGAAATATAAAAGCATGTTTAGCTCATATTTCAGGTTAGACAAATCATTATTAGATTACTAGTCATTAGGTTTACTTTCTCTGATCAGATATTCTCTCTGTAAACCTAAACCCTTGATTGTTACATTTAATCATATGACTAGTAGTTGTGGCTTAGATATTGTTCTACATTGATTAATTATTGTTGATTTGTTCGTGATTGCACTGTACTAGGATCTACAAAGGCTGATATCATACTCATACAAGTCTATGTAGATGATATTATATTTGGCTCTACGAACCCACAATATTGTAAGAATTTTTCTGCCTTAATGATGTCAAAGTTTCAAATGAGTATGATGGGAGAACTGAATTTTTTTTCTTGGCCTTCAGGTCAAACAACTTTCCACTGGAATTTTTATTAATCAGTCAAAATATATTTTAGATATTTTAAAGAAATACAAGTTGGAAAACAGCTCTCCCATGAAAACTCCTATAGCACCAGGGTCAAAGATACACTCTGATCATGACGGAAAGGAAGTAGATCCTACGATCTATAGAGGCATGATAGGATCTTTAATGTATTTAACGGCCAGTAGACCAGATATTATGTTTTTGACATGTCTGTGTGCGTGATATCAGTCTAAGCCTAAAAAGTCTCAACTCATAGTAGTTAAAAGAATTTTTCGATACTTGAAAGGTACTACTGATCTTGGTCTCTGGTATCCCAAGGATACTGGGTTCGATCTTGTTGCCTATTCTGATGCAGATCACGCAGGGTGTATGTTGGACAGAAAGAGTACTACGGGTCATGTCAAGTTCCTTGGAGACAAACTCGTAAGTTGGGTGTCAAAGAAGCAGAATTGCGTGTCAACCTCCATAGCTGAAGCAGAGTATGTTGTTGCCGCCAGTTGCTGCTCTCAAGTGATTTGAATGCGCACACAATTGAAGGATTACGGGTTCCACTACTCCAAGATCCCTATTTACTGTGACTCAAAGAGCGCTATAGCCATCACAAGCAATCCTGTCCAGCACACCAAGACGAAACACATAGATATTCGGTATCATTTTATTAAAGATCACGTCGAATGAGGTACGATCGAACTCTATTTTGTGAATTCGGATCTTCAGTTAGCAGACCTATTTACCAAACCCTTGGAAAAATATCGGTTCAATTTTCTTGTGTCGAAGCTTGGAATGCTAAATCTGAAAGTTTAGGTTGTTTTTCTGCGTTTGACATAATTTCTATATCTTAAACATGGACTGGATCCTTCTCCATCCCGAATTCTCTTCGGATGATCAAGACAACACTCCACGTTTATTATATTTTACTTGTGTCGTGCACAAAATTGATTAAACTACTGTATTCTCATTTTAGAATTCATTTTTCGTTCTCTATTTACGTGCTTCTATTTTATCTCTATGTTTTCGTTCTTTTTTATTTCATACGTATGTTTCTGTATTCGGCTTAACGCTCGCTCGAAAGTGCAGGGGGAGTTCCACCACTATATACCAGGTAAGTTTCCCATTCCTTTCATGTTTTTAGTTCGAGGGGGAGTACAAAGTTCGATTTCATAATCGTTTGATATTTCGCATCAGTCAAGGGTGATTGAGGGGGAGAAACCAAAGTTTTTTTTTTCCGAGGGGGAGCCTTTTTCTTTCTCTTATTTAGTTTTTTTTTAGTTAAGTTTTAGGTTTTTTAAAACTTTATAGTTAATTTCATTTTATTTTTTTTAAATTTTTATTGGTTATTGGTTATTTTTTAGTTTTTATTCTTTTTGAAAAAAAAATTAGTTTTTTCTTAAACCCGGGTTCTCCTAAACCCTAAATCTCTCACTCTCAACCCCTCTTCTCCCTCTTCTCATCGACCCCGGTTCCGCCCCCTCCTCCCCATATCTCTCGAACCCCTCTTCCCTCTCCTCTCTCAAATCGATCGCTCTCTCCCTCTCGATTCCAGTCCTCTCTGGAACCACTCGATTTCTGCCCTCCCTCTAAATCGATCTCGATCTATCGAACTTGACCCCCTGGTCTCTCTCTCGATCGACCCCCTGGTCCAATCTCTCGGTATCGCTCTCTCTCACTCTCGGTGTCCATCTCTCAGGTAAACCTCTCTCTCTCTCTTCTTCTAGTGTTCTTGATTGCACACCACACCACAGACCGCCCTCGTCATGGTCGACGGTGGGGTCGAACCAACCACAGCCGCCGCAGCCGTGCTCCGCGGTTGAACTAAACCCCCGTAGGGTTTGGCTTGTTAGTCGTTGCCCACTACACTGACCCCAATTCGACTTGGCTTTCAGCCCAATCGGTCCCAACATCACAAATTGCTAGAATTAGCCTCGTTTAAGATGATTGTTCATAGTGATATCGTATATGGTCAGATGTTGTTTTCTTTCGATAAAGTCTTCTGCTGTGTTCAATTCGATTGGTTTGAGATTTATTTTTCAGTTCAGTTTGATTAAGTGCTAAGTTGAATTGGGATGTTTAATCTGACTTCAATCAATTTCTTTTATCTCTAATTTCGATTACCGTACGAAATTGATTTGGTTTGTGGACTCTCTTTGGTAAAATGTTGGCACTACTTTGGTTCTGATATCACCTCAAATTGAGGGATTACCGATTCTCACTTCAAATAGAAGTTGGATTCTCGATTGGGTTTAGATTTTTTGAAATAAGAGTAGGTTTGATACCAAATTGATTGGGTACAAATTATGTGCTTGGTTAAATCGGTTTGAATGCATCTAATTCACTTGGGCTTCGCTACTGTCTGATGTTGGTTTGTGGTCAATCTGGCTAATATAATTGATTCGTTTTGGGTTTAGTGATTCAATCGTTTTTGGGTTAATTTCAATTTCAGAGATAACTTTTGTGAAAACCTGTTCAATTTTAAATCATTATCTGTGATTGATTTCGAGGGGTGTTTGCTCCTATCTGTTCAATCGCATTGAGGAAGTGTCTGATCTGATAACTTGGTTAATCTGGGTCTGCCTCGATGTGGATTTAATTGGTGTAATGAGTTAGTTTAATTCAAGTTGGTTTTCGATTTGACTTGAGCTAAATAGCTATTTGAACTGTAGTTCTGTGTTTGGTTGGGTTTAATTCTTGATTTCAGCCTCGATCGGATCATGGATCACAACCTGGTTTCGGGCCTTGCCACAACCAGGCTTCGAGCCTTGGCAACAACCAGGCTTCGAGCCTTGGCCACAACCAGGCTTCGAGCCCCGGCCACAACCAGGCTTCGGCCCCGGCCACACCCAGGCTTCGGCCCTTGGCAACAACATGGCTTTAGGCCCTGACCACAACATAGCTTCGGTCAGACTGTGGTTCAACTGTGGGGTGAAGTCTGAACTGGACTCTCATTACTCAACCGGTTTATAACCTAAATCACACAATTACACTACATAACCGGTTTGCTAACCCTATCTATTTTCAGGTACCATATGGCGGAAAAACCGAAAGTCCAAGTGGCCGAACCGATCGATCCTGTAGCTGATGCTACTCTTATCAGCCCAAACTCTTACCTGTCGTTGACTCCGAACAACTATAGAATCGACTTCGTCAAATTCTGCTGTACACACCAGATAGTACTCGAAATCCTCAGTCGCCATCCTCTCTGTCGTGCTCTCACCGCTAACGCCGAAGTCCCATAAATCTATCTACAACAGGTTTGGCACACGATTCGAGGCGTCTCCGACAAGCGGAACAAAATTGAAAAGCTAGAGGCCCTCGTAGACAAATTCCCGTTGGTACTCACAACCAACAGTCTCCGACTGCTTCTCAATCTTCCAGACGCTATCTTTCAAGGTCGTGCAACTTTGATCCAGATATACCTAATGAACAACTTCTCAAAGAGGTCCACGCGCTCGGCTACGATGGTACACTCACCAAAGTGACCGCATTCCATCGCAAACATCTCCACCCTATCTGGTTCACGTTCTTCACCATTCTCAACCGCTACCTCTCGTCTAACACAAAAAGTATCGATCAGTGCAGCACCACCTTCCTACGCCTCTTTCACGGTGTTGTCTATCATCGACAAGTCGACTACGCCGGACTTATCTGGAAGGGGCTGGTTCAAACTGTTCAAGACAAGAACACTGGAAACCGACGGAATTTCATTCCTTGCATGCGGTTTCTACAACTTTCCATTGATCGATTGATGACCAGCAACTCCCAGATTCCACGACGACGATCTCATCAGGTATGCACTTCTAACAAGATGCGCCTCACTGTCCACGAGCCTCAAGATAATCCCAATCTTCACTCGATGCATATACCCAATGCCTTACTAGCATATGTTTGTCCCACGACACCTAGTATGGTATTTTATAAGAATTACATAGACCAACTAGCTCCAGTGGTCCAACCAGCACCGGTAGGACCTGACGTCAGGGTCCACGAGTGAGACATCCAAAAGTCCGGAATGTAGGGACTTTCGGACAGGGTGCGAAGAGAGACAAAATCGTGAGGGGTTCTGGCATGGCAGGTGCTGTGGATGACCATGCTACTGCAAGTAGGGTAAGACCAACCGAGCCTAATACTTCCTCTACACTCCATGATGTACCGGTCACAAGCGACCCAATCATAGTCGGTACTGAGAGTAATGCATCACAGGGAGATACCCAATCCAGCTCTTCCCCATCCTCCACCGAATCGGACAACGACCACAGACATTTTCGTTTCGCACCTATCGGTCGTTGCCCATCTCCTATCTCCTCCACTCAACCCTCCCCCAAGCCAAACACACCATCCTATTCCTCTTCTCAATCCCAACCATCCTCACCCACACCCACCTTGTCAGGATCGAAATTCAAACAAGAATTTAATTCACACACACTCAGAAACAATGCTAAAGAAGTTGTGGAAAAACACTTTAACACTAACAATCAATGAAACAGTATATCAAACTCAAATCACAAGTTTATATTGATTCAACTTGATGATTACACACAAAACCTCAATATGTTGAACAGGCTCAACAGACGTTCTATATTTCTCTATAGAAAGGATCTAAACTAGTCTTGAGGTTAATTCTCTCTAAAACAAAAACTTATGAATGAATTAATTCTACTATCAAATACTTCTATACTATATATACAAAACTGAATACACGATAATTATCAAAATACAATTGATCTTCAGCATCAATACCATAATTATCTTCAGTCTTATCTCCAGCTTGTCTTTATCTCCAAATCATCTTTATCTTTAGAAGCAGCACTAATTATCTTCAGAAGTATTAACCATCTTCAGCAGTATTAATCTTCAGCAGTACTAACTACTAGCAGTACTAACTCTCCAAGCAGTACTAACTATTCAAGTAGCAGTACTAACTCTTCAAGCAGTATTAATTCTACTAGCAGTATTAATCTTGATAGTCTGGCAGTAGTAATTACTTAGCAACATTAATCTTGATAGTCTGGCAGTAGTAATTACTTAGCAACATTAATCAGCAGCATAAACTATACTTAGCATAATCAGACCCAACAATCTCCCCCTAACTTAACTTTTCAGAAAGAGAAGTTAAGTTCTTCATGATATGGTCTTCATGATGCTTTCAACACTTCAGTTCAGTTTCCCAATTTTGGATCCAGTCCCAGACTTTGATTGATGATTCTTCTGACTACTATCCTGGCCATTTCTGAATCCTTTGAACATGTCAACGTAGCATTCAATATTGCTTGAAGTTTAGCCTTGTTGTGATCATAGATCTTATCCACCAGGTAGTACTCATGATAGGCTCTGTCTACAGTGATGACATAGACTCCACACCTTTCAAATAGCATCCAATTTTCTATTCTTTGGAATTTATTCTTCAGATGCAAATCTCTGATCACATGTTGAACTTTGCTGGGATCAAACATCATGCATAAGTACTCCAAGGCTAATCTGATTAAGCTCCTTTCTTCTCCTGTCAAAACCATTTCATACAGGCTCATTCCAACTTTGAACATTCTGAAGACACTCTTTAGTGCACAGTTTAGTTTTTACCTCTGTTGGAATATCTGTGCTTGAAGATTTTGAGACTTCTGCCATCAGGGCTTGATTCTGAACAGCTTCTTCTGCTTGATCACTCCAATCAAATCCCATTCCTTCTTGAGAAACAAGAGCTTGAGTGGAGTTTTTGTTATTTTGGAAGCTTGAGGAATGTGCTTGCTGGTGGTTGCTGCCATATTGTTAAGGAGTTCCTCCTCTGCATTCTTTTGCAAAGTGTGCCATCTTGTGACACTTGTAGCACTCCACTTTTGACTTGTCAAACCCAGCACCATCTTCTCTCCTCTGAGAAAAGTTGTTCCTTCCAGTCCTTTTTATGAATCTCTTTACCCTCATAGTTAGCATGGCCATCTGCCACTTTATATCCATCTCCTCAAGGTCATCTGCATTAATTTGTTCAAGATCATCATTAATTAAACCAGAATTAGCATAACTAGCAAGAAAAGCTTCTAATACAGAGTCATTAGATACATCCTGCTTAGATACATAAGCAGTACTAACTGATTCTGTATTAGCAGCAGAAACAGAAGAAGAAGAAGATGATAAAAGGGCAACATTATGAGTGTATCCAGATGGTCTTTTCTTGGCTTCAACTTCAGCCTCAAACACCCTTAAGTCATTATAAAGATCGTCTAGTTCTTTGTCCTCCAGCTTGTCATCCTGTCTGAAGGAGACAGTATACATGGTTCATTCATCTCCAAGGGACCTTAAGAACTTTCTGTTTACATCATCTTGATCAATCTGCACTCCAACAGTAGCTAGTTCACCAATCAACTTGTTAAACTTGTCAAAAGTTTGAGTCATGGACTCATTCTTAGTTGACATGAAGTTTTCATACTGTTGCTTCAGTATTGCCTTCTGGTTTCTCTTGGTACTTTTGGTACCAGAGAATCTCTTCTCTAGAGCATTCCAAAGCATCTATGCATCAGTGCAGTTGCAGAATTGGTGTTGATACTCATTAGGAATAGCCAAGAGCAGTGTGCTCAAGGCTTTCATCTCTGTCTGTCTTATCTTCCTCTCTCCATCTGTCTTTGGTGGGATTCTTTTTCCATCTGCTCCAATCTTTCCTTCATTAGATGGGCCATTCTCGATGATATCCCACATAGAGTAATCTGTGAGAAGGATGTATTGCCTGATCCTAATCTTCCACATATCAAACTCATTAGATCTGAGCATTGGAACCTTTGAGACCAGAACACTATCACTTGAACTGTCCCCAACTGGAGGATGTCAAACAATAATTTAATTCACACACACTCAGAAACAATGCTAAAGAAGTTGCGGAAAAACACTTTAACACTAACAATCAATGAAACAGTATATCAAACTCAAATCACTATCTGAATATGCAAGTAGGTCAAATGGTGAGTCATGAGGATACCAAAGTCCTAATCTGGGTTGACCTTTGAGATATCTGAATATCCTCTTGACTGCTTGAAAATGTGATTGCTTTGGCCTAACTTGAAATCTTGCACATATACAAACAGGGAGCATGATATCTGGTCTAGAAGCTGTGAGATACATGAGAGAGCCAATCATGGATTTGTAATAATGAACATCTACATCCTCCCCCTCAAGATTTGCAGTAATCTGTTTGTGTGTCTCCATGGGTGTGCTTGCAGGCTTGGAATCTGAGAACCCAAACTTGGTTAAAATGTCCTGCAGATACTTGGTTTGGCTTATGAAGATTCCATCTTGTTTCTGCTTAACCTGTAGCCCAAGGAAGAAAGTAAGTTCACCCATAGAACTCATCTTGAATCTCTTATGTATTAACTCTTCAAAATCTCTGCACAATTGATCTTTTGTGGATCCAAAGATGATGTCATCCACATAGATTTGCACTAACAGGATGTCCTTCTTCTTCCTTTGAATGAACAGAGTCTTGTCAATGATTCCTCTCTCAAAACCATTTTCCAAGAGATAGGTAGACAATGTGTCATACCAAGTTCTTGGTGCTTGATGTAGTCCATACAGTGTTTTCTTCAATTTGTATACTCTGTCAGGGTACTTGGGATTTTCAAACCCTGGGGGCTGACAGACATATACTTCTTCTTCAATTTTGCCATATAGAAAAGCACTCTTCACATCCATTTGGTAGACTTTGAACTTCATGAAGGAAGCATAAGCTAAAAACAGCCTAATTGCCTCAATCCTAGCCACTGGTGCAAAAACCTCTTCATAATCAATTCCTTCTTCTTGAGTGTACCCCTGTGCTACCAATCTAGCCTTGTTCTTGATCACTATCCCTCTCTCATCCTTCTTGTTTCTGAAAATCCATTTTGTCCCTATTGCTCTGTGTCCTTTAGGCAGTGTTACCAAATCCCATACATTTTGCAGTACAAACTGCAGCAGCTCCTCTTGCATTGCTTCTATCCAGCTTGGATCTTTCATTGCATCATGTGCCTTTTTGGGCTCAACCTGAGATAGAAAGCAAGATAGTAAGCCTGATTGTATGTCTTTTAATACTCCCAACTTACTCTGATTCCTTGTGATGATTGGAGAATTGATGTCACCAATCACCAACTGAGGAGGATAATCTTTATGCACTTTTGTTTGATGAATAGCCTCTTCATTAATGTTTACATCCAGATTAGAGTCATTCTTTTCAGGAGAGCTGCCACCAAACACTGAGGAGTTCTCATCATCACTGTCATCTTCTGCCAATGCAGGCATCTCAGGTTCTAGCTGTTCTGAAGTCAAAAGTTGATCCTCCTTTTCACCTCTCTCCTCTTCATTCTGAGAAGTTTCAGTATCCTTTGAATCTGAAGCATCTTTCTTCTCTTGAACACAGAGTTCAATAGAATCTGCTGTAGGAATTGGAAATAGCACAAACTCTTATCTTTTGACTTGTACTGATTTTGTCCCTGTTCCTGCATTATTCTCATAACTTTTCCACTAATCTTTCCTCCAGATGGATTATCACCAAATGCAACCTGTCCTCCATCAATTCTTTTGAAGTTTTGTAGGCAGGACTTGTTGCCTGTCATGTGCCTAGATCAACCACTATCAATATGCCAAATGCTCTTCCCTTTTTACTGTTGGTTGCCCTGCACATAAAGTGGAACAGTTAGTTTTTAGTAGGAACCCAAGCCAAAGTGGTCTTGGGTTTCCCATTCTCATCAACATATTCACAATCAGTTTTGATGAGCTTTTCAGACTGGGGAATCTTATGGCTTGAATACTTTGTCACAATAATGGGTTTGTTACTAGAAGCAGTACTAACTTGATTGGTAGTACTAACTTTGTTAGCAGTACTAACATCATTAGCAGCACTAATTGGATTAGCAGTACTAACTTCATTAGCAGTACTAACATTGTTAGTAGTAGTATTGCTTGCAGCAGCATTATTTCTGTCAGCAGTACTATATGAAGTAGCAGTACTAACAGATTTCTTTACTATTGGAACCCAAACCTGAACAAAATTGTTTGCTTTATTTTTCTTTAAGTTACTCCTTGACTTATTTGGAGTATTTTTCTTTGATTTTGCAAACTTGTTTTGAGCATGAGCTTTTAAAGGTGCTCTTTTTACATTTTCAGCCATATGATTCCTTCTTTGATTCCTATAACCAACAGGATTTTGTATATGTCTTTGAAAGTTTATCCTCTGGTTCATAGGATTGAAATAACAGTATTTGGCAATATGGTTAAGCTTTCCACAAATAAAACAAGGTTTTGGTCTATTGATTTTACTCAGATCAACCCCTTGTTTTTGTGCCCACTGATTATTCCCGTTTCTTTTATTACCCCTTGTTTTATCATGTTTTTTGGGGCTGATGTTGTTTACATGTACAGGGATTCACAACTGTGGTCTGCATATAGTGGACTCCCTGTACCTTTCCCTTTTCTCTCTTTGAGCTTTCCACCTTTTCACTCTTTGAGCTTTCCACCTTTTCACTCTTTGAGCTATCCACCTTTTCACTCTTGATGAATGGTTTACCTTCCCCTTCATTGGTAAGGATATGATTTTCTACAGGAATCTCTTCTGCATTCTTATTCTCAGAATTCTCTTTCTCATTCTCTTCTTCAACCACCACACTATCTATAGGATATACTTATGTTGCTCCTATAGGTAAGTCCTTCTTATTTTGGTTTTCTAAGAGATCTGAAGAGGGAGGGATATAATTATTGTTATAAGGTGGAGGTGTTGCATTGCATCCTATACCACTCTTGATCTTATCATGAACTTGAGCTTTAAGTAAAGAGTCCATTGCTTTGGAAGCATAAGAAAACTTCTCAATGTCAAGCTTAGCTTTCTCATACTCACTCTTTATCTTCTCACACTCCTCTTTAGATTTTTCTATTTGGATCTCTAATTGATCTTTCTCCCACTTCCAGTAATTTGTGTCATAGTAATGCTGAAGTTCATTGGCCTTGTAAGCCTTGATTTGATCTTCAAACTTTTCCACAATCACTTTATACTCTCTTATATCTCTCTCTAACCTTTTAAGGTCATCACACATGCTTTGGTTATGATCCATGAACTTTTGGACAGTCTGAAGACACTCTTTAGTGCACAATTTAGTTTTTACCTCTGTTGGAATATCTGTGCTTGATGATTCTGAGACTTCTGCCATCAGGGCTTGATTCTTCACACGACCTCTATTGGAATATCTGTCCATGGTGATTGTTGTTTTTCTGAGTTTAACAATGCTTTGATACCACTTGTCAGGGTCGAAATTCAAACAAGAATTTAATTCACACACACTCAGAAACAATGCTAAAGAAGTTGCGGAAAAACACTTTAACACTAACAATCAATGAAACAGTATATCAAACTCAAATCACAAGTTTATATTGATTCAACTTGATGATTACACACAAAACCTCAATCTGTTGAACAGGCTCAACAGACGTTTTATACTTCTCTATAGAAAGGATCTAAACTAGTCTTGAGGTTAATTCTCTCTAAAACAAAAACTTATGAATGAATTAATTCTACTATCAAATACTTCTATATTATATATACAAAACTAAATACACGATAATTATCAAAATACAATTGATCTTCAGCATCAATACCATAATTATCTTCAGTCTTATCTCCAGCTTGTCTTTATCTCCAAATCATCTTTATCTTTAGAAGCAGCACTAATTATCTTCAGAAGTATTAACCATCTTCAGCAGTATTAATCTTCAGCAGTACTAACTACTGCAGTACTAACTCTCCAAGCAGTACTAACTATTCAAGTAGCAGCACTAACTCTTCAAGCAGTATTAATTCTACTAGCAGTATTAATCTTGATAGTCTGGCAGTAGTAATTACTTAGCAACATTAATCTTGATAGTCTGGCAGTAGTAATTACTTAGCAACATTAATCAGCAGCATAAACTATACTTAGCATAATCAGACCCAACACACCTCTCCTCAACCTACCTCTCCCACATCTTCAAACCATCCTACCCCTACACCTTCCCTTTCCCAAGCCAACTCCCCATTAGCACCGCCACCACCTCCACCAGTTCAGCAACGACCGTCAACCTCAGAGCTCAAATCTATGCTCTTATCCGATCTCCTATATCATGGTACACCTGAAGATGCAGGTTTGATAGCCAATCTTCGCTAACAGTCTGAGTCCCGTTCTTTCCAAGATGAAGTCCGAGCAGGTTTCCGCGATCTCACAGCAAAAATGGAATCTATATATACTGAGTTTCAGTCTTTGATATCTGCCCTTTTACAAATGGGTTAAGGTACTCGAGGATATTTGCCGCTCCCAAGCCGGTTCTTCTAAACGTCCACATGACGACCGTGATGATCCCGATCGTTATGAAGGGGAGAAACGGCAACGTCTCAATGACACAGCAGCAAGAACAGATACCAGTCCACCGGGAACTGCATAGGATAAAGAATCAGAAGGGGCTCAGAACACATAATCAGTTCACGATACAGAGATCAGTGAGGCACACACAGAGGCTATTTCACAGTCGAGTCATCTTCAGGCAGATTGCTCAGTCACAGAATTAATCGATAGTGAAGACGGTACAAACGCACCCGTTGAGGTTATAAATTACGATTTAACTGGTCAATTTGCAGATTTAGGTGAATCAGCTGAACTGGTATCCGAAAAAGCTTTAGTCGTATTCCAAGAAGGAGTCAATGAATTGTGCACATTCGACGATGCAGAATGTATGCAACAAGGAGACTATGATTGCTTATTTGAGCAGATGCGACTAGAGTTTCAATCTACTGAGGCACTTTCTGGCGTCATCCCTCTACGGTCAGTTTCTTCCGTTCCACTAGATCTCCCCGATCAGAATATGTTAGAAACTCCAGTTCCTGAAGCTGTAAACGCACGACCTAGTCCACCATTGAAATGGGAAAGAGTAAGGATCAATGTTCCTTTTCTTGAAGAATCTTACAAAAGGATCTTTGCTCATTGGATCAGAACTTATGATAAGGCGTTTATCTATGGTATTGGGTCATTCGACAGACAGAAACAATTCGTTTATTGTTTCTTGAGAGAGAACAACAATAGACCAAGCACGGGCAAATAAAAACTTAGAATCAAATTTGTTGACGAAATTGGTACTGACTGCTCCGAAGAAAAAATATGGTATCCAACTTTTCTTGTTACTCGAGAAGATGGGACACAATGGAAATTCACAGAGTTTGATTTTGAGGATCAGGAGCTACGAGATTTTCTGTTTTGCTTCGTGACTTAAAGACTCAAACCATACGTCCTGGTGTAATTCAAGATGCTCTGACTGCCGTAAAGCGTTTCATGATGACCACGATGAAGTTAGCGTGTCTTGAAGATTTACAGATTGGTATTGAAAGTCATCAAGCCAAGATCAATCTATTCAAACCAGATCTGAAACTACCAAGTAACTTTAAGTTATAGAGAGAGAGAGTTTGAAAGCACAAAGTATGATGTATTGAGAATATGCGTGAGTTCCCTACAAAACACAAAGCCATAAGGGACTTAAATACTCTGGCCAATACAGAACAGATGTCACACCCCGCTAAAGCGGAAACACGAGGCATAACAGCTCCGATGTCATAGCACAAGATTATAACATACCAACATTTGCTTAACTTTCAAAATACAATAAATTTTTAAGAACATAGTATCGTCATTGTTTACAATTCCCAAACTTAAGTTATGACGATACGCATAATAGCAAAATAATCTTGCTTCAAAATATGAAGTGCGCTGCTAAAACATCATGGAATTACCTTCTTGATTCCTGAAAAGCATGAATAAAAACCAAGGTCAACTACAAAGAGTTGGTGAGTTCACAGGTTTTAAATATGCACAAATCATTTTTATATGCAAGTTATCATTTGTAAAACATACGTATAAACCAACTTCAGTTCTTTGATTCATGAGTACCACAATTTAATTTCTTTATGATAAGTGTATGCAAAGACAATATTACGTTGAGCCACTACTAAGCCATCCCTGACCGATTTCAACGCCCCCAATGAACTAACTCAGCGGTGGTTCATGCCACATGTTTAGTCATCTTATCTAGTATAGTGCACCCCTGCTCGTCAGCATTAAGGTGGGTTTGTCACACCAAATAGCGCTATCCACTAATACTATAGGCCCGATTTTCTTCGAGTTAATAGTAGTGTCACGGGGTCTTAACATTAAAAACTCAACACATCAATTGCATACTTATCATATAGCTTATAATTCCAAATGCTTTTAACAAAGCCTTATAAATTGCCAATTCGCAATACTTTCAAACAATTCTCATGAATCTTTAAATACGCAATTTAAACATGCTTTCCACCCCAAAATCAATTAAAACGATAAAAGTGGGGCTGTGAATACTCACCTTGACGAAAGTAACGAGTGAAGCTTTACTTTAATACTTATGGAATTTTGTCACGCCCTTAATTTCCCTATACAAGAGTTGCCATAAGGAAACACATTAATGCCCTATTCCGATGTCCAACCAATATGTCCAATTGTCCCATGAAATGCCATTATATAAATTCTTTGGTCCATATCCATAATTAAACTATACAAAGTTCCAAATTACAATAAAACAAAATTTATACTTAAGAAGATTACCTTTCTGGATTCAGCACATGCTGTCCAGAAAGTTGTTCAATGAAATCAACCCGGAAACTTAACTTCCCAAGAGAATTATTAAATCACAAATTTTGTGATGATACTATAATATGTTTAGAGTAAATCTGCATTTTTTTATAATTTTTGAATAACTTTTGATACTTCAAATAATTTTTACAAAATAGAGTGTCACTGATTTTCGGATCAGTGACATACCTCACTTGCAACAAGCTTTTGAGGTATCAATTCTTGGAATTAGATAGTGATCCATATATGGATACAAACCTAACTCAAAATCCTAATATTTGGAAAAATATTCACTTTATTTGGATGAGTGATGAGGGAGTTATGGCCTCTACAAGATAGGTGTATAAATCTGTCTTCACTGGACAGATTGCACCATTTTCTTGAAAAATCCATTTAAGTGCCCAAATCAACTCCAAATTCAGTGTTTTCGGACTTTTTAGAAAGCTAACACTCTAAATTAAAGTTTAGAAGCAAAAACCCCAAATTTGGACATGTGGTTTCTGAATTGTGCAAGCTAGAAGTGAAGTCCATTTTCTGGACAGATTCTAAAATGAGGTAAATGCTATTTTAAACCACAAAATAATGATCATTAGACATGGTTTTTGATTATAAACCATGTCTTCACTCCTCATTACATAATAAACTAACTTATGCATCATGGATTCATTGCAATCAAAATGCTCATCCACATGCATGCATGAACATAACATCAATTAAAATGACATTAACACTATTGATAAGTTCTTAATCATGTGGAATTTGGAAAAATTCCTTCATAAGAACATCTTATACTAACATTTCATTATATTAACATAATCATAATTTCAATAATACCAATAGCTTAGTGGTTTATGATATCAAAATTCAACATTTTCATCATAAACCCTAAACTTGATGATAAACAAGTTTTCTTTTAAAAACAAGAATCAAAATCTCATTTTTGAATATATGAACATAAATTTGAAAGCTATTATATCAACAAAACCTAATTTATACCACATTTTGGATGAATCTTTTGTTACTCAAACTCAAAATCCAAAATATGAAAACATGCATAAGAAGAATGTGGTTTTTGAGATTACCTTGAAGATTTGAGAAGAAAACTTGATTTTATCTTCAATTTGTTGTTGGATTCTTGATTGGAGTTTGATTCTTAGCAATGAGAAGAAAAAGAAAAAAAATGGTGATGGTGGTGGTGTGTTCTTCGGCCGAACAAGAGGGAGGAGGGAGAGAGGAGGTGAAAAGTTGAGATTGAAAAATGGGAGTAAATCTTGTTTTTAATTTGTTTTTAGTAATTAAAATAATTAAAATATAATACAATTAAGACAAGTGTCCTAGTGACTCATCATTATAAAAAAAAATTATTTAATATTATTCATTAAATTACTAGTCTAATTTATAAAATTTCAGATATAATTGAGAACCGAAATACCTGATTCTCAATATTTGCTAAATAATTGTCAGATTTGGAAATTTTGCAATTCAAGAGAAATTAACATGCTGATTTATATAGTTTAAGGATTTTGGACTTTTATTTATTTATTTGACATTTCTGGACAGTGACGGTCAGATACGGAACTGTTCCGGGTTTTTAACGCAACTTCTAAATTTTTCGGGAAACTTTTTATCTTAAAGGCTTTTAATAAAAATTTAAAAGTGACAAAACTTATAAATTAATCTGAGGGTGCTAACCTTAAGATTCAGAATTTGACAGGTGTCACAACAGATAAGCTCTCTAAACACAGTATTAGACCAAGCCTATAAATACAACGATTACTATAAAATCTGACTTAACAATCTCCCCCTTAGTAATCATTGGCGTTGTGGTCTTCAAAAATCATCTTCTAAATCAATACAGACCATCTAAGTGACTTTGTGAAGCTTCTTTCTTGACTAAAAAAAATTATTCTCAACATCTTTCAATCTAAGTTGCCTTTTCTTCCTTGACAAGACTGGACCTGTTTGAAATAAACTAGAAAGAACAATCGGTTCATCAGCTTGTGCTCTAAACGACACACCTCTTTTAAATGTACTTGAATAAACTGTGATGGTCGGAGCTGGAACAACAAAAGAATTAGTAGCTGAGAGAATATAGAATCTTGAGCGAATCTTGATCAGCAGATAAACATTTGAACTCTTTGTCTCTTTAACTTCTCCTTAACTTCTCCCCCTCATGACCTTGATGATCTGGATCTGAAAATCTCTTTAACTTCTCCAACATACAAAGTGATTGAAACTACGGAACTTGGCATGACGTATCCTAACAGGAAAGGAAAAATGTGCTACTTCAGATTCAGCCAGATTACCAGATTCTGTGATGGTACTCTGTAAATCCTTAGAAACAAACTTTGTGTTATGTTGTCTCAACACGAAAAAGGTCAGAATCAATTGGATCCAAATTTCAGAAAACTTGTTTCTAGAGCCTTGAATCTGATCCTTGAAATACTAGAGTACCGGAATTCCATAAGGATCTTCGAGATACACTTTGGACTTCGTAAAGCGAGTGTTCCAAACTGGAGAGACTACAAACTTCAATTCAAAAGGGTAGATTGTTAGGGTGTGTTTTATTTGTTATATTAAAGTAGAGGGGTGCAAAATGTATTATTCTAATTCTTTCTCTGTAATGGGGTTTTCTGTGTTAAATGGGCTCTGGGCCTGTTAGGCTTTAGCCCTGGGTATACAATGTTTTGTTTAACCTAGTTTCTAGGTTAATGGTCATTTAGACAATGTTTTAAAACCCGGGTCGACCCGGCCGGTTCAACCGGTTGAACCGGGAACCGGTCGAGGGACCGGGTCAACTAGGACCGGGTTTTTGGGGATTTAAGGACCGGATTGAACCACCGGGTTTTTGAGAAAACCGGTTGAACCGGTGTGATTGACTCGTTAAAGACCCGTTAGACTTCTAATTTAATTTGACTTTTCAGTTTTCACAAGCGGCTAGGTTATTTCCAATACGGTCCATACACAGCGTCATTCATCAATTCCATCGATTCCATACACAATTACACAGCGCCTTCATCGACAGAGACAATCGATTCCATCTTCGATCTCCAATCGACAGTCCATTCCGTCTTCGATCTTCAATCGACGAATCGATTCCATCTGCAGTTGTTATTGTTCGATTAGGTTTCGTTTGGGTAAGCCTTCTTCATCTTTTTCGATTAGGGTTTCGTTTCTATCTTTGTTACAATTTGTTTTAGCTTCTGATTGAGGTTTCATCATCATTACCTACTTGCTTATTGTTCAATTTGGTGGATTTCATATACACCATTATTATTTATTTATGGGTTTTAGTTATTGGGTGTCAATCTTTGATTCTGCCATATTCATGTTTATGTGTTTATTTTAGTTATTGGGTGTCAAACAAACAATCAGGTTCGTACCTGTAGGACACAAGAAAGCCACAAATTGCTCTTTCCAATTCAATTGGCTTATGTGAAAATTCTCTTAATAGTCCTAATAATTAAAAAGAACAAACAATAAGCAACATAATTCCTATAAATCCTCAATATTGGTTTGATTTTACCAACTCAGAATGACATAATAGTATGTAGATACCCATTTATAGATCTTGGTGTAATTGATCATCTATTATATATACTATATACTATATATATATATATATATATATATATATATATATTGTGTGTGTGTGTTTTCTTGTTTATTTCTTCAACCAACAGCAACATACATATGAAATAACTTGAGGAGTTGTCCTTAAGCCTGAAGCATATAGTATAGTCTCTCCAAAACAGAGCCTACCCACAAGACAAAGAGACAAACTACGGTTCCATTCTTTGTGTTTTAATATCTGCATCATGAATGTGGGAATTCGGATGTTGTCTTTGTTTTCGTTTTGTATCAGATAAACTATGGATTAATTCGGTTTTTGGTTATTAGTTATTACTAGTCCTTTTTAAGCATTCTTGGCAAAATATTTCTCTTCCATTTGCTAACATCATTCATATGCACTTGTGCATAAAAACCATTATTGGATTTCGATTATTCGATTTCGATTATTTATCTTCCATTATTGGATTTCGATTCACTTACAGATTATGTATTTATGTGTCTACCACTTGATATGCACTTGTGCATATAAACCAAAAAAAATCAACATAATTTCCTATATGCACAAGTGCATACAGATTATGTACTTATGGTAGCTCAATGTATTCAATGGACATCAAATTCTTGGTCTTATATATATATATATATATATATATATATATATATATATATATATATATGCAGGAAAATGAAAAATACATAGAAATTCTTGAAACCAGGTCAACCACCCGGTTGAACCGTGACCCGGTCACCACACCGGGTCTACCAAAAAACCGGGTTTTAAAACATTGCATTTAGAGGTTTACGGTTATCAGATAAAATTCTCTTTGTAAACCTTTTGAGCTTTATCAGTTAATACAATCATATGACCAGATTTGATGACATATATTGATCGTTATTCTTTGATTTGTTGATTATACTTGCAAACTGGGATTCACAAACCACTTAGAATCGTTCCCCAAACATTTTACATGAAGATCTCAACTTATACCAAAACCCTAATTTCCATAGATGAAGAAAAGAGAATATTACCTTAACCATAACTTGAATCCACCAACCAAAATACCTCTAGGGTCTCAAAATGAACCACAAACTCCCAATATTCAAAATGGAGAACAAGGGTTGGATGAAACCCTAGAAACTCGATGAAGAAGATGAAGTGAAATGGGTTCTAGAAAGGTTAAGGTTCATAAAAATGGTGTGGGGTTTGATTTGGGAAAGAAAGATGGAGAGAGGAGAAAGGATTTGGGGTTTTTGGATTGGAAAATCGAAATGAGGGAGAGAGAAATCATATCTAGATATGGGGGTAAAAGTAGGAGAGAGAGGAGGGAAAAGTTAAAGGTGAAAAAGGGTGAAAATTTCGTTAGACTCAATGCGGACATCCACTTGGAGCCCTATGCGGACGTCCACTTGCATCAGGAAGAAAACTTATGTTGTTTCTGCGGAACACCCTATGCGGACGTCCACTTGCTTCGCAATGCGGACGTTCACTTGACTCTGGCCGCCCGGTTTATTACCCGATTACTATTTTGGTCATAACTTCTTCATTTTAGCTCTGTTTTCGCTCTCGAAAGGACCATTGAACTCGCATTTGAATTCTCCATCCAACAAGACTATAAAATCTAGGATTCAATCCAAAATTCTATTTCTTCTATTTCTCTTGAAAAATGGATTTCTACACTGACTTGAAATTATATTTACTCAAAAATTACGGGTGTTACACTTTCTAAAAGGTTAGTATCAAGACTCTCGAACACCATCCCGTTGTGCATGATCACCCGATGAATGAAGGTATGATTCTAATTGCTCACACCCCTCCTCTCCCTCATTCTTCTTCTTTTCAGGGGGCTATGATGCTGAGAGAGCCCTTAGCGTCTTCCCAAGTCTCCAAACCCCCCACTTCAAAAAGAAAACAATCAGAAGCCCTATTGACCTTCAAAAGAAGACCAAGAGAAACAAAATCCAAAGGGAATAAAATCTCATTTCTGGATGAAGCCTCTCGACAGGCTTTACTCATTTTGTCGCCTAGGACATCTGCACCACCAACCAGCTTCTCTATGGTTCCTTCTTTAACTGTTGTTGTAACACTGGACACTACCTTACAATCCACCTCAGTGTCTCAACACATCAAGAGTGCAGTTCAGGGCTTGTTCATAGCCCATCCAGTCTTGTGCACTATCACAACCCCTCTCTATTTTATTTTCTCTTCTCTTTCCCCACTAAGCCACACTAAATGCGCGAGTGATACTTTAGCTGTTATTCCCGCTATTGTTGAAGCCTCACTTATTGCTGCTAAAGAAATATTTAAACAACTCAAGCACTCCCTTTTTCCCAATAGCGATGACGAGTTAGGACCTAATGGTGAGTCTCCAAAGTCTCCACATCATTTTTCTGTTGATCCTCACGATGGCTTTAGTGACAGCCTTAATGTTAATATTTTGGATAATATGGGCACCCCATTAGGTACAACAACAATACCTCCACTTTCTTTCTTGGTTACTCATCCTAAACATTCTTAACCTCAACTTGGATTTGTTGGTATGTTTTGTGCATGTCCTTTTGTGACGATTCTACCAGTGTTCTCAGTTCCTCTCATCACTAGTATTCTAGAGGGCACTAGTTCGGCTGAAGACCCTATGAAAGAGTTAGTCCCTACCTTGGACAATCTCGCTGATGAGATTGAGGTTTTGTCCAAGGTGGATGATACTCAGGCTAAGATTTTCACTGCTAAAGTTGATTCTTCCTCTCATTCTCTAATGGTTGTCAGTATTAAAGGCGAACCTCTTAACAAACACTGATGCCATAGCCTCTCTTCAGCGCTCTCTTAGTGAGCATATCTCTCAGCAATCAACGACTATAGCAGGTGTGCAGGCTTAACTCATTGCTAAGGATGACAACCTACAGATAATTCTATCTATTCTTTAGTTGCCTACTGTTCAACCTCCTCCATCCTTCAGAGAAGATGATCGTTTTACCTTGGAGCTTCTATCTTAGTATGCCATTCTTCAATCTTCTTCTCTGATTGATTTGGAGTCTTAAATCAATAAAATCAGTGCCATGATTCCTCTCCTTACCTCTAATGACGATGACAAAAAGAGGAAGAAGACTGTTGAGCCTTTCTTTTAGTTCCTACTTTAGTGGTCGCAATGAATACTCAAACTTCTGCAGCGATAGGGAATGCACAAGCTTTCTCCTTTAGTGCTTGTTGCACAATGTCGCCATCTATGGCTTAGGAAACGTCCGTCATTGATCCTGAAGATCATGATGACGAGGACGCAGTTGATCCTGAAGATCGTGACGATGATGATGAAGAAGAAGATGAAGAAAGAGAAGATGATGATGATGATGATTTCATTGTCACAAAAGTTTAGAGGTAAGGTACTGAGATCAGCTTAACAACAACCAAAGGGCTTACATCTGAGGGGGAACATCAAACACAGGGGCTCACTACCACTGATAAAGGCAAGGGCAAAGTGGTTAAAGACCAGGCCCCTGGGGATCTAACCGGGGGGGGAGTCTGAAAATAACCCTCTTCCTAAAACAACCTCTACATTATCCCTATCCATCATCTCATCTCTCCCTGAAGCCTAATCTTCTCTTCTACCTGAATCCTTTCCTCTAGCTACCATTGTTACCATCCCTGACTCCCAACCACCACCAGCAAGCCAATCTTCTTCCCCATTCAAATACTTCTTTCATGTCTCAGAACCCTAAATCTGTCTCTGCAACCCTACAACCTCTTCCTTACAACCTCAAGCATTTTTCAATACTCCATCCTCTGAAACGTAGTTTCCATCCATTCACATCCCCTTCTTGAATCTCATATAACCTCACCCTCTACCCAAGCCTCTTCAACTCCCCCCTCAACATTTGTAGATGTTCTTCCATGTTATGTTCCTAAAGGCTCAGACGTAGATGATGATGATGATGATGAAGCCAACTTGGTTCCTCGAAGAGAAACCACCCTAAGATGTCATAGTAAGGAACTAGCTACTGAAGTTGAAGAGTCTACCAGGAAAGTTCATATAGAAGCTCATCTTGCTAAGCTAAACTCTACTAGATTAACAATACCTTCTAGAAATTAGTTCTACTTTATATTTGATGCTAAAATGGAAGAAGCCTTGAAAGTTGTTGAAGAGTTTGAGAAACAACAGCAACTAACTAAGGAAAGTCTTGAGCTGGTTCATGCACTTGCCCTCGATACTCATTCTGCAAGTAAGTTCAGAAAGAAAGATCCAATAGCCGCTCAGACCCTTCTAATGAAAGAAGTTGAGGAAGAAAATGCAGATGAAGATATCTTGAAGACCAAACAGATCAAGTGGTGTAAGCTAAAAGTTGGTTAACGTCTCTCTAAGGCAAAAACCACTGACGTAAAAAGAGGAACTCTGGTTGACAAGACTGTATTGAAGTACGACCTCATTAATGTTTGCGACTACCCCTTTTTCATTCACAAATATGAGTATTCTGAATGGCTGGAAATATCAATAGCCATTCAGAAATCCAAACGAAGAATAAGAGGTATGCCGAGTAAAGATCAGACTAGAGCTGAAGAAAAGAAGAAAAGAAGAGATAAATATTGACATGTTATACCTGATCATGTATTCTTTGATAACTTTTACTAGAAATATATATTTTATTTTCTACTAAATTATTATTTTATCCGTTCTGTAATTGTAATCTCCTATTAGTTAATGAAACAAATACCTAAAGTACTTTATTCCATCTAAGTGCTAAAACATCCATGGAAACAGTAAATGAGACATTATATTTAGAAGTTTCATTTCCTTTCTGTTGAATTTAGCAATTTCTCTATGTTGCTTTGTCATCATCAAATAGAGGGAGATTGTTGATCCTAACTCCCCTTAGTGATTTGATGATGAATTTCTATACTTAGGGGTTGTTTACCAAATTTTATATTAAGTCATGTGTGGATAAATCTATCTGTTCGGATAAATCTGTTTGTCTGAATAAAAATGTGTTATTTACCTTTTTACCTGAATCAACGGTCTGAATGGCATAACTGACCGATCCACCCCTTAAACAAAAATGTATTGTTTATTGTTGTTTACTTTTTTAAAGTATTTGAACCAATTTCTGTTTATCATACTAGTTCAATCAAAATCAAACCCAATTTTTGTTTACATCATTTTTTATAATCAAAATATTTATCAATCTGTAGGTTGAGAACAGAACCTAGTTGTACCCTAAAATCGAAGAAGAAGACGAAAAAACATGGAAATCGTCCAACGAAAATTGAAGAAGAAGACAAAATCGAACAAAAATCATACAAAAATCAGAGAAGATAACGAAATCGATGGAAATCATCCATGGAAATCGTAGAAGAACAAAATCGTCCATGGATAGTGAGAAGACATCTGTCTTCTACAAAACTGAATGGAGCTCTACTGGAACCATGACTAATAAATCTGGTATACGAAAGATACTCCTAGACTCAGACATTTGCAACTTTGAGTTCGAGATGTGTGGTTATTCCATGAACACAATCGAACATGGTGTGATCTCAACCATTCACGTTTAGAAGAAGAAAGACGAAATCGAACAAAATCATCCATGAAAATTGTCGAAGAAGAAGATAGTGCATCTTCACTTCCAGAATTGTCCATGGAAATCGTCTAGGGTTTTGAAGGAGGCTTGTTTTATGAACGAAATCAGGGAATGAGGTACAACGATGATGGTACAACAGCTAGGGTTTTGAACAAAATCAGGGAAGAAGGAGGTGTGTTTTGTGAAAGAGAGGTATTGGTGTCTTTTTTTGTCTTAATGGGGGCAACAAACCATATCCTACTGTGCGAATAAGCCAAGGGTTGTGTGAATAATTTGCAAGTAAACACCATCTTATAGTCGTGCGAATAAGCCGATAAATTCATTAAGCCCATTAAGTCAAAAGTAAACAGGCTCTTAGTGTATTTTTGTTATGTAAGTTTTATCTGAGTTGTTCAGTATTGGCTGATTACTTTCCATGTATATTTAGAACTTAAGTTTTCTCAAGACAAAAATACTCGTATCAAATAAACTTTAACAATGTCGAAGAAGTAGCTGAAGATAAAGATAGGTCTACCTGAAGCGGTGTTTAGCGACCCCTATCTGATAAACATCCATATCACTGATGCACATCTCTACCACTGATGAACAACAAAGCACAGAAGAATATTCACCGATTAACATCAGTGATTTACATCACTAATATACATACTTGATAGACAACAGTGGTCCACCTCATTGATGAGATACAATGACAAAGTGTCATCGATGTCATCTCAGTGATCATCATTACATATTTTGTCTTTATTTAATTCTTCCTAAATCCTCAACCAACACTGAAGTTGGTCCGAGTAACATTCCTTCAGTCACCTCTACCCTCGGTTCAGCAATGGCCATTGAAGTGAGTTACCAATCAGCATTAGCTCCACCAGTTGTGGTACGTTCTTTCCAACAACTATTGGATTCTGCTGGACCTATCCCTGATCAAAACTAGCCTCTAAGAACTTTGTTCAAGCCAATTCCCTTGCGACTACAGGGCGGAATCACGCTGAACCCAACACCTGTCAGCATCCGACCCGCTGCAACATCATCAGCAATTGTTCCGTCAGTAGCACCAGGAAATAGATGCCCTAGGTCTGTTTTCAGAGGTCGAGCTAGACCTCAAAAGTTTGCCCGACTCTCAGCCATCCCCGAAAAACATGTGATTCAGTGCTCAAGGTCAGCGAGTCCACAACATGGAACTCACTCACAAGCCGAAACATCAACACCCTCACTGACATCACAACTGCTAAAGTAGGTAAGGCACCGTGATCTTTTCAGTTCTATCTCAGCGTTACAAAGGTATAAATCCTTTTCCACTAGACTATAACTGACTCCAAGAGGATTCCAGAGGCAAGTTCTGGATGCATTTAATGAAATAAGAAATACTATCAGTAAACTAAAATGGGAATCCTTTTACAATGTCACTTGTGTATATAACATAGACTGGATAAGAGACTTTTACACTGAAGTCTCAGTCACTAATGGAAATACTGTAGTGGTTAGGAGAAGATATGTGGATTATTTTCCTAAGTCCATAAATAGCCTACTTGTTCTCACTATAGTGGTTCATTCCATAATAGACAAGTTATACACAGCCAACTCAGACACTGATCTGAATGATGTTCTAAAGACCTTAGCCCATGAAAGGGCTACATGGTCATTTAAAAGAAGGATCAGGGTTCTAAGACCCCAATACCTAAAACCAATCGCCAATATTTGGTTCTTCTTTATCAGACATACTCTCTACCCCTCATGTCATGATTCAGATATTGATATGGAAAGAGTATTCTTACTATACTGCATTTTGAAAGGTCTACCCTTTGATGTGGGAAAGATTGTCTCCTACCACATCAAGAATTGTCTAGATAGAAACAATGTTAGGCTTCCATACCCAACCATATTGCACAAAATGTTGTCCAACTCTAACCTCACTATTTTGCCTACCAATTATTTTTGCACTGAGAAAATGATCATGGACAGGAAAAGTATTGAAAGTTTGCTGATAAGTAAGACCAAGTGCCACACACAATGCACAAAATCATATTTACACTCTCCTAACATTTCTCTAATTAACTGTTATCAAGAGTTTCATATTCATGGTAAGCAACAGGCCAGGTCTCAAAAATGGTTGTCAAACGAGCTATTAAAGATGATTAAGGAGGTGGAAAGTCTACGTAGAGAGTGTTGTCCCAGATTTAGCTCGTAAACAATCAATCAAATGTAATATATCAAAGTTTGGTGCGGAAGCTGGGTACATAAAACAAGATTGATAGGTAGAAACAGTAGTAGAATAATGAGAGAAATCAATACACAATAACAAATAGTGATTGAGCCACAAATTTCATATGTATTGATGATAAGATAGTCGATTACATCAAGAACACCAAGAACATACACAGACTATTTGTAATTCACTCTCTATCTCACCAAAACTCTCTCTAGCGACTGTGTGTTGTTGAGTGTGTGTAAATCTTTTGAACGTATCAAGGACAATATAAATATTCTACACAAATCTTCTATATATAGAAGAATCATAGAAAAGTCAAACCAAGCACCTATCAGAGGCTGCCATGTGTAAAGGTGTAATAACCGTTTCACACTGACATGGGAGAGTTGCATTGGTTGACGTAGCTGTGAGAGAGATGACTTGTTGAATTCTTCAGGAATGGTAGCATAGAGGTTGCTTCCACAAAGCTTGTCACAGAAGCTCTGTGGACCATGGTTCATCTTCTGGTTAAGGACATTCTATGCTTGGTGAATGTAGAGCTTCTGAAGAACAATAACTTTCAATGACAGACGTACTCTGGCTCTGAGGACTTGTCTTCTTTTTTAATACTTTTACATGTCAAAATATGCGCAAACAATCTCCCCCTAAGTATTTAAAAAGAATAAGAGAATGTTGGTTGGAGAAGGAAAAAAGAAGAGAATGAGAGGAGAGACAGAGGAGAGAGTACGAGAAGAAAAAGAAAGATGTTATCCTCAGGAAGCTACTATTGAGAGTAGATCCTGGTTTGTTGGATGAACTACCACCATACCCAGAACATGGAGAAGCAATCAACCCTACTCACCACTGAGTAGGACATGTTCCACAATCATTCCCTCATGACTTAGAATCCATTTTGTATTTTTATCTTCTAGTACATTTATCAAAGACTTGATGTATATAGTAATTAGTTGATATTTTTAACATGCATGATGTTCATAGGAAAAACATACTTTGAACATGTATCAGATTTCAAAAAAGAGATCCTATAAACACCATCGCATGTTTTCTTTGCTGATTTTCAAGGCCAAGTTGTCTCTTTGACAATTTGTTTACCATCTTTGTTGTTTTCATTCACTACTGTCCATCAAGTTTTTTGAATAAGTCTTGGGTACAATGAAGTTGTCATATGTTTCAATAACAAGACCAATGAAACACCAAACTGTCTTTATAAATAGTTTTGGGGATTCTGTGATGTCTTGTCCCACCTTGGTATCATATTGAGCATTTACAACACTTGATAATTTTACACCTCTTTGCTAATTTTAGGATAGTACTTTACTTTAAATGAGTCATCATGCAAGAATGTTTTGAGTGTGTCACCAATTGAACTTGTTATGCATAAAATAAGAATTAGGAATTTATTTATAAATTCTTTCCATTTATCATAACAATCATCGTCATTCTTGTACTCTTTTATTTTTATTCATTAGATGGTTTCATAGGATAATTTTTCCATATCTTTATGTCTCACTGCCCCTTTTTGTAGAACCTATCTCCACCCTTGGAATACCATACCTTTCTGTGGTATTGGATCATATACACCATTCAATGAGGACATTGAATCCCTTAAGTTTGGGGGAGGAGATGTCATCTCTACAAAACCTTGATCCAATCCCAAAATGCATACACATAGACAAAAATACCCAAAATTTTTGCAACCAACCCACATACACAAAGCAATTAGAGCAAAAGGCTCTAGAACTTGGGTTGCAAAAACAGTGTCAAAGACACTAGACGGTCAAAATGGCCCCAAAAGCACCTCAATTTGAAAATTGGCAAAAAAAAATGGTGCCAAAATGAAAGACAAACTCAATTGAGGAAAAAGGTTTTGCATTTTGTAAAGATAGAGCCAAATGCACTCAATAGCTACATTCCAAGAACCTTGGTAATTATATTTGAGATTAAGACATGATTGGACAATCTAGATTATGGTGTACTTTTAAACATGAAATTGAGGGTACAAGATTAGCATACATGGTTGTGTATGGCAAACTTTTTGAGAATTCTTTACATGAGTCTTATATTCTTCCACTTGATAGGTCCATTTGAGATCATGATTGGTATTGATTGAAAGACAACAAGGAGATTGAGGGATAGAAACCTGTAGATTTATTCAATGGAAAATGCAAAACTACAACTACTATGAACAGTAGTCGTATGTCTACATTGTGAGAGATGGAGGATTACACAAAATGAAAGTTAACCTAAAACATAACTACAAGATTCCTATATATACCCCCATATCCCTTGTATACATTGTAAGCCCAAACCCAATACAAGGCCCAATACAATAAATGTAGATTACTTTATAAAAATTCTAAATAGAACATAAAATATGTTCTAACATTCTCCCCCTAAGTTTTGTAAAGTAATCATTCTCTGATCAACTCCAGCTTCAGCTTTTCTCGCCTTTGATTTCTTTATAAAACTTAGTGTTGCATAAACTTCAAAGCTCCCCTTGCTCCCCCTAGAAAGTAGCTCTTATCCTTGAAGTATCAACTAAAATATCAGATCTGATATAGACCATAACCTCGACTGAGTGCACATCAAGACAAATTTTATCTCTAGTAAACCCAACACATTCCTTAACGCCCACAAGAATGATATGTGTAGATTATGGAGTGACATCCAAGTGCATCTTCAGTGTATAACATTTGATCTGTCTGTGAACCATGAGTTGAAATAGAAATTTAGCTTAAGAATTTCATCTGATTACCTTACGGGTGGTAGCATCCGGTAGCAACACTACAAGGCAAGGGTAGAAGGCAAGCAATGTTCAACAACTGATAAAATATGCTCATACTGACTTCTCTCCAGAATACTGAATAATCAAATTCAAACCCAGATCTCCTTTCTTCATGAATCAGCTGGATAATTATAAGCACTCAGGATTCTGAATCACAACTCAAATAGCAGAACAGTGATTGTAGTCGCTCACACTACTGAGTGATCAAGTTAGAAGAATGATAAAGTGCTCTCAACGGTCTAACTACAAAAGAAGCTTTCCAGACTGATGATTGCAGATGCTCAGGAAGCTAACCCAATCCAAGCAGAGACCAAATCTGAAAATCCAGAATCTGAAAATCTTGACAGGCATGAGCACTCGTGTAAGAATAGATCAGTTGCTAATAATATGTGACCAACATATGATAGGAGTGATGTCACATATGCATTCCGCGTATAAAGCTCAGGAATAGGGAAAACTTGTATGAAACAGGGTTCAGAACAGTCAGAATTCTCAAAAAATTCACCAACTTTCGCAAACAATCAAAATTCGCAGATCATTGTAGCAATTTGATCACAATTCGCAAGATGGCATAAGTCTGAACCACAATTCGCAGAGGCTTACATTGCGAATTCCCAACTTTCGGAAGCCTCATATCTGCGAATCCTCGCATTTCGCAAAACATATGTCTGCGAATCCTTCAGAATTCGCAAAACATACATCTGCGAATCCTTCACTTCTCGCAGTACTCTCATCTGCGAATCCCACACTTAGAACCTTTTTATATTTTGGAAGCCACTTTTCGCATACATGTAACCTGCGAAAACTTTGACGTTTCGTAACAAGTGGCCTGCGAATTCTTTAGAATTCGCACACAATAGATGCATAGTAGCTTGTGAATCCTTCAACTTTCGCACAAAGCTACTTGCGAAACCCATACTTGTAATTTTGTTGTGTCCAATGTTCTTTGCGAAATCTTCACACATAATCTTCTTTCTGGGAGTTCTATCAACATGTGCGAGTTCTTCCTTGAATCTTGCGAAAACTTGTAGATATGGAACGATTTTCTGATTTTCTTCAACAAAAACTTTAAAAACATCGATTCTTGAGTTGAGCTTTTGAACGAAGGTTCAAAAACACATTATGAGCACCTTTGTAGTTGATCACCAAGACTAATTTCTACTCTAAACAACAAATCGATACAACCACAGTAAAAAAATATTTTCCAACAAAATAACTCAGAAATCGATTGATTCGATTTTCTGGAATGAAATTGATACAAGTAATTGATTCTATAATGATATACAATAACTTCTGAATCAATTAAACAATAAAGAACAATCAATTTCACAATAAACCACAAAAATCGAACATTCATTAGACTGTTCTTTCAAAACCAAATCAGATCTCGATCGTGCAGAAAAATATGTTTCTGTTTAGCTCTGATACCACTTGATAGGTCCATTTGAGATCATGATTGGTATTGATTGAAAGACAACAAGGAGATTGAAGGATAGAAACCTGTAGATTTATTCAATGGAAAATGCAAAACTACAACTACTATGAATAGTAGTCGTATGTCTACATTGTGAGAGATGGAGGATTACACAAAATGAAAGTTAACCTAAAACATAACTACAAGATTCCTATATATACCCCCATATCCCTTGTATACATTGTAAGCCCAAACCCAATACAAGGCCCAATACAATAAATGTAGATTACTTTATAAAACTTCTAAATAGAACATAAAATATGTTCTAACAACAGGCTCACACATGATGACAAATTTTCTTTAGGTAGTTTTGAGTCTTTTATTTGTTATTTTGGTTGTTTGGGGACAAGCAACGGTGTAAGTTTTTACCTCATTTACATCACTTTAGTTATATTTTAGTGTCAAAATTTATAACGAATTTGAGTCTTTTATTCGTTTCTTTATAATTTACTTAGATAATTAGGATTTTAATTATGAGACGAATAAAGTGTGAATTTATGCTTTATTATGGTGAAAAATCTCTTATTTTGGTATCTTGCTCATATAGGATAATTATGATGATGAGGATGAAGAATGATTGTGAAGATTTTTGTTGAAGATGACAAGGTGATGAACTTTGGTAAAGAATTGAGGTGAAGAATTTGGATAAAGATGATGGACTTTTGTGAAGACTTGTAGATGAACATGGGCCGAGATGTTGTAGATGAACATGGGCGAACATTTTTTCTTCTTGGGCCGAGAAGCATGGACAATTTATGTTTGATATGTTGGTTAAGGCCTTGCGCCGAATTGAGAGTTTTTAAAACACTTAATTTTATGTTTTTATTAGTTGTAATTTCCTAAGCCCCTTACGGGTATTTTGGTCATCTTGCCCATCCATTTTTAGTATAAATAGATGTGCAAGGTTGAGGTTAAAGATAAGCTTTCAAGGGGAGAAATCCCTTAGTTAGTAAGTTTTTCTATCTTCCCTTTTATTTCTTCATTTTCATAATGGAGAAATATGTGTGAAGAATAAGAGAAATATTACATTAGTTGTGTATGATCTTTAGCTTAGAAATATATTTGGAAGTGTGGTTAAGTAGTCAAGTTAATTTAAAGTTTTGGAATGATCCCCAAGTTTCTTCCTTCCATTTCGTTACTTGTTTCTTTTCTTTCATTCATAAGTTTTTATAATTCATCTTCATTAGTCTTGTGTTTTCACTCATTTCTCTCACAAGGGTCGATCTCACATCTTTGTGATCATAGTTCCGTGTGACCTTTGGGTGATTACGATTACACGCTTTTTAAATTCTCATTCTTAACATGGAAATTTTATAATTCGTTTTTCACTCTTCAAGGAACGTTTGATTGTAGTTTTACGTTGGATTTTTATAAATCCTATCCTAACGCATCACTATTACTTAAGAGGCCGAATGATGACTTTCCCAACAAGAATGAGCAAGTCTTTAATTTATGTAAATTACTTTCTTGCATTTTACATTCCGCAATTTAACTTCTCGTTATTTACTTTCTGCAATTTACTTTATCCCACTTAATTCTTGTCATTTAAAAATTGCCCTTTATAATTCATGTTTTTTAGTTATTATCTCTTCTTGAAATCATTACTTGCATAACAAGTTTCCTTTCCTAAATTCGGGTTCTCACTCCTTATTTCATGTATTTTCAATCTCCACTATTTACATTTCAAGTATTTACATTTTCCCAAGTTATGTCGGGCTAATCGCCTTAGCTTGGGGTATGAAGTGAAATTGAGATTAAGACCTATGAAAAGGTAAAAAGGTGTTCTAAATGTAGCATGATTGTCCGAGTTATTTAAATTAAGATTATATTTTATGTGAAGATTACATTTAAACAATTGACAATTGTTTACATGTATGAAAACTTTTTAAGTGACATCAAAGATCGATCTTGAGATAACGAATGAATACTGCAATTTCTTTTTACCGGATCATTTGTCTCATCTTAATGGATCTTTGTACCACTTGCTTCTTTTTAATTAATTTCTTTAGTGATAATCAACCAACCAACCAAAATATTTTCTTCGAATTCTCCATCTGAAACTAGCCTTTACGGACAGGACTTTAAGAGAAATGTTTACACGCATCCCTGTGGATCGATATCTGGTACTTGTACCATTATTACTTGTTAAGAATATGACAGTGGATCAAGATGTATACTTGTGTTGATATCTATTTTCACGTATTTTGAGGTTGCATAAAACCAACGAACACTTATGTTTGTATAATCACTTGGAGTATACACGTTATTAGGTATATTTGATCCTACATGTTATAAGTTACCAAGTATGGGATTTTGATGTTCTAACCCTTATGCATGATGGTTAATTGCTTTGTGTTGCCATGTAGGATGTTTAAGGTTCCTATCTTGAATGCTAATGAGTATATACTAAAGGTCGAAGTGGAACCTTAAGTTGACACTGAACTAGAGGATGAATAAATGTTGGTCCCGAAGGTGCTTAACAAGTTTGTAGAAGGGGGGGGGGAGGTTGAATACAAACACAAAATCTTAAAGTTTAATAAATTGTTTATTGATAAATTAAAACACAATTTACAAGTTTGTTGCGGAATAAGATTAAGTAAAACCTAATCTAAACAAACTTAAGAATCACTAAGAAGGTTGCACTAGAAATAGAGAATAGGGGATTGAGAGAATATAGAAAACAAGGGTTTCTATATATTTAGAAAGAAGAAGGCAACACTCAGATGGAGTGTTGATCTTTCTATTTATACCCTATGCATTAAATGCATGGCAGAGTACTTTACACGTGTCCTTCATCGATTGGTTGCATGAGTCTGACTTTATGAGACATGCTTTTGGTCGTATGATGAACAGTGTAGTTGACAGAGTTGTTGTACAAATTGCTGCAGAGGTATGTCTATTCTGACAATCGTACTATGTGTGCAAGGATAATAAAAAAGACACTTGAGGCATAAGCTAAGAGATCATCGATCGCTGAATATCTCTTCCTTCAGAGATATAAAGAAGTTCAGCTATCGCTGAAGCTTTTCCTTTGGTTTCTTCGCGTGTGTAGACTTGTCTTGGCTTCACTGATATCCGTATCAGGTCACGAGTAGACTTGTCTTTGTTCAGCAGCTTTGTCTTTGATTTAGCAGTGAACATCTTTGTCGTGAAACTTGTCTTCAGGGAATACGTCTAACTTTTTATATTAGAAAACATCAGCGATACTGAACATACTCAGTATTAGATCGCTGATAGTAAAACAGAATTACATATGAATGTTTACAAGAGAGATTATCAGTGATAACTGAACAGACTCAGTATGATCGTTGATGATGAAACACTAATACATAATGTTTAAACGTAATTTTCACTAAGTACAGAAAATGATCATTTTCAAATCACTGAGAGAGTATGGACCAACAATCTCCTCCTATATGATAATGACAAAGTAACTATGAAGAAAATTACTTTTAAATCAAAATGAGGAATAATCAGGACTCATAACATATACGTCCCAATTACTATTTTGAGGGATCTTTTACAGTACTGATAGAGTTAAGTACTTCACTAAAAATTTTCATTAATTCAAAGAAGGAATTACAAGAGAGGTGAAAATTCTAAGTACACGTGAAAAACTAACTACTGTAAGTCTAGCTAATAGATTACAAGAAGTAAGAATAAAATCTATCAACTATCTAGATCGGATTGCAGGACCTTGATCATGTGATCAGGTACTTCTTCTCCTTTTTGCCTTCGATCAGTAGATTTTTGTCTAATGATAGTTTTGATCGGTTCAGCTAGAGGATAGTAGGTACACCATAAGCACAGGAGATCCTTTAAATGATTCAGAGGACAAATAGGGATCTTAGAGACTCTTTGGAATCTGAGCTGACCTTCATCATCATTGAAGAAGATTCCAAAAGGATTTTTCAGCACTTATCCTGGAAGGAATGGTCCACCAGGAGGCAGGGATAGATCCAGAACCGAGAGATTAGGAGGAGGCCCGAACAGTGCTTCTTTAGAGAATTTGATGGAGGTTTCGTTCTTGATTGCAGCGACATTATCAGAGGAGGAGGAGGTAGGCTTTATTTTGGTTAGTCTTGGCTTCGGAGGAAGAGCGGAAGGCACCTTTAGTATAGAAGTGACTCTGTTGATGACGGCTCCAACGATGCCTTCATCATAGCCCCTGTAGGTTGACTTTGATTTCTTCAGCGCTTCCTTGAACTCTAACCATTCCATGTAGCCAAAGCTTTCAAGTCTTGATACGAACATTGCCTTTAAGCTTCCATCCTCTCTGGTTATCTCCATTGTCACTGACGTTTGGTTCTTCTTTTTTCTCCCAAAGATGCCAACGACTATGATCTTCATTGGGTCAGAGTGATAATCGATCTTCTGTTTGCACCATTCAAGTGTTTTATCATTGACCTCTTTTTCTTTCATGTGCTCCTCTTCAATCTCTTTTAGCAGTGCAGCTTGAACCTTCACTGGATTTTTTCTTTAATTTCTTGTCTTTGAACTGAGAAGACTAAACCTTGAGAGCTAGATTCGCGTCTTGTTGGCATTCGGCAATCATCTTCTCAGCTCTGACAGATTCTTCGACCTCATCTTGAGTCAGGAAGTCAAGCTCTTTTGATGAGGATTGAAGAGGGATCTTTAGCCACTGGCTCTCTAGGTAAGAGATCATCCCTGTTCTTTTATTCAGTTCCTCCTCTGACCCTTGAGTTGGTCTAGAGGGCCTTCCTAGATGGAACAGGGCTTCCTCTTCTTCTTCTTCTTCTTCATCATCATCAACCTCATTGAAAGAGGTTGGGATTATGTGATCTTCAGCTAATGGAGCTGGGATTATTTGAAGTTCAGTTCCCTTAAGCAGGGGAGAGAACTGACTGATCAAAAAAGAAGAAAGGAGTTAGTGTTTATTTATATGGAAGAAAAAAGATAAAGGCTAGAATGAGAGAGGAGTTTGGTAGGAAAAGAAAGAGAGAGGGACAATGGATAGGCATGCCTGAGAAGGATTCTCCCCCTCAGATGGTGAAACAAGTTTCTGGTTTCCCTCGACAGCTATTCCCTTCTGCTTGCCTTGGGATGAAGCACCTGAAGTAGCTTCCCTTCTCCCCCTGCTTCAGAAATGACAACGCCTTTGACAGTTGTCGATGATGAGACATTTGTAGCTGAGAACCAAAGAGATTGGTTCTCTTCATCATCATCTTCATCATCATCAACAGCATTGTCTTTCTCTTGATCATGGAAATCAAGATCTTCATCATCTTCCTCATCTTCCTTCTCCCCTTCTTCTTCATCAACTAGAGCAAGTGAAGAAGAGGGAGGGGCTTGATCTTCTGTCGATAAGACTTCAACGACCTTCTCCCCCTCTACTTGAGGGGGAGGTTCTTCCGCTGCCTGAACCTCAGCTGCAGTTGCATCTGTATTTTCTTCAAGTGATCTCTCCCGCTCTTTGTCATTATCGGCATGGGGGAGTTCAACAACCTTGGTTGTAGCTTTAGCAGCAGGCATAAAACGGACTTCAGCCTCCAAATGTTCCACACGTCCTTCAATATCAGGGATCTCAGAATTAGCCTGATGAATAAATTCAACGGCTATATTCAGTGATGTACGATCATTCTCCATGAATGAAGGCGTTGGTGCAGGAGCTGGTTCATTCAGCTTTGCCAGGACCTGATTAAGCAGAGTTATGCAGGAGTCGATCTTTGAAGAGAGACCCCGAACTTCAGTGGTGAGGGAGCCAAATCTTCCCTGTAGAAGTTGAACTTGTTGATGATTTACAACCAAGTCCTCCTTCATTTTGGCAATCTCTCCTTGAAGAGACATGATCTGAGAGGCTTCAGCCTTAGAAGTGGAGGCAGCTGTAAGTATCTTCAGCTCCTCACCAGCTTAGTTGACAGCGCTGGTGGTGGTGTTGATGGAAGAGGATAGAAAGTCCACCTTGTCCATGAGCTTGTTGACGCTGGCGTCAACAGTACTCAAAGTAGGACCTAGTACTCAAAGTAGGACCTGAAACAAAAGTTAGTGGTTGAGCATAAGGATGCTCAGGATTATATGGAGATGTTGGAGAAGTTTATAGGGGTTTAGGAATACCTGATACATCAAACATGTTAAAAAATTTCATGTCTCCTTCAAATTTTGGAGTAGTTATTTGAGTACCAGGTCCTATAGACGCAGCGGTATGAAGTTGCTGCGAAATGATGGGAGGGTTAATGACCAAAGAAATAGTAGAAGAAGAAGTAATGGGGATAGAAGTAGAGAGAGCACTGGTGATAAAGGGAATTACCTCAGTTGATGGGTCTTGAAGAACTGAGAAGATTGGGGTTGTCACCGGTGCTGTGTCAGCGATATGCATCACTGACACGGTTGTTCAGGTAGCAGATGTGGAGGAGCGACCCACGAATGCATCTAAAGTAGTTTGTTGAGAAACTACTTCAAGTATTATCCCTGAAGGAGTTGACTCCTTGGTCTTCTTGGCCTTTTTAGCAGGGCCAGAAGAAGCAGTTGATGGTCATTTGGAAGATGTAGTAGTGGCAGGGATAGCAAAAGAAGGAACCTCCTGCGTGGCCGCTGAAGTAGAAGATTGGAGATAGAGGCGAGAACGTTAGGTAGAGAGACTTACCTCGTTGTCAGCAGGCTTGATATCCAGCGCTCGTTGGCCCACCTTTGAGAAAGTACCATCATTGGAAGTGGGGTACTTCTCAGCGTAGAGAAAATGGAGATAGGTGCAGATGAAACGAACGTACGAGATCTTGGGATCCCTCTCGGTCTTCTCGATCTTTGACACTAGATCGTCAAAGATCGTTCCAGCATAGTCGAAGTGCTTTCCGGCTATCACTGAGTAACCTATTTGGAGCTGCATCTTGCTGTCCTGGTCCAGTTACCCTATCTTGCCACTCATACTTTAAATGATATGAGTGAAGATATGGTTGATCTGTGAAGGCATGTTTGCCTTCTGAATCTTGGTCATCTTTTTGTTTGGAATCTGGGAGCGAGGCTTGTTGTCCCACGTGTATTCCATGTCATCCAAAAATCGGATGAGCTCAGCGTGAGTTGGAAGAGAGTCGAAGCCAACGTTGGTCTTTACAGGGAATCGAAGAGCCTTACGGAGACCAAAAGTAGTAAGGAATCCGAGACCCTGTTCAGTAGCGAAGGAGATGGCAGGTACCACTTCACCTTTCTTGTTTGTCACAGTGGTCTTGTCAGTTGTATACCAGAATTGTTGAAGCAGAGTCTTTGACGGTTTGGGATCTACAGTGAGAGCATAAGCAATGCATGATTGCTTCATAAATGCAGCGGCTTCCACCAGATGTGGGTACTTGTAGCTTCAAAGTCCAACCTAGCCAGGTGGTTGTTCTTGGGGATTTCAGATTCAGTGATGGCGAATTTGACATTTTTGGAAGCAATGAGCGTAGCTTGGGCCATTTCTGTAACACCCTCAAATCTGAAAATAGAAACTAATTTAAAAAAATTTAAATGCACCAATAAATGATTCATCTACAATCACAATTTCAGATTTAACCTCAATACACATGTATCATTCTATACATACAATCTATAATATGGACAGGTGCTACTAAGAACCCAACAATAGCCGCTATCTCCAAACTGTGGAGGACTTCGCCAAATACTTACACTCGTGAATAACTACACGCATTTCTTCATAGGACTGCTAGAACCAAAACTCCCATCTGGAACCTGATGCACATGCCGACAGATAAAAAGGTTAGGCTTAACGCCTAGTGAGCTCAAGAGTTTTAACATGAATGAATATATCATTAAAGAAAGGAATTCAGTTCAAATCTAAATCTTTCAAAATGGTTTACTTTAGAAATGGAAACGACTCGTTTTTCCCATAATATACATCTTTAAAGACAACGCTCCAAAACAGACATTCTTTGTAAAACGATGCAGCCCATAACTCACCCAAAACGGGTTTATAATTCAACACCCAATTTGTAAAAACGTGCATGACATTTCATATCCCAAAACACACAAAATTCGGGCGGGGCATAATACTCGACCCATAAATAACGGGAAACAAACCATATGATTATGATACGTCACCGAAAGCATGTAACTGAAACTTAATACTCACACGACCATAAAATGGAATGAAATCCAAACATTTAGATAAGGACAATTAAATATCCAAAATACGATGGGTCGACAGCGGGGGATACCCGCATCCGTTGAGAGTGGAGGAACACAAAAGTATGCCACTCATACAACGTTAATCATATGACACTTCACGACACACAAGCCCAAGTGTCCCTACGACTTCCTTTAGGCTACACCAAAAGAGACAACTGACCTTAGCGAATATTATCAAGAATATCACCAAAGACTCGGCACGGGGATACAACCATGGCATTGCCCCGACATGACGGAGGCCCCAAACGCCCATCATGACCTACCCATTGTCACAATAGCACAACTAGACTCAGCCCTCCTAGTGTACACTTGAAAGGACAAGGTCATAAGACATGAGTCCCGGAGTCCAACCCCGTACCACCCACTTGACCATCAAATAAGACTGACTTACGTGCCTATGGATCCAATGCAACACAGTCTAAACATTACATGAATACACATGAATGACCAACGCACTCGAGCATCTAATTATCATAAATATGCAATAAAATGCATTAGTATGTAAATCATATATTGGACTCTCCATCGAGCCATTAAAACCGTACAAATGTCCTCAAGACTCTTTTAAGTCAACGCCGAGCTAAAATGATCAAAAATCCATTTGACTAACAATTAACGGTCCCCCAAATAATGGAATGTCTTTAAAAGGTGTGATCAACTCAAAACTCATCACGTATTGGGACCAAGGATTTTCCAAATAATTAATGAACTCAAATACCCCAAAATGTCGTACGTCATAACTTAGACTTCACTTGTACAAAAATTACCGAAGATGCATAAATCATAAAATGGACTTTATTTGTACAAAATCGCCAAGACTATGTAAAACATGTTATTTACTTGTTGAAACATTCAAAACCCAATTATGAGCATTTCATGGAACTAAACAACCCAAGTTTACCAAATATGAAAACTTATTAAAATACTCACACTTTGACAAACACCAAGTAAAATATATTTTTACTTCAAAATACACATTTTGGCATGTACATAGTTTTCGTAAAGCAACTTGAACTCACCTTGCTAGATTTAGGCTAAATCTAGACTTTTCCCCACTTTGAGCTCCTTTGAAGAAACTTGAATCTTCAAGGTCAAAACTTCCATAACCTAGATCCACAAGCTTCCAACCATAAATAACCACATTCAAGTGTTTAGAATAATTCCCCAAACATCTTATATCCAAATCTCCATTTTGGTCAAAAACCCTAGTTTGACCTAACTTTTCTCAAAATCTTCCAAACCGAAATTGAAGAAATACAACACTAGGTTGACATCAATAGACAATATATAACCCATAAAGAAGTTTGGAAGTAAAAGGGAGAAACTTACCATTTAGGTTTTGGTACAAACCTAGAAAACCCCAAATTCTTGAAGATGAAGGTGATGATGATGAGTTCTTGACCTTTGCTTGCAATATACCACCAAATATTCTTTAATCATCCCAAAACTAACAATCTAACCTTGAAAATCTCTCAAAAACGAAACCATAGCAACTTGAATCATCAAAATCGGAGTTAGGATGAAGAAGATATGAAGAAATGAAGTTCTAGGGCTGAAAATCGAGTTTTATGCTCGACCAGGGGATTTCGCGACTTATCACGCGACCTTAAGTCGCGGAATAAGTCGCCTGTTTCCCCTAAGTCACGGCACAAGTCGCGAAATACACTGTTCGCCTGGTTTTCTTCTCGATCACTGTTTTGGCCGTAACTTCTTCGTTATAGCTCCGATTTTGCTCCGGAAAGAACCGTTGGACTCGTAATTGAATCCTTCATCCATCAAGACTATAAAATCTAGGATTAAAGTCCAAAATCCTATATCTTATTTTTCCCTTACAATTACCGATTCCTGAATTAACTTGAAACGATGCTTTTCGAAGTCGGGGTGTTACAATCCTCCCAACCTTAAAAGAGATTTCGTCCTCGAAATCTGGCACCAACCAAGCACCCAACATCGCACTTGGCAAGATCGATTGATTTCCTGTCAAAATTAATGCCTTCACGAAACCTTACCTCATATACGAACCCGATTACATCCCGGTTAAGGTTGTTACTGTACTTCCCGTAACGAGTCATCACGACTCAATCCCAAGGTTCGACATATCTCACCGATGACGGGATGAACATCAAGTCCTTGCTTAATCATTTTCTTAACCATTAAATCTCGGTTGCCTTCCAACCTTATGTTGCTCATATTACCTCAAGAGTAACTTATGACCTTATTCAGTCATTTCCACCAAGGCTACCCAAAATCAAACTTTTCCCTTAGATACCTCTAATTACGACGCATCAAGGTCTCCTCAATAATCTATTTGTACTTAAAGTCTACATCGACATTCTCACCAAATGTATCCATTAATCATTACCACCAAAGAGTTATCGTCCTTCGATGAAATTTCCTAACAAGTAGTTTGGGCTGATCCAACACAACCTTAGATTCGTTCCTCAAGTTGACACAGACACGATGACCTGCAAAGGTTCCCAAACTTCCATAGACCCAAGCATTGGTCCGATGTCTCCTCCAGAAATATACCATTACGCTCTACAAATAGTCGATTATCCCAAACCCCCATGGTTACACAACTCCCATACTGCTTTCAATCATTAATCGACGAATCAACGAAAGTCTTGACGATTACCGAAACACCAATGGTTGATTCTTAATTATCAACATCTAATCCCTTCAGGGTTACCACCTGACCTGCAGACACACCAGGTCCAACGGAAGTGCACTGAAACACACCAACAACCATTGTCCTCAAAACCGAATGTCGACACCTACCCTCGGAATGGCCATTCTGCAAATGTGGGTATACTACCAAATATCTCGTTCCAGTGTTACTATGTCGAGAAGGTTGACGCCTACCCAAGGAAATAAAACCTCAAATCAAACAGCTTCACTATCCAACCATAACCTCATCATTAGTCACAGATACTCATTAGGGTGATACACTAGAGACACATAGCATGTTGACGTACCACTAACCCAAAATTTCAAAGCCGAACTCGCATAAGCAACTACACATGGTTTTAACCCAAAGACTCAACGAAATGGGAAGATCATCACTTAATTAGCTCGGAGAAAGCACAAGCCTAACGTCCCCATTACTTCTGCATGAGCCTATCCATGAAACCGAAGTCCTAAAATTCGGACTGACCACAAGTCGTCCCATCCGACGCTTCAAATCCCCAAGGACGCCTCTAGTCCTTAATCTCGACCTCTACCACAAGAGGGCTTACATCTATAGTTCTACTGAGTTCAAGGTTTTTCAAACTACTATGCCAATTTGAACTTTTATAAACCTCTAAATGTAAAAGCTTTATAACGATTAATCATACAAATAAAATCTATTACTTTTTCTCGATAAGGGTACAAAGTGGTCACCACTGACACATATATAAAATCATTTAGAAAACTGTCTGATTATTATTCAAACTAATAATGACGATGAACAGGGATATACAACAAGTTTTTCAATTGGACCACTATGGTCCGATCATGCATAAACTTACGCCCTGGATGGAAATAGCTTTACGTACTAAAACAATGTATAACCAGACGTTTGTACAAGACTACATGAGTGGAAATTCATAAAATCAAATTCTAGAAATGTTTGCATTAACCATATAATGTCAAGTAATAAAATTTCCCAACATGACTCGCATACATCAGTTTATTCCCCAAAACTTAGTAAAGACAGGTGCATGCGATTTACTCAATCGTAAGAATAATTTAGTTTGAATCCAAACTTTAGGCCGTACCGATAAAATGCTTGTAAAACCCAAAACAAAATTTTCCATGATATCAAACTCTCAAAGTTTTCTCTCTTTTAGCCATAACAAGGCACGGAATAAGATCGCCCAACAAAACTTGCATGAAATAGTTCATTTCACAAAACTAGTGAGGTGATATGTGTACACGTTTTGGTTAAAAACATAATAGTCTGTGTCGGTTTTTAAGCTCAAAGCCAAATAAAAAAATTTGCGCTCATCGTTCTAAAACGTGGGCTAAAACACCGTGACGGAAATTCCAATAAAAATATGCATACATGCCATGTGCAACCAAACTGTCCACACAAAACTCAAGGGGAAAAACAATACAACTGGACGCCAATAAAATTTCCATAAAATTTTATCAAATCAACAAAAGTCCATAAAATTTCCATATCAAATCAACAAAACTCCATAAAATTTCCATATCAAATCAATAAAACGCCAATAAACTGTCCACACAAAACTCAAGGGGAAAAACAATACAACCAGTGTTCTTTATGAAAAAGAAAGAACATTCTGAAAAACCAAATGTTTTTAGAGTAAGTTAAAATCCAAAGAAATGATTTTAAATGTAAGAAACACTTTAAAGTCCAAAATAAGAGAATATTTAGGATTTAAGAATGTTTTTAAGATGAAAGAATGGGAAGAACAAAAAACCTGATAATCTTGAAGATTAGAGTTTTTTTCTGCTTTGAGTGCCTTGAGTGCTTTTTCTTGCTTAGGAAGTTTTAAGTGAGCGTAAAAAGATAAGAATGGTAAAAGGTATTCCTTATATACTATGAGAGAGAAAGGAATGAGGCGGGAAAACAAATGCTCATCATGACATGGACACGTCCCACGAAGTTGATTTGATAGCATTGAAACGGACGAACATGTCAGAGGAAAAGGCATGTCGTGGATTGTTAGTTCAAATGACGTCATAGGAGAGAAAAAAATCGTTTCATTTTCCTTTTTGAAAGTATATCTGAAGAAAATTCAGAGATAGGTTTTCTTTTTAAAAGAATCACTAATAAGAAATCATCAGTGATAAGTGTTATTTTCAAAAAGTTTTTAACCACTTGAGAAAAGTGAGTGATTTTGTTTTGAGTTTTGGAAAAAAAACTTACTAAATATCATTCAGTGATAAAGAATTAGAAAACATATTTGAGAGTCACAGATATTTCGACAGAGAGCAAATGATAAAGGGGAACTCTGTATTGTTGACATAATGCTTGAAAGGTGAAGAGTCAATCTTCAAGATTTAGCATTCCAAGCTCACTGATGAGAAAGTTGAACCTAGTCTCATTAAGAGGTTTGGTGAAAAGATCAGCGAGCTGATAGTCAGTAGGGATAAAGTGGAGTTCAATATCACCATTCATCACATGATCTCTGATAAAATGATATCTGATCTCGATGTGTTTTGTCTTTGAGTGTAGTACTGGATTGTTAGCTATAGCGATGGCACTAGTGTTGTCGCAATAGATTGGAATCTTTGATAGCTGAAGGTCATAGTCTAATAGTTGATTTCTTATCCATAAGACCTGAGCACAACAACTTCCAGCAGCTACGTACTCAGCTTCATCTATGGAAGTGGACACTGAGTTTTGTTTTTTACTTGTCCAACTTACCAGCTTTCCTCCTAGTAGTTGACATCCACCAGTGGTGCTTTTTCTATCAAGTTTACAACCTGCAAAATCACTATATAAATATCCAATTAGATCGAACCCTGAATCTTTGGGATACCAAAGACCAAGGTTAGGAGTTCCTTTCAGATATCTGAAAATTCACTTTACAGCGATCAGATGGGATTCCTTGGGTTTAGATTGATAGCATGCACAAAGACATGTAGAGTACATGATGTTAGGTTGGCTCGTTGTAAGATACAACAGGGAGCCTATCATTCCTCTATAGGCAGTGACATTAATAGGTTTTCCAGCTGGATCCTTGTTTAATGTCAGAGGATAGGAGTTTTCATCGTTGATGTTTGAGTTAGATCAAACTTCTTCAGCATATCTTTAACATACTTGTCTTGGTTGATAAAAGTACCTTTTTCAGTTTGCTTAATCTGAAGACCAAGAAAGTAAGTTAGTTCGCCCATCATACTCATTTTGTATTCTTTCTTCATTCTTTCAACGAAACGAGTACACAGAGATGGGTTAGTAGAACTAAATATAATGTCATCGACATATATTTGCATAAGAATAATGTGGCCTTTTATCTTTTTGAAAAACAAGGTATTATCAATTTTATCGCGTTCAAAATTTTCAGAGATAAGAAAAGATGAGAGAGTGTCATACCAAGCACGAGGGGCTTGTTTTAGACCATAGAGAGCCTTATCCAATTTATATACATAATTTGGATGCTTAGGGTCGAAGAACCCTGGGGGTTGTTCAACATAGACTTCCTCATTCAGCTTTCCATTTAGGAATGGTGATTTTACATCCATTTGATATACTTTGAAGTCTTTGTAAACTGCATAAGCTAAGAAGAGTCATCAGGTTTGACCACCTGTTTAGTTGACATACATTGGAATGAAATTTGTTAAATGAATTAGAATCTGTCTGTTTGGTTCACATAGTGTAACTTTAGAATTGGAATGAAATATTAGTAAATGACCAAAATACCCTTTTTGAAAATTTTGAAACAAAAATCCAACTAACATTGTTCAGATCGGTGGTGGTTTAGATTGGTGGTCAACAGTGATTCAAATCGGTGGTCGACGATAGTGGTTGACGGTTGTCTAGATCGGTTGTAGATGGCGGTTGTTCAGATCGGTGGTGGCTGGCGATGGTTCAGATTGGTGGTGGTCGATGATTATGACTGGCGGTTGTTCAGATTGGTGGTGGATGGAGGTGGTTCAGATCGGTGGGGGTCGACGGTGGTTCAGAGCAGTGGTCGGCGGTGGTTCCGATCGGTGGTCGGCGGTGGTTCCGATCGGTGGTGGTCGACGGTGGTTTCAGAACGGTGGTCGGCAGTGGTTCCGATTGGTGGTGGTTGGCGATGGTTCAGAACGGTGGTCGGCGGTGGTTCCGATCGGTGGTGGTCAGCGGCAGTTCAGAACGGTGGTGGGCGGTGGTTCTGATCAATGGTGGTGGGCGGTGGTTCATAACGATGGCCGATGGTGGTTCCGATCGGTGGTGGTCGGCGGTGGTGGTTCAGAACGATGGTCGGCGGTGGTTCCGATCGGTGGTTGTCGGTAGTGGTTCAAAACGGTGGTCGGCGGTGGTTCTGATCGGTGGTGGTCGATGGTGGTTGACGATGGTTTAGAATGGTGGTTGGTGGTGGTTCCGATCGGTGGTGGTTCAGAACGGTGGTTGGTGGTGGTTCCGATTGGTGGTGGTCGGCGGAGGTTCATATGGATCTAGGTAAATGGGGATAGTTTGGTCTTTTTGAGAAAATGAGATGGAATGGAATTGAATTCCTTCTCAAATGTGATGGAATGACTAAATCCATGAATGGTGGAATGTGTGGAATTCAATTCCATTCCATGCGAAACCAAACGCCTGAAAAGAATTTGGTCAACGGAATTGATCATTCCAATTCCTTCAGATTCCATCGGAATCCTGCGAACCAAACGCCCCCTAAGAGTGTGCACTAAAGGTAATGTGGACTTCAGATAACACTCGAGGGAGTGTGTACTAAAGTCACCATGAGCTTGAGGTGACACTTAGAGGAGTGTGGATTAAAGTCGACTTAAGGTGACGGTAAGAGGATGATGCACTAAAGTCAATGAAGCTAGCATGGAATTCGATAACATCGATTTGTGGCATACTTTTGTTCCTGCCACATTCGATGGAAGAAATCTCCCCTGTCATCATAAGATGTTTTGAGTTGTTAATTTGCCATGATATAGGCACTACTGGAAAGAAATCTTTTATGAGAAAAACGTATTTTCAGATGAAGAAATTTGTTATTAGAGATCATTCTTTCAGTTTTATTATTTTCTGTTTGAGATATAAAATGTTTGAACTCGTTCGAATTTAAGCCTAACACTTTCTCTTGTTGACATGTGCATCAGGTCTTTATGGGGGTAGTACTAGTGGTACTTGAGAAGAGTTGAGTACTAGTTAGAGGTGAAAGGTTTTGCTCTTGGGGACGACTTCCATAGTTTGGATATTGCTTCTCTAATTGGGGTTTTAATAACAGTCGGTTCTAATTTAGTCCTTGTAAGGATTGAATTCAAAGTTTATTGACTTTAAACCTTATTTTTGCTTTGTACGTAATTCAAATGTTCTTTTTTGAGAAGAAGTTGGAGTTGTTTTTGGTGATTGTCAAATGTTTATGTTAGTTGCTATTTTCCAGATTTTGGAGTGTTACATAACCCTTCTGCTCTGATCTCCCTCTTATACGTGTTGTTTAAAATAGAGATTTTCAAAAGAAGAAGATTAAAATGGATCTATGTACATATTGAAATAGCATATCCTCTGGTTCTTGTCATAGTGAATATAGTTCTGATCGAGGATGGGGTTAGATGGTTTTGGCCACAGTGAAGAAATCGTTTGATTGAAAAAGGGGCGAGGGTTGTCTGAATTTAATGGAGGTGGGGTTTGACACTTGCAAAAAGTGTTTGTTTATATGTGGGTGGGTTTTGACCGGAGAGGGGGAGTCAGAAGGGAGAACTAGAAAGGGTGTGTGCAAGAGAGGGGGTGTAGCCTAAGAGTTTTGCTGGGATAAGGTTAATGCATAGATGGAGCAAATTTTTGTCTGTATTAATTATTCTATATATACATATGCACACACACACACACACACACACACATATATATATATATATATGTATGTATATACATATAGGGTCGGGTTCATTTGTTAACCCGATTTTTTGTACTAACTTTGTGAACCAAATCTTGACCATTGATATTAAGATGAAGGGCTAAGATTAAAACCCATTTACATTAACTCTTATTTATTAGCCTTATAATAATTAATTATATGGAACATATATGATAGGGGCTTTTGAGGAAATTCATAACCCTTTTCCACATTTAGTATTGTAACCCCCACATTAAATAAATGTTACAATTAACAAAAAAAAATCAATAATGACATCATATTTTTATTGTACATATATATTAAACCTAGGCTAACAATGGCTTACTGTTGAATTATGTTAACAAAATTAGTATGAATGGGATGGGAAAAAAGTAAAAGAATTTGTAAGGGAACATATATGAACATGTATATGTTAACAACCACTCCATTAGTGTTCATTTGAGAAAGTGAACGTATATGAAAATAAATGGACATATATATCACGACCGAACATCTATGATCATTCATTAGAGTTCATTTGACATATTTGTTGAACGTATATGAACATATATGGGCATGTATATAACGAATGAACATCTATGATCATTCATAACAATTCATTGCATGTCATTGTTTGGTTCATGACAGGTATGTTCATCTCGTATATCGGACAAATTTCTCGAAAAGACCAACTATACGATATACGGATTTAACGAAAAATGAACAAATCTACTATAAAAATATTCAAAATATTCAAAAAAATATGAAAAAGGATACAATTCTGAAATCGCAACCTACACCCAAATTTGGAATCTTGATATTTGTAACTCCTATACAATTAATGACATAAGATTACATATCAAAATGACAATACTACCCTTTTCTATTAAATAAATAAAAAAAATAAAACATAAACAAACCTTGCAATCTTATTGGTTGATGACGGTTCACATAGTTAGCAAGAAACACACGGTTAACAAATGATCCTCCCTCTATACATATATATGTGTATATATATATATAGGGAGAGGTTCATTTGAGAAATGGTAAATGTATGAGAAATAGAGAAGTAATCCTAGCCTTTCATTCGGTCAAGATCGGATTTGACTAGTCAACAATTGCGACTTTGACTGTTCAAAAGTTGCGGTTATTCCAAAAATAGAAGGACATTTTTGTAATTTTTACAAATACATGGGACAAGTTCATATATGAACCTGTATAATTCACATATGAACTATATGTTCATATGTGAACCAGTGTAATTCATATATGAACTATTTCAACTGATTCATATATGAATTAATTAACTAATTCACATATGAATTAATTAACTGTAGGTTCATATGTGAATCGGTTGAACTAATTAACAAATTCACATATGAACTAATTAACTGATTCTCATATGAACTAATTACCTGATTCATATATGAATGTATAGTTCATATGTGCATCACATAGGTTCACATATGAACTCGTCCCCCGTATTTTACAAAATTACGCCTCTATCTTCTACATACCACACAAGTAATTATCCGGTGCTTCACAGTCAAAGCCGCAAATGTTGACTAGATAAAGGGCTAGGATCATTTCTCTATTTCTCATACATTTACCATTTCTCAAATGAACTTAAGGCTACACACACACACACACACACACACACACACACACACACACACACACATATATATATATATATATATATAAGAGCAAACTACGTTTTTTTGTCCTTGTGGTTTATTGCTTATAACTATATTTGTCTTTAGTTTCTAAATGTTGCTTTTTTAGTCATTGTGGTTTCGCTTTTCGTCCCTGAGGCTAACTCTGTTAAGAAATATCAGTTAAGTCAGGGGCATTTTAGTATTTCTAACATTTTTAATTTTTTCTTTTTATGAAATAATACACACACACATACATACATATAATTATAGCCCTTATCCGGTCGTCTTTTTCTGTTCCCCTTCGACGGTCTATTACCGGCACCCCTCTTCTCCGAAGAACAACACGCCCTTCCCCTCTTCTTCCTCCACTTCCCAATCCACCCTCACTATTTTGTTGAAAGTTTTGTTTCCCTTCTCCACTTTCATTTGGTTTGGTTTAGTTTGTTTTTAAGCAAAAAATCATTTGGTTTTAAACAAAAACCATTCTGGGTTTGCTTGCTTTAATTCTAGCAATTTAGCAAAGAAAGACCGAAGCTGATGATCAATATATGAAACGAATTCACTGGTGAGTTTTGGAATGTCAAATTATCCAATAAAAAAAAACCACAACCCAGATCGAAAACTAGAGGCACTGGATGAAAGACGGGAAAACCAGATCGAAGACCACAACCCCAAACAATCCATATTCTCGTTGCTTATTTTTAAAGTCAACCAATCGAACTTGCAGATCCCATTCCCACCTTCTCCCTTCACCCCCCATCATGTTCTAGCGTTTAAGCTATACAGAACCCTTCATAGCAAGTTGAACTTGCACATGAAGAGCCCCTTTGAGCTTGTACAATAAAGAGGATGGAATGTTTTGCAGGGGAATTGTCGGAAAAGGGGGAGGGGAAACAAGATGGGGGCAACGTCGATTAGAGGAGGGAGTCTGGGAGGGAAAGAAGATGTGTGGGATGGTGGGTCACGGTTTTTTGAATAGTTTTTTCTTCATAAATGCTTTAATTTAATAAGTATATACGGAAAATAATAAAATTATTAAGATCCAAATTACCCATAACTTAACTCATCTTTTACAACAGAGTTAATTCTAGGGATAAAAAGAGAAATGAATTGCAAATCATAAAGAAAAAAAATTAAATTTTAAATGTCAGGGAAGAAAATAATTATAAACAACAAACCGTAGGAACGAAAATCATAGTTTACTCTATATATTATTTTTAATTTAAAATAATGAAAAAATCATAGAACGATCAAAATACTCATGAGTTGATGAACTTTTGACCACAAAAATGTAACAAAATACCAAAATTTTGTTATAAATCAAAGATTAAAAAATGAATACAACTTGTTATCAAAAACTAATATCCAATAATTAAAAAAGATTTTGTTATATTAATAAAACTTTAACATTTATCATATATATATTTGAAGTTATCAATCCCTTGATTTTATATAGTAAAGATAAACATAATAATAATAATAATCACCAAAAAGGCTTTCTCTCTGTAAATAAGTAGTAAAAGGTTTTTACTCGCTATTTAAAAAACCCTACCTCTTCCGTCTTTCTTCCCCCCATCTTTCTCTCTCTAAAAATCAAAGCTTTTCTGGAGAGAGAGACAACGCCTTTTCAAAGGGTGGTTCAGTAGTGACTGCTTGCTTCAAGCACCATGGATACAATCGAAGCTACTAAAATGGTGATGTCAAGGATCCAGAACATAGATCCAGATAACGCTTCCAAAATCATGGGTTATATACTCATTCAAGACCAAGGCGAGAATGAGATGATAAGGTTAGCTTTTGGCCCTGAAAACCTTCTTGCTTCTGTCATAAAACAAGCCAAAGCTTTCTTAGACATTTCGTCGAACACTTCGTCTGCACCTTCGTCTCCTTCGCCTTTTGGTCACCAAAGATCCCCTCGTATCATCATCCCAAATAATGGGTTTCACCCCCCACCTCCTCTTTCCCCTCATTCCCCTTGGTCGTCATCTGGGTCTTTCCCGGATCGTCGAAGCAGTCCCCGTGCAGCTTCCTACGCCTCCGTGGTTAACGGCGGCGGCTCATCTGCTTCTTTCTACAACAATTTTGGTGACGTCACGGAGGATTATAGTAGTAATAGCGGACTGCAAGTTGTTACGGATCAGCTTTCGTTTCTTGACAACTCTAAAAATGTCGACTTCATGGACCCGATTATGAGTCCTGGTGGCCGGAGTGACTCGATTCTGTTCCCGTACCCGAATGGCGGTACCGATTGGGGTGCAGATGGAGGTAACTGTGGAGATGCACACCACCATTTGCACAGGAGAAGTTGCTCGGTAAATGATGTGTTTCTTGGCGGTGGTGGAAATGATGATGTAGGTAATGGATTAGGAGGATGGAGGCCTTGCATGTATTTTGCTCGAGGGTTTTGCAAAAATGGCACTTCTTGCAAGTTCATTCATGGTAATGGGGGCTTTGGAGATGAAATGTGTTTGGGTTCATCTTCACCAACTGCAGTTGTTGGGTCTCCTACTGGAAATATTGATGGGATTGAAGAGTTTTTGAGGATTAAAGCAATTCAGCAGCAACAAAGAATTGCAGCCATGGCTGCAGGAGGAGGTGGAGGACCTCATCATTTCCCTTTCAACAGATGCATGAACTTTCTTAACGAGGGTCCTAGGTATTTTATTTTTTTCTTGTGATTACATTTGCTAAATTTTGCTACCTTATTTGTTAAGCCAGAAATAATATTTCTCTTAAAAGAGGATTTTTGGGTTGTTTGTTGGATTCCTTCTTGACAAGTTATGCAAATACTTGTTTTGTTAATTTTATTTTAGAAAAAAGGATTTTTCTTTTTGTTTGCATGTTCTTGATATGGAGTGAGTAAATTAAGATATAGAGGAAGTCTTTCCTTGTGTTTGTTGGTAAAAGTTATGTTATTTTTGTTGTGGAACATTAAAGACCCTATCTTGGCAACAATTATTTCTAACATTTTGCTAGTTAGAGCTAAATCTTGTAGGTAGTAGTGTAGGACAAAAGGTTTGGTGATTTGATTAGAAATCTTGAATTGGAATTGGAATTGGAATTGATTTCTTGTGTTTGATGTTGGAACTATGCTGGTTTTTTAGATCACCATCAGCAGCAGCATTGATGATGGGGGAAGACTTTCACAAGTTTGGTCGATTTCGACCCGATAGGCATGATTTTGCAGCAATGGGGTTGGGAAGTTCAAGTTCACGACAAATTTACTTGACATTTCCAGCTGATAGTACTTTTAAGGAAGAAGATGTTTCTAATTACTTTAGGTAATTTATCTGTTTTAAGTGCATGTTCTCTTGTCCCATTTTGTAATTGAGGACTCTTGATGACTATACTCCTTTGTTCTTTTAAGAAATAAAAGATTTCTTTTATGTTCTGAAGTATCTTTGGACCTGTTCAAGATGTGAGGATTCCGTACCAACAGAAGCGGATGTTTGGGTTTGTTACATTTGTTCTCCCAGAGACTGTGAAGGCGATTTTGGCCAAAGGGAACCCTCACTTTGTATGTGATTCACGTGTTCTTGTTAAGCCCTACAAGGAGAAGGGAAAAATCCCAGACAAGTATGCTTTTGACCATCGTTTCTCTTGTTTTATTGTGTTTCCCCTTTTCTAATTTGTTGAGCTTTTGCCTCTGAATTTTGTTTTATAGGAAGCATCAGCAGCAAATTGAGAGATCTGATTTTTCTGGTTGTTTGAGTCCATCTGTGCTTGAATCTGCTGAGCCATTTGATCATATACCCTTTGGTGAGTAGAGAAGCAATATGTTCTTATCATTCAGTTCTCCCACATTATTTTTATATTACACGAGTCACACGTTCAATTGTTACTCTAAACAGGTGCAAGGATGTTTAATCATGAGATGATGTTGAGAAGAAAACTAGAGGGTCGGGCTGAATTGCAACAGGCGATTGATCTCCAAGATAGGAAGTTGATGAATATGCAGTTAACGGATCTCAATAACCATCAGCTTCATCATAACTTAACCCCCATATCTGCACCAACTCTTTCTCATGCTCAAACCAACCAAAGCCTCCTGCTTTCATCTGATGACAACAACGAAAATGTTGTTTCTGGAGGTAAATTACCTTCATTGTCCTTTGCATATAGGTTTCATTTTTCCAGTCCATTATTAATGATGACAAATGGTGTGGCAGATATTAATGGCAGTGGCATCCAAGGTACAATGGATCCTATAACCAATGCCTCTGATCTCAAAGTGCAACCAGAAGTGAATGATGACGATGGGAACAATAGTGGCAATAGCAGTGAGAAGGAGGAGAGCTCCAATCTTAATGAAATTTATAACCATGAAAGGTATGGATTTTGATCTACTGCTATTGTAAATGCTTATATAAGCTTTTGTTTTGGGGTTATAAAAAAGTCTAATTTTCTTGTGCAAATGGCACAGCTTTGAGCACATCCTTCCAGATAACTTGTTTGCTTCACCTACAAAGACTGCCGCCACAGACCACCAGTCGATCTTCTCCATGCCGGAAGCCAATGGTGGTGTTTCCGCATCATCCTCTTCCTCTGACACCACCCCGGTGCTACCTGCCAATTCAACCGCCCTCAACATGGCTTCCCTCAAATCATGTTACTTTCAAATGCCAAGGTAAAAGAACAATACAACACTTTGCATTGCTTTCTTCCCCATAAAGTTTCTTGCAATATCTTGGCTATTTTTTTTTTCATTATATATTTTTTTATAGCAAAATGAGAGAATGGTTCAATTGGGATTTGTTAATATTTACCAGGTCTTTTTGTGGGCAAGAAGCCATTGAAATGTAGGTGATGTTAGATTGTGCAATGGTCAGAATGGAGGCATTTTTAACATAGCTTTGGTAAGAGTATCTCAATTATGTTTTTATGTTGAATTATTATTTGCTTTTTATACCGACTTTCTTCTGTTTTCTGCAGAGAGTAGGAGCAGAGGGAGAAAGATCCTCTCTAGCTGTATAGCTGAAGAAAAAAACACCAACAACAACAAAAAAAGAAATGATCTTGTAAGGAAGATCTCAAGATTACTGTCATCTTCATTACCCCCCATACTACTTACACCCATACATAATTATGCAATACATAAGAAAAAAGAAAAAAAACAGATTTTATGGGAGTAGGGTATATATTTCTTTGTTAACTTTGGTACCCTCCCTCTAGTTATGTGCTGGATCCCCCCCACCCCCACCACCTTCACAAAAACTCGAGCACCATAGCATAACATTTGCAAAGTAAAAGCTAGTGGTTAGTAGCAGTAATTACTTTTCTTTTTTGAGTTATATACTAGTAGTTGAAGCTAATGTCAATTTTACCCTCTACTTCCTTTTGAGGTGATAAAAAGTATGTGAATGGTTGATGTACTTGTGTGTACATATGGAGTAGAGTAGAGTAGATTGTGGGCAAGTATGAATGACTACTAAAAAGATATATTGAACCCCCCAAAAGGGTAAAGCTGTCATTTCTGCCATCTCTTTTTGTGTGTGAATGATCTCAATGAAGAGTCTTGGTTTTGTTTAGTCATCTTTTTGAGATCAACACAGATGGGTATAAATGTGTGGTGGTTAAATGACGAAAATACCCTCTGAAGCATGCCTATTATATATTGACCCCAAAAGGGTAAAGCTGTCATTTCTGGCATCTCTTTTTGTGTGTGAATGATCAATGAACAGCCTTAGTTTTGTTTAGTCATTTTTTTGAGATCAACACAAATGGGTATCTGAGAAATGTGTGAAATGACGAAAATACCCTCAAGAAATAAAAAAAAGAAAGAAAGAAAGGTGAAGTAGGTGGATGAAAAGGGTGTTCTTTATGTTTGATTAAAGGATATGGTAGGGAGAGTCTTTTGTCTCATTCTTGGTTTCTTTAAGGGTGGACATGAAGGGAGAGGTCCACATTGTCACATGGGTGCTGACAACCCATTTGAATGGTATCTCAGGGTACCACACTGCTTTCACTCTCAGACTTCCTGGCTTCAATCACAGGTTACAACTTTTACAGCCTGTGGTACAAGTCATTATAACCTTATTTTAATAAAAGGATTTTACCTCATGTGTGTGGGTGGGGCCTTATGGTGTCAGGTATTAGTGGCCTTTCTGTTTGGGCATGTTTTTTTATCTCAATTATGAGATGGGGTCATGGTACAAATTATGAGTGTATATTGTGTAAACTGACAAGTACTCGACTGGACGTGTGCAGGACTGGTACCATAACAGTACATATTAATTACCACTACTATACTTGTGATCTTGTACACTTATTTATATCATAATTATATCAAATCATATATTAAAAATGTAAAAAGTGTTATGTTAATGCTTATGTATTTGAGGAGGAAATTAGTAGGTATGGATGTTTAGAGGGGTGCATTTAGCAGGGGGTATTATGGTATTAACACAGTACACCATTGATCATTTATTTTGTCAATGTGCAATCTTAGATGCCTATAGTACTACTCTTTGTTGTACTATGGCTTTGTTTGTGTTGATAAGTTGGCCAATAAACTAGTTATACATGTTCTTTGATAAACTCAATGACTATTAAATTATTTAAAATAAAAATATGTCAAGTATATGTGTGTAGATTATAGAGGGTATAATTAGAAATACTCTAATAGTGGGAGATTTAAATATGAAGGTTATATATCGTGAGAAGGTAAGTAGGGAAGGTTCAAACGTGGATCATTGAAAAAATATATTTGAAAAATCTAAAAAAAAATTGGTTCACATATGGTTCTTTAGATAGATTTTTGTAGTGGTTCACATAATGAATCTTCCCTTCTTACCTTTTCATGGTATTTAGCTTGTTTATTTATCTAGCGTGTATTTTTAAAATGCTAGATGATAATGTATAATTAGGGTGGTTGACAAAATGAACGAACATGAACGAATTTGTTTGTTAAACTTGACCAAACAACGAATAAACATGAACACATAATTGACTTTTTTTTTTTTTTTAATGTTCGTTCATAAAGATACTAAACGAATATAAATGGACATGAACAAATGAGCATAAACGTCGATATATAAACATAACCGGACTAATACTAATGATAAAAATAAATAACCATTTATCATCAACTATTACACAGAATCATTTTATTTAAAGTGTTAAAAACAATTATGCATTCTATTTAAAAGCATTACAATAAGCTTATGACGTTTTAACAAGATTTTTTATGATACTTCAAAATAAAGTGTCATATTAGTTTTTTTACGAGACACTTTTGAGAAATATTTTATGAACACATATTTTACAACACTTTTCAAATAATGTCCTATTAAAAAAATTAATAGGATGTTTTATTCTAAAAATGTCCTAAAGATTTGTTAATACAACTAAAAGTGTTCTACATAAACGAATGTTTAATATAAAATCTAAAAACAAACGTACCTAAACGAAGACGCATAAATAAACGAAGAAGACTATTGTTCTTTTGTTCATCTAACCAAATGACGAAAAATCTTGTTTATGTTAACTCATTTATTAAATAAACGAACTTCTCATCCGAACGTTTTACGAACGATGCATTTATGCAAATTAGAAAATGCATAATTAGAAAAAAAGTGAAAAGAATAAAGTTTCAATAAACTACTTAAAGTGTCTTTTAAAAAAAAGGCTAATTCATAGCTTATCAAACACAATTCTTTTGATAAGTTATTATACTTGTTCCTTCTCATATGAATGTTAAAAAAAAAGGGACATAGTTTTATAAATATGTAATTATTCTATTTTTTAATTAATTAAATAACAATTTTACCCTTATTTATAGAGATAAATTTTCTACACCTCATAATTATGGGTAAAATTGGAAAATAGACTGTTGGTTCCCAGTTTGACTCAACAATGATATATTCAAACACAAATATGCAAAACAAGTTTGTATGCAGAAGCGTTTTAATAGCATAAAATGGTTTGAACAGATTGGTAGATTTACACACACATATAATAAAAGATAACAGGAATAATGGAAAGAATTTACTCAACAGGTCATCTTCATTAATCTTCAAATTTACACCAAGAACACACACTACTGTGTGATATTTCTCTCAAGTATACTCTCACTCTAGAAAACAAGGCGTGTGTGAATTGTGTGTTGCATTTAGAAGTGTAAATGATGCGAGTCGAGCTCGAGTATCATTATACCCGACTCGAACTCGAAACCCTATTACCAAGCTCGAACTCGACTGGAAAACTCGCAAGTAGTGAAAATACAAACTCGACTCGATAACCAATTTCCAAACTCGATCTCAAACTCGTTTCAAGCTCGAATCAAAGCTCGAGCTCGAGCTCGAAAACGCGAATCAAGCTCGAACTCGAGCTCAAAAACTCAGATCAAGCTCGAACTCATTTAATTCGTAAAGGAACTCAAGGTGAACAAATTAGCTTAAAAGAACTCAAAGTGAACTTGTTTTCAAGGGGTACTCCTATTAAAACAATAACATAAGCTCAAGCCCTTAGGCTCAAACCATTTAACAAAGAGAAAGGATGTAAAAACAAGGGAGGGGAAAAGTCTATATATAGTGGAGTTCAAAGCATTGAGTTATATATATTCCACCAATGTGGGATAAATAGACACACCATCAAGAGTTCACCTATGTCTTTTACACCATCATTTTCCAATTATTATTTTTTTCAAAAAACTTGAGTTTGTTATTATTATTATTATTGTTAGTGTTATTATTATTATTATCAATTAAATTAAAATAATATTACTAATTATTATTATTATTTTGCTAATCGAGTATCTCACGAGCTTATCGAGTCGAGTATCAGGTCACTCAACTCGACTCGTTAGTATATCTAGTCGAGCTCGAGTTCGATTCGAGCTTATTCGAGTCGAGTGTTGATTGAGTCGATCTCGAGTAGCTCGTGAGTTGTCTCATCTCATTTACACCCCTAGCTGCATTGTCAAAATGGCAGATGGTGCTCTGTAACACTCTAAAAATTGGGGTAAATTTAAATATGAAATAAGTGCAGAATAAACAGGTCTAACATAAATGAATCACCCTAAAAGGGGAATAATTGTATGGCGTTTACAATACGGAAATCAAGTGAAATTGACTTCAACAACCTACTAATCTAGATCAATTAATTCTAGATTACGAACGGGTGTCGACATTTCACTCCCAGAAGTAAATCATCACTATATCAATGTACGCCTCTATAACCTTCAAAAAAGAAACTACTATTCTTCATCGACTCTCCACTCAAGCCCGATGAATCCCACCGTTAGAATGACCTGTTATACATCTCATTTTAAGAAAAAGTGTTAGGCTAAAGCCTAGTGAGATCAAACATTTGTAATGAGAGATAATTAAGGAAAACCGGTGGAATAAATAAAGACAAATCTTCACTTTAATACAAATATCTATTGGGTTGACGGGGGAGACCCTCTTATTAACATAAGTGACGGAACACAAAAGTAAACCACTTGACATGTTAGTAATACCAAACACATAATAAAGTACATGCAATAGATGCTAGGCTTAGTAGCTTTAAACGTACATCCGCGAAAAGTCAACTTCAACCACATAGGGTTCTTACTAGGGGTGCTCACGAGTTGGGTTGATCGGGTTGAAGACATATCAACAACCCAACCCAATGTTGACGGCTTGAGAATTTTCAACCCAACCCAACCCAAACAAAAGTGAAACCCAACCCAACCCAACCCGTTCGGTTTGGTCGGTTTGGTTGGGTTGTATTTAAACAAAGTAAAAACCATATTGAAAACATAAAAATAAGGAAAATTTTCTTTGAAATACGATCCATAATTCAAAAGAATCTACGAGTTCATCAAATATTTAGGTATTACATATAATTTTCTAATAATGTCCTCTTATGAGTTTCATTGCTCGTTTTCCAGAGTTGTTTTTCGTAACTTGTACATATTAAAGGGAAATATAAATAATTTTAGAGAAGTCACTAAAATATTTATCGGGTTATCGGGTTGGTCGGGTTACTTTGATCCTAACCCGATATCAACCCAATAGATTCGGGTTGTCCTAATTTTGTATTGATTATATATCGGGTTACCTTGGGTTGATTTTTTCCCGGGTTGGTCGGGTTGGGTTGACCGGGTTGGTCGGTTTTTTGAGCACCCCTAGTCCTTACGTTGAGATCCTCACCCAATATCACATACTAGCACCTAGAACTTATACCCAATCCGATGCCTATGCGTGCCTCGATGTGGAAAACCAACGTTCCATCATCGGATCAAATGATACAATTATTTGTGGGTTCATGACGCACAAATGCAATCAAATAGTCAATCCAATGCCAACCAAACCATCAATAACTCCAACAATTTGAAGTGCCATAAGATGTGCAAAAACTATAAATCTATATAATGATTTCTGAAATTCCAAGATGTTCCAATATAACTTTTAAATAATATTTCCACTCACTAAATCAATTTACCCAAGTCCTCATTCAATAAATATGCCTCCATGTTTCAAAACCCTAATTTTGTTTCCAATGTGTTTAAATATAAGATTAGGGGAAAATATGTTTCTCATATGCAAGTTCGCAAGTAGGTCAAGCCATAAGCTTCTTGTCCCTAAAATCATACTTAACCATATAAACCCTAAAATCCCCAAAGTTAGGTTTTTGGTGAGAGTTCACCCAAATTAAGTAAGTCAAATGGAGATGTTTGGAAGGTTAAAATCTACATTTTAACATGTACAAAGTTTATAAAAAGAGGATGAACTCACAAGTTAGGTTTTTGGTGAAAACCTAGAAAACCAAGTATGGTGAGAGGAGGATGAAGATTCCGACTATCCAAGCTAGATCCTTAAATCTAGAGGCTCTAGATGATATTAATGTTCTTCCAAACTTGAAGGTAACCACCTAGGGATTCCTTAAAATCGAATTTATGAAGAGAGTGGGTGTTGGTGAGGAGTAAATGGGGAAAAAGGGTGAAATCCCGACTTTTAGATCTATAGGGGCTTATCGTGGCTTGGGGTCACACCCTAACCCGCACGTGCTTCAAAGACCCAAACACTCGGCGAGTTGCGAGTTCTGGCCGCGACTTTAAGGCCACGCCCTAGCCCGCGTAACTCGTTGTTTTTCAGCCAATTCCCAAAACTCTATTCCAAGACCAAGGTACGATTCTATTCTTCAAAGATCCTAATGAATCTATACTAGCAAAATCCCTAAGGTTAACAATTAGACTCATAATAAATACCCCTAATGTACCATAAATTTTACGGGTGTTACAATCCTCCCCAACTTGGAGATGATTTCGTCCTTGAAATCCTAGTTACGCGAATAACTGAGGGTATCTACGCTTCATATCCTCTTCGGCTTCCCAAGTCACATTGGCACCGCGATGGTGCTTCCATTGCACTTTCACCATTGTAAACTCTTTATGCCTAAGTCTTTTGGTCTCTCTCTCCATTATGGCTTCGGGTTCTTCGACACAACGGTTGTTGTCCACCCGAATCTCTGATAACGGTATCATGCTTTCTTCTTCCGCCAAACACTTCCGTAGATAACACACATGGAACGTAGGGTGGATTCCGTCCATCTCAGATGGTAAATATAACTTGTAGGCTTGTAGTCCAATGCGCTCAATAACGGTGAACGGTCCAAGAAAACGGGGATTCAACTTCCCGCGCTTTCCAAACCATATTAAGCCTTTCCATGGGGACACCTTCAACATCACACGGTCTCCCACTTGAAAATCCACCGGCCGTCTCTTCTTGTCGGAATAACTCTTTTGTCAATCTTGTGCCGCCTTCAAACGTTCCCTTATGGCCCTCGGTCGTCTCTTGCACAATTTCTGGCCCGTCAAACTGCTTTTCGCCTGCCTCTACCCAACATACGGGGTCCTAAATTTCCTCCCATAGAAATCCTCGAATGGTGCCACACCAAGGCTAGAGTGGTAACTATTGTTGTATGGAAACTTCACCAAGGGTAAATGAGTATCCCAATTACCGCCAAAATCGATCACACACGATCTAAGCATGTCTTCTAAAGTCTGAATTGTCCTTTCGCTTTGTCCGTCTGTCTGTGGATGGTATGCCGTACTCAAATTCACCCGCATATCCAACTCTTGATGCAAAGCTCCCTAAAATCTCGATGTAAACCGACTATCATGATCTGAAACTATCGGCAAGGGTATCCCATGTCTAGACACCACTTCATCAATGTAGAGTTTTGCCAATTTATCTATTGGCAAAGTTTCCCGCATTGCGAGAAAGTGAGCACTCTTAGTCAAACGATCCACGATCACCCAAATAGTGTCATTACCTCTTAACGTCTTCGGTAGTTTGGTAACGAAGTCCACGGTAATTTTGTCCCATTTCCACTTGGGTATTTCCAAAGATTGCATGCTCCTGTACGGTCATTGATGTTCGTCCTTAACTTATGAACATATCACAGACCTTTCCACATAATATGCCACATCCAACTTCATAATCGGCCACCAATAGTGCATCTTTAAGTCCCTATACATCTTGGTGCTTCCCGGGTGAATGGAGTATTTGGATTTGTGAGCGTCCTCCAAAAGTAGCTCTCGGTTTCCCCTGAGCTTTGGCATCCACACATGCCCATTAAAGCATTTGATCCCACGACTATCGTCCGTCAAGAGTAGTCGTTGCATGGTCATCACTTCTTTCTTGAGGTTTTCTTCCAATAAGGCTGTTGGGAACTGAAGAATTCATCAAGTATGGTTAATGCTGCTGGTTCAAAATTACTACTGCTAGAAGACTTAAAGGTTAATACTGCTGAGTGTTACTACTGCTAGTCATAGTTAGTGCTGCTTGAACAAAGTTAGTACTGCTTAGCTAGTTAGTACTGCAAGTAGTTAGTGCTGCTTAGTAGTTAATGCTGCTAGAAGAAGTTAATGCTGCTGATCATGGTTAGTGCTGCTAAAGAGATTCGGATGGAAAGAATGACAACTGGATAATCTGAAGATTATGGAAGCTTTGAGATATACATGGAAGATATACTGAAGATTTGTTTAATTATTGTAATTATCTTTTGACTAGTATATGTATAGAATGTATAGAATAGATAGAGGAGAATTTTTTTTGGTAATTCATTCTTTTAGAGAGAAAATCAACCTCAAGGCATAGATCCTAATTCTAGAGAAGTAGAATTCGTATTGGTGAGCCTGTTCATCAATATTGAGGTTGAGTGAGTAATCTTGTAACTTCAAAGCATTCAATACAAGTTTACAGTTTGTTAATTATATTCTGTTTTGATTTCCTGTTTGATTAAATATCAAAGTGTTATTCCGCAAACTTCTTTGATATTGTTTCTGATAATTAATTCTTGTTGAGAATTCGATCCTGACAAGTGGTATCAGAGCCTAACTCTCTCAGAAACAGTTATTCATCATGGAAAATCTTACAGAATCAAGCAGTACTTTGGTTTCTAAGGTTCCAATGCTCAAACCAAGTGAGTTTGACATGTGGAAGATCAGAATCAGACAATATATTCTTCTCACTGACTACTCAATGTGGGATATCATTGAGAATGGTCCTTCTGAAGCTGGAAGGATAGGACCAGATGGGAAAAGACCTCCACCAAAGACAGATGGTGAGAGGAAGATCAGACAGACAGAGATGAAGGCTTTGAGCACTCTGCTCTTGGCCATTCCCAATGAATATCAGCATCAATTTTGCAACTGCACTGATGCTCAGATTCTCTGGAATGCTCTAGAGAAAAGATTTGCTGGAACTAAGAGCATCAAAAGAAATCAGAGAGATGTTCTAAAGCAACAGTATGAGAACTTCACTTCTACAAAGAATGAGTCTATGACTCAAACTTTTGATAGGTTCAATAAACTCATAGGTGAACTGGCTACTGTAGGGGTGAAGATGGAACAAGATGATATCAACAGAAAGTTCCTCAGATCTCTTGGAGATGAATGGACTATGTACACTGTCTCATATAGACAGAGTGACAATCTGGAAGAGAAAGAACTTGATGATCTATACAATGATCTAAGAGTTTTTGAAACTGAGGTAGAAACCAAGAAGAAGCCCTCTGGTTATATTCACAATGCTGCACTTCTTTCAGCATCCACTGATACTACTGCCAACCCTGAAGCAATTAGTACTGCCAGTGGAGTAAGTTCAGAAAAAGGCACTGAAACTATCTTTGAAGCCTTTTTGTCCAGTCATAGCAGCAATTCTCTAATTAATGATGATCTTGATCAAATTCACCCTGATGATCTGGAGGAGATGGATATTAAATGGCAGATGGCCATGTTATCCATGAGGGTGAAAAAGTTCATTAAAAGAACTGGAAGAAATAACTTCTCTCAAAGAAGAGAAGATGGAGCTGGTTTTGACAAAACCAAGGTGGAATGTTATAAGTGTCACAAGAAAGGACACTTTGCTAGAGAATGCAGAAGTGCTGTTCCAAACAATAACCACCAACAAGCTCAGAATGGAGGATACAATCAGAACAAGAATCCTGCTCAAGCCCTTGTTTCTCAACAAGGAATGGGATTTGACTGGAGTGATCAAGCTGAGGAAGCCATTCAGAACCAAGCTCTTATGGCAGAAGTGTCTGATCTCCCTACTGAGGTAAGTTCTAATCTTTGTACTAAATCTTGCATTGACACTGTTACAAGATACAGGGATCACAATCAAAGTATGTGTGATGATCTCAAAAGATTAGAAAAAGACAGAAGAGATTATGTGTTAATAGTAGAGAGATTTGAAGAGCAAATCAAAGGCTTTCAAGCTAATGAACTTCAACACTCTTATGACACAAACTATTGGAAGTGGGAAAAGAATGAGTTAGAAACCAAACTGTCTAAGTCCTTAGAAGAGAATGATAGACTGAAAGAGGAACTGTCAAAAGTTAAGCTTGACATAGACAAGTTTTCCTATGCTTCAAAAGCAATGGACTCTCTTCTAAAGGCTCAGATACATGATAAGATGAAGCCTGGTATTGGATACAACAATACACCCCCTCCTTACAATAACAACTATATTTCTCCTACATCAGACTTGTTAGAAACTAAGGAGAAAAAAGACTTGTCTGAAGAAGCTTTTAAGATAGATCCTTTGGATGAGGTAGTAGTTAAGGATTTGACTGAAAAAGGAGCCAGTGAGAACAGGGATAATAATGTGAGTAAAAAGATACCATTAGAAAACAATATTATCACCAATGAAGGATGTGGGAAAATCTGGGTCAAGTCCAAGGAGATAGAGAAGACTAAAGGAAATGATAACAAGGTCCATTACAAACAAACCACAGTTGTGAATCCTGGATCTTGTAAACAGTGTGATTGCAATAAAGCCAAGAGCCTAAATTCTGGTTTAAAAAGAGGAAATCAAAGAAACTGGAATAATCAAAGGGCTCAGAAACAAGGAGTTGATCTGAATAAAATCAATAGACCAAAACCTTGTTTTATATGTGGCAAGTTGAATCATTTGGCTAAGTATTGTTACTTCAACCCAATTAACCAACAGATGAACTTTAAAAGATTTGTGCAAAAACCTGTTGGTTATAGGAAGGCTGGAAAGAAACATGTGATAAAGAAATCTGTTGAAAGTAAAGGCACTTTAAAGAAAAAGATTTTAAAAGAAAGTATCAAAATGTGGGTACCTAGAAGTACTAACAGTATTAGTACTGCTAACAATATTAGTACTGCTAACACAGTTACTACTGCTAACAGTATTAGTACTGCTAACAATATTAGTACTGCTAACACAGTTACTACTGCTAACAGTGTTAGTACTGCTGAAAATATTAGTGCTGCTAATACTGTTAATACCTCTTCAAAAGTTAATACTGCCAACACAGTTACTGCTGCTAACACAGTTACTACTGCTAACAAGGTTAGTACTGCTAAGCATGCAAGTGCTGTCAAGGCAGTTAGTACTTCTAAAACTAGTCCTGATTCTAGCAAACATATTTCCAAGTCTATTATTGTAACAAAGTACTCCAAGAATGAAGAATTAAAGTTCAAAAATCTTGTCAAGAAAGAATGCAAGTACTTTGATGAGAAAGGGGTACCCAAGACCACTTTGGCTTGGGTTCCTAATTCATACTAATTGATTTATCTAATGTGCAGGGCAACCAACAGCTCAAGGGAAAGAGCATTTGGCATGTTGATAGTGGTTGCTCTAGGCACATGACAGGCAACATGTCATGCCTTCAGGATTTCAAGCATATCAATGGAGGACATGTTGCATTTGGAGACAATCTTACTGGTGGTAAGATAAGTGGAAAAGGTAATGTCACCAAAGGTAAGATGACATTTGAGGATGTCTACTATGTTGATCAATTAAAGTACAACCTGTTAAGTGTATCACAGGTTTGTGACAAACAACATAGTATATTATTTACTAATACTGAGTGTATGTTTCTTGCCCCAGGGTTCAAGGTAGTTGATGAAAGCATGATACTACTTAGAACTCCAAGAAAGGACAATGTTTACTGTCTTGATTTGGACAATGTTGATAGTGATTCATCTCTAAATTGTCTTGTTTCAAAAGCTTCTGTAGATGAATCCTCTCTTTGGCACAGAAGGATGTGTCACATGAATTTCAAGACTATGAACAATCTTGTTAAAAATAACCTTGTAAGAGGGTTACCTTCAAAAGTCTTCTCATGTGATGATCATTGTGTTGCTTGTCTTAAAGGCAAACAACACAAAACTTCTCATAAGACCAAAGAGTTAAATTCTGTTTCTTCTTGTCTCCAATTACTGCATATGGATCTGTTTGGTCCTACAAATGTTATGAGTATAGGCAAGAAATCTTACTGCTTGGTTATTGTTGATGATTACTCCAGATTCACTTGGGTATATTTTCTAAGGACTAAGGATGAAACAAGTGGTCTTATCAAATCCTTTATTCTAAGAATTGAAAACCAAACTAATCAAAGAGTAAAAGTCATTAGATCAGATAATGGAACTGAGTTTAAAAATCATGATCTAAACACCTTTTGTGAAGAAAAAGGTATTGAGAGGCAATATAGTGCTCCTAGGACTCCTCAACAGAATGGTGTTGCTGAAAGGAGGAATAGAACACTAATAGAGGCTGCTAGATCTCTGTTGGCTGATTCAAAATTGCCAATTACCTTCTGGGCTGAAGCAGTTAATACTGCTTGTTATGTCCAAAACAGAGTTCTAGTGGTCAAGCAAAAGAACAAGACCCCATATGAGCTTTTAAATAAAAGAAAACCTTTTATTGGTTTCTTCAAACCTTTTGGGTGTCCTTGTACAATTCTAAATACCAAATCTCACTTAGGTAAGTTTGATAACAAAGCAGATGATGGATTTCTTGTTGGATATTCATCTCAGAGTAAGGCCTACAGAGTATTTAACTCTTCTTCTAGAATAATTGAAGAAAGTGACAATGTCAAATGCAATGAGAACACACCAAATCCTGTTGGGTCTGGACCTCAGTGGCTATTTGACATTGATTCACTAACTAACTCTTTTGGTTTTAGTAATGAGTATACAGGAACAGGAAGTGGAGGATCAGGGATCACACAAGTTCAAGAAAGTATATCTAAATCTGTGATTTTTCCCATACCCACAGTAAATTCTGGTGAAGACTGTGAAAAGGAATCAATTACTGGACCAAGTCAGAGTGAAGAAGACACTAGAGATGAGGAGACTCAAGAAAATAATGAAGTGGCATCTGAAAACACTTCATTTGAGTTGCATGAATCTAATCTTGAGGTTGGACTGAATGAAGAACCTAGTCATAACACCAGAGTTCAAAAGAATCATCCTCCACAGTTGATAATAGGAGATATCTCTTCTCCTATGATGACTAGACATCAAAGCAGGCTTCAGGAAATGCAAGATCAACAGCATACAGTGCTTTCTTGTTTTCTATCACAGCTTGAGCCTAAAAAGGCACATGATGCTATGAAAGAATCCAGCTGGATAGAAGCAATGCAAGAGGAACTGTTACAGTTCAAGCTACAAGATGTATGGGATCTAGTAGACCTTCCTAAAGGTCACAGAGCGATTGGCACAAAGTGGATTTTCAGAAACAAGAGAGATGAAAGAGGTATTGTCATAAGGAACAAAGCAAGGCTGGTGGCTCAAGGCTATACTCAAGAAGAAGGTATAGATTATGAAGAAGTTTTTGCACCTGTGGCTAGGATAGAAGCAATCAGACTATTCCTAGCCTATGCTTCTTACATGAACTTCAAAGTCTATCAAATGGATGTAAAAAGTGCTTTTCTCTATGGATCAATTGAAGAAGAAGTATATGTCTGTCAACCACCAGGGTTTGAAAACCCAAGCTATCCAGACAGGGTATACAAATTAAAGAAAGCACTTTATGGACTACATCAAGCCCCAAGAGCATGGTATGACACACTGTCATCCTATCTCTTGGAAAATGACTTTGAAAGAGGAGTCATTGATAAGACTCTATTTATCAAAAGAAAGAAGAAGGATATTTTGCTGGTCCAAATCTATGTTGATGATATTATCTTTGGATCTACAAGAAACAACATGTGCAAGGAGTTTGAGGATTTAATGCATCAAAGGTTCAAAATGAGTTCCATGGGGGAACTTACTTTCTTCCTTGGACTCCAAGTTCAACAGAAGTCAGATGGCATTTTCATCTGTCAATCCAAGTATGTGCAGGATATTCTAACCAAGTTTGGTTTCTCAGAATCAAAACCTGCCAGCACACCTATGGAAACACACAAGCAGATCACAGCAGATCTTGAGGGGGAGGATATGGATGTGCATCATTATAGATCCATGATTGGCTCTCTCATGTATCTCACAACATCAAGGCCAGATATAATGTTTCCAGTCTGTGTATGTGCAAGATTTCAAGTTAGGCCAAAGCAATCTCACTTTCAAGCTGTTAAGAGGATATTCAGATATCTCAAAGGGAAACCCAGATTGGGACTTTGGTATCCTCATAACTCACCTTTTGACCTAATAGCATACTCAGACAGTGATCTAGGTGGGGCAAACTTGGAAAAAAAATCTACTTCTGGAGGATGTCAGTTTTTGGGTGATAGACTAGTCTCATGGCAGTGCAAGAAACAAACCACAGTATCCACATCTACAACAGAGGCAGAGTACATAGCAGCTGCCAGTTGCTGTTCTCAAGTCTTATGGATTCAGAATCAAATGTTGGATTATGGGGTAACCTTTCTACACACTCCAATCTTTATTGACAACAGCAGTGCTATTAGCATTGTGAATAATCCAGTCAAGCACTAAAAAACAAAGCACATTGAGATCAGGTATCACTTTATAAGAGATTGTAATGAAAAGAAACTTATTCAAGTTGTCAAAGTTCACACTGATAATCAGTTTGCTGATCTATTCACTAAAGCTTTTGATGTGGGTAGATTCACTTTCTTGGTAACAAGTGTGGGAATGATAAACTCTGAATAATCCCCTTCTCAAAAAAAAAAAAAAAAAAAAAAAAGTGGTTTTATATCTCTTTATTATTCTTGGAGTTACTAATCTTCTGTTTCAGGATATGCATAGCAGTACTCAGTGTTTAGCAAGTTTAAAAGGAGTAAGTTAGTTAATACTGCTAGTGGTTAATACTGCTTTCAGTTAATACTGCTAGTGGTTAATACTGCTTTCAGTTAATACTGCTAGTGGTTAATACTGCTTTCAGTTAATACTGCTAGTAGTTAATACTGCTTTCAGTTAATACTGCTAGTGGTTAATACTGCTTTCGGTTAATACTGCGTTCAGTTAATACTGCTAGTAGTTAATACTGCTAGTTAGTTAATACTGCTAGTTAGTTAATACTGCTAGCTAGTTAATACTGCTAGCAGTTAATGCTGCTAGTAGTTAATACTGCTCTAGGTTAATACTGCTTATATTCCGAATACTATAAATACTTTTTGCCCGCCTAAAAGTTCATAACGACTCTTTGCATACTGTTCTCTTGCGCTCAAAACCTTTTCTCTCTCAAGTTCGAAGTTTTCAGGCAAGCTTTTCCCTAAGATCAATGGCATCCATGACTTTCATCGACGAGCACAACGAGATTGCGATGCTACAAAAGCCAAAGCAAGCTTCAGGATTTCATCAGATTGTGGATTTCCTCAAGACAAGCCACATTGCTCATGCTCTTATTGTATCCCCTACAATCTATATTGAGCATCAAAGGCAGTTCTGGTCTAATGCAACCATTGTTGTTGAGAATGGTGTGCAGATGATCAAGACAAGAATCTGTGATCAATCACTCACGGTTACTGAAGAGGTTATTCGCATCAGTCTACGTCTAGACGATGCCTCTGGTATAACCTCTATCCCAAATGATGAACTGTTTTCAAACCTTACAAGAATGGGGTATGGAGGCCCATTGGGAGTGTTCAAATTCTCTAAAGCAAAATTCTCACCCCAATGGCGTTTCTTTGTCCATACTCTTATGCATTGTATCTCCAAAAAGACTACTGCATGGAGTGAGTTCAGCAGCACTATTGCTTATGCTTTGGTGTGCTTGGCCACTGCCAGAAAGTACAATTTTTCTAAAATGATTTTCAGTGATCTTGTCTCAAACATGGGAAACAAAAAGAGCTTCTTTATGTATCCCAGGTTTGTTCAAGAAATTATTACTCATGAATTGACGGATATACCTCAACCTGTTGGGGTATATGTACCTAAACCCCCCAAAGGCAAGGTGTTCTCAAATATGAGAAGATCTGCTGGGGACTCTGAAGGAGTTGACACCCCATTGTTCTCTACAATGATGGTGGTGTCCCAAACCAATGAAGGTATGGCAGCAGGGTCAAGGCCCCCATTAGACCAACCCACTGCTAGCCAAGCCCAACCTTCCCTCTCAAAATCAATTCCCCAGTCTCTTCTTGAAAAACCAACCTCTCCCATCACCCAAACTTACAAGAGAAAACAGGTAAAGAAGGCTCCTTCCCTTCTTGTACCATTACCCACTAAGCCTATAAGCCCTCTAAGGGAGAATTCTCCCCTAGAGAATATCCAAAGGGAAACCACACGGGTGTCTCCCAACCCAAAGGAGGTGCTCTCTGAGGAGGAGGTAGAGCATATGGGTGATGAGGCTGCCACTACTCCTGCTAGTTCAGAGGAGGAAAGTGGTAACATCAATAAGACCTCCCCCATGGCAACTTTGAATGAGCAATCATTTGAAGGTCCCTGGTGCCAAGAAACCACAGGGGTGGATAGTGCCTCTGCAAGGCAGAAGACTTCCACAAATAAAAGATCCAATGATCCTTCAAAGGAGGGTAACACTTCTAGAGAGGGTGAGGACAGATATACGTACGATGAATTGATGGTAACAATGGGGAACATCAATCAAGATGTTCTCAAACAAGGCAAAGAAATTGAAGAAATGAAGCTAGTAATTCTGTCACAACAAGAACAGATTGCTAAGCTGAAGAGGATGGTGGTTAGTCTGGTACAAAGGAAGAAGAGAAAGCAATTTCAATTAAGAAGAAGGACCACTGAGGATGATGCTCCCAAAAAGGGGGAGATCAACATGGAAGAAGCCACAAGAAAGGGGGAGCTTGATGGAGAGAAAGTTGATGTTCAGGGGGAGCAGCAAGCAGAAACAGTTACTACTGCTGACATTAATAAAGCAGCAGAAACTGTGAAAGAAGTGTTAACAGATCTTGAGATTGCAGAGACCTTACTAAAAGCCAAGAATGATACTCCCAAGGTCACTTCAAAGACCAAAGGTGTAATCATAAAAGAACAAGGTGAAGTGATCAAGAAAGATAACAGTAAAAAGGCAATGAGCAAAGACAAAGGAAAAGCAAAGATGGTAGAATCTGATCAACCAATCAAAAAGCAAAGGTTGGTTGAATCAGATGAAGCCCTAGCTAAAAAGATGCAGGAGGATATTGAAAAAGAAGAAAGAGTTCAGATGGAAAAGGACAGGGAAATGGCAAAAGCTCTAGCTGCTGAATTGAATGAAGCTTATCAACAGAGTATGGCAACTGAAATTGCACAGAAGAAAGCTGCAAGTATGAAGAAATCTGTGGTGAAAACAGTTGCAAAGAAGAGAAGACCCTCAAAGACATTCCTAGGTACCCAAGAGAGAAACAAGATGATTATATTTCTCAAAGGTGCTGTAGGAGTCAAAAAGGAGATGTTCTCCAAAATGTCTTTTGAGAAGATCAAAGAGCTCTATGATTCAGAAATGTTAAAGCTTCAGGGAAGTGAAACTGCTAGGGTGGAGATGGAGAAGAGAATAAAAGAAAGTAATGACTTTGATTGTCAAAAGCCATTTCCAGATGAGCAAGAAACACCTCCTAAGAAAGAGTCCACTCTGGGAGAAAGTCTAAGAACTTTAAAGAGAACAAAAATGATGGCAAGGAGAAAGCCAATCAAAAAGCCTAGAGTATCTGAAGAAAAGGCTGATAAGGTTGCTGAAGAAGAAGGGGCACCTGAGTCATCTAAACAGACAGAGCCATCTAACACTGATGATGTAAATTTGTATATGGTAGTGATGGACAAAGTGCCTGAACCAATTTCAGCAGAACCTGTAGGAGTTAAGCCTCCTGAGGTCATTCTCTGGGATACATTGACAGTGGATGGAAAGGAATACATAAGGCTGAAAAGAAAGGATGAAAAGTATGAAGTGTTCAACACATGGGCAAAAATTGTCAGAACATGCTCTAGATCAGATCTTGAAGAGATGTTTGAGATAGGAATGAAGTTGTATGCAGATATTCTAAAGGCTCCAGAAATTTCAATTACAAAACTGGTAATGGAGTATCTGTGTATGATGTTCAAACCTGAAGAAGTAAAGCATATGATCAAGGATGTATTCAAGTCGGTCAACAGTTGGACTCTATATGAAATTAGTGGAGTATATACAGTGACTTTGGATTTAAATCACACTGAATACTTCCTAGTGGATAGAGTGTATAATCATAGCAGATTGAAGCTACATGCCATGCTGAAGAAAAAGTTAAGGTGTGTTCCAGATTCAGAAATGGCTAAATACTTGATTCAAAGAACCATCAATCAGAGTTTGGGATTGGATGCAAACACTGGAATTTAGGCCATGATAGAGTTTTTGGAGCATCTTGAAGAAAAAATTTTGAAGAACTTGACTTCTCTTCCTAAAAGTCAAGTTAGGGGGAGATTGTTGGGAACTGAAGAATTCATCAAGTATGGTTAATGCTGCTGGTTCAAAATTACTACTGCTAGAAGACTTAAAGGTTAATACTGCTGAGTGTTACTACTGCTAGTACTATTAATACTGCTAGTCATAGTTAGTGCTGCTTGAACAAAGTTAGTACTGCTTAGCTAGTTAGTACTGCTAGTAGTTAGTGCTGCTTAGTAGTTAATGCTGCTAGAAGAAGTTAATGCTGCTGATCATGGTTAGTGCTGCTAAAGAGATTCGGATGGAAAGAATGACAGCTGGATAATCTGAAGATTATGGAAGCTTTGAGATATACATGGAAGATATACTGAAGATTTGTTTAATTATTGTAATTATCTTTTGACTAGTATATGTATAGAATGTATAGAATAGATAGAGGAGAATTTTTTTTGGTAATTCATTCTTTTAGAGAGAAAATCAACCTCAAGGCATAGATCCTACTTCTAGAGAAGTAGAATTCGTATTGGTGAGCCTGTTCATCAATATTGAGGTTGAGTGAGTAATCTTGTAACTTCAAAGCATTCAATACAAGTTTACAGTTTGTTAATTATATTATGTTTTGATTTCCTGTTTGATTAAATATCAAAGTGTTATTCCGCAAACTTCTTTGATATTGTTTCTGATAATTAATTCTTGTTGAGAATTCGATCCTGACAAAGGCTTTGACTTGAGCCTCCTTAATTCGATCCATGAGGCTTGATACCAATTCAATTCTTGCGAGTTCGGCTCGAAGTTTCCCACTATATTCTTTCCGACTCAAGGCGTCGGCCACAACGTACGCTTTACCCGGATGGTAGAGCAACTCATAGTCGTAATCCTTAAGCAATTCCAACCATCGCCTTTGCCTCATATTTAGCTCATTTTGATCGAAAACATACTTCAAGCTCTTGTGATCCGTACACAAGGTACACTTAGTGCCATAGAGATTGTGTCACCATAACTTTAATGCGAACACTACTGCCGCTAGTTCCAAATCATGAGTGGGGTAATTCTTCTCATACACCTTTAGTTGCCTCGACGCGTAGGCGATCACCTTTCCTCTTTGCATGAGCACACACCCAAGACCCATCTTGGAGGCATCGATTTAAACCACAAAATTCTTCGATCCCTCCGGCAAGGATAGGATCGGGGCTTCACACAACTTCTTTTGCAGAGTCCGAAAAGCCTTCTCTTGAGTGTCGGTCCACACGAATTTCACGTTCTTCTTAGTCAGAGCCGTCAATGAAGAAGCAATCTTGGAGAAGTCTTAGATGAATATTCGATAATAACCCGCTAAGCCCAAGAAGCTTCGAATTTCGGATGGACTCTTGGGAGGTTCCCAATTCATCATGGCTTCTATATTGGCGGGGTCAACCTTCACACCGTCTTTCGTGACCACGTGCATTAAGAACTGCACCTATTTTAACCAAAATTCACACTTGGAGAATTTGGCGTACAATTTCTCCTTCCTCAAAACTTACAATACTTCTCGAAGGTGTTGTACGTGATCAAATTCTTCCTTGGAGTAGATTCGGATATCATCAATGAACACGATTACCGACTTATCAAGGAACAATCGACACACTCGGTTCATCAAATCCATTAACACCACCGGGGCATTTGTTAAACCGAAAGGCATCACCAAGAATTCATAATGTCCGTAGAGTGTCCTAAAATCCGTCTTTGGGATGTCGTCTTCCTTGACTTTCACTTGGTGGTAGCCCGAACATAGATCGATCTTTGAGAAACATCCCGCCCCTTGAAGCTGGTCAAACAAGTCGTCGATCCTAGGGAGTGGATACTTGTTCTTCACGGTTACCTTATAATCTATGCACATCCACATGGTGCCATCCTTCTTCTTCACGAACAGGACCGGTGCTCCCCACGGTGACGATCTCGGTCTCACGAATCCCTTCTCAAGAAGGTCTTGTAACTGCCCCATCATCTCTTTCATCTCCGACGGGGCCAAACGATAAGGAGCTCTAGCTATCAGAGCCGCGCCTGGTACTAAATCAATCTTGAACTCCACTTGGTGATCGGGTGGTAGTCCAGGCAAGTCATCTGGGAACACATCAGGAAATTCATTTACCACCTTCACATCTTTAAGCCTTTTCTTCTCGAGCTTGGTGTCTATAACATATGCGAAAAATGATGAGCATCCTTTCGATTAACACTTCCGTGCTTTCACCATGCTGATGAGTGCCACCTCGCCTTCCCGTCTTTCGCCGTACATGGTCACTATCTCAACATCCAAAACTGGAATCCGAATCATCTTCTTTACACAAAGAATCTCGACATGATTATTTTCTAACCAGTCCATTCCTATGACAACATAAAATCCTCCAATAACCATTGGCATCAAATCAACCGGAAATTTCTTTCATTTGATTTTTAATTCGCAACCTCTGAGAATATCACGAATCATTACTTGATCCTCATCTGTTAGCACTACCACTAAGGCATCTTCTAAGCTACTAGTGGGCATGGACAACCTTTGACAGAAGTAACTCGACACAAACGAAAAACTTTCACCAGAATCAAACCATATACGTGTAGGTACGGAGTTTAGAAGAAACATACCCGAAACTACATCAATCGAAGTCTTCGCCTCCTCGGTGGTCATCTGAAAGGCTCTTCCCATTGCTCTTGGAGGGTCCATATTCTTCCCCCCGCTACTCCCAGTCTTCAATTTCGGGCACTCACTTCTGATATGGCCCGACTCATTGCATTCAAAACAGATTTGCCCCCTAATCGGGCAGTCCCTATAATTGTGGTCAGGATTGCCACACTTGAAATAGGGTTCGGACCCCAAATTACACAGACCGAAGTGTTTGCTCCGACAGTTGGAGCAATATGGGACCTCTCGTCTAGGACCGGTCCCTCATTGATTGTTGTTGAACTGCCTCGGCCTCTCGGAGGGTACTGGACTCCCTTCCCATCTTCTTTTCTCGACTACTCCACCTCTCTCCACTTTGTCTAGGCCATAAGAATCCTCCACCAATTGTGCCTCTTCGATTGCTTCCCGAAGAGTAGAGGCCTTGGACACCCGCACCATGTTCTTCATCTCGATCGGTAACCCCTTGATGTAGGCTTTGATCTTATCTTTCTCAGTTTGGACCAAATGTCCCACCAAACCCAGCTTGTCCATAAACAATTTTTTGTACTCTTTAACAGTCTAATTCCCTCTCTTCAAACTCCGGAACTCATCGATGATCCGATCCATGGATCTCTCATTGCAATACTCTTCGAGCATCTTCTTCTTGAAAGTTTCCCAATCCAACTTGTTTAGCACGGACGTCTCTAGAGACATAGAGTAAATGTTTCACCATGTGAGGGCCACCACTCTTAGCATTTGAGAGCCGAAGGTCGTTTTTTAGCCCTCTCCACATCCACTTGTTCGGAATTCTTGCTCCATTTCACGAATCTAATTCATACACACTATTGGATCGTCGTTTCCCTTGAACTCGGGTGGTATGCAACTTAAGAAGGTCTTGAAAGAGCATGACTTTGTCGGTTGTCGTGCTTCCAAAGTTGCCACTCCGTCCGTGGGGATTTCGTTTCCAATTCCCCCGGATCCCACTGCAATTATATTTTCTGCAACTCGTGCCTACGGTTGTTAGTATCCCTGTCCTCGAGCAACTTCAGAAACATCTCTTGTTGTTGAGCCATAGCCGCATTCATGGCTTGCATCATATGGTCCATCATTCTTGTCTCTGGAGTTACTTCTTCCACTATTGGCTCAGACGTGGCTATGTTACGGCGGGGTATATTCTTAGGCCCTCCGCCCAAAACGTTATTCTGGGGTGGGGGTAATTCAACCGCTGTCACCCTTGGTTGGTCGGTCGTGGATGTTATCGCATCATGACCATTCGACCTATTACGAGTGTTTACCATTTAGTCTGCCACACATATACGAGAATGGAGATGAGAAATAGACTAGAGGATTGACACATAAGGAAACATACTATCCCAATCATCAATCATCATAACAGTAGTAATCTAAGCATGCTTACGTAACAACACATTCATAATAGCAGTAGCTAATTGAAACTATGAACATATCACACATAAGAATCCTTACTACTATCGTCACAATTCTCAACTTATATAGTTCCATTTGTTCTAAGACCATCTTATCTTAAGGGTTCTACCCAATCTCACAATTTATAACTTATCCAATCTAAGATTAAGTCTAGGTACCTTACTTTCATACCTAGTTCACTTAAACTATTGCTTTGATACCAACTTGTAACACCCTAAAAATTGGGATAAATTTAAACCTGAAATAAGCGAGGAATAAAAAAGTCTAACATAACTGAATCCCCCAAAAAGGGGAATAATTTTATGGCATTTACAATACGGAAATCAAGTGAAATTGAATTCAACAACCTACTAATTTAGATCAATTAATTCTAGATTACGGACGGGTGTCGTCATTTCACTACCAAAAGTAAACCATCACTATATCAATGTACGTCTCTATAACCTTAAAAAACTACTTTCCTTCATCGACTCTCCACTCAAGCCCGAGAAATCCCACCGCTAAAATGACCTGCTAATACATGTCATTTTAAGAAAAAATGTTAGGCTAAAGTCTAGTGAGATCAAACATCTGTAATGAGAAATCAATAACTTCTAAAGAGATAATTAAGGAAAACCAGTGGAATAAATAAAGACAAATCTTCACTTTAATACAAATACCTCTTGGGTTGACGGGGGAGACCCGCTTACTAACATAAGTGACGAAACAAAAAAGTAAGCCACTTGACATGTTAGTAATACCAAACACATAATAAAGTACACGCAATGGATGCTAGGCTCGGTAGCTTTAAACGTACACCCGCGAAGAATCAACTTCAACCACATAGGGTCCTTACATTGAGATCCTCACACAATATCGTATACTAGCACGTAGGAATTATACCCTATCCGATGCCTAAGCGTGCCTCGATGTGGAAAACTAGCGTTCCATCATCGGATCAAATGGTACAATTATTTGTGGGTTCATGACGCCCAAATGCAATAAAATAGTCAATCCAATGCCAACCAAACCAATCAATAATTTCAACAATTTGAAGTGCCATCAGATGTGCAAAAACTATAAGTCCATATAATGGCTTTCGAAATTCCAAGAGGTTCCAATATAACTTCTGGTTAAGTTCTTCTCGAGAAGCAGTCGACAGAGGCTCTGATCCGTGCTGAGAGTCTTGGTGTAAGCGACATAAGTCTTCTGCGATTCTTGTACTTAGCCTATTTTTCTATACTTCTAAGACTAGTCTATTTCAGCTAACAATCTCCCCCTAAGTATTGAAAATAAAGATCTACAGAAGTGAAGTGCGTAGGATAAACAAGAACAAGAGGTGAAAGAATTTCAACCTCTGTAAAAGAAAAATAATTTCATTAAAGTACTATGCCAGAAGGCATTTACAGAAGTAAAAGAAAACACATAAGTAAAAATAAAAGATGAAAAATCACAGAGCCTATATTTTGGTGTTGGGTTTTAATACAAATTGTAACCGATAAACGCAGAGGAAATAAATAATAATTTTGGTTACAAAATATTATATAAAAAACTTTTCTAAAAACTTAAAATCCAATCGGATCCAATGATACATTTAATCAAAATAAAACCACTCCATAGGGTGTTTAGAATATGTACCTTTTTGAGATTAGACGGGATTGGAATGGATCACCAAGAAACCAAGGCAGGTTTTCTCTATCGGTAGTCCACGCACGAACACGTTTCCTGTCTCCACCGGGTGCTAGCCCAAGAATCCTAGATCTATATGTGTTTTATAGAAAAGAAAAGGTTTATTTTCTGTATTTCTCTGAAAGACTAAATCTAATTTCAATTGTTCAATTAATGGTTTAGCTGTAACACCCTAAAAATGGGGGTTAATTTAAACTTGAAATAAGGGTGGAATAAACAAGTCTATCATAACAAGATCACCTAAAGGGGGAATAATTGTATGGCGTTTACAATATAGAAATCAAGTGAAATTGAACTCAATAATATACTAATCTAGATCAGCTAATTCTAGATTACGAATGGGTGTCGTCATCTCACTTCCAAAAGTATACCATCACTATATCAAATGTATGTCTCTATAACCTTAAAAAACGTTACTATCCTTCAATGACTCTTCACTCAAGCACGATAAATCCCACCGCTATAATGACCTGTTATACATGTCATTTTAAGAAAAAGTGTTAGGCTAAGGCCTAGTGAGATCAAACATTTATATTGAAAAATCAGTAAATTCTAAAGAGATAATTAAGGGAAGCCGGTGGAATAAATAAAGACAAATCTTCATTTTAATACAAATACTTCTTGGGTTGACGGGGGTAGACCCACTTACTAACACAAGTGACGGAACACAAAAGTAAGCCACTTGACATGTTAGTAATACCAAACACATAATAAAGTACACGCAATGGATGCTTGGCTCAGTAGCTTTAAACGTACACCCGCAAAAAGTTAACTTCAACCACATAGGGTCCTTACGTTGAGATCGTCACCCAATATCACATACTAGCACGTAGGACTTATATCCTATCCGATGCCTAAGCGTGCCTCGAAGTGGAAAACTAGCGTTCTATCATCGGATCAAATGGTACAATTATTTGTGGGTTCATGACGCCCAAATGCAATCAAATAGTCAATCCAATGCCAACCAAACCAATCAATAATTCCTACAATTTGAAGTGCCATCAGATGTGCAAAAACTATAAATCCATATAATGACTTCCGAAATTCCTAGAGATTCCAATATAACTTTTAAATAATATTTCCACTCACTAAATCAATTTACCCAAGTCCTCATTCAATAAATATGCCTCCATATTTCAAAACCCTAATTTTGTTTCCAAAGTGTTTAAACATAAGATTAGGGGAAAACATGTTTCTCAATTGCAAGTTCGCAAGTAGGTCAAGTCATAAGCTTCTTGTCCCTAAAATCCCCAAGGTTAGGTTTTTGGTGAGATTTCACGCAAATTAAGTAGGTCAAATGGAGATGTTTAGAAGGTTAAAATCCACATTTTAACAAGTATAAAGTTAATAAAAAGAGGATGAACTCACAAGTTAAGGTTTTGGTGAAAACCTAGAAAACCAAGTATGGTGAGAGGAGGATGAAGATTCCGACTATCCAAACTAGCTCCTTAAATCTTGAGGCTCTTGTTTTTTTTAGTGTTCTTCCAAACTTGAAGGTAACCACCTAGGGTTTCCTTAAAATCGAATTTATGAAGAGAGTGGGTGTTGGTGAGGAGTAAATGGGGAAAGGGTGAAATCCCGACTTTTAGATTTACAGGAGCTTCCTGCGGCTTTGGCCGCAGCTTGAAGCCGCGCCCTAACCCACGCGTGCTTCAGAGACCCAAACACTCAGCGAGCGCGGCTTTGGCCACAACTTTAAGGCCGTGCCCTAGCCCGCATATCTCGTTGTTTTTCAGCCAAGTCCCAAAACTCTATTCCAAGACCAAGGCAAGATTCTATTATTCAATGTTCCTAATGAATCTATACTAGCAAAATCCCTAAGGTTAACAATTACACTCATAAGAAAGACCCCTAACGTATAATAAATTTTACGGGTGTTACATGCTCCCTACATATAAAGATCGTGGAGCATGCAATAGTACAAATAAAAGGCTGTCGCCCAAAAAGAATGACACCTGGAAAGTTGTCCATCGTGGGTGTACTATTTGATCTTCATAATCTTCAAACAGGTAGAGGCACGTGAGAGGAATGGGATCATTTGTCTTTAAAAAATGCCCAAGTTTTCAACTTCAAGAGGTTTGCCCACACAGAGGATCTATGAAGTATCACAGAGGCTCTGTGGTCTGAAAGTGATCTTCTGGTTAAGTTCTTATCGAGAAGCAGTAGACAGAGGCTCTGATCCGTGCTGAGAGTCTTGGTGTAAGCGGCATAAGTCTTCTGCGATTCTTGTACTTAGCCTATTTTTCAATACTTCTAAGACTAGTCTATTTGAGCTAACAATCTCCCCCTAAGTATTGAAAATAAAAATCTACAGAAGTGAAGTACTTAGGATAAACAAGATCAAGAGGTGAAAGAATTTCAACCTCTGTAAAAGAAAGATAATTTCATTAAAGTACTATGCCAGAAGGCATTTACAGAAGTAAAAGAAAATACATAAGTGAAAACAAAAGATTACAAATCACAGAGCCTATATTTTGGTGTTGGGTTTTAATACAAATTGTAACCGATAAACGCATCGGAAATAAATAATAATTTTTTTTACAAAATATGATATAGAAAACTTTTCTAAAAACTTAAAACCCAATCGGATCCAATGATGCATTTAATCAAAATAAAACCACTTCATAGGGTGTTTAGAATATGTACCTTTTTGAGATTAGACGGGATTGGAATGGAGCACCAAGACACCAAGGCAGGTTTCCTCTATCGGTAGTCCACGCACGAACACGTTTTTTGTCTCCACCGGGAGCTAGCCCAAGAACCCTAGATCTATATGTGTTTTACAGAAAAGAAAAAGTTTATTTTCTGTATTTCTCTAAAAGGCTAAATCTAATTTAAATTGTTCAATTAATGGTTTAGCTGTAACATCCTAAAAATTAGGGTTAATTTAAACTTGAAATAAGGGTGGAATAAACAAGTCTATCATAACAAGATCACCCAAAGGGGGAATAATTGTATGGCGTTTACAATATAGAAATCAAGTGAAATTGAACTCAACAACCTACTAATCTAGATCAACTAATTCTAGATTACGAATGGGTGTCGTCATCTCACTTCCAAAAGTATACCATCACTATATCAAATGTATGCCTCTATAACCTTAAAAAATGCTACTATCCTTCAATGACTCTTCACTCAAGCCCGATAAATCCCACCGCTAGAATGACCTGTTATACATGTCATTTTAAGAAAAAGTGTTAGGCTAAGGCCTAGTGAGATCAAACATTTATATTGAAAAATCAGTAAATTCTAAAGAGATAATTAAGGGAGGCCGGTGGAATAAATAAAGACAAATCTTCATTTTAATACAAATACCTCTTGGGTTGACGGGGGTAGACCCACTTACTAACATAAGTGACGGAACACAAAAGTAAGCAACTTGACAGGTTAGTAATACCAAACACATAATAAAGTACACACAAAGGATGCTAGGCTCAGTATCTTTAAACGTACACCCGCAGATAGTCAACTTTAACCACATAGGGTCCCTACGTTGAGATCCTCACCCAATATCGTGTACTAGCACGTAGGACTTATACCTTATTCGATGCCTAAGCGTGCCTCAATGTGGAAAAATAGTGTTCCATCATCGGTCCAAAAAATACAAATATTTATGGGTTCATGACGGCCAAATGCAACCAAGTAGTCAATCCAATGCCAACCAAACCAATCAATAATTCCAACAATAAGAAGTGCCATCAAATGTGCAAAAACTATAAATCCATATAATCACTTCCAAAATTTCAAGAGGTTCCAACATAAATCTTTAAATAATATTTCCACCCACTAAATCAATTTACCCAAGTCCTCATTCAATAAATATGCCTCCATATTTCAAAAGCCTAATTTTGTTTCCAAAGTGTTTAATCATAAGATTAGGATAAGATTAGGGGAGGGAAAACATGTTCCTCATATGCAAGTTCACAAGTAGTTCAAGTCATAAGCTTCTTGACCCTAAAATCGTACTCCGCCATATAAACCCTAAAATCCCCAAAGTTAGGTTTTTGGTGAAAGTTCACCCAAATCAAGTAAATCAAAATGGATATTTTTAGAAGGTTAAAATCTACATTTTAACATGTATTAAGTTTATAAAAAGAGGATGAACTCAAAAGTTAGGTTTTGATGAAACCTAGAAAATCAAGTATGGTGGGAAGAGGATGAAGATCTTGGTTATCTAAGCTAAGCTCCTTGAATCTTGAGGCTCTAGACGAAATTAATGCACTTTCAAACTTGAAGGTAACAACGTAGGGTTTCCCTAAAATTGAATTTATGGAGAGGATGGGTGTTGGTGAGGAGTAAATGGGGGAAAAAGGGTGAAATCCTGTCTATAAGATCTGCAGGGTTTCCTGCGGCTTTGGCCACGGTTTTGAACCCGCGCCATAGCCCGTGTGTGTCCCTAATATCCAAGCAAACAACGAGTTACGCGGCTTTGGCCGCGACTTTTAGGCCGGCCATAGACCGTGCAACTTGCTGTTTCTCAGCCAATTCTAGAACTCTATTCCATGGCCTAGGATAAATTGCTACTCCCAAAGTTCCTAATGAATCTATGGTAGAAGAATTCCTAAGATTAACAACTAAACTCGAAAGAAAGCTTTCTAACGTACCAAAAATTTCACGGGTGTTACAATCCTCTCAAACTTGGAGATTATTTCGTCTTCGAAATCCTAGTTACGCATATAAGTGAGGGTATCTTCGCTTCATATCCTCTTCGGCTTCCCAAGTCACATTGGCACCGCGATGGTGCTTCCATTGCACTTTCACCATCGTGACTTCTTTATGCCTGAGTCTTTTGGTATCTTTTTCCAGTATGGCTTCGGGTTCTTCGACACAACAGTTGTCGTCCACCCGAATCTCCGATCACGGTATGACGCTTTCTTCTTTCGCCAAACACTTCCGTAGATAACACACATAGAACGTAGGGTGGATTCCGTCCATCTCCGATGGCAAATCTTACTTGTAGGCTTGTAATCCAATGCGCTTAATAACGATGAACGACCTAAGAAAACGGGGACTCAACTTACCGCGCTTTCCAAACCGTATTAATCCTTTCCATGGGGACACCTTCAACATCACACGGTCTCCCATTTGAAACTCCATCGACCGTCTCTTCTTGTCGGCACAACTCTTTTGTCGATCTTGCACCACCTTCAAACGTTACCTTATGGCCTTGACTTTGTCGACCGTCTCTTGCACAATTTCTGGCCCGAAAAACTGCTTTTCGCCGGCCTCTAGCCAACATACGGTGGTTCTACATTTCCTTTCGTACAAAGCCTCGAATGGTGCCGCAGCAAGGCTAGAGTGGTAGCTATTATTTTATGCAAATTCCACCAAGGGTAGGTGGGTGTCCCAATTCCCACCGAAATCGATCACGCATGATCTTAGCATATCCTCCATGGTTTGAATCATCCTCTCGCTCTATCCGTCCATCTGTGGATGGTACGCCTACTCATGTTCACCCACGTACCCAACTCTTGATGTAGTGCTCCCCAAAATCTTGAAGTAAATCGACTATCACGATCATAGAATATAGACAAGGGTATACCGTGCCTAGAGACCACTTCATCAATATAGAGTTTTGCCAATTTATCCATTGGCAATGTTTCCCGCATCGCAAGAAAATGAGCACTCTTTGTCAAATGATCAACAATCACCAAAATAGTGTCATTACCTCGCAACGTGTTCGGTAATTTGGTCATGAAATCCATGGTAATCTTGTTCTATTTCAACTCAGGTATTTCCAAAGATTGTAAACTCCCATAAGGTCGTTGATTCTCGGGTTTTACTTGCGAAGAAGTCACGCACCTTTCCACATAATGTGCCACATCTAACTTCATAACCGACCACCAATAGAGCAACTTCAAGTCACTATACATATTGGTGCTTCCCATATGAATGGAATATTTGGATTTGTGAGCATCCTCCAAAAGTAGCTCTCGATTCCCTCCAATCATTGGCACCCACACACACCCGTTAAAACATTTGATCCTACGACTACCATCTGTCAAGAGTAGTCGTTGCTTGGTCATTACTTCTTCCTAGAGTTTTTCTTCCAACACGTATTTGGCTTGGGCCTCTTTAATTTGATCCATAATACTCGACACCAATTCAATCCTTTAGAGCTTGGCTCGAAGTCTCCCACTATATTATTTCCGACTCAAAGCATCAGCCACCACATTTTCTTTACTCGGATGGTAAAGCAGCTCACAGTCATAATTCTTAAGTAGTTCTAACCATCTTCTTTACCTCATATTTAACTCCTTTTGATCGAAGACATACTTCAAGCTCTTGTGGTCCGTGTACAAGGTACACTTCATGCCATAGAGATAGTGTCACCACAACTTCAACGTGAACACTATCACCGCTAGCTCCAAATCATGAGTGGGGTAATTATTCTCATGCACTTTTAGTTGCCTCGACCCGTAGGCCATCACCTTTCCTCTTTGCATGAGCACACACCCAAGACCCATCTTGGAAGCATCGCTATACACCACAAAATCCTCCGATCCTTTCGGCATGGATAAGATCGGAGCTCCACATAACTTCTTTTGTAATGTCCAAAAATCTCTCTCTTGAGCTCCGGTCCACACGAACTTCACATTCTTCTTGGTCAAAAAGGTCAATGAAGAAGCGATCTTGGAGAAATCTTGAATGAATCTTCGGTAATAACCTGCAAATCCCAAAAAGCTTCGGATATCAGAGGGAATCTTAGGTGGTTCCCAATTTATCATGGCTTCTATCTTAGCGGAATCCACCTTCACACCATCTCTTGTGACTACGTTCCCCAAGAATTGCACTTCTTTCAACCAAAATTTGTATTTGAAATTTTTTGCATATAACTTCTCCTTCCTCAAAACTTCTAAAACTTCACGAAGGTATTGTGTGTGATCGGATTCATCCTTGGAGTATATTAGGATATCATCAATGAACACGATTACCGCTGGGATGTTCATTAAACCGAAAGGCATCACCAATAATTCATAATGTCTGTAGCGTGTCCTAAAAGTCGTCTTTGGGATATCATTTTCCTTGACTTTCACTTGGTGGTATCCCAAACGTAGATCGATCTTTGAGAAGCATCCCGCTCCTCAAAGTTGGTCAAACAAGTCGTCGATCCTTGGGAGTGGATACTTATTCTTCACAGTTACCTTGTTCAATTCTATATAGTCTATGCACATCCTCATTGTGCCATCTTTCTTCTTCACGAATAAGACCGGTGCTTCCCAAGGCGATGAGCTCGGTCTCACGAATCCCTTCTCAAGAAGGTCTTGTAGTTGTCCCATCATCTCCTTCATTTCCTACGAGGCCAAATGATATTCCCTATTTTCAAGTTCTAATCGCTAACAAACAATCAAGATGAGAAATCATATGTCATTGATGAATCAAAGATTACAATCTCACAACTTTCTCTCACTACTCTCTCACTAGAATAATGTTCTAAACACCTCTTCTCTAATTCGTGTACATCTGATTACAAAGACAAGAACACAAGGTATTTATACCTCTAACAATTACAAAGAAACAAATTACAATTACATTGACTTTGACTTTATTAACAAAAGACTTTGACTTTAAGTAAGAGTTGACTTTCTCAGCTTTGACATCTTGAACTTTAGTCTTCAATCTTTATGATCTTGAATCCAACAAATATGTGCTCTAACAATCTCCCCCTTTGGATCAAGATCATTACTAAAAGACTTAGCAATGCGATCTTCTCTTTTTAAGCTCGATTTGATTAAGCTCCCCCTTTTAACAATCTTTATCTTCTCTTGTAATCTCCCCTTTTATAGAAACACGATATACAAACTCCCCCTTAACATGATGAAATTCTTCTTTGATAAGCTTTGTTTTCAAAAACTTTCAGCAATCTTCCCAACGTCTGATCTTCAAAAATAGTAACAATCTCCCCCAAGATTATAAACAAACCTCTTTCAGACATTGAAAGAAATTATCTTCATTTCCAGCTCTGAATGATTTATCTAACTTTCTTCAAATAAACTTTCTCCAAAATCTGCTTGCTTTCGAAATTCTTTGAACTTTCGCTTATCAACTTTGAACAAACTTCAATTCTGAAATATCTCTCTCCATATCCAATACAAATACTTCTTTCCGAACAATTCTTTCAACTTTAACATTTCTTTGAAATACACATTTCTTGATCTTCTCCCCCTTTTTGATGAATAGAGCATCTATAACATCAAAACTTCTTCCAAGAAATGTCATTGAAATTATGTTCTGACCACTGATCTGTGTACGAGCCTTTGATTGTTTGCCAATTCCAACAAAGTATTTATCTAGATCTTTGCAAATCCAGACAAAATAGGAATGTAACACCTGAATCAACAAATGAATCAGTTAGAATGCCTGTCAGTAACACGAAGTCACTGTGTGTAACGAATACACAATATAAAGGAGCTTTTTGATGTTCACTCCCCCAGGGCTTCCATCCAATCATCGAAATACCACAAAGGCAATTTCTATGAATGTTATGACAAAGAAACAAATTCTTTGTGTGTTCGTGCATGTGTAGTAAGAATTAAGCACGAATGATTGCTTTTATAAAGGCTCAACATAGTGTAGACCACTGAGACAACAGTAGATAAACACAGACTCAATGTGCATGATTGAAGTGCGAAGGTGGGGCAGACTTCCTTCTTTTTCAATATCCATATTTTCCAAATGAAAACCAGATAGATTATGTACTGCGTCCCCAGAAAATATGAAACATTTCCTTTTTGATAAGAAAATGAGTGGTTGGTGGGGTTTTTAACAAGAGTTGGCATGGGCTAGTTGCCTGTTTCAATAATGTTCACCAAGAATTGTGAAACATTAGTAATGTGGCTGCCCAACTCAGAAAGTAGTTGGTGCAGAGTTTGATATTCTTTTACTCTGTTCTCACACCCTCTTTCTTTTAATCATTAAACTCACATCTAACCAAACTCTCTTTTCCATTTTACCTCATCACACATCCCACACTCAATCTCTATGGATTAACTTCTTGGGTAGAAATCACTGGTTAACGTGATTTCATAGAAGTTCATGTAAGTCCTAGCACAAAGAACCCATATAATCATATGAAAGCATAATGTTGCTCAAATGGTTTAACTTTATTAGTTAAAGCTCATATACAAATATCATATATGAATATGCTCAGAGATATAATCATGAAGATATGAGCATTTTTAAACATTGAAGTATTTTCAAACAAGTATATTGAATGAATGAATATGAATGCAAAAGAAACTTGTTTGAAAATCTGACATTGTATGAAAATGATCAAAAATGAATTATATAACACTCAAAGCTTATGGTCAAGAATAATGGATATTGTCTATACGAAACAAAAATATAGACATTCTTGAAATGACAGGACATTTCTGTAAGAACATCTTTCAGAACTTTATCATTTCTTGATACCATCTCCCCCTTTTTGATGATTTGAGCATCTATATCATCAAAACTTTTTTTCCAAGAAATGTCTTTGACCATTCTGATCTATCAAACTGAGCCTCTGATTCTGTGATCCATAACCAAATATTCATCTAGATCTTTGCAAATATAGACAAAATAAGAACATGTAACTCCTGAATCAACAGATGAATCAGTTAAAATGCCTGTCAGTAACACAAAGTCACTGTGTGTAACGAATACACAATATAAAGGAGCTTTTTGACGTTCACTCCCCCAGGGCTTCCATCCAATCATCGAAATACCACAAAGGTAATTTCTATGAATGTTATGAAAAAGAAACGAATTCCTTGTGTGTTTGTGCATGTGTAGAAAGAATTAAGCACGAAAGATTGCTTTTTAAGGCTCAATATAGTGTAAACCACTGAGACAACAGTAGATAAACACAGACTCAATGTGCATGATTGAAGTGCAAAGGCGGGGCAGACTTCCTTCTTTTTTAATATCCAGATTTTCCAAATGAAAATCAGATAGATTATGTGCTGCGTCCCCTTGAAAATGTGAAACATTTTCTTTTTGAGAAGAAAATGAGTAGCTGGTGGGGTTTAGTCAAGAGTTGGCATGGGCTAGTTGCCTGTTTCAATAACGTTCACCAAAGAGTTGTGAAACGCTAGTAATGTGGCTGCCCGGCTCAGAAAGTAGTTGGTGCAGAGTTTGATATTCTTTTACTCTGATCTCACACCCTCTTTCTTTTGATCATTAAGCTCACTACTAACCAAACCCTCCTTTACATTTTACCTCATCACACCCACACTCATTTCATTTAGACTCCTCACACTCAATCACTAAGGATCAACTTCTTGGGTAGAAATCACTGGTTAACGTGATTCCATAGAAGTTCAGTTAATTCCTAGCACAAAGAACCCATATATGATCCTAAAAGAACGTGTTGCTCATAATGATTTAACTTTAGCAGTTAAAACTCATATACAAATGTCAGATGAATGTATGCTCATAAAATATAATCATGAAGATTTGAGCATTTTTAGACATTGAATTATTTTCAAACAAGTATATGAAATGAATGAACATGAATGCAAAAGGCTTGTTTGAAAATCTGACATTGTATGAAAAATGATCAGAAATGAATGATATAACAATCAAAGCTTAAGGTCAAGAATAATGGATATTGTCTATCCGAAACAAAAATATAGACATTCTTGAAATGACGTTTCGAAATGAAATATCGCTCAAAATTCTTTGAAGTACAAGCGGGGTGTCTTACCATCGAAAATATGTTTCAATATGAGACATGGTAAGAACTACTTGAACAAAAAATCAAACCGGTGTGTGTGAATACTTGAAAGTATGTAGAAAAGACAATACACAAGTATTAATCTTTGGAAACACACAGTTTATTTATCAATTAAGCACAAAAATAAAATGAAAACATTTAAAATCACACTTCCAAATTATAAAATCTGTTTAAGAATCAGAAAGTGGTTTGAACATTTCAGAACATGTTTTCTATATCTGAAATTTGTCCTTCTTTCAGATATATTTGAGATTAAGATAAGAAATTTACCTGTTTGCTCAATCTTAAATCTCATGAAGTCAGCTGTAGTCAATAAGATATAATCGTGTCATCTTCTCTCATCCTGCATAAGTCTCAAAGTCTTAGTCAAAGCAACTTTATTCACAAAAATTATTCAAATGTAAATGACATAAAGCAATAAAACGATTAAAGTACGAGTTCTGATTTGAAATAATCAGAAATCATAGTCTTACTCCTTTTGACTTGGCTTATAAGCTCCCCCTAAAATCATGCATTACAAAAAATTTTCAGTTAATCAAAATGCAGAAATTAGTTATGCTCCCCCTCAAAATAATGTAGATCATCTTTAATCTTCTCTTACTCCCCCTGAGATCATGAGCAAACAATTAAAGTGCAGATATCCTTCAGACATAAAGATAAAGAAAATGATGAAAAATAACAATTCGTAACTTTAGTAGGTAACAACCGATTACGTCTTAAGATTTAACATACCAAGCTTAGAGACAAGAAAATTAAATCTCTTTTCATCTAAGGGTTTGGTAAATAAATCTGCAAGATGATAATATGTTTTTACAAAATAAAGTTCAATTGTTCCTTTTTCGAAATTATCTTTTATAAAATGATACCTGACGTCAATGTGTTTGGTTTTCGTATGCTGGACAGGATTAGCAGATATCGCGATTGCACTCTTCGAGCCACAATATATTGGAATTTTATCAAACTTGAATCCATAGTCTCGCAGCTGTGTTCGCATCCACAAAACTTGAGAGTAGCAACTGGCAGCAGCTACATAATCTGTTTCAGCAGTCGATGTGGAAACGCATAATTGTTTCTTTGATGCCCAGCTAACGAGCTTGTCTCCAAGAAATTGAATGTGACCTGAAGTTCTCTTTCTGTCCAACATGCAACCTACATGATCTGCATCTGAATAGGCAGTCAGTTGAAAACCAGTATCCTTAGGATACCACAGACCAAGATCTGCAGTCCCCTTCAGATATCTAATAATCCTTTTGACAACAGCCAAATGGGATTCTTTAGGAGCAACCTGATATCTAGAACATAAGCATGTTGAAAACATAATATCCGGTCTACTAGATGTAAGATACATTAACGATCCTATCATACCTCTATAAGTTCTAACATCAACACTTTTACCCGAAGGATCAGTGCTAATTTTAGTACCTGGTGCCATCGGGGTTCCAATTGGTTTACAATTTTCCATATTGAACTTCCGAAGAATATCCAAAATGTACTTAGATTGGTTAATGAAAATCCCCGTTGAAAACTGTTTAACTTGTAATCCGAGAAAGAAATTCATCTCTCCCATCATACTCATTTGAAAACGTGACACCATGAGGTTAGAAACGTTTTTGCAATATTTAGGATTTGTAGAGCCAAATATTATATCATCAACATATATTTGAATAAGGATGATATCGGATTTTTCCTTTTTGATGAACAAAGTGGTATCAACCTTACCTTTGGAAAAACCGAACTTGAGCAAGAATTTAGATAGAACATCATATCATGCTCGAGGGGCTTGTTTTAAACCATACAAGGTTTTGTCCAAGATTTAGACATGATCTGGCTTATCTGGATTGACGAACCCTTTTGGTTGAGACACGTATACTTCCTCCTTAAGAATGCCATTCAGAAAGGCTGTTTTCACATCCATCTGATAGACTGTGAAATTTTTATGAGCTGCGTAAGCTAGAAACATGCGGATTGCTTCTATACGCGCTACTGGAGCATACGTCTCATCGTAATCTATGCCTTCCTCTTGCCGGTAACCTTTGGCAACAAGTCTAGCTTTGTTCCTTATGACGATACCATCTTCATCCTTTTTATTCTTGAATACCCATTTAGTACCAATCACGGATTTACCTTCTGGTTTTGGAACTAATCTCCAAACCTTTAGGGCTTCAAACTGATTTAATTCTTCTTGAATAGCAGATACCCAATCCGAATCAACAAGAGCCTCTAATACTCATGTGGGCTCAATCTTACTGAGGAATGAGTCATGTATACATTGATTAAGAGTCGCTGACCTCGTTTGTACAGGCTTGTTGAGATCTCCAATTACTTGATGTAATGGATGCTCTTTGGTCCAGCGATGCTCATGAGGGAGTGGATTAGATATTGATTGAACATGATCATCATCTTGAAATCCACTATCAAAATCTTCAGATTGATTAACAGGAAGAGGATTTGCAATTGAAGTTTCAGGTGCAGAAGTATCAGTTGGAACAACAGAATCTGGCTGTTGAATAGACAATGTATGACACGCAACTAAAACAGTTACTTCTAGCTCAGCAGTTTCTTGTACATCTTCAACTGTAGGAGTAATTGTAGGAATGTGAGTTTCTGACTAAACGGGGGATACAAGTTTAGTTAAAACTTCTGAAGTGACTGGATGATTGCAACTTGTGTCTTCAGACCTGTCAGTCACAGCAGATTTAGATACATTAGATCCTAGAAACTCATCATAAAAGAATTCAAATAACAAATCTAAATAAGATAAATGTGAAATAGAAGTAGAAGCGTTATTCGAATTATTGGCTGTAGAAATAGGTCCCAGACTGATCTGCCCAGAAGCTAATACTCCAGTGATAACGGGTTCTGAACTGAGTTGTTCAGAAGCCATATCTTCATCAAATGTTACATTAACGCTGTCGATGACTGTCTTTGACTTCTTCAGATAAACACGATATGCTGCAGATGTTGAAGAATAGCCAATGAAGATGCCTTCGTCCGCCTTAGCACTGAATTTATTCAGACTCTCTCTGTCGTTAAGCACAAAACATTTACACCCAAATATGTGAAAATACTTGATTGTTGGTGTTCTGTTGTTGATCAGCTCATATGGAGTCTTTTCAAAACGGCGGTGTATCATGGACCGATTTTGAGTATGGCATGCAGTTGACACAACTTCTGTCCACAAGAATAGAGGTAGATCGGATTGGCTGAGCATAGTACGAACGGCCTCGACTAGCGTCCGATTTCGCCTTTCGACTACTCCATTTTGTTCAGGCGTACGAGCAGCAGAGTACTGATGTGATATCCCGACCGATTCGAGATATTCTTCAACTATCTTGTTTTTGAACTCTGTGACGTTGTCCGTTCGAAGAAACTTGACTTGTCGCTTCATTTTCATCTGGGTCGTCTTTAATAAAGTAATGAGAACTTCGGGCGTCTCATCTTTTGATCGAATAAATTTAACCCACGTGTATCTTGAGTAATCATCCACAATAACCAACACGTATTTCTTTCCACCCAAACTCTGAGTTCTCATTGGACCACACAAATCCATATGTAACAATTCTAGCGGAGAACTAGTGCTTGGTTCAGGCTTCGGTTTATGCGGAGCTCTCTTCATCTTACCCTTCTCACATGCAGCACATAAGTGTTCTTTCTTGTATTTCAGCTCAGGAAGTCCTTTTACCAATTTCCCACTAACCATCTTGTTGATATAACGAAAGTTCAGGTGTGATAAACGTCTGTGCCAGAGCCAACTTTGCTGCATTGAAGCTTTTTTCATTAAGCAAACTTGATTGTCATTCTGTACCTTTGAAAGATTGATGGTATAGAGGTTTGTCTTTCGATTTCCGACTAAGAGTTCATTGCCGTCTTCAGTACGAACCGAACATCTCTTAGCTTTGAAGTTGACCTATAACCCTTTATCACAGAATTGACCGATGCTAAACAAGTTGTGCCCTAAACCTTCGACATAACTCACCTTCTTAATCGTTATGTTGTCTTGAATGATGTCACCATATCCTAAGATTGGTGAAAGCTGATCGTTTCCAAATCTGACATTTCCACTGAATTTCTCTGTATAATTAAACAACAAATATTTTTGCCCAGTCATATGCTTGGAACATCCATTGTCCAAGTACCACATATGCCGGGTCTGCAAGAGAAATCAGGAAACAATAGATTTAGGTACCCATTTAAAAACGGGTCCTAACAGATTAGCACATGATTTTGGTATCCATTTAAATATGGATCCTCCTTTTCTTTGAAAACTTTTAAAAACATTTGATCTTAAAGAATAGACATGATCAGATCCAAACCAATCAGAAGAATTATGAGAATAAGCAAAATCATTTCTCCGATAATGATAAGATTTAGTTGTAATAGGAGATAATTGAATCAATTGCTTTATTGAATACCTCTTGTAAGAAGTTACAAGGTTTTGTTTATGACAAGCAAGTTGATCAACTACATCATTATCACTACTAACTGATCTATTACAAGAGTTATCAGAAACTGATTCAGCTATCTCATCATCCTTCCTTTTTGGTCACCATTCAGTTCGAGCTTTCGACCTTTTCTTGCTTAAATCTGAAACAAAAGATTTAGATTTATTAAGTAAATCAGATTTCTGAGATTGAGTTTTCTTTTGTGTACCAGTGTATTTCTGTTTCTGTAATCGCTGTTTCTTATGTTTCTTACCTTGAGCATAGTAATCAGCAGTTACAGAAACTGATTCACCAACCTTATCTGATGATTTATCAATATTAAAATCACTTGGTAACACTTTATCATTTATAAGACAAGTAGAATGATCAGGAAGAGAAGCATTGAAGTCAAACATATCAATTTCTTCTATGCACCCTTCATCAGAATTAAGAAAGTCATTTGCAGACTCAAATAAGTCATCAAAATTATCAGACGAAGTTTGATGTGCCTTAGAAACTTTAGAACACTTTGTAGATTTAGTTTGAAAAACAGTGTTCTTTAAAACTGTAGAAAACACACTTTGTTCAATATCTACCAAAAGTTTTTCATCAGATAAAACATTTTCAAGCTCAATTATTTTGCTTTCAAGAATGAGTGGAGGAACATAAACCTTTGCAATTGCAGGTTTTGCCTTCATCTCAGAAACAGAATAACTAGCAAAATAATCGTTTGAAAGAACTTTTGGTGTTTCTGAAAGATAATTATCATTTAACTTTGCATAGTTAAATGGTAGTTGCATTTTCTTCACATTTTTTCTATTTTCAGTTTCTTTGGCCTCAACTTCTTTTGGTAATTTGGTAACAAATTTGGGTTTTAAATGAGGATGTTTACCAGCATAAGCAAGAAAATCAAAATTATAAAGTGCTGGTTGTTTTCTGACGGCTTTTTTAAGATAATGGGGGTTTTGAAAACCAAGTCCCCATTTTTCCTTAACATCAGCCTCTTCGTTAGGTGCATTAAGAAAGATTGTTTGATCTGTTTGGCCTCTAGCATAAAGTTTGGCTTCCAGACCATTTACCTTCTTATTTAAAAGCTTGTTCTCAACCTGCAGTTTATGAACAGTTAGTGCAGATTCTTTCTTCTCAAACTCAAACTTAGAAATTTTAACTTCAAAATCAGAAATCTTCTTTTCAAAACAATCTACTTGAAGTTTAGAATCAGAAGCAGACTTGCGTAAAGAATCAATTAGATCTTTGTTCCCAATAACCGACTTATTGAGTTCAAATATCTTATTGTTTCTTTTCGCAACTCTTTCTTTTTCCTTTTTCAATTTATTTTGTAAGTCTTGAAGCTCAACCATCATAGCTTCCATTTTGGTAATGAAATATTTTTGAGTTAAGTTTGATACCTCATCAGCTGTCTCGTCATCTGATTCATTATACTTGACCTCTTTTCCCATAAGACAGAGATGAGCAGTTTCTTCTTTCTCTTCTTCTTCACCATCTGAATGATCCAACCAAAATTCGTCCTCAGCCATTAATGCTATGCCCGCTTCTTGCTGTTTGGCCAATAGCAATTTGTTCTGATAATACTGAGAGTTTCGAACCTTCGGCTTTCTACAATCTTTAGCAAAATGTCCAATCTTGCCACAGTTGTAGCATTTGACTGGATCACTTGCTGGCTTTTTGGCAACAGTGTAATCATTCACGAACTTCTTCCTTTTATCAGGTTTCTTCTCAACATATCTGTTTTCTTCATATCTCTTTCCTTCCACCCTCTCTCGGTGCTCATGATTCTTTGAACTTGATGAAGAATACCTTTGAGAATTTGATCCCGACTTCTTGTAGAATTTCTTTTGAAAGGCACGGGTCAGTAACATCATGGCTTGTTTCAGACTTTCTCCATCATCACCATCTGATTCAGATTCTGACTCAGAACTCGTAAGCACTTTCTTCTTTTTCTTCTTCTCTGCCTTTTCTTTCTTTTCTTTCTTCTTCTCTCCAACAACCAAAGCAAGATATTCCCTATTTTCAAGTTCTAATACCAATTGATATTCCCTATTTTCAAGTTCTAATCGCTAACAAACAATCAAGATGAGAAATCATATGTCATTGATGAATCAAAGATTACAATCTCACAACTTTCTCTCACTACTCTCTCACTAGAATAATGTTCTAAACACCTCTTCTCTAATTCGTGTACATCTGATTACAAAGACAAGAACACAAGGTATTTATACCTCTAACAATTACAAAGAAACAAACTACAATTACATTGACTTTGACTTTATTAACAAAAGACTTTGACTTTAAGTAAGAGTTGACTTTCTCAGCTTTGACATCTTGAACTTTAGTCTTCAATCTTTATGATCTTGAATCCAACAAATATGTGCTCTAACACCAAATGATAAGGAGATCTAGCTATCGGAGCCACTCCCGGTGCTAAGTCAATCTTGAACTCCACTTGGCGATCGGGCGGTAATCCAAGCAAGTCATCCGGAAACACGTCGGGGAATTCCTTTACCACCTTCACATCTTCAAGCCTCTTCTTCTTGAGTTTGGCATCTATAACGTACACCAGAAAGGATGAACTTCCTTTCGATAAACACTTCCGTGCCTTCACCATGCTGATAATTGCTACCTCGCCTTTCCATCTTTCGCCGTACACGGTCACCATCTCATCATCCGAAATCGGGATTTGAATTAGTTTCTTCACACAAAGGATCTTGGCATGATTATTCTCTAACCATTCTATTCCTATGACAACGTCAAATTCTCCAATAATCATTGGTATCAAGTCAACCGGGAATTTCTTTCCTTTAATCTTCACCTCGCAACCCCTAAGAATATCCCAGACCACTACTTGGTCACCATCCACTAGCTCTACCACTAAGGTATCCTCTAAGCTACTAGTGGGTATGGATAACTTTTGACCAAAAGAACTAGATACAAACGAAAAACTTGTTCCATAATCAAACAATATACGTGTAGGTACAAAGTTTTGGAGAAACGTACCCGACACTACATCCATCGAAGCCTTCGCCTCCTCAGTGGTCATCTGAAATGCTCTCCCCGTCACTCTCGGAGGATCCATCTTCTTTCCCCCACTACTTCCGGTCTTTAACTTTGGGCATTCACTTTTGACATGACCCGACTCCTTGCATCCAAAGCAAATTTTCCCTTTAAACGGAAAATCTCCGTAAATGTGGCCAGACTTTCCACATTTGAAGCATGTTTCAGACCCCGAATTACAAGGACCGAAGTGTTTGCTCTGACCCTTGTTGAATTGCCTCGGTCTTTTGGAGGGTACATAACTTCCCTCCCATCTTCTTTTCTCAACTGCTCCATTTCTCTCCACCTTACTTGAACCATAGGAATCCTCCACTAACCGTGCCTCCTCAATTGCCTCTCGAAGAGTAGAGGCCTTGGACACCCGCACCATGTTCATCATTTCAGTCGACAACCCTTTGATGTAGGCTTTGATCTTTTCCTTCTCAGTCGGGACCAGATGTCCCACCAAACCAAACTTGTCCATGAACAACTTGTTGTATTCCTTCACTGACAAATTCCCCTTCTTTAGACCACGGAACTCGTCAATGATCCGGTCTATAGATCTCTCGTTACAATATTCTTCAAGCACCTTCTTCTTGAAAGTTTCCCAATCCAATTTGTCTAGCACTGAATCCTCCAAAGACATGGAGTAGATGTTCCACCATGTGAGGGTCTCCCCTTGCAACATTTGAGAGCCGTAAGTTGATTTCTGGCCCTCTCCATACCCACTTGTCCAGAAGTCTTGTTCCATCTCTCTTATCCAATTAAAGAAAATTATCGGGGTCATCATTGCCTCTAAACTCGGGTGGTTTACAACTTAGGAAATTTTTGAAAGAGCAAGTCTTCGTCGGTTGCCTTGCTTCCATTGTCGCTACTCCATCCGTGGGAATTTTGCCTTCGGTACCCCTGGATCCCACCGCAATCACGTTTTCCGCAACTGTCTCATGCCTGCGGCTGTTAGTATCTCTATCTTCAAGTAGCTTCAAAATATTTCTTATTGTTGGGCCATCACAGCGTTCATGGCCTGCATCATCCGATCCATCATTCTTGATTCTGGAGTTACTTCTTACATTATTGGTTCAAACGTGGCTATGTTGGGTCGGGGTATATGCTCAGGCCCTCCACCCAAAAGGTTATGCTGGGGTGGGGGCAATTCAGCCGCTGTCTCCCTTGGTTGGTCAGTCGTGGATGTTGTAGCATCATGACCATCCGACCTATTTCGAGTGTTTACCATTTAGTCTGCCACACACATGCAAGAATAGAGGTGAGAAATACACCATATGATTTAAACATGAGAAAACGTACTACCACATTCATCAATCATCATAACAATGGCAATCTAAGCACGCCTGCGTAACAACACATTCATAATAGTAGTAGCTAATTGAAATTATGAACATGTCGCACATAAGAATCCTTACTACCACCGTCACAATTCTCAACTTATGTAATTCCGTCGATTCCAAGACCATATTATCTTAATAGTTTTACCCAATCTCACAAGTCATAACTTAACAGTCATAACTTAAGTCTAGGCATCCTACATTCATACCTAGTTCACTAAAACTACTGCTCTGATACCAACTTGTAACACCCTAAAAATAGGGGTTAATTTAAACTTGAAATAAGGGCGGAATAAACAAGTCTATCATAACAAGATCATCCAAAAGGGGAATAATTGTATGGCGTTTACAATATAGAAATCAAGTGAAATTGAATTCAACAACCTACTGATCTAGATCAACTAATTCTAGATTACGAACGGGTGTCGTCATCTCACTTCCAAAAGTATACCATCACTATATCAAATGTACGCCTCTATAATCTTCAAAAATGTTACTATCCTTCAATGACTCTTTACTCAAGCCCGAGAAATCCCACCGCAAGAATGACCTGTTATTCATGTCATTTTAAGAAAAAGTGTTAGGCTAAAGCCTAGTGAAATCAAACATTTATATTGAGAAATAAGTAAATTCTAAAGAGATAATTAGGGGAAGCCGGTGGAATAAATAAAGACAAATCTTCACTTTAATACAAATACCTCTTGGGTTGATGGGGGAGACCCGCTTACTAACATAAGTGACGGAACTCAAAAGTAAGCCACTTGACATGTTAGTAATACCAAACACATAATAAAGTACATGCAATGGACGCTAGGCTCAATAGCTTTAAACGTACACCCGCGGAAAGTCAACTTCAATCACATAGGGTCCATACATTGAGATCCTCACCAAATATCGTGTACTAGCACGTAGGACTTATACCCTATCCGATGCCTAAGTGTGCCTTGATGTGGAAAACTAGCGTTCCATCATCGGACCAAATGGTACAAATATTTGTGGGTTCATGACGCCCAAATGCAACCAAGTAGTCAATCCAATGCCAACCAAACCAATTAATAATTCCAACAATTAGAAGTTCCATCCAATGTGCAAAAACTATTAATCCGTATAATTACTTCCGAAATTTCAAGAGGTTCCAACATAAATCTTTAAATAATATTTCCACCCACTAATCAATTTAGCCAAGTCCTCATTCAATAAATACGCCTCCATATTTCAAAACCCTAATTTTGTTTCCAAAGTGTTCAATCATAAGATTAGGGGAAAACATGTTCCTCATATACAAGTTCACAAGTACTTCAAGTCATAAGCTTCTTGACCCTAAAATCATACTCAACCATATAAATCCTAAAATCCCCAAAGTTAGGTTTTTGGTGAAAGTTCACCCAAATCAAATCAAGTAAATCAACATGGAGATATTTAGAAGGTTAAAATCTACATTTTAACATGTATACAGTTTATAAAAAGAGGATGAACTCACAAGTTAGGTTTTGATGAAAACTAGAAAATCTAGTATGGTGGGAAGAGGAGGAACATCTTGGTTATCCAAGCTAAGCTCCTTGAATCTTGAGGCTCTAGACGAAATTAATGCACTTCCAAACTTGAAGGTAACAACCTAGGGTTTCCCTAAAATCGAATTTATGGAGAGAATGGGTGTTGGTGAGGAGTAAATGGAGAAGAAGGGTGAAATCCCGTCTATAAGATCTGCAAGGGCTTCCTGTGGCTTTGGCCACAGTTTTGAAGCCGCGCCATAGCGCGCGCGTGTCCATGATCTCCAAGCAAACAACGAGTTATGCGGCTTTGGCCACGACTTTTAGGCCGCGCCATAGCCCGCGCAACTTGCTGTTTCTCAGCCAATTCTAGAACTCTATTCCAGGGCCTAGGCTAAATTGCTACTCCCAAAGTTCTTAATGAATCTATAGCAGAAGAACTCCTAAGATTAACAGCTAGACTCGAAAGAAAGCTTTATAACGTACCATGAATTTCACGGGTGTTACATTAGCCTAACACCTTATTTATAACAGAAGAATTATAGATAGACTATTATTCAAATAAGGTTTGAATAAGGTTTAGTAATTATCTGTAATATTCAAATTCAAATTCATATATATATATAATTATCTTTTAAACTTTAAATATAATTATATATATATATATAATTACAAATAACACCATGTGATTAACATAATTACGTTTTCACCCTGTAATTATCATAATTTTAGTTTAACACATATTTTCATAATTATTCTTCATGAATAATTATTTCCTTAATCAACTTGATTTATTTTTGGTTTCTAAATATGGAAACAAACGTATTCTTTGTGTACAACCCTATAGGTTTACATACTCCTCAACAGTATCCCTGTGTGACACATGTCGTGGGCATATAATAACTTACATTTGGCGTTTGGGAAGTCATCTACTCTTGGTCCGTATCCTCCTTTCTTCTTTATTCCTTGAAGTAGAACACGTACATATCTCTAAATCTCAGAGTCGCATTGATGTCTTCAATCAGTTGGTTTGCAGCTTCAAGGTTGACATTTTCGGTGCCTCTGCGGTTCAGGAGTTATTGTTTGAATATTAGGAGGGATTGAGTTGAGTACTTCCGTCTCTCGTATCCTATGAAGAGATTTTTGTTTTCTTGAGGATCGAGGAACACATAGCCAAATCGAGGTTGAGTGATGATTGTATTGGGAAGGATCTCGGCAGAGGATGGCAGTGATCATCAGGAGTTGTGATCTTGATCTTTTTCCCGCCTAAGTCCAGAGAGACTTGAAAGTTAAGTAGACTGAAGTACATCAGCTTCTTCTGCATGATGCTCTTGATGGTCATGTGTGCCTTCTTGTTCTCTTGCCTACATCCATATCTATCCTCTGTCCAGGTATAGAGCTCTGTCAGGTCGAAGGGATGAAGATTTCTGAGATCAACATTTGTGAATTTCATTTCTGTCCCATCTTCCCTTCAAACAAAATATTGTCCGTAATAGAAGTTCTTGCATTGAGTGTGCAAAATCTTGATTCCAAGAACCTCCTTTATGTTAGAGTATGAGAAGACCTGCTCGACCTTCTGTGTCTTTTCCCTGTAGAATGTTTCGGTCAATTCTGCGATGTCAGGTCTGAGGGTAGGTTCTGGTAACGGGTCGTTGATCCATTGGCTATATAGATACTTGTAGACAACTTCTTCCATGTTCTTCTTTGGCAGAGGGGGTGGAAGAGGTTTTCACAGAGCATCCATGCTTTTTAGTACTTGGGCAACCCGATCTTTGGAAGGTTTGGCAGAGGGGTCAAGGGGTGGGAGCATCGTTAGAGGATGTAGCCCTTTGGAGTGATAAAGGAGTCGAATGCACTCTTCATCAGCTTTTCAGGGTTAGGTTGAGGTTTTGGTTTTGGTTTCTGTGCCTATGTGGCTATCCCCTTGCCCTTGTGTTTCTCTGTGGGTTTGGCCTTGGGAGCTTCTGTAGAACTTCTGATTACTTGGACATTTGTGGGAGCTTGAGCTGCAGAGGTGCAAGAGGTTTTCTTCTGTGTTGTTGCCTCTGAGTTTATTGGTACAACTGCTAGGGGATATGCTGAAATTGGTTTGCCTGTTAAGGCTGGCAGAGTCTCCCCTTATGATCACCTGAAGATCCAGAGCCATCAGGCCCTTGGTCATCATACCCCCTCCTCTATGGTTCTGCCTCTACTTGGCATGAGGAGGGTGCCTCCCTCTCTCTCTCTTCTTCTTTCTGATTGACATGTTTGAGATTTGTCTTAATAGACTTTTCGATCATGGTCATGATGTCATCTGCTGCAAGGGTAGCCTTGTTGATCTCATAATCGGTCTTGAACCACATCAGAGCAATATTCTTCTTTATTGTTGCAGCAACAGTGTTGGCAGAAGTTGTAAACTTGTCGCTAATCATGTTGACCTTCTGAAGTAGAACCTCCCTAGCTTGTGAAGTTCTGCCTTTGTCACGTATTCAGCAGAGGGGTTCAAGGCCATATGTGGTTGAGAAGAAGCGGCAACAAGGACCATGGTACTGCGAACCATGTCCAGAATATCAGGGCTAAGCTTGCTCAAGGCTTCCTTTGTAGCGCTTGAAGTGTTGGCAGGGGCTGCAGGAGCTATATTCTGATGATTCATGATTTCTGCCAAACACTTGATGGCTTCAGTATTTGCTTTCACTACATCTGCCAGGTGGGAGAATTGTTCTTGAGTAATAGAATGGGTAGAGGCAGTGGCCATCTTCTGTATTTCAATTGAGTTGGCCATAGATATATTTATGAGGTTCTCTTGGCTTTTTGTCAATTCAGCGCTCTGGGCTTTGGTTTCAGTACGCATAAGATCAACCGATTGTTGTGTGTTTCCTACTCTGTTGGAGAGGACTTCTGTGTGGTGTGCTTTTTCTTGGGTTGGTGGCCAAGGTTTTCAACTTGGTGATGTTTAGTTTTATTACTTCAGCAAAGGCTTGGAACTCTGCCTTTGTGACATATGAATCTGGGGTAATCTCTGGACTAACACATGGTCCAGATTTAGCCGTTGTTCCTACAGCACCTACAGAGCCTGATTTTAGGTTGAGCTCTGGAGGATTTCCATCCAATCCTCGAATCTCCTCAGAAGAGTATGATTCTATGAATGTTCCGTCAGTGTCCTCATCAATTGGAGATTTAGAGTCTTCCAAACGTGAGGCAATGAGTTGACTCTGAGGTTGTTCTAGAACCTCTTCATCTTTGTGCACACTTTTAGGTCACTCATAACAACCTTGAGTTTGTCTCTCGTGAGTGATAGAGGCAACACATCCCTCTACGTGTAAGAGTATCGTGTTCTGGGGTGAATGAACACTTATGTCTTCACCAACATCCTTTTGAGAGGATGGGAATGGTTTCCCCTGGAGTGATAGAAGCAGAGGATGAAGGAATATCCTATGTCCTGCTAGCTGGGTCAAGGATTGGGGTGTGCACCCCTTCTTCAATAGCCCTCTACACTAGACCTGCAGGGCTAGAATTTGGGAATAATTTGCAAGGTTGACTGACTCTGTTGCGAGCTACTGCCTTAAGATCTTTGAGTTTTCCCAAGGTTATTAATGTGACAAGTGGACTTGGTGACCTTGGTTCTAAGATTTTGGAGTCTCGATCAAATTAATGCATAAAACATATTTCTAAAATGAGTTGCATGAATCCTTTCATACTATTCCAAATCATTGTGCGGGTTGTATCATGAGATTTTGGAAAGACTTTTTAGCATGCACAAGATTTTAAACCATGATCTTAAAAACGCATAAAATTGTTTTATTGCATGTGGTTGCAAGATTTATTGAGATTCTATATCTTGTTGTTTTAGTGACCAAAGAGTGAAATTTCGAAAGATCATGAACTCAATTTATTGCATGAGTTTGTATTTATTGAGGAAATTTATGATACTTTATTCATAACTTTGTTTTACATGATTTGATTATTGGAAACGGGAATTTTGGCACCATTTGATTGTTTCGATGCCCTTGGGTTTCATTGAGCTTTATTGAGTCTTATGAAGTTTTATTTTATGTTACCTTTCGACGCATGGATGAAACTTTGAAATGTGTAGGCTAGATTTATTGTGTGTGTTGGTTTATAAGTTTATCGAGAAATTTATTTCATGCGAATTTTGTTGAGGGATGTTATCCCATGTCCTTTCACAACCCAAAGGAGAAATTTTTGAGTTTTGATATCGTGTGATTTCTCTTTTGAGTTTTGATGCTAGTATACTTCGGGGCACACTATGTAGCGCACAAATTGATTTATACTCATGGCATGAGTAAGTGTATGAAGAGCCCATGATGGTTCATAATAACGTTTTGGTTTTGTGCATTTTCGGTTGTTATTACCATTGATATTGGTTTACGCAAATGCATCATATTGATTTCTTGTTACGTATGGCATCATAGCCGCTATCCTAGAACAAAGAGCATTTTGTTTATACGACTTGAAACTTGAAGTCGATCTAAATTATTTTATGTTTCAACCAAATTGCATGCACCTATCGTTTTACTAAGTTTTGAGAAATAAACTGATGCATGTGGGTCTTGTTGGGGAATTTTATTCTATGTCATTTCATGGTTAAAAGAGAAAATTTTCGGGGCTTGATTTCGTGAAGTTCCTCTTTTGGAGTTTGTACAAACATTTTCTTGCATACTGTTTTAGTGTAGAGAATTATTTTTAGTACATGACATAAATAGATACATGTTAGGATCATGACGGTTCATTAGAAAGATTTGTTGAGCATACTTTCGTGTCTTCATTGTTAGTTTGAATAATTACCAGGTAGCTTTCAAAACGATTTTTTATATGTGTGACAAAGTGTGTCCACTTAGCATAACTACCGAGTATACGGTAGTAGTTTCTTTTTACACATATTACTAATTGTTATGAAGATTATTGTGTTTGAAAAGTCTTATAAAAGTTCAGATTGGCATATCTGTTGAGTCTTACACTTGAAACTTTGAACTTGTTAGGCCCGTAAATTTAAAACCCTTGTGAAGGATGAGGGATTAGAGAGCCTTGAGAGTGGAATTGTTGGATAGTCCGATTAGTGATGATATTGTATTTTGAGTGATTCAGTAGAAAATCCAGTGAATTTTAGGTTCTGAAGCCAGACTCGTGAGATTTTACGATAACTCTAGTAGTGAGCCGCCCGCTTCAGCGATCCTTGAGTTAGAGGTTAGACGATTATTTGTATCCGAGTTGTTTGGAACTCTTGGTATGCCTTGTTATTAACCACTATAAAAGGTGGTAGGATCGGTGGATGAGTTTTTGCGAGTAAAATATTTGTTTTGTGGTTCAAATCATTACGTGATATTAGGCGTCAAGTTTTGATTTCAAGGCCAAGAACCATTGAAGCATCTAGAGTACTATAGTTGAATCCTAAAATACATTCGCTGAATAAGTAATAACTTTAATAGACATAGTTTGTGATAAGCGGATATATGACATTTCCTTATTGGTAAGGGACTTGTCGATTTAATTAGTACTTGGACGTATTTTGGGAGTTGTGCAATGAGGGGTTTGAAATTAATCAACTCCTTATAGAGTCTAATTGTGTATTCTGGGGTTTAGGGAAATACATGAGCAAGAATGGTTGGACAAAGAATTTTGTGAGCTCTTTGTCGTCATCTTGTCTTGTGATAGTTTGGAGTATGGATTAGGGCATGATGATCCGTACCTAGCTAGTTGTTGAGTAATTTCTTCAAGGAAGAGATGACGAATCTTCTATGGTGTTATCTATTGGAGAGTCTAGTGGAAATGTCGACATAGACCATAAGTGTAAATCTATTATTGCGGAAACTTTGATTTATAAAGGTTGATCTATCGACGAGTTAAGGGATACTCTTCCTCAAGGGAATAAGTCTGGTTGTACTCAGGTAAGCTTTTGGTGAATAAGCATCGAAATGCTAAATTCAAAAGAAAAGAGCATTGCAACTAATAGAGGATGTTAAGGATATTTAAGAGTAAATTTATTTGGAAGCAACGGTGGAGATTTGAGTGGTTGAAGTCGTAAGCTACCGTTGGGGTAGTATGGGTCACCTGAGCTTAGGAGACAATCAAAGTCATGCGGCTAGAAACTACTCTAGTAAAGATTAGATATATGTTCACTCTGTTATAGATGTGACGTATCGAAGTGGAAATGAGATGTGGGGGTCAACATGAAAACAACAGGGCGGTTTTGTCAAGCGGTTATAAAATATCAAGTAAGGTTGAAATGGGTTAGAGACACATTATTGGAGAAAGAGAAATGGTCGATTATAGAAAAATGACGTTATTTGAGGCTTATACTGCTAGAATGTTACCCTTTTGGGTGAGTAGATGACTAGCCAAGTACCGGACTTGTGCTCCGTGTGGTGTGGTATGCCTGGACAATCTCATGTCTCACACACAATTTGAGTGTTTGTGAGAAATAGAATTACAAGACAACGATGTCGGGAGATTTCTTTTGTCTAGGTTTAACTGTTGCAAGAAAGGGACTAAGCTACTTTCAGAAACCGAGGAAATTTGTGTAGTGTCGAGTGTAGTAATCAAAGGTTGTATGTATGAACTAGATTTCGAGGACGAAATATCTTCTAAGGTTGGGAGGATTTTAACACCCATAATTTTCGATAAGTAAAAGTCACCCTGTGCATTTTCGTGACTTCTAAGTTGTGGTTTTGAGTTAGGAATTTATTGATTTTAGTTCCTAAGAGAATCAGGGTGTTTTGTTTGGGAAAAGTCGAGTTTTAGGGCTCAATACAGGCTGGCGACAATTACTGTCATAGTCACCCTGGCAAAGTTGCACAAATTGGAAAACCCACAACACATGTAACACCCTCAAATTTGGAAAGAGCAACTAGTTTAAAATTTCGATATTAGATCAAGTAAAGGATAAAATTCCTTTTCTACAAATCCATACATGGAAATACCTCAAATTTAATCATACATTTAACCCCAACAATCATTGACTCGAGGCTTATACCAGGACTAAATATAGTCGGGTGTTACTAAACCCAATCCCAGTTGCAATTCCCAAAGTGTGGAAGACTTCACCTAAGCTACTCTATCTTGTGCATATAACTAGCACTCATGTCTTCACAGTGTCGCTGGGACCATTCCCCAACTGGACCTGTTGCACATGCCGATAACTAAAAAGTTTAAGTTAACGCCTAATAAGTTCAAGAGTTTTCATCATGATTATATAAATCGTTAAAAAAATAGTGCAACTTAAATCATGATTTCCAAAATAATTTACTTTAAGTATGAAAACGGCCCGTTTTCCAATAACGTGCATTTTGGGTGATGGAAACACCAATATATACGTTTTCCAACACACACAATTTTAAAGACGAAAACCCCGATATAAAACATTCCTTCGTAAAGTAAACTCAACCCAAAACTCACCCAAAGATTGAATAGTAAATGAATTCCCAATTTATGAAAACGTGGACAAAACTTTATATACCGAAACATCCAAAACACGGATGGACATAGTACTCAACACATAGATCATAAATAACAATCTATAAATATAATACGTCACCAAAAACATGGATAATAAAATTAAATACCCAAACAACACATTTCGTTGATGGGGGAGACCTGCTTCCATTGTACGTGGTGGAACATAAAGTTAAACCACATATTTCTGTTATCGAACTATACCTCAGATCTTGACTTTATTGCCTGTTTTATTAAGCTACAACTCAAGTCCCCAATGACGCCGAATCCTTTATTGCCTGTTTGCCAAGCTACACCTCAAGGATACACGATCTTATTGCATGTTCATTTTCTAGTAAGTTACAACCTCAAGGTTCCCAATAGACCTTTAGTGCATACTCACTAGCATTCAAGATAGAAGTCTCAAACTCCTTACTTGATGAACCCAAGATATTTAACCCTCGTGCACAAGAGTTGGAGCATCTAAACTATAAAACCCATGGTCCCGATAAAGGTTCATCTCCACATAAACCGGGACAACAACAATGCCAACACGACATATTTCCCAAAGTGATAATATCAAGATTCCTCACTATTAACTATGACTGACTTACATGCTTATGGATCCAATGAATTATAGTCTAAAATACATAATGACACACACACATTTAAAATATGTATTCTCCAAATAAAATGCAATAAATGCAACTCACACCCAAAGATCCACATTAAGCTATTAAAACTAGACAAATGTTCCCAAGACCCGATAAAGACTAAAACGAGCCTTAAGCTCAACCAATCAAATGACCATATGTTAAAGCCATAGTATGTGATAAAACGTAATGCACCTACGTTTATGCAAACACATACTTTAAACTCATGAATAACCCCAAACCCAACATTGGATTGGGACAAACCCTTTTTCCAAAGGAACTCACACCATTTACACTTTCAAAACGTCCCATAACATAATATTTGCATATTTCTAAAACATGCGTTAAAAATGCATTTCTACCAATTACTCTTCATATATAAGACAAATCATCAAAACACATTCGTTTATGATTTATTTGTCAAAGTGTCCAAAAATCCCAAATATGGTGTTTCACAAGGTTTATAAAATCTTATTAGTTCAAATAGAAAAACTCATCAAAGATTTCAACATTTGATAATAATCATGTAAAACACACAAATATTCTAAAATGGACATTTTTGGCATGTACAACGTTTTCACAAATCAACTTGAACTTACCTTGCTAGATTTAGGCTAAATCTAGATTTTCCCCCAATATGAGCTCCTTGAAGAAACTTGAATCCACAAGAAATTCCTCTAAACCCTAGATTCACAAGTTTTCCAAACATAAATGTACATATCCAAACACTTAGAATCATTACCCAAACATCTTATATCAAAATCTTCATTTTGACCAAAACCCTAGTTTTGACCTAACTTCCCCAAAATCCTCCAAACCGAAATTTGAGAAATGTAAACACTTGGAAGTAATCAATGGAGATTTTGTAATTCATAATAAAGTTTAGAAAGTAGGAAGATGAACTAACCACTTAGGTTTTGGTGAAAACCTAGAAAACTTAGAGATTCCTTTGAATATGATGGTGGGAAAGTGAGCTCTTGATTCCTAGCTTCTGATCTTTAATGATACAACAAAACTTGAAGAGATGAGGTAGATGGAACCTTTAATGCACCCTAAGTTGACATAAATGGGAGGTATTCAAGATGAGAGAGTTTGAGGTGAGGTAGATGGAAAGTTATGGCAAAACCCTCTCAAAATCGGACCTTATAGCCCTCTGGCATCAGCGGGCGATAGTGATTAGGCCACAGTGAAATTGTCACAATCACCAGTCATAATCGCAAGACAAGTACCGTGGCCTTTCTCCCTATCGTGATTGTGCCCATGCGATAGTGATCATGTCACAGTCGCAGGGCACACTCAGAAGCCATCTGTATCGCAGGGGTGCCTTCTTCCGCGACAGTGCCCCTAGCGATAGTGACATTGTCACAGTTGTTGGGCATAGTTTCCCCACAGGTACCGAAGCCCAAAACCCCTAATTTCTCATCTGCATTGCTTCCGACGTCCAATGATCTTAAAAGTAAGCCATCAAGATAGAAAACCAGCAAATGTAATACATAAATCAGATCACGAAATAACTTCTAGTTACCAAGATTTACGGGTGTTACAGTACACCTGGTGTGATTATGCCATGCGACAATGCCATGGCAAAGTAGCATGGCAATGTCACAAGTGGTACCAGGCTCCTTTAAATACGAATTTTCAACTTTTCTGCTCATTTCTCACTTCTTCCTCTTCACCTTTCTCTCCCAAATCGAACCCTACTCCATTTCTATGAACCCTAGCCATTTTTAGGACCGTTTCCTTGGGTTTGAAGGTGTTTGATCATCACCAAGATAAGGATTGAAGGCTAAGACTAGGAGCTCTCCATCCCACTATCATCTTCAAGAAATTTCTAGGTTTTTGGGGTTTTACCCAAAACCTAAATGTTGAGTTCATCTTTATCTCTTCTAAATATTTATATAAGTTACAAATGATCCATTTATGACTTCCTAGAGTTTATGTTTCTCAAATTTTGGTTTAGATGATTTTGGGAAAGCTAGGTCAAAACTAGGGTTTTGATCAAAATGGAGATTTTTGGTGAAAGGTGTTTTTGAAGAATGATTCTAAGTACTTGGATATGTATGTTTATGTTTGGAAACTTGTGAATCTAGGATTTAGAAGAATTGCTTGAAGATTCATGTTTTTTCAAGGAAACTCAAGAATTGGGGTAAAATCTAGATTTAGCCTAAATCTAACAAGGTGAGTTCAAGTTGCTTTGCGAGAATTTTGTACATACCAAAAATGTCTGTTTTAGGGTCTTAAAGCATTTTATTTGAAGGTTGATCAAATGTGGTTCATTTTATGAAAATCTTGCATTTTTACACATTTGATTTTATATAACATTGGGAAACGTTTGGATTTGAGATATTAGGTCATCTTATGCAAATAAATCATAAAGAGTATGATTTCGATGATTTAATGTGTTTATATGTATTATTTGATGTTACTGCTTTTATGATGTAAATTGGTAATATAACTTTGGAGACGAGTCATCCCTACAACGGGAGATTCTGACTAAATCACATTTTGAGTGTGAGTAGCATAAACTTTGAGTAAATGAATGTTTTGACATTTGTTGAGTATTTTGGAGTAGTCACATGAGTGTGGAGTCTTTTGACTTAATTTTGGCTCAAAGGAGTCTTGGGGACATTTGTAAGGTTTTAATAGCTAGTTATGAATCTTTGGGTATGGTTTGCATTTATTACATTTTATTCGAGATTACATGTTTTGAGTGCGTGTGTCATTCAATCGGAGTTATGTATTTTAGACTGTAATGTATTGGATCCATAGACATACGAGTCATTCATATTCAAAAAAATGAGGAGTCTTATGTTCTCATTTTGGGAAAAATGCCCGAGTTGGTATTGTTGTAATCCTGGTGTTGTAGAGATGAACCTTTATGGGCTGTACTCTGGGATCGTAGGTTTTCTGGTTTTGATGCTCTAACTCTTATGCACGAGAGTTAAACATCTTGGGTTTTCAAGTAGGGAGTTGAGACTCCCATCTTGAATTCTAGTGAGTTTGCACTAAAGGTCGAATGGGAACCTTGAGGTTGTAACTCTAGTTAAGAGCGAACATCCAATAAGATCGAGTATCCTTGAGGTGTAGCTTAATAAAGCATGCAATAAAGGTACTGTGTCCTTGAGGTGCCGCCTGTTGAGGGGTGTGCAATAAACGAATCAGAGACTTGAGGTGTAGCTTATTAACACATGCAATAAAGTCACGATCTGAGATGTAGTTTGATAACATAGATACGTGGTTTAACTTTGTATTACGCCACGTTTAATGGAAGCGGGTATCCCCCATCACCGAAAGGTTTTGTTTTGAGTATAGAGTATTATCCATGTTTTCAGTGACGTTTTGTATATGGATTCCCATCCATGTATTGTGGTTTGAGTATCTTACCTTATCCGTATTTTCGGACGTCTTAGATGATAAGGTTTAATTCACGTTTTAATTATTTGGGGAATTTGATCATTGATCACGTTTGGGTGAGTTTTGTAGTTTGAGTTTATACTTTGAAAGAACGTTTCATATTGGGGTTTTCTTTGCTAAACTTGTAGGTTTTGGAAAACGGGCTACTTTCATATTTAATGAATATCATTTTAGAAACTGTGATTTAAATTGGATTCTTTCAATTTGACGATTTATATGTTTAATATGAAAACTCTTGAATTCACTAGGCTTTAGCCTAACCTTTTTATTTGTCGGCATGTGCATGAGGTCTTTATGGGGAATGGTACTAGCGACACCCGTTAAGAGTTGAGTGCTAGTTAGACGAACGAGAAGGATATAGCTAATGGGTAATGTCTTCCGCACATTTGGGATATAGCAATAGGTGATGCGCTTAGTAGCACCCGACCTTTATTTAGTCTTTATATAAGACTTGATTTATTATTTGTTGAGGTTAATTCTATAATTCTATTTGAGATTATTCGAGTATTGACATGTTGAAAAACAATTTATCCTTCATTTGATATATTATTGAAAATTTTAAATTTGTTGCTCTTTCCAAATTTAAGGGTGTTACAACTCAAATCATCATAAGGGGGAGAAAAAACAAAGTGTTGGGTTTTAATAAATTTGTAACCGATAAAACGCAGTGGAAAAATTAATAAATTTGGTTACAACAATTATATAGAAAACTTTTCTAAATAAACTTAAAACCCAATCGGATCCAATGATGCATTTAATCAAAATAAAACCACACCATAGTGTGTTTAGAATATGTACCTTTATTAGATCAGCCAGGATTATAATGGAGAACCAAGAAACCAAAGTAGGTTTCCTCTATTGGTAGTCCATACACGAACATGTTTTCCGTCTCCACCGGGTGCTAGCCCAAGAACCCTAGATCTATATGTGTTTTACAGAAAATAAAAGATTTATTTTCTGTATTTCTCTGATAGGCTAATTCTAATTATTTCAATCGTTAAGAAAAAGGTTTAGCCCAACGCCCTGTTTATAACAGAAGAATTATAGTTAGGCTATAATTAAAATAAGGTTTACTATTTATCTGTAATATTCAAATTCAAATATATATATATATATATATATATATATATATATATTTACAGATAACACCATGTAATTAACATAATTACGTTTTCACCCTGTAATTATCATAATTATAGTTTAACACATATTTTCATAATTATTCTTCAAGAATAATTATTTCCTTAATCAACTTGATTTAATTCGGGTTTCTACAAATGGAAACAAACGTATTATTTGTGTGCGACCCTATAGGTTTACATACTCCTTAGAAGTATCTCTATGTGACACATGTCGTGGGCATATAATAACTTACATTCTCCCACTTGCACACGATACACAGTAACACAGACGATGGTAAGCGTCTAGCAACACGTCACCGCCCCTAAGGCTATGTAAATGTGCTCTTACCTTCGAGCAATTTGATTGATCCAATCAATCATATAGTATAATCATTCATTATCCTTTTGCTTCACGATATTTTGTTTTGAACTTAAGGCATAGATCTATCTCATCGTTTATTGTTCAAAGAATATGTTTCTCGATCCCAACATATTTGATTATACAAGTACCATTAGTCCAACTAATCCACTTGTTCATGCATGTAAATCAAACTATGTAATCGAGGGGCCTAGAAATATCTCTTTCATCTTGAAAGGAGCAAATCCCATATTGCATGTACACGACTAACTACACAATTCATGTTATACCTAACATAGCCCTTATGATTACCCGGTTAAGGGTAACGTTAGATTATATCAAAGCATAACACTCCTTGTGCATTAGATCTCAATGCACATCTCAGGTATGAGGATAGAGAGTGTTTACTATTTTTGGATTCACCTTATGACGCCGATCTATGAGGTGATCCTGACCGTGGGTCTTGTCTAACTCCTTGTGCACCGACAAGCGCATGTGACTCTGGTTGCATCTAGTTCACTTCCAACTTGGACTATGACCAGACTTCACAATGATCTTGATTTATTACTAGTCCCCTAGTAATAATCGATCAAGGACAATTCTAAATAATATGGTCATCATATTTATTTAAGGATACTTAAACATGCTAACAAAGAATACATAAATGTTTAATGTATATACTCATACCCAATATGCCATATCAGATAAAAACATAACTTTTTAATGTTCCAGAAAGTTTAAAGTTTACTAAAATTATTATTCAAAAATTCCTCAAGCCTATAACATGAACAACATGTTTGTATTGAGACATAGGCTTGACAAGTAGATTTGTATGTAAGCTCTTACAACTCACAGTACCTCCGTTCAATACATATATCCCTATTACAATTTAAGTCATTACAGTCGGTTTAGAAACTAACATATGTGTATCCTTAAACATACAAATCTCTTTCATAACCGTTGTACATTAAGAACATATCTTTAGTTATCCTTAGATACTTCAGAATGTTCTTCATTGTTATACAGTGAGCATCACTTGGTTTGACTAATATCTGCTCGTCATACTCAACGCATATGAGACGTCCGATCTTAGTACATTAATATGGCGTACATTATTGAACAGTTGGCTGAAACACATGGAACACCCTTCATATGGTTCATGTCCTCTTTAGTGCTAGGACTCTGAGTTTCGCTCAGATGTACACTATGTTCTATTGGCAAGTTTCCTTTCTTGGAACCCTTCATCTTGAAGTGTTTCAAGATCTTGTCAATGTATGTACTTTTGCTTAATCTAATTAAGCACTTTGATCTACCACGATAGATCTTTATACCAAGGACTTTGTCTCTTTTAGATCCTTCATTGCAAAGTACTGTTCTAATCCATGATTTTACTTCTTCAAGCATTGGGATGTCATATAGGATCCAGAATATTGTTATGCTCCCACTGACCTTCTTGTAAACAAGATTTCAATTACGAGATGATTGTTCTACTCCATAAATGGACTTTTGCAACTTGCACTTTTAGGTTTGATGTTTTAAAGCCTTGTATACGTCCTCGCTCAAAACTCCTTTTAAGGAATGTGTCTTTTTACAACAGTCTTCATAGCATCTTTCCATTTATCAGTAATCCGATCTTCGGATTATTTTGTATCTCCTTTATTATTTTAAACAGTTTGTTGAAGCTCAACATCTTGTTGAATGTCAGTGTCAACCATCGTCCCATCTTTGTGGTTCTTGAATTTCTTCAAGATCTACTATGTCCCCATTTGTGATTCTTGACAAAAAAAAATTTCTTAAGAACTCACCAGGGTGCGTTAACAAAACTTTTGTTCTCGCTAGATGTAACACGCTAAAAATTTGGGTAAAATAAAATTTAAAATTTCAGCAATATAACGCCTAAAATAAGGCGAATCCAAAACCTGTAAACGTACTGACTAAAACCCAACAGAGTCGGGGTAGTTCTAAAATGAAGTAGCGGAATAAATAAGACATATACATGACAACCTATTCAATCTAGAATAATTAACAACTAGATTAAAGTGGGTGTCACTATGACTTCAAAACGCTCTTTCTCGATTTCCCAAAAATGCCCGGTTCACGGAGGAATCCTAAGTGCGATCCCAGCGAATCAATGATCCCTACTCGCACCACTAGCGGAACCTGTGGACCATTTAAACAGGAACACAAGAACTAGAATGAAGTCTAACGGTTATTGTGCCGGTACTAGCTATAATGTAAATAAAAACGATAAGTAAATGATACCGGCACCCATGCATTGAAGTCAATGCCAAAACCTTTCGATCGGACCATTTAAATTTCCTGTACATGTATAACATAGATATTTTCCAAGTAAAACGGGATAACCCGTGATGTAGATTGGATTTCACCATCCAACCCCAGTTCTAGTTCCCATGCCACGCCGGACATCACAATCCTCAAACCGTCTCTGCCTCTAGCGCTTACCCCGTCGGGTTACACCTTAAGGTCTTACAGGCAAGGGTGCCTATCCAATCTAGCCGAGTTCCAACTAATGGACTTGTGCCCCCTATTGTCTACTCGCAATGCCCGAGGCAAATAAACATGCAATATATTATGCATACCATCTAAATCCTCGTTCATAAGGAAATAGATAAAAGACTCCCAACAAGAGTTATGAACAATTATAGATGGCAATCATCATGTAAACATGTTAATGACCTAAATAGTGTAATCATGCTTGTTACATAATTATCATAAGGAACTACAATTCATTTAGCCACATATAAATCCCCAACTAGCGTAGTGACTCCAACTGCTGATAAGAATTTAGGCACTTGACATTTCCTTGTGTAGAGATGTAGACCTACACCATGATTTTCCCTTTTTCTTTAAGACTTGTAAATAGCACTCTACAATATGTTTAAACACTTCCACCACCCCTCAAATCTCATTTATTGAAACAAAGCAAAACCCTAGGTTTTAGGTTAACATCATGCATTTCATATATTTCATATAAACAAGTAATGATGTGAGTATGAATGTACATAAGTTAAGAAAACTTACCTAGAGGTTAAATGAACAAACCCTAGAAATGAGGAATGAGTGGGATTGAGACTTCCACCCTTTGATTTGAAAGAGTAAGCTCCTGTGAACTCAAAACCCTAAGAATCATCAACCATTAATGATTTATCCATCTAACAATTAATGAAGAGATAAAGGGAAGAGAGTGTGTGAAAATCACACCTTTAGTGTGTGTAAACATCTCCAAGAAGCTGCAAGTCCTAATAAATGCTCTAACCCAAAAAATGGCATTAAATGAGAAATTGGCCGTCAGTACCCGTGCGCGACAGTGCCCATGCGACAATGCCCTTGGCACAATCGCGGGCATAGTCACGCGGTTTATACCGTGACCAACCCCCTTATCGCGATAATGACATCGCGACTGTGACCATGGCACTGTCGCCGGTCACAGTCGCACCACTTGTACCGAGGCCTCACAGTCCACCGCGACATTGCCCATGCGATAGTGATATTGTCACTTTTGCGGGCATAGTCGCCGACTTCTCCCTCCAGATGCCGAAAATCGACGATCCGACCCGTTTTCGCCCAGATTTAAAACCACGAAGAAAAACTCTTAAACATAAACTTAATGCACAAATTTTACAATGAGGTCTAAAATTCGGGGTGTTATAATCCTCCACCCCTTAGAATGGATTTCGTCGTCGAAATCCTAACTAACCAAACAAATGAGGGTATCGCCTCTTCATATCTTCTTCCGCTTCCCACCTTACATTGGCACCGCGATGATGTTTCCATTGGACTTTCACCATAACCACTTCTTTGTGTCGTAGCTTCTTCATCTTTCTTTCGAGAATAGATTCGGGTTCTTCTACGCAATTATTGTTGTCCACTCTGATTTCCGACAGTAGGATGAAACTCTCTTCTTCGGCTAGGCATTTCCGTAAGTAACACACATGAAAGGTGGGGTGAATTCCATCCATCTCCGGCGGAAGATCCAACTTGTAGGGTTGTAGGCCTATACGTTCAAGGATAGTGAAAGGCCCAAGGAAACGGGGACTGAGCTTCCCCCGCTTTCCAAACCTTATCAATCCTTTCCATGGTGATACTTTCAGCATCACTCGTTCCCCCACTTGGAATTCGACCGACCTTCTCTTTTTGTCAGCGTAAATCTTTTGCCTATCTTGTGCCGCTTTCAATCGCTCTCTGATGACCTTCACTTTGTTGGCCGTCTCTTGAACGATCTCCGGTCCGGCAAACTGTTTCTCACCCGCTTCCAACCAACACACGGGTGTCCTACACTTCCTTCCATACAATGCCTCGAATGGCGCCATACCAATACTTGAGTGATAACTGTTGTTGTAGGCGAATTCCATTAGTGGAAGATGTTCATCCCAATTCCCCCCGAAATCGATAACACACAACCTCAACATGTCTTCGAGGGTCTGGATGGTCCTCTCGCTCTGTCCGTCTGTCTGTGGATGATAGGCGGTACTCAACTTAACTCTTGTGCCCAACTCCTTCTGTAAACTATCCCAAAAGTGCGATGTAAAGAGGCTATCTCGGTCGGACACAATAGAAAGTGGCACTCCATGCCTCGAGACTACCTCATCAATGTATAGTTTGGCCAACTTGTCCATCGGTAGGGTCTCTCGCATGGACAAGAAATGCGCGCTCTTGGTCAAACGATACACTATTACCCAAATGGTATCGTGGTTCTTTAAAGTCCTCGGTAGCTTGGTTACAAAGTCCATGGTGATGTGCTCCCATTTCCACTCCGGTATTTCCAAGGATTGGAGACTACCGTATGGTCGTTGGTGCTCCGCCTTCACTTGTAGTCAAGTTATGCATTGCTCCACATAACTAGCCACGTCTAGTTTCATCACTGGCCACCAATAATTGAGCTTTAAATCCCGATACATCTTAGTGCTTCCCGGATGTATCTAGTACTTGGACTTGTGCGCGTCCTCCAATAGTAGCTCCCGACATCCTCCAATCTTTGGCACCCAAATTCGACCTTGATACAATTTCAAGCCTCTTCCATCCTCGGTCAATTTGAGATGTTGCTTCACCATAATTTCACTTTTGAGGTTGACTTCAAGAAGGGCTTCCAACTGCGATGCTCTGATTTTATCAATCAAACTTGAGACCATATCCACTCTTGCAAAGGTGGCTTGAACCCCACAACTATACTCCTTCCGGCTCAAGGCGTCCGCGACCATATTTGCTTTTTCAGGGTGGTATTGAAGTTCACAGTCATAATCCTTGAGTAGCTCAAGCCATCTGCTTTGCCGCATATTCAATTCTTTCTAATCGAAGACATACTTCAGGCTTTTATGATCAGTAAAGAGGGTACACCTCGTCCCGTAAAGGTAGTGTCACCATAACTTCAAGGCGAACACCACTGCCTCTAGCTCGAGATCGTGAGTTGGGTAGTTCTTTTCATGCTCCTTCAATTGCCTGGATGCGTAAGCTATTACCTTGCCCCTTTGCATCAAGACACACCCCAAACCTATCTTAGACGCATCGCTGTAGACTACAAAGTCTTTTGTCCCCTCGGGTAGAGATAAGATTGGCGCTTCACACAATTTCCTTTGGAGGGTCCGAAAGGCTTGCTCTTGCTTCTCGGTCCAAAGGAACTTCACGTTCTTCCTTGTTAGAGATGTCAATGGTGAGGCTATCTTGGAAAAATCTTGGATGAATCTTCTATAGTAACCGTCTAGACCCAAGAAACTCCGAATTTCCGTGGGACTTTTTGGCGGTTCCCAATTCATCATAGCCTCAATCTTCGATGGATCCACCTTCACTCCTTCGCTTGACACCACATGACCCAAAAATTAAACCTCCCTTAGCCAGAATTCACACTTGGAGAATTTGGCATAGATCTTCTCATCCCTCAATACTTCCAACACTTCTCGGAGGTGTTGCTCGTGCTCTTCGTCACTCTTCGAGTATACCAAAATATCATTGATGAACACTATGACCGACTTGTCTAGGAAAGGTTGGCAAACTCGGTTAATCAAATCCATGAATACCGCCGGCGCATTAGTCAGCCCAAAGGCATAACCAAGAACTCGTAATGACCATAACGAGTTCTAAAGGCGGTCTTGGAAATGTCTTCTTCTCTAACCTTCACTTTATGATAACCCGATCGAAGATCGATTTTGGAGAAACATCCAGCTCCCTGCAGTTGGTCGAAAAGGTCATCGATTCGAGGTAATGGATATTTGTTCTTTACGGTTACCTTGTTCAACTCTCGATAGTCGATGCACATCCGCATCGACCCATCCTTCTTCTTGACAGATAGTACCAGAGCTCCCCAAGGCGAGGAACTCGACCTCACGAATCCCTTCTCCAACAACTCTTGAAGTTGCGTCATCATTTCTTGCATTTCGGTCGGGGCAAGACGGTACGGTGCACGGGCAATCGGCGCTGTTCCCAGGACTAGGTCGATTCGAAACTCCACCTGGCGGTCGGGCGGCAAGGCCGGAAGATCGTCAGGAAAAACGTCTGGATACTTGTGAACAACCTGCACATCTTCAATCTTCTTCTTCTCCGATTTGGCATCTAACACATAGGCAAGGAAGGACGGACAACTCTTCAAGATACATTTACGTGCTTTGATGGATGAAATAAGAGCCACTTCACCCTTGCGCTTCTCCCCATAGACAAAAACAAAACCTCCGCTTGAAGTCGGTAATTTGATCAACTTCTTCGAACATAATATTTCCGCTTTATGTCGTGCCAACCAGTCCATTCCGATCACCACGTCAAAGCTCCCGATCTCCATGGGAAGTAGGTCCACTTCAAAGGGTTCCCTACTAATATCTAGATGACACCCTTCCAACACTTCACACAAGATCACCCATTCCCCATTCGCTATCTCTACTACCAAGGCATCACTAAGAGTACTAGTGGGCACGTTAAGGTCTTTACAAAAATCAAGTGACACAAAAGAGAAATTTGTACCGGAGTCAAATAGCACCTTAGCAGCAAGTGAGTTGAGTAAGAACGTACCCGACACCACGTCGGTGGTCTCCTTTGTTTCCTCTCTCGTCATTTGAAAGGCCTTCCCTTGAGCCTTAAGAACGGTTTCCTTCTTCGGTTGAGTTGGTGGGTTTCCTCCTCTCGCTCCACCCCCTAGCTTAGGGCAATCCCTCTTCACGTGACCCGGTTCTTTGCATTTGAAACACACTGTTCCCAGCATAGGACAGTTTAGACTTGTATGACCCGGCTTGCCACACTTGAAACTCGAGACTTGGTTGGAGTTGGAGTTGCAAGGACCAAAGTGTTTGCATTTGCACCTAGAACACCATTTCGCCTCACGACGATTATCAAAGCTTCTAAAGTTAGGTTGAAATCTCGGTTTCTTGACCGAACTTGGCGGCGCCTCTCCTTTCCTCTTTTCCGCGGTCTTTACCTTCTCTTCTTGGTCCTTGGCGTAGACCCTTTCCATTATCTTGGCTTCCTCTATATACTCCCGAAGATTTGTGGCTTTAGAGTTGCGGACTCTATTCCCCATATCCGCAGGTAGAACCTTCAGGTAGGCCTTTATCTTGTCTTTCTTGGTCGGGGCCACGTGCCCCAATAGGTTTAGCTTCTCCATGAAGAGACGGGTATACTCTTTCACCATCCGTTCCCCTTTTGTTAGAGCTCGGAACTCTTCTTCGATCAAATCCATTTCCTGTTCGTTACAGTACTCCTCCATAACCTTCTCTTTAAACGTAGTCCAAGACATCTTTGCTAAAACGGTTTCCCCTATGGTAGCGGTGTGGACATCCCACCAAATCAAGGCTGCACCTCGAAGCATCTGCGATCCAAAATTTACCTTCTGACTCTCGTCACATCCACAAGCCCTGAAGGCCTGTTCAATTTCCCTCAACCATTTCATGCAAGCTACGGGATCATCGGCCCCGGTGAACTCTGGCGGTTTACACCCCATGAAGGACTTATACGAGCAACCCTTTCCAGTTTGTCCTGTCTCTAAGACCACCACTCCCTCAGTACGGTTCTCGTCCCCGGTACCACCCGAGCCGGCTACCGCATTCTCTGCCACCACCTCTGGCCTACGAAGACTGGCATCCCTATCCTCCAACATTTTCAGGAATGCTTCTTGTTGCTTTTCCATGGCCGATGTTACCATCTGCATAACACTGACCATCAATTCGGCTTGCGGGTTTGCATCTTGAATAACCGGATTTGTGGATGCCAGCTCCACTCTAGGTATGGTTTCCACTGGTCCAGTAAATATTGGCGGCATTCCGCGAGGAACCACAGTTGTCACCCGGGCTACAGGATTCGGGTTAGACGAAATGTCCTCAAGCATTACTCCCTCATTCAGTGGTCGACTCTGAGTATTTACCATTTCGGATCTGCCACACAAGAAGGAAGGAAATGGAAATAAGCAACACTAGATATACACAAGAAAAATACTCATACGGTCCATTGATTGTTATAATCGTAGTAATTCAAGTACGTTCACGTAATCATACATTCATAACAACAGTAACTAATTGAAATTATGAACATACACTACATAAAAATTCTCTCTACAACTTTTACAATTCCCAACGACGTAGTTTCTGTTGACTGTAAGGTTGTCCCATCTTAGACTTCTACCCAAAACTCGCAATTCATAACTTAATAGTCCCAGCGAATCAATGAGCCCTACTCGCACCACTAGCGGAACCTGTGGACCATTTAAACAGGAACACAAGAACTAGAATGAAGTCTAACAGTTATTGTGCCGGTACTAGCTATAATGTAAATAAAAACGATAAGTAAATGATACCGGCACCCATGCATTGAAGTCAATGCCAAAACCTTTCGATCGGACCATTTAAATTTCCTGTACATGTATAACATAGATATTTTCCAAGTACAACGGGATAACCCGTGATGTAGATTGGATTTCACCATCCAACCCCAGTTCTAGTTCCCATGCCACGCCGGACATCACAATCCTCAAACCGTCTCTGCCTCTAGCGCTTACCCCGTCGGGTTACACCTTAAGGTCTTACAGGCAAGGGTGCCTATCCAATCTAGCCGAGTTCCAACTAAGGGACTTGTGCCCCCTATTGTCTACTCGCAATGCCCGAGGCAAATAAACATGCAATATATTATGCATACCATCTAAATCCTCGTGCACAAGGAAATAGATAAAAGACTCCCAACAAGAGTTATGAACAATTATAGATGGCAATCATCATGTAAACATCTTAATGACCCAAATAGTGTAATCATGCTTGTTACATAATTATCATAAGGAACTACAATTCATTTAGCCACATATAAATCCCCAACTAGCGTAGTGACTCCAACTGCTGATAAGAATTTAGGCACTTGACATTTCCTTGTGTAGAGATGTAGATCTCCACCATGATTTGCCCTTTTTCTTTAAGACTTGTAAATAGCACTCTACAATATGTTTAAACACTTCCACCACCCCTAAAATCTCATTTATTGAAAACAAGAAAAACCCTAGTTTTTAGGTTAACATCATGCATTTCATATATTTCATATAAACAAGTAATGATGTGAGTATGAATGTACATAAGTTAAGAAAACTTACCTAGAGGTTAAATGAACAAACCCTAGAAATGAGGAATGAGTGGGATTGAGACTTCCACCCTTTGATTTGAAAGAGTAAGCTCCTATGAACTCAAAACCCTAAGAATCATCAACCATTAATGATTTATCCATCTTACAATTAATGAAGAGAGAAAAGGAGGAGAGTGTGTGAAAATCGCACCTTTAGTGTGTGTAAACGTCTCCAAGAAGCTGTAAGTCCTAATAAATGCTCTAACCCCAAAAATGGCATTAAATGAGAAATTGGCCGTCAGTACCCGTGCGCGACAGTGCCCACGCGACAATTCCTTTGGCACAATCATGGGCATAGTCGCGCAGTTTGTACCGTGACCAACCCCCTTCTCGCGATAATGACATCGCGACTGTTACCATGGCACAGTCTCCGGTCACAGTCTCACCGCATGTACCGAGGCCTCACAGTCCACCACGACATTACCCATGCGATAGTGACATTGTCGTTGTCGCGGGCATAGTCGCCGACTTCTCCCTCCAGATGCCGAAACTCGACGATCCGACCCGTTTTCGCCCAGATTTAAAACCACGAAGAAAAACTCTTAAACATAAACTTAATGCACAAATTTTACAATGAGGTCTAAAATTCGGGGTGTTACACTAGACCTATAGAAATAATATCCAATTGGATATCACATAAAGATGTACTTTTCATATCTTTGAATCATGCTTTCCAAAAGCTTTATGCTTAGCTTAAGCATTATTACCCCAAATTCTCAAATATGATAACTTTAGGATCTTCCCAGTTCATTTAAGAGAGTGAGTTTTATTAGTCCTTGTTGGTTGCTACATAAACTAGTACTTAGGCAACTGTTTCTAGGGCATAACCCTATAAACATTTAGGCAGAGTGGTGAGATTCATCATAGAGTGAACAATGTTCAATAGGGTTCTATTTCTCTTCTTGGATACACCGTTGTGATGCAGTGTTTCGTGAGGAGTCAACTGGGATACAATTCTAAAAATCTCTACGATGATCTATTGGCTCAGATATTCATGACCTCGATCTAACCGAAACATCTTTATCCTTTGCCAATTATACATACTACTTACTTTCTAAAACTCTTTGAAACTTTCAAAGCTTTTATATTTATTCTATTAGGTAAACATACCTATGTCTACTGAAGTCATCAGTAAGATATAATGAAGTAGTGATGACCGTATCTTGTGACATAACTATACGTCTCACATACATCAGTATGGTTAACCCTAATAGTTCTTGTAGCCCCTAAAGGTTTACCCTTTGAAGGCACTTTTGTCATCTTGACTAACAAGATACACATGTATCATATGAATCATCATATGATTCCAACTCTTCGTTCGCCTGGAGTTTGGCTATGTGTTTCTTGTTTAAATGTCACAAATAGATCAGTTTTAAGCCACGCTTAATTCTTTATATTGATTTATAATTACAACTATTAATTTCATAAAACATTTATTAAGATAAAGAAAAAAATTATTTCTGAAAACATAAATTCGGTTTGTTGTAATTGAGAAAATGAAACTAAATTCCTAGTAGCACTAGGTACATAAAGACACTTGCTAAGTGTTAATGTAAGACCATCTAAAAATTGGTAAACATACCTGAAGGTCCGGCTCTGTTAGCCTTATGCTTCTTGATTTCTGCCAATCGGGATGGACAAGTTCTCATTTGGTTCCCATGGTGAAAACAATTATACCATACTGCAACCTCTGGAATTTCTCCTCTGCCCTTATCTATGCTGGAGCATCCAACATGTGTTTTACCCTTGGTTATCTCCCCTTTTTTCTTGACTATCCCACTGTCAGGTTTGATCATCAATGCCAGTTTTGGTTTGATTGAACCCAACTTGGATTTCATATCTCTCTCAGTAGGTTTAAGTATGTTGTAAAGCTCTGTGAGAGTCTTATTCAAACCTTTCATATTATACTCCTAAACGAACTACTTATATGTTTTGGGTAGAGAGTTGAGAACCATATCGATTTCCAACTCTTGACCCAGTGGGAAACCAAGATGGGCCAGTTGGTCAAAGTATCCTTTCATTTTCAAAATGTGGGTACTAAATGACGAACAATCAGTCATTTTACAAGCACACAATTCTTTAACTGCATCAAATCTCTCCCGTTTTATTTGTAACCAAAACATAGACTTCAGTGAACATATCATATCCCAAGAAGTCATGTTTTCATGATCCCATAATAATTCGGGAGTCATGGTGGCTAACATTAGGCAACCAACAATCATAGAGTCATCTTGGTACTTATCATAAGCAGTTCTAACATCAGTTGGAGCATTTCTGGTAGGAGCATTTGGAGGGGGGTTTTCAAGAACGTAGAACTTCTTTTCATACCTAAGGACTGCCCTTAGGAGGCGAAACTATTTGTAACACCCTAAAAATAGGGATAACAAAAATCCGAAAAACGGACATGCGATATATAAATTTGCCAAAGCAAGAGCCTCCCAAAAATGGGGAATTAATACAAACCTGTTTAATCACAACTGTAATTTAACGGATAATAACTAAACAACCAACTAATCTAATTTCTACAACTAGAAAAGAGATTACAAAAGGGTTGTTATCTATAAATCCCAAAATGCTTCTATCCAATAAAGGTCCTGTTGGGAACTGAAGATTCTACTAAGTGTAGTTACTACTGCTAGTACAAGTGTAGTTACTACTGCCAGAACAAGTTGAAGATTAATACTGCTAAGTGTTACTACTGCTAGTAGAATTACTACTGCTAGTTAAAGTTAGTACTGCTTGAACAAAGTTAGTACTGCTTAGCTAGTTAGTACTGCTAGTTCAAAGTTAGTACTGCTTGAAGAGATTAATGCTGCTGAGCATGGTTAGTACTGCTAGAGTTAATACTGCTCAGAGTATTAATGCTGCTTATGATTAATACTGCTTATAAGATGGAGATCTGCATGAAAGGATAACAGCTGGATAATTTAGAGATATACATGGAAGCTTGAAGATAATGATGGAAGATAAACTGAAGATTATGGAAAGCTTGAAGATAATGATGGAAGATATACTGAAGATATTTTATTTATTGTAATTATCTTTGTATTCAGTATATATTGTATAGTTTAGAATAATAACGTTTTAACTTTAGTTTTCATTCTTTTGGAGAAAAACAACCTCAAGGTATAGATCCTAATTCTAGAGAAGTAGAATTCGTATTGGTGAGCCTGTTCATCAATATTGAGGTTGAGTGTGTAATCTTGTAGTTTTAAGCATTCAATACAAGTTTACTGATTGATAAGTATAAACTGTTCTTGATTACTGTTTTATCAAATATCAAAGTGTTTTTCCGCAACTTCTTTGATATTAGTTTCTGAGTATTAATTCTTGTTAAGAATTCGATCCTGACAAGTGGTATCAGAGCTAGTATTCTCAGAAACCTACACTCAACATCACATCATCATGGCTAAAGGTTCAGAGTCTTCAAGCTCAGAAATTCCTACAGAGGTAACATCTAATCTTTGTTCTAAATCCTGTATTGAAACTGTTAAAAGGTACAGGGATCATAATCAGAAGATGAGTGATGACCTTAAGAGATTAGAAAAAGATATAAAAGACTATGTAAGGATTGTAGAGAGATTTGAAGATCAGATCAAAGGTTTTCAAGCCAATGAGCTTCAACACTCTTATGACACAAACTACTGGAAGTGGGAGAAAGATCAGTATGAATTTAAGCTAAAACAGAAAGAAGAGGAGAATGAGAAGATAAAGAGGGAGTTTGAGAAAGCCAAACTGGATATTGAGAAATTTTCCAATGCTTCTAAAGCAATGGACTCTTTACTCCAAACTCAAATCCATGACAAACTTAGAAGAGGAATAGGCTATAACACCACCCCACCACCATACAACAACAACTACATCCCTCCTATATCAGACTTGCTAGAGACCAAGAATAGGAAGGAATCATCTGATGGAGCCACAAAGGTAGATCCATTAGAAAAAGTGGTGGTTGAAACAGACTCTGAAGAAGAGAACTTTAATGAAAAGAGTAAGAAGAACACTGTGAGTGGTGAGATTCCTATAGAAAATAACATTATCACCAATGAGGGATGTGGAAAGGCTTGGATCAAGTCTAAGGACATAGAAAAGACTGAGAGAAAGTCTGAGAAGGTCCATTATAAGCAAACCACAGTTGTGAATCCTGTCCCTTGTAAACAGTGTTCTTGCAATAAATCTGAGCCCCAAAAACATGATAAACCAAGGGGAAATCAGAGAAACTGGACTAATAAGTGGGCACAAAAACAAGGAGTTGATTTGAGTAAAATCAATAGACCAAAACCTTGTTTTATCTGTGGCAAATTGAATCATCTTGCCAAACACTGTTATTTCAACCCTATCAACCAAAGAGTCACTTTTCAAAGAAAACCACAAAACTCTTTTGGTTATAGGAATCAGAGAAGGAATCATATGGCTGAGAACAGAGCACCCATAAAATCACATGCTCAGAACAAGTTTGCTAAACCAAAGAAAAATACTCCAAATAAGCCAAGGAGTAATTTAAAGACAAAGAAAGCAAACAACTTTGTTCAAGTTTGGGTTCCAATTGCAAAGAAACCTGTTAGTACTGCTATCCCAGATAGTACTGCTAACAAAAATAGTGCTGCTAACTTGATTAGTACTGCTAACCAAGTTAGTACTGCTAACAAAGCTAGTGCTGCTTCTAGTAGTAATGCAGCCAAACCTATAATCTTGACAAAGTATTCCAGCCATGAGATTCCTAAACAACTCATTCAGACCAAACTGACAGATTATATAAATGAGAAAGGACAACCCAAGACCACTTTGGCTTGGGTTCCCTCAAAGACTAACTGATTTATCAAGTGTGCAGGGTAATCAAAAGCTCAAGAGGAAGAGCATTTTGGAATGAACATAATGATTGCTCTTGGCACATAACAAGGAACATGGATTGCCTTCAAATTCTTTAAAAAGATTTGATGAAGGACATGTTACTTTTGATCCAGCAGAAGGTAATAAAAGTGAAAAAGGTATAGTTTCAAAAGATAAAGTAACTTTTGAAAATCTTATGATATATGGTACTACTAACCTTGTGTCTGTAAGTGTTTCAGGTTGCTAATACTGAAAGGTAGTTAGTACTTCTAGTTCAGTGAAAACTGTCAGACTGTGTTAATGCTGCTGGTATGTGTTACTACTGCCAGTTTGTGTTAATGCTGCTGATAAGTGTTACTACTGCTAATGTAAGTTTTCTATACCTAAAAATGATCTTCAATGATTTAATGTCAAACCTGGATAGCAATCAAAAATCTTTTATCTGTATCCAAGGTTTGTACAAGAAGTACTTAATAAGGAATTGACGGATTAACCTCATTTTAATGAGATATATGTACCTAAACCCCCTAAAGGCAAGGTTTTCTCAAACATGAGAAGATCTGCTAGGGACTCGGAAGGAGTTGACATACCATTGTTCTCTACAATGATGGTGATGTCCCACAATCAAGAAGGTAAGGCATCAGGGTCAAAGCCCTCATTAGACCAACCCACTGATGACCTATCCATACCTTCCACTACCAAGCATAAATCTTCAGATTCCTTTTGTCAAACCAACACTCCCCATTACTATATTATATAAGGAAAAGATACTGAAGGTTCCTTCCCTTCTTGTATCTTCAACCTCAAAACCTACAAGCCCTCTGATGGAGCATTTTTCATCAGAGAATATCCAAAGGGAAACCATAGAGGTGTCTCCCAACCTCAAGAAGGTGCTCAATAAGGAGATGCAAGAGCATATGGGTTGTAAGGCTCACACTACTGACTCTGCACAAAGTGCAGGACAGGACAGTGTGAACATTAATAAGATCTTCCCCATGGCAACTTTAGATGAGTAATTATCTAAAGGTCCCAGGTGCCAAGAAACCAAGGGAATAGAAGGTGCTTCTGCTAGGCAGAAGATCTCTACTAAAAGATCCAAGGATCCTTCAAAGGTGGTAAACACACCTAAAGGAGGTGAGGACAGATTTAACTACAAAGAATTGATGGATTCACTTGGTACAATTTGTCTGAAAGTTCACAATCAAATTATGGAGATAAAAGAGATGAAAAGATCATGATTATTTCAAAAAGGGGGAGACTTAAACATCTGAACTTGAGAAGAATTGAGAAGGAGAATCAAGTTGATATGAAGGAGAATCAAGTTGATATGAAATCTTATTTTGAGGGGGAGATAAGTGAAGAAGCTGAAACAAAGCAGTAACTACAAAAGAAACAGAAAAGAAGATAACAGCAGAAACTGAATCAAGAAGAACTAGTAATTGCAGAAAGTTTTGAAATTATCATAAAGACCCTATGTTGAAGAACTTAACTTCTCAGTTTTGAAAAGTTAAGTTAGGGGGAGATTGTTGGGAACTGAAGATTCTACTAAGTGTAGTTACTACTGCTAGTACAAGTGTAGTTACTACTGCCAGAACAAGTTGAAGATTAATACTGCTAAGTGTTACTACTGCTAGTAGAATTACTACTGCTAGTTAAAGTTAGTACTGCTTGAACAAAGTTAGTACTGCTTAGCTAGTTAGTACTGCTAGTTCAAAGTTAGTACTGCTTGAAGAGATTAATGCTGCTGAGCATGGTTAGTACTGCTAGAGTTAATACTGCTCAGAGTATTAATGCTGCTTATGATTAATACTGCTTATAAGATGGAGATCTGCATGAAAGGATAACAGCTGGATAATTTAGAGATATACATGGAAGCTTGAAGATAATGATGGAAGATAAACTGAAGATTATGGAAAGCTTGAAGATAATGATGGAAGATATACTGAAGATATTTTATTTATTGTAATTATCTTTGTATTCAGTATATATTGTATAGTTTAGAATAATAACGTTTTAACTTTAGTTTTCATTCTTTTGGAGAAAAACAACCTCAAGGTATAGATCCTAATTCTAGAGAAGTAGAATTCGTATTGGTGAGCCTGTTCATCAATATTGAGGTTGAGTGTGTAATCTTGTAGTTTTAAGCATTCAATACAAGTTTACTGATTGATAAGTATAAACTGTTCTTGATTACTGTTTTATCAAATATCAAAGTGTTTTTCCGCAACTTCTTTGATATTAGTTTCTGAGTATTAATTCTTGTTAAGAATTCGATCCTGACAGGTCCGTTAGCAATCATTCCCCAATCTCTTACCCAAGCACTATGCCAGCTTAGAACCGGCGCCGCTAGAACCTGAGATACACATCGACACCAAACAAGTGTTAGGCCAAAAATCCTAGTGAGTTGAACAATAATAAGCATGCATGAACAGTTACAATTCTTATCAACAGTAAACCATAGTTCAACAAATGTGGAGTCAATAGGGGAGACCCATAGCACCAATCAAGTTCCACCCAAAGAGTCGATGTACCTTGATGCCATCTACCAAGAGACACTCGAAAGGCCTGGCACATCTGAGGACTACACCAAAGGAAATTCCTCGAATGGCGGAGGTCTAGGCACATACCATTACAGTGGCTCCCAAGACTACATCCTCCTAGTGTCTACTGACTTGGTTCGTCCAACATAAATTTTAGGAGGTCTTGAGGTATATTTCAACCAACACATTTCGATACCAACCAAGGGTACAATGTTACCATCCTAACACATAAGTCCATTATGAGACCCAAATATCAACATAATCAATGTTTAGACATTAAATTACCAAAAAGGCATTCCAAGTAGAATTTATCATCTACTATAACACATATATTCCAAATCATGCCAAGATATCAAATATGTACATTGATGGAGTCAATCCCAAATACCCGACCAATAAAGTAAATCATGGCATTTCACACATAACCACATTCCTAACATTTCTTCATAATCAAATCCCAAATACTTGAACATATGGAGTAACTAACAACAATAGAAGAATATGATGTGTATCTAGTTTTAACAAAGGTTAGTAAACTCACTATCTAGGTTTTGAACCAAAACCAAGAAAAAGATGAAAACCCTAGAAGTTGGAGGATGAACTTGGAGATGAGGAGATGCACTTGAGAAACCCTAGAATCTTCCTTGAGATGAGTTTAATGTTTGAATCCAACACCCAACCACCAAAGGATAGTATTTATGAGAGTTAGGGTTTGGTAAGTGGAGAATAGGGATTGAAATGGAAGCTCCAAAATCGCAACCAAAAGAGAGGGTTTGAAAGAAATGAGGTTAAAATCTGATAAGGGCTCATTTATGGCACTGCACCCCGACGGCGATAGTGCCCGGCGATAGTGCCATTGGCACTATCGCGAGTCACAATCGCGAGACTCTCATCATCCGCGGTACAAACCGCGCGAATATGCCTGTCGAAAGTGACATTTGTCACTTTCGCGAACCCCCCTCACTCTCAGTACAATCTCAACGATTGTGCCCGACGATAGTGACAATGTCACTATCGCGTGGCACTCTCGCACCAAACCCAAAACAACCCGAAAACTTAACCAGATTCGAAAACGAGTGCGAGGTCTAAACACATGCATCTTTACTACTAACCAGATAACATCATAGCATTAAAATAAGGCTCACATTTTCAATTATATACAATTAACGTATTTAAGGGATCACATACTTACCTTATGAATTTACGGGTGTTACACCATTCGATGAAGTTCGTACCGTCCAATTTTTTTCATTATCTAGAATTGACCGTAGTGTGAATTGGGATAAGTTGTTTGAGTTTGAATATGAGGTAAACATCCACAAACACATCATTTAATTTTAGTAACTTTAATATCTCAAATAAATGGATTAACCTTTCAAAATCATTTGATTTGAGGTAAGATCCATACTTCACCTACTTCCATAAATGGACAAGCAACTGTCTATGGAATTAGGCTATTTAGGTAGGCATCATCTAATTATGTTCAACATAACTCTTAGATGTCATGGAATCCTATTCAATATATCATATATTGAAATTGGCACGTTTAATCCCACTTCAACGCCTTGAAAATACTCATAAATGGCCAAGCAATTGTCTATGATATTCTCAAGTAAACAAACCATACTATGGTATCGTGATCCCACCTAAATACTAGACTTAGGGTTTACTGGGATCAGTCGTCCAAAATTCGACTATTTAAGTGAATGGCCAAGCAACTGTCCACTTAAATCTCGTTATTTTGGCTCATTTTCTTACAATATATTCAACCGATATGATTGGCCGAGCACTGACCACACCGGAATCCTGTATGCTCGACAAGTACCCTAAATGGGTGGCGTTAAGTTTACAATTTTGTAAAAGATTTAATTTTAGAAAACATTCTAATTCTTTTAAAACATTTGATTTTATTTCTAAAAACCCTGTTTAAAAGTTTATCTCATTAAATCGGTTTGATTTTGATAAACATATCGATTTCAAAATACCATATTTTATTTACCGATTTAAAACTTGTGTTGCGTTTGATTTTTATTTTAAAGCGTTTGCAATTATCATAACAATAATAAAGCAACAAATAAAAACAAACACAAAATAAACAATCACAACAATAATATATGGATTTGCCCCTAATGTGATGTTGTGAGCCAACACAACAACCATGGTCAATTCTAAAGATGTCTTCAAGCTCCCACTGGCCTCACCATCTTGGTGAACTCCAGGGACTCCGTCTCGATCTCTTGGAACTTCGTCTTCGTTTTGTTTACAATTTAAAATAGAAAGATAACATATCCTACTATATTTTATAATCGCCCCTATCTAGGAAAATTTAAAATTACAACCCTTGCAATTAATACATTTTAATTTTCCAATGACAAAAATAAATAACCACAACCACGGGTCTTTGGGGCAAACCATATATTATTCAATATTGTAAACATAAATAAATATTTGACCAAAGTATAATTAACATAATTAAAAGGTCAAATCATAAGGAACAAAATTTGATATGGCAACATAAATTTAATTGACAAATTTTAATTTGTAGGTTAACAAACCTAACCCAAAAGAGAATTGATCCATCAAAACCGGGCCTTGGCCCATCCTACGGCCCAGCCGTCTAGGGCACATGCCCAACACAAGAAACCAGGGTGTGTTAAGCCAGATATTAGTTGATAAATGTTTACACAACACAATAATGATAAGAGATCAAGAAGAATCAATCAAAATAGCTATATATCTCTTGTGCCACAAGTCTAAGTGTGAGTGTGTGTTCTTGGTGTAATCACTACCTTGTGTGTGAGGCAATTCAAATGAAGCCCTAGGGATTCTGAAAATAAACATTGCCTTATATAGGTTAACAAGACCAAGGCATGGTCAAACCTAGATAACTACATATTACCCCCTAGGAAATTATAGACAATTACAATTAAGACCCCTTTTTACATTTTAATCTTGAATACAACTAATGATCCAACAATCTCCCCTTTGGATTCAAGATTAAATTTTTTTTAGCAATTTCCTTCGGGTCTTCATTTCTCTTGAAAACTGTAGCAGATATGTCGTTAACAGCTTCAAAACTTGTAGCTCTTCACAGTCTTCACAACTTTGAGGAAACTGTAACCTTCCCCTTTTTGCTGAAATTGAAATGAAGTGTCCTTCTGACGATCATCTTCAGTCATACTTTTGATAATTTAGATAGGTTCAGACACTTGAAATCTTTGAAAAACTTGAATCCTTCAGCAATCTTCAACAAACTTTCTTTCTTGAACAAAGTAACTCAGATCTGACTTTGAAATCTTTGAATATTCTCCCCCTTTTGATGAATGTTGAGAATCAACATCATCAAAACATTTCAAAGCATGTCAGTATTGGAATTATCTCCCCCAAATCAACATTTAAGCTCAGTCTTCATGAATATCTCCCTCTTTGGAAATAATAGCAATCTCCCCCAGATAGAGAAATATACTAATATCTTCAAAATATGATCTGAATCTGTTTCGACCGTCAATTAATAAAATGTAATTATTTGAATCTTTGCAAATTCAAACAATTTAGGAGTTGTAACCCTGAATCAACAGATGAAACAGTTAGAAGTGTCTATAAGTAACATAAAGTTATTGAGTAACACTGTCAGGATCGAATTCTCAACAAGAATTATGAACACTCAGAAACAATATTAAAGAAGTTGCGGAAAAACACTTTAATATTCAATAAACCGAAAAACAGTATGAATCACAACTTGCAAACTTTACTTAATGATTCAAGTTACAAGCTTTTCACTCACAACCTCAATCTTGAAGAACAGGCTCTTTCAAGACGAATTCTACTTCTCTAGAATTAGGAACGATGCCTTGAGGTTGATTCTCTCTCTAGAACAAAAACTCAGAATTATTCTGACAAAAGTTGTATCTTTCAATTCTATTCTATTCTATATATCTTTGAATAATAAAAGATAATTACTAAACATAAAAAGATCTTCAAAATAATCTTCATAATTATCTTCAAGCTTTCCATGTTTATCTCCAGACGCGATCTCTTCAACATTATCTTCAAATTATCTCAGAAGCAGCATTAATCACCTTGGAAGCATTAACTGAGTCTTTGCAGTATTAACTACTAAGCAGCACTAACCACTAGCAGTACTAACTAGCTAAGCAGTACTAACTTTGTTCAAGCAGCACTAACTTTGACTAGCAGTATTAATTCTACTAGAAGTAGTAATACCTAGCAGTATTAACTTTGTGATCCTCTGGCAGTACTAACTCTGAACTAGCAGCATTAATGACTTGGTCACATCTTCAGTTCCCAACAATCTCCCCCTAACTTGACTTTTAGAAAGAGAAGTCAAGTTCTTCAGATGCTTCCAAAACTTTCATTGATTCAATCCAATGTTAGGATCCAGTCCCATACTCTGATTGATAGTTCTCTGAATTAGATACTTTGCCATTTCTGAATTTGGTGCACAACCTAGCTTCTTCTTTAACATGGCATGAAACTTCAGACTTGTGTGATTGTAGACCCTATCCACCAAGTAATACTCCATGTGAAAAGTATCCATGGCCAATTCATAGACTCCACTCCTCTCATACAAAGTCCATACTCTAACAACTTCAAACACATCTCTGATTATATGCTTTACTACTTCTGGATTGAATAACATACACAAATACTCCATAACCAGCTTCACAATTGGTAACCCTGGAGCTTTCAACTGATCTGCATGTAATTTCATACCAACTTCAAACATCTCTTCTAAATCAGATCTTGAACATTCTCTGACAATTTTATTTCATGTTGAAAACACATAATACTTCTCATCCTTTCTTTTCAGCCTGATATACTCCTTACCATCCACCTTCATAGTATCCCAGTAGATAACTTCAGGAGGTTTGAATCCAACAGGTTCAACTGTGATAGGCTTTGGAATTTTATCCATTACCACCATGTACATATTTACATCTGAACTCTGTGGCACTTCCTGAGATTCAACTCTCTTTTCTTCATTCTTAGGTGCCTCTTCTTCTTCAGCAACCTTTTTCTCTTCTTCTACTCTAGGCTTCTTGTCAATTTTCTTTCTTTTGGCCATCATCTTGGTTCTCTTCAGAATCCTTTGACTTTGCCCTATAGTAGCTTCCTTCTTCTTTTCTTCCTTTTTCCTTTCCTCTGATCTAGGACCTTTAGAAGCAATAGACTTAACTCTTTTTATTTTCTTGATCTTTTGGGCTAAAGTCTCTTCTTCCTTAATCTCTGCCTTTTCTTTTGTTGGAGTTCCCTCTTCACTTTCAGGGAAGGGTTGATTAATGTTCATATCATGCCTCTCCTTGGCTTTCCTTTCAAACTCCACTCTGGCCTTTTCATTACTCTGCAGTTTTCCCATTTCTTTCTCATATAAGCCCTTGACTTGATCAAAAGTCATCTTTATAAACATTTCTTTCTTCACACCAATTGCACTCCTCAAGAAAGTTATCATCTTGTTTCTTTCCTAAGTTGCAAGGTAAGTTTGTGAAGGCCTTCTCTTCTTTGCACTTGATCTGGCCATCATAGCCTTTCTCATGCTTATTGCCCTTTGTTTTGCTTTCTCTGTTTCCAAACCTTTCTGAAATGCTTCATTTAATTCATTAGCTAGTGCTCTGGCTATCTCTCTGTCTTTCTCAACCTGCTCTTTCTCTGCTTGATTTATCTCTTCTTGCAGTTTCTTGGCTAATGCTTCATCTGACTCAACCATCTTTTACTTTTTGGTTGGTTGATCAGATTCTATCATCTTTTCTTTCCCTTTTCTCTTTGCATCTGCAGCCATGTCTTTCTTTTCTGTTCTCTTTGCTCCCCCTTCATTTATGACCACTCCCTTTGCTTTGGGAGTGTCATTCTTTGCTTTTACAAGCATCTCTGCTACTTCAACCTCTTCAGGTGTTAACCCTGTTACTGCTGCTTGTGTAGTTTCAGCAGCACTAACAGTTTCTGCTGCTCCTTTTGGCTCAGCAGTAGTAACAGTTTCTACTGCTGGGGTTCTTACTGCTGCTGGTGTTGTTTCTGCTGCTTCAGCCTTATTTACTGCTGCTTTGCCAATTTCTGCTGCTTCAGCAAATATTTCTGTTTCTATCACACCTTCAGCTTTTTCTTCAGCCCACTCTTCAACAAACTCTCCCTTTGCTTCAACATTCTCCCCATCAATCTGTTGATCCATCTTTTCTGAGCTTGAACTCTCCCCCTTTTTGGAAGCATTCTCCTTCTCCTTTTTGTTTTCCCCTTCTCTCTTCCTTAGAACAAACTGCTTTCTTCTTTTCTTGGCAATGAGTTTTCCCACCAATTGCTTGAGTTTTGAAATCTGCTCTTGTTGGGAGATGACCACTTGCTGCAATGCCTTGATTTCCTTTCCTTGATTAACCACATCAACATTGATGTTGGCTATTGTTTCCATCAATTCCAAGTAAGTATAGCTATCCTCACCTTCTTTAGGTGTTTTACCCACCCTTGAAGGATCATTGGAATCTTTTTCCATCAATTCATCAGTTTCAGTTCTGTCCTCACCCTTTTTGGATGTTTTGCCCATCCTTGAGGGATCCTTGGATCTTTTAGTAGTGGCCTTCTGCCTAGCAGAAGCACCAACTACCCCCTTGGTTTCTTGGCGCCAGGGTCCTTTGGTTGATTTCTCACCCAAAGTTGCCATGGGGAAGGTCTTTGAGATGTTACCACTGTCGTTCTCTGTGCTAGCAGAAGTAGTGGCAGCCTTCTCACCCATATGCTCATTCATCTCCTTAGAGAGCACCTCCTCAGGGTTGGGAGACACCCTAGTGGTTTCCCTTTGGATATTCTCTATTGGAGAATGCTCCAATAGAGGGCTTTGAGGCTCTTGGTTAATAGTAGGTACAACAAGGGAAGGAACCTTGTGTACCTTTCTCTTGACATAAGTCTTGGATATCATAGGAGTGGGTTTAGCAGCAAAGGACTGAGGAAAATTTGAGAGAGGGAAGGTTGGGATTGGCTCTCAGTGGGTTGGTCTAATGAGGGCCTTGACCCTGAGGCCATACCTTCTTGTGGTTGGGACACCACCATCATTGTTGAGAACAATGGGGTGTCAACTCCTTCCGAGTCCCTAGCAGATCTTCTCATGTTTGAGAAGACCTTGCCTTTAGGGGGTTTAGGTACATATACCTCATCAAAGTGAGGTATATCCGTCAATTCATTGGTTATAACTGCCTGTACAAACCTGGGATACATGAAGAAACTCTTCTTGTTGTCCAGGTTTGAGACAAGAGCATTGAAGATCATCAGAGAAAAGTTATATTTTCGAGTAGTAGATAAGCATACCAAAGCAAAGGCAATGGGACTGCTAAATTGGCTCCAGCCAGTAGTTTTCTTGGAAATACAGTGCATCAGGGTATGAACAAAGAACCTCCATTGGGGTGAAAATTGAGCTTTGAAAAACTTGAAAATCCCCATTTGGCCTTCATACCCCATTCTGGTGAAGAGAAGATATACCTGAAGCATCGTCTAGACGTAGATAGATGCGGATGGTCTCCTCAGTAACTGTCAAGGGTTAGGCACAAACCCTTGTTTTGATGCACGACACTCCGTTTTCAGTGCTAGTAGTGGCATTGGCCCAGAATTGCCTTTGATGCTCTATGTATATGGTAGGAGACACAGCGAGAGCATGAGCGATGTGGCTTGACCTCAGAAAATCGACTATCTGGTAAAAACCTTCGGCTTGTTTTGGCTTTTGGAGCATGTCTATCTCGTTGTGCTCATCAATAAACACCATTGAAGCCATCTGTACACAAGGATTCTTGACTAGCGAGCACTGGATACTTGAGAGAAAAGAGTGAGAGAGAAGATGAACAGTAGACAAAGAGTCGTTATGATCTTTTAGGCGGGGAAAGGATATTTATAGCTTGTGGATTATAAGCAGTATTAACTAAAAGCAGTATTAACTGAAAGCAGTATTAACAGTGAGCAATATTAACTGAGAGCAGTGTTAACTGAAAGCAGTATTAACTGAGAGCAATATTAACTGAAAGCTGTATTAACTGAAAGCAGTATTAACTAACTAGCAGTATTAACTAATAACAGTATTAACTGCCTAGCAGTATTAACTACCTAGCAGTATTAACTGAGAGCAGTATTAACTAACTAGCAGTATTAACTAAACACTGGCAGTAGTAAAATTGTACTGGCAGTACTAAAACTGTACTGGCAGTATTAAAACTGTACTGGCAGTATTAACCATACTTACACTTTTAAGCTTGTGATGAACTGAGTACTGCTATACATTTCCTGAGAAAGAAGATTAGTAACACCAAGCATAAACTATATACAGGTATTGAACCACTTTTTAAGTAGTAGCTTATTCAGAGTTGATCATTCCCACACTTGTTACCAAGAAAGTGAATCTACCCACATCAAAGGCTTTGGTGAATAGATCAGCAAACTGGTTATCAGTATGAACTTTTACAACTTGAATAAGCTTCTTTTCATTGCAGTCTCTTATAAAGTGATACCTGATCTCAATGTGCTTTGTCTTTGAGTGCTTGACAGGATTATTAACAATGCTAATAACACTGCTATTATCAATAAAGATTGGAGTGTGTAGAAAGGTTACCCCATAGTCCAGCATTTGATTCTGAATCCATAAGACTTGAGAACAGCAACTTGCAGCTGCTATGTACTCTGCTTCTGTTGTAGATGTGGACACTGTGGTTTATTTCTTGCACTGCCATGATACTAGTCTTGCACCTAAAAACTGGCATCCTCCAGAAGTAGATTTTCTGTCCAAGTTTGCTCCACCTAGGTCACTGTCTGAGTATGCAAGTAGGTCAAATGATGAGTCATGAGGATACCAAAGTCCCAATCTAGGTTGCCCTTTGAGATATCTGAATATCCTCTTAACAGCTTGATAGTGTGATTGCTTTGGCCTAACTTGAAATCTTGCACACACACAGACTGGAAACATTATATCTGGCCTAGAAGCTGTAAGATACATGAGAGAGCCAATCATGGATCTATAGTGATGAACATCCATATCCTCCCCCTCAAGATCTGCTGTTATCTGCTTGTGTGTCTCCATAGGTGTGCTGGCAGGCTTTGAGTCTGAGAAACCAAACTTGGTTAGAATGTCCTGCACATACTTGGACTGACAGATAAATATACCATCTGACTTCTGTTGGACTTGGAGTCCAAGGAAGAAAGTAAGTTCTCCCATGTAACTCATTTTGAACCTTTGATGCATTAGTTCCTCAAACTCCTTGCACATATTGTCTCTTGTGGATCCAAAGATGATATCATCCACATAGATTTGGACCAACAAGATGTCCTTCTTCTTTCTCTTGATGAACAGAGTCTTATCAATGACTCCTCTTTCAAAGCTATTTTCCAAGAGATAGGATGACAGAGTGTCATACCATGCTCTTGGTGCTTGATGCAGTCCATAAAGTGCTTTCTTCAGTTTGTATACTCTGTCTGGATAGCTTGGGTTTTCAAACCCTGGTGGTTGACAGACATATACTTATTCTTCAATTGAGACATATAGAAATGCATTTTTTACATCCATTTGATAGACTTTGAACTTCATATAAGAAGCATAGGCCAGGAACAATCTAATTGCTTCTATCCTAGCCACTGGTGCAAATACTTCTTCATAATCTATTCCTTCTTCTTGTGTATACCCTTGTGCCACCAACCTTGCTTTGTTCTTTATTACTATTTCTCTCTCATCTCTCTTATTCCTGAAGACCTATTTTGTGCCTATTGCTCTTTGACCTTTAGGAAGGTCTACCAGATCCCAAACATCTTGCATCTTGAATTGTAGAAGCTCTTCTTGAATGGCTTCTATCCAACTGGAATCTTTCATAGCATCATAAGCCTTCTTAGGCTCAAACTGGGATAGAAAGCAAGAAAGCACTGTATGTTGTTGGTCTTGCATATCTTGCAGCCTGCTTTGATTTCTAGTCATCATAGGAGAAGAGATATCTCCTATTACCAGCTGAGGAGGATGATTCTTTTGTGTTCTTGTTTGATGACTAGGTTCTTCATTGAGTCCCACCTCTAGATTTGAGTCATTTAACTCAACTGAGGTGATTTCAGCAGCTACTTCTGGTTCTTTATTTTCTTGACTCTCCTCATCTCTTCTTTCTTCTTCACTCTGATTTGGTTCAGTAGATGACTCCTTTGCACAGTCTTCAACAGGTTCTTTTATAGGTATAGGAAAGATCACAGACTGTGGTCTATTGTCTTCAATTTGTGTAGCCCCTGATCCTCCACTTCCTGAACCTGCATAATCATCACTACTGAAACCAAAAGAGTTAGTTAGTGAATCAATGTCAAACAGCCACTAAGGACCAGACCCAATAGGATTAGGTGTGTTCTCATTGCATTTGACATTGTCACTTTCCTCACTTATTCTAGAAGAAGTATTAAAAACTCTGTAGGCCTTGCTATCATCTGCCTTGCTATCAAACTTTTCTAAGTGAGATTTTGTATTGAGAATTGTACAAGGACACCCAAATGGTTTAAAAAATCCAATAAATGGTTTTCTTTTATTTAAGAGCTCATAAGGTGTCTTGTTTTTAGGCTTGACTACTAGTATTCTGTTTTGGACATAGCAAGCAGTATTAACTGCTTCAGCCCAAAAAGTAATTGGCAGTTTTGAATCAGCCAACAGAGATCTAGCAGCCTCTATTAGTGTCCTATTCCTCCTCTCAGCAACTCCATTCTGTTGAGGAGTCCTAGGGGCACTATATTGTCTCTCAATGCCTTTTTCTTCACAAAAGGTGTTTAGATCAAGATTTTTAAATTCAGTTCCATTGTCAGATCTAATGACTTTTACTTTTTGATTTGTTTGGTTTTCAATTCTTAGGATAAAGGATTTGATCAGTCCACTTGTCTCATCCTTAGTCCTTAGAAAATATACCCAAGTAAATCTAGAGTAATCATCAACAATAACTAAGCAGTATGATTTCTTGCCTATACTCATAACATTTGTAGGACCAAACAGATCCATATGTAATAACTGGAGACAAGAAGAAATTGTATTTAACTCTTTGGACTTATGAGAAGTTTTGTGCTGTTTGCCTTTAAGACAAGCAACACAATGATCATCACATGAAAAGACTTTTGATGGTAAACCTCTTACAATGTTGTTTTTAACAAGTTTGTTCATTGTCTTGAAGTTCATGTGACACATCCTTCTGTGCCAAAGAGAGGATTCATCCACAGAAGCTTTTGAAACAAGACAGTTCAGGGATGAATCACTTGAAACATTGTCCATATCAAGACAATAAACATTGTCCTTTCTTGGAGTTCTAAGTAGTATCATGTTTTCATCAACTACCTTGAATCCTGGAGCAAGGATCATACATTCTGTATTGGTAAATAATATACTATGTTGTTTGTCACAAACCTGTGATACACTTAATAGGTTGTACTTTAACTGATCAACATAGTAGACATCCTCAAATGTCATCTTACCTTTTGTAACATTACCTTTTCCACTTATTTTTCCACCTGCAAGATTGTCTCCAAATGCAACATGTCCTCCATTGATATGCTTGAAATCCTGAAGGCATGACATGTTGCCTGTCATGTGCCTAGAGCAACCACTATCAACATGCCAGATGCTCTTCCCCTTAAGTTGTTGGTTGCCCTGCACATAAGATAAATCAGTTAGTATTGATTAGGAACCCAAGCCAAAGTGGTCTTGGGTACCCCTTTCTCATCAAAATATTTACATTCCTTCTTGACAAGATTTTTAAACTTTGACTCCTCATTGCTGGAGTACTTTATCACAATAATGGGTTTGGATGCACATTTGCTAGAAGCAGTACTGGTTTTAGAAGTACTAACTGCATTAGCAGCACTTGCATGCTTAGCAGTACTAACCTTGTTAGAAGTAGTAACTGTGTCAGCAACAGTAACTGTGTTAGCAGTAGTAAACTTTGAAGAAGTACTAACAGTGTTAGAAACATTAATATTCTCAGCAGTACTAACACTGGTAGCAGCAGTATTGCTTCTAGCAGCACTATCCCTGTCAGCAGTACTATTTGATGTAGCAGTACTAACAGTTTTAGTGCTTCTAGGCACCCACATTTTAATACTCTCTTTTAAAACCTTTTTCTTCATGTGGCCTTTGGTTTCAACAGATTTCTTAGCCACATGTTTCTTTCCAGCCTTCCTATAACCAACAGGTTTTTGCACAAATCTTTGAAAGTTCATCTTTTGGTTAATAGGGTTAAAGAAACAGTGCTTAGCCAAATGATTCAACTTGCCACATATGAAACAAGGTTTTGGTCTGATTATTTTACTCAGATCAACTCCTTGTTTCTGACCCCATTGATTATTCCAGTTTCTTTGATTACCTCTCTTTGTACCAGAATTTAGACTCTCAGTTTTATTGCAAGCACACTGTTTACAAGGGCCAGGATTCACAACAGTGGTCTGTTTGTAATGGACCTTGTTGGCCTTTCCTTTGGTCTTTTCTATCTCTTTAGACTTGACCCAGATCCTTCCACCACCCTCATTGGTAACAATGTTGTTTTCTAAGGGTATCTCTTTACTCACAGCATTGTTCCTATTCTCACTGGCTTCTTTCTCAGTCATATCCTCAACAACCACTTCATCCAAAGGATCTATCTTAAAGGCTTCCTCAGACAAGTCCTTTTTCTCCTTGGTCTCTAACAAGTCTGATGTAGGAGGGATGTAGTTGTTGTTGTAAGTAGGGGGTGTGTTGTTGTATCCAACACCAGGCTTCATCTTATCATGAATCTGAGCCTTTAGAAGAGAATCCATTGCTTTTGAAGCATATGAAAACTTTTCTACATCAAGCTTAACCTTAGCTAGTTCTTCTTTCAACTTATCATTCTCTTCTTTGGACTTAGACAGTTTGGTCTCTAACTCATTCTTTTCCCACTTCCAGTAGTTTGTGTCATAAGAGTTTTGAAGTTCATTGACTTGGAAGCCTTTGATTTGTTCTTCAAACCTCTCAACTATCAACACATAATCTCTTCTGTCCTTTTCTAATCTTTTGAGGTCATCACACATGTTTTGGTTGTGATCCCTGTACCTTTTGACAGTGTCTATGCAAGATTGAGTACAAAGATTAGAAATTACCTCAGAGGGGAGATCAGACACCTTTGCCATAAGAGCTTGATTCTGAATGGCTTCCTCAGCTTGGTCACTCCAGTCAAACCCCATTCCTTGTTGAGAAACAAGGGCTTGAGCAGAGTTCTTGTTTTGATTGTAGCCTCCATTCTGAGCTTGTTGGTGGTTGTTATTTGGCACACCACTTCTGTACTCTCTAGCAAAGTGTCCCTTCATGTGGCACTTATAGCATTCCACCTTTGTCTTGTCAAAACCAGCTCCATCTTCTCTTCTTTGAGAGAAGTTGTTCCTCCCAGTTCTTTTAATAAACTTCTTCACCCTCATAGATAACATGGCCATCTGCCATTTAATGTCCATCTCCTCCAGATTATCAGGGTGAAGTTGTTCCAGATCATCATTAATCAAGGAGTTGTTGTTGTGACTGGACAAAAAGGCTTCAAAGACAGTTTCAGTGCCTTTTTCTGAATTCACTCCACTAGCAGCACTAACTGCTTCAGGGTTGGCAGTAGTATCAGTGGATGCTGATAGAAGTGCAGCATTATGAATATACCCAGTGGGTTTCTTCTTAGCTTCTACCACAGATTCAAAAACTCTTAGATCATTATACAGATCATCTAGTTCCTTCTCTTCCAGATTGTCACTCTGTCTATATGAGACAGTGTACATAGTCCATTCATCCCCAAGAGATCTGAGGAACTTCCTGTTGATATCATCTTGCTCCATCTTCACTCCAACAGTAGCCAGTTCACCAATAAGCTTGTTGAACCTGTCAAAAGTTTGAGTCATAGACTCATTCTTTGAAGAAGTGAAGTTCTCATACTGCTGCTTCAGAACATCTCTTTGATTTCTTTTGGTGCTCTTAGTTCCAGCAAATCTTTTCTCTAGAGCATTCCAGAGAATCTGAGCATCAGTGCAGTTGCAAAATTGATGCTGATATTCATTGGGGATGGCCAAGAGCAGAGTGCTCAAGGCCTTCATCTCTGTCTGCCTGATCTTCCTCTCACCATCTGTCTTTGGTGGAGGTCTTTTCCCATCTGGTCCAATCTGACCTTCAGTAGAGGGGTTATTCTCAATGACATCCCACATTGAGTAGTCAGTGAGGAGAATGTATTGCCTGATTCTGATCTTCCACATGTCAAACTCATTGGGTTTGAGCATTGGAACCTTAGAGACAAGAGTACTGTTTGATTCTGCAAAGTTTTCCATGATGAATGAATGAATGTTTCTGAGAGAACAGGCTCTGATACCACTTGTCAGGATCGAATTCTCAACAAGAATTATGAACACTTAGAAACAATATTAAAGAAGTTGCGGAAAAACACTTTAATATTCAATAAACAGAAAAACAGTATGAATCACAACTTGCAAACTTTACTTAATGATTCAAGTTACAAGCTTTTCACTCACAACCTCAATCTTGAAGAACAGGCTCTTTCAAGACGAATTCTACTTCTCTAGAATTAGGAACGATGCCTTGAGGTTGATTCTCTCTCTAGAACAAAAACTCAGAATTATTCTGACAAAAGTTGTATCTTTCAATTCTATTCTATTCTATATATCTTTGAATAATAAAAGATAATTACTAAACATAAAAAGATCTTCAAAATAATCTTCATAATTATCTTCAAGCTTTCCATGTTTATCTCCAGACGCGATCTCTTCAACATTATCTTCAAATTATCTCAGAAGCAGCATTAATCACCTTGGAAGCATTAACTGAGTCTTTGCAGTATTAACTACTAAGCAGCACTAACCACTAGCAGTACTAACTAGCTAAGCAGTACTAACTTTGTTCAAGCAGCACTAACTTTGACTAGCAGTATTAATTCTACTAGAAGTAGTAATACCTAGCAGTATTAACTTTGTGATCCTCTGGCAGTACTAACTCTGAACTAGCAGCATTTATGACTTGGTCACATCTTCAGTTCCCAACAAACACGAAGGTACTATATAAGGAGTTGGTTGTGACATAGACTCCCCCGGACTTCCATTCAATCATCGAATAACACATGGTTATCAATGAACGTTCTGACAGAAAACAAATTTTTGTGTGCTCGTGCATGTGTATGAAAGAATTAAGCACATATGATTGCTTTTTAACTTTGGTTCAAAGTATGTAAACTTGTTGAGACAACAACAAATTATACAAAGACTCAATGTGCATGAGAAAGGGTCGAAGGTGGGGGCAATTTTCCTTCTTTTTCAATATCCGAATTATCCAAGTGATAATCAGATAGAGTATGTGCTGCTTCCCCATTCAAATATGAAACATCTTCTTGTTGAGAAGAAGATGAGTAGCTGATGGGGTTATATGCAAGAGGTGGCATGGGCTAGTTGCCTGTTTCAATATTGTTCACCAAAGACTGTGAAACAATAGATTATGTGGCTGACCGACTCAGAAAAGATGTGGTGCAGAGTTTATTTTTCGTTTACTCTGATCTCTCAGCCTCTTTCTTTTAAATCAATTGAGTTCACTTCTAACCAAACTCTCATTTGCATTTTAACTCAGCACTCTCCCCATCTCTATTTTTAATGAACCCCTCTCCCCTCAATCACTCAGGATTACTTTCGGGGTAGGAAACACTGGTTAGTGTGAATCCATGGAAGTTCTGATAAGCTCACACTTAATCCCGTATTTTCCTAAGAGAACATGTTGTTCAACAGTCATTTGTACATGAAAGCACAATAAATCAATGTCAGTAAATGTATGCTCATGATAAGATAAGAATAAAATTGGAGCATTTAAAACATTTAAGATATCTCAAAACAACTAGAATGAAATCAAGTGTTTTGAGAATCTGACAATGATTCCTTTAAGCGCTGAAGCTAAAAAGAATGATTCCTTTACAATCAGATCTATTAATCATGAAGAACAAAGATTTGGAACACCAAAGACGTAAGGTGTTTATACGAACAGTGTATAAACATATTGGCAATGAAAGCACATGAAAATGAAATGACATCTGATTTTCAAACAAACAATGAAATTTCAAACGGGAGGATTACCATCGAAAGATTTATCTTTTGAGATGTGGTAATCACAAAGTTAAGAAAATGAGTGTACTAACCAATGTGTGTAAGAATACTTGTTAAAGTATAAAGAAATGACAAGTACACAAGTATTTGTCATTGGAATCACATGGTCAGTTGATGTCATGGAGTCTAAGGATTAGAAAGACATACCTTGAGTATGATATCCTTAACTCCCCTTAAAGATATTATCTATTGAGTTATGTGACAAAAACTCAGGTTCTCCCCCTATAACCTGTGAAAAATCAACTCATCAGAAAAATATGACAATATCAATGCGCATATCTTTTCTCTCTAACAGATATAACTGTTAAAGTTTCAACATTTCTCCCCCTCAACGCAAAAACTTCTAGAATGATGTGAGCTTTAAAGCATCCTTTTTAGAAGAAAATCATTGAAGTGCGGGTTCTAATCAAATGTAATCAGAAGCCAACTCTTTTGGTAATTAAGTGCGGGTCCTGATCTGATATGACCAGAAGCCAAAGTCACTTGAAGTATCCTGCAAAAGAGAATATTGGTAATCATTTATAAAAATGATTCCGCTTCCGTCAGTAAAAGATATAATAGCAACTGTTTGAGAATCAATACACACGCAACAAGATTAAGATACAGAAAACTCCCCCTCGAGTCATGAGAAAAGGTTTAAGTAGATATGTTCAACATTCCAAGTTTGCTGATTAGAAACTTGAACCTCTTTTCATCCAACGGCTTGGTGAAAAGGTCAGCTAACTGGAAGTCAGTATGAACAAAGTGCATTTCAATATCACTTTTTTCTACGTGGTCCTTGATGAAGTGATAACATACATCTATGTGCTTGGTCTTCGAGTGCTTGATCGGGTTAGAAGTTTTTGCAATTGCGCTATTGGAATCACAATAAATAGGCACTCTCTTGTAGTTGTACCCAAAGTCCTTTTATTACGTCTTCATCTAGAGGACTTGCGAACAGCAGCTAGCAACAACTACGTACTCTGCCTCAGCAGTGGATGTAGAAACACAGTTTTGTTTCTTTGATGTACAACTAACAAGTTTGTCTCCTATGAGTTGACATGATCTAGAAGTACTCTTACGGTCTAGCTTACATCCTGCATGGTCAACATATGTAAAGGCAGTGAGATCAAAACGGGAATCCTTTGGATACCAAAGGCCTAAATCATGAGTGCCTTTAAGATATCTAAAGATTCGCTTAACATCATTAAGGTGCGACTCTTTGGGATTAGATTGATATCTCGCACAAAAGCAGGTTGAAAACATGATATCTTGACGAATTGCAGTCAGATAAAGTAAAGAACCAATCATGCTACAATACATCTTTTGATCAGCAGGTTTACCAGATAAATCTGCGTCTAAGAGTGTACCAGTAGCCATTGGTGTTTTCATGACAGAACTGTCTGACATATTGAACTTTCTCAAAATATATTTAATATATTTGGCTTTGAAAATGCCTTCGGGTAATTGCTTTACTTGCAAACCAAGAAAGAAATTCAATTCACCCATCATCAACATTTCAAATTTCGTTTTCATGATCTTTGAAAAGTTCTTGCAGAATTTCGGATTTGTCGACCTATATATAATGTCGTCAACATAAAATTGTAAGAGAATCAAGTCCTTACCTTACCTTTTTAGAAATAAGGTAGTGTCAATTGTACCTTTCTTGAAACCAGAAGCTAGGAGAAATTTAGTAAGAGTTTCATACCATGCTCGTGGTGCTTGTTTGAGACCATATATCGCTTTGTCTAATACGTAGACATGATTAGGGTGATGAGGATCGACGAAACCTTCAGGTTGAGCAACATAAACCTCCTCATGCAGACCGTCATTCAGAAAAGCTGAATTTACGTCCATTTGATAGACAATAAAGTTTTTGTGCGCTGCATATGCTAAGAAGATTCTGATTGCTTCGATCCTCACAACAGGGGCGAACATTTCATCGTAATCAATGCCCTTCTGTTGACAGTACCCTTTTGCTACCAAACGAGCCTTGTTTCTTACCACTACTCCAGCCTCGTCCTTCTTATTTCTAAACACCCACTTAGTTCCAATAACTGATTTACCTTGAGGTAGTGGGATCAAGCGCCAAACCTTGTTCCGTTCGAACTGCAGAAGCTCATCTTGCATAGCAGAAATCCAATCGGGATCGTGTAGAGCTTCTGATGCTTTCTTTGGTTCTAGGGAACTAAGGATGCTGGAGAACATACAGAAATTTGCTGACGCAACACGTGTCTTGACACCAGATTGTACGTCACCTATCACGTTGTGTAGGGGATGATCCTTTGTACATCGTGTGTGCTTGGCAAAGACTCAATGGTTTGTTGCATATTTGTCTCATTATATTCAACATAAACTACAGGTTGATCCTCAGATGTTCTCGGGACATCTTGTACAGGAGTTTATGATACTGAAGCTTTGGGAATCGCAGTTGAAGTACTCGGGACTTCATTCCCAAAAGGAATATCTGCAGGAGCAGATTCAGTACTAGTCGAATCATAAACTATCGGTGTGGTTGTACCTGATGGGGTTGCAGTTTCAGTGACTTGTTCAGAAGGACCATATATGTCTTCAAAAAGAATAGGAACCTACGAACTTGGTGTTGACGTTATTATGCCTTTATCAAAGTCTGCACAAATTTCATCTAAGGCATCAATAAACAACAAATCTAACTCAGATGAAGTAGAATTTGAGTTAGAAGAAGTAGACGGTTTGGAAGCTGGTTCTATTTTGGGTTGCATAGAAGCTTTGTGCTTAAGTCCGAGTTCTGAACAGTTGTGTTCAGAAGTCCGAGTAGAATTCTCATCGAAGGATACATTCATGCTTTCAACAGCCGTCTTGGTTCTTGTATTGTAAATCCGATAAGCTTTGGATGTCAACGAGTTTCCAACAAGATAACCTTCATCCGCTTTCTTATCGAATTTTGATGTCCTTGTCGCTCTATTAAAATGTAACACCTGCAACCAAAGACAAGAAGGAATTTGATATTAGGTTTACGATTGTTGATCAACTCATATGCAGTTTTATTGAAGCGTTTGATCATTGTACAACGATTCTGAGTAAAGCAAGCTATCACGGTTGCCTCAACCCAAAGATACATTGGTAGTTCAGCATACGCAAGCATGGTACGAGCAACTTCAACAAGGGTACAGTTCTTTCATTCAACAACGTCGTTCTCTTGTGGAGTGTAGGCCGCGGATAAGTTTTGTGAAATTCCCACAGAGATGAGATAGCTCTGTAAGGTGTCATTTTTGAACTCCGTGCCGTTATCACTATAAAGTGTCCAAACCGGCAATTGTAGACGTACTTGAATACGCTTAATAAAAGCGATATTCAGTTCTGGCGCATCCGACTTGTTCCTAAGAAACTTGAGCCATGTGTATCTTGAATAGTCATCTATCATTACTAAAACATATTTCTTTCAGTTGAAAGACGTCGTTCGCATTGGGCCACAAAGATCCATGTGAATAAGTTCTAGCGCAGATGAGGTTGATGATTCAGTCTTGGACTTGAATGAGCTTCGCTTCATTTTACCCATCTCACATGCTGAACACAATGAGTCCTTTTCAAACCTCATTTCTGGTAGACCTTTTACCAGTCCTTGTCTCTGAAGCTTAGCTATTGATCTGAAATTCTTGTGAGACAAGCGGCGATGCCACGTCCATGATTGTGCTTTAGAAGCTTTAGCTAGTAAGCATACGGGACGTGTGGCGGACAGTGTTGGAAAATCTACATAATATATTTTTTAACGACGCTCAGCTCTAAAGATTTCGTAACCATCTAGATCCTCAAGATAGCAATGAGGTGTTGTGAAGCGAACTTGGTATTTCATGTCACATAAGTGACTGGTGCTGAACAGGTTATGATCAAGGCCATCAACATATAACACCTTCTGTATCTTCACAACTCCGTTATCAAGCGTTCCGTATCCTCTGACATGTCCTTCTATTTCAGAATTGGCAAAACAAACTGTTCCAGCAGGCTCCTCCACATAGTTATGCAGTAGGTACTTGAATCCTGTCATGTGGCGTGAACATACTGAATCTATCACCCAAAATCGACAGGCCTCAGAGTTTTCGTTCTCAGAATGAGCCTCAGAAGTTTCATCATCATCATTAAGCTTTGCCATGTAGGAGGCTTAAGTGAAGTGTGCTTGCTCCTCCTCGTCCGAGCTTTGAAACAACTAGTTCTCCTCCTCGGCCATGAGCACCTTCCCTTCCTCCACTTTCTTGGTAATCAAATACTTCCTTGCGTAGTACTCTGAGTTCTTGAATTTTTTAAACTTGCAGTTCTTAGTGAAGTGTCCAAACTTTCCACAGTTGAAGCACCTTCCTGCTTCATCCTTCTTCTCTTCCTTCTTGTCTTCTCTATTTTCTTATTTCCTTTCTTCTTTCTTCTCTTCTCTTCTGTCCTCTATCTTCTCATCTCTCCTTCCATACTTGGGCTTGTACCTCAGCTCAGACTTGTCCTTCTTGTACCCTTCATACTTCGGCTTCGAATAATACTTCTTTTTTCCAAAGTTTCTTTTGAATTGGCGCGTAATCAGGGCCAAGTTTTCAGAAAATCTCTGTATATCGTCATCATAATCGACCTCCAGTTCCTCCTCACTAGTAGCAGAGTCTGAATCAGTAAGCTCGGTGACAAATGCTTTTGACACTTTCTTCTTTGATTTTGAAAAAGAAACAGGACCAGAACTAGAACCTTTTCCTTTCCTAGCAATAAGAGCTACTGAGTCCTTTAGATCCTTGGACTCATTGTTGATTGATCTCACTTCATCTTCATGTTGGGAAAGAGTGGAGAAGATGTCAGTCACATTCTCTTGGGCCATATTCTTTGACATCTGAAGATTGATGACAAAGTTCTTCCACTCGGGGTTCAAGTTCTTAATAAACTTATAGTTTATTTCAGAAGATTTGGTAATGTTGTTCCTTCTCAAATCATTCAAGATGATGTTGTATCTGTTGTAAGTGTCCAGCAGTGTCTCCCCTTCCTTAGCATGAAATCCCTCATATGCATTGATGCACATATTCTGTTTAGCTTGGATTGAAGCTTCACTACCCTCGAATTGTCTTGCCAGCTCATCCCATATCTCCTTTGCAAAACTTCTGCTGTCTACACGATTGTAGATGTCATTAGGAATGGCCATTGTCAAAAAGATGAGAGCTTCTTCATCTATTTTGTACAAATCTTTCTCCCGTTCAGTGAAGTATTCAAATGGTTTTGGAACAAATCTGTCAGGAATCTCAGGAAAGGTAGGTGTAGCAGCTTGACCAGTCACTCTGGTCATAGGGTTCACAGGACCAGAAGTAATAGAGTCAATGTAATCTATGCTCTTATGATTCAGAAACTGGATAATTCGTTTCTTCCACTGTTGGTACTCATTGGCTAACAGGACTGGTGGTTTGGACTCAGAGCCCATGGAAAGGAGTTGATTCGACATCTCTAGCAGTTGGATTAGTATGCAAACTTATCTGTACAATTTAAATCAACTAATAAGATCTTTGAATAAAGAATTGGATAAAATCTACACTCAAAAATTTCCAGAAAAATAAATTTCTAAAAATACTCAAGTGTAGAATTCGCAAGCTATAAGAACCACAGAAAGATTTGCAGACTGAAGGAAAAACTTCAAAATTCGCAAACAAGATAGGTAGAATTCGCAGACAGGTAGAATTCGCAAACAAGCTTTCTGCGAAACCTAGAATTCGCAAACAGTAGACCTGTGAAACCTTAACAATTCGCAAAGCAATACTTAGCGAATCCTTGCCTTAGAATAATTTCAGAATGCTAGTTTTCACAAGTAGAATTCGCAGAGTATAGAGTTGCGAGTTCTATACTTAGAAAATATTTCAGGTTGCAAGTTTTTGCAAACAACAAAGAGAAATCACTTTTAAGATCTTGCGAGTTTTGGACTTAGAAAAATTCAAGAAAGTTCTAACTTTCGCAAATCACAGCTTTTGCAACCTGAATAGAGTTATAATTTTTATGAACCTGTGAATCCTATACTTTGCGAAAATTTGGGAAGTTAAAGATCAAGGATTCGTAAACAAAACTTGCGAATCTTAGGGGATTCACAAACTAGTAGCCTGCGAGTTCTTCAGTATTCGCAACCAAGGCACTTGCGAAACCTGTACTTAATCAAATTTTCAATTTTTAAATGTCCTGCGAATCCTAACTTTCGTAGATATTGGTCTTGCGAATCTTGAGGTTTTCGTAACACTAACACTAGCGAATCCTATACTTAATCAATTTCAACAATCTTTGCGAATTTCAGAGATCTTGCGAGTTCTTCCTAGAACTTGCGAGTTCTTCATAAAACCATCCCTGTACTCGACTTTTAATCCAAAAACACATCAAATGGTTAAATCATAGTGTAAAAATCACACAATTCATCCACCTATATACTACGAACAAACCTCAATCAAAATTAATCACCAAAAACAACTTATTTGCACAAATTCGATTGGAACAGTGTACGAACCTCATATGAACAAAAACTTCGAAAATCTTCAAAACAGTAATCTATTGATGTTTTTAAATGAAATCAGGCAATCTGATGATGCTCTATAACCTTATGTGCACCTAATCAAATCATTTTTAGGCTAAAAAATACAATAAATCTCAAAAATGATTTTCACACAGTGAAGTTTTCGAAAAAACACTTTTCAATCCAAAAACCTTGATTCTTGGCTCTGATACCAAATGTTAAGCCCAGATATTAGTTGATAAATGTTTACACAACACAATAATGATAAGAGACCAAGAAGAATCAATCAAAATAGCCATATATCTCTTGTGCCACAAGTCTAAGTGTGAGTGTGTGTTCTTGGTGTAATCACTACCTTGTGTGTGAAATAATTCAATTGAAGCCCTAGGAATTCTGAAAAGAAACATTACCTTATATAGGTCAACATGACCAAGGCATGGTCAAACCTAGATAACTACATATTACCCCATAGGAAATTATAGACAATTACAATTAAGACCCCTTTTTACATTTTAATCTTGAATACGACTAATGATCCAATAGGGTGAAAGCCCAAAAACAATACTTGGAATTACTAACCCGGGCCCAACACCCAAACAGGGCTTCGGCCCAAAAACTAAAATTGGGATAACAACCCAAGATGGTGGCTTCAAGCCAACCGTGATCGGACATTAAAAACGATCGATAACATTAAGAATCTCAATCGGCAACATCCGTATAAAACAACAGTTTACCTTTTAAATAATATAATATAGCCATCTTAAATAACTTATTTAAAAGGACCAATTAATGGAAGAGATAAAAATTTGGGAAAAATTTTGAACCGATCAAATCCAATAAAACATTTGGATTTGTATTTCACCCAAATACCAAAAATTTCTCAAGACAAACCAGAAATATCCATAGGCTTTTGGCACAACTTAGACCGAGACAAGAGGAAAAAGGACACCATGTCGTCGCTTGGGAAAAAAACGTCGAGTGAAAACGCACCACCGAGCTGTGGTCGATCCATCCTCGAATGACACAAGGGTCATGGTTTGAAGACCACACTGTCATGGCCTATCATATATGCTAGAAACGTCACGAAGATGTGGCTAGAAAACATCCAAAAGGAAACTCTAAGCATGGCCAGAACCAGCTCGAGTCGTGGCTTAATACAAGGCAACACCAGATGGTATCCCACCATGAATCCTGAACCAAGAGGAATACATACAGGGGTTGTGATAGGAAACACCAACACTCGCATAGAATAAACCGACCATGGTCCAAAGACCTGGTATGAGATGGTCCGTCAGCCTATGGTTACCAAGCCGTATATGGCTTTTCGGATTTGTGGAGTGACAATGGAAAAGAGGCAACAAAATTCATAGATGACACTGACACAACCGTAAAAAAGGGAGAAGGCTGGCGGCGACAGCTGCAGATAACCAGCGGCGACCGACGATCAGCGTGTAGAGAGGATGCCGCTTAGCGGCTGTGATGTGGGAGAGAGGTGATGGGAGTAATAGGGTTACAAACCCTTTGTCACCTTCAGCCGACTAAGTATTTTGGAAATAAAAAAAACTTTTTTATCTTTTAAATTTAATTAGGGTTTAAAATTCTTTTAGGCTTTCAACATGAGGCCCAATTAGAATTTTGATTCACTTTAGAAATTTAGGGTTCAATTAAATTTACCATATAATATCTTGTCTCTTTTTTTTTTTTTTAAATTAAATGACATCAAAGTGGCTCTGATACCACTGTTGGGTTTTAATAAATTTGTAACCGATAAAACACAGCGGAAAAATAACTAAATTTGGTTACAACAATTATATAGAAAACTTTTCTAAATAAACTTAAAACCCAATCGGAACCAATGAATCATTTAATCAAAATAAAATCACGCCATAGTGTGTTTAGAATATGTATCTTTTGTAGATCAGCCAGGATTGGAATGGAGCACCAAGAAACCAAAGTAGGTTTCTTCTATTGTTAGTCTACACACGAACACGTTTTCTGTCTCCACTGGGTGCTAGCCCAAGAACCCTAGATCTATATGTGTTTTACATAAAAGAAAAGATTTATTTTATGTATTTCTATGATAGGCTAATTCTAATTATTTCAATCGTTAAGAAAGGTTTAGCCCAACACCCTATTTATACCGGAAGAATTATAGTTAGACTATAATTCAAATAAGGTTTAGTATTTATCTGTAATATTCAAATTCAAATTCAAATATATATATATATATAATTATCTTTTAAACTTTAAATATAATTATATATATATATATATATTTACAGATAATACCACGTAATTAACATAATTACGTTTTCACCTTGTAATTATCATAATTACAGTTTAACACATATTTTCATAATTATTCTTCAAGAATAACTATTTCCTTAATCAACTTGATTTAATTCGGATTTCTACAAATGGAAACAAACGTATTCTTTGTGTGCGACCCTATAGGTTTACATACTCCTCAGTAGTATCTCTATGTGACACATGTCGTGGGCATATAATAACTTACACAAAGGATTAGAGAAAATACCGTTTCTAAGAATGTTTGGGATAATGTTAATGTGGGTACTAGTACTGCTGTTGAAACTGAGAAATATGTTATTGAAGAAATGATTGTAGTTGAATCTGAGGAGGCCATGAAACAAAATAATGATATTATTTTGGTTGAGGATATTCATTTTGATGAAGAAGAAATGGATTATTCTGATTTTGAGGAATTGATTGTGGATGATATGATGAGGAGGTGTTTCGAAACACAAGGAGAAAGTTAAATTTTGATATAGACAGTGATGTTGATATGTTTGATTATGCTATTGCTAATACTTGTATCAATATTTGAGAAGTTTAAAGCTACAATTTTTGATATTCCAATCAAAGGTTGACTCTTTGATGAATATTCAGATTTGTTTGGTCATCTTCCTAATTTTGACCAGATTAAACCTCAAAGTGAGCTCAGATAACCTATTGTTATTCCAAGGATTGATATCAAAGAATTTGAAGAGAACTTTTTTTATTAGATGATTTATAAGAAGGAACTCATGTTTGAGCAACCACATGATCATTTTGAAGTTGTTGTATATCCAAAGGAGACTCGTTATGATCTGTATATAGGGAATGATGAAGATCAGTATGTACTCTGAATAGATGAAGCATGGCCTAAGGAAATTCAAATGATGTACTCTGATTTTTTTATTAGATTTAGATAGAATGAGAAAAGATTGCATAGTTGTAGTCCTATAATCAAAGTTGAAGGATATGAAAAGAAAAACTTTGCCTGGGTGGCTTACATGGCGGTAATTGTTGCAAGGGAAGATGGTACTTTGTGCATGGTTACTAGTGCTGATTTATACAAGTTAAAGCTGAAATATCAAATGCTTCTTTTGAGATTATTTGAAAAGGTTGATGAACTTGCATTTGAATTGGAATTGAAGAGAATGATGGGGATTTTGACCAGAAACCTTGCTTGTATGATTTCCATTTAGCTATGGAATTCAAGCTAAAAGAAACAAATATGAGTTGCCCAATAACTAACTTTGAAGATGTTTCTGTATCTACTGGGTGATTTGTAACTTTTTCAGAACCTGGTTATACTTTCTCTGATTCTAATGGACCAAGAATTGAGTTGCTTACATTTCATGACATCTCAAAATTCTTTACTGCTACTAAATTGGTTATCTTGCGAGGTTAGAATTTCTTATGGTGATAAGATTTTTAAGGGTGAATTGCTGAAGAAAATTGAAGAGACGTTAAGTCTTAGAAATCCGGTCAGAGATTGTATGAAAGTCTTCTTCAATGAGCCAAATTCAAAGAAGGTATTTCCTCATGATGCCTATATGCCTGAAGAGTTCTTTGTCTATGTTAATATGATGGAAATTGTTGCCAAACAATAGGAAGCAAGATTGAAAGCTGAAATTGAATTGACAGAGTTACAAGAAGATGTTGTTGTTGAAACTGGTGTATAGCCAGTAATTGCTGAAGTTCCTGCTAAATCTGAACCTATTTAAAGAGTTGAAGATGTTCAATTAAGAAAATCTGAAGTTGAAGTTCTTCAATCTGTTGAACCTGAAATTACAACTAAAGTTCATGTGAATTAATAGTTCCTGTAATTTAAATTTGAGAAGATATTTAAGCTTGGTCATGAATTCCAAATTATTACTTACACGGATACATTGGTAAATAAGACTACAAGTTTCAAGGCTATGTGGATAAGGTTGGAAAGCTAAGAAGATCATTCTATTCATATTTAAAATCATAAGCCTTGGATATGTTTAGACTAAGTCCAAGGAACCGAATTTGTAGAGATTGATATTGTGAGTGAAGATGGGAAAGTTTGTGTTTTCTCATAAGCATATTATAAGAATTTTCACCTTCAAGCCATATTAGAGTTACACCAGTTGTTAATTTCCAAGAGATGATAGGCATATGAGATTTAGAAAAACTCTAGTTTCTGTCAAAGAAGGAATATCTAGAGCAACCGGATGAGGAAGCATGACAGACTTCTAGGTTGTACTTGATTGGAGTAAGAGAGTGAATTTCCAGGTCTTTTGACATATCTGAAGGATATTGAAAAAATGAAGAATGAATCTCTTGCTCAAAGCCCTAAAACTGGTCTTGTGTATAGGATGAGCAAAAATTCTACTAAACTATTTTTCAAAGCTTCAAATGTAGCTAAGTATTCTTCAGGGACTCTCAGCGAATTCAAAAAGGCCTTAGAGAGAAAGAGGAATATTGCTCTACACTTATGCTGAAGACTGTAGATGGTTATTCAAGCACAACTGAACATGAGGAATCTTATATTGCTCAGGTTTGTACCAAAAATTAAAGATTTTTCTTAATTCAAGGGAGTATATTTAAACCAACTTGGGATTGAAAGTTCCATATGAGAGTGGGTTAAAAAATAATGTTTTTCTAAGGGGCTGTTTGTTTTTTGAAAAAAAAACCTCTTAATGTCTCTTCAGTCTGAATCGGTCAGACCTTTTACATTCAGACTGTTTGTTTTTCTTCCAGGTTTTAGAACCTATTAACTCTTAAATACATATTAAATAAGAAACGGTGACGTAACTTCTTAAAACCTCTTATCACCGCCTCATTTCATATGCTCTCCATTCTCTCAAGGCGCTTCTAGACGTTACAAAACAAACAGTCTTATTAATTCAAAGTTCAGAGTTTAGTATAGAAACTAATGAGAAAATGACTTGTCTATTACAACATTACTAACGCGTATTTATACATACAAATAAATGAAAGCAAATATTCTAGATGATTACAAAAGTAATTACAAGAATCAAATCAAGAGATATGGAGGCATAGATCAAGGGATTTGATATGGAGGCATAGATCAAGGATTGGTATAGAGGCATAGATCAAGTGATATGATATGGTGCATCATGATCACAATCTTTATCATCCCCCCCGCAAGATGGACGGTCGAAGATGAAGGCCAATCTTGGATACGAAAGTCTGAAAAGCAGTGCGTGGAAGTGGTTTGGTAAGTGCATCAGAAAGTTGGTCTTTACTTAAAATGTGGGAGACTTGGAGAGTCCCCTTTTGAACATTTTCGTGACAAGTGGTAGTCATGGCCTAAGTGCTTCATTTTTGAATGAAATTTCGGATTAGAAGCAACAAATGTGGCACCTGTGTTATCACAAAAAAAGGGATGGTTGGACCACAGATTGGTGGCCGAGCTCGGTGAGCAGATTAAGAACCCAAAGAACTTCAGTTGTGGTTGACGTAATAGCCCGATACTCTGCTTCAATAGATGAGCGGACAACAGTTCGTTGCTTCTTGGAGCTCCATGAGATTGGATTGCGGCCAAGGTATACAACATATCCGGTAGTCGAAATGTAATCATCCTTGTCTCTTGACCAGTCAGCATCAGCAAAGGCATGGAGTTGTGAAGGTGAATTGTTGTGAATTAGGATTCCTTTGTTGATTGTACCTACTAGATATCGTATGATACATTTGAGATCCACCAAGTTCTTATCAGTGGGACAATGCATGTATTGTGACAACCTGTTAACACTAAAAGCAACATCAGGACGAGCTTGTGATAAATATTGAAGACTTCCAACAAGGGCCCGATATTCTGTTGGGTTGGCAAGAGGTGATCCGCAGTTAAGAGATATTGGTGGAGATGTGATCATAGGGGTGGGCATTAGTTTGGCTTCTTCCATGCGAGCTTTCTTTAGAATATCAAGAGTGTATTTTTGTTGGCTTAGGAAGAGACCACGTGGGTGAGGAAAGATTTCAACACCTAGGAAATAAAAGAGGTTGCTAAGATATTTAAGAGAGAATCAAGCGGAAAGTTTAGATATAAAGGTGTCAATGAGATTTTTGTTGGAACTAGTGACAATTATATCATCGACATAGACAAGAAGATAGAGGACATGATTATTGTGACGAAGAATGAAAAAAGAAGAATCAGATATAGCATTGACAAAATTAAGAGTTATTAGATATTTTTTGATCTCCGTGTACCATGTCTGAGGGGCTTGTTTCAATCCATAAAGAGCTTTACAGAGCTTGTAAACATGATTGGGGCGGCTTTTGTCAATGAACCTAAGAGGTTGGGTCATATACACATCTTCCATAAGTGTACCTTGGAGAAATGCGTTATTGTTAGATATGTTTGAATCAATTTGTTATGTAAGTTTGACCTTTTGTAAGTTGTAGTTTGACTTTTCTATCCTTGTGTTTGTATGAGGTTATGGCTTGTGTAACCCAAATAAATACTCTTGTCCCTTGTCTTTTGCATGAATGTAAGTAGCATAGAAGTGTGTAAGTCTTGTAATCTTGTGACGTTCATCAACATTTGTCTCTCTCTAGAATCAATCTTTAATATTTGTTCTTTAATTGTCAATATGCTTGAGATTTGGGATCACAATTGGTATCAGAGCTGAATCAGATTGAATTAGGAAGATCAACTTGCAACAATTTGGAGAAAATCGATTTCCAATTTTGGAAAAGTTACTGTTCATCGAAGTTTACTGTTTCATTGATCATTTTGTGTTCTAGTGTTGATTTTGATGTAATTTTGAGTGCATTGTAATCGCTTTATAGCATAGATCACTTGTTATTCACATTGTATATACTAATTCACAAGTTTTTGATGTTAATTGATCAAATTTGTAAATTTTTTGAACTCACTGTACACGCACTGTAAATTGATCAAATTCACTTGATCATGTTTGTTCTTTGTGAATTCAATGCCCAAGGGTTGTTCTCGATCATGTACTAAACAAACGGTCGAATTTGGGTGATCTAATTCAATGGAATTGATAGAAAACAGTGAAAATCAAAGGAAAATATTCAAGATCTACAGAATTCGCATAAACCATGAAGAACTCGCATCTTGAAGATTCAAGAGAAATTCGCATAGTGTTGAGTGTTGAAATTTCCTATGACAGGAATTCGCATCCCAAAGGATACGAAATTCGAAAAAATCGCATCCTTCAGCATACGAATTATCAGAATTCGCATCAGGCTTCATAAGAAAAGCTCAAGGATTCGCATCTCAAAGTTGAAAATTTTTCTAAGTCAAGAATCCGCATCGATACGGATTGTTTGAGGCTGAAAAAATTTTCGAGGGAGGAATTCATATCCCAGATAAGAGGTGTTATGCGAAAAGTCCAAAATCTGCATCTTTCCTTTTGCGAAAAGAAGGAATTAGCATCTCTTAATATGCGAAAAGCTAAGAATTCGCATGTAACTGTATGCGAAGAGTGAATAATCCTCATCCTATTGCGTACGAATTTCTATTGTGTGAATTGTTTGTCATAGTGTTGTGCGAATTCTACACTTAGAATAATTTTGAGTGATTTTTTCTATGATTTCTAAAGCTGATTTTTCTGATTATCTGACTAACGATCTGTTCAAGCATCATTTCAGATATATTTTCACAATGCCTTACACAGATGAGAAAAGAAATATGATTCTCACAAATAGAGACTGTGCAATGGGCATACATGCCTGAGATACCCATAATTGAAGCTGAAAATGAACAACTTAAACTTCAGAACTCAGAACTGAAAGCTGAGATTGAGAGTCTGAATGTCAAACTGAAGAAGGCTAAAATTCAAGTATCAACATATCAGGCTAAAGGAACTGATTGGTTAAAGAAGGTTGATGAGAGAAGTAAGAAAGAGAAGTTGAGCTAGAGAAATATTTCAATCAAAGATTATCTGATCTTTAAAGGAATGTTGAAAAGGAAAAGAAAGATTTAGAAATCAGATGTGCTAAACTTTTAAAACAAGTTTCTGAATTTGAGAAAATTGTAATTTCTGAAAGAGATATTTTTGAAAAGGAAAAGAAAAACACTGAAAGGAAAAATATTGTACTTTGCAAAGAAATTTCTAAGAAAAATCAGAACTTGGAAAAATATTTTGAATCTGAAAGGAAATTTTTTGAAGATGAGATTTCTAAACTTACAAACAAGTTAGCTACTTTATCTACAGATATTCTGAAAGGACAGAAGAGTAGATTTGATCTGCAAAGCAAGTTTGATAAACTTTGCAATGAAAAATCCAAGTTGAATGACAAGATCAAACAACTTGAAATAGCTAATGCTAATTTGTCAAACAAAATAACAACTGATATTACTGATTTATCTTCTTATGATGATTCAGCAGAATCAGTATGTTCTTTTCAATCAGTTTCAAGCTTATTTCAAAAAATGGTTTTCAAGAAAAAGAATGTCAAATCAGAAATCTTGAAACCAGATCAGATTAAAACTTCTAGTTCATTTTATATCAAATCTTCTGATAAATATGTTATTTATTTTTCAAACACTGGATTTAAAGCATCTGAGAAAGAGAAAATGATTTGGGTTGTAAAGGGATATCCGAAAGTAGTCAAATACCATAAATCATCTACACAATCTTCAAAGATAAACAAGAACAAAGCTTCAAAAGGTAAATATTTTGCTCCAGATTACATCAAGTCTACAAAGCATCTAATCAGGTTAGCCAAAAGAAAACTTTGTTGTCCTTACTGTTGTACTGATGATTTTGTTCACAAAGCACACATCAACAACTGGTATAATTCTTACAAGTATACTTCTGATACTGCATATCACAGAGGTGGAAACCACTTAAAGAAGTTTTCACATACTAACCAAGATGGACCCAAATTCATCTGGGTACCAAAACCTGTTAAACTTGTGATGCAGAAATCCATCTCAAGAAGGAGTGAAAGGATGATGGTTTTTGATTACAACAAACCAGGACCCGATCTTCAATGTCAAGAGATGACTTCTAAGTAAATCAACTTAGGCCTCAATCCTCAATGTTAAAGGATGATGACTTCTGTATACAGCAGTTCAGGACTCAATCTTCAAAGATCTCTACTGAAAGAATCTTTGATTGTTAAATCATTCTAAGGGAGTATTTCTTATCTTTATGATAAGTTACTGGGCAGATTGTGTTTAAACTAAACTTTTGGGAAGATTGTATTTCAAAGAATTTTTTTTTGAAGAAACAAATATAGATTGTTATATATTTTATTTCTAAAGGGAAAAACTGATATTTGTTATATCTTTAAATGTATGCAGATATGAAGGGGGAGCATATCCATACAAGCTCTTAAGATCCATCTCATGTTAAGGGGGAGCAGCAAGATATCAGATAACAATTGATGACAAATCAATGATAAACAAACCAGATGTCAAATCAAGGGGGAGCAAATTCAAGCAAATCATGTCAAGTCAAGGGGGAGTACATTATAGAACCATTATTCCAAGTGGAGTAAGTTCAAGGGAGTAAGTGTGTTTGTGTGAGTGTGCAAATCTTTCTGAGAAATTAAAATGAGCTTAAAATGTCCATTTTTTGGAAAGTTTCTATTTTTGGCAATTTTTGAAAAGGTTTCTAATTTTGGCAAATTTCAATGTTTAGAATGTTTTTCAAAAATTTGGAAATTTTGCTAAGTCCAAAATCCGCACACAGTGGTATGCAAATTCTGTGGCATGTGAATTGTTAGAATTCGCATACAATGGCATACGAATTCTAACTTCTCGCATCCTTCTATATGCAAAAAGTGAGGAATTCGCATCCAATGCCATGCAAATTGTTTGTTGAGCACAAAATTCGCATATCGTGCCATGCGAATTCTCACACACATTGTCTAATTTCTTTCTTAGACAATTCGCATATCAAGTCATACGAAAAGTTGTTGACCGTTTAGATCGTGCCACGTGTCTATTCTATTCCTAAGTATAAATAACATGTGTTGTCATTTTTTCATCACTTTTCAAACTTTGGCTATATGAATTCTTTCAGAGCACTTAGAACCCAAAACCACAACTTGTGACTTCTTTGTTTCTCAGACTTGTTCTTCGTTTGTTCTAATATTCAAGGTTATTTGTTGTTCATTTTTTATTTGTATTTGTTTGTTGTTGTTTGCAGGTATACCCTTACTAGATTAGAAATTAGGGTTTTGATTCGAACTCATTCGATGGACTGTTCATCTTCGACTTTGGAACTGGAACTTAATATTCAAAATTAAGACTTTGATTTTGTTCTTTGTTGTTAATTTGGATCCTGATGAACATTAATAAGATGAAATCGAATCATGAATCACAAATATTTTGACCTAATTCGAAACATATTTGGATTTTTGAAAAGTCAACTCTTCGACTAGTGTTCTTGGTGTTCATAAGTTTCTTATTAACAAAAATCTTAAATTGGTATCTTAAATGGATTTAAAACCCCATTTAACTGTTAATTCTTGGTTATTATTCAAAATCGAACCTCAAGAATATATAAATTTGGGTTTAAAATCAAAATCAAGATTTTGTTAATCTGGGTTTATGATAAATATATGAGTTTTTGAATATGGTTTTCTTAGTGTTCTTGATGAAACACTTAGACAATTTTCAAAGTTTAAATTTTGAATTTTGAATGTGCCATGCGAATTGTGGATGATTTCAGTGCCATACGAATTCTTGTGTCTCAGAGTCAAATTTCTTTAAGTCAAGAATTCGTATATAGCTTCATACGTATTCTATGAGTTGAGGAATTCACATATAGTCTCATGTGAATTCTACACTTAGTGAATTTTCAGAAAAGTTTTCGAAGTATAGCTTCATACCTTGTCCATATTGTTCATCTTTCTTAGGTACTCAATAGCTGACAATCAGTCTATTGATCAACATGTGCAAATGGGTGAAAACTCATTACCTGATGCATCCCAAGAATGTCCAATGCCATCATCAAGGTCTGACTACCAACCTGTACCCGGTGTCAATCCAGACCTCATTCTTATTTCACCATCTGAAATGAAAACTTAGCAACCTAACAATCATCCCATGGAATTCACCATCAAGATTGATCCACTTGTACTAGACATCCTGAAGAACAATCCAATAAGGTGTGCTCTAACTACTCAAGGAAGTGTTCCAGAACTCTATGTTCAACGAGCTTGGAAACAATCAGAGTCACTATAGTCAAAGCTGACAATGAGAGAGTTTCTGTTTTCAAGTTGGAAATTGATCATTTTACTTCCATACTGAACTATGAAAGATTTAGATTCATCTTGAGTCTACCTGCTGCTAATGCAAGGGAAGGAAAGACTGCTTATGATGACTTTCCATCTGATGCTGAAGTATTCCAAGGCATAAGGAATATGGGTTATGTCGGGCAGCTAACTCAAGTGAACCACTTCAAGAAGAACAACTTGCCACCATTCTACTACACCTTGTTTTCAGTGATCAACAGGTGTCTGACAACCAAGGTTCATGGTACAAACAATGCCAGCATCCACATACTAAAGTTGTTCTATGCAGTAGTCTATGATCTTCATGTAGACTATGCATTCATATTCTGGACAGAACTCTATGAGAAGGTCATTTCTAAGAAGACTTCAAAGGCACCCAACTACATTCCTTATCAGATATTTATGAAATTATTGTAAGAAGCATGTTGAGAAGTAATTAGAACATTCCAAAGAGAATTGATTATCCTTCTGCACCTGTTAGTGAGATGAGATTTTAGATGAACCAGAAGAAAGAGTTTTCTTATTCCATGCTAGTACCAGAAGCATTGCTTGATTATGTTGATCCAGAGTCTGAGAGTATATTAGCTTATAGAGAGTCTATGAGACAATCAGGACCGGTTGACCCTACCCAAGGCTCAAACCCTAGGAGAGCGGAGTCGGTGAGCGTTTCTGCTACTCAGGGAGTATAGAAACGGGGTAAGAAGAGAAAAAATACCGAGAGGGCAACCGGAGAGGTTTGGAGACCTAGACTTGAGACATCAGGGTCACGGGTCAATACCCAACATCTAGTGACACCTCCTGTCAATGAAGATCCAAGCTCTGATAATGACTCGGATCATGCAAATGAATTGACAGCTGATGATGATGAAAGCGAAGATATTCCATCTGCAACAAGTGACAATGAAGTTACCAATGATGATGTTGTTAGAGATGGAAACAATGACTCAGATGATGATGATGAAACTGATGATGATAATGATGTTAGCCAAGGTGATGCTGATGAACAAGATGATGAACAAGTTGATGTATTTGCAGAATTCTAGGAGCAAGATGCTATCGAACTAAATGTCAATAACACAGTTAATGCAGTTGTGGGAGATATAAGGAGAACTGAGGGTGAGTTAGTTGAATATACAGAAGAGATGCTGAGAGAAATGTAAGAAAAAGAATATGGTGAGCGTGTGTATACGCGAACCTACCTATCCAAAAGGGCAGCCACATCTACCACTTCACCGCATGTGTTGCTAGTAGGTGTTGAACAATACATAAGTAGACCACTTATGAAACTGCATACCCATGCTAGCCACTCTATCTCTTCTAAAAAAGAGTTAGTTTCATCTTCTCAAGGGGTATTAGCACAAAATCTAACAGTTTTTCATTCGTAGATTCAAGGTATTGAAAATAGAGAACAATAGCCCGCGTTATCAACTTCTTTCTCTACACCTTTGAGTCTAGTGCCTTTTGATATTCCAATTGTCATTCCTAGGACACATATTGAAACGGATACCATCGGAAGTCTTCATGACCCGATTGGAACATCCATAGTAGATTCGCATTCCAGACTACAAGGATTGGATGGAAGTCCACACGGTTGCTTAATCAACTGTTGTGAGAACGGAGAGTATAAGTGACCCCGGTGTTACTTTACCTAACTTTGGGGCTGTTTACCAAATTTTCCATTAAGTCTTGTATGGATTAATTTGTCTGTCTAGATAAATTTATCTGTCTGGATAAATTGGTGGTCATGTTTACTTTTTTATCTGAATCAACAGTCTGAATGATAGAAATGACCAACTTACCCCTGAGTATAAATTTTAAATATAGGCACTCCAATTTGCGGTATTTAGAGAAAAACTCCATCTATAATCATATTGTTTTCAACATTATACAAATAATATTCAAGGACATGAAGAAATGTGCTTGAAAAGGCTATATATTTATAAAATATCCACAAAGTTCAAGTAAAAAAACAACAAAGGGAAATTGAAATCTAGCAACAATAAAATGAAATTGAAATCCATGAATTGGAAATTTCATTCCATGAATTAGAAATTTCATAAAAGGAGGAGCAGTAGTGGTCAAAAGGAAATCGCAATTTCATAAAAGGATATTTCATAGAAGGAAATCACAATTTCATAAAAGGAGATTTATTAAAGGAAATTGCAATTTCATATACTATAACCCTAATTATATAGAAAAGGAAGAATCAAGGAAAAAATAAATATACAGGGACGACATCATTGATTTTAGAATCGAGCTGTGGTTTAAATGGAAGCAACAGGGATGGTCGAGCTGTGGTTTGAAGCAATGGTCTCCAGGGATGAGGAGCAACAATGGAGACGACAGGGATGACGAGCAGCAACAGAGATGACAGGGACGACAAGAAACAGCAGAGACGACGAGTAGAAATGGAGCCAAAGATGAGGAGCAACTAGGGTTTGAAGGGAAGGAAGTGTGTATTTTTCTTATGGTCAGTTCTTTTTATAAGAAGGGGTATAATTGTCAAAATTATGGCTTAATAGGGACAACACCCCCTTCCCCACTTAGCCAATAAGCCCATCTTGTCTGCGCGAATAAGCCATTAAGCCACAAGTAAACATCCCAAACGTCTGTGCGAAGAAGCCATTTTTATCATTAATCTCATTAAGCCACAAGCAAACACCCCGTTTGTGTCAAAGGAATTCCTCGACGACACCTTAAAGGCTGTTGAAACCAGGATGTTGGAGAAGTTTGAGGAGGAGATGATAAGTATTAAAAGGTTGTTGAAAGGGAAACATACAGTTGAACCTGAACAAGTTCAACCAGTTCAACCTCAACCACAAATTACCCAAACTGTTGATTTATTCATTGATGAGCTGAAATCCGTATTGTTTGCTAAACTCTTATCACAAGCTCCGGATAATCAATAAGATGCAAATCTTTTTTCACTTCTGCAATCCCACCATCAATCACAACCACCACAATCTGTGCAACCAGCATATTTGGTTAGAGCTTCAGATTTTAATTCTTTTAAAGCTGATGTTTTGCATGTCATTTCTAATCTTAAACAGGTAGTGCAAACATCATGTAAAGCCCAAGCTTCTGTTCTAAGGCATGATCATGATCTTAATCATGACCATGAGGGAGAGAATAGGGAGAAATAGAATGCTTGTGTATCTGATGCTGCTAGATTGGGTGAGCAAGCTCATAATTTTGAAAGTGTTGGTGAAGATAAAGCTAAAAATGTTGTTGATCATGGTAATAAGAAAAGTGATCAAGCTGTTGAAGATACAGGAATGGAGTTAGTTCTGTATATTGATTCAAGTGATGAACCAAGGGTTGAAAATCCTAGGGTTGCTTCAAGAAAGGAAATTTTAGAGATGACTGGGATACAAAATGTTAATATCATTGTTCTTTCTGACAGTGATGATGATGAGGATATTGATGCTAAGTACGAAATGTTTTGGAAGATAAAGGAGGAGTAAAAGGAAGACTTCATGGAAATTGATTCTGATAATGATGTAAATTGTGAAAGTTATAGAAGCTGAAGTTGTTCCTGAAAATTCAAAAAGTGTTCTTGATAGCTTACTTGAAGACAAGGATTCTTCAGAAGATATTCATATCAGTCCTGTTCACAATGATGCACCTGAGCCAAGTACTTCTGCTATTCCATCTGTTCCAACTTTCAAATAATTTGATTTTCCAGTGTCCAATGAGATTCCGAATGATACCTTTATGGAGCAAAATGTCAATCAGAGTTCTGAAACGAATGTAGAAGAGGAGTTGTCGTATATTCCAAAGTCGGACAGTCCAGCAAAGCAGCCAAAAGTTCTTAAAGAACCACCTCATACACCTATCATTTATGATCAAACAGGTCCTTCAGGTACTTCTATAGTTGGTTCTACACCCTATACTGGATATGATGAGTTTCGTCCAACTTTGGAAGTTTTGGTCCCGGAGGTGCTTAACAACTTTGTAGAAGGGGGGGGGGGGGGTTGAATACAAACACATAAATTTAAAGTTTAATAAATTGTTTATTGATAAATCAAACACAATTTACAAGTTTGTTGCGGAATAGATTAAGACAGACTCAATCTAAACAAACTTAAGAAACACTAAGATGGTTGCACAAGAATTTCAGAGAATGGGGGATTATAGAAAACAAAGGTTTCTATTTGGAGTTCAAGGGTTGAGCATACCCTCAGATGGAGGGGTGAACTTCCTATTTATACCCTATGCATTAAATGCATGGCAGGGCACTTTACACGTGGCATTCACTGATTGGCTTTGTAAGTCTGACTTTGGGAGACATGCTTTCGGTCGGATCATGAACAGTGTAGTTGACAGAGTTGTTGTACGAATTATGGCAGAGGCATGTCCTGTCTGACACATCGTACTGAGTTGTGCAAGTTAAGACAAATGGAAACTTGAGGTATAAGCTTTGTGATCATTCAATCGCTGAATATCTCTTTCTTCAGAGATATCAAGAGTTCAGCGATCGCTGAAGCTTTCCTTATTTTCCTTCGCGTATAAGTAGAGTTGTATTTGCTTAACTGATATCTGCATCAGGTCATTAGTAGACTTCTCTTTGTTCAGCAGCTTCGTCTTCGATTCAGCTATGAACATCAGTTGATGGGAGACTTGTCTTCAGGGATTACGTTACTATTTACATCAGAACTATCAGCGATAACTGAACATACTCAGTTTGATCACTGATAGTGAAACACATACATATTAAATGTTTATAAGAAAGACTATCAGCGATAACTGAACAGACTCAGTCTGATCGTTGATGGTGAAACACTAATACATATCAAACGTAACTTTCACTAAGTACAGAAAAGGGTCGTTATCAAATCATTGAGAGAGTTTGGATCAACAATCTCCCCCTATTTGATAATGACAAAGTAACTGAAGAAAATTACTTTATAATTCAAAATGATGGAATAATCAGGACTCATAACATACATGTCCCAATTACTATTTTGGGGGATCTTTTACAGTACTGATAGAGTTAAGTACTTCACTGAAATTTTCATTAATCCAGGAAAAGAATTACAAGGTATGAAAATTACAAGTACAAGTGATGTACTAACTACTGTAAGTTTAAGCTAATAGATTCCAAGAAGAAAACCAATCTATCTGCTATCTAAAGAGAATTTAGGAGGATTGATCAAATACTCAGGTATATCTTCTCCTTTTTGCTTTCGCTCTAAAGATTCTTTGCTATTTATCACTTTGATTTGCTCAGCAGCAGGAGAGAGATCACACCATAAGCACATGAGATCCTTGAGAAGGCCGAGGGGACAGATAGGGATTTCAGAGATTCTTTGAAATCTGAGCTGTTCCTCGTCATCTCTGAAGAAGATTACAAAAGGTTCTTCAAGTACTTGTCCCGCAACATATGGTCCACCAGGAGGCAGAGATAGATCCAGAACTGAAAGATCAGGAGGAGGACCGAACAGAGCTTCTCTTGAAAATTTGATGGAGGTTTCATTCCTGATCACCGCGACATTTTCAGAGGAGGAGGAGACAGGCTTTCTTTTGATCTGCTTTGGCTTAGAAGGAAGAGCTGACGACACTTTTAATATTGCAGCGACTCTGTTGATGAGAGCATCATTTATCCCTTCAACATAGCCTCTGTAGATTGACTTTGATTTCTTCAGTGCGTCTTTGAACTCAAGCCATTCCATATAACCGAGGCTTTCCAACTTTGAAACAAACATTGCCTTGCAGCTTCCATCCTCTCTGGTAATCTCCATAGTGACAGAAACTTTGTCCTTCTTCTTTCTTCCAGAGATAGCAACTGAAACAATCTTCATTGGGTCAGATCGATAGTCCAGTTTATGTTTGCACCAATCAACTGAGCTATCGCTGACCACTAGAGCTTTAGAGTGTTCCTCTTCAATTTCTTTTAACAGAGCAGCCTGGACTTCAACTGGTTTCTTCTTCAGTTTCTCGTCTTTGACTTGAGAAGACTGAATTTTGAGAGCCAGAGTGGCATCTCTTTGTCAGTCAGCGATCAACTTCTCAGCCCTGACGGATTCTTCAATTTCAGCTTCAGTCAGGAACTCTAGATCTGTTGATTGAGAGGGGATCTTCAGCCGTTGACTCTCCAGATGAGAGATCATCTCTGTTCTTTTCTTCATCTCTTCCTCTGACCAATGAAGTGGTCTAGAGGGCCTCCGTGGGTGTTGCAGGGACTTATCTTCTTCATCCTCTTCATCAATCTCTCTTACAGAGATTGGGATTATCTGGTCATCAGCTTCAGCAGCTAGGATTATTTGGAGCTCTTTTCCCTTAAGCAGGGGAGAGAACTGTCTGGTCAGAAAATGAAAAAGGTTAGATTATTTTTAGAGAAGAGAGATAAAGGCATAGAAAGAAATAGGGGTGGGATTTCTATAGAAGGATAAGGGAACGAGGGAAAGGCATACCTGAGAAGGATTCTCCTCAGATAGTGAAGTCATCTTCAAGCTTCCCTCAGCAGTAGCACCTTTGCTTTGGGAAGGGGTTCCTGAAGATGTTCCATGGCTCCCCCTGCTTTGATAACTTCTTTCGAAGCTATCACTGATGAAGTGATGGCTGAAGAACACCATAGAGATTGATCTTCTTCATCATCATCATCATCATCATCATCATCGTGATGAGGTTCTTCCTCTTGATCTTCAAGATCAAGGGCTTCATCTTCATCATCCTCCTCCTCCTCTTCATCGATTAACTCATCGATGGTAGGAGGGGCTTTTTCAGCAGCTATCTCCCACTCAACCTGAGAGGGAGTTTCCAGATGGACCTCAGCAGCAACTTCAAACTCCGTATTTTCTTCAGCTGCTTTCTCCCCCTCTTTGTCAGTATCATTGAGGGAGAGATCTTTTGAAGGAGATGAAGCTTTTGCAGCGGCCAACACCTGAACTTCAGCCTCCAAACTGTCCAGACGGCCTTCAATCGCAGGAAGATCTGACGTAGCCTGATGAATGAACTCCACGACAATGTCCAGTGAGGTACGATCGTTCTCTGTGAATGATGGAGTAGGAGTCGGAGCTGGTGTCTTCAGGTGAGTCAGTATTTGCTGAAGAAGAACTTCACAGGAATCAACCTTTGTAGCCAGGGCTGCAAACTGTTGCTGTGAGTCTTCCCTGACTTTGACAATCGCTTCTTGGAGAGTAGCGATTTGAGAGATGTCAGCTTTGGAGGCGCATGTAGCTGTCAGCGTCTTCAGTGCTTCACCAGCTGTATGAACAGCGTTGGTGGTGTTGTTGAGAGAGGCAGTCAGAGACTCCACCTTTGTACTCAAACTGTTGACATTGGTGTCAACAGTCGCCAAACTAGGACCTGAAATATAAGTTAGTTTTTGAGAAACAGGCTTATATGGTGAGTTGGGAGAAGTGTTTAAGGTTATAGGTGTACCTGAATTATCAAACATTTTGTAGAATTGCATAGATTCCTCAAAAGAATGATGTTAAGGTCCTATGGGTCCAAACTGTGGATGTGATAAAGTAGATGAAGGGTCAGAGACCAAAGGAATAGAAGGATGAGAGATGGGGATAGAAGTAGGGATAGAGGTAGTTACCGTTGTGATCACCTCAGGCTGTGGAGGAGCTGAGATGATGGGTGGTGTCACTGTTGATGTGACAGCGATCGAGATCGCTGGTACGGTTGAAGTGGGTATTGCTGAGGATGTGGAGGAGAGACCCACGAATGCATCCAAGGAAGTTTGTTGATAAACATCCTTAGGTATAGAGTTAGAGGTATCTTTATCCTTGGTCACCTTCGTCTTCTTCGAAGGACCAAGGGAGCCAGTTGATGGTCGTTTGGAAGGGGTAGCGGCAGGGATAGCAGATGAAGAAACCTCCTGCGTGGCCGCTGAAGATGAAGAAGTGAGGAGAGAGAGTCGGGAGCGAAGTTCAGAGATACTTACCTCGTTAGGGAGCAGCTTGACCTCCAGGGAGCGCTGACCCACTTTGGGAAAAGAAGCATCAGCGTTGGTGGGGTAAGTAGCAGGGTATAGAAACTTCAGGTACGCACAGATGAAGCGTACATAGGGAATCTTAGGATCCCTCTCGGTCTTCTCTATCTTTGACCTTAGATCGTCAAAGATAGTTGTTGCATAGTCGAAATTTCTTCCGGCGATCATTGAGTAAGTCATTTGGAACTGAATCTTGCTGGCCTGGTCCAGTGACCCACTCTTCCTACTCATACACTAAATGAAGTGAGAGAAGATGTAGTTAAGCTGAGAAGGCATGAGCGCCTTCTTCACCAGAGTCAGCTTCTTGTTTGGTATTGTCGTTCTTGGCTTGGGTTCCCAAGAGTATTCCATAGCATCCAGGAATTGGATGAGTTCAGCATCAGCGGGTAAGGTGTCGAATCCATTCCTGGGTTTGTCGGGAAATCGCAGAGCTTTCCTCAGCCCTAAGGCTATCATCATCCCTGTTCCAAGTTCCGTGCTGAAGGAAATAGCAGGAACTACTTCACCCTTTTTGTTGGTGAGAGAGGTCTCTTCAGCGGTAAACCAGAATTGTTGGAGAAGAGCTTTGGAAAGTGTGGGATCCACAGCGATAGCATAAGCAATGCAGGATTGCTTCAAAAATTTTGTGGCTTTCACCAGATGTGGGTATTTGACACCATCAAAGTCAAGGCGAGCAAGATGATTGTTTTTGGGAAGCTCAGAATCAGCGATGGCGAACTTGACGTTCTTAGAGGCGACAAGTGCAGATTGAGACATTCTGAATATGAATAGATAGAAGAATAGAAGAAAAGTTTTAGTCTAAAAATAAAGAAGGTTTTCCTAGTTTCTATTTTAGGAAAGAAACATAGAAAAATCAACATATTTGAAGATTAAAAAGTGTTCTTAATATAAGATATAAGAACAAGAAGAAAAACCAAAGATTTTGAATGAAGATAATCAAAAGAAAATGGTTGTGGATGAATAAAATCAAAAAGAAAGATGATTTTATGAAAAAGAATCTTATAAACCCATAATGGAAGTCCATAAATGGAGTATTATGTAAAAAGATTTAGAAGTAGAATAAGAAGATCAAGAATAACCTGTTGATCTTGAAGGAGATGATGCAAATGCTTGAGAATGCTAGAATTCTTTTGAGAGAGTTTTCTTGCCTTGAAAGTATTTCCAGAAAGCGTAAAATGATAAGAATGGAAAAACATTCTTTTTATACGTGTGAGAGAAGGAGAGAGAGTGTGAGAGGCGAGAAAACAAATGTTCATCATGACATGGACACGTCCCACGAAGTTGATTGGATGGAAGGGCAACGGACGAACGTGTCAGAAAAAAAGGCATGTCGTGGATTGTCGGTTCAAATAACGTCATAGAAGAGAGAGACTATTCATTTGCCCGTTTTGAAATTATCGCTGAAGAAAAGTCAGCGAAAGATTTTTCTTTTAAGAAGGATCACTGAATAAAAATATCAGTGATAAATTTATTTTTCAAAAAGCTTTTAATCATTTGAAGAAAGTTCAGTGATTAAAGTTTATATTTTGAAAACATCTTAACTGAATGAAGATTCAGTTGTAGGGATGGAGAGATTATACCTGAGAGTCAGAATGTTTATCAGAGTGATAGAAGGGGAACTTATGATTACTGACACAATGCATGAACGCTGAAGAATTATTCTTCGAGATTCAGCATTCCAAGCTCACTGATGAGAAAGTTGAACTTTGTCTCATCAAGAGGTTTGGTGAATAGATCAGCAAGCTGATAGTCAGTAGGGATGAAATGAAGTTCAATATCACCGTTCATCACATGATCTCTGATAAAATGATATCTGATCTCTATGTGTTTCGTCTTTGAATGTAGCACTGGATAATTTGCTATAGCGATAGCACTAGTGCTGTCGCAATAGATTGGAATCTTTGATAGGTGAAGGTCATAGTCTAAAAGTTGATTTCTCATCCATAAGATCTGAGAACAACAGCTTCAAGGGGCTACGTATTCAGCTTCAGCTGTGGAAGTGGACACTGAATTTTGCTTTTTGCTTGTCCAACTTACCAGTTTTCCTCCTAGGAGTTGACATCCACCAGTGGTACTCTTTCTGTCAATTTTACAACCTGCAAAATCACTATCAAAATAACCAGTGAGATCGAACCCTGATTCTTTGGGATACCAAAGACCGAGGTTAGGAGTTCCTTTCAGATATCTGAAAATTCGCTTAACAGCGATCAGATGGGATTCCTTGGATTCAGATTGATAGCGTGCACATAAACAAGTAGAATACATGATGTCAGGTCGGCTCGCTGTAAGATACAACAGGGAGCCTATCATTCCTCTATAGGCAGTGACATTAACAGGTTTTCTAGATGGATCTTTGTTAAGTGTCAAGGGAGGTGCCATAGGAGTTTTCATCGCTGAAGTTTGTGTAAGATCAAACTTCTTCATCATGTCTTTAACATACTTACCTTGGCTGATAAAAGTACCTTTGTCAGATTGTTTAATCTGAAGACCAAGAAAATATGTCAGCTCACCCATCATACTCATTTTGTATTCTTTCTTCATTCTTTCAGCGAAGCGAGTACACAGAGATGGGTTAGTAGAACCAAATATGATGTCATCGACATATATTTGTACAAGAATAATATGACCTTTTATCTTTCTGAAAAACATATATTTGTACAAGAATAATTTGATCTATTGGGTTATCTCTGGGCCATCGCTGAGCAGGAGCATGATCGCTTAACTCAGATGTTGGATCAACAATTGGGATGTTTACTGATGAGGACATTTGAGGTTCATCAGTAATTAACTGTTGAGTAGTAGACAGACTATTGTTATCAGAGAGGTTTCAGACGAAGGTAGATCTGATGGTAGCAGTGTGTTTAGAGGTTCAGCTGAAACCCATGAGTTGGATTCAGCGTTAAGATGTATGATGTTCGGATCATCATCAGCAGTAGGTGCATCTGTGTGCTGATGGTTTGAAAAGAAAGGTTATGTTTCTCTGTAATGAGATAACATCCAAGCATTTAACTCTTCATTGTCAGCAATTGGTTTGGAGTTCGCTGAGCGAGTTTCATCAAAAGTGACATGAATTGTTTCTTCCACATATTCTCTTCGCTTGTTGAAAACTCTGTAGGCTTTGGAGATGGAGGAATATCCTATAAATATTCCATCATCAGCTTTTGGGTCGAACTTTCCAAGCTGATCTTTGTTGTTTAAGATAAAGCACTGACAACCAAAGATATGAAGAAAGCTGATAGAGGGCTTTCTTCCATGAAAAAGTTCATAAATTGTCTTTCCAAATCGCTTTACTATCAGCGATCTGTTTTGAGTAAAACAAGCAGTATTGTGTGTCCCAATATGTAATCATTCAAACAAGTAAACAATAAGCAATAACGATAATGCAAACCTGATATGATTATTCAATTGATTCAAAGGATTACAAGTGTTCTTGATAAAATCAAAACTCTCTCTGCTTCTTGTTCTTCACGGCGCACATCACCACCACACTAACCTCTCTCAATAATTGATTCTCTCTAATTAAGATCCTTTTCTCATAACCTCTCTAACCTAATTAGCATAAACAAAGATAATTTATACTTAGGCTAACTAAGCCTAATGGGCTTGGCTTGCTTGGGCCCAACAACTAAAACAATCTATTAACTTAATTAAAACTAACTAATAAATAAAATACGTAAACAGACTTTGACTATTTATTACAAAAGGACCCTAGACTATTTGTTGAGACGACTTTATCAGCTTTAACTTCAGATTTCCATCTTCAGATAATTATGATCTTGAATCCAATAAATATGTGCTTTAACAATCTCCCCCTTTGGATCAACATCATTCTCTAAGTTCAGAAAATGTAATCTTCCTCTTTGTCTTCAGAATGTAGCAATCTCCCCAATCGATGAGAATATCTTTTTGAAATAAATTATCTCCAGATTCAGCTCGGAATGCTTCAGCAAATCATCTTCAAAGAAAATTTCTTCATTTCAGCATATCTTCAGAATATCTTCCATTTCTTGATTAACGCTTCTCCCCCTTTTTGATGAAAAGAGCAAAGAGTTCATCAAAACATGTCTTAAAGAAATTTCTTCCACCATTGATCTTGCAAACAGAACCACTGAGTATCCGTCATTTCATTAAGATGTTCATCCAGATCTTTGCATATCTAGACAAATTAGAAAATGAAGTGTAACACCTGAATCAACAAATGAATCAGTTAAAATTGCCTGTCAGTAACACAAAGTCACCGTGTGTAACAAATACACAATATAAAGGAGCTTTTATGATGTTCACTCCCCCAGGGCTTCCATTCAATCATCGAAACACCACAAAGGCAATTTCTATGAACGTTATGACAAAGAAACAAATTCTTTGTGTGTTCGTGCAAGTGATAGAATAGATTAAGCATATGATGATTGCTTATAAGGCTCAAAATGTGTAAACCACTGAGACAACAGTTAGTTAAACACAGACTCAATGTGCATGAATGAAGTTTGAAGGTGGGGCAGATGTCCTTCTTTTCAATATCCAGATTTTCCAAATGAAAATCAGATAGCATATGTGTTGCGTCCCCTTTGAAAATGAAACATTTTCTTGTTGAGAAGAAAATGAGTGGCTGGTGAGGTAAAGTCAAGAGTTGGCATGGGCTAGTTTCCTGTTTCAATAATGTTCACCAAGAATTGTGAAACATTAGAAATGTGGCTGCCCGACTCAGAAAGTAGTTGGTGCAGAGTTTGATATTCTTTTACTCTGATCTCTCACCCTCTTTCTTTTAATCTTTAAGCTCACAGCTAACCGAACTCTCTTTTGACATATTCTCTCATCACACATCCCACACTCATTTCTTTTGACTCCTCACATTCAATCACTAAAGGATTAACTTCTTGGGTAGGAAACACTGGTTAACGTAAATCCATAGAAGTTCAATGAAGTCCTAGCACACTGATCCCATGTTTTCCTATGAAGCATATGATGCTCAGATAGTTTAACTTTATCAGTTACGGCTCAAAGATGAATCAGAAAACATTTAAAATCACACTTCCAATTCAACAAATCTGTTTGAGAATCGGGAAGTGTTTTGAACATTTAAGAACATGTTTTCTTATGATTGAAAGTTGTCCTTCTTTCAACCATGAATGAGATGAAGATAAAGAATTATACCTTTTGAGTACAGTCTTACATCTCGTGAAGTCAAGCTTAAAGTCATAAAGATATGATCTTTGAAGCATCTCTCAACCTACAAAAGTCTAAAAGTCTAGTCAAAGTAACTTTATTCACTGAAATTGAAATAACATAAAGCAGTAAAACACTTAATGTACGAGTTCTGATCAGAAATAATCAGAAGTCATCACCTTTACTCCCCCTGAAATTATGCATCAGAAAAATTATCAATGAAAAATATAAACATTGACTCCCCTTCAATATCATATCTGACAGATGCATAAAATTTCAGAAAAGTATGCACTCCCCCTTGATGGTTGATTTCCTCATTGGAGTATTGGAGTACAATCTCTTATCAGCACAGGAGTAAGGTCTTTTGATCACTGAAGTACGAGTCCTAAACTGTTGTGTTTAGAAGTCAATCTTCGTTGAAGGACAAGTTCTAAGCTGATATACTTAGAAGCCTTAGTTCTTCTACTCCCCCTTGACAGTAGGTGCCTGCAACATAGAATCAATTTTCGGCTTTGGTACCCACTGGTATTTGGGTCCATGAATGTTAGTTACAGTTCTTGTGGGGGTAATAGAATAAGAACCATACCAGAAATGATCACTGGTTTTGTGAATGTGATCATGTGTACGACAATAAGAACAATAGTATTTCTTACCTGATAACCTGAGTAATTGATCTCTCGAGTAGACATGATCAGGTTTACCTTTATGCACATTGTTCCTTTTGGCATTAGACGCATGTACACATGATTCTCTTTCTTTCAGCTCATCTTCAACTGGTTTCTTCTTCCAGACCAGGTCCTCTTCTTTGTGTCTCCTTCTTCTTTGATGTGTACCTGAACCATCTATATTGCAATCATAGAAAAGGTTAGTTTTACGAATCTGATCAAAAGATTTAACTGACCTTTGTGAAGAGACATATTTCTGATTTGAACTTGATACAGACTTTTCAAGCACTTTAATCGTCGAAGCAAAGTTGTCTCTTTCTTTAACAAGCAGGTCAATCTTCTTCATGAATTCAGACTTCGTTTTCTGTTCTTTTAATGCATTTGCAGATAGTTCAGATAGCTTCTCAGTAAGCTTTTTGATCTCAGCCTCAAATATGCTTCTTTCTTCTTCAAAGCCCTTCTCAGCATTGTTTCTCTGGCCGGAAATTTCCTTGAAGAATCCCACATTCTTCTGTTCAATCTCCTTCTTCTCCTTTACAAACTTTTCTCTTTCCAAGATTATTACTTTCTCAAACTCAGAAACTTTCTGAGAAAGCTTGATACACTTCAGCTCAACTGCTTTCTTTTCGTCTGCACATTTTCTCGAAAAATCTGAGAATTTCTTTACAAATGCTTTCTTTTCAATCTCAAACTCAGATCTTTCTTTGGCCATCTTTTTCTCCAGATCAGATATCTTCTTTTGAAGATCAGCATTTGCACTCTCCAAATCATTAACTTTCTCATTATTCTCAACAGAATCTAGTTTCTGGATTTGAGCTTCCAAAGCAGAAATCTTTTCTTTTAGTTCAGAGTTCTCAAATTCCAGAAACTTTACTCTTGAAGACATCTTTGGTCCTGTCATAATCTTCTCAATATGTTCCCATAACAGCTTTCCTGTAGCCTTTTTGCATTCTAGCTTGATGGAAATCTCCTTTGATATTTCCTTGGAAATTCCTTGCAATATAAAAGATTTGGCTAAACAGTCAGCTTGATGTCTTCTTTTCTGCTCATCAGAGTATTTATCAAGAGGTAATCGAAATTCTCTTTTTTCATTTTCTCCGTTCTCTCCAACTACTGTGAGAACCTTGGTAGGTGGTTTCATGATTCCTTCCTTTAGAAATAATCTGATGTAGTCAGCCAAGTCATTTCTGTCGATGAAGTCCAAAAATCTGTCCTTCCATTGCTCGTACTCTCCTCTGAAAAGGACTGGTGGATTCTCATCCGTATTGATTGAAGGAATTTCACTAGAATTCATTCTGATATTGATTAGATAAGAACTTGAAAAATGACCGTTAGTCCAGATAAAATCAAACAATACTGAAAATCTTAGAATGAAATTCAGAAAATTTTGATCACGAACAGAACCTTGTCCCCCTTTGCAGGCTTAGCACGGGGGATATACTGACCGGGGATATGATTCGACCGGGACCTTGTAAAGACCGGTAGAGATAAGACCGATAATGTGCAAGACCGGATGGTTGTTCGACCGACACTAATCAAAGATTGATATGTTCGACCGATATCCTTCTACCGGAAAGGGATAAGACCGATAGAATGCAAAAGCTTCGACCGGTATTGTCTTTGACCGGAACACAGTCTTAGATCGGAATAGGATATGACCGGGATTGTGTGTGTACCGATCGAATGCTATAGACCGGTAAAAGGTATTCAACCGGAAGTGTAAGGCCCGATATAGTTTGACCGATAATGTGCTTAGACCGGGGTAACCTGTGAGTGTACCGGTCGAATGCTATAGACCGATAAAAAAGGTATTCGACCGGAAATAATCAAAGACCGATAGAGGTCTTCGACCGGAATAACACAAAGACCGATATTAACAAAGACCGATATGTTCTTGAAACAGTATCGACCTAGAAACCAGAAATCAGCCCAGAAAACACTCGAAACCTCGAATTAAACAACCAAACTTTGCTAAAACGTTCAAATAACCAACAAGAACAGATTCCAATCAATTAATTTCAATAAAAACCATCTATGAAGGATTCAATTGAAGACACAGTGTTAACTCCGTGAACGAACCCAGAATAGCAAATTCAACAAATTGATAATCAAAATCGATGCAATAATCAAATCAAACAATACCCAATCACTATAATAGATAAAACAAACACAACCCAACCAATAATAACTTGAATGAACAATCACACAATAAAAATTATGAATCTTTGACAGAAAACAGAACCAAACAAAAAATTATTCAATTCAATCTGTACTGGCTCTGATACCAATTGTGTGTCCCAATACGTAATCATTCAAACAAGTAAACAATAAGCAATAACGATAATGCAAACCTGATATGATTATTCAATTGATTCAAAGGATTACAAGTGTTCTTGATAAAATCAAAACTCTCTCTGCTTCTTGTTCTTCACGGCGCACACCACCACCACACTAACCTCTCTCAATAATTGATTCTCTCTAATTAAGATCCATTTCTCATAACCTCTCTAACCTAATTAGCATAAACAAAGATAATTTATACTTAGGCTAACTAAGCCTAATGGGCTTGGCTTGCTTGGGCCCAACAACTAAAACAATCTATTAACTTAATTAAAACTAACTAATAAATAAAATACGTAAACAGACTTTGACTATTTATTACAAAAGGACCCTAGACTATTTATTGAGACGACTTTATCATCTTTGACTTCAGATTTCCATCTTCAGATAATTATGATCTTGAATCCAATAAATATGTGCTTTAACAAGTATTTACAGCTTCAGCCCAAAATTGAGTAGGGAGGTGAGAATCGCTGAGCATTGATCTAGCAGCTTCAATGATCGTTCTGTTTCTTCTTTCAGCGACTCCATTTTGCTGAGGTGTTTCTTCTTTCAGCTTTAGTGACCTTTTCAGCCTTGGAGGCATTCATCTTCACTTTAGCTGTTTTATCAGCTTTAGTGGCAGTTGGACATTTGCTTGCTATATGGTTAGTAAAACCACAGTGATAACATTTTCTATATTTGAAAATGGTTTTAGGAACAGAAGTAGAAGGTTTTGCAAGCTTAAGATGAGCAGGGCCAGGTCCAAGAATGCTTTTCTCATGAGATCTGGGAGGAATTTTCATTTCTTCAGATCTCGTGGGTTTAAGGTCAATCTTTAGCTTTGGAGGACAGAGATCGAAGATTTCTATCACAGAGCTAGAGGATTGATTCACTGAAGGTTTAGAAGGAACTTTCAGCTTTGCTTTCTTGGTAGCCTTCTGAGGACGAAGAATGGATTTTCCTTTATCCGCAGACTTAGAGTCTTTGGATTTTTCCTCAGGGATAGAGTTTGAAGAAGGATAAAATTGATCATAAGAAGTGTCAGAGATAGGAGTGACAAACGTTCCAAACTTAAGCATGGAACTTTCTTCTTTAGGCTCATCCTGTGGTGTCCAAAAGCCAAGACCAGTTTTATCACTTTCGGGAGTTTGAGCATTTATTATCTCAGAGATCTTTGTTGATGATTTGCACCATTTCTCAACATGAGCCTTTTCTGCTTTTAGAGCAGCGATGGCTTGTTCGCGTTCAATGCTGATGATTTCATTTATAATGACTTGATCTTTCAACTTCTCTTCTAAAAGAGTTAGTTCTCTGATCTTTTCATGACATTTCTCTATCTCTTGAGTTAAATGAACATTTTTATTTTCAGCTTGAGTTTTGTCGTTTAGAGCATTATAAAGATCAATCGTCAGCACATCAACAGCGCGACTTCTCTCAGCTTCAGGCAGAGAGGGATTAGTAGAGATAGATACCTGAGATGATATGTAGCTCATAGAAGGTTCAGATAGTTCTTCCACTTCTTCTTTAATCTCATCCATGAGGCAGAGATTAGCGACTTCTTCTTCATTAGAACTTGATTCTTCTGATTCATCCCAGTCATGTTCTTCAGCGATGAGACCTTTACCTTTTTGCTTATAGCTTTTCAGCTTTTGATATTTGTTCCTCAACTTTAGGTATTTGTCATCACTGGATCTTCTTGACGTAGAAGGCTTGAAGACCTTTTTAGACCTGCACTCACTAGCAAAGTGTCCAATCTTTTCACAGTTATAGCAAGTGGCAGTAGCCTTATCAACAGGAGTTGATTTTGGCTTTTCAGTAAGAGAGAGAGGCTTATTTCTTCGGAAATTGCTCTTTCTTGCAGATCTCTTAAAAGAGTTTGTCAAGAGTGCTAAGGACTCATCGAACTCTAAAAGATCAGGGTCTGATAGATCCTCAGATTCAGAATCTAACTCAGTGATAGTGAGAGTAGATCGCTGAGATGGAATTATCTCTGAAGAGACTAAAGCAACAGGAGTGCTTTTGGAGTCTTTAGAATCTTTTACAAGATTCTTCTTTAAGAGATTCGATTGCCCATAGTTGAGCAATATTCCATACAGAGTGCTGAGAGAAAGAGAATTTAAGTCTTTTGTCAGCTTAAGACATATTGAATAACTGTCCCAGCTTTCAGGAAGACATTCTAAGAATTTTGTTAGGACCTCAGAATTAGAATAGGTCCTACCAACTGTTCTTAGATCAATGATTAAGCATTTAAACCGCTGATGAACGTCAGAGAGAGATTCATTCTTACCAGCGATGAAACTTTCATACTGTCTTACCAAGTTAATCTTTCGAGTCTCTTGGATTTCAGTGGTGCCCTCATATTGAATACATATGGTTTCCCACATTTCTTTAGAAGTTTTCAGATAATGGTCTTTGCTCTTGCATCTATACCTACCTTCTTTTTGTCTTCATCACTCCACTGTCTTATTTCCTTAACGACATAGAGTTCAGGGACAACTTCAGTGGTGGCAGTAGCGGGAACTGGAGCTATAATTCTAACAGGTTCATAGGGTCCATTTTCTATATACTCAGGTATAGTAGGATCAGCACCTTCAAGAAAAAGCATCATTCGATTTTCCATAGAGAAAAGTTATCTCTACTAAATCGAGGAGGTTTAGAGAGTGAACCATTATCATAGTAGTTAGTGTTTGTGTTAAGTGCCATTTGAGAATAGCAAAGAAAAGAATAAAGCAACATCTTGTTTATCAGATTAAACAGTCTGCTCTGATACCACTTGTTGGTCCCGGAGGTGCTTAACAAGTTTGTAGAAGAGGGGGGGTTGAATACAAACACAGAAATTTAAAGTTTAATAAATTGTTTATTGATAAATCAAACGCAATTTACAAGTTTGTTGCAGAATAGATTAAGACAGACTCAATCTAAACAAACCTAAGAAACACTAAGATGGTTGCACAAGAATTTCAGAGAATGGGGGATTATAGAAAACAAAGGTTTCTATTTGGAGTTCAAGGGTTGAGCACACCCTCAAATGGAGGGGTGAACTTCCTATTTATACCCTATGCATTAAATGCATGGCAGGGCACTTTACACGTGGCATTCACTGATTGGCTTTGTAAGTCTGACTTTGGGAGACATGCTTTCGGCCGGATCATGAACAGTGTAGTTGACAGAGTTGTTGTACGAATTATGGCAGAGGCATGTCCTGTCTGACACATCGTACTGAGTTGTGCAAGGTAAGACAAATGGAAACTTGAGGTATAAGCTTTGTGATCATTCAATCGCTGAATATCTCTTTCTTCAGAGATATCAAGAGTTCAGCGATCGCTGAAGCTTTCCTTATGTTCCTTCGCGTATAAGTAGAGTTGTCTTTTCTTCACTGATATCTGCATCAGGTCATTAGTAGACTTCTCTTTGTTCAGAAGCTTCGTCTTCGATTCAGCTATGAACATCAGTTGACGCGAGACTTGTCTTCAGGGATTACGTTACTGTTTACATCAGAGCTATCAGCGATAACTGAACAGACTCAGTTTGATCACTGATAGTGAAACACATACATATTAAATTTTTATAAGAAAGACTATCAGCGATAACTGAACAGACTCAGTCTGATCGCTGAGGGTGAAACACTAATACATATCAAACGTAACTTTCACTAAGTACAGAAAAGGGTCGTTATCAAATCACTGAGAGAGTTTGGATCAACAGGAAGAGATTAAAAGAATCCGTTGTGCTTTAAGAGTTCCATATCTTGAAGAAAATATCAAGATCTTTGTCAGCTATATCAGAAAACTTGACTAACATCAAATCTTGGGGATTCAAGACAAGTCTCTAGAGTATAAGGATCAATATGTCAGAATGCTTGTTGCAGTCTGTATAACTTCTAAAGATGTTAAATCTAGAGCTGGAATTATTGTTGTGAAGGAGGTAAAGCTGAAGAGATTCATTAACATCTAGTATCCTGAATTTGTTGTTCAAAGAAGAGACATGAAGACTCATATTTTCAATGAAGCTGACTTCATCAATTTAAGCTTTGATGATCTTCGGTTCTTGTATCATGAATTCAGACGGATGACCATCAGATTTCCAGATGTGATATATGCTTTGGATACAATCAAGAGATTTATCAGAAGACATATCTTCTATACCTATTGCTATGATTTCCATCTTGGTGTTGAAACAAATCAGAGGAGAATAAATTTTCTTGCACCTGATATGACACATCCATTGCTTGAAGAAATTCCACTCTATATTGTGCTTAGGCAACCAGAGTTGGGAGTTGTTTATGAGAATAGAGAAAAGGTTAAAAGATTCATGAGAGCTTTAGAGATTGCTAAGTATTCTGATGGTACTTTGAAGTTAGTATTGAAGGAGCTCAAAACAAGATACGATGAAAGTGAAAAGAAAAGGCTTGAAGAGAATGATCACATGCCAAGGTCTGAAAGAATATTCACTGGTCATGTAATTCTTCCCATTCAAGAGAGAATTCGGTTCAGAGAAGGTATTAGGAGGTTTGAATCGTTTTTGGGCATCAGGAGAACAAGTATGAGAAAGTGGACAAATTAAAGACATGCAAATTGATCCATTGTAAGTTTGTTTTGTAAGTTTGACCTTTTGTAAGTTGTAGTTTGACTTGTCCATCCTTGTGTTTGTATGAGGTTATGGCTTGTGTAACCCATATAAACACTATTGTCTCTTGTCTTTTGCATGAATGTAAGTAGCAAAGAAGTGTGTAAGTCTTGTAATCTTGTGACGTTCATCAATACATGAGACTTATAACATTTCTCTCTCTCTAGAATCAATCTTTAATAATTGTTCGTTAATTGTCAATATGTTTGAAATCTGGGATCACAGTTATTGACGTCAAGTTGGCGGAGAGACCAACCTAAAGTTACAGTTAAAGAAAGGATGACTTTGATGGCAGAAGGTTTAATAACGGGGCTAAAAGTTTCATTATAATCAAGACCGGGATGTTGATGAAAACCTTTAGCACTAGACGTGCTTTATAGTGTTCTATCATGCCATCGAGGTTATATTTAGTTCGAAATACCCATTTACAACCGACACGATTGTGGGAGGAAGATGGGGGAACAAGATCCCAAGTATGATTCTGAATAAGTGCATCATACTCGACTTGCATGGCTTTTTGCCAAGGGGAAGATTGAAGCACTTGAGAGATTGTAGTAGCTTCAATAGAGGCATTTGCAAGATGGATGGAAAGGTTGTATTTAGGGTTAGGTTTTCGTATGTTGTTTTGGAGACGACTGGCGATTTGTCGAGATGGTTAGGGAGGTGGAGTGGTATTAGATGGAGGAGGAGGAGGAGGGGTTGGGGGTAAGGTTGACTCTGAGATGGTGGTTGCATCATGTGAAGTAGGAGAAATGACAGAAAGAGGCATAGTGCACCATGTATCAATGTTAGGAGGTGGTTGGATAGAAGTGAAATTGCGAAAAGGAAATGTTTGTTCAACAAACTTAACATGATGTGAGACATATATTTTGTGGGTTTTGGGATCAAGAAAGTAGTAGGCACTTTGGGTGGAAGAGTAACCAACAAAGACACATGGTATTGAGTGTTGATCGAGTTTATGTAAGGTATAAGGTCGTAGCCATGGGTAACATAGACTGCCAAAGCTACGTAATTTCATGTAGTTCGGAGTAAGGCCGAAAATTTGTGAAAAGGGAGAGTGGTGAGCAAGAGTTGGAGTAGGTAATCTATTAATTAGATAAACAGAAGTTGAGAATGCTAAAGACCAATATTTGAGGGGCATGAAGGCATGATGAAGAAGAGATAATCCTGTTTCAACAATATGTCTATGTCGACGCTCCGAATAGCAAGAGTTAGAGCTAATAGTAGATTGAAAGAATGAAAGTTTATGACTTTTATTGCAATCACATGCATTGCAATTTGAAGGAGAATTTGGAATATAAAGGTTAAACATATTACTAATCTTCTTGAGAGTAGAGAAGGACAGGTGTCCAAATCTGTGATGCCAGTCTAAGGTTGTAGATAAAGAAGTGGAGTTAATGGTTGGGCGGATGGGATGGTATTCATATATTCCAGATTTAATTGGACCCTGAAGCAGTGTCGCTCATGTTTGTATGTCCTTCACAAGAAAAGAATTAGGTAATAAAGTGATGGAAGCATTATTATAAGACAAAATTGAGAGATGGAGATTATGTTTCTAGAAACTGAAGGAACATAGAGAACATTATTTAAGCGAAAAGAGTGAGAGGGTGTAAGAAGAGATGTGAAACCAATATTTGAGACGTGGTGGGAGGCCCCGCTATCAAGTAACCACCAGAGGTCGAAAATGGGGCACTCACAGTATAGGCTCTTGGGTTATGAATGGGTTGTTGATACCCTTTGAACACAGGTTTACGAGAGGATGAAGTAAGTGGAATTGCTTGAGGAAATTGTTGGTGAAAAATTGAGCATTGGGTGACATAATGTCCTTGCTCTTTACACCATTGACAATGGCCTTGGTAGGGGCGGTTTGGTCTTGATGAAGAGTAGTTGTTGGGTTCGGTAGTGGTAGGGATGAAAAATTGATCACTTGAAGCCATTGAGATAAAGAGAAAGATAGGAAGAACGAGATTAGGAGAATTGACCGATTAGAGCTCTGATACCATATAGAAACTAATGAGAAAATGATTTGTCTATTACAACATTGCTAACGTGTATTTATACATACAAATAAATGAAAGCAAATATTCTATATGATTACAAAAGTAATTACAAGAATCAAATCAAGAGATATTGAGGCATAGATCAAGGGATTTGATGTGGAGGCATAGATCAAGTGATTTGATATGGAGGCATAGATCAAGGAATGTGATATGGAGGCATAGATCAAGTGATATGATATGGTGTATTGTGATCACAATCTTTATCTTTATCATTTAACACCACCTCTTATTAATCGGAAGTGAAATAAGACTTAAGACTTCAGACCTCTTAAAAAACAAACGTCACCTAAGTGTTAAAGTTTGGAAAGAAGGTTCAGAGATCTGAAGAAGAGGTTCAAAGTTGAAGAGCTAAAAAGTTGCTAAGTACTAAAGTCTGAGAAGAAGGTTTAGAGTTCAAGTAGACTTCATAATTTGGATAAAAAACTATGTGTTGGAAACTTCAGATGTCTGACCTTGGAGTCAGATTTCGGCTAGAAATTTTGATATGCCTTAGCCTTATCAGACTTTAGGACATAAATAAAAACAACTTTGTACTTCTCAAAGATAAGAAGATCAAGCATAGAAGACTCCTACATATTAGAAGACGTGTCATGTATTCATAGGTCATTCTTTTGATGTCATGTATCTTTAGTTCTTCTATACTTGTATATATAGTCTAGAGAGTTAGTTAATACCTGTAACTTCATTAGAACAAATATTTTGTAATTCTTTGATAGTTGATTTCTCTATCTAGATTCTATCAATCTTGTAAGCATTTGATAATCATTGACAAATGAGTGAATGACTTCCCAAACCTAAATTATGTGTTCTTAGTTTGATTTCTATTATTCTTGTTTGATTTACACTGTTTTTTAGATCATACGGGACTCACAGTTCACCATTCTTATTTTTCATTGGCATACTCTTCCCTTACCAGAGTTGGTGCTTTCGTCATAGATCTAACATTGTAAGCAAAACTCCAGTTGGAATTTGAATTTGACAACCTTTAGCTGAGAACTAATAGATTTGATCTTCGACCGAGAGAATTAACCAACAAATCTAATGAATTTTGAGATTTATCTCAAAACTCGTAGAACTGGGGTTTACAATTACGAATGATTGAAGAAATTGATTGACCAATTTGGAAATGCAATCCACAAATTAGATCAATTTGATTTAGGCTAATCGATATGCTATTGTTTGTTCTAGATTTCATTGATGTGATATTCAATAGAATGAATAGAGTAGCGGAAACAAATATATCACCGTCAATAAACACAAATGAATAATATGAAACAAAATCATATCAATAAGGAAAATCATATAATTCATCATGTTACATATCTTATAATGAGGATTAAATTACAATTGTAGAGACAAATCTCATCATCAATCTAAATAGTTGTGTACAAAGGTATTGAGACTTATAATCCAAAAGCTTATAATCAGTTCTCAAGCTGTATTTTGGATTATAGTTCTCAATACCTTTGGGTGTAAAATGTGTAGATGTCTAGTGAGATTTATATCCACAATTGTAATCCAATCCTCATTGTAAGATCTATAACCCGGTGAATCATATGACTTCCTTTATTGATTTGATTTGTGTTCATATTATTCATTTATGTTAATTGAAGGTGATATATTTTATTCCCCTACTCTATTATAAATCATATCAATTAAGAATCTGGAACAAGCAATCACATATATTTACTTTTTAATAAAGATGACAATGTTACCTTATACATAAACCAATAAAATCTATAATATTCAAAATGTCAATATCTAACACCCTCAAATCTGGAAATAGCAACTTATTAAAAAAATTCTAAATACATCAATAACTGAATCATCTACAACCACAATTTAGATTCAACTACAATACACATATACCATCTTATATAAACAGACTAAAAAGGGCGGGTGCTACTAATACCCGTGCATAGTTACTATCTCCATAATGCGGAAGACTTCACCGAATACTTACTTTCGGATCTAGCTAAGGCTCTACTCTTCACTGGATTGCTAGAACCAACTCCCAACCTTGAAACCTGATGCACATGCCGACAAATAAAAAGGTTAGACTTAACGCCTAGTAAGCTCAAGAGTTTTATCATGAATAAATATATCTTTTAAAAGAAAGAATTCAGTTTAAAGCAAGATCTTTCGAAATAATATACTTCACGATAGAAACGACACAATTTCCTTTAATATGCGCTTTTAAAGACAATGTTCCCAAACACACACTTCTTATAAAGCGATGCAACCCGTAACTCACCCAAAACGGGGTCATAGTTCGATACTCAAATTTGTAAAACATGAATGACAATTCATAACCCAAAGTACCCAAAACGCAGGCAGGACATACTGCTCGACCCATGATTCATTATCAAAATCATTTATACCGTATGTCCGAAAACATGGACACTAGGTCCAATACTCACGCAACCGTGAAGAACCAATGACAATAAAATAAGACATCCTTTTTATTTGAAATACAGATAGCCAACAACGGGGGAGACCCGTATCCGTTGAGAGTGGAGGAAACACAAAAGTATACCACCCATTCAACGTTAATCGCATGACACCTCATGACATCGCAACCCAAGTGTCCCTACGACTTCTTTACCAAGTGTCACCTCAAGTCAGTTGACCTTGATGGATCATTCTGAAGAACTCCATCCCGAAGGCCCGGAACACTTAAAGACTACCTCCCAGGCATTACTTCAAGCAGCGGAGGTCCTAGCGCTCACTCCCCGATAGCACTACAGACTCAACCCTCCTAGCGATCACTTGTAAAGTTTCCGGTCATAAAACATGGGTACCGAAGTCCCACCCCGAAATACCCAATTGACCATCCCAAAATAGACCGACTGACGTGCCTATGGATCCATTACACACTGTCTAACGTTACCGGACTACACACGAATGACCAAAGCACTCTAGCCCGTAACCAAACTCAATACGCAACACAACGCATTAGTACGTACGTCATAATCGGACTCTACATTGAGCCATATAAAACCGGACAAGTGTCCTCAAAACTCCTTTAAACGACATCGAGCCAAAATGCTCAAAACCTCTTTTGACCCATGATCACGTTTTTCAATATAATAAACGCACTCGACCCATACCGTGAAATTACACGCTCCCAAAATGCTTCAATGGATTTCAACACAGTTTAAATTGGGACAAAAGGTTTTCCAAATAGACTTGTGAACCCAAATACACCAATTTACGTATGTCATGAATAAGACCTCATTTGTACAAAAATCACCAAGGATGCATAAATCATAAAGTAGGCATTATTTATACAAAATCACCAAAAATGCATAAACCATGTTAATACTTATCAAGATATCCAAATCCCAACTATGGGCATTTTATGAGCTTAAAGGCACACAAGTTTATCAAATATGTAAACTTATCAAAATACCCAACACATTGACAATTATTAAGTAAAACACATTTTTACTACAAAATACTCATTTTGGCATGTACATAGTTTTCACAAAGCAACTTGAACTCACCTTGCTAGATTTAGGCTAAATCTAGGTTTCACCCAACGACCTCTTTTGAAGGCCACTTGAATCCTCAAGCCGAGGACTTCTAAAACCTTAACCCAAGCTTGAATCCACCAACCAAAACACTTCTAGTTCACCAAAATGGTTACAAACCTCCAATCACCACAAAATACTCTTGTATACTCCAATAGACTTCCAATCTCTTGCTATATCCTTGAAAAGCTCTCAAAAACGAAACCGTAGCACTTTGAATCACCCAAATCGGAGCTAGGATGAGAAAGATATGAAGAAATGAAGTTTGGGGCTGAAAATCGGGTTTTAAGCTCGACCAGGTGCATTTCGCGACTTATGCCGCTAGTGCAAGTCGCGCGTAAGTTGCGAGATGCACTGTTTCCCCCGTTTTTCTTTTTGTTCACTGTTTTGGCAATAACTTCTTCGTTATAGCTCCGTTTTCGCTCCGGAAAGAACCGTTTGACTCGTAATTGAATCCTTCATAAATTAAGACTATAAAATATAGGATTCAAGTCCAAAATCAAATATCTTATTTTTCCCTAATATATCGGTTTCGGTATTAACTTGAAATGATACCTTTCGAAAATCGGGGTGTTACAATCCTCCCAACCTTAAAAGAGATTTCGTCCTCGAAATCTAGCACCAACCAATCACCCAACATTGCCCTTGGCGAGATCAATTGATTCTCTATCCCAACAAAAGAATGCCTTCTCGAAACCTACCTCATATACGAATCCCGATTATATCCCGGTTGACGTTGACACAAAATTCCACATAACAAGTCGCCATAAACTCAAATTCTAAAGTTCACTGCACCTTACCGGTGACGGAAGAGCATCGAGTCCTTATCAATTCATTCCCCCATCAATAAATTTGGTTGCCTCCCAACCATAGATTGAACATATCACCTCAAGAGTAACTTACGACCTTATTCAGTCACTTCCACCAAGACTACCCAAAAACAAACTTTCCCTTTAGATACCTCTAACTACGACGCATCAAGGTCTCCTCAATAGTCAGTACCACCAAAGAGGTGTCGTCCTTCGACGAAATTTCCTAACAAGAAGTTTGGGTAAATCCAACACAACATTAGATCCGTTCCTCAAGTTGACACCGACACGATGACCTACAAGGGCTCCCAAACTTCCATAGACCCAAGCATTGGCCCGATATTTCCTTCAGAAACATGCCATTACGCTCTACAGATAGTTGATTATCCCAAACCCCATGGTTACACAACTTCCATACCGCTTTCAATCACTGATCGGCGAATCAACAAAAGTCTTGACGATTACCGAAACACCCATGATTGATTCTTAATCATCCCCATCTAATTTCCTTAAGGTTTCCGCTTGTCTTGCAGACACACCAGATCCAACGGAAATACACTGAAGCACACCAATAGTTATTGTCCTCAAAATAGAGCGTCGACACCTATCCTCGAAAGGGCCATTTTGCAACGTGGGTAATCCACCAAACATTTCGCTCTCGAGTTGCAATGTCGAATAAAGTTGACACCTACTCATGAAATTTAAACCCCAAATCGATCCACCTTATTAGGCAATCAATATCATCGTTAGTCACAGATACTCATGAGGGTGACACACCATAGACACATAGCATGTTGACGTACCATTAACCCACAAATTCGAAGCCAACTCACATAAGCAACCGCCCAAGGTTTTAACCCAAAGACTTAACGAAATGGGAATATCATCACTTAATTAGCTAGGAGAAGGCACAAGCCTATTGTACTCATTACTTCTGCGTGAGCCAATCCGTGGAACCGAAGTCCCAAAATTCGGACTGACCACAGGTCGTCTCATCCGACGCTTCATTTTCCAAAGACTCCTCTAGTCCTGATTACAACTCCTTTCATGGAAGGGGGTTTTTAATCTATAGGCCTAATGAGTTCAAGGTTTTCAACTAATATGCCAATACAAAACTTTCAAATACATAAGCTTTTTAGCAATTAATCGTGCGGTAAAATCCACTACCAATCACTCCATGGGTTGAAAATTGATCATCGACGCTACACATATAAAACCATTTCCAAAATTCGTTTGATCAGTATTTACGTTAATAAAATGGTAACAAAAGATGTGTAGAAAAATTTACACTATAAACATGAAAATAAATTCCTGCACCACAACATGCGTAATAATTGTATGTACAACTCCAAAAGATAACTTCACAATTTTAACTTTAAAATTTTCCCTCCTTAACAAAAAAAAACGTCCGAGAATAAAATCTCCAACAAGGCCCATATACGTCGTCAGTTTATTCCTCAAGACTTAGTAAAACGATAGGGGTGCATGATTTGGTCAAACACAATTAAATTTTCAAATCAAGTTCAAACCTCGGGCCTCGCAAATAAAATGTACTCGTCCAAAAATAGCATTTACAAAGACGTGCATACCGATAACTCCTTTAATGCATTACGACAATTTATAATAGTAAAATCAACAACTGAACATGTATCGATTAAAAGTTTAATACGAGACAACATAAATCTTTCACATACTTACTCACGCGAGTGTAAATCAAATTCAACCCAAACAGTGTACACATATACTTGTGTAAAACTCAAGATGCAGTCATGCGACATTAAGATTTTCAAAACGCCTCTTACGGTTGTAAAAATACCTGTGCAAGACTCGCATGAGACAAAGTATTAAACAAAACTCATAAATTGACGCACACAATAATGGAGGTCTACACGTTTCCAATTTTTTTTTTATTACGTGACTCAAACTGTCATAACATAAGATGCCATAAGACCCGACTGGATTCTCATAAAACTCATTACCGCTGAAAATCAAGCGGTGTCAAAATTTTCATTTCCCAACATAAAAGTATAAGACGACAACAAGTCTAAAAATGTTAAAATTCTAAAACCACAATGTACGATAAAGTGACCCTTTTCAACAACACTTTTATGAGACACGATGCCTAAAAGCTCGTAAATTATACGCAATAAAATTAAAATCCATGCAATCTCAAAGTACACTTACGCACCCCAAAATGCCGCAAAACTATGCTCATAGAATTAAACACGACTCACACAAACCAAATCTTCCAGAAAACTCCGACTCAAGAACATGGGGACAACTCTTCCTTTAAAACCTTAACATACGTGGAGGAGATCCAATGTCAAGGTTAAAAATTGTACAGTTACTTGTCCAATACCCAAAATGACATTAAAATACGGATCTTATTATATCCAAAAATAGCGTTAGACACAAAACAAGGATGAAGAGATTTCCAATAAAAAAAAATCGTAACCACGAACAACAAAACAATTTCGTGCATGTTTAAACTCACGGTTTAAAATTTGATGAATGCTAAATATTTTACCAAGATTTTGTAATATAGCTCACTTTATGCTTTGAAAACATGAGAAACCAATAATGCAAACTCATTTTAGAAATAAATGTCGTGCATGGATTTGGCCGACACTCGATACCCCGAAATCACGTTCCTCAAATTTCCATCATACCACTATCATCCGGATGTTCAAACATCTTAAGGCGATCATCGACGCTTTCACAGGTTCTCCTTACAATTTCTCCTCAAAATAGGGCCAATTAACACGCTTATGGTTCTAATCCGACCAATAGCTCCAATTCAATTTGGTCAACTTAGTGCATTCAACGCGCTTAACTATCACTCCAAAGTGACATTGCTAGAAACATCAATCCTTCCTTAAATTACTTGCTTAGAAACTTTCTCACTACCCCAACGGTCATCATACCAAGGTAGTTCAAGTATACACATGTTGCATGTAGGTTCACCATAACACTTCCCAGGTGTCATTATGAACGTACCGTACATGATCATCCTTGCGACCCTCGACAAGTTTCCCATTTCTAGAGACTCGATCAACCCCAAAATATCGTATCTTGAGATACCTAATGCGCAAATCCCCTTAAAATTGCTTATAAGAACGCTAGTTTTAGTCTAGGCATCCAAAAGTCAATACCTAATTCTCTCAAACTTAAGCTCTGATACCAATTTGTAACACCCTAAAATCTGGAAATAGCAACTTATTAAAAAATTTCTAAATACATCAATAACTGAATCATCTACAACCATAATTTAGATTCAACTACAATACACATATACCATCATATATAAACGGACTAAAAAGGGAGGGTGCTACTAATACCCGTGCATAGTCACTATCTCCATAATGCGGAAGACTTCACCGAATACTTACTTTCGGATCTAGCTAAGGCTCTACTCTTCACTGGATTGCTAGAACCAACTCCCAACCTTGAAACCTGATGCACATGCCGACAAATAAAAAGGTTAGGCTTAACGCCTAGTGAGCTCAAGAGTTTTATCATGAATAAATATATCTTTTAAAAGAAAGAATTCAGTTTAAAGCAAGATCTTTCGAAATAATATACTTCACGATAGAAACGACACAATTTCCTTTAATATGCGCTTTTAAAGACAATGTTCCCAAACACACACTTCTTATAAAGCGATGCAACCCGTAACTCACCCAAAACGGGGTCATAGTTCAATACTCAAATTTGTAAAACATGAATGACAATTCATAACCCAAAGTATCCAAAACGCGGGCAGGATATACTGCTCGACCCATGATTCATTATCAAAATCATTTATACCGTACGTCCGAAAACATGGACACTAGGTCTAATACTCACGCAACCGTGAAGAACCAATGACAATAAAATAAGACCATCCTTTTTATTTGAAATACAAATAGCCAACAACGAGGGAGACCCGTATCCGTTGAGAGTGGAGGAAACACAAAAGTATACCACCCATTCAACGTTAATCGCATGACACCTCACGACATCGCAGCCCAAGTGTCCCTACGACTTTTTTACTAAGTGTCACCCCAAGTCAGTTGACCTTGATGGATCATTCCGAAGAACTCCATCCCGAAGGCCCGACACACTTAAAGACTACCTCCCAGGCATTACTTCAAGCGGCAGAGGTCCTAGCGCTCACTCCCCGATAGCACTACAGACTCAACCCTCCTAGCGATCACTTGTAAAATTTCCGGTCATAAAACATGGGTACCGAAGTCCCACCCCGAAATACCCAATTGACCATCCCAAAATAGACCGACTGACGTGCCTATGGATCCATTACACACTGTCTAACGTTACCGGACTACACACGAATGACCAAAGCACTCGAGCCCGTAACCAAACTCAATACGCAACACAACGCATTAGTATGTACGTCATAATCGGACTCTACATTGAGCCATATAAAACCGGACAAGTGTCCTCAAAACTCCTTTAAACGACATCGAGCCAAAATGCTCAAAACCTCTTTTGACCCATGATCACGTTTTTCAATATAATAAACGCACTCGACCCATACCGTGAAATTACACGCTCCCAAAATGCTTGAATGGATTTCAACACAGTTTAAGTCGGGACAAAAGGTTTTCCAAATAGACTTGTGAACCCAAATACACCAATTTACGTAGGTCATGAATAAGACCTCATTTGTACAAAAATCACCAAGGATGCATAAATCATAAAGTGGGCATTATTTATACAAAATCACCAAAAATGCATAAACCATGTTAATACTATCAAGATATCCAAATCCCAACTATGGGCATTTTATGAGCTTAAAGCCACACAAGTTTATCAAATATGTAAACTTATCAAAATACCCAACACATTGACAATTATTAAGTAAAACACATTTTTACTACAAAATACTCATTTTGGCATGTACATAGTTTTCACAAAGCAACTTGAACTCACCTTGCTATATTTAGGCTAAATTTAGGTTACACCCAACGAGCTCTTTTGAAGGCCACTTGAATCCTCAAGCCGAGGACTTCCAAAACCTTAACCCAAGCTTGAATCCACCAACCAAAACACTTCTAGTTCACCAAAATGGTTATAAACCTCCAATCACCACAAAATACTCTTGTATACTCCAATAGACTTCCAATCTCTTGCTATATCCTTGAAGAGCTCTCAAAAACGAAACCGTAGCACTTTGAATCACCCAAATCGGAGCTAGGATGAGAAAGATATGAAGAAATGAAGTTTGGGGCTGAAAATCGGGTTTTAAGCTCGACCAGGTGCATTTCGCGACTTATGCCGCTAGTGCAAGTCGCGCGTAAGTCGCGAGATGCACTGTTTCCCCCGTTTTTCTTCTTGTTCACTGTTTTGGCTATAACTTCTTCGTTATAGCTTCGTTTTCGCTCTGGAAAGAACCATTGGACTCGTAATTGAATCCTTCATCCATTAAGACTATAAAATATAGGATTCAAGTCCAAAATCAAATATCTTATTTTTCCCTAATATATCGGTTTCGGTATTAACTTGAAATGATACATTTCGAAAATCGGGGTGTTACACAATACTACGTAGAGGTTAACTCAAGAAGGGGTAGAAATACTGTAAAGATGTGGGAGTATTATTGTTACAAGTTCCAAATTCGGTTGAGGGAGAACATGATTCTATTTGGCGGAGGGGAAGATTGTTATAATAGTTCGCGGTATATATCTACAACAAGATAGATACTTCATGTTTGTTTTTTTGTGAACAAAATCATATCAATAAAAGATCATATGTATACCAAGGTGTTATGGATTGCAACAATGCCGGTGAGGTTCAACCAAGTACAGTTGGACAATTGGTTGTGTTGCCTGCAATCTTTATTGAAGGCCTACATGATATGTGAAGAATATTTATGGATGTCATGACTTCGACTCAAGATGACAGGAAGCCTGATATATTCCTTACTTTGACGTGCAATCTAAAGTGGCCTAGAGTCCTTAAAAGTCATTTCCCGGTCAGTCTGTACAAGATCGACCGTAACTTGTTGCAAGATTTCGTGACAAATTAGAGATGAGAATAACTTATATTTGATGGAATTCTAAAACTTAATGAATTTTAGAGATTTGCCCCTTATTACCTCTGACTTAAAATGGGATGCTAGATTATACTATTACAAATCATATACCAACCCCTCAAATGGATTGTGTAATGGCACCAGGTTGATATGTAGAAGTTTTCAGCAGATGTTCATTGATGCAAAACAATTCTGGTAAGAGGGTATGTTTACAGAGAATTCATCTATGTTCGACTAAAGATGACATGTTCCTGTTCAAACTAAAGAGAAAACAGTTTCTCATTCGAGTTAGTTTTGCTATGACAATAATAAAAATCAAGGACATACAATTCTGGTTGCAGGTGGTTATCTACCAGAATCGTTATTCTTGCACGAAGAACATTACGTGGCTTTGTCGAGACGAATATCTTGTGGTAATACAAAAGTATTAGTGAACCCTGTCAAAAAGTTCAAATGTAACGGAGTCTACACATCAAACGTTATGTTTTAAGAAGTTTTGAGTGTGTGATTAAAATTAATTGTAATTTCTATTTGCTTAAACATAAATTTTAGATTTTTTTGAACCATAAATTGGATTAATATTTGGATTTACAATACATCCCATTGCATTGTGAAAAACTCTTAATATAACATGTGAACCACCAACCAAAGGGCGTTTGCCCTAACGGTATCGGAGTCTTTGGCTTCCTAAGAGGTCATGGGTTCAAACCTACCAAAGGTGAGGAGGGTGTGTGAGTTTATTTGTTGCATTTACTCTAACCGCTTTCTTAATTGATTTGATAACAGTCTCTAAATTTTAAAATCAAGGGCCTAGATTTGGTTAGCAGGATTTGTAACAATGACATAGTTTTTATTTGAAACTCTCTCCATGTCTCTCTCTCTCTCTATCTCTTTCTCTCTCTCTCTCTCTCTCTATATATATATATATATATATATATATATACACACACATATATATACCGTAAAAAATGAAAAAATGAGGAATACCTGGTAGCCGTTTATCTGGACGGTATGCATATGTACATACAAGAAATTGAAGTTGTTTTTTGGGTTTTATGCATGTGTACATGTTATGCACATGTGGATATGTATGTGTGCATGTTACAGATTACTGGTATACACATGTGCATACCGTCTAGATTAACAATTACTAGGGTATTCCTTAGTTTTTCATTTTTTACAGTTTTCCCCTGACCCTATATATATATATATATATATAGAGAGAGAGAGAGAGAGAAGGGTTCAAATGAGAACACATTCATTTTACGAAAACGTGAAAATATCCTTTTACTATAGTCAATCACATGTTATAATACTATAGTTCATCATATATGATACAAATGTGATACTAAATGTGTAAGAGATGCAAGCTACCTTTAGCCGGACCTAGGTTGCGAGCAAGTCGCCTACACACAACTTAAGGGCGTGTTTGGTTTGCGGGATTAGAATGAATTTGAAGGGATTTGGATTTCAAATCCATTCCAATCATGCGTTTGGTTTGAAGGAAAGGATTTTGTTGACCGGATTTCAAATTCGTTGACCATTTTAAAATCCCTCATATGATGGATTTGGAAATACTTGGCATTGGGCCTGAATTTGAAATTCAAATCCGATGGATTCTAAAGCGTGATCCATACTTCAAATTGTATCGATCCAAATTCGACGTTTACCAATAAAAATAAATTCTTTATAAAACAAACAAATAATAATTAAAAAAAACTCAATCCAAATCCAAATCCTACAAACCAAGCAAGACTTGTAAAGGAATGAACTTGAAATCCATTCCAAATCCTACAAACCAAACACATGAAGGGATTTCAAATCCCCCCAAATCCAAATCCCTTCTTGAAATCCAAATCCCTTCTTGAAATCCAATCCATTTCATTCCAATCCCACAAACCAAACGCCCCCTAAGCCTTTCAGCTGTGATTATCACCTGTGATAAGGGTGTTTTCGATGTGATATCATAATAAAAATCACATATGCTAAATCAGAGACGTTGACGACCTTTGGGGCGACCTAGGTCGCAGGCCACTAGGTCCCCTCATGTGTATTATCACATGTTATAAGAGTGTTCTTACGTTTTCGTAAAATGGAGGTGTTCTCATTTGAACCTCCGACTATATAACATATATATATATATATGTATATATACATATACGGGGGTTGATTCAAATAAGAATCCTAAATATCGTGACATGGGAACGTTCATATTTGAATATATTAAAAAATCGGGAAAAAATTTATTTGGATTCACATATGCACGTTCAAATGGATTTTTTCAATTATTCACATATGAAACTTCTCCTCTTACCTTCTCACAATATTTAATCTTCTTATTTGAACCTACCACTGTATAGACATGTTTCGAATTTAGAAAAATGATGATAAATAATGACTTTTCATTTCAATTTATGATATAACAACCGTAATGTTGCCACTTGAATATGTGAACTACATGTAAACCATAACCAATCATATGGAAAAAGAAGAACAATAAATATACGAATAAAAGAGAACACACCCAGACGAGCTCGAACTATACACAAATACCACAAGGGTTGAGATGACCCAGAGCTACGTTGTGAACCACCGGTTGCCACCACTTTTCGACATGAATTGAAACGCTTAAAAGGGCTGCATTGGTGCACCAAGGCTCCTCACAGCTAACCAAACCAGATCAAATGAACACAGCACACACAGATTTGACCTCTATCCCAAAGAGTAGATCAGTTATTTTCTCAACTAGCTAATGGTGGCGTGAAAACAAGAGATGATCATGTTACTCACCCAGCTATTTATATGATCATGTATGCTTCAAGTGGGAAAACGGGTTCCTTTTCAAGCTTCTTCGGATACTGTGTTCTGAACAGGGCACCTAGACGCATACTTGCAATGCTTGCATTTCCAACGCTCGTCCTCTGGAGCATAACTAGCTTCTCGGTCACCCTTCCAGAATTCAAGACTAGATCTGATTTGATCCGTGACCCAATCAGATTCGTATAAAAATTCGTTCTCGCTTATCAACGATTGATCCTCTTGGTACTCGTATCTGACTCAAAATAAAACAAGAACAATTAATCGATATTAGTATTAAGTTTATATTATTAGATTTCAACCGACGGATCCAGAAGAATACCTCAAAATTTGTCTAAACATCAAGAATTAAAATAAAATAAAATAAGGGTCTATCGGTTGAATGGCCTCTCCCAATTTTCTTTTAAAACCATGACCTTCAGACAAGTTTTAGAGTGGCACCTTCATATACAAAGATATTTAGGTATATAACGTTTAATTAAATTCATGACCTTCTGATAAGTATGAAGCCATTTTTCTTTTAATAGGTCAGAAGGTCATGATTTAATTAAAATCTCATTTAAGCTTATATACCTAAATGACTTGAATACCACTTCCAAATACATAAATGCCACTAAACTTGTCAAAAAGGTTATGCTCTTAAAAAAATCTCATTTAAGGTTATTGAGCAAAATAGTCCTATTTTTTTTTTTTTTCTTCTATTAGGCGGAGACGTAAAATCCGTTCTTTAAAAAATTGTAAACAGGTTATTCTCCTAAAAAAAACAAGTTTTCATAGACGGAGGAAGGATGAACTTGGTACACGTAAAATAAGTTTAAAGATCAAAGACGTTGTAGAGCCACTCGTACCTTAACAGAAGCTGGTCTCGAGTTTTGGGCAGCATGGAACAGACGTACTGGTATCGTGTTAATACGTCATTAAGTGTCTGCAAGCACATAAAGAAGACACATTCAATTTGGGAGAACACCGACAACTGAAGCACATTCAATTATTAGGGGGAAAAAGATGGCAAACTGCATCAAAATGCAACAAAGTTTGATTTAGTTCATATTTAGGTAACGAATTTTCTTTTTCCCAATTGACGTAAGTATAAAAATTTCCTATTTTGTATCCATTTTGGCAGGTAACCTGCTGATGTTGTAACATTTGATGACGTGGAATACCCGTTTACGAAAGAGTTACGATGTAGTGGACGATAAATATGAACATGTTACCGGTCAAAACCGGTAAAAATATTAAAATTTTGAAGCCTAGTTGCACAAAATAAGAACTGAACCAAATTTGTTGTATTTTGATGCATTTCGTCCAAAAAAGAAGAAATTACCTGTGGTGCAGGCAGACCTGCTTGAACAGCAGTCTCTCGGATTTGTGTGGATAATTTGTAATCGGGGTTCAAAGAAAATGATTCTAGAAACTGCTGAGAAGGAAATGGATTAGCAAGTAGGTTATCCCAAAGGTACTTGTAGCACATCAACTGAAGCCTTCCGTTTCTCTGTTGGGGTTCGGAAGGAAGACTGTTTTGTGAACGGGTTTTGGTTTCAACTAATGTCGGAACACATCTAGTCATACGGATTTCATCAATAACTCCAACCACACATATGCCTTCTGCAAACCCTATCCTGTTGATGCAACCATCATTTCGTTTGATCAATACAAAACCAACCAAGTAACTCCCACTGTTATATAAAATACCCAATTACCCCCCTTACGTTAGAACTAAGCAAATTTTTAACATATTCTTTCAGATCATTTTAGATTATAATCAAGCTTATAAGTAATTTAGGGGTTGTTTAGGAAGGTTTTTTCATAGATGGAAGGAGTGTGTTTTTTAATTGGGAGGAGCAGGTTTGGAAAAAACTCCGTTTTCTGCATCAAGCTCCTCCTAGAAGCTTATTGAATTGATCAAGCCACTATCAAACAGTCATGTACAACTGACCGAATAAGTTGCGAGTCTCATTAAGCTGCCAACAAACAGACCCTTAGTTTTTACCAAACGTCGCAAACACACCCTATGTATTATAGCGAAAACGCATTCAGGGGTGCATGACTGATCTGTGTATGGTAACCATTTCAAGTGCCAAATAACAAAAAATGCAGAGAAGAACCAAATAGGCAAATAATATTGATGTTTTTTTACAAAATAAAGAGTTAATGAAGCTTACAGTGGCAACTCGCGTGTTAATCCGTCCATCAATAATTGATTAGTACCATATATGAAATTAATCATTTTCAAAGCCCAGTGTTCTTCAGCTGATCTTATGAAAACTTCTACTCTTGTTATTACCTGTTGACATATCACATGATAATAAAATTAAAAAAATATATATCAAATTCAAGAGCACCAAGATTTGTTGGCATTGTGAGTGTTAGTTTGGCAAAGTGACTAACTGTTGACTGATAAGTTATCTGATAAATTAGTTAAGAGAGGAAGGTACCTCTTCTTCAAGTACTGCATGACGGGCACTGCCTGCCTTCATAGCTTTAGTAGCTTTTGGCTTTCCACAAACAAGGAAAAACTCTTTTTGTTTTTCACACCATTCCTAACATGAAAAAATTATAAACAATTTGTTGGATTTGTGACAGAAATCACTGTAATTTATATACAGGACAACAAAGATGGTAAATTAACAGCAAATCTAACAGATTAGGTCACAGAAGAAAACACAAAGAATGGAAAAGGAAACAACCCGGGCACAGTTCAGCTTTACAATTTTTCGAATGCTTTTAATCTTGAAGCGGATTTGGTGATTCCCGATTCTGGCTTTCGAAGAATGTTCAGAGAATGATTCTATTTAAGCGAATCTCATATGTAACTTTGTCGGTTTAAGACATTTTTGTTGTTTTAAAGTGAAGGAACCTAAACAGCATATCAACATTCTAAACACCATACCTATCAAATAACTTAATAAGAATGTTCAGCCCTATGCCTGTGGCAAAAAACCCAAGTCCAATATGGCAATGAAAACAGCAAATATCTTCAAAAAACAGAAAATTGAGACATGTGTCATGCAATTTTAAGCTATAAGAAGTGAAAGTAAAAACCCTAATTGGCAAAAAGGTTAATGAAAAGAAGTCGTTACCGTAGAGGTGATATCCGTAACGAACAACCCTGTTTTCCTCCTGAACCGATACAACAAGGATTCATTAACCCTTTTCTTCTGTGTGCTCCGAATTCCAATTCCATCCTCGATATCACCCACGCAGTTAGACGTAGAGTAATTCGAGAAACTCCGTTTAGAAAGCAAAGTAATGGACGCAGAATTACGATGAACAGAAGAGGAAGAAGAGATCAAAGAGGGGCGGGCTGCGAAAGCCAAAGAGAAGGCGGATTCGATGAGTGACATTTCTTCGTCGCTGACAATCTCTGTTGGGATCTGAGATGATGATGATGAGGAGGAGGAGGTTGTTTTGGCGATTTCGATGGGATTGGGCGGAGTCGAAGATTGAATCAGTTGGTGGGGAGGTTCAAATTCTACTTCCATGGCCATTTTCGTTGTTGATGGGGAAAATGACCGTTGGAAGCTAATGCGGCATATGAAGCAAGTCCTACCTACAACATGGTTTTGTGTCTTCCTTCCTTCCGTCCAGGGTAAGCTTTGGCTTGGCTTCGAGCATTTATTAATTATTTTATAAATTATTATATACTATTTATAAAAAGTTTTTAAAATGACTTAATAGCATTGGACATAAATACTTTTTAAAAGGTTTTTGAAAAATGATTTGCTCTACAATAAGCTTTTGATGTTATAGCTTTTTTCAAGTTTGTATGTATAAAAAATTAATTATTAAATACAAAAAGTCTTGGGGAGGGTTAGTTGCATTGGAGAGGGTTTTTAAATATAGGTTTTAAGACCATTCACATCCCAGCAATTCATTTACACTTTCAATTGTGGTCACATCAGCTTTTACAATTACCTTCTACACACATGCAATCCACCTACACTTTCAAAAGTGGTCTCCACTACAACATTTATTAATTATTTTATAAATTATTATATACATTTATATTTTTTTTAGTTAATAACATGATATATAATTTTTATTATTTTAATTTAATGATAATTAAAATATAAAAATATATATTATTTTATATAAAAAATGTAGTTCATCTAAAAAATTAAGAAAAAAGAAAAAAAAAGTGAGAAGAAAGATGGTGACATGGCTTGCAAAGGGAGTTGCATATTTTGCAAGTGAAATCATACCTGGCATCAGATTTTGACTTGCAATTGTTTTTGCAATTGCATTTGAATGCCCCATGTGGATGGTCTTAGTAGTGGAAAAATGATGTGGAAAAGTAAAAAGTCATCAAATGACTTAACCATTGTGGATACTCTTAGGGCATTGTACATTATAGTAGCGTTTGAAAAACCAGCTTATCAGCTACCAGCTTATCAGCTAGTTTACCAAACATAGCCTTAAAAGGGAATTATTTTTGGGCAAAGTTGTTTTTCTCTTGATTACAATCAGGGAATTACAAAAATAGTCCAATCATTATATACCACAATTTTTTTAATTACTTATTCAAATAAAAAGACTAAATATCATGAAAAGATAAGAAAGAAATGTTAAGAGTAAGGGCCTCTTTGTTTGCAGCTTAATAAGTTTAATGTGATATACAGCTTATTCAGTCAGCTATATATGATTGTTTGGTAGTGGCTTAATGATATAGAAAGTGGTTTATTCAGTAAGATTTCAAGGGGGAGCTTTATGCAGAAAGCCAAGTTTTTTTTCCAAACCAGTCCCTCTCATTAAAAAACACGTTCCTTTCATCTATGAAAAAACTCTCTCAAATAAAAACCTTCTAAATCTATACAGACAGATTAATCCACACAGACAACTTTATCCATACAGAACTTAATGGAAAACCAACCAAACAGCCCCTAAGTTCACAAAGAAATCATAAAAAATCTATTTGAAGATTCATATGTGAACTATACATCTTCAAACGATTTTTTTAATCATTCGCATATGAACCTTCTCTTAAACTAGGCATGAAATGCGGTAGGGATGTGGATGCCATGTCCCCGACCCCCAATCCCCAATCTCCATCGTTATCCCCACTGGGGAATATGATCACATCCTCATTCCAGTCCCTTACGGGGAATGGAGATTCCCAACAAGGAATCGGGGATTTCTTCATTTATGTGAGATATTTTAATTCAAATGTGTTAAACACCACACTCGATCTAAAATGGTTCATGTTTAAATGTCACATATTTCCAAAATTTTACTTTTATAGAGTATCAAATGTTCATATATGAACAAAATCACAACATCATACGATAACACGATAAAACAACTTTTACTTCTCACAAACAAATGATGCCATTGTCCATTCATTTTCACTAGGCAAGCAAACATAACATTTTTCCTTCTTGCTCAGATGATTAAAAACATCCTTATACTCCAAGGCAACATTCAACATCATATATATCAAACTCCACCTTGTCTTGCAATCAAGAACCAATTCATTTTCACAATTTACACTTAATTATAGTTCAAATAGTCTAAATTATTATACTCTCTTAGGAGAGCTTGTCCAAAGCGCAACACTATCTCTAACATTTTCAATAGCTCTCAGAATTATAGAAAATCCATCTTGCACAATAAGGTTAATTATATGTTCACAACATTGCATATGAAAATTTTCCCTTTTAACATGAGGATGAAGAAGAAAGAGTACCTAAAAATTTGTCTACTATTTATTGCATTGTTTGTCGAGCAATTATCAAGAGTCACTGTTGACAGCTTGTTGTCAATGTTCTAATCAAGAAGACACATCATTAAAGCTTGTGACAATGCTTCATCTGTGAGTGGAGATGGCACATATTAATAAGCTGCATTAAACAAAATAAAAAGATTATTATCAATAACTTTATCTACGACATAAACTTTATAGCACATAACATTACACTATAGAATATTATCTGATGATTCGATTTTGTAAACTTCATTTTTCTATCTATATAATGCGTTGTAATTGCCATGTAACCTTTCTTTTGGTTACTTGTTGTCCACATATCAGAAGTTAGGGCAATCTTACTCTGATTCTCTTCCAAACACCGCAAAGTGTAACCTTTTTCTTTCTCATAAATCTTCATTATATCATTCTTTATTGTTGCTTGAGATGGTACCTTAAACAATGGTTGGGGACTTTCTGAATATTCCGCAAACCATAGTGTTCAACAATCAAAGATAATCATATATAATAATCATTTTAGCTAAGTCTTCCCTAGAAAGATCAGCATTAAGTGAATATTTACTCATAAAAGCTTTTCCATCCGTAATCTTTTTCTCCTGAGCTAACATGTGTTGTCTAATATCCCTTGTAACTTGTAACACCCCTAAAATTTGAAAATAACAGACTATATAAAACTTCCAAAAATCCCTTAAATACATAGCTGAAATTAACCAATATCTAAGGTTTACAAAGGGAGAAACACAACAACATGTATCAGAGTTCTAACGGAACTATCTAGTCCCACAACAGGGACAAAGTCAGTCGGGTCTTACTAAAACCACCAAATCTGCTATCTTCTCAAAACAGGATGATGTCTCTAAAGCCATCCTACCGGAACTTCTACCAAGCTCCCTCGCCACTCAGATCTATCTAAGACCTGATATACATGTCGAAAGGAAAAAGTGTTAGGCTTAACGCCTTGTGAGTTATAGTAGTTTCCAAGATATAAAATATAAAACGGTTAAAAACCAAGAGTTTACCATAAGTTCGATTTGTCCATAAATTATAGAATTTATAAAAGAATTACGACGTTAAGGTTTGTACCCCAAATTGGCAATATTATTTTGGGTAATAAATCAACCATTCATACTCACCCCAAACGTGCTCAAAAAATGACTCAAGTTCGTTACCAACACTCGTTTATAATAAACGTTCAACATTTAAACTTCCCAAAACACACACACGAGGCGCTTGGCCAAAATTACCATTTGTATAAAATAAAGTTGTACTTTTCAACACCGAAAGTATGGCTACGGGAGTACCCGAAAATAACACCTTTCGGTGACAAGGGAGACCTGATTCAATCGAATGTGGGGGGTACACAAAGTTAGACCACTTATCAACGTTCACGAGATTCACTTTGGGTCATGGATCCCTGTATACGGCTTCTTTGAGCAACCACCGCAAGATACACAAATGACCCTAGCGTCTACTCGACCTCTAGATGAGTGTCACCACAAAAGTCACAAGTCCCTATATCCGGCTCACCATGGGCACCACCTCAAGACTTAGCTCCGTATACGGCTCTCCAAGAGCACCACCGCAAGCTTACATAAAAACATGACTTGGGGACCACTCACTAGACTCAAACATGGACGTCAAAACTCCATGATGAACAAACCGACTCCTATACCTATGGATCCATTGCATTACAGTCTAAAGATTACATGACTCTAAATAAATGAACTAATGCATTCAAGACATGTAATAACCAACATTTGTGCAATAATTGCATTTCCTTAAAATGCTCCATATTGAGTCATTGAAATCGGACAACGTCCCAAAACTCATTAGAGTATAAGTAAAACCATAAAGCATCATTAAACGTTTGGCAACAAAATAAAGCCAATATGGCTACATACGCCAATGTGAAACTTTCCGAAAATTGGTATTTTCTTTAAGTACAGATGGCCAAAGGCATGAACCATAAGGTCCATACTTTTCCAAATATTCAAAAGTCAAAGGATGCCCGTTTCCATCAACTCACACTTTTTAAAGTGAAGAACATAAAGTTTCAAACATCAAAACTCATAAGTTGAGTAAAACCCCCAATAAACCATATTTCGATAACCATCCATAAAACACCCCAACTCACACTATAATTCCTTTTAAAACCATTTGTACCCCCAAATTTTCCCATATTAGGGACCAAAGCAACATAATACCCAAAATCTCCAAATATTCAACAAACTTGTATAGTGAATCAAAATCCCCTTTTTGGTGACTCAAACACCTCATAAAATATTGTAAACTGTAGATCCCAGATTTCAGCTACTAATTGACACACAAATGTAGAAATCATCTTGTATTGATTTGAACAAAGATTACAATGATTTCTCAATAGTCATATATCTCATAGTGCCACATGTCTAAGTATTTCTCTTACTAAACAATTGTCTGTGTTATTTCTCTCTAGTTTGTAGTTACAAGATTACAAGAAGCAAACTATTTATACTTGGTCAATCTTGTTGACCTTACAACACAAACACTTAAAGCTAAGTCAAAAACATTGACTTTACAAGGCTTTACAAATACAACTATTACAATTTTACATTTTGACCCTTTTAATTTTGAATTCAACATTCTTGGCTCAACAATATCCCCCTTTGGATTCAAGATTAATTTTTTTTTGACATGAATCTCCACCAGGTCTTCTTTCTCTTGAAAAAACTTCATCTTTGTAGCTTTCACAACTTGAAACTGTAAGTAAATCTCCCCCTTTGGTTTTCTCAACAAAGTTACTCCATCTTTCTTTACAAACTTTGTCATTTGAAAAACTTGAAATCTTTTTCAATCTCCCCCTCTGATATTATTCTTTAGAAATAATCTTCAGATTTGTTTCGAACTTTGAAATTTCTTCATCAAAATACTTGCTTTGAAAATTTCTCCCCTTTCTGATAAGAACAATATAACTCTGACTTTGAAATACTTGAAACTTTCACTCTAACTTGAACTTTCTTCAAAATTTGAATTTCGAACTTTCTCCCCCATTTTCTGATAAAATAGCAGAAACTTTGACTTTGCATTATTTTGAAATTGAACTTTGAACTTACTCCCCCCTTTTGATGAATGATGAGAAATCAGAATCATCAAAACTTTAACAATTTCAGCATAGTCTTTGATACAATCTCCCCCTTTAGGATAAGATAACAATCTCTCATCCAAAATAATAATCAACCGTCTCTCCATATGATCTGATTATGTATCCGTCAATTCATATAATGTATTCATCCAAATCTTTTCAAATTCAGACAAATTAAGAATGGTAACCCTGAATCAATAAATGATACAGTTATTGTGTCTGTAAGTAACACGAAGTCACTTAGTACAACAGATGTACTATACAAGGAGCTTTAGTGATGTTTACTCCCCAGGTCTTGCATTCAGTAATTGAATAACACAAAGTAATTCTATGAATGTTTTGACAGAAAAACAAATTTTCTATGTGAATGTGCTTGTGTATTAAAGAATTAAGCATAAAGATTGCTTTATCAGACTCAAAAATATGTAAACCATTGAGACAACAACAGTATTACATGGACTCAATGTGCATGAAAGAGGTTCGAAGGTGGGGCAACTTTCATTCTTTTTCAATATTCAAATCTTCCAAATGAAGATCAGATAGATTATGTGATGCTTCCCCGAAGAAATATGAAACATCATTTTGTTAAGAAAAAGATGAGTAGCTAGTGGGATTTAAGGCAAGAGTTGGCATGGACTAGTGCCTGTTTTAATGAAGGTCACCAAAGAAGGTGAACCAACAAATTATGTGGTTTCCCGACTCAGAAAAAGTTAGTGCATAGTTTTCATATTCTTTTAACTCTGATCTCACACTCTCTTTCTTTTTAACATTTAAGCTCACTTCTAACCAAACTCTCTTTTCCATTTTACCTCATCACACACCCACTATCTGATTTTGACCCCTCTCCCCCCAATCACTCGAGGATAACTTCTTGGGTAGGAAACACTAGTTATTGTAAATCCATAGAAGTTCTGATAAGCTCTCACACTGATTCCCATGAATTTTTTCCTAACAGAATAGTGTTGTTAAACAATTTATTTTTAACAGTTAAGCACAAAATGTGAAGTACATATGTCAGATGTATGTAAGCTCCAATGAATATTATTCATGTGTTTTTGAACATTGAAGAGTTCTCAAAACAAGAATAATGAATGAATGAAATGAAATCAAAAGAATTGTTTTGAGAATCTGACACTGTATTAATCAGATCAATTATCATGTAAAATAGCTTGGGATATCAAAGAACTGGAATTTGTTTATATGAACAAATATAAACATATTGACAATGAACGTACAAGAAAAAATAGAAATGATGTCTGATATTCAATCAACAATGAAATTCATACGGGAGTATTACCACCAAAAAATTGTTTCTTTATGAGACATGGTAATAACAAAGTCAATAAAAAATACTGAACCGGTGTATATGAATACTTGACAGTATATAGAAAAGACGTTACACAAGTATTAGTCTTTGGAAATACCCGGTCCGTTTAAACATTGAAAGTTCCAAACTGAAAATCATTTAAAATCACACTTCGAAATTCATAAAATCATTTGAGAACAAGAAGCGGTTTGAACATTTAGGAAACAATTTACATACAAGAAAATTGTTCTTCTTTCAAAGTATGCTGAGATTAATAATTAGAATGATATACCTTCAGTATAGAACTCTTAACTTCCCATTAAATGAATATTTTATCTACCCCCTTCAATTAAGAACAGGAAGACAAAAGTTAAACAATTAAGCTCCCTCTTGACAAAACATCAGATATTCTCCCTCTTAATATCTGTAAAAAGGCAAATCATCAGTAGAGACCAATATGAATATAACAATTAATCTCATTTCGCTTTTCTTTTAATTTTCTCCCCCTAAAACAAACAACAAATAATTCCTGAGTAAGATTGATCATTTAGCTTTCAGAAAAAATCAAAAACTTTGAAGTGCGGGTTCGAACTGAATTATCCAGAAGCTGATGTTACATATTCTCCGGTGAGAATAACAACTTTGGTGAAAACATCTTTCTAGCCTGCAAAATAAGAATGATTTTGGTAAACATCTGTGTTGATTCCACCTTCGTCAGTATTAGTAAGATATAATCAAATATCCGAACTCCCCTAAGAAAATTGCATGAATAAAAGAAATTCCGCAAGATACATGTAGGAAAATATCACAGACTCGTGAAGACATGTTAAGCATACCTAACTTACTGATCAGAAATTTGAAACGCTTTTCATCCAAAGGCTTGGTGAAAAGGTCAACAAGCTGGTAGTCAGTCTGTACAAAGCGCATCTCGACATCGCCTTTCTCTACATGATCCTTGATAAAGTGATAGCGAACATCTATGTGCTTCGTCTTTGAATGTTGCACCGGATTAGTAGTGATAGCAATGGCGCTTTTCGAGTCGCAATAAATAGGGACGCACTTGTAAGAGTAGCCGAAATCTTTAAGTTAAGTCATCATCCATGTTAGAGCACAAATTGTTGTCTTCAAGATCATCTAGATTGAAATTCAAAAGCCCAAGTCAAAGCCTCAAGATTGCAAGTCAAAGTCAAAGAGTTATTCAAAGTGGAAAGTCAAAGTCAACTCAATTCATGCAATGTCAAGTCTTGTTATTTTTTCTCTTGTAAGTACCTTATTATAAATAGGTTTACTTGTCTTTGTAATTGTGGAGTGTGGAACTTAGACGTATGCATATTGAGAAATCATTCTACATATTCTAGAGAGAGAGTTTGTAAAACTGAGATCTTGATATCAATGACATATGATGTTTGAATTGAACTGTTCATTCATCTTGATAATCTTGCATTAAATTGGAATAACAATTGGTATCAGAGCAGAAAAAGATCAGAAATGAAGATCAAAATCTGAAATTTTGGCCGACTTTTTCAAGAACTCGCAACTCACTATTCCATTGATCAATTTTGAGAATTTGTGATGTTTTTGATATCAAATTGATTGCACTGTGTTCGACTAGTGATATAGATCATTTTCTACTCACACTGTATTCACTGATTCACACTTTAATCATGTCAATTTCTCAAATTTGTTATTTTTGAGTTTCACGCACTGTAATCTGGTCAATTCATGATGATCATGTTGTTCTTGGTGGAATTGATGATTAAGGGTTGTTCACGATGATATATTGAACAAATTGACAAAGTTTCGTGGGCTAATTCAAAGGATTTGGTGAAATTCAGTGTAAATCAAAGTCAAAAAGTTCAAGATCTAAAGAACTCGCAAGATGAAGAAGAATTCGCATGGCATTGATTTATTGTAGTAAAAACGTGTATTTCCCGGACACGCAAACCGGCCCACACAGGCTGCCAATTCCCAATGTGAGGGGCATACTTGACTCACTCAGCGGCAAGGCGATTACGAGGGGGCCTGGGATAAGTTTATTAAAAAAGTCTAAGTGTGGATTTCGCATAGTTTTGTGTACGAAAAATTAGAATTTCGCATCAGCTTACGTGCGAAAAGGAGGAATTCGCATCAAGAAGGATACGAGAAGTGAGAAATTCACATCGTACAACATACGAATTTCTGAAATTCGCATTGCATGTCATATGAAATATGAGGGATTCACATATCAAAGTCGAAATTTTTCTAAGTCCAGAATTTGCATCGATACGAAAAGTTTGAGTGAGTGAAATTTTCTAAGTATAGAATTCGCATCACAAGCTCATCGTGCAAAAAACTTTCAAGTTGGTGAAAATCTTAAGTCTGAAATTCGCATATCACTATATGCGAAAAGCCGAAAATCCGCATCGAACTACATGCGAAAAGTCGAATTTCGCATCCTTCAGCGTGCGAATTAGTCAGAATTCGTATCCTTCTTTATGCGAATAGCTTGGTTATTAAGTCTTTAACGTGCGAATTTTATCTTTTGTGCGAAAAGTGATTTCTTTGCCATGAGAAATCCATACTTAGACAAAATTTGACAAGCTGAAATATGGTTTTTTAATGTCAAAATTTTTTTCTCTCGGGGCACTGCCCCTTGACCCCACCCGTTAACCAGGTAGCGGGACCCCCTTGCTAAGTCTGCGGAGGGGGACAAATATTTTGGGTTGTGATCAAAATTTTCTGATTTTTGTTAACGATCATTTGTGCAAGTTTTATCAGGAACAATGGATGATTATTTCTTTGTTGAAAAATATATTTCTGAACAACGTCAAGAGAAAGACCAGAAGTGTAAGATGTCAGAACTTCAAGACCAACAGAAAGCACATACGTGTATTGATAACTCTCAAATCTTGAGAGTTTATTCCTCTCTATTCGTATTTATTTTACCACATTTTCACCCATTTTGTCCCTTACCTCGTCTTCATTCGGAATATGTGGATATTGAACAAGAAGGAAGTCTGCCCCACCTTCGAATTTCGATCATTCACAATTGAGTCTATGTATTACTATTGTTGTCTCAATGTTTTACACATTTTGAGCCTATTTGAAAAGCCTAAGTAGCCTCATTCATTCTACACTATGCACGAGAACACAAGGAATATGTTTTCTTGTCATAACGTTCATAGAAAATTCTTTATGATTTTTCGATGATTGAATGGAAGCCCTGGGGGAGTGAACATCAAAAAGCTCCTTTCTAATGTGCAACTTACAGGCATATTAACTGATTCATTTGTTGATTTAGTGTTACATTCTTATTTGTCTGAATTTGAAAAGATTCGGATGAATACATTATGAATTTATGGATGGTTCAGATGTTCATATGGAAAGATCATAATCAAAGATTGGATACATGACATTTCTTAAAGAGAGTTTTCATGATTTCTATGCTCTACATCATCAAAAAGGGGGAGAAAGTCAAGAAACGGAAAAGAAGTTATGGGAGATAATCAAGAAATGAGAAAGAAATTGTGAATAAAGTTCAAGAAATTTCAAGAATTCAAGAAAGTTCAAGATATTCTTTTTGAAGATTGTTTTGAAAGAGAAAAGTGAGCAACAACTGAAGATAATTTATTTGCTAAAGATTATGATGTTTGTCAAAGTCTTTGGGGGAGAATATTAAAGATCACAAGAAGGGGAGATCAATGTTCAAGTTAGTTGTTGTTGTTATCAGTATCAGTTCAAAAGTGGAGATTACCAATTTTCATCTCAATAGGGAAGAATGTTGATTGCCTGAGAAAAATAGTTTTTGTCCCAAAGGGGAGAATGTTCTTGAAAGGGGGAGAACGTGCTTTAAAGATGAAATTCATTTGAAGATAAGTGCAAGTTTATCCAATAGGGGAGATCACTTGTTTTTTTTTAATCAAAGGGGGAGAATTTGTTTTTGGAAGATAGTTTGTTTTTTAAGATGATCTTGAATCCAAAGGGGGAGAATGTTAGAGCACAGATTGTTGTCTTCAAGATCATCTAGATTGAAAGTCAAAAGCCCAAGTCAAAGCCTCAAGATTACAAGTCAAAGTTAAAGAGTTATTCAAAGTGTAAAATCAAAGTCAACTCCATTCATGCAATGTCAAGTCTTGTTATTTTGTCTCTTGTAAGTACCTTAATATAAATAGGTTTAGTTGTCTTTGTAATTGTGAAGTGTGGAACTTAGACGTATGCATATTGAGAAATCATTCTACATATTCTAGAGAGAGAGAAAGAGAGAGAGAGAGTTTGTAAACTGAGATCTTCATATCAATGACATATGAGGTTTGAATTGAATTGTTCATTCATCTTGATAATCTTACATTAAACTAGAATAACAATCCACAGTACTTGTGAGCAACAGCTCGCAGCAACAACATATTAAGCTTCAGCTGTCAAGGTTGACACACAATTCTGTTTCTTAGATGTCCAGCTAACTAGCTTGTCACCTAAATATTGACACGAACCGAAAGTGCTCTTCCAGTCAAGTTTGCATCCAACATGACCTGCATCAATAAAAGCAGTAAGATCGAAACCGGACTCCTTCGGATACCAAAGGCCTAACTTGGGAGTGCCTTTGAGGTATTTGAGGATCCGTTTAACGGCTGCCAGGTGGGATTCTTTTGGATTCGTCTGATAACGAGCATAGAAACTTGTAGCGAACATTATATCCGGTCTACTGGTTGTTAAGTACAGTAAAGAACCAATTATACTCCTGTAATTCTTTTGGTCGACAGATTTTCCGGATAAATCTGCGTCCAGAAGAGTTCCAGTAGCCATTGGTTTTTTCATTGATGAACAGTCAACCATACTGAACTTTTTCAAAACATCTTTTATGTATTTGGACTGATTGATGAAAATACCTTCAGGGGTTTGCTTCACTTGTAAACCAAGGAAGAAATTCAGTTCTCCCATTATGCTCATCTCGAATCGAGTCTCCATAAATTTTGAAAAATTCTTACAAAATTTTGGATTTGTAGAACCGAATATGATATCATCTACATAAATCTGGATTAAAATTAAATCCTCACCTTGCTTCTTCAAAAAATAGAGTAGTATCGGTTGTACCTTTTTTAAATCCAGACGCAAGTAGGAATTGAGTTAAAGTCTCATACCACACTCTCAGAGCTTGTTTTAAGCCATATAATGCTTTGTCGAGAACGTATATGTGGTCAGGATACTTAGGATCTACAAAGCCCTCCGGTTGACTGACATAAACCTCCTCATGTAGAATCCCATTGAGAAATGCCGACTTTACTTTCATTTGATAGACCTTAAAGTTCTTATGGGATGCATAGGAAAGAAAGATTCGGATGGCTTCAATCCTAGCAACTAGTGCAAAAGTTTAATCATAATCAATGCCTTCTTGTTGACAGTATCCTTTTGCTACCAGTCGTGCCTTATTCCTACTAATAATTCCTGCTTCGTCTTTCTTGTTTCTGAAAACCCACTTTGTTCCAATAATAGATTTATCTTTAGATCGTGGGATAAGCCGCAATACCTTGTTCCTCTCGAATTGTAAAAGTTCATCTTGCATCGCCAAAATCCAATCTGGATCTTGTAATGCCTCTGAATCTTTCTTAGGCTCTAATGCACTGAGTAAACTCGAGTAAAGACATAAATTTGCTGACGCAACATGGGTTTTGACACAACTTTCAATGTCGCCTATAATGTTGTGCAAGGGATGATCTCTTATCCATCGAGTAGTACTTGGTAGGGGTTGAACGTTTATCCGATTATTCTGTTCATTATAATCATCAATTATTGCAGGTACAACTTCAAAAGTAGTTGTTTGTACTTCTCCAGATTGTAATTCTGATGCAGGTAACCCTAGCATAACGGATGAAGTGCTCGGGAATTCTACATCAGAGTTGTTTTTTTGTAGAAACAGAAACATTGTTTGTTTGATCAGAATTATTTGGACTATTAGTATTTGAAGAAGTAGTTATGGGTTCAGATAGTCTATACACATCAACACTAGTATCAGGTACTACTGAAGATGATGATGCGGATACGTATGGATTATCAAAATCAACACAGATATCCATGAATGCATCAAGGAAAAGTAAATCTAATTCAATTGAATAAGAGTTTGAGTTAGAACTAGAAGACTTAGTCTCATTTGACGCGGGTTCCACTCGGACTTGAGTAAAAGCCTTTTCCTTAGAACCGAGTCCTGAACTGTTGTGTTTAGATGTCGTAGTTAGTAATTCATCAAAGGAAACATTTATGCTCTCTATAACCGTCTTGGTTCGTCTGTTGTTAATTCGATAGGCCTTGGAAGTTAATGAATAACCGAGAAACTAGCCTTCGTTCGCTTTCTTATCAAACTTACCAAGACTATCACGGTCGTTGAGAATAAAACATACGCAACCAAACACACGAAAAACTTAACATTAGGTTTTCAATTAATGATAATCTCATATGCCGTTTTATTTAACCGTTTTGTAATGATCGTGCGGTTCTGTGTAAAACATGCAGTGGCAACAACTTCAGCCCAGAGATACAGAGGTAGTCCTGAATAAGCAAGCATCGTCCGTGCAACTTCCACCAGAGTTCTATTTTTACGCTCTACAACCCTTGTTCTGTTGTGGCATACGGGCGACAGAAAAATTATGAGAGATCCCTACTGATTTTAAATAACTCTATAGCGTCTCATTTTTAAACTCAGTTCCATTATCGCTCCGTAGCTTTTGAATCGGTAGTTGAAGCAAAACTTGAATCTTCTAAATGAAAGCAATTATCAACTCAGGTGCTTCAGACTTAGCTCTCACGAATTCTAACCACGTGTATCGCGAGTATTCATAGACCATTACAAGTATATATTTCTTTCCGTTGATCGATTGAATACGCATGGGTCCACAAAGGTCCATATGAATCATTTCAAGTGGCGACTTGCATGAAGACTCCATCTTAGCTTTGTGGGAACTTTTCATTTTTCTCATCTCGCATGCTGGACACAAAGAGTCTTTCTCAAATTTCATCTACGGTAGACCTCTGACCAAACCTTTTCTTGCAAGTGTGTTTATAACTTTGAAGTTCTTATGAGAGAGTCGTCTACGCTATATCCAACTTTTCTCTTTAGATGCTTTGGCTATCAAGCAGACAAGTCTTGTAACAGATAGAGTTTTAAAGTTTACTGCATATAAGTTCCCGTATCTCTCACCCTTGAATATTTCAGAACCATCAGGATCTTCAATGTGGCAATGAGTGACAGTAAACCTAACTTGATAGTCACTGTCACAGAACTGGCTTGTACTGAAAATATTGTGATCCAGGCCTTCTACGTACAATACTTTCTGAATGGTTACAGTGCCCTTTTTCAGCATTTTGTATCCTCTGATGTATCCTTTAAGTGTAGAATTAGCAAATCCAACGGTTCTAGCAGGTTGTTCTACATAGTTTTGCAATATGTGCTTGAACCCTGTCATATGCCTTGAACATCCGGAGTCGATAAACCACAGATGACAGGCCTGCAAAAGAACCAACTACTTGGCTTTAGGCACCCATAACCAAATAGGTCCTTTGTTGTTAGCATTCTTTAATTCATGAAAATTGTTGACCGTGCCTTTAATTCGCCATTCAAAACGGGGTTTCGGCAACCATTTCCATACCATCTTGACATTAACATCTTTAAATTTCTTTTACATTGAAAAATTATTTTGCTTAGCCTTAAAGATTTGAATTGGTTGAATCGAGGCTTTGGAAAAAGTCTTTGAATGAGAGAAGCTGTGTACTTTCTTTTTCTTTGGAATAGTGGAGTGATAAGAGAATGAGTTGTTGCCATAGTGATTGCATATAATATTCTTTTGAGCAAACGTCATAATCTTTGATTTATCAAAAGACTTGCATTTATTAGAACAAAAATGACATTTATTTGCATCAAAACCATTACAAGCATCTTTACAATCACAATTAGACTTAACAATCTCTACTTTCTTTCCCTTTCTTTTGCCATTCACATCTGTAGCACCAAAAGAAAATGAATTAGATGAATTCTTGGAAGATGAGTTAACAGTTTTCACTCCAGATGTTTCACCTACTTCAAAAACACTTGGTTGTTTTTCAAAATTTTCAGCATAAACAACTATAGGCTTTGCTAAGGTCACAAACTCCAGATTAGATCTAACATTCCATTTTTGGTTATCAAACTCCTTTTGATTTCACAAATTCTTTTTGAAAATACTTTCTTTTAAATCACTGATCTGTTTGCCAAGTTCTCGGTTTTTTTCTAAAGATTGATCTAACTTAAAACGAAGATCACAATTTTCATCTTCAATTTCCTCGAGAATATTTTGCAAATCAGATATTTGTTTTTGTAAATCAGAAGTTTGATTTAATTCGGAGTTGCACTCAAGCTTTTGTATCATAGGATCAGGATCTGAGGCGTTCATCAGTTCATCAAAAATTGCTTTAGACATTTTACTGACAAACTCAAACTTTTTACCAGAATCCATGACATCAGATGACTTTTCTATCTTATCTCCCTTAGAGTTATCAGAAATGGTAGATTCAGACATAATGTTCTAATCGCAAGTATCAGTATCTAATTCATATTCGTCGTACTAACACTTGTATTCAGGAATATTTTTATCTTCAGTTACTGATTCATCATTAATAATTGGTGAGGAAAACAAATTATTCAAATTCTATAAATTCTAGCTTTCTGCTTTTGTAGCTAGTATTCAAATCATTGTATTGAAATCCCACATATTTAAAACTTGATGATTGTGAATCAGTGCAACTGGATTGATCATCATCTACAACTTCTTTACCTTTTTTAGGAGTGTCAGATATTAAAGCCTCGTCTTTACAAAAGTGTCACGGATATCCAGAATTCTTTGAGAACTAGGGCCCATTTTGTCAAAATTACATAAATTTTATGGTACCCTTTTCAAAATATCTTTTTCTGACAAACCCAAACCCAATTTCGGATTATAAAATCTTACATCATAGAGTTTGTTTGTCAATAAATTTCATGTCTGCTCAGTTTGTTCTCTTTTCAAATTTAGATCTCCAGTTGTTTAATTTTGCAATATGCCTCATTTCTTTATTGAAAGCAGGTTTCAAACATAATTTTAAACTCACCTTTTTCCGAATTCAAGTTCACTAAGTCCTTTTAAAGCTCAATGATCTTGGTAAACAAGTTAGTTTTCTCCTTTTTTAAAACATTTTTCTCTTTTTCCTTATCCTCGATGACAACTTTTAATAATGCATTTTCGCCTCAAAATTTCATCATCGTTTGTCTTTCAAGGCTAAGTTTCTCTTTAAGCACATTAAATTATTTTTCCATAAATTGAATTTGAGAGATTAAAGTTTGTACTACCTCAGAGTTCTCGGATTGGTTGCTTACCTCAGAATTAGAATCAGATTGATCAGCAGGCTTAGACTCTTCCTCCACATTGGCCATCATACACTTAATCTCAGTAAAGTGAGCTTCCTCCTCGTCCGAAGTTTCACAGAGCCAGTTTTCCTCCTCGACCATCAGAACCTTACCATCCTCCTGCTTCTTTACCAACAAAGACTTCTTGGCATATTATTCTGAACTCTTTATCGTCTTAAACCGACAATCCTTCAAAAAGTGTCCATACTTTCCACAATTAAAGCATCTACCACTCTGAGGGTCAATCTTCTCATCCTTCTTCTCTTCCTTTCTCTCTTCTTTCATTTCATACCTTGGCTTGAACTTCTCAGCCTTTTCTTTCGTGTAGTACTCTGGCTTGGGCTTGGAATAAAACTTCTTCTTTCCGAAGCGCTTGTTAAATTGCTTTATGATCAACGCCCAATTCTCCACAAACCTCCTTACATCCTCATCAGAATTCATATCTTTATCCTCAGCTGATGATTCGGAACTGGAACTCGGTAACTCAGTCAGGTATGCTTTAGAAATCTTTGACTTGGACTTTGAACTGGAACTAGGTTGGACAACCTTCTTGTTAGCTAGAAGTGCAAGAGATTCTTTTACCATCTTCTTCTCTTCACTTAGCTTCTTGTCACAAAAATGTCATTCACATCCTCCAAATCCATGTCCTTTGACATTTGCAGATTGATTACATAACTGCTCCATTCTGGATTGAGGTTTTTAAAAAACTTGTAGTTTATCTCTGAGACATATTTGTTCATCCTGTTCCTTCTAAGATCGTTCAAGATGACATTGAACATGTTGTAGGTGTCTACCAAAGATTCTCCATCCTTTGCTTTGAATCCTTCGTAGGCATTTATACTCTGATTAAGCTTTGCCTTGATTGACCGGTCTGTGCCTTGCAACTGTCGCTCAAGTTCATCCCACATTGCCTTTGTAGATTCACGACTGTCTACATGGTTGTAAACATCGTTTGGGATGACCATGGTTAGTAAAATAAGTGTCTGTTCATCAATCTTTGCATGAGCTTTCTCTGCATCGCTGTAGTACTCATACGGTTTCGGTACATATCAGACTGGAATTTTAGGAGAGGTTGCAGTTGCTTCTTGTCCTGGCATAGTAAAGACAGGAGTTACTGGTCCTTCCAAAATATATTTCATGAGTTCCCGGTTCTTGTGATTTAAGAACTGAATCATCCTCCGCTTCCACTGCGGGTATTCACCAACCGATAGGACAGGTGGCTTAGACTGAGAGCCCATGCTTAGAAGATCTTTAGACATGATTAATCTCTAAAAAGAAGTAGCTCGACACAATCGTTAATCAGAAATCTTGGCTTGAAAACCAAACTTGAAAATTTTCCAGAAAAAGATCCAAAAATTTCTAAGTATAGAATTCTCACAACAATGAGCAAATTCTACACTTTTCGCATAAAATAGGACAACTTTTCGCACCACACACACAGAATTCGCAAGTTAAGGGATGTGAAATAATGCTTTTCGCACGAAGTTGGATGCGAGTTTCACACTTTTCGCACGAAGAACAATGCGAAATTCAGCTTCTCGCACGTAGCCTGATGCGAAATCCTCACTTGTAAACTTCAAACTCAAGAGCTTTTCGCAGAGGATTGTTGTACGAATTCTTGACTTAGGCAAATTCCAAAACTTCAATTTTTGCAAAGGAAATTTGTACGAATTCCACCCTTAGAAAAAATTTCAAGACTTCCTTATGCGAATTCTTTGACTTTTCGCATGTAGAGAGATGCGGATTCCTCACTTTTCGTAAAAGAGCTTTGCGAAAAGTAGCCTTCAACAAAATTACTCCAAGCTTTTTGTATCAAGAACTGTGCGAATTTCCACTTTTCGTACACAGTTATGTGCAGATTCTTAACTTTTCTCACAAAGTGCTATGCGAAATCTGTCCTTAACAATCTTCAATCACCAAGAGCCATGCAAAATCTCCATAAGAACATGCGAAATTTTCAGATCTTGCGTGTTCTTGATACTTTCGATTTCAAAACACTTTATTCATATAAAATCGATCCAAATATTCGAATTAAACCATGAAAATTTATGAATTTATCCACAATGTTGTCGATAACAAAACCTCAGCAGCAATTCGACCAAAGAACAACTGAATCCATGATATTGATTCTGAACTGTACGTGAAAAATAGTCGACTTTAAAAACTACAAATTCAAGAAATTGATCTCAAAATACAGTGAATTTGTGTATACAATCTGAATGAAAAGTGTTCTACTACAATAAACGCATACAAAACAACAAAAAATTTGACAATTGTTAAACCAGTTTAATCTAGTTGATAATTAACATAGAACACAATATAGATCAAGAGATAATAAGATTAGAATAACATACCAATCCCTTGAATAATCAATGAAAACCTTGTGTGTTCTTGATACCTTGAATGTGATTACAGAGAAAACGTAGGCTACCTCTCTATGAATATCATGATTATGAGGTTCATCAGAGTTAACCCTAAAACCTAATTAACAAAACCTATAAATACTTAGGCGTATAAGCCTATTGGGCTTGGGCCCATTTACAAATGACTTTCAACTAATTACTAATTAGACCCTCTAATTAACTTTAATACAATTGCCATTTAAACCCTTAACTTTAACTTTAATCTTGAATACAATTTATGATCCAACAATCTCCCCCTTTGGATTCAAGATTAAAAAAATTTGGCAATAGTCTTCGGGTCTTCACTTTTCTTGAAAACTGTAGTAGATATGACTTTGACAGCTTCAAATCTTGTAGCTTTACACAGTCTTCAATTTTCTCTTACTTGAAGTGTCCTTCTGATGATCATCTTCAGTCAGGCTTTTAATAGATCAAATAAATTCCGACACTTTGACATCTTTGAAAACTTCAACAATCTTTACTTCAAAAGTTCTTGTATTCTCCCTTGTTGATTATTCTCCCCCTTTGTATATTCTCCCCCTTTTTGATGAGTGGTGAGAATCATCATCATCAAAACATATCAAAACAATCTCCCCCTTGTCTTTATAGACTCCAATTTAGCACTGTCTTCATGTACGGATCCCTGTGTGGAAATAAGAGCAATCTCTCCAAATGGAGAAAGTGATTATTTCAATCTATGCAGATTCAAATAAAAAGTAGTAACCATTCGAATCTTTTCAAATTCAAACAGTTTAATAAGTGTAACCCTGAATCAACAAATGACTCAGTTAGAATGCCTGTCAGTGACACAGAGTCACTGAGTAACACAAAGTTACTATATAAGGAGCTGGTTTTGATGTTGGCTCCCCAGGACTTCCATTCAATCATCGAATAACACATGGTTATCTATGAACGTTCTGACAGAAAACAAATTTCTGTGTGCTTGTGCATGTGTATGAAAGAATTAAGCATAGATGATTGCTTTTCATTATAGGCTCAAAGTATGTAAACTTGTTGAGACAGCAACAAATTATACATAGACTCAATGTGCATGAGAAAGGGTTCGAAGGTGGGGCAACTTTCCTTCTTTTTCAATATTAGTATCTTCCAAATGAAGAACCAATAGCGTATGTGCTGCGTCCCCAGAAAATGTGAAACATTCTCTTTTTGAGAAAAGAATGAGTAACTGGTGGGGTTATATGCAAGAGATGGCATGGGCTAGGTGCATTTTTCAATGATGGTCACCAAAGAATGTGAACCAATCAGATTATGTGGCTGCCTGGCTCAGAAAGAAGTTTGGTGCAGAGTTTAACATTCTTTTACTCTGTTCTCTCACCCTCTTTCTTTTATAGCTTACTTCTAACCAATCTCTTTTTTCCATTTTACCTCTTCACACACCAACACTCAAATCTTTTAACCCCTCTCCCCTCAATCACTCAGGGAATACTTCATTGGTAGGAAACACTGGTTATCGTGAATCCATGGAAGTTCTGTTAAGCTCAGACACTGAATCCCATGTATTTTCCTAAAAGAACGTGATGTTCAACAGGCTTTTGTACATGTAAGGACAAAGGAATACAATCATGAAGAATAAAAATTTGGAGAAGTCAAAACATAAGATGTTTGACAATACGATTCTCCCCCTCAACTAAAAGAGGTTGACAATTAAGCTCATAGTCGATTAAGCTCCCCCTCAAGTTAAGAGAGAATTGTTTTTAGAACATTAAGCAAAAAGATAAAGCACTGAAGTGCGGGTTCTAATCCGAAGTGCTTAGAAGCCATAGTCACTTGAACGTACCTGCAAAGTTAAGAAAACATGGTAATCATTTGTGAAAAATGATTCCTCTCTTGTTAGCAACAGTTGTAGAATAAAACATAAGATGAAAACTTAGAATACTCCCCCTAGAATCATGAGTAAGGTCAAGAAGACATGTTCAACATACCAAGTTTGCTGATTAGAAACAGGAACCTCTTTTCATCTAACGACTTGGTGAAAAGATCAGCTAACTAGAAGTCAGTCTGAACAAAGTGCATTTCGATATCACCTTTTTCTACATGATCCTTGATGAAGTGATAGCGTACATCGATATGCTTGGTCTTCGAATGCTGAACCGGGTTAGCAGTTATGGCGATTGCGCTCTTGGAATCACAATAAATAGGGATGCGCTTGTAGTTGTACCCAAAGTCCCATAACTGTGTCTTCATCCAGAGAACTTGTGAACAGTAGCTAGCAGCAACTACATATTCAGCCTCGGCAATGGATGTTGAAACACAGTTTTGTTTCTTTGAGGTCCAACTCACAAGTTTATCACCTATAAATTGACATGATCCAGAGGTGCTTTTCCGGTCTAGCTTACATCCTGCATGATCAGCACAAAAACATGTGGCAAACATTATATCTGGGCGACTAGCAGTCAGATAAAGTAAAGAACCAATCATGCTATGATACACCATTTGATCAACAGGTTCCCAGAGGGATCTGCATCCAAGAGTGTACCAGTAGCCATTGGCATTTTCATGATTGAATTGTCTGACATATTGAACTTTCTTAACATGTCTTTTATATATTTAGCTTGATTAATGAAAATGCCTTCGGGTAATTGCTTTACTTGTAAACCAAGAAAGAAATTTAATTCACCCATCATCGACATTTCAAACTTTGTTTCCATGATTTTAGAAAAGTTCTTGCAAAATGTCTGATTTGTAGACCCAAATATTATGTTGTCAACATAAATCTGAATGAGAATCAAGTCCTCACCTTGCCTTTTAAGAAATAAGGTAGTATCAACTGTACCTTTCTTGAAACCAGAAGCTTGGAAAAGTTTAGTTAGAGTTTCATACCAGGCTCTTGGTGCTTGTTTAAGACCATACAATGCTTTGTCTAGAACGTATACATGATCAGGGTGATGAGGATCAACGAAACCTTCAGGTTGTGCCATGTAGACCTCCTCATGCAGAACGCCATTCAGGAAAGCTGACTTTACGTCCATTTGATAGACTGTAAAGTTCTTATGCGTTGTATAGGCTAAGAAGATTCTGATGGCTTCGATCCTTGCAACAGGGGCGAATGTTTCATCATAGTCAATGCCCTCATGTTGACAGTACCCTTTTGCGACCAATCGAGCTTTGTTTCTCACAACTACTCCAGCCTCGTCTTTCTTATTTCTGAATACCCACTTAGTTCCAATAACAGTTTTACCTTTAGGTAGTGGAATCAAGCGCCATACCTTGTTCCGTTCGAATTATAAAAGCTCGTCTTGCATAGCAGAAATCCAGAAGGGATCATGTAGAGCTTCTGATGCTTTATTTGGTTCTAAGGAACTAAGGAAGCTTGAAAACATGCAGAAATTTGCTGATGCAGACCGTGTCGTGACACCAGATTGTACGTCACCTATCACGTTATGCAGGGGATGATCCTTAGTCCAACGATGTGTGCTTGGTAAGGATTCAACTGCTTGTTGCGTATTTGATGCATCGTTCTCATCATGCACGATAGGTAACTCCATAGATGTACTCGGGACATCTTGTACTAGTGTTTCTGATACTGAAGCTTCGGGAGTAGCAGCTGAAGTACTCGTTACTTCATTTCCAGAAGAATTATCTGGAGAGACAGATTCAGCATTAGTAGATTCAGAAACTAACGGTTTGGTTGTACCTAATGGAGATGCAGTAGCAGTGACAGCTTCGGAAGGTCCAGACATATCTTCAGAAATAGCAGGGACCTCCGAGCTTGTTGTTGATGTAGATATGCGTTTGTCAAAATCTGCACAAATATCATCGAAGGCATCAATAAACAGTAAATCTAACTCAGATGAAGTAGAGTTAGAGTTAGAAGTAGTAGATCCTTTAGACACTGGTTCTATTCCGGGGTGAATAGAAGCTTTGTTCTGAAGTCCGATTTCTAAACTGTTGTGTCCAGAAGTCCTAGTAGAATTCTCATCAAAGGAGACATTCATGCTCTCAACAACCGTCTTGATTCGAATAATGTAAATTCGATAATCTTTGGATGTCAGAGAGTATCCAACAAGATATCCTTCATCCGCTTTCTTATCAAATTTTGATAATCATTGACGTTCTCGCATAATGTAACACTTGCAACCAAAAACACGAAGGAATTTGATGTTAGGTTTACGATTGTTGATTAACTCATATGCTGTTTTATTAAAGCGCTTGACCACAATGGTACAGTTCTGAGTAAAACATGTTGTTGCAACTGCCTCGACCCAAAGATACATAGGTAGTTCTGAATAAGCAAGCATAGTACGAGCGTCTTCAACAAGAGTGCGGTTCTTCCGTTCAACAATGCCATTTTGCTGTGGAGTGTAGGCTGCGGAGAAATTATATGAAATCCCCACAGAAGTAAGATAACTCTGTAAGGTGTCATTCTTGAACTCCTTGTCATTGTCACTGTGAATAGTTCTGACTGGCAATTGAAGACGTACTTGAATTCGCTTGATGAAAGCGATAATCAATTTTGGCGCATCTGACTTGTTGCGAAGAAACTCGAGCCATGTTTATCTCGAATAGTCATCTATTATTACTAACACGTATTTCTTTCCGTTGATAGACGCTGTTCGCATTGGGCCACAAAGGTCCATATGAAAATTTTCAAGTGCAAATGAGGTCGATGATTCAGATTTGGATTTGAATGAGCTACGCTTCATTTTGCCCAACTCACATGCGGAACATAGTGAGTCTTTTTCGAACCTCATTTATGGTAGACCTTTGACCAGACCTTGTCTCTGTAGCTTAGCTATGGATCGGAAATTCTGATGAGACAAGCGGCGATGCCACGTCCACGATTGTGCTTTAGTTGCTTTGGCTAATAGGCATACTGGACGTGTGGCAGACAGTGTAGGAAAATCTACATAGTATAGATTTTCATGGCACTCAGCTTTAAAGACTTCGTAACCATCGGGATCCTCAAGATAGCAATGAGTCGTTGTGAAGCGGACTTGATATTTCATGTCACAGAAGTGACTAGTGCTGAACAAATTATGATCAAGCCCTTCTACATATAACACTATTTGAATCTTTACAACTCCATTATCCAGCATTCCGTATCCTCTGACGTGTCCTACTTCAGAATTTGCAAAACGAACTGCTCCGACAGGCTCCTCCACATAGTTATGCAAGAGGTACTTAAATCCTATCATGTGGCATGAACATCCAAAATCTATCACCCACAATCGACAGGCCTGCAAAAGAGACAATTAGTTTTGCTTAGGTACCCATATCAAGATGGGTCCTTCGCAGTTTGCTTCACGCAATTCAGGAATATCAGCAGGTTTAACTTTAACCCTCCATTCATAACGGGGTTTTGGAACCCATTTCCAAACCATCTTAACATTTAATTCCTGAAAATGCTTCTTAGATGTAGGATTGGCAACCTTAGCTCGAAACACTTTGGGTTGTGTGGAAGAATTAGAATTAGAATTGGAATTAAGGTTCAGTTTAGCTTTTCTTTTGCTCTTTTGGACTTAGGAGGGGAGTAGTATTTGAATGAGTTATCCAGCAGTGTTTGCAATATAGATTCTTTCAAGCAAAATTCATAAACTTAGATCTATCGGAACAAATCTTACATTCATGTCTATCAAAAGAATTACTTTTCAAAATAACACTGTCTGTAGTACAACTGTTTTGAACAAAAGTTTCACTAGATAACCTATCATTCTTATTCAAACTATTATCTTTATTCTTCTTACTCCTCCTAACTCCATTTCCTTTTATATCTGAAACAGAAATAGGAACCTTGTTAGTCTCTATCTTAGAGGGTGGTTCTTTTCTAGAGCTACTTGAAGTCTCACCCTTCTCAAAAATACTAGGTGGATATTCAGGACAATCAGAGTAAACAACTGAAGGTTTTGCAGGAGCATCAATTTCTGGATTAGTTCTTACTTTCCAGCTTGGATCATTGAACATTTGTTTATCATTTGAAGCATTTTTAAACAAAGTATGATCACTCACAGAATTTGACTCCTTTGTAGTAGAAGCAGGATCAGAATCTGAGGCATTCATCATTTCAGAAAACCTTTCCTCGGTCATGTTTTCAATAAACTCCATTTTATCATTTTTAGAACAAGATCCATTCGTGATGACAGTTTCTGCTTCAACCTCTTCAACAAGTAAAGGTTTAGAAGCAATGGGATTTGAGACTGATGGTATAGTAAATGGATCAACATCCGATTCATACTCATCATATTTGCATGCAGTCTCAGGTGGAACTGTGTCATTGCTGACTGATTCTTTTGAAGATGTGGTAAACAGTGAGTCAAACTCAGTTAATTCGATCTTTCGAGTTTCATAGCTTTTGTTCAAATCACTGTATTTAAAACCAACTGTTTTAAAAGAATTTTGAGAATTAGTTTCACAAGACTTATCCTTCCCTATTTCTTCTCGACCTTTGGTCTCTGTAAAAGGTTTAGAAGTACTTGCTTCAACAAAGGTTGCACGAATGTTAGGAATGAGTCTGATTGCGGAGCCAAATTTATCAAAATTATATAAGTGCTCCGGTGCCTTTTTCAAAATTTCATTAGTTGGCACACCCAAACCCGGTTTAAGTTTATAAAACCTTTCGTCTTGAAGTTTATTGGTCAACAGATTTAATGTCTGCTCAGTCTGACCTCGTTTCATATTAATATCCTCCAATTGCTTGATTTTGGTGAAAGCTTCATTTCTTTCTTGATAACAAACTTCAAATTTGATTTTAAACTCACCCTTTTCAGCATTAAGATTCACAAGATCCTTTTCTAAACCAGATATTTTTCTTTTTAAATAATCTTTTTCAGCTTTTAAACCCTCCTTTTCCTTTTCTTTTTCTTCCACAACAACTTTAAGCAAAGTATTTTCATCACGAAAAACCAAAACATCTTGATGTGCAGAGCTAAGTTTACCTTTCAATAAAGCAAATTCATCTTTCATACTATGTATTTGGGTCATCAAAGATTCAATAAGTTCAGAATTATCACTTACCTCAGAGTTTGCATCTTCGGATTGTGCCTCAGAATCTTCATCATCACCATCCAGTTTTGCCATATAGGAAACTTAGGTGAAGTGTGCCTGCTCCTCGTCATCAGAACTTTGGAACAACCAGTTTTCTTCTTCAACCATCAGCACTTTTCCTTCTTTAGCTTTCTTGGCAATGAGTGACTTTCTTGCATAATACTCTGAGTTCTTTACCTTCTTGAACTTGCAATCTCTTGAGAAATGCCCAAATTTGCCATAGTTGTAGCATCTTCGTGGTTCATCCTTTCTTTCTTCACGCTTTTCCTCTCTCTTTCCTTCTCTTCTATCTTCCTTCCTGTCTTCTCGGCCTTCCTCTCTCCTTCCATGCCTTGGCTTGTATCGCATCTCAGACTTCTCTTTCTTGTATCCATCATACTTTGGCTTTGAGTAGAATTTCTTCTTGCCAAAGCTCTTCTTGAATCGTCGAGTAATTAGAGACAAGTCCTCAGAGAACTTCTGAATATCTGGATCAGAATCAACCTCCAGTTCTTCATCACTTGAATCAGATTCGAACTCAGTAACCTCAGTAACCAGAGCTTTAGACATCTTTTTCTTTGACCTTGCAGAGGATATCGGAACTGAACTCTTTCCTTTGCCAACAATGAGAGCCACGGACTCCTTCAGATTATTGGACTCATTATTAATCGTTCTCACCTCATCCTCATGCTGATAAAGAGTAGAGAAGATATCAGTGACGTTATCCTGAGCCATGTTCTTTGACATCTGAAGGTTGATGGCAAAGTTCTTCCATTCAGGATTCAGGTTCTTGATGAACTTGTAATTTATCTCTGAATCTGATTTAGAGATATTGTTCCTCCGCAAGTCATTAAGAATGATGTTGTATCTGTTGTAGGTCTCTAGCAATGTCTCTCCTTCTTCTGCGTGAAATCCCTCGTATGCATTTATGCATAGATTCTGCTTAGCTTGGATGGAGGCTTCACTTCCTTCAAATTGTCTTGATAGTTCATCCCAGACTTCTTTTACAGAGTGCCGACTGTCTACACGGTTGTAGATGTCATTCGGAATTGCCATGGTAAGATAAATAAGAGCCTCTTCATTTGTCTTGTGTTGTTCTTTCTGCTTTTCAGTAAAGAAATGATAAGGTTTAGGAACATATTTCTCAGGGATTTCTGGAGAGGTTTCAGTTTCTGCTTGTCCTGGTACTCTGATCATTGGCTTTACCAGACCATAGATGATTGATTCCATATAGTCTCTGTTTTTGTGTTCAGAAACTGGATCATTCTCTTCTTCCATTGCTGATATTCATCAGCCATGAGGACAGGAGGTTTGGACTGAGAGACCATTGAGAGAAGCTGATTCGACAACTTAGCTATATGGTTAGAAATCAAACTTGTCTGTACCAAAGGAATCAACTAGATGAGACCGTTAGAATCAAGAATTAGAGTAAAGACTACACTCCAAAAAAATTTAGAAAAATAAATTTCCAAAAATAATTAAACGCAGTACACACACAGTAAAAATACACAAATAGAGTAACCACAGAAAATCTGGCGCAAAAGTGAGCTTAGACAGTGGAGCAAAAGAACGGTTTGCGCGAGAAGCAGGTCGCGCAAAGTGAGGTTTTGCGCTAGTAAAGGATGGTCCAAAGAAGAGGTTCTCGCGAGCAGTGGATGGCGCAAAGGAGGAATTCGCGTGAGCCGCGGGTGGCGCAAACAGAGGTTTGCGTGACTAGGCCGTGGCGCAAAGATGAGGTCAACCGGGAACTTGTCGACCGGTATGTTGCACGATCGGTATTGACTGTGAGTTTACCGGGCGACCGGTAAGGTGTTGACCGGGGTGTATTCGACCGATACAATGTATTCGACCGATACTGTGTATTCAACCAGGATGACCCCAACCGGTAAGGGTCTTCGACTGGTGAATAGAGTTTCAACCAAAGTCCGTGACTGGTATAGTTGTGGACTGATATGATGTGTGTGACCGGTAGAGTGTCGACCGATAAAGTGTTGGCGATAGGGGCGACCGGTAAATATATCGATCAGTAAGCAACTGAGACCGGAGAGGTCGACCGATATGATGCTTTCACCGGTATTTTAATTATGACAGATGTCCGGTCGACCGGAATTTTTGAGAGCAGTCTGACCGGTATGTGACGACCGGTATCAAACAGATATGGACCGGAGTCCTCGACCGGACTTGGTACCGACCGGGTGATGTATCGATCGGGGTGGAATGTGTGTTGTCCGGGTGACCGGAGTGAACCAGGTCGACCAGGATTGTGCTGACCGGTGTGAACCGGTATACTACTATGACCGATAATGGACATATGAATATCGACCGATATGTTCTTAAGGGTCGACCCCGGACGACGATTAACAGCCCAGAAAACACATCAAATAATCAAATTGAAAGCAAAACTCAGACTTATGTACCCAAAAGCATGTATCGATCACAACCTAATCAAAATTAACAACTAAACTCAACTTTCATGCATCAATTCGATAGAAGCAGATGTCGACAGTTTATGAACCCAGAAATCAAAAATCATCAAAAAAAAATCAATCAATTAGTGAATTTAAATGCAATTAACCAATCAGATAACCTTCAATAGCATAAAACTCATCTAATCATATCAATTTCAAGCATAAAAACACCTTAAAACAGGAAATCGATTTTCACTAGTTAACCCAGATAAGTCGATGAACAGTAAATCGGTAAACACAAATTTAATCCTAAAAACTTGATTCTTTAGGCTCTGATACCACTTGATAAACCAGTTTAATCTAGTTGATAATTAACATAGAACACAATATAGATCAAGAGATAATAAGATTAGAATAACATACCAATCCCTTGAATAATCAATGAAAACCTTGTGTGTTCTTGATACCTTGAATGTGATTACAGAGAAAATGTAGGCTACCTCTCTATGAATATTATGATTATGAGGTTCATCAGAGTTAACCCTAAAACCTAATTAACAAAACCTATAAATACTTAGGTGTATAAGCCTATTGGGCTTAGGCCCATTTACAAATGACTTTCAACTAATTACTAATTAGACCCTCTAATTAACTTTAATACAATTGCCATTTAAACCATTAACTTTAACTTTAATCTTGAATACAATTTATGATCCAACAACAATTATAGTACAAAAACTCAAAAATCAATCTAATCACAGCCTTGGTGCGTTTTCTTCATTTTTGAACAAAAATCGTTCTCTGATTTGATCTGATCAGGCTCTGATACCAAATGTAAATCCCAGATTCAAGCTACTAATTGATACACAAATGTAGAAATCATATTATATTGATTTGAACAAAGATTACAATGATTTCTCAATAGTCATATAATTCATAGTGCCACATGTCTAAGTATTTATCTCACTAAACAATTGTCCGTGTTCTTTCTCTCTAGTTCGTAGTTACAAGATTACAAGAAGCAAACTATTTATATTTGGTCAATCTTGTTGACCTTACAACTTAAACACTTAAAGATAAGTCAAACACATTGACTTTACAAGGCTTTACAAATACAACTATTACAAATTTACATTTTGACCCTTTTAATCTTGAATTCAACATTCTTGGCTCAACATAAACCATTGTCAAGGATTTATAACTCAAATATGTGTAAGTGTACAAATATTCACAAAACTTATGAAAATGAAGTAACCTTATGGATATACTTTCAAAACCCCAAAATATGTGCATTTTGACATGTATATAGTTTTTCAATGCTACTAGAACTCACCTTGCTAGATTTAGACTAAATCTAGGTTTTACCCACAACTTGAGTTCCTTAGATGAGGTCTTGAATCCTTCCACTAGCTCCGAGTTTTACACAACAATCCTTAGCTACAAACATTTCTAAGTTATACCAAGTTCCAACAAATGGAAAGTAAATGAGAACCGTAAAACCCTAATTTCTTAGGTAAAGGAAAAAAGAAGGTTACCTTAACCACAACATGAATCCACCAAAAATATACTTCTAAGGTCACTAAAATGACCTCAAACTTTATTTCTTCAAAAGAAAGGAAGAGGGTTTAGAGAGGGTTGATGAAACCCTAGAAACTTAAACTCTTGAAAATGAGAACCAAATGAAGATCTCCCCACCTTTGCTTCTCAAATTCCTTCTAGAATGTAAAGGATTACCTTAGAACTCCAAATCCAAGCCTTCAATGTCTTCAAATCAGTTTAGATGGTGTGGGTGGGTTCGAGAGAGAGGGAAGACAAAGGAGTAGCAGCCAAATGAAGAGAAGCTGTCAAAATCGGGTTTATAGCATGCTAAGGGCCGACCGCGACTGTGCCCGACGACATTGCCCATGTCACAGTCACCGGCACTATCGCCGAACCTGTATCGCGATATTCCCCTGGGCCGCAACCTTGCCCCGCGAGAGTGCCCTATGGAACAATCGCGGGCACTATTGTCGTAGTGGAACCAAGCGCCTTGGTCTCCCCGTGCCCTTTCCCTCGGCGACAATTACTGTTAAACCCAGTATTCTAGTTGATAATTAAACACATAACACAATATAGATCAAGAGATAAACAGATCAGAATAACATACCATGATCCCTTGAATAAACAGTTAAACCTTGTGTGTGTTCTTGATACCTCTTGTGCGTACGATTACAGAGAAAATACGGCTATAACTATTAATCTCTAATTATGATTATTGGTATCAACCCTAAAACCTAATTAATAAAATCTATTTATATCTAACCCGTATAGGCCTAATGGGCTTGGGCCCAACTACTGATAACTATTAACTTATTACAAATTAGACCCTCTAATTAACTTTAACACAGTTGCAATTTGAACCCTTAACTTTAACTTTAATCTTGAATACAATTTATGATCCAACAATCTCCCCCTTTGGATTCAAGATTAAAAAAAATTGGCAATTATCTTCGGGTCTTCACTTTTCTTGAAAACTTCAGATACAGTCTTCATCTTCCTCTTTATTTAAAAGAAGTGTCCTTCTAACGATCATCTTCAATCAGACTTTTGATAGATCAAATAAGCTCAAACACTTTGAATTCTTTGAAATCTTCAGCAGTTTTTAATCAAAAAATTCTTCTTGCACTCTTCTTGTATTCTCCCCCTTTTTGACGAATGGTGAAAATCAACATCATCAAAACATATCAAAACAATCTCCCCCTTTGTGGATGGTCATCAATTTAGCACTGTCTTCATGTACGGATCCCTATATGGCAATAAGAGCAGTCTCTCCAAATGGATAAAGTGATTATTTCAATCTTTTCAGATTTAAAATAAAATAAATGTGGTAACCCTGAATCAACAAATGACTTAGTTAAAATGTCTGTCAGTAACACACTGTCACTGAGTAACACAAAGTTACTATATAAGGAGTTGGTGTTGATGTTGGCTCCCAGGACTTCCATTCAATCATCGAATAACACATGGTTATCAATGAACGTTCTGACAGAAAACAAATTTTTGTGTGTTTATGCATGTGTATGAAAGAATTTAGCATAGATGATTGATTTTTCATATAGGCTCAAAGTATGTAAACTTGTTGAGACAGCAACAAATTATACATTGACTCAATGTGCATGAGAAAGAGTTCGAAGGTGGGGCAACTTTCCTTCTTTGTCAATATTAGTATCTTCCAAATGAAGAACCAATAGCGTATGTGGGGTTGTATGCAAAAGATGTGAAAAATTCTCTTTTTGAGAAAAGAATTAGTAGCTGGTGGGGTTGTATGCAAAAGATGGCATGGGCTAGGTGCCTTTTTCAATGTCATTCACGAAGAAATGTGAAACAACAGATAATGTGGCTGCCCGGCTCAGAAAGAAGTTTGTTGCAGAGTTTGATATTCGTTTACTCTGTTCTCTCACCCTTTTTCTTTTAATCTTTTAAATCTCACATCTAACCAATCTCTCTTTTCCATTTTACCTCTTCACACACCATCACTCAAATCTTTTGACCCCTCTCCCCTCAATCACTCAGGGAATACTTCTTGGGTAGGAAACACTGGTTATCGTGAATCCATGGAAGTTCTGTTAATCTCACACATTGAATCCCTTGTATTTTCCTAAAAGGACATGTTGTTCAACAGTCTTTTGTACATGAAAGCACAAAGGAATACAGTTACACATGAAGAATAAAAATTTGGAGAAGTCAAAAACATTTTGTGTTTTGACAATGCTATTCTCCCCCTCAAAATAAAGGTGGTTGACAATTAAGCTCTTTGTCTATTAAGCTCCCCCTCAACTTAATAATTTTTTTTAATCATAAATAGAAAACAAACGAAAAATAAAGCACTGAAGTGCGGGTTCTAATCAGATGCGATTAGAAGCCATAGTTACTTTATCCTTGAAGAACGAGTCTTTAACTGAATTATTCAAGAGCCATTATACATATTCTCCAGTGAGAAGAATATTTAATCTTTTCCTGAAACATCAGAAAACACATCAGTAAAAGTATAAAGCATATAAGCTCCCCCTTAATATGTGCATAATCCTTAATCATGAAACCAAGTTCTGAATTACTAGGATTAGAGTAAATTCAGAAGTCAAAATCTTTGACATTGAAGTCCGAGTCCTAAGTTGTTGTACTTAGAAGTCATCTTGTTGACAATGAGGCAAGAGTCCTGATTTGTAGTAATCAGAAGTCATTGTTCTTTCTCCCCCTTAAACCTTGGGTGCCTGCAACACAGATTTAGCTTTTGGTACCCACTGGTAATTGGGTCCTAATGGGTTAGTTGCAGTTCTAGTGGGAGATATAAAGTAAGAACCATACCAGTTATTCACATAAGATTTTCTTACAAAATCATTTGAGCCACAGTAGGAACAACTAATCTTCTTTTGTGCTAACCTGATCTATTGATTGATAGTGTAAACCAGATCAGGTTTGCCAAAAGTTTCACCTTTCGGAGCATTGTTCCTTTTTTCATTTGATGTATGCACAAATCATTTTTCTTTCTTATTTTCCTCTGAAGATCCTTTAACTTTCCAGATCCAATTTCCTCTATCTTTCTTATCATCCATTCTCCAGAAGCTTTTCTTTCGAGACTTAGTCTTCTTTAAGTTACCTGGACCATCAACATCTTTATCAAAGAAAAGGTTAGAAGGACGAATCTGATCAGTAGATTTAGAAGTAAGACCATCATCTAAATCACAGAAAGGATTATAGAAAACATTTGAAAAATGTGAACTTGAAGCCTTTTTTAGTGAACAGTCTGAATCAGTTTGATCATCTCTCGGTGATTGAGCTATTGACTCTGGCGTCTTATGCTCAGTTAACTTCACCTTGAATACGATCTCTTCAATTTCCTTTATCTTTGAAGACAAACTTTTTCTTTCCTTTTCAATCAGATCAAACTTCTTTTGCAATTCAGAATTTGTCTTCTTTTCCTTCAGAATGATTGTTGATAGCTCAGATAGCTCTCTTGTCAGCTTAACTATCTCAGTTTCAAATACTTTCTTTTCTTTAGAAAAGTCTATATTTACTTTCTTCTGCTCAGATATCTTTTTCTCTTTCTCAACCTTTTCTCTCTCAAGAATGATAACCTTCTCAAAGTCTGAAACTTGTTGAGAAAGCTTAACACTTGTTGAGAATTTCATAGCAAATTCTTTTCTTTCTTTCTCAATCTTCAACATTTCATCTTGGACTTTTGTATTGTCTTTGTCTTGGGTTGCCTTTTCTTTCAGCATATCAATTTCAACCTCAAGACTGAAGACTTTATCTTTCAGTTTATCTCTTTCCGCAAAGACTTGAGAATTTATCTTTCTCAGTCCATTACTAGTATCACTTGCAACACTTGCTCTCCTTCTAAGCTCCTCAAGCTCTCTTTGCATTGAATCCTTTTTTGACCATGTAGAGCTTGAGTTAAGAATTTTTACTTTAGCTTGAAGATTTAAGATTTCTTTCTCTTTCGACTCAATAATTCCTGCAAAATTAATTTTAGAATTAGAGATACATTCTGAGCAAACAAAATCTTTCTTTAAGCATTTATCATCTTGCAACTGATTAATTTGATCAAGAAGAGATGAGTTCTGAATCTTCAGATTTTCATTCTCAGCTTCTAGTGCTGGAATCTCTGGCATATATGCTAAAGTACAATTTCTCTTGATCAGTACTGTAATTCCCTTCTCGTCTGTGTAAGGCATGATAATATATGTACCACTTAAATCAACTTGTAAGATCTTAGAATCAAGAATTGGATAATAACTACACTAAAAAAATTTCAGAAAAATAAATTTCCAAAAATGATCAAATGCAGAATTCGCAAACAGTAGATAAAATCAATTAAATACAGAGTAATACTGAAAATAAGAAAATTTTGATCACGAACAGAACTTTGTCCCCCTCCGCAGACTTAGCATGTGGGTCGCGAGAGATGGATTTTGCTCGACTAGAAGGTAGCGCAAAAATGAGATTTGCACGAGTAGACGGTGGCGCAAAAGGATGTTTGCGCGATGAACGGGTGGCGCAAACCTAAGGATTACGCGAATAGTGAGTAGCGTAAAGTATAGATTTGCGCGAATACCTATTGGCGCAAAAGAAATCAAGTCGTGACTGGTATCTTGCTTGACCGGACCAATGTATCGACCGGTGTCCTACCTTGCGACCGGAGTCCTCGACCGGACTAGTGTAACGACCGGGGTAATGTCGACCGGTGTGGTGCCGACCAGTCCCGTGTATCGACCAGACCTGATTTTGACCGGTGTTCCACGACCGGTGTTCTGTCGACCGGGGGGACTGTGTGTTGACCGGGCGACGGGACTATTGTAGTGACCGGTATCGACCGATATTTACTCGACTGGTGTATTGACCGGGAACCGAACTCGATGAATAACGACCGATGTTCTTAGTTCGACCCAGAAACTTGAATTTCAACCCAGAAAACACTTCAAACACTTAAAATCAATGCAAAAATCATACCTTTGTGCCCATAAACATATATCGATCAAAATGCAATCAAAATTAGTGATTAAAAACCAACTTTTATGCTTCAATTTGAAGAACACAGGCCTTTGCAGTTTTATGAACTCAGAGTCGAAAAATCATAAAAGTCCAATCGATTGAAGGTTTAGAGTGCAATTAACTTATCAATAACATTCAATAATATAAACCACGCCTAATCAGATCGATTTTAAGCATAAAAACACATTAATTCAAAGAATCAATTTTTACACAGTTAAAAAAATCGATGAACACAGTGAAGGTATTGATAAATACTGTTTGATCCAAAAACTTGATTCTTTGGCTCTGATACCACTTGTTAAACCCAGTATTCTAGTTGATAATTAAACACACAACACAATATAGATCAAGAGATAAACATATCAGAATAACATACCACGATCCCTTGAATAAACAGTTAAACCTTGTGTGTGTTCTTGATACCTCTTGTGCGTACGATTACAGAGAAAATACGGCTACAACTATTAATCTCTAATTATGATTATTGGTATCAACCCTAAAACCTAATTAATAAAATCTATTTATATCTAAGCCGTATAGGCCTAATGGGATTGGGCCCAACTACTAATAACTATTAACTTATTACAAATTAGACTCTCTAATTTGTCAGGATCGAATTCTCAACAAGAATTAATTCTCAGAAACAATATCAAAGAAGTTTGCGGAATAACACTTTGATATTCAATGAAACAGTAAATCAACACAGTAAATATGAATAACAAACTGTAAACTTTTATTTGATGCTTTGCAGTTACAAGATTACTCACTCAACCTCAATATTGATGAACAGGCTCACCAATACGAATTCTACTTCTCTAGAATTAGGATCTATGCCTTGAGGTTGTTTTTCTCTCTAAGAATGAAAACTAAAGTTAAAGTTATCTTCCTATTCTAAACAATAATATATATATATATACTGAATACAAAGATAATTACAATGAATAAAATATCTTCAGTATATCTTCTATGTATATCTCTAAGCTTCCATGTATATCCTTTCATACGAATCTTCATCATATAAGCAGTATTAATCTTCAGCAGCATTAACTTTCTTCTAGCAGTATTAACTACTAAACAGTACTAACCACTAGCAGTACTAACTAGCTAAGCAGTACTAACTTTGTTCAAGCAGTACTAACTTTGACTAGCAGTATTAATTAACACTAGCAGTAGTAACACTCAGCAGTACTAACCTTTATGTCTTCTAGCAGCATTAATATTGAACCAGCAGCATTAACCACACTTGATGAATTCTTCAGTTCCCAACATAATTAACTTTAACACAGTTGCAATTTAAACCCTTAACTTTAACTTTAATCTTGAATACAATTTATGATCCAACAGTTACAATGTCACAGTCGTCGGGCATAGTCACCATGTATGCCCAAAGCCCGAAATTTCCATTTTTCTTATTCGAACCTTCTCGACCATTCGAGAGACCCGAGATGCATTACTCCCACTTGATCACTTATAACTTATAACTTATAAGCTATAATTTAAAAGTTATGCTACATTCACTTACCAGAAACCACAGGTGTTACATAACTCTCCTTGGACAAGTCCTAAAATGATCCTTTAAATGTGTCGTTCCATCATTGTCTACTTGTTAGTTGTTTGTTGCAACAATTAAACTTTGCAAATCGTCTAACACCATCAATGTTCCTTTATTGAAAATGATTCCAAACAACCGACTTTCATTTTTTTGTGAGGGTTCATTGTTTATACTCGACCCTTTATTCATGCTCACCGATTCATTACCCTCTTCACACCTAGTCTCATTTTCTTTCTCATTCCCTTTTATGTGAACATCGTCAAACGTAATCTCATTTTCTGAAGTTTCCATCTAAAAACTCGTACATGTTAAATTAAACAAACATTAAGAACAAACATAATCTAACAATTAAGTAATTTGGAATTGATTTTGAAAATAAGGGTATTTGGAATTGAGGGTTTACAAATAAATTTTCAAACAAAATAGGTGTTGTCAAGTGTTAACAGTAGCACCAAAGTTTAAATTCAAACAAAACCAAACTAACATTAACAATAATCAAAATCAATAAATCAAAAGTACCAAAACAAAGTTATAATCAAATCATGTGACTCAAAGTGGTATATCAACAGTGATTCAACAAAATCAAAATGGAAAAATCAGATTACAACATGAAATACTACCAAGTACCAACAGTGGTTTATCAATACCAAAATCATAAATTTATGGCAAACAAAGTAAGATTCATATTTTCATACAAAGAAATAAAAAAGAAAATGTGGATTCAATGTTTCAAGAGGTAGTTTTACTAGAGAATAGATAATTGAGAAGGCAAAGAGTCGAGAACCCATAACTCTTTTTTACTAAGAGTAGATAATTTAGAATTGAGTATGCAATTTGCTAGAGGCGACCCAGACGCCTACGAATTTGGCCTTCTTGTAACTTGTCCCCTGAAATCTTGAATCTTAATGTTTTGATTTGGACTTTGGAGAAAAAGATGCAAGGGTGATATTTGGTGATTTGGTCCATCTGTTGTGCGACGTAGTGTGTGAAGATAAGAAGAAAGGTCAAAATATTATTTCTAAATCTAAAAGATACTAAATCTAATTCTTTTTACATAAGATATTTAATATACGAGGACGGAGCGAAATGGGGATCACGTTACCAGGTCCTACACCAACCCCCACTTTTAACTTTTGGAGATCCCCTTCCCCATTCCCGGTCCTCAGTTTTACGGGGAATCCTCAGCCTCGGTCAGGGTAGGTGCATCGGGTTCCCCCACGGAGCGGGTCTCATTCCCATGCCTACCTTAAACTTCCCTTCTTACCTTCTCACGATATTTAGCCTTCTTATTTGAACCTCCTACTACTAGAGTAAGTTACAATAATCATCGGTTGATCTCGAAAATTTTGGTTATTATTGGTCAATTTTGAAAATTACATCAAATCTTTTATGGTTGGCATTTTGTTAGGGATATCATCCCTAGCCTTACCCAAAGTTAGGTTATTCTGTTAAGTGGCCTCACGTTAGGGTGTTGGCACAACTTCAATAGTTGAATTATTTAATGTTAGCGACTAGTCATAAGTGGCAGTCTCTATAAATCAAAGTGACGGCAAAATAGGTAACACTTTGGCCCAACGGTATCTGCTAACCCAGTTTTTCTAGAGGTTCAGGTTCAACATCACCAAAAGTGAGGCGTCTTTTGAGTTTTATTTGACGTATATAAATAAAGAGGTAACAGTTTTGATATCCCAAGAAACTATTACAACAGACCTCAAATCATTGTCGGTGTTTTTTTTGTACAAGTGACTGCTTACTATGTGTGAGCTCACTACTGAGTTCGTTCAGGCTTGCACCTCACTTAATCTTAATGATCTTGGTGTGACCTACAAGTCGCATGCTAAGTTGACTATGATGAAAGATAACTTGACTAGTTCGATCATGGCCGATCCTAACATCTTTTAGGCCCCGTGTATAAAATTACATGTGACCCTGTACATTTATTTCAAATACATTTATTTTTTAAATTCTCTATTATTTCATGAAAAAGTAACTACATCGTTGAGGTTGTTGAACATGTGTGAGATAATAAATCGATCAATAAATGTTCTTTGAACATGAATAATTGTTCATTGTTTTCCATTTTTGGGTTTAGAATAACTCGAGTCAAATTATCTAGTTGGATGAGTCCTGTTTATAAACATTTAATCTATCAATGTCAGTAATCACAAAAAAATTAGCACAAATTAATAAGAAGGTTGTCTTGATTGATTATTATTAAAAGAACAAACAAACATTAATATTCTACATTTATAAACAAAACAATTATTCTTTTACAATTCAACAAACTTTAAGACTAAAATAAGAAACATAATGATCAAATAAAATAGAAATAGTTGTATACCAGCACAATACAGCGAGATGTAAATTTTTAATAATATAATCGATAATATTGATTAAAGTATATAAACACTTGCATTCTAAATTGTCTATCTTTGAACTTTATTGATTGGTCAGCGAGTACGAAACATCTGCAACAAAAAACATGAAAAAACTTTAAAATTAGGCTTGCGTTTATTGATCAGTTCATAAGGAGCCTTAAAAAGCTGCTTATTAATAATTGAACGATTTTGCGTAAAGCAAGCAGTAGCTTTTGCTTCTCCCTAGAAGTATATAGGAAGATCAGAAGATGCCAGTTTGGTTCGAGCAACCTCAACAAAAGTTTAATTTCTTCGTTCAACAACTCCATCTTGCTAAGGTGTTCTTACTGCTTATAAGTTATGAGAAATGCATTCATTGATAAGAAATTCATCAATTCTAGCATTCTTGAATTCAGTGTCATTATCACTCCTCAGTTTTTGGACTTTATTATGTAAAAGCATTTGAATCTTCCTTATAAACATAATTAGAAGCTCTGTAAGATTTCTTCTTAACAAATTCAACCCATGTGTATCTTGTAAACTTATTTACAATTAATACTAACATGTACTTTTTTCCAGACATCCTTTGAATGCTCAGCGGACCACAGAAGTCTACATGAAGCGTCTTAAGAGCTTTTGAGCAAGAAAAATCAATCTTAGATTTATGAGAAGATCATTTGAACTTTCCCATCTCACAGTGATCTCAGATGGTATTTTTCAAACTTTAGAATTGATAAGCCTCCAACGAATTGTTTCTTGACAAGATTGTCCAAATTGATAACGTATAGATGTGAGAAACTTCTATACCAAAGCCAACTCTCATCACTCTGTCTTGAAAACAAGCATAAAGGTTTTATGTTTGTTAGTGATGAGAAGTTCAGAAGATAAAGATTCTCATGTCTCTTGCCCTTAACACTTTTTGACCATTCTCAAAATAGATTATGCAGAAGTCCTTGTGAAATTTGACTTCATAGCCTTTATCACAGAATTGACTTATGCTGAAAAGGTTGTGCTTGAGACCATCAACATAAGCAACCTTTGATATTGAGATGCAACACTTGTGATTCTGTACCGATGGTCGACGAGCAGCCAATGACGCAATCACTGGCCGACCGAGAGAACGATCGGGGAACAACTCAGCACGAGGCATGGGAAGGCGCGACATGCAGCACGTGTGGCTTGGTTTGATGCCTCAATCCATGGCTAGAGCCATGTAAGTCGTTGTGGTGTGCATTCCAGGAGCATGCGTGGCTTGGCCCGCGACTTGAGGTCGTGGCCAAGGTCGCGGGAAGCAGTCTGGACGATTTAAACCCAACTTTTAGGGTTTTCTCTCATTTACTCCTACTCTCCACTTCTCTCTTCCTTTACTCTCACTCTCCACTTATCTCTTCCTTAGGATGATTTTGGGAGCTTAAGAACCAATTTTAGAGCATCTTAGTATGGATCTACCCTAGGGAGATCAAACAGTTGGTGGTTTGAAGCTTGGTTATGGAAAGGGTGAAAGATTTCATGGGATAAATGTTGGTTGGAAGACTTCAAGTTTCGTTTCTAGTAAATATCTTGTATATTCCAAGCTATAGTATAAGGATCTTTGTAGATCTAAAGGTTTTACTTGTTGGTTCATTTCTAGAGTTGAGAAAATGGAACCCTAGCTCATTGTTGAAGATGACTTGATGATGGTGAAAGCTTAATTTTAGAGGCTAAGGTTTTGGGTTTGGAACCTAGGATTAACTTAACCTTCCAAGGTGAGTTTGAGTTGCTTTGTGAAAACTCTGTACATGCCAAAAATGTCCATTTTGAAGCATCATTATGTCTTACTTGACATTTATCACATGTGTAGGTTATTTGGTGAGTCTTGCATATTTAATGTATTTGATTATATAAATCTCGTGAGATACCCGTATTTGGGGTTTTGGACATTCTGGTAAAGAAATCTTAAGATAGTATTATTTTGATGATTTACTTCATGAATGGAGATTATTGACGTAAATGCACTCTTAATGTCTTGGGTTTTGTAAATCATCTGGAAAATACACGTTATTGTGTTATAAAGTATTCTAGAAACATAAATAATATGATTACATTTGGAATATGTCAATAATAAGTTTTTAGGTTAATCATACTTTTGGCGCATGTGTTGCATAAATGTTGGTTAAATGCGTTTTTCTCGCTTATTTGACTTTTATTGAATAGTCATTGAGCTTCTGATCTTTTGGCTCGGTTTTGACTCAGATGAGTCTTGTGGACATTTGTCCGGTTTTATTAGTTTAATGAGGAGCTTTGGACGTATGGTGCATTTAGCTGCACAATTCTTGGAAATTACATGTTTTGAGTGTGTTTGTCATTCAATAGGAATCATGTAATGTTTTAGACTATAATGCATTGGATCCATAGGCATAGGAGTCTGTCTTGTTGATAAGTGTGGAGTTTTGATGTCCACCCTTAAGTCTAGTGAGTGGTTTCCAAGTCATGGGTAGTGAGCTTGCGGTGGTACCCTGTTGGGTAATATACAGAGCTAATAGTCTGCGGTGGTACTCGGATGAGTCGTATACGGGACTAGGTCTTGAAGTGGTGCTCATTAGATCCAGATACAGAGACAAGCGACTTTGTGGTGAGGCTCATCTAGAGGTCAAATAGGCACTAGGGCCATTTGATGTGAATCTTGTGGTGGTGCGCAATGGAGCCGTATACGGGGATCCATGGCCCGAGGTGAAACTCGAAAACGTTGATAAGTGGCTTAACTTTGTGTTTTTGCCACATTCCATGGAATCAGGTCTCCCCCGTCTCCGAAAGGTATTGTTTTGGGTTTTGAGTATTACCCATGTTTTCGGTGGCGTTTTGTATATGGATTCTGATCCATGATTTATGGGTTTTAAGTATTGAACCTTATCCATATTTCGGATGTTTTGGATAATAGAATTTATCCGTGTTTCCAATGTTTAAATGTTAGCCTTTATTCACGTTTGAGTTTATATTGGGTTTTGATATCATATTTGAAAGTATATTTTGTATCGGAATTTTCATCACAAAAACGGTGGGTTTTGGAGAAAGGGATTGCTTTCATATTTAATACATTTTATTTTAGAAATTGCGATTTAAATAGCATTCCATCAGTTTAACGTTTTATTTAAATAACGAAAACTCTTGAACTCACTAGGCGTTAAGCCTAAACCTTTTTATTTGTCAACATGTTCATCCGGTCCTTGATGGGGGTATGGTACTAGCGACACTGTGAAAAGTTGAGTACCAATTAGAGGCACGAAAATGATATATCTATTGAGTGACGTCTTCCGCACTTTGGAGAAGGCGAATGTTAATGGACTTTAGTAACACCCGACCTCAATCTAGTCATGATATAAGGCTTAGTTTACCTATCGTTGATGTTATACTAAGTTTTGTTAATCGAGTTACGTATTTACAAGAGATCCCAGAGGCTCGCTCGGAAAGCCTGAAATGTGTGATGATCGATAATTGTGCACCACTTAACGCATCATCAATAAAAGAAAAGGGTCTTTCCACAATCCTAGCGTGACGTGGATGATTCGCCTCTCACTATCTACCGTCAGTTATTGTTCGAGGCGAGGAACTGCTTGACTTACTCATTGGAACTAAAAAAAAGTTTGAGCTCTTTTTTTGGCTTATTTTTAGCCAAGTGCAGTGTGTATTGCGTGATTCTACTGTGTTTTTTACACTCCTTAGCGGATTTCGACTTCCATGACCACCGTCCTACTGTCTTAATCGACCAACACCCTTTGTGGTGGTCCAGATAGCCGCTGACCAAAAACTTAAATATTGATTTGGAGAAAGGGATTTATCCTTTATGTCATCTATTATTGGAAATTTTAAATTAGTCATTCTTTCCAAATTTGAGGATGTTACATGAGATGAAACCATTTGTAATCACACCATGTTCTTTGATTTTACCCTTCTTATTGTCTCCAAAAGTCATGAAACCTCCATTTTCTTTATCTTTGAATGAGGTCAGAAGGTTTTTGTCACCAGTCATATGCCTTGAATATCCATAATCTAAATACTTATAACACCCTACTTTCTTTGTAACAAATCTACCGAAATTTCCGCATGAAACTCATCATTTTCCTGTTTTATGACATATAAATCATATATACACTAAACAAATTTAACATGCATTAGCACAACGTACATTAACTACTATTTACAAACATACACCAAATATGTTGATATTAAATATATCGATTTACTATTTTGATCTAACCTTCAGTCTCAAGCAATACGGTAGTCAAAAACACTCTATTACCTAGAAATGGTTACTATACCTTCATTACCACCATCAATAATATCCTCTGATCTTGAACCTTGATACACGTCGACAAATAAAAACAAATCATGCTTCATGCCTGGTGAGTTCAAGAGTTTATATAATAAAATAATACATCAAAAATCAAATTTTTCCAAGAATTCCAAAATAATGCATGATTTGTAAACGATAGTAATATGAAAACCAACACATTACCCTAATTGAAATCAATAAAAGACGTGGTTATACATTTCAAAACAGGTAACAGCCATCGCACCATGTGGGAGACCCCCAACATAACCGGAATCAGTGAAGGAACACTATCGAGCAGTCCACTTATCTGTTAGGCTAATTTCGACATAATCACCATGCGCACGTTGTACACTATTCCTATTAACCAAGTATCTGGCACCCATCTGTGCATGGTACTCTAATACAGTACCTGATAGGAGCAACCCATCAATTGTAAAGGGTGCAACCCCATTTAAAAACGCAACTATGGAGTGACCCTAAGTCGCCAGATCCGGATCTAGTACATCACTGCCATAACACACAAATGGCTCAAAATGTCTCAATTCTACTCAATAGTTTAATTCAATGTCATGCTAAATAAGTATTAAGTTTCAACACATCAAAGTGCATTTTGTATAGTTCTTTAAAACATTTTAGCATGCTTGTTACGCCTTCAAATTACTTTGTATAAAACATAAATAACCACATTTCGTAACACCATTTTTAAATCATGCATTTTCATCCGACACTCATTGAAATACATGTAATATGAATCAGTTATGTAAAATACACATGTTTGACATTTACCCAGTTTAAGACTACTTGAACTCACATTTGATAGATTAAGTTAAATCTAGTGTTCACCCGACTTACGCATTCATCTTGCTACCTAGACAAACAATGTATGATCACCAAATCAATATAATCACCCTAAACAAAACATTTAGACAACCATTTTACCTTTCCAACCCATTAAGAAACACCCGAAACAGATTTAAAACCAATTTTATACGAATATTTGAAGATTGATTCTCTATTCCCGTCATAAAACAAACCAACTTTGTTTAACCCAATTTTTGAGCAACCTACAGGAAAAATCAATCCATTCTCTCATGCAAGACAATTAAGGAGTTTTAGGTACATGATAGGGTTAATTCATTAACCCTATTTACAATACATTTCTCACACTTTGAATGACCTTTTTAGCTTCCATTTGAGTCTTTTGTTCTCTTTTTAGTTATTTAGTGGAGTTTGTTTGTGTTTGAACTTTAATGAAGTAAATTTGATTAAATCATGCAAAAACATGTCACTTATGATGCTTCTTACAAATTTACTACAGACCACATAAAGGAAGCTTGAGGAGGAGGCTGCTTAGTGAATGAAGATTTTTGGACCATGGGCTTTTTGCATGGATTTCGTCTTGGACTTCTCATAAGTGGATTTTTGGACCATGGGCTTTTTGCATGGATTTCGTCTTGGACTTCTCATAAGTGGATTTTTGGGCCAGATTTGTGTGCCATTGCTTTGGGTTGATGCTAAACAATTTATTGGGCTTGGTTAAACTTTGTTTTGGGTTTTTGTTAAATACATTTGGGCTTTAGTTTTGTTTCATATTTTCGGCCCATAGCCCATGATAAAATCTATATATATATATATATATATATATATATATATATATGTTGCTTAGGCCAAACCTTGGAAGACACCTTGGAACTAACCATTCTACCATCTTTGGTAATGGTTTAGTTTTTCTCTCATTGCTAGTCTAGTTTTTGGTTTATGTTGGGAACTCTCGGCCCCTTAAGGAAGTTCATACATTAGGCTGAAAGTGTTCTTCTTTTGATTACGGTTATTAATTTCAAGTCTTGTTGGTTAAACGTTGCAATGTCTTCTTCTCTTCTTTACATTTGATCGCACCATCGTTTGTCTCTCGTCATCTTGAAGGAATTGATCATTTGCGGTTTTGTATTAGATCCAAAAATCTTAATTGAACCCGAAGCAAGTGATTATGAATTCAAAGATGGCTTTCATAAGCAATGCATTCAATTGTTACTTTTTAGGATCGTTAATTGGAACACAAGTTTCCTTTCCCTTTCTTTTCCTTTTTCGCTAATCTTATATTTTACGCCTTTATAATAATGCAATTTAATTTCCGCACTTTATTTTCCCACATTTTACTTTCTCGCAATTTAAATTTCTCGCAATTCAATTTGTCGCTATTTAATTTATTGCATTTTATTTCTTGCTCTTTAAGTTATTGTTCACTTGCCCTCCAAGAAAGTTGATTATTTGCATTGCAAGTTTCCTTTCTTAAATTTTAATGCTTATAATTTCTTTAATGCTTTTTCCGTCTCCGCTATTTAATTTCCACATTTTTATATCTTTTATAAAAAGAAACCAAGCTGTGACAGACAACCTGAGCTTGGAGTGTAAAGACGAGTTGAAATTTAAACCGATAAAAACGTAAAGAGGTGTATTTATATAGTCTTGTCGTTATTTAAATCAGATTATAAATATCTCATTGAAGATTACATTTAAATTATTGACAACTAATTATTTGTATGAAAATATGTTGCCTTTTCAGAAGTCACTTAAATATTAAATCTGAGATAACGTAAGTTTGCTATAACATTTTTTTACCGGATTATTTGTTTTTATCTCAACGAAACTTTACACCCTTTGATTCTTTTTATAATTGATTTTTCATTAGTTGTTAATCAAACAACCCAACAAATAATTTTCTTCGTTCACCATCTGAAACCAGCTTTTAAGAACTAGACTCTTGAGAAACTGTTGCAAACCTTTCCCTGTGGGATTGATATCCGATACTTGTACCGTTATTACTTGTTTAAAAACGATAGTTGGTCAAGATGTATACTTGCATCATGACCTATTTGCACGCTCAATTCAGGGTTGCATAAACTAGACAACAAGTTTTTGGCGTCATTACGTCACATTTCTTACACTTCGAATGTCCTTTTTAGTATCCATTTGAGTCTTTTGTTCTTCTTTTAGTTATTTACTGATTTGATGGAGTTGTCTGTGTTTTTGAACTATAATGAAGTATTTAGATCAAAAAGAATAAAAGCTTGCCACTTGTGAAGCATCCCACAAATTTTACTGCAGATCGCAATATGAAGTTGGAGGAAGCCGAAGCATGTTATTTTTTATCATGGGTCGATATCTTGAAGTTGTTTTGAACATGTTTTGAATTGAACAATTTATGGGCCGATTGTTAGGCCGATTACTTTAAGATAGTGCTAAACAAGTGTTTTAGGCTTTTTAGCATTGTTTTGGATTCTTGCATTTTGGGTCTTTGTTGTTGAGCACTTTCGGCCCATAGCCCATTATTAGGGGTGTTCAAAAAAACCGTTGGACCGCTTAAACGGATCAGACCAAGTCAAACCGGACCGTTTTTAGCGGTTTAAGCGGCCTGATGGTCCGGTCTAAAAAATATCCAAACCGCTCGGTCCGGTCTAGTTTGCGGTTTGACCCTTTTTAGCGGTCTGGACCGAACCGACAGCCAAAAATACACATGTTTTAATCATATGTAGTTGTCGTGTTCTAGTGTCAACTTTTATGACTCAATTAAAAAAAGTTCATCAAAGAATTATGTCTTTAGTTTTCATTTTCTCAATTGATTGTGTTATAACTGTTATCTAAAAGTTCTAAGATCCGCTAAAAATTCAAATCTAAATTCAAATCGTTCCTTCGACTTTCTCAATATTTGTCCAAAATTCAACTATTGTTGGTGGACTTGTTTAACTTTTTTTCAATATGCTCAATGTTTTTTTAATTTAATATATAAACGTTATTTTATAATTTGATATACTATTTTTTAATAATGTTATATTGGTAGAAATTTTATTTTATATAGAGTTTATGTTTTTTTAGTTTAAAGCCTATAAGAGGCCCAAACCGCCTAAACCGGTCAGGTCAGACCGCCTTTTTGTGGTCCGGTTTGACCGGTTTGGTCACTTGCTACCAAACCGCTCGGTTTGAAAACTTTATAAACCGCCATTTATGGTTTGATTTGTGGGTTGAGGGGTTAAACCGCCCAAACCGGACCGCGAACTCCCCTACATGATAAACTCTTTATATATGTTGCTTAGGCCAAAGCTTGGAAGACACTTTTGAAACTAACCATTCTACCATTTTTGGTAATGGTCTAGTTTTTCTCTCATTAGCTAGTGTAGTTTTCGGTCTATGTTAGGAACTCTCGGCCTCTTGAGGAAGTTCATGCAATAGGCCGAAAGTGTTCTTCTTTTGATTACAGTTGTTGATTTCAAGTCTTATTGATTAAAGTTACAAAGTCTTCGTCTCTTCTTTACATTTGATCGCACCATCGTTGTTTCTCATCATCTTGAAGGAATTGATTATTTGCGGTTTTATATTGGATCCAAAAATCCTAATTTAACCCGAAGCAAGTGATTAAGACTTCAAAGATGACATTCATAATCAATGCATGTAATTGTTACTCTTTAGGATCGTTAATTGGAACACAAGTTTCCTTTCCCTTTTTTTCCTTTCTTGTTAAAGTTTTATTTTACGTCTTTATATTAATGGAATTTAATTTCTGCATTTTATTTTCCCGCATTTTACCTTCTCGCAATTTAAATATCTCGCAATACAATTTATCGCTATTTAATTTATTGCATTTTATTTCTTGTTCTTTAAGTAATTGGTTACTTGCCATCCAAGAAAGTTGATTACTTGCATTCCAAGTTTCCTTTCTCAAATTCTACTGCTTATAATTCATTAATGTATTTTCTATCTCCGCTATTTAATTTCCATGTTTTTACATCTTTTATAAAAAGAAATCAAGCTATTACAGGCTGACAACGTGAACTTGGGGTGTAAAGTCGAGTTGAAATTTAAACCGGTAAAAATGTAAAGAGGTGTATTTATATAGTCTTGCCGTTATTTAAATCAGATTATAAATATCTTATTGAAGATTACATTTAATTAATTAACAAGTAATTATTTGCATGAAGATGTGTTAGCTTTTCAGATGTCACTTAAATATTAAATCTGAGATAACGTAAGTTTGCTTTAACATCTTTTTACCGGATTACTTATTTTTATCTCAACGAAACTTTACACCCTTTGCTTCTTTTTATAATTGATTTTTCAATAGTTGTTAATCAAACCACCCAACAAAAGATTTTCTTCGTTCACCATCTGAAACCAGCTTTTAAGAACTAGACTCTTGATGAAATTGTTACAAACCTTTCCCCGTGGGATCGATATCCGGTACTTGTACCGTTATTAGTTGTTTGAAAACGACAGTAGGTCAAGATGTATACTTGCGTCATGACCTATTTGCACGCTCAATTCAGGGTTGCATAAACCTGACAACAAGTTTTTGGCGTCGTTGTCGAGGAATGGCAAGTCAATAGTTTTTCTTTCAAATTAGAGTTTTTAAAAGTTAGTTTGTCTACTACCTTTAGAAGATTTGGCGTATGCCCCGAATACCTCACGGTGAATTCTTTCAACTTGATCCTGATATCGAAAAAACTTTCAGAAATTGACGAAGATTGCAGAAGGCTAATTTAGCTCAAAACTCTTCTGAAATTCCTGAACACGATCGCAGGATGGATGAAGAAGCCGAAACAGGTGTTCTTGGTGGACATTCAAACCACGATGAAATAAATCTCGAAGATGAGGAACAGAACATTTTTCGGCTTGCAAATTCAAAAGATGGAGGAATTATGGCATATGATATCCCTGTTTTAAATCAATTACACTAAGGGATACGGAAACCCACAATTACTGCCACCTAATTCAAGCTAAAGTCGATAAGAATCCAGATGCTACAAACAAACGACCAGTACGCTGGTTTGCCATCTGAAGATCCTCATTCACATCTGAGATCCTCAATGGAAATCACAGACTCTTTCTTAATTCATGGTGTACCGGACAATGATCTAAAACTTAAACTTTTTCCATATTCATTAAGAGATAGAGCAAGGTCATGGTACAACTCTTTGTAGCCAGATTCTGTGACTACATGGAGTGAAATGGCAGAAAAATTCCTTAAAAAAATATTTTCCACCCACTAGGAATGCTAAGTCCAAAAATGAGTTTTGTACGTTTAAACAATTTGACGATGAAGCAGTTCTTGATGCATGGTACATGTATAAAAAGCTGTTGAGAAAATGTCTACACCATGGCATCTCATACAGCATACAACTAGAGACATTTTACAACCGTTTAAACATCGTTGCAAAAAAAATGCTTCACGCTACTGCTGGAGATTCTTTCACATCCAGTACCTACAATGAAGGATATGATATACTTGAAAATATTTCCAACAATAACGGAAAATGGTCTGACCCACGGGCAGTTACACCGAGAAAAACAACAGGGATACAAGAGGTTGATGCTTACTCTACTTTGACTGCACAAATTGCTAACATGGCTTCTTGAATCAAAAATCTCACTGCCAATCAAGTTGGACAATCAAATGTCAACGCCTCTATCCCTACTGTCAAATATGTACAATGTACCTACTGTGGTGATGGTCATTCTTTTGAACACTGTCTAGAAAATCCTGAACAAGTAAACTATGTTAGTAACAACAAAAGTGGACTTTTTTCTCAAACTTACAATCCTGGATGGAGAAATCATCCTAATTTTTCATGGCACAATCCAGCTCTTAATCCACCATTGCCAAAACTTCAAGGGCAATCAAACCACCAGTCACAACAGCACGGCAGCCCAATTTTCAATCACATGGGTAGTCTCATTTTCAGCCATAGTCACACCACAACTCTCAAAACAACCAACAGACGAATTTTCAAAATCATCAACCTTCTTTCCAACATAAACCCAACCAGCATGTTGAACCATCTACTTCTCTGGAAGCTATGATGAAAAGGTTTATGACCCAAACTCAGGCTTCTATCAAGAACCTTGAGACACAAATGGGTCAAATGGATTTGGAAATTAGGAAGAGGTCAACAGGTTCTCTACATAGTGACACAGAGGTGCCATACAGGGATGGAAAAGAGTACGTAAAGGTTGTAACCTTGAGGAGTGGAAAGAATTTACCAGAAAATACATTAAGATAGTTAGAAGAACCAAACAAAGCAAAACCTAAAAAGAATCCCAATGATTCTACTTATGTTACAAAACCTTTAGAAAAATCCTGTGATACACCTGGGCCTAAACGCAAGGTTAAGCCCATAGATTCCACACTCATTCCACAAAGGTCAGATTTTCCAACCTTATTCACAAATGAACCCAAGGAAACCCAAGAACCTAAGAAAGGACTAATGTGGATGTGTCACAATCTGGTGACAGTCCCAAGGTTCCTTCCTTGTCACACCAAACCCAGAGAACCAGTTTTGCAATAGCTTCCTGCACCTACTCCTCAGAAGACTACACCTCCTACTCCAGTCCCTCCCTATATTCCTTATCCACAGAGATTGAGGAATCAAAGGGAGGAGTTACATTTCAAAAAGTTGTTAGAAGTTTTTAAACAGTTGCATATAAACATTCCTTTGGTAGAAGCCATTGAACAAATGCCAAGTTATGCAAAGTGTTTGAAAGACATTTTGAGCAAAAAGAAAAAATTGACTGAGTATGAAACTGTAGCTCTCACAGAGGGTTGTAGTGCATTATTGTCCAGTAAAATCCCTCCCAAGATGAAAGATCCTAGAAGTTTCACAATCCTTTGTTCAATAGGAGGGAAGGAAATAAGAAAAGCCTTTGTGACTTAGGTGCTACTATAAACCTTATGCCTTTGTCTATTTTTAACACCTTAGGCATAGGTGAAGTTAGACCAACCATTGTTTCTCTTTAATTAGCAGATAAATCCATAGCCTACCCGAAGGGAAAGATTGAGGATGTCCTACTTTAGGTTGATAAGTTTATCTTTCCAGCGAACTTTATCATCTTAGACTTTGAGGATGATAAAGATGTCCCCATCACTTTAGGCAGACCTTTCCTTGCAGCTGGACGAACTCTGATAGATGTTCAACAAGGAGAACTAACCATTAGAGTCCAAGACCAAGAAGTCACTTTTATTGTGTTTAACTCCCTTAAGTATCCTGAAGAGAAGGAAGAATGTTCTACATTGACATTAATTGAATCATGGTGTCAAGAAAAAAAATTAGGAGAGATTTTGGCAATAGGTGAGTCTGATAGTGATAAGGATGCTTTAGATTATGAGGATTTAGAACAACACAGGAAATTATTGCCTTTGAGGTTCTAAAAGGTAAGGATAGGAAAACCCTTGTCCCTTCCTTATAGTGTGCTCCAGACCTAGAGTTGAAACAACTCCCCTCACATTTGAAGTATGCATTTTTAGGAGACCCAAGGAAGTTAGCAGTTATTATTTCATCATCATTAGAATATGACCAAGAGGAGAAGTTGGTTAACATGTTGAAACTTCACACAAAATCCATATGATGTACCATTGTAGATTTGAAGGGAATAAGCCCCACCATTTGCCAACACAAAATCATTTTCGAAGATAAAGATTTCACCTCTGTTGAGCCTCAAAGGAGACTCAATCCTGTGATAAAAGAGGTTGTCAAAAAGGAAATCTTAAAATGGATTGATGTAGGCATAATCTATCCTATTGCCAGCAGCACATGTGTCAGTCCAGTGCAATGTGTACCAAAGAAGGGAGGAGTTACTGTGGTAACCAATGATAAGAATGAACTTATACCTACTAGGATAGTGTTAGGTTGGAGGATATGCATAGGCTATAGGAGGCTAAACAAGGCCACCCAAAAAGACCATTTACCATTACCCTTCATTGATCAAATGCTAGACATATTAGCAGGAAAATAGTTTTACTATTCCTTGGATGGTTACTCTGGTTACAACCAAGTTGCCATTGCACCAGATAACCAAGAAAAAAACCACTTTCACTTGTTCATATCGAACTTTTGCCTTTAGAAGAATGTCTTCTGGACTTTGTAATGCCCAACCACTTTTCAAAGGTGTATGATGTCCATTTTTTCTGACATGTTGAAACACTCCATGGAAATTTCCATGGATGATTTTTCTGTATATGGAACATCATATGATCTATGTTTGCAAAACCTTGAGAAAAGTTTTAAAAGATGTGAAGAAACATATTTGGTTTTAAACTGGGAAAAGTGTCACTTTATGGTTAAAGAGGGCATTGTGTTAGGGCATCTCATTTCCAAAAGAGGCATTGAAGTTGATAAAGATAAACTAGAAGTAATTGAAAATTTACCTGAACCAACAACAATTAAAAGAATCAGAAGTTTTCTAGGACATGCAGGATTTTACAGGAGGTTCATCAAAGACTTTTCAAAAATCTCAAAACCTCTCTGTATGCAGCTACAACGGGACCATGTCTTTAACTTTAATGAAGATTGTAGAAATTCTTTTCAAATTTTGAAAAAGGCATTGGTCACTACCCCTGTAGTAGTTACACCTGATTGGTCTCAACATTTTGAGATAATGTGTGTTAGTCCAAGATTTAAGCAAGATTTGCAGTTAGATCACAAAATAAGGAAAAGATTTAGAGAGAGAGTCTACAGAGAGAAAGCCATATGTCATATATCTCTTAATCACAAGGTTACAAGAGTTACTAGCTTGAATGACATTGATTACAAAAGACTTAAAGACAAAAGCTTATAAAGGGTCAAACATGCCTTGACCTCAATACAAGTTAAACATAGAAAAGCTAACAACTTGACAAAACAAATGATCTAAACAATACATTAACAATCTCCCCCTTTTAGATCAATTTGTGAATCTTCATCTGTCCCATCTTCCTGTAGTCGTTCTCCTTATCCCCAAGAATGATTCGAACCTCCTGATCCCTTTTTTGAACTCAATCATGTCATCAATCGCTTCGAGAATCCTTAGCATCACCATCTTGACTCTCCTTGGCAAGTGATCTTCACCTAGATGTCTTTTCCTTTCACTTTCTATATACCTTCTGTCAAGCTGCAGTCTAATCACCTTGAGAGTTCCATCAAAGAACTTAGAAATCTCAGATACTCTGAAAAACTTCTTCAAGCATAGTGAATAGATCATAGTTGTAAATATCAGACAAAGTCAGATTTGGCTTGATCATATTGACCTTCTTCTGATTAGTCTCAATGCCCAACTATAAATCATAACAGTACGTGTAAAAGATATGTCTTCTCATGAACCTCTTAATAGCTTCCAGTGCAAAGACAATGTTCTCCCTCCTTATGACCATGTTTCTGAAATGATGGTACAAGTACTCTAGATCATCAACGTTCAGGAAACAAAAATCAACTTCAGTAAATCTGCATTCGCTTAGATCTCTCCTTTGAACATAGAACTCAGGAAACCAAATATGCATGAACTTTTTCAGTCTGACCTCCTTGATAGTGACAATTCCAGACTTATTCTTTACAACTCGTTCGGTCTATCCTAACCAATTAATCATGTTGGCATGTTCTTTCTAATACTCTTCAGGCTGATTTGAAACACCCAACACCTTGTACTTATCCATAAGTCTGATTCTATGAACAAATATTCTTTTCATCTGTTCTTCCAGAAAAGGAACTCTGAGATCATGTCTCATGTGTTTGATTTCAGCTTCTGAGAGAACAAGTGGTGCTTCTGGGGCATTAGAAGGTCCTGATTCTCCTTGTTCTGGCATTATATAAACATAAATAGCTTCATCATCTGATTTCTCAACCTCTCTTTCATTCAGAACATCTTGAACAGATTGAACATTATGATATGGGCTTTGAACAATTTGAACATCTTGCACAGGGCTAGGATTTCTTAAAGGATTTGGAACACATTGATTGACATGAACTTCAGGGGTTCTAGGAAAGTTGAATTCTTTGAAGGGCGGGATAACTGGGGCTTCATTTGAAGGCTCAGGAACATCAATGTGGATAGGACTTAGCTGAATGTCCTCAGGAGTTTCCAGTAAAGTATCTAGGACATTAGCTTCATCAGTAGGAATATCATCACCTTCATTTTCATCATCAGAATCATCCATTAAATTCTCTTTCTCCTCCTCCTTAACTTTCCAAAACTGTTCGTACTTCTCATTAGCTTCCTCATCATCATCTAAAGACAAATCAATTATATCTACAACATTCATCCATGTAATCTCCAAAATTTCTGCTCTGGTAGCAACCTTAGGCTTTGCAACCCTTAGTTCTACTTCCAGATTAACATACAAAACAATTTTTCTACATTCACCATGATCACTCATCACATAACCATGATCAATGTTTTCTCTTTCATCATTCTCCTCTGATTCAACATCCATAACATCATCATCAGCACTCTGTTTCTCCCTCATCTCCCCCTCATGGTCATGATCCGAATCATGATCATGCCTTGGTTTAGAAAAATAAATGCATGGTCTTTGCATGACGTTTGCACAACCTTTGTGAGGTCTGTTGGTTGCAGAGATGGTGGTGTTTAGGTTTGGTGATGGGATTGCAGAAGTGATAAAAGATCTGCATCGGTTTGATTTTCTGGAGCTTGGGATAAGAGCTTTGCAAACAACAATGATTTCAGCTCAGCAATCGACATATCTGCTGATTGAGTTGACTGAGGTGTAGATTAAACTTGATGTATAGTCTCAGACTCAACTACTGGATCCTTCCCCTTTAATAACCTTTTCACTCCACCAACCTCTTCCTCAATTTTCTCCAACAAAGTAGTTTCAACAGTCTTTAAGGCGCTGTTGAGGAATTCCTTTGACATAAAGTCTGATAAAGTAACACTGGGGTCACTTAGACTCTTCGTTCTCACAACAGTTGATGAAACAACCATGTGGCATGTGTTCAAAGTTGTCGGAATGTTAGCAATGACAAGACTTCCATCCAATCCTCGTAGTCTGGATTGTGAATCTACTATGGATGTTCCGATCGGGTCACAAAGACTTCCGATGGTAGCAGTTTGTATATGTGTTCTAGGAATTGAAAATTATGTAACAATTGGCTCTAGACTTACATGTGAAGAGAAAGAAGTCGAGAACTGGGGCAGTTGTTCTCTGGTTTCAATACATGTGGTCTCCGAGTGAGAAACAGGTAGATTTTGTGCTAAATCCCCGTGTTAAATTGAAACTAACTCCTGTTGAGAGGAGATAGAGTGGATGGCTTGGGTAGGGATAACCGGTTCTAGTAGTCCCATCGACTCTCTATAAGCTCTTACACTCTTTGAGTTCGAATTGGCATAAGCTAGTAATGCCTCAGGAAGTGGCATTGAGTAGTTGAATGACTGTTTCTGCTTTTGTAGATACCTCGTCACAAATTCAGGTCCTACTTCATGTTGACTCCTCTTTGGAATATTTCTATTAGATCTAAACATACTCCTAATAATGAGCTGTAGAAACCTTTGGTATGGAACAAAGATTGGTTTCTTTGAAGTTCTCTTGGTCAGCACTTTGTCATACAACTCAGTCCAAATAGCAATTGAATAGTCCACGTGCAGATCGTACACAATGGCATGGAAAAGTCTGAGTGTATGCATGTTGGTGTTGTCTACTCCGGTGTGCCTTGCAGTTAAGCATCTGTTGATGATGGAAAAGAGATGATACCAAAATGGTGGTAGATTGGTTTTTTGAACTCACTGATCTTTGTAAGTTGACCCACATATCCTAAGGCTCGGATTCCTTCAAAAATTTCTGAATCAGTTGGATATGGATCAAAGTTGGTTCCGCCTGGTCTAAAATTTGCTTCTGGAAGATTAAGGATAAGTCTCAGCCTTTGATAATTCAGGTTTGATTTGAAATGATCAATCTGAATCTAAAAATATCTTTTGTTGTTGACACTGAGAAATTCAATGGACTTCTAGGCTTGTTGAAGATAGATAAGAGGCACATTGACAGTTTCAGTCAGTGCATAGTAGATGAGATGTCCTCTTAAGATATCCGGCACCAATGGATTGATGTTGAGATTTTGAAAATCAACATGGTGGTTGTTTGGATATCTCACAATAGGATCAATTGTGTTCTCACTAGCCATGATGATACCTGAAAAGATAAAAATTATTGGATATAGATCCAATATGTCAGTAAAAATCCAAAACTTTGTTTTTAAGAAAAGTTTAAAAAAAATCTAAGTCCAGAAGTAACAGACTAAAGGACTAGAAAATCAACAAAGTACAGAACAATGTACTTGTCGCAAATCAAAAGAACAAGGATTATTTGTCGCAGAACACTATTGCAACAAAACACTTAGAAAATTTTGACTCAACCAAGAAGTCGCATAACACATGAAACATATCACTTGTTGCAAAAATCTTATGTTCTTCCCAAGAACTCGCAAGCACCATATGAAGAACTTGTAGAGTTCATACTTGAAATTTCAAAAAACAAAATTACTTAAAAACCATATAAAAATCCATTAACTTTGATTTGTTGATGTTCGAATAAACATTATTAACAAGATTTGTACATTAATTTCGATGATTATGTCCTGTTAAGCAACAATTTCGTCCAAATCAGTCGTCAAAATAGTCGAACAGTCCAATACTTCAAATCTTAGAATCCAAAGTCAATGATAATGATTTTTAGGTCAAAGATAGTTCCAAAGTAATTGATTATGAAACCCCAACAACAATTACAAGTTTAATTTGGGAATAAAACACAGATTAAGAGTCCACAGTGCATTTGTTCATGGTTCGGTGCGAAGGGTTTAATGTAAGATGAACAGTCACAATCTAAAAAACCCTAAATCGATGACATCAAAACCTGGAAACAATAACCAAATACAAAACAAGAAACAATCAAACAACAATACAACCAATGAAACAATAAACCTACACTGATTCAATCGAAAGAAGTCGTGAAGTCTGAGAAGTCGTAAGATGATATCGAGAGAAAAAAATGCTAAGTGCAAGAAGTCGTAATCACAATCTAAGACAAGTGGGAATAATGAACGTGAAAACTTGTATATAAACTCGAAATTAGGGTTGACACGTAGCACGAGTTGATTGGTGGCCCAGCTTGTCGCAAATCGAATGAAAACACCACTAGTCGCAAAGAATGACAAGGGGTGTGTGCACTTGACGCAAGACACTATTTGTGTCAAGTGATGTGAAGGAAAGAAGTCACAAAGCAAGGCTTGCGTGTTCTTAGAATTTGCAAAGTGAAGGTTGCGCGTTAATCACATGGCATAGGCTTTGGTTTGCATCAAGTAAGAAGTCGCAGACCGAAGTTTGTGCGTTCTTCACTTATCGCAGACCGAAGCATGCGTCAAGTAAGAGGTCGCAGACAATGGTTTGCGCCAAGTGACTTGTCGCAGACTAAAGCTTGCGAGTTTTGAGAATTAGAAAAAAATTGAACACTTTCCAAAAATGGAAATTTTGCACTTGACTTTTTGACTTTCCAAAAATAGTATCTTTGCACAAATTCAATTTTAATCATAAAAGCAACATCTCTCACTTCAGAAATTTTCCAGATTTCAAAACTTTTTAACACACACACACTTACAGAAATTATCTGATATTCCCCCTTGAAGTGTGCACATGTATGTATACTCCCCCTAGAGTAATGCATTTAGCTCATCATACTGAAGTATGAGTCCTGATCTGAATTGATTAAAAGCCAATTTCCTTTAAAATAGCTCATCATACTGTCAGACCTACAAAATAGATGATGAACTTGGTATTCATTAAACATGAGTCCATATTGATTAGATGTATCAGACTTAGAAAGCATATTTATCAACCAAAACACTTACAAACACAAACTCAGAACACACTCCACCTTAACACAAGATAGGTGTCTATAGTCATGCATTCAAATTTTAACATTCCGAGCTTGCTGACTAAGAAATTAAATCTCTTTTCATCAAGAGGTTTTGTGAAGATATCAACAACCTCAAAATCAGTTGAAACAAAATGCATTTCTATAGAACCTTTTTCAACATGATCCTTGATGAAATAATACCGGATATCTATGTGTTTGGTCTTGGAATGTTGCACCGGATTTGCCGTGATAGTTATTGCACTTTTTGAATTGCAGTAAATGGGAACTTTATTCAACTTATATCCATAGTATTTAAGTTGTGTCTTCATCCACAAGACTTCTGAACAGCAACTAGCAGCCACAACATATTCTGCTTCAGTCGTAGAAGTTGATACGCAATTCTGCTTCTTAGACGACCAACCTACTAACTTATCTCCCAAGAACTGACATGCTCCGGATGTGCTTTTTCTGTCTAATTTATTTCTTGCATGATTTGCGTCTGTATAGGCAATTAGTTCAAAACTAGAATCTTTCGGATACCAAAGGCCCAGATTTGGTGTGCCTTTGAGATATCAGAGGATTTTTTTCACAACAACCAGATGGGATTCCTTGGGGTTAGCCTGATTACGAGCACAAAAGCAAGTAGCAAACATTATATCTGTCCTACTCGATGTCAAATACAGAAGAGGTCCGATAATACTTCTGTAAGTCCGTTGATCAACTGATTTTCCGGAGATATCAGCATCCAACAAACTTCCAGATTGCATGGGAGTCTTCATGGGTATTGAATTAGTCATATTGAATTTCTTTAACATATCTTTGATATATTTTGACTGGTTAATAAAAATCCCTTTCGGGGTTTGTTTGGCTTGCAAACCTAAGAAAAAATTCAACTCACCCATCATTGACATCTAAAACCTATTATTCATGATGTCTTGGAATTCATCACAAAGTTTAGGATTCATAGAACCAAAAGTAATATCTTATACGTAAATTTGCACAAGTATCAAATCCTCACCTTTCTTTTTCAAAAACAAAGTGGTGTCGATTGTACCTTTTCGGAAGCCAGACTCAGAAAGATATACTGTCAGAGTTTCATACCATGCACGCGGTGCTTGTTTCAAACCATAGAGAGCTTTATCAAGCACATACACATGATCTGGATACTTTGGATCAATGAAGCCTTTCGGTTGACTAACATACACTTCTTCATGTAGGATACCGTTTAGGAATGCTGATTTAACATCCATCTAGTACACTTTTATATTTTTGTGAGCGGCGTATGCGAGAAAAATTCTTATTACTTCAATCCTGGAAACAGGTGCATAGGTCTCGTCATAATCTATACCTTCTTGTTGATTGTAGCCTTTAGCAACTAATCGTGCCTTATTTCTGACAATTATACCCGCCTCGTCTTTCTTGTTCTGAAAAACCTATTTAGTTCCGACAATGGTTTTATCCTTGGGTCTTGGTACCAATCTCCACACTTCATTCCTTTTAAATTCATTCATCTCGTCTTGTATCGCATTTATCCAATCCGGATCTTTTAGTGCTTCAGACGACTTTTTCAGTTCCATGCTGCTTAGAAAATTGACGAACATGCAGTAATTCGCAGATGCAGATGCAGTTGTAGATCTGGTAGACACCTTAGCATTTAGATCACCAATGATATTTGTTGGAGGGTGTGCCTTTGTCCTTCTGTGTGTGCTTGGTAAATGATCAATATCAGGCTGATAGTTTGTCTCATCATACTCATCTTGTACCGCAAAAAATTCAGTTTCATTTGCCTCTGGACATTGTGCTCTTGGTGATGGAGTAGCTTCTTCAGGTTGTGTTTCTGGTGAAATATCTCCAGACACGGCAGATGTTGAAGTTGGTTCAACTGATGGTGAAAGCAGATCACATGAGCTGTCTGGCGTAGCACTTTCAGAAACATCGTGAATTTGACTAGTTGAAGCTTCACTAACTCCTTCAGATGGGCCAGATAAATCTGCACTTGTAGTAGGTGTGTTAGTGTTTTTTAAATTTTTTTGTTTGTTATCTTCATGAATTATATCATTAAAAGCATCAAAGAATAACAAATCAAGATCGGATTCAGATAAGGTTGAAGAAATTTTATTCTGGTTGATCACAGGTTCTACACTTTTTGATGTAGAAGCTATATCGGTAGGTGCAAGTCCTTTTTTGAACTGGATTGTTCAGAACTCCTTGTTGAAGATTCGTCAAACGATACGTTGATGCTTTCAATCACAATCTTTGTTCTATTGTTGTAGACTCTGTATGCTTTAGATTGAAAAGAATATCCAATGAACACTCCTTCATCAGCTTTTGGTTGAAACTTTGACATATTGTCTCTATCATTGAGCAAGTAGCACATATAGCCAAACACACGAAAGAATTTAACAGTAGTTTTTCGATCATTTATAATCTCATAAGAAGTTTTATTAAAACGCCTATTAATAATGGTCCTGTTTTGTGTGAAACACACGGTTGCTACTGCTTCAGCCTAAAGGAATGGAGGTAGATCAGAATAGACAAGCATTGTGCATGCTGCTTCTACCAATGTTCCGTTCTTCCTTTCAACAACACCATTTTGTTGAGGTGTCATTGCAGCCGAAAAATTGTGTGAAATTCCAACAAAATCAAGATAGCTCTGAAGAGTTGCATTTTTGAATTTAGTTCCGTTGTCACTTCTCAACTGTTGAACTTGGCTTTGAAGAAGAACTTGAATTATTTTGATGAATTTGATTATCAGATATGGAGCTTCCGACTTTTTGCCTTAAGAACTCTAGCCAAGTATATCGGGAATATTCATTAATTATCACCAAGATATACTTTTTGCCGTTGATGGACTGTGTTCTCATTGGCCCACAGAGATCCATATGAATAAGCTCAAGAGATTTAGTACAACTTGATCGCATTTTCAGCTTATGAGAACTCTTTTTCATTTTGCCCTTTTCACATGTTGGACAAAGTGAGTCTTGTTCGATCTTCAGTTCTGGTTGACCAGTGACCAGATTCTGAGTTCTAAGATTATTCAAATCTGTGAAATGCTGATGAGATAACCTCCAGTGCCATAAACAACTTTCATCTGTTGAAGTCTTAGAAATAAGACAAGCTGGTTTTGAAGCTTTCAGAGTCAGAAAGTGAACACCATAGAGTAATCCAATTCTTCTAGCTTTTATCAACAGTGTTCCACTTTGATCTTTGATATATAGTAATAATCTTCATCAAATTCAACTTTGCACTTCTTCTTAGTAAACTGACTGATATAGAATAAATTGTAAGCCAATACTTCCACATACAGAACTTTTGAGATAGAAATCATATTGTTCTTGATAACACCATATCCTCTGACGTATCATTTCATTTCATTCCCGAAGTTAACTGAACCTGCATAATGATCTACATAGTCGAATAACATGTCCTATGATCCACACATGACAAGCCTGCAAGCAACAGATACTTCAATTTAGGTACCCATATGAATATGGGTCCTTCCTTGTTAGTATCTTTAAGCTTCTTTAAATCAGTTGACGACCCTTTGATTCGCCATTCAAACTTGGGTTCTTTGATAAATTTTGTGCTTTAAGTTCTGACTTTGGAATCCACTTCCACACAAATTTTACGTCAACTAACTTGTTCATTTTAAGATCATTATTTTTCTTTTGGAAAACATAAACTTCGGTTTTATGATTAACAGTAGAATGAGCAAAAGTTTTCTTGTTCACAGACTAGATTGGTTTTCTTTTCTTAGAAAACTTTGGTTTCAAAGAAAACGAATTTTCATGACAGTTTAAGCACCGTAATTTTGTAGTAGCTTGTGTCAACAACTCATTTTGGGAAAGAGTTTTTTGTTTTATTCAAACAAAGTTGACAAACTTTGACTACTCTATTACAAGCCAAACTATCAGAGACATCTATCTTCTTGTCCACCTTTATCTTCCTTTTCTTCTTGCTTTCCTTCTTCACTTTCTTATCTGAAGAACAATCAGAGTTAGGTTCAAAAAGAGGATTTATGAAATATTCAGATTTAGAAGATGTTCGGAAAACAGAATTTGCTCTCGAACATTCTCCTTTTTCAGAAATACTTGATTCCTTTTCCGAAGATGTTGAAATCTTCAAATATATTTTCATTTGAGGAGTTTGAGTATTAATTGTTGAAGTGTCAGACTTCACATCAGCATTGAGATTAACAGAAGATGGAGAATTCTGATCAGGACAAGCTTCTTTGCCTTTTGAAATTTTGAAAATTTGGGATTCTAAATTTCTAATTTCTTTTTGCAAAATTTCATCTTGAATCAGACTTGAGTCTAATTCCATCCCAAAGTTTTCATTAGCATCTTCCAATTCAGCAATAACAGTATTGAGAACTGAAATTTGCCCTTCCAAATCAGAAATAGTTTTCAAACCTGCCAAATATTCAGAATCAGTAAAATTTGAAGTTTTAACAGAAACAGACTAGATTTGAGAATGAGATTTCTCATCTTTGTCTCCTATGATTAAACAAGATATAACAGTTTCAGTTGCATCAGATATAGAACTTGATTTAGGAGTCTCATGTGATTTTGGAAAAAGATTTTCAAATTCGACAAAACTTTTCTTTTTATTTTTATAAGACGAATTTAAGTCCTCATATTTGAAACCAGCATATTTAAAATTATGAGAATCCGAATCAGTTTTAATTTCTTATTTAACCTTCACTAGTTCTTCTGTTTTAATCTTAGGAGTCTCCGGTGATGAAGTCTCAGACTTGACAAAAGTTTCAAGAATATGAGGTATTAAAACGACAGGGGCATCACCCGATGTTTTAAGATTATAAAGGTTTTCGAGTGCCTTCTTTAACTTCTCAACATCTTGAAGTCCCAAACCAGTTTTAGCATTATAAAAACGAGTATCTTTTTAATTACTAGTTAAAATTTTCAATGTCTGTTCTGTTTGACCTCTTTTGAAATTTAAATCCTCCAACTCCTTAATCTTTGCATATGCTGCAGTCCTATCCTTCAAAACAATGTCATACTTCAAAGTTAGATTAAGATTTTAATCTTTCAAAGAAGTTAACTCTTTTTGCAATTCAGATATCTTAGTTTGAAGATTTACCTTATCTAGTTTTAGAACCTTCTTTTCTTCTTCTCTTTCTGCTGCTAATGTCTTATAGATTAAAGATTGATCTTGATGTCCCTGAGTGATACACTTTTGTTTTTTAAAATTATCTTTCAGTTTTTGAAACTCATAGTTCATTATGGTTAATTGAGACATCAAGTTCATTACTTCTTCATTTTCAGAGAAAGTATCAGAAATATCATAATGAGAGTGTACCCCCAGAATCAGAATCTTCATTCAAATGAGCCATGAGTTTGTACTGAACTTGAGTCAAATTCACTTTAACTTCCTCCTCTTCATCAGAATATTCAAACCAAATTTCCTCCTCAACTTTCAGTGCTTTTTCTTTCTCCAAAGCTTTAGCCAACTGAGCTTTCTTGGCATAGTATTCATAATTCTTTACTCTCTTTTCTGGACATTCTCTGACAAAGTGACCAGTTTTACCACAGTTGAAACATTTGTCACATTTCTCCTTTTCTTTCTCTTCTCTCTTCTCTTCTTTCTTCTCTCCTTTCTTCCCATCTTTTCTTTCGTTTTCCTTCTCAAACTTTCCTTTATACTTGTGAGCTCGGTAAGAGTCAGGTTTAGACTTGTCGTAGAATTTCTTCCTTCCAAACCTTTTGTGAAAGTTTGAAGTCAGCAATTCTAATTTCTCAACAAACTCAGTCAATTCATTTTTAGATTGCTCTTCCTCCTCCTCAGAACTGTCGGATGCGTCAACAATATCAGAAACAAAGGCTTTTTGCTTTCCAAATTTTGTAGAAACTGAACTTCCCTTGATCATCTTTCCTTTGCCTTGAGAAAGGAAAGCCAAACAATCCTCAACTTTCTTCTGTTTTTCCTTGATCTGTACCAATTCTTTGTTCACAACAGCTTGTTCCTTAACTTTGTCCTCATGCTGGTTTAGAACACAAAACAGATCATTGACTTTCTCTTCATCCATATCTTTGTTCATCTGCAATTGAATAGAATAAGTACCAGAATAAGTACCCCACTCTGGTTGAAGATTTTTGATGAACTTGAAGTTGATCTCAGATCCTGACTTATGTACCCCCATTCCTCCGTAAATCATTCAGAATAATATTGTACCGGTTGTAAGCATCCCTCAAAGATTCCCCTTCCTTGGCTTTGAATCCTTCATAGGCATTAATGCTCTAGTTCCTCTTTGTCTTCATTGATTTCTCATATCCTTGAAATTGCCTCTCCAATTCATCCCAAATTTCTTTAGCAGAATCCCGACTGTCTACTCTGTTAAAAATATCATTCGGAATAGCCATAATCAAGAAAGTTAGAGCTTGAGCATCCCTTTCAACTAATTCTTTGTCTAGTTCACTGTATTGAATTGGATCTCTTGCCACAATTCTTTCGGGAATTTCTGGATTAGTATCGGTTGCTAGAATTCTTTCATAAGCAATGCATGCAATTGTTACTTTTTAGGATCGTTACTTGGAACACAAGTTTCTTTTCCCTTTCTTTTCCTTTTCCGCTAATCTTTTATTTTACGCCTTTATATTAATGCAATTTAATTTCCGCACTTTATTTTCACGCATTTTACTTTCTCGCAATTTAAATTTCTCGCAATTCAATTTGTCGCTATTTAATTTATTGCATTTTATTTCTTGCTCTATAAGTTATTTTTTACTTGCCCTCCAAGAAAGTTGATTACTTGCATTTCAAGTTTCCTTTCTTAAATTTTAATGTTTATAATTTCTTTAATGCATTTTCCATCTCCGCTATTTAATTTTCACGCTCTTATATCTTTTATAAAAAGAAACCAAGCTATGACAGACAACCTGAGCTTGGGGTGTAAAGTCAAGTTGAGATTTAAACCGGTAAAAATGTAAAGAGGTGTATTTATATAGTCTTGTCGTTATTTAAATCAGATTATAATTATTTGTATGAAAATGTATTGGCTTTTCAGAGGTCACTTAAATATTAAATCTGAGATAACGTAAGTTTGCTATAACATCTTTTTACCGGATTGCTTGTTTTTATCTTAACGAAACTTTACACCATTCGCTTCTTTTTATAATTGATTTCTCAGTAGTTGTTAATCAAAACCTCCAACAAAAGATTTTTTTCGTTCGCCATTTGAAACCAGCTTTTAAGAACTAGACTTTTGAGAAACTGTTGCAATCCTTTCCCTGTGGGATCGATATCAGGTACTTATACCGTTATTACTTGTTGGAAAACTACAATAGATCAAGATGTATACTTGTGTCATGACCTATTTGCACGCTCAATCCAAGGTTGCATAAACCAGACAACAGGACCCATTTTAGAATTGGTCCTTGCTTGTTAGGCTTTGATGATGTTGAAGATTTAGAGCCATTTGATTTATCAGAAGATTTATGATCTCTTTTCTTCTTGATTACTTGTGGTTTCTGAGTTTGATAATTTTTATGCTTGTCTTTTAACTCAATTTTGCTACATTTATTGCAAGAGAGGTACTTTTGTCTGTTCTACTACCTCTGGAAATTCCTTTTGTAAAATCATTTGGATTCAAAATCCTTTTTGCAAAATCAATTTTACCTTCAGTCTGTTTTACTACCTCTAGAAAACATTAAACAGACTCATCATCAGAAGAATCAGAGTCAATAAAATCTTTTACCTTAGCTTTTTCAGGAGTACTTAAAGGTTCTGATTGTTCATCTTCCTTTGTTTTATAAACCCTATATCCCTCATTGTCTTCCTCCGGCATCATTGGTATTGTTTCAATCTTTTCAATTAAAACATCGGATATTTGATCAGAAGATATCTTTCTATCAAAATTTATAACTTCTTCAATGAGTACTTCTTCACAATAAGTTTATTTTTCTTGACGATCAGGCATTATGTTGTACTCAATTAATTTAGCTTTGGATTCCTCTGAAATATCTTCAGGAAAGAACTCAAAAGCTTCTGGACACGGGTTGTTGAGTATAACCAATACTGAAAGTGGAGGATATACTTGTCTTCTTATTTCCAATAAAGGCATCAAGATTGTTTGAGACCAAACTTTGCTTGTATGATTGATAATTAATATTTACATGCACATCTTGAGCATCCTGATATTTTTTAGTCATAATCTTTTTAGTTTGTGATTTTCAGTGAAGAATTTCTCTCTCCTTTTGATAATAATTTTTAAAGACTCTGAGTTCAATCTGGCAGACTCTAATTTGTTGAGCTCATCATCCTTTTCAACCAATTATTTTTCAAGTTTTTTTAGTTTTTTTATTTTTCTTCATCATTATTGATTTTTCTCTCTCAATGCTTTCATTTTTGTTTCTTATATGCTCAACTTCCTTTTTTTTCTTTCGTTTTTCTCAAATTTTTGTTTTTCTTTAAGTTTAGAGAAATCATTAGAAAGTTGTTGAACCAACATCTCTATATCATTTACTTTTCTAGAAGAACTAACCTTAGGGTTTTGTTTAGAGGCTGATGAATCAAAGGTGTTGCCTTGATAAGAGGTTCTCGCCATTAAGCAGAAGTGTGCATGGTCAGAATCTTCTTCAGAACCAGAGTTAGAAATCCAATTTTTTTTCTCAACCATGAGACTCCTTTTTTTGTGGTTGTATTTATATTTGTAGTAATCCGCATCTTTGACCAGCTTTCCTCGGCAATCAATATCATAATGACCAGACTTACACATCTATAGCACTTTGATCCATCAACAACTTTCTTGGCATCCCTCTTATCATCTCTCTTTTCTTCCTTCTGATAATGAATAGCTTTGTAATAAGGTTTGCAATCAGAGACAGAGCTTTCATTTCTTTCACTTCTGAACTCTCTTCTGGTGCTATAGTTTTTATCATGCGGTCCCTTGCTGAACTTTCTTGAAAATTATTTTGTAATAAGAGAAAGAGATCATGCAATGAACTAAGATCATAAATCAACATTCTCTTTAGTTTCAGAGGAGTTGTTAAGGATCATAAGAGCCTTGTTTTTGCTTGTCTTACGAAAATAGTCTATGGAAGTGATCCTTTTGGATTCTTAATATCTTTCTCTTCTGACACAAGGGCCAAAGGTCCTCCAAATGTTTTTGCCTCTGCAATTTATGATTCATGAGTAACTAAAGTACCAAACACATCGTGAAATGTCCATCCCTCCAGATCTTGATTAGCTTGTAGAGAAATAGACAATTGCTTCCACTCCTTGTTTAGACTTTTAAGAAAATAGATATTGCGCTCCTCAGTCGATTAAATCACCCTATTCTTCTTGCGCTTGTTCACCAAATAATTGTTGTCATAAGTTCTCTAAAGTTTTTCATCAGGCTTTACTGCAAAGGAATTATAATCTACTATGCATTGGGTACGATGATTTTCCCTTGATTTCCCTCTACCCTCAAGTTGATGCAAATTCATCCCATATGTCCTTTGCACTCTCATAGGAGTCAATGGACTAGAAAATTTCAATTGGAATTGCCAAGAAAAACATCATTTTCTCCTTACTTTCCACCTTAACTTTGGCTTTGTCATTGGTATTCCAATGTTCATCTTTGGCTTTAAAGAATGTGGGAGTTTTAGCTGGATCAGTTGTTGTAGGAATTGCTTGCACTTTCATCATTGGAACATAAGGACCGTCGAGAATAGATTTGTATATGCTTCTGTTTAGGCCTTTTAGAAAATTCATTTCACGAGCTTTCCATTGCAGATATCGTCCCTTATCAACGTAGGTGTCTTCGTCATAAACCCATCATTAATTATAAGCAAAATTCCAACTGGAATTTGACATTTTTGAGCTAGAGAAAGTAGATCTAAACTTCAATTGTAGAAGAAACTGATTGATCTAACGAATTTTAGTGTTATCTCATAAAATTCATAGAAGAGGTGTTTTGAACAAATTTGAATAGAATAGAAGAAAATTGACTGTGATTGAAGGAATTAATCCGCAGATTAGATCGATTTGATTTAATACAAATCAATTTTCTCGGATACCAATTATTGGTTCCACGTTCCTCATTCAATTGATAATATATAAATAAGATAGCGGAAACAGATTATCAACAGTCAATGAAACAGTAACAATATGAAGAATAGATCTCACCAGAAACATTAGTCATATGTATTATGTTTAGATTTGAGCTTATAATAGGATAAGAAAAATCAAGCAAGAAAAGCTTCATAATGATTAATTCAATAGTTATTTGGATGTTTATTTAGGTTTAGAATCCTCTATTTTTCCCCTTTAATATAAATTGAATATCTCTCTTAAAGTTCTGATCAGGAATTACTAAACAATAAACATGAACAACGTATTTATAGGCATCACAGGTTCAAGTCAAAGCACTGGCCAATAAAAGCAATCCACGTGTAAAGTGTTGTAACAAACATTGGGCGGGAAACTTTGGTAATAGGGATCATGTCTTCAAAATAGCTCAAGTGTTGAACGACCTATGGAAGGTAGATGTAACATCCTGATTTTTATCCCAATTGAGGAAAAGTGTTAAACTGGGTGAACCGGCAAAGGAAGAACCAAATATGGAGTATGGCAATAGTGTCATGTGGTTGTGATATCAGTCACAATAGCACTAATGGTACTAAGAGTATAGTCGTTTCGACTATAGTGCCATGTCGTTGTGACACTTGTCACAATAGCATTAATGGTACTAAGAGCATGGTCGTCTCGACTATAGTGCCATGTGGTTGTGACATATGTCACAATGGCACCAATGGTACTGAAAGTGTGGTAGTCGCGGCTATAGTGCCATGCAGTTGTGACATATATCACAATAGCACCGACGTTATCGAGTGTTTGGTCATTCCAATTAATGTGCCAAGAAATTATAATAATGGCATGAAATTTAGTATAACAACATCAAATGTACTGGGAAGACGGTCGGGGAACGGCCGGAAAACGGTCAAGAAACGACCAGGAAAACGGTCGAAAAACTCTCGGTACGAGTCTGGCTACAGTGCCATAGGGCACTGTAGCATGGCAGGGTCACAAGAGGGAATGGGGCATCGGTACATCCCGAGCGACAGTGCCCAGCGTCAATGACAGACGGCACTGTCGCATGTCAGGGTGGCACCTGACCTACAGTGCTTAAAATCGAGATTTTCTTCATTTGGTCATATCTTGCTCATTTCTCATCCGTTTTAGGCAATTTTTCTTGCTATGGATTCGTATTTCAAAGCTTTTCAAGATGGAAACAAATAGTATTGAAGTTTTCTCGAAGAGTTTGGGTTTCAATAAGTCGAAAAGTAAGCATATATCCAACCATCTCTTAACCTAGGATTTGGTCCTTTCTACCTCAACCCTAATTGCTCCTCTTGGGTTGTTTATGTATGTTTTGGGGAGTAAAGGAAGTATTCTTGAGAAGCTATACATCATAGATTTAGAAGTTTTGCTTGTGGATCTAAAGTCTCCACCAGTAAAGTTCTCTTCATATGCTTGCAACAATCCTTCTAGTTGTTCGATCATCATTCCTTCCAAATCTTTAATTTGGCTCCTTTATGAGAAGTTTGTAACTTCTCCCCTGCTTCTATGACGGAGGTTGCACTCGGACTTTTTTCATAACCATTATCATTTAATGCTTGATAGACCAAGAAGAGAACTTTACTGTCCCTCTTTCTCATGTCCCTCAAATTCTTCTTTTATGCACAGTTAATGCCGCCTCATTTTTTGGTACACTAATACCTTTCACTACTACTTCGAACACATCATGTGCATTCAAAAGAGCCTTCATCTTGATGCTCCAATAATCATAGTTGTTGTTTTGAGTGTAGGGTTTGAAATGATGTCATACTCATGGCCATAAGCAAACTTCCATACTACCACCACCTTGCTCTAATCCACAATCTTGGGAGACACTAAAAAGAAAACCTTTACTCAAACTTCAAAACGTATTCAAAACACGAGATCTCTTTTACAGCTCAATATTTCTTCTTCAATCATGTATGAAACTTATTAGACGGCCCCTTTTTATACTACTAATCATAACTTCAAATCAGTGGTTACTTTCCAAAACATAAATTATCCTTAACATGTACACAAATTTAATCACAATTTATTGGAGCATAAATTAAGACTCATCAATGTAGCCTATTAATCATAAATGAATATGACCAATTCGACTATTTTGAAGCTCATTAATCTTCTATTTTCTAGACTAGTATACTCTCATTCTTGGACTTAAACTTGTACTTGATTAATCTTGCACTCCATAAAATAAGTCTACAATCCAACAAATTGAAGTAAAAATGTAAGAACTTTAGAGTTTTTAGTAGATTACAGATTTTCGCATGGATTCTTCTGCTGCATTCGTTTTAAATGGCACAAGATACAACAAAGTAATACATGTGTGGAGTTCCAACCAAAAATGCAATCATCCTTTTCTTCCAAAGTGGAAAATTATCCCTCACCAGAGTATGGGGTTTGTTTAGCGTGCAAAATCCAAATGGAAATAGATACCCTACTATTGATTGGTTTCCTCTTGATTGCAACTCTCAACTGGTGTTTCATTCACTGTGTGTAATCTGATAATTTCTGTATGTTCTTCATCAATTGAGTGCGTGCTGAATGAAGAGGTCGTCACTTGTATATATATTGGATTTGAACGGGAATCGAGTCATCTGCTAGAGCATGTAATCTTTGTTGTTGACATGACATCGAATCTGTCAGGAAGATCTTCACATATACATGTCGAAACTATATGGTCCATGTGTCCATTCAGTTGAAGCCTTACTTACAAACTTTGATAAAATTTCAGCACATGTTGTAACACTTTTAGATTAGATGTTTTATAGTTCCGTCCTTAAAACGGTCTAAAAGGTCCTTTAGTCATTTTTAGCGTCCTATAATCGCAATTTTGATGAAGTTGTTTCAAAGAAGAATATAATATTAATATATGGGACGAATTCACGTACGTTTATTTAATCTGTAGTTCATAGACTTAATTGCATCTGTCTAAAATCTATGAATACAAATAAAGGTTTGTAACACCCAAATATATATGGTTCTGATACTTGTAAACTGAAGTTGAAATAGTACTCTAATGAAGTGGAGAATTAAGACCCTCTTGAGAAGATAGTGGTTGGTGTCTCTTTGAAGGAAAAGATGATGATGTTTTCCTGAAAGATGGTCTCTTGTTGAGATGTTGCAGGGTTCTCTTGGCATACAGTTTGCGAAACAATGGCGTGGCTCCTTCTTTAAACTTGAGTATGGCGAAGAATAGCAATCTGTAGAAGATGAGGATGGCTACAACCACTGCCAAATCCCACCACTTGGAATTTTGAAGTGAAATCCCGAGCATGGTGGTTAGGATGAATTCACCAGGAACTTTTGGTTCACCTTCATATGGACCATCAAACACCATCCCAATCATGTCATTCTTGTATGCTCCCTACCACAGTAATTATTTTACAGAAAATTAAATGTATGTTATAATTAAGAATAACAAATCATGTGTGCTAATTAAGAGCATATCATTAGTAAATATATAATAGGGTATTTTACACTCGTCATTTTTTGGTTTTTATGTGAAACGGTGTAAAAATATGACGGACATTGGTTATTTTGAAACACTTTTTACACGGTTTTGGTATTAAAAAACTGTGTAAAACGTATGCATGTCAACCTCTTTAAACGGTTTCGAGGACAATATTAAAATGATGTAATTAATAGTAAAAAAAACGAAATTTGGCGTTGAACTATATGTTTTGTTAAGGTTTCATAGTTATAAATGGTACTTCAATATGAAATTTATTTTTTTTACTTTATTCTATTGTAAATTAGATTTATTTTTTATTTTTAAGTTTTAATAGATTTAATTTGTATGTATTTAAATGATTACTATTCAATAATATTTTTAGATGTGTCTTTTTATTTAATTAAATGTTTGTTTTATCTAATAATATAATTAATTTAATTCAAAATCAATTATAAATAATTATATATGTTCGGTTAAACGAGTATGATAAATTCATAAAGTTATTGTAAGAATGAAACTACATGAGTATATATAATTTGTAAAACTAATAAATGTATAGGTATTATTGAAAATCTATAAAATAGTAAATAATACTATGTTAACATAATAGGTTGAAGAAAAATTGATGTCAATTTTTACATCAAAATGATGTAAGAAAAAATGCATGATGGTCTAAAGCATTAATGGGGTTACCTGTAATGCCCATGACATAGAATTGATGTAGGAAACTGGATACCGCCAAAATAGTTTTGGAAGATCAGGGAGTAGACGGAAAAACCCGGCAGTCATCATCATAATACCCTGCAAAACAAGATCGTATATATATATATATATATATATATATATATATATATATATATAGAGAGAGAGAGAGAGAGAGAGAGAGAAAGAGATGAGATCGATAAAGAACCTTAATATAAGATTCATATTTCTTGTGTTTTGTATATAGATCATTAATTATTAGAGCATCTCCAATTGAAAAAATCAAATTTTTCAATATTTCAGAACCTATTAACATATTTAATTAAACTACACAAGCATATATATTTAATTTAATATGAAAACATAACCAATAAAATAGTATAATAGTATATAATCTATCAAATTTTTGTGAAAATTAAACAATATGTGAGTATAATTTATTATGTTAAAAAATATAGGAATACGGGGATATTCAAATAAGAAAGACAAAAAGGTTGAAAACGTAACAATAAATGATTCTTATGTGAATCTCTAAGCATAAAGAAAAAAAAATAATTGGAAGATGCATATGTGAACCCACATTTTTAAGCGATAATTCACATATGAATCATTTATTCATACGTTCTTAACATTCTTGTCTCTCTTATTTGAACCTCCATGTATGGAGATATGATAAAAAAAAATCTAATTAATTATAAATAAATAAGTTTACTGAAAATATTCTATTTTGATGTAAGAAATAGTAATGTAATAGATTGCAGATGGTCTTACAATGAAACCTGCACCAACGATGATCCCCATCATGAAGTTTGGAACAAGTGAAGCAACGACCATCATGCAACTTTCTACGACCGCAATGGAGAACAGAAGATCAAGACAGGCGTACGAAATACGGGAGAAACCCGAATGATATTTCACCATGTTATATGTTACGATTGCGGTGACGAAAGACATCATTGTCAAGAAAGGGAAAGAAGAGATGAAGTTTGAAAGTATAAACACGCCAACTCCATAGTGTCCATTAAGTCTTTCTCTATGGAAGATCTGTTTAATTATACATGCCACACAACAAAGTGAATTTAAATAATAACTCAGATTTAATGACGCATCCAAGTGATTCTTTAAAATAGAAATTTTTGTGATTTTTACTTCAATTGATTCTTCATAACCTTCTTTAAAATGGAAAAAGTAGGAGAGAGGCTAATGAAAATTCTCCAAATTTTGGAGATCTCTCCAAAAATGATTGTTTATGAAAAAGAAATGATTTTTTATTAGTTCTACCAATGAGAATTCTTGAAAGTAAAATGTTTAGGATGACAAATAATATCTTAATAGTATAATTAATATTGTAGTGTCCAAAATGGAAAATCAGTTGAAGATAATGTAATTTTTTTTGGAGATTTTAACAATTGCTTCTCTATTGTGGTGAATATGATGGAGATGCTCTTAGTGCCATAGAGGTCAATGGATTGTCATTACAATTAAATTGACTTTATAGAATGTCAAAATGTTCGAAATTTCTAATATATACTGCTTTATAAGACTTACGTTTATAAAACAAATAAATAGCGCATGCATTCTATATAAAAGTGTTACATGTTATGACGTATTTTGGGCATCTTAACATGTTCAACACAATTTTGAAATTAAGTGTTAAGTAAAATATGTTTTTGTCCCGGTGGTTTGTTGAAATTGTTAATTTCATCTATGTGCTTTTAAAAAATTTCATCGCTGTGATTTATAATTTATTGTTGTTTTGTTCCCATGGTTTACAAATCATTGTTGTTATCATCCCAGTGCTTTAAAACTCGCTGTTATTTTACCCCTCATACTCAACGGTAAACATTTGACAGATTTCGCCTCAAGGACGAAAATATCAATAATTTGCAAACCACTACAAAGACGAAAATCGTAATTTAGCACAAGAATTAATAAAAGTCGCAATTTTTAAGAAACCTTAGGGACGGGAACATGTGTGCTATGAATGCCTATAGGGCACATGTTTTTATAAGACTTTTTTCATTTAATGTCGTATAAAAACATTTATTTCAAAATTGTTCCAAAAACTTGTTAGGGTGTCTAAAAGTGTATATTAATCAACTTATTGTAACATATTTATATATGATTTTGGTCTTATAAACTCAAGTCATATTAAGCAATCAATTATAATACTTAGACATATGTTTTTCAAAAAAAATATTGTTCTACATACCTTCATTTCTTCAATGAACGAAGGGAAGCCTCCAATGGACATGAAAATCATAAAACCGGAGATGAATCCACCACAAGCTCCACGTGCAAACGTCGCACGGTAGCTCGTGCCGACGTTGTAAAACACAGTACCAACACAGAGTGAAACAACAAGGTATACCACTATTCGCAACCAATAGTACCCGACATCTCTAGACATATTAACAAAAGATCTTTTCGTCAATGTTGTAAGTTGCTTCCACCAACTTGCTCGACTCCCACATTGTGTTTCGATCGTAAGCCCTTCCTAGAAATCAAAAGTTCTTAATCACTGATTCATTAGATTGATCATCTCTAAAGATGAAATTTTGATTAAATCTTTGCAAGATATCAACTGTTCCGAAGAAAATGGAGAAAAAACAATATGTTTGACTATAACTACTACTACTATAACAAGAGCGAGTATATAGGAAGCCACATACAAATGTCCAAGTGTTCTAATAGATTGCTTTATAAGACTTAAGTTTATAGAAACAAAAAATTGTGCTTCCTATATAAAAGTGTTGCAAGAAGTTTATAGGAAGTGTTTGGGGTGTTAACAAGTTTTTAAGGACACTTTTGAATTAAAGCGTTCTATTAATTATCTTATATGACATTATTTGGAGAAAAAAAGTCTTATAAGAATGTGTTCATAAGACATTTCTCAAAATGGTACTCTGAAAAAGATAATGCGACACTTATTTTTAAAATGTTAAAAAAAAAACATGTTAGCTCGCCCAAAAGCGTCCTATAAACTTAGTATAACGATTTTACATAGGATGCCCAATTGTTTGGTCCTATAAATTCAAAGTCCTATAAAACAGTTTATTTGGACACATGGATTTTTTGGTGTCCTATAAACTCACTTTTGTTATAGTGATTGGACAAAAGGTTCTAATACCATGGTGTTTTTTTTATATACATTTCTGTATTTTGTCAAGAATTGCTCATTCTTGTAAACTATGTTCCCAAGACGGCAATAAAATTGGCTTTTTATAACACAAGCTTTTTATAACACAATCATCATTGAACAACCTAATAAAATACTTAACAGGACTTATGTTTGTAAGACCAATAACTATGTGTCTTATACAATAGTTCAATAATTAGTTGCTAGAACAAAGTTAGATGATCTAACAAGTCATATCAAGGAACTAGGGAACCTAAGATAACTCAAAAAGTAAAGCATACTATTAGTGCTTTTATATGTCACTTTTGAAAATGGGGTATTAGCCTTTTTAAAAACGTATGGAGCGTTTGGTTCACATAGTGGAATTTCGTGGAATTGGAATCTATCAAAAAAAATTGACTTTGAAGGAATTATAATGGAATTTGACCATTCGTTTTGTTGGTAGGAATTGGAATGGAATCTCTCAAAAGAATTGGAATCTCCATCTTTGTATGGGGGAGGGTGGTAGTTGTGACGATGACAGCTACGCCCCACCCACCCCGCCCCTGTCCTCACCCCACCCCATCCTACCGACCATAATGTCACTAGTGTTTTCGCCACAGCTACCACCCCACTGTCGCCCCCACCCGCCCTAGTGGTGGTGGTATAGGTGGTGGGTGGCCCGACCCACCCTGCCCTGCCCCGCCCCCACCCACCGACCATCATGCAACTACTGTAATCGTTACAGCATCCACCCTACCCGCACCCACCACCCCTACCCACCTCCACCCTAGTGGTATTGGTAGGGGGTGGCACTCATCCCCATATACCCCCCCATTTCCCGCAATACCCCCATCGACCACCATGTCACTACTGTCATTGTACAACTACCACCCCCACACTTTGCTCCCAAACCCCAACCCTCCCGCCACCAACGTATGAGGGTGATGGAAAGGGGTTGTAGTTGTGACAACGATAGTAGTGGCATGGTGGTCGATAAGGTCGGTGCATGGAGGTACGGTGGGTGTTGTGACGACAACAGTAGTGGCATGGTGGTCGATAGGGTAGGAATTGGTGTGGTGTCGGGTAGGTGTCACCCTTTCAACAACTCACTACCAATACCACTCAGGGTGGGCAGGATGGGGTAAGGTTGGGTGGGTTGGGTGGTAGTTGTAACGATGACAATAGTGGCATGGTGGGTTGGGGTGGGTGGGTTAGGGGTGGATGTTGGGGATGGGGGTGGTAGTTGTGATGACGATAGTAGTGGCATGGTGGTCGGTGGGGTGGGTAGTGGTTGTTGGCGCCCTGGCGGAGTGGTAGTTGTGACAACGACAGTGGTGGCGAGGGGAATGAGGGTGTATGTGGGTGGGTGGTAGGGTGGTGGTGGAAGCTATGAGGACGATAGTAGTGACATGGTGGTCACTGGTAGGTTGGGGGTCGGATAGGGTAGGTTGGGTATATGGGGTGGGTGATAGGGTGGTGTTAGCAGTTGTGACAACAACAATAGTGACATGGTGGTCATTGGTGGGGTGGGGGTTGGGGTAGTGTGGGGTGGGGTGGGGGTGGTAGTTGTGACGGCAACGGTAGTGGTATGGTGGGGGGTTTGGGGTGGGGGTGTGACAGTGACAGTAGTAGCATGGTCAATGTAGGGCAGGGGGTGGGTGGTGTTGGTTAAATTGGATGTAAAGGGATGGAATTTAATTCCTCACTTATGCCAAGAAATGATGAATTCATTCATTTGTGGAATTAAAGGAATTCAAAGGATTCCATCCATTTCAATATGTGAACCAAATAAATGAATTGAAATTTGGTCAATGGAATTTATCATTCCAATTCTCTTGAAATCCTTTGAGTCCTGCGACCCAAACAACCCAAAAATAAGTAATAAGATGATTTGTTTCTTGTGCCTTATTAGATTCTCTTAACTTTGCCGATAAAACTTATTAGGTGGTATAACTTCTAACTAACAACTTCCTGTAACGTCATAGTGTAACACGAACAGGTTGTTGGTCCTAAAACTTAAAATCTCATTAAGTACTCTATTAGGATGCCTAAAAACAACCATCAGGTCTTTGGCCTGGTGGCCAGCGCCCATCCGTAAACGCTCCTTCCGGGGTGTGCCCATCAAGGGTTCGATTCCTGGGGGAGACAGGGTGTCTTTTCCGGTGCAGCCTTATGGTGCTACGGCTGTAGGGTCTCCAAAAGGGGACCACGGGGCCATAGGTCTCCGCCAATCAACCTTTTTTTTTAGGATGCCTAAAAACGATTAGGTAATCTAAAATGCCTCTTTTGTTATAGTGCATGAATGATATGTAGGGGCGTTTAAGCACTTAACCGGTAAGAGTGGCCTCCCTCCCTTACCTTATCGGGTATGATTCATGACCGTCAAAATAATGCAGTATAATTGTCTCTTACCCGGTAAGAACTAGTCACTACCCTCACTAACCGAGTAAGATTATAGATTAGCAAAATTAATAATGGTAAAATTGTTGGTAAAAACCAAAATAACATCTCTTACCAGGTAAGCGCGTACCCAGTAAGAGACAATGTGTTTATTTACCCGATAAGAGGCGATAACTATTTAACAAACAACACCTTAGTTAGCACCTTAGTTTGCACCTCTACATAAAGGTGAAATTTTGACAAACTTACAATGGATGAGATTCCTTGAATTCTTGTTCTTGCAGTTGTTGCATACTCTGAGCACTTGTACTTATTAACAAGCATTGCTTTGATCTCTGCTGTTGTTGAATATAATGCATGACTGGTGGAGATGGTTTTCTTGTCCTACAATATTGTAATTAACAAAAAAAAAACTTGGTTAATTTTCTGAGGATTTTATATGTGGATTAGAAGGTTGTTTTTTGTAATGTAGAGCAAAAGTTGGTACCCGAAGCCTCTGCGAACCCTGCAATGTGGCATTCACCCTATCGAAGTCCGAATTTATGCATCGAAGAAAGTGATCGGAAGGATTTCTTCTACTCGGACATGGTATCCCGACATCAGAAAAGAACTAGAAATTGGAAGAAAATAACTTAGTTCAAACTCGTGAAAACCGAGAATGTAAGGCTAGGTTTGACAAATTAACTAATAAGCTAGCTGTTTGGTGATAAGCTAATCGATAAAGTAATCATGTTTGGTAAAAACAAGTTGATATAAGTTAGATGACAATATAAATTACCTAAAAATATAAGGTTTACGGTAATTTATGTAAAATATACAAGAGATATAACCAGGAAAAGAAATTGAAAAACAAAATCCTTGAAGCATATTAACAAGTTACTTAAAGTAGTTTTTCAAAAACTAGCTTATACGATATTTTTACGTGCTTAAAAAAATAGTTTTGTTGCTTACGAAACGAGTTTTTTCAATAAGCTCAAGCTTAAAATTAATTTATAGTTGTCAAACATGACCCAAATATGTAATTGTTATTTTATATATACCAGGTGTATCTATGAGATGCAGCAAAATATAAACTTTAATTAATTGTAAACCAAAAATTGAATTGATTTAAATTTATATTTTATGATTTTTTGCTTTTTGTTTTTTGGAAATGGACCAATTGTGAGATGTGAGGTTTTCAAAAATCTCAAATATTCTATTGTTTGTGTGGTTGATTGAACATATATTTGGGAATGATAGAAGAGATTTCAAATACAGTGTACGTTAACATTTAGAGAAGGCAAATAGAAATATTTTAAAAATAGAAAAATTTTGAAAATATTAATAATTTATACATAATATTTCATAAGTTGTACGTACTTTGAAAAATTAAAAGTTTTTTAAAAATAAAAACCTAAACACTTTATAATATATATATATATATAGCTATTTTAATTTGCCATATGATGAATTTTGGTTGTACCTTTAACGCCATTTTTATTTCACCAAAGAAGATTGTTTCGCCACCGGATAACAGAAATAAGTCATCGAAAAGTGCAAAGACTTCACTACTCGGCTGATGGATAGACGAGACGATGGTTCGGTTAGCGTCCCGAGCCATGGTTCTGAGCGCCTGAATGACGAAGAAGGCCGCGGCGCTATCGAGACCACTGGTGGGTTCATCAAGAAACAAGAGGGTTGGTTTGGTGAGGATTTCAAGTGCAATGCAAAGTCTCTTCTTTTCACCACCACTGATTCCTCTTGAATGCCAATTACCAATAACATTTTCAGCACAATCTTGAAGACCCATTTCCATAATTGCCCCATGAATAATTGCATCAACTTGGTGTTTGTTTAGGGTTTCTGGTAGCCTTAGTTTTGCTGAGTATGTGAGAGTTTCTTTCACTGTGAGTGTTCCAAGTAGTATGTCCTCTTGGGTCACATAAGCCTATCATTTTTGCAAACAGTTTGAGTTTTGAGCATTTATTTATTTTAATGTCAGAGACTTATGGTGGTAGCACAAAATAGTTACCATAATATAAGATAAGTGAAGGTTAATTATAGTAACAAATTACAAAAGAAAAAACTAAAAAATCAGTTCCAATTTCAATGATTTATAATAATAGTGTTTGTGTTACACTATTATTGAACATTATTTTTAAAGCAACGGCATTATTGACCATAAAAACTCAAATTTAAGTTCCGATATACTACTATTGTTTCTCAATTTTTCAACGACAGTGTCTAGTGGTAGCACAAAACAAAGCATGGCGGTAGCATGTACCGTTAAAAGTCGTAATTTTTGTTTTTACACTAAGGGGGCGTTTGGTTCGCAGAATGTTTTTGGATTGAATAGAATATGTCAAAGGAATTTGACTTTGAAGGAATTGGAATGAAATGTCATCAGGTTTGACCACATGTTTGGTTGACAGACGTTGGAATGGAATTTGTTAAAGAAACTGTAATTTGTCTGTTTGGTTCACATAGTGTAACTTTGGAATTGGAATGAAATATTAGTAAACGACCAAAATACCCATTTTGAAAATTTTGAAATCAAAATCCAACTATTGTGGTTCAGATCGGTGGTGGTTTAGATTGGTGGTCAATAGTGATTCAGATCGGTGGTCGGCGATGGTGGTTGACGGTTGTCCAGATCGGTTGTGGATGGCAGTTGTTCAGATCGGTGGTGGCTGGAGATGGTTCAGATTGGTGGTGGTTGACGGTTGTGGCTGGTGGTTGATCAGATCGGTGGTGGTTGGTTGTGGTTCAGATCAGTGGTGGTCAACGATGGTTTAGATCGGTGGTGGTCGATGGTGGTTTAGAACGGTGGTCGGTGGTGGTTATGATCGGTGGTGGTTGGCGGTGGTTCCGATTGGTGGTGGTCGGCGGTGGTTCAGAACGGTAGTCGGCGGTGGTTCGGAGCGGTGGTCGGCGGTGGTTCCGATCGGTGGTGGTCGGCGGTGGTTCAGAACGGTGGTCGGCGGTGGTTCCGATCGGTGGTGGTGGGCGGTGGTTCAGAACGGTGGCCGACAGTGGTTCCGATTGATGGTGGTCAGCAGTGGTTCAGAACGGTGGTTGACGGTGGTTCTGATCGGTGATGGTCGGCAGTAGTTCAGAACGGTGTCAACGATGGTTTCGATCGGTGGTGGTCGGCGATGGTTCAGAACGGTGGTCAGCGGTGGTTCCGATCGGTGGTGGTCGGCGGTGGTTCAGAACAGTGGTCGTCGGTGGTCCCGATCGGTGGTGGTGGTGGGTGGTGGTTCAGAACGGTGGTCGACGTTGGTTCCGATCGGTGGTGGTCGACGGTGGTTCAGAACGGTGGTCAACGGTGGTTCCGATCGGTGGTGGTCGGCGGTGGTTCAGAACGGTGGTTCCGATCGGTGGTGGTCGAGGGTGGTTCAGAACGGTGGTTCCAATCGGTGGTGGTCGGCGGTGGTTCAGAACAGTGGTCGGTGGTGGTCGACGGTTGTTCAGAACAGTGGTCGGTAGTGGTTCCGATCGGTGGTGGTTCAGAACGGTGGTTGGTAGTGGTTCCGATCGGTGGTGGTCGACGGAGGTTCATATGGATCTAGGTTAATGGGGATAGTTGTCTTTTTGAGAAAATGAGATGGAATGGAATTGAATTCCTTCTCAAATGTGATAGAAAGACCAAATCCATGAATATGGTGGAATGTGTGGAATTCAATTCCATTCCATGGGAAACCAAACACCTGAAAGGAATTTGGTCAACAGAATTGATCATTCCAATTTTTCAGATTCTATCGGAATCCTACGAACCAAACGCCCCTAAGCCATGAATATATTAATGCTATCATGTGCAACCACTTCTTTATATGTAGATCCGCCCATGTTTAATAATATTGTTAAAATAGGCTTGTTAAACGACGTGACTATTGGTACCTTTAAGTTTATTGGACCAATAATTGTGTGTAAACCAATGGCGTCTGAGGTCTTGTGCTACTACCGCGTTGTTCCGGGATAGTGTATTAGCGATATATTCCCGTCTAAGTCTAGTCATTGAGTAAATTAAACTTAGGTCCTTAATGGTGCTACCATTATGTTTCGTGTTGTGTTACCACGGGGACGTTGTCGTTGGATAAATGAGAGGCTATAATAGCATATGCCAAACTTAAAATTTAATTTTTCATGGTTAACAATGATGATATACAAAAACCCATTCCATAAATCAATGAAATGAAACTAATTTTTTTAGTTTTTTTATTGTATTTAGTAACTATAATTAACTTTTATTTTATATCATACCATCATAATTATTTTGTGCCAGCAACTAAAAAAGAATTATGGATCAACCTCTGTATAAAACGTTATAATAAGATGTAAAACAAAGTCTGATGGCCAAACAAATTTTATCGTTAGTTGTTAGTACGAACTAAACAACCTAAAAAGACTCGAGATATAAATCTACATATCAATCTTTTTTATACGACACTTCATGAAAAAAAAAATTATATAACATTTGTTAAAAAAATTCATAAAACAATTTTTTTTGTAAGTGTCCAATAAAAAAAAACTAATAAAACAATTTTACTCCTTCAATATAATTAGATTGTACAACTCTATCCTAACAACTAAAGATACAACTTGTTTGAGAATCTGACTTCCTTATAACAACATTTTGTAATGTCTTCATGTAAATACATAGTTGTTAATCTTATAAAATTAAGGGCATGTATTATTACAGAAAAAATCCAGAAAACCCAACGAACTTTCCTGTTTTGAATGATTGAGTTCCTAAACTTTTTTGTATGAAGTTCCTGAACATTTTTTAATAAATAAACAATCGAACTTTTAGAAATTGGTTACTGCATCTTTTTAACCAAAAAAAACTACATGTAACCGGCTAGAAATGTTTTAAAGTAAAAAAACCTAAAGCAATTTTATTGTACCCAAATTCTACGTCATTCATACCGCTCACACCCAACATCATCAGTCTCTTCCACTCTCTATCATCGCACATCACCGACGTTGCCCCTGCCATCGATCTCCCTCTTTTTGATCGTTTTTTTCTTGTTTTTTGATTTTCCCTCTTCTTTTATCTGTTTATATGTACTCCATTAAATTGTTGTAAGAGTTGAGAATTGAAACACAAAAACAAAAAAATGGAGATCATTAATGGCAGGGACCAACGATGACGATAGACGATATGAAGAACGAAGGACGATGGGTGACGCAGGGTGGTGAGCGGAGCCAATGCCCAAGCGCCTAAGAATAAATAAATATATTTTTTGACATAAAGGACGGAATAGCTTGTGAGAGTCAGGGGGAGCCAATGCCCCCTTTAGTTACTATGTGGCTCCGTCACTCGACCAATGTTATTGGGTGCGAGAAGTTTGAATAACGTTGGGTTTGTGAATGGTAAAGCCGATTTAAGTTTTTTTACTTTAAAATATTCCTAATTTATAGGTGACTTTTTTGGGTTAAATGATGTTGGTAACCAATTTTTAAAAGTTCGATGATTCATTTATTCAAAAATAAATGTTCAGAAACTTAATCATTTAAAATGAGAAAGTTCAATAATTTTTTCATTCAAAAAATTTGAAGAACTTAATCATTCAAAAGGAAAAAATTCGTTAAGTTGTTTTTTAGAATTTCTCATTATTATATTAGATCAGTTGGACAACATTCCATGCATGTTTTTGTTGTAGTGAATTTGGGTTAATATTGATGAACTTCCTACTGTTAAATAAATCCTTCACAATTTCATATTCACACACAAATCAACATCAAACATTTTTCTTTACATTTTCAATACATGATTTGATATTAAAAAAAAAATATTAGTGTAGCAACACAGATATTCCTTTAGACCAACTCTAATGACAGAGACGGACCAAAAAAAAAATCAAGCGATGACACCATTTGACTATAAGAAACAAATATAGAGATATTTTTCACAAAATCATCGTGAGTTGTTGGTTAGTTCATTGTTTTTTGAGATCATGTATTCAAATCTTTTATTGCAAATATTTTTCGAAAACGATAATAAATCTGAAATTAAAAACTAAAAGCTAAAATAATGACACTAACAAAATTCGAACTCGGGTCTGGGATGGCAGAAAAGCCTTGCAAACCAACTCTACCAAGAAAACTTGTGTACTCATTGTAGTGTCAAAATATATACGATGACACATAACAAATTGATACAGTAACACTTTTCACGACCCTATAATTTTTAACACTACAACGGAGGATTGAAACTGTGGCACGTGTGGGGTGTTACACACATGATTGGTCGTTTTACACCTTAATTAATAGTATAGGGGATAATCAAATGAGAACCGTAAAATGATTGAGAATGTGAGAATCCGTAATCATGTGTTGTTTTCCATTGTGAAACAATGCATGTGAAAATGCAGTACTCTTTTACAATATGATTATTTTTAATATGTATTTTTTGTTTCATATTATAAAACAACGTTATATTTTTGCATATGCATTGATTTACGATATAAAATAAAACATGATTAATAATTCTTATGGTTCTCAACTTTTTTGTAGTGATATTATGATGACGATGTGTTAGAGATCATATGAATACTCACAACGGCACCGTAGTCTAGTCTCTTCTTCTTTCCATTCAGAAGAACATTCCCTGTCATGATAACATTTCCGGCGAGCCTTCCTGCGTATATTTTTCACAACTCGTTTTAAATAAAAATAGGCACAATAGAAAAAGAAGAAAAAATTACTTTTTAAAGATTTTAAAAAAATAATTGAAACAAATTTAAAACCTTACCAATTAAGTTACCCATCGAATTTGCTTATTTTTAATGATGTTTGAATTTGTTTATTTTTAATAATATTAATGAATAAATAAATGATCATCTAAAATGAATAGAAACAAAAAGGTTTGTGTTTAACAATGTTGCACTACTACCAAAACCCTTAATACCGACCAACTATTCCCGACGACGAAAATCCGTCGGTAATCACTGACGGATCACTGACCAATTTCCGACGGATTGAAGCTATTTGCGACGAACAACATATATAAACATTTCCAACGGATCACCGACAGGCCGAAAATTATTTTTTTTTTGATTTTTTTTAAATATTGAATTCCGTCGGTAATCCGTCGGAAACCTTTTTAATTTAATTAATTTTTTTAATTCCAATAATCCGTCGGTGTTCCCTCGCAAATTACCGACGGATAACCTAAGGCCATTGGATAATCCGTCGGTAATTCGTCGGTAAATTTATGAATTATTAATATTATTTTCCAAGAAATTCGTCGATGATCCGTTGATGTACGTATGTATGTGTGTCGTATGCATATAAGTGTGTGTATGTCATGTATATGTCTATATGTGTATATACGCATGTATATGTCTATATAGATGTATGTGTAGTATATGTGTGTATATATACACATATATATTGATTGTATGTATATATATAGTACATATATATGTATATCATGTATATATGTGTATGTCGTATGCATATAAGTGTGTGTGTGTGTATGTCTATATCTCCCAGTAAGATCCGTCGGTGATCCGTCAAAAATAGTATCGCCCATGATATAATTTGCGAGAGGCTATTTCCGACGAATCTTACTTTCACCGACGGAAATAGCCATCGGTGATTGTCCTCTGTTTTGTGGTGTTGATGAATAAATAAATGATATTACATGAATATATAAATGGTGCTAATGAATAAATGGAATCAAAATATTATTATGAGTCAAATAAAATCTCCTTTCATATATCTTCATATATATATATATATATGTTCAATCATGTAAGAACCAAAAAAAAGTTAAGAACCGTAAAGACCAATCTCAAACACCAAGGATTTTATCCAAATGTCATTAAAAATGGTGGCATTTTTGTAATATTTGTGAAAATGGTGTCTGATATCCAGGACAAACTTGTAATTTGAGATTAATCTCAAATTACACACCTCTCGCCTCCTCCCATCCTTCATCGCCTCCTCCTTACACCACCATATCCCCAACATCAAGAACAGATCCATACCATACATATCGCCTGCAACCATCTCCATCCCCGAAAACGTCTCCTTCGTTGGCAACCAGTTCGTCTCTGTCATCACATCCTTGACCGAAACCATCGACGATCTAAAACTCCCACCGTTCATCTTCGGCACTACATTTGTCCATTTCCTCCGGTGAATTCATCTTATCGGCGTCAGAACCATCAATGGATTTGCAGACAGTTTTTTCAAACGGATTTGGTCCCTGGATTCTCTCTCTCCCTCGTCTCTCTCTCAACCTCTGCAATCGATTTCACCCCCAAGCCCAGATCTAGTTTCTCAGATCTGAATTTCAGGACGGTTTTGTTTAACGTTTTTGATTTGGTTTAATGTTTTTGATAGAATGATGTAACAAGAAGTTACGTTTGAGTTGATTTTATTTTTTATTTAGGGTTTGTTCATTCTTTTTTTGTTTGTTACATAAATCGATAAATCAACTTTATAACAGATTTGGAGTTTTTTGTTTCCCAAAGTTGTGTTTGATTTTATGGGGTGATATAACATATAGAAGAAAATTGTGTTTGATCTCATGAGGTGAAATAAGATATAGACATAAATTGTGTTTGATTTCATAGCGTGAAAATAAATTATAGATTAAATTGTGTTTGACTTCATATGATGAAATAACGTGTGTGTATATATATATATATATATATATATATATAGGGTCAGATTGAGAGGAAAACTTCAAAAAAAATGAAAAAATAAGGAACATTTTGGTAACCCTTTAATTTATCCCTACCCTAAATGGTACAAATTTACAATCTAACAATCACATTGATATATGTTATCATCAGGATTTATTAAAATATATGAAACAGAGTGTTGGTTTTACATGAGACCAGTTTGTTTTTGTGAGACTGGTGATCAGAAAATAACGCTGAAACTTCGAAGGTACAAAAAACAACAAACCTTCACAACAAAAACACTGTGAAATTATCTCACATGATCCCAAGTCACATAATCCCAAATCTGAGTGTTATTTATGTGGTTTCACATGTCTTATTAAAACAACATGCTCTTGCCTCTTACATGATCTCAAGTCAATGAAATCAACTGTATTTTGTCTCTCAAGTCAATAATTTACAAATTATTTCTCTCTCAATTGTATTTTGTCTTGAAAAAAACGTTTGGTTTACATTTAATTCTACCAAATATTTATTAATAATCAAATACGTAAAATCTCAATTAGGTTGGTTTGTGGGATTGGAATGGATTTGGATTTCAAATCCATTCCAATCCTGCGTTTGATTTGCAGGATTGGATTTCGTTGACCGGATTTGAAATCCGTTGACCATTTAAAAATTTCTTACCTGATGGATTTCAAAATCCTTTTGCAATGAGTCTGGATTTGAAATCCAAATATTGATGGATTCTAAAGCCTGATGGATTTCAAATTCTAATCCAAACACATGAACGGATTTCAAATCCCCCAAATCCAAATATAAATCCTCCCAAATCCAAATCCCTCCAAATTCAAATCCTTACTTGAAATCCAATCAATTCCATTCCATTCCCACAAACCAAACGCACCCTTAAAGTTTGTAACCATCAAATATCACCAATTTTTTTGTAAACTTAAATTTACATCTTATTAAATAAATATTTTTAAACAATTAAAAATGAAGTTGTTTTAGGTTTTAAAACCTAGGAAAATACGAGGTAAAATAAATTGGAAGGCATAAAAAAGATATTACCACCTCCCATGAAAGTTGCATGCACCCCCATATTAAGCATCACGTACAAAGTATGAACCCAATACGTCCTCAACCACCTTTTAACCTTTAATATTTACTACAATAATATATATCTTCAATTGTAAAAATATAATTGATTAACATATATTTGATAAATCATATTAAAATAGAGCTAAGATTGATTTTATATGGGGAACCGACTTCTAAAACCTCCATTTCCGGATAACAAACTTTTCAATTTTTAGTATATGGAATCAGTGATGAAATCTTTGTTTCCATAATAAGAACGAAATCATAGTTGACTTGGTTATTTTTGCTTCCTCAAAATAAAATGTTTTAAAGTTGTTTTCATAAAATAAGAAGTTGGTTCTGAATATAGGATAGACAATTGATTTCATTTTTGTGCAATTTGTTCTCAATATTACCATCAAACATGTCGTATATTTATTCTCCCAAACGTCACATGTTTAAGTTCACTCAAGACGGTTGAAGGATTTATTTGGTTGATAACTTAAGTTTTAGTTTTTTTTTTGTGTTCACAAATTGATCATAACGAGTTACTTGATGATATTTGTTATGTTACTTGTGTTCACAATATATTAGGTTATTTGTTAGGTTTTGTTTTAATTTTTAGATTATTTTTTTAATGAGAAAGAAGATGAAAGCGAAGAGAGAAAATTTGTAAAATATCCAGAATAATCTTTATTTAAAGTTTTAATTTAACCCCTAACTTAATATGATTTGTGATTTAATTATATTGAATCTCATGGATCTTACAAATGACACGGATCTCAAAAGAATGTCATTTTATATGAAATCCGATAAAATTATGAGAACCATAAAACCTCAAAAGATCATGCTTTAAAATTGTGAAATGAACATTCAATTTATCGACCTACATTCACATTACTTTCACAATTCACTTACCATCTCACACTAATGCAATGCAACATATTCAACATTGTCATGCTTTAAATACGATTGTATTTTTTAAAATATCTAACATATTAAAGAAACAAATTTAAAATTAGATAATATTTAACAAGTCTTAGAAAGAATTTTATTTAAGAAAAATAAAATGTACGTACATATTTTTTTCCGTAAAAAGAAAAAAATTCCAAGTTAACGCCAATAACTTATTTAGATAAGAGTTATTGTTTTTCTTTATAGGATCAGGTTCAGGAGAAAACTCTAAATAAATGGAAAACCGAAAAACCATGAAAAAACGAATGAAAATGCATATGAATATGGATGTCAAATTAACGAGAAAAATATGATCGTTTATTTGGTGTAATTTATTTCGCTCGAATTTTGTTCATTTTTCATATTTTTTTCGAATAAAAAATAGGGGGTTGAGTTTTTTTTTTAATTTAAAAAACATTGTTGTAACCACCCGTTTCATCACATCCATCAGATCATCTAATCTAACAGTTGATAAGGTGTTTTTTAATTTTCATTTATTTGTGGTTTTCTTTTGAACCTCCGTCTTTCTTTATATTGGTAAAAAAATGAACGTTATTTGCAGTTTGCAGTTTATTTTAATTATAATAACTTTATAAAGTATAAAAAGTAGATGAAATAACTTTTAAAAGCGCATTTTAAGTTTCTAAAAGGGTGTGCGAATTAAGAAGCCACAAGAAAAGAGGAAAAACCAATACTGTTCCACTCTACCTTAAAAATTCAGATTAAATAGAAAAAGCTATTTAAAAGTTAGAAACTATAAAAATTAAATTGTATATGTTGTTTTATAGATGAAACAACATATGTGTATATGAGTGTTCATATAATGTTATTTCATAGATAAAACGTCAATAAAATGTTTTATGTAAACAAACACAAAAATATGTTTATATATGAAACACTCTCATACTTGCATATAAGAACAGAACATGTGAAACAATATGAATTATTACTTAAAATCATACTCATTAGATATTGTTATGAAACCGGTTTTCACGATCTATAACTTTTAGATGGTTTCTATATGACGTGCAATTTATATATGTATATATACTAGTTAATGATATTTAATTTTACAAAATTTCGTGTTACATATATAGATGATTGTTTATGTATGAAACGACATGATGCATGACTCCTTATTTCATGAAAAATATATGGAATTTTAGAGGACTTTTTCATGGTCATGTTATTATTCTAGTGAATTCAAAAATTGATGAAAAAATGCATACCTGCTAAAGAATCAAGAAGGGTGGATTTTCCGGAACCAGAAGGACCCATGATAGCCATGATCCTTGACGGTTGAGCAAAACCTGTCACTCCATTAAGTATCCTCCTTGTTGGTTTCTCATTGCTCTTTGTTGGAAGTACAACCGCAAGATCTTCCCACACCAAGTAAACATCACCACAATTATTATGCAAGTAGTTTTCAGGACAACCATCCTCTAGGGATTTCGTCACCTCTGCTGCCTCTTCCTCCTCCTTTTTGCTCCTTGCTTCAATCGTAGCTGCCTCTATCTCCATCTCTCTCACTTTCATATATGTAATTTGTGGACAAATACATTTAAAACATCATACAATGATACATATACCATATATAGAAGTGTGAAGGGTAAAAAGGTCAAAAAGTTCAGATTCATTTAATATAGATGAAAATTTATGAAGAAATGAGACTTCTAGATAAAACCTTATTATATGAGAATTTATTAACGTTGTGTTCTCGATTTTTTTACAAAGAAAAGGAAAAACGTTGTCTTCTCGAGTTTTTTTTAAAAGAGAAATAAAGGAAAAAGAGGGAAAGTGATGTTGATTTTAGTATTAAAACTATTAATAATTAGCTCAAATGGCCATCTCACGGAGAGGGATTGGCCTCTTAGCCATCCCTCTCCCTGACTTGCAAAAATGTCCCAAGGGACGCAATGGAGCCCCAAGGACGCAATGGAGCCCAGGGCGCAATTGTGCCCCTACGCATAATCTTACTGAAAACAAGTAGGGGTGCAATTGCGTCCTTGGGGCTCCATTGCGTCCCTTGGGACATTTTTGCAAGTCAGGGAGAGGGATTGCTAAGAGGCCAATCCCTCTCCGTGGTTTGGCCATTTGTGCCATTATCTCATCCTTCCAAATGTGAAAGTAAAGGGAAGGAAAGGGAAAAAAATTATAAAATTACATATCTACCCATCAATTACTTTCCACTATAAAATAAATAAGGGTATAAAAAAAGTAAAAGAAAAAAACATCTTTCATTTCCTTTCTCTCCTACTTAAGAACATTAATTTTCTTTTATTTTTCTTCCTTTCCCTTCAATCTCAACAAAACAAATAAAAATATTTTTTTTCTTTTCATTTTTTCTTTTCTTTATTTTCAAAAATTCAAAAACCTTGTGGCCATGGAGGTTCACCTGCGATGACTCCATGCCATTCGTGGTCGCCCGGGGATTAGTCGGTGCGCGTAATCTGGCCCGGAAACCCACGGTTACCAAAAAAAAAATTCAAAAACACAACATAAATGAGAATGTTTTTTTTCAAAACTATCAGCTGTTAGCCCCAAATCTCAATTTGTAAAAGTATTGAAAATATCTAAGTCCTACTTCAGAGGACTAGCAGAGACAGGCTTCAGAGGACGTGACTGCCTCTAAAGCACATTCCAGAGATAAGGACTTCTCTGCAGAAGACATCAGAGATGGCTTCATCAGAGGCTCTGAAGACTTCCTCAGAGCTCTGAAGGTGTTCTCTCTGAAGATCAAGACAAGATACAAGTGTTGAACTGAAGAACAGATGACATATCACTTAGTGATAAGATTTGCTTTCTAGAGTAGGTCACTGTTCATGCACGTATTGAGCTTACCTGGTAAGACACTGTTCAAGCATGCTTCTTTTGTCAGGATAGTACACTGTTTACTTTATGGTCCTATAAATAGGACCATCACGCCATTGACAAAAGTGTGCTTTTTGATATCTTGCATCTGAATAATCAATTGAATATATTTCAAAGAAGATCTTGTTCTTTCTACTTATTTTATTATATGAACTGTGATATTGGAATCTGCTTTTGATATTAAACTATATTGCTTCCGCTGTTATTATTCTTATTGTTTATATCATCATTGTAAGATTAAATCTTGGATCCAACAATTGGTATCAGAGCCTCCTTTGTTTTCTAAACAAAGAAAGATCATATCTGCTTACTCGGATAGATTTATATCTTACTGATTCAAGCTTTTAATATCTGTGCATATTCATATAAACCTTGGTTTATTAAGAACTTCATATGCTCCAGATTTGAAAGTAAATCACAGTTACATCCTTTGATAAAAGATCTTCATAGAAAAACATCTATTCTTCAAATCTTCATCTTTGCTTCACAAAATGGCAAACTCAAGTATAAGTGTCATTTATACAGCTGGATCATTAACCAAACCTCCTACACTTCTAAGGGATGAATATCCTCAATGGAAGATAAGGATGGTAAACTTCTTAGAAGATATGGACAAGGATCTGTTAAAATCAGTGAACGATGGACCTCACCAACCAATGGTGTTGGTACCAAGAGTTCCAGCAACAGCAGATACTGCTGAAATACCTGCTTACTATGAAAAGAAAACTTCAAACTTTACTGATGAAGAAACTAACATGATGGAAAATGATTCAAAAGCTGTTAGATTACTTATAATGGCCATTCCCAATGATATCTTCCAAGAACTTGATTCTTGTGTAACTGCAAAAGAGATATGGGATCAGTTGTTAAATCAACTTGAAGGTGGCCTACAAACTCAAAAGAACAGGAGAAATCTTTGTATCAATGAATATCATGATTTTCATGCATTACCCGAATAAACCTTACACCAAACATACTCAAGGTTCAACATTCTCATCAACAAATGTAGAAAATTTGGGGTCATGAGGACAAAAGAAGAAAACAATGTTCTTTTCCTTAAAAGTGTAAATTAAGAATGGTCACAACTGTCCATGTCAATACAAGCCAATCAAAATCTTGAATCATGGTCATTGACTGACATTTATGGCACCCTGGTAGCACAGGAAAAAGAAGTTGTTAAACAAAAATCAAAAACCTCTTTAGGTGGACCACATGCACTTATGTCAAAACAAAAAAGTGTATCACAAGAAGGCAGAAATGCAGAAACAGATAACTGTTTAAAGAGGGGATCTAAAAGAAAATCCAAGAAGGTTCTGATGACCGAAGAAGTTGAACACTCATATTCAGACTCAGATGATGACATCAAAGCTTTTACCAAATCTCTTGCATTAATCACCCATCAATTTAACAATAAATTTGGCAAGAAAGTTTTTGAAGGAAGAAGAGATGATGAAGAAATAAGAGGAAATCCAGAAAGAAGATTTCAGAAAGCTGACTATCAACAAGAGCCCAGATCTACTCTGCATAGTGATCAAAAGGGTGTTTATTTCACCAATCATGATATTACTCAACAATCATTTCAGCCAAGGTATCCTCAACCTCGGAGGTACTTCAAGCCACAACCACAAGATCAGAAGACAGAATCAATTGTTGTTCTTCCACCAAACCAAAACGATGGAAGATGTTTCAGATGTGGAAAGCCAAGCCATTACTCTGCAAACTGCAGAGGTAGGCTCATCAAAGATGAAGACTACTACAAAAACAAATACAAGTACAATGTCAACGAAAGAGTACTTGTTGCAGAGATGGAAGACTGGTTGTCAGACTCAACAAGCGATAGAGAGGAAGAACCTACCAATCTCCATGGTATGGCTTTTTCAGATGATCAGAATAATGGATCATCAGAGGACTACTCTGGAAAGGTAAACTCTCCTTCCATCTCTGAAAGTGAACTTGAATTGGATGTTATTAAGCTAACAGATGAATTTCAAATCATAAAGCAAAAACTTGTTGAGGAAAAAGAAAAAAGAAAACAAATGACAAAAGATCTTAGTTTTTACAAAAGGGAAAAAAAAATTCTTGAGTCAGAAAAGAGAGATATTTTTGTTGAGAAATCTGAACTTGAAAAATCTCAGAAACAAAAAGAAAAATAATTTTTAGAAAAATTCAAAGAACTTGAGAAAGTTTTAAAAGTTAAAGAAGAAGAAGTAAAAAGATCTGAGTATGAAAGACTCATTTCTGTTGCCTTAACCAATTTTTTTCAAAAAGAAAGAGAAATCCTACATCAATCTCTGGAAATGAAAGAACTTCAAATCAAAAGCTATCTTGATGCTCAAGATGTGCATATAAAGATAAACTCTCAAATGGATACTCAAGGGCTGGGATTCAATGAATTGGATCCATTCACTGGATTGAAGAAAACTTCACTTTCTTCCACTTTCTGTATAGGAAAGGTCCAGAGCTCTGACTGTCCATCTCTGAACAATTTCAAGAGAATAAAAACCTCAAAAGGATCAAAAGCAAGAGCTCTGAACTTCAAAAATGTTTCATACTCTGAAGTGCAAAACTTTCCAAAATCTATGTTAAAAATAGAAAAAGAAACTTCAGAGGTACTTTTCACAAAACCTCAGAGCAATGATCTCAGAGAAATCTTCAAGTTCGATGCATTTATCACAAATGAATCAGAGACATTTGAACAAAGTACCTCTGAAAGAAGTACTTCTGAAGATGAACCTCAGAGTTCACTTAATCCAGATGCTCCTCTGTATTCACCAATCTCTGATGAATGCATCAGAACTACATTTGAGGATGACATCAAAAGAATAAATAAAGAAAATATCATAGCTGATTTGAAGAAGAAAGAAAGCATGAAAAGAATCATTAAAGTCTCTAGACCCAAGTAAATTGAGAAACCAACAGAGGTAGTTATCTCTGGTAAGGCTGAAAGAGACTTTCTTGACTCTGATTCTGAATCTGATCCAGAGATTGATGAACAGATATTCTACAGACCAGAGGAAGTAATTCATAAAAAGATAGAGACTGTTGGTTCTGGAATTTTGAACATTCCTATTTCTGTTTTGAAAAATAAACCCAGAATACCAATATGTCCTGACTTTGCAGAAATGTGTCTTCAAGCAAAAACTTCCCTGGATCTTGAAAAAGAATTACAAGAAAAGGCAAAGAATAAAACTATCACTTCTCAACTCTACACTTATAAACCAAACAAGTTTACTCCTGAACAAAAAGGAAAATGGCAAGAAATTAACCATTCTGATCCTGTTTGTGCAGTGAGCAACAAAGAGAAGAGGATGTTTTTTAACAAGAAAAGACAACTTGAAAAGAAGGTTGTCTTTCAAGCTAAAAGAAAGGAAGTAGTTAGGAATACTTGTAATATTCCTAGTACTAATTTGAAAAGGAATCAAAATGTAACAAATGCATTTAGTGAAATGAAAACCTTTGCTTCCACTTCTTCTTGTTCTGTAAAGTGCAATTGCATCCAACTCTTGATGAAACTGAAAAAATCACTTCAGAGGTTCTCATTGCTTTCTTAATCAGTCTTTGAATAAAAATTCAGAGACAAAGCCTCAAAAGAAAAAGGACAACTCTGCCAAAACATCAAAAGATGAGAAGGCAAGTTTTCAAAAAAATCATCAGAAACCTAACAAAACAGGACCCATAATGAGATGGGTACCTAAGAAACTCTAATCTGTCTTGCAGAAACAGTCTATGCCTATTTGGTACTTGGATTCTGGATGCTCAAGGCATATGACTGGAAATAAAGAGTTACTATCCTCTTACAAAGCTAAATCTGGAGGAGCAGTAACTTTTGGAGACAATATGCAAGGTCAGATTAAGGGTTATGGTGGGCTATCAAGAGGTAATGTTTCTGTATCGAGGGTTGCTTATGTTGATGGATTAAAACACAACTTAATCAGTATAAGTCAACTTTGTGACCATGGTTTTGATGTGAAATTTAAAGAAAAACATTGTTCACTTCTTCACTCAAAAACAGGTCAAGAAATGCTCAGGGCTGATAGAAAGGGTAATCTATATAGAATGAATTTTACCAAACACATTAGAACTGATTCAGAGAAACTCTGTCTAGTATCTCTGAACAGTGAAGATGTCTGGCTCTGGCATAAAAAGTCTGCGCATCTCAACTTTTCTTCACTTGATAAATTAGTTAAGTTAAATCTGGTTAAGGGATCACCATCTCTGAAGTTTAACAAAGATCATCTTTGTTCTGCTTGTGAAATGGGAAAAATGAAAAGATCTTCCCACAAGACCAAAAGTGATAACAATTGTCCAAAACCATTGCACATGTTACATGTGGACCTCTGTGGTCCTATCTCAGTGCAAAGTTTATCAGGTAAAAAGTATATTCTAGTTCTGATTGATGAATATTCTAGATATACTTGGATAGAATTCATCAGAGCCAAGTCTGATGTACCTGATATTTTGATAAGATTGTTAAAAAGACTGCAGGTTATGTTCAATAGCAAAGTTCAAAAGCTGAGAAGTGATAATGGAACAGAGTTCAGAAATGCCAAAATCAACTCATATCTTTCAGAAGAAGGCATAACTCCCAACTTCTCTGCAGCAAGAACCCCTCAACAAAATGGTGTTGTTGAGAGAAAGAACAGAACACTTGTTGAAGCTGCCAGAACAATGCTTGCAGGATATGATCTTCTCACAAACTTTTGGGCAGAGGCAGTAGCTACAGCCTTTTTCACTCAAAACAGAGCTACTATTGTCAAAAGATTCAAGAAAACATCTTATGAACTCATTAACAATAGGAAACCTAATGTTAAATATTTCCATGTTTTTGGATGCAGATGTTATATTCTGAATGATAGAGAATCTCTTGGAAAGTTTGACAGAAAAGCAGATGAAGGAAAATTCATTGGATATTCATTAGCCTCAAAAGCCTTCAGAGTGTTCAATCTGAGAACAAGAACAATCCAAGAGAGTATCGATGTATCTTTTGATGATGACAGAAGTCTTGACAACAATGATGTCAATTCAACTGCGAAAAATATCTCTGAATCATCAAAGATAAGAGAATCTGAGCTAAACAAAATATTTGAAGACTTCTTTGATGACGAAAACACAGAGTTTATGTTTAGAGATATTCACAGAGCAACTTCAGAGGAACCTCAAAATACATGTACAACTCTCTCTGGTCCCTCTATAGTCACAACTTCTGCTTCTTTGAATACAGGTTCAAGAAATGAATCAAGACAAACAGAATGACAATTCACTTCAGAAGCAGAAGATGAATCAGAGACATCTGAAGAGTTTCTAGAGACCTCTCTTGAAGAGACTTCAGAGCCTACCTCACCATCTCTGGAACACACTTCAGAGCCTCTGAACAGTACAACAGAAATGTCACCAACTGTCATTTCTGAAGCCCACACTCCACCCCAAATTCAAGCTCCAATAACAAGATGGACAAAGGATCATCCCCTTGATTTGATCATGGGAACACCTTCAGATGGAGTCAAAACCAGATCAACCACAATCAATGAATGTTATTTTGTAAACTTTTTAAGCATCATTGAACCAAAGAAGGTAAATGAAGCTCTTGAAGATCCTCATTGGATCTTTGCAATGCAGAATGAGCTTCAAGAGTTTGAAAGAAACAAAGTCTGGACCTTAGTTCCCCTTCCTAAAGGAAAATTTGCAATTGGAACTAAATGGGTCTTCAGAAATAAAAAGGATGAGGGTGGCATTATAATCATAAACAAAGCTAGGTTGGTTGCTAAGGGATATTTCCAAGAAGAGGGTATTGATTATGATGAAACCTTTGCACCTGTGGCTAGCCTAGAAGCAATTAGAATCTTCTTAGCCTATGTTGCACACAAAGGGTTCAAAGTATATCAGATGCATGTTAAATCTGCCTTTCTGAATGGTAAATTAAATGAAGAAGTTTATGTCCAGCAACCACCTGGATTTGAAAATACAGAGTTTCTTAACCATGTTTATTATCTTGATAAAGCTCTATATGGGCTTAAACAAGCTCCAAGAGCATGGTATGCTACTCTGTCCACATTTATGATAAATAATGGTTTTGAAAAAGGTACAATAGATACAACTTTGTTCATAAAAAGGTACAAAAATGAGATGCTTTTAGTACAGATATATGTTGATGACATTATATTTGGCTCAACAAATCAAAGGTATTGCGACAAGTTTTCAGAGTTGATGAAGAGTGAATTTGAAATGAGTCTCATGGGAGAATTAACATTCTTTCTAGGCTTACAAGTAAAGCAAACATCAAAGGGTACTTTTATAACTCAATCTAAGTATGTCTCTGACATTTTGAAAAAATAAAAACTCAATGATTCAACTTCTATGAAAACACCTATTGCAACAGGAGTCAAGCTTGACTCTAATCCTTCGGGAAAATCTGTAGATGTCAAAACCTACAGAGGCATGATAGGATCACTTCTATACTTAACTGCAAGCAGGCCTGATATAATGTTCGCAACATGTCTCTATGCTCGATATCAAGCAAATCCAAAAGAATCTCATTTATCTGCAGTCAAAAGAATTTTTAGATACCTCAGAGGCACACCTTCTTTAGGTCTCTGGTATCCTAAACTGTCTAGCTTTGATTTAACAACATAAACTGATGTAGATCATGCAGGATGCAAACTAGACAGAAAGAGTACCTCTGGATGCTGTCAATTATTGGGAAATAAGCTGGTAAGTTGGACATCCAAGAAGCAGAAATGTGTTTCAACTTCTACAGCAGAGGCAGAATATGTTGCTACTGCTAGTTGTTGCTCTCAAGTCATCTGGTTGAAGACTCAGCTCAGAGACTATGGCTTACAGTATGACAGAATTCCAATTATGTGTGATTCAAAGAGTGCCATAGCCATCTCTGCCAATTCGGTACATCATTCCAAAATAAAGCACATTGATGTAAGGTACCATTTTCTTAAAGATCATGTTGAAAAGGGAACAATAGAGATGTATTTTGTACCAACTGAACTTTAACTTGCTGATATTTTCACAAAAGCTTTAGATGAACGAAGGTCCAATTTCTTAATTAGCAAGTTGGGTATGTTGAACATGTCTACCTGAACATGTCTACATCAGAGTCTCTGATCCACTCATCAGAGCCTCTGACATGTGTAGCATGTTCAACCAGAGCTTCTGAAACTCATTTCAGAGCCTCTAGACTTATCACAAATAGTCAAAATCATTCTTTTGTATCTCTAAGCATCCGACAAGAGGGAGAAGATAAAAAGAAACCATTCTTTGGTCAAGGGGGAGCAAAAGAACCTTTCATCTATCAAGGGGGAGGAAGCCTCTGATCTGGACTCTGATACTAATATCAGAGCCTCTGATCTTGTCTCTGATACTCATATCAGAGCCTCTGATCTTTTCTCATTTTGAGAATATTCCAGGAAATGTTCATTTTTTCTCAAAAAGAAATAATTTATTAATTCTCATATTTTTCAAGAACTTCTTTTGAGAAAAATAATTAAATAAAAGCTCTTTTGGATAACCATTCGTTTTTAAAAAAAAATCCTACTGACGGTTATCTGACACCAAACGTCTTTCCCCTACACTCCTCAACGTGTCACCTATTTATTAGGAGATGATGGAACGTCCTTTCTGACATTGGAACACTCAATCGCCGTTTCCATAACCTCTCACTCTACCTTTGTCCATAAAAACCCTTTTCCTCCTCTCTTTATTCTTTACGCTCTCAGATTTAAAATTCCCAAATCCTCTCTCTCTCTCTCTCTTGTTCTCAACTTTCTCAAAACCTGCAACAATGGCCGCCGCTCGAGCTCAAAACTCAGACGATTCAAGAAGAATCGTTCCAAGCTTGAACATGGCACAGTTTGATGTACCAGTGAAAGGTAACAACTACTTTCTGGATGTCACCCCTACCATGTACGACGAGCAGTTTCGTCCTGTACTGGATTTTTGAGCAACTGCGAACTCAACGATGTCTTCACCAGACATGCTTCCGATGCTCCTCTACGATTTTTTCAACAATGGTAGTATTCAAGTGAATATGATGACCAACAGGAAGGACTAGTTGGGTATATTGACCTAGGTGACCGAGGCATGAACATAAGAATCACACCACAAACACTGACTTGCAGATTCAAGTTGCTCACGACAGAAGATCTTCAAATACATAAATTTGAGAAACCACCCACTCAAGAAGTTCTTCTTTAGTTCCTCCTGCACTTAGGCTACAACAAGGAGATCACTCGCCTAAGTCAGTTCAAACGTCAATTCTTTCCTCCCAAGTGGAACTTCATGTTTTGTGTGTTAAATCGCACACTTACCTTCAAAATTGGAAGCCAGGATCAGGCACATCCAACAATCCTTGCCATAATGTATGATCTCTTCTTCAACAGAAGCATAAATATGGCTCATATACTCTTCTGTGAGATGCTAACTGCGGTGGACAAGAAGAACAAAGATTTGGCAAACAACCAATTTCAGTCCTGTTTCCCAGATTCATTTATGTTATCATCCAACGAGCAAAGGAGAAATTCTCTCTCACTGAGGATGGTCCAAGGACGCCATTGTTCATAATGAACTCTTTCAAAGCAACGGTGGTTCCTCCTTACCCAAATGAGCGACGTTTTCCACACTCCATGCTTGAGTTAATTCCTGCTAATTCTGACACCCATCTTCTCCTTAGTCGTGTTGCCCAATCATCAAAACCGATGGTGGGATCCCCAACACACTTAGGATCTGAGCTAGAGTTAGAATCAGAGAGTGACATCTCTGATACTACTCAACATATTCACAGAGCGCAGCCAGAGGGTGGCTCTGTGAGAGTGAGGGAGAGAAGACAAGAGAACCCTCCCACTGACGAAGAGCTTAGCTCTGTCAGAGCAGAGGAATGTGAGAAAGAGAGACTACCAGAGGGAGAGTTTCTGAACCTAGCATCCGAGGGAGGTGAAGTAGAAAAATATGCCCTTGATGGCATAAATGAGAGATTCCAAAACCCTAATCCCCGTGCTAACATATCTACTGTCCAAGGTGGTCCAGCACCAGTGGACATTGAAACAGAGGTGCATACCTCGAGCCCTACCCGAGCCAACCGTTCAGAGGCATATTCTTCAGCCTCTGATGCACGCACAACTGGGGAAACCTCTGATACGGCTAAGTCCTCCCAAAAGGACTTAGACCATAACATAAGTACTCATTCACCCCAGAGTACGTCACATCCTCACACACATGATGCCTCTGTGGCTCATGCTACAAATGACCGTACCTTAGATCAAGAGAAATTTCAAATTTCTCGTAAGAACTGTCTGTCAGAGAAAGAATGGCACGACCTTATTGCATAAGGACTCATTAGCCTGGACAGCAAGGTGTCCACACATATTAGGTTCTCGTCATCATCCAACTCTGACTCTGATGATGGCAGACCTATCAGAACCATTATAGAGAAATCCTTGAAAAAGGGTCCTCAAGGATTAATGGGAAGTCCTTCTGGAGTCAAAATCAAATCAACTCCGAAAGAAGGCCCCTCTGAACTCGAGGGAAAATTAGAATCATGTGTTGATTCTAAGGTCACCCCCTCTGATTATGTCACCAAAGAAGAGTTCAAAATCTTTGGTGATGAAATCAGAGAATCTCTGAAGGAGATTAAACTTCAACTGGAGAAGACCTCAGAGGCCTCTGCCTCTAACTCTGAAGTTTCAACGCTCACTTCAGAGGTCTCTGAGCTGCGCACGACACTTCACTCCCAAAACACAAAACTGGAATCTCTGGAAAACCTGGTTATCAAAAATGACTCAGTCCTGTCCAGAGAAATTCAGAACTCAAGAACAGAGCTCCTAAAGGCGATTCCACCTACCTCTACTCTAACTCCAACCTCTGCAGACTTTTCTCAATTCAAAGAGGAAGTCTTGCGAACTTTGGCATAAGTGATTGCAAAAATACTGACTCCCTCTGCTGCTCCTACCACACCCATATCATCAGAGTTCGTGACAAAGGCTGACCTCCACAACTTCTCTAAAATCATCACCAGCAATGTAATGAACATCTCCAGCAGGTTTGTCTCCAAGGCCACTCAGCAGAACAAGACAATTGAAGACCTTCTGAAGAATGTCATATCTTCAGAGGGATCATTAAAGAGAAAGGCACCAGAAGTAGCATGCTCTAAGGAAGCCAGGAAGAAGTCTAGGTATGAAGACTCTGATGACCAGGATGACCAACCTCAGGGGTCATCAGGCCTTCATAAGGGGGAGAAGACTCAAGCACCCAGAACTGCTGAAACACAAAAAGAGCGCACTCCTTCTGGATCTAACAGAGGTAAAGAAAAAGAACCAGAGAGGCACTCAATCTCTGCTGAAGACAATCAGGCCACTCTTAAATCTCCAGTACCTGTCATCTTCCTAGCACCATCAACTTTAGAAGCTCCAATAATACCAATCATAAATGCAACTCCATAAACAATTGGGGCTCAGGAAGAAGATGAAGACGAGCAGTTAATAGACTTCTCTACATCCAAAGATGTATTCTCATCACCTGAAAGATCACATTTTGTGATGAGAGATGCCTTCGGATCAGAATCTGAAAAGGAAGAAAAATCTAATTCTGAAGAAGAAGAAGAAGAAGGAGCGGTTGAAGAAGAACCGGTTGAAGTAATCGATGTTGAAGAGTATGTTTTCAAAAATGCTCAACCACATCATACTTCAACTGAAGCACAATTAAGAGAATCACCAGAGATTGATGGCTATATCTCTGAATCACGGCTGAAGGAACCAGAGACAGCCCAACTGTCTGCTGAAGAAACAACCATGGGTGTTGATGAACAGGCTCCTCCAGAGGATCTTGTTCAGAAGACAAGCATTGGTTTACTAGCCAAAGTATTCACCCATCCTCCTACATTCCTTGCCTCCAAACCCGAAGCCTCCATAGAAGACCACTTCCGATATATCTACTGTGAGTTTAATCTGGAAGACACTCTAGTCATTCCTCTGAATCCAAGGATCAGAGAGAACATGCCTGACTATGAGCAAAGATTCATCAGAGATAAAACTACTCCAAGAGCAAAGGTCCTCTCTGATGATCCAATCATCAAAATCAACAAAATCTCCGAAAAGACTTTTGCCTTCAACAATATCATCTATAGGCACTATGTGGTAACTCGCTCTGATCAAAAGATTTACGAGTTCAATGATAACGATCTCGTAAATCTAAATCCATATGATCTACCTCATTTATATGCCTATTGTTCTACAAGATACGATCATGGAAGAAGAGAAATCAGAATGGGCATGGTTGAAGTCAGACGGGCAATGGAGGCCTATGTCAAATTCAGAGCAGAACGTGACTTCCAGATTTCTCTGAACCTGGGAGAAGAAAAACTGGAAGTGACTGAACCTATGGAGTCAATCGATAATCTTGACAAACAGAAGACAGGATCAATCATAGCAGAACCTCTGGGTTTCGTCTACAGAGTAAACCAAGTAAAGAAAATCTTTCTAGCTTCAGAAGTTTCGAAATACTCTGATGAAACCTTGAGAGGAATACAGAAAATGATTCATGTGAAGAAAGAATGGCACAGAGCAGATCTATTGGCGAAACTAGACTTAGAGATTGGCTCAATGATTAACTTTAGAGCGCTTATCATGAAGTTTCATGGAATCTGTTCTAGTGACAAGTGTTAGTTTATTTTCTTACTTTTGTAGTTACTTTCTCTTTTAATTCCAAATACTTTTGAGAAGTAATATTTAAGAGGATGATTTTCTCCTCTATGCTTTCTAGTTTAAATTTTCTGTTCTCTGCTACTCTTGCATTTTTTTTATTTTCAATACTTAGGGGGAGATTGTTAGCCCCAAATCTCAATTTGTAAAAGTATTGAAAATATCTAAGTCCTACTTCAGAGGACTTCCAGAGACAGGCTTCAGAGGACGTGACTGCCTCTGAAGCACATTCCATAGATAGGGACTTCTCAGCAGAAGACATCAGAGATGGCTTCATCAGAGGCTCTGAAGACTTCCTCAGAGCTCTGAAGGTGTTCTCTCTGAAGACCAAGACAAGATACAATTGTTGAACTGAAGAACAGATGACACATCACTTAGTGATAAGATTTTCTTTCTAGCGTAGGTCACTGTTCATGCACGTATTGAGCTTACCTGGTAAGACATTGTTCAAGCATGCTTCTTTTGTCAGGATAGTACACTGTTTAATTTATGGTCCTATAAATAGGACCATCACGCCATTGACAAAAGTGTGATTTTTGATATCTTGCATCTGAAGAATCAATTGAATATATTTCAAAGAAGATATTGTTCTTTCTGCTTATTTTATTATATGAACTGTGATATTTGAATCTGCTTTTGATATTAAACTATATTGCTTCCGCTGTTATTATTCTTATTGTTTATATCATCATTGTAAGATTAAATCTGGGATCCAACATCAGCCACGGTTTTCTTCCCAAAACTACGCTCACTAAAGCATGCCACAATTAATTCCAATGTAATTTTACTAAATACTTGTATATTAAATGTAATGATCGGGTTCTAAAATAGCAAAACTCTAAAGTTTGGGACAAAATTGATAAAAACCCAAAGTTTGGGGAGTTGAGTGTTAAGAGGCATTAAAAAGGGCTAACCTAGGGATTCCCTCATTCATTTGGTGGCGGCTGGAAGAAATCGAGAGAAGAGTGGAAGCAAGGATCGATTGAAGAGGAGAAAGATTGTGAAAAGTTTTGGATATTGCAGATTCTTCCAAGGTAAGATTCAAATCCCAAGATTTATTGTTTTAATTGTTGAGTGCATGTTGATTGGGGCTTAGCCTGATAGTTGAGATTGGATTAGGATTGAGCAGGAAATTGTAATTTCTCCTTAGAATCGATTCAATGTTGATTAATGTTAATGGACTGATTATTGTGGTTTAGAGGTCAAAAACCTATTTAAATGGGTAAGTTGTATCCTTACGTTTGAGGATTTGGGATTTTGGTTCGAGTTCTGGGGTTTCGTGCAGGTCCTTAATCGCCTCCGGGCGAGATTGAGTGACCCCCGGGGTTGGTCACTCCGGGTGTAATGGGGCACCGGGGGAACCCGGGGGTTGGGCCTCGGGCGAGTGTACCCCGGGCGAGACGGAGGGACCGGGGGAGTCCCGGTCGGCGTAACCCGGTCGACCCCAGGAGGCGGGGAACCGGGGGGGTTTGAGAACTCGGGCCGTGACCCCGGGAGTCGGGGGAGCCCGGGGATGTGGGTGTTCCGGTCGTGGTTTGACCCTGGGGGTATCTGTTGGATAGTTTAGTAGCTTTAAGCAGAGTTTTAGAAAAGTGGTTGAGAGTTTTTCATTTCTCCTTAGTGGAGTGACTTATCGATTTTTGTCGGTGACGTCGTAGGTTGTAAGATCGTAGATCGCGGGTTTTCTTAGCAAGGACCAAAGGTGAGTCTTTTCAAACTAAACTCAATATGTTTTTGCAAGCTATTGATGTACCTGAGATTACTAACTAATTGTTTATGGGTTTCTTTAAAGCTATTATTATGTGCAGAAGTTATTTAAAGCATGTCTTACTTTACGCGAGTTTTATATCTGCAAGTACTCCTTATCATATTATATGATTTTTTATTTAAGTGTTGAACAACTGTATGCATACATTGTTGGGAGCTATATGGCCAAAGTCGGGGGGTGTGGCCCACCTGTGCTCATACCGGGGGGTGTGTCCCGTTTATGCCAATTGGGAGGTGTGACCCAGATAAGGTAGTGTGAGCCAGACACACCATTTCCTTCGGGCAACGGTGGTGTGTGCCGGAAGCGAGTTTGTTTCTTAAAGTATTTTGCTTTTCAAGCTGAATGGGTTAAGTTGATTCCTTTTATATATAAACTCGTAATGCTTTGGATTTTGAACTGTTTTGAGGGAACTCACTAGACCTTCTGTCTAACCCTCGCTCTTTCAAAAACTAAAAACCTTTTCAGGTCGTCGTGAGGTAGGCAACTCTTGCAAGGGTAAGGAGAAAGCTTGATCGGGTTCCATAGTAGAAGACTCCCATTTAGCATGTTTTTTTTTTCACTCAATCTCAGTTGTAATAGGTTGCCTTATTACAAACCTGGAATACCTTTAAGATTTTGATTGTTGTCTTGGGCCGTTTTTGGCGAATTTTCCTTATATTAATAGACTGCATTATAGAATCTGTTTGGGTTGTTATATTAAAAAACAGATCTTGATTAGCGTCTTTTATTTTCTGACTATAAGTTTACAAATTCCAATTACAGTTTTTAGCCAATTAATTTTCCATTTTCTATTAATTTTACCATAATAATGACCATAATTAATATTGCTATCATATTTAGGGATACATATAATATTGAGAAAGGATAGGAATATTTGCATCCCTATCTATATGTCAAATGCATGCCTCTTTACCTATTAATCATTATAACTCATTAATTACATCATCATATCATTTTATGTAACATCCCCAAAACTACCAAACAAAAGACATAACTAAAACATGTAAAAAAAAACCATGCCAAACGGCCCCAAGCTCAACAGTAACTTTCAAGGTTTGCAATAAGACAACCTATTACATAACTGAGATTAAAAGAAACTACTATAAGGAAGTCTTCTAGGATTGGACGCCGCTCACACTTTCTCTTTCCCTTTAGAAGATCCACCTACTTCACGCCTACCTGAAAAGGTTTTAGTTTTGAAAAGCGAGGGTTAGACCAAAGGTCTAGTGAGTCCCCTCTAAGCACACTTATCATCAACAAGATATAAGAAAATACTTCATGTAAATAACCCATTCAGTTAAAAGAAACGATATCACAGCTACTACACACTTCTTGCGTACACTACCGTCACCGAAGATAACGGCGTCTCTGACTCATACTGCCTCAACTGGGACACACCCCCATCTGGCATATACGGGCCACACCCCCAGTATGAGTTCAGTCGGGCCACACCACCCGTCTTTAGCGTAGGCAGGACACCCCCCGACTATAGTCCAACCACAACCAGTAATGTATGCATACATTTAAAATAGCAAAACTAATGAAAGCCCACCAAATTAATCTCACTATTATAAAGCAACATAATTAAATAAATGCTTTAAACAACTTTCATGCATTTTCGTAATAACAGCATTTAGTTTTCAGAAAAACTCACCTCTGGTCCTTGCTTAGCTTTTTGATCTAGCGATCTCACAATCTACGGAAAAGTTATGATAAGATGAGACACTACTTAACTCCAACAACCAACGGGTGGACCAACAGACCTTAACTTAGATAAAATTGGAGTTATAAAGATAGGTTCCTCCTGGGGTACCCCGACCCCCGGGGTCTCCCTTCCCGCCCGGTAAGCACTACTAGGGCCCTAAACCCCCGGTTCTTCCTAACTCATCCCCGGGTTCGGCTGACTCCCGGATTCACCCGGGTCACGCCGAATCCCGGCCCCCTTGCCCGGGTTACGCTGACTCCTGGCTCCCCACTTTGCCCGGGCTACGCCGACTCCCGGCTCCCCACTTCGCCCGGGTTCTTGTTGACCCACCACCCGACTCCCGGGTGTTAATCGCCCGGTCCCCCCCGAGGTCACCCCTCCGGGGGATGTTCATCCTACTTCAGATGTAGGGTTTCGCTCGAGCGAACAAAACCCCCAAACTAGACTGTTCTCAACATAGAACTTAGGGCATTCCCATATCTGAAATCCTCCCACATAAGGTTTTCCCTCAACACCACCAGATGAGGATTTAGTAGATGAATCCAAACGATTTCATCTTCTTAAACACAAAAATCCATTCTAATGAAAATGGTCCAAACAATGGTTCTACCTTAACAGAAATCTAATCAAAACTGGATTGAAAGAGTAGTTAACAATCTCATAATATTAGATTAAGGATTGGATTATTACCTTCAAGATTCAAAGACGAAAATCTCCTTCAACTCTTCCTCTTCTTTGATTTCTCCAGACCCTTGCCTCTTCTCTCTCGGTCGATTCCCAGCTACCAACGATGAAAGGTAAATGGGCTTCTTAGGGTTAAACCCCCTTTTTTCCACTTTTTCATTTTAACCCCCTAAACTATCGACCTTTTCAAAAAGCTTACACTCAACTTCATAACTTATTTGAATCTCAACCTGGTTATTACATTATCCCCCCCCCTCAGCAGAGTTTCGTCCCCGGAATTCCTTAGTTGAATAACCTGGGATGTCGGGACCTCATATCTGACTCTAATTCTCAAGTTGCTTCCTGTCCGTTGTGAAATTGCCACTGCACTTTCACAAGTTGTATTTCCTTATTCCTCAGCTTCCTCACTTTACGATCCAAAATGGCCACCGGTTCTTCAACATGACTTAGCTTTTCATCTACCTTAATGTCATCCAATGACACCACCACATCTGCTTCCGCTAAACACTTCTTCAAGTTAGACACGTGGAATGTAGGGTGAAGTCCTCGCAAGTCCGCAGGTAATTCCAATTTGTATGTTGCCTCTCCAACATGTTCCATGATAACAAATGGTCCAACAAATCTTGGTCTCAACTTACCCTTTTTTCCAAAGCGAACTACTCCCTTCCAAGGCGAGACTTTTAACATAACCATGTCTCCCACTTGGAATTCAATTGGCTTTCTTCACTTATTCGCGTACATTTTCTAACGGTCTTGAGCCGTCTTTAGCCTTTCTCGTATTTGATTCACCTTGTCGGCTGTCACTTGTACCATTTCTAGACCTACTAATTGTCGTTCCCCCACCTCGTTCCAACACAAGCGTGTTCTACACTTGCGTCCATACTACGCCTCAAAGGGGGATGCTTGTATACTGGCGTGATAACTGTTGTTATAAGAGAACTTTATCAATGGTAGATGAACTTCCCATAAACCTTTGAAGTCAATTGCACATGCTCGAAGTATGTCTTCCAACGTTTGGATGGTCCTTTCGCTTTGACCATCCGTTTGTGGGTGATATGCAATACTCAACTTGAGTTGCGTACCCAGCTCCCTTTGAAGACTCTTCCAAAAAGTTAACGTGAATTGTGACGCCCCGTTTTTTTTTTCAATAACATCATAACCTTGACATCTGCGGAAACGTTCTAGCAACAGCTCCATAGCCTAACATTTATAAGGCTTATTTTAAGAAATATAACTCTTCATGTGATCCTTTCATGTCTTATCCCGATCTTACCTGAGATACATATATGGAATACGTAAGATTTAAGCTTAGTGAGCAATTATGGTTTCATGAAAAATCATCTTTCAGAAAACATATCCATTTAGCGCATGAATAACAATTAAATACACTTCTCATAATTATGCATAAAACCATTGATGTGAAAACATCATCTTCTTTTAGTGCGAGATCTCATATGTGTAAGTATGCCAAACATTTTCAACATGATCCTATATTCCTGGGGTTCCGCGCAGGATCTTCCCCCTGAGGTACGTTTGCAAGACGTCCTCCATTCTTATACCCCGTATGGTATTTAACATAGTCATACTTTCACATGCACAAAACGTTTAATATACCATATGTAAAATACATGCATTTCTCATAAAATGCATTATAAGCATAACTTTATCTCATACAAAACAAACATGCCAAAACATCGTTTCAAATATTCATCATGCATAAAAACATTTATATAACATATACGTATCCCAATAAATCTGATAACGTACTCACCTTAGACTTAACCTCAATGCTTGGTTTACCATCCAGAATTAAATATAACTCTCTAATTTACTTTTGGTATTTTTATGTCTGTTTTATAAAATGAAACATGTCCATCTATTTATAGTAAATTTGTAAGTTGGTAATCAAATGGATGAGGCGGCGGACGTATTGTAATTTTTAAAAACTTACAAACCTTGTGCGAAAGTTTCTTCCATCAATTATCTATATATATTAATAATTATAAATATTTTATTTATTATTTATACTATTAACTTTATCATGTATAATTTTGTGTACGTAACCCCAAACCTCAATATAAACATATATTTGGGACCTATGAGATAGTACCTACCCATAGGCATGCTATTGCTATACCTTTTTCTGAGTTGTATAAATTTCTGTAATCATTTTTTGATCTTTTTTACATTTACGGTATCTAGATTTTTCAACGTATTTAAATATGAAATTTGGTATTAATCCGATATTTTTATAATCCATAAATGACACATTTATATCGTTTTGCTCAAGTGACCCTAAAATAAAAACTTTATTCTTTTTCGAATCTAAAAACGTCATTACGATCTATGTAAATCGCTGAGTCCGAATATATATGCATTGTATAACTTGTAAATCCATTTGGACTCTAAATTTAATAAAAACGATGTATTTAATATCGAATCAGTCCTATAAATAAAACTTTGTGGTTTTTCAAATCTGAAAGTTTCATCGTGATCGTCATAAATCACAAATCTCAAAAGTATATTAGTCGTATATCATAAAAATCCATACGACTAGCTAATTTCAGTAAAACAACAAAACTTTTAAATATAATTAATAATATTATATATATATATATATACACGTTTAATATATATAACTTTATTTTAATTTATTATTTAAGAAATAATCCAAATTATATTCATTTATGATTTCATCTCCATTATTATTAATCAGATATATTTTACTCTTTCTTTGTTTCTAACAAAGATATTTCATAAATCTTTGAATTATCCCCTTTTCAATTATATTGATTTTTTATATTAAAAGCTTAACTTTTGTACCCGATGTGTATATCTCCTTATCGGATAACATTTCTTTATCGATCCTAATTCATCATGTTTAACCCTTATCTTAAAGATTTAAGATACTAAAATAGACATAGTCTTGTTATTATTGTAATAGTGAAAACGGGGTGTTACATGAATCGACCATCCCGATCTGAAACGATAGACGACGGTACTCCATGCCTGGAGACTATCTCGTCCAAATACTAATTAGCCAATTTTTCTAACGGGTACGTCTCCTTAATTGGTAGGAAATGAGTTGACTTTGTAAGTCGATCCACTATCACCCAAATGGTGTCGTTCCCTTTAGGTGTTCGCGGAAGTCCCGTAACAAAGTCCATCGTGATCTCATCCCATTTCCATACCGGGATTTCTAACGGTTGCAACTCACCGTAAGGTTTTTGATGTTCAACCTTAACCTTTAGGCACGTTAAGCATCGCTCGACGAAGTATGCGATGTCCTTCTTCAAGCCCGGCCACCAATAACTTTGTTTCAGGTCTCGGTACATCTTATTGGTTCCCGGATGAATGGAATAACGAGACTTATGTGTTTCTTCCAAAACTTTTCTCTGAAGGTCGCCCAACTTTGGGACCCACACTCGACCACCAAAACATCTCACTCCACGACTGTCCACGGCTAAGGAACCCATTATTTCGACTATTCGCTCGCTCTTCAAATTCTTTTCTAAGAGCGCATCCTTTTGTAGCCTCTTGATTTCCTCCAGAAAGTCAGAAGTCGCCTCGACTCGAAACGCCACTACTTTTGTGGCACAAGCACGTTCTTTTCGACTCAAAGCATCTGCCACTACAATAGCTTTACCCGGATGGTAGAGAATCTCGCAATCATAGTCGCTTAACAGCTCCATCCACCTCCGTTGCCTCATATTCAACTCTTTCTGATTGAACAGGTGTTGGAGGCTCTTGTGGTCACTATAAATCTGGCACTTAACTCCGTACAGATAACGTCTCCATAACTTCAACGCGAAAACTACCGTTGCCAAATCCAGATCATGTGTCGGGTAGTTCTTCTCGTGCTCTTTTAACTGACGAGATGCGTAGGCAATCACCTTCCCTTCTTGCATCAGTACACACCCTAGTCCCAACTTGGAGGCATCGTTATAGATCACGAATCCTTCGGTCCCGTTGGGTAGAGATAAGATCGGTGCACTACTCAAACTTTCCTTCAATTTATTGAACGCATCTTCTTGAGCCTCCGTCCACACAAATTTAACATTTTTCCATGTTAGAGTTGTTAATGGGGTGGCTATCCTCAAAAAGTCCTGAATAAACCTTCGATAATAGCCCGCCAATCCAAGGAAACTTCTTACTTCCATTGGTGATTTCGGCGCCTCCCAGCCTTTGATAGCCTCAATCTTAGCCGGGTCAACCTTAATTCCATATTCCGATACTACGTGCCCTAGGAATTGTACCTCCCTTAACGAAAATTCACATTTCGAGAATTTAGCGTACAACTTCTAGCGCTTGAGTAATTCCAACACCGCTCGAAGTGTGACTGAGGCTCACTCATGGATCGTGAGTAAATTAGTATGTCATCAATAAAAACAATGACACACTTGTCCAAAAGTGGGCTACATACCCTATTCATCAGGTCCATGAATACTGCTGGAGCGTTAGTCAATCCAAAAGGCATGACTAAAAACTCATAGTGCCCATACCTCGTACGGAAAGCCGTCTTTGGCACATCCTCTTCTCTCACCTTCAGTTGATGGTAGCCCGATCCCTGGTCTATCTTTGAAAAGTAACTCGCTCCTTGCAATTGATCGAAAATATCATCAATTCTGGGAAGCGGGTACTTATTCTTGACTGTTACTTTGTTGAGTTCGCGATAGTCTATACACATTCGCATAAATCCATCCTTCTTCTTAACGAATAACACTGGCGCTCCCCACTGTGAGGTATTGGGATGAATAAAACCCTTGTCGAGTAGTTCTTGCAGTTGCGTCATCATCTCCTTCATCTCGGCCGGTGCCAACCGGTAGGGTGCTCTTGCAATAGGTGTCGCACCGGGTATCAGGTCTATTCGGAATTCCACTTGCCGATCTGGGGGCAAAGCGGTTAAGTCTTCCGGAAACACTTCTGGGTATTCATTTACTACCGGGACCGACTCTAACCCCTTTTTCTTCTTCTTAGAGTCTAGGACGTACGCTAGGAATCCCTCACACCCCTTTACTAAACACCGCCTAACTTTGATCATCGAGATCAAACATGACTTCCTATCTTGACGATCACCATAAACCACTACTTCCTCCTTCCTAGGCAGAGCTATACGGATCAACTTCTTATTGCACACTATGTTGGCATCATTAGATGCCAACCAGTCCATTCCCACAATGACGTCAAATTCCCCCATACCCATCGGGTATAAAAGCAATGGGAATAAATGACCGTCGATATCAATTCTACACCCCTCATATACTTCCCCCACTAAGACTCGACTATCATCCGCTACCTCTACTTCGAACCCCCGACTAAGATTCTTGGGTCTCACATGCAAGTTATGAACAAAGTTTGGTGACACAAACGAATGGTTTGCGCCCGAATCAAACAACACCTTAGCATAAGTCGAGTCTATAGGGAAGGTACCTGTCACCACATCGGGTGTCTCTTCCACCTCCGCCGCTGTCATATTGAATGCTCTAGGCCTCGGTCGAGCTGGCTCCGCCTTCCTCTCTCCTCCCTTTCCTCCAGATCCTTCGACTGCTCCCTTCTTCAGCTGCGGACAATCGGTCTTGATATGGTCTGGAGAACCACACTGATAGCAAGACCTCAGTCCTTGACAATCCCGAGCCATATGCCCCGCCTCACACTTAAAACATCCATCACGGCTCATAGTACATTCCCCTTTATGCACCCAATTACACTTACTGCACGGTTTGCTCTCAAACCTTGGCATTGCCCACTGATCAACTCTGCCACTTTTGAATTTCTTCGGGTCACGAACCGACCCTTCCCACTTTCTATTCTCACTGCCCCTCTCAGACGTTTAGCGCGCTTTATCCTTCTCAGTCATCTCAACCGCGTTAACGACCGCTTGAAAGGTAGTAGGTTCTCGTGCGGCCGCCAGTTCCCGGATATTGCTTCTCAACCCGAATAAATACCTATCCACTCGACGTTCTTCGTTCGGAACATAGATTTCATCAAAACGGGCCCTCTCGAGGAATTTCGTTGTATACTCCCGAACCGTCATTTCCCCTTGTTCTAAGTTCAGAAATTCCTCTTCCAGTTTCTTCACCGCTGCTAACGGACAGAACTAGCGCTTGAAATTGACAACTAAAGTCTCCCAATCCATCCCTCTAGCCGCCTTCGAACCCTTACCCCCGGTTTCCGCCTCCCACCAAAACACAGCATCGTCCCTCAGCATGGACAATGCAAATACAACCTTATCCTCTTCAGCACACTTACAGGTGTCGAAAGCAAGTTCCATATTCCTGATCCACTAGATCACCACTATCGGATCGCATTCTCCTTTGAAAGTAGAAGGATTGCAAGTGGTGAAGTCTTTGTAGCTACATCCCTTCTCCGTAACCGCTTTGACTGCCAAATCCGGGTTTGTCTAAGAGTGACTGCCCATCACAGTCATTGGTGAGTTAGCCATCTCGGTCATCTCCCTCTCCTCACTCCTTCCCTTACTCGTCGATGCCTCCTTAGTCTGGTGAGCCAATAAGGCTTGCGAAGTTTCTTGAAGTTTCCCCATCTCAGTGGCAAAGGTCTCTTGCGTAACGAAGGCTTCGGTCCGACCTCCACCACGGTTCTTCGCCGGTCCCCTTCCTCTCACAGCAGTTGAACTCCTCTGAAGAGAGGGTTTTTGTTCAGCCATTACTTCCACACTTCTTGTTTTACGAGCAACACGCACCGTCTTCCTTCCTTGAACCCTTGCTTCAGGCTCATCCACTTAAGAAGTCGCCTTTCGGGTCGTCTTTCCCTTCCCTTAAGGTCATCCACGACCCTTTCCTCGAGTGGCGGTCGGTCGAGGAGGGGCTATTGGTTCATTCACAACAACTTCATTTACCGTCACCGCCTCAGCTACCGGCATAAACCTACTCCTTGACACGCGTTCCGACATAGTTACTCTCTGATAAGACATAAACATACAACATTCAATTCTCTCTATGCAAGACAATAAGGCAAGTTAAGCACCCACATGTACCTGTAAATTTACAATTACACTAGCCATGTGTAATTCTAAGTTCACCTTACATGCTAATCCTCACTACCCTATCGCTCGTCTTCCTATGGTCATTTATTTCTCAGTTATGTTTCTAACCAGCTAGTTTAAGTCTAGGCCCGTCCTGTCACCCAGATCCCTTAAACTATGGCTATGATACCAATTGTAATATCCCCAAAACTACCAAACAAAAGACATAACTAAAACATGTAAAAAAAAACCATGCCAAACGGCCCCAAGCTCAACAGTAACTTTCAAGGATTGCAATAAGACAACCTATTACATAAATGATATTAAAAGAAACAACTATAAGGAAGTCTTCTAGGATTAGATGCCGCTCACACTTTCTCTTTCCCTTTAGAAGATCCACCTACTTCACGCCTACCTGAAAAGGTTTTAGTTTTGAAAAGCGAGGGTTAGACCAAAGGTCTAGTGAGTCCCCTCTAAGCACACTTATCATCAACAAGATATAAGAAAATACTTCATGTAAATAACCCATTCAGTTAAAAGAAACGATATCACATCTACTACACACTTCTTGCGTACACTACCGTCACCGAAGATAATGGCCTGTCTGACTCATACTTGATAACTCTCAAATCTTGAGAGTTAATTCCTCTCTTTTCGTATTTATTTTACCACATTTTCACCCATTTTGTCCCTTACCTCCTTCGTTTGGTCTTAATTGTTCAAACATGGTGATGAAGTCTCAAGGTTGCAAAAATTTCGGTTTTACTAACTTTTTGTGCAGAACGTGGCCACCTTGTCGCCACGTTGCGACGTTGGCTGAAAATTTATGGATAAGTCTTGGCCATTTCTGGAAAGATTGTTTCTTGAAGAAAAATAAAGAGGTTTATGCTCTTTCACAAGAATAATCAAGGAAGAAGACAAAAGGTATAAGTCAAAGGAAGGTTCAATACTCCTCCTTAAAGCTACTTTTTAGGATTGGTCACATCAACACTTCTTCTTCCTTGGGCTATAAATTGAGGCTTGGGAGGCACCATTTCAGCATCATCAATTCTAGGAGCATTTACTTTGATCTGGAGCTTAGCATTTAGTTTACATTCTCTCTTTAAAGTTGTAGTGTAGTGCATTTAATTCTTGTAAATTCTTGTATCAGTTGTCGCTACGTTTTCACCACGTTGTAGGCACTTTGGTGACAACCTTTAAGTTTTATTTATGCAATTTATGTTCATGTATTCTCCTTCTTCTCTCATGTCTTGTACTTTTATTATGAGCTAAACAACCCTTTGGGTGTGGGTATGAGCCAAAGCTAAGACTAGTAGGCAACACTTGGGTGTTGCCATCTTTACTAACTCTTAGAATTGGTCGCTCGAGTCGGGACTTCAACTCAACGTGGACAAACCGATCACTTGTTAGTGTTAATATTAGATCTTAGACCTCGAGAGGGGCAGATCTGAAATACGGCTTGAGTGATGCAAAGAAGATTTGAGAAAGTCTTTTATAACCACGTAGAGATACAGGTTTTTGCATGACTTTAACTAAGGTTTAAAATGTCGGTCGATATAGGTGTCACAAAGAGATTTGGGCTTCTATATCTATACTGGTGGAACTGAAATCCTTAGAGGTTTACTTAGTTAAGTCGGCAAGTCTTAAGTTGGAGAAAGTGGTGACCTTGTGGGTGCAACGTGGCCACATTCTGAGGAAACTCACTTTTGAGATAAAGGGGTTTTTAAAGATGTTGTGTGTCATTTTGTTTCTGACCATATTGTTACTACATCAGTCTTAGTTAATGATTGTACCACATCCTACCTTTTATCTTGTTAATCCCTTTTAATCGTTGTTTAGTTTGCTTAAAACTCACAAATATTGATATTGTTCTCAAAACTCAAACAAGCACTAGAAGTTCATGAAAGTTCTCTGATTCTTAGTTAACCAGTCCATGTGGAAACGATCTTGGTACTCTACCACTTTATTACTTAATAGCAATTATAGCGTCCGGTGTGCACTTGCACCGCCACTGTGGCAACATAGTGGCCACGTTGTGGACCTATACGATTTTCCGCTACCATGTTTTTGGCGCCGTTGCCGGGGACTAGCATGATTTTAAATTCTAAGATATTGACTTTCATTCGAGCCTGAGTTGTTTGTTTACTTTTTTTTAGTATTTTCCGTGTTGTATGCCAAGGCTACAACATGGTGAACTTGTACCTCTTGACCCCGAAATTGAAAGAACCGTTAAAAGACGAAGAAGAGGTAGAAGAGGTCGGCAAAAATCAAAACATGGCTGGAAATGGTGGAGATCCTCCACCACCACCTAATGATACAACCATAAGAATTGTCGACGATAAAGAACGGGGAATACAGGACTATGCAACACCCGAATTTGATCAATTAAAATCGGGTATTCTTAGGCCAAACATTGCGGCACAAACTTTTGAACTAAAACCGGTAATGTTTCAAATGATCCAAGCAATGGGTCAATTTGGAGGGTTACCGTCGGAAGATCCACACACACATTTAAAATCATTTTTAGAAATGACGGATCATTTTCGCCTTCAAGGTGTTACGGTAGAAGCCTTACGGCTTACGCTCTTCTCTTACACATTGAGAGATAGAGACAAAGCTTGGCTAAATTCTCAACCTCCTCACTCCATTGATAGTTGGACAAGTTTGGCCGAAAAATTTCTAAAAAAATATTTTCCTCCAACTAGAAATGTGAAGTTTAGAAATGAAATTTTGATGTTTCGGCAAGAGGAGGATGAAGCGGTTTTGGATGCATGGGAGAGATTCAAAGACTTAATTAGAAAATGTCCTTATCATGGAATCCCTCATTGCATCCAATTAGAGACATTTTATAAGGGCCTTTCTAATTCCGCTAAAATTATTCTTGATGCTACGACTGGTGGCGCTTTCACCTCTAAAACTTATAACGAAGGATATGACATTTTGGAGAAAGTACCCAACAATAACACCGATTGGTCAAACCCTCGTGCTCTCACTCCTAAAAATGCATTGGGCGTTCATGAAATTGATGCCATCACCGCCTTAAACGCACAAATTGTAGCTTTATCTAACTTGGTAAAAAAAATAACATGAATTTAAATGGAGAAAAGAACCAAGTCCAAGCTATAAATGAATCTTGTGTGTTTTGTGGTGAGAATCATGCTTTTAAATGTTGTCTCGGTAATCCTTCTTCAGTCAATTATGTAGAAAACCATTCAAGGAATGACCCATTTTCTCCAAATTACAACCCAAATTGGAGAAATCACCCAAAATTCTCATGGTCGGGAAATCAAGGACTTCAACCCCCCGGGGTTCATCAAGTTCCAAACCGACCACCAAATCCCCTGGGATTTCAACAAGGACCGTCTCATACATACCAAAGTGGGCAATCCTCACAACCATATGTACCGAGACAACAAAATGCATCGGAGAGTAATAGTTTGCTTGAATCTTTACTCAAAGGTTTTATAAACCAAACCAATGCAACCTTGAGAAGTTTTGAAACTCAATTGGCGCAATTTGCCGCTGATTTGAAAGGAAGACAAATGGGTACCTTACCTAGTCACACCGAAACCCCTAAGGGTAATCACAAGGAGCACATTAAGGTCATGACTTTAAGGAGTGAGACAAGCGCATCTAAACCCAACGATGAAGTCTTAATTGATACCATTGTGCAAGATGAGACCACACATGCTTTTGACAAAGAAAAATTTTCGTCACTTTTCCCACCCAGCGTAGCTGGAACGTGCCCACCTTCGGGACAGAATGCAGCAGGTCCTTCACGGACTGCTCTGCCATCAACACAGCCTCACCACAATGGTGAGACAGTGCCCACTTCATAGCACAAAAAGGCAAGTCCTAACCAAACGAAATTGGACTTAAGAGACCTCCCTTTTCCTGGTAGGATGAAGAATAAAAATGTCGATAATCATTTCAAAAAGTTTTTGGACATTTTTAAACAACTCCATATTAACATACCTTTGGTAGAAGCTCTTGAGCAAATGTCAAGCTATGTTAAATTTTTGAAAGACATCCTTAACAAAAAGAAAAGGTTGAGTGAATTTGAAACGGTAGCTTTGACAAAAGAGAGTAGTGCCCTCCTCACTTGTAAAATTCCACCTAAGCTAAAGGACCCGGGTAGTTTCACCATCCCTTGTTCGATAGGAGGTAAGGAAGTTGGTCATGCCTTGTGTGACTTAGGAGCAAGCATAAATCTCATGCCGTTGTCCATCTTCAAGAAGTTAGGAATAGGAGAAGTTCGACCCACCACCGTGACCTTGCAATTAGCGGATAGATCTTTGGCACATCCCAAGGGTAAGATTGAGGATATTTTGGTCCAAGTTGACAAATTCATTTTCCCGACCGACTTTTTAGTTTTAGACTATGAAGCCGATAAGAACGTCCCCATCATTTTAGGACGACCATTTCTTGCCACGGGTAGAACTTTGATCGACGTCCAAAAGGGTGAGTTAACTATGAGGGTAAATGATCAACAAATGACATTTAACGTTTTAAAGTCCCTTAAGTTCCATGATGAAGTGGAAGATTGTTCGGCCATTAATTTGTTGAGTGAGGACGTAGGTGTAGATATTGAAATGTGTGGTGAGAAGTTTGGAGAAGAAAGCGAAAATGAGCTTCAGTTTGAGAGTACAAAGAAAATCCAACCACCAATAAGAGGGAAACCGTGTTTGAAAGATGTAAGATTGAGCCACCATAAACACAAGAAAAAACATTTTTTCTCCAATGGTGTGTCATCACCCTCCAAACCCTCTTGTTGAGTATCGAGAAGGCTAGAAATAGCCTCTTCAATAAAAAAATTTGTTGTATTAGCAGCTTTCAATTTTTGTTGGAAAAAAAAGGAAATTTTCGGAGTTATGCAAAGTGGCCACCTTGTTGCCACGTTGGGGACTGAGTTGTTGGAGGAATTTGTGAAATTTAATTTCCATAATTGTTTTCAAAAAATTTATGCATTGATGGAAACATCCCATTTTGTCTACTAGTCATCTCATGCAACTCTTACAAAGCACAACTCTATCCATGTCTCCTTTTGTCCTTTGTTTATTTTTATTAGCTTTGTCCTTTATTTATTTTATTTTATTTGGTTTCTTGTGCAGGTGTGTTTTTAAAAGTTATCTACAATTCGGCGGTTAAAGAATTGGTATATAAAAAAATTGGTTCAAAGAAAAAGTAAACCTCTTTTCAACATTTTTGTCCCATCACCTTTTTCAACCCATCACACCACATCTCTTCACTTACTTTTCTCTAGTATATATACCCTTTCATTTTTGTCTCCCCAAAACCATCGGTTACCACCATCACCAATTCAAGAAAAAACAAACAAACTTCCCATCCTCTTTTTTTAGCCATCATCACCCTCTCACCCTCTCTATTCCTATCAACTCCTTTATCTTTCTTTGTGCCAATTACTCCTTTTTCCCACACTTCTATTTTTTTTTTTCAGATGTAACTTGAAGCTATGAAAAAAAAACAAAAAAAAAAGAAAAGAAATTGGTTTGCACCCATTTCTGAATAGCCGGAATGTTGGGGAGTGGGTGTGCAGAAAATCGATGGGTAAAGAGAAAAGATGAAGTGATTGGAACTTGGATAAGAATCTGAGATCGCGTGAGAGCTCGCTTTGCTTAAGTGATATTTCGACCCTATTCTGCCTGGGTATCACGAAATTCACTCGAGGATAATCTCAAATTCACCGGGTTCGTTTTAGGCAGAACACGATCCTATTTAAACACCAAGAGAATTGTAATCGATGCTATAATATTAATGATAATAATCAACCAATTAATGGTATTGATTGTTAGTCATAAAGGTGTAGGTTACAAAAATATTTGGGAGTTACAAAGGGATTTTCGGGGTTACAAAACGAACCTGCAGTCGCGCGTCACGCGGGTAGCCGCGCGGGTTAACCCGCGGCATAACCCGCGTGAGCCTTTGTTCCGTCCCAATATTCCAGTGCACCACGCGCGTAGCCACGCGGGTTAACCCGCGGCACAACCCGCGTGAGCCACTGTTTCGTCCCACAAACACCAAATGACTGATCAACAATCCCGGGTCAAAGTTAGCTTACACGAGTGTGCACTCCACACCTCCTAACTCGTGTTGTAGCTTAGCTACAAACCCCATTATTATCTTGTGAATCCAATTATACAAAATAACCGATGATTTCACTAAAATCACCAACATTCCTCCCCCATTTTAGTGCAATCCTTGATTCACAAACAAAATTAATATAGCAAACAAACTCATGCATAAATGAAAATATCTAAAAGATTGAATTTCCATCTTAGTACATTACACATTTCAAATACTCGAGAATCCGGGTGTCCTATGGATTGAACCCTTCAACCCATTTGAGTACCAGAAAATAACATACACATGAATTTTAAAATTCTCTAAAGTTTAAACTTGACACTATACAGGTCGTGTGTCCTTATCCATTCGTGAGTGCATCAAAGCTAAGTCCAAGCTTCTTGAAGCGGCCACACTTCGCACTCATATAGGTAGTTCCTTTCATCATGCACCTGTACATGCATTTTTACAAAAGAACAATTACCTCCTCGCTTGCAGTACCGAGCACATACCTTGGGATGATTATTTTGTGCTCCAATCCCTTAGAGTAAGCTTTCCCATTGAATTCAACTTCTAACGTTGTATTAGAAGGGAATTGGGTATCTCACCGTTAGAGATTCAAATTGACTTTAAACCCATCCCGATCACCGACTTGTGAACCAAGTCCCTAGTTAACCCCTTCGTCAAGTGGTCCGCTAGATTTTGTTACGACCGAACAAATTCAACCGAAATCACCCCATTCGTGATTAGCTCACGAATCATGCTATGTCTAACACCTAAGTGTCTAGATTTGCCATTATATACTTGACTATAAGCTTTAGCCAAAGTATCCGCACAATCACAACGGATAGAAATGGGTGATATTGGTTTCGGCCATAACGGAACTTCATGGACTAAATTCCTTAGCCACTCCGCCTCTTTACCGGCAGCGGCTAATGCCACAAATTCCGACTCCATAGTCGAACTCGTGATGCAAGTTTGCTTCTTGGAAGCCTATGATATGGCACCTCCCCCAAGCAAGTATACCCAACCACTCGTGGAAGAGTGATCTTCTAAGTTGGTAATCCAACTTGCATCCGAATATCCCTCTAATACCGAAGGAAACCCGACATAGGACAAACCATAATCTATGGTTTTCTTCAAGTATTTAAATACTCGTCTTATCGCTTTCCAATGATGTATACTAGGATTATTAGTATACCTACTCAACTTGCCTACGGTAAAAGCGATATCCGGCCTAGTGCTTGTCATGGCATACATCAAGCATCCAATAGCCTTTGAGTACTCGAGTTATGACACCGCTTCACCCGAATTGGGCATAAGCTTCACACTCGGATCAAATGGAGTACTCACCGGAGAACAATCAAAGCAATTAAATTTCTTTAATACTTTCTCAATGTAATGAGATTGCGTAATTGCAATCCCTTTGTTCTCACGCTTGATCCTTATTCCAAGGATCACCTCCGCCTCTCCCATATCTTTCATGGAGAACTTTGATGACAAAAACTCTTTGGTTTTATCAACTTGATTTAGGTCGGTGCCAAAGATCAACATGTCATCAACATATAAGCAAATGATTACTCCGTTTCCGGATGTGTCAAATTTGCTATATACACACTTGTCCGCTTGGTTTAACATAAAACCGTTGGACAAGATAACCTCATCAAATTTTTGATGCCATTGTTTAGGTGTTTGTTTAAGCTCATACAATGATTTTACAAGTTTACATACCTTATGCTCCATTCCGGGCATAACAAAACCTTCCGGTTGTTTCATGTAAACTTCTTCCTCCAAGTCACCATTCAAGAATGTTGTTTTGACATCCATTTGGTGAATCACTAAATTGTGGATAACTCCTAAGGCTATCAACAATCTAATCGTGGATAGCTCCTAAGGCTATCAACAATCTAATCGTGGAGATTCTTGCAACTGGGGCATATGTATCAAAATAATCGATGCCTTCCCGTTGCCTAAATCCTTGGATTACCAATCGAGCTTTGAATTTGTCGATTGATCCATCGGCTTTCATCTTCCTTTTGAAGATCCACTTGCATCCCAATGGTTTACAACCCGGTGGCAAGTCCGATAATACCCAAGTATTATTCCCCATGATGGAATCCATCTCATCATTTATTGCTTCTTTCTAGAAAGCAATATCTTGAGACTTCATAGCCTCATCAAATGATTTTGGATCTTCCTCAATACTATAACAGTAAGAGAATTGTGATCCAATTTCATCTCTTGATCCTTCTACCAAGTATACTTGGAAATCGGGACCAAAGGATTTTTCAATCCTTCCTCTTTTGCTCCTTCGAAGCATCGGAGATTTGGTTGGAACAATTGTTTGTTCTTCAACCTCACTAGTTACACTAGTATTTGGAACAAGATCCTTCGGCCGAGGTATTGAAGAGAATCTAGTCTCATCAAATAATGCATCTCTCGATTCTATAACGGTGTGAATCGCTATAGAATCATTAGGTTCAATAACATAGAACCTATATGCCTTGGAATGCTCGACATATCCAACAAAGATGCATTCAATGCCTTTTTCACCCAATGTTTTCCTTTTGGGTTCAGGTAGTCGAACAACCGCTCGACAACCCCAAACTCGAATATAATTCAAGTTAGGCCTTTTCTTGAACCAAAGTTCATATGGGGTAATCTTGTTCCTTTTATTGGGAACTCGATTTAATAAATAACAAGCCGTTAACATGGTTTCACCCCAAAATCCATCACTCAATCCCGAGTAGGATACCATAGAGTTCACCATTTCTTTGAGAACTCTATTTTTCCGTTCCGCCACACCATTTTGTTGTGGTGTATAAGGCGCCGTAGTCTCATGGATAATTCCTACGGATTGGAAAAACATGGGGTCGTAATATTCCCCACCACGATCGGTGCGTAAACATTTAATTAAACCGTTCATTTGCAATTCAACCTCCGTTTTATAAATTTCAAATTTATCCAACGCTTCATCTTTTGAGTGTAACAAATAAATATAACAAAATCGTGAAGCGTCGTCAATAAAAGTAACAACGTACTTTTTATTACCAAAAGACGGAGTTGAATGCAAATCACAAAGATCACTATGAATTAATTCAAGCACCGACGAATCTCTTTTCACATTAGGAAAAGGTTGTCTAGTGATCTTTGTCAACATGCAAGTTTTACAATTTTCGGTTTTAACGTCAAAAGCCGGAATAAGACCGTCTTTTGACATTTCAACCATTCTTTTAAAATTAACATGACCAAGCCTTGTATGCCATAAAAAAGAATCAACACAATTCTCATTTGCAATATAAACGGAATTAGAAACATAAATCTTTTTATTCAAACTTAACATAAACATATTATTATTTAAATAACCAAATCCTACAAAAGAGCCACCTTTTGACAAGGTAAACTTTCCGGACTCAAAAACTTGCCTATATCCTAACTTATTCAAGGTACTACCGGAAACGAAATTCTTTCGAATTTGTGGTACAAACAAAACGTCTAAAAGTTCAATTATTTTATTAGAGCTAAATTCTAGTCTAACTAAGCCACGTCCAAGAATGGGAACATTTGACTCGTTCCCCATATGTAGCACGGATCCGTCTTCAACCGGTTCCAAAGAGGAGAACCAACGTCGATCCTTGCACACATGACTCGATGCACCCGTGTCAATCCACCAAGCATCATCATCATCTTGCACATAAAATGATTCGGATATTAGTGGTACATAATTCAAATTTGAATTAACACCAAAGTCAAGAAACTGACCTTGCCGTGGGTTCTGATCATTGGATCTTTGCCCACCACCACTTGAGTTTGCTCCGTTCTTATTATTGACAACTCGACAATCCCGCTTGAGATGGTCGGTCATCCCACAAATCCAACAGGTTAATTTAACCTTTTTGTTGGGACCTTTCTTGGCTACATTGAACTTACGTTTTCCCTTGAAATTGTTGGATCTTCCCTCTTCCACCATGTTCACAGAAGGTGCCGAAACCTCTTTCATCTTAGGTTTCTCAGCCTCTTGCGCCCAAAGAGATTCCTCTATGCGCAAATGACTACCGAGTTGTACAAGAGACAACTCTTCCTTCTTGTGTTTCAACATATGTTTGAAGTCTTTCCAAAAGGGAGGCAATTTATCAATTATGCTCGATACGGAGATGGATTCGTCCATCTTCATATTATGTTGAGCATATTGGCCTAAAATGCGTAGCAGCTCATTATATTTCTCCATCACAGGCCTTGAGTCCACCATTTTGTAATTATTAAAATTACTTACGAAACTTCTTACTAGAAGCATCATCCGCCATGTATTTGGACTCAAGAGAGTCCCATAGCTCTTTAGTGGATTCAACGTTTTGATAGATATCGAAGAGGGAGTCACACATACCGTTCAAGATGTGGCCGCGACATATGTAGTCGTCGTTTTCCCATTTGCCACGACGCCGGGTCATCTCCAACGTCTCGTCCTCCATTACTTCCGGCATAGGCGTACTCAACACGTAAACAACTTTCAACGTGGTCAATAAGAAGTGCATCTTCTTTTGCCATCGCCGAAAGTCAACGCCTTCGAACTTCTCCAGCTTCGTGAACTTGGTCGTCTTGTCTCTCATGGATTGATCACTCGCCATATCTCAAAAAGTAAATATCACTTAAAATTGTTGGGGAGTGGGTGTGCAGAAAATCGATGGGTAGAGAGAAAAGATGAAGTGATCGAAACTTGGATAAGAATCTGAGATCGCGTGAGAGCTTGCTTTCCTTAAGTGATATTTCGACCCTATTCTGCCTGGGTATCACGAAATTCACCCGAGGATAATCTCAAATTCACCGGGTTCGTTTTAGGCAGAAAACGATCCTATTTAAACATCAAGAGAATTGTAACCGATGCTATAATATTAATGATAATAATCAACCAATTAATGGTATTGATTGTTAGTCATAAAGGTGTAGGTTACAAAAATATTTGGGAGTTACAAAGGGATTTTGGGGGTTACAAAACGAACCTGCAGCAGTGCGTCACGCGGGTAGCCGCGCGGGTTAACCCGCGTCACAACCTGCGTGAGCCACTGTCTCCCACACAAAACAGTGCACCACGCGGGTAGTCGTGCGGGTTAACCTGCGGCACAACCCGCGTGAGCCACTGTTTCGTCCCACAAACACCAAATGATTGATCAACAATCTCGGGTCAAAGTTAGCTTACACGAGTGTGCACTCCACACCTCCTAACTCGTGTTGTAGCTTAGCTACAAACCCCATTATTATCTTGTGAATCCAATTACACAAAATGACCGATGATTTCACTAAAATCACCAACACGGAGGAGTTTCCGACAGTCGAAGGTGGAAGCTTCGACTACCACACCATCGGTTTCCACCCCCGGTTTCTACCATAATCACCACTGCCCCTTCATCTAGACGTTCATCTGCCGCATCCATTCTGCATGCCACCACGGTGTCCGAAGTTGGTCGACCTGCTCAGGTTAGTGATCCGTGAGCATCCTTGGTTCGTCATCACTTATGTTTTGAACTTTTCGTTGGTTATTTCTTTTGGGATTTTGTGGTGTTTCTTTGTTGTGTTTTTCTTATAACTCGTACTTTATGGGTTGTTAAACATTGTGTTAATTATCGTAGTCTTGGATGTTTCATGTTTGAATGTTTCTTGTTTCTTGTATTTTTTGCTCGTTGTTCATCTCTGTTGCAGGTACCCCTACGGACGTGATACCATATTGACTTTAAAATGATTTAGGCCTTTATTTCGTTTTTTAGCCCAAACACTTACCATTTGAAACCTAGCCTATCAAAGTCCAAATATCAATATGTATTGCATTTTTCAATGAGGGCATTGATGGTTTCTGTTTGGGGGGTGGGGACTGTTGCAAAAACAGAAACATTTTTTTGTGATGACCCAAAGCCGAAGTGGCCACTCTGTCCCCACTTTGGCAGCAAGCACAAAAATGAAATATAAATCCAAATGGGATCAGTCAAAAATCAAGTGATAAAGGCAATACAAAGAACAATTTGCCAAAAACCAAAGAGAATTGGAGTCGTGCAAAAAGACAAGTTTGGTGGTCATAACGAACAATTAAATCGAAAACCCAAATACACAAGCCCAATGCAAGCCCTATTGATTAAACTCAAATTTATGGGATGCATGAAAGGAGGTGGTACCTTTTCGAATGAGAATGCTTCATTCAAACCAAGATTCATCGAAATATTCGGTATGAGTTTTTCCATTCAAAAGAAAGTATAGTCAACCCTTTTTGGTCATCATTAGAGTTCTTTTCTTTCATTCTTTACTTTTTACTTGAGGACAAGTAATTACACAAGTTTGGGGGTGTGATAACTCTCAAATCTTGAGAGTTAATTCCTCTATTTTCGTATTTATTTTACCACATTTTCACCCATTTTTTCCCTTACCTCCTTCGTTTGGTCTTAATTGTTCAAACATGGTGATGAAGTCTCAAGGTTGCAAAATTTCGGTTTTACTAACTTTTTGTGCAGAACATGGCCACCTTGTCGCCACGTTGCGACGTTGGCTGAAAATTTGTGGATAAGTCTTGGCCATTTCTGGAAAGATTGCTTCTTGAAGAAAAATAAAGAGGTTTCTGCTCCTTCACAAGAATAATCAAGGAATACGACAAAAGGTGTAAGTCAAAGGAAGGTTCAATACTCCTCCTTAAAGCTACTTTTTAGGATTGGTCACATCAATACTTCTTCTTCCTTGGGCTATAAATTGAGGCTTGGGAGGCACCATTTCAGCATCATCAATTCCAGGAGCATTTACTTTGATCTGTAGCTTAGCATTTAGTTTACATTCTCTCTTTAAAGTTGTAGTGTAGTGCATTTAGTTCTTGTAATTTCTTGTATCAGCTGTCGCCACGTTGTCACCACGTTGTGGGCACTTTGGTGATAACCTTTAAGTTTTATTGATGCAATTTATGTTCATGTATTATCCTTCTTCTCTCATGTCTTTTACTTTTATTATGAGCTAAACATCCCTTTGGGTGTGGGTATGAGCCAAGGCTAAGACTAGTAGGCAACACTTGGGTGTTGCCATCTTTGCTAACTCTTACACTTGGTTGCTCGAGTCGGGACTTGAACTCAACGCGGATAAGCCGATCACTTGTTAGTGTTAATATTAGATCTTAGACCTCGAGAGGGGCGGATCCGAAATACGGCTTGAGTGATGCAAAGAAGATTTGAGAAAGTATTTTATAACCACGTAGAGATACGGGTTTTTGCATGACTTTAACTAAGGTTCAAAATGTCGGTCGATATAGGTGTCACAAAGAGATTTGGGATTCTATATCCATACTGGTGGAACTGATATCCTTAGAGGTTTACTTAGTTAAGTCGGCAAGTCTTGAGTTAGTGAAACTGGTGACCTTGTGGGTGCAATGTGGCCACGTTCCGAGGAAACTCACTTTCGAGAGAAAGGGGGTTTTTAAAGATATTGTGTGTTATTTTGTTTCTGACCATATTGTTACTACATCAGTCTTAGTTAATGCTTGTACCCACATCCTACCTTTTATCTTGTTAATCCCTTTTAATCGTTGTTTAGTTTGCTTAAAACTCACAAATATTGATATTGTTCTCAAAACTCAAACAAGCACTAGAAGTTCATGAAAGTTCTCTGATTCTTAGTTAACTAGTCCCTGTGGAAACGATCTTGGTACTCTACCATTTATTACTTAATAGCGATCATAGTGTCCGTTGTGCACTTGCACCGCCACTGTGGCAACATAGTGGCCACGTTGTGGACCTATACGATTTTCCGCTATCAATATTGCCTCAACTGGGACACACCCCCATCTGGCATATACGGGACACACCCCCCGGTATGAGTTCAGGCGGGCCACACCACCCGTCTTTAGCGCAACCACAACCAGTAATGTATGCATACATTTAAAATAGCAAAAGTAATGAAAGCCCACCAAATAAATCTCACTATTATAAAGCAACATAATTAATTAAATGCTTTAAACAACTTTCATGCATTTTCGTAATAACAACATTTAGTTTTCAGAAAAACTCACCTTTAGTCCTTGTTTAGCTTTTTGATCTAGCGATCTCACAACCTACTGAAAAGTGATGATAAGATAAGACACTACTTAACTCCAACAACCAACGGGTGGACCAACAGACCCTAACTTAGATGAAACGGGAGTTATAAAGATAGGTTCCTCCCGGGGTGCCCTGACCCCCGATGTCTCCCTCCCCGCCCGGTACGCACTACCCCGGGCCCCTAAACCCCCCGTTCTTCCTAAATCATCCCCGGGTTCGGCCGACTCCCGACTTCACCCGGGTCACACCGATTCCCGCCCCCCTTGTCCGGGTTACGCCGACTCCCGGCTCCCCACTTCGCCCGGGTTCTTACTGACCCACCACCAGACTCCCGGGTGTTAATCGCCCAGTGCCCCCCCCCCCCCCGAGGTCACCCCTCCGGGGGATGTTCATCCTACTTCAGATGCAGGATTTCGCTCGAGCGAACGAAACCCCCAAACTAGATTGTTCTCAACATAGAACTTAGGGCATTCCCATATCTGAAATCCTCCCACGGAAGGTTTTCCCTCAACACCACCAGTTGAGGATTTAGTAGATGAATCCAAACGATTTCATCTTCTTAAACCCAAAGCCATTCTAATGAAAAGGGTCCAAACAATGGTTCTACCTTAACAGAAATCTAATCAAATCTGGATTGAAAGAGTACTTAACAATCTCATAATATTAGATTAAGGTTTGGATTATTACTTTCAAGATTCAAAGACGAAAATCTCCTTCAACTCTTCCTCTTCTTTGATTTCTCTAGACCCTTGCCTCTTCTCTCTCGGTCGATTCCCAGCCGCCAACAATGAAAGGTAAATGGGCTTCGTAGGGTTAAACCCCTTTTTTCCAATTTTTCAGTTTAACCTCCCAAACTATCAACCTTTTCAAAAAGTTTACACTCAACTTCATAACTTATTCAAATCTCAACCTGGTTATTACATTTTATATTATAATTTTTTTAATCACTTTTTTTTTGTTGTTGTTGTTGTTGTTGTAGTAGTATTAAATTTAATAAAAATATGTTTGTTTACAAGAAAAAATAAACTATGTATTTTAAATTTTTAAGTATTTTTATAAATATTTTTTAATATTAACATCATTTTATATATTTTTATTATTAATATATAATAATATCTTTTCTATATATTTTTTATAAGAATAATTTTTATCATAAAAAAATAATACAACATAACGAATTCATATTCAAAGTTTTAATAAAATTGATGAGTTATCATCTGATTTTTTAAAGGTTGTTTAATAATTGATGGATTATTCTTTAGATATTTAAATGCTTAAATAAGAATTGATTGAGTATTTTTGAAGTTTTTAAATTGGAAAAAAATTATAAATTATTTTATAAAATCAAGTTGAAATCTATACAGTTATAAAATAAATGATATATTATTATCTATAAATAACAAGGAATTAGTATTTTTAGTCTATTTATGTAAAAACAATGAGAGAGAGAAAAAAAAGAGTAATTAAGAGAGAGAACAAACTAAATGACTTTTCAAATTTCAAGATAATTTTTTTAGAAATTTTTGAAACTTTAATTGCACATAGGTGAGGGGTGCAAATAACAAATCTCATTGAGAAAATGGATTTAAACAATAAATATTATAACAATGTCTTTTCCAACATGTATAGTTAAGATAAAATTGTTTTTTATATCTATACTATATTATAAAGCATTTATAAAAAACTCTTAAAAATAATTGCTAAAACTTAATGTACCGCTATTTAATGTTAATTACTTAAAATCTCTTAAAAACAAACATTAAAGTTTTATGTACTACATTTAATGTTATTTATTAATTTTTAATCTTTATCTCTAACCACTTTAACTCCCCTAAAATCATTCCCCACTTCAACTCTCCTAAAATCATTCCCCGCATAATTAAATACAGGATAAAAATTAAATTTTAAATATAAAAAATCTAAAATATAATTAAAAAAATCTAACAGAATATTTAATGTTTATTTTATAAAAAAACGTTATGTTATTAAACTATCGAATAAACTTTTAAAAACAAGTATTGTTTATTGATACATATTACTTAAAACTCAAGATTACAAGTCATGATGCATGACTACAAAGTTCTAAAATTATATGTTTGAATTCATAACTAACTGATAAACATAATAAAAATAGGATAAACATGCATCTCAATTTAAATATAAAAAATTTAAAATATATAAGATAATAATTGAATTCTAACAAAATATTTAAATTTTTTTTTATAAAAAGCATTATATTATTAGGCCTAAATTAAACAAATTTATTAAAAAAAACATTATAACTCTCTCAAAACCATCCAAAATCGTACTGTAAATTGACAAAAAACAAAAAATAAAATAAAACATTAAAATCATGATATATCTCGCTGCATTGCACGAGTACGCTTCTAATTTCTTTTAAGAGTTTAATGGTTTGCTCAAATTTTGGATTTTGTCCCTAAATCAAACTATCTATGTTGATAGTCCCTAACTTTTAATTTTCATAACACCCATGGTCCCTCCACTTAACAACTTTAGTTAGCAACCGTTTGGAGTGACTAATGGGTCTTTGAACAAACTATAAGGACCAAAAGTGTTATACTCTAAAATCTAATGTCATTCACGTTTTATTCTATTTTTTATTAAAAAATTATATATTCAATCACAAATCAAAATTCTTAAAATAAATTACATATTAAAAAAATATTTATATTTATTTAAAAACTATTAAATTTACAAAAAAAAATAGCGTTAAAAATCTCAAAGTTTAAGAAAACAAAGGAAACCAAGATAAATTCACATATCATTTAACTCATTAGTCCCTCCTTTGTTTTCTTAAACTTGAGATTTTTTAATGCTAACTTTTTTGTAAATTTTATGAATTTAAATATATATAAAGATTTTTATATAATATGTAATTTATTTTAAGAATTTTGATTTGTGATTGAATACATAAAATATTTTTTAATAAAAAAGAGAATAAAGCACGAATGACATTAAATTTTAGAGTATAACATTTTTTGTCCTTATAGTTTGTTCAAAGACTCATTAGTTACTTCTAACGGTTGCTAACTAATGTTGTTAAGTGAAGGGACCATGGGTGTTATGAAAATGAAAAGTTATGAACCTCCAGTGTAGATAGTTTGTTTTAGGGACCAAATCCAAATTTTAAACAAACCACAAGGACCACCAGTGTAATTCACTCTTCTTTTAATTTATTATAGGTTAAATTGTGGATTTTGTCCTTGTGATCCAAGTCCTTTTTTTTTTTGTTTTTGGCCCTTGCACATAATTTATTACTAAAAAAACATATGGTTTGAGTTTTTGTTTTGTTTTCGTCCTTTCTATTACAGTTGTTAAGTTTCATCCAATTAAGTACTCCATGTGTCTGTCACATGAAGGTATTTTAGTCATTATACTTTCCTTCTTCCTTAACTCTCATCTATTGTCCCCATAGACCCTGGCCTCTTTTCCCATCAGATGGTGAAATCCCAAAAATCAAAAGGTTAAAAGACAGAAATACAAAACCTAATTGAGCACAACAAGCATATAAAAATTACAATTGTGATTACCAAACCAAAACGGTTTTTAACAATTTGACCTCTCCATTAACCAACATCTTTGGTTCCCAATCTCTGTTCCATCAAAGAATTTTGGATCAATAAAGAGAGGTTGATTTGATCAAAAAATAAAATTGATGCGAGATTTTCCACTACTAATTACAATGGTGCTAGTTCCAACATTTGTCGCTAGTGGTACAAGTGTTGTTGGGTTTTCTCAAATAATTAAGTGTTGCGATTTTAGAGGAATCAAAAATGAAACCGAAAAATGAAATTGTTTCCAAGTCGTTAATAACATGGAGAGATCAAGATCAAGGAGGACGGAATGGAAGTAAAAAAAGGATGTGGGAATTGTTGGAGGCCTCCCTCGTTTTCTCAAACCCCTTCTATGGACGATTCTGTTGAGGTTAATCCCATCAAATCACAATCATGTTCTATTCGATATCATTCTTTTAAATCTTCAAAAACCAATTAAATCCTTTATCACAAGATAAAAATTCATCATTTATCCTCTAAAGTTCAATCCAAAATGCTTAAATACCTTGGGCCGAAAATGATCATACATAAATCATCTTTCTTAAAAACCCCTATTCCACCACCTCACTCGCTGATAAAATTAAACTACAACCACAAAATACCAGCCAATGCCACAAAGGATTTTCAAAACAAAGGGAGAAGATGGCGTAAAAAGACCTTTCTTCGGCACATGAATAATTGAGATTTTTGAGTGTTTTGACGAAGAAGGATGTTGGGTAGAAAGAAGATACTAAAATGACCTTTTCACCGTCAAAGGCTAGATATCATGAGAATAAGAAGGCTAAATAGTGTGAGAACATAAAAAAGGAAGGTTAAAAGAAAATTTCATGTGTGAATTATTGAAAAAATCTATTTGAAAATACATATGTGAAACCATACGAATAATTTGTAACATTGTTCCACATATGCATATTCAAATAGATTTTTTCGAATTTTTTTAGTGGATTTACATATGAATCTTGTTTTATTACATTCTCACGATATTTATCCTTCTTATTTGAACAGTCCCGATATAGGGGAGGGTTCAAATAAGAATGCCATAAATGTTGAGAATGTGAGAAGATATCTCATCCATGAAAATTTCCAACTATCAATAATCTTAAAACCATTTATGTAAATAAAGATAAAATAGTGAATAATGTAAAGAAGCTAAGAAATTTGAGGACGATTGTTGGTTCATATGAAGATTTGAAGATGTCCTCCCGATCTTCCATTTTGTATCATCATACTTAGAATATTTTGAGGTTCTTTTAGCAGCTTGGTTTCTTTACAAATGTTCGGTGAAATTGAAGATCAGCCGAAGAAGACAAAGAAGAAGTATATCTCTCAAAGCGGATTGAAGATAAACTTCTCAGCCTAAAGCCAAACATGCCTACTTGATCAACACCATTGGCCAGGATGGTGCCGATCTCAAATCTTCAGGAGCCCGAAGATTTCTCAATCTTCAGGAGCCCGAAGATTTCTCAATCTTCAGGAGCCCGAAGATTTCTCAATCTTCAGCAAGCCAAAGATTTATCAATCTTCATAAGCCGAAGATTTCTCAATCTTCAGCAACTGAAGATTTCTTAATCTTCAAGGCCCGAAGATTTCTCACAAACACATTGTACTTTTCTGACAAAGTATATTTGTGATATCTTGCAATGACGTGGAACTCATCTGAAGATCAGATAAAGTAAGTTTGTCTCCTACACTCTTTTAAGGAAAGGTCTACACCATCCTGCAGGTCAACACTTCAAGACAAAGTCACCTCAAGACAAAAGGTACATCCTGTACCATGTTGAAGACCTGTGTCCATCCCTTGCTCAACAGGTGTCCCATGCATTTAATGCATGAGGCACTATAAATATGGAGGATGGTTCAACATGCAAGATCACCAGCTTTACAAGCCTTTAAGCTCTCTAAGTGCACTGGCAATTTCTCTCTATGAAGTTCTTATTGTTTTCTAAGTGTTTCACAATTGTTCTTCATTTCTCTTAGTATTAGATTGTTTGAACAGATTCATCTGTTCTCTTCCACAACAATCATAAGTTTCTATGTGTAATTCTTGATTTCAAATCAATAAGAATTAAATTAAGTGAAAATTAGTGTGTATTGTATTCAACCCCCCCCCCCTCTACAATACTTTTCTTATTTACTTACTGTTATTTGGGACCAACAAGTGGTATCAGAGTGGTTTAGTTTAACTCAATAAACTAGATCCGCAATGGCATCCTTCTCTTGATCTTCTTCTTTGAACAATGTTTCTTCTCAAAACTCTACTGATGTATCATACGACAATGGCTCTCTAGCCAAACCACCAAAGTTTAATCCCAATAACTTCTCTCTGTGGAAAAGTCGTATGATACTCTTCTTAGAAGGAGTTGACATCATACATCCTACTGTTTTACATGGAGGTCCTTTTGTTCCAAGAGTCTGGGACCGGTACAATGCCAAAAAGGCAGATAAGGCAAAAGCTGATGAGGACTCTTCTGAGGAAGAAAGAACTCTAGCTATTGGGAGATACATTGTAAAGGATCCCAATAAATATAATGATGAAGACAGACGTCTTGTAGCTCTTGATACTAAAGTCAGAGCCATCATTGCCCTTTCTCTACCTGATGAGGTCTATCACTCTCTTGTTAATTTTACTACTGCTAAAGAAATGTGGTCTACTTTGTGTGTTTTTTATGAAGGTACGTCTGAGGTGAAATGATTGCTCTTGTAAGAAAGTATGAACTTTTTTCAGATGAAAAGGGTGAATCTCTCTCAGACTACTATAACCGTTTTAATGGTCTTCTCAACGATCTAAAACTTGTGGGTTCCATTTATGATAATGAGGAAGTCTTGTGCAAGTTCATGGACTGTCTTCCCGAGTTCTGGGAAAATATCTGTACTTGCATCAAGTCTACCAAAGATCTTGACTTTATGCCACTCACTGCTTTGTATGGTACTCTCTTTAACTATGAGCAGACTAAACTGCTTAGGAAGTCTATCACAAAAGACGTTAAAAGCTCTTCTCTAGCTCTTATCAGTGATTCTTCCAAAAATACTGTGTGTGTTCCTAGAATCACCTATCCCTCTGATTTTGACAATAATAGTCAAGAGGATCCCAATGATCCTTCATAAGCCTATCTTAGTGAGGCTGATGATGAAGGTGGGGAAACTTCCAGTAACCCCCATTTCTCTTCTGGAAAATCTAAGTTTTCAAGAAAACCCTCTTCCACTTTTTCAAAAACCACCTCTTCTGACAAGTCCAATGAGGAATGTTACGTATGTGGGAGGAAAGGACACTTTGCTTCTGAGTGCAGAAGTAGGTCATCTGATAAATCCAGACTACCTTCCTCTAACTGTACCTCCTCTAGGTCTGTCAGAACCAAGTTTGATTCCTACCAACCCTCTTTTCAAAAGTCAAACACGTCTGTCCCATCAAACTCTGACCGTGCTGAAAAGTACAAGGCTAAATACAAGAGAGAGAAGGAAAGAAATTCTTTTCTAGCCAACAAAGGAAAAGGTCTTCTTGTTGAATCTCATGATTGGGCAGATGAACCAACGTCCGAAAGTGACAAGGAAATGACCAACCTTTGTTTTATGGCTAAACTAGATGATGTTGATGACGGTGAAACCTTTTCCACCTCCATGGATCTTGTGTCTGCTGAGTACTCCACCTCATCTACTCAGGTACATCCATTTTTCTCTCTATCTGATGCTGAGAAAATTGAAGCTTTTGACTCTTTGACCATTGACTTCTATGAAGCCAAAGATGCAAAGAAAAAGGCAAATGCTCAGATAAAATCTATTTCTTCTCAGCTGCAAATGTGTCTTTCTCAACTAAAACATTTTGACAAAATCAAGGTTGAGCTTGAAGATTTGAAAACTATAAATTTTACTCTTGCTAAAGAGAAAAATAAACTTCTCAAAAGATTCAAAAAGGAGCAAGAAATTGTGAAAAGGTGGACAAGTTCCTCCAAAAATTTAGAAAGGATTATTCAGGATCAAATATCTTGTGATGACAAGTCTGGACTAGGCTTTGGGAAATCTGACCTTGAACCTTCTTATGATACCCATGCTCCTGTCTCTCTCTTCCTTCATTTTATGAATCTTTTGAAGAGAACTCTGACAATTCTGAACCTTTGGACTTTTTTGATCTCTCTAAAAATCTCAAGTTTGGGATGTTCATCAAAGCCAAAAGCATTGGTTCACCTCCTCATGAAAGTGAGGAAGCTCAAGGCTCAAATGACCCTCCTAAACCCATTCTTGAGTCTATGGCCTCCTTGAAAATAAATGAGACTTCTTCTTCAAAACCCAAACCCTCTAAAATTCCAACCAGAGACCCTCAACCCTCTTCAAGGAAATTTTCTTCCTCTGAAAAAGGAAAATCGGTTACCGATCTTTCTCTCAAAAGGAAATTGCCCAAGAAAAACTCTAAGAAATTATCTTCTCATCCTATCCCCAGACCCGTGATGTTGAAAAAGCTAAATTCCAAGATATCCTCTTCTATTCCTTCAGCGAACTTTGACAAAGGTATCTTGGGTCCCAAGCCTCTTGATTCTTCTCTACCCTCAAAGGTCATAAAAGTCAATGTGACCAATCATCACAAGGAAGCTGATCCAAGCTCCAAAAAGGTTTTTATCTATAGAAAATGCTACAACTGTAGTGATATCTTCCATCTTGCTAAAGATTGTCCTGTGGAAAGAATTGATAGAAATGCTTCCAAGGACTCTCCTTCTTCTTCTAACTCAAAAGGACCCATTTCCAAACGGGTACCAAAGAACTGATTTCCTTGTGATTGCAAGGTCTAGGGCACCAACAAATCTGGTATCTTGACAGCGGGTGCTCACGACACATGACAGGCAACAAATCTCTTCTTGTAGACTTCGTGCCTGCCAAAGGTCCTTCTGTCACCTTTGGTGATAACTCCAGAGGAAGTACTAAAGGTTATGGAACACTCTCAAATGGTTCCATCACCTTTAATAAAGTAGCTTATGTTGAAGGCTTGATGCACAATCTCCTAAGCATAAGCCAGCTGTGTGATCTGGGGTACAAAGTGATGTTTAAATTATCTTCATGCATCATTTTCAACAAAAACATGGAAACCGTACTTTCTGGCTACCGCAAAGAAAATGTCTATGTCATAGACATGGGACATAGCTCATCCTTCGGAACAAACATTTGATTTGTCTCTGAAAACTCTGCAAAAAGATGTTGGCTCTGGCACAAGCGTCTCTCTCACCTCAACTTCAAGACTTTGAATGTCCTTTCAAACCAAGAGCTTGTCACGGGCATGTCAAAATTATCCTTTGTGAAAGAAAAGTTGTGTGTTGCATGTGAGAAAGGGAAACTCACAAAATCTTCCTTCAAGTACAAGCAATGCTTCTCCATCTCTCATCCTCTTTAGATGCTCCACATGGATCTGTGTGGACCACTCAGTACCCCAAGCCTTGGTGGTAGAAGGTACATTCTTGTCATTATTGATGAATTCACTCGTTACACTTGGGTATTTTTTTCTCAGGTATAAAAGTGACACCACTGAAGAAATTATAAAGTTCATCAATGTTAGAGCATATATTTGTTAGATACAAGATCATGAAGACAGAAGGTCAAAGTTCAAGCAAGTCAAAATTCAAAAGTCAACTCTCAAGCAAAGTCAAAGCCAAATGTAATAAGTCAAAGTCAAAGTATTAGTTGTTTGTGTTTTAGCACGTGTAGTATGTTTGTTTTCTGTTTAATAGATATATGGCTAGGAGTCGAAGTAAGCTTGTGACTTGAGAACTGATTTTGTATGCATTCAAGTTAGAGAGAGAAAGTTTGAGAGAGAGAGAAACTGTTTGTACGAATTCTTAAATTGGAATTGCAGAAACAGGTTGAGTATTGATTTTGTAATCATCTTGTTGTTGTTGTTAATTGATTTAGATTGATTAGAACTTGATAAAAACTGGGAATATTAATTGGTGTCAAAGCAAATCCTATTCAAATCAAGAAAAATATGGGGTTCGACACTGTGTTTTGAATCTTAGAGTGAATTTTGAGTCTTTGTGAGTTTTTCGAGTTGTATTTGATTTCATTGAGTTCAGTTTATCTTCTAGAACAATATTGTATAGGTTTGTGAGATAATTGCAATGTAACTTTCATCAATTTGATGATTTTGTCGAGTTTTTGAGCCCACGAGTTTGTCGCACTGTATTTTGAATCAATTTGGAATTGTTAGTATTCTTTATTGAAATTCAGTAGTAGAATTCGATTCTAGATGTGTTAGAGTACTAATTGTCAAAGTTTCATATTGTAATTCAAAGTATAGGTCGGTTTTTGAGTCGATCAGAGAGTGTTTTTCATCAAGATCTCAAGAACTCGCAGACACTTCAATAACTCGCAAGATGAACTCGCAGAGTCTTTAGATTTCGCAGATCCATTAATTTTCGCATAAGTTTGTTTCTAAAAATTTTGAAGTTTAGAATTCGCAGATGGGAGTGGTGCGAATTGCATAGAATTCGCATGTATGTGTGCTGAGAAAAGCTAAGAATTCGCATAGTTGTTTCATGCGAATTTTCAGAATTCGCATAAGTGTTTGTGCGAAAAGTTGTTGAAAATTTTTAATCAAGGACAGAACTCGCATAACTCTCGTATGCGAAAAGTTGAGAACTCGCATAAGAGTGGTATACGAATTCTGTAGAATTCGCATATTTGTTTTTCAAAATTTCTTCAAGGATAGAATTGCATAATTCTTTGGTGCGAAAAGTTTATACAAATTGTTTTATGCGAAAAGCTTTATCTTAAAAAATTTCTAAGTTCAGAACTCGCATAGTGTTTTATACGAATTCTGTGTATGTGAATTCTTGTTTTGTGTCTATATGCGAATTCTGGAATTGTTTGTATGTGAATTCAGTTGATAAGTGTGTTGTGTGTGAATTCTGTTTGATTCTTGCTTGTATGCGAATTGTTCATGCGAATTCCATGTCTTTCACTCTTATATGCGAATTCCAGACTTAGAGAATTTTGGAAATTTCATTTCTGAATTTCTTTCTAAGATTTTCTGAATTACGTAATTTCATTTGGACTAACGATTGTTTGTCAAGTTCTTATTGAATATTTTGAAACAGGATGACATCAAGGGAAGCACTTGCAATCGGTACGGACGTAAAGCCACCAGTACTCTTCAAAGGATTGTACGAGCAATGGAAAGACCGTTTTCTAGATTTCATAGATCGCAACGATCTGGGGGATTATATCAGAATTTCTTTGAAGGAAGGAATCATGAAACCTTCAACAAAAACACTCATTGTTGCAGGAGAGAATGGAGAAGATGAACAGAGAGAGTACCCTCTACCACTTGAGGAGTACACAGATGAGCAAAGAAGAAGACATAGGGCTGATAGATTGGCTAGATCTTTTATTCTCCAAGGCATACCTAATGAGATCTATGTAAAGATTGATAGCTACAACGCTTCGGGCAAGTAAATGTGGGATCAGTTAGAGAAGATGATGCTGGGGTCAAAGATAGGCAACTAGCTTAAAGTCTCCAACTGCCTCAATAATTATGAAGAGTTCAAAGCCAAGGAGAGAGAATCTCTTGAGACAACCTATGATAGATTTGTGACTTTGTTGAACGAGCTCAGCAAGAATAAAGTCAAAAAGTCTCAGATAGAACTTAATGTCAAATTCCTCAGCATTCTCCAGCCTGAGTGGAAAAGATTTACAAGACAAATGAAACAGATGAAAGATCTGAACGAGATTCCACTACATGAGGTTTATAAAACTCTGAGGCAAAACGAAGAAGAGGTAGATAAGATTAAAGAGGAATAGAAAAAGGCTGAGAAGACAGTTGCTGATCCAATTGCCTTGGTTGTCAAGAAGAAGTCAGTAAGCCTCAAGAAAAAGAAGAAAGTCATAGTTTCTGAGTCCGATGAGGCAGAGAGTGAAGATAATTCTGATTCTGATGAATGTGAGAACTTAAAGCAGGCTATGCTGATGTTGACCAAAGCTTTTCAGAAGAAGTTCTACAAAAAGCCTAGCTCAAACAGTCAGAGGTATTCTTCTGGGTCCAGAAATTATGAACACAAGGAGAGAGTTGAAGGAAAGAGAATAGAGGAGAAAAGGTCTTATGAGAAGCAGTACAGAGCTGAAGAGAAGAAACAGCCAGAACCGACAAAGTGCTACAACTGTGGCAAACTCGGACATTTTGCTAAGGACTGTCGAAATCCCAAAGTCCGAAACTCCGAGTATTACAAGACCAAGATGCTCTTGGCCAAGCAACAGGAGGCTGGCAAGGCACTTATGGCAGAGGATGAGTTCTGGCTCGATCATTCAGACGAGGAAGAAGAGAAAGAAGAGAAAGCCCATTTGTGCTTCATGGGAAAGATAGAGATGGAAGCTGAAGCTGATTCTGAAGAAGAGGACAACGAAGAGGTATGTGATATGTCTAAATCTGATTTTCTTAATGTTATGCATGCTATGATGATTGAACTCCAGGAATTAAAGTCTAATTTTAAACGCGAAAGAGGTAACAATAAAGAAAACGATCAAGAGTAAAAAGATACCCTCTACCACTCCTTAGTGAATCTTTCTACCGCTAAGGAAATGTGAACTACTCTGTGTGTTCTGTATGAAAGAGATGATGAAGTTAAAAAGAGTAAAAAAATTTCCCTTGTAAGATAATATTAAATCTTCTCCCATGAAAAAGGAGAATCCCTTTCTGACTACTATAATCATTTCAACAGTCTTCTCAATGATCTCAAACTTCTAGGAAGAATATATGATAACGAGGAAGTCTTGTGCAAATTTATGGATGGTCTGCCTATTTTTGGGAAAACATTTGTACGTGTATCAAGACGACCAAGGATCTTGATAATCTTCCTCTTACTGTTCTCTATGGATCCCTTTTCAATTACGAGCAAACTAGGATCCAAAGGAAGACAATCATCAAAGAGATAAAGAGCCCATCTATGGCTCTTATTAGTGGTTCTTCCAAAAAGTCTATGTGTATTCCTAGGATTATTTATCCTTCTGATGAATCTGATCATGAAAGCCATGAATATTATGCTCATCATTTGGAGGCCTATCTCAACGAGGCCGATGATGAAGGTGAGGAAACTTCGATAGATCAGATGACGGAAGAAATAGGTATGCTTGCTAACTTCTCCAAGTACAAAAACTTTCCCTCTAACAGATTTAAATCTAGCCGAAAATCCTCCTTCTCCTCCAAAAACTTTTATGACAAAACAAATGAGGAGTGTTATGCATGTGGCAAGAAATGCCACTTTGCCTCTGAGTGCAGGAGCAACCCCTCTGGTAAATCCATATCTAACTCCTCTAACCAAAACTCTTTGAAAATGAGGAGAATGAGATCTGACCCTGCTAGCCGATCTCACTCCCGAAAGTGCTCCTCTTCCTCTTTCAAAGATAGCACCGATCATGCCGAAAAGTATAAAGCCAAATACAAGAGAGAAAAAGAAAGAAATGAAAGTGCTAATCAAAGAGGAAAGGGTTTGATGGCCGAATCTCACGACTGGGCCGATGAACCTACTTCGGAGAGTGAAAAAGAGATCTCAAGCAAATGTCTTATGGCCAAACTGGATGATATGGCCAAAAACAAGAATATCGACATGAACGTTGCTTTAGTTTTAACCGAGTATTCATCCTCTTCTTCTCAGGTTTGTAAACATCAACTAACATGATATCTTGACAGTGGATGTTCAAGGCATATGGCCGGAAATAAATCTCTCCTAGTTGACTAGGTGACAGAAAAGGGACCCACTGTAACTTTTGGTGATAACTCCAGAGGTTCCACCAGAGGTTATGGAACTCTCTCAAATGGTTCCATTACCTTCAACAAGGTTTCTTATGTGGAAGGACTGATGCACAATCTTCCAAGCATCAGTCAGCTATGTGATTTGGTTACTTTGTTATCTTCAGAACTGATGACTGTCTCATCACATATAAAAATTTTCACATCATCCTATCTGGCATTATAAAGGATAATATGTACATTATCAACATGGGTCAAAAAGCTATTAAAGGAAGCATCTGCTTCATTTCAGAAGATTCGGTTAAGAAGAAATGGCTCTGGCATAAACGTCTTTCTCACCTCAACTTCAAGATGTTGAATGCTCTTTCCAACATAGATCTTGTTGTTGGAATGCCAAAACTATCCTTTATTAAAGAAAATCTATGTGCAGCCTGTGAGAAGGGCAAGTTGACAAAATCCTCCTTCAAAACCAAGCAATGTTTTCTATCTCCACTCCTCTCCAAATGCTACAGATGGATCTGTGTGGACCAGTTAGCACTCCTAATCTTGGAGGAAAAAGGTACATTCTTGTGATAGTTGATGAATTCACGCGTTACACTTAGGTATCTTTTCACGTGTACAAAAGTGATACTACTGAAGAAATCATCCACTTCATCAAAAAATATGAAGTGTTTAATGGTCAGCTTGTACGATCTGTCAGAAGTGACAATGGCATTGAGTTCAGAAATACTACCTTGGAAGCCTTTTTCAATCAAATGAATTTCTCAAAACTTCTCAACTGTCAGAACCCCACAACAGAATGGTGTTGTGGAAAGAAAGAATAGAACTCTATGTGAGGCAGCTCGCTCTATACTAAGTGAATCTAATCTACCTACCTATTTTTAGGCTGAAGCTATTAACACTACTTGTTTCACCCAAAATCGGTCGGTTATTGTGAAGAGGCATAACAAAACTCCCTACGAAGTCTTCTATGGCCGAAAACCAAACATTGGTTTTCTTCATGTTTTTGGTTGTGTCTGCTTTGTTCTTAATGACCGAGAAAACCTTGAGAAATTTGATCCTAAGGTTGATGAAGGGATCTTCATGGGCTACTCTCTCACCTCTAAAGCCTACCGAGTCTATAACCTTAGAAGGAAATGCATTGATGAGTCAATACATGTGAAATTTGATGATCAAAAATCATCTTCTCTCACTTGTGATTAAATGAATTAAATGAATGGATAACCTCTTGTGTAGGGAAAGATTCTCAAAATCAGCCTTCAGCAAACCAGCCTTCTGCCCCTTTTTCGGCTGATAATGCTCCTCAAACCATTATCCCATCCTCTTCATCACCTGTCGAACCAAATCTTCAGATCATCATATCTGAGGATCCAGTCGATCCTATTTCTCATATTATTCCTTCACATGTCACTCTATCCCAAGAACCTACATATACATTTTTTGTCGAACCTTCCACCTCTCACTCACCCAAAACTCTTCCTGCTCCTCTTCCACCAGCTAGCAAGTAGACCAAAGATCATCCCATTGAACAAATTATTGGTGATCAACAAGCTGGTGTCCAAACTAGAAGATGAATCAGCAATATTTCTCTCTATGTGAATTTCCTTTCCATCATTAAGCCCAAGAAAATTGAGGAAGCTCTGGCCGATCCATGTTGGATAACATCCATGCAAGAAGAGATTTCACAGTTTGAAAGAAACAAAGTCTGGAAACTTGTTCCTCGACCTTCAGGAAAGAAAATTATTGGAACAAAGTGGGTCTTCAGAAACAAGATGGATAAGGTACTGTCATCCGAAACAAAGATAGACTTGTTGCCCAAGGATATCGATAAGAGGAAGGGATTGATTATGATGAAACCTTTGCTCTTGTTGCTAGACTTGAAGCAATAAGGATCTTTCTTGCTCATGTTGCTTATAAAAACTTTATAATTTTTCAAATGGATGTCAAAAGTGCCATCTAAATGGAGAGCTTGCTGAAAAAGTCTATGTGAAGCAACCTTCTGGCTTTGAAGATCCTTCCTATCCAGACTATGTGTACAAACTAGACAAAGCTCTCTATGGTCTCAAATAGGCTCCTCGTGCTTGGTATGACACTTTGTCTGACATCCTTCTTGCCAACAAATATGCCAGAGGTAAAATTGATAATACTCTCTTTCTCAAAAATACCAAAGGTAATATTATACTCGTTCAAATCTATGTGGATGATATCATTTTTGGTGCCACAGATGAAACTTTGTGTCAAGAGTTTGCCTCTCTCATGAAAAGTAGATATGAGATGAGCATGATGGGAGAACTTACATTTTTCTTAGGCCTTCAAATAAAACAAACTCCTGAGGGGATCTTTATAAACCAAAGCAAATATATTCGTGATCTTCTCAAGAAATTTAATTGTGAAAATTTTTCTCCCATGAAAACTCTTATGGCACCACCTCTTAAAATTCATGTTGATCCCGATGGAAAATCGGTTGATGTCACAAATTTTAGAGGAATGATAGGTTCTCTTCTTTATCTTACTGCTAGTAGACCTGATATCATGTTTGCTACGTGTCTTTGTGCGCGTTATCAGGCCAATCCTAAGGAATCCCACTTGGTTGTTGTAAAACGCATCTTCCGGTATCTCAAAGGTACCATGAATAGGGGTCTTTGGTATCCCAAAGACTCAGGTTTTGATCTAATTGGGTATTCAGATTCTGATTTTGCAGGATCCAAAGTGGATAGAAAGAGCACAACTGGTAGCTGCCAATTACTAGGTGGAAATTTAGTAAGCTAGTCTAGCAAGAAACAACATTTAGTCTCCACCTCTACTGCTGAGGCTGAATATGTTGCTGTTGGAAGTTGTTGTGCTCAAATCTTGTGGATGAAGAATCAACTTCAAGTTTATAATCAATTCTACTCCAAAGTCCCAATTCAATGCGATAACTCCAGTGCAATAGCCATTGCAAACAACCATGTGCTTCATTCCAGATCCAAGCACATTGACATCAGATATCATTTTATCACAGATCATATCTCAAAAGGTGATATTGAACTACACTTCATCCCAACTGATTTTCATTTGGAAAATCCTTTCCCAAAACCTCTTGATGAAGCTAGGTTCAACTTTCTGATAGGTTCTTTGGGTATGTTAAATTATGAGTAAAAAAACGAAGTCTCTCCTTCGGCAGGATTCCCTTTCGGTAGGTCTCTTACCTACCTCTCTTCGGTAGGTCTCTCACCTACCGAATTCTTTTCTTCGGCAGGACTATCACCTACTAAATACATTTCTTCGGCAGGCCTCTCACCTACCGAAACCGCATTCCATTCTTCGACAGGTCTCTCACCTACCGAAGAAACTCTACTTTTGGTACGCCCAATGTTCGGTCCTCATCTCTTCGGTAAGTCACCATTACCGAACGTCTTCTATGTTCTTTTGGCACACCTTTTGGCTACTTCACCACCACTATTCGATAGGTGATCTTCGGCAATAATGATGTATTTGATCTTATCCTCATCATCTTCGACTTGTCGTTGTCCCTCCCCTATTAGTGATTGCCACATGTCACTATTAGACACGTCGTGTCAGAGACGCGACGTTCCATCACCCCACATCTCTGAATCTCCAATTCCACTTCTCCACGATCTCAAAAATGGCTCATCTCATTACCACCCCTATGACCCTATCCCTCCCTCATCATAACCTATTTTTATTTTTCTATTAATTTTTTAACCCTTTCATCTTCCCTCCCCTATTTAAACACTTTCACCCCTCCATTTGTCTTTTTGTTGCTCATCAACTTCCTCCTCGAGTTCTCTCTCTCAATCAACACCTGCAACCTGCAACTTTCGAGTTTTCAAAGTTCACGTCAATGGCTTCCTCGAAACTGTTTCTAAGTCTTACAAGGCTAGCAAGGGTGCTCCTCCACCCGAGAATCACTCTCTTTTCCTTCCTGCAACCACATTGCAAGGTTCGATCTTGATCCTGAACACCCGGAGTTTAACCAGGTATCCCTATTTCTCTAACGCTCCCCTCTCCAGTATGCTTTTACTGCTTCTCCTAAGATGAGCAAAATGCTTCTTGGGAACTTCTGGCTTACTTGCTATAACACCCTTAAATCTGATAACCAGAAAAATTAAAATTTTCTCAATATGACGTCTAAAATATTAATAAATTCATTTTCCTGTGAAACAACAACTAAAACCCAAGAGTTCGGAGTAGTTTGTAACAATTATAGTAGCGATGAAATAAGACATACATTACAACAGCCTAACTAATCTAGATTATAAGGCACAACTAGATTAACGTGGGTGTTGCTATGTCTTCAAAACGCTCTTCTCAATGATATCCCAAAAGCCCGGTCCACCAATAGACCTAATCCTGAACCGGAAGTCAAGGTGCCCGCTGTACACCACTAGGGGAACCTGAAGATAAGCGCAACATCAAGTGTTGGGCTAGGAGCCTAGTGAGTTTCCAAACAAGTATGTAAATGATAAAATTAGAATTGGGAAAGTAGAAAGCTTCAAGTTACCGCACCATGGTGAAAATCCAAGTATGGTCCATCAGAGATTTAATATTACAACCTGTACACATTTCATTCGGAAACATAACGAGACCACATGGATGGGAGTTTACACCTCAGGCTCTCACTTTAGTGCACACCGTTACCGGCGTCACCTCAAGTGTATAAACCACCTTTAATGCCCACTCCGTCGAGCTGCACCTCAAGGTTAGCCGAGCCTTAGTGCCTATCCCTTGATTATAAGGTTTCACCTCAAGGAGTCGGTCCTTTAGTGTCCACCCACAAATCACATATCGCGGTTCCAACATCACCCAAACTCTCGTGCACATGAGTTGGGTTCCCACACGATAAATATCACGTATGACACTATTTCACCATTTCACATATGGAAATCATAGTATACTTACTAGCATAATATCATGGCCATTTAACATCATTAATAACAATATTCACAACACATTTTAGAATAATATGCATTATTATCAGCAGTTAGGTCAAAATCACCAAATCAACAATTTTGAGAATCTAACATATAATAGTAAGCATTAGCATGTAAGAGTGGGTAGAAAACTCACCTTTAGGGTTTGTGGAGTAAAAACCCTGAAATGAAGAAACCCTAGGTTGGTAGTGAGATTCCTTGGAGATTTAATGGCACAAGAGTTGCAATAGGTTGAGATGCTTGAGGTGGTTGAAGGCTAATAAATGGTGAGAGTGAAATTAGGTTAAGAATTTAATGGGATGAAGAAGAGGTAGGAGAAAATCGCAGGTCTAGAGAGAAAGTAGGAGTCTTGGTATTAAAATGAGAAAATGGTGTTTTAATTGAGAAATTCGTCCAAAAAGGTGAACAGTACACCCCGCTCGCGATTGTGCCCTCCGCGATAGTGCCCTGGCACTCTCGCCAGGCACTATCGCGCCAAATGTACCGCAAGTCCAACCCCTTCACGCGATTGTGCCCTTCGCGAGAGTGACAATGGCACTCTCGCGGGCACTCTCGCGCCAACTCCTAAGTCCTAAAAATTCGGATTCTTGACCAGCTATTAACCACTAAATGATGCCATGGTTCGATAGAATAGTTCCACGGATAAGGAGAGCATATTAAGGATTACTAATAGGGTCTTTAAAGTTCAAAATCAACACATTCCACATATAGAACATAAATAGGATTTATAGAATACTAAGCATGAATTCGAAATTTTGGGATGTTACACTTGCATTTATGATTCCTCGTCTGAGACTGTTTCTGCCTCCGTTTTAACTGATTTGGAGAACCCCGACCTTTCTTTTTGGGTTGAAGATGTCCGGGATGCTCTTCAACTTCCCACATATTCTCCCTACGATGACTTCCCCACTGGTCATGAACATTAAAAGGTGGTTGATGCCCTCAACTATCTCTCGGAAGGTAAACAAAAGGGTTCCAGCACTCTTCTTCGTAAGAACATGGGGACGTTTGGAACTTCTTCTTTTCTCATTTGATTCACTGCTTCTCCCACAAGACCTCTGGTTGGGATCAATCCCCATCGTACATGACTCAGTTGGCACATGCATTGATGTTTGTCCGCCGGATCGATTTCGCAAGGTATGTGTTCAACTTCATCATCAAAGTCATTTCCCCACCTCGCGTACCTCAGGTTGCCCTACCAAGGTTTCTTTCTCTCATCGTCAACCTTAAGCTGAAAGATGCTCTCACTGCCAATGCCAACCTCCCTGAACCGAAAGTTCTCTTCGATATTTCGGTTGCTAAGGCTGGCAAGTTAGTCCTGAAGAAGGGCCCCTCCTCAACCGATAAGTCGTTGATTCGAGGTTTGTTATCCTTTCTTTCTGCTCCTAATCCGGAATGGGGTGCATCTGTGGACTTGGGTGCCGAAACGCCTCATCAACCATTAGTCACTTCCATTTCGGTGGCCCCTACTCCCGTTCTCCGAGCTAAGACCTTGGCCACCAAAAAGAAGAAAACTAAGGCCACTAGTCCCTCCGCACTTGCCTCCATGACTCTGCCTCTGAAGCAACCTTCGAAGGCTACCCAAGTCACGCCCCTTCTTCTCACAAACGGAGGAGCTCTAAATCCCCTTCCAAGTCTTGTTCTAAGAGGCTTAGGAAGCCCCATCCGGCCAAGCCACACACACCGCCTACCGATTCTCAAAAATTGGTAGATGTTGAAATTGTCCCATCAGGGCCAAGGGAATCTGCTATAGCCAAACCCACCTCCTCCGTCCCTTCTCTACAAGGAACAGTTGTATACACGGGGACCCCTTCTAAACCTTCATCAACCTATTCTTCGGTTGATGAAGATGACTTGGACGCCTCCCCAGTCAAAGGTTTCTCTTCTCCACCACACGGCTTTACACCCGAGACAAGTCCCGAAGATATTGCACGATCCAATGAAGGATTGGTCATTCCAGTGACCGGTTCTAAGGATCCTGAAAACTTTCTGGATTTCTTGTTTGTAGACATAGGATCTGGGTTAGCCTCTCTGCAAACCCACAAATCAGTTGTAATACGGGATCCCTCCCCGGCTCAAAGCAAAGAGGTTTCTCCTCGACCCTCACCTTAAACGACCCCCAAACAAATTGATCGTTAGTTGCCAAATCTCATTCAGAAGAATGGGATATTGATCTGGATGATGCAGCCTTCGGTGATGAAGACCGGGGTTGTCTCTGACGAATTGATAGGCGAGTAGGTCGTGTGTCGACCAAAATTAGGGTTTCTACTCTGTCAGCCGCTGAGGGGGAGAAACCTATTGAGGGGGAGCATAATACCCCTCATGTCATAATTTCTAGCGTCCAACACGAAGAAACCGGCAGATCGACACCAACCGATCTGGCCGAAGGAGAGGGCACCGAACGATCACTTAAAGTAGATTAGGTTGATATATCTAAGGGGGAGACAAAGAAATACAAAGGCAAACAGAAGCTGACACCTTAGAAAGAAGTTGTCGAGTTAAAAATATTTAAGGAGGCTAGAACCCAACGCTCCTCAAATGTCCTAAGGCTACAGCCTCCTCCAAAGATAACTTCTCAGTTTGGGATGTCGGACGAGGAATTGAAGGTGGCCGAGAAAACTCAAAAAGATTTTAATGAATCAAAAGAGATTGCCCAGAAAATCGTTGAAGAGGAGGCTGAGAAGGCACAACTTTCGGTTGATGCTATCAGGGCTCAAAAGTTGGAGCTTAGAATCCTAGAGAAATCGGCCAAAGAATCTGAAGAGCACAAGGCTAAGTGCATTCGGTGGTACAGAAAATCTCTCACAACCCAACGACAAAACTCCCCAATCACCGGTGTCAAAGTCTTAGGGCCTAAAAACCCAAGTGACTCCATCTGGTTGAATATTTCAAGGGATGATAGAACAAGCCAAACTGACAAGCTTGAATGGCTTAGAGTCTATGGTGTTAGTGAGTGGTTTGATATCTTCAAATTTCTGAACAAGAGTAGGAGTTCCTTCAAAGCACAAGTTGAAGATTTCATTTATGATCTTCAGAAAAAGATGAAATCCTAACGACTGATGTACCGAAGCGAGCATTCTCCTGCCGAACAAGAGTTTATTGAAAAACTCAAGGCTTATAACTCCCCATCCTCCTCCAAGCCGAAGCCTCGGTCAGCTAAGAAAGAAGATCTTTTCCAAGCAATGGCCAAGGAAGGAAAGGTTCCAAAAACCTCCAACCTTGACCTCTCTCTGCCAACCCTAGCGCCTCATCCTTCAACAACCGTAATCCTCGGTCAAATTCGCTTCTTTAGAGAAAACCAAGTCCCCATTGCCGACAACCTCTTTTTATTTGGGATTCTGCAGATCATCCCAATTGGTGACCATGTAGTGGATCTCTTCCAAGCCGTAACTGATGAACTGAAGAAGAGGGATTTGAAGAATCTTAGATAGTCTATCTTTAATTCTATTGTACTTGAATTTTTGCTTTGTATTGTAATATTTCTTATAAGATTAATACAAATACAATTTTCTTTTAGTAAATAGTGTGTATAGTTCATTCTTTCATTCATTTTATACTTGTAAATGTCGGATACTCTAAAAATCCAAAAATAAACAAAAGGAATGGCTTATGTGAAAAAGAACCCAAATGAGTAAAATAGGGTCAAAATGCATTATTCATTAACTCTACTCTTTTACTTAAGTATGGGATGTTATCATCAAATAAGGGGAGATTGTTGGGTCATCAAGGATTTGAAGATGACCTCCCCTTCGGTTTGCTATGGCATATCTGTAATATGTTGTACATCTCCATACTCAGTTTTCCTTAAGGTTCTTTATAGTAGCTTAGTTGTGCTTCAAAAGATCGGTGAAATCGAAGACCAAACGAACACAAAAAGAAGTGTACCCTCTGATGCGGATCAAGACAAGCTTCATGATCACTAAGCTATCACTGTCGAAGATGTGCTCATCTATCGGCAGACCGAACACCTATCGATTGGCGTATGCTTGGTTAGCATGCTCCTCTCTGCCGACTCCTCCCCACCCTGTTGGTAGGCACTTGTTTGCCAAAAAAACATCACAAGTTCGGCTAGTATCTTCAGTAGTCAAATCAACATGATTTGACTAGACCCGTTCTCTCCAACATCCTGCTATCAAAAGGAATGGAACCTTCTATTGCACAAATGATATTCACCCAAGTTCTGAATTGATGGAGACCTTCTCCAAAAGATCTCAAAAAGATTTGTGGCAGATATATTTTAATAAGATATTGTCTTATCAAGGTACAAATATCTTCTTTGTATCTTGATAAGTCATTTCAAATATCTTATTTTTTATTGAAGAAAATCTCAAGGATCCAATCTCAATTTGACAAGTGTCCTTTGCATTCAATGCATAAGGTAGTATAAAGGTGAATATTTCCTCCATGCAAGCCACGCTTTTTAGAAGAGAACTCAGTGCACTCAAGAAAGTTGGCAACCTCATTCTCTCATCCTTGTGTTCTTTCTAAGTTGTGTTCCAGTTTTACTTTGTGAAAATATTGTTAGAATATTTTATCTGTTCTTTCCACAACAATCTTTATAGTTTTCTATGTGTAATTCTTGATAATGATATCAATAAAAGAATTAAAATTAAGTGAAATTTTGTGTATTGTATTCAACCCCCCACCCCCTCTACAATACTTGTTTTACTTTGTTCTTTACTTATTGGGACCAACACTAACAAATATGCCAATTTATAAATTTTAAAAGATTTGTCTAACATAAAATCTTTATAGTCAATCTTACGCACGTATAAAAATATTTATCACAACTAGGTAATCACGTAAAGTGGCCACAATTATTATACGCATAAAACCAATATAACACATAAAAGTTGACCAATAACAATGACGGCAACAAACAAAATTGCACCAAATGAAACATTAACACGAACCATCTTAGTCTCATCATTTAATTACTTACGCCATGAGTATAAATCAATTCGTGCACTAAATAGTGTCCAACGAAATATGTTGGCACAAAACTCAAAAGAGAAATTACACGATATCAAGCTTCCAAAATTTTATCTTTTTGCCATAAAACGACATGGGATAGAATTCCCCAACAAAATTTGCATGTGTCCCTTAATTTCGAAAATTTGATAAAATGATTTCTGCTATGCATTTTGGTTAAGACATTAATATTTTTTTACGGTTTCAAGTTCAAAGTCAAATAACAATATGCTTTCATCATTCTAGAATACTAGCTAAAATATTGTAACACGCTAAAAATAAAAATAGGGATAACAAAAATCCGGAAAAAACGGACATGTGGTATATAAGAATTGCCATAGCAAGAGCGTCCCAAAAATGAAGAACAAATAAACCTGTTTAATTACAGTTGTAATTTAATAGGAATAGACAATAACCAACTAATCTAATTTCTGTAATAGAAAAGAGATTACAAAAAGGGTGTCGCCTATAGACCCAAGGATGTCTCCACAAAAAGTACGCCCAAATGTACATTCCCCAAGCTCACATCAGAGTCCGCCTAAGACTGCTTAGAAGCGACACCACTAGAACCTGTGATACACATCGACACCAAACAAGTTTTAGGCCAAAAATCCTAGTGAGTTTGTACAGGCAATAATATTACAATCAATAGCATCATACTTATCAGCAGTTAACAAGAAGTTTCTCATATGTGGAGTCAATGGGGGAGACCCATAGCACCAATCAAGTTTCACCCAAAGAGTCGATAAACCTTGATGCCAACTACCATGAGTGACATCCGAAAGGCCCGGCACACCTGAGGACTACAACCATGGCATTACCCCGAATGGCGGAGGTCTAGGTACATACCTTAACGGTGGCATCCAATACTATATCCTCCTAGTGTCTACTGACTTGGTTCGTCCAACAATATCATTAGTAGGTCTCAAGGCACATAATGCACATGAATCATCACAATACCAACCATGGGTACAATATTAGTCCATACAATGCACACATTCCACATTGTCTATAACAAGGCTAGTATGAATGTATCATTAACAATGTAGACATAACCCCACCTCATGGGGACTCAAGTGATAAATCCCCCAATACCATGGTATATACTTCATCGAACAATAACAAGCAACTTATTGTCATGCACTTACCAACTAATCCATTTTCCCAAGATTAGGTCAAACCACCCATATAGACCATTGATCAAAGTTAACCCATACAAGTATATTTCACATTTATTTAAGGTCAAAGAGTCCCAATACCATTATAGGGAAGCTCACCCACATAGATTGTAAGGATTTAGACTTACACATAATGAAACTTACAAGAAACCATATTTTAGGAGTAAGTAGTTCAAATAAGGATGAATGACAATAATAAATAGCAAGATATGATGTGTATCTAGTTTTAACAAAGTTTAGGAACTCACAATCTAGGTTTTGGTCAAAAACCTAGAAAAGTATCAAGACCTAGAAAATGATGAAGAAGGAAGATGCTCTTGAGGTTTGGAGATCTTGGTTGAAATCCTTGGTTGAGAAGACTTAATTCTTCCAATAAATGAGAGGGAATGGTGTTTTGAAGGCTCCAAGGGTCGATCTCAAGGAGTAATAGAAGAGAGAGAGAGCTTTGAAAGGGAGAAGATGAGAAGTAAATGAGCCAAATGGTCGTTTACCCACTTTTTAAACGCACAGGGGCCGCGCGCGGGTCGTGGCGCGATTGGACTCGCGCGGAGAGTCGCACCAGCCTCTGGGGTTGAAGTCGAACATATCCTCGTGCGGCCATCCGCACGGAGCACTATTTACTCCTCCATAAATTGGTTAGATTATTGGGGAACTACTGATCACGATACAAGCATAGATAATAGGTTGATTAAATATGATTCTAATGTCACCCTAGATGTGACAAGTGTGACTTACCTTATTAGAAGAAACACGGGCGTTACAATCCTCCCCACCTAACCACGATTTTGTCACCGAAATCGAGCTCTACGCAAACAAGTGAGGGTACCTCTTCTTCATGTCCTCTTCAGACTCCCAAGTGACATTAGCCCCTCGATGGTGTTTCCATTGCACTTTAACCATGGTCACCTCTTTATGGCGTAATTTCTTTACCTTTGATTCCAATATTGCCTCTGGTTCTTCAATGCAACGGTTCCCGTTATCAACTCGTTTTTTCCGCTAAAGGAATCACACTTTCTTCTTCGACTAGGCACTTCCTAAGATAACACACATGAAAGGTAGGGTGTATTCCATCCATTTCCGGTGGTAGGTCCAACCGGTAAGCTTCTAGTCCAATCTTCTCTAAAATGATGAAAGGTCCAAGAAATCAGGGACTAAGCTTCCCACGTTTTCCAAATCGTATAATCCCCTTCCATGGAGATACTTTCAACATAACACGATCGCCCACTTGAAATTCGACTGGTCTTGTTTTCTTATTTGCGTAACTTTTCTGCTGGTCCTAAGCCGCCTTTAGCCTCTCCCGTATTTCCTTCACCTTGTCCTCCGTCTCTTGAATGATTTCCGGCCTGGCAAATTTCTTTTCGCCCGCTTCAAGCCTGCAAACTGGAGTTCTACACTTTCGGCCGTACAACGCCTCAAAGGGTGACATTCCAATACTAGAATGGTAACTGTTATTGTAAGCGAATTCTACCAAGGGTAGATGTGAGTCCAACTCCCTCCAAAGTCGATAACACACGACCTTAACATATCTTCGAGCGTCTGAATGATCCTCTCGCTTTGGCCATCCATTTGAGGATGGTAAGTCGTGCTCAGATTTAGTCTCATGCCCAACTCCTTCTTTAGGCTAGTCCAAAAATTTGACGTCAACCGGTTGTCCCTATCTGACACAATGGATTGCGGGACTCCATGTCTCGACACCACCTCATCAATATAAAGCTTGGACAATTTCTCCATTGGCAAGGTCTCGCGCATTGCAAGGAAATGCGCACTCTTGGTTAGACGGTCAACAATCACCCAAATAGTATCATGACCCCGTAAGGTCTTTGGTAGCTTTGTCATGAAATCCATAGTGATGTTGTCTCACTTCCACTCGGGAATGGACAATGGTTGTAAACTCCCGTATGGCCTTTGATGTTCCTCCTTGACTTGAAGACGCATGACACACCTTTCCACGTAGTTGGCCACGTCGAGTTTCATCACCGGTCACCAATAGTTTAACTTTAAATCTATATACATCTTGGTACTACCGGGATGTATAGAATATTTCGACTTATGTGCCTCTTCTAGGAGTAGTTCCCGATTCCCACCAAACATTGGCACCCAGATTCACCTTTGAAAGAGTTTAAGTCTTCGACCATCTTCGGTCAATAGTCCCCTTTGCTTCACCATAACCTCGGATTTGAGATTTTCTTCTTTCAGTGCTTCCGTTTGACACGTCTTGATGCTCTCCAACAAACTTGATACCACATCAATCCTAGCGAGAGATAATTTGACACCACCATCATAGGTTCTCCAGCTTAACGCATCTGCCACCACGTTGGCCTTACCGGGATGATAGAGCAGCTCGCAATCATAGTCCTTTAGTATCTCAAGCCACCTTCTTTGCCGCATGTTGAGTTTTTTTTTATCGAAGATGTACTTTAAACTCTTGTGATTGGTAAATAGAGTACACTTCGTCCCGTACAAATAATGTCGCCATAACTTCAATGCAATGACCACCGCCGCCAATTCCAAGTCATGAGTCGGGTAGTTCTTCTCATGGTCCTTTAGTTGTCGTGACGCATAAGCTATCACTTTTCCCCATTGCATTAGCACACACCCGAGTCCCATCTTGGAAGCATCGTTATAAACCACAAAGTCATCCGATCCTTCGGGTAGGGATAAGATGGGAGCTTCACACAATTTCTTCTTGAGAGTTTGAAAGGCTTGATTTTGCGTCTTGGTCCAAAGGAATTTGACATTCTTTCTTGTGAGGGAGGTGAGTGGCGAAGCGATTTTGGAGAAGTCTTGTATGAATCGTCTATAGTAAGCCGCCAATCCCAAAAAGCTTTGGATGTTTGTCGGACTCGTTGGTGGTTCCCAACTCATCATTGCCTCGATCTTTGTTGGGTCTACCTTCACTCCATCTTTAGACATCACGTGAACCAAGAATTGGACTTCTTGAAGCCAAAATTCGCACTTTGAGAACTTTGCGAATAACTTCTCTTTTCGGAGAACTTCTAACACTTCCCACAAGTGTTTCCCATGCTCGTCATAGTCCTTTGAGTAGATCAATATATCGTCGATAAAGACAATCATGGATTTGTCCAAGAAAGAACGATACACGCGGTTCATCAAATCCATGAATACGGCCGGAGTGTTGGTCAAGCCAAAGGGCATCACCAAAAACTCGTAGTGACTGTATCTTGTTCGGAACGCCGTCTTTGGAATGTCTTCCTTCTTCACTCTCACTTGATGGTATCCGGACCGAAGGTCGATCTTTGAAAAACATCTTGCGCCTTGCAGTTGATCAAAGAGGTCATCGATTCTAGGTAACGGGTACTTGTTCTTCACCGTGACTTTATTCAACTCTCGATAGTCTATGCACATCCGAATAAATCCATCTTTCTTCTTCACGAAAAAAACCGAGGATCCCCAAGGAGATGAGCTTCGTCGGATAAATCCCTTCTCTAAGAGCTCTTGAAGTTGCATCATCATCTCTTGCATTTCTGTCGGAGCTAAACGGTAGGGAGCATGGGCTATCGGAGCCGCTCCCGGAGTAAGGTCGATTTGAAACTCCACTTGGCGTTTCGGTGGTAGACCGAGTAGGTCCTCCAGAAAGACGTCTGGGTAATCTTGTACGAGCTTCACGTCCTCTACAGATTTCTTCTCTTTCTCCGCGTCCACTACATAAGCCAGATACGAAGGGTAACCCTTCGCTAAGAATTTGCAGGCCTTAAGAGAGGAGATGATAGGATTGCATCTCTTCCCTTTCTCTCCATAGATTGTGACTACACCATCTCCCGACAAAGGCACTTGGATCATCTTCTTAGAACAAAGGATGTCGGCCTTATATCTCGACAACCAATCCATGCCTATGAATACGTCAAACCCACCTATAGCCATATGTAACAAATCTACCCCAAAGAAGTTCCCATCAATCTCTATAGTACAATCACTGAAACATTCCCGAATGATCACTTGATCCCCATTATCCATCTCTACTACTAAGGCATCGGAAAGAATACTACTAGGAGTGATGAATTGTTTACAGAAAATAATTGACACAAAAGAACATGTAGCACCTAAATCAAACAACACACAAGTTGGAAAGGAGTTTACTAGGAACGTACCCGAGACGACATCGGTGGTCTCCTTCGCCTCCTCGGTGGTCATCCGGAATGCTCGGCTCGGCACTCTCAGAGGTTGCTCGACTCTTGCCGTCGACCCAAACGAATTTATACGGCCGCCACCCACTAGCTTCGGGCAATCCTTCTTCGTGTGACTCGGTTCCCGACATTCAAAGCATACCGGCCCCCGGATGAGGCAATCTCGGATGGCATGACCCTTCTTCCCGCACTTGGCACACTTGACGGGACTCGAGTGCGGCCTTGGATTTCATGGGCCAAAGTGCTTGGTCTTGCACTTGTGGCACCATCTTGTCTCTCAGCGGTTGTCTCCAAATCTTCTTGCTACAAATGGTTTAGACTGACGAACGGGCCCTGATGGCCCTTCCCACTTCCTCTTTTCCCCAGGTTGACCCCTTTCTTCCCTTCCTTGAGCAATGTCATCCTCTACAAGGAATGACTCTTCAACAGCCTCCTCTATCGTCGACACCTTGGCATTCCTTACTGTCGTCTTCATCTCGGTCGGTAATCCCAACAAATAGGCCTTGATCTTTGTCTTCTCATCAGGAGCCAGATGCTCCACCAAGCTCAACTTTTCCAGAAACTGTTTTGAGTAGTCGGAAACTGACATACTACCCTTCTTAAGATTACGGAATTCTTGCTCGATTTTGTCCAAAGCTCTTTCACAACAATACTTGTTCAGGATCTTCTTCTTAAATGTTGGCCACGAGAGTTTGGCCAACACCTCGAGAGTGAGAGATGATCGGGTGAGATTCCACCAGGTCAGGGCCTCGCCCTTGAGTAGATGAGAAGCAAATTTTACTCTTTGAGACTCGTCGCATTCACTAGCCTCGAATGTCATTTCCACTTCTCTGACCCAATATATGCAACTGACAGGATTGGCGGTACCTGCAAATTCGGGTGGCCTGCACCCCAAAAACGCCTTATAGGTGCATCCCGTCTCCTTACTTTTCTCACGAACAACAACATGTTCTTCCGTTCCCACGACAGCCGGTCCACCGCCAGATCCGACCGAGGCATTATCCCCCACCATTTCGGGTCGTCGGTGGCTAGCATCGCGATCTTCTAGAAGTTTCATAGATAATTTCTGATGTTGTTTTATGGCCGAGTTCATGGCTAGCATCATACTGTCCTTGATTCTCAACTCGAGCGTCACCTCTTCCATGATCGTGTTGTTATCGACCAGTTTCACGCATGGGATATGTTTGGGTCCCCCGCCCAAGATGGTGGGTATGGGAGGTCCCACAGAGGTCTCGACCAGAGGAGGTTGGTCAGCAGTAGATTCGACTTCCATGCGACCCTCTTGCGGGTTTGGTAGCCTACTCCGAGTGTTTACCGTGGTTATCTGCCACACACACACGAGAAAGAGGTTGAGAATAGACTAAATGAGTTGAACTCATGGTACGTACTAATACATTTATCAATCATCATAATAATAGCAATTTAAGCATGCTCACGTAAGAGTGCATTCATAATAACATTAGCTACGTGATATTATGATTGCGTTATACACAACGATCTGTCGTTACCATCATCACAATTCTCAATCAATGTAATTTTGTAGGTCCTAACGCTCCCCCCACCTATGACTCTTACCCCAAGGTGGACAACCTATTAATAACGCTTAAAGCTTAAGTCTAGATATGTTAAGTCAATACCTAGTTCACTTAAACTAAAACTCTGATACCAACTTGTAACACCCTAAAAATAGGGATGGAAAAAATGGACTTGTGGTATATAAGAATTGCCATAGCAAGAGCCTCCCAAAAATGGGTAACAAACAAACCTATTTAATTACATTTGTAATTTAATAGGAATAGACAACAACCAACTAATCTAATTTCTGTAATAGAAAAGAGATTACAAAAAGGGTGTCGCCTATAGACCCAAGGATGTCTTCACAAAAAGTGCGCCCAAATGCACATTCCCCAAGCTCACATCAGAGTCCGCCTAAGACTGCTTAGAAGCGGCACCACTAGAACCTAAGATACACATCGACACCAAACAAGTGTTAGGTCAAAAATCCTAGTGAGGTTGTACAAGCAATAATATTACAATCAATAGCATCAAACTTATCAGCAGTTAACAAGAAGTTTCTCATATGTGGAGTCAATGGGGGAGATCTATAGCACCAGCCAAGTTCCACCCAAATAGTTGATATACCTTGATGCCAACTACCATGAGTGACATCCTAAAGTCCCGGCACACCCGAGGACTACAACCATGGCATTACCCCGAATGGCGGAGGTCTACGTACATACCTTAACGGTGGCACCCAAGACTATATCCTCCTAGTGTCTACTGAATTGGTTCGTCCAACAATATCATTAGTAGGTCTCAAGGCACATAATGCACATGAATCATCACAATACCAACCATGGGTAAAATATTAGGCCATACAATGCACACATTGCACATTGTCTATAACAAGGCTAGTATGAATGTATCATTAACAATGTAGACATAACCCCACCTCATGGGGACTCAAATGATAAATCCCCTAATACCATGGTACATACTTCATCAGTAACAAGCAACTTATTGTCATGTACTACCAACTATTCCATTTTCCCAAGATTAGGTCAAACCACCCATATAGACCATTGATCAAAGTTAACCCATACAAGTATATTTCCCATTTATTTAAGGTCAAAGAGTCCCAATACCATTCTAGGGAAGCTCACCCACATAGATTGTAAGGATTTAGACTTACACATAATGAAACTCACAAGAAACCATATTTTAGGAGTAAGTAGTTCAAATAAGGATGAATGACAATAATAAATAGCAAGATATGATGTGTATCTAGTTTTAACAAAGTTTAGGAACTCACAATCTAGGTTTTGGTCAAAAACCTAGAAAAGTATCAAACCCTAGAAAATGATGAAGAAGGAAGATGCTCTTGAGGTTTGGAGATCTTGGTTGAAATCCTTGGTTGAGAAGACTTAATTCTTCCAATAAATGAGAGGGAATGGTGTTTTGAAGGCTCCAAGGGTCGATCTCAAGGAGTAATGGAAGAGAGAGAGAGCTTTGAAAGGGAGAAGATAAGAAGTAAATGAGCCAAATGGTCGTTTACCCTCTTTTTAAACGCACAGGGGCCGCGCGCGGGTCGTGGCGCGATTGGACTCGCACGGAGAGTCGCGCCGGCCTCTGGGGTTGAAGTCGAATAGAGCCTCACGCGGCTCTTGGCGCGGCTCCACTCACGCGGCCATCCGCACGGAGCACTGTTTACTCCTCCATAAATTGGTTAGATTATTGGGGAACTACTGATCACGATACAAGCATAGATAATAGGCTGATTAAATATGATTCTAAGGTCACCCTAGATGTGACAAGTGTATCTTACCTTATTAGAAGAAACACAGGCGTTACAAATATCATAAAGAAAGCTCCAAATAGAATATGTATGCAAATTATATGCAACCAAATTGTTCGCACCAAACTCAACGGAAAACCATATAATTGAAAGTAATTAAAACCATCACATCAAATCAACAAACTCGCATGAGATAAAATTCTCAATAAAACCCTATAAACAAGCACATGCAATAAAGCAATCCTATGCATTTCAAAGTTTCATTTGTGAGCCACAAAATGACATAAAATAAAATCCAATAAAACTTAATGGATATCTATACAACTAAATGATGTCAAAATTCTCACCTCAAACGATAAAATCGTATAAGACAAACTTCTCAATAAATGCAAACTCACGCAATAAGTCAAGCTTATGCCATTTCGAAATTTCACTAATTATCACCAAAACAACATGAAGTATAGTTTCAAAAGAACCCACACTTATGGTTTATTTAACAAAATATTCAAAGATCCAAATATATGGTTGGATATAGGCTTACCTTTCGACTTATAGGAACCCCAACTTTTCGAGAAAACTTCAATGCTCTTTGTTTCCATCTTCAATAGATTTGAAATATGGGTCCATAGCAACAAAAATCGCTCAAAACGAATAAGAAATGAGCCAGATATGACCAAATGAAGAAAATCCAGATTTTAAGCACTACAGGTCTAGTGCGACCCTGACATGTGACAATGGCACAATCGTCAGGAACTATCGCCCGCAATGTACCGAGGCTGGTATACTCCCCCCGATCCTGCCATGCGATTGTGCCACTGGGCACTATAGCCCAACTATACCAAGATTTTTTCGATCGTTTTCTCAGTCGTTCTTCGACCATTTTCCCGAATTTTCTTCAACCGTTTTCTCGGTCGTTCCTCTAAATTTGTTTTATAAATAATAACGAAATTACGAGTGTTACATTATTATACATATTATATCACAGAGGACCCACCAACAGTTTTCATCTTCATCACTTTTTTTACCCACATCTTCATCACTTTTGTATTATATACATACATACATATATATACACACAGTGACACACGGTAAACCCAACCTCCGCCATTTCTTCGGTGAACACACAGGTAATTCCCTTCATCTTCCCCACACATGAATTCATATTTCAATTTTTACTTCCCTTCACAACGTTGTCTCAAATAGGAGATATATATATATACATGCATGGGCGGATCCATGGCTTGTTGGTAGGGGCCTAGGCCCCCAACAAACCCATCAAAAATTCTAAAAAGGACTATAAAAATATATAAGCTATAATCTTGAGCCAATGAACGAGTTAGTCAACCGTGAGTACGAGTTCGTGAATGAACATTGAACTCGAGCTTGGTAAATCAAAAAAACATTCGAGCTCGAGCCTAGAATAAGATTTTCGAGCTCGAAAAACCTACTACTCGTTAAGTTATTTTTATCTGGTAAAAAATCAACTGGAAATCGAACCGAATAATTTATTTTTATTCGGTAACCGAACAGTTTAAGCCGAAAAGGAAAACCCTAAACCGTTTTGGTCTAGATTAATTATTCAGTTTTGAAATTTTTTCGAAACCCTTAAGTGTGCCCCCAACTATAAAAGTTTTTGGATCTGCCACTGTATATACGGAACATATATATATACACTTTTCATATATATATATATATATATATATATATATACACACACACATAACATATATATATAGGGGCATAATCAAATAAGAACTAGGTAGTTTGTGGTAACTGTGAGATCTAATGTGAGCCACACATTTAGAATAGTTAATATTAATTTTAAATAAATAGAAAAGGATATTTTGGTAAATTTGTTTAATTCCTATAAAATCTCTCATTTTCTCTTATATGTATCATCTCTTCATCTCTCTACCATATAACCTAATTGCAAAATTTTCTCATTTCCTTCTCCAAATAAAACCGACCTTATCTCCCCACTCCCACGGCACAACCACTTCTGTAAAACCCTAAAACAAGCAGATCAATTGAAACCTTCATCAATGGGTATCACAGTGGATATCACAATGTTTTTTATTTATTTTCGTTATTTCGATGTTTACAAAAGGGTATCACAATGTGCTATCACGTATTTTCGATGTTTACAAAAGGGTATCATAGTGTACTATTATATATTTTCGATATATTTTTGATCTTTACAAAGTGTATCACAGTGTACATCACGTATTTTCGATGTTTACAAAGTGTATCACGGTGTGCTATCACGTATTTTTGATTTTTTTTTTCGATGTTTACAAAAGGGTATCATAGTGTGCTATCATGTATTTACAATGTATTTTCAATCTTTACAAAGTGTATCACAATGTGCATCACGTATTTTCGATGTTTTTCGATGTTTATAAAGTGTATCACTGTGTGCATCATGTATTGAATTCGCCGGAATAATGTTTGCCGGAATAATATTTGTTGGAGAGAGGAGTGAAGAAAGAGGAGATGTCTAAAATACCTAAAATACCATTTAATTAAAAATTTTAATTAAATTACCAAAATTAATTATTTCATAATTTATCATCTAATTTGTGGCTAAGATTGGATCTCACGGTTACCACAGATAACCGAATTCTCCCTTGAATGGCCCCTATATATATATTGTTAGGACTAAATGTCCTATTACGTTGAAAGTTATATAAAGACTTACAGAGTTTTATTTTTTTATTTGTAAATGTCTTATAATGTTAATTGGGCTTAATTTGGTTGCAATGGGCTTGGGCTTTAATCTTTAAGCCTTTGGTATTTAATGTGGGTTTCCAGATGATTTAGGGTTAGACAAGAGAGATTAGTCTATGCGCTTCATGGTTTAGAGAGAGTTTTCGTTTCAATCATATGTAAAAACACTCTCTTCAAACATTCAATACAATTGAATCATTCAATTCATTGCTACTTGTTCAATCTGGGATTCACATATATACATACACACACATACGAAGAGAATTACCTCATCGGCAAGAGAGAAACGGGAAACCACACCACCTCGTCGACCATCTCCACTCCAGCCACTCAACTGATCGAGATATTTAGCCCCATCTCCGACCTCCCTTTAACCTCCCTTAACTTTCCATATCCACTACGACCACTCAACCGATCGATCGAGATCCTTACACATACTTACTTACACACACAGTCAACACAAACTCAACACACAAAAACACTTGTGCCCCATCTACTGCTTCCTCTTTGGCAACACAGAGTGACCACACACAGGGACGGGAATGAGGTTCACCCAAAGAGGCTGGTGGTGATGGAGATAGGAAGGGTTCTATGTATATGTGGGCATATATATAATATGATCTTGTATATATATGCGCTATGAGTGTGTATATACATATATATATATATATGTGTGTGTGTGTTCTCGTGTATATAATATTATATGCATAAAATTTTAAAAATATTTAATATTTAACTTATTTTAAAAATATCTATTATTAATTAATTAATATAATAAGGGTATAAATTGGAAAATGAAAAAATGGAGGAAAGAAAAGAAAAGAAAAAGACAAACTATAGAGATTATAAATGTAATTTACTATGTAATCTGATAAAACAAAAAATAAAAAAGACAAATAAAAGGTGAAATGGAAAAAATACCCTTAATTTAACTATTTTTTTTAACTAAAATTGGTTAGAAGGACCAAAAGTGAAATAAAATAACAACCACAATGACCAAAATTATAATTAGTTTGAAAAAGGTATCAAACTTGATAATAGATGACAACAACAGGGACCAAAAATATAATTTACTCTTTCTTTTATATATAAAAATATGAGTAAATTACATGTTATGTCCCTATGGTTTATATGTTATAATATATTAAGTCCTTCTTTTGAAATAATCATGGATCATCACCCCATGGTTTGCAATTTATAATGCATTGGGTCCTTATTAAGTAGGTTAATTAGAGGGCATTTAAGTCACTTTACAATTTAATTTTATCATTCTATATTAAACAACTTATATATAGATATAATATTATAATCATATATAAAAATATGTGTGTTGAGAAAAAAGTTCACTTGCAAACTCTATTTTCATTGTGAGCGTAAGGACAGATATCGGCCCTCCATCTTATTGATCCAACAACTCACATTATTAATTAAGGTGATTAGAGGTAAAAGAGAAAGTTAATTTCAATCTCACGTCTACCTTATTTGACTTTTTATTTTTTATTTTTAATTAAAAGTTTTTACTCCTTAAAGTTTAAAGTAAATTATCTTAAAAATTACTAATATTTTAATCAAACAAATTACATCAAAAAAACGAAAATTCCGTGCTCTGCGATAACACATCCATCTTGATATAGTTTTTTTTCGTTTTAATCGTTTTTTACGTAAAATGTTATATATGTGTTATATTCATTATGAATATTTATGTATATTCAAGTATGAATAACAGCTCGTCCCCATAAGTCCGTAACTCGACGTCACATTTTTTAACACTTTCTTCAACGTCGTAAGACACCGCGTTCTTCATCACCTAACCCAACACCCATTGAGACCAATCGAGAAAGGTCGGGAATTCATTCATTGACTGGGTGTGTTGTTAAAGTATAACCTATCACCTTCATTTTCCATCAAGAACCTGTTAATTGATTTATTATTCGTTTGTGCTTGTAAAATCATAGCCTTTCGAGATGGATCGGGAACCCATCGAGACCAATAAAAAACACATCGAGATCGATCGAGAACCCATCGGGTCCAATCGACACCAATCTAGACTAATCAAGAACCCATCTGGACCGATTGACACCAATCAAGACTAATCGAGAACCCATCGAGACCAATCGAACTAATCAAGAACCCATCGGGACCGATCGACACAAATCGAGACTAATCAAGAACCATCCATTGAGAGAGATAAAGAAATAAAATGGAACCCATCAATTAAACTTTTACCTTATAGAAGCCGACATTTGTAACTTTGTGATAAACGAGTATGAATATTTTTCACAATGTCACAACTACATCTCATAGCCGTCTGCAACATCCCCGTTTTTTTTACCTTTTTTATTCTTCTTTTCTATCGCGATAAGCAATCGCGACCAACTAATCCAAAGTGGTATGGTTCTTGCGATTTATGGGGAGGTTATACTTTTTTTAAGTGGGATTGGTTTAGAGTTTTAAGTCTTTGAACCTTTAGTTACCGTTTCGTTGCTACTGCAACCTTTACTGCTTTCAACTCTTCACATTTTATGCACGATTACCTTTATGCTATTTACTTTCAAGTCTTTTACATGCATTTAAGTAATGTCGGACTAAACACCCTAGCTTGCATGTGAGTGAAGGTTGAAAGAATAAACATATGCTCGTGGATAATTGTTTTTGCCATAGTAATGTACTCCGCTATTCACTTTTGGGTTTTAATATTTCATCTAGAACTTCGACAATTTGACACATGTTATTTTACCCAGATGAGTTGGACTTAAAATTACGATAATGCAAATATTTTGACCAATAGTGTTATAGAGGCTATAAAGAGTTGTAGCAACCTTCACAGATATCGATCAATAAAACTTCACCTTATTGAGAGAGAGAAATAAAGCGAAACCCATCAATAAAAATTTTATTTTATTAAAGCCGACATTTGTAACTTTATGATAAATGAGTATGAAAATTTATTCACAAGATCACAACTACTATCTCATAATCATCTACAACATCTCCATTTTCTCCCTTTTTAATTCTTCTTTCTATTGCAATGAGCAACCGCAGCCAACTAATTCAAAGTGTGGTATGATTCTTGTGATTTATAAGGAGGTTACACTTTTTCTTAGGTAGATTTAGTTTTGAGAAGTTTGGTTTGATTTGGGAAGTGGAGGAAGAAGAGGTGTGTCGAAGAAAAGAAGCCCCCAAAAAAGTTAACTGGAATTGGAATCGTTAGGACTTAGGGTAGAGTCTTAGGGGTTGTTTGGCAGTTGCTGAATGGTTTGGTACAGAATGATTAAGTGGTCAAAATGGTTAAGAGACTCTTATGATATAGTGCAAAATGAAATATAGTTGTTTGCTAATTGTTCATAATGAAATCAGGGTGCTTAATGATTAAGGGAGCACCAGGATACAAAATCATTCGGAGGGTTTCGGAACCATTAAGAGGCAGATCTTTTTTTTACCAAACAAGATTCACCTCTTAACGATTCAGAGATTGCCTCTTAATGGAACCATTAAGAAGTAAACAAACGGCCCTTAGAGAAAAAGATCGGAAAGAGTGGAAGGGGTGCGTAGGTTGGGTATCAATTTTTTAACTAATGTTTTACTTATTATTCCTTATTTTTTTAAAGACATGTAAAATACTTTTTAGGGAATGTATTTTACCTTTTTCTCTAGAAAATTAAATAAATGTTTTAAATGATAAAATGTCCTTTGACTTAACCTTTTTTTAATGGAGTTAGTTTCAAGGAAGAAAAATAAAATCAAATGGAAACCATAATGACCAGAAAAACAATATTTAAAAATTAAGGACAAAAATAATTATAAACAACGATGAAAAATTTAAACATAATGTGAGCACCGCCAGATTCAAAGCACAAAAAGTTAGTAATACAAGACTTATTGCTTAAATACAACTAACTAATTCTAGGCTAAACATTACCTGTTCACCCTGGCTGTTAATACCGATTAACCGGAGACTGGATTCTGCAAATAAAATAAAACCTCAAATTTCAGAAAAAATATCGTGAAAACCACATCATCCAGCAGATTAGGGTGTTATTCGATCGATTTATTCGGTTTTCAACTTTTCTCGCCACTACCCGATAACCAAGCCGAATAAGTTCGGTTTACTTAGTTTCGGGTTCTTTGGTTTGGTTATCCGCTAAACCAAATAAGGGTTTTATTCTAATAAGCTTTGTTAAACAAATTTTGCTTGTTTTCTTCCCGAAAAGTTTTATGAAAGGGTTATGACTTCCTTAGGCTTAGGTAAGTTAGGAAAGACAAGAAGGGTTATGAAAAGATTACAAAATGAATATTATTTCAATTTTAAGAGTGTTTATAAATATAAATTATAAACACAAACAATTAGATATTGGCTTATTCGGTTACCAAAACCGAAAATTTTTGACCCAAACCAAACTGAGTAAGGCTATTCGGTTAACCAAACCATTTAACCCGAAAACCAAATAACCCGACTTTTGTGGGTTATTCGGTTTCGGATTTTTTTGACATCCATACAACAGATAAACAAGTTTAAGAAAAAGAATAATTACCTTAGGATCAAGTAAAAAGCTGCACTATGTCCCCGCCTAAACAGCCGAGTACACAAGAGTCCTGAATCTCTGTGCACTTGACATCCAATATATGTTGGCTCTTTGGAGTTTTAAGCCGCTGAACCACGGTTAGCTTGGATACGTCATGCAAGATCAAGTCAGACGTTACATCATTCGCAGAAACAAACATGGGGTTTTGTTTGTTAATGATGCTAGATTTCGGCAGCCGTAAGCTATCCACTTGGGCCTGCAACGAGCCTGTTTTCTGATAACTTCGGCTCCCACTCCTCTTGTAGAATATATGACAACCCTCAACTCCCATAGCAGATGTGGGAGTAGGAGAGACGGGCATGTCAGTGGGCATTTCAATCTTCGGACGGAATGAAGCAACAATGTCATCACCGCCAGAGTGCGCAAGAGATATACAAACTCCTTGCTTCTCCGATTCAGGAATCAAATAGGGCCTTCGATGAAAATTTTCAAGTCATAAACGGTTAGAACAGAATAAGTGTTCAGAAAATTACCATCCCCTTCATGATAGTGTAAACCAAACCAGCCGAACGCAGTATATGGAAGTGGGGTGTGGGGGGTGAGTTGTATGCATACTTGACTTCTACCCCACAGAGTAGAGCCAGCTTGTGCACAAAAGAAGAGAGATTGCAAAAAAAAAATTGCTGAAATAGAATAAAAGAGCATTCGGGAAAAAAAAAAGAACTTGAAAAGAAAAGGGGCACTGCTAAAGTTTGAAAAATGACTCAGAAGTAAGCACTAACATTCAAACAGACGGACAAACAAAACATACAATCAGAAGCAGATACAAAAAAACATGACAAACGCAAGAAGTACAAACCCTAGTCTACCATCCCCACCCCTTCCTCCCGGGATTTTTAAGGCCTGGGCCTATACTTTTTTAGGCCCAGGCCCAGGCCCGGCCCGGGTTTGGGGCTAAAAAGGGCCTGGTCGGGGGTTTTTAGGTCAGGCCTGCAGCCAAAATTTCGGCCTGGTAGGGCTTTGAGGCCTGGCCTGGACCGGGCTCGGGCCAGAAAGGGCCGGGCTTCAAGTTTGGACTTTTTTGTGCATCTCTATGTTAAAGTACTATCATCTGAAAAATGAATGCCGGTACACATAAGCACAAATGGGACTCGAAAACATCTTAAGTTTCCATTGTTCCAAAGTACAGGCAACATGACAGGAAGCAGGAGTTTGATGCAACATTTATTTAGATTAAGAACTAAAAGTGATGTGATGTCGTGCATGTTTTAGATGCTCATTATTTCCAGTGTCCATCTTTCATTTCTGGGATGCTATCATTCCAGGAGTCTAGTGAAGTTTCCCCTTCGATTCTCGTTAGTTTGAAAGCAACTTTCTCCAATTGTACATTATGCGGTGGGCTAACCAACTATATAGCCTCTTTGCTCTTGTTAAGATGGTCAATGGAGGTAATATTTACATCATACTTCTTTTAGATATGAAATGCCCTTAAATTACCACTTGTACCCTGAACAATGAAAAGGCTTACAATTTAGTTTTAGGCAATTGAACACTAATTACGTTGTGAGGAGAAGCAATGAGAACAGAAAAACTTAACCATGCTTGAAAAACCAATAAAGTTTTTTTTTAAGGTTGCAACTGACACCTTAACTCATCCTATGGGGCCCTGACGGTAACAGTCACGCAAACCTCCAGTGGCCTGTTATACCCTGAGATCATGGTCAGTCATGTCAAAAGAGGGTGGACTGTGGGAGAGTTGTACAAGCAGTTATTGCAGTGGTACAAGTAGTTAAAGCACGGCAGTTGGGTTATAAATAGGGGCGGTGAGTGTTAGAGGGTATCGATTTGTTTTGTACACACTTTGGGCTAAAGCCTTGGGAGAGCACTGGCCTCTCGAAAGCCAGCAAATCCTTTGAATCATTTGGTTAATTGCAATCAAACCCTAAATCTACCTCTGATTTGTTAGTTGAATGATGAATGTGCACCATGGCCCCTGATGGGAGTCAAACTAGTGACCGCTGAGGAGCAAACCCAAGGCCTTATCAGTTGAGCTAACCCTAAGGGTTAACTAACACCTTCCCAACATATCATTTTCCAACATGATCGAAAGTTTATGAGATGGTAAGAAAGTCTTTTTCTTTTTAATATAAGCTAAACGAATACAAGGATCAAAAGGCAAACAGCACTACCTTTCTTCACTGGTACCGATGTTCCACTCACACATGCCAATTTGAGAGGCAGACAGAAGGGTTCTTGTACCAGAAGAAAGCAATGAATCAGGTGAAACAGAAATCAAAGTGTGAACAGGGTTGCCGGACAACCCAGTCCTGGATTCCAAGGCTGTTCGAGTTTGACGCATATCAAAAGCCAAAACCATGCCATTCTGCAAGTAGGGAAAGAAATGATAAACTGCAATAAAAATACCAGCTTGTTTGATGAAAACTTATAACAAGTACCTGTAATCCTGTGTAAACATAATGTGAACTGTCAAAATCCCATGAACATGACCAAGCAGCAGCCTAAAGTAAATGGCGATAACCATGGACCATATTTTAGTCATCAGAAGAATATAAACATTGAAAGCAGAAAAATGAAAATCACAATAAAATGGAGAATGCAATCCAAAAATCCTTGGTCGCTATTAAAATTTTATGATGTTAACAGAAGAAGTGTGACTCAAGCATAGAAGAAACAATGAAGTATTAGAGAAATATCTCTGGAGTTTTCTACAGAAGAAACGATTTGGAAAAAGGTATATGCCATAAGGCATCATATCAAGCATAAACCTTCAGATATAGTAACATACTAAACATAGTGAACCATTTTCTTTTGTGAACATTAACACCCATCATCCACAACTCCTAAATGTTTGGAGTTGCATTGACAATCGCAGTTAGTCAGCATGCATTTTTATTTTGACACAGATTTCTCTCTTTCTGTAAAAAGTTTTCATTGCAGAAGAATATGGAAACACTCGCCAAGTTGCTTTATGATTTTGGCAAGGAAAAGACAAGAATGTTACCGGCAAGTCATAGGTAAGAACGGTGTTGTTGCTTTCCGTACTGAGGCCAACACAAGGAAAAACAAAAAATGTTTGTTCAGGAAGAGAAAACATTGATATTAAAAACAATTATTAGATCGAGATGGAGATGGAGAAAAGAAGCATTATCACCTGACAACTGACAACTTCTTCCCCACGCAAGCAAGCAGTGCAAGCCTGCTGCAAGGTCTAACACAAACAGCCCTAACAGCTCTTGAATTTGCTGGAAGTTGAATATCTTCTCTTTCACTTGGATCTACCAAACTTATCTGCACAATACCGTGAACATTATTTAGAAAGGTTCGTCTTATAGTCAAAAATGGCAAATCACCCTGAATGCAGCTCCATGCCAGGGCACAAAACTTACTTTTGTGAGTACATTCATTCCTCCCATCCCATTTAGTCTTCGAGCTACGATCATAAGCTGACCAGAAGCATCCACGTCAAAATATCGACCTCCATCTACCTGGAACTCTTCCTAGGGTAAATATATCAATTAGACTAGAATCTAGATGCAGCTGAATAGTTGTGAGAAAATAAGGTACAATAATAAGCACAAAAGGTAAGATAATCATGCATGCCAAAATCATGCTACTTTTACTCGGTTCAAAAGTAATTTGTGTATTTCCTATTCCAGAATACATAAAGATTTAACAAACCGCATTACCCTCTAATAAATGCCATCTCATTTACACTTAAGACCTCACCAATCTCCCTCTTACTGTCTGTATCTGATCATTATTGCTATTTATAAAAGAGTATCTTCTATCCACAAGAAATCCAATTTGACACATACTTTGAGGCAGAGAGAATGACCAACAGAAAAACTGCTTAATTATCGGCTTACAGTCATGAAGACATTAACAAGAAAATTTTCCAAAAAACACACATGCCTTCGAAATATCTACGTTTATGAGATGACAGATGCCTAACCACAAGGCAAAACATTCCTCATATGCTTGCAGTGACATCATGCAAATCAAGTAAAATTACAAAATGAAAGAAGTTCGTCATTTCAGAAAGCAAATAACCATAGGTTGAAGTAATTTACTAATCTCAGATGAGTAGCAGAATGTACATAATAATACTAAAGGTACATATAACCTGACTCCCGCATAAAAACTGGCTAAGAGGAAGGTTTAAAGGACAAATTTTACTAAGCACCTTATAGCTGGGGGCCATAAACTCATTATCCCTTGCCCCCATCCTAATATCTTTGCATCTCCCAAACTTCTTTTCCATCTTCCTATCTTCTTTCTTCCAGTTTCCACATCGTTATTTATATTTAAAAACATCATTTCCCCTATTGTTTTAGCTAGAGGTGCTCATCGAGTCCGTTCTTGAGTTCCTCATTTAGATTGGTTAGATTTGTTTGATTTAAATCTTTTCAACCAGTGTTGTAATCTGTAAAACCAAACTGAATCCGTATTTTGGTTTTCAGTTTGAATTTCACCATCAAACAATTGAGAAAGGATTTTGAATTTTGATAGGTTTTTGGTTCAGTTTTTGGTTTGAATTAGGTTCTCATAAAGTATAGTATTGTTTTCATAATAGAAAATATATATAAATAATCTGGTTTTCAGTTCGGTTCAAATGGAAAACTTCCAACTAGAAAATCAAACCAGAAACGAAACATTAGTTCGGATTTGAATCCAAACCAAACCGTGACACAAAAACCGATTTCAAATTTGAATTCTAGTTTGGTTTTCGATTTTTAGGTCCACACCGAAGATCAAACACCCCTAGTTTTAGGCACTTAAATTTGTTTCGAAGTTGTCAATCTAGTTGTGCATAATTTCATTCCACCAATTAGTGAGCATGTTGTAATCTTTACACCAAAGGTACTGGAGCTATGATTAACACCAACCCTATGCTTAGGTCTCTACTTGTCAAAGAACTTTCATCATGAAACTAATGGGGGGATTACAATATGCATGATGACAAAATGTGTCTGGCTCAGCTGAATTTCTCCAACATTTTCAAGAACCGAGATCACATTTTAACAGAATTAGAAAAGAAACATGACATAGATAGCAAGAGAACAATAAAAAATATTCACATGTAAATTGGACTTCTTTACCCAAAAAAAAGTGCAGCAAGTACTTGAGGTATTTGGGGATTTCATGCCCCATGAGTGAGTTGCCAGTCTACCACAAGATCAAGTTAGAGCCTTGAGCCTGAGCCCTTGACATACTTATAGTAGGGTTTGCATATAACATATACCCCTGCTATGTCTGTGGTCGTCCAAGAGGACTAAGTGCATCTCCGGTCCACGACTAAAACACTAAATTTTTGCCCCCATATTTAGAGGTCAATTCATGACCTCTAAAAAAGGTGTGCAGTGGCTTTTAGAGTTTTGTGTTTTAGTGTGTGGTTGGAAGAGTCTTGTGTTTTCTGGGGATGGGCCCACATTTTAGTGTTCTTTAGAAGTGTGGTTGGAGATGGTCTTAAGGGTTCTCTTTACTCACAAAGCCTAAACTACTTTTGTGATTCATACCAAATATTCAATATCATGATTCATAATAATGAGGTCAATTTTGTATTTGTTACTTTGTGTGTTGTTATATTATTCACCAATTCAGCATTCAAAAAGGATGTCTCGTGTTCAAAACCCGGACACTACCACATACTGCTAACTCTCAGTGATTTACCTCCCCCATGGTAGTGTTGGAAAATTTCTTGTGGAATGGTGTGGTGTGGCCCTTAACCGGTTCTTACAGGTGTACAAGGACCGGACCTTAACCGGTCCTAAAAAAATTTGTGGAGAAAAAAGACCTGGCCAATAAAAGGTTGGGTCTGGCCTTAAACGGTCCTTGGCCAAAAATATAGGACCATATCCGGACCGGCAGTCTTAACCGGTCCTTTTGGGTTTTCAAAGAAAAATTATTAATACATATATAAAAGAATGAAGTGGAAAATTATTTTAAAAAATACCTCGAATTTTCATTTAATTGTAAACTAATTAATTGTTAGATATAAGAATTAGTTACATTATGACATTATAAACTAATTAATTTTGTTGGCGCCTTCAGTTTTTTTTCTTCTTGAATGTTCTTCGTACATTCAATTTGAATTTTTTTTATTTTTGTTTTCTTGAATATTTTTCATTATTTTAAGAGTAAATTACATTCCTGGTCCTGTGGTTTGGCCATATTTTGGATATGGTCCCTAATTCGCATTAATTACACTGGTCCCTGTGGTATGAATTAGTGCACGTAGAAGGTCCCTCCGTCTAACGGCCAGTTAACTCAAAGGGTATTTTTGTCTTTCTACACCTAGTTTTGTCTTTTTCTTAATAAAAAATAAAAAAATAATAATAAAGACACCCATACCCCACCCCTACCCCCACTACACCAACCCCTCCCCCTCCCCCCCCCCACCCCCCCCCCCCCCCACACACACACACACACACACACACACCACTTTCTTCTTCATGGTGGAGGTGAAGATAATCGAATTATGAGGTCACCTGTTCTTTTTTTCTTGATCTTTATATGGGTATCCAAACTTTTTTTTTCTTTTTTCCATGAAAATCAATATATACTATTTGATACCAAATGGGATTTCTAAAATCTTGATTCTTTTTGGGTTTTGGATGTTTGATATTTTCTTGAAATTATTAGGTTCGAAAGTTCAAGATTTCTTGTAATTCCCATGGATTCAAGCATCTTTCTTGATTAAATTACCCGGAAAAAAGGGAATTGAAAAAAACAAAAACATGTCATCAAAATCAACAAGCAAAACCCGTTGTTCAAGATGCAATTCATCAAGATTGAAACGAGATGCTCGTGTGGTTTCACAAACCCCAATTGATTTTGAAGAATCTAAAAGATTGTTTGATTACTCAACTTCAATTGATGTCAATGCTTCAACTTCAACTAGATTATAGGACCGATGGCGAGTCAACTCTCATCCATAATTCCTACAACGCACGTCAACGCTACCACGTACTTAGGTCGTTCCTGATTCGCCAAGTCAACTCACACAAGATTTCCAGAGTCGCTGGCTCGATTGGGTCCAAAATTCAGGCGTGGGTCGATCGTGAGTTCATCGAAACCCTGACGCAAACCTTGCGTAGGGCGGATGAAACAAAAGAGGAGGTTTTAATCGATTTGATGGAGCAGTTTAAGGAACGAATATCGAGATGATTTGATCGAGAACTACAAGATGCGATACTCAGATCGAAGGTTTTCGTTGAGCTCGAAAGTTCAGTCAAACTGTATATCATAGAAGTCAACCCCGCGCAAGATTCGTTTTTCGACCACGTTAGAAGATGAGAACAGAAACGAAAGCTTCTAATACAAAAAAATGGGGGTGTATTCGGTGGGTGAAGAAGGAGAAGAAGAAAGTGTGGGGTTGGGGTAGTGGGGGATAGGGGGTATGTGTCTCCCAATTTTTGTTTGTGAAGAAGATAAGATCAGAGAGGGAGGTGGGTTGGTGGTGGTGAGTTGGGAGGAAAGAGAAGCGGCGGAGAGAGAGAGAGGGTGGAGAAGGTGGGGGTGAGGGTTGTAGTGGGGGTAGGGAGTATGGTGTTTTTTAATTTGTTTTTTTTATTTTTTATTAGGAAAAAGACAAAAATAGGTGTAGAAAGATAAAAATACCCCTTGAGTTAACGGGGTTTACAGACTCCGTTAGACGAAGGGACCTTCTACGTGCGCTAATTCATACCATAGGACGCCCAGTGTAATTAATGTGAATTAGGGACCATATCCAAAATATGGCCAAACCAGAGGGGCCAGGAAAAAAAAATACTCTTATTTTAGACATAATAAATAATTGGGGTGGAACCGGCCTTGACCTATTTTTTTTCGAACATTGAACGGGCTTTGACCAGGCCTTAACCGGACCGGTTCTCAGTGGTTAACCAAGGACCCGTTTCCGGGCTTTTTCCAGGCTTTATCCGGGCTTCTTTTAACCGGTTAAGGACTGGTCCCGGGTTCAAATTTTATGATCAAAACGGGCTTTCACTTATAACCGGTCCTCGGTCCTTACAGATCCAAAATCATTTAACCGGTCTTTTGTGCATCTCTAGGTGTCGGCACTCCAGAGAGTGGTGTCTACCTTTTTTTTGTTAATTATTACTTACCAATGTGATTGCTCATGAGAAGGTGGTGGAGTTGTGTCATAAACCCACCTATCCAGTATAAGTATAAGTATAAGTATAAGTATAAGTATAAGTATAAGTATAAGTATAAGTATAAGAGGAGAAAAAACGAAAATCTAACTAGGAGGGGACCAGCAGCAAAAGGGAATAATCGAGCAGTTAGTAAATTGTTAAATAAGGTTAACTTGGGGATGTTCTTCAATAAGTTGTTAAGGTTGAGTATCAATAATGGAAAGTAAGAAATGAGAGGCATGTAGAAAAGTTCCCCTGTTCCAAGGAGAGACTGGCTCTCAAATAGCCAGAATTTTGTTTTTAATCATTCAACCTTGTTCCTCTCTGTTCAATCCATAACAAGTTGCAATTAACTTTTGGGCTTCACTGAATTTGCTGGCTTTAAGTTTCAACAATTGGCTCACAGCTCATTTGTCCTGATGCTGCATCGTTGAGCAGGAAATAGCCCAGGTCGCCAACTAAGACTCCTAAATGGCAGCTTAGTGATAGACAGCCAGGAGGTTTACTTAGACATAGCCAACCCCCACCCCCCTCCTCTAAAAAAACAACCCCACCAACATGCATCTATTAGTTAAGGCCTTAAATGGCTGGGTTGAACCCATATGATGGCTATGTAAGAAATATTTCAAAACTGAGCATTGCTGGAAACTTGGTCCATTAAAGTGTTCTTTGTAAGATGTTTTTCTTGTTCTCTGATACAATTAAGATTTCATTTGCCCAGAAAATAAAATGTGATCCCCAAGGCTCAGTAATTCATCTATGTATTGATTAAAAACAATTAAGAGTTTTGAATGCTTCGATCATTCAGCCTGACACCTAAAAGGAGGTGTGATGCATAAAGGTCTTGATGCTTCTTTGTGATATTCCTAGAACTCCTAGTCATTTCAGTGCACACCCCCCACCAGATTACAGAATCCTTCAAAACATGCCAGGGTATATTTTGAAGATTAAGTGGTCATCGCGACATTTGTACATTCCCACATTATCTATACAATTGGTGATAATTCACTGGACACCCTCATTATCATAATAATCATCCTATGTCTACATATTCACTTTTACATGTGCACTTCACTGAACATTCTTGTCTTGGGGCCCAACATCCTGACTCGTAGAGCATAGAGGGTGTTATAAAACTACTTTCCCACCAATGCCGTTTTACAGTCAAGACACCAGCTCATATTATATGGAATAAATCCAGATCAATAATATTTATCAATTAAATACTTTGCCCAAGTGTCTTGCATTCTTGTGAATGGAAAATTGTATAACAAGTGAACAGGTTGCAAAACTACGTCCGTGAACTATCTTTTTATTTATGAAAGGAAGTTCACAAAGTCAACTCAGGGCCAGCTGATCTAAATCCTTGCGAAGATCTTCAATCCACATCATGTCAACGTTTATTTTAGGTTTGTTTGATATATATTCTGAATCAAGCCAAGTAACTTTTTCATTTATGCTGGACCTTTAGGCATTTTTCATCGTGTAGCCTCAGCCAAATAAGATTGCATCTAATAAGTCCACTGCAAATAAAAGTAGCTTCTGGGATAAATTAAGAGCATACTCTATTTTAGTAAAACTACTCATTCATTATCAAATCATCAGCTAATGTCCATGACCTGACCAAAAATAAACCAAAACAGGCACTAGAACTTAGGGCCATTTACCAAACTCTTACCGGGTAAGCTCACCCCTCTCACTTAGCTTACGAGGTAAGATTTTCAGCCATTAAAATGGCATAGTACTACCCAGTAAGCACCAACCAGGTAAGAGTCACCACCCTCACTCACCGGGTAAGATTGTCAGTTCTTGTCATGCCTCTTACCGGGTAAGATTCTCGGTCCTTGCCATGCTTACCCAGTAAGGTAAGTGACCCGGTTAGTGTTTGATAAACGGACCCTTAGATTCATTTGTATTATTATATCAATCGTAATAAACTGAAAGTACACAGCAATTGCTAACCTGTAGCGTAAATATCCCTGAACAAGCTTGGCTTCCAGACCCAGAGTCTATGCCGTGTCCTAGAGTCACATAAAAACAAATGGCTTTTGATTATAGGTCATAAATGGCCACTAGACCAATAATCAACATATCTCATGATCAACAGAAATCAAATGGTTATTCATTGAAATGTTACCATTTATCACTCTTCTTTGATACCCCTGAGTACTGGTGGATGAACACGATGACTCTCTTTGTCTATATTCTAGCAACCTCTCCAAATATTTTGTTCTCTGCATGTATTAACAGCATGCATAAGAAACCTATAAAAGCTACTTAAAGACCAGCTTCTACAAACAAAGACCCTCCAAGTTCAATCTTCAAAGACTGATTTAATAAGCTTCCAAAAAAAGGTGTAAAAAAAAGAATGTAAAATTTCTTAGATTTAGAAACAAAATGAATTGCTACTAAAATACTGAAGGAAACACGAGAAACAATAAAACATCAAATCGCTCATGTAGCTAATAAATGGACCTTAAGATGGGATCATCATTGTAATGTGAACGCATGAGTATATAAAAAAAAATCATAGCTCGTGAAAAAGTGTGGAAGGAAGGATCTAATCTAAATAAAGTACACTTTGTGATCGAACAAGTATATATTGAGCAACAGGAAGCCACAAGACATCGCAAAAGAAATTATAATAACAAACAAGCTATTCAAGTACATGCATAGTAAAAATACTTTTATCCCACAGCCCGTACATTCTATTGAAGTGCAAATGCAAGGATAGAATGAACTACGTTCTCACATAATCAACAACAAAAAGAAACATGCCTCCGTTAGTTGCTGCACTTTAAGATGCAAATCTGCTTCTCTTTCCTGGGCTTTAACTTCTCTCTTGCAGCACTCAGAGTTCTGCTAAGGAATAAACATGCAAATAATAATTTGCTTTAGGATATGACAACAAAGAAACAAAATCCGTCCTAAGAAGGCCATCATTAACAGCGACGCCCTCCTCCAATAATAGATAAAAGGAGTAACTAAAATTGCAATGGAATAAAATCTATGCATTCATTCATAACAAAAAAATACCAGCAAACAACCCTGCTTAGAGCAGCCGCCTAGGCCTTAAGCATTCCCCCCACAACTTTGATTAATTAGTGCTGCTTAATTGTGTGCAGATACTTTACCTATATCCGGTGGAAAATTGGTCAGTAAAGGAATGATGACCTAATGAAGAATTGCCATGGGTTGAATCTCTAAGAAAAAGAAAATGATAGGTCACTGAGGGAGAGATATCTATGAAGATCAAGTTTTCTAACAATAAGACAGGCAAAATGATGTATTTTTAATGGCCACACACAAGCAGTCCAAAGCTAGCTTTCGATTGATTACAATTTACACCAATGCATACACACATAGTGAAATCTATATAGAAGTACTATATCACATGACATTAAAATCATACATGCATAAATAAAACTGCAGAAAACACAAAAAAGGACAAAGAAAATGTTAATCACAAATTGAAGTAGAACTACAAAATATACAAGAGAAAAAAAAAACATGGTACCCAGTGTCTTTGAAAATTTGCCAATGAAATAGTAAACAGTATACTAATATTTTTTGCTACTCACCATCCCCACAACTGTACCTATATCTTTTCTTCCAATGGTTCATAAGCAAAAATGGTAGATCGCCAATTGATAAGAGTAACCTAAAACTCCTATCAGCAATTCTTTTACTTAAAACAAGATGTACCTTAAGGTAAGCTTAAGATGATGACATAGAACGTTATAAAAAAATGAATGCGAACAACTTCAATGAGTACAGGCTATTCAGGTCAATTCTCCCTACAAAAAATAGGAAACAGAAGGAAAGAGAGATATATGATTCATGCAAATCCCGTTGAAACAGGAAAGACATTCTCCCTACAAAAAGACAACATATCCTCTGGTAAGTGTTACCACCTTCTGCTCAAGAGAAACACATTTAGCTTCGAGTGACCGCACTTGCTGCAAGAAGAAAAGCTGTACTTAATCAAGTACGCAATAATAATTTTCATATTTCTTCCCACTTTTTCCACAGTGTAACTATCACTAAATTACCTTTTGTAATTCTGCATCAACAACACAAAGACGTCCTGCATAGAGCACTCTAACATCCTTCAATGTACATATTCTATTGCATTGAGGACACTGGTGACAATTCAGAGAACAAAAACTTAAGATGAGATGAGAGAAGTGATAAAGAACCATGTCTTTGTGTTCCTGGTAAAGAGTATACAGCTGACAATAGACAAACCTTCCCAGAACTTCGACGTTGTCGAAGCCACTTCTTTATACATGACAAGCCATATATATGCCCACAAGGAAGACAGCTGCAGTCCTCACCCAAAAAGAAAGAGTTAGTGAAAGACTTTAAATCACCCAAACCACATAAACTTGACAAGTATAGCTATAAAACAAAACCGAACCGAACCAAACCATACACACCCGGTATATCCCATTCGGAAGTAGGGTATGGGGGTAAGATGTGAGCAGACATGTCCTCTACCCCAAAGAGTAGAGGGTTGTTTCCGCGAAGACCCCCGGCTTGCGAAAAAGTGTTTTCAAAAAGATTTTGGCGAAGAAGCAAGGGCTTCATAAAGTTTGTAAAATACGTGGAAGAAAACGTAAAGTATGGAGGAAAGTGGAGATAAAGGTAGACTACGAAGGGCTTTTGGTAGAAGAAAAAAGCTAGAAAACATTAAACAATGTTCAAAGTAAGTATAGAAAGCAAGAACATACAGAAACAATACAACAAACTAAAACGTCCTTTTATCTATCTTAAAGTCCTCCTGCCCTCCTCCCGACTCACCTTGTACCCTTCCAATCTCCTCTCCTCTCCTCCCAACGATGTTAGCTACGTCCCTACATACAATCTGCTAGCATAGTCTTTTTGAAGTATATGTATTTATATACTGCAAACACTCACACACACTCCTCACATGTATTGAGGTTTGAACCTGTGACCTCCTAGAAGGTTGGGCTCTATCAGTAACCCAGATACCGTTGAGCCAATATTGTGTCTCCATGAACTCCTATAGGAGGTCATGTTCTCGAAAATCTCTAAGCTTTTCATGTCCAACAGCTGCTTATTTCATGTCCTCCTCGGCTTGCCCCTCCTCGGCCCCTCGACTATCATGCTTTCTACCCTCCTCACTGGTGCCGACATCTCCAAAATATCGCAATGTCTACCCTCTCAATTTATCTATGATAGGCACAATTCTCAACTCTGCTAGGAAAACTTTGTTCAGTATCTTATCCAATATGGTTCGACAACATGTTCATCTGAGCATTTTCATTTCTACAAATTCCCAATTACCCCCGTTGGCCTTCCTAGTCGTTAACATTATGATTCGTACAACATAGCTAATTTGATGGTTACCTTGTAGAATTTGTCCTATAGCTTTAGCATAACCTTCTTGCCGCACAACAATCATGTGGCAGCCTTTCACTTTAACCAACATGTCTTTATGTGATGTAGCACATCATCCTCAACCACAACTTCCTTCTAAATAATAGAGTCTAGATATTTGAAATTATTCGTTTTGGTATCATTTGATCCCCAACGTGGACTAAACCCCCTCATCAGTACATTTTATGTTGAAGTTACAGCATAAGTATTCAGTCCTCAAGCAGCTAATATGAAAGTCTTGAGTTTTCCTTGCCACCTGTCACTACTTCACCCTATCGCTCATCTCTACTTTGACTCTGCTACCATGGCAATGCCTTTAATGAATAACATACACCATGCTACTTCCCCATATCTAGAGTTGTTCAGTACAGTATGGCCCACTAGATCGGCCCGTCTAGCCTGTTAGAAAAGGAACATGTTTGGACAACCATCCTTGGAGGGCAGGACCTCTAAATTAATGAGCGGGCCCATTTATATTTTATGATGAATTACAATTTGTATATAATTAGTACTTGAATACTTCCTTACTAAAAAATGTTAAAACCCCGCTTGGTTGGCTTTGGCCTGGACTCACAAACTAAATACCAAGTAGATCCAGACCAGGCTCTCAAAAGCTAATGTGACAAGAGGTAGAAAGATGTGGGCTATAAAGGCATGTTAATACTAATAATCACCGTATGCGCTTCTTGAGCGCTCAGCTTCGCCCAAGAAAGGGAACTAACTTGAGGGTCGATATATGAAGTGAGTACAGATTTAGTTGCAGACATCTAAGTATCCATTAGTTAAGGGAGTTTGAGCGCGGAGCGCAAACCGCTCTTCGATCTCCCAATGAGTTGAACGACATAGGGGTTATTTATGCCTCCTTCTGGGGAAGCGCGCATGCGGGTGTAGAAAGAAAGCTTATGCACAGCAGACAATGAATCTATGGGTACCATGCCTTGTTAGACGACCCATGCCTTCATCCAAACACGTGCAACAATGACTTTCAAGGTGAGCCAAAGTTTGATCAAGTCCAAAGTCTAATCCAACTTTGGTGTCATGAAGGATAGCCTTTCTAATGAGATGATTTGTTTAGGGCTAGTTGAATTAAGCCTCATCTGAAGAGGAAAGTATGTTCTTTTATTCCTTCTTCATTAGTTTTGGGATATGAATCTTCGCATATCGAAACAAAAGAGGTTTTGCTCATAGGTTGACATAAAAGCCTCACAAATCACAATATGTCTCGATCTTGAAATATTTGGTTGTTGAAGAATCTGACATTGGAAGTTGACCAATTCTTAAGAGAGGAAATGTCCATACTCCATATTTTGTGAAACTAGCTTTTTTCATAATCTATTTACATTGTTATATTTGAACATCTTATTTTAAGTTGGAAAAAGATTATATATTTTAAATGTTTTTACATAACTTATGATTTTATATAAGTTTTTTTGTACGTAAAATATGTTTAGGCCCATTAACCCGTGGGCAAAGCCCGACCGGTTTAAAAGACCAGTACAAGCAAGTAATTAAGCCCGTGAAAACGGACTTGAGTTTGCTATATTCATCCCCTTGAAAAAAAATGGGTTAGACCAAGGCCATGCCCACAAATGATCACCTATGTGCATCCATTAGGAGATCTCATCCAAAATCACAACAACAAAAATTCGCTTAGTACAAATCCCTGATGTAGCCTTATCTTCACCGGGAAGTACTTCATGCTCCCCACCGGAGTCCTGACACAAGCCATGGTGTTCCCATACATATCTTGTATTTACCCTAATATACCAACACAGCCCCCCTCTCTCCTTTAGGCTCCTCCAAATCACGTCTCGTGGCATGCTACCATAGGCCTTCTACAGTTATATGACCACCATATGTAGGTCCTTACTATGCTCTCTATACTTCTCCCTAAGGCGTCTGAGGAAGTGGATTGCCTCAATCTTCGACCTCCCCAACATGAAGCCGAATTGGTTCTTCATTACCTTCATCTCACGCAGCACCCTGAACTCGATCACCCGCTCCCGTAATTTCATGGTGTGGCTAAGTATGGCTATGATTATCCACATATCTACTTAAGAAACAAATCACATAAGAGAGATTCAACAAAAGACCATGCAAGCTCATATGTATTCCCAAAAACATACAAAATATACCTTAAAATGATATACATCTTACCTTAAGTAGATAAAGTCAGTAAGAACCAAGAAATGCCTACCTTATAAAAACATGTGTGATTTTCAACCAATCCTTCTAAAAGAACCAAGAAACAAGACCACGTGGACTCACACCCATTTATGCAAATCCAAACGTGTACCCTTCATAGTTATTCGCAAGCAAGAGAGGAGGGAGGGAGAGAGAGAGTTTAGCATGACAATCAAAGGTAGGTCCCCTAGAGTCCCAAATCACACGATTTCTTCAAAGTTCAAATCATAATCTATCAAATTCATAAAACTTAGTTGATTGACTTCCAAGTTCCAACCTTCTTTCCTATGACATTCTTTTAAAAAAACATTGTACAATATAAATATAAATACATCCCTACTTGTGCAGATGCAAGTCTTTAGGCGTAGGATTGAAAATGGACAAGATCACATTTTCTAGTTGTCAAGTTGAATAGTAAATCTTTGAATTTCAAATTATATAAATAAATGTTCGTCCAAAGGTGTATTCCTGAAATCAAATTATGTTTAAGAAAGAGACTTGCTTTGGGATTCGATTTGAACAAACTACTTTTACACGTGAAAGACTACCTTTTCCTATTTTCTCCCAATAGTTTTTTTAACTTCATTTTTCAAAGTTAAATGATACTCATCCAAATAGATTGTTGGTTGATCCAAGTATTCATCCACCTAAATGGGTCGATATATTGGATTGTTTGTTGGATCAGCAAATAATTACTTTTCTGGTTTGTTGGTTTACATTAATCAGTTGGATCAACATAAACCATTGAAATGAACATAAGGTTCCATCCGGTTGCAAAGCAAAAGAAATTGCTTGGACAACTTCTACGACCTACACCAAACAGAAGATGCAATTTACTCCTCAACTTCAAATAGCAAGGCACCTCAATGTCCTCCACCAAGCATAAAATAAAAACCCAAACCACACAAACCTAGTATATGCCACCCAAAGGTAGGGTCGGGGTGTATGATGCACGCAAAGCTTACCTCTAGTTTTCGAGAAGACCAAGCATAAAATAACAACTATTACTTATATTACAAATGATCTTTCATATTTTTTAGACAAAAGAATTTGTTTTCTTGCTAAGCCTTCGCTTGTTCACAGTTATACTTTTTTCTTCCAGCAACCATGCATAACTAATTTTTGTGCTTGAACATAATAATTCCACAATACTGCAATAGAAACCACTTGTAGCGTTATCGGGTTAGAAAAGAAAAAAAACAAAGAATGTCAACTCATGTAAGAAGCTTCAAGCATACCGATTGACAATGGTAGCCATTGAATTGCCTTTGAGCCAAATCTTTCCTATGGATTTTATTAGCGTATTGGAATCTTGTGCAAGTCGCAAGGTAAAGGCAAATCACCATCGTATGGCGAGACTTATTTAATCACACAATTCTACAAATTGTATCATAGATTCCTTACATTATTTATTCTGGTGTAGAGTTTACAGATCCAAACTTTATTCATAACCACGTGAATAGAAAGGTATTTCGTTGGTATTTGATAAATTCATACAAATGAGTAACAAGACAAGACTAATTTTTGTGACTAGCATAAGTACATTTTGGTTTTTATACAACCAAAATCGTTGCTTTTGCATTTTATATTCACAAATACCATACAAAATGGTTTCAGAAGAATTGAAGTGAATATACAATTAAATCGAATTCAATTCATGTTTCGTGAAATTAGAGTAATATTATCTTGATTCAATTCACAAATTGACAACTCATTTGCACATTGTATCCTCATTATAGTAGCCATTGGATGCATATCTTGTGTAAGTGTATGCAAAATCACACGCTTCCCCACTTGATCACTAGTTCCACCGGCCAATATCTTGCTTGCATACGCATCAGCAAACAAAGTTAATGTTGGAACACATTTAGCATCCAACACCGGCACGCCTTGAAGAATAATACAGGAGCTACTTCAATCCCCATATCCAGGTACATATGATTCAAGTTCCATATCTTTATTAGTTCCAAATTAGCAAAGGTCAATTCAAATTCGTTGCTCACCAAGAACTCCCTATCCTTAAGATCAATAAAATTCAGTTACTCCGAAGTGCTTTTTACTCGGTACTAATAAGAAAGCTTCTGGAAGTGAATCATATTATAAACAAGCATATAGGATTGGGTGCAGCCATATTTCTTATATAGAATTAAATATTTACCCAGACTTGTACAATTCAATTTCCATCCATGCCACAAACTTATAATGCCGACTATATTCAAATGACAAGCATTATATATAACTGTACGGGTAATTGCGTGAGCCTACAGAATCATAAAAAGAACAGTGTGTAAGCGTCATCATACCAGATTTGATGTGTTCCACCGCTGGTCCAAGCGTCCATGCAAATAGGACAAAATAAACCCTCAATCTCACCTCCATCAAACACCTCCTCCCTATCGCCACCATCCCCGCCATTCTCTTGGCTAGCCAACTTGTTTTTACACGACTGCATATCACTGTCAGTGGGATTATCCCCCAAATCCACATGTAAGACCACCGGTTCCTGCGAATTGCCAGAACTTGAAACCAGATTTGAAACCCTAGGTGACGCAACCACCGCCGGAATCAACTCGTCCTCCTCGTAAGCATCATCCTCATCTTCACTTTCTTCCTCTTCCTCTTCTTCTTCCTCTTCCTCCTCCTCTTCTTCATATTCGAATTGTTCTTCATCCTGGTCTTCAATTTCAATGACTCCGTGATCCTCCATCGTTACACTGATCAATACTAGATAATCACAATCAATGTCGGTTATCGAACCAATAAACACATACCCTATCTCTCCTTAATTGATTCAGCGTGTCTCTCTAGAATTCACCAAGAAGAGGGATTGAGTTTACAAGGGTTTCTTTGAGGGGAAAATTCGAAGTAGTTCTCTTTTGGCACCCACCAGACCGAAATGGAGGGAAACGGAAACCACGATTGAGATTAGATTATTTTATGGTTTTCAAAGAGGGTTGTGATCCGGGAGAAATATCAACCGTCGGATGAGAAATGGATTGACACTATAATAAAGATGCATCAGATCAATTCACTTCTAAGCCACATTTTATAAGAGGGGCATTTGATTAAAAGTGATCAAATAGTTGTTTCGTCAATTTCATAGAATATTTTGTGGTATATTAGGTTATGTTTGTTTTGATGGAATCTCAAGAAATTGGAATGGTCAATTTTATTGACCAAATTTTATTCATGCATTTGGTATTTTGATTTATTCTTTGTGCTTTACTACATTTCAATTCCGTATACAGTGGAATTTTTTAATTCCTTGGGTTTTAGTAAGGGATTTCAATTCATTTTTCACACAAATCTTTATAGGTATTGTATAAAGAAGTCTCACTTTATAGATAGAAATTGAGAAAAAGAGTTATAATTCAAAAAGATTATCGGTAGGTTTTATATATTCACGACACGTGTCACATAGTAATGCTGCTAAGGAATGCGTAAACTTATAAGGTCGCATACAAATAATATATGTGCTTCGATATAATTATTGGACAATCAGAAACCTGAATAATATCATGTTGATTGTTATTTGTTATTCTAGCATAATAATTACTAGTGTGTCAACCGTGCGTTGTACGGTAGCGAAAAATATTTTAAAGAAATACTTGTTCGAGTTAAAATAAATACAACTATTCAATTAATAATTAATAAGATCTAAATTAAAATGAAGAATGTATTTCCATAAATGGTAAATTTTCATATATTGGTAACCATTTCTTGTTATGAATACAAAAAATGACATTCTCCTTTCATATACATATTTCCTTCTTTCAATCTTCTTTCTTCTCACCAATGTAGGATATAAACTTAACCACATTTCAATATGAATGATAAACAAACTTAACCATATTTCAAGATATAAGGAATTCTCAAATCTCATCATGACTCGCTACAAAAAAAAATGACCTCTTTTAATATACACATTTCTTTCAATCTTTATTCTTCTCATTAATGTGGGATAAACGAACTTAAATCATATTTAGAGATTTGAGGTATACTCAAATCCCATCATACCAAGTCATCATTTTTTGTTGTTTCTTCAATATACATGTTAATTTGTGAGAAAATATCATTGACGCTATTTTATTACTATTGTGTGTATATACAGAAATTATGTTTCTAATTTAGCTTATAAATCTTGTCTTGTAACGTATATTTATTAAAGTGGCTCAAATATGCAATTAACTGGACATCAAATTGTTGTACTACATATTTTGATTTGTACAATAAGAGGGACGGTAAAAAACAACCAACTCAAAATACAAGATGATTAGCCGAAATTAGCCAACCACATAGGCATATATAAAGGGTCAACTAAAATAAATTAACCTAAGAGTTTCCACAAAGGCCTCCCCTCTTTCTAATAAATGTATATATTATTCTTCCATTCTATCATATTCTCACCAATATGGGATAAGCAAAACACCACATTTCTTGATTTGATGAAGACCCAAATCTCATTATGCTTCAAATGTTTAGGGAAAAATGACTACTACTTTTTGATATCGTTTTATTACTACGGTGTGTATGCAAAAATTATGTTTCTAATTTCATATATTTATTAAAGTGGGTCAAAATATGCAATTAAATGGACACCAATTTGTTGTATTATATATTTTGATTTATACAATAAGAGGGATGGGTGAAAACAACCAACCCGAAACTCGAGATGGTTAGCCAAAATTAGTCAACCACATGGGCATATATATAGGTCCACCTAAAATAAGTTAACCCATAGGTTTCCACAAAGGTCTCCCCTCCTAATAAATATCAATATCACACTTCTATTTTATCATCTTCCCATCAATGTGGGATAATCAAAGAACACCAAATTTCAAGATTTGATGAATACTTGAACCTCATGATGTCACCTCATAATCATTGGTTGTTACTTTAATATATATGTATGTATATATATATATATATATATATATTGATTGATTGTATGTGTTAAAAGTGTAATTATGATAATTATATGGTTTTATGTGTAAATATATTTACATATTATTTTATTACGATGAATAAAATTAAACAGAATCTTTATTGAGGCTTAATGTGATTTTAATAGATGGGTCTAAGGATTATAACATATCCTTTGGGAGTTATGTTCTATTCTGTAACTCCAAAAGTCACTTGTAAGGCCGTAAACAACATGATATGTTAAAGCCTAAATAAATCTTTTAGGATATCTTAGAGATACCTGATAATAACATGAAAAAACTTTTTTTGGTTATATGTTAAAAACACATACTAGATTTTAGGGGTTTTGAGCTAACACTCTGTTGAGGTCAAGCGTGTTTGTGTATGGATTACTATAGAGGAAATATGTCTTGATTTCTAGTGCTCCGGTCAAAATCTAGTATGAATCCTAAAGGTAACATCTAAACATCATATTGTTTGTTTAGATTAAATTAAATGTGTCATTCGATCCGAAAAGGATTTATTTTATAAGAAAAGTTTTCCACAAAAGTTACCTAAAATCCATAGTCTGCTGCATTTTTGTTAAGGTTACTTTTAAATTGAAACCCTACACTATCCATCCCTTATATTTACTCTAGTCCATTCCATCATACCAAGATGTTCGTCACCACCGCGACCACCATTACCGTCGCCACCACCACCTTTGTTGGACAAATTTAAGTAAGAGGTTGTTTGGTTGGTTTTTCATTAAATCTTTAATGGATAGTTGTCTGTGTAGATTAATCTGTCTGTACAAATTGGAAATATTTTTTTTGGGAGGGTTTTTACATACATATAATGAGTAAGTTTTTTAATTGGGAGGAACAAGTTTGAAAAAAACTTGGATTTATACATAAAGTTTCCCCTTATAAGTTTATTAAATAAGTCATACGTTATATTGGAACAAACTTTAAATAAGTCATACGTTATGAATAGCTGACTGAATAAGTTGTGAGTATCATTAAACTGCTAACAAACAAGTCATACGTTATATTGGAACAAACTTTTGTATATCATTCAGAATAGTACCAATTCATGTCATTTTCAGACATATCCAATCACATTTGTTAGATTTAGAGCCCCCAACATCGTATTATTTTCTATCAACCAATTTGGAAACAGTCCCACCAAGGAGTTGTGAGATAGGTCTATCACCTGTAACTAACTTGTGTTGGGGAAGTAGAAACCTAGGAACAAGCCTATGCATATTGCAACCAGATAGCACAATAATTTTCAATTGGAACATTCGAATCGAGCATATGGGCTCTTCTGTTTCCATCTAAAAATTTGTCATTTTGGCTTACAAGTCGAAGTACCTCGAGCTCATATGATTGGAAAATGAACCTTTAAATTTGTTATAACTAAAATCAACATACTCCAGTGATGTGAGATTGACAATTGGTGATGGCATAAGTATTCTCGTTAATTTATTTGAAGAGATATCCAACAATGTAAAAGATAAATAGACAGTTAAGACATTGAGGTAGGCTTCCATTGAACATGTTGCCACTAAGATTCGACTTATATAGGTTATTCAATTAATGAAAACCTGCCAAACTCTTAAAAAGAGATGGTTTATCCCTTAGAGCACTAATGACGTACATTCCGCATGAGAAAGATCAACTATATATCAGACAAATGTAATGCAACTGTGTATGTATTTTCATACCCACTTTTAGTACATCTTCAGGATCTTATTTTACCTTATCTTAATTTTTTTCAATCACAAATTGAATCTTCTGTTCTTATTTTATACGTTTGTGACTGGAGCTTGGTTATGATATTTGGTATTGATTTTGTGAAAATTAGAGTCATTTGCTAAACGTGAGCTTCTTGCAGTATGTTGTTGCAACAACTGTGTCCATCCTTGTTGAAGAATCAATTGATGTTGAAGCAATGATTATGAAGCTTTGTTGATCTAGTTGAAGAAAGAACCTTTTGACAATCTTATAGAGGAAGATGGCAAATGCCTTTTTGTTCAACCTTAAACATTGTTACTTTAGATGTTTCCTAGTATTAGACTTTTTAGTTGGTTATTACCCAATAGATATTATGTTCTTTAATTTTGATTCCTTTCTTGTCTCTCTCTTTTAGTATAAAAGGAAGGGCTCATTAGTTAATTAGTAACTCTAACTTTTCTAATCCCAATAATTAAGCATGCATGCACAAGGTAGCTTACTATGGTCAAGTAACGAGTCGAAGAAATAACACCAAGGGAAGATAATGATTGTATTGTTAATGGGATGCTTCCAACAAACTCATTGTAACTCAAATCTAAGACCACGAGATAGTGAAAAGATGCCAAGGCTATATGTATGTGTGTTATTGAACAAAACATTCAAAAAATATTTGTTAATAGTTACGAATTCTTGATGGTTAAAGCTAGATAAGTTGTTGAGCAACCCACCCTTCATATTGATATTTCTTACTTTGTGATGAGTTGGTAATTTGAACAATTTTTTGAAGGCAATAACAATGAATGTTGTGAACGAAAGAAAAATCGTTTAGCTTTCATGGTAATTTTCTATTGAAACCAATTCTACTCAAAGATTCTTGGATGGGAAAGAACCTCACAACAATGAAGTATCAGGATCACTCTGGAATTTTCTAAATAAACCATGGTCTTATAAGATTTGTAGTTATGGAAGACTTACGAAATAATTATCATTTCAAAGCTTTATCCATGGCCAAATCTCCTTTTACCTTGGATACTCGGTGTGCCACTAAGCGAATTACCACATAGATCTGGAGTTGCTAGTAATATGAGTTAATTAAACCACAAGGGTTGTGACGTACTAGTTAAGGTCATGGGGGATGTGGTGGAATATCCCATCTGTCCAGGGTTCAAATCCAGGCGTACACAACAATTGTGGCCACTGAGGTTTAATAAGGGATGATGTCTTACAGTCATAATTTGCCCAGGGATTAGCCTAGGCATAGCCTAGGACACCCTTCCCAAAAAAAAGATGAGCTAATTCTATGATGTAAAATAAAACACATTTGAATCATGTGTTTGTGGACGTACTATCTTCAAATGTACATTTTGATACTAGTTTGATCCTAAATTTTGTTACTCTTTCTCTACCATCGTCATTAGATGGTTCTGTTTCGACGACAATATTTGTTATATCTAACACAATTTCTTTTGAAGGAAAGATGCAATATGTATTAATGAGCACCCAATGGGCAAAAAAACGTTCATACAATGAGAAATATGAGATGGTAAGCTATGATAAGAAACAAGACAAGAGTTGAGATGTGACAATTAGGCAAGAACCTGGACTATCCAATTTGCTTGCCTATTAACATATTTAACTGAAAAGGACTCTTAATTAGGGGTGTTCATCCAAACCGCCAAACCGCACAAACCGCCCACACCGCACCGTAAAACGCGGTTTAGAACTTTCGCGGTGCGGTTTGCGGTTTGTATTTTTACCAGTGCGGTTTGCAGTTTGTATTTTTCAAACTGCACCGCACCACATCTTTTATAGTATTTTTATTTTTTAATTTTAAACATATATATATAATAGTTTAATTTAATATTTATATAATTGGGCTTTGTGTTTTTAATTATGGACTTTAAGGGGGCGTTTGGTTCGCTGGAATCCGCCGGAATGTGGTGGAATTGGAATGGTCAATTCCATTGACCACATTCCATGGTGCTGTTTGGTTACCAACGGAATGGAATTCAATTCCATGAAATCCCTCGTTTACAGATTTGATCATTCCTTCCATTTTTGGATGGAATTCAATTCCATTCCTTCACATTTTATCAAAATGACGAAAATGCCCCCTTCTTTTTCATATCGATCTGGATAAACAAAAACCTAGCCGCTTCCTTCATTTTCTCATATCGATCTGCAGGTTGAAATCGAGAGACCATCGAGCGACAGCCATCGAGCGACAGCCATCGAGCGACAGCCATCGTTGCTTCCATCGTTGAAATCGAGACCGAGTTCCTTCCATCCATCACATCGACAACAGGTATATCTCTTTGTTTGTTCGATCGATCATCTTCAAGATACCTGCAACTCGATCGATCGATTCCATGTTACTTTTTTTAACAGATCTTTGTTTGATATCTGTTCATTTGGGTCTTTGTTTGTTCGATACCTGCAACTCGATCGATTCTTGATATCTGTTCATTTGGGGATTTGATGCTATCGTTTACAAGTATTCTATTCTATTTTTGTGTTTAAATATTGTGTTGTTCTTAAATCTATGCGCTATTGCTTGCAACTGATGTGCAGATTGTGTTAGAAGCTTGGAAACATAGGGTGCATATTAGGTAGTGGGGTTGGGTTTTCTTTTTCATAAAGGTCTTGATCGATCATTGCACACAATCTGTTTGCCTTTTTGCTTCAAAGAAAATGACTACTGAATACTCAACACATGAACCTCTTCTTCCTTCTGGTAAACATGAAGATGATGGCTTTAGTTATGTTGAGAACAAGAAGGCACATTTTATGGTCAAATTTACTAGATGGTTTCTCAAGTTTGCAATGTGTTTAGTCTTCATTGCTTGGGTTAGTTTCTTGTTTTTTCTTCCATCAGAATCTGTGACCGAATTCTATCTTGTTATTTTTTTAAAATCTTTCCAACAATGAAGTTTATGGTATTATTATTTTTGTATAGAAATTTATTGGGATATTAAATCTATGGAATATAATTTTTGTTCGAGGAAGCATATTTCTTTTTGGTGAATCTTAACTGCACTTAAAGCCATACGAGCTGCATCTAATCCAAATTTTAGTCACATTCAACTTAGCTAACATGTCCTTAAGCTCTTTAATTCATTAAATGGCAAATTAATCCGGTGTGTATTAGGTCCAATACACCTACTCAACCGTTCTTGCAAGTAGAATTTTTTTGGGGTTATGAAAGTGCACATGCTAAAGTTTGACGGGTGAACCGGTATTATTAGAAAATACAGGGGACCTCAATCGATAAAGTCCCTTGAAATCAACCAAAAAGCTTAAATCAACCTCCGTGTGAAATATATTGGGTGCATTTGATAAGGTACGGTGCAAAACTGGGATGAGATATTCCACCACATCTCGTCCCATCTTCTTGGTTATTGTTCGATCGAAACACATCCATGATATATGTTCGATCCAAACACATCTTCCGATATCTGTTCATTTGGGGATTTGTTTGTTTTTTGTTTTTTATGCTATAATCTGTTTTTTTATGCTATAATCTGTTTTTTTATGCTATAATCTGTTTTTTATGCTATAATCTGTTTTAGAATTTGTTTATAATCTGACTTATGTTAATGTTGTTGTGTTTTAGAATCTGTTTAAAAAGAAGTTGTTTTAGAATATGTTTTTGGTATATGCTAGTGTTAGCCATTTGTTTTAGAATCTGTTTAGAATCTGATTTATGTTATGTTGCTGTTTTAGCCATTTGTTACTTATTTTTACAGATTTGGCTTATACGGCTTTTTGTTAATGTCTTTGGAACAGGAAATGGCCCGTCTTAGTTTAGCAACAACACGTAGACGTAGGCTTATGAGATTGTTTTGGAACGACGCTATGATTGCTATTGTTTGGTATTTCACAACGATTTTGAAATTAATAGTCAACTACCAAACGGATAAACCATGTATTCGATATTCGTTGTTAGATGTGGATCGATATTCAATATTACATAGGTATGCTTATGAGAGTGATACTATTTGCATATCACATCTTAGGATGAATAGAAGGTGTTTTAAGAAGTTATGTGATATGCTTGAAACTTTAGGAGGATTACAAGCAAGTAGGAACATGGGTATTGATGAACAAGTTGCTATTTTCCTTCACATTTGTGCTCATAATGTTAAGAATCGGGTCATCGCATGTTGTTTTCATCGTTCGGGAGAAACCATTAGTAGAATTGTTAGGAGAGTTTGCATGGCAGTTATAAGATTACATCCACATTTGTTTAAGAAACCTGAACCTATTCTTGAGGACTCTACGGATGGAAGATGGAAATGGTTCAAGGTATGTGTAGTTATTTATTTTTATTATTAACACGTAACATAAAATATCTAATGATCGTTTTTTTTTGTTTTAGAATTGTTTAGGAGCTCTAGATGGAACATATATCAAGTGTTTAGTACCACTTGAAGACAGACCTAGATACAGAACAAGAAAAGGTGTTATTGCTACAAATGTATTAGGTGTATGTGCACAAGACATGCAATTTATCTATGTGTTACCCGGATGGGAAGGTTCAGCCGCAGATGGCCGAGTTCTTCGTGATGCACTTCTTAGGCCACATGGATTGAAGGTACCAAGACCATGTTATTACTTGGTAGATGATGGGTACACAAATGGGGAGGGTTTTCTTGCTCCTTATAGAGGTCAAATGTATCATTTAAATGATTGGCGTGAGGGACATCAACCAACAACAGCAAGAGAATTTTTCAACATGAAACATTCTTCTGCACGAAATGTTATAGAAAGATGTTTTGGTATTTTGAAAGCAAGGTTTGGTATTTTGAGAGATAACTCCTACTATCCGGTTGACCTTAAAAATAGGATCATAATGGCGTGTTGTCTTCTCCACAATTTTATTAGGAAAGAAATGCCAATTGATCCAATTGAGATTGAATATGACGCGAACATTTCTGGAACTGAAGAAGATGGAATTGAAGAAGACCATGGAACCGGAGATGAGGATGTTATCACTTCTGTTGGGACATCAAACGCGTGGACTGCATTTAGAGATAGCTTAGCTCAAGATATGTTTGAGTCTTGGAGTGTTAGCCATTGATTACTGTCTATCAACTTTATGTTTATGTACTGTAATGAATTGATGTTGTCTTATCAACTTTATGTTTATGGTTTTTTAATGAATTTATCTATCCAATGTACTTTGTTTATGATGATGTTTATGCACTTTGTTTATGATGATGTTTATGCACTTTGTTTATGATGATGTTTATGTTACCATAGGTATGACGAGTTCTGGAAGAAACTATCGAGTCTGGACTGCACTTGAAGATGCTAAACTTGTTGAAAGTTTGGTAAATATGGTAAACAATGGAGTGTATAAAGCTGACAATGGCTTCAAATCTGGCTATTTACAACACTTGGAACAAGCTTTAAAAGATGCACTTCCCACTTCAGGAATATTGGGTAAACCTCATGTTGAGTCAAGGATAAAGACTATGAAGAAAGATTGGCAGGTAGTTTATGACATGGTACATGTTTTGTACTTATTTTTGGGTCCACTTTATGTTGGACCAATGACCGATTTGACTTAAAAACACTACTTTTTGGTTTATGTTAGACTAATGATCGGTCTATAAAATGTGTATGAACAATATTTTTGGTGCTAGTCAATGTTAATATATTAGCCATCGTTTAATGTTATTATGGTATGCCAATTTGATTACTTTCTTGCAACTCGTGGTAGCTAAAATACATTGAATTATGGTTATGGTTATGTGTTTGTGGTATGAAAATGTGTTATGTGTTTGGGGCCAACATATGTTTTTATAAATGGTAAATTACATATTTTTTTCTCATTAAATGTTAATTTTATAATTACTTATCATAAAAAAAAATTAAAAAAAAATCAAAAAAGGGTATTTTTGTCATTTTTCAGAATTCCATTCCAATTCCTTTGCAAACCAAACAGACATATTCCAATTCATTTGACTGATTCCATTCCATTCCTGTCAACCAAACAGCTGGTCAAACCTGAAAACATTCCATTCCAATTCCTTCCAGATTCCAATTCCATTGACAGATTCCATTCCATCAGAAATCATTCTGCGAACCAAACGCCCCCTTATTTTCAAATTGTCCATTTATATGAATGATGCATAAAAACCCAACAAGCACTAAAATGCATTTATAACCAAAAATCCATTTACGCAATAAATCATTAAAACACTATCGTTTATGACTTATTTATCAAAATGCCCAAAAATCCCAAATGTGGTATTTTACAAGGTTTAATAAGCCAAATACTTCAAATAACCAAAAGTTACCAAATAACTCAACAGTTGATAATTTAATGTAAAACACATAAATGCTTTAAAATAAAAATTTTGGCATGTACAACGTTTTCACAAATCAACTTGAACTCACCTTGCTAGATTTAGGCTAAAATCTAGATTTTACCCCACTTAGAGCTTTCCTTGAAGAAACTTGAATCCACAAGCACGATTCTTCCAAAACCTAGATCCACACATTTCCAACCATAAATAATCATATTCAACCCTTTTAGAAATGTTCCCCAAACATTTACATGAACTTTTCATCTTATACCAAAAACCCTAATTTCCCATACTTGAAGAAGGAGAAGATTACCTCAACCAATAGCTTGAATCACCAACCAAAACACTTGTAGATCTCCAAAACGAACCATAAGCTTCCAATCTTCAAATGGTGAAAGGTTTAGACGAAACCCCCAAGAACTTGGTGAAGAAGATGAAGATGAAGGTGGTTCATGATCTCAACTAGATAGATGATGAAGATTCTTGTGGTTTAAGGAGGAAAAACCCTAGAAATGGGTTAGGGTTCGATTTTGGCTTTAGGGGTCGGTTTGGAAGATAAAAGGAGAAGAGATTTAGGGTTTGTTTGAGAGAAAAATGAGGCTTGAGGGCTGAAAGGTTGAGTGTTGACCTGACAGTGTGTTTCGCGGGTTATGCCGCGACCTAGTCGCCCGCTTTCCCAAAAGTCGTGGGGTTGGCTCTAAGCCGCGACACAAGTCGCGTAAGGCACTGCCCGCCCGGTTTTCCACCCGTTCACTGTTTTGGCCATAACTTCTTCGTTATAGCTCCGATTTTGCTCCGGAAAAAACCGTTGAACTCGTAATTGAATCCCTCATCCATCAAGACTATAAAATCTAGGATTCAAATCCAAAACCTTATATCTTATTTTCCCCTTAAAATTACCGATTTCGGTATTAACATGAAACGATACCTTTCGAAATCGGAGGTGTTACATATTCCCTTTATAACTCGAGTTTAAATGATGGGTTTTTTCTTGAAGGAAAATGTTCATTTTAACCGTTTTGTGTTTTATATGATTAAACTGCTTTAACTCAATAGGCGTTAAGCCTAACCTTTTCTTATCGACATATATATATATATATCAGGTCTTAGTGGAATTTGAATGGCGCATGGAACTTTGTAGAGGTTCCGATAGGATAGCTAAAAGATATCATCCGCTTTTGAAGATAACTGATTTGGAGGTTTTAGTAACACCCGACTGGTTCTGTGTTCGTTTTATGAATTAGATAGTCATGTTTAGAACTCTGACACGTGTCTTGTCTTCATTCTTTTGTAAACTTTAAATATTTTGTTGTTAAAGCGATTTTAATTTAAAGGATTTTGGAAGTTTAAAAAAATCTTCTATTTTATAAATTTATGGGTGTCACATAAAACAATCCGCGTAATTAAGCATACATGCACAACGTAGCTTACTATGGTCAAGTAACGAGTCGTTAAGATTTTTGTAAGCGAACGAAATAACACCAAAGGAAGATACTGATTGTATTGTTAATGGGATGTTGCCAACAAACTCATGTAACTCAAATCTAAGACCACGAGATAGTGGAAAGATGCCAAGGCTATGTGTGTGTGTTTCTGAACAAAACATTCAAAAAAATTTGTTAATAGTTACGAATTCTTGATGGTTAAAGCTAGATAAGTTGTTGAGCAACCCACCTATCAGATTGATATTTCATACTTATGATGAGTTGGTAACTTGACCAATAGGCAATAACAATGAATGTTGTGAAGGAATGAAGAAAAAACGTTTACCTTTCAAATAGGGGTGTTCATCGGTTGACTTCTAATGGATGTGAGGGGAACCGAACCGATCCAATCATCCATTGGATGTTGGATTTTTCCAATCCAATGGATGATTAGATCGTTTCGGTTCCATCCATTGGATGTACTTATTGGATATTCATTGGATATTCTTGTCGGATATCCATTGGATCAGATTGGATCCATCTGACATCCAATGGATGATGAGATCAGATCGGATCCATCAAATGTGTTAATTTAATGCAATTTTTTAACAATGAAACAAATTGATTAATCACTTTTAATTTGTGTTAAAACCAACACAAGTGAGACTAAGAATTGAAAAACCAACACAAAACAAATTTAGGTTTAAGAAAATTGCAAAAAAACAAATGGATGATAGTTGGATGGAAAATTGGATGGTAACCGGATGGTTAATTGGATGTTAGTTGGTTCGGTTCGGTCGGTTCTGGACTGCCATCCAAGAACCGACTGATCCAAATTGGATGTTGAGATTTTCAATCCGATCCGATCCAATTATGGTCGATCGTTCTAATTTGATCGGTCGATTCCTATTAGATCGATTGACTTTCTGCACACCCCTACCTTTCATGGTAGTTTTCCATTAAAACCAATTCTACTCAAAGATTCCTTGGATATTATGTTAACTACCACATAAATTCGGAATTGTTAGTGAAATGAGCTAATTCGGTGATGAAAACATAATCGAATCATGTCTATGTGGACGTACTATCTTCAAACGTACATTTTGAAACTAGTTTGATCCAAAATTTTGTTACTCTTTCTCTACCATCATCATTAGATGGTTTTGTTTCGACGAAAATCTTTGTTGTATCCAACACAATTTCTTTTTTGAAAGAAAGATGCCAATATGTATTAATGAGCACCCAGTGGGAAAAAACGTTCATACAATGAGAAACATGAGATGGTAAGCTACAATAAGAAACAAGACAAGGGTTGAGATGAGATAGTTGGGCAAGAGCGTGGGCTATGCCATTTGCTTGTCTACTAACACCCTTAACTAAAATGAACTCCTAATCGCATAACATAGATCAAATACGATACATGATAGCACCAAACTCCGAAACGTCCTCTTTCTATGAATTGGCCGCATCTGTATCAAATATGACCCGAGTAAATCCCAAATAAATTGCCCATGATATTGCATCAAAGAGCGCCAAAGCTTCACACTCGTGAATAGACGGTAATCCGACAATAGGTAATCTAACACAATTTTGTTCACCTCATTTTGGTATAATGTGCCGTAATCATTATGTCATAAATACGACTAATCAGATTAATTACTATCTAAACCTTTATTTTATAATAAAAATATAAATATTTCTAAATGTATAAAATATCAATCAACAGTCAATGTATAAAAGTCAAAGATCATTTTGAAACTAACCCAAAATGTTACGGTGCAGCTGGCTCAGACCCTCCCGATTACCTTCTTTCTACATTACGAGTGTACTTCCTTTATATTCATGCACCTTATGTATTTAAATTATATTGTACAAGTATAAAAAAGTTACATAATAATGACAATTTGACGCAACGTAGGTTTGCGGAAAGATCGACAAGCGTCTAAACTCTTTAACGGTTGAGAATTACGACGCGTAAAACTCGAAAACTCAAGAGAATACTCTCTAAAAAGCTAAACTTTTATTGAATAATTGAACTGATTAACAAAGAAACCTAATAGTCCTATTTATAATCTAAATTAAGAAAAAGATAATTACGAGATTAATTAATCTTAATCTTAATTTATTAAAGAGATAAAGGAATAAAATAAAATAAAAAAGGAAATATAATTTAATAAGGAAATTGGGAGGTCACGTGAGGAATTATGAGTTTGGTTTTGGGAGGAGTCGCATGTGAGCCAACTTTGGCGAAACCCAACAGTGTTGTACGCGGGTTTCATGCGACCCAAGTCGCATCGAACCCGCATTCGGTTCTGTTTCCCTTTTTTTTGATGTCAAATTCCGAGTCTCTTGTGAGCTCGTTTTTTCTTTCGATCCCGTTTTCCTATTTTCCAATTACTTTCGAGAATTCTTATTAACTCCCGAATTCTCCCTGTATCACAATTTTATAAGCAAAATGTAATGGAGGTGGAGAATTTTATGTGGTGATTGGTGCATAGTTTTTAAATTTTAAAGAATTTTGGCACATTAAAAGGACACATGTTTTAAAAATTTGTCATGTTAAAATAGAAATATATTTAAAGAAGTTTGTCATAGATAGAGTCGTTTGTTTAAAAAAAAGCCCTCTTATTTGTTAGGTTAATAAGATTTGTCTTTTTTCTTCGTTCTGTAATAAGAGCTTGAAACCTTTTATTATCATCTTATTGACTGTTTTTCTCCGAACCTGACCCCTCTCTATATATATGATGCATGCAAATATCATATTTAATATATGACGAAAATTCATAGTTCTTACCCCATTACAATACAAAATAAAAATACACAACATAATTAATTCTAAATTCATAACAAAGTTAAATCAAACCTTTAAAAAATAATGGTAAACAAACACAAAATACTCCAAAACTAACTACTTGTTATCCCAGTTTAATCTAGTTGATTAACAATCACATAACACAATAATAATCAAGAGATATAAAGATCAGAATAACATACCAATCCCTTGAATAAACAGTTAAACCTTGTGTGTTCTTGATACCCTTGAATACAGAGAAAACAACTACCTCTCTCTAAACAATAATTATGACAATGATAATAATGAGAGGATTAACCCTAAAACCTAAATAACTAAAACTTTAAATACTTAGGCTTTTAAGGCCTAATGGGCTTGGGCCCAATAGCTAATAACTATCAATCTATTACAATTTAAACCCTCTAACTTTAACTATCAAACAAATACAGTTTAGACCCTTTAATCTTGAATACAATTATGATCCAACAATCTCCCCCTTTGGATTCAAGATTAAAATTTTTTTGACAATAATCTTCAGGTCTTCACTTTTCTTCTCTTTTCTTGAAAAACTTCAGATATGACGTTGATAGCTTCAAAACTTGACAACTTTAAATAATCTTCAAATCTTCAAATCTTTGAAAATCTTCAGCAGTCTTTAGATTATGTTCTCCCCCTTAATATATTCTCCCCCTTTTTGATGAGTGGTGAGAATCATCATCATCAAAACTTGTAAAAACAATCTCCCCCTTTATGGAAAAATCTCCCCCTTTGTCTTTATAGACTTCAATGTAGCACCGTCTTCATGTATCGAGCCCTGTGTGAAATAAGAGCAGTCTTCCCAAATGGAAAGAGTGATTATTTCAATCTATGCAGATTCAAATAATATAAAAGTAGTAACCATTCGAATCTTTTCAAATTGAAACAGTTTAATAGATGTAACCTTGAATCAACAAATGACTCAGTTAGAATGCCTGTCAGTAACACAAAGTTAATGAGTAACACAAAGTTACTATATAAGGAGCTGGTTTGATGTTGACTCCCCAGGTCTTCCATTCAATCATCGAATAACACATGGTTATCTATGACCGTTCTGACAGAAAACAAATTTCTGTGTGCTCGTGCATGTGTATGAAAGAATTTAAGCATAGATGATTGCTTTTCATTATAGGCTCAAAGTATGCAAACTTGTTGAGACAACAACAAATTATACATAAACTCAATGTGCATGAGAAAGAGTCGAAGGTGGGGCAACTTTCCTTCTTTTTCAATATTAGTATCTTCCAAATGAAGAACCAATAGCGTATATGTTGCTTCCCCAGAAAATGTGAAACATTCTCTTTTTGAGAAAAGAATGAGTAGCTGGTGGAGTTGTATGCAAGAGATGGCATGGGCTAGTTTCCTATTTCAATGATGGTCACCAAAGAATGTGAACCAAGCAGATAATGTGGTTGCCCGACTCAGAAAGTGGTTTGGTGCAAAGTCTAATATTCTTTTACTCTGTTCACTCACCCTCTTTCTTTTAATGCTCACTTCTAACCAATCTCTCTTTTCCATTTTACCTCTCCACACACCATCACTCAATTCTTTTGACCCCTTTCCCCTCAATCACTCAGGGAATACTTCCTGAGTAGGAAACACTGGTTATCGTGAATCCATGGAAGTTCTGTTAAGTTCTCACACTAAATCCCATGTATTTTCCTAAAAGAACGTGCTGTTCAAAAACCTTTTGTACATGTAAGCACAAATAAGCACAGAGTTACATGAAGAATAAAACATTTCGGAGAAGTCAAAACAGTTGTATTTGACGATGCAATTCTCCCCCTCAAACTAAAAAGAGTTTGACAATTAAGCTCTAAGGAGTTTTTCAATTAAGCTTATAGACGATTAAGATCTTTTTCTATGAAGCTCTTTTGACATTTAAGCTCCCCCTCAACTGAAGATTTTTTTTTTTGGAATAATAGCTGAAAAAAAATAGAGCACAGAAGTGCGGGTTCTAATCTGATGTGATTAGAAACCATACTCCGTTGAGGTACGGGTTCTAAGCTGATTTACTTAGAAGCCTTCGTTCTTTCTCCCCCTTAAACCTTGGGTGCCTGCAACACAGATTTAGCTTTTGGTACCCACTGGTATTTGGGTCCTAATGGGTTAGTTGCAGTTCTAGTGGGAGAGATGAAGTAAGAACCATACCAGTTATTAACATAAGTTTTTCTGACAAAATCATTTGAGCCACAATAGGAACAACTAATTTTCTTTTGTGCTAACCTGATCAGTTGATTAATAGTGTAAACCAGATCAGGTTTGCCAAAAGTTTTACGTTTAGAAGCATAGTTCCATTTAGCATTTGATGTATGCACAAATGATTTTTCTTTCTTCTTTTCCTCCGATGATCCTTTAACTCTCCAGATCCAGTTTCCTTTATCTTTCTCTTCATTTTCTTTTCTCCATATCCTTTTCTTCTGAGACTTGTTCTTCTTTAAGTTACCTGAACCATCAACATTTTTGTCATAGAAAAGGTTAGAAGGACGAATCTGATTAGTAGATTTAGAAGTAAGACTATCATCTGAATCACAGAAAGGATTATAGAAAACATTTGAAAAATGTGAACTTGAAGTCTTTTTGAGTGAACAATCTGAATCAGCTAGATCATCTCTTGGTGATTGAGCTATTGACTCTAGCGTCTTGTGCTCAGTCAGCTTCACCTTAAATACGATCTCTTCAAGTTCCTTTATCTTTGAAGGCAAACTGTTTATTTCCTTTTTAATCAGATCAAACTTCTTATGCAACTCAGATTTTGCATTCTTCTCCTTCAAGATGGTTGTTGATAGCTCAGATAGCTTTCCTGTCAGCTTAGCTATCTCGGTCTCAAATATTTTATTTTCTTCAGAAAAGTCTGTATTTGTATCCTTCAGCTCAACTTTCTTCTTCTCATTCTCAGCCTTTTCTCTTTCAAGAATGATAACCTTCTCAAAGTCTGAAACTTGTTGAGAAAGCTTAACACATCTAAACTCTAAAGATTTCTTCTCATCAAAGGTTTTTCTGGAGAAATCAGAGAATTTCTTAGCAAATTCTTTTCTTTCTTTCTCAATCTTCAATATTTCATCTTGAGCTATTGTATTGTCTCTGTCTTGAGTTGCCTTTTCTTTCAGCTTATTAATCTCAACCTCAAGACTGAGAACTTTATCTTTCAGTTTGTCTCTTTCAGCAAAGACTTGAGAATTTATCTGTCTTAGTCCTATACTAGTATCCTTTGCAGCACTTGTACTCCTTCTAAGATCCTCAAGCTCTCTTTGCATTGCATCCTTCTTTGACCATGTAGACCTGGATTCAGATCTTTTCAACTTTGCTTGAAGATCCAATATCTCTTTTTCTTTAGACTCAATCATTCCTGCAAAGTCAATTATAGAATCAGAATCTTTGGAATTTTCTTTTAAAGCATTGATCTGAATAAGAAGAGATGAGTTCTGAATCTGTAAAGCCTTGTTCTCAGCTTTAAGAGATGATATCTCGGATTTGAACATTTTTTCCTCTATGTCATACTCATCAACCATGCGAGAAGATATTGATAACCGTCCAACAAGTTGTTTAGCCTTTGCTTTTACTTCAGAAAGAGTCATGTTGTTAAAATCAAGGTTGTAACCTTCAGACATCATTAGCTGATTCGACATCCTAGCTGTATGGTTAGTAATTAAACTTATCTATATCAAGACAACCAACTAGATGAGATTGTTAGAATCAAAGTAAAAACCACACTAAAATTTTTTCAGAAAAGGAAATTCCCGAAAATAATTAAATGTAGTCCTTTCAATCAGTATAAAGCTTCAAATAGTACTGAACAAACCAAACTGTGAGAATCTGACGAAAAATAAATTTCGCAAAAATGAACAGTGAATAGTGCTCGCGTGAACAGTGACTTGCGCAAACCAGGGGTGGCGCAAAGTGAGGTATGCGCGAGTAGCGGGTCGCGCAAAGTGAGGTTTGCGCGTCTAGTGGGTTGCGCAAAGTGGAGGTTTGCGCGTCTAGTGGGTTGCGCAAAATGGAGGTTTGCGCAAGCAGCGGGTCGCGCAAACCGTGGTTCTCGCGATAAGGCACTCACGCAAAGCAGTTGTTCGACCGGTAACTTGTTTCGCCCGGGAACTTGTTCGACCGATATGCTTATTCGACCGATAATACGTTTAGACCGATAAAGGCTTTGACCGATAGTGAGTGTGGACCGATAAAGCTATGGACCGGTGATGGTCTTCGACCGAAAATGGTCTTCGACCGGTAAGATAGACCGATAGAAAGCGATCGACCGGTATTGGCTTTGACCGATACAAAGTATTGACCGATAAAAGATATAGACCGATAAACTACCTTCGGCCGATAAAGATTATTCGACCGGTAAGATGCTATGACCGGTAAAGGTATGGACCGATAGTGATGTTCGACGATAAACTGTGATAGACCGATATGTTCTTGATAGTGTTCGACCCAAATAACAATAATCGACCCAGAAACACACAAAAACACAGAAATTGAATGCAAAAATTATATCTTTATGCTTAGATATATATATTGATCACAACTCAAGCAAAAACAAAGATCAATTTCAACTTTCATGTATCAATAATGAAGAACACAGTGTCGACTTCTTTATGAACCCAGAAAACACAAAATCAATAAATTCAATCACTTGATAATTCTCAAAGCAATTAATCAATCAGATAGTGTTCAATAACTTAAAACACACCGAATCAGATCAAGCTTAAACATAAACGCACATAGATTCATGAAATCAGATGAACGGTAAAAAAAAAAAATCGATGAACAGTAACTTTCGTGAATAGTAATCGATGAATAGTAATATCAAAAAAATTTGATTCTTTAGGCTCTGATACCACTTGTTATCCCAGTTTAATCTAGTTGATTAACAATCACAGAACACAATAATAATCAAGAGATATAAAGATCAGAATAACATACCAATCCCTTGAATAAACAGTTAAACCTTGTGTGTTCTTGATACCCTTGAATACAGAGAAAATAGCTACCTCTCTCTAAACAATAATTATGACAATGATAATAATGAGAGGATTAACCCTAAAACCTAAATAACTAAAACTTTAAATACTTAGGCTTTTAAGGCCTAATGGGCTTGGGCCCAATAGCTAATAACTATCAATCTATTACAATTTAAACCCTCTAACTTTAACTATCAAACAAATACAGTTTAGACCCTTTAATCTTGAATACAATTATGATCCAACACTATTTACAAGACCATGAGAATTAATAGACATCATCATCAATATCATCAACCAATATAGCCTTTTAATCTTACTCACACTCCAACACTTCATTGTAAAAGAATGATGGCATTGCAATGACACTCACAAATAATGCTTAAATTCCCCTTTTGGGTTGAATCTTTAATTAAAAAAAAAGTAATCTTATTTATTAACATCATGATAAATGTAATATATGTGATACTACAACATTTAACTTGCGAAAACATTTCATATTTTCTCCTTCTCATAATATGTCGATTCTATTTTTTAAGTCATAAAGTCAATGATCAATTTCAATGTATAAGTCCACTTCATTGATTGATAAAGTTGGAAACATAAGATAAAAAATGAGGATTACTTGCTTCCACAATATACCAAACGAAAGTGTTAGTTACTTTCCAACAAACTTTCCAATTTTCCACTTGCTTTAGGAAATATTGCATAATATTAAGTCAATGGTCAATTTCAATCCAAGTATACTCCATTGCTAGCCACTCTTATTTGTCTCTGTTGTAATGATACGATTGCATTATATTGCCATATGGATCACTCTCAATACCTATTATGACAAAATATACATATTTCTTGAATTCCCTACCAAGATTCCATGCTTTTGAATAAATTATAATTTTATGAAATAGCTATGTCAATATAAAGTTTTGTTGGTTACATATGAATATGGAAGCCTCACAGGATGTGGTATGTTTTTCTTTTTTTCTCTAAATCCATATGAATTGCTAATAATAAATTGACATGTTGATCAATCCATAATTATTTATCATCTCATAAATAATCCTTTCCACTAAAAACAATGACTATATATATATATATATATATATTCATTATACATCTATGCAATTATCTTCTTGAATCCTCAACCATAAGTAACTTTCGTACAAATTTTGAATAAGTAACGACTATTAATTTAATTATACTAAATGTCCTTTTTTGTCTATCAATCCCAGGTCTAAAATGGTCAAAAATCCTCTTATTTGTTTGCTTAAAAGATCCATAATTCGTGACGAAGTCAAAATTGGTCAAATAGTCCAAATATCAAGGAGAGTTGTGGCCCAACCAAACCAAAGATGTAGTCCGAGAATCCAAATCTAGTCAAGTGATTTTGGGCCTAGCTAGGTCTAAAAACAACATAATCGGCCCACTCTAGGAATTAAACAATTCGACCAGAAAACGATCCGGTAACCTTCTTCTTTGGTGCATACGGTGGCACGGTCCACCGTTCCGTTCCTCTGTCATGGTGTAAAAAAGTTAGGTCGTGAAAGGTGATACTCCCTCCGTCTGAAAATAAGTGTCCACATTTCTATTTATGTTTGTCCCAAAATAAGTGTCCACTTTTAAAAAGTAGATAACTAAGTTCTCACATTTACCCTTAATTAATGCACAAATATATAAGAGTTGAGAATAGAGAGAAAAATTAAATAAGGGTAAAGACGTCATTTGGTAAAAAAAATGTGTAATAATTATGCATGTCTAAAACTATGTGTCAAGTCAATTGTGGACACTTATTTTGGGACGGAGGGAGTACTATATTATTCTTTGAAACTACAATAATAACACAAGATTATTTTGGTAGAGTTAGGTGCCGTTTGTTTTTTAAGATGTCTAAAGTCTGAAGTCTTAATTTAGTTATGATTAATAAGAGGTGGTGTGTAAAAATGTATGAACGATTTAGACTTAAGAGAGATTAAGAGATTTTTTTTTAAAAAACAAACAACCCATTAGTTTGTCCGGTCTTTTCTCCTTTCTAGGTAACAAGACCTCAGATAGAAAAAGTGAGGAATTAACCAATAGATCAGTGATGATTTTGTAAAATATTTATAGCTTCTTTTCTATAGTCAAATGGTACCATAATTTGAAAAAATTTCTCGATCCGCCTCTACAAAAAACGCTGACTTACAACACAACATATTTGATTTTTGGCATTTTGAATCGATTTAAGTGCTTCTTTACAAGGCTTTTTATTCCATTGCATAAACATTTTGATATTAAAAATTCACTAAAAATCTTTAAAATTTAAGCTCCAATTTATCATTATAAACTACGGTTTCGAGTTCCTTGATATCCTTCAAAAAAAAAAACCTTCAAAATTGATTATTAAAATGCTAATGAAATCAAAATCCAAGAATACCAACTTCTTCTTAACAACTAAATATCTAACAAAACCATATGAAAAACTTAGAGAATGGTTCGAGATTTCTACCTCAAATCGGAAGTTGAAGGATACTTTGTGACCATCACTTTTGAACACTGATTTCTACTCGATTTCACGAGCTTATATAATTTCTTTCATGGCGTTGGTTCGGCTTAGTGAGGATCATAGCATATGAATGAAATATGGAAGTTCCTATTTTATCCCTAGGGGCGGACCTATGAGGGGCTGAGCGGGGTCTCGTGTACACGTTCAACTGATTTTCATAAGTAATTTTTTTTGGGTATGAAAGGTGTACCCCCGTTCAACTGATTTTCATAAGTAATTTTATTTTGGGGGTGCATCAAGAAATTTTCAAATACAAGGAATATCAATCAAAAAAATCGAAAAAGTCTCTCGTAATCAACCAAAAAACAAAAAAGTCTTTCGAAATCAATCACAAACACCGAAAATGTTCATTGAAGTCAATAAAAAACTCAACAAATCCCCCGAAATAATAGAATTTGGCTAAACACATGTTGGACTACTTTACAACCTTTAATCTACCTTAAAGATGTATCCGCTCGACGAAAAACCTGCAACTCTTTATCCCCAAACCTAAACCACGTCTAACCTTAGTGAAAGCCACGTCCCATGAATGTCTCAAAATCAAACACATATTCTCTCTCTCTCTCTCTCTTTCTCTCTCTTACAAAATATGTACGAGTCAGGACAAGACGGGACAAAACTCACTGTCCTATGTTTGGTGCGACATGGGACAGGACAAGAACTCACTGTTCCACATTTGGCACGACATGGGATAGGGACAAGAATTGGGACAACATGTGACAAAAAAAAACTTTTTCTTGTTCCACCAAAATAGGTGGAACAAGATTTTTGGTGGAACACAATGGGACAAGAATGAGATAAAAACTAATACATTACTAATCTACTCTCGTTTGATATATAACCTTAAATATGATATTTGTTTTAATGATCACCAGAGCCGCCACCACCACTAATAGCCACCGCTGACCATAGTCAACCACCTCCGAACATCGTCGGCCACCTCCAACTCCTCTTCCACTATAACAACCTCCTCCTCCACCTCCATAACCATCGTCGGCTACCGACTACTACCATCCTTCGCCACCACCACTACCATCGTCGACCACCTACATCTCCACCTCTAATACAACCTCCTCCAACACCTCCACAACCACCATCAACCACTGGCCACCACCGTCCATCGCCATCACCACTACCATTGTAGGTCACCACCACCTCTGCCATAACCACACCACCGCTATTGGCTACCACTACTACTACCCACCACTACCTCCACCACATCGGCCACAACTACTTCATCCACCACTATCGACTGCCACCACCACCACTATCCACCATCTCCTTGCCCTCACAACCACCGTCGTCCATCAACCACCACTACCTCTACCTCCACAACCACCATCGGCTACCGACCACCACTACCTATCAATACCACTACTAGTATCGTCGACCACCTCCACCATAACTACCACCACTACTACATCCACCACATCGGCTACCACTACCTCCTCTACCACTATCGACCGCCACTGCCACCACTATCCACCATCTTCACGTCCTACACAATTACCATTGTCCCCCAACCACCACTGCCTTTACCTCCACAACCATTGTTGTTGAAACAATCTCCACTGTGCATTCGCCATTCGATAAGGATCTTCAAAATCGAATAAAATATAGTTTTTCCTTTGCATGGATCGGGTTTTTTTGATCTACCATCAATTATATCAAAATTTTCATTCAAATTTGGTACTATTATGTATGTATATGTTTATGTATATGAAAATTGTGTAAAAAAGTTTATAAATTAAATTATTTACTTCATTTGCGTCATTTATAACTATTATATATAGATGTAGGTTATTATGCAACCCCTTTACATGGTGCAACTCTTCTATCTATCACTCATTTTATTTTCAGATTTTTCTCTTTTTCTTAATTACAAAAGTGAAAATAAAATGAGTGGCGGATAAAGGGGTTGCATGAGTTACATCATGTAAAGGTGTTGCATTTGAATGTCCATCTCTCTCTCTCTCTCTTGTGAGAAGTTGAGGTTAACGTGAGAAGCATGAGAAGTGGATATGAACCGTTGATCACTTTTAATCTCATGTCCTCCCATGAATTGTGCCTTAGAAGGGAATTGATCTGGTGTATCTCGGTGCATCTTATCTCGGTGCATCTCAGCCTAATGTGTGTCCATTTCTCATCCAACGGTTGATAACCATTTCTCACGCTTCTCACGTAAACCTCAACTTCTCACCAGAACTCAACCCTATATATATAATCATCAAATAATTTTTTGGGGCAACTTGTCTAGTTCTGTCATATCCAATCGTAGTCGTACCAAACACATGACAAACACTTGTTTTGTTCAGTCCTGTCCAATCATGTCTATGTACCAAACGCTACCATATGGACAATTGAAAAATAAAAACCAAAAGTTTAATGCCAAATTTCAGTGGTTGGCTGGCTTTGATGGCTTTGATAGGTCGAAGTTGGTTCCAGCATATGCAAGGTTACTTTAAGATAACAAGGTTGAAGTATGTATTGCAGATGCTGGATAGGCCTCCAAGTTCTCTAGCATATACTTCCATGTGTGAAGGTATGTTCACTAAATGCCAATCTCTCTCATCTCATTCTCAGACACCCACTCGCCCTCAAACTCGTGTTCATATGGTTGTTGCATTGAGTAAATGCAACTAATGAGAATAGTAATTCACTGTTCTTAGCAATAGTTCATGGAGACTTTTTGGTTAATCATGTTATTGCTCTAGGTTTACATAAAATTACATTGATCTACCCTTTTACTCAAATATGTTACTTCTTCCCATGATATGTAGGAATTGTCCTCAGATTCTTTTCAACATGTTAGGCTTGCTTTGGCCTCAGTTATAATGGGCATGCCCCTGTTTTAGGAAAATTAAGGATTTTGTATATTTGTCTCTGCAGGATTGATTATCCTATTGAATTTATTCTTATATGATAAGTCTCAACCATCAAATTTGTACATAATACATATAGAGATCCGAAGTTCAAACATTTAGAAATAAATTCTCTTCTTTGTCAACAAAAATAGGACCAATCCGATGTATACTTCACATATCAGATTAATTACTCAATAAGGTTTAAATCCGATGTTTTCTCAAAATGGAAAAAATCTCAAGAACCATCAGATTGAATGCTTTTGAGTAAATGTCACAATTCGATGAAAGCTTCTAAGAAACCATCGGATTGTTATCTTCATCGGATTTTATATACTCATTTGAATTATTCCAAACATTTAATATCCGACAGAACTATTCTTCATAAATGTCTATAAATGGTAAACTGTTGTATAACTTATACTTCAGAATAGACAAATATGATTTTTACTTGTAAAAGTGTTGTTACTATCTGTATTGTTCCAAGAGTAAAAAGCCTTCAACAAAGTCGAAGATTAGTTGGAGAGTGGTCAGATTGTCACCAAAGAGGATTGGTTTGTCATCTAGCCAAAAGAAGATCAATACAAGATACAGTTAGTATGTAGTCTGAAAAATACTACTATTGGCAAGTCGAATTTGAAGTACAAACTTGGCGAGCAAGTTTGGTTCACCAACTCTTCCTATCTCTCATCCTAAAGTATGAGAACATGCAAAAGCATGTCAGCATAAGTATGTTAGTATTATTTAATTAGTACTTATCATACTTTACTGTTCCCTCTGCATACAAAAGGATGAGAAGGGTTAACAAGTGCCTACATCAACTTAAAAGGCTGAAGTGAAAAGTATAAACATGCATAGATCAACAAATCTAACGAAGACACATGTTAAAGTTGAAAGAGAACATTTAATGCAACGGAGGCTATAAAACGAATTCATTGTGTTAACTTGCAAACCACCCATTTTGAAAGAACGTATCTCTGTGATAGCTTCAAAGTAAAGTTGGCGTCAATATCTGAGAGCTATCTTAGTCTCTCAAATATTAAAGAAAACATTATTCTTCTCTCTTTCGGTGTGTAAATTTGTCCCCTCAGATAGTTTAGGATAAAGGTCTTGCCTCTTAGCTTCCGCAACATATCTGTAATTTTATGTTGGAAATAAACTAAAATTAAAAAGAGAAACTTTACTGTGTTTGTATTCAACCCCCATTCTATAAACACTTTCTGTGTAAGTCATTGTGGTCAACGACCACCATTATACAAATTGTCTTGTTTAAACCTTTTGTAATTTGTTGAGTTGAACCAAGCTACACCATTTTGTTTATTGCTCACATTTTTTTTCATTGTCAGCCTTTGTACATGCCATATATCATCCTTGTATTCTTCAGTTTTTAACATCTCAAATAGAAGTTTGTGTTTTTTCTACCATCGCATGCCTGGATTTTTGCTAACATATACTTTGCCAATGCGATAATTGCAGAATTATTGATGCCTTTGGTTTTTGGTACACAATGTTGACCAACACTTATAGTAAACTATGTATCATATCAAACTTTGTGATTTCCATCATTCCATAGGGTACAGATAACTGATTATTCTTTATATGATTTCATTGGTGTTATTAGATCACAGTTTGAAACGGTTCTTCACTTTGACAAAAGTTTGTTTATACTCTTGTTTTTCTTTTCGATTAATCTTTTCAGGTGACATTTTCAAATGTGTCAGTTTTTAACTTACAGATCACAAAGTCATGTTATCATGTAGCATGTGGCATAAGATACAACTGAACATAGGCATTCAAGTACTATCTTTCCCCACTCAAAGACTGATTCTTTAAGATTCTACAGGATGCATCAAGCAGGAAGCTAGAGATTTCTATTATTGCCATTGGTAACTAGAAGGCAGATGTATCACTTGCTTTATACCCTTGTCTTATTGTTTCTTTTTTGACTTTCAAATTGGATTAAGTTCTCATGTATTTAAAGAAGGAGTAGATGCTTATATTGTCCTTGTGTTATCAGTTTGAGCCTCCAGAACCAAAAACCTGGATGGCTATCAATGCTACAATCGTGGGTTGCTGCCTGATCCAAAAAAGGTCATGTAACACCCTCAAATTTGGAAAGAGCGACTAATTAAAAACTTTCAACAATACCGTAAAGGATAATAAAATCTCTTACTACTTGTCCATAATTGAAGTACATATCTAGGTTGAACCATCAACAAATAAATAAATTCTTACATAAAGACTAAATAAAGTCGAGTGTTACTATATCCAATGACAATCGCTATCTCCAATATAAGTGCGGAAGACTTCATCAAGCTAGTCACCTATTCGAGCACACAACTAGCACTCATCGCTTCTCAGTGTCGCTAGAACTAATCCCGGAATGGAACCTGATGCACATGCCGACAAATAAAAAGGTTAGGCTAATGCCTAGTGAGTTCAAGAGTTTTATATCATGATTATAAATGGAAACGTAAAATAGAAATATTGCATATTACAATCATGATCCTTTAAATGATTTACCTTAAAAAAAATAAGAGAACAACTCATTTACCAACAATATGCATTTTATATATGGACGCCTCAACGCCAAAACATTCTTTCATGAAATAACGCAATCCAACACTTACTCAAAACAAGAATAATGGTAATGCTCGAATGATGAAACTTGGGTAAACTTTATAAAACAAATGACCAAAATATGAGTAAACTCAAGTCTCCAAAATTATAGCATAAGGGAGATAACCCAAACTCAAAGCGTCACTGAAAACGAGGATAAAACCAAATACCTCAAAACAACACCTCTCGGTGACGGGGGAATCCCGAATTCCAAGGCTAGTGGCGGAACACAAAAGTAGGCCACATTCCAAGTTACTGAGCTCACCATACTAGGACCCATGGCCACGAGCACGTCGACTCGTACTAAGATGTGAGGAAGGGACCCCGAGGATCCTAATCATGCTCATTCGCTAGGATTACATTTACAATCCATGGCTAGTAACCGGTCTCACATAACCATACCAAAGGCCCCCGAGGATCCAATGTCTCAACTAGCTACAAATGGGAAGTGACTATCCCATAAAAACAGGCTCAGAAATTAACATGTGGATGCAGGCCCGGGTATTGGACTCCAAGAGCCCTCACCGACAAGTCCTGGAAATCACAAGACTAATTATGACACCAACATATAAATAATAGCCCATTTTCTTTTTAAATATTAAAGACCGACTCATATGCCCATGGATCCACTGCATTACAGTCTAAACAATACATGACTCCAATTGAATGACCAACACACTCAAAACATGTAATTCTCAAATGATGCGCATTAACCGCCATCATAATCGGTATTTCACAACGAGCTATTAAACCGGACCGAAGTCCTAAAGACTCATTTATTTTCAAATATGCATTTTCAAGTTTAACTGTTGATAAGAATGGAAATCATAAAATGAGACTATACACTTTCTTTCAAGTACTTCACATAATTGTGCAAGTGATACTTCATAAAACATTCCATTTCATGAATGATGCATAAAACCCGACAACTATTCAACAGTGTATTTCTTTGACCAAAGATCTATTTATGCAATAAAATATCAAAACACATTCATTTGTGACCCTTTATCAAAATGCCCAAAAATCCCAAATGTGGTGTTATACAAAGTTTATAAAGTTAAATACTTCAAATAATAAAAGATCAAAAAATAACCCAACATTTGATAATTTCATGTAAAACACATAAACACTTTAAAATGGACATTTTGGAATGTACACCGCTTTCACAAATCAACTTGAACTCACCTTGCTAGATTTAGGCTAAATCTAGATTTTACCCACTTAAAGCTTCCTTGAAGAAACTTGAATCTTCAAGCCAAATCTTCCAAAACCTAGATCCACAAGGGTCCAACCATAAATATACATATTCCACCATAAATAATTGTTCCTCAAACACTTAACATCAAAATCTCTATTTTGGGCAAAACCCTAATTTTGACCCAAAACTCCCAAAATTATCCAAACTGAAATTTAGAGAAATCAAACACTAGGAAACCATCAATGGAGAATTTATAACTTATTTCATGGTTTAGAAATGGAAGGGATACACTTACCACTTAGGTTTGGATGAAAACTTAGAAAACCCCAAATTTTCTTGAAGATGAGGGTGATGATCATGAACTCTTGATATTTGCTTCCAATCCACCACCAAATACTCTTGAATCTTCCCAAAACTAACAATCTAATCTTTAAAAGATCTCAAAAACGAAACCGTGGCAACTTGAATCACTGAAATCGGAGTTGGGATGAAGAAGATATGAAGAAATGAAGTTTTAGGGTGAAAATGAGGCTAAAAATCAGATTTTAACCCGTGCTGTTTCTTCTGATGCCAAGCACGACCCGTGCCATTTTTGTGAAGACGTTGGCACGACCCATGCGCCCTGCAGACCATGAATATATGCCCGGACACTGTTTTGGTCATAACTTATTCGTTATAGCTTCGTTTTCGCTCCGGAAAGAACCGTTAGACTCGTAATTAAATCCTTCATCTATCAAGACTATAAAATAAAGGATTCAAGTCCAAAATCAAATATCTTATTTTTCCTTAATATATCGGTTTCTGTATTAACTTGAAATGATATCTTTCGAAAATCGGGGTGTTACAATCCTCCCAACCTTAAAAGAGATTTCGTCCTCGAAATCTGGAACCACCAAGCACCCAACATCGCACTTGGAAAGATCGATTGATTTTCTATCCAAAAGGAATGCTTTCACAAAACCTCACCTCATATACGGACCCGATTACATTCCGGTTGAGGTTGTCGCTGAGTTTCTTATAACGTGTCGTTACAAACTCAATCTTAATGTTTGATATATTTCACCGACGTCAGAATGAACGTTGAGTCCTTGATTAAACATTTTATTAATCATTAAATCTCGGTTGCCTCCCAACCTTATGTTGCTCATATTACCTCATGAGTAACTTACGACCTTATTCAATCATTTCCACCAAGAATACCCCAAAGAAAACCTTTCCCTTAGATACCTCTAAATGCGACGCGTCAAGGTCTCCACGATAATCGATTTGTACTTAAAGTCCACCTCGACATTCTCACTAAATGTATCCAATAAACATTACCACTAAAGAGTTATCGTCCTTCGACGAAATTTTCTAACGACTAGTTTGGTCTGAACCGATGCAACCTTAAATCCGTTCCTCAAAGCTGACACATACACGATGTCTGCAAGGGCTCCCAAACTTCCATAGATCCCAACATTGGTTTGATGTTTCCCCCAGAAACGTACCAACACACTCTACAGATAGTCGCTTATCCCAAACTCTAAGGTTACACAACTCCTACCATGCACTCAACATCGATTGCCAAATCAACGAAAGTCTTGACAATTATCAAAACACCAATGATTGATTCTTAATTATCAACATCTAATTTCCTTAAGGTTACCGCTTATCCTGCAGACACACCAGATCTAACAAAAGTACACTGAAGCACACCAGAAGTTATTGTCCTCAAAATAGAGTGTCGACACCTATCCTTAGAATGGCCATTTTGCAACGTGGGTATACCACCAAACATTTCGCTCCCGAGTTGCAATGTCGAATAAAGTTGACACCTAATCATGGAATTTAAACCCCAAATTTACCGCTTTATTAGCCAACCAAAATATCATCATTATTCACCAAAACCTAATAAGGTGGCACACCACTGATAATTAGTATGCCGTCGTACCAATAACCCACAAATTTAAAACCAACCATACCCAAACGACCGTACACGATTTTAACCCGAAGGTTTATCGAAGCATAGAGATCATCACTTAATTAACTGGGAGAGGGTATAAGTCTAACGCCTCAAATTCTTCTACGTGAACTAGTTCATGAACTGAAGTCCAAAGATTCAAAACTCACCAAAAGTCAGGCCCTCTGACGCTTCAAACCCCGAGGGCTCCTTTAGTCCTTAATCTTGACCTCTATCACAAGAGGGCTTACATCTACAGCTCTACTGAGTTCAAGGTTTTTCAAACTACCATGCCAATTTGAACTTTTTATAAAACCTCTAAATGTAAAAGCTTTATAACGATTAATCATACGAATAAAATATACTACCTTTTACTCGGTAGGTGTACAAGGTGGTCACCGCTGACACACGTATAAAACCATTTCAGAAAATATTTGATCAATAATCAAGTTAATACTGACACCAACGAAAGATATTTCAACAACCTTTTTCAAAGGAACCGCTATGTTCTCAACATGTATAAATTTATGTAATGAATGAGAAATAGTTTTACGTACTAAAACAGTGTATAACAAGACGTTCGTACAAAACTACAGAAGAGGAAATTCATGAAATCAAATTCCATATTTTTTTTGCATTAACCACATAATGTCATGTAATAAAATTTCCCAGTGTGACTCACATACATCAGTTTATTCCCCAAACACTTAGTAAAAGACAGATGCATGCGATTTGATCAAACGTAAGAGTAATTTAGTTTGATTCCAAACTTTAGGTCGTACAAATAACATGCTTGCAAAACCCAAAACAACATTTTCATGATATCAAACTCTCAAAGTTTTCTCTCTTTTAGCCACAATGCGGCACGGAATAAGATTTCACAACAAAACTTGCATGCGACCGTTTATTTCACAAAACTAGTAGGGTGATATGCGTATGCGCTTGGTTAAAACATGAAATAATTTATGTCGGTTTCAAGTTCAAAGCCAAATAAAAATATTTTCTCATTGTTCTAAAACATTGACTAAAACACCGTGACGAAAATTCTCAAAAAAACTCAGACATCAAAATAATGAAAGGTAACTCTTCGTCCAAAACCTTAACATATGTGGAGGAGATCCAATATTAAGATCATAAGCCGTAGTTACTTGTCCAAGACTCTAAGCAACGTCAAAATACGAACATTACCATCTTCGAAAATAGCGTTAGGCAGCAATGAGAATAAACAAAGTCTCGACAAAGCTTGCAACCACATGCAATAAAATAATTTTATGCATGTTTAAGATCATTGTCTAAAACCTGTGTGTGCTAAACATTTCAAGATTTCGTGGTATGATCCACATGGTGTTTTTGGAAACATGAGAAATAATCGATGCAATTTATTTCAGAAATAAGTCTCGTGCATGAATTTGATCGGCACTCAACATCTCAAAACCACGCTCCTCAATTTCTTAGTCACACTATCGTCAACTGGATGCTCAAACATCTTAAGGCAAAGATCAAAGATTTCATAGGTTCACTTCATAATTTCTCCTAGAAATACATTGGTTCCAAATGTCCATGGTTCTAATCCAACCAATCAATCTGACCCGAGACGGTCCACGTAATGCAATCACCATGCTTACCGTCACTCCAAGTGACGAATACTAAAATCATCAAATTCTTCTAATGGCTACCCATATAGAAACTGTTTCACTACCCCAACGGTTATCATACCAAGGCAGTTCAAGCATACACACGTAACTCGTAGGTTCACCATAACACTGGCCAGGTGCTAGTATGAACGTATTATACATGATCATTCTTGCCATTTTCGGCGTGATTCCCGTTCCTAGTGGCTCCACTCACCTCGAATCATCAAATCTTAAAGTGCCTAATTGTGCAATCTCACACCCCATTACTTAAAATTACGCTAGTTTGAGTCTAGGCATTCAAAATCAACACCTAATTCTCTCAAACTTAAGCTCTGATATTAACTTGTAACACCCTCAAATTTGGAAAGAGCGACTAATTAAAAACTTTCAACAAAACCGTAAAAGATAATAAAATATCTTACTACTAGTCCATAATTGAAGTATATATCTAGGTTGAACCATCAACAAATAAATAAATTCTTACATAAAGACTAACTAAAGTCGAGTGTTACTATATCCAATGACAATCGCTATCTCTAATATAAGTGCGGAAGACTTCATCAAGCTAATCACCTATTCGAGCACACAACTAGCACTCATCGCTTCTCAATGTTGCTAGAACTAATCCCGGAATGGAAACTGATGCACATGCCGACAAATAAAAAGGTTAGGCTAATGCCTAGTGAGTTCAAGAGTTTTATATCATGATTATAAATGGAAACGTAAAATAGAAATATTGCATCTTACAATCATGATCGTTTAAATGATTTACCTTAAAAAAATAAGAGAACAACTCATTTACCAACAATATGCATTTTATATATGGACGCCTCAACGCCAAAACATTCTTTCATGAAATAACGCAATCCAACACTTACTCAAAACAAGAATAATGGCAATGCTTGAATAATGAAACTTGGGTAAACATTATAAAACAAATGACCAAAATATGAGTAAACTCAAGTCTCCAAAATTGTAGCATAAGGGAGATAACCCAAACTCAAAGCGTCACTGAAAACGAGGATAAAACCAAATACCTCAAAACAACACCTCTCGGTGACGGGGGAATCCCGAATTCCAAGGCTAGTGGCGGAACACAAAAGTAGGCCACATTCCAAGTTACTGAGCTAACCATACTAGGACCCATGGCCACGAGCATGCCGACTCGTACTAAGATGTGAGGGAGGGACCCCGAGGATCCTAATCATGCTCATTCGCTAGGATTACATTTACGATCCATGGCTAGCAACCGGTCTCACATAACCATACCAAAGTCCCCCGAGGATTCAATGTCTCAACTAGCTACAAATGGGAAGTGACTATCCCATAAAAACAGGCTCAGAAATTAACTCGCGGATGCAGGTCCGGGTATTGGACTCCAAGAGCCCTCACCGACAAGTCCTCGAAATCCCAAGACTAATTCTGACACCAACATATAAATAATAGCCCATTTTCTTTTTAAATATTAAAGACCGACTCATATGCCCATGGATCCACTGCATTACAGTCTAAACAATACATGACTCCAATTGAATGACCAACGCACTCAAAACATGTAATTCTCAAATGATGCGCATTAACCGCCATCATACTCGGTATTTCACAACGAGCTATTAAACCGGACCGAAGTCCTAAAGACTCATTTATTTTCAAATATGCATTTTCATGTTTAACTGTTGATAAGAATGGAAATCATAAAATGAGACTATACACTTTCTTTCAAGTACTTCACATAATTGTGCAAGTGATACTTCATAAAACATTCCATTTCATGAATGATGCATAAAACCCGACAACTATTCAACAGTGTATTTCTTTGACCAAAGATCTATTTATGCAATAAAACATCAAAACACATTCATTTGTGACCCTTTATCAAAATGCCCAAAAATCCCAAATGTGGTGTTATACAAAGTTTATAAAGTTAAATACTTCAAATAATAAAAGATCAACAAATAACCCAACATTTGATAATTTCATGTAAAACACATAAACACTTTAAAATGGACATTTTGGCATGTACACCGTTTTCACAAATCAACTTGAACTCAATTTGCTAGATTTAGGCTAAATATAGATTTTACCCACTTAGATCTTCCTTGAAGAAACTTGAATCTTTAAGCCAAATCTTCCAAAACCTAGATCCACAAGGGTCCAACCATAAATATACATATTCCACCATAAATAATTGTTCCTCAAACACTTAACATCAAAATCTCTATTTTGGGCAAAACCCTAATTTTGACCTAAAACTCCCAAAATTATCCAAACCGAAATTTAGAGAAATCAAACACTAGGAAACCATCAATGGAGAATTTATAACTTATTTCATGGTTTATAAATGGAATGGATACACTTACCACTTAGGTTTGGATGAAAACTTAGAAAACCCCAAATTTTCTTGAAGATGAGGGTGATAATCATGAACTCTTGATCTTTGCTGCCACTCCACCACCAAATACTCTTGTATCTTCCCAAAACTAACAATCTAATCTTTAAAAGCTCTCAAAAACGAAACCGTGGCAACTTGAATCACTGAAATCGGAGTTGGGATGAAGAAGATATGAAGAAATGAAGTTTTAGGGTGAAAATGAGGCTAAAAATCAGATTTTAACCCGTGTTGTTTCTTCTGATGCCAAGCACGACCCGTGCCATTTTTGTGAAGACTTTGGCACGACCCGTGCCATTTTTGTGAAGACTTTGGCACGACCCATGCGCCCTGCAGACCATGAATATATGCCCGAACACTGTTTTGGTCATAACTTATTCGTTATAGCTTCGTTTTCGCTCCGGAAAGAACCGTTAGACTCGTAATTAAATCCTTCATCTATCAAGACTATAAAATCAAGGATTAAAGTCCAAAATCAAATATCTTATTTTTCCTTAATATATCGGTTTCTGTATTAACTTGAAATGATATCTTTCGAAAATCGGGGTGTTACAGGTCATATATTGAGGACTCTATTTATTAAAATATTATGCAAAATAAATGATAAATCTCTCAAAATTTCTTTCCAAAACCTTGGTTTTCTCTTATAAACCTAAGGTTTTATTAATCAATTGCTCTACCATTTTCTTTATGAGAACCCACAAGAAAGGATGTAAATGTTGCTTAAAAGTTGAAAACCCAAACTTTTATCAAACTTGGGACAAATATGAAAGCCAAAAAGCTCATCTAATTTCGTCCGGTTGGAGTTTTTGTTATCTTTCTTCAAATTAAATTAATTTCGTATGTTGTTGTCGTTCTTGTCTAAAAATGTTCAATTACTTGGCACCTTCATAGGCACGTGTAGATATTCAAGAGCTGCACTTTTTACATTTTAATTGTACTAATAAGTGCACGACATTGACATATTTGGATAATCAGGGTAAAATGCATAGAGTAAGCAAAGATGCCCCTTACTATGTCTGTATGAGGGGCTGTTTGTTTACCTCCTAATGGTTCCATTAAGAGGCAACCTCTGAATCGCTAAGAGGTAAATCTTGTTTGGCAAAAAAAGGGATGCCTTTTAATAGTTCCAAAATCCTCTTAATGATTTTGTATCCTGACCCTCCCTTAACCATTAAGAGCCCTGATTTCATTATGAACAATTATCAAGCAACCATATTTCATTTTACACTATACCATAAAAACCTCTTAATCATTCAGACCACTTAATCATTCTGCACTAAACCATTCAGCAACTGCCAAATAGCCCTTGAGTCTCTGTATCTATCCAAAGATACACTATTGCCATAAAAGATCGAATTTTTGTATACCCTATTTGATTTATCATTTTTTAGATCGAGTTAGTTTTATCTGGCCAATTGTGGCTCTCTTCTTGATGGTGGTGGACCTACACTTATTGAGCCATTGTTGTGATGTGCATACTTCATCCATGGACCTTGTTTTTATTTTTTCAGCAGAGATTTGTTGGAACTTGGTTTATATGTGAGAAACTTGTCCCATAGAGATAGATGAGATTCATGGAAACTAAACCCAATTAATAAACACCAACCCTTGAGCATTAAATCAATCATTTAAGAGTTTGGGCCTTGTTGTGTGGGTGTTAATGGTGGACTCTCCTTGATACACATATATGTATTAAAGGTCAAAATATGGGCCTTGGGCCACCAAAGTTGTAGAGAAGGTCGCCTAACTCACTGGAAGATCGGGTTACGAAACAATAACTTACGCGTGTATTCCTGCTCATCAAGTCGCGTAAGTTTTTGGAATTTTGGTTCCGAACAATGACTTACGCGCGTTCTTCCATAACTTAACTCGCACGCCAGATCGCGCAACTTACTGATCGCCTGCGCCTGGCAGTTATGGCGGTTGAGGAAGGAAACATATTTCTGGAAAAAGACACATGAAATTATCTCTAGTTTCTCCATATTTCTCTCTCAAATTTCCATCATCAAACATCTTTAATTCTTAACCACAAGGGTTGTGGCGTACTGGTTAAGGCCCTGGAGGATGTGGTGGAATATCCCATCTGAGCTTTAATCCAGGCATACACAACAATTGTGGCCACTGAGCTTTAATCAAGGCTGATGTCTTATAGTCATAGTTTGCCAAAGGATTAGTCTAGGCATAGCCTAGGACACCCTTCCCAAAAAAAAGAAGCATCTTTAATTCTCTAGGTTCAAGTATCAAACTTGAATTAGATTATTGTCTCCTCGGGACAAACGCCATACTACTGGCAAAATTTTATCTTAGGACCCTGTGTCGTTGCAGACCTCAATCTATTCCGTTTTACGTAGAACCGACCATTACAAGTAAGGTTTCAGATTCATATGATTGTAATTGTTGTTTTATGTTTGTTTCTTATATTTGTATAAGAATATTTCAATTTCCTGCAAATTTCTTTACATAAATATATACATATTGTTGTTTATGGTTGATTACTCCTAACAAGATTGAACCGACACAACCCCTGACAAGTTGTAATCAGGGGTGGTGATTGCTTCATATGATTAGGTGCTTGTAGGTGACCATCCAATGCATTCATAGGAACATTTTTCAAATGTAGGTGTTCCACATGTTCTGCTTATATATTCTTTCATATACTTGCCATCTCGCAGATGAATTTTGTACAATGTTGGGTGTTGTAGGTACCAGAGAGACAAAGATAGACAATGTTCATAGATGGGTCAAAATTCGTTTCTACTGTTGGTAAAAAGTTGGGAGGTTTCTGATTATAATTCTGAGATGTATGTGTGGACTGCTGTTGCAGCTATCTTTTGTTTGGTTTATTCTTTCACATGCTAGGATGTTAACTGAAAATTGTTAGCTATGCCTCTACCCCTAACTAGGGGTGTTCATCTAAACCGCCAAACCGACCACATCGTACCGCACCGCAAAGCGTGGTTTAGAACTTCCGCGGTTAGCATTTTTACCAAACCGCAATATGCGGTGCGGTTTACGGTTTTAAGTTATCAAACCGTGGTTCAAAACTCACAACAACGCACATTATATATATGTATATATTTTTGATTTTTATATATTACACACACATATAGAGGACGGATATTTTGCAACCCACAAAAAGGTGGCAACCCTTGCAACTCTCATCATCACCGTCCGTTTCAGTTTACTATTTTTATTTTATTTTTTTAATTGCATGGAGGGTAAAGTGTATATATATATATATTTTTAATCATCGTATTTGTCATTCAAATCCCCTTTTTTATGGAGATTGTTTTTAATGATAAGGGAAGTTATTTTAGGTAGTTATTCTTTTCCAAAAGTTGATATCGTGTTCATCATTTAGTTCCTCCTCTTTTCAAATTTGAGATAGTTTCCAAAATTTTGTCCATCACTTGTCAAGACTCCAATTCCCCTTCATCGCCTCCATTATCGGACCTGTCTCCCTCCGGCAAATCACTCTCGCCGGTTATGATCCCACCCCCGTCATCTCTCCGGCCTCTCCTCCTGTGTCTTCCCAGTTGGATTCCCTCAAGATCGGTTGTTATCACCTTTTCGTCAATTCTGTAGTGAATCCATAATCCCCGTTGGATGTTACAACCCATCGGAGTTTGCAGAAGGTTTAATGAAGAAATTGTTTGCAGAAGGTTTCATGAAGAAATTGTCGACCATGGTGATTAGAAACTCTGAAGGTTTCATGAAGAAATTGTTTCCAGAAGGTTTAATGAGAAAATTGTCGGCCATGGTGATTAGAAATTCAGAAGGTTTCATGAAGAAATTGTTTGCAAGTTTCATGAAGAAGGTTTGCAGAAGGTTTCTATTAGCCGTATATATCTTATGTATATATATATATTTGTATTATAGATAGTTATCTTATCCCTTCTTTTGTGGATACTCTTGTTGTATATTCTCCCTATTTAAAGGGTTCGATTATTGAATGGTAATCAGGGAATATTACACCATAAACACTTTTATGGTATCAGAGCCTAATCTCTGATCAAACCCTAATCTCGTCGGCGCCTCCCTCTCCTGCTATGGCAGAAAACTTCCGATTATCCTCATGGCTCCAACTACCGATATCGGCCTAAAGGCGACGACTGCCATCCATCCCGCTTACACCGTCACAAACATACAAAAAAAGGTCCGTGTTCTTGATGGTACAAAAGTCAGGTATTCGTCCTCGGTCAAGCTTTTCCGTCTTCATGCTTGAGGATACAAAGTTCTCGATCACATTGACTGGACTCCTCCATCGAACCAAACCGATGCTTCGTATGAATCATGGTGTGAAATCGACCCCATAGTCCTTCAATGGATCTATGGCACCCTATCCGACGACATTTTAGTTCGTGTTCTCGATACCGACTCCACTGCCCGAGACGCCTGGATTCGCATCCGGGACATCTTCCTCAACAACAAAGAGTCACGTGCTGTTGCCCTTGAACATGAATTCACAAACCACACCTTGTCTGCATGTACATCTATGGATGAATAATGTCAGAAGTTAAAAGACATTGCCAATAAACTCACTGACGTAGACATCCCGGTTACTGAACAACGTCTCATCCTTCAACTGGTCCGTGGACTACCGCCTGAATATGTACGGTCGCCTCCTTTATCAATCAAAGCTCGCCCACCTGGGATACTGCATGGAGTATGCTGCAATTAGAACAACATCGACAATCAGTCCGTTTGAATCAAAACCAAGCCGCCATGGTCACCCCGCCGACGACTGAACGCCAATCTCAACCGCCTTGTAATGGTGGAAATCGCTAAACCGGTCGGAGTCGTGGGGGACGATACCCTAACCCTGGACGTGGCCGATCTACTCCCTACGGTCACCCACCAGCTTACCCTCCATGGGCCTGGTGGGCTCCTCCACCGTGCCCTTATCCAGCCCAGGCTCCTGAGTGGCCCAGTTCCTAGCCCAATGCTCAAAGCCCAACTGAAGCATCCCAACAACCTACGGCCCATGTAGTTTACCAACAGTTGCAACCCACTGTTAACCACTCCTCGGATCCGGTCTAACAAATTGCTGGTGGGACACCGACCACGATGCTCTAAGCTCGACTGAGATCCCTCAGGCGTTCCAGATTATGCAACTCAACTATCTGGATCCTTCTTGTTATATGGACACCGACGCCTCATCACATCTGACGGCTGACTCAGGTAAGATTCAAACTCCCTTGTCGTCATCGTCTATACACACTATTTTCGTTGGTAATGGTAATCGCATACCAATTAAAGGATCTGGTAATGCCACCTATACTCTTTCAAATAAAACATTCTTATTGCGAAATATCACCTACCATTATTAAAAATCTTATTTCCGTTCGCCAATTTACTCGGGATAACATAGTTTCTCACGAATTTGACCCGTGTGGTTTTTCTGTGAAGGATCTCAAGACTGGGAAGATTCTTTCACGCCACAATAGTTCGGGTGATCTCAACCCGCTCACAACACCCGATCATCCTTCAGTCTCGGTTGCTCTGCCCCCACCCGATCTATGGCACAACCGACTAGGCCATCTCGGATCCCAGTTTTAGATTATTTACATAGTTGTTCTTTTATTTCTAGTACTAAACATCATCACTCTTCTATTTGTCATGCGTGTCAATTATCTAAGAACAAGAGATTGCCTTTTTATGATTCTTAGTCATTTACTTTTGCTCCTTTCGACATTATTCATTGTGATTTGAAGACCTCACCTGTGTTAAGTAAATCTGGATATAAATACTATATGGTCCTCACAGATAATTTTACACAATTTGTATGGATTTACCCACTTAAATTCAAGTCCGAAACATTTACCAACTTCAGAAAATTTCACCAACTTATTCTCACACAATTCAATCGCAAGATTAAATCCTTTCAATGTGATTTGGGAGTGGAGTTTAATAACAATGAATTTAAAACATTTGCATCCACCCACGGGTTAACCTTCTATTTCTCTTGCCCATAAACTTCCCCTCAAAACGGCAAAGCCGAGCACATGATCCGCCGCTTAAATGATATTATTCGTGCTTTGCTGCCCATGCCCACCTCCTGCCCTCATTTTGGGTTGAGGCCCTCCATACGGCGACATACCTACACAACATTCTCCCTACCAAACTCTTGAACAACCACACCCCTACCTTTGCCCTTTATCTCTGCCACCGACATATAACCATCTTCGGGTATTTGGATGTGCATGTTACCCCAATACCTCCGCCACCCAACCACACAAACTCCATCCTCGTTCAACCCGTTGTGTTTTCCTTGGCTACCCCACCAACTTTAGGGGATACCGGTGCCTCGACCTTTCAAACGGTAAAGTCATCATTTCTTGTCATGTTATCTTTGACGAACACTCATTCCCGTTCCTTGATCCTCAACCACCGACCTCCTATTCTTTTCTTGACGATGACTCTTTACCCATCTCCCTCTTCGATTCCTCTAAACCGATCCCACCGATCCCCACGTCACCTCCTAGTCTCCTACCCCACCTCCCAATCCTTCTCTGCCACCTCCGCCCCCACCTCACTCATCTAGTCGCCATCCTATGGCAACCTGGTCCAAACATGACATTCTTAAACCTGAACACAAACTCAACCTTCACACTACCAGCAACCTGCCCATCTCCCCAGTTCCATCCTCCTACACCAAAGCTTTATCGGATCCAAATTGGTTCACTGCCATGAAACAGGAATTTAGTGCGTTGCAGGTGAATGACACTTGGGAGCTTGTCTCCCGTCCTACCGATCGACCTGTTATTCGATGTATGTGGCTCTTTCGTCACAAGTTTCATGCAGACGATACTCTTCACAGGTACAAAGCTCTCCTAGTGGTTAATGGAGAATCGCAAACCGTTGGTGTCGAATGTGATGATACTTTTATTCCGGTTGTAAAACCAGCAACCATCCAAACTGTACTTACTCTTGCGGCTTCTATGTCTTGGCCGATACATCAACTTGACGTAAAAAACGCATTTTTGCATGGTTATCTCCATGAGACTGTTTACATACACCAACCACCGGGGTTCGTTGACCCTAAAGCACCTAACCATGTCTGTCGCCTTTGTAAGTCCTTATATGGACTAAAAGAAGCCCCACAGATGTGGTATACTCGTTTTGCTACATATATTACCGCTAATGGGTTTCGCAATAGTGCATGTGATAATTCCCTGTTCATTTATCGACGCGGTGCACATACGACATATTTATTACTCTACGTTGATGATATTATCCTCACAGCGTCGGACTCGGGATTCTTGAAAACAACGATCGATACCCTCTTCAGGGAATTTGCTATGACAGATCTTGGGTCCTTGCATCATTTTTTGGGAATCTCAGTTACTCGCAACAAGACCAGGTTATTTTTATCACAGTCTCAGTATGCCCGCGATATTCTTCAACGTGCCACATGAGTAACTGTAAGCCATGTACTACACTGGTCGACACATCGTCTAAACTTAGCGCCTCCGCTGGCGCTCTTATTTCTGATGCCACCCTCTACCGCAGCCGGCCGACGCTCTCTAGTATTTAACTTTCACACGACCTGATATTTCTTATGCGGTACAACAGGTATGCTTGTTTATGCACGCCCCCCCGTTAGCCACATTTCCAGTTTCTCAAGCGAATCCTCCGGTATATTCAAGGCACAATTCACTTTGGCCTGCGCATCAAGGCATCTCTGGGTCTTCATCTTACTGCATATTCATATGCTGACTGGGGAGGATGACCCGATTCGAGACGTTATACATCAGGCTACTGTGTGTATCTCGGGGATAATTTAGTCTCTTGGTCTTCCAAACGTCAACATACCATCTCTCGTTCCAGCGCCGAGGCTGAATACAGAGGTGTTGCGAAAGCTGTTGCCAAAGCAAGTTGGTTACACAATTTATTACTTGAGCTGCATGTTCCCGTTCGTAATGCCACGATTGTCTATTGTGACAATGTCTCAGCCGTATACCTTTCGAAGAACCCTGTTTAATACCAACGAACAAAACATGTTGAAATTGACATCCATTTTGTCTGGGAAAAAGTTCGTATTGGTCATATTCGTGTGCTTCATGTTCCAACAGCTTACCAGTATGCCGACATCTTTACCAAGGGTCTCCCACGACATCTCTTTGAGGCAATTCGTTCCAGTTTGAGCATCTGCTTTTCCCCCGCTCCAACTGCCGGGGACTATTAGCCGTATATATCTTATATATATATATATATATTTGTATTATAGATAGTTATCTTATCCCTTCTCTTGTGGATACTCTTGTGGTATATTCTCCTTATTTAAAGGGTTCGAATGTAATCAGGGAAGATTACACCATAAACACTTTTAGTTTCATGAAGAAATTGTCGGTCATGGTGATTAGAAATTCAGAAGGTTTCAGAAATTGTAGAAGGTTTCATGAAGAAGGTTTACATAAGTTGCAATTCTTTCTGATGATCTTCCATTATTTAACTTTGGAGAGAGAATGAAAAGAAGATGGCTTCTTCTTAGAAATTATGGGTTACCTATTATTTCTTGTGTTTTAGAAAGAGAATGAGTGATTTTAGGAACAACACTACTACAGAAATAGGTATTTTAAACGGTTGTTTTGGACATTTTTAAACGGTTTTACAACCGTTTGAAAGAGCACCGTTTGAAAAAGTCAGGAGTTTTTTTAAACGGTTTTTGAACCACAACCATAGGTTTTTTTAAACGGTTTTTGGACATTTTAATTGTTGTTTTGGTATTTTAAACGGTTTCTATCTGCTGCACATAGGACTCGATCTCGAAATCACAACCATGCAAACCCACGACACTTACCATTCCGCCACATCTTCTTATGTGTTTATAGAAACACCTTTAATTCTTTTATTCATTTTCTGTCCGGCTTTGTACTCCCAACTTCAACTTCATATTCGACCCAAATTTACGCCAAATTACCAAAAACTCAAAACACGAACATTGTAGATTTGTGTGTTGGGTTTCCAGATCATCTTGAATCACTCAAATCGGAGATCGGACGAGTGAGATATGATCAAAACACTACAGTTGCGCAAATCTGTCAAAAATTATGGTTTTGTTCTTTTTCGCTCCAAATTGTTCCGAACCAATCAAAATATAAAAACGCATTAATGTAGTTCGGTTTTACCCTAAATTTTTAAAGGCCTTTTTAAACGGTTTTGTGATAGTGAAAGCGTTTGAAAAAGTGTGTGGCCTTTTTTAAACGGTTGTTTCTAGAGAACCGTTTAAAAAGATGTATGTATTTTAAACGGTTGTATGAAAAAAGCGTGTAAAAAAGTTAGGCAGATTTTTAAACGGTTTTGTTCCATTATCCGTGTGAAATACGTATCCCTTTTTAAACAATTTTTTATAACAACCGTTTAAAAAGGTTATATGACTTTTTTAAACGGTACCACAACCGCAGAACCGTTTAAAAAAAGTCTTAAAAAAACGCGGCCTCCTTTTTAAACGGTTTTTTCGAATTTTTTTAAAAACTGTTTAAAAAGGTGCGTTTAAAAAAGTTATTTCTGTAGTAGTGCAAGATTATGATAAATATGAGTTACCTATTTTGGATTGATTTTTTTTATTAATGAAATTCTAGAAATACCCTTTAGCTCTTTATTTTTAGTAAAGAAAAAAAAATGAAAAATGTATTTATAATGAATAAGTCCTCATTTTGATCTCAACCGTTGATTTTGATTTTAAAGGTTAAGATGAGGGTTGCAAGGGTTGCACCTTTTTATGGGTTGCAAAATATACCAACCCACACATATATGTATATATAGAATAATTGTAATATTTATATAATATCTATTTAGTAATCGGACGTATTGAATATTTTTATTTTTTGGACCGCAATCACATTATCATTGATTTTATGAAGTTTTGATTTTATAACTATTAAGTACAAACCGCAACGCAATGCGGTTTGGTGCAGTTTGAGGTATATACAGTGCGGTTTACGGTTTGAAAAAAATGCTCAAACCGCATATGCGGTGCGATTTTACCCTAAATCGCACCGCAAACACCCCTACTCCTAACTATGGGTTGCGCTCTCAAATTCTATGGCAGCAGGCCATCTTCTACTATCCTTATTTTTTGGGGGATCCGCATAGATCGCTGGTGAAAAGGGGACCAAGGCTGATGATGCATACAAACACTATAAATGGACCCTTTCTTACATTTTCTATATTGTTAACCTTTTGGTGTTTTAACCTGTTATTGATCGTGAAGACTTGTATTTGAACCACTGTTACATATATCTTGTTATAAATCATGTTTAATTTTTTATAACAAAGATATGTCTTTTCTTTGTATATATGTTTTGTATCTTTTACATTATACTATTTTCAGTTTTGATTGCATTTATACAAGTCTATTATCATATGGAATTCAACAAAAAAAAAGTAAACTGTCTTTCACCTCTTTGATTTAGCTTAGCTCGCTCTATCTTTTTCCATAGTTGTTTGTTTCATTTAACCATCAATGACTCAAGGGAAAGTTTTTAATCCCGATTTAACCAAAGATAGTCGATTTTAGATCCCGCTGTAACGCGTTTGTACATAACTAGTGTGTGTGTATATATATATATATATTATGATGCATGTAAAATATCATAATCAATATATGATAAAAAAAATTCATAATTCTTACCTCATTACAATACAAAATGAATATATGCAATATAATTAAGTCTAAATTTATAGCAAATTTAGAAATTTAAAAATAATGGTAACAAAATAAAACAAAATTCCTAAGACTAACTATTTACAAGACCGTGAGAATAGGGATTATCATCAATATAAACAACTATTGTAACCTTGATTTAGCCGTTTACAAAATACTTACCCGGTAAGTGTTTACTGGGAAATTTACTATAGAGGATGAACATGACAAGATGATAGGATCTTACCCGGTAAGAGCGAGGATTAGGATGAAAAGTCTTACCCGGTAAGAGAGAGTGACAACTCTTACCCGGGTAAGCGTTTACCTGGGTAAATTGTTGTATAAGATACCATCGTAATGATTAAAATCTTACCCGATAAAACAATTTAGTGTGTCGAGTTTTATTGGTAAGCGCTTACCGGGTAAGCATCTGAGTAAACGGCCACCACCAAACCCTCCATTTTAGTTGCTAAAGTAAGAATGATGGCATTGTAATGACACTCACAAGTACTGCTTAAATTCTCCTTTTGTGTTGGCTCTTTAAATGAAAGAAGTGATCTTAAATGAAAGAAGTGATCTCCTCATGTGTGGGATCATAATATTCAACTTGTTATAAAAAATATCGTATTTTCTTCGTCTCAAAATATGCCAACTCTATTTCTTTAAGTCATAATACTTGATAATACAAGTTATAAAGTCAATGGTCAATCTCAATGCATAAGTCTACTTTATTGATCGATAAAGTTGGAGAGATAAGATAACATAGGAGCATTACTCACTTCGAATATATACCAAACAAAAGTCTTCTTTACTTTCTAACAAACTTTCAAATTTCCTTTTACTTTAGGAAATATTGCATAATACTTGTAACTCATTAAGTCAATGGTCAATTTCAATCCAAGTCTACTTCATTACCAACCTCTCTTATTTGTCTCTATTGTAGTGATACAATTGAATTACATTGTCATATAAATCACTCTCAATACGTATTATGACACAATATACATATTTTTTGAATTCCCAAAATAATAGGGAACTGAAAAAATTTGTTGATGCAAGTATATGATATCCCATTTTCAATACACTTTGCATATGCTCTCTGTTTTGATGATCAACAAACGAAAACCCGATTTAAATTGTATTCTTAGCAATTTTATTGTTTATTTTTTCTTTGAATAAATGATATACCTTTGAGTATTCAAAGAATTATATACGTTGGAGCATTTATCGAGAAGCATGTCATACTCAAATTGTATATCGTATGAAGCGTGTCATCGGAAGTTTTTGAAGACTCATTCCTACTTGCTTTATTTTGTCAACAAAATATTAAAAGGTAAACACTCTCGAAAAAAATAAATAACTCTTAGATAAATAATTTTATAAATAATTCTTTGTTTAAAATACTAAAGTTAAAAGATATTTTAAATATCATTTTACAAATAGAAAGGGACTAGAGACAACGTGTTGTTTCAAAAAGCATTTAATGTAAAGATTATGGAAAAGATTTCAAAGTGGTCATGAATCCGTGGATGGCTTGTGCGAACATCCGCCATTGATTTTTCTTAAGAATCAACTTGTAAAATGCACTGTTTTTTTTTTTATTAAAATAAAATTATGCTGGGATCAACTTGTGAAATTAAATATCATGAGTAAACTACGATTTTCGTCCCTGTGGTATAATATTTATAACTATTTTTGTCCCTGGTCTTTAAAAATTGCTTTTATCATCCTTATGGTTTCCATTTTCGACCCTCAAACTAAAATTGTTAAATAAGTTCCTTAAGTTCATGGTAAGTTTGTCATTTTACATTTTATTTTTATTGTACTTTCTCTTTATTAAATATATAGAATACCTATATAAAAAAAAAAGAACTGGACACTTAACCCAACCCTCCCCCACGAGACCCCCCCCCCCCCCCCCCATCTTCTTCAATATTTCTCTCCTTCCATGGACCTGCACATCTTCTCACCCCAAGATCTATAAACCTCTAAAATCTTTTTCTCCCCTCCCCCCCCCCCCCCCCCCCCCCCCCCCCCCCCCATTTTAGTAATCCTTTCTTAAAATCCCCCTTTTCCCATTTACCAAAATCAAACTCTCTCTCTCTCTCTCTCTCTCTCTCTCTCTCTTGGTGTAGTCGTCGGAGATGAAAGCATAGGGACAAAAATCTTGATTTTAAGTTTAACCTCAAGGATTGAATGTATCCCTTCAATGTCAGTCACCTTCTTCATTTTTTTCTCGACCCCGTCTTGGTGGTAGCAGCCATCAACCACAGCTGTTGAGAATCAACCAACCTTGTCCTTGCGTATGTAAATTGTTTCTGGTTTTGAGTTTTGTTCTTTGAACAAAGGATAATAACATATCTTGAAGACTATATAAGATACGAAAAATGGTTGGAAAAAAATGGGGGATGGGGAGGTGATGTAAAGAGGAGAGAGAGAGAGAGAGAGAGAGGTCATGGGTTGAAAGGGAGGAAGAAAGATGGAAGGGTGGGTGACTTACGTGGGTTGGTTTTAGACTTCTACTCTTAGGTTATATTTTCTTTATAAATGTTTTATTTTATTAATATTTAATAAAAAATAAAAAAAATGATAAATAATTATTAAAAGACTAAATTACCCTTAATTTTAACAATTTTTTAACAGAGTTAGCATCAGGGACTAAAAAAGAAATGAAATGAAAACCATAAGGACGAATAAAACAATTTTTAAAGACCAAGGACTAAAATAGCAATAAACAACAAACCACAGGGACGAAAATCGTAGTTTACTCAAATATCATTTTTGGTTGCGAAACCTCTTCGTGACTTGCGAAATAAACCATCATAATCATATTTTATTCCTAAAAAACCCATTTCACAAGTTGCAAAAGAGACACTTACAAAATATTGATTATTTTGGTTCATAACATGAAAAAGTTGACTAACAAGTAAAAATATTCGTCTAAATTGTTAATTTGGTCAATTCCCCTAAATGATGAAGTAGAAACCAATGTGTCGTTTGTTTTTTAAGAGGTCTAAAGTCTGAAGTCTTATTTTAGTTATTATTAATAAGAGGTGTTGTGTAAAAATGTCTAAACGATTCAGACTTAAAGCCATTAAGAGTTTTTTTTTAAAAAAACAAACAACCCCCAATAGTGTATATAAAATCTTATTTAGCTTTTTTGCAGACAATGAGAATAGAAGCCCAGAGGTTTTTTGGAAACCCATTTTAGTTTTGGAAACCTATCCAAAAACACCAATTAACTAAAATGGATTACCTTTTATTTTCAAAACTAAATCATCTTAAATATAACTAATACTTTAATCAAACAAATTATATGAAAAAACGAGTATTTTATTATATTAAATTTGATAAGCATATTGATATATTTTTCCTAAGTTTTAACTAGTTATGGTGCATATATTCATTATGAATATTAACTAGTTATGGTGCATATATTCATTATGAATATGATCACGTGTATAATGCAACTCTCCACATCAAGTACAATATTTATCATGAATATCTTAAAATCCAAGTTTAAAAGTTATTATAGCATAAATACAAAACCATAAAAATAAAAATCAAGATGTCTTTCTCACCGTCTCAAAACGACACAACCATAAAAACAAAATTTAAAGAGAGACATGATAGACACATGAAAATGGATCAAGGGTTTAAATTCTCACCATATGAATCGAAATTGAACCTCGTTGCATTGCACGGACACACTTCTAGTCCAAAAAAATGGTTAATACATATGTTGAGCTAGTATCTATATCAATCAATTACTTCCTTGTCATTTTCATTCTCATTGAACAACCCCCTCAGAAATTACTAGATCTTGCAAGTTTCAGATATATGAGGAGTAAGTTATGAAGCAATGAGACAGAATTTGGTATATATTAAAACACACTTACAAAGGAAGTTGCAGAACATTAGATATTATGGCATTGAGAAAGAAATTAACTTCAATCAAGTTTCCCATTAGAGTCTGCTGGTAATGCCTTATGAGCAAGATCAGCAGCAATAGGGTTATGCTCACCTGTAACCTGTTAAAAATTTAAAACACTTGGGAATTAGTCACAGAATGAAAGACTATTTATGGTGCCTTCATGTGTATATATATAGAGGCCGTTTCAAATACAAACCACCAAAATCCTACAAACCAATCTCAACTGTAGTGCAGATTATCATATCAATGTCAACGATATGGATTAAATTGGTCCCGAGATTTACTCTCAAACCTTATCTACAACTGCCTAAAGATTTCAAAACACACAAAATCAAGGGCCGATATTGGTTTGTAGGATGTGGAACATTTACATTGTTTGTATTTGAAATCTCCTGTATGTGTGTGTGTATACACATATATAGATAGAGGGAGGTTCAAATTAGGTCAAAATAAGAGAACAAAATTAACGTCTATATCACATGTGATTTTAGACTAAACATCTCATGTGATTCAGGTTCGGTCAACTTAGGGGCGCGTGCGCTTGGGCTTCGCCCGCTAACCTAAGAGCCTTGACAAAATCTGAATCACATGAGATGTTTTAAAATCACATATGATATAGGCGTTTTCGTGTTCTCTTACTTTGACTTTGTTCTCATTTGAACCCAACCCTTTTATCTCTCTCTCTCTCTCTCTCTCTCTATATATATATATATATATATGGGGGAGAAAAACGGAGAAGCAACCAAAAACCAAACCAACCCTGTATATCCTACTCGGAGGTTGGGTTTGGGGGGAAGTCCATTATATTATATTAAGATACACGTAGATGTTATAACATTTGGTGATACCAATAATACAACAGGCAAAGGACAACTATCCTTCAATATTAAATCTATCCGTTGGTTTCAAGGATGGTGTTGAAAGATCTTAAAGGATGACCCAAAGGGTTCAGACTTCAAATTATTTCTACATACAAAATGAAGGTTGCTATGTTGCAGAAAAATTACACATAGGTTGGTTATCTTACAGAATAAGCATGCCTTCTTACATTTCTATCCTTTATTAAAATTAACATATGTAGAAGAGAGCAAATGCAAGCTCAAGGGAAGCCAATGAACTGTGGGGTCAATTTTGCAAATTGAGATGGTAGACGAGTTAATAACCACATATAATCAATCATATGTTTATTACAAAATCAGTATAAGAGACCTCCCACCTAAACGTTATCATAAACATAAAAGGTCATCAGGGTTAGAACTTTAGATACAAGAGTGACTCAAGAAAGTGTTTCTATGGTGCAATGGGTTTTAATAGATACAGAAACTGGCATATATTCTTTTATGGGATGCACATGGGCCTTACGAGCATGTTAAAAAGGGTCCAAGTTAAAAATGAAAGTTACTTCACTGTACAGATGATTAGGATGAGCTTGGGTAGAAGATAATTGGCCTACCAATTGAACCATAACCACATTAACCCATGGTTAAAACTTTAAATAGGACATGAACCAGAACGGAAACGACCCCCCTCAGCTGCATTGCAGTTCAACTCATAGGTACACTCTACTCTAACTGAATTGTCACCTAAATATAAGCCCACAACAGTAGGTGACTCGGATATTAGTCACTTATATTGCTCGTAAATGTTCACATAAAGGAAGCTTATAAATTAATGGACTTTAGAGCAATGAAACTAGCGTTACTCTTGACCAACTAAACTGTAGCATTGGAAGTAAAAGCAAATAAAAAGAGGCAGGTACAAGAAAAGCATAACCAAAGCCTACCCCTCCTCACCCGCTCAATTTATTCTTCCTAGTTAAAAACAGCATAAACCTTCAAAATAATACTCAGTGAAAAACAATAAACTGATGAAAGAACATTGGATATATGGGTATAAGGAATACACTCTTTCACCAATTCTGTCTCACATCACAATATTAGGCACCACTTAGCACCATCTAGCAGATGTAAGAACCAAAATCTGTACTAATTTCTGCTTGTTCAAGATGACTAAAAATACTTCATCTGAATCTCTAAATCATACGCCAATCTTTAACTAAAATTACCTTGTATCCAAGACTTACAGTAATTCAAATCTCTTTCCATCCATAATGTATTGTCAAACTTGAATGAAGAATTCTGTAGCTAGATCCTCTGGATACGTTCTTCAAATACATACAGCAAGTAATTTGGTACAGGCTTTTTTTTTTGGCAAAAAAAAAAAAACAATGTATTGATTTGGAGACCAAGATCCCCATTTGATATTTCACTCAAGAAAGCCTTTTCACTATCAGCAAAACTCAGTGAAACCCAAATGAACCATGAACCAGTGGAGCCTACGGAGGACATTAGAAAACTATTCTACAACTACATAACTCGCCACTTAGCTGGGATGTTTGCTTTTTACTAAGATCTATCTGGAAAAAGATGGCTCAATGTGTGACAGCAAATTAGTGGTGGCTTATCCACATCAACCATTTCTAGCTAATGCATAAAAATAGAAATGACAATAAGTGATGTTTGATATCGCTTCTGTGTGCAGAGCATCGAAAGGAACCTCTCGGAGAAGTTCCGGGCTGGGAATAAAGTCAAAAACAAACACTGCTTGATGGCGCAAAGAATAAGTCATTTAGCTGATCAAGCAATAAAGAAACAGGCCCTGAAATCATAGAAAAAATATTTGTCTTTGAGCCTTCAAGTTGAAACTTGAGAATGAAACCTTGAAGTCTTGACTTGAACTTAAACAGATTTTGCTTAGTTATCATACCACCTCCCAATGAAAACCATAATTATTAATGAAAGAGATCCAACTTGTGAAACCTCTAGAAGCAAAAACTGCCATGAAACTATCATCCCTAAGATTAAACTACCCCCAACTTTACCCTGAGAATTCAATGGTCCCAGTGTACTAGTTTCCAACTAAGATCATCCAAAAACTCTATACCAGTTCAACATATCCTAATCCTTGGGCCTTTGGGGCTCCTCACATAGGTCATTGGTTTGAATCCCTTCAAGTCCACTTGGGATTTTCCTTGCTGATAGACCCCATGCGATTAGTCGAGGTAGGCACAAGTTGGCCCGAACCTTGTTACCCAATAAAATCATAACCCTTGTGGCCATGGAGGTTTACCTGCGATGACTTCAGGCCATTCGTGGTCGCCAGTGGATTAGTTGGTGCGCGTAAGCTGACCCGGAAACCCACGTTTACCAATATATATATATATATATCTGTATTCATCTAAGGGATTGGGTTCCGGTGAGAAGTTGATTTAACGGTGAGAAGCGTGAGAAGTGATTATCAACCATTGGATGAGAAATGGATACACAATAGGATGAGATGCACCAGATCAATTCCCTTCTAAGCCGCGATTCATGGGAGGGCTTGAGATTAAAAGAGATCAACGGTTCATATCCACTTCTCATGCACAGGATCCTTCGCCTATATCTGTATTCATCTAAGTTTGGTATTCCCTTCAATTAGTAACACACAAACATGTAGAAAGGCCAAATACTGAATATGTTGTGTTTGCTCTTGTGTGTGTTCTTACATTTTCATTGGTCTTGTTAGCAACAGGTTTGTAAGGACATGCTGCTGGTGCACGCTCCGGCTTCCGGTACTCCCACCCTAAAATCCTATATACCCTTGCCTGAAAAACAAATAAAATTTTGGATTTAACTTCAACTTCTGTCACTGAACAACAATAATCATCAAATATCAATAACTAAAATTCAATATAATTCAATTCATACCATGATTATGTCAAACAGGACTGGCAATAGGTTTACGATCGGGATAAGGAATAGCGGCAACAAACAAGCGACACAAACCTACATATACATACATATGTAACTGTAGAAATCCAGAATGATCAACAGCAAGTGTAAATAAGATGAAGAATTAGGGTTCGAATTAGTTGAATCGATGAAATTTCTCAAAATATCGGAGAATTTAAACGAATAGAAGAGAAGTTACCATCTTTGATTTCTTAGATCGATCTTTGTCGTCGAATATCTTCTGGGTCTGTATTCGGACGTGAAGTTTCAACTTATTTTGGAGTATTGTTGAATGTATGAATCCAGAACAAAAATACGAGTAAATTACACTTTTGGTCGTGTGGTTTGCTATATTTACTTTTATCGTCCTTCTGCTTCATTTATTATAAATTTGTTCCTGAATGATATTTTTTGTTACGGAATTGGTCGATGCCGCTAGTGCCCATCTCTTCTCTGTTAAGTGAAGTCATACGCTTCTCATAAAACGATTTTTAGTTAAAGCTACGTAAAATATAACATGGCAACGACGTTACAGTCAGAGATGGACCCATAAATTTGTTCAAGTAGTGAGACAATTTAACTATAAAAAATAATCTATTTTGCTCACAATATTAGTATAGATCTGTTGGTTGATTACTTGTTCTTAAATAGAAAAGATTCATGTTCGTGTCTGGTCTACATATATTTCTAAAAACATAAAAGGTATATAAAAAAACACCAAAAATTTCAGCTAAAAAACAACAAATTTGACAACTATGGGGCTCTTTTGTATAAAGACAAGAGCAATTACCATCTTAGCCATAAAAGTCTTATGTTAACATTTCAGTTTCAAAAGCTATAAGGTAGCATCCAACAAAACAATATGGCACCTTTCAGAAACATAATTTTTTTCCCTTACAAAAGAACTATGAAGTGGTGGCCCGTGCCATCGTATCTATCCATGTGGGTTTATCCCTGGTTGTTAGAACATATTTTATATTCTTATTAGAAGTTTTATAAAGTAATCAACAATATGTGTATTGGGCCTTGTATTAGGTTTGGGCTTATATTGTACAAGGGACAAGGGAGTATAAATAGAAATCATGTAGTAGGGTTTTAGGTAATCTTGTAACCCTTTCACTTTGTGTTAATCAAAATCTCTCAAAATGTAGTCGTATCTGTTCTTGGTTTCTCTTAGTGTAGATTTAATTTTATGCATAATAATCTACTGATTTCTTCCTTAATCTCTTGTTCTTCATCTATATCAAACCAATCATGATCTCAATTGGACCAACAATTGGTATCAGAGCTTAACAGAAAACATTTTTCTGCACGATCTGAGATCTGGTTGTGTTTTTGATAGAACAGTCCTGTATATATCGATTTCTGGATTTCATTGTGAAATTGTTTGATTTTTATTGTTTAATTGATTCAGTAGTAATAGTTCATCATTATGGAATCAATTGCTTGTAACAATTTCGATCCAGAATATCGAATCTGTCGATTTTGAGTATATTATGTTCGAATTTTTTTGTTTACTGTGGTTGAAATCGAATGGTGGCTTAGAGTCAAAATTAGTCAAGAAGATCAACTACAAATGTGCTTCAATGATGTTTTCGAACCTGTGGATAAAGTATCAACTCAAGAATCAAAGTTTTGAAGGATTGATTGAAGATTTTCATAAAACAAGTTCCAGATCTACGAGTTTCGCAAGATTCGTGAAGAACTCGCAGGTGTATAAAGATTTCGCAGATAGAAGAGTTGTTTTGGAAGATTTCGCAGAACATTGGACACAACAAATTTTCACAAGGGAGGAATTCTCAAGTGACTATATTGCGAAAGTTGAAAGATTCGCAGGTCACTGTGTTCATGTTGTGTGCGAATTCTAAAGGAATTCGCAGGCCACTTGATTCCTAATGTCTAAGTTTCGCAGGTTGTATGTGTGCGAAAAGTGGCTTCCTAAACTTGAAAAATGTTCTAAGGTAAGAATTCGCAGGTTAGAGAGTTGCGAATTCTGAAGGTTTCGTGAAGATGAGGACTGCGAAAGGCTAGGATTCGCGATCATGAGGCTTGCGAATGTTGAAGAACTTGCAAGGCAAGCCTCTGTGAATTTTGAGGATAAGCTGAATGCATCTTGCGAATTGTGCTTTATTGTCTATAAGGATCTGCGAACTTCAGTTGTTTGCGAAAGTTGGTGATATTTTTGAGAATTTTGACTGTTCTGAACCCTATTTCATACAAGTTTGCCTTGTTCCTGAGCTTTTTACGCGGAATGCATATGTGACAGCTGGTTGGTCACATATCCTTAGCAACTGATCTATATTTCACGAGTGCTCATGATCTGCAAAGTTTTTCAAATTCTGGATTTGATGATTTGGTCTCTGCTTGGATTGAGTTAGCTGCCTGAGCATCTACAAGCATCAGTCTGGAAAGATTCTTCAGTTGTTAGACCGTTGAGAGCACTTTATCATTCTTCTAACTTGATCACTCAGTAGTGTGAGTGACTGCAATCACTGTTCTACACTTTGGTTGTGCTTCAGAATCCTGAGAGTCGATAATCATCCAACTGATTTGTGAAGAAAGGAGTTCCGGGTTTGATGACTCAGTTTTCTGAAATCAGTCAGAAAATGAGTACCTTTCATCAGTTGTTGAACATTGCTTGCCTTCTACCCTTGCCTTGTAGTGTTGGTACCAGATGCTACCGCCCATATGCTTATCAGATGAAGTTCTTAAGCTGAATTCTTACTTCAACTCATGGTTAACAGACAGATCAGATGTTATACACTGAAGATGCACTTGGGTGTCACTCCATAATCCACACATATCATTCTTGTGGGCGTTAAGGAATGTGTTGGATTTACTAGAGGAAAAAGTTGTCTTTATGTGCACTCAGTCGAGGTTATGGTCTACATCAGATCTGATATTTCAGTTGACACTTCGAGGATAAGAGCTACTTTCTAGGGGGAGCTTAAGGATGCTTTGAAGTTTATGCAGCACTCAGTTTTATAAAGAAATCAAGGGGGAGAGGAGCTGAAGCTGGAGCTGATCAGAGAATGATTACTTTACAAAACTTAGGGGGAGAATGTTAGAACATATTTTATGTTCTTATTAGAAGTTTTATAAAGTAATCAACAATATGTGTATTGGGCCTTGTATTGGGCTTGGGCTTATATTGTACAAGTGACAAGGGAGTATAAATAGAAATCATGTAGTAGGGTTTTAGGTAATATTGTAACCCTTTCATTTTGCAATAAAAGAATCTTCCACAATGTAGCCGCTTTCTGCCTTTTGCTTTCTTAGTGTAGATTTATTTTCTTGTTGAATAATCTACTGATTTCTACCCTTAATCTCTTGTTCTTCATCTAATCAAACCAATCATGATCTCAATTGGACTAACACTGGTTGCAGTTGGTAATGATGTGAATTTTCTTTATTATTTATCGCAAAGCACCCCCACCCCCACCCCAAATCATATACAACAAATTTGTGCAAATTCAACAAAAAAATACAAGGCCCATTTTGTGACACCCAAAAATAGGGTAAATAAATAAATATGAAAAAAAGGAAAACAGAATAAAAGTGGTTTTTATTTTATTGGACAAAGAATGTGAAGAAAAACGTGAAAATGGGTCAATCATATCATTTAAGGAAAGTGAGAAGTGAAGAAAAGTCTTTATGTTCAATCGGACCAAAAATGAAAGGAAAATGTTGAATCAGGGGTAAAAAGTGTAAATTTGACCATATAAAGATATGGTAAAGTGAGTTATAGTATTGTGAGTCCAAGAATCACTAAATCCTAGAGAGAGAAAGTAGAGAGAGAGAGAGAGAGCAAGAAGCGCAAAGTAACTCTGTATTGAGATGAGCGTGAAAGTCCTATCAAAGACAAAGACCAAAGGGACTTAAATACCCTTGGTCAAAACAACACAGTATTAGATACTAAACCCAATATTTGACCAAGCTTATAAATACAATGATTACTATAAAATCAGACTTAACAATCTCCCCCTTGGCAATCATTGGCGCTTTGGTCTTCAAAATTAATCTTCTAAATCAGCACGGACAATCAAAGCGACTTTATGAAGCATTCTGACTTTTAAAGAAAAATTTCTTCTCAGCATCTTTAAGTTTGAGTTTTCTTTGCTGACTTAACAAGACTGGACCAGTTTGAAATAAACTTGAAAGAATAGCTGGTTCATCAGTTTGTGCTCTAGACGACACACCTCTTTTGAATGACCTTGAATGAACTGTGGTGGTCGGAGCAGGAACAACAAAAGAATTAAAATGGCCGAGAGAATTGAATCTTGAGCGAATCTTGATCAACATATTAATCATTTGAGCTCTTTGTCTCTTTATCATCTCCTTAACTTCTCTTAACTTCTCCCCCTCATGTCCTTGATGATCAGGATCAACTTGGTCATGCAAATGTTGAAGACGAGACAGCTTAAAATCTGCAAAATCAAAGAAATGAAGAAAAGAAGGAAGGTTTGAGCTACAAGTTGGTGGCGCAAAGTTAGGTTTGCGCTAACAGAAGGAAGCGCAAAGTGAGGTTTGCGCGACAAGCATGAGACGCAAAGCTTGTTTTGCGCTAGAAGCTGTTGGCGCAAATTGAGCTTTGCTCTACCAACTTGAGACGCAAATCTGACTTGGATTCCGAGAAATTTTACCTGTTAAGCTCTTTGACTCCCCCTACACAAATGCACTAATTAGGACAATTCAAGTTAGCATTCATATAGAAAATCAGATACTCCCCCTCAAAAACAGATATGATATTTTTAGAATTATCTCCTTATTCACTCCCCTTTGAATAATGCACAAACCATTAAAATATATTTATGAGAACACAATGATCAAATATCAATGTAGAAAGAAAAATATACTGAATATAAATTTTGAAACGACTAAATATATAAAATTTTAAACACCAAACAAATTAAATTCTAATCAGTAAAATATCATAGATTTATCAATCAGTTGAAATCAAATATATGTTGTTGGATATAGAAACAAGTTTCATTGCATATCAAGTTAAAACATGTTCAGTTTCAAAAACTTTCATCAATCTATTCAGTGTGCAATCATGCGAACTTCGATTAGCTTCAAGAAAATGCAATTCTAAAAATATAATAGAGAACTTTGCAAATAATCACACTAAGCCATCAAGAATTAAGACTTTCACAAATTTACAGGTTTATCGCGACTCAGAAATATCACCAAGTATTATGAGATGTGTGCTCATTGGCATCTTTTAGCATTGTGCTCATTGGCATCTTGACATGAGTGTGCTCTTTGGCATCTTTTAAGCTTGTGCACAAATGGCATCTTTTTAATCAAAAAGTTATGTAAGTAAAGAACATGTCGTAAACGTAACTTTCTATCTGAACCTATTGCAGGATTTGGGTCAGCCGCTCCCAGACCAGTTGGCCTTAGGGGACTAGGTGTCAAGCACCCCTTAGAACTTACTTTCCCAGATCAGAAAGGCTACATCGACATATCCTAAACCCATTCATAACAGTAGAACATGACTTTCGATCTGATTCTATTGAAGGATTTAGGTTCGATCACTCCTAGATCAATTGACCTTAGGGGACCAGATGACAAGCATCCCACAGAACTTACTTTCCCAAATCAGAAAGGTCACAGGTACAAACTTTTAAACTTAGAGATTTTTGATTTATAAGAATTTAATAATCATCTCAATCACAAGGTTTTACATCTAAGTGTTTTGCCCATATTTTCATTACAATCCAAAATTCCGACTTTTTAGGTTTTCTAAGCATTGTAGACTATAAAATATTCCGAATCACACAACTTTAAAGCAATATCAAAAGTTACAAACATGTTGCTGACTTTTCGAAATTTGTTAGAATTGAAAGTTTGAACATATAACAACTTTAATATAAATAAAACAACTTGAAAATTTATCCTAGACACACATTTTATTCAAAAGAAAGAAAATATGTAAGACTTTTACTTTATACTCCCTCCATCCCAAAATAAGTGTCCACAATTGACTTGACACACAGTTTTAGACATGCATAATTATTACACATTTTTGTTACTAAATGACATCTTTAACCTTATTTAATGTTTCTCTTTCTTCACAACTATTATGTATTTGTGCATTAATTAAGGGTAAATGTGAGAATTTAGCTATCTATCTTTTTAAAGTGGACACTTATTTTGGGACAAATATAAATAGAAATGTGGATACTTATTTTGGGACGGAGGGAGTAGAATAAAATTTGTAAAGATTTAAACTTTTAAATTCAACATGCCGTATTTTGAAAGCAGAAAAATTAACACGATTTTTTTTAGACAAACGGCAAGTTGATATTTAGTTAGAACAAAATAAAATTCAATAAGACTTTCTTTTACACAATGTATAAAGAAATTGTGTCTCTTTTGAAAAATTTTGGGTTGAACAAAATTCAGAGAGTAGAAAAAATGCTCAGATTCTTTTAAAATTTTGAGAAAACAGGAATAATATCATTATCAGAGATAACATGCAGCGGAAATAAAGAAGATGTACTCACTGATTCTCATTAGCCAGAAGCTAAAAGCATTGAAGAACAAGTCCTAGACTGATTTGTCTAGGAGTCTTAGTCGTTGAAGCACGGGTTCTGAGCTGAAGTACTCAGAAGCAAAAATTCTCTTACTCCCCCTTATCATGAGGTGCCTGCAACTTAGAATCAGATTGAGATTTTGGTACCCACTTGAATTTGGGCCCGTGTATGTTAGTTGCAGTTCGTATGGGGAAATATTTATCAGATTTGACATGAGAAGTATGAGAAATATGATCAGAAAAATAAGCACAATCATCAGATGAATACAAAGCATAATCATCTGAACTAGAATCAGAGGAAGAACATGAGACATGTTTTGAAATTCGAATCATTTGCTTTATTGAATATTTTGAAATTTTATTACATGTAGCAAATGAATCACTTTTATAAAGTCTGTCTACACATTTATCCTCATTAGTCATAGAATCAGTAGATGTCCGCTTCGCTCTGCAGATCTGCTTCTTTGACTTGCTCAAAGTCCTATCTGAAAGAATTAAATTGGAAGAATTAGAACTGTCAGAAAGAACTGTATCTTGTTTCTTCGACTTCTTTGACCGTCTTCTTTTACGTTTAGGTTTATAATACTGATCATTTATCGTAAAAGATTCATCAAGAATTTCCGAATTAATATTTAAATCAGAAGAAATAATTTTACCTAAGCAACCAATCTGATCAACTAATAAAACTGAATTTACCTCGGAGTCAGAATTATTTTGAGAAAAGATTTTAAAATTGGAAATTTCCCTTTTGTTTTCCTTAAAATCAGAAGAAAGGTTAGAAACTGAATCTTGTTTTTGAGAAAATAGATTTTCTTCAAGACTAGAAGTCATGAAAGAAAGAATAATATCAGATTCAATTTCCTTTAAAATATTTTGATCTTCTATCTTATCTTCAAGATCGATGATTTTGCTTTCTAAAACTAACGGAGGAGTATATTTCTTAGAATCATAAATGATTGGAGAAATATTGTCCTTATCAGAATTAGGAGCATAAGGATCAACAAAATCATCAAACATTGAAGATTTAACAGGAGATATATCATTTAAAACTTTTCTGCCTCTTCTCGATTTGTCAGGAAAATATTTTGCATTTTCGCTCGTATAAACAAAAGGTATTTCCTTCTTTTTATTATTCGTTCTTTTCTCATTTTCGATTTCTAACACTTGCTTCTCATTCATCCAATCAATTTTAAATTGAGGAGCATACTTATCAAGAGTTAGATAATCGTATTTATATAAAGTAGGGGATTTTTCAATCGCATTGTTTAAACAATGTGGATTTTCAAAACCAAGTCCCCATTTTTCTTTTAAGGCCACATCACTCCTTGGTTTATTCATAAAAATTGTTTGTTCAGATTGGTTCCTTCGATACAACTTTTCTTCTAATTTATTTATTTTATCTGAAAATTCATCTTTTAAAGTGGTCATAGCAGTCAAAGACTCAAGATAAGTCTTATTTGAATTTTCCAAATCATCCAATTTCTTTTGAAAGATTTCTTTAGTATGAACCAAAATAGATTTTTCATCTTTCAAAGAAATTTTCAATTTGTCAATCAAATCTGACTTTTCAGAATTTAAAATTTTTTCAGATAAAAACTTAGAACGAAAATCAGATGAAGCAGTTATCATGATATTCATCTGAGAAGATATGAAATTGTAATCAAACTCAGAATATTCCTCATCTTCATCAGTGTCATTATCAGAAGTCTGATCATCTCCAATTAAGCATAGATGAGCAGTCTCAATAGAATTAGCTTCGTCTTCAGAGTGATCCAGCCAGTACTCTTCTTCAGCAAGTAAAGCAGTACCATTCTCTCTTTTCTCGGCCAGTTCCATTTTCTTTCGATAGTATGCCGAATCCCTAACCTTCTTCACTCGACACTCCTTTGAAATGTGACCCGACTTTCCACAGTTGTAGCAGGCAACAGTCTTTGGCTCGGGCACTTTGACTCTTGAACCGGAAGTGAAGAGAAGATTGTTGGAACCTGACCGTGGCTGGAACTTTTTCTGGTAATGCTGTGAGAGAAGGATCATTGCTTTATGCAGAGCCTCACCATCATCAGTTGACCCGTCATAAGCATTATCAGACAATGGTTGTTCTGTCAGTTGTTTTGTGATGAGAGAAACCGGGTCTACTGATTTCTTGTTCTTTTTGTCCAGTTTGGCCTTCTTCTCAGATACAATGCACTCATCAGTAAGTAAGATCTCAAACATCTCTTGGATCTGCATTGTAGATATTCTGACATCATTCCTCAGTCTGTGGCAAGATTTATTCCACTCTGGTTGAAGTGCATTGAGGAATTTTAGATTTGTTTCAAGCTCAGTCTTTTTAACTTTGATTTTCCTCAAATCATTGATCACAACACAGAATCTGTCATACACAGTTTTCAGTGGCTCCCCGTCCTTGGCTTTCAATTCTTCAAAGTTATTCATGTAACGAGTATGTCGGAGTTGAGTCGCAACTGAAGAACCAAGCATAATCTTCTCAAGTTGTTGCCACATAAGATTAGGATGAGTTTTGAAACAATCAATCCTGTTGAATATGGAGTTTGGCAAAGCTAGCATCAGATTTGCCTTAATATCACGATCAACTTGATATGCCGACAACTCTTCAGGTGAATATTCTTTAGTAGGCTTATATAATCCAGAAGCCAACTTGGGTTTTTCAAACGCTCCTTCTGATAGAATGATCATCATGTCATTTCCATTCTTTTGACGCTCAATAAAGTTCAGGAACCGATCTTGCCACTGTGTAAACTCATTTTCATCAATCAGCACTGGTGGACGATTTTCTGTACCCAAAGACATCATAAGATCACTTTTGTAGAACTGAGCTTGATAAGCGAACTTGTCAGAATCCATATTTCAGAAATCCAGAAAAAATGTTGTCTTGAGATGGCGCAAAGTTGAGGTTTGCGTGAATAGCGAGTGACGCAAACACGGCTTTGCGTGAGCAGTGGGAGACGCAAACGAACTTTGCGTGATGCGTTGAAGACGCAAATCAAGCTTTTCGTGAGTAGCAGAAGACGCAAATCGATCTTTGCATGATGGGAAGAAGACGCAAACGGAAGTTCTCGCAAACCAAAGGAGACGCAAACTGTGCTTTGCGTGAGCTGAGGAATACGCAAATTGGACTTTGCGTGAGTAGCGAATGACGCAAATGAGGTTTGAGTGATGAGTTGTAGACGCAAAGTATACTTTACGTAATGCACGAGTAACACAAATGTTACTTTGCGTGATAGGAGTGAGACGCAAAGTTTGAGCTTTGCGTGATATTGATGAAAACCTGAAACACAAACAAGATTAGTAAGGACACGCAAACCAAATGATGAACTCGCGCAAACTCATATGAACTAGCGCAAAGTTCAAATCTGGCGCAAACTTCCAAAATTCAAGAAAACTTCGAAAAATCGATTACAAAACTAAATTTGATGAACATTTCTCACACAAACTTGAACGAAAACCATATTCAAACACTTTTCAATCAAAAATTTCGATTAAAAAACACAAAAACAAGATTTTACGAATGAAACAGTACGTCAAAAATGAGTTTTCAGAAAAGCACTAAATCTCAAAATCGATGATCAAAACTTGAATTTCTTGAAATTTGATGTGAATTAAAAAAGTTCTACTTATAAAATCGAATCCAACAAACCAAAATTCAACGAAAATCAATCACAAACAGGGCCGAATTTGATGAAAAATCTAAAAACGAGATTTTCTTGAAAAAATCAAGAAAATTGATCAAATTTTCAGATTTAAACTACAAATTCAGAAACGAAATCAGTTCTCTCAATTCTCTCAAGATTCAGATTGGCTCTGATACCAATTGTGAGTCCAAGAATCACTAAATCCTAAAGAGAGAAAGTAGAGAGAGAGAGAGCAAGAAGCGCAAAGTAACTCTGTATTGAGATGAGCGTGAAAGTCCTATCAAAGACAAAGACCAAAGGGACTTAAATACCCTTGGTCAAAACAACACAATATTAGATACTAAACCCAGTATTTGACCAAGCCTATAAATACAATGATTACTATAAAATCAGACTTAACAGTATGTATTATAAGTTATGCCACAGTACCTCAACAGTGTTTAGTCTGAGCATTATGTAAGCATCAATGTCTCATTAGTTATTAGTATATGCATTAAGTATGCATCTGAGTATCAGCATTATGTATCACTTTCGATAAAGTATTCCTAATGGTGCTTATCTATATCATGTTTGATGAGTATTCCCATCAATGTTCATGTTAACACACACTTTGTTTAATCAATGTGTTTCAACCATGAGATGTGTGTTTGCATGGCTCATGTAGTAATACGTGATCTACAAAAGGTTGTACAACATATGCATAAAAGTGCAGTAGTTAGATATGTGACCAATATGAGTTAAGCAACGACATGAGTATAATAGAAATACATAGTACATGGAAAGTTATGCTAATGAGCAGCATAGACCGCCAGAGTTCAGATTGGTGACAAAATATTGTCAAATACATCATCTTAAAGGGCATAGTCGTATATGGCTAGTAAGGTAATAAAATCTAAAGTACTTTGGACCAAAGAGTTAATCGCAAGAGTTGATAGAGTAGCCTATAATCAAGCCAACAGAGTTACAAAGGAAAATGTCGACGCTTTTCACTTGTCGAATTCGAGGAAGCGTTTACCTAATGATTCAGTTGTCATAAATTTGGAAGGTATCAAACTTTGGAAACAAACTCGCTTGTATAGAGGAGACCATCGAAGTGTTGGTCAGGAAAACGAAAAATTAGGAACAAGAGTACATATATGGTACTAGGACGATGTTAAGGAACTTAGAATTTTTAAAGTTCATAATTAACATAGTAGCCAGAGAATAGATAAAGACTAAATATCATTAACAGTTTCACGAGTATAATTCCGAGGACAAAATTTCTTAAAGAAGGGAGATATGTGACACCCCAAAATGGGGTAAATAAATAAATATGAAAAGGAAAATAAAAGGAAATTGGTTTTTATTTTATTGGACAAAAAATGTGAAGAAAAACGTGAAAATGGGCCAATCATGCCATTTAAGGAAAGTGAGAAGTGAAGAAAGGAGATTACGTTATATCGGGCCAAAAATGAAAGAAAATGTTGAATCAAGAGTAAAGGTGTAGTTTTGACCAAAGTATCAATGACATGAGGCTGAATGTTAATATCTAAAAGTTTAGGGAGTGAGCCAGACGTCAACATGTCCAATCTTGAGGGGCCTATTATGTAAATAAAACATATCTGATTCTTGAAAGCAACGTGACGATGGCCGATCTTTGAGCCATTTTACTGGCTCGTTTGGTCTACCAAAAAGCCAAAAATGTACAGATTTAAATAGGCACTACCATCATCTCATTGTGGGTTCAAAAAAATCAAGATTTCATTGAGTTTTGTGGAAAAAATCGGTGCTCAAAGTTCTTACCGAAATGTTGGTTTATTGTCGATTGTAGATAAGATACTCAACCAAACTTTGAGATTTGTATGTCTATGGCTTCGTTATTAAGTTTTCTATCGAACCTTTTTAGCCTTATGTCTCATATTTTAGTTGTACAAGGTCCCGTTTCGAGTTTTTTTAAGGATTTTCGAGTGGTTTAAAACCCGAATCTTTAAGAGTGCGTTTGGTATGCAGAACAGAGTGGAACAGGACAGAACAAAACAGACTTGTCCCATGTTTGACGTGACCATATGTGGGACATACTAGAACTAAGTGGAACAAGCATGGGACATACTTATCCCACTCTATGTAACACCCTTAATTCTGAAGATAGCAACTTATTAAATTTTTTCTAAATACATCAATAAATACTTCGAACTACAAATATAAGTTGAGATTTAACCTCAATACTCCCTTCATCCTATACATACAATCTATGAAAAGGACGGGCGTTACTAAACTCAAACAATTGCTATCTCCAACCTGCGGAAGGCTTCACCGACTACTCACTCTTGTAAGGCTAGGGCTCAACTCTTCATAGCACTGCTAGAACCGAACCCCCGACAGGAACCTGATGCACATGCCGACAAATAAAAAGGTTAGGCTTAACGCCTAGTGAGCTCAAGAGTTTTAACATGAATGAATATATCTTTAAAAGAAAGAATTCAGTTTAAAGCAAGATCTTTCGAAATATTATACTTCAAAATGGAAATGACACCATTCCCCATAATATGCACTTTTAAAGACAGTACTCCCAACCACACATTTGTTGTAAAATGATGCAACCCGTAACTCACCCAAAACGGGGTCATAGTTCGATATTCAAATGTACTATAATGTGAATAATACTTCATAACTCAAAACACCCAAAACTCGGGCGGAACATAATACTCGACCCTTAATTAACGGAAACAATCCATATAAATATGATACGCCATTAAAACATGGAACCGAGACTTAATACTCACGCGACCATAAAATGGAATGAAATCCCAATATTAAAGCATGGACAATTAAATATCCAAAATACTGCGGGCCGACAACGGGGGATACCCGTATCCGTTGAGAGCGGAGGAACACAAAAGTATGCCACTCAACAACGTTGATCGTATGACACCTCACGACATGAAAGCCCAAGTGCCCCTACGACCTCTTGACAAGTTCACCAAAGAGACAATTGACCTTGGTGCCCGTTACAAAGAACTCCACCTCAAAAGGGCCGGCACACCGGGGACTACAACAAAGGAAATTCCCCAAAAGGCCCGGCATACTGGGGACTACAAAAAAGGAATTTCCCCAAAGCGGATGTCACAGTACTCACCTCCCAAGCAGCACTATCCAGACTCAACCCTCTTAGTACCTCCTTGTCAAGTTTTGGTCATAAAACATGAGTCCCGGAGTCCAACCCCGTACCACCCAATTGACCGTCAAATAAGACTGACTTACGTGCCTATGGATCCAATGCAACACAGTCTAACATTACATGACTACCCATGAATGACCAACGCACCCAAGCATGTAATTAACAACAATATGCAATAAGATGCATTAAGATGTAAACCGTAATTTGGACTCTAACTCGAGCCATTAAAATCGGACAACTGTCCTCAAGACTATTTAAGTCGATACCGAGCTAAATGCTCAAAATCCATTTTACCAACAATCAATGGTCCCCCAAATAATGAAATGTCTTTAAATAATGTATACGAATACACACCTCAAAGGCATGGTTTACCCAAGACTCAACACGTATTGTGACCAAAGATTCTCCAACGGGATTATGAATGTAAATACCCCAAAATGCCTATGACATGAAATAGACTTCGTTTGTACAAAATCACCAAAGATGCATAAGTCATGAAATGGACTTTATTTGTACAAAAATCCCCAAAATGCATAAATCATATTATTACTTATCAAGATGTCCAAATCCCCAAATATGAGCATTTTATGAAACTAAAATAACCCAAGTTTATTGTAACACCCTCAAAATCCGGAATAGCAACTTATTTAAAATTTCTAAATACATCAACAAATACCTTGAACTACAAACATAAATTGAGAATCAACCTCAATATTCCCATTCATCTTATACATACATTCTATGAACAGGACGGGTGTTACTAAACCCAATAACAAAATACTATCTTCAATCCTGTGGAGGACTTAATGCCCATGCATAGTCTCTATCTCCAACTCGCGGAAGACTTAATACCCATGCATAGTCACTATCTCAAAACTGGGACCTGATGCACATGCCGACAAATAAAAAGGGTTAGGCTTAACGCCTAGTGAGCTCAAGAGTTTTAACATGAATGAATAAATCTTTAAAAGCAAGGGAACCAATTTAAAGCGAGATCCTTCGAAGTAATATACTTTAAAATGGAAACAACACGTTTTCCCATAATATGCGCCTTTAAAGACAATGCTCCCAAATACACGTTTCATATAAAATGATGCAATCCGGAACTCACCCAAGATGGGGTCATAGTTCGACATTCCAATTCATGGAAATGTAAATAATACCTTATATCCCAAAACACCCAAAACACGGGCGGGACATAATACTCGACCCTTAAGTAAAGGAAAACGATTCATAATAATATGGTACGCCATTTGAAATATGTATCTCGAATAAATACTCACGCGACCATAAAGTAGAATGAAATCCAAATATTAAAGAACGGACAATTAAATATCCAAATTACGACGGGCCGACGACGGGGGCTACCCGTATCCGTTGAGAGTGGAGGAACACAACAGTAGTCCACTCATACAACGTTAATCGTATGACACTTCACGACACACCAGCCCAAGTGTCCCTACGACTCCTTTCAGCTACACCCCAGAGTCAACTGACCTTGCGACTATTAACCTGAATATCGCTTCAAAGGCCCGGCACAAGGGGGATACAACCATCGTATTGCCCCACCTGGCGGAGGTTCTATAACGCCCATCCAATGACTACATCAGCCATGATAGCACAAACCCAAAACTCAGTCCCCTTGATGTATGACATGAAAGGACAGGGTCGTAAGGTGGATTCACGGAGATTACCCCACACCACCCCATTGACCATTAAGAAAGACCGACTCACGTGCCTATGGATCCAATGCAACACGGTCTAACATTACACGACTACCCAGGAATGACAACGCACTCGAGCCTGTAATTATAAATATGCAATAAAATGCGTTAAGATGTAAACCACATTTTTGAACTCTAAATCGAGCCGTTAAAAACCGGACAAGTGTCCTCAAGACTCTTTTAAGCCAACGCCAAGTTAAGATGCTCAAATTCCATTTGACCAATAATTATCGGTCCTCCAAACAATGAAAAGTCTTTAAAATAACGTTTATGAAGACACATACTACAAATACGCGTTTAACCCAAAAATCGACACGTATGGGGACCAAAGGTTTACCAAATGATTTATGAATGCAATTATACCCAAAATGCATATAACATGTAATAGACTTGTTTGTACAAGAATCATCAAAGATGCATAAACCATGAAATGGACTCTATTTGTACAAAATTGCTAAGAACCCAAATATGAATATTTTACGAGGTTAACACAACCCAAGTTTACCAAATATGAAAACTTATTAAAATACTCACACTTTGATAAATACCAAGCAAAACACATTTTTACTTCAAAATACACATTTTGGCATGTACACCGTTTTAACAAATCACTTGAACTCACCTTGCTAGATTTAGGCTAAATCTAGACTTCACCCAACGAGCTCTTTTGAAGGCCGCTTGAATCCTCAAGCCGAAAACCTCCAAAACCTAGATCTAACAATCCAACCCATAAATAACTATAACCAACCATAAGGAAACATTCTCGAAACATAAAAATACCAATATCCCAAATAAGATCAAAACCCTAATTTCTCCAAAACCATCAAATCCGAGATTTGAGATATCGAACCTTAAGAAACCACCAATGGAGCATTTATAACCTTATTACAAGAAAACTTACCCTTGAAGACAAGGAGACTTCCGAGAACACCCAATCCAACACTTCAACCCGAGCTCCCAACCGTTGAACTTGATGAGGAAGATGAAGATGAAGGTTTTGTGGGTTATCATCCCAACTAGCTAGATGATTAAGAATCATGTGGTATGAAGAAAAAAAGCCTCCAAAATGGGTTAGGGTTCGATTTTAGGGTTTGGGAGAGAAAAGGGAAGAAGATTTAGAGTTTTGATTTGAGAGTGATGAGGCAAATGGCTGAAAATCGGTTTTAATCTCGATAGTGCACTTCCGTGGGTTATGTCGCGACCTTAAGTCGTGGCATAAGCCGCCCGTTTCCCCGAATACTCACATCTAGTGAGTTACGCGACTTGTGCCGCGAGCCAAAGTCGCGTGCCAAGTCGCGGTAGCCCAAAACCTCGGTTTTCTCGCGTCATTCGTACCAGATTTGAATCCCGATGATTCCAATGTAAAGCTTGCCTGAATCTCGATACCTTTACGTCTCACGATTCAACCGACTCCCGAAATAACACCTAGGGAAATCTCCAAATTAACGGGTGTTACATTCCTCCCAACCTTGGAAATGATTTCGTCCTCGAAATCCACATTCCCAAAAGACCTTACCCGCAGAAAGATTTATCTTAACCCAATGGCCAACACCACTAACACAACTCTTGCACAGATACTCCCAACAACTGCCCCTCTTGGGCACGTTATACCAATAATCGAGCGAACACTTAACTCCCCAAAGTAACCTTTTACCCACAAGGTTATGGTCGTCTCCCAACCTTGGATGACAATTACCACCCCCAGGTAATTTGTGACTCCAACTTGTCACCGATTAACTTCCTTCGGGTCTACACGATTTCGAATTAAACACCAGAGGTCATAATCACACTTCCCAAAAATCCTCAGGTTCTTACCTATCCATTCCTAATATTTATAAAGACATCCATCCATTCCAAGATCCAATGACCTCAAGAAAACAAGTCGACGCCTAGGACTACACGGTGACCTAGAAAGTGTGGACATCTCGCCCAAAATTCCATTTTAGATGAATTGTCGCACCAAGGTTGACACCTAACAGAGAGCTAAAATTCCAAATCTTACATCTCTAGCAGGCAGGTCACCAAAATCTCCTTTGATCGCGGACCCGCTAAGACGGTACACTAACCACATAAGCTATGGTGTCACACCGCCGAGAAAACTACCAAAACGAAACCCTATCTAAACGCCAATAATTACCTAAAACTTTAACTCGCATGATCACCGAAACATAAAATCACCCCTTAATCAACTGGGAATACTTAAATCTACTACCTCCATGGTACAAGCGCGCACGGATTTCAAAACCGTAACCCAAAAAATCCAAGACTAACCACAAGTCGGAACATCCGACACTTCAAACCCCAGGGACGCCCTCAGTCCTTACCTACAACTCCCTTTACAACAGGGTTTAAATCTATAGGCCTAATGAGTTCAAGATTTTCCAACTAATACACCAAATCAGAATTTATAAACTTTCAAATATAAAAGCTTTTTAATGATTAAATGCACGGTAAAATACGCTACCGATCATTCGATAGGTTTTAAAATTGCCCATCAACGCAACGCATATGAAACCATTTCCAAAATTCTTTTGTTCAATACTTACGTTAGTAATGACAATAATAAACATGCGCAACAATTTACACTATAATTGTAGAAATAGGCTCCTGCACCACAACACGTGCAAATAAAGGTTTGAACAACTCCAAAAGAGAACTCACAATTTTTAACTTTAAAATTCTGCCTCTTTAATCAAAAAGACGTTGCGACATAAAGATATCAACAATTCTATATGCAACGGTTTTTCCCAAAGCTCGAAAGAATATTGGGAATGCTAATAAGATTTCAAATCGAGTTTAGGCTTTAAGCCAAATAGATACACACACTTGACCCAACAGAAGCCTCAACGACAAGAATGCCGCTAACTCGATAAATGCATTGCGGAAATTTCCAACAGTAAAAGTGGATGATTAAATTACGGCCAGAACAAAAGTCTTGTTTGAAATAACGAAGATCTTTTCATGTTTACACACACCGACGTTATAATTAAATCCAAATGCAAAAAGCATGCAACGAATGACATTTGTATAAAATTCAACATTTAACGCACACAATGATGCATATGCACATGTTCTCAAAATTATTTACGCCACGCAAAATGACGTAAGACGAGACACTCTAAACCCAACTGAATTTTCCCGAGACTCATTAACGCTAAAATCATGCGGTGTCAAAATCTTCATTTCTCAACAGAGAGTGTAAAGAAAATGGCACTACGCTTTTAATATCAAACTTTTAGGAGTTTCCTCCTTTTACTAAAATGAAAGGTAAAATGACACTTTACAAAATTTACATGGGACACGACGCTAAATAACTCACAAGTTTAAATGAAGAAAAATTTAAAACTCACGCATAAAAGGACATTGCATAAAACAGTACACCATGGAATTTAGCAAACTCGCACAAACTAAAAATCCTCAAGAAATTCCGACTCAAAACGTGGGATTAACCTTTCCTTTAAAACCATCAACATACGTGGAGGTGATCCAATGTCTAGGTTAAAATCTCATAGTTACTTGCCCAATACCCAAATGACATTAAAACATGGATATTACAATATCCGAAAATAACGTTACACACGAGACGTGAATAAGGAGACTTTTGATTACAATTTGCAATTACGTGCAACAAAACAATTTCAAGTATGCTTAAGCTCACAGTTTCAAATCTGATGCGTGTTAAATGCTTTACCAAAACTTTATGATATAAACCACTTTTTGTTTTACGAACATAAGAAACAATTTATGCAAATTTATTTTAGAAATAAATTTAGTGCATGAATTTGATCGGCATTTGGCATCATAGGACTACCCTTCCCCAACAACCTGACAGACTATCGTCATCCGGATGCATCAAACGTCTTAAAGTCACAATCTCAATAATTTGATAAACTTATGAATTCTCCTTGAAATAGAATCGGTCTAACAAACTCACGAATCTAATCCAACCAAGATTTTCGACCCAAGAGGATCAATTTAGTGACCTCCTCGCACTTAGCTATCACTCCCAGGTGACCTTGATATAAACATCAATCCTTCCTTAGCTGACTCGCTTAGGAACTTTCTCACTACCCCAACGGTCATAATTTCGAGGTAGCGCAAGTGCACATATGTAGCATGTAGGTTCACCATAACACTGGCCATGTGCTATTATGAACGTACCGTACATGATCATCCTTGCGACCCTCGACAATTTTCCCGTTTCTAGCGACTAGTCATCCTCAAAACATCTTATCTTATGGTGCCTAATGTGCAACTCCACTTATCTTCGCTTATAAGAACGCTAGTTTGAGTCTGGGCATCCGAAAATCAATACCTAAATCTCTCAAACTTAAGCTCTGATACCAACTTGTAACACCCTCAAAACCCGGAATAGCAACTTATTTAAAATTTCTAAATACATCAACAAATACCTTGAACTACAAACATAAATTGAGAATCAACCTCAATATTCTCATTCATCTTATACATACATTCTAAGAACAGGACGGGTGTTACTAAACCCAATAACAAAATACTATCTTCAATCCTGCGGAGGACTTAATGCCCATGCATAGTCTCTATCTCTAACTCGCGGAAGACTTAATACCCATGCATAGTCACTATCTCCAAATTGGACCTGATACACATGCCGACAAATAAAAATGGTTAGGCTTAACGCCTAGTGAGCTCAAGTGTTTTAACATGAATGAATAAATCTTTAAAAGCAAGGGAACCAGTTTAAAGCGAGATCCTTCGAAGTAATATACTTTAAAATGGAAACGACACGTTTTCCCATAATATGCGCCTTTAAAGACAATGCTCCCAAACACACGTTTCATATAAAATGATGCAATCCGGAACTAACCCAAGATGGGGTCATAGTTCGACATTCCAATTCATGGAAATGTAAATAATACCTTATATCCCAAAACACCCAAAACACGGACGGGACATAATACTCGACCCTTAAGTAAAGGAAAACGATTCATAATAATATGGTACGCCATTTGAAATATGTACCTCGAATAAATACTCACGCGACCATAAAGTAGAATGAAATCCAAATATTAAAGAACGAACAATTAAATATCCAAATTACGACGGGCCGACGACGGGGGCTACTCGTATCCGTTGAGAGTGGAGGAACACAACAGTAGTCCACTCATACAACGTTAATCGTATGACACTTCACGACACACCAGCCCAAGTGTCCCTATGACTCCTTTCAGCTACACCCCAGAGTCAACTAACCTTGCGACTATTAACATGAATATCGCTTCAAAGGCCTGGCACAAGGGGGATACAACCATCGTATTGCCCCACCTGGCGGAGGTTCTATAACGCCCATCCAATGACTACATCAACCATGATAGAACAAACCCAAAACTCAGCCCCCTTGATGTATGACATGAAAGGACAGGGTCGTAAGGTGGATTCACGGAGATTACCCCGCACCATCCCATTGACCATTAAGAAAGACCAACGCACGTGCCTATGGATCCAATGCAACATGGTATAACATTACACGACTACCCAGGAATGACAACGCACTCGAGCCTGTAATTATAAATATGCAATAAAATGCGTTAAGATGTAAACCACATTTTTGAACTCTAAATCGAGCCGTTAAAAACCGGACAAGTGTCCTCAAGACTCTTTTAAGCCAACGCCGAGTTAAGATGCTCAAAATCCATTTGACCAATAATTATCGGTCCTCCAAACAATGAAAAGTCTTTAAAATAACGTTTATGAAGACATATACTACAAATACGCGTTTAACCCAAAACTCGACATGTATGGGGACCAAAGGTTTACCAAATGATTTATGAATGCAATCATACCCAAAATGCATATAACATGTAATAGACTTGTTTGTACAAGAATCATCAAAGATGCATAAACCATGAAATGGACTCTATTTGTACAAAATTGCTAAGAACCCAAATATGAATATTTTACGAGGTTAACACAACCCAAGTTTGTTATTGTATTTTGGTTTAGATCTTTTTATGTTGATTTTTTTATGTAATTAGCTTGTATCCTTGTTTGACCTATAAATAGGTCTTCCTTGTCTTTCATTAGTTGTAACTAGCCTGATTGTAATCTTTGAGAGAATCTTGAGAGAGAAACACATGTAACCCTATCACTTGTGACATCAATACACTTGTGATTTCCCTTATGATTCTTGTTGTTGTTGATTGTTATTTGATTGTGGTTTGATTGGACATCATCATTTGGTATCAGAGCAAACAAGAAGTAGTAGATTTGGATTAGATTTGAAAATTTTTTTTGAAATTTTTTTTGGCGGACTAAAATTTACTGTTTGATCCATGGTTTTCTTGTTTTTGTGCAATTAAATCAAGAAATTGATTTGATTGTGTTCGTTTTATTCATTGGATCATCTTTCATTAAGATCACATAGCCCAATTCGCCCTTTAGATTGATCAATTTGATCAAATTGTTAGGTTCGTGAACAGTAAACATCGTACACTGTATTTCGAATTGAGCACTGTAATTTTCGATTTCTTTTGAAATTTCAGTGTTGTAATCTTGTTTCGTACTGTATTTTGATCTAATTGTGTGATTTTCAGACTCAAAAATCAAGTTTTACTTGATTTTTGATCGAACAGGTGAAGAACACGCACGTTCATCGCAAGAACGCGCTAGATCTGTGAAACGCGCAAGTTCTTCCAAAGAACGCGCAGATTTTGTGAAACGCGCACGTTCATCGCTAGAACGCGCTAGTTGAAGAATTCGACCTCAAACGCGCAAGGCGTTATTAGCGAGTTCATAGAACGCGCACATCGAAGGTTGCGAGTTTAGCTCCTTGATCTGCAAGTTTCTTCGATATTTCATCTGCGAGTTTGCTAAAACGCGCGAGTAAGCATCTGCGAGTTTCTTAAACTCGCACGGTATAGTTAGCGAGTTCATCAGGAACAGTGTTCTGCAAGTCGTTTGGTCTGCGAGTTTGTTCGAAACAGTGGTGTGCGAGTTTTGTCGGTCTGCGAGTTTCAAGCAATTATGTGATCTGCGAGTTTTAGTTCTTAGTCATTTTTGTCCGTTGTTTCAAATTTGATCAGTTTTGAATTTTACACACCGAGTGTAATCTGCACTTCTTGAACGATCAGTTCAAATCACATTTTCTGTTACAATCATGTCTAGAGATCTACTCAGTATGAGTTCGAAATCCAAACCTCCAGTTCTTCAAGAAGAAGAATATTCTCAATGGAGAAAGAGGATGATAAATTTTCTGAACAATCAAGATAAATCCTTGATGACTTCTATTCTGGAAGGACCTCATTTTCCTCATGTCACTGCAGCAAGGATTCCTGGAAATGAAACCACACCAGATATTCCAGAAAGAAATGTTGCTAAGAGTCCAATTCAGTACAATGATAATGATAGGAAATTGGTTCAAAGAGATACTGATGCACTGACTTTTCTGATCATGGCAATTCCAAACGACATATTCAACCGAGTTGACAGCCGTGATTCAGCTAAAGACATCTGGGATGAATTGGAGAAACAGTTTCTTGGATCGGCTAAGTCTCAAAAGACTAAAAGAAACCAAAGCATTATTGCTTATGAAGGTTTCAAGGCCAAAGATGGTGAATCGTTGAAGGATGCCTATGATAGGTATAACATCATCCTGAATGAACTGAGGAAAAATGGAGTTCAGAAATTAGATTCAGAAATAAACTTCAAGTTTATTAAAACTCTTCAGCCAGAATGGGAAGTTTATACAATTCAGATGCAGATTAACAAAGATATGGATGAAGAAAAGCTACATGATCTGTTTTCTGCATTAAATCAACATGAGGATGTCATCAAGAAACAAGTTGCTGCTACAAAAGAACTGAGTCAGTTGAAAGAAAAGCACAAGAAAGTGGAAGACTCTTTAGCTTTACTGACACAGAATCCGGGATTGATTTTAAAAGCAGCATCTGGATCAAGCAAACCATTAAAGGCAAAAGCTATGGTGTCAAAGATTGTTGATTCTTCTGACAGTTCTGAGGAAGAGGATGAGGATGCTGAACCTGAAGAAGTAGATGAGATTGCTGCTTTCACAGAAAAATTGGCTTTGTTAACCACAAGATTTCACAAGAAGTTTGCAAAGAAGAAATTCTACAGCAAACCCAAGCATAATGGTTACAAGTCAGGTAAATTCAAAGGTAAATTGTTGATTGAGAAAGAAAAGAAGGAAGAGAAGGCAGAGGAAAAGAAGGAAGATATAGAGAAAGATAAATCAGACAAATGCTTTAATTGTGGGAAGTCAGATCACTTTGCTGGAGATTGTCCAGAGAAAAAGGTGAAAAACTATGAATACTACAAGAAGAAAGCTCAACTTGCAAAGGCTGTTGAAAAAGGGCAAGCTCTGAAAGATGAAGATGAAATCTGGCTGTACTATTCAGATGATGAAGAAAGTGAAGTGAAAGCAAATCTGACTGAGGTCCACTACAACCTCATGGCTCACTTACAGGAAGAGTTTGATACTGAGGTAACTTCAATCTCTGATGAATCTGACTCTTCTGAAAATGAAGAGTTGATGAACTTGATGTCCCAACTAACTCAAGTGAATTCAGAATTTTTGAAACTAAAAGAAAAACTTGAAGAACAAAAATTCATCATACAGGGACATCAAGATCAAGTTTTGTTATACAAAACATTATCAGAAGATAAAGAAGAAGAGAAAAATGCTTTAAAAATGGACAAAGTAAAGCTTCAAAATGAAATATCTGATTTGCAAAAAGAAGTTTCAACTCTTAAAGATCAGAAACTGGACTTAACTCTTCAGTATGAACTTGTCATGAAAGACAGAATTGAGGCATATACCAGAATAAAAGAGTTAGAAGATTTAATTTTCAAAAGAGGTCAAACTGAACAGACACTAAAAATTTTAACAAGTGGTCAAAAGGAAAACAAATTTTATAAGGCCAAGTTTGGTCTAGGTCTTTCAGATGTGGATGTTTTAAAGAAGGCACCAGAAAAACTTTACAATTTAAACAAAAATGATTCTGAGCCTATTATTTTAGTTCCACAAATCCTTGAGACGTTTGTTAAAACAGAGACTATTTCAGAGACATCGACTAAAATAGAAACATAACCTATTGTTGAAGATAAATCTGAAAATGAGATGGAGTATGAATCTCAAGGTCTCAAAAATGTCTATTTTAAATACGACGAATTGAATTCTTCTTATGAAAATAAAGAGAAAACATTCGTTGAATTTGAAAATATCTTTCCAAAAGAAAATGAGATTCATACTACATCACATGTTTCTGATTCATCTGACATAATATTTACATGTCCTATTATAGTAGATGGAAATGAAAAGTCTTTAATTTTAAACAAACCTGTTCCATAAATGACTTCTAAGAATTTTGATCTTGAATATCAACCAGCTTTAAACAAAATTTATGTTCTTGAAAAAGAAATTTCAATTTTACAAAGTCAAAAAGCTGATCTTGAAAAGAAAACTTCCCAAGAAAAGAAAGATCTTGAGCTTAGATGCACGCAACTATCAAAGCAAGTCTCTGAATTTGAAAAGATTTTGATAACAGAAAGAGACTCATTTGACAATCAACGTCAAAGCTTACAAAGTCAAATATCTAAGTATGTCAAAGATGTATCTGTTTTATCGTCAGATATTATGAAAGAAAAATTAATCAATTCTGATTTGAAAAGGAAAGTTGATATTACAGATCCTAATTCTTCTAAGCTGGTAAATGACAAGATTCTTTCTAAAGTACTTGTTTCATCTGAAGAAGTATGTTTAAATTCTGATTTGACTAACATGACTTCTGATTGTGTTTCAGATTGCTTACTGAAGAAAAATGTGTGCAAAGACAAGAAAAAGGTGGAAGAGATTCTGAATACTTCTCATGACAATTCATGTAATAGAGTAGTTCCAGCTTGTAATAAATGTCAACAAAATGCTAATAAATCAAAATTTCTTTCAAAGATTGATTTGTTGACACAAGCTTCTACTAGATTGCAATGTTCATTCTGTTATGAAAGTTCATTCTCTCTTAAACCTAAATCTTCAAAGAAAAGAAGAAAGTCCATTTGAAAAACATTAAATCTTCTACTTCTTCTTCTGATAAATCAAAAGCTGAAGTTTATACTGTCAAGTCTAAAAATCAAAAAGTTCAGTTAAAGAAAGTTGTTGAATTACAATATGTGCAAAGATGGATTCCTAGAGATATACTCAATGCATAAATTGTAAAAAGCAAAAGTTCAAAAGATAAGGATGCTACTAACAAGAAAGGACCCATTCTTATATGGGTACCTAAGTTAAAGTAACTGTTATTGCAGGCTTGTCATGTGTGGATTATAGACTCAGGAGCCTCTAGACACATGACAACTTACAAACACCTGCTGCACAACTACATAGAACATTATGCAGGAACAGTTAACTTCGAGAATAAGATGAATGGTTATGTCAGAGGATACGGTGTTCTTAAGAACAAAATGATCTCTATCTCTAAAGTTTTGTATGTCGAGGGGTTACAGTACAACTTAGTTTCTATCAGTCAATTTACTGAGAAGAAGTGCAAAGTGGAATTTGATGAAAATTTTTGTTATATCAAGGATAAGTCAGGCACAGAGTTAATCAAAGGAGAAAGAATGGGATTACTATATGATGTACATTTTCCAACTCTACAAGCTTCAAAACCTGTATGCCTTATTTCTAAAACTTCAGTAGATGAAAGTTGGTTATGGCATCGTCGGTTTTCTCATCAACATTTCAGAGAATTAAACAAGTTGAGGATTCAGAATCTTGTCACCGGGTTTCCAGAGCTGAAAATAGAACAAGACTCTCTTTGTTCTGCATGTCAAAAGGGCAAGATGAAAAGAAGTTATCACAAGTTAAAGATGCTTTCTAACTGTTCAACGTGCTTGGAACTTATTCACATGGATTTATGCGGTCCAATGAGAACTCAGTCAATAAATGGTAAAAAGTATATGCTGGTCATGGTTGATGAATATTCCAGATATACGTGGCTAGAGTTCTTGAGACAAAAGTCGGACGCTCCAGATCTCATCATCAAGTTTATCAAGAAAATACAAGTTCTTCTTCAAAGTCAAGTGCAACAACTCAGAAGTGATAATGGCACTGAATTCAAGAATTCAACTCTTCAGTCATATTTGGATTCAGTTGGTATTTCACACAACTTCTCAGCTGCAATGACACCACAGCAAAATGGTGTTGTGGAAAGGAAGAATAGAACTTTGGTGGAAGCGGCAATGCTTGCATATTCAAGTCTACCACATTTTCTTTGGGCTGAAGTAGTAGCAACTGCATGCTTCACACAAAACAGGACAATTATTAATAAGCGTTTAAATAAAACTGCTTATGAAATTATTAATTGTCGTAAACCAAATGTTAAATTCTTTCGTGTGTTTGGATGCAGATGTTATGTGCTGAATGATAGAGAAAATCTCGCCAAATTCCAAGAGAAGGCTGATGAGGGAATTTTTATTGGTTACTCACTAATCTCCAAAGCATACATAGTTTACAACACAAGAACGAGATCAGTGATTGAAAGCATCAACGTATCCTTTGATGAAACAAAGACAATAATTTCTGAACAAAGCAATTCAGAACTTGTATCTAGTGATAAAGCTTCCACATCACCCAGTGTGGAATCTGCTTCAAAACAGACTGAGATTTCTAAATCTTTTACTGATTCAGATTTAGATTTACTGTTTTATGATGCTTTTGATGACTTTCAGAACATACAAGGTCAAAATGATATACCTATCACTGATACATCTACTACCACTGCAGATATATCAGGACCCTCTGAAGATAATGGAGAAGCTTCTACAACTCAAGTACAAGAAGTTTCAGACAACACAACTTCAACAAATAGTGAAGATATTCCATCTACACCTGAAGGAAATGTGTTGGAAACTCCCACTGCAGAAGTTGTTCCATTGCAAAGCACATCAAGTCCAATTGTATCTTCTTCAGAAGGATCAGAAATTCAAATTACTTCAACTCCTGAAGAACCAGCAATACAAGATGAGTTTAATTCTTCTAATAATCAAACAGAGGTTGATGTATTACCAAGCTCACACAGATGGACAAGGAATCATCCTACAGAAAACATAATTGGTGACCCGTCTACTAGAGTGACTACCAGATCTACTTTTCCACCGAAAACAACCAATTTCTGCATGTTTTCAAGTTTTCTGAGCAACATTGAACCAAAGAAGCCGTCAGAAGCTTTAAAGGATCCAGATTGGATAAATGCAATGCAGGATGAGCTGAATGAGTTCAAAAGAAACAAAGTGTGGAGATTGATACCAAGACCCAAAGACAAATAAATTGTTGGAACAAAGTGGGTCTTCCGAAACAAAAAGGACGAGGCTGGAATTATCGTGAGGAACAAAGCAAGGCTGGTTGCAAAAGGTTACAATCAACAAGAAGGGATTGATTATGACGAAACCTATGCACCAGTTGCTCGGATTGAAGCCATAAGAATCTTTCTTGCTTATGCGGCTCACAAGAATATCAAAGTATTTCAAATGGATGTGAAGTTTGCTTTTCTCAACGGCATTCTTCATGAAGAAGTCTATGTGAGTCAACCAGAAGGCTTTGTGGATCCAAAGTTTCTAGATCATGTCTATGTTCTTGACAAAGCACTGTATGGATTAAAACAAGCGCCAAGAGCATGGTATGAAACCTTATCAGTCTATCTAACCGAGTCAGGTTTTCGGAAAGGTACAATCGATACTACTTTATTTCTCAAAAAGAAAGGTAAGGATCTGATACTTGTACAAATTTATGTTGACGACATAATTTTTGGCTCTACTTCACAAGAATTGTGCGTAGAATTTGAAAATATCATGAAAAAGCGTTTTCAAATGTCAATGATGGGTGAACTCACATTTTTCTTAGGCCTGCAAGTTAAGCAAAACTCAGAAGGGATTTTTATAAATCAGGCTAAATATATCAGAGACATGTTGAAGAAATTTGACATGAATTCTACTTCACCCATGAAAACTCCAATGCTAGCTGGCAGTCTGTTGGATGCTGATATCTCCGGAAAATCAGTAGACTAACATACTTACAGAAGTATAATTGGTTCTCTTCTTTATTTGACAGCAAGTAGGCCAGATATTATGTTTGCAACATGTTTTTGTGCAAGGTATCAAGCAAATCCTAAAGAGTCTCATCTTTCTACTGTCAAAAGAATCTTGAGGTATCTCAAAGGCACACCAAATCTGGGTCTTTGGTATCCAAAAGATTCTAAGTTTGAATTAATAGCATATACTGACGCAGATCATGCAGGAAACAAATTAGATAGGAAAAGTACATCAGGAGCATGTCACTATCTAGGAGATAAGCTGGTCAGTTGGTCGTCAAAGAAGCAGAATTGTGTATCCACATCTACAGCTGAAGCGGAATACGTTGCGGCTGCAAGCTGCTGCTCACAGGTTCTGTGGATGAGAACCCAACTGAGAGATTATGGATATACTTTTACAAGGTACCAATATACTGTGATTCCAAGAGTGCAATAGCAATCACATCAAATCCTGTGCAGCACTAAAAAACAAAGTACATAGATATCAGGTATCACTTTATTAAAGACCATGTTGAAAAAGGTGATGTAGAAATGCATTTTGTTTCAACTGATCTTGAGATTGCTGATTTGTTTACAAAACCTCTTGATGAAAAGAGATTTACTTTTCTAGTCAGCAAACTTGGTATGTTGAATCTTAATGAATAGTTACATCAATCTTTATATTTCTGAGGGGGAGTATTTCTTTACATCTGGTATGCTTTTGTAATTCATTTACTCAATTTCAAAAAGCTGGATATTATTAACAAACCTGGACTCATGTTCAATGAGTACCAAAGATTTATATGTTTTACAGGTTTGTATACTCGACTATGACTTCTGATCATATCAGATCAGGACTCGTACTTCATGATTTGTGCTTCACAGCAAAAATCAAGAGGGAGAAATACAAGATGTGTGCATACTTCAAGGGGGAGCTTAATGCAAAAGTATGTAATTGTGTATATATATTTGAAAGATCTGAAAAGTCTGAACTGAAAAGTCTGAAAAGTTTTTCATGAGAAAAATACTGGTTTTATGCTAAAAAGTCAAAAGTCAATTTTGGAAAGTTGCTATTTTGGGAAAGTCAAAGTTTTCAATTTTAGAAAGATTTCATTTTCTGTAAATTTTTCTCAAAATTTTTTCTAAGTATGGAAACGCGCAAAGCACTATGCTTATGCTAAAACACGCAGGACATTGTCTGCGAGTTCACCAAAAGCGCAAGGCATTACTTGCGAGTTTGGCAAAAGCGCAAGATGTTACTTGCGAGTTTGGCAAAAGCGCAAGATGTTACTTGCGAGTTTGGTGAATGCACAAGATGAAGCTTGCGAGTTTGGGCGAATGCGTAAGGTACAACTAGCGAGTTTGAGCAAACACGCTAAAAGGGGCGTGCGAGTTTCCTAAACGCGCAAGGCGTTACCTGCGAGTTTGGACGATTAATTTCTTTCAGCTTGCGAGTTTTAACTTCTTTATTCTCTAGGCTTGCGTGTTTCACATATTTTCACTTAAATTGTTTCTTAAGTGAAAATCACACACCTATTTGTCAATTTTTTGAGACAAATACCTTGTTTTCTTGATATGAGAGAAGAAAAAACTCAATTCGTGCGTTGGGTACGAGTTTTGTGCAATGAACAGTGACTTGCGAGTTCTGTGACTAGCGCGTTTTGTCGAGTATATATATATGTTCTATCTCTTGTTCTCTCTCATTATCAACCAGCGCATTTTCAGCACTTGCGAACTTTTCTCTCAAACTTTCTTGCAATTTTCAACCTTTCAGATCATATCTTTCAAAGAATCAGTGCCGATTATCTTGTGTATGTGTTCTTGATTAGTTGTTCTTTATTTTTGCTCGATTCCTTCAAAGAACTAGGGTTTCAATTTTTTTTCGGTTTGTCGATTCAGTTCTTCTTAACTGTTCATCTTCCTGGTTCTTTGATGTTTTTAAAATGACAGACACTAATACTTTTGGGTTTATTCTTTCAAACTAATGTTTTGTATTTCGAAATCGTACTTGTTTGTAATCTGGGTTTTTGTTCGATAGAATGATTCTTGCAGGTTTCCTTAGCTTTTGGGATTCTGTACATGAACGACAGAACTGAACTGGACTTGAACTCATGTTCTAAAGTGGATTGTTCATTTCTTGGATTAAAGCCTTGAACTTTTGAACTGAAAAGGACTGAACAAGAACTGGATTTGAATCCGAACCTGAACTTCTGGATTTGAACTGAACAAGAAATGGACTCATGGAATTTATTCTATCAAATATGAACCTCTAATCTGTTATGAAGTTCATTTATGGTTCTTATTTGTTAAAGATTGTTTTAAATCAGTTTCTTGAATTGAAAAGGTAATTTCATTTTGAATTTTGAAATTCAAATTTGAATTTCAAAGTTTTCAAACGAACAATATTTAAAAAAAAATGAAAATCCAAGTTTTGAAAAGTTCTAATTTGGTTCCAATTTTAAAATAATAAAAGTTCAATAGTCAAGAGAGTTGGTTATCTTTGCAGAATCAGTATTATAAGTAATTTCCAGATTTCAAATATTTTTTTTAAACATTATTTTGACGGAATAAATTCAAAGTGGTAAGTGTTGTTGTCATTCTGTGTGTCTTGTGTGTTGTTATTAAGTTGTTGTTCATCTGAAGTTGCATTTTGTTTTTCTGCAACTTACTATGCTTTCAATTGCAATATCTCATAGTACATTGTTCTGTACTTCAAAATTGGTTTTCTGAAAACAAGTTTTTGGATTTATACTGACATATTGGATTTTATCCAATACTTTTGATATTTTTCAGGAAATCAATAGCGGAAGAAAATATTCATGATCAAAGTGTTCAGATGGATGAACATGATCCTATTGTGTCACGGGAGATGCCCATGCCTTCTTTCCGATCCCATTTTTCTGAAGTTGGTGCTGACCCAGATCTTCAATTGATCAATCCTCAAGATTATCTCTCTTTGTCGCCAAATAATCATCATGTGATATTTGACAATCTCATGGTCAAGCCATTGATAAAGGAGATACTGAAAAACCATCCAATCTGCACTGCCTTAACTGCAACTGCTATTGTACCAATGATCTATTTACAACAAGCATGGAGAACCATTGAGCATGTAGTGCAAGGCAACAGAAAGTATTTCACCATTCGACAAATTCACATCCATCCTGACCTATCAAAGACTTCGTCTGCTTCTTGATCTACCTTTGCCATATTCAAGAGAAGGAAAGACAACTTTTGATCCTTATCCTACAGATCACGAAATGTTTGCTGGTATTCGTGCTCTAGGATATGTTGGAAGTCTTTCAAAGATGAGTGACTTTAGGAAGTCAAATTTGCCTCCATTCTATTATCAGTTCTTCTCAGTGATCAACAAGTGCTTGACTTCACAACATTCTGGGCATGACAACACTAATATTCATACTCTAAGACTGTTCCATGCTATCATCTATGATTTGCATGTTGATTATGCTGTGGCCATCTGGATTGAGCTGTATGAGAAAGTTCTGAGCAAGAGACATTCAAAGAAGCCAAAATATGTGCCTTATCAGAGATTTTTTTACAACTTATTGTCCGAGGCATTTTGAGATCCATCCGAGATGTTCCAAAGAGATTACATCATGAAAGTGCCCCATAAAATGAAATGACTCATCTTCAAAAGCAGAAGCAATCCTTCACTTTTGAGATGCCAGTTCCTGCTGCACTGCTTGCTTATGCCGATTCGAATGCTCCGAATGTTAGGAAATATAGGGAGTCCATGGGATTGCCAGAGCCGGAGATCCCTACCCAGGACTCAGAACCAGTTAGTCGAGCGGAGTCAGTGAGGGTTCAACATACTACGGGAGTAGTTGAAAGGGAAAGTGAGCAGAGAGAAAATATAGAGAGGGGTTCAGGAGTGGGTCAGATTTCTGTACTGGAGGGTGTGGGAACACAGGCACAATCTGCCACGCATTTAGTGATTCCTACATCTCAACCTGAGATTGCTATCATTCCTCAATTGGGAACTCAGGAAGAGAATCCCAATGAAAGTCAGAACTCTGAGAAAACTATATCGGTTGGACAAGCAAGCTCTTCTAGTACTTCGGTACCTTCAGCAACATCAGAACAGGATGCAGCAAATCAAGGAAATGATCAGAATGATAATATTGATGATAATATGGGTCATAGTTTTGGATTTTTGGAAAATGTTTCTTTACACCAAAGTCTTGATTCTACTGCAAGAGATCTTGACTTGGAAGATGTTGATTCAACAATCAGGAATATTGTTTCTGACTCTGGAGTTATAAGGCAGGAAGAGGGAGTATTAGTTGAAAACCCAGAAAATGTGAGGTCTAGAGTGAATGTAGAAAAAGAACATGGTGAACGTGTGTGTATCCAAACCTACGATTCTAGAAGGGCAGCCACATCTACTACCTCGCCGCATGTGTTGCGAGCAGGAGGTATTGAAACAGACATTAGTCGCCCACTAATGCATATGCACACCTCAGCCAGCCATTCTATTGCCTCTCAACAGACTATAGTCTCATCTTTACACGGGGATTTAGCACATACTCTATCTGCCTTTCACTCGGAAATGGCAGGTATTGAAACAAGAGCTCAGCTGCCCCCGAGCTTGACTTCTTTCAGTGCACCATTGAGTCTAGAACCAATTGTTACATCTATTTTCATTTCTAGGACACAACCAATCATATCTGCTACCATCGGGAGTCTTAGTTCCCCGATCGAAACATCTGTAGTAGCTCTGCATTCCGGACTACGAGGATCAGGTGGAAGTCCTGTCATTGCTAAGGTCATGCCAGCTTTGAGAACATGCCACACTGTTGTATCTTCAACAGCTGTGTTAACGGGAAACTTGAGTAGCCCCGGTGTTACTTTACCCGAATTCGTTTCAAGGGAATTTCTCAATGACGCCCTAAAGGTCGTTGAAAGCTCTTTATCGCAGAAATTTCAGTCGGAGATGAATAAAGCAACTGAAAAGTTTGAGGAGGATATTGGAAAGGTTATGAGAATGTTGAAAGGGAAAAATCCAGTTGTTGAGGAACCTGAGCAAACACTTCCACCACCATCTGTTCCACAACCACCACCATCTGTTCCACAACCACCACCAGTTCAATCCGTTTCTGAGCTGAAATCTTTACTTCTAGCCCAGCTGTTATCCGAAGTTCCAGCAGATCAAACCGAAGCAGATCTTATTGGTTTACTGAGGCAACAATCCCAACCAATTGTTCCTCAGGTTCCAGTAGATTATGTCACACATTCTCAGTTCAACCAGTTCAAAGATTCAGTAGAGAAGCACTTACAGGATCTAACCACAATAGTACAACTTTCTTGCAAGGCTCAATCTGATGCAGTTTTAAAGAAAATGCATGATCGTGTTTCTGATCAAGATCATGAGGGGGAGATGAATAAGAGATAGAAAACTGCAGAAGATACTTTTATTGTTACGGTTATTGTTAGAGCATAAATATGTTGGATACAAGATCAAGAAGACTGAAGGTCAAAGTTCAAGAAAGTCAAAGCTGAAGAAAGTCAACTTTCATTAAAGTCAAAGTCTTTTGTAATAAAAGTCAAATGTATTTTGTATTTGTTTCCTTGTTTTAGTTGTAGGTATAAATAGTTTATTTTCCTTTGTAATTAAAAAAGGGTGTATCAAAGTGAAATACCGAGCTCAGTAAGTTTAGAGAGAGAAATATCTGAGAAAGAGAGAGAGTTCGTTAGAGAGAGATTGTAGAGAGAGAAAGTGTAATATTGGAATTGAATTGAAATCAAACAGGTAATTGTTTGTGATTTCTTGTTTTTGTTTGATTAATCTTGAATAGAAACTAGAATCTGGGAATATCAATTGGTATCAGAGCAGATCCAAATCGAAAAATCAAGAAAATCAGAATGTTCGACACTGTGTTCTTCATGTTCAGATCTGTTTTCGAGTTTTTGTGCGAATTTCGAGTTGTTTTTTATTAGATTCTGTTAGAACAGTATAATCGATTGAGTTTGTATAGAAAGTTTTGTGAATTGCACTGTAATCAATTCGAATTTTCGAATTTTTGTAGTTTTTCTGTTCACGAGTTCTTGACACTGTATGTATATCAAATTTGTATCGTTTGCGTATTTGATCGAATTTTTGTGTTAGTTTTGTGTTCGAATTAGTTAGACGAGTGAATTGTCGAAGTATAGTGTTGAAATTCTAAGTCTAAATGAGTTTTTGGTGCGATTTTGTTCGATTTTAGAGGTTTACGGGTCATTCATCAGGTTTGCGGGTCATTCATCAGGTTTGCGGGTGTTCATCAAGGTTTGTGTATGTTCATAAAAGTTTACGTTTCCTTCATTAAGAGTTGAGAATCGAGAAGTTCAAGTTTGCGTTTCATTTGAGAATCGAGAAGTACAGTTTTGCGTTGCAATCAAGAATCGAGAAGTAAGAATTGCGTTTTTAAACAAACGCAAAGGGACAAACGCAAAGTAGAAGTGTTTGGGATCAGAGACAAATTGTGGTTTGCGTTTGCAACTAGAAACGCAAAGTATATCTTGCGTTTGTAACTAGAAACGCAAAGAGTGTCTTGCGTTTGCAACGTGAAACGTAAAGTTCATCATTTGAGCCTTAGTATTGAAACGCAAAGTCTGATTTGCGTCTGCTTCTCGACACGCAAAGTATATATTGTACAAGTAAATTGAAACGCAAAGTAAAGCAAAGTATAGGTTTGCGTTCCCCGTGTGACACGCAAAGTAGAAGTTTGCGTTCCCTGAGTGACACGCAAAGTAAAGGTTTAAACAAGATGACTTCCAAAGATGCTCTTTCCATTGGCACTGATGTCAAGCCACCTGTACTGTTCAAAGGAGAGTATGAACAGTGGAAAGACAGATTCCTTGATTTTATAGACAGACATGCAAATGGAGAGAATATTATGCTGTCAATCACAGAAGGTCCTATGGAACCAATCATGGTTCAAATACCAGATGATGATTCGTCTGATAGTGAAGATGGTACTGAGGAAAAAGATCAAAAGATGAAAACAGTGGCAGTGGATATCTCTCAGTATTCTGAAGAACAGAAAAGCCGATACAAAGCAGATAAACAAGCAAGATCCTTACTTATTCAGAGCATTCCACATGATATCTACATCAAGATAGACAGCTACAAGGGAAATGCTAAGAAGATGTGGGATCAGTTGCAGAAAATGATGATGGGATCCAAGGTCGGGAATCAGATGAAAGTGGCTAATTGCATCAACAGTTATGAGGAATTCAAAGCCAAAGAGAATGAAATCTTAGAAGATACTTATGAACGGTTTGTCTTGCTTCTAAATGAGTTGTCCAAGAATAAGGTGAAAAAGAAGCAACTTGAGAACAATGTCAAATTCCTGAGCATCCTACAACCAGAATGGAAGAAGCATACACGTAGGATGAAACAGATGAAGGATCTGAATGACATACCGTTACATGAGGTATATGAGACTCTGAGGCAGAATGAAGAAGAAGTGGAAGAGAAAAGAGCTGAGAAAAAGAAGACAGAAAAGATTCCTGATCCTATTGCTTTGGTAGCCGGAGAGAAAAAGAAAGAAAAGAAAGAAAAGAAGAAAAAGAAGAAAGTGATAACAAGTTCTGAGTCTGAATCTGAATCTGAATCAGATGGTGATGATGTAGAAAGTCTCAAACAGGCTATGTTGTTATTAACCCGTGCATTCCAGAAAAAGTTTTACAAGAAGCCGGGATCTAACTCACAGAGGTACTCTTCATCAAGTTCCAAGAATCATGAACACCGAGAAAGGGTGGAAGGAAGGAGATATGAAGAGAACAGATATGTTGAGAAGAAACCTGATGACAGGAAGAAGTATGTGAATGACTACACTGTTGTAGAAAAGCCAGCAAGTGATTCAGTCAAATGCTACAACTGTGGCAAGATTGGTCATTTTGCAAATGATTGTAGAAAGCCAAAAGTTCGCAATTCTCAGTATTATCAGAACAAGCTGTTATTAGCCAAACAACAAGAAGCAGGCATCGCTTTAATGGCTGAAGACGAATTTTAGCTGGATCATTCAGAAGGTGAAGAGGAAGAGAAGGAAGAAACTGCTCATCTCTGTCTCATGGGAATAGAAGTGAAGTATGATGAGTCAGATGACGAGACAGCTGATGAGGTATTAAACTTAACTAAAAAAGATTTTGTAACCAAAATGGAAGCTATGATGGTTGAGCTTAATGATCTTCAATTAAAACTGAAGAAAGAAAAAGACAGAGTTGCTAAAAGAAACAATAAGATATTTGAACTCAATAAGTTGGTTATTGGAAACAAAGATCTGATTGATTCTTTACGCAAGTCTGCTTCTGATTCTAAATCTCAAGTAGATTGTTTTGAAAAGAAGATTTATGATTTTGAAGTTAAAGTTTCTAAATATGAGTTTGAGAAGAAAAAATCTGCACTAATTGTTCATAAACTGCAGGTTGAAAACAAAATTTTGAATAAGAAGGTAAATGGTCTGGAAGCCAAACTTTACGCAAGAGGCCAAACAGATCAAACCATTTTTCTTAATGCACCAGATGAAGAGGCTGATGTTAAGGAAAAATGGGGACTTGGTTTTAAAAACCCCCATTACTTAAAGAAAGCCATCAGAAAACAACCAGCATTATATAATTTTGATTTTCTTGCTTATGCTGGTAAACATACTCATTTAAAACCCAAATTTGTTACCAAATTACCGGAAGAAGTTGAGGCCAAAGAAACTGAAAATAGAAAGAATGTTAAGAAAATGCAACTACCATTTAACTATGCAAAGTTAAATGATAGTTATCTTTCAGAAACACCAAAAGTTCTTTCAAACGACTATTTTGCGAGCTATTTTGTTTCTGAGTTGAAGGCAAAACATGCAGTTGCAAAGGTTTATGTTCCTCCACTCATTCTTGAAAGCAAAATAGTTGAGTTGGAAAATATTTTATCTGATGAAAAACTTTTGGTTGATATTCAACAAAGTGTATTTTCTACTGTATTAAAGAACACGATTTTTCAATCTACATCTACAAAGTGTTCTAAAGTTTCTAAGGCACCTCAAACTTCGTCTGATAATTTTGATGACTTATTTGAGTCTGCAAATGATTTTCTTAATTCTGATGGTGGGTGCATAGAAGAAATTGATATGTTTGACTTCAATGCTTCTCTTCCTGATCATTCTACTTGTCTTATAAATGAAAAGGTGTTACCAAGTGTTCTTAAAACTGCTAAATCATCAACTAAAGTTGGTGAATCGATTTCTGTAACTGCTGATTATTATTCTCAAGGTAAGAAACATAAGAAACAGCGATTATAGAAACAGAAACACACTGGTACACAAAAGAAAACCCAGTCTCAGAAATCTGCTTTTCCTAATAAATCTACATCTTGTGTTTCAGATATAAGCAAGAAAAGGTTGAAAGCTCGAACTGAATGGCGACCAAAAAGGAAGGGTGATGAGAAAGCTGAATCAGTTTCTGATAATTCTTGTAATAGATCAGTTAGTAGTGATACTAATGTAGTTGATCAATTTGCTTCAAATAAACAAAACCTTGTAACTTCTTACAAGCGGTATTCAATAAAGCAATTGATTCAATTATCTCCTATTTCTACTACATCTTATCATTATCGGAGAAATGATTTTGCTTACTCTCATAATTCTTCTGATTGGTTCGGATCTTATCATGTGTATTCTTCAAGATCAAATATTTTTAAAGGTTTTCAAAAGAACAGAGGGTCCATTTTCAAATGGATACCAAAATCTTGTGCTAATCTGTTAGGACCCGTTTTTAAATGGGTACCTAAATCTATTGTCTCCTGATTTCTCTTGCAGACCCGACATATGTGGTACTTGGACAGTGGATGTTCCAAGCATATGACTGGGCAAAAAGCTTTATTGTCTAACTATACAGAGAAATTCAGTGGAAATGTCAGATTTGGAAACGATCAGCTTTCACCTATCTTAGGATATGGTGACATTATTCAAGACAACATAACGATAAGTAAGGTGAGTTATGTCGAAGGCTTAGGGCACAACTTATTCAACATTGGTCAATTCTGTGATAAAGGGTTAGAGGTCAACTTCAAAGCTAAGAGATGTTCGGTTCGTATGGAAGATGGCAATGAACTCTTAGTCGGAAATCGAAAGACGAACCTCTATACCATCAATCTTTCAAAGGTACAGAATGACAATCAAGTTTGCTTAATGACAAAGGCTTCATTGCAGCAAAGTTGGCTCTGGCACAGACGTTTATCTCACTTGAACTTTCGTTATATCAACAAGCTGGTTAGTGGGAAATTGGTAAAAGGACTTCCTGAGCTGAAATACGAGAAAGAACACTTATGTGCTGCATGTGAGAAGGGTAAGATGAAGAGAGCTCCGCATAAACCGAAGCCTGAACCAAGCACTAGTTCTCCGTTAGAATTATTACATATGGATTTGTGTGGTCCAATGAGAACTCAGAGTTTGGGTGGAAAGAAATACGTGTTGGTTATTGTGGACGATTACTCAAGATACACATGGGTCAAATTTCTTCGATCAAAAGATGAGACGCCCGAAGTTCTTATTACTTTCTTAAAGACGACCTAGGCGAAAATGCAGCGACAAGTCAAGTTTCTTCGAACGGACAACGACACAGAGTTCAAAAACAAGATAGTTGAAGAATATCTCGAATCGGTCGGGATATCACATCAGTACTCTGCTGCTCGTACGCCTGAACAGAATGGAGTAGTCGAAAGGCGAAATCGGACGCTAGTCGAGGCCGCTCGGACTATGCTTAGCCAATCAGATTTACCTCTATTCTTGTGGGCAGAAGCTGTGTCGACTGCATGCCATACTCAAAATCGATCCATGATACACCGCCGTTTTCAAAAGACTCCATATGAGCTGATCAACAACAGAACACCAACAATCAAGTATTTTCATATATTTGGGTGTAAATGTTTTGTGCTTAACGACAGAGAGAGTCTGAATTAATTTAGTGCTAAGGCGGACGAGGGTATCTTTATTGGTTATTCTTCAACATCGGCAGCATATAGTGTTTATCTGAAGAAGTCAAAGACAGTTGTCGAGAGCGTCAATGTAACATTTGATGAAGAGATGGCTTCTGAACAACTCAGTTCAGAACCCGTGATCACTGGAGTATTAGCTTCTGGGCAGATCAGTCCAGAATCTGCTTCTACATCGAATAATTCAAATAACGCTTCTACTTCTATTTCACATTTATCTGATTTAGATTTGTTATTTGAATTATTTTATGATGAGTTTCTAGGATCTAATGTATCTAAATATTCTGTGACTGACAGGTTTGAAGATACAAGTTGCAATCATCCAGTCACTTCAGATGTCATAATTGAACAAGCATCCCCCGTTCAGTCAGAAACTCACATTCCAACATCTACTCCTACAGTTGAAGATATACAAGTAACTGCTGAGCCAGAAGTAACTGTTTCAATTGGGTGTCATACATTGTCTACTCAACAGCCAGATTCTGCTGTTCCAACTGATACTTCTGCACCTGAAACTTCAACTGCAAACCCCCCTCCTGTTATTCAAACTGAAGATTCTGATAGTGGATTTCTAGATGATGATCATGTTCAATCAGTATCTACTCCACTCCCTCATGAGCATCGGTGGACCAAAGAGCATCCTTTACATCAAGTAATTGGAGATCTCAACAAGCCTGTACAAACGAGGTCAGCGACTCTTAATCAATGTATGCATGACTCATTTCTCAGTAAGATTAAGCCAACGCGAGTATCAGAGGCTCTTGCTGATTCGGACTGGGTATCTGCTATGCAAGAAGAGATCAATCAGTTTGAAGCCCTAAAGGTTTGGAGATTAGTTCCAAAACCAGAAGGTAAAACAGTGATAGGAACTAAATGGGTATTCAAGAATAAAAAGGATGAAGATGGTATCGTCATAAGGAACAAAGCTAGACTTGTTGCCAAAGGTTACCGGCAAGAGGAAGGCATAGACTACGATGAGACGTATGCTCCAGTAGCGCGTATAGAAGCAATCCGCATGTTTCTAGCCTACGCAGCTCATAAGAATTTCACAGTCTTTCAGATGGATGTGAAAACAGCCTTTCTGAATGGAATTCTTAAAGAGGAAGTGTACGTGTCTCAACCAGAAGGGTTTGTCAATCCAGAGAAGCCAGATCATGTTTATATCTTGGACAAAGCCCTCTATGGTTTAAAACAAGCCCCTCGAGCATGGTATGACGTTTTATCTAAATTCTTGGTCAAGTCCGGTTTTTCTAAAGGTAAGGTTGATACCACTTTATTCATCAAAAAGGAAAAAGCTGATATTATTCTTATTCAGATTTATGTTGATGATATAATATTTGGTTCTACAAATCCAAAATTTTGCAAAAACTTTTCTAACCTCATGGTGTCACGTTTTCAAATGAGTATGATGGGAGAGATGAATTTCTTTCTCGGATTACAAGTAAAACAGTTTTCAACGGGGATTTTCATTAACCAATCTAAGTACATTTTGGATATTCTTCGGAAGTACAAAATGGAAAATTGTAAACCAATTGGAACCCCGATGGCACCAGGTACTAAGATTAACACTGATCCTTCGGGTAAAAGTGTTGATGTTAGAACTTATAGAGGTATGATTGGTTCGTTAATGTATCTTACTTCAAGTAGGCCAGATATTATGTTTTCAACATGTTTATGTTCTAGATATCAGGTTGCTCCTAAAGAATCCCATTTGGCTGCTGTCAAAAGGATTTTTAGATATCTGAAGGGGACTGCAGATCTTGGTCTGTGCTATCCTAAGGATACTGGTTTTCAACTGACTGCCTATTCAGATGCAGATCATGCAGGTTGCATGTTGGACAGAAAGAGTACTTCTGGTCACGTTCAATTCCTTGGAGACAAGCTTGTAAGCTGGGCATCAAAAAAACAATTATGTGTTTCCATATCGACTGATGAAGCAGAGTACGTAGCTGCTGCCAGTTGCTGCTCTCAAGTCTTGTGGATGCGAACACAACTAAGAGACTATGGATTCAAGTTCGACAAAATTCCAATATATTGTGACTCGAAGAGTGCAATTTCCATATCTGCTAATCCTGTCCAGCATACGAAAACCAAACACATTGACGTCAGGTATCATTTTATAAAAGATAATGTAGAAAAAGGAACAATTGAACTTTATTTTGTAAAAACAGATTATCAACTTGCAGATTTATTTACCAAACCCTTAGATGAAAAGAGATTTAATTTTCTTGTCTCTAAGCTTGGTATTTTAAATCTTAAGACGTAATCGGTTGTTACCTAATAAAGTTACGTATTGTTATTTTTCATCATTTTTTCTTTATCATTATGTTTGAAGGATATCTGCACTTTAAATGTTTGCTCATGATCTCAGGGGGAGTAAGAGAAGATTTTAAGATGATCTACATTCATTTGAGAGGGAGTATAACTAATTTCTGCATTTTACTTAACTGACAATTTTTTTTGTGATGCATGATTTTAGGGGGAGCATATAAGCCAAGTCAAAAGGAGTAAGACTATGATTTCTGATTATCTCAGATCAGAACTCGTACAATCAACGTTTTATTGCTTTATGTCTTTTATTTTTCAAATAAATTTGTGAATAAAGTTGCTTTGACTAGACTTTGAGACTTGTGCAGGATGAGAGAAGCTGACAAGATCATATCTTAATGACTTCAGCTTGACTTTATGAGATTTAAGATTGAGCGAAAAGGTAAATTTCTTATCTTAATCTCAAATGTATCTGAAAGAAGGACAACTTTCAGATATAGAAAACATGTTCTTAAATGTTCAAACCACTTCTCGAATTTTAAACAGATTTTATAATTTGGAAGTGTGATTTTAAATGTTTTCATTTTATTTTTGTTCTTCATTGATAAACAAACCGTGTGTTATCCAAATATTAATACTTGTGTATTGTCTTTTCTATATACTTTCAAGTATTCACACACATCGGTTTGACTTTGTTCAAAATGATCTTACCATGTCTCATATTGTAACCAATTTTTTCGATGGTAAGACACCCCGCTTGTACTTCAAAGAATTTTGAGCGTTATTTCATTTCTAAACGTTCATTTCAAGAATGTCTATATCTTGGTTCGTATAGACAATATCCGTTATTCTTGACCATAAGCCTTGATTATTATATCATTTATTTCTGATTATTTTCATACAATGTCAGATTTTCAAACAAGTCTCTTGCATTCATGTTCATTCATTCAATTAACTTGTTTGAAATATCTTAAATTTTTTTTAAAATGCTCATATCTTCATGATTATATTTCTGAGCATATTTACATCTGACATTTGTATATGAGCTTTAACTGCTATAGTTAAACCAGTTGAGCAACAAATGCTTTCTAGGATTATATGGGTTCTTTGTGCTAGGACTTAATTGAAACTTCTATGAAATCACGTTAACCAGTGATTTCTACCCAAGAAGTTATCCCTTAGAGATTGAGTGTGAGGAGTTAAAAAGAAATGAGTGTGGGTGTGATGAGGTAAAATGTAAAGGAAAGTTTGGTTAGCAGTGAGCTTAATGATCAAAAGAAAGAGGGTGTGAGAACAGAGTAAAAGAATATTAAACTCTGTACCAACTACTTTCTGAGTCGGGCAGCCACATTACTAGCGTTTCACAACTCTTTGGTGAACGTTATTGAAATAGGCATCTATCCCATGCCAACTCTTGACTAAACCCCACTAGCTACTCATTTTCTTCTCAAAAAGAAAGTGTTTCATATTTTAAAGGGGACGCATCATATAATCTATCTGGTTTTCATTTGGAAAATCTGGATATTGAAAAAGAAGGAAGTCTGCCCCCCCTTCGCACTTCAATCATGCACATTGAGTCTGTGTTTATCTACTGTTGTCTCAGTGGTTTACACAACTTTGAGCCTTATTGAAAAGCAATTATTCGTGCTTAATTCTTTCTACACATGCACGAACACACAAGGAATTTGTTTCGTTGTCATAACATTCATAGAAATTGCCTTTGTGGTATTTCGATGATTGGATGGAAGCCCTGGGGGAGTGAACATCAAAAAGCTCCTTTATATTGTGTATTCGTTACACACAGTGACTTTGTGTTACTGACAGGCATTTTAACTGATTCATTTGTTGATTCAGGAGTTACATGTTCTTATTTTGTCTGGATTTGCAAAGATCTAGATGATTACTTGGTTATGGATCACAGAATCAGAGGCTCAGTTTGACAGATCAGAATGGTTAAAGACATTTCTTGGGAGAAAAGTTTTGATGATATAGATGCTCAAATCATCAAAAAGGGGGAGATGATATCAAGAAATGTTAAAGTTTTAAAGTTTGGAAGAGATGATATCAAGAAGTGATAAAGTTTTGAGAGATGATTTTCAGAAATGTTCAAGTCAGAAAAGTTCAAAGTAAAGATTTGAAGATTTGAAGAAGATCAAAGAATTTCTGAAGATTTGAGGAAATTTTCTTTGAAGATTATTTGCTAAAGCAAATTCGAGCTGATTCTGAAGATAATTTCTTTCCAAAGTCTGAAAGTGTGTTGTGAATGTTTTGGGGAGATTGTTAATCATTTAAAGACAGTTTTGGAAAGAATACAGTCAAAGAAAAAGGGGAGATTGTACTGACAGAGCTTAAAGTGAAGATTGAATTGATATATCTTTCAACAGTGATCTTGAATCCAAAGGGGGAGATTGTTAAAGCATAAATATGTTGGATACAAGATCAAGAAGACTGAAGGTCAAAGTTCAAGAAAGTCAAAGCTGAAGAAAGTCAACTTTCATTAAAGTCAAAGTCTTTTGTAATAAAAGTCAAATGTATTTTGTATTTGTTTCCTTGTTTTAGTTGTAGGTATAAATAGTTTATTTTCCTTTGTAATTAAAAAAGGGTGTATCAAAGTGAAATACCGAACTCAGTAAGTTTAGAGAGAGAAATATCTGAGAAAGAGAGAGAGTTCGTTAGAGAGAGAATGTAGAGAGAAAAAGTGTAATATTGGAATTGAATTGAAATTAAACAGGTAATTGTTTGTGATTTCTTGTTTTTGTTTGATTAATCTTGAATAGAAACTAGAATATGGGAATAACAATTGAGGAGCAGGGGACTGAAGTAGCTGAAACTACACATGAAGAACAGTCAGAAAAGGAACAGTTGGATGAGAATGTTCTAGAAGCTGAAGTAGAGTTGATGATCTATGATAATACGGAATCAAGGGTTGAAAAGCCTGCGATTGACACAGTTGAGGAAGTTATGGAGATGTTGGGAGTTACTGCTGAAAACTTTGTCAACCTAGATGATTATGAAAGTGATGATGATGAACAGGTTGCTGCTAGGTATGACAGTTATTGGAGAGTAAAGCAGGAGGGAATGGATGTTATTGAGCATAATATACAAAGTGATGGACCAAATCCTGAGAATTCAGTTACAGTTGAAGAATTTGTACATAATTCAATTGCTCAAGGAAATCTGAGTCATAGTGAGAATGTGCTAGATGATTTGTTTGGAGAAAATCTAGATGAGAATTTTGATGATCTTGACAGTCAAGATGAAGAGATTGCAGATCTTGATTAAACTTTTCAAGTTCAACAAGTTGAAGTTGTGGAGGTTGCACAGATTGCTAGTACAGTTGATTATGCTCCACCAACCTACAGACTATTTGATGAAGATGAAATCTTGACTGTTATTCCTATGGTTTCTCCCACAAGAAACTTTCCTGTCCCTGAAAACCTTGATGCTTCTGAACCAAGAGTTGCTCTTCCTTTGCCTGAAGATTTTGATTCTGAACAACCAGCTGATCAACCCAAGCAGAAACCAAAAGCTGATAAGCCCAGAAAGTCAAAAAGATCAAGAATTCCTACCTCAAAGCCCAAACCAAAAGATCTTGAAGAAGAAAGGCCAATTATTGTTGATATCCAAGACTTCAGGAATAAGATGTACAAAGAAAGAAAGCAAAGAGAAAAGGAGGAAAGACAGATAGTTCGTGAAGCAAAAGCTGAATTAAGAAAAGAAGAAGAAGAAGCATCCAAAGCCAAAGATAGTGCACTTCCTTACATTCGAAACCCAGATAGTTCAAAGATATTAAGTGCAGCTGAAACTTCTATACAGTTAAAGTCAAATCCTATTTTTGTTACTCCTATGGAAGTGGAAGAATTCTCAAAAGATCATGGTCCATAACTTGAAACAATGCAAGCAGAAGAGCTCATCTCTTATGAAATCAGCAATATGGGGAATGTTACTTTCAAAGGAGATGTTAGAGTTGGTGTTGTTCCTTATACAGGATATGATGTTGAGGGAGATTCTTTGAAGTTCATTGAGATCATCAGAAAGTCTCTCAAAGTACCATTTCTGGAAGAGTCTACCAAAATCTTTGTTTCTTCTTAGCAGCCGATTGATGAAGCTTGTTTTTATGGTGTTGGAGATAGAGACAAAGTTTATCAGGCCAACTACATCAGATTTATGAAGACTCAGAGCAGAATGTTCTCATTTGCCAAAAGAGAAGAGATTCTGCAGGTTCAAAATGTTCACATATGCAAGATTCTTAATGTCCACTATCCAAAGTTCACAGTTCAAAGGAAAGATATGCAGATCAGTACTTTTACAGAAGCTGATTTTGATAACTTGAACTTCTCAGACATTATGTTCATTGTGAATGAGTTCAGAGACAGGAGTAAGAGAAGGAGGTCACAAGTTGTTGCTTATGCTTTGGATGCCATTAAAAGATTCATGACAAGGAGTGTTTACAATGCTTATTCGTTTGGCTTTCAGCTTGGCATTGAAACCAATCAGAACAGAGTAAACATGCTGGCACCAAACTTCAACCATCCTAAGATCAGAGTTCTAGAGCCTTTTCAGATCTCCAAATATCCAGAGTTGGGTGTGATGTATGTAAACACCAAGTCTCATAAGAAGCAGTTCATGAGAGCATCAGAATTGGCTAAGTATTCAGATGGTACTTTGAAGTATGTGCGAAAAGTGCTTGAAGATAAGTTGTTTCTGTCAGAGCAGGAAAGGTTAAGAAAGAATGAAGCTGTAAGAAAAGTTGAGTCTCTTAACATGGAAGTTATGCTTGAAGAGATCAACAAGAAGATTGATTTCAGAGAGCACATCAGGAGGTTTGAAGCATACCTTGGGATCAGAAGAATCTGTTTTAGAAGATGGGACCAGAGCAAATTTGCCAAATGATCTAAAAGGGGGAGATTATTATTGTATTTTGGTTTAGATCATTTTATGTTGATTTTTTTATGTACTTAGCTTGTATCCTTGTTTGACCTATAAATAGGTCTTCCTTGTCTTTCATTAGTTGTAACTAGCCTGATTGTAATCTTTGAGAGAATCTTGAGAGAGAAACACATGTAACCTTATCACTTGTGACATCAATACACTTGTGATTTCCCTTATGATTCTTGTTGTTCTTGATTGTTATTTGATTGTGGTTTGATTGGACATCATCAAAGTTTACCAAATATGAAAACTTATTAAAATACTCACACTTTGATAAATAACAAGTAAAACACATTTTTACTTCAAAATACACATTTTGGCATGTACACCGTTTTAACAAATCACTTGAACTCACCTTGCTAGATTTAGGCTAAATCTAGATTTCACCCAACGAGCTCTTTTGAAGGCCGCTTGAATCCTCAAGCCGAAAACCTCCAAAACCTAGATCCAACAATCCAACCCATAAATAACCATAAACAACCATAAGGAAACATTCTCCAAACATAAAAATACCAAGATCCCAAACAAGATCAAAACCCTAATTTCTCCAAAACCATCAAATTTTAGATTTGAGATATCGAACCTTAAGAAACCACCAATGAAGCATTTATAACATTATTACAAGAAAACTTACCCTTGAAGACAAGGAGACTTCCGAGAACACCCAATCCAACACTTCAACCCGAGCTCCCAATCGTTGAACTTGATGAGGAAGATGAAGATGAAGGTTTTGTGGGTTATCATCCCAACTAGCTAGATGATTAAGAATCATGTGGTATGAAGAAAAAAAGCCTCCAAAATGGGTTAGGGTTCGGTTTTAGGGTTTGGGAGAGAAAAGGGAAGAAGATTTAGGGTTTTGATTTGAGAGTGATGAGGCAAATGGCTAAAAATCGTTTTAATCTCGACAGTGCACTTCCGCAGGTTATGTCGCGACCTTAAGTTGTGGCATAAGCCGCCCGTTTCCCCGAATACTCACATCTAGTGAGTTACACGACTTGTGCCGCAAGCCAAAGTCGTGTGCCAAGTCGCGGTAGCCCAAAACCTCGGTTTTCTTGCGTCATTCGTACCAGATTTGATTCCCGATGATTCCAAAGTAAAGCTTGCCTGAATCTCGATACCTTTACATCTCACGATTCAACCGACTCCCTAAATAGCACCTAGGGAAATCTCCAAATTAACGGATGTTACATTTATCAATTATGAAAACTTATTAAAATACTCACACTTTGACAAATACCAAGTAAAATATATTTTTACTTCAAAAATACACATTTTGGCATGTACATAGTTTTCACAAAGCAACTTGAACTCACCTTGCTAGATTTAGGCTAAATCTAGGTTTCACCCAACGAGCTGTTTTGAAGGCCGCTTGAATCCTCAAGCCGAGAACTTCCAAAACCTAGATCCAAACATTCCAAACCATACATATCCATAATCAACCACATAGAAACATTCCCCAACATTATATACCAAAATCCCTAAACGAGATCAAAACCCTAGTTTCCCAAAACTAACAAATCCGAGATCTGATAATCCAAACACTAGGAAAACATCCAAAGAACATTTATAACCTTAAATCAAGGAAGCTTACCATTAAAGATGACGAGACTTTCCGAGGACACCCAATCCAACTCTTCAGCCCGAGCTCCCATACTTTGAGGTTGATGAGGAAGATGAAGATGGAGGTTTTGTGGTTCAAGATCCCACTAGCTAGATGATGAAGGATCATATGGTTCAAGGGAGAAACCCCCTCAAAATAGGTTAGGTTCGACTTTGGGGGTTTGGGGGCCGGTTTGGGAGAGAAAAGGGAAGAAGATTTAGGGTTTGGGAGTTTGATAAATGAGGCTAATGGCTGAAAAATCGGCTTTTAGCTCGACAGTGTGCCACGCGGGTTATGCCGCGACCTTAAGTCGCGGCATAAGTCGCCCGTTTCCCCAGACCTCACTTCCAGTGAGTTACGCGGCTTGTGCTGCGACTCCAAGTCGCGCCACAACTCGCGGCAGCCCAAAACTTCGTTTTCTCGCGTCTTCACGCCTGATTCGATCCTCGATGATTCCATAGTAAAACTCACCTGATTTCTTGGAACCTTTTCGTTCTAATAGTCAAACGGCTCCCGAATTGTCACTAAAGGAAAACTCCAATTTACGGGTGTTACACTCTACCCCCCTGGAATTAAGTAGAACAACAATATTTTGACTAACATACCCTTTGTTAAAAACAAAAACATAAAACATGTCTTCTCATCATCCACGCTGTGGCCCAATATTTACTAGCATAAACACATACAGATTATCACAAAACACTTTGTTTATTAATCACAAGAATTACATCAAGTCATAGATCTATTAGTGATTAACCTTTCAAGATAGAATGTGTTTGTGTGTGTACTCAATGTGTGCAACTATGTGTTTCTCTCAACTACCACCAAGATTACACCTTCACTTTCACACACTTACTCTCTTGCTTACATAGAAAACACAAAGACTTGCTTATATATAGGTCAACATGACCAAGCAAGGTCAAACCTTCTAAGCTCATTACAACTCACACACAAACACTAATTACAACAATGACCCTCATTTAATCTTGAATACAATTACAGTCTAACAATCTCCCCCTTTGGATTCAAGATTAAAAAAAATTTGGCAATAATCTTCAGGTCTTCATATCTTCAGAATTAACTTCAACTTCAAATCTTTTCTGGCTTTGACATCTCAAAAACTTTGACAAATCTTCAAACTTGTCTCTTCCTTTGAATTAGCTTTTGCATATTCTGAATAGACAACCTTTGCTTTCAAACTCTGACTTTCTTTCACTTTTTCTTTGACAAGCTTTCTTTAACCTTTGACTTTGATCATCTGAAAACTTTATCTCCTCTGAAATCTTTAAAACTTCAATCTGATCTTGAACTTTGATTATTCTCCCCCTTTTTAATGATTTGTAAGAATCAAAATCATTAAAACATTTCAAGGTCAGATTTGTCATTGAATGAACTTCCCAACGTCTGATAAGCACATTCTTCATGAACTTTCATCTCCCCCTTATGATAATAGACAATCTCCCCCAGATAGGAAAATTATTAATCTCCCCAATACATGATGTGATAAAATCTGTCGTCTGATCTGAAAGAACCGTTGAATCATGAACGTATTCATCTGAATCTTTTCAAATTCAAACGAAATAAGAGTTGTAACCCTGAATCAACATATGAAACAGTTAGAAATGTCTGTCAGTAACACGAAGTTACTGTGTACAACAAATGTACAATATAAGGAGCTTGTTTGATGTTGACTCCCCAGGACTTCCATTCAATCATTGAAAAACACAAGGTAATTCTATGAATGTTCTGACAGAAAAACACATTCTCTGTGTGCTCGTGCTTGTGTTTTGAAAGAATTAGCACAATGATTGTGTTTAATAAGACTCAAAATATGTAAATCACTGAGACAACAATGATTATACATGGACTCAGCGTGCATGAGAAAGGTTCGAAGGTGGGGCAACTTTCCTTCTTTTTCAATATCAGTATCTTCCAAGTGAAGATCCGATAGATTATGTGCTGCTTCCCCAGAAAATATGAAACATTCTCTTTTTAAGAAAAGAATGAGTAGCTTGTGGGGTTATATGCAAGAGATGGCATGGGCTATTTCCCTATTTCAATAATGGTCACGAAAGAAATGTGAACCAATCAGTAATGTGGCTGCCCGGCTCAGAAAGATGTTTGGTGCAGAGTTCTGATATTCTTTTAACTCTGTTCTCTCACCCTCTTTCTTTTAATCATATAAGCTCACATCTAACCAATCTCTCATTTCCATTTTACCTTTGCTCAATCCCACACTCAATTCTTTTAGACCCCTCTCCCCTCAATCACTCAAAGGATTTCTTCCGGGGTAGGAAACACTGGTTATCGTGAATCCATGAAAGATCTATTAATCACTCACACTGAATCCCATGTTCCTAAAAGTACATGTTGTTCAATGATTTTCTTGACATGTAAAGCACAAGAAATCATATGTCAGTGTATATATGCTCATCAAAGATTAGAAATGAAATTTGAGCATTTTAAACATTTAAGATATCTCAAAACTTTATATGAATGAATAATCAAGAAAGAATAGAAATGTTTTGAGAATCTGACAATGATTAATATCAGATCAAATTATCATGAAGAAAAATATTTGGGAATTCAAAGACGTAAATTGTTTATATGAACAATATATAAACATATTAGCAATGAAAGCACATTAAAAATGAAATGACGTTTGATTCAAACAACAGTGAATAACAAACAACGGGTGTATTACCATAGAAAGATATATCATTTGATACATGGTAATAACATAATCAAATTGAAAATACTGAACCAGTGTGTGTATGAATACTTGACAAAGTATATAGAAAAGAAAATACACAAGTATTATTATTTAAAGAACACACGGCCAGATAAACAATAAAATTCATAAGTATCCAAAAATCATTTAAAATTCACACTTCTCAAATCAGAAAAACATTTTAAGATCGTGAAGTGGTTTGAACATTTTAAAAACATTTTTCACAAGTAAAAGTTGTTCTTCTTTCACAAGTGTTAGAGTATAAGGTTTTGAATGTTATACGTGTGGATTAGAATCCTTAACTCCCCCTGGAATGAATATAACAATTAAAGTATCCATGACTAGATATCCTCCCCCTTGATATCTGTAAAACGTCAATCTTTTTAGAAATATTATTAGAAAAGATATAGCAATAAAAATATCTAAACTCCCTTTCAAACGAAAAACTTCCTGAAAAGATATAACCATGAAAGCATCCTTCAGAAGAAAACATTTGAATACGGGTTTTGAACTGAATTGTCCAAAAGCCATTATTCTTTGAAGCACGGGTTCTGAACTGATTTGTTCAGAAGCCTTTGTCACATAAAATATCCTGCAGGAAATTTTTTTTTGGTAATAATTATACAAATGATTCCGCTTTAGTCAGATAGCATATGATGAAATATCTAAAATATATGCAAATAAAGTACAAGGTTAGAAAACTCCCCCTAGAATCATGAAGTGGCGTTTAACATACCAAGTTTGCTAACTAAAAAGTTAAACCTCTTTCATCCAACGTCTTGGTGAAAAGGTCAGCCAACTGGTAGTCTGTAGTCACGAAGTGCATCTCGATATCGCCCTTTTCAACATGATCCTTTATAAAATGATAACGCACGTCGATGTGTTTCGTCTTGGAATGTTGTACTGGATTGGCTGTTATCGCAATCGCACTCTTAGAGTCACAGTAGATAGGGACTCGTTGGTAAGTATATCCGAAATATTTTAACTGTGTTCGCATCCAGAGGACTTGTGAACAGCAGCTTGCGGCAGCTACATATTCAGCCTCAGCAGTGGATGTAGAAACACAATTTTGTTTCTTAGATGTCCAACTAACCAACTTATCACCTAAGAACTGACAAGAACCAGAGGTGTTCTTTCTATCCAGTTTGCATCCTGCATGATCAGCATCAGTGTAGGCAGTTAAATCAAAAGACGAACCCTTAGGATACCAAAGGCCTAACTCAGTAGAACCTTTAAGATACCTAAGAATCCGTTTTACAGCGACCAAGTGTGATTCCTTCGGATTAGCTTGATATCTCGCACAGAAACATGTAGCAAACATAATATCCGGTCTACTTGCAGTTAAGTACAACAGTGAACCAATCATGCTACGGTACACTTTTTGATCTACTGATTTGCCAGAAAGATCTGCATCTAAAAGTGTGCCTGTTGCCATCGGTGTTTTCATCACTGAACTATCAGTCATGTTAAATTTCTTTAAAATATCTCGAATATATTTTGACTGATTAATGAAAATGCCTTCGGGTAACTGTTTCACATGAAGACCAAGGAAAAAATTCAGTTCGCACATCATTGACATTTCAAAACGAGATTCCATAATTCTTGAAATTTTTTTACAAAACTTTGGATTTGTAGAACCGAAAACTATGTCATCTACATAAATCTGGATCAGAATCATATCATCACCTTGCTTTTTCAGAAAGAGAGTAGTATCAATTGTACCTTTCTTGAATCCTGAAGCAAGTAGGAATTGAGTTAGAGTTTCGTACCAAGCTCTTGGTGCCTGTTTAAGTACATACAAGGCTTTGTCTAAGACATAGACATGATCAGGGTTCTTTGGATCAACGAATCCTACTGGTTGAACAACATATACTTCTTCATGCAATATCCCATTTAAGAATGCTCATTTTACGTCCATTTGGAAGACCGTAAAATTTTTATGCGCTGCATAGGATAAGAATATTCGTATCGCTTCCAGTCGTGCCACAGGAGCAAATGTTTCTTCATAATCAATCCCCTCCTGTTGACAATAACCCTTTGCAACAAGGCGAGCTTTGTTTCGAACTACAACTCCAGATTCATCTCTCTTATTTCTGAAAACCCACTTTGTTCCAATAACAGATTTTCCTTTTGGAAGTGGTATAAGTCGCCAAACTTTGTTCCTCTAAAATTGTAGAAGTTCATCTTGCATCGCCAGTATCCAATCTGGATCGCGCAAGGCTTCTGAAGCTTTCTTCGTCTCGAGAGAACTTAAAAAACTTGAATACAGACAAAAATTAGCCGATGTTGCACGCGTTTGTACACCCGAATGTGCATCACCAATGATATTATGAAGTGGGTGATCTCTTGTCCATTTCATTGTACTCGGAATCGGATGAATTTCAGCTTGAGTATTATCCTCCTCATATTCATCATATACTGCAGGTAAATCTTTTTCGACCCCAGATGTGCTCGGGACATCTTGTACAGCCTCTTCTGAAGTAAATATTTCCGGAGCAATAGAAGAATCACTCGGAACTTCTGTTGCAGAATTTGAATCTGCATGCACAGAATCAACATTAGTATCTTCAGAATGTATATGTGTAGATGTACCTGATGTGGTTGATATTGTGACATTTTCAGACGGTCCTGAAATATCTGCGATTATAATTGGAACCTCTGAATTTGATGTGGATATACTTGATTTTTCAAAATCTGCACATATATCCAGAAAAGCATCAACAAATAATAAGTCTAATTCAGCTGTAATTTTATTTGAATTAGAAGACTTATTCTGTTTGACTTCGGGTTCTATTCTGTCTTGAATAGAAACTTTCTTTTTAAGATTGAGTTCTGAACTGTTGTGTTCAGAAGTCAACGGTGATGATTCATCGAATGACACATTAATGCTCTCCATGATCGTCTTGGTTCGTCTATTGTAGATCCGATAGGCTTTAGACGTTAACGAATAACCAATGAAATAACCTTCGTCAGCCTTCTTGTCAAATTTGCCAAGATTGTCTCGATCATTGAGAATATAACACCTGCAACCAAAAATACGAAAAAATTTAATATTCGGTTTTCGATGATTAATAAGTTCATACGCTGTCTTTTTATGTCTTTTAATGACAATCGTGCGGTTTTGTGTGAAACACGCAGTGGCTACGACTTCAACCCACAGACACATTGGCAACTCAGAATAGGCTAACATAGTCCTCGCAGCTTCCACCAGTGTTCGATTCTTCCTTTCAACTACGCCGTTTTGCTGAGGAGTGTAGACAGCAGAAAAGTTGTGAGAGATCCCAACAGATATGAGATAACTCTGAAGCTTTTCATTTTTGAATTCTGTGCCATTGTCACTTCACAAAGATATAACCGGCAATTGTAGTCGAACCTGGATTTTCTTGATAAACTCAATGATCAGCTCTGCTGCATCTGATTTGTTCCTTAAAAATTCCAGCCAAGTGTATCTGGAGTACTCATCTATCATGACCAAAATATATTTCTTACCATTGATAGACTGAATTCTCATCGGGCCGCAAAGGTCCATATGTATCAATTCAAGAGGTGTTGAAGATGAGAATTCTGTCTTTGCTTTATGAGATGTTCGCTTCATCTTTCCCATTTCACAAGCGGAACAAAGAGAATTCTTCTCAACCCTTAGTTCTGGTAGACCTTTGACAATACCTTGTCTCGCCAACTGATTAATCGCATCAAAGTTTTGATGAGACAGACGCCGATGCCATATCCAACTTTCAGCTCGTGAAGCTTTTGCAATCAGACAAACAGGTCTTGATGCAGAAAGTGTTGGAAAATTCACATAATAAATATTTGCATTCCGCTTAGCCTTAAAAACTGCACGACCATCTTTATCTTCAATATAACAGCATTTATCAGTAAACCAAACTTGAAATTGACTATCGCAGAATTGACTTGTACTGAAAAGATTATGATCAAGTCCTTCTACGTATAGTACTCTTTTGATTGTCACTATGCCATTTGTTAACAATCCGTGTCCTCGAATGTATCCAGTAACCTCAGAATTTGCATAACTTACAGTACCGGCAGGTTCCTCAACATAATTGTGAAGTAGATGCTTAAAACCTGTCATATGTCGCGAGCATCCTGAATCTATGTACCATGTATGTGAGACCTGCAAAAAGAACAACTTATTTCTGTTTAGGTACCCATATCCAGATGGGTCCTTCCTTGTTAGCTTTTTGCAACGCATCAACATCATCTACCTTAGCCTTAATTAGCCACTCATAGCGAGGCTTAGGTACCCATTTCCATACCATTTTAACATTAAGCTCATGAAATGTTTTCTTTTTCGAAAAATGATCAATCTTAGCATGAAAATTTTTACCCTGATGAGTTAAGGATTTTGAAACTGATTTGACATGAGATGTTTTTCTGGAAACTTTAGATTTAGGATGAATAGAAGAAATGATAAATGCATTATCATGACAGTGTTTGCAAATAAAATTCTTACGTGCAAATGTCAAAAGCTTAGATTTATCCAATGAAGTACAATCATTCATACAACTTTGACATTTGGAAATGTTTGAATTTTTACACATCAAACTACCACTATCACGGATATTACATTTATTTTTAGCAACTTTATTTTCCTTCACATTCTTCATCCTTTCTCCTTTACCATTTTGCCTTTTTACATCTGAAACAGGAAACAGAATCTTGTTAGTTTTCTTTGAAGAAGATGATTTTGGCTTTGAATTACAAGAAGATTCTCCTTTCTCAAAAATACTCGGAGGATATTCAGGAGTAGAAGTATAAACAACTGAAGTTTTAGAATGAACATTCCAGTTTGTAGAGTCAAACATCTTTTTCTCCTTTAGATTTTGTTGAAACAAATCATCTTTTAAAATATTTAACTCTCTAGAGAGTTCTTTGTTTTCTTCAGAAGACTTGTCAAGTTTGAATTTGAGATCAACATTCTCATCTTCTAACTCTTCAATCGTCTTTTGAAGATCTGTGATTTGTTTCTCAAAATTAGATGCTTGATTTACCTCAGAGTTTGATTCCATCTTTTCAATAATAGGAACAGGATCTGAAGCATTCATCATTTCTGTAAAGATCTCCTCAGTCATAATTTTTGAAAAATCAGAATGAAGGTTTTGATTCATGATATTTTCACTTTTTGATCCATTTGAAGAATTAGACGTGAATAAATCAGATAATAACACTTGATTCTCAACATCAGTTTCTAAATCAGATTCATCAAACTGACACTGAGATTCAGTATTATTTTCTTCAACCTTGGCTGATTCTGTTGGTAAACAAGGATAAAATAGAGACGTAAATTCACTAAATTCTATCTTTCTTGTTTTGTAACTTTCATTTAAAACTTTATAAGCAAAACCAACATATTTTAAACTTGAAATGGAATCAGCACAAGATGAAGTTTCATCATCATTCACACTTTTACCTTTTACAAATGTATCATGAATATCAGGTTTTGTAGAAATAGAGCCCATTTTATCAAAATTATACAAATTTTCTGGTGCTCTTTTCAAAACAGTATTTGGTTCAAAACCTAAACCTTTTTTAACATTATAAAATCTGACATCTTGGAGTTTGTTTGTTAAAAGATTTAATGTTTGCTCAGTCTGTCCTCTTTTCAGATTTAAATCCTCCAGTTGCTTGATTTTACAATATGCCTCGTTTCTTTCTTGAAAACACGCTTCAAATTTTAGTTGAAAATCACCTTTTTCAGCATTTAAGTTTACAAGATCTCTTTCAAGCTCCATTATTTTTGAATGTAAAACATCTTTGTCCTTTTTCAAACAATCTTTCTCAGATTCTTTTTCCTTAACAACATCTTTCAACATTGAATTTTCATCACGAAAATTCAACATTGTTTGTCTTTCATGACTAAGTTTGCCTTTTAAAGTTTTAAACTCTTCTTTCATGAATTTAACTTGAGCCTTTAAGGATTGAATACGTACCTCAGAACCACAGTCGGAATGATCAGAAGATGATCCAATGTCCTCATCTACTTTGGCCATCATACACACCTGAGTAAAGTGTGCAGATTCATCATCAGAACTCTTGTACAACCAATTTTCTTCTTCCGCCATTAAGTTCTGACCATCTTCCACCTTCTTTGCTAAAAGAGTTTTCCGAGCATAATATTCCGAATTCTTTGTACGCTTGAACTAGCAATCCTTGGAAAAATGACCTGGTTTTCCACAGTTATAGCATCTTCCATATTTCGGCTCAGTCTCTTCTCGTTTCTCTTCTCGCTTTTCATCTCTTTTCTCTCCTCTTTTCTCATACTTTTTTTCAGATCTCGGTTTGTACTTGTCTTTCTTGTAACTCTTATATTTCGGCTTGTACTTGTTCTTTCCAAATCTTTTAAACTGCTTTGTGAGAAGAGCCATATTTTCAGCAAATCGTTGCATATCCTCATCTGAATGTTCTTCACTTTCAGTAGAAGACTTATCAGTGCTTGAATCAGTGACTTCAGTTAGGAGAGCTCTGGATTTCCTTGACTTTGATCTGTAAGAAGAACTGGACTTGAAACTTGACCCTTTCTTACGTTCAGACATTAAGGCTAGAGAATCTTTGACCATCTTCTTTTCAGCACCAAGCTGCTTTACTTCATCCTCATGCTGAGATAAAGTTGTGAAGATATCATTGACGTCTTCTTGTGCCATGTCCTTAGTCATCTGAATGTTGATAGCATAGCTTTTCCATTCTGGGTTCAAGTTCTTGATGAACTTATAATTGATCTCTGATTCTGACTTGTTCATTCCATTTCTCCTTAGATCATTCAAAATCACATTAAAGCGATTGTATGTTTCCAACAAAGTCTCTCCTTCTTTCGCATGAAAACCTTCATATGCATTTATACTCTGATTCAGCTTTGTCTGAATTGACTTCTTTGATCCTTGGAACTGTTTCTCCAATTCATCCCATAAATCTTTTGCAGATTCCCTACTATCTACGCGATTGTAGATATCATTAGGGATTGCCATAGTGAGATAGATAAGTGCCTCTTCATCTAGCTTGTGTCTTGCCTTTTCCACATCAGTAAAGAATTGATATGGTGTTGACACATATCGATCTGGGTTTTCTGGTGATGTAGTTGTTGCTACTTGTCCAGGTACAAACGATTATGGATTTCCTGGACCACCTATGATATATGTCATATAATCTCTGCTCTTTAGATTTAAGAACTGAATCATTCTTTTCTTCCATTGTGAATAATCTCCGACAGACAAGACCGGAGGCTTCAGATGAGATCCCATAAAGAGAAATTCATTTGCCATGATTGAAAAATGTATGTACCTTTCAAGATGAAAAATATTAGCTAGTAAAGATCTTTAAATCCAATCAAATCAAGAAACTTTCAGAAAAAAAATTTAAGTACAACTCAGAATAAAACGCAAAACGTGTGAATAGTGTGAAACGCAAACCACACTTTGCGTTTGAAGTATGGTACGCAAACCTTGACTTTGCGTTTGAAGTGTGAAACGCAAACGCTACTTTGCGTTTGTGATGAGGAACGCAAACCTTAGTTTGCGTTTGTAGTGTGAAGCGCAAATGCCACTTTGCGTTTGTGCTAAGGAGCGCAAACTGATACTTTGCGTTTGTGTTTGCTTGATCAATATTGCATACAACACTTTGCGTATGTGCTGAGGAACGCAAACCTTAGTTTGCGTTTGTTCCGTGAAACGCAAATAACACTTTGCGTTTGTGTGGTGATACGCAAAGTTACACATATACACACTTTGCGATTCAAGTAGAATATGCAAAGTTCAGATCAAATACTAAGAAACTCTCAATGAATGACACGCAAACCAAGATGAACACCCGCAAACCTAGATGAACACCCGCAAACCAGGATGAATCAAGCGCAAAGTATGACAAACACACGCAAACCACTAAAATCAATCAAAATCACACCAAAACTCATCTAGACTTCGAATTTCGATCTGAAAATTTGACAATTTACTCAACAACACATTTCGAACACAATTCTAACAAGTAATTTCGATTAAAAACACACAAATCATCAAATTGATTCAAGAACAGTACGTGAAACTTGTGAACTTGAACTCAACAAAAATTACAAATTCATGCTCGATTACAGTGCAATTAACAAATCTATCCAGACATACTCGATCGATTATACAATATGAACATAACCTGATCAGATTCAACTAAAAAATTCCACTAAAAATCAAAATTGATTTTGACTTCGTGAACAGTAACGTGAACAGTGTTGACTCAAAACATTTTCTTGATTTTCAAACGGATTTGGCTTTGATACCAATTGTGGCCCAATATTTACTAGCATAAACACATACAGGTTATCACAAAACACTTTGTTTATTAATCACAAGAATTACATCAAGTCATAGATCTATTAGTGATTAACCTTTCAAGATAGAATGTGTTTGTGTGTGTACTCAATGTGTGCAACTATGTGTTTCTCTCAACTACCACCAAGATTACACATTCACTTTCACACACTTACTCTCTTGCTTACATAGAAAACACAAAGACTTGCTTATATATAGGTCAACATGACCAAGCAAGGTCAAACCTTCTAAGCTCATTACAACTCACACACAAACACTAATTACAACAATGACCCTCATTTAATCTTGAATACAATTACAGTCTAACACACGCCTCGAAGCTAGGGGTGTGTAAAACCCGAATAGTCTGAAATCCGAGTCCGCATCAGAACTGAAAATAAGGTGTTTTTGCAAAACCCGAATACCCCGAAATCCGATAATCCGAAACCCGACATTTGGGAGGATATATGGGTTCGGATTGGGTTTGATCGTTGGCCACCCAACCTGTTCGAAAACCCGAAATAAAATAAATCTATATTTTAAATACTATATATATATATATATATATATTTATCTAATTATTTTTTGAAAATCGTAAATTATAGTCTGTTGAAATATTTTCTAAATTTTAAACTTGCTATCGATTTCATCAATCTTTTAATCGATTGTATTCATTCTAAAAAACGATTGAATTTATATATAACGTTTGCATTATATAATATCCGAACCCGACCAACATCAATCCGAAACCCGACCAACCCAAACCTGAAACAACCTAAAATTCGAAACTTAAAATTTGGGTTTTGATTTCCATATCCAATATCCAATCGTGATAAATTAGTTTTATGTTTTTGATAATCCATTGCACTATGTATTAGTGATGTAAATTAGTCTTATGTGATGTAATCTATGATTTTTCATCAGGGTAAATTCGTCATTTAACCAGTCTAGTCCTGTTCTGTCCAGTTCTGTCATGCCTTGCCAAACGCTGGACAACTGTCATGTTCTGTTCCGTCTTGTCCTGTTCCATCTTGTCCTGTCTTGTCTGCGTACCAAACGCACCCTAAATAAGAAAATGGGACCTAATACTTGATTTATGGTTGAAGAAAATCATTATCTAAAGTTTTAGCGCAAAAATCATTGAAAATGATGAAAAAACGAGGCAGAATGGCCGTTTTTCAGTTTACCAGCGAGTTATAGAATTTTCAGCGCCCAATGGACTTCTCTCATGGGTTGAACTTAATAGGTTTGGGGTTCTGTCAGTTTCAGACCTTTAACTTATTAAATGTTTTGTTTAGGACCAAAAAAAAAGTTAGTTACAAATCAACCCTTTAACTTTGGATTGTTTTGGAATGTTCTCAAGTTATTGGTTTTAAGGAATCAATAACCTTTTAAAAGTTCCATTTTTGAGATTAAGTATTACTATTGAGTATTTAAACCTATTTTGGGTTTAAGTTGATTAAGGCACAATTATTTGGATTACGTTAACTAATCAATTTAGTTTCTAAATTAATGAATATATTAAGTCAAATTGTTATTTAATTAATATATTAATTTATTTTAGAATATTAATTAGTTAATTAATTAATTCCTAAAAGGGTGTTTATGAGATTATTTAATTAAGTTCAAATGTTGGATTTAAGTGTTATACTTTGGTTAAATATTATCAAGACGCTTTAATGCGGAAAAATAATTCATTTATTTATTAAAAGTATAAATGGGCATTAAGAGTCGTAATCGAGCATAACACTTAGAGATTTATTTAATTATTTTGATGATTTAATAAGGGGATTAAAGTTTCATAATTTGAGTTAAGTGTTTATTGGGACGCTTTAATTCTGAGATGTGTATTTATCTATATTATATTATAAAACATTTATAAAAAAAAAACTTAAAAACAATTGTTAAAGTTTAATGTGTCGTTATTTACTGCTAATTACTTAAAATATCTTAAAAACAATCATAAAAGTTTTATGTACCATTTTTAATGCTATTTACTTAACTTTCAATACTTATATTTAACTCCTTCAACTCCCCTAAAATCACTCTTCAGGATAAATATTAGATTTTAAATATAAAAAAATATAAAATATAATTAAGATAATCATTGAAATCTAACAGAATATTTAATGTTTATTTTATTAAAAAAACATTATATTATTAAACCTAAAATAAATTACATTATTATTAAACTTAAATTAAATTATAATTAAAAATTAAATGAATTTTTTTATACAAAAACATTATCGTTTTCTCAAAACTACACAAAAACATATTATAAAATCGATAAAGACAAAAAATAAAACGAAACATTAAGATCGATACGTATCACGTTGCATTGCGCGAGTACGCTTCTAGTATATATATTAAAGAAAAACTCAATAGTCCTAGATGACATCTTCTAACATTAAAATTCATATTTATCTATTTTTCTAGATTTTTGATTTTTTTAAAATGTCTAATATTATAAAGATTTTTCTACCTTTATTTGTAGATGTTTGTTTTATTATCCACAATGATTTTTTGGTATTTTTACATATTTGTAATTTAGAACAACCTCCAAAAAAACCTTTTTTACTTCCTCTTCCCTTACTCTTCATCTCCCTGACAATTAATTATTAATTACTCTTTAATAAGTTCATTTTATTAGATGCAATCTCCAATAATATTCTTCTACATGGAATTGGAGAGCTCCAGCATAAATCAATATTCTTCTACACGGTTGGAATTAGAGAGTTGGTGAAGGAGTAGTCGTGGGGAGGGAGAGCTGCATCACGAAGGCGTTCGATTGAGAGGCAAAAAAACGAATCATGGCCGAAATTCCATCATAAATACAGGTTTTTTTTACTTATTTCTTCTCCATTTTCCCTTCCATTTTTTCTCATATAATCATTGTTTTCTTCTATAAGCTAACATCGGAATGGTGGTTAATCGAAATTCTTTCGAACTCACTCCCAAGAGGCCAAGACAAAGAAATCTCTTTGCGATGGATTGTTGGACTAAACAGAACCGATTTCTGAGCATCTCGCAGTCACTTCTCGAGTTCACTGATTTTTAGTCACTTTTAAAAGTTGACGTTTGAGGTAATGTTCCTTAAAAATAAGTAGTTATAATATATTGTTTTTTATTTTATTTTTTGCAAACAAATTATATTCTGTAAACTAACTTTCATGTGGCGGTTAGTACTAATCTATTATTGGTTTTATAACGAGATTGGAATATAAGCATTATGAGCTAAATTTAGGAGATAAATTTTGAGTTCTCCAATAATAATGCTTAATATTGCATAGATATTTGCGACTAATCACATACATTGGAAATTTAGTTCTTTGACAAAAATATAAGAACATGTTTGAAATTATCTTTATGGAAGCTATTTACATCTATAATATGCTAACATACGTTTATTGTGGTACATTATATTTCTTAATGGTTATTTAATTGACAAATTATGTTTCATCTCAAATTAGTTACGTAATTTCTAAAGAAAAACATCAATACATATCTATACTAAATTATAAAAACGACATAAAAAACTCTTAATTACAACATTTTAAGCACAAGTTACAACTAATTAAAGCCAATTACTTAATTTACAATTTCTTAATGCTTTGGTACAACCTTTCCAAGCACAATATCTCACATAATCATCTATTTGTGGAATGAATACTCATTTATTAATATAACTATTTGTTTTTTTGGTAGAGGATTTTATAAAATAGATTTTATATTAGCATAATTTATTTTAAATGTAGATTTTACATTTAAATCTATATTAATGAGATGTAATATAAAATCTTTTTTCTTCCGTATTATTTTATATTACATCTCATAATGATTTTTCCATATTTTATTTTATGAAATCTTTTTCCATATTTTATTTTATAAAATCTTTTTACATAATGAGATGTAATATAAACTCTTTTTTCTTCCGTATTTTTTTTGCTAATATAAAATCTATTTTATTTTATAAAATCTACACGTATTTTTTTGATAATATAAAATCTACACGTATTTTTTTTCACGAGCATTAAAAGAAGAAAAAATAAGGTTGATATGAGTTAAAAATAAAAAATAACGAGATACACTAATAAATTATCGTATTCTTTAAAATAAAAATATTCCGCAATACTTTCCAAATTAACCAAGTGTAAAGAAAATAAATTAGAAACGATGTAGATATAAAAATATTCTTCCATATTTTTAATATATTTACATTTAAATGTAAAATCGAAAATAAAAATAAAATATTTTAAAATATTCTCTACATTCACTATAAATATATATAGTTTCTCTATGTATCATCCGAGTACAAGAAGAAGACGAACGGTCGGGTGTCAATGGTGGAACCTGCAACTGAACAAAAGGTATTCCACTATATTTTTGTTTATTTGAAAAACTACTTTTTTATATTTTATTTTATTTACTGAGGATTTTTTTATATTTTTCAAAACCCAGAATCATATTTTTCGAAGTAAGGGAATAAGATATATATACATATTTTTATTTTTATCGACTAATACTATAAGGTCTTGAAGTCAATAGTCAGATAAATATGTTGTGAGACATGTCGTTTGAGTTTTAAATAATATAATACAAAACTATTACCAATATTATTGCACAAGGTCATAACAACAAACAATTAAGAATATATGCAAGTTAACCACTTATGAAAATACATTCGTTTTTCACATTGTATTTCATTAACTGTTAACAGAGAAATTACGTTTCATTTTAACTCGGTTCAATATTTCAACAAAAAGTTTATCCTCTCGTGCAATGCACGGGCCCAACACTAGTATTATATATATTAAAATAAAAACTAATGCATGGTTTAAAAAAACTTTTAATCATTTTATTCTTTTTCCTTTTATTTTAGTTTATTTTTAACATAAAATCAACACATTTGTTACTAAACCTCTCAATTTTGTGTTTTTATTTTATTTTTTTAGAGTGAATTGTGGATTTGGTCCATGTGGTTTTGTGATTTCTTTGACCATGATCCTCATTCTATGTTTATTGTGGATATGGTCCCTGTGGTATGTAATATATTGTGGCTAGGGTCCCTAAACACTAACATCATTAACTTTGAAGGGTTAAAGGTATCATGTGCCTTGCACACTATGGGTATAATAGTCATTTTGTTTTTCACTTTCAATTTATTCTATACTTATTTAAAACAAACAATACTAAATTGTGGATTTGGTCCCTATGCATCATTCATCATCTTTAAAAAACATTTATCATCTCTCTAAAAATATGACTATATAGAGCATCTTAAACTACAACACCAAATTTAACACAAAAATACCAAATTTGGTTGGTCCATCAACACCAAAAAAAACCCCAACTCCAATCACACTCTAAAAAAAACATCAAATATATATTAAATGTACATATAATTTACTTAATATAAATATGTTAATTTTAAAAATAGATTATTAATGTTAAAATGTTAATTTTGGTATAAATAAATTTTGATAGGCGATTTAACGGCCGGTTAGAGATGCTCTTATGACACTATTGTCTTCCTTTCAACCTCCTATGTCATAATATATTTGTGTTTATAGATGTCAACTGACATGCATATAAGCTTTTTCCCACATCATGGTTTCCAAATGGTCTATGCATTTTATGAAAATGATTAATGTACTTCCTACTCAAGTCACTTAGATGTCGTCAAGAAAAAAACAAAACCGTTGCCAATAATTATTACATAAATGTTGATATAAACAATTGTCATTTTGATGAGTTGTCTTTTTGGGGATGTAATATTGGTTTAAAACAATTGTTATTTTGATAGGTTGTCTTTTTTAGGATGTAGTGTTGGGTTCAAACAATTGTTATTTTTAAAGGCAAGTAATTTTTTTTTTGCACTTTAACAAGTTAGTTTTTCTTGTACTTTGACAATGAATATTGGATAAAAAAAAATTTAAGAGAGATGATTGTATTTTTTTAAGAGAGATGATAAATGTGTTTTAAAGATGATGAGTGATGCATAGGGACCAAATCCACAATTTAGTATTGTTTGCTTTAAAGGTGTATAAAATAAATTGAAAGAGAAAAGTAAAATGACTATTATACCCATAGTGTGCAAGGCACATGATGTCTTTAACCCTTTAAAGTTAATGATGTTAGTGTTTAGGGACCCTAGCCACAATATATTGCATACCATAGGGACTATATCCACAATAAAAATAGAATGAGGATCATGGTCAAAGAAATCATAAAACCACAGGGACCAAATCCACAATTCACTCATTTTTTTATAAATGAAATTAGTGACGGAAGCCGAGTCCACCAAATAATAATTCCAAATTAGCACACGATTTTACAATAAAAATTGCAAAAGTGGTAAGTTGGGTCGAATCCACGGTGTTGGGTCTGAAATGAGCTAAGGATGATTAATACTGCCAGATACTACTTCTTGTGTGATTAATACTGCTAGTTCAATATTACTACTGCTGGTGAGATTAATACTGCTAACATGGTTAGTACTGCTAGCATGTTAGTACTGCAAGATGGTTAATACTGCTGAGTAATTACTACTGCTTATGAAGATTAAAGCTGCTGAGAAGATAATGATGGAATGGTTTGATTAATGCGAAAGTCAAGGAGATTTGAAGATAATTATGGACTTGATCATGAAGATTAATTTTTCTTTTATAATTATCTTGTAATATGTCTTGTATATATACTGTATAGAAGGCATAGTTTAGTATATACATTGATAGAGTTTTCAAAATATGTTTTAGTGAGAATTAACCTCAAGATTCATTGTAATCCTTTCTTTAGAGAAGTTTAGAATGTCTGTTGAGCCTGTTCAACAGATTGAGGTTTTGTTTTGTAATCATTAAGTTAAATCAATATAACTTGTGATTTTCATTCTGATACTGTTCCATTGATTTACTGTTAAAGTGTTTTTCCGCGACTCCTTTAACATAGTTTCTGAGTGTGTGTTAAATTCTTGTTTGAATTTCGATCCTGACAAGTGGTATCAGAGCAAGTGTAACTCATAAAGCAAGAATCATCATGGACGGATCAAGGGACAACGTTCTTGTTTCAAAGGTCCCCATGCTCAAACCCAATGAGTTTGACATGTGGAAAATCAGAATCAGGCAGTACATTCTTCTCACAGACTTCTCAATGTGGGACATCATTGAGAATGGTCCCTCAGATGGAGGAAAGATGGACGCAAAAGGCAAGAGACCTCCACCAAAGACTGATAGAGAAAGAAAGATGAGGCAGACAGAGATGAAAGCCTTGAGCACTCTGCTCTTGGCAATTCCTAATGAGTACCAACATCAATTCTGCAACTGTTCTGATGCTCAAATACTATGGAATGCACTGGAGAAAAGATTTTCTGGTACCAAAAGTACCAAGAGAAATCAGAAGGCCATCCTGAAGCAGCAATATGAAAACTTCATGTCTACAAAGAATGAGTCTATGACTCAAACTTTTGATAGATTTAATAAGTTAATTGGTGAATTGGCTACTGTTGGTGTCCAGATAGATCAAGATGATGTCAACAGAAAATTTCTAAGATCTCTTGGTGATGAATGGACTATGTACACTGTCTCCTTCAGACAGAATGACCAACTGGAGGACAAGGAACTGGATGACCTCTATAATGACCTTAGGGTGTTTGAAGCAGAGGTAGAAGCAAAGAAGAGGCCCTCTGGATACTCATACAATGCTGCTCTTTTATCATCTTCTACTGATTCTGCTGCTAATATAGAATCAGTTAGTGTTGCCTATGGATCAAAGCAAGATGGATCTAATGACTCAATTTTAGAATCTTTTCTAGCCAGTCATGCTAATTACACTCTAATTAATGATGACTTAGAACAGATAAATGCTGATGATCTGGAAGAGATGGATATCAAGTGGCAGATGGCTATGCTCACAATGAGGGTAAAAAGATTCATCTAAAGGACTGGAAGGAACAACTTTGCTCAGAAAAGAGAAGATGGGGTTGGATTTGATAAATCCAAAGTTGAATGTTACAAGTGTCACAAGCTGGGGCACTTTGCAAGAGAATGCAGAAGTGGAATGCCTCAACAACATACTAACAACCATCAACCATCACAGTCCACTAGCTTCAACAACAGGAACTCTTCTCAAGCTCTTGTTTCCCAAGAAGGAATATGATTTGATTGGAGTGACCAAGCAGAAGAAGCAGTTCAAAAGCAAGCTTTAATGGCTAAAGTTTCAGAGTTAGCAAGCACTGATATTCCCACAGAGGTAAAATCTAATCTTTGCTCAAAATCTTGCATAGAAACTATTAAAAAGTACAGGGATCACAATCAAAGCATGTGTGATGACCTAAAAAGGTTAGAGAAAGATAGAAGAGAGTATGTTGTGATTGTTGAGAATTCGGAAGAATAGATTAAGGCATACAAAGCCAATGAACTTCAACACACATATGATACTAACTACTGGAAGTGGGAAAAGAATCAGTTAGAGTTTAAGCTTAAAAAGTCTGAAGAGGAATGTGAGAAGATAAGGAGTGATTTTGAGAAAGCCAAGCTGGACATTGAGAAGTTTTTCAATGCCTGTAAAGCAATGGACTCACTTCTAAAATCTCAAGTCCATGACAACCTGAAAAGAGGTTTAGGATACAACAGTACCCCTCCACCCTATAACAATAACTATATTCCTCCCACTTCAGACCTCTTAGAAAGAAAAGAGAAAATAGACTTACCTGCAGGAGCCACAGATGTAGATCCTCTTGATAGTGTAGTGATTGAGGAAGAGGCTGAAGAAGAGACCACTAAGGGTAAGAATAAGGATGACCTTAAAGAAATCCCTTTAGAAAATCATATCTTTACTAATGAAGGGGGGGGGGGGGTAAACCTTTTGTAAAGAGTAAGAAGGCTGAAAGTTCTAAGAAAGGGAAGGGAAAGGTACAGGGAGTCCATTACATGCAAACCACTGTTGTTAATCCCTGTACATGTAAACAGAATCAGCCCCAACAACATGATAAAACAAGAGGAAATCAAAGAAACAGAAATAATCAGTGGGCTTTAAAACAAGGAATTGATCTGAGAAAAATTAACAGACAAAATCCTTGTTTTATCTGTGGCAAGTTAAATCATCTAGCCAAACACTGTTATTTCAATCATATTAACCAAAGGATCACTTTTCAAAGAAATATACAAAATCCTGTTGGTTATAGGAAGCAAATAAGGAATCACATGGCTGAGAATGTGAGAAGGGCACCTATAAAATCTCATGCTCAGAATAAGTTTGCTAATTCAAAGAAAAATACTCCAAATAAGCCAAGGAGTAACTTAAAGAAAAAGAAAGCAAACAACTTTGTTCAGGTTTGGGTTCCAAAAGTAAAGAAATCTGTTAGTACTACTACTTCAAATAGTACTGCTGACAGAAATAGTGCTGCTACAAGCAATACTACTGCTAATCCAGTTAGTACTGCTAACAAAGTTAGTACTGCTAATCCAATTAGTACTGATAATGATGTTAGTACTGCTAACAAAGTTAGTACTGCAAATCAAGTTAGTACTGCTTCCAGTGACAGGCCCATTCTTCTGACAAAGTATTCAAGCAATAAGATTCCTTAGTTTGATAATCTCATCAAGTCTGAATATGAATATGTTGATGAGAATGGGAAACCCAAGATGTTAGAGCACAAAATTGTTGGATTCAAGATCATTAAAGATTGAAGACAGAAATGAAGAAGTCAAAGCTGGAAAAGTCAACTCTCATTAAAAGTCAAAGTCTTTGTAATAAAATGTCAAAGTCAATGTTTTTGTATTTGTTTGTTTCTTTGTAATTGTTGGAGGTATAAATACATTGTTTCCTTTGTTAGAAGTACATGAATCAGAGAGAGAGCATATTAGAGAAGAACATAATTCATATCATTCTAGAGAGAGAAATCTGTAGAGAGAGAAAGTGAGTTTGATTGTAATTTGATTCATCAATGACATGTGATTTCACGATTTGATTCATCTTGATTGTTTGTGATCAATTAGAACTTGATGAACTTGATTGCTCTGATACCAAGGTAGTTGATGAAAGTATGATACTACTTAGAACTCCTAGAAAGGACAATGTTTATTTCTTAGACTTGGAGAGTGTAACTTCTGATTCATCTTTAAATTGTTTATTTTCAAAAGCTTCATTGGATGAATCATCTCTTTGGCACAGAAGGATGTGTCACATGAACTTTAAAACAATGAACAAACTCGTGAAAAACAACCTTGTAAGAGATTTGCCACAAAAGGTATTTTCATGTGATGATCATTGTGTTGCATGTCTTAAAGGCAAACAGCACAAAACTTCTCATAAGTCCAAAGAGATAAATACAATCTCCTCACCTCTTAATTTACTGCATATGGATCTGTTTGGTCCTACAATTGTGATGAGTATTGGTAAGAAATCCTACTGCTTGGTTATTGTTGATGATTTCTCTAGATTCACTTGGGTCTATTTTCTGAGGACTAAGGATGAGACAAGTGGACTGATCAAATCCTTTGTTCTTAGAGTTGAAAACCAAACAAATCTAAGAGTTAAAGTCATCAGGTCTGATAATGGAATTGAATTTAAAAACAATGACCTAAACAACTTCTGTGAGGAAAAAGGCATTGAGAGACAATACAGTGCTCCTAGGACTCCTCAACAGAATAGTGTTGCTGAAAGGAGAAATAGGACTCTGATAGAAGCTGCTAGATCTCTGTTGGCATATTCAAAACTTCCAATTACTTTTTGGGCAAAAGCAGTTAATACTGCCTGCTATGTTCAAAACAGAGTTCTAGTAGTGAAATCCCAAGACAAGACACCTTATGAGCTTTTTAAAAAGAAGAAACCTTTTATTGGGTTTTTCAAACCATTTGGGTGTCCTTGCACAATTTTCAATACCAAAACTCACCTAGGCAAGTTTGATAGCAAAGATGAGGATGGATTTCTAGTTGGATACTCATCTCAAAGTAAGGCCTACAGAGTTTTTAACTCTTCTTCTAGGATTACTGAGGAAAGTGACAATGTCAAATGCAATGAGAACACACCAAATCAACTTGGTTCAGGTCCTGATTGGCTATTTGACATTGATTCACTGACTAATTCTTTGGGTTTCAGTAATGAGTATAATGCAGGAACAGGGAAAGAAAAGGTTCAAGTACAAAGACAAGAGTTTGTGCTATTTCCAATCCCTAAAGTAGATCCTGTTGAATTCTGTGATCAAGAGAAGAAAGATGTTTTAGATACAAAGGATACTGAACCAGCTCAGAATGAAGAGGACAGAGGTGAAAAGGAAGATCAACCCTCAGACTCAGGAATCAAAGGTCCTGAGATGCCATGTTTAGAAGAAGATGACACAGATGATGATAACTCTTCAGTTTTTGGTGGCAGCACTCCTGAAAAGAATAATTCTAATCTGGAAGCAGATATTAATGAAGAGGTTGTTCATCAAACAAGAGTTCATAAAAATCATCCTCCTCAATTGGTGATTGGTGACATCAATTCTCCTATAATCACAAGGAATCAAAGCAAGTTGGGAGGATTGAAGGACATACAATCAGGATTACTATCTTGCTTTCTATCACTGGTTGAACCCAAAAAGGCATATGATGCAATGAAGGATCCAAGCTGGATAGAAGCAATGCAAGATGAGCTAATGTAGTTTGTGCTGCAGGATGTATGGGATTTGGTTGACCTTCCAAAAGGACACAGAGCTATAGGCACTAAATGGATCTTTAGGAACAAGAAAGATGAGAGAGGAATAGTAATTAAGAACAAGGCCAGATTAGTGGCACAAGGGTATACTCAAGAAGAGGGAATTGATTATGAAGAGGTATTTGCACCAGTGGCCAGGATTGAGACAATCAGTCTATTTTTAGCCTATGCTTCTTTCATGAAGTTCAGGGTCTACCAGATGGATGTAAAGAGTGCTTTACTGTATGAGAGAATTGAAGAAGAAATGTATGTCTGTCAGCCTCCAGGGTTTGAGAATCCAAATTATCCTGACAGAGTATACAAATTTAAGAAGGCACTCTATGGGCTACATCAAGCACTAAGGGCATGGTATGACACTTTGTCTACATATCTCTTGGAAAATGGTTTTCAAAGAGGAATTATAGACAAGACTCTGTTCATTAAAAGGAAGAAGAAGGACATCCTTATAGTGCAAATCTATGTGGATGATATTATCTTTGGATCCACAAAAGATCAAATGTGCAGAGATTTTGAAGAATTGATGCACAAGAAATTCAAGATGAGTTCTATAGGTGAACTTACTATCTTCCTTGGGCTACAAGTTAAGCAGAAGAAAGATGGGATATTTATAAGCCAATCCAAGTATGTGCAGGACATTCTTACTAAGTTTGGATACTCAGATTCAAAGCCTGCAAGCACACCCATGGAGACACACAAACAGATCACTGCAGATCTTGAGGGGGAGGATGTGGATGTTCATCACTATAGATCCATGATTGGCTCCCTCATGTATCTCATTGCTTCAAGACCAGATATCATGTTTCCTGTTTGTGTGTGTGCAAGATTTCAAGTAAGGCCTAAGCAGTCACACTTTCAAGCAGTCAAGAGGATATTCAGATATCTCAAAAGGCCAACCTAGATTAGGTCTTTGGTATTCTCATGACTCACCATTTGACCTACTTGCTTATTCAGACAGTGACTTGGGTGGTGCAAATTTGGATAGAAAGTCAACTTCAGGGGGATGTCAGTTTTTGGGTGCAAGACTAGTGTCATGGCAGTGCAAGAAACAAACCACAGTGTCCACCTCTACAACAAAAGCAGAGTATATAGCTGTTGCAAGCTGCTGTTCACAAGTACTCTGGATTCAGAATCAAATGCTGGACTATGGTATGACTTTTCTTCACACTCCAATCTTCATAGACAATAACAGTGCTATTAGCATTGTTAATAATCCAGTCAAGCACTTCAAAACAAAGCATATAGAAATCAGGCACCATTTTATCAGAGACTGTAATGAAAAGAAGCTAATTCAGGTTGTGAAAGTCCATACAAGTAACCAATTTGCTGATCTATTCACTAAATCTTTTGACGTGGGTAGATTCACATTTTTGGTCACAAGTGTGGGCATGATAAACTCTGAATAAGCCTATTATCTTTTGACTCATGTACCTGTATAGATTCTCCTCTATGTACTTTCTCATAATGTATGGAATATGGTGCTTTAATCCTCTGTCTTTAAGTGTTTCAGGTTGCTTTGAAATAAAGGTAGTTAGTACTTCTGGTTCATTTAATACTTCTCGCACAAATACTGACAGGTCAAATAGGATTAAGTATGGTTAATACTGCTAGGCGGTTTATACTGTCAGTGCAATGTTACTACTGCTTGTCTTGTTTCTACTGCCAAAAGAGTTACTACTGCTAGCCTGTGTTAATACTGCTGGTATGTGTTACTACTGCTAGCCTGTGTTAATACTGCTGGTATGTGTTACTACTTCTAGCCTGTGTTAATACTGCTGGTATGTGTTCCTACTGCTAGTTTGTGTTAATGCTGCTGGTAAGTGTTACTACTGCTAATGTAAGTTAATACTGCGGGTTTGTGTTAATGCTGCTAGGGTAGTTACTACTGCTCTTAACTGAAACATGTACCCTATAAATACCCTTCATGCCCGCCAATATATCAAAACGACTCTTTGAATTTCTATTGCTTATTCATCTTCTCTTTCTTTCTAACATTCTTGCTCTCCAGTGATTAAACCCTATTTGTTCAGTCGCTTCAAGCACTAATGGCAGGTCTAGTGTTCATTGATGATCACAACGAGTTAGCAATGCTACAGAAACCCAAGCAAGCTGCGGGGTTTCATCATATTGTGGATTTTCTCAAATCCTCACACGTCGCATACACATTATCTGTCAATCCCACAATCTATGTGGAACACATGCGACAGTTTTGGGAGAATGCTACCATCCACACTGAAGATGGCACTTAGGTCATCAAAACAAGGGTGTGTGATAAACCCCTGACCATCTCAGAAGAGTGCATTCGCATCCATCTACGCTTAGATGATGCCTCAGGTATTACCTCTCTTCCTAAGGAAGATCTCTTTGTTGCAATAAATCGAATGGGGTATGAAGGTCCCACAGAGGTATTCAAGTTCTTCAAGAACAAATTTTTACCTCAGTGGCGATTCTTTGTTCATACCCTACAACACTGCATTTCAAGAAAAACAACTGGCTGGAGTGAGTTCAGCAGCACCATAGCCTATGCTTTGGTCTGCTTAGCGACCTCTAGAAAGTTTAATTTCTCTCAAATGATCTTAAACGATTTAATGTCAAACCTGGATACCAAATCAAAAAGCTTTTTTTATGTATCCAAGGTTTGTGCAAGAAGTACTAAATCAAGAATTGACGGATTTACCTCATTTCAATGAGGTATATGTACCAAAACCCCCAAAGGGGAAGGTGTTCTCTAATATGAAGAGGCCCAGTAAGGACTTCTCAGGTATAGACACACCATTGTTCTCTACAATGATGGTTGTGTCCCGCTCTTAAGGTGAGGCATCAGGGTCAAAGCCCACATTAGACCAACCCACTGATGACCTACCCACACCTTCCACTACAAAGCACATCCCTCAGTCCCTTCTAAAGAAGCCAACATCATCCATTACTCATACATACACAAGGAAAAAGGTACAGAAGGTTCTTTCCCTTCTAGTATCTTCACCCCTAAAGCCTCTAAGCCCTCTGGTGGAGCATTCTCCATCAGAGAATATCGAAAGGGAATCCCTGGGGTGTCTCCCAACCCCAAGAAGGTGCTCAATAAGGAGGAGGAAGAGCATGTGGGCAGTGAGGCTCACACTACTGACTTTGCATAAAGTGCAGGGCAGGACAGTGTGAACATCTTTAAGACCTTCCCCACGGCAACTTTGGGTGAGCAATCATCCAAATGTCCCAGGTGCCAAGAAACCAAGGGGGTAGAGGGTGCTTCTGCTAGGCAGAAGACTCCTACTAAAATTTCCAAGGATCCTTCCAGGGTGGTCAACACACCTAAAGGAGGTGAGGATAGATATACGTACAATGAATTGATGGAAACCATAGCAAACATCAATGTGGATGTCATGTCTCAGGGCAAGGAAATAGAGGAGCTGAAGCAGGTTATTTTGTCACAACAAGTGCAAATTCACAATCTCAAAAAGCTGGTGAGGAAGTTAGTGCTCAAAAGCTTCATCTTTCGAATGTAATAAGTAAACATGTAAAAACGACTGAAGTCATCACATAATGTAATGAAATACCTTTTACCTCCACGGGTAAGTATTCCATTTAATTCACAAATATCAGAATGAATCAACTTTAAAATTGATGTGTCTCTTTTAACTGAAGGAAAATGTTTCTTTGTAAATTTCGATTTTATACAAGTTTCACATTTTCCAAAATCTTTGTTATCGATTTCAATTAATCCTTTATTTTGCATTTTTTTAATATATTTCACATTTGTATCCGCTAAATGTTTATGCCATAAAGAAATAGAACATGCAGAATGCTCCAAAGAATTAATTTGTTAATTGAACCAGGGACTACATCGATAGTTGAAACATAAAATTTGATTACATCATCAGACACCACTAACAGGTTACTACCTACTGATTTAGTGGGTCCGTCCCCTTCCGGATTGGAATCATCGTCACTCAAATTTAGACGATGCATACCCAACTTGTTGTATCCCTTTCCGATGAAGTTTTTCATCTTTTAGATCACGACCTTCCTTGATTCAACGTTGGCTTCGAACCCATGTTCATAGAGTTTGCTTAAAGACGAGACCCTTGTTACTGGAAGTGACGTGAAGTACATTTCTTAGGGTGATGGTTTTTCCAGAAGTGAATTTGAGTAGCACAATACCCATTCCAACAATATCAACTTTGTCGCTTTTCGCCACAATCATTTGTTTTCCATCTCTGACTGAACCATAATCAATAAACTTAGATGGAGTCACACACATGAACCATGGCTCCAGAATCTAAGTACCAACCCCCTCTACCGACCACAATTCTGGTAGATGCCTCAGATATCATGTCATTCTCTTCCATATGCAGGTTCGCCACAAGGTGTTGAATACCCTTAACTATATTTGCAGTTGGTGGTCTGGACATCCTTTGCTTGCAAGCATAGTTCCCTGTCTCTCCGCAGATGTGACACTTACTGACCCTCTTCAAATGTTGCCCTGGTTTGGATTGTTGACCTGATCTCTTGAAGCTTTTCTCCTGTGGACCCAGATTCCACTTTTGGTTGGTCTTCCAGACTTTCCCTTTCCTTTGCTGTAACATCCACCCTCCTAAATATGTTTCACTAGTGAGTCTAAATATGTATTATATGTTAAAGCATGCTTTATGTGTTAATATTGTAAAAAGAGAATTTGCTAAGATGTTAAGTGTGCTAGTGAGCTATAAGTACAGCCCATTTTTGGAATGAGATATAGGAGGTAATATTGGTGCTAACACCTCACAAAATACATAATTAGATGATGTGAGGGTTCAAAATACCAAGTGCATTGCTCAAATGGAAATCAGGTAGGTCACTAGAGGGCCAAAATGGGAAAAATCTACCCAAAACTTGAACGGATGATCTAAATGGTGATGTAAAGGTTGTAACACCTTTTAATAAGTAAATATGAAGTGCTAGAAGTGACGGAAGTCGAAAAGGTCGCGTAGATTGTATTTTATGCAAGTTTTACAAATACGTAGTTATTTCGGTAAACTACACGCACAAAACTCAAATAAGAGGTGTTTGATGAGATGTTAAGCTTTGTAACTAAGTTTTGGACCTATTAGGAGTTGATGGAAGTGTTGGGAAACTTTTACGGGATTCCGAGCATAAAATCAAAAACGACGAAATTGTAAAGGAAAGCATAACATTCACAAATATGTAAAACTGCTTTTACGGGTAGGTCTTTTCTGAAATATTTTTGTTGTAAGTTGTTCATTATCTTTTTACGAACGCGTAGGCGAAAACCTCATCGAAAACGGAGTTTCGAGCGAAAAGTTATGTCATTTTTAGTGTTGAGTGGTCAAAATGGGTACCCAGGCGGGTCAAACCCGACCGAACTCGGATTCAGCTTGCAAAAGTCGAATTTTAGGCCCAATTTATGCCATTTTCAGTTCAAGAACTTCCACACACACTTAAGGTGCGATTTTCACACACTTAAGCTCAAACACATCCAATCCTTGAAGAATCAAAGCTCAAAGTGATGAAATCTTGATGTATATGTGAAGATTATTGAAGGTATACTCCTAATACTAAGTTTAATCGTTATAATTAGTGTTAATTAAGGAGATTAGGGTTTGCATGTTTGTGATTAGTGGATAATTTTGTAAGATTAAGGTTTTATGTTGGTTGATTTGCAAGAAGATGGAAAGGAAAGTGAATTTTAATAAAGAACAAGTTAACTCTTTGCTATACAAAGTTGGATTTTGATGAAATTGGTTGAAATGGATGAATGAACTATGGTTTCTTGTTGATTTTACCTTGATAATGATAAGTTAAAGTTAACATCTGAATTTGGTTAGTATTGGAATGGAATTGGATACTTAATTGCACAAAAGTGTGATTTTTTCGAGTTTGAAATCATGTTACAACACTGTTTTAGTAAAATTGTATAAAATCATAGAAAAATCAGAAAAATATGAGGTCAAAGGCATTTGAAAGCTAGGATTGTCTACCTTGTTTTGTATTCAGATATAGAAATCTAATTCCAACTTTAAGGTGGGTAAAAAGTGTCATTTATTCTGTACTGTAAAGCTGAATTTTGACAGCCTTGTGCTGTTGTGTTGTAAAATTCGTAGAAAATTGTAGAAAAATCCTAAAAATATGTATAAATAGGCTTTAGAAAGGTAGGATAAAGGGGTACAATCCATCTTTAGAACTAATTTGATGATTTTGAGTTTAAGATGGGCAAAACAGGTCTGCAAGTAGGTGTTGTATAGTAAAAACAAAGTAGAATGCTTGAATTAAAAAGGGTTAAGTTTGTGTTATTATTGTGCATTGCTAATGGGACTTTATATATGAACTTCAGATGTAATTTAAGCATAATTGAAGGTCTTGGAAGTGTTTTTCCAACCATTGAACAGAAGTTGGGATTCGACCTTTCGGTTTGGTTAACCGAATTCAATGAACAACACCGTGAGTTTATGTAGACATATGCATTACTTTGTGGTTATACATGCTTATGTGCTTTTGTCAGGATCGAATTCTCAACAAGAATTATGAATACTCAGAAACAATATTAAAGAAGCTGCGGAATAGCACTTTAATATTCAATAAGCAGAAAAACAATGAAACAGTGAATCACAATCAACTTGTAAACTTTATTTAATGATTCAAGTTACAAGCTTTTCATTCACAACCTCAATCTTGAAGAACAGGCTCTTTCAAGACGAATTCTACTTCTCTAGAATTAGGAACTATGCCTTGAGGTTGATTCTCTCTAGAACAAAAACTCAGAATTAATTCTATATCTCTAACTATTCTAAACAATTCTATATATACTGAAAATAAAGATAATTACAAAACTTAAAAAGATCTTCAAAATAATCTTCATAATTATCTTCAAGCTTTCCATGTTTATCTCCAGACGCTATCTCTTCAGTATTATCTTCACATTATCTTAGAAGCAACATTAATCACCTTGATCACCTTAGAAGCATTAACTGAGTCTTGGCAGCATTAACTACTAAGCAGCACTAACTACTAGCAGTACTAACTAGCTAAGTAGTACTAACTTTGTTCAAGCAGCACTAACTTTGACTAGCAGTATTAATTCTACTAGAAGTAGTAATACCTAGCAGTATTAACTTTAAGATCATCTGGCAGTACTAACTCTGAACTAGCAGCATTAATGACTTGGTTACATCTTCAGTTCCCAACAATCTCCCCCTAACTTGACTTTTAGAAAGAGAAGTCAAGTTCTTCAGATGCTTCCAAAACTTTCATTGATTCAGTCCAATGTTAGGATCCAGTCCCATGCTCTGATTGATAGTTCTCTGAATTAGATACTTTGCCATTTCTGAATTTGATGCACAACCCAACTTCTTCTTTAACATGGCATGAAGCTTTAGACGTGTGTGATTGTAGACCCTGTCCACCAAGTAATATTCCATGTGAAAAGTATCCAAGGCCAATTCATAGACTCCACTCCTTTCATACAGAGTCCATCCTCTAACAGTTTTGAACACATCTCTGATTAAATGCTTCACTGCTTCTTGATTGAATAACATGCACAAATACTCCATAACCAACTTTACAATTGGTAACCATGGAGCTTTCAGCTGATCTGCATGTAACTTCATACCAACTTCATACATCTCTTCTAAATCAGATCTTGAACATTCTCTGACAATTTTGTTCCATGTTGCAAACACATAGTACTTCTCATCCTTTCTTTTCAATATGATATACTCCTTACCATCCACCATCATAATATCCCAGTGGATAATTTCAGGAGGTTTGACTCCAACAGGTTCAACTGTGATAGGCTTTGGAATTTTATCCATTACCACCATGTACAAATTTACATCTGAACTCTGTGGTACTTCCTGAGATTCAGTTCTCTTTTCTTCATTCTTTGGCGCCTCTTCTTCTTCAGCAACCTTTTTCTCTTCTTCTACTCTGGGCTTCTTGTCAGTTTTCTTTATTTTGGCCATCATCTTGGTTCTCTTCAGAATCCTTTGATTTTGCCCTTCAGTAGCTTCCTTCTTCTTTTCTTCCTTTATCTCTACCTTTTCTATTGTTGGAGTTCCCTCTTCACTTTCAGGGAAGGGTTGATTAATATTCACATCATGCCTCTCCTTGGCTTTCTTTTCAAACTCCACTCTGTCCTTTTCATTACTTTTCAGTTTTCCCATTTCTTTCTCATATAAGCCTTTGACTTGATCAAAAGTCATCTTCACAAACATTTCTTTCTTCACACCAATTGCACTCCTCAAGAAAGTTATCATCTTGTTTCTTTCCTGAGTTGCAAGGTAAGTTTGTGAAGGCCTTCTCTTCTTTGCATTTGATCTGGCCATCATAGCCTTTCTCAAGTTTATTGCTCTTTGCTTTGCTTTCTCTGTTTCCACCCCTTTCTGAAATGCTTCATTTAATTCATTTTCTAGTGCTCTGGCTATCTCTCTGTCTTTCTCAACCTGCTCTTTCTCTGCTTGATCTAATTCTTCTTGCATTTTCTTGGCTAATGCTTCATCTGACTCAACCATCTTTTGCTTTTTGGTTGGTTGATCAGATTCTATCATCTTTTCTTTCCCCTTTTTCATTGCATCTGCAACCTTGTCTTTCTTTTCTGTTCTCTTTGATCCCCCTTCATTTATGACCACTCCCTTTGCTTTGGGAGTGTCATTCTTTGCTTTTACAAGCATCTCAGCTACCTCAACCTCTTCAGGTGTTAACCCTGTTACTGTTGCTTGTATAGTTTCACCAGCACTAACAGTTTCTGCTGCTGGGGTTGTTACTGCTGCTGTTGTTGTTACTGCTGCTTTGGCACTTTCTGTTTCTTTTACACCTTCAGCTTTTTCTTCAACAAACTCTCCCTGTGCTTCAACAAACTCCCCTTCAATCTGTTGATCTAACATTTCTTGGCTTGAACTCTCCCCCTTTTTGGAAGCATTCTCATTCTCCTTTTTGGTTGTCCCCTTTCTCCTCCTTAGAACAAACTGACTTCTTCTTTTCTTGGCCATGAGCTTTCCCACCAGTTGCTTGAGTTTTGAAATTTGCTGTTGTTGGGAGATGACCACTTGCTGCAATGCTTTGATTTCCTATCCTTGATTAACCACATCAACATTGATGTTGGCTATTGTTTCCATCAATTCCAAGTAAGTATAGCTATCCTCACCTTCTTTAGGTGTTCTACCCACCCTTGAAGGATCATTGGAATCTTTTTCCATCAATTCATCAGTTTCAGTTCTGTCCTCACCCTTTTTGGATGTTTTGCCCATCCTTGAGGGATCCTTGGATCTTGTAGTAGTGACCTTCTGCCTAGCAGAAGCATCAACTACCCCCTTGGTTTCTTGGCACCGGGGTCCTTTGGTTGATTTCTCAGCCAAAGTTGCCATGGGGAAGGTCTTAGAGATGTTACCACTGTCCTTCTCTGTGCTAGCAGAAGTAGTGGCAGCCTTCTCACCCATATGCTCATCCATCTCCTTAGAGAGCACCTCCTCAGGGTTGGGAGACACCCTATTGGATTCCCTTTGGATATTCTCTATTGGAGAATGCTCCAATAGAGGGCTTTGAGGCTCTTGGTGAATAGTAGGTACAACAAGGGAAGGAGCCTTGTGTACCTTTCTCTTGACATAGGTCTTGGATATCATAGGAGTAGGTTTAGCAGCAAAGGACTGAGGAAAAATTTGAGAGAGGGAAGGTTGGGATTGGCTCTCAGTGGGTTGGTCTAATGAGGGCCTTGACCCTGAGGCCATACCTTCTTGTGGTTGGGACACCACCATCATTGTTGAGAACAATGGGGTGTCAACTCCTTCCGAGTCCCTAGCAGATCTTCTCATGTTTGAGAAGACCTTGCCTTTAGGGGGTTTAGGTACATATACCCCATCAAAGTGAGGTATATCCTTTAATTCGTTGGTTATAACTGCCTGTACAAACCTGGGATACATGAAGAAACTCTTCTTGTTGTCCAGGTTTGAGACAAGATCATTGAAGATCATCAGTGAAAAATTATATTTTCTAGCAGTAGATAAACATACCAAAGCATAGGCAATGGGACTACTAAATTGGCTCCAGCCAGTGGTTTTCTTGGAAATACAGTGCATCAGGGTATGAACAAAGAACCTCCATTGGGGTGAAAATTGAGCTTTAAAAAACTTGAAAATCCCCAAGTGGCCTTCATACCCCATTCTGGTGAGGTTTGAAAACAAATCCTCATTTGGAATAGAAGATATACCTGAAGCATCGTCTAGACGTAGACAGATGCGAATGGTCTCCTCAGTAACTGTCAAGGGTTTGTCACAAACCCTTGTTTTGATGCACTGCACTCCATTTTCAGTGCTAGTAGTGGCGTTGGCCCAAAATTGCCTTTGGTGCTCTATGTAGATGGTAGGAGACACAGTGAGAGCATGAGCGATGTGGCTTGACCTCAAAAAGTCGACTATCTGGTGAAAACCTTCGGCTTGTTTTGCCTTTTGGAGCATGGCTATCTCGTTGTGCTCGTCAACAAACACCATTGAAGCCATCTGTACGCAAGGAGTCTTGACTATCGAGCACTGGATACTTGAGAGAAAAGAGTGAGAGAGAAGATGAACAGTAGACAAAGAGTCGTTATGATCTTTTAGGCGGGGAAAGGGTATTTATAGCTTGTGGATTATAAGCAGTATTAACCTTAAAAAGATAGTGAAAGCAGTATTAACAGTGAGCAGTATTAACTGAGAGCAGTATTAACCACTAGCAGTATTAACTAACTAGCAGTATTAACCACTAGCAGTATTAACTAACTGGCAGTATTAACTGAGAGCAGTATTAACCACTAGCAGTATTAACTAACTAGCAGTATTAACTGTGCACTGGCAGTAGTAAAATTGTACTGACAGTACTAAAACTGTACTGGCAGTATTAACCATACTTACACTTTTAAGCTTGTGATGAACTGAGTACTGCTATACATTTCCTGAGAAAGAACATTAGTAACACCAAGAATAACCAATATACAAGTATTGAACCACTTTTTAAGTAGGATCTTATTCAGAGTTGATCATTCCCACACTTGTTACCAAGAAATTGAATCTACCCACATCAAAGGCTTTGGTGAATAGATCAGCAAATTGGTTATCAGTATGAACTTTTACAACCTGAATAAGCTTCTTTTCATTGCAGTCTCTTATAAAGTGATACCTGATCTCAATGTGCTTTGTCTTTGAGTGCTTGACAGGGTTATTAACAATGCTAATAGCACTGCTATTATCAATAAAGATTGGAGTGTGTAGAAAGGTTACCCCATAGTCCAACATTTGATTCTGAATCCATAAGACTTGAGAACAGCAACTTGCAGCTGCTATGTACTCTTCTTCTGTTGTAGATGTGGACACTATGGTTTGTTTCTTGCACTGCCATGATACTAGTCTTGCACCCAAAAACTGGCATCCTCCAGAAGTAGATTTTCTGTCCAAGTTTGCTCCACCTAAGTCACTGTCTGAGTATGCAAGTAGGTCAAATGATGAGTCATAAGGATACCAAAGTCCCTATCTAGGTTGCCCTTTGAGATATCTGAATATCCTCTTAACAGCTTGATAGTGTGATTGCTTTGGCCTAACTTGAAATCTTGCACACACACAGACTGGAAACATTATATCTGGCCTGGAGGCTGTAAGATACATGAGAGATCCAATCATGGATCTATAGTGATGAACATCTATATCCACCCCCTCAAGATCTGCTGTTATCTGCTTGTGTGTCTCCATAGGTGTGCTGGCAGGCTTTGAGACTGAGAAACCAAACTTGGTTAGAATGTCCAGCACATACTTGGACTGACAAATAAAAATACCATCTGACTTTTGTTGGACTTGGAGTCCAAGAAAGAAAGTTCCCCCATAGAACTCATTTTGAACCTTTGATGCATTAGATCCTCAAACTCCTTGCACATATTGTCTCTTGTGGATCCAAAGATGATATCATCCACATAGATTTGGACCAGCAAGATGTCCTTCTTCTTTCTCTTGATGAACAGAGTTTTATCAATGACTCCTCTTTCAAAGCCATTTTCCAGGAGATAGGATGACAGAGTGTCATACCATGCTCTTGGTGCTTGATGCAGTCCATAAAGTGCTTTCTTCAGTTTATATACTCTGTCTGGATAGTTTGGGTTTTCAAACCCTGGTGGTTGACAGACATATACTTCTTCTTCAATTGAGCCATATAGAAATGCACTTTTTACATCCATTTGATAAACTTTGAACTTCATATAAGAAGCATAGGCCAAGAACAATCTGATTGCTTCTATCCTAGCCACTGGTGCAAATACTTCTTCATAATCTATTCCTTCTTCTTGCGTATACCCTTGTGCCACCAACCTTGCTTTGTTCTTTACTACTATTCCTTTCTCATCTCTCTTATTCCTGAAGACCCATTTTGTACCTATTGCTCTTTGACCTTTAGGAAGGTCTACCAGATCCCAAACATCTTGCAGCTTGAATTGGAGCAGCTCTTCTTGCATGGCTTCTATCCAACTGGAATCTTTCATAGCATCATGAGCCTTCTTAGGCTCAAGCTGGGATAGAAAGCAAGAAAGCACTGTATGTTGTTGGTCTTGCATATCTTGTAGCCTGCTTTGATTTCTAGTCATCATAGGAGAAGAGATATCTCTTATTACCAACTGAGGAGGATGATTCTTTTGAGTTCTTGTTTGATGACTAGGTTCTTCATTGAGTCCCACCTCTAGATTAGTGTCATTCAACTCAACTGAAGTGATTTCAGCAGCTACTTCTGGTTCTGTATTTTCTTGACTCTCCTCATCTCTTCTTTCTTCTTCACTCTGATTTGGTTCAGTAGATGGCTCATTTTCACAGTCTTCAACAGAATCCACTGTAGGTATGGGAAAAATCACAGACTGAGGTATGTTGTCTTGAACTTGTGAAGTCCCTGATCCTCCACTGCTTGAACCTGCATAATCATCACTACTGAAACCAAAAGAGTTAGTTAGTGAATCAATGTCAAACAGCCACTGAGGACCAGACCCAATAGGATTTGGTGTGTTCTCATTGCATTTGACATTGTCACTTTCCTCAATTATTCTAGAAGAAGTATTAAAAACTTTGTAGGCCTTACTTTGAGATGAGTAACCCACAAGAAATCCATCATCTGCCTTGCTATCAAACTTTCCTAAGTGAGATTTGGTATTGAGAATTGTACAAGGACACCCAAATGGTTTAAAAAATCCAATAAAGGGTTTTCTTTTATTTAAGAGCTCATAAGGTGTCTTGTTCTTTGGCTTGACCACTAGAACTCTGTTTTGGACATAACAGGCAGTATTAACTGCTTCAGCCCAGAAAGTAATTGGCAGTTTTGAATCAGCTAACAGAGATCTAGCAGCCTCAATTAGTGTCCTATTCCTTCTCTCAGCAACTCCATTTTGTTGTGGAATCCTAGGAGCACTATATTGTCTCTCAATACCTTTTTCCTCACAAAAGGTGTTTAGATCAAGATTTTTAAATTCAGTTCCATTGTCTGATCTAATGACTTTTACTTTTTGATTAGTTTGGTTTTCAATTCTTAGAATAAAGGATTTGATCAGTCCACTTGTCTCATCCTTAGTCCTTAGAAAATATACCCAAGTAAATCTAGAGTAATCATCAACAATAACTAGGCAATATGATTTCTTCCCTATGCTCATCACATTTGTAGGACCAAACAGATCCATATGTAATAACTGGAGACAAGAAGAAATTGTATTTAACTCTTTGGTCTTATGAGAAGTTTTGTGCTGTTTGCCTTTAAGGCAAGCGACACAATGATCATCACATGAAAAGACTTTTGATGGTAAACCTCTTACAAGGTTATTTTTAACAAGTTTGTTCATTGTCTTGAAGTTCATGTGACACATCCTTATGTGCCAAAGAGAGGATTCATCCACAGAAGCTTTTGAAACAAGACAGTTCAGGGATGAATCACTTGAAACATTATCCATGTCTAGACAATAAACATTGTCCTTTCTTGGAGTTCTAAGTAGTATCATGCTTTCATCAACTACCTTGAATCCTGGAGCAAGGATCATACATTCTGTATTGGTAAATAATATACTATGTTGTTTGTCACAAACCTGTGATACACTTAACAGGTTGTACTTTAACTGATCAACATAGTAGACATCCTCAAATGTCATCTTACCTTTTGTGACATTACCTTTTCCACTTATTTTTCCACCTGCAAGATTGTCTCCAAATGCAACATGTCCTCCATTGATATGCTTGAAATCCTGAAGGCATGACATGTTGCCTGTCATGTGCCTAGAGCAACCACTATCCACATGCCAAATGCTCTTCCCCTTGAGCTGTTGGTTGCCCTGCACATAAGATAAATTAGTTAGTATTGATTAGGAACCCAAGCCAAAGTGGTCTTGGGTACCCCTTTCTCATCAAAATATTTACATTCCTTCTTGACAAGATTTTTAAACTTTGACTCCTCATTGCTGGAGTACTTTGTCCCAATAATGGGTTTGGCTGCACATTTGCTAGAAGCAGTACTGGTTTTAGAAGAACTGACTGCATTAGCAGCACTTGCATGCTTAGCAGCTCCACCTTTGTTAGAAGTAGTAACTGTGTCAGCAGCAGTAACTGTGTTAGCAGTAGTAACCTTTGAAGAAGTACTAACAGTGCTAGAAGCATTAAAATTCTCAGCAGTACTAACACTGGTAGCAACAGTATTACTTCTGGCAGCACTCTCCCTGTCAGCAGTACTATTTGATGTAGCAGTACTAACAGTTTTAGTGCTTCTAGGCACCCATATTTTAATAGTCTCTTTCAAAACCTTTTTCTTCATTTGGCCTTTGGTTTCAACAGATTTCTTAGCCACATGTTTCTTTCCAGCCTTCCTATAACCAACAGGTTTTTGCACAAATCTTTGAAAGTTCATCCTTTGGTTAATAGGATTAAAGAAACAGTACTTAGCCAAATGATTTAACTTGCCACATATGAAACAAGGTTTTGGTCTGATTATTTTACTCAGATCAACTCCTTGTTTCTGAGCCCATTGATTATTGCAGTTTCTTTGATTACCTCTCTTTGTACCAGAATTTAGGCTCTCAGTTTTATTGCAAGCACACTGTTTACAAGGGTCAGGATTCACAATAGTGGTCTGTTTGTAATGGATCTTGTTGGCCTTTCCTTTGGTCTTCTCTATCTCTTTAGACTTGACCCAGATTTTTCCACATCCCTCATTGGTGATGATGTTGTTTTCTAAGGGTATCTCTTTACTCACAGCATTGTTCTTATTCTCACTGGCTTCTTTCTCAGTCATATCCTCAACAACTACCTCATCCATTGGATCTATCTTAAATGCTTCCTCAGACAAGTTCTTTTTCTCCTTGGTCTCTAACAAGTCTGATGTAGGAGGGATGTAGTTGTTGTTGTAAGGAGGGGGTGTGTTGTTGTATCCAACACCAGGCTTCATCTTATCATGAATCTGAGCCTTTAGAAGAGAATCCATTGCTTTTGAAGCATATGAAAACTTTTCTATATCAAGCTTAACTTTAGCTAGTTCTTCTTTCAACTTATCATTCTCTTCTTTGGACTTAGACAGTTTGGTCTCTAACTCATTCTTTTCCCACTTCCAGTAGTTTGTGTCATAAGAGTGTTGAAGTTCATTGGCTTGGAAGCCTCTGATTTGTTCTTCAAACCTCTCAACTATCAACACATAATCTCTTCTGTCCTTTTCTAATCTTTTGAGGTCATCACACATGTTTTGGTTGTGATCCCTGTACCTTTTGACAGTGTCTATGCAAGATTGAGTACAAAGATTAGAAATTACCTCAGTGGGGAGATCAGACACCTCTGCCGTAAGAGCTTGATTCTGAATGGCTTCCTCAGCTTGGTCACTCCAGTCAAACCCCATTCCTTGTTGAGAAACAAGGGCTTGAGAAGAGTTCTTGTTTTGATTGTAGCCTCCATTCTGACCTTGTTGGTGGTTGTTATTTGGCACACCACTTCTGCACTCTCTAGCAAAGTGTCCCTTCATGTGGCACTTATAGCATTCCACCTTTGTTTTGTCAAAACCAGCTCCATCTTCTCTTCTTTGAGAGAAGTTGTTCCTCCCAGTTCTTTTAATAAACTTCTTCACCCTCATAGATAACATGGCCATCTGCCATTTAATGTCCATCTCCTCCAAATCATCAGGGTGAATTTGTTCCAGATCATCATTAATCAAGGAGTTGTTGCTATGACTTGACAAAAAGGCTTCAAAGACAGTTTCAGTGCCTTTTTCTGAATTTACTCCACTAGCAGCACTAACTGCTTCAGGGTTGGCAGTAGTATCAGTGGATGCTGATAGAAGTGCTGCATTATGAATATACCCAGTGGGCTTCTTCTTAGCTTCTACTTCTGATTCAAAAACTCTTAGATCATTATACAGATCATCTAGTTCCTTCTCTTCCAGATTGTCACTCTGTCTATATGAGACAGTGTACATAGTCCATTCATCCCCAAGAGATCTGAGGAACTTCCTGTTGATATCATCTTGCTCCATCTTTACTCCAACAGTAGCCAGTTCACCAATAAGCTTGTTGAACCTGTCAAAAGTTTGAGTCATAGACTCATTCTTTGAAGAAGTGAAGTTCTCATACTGCTGCTTCAGAACATCCCTTTGATTTCTTTTGGTGCTCTTAGTTCCAGCAAATCTTTTCTCTAGAGCATTCCAGAGAATCTGAGCATCAATGCAGTTGCAGAATTGATGCTGATATTCATTGGGGATGGCCAAGAGCAGAGTGCTCAAGGCCTTCATCTCTGTCTGTCGGATCTTCCTCTCACCATCTGTCTTTGGTGGAGATCTTTTCCCATCTGGTCCAATCTGACCTTCAGTAGAGGCACCATTCTCAATGACATCCCACATTGAGTAGTCAACAAGGAGAATGTATTGCCTGATTCTGATCTTCCACATGTCAAACTCATTGGGTTTGAGCATTGGAACCTTAGAGACAAGAGTACTGTTTGAATCTGCAAAGTTTTCCATGATGAATGAATGAATGTTTCTGAGAGAACAGGCTCTGATACCACTTGTCAGGATCGAATTCTCAACAAGAATTATGAATACTCAGAAACAATATTAAAGAAGTTGCGGAATAGCACTTTAATATTCAATAAGCAGAAAAACAATGAAACAGTGAATCACAATCAACTTGTAAACTTTATTTAATGATTCAAGTTACAAGCTTTTCATTCACAACCTCAATCTTGCAGAACAGGCTCTTTCAAGACGAATTCTACTTCTCTAGAACTATGCCTTGAGGTTGATTCTCTCTAGAACAAAAACTCAGAATTAATTCTCTATCTCTAACTATTCTAAACAATTCTATATATACTGAAAATAAAGATAATTACAAAACTTAAAAAGATCTTCAAAATAATCTTCATAATTATCTTCAAGCTGTCCATGTTTATCTCCGGACGCTATCTCTTCAACATTATCTTCACATTATCTTAGAAGCAACATTAATCACCTTGATCACCTTAGAAGCATTAACTGAGTCTTGGCAGCATTAACTACTAAGCAGCACTAACTACTAGCAGTACTAACTAGCTAAGTAGTACTAACTTTGTTCAAGCAGCACTAACTTTGACTAGCAGTATTAATTCTACTAGAAGTAGTAATACCTAGCAGTATTAACTTTAAGATCATCTGGCAGTACTAACTCTGAACTAGCAGCATTAATGACTTGGTTACATCTTCAGTTCCCAACAGCTTTATTGTTCATCTATGAATCATGCTAGATCCTGGATATCCTCTTGAATTGTCATATTGCTTGTATTGATCTTGTGATGCGTTTTGGGCGCTGATTGTCGATATTCCATGGAGTCCGGTGAGACAATTGGAGGGGCTGCCGTACTCACTGCCCAGTGGGAGTCAGGGGTTGAGTATAGGACTTTGGCACAATCCGAGAGATGAAGGACGGATTTGGTGTCAAGTCTTATGTTTGTGTAAAAGTTAATTGGCATGGAACTTACATGGTCTCGAAAAAAATAATGTTGATTTCATTGATGTTTTCTTTGTGATTCCCTGGTTGAAAGTGTGTTTTATGTATATGATTTCATATGGTATAACTAAGTTGTTTCATTGTTGTTATGTAAATTTGTTTTCGAACCCTTCTTCGTTTCCTAGTATGTACGCTTGTGTACTACATTGTAACCACATATTTCCACATGAATTCACTAAGCTTTATAGCTTACCTTTTTGTGGTTATTAACTTTTCAGGGCAAGTCGACAAAGATAAGAACAAGGTCGGTTGATTGGTAGGGATTGAAGCGTGAAGCTTACTTTTGGTTTAGGTATTTATATATTAAACTTTTGGGATTGTATATAGTTAGAACATTTCCGGGTAGATATGTCCCCGATGGTTATGTTATGGTTTGTTATGTAATTATTAAGCCTTAGATTATGTATTTTGGGTTGTATATTGTTATCCCGTAATTTGAGGTTTTTGAAACTAAATTAATTTATCGGTGGTTCGATAAGTGTTTGTTATGTAACCGGGGTGTTACATTTGCTACCAGCCTGCACGCTGTTAGCATTCAAGATAGACTTGCCCCTTTTATCCCAATTATGTGCCTCTTCCACGATCCATAGATGTTTGAGCAAATCATCCAAAGAATAATCTTCAGATTTATGCATCATTCATTTAGAAAAATTCTTCCAAGATGGGGGTAATTTATCAATGACTCCCCTAACTTGGAAGATTTCGGGAAGGGGTATGGAAAGCGCTTTCATTTTTTTTACCAATACTTGAAGCTCATGCACTAGTTCAAGGATCGGTTTGTCATCAACAATTTGCAATCGCAAGTAACGAGACATAAAATATTTGTTTGTTCCTTCTTCTTGTGCCTGGTACTTGTATTCCAAACCTTTCCATAGCTCCCTAGGACACGTAATCGGGGAGTATAAGTCGTACAACCGGTCAGATAAAACATCTTTTATATGTCCACAAGCCAAACTTTCTACCTCCTTGTGGAGTAGCCTCTGCTTCTCCAGTTCGACTATATTTGCTTTATTTGGTTCTTTTCCCGCTTCAGAAACTGGGTTTTCAGGAATAGGTGGCAGGGATGGGTCTATAACATAGTAAAGCTTCAATACCATCAGCATGAACTTCATTATTTCGACTCAACAGGTGTAATTGGACCCGTCGAAACTGTCCAATTTCACTTGCTCTTATTTCATTATACAGAAGTTTCTGGATTCCATTTATAAAACCCTTAAGATGGTTCAATAAAAAATTAAAAATTAGAGATGATCAAATACTCAGATTAATAAAGTTTCAATCTTTATTCACAAAAATTAAATAATGATGTAAACTTTATTTATAAAGACGATAGCTTTTATTATAATCTTTTTCTTTTATTAAAATTCAAATTTCAAAAATCAAAAATATGTTAAAAAACCGGAATTATATGCTCACAATTAGTGGATTAATAACAACCTTTATTAATTAGTAGTTATTTATACTTATTTTAATTTTTTCTATAAATAAAAAGAAAGCTTAGGAGCTCAGCCTCGACTATGTGCACACATGTGCGTTTGACCTTACCTTCTCAATCTCCACCATGAGCCCATCAAATAGTTCAAAGCCCAATCGTGAAAAATGACTTTCAAGTCCTCTTAAGTTTTCAATTCCGCCTATGTCAGATGGAAGAAAACCTCCAACCTCCCACAAATTTCCAACAGTGGTTTACTATTAGATAAGAGCATGTTACAAGCATTGAAGGTACTCGGTTGTCCTATAAGATTTATGTAAAAGAACCTAACATTTAGTAAGGACCCTGATACTATTACAAACTTGTTTAGTAGGTTTTTTTATATACAACTGGGTACCACTTTATATATTCTTTTTAAATTTTGTTGGTGATTTTAGTGTCATCAAACATTTTGGTGTAATTGTGATTTACTTGAGATCGATTAAGACGATAAGGTAAACACATAAGTTAGAAGGTGCGGAGTGCACACTTACAAATGTTGCCTTTATTATCTTAAGAGGGGTTGAAGTTCTAAAGGACTTATACATTTATTTAAGTCGTGTTTTAGAAATTATAAAGACTATCGCTGATAGGTGTTGTTGATGGTTGATTGCTGTCACTGATAACTTATACAATTCGGTTATAACAACTTTTTAATCTTATCCATTTATGGTTATAACCGCTGTATAACCGCCAATAACCGCCTAACCTCCTAACCGCTTTTAACCGCCTAACCGCCACGTCGATCTCCTATATAAACATGTAATACGAGAATATGAATATATACGAAAAATCTCTTTTCACAGCCTTTGAAAAAGAGAGAAATCTTAAGAATTATCCCAATACAAAGTTCGTGCACTCAAGGCTTATAAGGTCGAATTATTGTATTTGGAAAGTGCTTTCCAACACGATTCTTAAGTTTTATCCGGTCTCGATACCATCTCAAAGTTACACAATCCCTAACATTCAAATACAACAATTTTCTGATTAATTAACGATGGAAAATCGAGAGGAGTCCGTTCGCGATATGACTTCGAAGTTTGGCAAACTAGAGAAATTTCAAGGAAACGACTTCCATCGGTGGCAAAAGAAGATGCACTTCCTTCTCACCACTTTGAAGGTCGTGTATGTTCTTAGCACCCCGATGCCCGAGATTCTTGAAGATTCAACTCTGGAGGCGGTCCGACGTAGAAACAAGTGGGAGAACGATGACTACATATGTTGTGGGCATATTCTTAACGGTATGTCTGATGCTTTATTTGATATTTACCAGAATATAGAAACATCCAAGGAATTATGGGATGTTTTGGAATCGAAATACATGGCCGAGGATGCTTCGAGTAAGAAGTTCCTCGTAAGTAATTTTAACAATTACAAGATGATCGATTCCAGACCTGTTATGGAGCAATACAATGAATTGCTCCGGATCCTTGGTCAATTTACTCAACACCATATGAATATGGATGAGTCCATATCGGTTTCGAGTATAATTGACAAGTTGCCATCATCATGGAAAGATTTCAAACACACACTTAAACACCAAAAGGAAGAACTTTCTTTGGTGCAACTTGGCAGCCACTTACGTATTGAGGAATCATTACGTGTACAAGAAAGTGGTAAGACCAAGGATAAGGATGTCCCAAGTTCATCCAATGTCAACATGGTTGAGGAGCGTAAGAACACGACCAAAAGGAAGTTCGACAAAGGTAAAAAGCGGTTGTTCGACAACCCCAAGCACGGACCCAACAAAAAGTCGAAAATGACTTGTTGGATTTGTGGTAGAACCGGACATTTCAAATGAGATTGTCGAGTTGGTAAAGGAAACAAGAATGGAGCGAGTACAAGTGGGGCGGGACAAGGGTCGAACGACCAAACCCCAAATCAAGGTCAAAATTCGATCTTTTCTTATAATTCAAGTGAGAATTATGTACCACTTATTTCCTATGCATTTTATGTACAGGATGATGATATCGCATGGTGGATAGACTCGTGTGCCATGAGTCACGTGTGCAAGGATCAAAAATGGTTCAAGAACTTCGAACCGGTGGAAGATGGATCGGTCTTGCATATGGGCAACGAGTCTAGTGATCCAATCTTGGGTCGTGGTCGTGTGGATCTTACTTTTAGCTTTGGGAATTTATTAACTTTAAATAATGTTTTATTTGTACCGAAAATCCGGAAGAATCTAGTCTCCGGTAGTATGTTGAACAAGTTGGGTTACAAACAAGTATTCGAAAGCGATAAGTATACCTTATTGCGACGTGGTATGTTTGTTGGATTTGGATATTTGAATTATGGTATGTTTATGTTGAATCTAATTAATAAATTTGTTTGTGATAATTATGTGTGTTTGGTTGAGAATAAAAATTCCTTTTTGTGGCATGCCAGACTTGGACATGTGCATTATAAAAGAATGCATGAAATGTCCAAGGATGACATGATTCCTTCCTTTGATTTAAATATTGAAAAGTGTAAGACTTGCATGCTTACAAAAATCACACGTCAACCTTTTCCTAAAATTAAAAGATCATCTATGGTTTTGGATTTAATCCATAGTGATTTGTGTGATTTGCATGCGACTCCTTCACTTGGAAATAAAAAGTATTTTGCTACATTTATAGATGACGCTTCGAGATTTTGTTACGTTTTTCTACTTCATTCGAAAGATGAAGTTTTAGAAAAATTTAAAATTTACAAAACCGAAGTGGAATTGCATCAAAATATTTTAATTAAAAAGTTAAGAACCGATAGAGGCGGTGAATATTTCGATCCTCTATTTTTCCAGTCTGTTGGAATTATTCACGAGACCACGACACCGTACACACCTCAACAAAACGGTGTTGCGGAACGGAAAAATCGAGTTTTGAAAGAAATGGTTAACTCGATGTTATCCTACTCCGGTCTTAGTGACGGATTTTGGGGCGAAGCCATGTTGACGGCTTGTTACGTTTTAAACCGGGTACCAAACAAAAGGAGTAAGATGACTCCTTATGAATTTTGGTTCAAGAAGAAACCAAACTTGAATTATTTACGAGTTTAGGGATGCCGAGCCGTGGTAAGATTATCGGATCCCAAAAGGAAGACATTGGGGCAAAGAGGAATCGATTGTATATTTATCGGATATGCCGACCATTCTAAGACATATCGGTTCTATGTCATCGAACCCAATGGTTCTGTTTCGGTTAATACCGTAATAGAATCGAGAGATGCCATTTTCGATGATAATCGATTTACTTCGATACCGAGACCAAAAGACATGATTCCAAGTACGAGTGGAATCAAAGATAGTGGAAAAGAAAAGGAAACTCCTTTGGAATTTCTCGAACTTCGAAGAAGTAAACGAGGAAGGATTGAGAAATCTTTTAGTCCCGACTTTCAACTATACTTAGTTGAAGGTTCACGAGATGAAATTGGATCTCAATATGCTTATTGTTATAGCATAGAGGAAGATCCAAGAACCTATGATGAGGCTATGAAGTCTCAATATGTTGCCTTTTGGAAGGAGGCAATAAATGATGAGATGGAGTCTATCATGGGTAATAACACGTGGGTGTTGGCCGACTTACCACCGGGTTGCAAACCATTGGGTTGCAAATGGATTTTCAAGAAGAAAATGAAAGTTGATGGTTCTATCGATAAGTTTAAATCTCGGTTGGTAATACAAGGTTTTCGGTAAAAAGAAGGCATCGATTATTTCGATACCTACGCACCGGTTGCTCGAATATCCACTATTCGATTATTAATAGAATTGGCAACTATTAATAACTTGGTAATTCACCAAATGGATGTCAAGACGACATTCCTTAACGGTGATTTGAAGGAGGAGGTTTACATGAAACAACCGGAAGGCTTTGTGATGCCAGGGAATGAACATAAAGTGTGTAAATTAATTAAATCACTTTATGGTTTGAAACAAGCCCCAAAACAGTGGCATCAAAAGTTTGATGAAGTTGTTTTGTCTTATGGTTTTTGTTTAAATCAATCGGACAAGTGTGTGTATAGCAAATTTGACGATTCTGGTAGAGGCGTCATAATTTGTTTATATGTAGACGACATGTTAATCTTTGGCACGGACCAAAGACAAGTCGACTTGACAAAAGAATTTTTGTCATCCCAATTCTCGATGAAGGAATTGGGGGAGGCCGAAGTGATCCTTGGAATAAGGATTAAACGGGAGAACAAAGGTTTGGCCATAACACAATCTCACTATGTAGAGAAAGTGTTAAAGAAGTTTAACATGTTAAATTGTTCCCCCGTAAGTACTCCGTTGGATCCAAGTGAGAAGCTTATGCCAAACGAGGGTGAAGCGGTTTCACAATTAGAATACTCTAAAGCAATTGGGTGCTTGATGTATGCAATGACTAGTACACGCCCAGATATTGCCTACGTCGTTGGTAGGTTGAGTCGGTTTACTAGTAGAGTGAGTGCTCATCATTGGCAAGCGGTAAGAAGAGTATTCAAGTATTTGAAGGGAACCATGAATTATGGTATCACTTATATCGGGGTTCCTTCGGTAATCGAAGGCTACATGGATGCGAGTTGGGTATCCAATGTAGATGATCATTCTTCTACTAGTGGATGGACATTTTTGCTCGGTGGAGGTGCCATTTCTTGGGCCTCAAAGAAACAAACTTGCATCACAAATTCCACCATGGAATCTGAATTTGTGGCCTTGGCGGCCGCGGGTAAAGAGGCGGAGTGGCTCAGGAATTTAATATACGAGATTCCTTTGTGGCCGAAACCGATATCACCGATTTGTATTCATTGTGATAGTGCGACAACCTTGGCTAAGGCATATAGCCAAGTATATAATGGAAAATCAAGGCACTTGGGAGTAAGACATAGCATGGTTAGAGAATTAATCATGCATGGGGTGATATCTGTAGAATTCGTTAGAACTCATAATAATTTAGCCGACCATTTAACAAAGGGGTTGGCTAGAGACTTAGTGCACAAGTCTGTGATCGGGATGGGATTAAAGTCCATATAAATATTTATTAATAAGATACCCAATTCTCCTTTAATACAACGTTAAAGGTTGAATTCAATGTGGAAGGCTTATTAATAAAATTGAAGCACATGATAATATCATCCTAAGGTATGTGCTTAGACCTGCAAGTGTTGTAAGGTTGAAAAATTATTTCTTAATGATTCTTTTGAAAAATTACATATGCAGGTGCAAGACATAAAAGAATCACCTAAGTGGACGTGAAGTGTGGCCGCTTCAAGAAAGTTTTCGACTTGGCTTTCTATACGTTCATGAATGGATATGGACGCAAGGCCTCTACAAATGTGTCAAGTGTGTTATCTAGATTTGTACGAACATATGTGTATATTATCTTCATGTATTCAAATGGGTTGATGCGTTCAATTCTTAGAACACCCAGATTCTCGAATATTTGGAATGTGTAATATACTAAAATGAAAATTCAATCTTCGTGACATTTTCATTTATGCATTTGTTTGAATTTTACATTTTTATGATTGAATAATGAGTCAAAGGATTACACTAAAATGGGGGAGGAATGTTGGTGATTTTAGTGTCATCAAACATTTTGGTGTAATTGTGATTTACTTAAGATCGATTAAGACGATAAGGTAAACATACGTAAGTTAGAAGGTGCGGAGTGCACACTTACAAATGTTACCTTTATTATCTTAAGAGGGGTTGAAGTTCTAAATGACTTATACATTTATTTAAGTCGTGTTTTAGAAATTATAAAGGCTATCGCTGATAGGTGTTGTTGATGGTTGATTGCTGTCACTGATAGCTTATACAATTCGGTTATAACAACTTTTTAATCTTATCCATTTATGGTTATAACCGCTGTATAACCGCCAATAACCGCCTAACCGCCTAACCGCTTTTAACCGCCTAACCGCCACGTCGATCTCCTATATAAACATGTAATACGAGAATATGAATATATACGAAAAATCTCTTTTCACAGCCTTTGAAAAAGAGAGAAATCTTAAGAATTATCCCAATACAAAGTTCGTGAATTCAAGGCTTATAAGGTCGAATTATTGTATTTGGAAAGTGCTTTCCAACATGATTCTTAAGTTTTATCCGGTCTCGATACCATCTCAAAGTTACACAATCCCTAACAAATTTGAAAATTGGATAAAATGAAACCAACTTTGGATTGATTCTTACTTAACTTGGAGAACCAATTTACAAAATTATCATTTAAGGATAGGGAACCAAATTTTCATATATTTAAGGGTCTCGATTACTTGCTTAATTTGGATGCAAAAAATGTTATTATAGCTTACGTGCAAATTAAAAAAAAACCTACAACATTTTTAATTAAAAAAATAAAATTATACATAGAAATTAAATGATGGGACTCAACCGACACTACATGAATGTTGCAACTTATAATTTTACATACAATGACACTATCGCTATATTGCAATAACTTTTTGTTAACTTAGAAAAATTTAGATCAATTAAAGTGAATGTACCTTTAACACCCATAATTATTATTTTTGCAGATATAAAACCTAACGGTTCTTTTCTTTTAATTATTTGATGCCTTAAATACCATCAACCAATAAAAGTGAGCCTTGGCAATGCAACTTTAGCAACATGTTTCAACTGCAAGTTATAAAGACGACATTTCGTCGCTATAAACCGTCTATGATAGGGGTGTTCGCGGTCCGGTTTAGGCGATTTAATCCCTCAGACTACAAACCAAACCGTAAGTGGCAGTTTATTAAATTTTCAAACCGAGCGATTTGACATCAAGTGCCCAGACCGGTCAAACCGGATCGCTGTTTAGACGGTTTGGTCCGACCGATTTAACGGTTTAGGCCTTTTATGGACTTTAAAATTTAAACTTAAAAAAACATATATATAATTTTAAAATTTAAAGCTTTATTAGCTTGAGTCCATTTGAAGTAAACAAACTCCACAAGAAAAGGGAACAAAATATCCCAACAAAACATTAACAATTAAAGTCCACAAAAAAGTGAACATAGTGTTCGGCCGATGTTAGTGAATAGTAATCATTTAGGGTTTTCAAGTTTTAAATGTCAAAAATCAAAATATATTTTATATTTGGGGCTAGATTTAAGATAACATTGGGCCTAACCAAATATATTTAAGATAACATTGGACTGGATAATGAATATAAATGCATATATATATATATATATATATATAAATATAGGGGTTAAATCTAGTGAGGACCAAAAAAATGTTAAGGACTTGAGGACTAATCTTATCCATTGATTAGAATAAATCAATGGGCATTAAATAAAAAGGCTATTTGTAATAAAAGCAAAAGGTAAGGGTAATTTTGACAATTTGTAAGGACATTGAAAGGGTAGTTTGGGTATTATTTAATTAAACTCAATTTAAAACTAGATTAAGGAATCCATTTCATATTTGATTCTTCTTTAAGTCTTCATAATCATTCCTCCAGAGATTTCACCGCCGACGATGTTTCTAGATTCCACAACGCAGGTCAGTCTTCTTCTTTCAAATCATCTTCTAGATTTCTTCTTTCTACAACGACATGAACTCTTCAACATTGAATTTGAACCATGGATTTCGGAATTCGAAAGAAACAATTATGATTTTAGGGTTTAATCTGTCGCCTATGGCGGCTTCTAGGAACCGGGGGAAGCCGGTGCCGCTGGTTCAAATCATAATCATGAGACTGAAATTCAATGAAATTGAAGTAGTTTTTGGAGGATTTGAAAGCATTTAGATTACACTTACACTTTGGCTGATGGATTGAGAGGTGAAATTGTACATGAAAGGCTTAGATCCGGTGTAATCGATGTCATATATAGGTAATCCTTCGACGACTACATCTGAAGAAACATGTTCATGTGGTGGTATTTGGTAATGATGATTATTGTTCTTTGTTCTATACTAGAACGACTCCATCGGTCGGTGAATTGTATATGTGAAGGATCTATATGATTAGGTTTTTGATTTGGCATTTTCAGATCTATATCAAGGTATGAATCGATCTTGTTGAAAAAGTATTCCGATTCTGATTCCGTAACCTTGAGGTTATGCTCCGAAGAAGGCATTTTGGAGCAGATAGTAGAAACAACCAGAGCTTGGAATTCGGGTTCCGAATTAGGAGTTTCAGGTGTGGTTCTTGATGAGATGATGAAATCAAAAATTGATAGAGATAAAAGTGGGAGCAATGCTACATTTAACTTTAAAGTGTTTTGATTTCCATGGTAACAAGAGCTTTCATGAATCCATGGTTTGATTTCCATGGTAAAGTAACAGATTTAGGGTTTTTTTGTTTTCAAATTTGTGTTTGATTTCATGGGATGAAATTAAATATAGAAGAAAATTGTGTTTGATTTGATAAGGTGAAATAATATGTAGACGGAAATTGTGTTTAAATTCATGGGGTGAAATAGGTTATAGATGAAAAGTGTGTTTGATTTCATGTGATGAAATATGAAAATTGTATTGGATTTCATGAGGTGAAATACCAAATAAATGAAAATTGTGTTTTATTTCATTAGGTGAAACAACATGGTGAATATGTGTTTCATTTGGTTAATATTTGTTACCAAAATGACAATTATGCCCTTTTCATGCGCTGAAACAACTTTCAGTTAAAACCATTGGATCAAAACTAAATAAGGGCTTAGATTGGTTCTCACGGTTTTCAACATTTTTGTGGTTCTCATTTGATTATCGTCCTATATATATATATATATATATATATATATATATATAGGGTGTGTTTCATTTGAAAACCAAGCAATTCGTGTAAACTTTGCAAACCAATCTTAGCCGTTCATCAAGTCTAATAAATATATAATTTTATTATGTTTTCTAATCTACAGTCACGATCATAATAAATGAACCTTATCATTTTCAATATATATCACAATCATTATTAACGAATAATAATAATTATCCATAAATATATACATATATAGAGGGCCCTTCTTTTGTTAACCAATCATTTTGTGTTAACCATGTTAACTAATCTGGACCCTTAGTCTTGAAAATTAATGGTTATGATTAAAACAGATTTTTAAATTAAAAAAAGGAAAAAAAAATTGGTGCAAAGATGATGTTCCTATATGAATAAGGGTAAAAAAGTAAAATTGTATTTGTTGATAAATTAGGAAACGTATCATACCCACCAAAATAGTCGGCACAAGTTTCTCTAATCCTATCCAAGTGGCGATTTCGAAGGAGGAGATAAAGCTTGGGTCGATTTCTTGCCAAACGATTGAAGATCTTCACAAACGAACACAAAATCGCAATCATAATGGCGGACTTACAAGGCGGGAACCAGGTCAATCGAGGTAAAATCTAAAAATCTAGGGTTTATAAATTGAAATCACTATATAATGTTCATAACAATTTCGATTTTAGCATGGAAGAAAAGTTCAAGGATTGCTTTGAAAACCTCCTTCTCGAACTTCAAAAACACCATGGAGGACCCGGTTGATGTTGAAACAGATGAGGACGCGATGGTATCAAAGGTTGTAAACAAAATTACAAAGAGTGTGGTCATCTCAACAAAGAAACACTAGTAGAGAAAACAAAAAAAGGTACCCTTCAGATGTGTTGAACTTGGATTATAGTTTAGAGCTTGTTTCAAGAAATTTACATTCATATTCTTTAATTAAAAAAAAGAAGTTTCTAATTTTGAAATTTACAAACTTAAGATTCAATATGATTAACTTTCACCAGACCGATTTCTGAAGTGAACTGATCTGACTTAGGTTGCATTTCTCCATCTTTATTTGTTTTCTTACCTGGTTCCATTCAAATGTTCTGTGACTCTGTATTCTTCTATTGCACATAATTGATGTATTGAACATGATTGATGTTCATACATGGAATTGTTTTTTGGTTATGTTGGATCATAAATTGTATTCAAGATTAAAGTTAATTAGGGGGTCTAATTTGTATTTATTTGATAGTTATTTGTTATTTGGCCTCAAACCCATTAGGCCTTAGTCGCTTAATATAATAGGTTTTAATTATTAGGCTTTAGGGTGAACAATCATAATCCTCATAATTGGTGATTAAGACTTGTAGCCGTATACTCTGTATTCTCTGTATACGCATCAAGAGGTACCAAGAACACACACCTGTTTTATCTGATTAATCAAGAGATCGTGGTATGTTATTCTGATTTATTATCTCTTGATCTTTATTGTGTTGTGTGATTGTTAATCAACTATATTCTAGGTTTAACAAGTGGTATCAGAGCCAAAGAATCAAAATTTTTTTGGATTAAACAATATTATTCGATGAACTCACCGTGTGAAAATCGATTTCTCGAATTAATGTGTTTTTATGCTTAAAGTCGAATTGATTAAGTGCGTATTATGTTATTAAAAATCATCTGATTGTTTAATTGCACTTAAAATCATCAATTGATTGGATTTTTATAAATTTATGGATATTGGGTTCATGAACTGTCGACCTCTGTCTCATTCGAATTGAAGCAGAAAAGTTGTTTTTAGTCATTAATTTTGATTGGGTATTGATCGATATGTGTTTGTGGATATATGGTATGTTTTTTTTCTGAGTTTTAATCGTTTGATGTGCTTTCTGGACTAAAAATCGAGTTCAGGGTCGATCTGTGATGAACTAGCGCGTTTGTTACTTTTGCGCCAGTTCATAGTGGTGTTTTGCGCCACCGCCTCTTAGCGAAAACTGCGTTTTGCGCCACCTTCGCTTGGCGCAAAGTTTACTTTTGCGCCACACGACACCGGTCGGGAACCACACCGGTCGCTCCACTCTGGTCAGGTCAGGTCGATACTAGGTCCAGTCGATACCCAGTCTGGTCGATAATTTGGTCCGGTCGGCTGGACACCGGTCAAGCAACTCACCGGTCGCAGACACACCGGTTGGACATAACTCCGGTCGACGAGACACCGGTCGCATCACAGGTCAGAAGACACCGGGCCTCAAGACCCCGGTCGCGAAAATATTTTCTTTTGCGCCAACAGTTATTCGCGCAAATCTACATTGTGCGCCACCCTCTATTCGCGCAAAACGCCATTTCGCGCGACCTGTCTCTTGAGCAAAACTCTTTTGCGCCAGGGTCACTTAGCGCAAAGTTGTCTTTTGCGCCTCTGTCCTTTAGCGCATATCTGTGATTTTCGACAGTTTTTCTGTTTGCTAATTTGTTTGGGTTTAATACTGTTTGCGATATCTGCATTTGATTATTTTTGGAAATTTATTTTTTCTGAAAAATTTTAAGTGTCGTTTTTATCCAATACTTGATTCTAAAGATCTTATTAGTTGACTTAAGTGGTACAGATATCATCATGCCTTACATAGACGAGAAGGGAAATACGGTGATGACCAAGAGAGATTGTGCTTTAGCATATATGCCAGAGATCCCAGCACTAGAAGCTGAGAAGGAAAATCTGAAGATTCAAAACTTATCTCTTCTAGAACAGATTGGAAAATTGAAAAATGATAAAGATTCAGAGAAAGACTTTGTTTGCTCAAAATGTATCTCTAACTCAAAGATTAATTTTGCAGGAATTATTGAGTCGAAAGGGAAAGAGATCTTAAATCTTCAAGCTAAAGTAAAAAGTCTTAATTCAAGCTCTACATGGTCAAAGAAGGAGTTAATGCAACAAGAGCTTGATGAGTTTAGAAGAAGAGCAAACATTGCTATTCAGATATCTGAAGGGCTTAGAAAGACAAACTCTCAAGTCTTTGCGGAAAGAGATAAACTGAAAGATAAAGTCTTCAGTCTTGAGGTTGAGATTAATATGATGAAAGAAAAGGCAACCCAAGACAAAGACAACACAAAAGTCCAAGATGAGATGTTGAAGATTGAGATAGAAAGAAAACAATTTGCCAAGAAATTCTCTGATTTCTCCAGAAAAGCCTTTGAAGAGAAGAAATCGTTAGAGTTTAAATGTGTTAAGCTTTCTCAACAAGTTTCAGACTTTGAGAAAGTTGTCATTCTAGATAGAGACAAGGATGAGAAAGAGAAGAAGATAACTGAGCAGAAGAATGCAAATAAAGACTATTCTAAAGAAAAGAAAGTTCTAGAGACTAAGATAGCTAAGCTGACAAGTAAGCTATCTGAGTTGTCAACAAACATTCTGAAGGAAAAGAAGACGAAATCTGAATTACAAAAGAAGTTTGATCTGATTGCAAAGGAAAGAAACAGTTTGTCGTCAAAGATAAAGGAACTTGAAGAGATCGTATTCAAGGTGAAGCTGACTGAGCACAAAACGCCAGAGTCAATAGCTCAATCACCAAGAGATGATCTAGCTGATTCAGATAGTTTACTAAAAACAGCTTCAAGTTCACATTTTTCAAATGTTTCTTATAATCCTTTATTTGATTTAGATGATGATTTTACCTCTAAATCTAAAGATCAGATTCGTCCTTCTAACCTATTCTTTGATAAAAATGTTGATGATTCAGGTAGCTTCAAGAAGACTAAGTCTCGAAAGAAAAGCTTACGGAAAAGTGATGATGAGAGAGAAAGAGGAAATTGGATTTGGAGAGTTAAAGGATCTTCCGAGGAGAAGAAGATCGATAAATCATTTATGCATACATCAAATGCTAAATGGGACTATGCTTCAAAAGGTAAAACTTTTGGCAAACCTGATCTGGTTTACACTATCAATCAACTGATCAGGTTAGCTCGAAATAAAATTAGCTGTTCCTATTGTGGTACAAATGATTTTGTAAGAAAATATTATGTGAATAACTGGTATAGTTCTTACTTTATATCTCCTACTAGAACTGCAATTAACCCATTAGGACCCAATTGCCAGTGGGTACCAAAAGCTAAATCTGTGTTGCAGGCACCCAAAGTTTAAGGGGGAGAAAGAACATTGACTTCTGATTACTACGGATCAGGACTCTTGCCTCATTGTCAAAACATTGACTTCTAAGTACAACAACTTCGGACTAGATCTTCAATGACAAGAATGTTGACTTCTAGATAATACAGTCTAGAACTCGGACTTCAACGTCAAAGAGAGAAGATTAAATACTATTCTCACCGGAGAATATGTACAATGGCTTTTGAATACTTAAGTTCAAAACTAGTACTCAAATGTTTTTCTTCTGATAGGATGCTTAAATGATAAAATCTTTGCTATAAGTTTTTGATTTGAGGGGGAGCTAACTGTTATATCTTTTAGGAAGAAGAGATATATATGATTTTTACTATCATTGTCATATTTTTCTGATAAACTGTTGTTTTACAGATATAAAGGGGGAGAAAACTTAAATGAAAATATTCATTTTAGGGGGAGTTAAGGATTCTGATTTACAGGTATATATTTCTAATCCTTACACTCTATCACTTGTTGAAAGATGGACAACTTTCACTAGTGAAAAATGGTTTCTTAAATGTTCAAATCACTTCCTATTCTTCAAAGATTTTCATGAATTGTGAAGTGTGATTTTAAATGATTTTTGAGCTTAATTCAAAAAGAGCTTAATTGTCAAACTCTTTTAGTTTGAGGGGGAGAATTGCATTGTCAAAAACGAAATGTTTTGACTTCTCCAAAATTTTATTCTTCATGTTTATTCCTTTGTGCTTTCAGGTACAAAAGACTGTTGAACAACACGTTCTTTTAGGAAAATTCATGGGATTCAGTGTGAGATCTTAACAGAACTTCCACGGATTCATGATAACCAGTGTTTCCTACCCCGGAAGTATTCCATGAGTGATTGAGGGGAGAGGGGTCAAAAGATTAAGTGTTGGTGTGTGAAGAGGTAAAATGGAATAGAAAGATTGGTTAGAAGTGAGATTTAAAAGATTAAAAGAAATAGGGTGAGAGAACAGAGGAAAAGAATATCAAACTCTGCACCAAATTCTTTCTGAGTCGGGCAACCGCATAAACTGTTGTTTCACATTTCTTCGTGAACGACATTGAAAAAGGCACCTAGCCCATGCCATTTCTTGCATAAAACCCCACCAGCTACTCATTCTTTTCTCAAAAAGAGAATGTTTCACATTTTCTGGGGACGCAACACATATGCTATTGGTTCTTCACTTGGAAGATACTAATATTGAAAAAGAAGGAAAGTTGCCCCACCTTCGACCCTTTCTCATGCACATTGAGTCTTTGTATAATTTGTTTCGGTCTCAACAAGTTTACATACTTTGAGCCTATATTATAAAGCAATCATCCGTGCTTAATTCTTTCATACACATGCACAAGCACACAGAAATCTGTTTTCTGTCAGAACATTCATAGATAATCATGTGTTTTTCGATGATTGAATGGAAGTCCTGGGGAGCCAACATCAAAACCAGCTCCTTATATAGTAACTTTGTGTTACTTAGTAACTGTGTGTTACTGACAGACATTTTAACTGATTCATTTGTTGATTCAGGGTTACCACAGTTTTACTTATTTGAATCTGAAAAGATTGAAATAATCACTCTTTCCATTTGGGGAGACTGCTCTTATTTCCATACAGGGATCTATACATGAAGACAACGCTTAATTGATGACTATACAAAAAGGGGGAGATTGTTTTGCTATGTTTTGATGATGATGATTCTCACCACTCATGAAAAAGGGGGAGAATAATCAAAGGGAGAATACAAGAAAACTTACAAGAGTTTTTGATTCAAGATTTCAAAGATATCAAAGTATCTGAGCTAATTTGAAGATGAAGACTGTTCAAAGCTATAAGCTTTGAAGCTATCAACGTCATATCAGATACATTTTTCAAGAGAAGTGAAGACCCGAAGTCAATTGCCAATTTTTTTTTAATCTTGAATCCAAAGGGGGAGATTGTTGGATCATAAATTGTATTCAAGATTAAAGTTAATTAGGGGGTCTAATTTTTATTTATTTGATAGTTATTTGTTATTGTGCCTCAAGCCCATTAGGCCTTAGTTGCTTAATATAATAGGTTTTAATTATTAGGTTTTAGGGTGAACAATCATAATCCTCATAATTGGTGATTAAGAGCTGTAGCCGTATACTCTGTATTCTCTGTATATGCATCAAGAGATACCAAGAACACACACCTGTTTTATCTGATTAATCAAGAGATCGTGGTATGTTATTCTGATTTATTATCTCTTGATCTTTATTGTGTTGTGTGATTGTTAATCAACTATATTTTGGGTTTAACAGGTTCATATATGATGGTATGGATTCATTTATGAAATTGGTAAGTTCTATTTCTATTAACTGTTAGCAAGAATATTTCCTGAATATTCTATAGTGATTTACTTTATATAAATAGGAGATAAGTCATCTCCTTAGATAAATTGTTTATATTTATAGGATATATTCCCTTCAATAGTCTCCATATTTGGTGCCTTGTTCTTTGTATAAATAGGGTGGTGATAATATTATGAAGCAATGATTTTCACATAATTCAATTTGGTATCAGAGCCTTCTCTTCCCCTCGTTCTCTTCATCCGTCTTCATCAATGGCAGACACTTCTTCATCAATTAACGACAACCAAAAAGCCTCGTCCCCATCCTCTTCTTCATCCGTCTTTCACCCTGCATTTACCGTTAACAACATCAAGAACTTCATCCCTCTTGTTCTTGATCAAGAAGATGATCAATATGCATCGTGGGTGGAACTTTTCCACATCCACGCATGTGTGTATAATGTTCTCGATCATATCAAAGCCAACGATTCGCAGGATTCCTCCACGGATCATCCAACATGGGAACGACTTGATGCCATTGTTAAACAATGGATCTACGACACCGTATCCAAAGACCTACTACAAACCATTATGAAGCGAGGTGCATCAGCAAGAGAGTTATGGACAAGACTCGAAGAAATTTTCCAAGACAACAAACATACCCGCGCGGTATACTTGGAAGAACAGTTCAACACCACGCGATTTGAAAACTTCTCCAACATGTCTGATTACTGTAAAAGAATCAATCATCTCGCTGATCAACTAGCTAATTTCGGTAACCCTGTTAGAGCACAGATTTATTGGATTCAAGATCATCAATTTCTGAAGATGGAAATCTGAAGTCAAAGCTGGAAAAGTCGACTCTCAACAAATAGTCTAGGTCCTTTGTAATAATTAGTCAAAGTTTGTTTTTGTATTTTCGTTTTTAGTCCTTTTCCTTAAAATAGGTTTTTGGTTTAATTAGATAATTAGGTTTTTGTTTTGTGTGGTTGTGTGTTGGTGTGCGCCGTACATTGATAGAGAGAATACAGAGAGAGACGACTGCGAGAGAGAATACATAGAGAGCTTCATTGAGATTTCTTGTTCAAGTCGTGTAACCATTTGATTCGATTGATAATATAATATTAGGTTTGATTATTCATTATTGTTTAAGTGTTTTGCTTGATTGAAACGTGAATCACAGGGACACACAATTGGTATCAGAGCCTAACAGATTGAAATCAAAAAGAATTTTTTTTCTTTTCGGTACTGTTTCATCTGTCAAGATTCAATTTTTTTTTTATTGTGTGATTGTTCTTTCAAGATGTTTTTGATTGGGTTTTAGTCGATTTTCTTATATTATTGAATTGGTATTGGTCTATTTGAGTATTGCACATTAATCGATTATCTATTTGTTGATTTTGGTATATTTGTTTTTCACGAGTCGGACACTGTTTCATCAATCGATTCTTATAATTGTGATGATTATTGAAATTATTTGATTGTATTCAGTCCTAGATGAGTTTGTGAGTCTGTTTTCAAATTTTGGGACTGTAAATCGAAGTCTAGATTGGTTTTTAGGATTTCCAGAGCCGTTTTTCGAAGTACAGGGAAGAACAACAACTTTGCGCCAGTTCATAAACTTTGCGCCAGTTCATCGTGTGCTTCTCGCCAGATTCAAAGGGACTTTTGCGCCATCTCACCATAGCGCAAAGTTTAGTCTTGCGCCATCAGTTCATCGCGCAAAACTCCTTTTTGTGCCATCTTCTCTTCGCGTAAAGTTCCTCGCCCAAAGTCCATCTATCGCGACCTTCACCTCACACAAAGTTATTTTGTGCTACTAACTCTTCGCGCAAAGGAGTACTCACCAGTTTCTCGCCAACCTCTACTCGCGCAAAACGCAAGGGATTCAAAGTTCACACGAAGCCAATTTTTCGCGTATCTGAGGCCCTTGCCGATTCAGATTGGGCAACTGCGATGCAAGATGAGCTGAATCAGTTTGAAGCACTAAAAGTCTGGAGACTCGTACCCAAACCTGAAGGTAAAACCATCATTGGTACGAAATGGGTGTTCAAAAACAAGAAAGACGAAGATGGTACCGTTATCCGAAACAAAGCACGACTTGTTGCCAAGGGATATAGGCAAGAGGAAGGGATAGATTATGACGAGACTTACGCTCCAGTGGCGCGTATAGAGACAATTCGGATGTTCTTAGCCTACGCAACCCACAAGAACTTCACCGTCTATCAAATGGACGTGAAGACAACTTTTCTGAATGGTGTACTCAAGGAGGAAGTCTACGTATCGCAGCCAGAAGGGTTTGTGAATCCAGATAAGCCTAATCACATTTACATCTTGGATAAAGCTCTTTATGGACTGAAACAAGCTCCTCGCGCCTGGTATGATATCTTATCTCAGTTCTTGGTCAAGTCAGGTTTTACAAAAGGTACGGTTGATATCACTTTATTTATTAAAAAGGAAAAAGGCGATATCATTCTTATTCAAATATATGTGGATGATATTATTTTTGGCTCTACAAATCCTAAATACTGTAAGAATTTTGCAAACATCATGGTGTCACGTTTTCAGATGAGTATGATGGGAGAGATAAACTTCTTTCTCGGATTGCAAGTCAAACAATTTTCAATGGGGATTTTTATCAATCAATCTAAATAGTTCAAAATGGAAAATTGTAAACAGATTGGTACCCCAATGGCACCTGGTACTAAGATTGGCACCGATCCTTCGGGAAAGGCTGTTGATGTTAGGACTTATAGAGGGATGATAGGTTCTTTAATGTATCTTACTTCCAGTAGGCCGGATATAATGTTTTCTACATGCTTATGTGCTACATATCAGGCCAATCCTAAAGAATCCCATTTGTCTGCAGTTAAGAGGATTTTCAGGTATCTGAAGGGGACTGCAGATCTTGGTCTGTGGTATCCTAAAGATACAAGCTTTGAACTAACAACTTTTTCAGACGCAGATCATGCTGGTTGCATGTTAGACAGGAAGAGCACCTTGGGTCATATACAATTCCTCGGTGATAAACTCGTCAGTTGGGCATCGAAAAAGCAATTATGTGTCTCCACTTCCACGGCCGAAGCAGAATATGTCGCTGCTGCTAGTTGCTGTTCTTAGGTCTGTGAGACTATGGTTTCCATTTCAATAGAATTCCGATATATTGTGACTCGAAGAGCGCTATCGTGATTTCAGCTAATCCTGTTCATCATACTAAGACCAAACACATAGATGTCAGGTATCACTTTATAAAAGATAATGTAGGAAAAGGAACAATTGAACTTTACTTTGTTAAAACTGATTATCAGCTTGCAGATTTGTTTACCAAACCCTTAGACGAAAAGAGATTCAATTTTCTTGTCTCTAGGCTTGGAATGCTAAATCTTAAGACATAATCAGTGGTTACTTATTAAAGTTTTCTTATTGTAATTTTTTTATCATTTCTTTATCATTATTTCTGAAAGATATCTGCACTTTACCAGTATGTTCATGATCTCAGGGGGAGTGTGAGAAGTTTCTCAAAGATGGTCAATGTTATTTTGATGGGGAGCATATATAATGTATGCATTGTGATTACTGATAACTTGTTAGTGATGCATGATTTTAGGGGGAGCGTACAAGTCAAAGGAGTATGGCTATGACTTCTGATTAGAACTCGTACTTTAATTGTTTTACTGCTTTATGTCATTTTAATTTTTGTGAATAAAGTTGCTTTGACTAGACCTTTAGAGTTTTGCAGTTTGAGAGATGCTTACAAGATCATATCTTTATGACTTTAAGGTTGACTTCATGAGATGTAAGACTGCACGCAAAAGGTATAATTCTTTATCTTCATCTCATCTATGGTTGAAACAAGGAAAACTTTCAATCATAAGAAAACATGTTCTTAAATGTTCAAACCACTTCCCGATTCTCAAACAGATTTCTTGAATTGGAAGTGTGATTTTAAATGTTTTCTGCTTCATCTTTGAGCTTTAACTGATCAAGTTAAATCATCTGAGCGACATATGCTTTATAGGATAACATGGGATCAATGTGCTAGGACTTAAATGAACTTCTATGGATTCACGTTAACCAGTGTCTCCTACCCAAGAAGTTAATCCTTTAGTGATTGAATGTGAGGAGTCCAAAAAGAAATAAGTGTGGGATGAGTGATGAGGGAAAATGCAAAGAGAGTTTGGTTAGATGTGAGTTGCATGCTTAAAAGAAAGAGGGTGTGAGAACAAAGTTAAAAGAATATCAGAACTCTGCACCAAATTTTTTCTGAGTCGGGTAGCCACATTTCTAATGTCTCACAATTCTTTGGTGATCATTATTGAAACAGGAAACTAGCCCATGCCAACTCTTGACATTAACCCCACCAGCCACTCATTTTCTTCTTAACAAGAAAATGTTTCATTTTCAAAGGGGAAGCAACACATATGCTATCTGATTTTCATTTGGAAAATCTGGATATTGAAAGGAAGGAAGTCTGCCTCACCTTCACACTTCACTAATGCACATTGAGTCTATGTTTAACTAACTGTTGTCTAAGTGGTTTACACATTTTGAGCCTGATAAGCAATCATCATATGCTTAATTATTTCTATCACTTGCACGAACACACAAAGAATTTGTTTCTTTGTCATAACGTTCATAGAAATTGCCTTTTTGGTGTTTCGATGATTGAATGGAAGCCCTGGGGGAGTGAACATCATAAAAGCTCCTTTATAATGTGTATTTGTTACACACAGTGACTTCGTGTTACTGACAGACAATTTTAACTGGTTCATTTGTTGATTCAGGGGTTACATTCCATTTTTTTGTCTGGATTTGCAAATATCTGGATGCACATCTTTATGAATTGACGGATAATCGGAGGTTCTGTATGCAAGATCAGTGGTCAGACATTTCTTGACGAAAATTTTTGATGAACTCGTTGCTCTTTTCATCAAAAAGGGGGAGAAACGTCAACCAAGAAATGGGGAGAACACAAGTTTTTGAAAGAATTTCTGAAGATATGCTATATTGAAGAAAGTTTCCTTGAAGATGATTTGCTAAAGCTTTCTGAGCTAAATCTGGAGATAATTTCTTTCCATCATCTGGAAGAGATTTTACTTTTCATTGTTTGGGGAGATTGCTACATTATGAAGACAAAGAGGGAGATTGCATCTTCTGAGCTTAAAAGAGAAGATTGATTTGCTAAATCTTTTAGTAATGATCTTGATCCAAAGGGGGAGATTGTTAGAGCACAGATTTATTGGATTAAATATCATCAATTTCTGAAGATGGAAATCTGAAGTCAAAGCTGGAAAAGTCGACTCTCAACAAATAGTCTAGGTCCTTTGTAATAAATAGTCAAAGTTTGTTTTTGTATTTTCGTTTTTAGTCCTTTTCCTTAAAATAGGTTTTTGGTTTAATTAGATAATTAGGTTTTTGTTTTGTGTGTTGGTGTGCGTCGTACATTGATAGAGAGAATACAGAGAGAGACGGCTGCGAGAGAGAATACACAGAGAGCTTCATTGAGATTTCTTGTTCAAGCCGTGTAACCATTTGATTCGATTGATAATTCAATATCAGGTTTGATTATTCATTATTGTTTAAGTGTTTTGCTTGATTGAAACGTGAATCACAGGGACACACAAACCCCATCACCGAATCAAAAATGGTTTTGTAGTTAATTTCTGGACTCACCAAAGGCGACTGTGACACCATCGCCACCATGATCCAACAAGCCGATCCACTTCCCAGTTTCAACAAAGCATGGTCTCAACTGTTATTGGAGGAAACGAGACGTTCCAAGCAAGAGAACCATACCCAACATGCTTTGGTCACGGGCCAACAATCTGTCCGGCAACTGCCCGCTATTATCGATCCACACTCACCAGAACACCATCCGACCTCTCAAACATCGCAACCCAGTTACCGCGGTCGTGGACGCGGTCAATTTGATCAGCGACGAGGACGTGGTCACGGTAGGGGTCGTGGTCATGGTTCTCCATACCGCCAACAACAACCATCTTGGCCTCATTGGCCATCCACCGACCACTACTTTGCACCCCCGTGTCCTTACCCTACTGCACCTGCTACCTCTCCATAGCCCCGCTCACAGGCCGGAATTTTGGGCCCGACTCCCGCACCACCGCAATCATCAGTCTAGCAATCTCATGCCTTGCTCGCTCCACAGTCACCATACCCTTATGGAACACCGATGACTCCTACCGAACTTGGCAATGCCTTCAACACTATGTCTGTTCAACAACCAGATGACACATGGTACATGGACACAGGTGCCAGTTCTCATCTCACTGGCAATTCAGGTACTCTCCCTAAACTGTTTAATTTGAGCACTCCTCAGTTTGTTCTTGTAGGTAATGGAAATGACATTCCAATTCACGGTTACGGGAACACCACCATACCCCCACCACACCCCTCATTCACTCTAAAAAACGTCCTCTACACTCCCCACATAATCAAAAATCTTATCTCTATTCGTAAATTTACCCATGACAATAATGTGTCTGTTGAGTTTGACCCATTTGGTTTTTCTGTGAAGGATCTCAATACGGGGATAAATCGTACGCGATGTAATAGCACAGGCCCTCTCTACCCATTCTCTCCCTCGTCCGTTGCCGCCACACCCCCGTCTCCCTCACTACGATTTCTCCTGCTACATGGCATAACCGGCTTGGACATACCGGCTCACCAGTTTTTGATTTTCTTAGATCTAAGAATTTTATCTCGTGTAATAAGGGCTCTCATGCCCCTTCATGTGTTTCATGTGCCTTAGGAAAACATGTTCTTCTTCCATTTAATTTATCAAATACAGTTACTTTTTCTCCTTTTGATCTTATTCACGCTGATTTATGGACTTCTCCGATTCCGAGCACACTCGGCCATAAATATTATTTACTATTATTAGACGATTCTCTCATTTTCTTTGGGTTTTCCCACTTAAATCGAAGTCACAAGCCTTCTCGTCGTTTTTCACCTTTTGTACATACGTTAAAACACAATTTGAAAAGGGCGTTAAAAGCTTTCAATGTGATAATGGACGAGAATTCAATAACTCTCTCTTTCATGATTATTACAACAAACACGGTATGATTTTACGTTTCACATGCCCCTACACCTCCCCTCAAAATGGAAAAGCCGAAAGAATAATCCGCACAATTAACTATATCGTCCGCACCTCTCTACTTCATGCTTCCTTACCTCCCACCTATTGGGTGTACGCCTTACATGTGGCAGCCTACACTCTCAACATCCTCCCTACTCGCACTCTTGCTAGCAAAACACCAACCGAAGTCCTATTCCATCGTATTCCCACTTACCACCACCTTCGCACATTCGGTTTCCTGTGCTATCCAAACCTATCATCTACCACCACCCATAAACTCGCACCTAGATCAACCCCGTGTGTCTTCTTAGGTTACCCTTCAAACCATCGAGGATATTTATATTACGACCTAGTCTATCACAAACTCCTAATCTCTCGTCATTTTAGCTTTGACGAAAACTCCTTTCCCTTCTCCAACCTCCAACACCACACCCCACACGACTACACCTTTCTCGATAACCCCTCTCCCCCCCCCCCTTTCATCACCAACTCCATTCACAACATCAACCCTACAACCATTCCAACAACCACCCCTTCATCCAATACTCCCTCTAGCCCCCACCCAAACAACTCACCCACAACTCCACCCATGAACATGCCAGACTCCACCCAACCATCGACCGACACCACCCAGCCCTCGGCAGTCCCCGAGACCTCTCAACCATCGACCGAAATACCTCCCCCTACCCAACCTTCGACACACACACCTCCCATACCACCCACCACTCATGCATCCACATCCACCCACCCCATGCAAACTCGCCTACGCCACGACATTGTCAAGCCAAAAACCCACTTTAATCTCTCTTCCCAATCCATCTCCCCCATTCCCAAAAACCCTAAGGTAGCCCTGCTCGACCCGAATTGGAATGCAACCATGACTGCAGAATACAATGCTCTTATTAAACATCACACTTGGGATCTAGTACCACGATCTCCTGGGGTCAATGTTATTCGATGCATGTGGCTCTTCCGCCACAAATTCAGAGAAAATGGAGATCTCGAGCGCTATAAAGCATGGCTTGTCGTTAATGGAAAATATCAAGAAATTGGGGTTGATTGTGATGAGACTTTTAGCCCTGTGGTTAAGCCGGTCACCATTCACACGGTGCTCAACATCCCCTTCGGTCGAAATTGGCCAATCCACCAACTTGATGTCAAAAAAACGTTCCTTCACGATGACCTCAAGGAAATCATTTTCATGCACCAACCACCTGGATTTTACAATCCCTCCGCTCCCGGTTATGTGTGTCGCCTTCACAAATCCCTTTATGGACTCAAACAAGCCCCTCGGACTTGGTATCAAAGGTTTGCTAGCTTCATCGTGCAGGTGGGTTTTCGATGTAGCACAAGTGACAACTCACTATTTGTGTACCAACATGGCAACGACACAACTTACTTGTTGCTCTATGTGGACGACATCGTCCTGACCGCATCGTCCGAACGACTCAAAACAGATGTTATCACTGCCCTTCGTAATGAGTTTGCCATGACTGATTTGGGAAAATTGAGCTATTTCTTGGGTATCTCAGTTACTCGTACCCCTCATCACATGTTTCTAACTCAAAAGAAATATGCAGCAGATATTCTCCAAAGGGCCAACATGGAAAATTTCAAATCTATGCCTACACCCGTAGACTCTCAGCCCAAACTAAGTGCAAATTACGGACCCCCTGTCGAAGACCCCACTCTCTATCGGAGTCTTACTGGCGCGTTACAGTACCTCACCTTCACCCGTCCAAATATCGCATATGCAGTGCAACAAATCTGCCTATTCATGCATGCACCACAAGAACCTCATTTCAGCGCCCTCAAACGCATTATTCGGTACCTCAAAGGCACACTCGATTATGGCCTCTATATCTACCCGTCTTCACAGTCGCAACTCATCTCCTATACAGATGCAGACTAGGTCGGCTGCCCTGATACAAGACGGTCTACGTCCGGATATTGTGTCTACTTGGGTGACAATCTCATCTCCAGGTCGGCCAAACGCCAACCCACTCTCTCTCGATCCAGCGCAGAGGCAGAGTATCGCGGTGTCGCTAATGTTGTAGCCGAAACATGTTGGCTAAGAAATCTACTCTTTGAGCTTTGGTGTCCTCCACGCAAAGCTACCATTGTGTATTGTGATAACGTGTCAGCTGTATACCTCTCTGGTAATCCAGTGCAACACCAACGCACCAAACACATCGAGCTCGACATACACTTTGTCTGGGAAAAAGTCGCCATGGGTCATGTACGGGTCCTCCATGTCCCCTCCTCGTACCAATATGCGGACATTTTCACAAAGGGTCTTCCCCGTCAGTTATTTCTCGATTTCAGATCCAGTCTTAGCGTTCATCCTTCCAACGCTCAGACTGCGGGGGCGTGTTAGCAAGAATATTTCCTGAATATTCTATAGTGATTTACTTTATATAAATAGGAGATAAATCATCTCCTTAGATAAATTGTTTATATTTATAGGATATATTCCCTTCAATAGTCTCCATATTTGGTGCCTTGTTCTTTGTATAAATAGGGTGGTGATAATATTATGAAGCAAGGATTTTCACATAATTCAATTTTAACTATCACTTCAAATGTTCATAATTAATTTTAACCAATCTACCATGTAAATATAGCTCCATATATGATATTTATATATGAAGTACCAATTCATATATGAATGTGGTTATACACATGTAGTTGATGTATGAAAATTATTTTGGATTCATATATGAATATGTGTATTCATATTGTTAGAAATATTTGCTATAAAAGATGAAATAATACGATAAACAAAATATTATTTTCAAAAAATAATACGAACCGGTTTATTTGCATGCTCGTCATCGAATATGTAAGAAAATGTTGAGGCATGTGGCAAACACAGTTTCCTTAAGACAGATTCGTCCTCTCTTCCGTGCTAGAGACACTTGGACGTCTATTTCCCAGGATAAAACAACAGCAACTCTGGCAGCACAACCAGACTAACTAGGCGAACCAAGATGTGTTCTCTCTATTACAATGTTTTACAACCAAGGAAAGTGGATAAAGTGTGAAACAATGATCATGTACTCTAGATAGAGAATATCTCCAATCCCATTTTTTCATCCACATTTCAATCCATGAACCTTATTTATAGCTGAAGAAAGTTACAAGAAAGGTTTTAACTTATGACAATTAAATTAAGAATTCATGACAATTAAATTTGAAATAAATTCAAAAATTCATGACAATTAAATTTGAAATAAATTCAAATATTAAATCACAACCTTTCAATTTTCCATCAAATATATTTAAATATTAAAATCAATTTCAATTCAAAAATCATTTTTTCCCACAATCCCCCAAATGAATGAAATTGAATAAAAGACATAAATGTAATAGAGGTCTCCAGTCGATATTTGCATATTGTAACACCCTAAAAGTAGGGATAACAAAAACTTTCCAAAAACGGAAATGTGGTATATAACTTGCCATAGCAAGAGCCTCCCAAAAATGGGGAATTATAAAAACATGTTAATTACAATTTTAATGTAACGGAAATAAGCAACAACCAACTAATCTAATTTCTAAACTAGAAAGAAGATTAGAAAAGAGGTGTCATCTAAGTTCAAACAATGTCTTCACAAAAAAATGCATCCCAAGTACTTTCCCCCAAGCTCTCACCAAGGGCCGACTAGACCTGCTTAGAAACGGCGTCGCTAGAACCTGAGATACACATCGACACCAAACAAGTGTTAGGCCAAAAAGCCTAGTGAGTTCGCACAAGTAATAGCATAGAAGATCAATTACAATTCTTATTAGCAGTTAACCAAAATTCATTTAATGTGGAGTCAATAGGGGAGACCCATAGCACCAATCAAGTTCCACCCAAAGAGTCGATATACCTTGATGCCAACTACTAAGAGTGGCATCCGAAAGCCCCGACACATCCGAGGACTGTTAAACCCAGATATCAGTTGATAAACAACCACACAACACAATAAGAATAAGAGATGAATATAAATCAAATCAATATTCCATGGATCTCTTGATAATCAGATGAATACGTATGTGTGTTCTTGGTGTATAGATCAATACCTTGTGTGCGTGTAAAATCAGAATGAGCGGCCTATTGAAATTCTAGAGAATATTTGCCTTTTATATGTAGGTCAACATGACCTAGGCAATACTAGAAATCTACCAAAACACCCCCTAAGGAATTAAACACTATTACAAAATAAACCCCTTTTGACAATTTAATCTTGAATACAATTATTGATCCAACAATCTCCCCTATGGATTCAAGATTAAAAAAATTTGCAATTATCTCCGGGTCTTCACAACTTTAAGGAAACAGATATCTTCCTCTTTCTTTAAATGAAGTGTCCTTCTGACGATCATCTTCAGTCAGACTTTTGGTAAATCAGATAGGTTCAGACACTCTGTTATTTTTGAATTCTTCAGCAGTCTTCAATCAATCTTAACATTTAAAAAATTATTGTATTCTCCCCCTTTTTTATGAGTGGTGAGAAACAACATCATCAAAACATTTCAAATCAATCTAGGATTTTTCTCCCCCAAATCAACAATTAAGCGCAGTCTTCATGTGTAGATCCCTTTGTGGAAATAAGAGCAGTCTCCCCTAAATAGAGAGAGTGGATTATTTCAATCTTTGCAGATTCAAACAAGTGATGAGTGGTAACCGTGAATCAACAAATGACTCAGTTCGAAGTGCTTGTCAGTAACACACAGTTACTGAGTAACACAAAGTTACTATATAAGGAGCTGGTTTTGATGTAGGATCCCCAGTACTTCCATTCAATCATCGAATAACACATGGTTATCTATGAATGTTCTGACAGAAAACAAATTTATGTGTGCTCGTGCAGGTGTATGAAAGAAATTAAGCACAGATGCTTGCTTTTCAATGTAGGCTCAAAGTATGTAAACTTGTTGAGACAACAACAAATTATACAAGAACTCAATGTGCATGAGAAAAGGTCAAAGGTGGGGAAACTTTCCTTCTTTTTCAATATTAGTATCTTCCGAGTGAAGAACCAATAGCGTATGTGCTGCGTCCCCAGAAAATGTGAAACATTTTCTTTTTGAGAAAAGAATGAGTAGCTGGTGGGGTTTTATGCAAGAGATGGCATGGGCTTGGTGCCTATTTCAATGATGGTCACCAAAGAATGTGAACCAATCAGATAATGTGGCTGCCCGGTTCAGAAAGATGTTTGGTGCAGAGTCTGATATTCTTTTACTCTGTTCTCTCACCCTCTTTCTTTTAAGCATTTGAGCTCACGACTAACCCATCTCTCATTTTCATTTTAGCTCTTCACACACCAACATTCAATCTTTTTATCCTTTACCCTCAATCACTCAGGGAATACTTCCTGGGTAGGAAACACTGGTTAACGTGAATCCATGGAGGTTCAGTTAAGCTCACATATCAAATCCCATGTATTTGCCTAAAAAAATGTGTTGTTCAACAGTCTTTTGTACATGAAAGCACAAAGGAACATAAATACACATGAAGAATAAAGATTTGGAGAAGTCAAAGACATATGGTGTTGACAAAACAATTCTTCCCCTCAAAACAAAAGTGGTTGACAATTAAGCTCCCCCTTAACGCAAAAACTTCTTTTAGAAGAAAATAATTTAAGTGTGGGTTCTAATCAGATATGATTAGAAGCTATGGTCACTTGAAACATTTAGAAACTGGTCTTGAACTGTTTTATCCAAGAGCCATAGTTCTTTCTCTGAAGTATGAGTCCTAGACTGCTTTGTCTAGAAGTCATCATTCTTGTCATTGAAGATCGAGTCCTAAGCTGTTGTACTTAGAAGTCAAAGTTCTTTCCCCCCCCCCTTAAACATTTAGTGCCTGCAACACAGATTTAGCTTTTGGTACCCACTGGTAATTGGGTCCTGATAGGTTAGTTGCAGTTCTAGTGGGTGATATAAAGTACGAACTATACCAGTTATTCACATAATCTTTGTTTACAAAATCATTTGAGCCACAATAGGAACAACTAATTTTCTTTTGTGCTAGCCTGATCAATTGATTGATAGTGTAAACCAGATCAGGTTTGCTAAAAGTTTTACCTTTCGGAGCATTGTTCCTTTTAGCATTGAATGTATGCACAAATGATTTATCGGTCTTCTTCTCCTCTGAAAATCCTTTAACTCTCTAGACCCAATTTCCTCTATCTCTTTCATCATCCCTTCTCCAGAACCTTTTCTTCCGAGACTTATTCTTCTTGAAGTTACCTGAACCATCAACATCTTTGTCACAGAAAATGTTAGAAGTACGAATCTGATCTTTATGTTCAGAAGTATGATTGTCAATTTCACAAAACAAAGGATTATTGGAAACATTTGAAAAATGAGAATTTAAAGTTGTTTTGAATGAGCCTTCTGAATCAGCTAGATCATCTCTTGGTGATTGAGCTATTGACTCTGGCGTTTTGTGCTCAGTCAGCTTGACCTTGAATACGACCTCTTCAAGTTCCTTTATCATTGACGACAAACTGTTTCTTTTCTTTGCAATCAGATCAAACTTCTTATGCAACTCAGATTTCGTCTTCTTTTCCTTTAGAATGTTTGTTGACAACTCAGATAGCTTTCTTGTCAGCTTGGCTATCTCAGTCTCTAGAACTTTCTTTTCTTTAGAAAATTATTTATTTACATTCTTCTGCTCAGCTATCTTCTTCTCTTTTTCAACCTTGTCTCTCTCAAGAATGATAATTTTCTCGAAATCTGACACTTGTTGAGAAAGTTTAATGCATTTGAGCTCCACAACTTTCTTTTCCTCAAAAGCTTTTCTTGAGAAATCAGAGAATTTCTTAGCAAATTCTTTTCTTTCTTTCTCAATCTTCATCATCTAATCTTGGGCTTTTGTGTTGTTTCTGTCTTGGGTTGCCTTTTCTTTCATCATATTAATCTCAACCTCAAGACTGAAAACTTTATCTTTCAAAGAGTTTCTTTCAGCAAAAATTTGAGAAATCATTTTTCTCAGCCCATCAGATGTCTCACAAGCAATGTTCGCTCTTCTTCTCAGTTCATCTAGCTCTCTTTGCATTGATTCTTTCTTTAACCAGCTTGAGCTAGAATTTATACTTTCAGATGTTTTTAATTTAGCTTGAATATTTAAAATCTCTTTCTCTTTTGACTCAATAATTTCTGCAAAATTAATTTTTGTGTTAGAGATGCATTCTGAGAAAACAAAGTCTTTCTTTAAACATTTATCATCATTCAACTTATTAATTTGTTCAAGAATAGATGAGTTCTGCATCTTCAGATTTTTGTTCTCAGCTTCTAGTGCTGGAATCTCTGGCATATATGCTAAAGCACAATCTCTCTTGGTCAACACTATAATTCCCTTCTCGTCTGTGTAAGGCATGATGATATCTGTACAACTTAAATCAACTAATAAGATCTTAGAATCAAGAATTGGAAAAACTCTACACTAAAAAATTTCCAGAAAAATAAATTTCCAAAAAGCTCAAGTGCAGAATTCGCAAACAGTGAGAATCATAAAGGGATTCGCAAACAGAGATAAATACTTCAAGATTCGCAAGCAAGGATGATTAGGATTCGCAGATAAGTGAAGTCAAGAAACTTAGAATTCGCAAAAACACAACCTGCGAAACCTTGACAATTCGCAAAGTAGTACTTAGCGAAACCTATCCTTAGAATAAATTCAGAAAACACATTTTCACAAGTAAGATTCGCAGAAAACAGGGTTGCGATTTTTAGACATTCGTATGGAAGAATTTGTAAGTGATTGATTCACGAATTCTAGACTTAGAATTATTAGAAAATTTCGCAACCTGAGTGGATAAGCAATTTTAGAAACTTGTGAATCCTACACTTGGTGAAAATTTTAGATGCTAAGGAAACAAGGATTTGTAGATATCACTTGAGAATCTTAGGGAATTCGCAAGTCTATGATCTGCGAGTTCTTTGGTTTTCGCAACCAAGAGGTCTGCGAAACTTACACTTAGTGAAACTTTCAACAATTAAGAACCCTGCGAAATTTAAACTTTCGTAAACAAAGGGATAGCGAATCCTGAGGTTTCGCTACACACATACATGCGAAACTTATACTTAAACAGTTTCAACACCCTACGAAAATTAGAGGATTACGAGTTCTTCAAAGAACTTGCGAGTTCATCATATGTTCGACCTTGTACTTCGATTTTCAATCCAAAAAACACTTCGAAAGGTTAATACACAGTGTAAAAATCACACAAATAATTCACATACATACTGCGAGCAAAACCCAATCAAAATCAATGACAAAAAAAACAACTTTTATGCTTGAAATCGAATGGAACAGTAGTTGACCTTTTTATGAACAAAAACTTCAAAAATCTTCAAAATACCAATCGATTTGTGCTTTTAAATCCAATAGGGCAATCTGATGATGTTTAATAACAATAAACACACCTATGCAAATGATTTTTAGCCTAAAAAATACACCAGACTATGAAATCGATTTTCACACAGCTGGTTTTCGAAAAACACTGTTTTTCTCCAAAATCTTGATTCTCAGACTCTGATACCACTTGTTAAACCCAGATATCAGTTGATAAACAATCACACAACACAATAAGAATAAGAGATGAATAGAAATCAAATCAAAATGCCATGGATCTCTTGATAATCAGATGAATACGTGTGTGTGTGTTCTTGGTGTACAAATCAATACCTTGTGTGCATGTAAAATCAGAATGAGCGGCCTATTGAAATTCTAGAGAATATTTGCCTTTTATATGTAGGTCAACATGACCTAGGCAATACTAGAAATCTACCAAAACACCCCCTAAGGAATTAAACACTATTACAAAATAAACCCTTTTTTACAATTTAATCTTGAATACAATTACTGATCCAACAAGGACTACAACCATGGCATTACCCCGAATGGCGGAGGTCTAGGCACATACCATCATGGTGGCACCCAAGACTACATCCTCCTAGTGTCTACTGACTTGGTTCGTCCAACATACATTATAGGAGGTCTCAAGGCACAATATACCAAAGATATTTCAATACCAACCATGGGTACAATATCACCATCCCAATCAATATAAAGTCCATTACAAGACTAGTACGACCAAAATCTTATCATATAAACATGATACCACCAAATAGTGTCTCAAAATAGAAAATCATCCTCATGACAATTTATGCATCCCATTTAGTCATGGCAAGACATATATAGACATGTAAACATAAGGAAAAACCCCAAATACTTAAACATGTAGAGATGAGCATTTCAAGTAAAGATACAATAATAACAAGTAGGAGATTATGATGTGTATCTAGTTTTAACAAAAGTTTAGTAAACTCACAATCTAGGTTTTTGGATTAAAAACCTAAAAAAATAGGAACCCTAGATGAAAAGGTTGATACTTGAATGAGAAGCTTTATAGACTTGAGAAACCCTAACAATGCTCCTTGGAGGATTTAATGGAAGATCAAAGACTCCAACCACCACAAGATTTGTATTTATGAGAGTTAGGGTTAATGAGGGGAGAAAATCGGTTTTGAGTCTCCAAAAATGGCCAAAGAAAAGAGAGAAGTGAGAAAAATGAGGTTAAAATCGGGCAAGGAACTCATTTAAGTTACAGACCCCGTCAGCGACAGTGCCCAGCGACAGTGACATTGTCACTGTCGCGAGTCACAATCGCGCGAGGTTCAATCCCACACGATAGTGACCTGCGATAGTGATAATGTCACAATCGCGCTAGGCCATGAACTCTCTATACAACTGTCGCGATAGTGACCGGCGATAGTGCCCTGTCACTATTGCGCCACACCCCCAACAACCTGAAAACTTGGTTTAATTCGATAACGAGTGCGAGGTTAAATATTTCAATAAATATATAACTCAAATAACAAGTTAGAAGAAGAATGTGCATACTTAGAGGGTTTCAGTTACTCAAATAATACAATTAGCATGATGTGAAGAGTAAATGCTTACCTTTAGATTTTCCGGGTGTTACACATATGATAGGTAGGCATAAACCCTTGGACCTTCCCTTGTGAAAACATATTTACTTTTCTGCCTGACCAGTAGACATGATGTCCTTGAACTGTTCTGCCATTTGTGAAAATGATGATATACCTCACACAAATATACCCTTTGCACAACTTTGGTCTACAGTCGTTTCTGCAGATTTAACATGATTATCTATAGTTTCTCGCTCTACTCTCGTTTTCTGCACTTTTAAAAACTGTTTTTTTGCAATTTTTTTATAAAAACTGTTTTCTGCGGGGTTTTTTAAAAACCGTGTTTTCTACATTTTTTATTAAAAAAATTTGTTTTCTGCAGTTTTTTGAACTATGTTTCTGCAGTTTCGACACTGGGTTCTGCAGTTTTTCAAGCCTGTTTTGCAGTGTTTTAAAGACAGTTTTCTGTAGTTTTTTAAAACTGTTTTGTGCATTTTTTAAAACTGTTTTGTGCAGTTTTTTAAAAATGGTTTTGTGCAGTTTTGAGAACCATTTTAAAATTGTTTTCAACAGTTTTTCAAAGACTATTTTGGTGCAGTTTTTTGGTATTTTCTCGATTATTAAAAAAACAACAAGTTTTGGTGTTAACTTGCAGTATGACTATCGGGAAAATTGGGACCTCCCAACCTCCGCAAACTACTCATGTTGCACAAGGAAACACTACGATTAACTTGCCGATTAATCATGCGGAGAAACCAGAAAAATTTTCTGGGTTGCACTTCAAAAGGTGGCAACAAAAGATGTTCTTCTACTTGACTACCTTGAATCTTGCACGATTCTTGATTGAATGGCTCCTAAGATTGTTGAAGGTAAAGAAGGAGATGTCTAAGCCGTGAGTGCGGTTGATGCTTGGAAACACTCTGACTTTCTCTGTAGGAGTTATGTTCTTAATGGACTGGTTGATTCACTTTATAACATATATTGTGTAACAAAGACGGCTAAAGAATTATGGGACTCACTAGAGAAAAAAAATACAAAACAGAAGATGCTGGCGCCAAGAAATTTGTGGTTGTACAGTTTCTTGATTATAAAATGGTGGATACTAAGGTCGTTATTAACCAAGTCCAAGAACTTCAAATAATGTTGCACGATATTCATGCTGAAGGAATGCCAATATGCGAGACATTTCAAGTAGCTTCAATAATTGAGAAACTACCCCAGCTTAGGTAGATTTCAAAAATTATTTGAAACATAAACGAAAGGAAATGTCTATTAAGGACCTCATTGTTAGACTCCGAATTGAGGAGGATAATAAGTTAGCTCAAAAGAAAGACTATGTTCCTACTTTTGAAAAAGTTAATGTGGTGGAACATGGTCAATCTTCGGTGAGGAACAAGTTTGTGAAGGGCAAGAACCAAAAGAAAGGGAAGGGTGCCAAATTTGGACAAAAGGGTGGAGCTTTCAAAAAGAAGTTCCAAGGTAATTGCTATAATTGTAACTGATCGGGTCACCGTTCTGCGAATTACAAGCATCCAAAGAAAGATCAAGCTAAGGAGGCTAATGTTGTACAGGAGATCAGTCGAAATGTGTCTGATATCGTCCTTGCAACGATCATTTCTGAAGTCAACCTCGTGGACTCAAACCCGAGGGAATGGTGAGTAGATACGGGTGCTACCCGTCACATATGTTCAAATCGGGAATGGTTTCGAAACTTCAATGTTGTTGACAATGGTGACAAGCTATTCATGGGGAATTCGGCAACTTCGGAGATCAAGGGAAGTGGAAAGATTGTTCTTAAGGTGACATCCGATAAAGAACTCACTTTGAATGATGTGTTGTATGTACCTGAAATGCGTAAGAATTTAGTTTCAGGTTGGTTGTTGAACAAGCATGGTTTTCGCTTGTTTTTTGAGTCTGATAAGTTTGTGCTTACTAAAATGAGTATGTTTGTGGGAAAAGGGTAGGAGGATGATGGAATGTTTAAGCTCAATGTAATGGCTATTAAGCCAAGTATGAATGAAATGAATAATTCTTCCGCTTATATGCTTGAGTCTTCAAATGTATGGCATGCTAGACTTGGACATGTGAACTTTGATACTCTTCATCGTTTAATCAAACTTCAACACTGTAACACCCTAAAAACCAGAGTGAATTTAAAACGCGAAAACTGGACAAATAGACATCATCAATTGGTATAAACCACCCAAAAAGGGGAAATGTACTAATCCTTTACAAGCCTGCATATTGATATGGAATTCAACAATAAACTAATCTAAACATAAACTATCTAGATTACATCAGTTGTTAATCCAATATCACCAAAAGAATGGGACTTAAACAATTGCCCAACATCAAATACTAGTCATCTCAAAAATCCCCAAGACCAAGCTCGTCACACAAGCCCTTGGCAACCCACCGCTAATGGGAACCTGTTATACACATCATTTGAGAAAAAGTGTTAGGCTTTAACCTAGTGAGAACATACAGTTTATAAGTTCCAGAGATATAAACATTTGTATCAAAGGGAAACCTTTTCAATAAGCAATCCCAAGTCAAATCGTTGATAAGAATGAAATATTACAATGAGATTATATACAGTCTTTCCAGAACCTCACAACTTAATGTGCATGTAGTTCTTTATTTACTTTCCTTCCAGAACCTCACAATTTAATGCACATGTAGTTCTTTATTTTACTTTCTTTCAGAACCTCACAATTTAATGCACATGTAGTTCTTTATTTTACTTCCTTTCCAGAACCTCACAATTTAATGCACATGTAGTTCTTTATTTTACCTTCTTTCCAGAACCTCACAATTTAATGCACATGTAGTTCTTTATTTTACCTTCTTTTTAGAACCTCACAATTTAATGCACATGTAGTTCTTTACATAAATGATTTATTTCAAATAAATCACATAAATGCGTAAGTAAAATATCATTTACTTCAATAAGATGGAACTCATCATTTTAGTCGAAAATGATCGAGAACCCTAAAATCTCCCAAGACTCAAGTTATATAAAAAATGTAGTAAACTAAGATCTGAAACCGTGGAGATACATTGAAGTTCAAAAGGTAACTTTTGACATGTATAAAGTTTAGAAAAGGTAGTAAGAACTCACCAAATAGGTTTTAGAAATAAAACCCGAGGAACCAGATATCGACCACCGGGGAAAGACGAAGCTTTCTATACCGAAACCTTGCTAGATGTATTTTAATACTAGCAAATACCGAGGTATAAAAGAGATCTAGAAAGAGAGAGAAACTCGAGAGACATAAAGAGATATTTGAGATTGCAAAACCAAATGAGATATTTTGAAGAAAACCCACATAAGTCGGCCATGCCATCTCGCGGGTTATGCCGCGACCACAACTCGCGGCACAACTCGCCCGCTAACACAAAACCCACACAAACAGGGGTTTCGCAGGTTGTGACGCGACCTCAAGTCGCGGTGCAACTCGCGTGGTTCACTGTGGTTAATCCAAAACCATCAAAATCCAAACTCAAACTCCAAACCAAACGCGGTGCTAACGACAACGCTTAAACACAAGAATACCAAGATTACAGAATGAAAATCCGGGGTGTTACAATACTCCCCAAACTTGGGAATGATTTCGTCCCCGAAATCCCATCTACCTGAAAAGATGAGGATATTTTCGCTTCATATCCTCCTCAGCTTCCCACGTCACGTTGGCCCCCCGATGATGCTTTCACTGCACCTTGACCATAGTGACTTCTTTGTAACGCAACTTCTTAGACTTTCTTTCTAAGATAGCGTCGGGTTCTTCTACACAACGGTTACCCTCGTCCACTCTTAACTCTGAGAGGGGAATGACACTTTCTTCTTCCGCCAGACACTTCCGAAGGTAACAAATATGGAACGTGTTGTGGATTCTGCTAAACTCTGGCGGCAGTTCCAATTGGTAGGCTTGCAAACCCACCCGCTTAATCACTTTGAAAGGTCCAAGGAAACGGGGACTCATCTTCCCACGTTTCGATTACTTATAATGCAACAACGTATGTTGTATGTAGATATATTAATATTTTCGGTCATGATTATCAAACTAATCAAGTATTTGAGAGAGGTATATTGGATTGGAAAGACACTGTAATGCCAATAGGGGCCGGATAAGATAAAGTCCATGTGTTTACCCTTGGTGGGGTTTGTATATAAGCCAACAAGGCCTGTATGTTCGCTTGGTAAGTTAAGTGACCGGTAGGTGTTTACCCGGTTAACAATTGGTAAACGGTCTCTTAGTCCAATCTAAAAAATTAATAATGATGATCGCAGATCCCTCTGGAATAAGATTTCATATTGGTAATAACATGTAACTTTTATAAACTAGAATCCCTCAATCAGCACCATTGACCCAAACACCACTTGGAATGTCAAACATTTAAACAATACCTTGTCCTAGGTGATATCACTAACCCCATAGTAAGATAGCAGCAAGCACAAGATGATCTGACTTCACAACACTTGTCGGTTCATGTTCTTATGGCCATTAAAACTACTTCAATCTAAATGCTTTCCAATCATGATAAATTTAATTAATGAATTAAACTTCGAGATTCATTTGATCAAAAATCAATGGTGAATCAACTAACTTCAACATATGAAGTCAACTAAAAAATAAAAAAGAAACGACACAAAATCCATCACACAAAATCCATCACACAAGTATGGATCTATGAGGCCAGATTTAGGCATCGTTTTCATAACCGCTGGTTACATGAATTACAACAAGAGATCAACTAAAAACTCAAAAGAAACGAAATCAAATTGATCGAACATTTCACATCTAGAAACAAAACCAAAACAAACATATCGAACAACATATAGACTGAAAATATCAAAATTACTTTAGGACAACATTATAAATAGTGATTTTACCTCAATTGATTGAAATTTTTGAACCACGACTTCCTTTTCTAACTTGATGTTGCAGCTTGAGCATCACAACCTTAAATCAGGTTCATCATCCTCCTCATAACACCACAAACAAATAATATCATGAACTTAAATCAATTATACAAAATAAATCAAACAAAAGGCAATTAGTAAAAACAAAAATATTACCTAAAGAGCAGAACAGAGGATGACATTGATGAAATTCCTAACTCATTCTCGTTGAAATTAGTTCAAACAAAGCCTTGGCTTTCAGATTTTGAGCGTAAAATTGATTACTCCCAAAGCCTTATGTCAAGTTCGCGCGTTTACGTTTGCGATTTGGTGTCAAATTTGTCACAAATCGATTACTCCCAAGTCCAAGAGCCGAACGACTGAAATCTCAAAATTAGGATTTTTCTTTGTTTAGGTTTTTTTTAATTGGGCTTCCAATTAGGGCTTCCAATTAGAGTTGGCTAGTCTTTTCAAATTGGGCTTCTAAATATTTATAATTTATGTGTGATTTTAAAATAGATCTAAAGGATTTTTCATTAGATAGAATGTTAGGTTTTTTTAAAATTTAATTAAGAAAAATAGTTAATTGTATTTTTATGTAATGACACTTTAAATAAATATAATTTTATTTATAATATTTTAATCTTTAATAGGACATTTTAGAAGTGTCCTATTAGCTTTTAAACTCCAATAGTTTTTTTTTAGTTTGTAAGAGAAGATGACACTTTGAAGTATCCTATTAAGTTTTAACACAATACTCACTTTAAACTATGCTATTGATCTTTAAAATAATATGACACTTAAAAGTGTCCTATTAGACTCTAAATAAAATATGACATTGAAAAGTGTCGTATTAGATTTACATGATAGGACTCAAAATTGATAGTCGTATTAGATTAAATGAAATAGGACACGTAATTTAATGTGTCGTATTAGCCTTTTTATAGGACGAGTCTTGAAAAATGTCCCAAAAAAGTGTCCTATAAACTCCTTTTTGTTGTAGTGCACAATATATTGCATACCACATGAACTATATCAACAATAAACATATAATGAGAATCATGGTAAAAGAAATCACTAAACCACAGGGACCAAATCCACAATTCATACAAATACATATTTATTTATATGGAAAAAAATATTATAAATTTAATTATGTATTTATTTTACATAATTTTTTAAATATCTTAATACCATGTATATTAAAGAAAAAAAATTATTTAACAGTATGTATAATAAAAAAATAAAAATTAGGTTATCAAGAAAAATATATAAAAATTGTATAAAAGTATGTAAAATAAAAATTAATAAATGTTAAACTTAAAAGTATGTATGACTAAAAATAAAAATTAGGTCATTAAGAAATACGTTAAAATTGTATAAATATGTCAAATTTGAGATATTAATTTAAATATATAAAAATATAATTATTTTCATTATTTATTTATTTATATTATTTATTTAATAAATTTATTTAAATATGATTACTTTAAATAAATTAATAAATAAAACTGATTATACACGAAACTTTTATAAAATTGTATAAAATTAAAACTGATTAATACGAAAAAACTACAAACAAGTCGGTCGGACAGTTAAATACAAAAGAAGGTTTTTCCTTTTTGAAAAACCTCTAAAAAAAACCTTCCACAAAACCACATTGCGAATTAAACACTAAAAAGGTTTAACCTCGATCACCATCACGTCACAGGTAACGATACCCACCACATGCCCTCATTACAACTTATACATATTTTTTTTCTTTAAAATAATAAATAACAAAATTATCTAACAAAATAACAACTTATATACGAGTCCAAAAAGAACAAATTAAAATAAAATAAGAAAGTGTGTTAGAGCATCTCCAACAGCTTCTCCAAAATGGAGAAGTAAAAAGTGAAAATCTCCAAAAAAAATCACCATCATCTCCAACAGATTCTCCATTTTAGAGATTACACAATTAATTATAATATTAAAATATTCAATACAACTCATAAAATATTATTTTTCTCTCCTAAACATTTATTTTAAACCAATCTCATTGGTAGAATGAATAAATAAATAATTTCTCTCTCATGTGTAATCATTTGTGGAGATATCTCAAAATTTGGAGATTTTCATCTTCTCTCTCATGTTTTCTCCATTTTGGAGAAGGTTTTGGGGAAGCTGTTTAGCAAAAAACCCCGAAATCTCCATTTTGGAGAAGGTGTTGGAGATGCTCTTAGGTGTCTCATAAATTCATGGGGTGACTCATACCAAAAGGATAGTGACGGTTCGGTATCTTTGGACCCTGGTCCTATTTTATTTGAAAAAATGTAGTTATCAATCCTCAAGATATTCTTTTTTTACCTCTTCTGTTATCTTGTTACAGAAATATATACTTCTTGATTTTCTTTTCAAAAATCCCATTCCGTCTACTCTTTTGTCATGATTTATTTTCAATTCCTCTCTCTAACGATTTTTTTTGAACGGCAACAATACTTATATTACCAATCAACCACAACGGTTAACAAGAGTTACAAGGACAGAAGTGTAAACTACAACCAACAAAGCCCACCAAGCGACCCTTCCAAAACGACACCGACCAAAAACCAACTTACAATAAAAACAAAACATCGAATAGAGCCAAGGTACCACGGTCGGGGAACAAGTTTGCGATTGCCTAATCAAAAGAAGCATAGATCAAAATATTCAATTATTATAAATAATCAACAGAATTATGAATTAAGAATTAACATAAACTCATGATTATTTACAGAGAAGTCTTTCTTCGCGTTTACAGTTATACAGATATAAAAATAAAAATCAAATTCAAAGTTTATTAACATAAATGTCATATTCCTATTCAGTGTGTTATTTGTATTCCTCTTTTCCAGCAACTAAACAAAGGAAACATGGCCATGTGGGAGGTTTTAGGCGACCCAAGCCGTTACCTTCGTCGTGCTCAACCTCCCCCATCTCACCAGTGAGCTCACAATCAACCAAAATTGCAGTCTCAACCATATATCTCATTGTCCCAACACGTGAAATCCACATGATGAACACCAATGACAACCTCGACTAGAGCGTCGTGGCTATCATTCGTATACAAAGCTTCGTGGAACCAATTTTTCAGGACTTGTTACGTTGATGAAGTTTTGCAATTTTATATGAAGCTTCACATAGAGCTTCGTATAAACATCACATGTGAAGTTGAATTTGTAAATTGATAAATTATAAAACTATGAAACTTTACACTAGCTTTTTGTTTTTGTTTTTAATTTGACAAATTATATTATTATATTTTTTTCCATCCATTATTAGTGGTCCTACTTTGCTTTAATTTATTCAAATAACGTGTGCAATAAATTTGATTGAGAAATGCCTTTAACATATATTGTTGTGAAGATGCATATGATTGCTAACCACAATATTTAAACCCGGTGTTATTTATGGAGGAATATTACGTCATGAGTGAATATGTACGTTTTGTTTTTTTGTTTTCGTAAGCCTCTTCAAATAGAAGTCTAAATTAATGTGCTCATAGTTTTAAATAGCGTAAGACGTGGCGTCGTGGCAAGGTTATGATACGTTTTTTTTTTGTTTTTTTTTTAAGCCTCTTCAAATAAAAGTCTAAATTAATGTGCTCAAAGTTCTAAATAGCGTAAGACGTGACATCGCGGCAAAGTCAAACCTTAAGCCTTAGGAGCCATGACATTTTCAAGGCATGAGTTATGGAATCATTTTTCAAATTCATATATAATAGAGTAAATTACGTTTTTGGTCCCTGTGGTATGTTAAAAGTTTCTATTTTCGTCCTCGTGGTTTTGAAATTACGATTTTCATCCCTATGGTTTATAATTCATTACGTTTTTTGCCCTTAAGATTTAAAATTTATTGCTTTTTTCAACCCTATGGTTTCAAATTCATTTCTATTTTAGTCCTTCATGCTTAAAAGTAGTGTTTTGGTTTCAGGGACGAAAATTGAAATGAATTTCAAACTATAGGGATGAAAACCGAAATTTCGAAACCACAGGGACGAAATACCAAATTTTAACAAACCATAGGGACTAAAAACGTAATTTACTCTATATAATATTATATATAAAACATATGTTTTTTAGTGTTACTCAATGAGTCAATAATAATAAGCAAGTTAAATTATGATATATATTAATAAAACTTGCAAAAAAGAGACATTAAAAACGTAAAGAAAAATCAAATATTGCATTACGAAATTGTGTATTAGGCCATTACGTGCCACAAGCTTAACATGACGTGAGACACAAGCCTTGGTGTTGGGTCTAAAATGTGTTAAGTCCAGTTAGTACTGCTAAGTGTTGAAGATTACTATTGTTGAAGATTTTAGTCCTGCTAGAGGTATTACTACTGCTAGTAGTTAGTACTGCTTGAAGAGTTAATACTGCAAGATGGAAATTACTACTTCAAGCATGATTAGTACTGCTATTGACTAGAAGATGCTGCTGAAGATTAATGTTGCTCATGAAGATAAAGATGGATTGATTGCTTAAAGCGAAAGACTAGGAGTTGAAGATAATGTTGAAGATAATTATGGACTGGATGCTGAAGATCAATATTATTTTTGTAATTATCTTGTAATCTGTTTTGTATATATAGTATAGAAGTCTTAGATCATAGAAGATACAGAAAATACAGAATATACAGAAAATACAGAATATACAGAGAATACGTATTGTTTTTGTTCTAGAGAGAATTAGCCTCAAGATTGTTAGTAATCCTTTCTTTAGAGAAGTATTGAAAGTCTGTTGAGCTTGTTCAACAGATTGAGGCTTTGATTGTAATCATTAAGTAAATTCAATATAACTTGTGATTTGATCTCATATACTGTTCCATTGATTTACTATTAAAGTGTTATTCCGCAAACTTCTTTAACATAGTTTCTGAGTGTTTAAGTTTAATTCTTGTTTCGAATTTCGATCCTGACAAGTGGTATCAGAGCGGAGGAACTCAGAAATCAATAAACATCATGGACGGATCAAGCAACAGTGTTCTGGTTTCAAAGGTACCCATGCTCAAACCTAATGAGTTTGACATGTGGAAAATCAGGATCAGGCAGTACATTCTTCTTACAGACTACTCAATGTGGGATATAATTGAGAATGGTCCCTCAAGTGAAGGAGAGATCGGAGCAGATGGCAAGTGACCTCAACCAAAGACTGATGGAGAAAGAAAGATGAGGTAGACTGAGATGAAAGCCTTGAGCACTCTGCTCTTGGCAATTCCTAATGAATACCAACATCAGTTTTGCAACTGTGTTGATGCCAGAATCCTGTGGAATGCTTTGGAAAAGAGATTTTCAGGTACCAAAAGCACTAAGAGAAATCAAAAAGCAATTCTCAAGCAACAATATGAGAATTTCATGTCTATAAAGAATGAGTCTATGACTCAAACCTTTGATAGATTCAACAAGTTGATTAGAGAATTGGCCACTGTTGGTGTCAAGATGGACCAGGATGATGTCAACAGAAAGTTTTTAAGATCTCTTGGTGAAGAATGGGTAATGTATACAGTATCATTCAGACAAAATGATAATCTAGAGGATAAGGAACTTGATGATCTCTACAATGATCTAAGGGTGTTTGAAGCTAAAGTTGAATCTAAGAAGAAGCCATCTGGATACTCTCACAATGCTGCTCTTCTATCATCTACTACTGATTCTTCTGCTAATACTGAATCAGTTAGTGCTGCTTATGGCTTAAAACAGGATGGATCCAATGATTCTATTTTGGAAGCCTTCCTTGCTAGCCATGCCAAAACTTCTCTTATTAATGATGATCTGCAGCAGATCAATGTTGATGATCTTGAAGAGATGGACATCAAGTGGCAAATGGCAATGCTTACCATGAGAATCAAAAGATTCATTAAAAGGACTGGAAGAAACAATTTTGCCATGAGAAGAGAAGATGGTGCTGGATTCGACAAATCCAAGGTGGAATGCTACAAGTGTCATAAACTGGGGCACTATGCAAGAGAATGCAAAGGAGGAATCTCTCAACAGCATGGGAGCAGCAATCAACAATCAAACAACAGGAACTCATCTCAAGCACTTGTCTCACAAGATGGAATGGGATTTGACTGGAGTGATCAAGCAGAGGAGACAATCCAGAATCAAGCATTGATGGCTGAGGTTTTAGAGTCTTCAAGCACAACAATCCCCACAGAGGTAAAATCTAAACTTTGCTCTCAAGCCTGTCTAGAAATTGTTAAAAAGTACAGGGATCACAATCAGAGCATGTGTGATGATCTTAAAAGATTGGAGAAACATAGGAGAGAGTCTAGTTTGATCATTGTGAATTTTAAAGAACAGATTAAGTCATACCAAGCTAATGAACTTCAACATTCATATGATCACAATTATTGGAAGTGGGAGAAGAAGGAGTTAGAGATTAAGCTAGAAAAAGCTAAAGAGGAATGTGAGAGAATAAGGAGTGAATTTGAGAAGGCCAAATTAGATATTGAGAAATTTTCCAATGCTTCTAAAGCAATGGACTCTTTACTCAATCTCAAGTTCATGACAAACTGAAGAGAGGTATAGGCTACAACAACACCCCTCCACCTTACAATAACAACTACATTCCACCCACCTCAGACTTCTTAGAAAGACAAGAGAAGAAGGACTTACCTGTAGGAGCCACATAAGTAGATCCAATAGATACCTTAGTGGTTGAGGCAGATTCTGAAGAAGAGAACACTGAGTATAACAATAAGGAAGACCAAAAAGTAATTCCCTTAGAAAACCATATTCTGACAAATTAAAGGGGGGGGGGGGGTAAACCATTTGTCAGGAGTGAGAAAGTGGAGAAGTCTAAAACTAGGGAAGAGACTGTTAAGAGTGAGAAAGCTGAGACCTCCAGGAAAGGGAAGGAGAAGGTACAGGGAGATCACTATATGAAAACTACTGTTGTAAATCCCTGTACTTGTCAACAGAAAAAGCCCCATCAACATGATAAAATAAGGGGATATCAGAGAAACATAAATAATCAGTGAGCTCAAAAACAAGGAATTGATCTAAGCAAAATCAATAGACCAAAGCCATGTTTTATTTGTGGCAAGTTGAATCATTTAGCTAAACACTGTTATTTCAATCCTATTAACCAAAGAATTACTTTTCAAAGACAAACACAAAATTCTGTTGGTTATAGGAAGCAATCAAGGAACCACATGGCTGCTAATGTGAGAATAGCACCAGTGAAAACTGGGACTGCAAAATCTCATATTCAGAATAAGTTTGCTAAAGAAAGAGAAAATACTCCAAGCAAATCAAGGAGTAACACAAAGAATAGAAAAGCAAATAAATGTGTCTTAATTTGGGTCCCAAAAGAAACTAAACCTGTTAGTACTGCTACCTCAAATAGTACTGCTAACAGAAATACTGTTGCTGATAGCAATACTACTACTGACCAAGTTAGTACTGTTAATAAAGTTAGTACTGCTGACCAAGTTAGTACTGCTAATGAGAATAGTACTACTAACAAAGTTAGTGTTGCTGACCAAGTTAATACTGCTAACAAGGATAGTACTGCAATCAGTGTTAATACTGACAAACCTATAATTAAGACAAAGTATTCCAGCCATGAGATTCCTGACTCTGATCATCTCATCAAGACTAAGATTAATGAATATGAGTATGTTGATGAGAAAGGGCAACCCAAGACCACTTTGGCTTGGGTTCCCTCAAGAAACTAACTGTTTTATCTTATGTGTAGGGTAACCAACAACTCAAGGGGAAGAGCATTTGGCATGTAGATAGTGGTTGCTCTAGGCACATGACAGGTAACATGTCCTGCCTTCAAAATTTCAAAAGGTTTGATGGAGGACGTGTTGCTTTTGGTGACAATCCAGCATGAGGTAAGATAAGTGGCAAAGGTATGGTTTCAAAAGGTAAGATAACTTTTGAAGATGTTTACTATGTTGAGCAATTGAGATACAACCTGTTAAGTGTATCACAAGTCTGTGACAAGAAACATAGTATATTTTTTAGTGATACTGAATGTTTTAAAATTCATGTGACACATCCTTCTGTGCCAAAGAGATGATTCATCTAGAGAAGCTTTTGAAAACAAACAGTTTAATGATGAATCAGATGAAACATTCTCTAAGTCCAAACAATAAACATTATCCTTTCTAGAAGTTCTAAGTAGTATCATATTTTCATCAACTACCTTGAATCCTGGAGCAAGGATTATACATTCAGTATCACTAAATAATATACTATGTTTCTTGTCACAGACTTGTGATACACTTAACAGGTTGTATCTCAATTGCTCAACATAGTAAACATCTTCAAAAGTCATCTTACCTTTTGAAACCATACCTTTGCCACTTATCTTACCTCCTGCTGGATTGTCACCAAAAGCAACACGTCCTCCATCAAACCTTTTGAAATTTTGAAGGCAGGACATGTTACCTGTCATGTGACTAGAGCAACCACTATCTACATGCCAAATGCTCTTCCCCTTGAGCTGTTGGTTACCCTGCACATAAGATAAAACAGTTAGTTTATTGAGGAGGAGGATGATTCTTCTGAGTTCTTGTTTGATGGACAACCTCCTCATTAATATTTACATCTAGATTAGAGTCATTCTTTTCAGGAGTCCTTCCACCAACAACTGAAGAATTTTCTTCATCAGTATCATCTTCTGACAAATTGAGCCTTTCAGTACCTGAGTTTCTTGGACTTGAAGGATGAGTGTTCTCTTTATCACCTTTATCCTCTTGATCACCTTTAGCATCTACATTCTGATCTGGTTCATAATCCTTTGTTTCTGAATCATCTTTCTTTTCTTGTTGGCAGAATTCAGCAGGATCAACTGTAGGGATTGGGAACAACACAAACTCTGGATTCTGTGCTTGTACCAGTTCTGAACTTGTTCCTGCAATTTGCACATTACTAAAACTCAAAGAATTAGTTAGTGAGTCAATGTCAAACAGCCAATCAGGACTTGTACCAATCTGATTTGGTGTGTTCTCATTGCATTTGACATTGTCACTTTCCTCAATAATTCTGGTAGAACTATTGAAAACTCTATATGCCTTACTCTGAGAGGAATATCCAACAAGAAATCCATCCTCAGCTTTGCTTTCAAACTTGCCTAAGTGAGATTTGGTGTTGAGAATTGTGCAAGGACACCCAAAAGGTTTGAAAAATCCAATAAAAGGTTTCTTCTTTTTGAAAAGTTCATAAGGTGTCTTGCCTTGAGATTTGACTACTAGAACTCTGTTTTGAACATAACAAGCAGTATTAACTACTTTTGCCCAAAAAGTAATGGGTAAATTTGAATCTGCCAACAGAGATCTAGCAGCCTCAATCAATGTCCTATTTTTCCTCTCAGCAATACCATTCTGTTGAGGAGTTCTAGGAGCACTGTATTGTCTCTCAATACCTTTATTCTCACAAAAGCTGTTTAAGTCATTGTTTTTAAACTCAGTTCCATTATCAGATCTGATGACTTTAACTCTTAGATTTGTTTGGTTTTCAATCCTAAGAACAAAGAATTTGATCAGTCCACTTGTCTCATCCTTAGTCCTCAGAAAATATACCCAAGTAAACCTAGAGAAATCATCAACAATGACAAAGCAGTAGGATTTCTTACCAATACTCATCACATTTGTAGGACCAAAAAGATCCATATGCAATAACTGAAGAGGTGATGAGATTGTGTTTATTTCTTTGGACTTAGGAGAAGTTTTGTGCTGCTTGCCTTTAAGACATGCAACACAATGATCATCACATGAAAACACTTTTTGAGGCAAACCTCTTACAAGGTTGTTTTTCACAAGTTTGTTCATAGTTTTAAAATTCATGTGACACATCCTTCTGTGCCAAAGAGATGATTCATCTAAAGAAGCTTTTGAAAACAAACAGTTTAATGATGAATTAGATGAAACATTCTCTAAGTCCAAACAATAAACATTATCCTTTCTAGGAGTTCTAAGTAGTATCATATTTTCATCAACTACCTTGAATCCTGGAGCAAGGATTATACATTCAGTATCACTAAATAATATACTATGTTTCTTGTCACAGACCTGTGATACACTTAACAGGTTGTATCTCAATTGCTCAACATAGTAAACATCTTCAAAAGTCATCTTACCTATTGAAACCATATCTTTGCCACTTATCTTACCTCCTGCTGGATTGTCACCAAAAGCAACACGTCCTCCATCAAACCTTTTGAAATTTTGAAGGCAGGACATGTTACTTGTCATGTGCCTAGAGCAACCACTATCTACATGCCAAATGCTCTTCCCCTTGAGCTGTTGGTTACCCTGGACATAAGATAAAACAGTTAGTTTCTTGAGGGAACCCAAGCCAAAGTGGTCTTGGGTTGCACTTTCTCATCAACATACTCATATTCATTAAGCTTAGTCTTGATGAGATGATCAGAGTCAGGAATCTCATGGCTGGAATACTTTGTCTTAATTATAGGTTTGTCAGTATTAACACTGATTGCAGTACTATCCTTGTTAGCAGTATTAACTTGGTCAGTAACACTAACTTTGTTAGCAGTACTATTCTCATTAGCAGTACTAACTTGGTCAGCAGTACTAACTTTATTAACAGTACTAACTTGGTCAGCAGTAGTATTGCTATCAACAACATTATTTCTGTTAGCAGTACTATTTGAGGTACCAGTACTAACAGGTTTAGTTTCTTTTGGGACCCAAATTAAGACACATTTGTTTGCTTTTCTATTCTTTGTGTTACTCCTTGCTTTGCTTGTGGCACAAGGGTACACACAAGAAGTGGGAATAAACTATGAAGAGGTATTTGCACCAGTAGCCAGAATTGAGGCAATTAGGCTGTTTCTAGCCTATGCTTCTTTCATGAAGTTCAAAGTATATCAGATGGATGTTAAGAGTGCATTTCTATATGGGACAATTGATGAAGAAGTGTATGTTTGTCAGCCTCCAGGGTTTGAAAATCCTACCTTTGCTGACAAAGTATACAAATTAAAGAAGGCACTCTATGGGCTACATCAAGCACCAAGAGAATGGTATGATACTCTGTCTACCTATCTCTTGGAAAATGGTTTTGAAAGAGGTATCATTGACAAGACTCTGTTCATCAAAAGGAAGAAGAAGGACATCCTGCTTGTACAAATCTATGTGGATGACATCATCTTTGGATCCACAAAAGATCATATGTGCAAGGAATTTGAGGAGCTGATGCACAAAAGATTCAAGATGAGCTATATGGGTGAACTAACATTCTTCTTTGGGCTACAGGTTAAACATAACCCAGATGGTATTTTCATAAGTCAATCCAAGTATGTGCAGGATATACTTACAAAGTTTGGATTCTCAGAAGCAAAGCCTGCAAGCACACCTATGGAAACACACAAACAGATCACTGCAGATCTTGAGGGGGAGGATATGGATGTTCATCACTATAGATCCATGATAGGCTCCCTCATGTATCTAACAGCTTCAAGGACATATATTATGTTTGCTGTATGTGTATGTGCAAGATTTCAAGTGAGGCCTAAGCAGTCTCACTTTCAAGCAGTCAAAAGGATATTCAGATATCTCAAAGGACAACCTAGGTTGGGTCTTTGGTATCCTCATGACTCACCATTTGATCTAATTGCATATTCAGATAGTGATTTGGGTGGTGCAAACTTGGATAGAAAGTCTACATCAGGAGGATGTCAACTTTTGGGTGCAAGACTAGTTTCATGGCAGTGTAAAAAGCAAACCACAGTGTCCACTTCTACAACAGAAGCAGAGTATATAGTTGTTTCAAGCTGCTGCTCACAAGTGCTATCGATTCAGAATTAGATGTTGGACTATGGTGTTACTTTTCTTCACACTCCAATCTTTATTGATAACAACAGTGCTATAAGCATTGTTAATAATCCAGTCAAGCACTCTAAAACCAAGCATATAGAAATAAGGTACCATTTTATTAGAGATTGCAATGAAAAGAAGTTAATTCAGGTTTTGAATGTACACACAAGTAACCAATTTGCTGATCTATTCACCAAAGCTTTTGATGTGGGCAGATTCACATTCTTGGTCACAAGTGTAGGCATGATAAACACTGAATAAGCCTCTTTTGATTTTCTTTATGTACCATTTCTGTATAGATTCCCTCATGCTTACTTTCTCATATTGTATTGTGCATGGTGCTACTAACTATGTGTGTTTAAGTGTTACAGATTACCTTGCTGATTAGAAACTTAGTACTTCTGGTTAAGTTAATACTGTGCTCACTATTAATCCTGCTGACAGATCAAATATAGTTAAGTATGGTTAATACTGCTTGGTGGTTTATACTACCAGTGCAAAGTTACTACTGCTTACCTTATTTCTACTGCCAGACAGTGTTAATGCTGCTAGTCTGTGTTAATACAGCTAGTCTGTGTTAATGCTGCCGGTATGTGTTACTACTGCTTATATGGGTTAATACTGCGGGCTTGTTAATGCTGCTAGGGTACTTAGTACTGCTTTTAACTGAAACCCTCCACCTATAAATACCCTCTCTGACCGCCAAAATCCAAACGGCTCTTTGAATTTCCTACGAGTGTTCATCCTCTCTCTCTCTCTCTCTCTCATTCTTGCTTCTCAGTGCGTAAACCCTAGTGTTTATTCGAACCCAAGAACGATGGCAGGACTGGAGTTTGTTGATGATCATAATGAGCTTGCAATGCTGCAGAAACCCAAACAAGCTGAGGGTTTCCATGAAATTGTGGATTTTCCATCACAATCACACATTGCGTATGCGCTAAAGGTAAATCCCACCATCTATGTGAATCATATGCAACAGTTCTGAGCCAATGCCTCCATACAGACTATTGATGGCAATCAGGTCATCCAATCAAGGGTCTGTGATAAACCTATCACAGTCTCAGAAGGCTGCATTCGCACTCATCTACGTCTAGATGATGCCTCAGGTATTACTACTCTTCCTAAGGATGATATCTTCCAAGAAATTGGTAGAATGGAGTATGAAGGTCCTACTGAGGTTTATAAGTTCTTCAAGAGAAAATTTTCACCTCAGTGGAGATTCTTTGTTCATACTCTACAACATTGTATTTCACGCAAAAACAACTGGATGGAGTGAGTTCAGCAGTACCATAACTTATGCTCTGGTCTGCTTAGCTACTTCCAGAAAGTTTAATTTTTCACAAATGATTCTGAATGATTTGCAGTCAAACCTAGATACCAAAACCAAAACTAAAAGATTTTATATGTATCCCAGGTTTGTACAAGAAGTACTTAACAAGGAATTGACGGATTTACCCTCTTTTCAAGAGGTGTATGTACCTAAACCTTCCAAAGGGAAGGTGTTTTCCATCATGAAAAAGCCTAGTAAGGACTTTTCTGGAAAAGACACACCATTGTTGTCTACAATGATGGTTGTGTCTCATTCCCATGGTGAGGCATCAGGGTCAAAGCCCACATCTGACCAACCCACTGATGACCTACCCACACCATTCATTTCAAATGATCCTCCTCTGATTTCTGTTGAAAAGCCCTTTTCCCCCATCACTAAAACATATGTAAGGAAAAAGGTACAGAAGGTTCCTTCCCTTATTGTATCTTCACCCCAAAAGCCTGCAAGCCCTCTGATGGATCATTATCCATTAGAGAATATCCAAAGGGAAACCACAGGGGTGTCTCCAAACCCCAAGAAGGTGCTCTCTAAGGAGAAGGAAGAGCATGTGAGGCTCACACTACTGATTCTGCACAAGGTGTAGGTCAGGACAGTGTGAACATATCTAAGACCTTCCCCACGGCAACTTTAGATGAGAAATCATCTAAGGGTCCCAGGTGCCAAGAAACCAAGGGGGTAGAAGGTGCTTCTGCTAGGCAGAAGGTCTCTACTAAAAGATCCAAGGATCCTTCAAGGGTGGTAAAAACACCTAAAGGAGGTGAGGACAGATATAACTATGATGAATTGATGGAAACAATTGGAAATGTTAATATGGATGTCATTAGTCAGGGTAAAGAGATAAAGGAGATGAAACAGGTGATAATCTCTCAACAAGATCAGATAGCCAAACTCAAGAAGCTGGTGTTGAAATTAGTGCACAAAAAGAAGAGAACCCAGTTTGTCTTGAAGAAAAGGGGAACTGCACATGATGCTTCCAAAAAGGGGGAGAGTTCAGAGGCAATGGAATTTCAAGTTGAGGGGGAGTTAAATATAAAGCTGAAAAGAAGGTTGCAGCAAGAGAAACTGTGGAAGCAGCAACAACAAATGAACAAAAAGTAGTAACTGAACCAGCAGTAGAAATAGATAAACCAGCAGCAGAAACTGTGGAAGCAGCAATAACAAATGAACAAGAAGTAGTAACTGAACCAACAGTAGAAACAGATAAACCAGCAGTAGAAACTGAAATGTCCAAAGAAGAGATAGAGATTGCAGAAACTCTAGTTAAGGCAAAGCATGACACTCCTAAAGCCACTCAAAAGGCTAAAAGAGTGGTGATCAAAGAAGGAGAATCAGAGAAGAAAAAGACAAAGGTCAGTGTGCTAGATGCAAAGAAGAAAGGAAAAGAGAATATGGTTGAGCCTGAGAAACCAGTGAAAAAGCAGAGGCAAATTGACTTGGATGCAGAGTTGGCAAAGAAGCTTCAAGAAGAGCTTGAAAAAGAGAATGAGATTCAAACTGCCAAAGACAGAAAGATTGCATTGGATTTGGCAAAAAGGCTCAATGAAGAGTATCAAAAGAGCTTGAAACTGGCTGCAAAGAGGGTTACTATGAAAGCTTCAAAGAAAATACAACCTTCAAAGAAAAGACAGCCTTCACAGACCTTCCTAGCCAATCAGGAAAGAAGAAAAATGATAAACTTCCTGAAAGGATCCATTGGAGTTCCTGAAGGAATGTTTACCAACATGTCATTTGGCAGAATAGAGGAATTATACAAGAAGGAGATGGCCAAACTTCAAGGAGACTTCAGTCAGAGGGTTGAGTTTGAAAGGAAAATGAAAGAAAGACATGATTTGAACATTCAGCAACCCTTTCCTGACAGTGAAGAAGGAACTCCTACAAAAGAAAAGGCAGAAGTAAAGAAAGAAGAAACTTTAGCCCAGAAGATCAGAGCTGTCAAGAGAATAAAGTCTATTGCTTCAAAGAAACAGGCAAAAAGGCCAAGGATTGAGGAAGTTGAGAAAGAGAAGGAAAGTGAAAGCATGGAAGCCAAATCATCAAGACCTATTGCTGCACCTCATGTAGAGCAGCAGAAACAAGCTGAGCAGGTTGAAAATCAAGAGAAGAGTCCAACACAACCAAGAAAACCTGAGCAGTTTGATTTGTACATGACAGTGACTGATGAAGAATCTCTGAAAGTTGATCCTATCTCAGTGAATGCTCCAGAAATCATTCATTGGGATACTCTGTTGGATAAAAGGACAAAATACTTCAGAATAAAGAGAATGGGTGACAAATTTGAGGTATATTCAACTTGGGGAAAGATAATCAGAAGCTGTACCAGAGCTGATCTAGAAGTGTTAAACCCGAAATCTATCTAAATCATAGAGAGAGAATGTAGAGAGAGAAAGTTTAGACATAAAAGCTCCATCATCATATATCTCACACACAGTTACACATATTACAATAACGTGCTTACAAGATTCCTACCTCAAGATTACAAAGCAAACCTATATATACCATCTATCTAATACAAAGACTTAATCTCTAAGTAAACTAAACACCTTTGACTTTCCTAATACATTGACAATGTTAACTTTTACATCTTTGACTTTCCTCATTAAATCTTGGATACAATATTTAGACTTAACAATCTCCCCCTTTGTATTCAAGATTTAATAAAAATTTAACACTAGTCTTCAACATTTGATTCTTCAACTTTTGTCTCTGGCAACTTTGAACTTTGATGCTTTCACATTCTTTACTCTTTCAGCCTTTGAATAATCTTGAAAAGTCTTTTGCACTTTGAAGCTTTGAAAGTCAACATGTCTTGAACACTAATTTGCAATCCTTGAAACACCTTTGAAACTTTGAACATTGAAACATCTTTGGAAAACTTTGGAACTTTGAGGGATCTTTGACAAATTGTATCTTCATCTCTTGTGATCTCTGGACTGTCTTCAGAGAAACAAACTTTCACAAAACATCTTGATTTATCTTTGAACAATCTTTCTTCAGAATCTTTTGACTTTGAAATAATGGAAGCATTTGAATTTCTTCACAAGTTTTTTCACTTTGACAACTCTTCATGATATTGAAATTGAATCTTTGTAAATGTTCTTCAAACCCCGTCTCAAAAAGGGGGAGACAATTACAAAGATTCAATTTCAATATCATGAAGTGTTGTCAAAAGTGAAAAGTATTGTGAAGAAATTCAAATGCTTCCGCTATTTCAAAAGTCAAAAACTCTGAAGAAAGTTTGTTCAAAGTTAAATCAAGATGTTTTGTGAAAGTTTGTTTTTCAGAAGACAATCCAGAGATCACAAAAGATGAAGATACAAGATCAAAGTTTCATCAAAGTTGTCAATGTTTTTCAAAAGTTTCAAGATTTCAGATTCGCGTTCAAGGCATGTTGACTTTAAAAGCTTCAATGAGAAAAAGACTTTTCTAGATTCTTCAAGAGCTGAAGAGTAAAGACTGTGAAAGCTTCAAAGTTCAAAGTTCAAGAGACAAAAGCTGAAGAATCAAGAGTTAAAGATCAATATCAATTTTTTTAAATCTTGAATACAAAGGGGGAGATTGTTAAGTCTAAATATTGTATCCAAGATTTAGTAGGAAAGTCAAAGATATAAAAGTCAACATCGTCTTTGTAATAGATTGTCAAAGCTGTATTAGTTTCCTTAGTAGTTAAGTCTTCGTTAATATTGTGGTTTAAATAAGCTTTTAGCCTTATGGCTTTGTAAGGATTGTAAGCACGTAATTGTAAATCATTCAAACTTGTGGCTATTTCAAGATCTACTTTCTCTCTCTACTCTCTCTCTCTAGAAATATTCATTGTTCTTGATTGATATTGTTAAATTGCTTGATAAGATTGGGATTTTATCTTTAATAATTGGTATCAGAGCTGAACCAAACTTTTCAGAAATGATTTGATCAAAGTTTGAATTGAAATCTGGAGATTAAATCGAAAATTTGATTTTCTGAATTTTTTTCAAGAACTCGTGTTTTTCACTGTTCATCCGAATTTTGTGTGAAAAATCGTTTTTAGTGCAAGAAAATGGATTCTAACTAATTTGTGTTTAGGATTGATTCGTGTATTGATTACATCTTGTGATTCTAACTAATTCGATCTCAATTTTCGATTTTTGAACTTTTCTTGAAATATTTGCTCGTACACTGTTCTTGAACGAAATTGTGTGAATTGTTGTTTTTAATCAAAATTTGATAGTAAATTTATGTTTCGTAGTGTTTTTCGATGATTCTGATAAGTTATTGAGATCAATTTTGCAGATTTGAATCGATTTGGATTGAAATGTGCAAGTCAGATACAAGTTTGCGCTAGATACACGATTTGCGCGAGTTCATCTTCGATTTGCGCGAGTTCATCAACATTTGCGCGAACTTATCCGGGTTTTAAAGAGAATTTCAGTTTGCGTCTTCATCAGATCACGCAAAGCTACAGTTTGCATCTTTGGCTTATCACACAAAGCATAGTTTGCGCATCCTACAGCTCACGCAAATCTACTTTGCGTTTTGCTCTTATCACGAAAAGTATTATTTGCGTATCTAGCTGTTCACGCAAAGCAAAGTCTCACGTAAACTTACTTTGCGCCATACGAGGATCAAGAGAACTTCACTTTGCGCTTCAAGACTATCACGCAAAGTTCACTTTGCGCTTCAAGACTATCACACAAAGTCTCATTTGCGCTTCAAGGCTATCACGCAAATCCTACTTTACGTCTTCCACGGGTCACGAGAACCTTACTTCGCGTCACACGCTGATCACGAGAATCTTGGTTTGCGCTACACACAGTTCACGCAAAACTCGACTTTGCGCTATAACAAGTGTTGAAGTTTTAAATTTTGTGCTAGATTTCAATTTGATCTGATTTTTTATTTTCTGATATACAGTTTGGAACGATCATTCATATTAAGCTGATTACTCATTAATCATGGGATTTTTTACAGATCTTGAAGAGAAGAATAGAAAGTTGGAATTAGAGAAAGTTAATCTGGGTTATGCTGTTGACTTTCATTCTCAAAAGTCAAAAGAGTATTTTGCTGAAATCATCTTATTGAAAGAAGAAAATTGTTCTTTAAAGACAATAAATGAAGATCTTCTGAAAAGAACTTCTGAGCTGAATGATGAGAAGATAAAGGGATTGGAATCTGAGAATAATGAGCTTAGAAAGAATATATCTGATTTGGAACAACAACTTGCTGAAAATAAAGCTGATTTTGATAATGAAAAGAAAATTTTTTCAAAGAAGTTCTCAGATTTCTCAAAGAAGTGTTATGAAGAAAAGAAGTCAGTGGATCTTAATTGCATAAAACATTCTCAACAAATTTCCGATTTTGAGAAAGTACTTATTTTGGAAAGAGAGAAGTTTGCTAAAGAAAAGAAGGCCATTGAACAGAAGAATGTGGGATTCTTCAAGGAATTATCCGGCCAGAAAAATGATTCAGAGAAAGGATTTGAAGAAGAACGATCCATATTTGAGACTGAAATCAAAAGGCTGACTTCAAAGTTATCTGAACTATCTGCTACTGCACTGAAAGAGCAGAAAACGAAGTCTGAGTTCTCAAAGAAGATTGACCTGCTGGTGAAAGAAAGAGACAAATTTGCTTCAAAGATCAAAGAGCTTGAAAAGATTGTTTCAAGTTCAAATCAGAAATCTGTCTCTTCACAAAGGTCAGTTAAATATTTTGATCAAATTCGTTGAACTAACATTTTCTATGATAGATATTTAGATGGTTCAGGTACATCTCCAAGAAGAAGAAATTACAAGACAGAGAAACTGGTCTAGAAGAAGAAACCAGTTAAATATGAGATGTCATATGAGCTGAAAGGAAACACATCATGTGTACATACAAACAAAGCAAAGAAGAACAAAGAGCATAAAGGTAAACCTGACCATATATACTCAAGAAATCAATTATTCAGGTTTTCAGGTAATAAATTTTATTGTTCTTACTGCTGTACACATGATCATATCCACAAGACCAGTGATCATTTCTGGTATGGTTCTTATTCTGTAACCTCCATAAGAACTACAACTAACATTCATGGACCTAAATATCAGTGGGTACCAAAACCGAAAACTAATTCTATGTTGCAGGCACCTCAAGTCAAGGGGGAGTAAGAGAACAATGGCTTTTGAACATAGCAGTTCAAAACCCGGACTTCAATGTCAAGATTATGGCTCTTGAATAATACAGTTCAAGACCCGCATCTCAATGTCAAGAAAATGGCTTCTAAGTACACAGCTTAGGACCCGTACTTCAACGGAGTTTGACTTCTAAACACAACAGTTTAGGACTCGGACCTCATCGATCAAAAGACCTTACTCCTGTGATAATAATAGATATTACTTCAACACTCAAATGAAGATATCAACCTTCAAGGGGGAGTATACTCTTTTTGCATCTGATGGATATGATGGTCTACATCCCAAGAGAATTGATCTAATCTCTATCCTGTACTTTTTCACTGATAGATTTTACTGATATGATGGTCTACAATTCAAAAGAGAGTGTCTGATCTCTATCCTGTTTTAACTGATATATTTCAGATGCCTAATTTAAGGGGGAGTAAAGGTGATGACTTCTGATTGTTTCAGATCAGAACTCATTCTATAAAAATGTTTTACTGCTTTCTGTCATTTATTTTTTGAATAAATGATGTGAATAAAGTGGCTTCTGATCACATGACAGATCAGAACACGTTTTTCAATGATCAAAGAAGGATATTATGCTAATATCCAGGGGGAGCTCAAAAGACATAAATCATTATATCATGTTTTGATGGGGAGCTTAAAGGTAAATATCTTCTGATTCTAGATCTCTGATTGTTTGAAAGAAGAACAACTTTCAAGCATGAAAAACAGGTTCTTAAATGTTCAAACCACTTCTCTATTCTCAAAAGATTTTATGAATTCAGAAGTGAGCTTTTAAATGTTTTTCAAATTTTTGAGCTTTAATATTTAACTGACCGTGTGTTTCCAAAGATCAATACTTGTGTATTATCTTGTCCATATACTGTCAAGTATTCATACACACTGGTTCAGTATTTCATTTGATTTGTTATTACCATGTCTCATAACGAACATATTTTTTTGATGGTAATACCCTCGTTTGCTTTCAAAGTTGTTCAACATCATTCATCTTTTTCATATTTGTGATTTCATTGATAAATTGTTTATATTCGTTCATATAAACAAACTATCCAGTTCTTTGATACCCTACCCATTTCATTTGATTTGATTGATACATTGTCAGATTCTCAAAACAATTCTCTTGATTTTCTTTCATTCATTCAATATCTCTGTTTTGAGAAATCTTCAAAATTCAAATGCTCAAATTTCATTCATATTTTTAAATGAGCATACATTCTAACACTGTTATCACACTTTGTGCTTAACTGTTCAGTTAAATTGTTGAGCAACCATGCTTTTTAGGACTTACATGGGATTTGTGTGTGAGCTTAAATAGAACTTCCATGGATTCACATCAACCAGTGTTTCCTACCCAGGAAGTTATCCTTGAGTGATTGAGGGGTGAGGGGTCTAAATCAAAGAGTGGGGGGATAACTCATCCGGTTGAGTTATTCTCATTGTGTGGAGCGGAAAAATGGAAGAGTTTGGTTAGAAGTGAGCTTTAATGTTAAAAAGAAAGAGGGTGTGAGAACAGAGTTAAAAGAATATCAGAACTCTGCACCAACCACTTTCTGAGCCGGGCAACCACATCTATTGATTGGTTCACATTCTTTGGTGACCATCATTGAAAAAGGTAGTGAGCCCATGCCAACTCTTGCTATAACCCCACCAACCACTCATTTATTTCTTAACAAAGAAATGTTTCATTTTCTTTGGTGACACAGTATATATGCTATCTAATCTTCACTCAGAAGATTTAGATATTGAAAAAGAAGGAAAGTTGCCCCACCTTCGCACCTCTTTCATGCACATTGAGTCCGTGTATTACATGTTGCTGTCTCAACAGTTTACACAATTTGAGTCTTATGAAACACAATCATTGTGCTAAATTTTTTCATACACAAGCACAAGCACACAGAAAATTTGTTTTTCTGTCAGAACATTCATAGATAAACCTTGTGTTTTTCAATGATTGAATGGAAGTCCTGGGGAGTCATCATCAAGTCAGCTCCTTAAATTGTACATTCGTTGTACACAGTAACTTTGTGTTACTCACAGGCATTCCTAACTGTTTCATTTGTTGAATCAGGGTTACCACGTTCATTATGTCTGAATTTGAAAAGATTCGGATATATACCTTTCATAAATTTATGGCTATTCAGATCAACGGGCGGAGACTGTCAAATGGGAGATTGTTATTTGTTCACAAAAGGGGAAATCAAAGACTGTGCTGAAATTGAAGATGTTTTGATGATCATGATGCTCACAATCATCAAAAAGGGGGAGACATTTACAAAGATTCAATTTCAATATCATGAAGAGTTGTCAAAGTGAAAAGACTTGTGAAGAAATTTAAATGCTTCCGCTATTTTAAAGTCAAAAGATTCTGAAGAAAGATTGTTCAAAGATAAATCAAGATGTTTTGTGAAAGTTTGTTTCTCTGAAGACAGTCCAGAGATCACAAGAGATGAAGATACAATTTGTCAAAGATCCCTCAAAGTTCCAAAGTTTTCCAAAGATGTTTCAATGTTCAAAGTTTCAAAGGTGTTTCAAGGATTGCAAATTAGTGTTCAAGACATGTTGACTTTCAAAGCTTCAAAGTGCAAAAGACTTTTCAAGATTATTCAAAGGCTGAAAGAGTAAAGAATGTAAAAGCATCAAAGTTCAAAGTTGCCATATACAAAAGTTGAAGAATCAAGTGCTGAAGACTAGTGTTAAATTTTTATTAAATCTTGAATACAAAGGGGGAGATTGTTAAGTCTAAATATTGTATCCAAGATTTAATGAGGAAAGTCAAAGATGTAAAAGTCAACATTGTCAATGTATTAGGAAAGTCAAAGGTGTTTAGTTTACTTAGTGGTTAAGTCTTTGTATTAGATAGATGGTATATATAGGTTTGCTTTGTAATCTTGAGGTAGGAATCTTGTAAGCACGTCATTGTAATATGTGTAACTGTGTGTGAGATATATGATGATGGAGCTTTAGATAGATTTCGGGTTTAACACTTCTAGATCAGCTCTGGTACAGCTTCTGATTATCTTTCCCCAAGTTGAATATACCTCAAATTTGTCACCCATTCTCTTTATTCTGAAGTATTCTGTCCTTTTATCCAACAGAGTATCCCAATGAATGATTTCTGGAGCATTCACTGAGATAGGATCAACTTTCAGAGATTCTTCATCAGTCAATGTCATGTACAAATAAAGATGGATTGATTGCTTAAAGTGAAAGACTAGGAGCTGAAGATAATGTTGAAGATAACTATGAACTGGATGCTGAAGATCAATATTATTTTTGTAATTATCTTGTAATCTGTTTTTTATATATAGTATAGAAGTCTTAGATCATAGAAGATACAGAAAATACAGAATATACAGAGAATACGTATTGTTTTTGTTCTAGAGAGAATTAGCGTCAAGATTGTTAGTAATCCTTTCTTTAGAGAAGTACTGAACGTCTGTTGATCTTGTTCAACAGATTGAGGCTTTGGTTGTAGTCATTAAGTAAATTCAATATAACTTGTGATTTGATCTCATATACTGTTCCATTGATTTACTGTTAAAGTGTTATTCCACAAACTTCTTTAACATAGTTTCTGAGTGTTTAAGTTTAATTCTTGTTTCAAATTTCGATCCTGACACTTGGTGCCATGGTACGCCATGGCGATGAGTTTTTTTAGAATAATGAATGTGCTAATAACAAATACAATAAAGAGTAAACTACGATTTTTGTTCTTATGGTTAGTTATTTATAACCATTTTCGTCCTTGATCTTTAAATTTTTCTTTATTCATCACTGTGGCTTGTAATTTGTTTCCTTTTTCTTCCTTTTATTTTAACTAACTCTATTAAGAAAGGTTCATCAAGTCATGGGCAATATGGTCATTTTACACATTTTTTCATTTTTTATTAGAAATTTAAGTATTATATATTTTTGTATACTGTATCATTAATAATAATCAATATATATATATATATATATGTAATAACCGGTTTAAAATCAAGGAATAGGTATGATGGTTAAGAAAGTAGAAAATCTTTACTTAGGAGGGCTCTTTGTGTAAAATTGGGAAAAAAGAGGTTTTTAACCGTAAATGTAGTAGTGTTAGTAGGAGGGTGGCGGCTGAAAGGGTGGAGGAGGATGTTGAGCGATTTTGGAGAGATCGAGATGGAAGGAGAATTCATCAAAGATTTTAAGATTGGGTGTGATTTCTCTTTAAGGTGAGTTATCTTGTAACCTAAACCTATTATTCTTCAATGTTTATTTCAATGGTGGTTATTTGGAACTCAGGTTTAGAAGTCGATGTTAGGTGTTTTGGGTCTGATAAATTAGACGTTTATTGAGGTGGAGATTACGTTTTTTTAAATTAATTATTCCATGTAATAATCGAGTTTTTGGAGAAGTTCATTTTTTGTGTTATCGTTTAATTAAGGAATGGAGTCTGTGCGTAATCGCCATCGAATCAGAGAACTGAATGACCTCGGTCGTTGAGACCCCGGTCAAGCTCAGACACCGGTCGAGACTCCGGTCAAGGAGTTAGGCACCGGTCAAAGAGTAGGCATCGGTCGATACTTCAATCCGGTCGGGATTTAGGGCAACGAGCGACCCTTTGGTCAGGGCCCGGACATGGATGTCAAACACCTGTCGAATGAGGGGGGGGGGGACACCGGTCGACCCCATCCTGGTCAATCCCCACACCTCGGTCGAGATATGGTAGCAGACCCCGATCGGTGGGTCTTCAACCCTGGTCATCGGGCTGTGAGGTGGGCCGAAGCCCATGTGATATCACAAATCATTTGAGACCAAGTTTAATTAGTTTATATTTTTTTACTGTTGGGCTTCTTTTTGGTGGTCTGGCCCATTGCAGTTTTATTATAAGGAATTGGCTACCATGTCTCTAGTAGGTATTTTTGGCGTGTTAAGTTTCGTATAAATATTAGATAACGTTTGGATTATGGGTTAAGGTCAATATAAATAGATTGAATTGATAGTTCACAGGTCAATGTTCTTTTATAGGTGTTGCATTTAATTATAGGGGTAGACACGCGTTTGGGAGCTAAGGACGCCAGGTGAGTTTTTCTGAACTAAACTTTTTTGGTAACGAAAGTTGTGTAGTTTAATTTTAAACTTTGAATTTATTTACGATGGCATGATTATTATGAAATGATTTCAGTATGTTATAAATCGTTGTTGTTTAAACGCATGCATACATTATTTGTGGAATTTTGACCTAAGTCGTGGAGTGTGGCCCGCCTACTCGTGCCAGGGATTGTGGCCCGTTTATGCCATTGGGGTGTGTCCCAAAATTATGGCAGCGCGAGTTAGACACATCGTCCTTGACGGTCGTGTGGTCAGTAGCGTGTTTTATCCTTATGTGATATTAAATGTTGTTTAAAATGCTGGAAAGTTATTTTTATTACTTATCTGTTAGAGGGGACTCACTAGACCTTCGGTCTAACCCTCGCTATTTCAAAACTAAAAATCTTTTCAGGCCGACGTGAGAGAGGCAGAGATGAGAAGGGAAAAGAGAAGGTTTAGCGGGAAGAGTAGAGGACCAACATTTTAGTTTACTCTCATTATGTCTCATTTGTGTATAGGTTTCCTTTGCAAACCTTGGAATTTATTGTACACTTGGGGCCGTTTTGGCATTTTTAATATTAAGATTAAATTGTTATCTTGTCATTTGTGGTTGGGTTGTTACAGTTGGTATCAGAGCCAAAGTTTAAGCGATTTAGGTGACCGGATGGGCCTAAACTTAAACCAAGGAGTAGAGGGATACAACTGAGATTTAGGAAACCTTTTAGGAAGACCTTGTTTATCGAGAGACGTGATAACAATAGCGAGTACCCTCATGTAAGGTAAATTCAAAATCACATCTGGCCAATGTCATTATAAATTTACAGGTACATGGGCACACTCGATTGCTATTGTTTGGTAGGTTTAGGGAAGAGAGTCCTATCTATGAATTGATAGTGTTGATCGGGAATGTTGTGTGAGTTCGTTTATGGTTGTAAGGTTAATACCGTTTAGGATGAGTATCGGTCGGGATGTAGATATTTTGTTGAGAAAGGACCTATTGAGTCCATAAGGAAGAGAATGATGGTAGGAGGTGAGCTTTTCACTGTCTTTGGTTCGGTAGAATGGTATGTCGATTAGTGAGAAGCAGGAGAGTGTTAATCCAAGAATCGAAGGATATAAATGAGGCTTTTGGAGCTGTAGCTAACCGATGTTTGTTGGGAGGCGAAATCAGTGTTGATGGATAAAATATAGTGAAGATTAATAGAATCAAGATATGGTTGGTAAGTTTGTTTGAGGGCAAAAGTGAGGATGCGTGGGTTGTAAAATTGTAGTTGCGATGGTAACTAATATTTGGACATTCAAGGATGTTGGGAAGTGTTGATACTGGAAGTAGTGGCAAATGTGAGGATCATGATGGGTTGGTCGGAAGTAGAAAGTCTGAGATGAACTGTGGTGAGTGCAGGCAGTTGACCTTGTTAGAGTAAATAACCTTCAATGTCATTGAGTCCCATGCATAGAGTGTCAAACAAATTGTTGGAGTTTTCATATCATTCATATCAGACGTTTTGGCGAGTGTGTGCCTTACGAGGTATTTGCTTTGAAAACGTTTCGACGCGTGCAACTGTGTGTTTGGATTGAAAAGACAAGTTTATGGCATTGAGTGATAAATTTTGATTTTGGTGTGAGTGAATTATTACATGTCTTTTGTAAATGAGTTAACTTTTGTTATGAAAACCAAAACAACATTTGATTGCATGATTTTATAAGTGAGTGTGGTACAGACTTGAGTTGTCATATCAATAAAGATGAGAGTCGTTTGACACACTTAGTGTAAGCAATTCTGTAGTATTTTGTAAACTGGGTGGGGAAAATTCATCGGAAATGATTTCAATTGTGCCAACACCGATATTGGAGTGTGGTGGAGAAAAATTTGTCGTGAAGTTGAAGTTGAACGATTCTTGAAATCGTTGCTCATGGCTAAGTCGGTGTTGGGTTGTGTCCATTCAAGTTTGCTTCATAATGTAGTATCTTCTAAATTCTCAAACGTGTTAAAAGTTTAAATGTTTGTGTGTCATGCATGAAGGCTATGAACTCTCTAGGTCGTACGGAAAGGTTGCAATTAAGGATGATGGTACTATAGTGGCTTACCGTTGGTTCCGAGACTTGAGATGTGAATGTCGGCAAATGGTTGTGTCGGGAGGGGAGTGTGAAATCGTAAAGATATTATTAGCAGCTGTTAAGTCTGATTTTATAGTAATCATTGTATTTATAGGCTTGGTCTTTTATAGTGTACAGTGTCTTACACTGTGTTGTATCTGACCAGGGTATTTAAGTCCCTTTGGTCCTTGTTCCTTGGAACACATTCTCGCCACATTCAATACAACACTTACTTTGCGCTTCTTGTTCTCTCTCTCTCTCTACTTTCTCTCTCTAGGATTTAGTTGATCTTGGACTATCAATTGGTATCAAAGCCAATCTGAATCTTGAGAGAATTGAGAGATTTGTTTTTCATATCTGAATTTGTGGAATAATCTGAAAATTTGATCGATTTTCTTGAATTTTTCAAGAAAATCTCGTTTTTAGATTTTTCATCAAATTTGGCTTTGTTTTTGAACGAATTCTTGTGAAAATTGGTTTCTTGGATTCGATTTTGATTGTTAAACACTTTTAATCCACATCGATTTTCAAGAACTTCATGTTTTGATCGTCAATTTTGAAGATTTTCGGTTTCTGAAAAAAACTCGTTTCTCGTTCTGTTCATATCCGATTTTTCGAAATTGTGGTTTTTAATCGAAAAGTTTGATTAAATCGTGTTAGAAAATTGTTTTCGAACGTTTTTGTATAAGAAAATTTCGTCTTATTCTGTTTTGTCATCGATTTTTGGAAAATTTCGTGATTTGCTTTCGGTTTGCGCAAGATTTGAACTTTGCGCTAGTTCATATGAGTTTGCGCGAGTTCATCATTTGATTTGCGTGATCTTACTAATTTTGTCAGTGTGTTTCAGGTTTTCAAGTTTATCACGCAAAATGCAAGTTGCGTTTCTCGTACATCACGCAAAGTACACTTTGCGTCATCCGCTATTCACGCAAAGCTTTCTTTGCGTCTCTCGTGCATCAAGAGAAGTCAGTTTTGCATCTCCTTCAGTTCAAGAAAATTTGAGTTCTCGTCTTCAGTAGCTTGAGCAAAGCTACGTTTGCGTCTTCAGTGTATCACGCAAAGTCAATTTCTCGTCAGTGTCAGCTCACGCAAATCTCGTTTGCGTCTTCTCTTGTTCACGCAAAGCTCAGTTTGCGTCTTTAACTACTCGCGAGAATCAAATTTGCGTCTTCTCTTGTTCACGCAAAGCTCAGTTTGCGTCTTTAACTACTCGCGAGAATCTATGTTTGCGTCTCCAACTGTTCGCGAGAATCAAGTTTGCGTCTTCTATTGTTAACACAAAGCTCAGTTTGCGCTACTTGCCTCTCACGTAAACCTCAAGTTTGCGCCAGTTCTCAGTCCAGACTTAGAATTTTTCTGAGTTTCTAAAATATGGATTCTGCGAAGTTTGCTTTCCAAGCTCATTTTTACAAGAGTGATCTGATGATGCAATTAGGCACAGAAACTCGTCCTCCAGTTCTAGTTGACGAAAATGAATTCACTCAATGGCAAGATAGGTTCCTGAACTTTATCGAGCGTCAAGCTAATGGAGATAACATGATGAAGTGTTTAACTGAAGGACCTTTCATAAAGCCTAATAAAGAGACTCCTGCAACAATTGAAGAGGCTTTGAGAATGAAAGTTGATAAAGAATTAAAAGCTAATATGATGCTAGCTTTACCAAATTCAGTCTACAACCGGGTTGATCATTGCAAGGATTATCCAAATCTGTTGTGGGCACAATTGGAAAAGATCATGCTTGGTTCATCAGTCGCAACTCAACTCCGCCATACACGTTATATGAACAATTTTGAGTAGTTTAAAGCCAAAGAATCTGAGTCTCTAAAGAGTGTTTTCGACAAATTCTGTACAGCGCTGAATGATCTGCGAAAGATAAATGTGAACAAGACAGAGCTTGAGACGAATCTGAAATTCCTCAATGCTCTTTAACCTGAATGGAACAAAACTTGTCACAGACTGAGGAACGATGTTCGGGTCTCCACTATGCAGATTCAGGAATTATATGAGATTATGATGACTGATGAGAGATTGGTACTAGAGAAGAAAGCAAAGCTTGAAAATAAAAACAAGAAATCAGTGGACCCAGTTGCACTTCTCATGAGCCAACTAGTTGAACAAACGTTGTCTGATAACGCTTACAACGGGGCCAGTGATGATGATGGTGAGGCACTCGAGAAAGCGATGTTCCTTCTCTCTCAGCATTATCAGAAAAAGTTCCAACCTCAGTCGGGTTCAAACAATCTTCGCTTCACTTCCGGTTCTAAAGTCAAAATGCCAGAGCCAAAGACTGCTGCTTAAAGACTGCTGCTTGCTACTATTGTGGAAAGTCGGGTCATTTTTCAAAAGAGTGTCGAGTGAAGAAAGTTAAGGACTCAGCTTATTATCGAAAGAAATTGGAACTGGCTGAGAAAAGAGAGAACGAAACTGCTTTACTTGCTGAAGAGGAATTCTGGCTGGATCATTCTGACGATGAAGCTGCAAATGTCGAGATCGCTCAGATGTGCTTAGTTGGAGATGATCAGTCAGATAATGATTCTGAATCTGATGAAGACGAGGTATATTCTGAATTTGACTATAAATTCATATCTTCTCAGATGAATATCATGATAACTACCATACATGATTTACGCTCTCAGTTAATATTTGAAAAGAATTTAAATTCTGAAAAGTCAGATTTGATTGACAAATTGAAAATTTCTTTGAAAGATGAAAAATCTATTTTAGAAAATACTAAAGAAATCTTTCAAAAGAAATTGGATGATTTGGAAAATTCAAATAAGACTTATCTTGAGTCTTTGACTGCTATGACTACTTTAAAAGATGAATTTTCAGATAAAATAAATAAATTAGAAGAAAAGTTGTATCGAAGGAACCAATCTGAACAAACAATTTTTATGAATAAACCAAGGAGTGAAGAAGCTTTAAAAGAAAAATGGGGACTTGGTTTTGAAAATCCACATTGTTTAAACAATGTGATTGAAAAATCCCCTACTTTATATAAATACGATTATCTAACTCTTACTAAGTATGCTTCTCAATTTAAAATTGATTGGATGAATGAGAAGCAAGTGTTAGAAATCGAAAATAAGAAAAGAACAAATAACAAGAAAAAGGAAATTCCTTTTGTTTACACAAGCGAAAATGCCAAATATTTTCCTGAAAAATCAAGGAGAGGCAGAAAAATTGTAAATGATATATCTCCTGTCAAATCTTCAATATCTGATGATTTTGTTGTTCCTTATGCTCCTAATTGTGATAAGGAAAATATTTCTCCAATCATTTATGATTCTAAGAAATATAGTCCTCCGTTAGTATTAGAAAGCAAAATCATCGATATTGAAGATAAGATAGAAGATCAAAATATTTTAAAGGAAATTGAATCTGATATTATTCTTTCTTTCATGACTTCTAGTCTTGAAGAAAATCTATTTTCTCAAAAACAAGATTCAGTTTCTAACCTTTCTTCTGATTTTGAAGGAAAACAAAAGGGAAGTTTCCAATTTTAAAATCTTTTCTCAAAATAATTCTGACTCCGAGGTAAATTCAGATTTATTAGTTGATCAGATTGGTTGCTTAGGTAAAATTATTTCTTCTGATTTAAATATTAAGTCTAAAATTCTTGATGATTCTTTTACGCTCAATGATGATTATTATAAACCTAAGATTAAAAGAAGAAGGTCAAAGAAGTCGAAGAAACAAGATACAGTTATTTCTGACAGTTCTAATTCTTATGATTCTAATTTTTCAGATAGGACTTTGAGCAAGTCATCAAGGCAAATCTGGAGAGTTAAGCGGACATCTACTGAGTCTATGACTGAGGAGAATAGTTATGTAGACAGATATTATAAAAGTGATTCATTTGCTGTTTGTAAGAAAATTTCAAAATACTCAATAAAGCAAATGATTCAAATTTCCAAAAATGTCTCATGTTCTTCCTCGGACTCTAGTTCGGATGATTATGCTTTCTCTTCTTCTGATGATTCTGTTCATTCTTGTGATTATATTTCTCATGCTTTTAATGTCAAATCTCATAATTATTTCCCCATACGAGCTGCAACTAACTTCCACGGACCCAAATTCAAGTGGGTACCCAAATCCCAAATTGATTCAAAGTTGCAGGCACCTCACGTAAAGGGGGAGTAAGAGAAAGATGGCTTCTGAGTAGTTCAGCTCAGAACCCGTACTTCAATGAGACTATGACTTCTAGACATGTCAGTCTAGGACTCGTTCTTCAAAGCTTTAAGTTTCTGACTAAAGAGATACTGTGAGTACATCTACTTTTATTCCGCTGCATTTCATCTATGATTATGATGTTATTCCAGTTTTCTCAAAATGTTTTTCATGAATCTGAGTGTTTTCAAACTATCTCCTGAATTTTGTTCAACCCAATTTTACTTTTGAGGCACATCTAAAAAAAAAAATTCTGTACAGGTTTTAAAAGTTTAAATCTTTACAAATTTTATTCTATAAAGTAACAGATTTACAGATTTTCTTTCTTTCGAATAAAATGTGTGTTTAGGATAAATTTTCAAGTTGCTTTGTTTATATTAAAGTTTTATATGTTCAAATTTCAAGTCTATCAAATTTCGAAAAGTCAGCAACATGTTTGTAGCTTTTGTTACTGCTTTAAAGTTATGTGATTCGGAATATTTATAGTTTACAATGCTTAGAAAACCTAAAAAGTCATAATTTTAGATTGTAATGAAAATATGGGCTAAGCATTTAGATGTAAAACTGAGTGATTGAGATGAATATTAAATTCTTATAAATCAGAAATCCCTAAGTTTAAAAGTTTGTACCTGTGACCTTTCTGGTTTGGGAAAGTAAGTTCTGTGGGATGCTTGTCATCTGGTCCCCTAAGGTCATTTGATCTGGGAGTGATCGAACCCAAATCCTTCAATAGAATCAGATCGAAAGTCATGTTCTACTGGTATGAATGTGTTTAGGATATGTCGATGTAGCCTTTCTGATATGGGAAAGTAAGTTCCAAGGGGTGCTTGACACCTAGTCCCCTAAGGCCAACTGGTCTGGGAGCGGCTGACCCAAATCCTGCAATAGGGTCAGATAGAAAGTTACGTTTACGACATGTTCTTTACTTAATAAACTTTTTGATTCAAAAGATGCCAAATGTGCACAAGCTTAAAAGATGCCAAAGAGCACACTCATTTAAAGATGCCATAGAGCAAAATGCTAAAAGATGCCAATGAGAACACATCTCATGAAACTTGGTGATATGTTTGAGTTGCAATAAACCTGTAAACTTGTGAAAGTCTTCAATTCTTGATGGCTTAGTGTGATTACATGCAAAGTTCTCTATTATATTTTTAGAATTGCATTTACTTGAAGCTAATCAAAGTTCGCATGTTTGCACACTGAATAGATTGATGAAAGTTTTTGAAACTGAACATGTTTTAACTTGATATGCAATGAAACTTGTTTCTGTATCCAACAACATATATTTGATTTCAACTGATTGATAAATCTGTGATATTTTACTGATTAGAATTTTATTTGTTTAGTGTTTAAATTTTTACTTGTTTAGATGTTTCAAATTCATTTTTAGTATATTTTTCTTTTTATATTGTTGTTTACATTCTTGTGTTCTCATAAATCTTTTCAAATGGGTTTGAGTATTATTCAAGGGGGAGTGAAAAAGGAGAATTTTTTTTCTAATTGATCATATCTGTTTTTAAGGGGGAGTATCTGATTCTTTATATGAATGCTAACTTGAATTGTCATATCTAGTGCATTTGTGTAGGGGGAGTCAAAGAGCTTAAAAAGGTAAATTTTTCTGAGTTTTAAGTCAGATTTACGCCAACAGTTGGTTGCGCAAACCTCGCTTTGCGCCACCTTCGGCTAGCGCAAACCTAATATTGCGCCACCAACTTGTAGCGCAAACCTTCCTTCTTTTCTCCGTTTCTTTAATTTTGCAGATCTTAAGTTGTCTCGTCTCCAGCATTTGCATGACCAAGTTGATCCAGATCATCAAGTTCATGAGGGGGGAGAAGTTAAGAGAAGATAAGGAGATGATAAAGAGACAAAGAGCTCAAATGATTAATCTGTTGATCAAGATTCAAAATTTCTTCAACTTTAATTGTCTTTTCCTGTTCAAGCTCCGATCACCACAACTTCTTCAAGATCATTTAAAAGAGGTGTGTCGTATAGAGCACAAGATGATGAACTGACTGTTCTTTCAAGTTTATTTCAAAGCGGTCCAGTCTTGTCAAGACAGTAAAGACAACAGAGCTTAAAAGGTGATGAGAAGAAATTTCTTTAAAAAAAAAAAATCAGAATGCTTCGCAAAGTCGCTTAGTTGGTCCTCGCTGATTTAGAAGATGGATTTTGAAGATCACAGCGCCAATGATTACTAAGGGGGAGATTGTTAAGTCTGATTTTATAGTAATCATTATATTTATAGGCTTGGTCTTTTATAGTGTATAGTGTCTTACACTGTGTTGTATCTGACCAGGGTATTTAAGTCCCTTTGGTCCTTGTTTCTTGGAACACATTCACGCCACATTCAATACAACACTTACTTTGCGCTTCTTGTTCTCTCTCTCTACTTTCTCTCTCTAGGATTTAGTTGATCTTGGACTATCAGCAGTTAACTGTCGCAGTGGAAGAGGTAGATTTCATTGGGGATCCTTGTCGATTGGAGACATAGTGGAAGTATCTCAACATCGACTGTTGTCGTGGAAGTCAGAAACCATTTTCATGGTGAATGGCGGAACGCTGGAAATGAAGAAGTAGTTATGGTTAGTTTTGAGAGGTTTTGTGAGGAAGCGAAGAGTTATTCAGAAAAGGTGTGTACCTAATGCGATGTTGGACAACATTGTGTGGATCTTACAAAAACGGAAGATCTTTAGTTCGGTCATGTGGTTCTTTACCAATGAGGCTTTGATGGTCATGTGGGAGCAAAGTTCAAGTATTGCACAACTGGGAGGTGTTGTGCTTGGAGCATTCAAGTCTTCGAGGTAGTATGCTAAATCTTTCAGGCTACTGGAGTTTGATTCCAGCAGGTCGAGATGAGCCGACAAGGAGCGATATCTTGTTGGGGGGTTTGAGGATCATAGTTTTGCGATTTATTCAGGTTCGGGAAAGACAAGGTCGTGAAATGCCTTGAAGTCTAATTTTAATATTATGGTCAGTGAGAAAATGACGGTATTGGTATGGGTGTCAAGTGGTCGTGGAGATTTGCAGTTGTTCTGGGATGAGGTAGTAGAGTGGTGGTTATAACCATGAGTTGGTGATGCCTTTATGGCATATTTGGGAGTGCAAATTATTAAAGTGGTAAGGAGCTTTCTTGAGGATATGTGGAAGACTGGCGTCATTATTATCGGATGAGCGTCCTTGTTCGAATTTATATGGGAAATGATTTGTAAGTGGTAAGTATGCGGTTGGGGTGTGCGAATGTTTGGTTATTGGGGTACTGCTAAGTTGAGAATAATTTTCAAACGATGGTTGGCGGTTATCCAAGAGAGGAGTTGTGTGATCTAGTTTTCGGCAAGTTTTGGGGAAGGTTTATTTTATACCCCTAGAATGACTGTTGAAAGTGTTGAACTGCTTAGTTCAAGGGGTTGTGTAGTAGATAGGAAATCCGTGGGCATGTTGAAGTATCCGTTAGGGTGAAAGGATTCTAGCAGATTGGGTAATCCTGTTTGGAGAGCGAGAATTGTGTGGTGCTTTCGAGTAGTGGGTAATGCTTTAGAAGAGTTGGGTTGATTGCCTCGTGTAAGAATTGTGGAAAGTCGGTTGATCAAGCAAAGTAATATACATGGGATTTGACACATTTGGGAATCATCGAGGAATAAAGTAAGCAATGTTGGGTGAGCGGTGTTTCTTGCAACGAGAAGGAAGTGAAGATATCATGTCGGAATGGTGGGAAATCTGAGAGTAAGAAGTTTGGTAAGTGACACGAAATGTGGACGTATGTTTTTAGATTTTGCTTTTAGCAAGTTTATGAATCCCTAGCGGGGGTATGAGAAAGAGAATATGGCGTTCGGTGTGGTGTGACTGTGATTAATCAAAATCGTGCAACGGGACAAAAGTTCACATCACTTATAAGTGAGTCAACCGTTAGAAGTGGGTTTGAAGTCTTCAAGGAGGAAGGTAGAGATGGTGGAATATAGTTTTCGGAGCGAAGGACCATAATGTAAGTTTTGGTAATGCGTGAAAAAGAGATTTTAATTGAGGTAGTTGGCCAGTGTTAAACTATTTGGAATGTTTGGATGAGCTTGGCCACTCCGGGTTGAGCGGGTGAAGCTGGGATTTTATTGCGCACTTGGTCGGGTGATTGTGGAAGTTTCTACCAATATGTGAGAAGTTGAAGTAATGGCGATGGGGCGAGGTATATTAGCGTGTAAGATTGGGATAATGCTGAGGAGTTAAGATCAATGTGGGTCGAAAAAGAAGGTGCTTTTGCGTTAGACATATGCCATACTAAGAGGGGTTGATTGCAATGGCAAGTTGCATGATGAAGAAACTCGTGTTTGGGAGATGTTGGTGATGTCTATAGTTAACGATGTGTTACGTTGGTGAGTGGAGTGATTATGTAATTAGTGATGCATGTTGTCGTGGTGTTGACTCCGGTAAAATTCTATTGGTTAAGGAAGTTGTTGTAATCGAGGGGTAAATCTGATAGTATGTACGACTATGTATTGATCAAAATGTATTGGATAATCAATTGGTACTATTTTGGTTAGGTTGAGAATTATGAGTCATTAGTCCCAAGCGGTGACAAATGTAAAGTTACCAGTCTCGCATTGGAAGGGTGTAACTTCATTCAAAAAGAAATGGAAGTTAAGACCTAGATATGTTGAGTCGTTGCTATCGTAAAGCGCGTTGGGAAGGTAGAGTATAGACTGTATCTACCTATGGATCTGCGAGGAGTGCATCCCGTTTTCTATGTATCTAATCTGAAGAAATGTTTGGTAGAAAGAGATGTCGTTATACCTTTGGAGGATGTCCAAATAGATGAGAAGGTAAGCTATGTAGAGGAACCGATAGCTATTCTGGATCATAAAGTGAAGAAGTTGAGGAACAAAGAAAAACCCTTGGTAAAAGTTCAGTGGCAATTCCACAAGGGTTAGGAAGCGACTTGGGAATTGGAGTCGGTTATGAGGACCCAACACCCCAGTTTGTTCGATGAAGGAATTCCGGGGACATAATTCTTTTGAGGGGAGGATATTGTAATAACCGGTTTAAAATCAAGGAATAGGTATGACGGCTAAGAAAGTAGAAAAACTTTACTTAGGAGGGGTCTTTTGTGTAAAATTGGGAAAAAGGGGGTTTTAACCCTAAATGTAATAGTGTTAGTAGGAGGGTGGCGGCTGAAAGGGTGGAGGAGGATGTTGAGCGATTTTGGAGAGATCGAGAAGGAATGAGAATTCATCAAAGATTTCAAGATTGGGTGTGATTTCTCTTTAAGGTGAGTTATCTTATAACCTAAACCTATTATTCTTCAATGTTTATTTCAATGGTGGTTATTTTGAACTCAGGTTTAGAAGTCGATGTTAGGTGTTTTGGGTCTGATAAATTAGACGTTTATTGAGGTGGAAATTACGTTTTTTCAAATTAATTATTCCATGTAATAATCGAGTTTTTGGAGAAGTTCAGTTTTTCTGTTATCGTTTAATTAAGGAATGGAGTCTGTGCGTAATCGCCATCGAATCAGAGAACTGAATGACCTCGGTCGTTGAGACCCCGGTCAAGCTTAGACACCGGTCGAGACTCCGGTCAAGGAGTTAGGCACCGGTCAAAGAGTAGGCATCGGTCGATACTTCAATCCGGTCAGGATTTGGGGCGCCGAGCGACCCTTTAGTCAGGCCCCGGTCATGAATGTCAAACACCGGTTGAATGAGGGGGGGACACCGGTCGACCCCATCCCGGTCAATCCCCATGCCTTAGTCGAGATATGGTAGCAGGCCCCGGTCGGTGGTTCTTCAACCCCGGTCATCGGGCTGTGAGGTGGGCCGAAGCCCATGTGATATCACAAATCATTTGAGACCAAGTTTATTTAGTTTATATTTTTTTAGTGTTGGGCTTCTTTTTGGTGGTCTGGCCCATTGCAGATTTATTATAAGGAATTGGCTACCATGTCTCTAGTAGGTATTTTTGGTGGGTTAAGTTTCGTATAAATATTAGATAACGTTTGGATTATGGGTTAAGGTCAATATAAATAGATTGAATTGAGAGTTCACTGGTCAATGTTCCTTTATAGGTGTTGGATTGAATTATAGGGGTAGACACGCGTTTGGGAGTTAAGGACGCCAGGTGATTTTTTCTAAACTAAACCTTTTTGGTAACGAAAGTTGTGAAGTTTAATTTTAAACTTTGAATTTAGTTACGATGGCATGATTATTCTGAAATGATTTCAGTATGTTATAAATCGTTGTTGTTTAAATGTATGCATACATTATTTGTTGAATTTTGACCTAAGTCGGGGAGTGTGGCCCGCTTACTCGTGCCGGGGAGTGTGTCCCGTTTATGCCATTGAGGGTGTTTCCCAAAATTAAGGCAGCGCGAGTTAGACACATCGTCCTTGACGGTCGTGTGGTCAGTAGCGTGTTTTATCCTTAAGTGATATTAAATGTTGTTTAAAATGCTGGAAAGTTATTTTTATTACTTATCTGTTAGAGGGGACTCACTAGACCTTCGGTCTAACCCTCGCTATTTCAAACTAAAAATCTTTTCAGGCCGACGTGAGAGAGGCAGAGCTGAGAAGGGCAAAGAGAAGGTTTAGCGGGAAGAGTAGAGGACTGGCATTTTAGTTTACTCTCATTATATCTCAGTTGTGTATAGGTTGCCTTTGCAAACCTTGGAGTTTATTGTACGCTTGGGGCCGTTTTGGCATTTTTAATATTAAGATTAAATTGTTATCTTGTCATTTGTGGTTGGGTTGTTACAATATATATATATATATATATATATATATATATATATAGAGAGAGAGAGAGAGAGAGAGAGAGAGAGAGGGAGATTCATTTGTTAACCAACATTTTCTTGTTAACTTTGTGAACCACTCCGACCAAGAGGTATAGTAGCTCCATCTCAACAAATCGAAACAATGGTAGGTGAAAGTGCAGTGTCTCATAGGAGAGACCCCATGAAGAACACATGCATGCTTTTATTTTATTTTCTCCCAGATACATGTTTTGTGAAAATGGGATTTGATTTTTGATTTCTTTTTTCTTGGATGATTTAGGTGTAAATCTTATGGGTTATTTTCTGTAAATGTGATGAACCCATTTTATGTTGTTGGTATGAATCTGAGCCTGACCCCTTTTGGGTTCTATTCATGTTTACATGAACAACATTATATTGTATTGCCACTCGATTCATGCTTATATTTGTCCACTCTATTCATGTTCATATTTGTTTACTTGAATCTTATGGGTTTTATTCATGTTTACATGAACAACAGTATATTGTATTGCCACTCCATTCATGCTTATATTTGTCCACTCTATTCATGTTCATATTTGTTTACATGAATCTTATGGGTTCTATTCATGTTTACATGAACAACAGTATATTGTATTGCCACTCGATTCATGTTCATATTTGTTCACTCTATTCATGTTCATATTTGTTTACATGAATCTTATGGCTTCTATTCATGTTTACATGAACAACAGTATATTGTATTGCCAATCTATTCATGTTCATATTTGTTCATTTAAGTATGATGTCAGTAACGAATCGAGGGTGAATGAGGGTGAATCGGGGGTTACAAATGGGGGTACGATTTTTTGGAAGGATAATTAATGGAGAGAATAAAGAAGCTTATTTAATTGATTTTTCCCCAAAATACCCCTAACACCATAGTTCATTCCTAACATTACATTAATGGGTTGTTTGGCAGTTGCTGAATGGTTTAGTGCAGAATGATTAAGTGGTCTGAATGATTAAGAGATTTTTATGATATAGTATAAAATGAAATATGGTTGTTTGCTAATTGTTCATAATGAAATCAGGGCTCTTAATGGTTAAGAGAGGGTCATGATACAAAATCATTAAGAGAATTTTGGAACCATTAAGAGTCAACCCTTTTTTTTGCCAAACAAGATTTACTTCTTAGCGATTCAGAAGTTGCCTCTTAATGGAACCATTAAGAGGTAAACAAACAACCCCTAAATGTACATTTATTACACCCTCTCAAAGATATTTAAATCTCAACCCTTGGTATCCAAGATTAAGGGCTAAAAATGGTTCACAAAGTTAACAAGAAAATGTTGGTTAACAAATGAACCTAACCATATATATATATATATATATATATATATATATATATATATAGGAAGAGATTCATTTGAGAAATGGTAAATATATGAGAAATAGAGAAGTAATCTTAGTAATCATCTGGTCAACATTTGCAGCTTTGACCGCGAAACACCGGATAATTCCTTGTGTGGTCTATAGAAGGTATAGGGGTAATTTCGTAAAATACACGGGATGAGTTCATATATGAATCTGTATGAATCACAAAGATTCATATATGAATTTGTTAATTAGTTCAATTGATTCATATATGAATCTTTGTGATTCATACAGATTCATATATGAATCACAAAGGTTCATATATGAATCTGTTAGTTAGTTCAACTGATTCATATATGAATCACAAAGGTTCATATATAAATCAGTTAAAAGAGTTCAGTTGTGAATTGCACTGGTTCATATATGAACATATAGTTCATATGTGAATTATACATGTTCATATATGAACACAGCCCGTGTGTTTTGTAAAATTTACGAAATTGTCCTTCTATTTTTGGGATAGCCACAACTTTTGACCAGTCAAAGCCGCAACTTTTGACCGGTCAAAGCCGCAATATTTGACTAGTTAAATCCGATCTTGATCATATGAATGGTTAGGATTACTTCTCTATTTCTCATATATTTACCATTTCTCAAATAAACCAAACACTATATATATATATATATATATATATATATATATATATATATATATGTATATATATATATGTATGTATAGGAAGATTTCTCAAATCAATGAAAAGTCTTCATTTCTATTTATCATCTTTTCTAGAATTTTAAATTATTTTTATGTAAAAACCATGCGTTAAATGTCTATCATTAATTAATTACTAAAACTTTTCATTTTAAAATATATACAAATATTTATTTTTTTTGCTTTCATTTTTTAAAAATCAATTAATATATGTATTGAATTTTAAAAGTTTCATGAAAATATAAATATTTTATATACATTACATCAATATATATATATAAATATAAATCAATATATATATATATATATATATATATATATATACTTTTGTAGTGGAATATATATGTTAATTATATTCTTAATTGTATTTTATTGTCTTACTAAAGATTTTTAGGAGATGAAATCTAATCTTATTTATTTAAATCAAAGTTATTTAGAGATAAAAATGATTTACCAGAAAACGAAGCTTTCTCATGATAATTGGATATTAGCGTTGGTTTTAGCCGGCATTGGTTTAGCCTTGACCGTTGGAGTAGCGTAAGTGACACAGTGAGTTGTAAGACGTCTAGCCGTATCAGGTCAAAAATAGGTGGTCCAGTTAATAGTCCAATAATCATAAGAGTACTTAATTTTCAATAAATCAAATTTATTTCCAAATATACTTTTATTTTAATAAAAGGATGATGAATTTATTTTCTAAAAAGAATAGTTTTGACAATGAAATCAATGAAGAAAATGATCTTCATATGAATTCTACTGAAATTCATATTTCTGACATTGAACAAAGTTTATCAAATTGGACAATACCAAAACAAAGTTTTAACACAATATATAAAATTGGAGCTTTCGATTTTTTTCAAGGATATTCAATTAAAGAAACCGAACAAACTGTTTCAATCAACAAAAACTATGATAGTCTAAATCTTTTATCAAAATCTGCAATCATACAACATAGAAAGAAATTTGAGTTCTTACATGTTGGCTTAGTTCAAATAGCAATCAAACCTTTATTCAGACTAGGCATAGATGCTCCAGTTTTGTTAATACTAAGAGATGCTAGACATACAAATTTTCAAAATTCAATATTAGCTATGGCAGAAACTAATATTTCAAATGGCCCAATCTACTTCAATTGTTATCCAAATTTCTCTGTAGGATTATTTGATCCAAATATTTTATATACCTTAGTTTTAACAATTAAAACTAAGAATCTAGAATTCAAAGAAGATACAAAAGATGTAGCTATAATATATAGGGTTTGTTATAAGACTATGTCTACAACAATAGAACCTAAGACAAAAATAACTAGTCCAAAAAATGAAACCATCATATTTGAATCAAATCCTCAACATACAAAAGTACAAACTCCAAAAAGACTCAAATGGAATGATATTACTCAATCTTGTAATTGGAATCTTCAAGATATAAGTCTACCTAAACCTATAGGAGACACAAATCAAATATCAAATATCATATAACATGAAGATGGTTCTGTCAATATTAACTTTAATACTATTCAATCTATTTCATCAAGATTTTCAACAGGTTCAACAAATAGTACTATTAATTTAGGAGGTCTTTGTTTTCAAAAATCTAAATCATTAAGATATGTAGATTTTAATCAAAATATACCAAAGCCAATTTATCAAGAAGATAACAAAAGTGAATCTGAAGGGTTACCTAGCCCAACTCATTCAGACATGTTATCATCAGAAATAAATAGATTCAAAGCCTCAATATGAGTAATAAAACTCAAATTTTGTGGAATCAAAATAAGATTCAAACACTCCTTATAAGCTCTTGTTGGCAAATTATACAAATGGATTCAAAAGAATTAGCTATACTCAAAAGAACAAAAATACTACAAAACGAAAACCAAAGTCAACATAAAGAATAGAATATTTATAATAAACTAACACCTACTCAAATAATACGATTAGGAATAATCATAATAAGAATAAAACAATTAGAAGAAAGAATCAAAGTGATGTTACAATGGATTCAAGAAGCTAGATCAGAATTAATAATTTGTTAAAATGACAAATTCAACAATTAATATGGAATATCTTAAAAAAGAATTCCATGTTGATCATAACAAAAAAAGAAGAAAATGGTATTACAAATTTATCAATGATAGTGATGAAAAATTCAGACATCAACTTCAATGGAGAATGTATATTAACAAACGAAAAGTTCATATTTCATTCTTTGAATGGTATGAACAAGTTTTTTGCAAACAAAACAATATTCAAAATCCCTTTCTAAATGTTTATGAATCTACAAAATTGACTCAAACATACAAAACAATATCAAATCAAGAAGAAATCATAGTTATTCATCCGCTAAAACAAAGTATATTAATACAAGACAAATATTTAGCCACTCCTCAAATAGGAATTAGAGAAATGGCAAATAGAGAAGAAATGATCAAAGATATAATATATCAAAATAATTATTCAAATGAAATATTAAGTACTATGAGTCTACAATTAAGTAGAATTGAAAACAATTCTAAAGATATAAAGATTGAAGAAAAACAAGAATCAAAAGCACCTATAAAAATCGAGAATCCAATTTTCAAACCTTAACAATTAGATTCAAACATAAATTTAGGATATAATAAAAAGGTAGTTGACGAATTACGTGAAAAATTAAATAACATGAAAGTTAATGTTATTAATCAAGATTCAGATGATTCATCCAAAGATTCCTCTAACAGTGAATCAAATGAAAATAATATTTCTCAACTTCAAGAACGATTTTCAAATAATCTAGAAATTGATAATATTAATAAAATAAAATTAAGTGGTAATTCTGCTTCAACAAGCAGACCTTAAACCCTAAATTATTATTCAAGACCAACTTTTCCAAATGTTCAATATGAAACAAGAGACTTTTCTTTTATTAGAAGTCAATTTGATGGTTCATCAGTATATGAGTAGAATCTAGATGGATTATCGGAACATCAAATTTTAAATTTGATATTGCCCAATCAAATCACAATCACAAAACAATTAAGAACAACAAGAATCAATGAGGGAAATCACATGTGTATTGATGTCACAAGTGATGGGTACATAGGTTTCTCCCTCAAGATTCTCTCCGGATGATTAGAATCAAGGCTAGTTACAAGGAAAACAACATGGAAGACCCTATTTATTGGTCAACCAAGATACAAGCTAATAATAAGGAAAAGTCAACATAAAATGATCTAAACAAAATACAATAACAATCTCCCCCTTTTAGATCATTTGACAAACTTGTTCTGGTCCCATCTTCTGAAATAAATTCTTCTGATCCCAAGGTGTGCTTCAAACCTTCTGATGTGCTCTATGAACTCTATCTTTTTGTTGATCTCTTCAAGCATAATTTCCATGTTAAGAGACTCAACTGATCTTACAGCATCATTCTTTCTGAACCTTTCCTGCTCTGACAGAAACAACTTATCTTCAAGCACTTTCCGCACATACTTCAAAGTACCATCTGAATACTTAGCCAATTCTGATGCTCTCATGAACTGCTTCTTATGAGACTTGGTGTTTACATACATCACACCCAATTCTAGATATCTTGAGATCTGAAAAGGCTCTAGAACTCTGATCTTTTGATGGTTGAAGTTTGGTACCAGCAGGTTCACTCTGTTCTGATTAGTTTCAATGCCAAGTTGAAAGTCAAACGTATAAGCATTATAGACACTCCTTGTCATGAATCTTTTGATAGCATCCAGAGCATAAGCAACAGCTTGTGACCTCTTTCTCTTCCTCCTGTCTCTGAACTCATTCACAATAAACATAATGTCTGAGAAGTTCAAGTTATCAAAATCAGCATCTGTAAAGGTACTGATCTTCATATCTTTTCTTTGAACTGTGAACTTTGGATAGTGAACATTTAGAATCTTGCACATGTGAACATTTTGGACCTGCAGGATCTCTTCTCTTTTGGCAACTGGGGAAAGTCTGCTCTGAGTCTTCATGAATCTGATGTAGTTGTCCTGATAAATCTTATCTCTCTCTCCAACACCATAGAAATTTCGTTCATCAATTGGCTGTAGAGATGAAACAAAGATTTTGGTTGTCTTTTCCAGGAATGGTACTTTGAGTAACTTTCTGATGATCTCAATAAACTTCAAAGAGTCCCCCTCAACATCATAGTCTGTATAAGGAACAGAACCAACTCTAACATCTCCCTTGAAAGTAATCTTCCCTATGTCACTGAATTTATAAGAGATGAGCTCTTCTGGTTGCATTGATTCTATTTCTGGACCATGAGCTTTTGAAAATTCTTCCACTTCCATTGGAGTGACAAAAACAGGATTTGGCTTTAGCTTTATAGAGGCTTCAACTGCACTTAGTATCTTTGGGCTATCAGGGTTCCGAATGTAAGGAAGTGCACTTGCTTCGGCTCTAGCTTCTTCTTCTTCCTCTTTTCTAAGCTCAACTTTTGTTTCTCGGATTAACTGTCTTTCCTCCTTTTCTCTTTGCTTTCTTTCTTTGTACAGTTTATCTCTGAAATCTTGGATATCAACAATTATTGGCCTTTCTTCTTCAAGATCTTTTGGTTTGTGCTTTGAAGTAGGAATTCTTGACCTTTTAGACTTCTTGGGCTTGTCAGCTTTTGGTTTTTGCTTGGGTTGATCGGCTGGTTCTTCAGAATCAAAATCTTCAGGTAAAGGTAGAGCAACTCTTGGTTCAGAAGCATCAAGATTTTCAGGGACATAAAAGTTTTTTATGGGAGAAACTATTGGAATTGCAGTCAAAATTTCATCTTCATCAAACAGTCTATAGGTTGGTGGAGCATAATCAACTGTACTAACATTCTGTGCAACCTCCACAACTTCTGCTTGTTTAACTGGAAAGGTTTGATCAAGATCTGCAATCTCTTCATCTTCACTGTCAAGATCATCAAAATTCTCATCTAAATTTTCTCCAAATAAATCATTCAGCACATTCTCACTCTGACTCAGATTTCCTTGAGAAATGGCATTCTGTACAAACTCTTCAATTGTAACTGAATTCTCAGGATCTGGTCCATCACTTTGAATATTGTGCTCAATAACATCCATTCCTTCCTGCTTTACTCTCCAATAACTGTCATACCTAGCAGCAGCTTGCTCATCATCATCACTTGCATAATCATCTAGGTTGACAAAATTTTCAGTTGTGACTCCCAACATTTCCATAACTTCTTCAACAGTGGCAATCGCAGGCTTTTCAACCCTTGATTCTGTATTATCATAGATCATTAACTCCAATTCATCCTGTGGAGCATTCTCATCCAACTGTTCATGTTCTAACTGTTCTCCATGTGTAGTTTCAGCTACTTCAGTCCCCTGGTTCTCAATAGTAACAATAACAGTATCTTCAGCAGTTTTCTGTCTCTTATTCATCTCCCCCTCATGATCTTGATCAGAATCACGATCATGCCTTTTCCTAAAAACTGCATCTGATTGAGCCTTGCAAGAAAGTTGTACTGCTGTGGTTAGGTCCTGTAAGTGCTTCTCCACTGAATCTTTGAACTGGTTGAACTGAGATTGTATAACATAGTCTACTGGAACTTGAGAAACAATTGGTTGGGATTGTTGCCTCAGTAATCCAGTAAGATCTACTTCAGTTTGATCTGCTGGAGCTTCGGATAACAGCTGGGCTAGAAGTAAAGATTTCAACTCAGAAACGGATTGAACTGGTGGTGGTTGTGGAACAGATGGTGGTGGAAGTGGTTGCTCTGGCTCCTCAACAACTGGACCTTTCCCTTTCAAAATTCTCATCACCTTGCCAATCTCCTCCTCAAACTTTTCAGTTACTTTATTCATCTCCGATTGAAACTTCTGTGATAAAGAGTTTTCAACGACCTTTAGGGCGTCATTGAGAAATTCCCTTGAAACGAATTCGGGTAAAGTAACAACACTTAACACTTTGAATTTATTATGTCAAAATAATGTTGTATACAGATTATATTTTCTTTTAATTGTTCATGTTTTGAAGATGTAACAGATTATCTTTTCAGAACAATATATCATGACTTCAGTTTCTTGGTCAGTTCAGTTCCATGAGTACAGATCGATGTTCAAAGTCCAGAAGTTTAAAACTTTAAGCCAAGATTCAAAAGTCCAGTTCAAAAGTCCAAGATTTATGGTAAACCTACAAAAAAAATCAACATATTGAACAAAAACCCAGATTATACCAAGTATGATTTGAAATACAAATCATTAGTTTGAAAGAACAAACCCAAATTACTTAGTATCTGTCACTTCAGAAAATCAAAGAACCAAGAAGATAAACAATTCAAAAAACTTTAAATCGACAAAATTAAAAGAAACCCTAGAATCGATACTGATAATAAGAACAAACAAACAATCAACCATGAAAATGATGCCCTACACTGAAATCTTCGAGAAAGATGAACTGGAGAATCAAAAGTCGCAAATAAAATCGAGAGAGAAATTCGCTAAGTGCTGAAATTCGCTAGTTGATAATGAGAGAAATGAAGAGATGAAACATATTTATACTCGACAAAATGCGCTAGTCAAAGAACTCGCAAGGCTTGAAACTCTCAAGTCCCTGTTCATTGCACACAAACTCGCAAACAACGCACGAATGGAGTTTTTCTTCTCTCATATAAAGGAAACAAGGTATTTGTCTCAAAAATTGGCAAATATGTGTGTGTTTTTCACTTCAGAAACAATTTAAGTGAAAAAATCATGAAACACGCAAGCCTAAGGAGTAAAGAATTTGAAACTCCCAAGCTGAATAAAATTATTCGCTCAAACTCGCAAGTCGTGTCTTGCGCGTTTATGAAACTCGCACGCCTCACCTAGCGCATTTTATCAAACTCGCAAGCTTCTTCTTGCGCATTCGCCCAAACTCGCAAGTAACGTCTTGCGCATTCTCCAAACTCGCAAGTAACGTCTTGCACATTTAGTGAACTCGTAGACTATACCTTGTGCGTTTTAGTGACATAACAGTACTTTGCGCGTTTCCATACTTAGAAAAATTTTGAGAAAAGTTTCCAAAAATGAAGTATTTCTAAAAATGAAAACTTTGACTTTTCCAAAATATCAACTTTCCAAAATTGATTTTTTAGCACAAAACCAGCATTTTTCTCAGGAAAAACTTTTCAAATCTTTCAAACATACATACACACTTACAGACTTTTTTATTGATCTCCCTCTTGAAGTATGCACATGTCTTAATTTCTCCCCCTTGATTTTTGCTGTTAAGCACAAATCATGATGCACGAGTCTTGATCTGATGTGATCAGAAGTCATAGTCCAAAATGCAAACCTGTAAAACAGATAAAGCTTTGGTACTCATTGAACATGAGTCCAGGTTTGTTAATAATATCCAGCTTTTTGAAATTGAGTAAATGAATTACAAAAGCATACCAGATATAAAGAAATGCTCCCCCTCAGAAATATAAAGAATGATGTAACTATTCATTAAGGTTCAACATACCAAGTTTGCTGACTAGAAAATTAAGTCTCTTTTCATCAAGAGGTTTAGTAAACAAATCAACAACCTCAAGGTCAGTTGAAACAAAATGCATTTCTACATCATCTTTTTCAACATGGTCTTTAATAAAGTGATACCTGATATCTATGTGCTTTGTCTTTGAATGCTGCACAGGATTTGATGTGATTGTTATTGCACTCTTGGAATCACAGTAGATTGGTACCTTGTGAAAAGTATATCCATAATCTCTCAGATGGGTTCTCATCCACAGAACCTGTGAGCAGCAACTTGCAGCCGCAACATTTTCCGCTTCAACTGTAGATGTGGATACACAATTATGTTTCTTGGACGACCAACTGACCAACTTATCTCCTAGATAATGACATGCTCCTGATGTACTTTTCCTATCTAATTTGTTTCCTACATGATCTGCGTCAGTATATGCTATTAATTCAAACTTAGAATCTTTTGGATACCAAAGGCCTAGATTTGGTGTACCTTTGAGATACCTCAAGATTCTTTTGACAACAACAAGGTGTGACACTTTAGGATTCTCCTGATACCTTGCACAAAAGCATGTTCCAAACATTATATCTGGCCTACTTGCTGTCAAATAAAGAAGAGATCCAATCATGCTTCTGTAGGTATGTTGGTCTACTGATTTTCCGGAGATATCAGCATCCAACAAACTGCCAGCTTGCATGGGAGTCTTCATGGGTGAAGTAGAGTTCATGTCAAATTTCTTCAACATGTCTCTAATATATTTTGCCTGATTTATAAAAATCCCTTCCGGGGTATGTTTAACTTGCAGGCCTAGGAAAAAATTTAACTCACCCATCATTGACATTTGAAAACTCTGTTTCATGATATTTTCAAATTCTACACATAATTCTTGTGAAGTAGAGCCAAAAATGATGTCGTCAACATAAATTTGTACAAGTATTAGATCCTTACCCTTCTTTTTGAGAAATAAAGTAGTATCGATTGTACCTTTCCGAAAACCAGACTCGGTTAGATAGAACATAGACATGATCTGGGAACTTCGGATACACAAAGCCTTCAGGTTGACTAACATAAAATTCTTCATGAAGAATGCCGTTGAGAAAAGCAGACTTCACGTCCATTTGATAGACCTTAATATTCTTGTGAGACGCATAAGCAAGAAAAATCCTTATGGCTTCGATCCGAGCAAATGGTGCATATGTTTCGTCGTAATCAATCCCTTCTTGTTGATTGTAACCTTTTGCAACCAGCCTTGCTTTGTTCCTCACGATAATTCCAGCCTCGTCCTTTTTGTTTCGGAAGACCCACTTTGTGCCAATAATTGATTTGTCTTTGGGTCTTGGTATCAATCTCCACACTTTGTTTCTTTTGAACTCATTAAGCTTATCCTGCATTGTATTAATCCAATATGGATCCTTTAACGCTTCTAATGGCTTCTTTGGTTCAATACTGCTCAGAAAACTTGAAAACATGCAGAAATTTGCAGTTGCTGGTGGAAAAGCAGATCTAGTAGTCACTCTAGCAGACGGGTCACCAATAATGTTTTCTAGAGGATGGTTCCTTGTCCATCTGTGTGAGCTTGGTAAAACATCAACCTCTGCTTCATTGTTAGAAGAATCAAACTCATCTTGTATTGCTGGTTCTTCAGGAGTTGAAGTAATTTGTACTTCTGTTTCTTCTGAAGTAGATAAAATTGGACTTGAGGTGCTTTGCAATGGAATAGCTTCTTCAGTAGTAGTTTCTAACACATTTTCTTCATGAGGGACTGGTGTAGATGAAGTTGTGTTGTTTGAAACTTCTTGAACTTGACTTGTAGAAGCTTTACCATTATCTTCAGAGGGTCCTGATATATCTGCAGTGGTAGTAGATGTATCAGTGGTAGGTATATCATTTTGACCTTGTATGTTCTGAAAATCATCAAAAGCATCATAGAACAGTAAATCTAAATCCGATTCAGTTAAAGATTTAGAAATCTCAGTTTATTTTTGTCGGTCCAACAATACTTATATCAAGTTTTATAGAAACGAGACAATAAGATTACCAACCTGTATTGATTATAGCAAATGGTTACAAGGTTGATCGATTCAAGCTATTTTGTGTGTACTCTGTTTTCTCTCTGATTTTCACCTTTAAGTGTGTGTTTTTGTGTTCTTGATAATATCTGATTATTAGAGTTGTTGAGAGATATACACTAACTAAAACTAAAGTGTGTCTAACACACTACCATAATATCTAGATATTATTTCTAACTAAATAATATAACTAACTAAGTTAACTAATATCTAACAAACTAGATATTAACTTAACTAATACAATAACAAATAATTACATTGACATTTATTACAAATAAACATTAGACTTTAATATCGAGAGTCGACGTTCCGACTTTAGCTTTAAATTGCGATCTTCAAATTGGATGATCTTGAATCCAATGAGACTGTGTTTTAACAATCTCCCCCTTTGGATCAAGATCATTAGGAAAATGATTTTAGCAATTCAGTCTTCTTGTTCATCTTAGAAGATGCAATCTCTTTCTCTAGCTCTTAAATCAGCATGTCTTCAGAATACTTGCTTTTGACGATTTCAATCTTGGACGTGATTCTTGAAACATGTGATCTATGCCATTTCTTGTGTAGTCATTCTCCCCCTTTTTTATGATAAGTGTAACGACTTCATCAAAACGTTTTGTAAGAAATGTCAACCACTTGGAGCCACTGATCCGTCAATTCAATAGTTATTCATTCAGATCTTTGCAAATCTAGACAAAATAATCATGTAACACCTGAATCAACTAATGAATCAGTTAACATGCCTGTCAGTAACACTAAGTTACTGTGTGTAACTAATACACATTGGAAAGAAGCTATTTGATGGTGACTCCCCCAGGGCTTCCATTTAATCATCGAAACACCGCAAAGATTATTTGTATAAACGTTATGACCAAGAAACAAATTCCTTGTGTGTTCGTGCTTGTGTTGAAAGAATTAAGCACGGATGATTGCTTATTAGCTCAAAATTGTGTAAACCACTGAGACAACAGTAAGTTAAACACAGACTCAATGTGCATGATTGAAGTACGAAGGTGGGGCAGACTTCCTTCTTTTCAATATCCAGATTTTCCAAATGAAATTCAGATAGCATATGTGCTGCTTCCCCTTTGAAAATGTGAAACACTTTCTTGTTGAGAAGAAAATGAGTAGATAGTGAGGTTTGATCAAGAATTGGCATGGGCTAGTTGCTTGTTTCAATAATGATCACCAAAGAATTGTGAAACATTAGAATTGTGGCTGCCCAGCTCAGAAAAAGTTGGTGCAGAGTTATGATATTCTTTTAACTCTGTTCTCACATGCTTTTTCTTTTAAACGTTTTGCTCACTCTAATCACACTTCGTTTCTTTTCGCTTTCTCACACTCAATCACTATGGATTAACTTTTGGGTAGAAATCACTGGTTAAGGTGATTCCATAGAAGTTGTGTTAATTCCTAGCACAATGATTCCTTTTTTTTTCTATGATGCACGTGAAGCTCAGATTGGTTTAACTATTTCAGTTAAAGCACAAAATTGATTTTGAAAACATTTAAAAATACACTCCCAAAATATAAAATCTGTTGAAAAAATCGGGAAGTGGTTTTGAACATTAAAAACAATGTTTTCCAATGATTGAAATTTGTCCTTCTTTCAACCATATATGATATTAAGATAAAGGATTGTATCTTTACGTGCGATCTTACATCTCATGAAGCTAAGCTTAAAGTCATAAACATATGAACTTGTAAGCATCTCTCAAAAAATCTGCAAAAGTCTTATGTCAAGTCAAAGTAAAATTTATTCACTTAAATTGAAAAGACAAAAAGCAGTAAAACATTTAAAGTACGAGTTCTGATCAGTAATAATCAGAAGTCATCACCTTTTTACTCTTCCTGAAATTATGCATTTGAAACTTATCATTGAAAAAGATATGCATTTAAAATTTTAGAAAAGTATGTACTCCCCCTTGATGGTTGATTTCCTCATTGGAGTATTGAAGTACAATCTCTTATCAGCACAGGAGTAAGGTCTTTTGATCTTTGAAGTACGAGTTCTAAACTGTTGTGTTTAGAAGTCAAACTTCGTTCAAGTTCGGGTCTTGAGCTGATTTACTCAAGAGCCTATTCTCTCCTACTCCCCCTAGACAGTAGGTGCCTGCAACACATGTTTAGTTTTCTTTGGTACCCACTGGTATTTAGGTCCATGAAAGTTAGTTGCAGTTCGTATGGGGGTTACTGAGTAAGAACCATACCAGTAATGGTCACTTGTCTTGTGAACAGGATCATGTGTACGACAATATGAACAATAGAATTTCTTACCTGACAAACTGATTAATTTATCTCTCGAGTAAACAAAATCAGGTTTACCTTTCAGTGCATTGTTCTTCTTGGCATTCTGCGTATGTACACATGAGTTTTTACATTTCAGCTCTTCTTTAACTGGTTTCCTATTCCAGACCAATTCAGCTTCATCCTGGAAGTTGTTTCTTCTTCTATGTGTACCTGAAAAATCTATATTCCTGTCATAGAAAAGATTAGTAGAATGAATCTGATTAGAAGATTTTACTGACCTTTTAAAAAGAGCAGTTTTCTGATGTGAGCTTGCGGCTGGTTTGTTAGAACCAACTGAATTATTTCTAGGTGAGTGGATTTTTGACTCTGGAGTCGATCGCTCAGTCACTACCACCGTCTTTGAAATAATATCTTGAAACTCTTTTACTTTTGAAGAATAACTGTCTCGTTCTTTGATAAGGTGCTCAATCTTCTTCTCAAATGCAAACTTCCTTTTCTTCTCTGTCAGTACACTCTTAGATAATTCAGATAGCTTCTCGGTTAGCTTCCTAATAGCAGCTTCAAGGATCCTTCTTTCTTCTTCGAATCCTTTCTTAGCACCCTTTCTACCATCTGATATATCTTTTAAGAATCCTGCAATCTTTTGTTCAGTTGCCTTCTTCTCCTTGGCAAACTGATCTTTTTCTAGAATGATTGCTTTCTCAAAGTCTTCAACTTTTTGAGAAAGCATTAAACTTTGAAGCTCAATCACCTTCTTCTCCTCCACACCCTTCTTTGACAGATCTGAGAACTTCTTTTCAAACTCAGATATTTTCTTTTGTAGCTCAGCATTTGCACTCTCTAAATCCTTGGACTTCTTCTCATTGCTCTCAACAGACTCTAACTTATGTATTTGAGTTTCAAGAGTAGAAATCTTTCTTTTAAGTTCAGAGTTCTCAGCTTCCAAAACTTTTCCTTTTAAGAAAACGTTTCGGTCTGAGACAATTGTAGATCCCAGTGCAGTGCAATCACAAGTAATATGAACAATGATGAACAGATTATAGGCCACAACAACTAGTCATATGATTGATATAACTTCAAAGGGTTAAGGTTTACAGAGAAAATTTCTGATAAGGTTATGTAAACCTAACGACTAGAAAACTGAATAATGAATTTCTCACCCTCCAAATAAAAAGGAAGGAAACAACTTTAAATACGTAGGCTCGCAGGCCTAATGGGCTTATGGGCTTTAAGGCCCAACAAGCTTACAACTTTAATAACTTGACATATTCTACCCTGAACTTCTATTTAACTAACAAAGTAGCCCTAACAATCTCCCCCTTTAAATAGAAGTTGATAGTCACGCCAGTTACGAACAAAATTTTTCCGGAAACCAAAGCTGATCTCGAAATATCTGATTTGCGTTCTATACTTCAGTCGTTCTTCAATAACTTTCAGTGATTTAAGAACAAGTGCTTTGTATGAAAAATCCAGTAAATGAACTCCTTTTTCATCTTGACTCAGCGCACGCTTCAACTTGTCTTTCAAAAACATCAACGTACCATCACAAAATCTGGCAATCTGATCAAAACGGATAAAGCGTAGAACACCGTTGTTGTTCACATATGACATACCAAACTCTGGAAACTTTATAACTGTGAATGCAGGTACATTTAGAGCATCAGACGGAACACTCAGATCAGGCTTGAACAGATTAATCTTCGGTTGATCACTTTCTAACCCAATCTGAAAATCTTCCACCGAAGCAAGTTTCATTGCGCACTTCATGTATCTTTTCACTGTTTCTAGAGCATCAATGACTTCTCCGGGTCTGACGGTTCTGGTCTTTAAGTCACGTAATATGTACAGCAGATCTTGTGGCTCCAGACATGGAAAATCAGCATCAGAAAAGCAGTATTGTTGACCATCTTCTCTAGTAACCATAAAGTCCGTATACTTAACCTTCATGAAGTAGGCAGGTATAATCTTATCAACTGATACAATCCTGAGCTTTGTCTTGGAGTACTTGTGCTGGAACTTTCTGTACACGAACACAAGTTCACACTGTTTTTCTTTATTTTTCACTGACTGTAGACCATGGATAACGACTTCATCATACTTTCTGATCCAGTGGGCAAAGATCTTTTTCTGACTTTCTTCGAGGAAAGGAACTTTGATTCGGACTCTTTCCCACTTGGATGGACGAACTGGAGTAGTACTAACTGGTTCTCTAACTGGTGAAGCTGGAGGAGATCTCTCGGGAAAAACTGTAGAAGAAAAATCAGGGTGATTAACTGGATAGGTCAATAAAGGAATCACAGCAGAAGACTGATCATCTGGATGTAGTATTTCATCAATTTCTTCTTGCATAACCACCAGAGCTCTTTCAGTATTGGCACATTCTTCTGTCGTGTCCGTCACTTCATACGGATCTAGTATTATTGCCCAATCTTCAGGAACTATCGGAGAACCATCTTCAAATTCCTCAGGCTTTTCAACCGTCGGATAATCGTATAGTATCAAGTCTGTCACCGGTTCCCGTTCCTGTTCCTGTCTCTGTCCCTCTGTTCTTGTACCCGAACCCGTACCCTGTTCAACCTGTTCTGACTCCACTACATGTGTCTCTGGCTCAGATAGACGTTGGCGCTTCTCCCCCTCATGGTGATCAGGATCATCCTGATCATCATGTCGGCGCTTGAGTCGTTCTGCCTGGTTACGGCAGGTATCCTCCACTGCTGAAAGGCGTTCAGTCAAAACAGCTACGGTTTGTTGAAGTGACTGAAGCATAGCTTGCTGGATCTGGAAGGCTTCAGTAGAGACATTAGGCTGGGGTGTAGGTGGAGTAGGTGTGGATGCTTGAGAACGAAGTAGAGATAGCAAATCGGCATCTTGGGTGGGTTCGGTTTGAGATTGGGCTATAAGTTTGGCGAGAAGGATAGATTTGAGTTCAGGTATGGAAAGATCCGTGGCTGGTAGAGAAGGTGGAATAGTTGTGGTCTCCGGCTCAGTCGCAGGACCTTTGCCTTTGACCATGCGTTTGATGTTGTCCAACTCCTCCCTCATCATAGATTGGACAGCCTTTAGGGCGCCGTCCATGTATTCCCTTGAGACAAACTCAGGTGGGGTAACTCCGGGGTCACTTAGACTTCCTGTTGTAGCTACGACTGTTGAAGGCGAGCCGCCTACGTTCATGGTTGGCGTGATGATATCCGTGGTAGGACTTCCACCCAATCCTTGTAACCTACCCGAAGGTGGGTTTACTATGGATGTTCCGGCCGGGCCACTTAGGCTACCGGGGATAGCCGAAAAAGGAATCTGTGTCCTAGGAATGGCATGAATCACAAATGGCTCTAGACTCCGTGCATGCAAAGAAGGCGAGAACGGGGGCATCTGTTCTCTTGTTTCAATATCGGCACCCTCCAAGTGAGAGGCCGATAGGGTATGTGCTAAATCCCCGTGAGTTTGTAAAACCACCATCTGTTGAGAGATGGTGGAGTGGCTTGGTGGGGTGTGCAAATGCGCCACTAGGTCCACGGCTGCTTCTTCAATACCCTGTCCCAACACATGAGACTGGGTAGCAGATGTGGCTACCTGGCTAGACGTGGCTAGGGGGGATACAACCGAAGATGGTTGTACCGTCTCTCGTGTACTCGCATAATGTAGTTTACTCCGCCTTTCCCTCATACAGCTCACTTCTTGATGTTCAACTAATACTCCCTCCGCTCTCCTTATCGCTCCAGATGAGGGCTGATTATCGTCACCATCGGAGTCAGAAGACTCTTCATTTGATGTCGATGCTGCGGTTTGGGTTTCGTCTGAGTCGGAAATGACTGTTGTTTCTTCAGTGGCAGCGACATAGGAGGACTGAACTTGAATGGTTTCAGAATCTGTTGCCTCTTCTGTCATTGGATTCTCTTTTGGTGGTGGCGAAGATGGTTGTCTTGAAGTGCTAGGCTGGCTTGTTCCAACGGCACTGCCCACGCCAGATCCCCTCACAATAATAGCTCTCGACACACCCTGTTCGGAAGCCCCAGCTGTCCAGACGCTCCTGCCTCTCGTTCGTGGACGCGGACCCTCACGTCGCTCAGGTCTTGCTCCCTGGGCAGGTCCTACCGGTCCTGGCCGGACCATAGGAGCTGGAATGTTGTGTGTGTGCCTATAAGCTATCACACTCAGTGCCGTGGGACGAGCATGGTCTAGTACCCCGACTGGGATTTGTCGGGCGACAACACCTTCCGGATCAGCACGGGAAGGAATCTTGCGCGTTGGATGTTGGGGACACGTCGGGTGGTTAGAGCGGCGTTGTATCTCGGGATAAAGGTTCATGTAGTTCCGGATAACGATCTGTAGGAACCGCATGAATGGAATGAAGTTTGATCGGCGAGATGCAGTAGAACGAACTCTCTGAATGAGTTCAAACCAGAGAAAATCGGCAAAGTCCACGTGGCGATTGAAAGCCACCGCGTGAAATATGCGAAGAATCGGGGCGCTCGTTTGATCAATGCCCTTCGTTATAGACGAAAGGCACCAATTGATGTATGTGAACAACGTATACCATATTGTTGATAGATGTTTGCGGTTGAAGGTTGATGGAATGCGAAGTTCTGCGCCGTAACCCAAGGAGAGAAGATCGGTGCACAGTGTAGCATCAGTGACCATGGGGTCAAAGGTTTCGCGGCCTGCTACGGATCCGGCGGTCGGTAACCGAAGAAATTGACGGAAGAGATCACATGTGAGAAGCACTGGAGTGTGATCTATCCGTCCTTCAAGATGAAATCCGCCATCGGCCTCTAACGCATGGAGAGAATGCCAGAACTGCTGTAAGTATAGAATTGGTACGGTTGCAGTTTCCGTTAGAGCATAGGCGAGTGGATGGCCCCTGAGTATCTCGATGATAACCTGATGTTGAATAGCAGGTTGGGTTACATCGAGATGGTAGTTATTGGCTGTAAGAGGAAGGAACTGATCCTCAGGAATCAGTTCCGCATCTGCGATTGGGTCAATCGCTGGTGGCTGGTTTTGTGCCATTGTACCTGTGAAGAATTAACAGATTAGTACGCAGGTTTGGAAAAAGATAATAGCCGTTGGAGTTATTCAGTCATGATTTAGATCACACCGGATAGTAACTCCAAACATTGGAAGAACAAACCCTACTCGTGAATTAGGGTCAGTCACCAAGGCGCATAGATTTGCACCAGCACATATAACAAACAAAAATTTCCTCGTAAACAACATATTAAAAAAAATAACTATAAGCACCAAAAAAAATGGGTTCGACCGGATAAGATTCAACCGGGGTTTTTCTAAGACCGGATACAAGCATGATCGGACAATGCATTCGACCGGAGGTTACTAAGACCGGATAAGTGGTCGACCGGATGAGGTCTTCGACCGGAGGGCACCTAAGACCGGGGGTGCATTCGACCGGAGGTGACCTTAGACCGGAGGAACCATTTGACCGGGGGTGATTTCGACCGGTGCGAAACCTAGATCGGAGTAAAACCCCCGGAGAGTCGAATCGTCAACGACGCAGACTTATAGTCGTCGAGATCGATATTAAATGTAAACCCCGCAAAATCGATTAAACCAACCTTGTCGATCGAATATGAAGAGAAACGAGTGTTCGGTCGAGTGATAGTTCGATCGATTTAGAGTCCGATCTAATGAACTTCGGGCGAGAGAGAGAAGAAGACTAAGAGAGAAAGGATCGATCGAATGAGGACGACAACCGTTCGACCGGGGTTTATAAACCCCCGAAGGTGGTATGGGCTTGGGCCGAGTCTGGGCTTGGACCGGGGGACGGGTAGACAGTGGGCCGAGACTTTGGGCCGAGGCAAACCAAACAAACCAAAACAAGAAGAAAAAAATAAAATTAAACCAAAGGAGAGAAGACGGAAAAAGAAAAAAAATTAAAATTAACTGGCTTAAAAAAAAACAAAACGAAGACACGAGACCTAGCTCCCCCTCGAATGATTACCATGAGGAGGTCCAAACACAGAACCCTCTTACCTGCTCCCCCTCGAATAGAGGACCCGTGAGACTTACCAACCAACTGACTCTAGTGGTCCTCCTGAACACATTACCGGGTTGTGAATCCACCACCCAAACCACCTTGCACTTTTCAGCGAACAAGATATAAACTGCACACATAATCACAGAAACAGACATACGAACACAAAAGAAGCGGGAAAACACGAAATCTACTTTGTTGATACAGAAGTTCGTAACGGACACAGAGCTGAACGAGTAAAATGCAATACCCAAGGAGTGTGGATAATAGAAACCAGAGACAAGGCACTGGTGCATTTGTCACAGTCATTCGTTATTGAATGAAACTCGTAGAGAGCTGCGAACGGATCAAACTTTCAGATTTAGCATACCTAGCTTGGACACAAGGTAATTAAATTGTTTTTCGTCCAAGGCTTTGGTAAATAGGTCTGCTAACTGATGCTCTGAATTAACAAAATAGAGTTCGATAGTACCTTTTTCCACGTGATCTTTTATAAAGTGATAGCGCACATCAATGTGCTTCGTCTTCGTGTGTTGGACGGGATTGCTTGATATGGCTATAGCGCTCTTCGAGTCACAGTAGATGGGAATCCTGGAATAATTAAATCCATAATCTTTGAGCTGGGTACGCATCCAGATGACTTGCGAGCAGCAACTGGCGGCTGCTACATACTCCGCCTCGGCTGTGGAGGTGGACACGCAGTTTTGCTTCTTGGAAGCCCAGCTGACAAGACGATCGCCCAAGAACTGAACATGACCCGACGTGCTCTTCCGGTCCAGCATGTTTCCAGCGTGGTCAGCGTCCGAGTAGGCTGTCAATTCAAAACCTGTCTCTTTTGGATACCACAAACCAAGATCAGCAGTACCTTTTAAATATCGAAAAATTCGCTTAACCGCAGCTAAGTGAGACTCTTTAGGTTTCGACTGAAATCTTGCACACAAGAATGTCGAAAACATAATGTCAGGCCGACTAGCCGTCAAGTACATCAGAGAGCCAATCATACCTCTATAAATAGTAGCATTCACATCCTTACCGTCAGGATCGGAGTGAAGCTTTAGAGTAGTGGACATGGGCGTTTTCATAGATGCAGATTGTTCCATCTGGTATTTCCGAAGAATATCCGAGATGTACTTAGATTGATTAATGAAAATTCCTGTTTGTAATTGTTTTACTTGGAGACCCAGGAAAAAGTTCATTTGCCTCATCATGCTCATTTGAAAATGTTTACTCATTAAGGCAGAAAAGTTCTGACAATACTTGGGGTTCGTGGAGCCAAAGATTATATCATCAACATAAATTTGTACAAGAATGATATCATTCTTCTCTCTTTTAATAAATAAGGTAGTATCAATTTTACCTTTAGAGAATCCAGACTTGACTAAGAAGGATGAGAGTGCATCATACCAGGATCGTGGTGCTTGCTTAAGACCGTAGAGGGCCTTGTCAAGAAAGTAGACGTAATGCGGATTTTCAGTACTCACGAAGCCTTCGGGTTGCGAGACATAAACTTCCTCCTTGAGCACGCCATTGAGGAACGCGGATTTCACGTCCATTTGAAAGACGATGAAATTCTTGTGAGCGGCGTAGGCGAGGAACATGCGGATCGCTTCAATGCGGGCCACCGGTGCAAACGTCTCATCGTAATCAATTCCTTCTTGCTGGCGATATCCTTTAGCCACTAGACGCGCCTTGTTCCGAACAATGATGCCGTTTTCGTCCTTCTTGTTCTTAAAAATCCATTTAGTCCCGATCACCGTCTTGTTCTTAGTACGGGGAACTAGGCGCCATACTTTGAGGGTCTCAAACTGGTTGAGTTCCTCTTGCATAGCAATTACCCAGTCCGGATCAGTCAGTGCGTCAGAGACAGTGGAAGGTTCGATACGGCTGAGGAACGAGGAAAATAAGCAGTCATTGGCGGTGGTGGATCGAGTTTGAACTAGTGTGGAGGGATCACCAATGATCTGATGAAGAGGATGTGCTCGAGTCCATTTGGTAGTGTGTGGATGTGGTTGATATGTCTGATGGGAGGTATCGGAATCCACATGACCACCTGGGGGTAAATCCTGAACTGCCTTGAGGGATGATGGCTTGTGAGGTGTAAGCTTCGTAGTGGGAGTCGAACTAGGAGTAGAGGTCGACTCAGCTGGAGATGAAACTATGGAATGTTCCAGGATTGCCGGAGAGGAAGCTTCGAGAGCACCTTCGACAGAAGTCGGTGCAGGAAGTTGAACGGAAACATGAGTTGGTTCAGTAGCACCGTCATCAAGAGCTTGAGCAAGAGGGTGTCTATCACTTGAGCTCGGGGAAGCTTGATCATTGGCAGTAGAGGATGGAGCACCAGGCGAGGATGGACCACCGGAGTCGGTAGGGCCCGTGACTTGTGTCACTTCTGGTGCTTGAGTAGTATTCCTGTCACATGACGTAGTATTAGACTTAACATTAAATAAGTCAGTATAAAAGAATTCAAACAGTAAATCCAAATCAGAAAGATGTGCTCTTGACGCATGATGTGGATCCACTGGAGATTGCGTAGCCTCCGTACGGAATTGTCCAGAAGCAAACACACCAGTAAGCACGGGTTCTGAATTGAGATGTTCAGAAACCATGTCAGGGGCCTCGTCAAAAGTCACATTTACGCTCTCAACGACGGTCTTCGTCCTTTTGTTGTAGACACGGTAGGCTTTTGCTTGTTGAGAGTAGCCGATAAACACTCCTTCATCCGCTTTGGGACTGAATTTGCCAAGATCATCCTTATCATTTAAGACAAAACAGGTGCATCCGAAAGCATGAAAGTAGTTGATGTTCGGGATACGCTTATTGATGATCTCGTACGGAGTCTTGTTGAACCGCTTGTTGATGATAGACCGATTTTGAGTATAGCAAGCGGTAGCAACTGCTTCTGCCCAAAGAAATAGAGGTAGCTTGGAATGAGATAACATCGTACGAGCTGCTTCAACTAGAGTTCTGTTTCGACGCTCTACCACCCCATTCTGCTGAGGAGTACGAGCGGCGGAAAAAGTATGCGAGATACCCACTGAAGTGAGATAACCGGTGAGTATTTGATTCATGAACTCAGTGCCGTTGTCCGTCCTGATGGTCTGAACTACTTGGTTGAGACTGACTTGGATGCTCTTCAGAAGAGAGATTATCAACTCGGGAGTTTCGTCCTTTGAACGGAGAAATCAGACCCAAGTGTAACGAGAGAAATCATCAACCATCACCAGGGCATACTTCTTGTGATTTATGCTTTGAACGCGCATCGGTCCACATAAGTCCATGTGGATTAGCTCAAGGGACCGAGAAGTACTCGGAACGGCTTTCGGCTTGTGAGACGCCTTTTTCATCTTGCCCTTTTCGCAGGCAGCACACAGATGATCTTTTGCAAACTTGAGGTCAGGCATACCTTTGACATGTCCACCCAGCACCAACTTGTTGATATTCTTGAAGTTCAAGTGCGAGAGACAACGGTGCCATAGCCAACTTTGTTCAGCAGATGCTTTGGACAACAAACAGACTTCCTTGTCAGGTTTCAAGGACGAGAGGTCAATCGTATAGAGGTTGGTGCGTCGCGTTCCAGCAAGTATTTCTTTACCATCCTCAGTTCGAACGCTACACCGTTTAGCCTTGAAAGTAACCTCGAGATTCTTGTCGCAGAATTGTCCGATACTGAAGAGATTGTGACTGAGACCTTCGACATAGGAAACTTTCTTGATCGTGATGTTATCTTTGACAATATCGCCGTAACCCCTGATGGGAGAGGAGTGATCATTCCCGAATCGTACATTCCCACAGAACCTCTCGGTGAAGTTTGTGAGAAGCTCCCTTCTTTCGGTCATGTGTTTGGAGCAGCCTGAATCTAGATACCACACATGACCGTCCTGCAAAACAGGTTATTTCTTTTTAGGTACCCATTCGTAAATGGGTCCTTTGGGGTTAGATTTAACACCCGACTTAGAGACCCGTTTAGAGTTGGGTCTTTGTCTTTCACGGGAAACATCACAATGAGAATGATTAGGAGCAATATGATATGAGCCAAACCAAACAGATGCATAACGACTATCAACAAAATCATTTGATCCACAATAAGAACAACATAGACAATCATGAGACAGTTGAAGTAATTGCGGAATTGAAGAAACTTTTAAAGGAAGAGTTCCATTACATTCAACTAGAGGTTTAGAAATAAAGACATCATGATTGTTATTGTTCTTTCTAGACTTTAAGACAGGATCAACTAATTCTGATGTTGCCGAGCTCTCTTTTGACTTCTTAGCTACCCAAGCATATTTCACTTCTTCCCGCCGACCATACGTATCTGAAATGCCGTTAAACTCATAGTCAGTGGATTTGAAAATTGACGATTGTGACCTTTGAGAGCGACCGGTCTTTTTCTTCTTCTGTGAACGGCTTTTAGATTTAGACTTGGAAGATTTTGAAGAATTGTCCACAGAAGGTCTTTGCGGGGCAGATGTAGAACATTCACCCTTATAAAATTTAACCGGAGGCTCACATGACTCATTTAAAAAATCAACATGGCTAGGTAGAGAAGGATTAAAATCAAATTGGCTCAAATTGCTATCTAAGCACACCTCAGAATTCAAGAAAGCAGAAAACTCTAGTTCCTCATCGGAAAGGACCTTATCACATGAGGACTTCAGAACATTTGAAGAGTTTGTTGAGAGCAGATCATATGCGGAAGCATTTTTACAATCAGAACACTGATCTGATTCAAGACTTTGAGGCTCTTTTCCTTTAGTTGGTGAAGAGTCACCCATAAAAGCTTTGCAGGAAGATGTGTCAGAAGAAGGATAAGAGTTTTCAGACAGATGAGATATCTCTCTTTGAAGAATGGAAGGCTGAGCTTGAGGGTCAGCCTTGTGAAGTTGCACTTTCAGATGATCTGTTGCCATAGCAGCCAGTTGTGAGTGCAACTTCTTTATTTCCGTCTGGAAATATTCTTTTTCCTCATCCGACATAGTCTCCTTTTTGTTGAAACTGAGAAACTCAATTTGAGATAAAAGACCTTGTTTTTCCTTTTGAAAATTTTCCCGTTCTAGTGCATACGATTCTTCTAGCTGAACAAGTTTCTTTTCTAAAATCAGAGTTGGAACATAAACTTTGGGAGCTAGAGGTTCCTCCTCAGTTTTAACACTTTTAGCATCTAGTTCAGCTTGAGAGTAGCTATGAAAATAATCGGATGACAGGAAACGGGGTTTGTCGGTATTATAAGTCGCATTTAAAGAATCATAAACAAAAGGAACTGTCCTTTTAGAAAGAACTGAGTTTTCTCTTCTCAACTTATCTTCCAATTCTTCCTCCTCAGTGGGTGTGGTCCATCGTATCTTATATTCTGGAAAGATTTTGTCTAATCCAAAAAATTCAGAAGCATATAAGGTAGGAACTTTGGATAAAGCCTTGTTTAAATAATTAGGGTTATCGTACCCGATACCCGCATTTCCGTACTTTGGTTCTTTTGGTGCGATTAGCTTTAACGTTTGATCAGATTGACCAAATTTATAAAGTTTCTTTTCAAGCTCTTCTAACTGATTAGATAACCTAATGTTCTCATTTTTGTAAGCCACGTTTTGATTTATCAAATCAATTTTCTCGGTCTCAGACGTACGAAGCTTGTTGGTCAGGTCATCTACTTTGGTCATTAGGTTTTGTGACTCTATTGAACAACTCGCATTCTCTTCTCTTAAATTTGAAATCGTGCACATGTAGCTAGAAATTTCTAAGCTTTGTTTTCCATAAAGTCAGACTGCTTAGTGACACGGTTTTCCAGAGATGAGAGAAGTTGTTCTTTTTCTTTTAAAAGTAGCTTGTAAGAGTCAAGTTTGTTCAATGAGAGTTGCATCTGATCAAGTAAAGCTTCATGGAAAGGGGCACATACCTGGCAGGGAGCATTATGATCTTCTTCATCAGTATCGGATGGTGATGAATGGTTGCCCATGAAACACAAATGAGCTTCAGCATCCTCAGGTTCTTCATCCGACACTTGTAACCAGTAATCGTCTTCAGCCATTAGAGCTTTACCGGCTTCCTTTTCTTTGGCAAGAAGCAGCTTGGCTCGGTAGTAGTCGGCGTTGCGCACAATTGGCTTGCGACAATCTTTGGCGAAATGACCTAACCGACCACAGTTGTAACATTTGATCGGTTCGTCTTTCGGCTTTTCTTCATTTCGCCTGTCAGGTTTCTTACCAGCTTCAAAACGACTATTACCTTCAGACTTTTCTCGATGATCACGTCGAGTAGAGATTCTTTGCTTATTAGAAGTCTTGTTAAAAAACTTCCTCGTTTGAAATGCTTGAGTTAGAAAAACCATTGCTTCTTTCATCTTGGCAAGTTCTGGATCCGAGTCACTATCGGGATCTTCAGGTTCAGAATCACTCAGCACGGGCTCTTTTCCAGATGATCGGCTGACGGACTTGCCTCTTCTCTCAGATACGAGTGCTATTTGATCAGTTGCTGACTTTTCCTCTGCTTTCCCAATAAGTTCCATCACTTCTTCTTCATCTTGAAGCAGCATTTCATAAAGTTCGTGAAGGTACAACTTCTCCAAGGTTTGAGTGTGGCGAATATGGGAGACGAACGGTTTCCACTCAGGCTGTAAGTTGTTCATAAACTTTATGTTGTTTTCCGTGTTCGTCTTTGTGATCTTATTTTTCTGAAGATCATTTAGAAGCATATTAAACCTTTCGTAGGTTTCCGTCAGCGTTTCACCCTTTCGTGCTTTAAACCCATCATATCTGGTGATACAGTTTGTCACCTTTAGCTGGTTATTGATGTGGCTTCCCATCATCATCTTTTCTATTTGGTCCCACATCTTTTTCGATGAGTCCTTGAAACTATCTACACAAGCATAGATGTCATTCGGTAGACTTTGGAGAAGGTACGATTTTGCCAGCTTTTCTGCCTCGTACATTTCCTTTTCTTCCTTAGTAAAATCACCAACAGATTTCCGAATCTGACGCTCTGCCTTCCTTCAGCTGGGTTTCCCGGTACCACTTTCATTGGCCAATCTTGTGGACCCTCAGTCAGGCATTTGTATATATCTTCATAGTTGGATTTTGCTTCTATGAAGTTCATAAATCGGTCATGCCACTGAGGGTACTCTCCCCGAAAGAGCACCGGGGGCTTTTGGTCAGAACCGATGGCTAGAGCATCCCTTGAGTTCATCTTTACTTCTTAACTTAAGAGCACTGTAATGATCGTTAGGCAAGCAGAATGATCCAAATACAATAAAATAGAAGAAACACAGAAAAACACTTGGACTAATCAGAAAATCAGGTCAAACAATATCCGGTCGAAGGTATGCCCGGAGGAAGCAGGTATCCAGTCGAAGGACACGTCCGGGGATACACTTATCCGGTCGAATGATACGACCGGGGACACACGTATCCGGTCGAAGGACACGACCGGAGGAACTCTAATTCGGTCGAAGGGACAAGATCGGAGCACTCCTATTCGGTCGAAGAGACAAGACCGGAGCACTCTTATTCGGTCGAAGGGACAAGACCGGAGCACAGGTGTCCGGTCTAATACTCAGATCGAAAGACTTAAATTACGATAACCACAAATAAGGATAAGATCGATTAACCCCGAAGAACTCGATGAGTTCGACCGAAGAACTCGAAGAGTTTCTGGGATTCGATCGAACCCAAACTCAGATCCTTCGATCCTTTGATCGAAGGAATTCAAAAAAAAATCAAGCAAAATACCAATTCACTGAGACCGAATACAAAGAACCCAGAATCACTAAGATCGAAGGAAACAATGACCGGATACGAAGAACCCAGAATCACTAAGACCGAATGTATACTTTCCAGAAAAATACCAGATTCGATCGATAAGAAAAAAAATTCCAGAAGATAACTTTTGATCGAAACGCAGATACAAATATTTTTTTTTGCAGATAATATAAACACAGAAAATAAACACTAATAATCAATTAAAGCAAATATAGCAATTATCACAAGTAATTGATTTTAGGGTTTCAGACAAACCTTTTTACTGGATCAAACCTTTTTGCCTACTTGCTCTGATACCAATTGTAGATCCCAGTGCAGTGCAATCACAAGTAATATGAACAATGATGAACAGATTATAGGCCACAGCAACTAGTCATATGATTGATATAACTTCAAAGGGTTAAGGTTTACAGAGAAAATTTCTGATAAGGTTATGTAAACCTAACGACTAGAAAACTGAATAATGAATTTCTCACCCTCCAAATAAAAAGGAAGGAAACAACTTTAAATACGTAGGCTCGCAGGCCTAATGGGCTTATGGGCTTTAAGGCCCAACAAGCTTACAACTTTAATAACTTGACATATTCTACCCTGAACTTCTATTTAACTAACAAAGTAGCCCTAACAACAATCCATTCAGAGTTTAATGCAAGATAGTCCCAAATCTCTTTCCCTGAAGCTTCGGGAATATCCATTAAATCATATATTTCTTTAGAAATACTCTTTTTCAGATAAACTCTAGCTCTATAATCAGCATGATCTCTTTGCACCTGTGCTCCTTCAGACAATGATAATCTCATGTTTTGACCCAGATCATCATTATTGAGAGTCCTAAGATCTCTGAATCGTTTAGAGAGAGAAAGTAGAGAGATAAAGTGAAGCGCAAAGTAACTGATTCTATTCAATAAGCGTGTTCCAACTTTTTACAAGACAAAGGCGCAAAGGGAACTTAAATACCCCTAGCCCTTAGAAACAGTAAAAACTACTAAAAGCAGTAAAAGCTATAGAATAAATACAATGATTACTACAAAATTAGACTTAACAATCTCCCCCTTAGTAATCATTGGCGTCGAGGTCTTCAAAAACAATCTTCAATAACATCATAGACCATCCAAACGACTTTGAAGAATTACTGACGCTCCTCTCTTTGACGCAATCTATTCAACCCGAGTAACACTTCTAATCGTCGCAGAGTAGAATGGAAATTCAACCTCTCATTGATTTTATCCAATGCATTTCGTAGAAGTTGAATCTCATCATTTGTTATTAGAGCCCTGTTTGTTCGTGACTCCATGAATCTTCTAACAATATCTTTCAATCTTTGATCTAACTGAAGCCTGATCACTTTCAAAGTTCCATCGGAGTAATGACTTATCTCTTCAAATCTGAGGAAGCACTTTTGTCCTGATGCATTCCTGTAAATAACTCCATGAGGATCCTGAAGAATAGTGAATAAAGAATAAGAATCAATGTCTGGCAAGCTATGGTTAGGTCTTAGCAAATTCACCACTGGCTGAAAGCTTTCGGCTGCCATTTGAAAATCAAAAACCCTGAAGAACCTGATCTGACGTCTTATAAACCTTTTGATCACAAACAAAGCTTGAGAGATGTCATTTGACCGGTAGTACTGATTCCTGAGCTCATTGTACATAAACTCAACGTCATCTATGGATAGATCATTAAAATCAGCCTCTGAGAAGATATAGCGATTACAATCTCTTCTTTCAACCTCGAAAACTGGATACCAGATATTAACCAACCTCTGAATTTCAATTTTGATAATCCGAACTATCAGATGAGGAGAAGAAACCAAATCCCTTCCACGACGTTGACATCTGATAAGCATTACATACTCATATTTGAAAGCATCTGATTCCTTTTCTACACCAAGAATGGCATGGATGTTGATCGGTCTCCTTCTTGAAACAAAAATATTGCTTTGAGAATCTTCAAGGAAGGCAGATCTTTGACGTGAAGCCATATAAAGTTGTTGTAAGTTTCTTCGCCTCTCCCGTCTTGACAAAGCTGGTCCTTCTTCTAAAATACTTGGAGAAATTACAGGTTCAGCAGGAGGATCAACAGCTTGTGCTCTAGACGACTGACCTACTTCAAATGTTCCTGAAGGAGCAGAGGTAGCCGGAGCATTAGCAACAACAGGAGATGAAAGAACAGGAGTAGTTTCAGGAACAGTAGATTCAGGAACATCAGCTTCAGGAGCAGTAGATTCAAGAATAGTAGTTTCAGGAAGGTCTCTGTACAGCATATCTGATATTTCTTCATCCTTAGCATCCATAAACACCGAGTCATCTTCTGTGTCTGATATGATGATGATGTCATCACAGTCTTCTTCATTTACTTGACATAACTTTTTCAATCTGACATCTGCATCATCATCAGAATTAATCTCAATGAAGTTAGCGAAGAATGATCTCATGTCGTTTGCTGCTTCAGATTCTTCAACTTCATGAACACTAGAAGAAACATCTGGATCCATGTAGACAACAATTTGCATATTATCATTAATGTTGCTTTCAGACAAATTTAGTTCATTATGCAAAGAAGACAAATCAACATTCTCAATCATTATATTCACTAAGTCCTGAACATTGCAATCTTCAACAGATCCTCCACTTTTTCCTCTATCACCAGTCGTTTCTTCATGAATATCCTCTCTTGCTTCAGACGATCCTTCAACTCTTGGTCTCTTTGCCATCTCCCCCTCATGGCCTTGATGATCCGGATCATCTTGGTCATGTCTTCGTTTAAGAGACGGACCGGCTTCAGTTCTGCAGCTTTGTTCGTGAATATCAAGCCTGGAAGATAACTCAGAGAAAGTTTGAGATATAAATGATTTGAGATCAGCAAAACTTGAATGAACTTCCGATATGAATGCTTGAAACTCAGTAGATGAAACATAGATCCTGTCAGATTCAGACGAAGAAACTGGAGACGGCATATGTTGAAAATTCCGAAGCAGAGATATAAGATCTTGATCCTGATGATCTGGTGGCGATACAGAAATAAGACGAGCATAGAGCAAATCTTTCAACTCTGAAATGGGAAGATCTGATACTGGAGTGCTAGAAGAAGATATAGGTATACTAGTAGATGAAGAGATACCAGCTGACTGTGTAAACAACGGAGGTAGAGGGATGGACATGATTGCTGGAGCAGAAGTTTGAACATCAGAAGATGGATCTCTCAGAACAACCCAGATGGGCGTCTGAATGGAATCTCTAAAGGAATTACTGAAGTATCTATCTCAGGCATCTTCCCTTTGAATAAAGCTTTTAACTTCAGAATCTGTGCTTCCTTTTCAGCATCCATTCTCTCCGATAACTGCCGAATTACATCATTTAAAGCAGAAAATTTGTCAGTTGAAACTCGAGCTTGATCCGAAGTAAGCTCAACAGCTGATGAAGTAGATTGAATAACTGCAAGTGTAGTAGCTGGAGCTTGACTTTGAACTGATGCTGTGGCTTGAGCAAGAGCTGTATCCAATTCATCTACTTGAAGATGAACAACTGAGGGATTAACTGGAACTGAATCATCATCAGAGATAACTTCTGTTGATACAACCACTTCCGGTGTCTTGGACTTCCTTGCATATATCTTCATGCTGGGTTGATCAGTACCATCATCACCATCATCTGAAGCACTTGATATATTTTCACCATCATCAGAAAGATCAGCATCATCAGGATTAGCATTTTCGCTAACATCAGCAGCATTAACATCTACATTTTCAAAATCAAAGACAATAGCATCAGAAGCTACAATTCCAATATCAGAAATAACATTCTCAAATTGGTGAGAAGCAGCATCCTGCTGAACTACTTCTGTTTCAACAATAATCGCAACTTCTTGAACATCTTCAACTTCTTGTTCAACTTCAGCCTCTTTTTCAGAAACAATTGCTTCAACTTCAATATCTTATTCAACAACTTGATTATCATGAGAAGGATCTTCTTGTACAACATCCATGAATTCATTGTCCATACAATATTCTATGACATCCTCATTTGCAACATCAGCGTAGTTTGCAATAAGAGCGTATGGGATAGTCATAGAATAGTTGAACGTTTTCTTTTGCTTCTGAATGTATTGCATTTCCGAATCTGGAACCTGTGGCCAAGACAACCTGCGAGGAATAGAAGAATTGCTTCGGAGCATGCTTCGAACAATAAGCTTCATAAATCTGACAAACGGAATAAACTTTCTTTTTCTGTTGGTGAATTTGTCATGTACTACTTCCGAGAGTTCTGTCCAAAAGATAAACGTATAGTCGACATGCAAGTCATAGACGACAACATGGAACAATCGGAGATACAGTACACTCGCACTGTCAGTGCCAGAATGCTTCGATGTCAGGCACGTGATGAGAACAGAGAACAGTGCGTACCAAACTGGTGGTAAATTTGACTTATCAAAATCTGTAGGTTTGTTCAAAGTACCTACATATTCAAGATTTCGAATCCCTTCATAGACTTCCTCTTCAGATGGAAAAATATCATATGTATTTCTGCCTGGTCTGGAGTTCGGCTCAGGAAGCTCCAATATTAATCTCAGTCTTTTGTAGGAAAGAAAAGATTCAAATTGATCCACTTGAAGCTCAAAGCGATGCGGACAAGCCAGTCATTCTTTGTTATAGTATTCCAAGCCTGTTGTAGATATATTTCAGGAACATCGGCACAATATGAAAGAGCAGGGGCAAGCGGATGTCCTTTGAGAATTTCTCGTATCACAGGATGAATCTTGATTCTGTCAAAATCCACGTGATAGTTGTTTGGCTTGTATGGCATGTATAAGATGGTTGGAAATACATCATTAGGTGTACGTCTAGAGGCAGAAAGATCGGCTCCTACAGAAGGATGTGACGGCATTGGAGTATCATGAGAAGCTCGATCAGATGGATCGTCGAGAATGGCATTTTCATCTTGAATCATGGGATCAATATTAGTTTTGGAAGCCATAAGAAACCTGGAAAACAAAATGAACAAGAAATAGAGGTAAAGAAGAAAGAAACAAAACAAAACAAACAACAACAAAAAAAAAAAATAAAAAAATAAAAAAATTTCTAAGTATAGTTTACGGGTCACGTTAGAAGCGCAAAGTAGACTTGAATTGAGAGTCCTAAGATCTCTGAATCGTTTAGAGAAGCGCAAAGTAGACTTGAATTGAGAGTCCTAAGATCTCTGAATCGTTTAGAGAGAGAAAGTAGAGAGATATAGTGAAGCGTAAAGTAACTGATTCTATTCAATATGCGTGTTCCGAACGACGATACCATCTTTGCATTTCTTATTTTTGAATATCCACTTGGTACCAATTATGCTCTTACCTTTCGGCCTTGGTACCAGTTTCCACACTTTGAGTGCGTCAAATTGATTGATCTACTCTTGCATAGCAATAATCCAATCTGGATCCTCCAACGCTTCAGAAACTTTTGTGGGTTCAATCTTGCTCAAGAAACAAGTGAAGAGACATTCGTTGGAAGAGGCCGTCCTGGAACGTGTAGCAACACCGGCGTGAGGATCTCCAATAATTTGATGAATTGGATGAGAACTTGTCCACTTTGTTGTATGAGGGAGAGGATCAATCACTTCTTGAACCACTTGTAAATGATGAGAGGGCGGTTCAGAAACTTCTACATCAGAAGATGAAATAGAAATAGTTTCAGCTTGAGGAGGAGATATCTCAAAAATCTCTGAATCAGATTCGGGAAAAGTTTGTTGAATAACATCATTCTGTGCTTCCTCCTGAACTGATTCTCCTTGAACAGATTGATCTTGAATAGATTCTTCTTGAATAGGTTCTTCAAGAATTGGCTCAGTTTCTGATTGAACATTGTCTGATTGATCCAATTCTTGTTGTGCCGGTTCTTGTTGAACAGGAGGGACTGGAGCAGCATCATTGTCAGAGATGGATGCAGCGGAATTTGGAATAGATGAGCTCTCAGTTTCCTGATTCAAAATATTAGAAACATTTTCAGAATTAGTTCTAGACACATCATCATAAAAATTTTCAAATAGAACATCAAGATCAGAAAGATTAAGAGAGGGAGTAGAAGAATCCTGGTTATTCGGTGAAAGAGCAGGTTCTGAACTGATTTGTTCAGTAAGTGAATTTCTAGTAAGTGCGGGTTCGGAGTCTGAGTGACTAGAAACCAGATCAGCAGTTTCGTCAAACTTTACATTGACATTCTCTATGACCTTTCTTGCAGAGATCAGAAAAACTCTATAAGCAGCAGAGTTTGAAGAATAACCCACGAATACTCCTTCTTCTGCCTTTGGACTAAACTTGTTGAGATTCTCCCTGTCATTCAGAACGTAGCATTTACACCCGAATGACTTGAAATAGTTGATGTTCGGTTTGATCCCGTTCATGAGTTCATACGGTGTTTTGTTGAAGCGACGATGCAGAATTGATCTGTTATGTGTATGACAGGCAGTTGACACTGCTTCAGCCCAGTAAGACAAATGTAGACCTGAATAAGCGAGCATTGATCTGGCGGACTCAACAAGCGTTCTGTTTCTTCTTTCAACAACACCGTTCTGTTGTGGAGTACGTGCAGCAGAAAATTGTTGTTGTATTCCTTGAGACTCAAAGAATGCCTGAAGAGTACTGTTTCTGAATTCAGTGCCATTGTCAGATCTTACCACTTTCACTTGCTTCTGCTTATTTGTCTGAGTTGACTTGATAAGATTGATGAGAACTTCAGGAGTCTCGTCTTTTGTCTTCAGAAATTTTACCCAAGTATACCTGGAGTAGTCATCAACAATCACCAGAACATATTTCTTATGTCCTAAACTCTTCGTCTTTATTGGACCACACAGATCAACATGCAAAAGATCAAGAATAGCTGATGTACAGTGTTCAGGTTTAGGCTTGTGAGGAGCTTTCTTCATTTTTCCTTTCTCACAATCTTGGCATAGATGGTCTTTCTGGAAACGGAGAACTGGAAGACCTCTAACTGAATCATTCTTGACCGGACGATCCATATACTTGAAGTTATGATGAGCCAGTCGACGATGCCAAATCCAACTTTCACTGATAGAGGCTTTGGATAGTAAACACAAATCTGATGAGGTCTTAACTTTGGAAAGATCAATTGTATACAAATTAGATCTTCTCTTTCCAACCATTAAGTCTTTGCCACTATCATTCTTTACAGCAACCCTTTTTGATTTGAAGCTCACTTCAAGATCTTTATCACAGAATTGGCCGATGCTGAACAAGTTGTGACTTAGACCCTCAACATAGCTCACTCTTTTGACAGTTATGTTTCCTTGAACTAGATCGCCATAACCAAGAATCGGAGTTGTCTCACAGTTACCAAATTTCACACGACCGCAACATTTATCTTTAAAATTAGAAAGAAGTGATTTGTTGCCAGTCATATGTTTTGAACATCCCGAGTCCAGATACCATAATTGCCTAAGCTGCACACAAAGAAACTATACCTTTTTAGGTACCCATATGCTTATGGGTCCCTTGTTAGATTTATATCTTTTATTTCTCATAGATTTATATTTTATGCACGAATGAAAGTTATTATCAATAGATGATAAAACACAATAATCAGAATTAGAACTGGAAGAATCATATGAGATATTCTTTGATATATCAAACATTTGCTGAAAAGAGTATTTTGGGTTTTTATTACAAGAAGCAAATGTATCAGAATCACAAAAATTTTCTACACAGTTTACTCCTAACAGTTCAGATTCTAATCTATGTTGTTTCATCCTCCAAATCTGCCTTGTTGATTTCCTCACAGTCCAATCTGAAGAAGAAAAATCAGAAACATTAGAATTTTCAGATAAAACATTATCATGTTTCTTTGACTTCTTTGATCTCCTTCTTTTACGCTTCTTTTTATAAAATAGAGCATTTAGCAGTAAAGAATTATCAATAATTGGATCAGAAGAAGAAACTTTATCAAAGAAATCAGTCTTAGCTATAGGCATTAAAGAACTAACCTTGGAGTGAAAATTTTCAACATTTTGCAAGTTAGGATGATGTTTGCGTTTCTCATTGGAGGCGCAAACTGAGCTTTGCGCTTCCCACTGCATGCACAAACTCTCAGTTTGCGTTTCCAATGTGGAACGCAAAGGACCATTGTTTTTCAAAACTTTCGAATTTTCCTTAAAATCCTTTGACAATCCAGAAAAATTTTTATCTTCAAAACTTGTTTTTATTAGAAAATGGAATAAATCGTTTTGTAAACAAGTTTGAAGATTTTGTTCTTCCAATCTATCTTCAAGATCAACTATCTTACCTTCTAACACTAACGGAGGAATATATTTCTTAGTATCATAAGATACTGAAGATACATTTTCCTTTGTAGTGTTAATAAAACTGTCAACGAAATCTGTTGATAATGAAGATTTATTGGAAGATTTGTCATTTAAAAGATTTTGAAATTTTCTGGATTTCTTAGATTGATCAGGAAAATATTTTGCATTTTCAGAGGTGTAAACAAATGGCATTTCCATCCTCTTATTTTTCATCCTTTTCACATTTTCTTCTTCCAAAATTTGTTTCTCAGTTGTCCAAAAGAATTTAAACTGAGGAGCATATCTTGCAAGAGTGAAATAATCATATTCGTATAAAGTAGGAACTTCAATTTTAGCATTATTTAAAAAATGCGGATTTTCGAAACCAATTCCCCATTTTTCTTTTATAGCTTCTTCACTCCTTGGTTTATTCATGAAAATAGTTTGCTCAGACTGTTCTCTTTTATATAATTTCTTTTCTAAAACAATTATTTTTTCAGAAAGAATTTTATTTGAAGAAGTCAGTTCAGTCAATGAATCATGATAAGTCTGATTTGTATTTTCAAGATCAACTAACTGATTTTGAAATTTCTCTTTTGTATCAATTAAAATTGATTTTTCATCTTTTAAAGAAATTTGCAGTTTATCAATTAAATCAGACTTTTCTTGATTTTTAACTTTTTCAGAAATGAACTTTGAGCGCAAATCATGCAAAGCAGTGATAAAAACATTCATTTGAGATAAGAAGAAATTATAGTTAAACTCAGAAATTACCTCAGAGCCATCAGATGATGTATCCTCTTCCTCATTATCAGAATTATCATCACCTATGAAGCACATGGCTGCTGTTTCTTCATTCTCAGCCTCATTGTCAGAATGATCTAACCAGTACTCTTCTTCAGCCAACAGTACGGTTCCACTTTCCTTCTTTTCAGCTAGAGCCAACTTCTTTCGGTAAAAAGCAGCATCTTTTACCACTTTGACTCTGCATTCCTTGGCAATATGACCAGACTTTCCGCAATTAAAGCAGTTCATCACCTTTTTCTCATCTTTCTTCTGTTCAACCACTTTAGCTGGTTCATACTTTGGAATGTATGGCTTTGAAGGAGCACCAGGTTCTATCTTCTTAGAACCAGAAGAAAACCGCAGATTGTTAGAACCAGATTTGTGCTTGAATCTCTTCTGATAGTGCTGAGTCAAAAGTATCATGGCCTTTTCAAGTGCTTCGCCATCATCATCTGATGATCCATCATAAGCTGATTCAGTCAAAGCTTGCTCAGCAAGTTGACTAGCTAAAAGTGTAATGGGATCTACTGACAAAGGCTTGTTCTTCTTATCCATTTTCGCCTTCTTCTCCATAACCATAGACTCATCTGTCATCAGAATTTCGAATAGCTCTTGAATAGGCATGGTTGAGATTCTAACATCATTTCTCATCCGATGGCATGACTTGTTCCACTCAGGTTGCGAAGCATTCAGAAACTTCAAGTTTGCCTCCAACTCAGTCTTGGTAACCTTGATCTTGTACAAATCGTTGATAACAGCCCAGAATCGATCAAATACACTCTTCAAGGTTTCTCCTTCCTTTGCCTTGAACTTCTCAAAATTGTTCATATATCTAGTTTGACGCAACTGAGTTGACATTGCAGTACCAAGCATGATCTTTTCAAGTTGAGTCCACATCAGCATAGGATTCTGTTTGAAGCAATCGATTTTGTTATAAATGGAGTTGGGAAGAGCAAGAATCAGATTTGATTTGGCCTGACTATCAGTTTGATGTCTTAACATCTCATCTGCATCATATTCCCTTACTTCTTTCACAACTGTGGTAGGAAGTGTAGTAGCAGTAGCTGGGATCACTTTTCTTGGAATTTCTATAGGACCCTGAGTCAGTGATTTCATCATATTCTCCCCATTTGGTAGTCTTTCTATAAAATTGATGAATCGGTCCTGCCACTGTTCGAATTCGTTTTCATTGATGAGAACTGGTGGTCGAGTATCGGACCCCAAAGACATCATGATGTCATTTTTGTAGATTTGAGCTTGCAAGGACATCTTGTGAAAAAGTCAGAGAAAAAAAAATCAGAAAAAATTTCCAAGTACGAGAGGCCCGCAAACTGATGGTTTGCGTTTGTGAAGAGGAATGCAAAGAGAGCTTTGCGGTTGCTTTGAGAGACGCAAAGTGAACTTTGCGTTTGCTGAGTGGAACGCAAACAGAGCTTTGCGGTTGCTATGTAAAATGCAAAGTGAATCTTTAAGTGTGAGAACCTCTTGAGAGAGATTCTTTGCGGGTGAGAGATTTCGCGGGTTGAAAAACTTCTTGATTTACTTGAGAAACGCAAACAAATTGTTTGCGTGTTAGACTAGAACCGAGAACCGATCTTTGCGTTTCCAGAGAGAACCGCACACCTGAAAGTTTTCTAACACCAAAGTTAGATCATCTTAACTAAGAATGAAAGATAGAAACGCAAAGTATAAGAATCATACACATACAATTCTAAATGACACGCAAACTAACAAGGATTGAACGCAAACTTGAATGAAACGCAAACTTGAATAAAACAATCAGAATTCATGAAAACAAGATAGACACGCAAATTTACATGAATGACCCGCAAACTCTCATGAATAACCCGCAAACTTCCAAAAACTCTTAATCATGCAAGATCAGCTATAATATCGGAATTTAATTCAAGAAAAACATTCATTCAACTTCGAAAACTATATTCTAACATATATTATCAAATATTTTCAATTAAAAACAACAGGATCTGAAAATTTGTCAAGAACATAACGTGAAAGTCGTTTTCCAGAAAAATGCTAGAATTGCAAATTGAAGATCTAAACACAATTTTTATGCTCAGCACAAAGAAACAATTATGATCGATATCCAGAAACGAAACAATTAAGATCAAACAGAACACACAAAGATCAACAAACACTCCAAATTTGATGATTAAGCAAAAAACGAGATTTTCTTGAAAAAATCAAGAAAATCGATCGAGTTTTCTGCTTTAAATCACAAATCCAGAAACAAAACACTAATCTCTCAATCTCTCAGGATTCAGATTGCTCTGATACCAATTGAGAGTCCTAAGATCTCTGAATCGTTTAGAGAGAGAAAGTAGAGAGATAAAGTGAAGCGCAAAGTAACTGATTCTATTCAATATGCGTGTTCCAACTTTTTACAAGACAAAGGCGCAAAGGGGACTTAAATACCCCTAGCCCTTAGAAATAGTAAAAACTACTAAAAGCAGTAAAAGCTATAGAATAAATACAATGATTACTACAAAATTAGACTTAACAATTATCTATGAAGCTGAAAAAATTCCTTTTCCACTTTTCGTATTCTCCTTTATTCAACATTGGAAAATAGGAAGACATTCTGTTTCGATTAGAAAAACTTGACAGATATGTTCGTTAGCCCAAAATAAAAACAGATAAAGTTTGATCACACAAGAAATTTTGTCCCCCTAGGCAGACTTAGAACGGGGGTCCCGCTAAGAGATTGGCGCAAAGAGATGTTTGCGTATCAAGCAGGTTGCGCAAACTGAGGTTTGCATATCAAGCGGGATGCACAAAGTGAAGTTTGCGTATCACGTTAGATGCGCAAAGTGAAGTTTGCGTTTCAAGTTGGATGCGCAAAGTAGACTTGATCTTTTCGTGAAGAGATGAACTCGTGAACTGAGAGAACTGAGCTTTGCGTATCCTTGGGTTACGCAAAGTGAGCTTTGCGTATGCTCTTCGATGCGAGAAGTGGAGTTCGAGCTTTGCATATCAAGAGTGTATCGAGAAATGAAGTTTGCGTAAGTCGTTGGATGCGTGAAGTATGCTTTGCGTGTAGCTTGAGATGCGCAAAGTAGGGTTTACGTATCAGGCGTGCTGTGCAAAGTGAAGTTTGCGTATCACGTTAGATGCGCAAAGTAAGGTACGCAAAGTGGGCTTTGCGTGTGTTCTTCTTCTGGTTTGCGCAAGTTCGTCCTGTACTTCGAAAATCAACTAAAAACTTGTTTCTTCGTCGATTAGCAGTACCAAACTTTACCAATAAGTCTAAAAACACTTCTATAACAGTTTTCTATCACTCGATCGCAATAAAAACCACTTTTTGAAAATAAATTTGATGGCACAGTGACTTTCTGTTCTCGACTTTAGACCACTAAATCACCAAAATGGAACTCGATTAAAGCTTAATAGTTAAATCAAACAACAACAACTCGATCTAGCATGCTAACTGATCACAACCTGATCGATTTTAACACCTAAAACACTCAAAAACTCGAAATCGATTTTCAATACAGAACACAGAGTCGTTTTTCGTAAAAACTTGTTTTTGATCTTAATGAGGCTCTGATACCAATTGTCGGTCCAACAATACTTATATCAAGTTTTATAGAAACGACACAATAAGATTACCAACTTGTATTGATTATAACAATTGGTTACAAGGTTGATCGATTCAAGCTATTTTGTGTGTACTCTGTTTTCTCTCTGATTTTCACCTTTAAGTGTGTGTTTTTGTGTTCTTGATAATATTTGATTATTAGAGTTGTTGAGAGATACACACTAACTAAAACTAAAGTGTGTCTAACACACTACCATAATATCTAGATTTAATATCTACATATTATTTCTACCTAAATAATATAACTAACTAAGTTAACTAATATCTAACAAACTAGATATTAACTTAATTAATACAATAACAAATAATTACATTGACATTTATTACAAATAAACATTAGACTTTAATATCGAGAGTCGACGTTCCGGCTTTAGCTTTAGATTGCGATCTTCAGATTGGATGATCTTGAATCCAATGAGACTGTGTCTTAACAGTGTTGAAGAAGGTTCCACACTGGTTGATGTGGAAGCTTTATCACTAGATTCAAGTTCTGAACTGCTTTGTTCATAAGTTCTTGTCTTTGTTTCATCAAAGGACACATTGATGCTTTCAATCACTGATCTCGTTCTTGTGTTGTAAACTTTGTATGCTTTGGAAGTTAGTGAGTATCCAATAAAGATTCCCTCATCAGCTTTCTCTTGGAATTTAGCTAGATTTTCTCTATTATTCAACACATAGCACCTGCATCCAAACACACGAAAAAATTTAACATTTGGTTTACGTCAATTAATAATTTCATAAGCAGTTTTATTTAATCGCTTATTAATAATTGTCCTATTTTGTGTGAAACATGCAGTTGCTACTGCTTCAGCCCAAATAAAATGTGGTAGACTTGAATATGCAAGCATTGATCGTGCCGCTTCCACCAAAGTTCTATTCTTCCTCTCCACAACACCGTTTTGCTGTGGTGTCATTGCAGCTGAGAAGTTGCGTGAAATGCCAACTGAATCCAAATATGACTGAAGAGTTGAATTCTTGAATTCAGTGCCATTATCACTTCTGAGTTGTTGCACTTGACTTTGATGAAGAACTTGTATTTTCATTATAAACTTGATGAAGAGATTTGGAGCATCCGACTTTTGTCTCAAGAACTATAGCCACGTATATCTGGAGTATTCATCAACCATGACCAGCATATACTTTTTTCCGTTTATTGACTGAGTTCTCATTGGATCACATAAATCCATGTGAATAAGTTCCAAGCACCTTGAACAGTTAGATAGCATCTTCAACTTGTGAGAACTTCTTTTCATCTTGCCCTTCTGACATGCAGAACAAAGAGAGCCTTGTTCTATTTTTAGCTCTGGAAGCCCAGTGACAAGATTTTGAGTCCTCAACTTGTTCAATTCTCTGAAATGTTGATGAGAAAACCGACGATGCCATAACCAACTTTCATCTACTAAAGCTTTTGAGATAAGGCATACAGGTTTTGTAGCTTGTAGAGTTGGAAAATGTACACCATTTAGTAATCCCATTCTTTCTCCTTTGATTAACTCTATTCCTGACTTATCCTTGATATAACAGAAATCTTCATCAAATTCCACTTTGCATTTCTTCTCAGTGAATTGACTGATGGAGAACAAGTTGTACTCTAACCCCTCAACATACAAAACTTTAGAAATTGAGATCATCCTGTTCTTGAGAACACCATATCCTCTGGCATAACCATTATTTTATTCCCGAAGTAAACTGTTCCTGCATAATGTTCTACATAGTCGTGCAGCAGGTGTTTGTAAGCTGTCATGTGTCTTGAAGCTCCTGAGTCTATGATCCACACATGACAAGCCTACAATAACATTTACTTCAACTTAGGTACCCATATAAGAATGGGTCCTGTTTTGTTAGTAGCATTCTTATCTTTTGAACTTTTGCTTTTCACAAGTTGTGCATTAAGTATGTCTTTAGGAATCCATATTTGCACATATTGTAATTCAACAACTTTCTTTAACTGAACTTTTTGATTTTTAGCCTTTACAGTATAAACTTCAGCTTTTTATTTATCAGAAGAAGAAGTAGAAGATTTAATGTTTTTCATCTGGACTTTTCTTCTTTTCTTTGAAGATTTAGTTTTAAGAGAGAATGAACTTTCATAACAGAATGAACATAGCAATATAGTAGAAGCTTGTGTCAACAAATCAATCTTTGAAAGAAATTTTGATTTATTAGAACTTTGTTGACATTTAGTACAAGCTGAGGCTACTCTATTACATGAAGTGTCATGAGAAGTATTCAAAGTCCCTTCCACCTTTTGCTTGTCTTTGCGCATGCCTTTCTTCAATAAGCAATCTGAGACACAATCAGAAGTCATGTTACTCAAATCAGAATTAGAACATACTCTTTCAGATGAAACCGATTCTTTAGATTGAATTTTGACATTTACCAGTTTAGAAGAATTAGAATTTGTCATATCAGCTTTCCTTTTCAAGTCAGAATTAATTAAATTTTCTTTCATAATATCTGACGATAGAACAGATAGATCTTTGACATACTTAGATATTTCACTTTCAAAGATTTGACGTTGTTGAGCAAATGTGTCTCTTTCATTTATCAGGATTTTTTCAAATTCAGAGACTTGCTTTGAAAGTTTCATACATCTAAGTTCAAGATCTTTCTTTTCTTGGAAAGTTTTCTTTTCAAGATCAGCTTTTTGATTGTGAAATTTCTTTTTCAAGAACAAAATTTTGTTTAAAGCTGCTTGATATTCAAGATTAAAACTTTTTGAAGTCATTTTTGAAACAGACTTATTTAAAATTGAAGATGTTTCGTTTCCATCCACTATAATAGGGCAAGTAACTATTATTTCAGATGAATCAGAAACGAATGATGTAGTATGAGTCTGATTTTCTTTTGGAAAGATATTTTCAAATTCAACGAATGTTTTCTTTTTATTTTCATAAGAAGAGTTTAATTCGTCATATTTGAAATGAACATTTTTGAGACCTTGAGATTCATACTTCATCTCGTTTTCAGAGTTATCTTCAATAGTGGTTTCTTTTTCTATTGTAATTTATGTATCTGAAACAGTCTCTGTTTTAACAAACGTCTCAAGAATATGTGGAACTAAAATAATAGGCTCCAAATATTTGTTGTTTAAATTGTAAAGTTTTTCTGGTGCCTTCTTTAGAACATCCACATCTGAAAGACCTAGACCAGACTTGGCCTTAAAAAATTTATTTTCCTTTTGACTGCTTGCTAAAATTTTTAGAGTCTGTTTAGTTTGAACTCTTTTGAGAATTAATTCTTCTAACTCTTTTATTCTAGTATATGCCTTAATTCTGTCTTTCATCACAAGTTCATACTGAAGTGTTAAATCAAGTTTCTGATCTTTAAGAGTTGCAACTTCTTTTTGCAAATCAGATATTTCATTTTGAAGCTTGACTTTGTCCATTTTTAAAACATTTTTCTCTTCTTCTTTATCTTCTGATAATGTTTTATATAATAACACTTGATCTTGATGTCCCTGTATGATGAATTTTTGTTCTTCAAGTTTATCTTTTAGTTTCAAAAATTCAGTATTCATTTGAGTTAATTGGGACATCAAGTTCATTAACTCTTCATTTTCAGAGGAGTCAGATTCATCAGACGTTGAAGTTACCTCAATATCAGAATCTTCCTGTAAGTGAGCCATGAGGTTGTAGTGGACCTCAGTCATGTTTGCTTTCACTTCACTTTCCTCGTCATCGGAGTAGTACAGCCAGATTTCATCATCTGTTTTCAGAACTTGCCCTTTTTCAACAGCCTTGGCAAGTTGAGCTTTCTTCTTATAGTACTCGTAATTCTTTACCTTTTTCTCCGGACATTCTCTAGCAAAGTGACCTGACTTTCCACAATTAAAGCACTTGTCTGACTTTTCTTTCTCTTTTTCTTACTTCTTTTCCTCTGCCTTCTCTTCCTTCTTTTCTTTCTCAATCAACAATTTTCCTTTGAATTTACCTGACTTGTAACCATCATGCTTGGGTTTGTTGTAGAATTTCTTCTTTGCAAACTTCTTGTGAAATCTTGTAGTTAACAAAGCCAGTTTCTCTGTGAAAGCAGTAATATCATCTACTTTTTCAGGTTCAGCGTCCTCATCCTCTTCATCAGAACTATCAGAAGAATCAACAATCCTTGATACCATAGCTTTTGCCTTGACAGGTTTGCTTAATCCAGAAGTTGCTTTTAAAATCATTCCCGGATTCTGGGTCAGCAAAGCCAAAGAATCTTCCACCTTCTTGTGCTTTTCTTTCAACTGACTCAGTTCTTTTGTAGCAGCAACTTGCTTCTTAATGACATCCTCATGCTGATTTAATGCAGAAAACAAATTATGCAGCTTTTCTTCATCCATGTCTTTGTTAATCTGCATCTGGATTGTATAAACTTCCCATTATGGCTGAAGATTTTTAATGAACTTGAAATTTATCTTCGAATCTGATTTCTGAACTCCATTTTTCCTCAGTTCATTCAGGATGATGTTATACCTATCATAAGCATCCTTCAACGATTCACCATCCTTGGCCTTGAAACCTTCATAAGCAATAATGCTTTAGTTTCTTTTAGTCTTTTGAGACTTGGCCGATCCAAGAAACTGTTTCTCCAATTCATCCCAGATATCTTTCGCTGAATCACGATTGTCAACTCGGTTGAATATGTCGTTTGGAATTGCCATGATCAGGAAATTCAGTGCATCAGCATCTCTTTCGACCAATTTCTTGTCATTTTCATTGTACTGAATTGGATTTTTAGCAACTTTTCTTTCAGGAATTTCAGGTGTGGTTTCAGTTTCAGGAATCCTTGTTGCAGTGACGTGAGGAAAATGGGGTCCTTCCAGAATAGAAGTCATCAATGATTTATCTTCATTATTAAAAAAGTTGATCATCCGCTTTCTCCATTGAGAATATTCTTCTGCTTGAAGAACTGGAGGTTTGGACTTCGAACCCATGCTGAGTAGATCTCTAGACATGATTGTAGCAAAAATGTGATTTAAACTGATCGTTCAAGAAGTGCAGATAACACTCGGTGTGTAAGATCCAAAACTGATCAAATTTGAAACAACTAGCAAAAATTGACTAAGTACTAAAACTCGCAGACCACTGTAAATCTTTAAACTCGCATACCGAATAAACTCGCAGATCGAATAAACTCGCAGAACACTATTTCTGATGAACTCGCAGACTGTAACGTGCGCGTTTCTAGAAATCGCAGATGGAATCTCGCACAAACTCGCAGATCAAAGAGCAAAACACGCAGGTTTTAATTTGCGCGTTCTATGAACTCGCTAATAACGCCTTGCGCGTTTGAGACCAAATTCTTCAACTTGCGCGTTCTTGCGATGAACTTGCGCGTTTCACAGATCTTGCGCGTTATTGGGTTTTCCTTGCGTGTTCTAAGCCTGATCGATCAAAAATCAAGTAAAACTTGATTTATGATTCTGAAAATCACATAATTTGTCCACGATACAATACGAAACAAGATTACAATACTGAAATTACAAAAGAAATCGAAGATTACAGTGATTGATTCGAAATACAGTGTTCGACTTCCTACTATTCACGAAAACAACATTTTGATCAAATTGATCAATCTAAAGTTGAAATTAGTCTATGTGATATGAACAAAACTTGACCTTATTGATAAAACGCACACAATCAAATCAACTTCTTGATTTATTTGTGCAAAAACAATATGAATCGAAATCAAACAGTGGTTTTTCAGTCTGCCAAAAAATATTTCAAAAAAAAATTCAAATCTTATCCGAATCTGCTCCTTCTAGTTTGCTCTGATACCAAATGATATTGCCCAATGAAATCACTATCACAAAACAATTAAGAACAACAAGAATCAATGAGGGAAATCACATGTGTATTGATGTCACAAGTGATGGGTACATAGGTTTCTCTCTCAAGATTCTCTCGGGATGATTACAATCAAGGCTAGTTACAAGGAAAACAACATGGAAGACCCTATTTATAGGTCAACGAAGATACAAGCTAATAATAAGGAAAAGTCAACATAAAATGATCTAAACAAAATACAATAACAAAATTTACTCCAAGAAATCAACATGGCCGCAAATGCTTATACCATCAAAGGCAATAATCAAAGGCAAATCACCGATTTGCTAACTTCAGGTTTTACAGGCAATTTAAAGGGGTGGTGGGATCTATATGTAACCGCAGAAGAAAAATCCATTATCCTAAATGCCACCAAAACCGTTATCTAAACAGAAAATAATCAACAAGTTCAAAATCAAGAACTCAATATAATTCCTACTCTTATATATGCTATAATGAAGATTATATAGGAGATCCAACAATGTTCCAAGAAAGAGGTGCATAAATACTCCTCAACCTAACTTGTAGAAAACTACAAGATTTCAAATGGTACAAAGACATGTTCTTAACAAAAGTCATGTTAAGACCAGACAGGAAAGAAGTTTACTGGAAAGAAAGATTCATTGCAGAATTACCAAACTTATTCACAGAAAAGATTAGAAATAATCTAAGAGAAAAATATAATAATAAAATCCCTTATAGAGATTTAACTTATGGGGAACTTATTAATCATGTTATTAGAGAAGGATTAGCAATCTGTTCTGATCTAAAATTCAAAGCTAAACTCAAAAAGGACAGAATCACTAGTAAAAACGAATTAGGAGACTTATGTCAACAATATGGTTATCAACCTATTTCAACTCCTTCTTCATCCAAAACAAAAAAAAAACATTTTTCAAAGAAAATATTTTCAAATAAAAGATATACTTCTAAATATGATAAGGTTGAAGACTATAATAATCATAAGAAGAGAAATTTTGACAAGAACTATACAAAGAAACCAAGTTTTCATAAAAATAATCAAAAGGAATCCAAAGATATAATCATATGTTACAAATTTGGCAAAACAGGTCATATGGAAAAAGACTGTTATGTCGACAGAAAAATTAATAAATTAGTCTAGTCTATCTGACTTTGAAGAAAAAGATTTAAACAATGTCAAAAATTACTCAACATCTGATTCAGAAGCAAGTTGTGAATGTATAGGAAACTGTACTTGCATCCAAATCAATATGATTACAGACAAAGACAGAGAAATGATAGAATTATTAGATCAAATACCAGATCAAACAATCAAAGAACAAGCCTTAAACAAAATTTTCAACTATAGCAAAAAGGAACCAATAGTTTCAAATCCAAATGAAATGTTTAATCTTCAAGAAGTTTTCAAAAGATTTTCTAAACCAACTGCATCAATAACTGTTCAAGATTTACAAGAAGAACTAAATAATGTCAAAACAAAAATAAGATCAATCAAAGAAAGATTATCAGAAGTTGAGAAAAAGAAAGAAATTATCAAAGATGATTCAAAAGAAAGTGATACAGAAATCAAAGAAATAAAGAAAATACCAAAAAGAATATCTTTTCAAAGATGGAATACATATATTCAACTATGTATAAAAAAAATATTCAAAGTAACGATTGTAGCACTAATTGACAGTGGTGCTGATATGAATTGTATTCAAGAAGGAATCATACCTACCAAATATTATGAGAAGATAGCTAACCGGTTATCAACCACAAGCGGCTCTTCCCTAAATATAGAATACGAAGTTTCAAAAGTTCATATCTGCAACAATGGATATTGTCTCAAAACTTCATTAATACTTGCAAAGAATTTAACTTCAACATTAATTCTAGGAACTCCATTCATTTCTCTATTATACCCTTTTTCAATATCAGAAGATGGAATATCAACAAATATATTAAATAAAGAAATATTTTTCAAATTTGACAATCCAATAACTTCTACAAAATTAAACCATTTAGAAAATAAGATTAATCAAGCAAAATATTTATGAAATGAAAATAACAGTTTAAAGATATTAGCTCCAACTTTCATGTATAGAAGTATTGAAAAATAGGCTAAGTATAGAAACGGCTGAAGATTGCTCAAGAACAACCAAGTCACCACAGAAGACAAAGCTCTGAAGACTCTGTCGACATTCTGCCAGAGGACTCATAACCTGATAATGACCTTCATATCACAGAGCCTCTGTGATCACTCACAGAGCCTCTGTGATAGCTAAACTCTAGAGACAGTTCGAAGATTTTGGTGAACACAGTACAAGACAAGGTCACGTGCTGAACACGTGATGCCTGCTTTACGAAGATTTTCCAGATCATTTCCGCGGTGCACGATCATTTACCTTTCCAGGTGGCATTCCGTTTATGGAATGTCAACCTTTGTCTTGTACTATGGGGTGCATCCTCCTTGCATATTATAGGAGCACATCCTTTGATTTATTCACGTGAGCACACACTATTCTGAATTAAGAGATTGTATTTTCCTGAAAATATTTGCACACACCAGTGCGTGTTCTTGGAGCAAATTTATGAAACAGTGTCTTGAGTAACATTCTTGTGATATCTTACTTTTCTATTCATTATTTTCTTGTGTGTCTTCTACCTTGCATGTTCTACTTTCTCTACATACTCAAACGCTTCCGCACTCTTATTTATTAATCTGTGTGTAGTGAAAAGTGTATCAAGTCTAGAACATCTAATTTGGGAATAATAGTTGGTATCAGAGCAGACTTTGATTCTTAATATCAAAGGATCCTATTCTATACTTGTTTCCCTCGTTCTAGGTAGTAGGAAGAGTCTGTTCTTTGCCTTGATCTCCACTCATAAACATACTCTATTTTCTGGATCTATTTCAACCTGTTTGACGTAGATTCAAAAGCAAGTGTGTTTGAACCGCTAAAGACAGATTCAAAGCTTATTTGTTGGCTGTTAACTTCTCATACAAAATCCTCATTCCTGTTGAGCACATTCTTGATCTGTTCTAGAAGCATATTTCATACTCTGTGTTTCTGTCTTACTTTGTTTGTCTAAAAATGGCGAACCAAGTCAACTATTTCAGTGTAGGATCTCAATCAAAACCTCCTACTCTACTGAGGGATGAATATCCTCAGTGGAAAATTAGGATGGTGCACTTTCTCGAAGGTGTGGATCCTGGTTTGGTTGAATTTCTTCACAACCCCATTCATTCCAATGACCATTGTTCCTCGTGTTCCTGCTACCGCAAACACCCCAGAAATACCTGAATATCAGCATCCTAAACCTATAAATGAGTGGACTGAGTAAGAGAGTGCCCTGCATGAACTTGCAAAGAAAGCCAAAAGGCTACTCATTATGGCTATTCCAAATGACATATTTCAGTCCCTTGATTATTGTGAAACATCAAAGGATCTATGGTTGGATCTTGAGAAACAACTTGAGGGTGGTGCCAAAACCCTAAAGAACAACAGGGCCTTGTGCATTAATGAATACTTTGCATTCAAGGCTCTGCCAGGAGAATCCATTCATAGTACTTACAATAGATACAACTCCCTGATCAACAAGTGCAAGAGGTACGACATCCACAGAACCTCTGAGGAGAACAATGTCAGATTCCTTCAGAGCCTGAATGTCGAATGGCTTCATCTGCCTATGTCCATGCAAGTAACCCTAGATCTTAATGTCTGGTCCATCTCCGACCTCTTTGGGACCTTGATTAGCCAAGAGAACCGAATCTCGAAATTGGCAACCCCTGTAGGAGGACCTCTGGCATTAGTAGGAAGTGCCATAGAGGTTCAAGACAAAGGGAAGGAGAAGGTGATAGAGGATGCTCAGAAGAAGTAGAAGAAAAATAAGGTACTGGTGGCAGAGAGTGAGAGCGAGGAAAGTTCAGAGGAAGAGATTGGTGTGGCTGCTCTGGCCAAAACACTTGCTCTTATGACCCGACAATTCAATAGGGGTCTTAAGAAAAAGCCAGATTACAGAGGACGAGAAGAGAGAGACGGCAGAGGTAGAGGGTATGGTGAAATGAGGAAATTTGGGAGAGAAGATTTCAGTGATCAGAAGCATGAAGAGAGAAGAAGCGGACAGAAGATGGACGACAAAGGTGGAGATAGAGCCCACCAACAAAATGAAGGATGCTTCAAATGTGGGAAGTCGGGCCACTACGCAGTAGAGTGCAAGTCCTCTGCCATCAAAGGGAAATCCGCCAGAGACGCTGCTTTCTATAAAAAGAAAGCAAAGTACTACACTCAGAGATCCCTGATGGCAGAACAAGAGAATCTCGTGACCAATGAATCCTCTGATGAAGGGGACACAAATGCACTCTTCTGTGGAATGGCAGAAGTCCACTCTTCTGACGACAAGAGTGAGGTATCCACTTCTGACTCATCTAATTCTGATTCTGAAAACAAACTTCTTGAATTACAAAACGAATTACTTGCTTATAAAAGCATATGCTCAGAGCTAGAAAATAAATTAGCTTTCTTTGAGAGAGAAACAAAGCTTCTCACTCAAGAAAAGGACAAACTCTACATTGAAAGAAAATCTCTTTTCTCTGAGCATATTATTGAAAAGAAAGGGCTAAAAGAAAAGGTGTTAAAACTTGATCACGCTTTAAAAGATAAGGTCAAAGAGCTAAAGAACAGTGAGAGTGATCGCTTAAATGCTATTTCCTTGAAATTTTTTTCCAAAAGGAAAGAGAAGTACTTCATCAAGATCTGCTCGACAGAGATCTCCTAATCAAGAGATATCAGGATGCTCAAAAGGTCCATGAAAAGGTCAATACCCAGATTGGCAGAAGAGGTATAGAGTTTGATGACATTGACTCCTATACTGGGAACAAAAGGAACAAATCTTTATCAAACATCTTCTGCCCTTGACAATTTCTAAAACCAAGTCTTCCAAACCTATTATCCACATTTAAGAGACGCAGAACCTCTGAAGGACCACATCTGAGGAAACCTCTGCAGATGTCGAATGTATGGTATGAAAACAATGATTTACCATCTGCACTCTCATCAAAGAGAAAATCTATTCCAAAGAAATATTTGTCCCAAAAACATATAGGGATCTTCAGATTTGGTCATCCAGAAACTCAGACTCAGATGGCTTTTATGTGCATGATGATTCCTGAAAAGGAACTGTCTTCTGATGCACCAGAGTTTGTTCCGGCCTCTGTGGAAGAAAAACTATTTAGAAGATTTTTGGAAAATGACTTAAGAAAGACCTATGAAAATCACTTTCTTTGTCATCCTGATCTGACCTATGAAGTAGAAGAAATCTTTGAGCAAGATCTCCTAAATTATCTTAGTGTTCCTATGGTTAGCCCGTGCATTTTAAAAGATCTAAATATTCCCAAGGACACTACAAAAGGACAAAGCGCTGCACCTTCAGAAAGTCATGCTCTCATTCACAAAGACTTTCTCGAAACAGATTCTGAGTCAGAGTCAGAGTCGTCCTCTGTCAATGATGAGACAAGTTCTGCGGAACTCGAGATGGTCACCTGTGGTCCAGAGGAAAATAAGCTACCCTCTGGCATCCTTAACAGGATAGTTGCTCCCAAAAGGAGAACTACAGGAATACCCATCTGCCCTGATTTTTTGGACATGTGTCTGCAAGCGAAGACTTCTCTTGAGCTCGAAAAGTTAAAAAGTGAAAAAATCAAGAACTCTCAAGCTTCCAAAGCTCCAAAACCTACAAAACCATTTCAAGAAAAGTTCATATGGAAACAGAAGGCAAAATGGCCCAAATTTGATAATGTTGGGAACTGAAGATGTGACCAAGTCATTAATGCTGCTAGTTCAGAGTTAGTACTGCCAGAGGATCTCAAAGTTAATACTGCTAGGTATTACTACTTCTAGTAGAATTAATACTGCTAGTCAAAGTTAGTGCTGCTTGAACAAAGTTAGTACTGCTTAGCTAGTTAGTACTGCTAGTGGTTAGTGCTGCTTAGTAGTTAATACTGCCAAGACTCAGTTAATGCTTCCAAGGTGATTAATGCTGCTTCTGAGATAATTTGAAGATAATGTTGAAGAGATCGCGTCTGGAGATAAACATGGAAAGCTTGAAGATAATTATGAAGATTATTTTGAAGATCTTTTTATGTTTAGTAATTATTTTTTTTTATTCAATGATGTATAGAATAGAATAGAATTGAAAGATACAATTTGAATAATTCTGAGTTTTTGTTCTAGAGAGAGAATCAACCTCAAGGCATCGTTCCTAATTCTAGAGAAGTAGAATTCGTCTTGAAAGAACCTGTTCTTCAAGATTGAGGTTGTGAGTGAAAAGCTTGTAACTTGAATCATTAAGTAAAGTTTGCAAGTTGTGATTCATACTGTTTTTCTGTTTATTGAATATTAAAGTGTTTTTCCGCAACTTCTTTAATATTGTTTCTGAGTGTTCATAATTCTTGTTGAGAATTCGATCCTGACAAGTGGTATCAGAGCCTGTTCTCTCAGAAACATTCATTCATTCATCATGGAAAACTTTGCAGAATCAAACAGTACTCTTGTCTCTAAGGTTCTAATGCTCAAACCCAATGAGTTTGACATGTGGAAGATCAGAATCAGGCAATACATTCTCCTCACTGACTACTCAATGTGGGATGTCATTGAGAATGGCCCCTCTACTGAAGGTCAGATTGGACCAGATGGAAAAAGACCTCCACCAAAGACAGATGGTGAGAGGAAAATCAGGCAGACAGAGATGAAGGCCATGAGCACTCTGCTCTTGGCCATCCCCAATGAATATCAGCATCAATTCTGCAACTGCACTGATGCTCAGATTCTCTGGAATGCTCTAGAGATAAGATTTGCTGGAACTAAGAGCACCAAAAGAAATCAAAGGGATGTTCTGAAGCAGCAATATGAGAACTTCACTTCTTCAAAGAATGAGTCTATGACTCAAACTTTTGACAGGTTCAACAAGCTTATTGGTGAACTGGCTACTGTTGGAGTGAAGATGGAGCAAGATGATATCAACAGGAAGTTCCTCAGATCTCTTGGGGATGAATGGACTATGTACACTGTCTCATATAGACAGAGTGACAATCTGGATGAGAAGGAACTAGATGATTTGTATAATGATCTAAGAGTTTTTGAATCTGAGGTATAAGCTAAGAAGAAGCCCACTGGGTATATTCATAATGCGGCACTTCTATCAGCATCCACTGATACTACTGCCAACCCTGAAACAGTTAGTGCTGCTAGTGGAGTGAATTCAGAAAAAGGCACTGAAACTGTCTTTGAAGCCTTTTTGTCCAGTCACAGCAACAACTCCTTGATTAATGATGATCTGGAACAACTTCACCCTGATGATCTGGAGGAGATGGACATTAAATGGCAGATGGCCATGTTATCTATGAGGGTGAAGAAGTTTATTAACAGAACTAGGAGGAACAACTTCTCTCAAAGAAGAGAAGATGGAGCTGGTTTTGACAAGACAAAGGTGGAATGCTATAAGTGCCACATGAAGGGACACTTTGCTAGAGAGTGAAGAAGTGGTGTGCCAAATAACAACCACCAACAAGCTCAGAATGGAGGCTACAATCAAAACAAGAACTCTGCTCAAGCCCTTGTTTCTCAACAATGAATGGGGTTTGACTGGAGTGACCAAGCTGAGGAAGCCATTCAAAATCAAGCTCTTATGGCAGAGGTGTCTGATCTCCCATTTGAGGTAATTTCTAATCTTGCATAGACACTGTCCAAAGGTACAGGGATCACAACCAAAACATGTGTGATGACCTCAAAAGATTAGAAAAGGACAAAAAAGATTATGTGTTGATAGTTGAGAGGTTTGAAGAACAAATCAAAGGCTTCCAAGCCAATGAACTTCAACACTCTTATGACACAAACTACTGGAAGTGGGAAAAGAATGAGTTAGAGACCAAACTGTCTAAGTCCAAAGAAGAGAATGATAAGTTGAAAGAAGAACTAGCTAAGGTTAAGCTTGATGTAGAAAAGTTTTCATATGCTTCAAAAGCAATGGATTCTCTTCTAAAGGCTCAGATTCATGATAAGATGAAGCCTGGTGTTGGATACAACAACACACCCCCTCCTTACAACAAAAACTACATCCCTCCTACATCATACTTGTTAGAGACTAAGGAGAAAAAGGACTTGTCTGAGGAAGCCTTTAAGATAGATCCTTTGGATGAGGTGGTTGTTGAGGATATGACTGAGAAAGAAGCCAGTGAGAATAGGAACAATGTTGTGAGTAAAGAGATACCCTTAGAAAACGACATTGTTACCAATGAGGGTGGTGGAAGGATCTGGGTCAAGTCTAAAGAGATAGAGAAGACCAAAGGAAAGGCTAACAAGGTCCATTACAAACAGACCACTGTGGTGAATCCTAGCCCTTGTAAACAGTGTGCTTGCAATAAAACTGAGAGCCTAAATTCTGGTACAAAGAGAGGTAATCAAAGAAACTGGAATAATCAATGGGCTCAGAAACAAGGAGTTGATCTGAGTAAAATAATCAGACCAAAACCTTGTTTCATATGTGGCAAGTTGAATCATTTGGCTAAACACTGTTTCTTTAACCCTATTAACCAAAAGATGAACTTTCAAAGATTTGTGCAAAAACCTGTTGGTTATAGGAAGGCTGGAAAGAAACATGTGGCTAAGAAATCTATTGAAACCAAAGGCCACATGAAGAAAAAGGTTTTAAAAGAGAGTATTAAAATGTGGGTGCCTAGAAGCACTAAAACCTGTAGTACTGCTACATCAAATAGTACTGCTGATAGGGATAGTGCTGCCAGAAGCAATACTGCTGCTACCAGTGTTAGTACTGCTGAGAATATTAATGCTTCTAACACTGTTAGTACGTCTTCAAAGGTTACTACTTCTAACACAGTTATTGCTGCTGACACAGTTACTACTTCTAACAAGGTTAGTACTGCTAAGCATGCAAGTGCTGCTAATGCAGTTAGTACTTCTAAAACCAGTACTGCTTCTAGCAAATGTGCATCCAAACCTATTATTGTGACAAAGTACTCCAGCAATGAGGAGTCAAAGTTTAAAAATCTTGTCAAGAAGGAATGTAAATATTTTGATGAGAAAGGGGTACCCAAGACCACTTTGGCTTGGGTTTCTAGTCAGTACTAACTGATTTATCTTATGTGCAGGGCAACCAACAGCTTAAGGGGAAGAGCATTTGGCATGTTGATAGTGGTTGCTCTAGGCACATGACAGGCAACATGTCATGCCTTCAGGATTTCAAGCATATCAATGGAGGACATGTTGCATTTGGAGACAATCTTGCAGGTGGAAAAATAAGTGGAAAAGGTAATGTTACAAAAGGTAAGATGACATTTGAGGATGTCTACTATGTTGATCAGTTAAAGTACAACCTGTTAAGTGTATCACAGGTTTGTGACAAACAACATAGTATATTATTTACCAATACAGAATGTATGATCCTTGCTCCAGGATTCAAGGTAGTTGATGAAAGCATGATACTACTTAGAACTCCAAGAAAGGACAATGTTTATTGTCTCGATATGGACAATGTTTCAAGTGATTCATCCCTGAACTGTCTTGTTTCAAAAGCTTCTGTGGATGAATCCTCTCTTTGGCACAGAAGGATGTGTCACATGAACTTCAAGACAATGAAAAAACTTGTTAAAAACAACCTTGTAAGAGGTTTACCATCAAAAGTCTTTTCATGTGATGATCATTGTGTTGCTTGTCTTAAAGGCAAACAGCACAAAACTTCTCATAAGTCCAAAGAGTTAAATACAATTTCTTCTTGTCTCCAGTTATGACATATGGATCTGTTTGGTCCTACAAATGTTATGAGTATAGGCAAGAAATCATACTGCTTAGTTATTGTTGATGATTACTCTAGATTTACTTGGGTATATTTTCTAAGGACTAAGGATGAGACAAGTGGACTGATCAAATCCTTTATCCTAAGAATTGAAAACCAAACAAATCAAAAAGTAAAAGTCATTAGATCAGACAATGGAACTGAATTTAAAAATCTTGATCTAAATACATTTTGTGAAGAAAAAGGCATTGAGAGACAATATAGTGCCCCTAGGACTCCTCAACAAAATGGAGTTGCTGAGAGGAGGAATAGGACACTAATAGAGGCTGCTAGATCTCTGTTGGCTGATTCAAAACTGCCAATTACTTTCTGGGTTGAAGCAGTTAATACTGCCTGTTATGTCCAAAACAGAGTTCTAGTGGTCAAGCCAAAGAACAAGACCCCATATGAGCTTTTAAACAATAGAAAACCATTTATTGGTTTCCTTAAAACTTTTGGGTGTCCTTGTACTATTATCGATATCAAAACTCACTTAGGAAAGTTTGATAGCAAAGCATATGATGGTTTTCTTGTTGGGTATTCATCTCAGAGTAAGGCTTACAGAGTTTTTAATTCTTCTACTAGAATAATTGAAGAAAGTGACAATGTCAAATGCAATGAGAATACACCAAATCCAATTGGTTCAGGTCCTCAGTGGTTGTTTGACATTGATTCACTAACTAACTCTTTGGGTTTCAGTAGTGATAATAATGCAGGATCAGGAAGCTCAGATTCAGGAATTACACAATCACACAACATCATACCTCAGTCTGTGATTTTTCCCATACCTACAGTGGATCCTGTTTTCAATGAAGACTGTGAAAAGGAGCCATCTACTGAACCAAATCAGAGTGAAGAAGAAAGAAGAGATGAGGAGAGTCAAGAAAATAAAGAACCAGAAGTAGCTGCTGAAATCACCTCAGTTGAGTTGAATGACTCCAATCTAGAGGTGGGACTCAATGAAGAACCTAGTCATCAAACAAGAACATAAAAGAATCATCCTCCTCAGCTGGTAATAGGAGATATCTCTTCTCCTATGATGACTAGAAATCAAAGTAGGCTGCAAGAAATGCAAGACCAACAGCATACAGTGCTTTCTTGCTTTCTATCCCAGTTTGAGCCTAGGAAGGCTTATGATGCTATGAAAGATTCCAGTTGGATAGAAGCCATGAAAGAAGAGCTGCTACAATTCAAGCTGCAAGATGTTTGGGATCTGGTAGACCTTCCTAAAGGTCAAAGAGCAATAGGCACAAAATGGGTCTTCAGGAATAAGAGAGATGAGAGAGGAATAGTAATAAAGAACAAAACAAGGTTGGTGGCACAAGGGTATACACAAGAAGAAGGAATAGATTATGATGAAGTATTTGCACCAGTGGCTAGGATAGAAGCAATTAGATTGTTCCTGACCTATGCTTCTTATATGAAGTTCAAAGTCTATCAAATGGATGTAAAAAGTGCATTTCTATATGGCTCAATTGAAGAAGAAGTATATGTCTGTCAACCACCAGGGTTTGAAAACCCAAGATATCCAGACAGAGTATACAAACTGAAGAAAGCACTTTATGGACTGCATCAAGCACCAAGAGCATGGTATGACACTCTGTCATCCTATCTCTTGGAAAATGGCTTTGAAAGAGGAGTCATTGATAAGACTCTGTTCATCAAGAGAAAGAAGAAGGACATCTTGCTGGTCCAAATCTATGTGGATGATATCATTTTTGGATCCACAAGAGACAATATGTGCAAGGAGTTTGAGGAACTAATGCATCAAAGGTTCAAAATGAGTTCCATGGGGGAACTTACTTTCTTCCTTGGACTCCAAGTCCAACAGCAGTCAGATGGTATATTTATCTGTCAGTCCAAGTATGTGCAGGACATTCTAACCAAATTTGGTTTCTCAGACTCAAAGCCTGCCAGCACACCTATGGAGACACACAAGCAGATAACAGCAAATCTTGAGGGGGAGGATATGGATGTTCATCACTATAGATCCATGATTGGCTCTCTCATGTATCTTACAGCCTCTAGGCCAGATATAATGTTTCCAGTCTGTGTGTGTGCAAGATTTCAAGTTAGGCCAAAGCAATCACACTATCAAGCTGTTAAGAGGATATTCAGATATCTCAAAGGGCAACCTAGATTGGGACTTTGGTATCCTCATGACTCATCATTTGACCTACTTGCATACTCAGACAGTGACCTAGGTGGAGTAAACTTGGACATAAAATCTACTTCTGGAGGATGCCAGTTTTTGGGTGCAAGACTAGTATCATGGCAATGCAAGAAACAAACCACAGTATCCACATCTACAACAGAAGCAGAGTACATAACAGCTGCAAGTTGCTGTTCTCAAGTCGAATGGATTCAGAATCAAATGCTGGACTATGGGGTAACCTTTCTACACACTCCAATCTTTATTGATAATAGCAGTGCTATTAGCATTGTTAATAATCCTGTCAAGCACTCAAAGACAAAGCACATTGAGATCAGGTATCACTTTATAAGAGACTGCAATGAAAAGAAGTTTATTCAAGTTGTAAAAGTTCATACTGATAACCAGTTTGCTGATCTATTCACCAAAGCCTTTGATGTGGGTAGATTCACTTTCTTGGTAACAAGTGTGGGAATGATCAACTCTGAATAAGCTCCTACTTAAAACGTGGTTCAATACCTGTATATAGTTTATGCTTGGTGTTACTAATCTTCTTTCTCAGGAAATGTATAGCAGTACTCAGTTCATCACAAGCTTAAAAGTGTAAGTATGGTTAATACTGCCAGTACAGTTTTAGTACTTCCAGTACAATTTTACTACTGCCAGTGTTCAGTTAATACTGCTCTCAGTTAATACTGCTTTCAGTTAATACTACCCTCAGTTAATACTGCCCTCAGTTAACACTGCTCTCAGTTAATACTGTTCAGTGTTAATACTGCTTTCACTAAATTTTTAGGGTTAATACTGCTTATAATCCACAAGCTATAAATACCCTTTCCCCGCGTAAAAGATCATAACGACTATTTGTCTACTGTTCATCTTCTCTCTCACTCTTTTCTCTCAAGTATCCAGTGCTCGCTAGTCAAGAATCCTTGCGTACAGATGGCTTCAATGGTGTTTATTGATGAGCACAACGAGATAGCCATGCTCCAAAAGCCAAAACAAGCCGAAGGTTTTTACCAGATAGTCGATTTTCTGAGGTCAAGCCATATCGCTCATGCTCTCACTGTGTCTCCTACCATCTATATAGAGCATCAAAGGCAATTCTGGGCCAATGCCACTACTAGCACTGAAAACGGAGTGTCGTGCATCAAAACAAGGGTTTGTGACAAACCCTTGACAGTTACTGAGGAGACCATTCGCATCTGTCTACGTCTAGACCATGCTTCAGGTATATCTTCTATTCCAAATGAGGATTTGTTTTCGAACCTCACCAGAATGGGGTATGAAGGCCAAATGGGGATTTTCAAGTTTTTCAAAGCTCAATTTTCACTCCAATGGAGGTTCTTTGTTCATACCCTGATGCATTGTATTTCCAAGAAAACTACTGGCTGGAGCCAATTTAGCAGTACCATTGCCTATGCTTTGGTATGCTTATCTACTGCTCGAAAATATAACTTTTCTCTGATGATCTTCAATGATCTTGTCTCAAACCTGGACAACAAGAAGAGTTTCTTCATGTATCCCAGGTTTGTACAGGCAGTTATAACCAATGAATTGACGGATATACCTCACTTTGATGAGGTATATGTACCTAAACCCCCTAAAGGCAAGGTCTTCTCAAACATGAGAAGATCTGCTAGGGACTCGGAAGGAGTTGACACCACATTGTTCTCAACAATGATGGTGGTGTCCCAACCACAAGAAGGTATGGCCTCAGGGTCAAGGCCCTCATTAGACCAACCCACTGAGAGCCAATCCCAACCTTCCCTCTCTCAAATTTTTCCTCAGTCCTTTGCTGCTAAACCCACTCCTATGATATCCAAGACTTATGTCAAGAGAAAGGTACATAAGGCTCCTTCCCTTGTTGTACCTACTATTAACCAAGAGCCTCAAAGCCCTCTATTGGAGCATTCTCCAATAGAGAATATCCAAAGGGAAAACACTAGGGTGTCTCCCAACCCTGAGGAGGTGCTCTCTAAGGAGATGAATGAGCATATGGGTGAGAAGGTTGCCACTACTTCTGCTAGCACAGAGAAGGACAGTGGTAACATCTCTAAGACCTTCCCCATGGCAACTTTGGGTGAGAAATCAACCAAAGGACCCTGGCGCTAAGAAACCAAGGGGGTAGTTGGTGCACTACTAAAAGATCCAAGTATCCCTCAAGGATGGGCAAAACATCCAAAAAGGGTGAGGACAGAACTGAAACTGATGAATTGATGGCAAAAGGTTCCAATGATCCTTCAAGGGTGGGTAAAACACCTAAAGAAGGTGAGGATAGCTATACTTACTTGGAATTGATGGAAACAATAGCCAACATCAATGTTGATGTGGTTAATCAAGGAAAGGAATTCAAGGCATTGCAGCAAGTGGTCATCTCCCAACAAGAGCAGATTTCAAAACTCAAGCAATTGGTGGGAAAACTCATTGCCAAGAAAAGAAGAAAGTAGTTTGTTCTAAGGAGAAGAGAGGGGGCAAACAAAAAGGAGGAGGAGAATGCTTCCAAAAAGGGGGAGAGTTCAAGCTCAGAAAAGATGGATCAACAGATTGAGGGGAAGAATGTTGAAGCAAAGGGAGAGTTTGTTGAAGAGAGGGTTGAAGAAAAAGCTGAAGGTGTGATAGAAACAGAAATATTTGCTGAAGCAGCAGAAATTGGCAAAGCAGCAGTAAATAAGGCTGAAGCAGCCGAAACAACACCAGCAGCAGTAACAACCCCAGCAGTAGAAACTGTTACTACTGCTGAGCCAAAAGGAGCAGCAGAAACTGTTAGTGCTGCTGAAACTACACAAGCAGCAGTAACAGGGTTAACACCTGAAGAGGTTGAAGTAGCAGAGATGCTTGTAAAAGCAAAGAATGACACTCCCAAAGCAAAGGCAGTGGTCATAAATGAAGGGGGAGCAAAGAGAACAGAAAAGAAAGACATGGTTGCAGATGCAAAGAGAAAAGGGAAAGAAAAGATGATAGAATCTGATCAACCAACCAAAAAGCAAAAGATGGTTGAGTCAGATGAAGCATTAGCCAAGAAACTGCAAGAAGAGATAAATCAAGCAGAGAAAGAGCAGGTTGAGAAAGACAGAAAGATAGCCAGCGCACTAGCTAATGAATTAAATGAAGCATTTCAGAAAGGTTTGGAAACAGAGAAAGCAAAGCAAAGGGCAATAAGCATGAGAAAGGCTATGATGGCCAGATCAAGTGCAAAGAAGAGAAGGCCTTCACAAACTTACCTTGCAACTCAGGAAAGAAACAAGATGATAACTTTCTTGAGGAGTGCAATTGGTGTGAAGAAAGAAATGTTTATAAAGATGAATTTTGATCAAGTCAAGGGCTTATATGAGAAAGAAATGGGAAAACTGCAGAGTAATGAAAAGGCCAGAGTGGAGTTTGAAAGGAAAGCCAAGGAGAGGCATGATGTGAACATTAATCAACCCTTCCCTGAAAGTGAAGAGGGAACTCCAACAAAAGAAAAGGCAGAGATTAAGGAAGAAGAGACTTTAGCTCAGAAGATCAAGAAAATAAAAAGAGTTAAGTCTATTGCTTCTAAAGGTCCTAGATCAGAGGAAAGGAAAAAGGAAGAAAAGAAGAAGGAAGCTACTATAGGGCAAAGTCAAAGGATTCTGAAGAGAACCAAGATGATTGCCAAAAGAAAGAAAATTGACAAGAAGCCTAGAGTAGAAGAAGAGAAAAAGGTTGCTGAAAAAGAAGAGGCACCTAAGAATGAAGAAAAGAGAGTTGAATCTCAGGAAGTACCACAGAGTTCAGATGTAAATATGTACATGGTGGTAATGGATAAAATTCCAAAGCCTATCACAGCTGAACCTGTTGGATTCAAACCTCCTGAAGTTATCCACTGGGATACTATGGAGGTGGATGGTAAGGATTATATCAGGCTGAAAAGAAAGGATGAGAAGTATTATGTGTTTTCAACATGGAATAAAATTGTCAGAGAATGTTCAAGATCTGATTTAGAAGAGATGTTTGAAGTTGGTATGAAATTACATGCAGACCAGTTGAAAGCTCCAGGGTTACCAATCGTGAAGCTGGTTATGGAGTATTTGTGTATGTTATTCAATCCAGAAGCAGTAAAGCATAAAATCAGAGATGTGTTTGAAACTGTTAGAGGATGGACTTTGTATGAAAGGAGTGGAGTCTATGAATTGGCCATGGATACTTTTCACATGGAGTATTACTTTGTGGATAGGGTCTACAATCACACAAGTCTGAAGCTTCATGCCATGTTAAATAAGAAGCTAGGTTGTGCACCAAATTCATAAATGGCAAAGTATCTAATTCAGAGAACTATCAATCAGAGTATGGGACTGGATCCTAACACTGGATTGAATCAAGGAAAGTTTTGGAAGCATCTGAAGAACTTGACTTCTCTTTCTAAAAGTCAAGTTAGGGGGAGATTGTTGGGAACTGAAGATGTGACCAAGTCATTAATGCTGCTAGTTCAGAGTTAGTACTGCCAGAGGATCTCAAAGTTAATACTGCTAGGTATTACTACTTCTAGTAGAATTAATACTGCTAGTCAAAGTTAGTGCTGCTTGAACAGAGTTAGTACTGCTTAGCTAGTTAGTACTGGTAGTGGTTAGTGCTGCTTAGTAGTTAATACTGCCAAGACTCAGTTAATGCTTCCAAGGTGATTAATGCTGCTTCTGAGATAATTTGAAGATAATGTTGAACAGATCGCGTCTGGAGATAAACATGGAAAGCTTGAAGATAATTATGAAGATTATTTTGAAGATCTTTTTATGTTTATTAATTATTTTTTTTATTCAATGATGTATAGAATAGAATAGAGTTGAAAGATACAATTTGAATAATTCTGAGTTTTTGTTCTAGAGAGAGAATCAACCTCAAGGCATCGTTCCTAATTCTAGAGAAGTAGAATTCGTCTTGAAAGAACCTGTTCTTCAAGAGTAAGGTTATGAGTGAAAAGCTTGTAACTTGAATCATTAAGTAAAGTTTGCAAGTTGTGATTCATACTGTTTTTCTGTTTATTGAATATTAAAGTGTTTTTCCGCAACTTCTTTAATATTGTTTCTGAGTGTTCATAATTCTTTTTGAGAATTCGATCCTGACAGATAAAACTAATGCTTCTGTGGCAGTGAATGCTCGAAAGGAAGGTCTTCAAGGGAGAGTAAATTTAGAGAGACATCCACGAGCAATTTTTGACAAAACTCAACCTAGATTAGACAAAGTTTTCTGTAAAAAGAAACCCAAATCTAAAATGGGTTATTGTAAAAGTTGCTCTGTACCCTCCTTTGACAAGTTTAATGAAATATTTAAGAAGTTCGCTTCTGTAGTTCCTCATTGCAAATGTTTTGATCTTATGCATGCTCTTAATCAACACTTCTCTAGGCCTTCCTGTCTTATATCTCACCCGAAGCCCAAGAATGCCAAATTCAAGGGTGAGAAAGGACAAAATGGTACCTCTGTTAAGGAGGATAAAACCAAACTCAAAGATGTTAAAGCATCTTTAAAGACTCCTAACAAGCCTGGACCCATTTGGAAATGGGTACCTAAATCCTCTTAATCTGTGTACAGAAGAAACAACATGTGCCCATTTGGTACCTAGACTCCGGGTGTTCAAGGCACATGACTGGCGACAGAGGTTTGCTCACTGCTTACAAAGAAAAACAAGGAGGTGGTTCTGTGACCTTCGGAGACAACAAGAAGGGGAAAATCAAAGGCTATGGAGTCATTGCCAATGGAGACATCGATGTCAACAGAGTGGCTTATGTGGATGGCCTTAGGCATAACCTGCTAAGTGTTAGCCAACTCTGCGATAATGGACTAGATGTTATGTTTAAGAAGCAATACTGCTATCTGTTAAAGGAAGACACAACTACAGAGCTTCTGCGGGACAAGAGACGAGGTGATCTGTACCTTATGGACTTCAAGACGATCAACAAAGATGAAAAGCTTTGTCTGGTCTCAAGTAAGAACGAGGAAGCTTGGCTCTGGCATAAGAGGTTCTGTCACTTAAACTTTCACTCTTTAGACAAACTTGTGAAACTGGATCTGGTAAGAGGGTTACCAAGTATTAGATTCGACATAGATCATCTATGCTCTACATGTGAAATGGGCAAACTTAAAAGGGCTGCCCATAAGACCAAATCAGATACATCTTGCACTAGACCCCTACCAATGCTACATGTAGACCTCTGTGGTCCTATATCTGTCCAGAGTTTGGGTGGCAAGAAGTACATCCTTGTACTCATAGATGAGTTTTCTAGATATACTTGGGTGGAATTTCTTCGAAAGAAATCAGATGTTCCTGAGATACTAATCAATCTCCTTAAGAGAATACAAGTTCTTCATGATTGCAGGATTCAGAAAGTTCGAAGTGACAATGGCATAAAGTTCAAAAACTCAACCATTGAAGCATATCTTACGACAGAGGGTATCCCACAAAACTTCTCTGCTGCAAGGACTCCACAACAAAATGGTGTTGTTGAACGCAAGAACAGAACACTAGTGGAAGCCGCAAGAACTATGCTCACTGCCTCAGGACTTCCAATTACCTTTTGGGCATAACCCATCTCAACGACATGTTTTACACAAAATCTATCTTTGACAGTAAAGACCCCTTCCACCTGCTGAACCAGAGGAAGCCAAATATCAAGTACTTCCACATCTTCGGGTGCAGATGCTTTGTGTTGAACGACAGAGAGCAAATCGGGAAATTTAGTCCCAAAGATGATGAAGCCAAATTTGTTGGCTACTCATCAAACTCTAACGCATATAGAGTCTATGTGCTCAAATCAAAACATATACTTGAAAGTATTAATGTTTCTTTTGATGACTCTTTTCAGATGACTTCTGAGCAAATCAGCACAGGACTCAAACTTCAGAACAAAGAATTTGGTGATTCATCTAGAACAAATGATATTCATCACTTGTTTGAAGAGACGTTTAACGATGATGGACCCTCTGAGGATGTACACAGAGCCTCTAGAGCCGAAGCCTCTGAAGACCAGACAGGTACATCTTTAACTGGTCCTAGCAATACTTCACCCTCTTCTACTACTTTTGTAGGTGTAAATGTCGAGGGGGAGCACTCAGAAGGTAACACTGAACAAGGCTCCAAGACCAATCAAGATCATGGTCATCTTCAAAATATCTTTGAAGGGTCGACACCAAAACAATCAGGGAACTCTAAACAAGGTACTACAGAGCTCAACACATCAACTCACAACGATCAATCAAGCCCCGTGGCAAGTACAAATGATCTCTCTCCCACAGAGAGTGATCATCAAGAGACAGAACATGCTCCGGAAGTAATCTCAGAAGGTTCCAATGATCATCTACCACGAATGACAAAATGGACGAGAAGTCACCCACAGAGCCAAATCATAGGTGACCCCCCTGACAGAGTCTAGACTCGATATAGTACTGTAAACTTTTGTTACTATACAAACTTTGTGAGTATTATCGAGCCCAAAAAGGTCTCTAAAGCTCTTGAAGACCCAAACTGGGTAGAAGCCATGCAAGAGGAGCTTCTGAAGTTTGAAAGAAACGAAGTATGGACCCTAGTGCCTCTGCCGAAAGGCAAAACTGCAATAGGGACAAAATGGGTCTTCAGGTACAAAAAGGACGAGGATGGTGTGGTGATCAGAAACAAAGCAAGACTGGTGGCCAAGGGATATTGCCAAGAAGAAGGCATCGACTATGATGAAACTTTTGCCCCTGTGGCAAGGCTAGAGGCGATAAGAATATTTCTTGCCTTCGCAACCCACATAGGTTTTAAAGTATTTCAAATGGATGTAAAGTCAGCCTTCCTAAATGGACAAATTCAAGAAGAAGTATACGTCCAACAACCACCAGGGTTTGAAAGCTCTTAGTAGCCTAATCACGTGTACTTCTTGGACAAGGCTTTGTACGGACTAAAGCAAGCCCCCAGGGCCTGGTACGACAGACTTTCAAATTTTCTCCTTGTTAATGGTTTCGAAAGAGGTACAATTGATACTACCATATTTTATAAAAAGAGAAAAGTGAGATTCTACTTGTACAGATTTATGTTGACGACATTATTTTTGGGTCTACAAATGAATCTTATTGTAAAAAGTTTGAGTCATTGATGAAGAGTGAGTTTGAGATGAGCATGATGGGAGAACTCACCTTCTTCCTAGGATTTCAAGTCAAACAAACCAAAGAGGGCATTTTCCTAAACTAGTCAAAATATGTCTCTGACATACTCGAAAAATACAAGCTCTCTGACTCTTCACCAATGAAAACCCCTATGGCCACTTGATCTAAGCTTTATGCAGACCAAGAGGGCAAATTTGTAGAGTGCAAACTCTACAGAGGTATGATAGGGTCTCTATTGTACTTAACTGCAAGTCGACCCGATATAATGTTTGCCACATGCCTCTGTGCACGATTTTAAGCTAACCCCAAAGAATCTAATCTTTATGCTGTCAAGAGGATCTTTCGATACTTAAAAGGGACCAAGAATCTTGGCCTCTGGTATCCAAAGAACTATGGCTTTGATCTTGTGGCTTATACAGATTCAGATTACGGAGGATGCAAGTTAGATAGAAAGAGTACCTCGGGGAGTTGTAAATTCCTTGGAGGGAAACTAGTGAGTTGGACTTCTAATAAACAAAATTGTGTCTCAACCTCTACGGCAGAAGCATAATACGTTGTTGCCGCTAGTTGTTTCTCACATGTTCTGTGGATGAGAACCCAACTCAGAGACTATGGATTTGACATCGAGAAGATCCCCATCTTCAGTGACTCCAAAAGAGCCATTGCGATCTCTACCAATCCTGTTCAGCACTATAAGACCAAACACATCGATATCAGGTACCACTTTCTGAAACATCACGTGGAACATGAGACCATAGAAACGTACTTTGTCCCCACAGATTACCAACTTGATGACCTTTTCACAAAGGCTTTGGATGAGAAAAGATTCATTTTTCTTGTTGGCAACATTGGTATGCTAAACATGATTTAATTCACAGAGCCTCTGTACCCTTGCACAGAGCCTCTGTTGTACATATGATAAATCTTTCGTTGTTTTTCTATGTTTCATTTAGCTTGTAAAGTTCCTTTTCCCGTGAATTGTGCTAAAGTGGCTATCTTGCTCTATGTCTTGTTCAAAGCATACTTCCAAAAGAACCAAGCACAGATCAAGGGGGAGCTAAATCTGGAGACCTTGACAATTCAAGGGGGAGCTCGACATTATTTTTTTCAAATATGTCTCTCTTTGACTTCTAAATCCTTTCAAAAACTTTTGAGTGATCATAACCTACCAATATTTCTTATTTTAGAAATTTTGGACCCCAGAGCCTCTGAGGTCTTCCACAGAGCCTCTGTGACCTATCACATAGCCTCTGCACCTCATAAAAGGGCTCTCTCGTCTGTTGAACATAGATTTTGGTTTCTGATTGATCATCTCATAGTTTTTTCGAAATTGTCTAGGTCCTCAGTGTTCTAAACCCTGCTCTTGACCTCAGAAGCTCTAAACCCACAGAGCTTCTGCCATTTACACATCTTGTAAATTTTTTTTGATGGTCACTCAATGCGGGTTATTTTTCGAAAATCACTGTCATGTAGGAATAGTTAATGCCACGCGCGTGAGAATAGAGGGAGACCCACGTACTCAATCGTGCACCACCAATCCTGACGTGGCAAAATCTTATTGGTTCGTAACTGTACCGTCGTTTTTTAAAACGACTCCTTTATCCGTTGGTACTCATTGCGGATTTCAATTTTTTTATTATTTACCGCTAATTCTTTTCATCTCTCTCAGTATAAAATCCAATCTATTCTTTCACTTTCCCTTTTTATCTTCATTCTTCTCTTCAAGAACTCTCTTGTAGAAAATCCTTTCATCTTATTCATTTTCTTCAAATGGCTTCCCATTCTGCTTCATCCAAGAACTCAAAGGGCTCTTCTGCATCAAACAAATCGATGCATTCTGAGGCCAAAAAGGCCGATTCTGTATCTGTTGAACAAGAACATCCATTGACAAGTAGGATGTTCTCCTTCACCCATCATGACTACCATTCCATACAACTTAACCGCAAACCCAACAATCACTATGCTATTTTGGAACCTAAAGGTTATCCTGAAGAAGCTGCCCCTCTACTCCAGATCTTGAAAAACCACATTCTCACCAAAGCCCTAACCCTAAAAAGAACTAACATACTAGAAACCTACATTCAACAATTCTGGTTGAGTGCTAGGCATGAAAAACTGGACAAATACGGCTATTGTGTCATGGGATATGCCACTCACCCCTCAACCACAAAGATACTAGACCTTGGCATAAATAGGAATAGAGTCTCAGAGGCTTTTGGACTCCCAACTCGAACCCAGCTCAATCTAGTCAGATTCTCAGATGAACCCACTGATGATGAAGTTGTGGAGTTCCTCAAGTTCATTGGGTACGCAACATCAATCACCAAAAGGACTGAATTCAGATGACAGAACCTTCCACCTCTGTGGAATGTTCTCTTCTCGATCCTCAATCGCTGCCTGACCTGCAAGGTTAGGAGCATAGATCAATCTAGCCATACCATACTTGCCATTAGGTATGGTATGTACTATGATTTTCTCTTAGACTATGCTGAGGTCATCTTCAGGGAAATCAGAAACGCTGTCATTGCCAAACAAGTAGACCAGGCAAGAGGCACATAGCCAAAGAATATGGTGTTCAACAGATTCTTGGCTATCCTTCTGGGAGATGATCTTGTGGGTGAAGGGAAATTACGTGCAGAAGGTAAGATGATCAAGGTGTACCACATGAAGTCGCACAAGCCAACATTTCTGAAGAGTGGCTATCATGTGGCAAGACCTTTGCCAGCCCGCATCCTAGCATACATGGGTAGTGAAGAAGGGGCTAGGACTTACATTCGTGGGCACAGGACTCCTGCACCGAGTCCTACAACCCCCCCCCCACGTGTAGGATTCCAAGTGGGAGAGATTGCCATATATCTTAGGACAGAGATAGATTAGGGTACAGGAGTAGGTGTAGTCGAAGAAGCCCAAGTGCAAACTGAGGTTGTAGTCCCCGAGAGTGGGGTGGGGGGAGAGAAAACTAAGGAGAAAAAGAAAAGGAAACCCAAGAAGAGAGTCGTAGAGGAAGAGACTCCAAAATCACCATCTAAGGTTACTAAGCCCAAAAAGAAGAAAGCCAAAAAGCTAACCAAGGCGGCAACCTCTGAGCATGTTACCATAGTGGAATCGAGAGAATCTGCAGAGGTGGCTTAAGAACCTCTGCAGAGGAGAGAAATAACAGCTCATGTAGTAGAGAGCTCTGAGGAGAAACCCACTAGTCCTCTTCATGTGGCCACTGAGATAGCCAAGGAAGTGCATAAGCTATACTCTGGGGGCCTAGGGGAAACCGTGGAAGTCCAAATGCAGGATGTTACGGGGCCCTCTAGCTCTGGTGATGAAGAATTTGAGAAGAACAAAGATTCGAAGAAGGAGAGTCAAGTAAAACATGCCTTGAGTACACATCCTAGCCAAAATCCCAGTGCAACCCACACCCCTACCTCTGCAGTTCTAGTGCAGAAAGGTATTGAAGAAGGACGACACAGTCCGAACCCAACCTCACCAAACCGGACAGAGGATATTCCTTCATCCTCTGTACCACCAAAATCCGTGGAAACCAAATCCACCCCACCCTCTCAAAAGGGTGAAGGTGTTGTCATAAGTGTCCATTCTCCCCAAGACATGACACCTCCTCACACAGAGGCATTTGTTGCCTCTGTCACAAACATGAGTGACCACAAAACTGCTTCAGAGTTGGCAGTGAGAGGACATGATACTTTTGTAGATCTAGAACATCCAAATACCTCAATTGACCAAGCCTTTGGGAGAGTCTCTAAACCCTCTCCTAAGAAGTCGGTCGACATAACTCCCAAAGATGATTCCCCTGTGGAACATCGAGGTTTGGAAGGAAATCCTCCAGAGCTCAACATTCTCACAGGCTCTGGAGGTGCCAAACACTCATTAGATAAATCTGGAACATGTGTTGTTCCAGAGGTTTCCTTAGACACCTTCGTCACAAACGGCGAGTTTAAAGCCTTTGCTGACATGGTGCTCCAAAAACATAACGAGTTGAAAAGCTCTATATCTTCAGAATCCCATGCCAACTCCAACATCCTTGCAGAAGCCTTGAACGCCAACACAGAGGCTCTGAAAGCTCTCTAATGGACCTCTGAGCAACACTCGACAAAGATTTGGAAGCTCACAGAGACCTATGTCACAAGACAAGACATTCAGTGCTGCGGTGAATCCATCAACATCCAAACTGATGGCATCAGAAGTCTTGGGGATATATGCATGGAGGATATGGGCAAATTTGCAGCAGAGGTTACTCAATCTGGAGTAAATGACCTGACTAAACTCAAAGAGGAAATAAAGGACCTCACTCGCAGTGTTATGGTTCCCTTTCATCAACAGGCATCAACCTCTGCTCCTTCATCATCTACTTCTGCCAAAGACGTGTTCGGCCTAGAAACAAAAGAAGAACTAGAGACTATGGGGAGAATGCTTTTGCGGACCCTAAATCTCATTGGCTCTGACATCTCCAAATAAGTCAAGAAAATGGGAGAGGATCTGAAGAAGATTGTTGCCACAATAAAATTCAAGTCCGACTACGAGGTGAACAAACTCGGACTTGCCGCAGAGGATGTGATGACCAAGATCACTACACATGCCAACACACATCTCTACAAAAGAAAAAGGAAGGCACCTGCGTCTTGTCAGGCAGAGGCAGAGTAGAATAGGGTACACCATGATGATCAGGATCCAGATGCATATGGCCCTGCCATCATGAGGCGGAGAAGGCCACAACAACAAAGAGCTCTGCACTCATAGCCGCTGCCACTCCTTTCCAGGCCCTACCATCACAAAATGAACCTTCAAGGGCACACAAAACTCAAGATCCCAAATCTTATGCCTCTAAGGTATCAAACAGGGAAGCTCCATTTGTCCAAGGCACAACCTTTGCATGACCTCAGAAAGGAAAGGTGAGTGTTAGCTCTGAGGAAATTGCAGAAGGACTTGCAAGATTCGTAGAACCTTCTAGTCCTGAGTTGATGCCCACTCCACTGATCCCCAAAGTTCAATATCAGTCTCTTGATCCGGTCAATGCCTCAGAAGTAGCAGAGACCCATCCATGGAGCCCTATGAAGAAACCCTCTAAGCCAAAGAAGACGAAACCCTCAGAGCATAGAGAAAAAGAGGACAGGGTAAAACTAATCGTTCAATCGATGGATTCCATGAGGATTCCCATCCTAAGACCACCACCAAAAGAAATAAAATTTCACCAGAACATTTACACCTATATCTACAGCGCAGAGCCCGAGACAGTCTTCATGGCACCCAATCTACATCCCTTAATCAAAGAAGACATCAGAAGGCGTTTCGAGCAAACTGCCCAAGAAAAGGATGAGGTGTTTTCTACAGAGGATGTTAAAACTGTGATGAGGATCACTCTGCACTCCTTCTCCAACAAGTCCATAATGTATGCCAAGTACTTAGTCGAGAGAAAAGATAGGCGTCAGTACACTTTCATAGATGCAGACCTAAAGAACCTCTACGCCTATGATCTTCCTCAACTACATGCCTTCACAGAGCAGAGACTTGAAAACAGAAGGAGTACATGATTGCAAATGGCAGGATCAAGGAGGTCATGCGTGAACATGTCAGATAACATAGCAAAATGGACTTCGAGGTGGCATTACAACTTGGAGTCGAAAAGCTATCGATCACTAAACCGAATGACCAATTCCCCGGAATCGAAGATGTACCCTCCAATTCCCTAATCGCAGAGCCTGTGTTCGGGTTTGTTTACAGAGACGATGATTGGCTAAAGAAGATGTTCAGGTCAAATCAAAGTCACAAATATTCGAACAACAGTCTGCTGAAGATCAAGAACACAATTTTGAGGAATAGGGGATCAGAGACTGTACAACAGGGGCATGCAGAGAAAACGATCGACGACATCGATGCAAAAATAAGGCACCAGGAGTTGATTCTGTCGATGAAAAAGACCCTAGCTAAAAGCTTCACAAATCCGATAGATGATTTCCCAAGATAATCTCTGTAATAGATTATCTTTTCATTCATGTACACAAACTTAAATGTAACTGCCTTCTGGCATTTTTCTTTTGAATGAATTTGGTATCTTTAGAGGTTGAGTTCCATTAACCTTTTTTAGTTTCTAACTTAGCCAAACACTCACCATTCCAAAATTTTATTTTTCAATACTTAGGGGGAGATTGTTAGCTCCAACTTTCATGTATAGAAGTATTGAAAAATAGCCTAAGTATAGAAACGACTGAAGATTGCTCAAGAACAACCAAGTCACCACAGAAGACAAAGCTCAGAAGACTCTGTCGACATTCTTCTAGAGGACTCATAACCTGATAATGACCTTCAGATCACAGAGCCTCTGTGATCACTCACAGAGCCTCTGTGATGGCTAACCTCTAGAGACAGTTCGAAGATTTTGGTGAACACAATTCAAGACAAGGTTACGTGCTGAACACGTGAAGCCTGCTGTATGAAGATTTTCTAGATCATTTCTGCGGCGCACGATCGTTTACCTTTCCTGGTGGCATTCCATTTATGGAATGTCAGCCTTTGTCTTGTACTATGGGGTGCATCATCCTTGTATATTATAGGAGCACCTCCTTTGATTTATTTACGTGAGCACACACTATTCTGAATTAAGAAATTGTATTTTCCTTAGAATATTTGCATACACCAGTGCATGTTCTTGGTGTTCTTGGAGCAAATTAATGAAATAGTGTCTTGAGTAACATTCTTGTGATATCTTACTTTTCTGTTCATTATTTGCTTGTGTGTCTACTACCTTCCATGTTCTACTTTCTCTACATACTCAAACACTTCCGCACTCTTATTTATTAATCTATTTGTAGTGAAAAGTCTATCAAGTCTAGAACATCTAATTTGGGATCAACAAAAGATTTCTGATTAAATACTCAAACAAATTAATCAAAATAAAATAAAACAAATAAAAGAAAATTTTGAAAATAATGTTTGCTCAAATATTTCAAATGATTTCTGGAAAAGAAAACAACATATAGTCAAATTACCTTATATCAAAGACTTTAGTGAAAGAGATATCCTGTGACCCAAATTTACTAGCATATATTCACACAAACGTTTAGAACACAATCTTTATTAGATCAATCACATGAATTACACTTAATCACAAATCTCACGTGTGTGTTTACTTTGTGTAAGAGTTCTTACCACTGTCTCTGAATGAATCTACGTGTTTGCGTATCTACAAGATTACACAGACACAAAACTATTTATACTAAGTCAACATAGTTGACTTTACAACTCAAAACCCTTAACTATACAACATTTACAATCAAGACCCTCTATTTTAATCTTGCATACAATATACATCCAACAATCTCCCCCTTTGGATTCAAGATTAATTTTTTTTTGACATTTATCTTCAGGTCTTCTTATCTTCATAATAATCTTCAGCATAAATCTTTTTCAGCTTTAAACCTTGAAATCTTTGATTTGTTGAAAATTCTTTGAAAGATCTTTAAATGAATCTCGCCCTTTGGATTAGCTTTTAGAAGCTCTGAATAGTCAACCTTTTCTTCAATCTCTGACTTTCTTCAAACTCAGACTTTGATGCAACTTTCAAAATTATATCTTTCTTTGAAACAATCAACCATATGACTTTAACATCTTCCTTTCATCACATACCTTCAAACTAACTTGAACTTTGAAAACTGAAACTTTTGAATCTAACTTTGAAATTTTCTCCCCAATTCTGAAATCTGACTTTGAAACTTCAAACTTTCTTTCTTTTCTCAGGTTATTGCAACAATTTGACCTCTTTCAAATACACTTAACTTGCAACTGACTTTGAAAACTTGATATATCTCCCCCTTTTTGATGAATTATAAGAATCAGAATCATCAAAACTATTTCAATGTCAGCACAGTCTTTGAATGATGTCCCCCAAATCATATGATAAGCACAGTCTTCATGATAAACAATCTCCCCTATTGGTAGAATAAGAACATTCTCCCCCGACTGATCTGATAATGAGTCGTCAATTAATAAAAGTATTCATCTGAATATTTTCAAATTCAGACAAATTATGAGTTGTAACCCTGAATCAAAAAATGAAACAATTAGGAATGCCTGTCAGTAACACAAAGATATTGTGTACAACGAATGTACAATGTAAATAGCTTGAAATGATGTTCACTCCCCAAGGCTTCCATTCAATCATTGAAAAACACAAGGAATTTTCTATGAATGTTCTGACAGAAAAAAAAAATTCTGTGTGTTCTACTTATGTTATGAAAGAATTAGCATAATGATTGCTGTTTAGGCTCAAAATTATGTAAACCAATAAGACAACAGAGGTTATACATAGACTCAATGTGCTTAATAAAGGGTCGAAGGTGGGGCAATTTTCCTTCTTTTTCAATATTAGTATCTTCCGAGTGAAGAACCAATAACGTATGTCCTGCATCCCCATAAAATGTGAAACATTCTCTTTTTAAGAAAAGAATGAGTAGCTGGTGGGGTTGTTTGCAAGAAATGGCATGGGCTAGTTGCCCGTTTCAATGTCGTTCACGAATAAATGTGAAACAACAGTTTATATTGCTGCCCGACTCAGAAAGAATTTTGATGCAGAGTTTAATATGCTTTTACTCTATTTTCTCACCCACTTTCTTTTAATCATTTAAGTTCACTTCTAACCAATTTGTCATTTCCTTTTTACCTCATCACACACCAACACCCAATATTTTTTTACCCCTCTCCCCTCAATCACTCAAATGATAACTTCCTGGGTAGGAAACACTGGTTGTCGTGAGTCCATGGAAGTTCTATTAAGTTCACACATTTAATCCCTAGTATTATCCTAGAAAGAATGCGTTACTCAATGATTTTCTTGTCATTTAAGCGCAATAAATCAATGTCAGTGTATGTATGCTCATAAAGATAAGAATAAAATTTGAGCATTTAAACATTTAAGATCTCTCAAAGCATTAAAGTGAATGAATGAAATGTGAACAATGTAAGTGGTTTGAGAATCTGACAATGATAAAATCAGATCAAATATTTCATGAAAAATTATAATAAGGGATACCAAAGACGTATGATGTTTATATGAACAAAATATAAACATGTTAACAATGAAAGCACATGTAAAATGATAAAATGACGTCTGATCTCAAAGAAAGTAGAGTACAAACGGGAGTATTACCATAGAAAGATTAAACTTTTGATACATGGTAATATCAAAGTCAAGAAAATTGTACTGAACCTTTGTATGTAAGAAAACATGACAATATATAGACATGACAATTACACAAGTATTTGTCATTAGAAACACACGGTCAGATAGTCATCAAAGTATCCAAAATCGTTTAAAAATCACACTTCCCAATTCATGAAAATAAGTTAAGAATAGGAAGTGATTTGAACATTTGAAAAACATTTTTCACAAGTGAAAGTTGTTCATCTTTCAACAAGTGTTAAAGATTAAGATAAAGAAAATATACCTGTAAGCTCCCTCTCGAATGAATATCATCATTTAAGTACATTCGATAAAACATAAGATATTCTCGCCCTAAATATCTATAAAAAGTCAAGTTATTAGAAAAATATAACAATGAAAGTACAATTAGCTATTAACTCCTCCCTTAAAAGATATAGCAGTGTAAGACATTAACTCCCCCTTAAATGAAAAACTTCTTGAAAAGATATTATCTTTTGAGCATCCTTCAGAAGAAAAACATTTGAAATCGGGTTCTGAACTGAGATTTTCAGAAGCTATGATTACTTATTCTCCGGTGAGAATAGTAATGTTCAATTTACCAAAGAAGATCGGGTCCTGATCTTTTGTAATCAGAAACCATATTTCTTAAACATTGAGGAACGAGTCTTGAACTATTTTATTCATGAGCCATGGTTCTTTCTCCCCCTTAAACCTTGGGTGCCTGCAATACGGATTCAGCTTTTGGTACCCACTGGTATTTGGGTCCAGATTTCTAGTATCAGTTCTATTAGGAGAGATATAAAAAGAACCATACTAGCTATTCTCATAATTTTTGTTTACAAAATAATTTGAACCACAATAGGAACAACTAATTTTCTTTTGTGCTAACCTAATCAATTGATTGATAGTGAAAACTGGATCAGGTTTGCCAAAAGTTTTACCTTTTGAAGCATTGTTCCTTTTAGCATTGAATGAATGGACAAATGATTTTTCTTCCTTCTTTTCTTCCGAAGATCCTTTAACTCTCCAAATCCATTTTTCTTTATCTTTCTCATCTATCCCTTTCCAGAACCTTTTCTTCTGAGACTTATTCTTCTTGATGTTACCTGAACCATCAACATGTTTATCATAGAAAAGATTAGAAGGACGAATTTGATCTTTAGAATTAGAAGTATGACTATCATCAGAATCAAATAAAGGATTATTAGAAACATTTGTAAAACGTGAACTTGAAGTTGTTTTGAATGAGCATTCTGAATCAACTTTATCATATCTTGGTGATTGGACAATTGATTCTGGAGTCTTAGACTCAGTCAGCATCACCTTGAACATGATCTCTTCAAGTTCTTTTATCTTTGAAGACAAACAATTTCTTTCCTTTGACAATTGATCAAACTTCTTATGCAACTCAGATTTTACATTCTTCTCCTTCAAGATGTTTGTTGAAAGCGCAGATAATTTCTTATTCAGCTTCTCTATCTCAGATTCAAACACTTTCTTTTCCTCAGTAAAATCTTTCTCTAAACTCTTTTTCTCAACTATCTTCTTCTTTTCTTTCTCAAATTTATCTCTTTCAAGAATTATAAATTTCTTGAAATTGTCACTTGTTGAGAAAGTTTCATGCATTTAAGATCCACAACATTTTTCTCCTCAAAGGCTTTTCTTGAGAAATCAGAAAATTTCTTAACAAATTCTTTTCTTTATTTCTCACTCTTCTTTTCATCTTGAGATATCTTTTCTTTCAGTTCATGGATCTTCTTCTGAAGCTCAACATTATCTCTTCTCAATCCTCTTTATCTCATCTTGGACTTTTGTGTTGTCTTTCTCTTGGGTTGCTTTTTATTTCATCATGTTGATCTCAACCTCAAGACTGAAGACTTTATCTTTCAACTTATCTCTTTTAGCAAAGATTTGAGAATTTATCTTTCTAAGCCCTTCAGATGTCTCACTAGCAATGTTTTCTCTCCTTCTAAGATCATCAATCTCTTTTAGCATTAAGTCCTTCTTTATCCATATAGAATTTACATTAAGTCCTTCAAACTTCTTCAGCTTAGTTTGCAGATTTGAAATCTCTTTTTCTTTAGATTCAATGATACCTACAAAATTTATTTTGGAGTTAGCTACACATTCTGAGCAAACAAAATCTTTCTCTGAATCATTAGAATTTTTTTCAATTTAGTGTTTTGAGCAAGAAGAGATGAGTTTTGAATCTTCAAATCCTTGTTCTCAGCTTCGAGTGAAGAAATCTCTGGCATATAAGCTAAACCACAATCTCTCTTTGTAAGCATAGTATTTCCCTTCTCGTCAATATATGGCATCTTGATATCTGCAAAAATATAAGCTTGAAATAATCGTTAACAAGAATCAGAAACCTTGATCACAATCAAAAATATATACCCCTCCGCAAACTTAGCACGGGGGTCCCGCTAAGTTTGATACCAAAAAAAATTAGCTAGAAGTGACCGTTAATCAGAAAATCAGAAAAATCAACAGTAAAAATCACAGAAAATCACTCAAAAATTATAACAAGTATAGAATTCGTATGACACTCTAAAAGAACAATTCACAAGCAAGAATTCATATAAGGAACACAATTCGCATGAAAAGGATATAAAAAGGATACAAATTCTAATCTTTTCGCATATAACTGTGATGCGAATTCTGAGGTTTTCGTAGATAGCAGTGTGCGAATTCTGAGGTTTTCGCAGATAGCAGTGTACGAATTTTTGACAATTCGTATCACTCTGATGTCCGAATACTAAACAATTCGCATCACACTGATGAGCGAAATCATGATAACTCGTGCGAATTCTTTCCTTGAACTTTTCAAAAATCAACTTTTCGTAAAATAACCTCTGCGAATTCTTTACTTCTCAAATATAGCTCTTTTGCAAATTCTTCAACCCTGCGAATTCTATCCTTAGATTCAATGAGATTAACTAATCTACAAATTCCTTTAGCCCTGTGAGTTCTTCGTGCGAGTTCTTGTGGCCCAAGTGTCAGGATCGAATTCTCAACAAGAATTATGAATACTCAGAAACAATATCAAAGAAGTTGCGGAAAAACACTTTGATATTTAATGTAACAGTAAACAAACAGTATATGATTAACAACTTGTAAACTTGTATTGAATGATTTAAAATCACAAGATTACACACTCAACCTCAATCTTGAAGAACAGACTCTTTCAAAACGAATTCTACTTCTCTAGAATTAGGAACTATGCCTTGAGGTTGATTTTCTCTCTTAGAACAAAAACATAGAATTAATTAAATTAAAAGTTATCTCACTATTCTAAACAATACAATATATATACTGAAGATAAAAGATAATTACAGTTTATACAATATCTCCAGAATATCTTCTATCATTATCTCTAAGCTTCCATGAATATCTTCAGCTTTCCATGTTTATCTTTAACCACGATCTCTTTATCATTATCTTCACTTTATCTTAGAAGCAGCATTAACTGAGTCTTGGCAGCATTAACTACTAAGCAGCACTAACCACTAGCAGTACTAACTAGCTAAGAAGTACTAACTTTGTTCAAGCAGCACTAACTTTGACTAGCAGTATTAATTCTACTAACAGTAGTAATACTCAGCAGTATTAACTTTGAAGTCCTCTGGCAGTAGTAATTCTGAACTAGCAGCATTAAAAACTTGTTCACATCTTCAGTTCCCAACAATCTCCCCCTAACTTGACTTTTAGAAAGAGAAGTCAAGTTCTTCAAATGCTTCCAAAATCTTCATTGATCTACTCCAATGTTAGGATCCAGTCCCATACTCTGATTTATAGTTCTCTGAATTAAGTACTTTGCCATTTCTGAATTTGGTGCACAACCCAACTTCTTATTTAAGATGGCATGAAGCTTTAGATTTGTATGGTTGTATACCCTATCCACCAAGTAATACTCCATGTGAAAAGTATCCAATACCAGTTCATAGACTCCACTCCTTTCATATAGAGTCCATCCTCTAACAGCTTCAAATACATCTCTTATCAAATGCTTTACTGCTTCTGGTTTGAACAACATGCACAAATATTCCATAACTAACTTCACAATTGGTAACCCTGGAGCTGTCAACTGATCTGCATGAACTTTCATCCCCACTTCAAACATTTCTTCCAAATCAGATCTTGAACACTCTCTGACAATTTTGTTCCAGGTGCTGTAGACTTCATACTTCTCATCCTTTCTTTTCAATCTAATGTACTCTTTGCCATCCACCTCCATAGTATCCCAGTGGATAACTTCAGGAGGTTTGAATCCAACAAGTTCAGCTGAAATAGGCTTTGGAATTTTATCCATTTCCACCATGTACATGTTTACATCTGAAATCTGTGGTACTTCCTGAGTTTCAGCCTCATTCTTAGGTGCCTCTTCTTCTTCAGCAACCTTTTGCTCTTCTTCTACTCTAGGCTTCTTTACAATCTTCTTTCTTTTAGCCATCATTTTAGTTCTCTTCAGAGTCTTTTGAACTTGCCCTAAAGTAGCTTCCTTCTTATTTTCTTCCTTTTTCTCTGCCTTTTCTTTGATAGGAGTTCCCTCTTCACTTTCAGGGAATGTTTGATTAATATTCACATCATGTCTCTCCTTGTCCTTCTTTTCAAACTCCACTCTATCCTTTTCATTACTCTTCAGCTTCCCCATTTCTTTCTCATAGAGATCCTTGATTTGATCAAAAGTCATCTTCACAAACATTTCTTTCTTTACACCAATTGCACTCCTCAAGAAAGTTATCATTTTGTTTCTTTCCTGAGTGGCAAGGTAAGTTTGTGAAGGTCTTCTCTTCTTAGCACTTGTTCTGGCCATCATAGCCTTTCTCAAGCTCATTGCTCTTTGCTTTGCCTTCTCTGTTTCCAGCCCTTTCTGGAATGCTTCATTTAACTCATTTGCAAGTGCTCTGGCCATTTCTCTGTCTTTTTCAACCTGCTCCTTTTCTGCTTGATCTAACTCTTCTTGTACTTTCTTTGCTAATGCTTCATCTGACTCAATCATCTTTTGCTTTTTAGATGGTTGATCAGATTCTATCATCTTTGCTTTTCCCTTTTTCCTTGCATCTGCAGCCATTTCTTTCTTCTCTATTTTCTTTGCTCCCCCTTCATTTATGACCACTCCCTTTGCTTTGGGAGTGTCATTCTTTGCTTTGATGAGCATTTCAGATACTTCAATCTCTGTTGGTGTTAACTCTGTTACTGCTGCTTGTGAAGTTTCAGCAGCACTAACAGTTTCTGCTGCTTGTTTTGGCTCAGCAGTAGTAACCATTTCTGCTTCTTTAGTTGTAACTGCTGCTGGTGTTGTTTCTGCAGATTTCTTTTCTTCAACAAACTCCCCCTCAAACTGTTGATCTATCTGTTCTGAGCTAGAATTCTCCCCCTTTTTGGAAGCATGGACATTTTCTATGTTGGTTGCCTCCTTTCTCCTTCTAAGAACAAACTGACCTCTTCTTTTCTTGACCATGAGCTTTCCCACCATTTGTTTGAGTTTGAAAATCTGTTGTTGTTGGGAGAGAACCACTTGCTGCAATTCTTTGATATCCTTTCCTTGATTAACCACATCAACATTAATGTTGGCTAATGCTTCAATCAATTCCCAGTAAGTATATCTATCCTCACCTTCTTTAGGTGTTTTACCCACCCTTGAAGGATCCTTGGAAAGTTTTGCCATCAATTCATCAGTGTCAGTTCTGTCCTCACCCTTTTTGGATGTTTTGCCCATCCTTGAGGGATCCTTGGATCTTTTGATAGTGGCCTTCTGCCTAGCAGAAGCACCAGCTACCCCCTTGGTTTCTTGGCACCGGGGTCCTTTGGTTGATTTCTCACCCAAAGTTGCCATGGGGAAGGTCTTAGAGATGTTACCACTAACCTTCTCTGTGCTAGCAGAAGTAGTGGCAGCCTTCTCACCCATATGCTCTTCCTCCTCCTCAGAGAGCACCTCCTTGGGGTTGGGATACACCCTTGTGGTTTCTCTGTAGATATTCTCTAAGGGAGAATCCTCCCTTAGAGGGCTTAAAGGCTTAGGGGTAGATGGTACAAGAAGGGAAGGAGCCTTCTTTACCTATTTCCTTTTGTATGTTTGGGTGATTGGTGAAGTTGGTTTATCAAGAAGAGACTGGGGAATTGATTTAGGGTGGGAAGGTTGGGATTGGCTAGCAGTGGGTTGGTCTAATGGGGGCCTTGACCCTGCTGCCATACCTTCATCAGTGTGGGACACCACCATCATTGTAGAGAACAATAGGGTGTCAACTCCTTCCGAGTCCAGAGGGGATCTTTTCATGTTTGAAAAGACCTTACCTTTGGGAATTTTTGGTTCATATACCCCATCAAAATGAGGTATATCCGTCAATTCATGGGTTATTACTTATTGTACAAACTTGGGGTAAATATAAAAACTCTTTTTACTTCCCAGGTTTGAGACAAGATCATTAAAAATGATTTGGGAAAAATTATACTTTCTGGCAGTGGCTAAGCATACCAAAGCATAAGCAATGGTGCTACTGAACTCACTCCAGCCAATAGTCTTTTTAGAGATACAGTGCATAAGGGTATGGACAAAGAAACGCCATTGAGGTGAAAATTTTGCTTTTGAGAACTTGAACACACCCAATGGGCCTCCATACCCCATTCTTGTAAGAGTAGAAAACAGTTCATCATTAGAGATAGAAGTTATACCAGAGGCATCGTCTAGACGTAGACTGATGCGAATTACCTCTTCAGTAACTGTCAAGGGTTTGTCACACACCCTTGTCTTGATCATTTGCGCACCATTCTCAGTAACAATGGTGGCATTTGCCCAGAATTGCCTTTGATGCTCGAGATAGATGGATGGCGATACAGTGAGAGCATGGGCAATATGGCTTGTCTTGAGGAAATCCACAATCTGGTGGAAACCAACGGCCTGTTTGGGCTTTTGTAGCATCGCGATTTCATTGTGCTCGTATATGAATGCCATTGATGCCATTGATCTTGAAGTTTCTTTCCTGAAAACTTTGAACTTGAGAGAGAAGGGTTAGAGCGCAAGTGAACAGTATGCAAAGAGTCGTTATGAACTTTTTAGGCGGGCAAAGGGTATTTATAGTATTCGGGACATAAGCAGTATTAACCTAGAGCAGTATTAACGGACAAGCAGTATTAACTGAGAGTAGTATTAACTGAAAGCAGTATTAACTGAAAGCAGTATTAACCACTAGCAGTATTAACTAACTAGCAGTATTAACCACTAGCAGTATTAACTAACTAGCAGTATTAACCACTAGCAGTATTAACTAACTAGCAGTATTAACTACTTAGCAGTATTAACTGTGCACTGGCAGTATTAAAAATGCACTGGCAGTATTAACAATGCACTGGCAGTATTAACAATGCACTGGCAGTATTAACAATGCACTGGCTGTATTAAAACTGCACTGGCAACATTTATCATACTTACACATTTAAGCTTTGTGAAGAACTGAGTACTGCTATGTATTCCCTGAAAAGAAAGATTAGTAACACCAAGACTAAATAAAATATAGGTATTTAACCACTTTTTGAGAAGGTGCTTATTCAGAGTTGATCATTCCCACACTTGTTACCAAGAAAGTGAATCTACCCACATCAAAGCCTTTGGTGAATAAGTTTCTTTTCATTACAACTTGAATAAGTTTCTTTTCATTACAGTCTCTTATGAAGTGATACCTGATCTCAATGTACTTTGTCTTTGAGTGCTTGACAGGATTAATCACAATGCTAATAGCACTGCTATTATCAATAAAAATTGGAGTGTGTAGAAAGGTTACCCCATAGTCCAGCATTTGATTCTGAATCCATAAGACTTGAGAACAACAACTTGCAGCTGCTATGTACTCTGCCTCTGTTGTAGATGTGGACACTGTGGTTTGTTTCTTGCACTGCCATGAAACTAGTCTTGCACCCAAGAACTGACATCCTCCAGAAGTAGATTTTCTGTCCAAGTTTGCTCCACCTAGATCACTGTCTGAGTATGCAAGTAAGTCAAAAGATGAGTCATGAGGATACCAAAGCCCCAATCTGGGTTGCCCTTTGAGATATCTGAATATCCTCTCAACAGCTTGAAAGTGAGATTGCTTTGGCCTAACTTGGAATCTTGCACATACACAGACTGGAAACATTATATCTGGCCTAGAGGCTGTAAGATACATGAGAGAGCCAATCATGGATCTATAATGATGAACATCCATATCCTCCCCCTCAAGATCTGCTGTTATTTGCTTGTGTGTCTCCATAGGTGTGCTGACAGGTTTTGAATCTGAGAAACCAAACTTGGTTAGAATGTACTTCACATACTTGGACTGACAGATAAATATTCCATCTGACTTCTGTTGAACTTGGAGGCCAAGGAAGAAAGTAAGTTACCCCATGGAACTCATTTTGAACCTTTGATGCATTAGTTCTTCAAACTCCTTGCACATGTTGTCTCTTGTAGATCCAAAGATGATATCATCAACATAGATTTGGACCAGCAAGATATCCTTCTTCTTTCTCTTGATAAATAGAGTCTTATCAATGACTCCTCTTTCAAAGCCATTTTCCAAGAGATAGGATGACAGAGTGTCATACCATGCTCTTGGAGCTTGATGCAGTCCATAAAGTGCTTTCTTCAATTTGTATACCCTGTCTGGATAGCTTGGGTTTTCAAACCCTGGTGGTTGACAGACATATACCTCTTCTTCAATCGAGCCATAGAGAAATGCACTTTTTACATCCATTTGATATACTCTGAATTTCATATAAGAAGCATAAGCCAGGAATAATCTAATTGCTTCTATCCTGGCTACAGGTGCAAATACTTCTTCATAATCTATCCCCTCTTCTTGTGTATACCCTTGAGCCACCAGCCTTGCTTTATTCCTTATCACTATGCCTCTTTCATCTCTCTTATTCCTGAAGACCCATTTTGTTCCTATTGCTCTTTGGCGTTTAGGAAGGTCTACCAGATCCCAAACATCTTGCAGCTTGAATTGCAGTACCTCTTCTTGCATTTCTTCTATCCAACTGGACTCTTTCATAGCATCATGTGCCTTCTTAGGCTCAAGCTGGGATAAAAAGCAAGAAAGCACTGTGTGCTGTTGGTCTTGCATTTCTTGCAGCCTGCTTTGATTTCTAGTCATCATAGGAGAGGATATATCTCCTATTACCAGCTGTGGAGGATGATTCTTTTGAATTCTGGTGTGATGATTAGGTTCTTCATTAAGTCCCACCTCTAGATTGGAGTCATTCAACTCAACTGAGGTGTTTTCAGCAGCTACTTCTGATTCTTTATTGTCTTGAGTCTCCTCATCTCTACTTTCTTCTTCACTCTGACTTGGTCCAGTAGGTGGTTCCTTTTCACAGTCTTCAACAGGATCCACTGTGGGTATGGGAAAGATCACATATTTAGATATACTGTCTTGGACTTGGGTAGTTCCTGATCCTCCACTCCCTGAACCTGCATAATCATCACTACTGAAACCAAAAGAGTTAGTTAGTGAATCAATGTCAAATAGCCACTGAGGACCAGACCCAATAGGATTGGTGTGTTCTCATTGCATTTGACATTGTCACTTTCTTCAATTATTCTAGAAGAAGAGTTAAAAACTCTGTAAGCCTTACTCTGAGATGAGTAACCGACAAGAAATCCATCATCTGCTTTGCTATCAAACTTACCTAAGTGAGATTTGGTATTGAGAATTGTACATGGACACCCAAAAGGTTTGAAAAATCCAATAAAGGGTTTTCTTTTATTTAAAAGCTCATATGGGGTCTTGTTCTTTGGCTTGACCACTAGAACTCTGTTTTGGACATAACAGCCAGTATTAACTGCTTCAGCCCAGAAGGTAATTGGCAGTTTTGAATCAGCCAATAGAGATCTAGCAGCCTCTACTAGTGTCCTATTTCTCCTCTCAGCAACTCCATTCTGTTGAGGAGTCCTAGGAGCACTATATTGTCTCTCAATTCCTTTTTCTTCACAAAAGGTGTTTAGATCAAAATTTTTAAACTCAGTCCCATTGTCTGATCTAATGACTTTTACTTTTTGATTAGTTTGGTTTTCAATTCTTAGGATAAAGGATTTGATCAGTCCACTTGTCTCATCCTTAGTCCTTAGAAAATATACCCAAGTAAATCTGGAGTAATCATCAACAATAACCAAGCAGTAAGATTTCTTGCCTATACTCATAACATTTGTAGGACCAAACAGATCCATATGTAATAACTGGAGACAAGAAGAAATTGTATTTAACTCTTTGGGCTTATGAGAAGTTTTGTGTTGTTTGCCTTTAAGATAACCAACACAATGATCATCACATGAAAAGACTTTTGACGGTAATCCTCTTACAAGGTTGTTTTTAACAAGTTTGTTCATAGTCTTGAAGTTCATGTGACACATCCTTTTGTGCCAAAGAGAGGATTCATCCACAGAAACTTTTGAAACAAGACAGTTCAGGGATGAATCACTATCAACATTGTCCATATCTAGACAATAAACATTGTCCTTTCTTGGAGTTCTAAGTAGTATCATGCTTTCATCAACTACCTTGAACCCGGGAGCAAGGATCATACACTCTGTATTAGTAAATAATATGCTATGTTGTTTGTCACAAACCTGTGATACACTTAACAGGTTGTACTTCAATTGATCAACATAGTAGACATCCTCAAATGTCATCTTATCTTTTGTAACATTACCTTTTCCACTTATTTTACCACCAGTAAGATTATCTCCAAATGCAACATGTCCTCCATTGATATGCTTGAATTCCTGAAGGCATGACATGTTGCCTGTCATGTGCCTAGAGCAACCACTATCAACATGCCATATGCTCCTTCCCTTGAGCTGTTGGTTGCCCTGCACATAAGATAAATCAGTTAGTATGAATTAGGAACCCAAGCCAAGGTGGTCTTGGGTACCCCTTTCTCATCAAAATGCTTGCATTCTTTCTTGACAAGATTTTTAAACTTTGACTCCTCATTTCTGGAGTACTTTGTCACAATGATAGGCTTGGAAACACATTTGCTAGAAGCAGTACTGGTTTTAGAAGTACTAACTGCATTAGCAGCACTTGCATGCTTAGCATTACTAACCTTATTAGAAGTAGTAACTGTGTTAGCAGCAGTAACTGTGTTAGCAGTATTCATCTTTGAAGAGGTACTAACAGTATTAGCAGCATTAAAATTTTCAGCAGTACTAACACTGGTAGCAGCAGTAATGCTTCTAGCAGCACTATCTCTGTCAGCAGTACTAACAGTTTTAGTGCTTCTAGGCACCCACATTTTAATACTTTCCTTCAAAACCTTTTTCTTCATGGTGCCTTTGTTTTCAACAAATTTCTTCACCACATGTTTCTTTCCAGCCTTCCTATAACCAACAGGTTTTTGCACAAATCTTTGAAAGTTCATCTGTTGGTTAATAGGGTTAAAGAAACAATACTTAGCCAAATGGTTTAACTTTCCACATATGAAACAAGGCTTTGGTCTATTGATTTTACTCAGATCAATGCCTTGTTTTTGTGCCCATTGGTTATTCCAGTTTCTCTGATTTCCCCTTGGTTTATCATGTTTTTAGGGCTTAGAATTATTGCATGCACACTGCTTGCAAGGGATAGGGTTCACAACAGTGGTCTGCTTATAGTGAACCTTCTTGTTCTTTCCCTCAGTCTTCTCTATCTCATTGGACTTGATCCAATGCTTTCCACATCCCTCATTGGTGATTATGTGGTTTTCTATAGGAATCTCACCACTCACAGTGTTGTCTTTATCCTTGACAACTTCTTTCTCAGTTTTATCCTTAACAAGTACTTCATCTAAGGGATCTATCTCAGTGGCTCCCTTAGGTAGGTCCTTCCTATCCTTTGTTTCTAACAAATCTGAACTAGGAGGGATGTAGTTGTTGTTATAGGGTGGTGGTGTGGTATTGTACCCTATTCCTCTTCTCAGTTTATCATGAATCTGAGTTTGTAGCAAAGAATCCATTGCTTTGGAAGCATTGGAAAACTTTTCTACATCTAGTTTGACTTTAGCTAGCTCTCCTCTTAGCTTTTCACTCTCTTCTTTGGATCTGGTCAGTTGAAGTTCTAAGTCATTCTTCTCCCACTTCCAGTAGTTTGTGTCATAAGAGTGTTGAAGCTCATTGGCTTGAAAACTCTTAATATGCCCTTCAAATCTCTCAACTATCCTCACATAATCTTTTATGTCCTTTTCCAATCTCTTAAGGTTATCACTCATGTTCTGATTGTGATCCCTATACCTTTTAACAGTGTTAATGCAATTTTGAGAACATAGATTGGAAGTTACCTCTGTTGGGAGATCAGACACCTCTGCCATTAGAGCTTGGTTTTGAATGGCCTCTTCAGCTTGATCACTCCAATCAAACCCCATACCTTGTTGAGAGACAAGGGCTTGTGCAAAGTTTCTATTATTATTGAAGCTTCCAGATTGTGTCTGCTGATGGTTGTTGTTGTGAGACACTCCACTTCTGCATTCCCTAGCAAAGTGTCCCTTTTGATGGCATTTATAGCATTCCACCTTAGACTTGTCAAAACCTGCTCCATCTTCTCTTCTTTGGGAGAAGTTGTTCCTCCCAGTTCTTTTGATGAACTTCTTAACTCTCATAGAGAGCATGGCCATCTGCCATTTAATGTCCATCTCTTCAAGATCATGTGGATGGAGTTGTTCCAAGTCATCATTAATAAGAGAAGAGTTTCCATGACTGGCCAGAAAGGCTTCAAATACAGTTTCAGTGCCTTTCTCTTGATTTGCTCCATTGGCAGCATTAACTGATTCAGGATTGGAAGTAGAATCAATTGATGCTGAAAGGAGTGCAACATTGTGAACATACCTAGAAGGCCTCTTCTTAGCCTCTACCTCAGATTCTAAAACTCTTAGATCATTATATAGATCATCAAGTTCCTTTTCTTCCAGTTGATCATTCTGTCTGAAAGACACAGTATACATGGTCCATTCATCACTCAGGGACCTTAGGAATTTCCTGTTTAGATCATCTTGATCAATTTGTACTCCCACTGTAGCTAGTTCACCAAGAAGCTTGTTGAACCTGTCAAAAGTTTGAGTCATGGACTCATTCTTGGTTGACATAAAGTTCTCATATTGTTGCTTCAGAATGGCTTTCTGATTTCTCTTGGTACTTTTGGTACCTGAGAATCTCTTCTCTAGAGCATTCCAGAGCATCTCTGCATCAGTGCAGTTGCAAAACTGATGTTGATATTCATTGGGAATAGCCAAGAGCAAAGTGCTCAAGGCTTTCATCTCTGTCTGTCTAGTCTTTCTTTCAGCATCAGTTTTTGGTGGAGTTCTCTTTCCATCTGCACCAATCTTTCCTTCTTCAGAAGGGCCATTCTCAATGATGTCCCACATAGAATAGTCAGTGAGGAGTATGTACTGCTTGATTCTGATCTTCCACATATCGAATTCATTGGGTCTGAGCATTGGAACCTTTGAGACCAGAGTACTGTTTGATTCTGCAAAGTTTTCCATGATGAATGAATAGATGTTTCTGAGAGAACTTGCTCTGATACCACTTGTCAGGATCGAATTCTCAACAAGAATTATGAATACTCAGAAACAATATCAAAGAAGTTGCAGAAAAACACTTTGATATTCAATGTAACAGTAAACAAACAATATATGATTAACAACTTGTAAACTTGTATTGAATGATTTAAAATCACAAGATTACACACTCAACCTCAATCTTGAAGAACAGACTCTTTCAAGACGAATTCTACTTCTCTAGAATTAGGAACCATGCCTTGAGGTTGATTTTCTCTCTTAGAACAAAAACATAGAATTAATTAAATTAAAAGTTATCTCACTATTCTAAACTATACAATATATATACTGAAGATAAAAGATAATTACAGTTTATACAATATCTCCAGAATATCTTCTATCATTATCTCTAAGCTTCCATGAATATCTTCAGCTTTCCATGTTTATCTTTAACCACGATCTCTTTATCATTATCTTCACTTTATCTTAGAAGCAGCATTAACTGAGTCTTGGCAGCATTAACTACTAAGCAGCACTAACCACTAGCAGTACTAACTAGCTAAGCAGTACTAACTTTGTTCAAGCAGCACTAACTTTGACTAGCAGTGTTAATTCTACTAGCAGTAGTAATACTCAGCAGTATTAACTTTGAAGTCCTCTGGCAGTAGAAATTCTGAACTAGCAGCATTAAAAACTTGTTCACATCTTCAGTTCCCAACACCAAGATTTACTAGCATAAACACATATAAATTTGTGATAGACTTTTCAATACAGAGTGTTTGTGTGTGTTCTCAATGTGTGCAACTATGTGTTCTTACTCTCTCTCAATCACCACCAAGATTACACCTTCACTTTCACACACTTCAACTACAACTACTTTAGAAAACAACACAAAGACTTTCTTATAAATAGGTCATCATGACCAAGCAAGGTCAAACCTTCTAAGCTCATTACAACACATACACAAACAACAAATACAATAATGACCCTCATTTAATCTTGAATACAATTTTAGTCTAACAATCTCCCCCTTTGGATTCAAGATTAAAAAAGTTTGGCAATAATCTTCAGGTCTTCTTTTATTCAGAATTGTCTTCAACTTTCAGCTCTTGCTCTTTCATAACTTTAATATCACGAAGTCTTTTTACACTTTGTATGATCTTTGACAATTCTTCAAACTTGTCTCTCCCTTTGAATTAGATTTTGAATATTCTGAACAGACGACTTTACTTTCAAACTCTGACTTTCTGTCACTTCTCTTCGACAATCTTTCTTTAACCTTTGACTTTGATCATCTGAAAATAGTTATCTCCCCTGAAATCTTTAAAACTTCAATCTGATCATGAACTTTGATTATTCTCCCCCTTTTTAATGATTTGTAAGAATCAAAATCATTAAAACACTTCAAGGTCAGATTTTTCGTTGAATAATCTTCCCACGATCTGATAAGCACAATCTTCATTTGATACAATGTAAGAAATCTCTCCCTTTGTGAAGAAATAGACAATCTCCCCTAGATAGGAAAATTATCAATCTCCCCAATACATGATGTGAGAGAATCTGTCATCTGATCTGAAAGAGTCGTTGAACCATGAATGTAGTCATCTGAATCTTTTCAAATTCAAACGAAGTAAAAGTTGTAACCCTGAATCAACAGATGAAACAGTTAGGAATGCCTGTCGGTAACACGAAGTTACTGTGTAAAACGAATGTACAATTTAAGGCGCTGGTTTGAGGTTGACTCCCCAGGTCTTCCATTCAATCATTGAAAAACACAAGGTAATTCTATGAATGTTCTGACAGAAAAACAAATTCTTTGTGTGCTCGTGCTTGTGTTTTGAAAGAAATAGCACAATGATTGTGTTTCATCAGGCTCAAAGTATGTAAATCACTGAGACAACAATGATTGTACATGAACTCAATGTGCATGAGAAATGGTCAAATGTGGGGCAACTTTCCTTCTTTTTCAATATCAGTATCTTCCAAGTGAAGATCCGAAAGATTATGTGCTGCTTCCCCAGAAAATGTGAAACATTCTCTTTTTGAGAAAAAAATGAGTAGCTAGTGGGGTTGTATGCAAGAGATGGCATGGGCTATTTGCCTATTTCAATGGTGGTCACCAAAGAAATGTGAACCAATCAGTAATGTGGTTTCCCGGCTCAGAAAGATGTTTGGTGTAGAGTTCTGATATTCTTTTAACTCTGTTCTCTCACCCTCTTTCTTTTAAACATATAAGCTCACATCTAACCAATCTCTCATTTCCATTTTACCTCAACTCACTCCCACACTCAATTCTTTTAGACCCCTCTCCCCTCAATCACTTAAAGGATTTCTTCCGGGGTAGGAAACACTAGTTATCATGAATCCATGAAAGATCTATTAAGCACTCACACTGAATCCCATGTTCTTAAAAGTACATGTTGGTCAATGATTTTCTTGACATGTAAAGCACAATAAATCATATGTCAGTGTATGTATGCTCATCAAGAATCAGAAATGAAATTTGAGCATTTTAAACATTTAAGATATCTCAAAACTTTATATGAATGAATAATAATGAAAGAATAGAAATATTTTGAGAATCTGACAATGATTAAGATCAGATGAAATTATCATGAATAAAAATATTTGGGAATTCAAAGACGTATGTTGTTTTTATGAACAATATATAAACATATTATCAATGAAAGCACATTAAAAATGAAATGACGTTTGATTCAAACAACTGTGAATAACAAACGGGAGTATTACCATAGGAACATATATTATTTGATACATGGTAATAACAAAATCAATTTGAAAATACTGAACCAATGTGTGTATGAATACTTGACAAAGTATATAGAAAAGAAAATACATAAGTATTATTCTTTAAAAAACACACGGCCAGATAATCAGTTAAGTATCCAAAAATCATTTTAAAAATTCACACTTCTCAGTCCATGAAGACAGTTTAAGAACATGAAGTGGTTTGAACATTTTAAAACATTTTTCACAAGTGAAAGTTGTTCTTCTTTCACAAGTGTTTGAGTATAAGGATGAGAATGATATACCTATAGATCAGAATCCTTAACTCCCCCTGGAATGAATATAACAATTAAAGTATCCTTGACAAACAATAGATATCCTCCTCCTTGATATCTGTAAAACATCAATTTTTTAGAAATTTTATAACAGTGAAAACAATGACAATTAATATCAATTCTTCATTAAAAGATATAGCAATATAATTTCTAAACTCCCTTTCAAACGAAAAACTTCCTGAAAAGATGTAATCATGAAAGCATCCTTCAGAAGAAAACATTTGAATACGGATTTTGAACTGAATTGTCCAAAAGCCATTGTCACATAAAATATACTGCAAGAATTTTTTTTTTTGGTAATCATTATAAAAATGATTCCTCTTTAGTCAGTCAGCATATGATGAAATATCCAAGATATATTCAAATAAAACACAAGATTAGAAAACTCCCCCTAGAATCATGAAGTGGTATTTAACATACCAAGTTTGCTAACTAAAAAGTTAAACCACTTTTCATCCAACGGCTTGGTGAAAAGGTCAGCCAACTAGTAGTCAGTAGTCACGAAATGCATCTCGATATCGCCCTTCTCGACATGATCCTTTATAAAATGATATCGCACGTCGATGTGTTTTGTCTTGGAATGTTGCACTGGATTAGCAGTTATCGCAATTGCACTCTTGGAGTCGCAGTAGATAGGGACTCGTTGTTAAGTATATCCGAAATCTTTTAACTGTGTTTTCATCCAGAGGACTTGTGAACAGCAGCTTGCAGCAGCTACGTATTCAGCCTCGGCGGTGGATGTAGAAACACAATTTTGTTTCTTAGACGTCCAGTTAACCAACTTATCACCTAAGAACTGACATGAACCAGAGGTGCTCTTTCTATCCAGTTTGCATCCTACATAATCAACATCAGTATAGGCAGTTAAATCAAAAGACGAACCCTTAGGGTACCAAAGGGCTAACTCAGTAGTACCTTTAAGATACCTAAGAATCCGTTTAACAGCGACCAAGTGTGATTCCTTCGGGTTGGCCTGATATCTAGAACAAAAACATGTAGCAAACATAATATCCGGTCTACTCGCAGTTAAGTACATCAGTGAACCAATCATGCTACGGTACACTTTTTGATCTACTGATTTGCCAGAAAGATCTGCATCTAAAAGTATTCCTGTTGCCATCGGTGTTTTCATCACTGAATTGTCACTCATGTTAAATTTCTTTAAAATATCTGGAATATATTTTGATTGATTAATGAAAATGCCTTCGGGTAACTGTTTCACTTGAAGACCAAGGAAAAAATTCAGTTCACCCATAATTGACATTTCAAAACGAGATTCCATGATTCTTGAAAAGTTTTTACAGAACTTTGGATTTGTAGAACCGAAAATTATGTCATCTACATAAATTTGTATTAGAATCATATCATCACCTTGCATTTTCAGAAAGAGAGTAGTATCAATTGTACCTTTCTTGAATCCTGAAGCAAGAAAGAATTGTGTTAGAGTTACGTACCAAGCTCTTGGTGCCTGTTTGAGTCCATACAAGGCTTTGTCTAAGACATAGACATGAGCAGGGTTCTTTGGATCAATGAATCCTTCTAGTTGAGCAACGTATACTTCTTCATGCAATATCCCATTTAAAAATGCAGATTTTACGTCCATTTGAAAGACAGTAAAACTTTTGTGAGTTGCATAAGATAAGAAGATTCATATAGCTTCCAATCGTGCCACAAGAGCAAAAGTTTCTTCATAATCAATCCCCTCCTGCTGACAATAACCCTTTACAACAAGGCGAGCTTTGTTTCAAACTACAACTCCAAATTCGTCTCTCTTATTTCTAAAAACCCTCTTTGTTCCAATAACATATTTTCCTTCTGGAAGTGGTATGAGTCGCCAAACTTTGTTCCTCTCAAATTGCAGAAGTTCATCTTGCATCGCCAGTATCCAATCTGGATCATGCAAGGCATCTGAAGCTTTCTTCGACTCGAGAGAACTTAAAAAACTTGAATATAGACAAAAATTAGCAGATGCTGCACGCGTTTGTACACCAGATTGTGCATCACCAATTATATTATGAAGTAGGTGAGCTCGTGTCCATCTCATAGTACTTGGAATTGGATGAATGTAATCTTGAGTATTATCGTCATCATATTCATCATAGACTGCAGGTAAGTCTTGATCAACCCCAGATGTGCTCGGGACATCTTGTACAGCCGCTTATGAAGTAAAGATTTCCGGAGCAATAGAGGAATTACTCGGAACTTCTGTTTCAGAATTTGGATCTGCATACACAGAATCAACATTAGTACCTTCAGAATGTATATGTGTAGATGTACCTGATGAGGTTGATATTGTGACATTGTCAGAAGGTCCTCAAATATCTGCTATTATAACTGGAACCTCTGAAGTTGATGCGGATATGCTTGATTTTTCAAAATCTGCACAAATATCCATAAAAGTATCAAAAAATAATAAGTCTAATTCAGCTGTAACTTTATTTGAATTAGAAGACTTAGTCTGTTTGACTTCGGGTTCTATTCCGTCTTGAATAGAAACCTTCTGCTTAAGCTTGAGTTCTGAACTGTTGTGTTCAGAAGTCAACGTTGATGTTTCATCGAAAGACACATTAATGCTCTCCATGATCGTCTTGGTTCGTCTATTTTATACCCGATAGGCTTTAGACGTTAACGAATAACCAATGAAGTATCCTTCATCAGCCTTCTTGTCAAATTTACCAAGATTGTCATGATCATTGAGAATATAACACCTGCAACCAAAAGTGCGAAAAAATTTAATATTCGATTTTCGACGATTAATAAGTTCATACGCTGTCTTTCTATGTCTTTTGATGAAAATTGTGCGGTTTTGTGTGATACACGCAGTGGCTACGGCTTCAGCCCACAGAAACATTGGCAACTCAGAATAGGCTAACATTGTCCTCACAGCTTCCACCAGTGTTCGATTCTTCCTTTCAACTACGCCGTTTTGCTGAGGAGTGTAGGCAGCAGAAAAGTTATGAGAAATCCCAACAGATATAAAATAACTCTGAAGCTTTTCATTCTTGAATTCCATGCCATTGTCACTTCTCAAAGATTTAACCGGCAATTGTAGTCGAACCTAGATTTTCTTTATAAATGCAATGATCAGCTATGTTGCATCTGATTTGTTCCTTCGAAATTCTAGCCAAGTATATCTGGAGTACTCATCTATCATGACCAAAATATATCGTTTGTCGTTGATAGACCGAGTCCTCATCGGGCCGCAAGGGTCCATATGTATCAATTCAAGAGGTGTTGAGGATGAGAATTTTGTCTTTGCTTTATGAGAGGTTCGCTTCATCTTTCCCATTTCACAAGCTGGACAAAGAGAATTCTTCTCAAACCTTAGTTCAGGTACACCTTTGACAATACCTTGTCTCTCCAATTGATTCATCGCATCAATGTTTTGATGAGACAGACGCCGATGCCATATCCAACTTTCAGCTCGTGAAGCTTTTGCGATCAGACAAACAGATCTTGATGCAGAAAGAGTTGGAAAATTCACAGAATAAAGATTTGCATTCCGCTTAGCATTAAAAATTGCACGACCATCTTTATCTTCAATATAGCAACATTTATCAGTAAACCGAACTTGGAATTGACTATCGCAAAACTGACTTGTGCTAAAGAGATTATGATCAAGTCCTTCTACGTATAGTACTCTCTTGATCGTCACGATGCCATTTGTTAAAGATCCGTGTCCTCGAATATATCCAGTAAGCTCTGAATTTGCATAACTTACAGTACCGGCAAGTTCCTCAACATAATTGTGAAGTAGATGCTTAAATCCTGTCATATGGCGCGAGCATCCTGAATCTATATACCATGTATGTGAGGCCTGCAAAAAGAACAAGTTACTTAAGCTTAGGTACCCATATCCAGATGGGTCCTTCCTTGTTAGCTTTTTGCAATACATCAACATCATTTACCTTAGCCTTAATTCGCCACTCATAGGGAGGCTTAGGTACCCATTTCCATATCATTTTCACATTAAGCTCATGAAATCTTTTCCTTTTAGAAAAATGATCAATCTTAGCATGAAAACTTTAGCCTGATGTGTTACGGATTTGGAAACTGATTTGACAAAAGATGTTTTTCTGGCAACTTTAAATTTAGAATAAATGGAAGGAGTGATAAATGCATTATCATGACAGTGTTTGCAAATAAAATTCTTACGTGCAAATGTCAAAAGTTTAGATTTATCCAATGAAGTACAAGCATTCATACAACTTTGACATTTGGAAACGTTTGAATTTGTACAAATCAAACTATCACTATCACTGATACTACATTTATTTTTAGCAACATTATTTTCCTTCACATTCTTCTTCCATTCTCCTTTAACATTTTGCCTTTTTATATCTGAAACAGGAAACATAATCTTGTTAGCTTTCTTTGAAGAAGATGATTTTGGCTTTGAAGTGCAAGAAGTTTCTCCTTTTTCAAAAATACTCAGAGGATATTCAGGAGTAGTAGTGTAAACAACTGAAGTTTTAGAATTAATAGTTTCAAACTCTGGATTAGAATGAATATTCCAGTTTGGAGACTCAAACATCTTTTTCTCTTTTAGATTTTATTTAAACAAATCATCTTTTAAAATTGTTAACTCTCTATAGAGTTCTTTGTTTTCTTCAGAAGACTTGTCAAGTTTGAATCTGAGATCAACATTCTCATCTTCTAACTCTTCAATCGTCTTTTGAAGATCTGTGATTTGTTTCTCAAAGTTAGATGCTTGATTCACCTCAGAGTTTGATTCCATCTTTTCTATTATAGGTACAGGATCTGAAGCATTCATCATTTCTGTAAAGATCTCCTCAGTCATAATTTTTGAAAAATCAGAATTAAGGTTTTGATTCATGATATTTTCATCTTTTGATTCTTTTGAGGAATTATAAATGAATGACTAAGATAAAGAAATTTGATTCTCAACATTAGTTTCAGAATCAGATTCATCATACTGACACTGAGATTCAGTACTATTTGCTTCAACCTTGGCTGACTCTGTTGGTAAACAAGAAGAAAATAGTAAAGAAAAATCACTAAATTCTGGATTTCTTGTTTTATAACTTTCGTTCAAATCTTTATAAGTAAAATCAACAGATTTAAAACTTGAAATTGAATCAGCACAAGATGAAGTGTCATCATCATTCACAACTTTACCTTTAACAAAAGTATCATGAATATTAGGTTTTGTAGGAGTAGAGCCCATCTTATCAAAAGTATACAAATTTTCTGGTGCTCTTTTCAAAACATTATTTGCTTCAAAACATAAACCTTTTTTGAAATCATCAAATCTGACATCTTGGAGTTTGTTTGTTAAAAGATTTAATGTTTGCTCAGTCTTTCCTCGTTTCAGATTTAAATCCTCCAATTGCTTGATTTTACAATATGCCTCGTTTCTTTCTTGAAAACATGCTTCAAATTTGATTTTAAAATCACATTTTTCAGCATTTAAAATTACAAGATCTCTTTCAAGCCCAGATATTTTTGATTTTAAAACATCTTTGTCCTTTTTCAAAATCTCTTTCTCAAATTCTTTATCCTTAACAACATCTTTCAACATTGCATTTTCATCGCGAAAATTCAACATTGTTTGTCTTTCATGACTAAGTTTGACTTTCAAAGTTTCAAACACTTCTTTCATGAATTGAACCTGAGCTTTTAACGATTGAATAAGTTCATTGTTAGACAGAGTACTTACCTCAGAACCACAGTCGGAATGATCAGAAGATGATTCAGTGTCCTCATTCACTTTGGCCATCGTACACACCTGAGTAAAGTGTGTCGTTTCATCATCAGAACTCTTGTAGAACCAATTTTCCTCTTCCGCCATTAAGTTCCGACCATCTTCCAATTTCTTTGCAATCAGTGATTTTCTAGCATAGTACTCTGAATTCTTTGTTCGCTTGAACTTACAGTCTTTGGAAAAATGACCTGGTTTTCCACAGTTATAGCATCGTCCATATTTCGGCTCAGTCTCTTATTTCTTTCCTTTCTTCTTCTCTTCTCGTTTTTCTTCGCTTTTCTCTCCTCTTTTCTCATACTTCTTTTCAGACCTTGGTGTGTACTTATCTTTCTTGTAACTCTCATTTTTCGGTTTTGAGAATCTGTTCTTACCAAAGGTTTTCTGAAATTGCTTTGTGTTAGAGCATAAATATGTTGGATACAAGATCAAGAAGACTGAAGGTCAAAGTGTAAGAAGTCAAAGCTGAGAAAGTCAACTCTCAAGTGAAAGTCAAAGTCATTGTAATAAAAGTCAAAGTCAACATTTGTATTAGTTTTTGTTTCCTTGTTGTTTTAGTTGTAGGTAAAAATAGTTTCCTTTCCTTTGTAATTTTTAGTCAACATAAGTGGAGCGTATTATTCAGTTGTATTTTAGAAAGAGAAATTTGTTGAGAGAGAAAGAGTGTTCTAGAGAGAGAAAGTTTGTAATCTTGAATTTGAAGTGAAATCAAACAGGTAATTTGATTGAAATCTTGTTTGTGTTTGATTATTGTGTTTAGGAACTAGAATCTGGGAATAATAATTGGTATCAGAGCAGATTCCATCTAAAATCAAATCAAGAAAAAGTTTTTTCTGGGTTCGTCGAAGTTCAGATCGAAATTCGAGTTTTTGTGCGAATTAGGAGTTGAATTCGATCAGATTTTGTTCGTATAGTAAAATCGATCGAGTCTGTATAGGTTAATTTGTCAATTGCACTGTAATCGAATGTGAATTTCGAATTTTTGTGGTTTTTCAGTTTACGAGTTCACGCACTGTGTTCTAATCAATTTTGTATTGATTTGTGTTTTTGATCGAAATTCATTGTTAGATTTGAGTTCTAGATGTTTAGACTAGCAAATTTTCAAAGTTTCGAGTTAGAATTCGAGGTCTAGATGAGTTTTTGGTGCGATTTTGATCAATTTTCGAGGTTTGCGTGAGATCTAAAGTTTGCGCGAGTTCGTCGTACTTTGCGCGAGTTCATCTCAGTTTGCGCAAGATTCATCGAGTTCAAGTGATTGTTCTAAGGTTTGCGTTATCAACGAGAAACGCAAAGTGAGCTTTGCGTCTTCAACGAGAAACGAGAAGTATTACTTTGCGCTAGTATCTTGTCACGCAAAGTGTATCTTGCACGTGAAATTTGTAACGCAAAGTTCATTGTTTGCGCCTTATTCACGTCACGCAAAGAGAGGTTTGCGTAAGACGTTCATCACGCAAAGTGTGGTTTGCGTTAGCAGCACATCACGCAAAATCTTGGTTTGCGCAAGAAGCATGTCGTGCAAAGCTTGTTTTACTTAGAATATTTTCTGTGATTTTTTTTTAAGTCTGCGAAGGGGGACATATTTCTGGTTGTGATCAAAATTTCTGATTTTATATTTCAAGTTTTATGTATTTTCTTGATTGTTTCATTTGGACTAACAATCAGTTTCTAGTTTCTTATTGCATATATTTTTCGAACAGGTTTAAACAAGATGACTTCCAAAGATGCTCTTTCCATTGGCACTGATGTCAAGCCTCCTGTTCTGTTCAAAGGAGAGTACGAACAGTGGAAAGACAGATTCCTTAATTTTATAGACAGACATGCAAATGAGAAAATATTATGTTGTCAATCACAGAAGGTCCTATGGTACCAATCACGGTTCAAATACCTGATGATGACTCGTCTGATAGTGAAGATGGTACTGAGGAAAGAGATCAAAAGATGAAAACAGTGGCAGTGGATATCTCTCAGTATTCTGAATAACAGAAAAGCCGAGACAAAGCAGATAAACAAGCAAGATCCTTAATTCTTCAGAGCATTCTGAATGAGATCTATATCAAGATTGATAGTTACAAAGCAAATGCTAAGAAGATGTGGGATCAATTGCAAAAGATGATGATGGGATCCAAGGTCGGGAATCAGATGAAAGTGGCTAACTGCATCAACAGTTATGAAGAATTTAAAGCCAAAGAGAATGAAATCCTGGAAGATACTTATGAACGGTTTGTCTTGCTTCTGAATGAACTGACAAAGAACAATGTGAAAAAGAAGCAGCTGGAGAATAATGTCAAATTCCTAAGTATCCTACAACCTGAATGGAAGAAGCATACGCGTATGATGAAACAAATGAAGGATCTGAATAACATACCATTACATGAGGTTTATGAGACTTTGTGGCAGAATGAAGAAGAAGTGGAAGAGAAAAGAGCTGAGAAAAAGAAGGAAGAAAAGGTTCCCGATCATATTGCATTGGTAGCCGGAGAGAAAAAGAAAGAGAAGAAGAAAAAGAAGAAAGTGCTTACAAGTTCTGAGTCTGAATCTGAATCAGATGGTGATGATGGAGAATGTCTGAAACAAGCCATGCTTTTACTGACCCGTGCATTTCAAAAGAAATTCTACAAGAAGCCGGGATCAAATTCTCAAAGGTATTCTTCATCAAGTTCAAAGAATCATGAGCACCGAGAAAGGGTGGAAGGAAGGAGATATGAAGAGAACAGATATGTTGAGAAGAAACCTGATGAAAGGAAGAAGTTCATGAATGACTACACTGTTGCAGAAAAGCCAGCAAGTGATCCAGTCAAATGCTACAATTGTGGCAATATTGGTTATTTTGCAAAAGATTGTCGAAAGCCAAAAGTTCGTAATTCTCAGTATTATCAGAACAAACTTATTTTGGCCAAACAGCAAGAAGCAGGTATCGCTTTAATGGCGGATGACGAATTTTGGCTGGATCATTCAGAAGGTGAAGAGGAAGAGAATAAAGAAACTGCTCATCTCTGTCTTATGGGAAAAGAAGTGAAGTATGATGAGTCAGATAACGAGACAGCTGATGAGGTATTAAACTTAACTCATAAAGATTTCATTACCAAAATGGAAGCTATGATAGTTGAGCTTCAAGACTTACAAAATAAATTGAAAAAGGAAAAAGAAAGAGTTACTAAAAGAAACAATAAGATATTTGAACTCAATAAGTCGGTTATTGGGAACAAAGATCTGATTGATTCTTTACGCAAGTCTGCTTCTGATTCTAAATCTCAAGTAGATTGTTTTGAAAAGAAGATTTTTGATTTTAAAGTTAAAATTTCTAAGTATGAGTTTGAAAAGAAAGAATCTGCACTAACTGTTTATAAATTGCAGGTTAAGAACAAGCTTTTAAATAAGAAGGTAAATGGTCTGAAAGCCAAACTCTATGCAAGAGGACAAACAGATCAAACCATTTTTCTCAATGCGCCTAACTAAGAGGCTGATGTTAAGGAAAAATGGGGACTTGGTTTTCAAAACCCCCATTACTTAAAGAAGGCCATCAGAAAACAACCAGCACTTTATAATTTTGATTTTCTTGCTTGTGCTGGTAAACATACTCATTTAAAACCCAAATTTGTTACCAAATTATCAGAAGAAGATGAGGCCAAAGAAACTGAAAATAGAAAGAATGTAAAGAAAATGCAACTACCATTTAACTATGCAAAGTTAAATGATAGTTATCTTTCAGAAACACCAAAAGTTCTTTCAAACGATTATTTTGCTAGTTATTCTGTTTCTGAGATGAAGGCAAAACGTGCAGTTGCAAAGGTTTATGTTCCTCCACTCATTCTTGAAAGCAAAATAGTTGAGTTGGAAAATGTTTTATCTGATGAAAAACTTTTGGTTGATATTCAACAAAGTGTATTTTCTACTGTATTAAAGAACACGATTTTTCAATCTATATCTACAAAGTGTTCTAAAGTTTCTAAGGCACCTCAAACTTCGTCTGATAGTTTTGATGACTTATTTGAGTCTGCAAATGATTTTCTTAATTCTGATGATGGGTGCATAGACGAAATTGATATGTTTGACTTTAATGCTATTCTTCCTGATCATTCTACTTGTCTTTTAAATGAAAAGGTGTTACCAAGTGTTCTTAAAACTGTTAAATCATCAACTAAGGTTGGTGAATCAGTTTCTGTAACAGCTGATTATTATTCTCAAGGTAAGAAACATAAGAAACAACGATTACAGAAACAGAAATACACTGGTACACAAGAGAAAACTCAGTCTCAGAAATCTGCTTTTCCTAATAAATCTACATTTTGTGTTTCAGATATAAGCAAAAAAAGGTCGAAAGATCAAACATAATGGCGACCAAAACGGAAGGATGATGAGATAGTTGGATCAGTTTCTGATAATTCTTGTACTAGATCTGTTAGTAGTGATTCAGATGTAGTTGGTCAATATGCTTCTCATGAACAAAACCTTGTAACTTCTTACAAGCGTTATTCAATAAAGCAGTTGATTCAATTATCTCCTATTACTACTACATCTCATTATAATTATCGGAGAACTGATTTTGCTTACTCTCATAATTCTTCTGATTTGTATGGATCTTATCATGTTTATTCTTCGAGATCAAATATTTTTAAAGGTTTTTAAAAGGACAGAGGGTCCATTTTCAAATGGATACCAAAATCTTGTGCTAATCTGTTAGGACCCATTTTTAAATGGGTACCTAAAGTTATTGTTTCCTGATTTCTCTTGCAGACCCGGCATATGTTGTACTTGGACAGTGGATGTTCCAAGCATATGACTGGGCAAAAAGCTTTATTGTCTAACTATACAGAGAAATTCAGTGGAAATGTCAAATTTGGAAATGATCAGCTTTCACCTATCTTAGGATATGGTGACATTATTCAAGACAACATAACGATCAGTAAAGTGAGTTATGTCGAAGGCTTGGGGCACAAGTTATTCAGCATTGGTCAATTATGTGATAAAGGGTTAGAGGTCACTTCAAAGCTAAGAGATGTTCGGTTCGTACGAAAGATGGCAATGAACTCTTAGTCGGAAATCGAAAGACGAACCTCTATACCATCAATCTTTCAAAGGTACATAATGACAATCAAGTTTGCTTGATGACAAAGGATTCATTGCAGCAAAGTTGGCTCTGGCACAGATGTTTATCTCACTTGAACTTTCGTTATATCAATAAGCTAGTTAGTGGGAAATTGGTAAAAGGACTTCCTGAGCTGAAATACGAGAAAGAACACTTATGTGCTGCATGTGAGAAGGGTAATATGAAGAGAGCTCCGCATAAACCGAAGCCTGAACCAAGCACTAGTTCTCCGTTAGAATTGTTACATATGGATTTGTGTGGTCCAATGAGAACTCAGAGTTTGGGTGGAAAGAAATACGTGTTGGTTATTGTGGATGATTACTCAAGATACACGTGGGTCAAATTTCTTTGATCAAAAGATGAGACACCAGAAGTTCTCATTACTTTCTTAAAGACGACCCAGGTGAAAATGCAGTGACAAGTCAAGTTTCTTCGATCGGACAACGACACAGAGTTCAAAAACAAGATAGTTGAAGAATATCTCGAATCCGTCGGGATATCACATCAGTACTCTGCTGCTCGTACGCCTGAACAAAATGGAGTAGTCGAAAGGCGAAATCGGATGCTAGTTGAGGCCGCTCGTACTATGCTCAGCCAATCCGATCTACCTCTATTTTTGTGGGCAGAAGCTGTGTCAACTGCATGTCATACTCAAAATCGGTCCATAATACACCGCCGTTTTCAAAAGACTCCATATGAGTTGATCAACAACAGAACACCAACAATCAAGTATTTTTACATATTTGGGTGTAAATGTTTTGTTCTTAACGACAGGGAGAGTCTGAATAAATTCAGTGCTAAGGCGGACGAGGGTATCTTCATTGGTTATTCTTCCACATCTGCAGCATACCGTGTTTATCTGAAGGAGTCAAAGACAGTTGTCGAGAGCGTGAATGTAACATTCGATGAAGAGATGGCTTCTGATCAACTCAGTTCAGAACCAGTTATCACTGGAGTATTAGCTTCTAGGCATATCAGTCCAGAACCTGTTTCTACAAAGAAAAATTCAGATAACGCTTCTACTTCTATTTCACATTTATCTGATTTGGATTTATTATTTGAATTCTTCTATGATGAGTTTCTAGGTTCTAATGTATCTAAATCTGCTGTGACTGACAGGTCTGAAGACACAAGTTGCAATCATCCAGTCACTTCAGAGGTCATAACTGAACAAGTATCCCCCATTCAGTCAGAAACTCAAATTCCTACTATTACTCCTACAGTGGAAGATGCACAAGCAAATGCTGAGCCAGAAGTAATAGTTTCAGTTGGGTGTAACACACTGTCAACTCAACAACCACAATTTGCTGTTCCAACTGACATTTCTGTACCTGAGACTTCAACTGCAAACTCCCCTCATATTATTCAAACTGAAGATTCTGAAAGTGGATTTCTAGATCATGATCATGTTCAATCTGTATCTATTCCACTTCCTCATGAGCATCGCTGGACCAAAGAGCATCCTTTACATCAAGTAATTGGAGATCTCAACAAGCCTGTACAAACGAGGTCAGCGACCCTTAATCAATGTATGCATGACTCATTCCTCAGTAAGATTGAGCCAACGCGAGTATCTGAGGCTCTTGCTGATTCGGACTGGGTATCTGCTATGCAAGAAGAGATCAATCAGTTTGAAGCCCTAAAGGTTCGGAGATTAGTTCCAAAACCAGAAGGTAAAATCGTGATAGGAACTAAATGGGTATTCAAGAATAAAAATGATGAAGATGGTATCGTCATAAGGAACAAAGCTAGACTTGTTGCCAAAGGTTACCGGCAAGAGGAAGGCATAGACTATGATGAGACGTATGCTCCAGTAGTGCGTATAGAAGCAATCCGCATGTTTCTAGCCTACGCAGCTCATAAGAATTTCACAGTCTTTCAGATGGATGTGAAAACAACCTTTCTGAATGGCATTCTTAAAGAGGAAGTGTACGTGTCTCAACCAGAAGGGTTTGTCAATGCAGAGAAGCCAGATCACGTCTACATCTTGGACAAAGCCCTGTACGGTTTAAAACAAGCCCCTCGAGCATGGTTTGATGTTTTATCTAAATTCTTGGTCAAGTCCGGTTTTTCTAAAGGTAAGGTTGATACCACTTTATTTATCAAAAAGGAAAAAGCTGATATTATTCTTATTCAGATTTATGTTGATGATATAATATTTGGTTCTACAAATCCAAAATTTTGCAAAAACTTTTCTAACCTCATGGTGTCACGTTTTCAAATGAGTATGATGGGAGAGATGAATTTCTTTCTCGGATTACAAGTTAAACAATTTTCTACGGGGATTTTCATTAACCAATCTAAATACATTTTGGATATTCTTCGGAAGTACAAAATGGAAAATTGTAAACCAATTGGAACCCCAATGGCACCAGGTACTAAGATTAGCACTGATCCTTCCGGGAAAAGTGTTGATGTTAGGACTTGTAGAGGTATGATAGAATCGTTAATGTATCTTAAATCTAGTAGACCAGATATTATGTTTTCAACACGCTTATGTTCTAGATATTAGGCTGCTCCCAAAGAATCCCATTTGGCTGCTGTCAAACGGATATTTAGATATTTGAAGGGCACTGCAGACCTTGGTCTGTGGTATCCTAAGGATACTGGTTTTCAACTGACTGCCTATTTAGAGTACTTCTGGTCATGTTCAATTTCTTGGAGACAAGCTCGTTAGTTGGGCATTAAAGAAACAATTATGCGTTTCCACATCGACTGCTGAAGCAGAGTACGTAGCTGCTGCCAGTTGCTGCTCTTAAGTCTTGTGGATGCGAACACAGCTGCGAGACTATGGATTCAAGTTTGATAAAATCCCAATCTATTGTGACTCGAAGAGTGCAATTGCGATATCTGCTAATCCTGTCCAACATACGAAAACCAAACACATTGATGTAAGGTATCATTTTATTAAAGATAATGTAGAAAAAGGAACAATTGAACTTTATTTTGTAAAAACAGATTATCAACTTGCAGATTTATTTACCAAACCCTTAGATGAAAAGAGATTTAACTTTCTTGTCTCTATGCTTGGTATGTTAAATCTTAATATGTAATCGGTTGTTACCTACTAAAGTTACGAATTGTTATTTTTCATCATTTTCTTTATCTTTATGTTTGAAGGATTTATGCACTTTAATTGTTTGCTCATGATCTCAGGGGGAGTAAGAGAAGATTTAAGATGATCTACATTGTTTTGAGGGGGAGCATAACTAATTTCTGCATTTTATTTCACTGACAAAATTATTGTAATGCATGATTTTAGGGGGAGCTTATAAGTCAAGTCAAAAGAAGTAAGACAATGATTTTGAATAAATTTTGTGAATAAATTTTTGACTAGATTTTGAGTCTTATGCAGGATGAGAGAGGATGACACGATCATATCATTTTGACTTAAGCATGACTTCATGAGATTTAAGACAAAGCTAAAAAGTAAATTTCTTATCCTAATCTCAAATATATCTGAAAGAAGGACAACTTTCAGATATAGAAAACATGTTATGAAATGTTCAAACCACTTCCCGAAATTTAAACAAATTTTATAATTTGGAAGTGTGATTTTAAATGTTTTCATTTTATTTTGTGCTTAATTGATAAACAAACCGTGTGTTTCCAAAGATTAATACTTGCGTATTGTCTTTTCTATATACTTTCAAGTATTCACACACACCGGTTTCAATTTTTTTTAAATGTTCTTACCATGTCTCTAAATCGAAACAATTTTTTCGATGGTAAGACACTCCGCTTGTACTTCAAAGAATTTTTGAGCGATATTTCATTTCGAAACGTTATTTCACGAATGTCTATATTTTTGTTTCATATAGACTATAACCGTTATTCTTGACCATAAGCCTAAATTGATATATCATTGCATTTCTGATCATTTTCATACAATGTCAGATTTTCAAACAAGTCTTTTGCATTCATATCTATTCTTTCAATATACTTGTTTGAAAATACTTCAATGTTTAAAAAAATGCTCATATTTCCATGATTATATCTCTGAGCATATTCATATCTGACATTTGTATATGAGCTTTAACTGATAAAGTTAAATCATCTGAGCAACATATGCTTTCTAGGACTACATGGGTTCTTTGTGCTAGGAATTAACTGAACTTCTATGAAATCACGTTAACTAGTGATTTCTACCCAAGAAGTTAATCCTTAGTGATTGAGTGTGAGGAGTCTAAAAAGAAATGAGTGTGGGTGTGATGAGGTAAAATGGAAATGAGAGATTGGTTAGTAGTGAGCTTAATGATCAAAAGAAAGAGGGTGGGAGAAAGAGTAAAAGACTATTAAACTCTGCACCAACTACTTTCTGAGCTGGGCAGCCACATTGCTAGCGTTTCACAACTCTTTGGTGAACGTTATTGAAACAGGCAACTAGCCCATGTCAACTCTTGACTAAACCCCACCAGCTACTCATTTTCTTCTCAAAAAGAAAATGTTTCACATTTTCAAGGGGACGCAACATATAATCTATCTCGATTTCATTTGGAAAATCTGGATATTGAAAAAGAAGGTAGTCTGCCCCACCTTCGCACTTCATTCATGCACATTGAGTCTGTGTTGAACTAACTGTTGTCTCAGTGGTTTACACAATGTTGAGCCTTTATAAGCAATTATTCGTGCTTAATTCTTTTTACACATGCACGAACACACAAAGAATTTGTTTCTTTGTCATAACATTCATAGAAATTGCCTTTGTGGTGTTTCGATGATTGGATGGAAGCCCTGGGGGAGTAAACATCAAAAAGCTCCTTTATATTGTGTATTCGTTACACACAGTGACTTCGTGTTACTGACAGGCATTTTAACTGATTCATATGTTGATTCAGGAGTTACATGTTCTTATTTTGTCTAGATTTGAAAAGATCTGGATGAATACTTGGTTATGGATCACAGAATCAGAGGCTCAGTTTGACAGATCAGATTGGTCAAAGACATTTCTTGGAAGAAAATTTTTGATGATATAGATTCTCAAATCATCAAAAAGGGGGAGATGGTATCAAGAAATGATAAAGTTTTGAGAGATGATTTTTAGAAATGTCCAAGTCAGAAAAGTTCAAAGTAAATATTTGAAGAAGATCAAAGAATTTCTGAAGATTTGAGGATATTTTCTTTGAAGATTATTTGCTAAAGCAAATTCGAGCTGATTCTGAAAATAATTTCTTTCCGAAGTCTGAAAGTATTATTGTGAAAGTTTTGGGGAGATTGTTAATCGTTTGAAGACTGTTTTGGAAAGAATACCGTCAAAGAAAAAGGGGAGATTGTACTGACAGAGCTTAAAGTGAAGACTGTATTGCTAGATCTTTCAAAAGTGATGTTGAATCCAAAGGGGGAGATTGTTAGAGCATAAATATGTTGGATACAAGATCAAAAGACTGAAGGTCAAAGTGTAAGAAGTCAAAGCTGAGAAAGTCAACTCTCAAGTGAAAGTCAAAGTCTTTGTAATAAAAGTCAAAGTCAACATTTGTATTAGTTTTTGTTTCCTTGTTGTTTTAGTTGTAGGTATAAATAGTTTCCTTTCCTTTGTAATTTGTAGTCAACAGAAGTGGAGCGTACTATTCAGATGTATTTTAGAGAGAGAAATCTGTTGAGAGAGAAAGAGTGTTCTAGAGAGAGAAAGTTTGTAATCATGAATTTGAAGTGAAATCAAACAGGTAATTTGATTGAAATCTTGTTTGTGTTTGATTATTGTGTTTAGGAACTAGAATCTGGAAATAATACTTTGTTAGAAGAGCCAGATTTTCAGCAAATCGTTGAATATCCTCATCTGAATTTTCTTCAACTTCTGTAGAAGATTCATCAGTACTTGAATCGGTGATTTCAGTGAGGAGAGCTTTGGATTTCCTTGACTTTGTCTTGTAAGAAGAACTGGACTTGAAACTTGACCCTTTCATACGTTCAGACATTAAGGGTATAGAATATTTGACCATCTTTTTTTCAGCACTCAGCTGCTTTACTTCATCCTCATGCTGAGACAAAGTTGTGAAGATATCATTGACTTCTTCTTGAGCCATGTCTTTAGTCATCGGAATGTTGATAGCATAGCTTTTCGATTCTGGGTTCAAGTTCTTAATGAACTTATAATTGATCTCTGATACTGACTCGTTCATTCCATTTCTCCTTAGATCATTCAGAATCACATTGAAACGTGTATATGTCTCCAACAAAGTCTCTCCTTTTTTTTCATGGAAGCCTTCATATGCATTTATACTTTGATTCAGTTTTGTTTGAATTGACTTCTTTGTTCCGTGAAACTGTCTCTCCAGTTCATCCCATAAAGCTTTTGCAGATTCCCTATTGTCTACGCGATTGTAGATGTCATTAGGAATTGCCATGGTGAGATAGATAAGTGCTTATTCATCTATCTTATATCTTTCCTTTTCTGTTTCACTGAATAATTCATATGGTTTTGGCACATATCTATCTGGAATTGCTGGAGATGTAGCTGTGGCTGCTTGTCCAAGTACATGCGTTTCTGGCACAATTGGACCATTTATGATAGACTCTATATAATCTCTATTCTTTAGATTCAAGAACTGAGTCATCCTTTTCTTCCATTGTGAGTATTCTCCGATAGACAAGACCGGAGGTTTCAGATGAGATCCCATAGAGAGTAATTCATTCGCCATGATTGAAAGATGTATAAACCTACACAAGATGAAAAATATTAGCTAGTAAAGATCTTTAAATCCAACATATCAAGAAAACTTTTAAAAAAAATCAAGTATAACACTATAGCTTGAAATATGAAAAAAAATGTCAGAAATTTCGAAAAATTTGACTAAGTGACAAAACTCGCAAGTCACTGTTGAAACTCGCAAGTCACTATTTCTGAAAAAACCGCAGACCAAGGCTTGCGCGTTTGTGAAATTCGCACGCAAAGACTTGCGTGTTCTGATAAACTCGCAGATTACTATTCACTCATAAACACGCATGCTGAGACGTGTGTGTTTGAAAAACTCGCTAGGCACTACTAGCGCGTTTTGAACAAACTCGCTAGACAAGATTAGCGCGTTCTGACACTTAGAAAATTTTCTAAGAATTTCAAACTCGCAGATAACTGAACTCGCAAAACCCTGTTCCTGATGAAACTCGCACACTTCGACTAGCGAGTTTGTAGAACTCGCTAATCGCTACGTGCGTGTTTTCGTCCTTAGAAAAATTTCCAATTCTCCAAACTCGCAGACTTCAACCAGCGAGTTTCTAGAACTCGCTAGCAACGCCTTGCGCGTTTTGAACAAAAAAAATTTCTTCATCTAGCGCGTTCTAACGAAGAACTTGCGCGTTCTTCAGATCTAGCGCGTTCTTCAGATCTAGCGCGTTCTTCAGATTTCTTGCGTGTTCTTCATATGATTCACCAAAAACCAATCTAAACTTTGAAATTCAGCTCCAAACTTTGAGAATTTACTCACTTGATCATCGAGAATCCATTACTAACAACTAAATTCGATCCACAACACAAAAAGATAGAAATTGATTCAAATACAGTGTGTGAACTCGTGAACATCGAAAAGCAACAAAACTTCAAAAACAATGATCAATTCACATGCAATTCAAAAATTAAAAGATACAGACTCTATCGATTTCACTATATGATCATAACCTGATCAATTTCAACTCGAAATTTTCATTAAAACTCAAAATTGATTCGAACTTCGTGAACAATAACTATGAACAGTGTCGACTCAAAAACTTTCTTGATTTTGAAATGGATTTGGCTCTGATACCAATTGTGGCCCAAGATTTACTAGCATAAACACATACAAATCTATACAAAACACTTTTGTTTTATTAATCACAAAGATTACATCAAGCCATATAGCTATTTGTGATAGACTTTTCAATACATAGTGTTTGTGTGTGTTCTCAATGTGTGCAACTATGTGTTCTTACTCTCTCTCAATCACCACCACAATTACACCTTCACTTTCACACACTTCAACTACAACTACTTTAGAAAACAACACAAAGACCTGCTTATATATAGGTCAACATGACCAAGCAAGGTCAAACCTTCTAAGCTCATTACAACACATACACAAACAATAAATACAATAATGACCCTCATTTAATCTTGAATACAATTTCAGTCTAACAGTTCTTCATGGCTCGTGCGAATTCTTCAAATCTCGAGTTAATTTTCACTAAAATCCACCAATTTCCACTCAAACTTTGATGTTTGATTCTGAAACTTTGTACAAGTGATCTCTATATCATCGAAAACAACCCTACGAAGTGAATTTCACCAAGACCAAACATGTTCGTGGAATTTGAATCATGACAGTCCGTGATGAAAAACTTTCTGAAACTTTCGAATCTACTGATCAAATTGATTTCTGCTTCAAACAAGGATTGTTCTAATATTATGGACGATTAAAGTGATACAAATTTTACAACAAAATTATCACTAATCAAAAACTTGATATCAATGGAATAGTAACGATGAACAGTGACTTTTCTTAAAAAATTGATCTTTCTGAATAGTCTGATCTAGCTCTGATACCAAATGTGACCCAGATTTACTAGCATATATTCACACAAACATTTAGAACACAATCTTTATTAGATCAATCACATGAACTACACTTAATCACAGATCTAACTTCTAGCCACAGATCTCACGTGTGTGTTTACTTTGTGTGCGAGTTCTTACCACTGTCTCTGAATGAATCTATGTGTGCGCGTATCTACAAGATTACACAGACACAAAACTATTTATACTAAGTCAACATAGTTGACTTGACAACTCAAAACCCTTAACTATACAACATTTACAAACAAGACCCTATATTTTAATCTATTTTAATCTTGATCAAGAGCTATTCATATGTCAAATGAATTGCAAGAACATTGTAAAAAAGAGGTTCAAGATCTTTTAGATTAAAAACTTATAAGACCTTCAAAATCTCCCTGGTCTTGCTCAACCTTCTATGTTATGAATGCAGCTGAGATAGAACGAGGATGTCCAAGATTAGTCATCAATTTAAAAACGCTAAACAAGGTTTTAGAATGGATAAGATATCCAATCCCAAATAAAAGAGATTTACTCAAAAAATTATATGATTCAAATGTATTCTCAAAAATTGATATGAAGTCAGGATTTTGGCAAATGCAAATTCATAAAACTGACAAATACAAAACAAGTTTTAATGTTCCCTTTGGTCATTATGAATGGAATGTTATGCCTTTTGGACTAAAAAATGCTCCATTTTAATTTCAAAATATCATGAAGGACATCATAATTCCAATAAGAAATTTTGCTATTGTTTATATCGATGATGTCTGAATTTTTTCAAATCCATTGATCAACATTTCAAACATTTAAATATATTTTATGATTTAATTTATAAAAATGGATTAGTTGTATCCGCTCCAAAAATGCATATTTTTCAAACATATATTCGATTTTTAGGACATGATATTGTTCGAGGAACAATAAAACCAATTCAAAGAAGTCTCGAGTTTTCTAATAATTAAATTCCCAGATGAAATCAAAGATAAAACTCAGCTTCAAAGATTTTTGGGATGTTTAAACTATGTTCATGATTTTTTCCAAGATTTAGGAATTATATGTAAACCTCTTTATCAAAGACTCAAAAAGAATCAAGAACCTTGGACTCAAGAACATACTAAAATTGTTCAACATATCAAACAAAAGATAAAATATTTATCATGTATTCATATACCTCAACCAAATGCTCAAATAATAGTTGAAACCGATGCTAGTGTTCTAGGTTTCGGAGGAATACTAAAGCCAAAAATTAATGATCAAGCAAAGGAAGAATTAGTTATATTTTTTTTCAAGATCTTGGAATGATACTCAAAGAAATTATTCAACAGTTAAAAAAGAGATTTTATCAATCGTTTTATGTATCAAAAAATTTGAAGATGATTTATACATGAAACCATTTTTATTAAGAATAGACTGTCAATCTGCAAAACCTAATTTAGAAAATGTTGTTAAAAACATAATATCAAAACAAATTTTTGCAAGATGGCAAGCCTTACTAAGTAACTTCGATTTTCAAGTTGAATTTATCAAAGGAACAAATAATTCTCTTCCTGACTTTTTGTCAAGAGAATTTTTACAGGGAAAATGAATGATTCAAAAAAGCAGATGATCCTTTCCCCTTTCAAAATATCCGAATCAACATCTTCTTCCTCTCTTTTTCCTATTCAAAACATATATTCACCACTTACTCCTCCAGCTATTCAACAAACCTATTCTGCTTTGGTTCAAAATCCCACATCCTCTGTTTCAAGAACGACTCCAAATAAATCCATAGTTTCAACCAGCAAAAAGAGTTCCACTTCAAAATCAATCAACAATTCATATATTCAAAATCCTAATCAACAGATAGTGAAGATCCTTGAAGATTATTAATTGTATCTCTAAAATAGATCGTTCAGTACCCTCACTGATTTTCTCTTTCCCAAAGACTCTTTATTCAAAACCGATACTTACAAAACCAGGGAATATTATGAAGCAATTTTAATGGATACTGGATCTATTAAGGTTTTTCGTAATAAAAATTCCAATTCTTCTCAAATTGATTTCAGCAAATTTCAAATATTTCACATTCTTTTGATTCAAAAGGGTCTTCCTTACACCAACAAGACCCTTTCAAATTAGTCAAAACATCAGTCTTATAATTATTATGATTATCAAGACACATGGTTCATATTCCTCTATCTCAGAAGTTATACACATTCTTGGTTCATATTCTTTGACAAGAATTTTGATAACAATTATCCAAATTGGTTCATTAATTGGTTCAAATACATGGGAAGTATCCCAGATATTCTCCCAATAAGTGTTCATGGTGGATTATCAAAATTCAAAGAAATGTTCATCCAAAACATTCCTGAACATGAATATTTGTTACAATTCACAATACATTTGAGGTAGCCCCGACAAACGGTCCTTCACCACGAAGAGTTACCCCCGACTTCAGTTGCCGGCGGGCTTGAAAATCCAGTCATTTCCCTGTTGTCGCTCCTCTCTCTACTTCCCGAAGATGATTTCTCTTGATGAGCCAACAACGCCTGCAGATCTCTTGCAACTTTCCCATTTCTGCCGCAAACATCTCGTGAGTCACAAAGGCTTGGTTTCGTCGCCGACCACGAGCCCTAGCAACTCCCCGTCCTCTCACAATCACTGAGCTCTCTTGGCGCGATAATTCCCTATCCCCTAGAACATCAACATTTCTTGCTCTCCGAGCAGTTCGGGTATTAACCCCTCCCCGGTTCCCAGCATTATTTCCCTCAACTTGGATCGTAGCCCTTCGGGTAGTCCTCGTCGGACCACGCCTTGGACCACGGCCCCATCATCGAGTTGTCGACCTCCCAGAAGGACCCCTCGGTATCTTAGCCCGAATCTCATCTGCCTGCATATCTTCCCCGGTCAGCACTGCCTTACTTCGTAAAACTCGATCCTCCATGACGACAACTGAAATATCACAAGAATATTCTTTAAAGTTAACGATCCTATATGTAACAAGATTTATAGACACCCACATGTACCTGTAAATTTGCGATTACATTGGCCAGGTGTAATCCCAAATCTACCTTACACGTTAGTCCCTATCCCTCATTACATATGTTCCTATAGCAGCAATCCTACGCCGTCCTATTTCTCGACTGCGTCTCACTTACAGTTTAAGTTTAGGTCCAACAAGGCCACCTAAATCGCTTAAACTATGACTCTGATACCAATTGTAACAACCCAACATGTAGCACAATAATAAAATAAGAACTAAATCTCATAAACTGTCCCAGCATAAAATTTAGATCAAAAGAGATTTACACGGTTCAAAACAATTCTATCACAACCGAGAATCTAAAGAAAACTAAATCTATGCCGCTTCTATGACCCGCTCTCCGACTCTTTAGCATCTAACAATTCTCCTTTCCTTTCGATGACCCAGGAGCAATCCTGTTACCTGAAAATGGTTTTCAGAAAATAGGAAGCGAGGATTAGACCAGAAGGTCTAGTGAATTCCCAACCTCGTCCGTTTTTGTAGAACTCAGAAAATGTAATCAAATGCATAAGATTTAATTCACAAACTTCATGTCACGGGAAGTAACTAATTTCATGATGAAAATTCTTGATCATAAATACAGGACCACTCGTCCTCGGGGGCCCCCAGTAGATCCCCATACGGCCCCCTAGTCGATGCCGTTACCGATGTGTAGGGAAACAAATTCCATACACACAGTTCAATCATCCCCGATGATTGAAGTTAAGCCATGGAGTTCAATTCAAGAAGCAATACTAATCTCAAACGATGAAATAGTAAAATAATACACAGGCGTAATATTTAAGTAAATCCAATCCATCACAGTTCAACAATAAATTCGATTGTAAGTGGTAAACATCATAACCATTTTCAATAAAAATAGTTTCCAGTTTCTAAGAGATTTATAATAAGGGAACTCACCTGATTGAGGAACCTGTCACACAACCGAACACTTAGCCTTGCACGGATCGAAGTCCTACATTCCAGTTATACGACCATTAATTTAAAAAGTCCCAAATTGAAAGTTTCTTAGATTATCACTCGATTACAGAGGCTACATATCCGGTTTGAAAACCCCCCTCCCCGACCCCGGTCGAAAGGAAGCCCGGTGACCTACCTTCGGGTCCGGGTGACCTCGGTCGCCAACACCCCGGTCTCCAACAACCCGGGTGCCAACACCCCGGGGGACCCCGGTCGACACATCCCCGGGCGACCCCAGCAACATTACACCGGGTGGTCCCGGTCCCCGAGCCAACTTACATCCGGTCGAAAATCATACGCAGACAAACCCCAACCAAGTAAAACAATCGATTCGTCCTACAGTCCATTATGTAACACGGTTACTATTGCACCCACCCTAATTCAAACATCGATTAACGTCCCTAATCCCATATACTCACTCCTCAGTCCTAACCCAGACTCATCCGAAAACTCAAATCGATGAAATCCTTTAAAATTAAATCGACAAAATAAAGCAAGAATTTAAATTAGATACTTACCTCCTGGAGATGAAACCCAACACGATTACGATTTATGTTTCCCAACTTCTGAATTTCCAAAGCTTCAATCGATCCTCCCCTTTCTCCCTTAAGTCGCCGCACACCCACACAATAGGATACTGTTTTTCCAAAAATGAACAGTGCCCTAGGGCTTTAGGCCCTAAATAGTCTCAGTTTCCATAATAGCCCCTTAACTCATAACTTTCCACATTTTACCCTATATTCCTTTTATTTATAAAGGAATGAATAACACAAAGTCTCATGTTGACGATTGTTACATCATATCTCTAGATGTATGTTCAAACTGTCTTAGAGACAACTGTTCAAACAATTGATTAATCAAAGAAGGTACAATTTAATCATGCTTTACGTTGTTATGTTTAGTGATGGTTGCCCTATTTTGCAAAGATTTGGTCATATTCATAAAATAAAATTTTTTTTTCAAATATTTATCCAATGACCCTTTTAAATGAGCTTACAAGCTTTTTTTATTAGTAATCATATAAAAAATTTTAGAATTATTCATCGACATCGAAATTATTCATATAATCAATTTGTTTATAATTGTCCAATTTACGATCCTCTTCGAGATTGATCCTGCTCGAGATTGGTATCAGAGCCATGCATTGTAGTGAAATATATATGCATTTGGTATATTTTGATTAAAATCTACTTTGATTCACTTTTTTTATCTTCTTGATAAATTGGCTTTGGTATATTCATATCTCCAGATGTATGTTCAAACTGTCTTAGAGATAACTGTTCGAACAGGATCATAAATTGGACAATTATAAACAAATTGATTATATGAATAATTTTGATGTCGACGAATAATTCTAAAATTGTTTATATGATTACTAATAAAAAAGGTTGTAAGCTCATTTAAAAGAGTCATTGGATAAATATTTGAAATAAAAAATTTTAATTTATGAATATGATCAAATCTTTGCAAGATAAGGCAACCATCACTAAACATAACAACGTAAAACATGATTAAATTGTACCTTCTTTGATTAAGTAATTGTTTGAACTGTTGTCTCTAAGACAGTTTGAACATACATCTGGAGATATGAATATCTGAAAATCTAAGGATTTTGAACACCTTGTAGTAGAAAATTTGAGAGAGGGTTTGGATCTAGACATGACATTTTACAAATGTTTTCTAGGCTAGATTTTTTAAATGCTTTGAATGATTCTTGAAGTCTTCTTTTATAGGCATCTTGAATGAAGGATGACCGGTGAGTGTCCTTCAACTTGGCAATTATTGAGTAGCTTTTAACCGGTAACCGACTGCGGATTTGAATCTTGAATTATTTGAAATCTGATTGATTCTTGAAAAGGCCGACATTACTCTAAGCATCTTTTGACTTCTTTGTAAAAGTGATTTGGCCTCTTGTGATCTTGACTGTAGCAAACATTTTGAATACGATATAATTTGGAATACCAAAGAGTGTTTTCCAGACGTTTGAATACTCAATATTTGAATAACAAAGAATATTGCCTACAAAGGCAAGAACACCAAAACACACACATTCCCTATAGATTTACATCTGGATTGGGATCTTGAGAATCTTGAAACAATGGGTTTTGAGAAATCTCTTGAGTAGTGTTATCCCAGTTTAATCTAGTTGATAATTAAACACACAAAAAAAATATAGATCAAGAGATATAAAGATCAGAATAACATACCAATCCCTTGAATAAACAGTTAAACCTTGTGTGTTCTTGATACTCTTGAATACAGAGAATACGTACGACTACTTTAATTTCTAAACAATAATTATCAAAGGTTCTAACCCTAAAACTAAACTAATTAACACTTTAAATACCTAAGCCTTGTGGGCTTATGGGCTTGATAGACTTAAGGCCCATTTACAAATAACTATTAACGTATTACATAATAAACCTTCTAACTTTAACTATCAAATAAATAGAGTTTAGACCCTCTAATTTAACTTTAATCTTGAATACAATTATTTGATCCAACAATCTCCCCCTTTGGATTCAAGATTAAATTTTTTTTGACAATAATCTTCAGGTCTTCACTTTTCATCAGATATGACGTTGATAGCTTCAAAACTTCAAAACTTCAAAAAGTTGATATCTTTGAAATCTTTGAAATCAACAATTCTTCTTGTATTCTCCCTTGTTGATTATTCTCCCCCTTTTTGATGAGTGGTGAGAATCATCATCATCAAAACTTGTCAAAACAATCTTCCCCTTTGAGTATGATCACCAGTAAGCACTGTCTTCATGTAAGGAGCCCTGTTCGGAAATAAGAGAAGTCTCTCCAAATGGAGAAAGTGATTATTTCATCTTTATAGATTAAAAAAGAAAGTAGTAACCATTCGAATCTTTTCAAATTCAAACAGTTAATAGGTGTAACCCTGAATCAACAAATGACTCAGTTAGAATGTCTGTCAATGACACAAAGTCACTGAGTAACACAAAGTTACTATATAAGGAGCTGGTTTGATGTTGGCTCCCCAGGTCTTCCATTCAATCATCGAATAACACATGGTTATCTATGAACATTCTAACAGAAAACAAATTTATGTGTGCCTGTGCATGTGTATGAAAGAATTAAGCATAGATGATTGCTTTTCAATATAGGCTCAAAGTATGTAAACTTCTTGAGACAACAACAAATTATACAAAGACTCAATGTGCATGAGAAGGGGTCGAAGGTGGGGCAACTTTCCTTCTTTTTCAATTTTAGTATCTTCCAAGTGAAGAACCAATAGCGTATGTGTTGCATCCCCAGAAAATGTGCAACATTCTCTTTTTGAGAAAAGAATGAGTAGTTGGTGGGGTTGTATGCAAGATATGGCATGGGCTAGTTGCCTTTTTCAATGATGGTCACCAAAGAATGTGAACCAATCAGATTATGTGGCTGTCCGGCTCAGAAAGAAGATTGGTGCAGAGTTTAATATTCTTTTACTCTGTTCTCTCACCCTCTTTCTTTTAATTCTTACTTCTAACCAATCTTTCTTTTCCATTTTACCTCTTCACAGACCATCACTCAATTCTTTTGACCCCTTTCCCCTCAATCACTCAGGGAATACTTCCTGGGTAGGAAACACTGGTTATCGTGAATCCATGGAAGTTCTGTTAAGCTCACACACTGAATCCCATGTAATTTCTTAAAAAAACATGTTGTTCAACAGTCTTTTGAACATGTAAGCACAAAGGAATACAGTTACACATGAAGAATAAAAATTTGGAGAAGTCAAAACAGTTGTGTTTGACGATGCAATTCTCCCCCTCAAACTAAAAAGAGTTTGGCAATTAAGCTCTAAGGAGTTTTTCAAGTAAGCTCTTAGACAATGAAGCTCCCCTTTAACTGAAGATTTTTTTTAAAAAAATAAAGCACTGAAGTGCGGGTTCTAATCTGATGTGATTCGAAGCCATACTCCGTTGAGGTACGGGTTCTAAGCTGATTTACTTAGAAGCCTTTGTTCTTTCTCCCCCTTAAACCTTGGGTGCCTACAACACAGATTTAGCTTTTGGTACCCACTGGTATTTGGGTCCTAATGGGTTAGTTGCAGTTCTAGTGGGAGATATGAAGTAAGAACCATACCATTTATTCACATAATCTTTTCTTACAAAATCATTTGAGCCACAGTAGGAACAACTAATTTTCTTTTGTGCTAACCTGATCAATTGATGGATTGTGTAAACCAGATCAGGTTTGCCAAAAGTTTTACCTTTTGTAGCATAGTTCCAATTAGCATTTGATGTATGCACAAATGATTCTTCTTTCTTTTTCTCCTCCGAGGATCCTTTAACTCTCCAGATCCATTTTCCTCTTTCTTTCTCATCATCCCTTCTCCAGAAGCTTTTCTTTTGAGACTTAGTCTTCTTGAAGTTACCTAAACCATCAACATTTTTGTCATAGAAAAGGTTAGAAGGACGAATTTGATCAGTAGATTTAGAAGTAAGACAATCATCTAAATCATAGAAAGGATTATAGAAAACATTTGAAAAATATGAACTTGAAGTTGTTTTTAATGAACTATCTGAATCAGCTAGATCATCTCTTGGTGATTGAGCTATTGACTCTGGCGTCTTGTGCTCAGTCAGCTTCACCTTGAATACGATCTCTTCAAGTTCCTTTATCTTTGAAGACAAACTGTTTCTTTCCTTTTCAATCAGATCAAACTTCTTATGCAACTCAGATTTTGCATTCTTCTCCTTCATGATGTTTGTTGATAATTCAGACAACTTTCCTGTCAGCTTAGCTATCTCAGTCTCTAGATCTTTCTTTTCTTCAGAAAAGTCTAAATTTGTATCCTTCAGCTCATCTTTTTTCTTCTCACTCTCAGCGTTTTCTCTCTCTAGAATGATAACCTTCTCAAAGTCTGAAACTTGTTGAGAAAGTTTAACACATCTAAGCTCTAATGATTTCTTTTCTTCAAAGGCTTTTCTGGAGAAGTCAGAGAATTTCTTGGAAAATTATTTTCTTTCTTTCTAAATCTTCAACATCTCATTTTGAGCTATTGTATTGTCTCTGTCTTGGGTTGCCTTTTCTTTTAGCTTTTCAATCTCAACCTCAAGACTGAGAACTTTATCTTTAAACTTATCTCTGTCCGCACAGAGCTGAGAATTTATCTGTCTTAGTCCTTTACTAGTATCATTTGCAACACTTGTATTCCTTCTAAGCTTCTCAAGCTCTCTTTGCATTGCATCCTTCTTTGACCATGTAGAGTTGGACTCAAATCTTTTCAACTTTGCTTGAAGATCCAAGATCTCTTTTTCTTTAGACTCAATTATTCCTGCAAAGTCAATTTTAGAATCAGAATCTTTTGAATTTTCTTTTAAAACATTGATTTGAGTAAGAAGAGATTAGTTATGAGTCTTTAAATCCTTGTTCTCATCTTTGAGAGATAATATCTCAGATTTGAACATTTTTTCCTCTATGTCATACTCATCAACCATGCGAGAAGATATTGATAGTTGTCCAACAAGACATTTAGCCTTTGCTTTTACTTCAGAAAGAGTCATGTTGTTAAAATCAAGGTTGTAACCTTCAGACATCTTTAGCTGTATGGTTAGAAATCAAACTAATCTGTACCAAGAGAATCAACTAGAAGAGATCGTTAGAATCAAGAGTTGAATAAAATCTACACTTAAAAATTTCCAGAAAAATAAATTTCCAAAAATAATTTAAATGCAGATATCGCAAAACAGTATATAAAATCAAACATAGTAATACTAAAAATAATAAAATTTTGATCCTGAACAGAACTTTGTCCCCCTTCGCATACTTAGCACGGTTAGCGGGTGGGGTCAAGGGGCAACGCCCTTGCGGGGGTATGGGGGTAGCGCCCCTAGAGAAAATATTTACGCAAAAGAAATGGTGGTTTGCGCGAGAGGCAGGTCGCGCAAAGAGGAGCTTTGCGCGAGTAACTCTTGGCGCAAAGTGAGAGGTTCTCTCTAGTAACGGGTGGCGCAAAGCAGGGGTTCTCGTGAGCAGTGTGTCACGCAAAATAAGGTTTGCGTGCGCCTTGGGTCGCGCAAAGTGGGGTTTGCGCGAGACGGCACTAGCGCAAAGTTGGTCTTGCGCGAATAAGCACTGGCACAAAGTGACTGGCGATCGGTAACTTGCTTGGACCGGTAACTTGTTCGACCGGTATGTTGTTCGACCGGTAACACGTTTGACTGGGAACCTGCTTCAACCGGGAAATTTCACGACCGATAGAGTGATATGACTGGTAAGCGGCTAAGACCGATAATGCTATGGACCGATAAAGTGATTTGATTTGGACCGATATAGTGAACTCGACCGATATTCTATGGTCGACCGATAAAAGTATTCGACCGCTATATTGTACTGGACCGGTAAGTGTATGACCGGTAAGAACTTCGACCGGTGAGGTGCTATGACCGGTAAAGGTATGGACCGATATTAAGTGGTCGACCGGGAAAAAGTGTCGACCGATAGGTTCCTTGACCGATAAAAAGTGATACGACCGATATGCTTTTAAAGGTCTCGACCGGTAATATTGTTGACCGATATGGTGTATGAACCGGTATAGTATATGGACCGATAGATTGGTCGACCGATAAGTTGTTCGACCGATATGTTCTTGACAGTGTTCGACCCAGATAACAATAATCGCCCAGAACACACCACAAACACAGAAATTGAATGCGAAAAATAGACTTTTGTATCCCCAAACATATAACGATCCGTATGCAATCAAAACCAATGATTAAAATCAGGTTTCCAACTTCAATTTGATGAACACAGTATCGAATGTTCTTGATGAAGTCGAACCCAGAAAACACAAAATCATATAAATTCAATCACTTGATGCTTTATAATGCAATTAACTAATTAGAGAGCATTAAGAAGCATGAGGCTTATCTAATCAGATCAACTTTAAACCAATAAACACATCAATTGGAGAAATCGATTAGCGCACAGTGAATAGTCGATGATCACAGAAAAATCGATGAACAGTGATACGATGAATAGTAAAATCACAAAACACAGATTTAATCCTAAACACTTGATTCTTTAGGCTCTGATACCACTTGTTATCCCAGTTTAATCTAGTTGATAATTAAACACACAGAAACAATATAGATCAAGAGATATAAAGATCAGAATAACATACCAATCCCTTGAATAAACAGTTAAACCTTGTGTGTTCTTGATACCCTTGAATACAGAGAATACGTACGGCTACTTCAATTTCTAAACAATAATTATCAAAGGTTCTAACCTTAAAACTAAACTAATTAACACTTTAAATACCTAAGCCTTATGGGCTTATGGGCTTGATAGACTTAAGGCCCATTTACAAATAACTATTAACTTATTACATAATAAACCTTCTAACTTTAACTATCAAATAAATACAGTTTAGACCCTCTAATTTAACTTTAATCTTGAATACAATTATTTGATACAGCAAGTAGCAGTCGAACTAGTTGGAGAACTTCTTTTGAACTCTTGAAGTAATCTTTTTTACTTCATCTTTTGAATTTGCTGCTATAATTTGAGCAACTTCAGCGTCTTCTTCTTCTTTGAGGAGATAAAGTGGTTGTTCAATTATGGCTGGTACTCCAAAGTTCTTTGAGTAATAATCAGAGACTCCTTGAATTATTGTAACACTCGTTAAAATATTGGGTTAATTGTTATTTATAAGAAAAATAGTGTTCTTGTGAAAAATAAAGAAGTTGAGGGGCCATATTGGAAATGTAGGCATAAAAGGCCTAAAACCCTTAACCCTTCCTCATTCTTGGAAAAGAAGTCAGTGTGTGTGCGTGCGGCGTTGTGGAAGGAGAAGAAATCGGGAGGAGCTCTTGCGATTAAGAGGCTCGGAAAGAAATCAGAGTAGTTTGTGGGATTTGTCTTCTAGAGGTAAGCATTTTAATCAAAAACCTTGGAATTCCATCTTTGTTATTTAGAGTTGCTGCGATTTGGTTTAGGGAAGAGGATTGTGATGGTCGACTGGAATCAATACTGGGTTGTGGCCTGGGAATTTAGTGTATTGGATTAGGGACTCGATTTAATATCTGAAACCTTGTGTTTGTTATTTAATCATATTAGGGGAAGGATTGTTGGATGTAATTGATTTATGGTTATCGTTGAGAGTGTCTGCGAAGGGCTAGTTTATGAGGACGGGGGTCGCCCGATATGCTTGTGACTGGGGTCGCCCGGTATGCTTGAGACCGGGGTCGCCCGACAGTTGTGTGACCGGGGTCACCCGGGAGATTAAAGACCGGGGTTCCCCGGGAAACCATCGACCGGGGCCGACCGCCTGGGGGTTTACGACCAGGGGCTGTAGTGCCATTTTTAGGATTTTTGTATTAGCCGAACCTTGGTCTAGAATCTCATAGGACTAGGAATGAGAAAATTGAGTGTCCCAGATTCAAGTTTCTAATTCAAGTTTCTAATTCAATTTCTATTAACAAATAACAAGATTAAACAGATTTAAACCAACCTGTTATATTGAATTCAATCAAACACAATATGTTTACAAAGTTTTATCTGAACGTTCTTTCTCTCTGTAGAAGTTGAAAATAGGAAGCGTACTTACAACTTACACACACCACACACTAACCTAGCTATATGCCTATTTAGGAAAAACAAAACTAACACAATTAAAAATTGACTTTGACTTTTATTACACTTTGACTTTCACTGAGAGTTGACTTTTCAGCTTTTGACTTCTTGTATTTTGACCTCTGGTCTTCATGATCTTGTATCCAACAAAAACATGCTCTAACAAGCTCCCCCTTTGGATTCAAGATCATCTTTGAAAGATTTTGCAACCCAGTCTTCTCTTTAGGCTTCATTTTTTACAATCTCTCCTTTGTAACAAATTTCTTCTTTAAGCACAAACATTGCAATCTCCCCTTTCTTTGACTGTATTCTTCCCAAGTCTGTCTTTGAAAAATATAAACAATCTCCCCCAAATATGATAGATATGATCTTCAATAATCTCTTCAAGGTTATAAGAAACCTCTTTCAGACTTCAGAAATAAATTATCTCAATTTTCAGCTCTGTTTGCTTTAGCAACTAACCATCAAATTTTTTTTTGTAAAGTCTCAGCACATCTTCAGAAATCTTCAACTTTGCATCCTTCTTTCACAACTAACCTTTGATCTCAAACAATTCTTTAACTTTGAAATTTCTGACTCAGACATTTCTTTAATTCATCTCCCCTTTTTTGATGAATAGAGTATTTATAGCATCAAAACTTTCAAAAGAAATGTCTTTATATGTTCTGACCACTGATCTTACATACTGAGCCTCTGATTCGTTGCCAATTCGAACAAAGTATTCATCTAGATCTTTTCAAATCCAGACAAACTATCAAAGTAACACCTGAATCAACAAATGAATCAGTTAATATGCCTGTCAGTAACACGAAATCACTGTGTTTAACGAATACACATTGGAAAGGAGCTTTTGTTATGTTCACTCCCCCAGGGCTTCCATACAATCATCGAAACACCAAAAAGGAAATTTCTATGAACGTTATGACAAGAAAACAAATTTCTTGTGTGCTCGTGCAAGTGATAGAAAGAATTAAGCACATGATGATTGCTTTTATAAGGCTCAACATTGTGTAAACCACTGAGACAACAGTAGATAAACACAGACTCAATGTGCATAATTGAAGTGCAAAGGTGGGGCAGACTTCCTTCTTTTTCAATATCCAGATTTTCCAAATGAAAATCAGATAGAATATGTGTTGCGTCCCCTTAAAAAAAATATGAAACATTTTCTTGTTGAGAAGAAAATAAGTGGCTAGTGGGGTTTTGTCAAGAGTTGGCATGGGCTAATTGCCTATTTCAATAATGTTTACCAAAAAGTTATGAAACACTAGAATTGTAGCTGCCCGACTCAGAAAAAGTTGGTGCAGAGTTTGATTTTCTTTTACTCTGTTCTCACACCCTATTTCTTTTAATCATTTAGCTCACCTCTAACCAAACTCTCATTTCCTTTATATCTCATCACTCAACCCACACTCATTTCTTTTCGACTCCTCACACTCAATCACTATGGATTAACTTCTTGGGTAGGAAACACTGGTTAACGTGAATCCATAGAAGTACATTTAAGTCTTACACAATGAACCCATGTTGTTCTAAAATGAATAATGTTGCTCAAAATGGTTTAACTTGAACAGTTAAAGCTCAAATACAAGACAGATGTTTGTATGCTCAGAATATAATCATGAATATATGAACATTTTAAACATTGAAGATATTTCAAACAAGTAAATTGAATGAATAGACATGAATGCAAGAGACTTGTTTGAAAATCTGACATTGTATGAAAATGATCAGAAAGAAATGATATTGCTGTTTAGGTTTATGGTCAAAAATAATGGATATGGTCTATATGAAACAAAATATAGACATTCTTGAAAGAACGTTTTGAAATGAAATCACGCTCAAAAATCATTTGGAATTCAATCGGGGTGTATCACCATCGAAAAATTTGTTCAATTTAGAGACATGGTGATAACAAATTCAACAAAAATTAAACCGGTGTGTGTAAACACTTGAAAGTATATGGAAGAGATAATACACAAGTATTAATCTTTGGAAACACACGGTTTATAAACATGTAAGCACAAGTAAAAATGAAAACATTTAAAATCACAGTTCCAATTCATGAAATCTATTTAAGAATCGGGAAGTGGTTTCAACATTTAATAATATATTTTCTATGATTGAAAGTAGTCCTTCTTTCAACCATATATGAGATTAAGATAAGAAATTTAACCTTTGTCGTTCAGTCTTAAATCTCATGAAGTCAATCTTAAAATCATAATGATATGATGATGATAGCTTCTCTCAATCTGCGAAAGTCTCAAAGTCATGTCAAAGCAACCTTATTCACAAATTTATTGAAAAGTAAACAACATAAAGCAGTAAAACATTGAGTGAACGAGTTCTGATCTGAAGTAATCAGAAATTATGTCCTTACTCCTTTTGTTGTACTCATAGACTCCCCCTAAATTCATGCATCACAAAAATTTGGCAGTTAAGTAAATGCAAAAATTCTATAAACTCCCCCTCAAAATAATGTTGATCATCTTAAAGTCTTGTCTCACTCCCCCTGATATCATGAACAAAATGTTAAAATGCAGACATCCTTTCAGAATTAATGATAAAGAAATGATGAAAAATTACAATAAAAGAAACTTTAATAGGTAATCGCTGATTAGGTCTTGAGATTTAGCATACCAAGCTTAGATACAAGAAAATTGAATCTATTTTCATCTAAAGGTTTGGTAAACAAATCTGCAAGTTGGTAATCAGTTTTTACAAAGTAAAAACTCAACAGATTTAGTCATTTTAGATCCAAGAAATTCATCATAAAACAGTTCAAATAAAAGATCTAAATCAGATAAATGAGTAGTAGACGATGATGCAACATCTGATTTATTCACTGTAGGTACAGGTTCTGGACTGATCTGTCCAGAAGCTAGTACTCTGGTTATCACGAGTTCTGAACTGACTTGTTCAGAAGCCATTTCCTCATCGAATGTGACGTTTACGCTCTCGATAACATTCTTCGACTTCTTCAAATACACTCGGTGTGCAGTAGATGTAGAAGAATATCCAATGAAGATGCCCTCGTCTGCTTTAGCACTGAACTTGTTCAGACTCTCTCTGTCGTTTAGCACAAAACACTTACAACCAAAAATATGAAAATATTTGATGGTTGGTGTTCGGTTGTTGATCAAAGCATACGCAGTCTTTTGAAATCTGCGATGTATCATGGAACCGTTTTGAGTGTATCACGCAGTCGAAACAACTTCTGCCCACAGAAACAGAGGTAGGTTTGATTGGCTGAGCACAGTGCGAGCGGCCTCGACTAGCATTCGATTTCGCCTTTCGACTACTCCATTCTGTTCTGGCGTACGAGCAGCAAAGTATTGATGTGATATCCCGAACGATTCAAGATACTCTTCAACAGTTCTGTTTTTGAACTCTGTGCCGTTATCAGTTCTGAGAAGCTTGACTGGTTTCTGCAAATTCACCTAGGTCGTCTTCAGAAATGTGATGAGTACTTTGGGAGTCTCATCTTTTGATCGTAGAAATTTGACCCACGTGTATCTATGTTATCCTAGTTTAATCTAGATGGTAAATAATCAATCAAGTAATCAAGCAACACAATAATAATCAAGAGATATATAAATCAGAGTAACATACCAATCCCTTCAATAAACAATGAAACCCTTGAGTGTTCTTGATACCCTTTGAATACAGAGAATAACAACTACCTCTCTAATATGATTATGATAATAATTATGAGGATTTACCTAAAACCTAAACTAATAAACACTTTAAATACCCAGGCCTAATGCCTAATGGGCTTATGGGATTGAGGCCCAATAGCTAATAACTATTTACTTATTACATAATAAACCCTCTAACTAACTTTAATACAATTGCAGTTTAAACCCTTAACTTTAACTTTAATCTTGAATACAATTTATGATCCAACAATCTCGAATAGTCGTCCACGATAACTAGAACATATTTCTTTCCGCCTAAGCTTTGCGTTCGCATAGGACCATAAAGATCCATATGCAACAATTCGAGTGGAGAAATGGTACTTGGTTCAGGCTTTGGTTTATGTGGAGCTCTCTTCATCTTTCCTTTTTTACACGCTGCACACAAGTGTTCTTTCACGTACTTGAGCTCAGGAAGTCCATTCACTAACTTTCCACTTACCAGTTTGTTTATGTAGCGAAAATTCAGATGAGAGAGTCGTCGATGCCATAGCCAGCTTTGTTGCATCGAGGCTTTTGAAAGTAGACACACCTGATTGTCAGTCTGGACCTTTGACAAATTGATTGTGTAGAGGTTTCACTTGCGAGTGCCAACCAAGAGTTCCTTGCCGTCTTCAGTTCTTACAGAACACCGCTTGGCCTTGAAATTCACCTCTAAGTCTTTGTCACAGAACTGGACAATACTTAATAGATTGTGTCCTAATCCTTCAACGTAGCTCACCTTCGTAATCGTTATGTTGTATTGAATAAGATCACCAAATTCTAAGATCGGTGAGAACTGGTCGTTTCCAAACCTTACATTCCCATAAAATTTCTCTGTATAATTAGTCAATAAATCCTTTTGCTCGGTCATATCCTTGGAACAAACGCTATCCAAGTACCACATATGACGGGTCTGCACAAGAGAAATCAGGGAATAACAATTTTAGGTACCCATTTAAAAACGGGTCCTAACGGATTAGCGCAAGATTTTGGTATCCATTTGAATATAGATCATCTTTTCTTTTGAAAGTTCTTTGAAACATTTGGTTTAGAAGAATAAACGTGATAAGATCCAAACCAATCATCAGAATAATGATGATAAGCAAAATCATTCCACCGATAAGTATAAGATTTAGTAGTAGTAGGAGAAAATTGGAACAATTGCTTTATGGAATATCTCTTGTAAGAAGTTACAAGGTTTTTATTAGTAGAAGCTACAGAACCAACTACATCAGGCACACTACTATTTGATCTATTACAAGAATTATCAGGAATTGATTTTGCCTAGTCATCAATCTTCCTTTTAGGTCGCCATTCAGTTCGCTCTTCTGACCTTTTCTTTCTTAAATCTGAAACAAAGAATTTAGATTTATTAGGAAAATCAGATTTCTGAGATTGACTTTTCTTGTGTTTACCAGTGTTGTTCCGTTTCTATGATCACTGTTTCTTATGTTTCTTACCCTTAGCATAGTAATTAACATTCACATAAATTGATTCAACAACCTTAGTTGATGATTCACCTTTTTCATGAACACTTGGTAAAGCTTCTCCATTAATAACAAAAGTAGAATGATCTGGAAGTGGAGCATTGAAGTCAAACATATCAATTTCCTCTACACACCCATCATCAGAATTAAGAAAATCATTTGCAGACGCAAATAATTCATCAAAATTATCAGTTAAAGTTTGAGGAGCTTTAGAATAATTAGACCACTTTGTGGATTTATTATGAAAAAAATTGTTTTTTAACACAGTTGAAAATACACTTTGTTCTATATATCTACCAAAATTCTTTCTTCAGATAAAACGTTTTTAAGCTCAATTATTTTGCTTTCTAGAATGAGTGGAGGAACATAAACTTTTGCAGTTGCAGGTTTTGCTTCCATCTCTGAAACAGAATAGCTAGCAAAATAATCACTTGAAAGAACTTTTGGTGTTTCAGAAAGGTAACTATCATTCAACTTTTCATAGCGAAATGGTAGTTGCATTTTCTTTACATTCTTTCTATTTTCAGTTTCTTTGGCCTCAACTTCATCTGGTAATTTGGTAACAAATTTGGGTTTTAAATGAGGATATTGTCAGGATCGATTTCTTAACAAGAATAAAGTCTCAGAAACAATATCAAAGAAGTTGCGGAATAACACTGTGATATTCAATGTAACAGTAATCAAAACAGTATATGATTAACAACTTGTAAACTTGTATTGAATGATTAAAATCACAAGATTACACACTCAACCTCAATCTTGAAGAACAGACTCTTTCAAGACGAATTCTACTTCTCTAGAAATAGGATCTATGCCTTGAGGTTGATTCTCTCTAAAACAAAAACTTCGAATTAAATCTGTATCAAAACTATTCTGTAAAATCTATACATATACTGAACAAAAAGATAATTACAAAAAAATAGAATATCTTCAGTATATCTTCCATGAATATCTTCAGAATATCCATGTTTATCTTTAACCACGATCTCTTCATCATTATCTTCACATTATCTTAGAAGCAGCATTAACTGAGTCTTGGCAGCATTAACTACTAAGCAACACTAATTTCTAGCAGTACTAACTAGCTAAGCAGTACTAACTTTGTTCAAGCAGCACTAACTTTGACTAGCAGTATTAATTCTACTAGCAATAGTAATACTCAGCAGTATTAACTTTGAAGTCCTCTGGCAGTAGTAATTCTGAACTAGCAGCATTAAAGACTTGTTCACATCTTCAGTTCCCAACAATCTCCCTCTAACTTGACTTTTAGAAAGAGAAGTCAAGTTCTTCAAATGCTTCCAAAATCTTCATTGATCTACTCCAATGTTAGGATCCAGTCCCATACTCTGATTTATAGTTCTCTGAATTAAGTACTTTGCCATTTCTGAATTTGGTGCACAACCCAACTTCTTATTTAACACGGCATGAAGCTTTAGATTTGTATGGTTGTATACCCTATCTACCAAGTAATACTCCATGTGAAAAGTATCCAATGCCAGTTCGTAGACTCCACTCCTTTCATATAGAGTCCATCCTCTAACAGCTTTAAATACATCTTTTATCAAATGCTTTACTGCTTCTGGTTTGAACAACATGCACAAATATTCCATAACTAACTTCACAATTGGTAACCCTGGAGCTGTCAACTGATCTGCATGAACTTTCATCCCCACTTCAAACATTTCTTCCAAATCAGATCTTGAACACTCTCTGACAATTTTGTTCCAGGTGCTGTAGACTTCATACTTCTCATCCTTTCTTTTCAATCCAATGTACTTTTTGCCATCTACATCCATAGTGTCCCAGTGGACAACTTCAGGAGGTTTGAATCCAACAGGTTCAGCTGAAATAGGCTTTGGAATTTTATCCATTACCACCATGTACATGTTTACATCTGAACTCTGTGGTACTTCCTGAGTTTCATCCTCATTCTTAGGTGCCTCTTCTTCTTCAGCAACCTTTTGCTCTTCTTCTACTCTAGGCTTCTTTACAATCTTCTTTCTTTTAGCCATCATTTTAGTTCTCTTCAGAGTCTTTTGAACTTGCCCTAAAGTAGCTTCCTTCTTATTTTCTTCCTTTTGCTCTGCCTTTTCTTTGGTAGGAGTTCCCTCTTCACATTCAGGGAATGGTTGATTCATATTCACATCATGTCTCTCCTTGGCCTTCTTTTCAAACTCCACTCTATCCTTTTCATTACTCTTCAGCTTCCCCATTTCTTTCTCATAGAGATCCCTGATTTGATCAAAAGTCATCTTCACAAACATTTCTTTCTTTACCCCAATTGCACTCCTCAAGAATGTAATCATTTTGTTTCTTTCCTGAGTGGCAAGGTAAGTTTGTGAAGGTCTTCTCTTCTTAGCACTTGTTCTGGCCATCATAGCCTTTCTCAAGCTCATTGCTCTTTGCTTTGCCTTCTCTGTTTCCAGCCCTTTCTGGAATGCTTCATTTAACTCATTTGCAAGTGCTCTGGCCATTTCTCTGTCTTTTTCAACCTGCTCCTTTTCTTCTTGATCTAACTCTTCTTGTACTTTCTTTGCTAATGCTTCATCTGACTCAATCATCTTTTGCTTTTTAGATGGTTGATCAGATTCTATCATCTTTGTTTTTCCCTTTTTCCTTGCATCTGCAGCCATTTCTTTCTTCTCTATTTTCTTTGCTCCCCCTTCATTTATGACCACTCCCTTTGCTTTGGGAGTGTCATTCTTTTCTTTGATGAGCATTTCAGCTACTTCAATTTCTGTTGGTGTTAACTCTGTTACTGCTGCTTGTGAAGTTTCAGCAGCACTAACAGTTTCTGCTGCTTGTTTTGGCTCAGCAGTAGTAACCATTTCTGCTTCTTTAGTTGTATTTTCTGCTGGTGAAGTTTCAGCAGATTTCTTTTCTTCAACAAACTCCCCCTCAAACTTTTGATCTATCTGTTCTGAGCTAGAATTCTCCCCCTTTTTGGAAGCATTTTTATTATTTGACCTCTTCTTCAAAACAAACTGCTTTCTCCTCTTCTTATGCACCAACCTTGTCACCATTTTCTTTAATTTGGCAATCTGTATTTGTTGGGACAAGATTACCAATTTCATTTCTTCTATCTCTTTGCCTTGTTTAATAACATCCAGGTTGATGTTACCCATTGTTTCCATCAATTCATCATAGTCATATCTGTCCTCACCTTCTCCAGAAGTGTTACCCTCTTTTGAAGGATCATAGGATCTTTTTGTAGTGGAAGTCTTCTGCCTAGCAGAAGCACTATCCACCCCCTTGGTTTCTTGGAACTGGGACCTTTGAATGATTGCTCATTCAAAGTTGCCATGGGGGAGGTCTTATTTATGTTACCACTGTCCTCCTCTGTGTTAGCAGGAGTAGTGGCAGCCTGCTCACCCATATGCTCAACCTCCTCCTCAGAGAGCACCTCCTTGGGGTTGGGAGACACCCTTGTGGTTTCCCTGTAGATATTCTCTAAGGGAGAATCCTCCCTTAGAGGGCTTAAAGGCTTAGGGGTTGATGGTACAAGAAGGGAAGGAGCCTTCTTTACCTGTTTCCTTTTGTATGTTTGGGTGATTGGAGAGGTTGGTTTATCAAGAAGAGACTGGGGAATTGATTTAGAGTGGGAAGGTTGGGATTGGCTAGCAGTGGGTTGGTCTAATGGGGGCCTTGACCCTGCTGCCATACCTTCATCAGTGTGGGACACCACCATCATTGTAGGGAACAATGGGGTGTCAACTCCTTCCGAGTCCAGAGGGGATCTTTTATGTTTGAAAAGACCTTACCTTTGGGAATTTGTGGTACATATACCCCATCAAAATGAGGTATATTCATCAATTCATGGGTAATAACTTCTTGGACAAACCTGGGGTACATATAAAAACTCTTTTTACTTCCCAGGTTTGAGACAAGATCATTAAAAATCATTTGGGAAAAATTATATTTTCTGGCAGTGGCTAAGCATACCAAAGCATAAGCAATGGTGCTACTGAACTCACTCCATCCAGTAGTCTTTTTAGAGATACAATGCATAAGGGTATGGACAAAGAAACGCCATTGAGGTGAAAATTTTGCTTTTGAGAACTTGAACACACCCAATGGGCCTCCATACCCCATTCTTGTAAGAGTAGAAAACAGTTCATCATTAGGGATAGAAGTTATACCAGAGGCATCGTCTAGACGTAGACTGATGCGAAGTACCTCTTCAGTAACTGTCAAGGGTTTGTCACACACCCTTGTTTTGATCATTTGCACACCATTCTCAGTAACAATGGTGGCATTTGCCCAGAATTGCCTCTGATGCTCTATGAAGATGATAGGAGATATAGTGAGAGCATGGGCAATGTGGCTGGACTTCAGAAAGTCGACTATCTGGTGAAAACCTTCAGCTTGTTTTGGCTTTTGGAGCATCGCGATTTCATTGTGCTCGTCAATGAACGCCATGGATGCCATTGACCTTGAAGGTTCTTGCCTGAAAACTTGGAACTTGAGAGAGAAAGGGTTTAGAGCGCAAGTGAACAGTATGCAAAGAGTCATTATGAACTTTTAGGCGGGCAAAGGATATTTATAGTATTCGGGACATAAGCAGTATTAACCTAGAGCAGTATTAACTGAAAGCAGTATTAACTGAAAGCAGTATTAACCACTAGCAGTATTAACTAACTAGCAGTATTAACCACTAGCAGTATTAACTGAAAGAGGTATTAACCACTAGCAGTATTAACTGAAAGCAGTATTAACCACTAGCAGTATTAACTGAAAGCAGTATTAACCATTAGCAGTATTAACTAACTAGCAGTATTAACCACTAGCAGTATTAACCACTAGCAGTATTAACTAACTAGCAGTATTAACTACTTAGCAGTATTAACTGTGCACTGGCACTATTAAAAATGCACTGGCAGTATTAACAATGCACTGGCAATATTAAAAATACTTACACTTTTAAGCTTTGTGAAGGAGTGAGTACTGCTATACTTTTCCTGAAAAAGAAGATTAGGACCACCAAGAATAAACAATATACAAGTATTGAACCAGTTTTTTTAAGTAGGAGCTTATTCAGAGTTGATCATTCCCACACTTGTTACCAAGAAAGTGAATCTACCCACATCAAATGCTTTGGTGAATAGATCAGTAAACTGGTTGTCAATATGAACCTTTACAACTTGAATAAGTTTCTTTTCATTACAGTCTCTTATAAAGTGATACCTGATCTCAATGTGCTTTGTCTTTGAGTGCTTGACAGGATTATTCACAATGCTAATAGCACTGCTATTATCAATAAAAATTGGAGTGTGTAGAAAGGTTACCCCATAGTCCAACATTTGATTCTGAATCTATAAGACTTGAGAACAGCAACTTGCAGCTGCTATGTACTCTGCCTCTGTTGTAGATGTGGATACTGTGGTTTGTTTTTTTGCACTGCCATGACACTAGTCTTGCACCCAAGAACTGACATCCTCCAGAAGTAGATTTCCTGTCCAAGTTTGCTCCACCTAGATCACTATCTGAGTATGCAAGTAGGTCAAATGATGAGTCATGAGGATACCAAAGTCCCAATCTGGGTTGCCTTTTGAGATATCTGAATATCCTCTTAACAACTTGATAGTGAGATTGCTTTGGCCTAACTTGGAATCTTGCACATACACAGACTGGAAATATTATATCTGGCCTAGATGCTGTAAGATACATGAGAGAGCCAATCATGGATCTATAGTGATGAACATCCATATCCTCCCCCTCAAGATCTGTTGTTATCTGCTTTTGTGTCTCCATAGGTGTGCTGGCAGGTTTTGAATCTGAGAAACCAAACTTGGTTAGAATGTCCTGCACATACTTGGACTGGCAGATAAAAATTCCATCTGACTTCTGTTGAACTTGGAGGCCAAGGAAGAAAGTAAGTTCCCCCATGGAACTCATTTTGAACCTTTGATGCATTAGTTCCTCAAACTCCTTGCACATGTTGTCTCTTGTAGATCGAAAGATGATATCATCTACATAGATTTGGACCAGCAAGATATCCTTCTTCTTTCTCTTGATAAATAGAGTCTTATCAATGACTCCTCTTTCAAATCCATTTTCCAAGAGATAGGATGACAGAGTGTCATACCATGCTCTTGGAGCTTGATGCAGTCCATAAAGTGCTTTCTTCAATTTGTATACCCTGTCTGGATAGCTTGGGTTTTCAAACCCTGATGGTTGACAGACATATACTTCTTCTTCAATTGAGCCATAAAGAAATGCACTTTTCACATCCATTTGATAGACTTTGAATTTCATATAAGAAGCATAAGCCAAGAATAATCTAATTGCTTCTATCCTGGACACAGGTGCAAATACTTCATCATAGTCTATTCCCTCTTCTTGTGTATATCCTTGAGCCACCAGCCTTGCTTTATTCCTTATCACTATGCCTCTTTCTCTCTCTTATTCCTGAAGACCCATTTTGTTCCTATTGCTCTTTGGCCTTTAGGAAGGTCTACCAGATCCCAAACATCTTGCAGCTTAAAATTGCAGTAGCTCTTCTTGCATTGATTCTATCCAACTAGACTCTTTCATAGCATCATGTGCCTTCTTAGGCTCAAGCTGGGATAAAAAGCAAGAAAGCACTGTATGCTGTTGGTCTTGCATTTCTTGCAGCCTGCTTTGATTTCTAGTCATCATAGGAGAGGATATATCTTCTATTACCAGTTGTGGAGGATGATTCTTTTGAATTCTGGTGTGATGATTAGATTCTTCATTAAGTCCCACCTCTAGATTGGAGTCATTCAACTCAACTGGGGTGTTTTCAGCAGCTACTTCTGATTCTTTATTGTCTTGAGTCTCCTCATCTCTACTTTCTTCTTCACTCTGACTTGGTCCAGTAGATGGTTCCTTTTCACAGTCTTCAACAGAATCTACTGTGGGTATGGGAAAGATCACAGATTTAGACATATTGTCTTGGACTTGGGTAGTTCCTGATTCTCCACTCCCTGAACCTGCATAATCATCACTACTAAAACCAAAAGAGTTAGTTAGTGAATCAATGTCAAACAGCCACTGAGGACCAGACCCAATAGGATTTGGTGTGTTCTCATTGCATTTGACATTGTCACTTTCTTCAATTATTCTAGAAGAAGAGTTAAAGACTCTGTAAGCCTTACTCTGAGATGAGTAACCAACAAGAAATCCATCATCTGCTTTGCTATCAAACTTACCTAAGTGAGATTTGGTATTGAGAATAGTACAAGGACACCCAAAAGGTTTGAAAAATCCAATAAAGGGTTTTCTTTTATTTAAAAGCTCATATGGGGTCTTGTTCTTTGGCTTGACCACTAGGACTCTGTTTTGGACATAACAGGCAGTATTAACTGCTTCAGCCCAGAAGGTAATTGGCAGTTTTGAATCAGCCAACAGAGATCTAGCAGCCTCTATTAGTGTCCTATTTCTCCTCTCAGCAACTCCATTCTGTTGAGGAGTCCTAGGGGCACTATATTGTCTCTCAATTCCTTTCTCTTCACAAAAGGTGTTTAGATCAAGATTTTTAAATTCAGTCCCATTATCTGATCTAATGACTTTTACTTTTTGATTAGTTTGGTTTTCAATTCTTAGGATAAAGGATTTGATCAGTCCACTTGTCTCATCCTTAGTCCTTAGAAAATATACCCAAGTAAATCTGGAGTAATCATCAACAATAACCAAGCAGTAAGATTTCTTGCCTATACTCATAACATTTGTAGGACCAAACAGATCCATATGCAGTAATTGGAGACAAGAATAAATAGTGTTTAACTCTTTGGTCTTATGAGAAGTTTTGTGTTGTTTGCCTTTAAGACAATCAACACAATGATCATCACATGAAAAAACTTTTGATGGTAAACCTCTTACAAGGTTGTTTTTAACAAGTTTGTTCATAGTTTTGAAGTTCATGTGACACATCCTTCTGTGCCAAAGAGAGGATTCATCCACAGAAGCTTTTGAAACAAGACAGTTCATGGATGAATCACTATCAACATTGTCCATATCTAGACAATAAACATTGTCCTTTCTTGGAGTTCTAAGTAGTATCATGCTTTCATCAACTACTTTGAACCCTGGAGTAAGGATCATACACTCTGTATTTGTAAATAATATGCTATGTTGTTTGTCACAAACCTGTGATACACTTAACAGGTTGTACTTCAACTGATCAACATAGTAGACATCCTCGAATGTCATCTTACCTTTTGTAACATTACCTTTTCCACTTATTTTACCACCAGTAAGATTATCTCCAAAAGCAACATGTCCTCCATTGATATGCTTGAAATCCTGAAGGCATGACATGTTGCCTGTCATGTGCCTAGAGCAACCACTATCAACATGCCATATGCTCTTCCCCTTGAGCTGTTGGTTGCCCTGCACATAAGATAAATCAGTTAGTATGAAATAGGAACCCAAGCCAAAGTGGTCTTGGGTACCCCTTTCTCATCAAAATACTTGCATTCTTTCTTGACAAGATTTTTAAACTTTGACTCCTCATTTCTGGAGTACTTTGTCACAATGATAGGCTTGGAAACACTTTTGCTAGAAGCAGTACTGGTTTTAGAAGTACTAACTGCCTTAGCAGCATTTGCATGCTTAGCAGTACTAACCTTGTTAGAAGTAGTAACTGTGTTAGCAGCAGTAACTGTGTTGGCAGTATTAACCTTTGAAGAGGTACTAACAGTATTAGCAGCATTAATATTTTCAGCAGTACTAACACTGGTAGCAGCAGTAATGCTTCCAGCAGCACTATCCCTGTCAGCAGTACTAACAATTTTAGTGCTTCTAGGCACCCACATTTTAATACTTTCTTTTAAAACCTTTTTCCTCATGGGGCCTTTAGTTTCAACAGATTTCTTCATCACATGTTTCTTTTCAGCCTTCCTATAACCAACAGGTTTTTGCACAAATCTTTGAAAGTTCATCTGTTGGTTAATAGGGTTAAAGAAACAATGCTTAGCCAAATGGTTGAACTTTCCACATATGAAACAGGGCTTTGGTCTATTGATTTTACTCAGATCAATGCCTTGTTTTTGTGCCCATTGGTTATTGTAGTTTCTCTGATTTCCCTTTGGTTTATCATGTTTTTGGGGCTTTGATTTATTGCATGCACACTGCTTGCAAGGGATAGGGTTCACAACAGTGGTATGCTTATAGTAAACCTTCTTGTTCTTTCCCTCAGTCTTCTCTATCTCATTGGACTTGATCCAATGCTTTCCACATCCCTCATTGGTGATTATGTGGTTTTCTATAGGAATCTCACCACTCACAGTGTTGTCTTTATCCTTGACAAGTTCTTTCTCAGTTTTATCCTTAACAACTACTTCATCTAAGGGATCTATCTCAGTGGCTCCCTTAGGTAGGTCCTTCCTATCCTTTGTTTCTAACAAATCTGAACTAGGAGGGATGTAGTTGTTGTTATAGGGTGGTGGTGTGGTATTGTACCCTATTCCTCTTCTCAGTTTGTCATGAATTTGGGATTGTAGTAAAGAATCCATTGCCTTAGAGGCATTGGAAAACTTTTCTACATCTAGCTTGACTTTAGCTAGTTCTACTCTTAGCTTTTCACTCTCCTCTTTGGATCTGGTCAGTTGAAGTTCTAAGTCATTCTTCTCCCGCTTCCAGTAGTTTGTGTCATAAGAGTGTTGAAGCTCATTTGCTTGAAAACCCTTAATCTGTTCTTCAAATCTCTCAACAATCCTAACATAATCTTTTATGTCCTTTTCTAATCTCTTCAAGTCATCACTCATGGTCTGGTTGTGATCCCTGTACCTTTTAACAGTGTTAATGCAATTTTGAGAACAAAGATTGGAAGTTACCTCTGTTGGGAGATCAGACACCTCTGCCATTAGAGCTTGGTTCTGGATGGCCTCTTCAGCTTGATCACTCCAATCAAACCCCATGCCTTGTTGAGAGACAAGGGCTTGTGCAGAGTTTCTGTTATTATTGAAGCTTCCAGATTGAGCTTGTTGGTGGTTATTGTTTTGAGGCATTCCAATTCTGCATTCTTTAGCAAAGTGTCCCTTCTGATGGCATTTATAGCATTCCACCTTTGACTTGTCAAAACCTGCTCCATCTTCTCTTCTTTGTGAGAAGTTGTTCCTTCCATTTATTTTGATGAACTTCTTAACTCTTATAGAGAGCATGGCCATCTGCCATTTAATGTCCATCTCTTCAAGATCATCTGGATGGAGTTGTTCCAAATCATCATTAATGAGAGAAGAGTTTCCATGACTTGCCAGAAAGGCTTCAAATACAGTTTCATTGCCTTTCTCTAGATTTGCTCCATTGGCAGCACTAACTGATTCAGGGTTGGAAGTAGAATCAGTTGATGCTGAAAGGAGTGCAGCATTGTGAACATACACAGAAGGCCTCTTCTTAGCCTCTACCTCAGATTCAAAAACTCTTAGATCATTATATAGATCATCAAGTTCCTTTTCTTCCAGTTGATCATTCTGTCTGAAAGACACAGTATACATGGTCCATTCATCACTCAGGGACCTTAGAAACTTTCTGTTCAGATCATCTTGATCAATTTGTACTCCCACTGTAGCAAGTTCACCAATAAGCTTGTTGAACCTGTCAAAAGTTTGAGTCATGAACTCATTCTTGGTTGACATAAAGTTCTCATATTGTTGCTTCAGAATGGCTTGCTGATTTCTCTTGGTACTTTTGGTACCTGAGAATCTCTTCTCTAGAGCATTCCAGAGTATCTCTGCATCAGTGCAGTTGCAGAACTGATGTTGATATTCATTGGGAATAGCCAAAAGCAAGGTGCTCAAGGCTTTCATCTCTGTCTGTCTAGTCTTTCTTTCAGCATTAGTTTTTGGTGGAGTTCTCTTTCCATCTGCACCAATCTTTCCTGCTTCAGAAGGGCCATTCTCTATGATATCCCACATAGAATAGTCAGTGAGGAGTATGTACTGCTTGATTCTGATCTTCCACATATCGAATTCATTGGGTCTGAGCATTGGAACCTTTGAGACTAGAGTACTGTTTGATTCTGCCAAGTTTTCCATGATGAATGAATAGATGTTTCTGAGAGAACAGGCTCTGATACCACTTGTCAGGATCGATTTCTTAACAAGAATAAAGTCTCAGAAACAATATCAAGGAAGTTGCGGAATAACACTTTGATATTCAATGTAACAGTAATCAAAACAGTATATGATTAACAACTTGTAAACTTGTATTGAATGATTAAAATCACAAGATTACACACTCAACCTCAATCTTGAAGAACAGACTCTTTCAAGATGAATTCTACTTCTCTAGAATTAGGATCTATTCCTTGAGGTTGATTCTCTCTAAAACAAAAACTTAGAATTAAATCTGTATCAAAACTATTCTGTCAAATCTATACATACACTGAACAAAAAGATAATTACAAAAAAATAGAATATCTTCAGTATATCTTCCATGAATATCTTCAGAATATCCATGTTTATCTTTAACCACGATCTCTTCATCATTATCTTCACATTATCTTAGAAGCAGCATTAACTGAGTCTTGGCAGCATTAACTACTAAGCAGCACTAACTTCTAGCAGTACTAACTAGCTAAGCAGTACTAACTTTGTTCAAGCAGCACTAACTTTGACTAGCAGTATTAATTCTACTAGCAGTAGTAATACTCAGCAGTATTAACTTTGAAGTCCTCTGGCAGTAGTAATTCTGAACTAGCAGCATTAAAGACTTGTTCACATCTTCAGTTCCCAACAGATATTTACCAGCAGCAACAAGAAAATCAAAGTTATATAACGCTGGTTGTTTTCTGATGGCTTTCTTTAAGTAATGGGGGTTATCGTAACCGAGTCCCCATTTCTCTTTAATATCAACATCTTCATTGGGTGTATTTAGAAAAATAGTTTGATCTGTTTGGCCTATAGCATGAAGTTTGGCTTCCAAACCATTTACCTTCTTAGTCAAGCTCTTGTTTCCAGCCTGCAATTTAAGGGCTTTTCATACTTAGAAAGTTTAGATTCAAAATCAGAAATCTTATGTTCAAAACAATTTTTTTCATGTTTAAAATCAGAAGCAGATTTGCGTAGAGAATCAATTAAATCTTTGTTCCCAATAACTGATTTATTAAGCTCGAAGATCTTTTGATTTCTTCTAGCAACTCTGTCTTTTTCCTTTTTCAGTTTAGATTGAAGGTCTTGAAGTTCGACCATCATGGCTTCCATTTTGGTCATAAAATCATTTTCAGTTAAGTGCATTACCTCATCAGCTGTCTCATCTTCAAAATCATCATGCTTATCTTCTTTACCCATTAAGCATAAATGAGTTGTTTCTTCTTTCTCTTCCTCGACATCCGAATGATCTAACCAATATTCGTATTCAGCCATTAATGCCTTGCCAGCTTCCTGTTGCTTGGCCAAGAGCATTTTGTTCTTGTAGTATTGCGAATTCCGAACCTTCGGCTTCCGACAATGTTTTGCGTAATGTCCGACCTTGCCACAGTTGTAGCATTTGATCAGATCATTAGCTTTTTTTCAGTACTGGTGTAGTCATTCACATACTTCTTCTTCTCTTCTGGCTTCTTATCGACAAATCTTGTCTCTTCAAATCTTCTACCCTCAACTCTTTCTCTGTGCTCATGATTCTTTGATCCCGTAGAAGAATACCTCTGTGTGTTTGACCCTGGTTTCTTGTAGAACTTTTTCTGGAAAGCTCAGGCCAGTAAAAGCATTGCCTGCTTGAGGTTCTCCCCGTCATCACCATCAGATTAAGAATCAGACTCAGACTCAGAGCTAGAAATGATTATCTTCTTCTTTTTCTTCTTCTCTTTCTTCCCTTCCTCATTCTCTCCAGCTACAAGTTCTATGGGATCGACAACCTTCTCAACATCCTTCTTTTCAGCTATTTTCTCTTCCACCTCTTCTTCATTTTGTCGCAATGTCTCGTAGACTTCATGAAGATGGATATCACTCAAATCTTTCATCTGCTTCATTCGACAAGTGAGCTTATTCTACTCGGGTTACAAGATGCTGAGAAACTTCACGTTGTTCTCAATCTGCTTCTTCTTAACCTTGTTCATTAAAAGCTCATTCAGAAGAAGAACAAATCGTTCATACGTGTTCTCTAAGCTCTCATTATCCTTCGCTTTTGAACTCTTCGTAGATGTTTATGCAATTTGCTACCTTCATCTGATTACCTACCTTTGCACCCATCATCATTTTCTGTAGCTGATCCCACATAGATTTGGCATTATCTTTGTACCTGTCAATCTTGATATAAATCTCATTAGGTATACTCTGAAGCAGAAGAGATTTGGCTTGTTTATCAACTTGTGACCGATTTTTCTGAGCGTCAGTGAGCTGAACAAGTTTATCTCAATTGTCCTTGTCTGAAACTTCATCATCATCTGATCCATTATTTGGAGCGGAATTTCTGTAGTAGGAATCTTGAAAGGACCATCTTTGATAGACAACCTAATGTTTTCTCCATTTGCGTGTCGGTCCACAAAATCAAGGAAACGATCCTTCCACTGTTCGTATTCACCTCTGAATAGAACGTGAGGCTTGACATCAGACACAATAGCCAGTGCTTCCCTTGAAGTCATCCTGTTATTGAAAATATGGAATAAGAAACTTGAAACTGACTGTTAGTCCAATAGAAATCACAAGAATATTGAATAACACTGAAATGAACTAAACAAAAAAAATTCTGAAATTCACTAAGTCCAGAATTCGCAGGATACACTTAGAACTACAAAGAATTCGCAAGATTGGAATTAGAATTCGCAAGCTAAAAGAAACAAACATATTTCGCAAGCAAGAATGTGATAGAATTCGCAAGACAAAAACTTACGAATCCTACACTTAGAAAATTTTCAAAACTTTTCGTAAAATACGAAGAATTCGTAGACTACTCTTCTGCGAATTCCAAGAAATTCATAGACTAGTCTTATGCGAATTCTTGATATGAATTTTGTCCTTGATAAAAAAATTCTCGAAAAACTGCGAATTATGAGCAATTCGCAAAACAGAGTAATGCGAATTCTTATGATCCTCTGCGAATTCTATGAAATTCGCAAAAGACCCAATTACGAATTCTATGCTTTTCGCAATACAGAGTACTAGGAATTCTGTCCTTATGAAGTTTTCAGAAATTAACAATGCGAAATCTGATGATATCAACGAAATCTTGAGGCTTTCTGCGAGTTCTTTCAAACTTTATGAATTCTTGACACTCTGCGAGTTCTTGAGACTAGTCTTGCGTGTTCTTGAGACGAGTCTTGCGAGTTCTTGAGCAAGATTGCGAGTTCTTCAGTTTTTGAAGAAGAACACCTCTGAATCGACTAAAGACCCACCCATACCTCAAATTTCGATCTGAAACTTTGACAAATCGATCACTTTTACACCTAGAACAAACTCCTATCAAAGAATTTCAACAAAAATCAACAATCGATACAATTTGATTCATTACAGTGTACGACGAACTCGTGAAACTCAAACTTGGCAGATTTCGAAAATTCAAGAAAATTACAGTGCAATTGACTAATCAAACTATACAAACTTGTTCTAGTACTCTATTCGATCACTAACCAATCAATTCCAACTCAAAAAGCTAACTCAAAATCAAAATTGAATCTAAACTCTACGAACACAGAGTCGTACTTCGTTTCTTGAAAGATTTCCAATTGGATCTGCTCTGATACCAATTGAGTGTCCCAGATTCAAGTTTCTAATTCAATTTCTATTAACAAATAACAAGATTAAACAGATTTAACCAACCTTTTATATTGAATTCAATCAAACACAATCTGTTTACAAAGTTCTCTCTCAACGCTCTTTCTCTCTCTACATTTCTCTCTCTAGAAGTTGAAAACAGGATGCGTACATACAACTTACACACACCACACACTAATCTAGCTATATACCTATTTAGAAAAAACAAAACAGTTGGATCCCAGATTTAATCTCACAACAATGATATAAACAATAAGAGTAATAACAGCGGAAGCAGTATAGTTTAATATCAAAGGAGATTCAAATATCACAGTTCATAAAGCAAATAGATAAACAAGATATTCTTTGAATAAAATATTCAACTTATATTATCAGTTATAAGACTTCTTAAGCACACTTTGAACAATAAGGTGATGGTCCTATTTATAGGACCATAAAGCAAACAGTGTACTTATCTGACAAATAGAAGCATGCTTGAATAGTATCTTACCTAAGAGGTAAGATCAAGACATGCTTGAACAGTGACCTACTCTAGAAAGTAAATCTTATCACAAGGTGACGTGTCATCTGTTCTTCTTTGTCAAGAAATTCAGAGTGAACATCTTCAGAGCTCTGAAGTAAGATCTCTGATGAGGGGCTCTCTGATGTCTTTGTGAGACTGTCTCTGAACTGACTTCAGAGACAGACTTGCTTTCTTCAGACTGACTCTGAACTGACTTCAGAGACAGACTTGCTTTCTTCAGACTGACTCTGAACTGACTTCAGAGACAGACTTGTTGATGCCCCTTGAAAGTCTTTAGATGAAGACTTAGTTATTTTCAATACTTTCATTGGTTCAGATTTGGGGCTAACAATCTCCCCCTAAGTACTGAAAATAAATAAAGAACACATAGAACATTTAACTAGAAAGCGAAGAGGAGAAAGTCATCCTCTTTAAATATTACTTCTCATAAGAATTTGAAATTACAAGAGAATAATATTCTAAAAAAATTCAGAACCTATCACTAGAACATATCCTATGAAACTTCATGATTAGCTCTCTGAAGTTAATCATTGCGCCAATTTCCAAGTCTAGTTTCGCCAGTAGGTCTACTCTGTTCCGTTCTTGCTTTACATGAATCATCTTTTGTACGCCTTTCAAGGTTTCATCAGAATACTTCGCTACTTGCGAAGCTAGAAAGATTTTCTTCTCTTGGTTCACTCTGTAGATAAAACCCAGAGGTTCTTCCATGATTGATCCAGTATTCTGTTTGTCCAGGTTTTCGATGGTTTCCTCTGGTTCGAGCTTTTCTTCACCCATGTTCAGAGCTATCTGAAAGTCTCGTTTGGCTCTGTGTTTGATGTAAGCTTCCATTGCCCGTCTTACTTCAACCATGCCCATTCTTATCTCGCTTCTTCCTGAATCGTATCTCGCGGAGCAATAGGCATAGAGATGAGTGAAATCATACGAATTTAGATTTACGAGATCATTATCATTGAACTCGTAAATCTTCTGATCAGATCGAGTCACCACATAATGCCTATATATGATTTTGTTGAAGGCGAATGTCTTTTCAGTGATTTTCTTAACTTTTATTATTGGAGCATCGTTGAGAACCGCCTTTCTTGGTGATGTCTTTGCCTGTATGAATCTTCGTTCGTAGTCTGGCATATCCTTTCTGGTTCTTGGATTCAGAGGGATTACTTGTGTGTCTCCCATATTGAACTCGCAGTAGATATGCCGAAAGTGATCTTCTATTGATGGTTCAGGAGTGGATTCTAAGAATGTAGGAGGATGAGGGAAGACCTTGGCTGGTAAACCGATGCTTGTTTTCTGAACAAGATTCTCTTGAGGAGCCTGTTCATCAACAACCATGGTTTCTTTGTCCTTGAGCTGTGACTGAGTTATCTCTGAAGGTTGTTCAGAGATATATCCATCTATCTCTGGAGATTCTTTTAATTCTGAAGCTGTTGAGATATGATGAGGTTGAGCGTTTTTGAAAACATACTCTTCGACATCAATTACTTCGATCTCTTCTCCAGTAGCTTCTTCCTCTCTGTCAGAATCTTTCTATTCTTTCTCAGACTCTGAGTCAAAGGCATCTCTCATCACCATTGGTTGTCTTTCGGGTGATGAGAATGCATCTTCAGAGGATGTAGAGAAGTCTACAAGTTGTTCTTCTTCCTCTTCCAGAGCTCCAATTTTCTCTGGAGTTGCATCAGTAACTGGAGTGATTGTGACAGGATCTAATTCTTAACAAGAATAATGAACTCATAAACAATATTAAAGGAGTTGCGGAATAACACTTTAATATTTAACTATCAATGAAACAGTGAATCAGAAATCACAATCTTGTAAACTTTATTGAATGATTAAAGCTACAAGATTTTAAACAAAACCTCAATATTGATGAACATGCTCACCAATACGAATTCTACTTCTCTAGAACTAGGGTTCTAAACCTTGAGGTTAATTCTCTCTAAAAACAAAAACTCAGAATAATCTGCTAACTTGATATTCTAAACTATTCTCAACAGGTCTATACATATACTGAAAATAAAAGATAATTACAAAAAATAAAAAATCTTCAGTATATTCTTTTATCATTATCTTCAAACCTTCCATGATTATCTTCAGTCTTGATCTGTACGTATCTTGATTATCTCTTAAGCAGTATTAAGTTGTAGCAGCATTAACACTCTGAGCAGTACTAATTTTCACCAGCAGTAGTAACTGTGCTCAGCAGTATTAAGTTTGATCTGGTAGTACTAACTTCAGCAGTACTAACTACTAGCAGTAGTAATCAGTTGTGCTAGCAGCATTAACCATACTTAAGCAATTCTTTAATTCCCAACAATCTCCCCCTAACTTGACTTTTAGGAAGAGAAGTCAAGTTCTTCAATTATGTTCTTCAAGATGCTTTCAACACTACAGCTTAGTTGCCCAAATTTGGATTCAGACCCAGACTTTGATTAATTGTCCTTCTTACCACAATTCTAGCCATTTCTGATTCCTTTGCACACACTAGCTTAGCTTTCAGCATCCCATTCAGCTTCTCCTTGCTATGATCATATACTTTGTCCACCAGGTAGTATTCATGATAACAATTATCTATTGTGATCATGTATACACCACAGTTTTCAAAGAGTATCCACTTATCAATCTTCTTAAACACATACCCATGATGTAGATCCTTTATCCTGTGCACCACATTTTCTGGTTCAAACATCATACTCAAGTATTCCAGTGCAATCTTGAGTAGACTTTCTTCAGTTCCTTTCAAAACAGGCTCATAAAGCTTCATTCCTACCTTATGCATTTCATCTAGGTCAGCCCTGGAGCAACTTCTGATTACTTTACCCCAAGTTGAGTAGACTTCAAACACATCACCAACTCTTTTGAGTCTGAAGTACTCCTTTCTGTTGTCCCTCAGAATATCCCAAAAGATAACTTCTGGTGCTTTCACAGAAATGGGAACAACCTGTACTGGTTCAATTACAGTCTTATAAAGACCCACATGCTCATCAGATTGCTTATTGGACTGCTCTGGGTTCTGCACAGATTCTGCTGAAGGTGTAACTGAAGGTTCTTCCTCTTTTTCTGCTTCTTCAATCCTAGGCGTCTTGAATTGTTTCTTGGAGGCTATGGTCTTTACTCTTTTTGCAGATTTGGCTTCCACAGCAACATTTTCTTCTTTAGTGTCTTCAGCCTTTTCTTTAGTAGGAGTGACTTCCTCAGGGAATGGTTGTTGGATGTTGAGATCATATCTCTCCTTCATCCTTCTTTCAGCTTCTTCCCTTTGAGAAGAGTCCCCTTTAATCTTAGCCATTTCCTTCTTGTATAGCTCCTCAACCTTGCTGTATGCCATGTTAGTGAACATCTCTCCTTTGACACCAATTGAGCCTTTCAGGAAGTTTATCATTTTTCTCCTTTCCTGATTGGCCAAAAAGGTCTTAGAAGGTTGTTTTTTCTGCTTCTTGACTGGCATTCTTTGCTTGGATGCTTTGACTGCTATTTTCTTGGCTTCAACTGCAGTTTGCATGCTTGTTTGATATTCTTCATTTAGCTTTTTATCCATATTCAATGCAAGCTCTCTGTCTTTTTCATATTGGAGTTGTTCTTCCTTTTCCATTTCTGCTTGAAGTTGTTTTGCCACTTCTTCATCCAAATCAATCTGATTCTTCTTCTTTAAGGGTTGCTCAGATTCAACCATTTTAGCTTTTCCATTTGCATCCTTCAAACCTGCCTCACTTCTTTCTTTTCTTTTCTTTTCAAGGCCCCATTCTTTAATGACCACTCCTTTGGCCTTTTGAGTAGCCTTAGCAGTGTCATTCTTTGCTTTTATCAAAGTTTCTGCTATTTCCAATTCTTCAACAGATAGACATGTTACTGCTGCTACCTGTTCTGTTTCTACAGCTGCTTGAACCTCATCTGTTTCTGCTACTTGTGGTTCTGTTTCGGCTTCTTTCTCCCCCTCAAAATCAAATCCCATCCCAGATGTAATTTCCTTCTCTGCTTCAGCCTCTTGATTCTCCCCCTTGTTGAAAGCATCATTAGCATTTTTTCTCTTCTTCAATACAAATTGCCTTCTCCTCTTCTTGTGCACCAATCTTGTCACCATTTTCTTCAGTTTGGTAATCTGTACTTGTTGAGATAGAATTACCATTTTCACCTCTTCTATGTCTTTGCCTTGCTTGATGACATCCAGATTAATGTTGCCCATAGTTTCCATCAATTCATTGTAGTCATATATGTCCTCACCTCCTTTGGGTGTTTTTACCACCTTTGGAGGATCATTGGATCTTTTAGTAGTAGAGGTCTTCTACCTAGCAGAAGCACCTGCTACCCCCTTGGGTTCTTGGCACCTGGGACCTTTGGATGATTGATCATCCAAAGTTGCCATGGGGAAGGTCTTATTCATGTTACCACTGGCCTCCTCTGTGCTAGCAGGAGTAGTGGCAGCCTTTGCACCCATATGCTCATGCATCTCCTCAGTGAGCACCTCCTTGGGGTTGGGAGACACCCCTGTGGTTTCCCTATAGATATTCTCTAATGGAGAATTCTCCATTAGAGGGCTTAAAGGCTCTGTGGGTGAAGGTACAAGAAGGGAAGGAGTCTTCTTTACCTTTTTCCTCATGTACGTATTGGTGATTGGTGAAGTTGTTTTTTGAAGAAGGGACTGTGGGATTGATATACTGATTGAAGGTTGGGATTGGCTTTTAGTGGGATGGTGTAATGAGGGCCTTGACCCTGAATCCATACATTCTTGATTGTGGGACACCACCATCATTGTAGAGAACAATGGGGTGTCAACTCCTTTCGAGTCCAAGGCAGATCTCTTCATATTTGAAAAGACCTTACCCTTGGGGATTTTTGGTACATATACCTCATCAAATTGAGACATATCCGACAATTCATTGGTTATAACTGCCTGGACAAATCTTGGGTACATATAAAAACTCTTTTTGTTTCCCAAGTTTGACACAAGGTCATTGAAAATCATTTTAGAAAAATTGTACTTTCTGGCAGTGGCCAAGCAGACCAAAGCATAAGCAATGGTACTACTGAACTCACTCCATCCAGTAGTCTTTCTGGAAATACAGTGCATCAGGGTATGGACAAAGAAACGCCATTAGGGACAAAATTTGGCTTTTGAGAACTTGAAAACACCCAATGGGCCTCCATACCCCATTCTAGTTAGAGTGGAAAACAGTTCATCATTAGAGATAGATGAGATACCTGAAGCATCGTCTAGACGTAGACTGATGCGAATAACTTTTTCAGAAACTGTCAAGGGTTTGTCACACACCCTTGTCTTGATAACTTGCACACCATTTTTAGTAACAATGGTGGCATTGGACCAAAATTGTTTCTGGTGCTCACTGTAGATGGATGGCGACACTATAAGAGCATACTAGATATGGCTTGTCTTGAGGAAATCGACTATCTGGTGAAATCCATCAGCCTGCTTTGGCTTTTGAAGCATTGCGATTTCGTTGTGCCCATCAATGAACTCCATGGATGCCATCGAGCTTGAGTGTTCTTGCCTGAAACTTACTAGGTGCTTGAGAGAAAAAGGGTTAGAGAGAAGATGAACAATATTCAAAGAGTCGTTATGAGCTTTTAGGTGGGCAAAAAGGGTATTTATAGTATTCGGGATAGAAGCAGTATTAACTCTAACACACTAGCAGTATTAACTGAGAGCAATATTAACTGAGAGCAGTATTAACCACTAGCAGTATTAACTAACTAGCAGTATTAACTGAGAGCAGTATTAACCACTAGAAGTATTAACTAACTTACACTTTTTAAAGCTTGTGTTGGTCTGATCAAGGCAATACACTTCCTGAGAAAGATGATTAGTACCACCAAGAATAACCAAATAACGGGTATACAATCACTTTTTAAATATGAGCTCATTCAGAGTTGATCATGCCCACACTTGTGACCAAGAAAGTGAATCTTCCCACATCAAAAGCTTTGGTGAATAGATCAGCAAACTGGTTGTCAGTATGAACTTTAGCAACTTGAATAAGCTTCTTTTCATTACAATCTCTAATAAAGTGATACCTGATCTCAATGTGCTTTGTTTTGGAGTGCTTGACTGGATTGTTAACAATGCTTATAGCACTGCTATTGTCAATGAAGATTGGAGTGTGAAGAAAGGTTACCCCATAGTCCAACATTTGATTCTGAATCCATAGAACCTGAGAGCAGCAACTTGCAGCAGCAATGTACTCAGCTTCTGTTGTTGATAAGGACATTGTGGTTTGCTTCTCACACTGCCAAGATACTAGTCTTGCACCCAAAAGCTGACATCCCCCTGAAGTAGACTTTCTATCTGTATTAGCACCTCCCAAGTCACTGTCTGAATATGCAATCAAGTCAAAGTTGGATTCATAAGGATACCAAAGACCTAATCTAGGTTGCCCTCTTAAGTATCTGAAAATCCTTTTAACTGCTTGTAGATGTGACTGCTTTGGCTTGACTTGGAATCTAGCACAAACACACACTGGAAACATGATGTCTGGTCTTGAGGCTGTGAGATACATGTGAGATCCAATCATTGATCTATATAGATGGATATCAACATCCTCCCCCTCAAGATCAGCAGTGATCTGTTTTTGAGTTTCCATTGGTGTGCTTGCTGGCTTTGAGTCTGTTAAACCATATTTGTTCAGAATGTCTTTCACATACTTTGATTGACTTATGAAGATCCCATCTTTCTGCTGTTTCACTTGAAGCCCAAGGAAGAAGGTGAGTACACCCATTGCACTCATTTTGAAGCTCTTGTGCATCAACTCTTCAAAGTCTCTACACATCTGTTCTTTTGTATATCCAAAGATGATGTCATCCACATAGATCTGAACAATTAGGATGTCCTTCTTACTTCTTCTAATGAAGAGGGTCTTGTCAATTATTCCCCTTTCAAACCCATTTTCTAAGAGATAGGTAGACAATGTATCATACCATACTCTTGGGGCTTGATGTAGACCATAAATTGCTTTCTTCAGTTTGTATACTCTGTCAGGATATGATGGATTTTCAAATCCAGGGGGCTGACAGACATATACTTCTTCATCAATTGTACCATATAGAAAGGCACTCTTCACATCCATTTGATATACTTTGAATTTCATGTATGAGGCATAGGCTAGAAATAGCCTAATTGCCTCTACCCTACAACTAGAGCAAAGACTTCTTCATAATCTATGCCTTCTTCCTGAGTGTACCCTTGTGCCACTAGCCTTGCTTTGTTCCTTATTACAATTCCTCTATCATCCTTTTTGTTTCTGAAAATCCACTTGGTGCCAATAGCTCTATGACCTTTTGGAAGGTCCACCAAGTCCCAAACATCTTGCAACTCAAACTGTAGTAACTCTTCTTGCATGGTTCTATCCAACTTGAATCTTTCATTGCATCATAGTCCTTCTTAGGCTCAATCTGAGATAGAAAGCAAGAGAGTATTGTATGTTGCTGATCCTGCATCTCTTGAAGTCTGCTTTGATTTCTAGTTATTATAGGAGAAGAGATGTCTCCTATTACCAGTTCTGGAGGATGGTTATTTTGAGTTCTAGTCTGATGACTAGGTTCTTCATTGATTCTCACTTCTAGATTGGAATCATTTAAGTCAGCTGAGGGGATCTCATCAGCTACTTATGGTTCTTCATGCTTTGGATTCTCCTTATCTCTTCTTTCTTCTTCACTCTGAATTGGTTCAATAACAATCTCCTTTTCACATATTTCAACAGGTTCCATTGTAGGTATGGGAAAGATCACAAACTGAGGAATAATGTCTTGTACTTGTACATCCCCTGATCCTCCACTTCCTGAACCTGCATGATCATCACTACTGAAACCCAAAGAGTTAGTTAGTGAATCAATGTCAAACAACCACTGAGGACCTTAACCAATAGGATTTGGTGTGTTCTCATTGCATTTGACATTGTCACTTTCCTCAATTACTCTAGAAGAAGAGTTAAATACTCTGTAGGCCTTACTCTAAGATGAGTAACCAACAAGAAAACCATCATCTGCCTTGCTATCAAAGTTTCCTAAGTGAGTTTTGGTATTGAGAATGGTACAAGGACACCCAAAAGGTTTGAAAAATCCAATAAATGGTTTTCTTTTATTTAAAAGCTCATATGGTGTCTTGTTTTTAGGCTTGACCACTAGAACTCTGTTTTGGACATAACAAGCAGTATTAACTGCTTCAGCCCAAAAAGTAATAGGAAGTTTTGAATCAGCTAACAGAGATCTAGCAGCTTCAATCAGTGTCCTATTCCTTCTCTCAGCAACACCATTTTGTTGTGGAGTCCTAGGAGCACTGTATTCCCTCTCAATTCCTTTTTCCTCACAAAAGGTGTTTAGGTCATGATTTTTAAATTCGGTACCATTGTCTGACCTAATGACTTTTACCTTTTGATTTGTTTGGTTTTCACTTCTTAGAATAATGGATTTGATCAGTCCACTTGTCTCATCCTTAGTCCTTAGAAAATATACCCAAGTAAATCTAGAGTAATCATCAACAATAACTAAGGAGTATGATTTCTTACCTATACTCATAACATTTGTAGGACCAAACAGATCCATATGCAACAACTGAAGAGAATTAGAGATTGTGTTCAACTCTTTGGACTTATGAGAAGTTTTGTGTTGTTTGCCTTTGAGACAGGCAACACAATGATCATCACATGAAAAGACTTTTGAAGGCAAACCTCTTACAAGGTTGTTTTTAACAAGTTTATTCATTGTTTTGAAGTTCATGTGACACATCCTTCCGTGCCAAAGTGATGATTCATCCAAAGATGCTTTTGAAACAAGACAATTTAGGGATGAATCAGTTGAAACATTTTCCATATCCAAACAATAGACATTATCCTTTATGGGAAGTCTTAGTAGTATCATCTTTTCATCAACTACCTTGAATCCAGGAGCAAGGATAATGCATTCTGAATTAGTGAATAATATACTCTGCTGTTTATCACAAACCTGTGATACACTTAACAGGTTGTACCATAACTGCTCAACATAGAAAACATCCTCAAAGGTCATTTTACCTTTTGTTACATCTCCCTTACCACTGATCTTACTTCCATCTGGAGTATTACCAAAGGCAGCATGCCCTCCATCAATTTTCTTGAAATTCTTGAGGCAAGCCATGTTCCCTGTCATGTGCCTAGAGCAACCACTATCAACATGCCAGATGCTCTTCCCCTTGAGCTGCTGGTTGCCCTGCACATAAGATAAAACAATTAGTATTGATTGGGAACCCAAGCCAAAGTGGTATTGGGTCTCCCTTTCTCATCAAAGTATTTACATTCCTTTTTGATGAGATTTTTAAAATCAGAGCACTCATTACTGGAGTACTTTGTCAAGATCATAGGTTGTTAGCTCCACTCACATTGTATAGAAGTATTGAAAAATAGGCTAAGCATGGGAATCGCAGAAGTCTGCCGCTGAACACTCAAGTACACCACAGAAGGTGCAAAGCTCAGAGGTTGCTCCACAGAAGATCTACCCGAAGTCAAACCTGATGATGATACTTAGATCACAGAGCCTCTGTGATCACTCACAGAGCCTCTGTTAAGGCTAACCTCTGGAAATCAATGTTGAAGCTTTTATAAGAGTTCAAGACAAGACCACGTGCCAAGCACGTGAGACCTGCTGTACGAAGATCCGCATGATCAAGTAATGGGCGTCCCACGATGTTTACTTTACAGGTGGCATTCAATTTATGGAATGTCAGTTTCTGTCTTGTACTAAGGGGTGCATCCTTCTGTTATATTAAGGAGCACCACCTTAGAGCACAAAAAATGAGAGTACACACAAAATAGTAGTTTGTATAATCCTTGAGCGTTTTTGCACACACTAGAGCGTGTTCTTGGTGTTCTTGAGTAATCAATGAAACAGTTCTTTGAGTAACTTTCTTGTAATACTTTACTTCCTGTTCATTAATTACTTGTGAGTTTACTACCTTGCATGTTCAATCTTTTCTACACATATTAAACGCTTCCGCACTCTATTTATTTAATCTGTGTGTAGTAAAAGGTTAAATCAAGTTAAAGAACATCACAACTGGGATCAACAATTGGTATCAGAGCAGTCTTTGATTTTCAATATCAAAGGATCCTGTTCTATACTTGTTTCCAGTTCTCAAGGTAGTAGTTTGAGTCTGTTCTTCGTTCCAAACTCCATTCACAGTCACACTCTGTTTTTCTGAAGCTATATCAACCTGTTTGGTATAGTAACAGGTACAAGTGTGTTCTTCATTCAAAGACAGATTCAAAGCTAGTTGGTTGATCATCTGCTCTTACTAATTCATATTCTCATCATTTCAAAAACCTTTACTGTTATACTCTTTCTGATTCGTGCCATACCTTGTTCTCCTCTCTAAAACTAAAATGGAAAACACTGTCAACTACTTCAGTGCTAGATCTCAGTCCAAACCTCCCACTCTTCTAAGGGATGAATATCCTCAGTGGAAGATCAGGATGGTACACTTCCTTGAAGGTGTGGATCCTGGTCTGGTTGAATTTCTTCACAATCCTCCTTTCATCCCAATGACAACTGTTCCTCGTGTTCCTGCCACTGCCAATACTCCTGAAATTTCTGAATATCAACACCCCAAACCTGTCCTTGAATGGAGTGAAGAAGAAAAGGCACAACATGAGCTTGCAAAGAAAGCTAAAAGACTAATCATAATGGCTATCCCAAATGATATCTTTCAATCTCTTGACTCATGTGAAACTTCAACGGACCTATGGTTAGAGCTAGAGAAACAACTTGAGGGTGGTGCCAAAACCCTCAAGAACAACAGAGCCTTATGCATAAATGAGTATTTTACATTCAAAGCTCTGCCGGGTGAATCCACTCAAAGCACCTACAACAGATACAACTCTTTGATAAACAAGTGTAAGAGGTATGGCATCCACAGAACCTCTGAAGAAAACAATGTCAGATTTCTACAGAGCCCGAATGACGAATGGCTTCATCTAACCATGTCCATGCAAGCCACATTGGATCTTGATGTTTGGTCCATATCTGATCTCTTTGGAACACTGATTAGCCAAGAGAACAGAATTTCCAAACTATGAACCTCTGTTGGAGGTCCTCTAGCTCTTGTGGGAAGTGCCTCAGAAGGCAAAGATAAGGGAAAGAAGGATAAGGCAGCTGAGGAGGCACAGAAGAAGAAGAAGAAGGTACTTGTGGCACAGAGTGAAAGTGAAGAAAATTCTGAGGAGGAAATTGACATGGCTGCTCTGGCCAAAACACTTGCACTAATGACCCGACAGTTCAATCGTGGTCTCAAGAAGAAGCCGGAGTACAGAGAAAGAGAAGAAAGAGATGACAGAAGCAGAGGATATGGTGAGGCAAAAAGAAAGGAGTGGTCTGAAGAACCAAGGCAAGAAGAAAGGAGTGGACAGAAGTCAGACGGTAGAGCTGGTGACAAATTCCCAAAGCAAACAGAAGGCTGCTTCAAATGTGGGAAACCAGGCCACTATGCAGCAGAGTGCAGGTCCTCTGCCAACACAGGGAAACCCACAAGGGACGCTGCCTTCTATAAAAAGAAAGCAGAGTACTACACTTAGAAATCCCTAATGGCAGAACAAGAGAACCTTGTAACCGATGAATCATCTGATGTAGAAAACAACGCACTCTTCTGTGGAATGGCTGAAGTCCACTCTTCTGACAACGAGAGTGAGGTATCCACTTCTAACTCTTGCAACTCAGACTTTGAAAACAAACTTCTTGAAATACAAAATGACCTTCTAGCTTATAAAAACACATGCTCATATCTTGAGAAAAAGCTTGCCTTCTTTGAAAGAGAAACTAGGCTTCTCACAGAAGAGAAGGATAAGCTTTACCTCGAAAACAAAACTATTACCTCTGAGCATATTTCAACAAAAAGGGGTTTCAAGGATAAAATCACAAATCTCGACAAAGCCTTGAAAGAAAAGGTCAAAGAGCTAAAGAAATGTGAGAGTGATCGTTTAAATGCCATTTCTTTGAAAAAAAAAATTCAAAAAGAAAGAGAAGTTCTTCATCAAGATCTGTTTGACAGAGATCTCCAAATTAAGAGGTATCAGGATGCTCAAAAAGTTCATGAAAAGATTAACACCCAGATAGGCAGAAGAGGATTAGGGTTCGAGGATATTGACCCTTACACAGGAAACAATAGAAACAAATCTTTATCAAACATCTTCTGCCCTGGACAATTTTTAAAACCAAGCTTTCCAAACCTCTTATCCACATTTAAGAGACGCAGAATCTCTGAAGGACCACATCTGAGGAAACCTATGCAGATGGCAAATGTATGGTATGAAAACAATGATTTTCCATCTGCACCATCATCAAAAGGAAAATCTATACCAAAGAAATATCTGTCTCAAAAACAGATAGGGGTCTTCAGATTTGGCCACCCAGAAACGCAAACTCAAATGGCTTTTGTGTGCATGATGATTCCTGAAAAAGAACTATCCTCTGAAGCATCAGAGTTTGTACCTGACTCTGTGGAAGAAAAACTGTTTAAAAGGTTTTTAGAAATTGACTTGAAGAAAGCTTATGAAAATCATTTTCTCAACCATCCTGATTTAACATCTGAAATAAGAGAAATCTTTGAACAAGATCTACAAAACTGTCTTAATGTTCCTATGGTCATTCCGTGTATTTCAATAAGTCTAAATACTTCAGAGGACACCAATGGATAAAGCAAGGCACTTACAGAAGGTCAGGATCTCATTCACAGAGACTTTCTCGATTCAGACTCTGAGTCAGAATCAGAGTCTTCTGTCGACAATGGGACAAGTTCTGTGGAACTTGAGATAATCCCCTGTGGTCCAGGGAAGAGTAAACTTACCTCTGGCATTCTTAATAGAACAATTCTTCCCAAAAGGAAAACCACAGGTGTACCTATCCGTTCTGATTTCCTGGACATGTGCTTGTAAGCAAAGACTTCTCTTGAGCTTGAAAAATCTAAAAAGAACAAGATCCCTCATGCTTCAAGAGCTCCAAGACCATTAAAATCTTTTCAAGAAAAATTCACTTGGCAACAGAAGAATAAATGGCCTAAAACTGATAAACTTGATGCTTCTGTTGCAGTGAAAGCAAGGAAAGAAGATCAAGGGAGAGTACAACCAAAGAGCCACTCAAGAATAGTTTTTGAAAAAACTCAACCTAGATTAGACAAAGCTTTCTGTAAAAAGAAACCCAGATCTAAAATGGGTTGTAGTAAAATTTGCTCTGTACCCTCCTTTGACAAATTTAATGAAATTTTCAAGAAGTTTGCCTCAAATGTTCCTTATTGTAAATGCTTTGATCTTATGCATTCTTTGAATCAACATTCTTTGAAAGAGAAACTAGGCTTCTCACAGAAGAGAAGGATAAGCTTTACCTTGAAAACAAAACTCTTACCTCTAAGCATATTTCAACAAAAAGGGGTTTCAAGGATAAAATCACAAATCTCGACAAAGCCTTGAAAGAAAAGGTCAAAGAGCTAAAGAAATGTGAGAGTGATCGTTTAAATGCCATTTCTTTGAAAAAAAAATTTCAAAAAGAAAGAGAAGTTCTTCATCAAGATCTGTTTGACAGAGATCTCCAAATTAAGAGGTATCAGGATGCTCAAAAATTCATGAAAAGATTAACACCCAGATAGGCAGAAGAGGATTAGGGTTCGAGGATATTGACCCTTACACAGGAAACAATAGAAACAAATCTTTATCAAACATCTTCTGCCCTGGACAATTTTTAAAACCAAGCTTTCCAAACCTCTTATCCACATTTAAGAGACGCAGAATCTCTGAAGGACCACATCTGAGGAAACCTATGCAGATGGCAAATGTATGGTATGAAAACAATGATTTTCCATCTGCACCATCATCAAAAGGAAAATCTATACCAAAGAAATATCTGTCTCAAAAACAGATAGGGGTCTTCAGATTTGGCCACCCAGAAACGCAAACTCAAATGGCTTTTGTGTGCATGATGATTCCTGAAAAGGAACTATCCTCTGAAGCACCAGAGTTTGTACCTGACTCTGTGGAAAAAAAAACTGTTTAAAAGGTTTTTAGAAAATGACTTGAAGAAAGCTTATGAAAATCATTTTCTCAACCATCCTGATTTAACCTCTGGAATAAGAGGAATCTTTGAACAAGATCTACAAAACTATCTTAATGTTCCTATGGTCATTCCGTGTATTTCAATAAGTCTAAATACTTCAGAGGACACCAATGGATAAAGCAAGGCACTTACAGAAGGTCAGGATCTCATTCACAGAGACTTTCTCGATTCAGACTCTGAGTCAGAATCAGAGTCTTCTGTCGACAATGGGACAAGTTTTGTGGAACTTGAGATAATCCCCTGTGGTCCAGGGAAGAGTAAACTTACCTCTGGCATTCTTAATAGAACAATTCTTCCCAAAAGGAAAACCACAGGTGTACCTATCCGTCCTGATTTCCTGGACATGTGCTTGCAAGCAAAGACTTCTCTTGAGCTTGAAAATTTTAAAAAGAACAAGATCCCTCATGCTTCGAGAGCTCCAAGACCATTAAAATCTTTTCAAGAAAAATTCACTTGGCAACAGAAGAATAAATGGCCTAAAACTGATAAACTTGATGCTTCTGTTGCAGTGAAAGTAAGGAAAGAAGATCAAGGGAGAGTACAACCAAAGAGCCACTCAAGAAGAGTTTTTGAAAAAACTCAACCTAGATTAGACAAAGCTTTCTGTAAAAAGAAACCCAGATCTAAAATGGGTTGTAGTAAAATTTGCTCTGTACCCTCCTTTGACAAATTTAATGAAATTTTCAAGAAGTTTGCCTCAAATGTTCCTTATTGTAAATGCTTTGATCTTATGCATTCTTTGAATCAACATTTCTCGAGGCCCTCCTGTCTTATATCTCACCCCAAGTCCAAGAATGCAAAATTCAAGGGTGAGAAGAGACAATCTGGTACCTCTGCAAATGAGGATAAATCCAAAACCAAATATGTTAAGGCATCTTCAAAGTCTCCTAACAAAAATGGACCCATTTGGAAATGGGTACCTAACTCTCTCTAATCTGTTCACAGGAGAAACAACATGTGCCTATCTGGTACCTAGACTCCGGGTGCTCAAGACACATGACTGGCGACAGAGGGTTGCTTTCCTCCTACAAAGAAAAACATGGAGGAGGATCTGTGACTTTTGGAGATAACAAAAAGGGACAAATAAAAGGCTATGGAGTCATTGCCAAAGGAGACATCGATGTCAACAAAGTTGCCTATGTGGATGGCCTCAAGCACAACCTTCTGAGTGTAAGTCAACTCTGTGACAATGGACTCGATGTAATGTTCAAAAGACAGTACTGTTCTCTGTTGAAGGAAGACACAACCACAGAGCTTCTACGAGCCAAAAGACGAGGTGATTTATACCTCATGGACTTTAAATCAACTAACATAGAAGAAAAGCTCTGCTTAGTCTCAAGTAAGAATGAAGAAGCTTGGCTCTGGCACAACAGGTTCTGTCATCTAAACTTTCACACACTTGACAAACTTGTGAAACTAGAACTTGTAAGTGGTCTACCAAGTATTAGATTTGACAAGGATCATCTACGCTCAGCTTGTGAGATGGGCAAACTCAAAAGGGCTGCCCACAAAACCAAGTCCGACATATCTTGCACCAGACCTCTGCAGATGCTTCATGTTGACCTCTGTGGTCTTATTTCTGTGCAGAGTCTTGGTGGAAAGAAGTACATCCTTGTACTCATAGATGAATTCTCTAGATATACTTGGGTTGAATTTGTTCGAAAGAAATCAGATGTTCCTGAAGTACTAATCAATCTTATCAAGAGAATACAAGTTCTTTATGACTGCAGGGTACAGAGAATCCGAAGTGACAATGGAACAGAGTTTAAGAATTCAACCATTGAAGCCTACCTTTCGACAGAAGGCATATCACAGAACTTCTCTGCTACAAGGACTCCACAACAAAACGGTGTTGTTGAACGAAAGAACAGAACACTAGTGGAAGCCGTAAGAACTATGCTCAATGCTTCAGGGCTCTCTATTTCTTTCTGGTCAGAATCCATTTCAACCACATGATTCACCCAAAATCGATCCTTGATCGTAAAGAGACATGCAAAGACACCATATCACTTACTACACCAGAGGAAGCCAAACATTAAGTACTTCCATGTCTTTGGCTGCAGATGCTTTGTACTGAACGACAGAGATCAGATAGGGAAATTTAGTCCTAAAGTCGATAAAGCCAAATTTGTTGGCTATTCATCAAACTCCAAGGCATACAGAATCTATGTACTCAAATCCAAGTATATACTCGAAAGTATTAATGTTTCATTTGATGATTCTTTTCAGGTGACTTCTGAGCAAATCAGCTCAGGACTCAAACTTCAAGATGAAGATTCTGGTGGATCATCAAGAACAAATGATCTTCATCATCTGTTTGAAGAGATGTTCAATGATGATGGACCCTCTGAAGGTGAGCACAGAGCCTCTGAAGCCGAACCCTCTGAGGACCAAACAGGTACTTCTCTAACTGGTCCTAGCAATGCTTCACCCTCTTCCAGTAATGCTGCAGGTGCAACCATCGAGGGGGAACACTCAGAGGACAATGCGAATCAAGGCCCCAAGCTCAGTCAAAATCATGGTCATCTTCAAAATCATTCTGAAGGGTCAACACCAGATCAAGGATCCACAGAGGTCTCTACCTCAATTCATGATGAACAACCAAGTCCTGTGGCAAGTACGAATGATCAATTCCTCTCAACAGAGAATGATCTAAATCAAGGTGAACATGCTCCTGAGCCAACCACAGAAGTTTCAAATGATCACCTGCCTCGAATGATAAAATGGACCAGAAGTCACCCACAGAGCCAAATTATTGGTGACGCTTCGGACAAGGTCCAAACTCGATCGAGTACTGCAAATTTTTGTTACTATACAAATTTTGTGAGTATCATCGAACCTAAAAAGATATATGAAGCTCTTGAAGACCCAAACTGGGTAGAAGCTATGCAAGATGAGCTTCTGCAGTTTGAAAGAAACGAAGTATGGACCCTAGTGCCTCTGCCGAAAGGCAAAACCGCAATAGGGACCTAATGGGTCTTCAGGAACAAAAAGGATAAAGACGGTGTGGTGATCAGAAACAAAGCAAGACTGGTGGCCAAGGGATACTGTCAAGAGGAAGGCATTGACTATGAAGAAGCCTTTGCCCCTGTGGCACGACTCGAAGCAATAAGAATCTTTCTTGCCTTCGCAGCCCACAGAGGTTTCAAAGTATATCAAATGGATGTCAAGTCAGCCTTTCTGAATGGGCAGTATCAAGAAGAAGTATATGTCCAACAACCACCAGGGTTTGAGAACTCTAAGTACCCAAATCACGTCTACTTTCTGCACAAGGCTCTGTATGGACTAAAACAAGCCCCCAGAGCATGGTACGATAGACTTTCAAACTTCCTCCTTGCAAAGGGTTTCGAAAGAGGTACTACTGATACGACTTTATTCTATAAGAAGAGAAAAGGTGAGATTCTGCTTGTACAAATTTATGTTGATGACATTATTTTTGGGTCTACAAATGATTTATATTGCAAAAAGTTCGAGTCATTGATGAAAAGTGAGTTTGAAATGAGCATGATGGGAGAACTCACATTCTTCTTAGGATTGCAAGTCAAACAAACCACTGAGGGTATTTTCATAAACCAATAAAAATATGTCTCTGACATACTTGAAAAATACAAGCTCTCTGACTCTTCACCAATGAAAACTCCTATGGTCACTGGATCCAAGCTCTACGCAGATCAAGAGGGCAAATCTATGGAGTGTAAACTCTACAGAGGGATGATAGGATCTCTGCTATACTTAACCGCGAGTAGACCTGATATAATGTTTGCCACATGTCTATGTGCAAGATTTCAAGCTAACCCCAAAGAATCTCATCTTCATGCTGTCAAGAGGATCTTCAGATACCTAAAAGGGACCAAAAATCTTGGTCTCTGGTATCCGGAGAACTCTGGCTTTAATCTCATGGCTTATACAGATTCAGATTACGAAGGATGCAAGCTCGACAGGAAGAGTACCTCTGGGAGTTGCCAATTCCTAGGAGGGAAACTGTTAAGTTGGACTTCCAAGAAACAGAACTGTGTTTCGACCTCTACGGCAGAAGCAGAATATGTTGCTGCTGCAAGTTGTTGTTCACAAGTTCTGTGGATGAGGACCCAACTTAGAGACTATGGATTTGATTTCGAAAAAATCCCCATCCTCTGTGACTCCAAAAGTGCCATTGCGATCTCTGCCAATCCTGTGCAGCACTCTAAGACCAAACATATCGATATCAAGTATCACTTTTTGAAACATCATGTGGAGCATGGGACAATAGAGATGTACTTTGTGCCCATAGACTAACAATTTGCCGACCTTTTCACAAAGGCATTGGATGAGAAAAGATTCACTTTTCTAGTTGGCAAAATTGGTATGCTCAACATGAGTTGACCACAGAGCCTCTGTACCCGTGCACAGAGCCTTTGTTGTACATATTTGTATGTAACTTATTTCTTGTTTGTAAATACTCTCTTCGGCTTTCTTTATTATATTATTTTCTGCGAATCTATGTCTTGTGCAAATATTATCTTTATATGATCCAAGAATAGTTGAAGGGGGAGCAAAACGAACCATCAAAGACCAATCGTGACTAGTCAAGGGGGAGCAAGACAGTTCTACGCAACAGACTACAGAGTGACGTTAGTCCATCTGAACCAAGGGTCAAAACTCTTTCTCGAGCACTATGCCCTCAGAAAGATCCCACTTTGTAGTAATTTTTCTGTCAAAACTTTGAAATGATCAAATCTTTGAAAATCTTTCCTAAAAAGGAAATTTTTGGTCTCAGAACCTCTGAGGTCGACCACAGAGCCTCTGTGATCTATCACAGAGTCTCTGCACCTCTAAACTGAGGGTGCTTGACCAAATGCACTTTAAAAGGAACTCGATCATTTCATCGCACTTTTCTCCCTCTTAAAAAGCTCTTCTGATAACCTTGCATATGACCTCAGAAGTCTCTTACCCACAGAGCTTCTGTCATTCCCGTCACCAGAGAAATTCAGGTCATGTGTTGCGTGTTATTTTTTGAAACTCACTGTGACGTGAGAATAGAAAATTCCAGGCGCGTGAGAGTAGGGTGGCGCACGTCCTAGATCGTGCACCGCCATCATCTGACGTGGCAATATTTGATTGGTTTGTAACCTGTACCATCGTTTTTTAAAACGGCTTCTTATCCGTTAGCACTCATCACGGATTTGAAAATTTTATATTTTACCGCTCATTCTTTTTACCCTCTCTCTTCATATATAAACCCCTCTCATACCCCAAATTTCTTTTTACCTGCTATCTTCTCTCCTTCAAGAATCCCTTTGCAAAGAATTCTCATTCTCCATTTCTTTCCATGGCTTCTCCCTCATCTTCCTCCAAGAACTCTAATGGATCCAAGAAATCAAACTACTCTCATCACTCGATGGCTCAAAAGGCTGATTCAGACTCCGTCGACCAAGAACATGTGCTTACTAGCATAATATTATCCTTCACCAGGCATGACTATCACTTGACCCAAATGAACAATAAACCAAACAACCATTTTGTCACCCTAAATCCCTCTGGTTTTCCCACTGAAGCTGCACCATTGATTCAACTCCTCAAGAATCATTTCCTGGTTAGAGCCCTAACGTTGAAACGAGATGACATTCCGGAATCCTACATCCAACAGTTTTGGCTAAGTGCCCGCCATGCCAAGATAGACAAATATGGACACTGCATCATTGGCTATGCAACCCATCCATCAACTGTAAAAATTCTGGACTTAGGGATCAATCGTAGGAAACTTTCCGATGTATTTGGACTTCCCACCAAATCTGATCTCAACCTGCGTAAATTCTCAGAGGAGCCCACAGAGGAAGAGATACTAGAGTTTCTGAGGTTCATTGGCTACGCAGTTCCAATCTCCAAAAGAACAAACTTTAGACGACAGAATCTACCCCCTCTGTGGAACGTACTTTTCTCTATTCTGAACCGTTGCCTAACATCGAAGGTTGGAAGCCCGGATCAATCAAGCCATACAATTTTGCAATAATGTATGGGATTTACTACGATCTCCCACTGGACTACGCTGGACTAATTTTCAGGGAGATCCAAAATGCTGTGATTTCCAAACAACAGGACCAAGACAGAGGGACAGAACCAAAGAACATTGTGATTGGACGTTTTCTAGGACTGCTTCTAGGCGATGACTTGATAGGAGAAGGAAAGCTACCAGCAGAGGATAAGACAATCAAACTCTATGAGATGAAGTCTCATAAACCCACCACCATCAAAACAGGATATCCAGAAGCCAGACCTCTGTCAACAAAGATGTTGACTTATTTGGGTAGTAAAGAAGACGTTAGGGAATACATACGAGGGAACAGGACACCAGAGCCATGTCATGTAACCCCCCCTCGCGTAGGATTCAAAGTAGGAGCCATTGTAGTTTACTTGAGAGACGAGGGAGTACGAACAGAAGTTGAAGCCGCTGAGGCTAAATTGAGTGAGAAAGAGAGCCCATTAGTTAGAGGGAAGAGGAGTGAGAGAAAGACGAAAAAGAAAAAACAAGAAAAAGAAAGTCGTAGAGGTAGAGACTCCGAAATCCTTGGTAGCTGAAGAAAAAGCCACAGAAGAAACTGCAGAGATCAGAGTCTCTGAGAAAAAGAAAAGAAAATTGAGGACGCTTGCCGAAAAAGAACAAATATTGGAAGCCCTCAAACAGAAAAGGACAGATCTGGATGAATACCTTGCTGTAAGAACCGAACCTGCAGAGGGTCAGACAAAGACCCTGCAGAAGGCAAGAAGAGTCCTAGTCCTTGAAGAGTCCCCTAAGGATAAACCTCAGAGCCCAATCCAAGTAGCCTCTGGAATAGCACGAGAGGTTTCTCTCCAATACTCTAGAGGATTAGGGGAATCCATGGAAATGGAAATAGATGATGTGATAGGAAGGTCACAGAGCGAAGATGAAAAAGAAGAACCAAGTAAAAAATCGTTGGAGGAGAGGGAAACAAAAGATGCCTTTGGCACACCACCAAAACCAACTCCCTGCACAACCCACACTTCTACCCCTGCAGTTCTAGCGCAGAGGGGTATTGAAACAGGACCGCACAGTCCGAACCCTGACCAAGCCATCCGGGCAGAGGATATTCCTTCATCCTCTGTACCACCATCCGGGGAAACCAAAACCACCTCACCCTCTCAAAAGGGTGAGAGTGTTTCTCTACGTGTCCATTCGCCCCAGGACACATCTCTTCCACACACAGAGGTATTCGTTACCTCTGTCACACACAAGAGTGACACCCAAACCACCTCAGAGATGGTGGTGAAAACACACGATAATTTTGTGGCTCTAGAACACCCACATAATCCATTCAACATAAGTCTTAAGGGAGTCTTTGAACCCTCCCCCAAAGAATGTGTTGACAGAACTTCCATAGGTGCTTCCTCTGTGGAATATCGAGGATTGGAAGGAAATCCTCTAGAGCTCAACATAAAAACAGGATCTGAAGGTGCCAAAGACTCGTTGGCCAAATCTGGAACATGTGTTGTTCCAGAGGTTACCTCTGACATCTTTGTCACAATGGGCAAGTTTAAAGCCTTTGCTGACATGGTGCTCACAAAACTTGACGAGTTGCAAAGCTCTATCTCCAGAGAGTCCCAAGCCAACTCTCAAATCCTTGCAGAGACCCTAAAATCCAATACTGAAGCTCTGCAAGCCCTCAATACAAACTGCGCGAAAAGGGCTGATCTTCAAGCTTGTGGACAAGCCATCATTGCATACTCCAATCAGATTCAAATTCTAGGGGATCTTTGCACAGAAGAGTTCCCAAAATATGCTATGCAAGGAGTTCAGACTGGAGTGAATGAAATGGGCCGACTCAGAGAGGAAATAAAGGACATAACTCGCAGTGTTATGGTCCCCTTTCACACACAGGCATCAACCTCTGCCCCAGACCCCTCTGCGTTTGCAACAAAAGCTGACTTGGAAGCCATGGGAAATCAGTTTCTGCAAAACCAAAACCTCCTTCGATCCAACTTCAATGACCAAGGAAAGAAGGTGGCAACAGACTTGAAGAAAACCATAGCCACATTTCGGTTCAAGTCTGATGTGGAAATCAATGCCCTATCATTGGCTGCAGAGGATGCCCTACAGAAGATCAACAAACACGCTGATGAACACCTATGCAAGAGGAAAAAGCGAAAGGCCCCTGCCACTTGTCATGAGGAGGCCTCACAGAAGAGGGCTCACCATGATGATCAGGACCCAGATGCCTCTGGCCCTGGCCATCATGAGGGGGAGAAGGCCTTAACACCAAAAGCACCAGTCATCTCTGCCACTCCTCTTCAAGCCCTACCCTTACAAAGACCATCTTCTGCAGGATCTCAGAAAGCGAAGGTTAGCGTAGGCTCTGAACAGATCGCAAAAGGACTTGCAAAGTTTGTAGAACCCTCAAGTCCTGAACTCATGCCCACTGCACCCGCACCAGCTGTACAGTTTCAAAGCCTTGATCCAGTAAACGCTGCAGATACTTCAGAGACCTCTCCACAGAAGAAAGATCAAAACCTCTCTGAACCTGACAAGAAAAATCCCTCAGAAAAGTCCTCAGAGCAGAAACATCAAGAGGACAGAGTCAAAGAGATGGTTCAATCGATGGACGCCATGAGAGTTCCAATCCCATGGCCTCCACCGAAAGAACTTAAATTTCAAGAGAACATTCATACCTATCTTTACAGCGCAGAGCCCGAGGCTGTCTTCTTAGCACCAAATCTGCATCCCTTAATCAAAGAAGACATCAGAAGACGCTTCGAGCAAACTGCACTAGAAAGGGATGAAGTGTTTTCCACAAAAGATATCAAAACCGTGATGAGGATCTCTCTGCACTCCTTCGCCAACAAGTCAATCATGTATGCAAAATACTTAGTTGAGGGAAAAGATGGGAAGCAATACACGTTCACAGATGCAGACTTGAAGAACCTATGTGCCTACGATCTCCCTCAACTACATGCCTTCACAGAGCAAAGACTTGAAAAGCGTAAGGAGTACATGATATCGAATGGCAGGATCAAGGAAGTGATGTACGAACATGTAAAATATCACAGCAAAATGGACTTCAAGTTAGCTTTACAACTCGGAGTCGAGAAGCTGTCGATCACCAAACCTTATGACCAATTCCCTGGAATCGAGAACGTTTCTTCCAACTCCTTAATCACAGAGCCTGAGTTCGGATTCATCTACAGAGACGATGATGGGCTTAAAAGGATGTATCGGCCAAATCAAAGTCACAAGTATTCAAACAATACTCTGCAGAAGATAAAGAATACGATTCTGAGGAAGAAAGGCTCTGAGTTTGTGCAAGCGGGACCTGCAGAGACAATGATCAGACAGATTGATGCACAACTGAAGTACAGGGAACTCATTCTATCGATGAGAAAAACTCTAGCTGAAAGCTTTACCAACCCGATAAATGATTTTCCTCAATGACTTCTTTAATCTTTTGTTGTTCATTCATGTATTTCGATGCTTAATGTAATTTCCTTTTGGCATCTTTCTTTTACGAATGAATATCACTTTTCAGAGGTTGAGTTCCTTTCACCTGTTTTGCTTCTAGCTTAGCCATCGTTCTAAATTCCAATTTTTTATTTTGCAATACTTAGGGGGAGATTGTTAGCTCGACTTACATTGTATTGAAGTATTGAAAAATAGGCTAAGCATGGGAATCGCAGAATTCTGCCGCTGAACACTCAAGTACACCACAGAAGGTGCAAAGCTCAGAGGTTGCTCCATAAAAGATCTACTCGAAGTCAAACCTGATGATGATACTCAGATCACAGAGCCTCTGTGATCACTCACAGAGCCTCTGTGAAGGCTAATCTCTGGAAATCAATGTTGAAGCTTTTCTAAGAGTTCAAGACAAGACCACGTGCCAAGCACGTGAGACCTGCTGTACGAAGATCCGCATGATCAAGTAATGGGCGTCCCACGATGTTTACTTTACAGGTGGCATTCAATTTATGGAATGTCAGTTTCTGTCTTGTACTAAGGGGTGCATCCTTCTGCTATATTAAGGAGCACCACCTTAGAGCACAAAAAATGAGAGTACACACAAAATAGTAGTCTGTATAATCCTTGATCGTTTTTGCACACACCAGTGCATGTTCTTGGTGTTCTTGTGTAATCAATGAAACAGTTCTTTGAGTAACTTTCTTGTAATACTTTACTTCCTGTTCATTAATTACTTGTGAGTTTACTACCTTGCATGTTCAATCTTTTCTACACATATTAAACGCTTCCGCACTCTATTTATTTAATCTCTGTGTAGTAAAAGGTTAAATCAAGTTAAAGAACATCACAACTGGGATCAACATAGGTCTAGCAGCACAAATACTAAGTTAGCAGCACTAACAGATTTAGCAGTACTAACCTTGTTAGAAGCACTAACAGAGTTAGCAGTATTAATATTTGAAGAAGTACTAACAATGTTAGCAGCACTAACATTGATAGCAGTAGTATTGTTTCTAGCAGCACTATCTTTGTCAGGAGCACTATTTGTAGTAGCAGTACTAACATTTTTAGTGCTTTTAGGAATCCACATCTTGACACTTTCTTTCACATTCTTTTTCTTCATGTGACTTTTAGATTTAGCAGGTTTCTTAGCCACATGGTTCCTTTCATTCTTCCTATAACCAAAGGGTTTTTGCATAGATCTTTGAAAATTTGCCCTTTGATTAATGGGATTAAAGTAACAATGCTTGGCAAGATGATTTACTTTGCCACATATAAAACAAGGTTTTGGTCTGATGATTTTACTCAGATCAACTCCTTGTTTCTGAGCCCACTGATTATTCCAATTTCTTTGATTTCCCCTCCTTTTATCATGGTTTAGGGGCTCAGACTTATTACATGCACACTGTTTGCAAGGAACAGTATTCACAACTGTAGTCTACTTGTAATGGACCTTCTTGGACTTTCCCTCAGTCTTCTCTATGTCCTTAGATTTGATCCAGTTCCTTCCACAATCCTCATTGGTGATAATATTATTCTCTAAAGGAATCTCACCACTCACATTGTTCTCCTTAGTCTTACCAGCTTCTTTCTCAGTCTTGTCCTCAACAACTACTTCATCTAAAGGATCTATCTTAGTGGATCCCTCAGGTAAGTCCTTCCTATCCTTGGTCTCTAGCAGATCTGATTTAGGAGGGATGTAGTTGTTGTTATATGGTGGTGGTGTGGTATTATATCCAATTCCTGGTCTAAGCTAATCATGAATTTGGACCTTTAGAATTGAATCCATGGATTTAGAAGCATAGGAAAACTTTTCTACATCTAGCTTAACTTTGGCTAGCTCTCCTCTCAACTTTTCATTCTCCTCCTTGAATTTTGTCAGTTGGATTTCTAGATCATTCTTCTCCCACTTCCAGTAATTGGTATCATATGTGTGTTGCAGTTCATTGGCTTGGAAACTTTTAATTTCTTCCTCAAACCTCTCAACAATTTTCACATAGTCTTTTATATCTTTTTCTAATCTCATAAAGTCATCACTCATCTTCTGGTTGTGATCCCTGTACCTTTTAACAGTGTCAATGCAAGTTTGAGAATAGAGATTAGAAAGTACCTCAGTTGGGAGATCAGATACCTCTGCCATGAGAGCTTGATTTTGAATAGCCTCTTCTGCTTGATCACTCCAGTCAAACCCCATTCCTTGTTGAGAAACAAGGGCTTGAGCAGAGTTTCTGTTCTGGTTAAAACTTCCAGTCTGAGCCTGTTGGTGATTGTGAGACACTCCACTTCTGCATTCTCTGGCAAAGTGTCCCTTCAGATGACATTTATAGCACTCCACCTTTGACTTATCAAAGCCTGCTCCATATTCTCTTCATTAGGAGAAGTTGTTCCTCCTAGTCCTCTTGATGAACTTCTTCACCCTTATAGAAAGCATGGCCATTTGCCATTTAATATCCATCTCTTCAAGATCATCTGGATGAAGTTGTTCCAAGTCATCATTGATTAAAGAGGAGTTTCCATGGCTGGAAAGAAAGGCTTCAAAAATAGATTCAGTGCCTTTTTCTTGATTTACTCCATTAGCAGCATTAACTGATTCAGGGTTAGCAGTAGAATCAATTGATGCTGATAGGAGTGCAACATTATGCACATATCCAGTAGGCTTCTTCTTTGCTTCCACCTCAGATTCAAACACTCTCAGATCATTGTACAGATCATCCAGTTCCTTTTCTTCCAATTGTTCATTCTGTCTGAATGAAGCAGTATACATGGTCCATTCATCTCCAATGGACCTTAAGAACTTTCTGTTTACATCATCTTGATCAATCTGTACTCCCATAGTAGCTAGTTCACCAATCAGCTTGTTAAACCTATCAAAAGTTTGAGTCATGGACTCATTCTTAGTTGACATAAAGTTTTCATACATTTGCTTCAATATTGCCTTCTGATTTCTCTTGGTACTTTTGGTACCAGAAAATCTCTTCTCTAGAGCATTCCAAAGCATCTGTGCATCAGTGCAGTTGCAGAATTGGTGTTGATACTCATTGGGAATAGCCAAGAGCAGTGTGCTCAAGGCTTTCATCTCTGTCTGCCTTGTCTTCCTTTCTGCATCTGTCTTTGGTGGGATTCTTTTTGCATCTAGACCAATCTTTTCTTCATCAGATGGGCCATTCTCAATGATGTCCCACATAGAGTAATCTGTGAGGAGAATGTATTGCTTGATCCTAATCTTCCACATGTCAAACTCATTAGATCTGAGCATTGGAGCCTTTGAGACAAGAGTACTGTTTGATTCAACTGTGTTTTCCATGATGAATGATGGTTTCTGAGAATACTAGCTCTGATACCACTTGACAGGATCTAATTCTTAACAAGAATAATGAACTCAGAAACAATATTAAAGGAGTTGCGGAATAACACTTTAATATTCAACTATCAATGAAACAGTGAATCAGAAATCACAATCTTGTAAACTTTATTGAATGATTAAAGCTACAAGATTTTAAACAAAACCTCAATATTGATGAATAGGCTCACCAATACGAATTCTACTTCTCTAGAACTAGGGTTCTAAACCTTGAGGTTAATTCTCTCTAAAAACAAAAACTCAGAATAATCTGCTAACTTGATATTCTAAACTATTCTCAACAGGTCTATACATATACTGAAAATAAAAGATAATTACAAAAAATAAAAGATCTTCAGTATATTCTTCTATCATTATCTTCAAACCTTCCATGATTATCTTCAGTCTTGATCTGCACGTATCTTGATTATCTCTTAAGCAGTATTAAGTTGTAGCAGCATTAACACTCTGAGCAGTACTAATTTTCACCAGCAGTAGTAACTGTGCTCAGCAGTATTAACTTTGATCTGGCAGTACTAACTTCAGCAGTAGTAATCAGTTGTGCTAGCAGCATTAACCATACTTAAGCAATTCTTTAATTCCCAACAGATTGGAACACCTGGTGTTGATGAGGCGAAAAGTATCACCAGTGTTGTGAATGTTTGCAACGTTCTGTTTTCATCAGAAGAGTTGGTGTTCCTCTCTGGTTCCTTCTCTTGAACTTGTGCAGAGGAGCAGCTTTATAGGTGTGCGCGGTTGTATCTCTAATCTCCCTATCTTGTGATTCAGAGTTCTCATCATCATCTGAATCCTCAGAATCATCAAATTTGGCTTTCTTCACTGCATCGCTACAAGTCCCACCAGAAAACTTGCGTTTGTATTTGGGAGAGCTTGGTTCAGCGATTCCTTTTCCTTTGGGATCTAGAAGTGTCTTCTGAATGGATTCGATTGCCTCTGAAGCCACAGTTTTGATTTCAGCAATCTAGTCCTCTGATTTATAGTTGTGAAGTTCCAGAGTAGCTTTGACCTGCTTCTGAGCAATTGTAGAGATCTTGGAAGAACAAGTCAGCATTCTGCTCATTATTGCGGATTTGAAAGAGGCGAGGTCACTTTTAGTGATGAGGTCTTCAGAAGTTCGCGGTGACGGCTGTGGTGTTGCTGATGGTGCGCTGACAGTTGGAACACTAGCTTGAATTGTTGTTTTGATGAGGTCAGAGATAGAGACCATTTGATCTGTTGAGAGTGAAGATGATCTGGTGGCTAGTACCTCGTCCCTTAGTTCTTGTAGAGCCTTCTGAACATCGATGGTTGTAGATGCTTGACTTTGAAGAGATGCATTATGAGCTTTAAGATTGGATATTTCCAGAGATGATTGAGCCTTATGTCTGAAAAGTTCTTGTTCCAACTCTTGGATTCTATTTGAGGAGTCCAAAAGTTGGGTCTTCAGAGTGGAAACCTCTGCTCTGAGGTTTGTGTTTTCAGAGCGAAGAGTAGAGGTCTCTGAACCGTCAATTCTTTGAAAGTTATGCTCATTCATGGAGCCTCTGACTTCCTCACAGAATCTCTGGAACTCAGATTTTGTGAGAAGTTCAGAGAGGGGTACATTGGTTACAACACATGTAGCCAATTTTTCCTCGAGCTCAGAGGAGCCTTCGTTCAGAGCTGTTTTGATGTTGTCTCTGGAAGGACTTCCACTCAATCCTTGATGTTCCAGAGAATCATCTCTGAGTGTTTTGTTCTCAACCAAGTCATCCTCCTCAGATTCAGAGGACTGGAAGTGAATGTGGGAGTTGAGCTTGCGATCCAGGCAAGTCAATCCTTGTGCTTGTAGGTCAAGCCATTGTCCCTGAGTTGGACAACTACTTCTGGATATCCTAAAGGGTGAGAAATGAGCCACAGAGGCATCATTATGTGTAGGATTTTCTGATGTATTCTGAGGCAACTGAGTACTTAAAGTATTGGCTAAGTCCTGTGAAGAGGGCTGATCCAGAATCTGAGTTTCCTTAGTTAAGTGAACTTCAGAGGTGGAAAAAGGTTCCTCTGAAGTGGCTGGCTGGTTTGGGTTCGAGGTGTGCACCTGTGATTCAATAACCATTACCTCTGGATCAGGTAGGTTAGATTGTGTGGTTGCACTGGGAGATGGGGTTGGTGTCCTAAAATATATGTGCCTTGAGGCATCTTTTTGTATGGAAGGGGAAGAACTCTCAGGTTTCTCCAAGTCCTTAGAAGACTTGCTCTCTTCTCTCTGAGAATCTTCAGAGCTAGTTTCTGAAGATTCATCCTCACTTTCCTCAGAGCTAGTTGAGCTATCCTCTACACTAGCAGATGAGGTTTCTTCCATTACTTCCTCATTGACAGCCCTTTCAAGTGCTCTGTCATCTCTCTCAACTTCAGTTTCTCTAGCAAGAGTACCCTCTGGTTCACTCTTGTGAGAGCTCTGTACTTCAGGCTCCTCAGATCCCTCTGAAGCCGAGATGCTCTTACTCTCCATTCCAAGTTCAGGACCTAAGTGTGTTGGGGTTCCTAGAACTGGTTCTAGTCCTTGGGCAACACTGAGATAAGAAGCTAAGGCTACAGATTGAGGATTTACCTGATTCAACATGTGGTGAGGGATCCTCCTTGCTTCTGGATAGCCTTCAGATAAAATTGTTGGTTTGAAGCTGTTCATTATGTAGAAAGGAGTTTTGGGTTATTCAGTAGCGATCAAAATAAGAAGCTTCTCGATCGCAGCATGGATGATTAGAGACAGAAATCTTGGGAATGTTATTGAAGGAACTTTGGATGATTGGGTAGTTTATTCAGGGTCCTTTACCAAGCATTTGTTCTTCTTCTCTATTGATGTCAGAATCATATCATAGATTATGCCGGCCATGTCCAAGTTGCGATTGAAGAATAGGGCATACATGATTGACAGAATTTCTGGTGTTGCTTGATCCATGCTCCCCAGTTTGCAGGTGAGAGTGCGGTTTAGGACAGAGAACATGAAGTTCCAGATTGGTGGTAGGTGTTGTCGTCGGAAGTTGCTCAATCTGGTGATTTCAGTGTTGTAACCTAGCATTCGAATTAACTGTAGTAGGGTTTCAGAAGTTGGGCGTTTTTCAAAACGCGTGACTTGAAGTTCCTCAGCTGTTAGGAGTGGGAGAACTTCTCTTAGAACAGTAGGATTGATGAGTATTCGACATTTTACGACTTGAGATATGTCGAACTCGCCGATTATTCTGTTATGTGCATCGCTGTAGTGACTTGAAGAATACCATTCTTGAACAAACGAGAGTGGACATTCATTTGTAAAAGAAGTTATGGCCTGAGTCAGTTCACAGTTGGAGAAGAACTCGCAGATTACTCCGTATTGTTCCTCAAATTTGGGAGAATCAAGTTGAATCATGTGATTGTTGTCTTTGATTGGAAAACGATACAGTCTTGAAGGTTCGCCAGATTTGGGAAAAAGCTTGCACCATTCATTTGAAGACGCCATTTTTGAGTTCAAGTGAAGAAGATGAAGTTCAAATTCTTTTTGGAGAGAAAGAGAGATTGTACTCGAGAGTAATTTGTAAAAATGAATATTCGGATTTTAAATTGCTTTTGTATCCAAATTTAGAAAAAGATACACTCGAGTACATAAGGTGAAACGACAGTGATTTGACCCTTTGGATAAAGTCGTTTGGCCTTTCACTCATCCCTTTTTGTGACACGTGGCCTTGAAAATTGTTGTACCTACGAATGTAGGTTCCAAGAAAATAGGAAAGGGGCGCCATTTTTTTTAATAAAAAATTAAATAATTTCTTTGTGCTGACTAGACAAACCTTTCGCCTTAAGAAGTAATTTAAGATATCACTTGTAATAAAAAGGTTCAGTTAAACTGAAATTTTAATTTTAAATGATATCAAAAATTGCTTATTAATTAAAAAGTTCTTGTTTGAGGAATGACTTGGTCATAAAGTTGTTGACTCCCCCTTGACAGATGATTAGAAAAAAAATCCTCAATTTCAGAGACTCTGAGATTAATTTCAGAGACTCTGAGAAGACTTCAGAGACCATTTTCAGAAACTCTGAGATAAATTTAATTTGATTCAGAGAAAAAATTCAGAGATTCTGAGTTGACACTTGAAAAATTCTTTTTCTCAATTTCAGAGACTTCAGAGACTCTGAGATGAAATTCAGAGACTCTGAGTTGTCTTCTGAAAAGTTCTTTTTCTCCCCCTTGACAAAAGAACAACTTTTTATTTTTCTCCCGTTGTCATGTGTTTGGAGAACATTCAGAGACTTATATTGATATATGCTACTTGGTTCAGAGGCTCTGATTATTTGATCAAGAGACTCTGAATTTCTTCCTTGTTAGGTAGACATATTCAACATTCCTAACTTGCTAATTAAAAAATTGAACCTTCGTTCATCTAAAGCTTTTGTGAAAATATCAGCAAGTTGGAGATCAGTTGGTACAAAATACATTTCTATTGTTCCCCTTTCAACATGATCTTTTAAGAAATGATACCTTACATCAATGTGCTTTGTCTTTGAATGTTGTACTGGATTGGCAGAGATGGCTATGGCACTTTTTGAATCACACAGTATGGATATTCTTTCATATTGTTGGCCATAATCTCTTAGCTGAGTTTTCATCCATATTACTTGAGAGCAACAACTAGCAGCAGCAACATATTCTGCCTCTGCAGTTGAAGTTGAAACACAGTTTTGTTTCTTGGATGACCAACTCACCAGCTTATTGCCCAGTAATTGACAGCACCCAGAGGTACTTTTTCTGTCAAGTTTACATCCTGCATGATCTGCATCAGTGTAAGCTGTTAGATCAAAACTAGAAAGTTTTGGATACCAGATGCCTAATGATGGTGACCCTCTTAGGTATCTGAAAATTCTTTTGACAGCAGATAAATGAGATTCTTTTGGATTTGCTTGATATATAGCACAAAGACATGTTGCAAACATTATGTCAGGCCTACTTGTAGTTAAGTATAATAGTGAACCTATCATGCCTCTGTACGTTTTTATTTCCACAGATTGTCCTGAAGGATCAGAGTCAAGTTTGACTCCGGTGGCTAGAGACGTTTTCATTGAAGTTGAATCATTGAGTTTGTATTTGTTTAAAATTTCAGAGACATATTTAGTTTGACTTATGAAAGTGCCTTCTGAAGTTTGTTTTACTTGTAAGCCTAGAAAGAAAGTTAATTCTCCCATGAGGCTCATCTAAAATTCACTCTTCATCAACTCTGAAAACTTGTCATAATACTTTAGATTTGTAGAGCCAAATATAATGTCATCAACATAAATTTGTACTAATAGCATCTCATTTTTGTACCTTTTGATGAATAATGTTGTATCAATTGTGCCTTTGTCAAATCCATTTTTAATCAGAAAAGTGGACAGAGTTGCATACCAAGCTCTTGGAGCTTCTTTAAGTCCATACAGAGCCTTATCCAAATAATTAACATCATTAGAAAACTCTGTACTTTCAAATCCAGGTGGTTGTTGGACATAAACTTCTTCATTTAATTTACCATGTAGAAAAGCAAATTTAACATCCATTTGATAAACTTTGAATCCTTTATGTGCAGCATAGGCTAAGAAGATTCTGATTGCTTCTAGCCTAGCTATAGGTGCAAAGGTTTCATCATAATCAATACCTTCTTCTTGGCAATATCCTTTAGCAACCAACCTAGCTTTGTTCCTGATTATTATTTCATCCTCATCCTTTTTGTTTCTGAAAACCCATTTTGTTCCAATGGAAAATTTTCCTTTGGGAAGGGGAACTAAGGTCCAGACTTTGTTTCTTACAAACTCTTGAAGTTCATCCTGCATTGCAAAAATCCAATGAGGATCTTCAAGAGCTTCTTTTACCTTCTTTGGTTCAATAATGCTCAAAAAGTTTACGTAGAAGCATTCATTGATTGTTGCAGATCTTGTTTTAACTCCTTCTGATGAGGATCCAATGATTTGATCAATTGGATGATCTTTTGTCCATCTTGAGATTGGAGCAAAGATTTGGGGTGGAGTTTGAGCTTCAGAGATGACAGTTGGTGACATCCTTGTTGTGCTGTTCAGAGGCTCTGAAGTTGTTTCCCGAGATGGTGAAGCACATTCTTGAATTTCTTCACTATTTGTTTCTGGAGTTACTTCAGACACTCCTTGATCATCCTCTTTTTGATCTTCAGCTTCTTCTGATTCACTTTGCTGATATGAATTTGGTGAAACAGAAGATGTTAATTCATAGGGTCCAGAAAGGGTTGTACCTGTTTCTTGGGGTCCTTCTGACTTCTATCTTTGTCTATCTCTGAAGATAACTTCTGGGTTATCTTCATCAAAGAAATCTTCAAATATTCTGTTTAATTCAGATTCTCTTGATGATTCAGAGATAGGTGTTGAGAGATTTCTTGTTGTTCAGAGCTTTTATTGTCATCAAAAGTGATATTGATGCTCTCTTGGATGGTCCTTGTTCTAAGATTGAACACTCTGAAAGCTTTTGAGGCTAAAGAATATCCAATGAATTTGCCCTCATCAACTTTCTTGTCAAACTTTCCAAGAGATTCTCTATCGTTTATAATGTAACATCTGCATCCAAAAACATGAAAATATTTAACATTATGTTCCCTATTGTTAATGAGTTCATAGGATGTTTTCTGAAATCTTTTGACAATTGTAGCTCTATTCTGAGTAAAGCAGGCTGATGCCACTGCTTCTGCCCAAAAATTTGTTGAAAGATCAGATCCAGCAAGCATTGTTCTTGCAGCTTCAACAAGTGTTCTATTCTTCCTTTTAACTACTCCATTTTGCTGAGGGGTTCTTGCTGCAGAATAGTTAGGAGTAATGCCTTCTTCTGATAGATATGAATTGATTTTGGCATTTTTGAACTCTGTTCCATTATCACTTCTTAGTTTCTGAACTTTGCTGCTGAATAAAACCTGTAATCTTTTCAACAATTTATCAAAATATCAGGTACATCAGATTTGGCTCTGATGAATTCTATCCATGTGAATCTGGAAAATTCATCAATTAGAACCACAATGTATTTCTTACCTTCTAGACTATGTACAGAGAAAGGACCACAAAGGTCCACATGTAGCATGTGCAGAGGCCTAGGACAGTTGTTTTCACTTTTGGTTTTATGGGAAGATCTTTTCATTTTTCCCATCTCACAAGCAGAACAAAGATGATATTTGTTAAACTTCAGAGATGGTAATCCCTTAACCAAATTAAGTTTAACTAATTTATCATGTGAGGAAAAGTTTAGATGTGAAAACTTTTTATGCCAGAGCCAGACTTCCTCACTATTCAGAGATACAAGACAAAGTTTCTCTGAATCAGTTTCGTTGATTTTGGTAAAATTCATTCTGTAGAGGTTACCTTTTCTGTCTGCTCTGAGTAATTCTTGACCTGATTCTGAGTGGAGAAGTGAACAATATTTTCTTTGAAATTTCACATCAAAACCATGATCACAAAGTTGACTTATGCTGATCAGATTGTGTTTTAATCCATCCACATAAGCAACCTTTGAGACTAAAACATTTCCTCTTGACAACTCACCATATCCTTTAATCTGTCCTTGCACATCGTCTCCAAAAGTAATTGCTCCTCCAGATTTTGCTTTGAATGAGGATAGCAGTTCCTTATTTCCAGTCATATGCCTTGAACATTCAGAATCTAGGTACCAGATTGGCATTGACTGATTCTGCAAGACAGATTATTGTTGCTTAGGTACCCATCTTATTATGGGTCCTTTTATGTTAGACTTTTGTGGATTTGTATGACTTTTTGGCATCTCATATTTTGATGTCTTGCCTTTACTTGTCTTCTGTTTAAATTTTGTCTCTGAGATATTTTTCAGAGATTGATTCAGAAGACAATGTGATCCTCTGAAATGATTTTTCAGTTTGATCAAGAGATGAATGCAGTTGCAATTAATAGAACAAGAAGAAGTAGGAGCAAAGTTTTTCTTTTTATTAAAAGCATTTGTTACATTTTGACTTCTTTTGAAACTAGCATTAGGAATATTACATATATCCCTAACTACTTCTTTCCTTTTTGCTTGAAAGACAGTCTTCTTTTCAAGTTGCTTTTTCTTGATCAAAAACATCTTCTTTTCTTTGCTGCTTACTACACAGACAGGATCAATATGGTTAATTTTTGTCCATTTGCCTTTTTGTTCAGGAGAGAATTTTATTGTTTTATAGGTGTAAGAATTAGAAGTGTTTGTTTTATTCCTTGCCTTTTCTTGTAATTCTTTTTCAAGTTCCAGAGACGTTTTTGCTTGTAAACACATATTTGCAAAATCAGGACTTATTGGTATTCTGGTTTTGGTTTTCAAAATTGAAATTGGAACATTCAAAATACCAGACCCAACAGTTTCTATCTTTTTGTGAATTACATTCTCTGGTTTACAAAAAATCTGTTCATCAATCTCTTTCCTTTTGAAAAAAATTGATTAAGGCAATAGAATTGAGCCTTTCATACTCAGATTTCTTTACTTCTTCTTCTTTTCCTGTTAAAACTTTCTCAATTTTTCTTATTTCTTCTGAAAATGATTTTTCTTTTTGCTTGTGAGTTTCTTCAAGTTTGGTTTTTTCAAGAAAAATTTCTTTCTTTTCTGATTCCAGAAGATTCTTTTCTCTTTTGAAAAAAATGAGCTCTTTTGTCACTTGCTCTCTTTTCTTTTTCTCTTCAAGAAACTTTTGCTCTAGATCTTGAAGTTCATTAATTAGTTTAAAAGCATCTATTTCAGGATCACTGTCAGAGGTGTAAAGAGAGTTTACCTTTTCAGAGTTGTTTTCTGATGCTCCATCAGTTTGATTTCCATCTGAAAAAGCCATACCACAGAGATTGGTAGGTTCTTCCTCGTCGTCACTTGTTGAGTCTGATAGCCAGTCTTCCATTTCTGCTACAAGAACTCTTTCTTTTACGTTGTACTTGTATTTGTTCTTATAGTAATCATGATCTTTGACAAGTTTTCCTCTGCAGTTTGCAGAGAAATGGCCTATTTTTCCACATCTGAAACATCTTCCATCATTTTGATTTGTTGGAAGAGTGGCAGTACTTGTCTCTGGCTTCTGTTCTTGAGGTTTAAAATATCTCTGTGGATGTGGATACCTTAGTTGAAATGATTGTTGAGGTCTTGATTGTTGAGTTGCATCATTGTTGTTGAAGTTTGTACCCTTTTGATCACTATATGGAGTGAATCTGGATTCTTGTTGAAAACTGACACCATCTTGTTGAAATCTTCTTTCAGGATTTCTTCTTTCTTCATTCTCTCTTCTTCCTTCAAATACTTTCTTGCCAAATTTCTTGTTAAGTTGATGAGTTATTAATGCAAGAGATTTGGCGAAGGCATTGATATCATCTTCTGAGTCTGAATCTGAATGATTTTCTTCTGCCATTAGGACCTTTTTGGATCTTCTTTTTGTTTCCAAACTTTTTTGTGACTCTTCACAGTTGTTTTCTTTCAAAATTTGTTTTGAAACAAGTGCAAGGGGTCCACCTAAATACAGTTTTGATTTTTTCTTCATAACTTCCTTTTCATGTGCAACAAGAGTGCCATAAATGTCAGTTAATGACCATGACTCAAGATCTTGATTGGCTTGTATAGACATGGACAGTTGTGACCATTCTTCATTTAAGCTTTTCAAGAAAAGAACGTTGTTTTCCTCTTTTGTTCTTATCACTCCAAACTTTCTGCATTTGATGATAAGAATGTTGAATCTTGAGTAAGTTTGGTGTAATATTTCTTCTGGTAGAGCATGAAAATCATGATATTCATTGATGCATAGATTTCTTCTATTTTTTTGGGTTTATAGGCCTCCTTCAAGTTGATTTAACAACTGATCCCATATCTCTTTTGCATTTTTACAAGAATCAAGTTCTTGAAAGATATCATTGAGAATGGCCATTATTAGTAATCTAACAGCTTTTGAGTCATTATCCATCATATTAGTTTCTTCATCAGTGAAGTTTGTGGTTTTCTTTTCATAATATGCAGGGATTTCAGCAGTATCTGCTGTTGCAGGAACTCTTGGTACCAACACCATTGGAATGTGAGGTCCAACGTTCACTGATCTAAAAAGATCCTTGTCCATACCTTCTAAGAAATTTACCATCCTTCTCTTCCATTGGGGATATTCATCCCTTAAAAGTGTAGGAGGTTTTGTTAATGACCCAGCTGTATAAATAGCACTTATGCTTGAGTTTGCCATTTTTGAAAAAAAAGATGAAGATTTGAAGAACATATGCTTTTTTGTATTGAACAGTGATTTACTATCAAATCTTGAGCATATGGTGTTCTTTAATAAACCAGGTTTATTTGAACATGCAAGATATTGAAAGTTAGAATCAATGAGATGTAAATCTATCCGAGTATGCAGATGCTATCTTACTTTGTTTAAAAAAACAAAGAAGGCTCTGATACCAATTGTTGGATCCCAGATTTAATCTCACAACAATGATATAAACAATAAGAGTAATAACAGCGGAAGCAGTATAGTTTAATATCAAAGGAGATTCAAATATCACAGTTCATAAAGCAAATAGATAAACAAGATATTCTTTGAATGAAATATTCAACTTATATTATCAGTTATAAGACTTCTTAAGCACACTTTGAACAATAAGGTGATGGTCCTATTTATAGGACCATAAAGCAAATAGTGTACTTATCTGACAAATAGAAGCATGCTTGAATAGTATCTTACCTAAGAGGTAAGATCAAGACATGCTTGAACAGTGACCTACTCTAGAAAGTAAATCTTATCACAAGGTGACGTGTCATCTGTTCTTCTTTGTCAAGAAATTCAGAGTGAACATCTTCAGAGGTCTGAAGTAAGATCTCTGATGAGGGGCTCTCTGATGTCTTTGTGAGACTGTCTCTGAACTGAAGGAAATGATGTCGCAATTTCAATAATTGTTGGATAAAGGGTTTATAAGGCCTAGTACTTCACCGTGGGGAGCACCGGTCCTCTTTTTGAAAGAGAAGGACGGGTCTATGCGAATGTGCATAGATTATAGAGAGCTCAATAAGTTAATGATCAAGAATAAGTATCCGATTCCAAGGATAGACGACTTATTAGATCAACTTCAGGGAGCCAGTTTCTTCTCCAAGATTGATTTAAGGTCGGGATATCATCAACTCAAGGTGAAGGAAGAAGATATACCGAAAACAACCTTCCGTACAAGATATAGACATTACGAGTTCCTTGTAATGCCATTCGGGTTGACTAACGCTCCTGCAACTTTCATGGATATGATGAATAGGGTATGTCAACCTTATTTAGACAAGTTTGTGATCGTGTTTATCGACGATATCTTAGTATACTCGTACACCGAGAAGGAGCATGAGGAGAATTTGCGAACAGTACTGGATTTTCTAAGGCGAGAGAGACTTTACGCAAAGTTCTCGAAGTGTGAATTCTGGTTGCGAGAAGTGCCATTTCTTGGGCACGTTGTGTCCCAAGACGGAATCAAAGTGGATCCGGCGAAGGTGGAAGCAATTCGTAGCTGGGAGGTGCCAAAGAATCCATCAGAAGTTCGAAGTTTCTTAGGATTAGCAGGGTATTACCGAAAGTTTATTAGCGATTTCTCTCGAATAGCCACTCCGCTGACTTCGTTGACGAAAAAGAATGTAAAGTTCATATGGATGGAAGCTCAGAGCGAGCCCTTCCAGAGACTTAAGGATATGTTGAGCAGGGCTCCGATCTTGGCCTTGTCGGATGGCACGGAAGACTTTGTAGTATATAGCGATGCGTCTAGACAGGGCTTGGGATGTGATCTTATGCAGCGAGGGAACGTAATTGCTTATGCATCATGTCAGTTGAAGGATCACAAATCGCGATACCCTACCCATGATTTAGAGTTGGCCGCCGTGGTTTTTGCGCTAAAGATTTGGAGGCACTACCTTTATGCAACGCAATGCCAAATCTTCACGGATCACAAAGTCTATGTCATTTGTTCGATCAGAAAGAGCTAAATATGCGTCAGCAGAGATGAATGGAGTTGTTGACAGACTACGATTGCAAGATCGAATATCACCCCGAAAAGGCTAATGTAGTAGCTGATGCTCTAAGTCGGAAGGAAAGAAGCGAAAGCCTTAAGATGGTGGTTTCGAGAACTGAGGTGACGCCAACTTTATTGAATGAAATGAAAAGGTTCCAAGTGGAAGCCTTTGTTAGTGTATTAATTGTATACAAGATTTAATTGAGAAAACTTTGTAAAAAGCCTTTGTAATAGAATAGTCAAAGGAAGTCTTTGAAAGTCAAATAGTGAGAAGTCAACATAAGTATTAGAGGTGTTGAAGTACTTGAGAGTTTGTTCAAGTACTTGAGAGTTTAGTTGGATTAATTGAGAGCTTTACCCTTGGTATAAATAGGTTTTTTACTTGTAATTGTTGTAAGAGCTCATTTGTAATATTTGATTGTAGAGATAATCTGATTGAAGACTTTCTCTCTCTACTCTCTCTCTAGATCTTGAATATTGTTATATCTTAGATCTTGAGAATTGCTTGATTTGATAAGGGAGTACAATTTCAATTGGTATCAGAGCTATACCAAACTGATTCAGAAAGATTTGCACAGAAAATTAAAATCGAAATCTGAAATTTTTGGATCAAACTGTTAGAATTTTCTTGAAAATTTCAAGAACACTGCAAATTCAATCTTTTTCACAAATTTTTCAGTGAATTGTTGTGATTTGATTGTGAAATGAATTATGAATTGTTGTGTTTGATCTCAAATCCATTGATTGAACAAGATTGAAATCAAATTTGGATCACAAAGTTGAATTTTCTGGAATTTCAAGAACTCGACAGTTTTCTTTTGATTACTTTCTAATTGAATCAAATTCGTGATTGATAACCATTGATTAAGTGTATAATTGATCAAAGTATGATCGATATCTGATTTAGAACACATTCTATTTTCACAAATTCACAAATCAACCATAAAATCAAATTTAATTTTCGACTTCTTGGATCTTGATGTCGATCACTGTGTATCTGAAAATGGCACTAAAATTTGTTGATTCTAGCATGTTTTGGATTGATAGAAATATGTTTAGATTTGCATTTTGATTGAATTGATACAATTTGGAAAATCAATTTTGCAGGTTTGATTGATTTGGATCAATCTGTTGACATGCAGCTTGCGAGTTCATGAAGAACACGCAAACCATAGGGCTGAAATTCAATCCTTTGATCCGCGAGTTTGCAGAACACGCATACCACATAAGTTTAATCTTTTCAAGCCTCTGCGAGTTTGGTAAACACTCAAACAAAAGCATGCGAGTTTACAAAACACGCAAACCACTGTGTTGAAACCGATCCTTTGATCTGAGAGTTTTTGTAGAACACGCAAAGCATTGAGTTGAAAACATTCCTTTGATATGCGAGTTTTAAAAACTCGCTAGCCCCTACCTGCGAGTTTTAACAAAACACGCAAGTCTCCATCTGTGTTTTTTTTCCAGTCGATGTCATTCAAGTGGGTCTTCATTTTAATTGTTTTTGATCGATTTAACTACATCTAAATTGTTCCCTTGTTGATTTAGAGCTCTACACCGCTTTCAGAATCGATTTTGGTCGAGTATCAAGTGAGATATCGAAGTTTGAAGTTTCGACGGAGACGTTATAGGAAAAACGGGTTTCGACGGAAAATGACGTTACTGAAGTTGTGAGCAATGTTTTTGACATATTATCTTCTAATCGTGTTTGTTAGTTGATTTCTATCGTTTTCCAGGTGTTTAAAAGGTTTAAAATCACGAAAGATCTCGCCGGAAAATCATCTCGCCGGAGTAACTTTGTCGCGATCCACAGCCCATAAATCATTGCATGATTGAAATTTTCTCGTGGGAATCAATTGATCATTGAACAAGGAGTATTTTCCAACTTGTTTCATCAATTTTCGTCGAGAAACGAAGAAGATATCGTCAATTGAAATTCACAGATCATTTTTTTGAAGATGATGAACAGTGACTTAATGGAACGCCGTTAGTTCTGTCAAGTTTATGACATTTTGGTCGTAGATTGTTAGTTTCGTTAGTTTTCATTACATTTTTAGTCCATTTCTCAGTTAGTAGTGTTAGTCTAGTTAGTATCTTTTAAAGTTTGTCTTTTTCAGTCCCTATAGTTAACTTTGTTAGGTTTTCTGTTATATATGTTACACTTTTAGTCCTTTTTCGTTAGATTTGTTAGTTTTGTTAACTAGTTTTTAGTTTTGGCAGATTTAGTCCCTGTAGTATTAGTTTAGAGGTTTGACAAATCTGGTCCCCCAAGTTCTAACTTTGAGAAGTTGTCACCTTTAGCCCCTGTAGTTTTATCTTTTAGGTTTTTACATTTTTTAGTCCCTCTAGTTTTATAAGTTTCGTGTTTTAACGTTATTAGTTCCTTTTTTTCATATTTTCTTTCATTTTTAGTCCGTTTTATGTCGTTTTTGAGCTTATCTGATATTTTTTTGTGTGCTAATTATAACACCCGTAAATTCCTGTCTGTGAAAGTCAACTCTTTGAGAAATTCTTGTTTCTTATCGTAGAATTTAATCCCCTATATCTTACCTATTAAGCCTTATCGCGTCATGAGTGGTCTGTGCAGAAAATGGGAAGAAACGAGCCTCGGTACACTCTGGGCGATAGTGCCCTGGGCACAATCGCCAGCGGGGGTGTGCCCGCGGTACATTTTGGGGGATAGTGCCCTGGCACAATCGTCGGGCACAATCGCAGTCCGCCCCAGGGTCTTTTAAGAGTCGCGATTCTCAACCATTTCCCTCACTCTCACTTCTATCTTCTTCCCTTTTCTCTCCCAAATACCAAAACCGAACCCTAACCTATTTTCGGGGTTTTTCCTCCTCAAACCACATGCCTCTTCACCATCTAACTAGTTGGAACCTTGAACCACAAAACCTCCATCTTCATCTTCCTCATCAAGTGCATCGGTCGGGAGCTCGGGTTGAAGTGTTGGATTGGGTGTTCTCGGAAGCCTCTTTGCCTTCAAGGGTAAGTTTCTTGTAATAAGGTTATAAATGCTCCATTGGTGGTTTCTTAAGGTTCGATATCTCCAATCTTGGATTTGATGGTTTTAGAGAAATTAGGGTTTTGATCTTATTTGGGATCTTGGTATTTTATGATTGGAGAATGTTTCCTTGTGGTTGGTTATGGTTACTTATGGTTATTTTTGGGTTGGAATGTTGGATCTAGGTTTTGGAAGTTTTCGGCTTGAGGATTCAAGCGGCCTTCAAAAGAGCTCGTTGGGTAAAATCTAGATTTAGCCTAAATCTAGCAAGGTGAGTTCAAGTTGATTTGTGAAAACGGTGTACATGCCAAAATGTGTATTTTAAAGTATTTTATATGAAATGGTTAACTGCTGATAAGTTTGAGTATTTAGAAGTAAAATATGTTTTAATTAGTTATTCGTCAAAGTGTGAGTACTTTGATAAATTTTCATACTTGGTAAACGTGGGTGGTGTTGACTTCTTAAAATGCTTCTATTGGGTTTTGAACGTTTCCCACGACTAATTAACATGAGTTACGTATTCTTGGTGATTTTGTACAGTTAAGGTCTATTTACGAGTTATACGTCTTGGACGATTTTTTACAATTGAAGTCTAATTCACGTTATATGCATTTGGTGTATTTGCATTCATAAACACTTTGGAAATCTTGAGTCCCATCTCGTATGGAGTTTTGGGTAAATCTAGTCTTTGAGGTATGTGTCTTCATAAATGTTATTTAAAGACATTTCACTATTTTGGAGACCGGTAAATATTGGTTAAACGGATTTTGAGCTATTTAGCTCGGTATTGGCTTAAACGAGTCGTGTGGATATTTGTCCGGATTTTTAAACCGTTGTGGGTTTTGGATATGAGGACACTTAATTTGTGTCATTGGTGAGTTACATGTTTTGGGAGCTTTGGTCTTTCAATTGGAGTCATGTAAGGTTAGACAGTGTGTAATGGATCCATAGGCACGAGAGTATGTCTGTTTTGGGATGGTCAATTGGGTATTGCGGGTTTGAACTTCGGTACCCATGTTTTATGACCGGAAACTTTACAAGTGATCGCTTGGAGGGTTGAGTCGGCTAGTGCTACCGGAGTAGTAGGCGCTAGGACGTCCGCCGCTTGAAGTAATGCCTGGGAGGTAGTCTTTAAGTGTGTCGGGCCTTCGGGATGGAGTTCTTTGGAATGATCCATCAAGGTCAACTGACTTGGGGTGACACTTGTAAAGAATTCGTAGGGACACCGGGCTGGTATGTCGGGAGGTGTCATGCGATTAACGTTGTTGGGTGGTATACTTTTGTGTTCCCTCCACCCTCAACGGATACGGGTTTCCCCCGTTATTGGCTATCTGTATGTTAAATATAAGAACGTCTTATTTTATTGTCATTGGTTCCTTACGGTCGCGTGAGTATTGGACAAAGTGTCCATGTTTTCGGACGTACGGTATATGTGGTTTTGATAGCGATTTATGGGTCGAGCACTCTGTCCCGCCCATGTTTTGGGTTCTTGGGGTTATAAATGGTTATTCATGTTTTTACCAAATAAGTGTCGAACTATGATCCCGTTTGGGTGAGTTATGCGTTGCACCAATTTATGAGAAACGTGTGTTTTGGCAGCATTGTCTTTAAAAGTGTATATTATGGGAAAATGTGTCGTTTCCATTTTAAAGTATAATATTTCGAAGGATCTTGATTTAAACTGATTTCCTTTCTTTTAAAGATATATTCGTTAATGTTAACACTTTTGAGCTCACTAGGTGTTAAGCCTAACCTTCTTATTTGTCGGCATGTGCATCAGGTTCCTAGCGGGGGGGGGGGGGGGGGGTTCAGTTCTAGCGGTGCTATGAAGAGTTGAGCCTTAGCCTTACAAAAGTAAGTAATTGGTGAAGTCTTCCGCGAGTTGGAGATAGTGACATGCTGTGGGTTTTAGTAGCACCTGTCCCTATTGTTTGCTGTATGTATAGATAGAAGGTGTGTATTGTAGTAAAATCTGAATTTGTGGTTGTAGACGATTCATTTATGGATGTATTTAGAAAATTTTAAATAAGTTGCTACTTCCAGAGTTGAGGGTGTTACAAGTTGGTTTGAGAGCTTAAGTTTGAGAGAATTAGGTATTGATTGTAGGATGCCTAGACTCCAACTAGCATTTTTATAAGCGATTGTAAGTGAAGTTGCACATTAGGAACCTTAAGATAAGATATTTTGGAGTTGATAGGGTCGCTAGAAACGGGAAGTTTGTCGAGGGTCGCAAGGATGAGCATGTACGGTACGTTCATAATGGCACCTGGCCAATGTTATGGTGAACCTACATGCTACATGTGTATACTTGAACTACCTTGGTATGATTACCGTTGGGGTAGTGAGAAAGTTCCTAAGCGAGTGATCTAGGGAAGCGTTGATGTCTATAGCAATGTCACGTTAAAGTGATAGTTAAGTGCGTTGAATGCATTAAGTTGATGGTCGTGAGTAAGAATAATTGGTTGGAGTAGAACCTTAAGCTTATGGAATTGATGTTATACGAGGAGAAATTGTAAGGTGAACCGATGAAGTATCCGAGTGTTGCTTTAAGATGTGGAGTATCCGGATGACAATAGTAGGAAATTGAGATTGTTTTCCTAAGATGCTTGATACACCCGGATGATATTAGTATGTCGGGATGTTGAGAAGCGTAGTCCAGAGGGGTGAATGCCGACCAAATTCATGCACTAAAGTTATTTCTAAAATGAGTTTGCATAAATTGTTTCTCATGTTCGCCAAACTTAAAGTGTTTTGGATTATAAATTTTTAGTAAAACATTTAGCCCTCATCGGATTTTAAACTGTGATCTTAATCTTGCATGAAATAGTTTTGTTGCACGTGGTTACAGTTTATATTGAAAATCTTTCCGTCCCTGTTTTGTGTTTAACGCTATCTTTGGACATCTTAAGGTCCGTATTTTAATACCGCATGTGGTATTGGGCAAGCGACTGTGGAATTTTTAACCTTGACATTGGATCTCCTCCATGTATGTTAAGGTTTTAAAGGAAGAGTTGTCCCCCTGTTCTTAAGTCGGGATTTTCTATGTAATTTTAGTCTGTATGAGTCGTGTTTAATTTTACGGGGTATAGTTTTGCGATCTTTTTGAGTTCGTAAGTGTATTTTGAGATGTGTGAATTTTAACTTTATGTCGTATAATTTATGAGTTTTGAGTGTCGTATCTCATGAGAGTTTTGTTGAAAAGGGTCACTTTATCTTACGTGGTGGTTTTAAATTTTTTAACCTTTTTAGACTTATAGTCGTTTTACGCTTTTGTGTTGGGAAACAGAGATTTTGTCACCGCTCGTTTTTGCCGTCATTGAGTTTATGAAAGTCTAGTTGGGTTAATGGCATTTCATTTTATGATCATTCGAACCGCATAATAAAAAAAAGGAATTTTTCAGAACGTGTAGACTTGCATTATTGTGTGCGTTAATTTACGAGTATATGTGCATACTTTTGGGTTGAATCCGAATTTCACACACGTGAGTAAATATGCGAAATATTTATATTGTCTTAAATTAAATTTTAATCTAAGCGTGTTTCGCTTGTTGACCTTGTTGTTATAAATTTTCCGCAATACATGAAATGAATTTTCTAATTGCATATCCTTGTAGTTACCATCTTGGTCAAATGTGTCTTATCGAGGCGACTTAAAGTTTTAAACTCGATTTGAGAATTATTTGCATTCTTATCATTTCATTGAACTTTGGGGAATAAACTGTTGCATATGGAGTTGTTAATAATTTTATGTCGCAACGACTTTTGGGTTGGGAAGTCAGAACTTTAAGATTAATTTGTGAATGTCTCTTTTGGGAATTGTAGAAACTTTCATTGCACATGTTATAGTGCGGAAAGCTATCTTTCATATGCATAGTATAAATGGATGCATTACTAGGACCATTGTAGTCCGTTTGAAAATTTTGTTGCGCATCTCTTGTTACCGTTTTTTTTTATTAACGTAATTACTGATCAAAAGAGTTTTTGGAAATGGTTTTATATGCGTTGTGTTGGTAACCAGTTTTGAAACCTATCGGATGGGCGATAGTGTGTTGTCACTGAACGGTTAATCGTTATAAAACTTGTGTATTTGAAAGTTTTATAAACGTTTAAATTGGCATATTATTTGAAAAACCATGAACTCATTAGGCCTATAGGTTTAACCCCGTCATGAAAGGAGTTGTGTTTAGGGACTAAGGGAGTCCTTGGGATTTAAAGCGTTGGATGATCTGACTTGCGGTCAGTCTTGAATGTTTGAGGTTTTGGTTTGTGAATCTGCGCGCGTTTGTATTAATGGAAATAGTAGATTTAAGTCTTCCCAGTTAATTAAGGAAGGAATTTTATACCTCGGTAATCATGCGGGATAAGGTCTTAGGTGATTACCTGCGATTAGATTAGGTTCGTTTTGGTGGATTGCTTGTCGGTGTGACACCATGGTTTATGTTGATGGTGTATCGTCTCAGTGGGTTCTGCGATTGAAGGAAATTTTGGTGGTCGGTCTGTTAGAAATATAAGATTTGAAATTTGGCACTTGGTTAAGTGTCAAACTTAGTACGGCTATCTGTCTAGGATGGAATTTTGGACGTGATGTCCATGTTTTCGAGGTCACCGTTTAGCCCTAGGTGTCGACTCGTTTTTTCTTGGAGTCAGTGGAGCTGGGAATGTTTAGATGTATCCCGGTCGAACCATGAGAAATATTAACCTTTCAATGATGGAATTTGGAAGGAGTTTGGGTGTTGAGGATTAAGTATCGATGTGTTTAGGCATTTCCGTGGTGGTAAAGCTTGTGTTAAAGGATTGTTGTGAGGATTGGTGTTGAAACTGAGTTGGGTGTTGACTGAATCTGGGCTAAGTAGTATCTGAAATATCTTTATTAATATTAAGAATGGATCAGTTGAAATCTGAGGAACTTGGAAGTTTGGTTGCGATTTTTGACGTTGTGTTCAGAACCGTAGATCCGAAGGAAAGTTTGGTCAGCGAGAATTTGGGGTCACTAACTACCTGGAGGTAGTAATTGTCACCCAAGGTTGGGAGACGACCATAACCTTGTGAGTAAAAGGTTATTTTGGAGAGTTAAGTGTACGTTCGGTTATGTGTATATTGTGCCCAAGAGGGACAACAATGTTAGTATCGGTGTAAGGGACGTGTTGGTGGTGCTAGAAACGGGTTAAGGTCAATCTTCCTACGGGCGAGATTTCATGGGAACCTAGATTTCGAGGACGAAATCATTCTAAGGTTGGGAGGATTGTAACACCCGTAAATTCCTGTCTGTGAAAGTCAACCTTTTGAGAAATTCTTGTTTCTTATCATAGAATTTCATCCCCTATATCTTACCTATTACGCCTTATCGCTTCATGAGTGGTCTGTGCGGAAAATGGGAAGAAACGAGCCTCGGTACACTCTGCGCGATAGTTCCCTGGCGATAGTGCCCTGGGCACAATCGTCAGGCACAATCGCCAGCGGGGGTGTGCCCGCGGTACGTTTTGGGCGATAGTGCCCTGGCACAATCGTCGGGCACAATCGCAGTCCGCCCCAGGGTCTTTTAAGAGTCGTGATTCTCAACCATTTCCCTCACTCTCACTTCTATCTTCTTCCCTTTTATCTCCCAAACATCAAAACCGAACCCTAACCTATTTTCGTGGTTTTTCCTCCTCAAACCACATGTTTCTTCACCATCTAACTAGTTGGAACCTTGAACCACAAAACCTCCATCTTCATCTTCCTCGTCAAGTGCATCGGTCGGGAGCTCGGGTTGAAGTGTTGGATTGGGTGTTCTCGGAAGCCTCTTTGCCTTCAAGGGTAAGTTTTCTTGTAATAAGGTTATAAATGCTCCATTAGTGGTTTCTTAAGGTTCGATATCTCCAATCTTGGATTTGATTGTTTTAGAGAAATTAGGGTTTTGATCTTATTTGGGATATTGGTATTTTATGATTGGAGAATGTTTCCTTGTGGTTGGTTATGGTTACTTATGGTTATTTTTGGGTTGGAATGTTGGATCTAGGTTTTGGAAGTTTTCGGCTTGAGGATTCAAGCGGCCTTCAAAAGAGCTCGTTGGGTAAAATCTAGATTTAGCCTAAATCTAGCAAGGTGAGTTCAAGTTGATTTGTGAAAACGGTGTACATGCAAAATGTGTATTTTAAAGTATTTTACATGAAATGGTTAACTGCTGATAAGTTTGAGTATTTAGAAGTAAAATATGTTTTAATTAGTTATTCGTCAAAGTGTGAGTACTTTGATAAGTTTTCATACTTGGTAAACTTGGGTGGTGTTGACCTCTTAAAATGCTTTTATTGGGTTTTGAACGTTTCCCACGAATAAATAACATGAGTTACGTATTCTTGGTGATTTTGTACAAGTAAGATCTATTTACGAGTTATACGTCTTGGACGATTTTGTAGAAATGAAGTTTAATTCACGTTATATGCATTTGGTGTCTTTGCATTCATAAACACTTTGGAAATCTTGAGTCCCATCTCGTATGGAGTTTTGGGTAAATCTAGTCTTTAAGGTATGTGTCTTCATAAACGTTATTTAAAGACATTTCACTATTTTAGAGACCGGTAATTATTGGTTAAACGGATTTTGAGCTCTTTAGCTCGGTATTGGCTTAAACGAGTCGTGTGGACATTTGTCCGGATTTTTAAACCGTTGTGGATTTTGGATATGAGGACACTTAATTTGTGTCATTGGTGAGTTACATGTTTTGGGAGCTTTGGTCTATCAATTGGAGTCATGTAACGTTAGACAGTGTGTAATGGATCCATAGGCACGAGAGTTAGTCTGTTTTGGGATGGTCAATTGGGTATTGCGGGGTTGAACTTCGGTACCCATGTTTTATGACCGGAAACTTTACAAGTGATCGCTAGGAGGGTTGAGTCGGCTAGTGCTACCGGAGTAGTAGGCGCTAGGACGTCCGCCGCTTGAAGTAATGCCTGGGAGGTAGTCTTTAAGTGTGTCGGGCCTTCGGGATGGAGTTCTTCGGAATGATCCATCAAGGTCAACTGACTTGGGGTGACACTTGTAAAGAAGTCGTAGGGACACCGGGCTGGTATGTCGGGAGTTGTCATGCGATTAACGTTGTTGGGTGGTATACTTTTGTGTTCCCTCCACCCTCAACGGATACGGGTTTCCCCCGTTATTGGCTATCAGTATGTTAAATATAAGAACGTCCTATTTTATTGTCATTGGTTCCTTACGGTCGCGTGAGTATTGGACAAAGTGTCCATGTTTTCGGACGTACGGTATAGGTGGTTTTGATAGCGATTTATAGGTCGAGCACTCTATCCCGTCCATGTTTTAGGTTCTTGGGGTTATAAATGGTTATTCATGTTTTTACCAAATAAGTGTCGAACTATGATCCCGTTTGGGTGAGTTATGCGTTGCACCAATTTATGAGAAACGTGTGTTTTGGGAGCATTGTCTTTAAAAGTGTATATTATGGGAAAATGTGTCGTTTCCATTTTGAAGTATAATATTTCGAAGGATCTTGATTTAAACTGATTTCCTTTCTTTTAAAGATATATTCGTTAATGTTAACACTTTTGAGCTCACTAGGTGTTAAGCCTAACCTTCTTATTTGTCGGCATGTGCATCACGTTCCTAGCGGGGGGGTTCAGTTCTAGCGGTGCTATGAAGAGTTGAGCCTTAGCCTTACAAAAGTAAGTAATTGGTGAAGTCTTCCGCGAGTTGGAGATAGTGACATGCTGTGGGTTTTAGTAGCACCTGTCCCTATTGTTTACTGTATGTATTGATAGAAGGTGTGTATTGTAGCAAAATCTGAATTTGTGGTTGTAGACGATTCATTTATGGATGTATTTAGAAAATTTTAAATAAGTTTCTACTTCCAGAGTTGAGGGTGTTACACTAATCCAAGTTTGACTTTCAGTCAAATTTTCTGAACTGTTTGGGAACGATCTTTCATAATCAAGCTAATCTTTCAAGATGTCTTCTACAGGCAAACATTCTACAGAGAGAAAGCAGATAAACAGTAACGATTTGGAGCCTATCATTTTAACTTCACATATCATAGAGTGGATGGAAATGAAACGTTTCCAACTTTAAAAAGATTTGTTTCTGAGATACCTGGTATAGAGGTTGAACGAGACAAACTGAGAATTCAGAATGCAGCCTTTATTAAACAGATACAGGAGTTGAAGTCTAAATTGTCAAATTCTGATAAAACTCTTGTTTGTACAAAATGTACTGACCATGTTAAATCTAATTCTGCAGGTATCATCAGTGTAAAAGAGAACGACATAAGAGAGAAAGAGAAAGACATGAGATAGAAAGAGAAGGAGATTAAAGAAAGAGAGAAAATCATTGTTCTAAAAGAAAAAACAATTGTCACATGTGAAAAGGAATTAAAATTGAAAGAGAAAAAGAAAAAGATTGAATATCTTCAAAGCCAACTGAAGACAACTGAACGAAAATCATCAGATTTCCAAGCTGAATCAGTTGAGCTTCAACAAAATTTTACGAATTTTGAAGACAAGATATCTGCCTTGGAAATACAAAATGCTGAATTGACAAAAAGAATCCAAGCAGATAATGAGAAAGTTAATCTGGAGAAGGATTCCATTCAAAAGCTTTCTGATTTTTCTAAGAAAGCTAACCAAGAGAAAAAGGATTTGGAGCTTAGATGCATTAGACTTTCAAAGCAAGTGTCTGATTTTGAAAAGATTCTAATTACTGAAAGAGACACATTTGCTATGGAAAGAAAAGTTCTTGAGGATAAAAGTACTGAATTTCCCAAACATATTTCTATCTTACAAGACTTGCTTGAAAAAGAAAGACAAATTTTCAAGGAAAACAAAACATCTTATGAGCTTGAAAAGAAAAACGCGGAAAAGAGAAATACTGGGATTTTCAAGGAAATATCTGAAAAATCCAAGATCCTGGAAAAGAATTTTGAGCAAGAACGTTCAGATTTTGAATCTAAAATATCTAAGCTCACATCCAAATTAACTGCTCTGTCATCAGATTACCAAAAAGAACAGAAGGCCAAGACTGATTTAAAACAGAAGTTTGACACACTTTCAGATGAAAGAATCATTTTGACTAAAAAGATAAATGACTTAGAAGCTGTAAACAGTGAAATGTCAGAAAAGATTACAGCTGATCAATCACTTGTTGATAATTCAACAGAATCAGTTTGTTCTTTCAAAACAACTTCAAGTTCTATCCATGAAAATGTTTTGAAAAAGAAAAATGTCAAATCACAAACTGTCAAATCAAATCAAATCAGACCATCAAATCTATTCTATGACAAATCTGTTGATGGTTTAACAAATTTTTATTTTAAATCTCTTGGAAAGCAATCAAAGAAAAATCAGATGGTCTGGAGAGTGAAGGGTTCTTCAGATGAAGAGAAGAAGAATGACAAAGCATCTGCTTCCACAACCAATGCCAAAAAGAACAGAGCGCATAAAGGTAAATCTTTTGGTAATTCTGATATATATTACTCGACTAATCTTTTGATCAGGGTTTCTCAAAAGAAGATTTGTTGTTCTTACTGTGGAGCACATGACTTTGTAAGTAAAAACTTTGTTAATTACTGGTATGGTTCTTATTATGTAAACCCCACAAGAACTGAACTAACACTTCAGGACCCAAATACCAGTGGGTACCAAAAGCTAAAATTGTGTTGCAGGCACCCAAAGTTTAAGGGGAAGCATAGAACAAAGGCTTTTGAACAAAACAGTTAAAAACCCGTACTTTAATGTAAAGGATTGTGGCTTCTGATCACATGACAGATCAGGACCCGTTATTCAATGTTCAGACATGGATATTTTTAAAATATCCAGGGGGAGCTTAAAAGAAAATAAATCATGATATACTGATTTGAGGGGGAGTTTAAATGTAAATATCTTCTGATCTAAATCTCTGATTGTTTGAAAGAAGAACAACTTTCAAGCATGAAAAACAGTTTCTTAAATGTTCAAATCGCTTCTCTATTCTCAAAAGATTTCATGAATTAAGAAGTGTGATTTTAAATGTTTTTCATTATTGAGCTTTAATGTTTACCTGACCGTGTGTTTCTAAAGATCAAAAGTTGCGTATTATCTTGTCTATATACTGTAAAGTATTCACACACACTGGTTCAGTACTTCATATTGAATATGTTATTACCATGTCTAAACGAACATATTTTTCGATGGTAATACTCTCGTTTGAAATTCAATGTTGTTGAGCATCATTCATCGTTTCAATCTTTGTGCGTTCATTTCTAAATTGTTTATATTTGTTCATATAAACAAACCATCCAATTCTTTGATACCCTAACCATTTCATTTGATCTGATTGATACATTGTCAGATTCTCAAAACAATTCTCTTGATTTCATTTCATTCATTCAATATATTTGTTTTGAGAAATCTTCAAAGTTCAATTGCTCAAATCTCATGAGCATATATTTTGACAATGTCATATTACATTTTTGAGCTTAACTGCTAAAGTTAAATTGTTGAGCAACTATACTTTTTAGGACAAATTACATGGGATTCATGTGTGAGCTTAAATAGAACTTCCATGGATTCACATAAACCAGTGTTTCCTACCCAGGAAGTTATCCTCGAGTGATTGAGGGGTGAGGGGTCAAAATCAAAGAGTGGGGGAGATAACTCATCCGGTTGAGTTTTTCTCATTGTGTGGAGCGGTAAAATGTAAAAGAGAGTTTGGTTAGAAGTGAGCATAAATGTTAAAAAGAAAGAGGGTGTGATATCAGAGTTAAAAGAATATGAAAACTCTGCACCAACCACTTTCTGAGTCGGGCAGCCACAAAATCTGATTGGTTCACATTCTTTGGTGACCATCATTAAAACGGGTAGTGAGCCCATGCCAACTCTTGCATTAACCCCACCAGCCACTCCTTTCTTTCTTAACAAAGAAATGTTTCGTTTTCTTTGGGGACGCATCATATCTGCTATCTAGTCTTCACTCGGAAGATTTAGATATTGAAAAAGAAGGAAAGTTGCCCCACCTTCGCACCTCTTTCATGCACATTGAGTCCGTGTAATACTTGTTGCCGTCTCAACAGTTTACACAATTTGAGCCTGAAAAAGCAAAGTAGCTTCAATCATTCATACACTTGCACATACACACAAGGAATGTGTTTTCTTGTCATAACATTCATAGAAAATTCCTTTGTGATTTTTTCGATGATTGAATGGAAGCCCTGGGGGAGTGAACATCACAAAAGCTCCTTTCCAATGTACATCCGTTGTACAAAGTGGCTTTGTGCTACTTACAGGCATACTAATTGTTTCATTTGTTGAATCAGGGTTACCAAGTTCATTATATCTGAATTTGAAAAGATTCAGGTATATACAGTCCATGATTCAGATAATCAGATGAAAGGATGGAAAATGTCAAATTATCATAGATGAGGAGATTGTTAAGTTGAATACAAAGGGGGTGATCAAAGATAATGTTGAAATTGAAAAGTTTTGATGATCATGAAGCTCACAATCATCAAAAAGGGGGAGATATCTACAAAGATCAATTTCAAAGACAAATGGTGAAGATAATCCTGAAGAGATAATTATGAAAGTTCAAGACAATTCAGATGCTTACTATATTTCAGAGACAGATTCTGAAGATGATTCGAGAAAGTTTGTTTTTCTGAAGACTGATCAGAGATTACAGAGATGAAGATACAGTTTTCAAAGATCCCTAGAAGTTTCAAAGAAGTTTTCAAATATTTCAAAGATTCATTCAAGACATGTTGATTTACAAAGATACAAAGTGCAAAAGACTTTTCCAAGATTCTTCAAAGACTGAAGATTGTTAAAAGCTTCAAAGTTTTAAAGATGTCAGAGATAAAAGTTGAAGAATCAAGCGTTGAAAACAAGTGTCAATTTTTTTTTTAAATCTTGAATACAAAGGGGGAGAATATAGTGTATTAATTGTATACAAGATTTAATTGAGAAAGCTTTGTAAAAAGCCTTTGTAATAGAATAGTCAAAGGAAGTCTTTGAAAGTCCAATAGTGAGAAGTCAACATAAGTATTAGAGGTGTTGAAGTACTTAAGAGTTTGTTCAAGTACTTGAGAGTTTAGTTGGATTACTTGAGAGTTTTACCCTTGGTATAAATAGGTTTTTTACTTGTAATTGTTGTAAGAGCTCACATTGTAACATTTGATTTGGAGAAATACAGACTTGGATACTTTCTCTCTCTACATTCTAATCTCTCTCTAGTTCTTGATCACTGTCACACATAATCAGTTTGAGATTGGTTTGATTGCTTGATAATTGAATCTGGGAAATCAATAACAATTGGTATCAGAGCGAGACCAAACAAATTTAGAAAAGATTTGCACAAAAATTAAGATCAAAATCTGGAATTTTGGATCAAAAATCGATTTTCTTGAAAATTCTCAAGAACACAGATTGTTTATTGTTGATTCAAGAAATCTGTTGAAATCTCACTGAATTGTTGATCTTTGGTTGTGAAATGAATTGTGAATTATTGTGTTTAATCTCAAATTCATTGATTGAACAAGATTAAAATCAAATTTTCGGATTCTTGGATCTTGAGCGACAAAAATGACGAGCACTGTAATGTTGAAAATTGCACTGAATTTGTTGTTTTAGAATGTTTGGATTGATAAGATTGTGTTTGAATTTGCTCTTTGATTGTATTGATGTGATTTTGATATTCAATTTGCAGATTTACACTAACTTCGATTGAATCGGTGAGATCATTGTATCTGCGAGTTCAAATTGAAAGTGATCGTAATTTTCAGTTTAATTGATCCGCTGGGTTCACGTTGAATTGAAATTCTTTGACTCTATCTGTGAATTTAAGTGCAGGTTACAGATTATTCAATTCAATTCATAGATTCAATCCAGAATGCACATAATCTATTGAGTTTGATATTCGATTTTGTGAAATTCATCAAGAACACGCAAGTGTTCATGAAGAACACACAAAACATTGATTCAATTGATAAGCATATGCGAGTTTTAACAATCATCCGTCTCAATTAAATTTGCAAGTTCTGCGAATTCATTTATCAAACACACATACGATCAAGATTTGTAGTTGTGCGAATTCCATTCTAGTGATCTGCTGAATTTCAATTGATCAAATGATTTGCAAGTGATCTGCAGATTATCAGTTCTAAACAAGCATCTGTGAATTCATTTTGTATGAGATCTGATTTCCAGGTTGTGAGTTCCAGTCTAACCAATCCTTTGATCTGAGAATTTTGCAAAACACGCAAGGCACAGGGTTAAAATCGTTTCTTTGTTCTATGAGTTTCACAGAACACGCAGACCACTTGAACCGTAAAACACGCAAATAAGCTGTTGCGAGTTTCTAATTTCTCGCAAGCCAAAGAGGTTAAAACACGCAAGAGGAATGATCAAAACACGCAGACCTGAAACACGCAATGCCATTGCGAGTTCTGATACTTTGTTTTTATTTGATCATTTTAAAACGCGCAAGCATACGAGTTTCAGTACGTAGATGTTTTTTTTAAAAATTTTCCGACAAAGTCACGAAGTGGGTCTTCGATATAACTGTTTTTAATTGTTTTGATCGCTTCTAATCTGTTCTACTAGTGTTACAGATCAAAGAGCAATTTTCAGAACTGATTTTGGTTGAGAATCGAGCAAGATATCGATGTTTGAAGTTTCGCCGGAGCTTCGCCGGAAAACTGGGTTTCACCGGAATTGTTTTTTTTAAGCGATGGTTTTGTTGATTTAGGTGACGTTTGTTTTTTAAGAGGTCTAAAGTCTGAAGTCTTATTTTAATTATAATTAATAAGAGGTGGTGTGTAAAAAGGTCTGAATGATCAGACTTAAGAGCCATTAAGAGTTTTTTTAAAAAAACAAACAACACCTTAATCTCACAATCGTGTTCCTTAATTGATTTTCATCATTTTACAGGTCATTACAGTCTTTAAAAGCTCAAAATTTGTTCGCCGGAAAATACTTATCGCCGGAAAAACGTACATTGTCACCGGAGCTATTTACATCGAGATACAACCCAAATTTCATTGCATGATCAAATATTTTTCGTTGGGATCGATTTACTTTTCAACAAGGATCATTTTACAACAAATTGTATCGATTTCAGTTGAAAAATGAAAGAGATATCAATGTTTAAAGTTTCCTGTTAAAATGAAAGGGACGATGAACAATAATCTAACGGATCGTCGTTAAGTCCGTTAGATGTCTAACAATTTTGATCCTAACTCTGTTAGTCCGTTAGATTTCTTTACAATTTCAGTCTAATTAGTCGTTAGTCCTCGTTAAGTCTGTTAGCGTCTTATAGGAGTTGTCATTTTTGGTCCCTGAAGTTAGTTTTTGTTAAATTGTGTTAGATTTTATTACATTTTTGGTCCTTTTTGTTAAGTTCGTTAGTTGTTGTTAAGTGTATTTTAGATATTGTCAGTTTAGGTCCCTGTAGTATAGGTTTTATGTTTTGACAGTTTAGGTCCTTGCAGTTTAAGTTTCTTTGTTTGTCACTTTTAGTCCCTGCAGTTTCTATTTTTAGGTTTTTACGGTTTTAGTCCCTATTTTCATATTTTCTTTATATTTTAGTCGTTTTTGCTCGTTTTTAGTCATTTTTTGTTGATTTTTCATTTGTGTCGTGTTTAGTCCCTGTTTTTCATTTCTTTTTCATTTTTAGTCCGTTTTATGTCGTTTTTGAGCTTACCTGATATTATTTTTTGTGCTGATATAAGTTTAACTTTTAGTCAACTATTCTGAATTTTTTGGGAACGATCATTCATTTCAAGCTAATAATTTATCATTCAAGATGTCTACTGCGGAGAGAAAGCAGATGATCAACAACAAAAATTTGGAGCCTATCATTTTAATTCCACGTATTATAGTGGATGGAAAGGAAATAGTGCCTGAGATACCAAGAAAAGAAGCTGAACAAGATAGACTGAAAGATCAGAAAATAATATTAATGCAGAGAGGTTAGTAGGACTTACAAGTTCACTAGTGGAAGATAGTCGAGTATTGAAATGTTTCAGCGGGAGGATTTGGGTTCCAAAATTTGGAGAATTGAGAAAGGTTATCTTAGCGGAAGCTCATAAGTCGAAGTATTCGATTCACCCGGGAACGAACAAGATGTACGGAGATCTAAGGTTAGACTCTTGGTGGCCGGGATTGAAGAAAGACATAGCTCATTACGTGGAGAGGTGCCTGACATGTCTGCAAGTGAAAGTGGAACATCAACGACCGTATGGGAAACTCCAACCGTTAGATATCCCTGTATGGAAATAGGAACAAATCACGATGGATTTTGTGACTAAGTTGCCTAGAACTCCGAAAGGTTACGACGCGAATTAGGTCATCGTGGATCGACTTACCAAATCAGTGCATTTCTTACCCATCAAGGAAACCTACTCCATGGAAAGCCTCGCGAAGCTGTATATTGACGAGATTGTCGTCCGCCATGGTGTGCCCTTGTCGATTGTGTCCGACCGAGATAGTCGATTTTCTTCAAACTTTTAGAAGAGCTTCCAACGAGAGATGGGGTCGAAAATCAAAATGAGCACAACATATCACCAGCAAACCGACGGCCAGAGTGAGCGAACTATTCAGACCCTGGAGGATATGTTGAGGGCATGCGTTTTGGCTTTGCAAAGCTCATGGGAAAACCATCTACCACTAATTGATTTTGATTACAAAAATAGTTATCATGCAAGCATCAAAGCTGATCTTTATGAGATGCTTTATGGTAGGAAATGTCGAACTCCTTTGTGTTGGAACGAGGTTGGAGAAAGGCAGTTGGCTGGACCAGAGTCAGTGCAGCTGACTGCGGATAAAATTGTTCAAGTGCGAGAGAGACTGAAAGTGGCGCATGATCTTGAAAAGACTTACGCGGATAGACGTCGAAAAGATATAGAATTCCAGGTTGGCGATAGAGTAATGTTGAAGGTATCACCTTGGAAAGGTGTAATCCGCTTTGGAAAGAAAGGGAATTAAACCCACGATTTATTAGGCCATTTAAAATTATTGAACGTGTTGGAGCCGTGGTGTATAAGTTGGATTTACCCGAAGAGCTGAAGGGTATCCACAACACTTTCCATGTATCCAACTTGACAAAAGTGTGTAGCAGATGTTGATATGGATTTACCTCTACAAGACATATGGGTGGATGAGAAGTTGAACTTCACCGAAGAACCCGAGTCTATAGTGCATCTTAAGGTTAAACGACTAAGGACAAAGGATATTAGTGTAGTGAAAGTTCAATGGAATTTCTACAAAGGGCGGGAAGCGACGTGGGAGTTAGAATTAGATATGAGGTCCAAATACCCACACCTTTTTGGACATAATCCTTTTAAGGGGGGAGTGTTGTAAGAAAAATAGCGTTATTGGGTTAATTGTTATTTATAAGAAAAATAGCGTTATTGTGAAAAATAAAGAAGTTGAGGGGCCATATTGGAAATGTAGGCATAAAAGGGCTAAAACCCTTAACCCTTCCACATTCTTGGAAAAGAAGTCAGCGTGTGTGTGCGTGTGACGTTGTGGAAGGAGAAGAAATCGGGAGGAACTCTTGCGATTCAGAGACTCGGAAGGAAATCAGAGAAGTTTGTGGGATTTGTCTTCAAGAGGTAAGCATTTTAATCAAAAACCATGGAATTCCATCTTTGTTATTTAGAGTTGCTACGATTTGGTTTAGGGAAGAGGATTGTGATGGTCGACTGGAATCAATACTGGGTTGGGGCCTGGGAATTTAGTGTATTGGATAAGGGACTCGATTTAATATCTGAAACCTTGCGTTTTTTATTTAATCATATTAGGGTAAGGATTGTTGGATGTAATCGATTTCTGGTTATCGTTGAGAGTGTCTGCAAAGGGCTAGTTTATGCGGATCGGGGTCGCCCGGTATGCTTTTGACCGGGGTCGCCCGGTATGCTTATGACCGGGGTCGCCCGATATGCTTGTGACTGTGGTCGCCTGATAGTTGTGTGACCGGGATCACCCGGGAGATTAAAGACAGGGGTTCCCCTGGAAACCATCGACCGGGGCCGACTGCCCGGGGGTTTGCGACCAGAAGCTGTAGTGCCATTTTTAGGATTTTTGTATTAGCCGAAGCTTGGTCTAGAATCTCATAGGACTAGGAACGAGAAAATTTAATGGCTTTACTAATTTGGAATGTAGGACTTCGATCTTTGCAAGTCTAGTGTTCGTGTGAGTACCGGGTTTCCCCAAACCCAAACAGGTGACTTCCTTTACTCTAAAACTTTTGAAATCTGGAAATGGCCTTTATTGACAATGTTTATTATGTTTACCGCTTTCCGTCAAATATAACTTTGAACTGTGATGGATTAGGTTTATTTCAATATTTTGCATGCGTACTTTCTTACTGTTTATCGTATGAGAATTGGTATTGTTTTATGAATTGAGCGTCATGGCTTATCTTTAATCATCGGGGATGGTTTAACTGTGTGTTTGGAATTCGTTTCCTTACACACGGTAACGACATCGACTAGGGGGCTGTATGGGGATCTACTTGGGGGCCCTGAGGACGAGTAGTCTTGTGAAGGATTTCGATGTGGAACTAGTCACTCCCTGTGACACGAAGTTTGTGAAACTAACCTTGTGAATTTGATTATACTTTCTGTTGTTATAAAATGGACGAGGATGGAAATTCACTAGACCTTTCGGTCTAATCCTCGTTTCCACTTTTCTTAAAACCCCTTTTCAGGTAACTGGGTTGCTTCTGGATCTTCTAAAGGAAAGGAGAAATGTTAGGAGCTAGAATGAAAAGGAGCGGGCGTTAGTAGTGGCGTAGATGCAACTTTATATATATAGTTTCTCGGTTGTAATAGACTTGATGTTAGACCATGTTAATCCTTTCTTATCAAATTTTGTACTGTGACCCGTGTATGGGAGTTTAATCTTATGTAATTTGTTATGTTAAATCTTGGGTTGTTCTTGGCAATTTGAACTCTGGGTAGTTTTTCCCACTAGTTGACGTTGCAGATTCTTAGAAGCATTGGAGGTGAAGGACCGCTTGCCGGGACTACCTCAAAATTCCCGGAAATGATCCAAAGAATTTTGAATAAAATTGTGAATTGTAACAAATATTCATGTTCAGAAATGTTTTGGACGAACATTTCATTGAATTTTGTTAATCCACCATGAACACTTATTGGGAGAATATCTTGGATACTTCCCATGTATTTGAACCAATTAATGAACCAGTTTGGATAATTGTTATCAAAATTCTTTCAAAGAATATGAACCAAGAATGTGTATAACTTCTGAGATAGAGGAATCTGAACCATGCGTCTTGATAATCATAATAATTATAAGACGGATGTTTTGAGTAATTTGAAAGGGTTTTGTTGGTGTAAGGACGTGCCTTCCATTCTTGAATCAAAAGAATATGAAATATTTGAACTTTGCTGAAATCAATTTGAGAAGAATTGGAATTTTTATTATGAATAACCTTAATAGATCCAGTATCCATTAAAATTGCTTCATAATATTCCCTGGTTTTGTAAGTATCGGTTTTGAATAAAGAGTCTTTGGGAAAGAGAAAATCAATGAGGGTATTGAACGATTTGTTTTGGAGATAGAATTCATAATCTTCAAGGATCTTCACTATCTGTTGATTAGGATTTTGAATATATGAATTGTTGACTGATTTTGAAGTGGAACTGTTTTTGCTGGTTGAAACTATGGATTTATGTGGAGTCGTTCTTGAAACAGAGGATGTGGGATTTTAAACCAAAGCAGAATAGGTTTGTTGAATAGCTGGAGGAGTAAGTGGTGAATATCTGTTTTTAATAGGAAAAGGAGAGGAAGAAGATGTTGATTTGGATTTTTTGAAAGGAGAAAGGATTATCTGCTTTTTCGAATCATTCATTTTCCCTGTAAAAATTTTCTTGACAAAATGTCAGGAAGAGAATTATTTGTTCCTTGGATAAATTCAATTTGAAAATTGAAGTTACTTAGTAAGGCTTGCTATCTTGCAAAAATTTGTTTTGATATTATGTTTTTAACATCATTTTCTAAAATAGGTTTTGCAGATTGACAATCTATTCTTAATAAAAATGGTTTCATGTATAAATCATCTTCAAATTTTTTGATATATAAAACGATTGATAAAATCTCTTTTTTAACTGTTGAATAATTTCTTTGAGTATCATTCCAACATCCTGAAAAAAATCTAACTAATTCTTCTTTTGCTTGATCATTAATTTTTTGCTTTAGTATTCCTCCGAAACCTAGATCACTAGCATCGGTTTCAGCTATTATTTGAGCATTTGGTTGAGGTATATGAAGACATGGTAAATATTTTATCTTTTGTTTGATATGTTGAACAATTTTAGTATTTTCTTGAGTCCAATGTTCTGGATTCTTTTTGAGTCTTTGATATAGTGGTTTACATATAATTCCTAAATCTTGGAAAAAGTCATGAACATAGTTTAAACATCCCAAAAATCTTTGAAACTGAGTTTTATCTTTGATTTCATCTGGGAATTTATTAGAAAACTCGAGGCTTCTTTGAATTGGTTTTATTATTCCTTGAACAATATCATGTCCTAAAAATCGAATATTTATTTGAAAAAGATGCATTTTTGGAGCGGATACAACTAATCCATTTTTATAAACTAAATCATAAAATATATTTAAATGTTCGAAATGTTGATCAATGGATTTTGAAAAAAATTAAGACATCATCAATATAAACAATAGCAAAATTGCTTATTGGGATTATGATGTCATTCATGATATTTTGAAATTCAGATGGAGCATTTTTTAGTCCAAAAGGCATAACATTCCATTCATAATGACCAAAGGGAACATTAAAACCTTTTTTGTATTTGTCAGTTTCATGAATTTGTTTTTGCCAAAATCCTGACTTCATATCAAATTTTGAGAATATATTTGAATCATATAATTTTTTGAGTAGATCTCTTTTATTTGGGATTGGATATCTTATCCATTCTAAAACCTTGTTTAGCGGTTTGTAATTGATGACTAATCTTGGACATCCTCGTTCTATCTCATCTGCATTCATAACATAGAAGGATGAGCAAGATCAGGGAGATTTTGAAGGTCTTATAAGTTTTTTTATCTAAAAGTCTTGAATCTCTTTTTTACAATGTTCTTGTAATTCGTTTGACATATGAATAGCTCTTGATCTTGAGGGGATATCTCTTTCACTAAAATCTTTAATATAAGGTAATTTGACTATATGTTGTTTTCTTTTTCAGAAGGCATTTGGAATATTTGAGCAAACATTATTTTCAAAATTTTCTATTTTTTGTTTTGATTAATTTGTTTGAGTATTTGATCAGAAATCTTTAAACTGTTAATTCCATTTCTTAAATATTTTGCTTGATTAATCTTATTCTCTAAATGGTTTAATTTTGTAGAAGTTATTGGATTGTCAAATTTGATAAATATTTCTTTATTTAATATATTTGCAGAAATTCCATCTTCTGATACTGAAAAAGGGTATAATAGAAAAATGAATGGAGTTCCTAGAATTAATGTTGAAGTTAAATTTTTTGCAAGTATTAATTAAGTTTTGAGACAATATCCATTGTTGCAGATATGAACTTTTTAAACTTTGTATTCTATATTTAGGGAAGATCCGCTTGCGGTTGATAACCGGTTAGCTGTCTTCTCATAATATTTGGTAGGTATGATTTCTTCTTGAATACAATTCATATTAGCACCACTGTCAATTAGTGCTACAATCGTTACTTTGAATTCTTTTTTTATACATAGTTGAATATATGTATTCCATCTTTGAAAAGATATTCTTTTTGGTATTTTCTTTATTTATTTGATTTATGTATCACTTTCTTCTAAATCATCTTTGATAATTTCTTTTTTTTTCTCGACTTTTGATAATCTTTCTTTGATTGATCTTATTCCTGTTTTGACATTATTTAGTTCTTCTTGTAAATCTTGAACAGTTATTGATGCAATTGGTTTAGAAAATCTTTTAAAAACTTATTGAAGATTAAACATTTCATTTGGATTTGAAACTATTGGTTCCTTTTTGCTATAGTTGAAAATTTTGTTTAAGGCTTGTTCTTTGATTGTTTGATCTGGTATTTGATCTAATAATTCTATCATTTCTCTGTCTTTGTCTGTAATCATATTGATTTGGTTGCAAGCACAGTTTCCTATACATTCACAAATTGCTTCTGAATCAGATGCTGAGTAATTTTTGACATTGTTTAAATCTTTTTCTTCAAAGTCAGATAGACTAGATGATTCACTAGAAATATCATTGTTGAGCATTAATTTACACATTTGAGCCTTTAGTTTATCTGATATATCTGATTTATTAAATTTTCTTTTGACATAACAGTCTTTTTGCATATGACCTGTTTTGCCACATTTGTGACATATGATTATATCTTTGGATTCCTTTTGATTATTTTTATGAAGATTTGAGTTCTTTGTATACTACTTGTGAAATTTTCTCTTCTTATGATTATTATAATCTTCAACCTTATCATAATTAGAAGTATATCTTTTTTTTGAAAATCTTTTCTTTGAAAAATGCTTTTTTGTTTTGGATGAAGAAGGAGTTGAAATAGGTTGATAACCATATTGTTGACAGAAGTCTCCTAATTCGTTTTTACTAGTGATTCTGTCCTTTTTGAGTTTAGCTTTGAATTTTAGATCTGAACAGATTGCTAAACCTTCTCTATTAACATGATTAATAAGTTCCCCACAAGTTAAATCTCTATAAGGGATTTGATTATTATATTTTTCTCTTTGATTATTTCTAATCTTTTATGCGAATAAGTTTGGTAATCCTGCAATGAATCTTTCTTTCCAGTAAGCTTCTTTGCAGTCTGGTCTTAACATGACTTTTGTTAAGAACATGTCTTTGTACCATTTGAAATTATGTAGTTTTCTACAAGTTAGGTTGAGGAGTATTTTTGCACCTCTTTCTTGGAACATTGTTGGATCTCCTATATAATCTTCATTATAGTATATATAAGAGTAGGAATTAAATCGAGTTCTTGAGTTTGAACTTGTTGATTATTTTCTGTTTTGATAACGGTTTTGGTGGCATTTAGGATAATGGATTTTTCTTCTGGGGTTACATATAGATCCCACCACCCCTTTAAATGGCTAGTAAAACATGAAGTTAAAAAATCGGCGATTTGCCTTTGATTATTGCCTTTGATGGTATACGCATTTGTGGCCATGTTGATTTCTTGGAGTAAATTTAAAATTTGATGTTCTGATAATCCATCTAGATTCCACTCATATACTGATGAACCATCAAATTGACTTCTAATGAAAGAAAAGTCTCTTGCTTCATATTGAACATCTGGAAAAGTTGGTCTTGAATAATAATTTAGGGTTTGAGGTCTGCTTGTTGAAGCAGAATTATCACTAAATTTTATTTTATTAATATTATCAATTTGTAGATTTTTTGAAAATTGTTCTTGAAGTTGAGAAAGATTATTTTCATTTGATTCACTGTCAGAGGAATCTTTGGATGAATCATCTGAATCTTGATTAATAACATTAACTTTCATATTATTTAATTTTTCACTTAATTCGTCAACTATCTTTTTATTATATCCTAGATTTATGTTTGAATCTACTTGTTGAGGTATGAAAATTGGATTCTCGATTTTTATAGGTGCTTTTGATTCTTGTTTTTCTTCAATCTCTATCTCTTTAGAAATATTTTCAATTCTATTTAACTGTTTACTCATAGTATTTAATATTTCATTTGAATAATTATTTTGATATATTATATCTTTGATCATTTATTCTCTATTTGCCGTTTCTCTAATTCCTATTTGAGGAGTGGCTAAATATTTGTCTTGTATTAATATACTTTGTTTTGGCAGATGAATAGCTATGATTTCTTCTAGATTTGATATTGTTTTGTATGTTTGAGTCAATTTTGGAGATTCATAAACATTTAAAAAGGGATTTTGAATATTGTTTTGTTTGCAAAAAACTTGTTCATACCATTCAAAGAATGAAATATGAACTTTTCGTTTGTTAATATACATTCTCCATTGAAGTTGATGTCTGAATTCTTCATCACTATCATTGACAAATTTGTAATACTATTTTCTTCTTTTTTTGTTATGATCAGCATGGAATTCTTTTTTAAGATATTCCATATTAATTGTTGAATTTGTCATTTTAACAAATTATTAATTCTGATCTAGCTTCTTGAATCCATTGGAACATCAATTTGATTCTTTCTTCTAATTGTTTTATTCTTATTATGATTTTTCCTAATGGTATTATTTGAGTAGGTGTTAGTTTATTATAAAGATTCCATTCTTTATGTTGACTTTGGTTTTCATTTTTGTAGTTTTTTGTTCTTTTGAGTATAGCTAATTCTTTTGAATCCATTTGTATAATTTGCCAACAAGAGCTTATAAGGAGTGTTTGAATCTTATTTTGATTGCACAAATTTGAGTTTTATTACTCATATTGAAGCTTTGAATATATTTATTTCTGATGATAACATGTCTGAATGAGTTGGCCTAGGTAACCCTTCAGATTCACTTTTGTTATCTTCTTGATAAATTGGCTTTGGTATATTTTGATTAAAATCTACATATCTTAATGATTTAGATTTTTGAAAACAAGGACCTCTCAAATTAATAATACTACTTGTTGAACCTGTAACAACCATCAATTCTTTGGAGTATTTGCTTATTTTTGTAAACAAAAGATGATTAATGGTAGAAAAGAGGAAGGTTAAGAAGTGGGAGGACCTATTTGGTAAATATGACCATTTAGACCTAAAAAACCTAGATTACTAATCATTTTGGGAAAGTATCATTGAGTGTGAGTGTGTGCGGCGTTTGAGGAGAAGCAGATAGAAGTCCAGTTTGGGGAGGAATCGATTTCTGGAAGAAAAAGCTAAGCAAGGTGCTAACTAGGAGAGATTTGTCTTCACAAAGTAAGTAATCAAACCATTTACATTTTGTTCTTTTAGGTTTTAATCTTAGGAATGAACTCCCTAGGTAATACTCCACTGGGAAGATATTAGGATTGAACTTCCATTAGGGATACTTAGAAAAGGGTTTGGATTAAGTATTGAAAATTGTTTGTGAGGGTGAAATCGATTAATGGTGGAAATCGGACCTAGAGCTAGGAAGAAGTCGAGGCGTTTCGTACCCTTTACCGCAGTTGTTTCATCGCCCATGCCCGGTCTCGTCGACCGAGTTACTTCTTTCGAGGTGTGTTGACCGGGTCCGCCCGGTGAATTGTTGATCGGGTCCGCCTTACAGAGTGTGGATCGGGGGTCTTCGCCCGGGGTTTGGCGACCGGGACCTCCCGGGGTTCGGCGACCGCGACCACCCGGGGTCCTGCAACCGGTGTCTCCTGGGTGAACCCTCGACCGAGTGTTTTTGTGAGTTTCCTAAATCGTAGTCTTGGTAAGTCATAAGTACTATCAAAGTTATAATTTTCTGTTTTATTAAATCTGGAATGTAGGAGTCGATCTATCCGAGACTAGGGTTCGTGTGTGTGCCGAGTTTCCACCAACATGTGAGTTCTTTTATCGTCGAAATTTGTAACTATCTTTGAACTGGAGATGGTTTTCACTTGATATGGACCATTAAATTTATTGTTAATATTTGATCAATCATATTTTTGGATTTTATGGTAAGTTGTTGCAATATGAAGCTTTGTTCATTTTATGTTCTTTCACATGTGCATGCAAAATGTATGTTGACGTGACAATGTGAATGGGTGTTTGGCCATGGCTATCTATAACCATCGGGGATGGTTGAACCGTGTGTTTGGAATCTGTATCCCTACACACGGGAACTACATCGACTAGGGGGCTGTATGGGGATCTACTGGGGCCCCCCGAGGACGAGTAGTCCTGATTTGTGAGGATGGATTTCGGCATGGATTTAGTCAATTTTGGTGACTTACAGTTTGTGAGATTAATCTTATTAAATTGTACATGTTTTCTATTCATAATAACAAAGGGACGAGGTTGGGAATTCACTAGACCTTTCGGTCTAACCCTCGTTTCCATTTATCTTAAAATCCATTTCCAGGTAACAGAGTTGCTTCAGGATCTTCTAAAGGGAAAGAGAAATGTTAGAAGCTATAAGATTGGGAGAGCAGGCCTTAGTAGCGGCGTAGACATAAATTTTATATTGTTAGTTTCTCGGTTGTATTAGAATTGTGGATGTTTAAAACTACGTTAATCCTGTACTCCAGAAAGTTTTGTGTTGGGATCCATGTTTGGGCATTTTTATGCTTAGTTTATTGCAATGTTGATTTTTGGGTTGTTACATTTGGTATCAGAGCCATAGTTTAAGCGATTTAGGTGACCTTTTTTGGACCTAAACTTAAATTGTAAGTGAGACACAACCGAGAAATAGGATGTCGTAGGATTGCCGCTTTAGGATCATATGTAATGAGAGATAGGGACTAACATGTAAGGTAGATTTGGGATTACAACTGGCCAATGTAATTGCAAATTTACAGGTACATGTGCGTATCTATGAAATCTTGTTGCATATAGGACTGTAAAATTAAAGTCTATCCATTTGTTGTTTCAGTTGTCGTCATGTCGGATCGAGCTTTGCGAAGTAGGGTAGTGCCGGTCAGGGAGAATCTTCCGGTAGACGGGGTTCATGCTGAGATACAGAGGGGTCCTCCTGGAAGGCCGACAGCTCGGGGAAGGGGCCGTGGTCGAGGGCATAGTCCGGCGAGAACTACCCGAAAGGCTACGACTCAAGTTGAAGGAAATACTGCTGGAAATTGGGGAGGAGCTAATACACGAACTACTCGCAGAGCGAGAAGTGCTGAGGTCCTTGTGGATAGGGAAACCTCGCACCAAGAGAGTTTGGTGACTGTGAGAGGACGGGGAGCTACAAGGGCTTGTGGTCGGGGACGAAATCAGGCCTTTGTGACTCACAAAACTTTTGCTGCAGAAATGGGGAAGCTTCAGGAGACCCTGCAAGCCTTACGGGCTCATCAGGAAAAGACAGCCTCGGGAAGCAGAGACAAAAGCAAGAGTATGGAAGTTACTGAACTATCGAGCCCACCAGTGACTGAAGTTGGGGGTCACACTCCATCGGTGACCTTAGTAGCAAACACACCGTCTACAAAGGGGTGTAGTTATAAGGATTTTGTTGTATGTAAACCTCCTACTTACAAGGGAGAGTGTGACCCAGTGTTAGTGATGAAATGGATCAAAGAGATGGAATTGGTGTTTGCTACTAGTAAATGCGTTGAGGAAGATAAGGTGACTTACGCTCTATCTATGTTAAGGTCTGAAGCTACATTATGGTGGGATGCAGAAACTGGGGGACTAGGAGCATCGGCAGCAGAGGGTATGACATGGGGATGTTTAAGGCACAGTTCTGTCCTCTGGCGGCAGTGAACAGATTGCAGGAAGAATTTATGAGTCTGGAGCAGAAGGACCTGTCTGTGAGAGAGTATACTTCCAAGTTCATTGAGAAATCCCGTTTTGCTGGGCTTATCTACCAGATGAGGAGAGTCCAGTGGAACGCTACATCTTCGGGTTGAAGAGTAATTTACGAGAGTTGGTTTCAGCCAGAGAGCCAACTACTTTCCAGGCGACCGTTAATGCGACTGAGATGACAGAAAGAGAAAAGAACCGGCAAGTGACTGAGAGGATTGGGGAGAAGAGAAAACGGGATGTACCGATATCAGATTCGAGGAAGGGGAGAAATTTCAGGGCAGAGCTGAGAGGAGGTCGTGGGTTCGGGGATAAGCCTTGTGGGAAATGTCATCAGGTTTACCGAGGAGAATGTGGTTCGGGAGAAAAGTCCTGCTTTCAGTGTGGGATGCCGAGGCACATGTCTAGGGATTGCCCGAACAAGAGAACTTGCTGTCAATGTGGATCATCAGATCACCTTCGGTCTGAGTGTTCGCAGGTCAGCGGGTTGGACCAGTTCAAACCAGAGATCGTGGGGGAGGGAGAAAAGAGGAGAAGAAATGGGAATCGGCTCGTCCGAAAGGGAGGGCCTTTAACACGAAAGCGATGGAGGCGGAGGAAGTTTCAGATGTGGTTACAGGTACATTTTTGGTGAACTCTACTTGTGCTAGAGTATTGTTTGACTCAGAGGCGACTTGCTCTTTTACATCCCCCGTGTTTGCTTGGTGTTTGGGATTAAATCCTAAACGTTTAAGGTGGATGTTTGATGTAGAAATTGCCGATGCTAATCAAGTATCGATTAGGGGGGTGTTTGAGGGATGTGTGATTGAAATAGAAGGGAGTTTAGTCCCAGTGGTACTATACCCTATGTCGATGAGGGAGTTCGACGTGGTTCTTGGGATGGATTGGCTGGCTAGAAATGATGCTAGTATTGTCTATAACAAGAAGATGATCCGTATGGTTTTACTTGAAAAAGGGGTGGTAGTGATGTATGGGGATAGACGGGAGAGGAATTCTAGTTTAATTTCCATGATCAAAGCGAATAAGAGTTTGAGAAAAGGGTGTAGGGGATTCTTAGCGTATATAGTAGATGCTAAGAAAGAGAAGGGTAGAATGGAGGAAGTTCGAGTAGTGAGCGAGGACCTAGAAGTATTTCCGGAGGATTTGACAGATCTACCTCTTGATCGTCAAGTCGAATTTCAGATCGATCTGGTGCCCGGTGTCGCTATGATCGCGCGTGCACCGTACAGATTGGCACCCTCAGATTAGGCCTAGCACTTCTCCCTGGGGAGCGTCGGTCCTCTTTGTGAAAAAGAAGTACGAATCTATGCGGATGTGCATAGATTACACGGAGCTCAACAAGTTGATGATCAATAATAAGTATTCGATTCCATGAATAGGCGACCTATTCGATCAACTTCAGAGAGCCAGTTTCTTCTCTAAGATCGATTTGAGGTCGGGATATCATCAACTCAAGGTGAAGGAAGAAGACATACCAAAAACAACCTTCCATACAAGATATGGGCATTACGAGTTCCTTGTAATGCCATTCGGGTTGACTAATGCTCCTGCAGCTTTCATGGATATGATGAATAGGGTGTGCCAACCCTATTTAGACAAGTTTGTGATCATGTTTATTGACGATATCCTAGTGTACTCGAAGACCGAGAAGGAGCACGAGGAGCATTTAAGAACAGTACTAGAATTGCTAAGATGAGAGAGACTTTACGCAAAGTTCTTGAAGTGCGAATTCTGGTTGCGAGAAGTGCAGTTTCTTGGGTATGTTGTGTCCCAAGACGAAATCAAAGTGGATCCGGCAAAGGTGGATGCAATTCGTAGTTGGGAGGCGCCAAAGAACCCGTTGGAAGTCCGAAGTTTCTTAGGGTTAGCGGGTTATTATCAGAAGTTTATCAAAGATTTCTCCCGAATCGCCACTCCACTGACTTCATTGACGAAGAAGAGTGTCAAGTTCGCATGGACGGAAGCTCAGAGGGAAGCTTTTCATAAACTTAAGAATATGTTGAGTAGCACTCCAATCTTAACTTTGCCGGATGGCATGGAAGACTTCGTGGTATATAGCGATGCGTCTCAACTGGGCTTGGGATGTGTTCTTATGCAACGGGGGAAAGTAATTGCTTACACCTTACGACAGTTGAAGGATCACGAATCGAGATACCCTGCTCACAATTTGGAACTAGTCACGGTAGTATTTGCGCTCAAAATTTGGAGACAGTACCTCTATGGAACACAGTGCCAGATATTCACAGATCACAAAAGCCTATGTCATTTGTTTGACCAGAAAGAGCTGAATATGCGTCAGCGAAGATGGACGGAGTTATTAACTGATTATGATTGAAAGATTGAATATCATCCCGGAAAGGCTAACGTGGTAGCAGATGCCCTAAGTCGGAAGGAAAGAAGTGAAAACCTCATGATGGTAGTTTTGAGAGTTGAGGTGACTCCAACTCTATTGGAGGAAATTAAAAGGTTCCAAGTGGAAGCCCTGAAGACGGAGAACCTTAAAGCTGAGAGGGTAATAGGTCTTGCGAGTTCGTTAATAGAGGACAGGTGGGGACTGAAGTGCTATAGTGGAAGGATTTGGGTTCCAAGACTTGGGGATTTGAGAATGGTCATCTTAGCAGAAGCTCATAAGACGAAATACTTAATTCACCCAGGAACGAACAAGATGTACGGAGATCTGAGACGAAACTTTTGGTGGTCGGGATTGTAGAAAGACATAGCTCATTACGTGGAAAGATGCCTGCCATTTCTGTAAGTAAAAATGGAGCATCAACGACCATACAGAAAACTTCAACAGTTAGATATTCCTGTCTGGAAATGGGAGCAAATCACGATGGATTTTGTGACTAAGCTGCCTAGAACCCCGAAAGGTTACGACGTGATTTGGGTCATTGTGGATCGAATTACCAAATTCGCGCATTTCTTGCCTATCAAGGAGACCTACTCTATGGAAAGACTCGCGAAGCTGTATATCGACGAAATTGTCGTCCGCCATGGTGTTCCTCTGTCGATTGTGTCTGACCGGGATAGTTGACTCTCTTCAGCTTTTTGGAAATGTTTCCAGCGGGAGATGGGGTCGAAAATCAAGATGATTACGGAGTACCACCCTCAAACCGACGGTCAAAGTGAGCGAACTATTCAGACCCTGGAAGATATGCTGACGGCGTGCGTTTTGGATTTCAAAGGCTCATGGGAAAACCATCTACCACTAATTGAGTTTGCTTACAATAATAGTTATCACGCGAGCATCAAAGCTGCTCCTTATGAGATGCTTTATGGTAGGAAATGTCGAACTCCTTTATGTTAGGACGTGGTTGGAGAAAGGCAGTTGGCGGGACCAGAGTTAGTGCAGCTGACTGCGGATAAAATCGTTCAAGTGCGAGAGAGATTGAAGGTGGTGCGTGATCATCAAAAGAGTTACGTTGAAAAGACATAGAATTCCAATTTAGCGATAGGGTAATGTTGAAGGTATCACCTTGAATCCAATAGATTTGTGCGCTAACATAAAGGTGTAATTGTTATCCCAGATAACAATGTGTAACGAGATGACAATCACAATTTCGATTAACAAACACTTTGCATTGATCTTTGAATATGATTACAATATTTCTCTCTCTATCTCCAATATGCGTACAAAGCAAAAATCATAGACACATGCATAATAAGGACTCATATACTTATTTATACACCATCACACAAACACGTACACAACTATACTCTTACAACACTAAACGCGCACAACACTTAGAAAAACATAATACAACTCTGACTTTGACTTTTATTACACTAGACTTTGACATTGATGCTTGAGAGTTGACTTCAGCTTTGACATCAATCTTCGGTCTTCTATGATCTTGCATCCAACATATTTATGCTCTAACATTCCCCCCCCCCTTTGGATTCAAGATCATCTCTAAAAGATTTAGCAATACAATCTTCCTCTTTGTGCTTAATAAGTGCAATCTCCCCTTTTCTTTGACATAGAGTCTTCACAACTTTTTTGTATTCTCCCCAAAGTCTGTCTCCAAAAGTAGTAATAATTTCCCACAAAGATGGTATAAACCTCTTTCAGACAATGGAAAGAAATTATCTTCAGGTTCAGCTCGGTTTGCTTCCTCAACTAATCTTCAAAGAAAATTTCTGTAAATTTCAGCTCACATTTAGAAATCTTTGAATTCTCTTTCAGACTTGCAATCATTGAACTGTTTTTGACATAAATTTCTCCATTAAACTCCAACTTTTCTTTGTCAACTTTATCGTTTCTTGATCATCTCCCATAACTTGATACAAACTTCTCTTTTCATACATTTCTTGAACTTGACTTCTCCCCCTTTTTGATGATTAGAGCATAGAAATCATCAAAACTTTCAACAAGAAATGTCACATATTCAATCTGACGACTGATCTATTCAAGAGCCACTAAACATCTATTGATCCAAAGAATGTATTCATCTGAATCTTTGCAAATTCAGACAAATAATGAGTGTAACACCTGAATCAACAATTGAAACAGTTAGAAGTGCCTGTCAGTAACACAAAGTCACTGTGTGTAACGAATACACATTGGAAATGAGCTTTTAAGATGTTCACTCCCCTAGGTCTTCCATTCAGTCATTGAAACACCACAAAGGAATTTCTATGAACGTTATGACAATAAAACATATTCCTTATGTGTTCGTGCAACTGTTTGAAAGAATTAAGCAAAAATGAATGCTTTTGTTAGGCTCAAAATTGTGTAAACCATTGAGACAACAACAGTTAAACACATACTCGATTGTGCATGATCGAAGTGCGAAGGTGGGGCAGACTTCCTTCTTTTTCAATATCTAGATTTTCCAAATGAAAATCAGATAGTATATGTGTTGCGTCCCCTAGAAATATGAAACATCTTCTTTTTGAGAAGAAAATGAGTAGCTGGTGGGGTTTTTATCAAGAGTTGGCATGGGCTAGATGCCTATTTCAATAATGTTCACGAAGAATTGTGAAACACTAGTAATGTGGCTGCCCGACTCAGAAAAAGTTGGTGCAGAGTTTGATATTCTTTTACTCTATTCTCTCACCCTCTTTCTTTTAATCATTAAGCTCACTTCTAACCAAACTCTCTTTTACATTTTACCTCATCACTCAACCCGCACTCAGTTATTTTGACTCCTCACTCTTCGATCACTCAAGGTTAACTTCTTGGGTAGGAAACACTGGTTAACGTGAATCCATAGAAGTTTCAATTAAGCTCATACAAGAAACCCATGTTTTCCTATAAGTACATGTAGCTCAAATGGTTTAACATGAACAATTAAAGCACAATCTGAAATACAATTCAGATGTATGTATGCTCACAATGATAAGTATGAAGATTTGAGCATTTTAAACATTGTAGATATTTCAAACAAGTTTATTGACCGAATGAAATGAATACAAGAAGGTTTTCTGAAAATCTGACATTGTATTAAAAAGAACAAATAGAATGATTTATCAATTAAGCTTAGGTCAACGAAAATTGGATTTAGTCTATACGAACCAAAATATAGACATTCTTGAAAGAAACGTTTCGAATGAATCAACGCTCAAACAGTGAATAACAAACGGGGTGTCTTACCATCGAAAAAACTGTTTATATATGAGACATGGTAAGAACAATTCCAACAGAAATGCAAACCGATGTGTGTGAATACTTGAAAGTACATGGAAAAGATAATACGAAAGTCTGTATATTTGGAAACACACGGTTTGTATATCATTGAAGCACATGTAAAATGAAAAACATTTAAATTCACACTTCTATATTCATGAAATCGTTTAAGAATAAGAAGTGTGATAATCCAAGATCACTCTAAATCTAGAGAGAGAAAGTAGAGAGAGAGAGTTTGAAAGCGCAGAACTTGAATTGTATTCAAAATATGCGTGAATCCCTTTTACAAACAACAAAGCCACAAGGGACTTAAATACCCTTGGTTAATACAGAATATAAAAGCACTCTAAACACAGTATTAGACCAAGCCTATAAATACAATGATTACTATAAAATTTGACTTAACAATCTCCCCCTTAGTAATCATTGGCGTTGTGGTCTTCAATATCCATCTTCTAAATCAACTTAGACCATCTAAGCGACTTAGCGAAGCTTCTTGACTAAAAAAAATTTCTTCTCAACATCTTTTAAACTCTGTTGCCTTTGCTGCCTTGACAAGACTGGACCAGTTTGCAATAAGCTTGGAAGAACAATAGGTTCAGAAACAGGTACAACAGCTTGTGCTCTAAACGACACACCTCTTTTAAATGAATTCGAAGAAGCTGTGGTGGTCGGAGTTGGAACAGCAAAAAGACAAGTATGGCTGAGAAAATAGAATCTTAAGCAGACAACTCTTTGTCTCTTTAACTTCTCGAATCTTGAACGGATAGACATTGAATTCTTTGTCTCTTTAACTTCTCCCCCTCATGACCTTGATGATCAGAATCAACTTGGTCATGCCTACGTTGGAGACAAGACAGCTTCAGATCTGCAAAATTCAGAATAAAGGAAAAAGGGAAGAATTTGCGCTACATGTTGATGGCGCAAACTTAGTTTTGCGCTACCTGAAGGACACACAAAGTTGAGTTTTGCGCTACCAACTATTGGCGCAAATCTGACTTGAAATCTGAAATGAATCATTTGTTAAGCTCTTTTACTCCTCCTATACTAATGCACTAAATATGACAATTTAAGTTAGCATTCGTATAGAAAATCAGATACTCCCCCTCGAAATGATATATGATCTTTCAAAATATTCTCCTAATTCACTCCCCCTCAAAGAATGCACAGACCCATTGACACAAATACGAGAACACACGAATCGAAATATCAACGTAGAAAGAAAATTATTACTGAATATAAATTTTAAAACAATTAAACATATAAAATTTTAAACACCATACAAATTAAATTCTACTCAATAAAATATCACAGATTTATCCATCAAATGAAATCAAGTGTATGTTGTTGGATACAGATACAAGTTTCATTGCATATCAAGTTAAGACATGTTCAGTTTCAAAAACTTTCATCAATCTATTCAGTGTGCTAGCATGCAAATTTCGATTAGCTTCAAGAAAATGCAATTCTAAAAATATAATAGACAACTTTGCCTTTACTCACACTAACCTATCAAGAATTAAGACTTTCACAAATGTATAGGTTTATCGCAACTTAAACATATCACCAAATATCATGAGATGTGTGCTCATTGGCATCTTTTAGCGTTGTGCACATTGGCATCTTGACATGATTGTGCTCTTTGGCATCTTTTAAGCTTGTGCACATTGGCATCTTTTAATCAAGAAGTTTTGTAAGTAAAGAACATGTCATAAACGTAACTTTCTATCTGATCCTATTGCAAGATTTGGGTCAGCCGCTCCCAGACCTGTTGGCCTTAGGGGACTAGGTGTCAAGCACCCCTTGGAACTTCCAGATCAGAAAGGCTACATCGACACATCCTAAACCCATTCATACCAGTAGAACATGACTTTCGATCTGATTCTATAGAAGGATTTGGGTTCAATCACTCCCAGATCAATTGACCTTAGGGGAACAGATGACAAGCATCCCACGGAACTTACTTTCCCAAACCAGAAAGGTCACAGGTACAAACTTTTAAACTTAGAGATTTCTGGATTTTATATATTTAAGAATCATCTCAATCACTCAGTTTTACATCTAAGTGTTTAGCCCGTATTTTCATTACAATCCATAATTCTTACTTTTTAGGTTTTCTAAGCATTGTAAACTATAAATATTCCGAATGACACAACTTTAAAGCATTCTCAAAAATTCAAACATGTTTTGTTGACTTTTCGATTTTTGTTAGACTTGAATGTTGAACATATAAAACTTAGATATAAACAAAGCAACTTGTAAATTTATCCTAGACACACATTTTATTCAAAAGAAAGAAAAACTGTAAAACTTTTACTTTATAGAATAAAATTTGTGAAGGTTTAAACTTTTAAATTCAACATGTCAAGATTTGAAAGCAGAATATTAAAACATTTTTCATGTAAGGCTTTTGTAAAAATATTGGCAAATTGATATTTAGTTGAAACAAAATATAATTCAAAAATTTCTTCATCCACATGATATTTAATGAAATGGTGTCTCATATCAATGTTTTGGGTTGTACATATCCAGGTTTTCATTGAACTAGCTCAGATTCTTGAAAAACATGAGAAAACTGGAACAACATCACAGTCAGAGATAAATGCAGCGGAATTTAATTAGATGCACTCACAGTTTCTCATTTGTCCAGAAGCTAAATGCATTGAAAAATGAGTCCTAAACTGATATGTTTAGAAGTCGAAGTCCATTGAAGTACGGGTTCTGAGTTGATTTACTCAGAAGCCATTATTCTCTTACTCCCTCTTGACAGTAGGTGTCTGCAACTCAGAATCAATCTTTGGTTTTGGAACCTATATGTAGTTGTAGTTCTTATGAGGATAAACTTGTTAGATTTAACATAGAAAGCACGAGAAAAATAATCAGATGAATGAACAGAATCATCAGTAGAGGACGAAGCATAATCATCTGAACTTGAACCAGAGGATGAATAGGAGACATCTTTTGCAATTTGAATCATTTGCTTTATTGAATATTTGAAAATTTTGTTACAAGTAGCAAATGAATCACTTCTACAAATTTTGTCTACACATCGATCCTCATCAGTCGCAGATTCATCAGATATCCGCTTGACCCTCCATATCTGCCTTGAAGGAGTTCTCAAAGTCCTATCTGAAATATTTGAATCAGAAGAATTAGAATTTTCAGAAATAACAGTATCTTGTTTCTTTGACTTCTTTGACGTTCGTCTTTTACGCTTTGGTTTATAATAATCATCATTTAGCGTAAAAGATTCATCAAGAATTTTCGAATTAAGATTTGAGTCTGAAGAAACAATTTTACCCAAGAAGCCCAACTGATCAGACAATAAATCTGAACTTGCCTCGGAGTCAGAAAAATTTTGAGAAAAATTTTGAGAAAATTTTTCAGATTTTAGAAAATCCTTTTTGTTTTCTTTAAAATCAGAAGAAAGGCTAGAAACATAATTTGATTCTTATTTTTGAGAAATTAATTTTTGTTCAAAACTTGATGTCATGAAAGAAAGAATTACATCAGTTTCAATTTCTCTTTGAATATTTTGTTCTTCCATTTTATCTTCAAGATCAATGATTTTGCTTTCTAACACTAATGGAGGAATATATCTCTTAGAATCATAAGAAACTGGAGATATATTTTCTTTATCAGTGTTAGTGGCACATATATCAAAATAATCATCAGACAATGAAGATTTAATAGGACTAATGACATTTAAACTGTTTCTGTTCTTCTTTGATTTTTCGGGAAAATATTTGGCATTTTCGTGCGTATAAACAAAATAAATTTCCTTTTTCTTGTTGTTCATTCTTTTCTCATTTTTGATATCTAAAACTTACTTTTCATTCATCCAATCAATTTTAAATTGAAGAGCATATCTAGCAAGACTTAGATAATCGAATTTATATAAAGTGGGGGATTTTTCTATAGCATTGTTTAAACAATGAGGATTTTCAAAACCAAGTCCCCATTTTTCTTTGATAGACTCATAACTCCGTGGTTTGTTCAAATAAATGGTTTGTTCAGTTTGATTTATTCGATATAATTTTTCTTCCAACTCATTTATTTTATCTGAAAAATTATCTTTTAATTTGGTCATTTCCGTCAAAAAATTAAGATAAGTCTGATTTGAAGTTTCCAAGTCATCCAATTTCTTTTGAAAGATTTCTTTTGTTTGTATCAAAATAGATTTTTCATCTTTCAAAGAAATTTGCAATTTTTCAATCAAATCTGACTTTTCTATATTAAATTGTTTTTTAGATAACAACTTTGAGCGAAAATCATGTAGGGAAGTTATAATAATGTTCATCTGTGAGAATATAAATTTGAAATCGAATTCAGAAGGTACCTCATATTCATCAGTTGATGAATCATCATCATCATCATCACTCTGATCATCTCCGATGAAGCACATATGAGCAGTCTCCACATTATCAGCTTCGTTGTCGGAGTGATCTAGCCAAAATTCTTCTTCAGCTAGCAGAGCGGTTCCATTCTCTCTCTTTTCGGCTAGTTCCATTTTCTTCCGATAATACGCCGAATCCCTAATTTTCTTCACTCAACACTCCTTAGCGATGTGACCCGACTTTCCACAGTTGAAACAATCAGCAACTTTCTTATGCTCGGGCACTTTGACCTTAGACCCTGAAGTGAAGCGAAGATTGTTGGAACCCGAATGATGTTGGAACTTCTTCTGATTGTGCTGAGAGAGAAGAATCATCGCTTTTTGTAGCGCTTCACCATCATCATCAGTGGCCCCGTCGTAAGCATTATCAGACAATGCTTGTTCAGCCAGTTGTCTCGTGAGAAAGGCAATCGGGTCCACTGATTTCTTATTCTTCTTTTCAAGTTTAGCCTTCTTCTCCTTGACTATGCTCTCATCTGTCATCAGAATCTCATAAAGCTCTTGAATTTGCATTGAAGATATCCGAACATCATTTCTCAAACGATGACAAGATTTATTCCATTCCGGTTGCAAAGTGTTGAGAAACTTCAGATTAGCTTCTAACTCATTTTTAGTCACTTTGATCGTTTGCAGATCGTTCATTACTACTGAGAACCTGTCAAAGACACTTTTCAAACACTCCCCATCCTTTGCTTTAAACTCCTCAAAATTATTCATGTAACGCGTTTGTCGAGGTTGTGTCGCAACCGTTGAACCAAGCATAATCTTTTCTAACTGAGTCCACATCATCTTCGGATCATTCTTGAAACAATCAATTCGATTGTAGATAGAATTTGGCAATGCTAACATCAGATTAGATTTTGCTTCACGGTCGGCTTTTTCTCGTGTAACCTCTTCGACAGTCAAAGAAGTATCGTTCTTAGGTCTGACAAATGGTCCTTCAGTAAATGACTTCATCATGTTCTCTCCATTAGCTTGATTCTCGTTGAAGTTAATGAACCGATCTTGCCATTGAGTGAACTCGTTTTCATTGATTAAAACAAGAGGACGAGTATCTGTTCCCAAAGACATCATAATATCGTTCTTGTAAAACTGAGCTTGAAACGAGAATTTTGACATATCCATATCTTCAGAAATTCAGAGAAAAAAAATCCCAAGTCTTGAAACAGAGAGAGACTGGCGCAAACTTGAGATTTGCGCTAACAGTGATTGGCGCACACTTGATTTGCACGAGACGTTGGTGGCGCAAACCTTTCTTTGCATTAGATATAGATGGCGCAAACTTGACATTGCGTGAGATGAACATGGCGCAAATGTAACTTTCGCGAGATTGATGTAAACCTGGTTTGCGCGAAACTAAGATGACGCAAAAAATAGCTTTGCACGAGATGAAGATAGCGCAAAAATCTCTTTGCGTGAAGAACAATTGGCGGAAACTTAGATTTGCGCGAGAAAACTTGTCCTGAACTTGGCGAAAACTTAGAACCCCTGATAAACTTGGCTCAAAGTTTAAATCTGGCGCAAATCTCGATGAATCTGAATGAACTGGCGCAAATTCCAGATGAACTCGCGCAAAACTCGGATCTGGCGCAAAACGTGAGAAAATCAAGAAACTTCTAAAAACTCGATTACAAACTTGAAATTGATGAGATTTTCTTGCACATAACTGATCGAAAACAGTATTCTAAACACTTTCAAACAAACAATTTGAACATTTTTCACAAAAAACTTGAATTCTTGAAACGAACAGTACATAAAACAAACTTTTTCAGAAACACAAAAATCTCAAAATTAAAGATCAAAAAACGATTTTCTTGCAATCTGATGTGAATCAAATATGTTCTTCTATTAAAATCGAATCCAACAAACCAGAAAACAAGGCAATTCTATCAAAAAACAGTCCGAATTTGATGAAAAATCAAAAAATGAGATTTTCTTGAAAAAATCAAGAAAATCGATCAAATTTTCTGATTCAAACACAAATTCAGAATAGAAAAACATTTTTCTCAATCCTCTCATATTCAGATTAGGCTCTGATACCAATTCATAATCCAAGATCACTCTAAATCTAGAGAGAGAAAGTAGAGAGAGTTTGAAAGCGCAGAACTTGAATTGTATTCAGAATATGTGTGAATCCTTTTTACAAAAAACAAAGCCACAAGGGACTTAAATACCCTTGGCTAGTACAGAATATAAAACCAATCTAAACACGGTATTAGACCAAGCCTATAAATACAATGATTACTATAAAATCTGACTTAACAAAGTGGTTTGAATGTTTAAGAACATGTTCAGACACGTATGAGATTAAGATCAGAAATAAACCTTTTCGCTCAGTCTTAAATCTCATCAAGGCAGCTCCAATTCATACATGATATAATCTTGTAAGCTCCCTCTCAATATTCAACAGTCAAAAATCTTGTCAAAGTACAAAGTTTTATTCACCAAACTTTATTGAAAAATAAATGACAAAAAGCAATAAAACGTTGAAGGTATGAGTTCTGATCAGGTATAATCAGAAGTCATAATCCATACTCCTTTTCTTTTATTCTAACTCCCCCTGCAATTATGCATCAGAAAATATATCAGTGAAGAATATATGCAATATAGTGAGCTCCCCCTGCAATATAGTGAACTCCCCCGAAGAATATATGCAATGTAGATTATCTTAACATCTTCTCACACTCCCCCTGAAATCATGAATACCTTTCAGTGTAGATATCTTTTTAGAATAAAGATAAAGAAATGAAGAAAAATAACAATAACAAAAACCTTAGTAGGTAAATATAGATTAAGTCTTGAGATTTAACATACCAAGTTTCGAGACAAGAAAATTAAATCTATTTTCATCGAGAGGCTTTGTAAATAAATCAGCAAGCTGATAATCAGTGTTTACAAAATAAAGTTCTATTGTACCTTTTTCCACATTGTCTTTGATAAAGTGATACCTAACATCAATGTGTTTGGTCTTCGTATGTTGCACAGGATTCGCGTATATTGCAATGGCGCTCTTAGAATCACAGTATATCGGGATCTTGTTGTATTGAAAGCCATAATCTCGTAGTTGTGTTCTCATCCACAACACTTGAGAACAGCAACTCGCTGCAGCGATGTACTCTGCCTCAGCTGTTGATGTGGAAACACAAAGTTGTTTCTTTAACGCCCAACTTACGAGTTTATCGCACAGAAATTGTATATGCCCTGATGTACTTTTCCTGTCTAACATATAACGTGCATGATCTGCATCTAGTATCTTTAGGATACCACAGACCAAGATCTGCAGTGCCCTTCAGATATCTGAATATACGTTTAACTGTATACATATGGGATTCTTTTGGAGAAGCCTGATATCTTGCACATAAACATGTAGAAAAGATTATATCTGTCCTACTAGACGTTAAATACATCAAAGAAATGATCATCCCTCTATAGGTTCTAACATCGAAAACTTTTCCCTAAGGATCAGTGCCAATCTTAGTTCCTGGTGCCATTGGGGTTCCAATTGGTGTACAATTTTCCATTTTAAATGTTCTAAGAATATCGAAAATGTACTTTGATTGATTAATGAAAATCCCCGTTGAAAAATATTTGACTCGTAATCCGAGAAATAAATTCATCTCTCCATCATACTCATCTGAAATCTAGACACCATGTGGTTAGAGATATTCTTACAGTATTTTGGATTTGTATAGACAAATATGATGTCATCCATATATATTTGAATTAATATGATATCAACTTTTTCCTTTTTAATGAACAAAGTAGTATCGATTTTACCTTTAGAGAAGCCCGACTTGACTAAGAATTTGGATAAGACTTCATACCAGGCACGAGGGGCTTACTTCAGTCCATAAAGAGCTTTGTCTAGAATGTAAACATGGTTCGGTTTCTCTGGATTGACAAAGCCTTTAGGCTGTGAGACGTAGATTTCCTCCTTGAGAATGCCATTTAGAAAGGCTGTCTTCATGTCCATCTGGTAGACTGTGAAGTTCTTGTGAGCGACATTTGCTAGGAACATCCGAATAGCCTCGATGCGCGCCACTAGAGCATAAGTCTCGTCATAGTCAATGCCTTCCTCTTGCCTATATCCCTTAGCTACAAGTATTGCTTTGTTTCTGATAACGATGCCATCTTCGTCCTTTTTATTCTTGAATACCCATTGCGTACCAATTACAGATTTACCTTCAGGCCTTGGTACTAGTCTCTATACTTTTAAAGCTTCAAAATGGTTCAGTTCCTCTTGCATTGCAGTTACCCAATCTGAGTCAGCTAGAGCTTCTGATACGCGATTTGGCTCTATCTTGCTCAGAAATGAGTCATGCATACAGATGTTTAATGTAGCAGACTTAGTTTGCACTGGTTTTGTTAGATCTCCAATGATCTGGCTTATCGGGTGCTCTTTGGTCCACTTGTGGTCATGAGGGAGTGGATTTGATGTAGATTGATCATGGTCATCATCTAAGTATCCACTATTAGCTTCTTCAGTTTGCTCAGTATTTGGTAGGGGGTCAGTTGAAGGAATCTGTGCAGAAGTATCAGTTGGGATAACAATCTCTGGCTGTGGAGTAGGAAATTTAGGACAACCAATTGATTCAGTAACTTCTGTCTCGACATTGTCATGTTTAACTTCAACTGAAGGAGTAGATGTTTGATTTTGAGTTTTTTGATGAACCGGGGGAACTAGTTCAGTAGAGACGTCTGAAGTGGTTAGATGATGATTCGTTGAATCTTCTGACCTGTCAAGCAAAATAGATTTAGGCAATTTAGATCTAAGAAACTCATCATAAAAGAATTCAAACAATAATTCTAATTTTGATAAATGAGATGTAGAAGATGATGCTTTATCAGAATCGGTAACATTAACCACAGGTTCTGGACTGAGCAATCTCCCCCTTAGTAATCATTGGCGCTGTGGTCTTCAATATCCATCTTCTAAATCAGCACATACCATCTAAGCGACTTTTTTAAGAAGCTTTCTTGACTTAAAAAAAATTCTTCTCATCATATTTTAAACTCCGTTGTCTTTGCTGCCTTGACAAGACTGAACTAGTTTGTAATAAACTTGAAAGAACAATCGATTCATCAGCTTGTGCTCTAGACGACACACCTCTTTTAAATGTACTTGAAGAAACTGTGGTGGTCGGAGTTGGAATAGCAAAATACAAGTAAAGTTGAAGAAATTTGAATCTTGAGCGAATCTTGATCAGCAGATAAACATTTGAACTCTTTGTCTCTTTATCATCTCCTTAACTTTTCCCCCTCATGACCTTGATGATCTGGATCAACTTGGTCATGCAAATGTTGGAGACGATACATCTTAAGATCTGCAAAATCAGAATAAAGGAGAAAGAGGAGAGGTTTGCGCGACACGTTAGTGGCGCAAAGTGCGTTTGGTGCTAGCTAAAGGTGGCGCAAAGTGAGGTTTGCGCTACCAACTGTTGGTGCAAAGCTGACTTAAACTCAAAAATTTTACCTGATAAGCTTTTTGACTCCCCCTACACAAATGCACTAAATATGAAAATTCAAGTTAGCATTCATACAGAGAATCATAAACTCCCTCTCAAAAACAGATATCATCTTTTAGAAAAATTCTCCTTTTTCACTCCCCCTCGAATAATGTACAAACCCATTAAAACAAAAATATGAGAACACAAGAATTGAAACATCAACGTAGAAAGAAAAATATACTGAATATGTATTCTGAAACACCTAAACATATAAAAATTTGAACACTAAACAAATACAATTCTAATCAGTAAAATATCACAAATTTATCAATCAGTTGAAATCAAATGTATGTTGTTGGATACAAATACAAGTTTCATTGCATATCAAGTTCAAACATGTTCAGTTTCAAAAACTTTCATCAATCTATTCAGTGTGCTCGCATGCGAACTTTGATTAGCTTCAAGAAAATGCAATTCTTAAAATATAATAGAAAACTTTGCAAGTAATCACACTAAGCCATCAGAAATTAAGACTTTCACAAATTTACAGGTTTATCGCAACTCAGAAATATCACCAAGTATCATGAGATGTGTGCTCATTGGCATCTTTTAGCATTGTGCACATTGGCAACTTGACATGATTGTGCTCTTTGGCATCTTTTAAGATTGTGCACTTTGGCATCTTTTGAATCAAGAAGTTTAATAAGTAAAGAACATGCCATAAACGTAACTTTCTATTTGACCCTATTGCAGGATTTGGGTCAGCCGCTCCCAGACCAGTTAGGCTTAGGGGACTAGGTGTCAAGCACCCCTTGGAACTTACTCTCCCAGATCAGAAAGACTACATCGACACATCCTAAACCCATTCATACCTGTAGAACATGACTTTCGATCTGATTCTATTGAAGGATTTGGGTTCGATCACTCCCAGATCAATTGACCTTAGGGGACCAAATGACAAGCATCTCACAGAACTTATTTTCCCAAACCAGAAAGGTCACAAGTACAAACTTTGAAACTTAGAGATTTCTGTATTTTAGATATTTAATATTCATTTCAATCACTCGGTTTTACATCTAAGTGCTTAGCCCATATTTTCATTACGATCCATAATTCTGACTTTTTAGGTTTTCTAAGCATTGTAAACTATAAGTATTCCGAATCACATATCGTTAAAGCAGAATGCAAAAGCTACAAACATGTTGCTGACTTTTCGACTTTTAAAAGACTTGAAAGTTGAACATATAAAACTTCAATATAAACAAAGCAACTTGAAAATTTATCCTTGACACACATTTTATTCAATAGAAAGAAAATCTGTAAATATTTTACTTTATAGAATAAAATTTGTAAAGATTTAAACTTTTAAATTCAACATGCCGAGTTTGAAAAAATTTCATTTAAGACAAAATGTAAAGAATTCGGCACATTGATATTTAGTTGGAACAAAATAAAATTCAATAATATTATCTTCCACATAATGTATAAAGAATTTGTGACTCAAAAGAAAGAGTTGGATTGTACAATTCAAAAGTTAGTTGAATTTGCTCAGATTCTTTGAAATTTTTTGAGAAAACTGGAACAACATCATAATCAGAGATAAAATGCAGCGGAATAAAGTAGATGCACTCACAGTTTCTCATTTAGTCAGAAGCTAAACGTTTTGAAGAACGAGTCCTAAACTAATTATGTTTAGAAGTAGAAATCTTTGAAGCACGAGTTCTAAGCTGAAGTACTTAGAAGCCATCTTTTCTCTTATTCCCCCCTTGACAGTAGATGCCTGCAACTTAGAAACAATTTGAGATTTTGGTACCCACTTGAATTTGGGTCCATGAAAGTTAGTTGCAGTTCTTGTGGAGAAATACTTATAAAATTTGACATGAGAATCACGAGAAAGATTGTCAGACAAATGAACATAAGAATTATCAGAAGAGAAAGCATAATCATCAGAACTAGAATCCGAGGAAGAACATGAGACATGCTTTGAAATTCGAATCATTTGCTTTATAGAGTATTTTGAAATTTTATTACAAGAAGCAAATGAATCACTTTTATATAATCTGTCTACACATCTATCCTCATCAGTCTGAGATTCATTCGATGTCCGCTTCACCCTCCATATTTGCTTTGTAGACTTGTTCAAAGTCCGATCTGAAAATTTTGAATCAGAAGAATTAGAATTATCAGAAATGACTGACTCTTGTTTCCTTGATTTCTTTGACCTTTTTCTTTTACGCTTAGGTTTATAATAATCATCATTTAGCGTAAAAGACTCATCAAGAATTTTCGATTTAATATTTGAATCAGAAGAATCAATTTTACCTAAGAAACCTAACTGACCAGACAATAAATCTGAACTTTATCGGAGTCAGAAAAAATTTGAGAAAAGTGTTCAGAATTTAGAAATTCTTTTTTGTTTTCCTTAGAATCAGAAGAAAGACCAGAAATAGAAAAAAAATCCTGTTTTTGAGAAATTAATTTTTCTTCAAGACTAGACGCCATGAAAGAAGGAATAACATTAGATTCAATTTCTTTTTGAATATTTTGATCTTCCATCTTATCTTCAAGGTCAATGATTTTGCCTTCTAATATTAAATGATGAGTATATCTCTTAGAATCATAAAAGATTGGAGAGATATTTTCCTTATCAGATTTATTGCCAAAAATATCAACAAAATCATCAGAAACTGAAGACTTGACGGGAGATATTTCATTTAAACCTTTTCTGCCTCTCTTTGTTTTGTCAGGAAAATATTTAGCATTTTCGCTCGTATAAACAAAATTAATTTCCTTTTTCTTATTATTCATCCTTTTTCTCATTTTCGATTTCTAACACTTGTTTTTCATTCATCCAATCAATTTTAAATTGAGGAGCATATTGAGCAAGTGTCAGATAATCGTATTTATATAAAGTTGGGAATTTTTCTATCGCATTGTTTAAACAATGTGGATTTTCAAAACCAAGACCCCATTTTTCTTTTATAGACTCATAACTCCGCAGTTTGTTCAAATAAATAGTTTTCTCAGATTGATTCCGTCGATATAATTTTTCTTCTAACTCATTTATTTTAGCCGAAAAATTATCTTTTAAAGTAGTCATCGCAGTCAAATATTCAAGATAAGACTTATTTGATTTTTCTAAAACATCTAATTTCTTTTGAAAGATGTCTTTTGTATGAATTAAAATTGATTTTTCATCTTTCAAAGAAATTTGTAATTTGTCATTCAAATCTGACTTTTCTGAATTTAATTGCTTTTCAGATATAAACTTTGAGCAAAAATCATTTAAAGAAGAAATTATGATATTCATCTGTGAAGAAATGAAAGTGTAATCAAGCTCAATGATTACCTCATCTTCATCAGTATCATCATCATCAGTTTGATCATCTCCGATTAAGCACATTTGAGCAATCTCCACATTGTCAGCTTCATCATCGGAGTGATCAAGCCAGTACTCCTCTTCTACGAACAAAGCTGTTTCGTTCTCTCTTTTCTCGGCAAGTTCCATTTTCTTCCGATAGTAAGCCGAATCCCGAACCTTCTTCACTCTACACTCCTTAGCTATATGACCCGGATTACCATAGTTGTAAGAGGCAGCAGCTGTCTTTGGCTCGGGCACTTTGACTTTAGACCCAGAAGTGAAGCGAAGATTGTTGGACCGAGGTTGGAACTTTTTCTGATAATGTTGTGAGAGAAGGATCATTGTTTTCTGAAGAGCCTCGCCATCATCATCAGTGATCCCATCATAAGCATTATCAGACAATGCTTGATTAGCCAGTTGTCTCGTTAGAAGTGCAACTGTGTCTACTGATTTCTTGTTTTTCTTTTCGAGTTTGGCCTTCTTCTCAGTTACAATGCATTCATCTGTCAGTAAAATCTCGTACATCTCTTGGATTTGCATTGTAGAAATTCTGACATCATTCCTCAAGCGATGGCAAGATTTGTTCCATTCCGGTTGAAGTGCATTGAGGAACTTCAGATTGGTTTCCAGCTCAATCTTTTCCACTTTAATTTTTCTCAGATCATTTATAACGACACAAAATCTGTCATAAACACTTTTTAGTGACTCCCCATCCTTGGCTTTGAATTCTTCAAAGTTGTTCATGTAGCACGTATGCCGAAGTTGAGTAGCAACTGAAGACCCAAGCATAATCTTTTCCAATTGTGCCCACAACAGATTTGGATAATCCTTGCAATGATCAACACGGTTGTAGACAGAGTTTGGTAAAGCTAGCATCAGATTAGCATTTAGTTCTCGATCAGCTTTCATACGCGAAGCCTCTTCAGTTGTTATGGGAGTCTCTTTGTTAGGCTTTACGAAAGGTCCTTCAGTGAGAGACTTCATCATATTATCTCCATTAACTTGACGCTCAATGAAATTCAGGAACCGATCTTGCCATTGAGTGAATTCGTTTTCATCAACTAGAACCGGAGGACGAGTTTCTGTGCTCAAAGACATCATGAGATCGCTTTTGTAGAACTGGGCTTGAAAAACAAACTTTGCAGAATCCATATCGTCAGAAAAAGCTAAGTCTGGAACAGAGAAGTTGGCGCAAACTGAAAGTTTGCGTGAGAAACAGATGGCACAAATTGAAACTTGCGTGAACAGTGGGTCGTGCAAAAGAGATTTGCGTGACAAGTGGAAGACGCAAACTAGGATTTGCGTGAGGCACCGAGAACCTCTCTTTGCTTGATTTGCGTGAGACTTTGAAGACGCAAAACATTCTTTGCGTTTTATGAATATGGCGCAAAGTAGATTTTGCGTGAGGCGTTGAAGACGCAAACCAAACTTTGCATGAGGAATTGATAGCAAGAACTACACTTTGCGTAAAAAGAAAGTGACGCAAAACTAATTTGCGTGAACTTAATATAACGCAAACTTTCACTTTTGTGCAATGAACTTAGAACTTAATACTGCTTGAAGAGATTAATGCTGCTGAGCATGATTCGCATGAAAGGATAACAGCTGGATAATCTGAAGATATACATGGAAGCTTAGAGATATACATGGAAGATATACTGAAGATATTTTATTTATTGTAATTATCTTTTTATTCAGTATATGTACAGATTTGATAGAAAAGATTAAATTCAATTCTAAGTTTTTAGTTCTAGAGAGAAAATCAACCTCAAGGCATAGATCCTAATTCTAGAGAAGTAGAATTCGTATTGGTGAGCCTGTTCATCAATATTGAGGTTGTTTGTTTAATCTTGTAACTTCAAGCATTCAATACCAGTTTACAAGTTGTTGATTATATACTGTTTTGATTTACTGTTCCATTGAATATCAAAGTGTTATTCCGCAAACTTCTTTGATATTGTTTCTGAGAATTATTTCTTGTTGAGAATTCGATCCTGGCAGTCCAGAAGCTAACACTCCGGTAAGTACGGGTTCTGAACTGTGTTGTTCAGAATCCAACTCTTCATCAAATGTTACATTGACGCTTTCAATCACAGTCTTTGACTTCTTCAAATACACCCGGTATGCATCAAATGTTTGAGAATATCCAATAAAGATGCATTCATCATCTTTTGGTCCAAACTTTTTCAACTTCTCTCTGTCATTAAGTACGGAGCACCTGCATCCAAAAATATGAAAGTATTTAATGCTAGGTGTACGGTTATTTATCAAAGCATATGGAGTTTTACCGAACCGACGATGCATTATTGAACGATTCTGAGTGTAGCATGTAGTCGACACAACTTCTGCCCATAGAAACAGAGGTAGATCGGATTGACTGAGCATAGTACGAGCGGCCTCGACTAACATTCGGTTTCGTCTTTCTACTACTCCGTTCTGTTCTGGCGTTCTGGCAGCAGAGAATGAATGTGTTATCCTGACCAATTCGAGATAATCATCGACAGTTTTGTTCTTAAACTCTGTGTCGTTGTCCGTTCTTAGAAGATTGATTGGCTTTTGCAGATTCACTTGGGTTGTCTTTAGAAAAGAGATGACGACTTCGGGCATCTCATCCTTTGACGTCATAAATTTTATCCATGTATACCGCGAGTAATCGTCAACAATCACTAAAACGTATTTCATGCCGTTAATGCTTTGCGTACGCATAGGACCGCAGAGATCCATATGCAGCAACTCAAGTGGAGAACTTGTACTTTGTTCAGGCTTCGGCTTGTGAGAGGCTCTCTTCATCTTTCCTTTCTCACATGTTGCGCATAGATGTTCTTTCTCATATCTAAGCTCCGGAAGTCCTTTTACCAATCTGCCCGTGACCAGTTTATTGATGTAACGAAAATTCAGGTGAGAAAGCCTTTGGTGCCATGACCAGCTTTGTTGCAGTGAGGCTTTTGATAGTATACAAACCTCATTGTCAGTCTGGACTTTTGACAGATTATCGTGTAGATGTTAGACTTTCTCATGCCGACTAAGAGTTCTTTACCGTATTCAGTATGCACAGAACAACTCTTTGCCTTGAAATTTACCTCTGTCGCAGAACTGGCTAATACTGAACAGGTTATGTCCTAAACCTTCCATGTAGCTCACCTTCTAATCATCACGTTATCTTGAATCACGTCACCGTAGCCCAATATCGGTGAAAACTGGTCGTTGTCGAATCTCACATTTCTGCAAAATTTCTCTGTATAATTAGACAATAAAGCTTTGTACCCGGTCATATGCTTGGAGCAACCAGAATCCAAGTTCCACATATGACGGGTCTGCATAAGAGAAAATCAGGGAACAATAACTTTAGGTACCCATTTAAAATTGGGTCCTATCGGATTAGTGCAAGATTTTGGCACCCATAAAAATTTGGGTCCTCTTTGATTTTGAGAAACATGAGAGGCCTTAGAATTATAGACATGATAAGAACCAAACCAATCATCAGAATATTAGCGATGAGCAAAATCATTCCGTGTGTAAGTAGAAAACTTAGTAGTAGACTGAGATAAGTGGAGTAATTGCTTTATTGTATATCTCTTGTAAGAAGTTACAAGCTTTCGTTTATTTGAATCAAAACTACCAATTACATCAAAAACATCACTAGTAGATCTATTACAAGAACTATTAGGAATAGATTCTTCTTTCTCATCAATGTTCCGTTTTGGTCGCCACTCTTTTCGTTCTTCCGACCTTCTGTTTTTCAAATCTGAAATAAAAGATGTAGACTTGTTAGGAAAATCAGATTTCTAAGAATGTCTTTTCTTTAGCATACCAGTGTTAGTCCGTTTTTATGAGTGCCGTTTCTTTTGCTTCTTACGTTTAGCATAGTAATCAGTACTTACAGAAACTGATTCACCAACTTTAGTCGATGATTCACCAACTTCATGCACACTTGGTAAAGTTTCATTGTTAATAACAAAAGTAGAATGATCTAGAAGTTTATCATTAAAGTCAAACATATCAATCTCATCAACACACCCTTCATCAGAATTTAAAAAGTCATTTGCACACGCAAATAAGTCATCAAAATCAGTTTCAGAGGTTTGAGGTTCCTTAGAAGATGTTGAACACTCTTTGGATTCAGTTTTAAAAGCGGTGTTCTTCATAACAGTAGAAAATACAACTCTTTTATGTCAACCAAAATTCTTTCGTCAAATATAACATTTTCAAGTTCGGTTATTTTGCTTTCTAAAATGAGTGGAGGTACATAAAATTTTGCTTTTAAAGGTTTTGCTTCCAACTCCTTTGTCGAATAACTTTCAAAATAATCGTTTGAAAGACATTTTGGTTGTTGTTAAGCCCAGATTAATAGTTGATATACAATCACAACACAATAAGAACAAGAGATGAATAAATCAAAACAATATACCATAGATCTCTTGATTAACCAGATGAATTTGTGTGTGTGTGTTCTTGGTGTACAAATACCTCTTGTGCGTGTGGATACAAAGTATACGGGTCCTCTATTTTTTGTTCACCTTGTTACCGAAACCTAGAAAATAAAACCTTTTATACGTAGGTCGACATGACCTAATCAATATTAACTATTAGCTAAAACACCCCCTAAGGTATTAAACACTATTACAAACTAGACCACTTTAACAATTTAATATGGAATACAATTTCTGATCCAACAATCTCCCCCTTTGGATTCAAGATTAAAAAAAATTTCAATTATCTTCGGGTCTTCACTTCTCTTGACAACTGTAGTAGATATCTTCCTCTTTCTTTAAATAAAGTGTCCTTCTGACAATCATCATCAGTCAGTCTTTTGATAAATCAAAGAGGTTCAGACACTCTTTTATCTTTGCATTCTTCAGTATTCTTCATTTCAAAAATTCTGTATTCTCCATCTTTTTGTATTCTCCCCCTTTTTGATGAGTGTTGAGAATCAGCATCATCAAAACATATCAAAATAAAGTAGGAATTTTCTCCCCCAAATCAACTGTTAAGCGTAGACTTCATGTATAGAGCCCTGTGTGGAAATAAGAGCAGTCTACCCCAGATAGAGAGAGTGATTATTTCAATCTTTTCAGATTCAAATAAGTAATAAGTGGGAACCCTGAATCAACAAATGACTCAGTTTGAAGTGCCTGTCAGTAACACACAGTTACGGAGTAACACAAAGTTACTATATAAGGAGCTGGTTTTGATGTTGGCTCCCCAGGACTTCCATTCAATAATCGAATAACATATGGTTATCAATGAATGTTCTGACAGAAAACAAATTTTTGTGTGCTCGTGCATGTGTATGAAATAAATTAAGCACAGATGATTGCTTTTCAATGTAGGCTCAAAATATGTAAACTTGTTGAGACAACAACAAATTATACAAGAACTCAATGTGCATGAGAAAGGGTCGAAGGTGGGGCAACTTTCCTTCCTTTTCAATATTAGTATCTTCCAAGTGAAGAACCAATAGCGTATGTGCAGCATCTCCAGAAAATGTGAAACATTCTCTTTTTGAGAAAAGAATGAGTAGCTGGTGGGATTGTATGCAAGAGATGGCATGGGCTAGGTGCCTATTTCAATGATGGTCACCAAAGAATGTGAACCAATCAGATAATGTGGTTGCCCAACTCAGAAAGAAGTTTGGTGCAGAGTCTGATATTCTTTTACTCTGATCTCTCACCCTCTTTCTTTTAAACATTAAATCTCACTTCTAACCAATCTCTCTTTTCCATTTTACCTCTTCACACACCAACACTCAAATCTTTTGACCCCTCTCCCCTCAATCACTCAGGGAATACTTCCTGGGTAGGAAACACTGGTTAACGTGAATCCATGGAAGTTCAGTTAAACTCACACATTAAATCCCATGTATTTTCCTAAAAGAATGTATTGTTCAACAGTCTTTTTTACATGAAAGCACAAATAAGCATAGTTACACATGAAGAATAAAAATTTGGAGAAGTCAAAGACATTTGTGTTTGACAATACAATTTTACATCTCAAAACAAAAAGTGTTTGACAATTAAGCTCCCCATCAACTTAATAAGATTTTTTTTTAATCAAAACAATATACCATAGATCTCTTGATTAATCAGATGAATTCGTGTGTGTGTGTTCTTGGTGTACAGATACCTCTTGTGCGTGTAGATACAGAGTATACGGCTCCTCTATTTTCTGTTCACCTTGTTACCGAAACCTAGAAAATAAAACCTTTTATACGTAGGTCAACATGACCTAATCAATATTAACTATTAGCTAAAATACCCCCTAAGGTATTAAACACTATTACAAACTAGACCACTTTAACAATTTAATCTTGAATACAATTTCTGATCCAACAGTTGTTCAGAAATGTAACTATCATTCAACTTTTAATAGCAGAATGGTAGTTTCATTTTTGTTTTTAATTTTTTGTTTTCTTCGTCTTTGGCCTCAACCTCGTCAGGTGACTTGGTAAAAAACTTGGGTTTTAAATGTGTATGTTTTGAAGCAGCCTATAGAAAATCAAAATTATATACAGCAGGTTGTTTTTTGATGGCTTTCTTAAGATAATGTGGGTTATCGTATCCAAGTCCCCACTTCTCCTTAACATTGTTTTCTTCATTCGGTGTGTTTAGGAAAATGGTTTGATCTGTTTGGCCTCGTGCATATAATTTGGCTTCCAAACCATGTATCTTTTTCTCTAAGTTCTTGTTCTCAACCTGCAGTTTAAAAGCTTTTAGAACACATTCTTGCTTTTCTAAATCAGACTTAGAAAGTTTAGAAACAAAATCAGAAATCTTATTTTCAAACAATATTTTTCTTGTTTAAAATTAGATGAAGATTTGTTCAGAGAGTCAATGATATCTTTGTTCCCAACAATTACCTTGTTAAGTTCAAAAAACTTTTGACTTTTCTTAGTAACTCTGCTCTTTTCCTTTTTCAGCTTGGTTTGAAGATCTTGAAGTTCGATCATCATGGCTTCCATTTTGCTCATAAAATCAGATTCAGATAGATTAAATACCTCATCAGATGTTTCATCATCAAATTCCTCGTACTTAACCTCTTTTCCCATCAAGCACATGTGTGCTGTCTCTTCCTTCTCCTCTTCAACATCAGAATGATCTAACCAGAACTCGTCTTCAGCCAACAGTGCCTTGCCAACCTCTTGCTGCTTGGCCAAGAGCATCTTGTTCTTATAGTATTCTGAGTTTCGATCTTTGGGATTTCGACAGTCCTTGGCGTAATGACCAATCTTTCCACAGTTGTAGCATTTGATCAGGTCATCTGTTTTGTTCTTATCCCCATAATCATTCAGATATTTCTTCTTCTCATCTGGCTTCCTCTCCACATATCTCTTCTCCTCAAACTTCCTTCCTTCTATTCTCTCCCCGTGTTCATGATTCTTCGAGCCCGACGAGTATCTCGGAAAGTTAGACCCCGGCCTCTTGTTAAACTTTTTCTGAAATGCACGGGTTAGCAGTAACATTGCTTGTTTGAGATTCTCCCCATCGTCATTGTCAGAATCAGAACTAGAATCATCTGAGCTTGGGGGAACAATCTTCTTTTTCTTCTTCTCTTTCTTCTCTGTCTTTTTCTTACCAGCTACCAGTGCAATGGGGTCAGCTGGATTATCAGATTTCTTCTTCTCAGCTCTTTTCTCTTCGACCTCCTCTTCATTTTGCCTTAGAGTTTCATAGACCTCATGAAGTGGGATATCGCTAAGGTCTTTCATCTGCTTCATTCTCCGAGTATGCTTCTTCCATTCAGGCTGGAGAATGCTGAGGAACTTTACATTGTTCTCGATTTGCTTCTCCTATACTTTGTTCTTTGACAGCTCATTCAGATGAAGTACAAATCTCTCATAAGTCTCCTCAAGGCTTTCATTTTCTTTTGCCATGAATTCCTCATAGTTGTTGATGCAGTTTGCTACTTTTATCTGATTACCGACCTTAGAAGCCATCATCATTTTCTGCATTTGATCCCACATCTTTTTGGCATTAGATTTGTAGCTGTCGATCTTGATATAAATTTCATTTGGGATACTCTGAAGTAGAAGAGATATGGCTTGTTTATGAGCTTTGAATCTGCTCTTTTGCTCATCCGAGTACTAAGAGAAATCTTTTGGAACAGTCTTTGTTTTTCTGACTCTATCTTCATTTCCATCCTCACAATCAGAAGACTTCTCATCAGGTATTTCCATGGTGGGAGAAATCATGGGACTTTTAGTAATAGAAAGCGATTTACAAGTCTAAAACTTGACAATGTGATCGCCTAACCATCTACAACAACATACAAGATTTTGATTTCAAAAACAACCACTTTTTGAAAATCTGATCGATGGTACAGGACTTTGAAAATGAAGAACACAGAGAGTTCTAAAAATTTGATATTAATCTGGTCAAAGCTCTGATACCAATTGTCAGTCCCGTATATTTGAACACGATCTTACCGGATAATAACAAACACAAATATGATAGATAAACCAACCTGTTCGATTACAAACAACGGATTACAGGATTGATGTTCTTCTTTTAAGCTCTCTCTCTTTTCTCTCTCTGGATGATAGATGGGTCGATGATGAAGATAGATCAGTTGTGAGATATGAGATTGTGAGATATGAGATATGATCAGATATCTCACCTAATCTAATAACATAAAATATCTAAACTAAACTAATATCCTAAATATCTATTTATTAGATATTTAGGAATAATATTAAAATACTATTATTAACACAATAGTTAACTTTGACAGTTATTACAAATTAACATTAGACTAATATTGAGAGTGGCTTTTTAGCTTTAGCTTCAGATTCCAATCTTCAGATTGGATGATTTTGAATCCAATAAATCTGTGATCTAACAATCTCCCCCTTTGGATCAAGATCATTACTAAACTGATTTAGCAATTCAGTCTTCTCTTTCAGCTAAGAAGATGCAATCTCTTTCTTTGTCTTCAATATATAATAATCTCTAGATTTAGCTCAAAATGCTTTAGCAAAGTATCTTCAAAGAAAATTTCTCTCAAATCAGCATGTCTTCAGAATACTTTGAAGAATTCTCTAAACTTTTGATCTCCCCTGGTTCTTGGTTAGCTCTTCTCCATTCTATCTTGGACATTTCTCTAAACTTTTGATCTCTCTCATTTCTTGGTTTGCTCTTCTCCCCCTTTTTGATGAAAAGAGCAACAACTTCATCAAAAGTTTTTGACAAGAAATGTCTTTCATAAGGAGCTTCTGATCCGTCAATTCAAAAGATATTCATCCATATCTTTGCAAATCCAGACAAAATAATCGTGGAACACCTGAATCAACAAATGAATCAGTTAAAATGCCTGTCAGTAACACTAAGTCACTGTGTGTAACGAATACACATTGTAAAGGAGCTTTTAGATGGTCACTCCCCCAGGGCTTCCATTCAATCATCGAAACCCCACAAAGGTAAATTCTATGAACGTTATGACAAAGAAACAAATTCCTTGTGTGTTCGTTCAAGTGATAGAAAGAATTAAGCACGGATGATTGCTTATTAAGGCTCAAAATTGTGTAAACCACTGAGACAACAGTAAGTTAAACACAGGCTCAATGTGCATGATTGAAGTGCGAAGGTGGGGCGGACTTCCTTCTTTTCAATATCCAGATTTTCCAAATGAAAATCAGATAGTAAATGTGTTGCTTCCCCTTTGCAAAATGAAACATTTTCCTGTTAAGAAGAAAATGAGTAGCTAGTGGGGTAATATCAAGAGTTGGCATGGGCTAGTTGCCTATTTCAATAATGATCACGAAAGAATTGTGAAACATTAGAATTGTGGCTGCCCGGCTCAGAAAAAGTTGGTGCAGAGTATGATGTTCTTTTACTCTGATCTCACACCCTCTTTCTTTTAAACATTCAGCTCACTCTAACCAAACTCTCTTTTTCAATTCACCTCAACACACAACCCACACTCATTTCTTTTGACTTTTCACACTCAATCACTATTGAGTAACCTATTGGGTAGGAAACACTGGTTAAAGTGTATCCGTAGAAGTTGTGTTAATTCCTAGCACAATGAAATCTCATGTTTTCCTAGAAAGCATGTGTTGCTCAAAATGGTTTAACTATCTCAGTTAATGCACAAAGTAGATCTTGAAAACATTTAAAATCACACTTCCAATTCATGAAATCTGTTTGAGAATCGGGAAGTGGTTTGAACATTTAATAACAATGTTTTCTATGATTGAATGTTGTCATCCTTTCAACCATATATGAGATGAAGATAAGGAATTATACCTTTTGAGTGCAATCTTACATCTCATGAAGTCAAGCGTAAAGTCATAATAGATATGAACGTTTAAGCGTCTCTCAAACTGCAAAAGTCTTAAGTTATAGCGAAAGCAATTTTATTCACTGAAATTAAAAAGACAAAAAGCTGTAAAAACAATGAAAGTACGAGTTCCGATCAGAAATAATCAGAAGTCATAGGTCTTTTACTCCCCCTGAAATTATGCATCATAAAAATTATCAGTGAAAAAGATATGCATAAAATTTCAGAAAAGTATGTACTCCCCCTTGATGGTTGATTTCCTCATTGGAGTATGGAAGTACAATCACTTATCAACACAGGAGTAAAGTCTTTTGATCACTGAAGTACAAGTCCTAAACTGTTGTGTTTAGAAGTCATGCTTCGTTGAAGTACGGGTCCTAAGTTGATTTACTTAGCATCCTCGGATCTTGACATTTAAGTTCGGGTTTTGAACTGTTTTGTTCAAAAGCCTATTTGACATTGATGTCCGGGTCTTGAGCTGATTTACTCAAGAACCAATGTTCTTGCTCCCCCTTAAACTTTGGGTTCCTGCAACACATATTTAGCTTTTGGTACCCACTGGTATTTGGGTCCAATTGTGTTAGCACATGATTTTGGTACCCATTGAAATTTGGGTCCTCTTTGCTTTTGAGAATCAAATGAAGAATTAGAATTATAAGAGTGAACATGATATGTGCCAAACCAAACATCAGAATCTTGACAAGAAGCATAAGCATGTTTATCATAATATGAAAACTTTCTAGCAGATGGAGATAACTGGAATAATTGTTGTCTTGAATATTTCTTGCGAGAAACGACAAGATTTGGTTTTAAAATAGCAACATTCGCAATCAAAACATCTTTACTAGTCGTAGTCTTATTACAATCAACACTAGAAAAAGATTTAGCATTCTCGTCAATCTCCTGTTTTGGTTGCCATTCAGATTTAACTCCAAACCTTTTCTTGCTTATATCTGAAACATTTGAAACTTTTGAGTTAGATTTTTGAGAATCAAACGAATGCTTCTTCTTTGGCTTACCAGTAGTGATCGGTTTCTGTGAATGCTGAGATTTCTTCTTACCTTTTGCTTTCTTAGTTTTCACAGAAACTGTTTCATCAACTTTCGTTGATGATTTACCTTTCTAAAACATACTGGATAATCCAAAAGAATTTACAACAAATGACGAATGATTAGGTAGTTTGGCACTAAAATAAAAATGATCAAAACAATCATCCAAAACACCATCAGAGTTTAGAAAATCAAACCCTCCATCAGTTAGACCAAACATATCATTAGAGTTTGAAGCCTCATTTGATTTAGAAAGAACAGTATTCTTAAGCACAGTTGAAAACACTTTTTTGTTCATCATCAATCAAAAGTTTTTCATCTGCTAAAGATTTCTCAAGTTCAGAAATTTTACTTTCCAAAATGAGAGGAGGGACGTAAAGTTTACCTTCAATAGGCTTAGCCTCCATTTCTTTTACAGAATAACTCTCAAAGAATTCATTTGAAAGAGATTTTGATTGAACAGAACTATAACTACTCAACTTCTCATAACGAAATGGAAGTTGAATTTTAGATTTGTTCTTTCGTTTTTCTGTTTCCTTGGATTCATCCTATTTAGACAGTCCAGTCCAGAAAACTTTAAGGTCAGGGTATCGTCGAGCTAGTCTCAAAAATGTAAAATCATAAAATGCAGGCACTTCAGATATACCCTTTTTAAGGTAGTGAGGATTCTGATAACCAATTCCCCAACTCTCTTTATTCTCTTTGGGTTTGTTTTGATGAATGGTTTGCTCAGTTTGACCCAATGAGTATAACTTCTTTTCCAAAGCATTTAATTTTGCAAGTAAATATATGTTTTCTTCGGAACGCGAAGAATACATTCTCATAAGCTCTTTGAAATCAAACTCACTCATTCTCAATTTAGAATTTGTTTCAGCAATCTCTTTAAGAATTATGGTATGTTCTTTTGCGCTGGTGTCAATGTTTTTATGTAAAACCTCAATCAATACTTTCTTCCCAGCAATATCATCGCTAAGTTTCTGTATTGATTGATTTTTGTCATTATTAACACCCTTTTCTCGTTTAAGTTTAGACTCTAATTCTTGGAGTTTTGTCATCATGGCATGCATTTGATTTAAGAAATCTGATTTAGTTAAATCACATACCTCTTCATCAGAATCAGCTTTGGTTTTTATCTTCATCTGACCCATCAAGCACAAGTGTGTTGTCTCTTTCTTCACTTCTTTCTCAACAGAATCTTGTTTCTGGATTTTAGCTTCTAAGGCAGAAATCTTTCCTTTTAGCTCATACTCTCCCTTGAAAAGTACTGGTGGATTTGTGTCAGTTCCGATAGCTAGAGCTTCTCTTGATGTCATCCTATTAGATTGATGTTCAATAAGAACTCGTACTTGATCGTTAGTCTAGATAAAATCAAATGAAAACTGATTAATACTATTCAGAAAGACTAAGTCAAGAACTGGCGCAAAAGCACAAATTTGCGCTAAAGGAGGCTGGCGCAAAAGTCAACTTTATGTTAGAATAAGCTGGCACAAAAGACAACTTGCGCTAATAGAAGTTGGCTCAAAAACATACTTTGCACGAGGAATGGGTCACGCAAAGGAACTTTGCGCGAGAGGTGGGTCGCGCGGACTGGAAGCTTGCGCGAGACGTTGATGGCACAAAGTGGAGGTTTGCGCGAGTAGTTGATGGCGCAAAGTGGAGTCGACCAGTGTGTTGTCTGACCGGTATGCTCGACCGGTGTCTTGACCGGAGTGATGTAGCGACCAGAGTGATGTAGCGACCGGTGAGATGCGTCGACTGGAGTGATGCGTCGACTGGTGTTACCTTCGACCGGTATTACCTTCGACCGGGGCTTTGTGGTGACCGGTGTCTGCGACCACTGTGGTCGAGCGGGGTTGTTCGACCGGTTTGGAGATGTGACCGGGGTGGAGACCGGAGTAGAGCGACCGATATGGACCGATGTGAGTGTAACTGGTGTCGACCGGTATGTGTTCTTCGTCGATTAATCGGCTCTGTAACATCCAAATACACCAATCTAGAAAGCGATTTACAAGTCTAAAACTTGACAATGTGATCGCCTAACCATCTACATCAACATACAAGCTTTTGATTTCAAAAACAACCACTTTTTGAAAATCTGATCAATGGTACAGGACTTTGAAAATGAAGAACACAGAGAGTTCTAAAAATTTGATATTAATCTGGTCAAATCTGTTAGATCACATATCTATTGGATTCAAGATCATCCAAACTGAAGATCCAATCTGAAGCTAAAGCCGAAATGTCGACTCTCGATATTAAAGTCTAATGTTTATTTGTAATAAATGTCAAACTAATTGTTTGTTATTGTATTGTTTAAGTAATTAATCTAGTTAGTTAGTTAGTTATTAGTTTAGTTAGTTTATTATAGTTAGTTATTTAATATCTTTGTAATAGATATTATTTAGAAATAATATCTAGATATTAAATCTAGATATTATTGCAAGTTGTAGGAAGTGTGTTAGACACACATTAGATAGATTAGCAAGTGTATCTCTCAACTCTCAGATTAGATCAGATATTATCAAGAACACAAAAACACACACTTAAAGGTGTAAATCAGAGAGAAAACAGAGAACACATCTATAGCTTAAATCGATCAAACCTTGTAAGCATTGTTATATATCAACACAGGTTGGTAATCGTTATTGTGTCATATTCTATAAACTTGATATGAACGTTGTTGGACCGACAATTGGTATCAGAGTCTGATTAAGATCAAAATCAAGTTTTTTTTAAGAAAAACGACTCTGTGTCACTGTGTTCTTCATTTGAAAATCGATTTCGAGATTTTAAGTGTTTTAAGTGTTAAAATTGATCAAGTTGTGATCGATTAGGTTGGTAGATCGGGTTGTTGTTGTTGTTTGATTTCACTATAAAGCTTTAATCGAGTTTCATTTTGTGATTTTTGTGAGAAAACAGTCGAGTTTAGAAAGTCACTGTGCGATCAAATTTATTTTCAAAAAGTGTGTTTTATCGAGATCGAGTGATAGCAATCAGTTCTAGAAGTGTTTCTAGACATATTGGTAGAGTTTGGGTCTGTTAATCTTGGAAAAACAGGTTGAAAAGTCGAAATTATTGAATTACAGATGAACTTGCGCAAACCAGAAGACGAACACACGCAAAGTCAACTTTGCGCATTCAACCTGATACGCAAACCCAACTTTGCGCAACCAACGTGATACGCAAACCCAACTTTGCGCAACCAACGTGAAACGCAAATTACACTTTGCGCATCTCAAGCAACACGCAAAGCATACTTCACGCATCCAACGACTTACGCAAACTCCATTTCTCGATACACTCTTGATACGCAAACCTCGAACTTCACTTCTCGCAACAAGAAGGATACGTGAAGCTGAGTTTGCGCAACCCTCCTAATACGCAAAGCTCGGTTTTCGCAACTCAACACGCAAACCTCAGTTCAAGTGATAATCTCTTCACGAAAAGATCAAGTCCAGTTTGCGCAACCCTCTCGAAATGCAAAAGTTCACTTTGCGCATCTAACGTGATACGCAAACCTCAGTTTACGCATCATGCCTGATACGCAAACCTCAGTTTGCGCAACCCGCTTGACACGCAAACCTCCATTTGTGCACGCAAACCTTCATACACAAACCTCTCTTTGCTCCAATCCAGACTTAGAATTTTCTTCAAAATGACATCCAGAGAAGCCCTTGCAATCGGAACTGACACCAAGCCACCAGTTCTCTTTAAAGGAGAATACGAACAGTGGAAGGATCGGTTTCTGAACTTTGTTGATAGACATGAGGTGGGTGAATTCATCAAGAAATCTATAGAAGAAGGGGTTATGAAACCAGTCATGATGACTCGTTTGGTTGGAACCGTGCTGACTCAGGTTGAACTTAAGTATCATGAGCTAGAAGATGATAACCTCAGAAGAGCTAAAGGCGACAGACTAGCTAAGTCATACATTCTACAAGGAATTCCAAACGAAATCTATGTAAAGATTGACAGCTACAAGGCCTCCGGCAAAGAAATGTGGGATCAGATTGAGAAGATGATGTTGGGTTCAAAGTTTGGGAATCAGCTTAAAATCTCCAACTGCCTAAATAATTATGAAGAATTTAGAGGCAGAGTGGGAGAATATTTAAAAGAAACCTATGACAGGTTTGTGACTTTGCTGAACGAACTAAGCAAGAACAAGGTCCACAAATCTCAAATTGAGCTGAACGTCAAATTCCTGAGTATTCTACAACCGGAATGGAAAAGATTTGCCAGACAGATGAAGCAGATCAAGGATCTGAATGAGATTCCACTTCATAAGGTGTATGAAACCCTCAGACAAAATGAAGAAGAGGTGGATGAAATTCTAGATGAGAAGAGGCAGAAAGGAAAGACAGTTGAAGACACAGTTGCTCTTGTTGTCAGGAAGAAGAAGAACAAGACAATTGTGTATGAATCAGAAGAAAAATGAAGGTTATGCAAACTCTGACATGGATGAAAATGAACAACTGAAGCAAGCAATGATTCTGCTGTCAAATGCTTTTCAGAAAAAGTTCTACACAAAGCCAAGTTCAAATAGTCAGAGATATTCTTCTGGTCCGAACAACTACATCCACAAGGAAAGGGTTGAAGGAAGTAGATATGAAGGAAAGAGATTTGAAGGGAAAAGAACAGAGGAGAGGAAACCTGAAGAGAGAAGATATAAGTCTGAAGGAAATAGAATAGAGGAGAGGAAACCAGAAGAGAGAAAGTTTAAAGCTGAAGGATCCAGTCAGACAGAACCACCAACGTGCTACAACTGTGGCAAAACAGGTCACTATGCCAGAGACTGTCGAAGACCAAAAGTCAGAAACTCCGATTATTACAAGAACAAGATGCTTCTTGCAAAGCAACAGGAGGCTGGTAAGGCACTGATGGCTGAGGATGAATATTGGCTTGATCACTCAGACGAGGAAGAAGAGGATGAAGAGAAAGATGAAGCCGTCAACATATGCTTGATGGGAAAGCAAGAATCAGATGTTGAAGCTGATTCATATAATGAAGAAGAGGAGGTATGTAATTTATCATATTCAGACTTCATGAATAAAATAAATGCCATCATTTTAAAACAACAAGAGTTAGAGTCGAATCTTGAGCGAGAAAATGGTGTTATAACTAACAAAAACCAACTGATACAGAAACTTAGCAATGAAATTGCTGAGAAGAAAGTATTGGTTGAGGTTTTACATAGAGATAATGACATCAACGCAAAGGAAAAGACAATAATTCTTAAAGAGAATTCTGAACTCAAGTCTAAACTGACAAAAAGTGAGATTGATATATATGAACTTACAAAATTGCATTCTTCTTGTACCAACGAAAACTTTTCTTTACTTGGTAGAAGTTGTACAAAATGGGTCAAACTGAACAGACTATTCATCTGAACAAACCCAAAGAGGAAATAGAGAGATGGGGAATCGGTTATAAGAATCCTCACTGTCTTCAAAAAGAAATGTCTGAAGTGTCTGCACTTTATGATCATCTTTCTATGAAATTAGCTCGACGAATCCCTGAGTTTAAAACTTTTTGGACTAAACTATCAGAAGAGGATGAAACCAACGAAACTGAAAAACGGTTGAAATCATCTAAAGTTCATCTTCCATTTTATTATGTGAAGATGAATAATAGTTATAATGAAAATCCAATATATCAAAAGAAGAAAACTCTTTCAAGTGATTTCTTTCAAAGTTATTCTGAAAAAGAACTAGAGGCGAAGCCTATTCAAGGTAAACTATATGTCCCACCTCTTGTTTTAGAAATTAAAATTTCTGAACTCGAGAATTCTTTAACAGATGAAAGACTTTTGATGAATATTGAACAAAATATTTTTTCAACTGTGTTCAAAAATGTTATTATTTCTAAGGCTTCAAACTCTGAGGATATGTTTTGTTTAGCAAATAAAGGGTTTGATTTTCTGAATTCTGACGGTGGTTTAGATGATTGTTCTAATCAATTTGACTTTAATGCAAAACTTCGTAACCATTCATCTTTTGTTAAGAAATCTTTAGGAAAAACCAGTATGGCTGTTAACAGTGCAAAATCAACGAAAGTTGATAACTCAGTCTCTGTGAAAGCTAAAAATGCTAAAGGTAAGATTACATCTAAGCATTCACAGAAACCGAACACTACTGGTCATTCGAAGACTACTGGTCATTAGATGCATTCGTTTGTTGCTCCAAAGTCTAACTCCACAGTTTCACATGTTTCAGATCTGAGCAAGCAAAGGCCAGAAGTTAAATCTCTGTGGCAACCGAAACAGAAGCTTGACAAGACCGTTAAATCATTTAGTAGTGTTAATTGTAGTAAGACTTCGCTTAGTAAAGATGTTTTAATTGCTGATGTTGTGATTTTGAACTCAAAACGTGCTGTTTCTCGTAAACAATATTCAATGAAGCAATTATTTCAGTTATCTTTATCTGCTAGAAAGTCTTCTATTTATAATAAACATGTTTCTATCTCTTGTCAAGATTCTAACGATTGGTTTGGAAATTATCATGTGCATTCATCTCATTCTAATTCTTCAAATGCATTTCAAAAGAAAAGAGGACCCAATTTGAAATGGGTACCAAAATCTTGTGCTAACACAGTAGGACCCAAATTCCAGTGGGTACCTAAGGCTAAACTTGTGTTGCAGGCACATCAAGTTTAAAAAGGGAGCTTACAGATATGACTTCTAGACAAAACAGTCTAGGACTCGTTCCTCAAAGAAAATAGGTTCTTGAATACATCAGTTCAAGACCCGCTCCTCAATGCTCAAGAGTCTTAATTCCATCTTTGTTTTAAGTCTATTTTAAATCATTGTTTCATTATTTCTCTTGTGCAGATCCGTCATATGTGGTACTTGGATAGCGGATGCTCCAAGCATATGACTAGACAAAAAGATATGTTGTCCAATTTTAAAGAGAAATATTGCGGATCAGTCATATTCGACAATGACCAGTTTTCTCCAATCATGGGATATGGTGATGTACAACATGACAATGTCACGATCAAGAAGGTGAGCTATGTTGAAGGCTTACGGCACAACCTATTCATTATTGGTCAGTTCTGTGATAAAAGCTTAGAGGTCAATTTCAAAGCCAAGACGTGTTCAGTTTGCACTGAAGAAGGCGAGGAACTCTTGGTCGACACAAGAAAGTTAGACCTCTACACAATTAACTTGTCAAAAATCCAGAATGACAACCAAGTTTGTCTATTGACGAAAGCCTCGAAGAAACAAAGTTGGCTATGGCATCTAAGGCTCTCTCACCTCAACTTCAGGTACATCAACAATCTGGTCAGTGGAAAGCTCATCAATGGACTTCCAGTGCTTAAATATGAAAGAGAACGTCTTTGTGCAGCATGTGAAAAGGGAAAGATGAAGAGGGCACCTCATAAACCAAAGCCTGAACCGAGTACAAGCGCTCCGTTAGAGTTATTGCATATGGACTTATGCGGTCCGATACGAACTCAGAGTCTAGGCGGAAAGAAGTACATACTCGGGATCGTGGATGATTACTAGCGATACACACGGGTCAAGTTTCTACGTTTAAAGGATGAGACACCAGATGTTCTCATCACATTCCTAAAGACGGCCCAGGTGAATCTGCAGAAACCAGTCAAGTTTCTACGAACAGACATCGCAACTCAATCATAGATGATGGAATGATCAAATATTTGACCTTTTCGAACTCTGTCAGAGTTCAAGAACAACAAGGTTGAAGAATATCTCGAATCTGTCGGGATTTCACATCAATACTCTGTTGCTCGTACGCCTCAACAAAATGGAGTGGTCAAAAGAAGAAATCGTACACTAGTCGAGGCTGCTCGTACTATGCTAAGTCAATCAGACTTACCTCTATTTTTGTGGGTTGAAGCTGTATCGACCGCGTGCTATACACAGAATCGCTCCATGATACATCGCAGATTCAAGAAGACTCCTTATGCTTTAATAAACAACCGAACACCGACAATCAAATATTTCCATATATTTGGGTGTAAGTGTTTCGTGCTAAACGATAGGGAGAGTCTCAACAAGTTCAGTGCTAAGGCGGACGAAGGGATCTTCATTGGTTATTCCTCGACATCAACTGCATTCCGTGTTTATCTGAAGAAGTCAAAGACGGTGATTGAAAGCATCAACGTCACGTTTGATGAAGAGATGGCTTCCGAACAACACAGTTCAAAACCCGCTATAACAGGAATACTAGCTTCTGGGCAACTACGTCCCGAACATGCGTCTCAATAGAATAAATCAGATGAAGCATCAACGCCAACTAATAATATATCTGATTTAGACTTATTATTTGAATTGTTCTATGATGAATTTCTTGGATCTAATGTAAAGAAATTTATTATGGTTGACAGGATGGAAGACTTAACGACTACTCATCCAACCACTTCAGATGTTCCTATTGAATCCAACGCCCCGATTCAACAAGAAGTTCCAATTCAAATGCCGACTCCAACAGTTGAAGAAGTTCCATGTGATGAAGAGACAGAAGTAGCTGAACCAGTAGGATGTTCTGTACAGATCCATTCACAGCCAGAACAAGTTGTACATGCTGAGTCTTCTGAACCTACCACTTCAACTGCAATCATCATTCCTCCTGAACAAACTGAAGAAGGTACAAGTGGATTTGTAGATGATTCAACTGACATACATTCATATAATCCACTGCCTCATGAACATAAATGGACCAAAGAGCACCCGATAAGCCAGATCATTGGCGATCCATCAAAACCGATGCAAACTAGGTCAGCATCAATCAATATGTGCATGTATGACTCCTTTCTGAGCAAGTTCGAGCCAACACGCGTATTAGAGGCTCTTGCTGATCTAGAATACGTGATCTCAATGCAAGAAGAGCTAAATCAGTTCAATGCACTACAAGTCTGGAGACTCGTACCGAAACCTCAAGGTAAAACAATAATAGGTACGAAATGGGTTTTCAAGATAAAGAAAGACGAATATGGTACTGTAATCCGAAACAAGGCAATACTAGTAGCCAAAGGATACAGACAAGAGGAAGGAATCGACTATGACGAGACATATGCTCCAATGGCGCGATTAGAGGCAATTAGAATGTTTCTAGCCTACGCAGCCCACAAGAACTTCTCGGTCTTTCAAATGGACGTGAAGACAACATTCCTGAATGTAATTCTAAAGGAAGAAGTCTACGTCTCTCAGCCAGAAGGTTTTGTCAATCAAGAGAAGTCGAATCACGTCTACATTCTCGACAAAGCACTCTACGGTCTGAAACAAGCTCCTCGAGCCTGGTATGATGTCCTTTCCAATTTTCTAGTCAAGTCTGCTTTTTCAAAAGGAACGGTGGATACCACTTTGTTTATCAAAAACGAAAAAGCCGATATCATTTTAATTCAAATCTATGTAGATGATATTATCTTTGGCTCTACAAATCCTAAGTACTGTAAGAATTTTGCAAACCTTATGGTGTCTAGATTTCAGATGAACATGATGGGAGAGATGAATTTCTTTCTCGGTCTACAAGAAAAACAATTTTCATCGGGTATTTTTATCAATCAATCAAATACATTTTGTATATTCTTCGGAAGTTCCAAATGGAAAATTCAAAACCGATTGGTACCCCAATGGCACCAAGTACTAAGATTGGCACCGATCCTTCGGGTAAGGCTGTTGATGTTAGGACTTATCGAGGGATGATAGGTTCTTTAATGTATCTTACTTCTAGTAGGCCAGATATAATGTTTTCAACATGCTTATGTGCATGATTTCAGGCCAATCCTAAAGAAATCCATATGTCCACTGTGAAGCGCATATTTAGGTATCTAAAGGGCACTGCAGATCTTGGTCTGTGGTATCCTAAAGATACAAGTTTTGAAATAACAACATATACAGATGCATATCATGCAGGTTGTATGTTAGACAGGAAGAGCACGTCAGGACATGTACAGTTCCTCGGTGATAAGCTCGTAAGTTGGGCATCGAAGAAGCAACTTTGTGTTTCAACTTCCACGACCGAAGCAGAATATGTAGCTGCTGCTAGCTGCTGTTCTCAGGTCTTATGGATGAGAACTCAATTGTGCGACTACGGTTTCCACTTCAATAAGATCCCGATATACTGTGACTCCAAGAGCGCCATCGCAATAACAGCGAATCCTGTTTAGCACACCAAGACCAAACACATAGACGTCAGGTATCATTTTATTAAAGATCATGTTGAAAAGGAACAATTGAATTTTTCTTTGTAAAAACTGATTATCATCTTGCCGATTTGTTTACCAAATCTTTAGACGAAAAGAGGTTTACCTTTCTTGTCTCTAAGCTTGGTATGCTAAATCTAAAGATTTAATCAGTAGTTACCTATCAAAGTTTTCTAATTGTATACTTTTTCATCATTTCTTCATTCTTAACTCTGATTGATATCTGCACTTCTCTATTCTATTCATGAACCAAGGGGGAGTAGGAGAAGAAATTGACAAGTGGTCAATATTACTTCGAGGGGGAGCTCATAAAATTTTGCATGTACCTTTTAATGCCAAAATTTTTTTGTAATGCAAGAATTTAGGGGGAGCTCTTCAAGTCAAAGGAGTTTGGATATGACTTCTGATTATTTCGGATCAGAACTCGTACTTTAAAAGTTTTACTGCTTTTTGTCTTTTCAATTTAAGTGAATAAATTTTACTTTGACTTGACATAAGACTTTTGCAGAATTTTTGAGAGATGCTTACAAGTTCATATGTTTATGACTTTAAGCTTAGCTTCATGAAATGGAAGATCGTATGTAAAGGTATAATATTATATGTTCATCTCATATATGGTTGAAAAGAGGACAACTTTCAATCATAGAAAACATTGTTCTAAATGTTCAAACAACTTCCCGATTCTTAAACCGAATTCATGATTTGGAAGTGTGACTTTAAATGTTTTCAAAATTTCATTGTGCTTAAACTAAAATAGTTAAACCAATCTGATCATCACGTGCATCATAGGAAAACAAGGAATCATTGTGCTAGGAATTAACACAACTTCTATGGAATCACCTTAACCACTGATTTCTACCCAAGAAGTTAATCCTTAGTGATTGAGTGTGCAAAGCTAAAAGAAATGAGTGTGATTAGAGTGAGCAAAATGTTTAAAAGAAAGAGCGTGTGAGAACAGAGTTAAAAGAATATCACAACTCTGCACCAACTTTTTCTGAGTCGGGCAGTCACCATTCTAATGTTTCACAATTCTTTGGTGATCATTATTGAAACAGGCAACTAGCCCATGCCAACTCTTGATCAAACCTCACTATCTACTCATTTTCTTCTCAACAAGAAAGTGTTTCACATTTTCTAAGGGGATGCAACACATTTGCTATCTGATTTTCATTTGGAAAATATGGATATTGAAAAGAAGGAAGTCTGCCCCACCTTCGCACTTCAATCATGCACATTGAGTCTATGTTTAACTTACTGTTGTATCAGTGGTTTACACAATTTTGAGCCTATAAGCAATCATCAAGTGCTTAATTCTTTCTATCACAAGCACGAACACACAAGGAATTTGTTTCTTTGTCATAACGTTTATAGAAATAACCTTTGTGATGTTTCGATGATTAAATGGAAGCCCTGGGGGAGTCAACATCAAACAACTCCTTTCCATTGTGTGTTTGTTACACACAGTAACTTAGTGTTACTGACAGGCAAGTTAACTGATTCATTAGTTGATTCAGGTGTTACACGACTACTTTGTCTAGATTTGCAAAGATCTGGATGAATATCTTATGAATTGACGAATCAGAGGCTCCTAAAGATAGACATTTCTTACAAATAGTTATGATGAAGTCGTTGGACTTAACATCAAAAAGGGGAGAATGACTACAAAAGAGATGGCAAAGATCACATGTTTCAAGAATCACGTCCAAGATTGAAATCTTCAAAAGCAAGTATCCTGAAGGCATGCTGATTTTAGAGCTAGAGAAAGATATTGAATCTTCTGAGCTGAACAAGAAGACTGAATTGCTAAAATCTTTTTAGTAATGATCTTGATCCAAAGGGGGAGATTGTTAGATCACATATCTATTGGATTCAAGATCATCCAAACTGAAGATCCAATCTGAAGCTAAAGCCGAAATGTCGATTCTCAATATTAAAGTCTAATATTTATTTGTAATAAATGTCAAAGTAATTGTGTCAGTTCCAATAAATCTTTGAATCCAATAAATCTTTGAAAAGTACTGGTGGATTTGTGTCAGTTCCGATAGCTAGAGCTTCTCTTGATGTCATCCTGTTAGATTGATGTTCAATAAGAACTCGTACTTGATCGTTAGTTTAGATAAAATCAAATGAAAACTGAATAATACTATTCAGAAAGACTAAATCAAGAACTGGCGCAAAAGCAGAAATTTGCGCTAAAGGAGGCTGGCGCAAAAGTCAACTTCATGTTAGAAGAAGCTGGCGCAAAAGACAACTTGCGCTAATAGAGGTTGGCGCAAACACATACTTTGCGCGAGGAATGGGTCACGCAAAGGAAATTTGCGCGAGAGGTGGGTCACACGAACTGGAAGCTTGTGCGAGACGTTGATGGCGCAAAGTGGAGGTTTGCGCGAGTAGTTGATGGCGCAAAGTGGAGTTGACCGGTGTGTTGTCTGACCGGTATGCTCGACCGGTGTCTTGACCGGAGTGATGTAGCGACCGGAGTGATGTAGCGACCGGAGTGATGTAGCGACCGGAGTGATGTAGCGACCGGTGAGATGCGTCAACCGGAGTGATACGTCAACCGGTGTTACCTTCGACCGGTATTACCTTCGATCGGGGCTTTGTGGTGACCGGTGTCTGCGACCGGTGTGGTCGATCGGGGTTGTTCGACCGGTTTAGAGATGTGACCGGGGTGGAGACCGGAGTAGAGCAACCGGTATGGACCGATGTGAGTCTAACCGGTGTCGACCGATATGTGTTCTTTATCGATTAATCGGCTCTGTAACATCCAAATACACCAATCTAGAAAGCGATTTACAAGTCTAAAACTTGACAATGTGATCGCCTAACCATCTACAACAACATACAAGCTTTTGATTTCAAAAATAACCACTTTTTGAAAATCTGATCGATGGTACAGGACTTTGAAAATGAAGAACACAGAGAGTTCTAAAAATTTGATATTAATCTGGTCAAAGCTCTGATACCAATTGTCGGTCCCGTATATTTGAACACGATCTTACCGGATAATAACAAACACAAATATGATAGATAAACCAACCTGTTCGATTGCAAACAACGGATTACAGGATTGATGTTCTTCTTTTAAGCTCTCTCTCTCTTTTCTCTCTCTGGATGATAGATGGGTCGATGATGAAGATAGATCAGTTGTGAGATATGAGATTGTGAGATATGAGATATGATCAGATATCTCACCTAATCTAATAACATAAAATATCTAAACTAAACTAATATCCTAAATATCTATTTATTATATATTTAGGAATAATATTAAAATACTATTATTAACACAATAATTAACTTTGACAATTATTACAAATTAACATTAGACTAATATTGAGAGTGGCTTTTCAGCTTTAGCTTCAGATTCCAGTCTTCAGATTGGATGATCTTGAATCCAATAAATCTGTGATCTAACAAATATGCTAAGTACAAAACGCGCATAACAAAGAAAGAATCAACTTCGCACAAGAGTCTTTATGCAAGTTTTGAACTTTGCGCACAAGGTAGGCTAATAAAACTTACTTCTCGCACACAATGATGTGCGAGTTTGTGCTTCACGCACAATGAAGATTGCGAGAACCAAGGTTTGCGCACAAACCTTTATGCGAGTTTTGTGTTCTCGCACATAAATATGTGCGAGTTCTGTCACTTCGCACAAAGGTTTGCGAGTTTCAAACTTAGAAATTTTTTTCGAAATCAATTTCTCGCTAAATGCAAATGCGCAAGCATACTTCTTGCGAGTTTTGGACTTAGAAAATTTATGATAAGATTATTTCGCGTAAAATGAAAACACGCAAACCCTACTTCGCGCACAAGGAAGGGAATGAACAGTATAAACACGTACAGTGTGCTTTGCGCGTTTCTACTTCTCGCACGACTCCTCTTGCGAGTTCTTCACTTCAATTAATTTCGTAGGCCTCTGCAAGTTCTTCACCTTGTGTGTTCTTCATTAGCGAGTTCTTTGAATCTTGCGAGTTCTTGACTTGCACAGTTCAAAAACTCGATTTTCCAACTGAAATTGATCCAAAACCTTTTCAATTGGTCTGAGATTTTGTAGGAACCACTTAGAACAGATTTCGAGCAGATGACAATCAAACAAATACTGATTGATTCTCTGAAAATTTCCAATTTGATTCTATCACAGTCCGTTGAAACAGCTTGAACAAAAACTCAAGAAAAATCAAAAATTCATCCTAACAAATATAAATTTGACTATGTGAACTGAATCAATCTAGTTCTACACACTAAAACGAACCTAAAACAAACAAGTACATGTCCAAAACTATACAGAATCAATGAAATCAAATCTCTATAGTCTCCTAGCAATTTCTTTAAACATGTCGACTAAAATTCTCAAATTCGATCCAATTTTATCTGAATTTCGTTTTCTTTGATACCAATTGTTATCCCAGATAACAATGTGTAACGAGATGACAATCACAATTTCGATTAACAAACACTTTGCATTGATCTTTGAATGCGATTACAATATTTCTCTCTCTATCTCCAATATGCGTACAAGGCAAAAATCACAAACACACGTATAACAAGGACTCAAATACCTATTTATACACACTCACACAAACACGCACACAACTATACTCTTACAACAATAAACGCGCACAACACTTAGAAAAACAAAATACAACTCTGACTTTGACTTTTATTACACTAGACTTTGACTTTGATGCTTGAGAGTTGACTTCATCTTTGACATGAACCTTCAGTATTCTATGATCTTGTATCCAACATATTTATGCTCTAATAGTAATCCTCTTTGGGAAGAAAGGGAAGTTAAGCCCTCGGTTTATTGGACCGTTTGAAATCATTGAACGTGTCGGAGTAGTGGCATATAGTTTGGATTTACCCGAAGAGATGAAGGGTATCCCAAAATTTTTCACGTCTCCAACCTGAGAAAGTGTCTAGCAGATGTTGACATGGCGGTGCCTTTGTAGGATGTACGGATATATGAGAAAATGAACTTCATCGAGGAACCGGAACCTATTGTGGATCGTAAGGTTAAGCGATTGAGGACAAATGACATCAATTTGGTTAAGGTCCAGTGGAAGTTTCACAAGGGACGAGAAGCCACATGGGAACTTGAAACGAACATGATGTCCAAATACCCATACCTCTTCGGCAATGAGATTCCGAAAACGGAACCCCTTTAAAAGGGGGAATGTTGTAACAACTGTCAACTCTTTGGAGTATTTTCTTATTTTTGTAAACAAAAGATGCTTAATGGTAGAAAAAAGGAAAGTTAAGAAGTGGGAGGACCTATTTGGTAAATATGAACATTTAGACGTAAAACCCTAGATTACTAATCATTTTGGGAAAGTATCCTTGAGTGTGAGTGTGTGCGGCGTCTGAAGAGGAGCAGATCGAAGTACAGCTTGGGGAGGAATCGATTTCTGGAAGAAAAAGCTAAGCAAGGTGCTAACTAGGAGAGATTCGTCTTCACAAAGTAAGTAATCAAATCATTTACATTTTGTTCTTTTAGGTTTTAATCTTAGGAATGAACTCCCTGGGTAATACTCCACTCGGAAGATATTAGGATTGAACTTCCATTAGAGAAAACTAAGAAAAGGGTTTGGATTAAGTATTGAAAATTGTTTGTGAGGGTGAAATCGATTAATGGAGGAAATCGGACCTAGAGCTAGGAAGAAGTCGAGGGGTTTCGTACCCTTTACCGCTATTGTTTCGTCACCCACGCCCGATCCGGTCGACCGGGTTACTTCGTTCGAGGTGTGTTAACCGGGTCCGCCCGGTGATTTGTTAACCGGGTCTGCTCGGTAGAGTGCGGACCGGGGGTCTTCGCCCGGGGTTTGGCGACCGAGACCTCCCGGAGTTCGGCGACCGAGACCTCCCGGGGTCCTTCGACCGGTGTCTCTCGGGTGAACCCTCGATCGAGTGTTTCTGTGAGTTTTCTACGTCGTAGTCTTGGTAAGTCATAAGTACTATCAAAGTTATAATTTTCTGTTTTATTAAATCTGGAATGTAGGAGTCGATCTATTCAAAACTAGGGTTCATGTGTGTGCCGAGTTTCCACCAACAAGTGAGTTCCCTTACTCTCGAAATTTGTAACTATCTTTGAATTGGAGAGGGTTTTTTGTTAATCAATAAATCCCAAACTATCAAGTAATTACTCAATATTATGAAGAACTAGAGAGAGAAAGTAGATCTCGTATTAGCCACAAGTCTGATATTACAATATGAGCTTCGTAGTTATAAGATTACTCAAGCCAAACCTATATATACCAACTATCTAAACAAGACTTAAATGCTAAGTAAAACTAATACAATCTTTGACTTTTACAATACTTTGACATTGTTGACTTTTACAGTTTGACTTTTCTAATTAAATCTTGGATACAATATTTAGACTTAACAATCTCCCCCTTTGTATTCAAGATTTAATAAAAATCTGACACTAGACTTTAGCACTTGATTCTTCAGCTTCTGTCTCTGACAACTTTGAACATTGAAACTCTTTCAGCCTTTGAAGAACCTTTGAAAAGTCTTTTTCACTTTGAAGCTTTGAAAGTCAACAAGTCATGAGCACGAAACTTGAAATCTTTGAAACATTAACATTAAAATAGCTTTGAGGGAATCTCTGATTTTGATATCTTCATCTCTTGTGAACTCTGGATCATCTTTGGAAAAACAAACTTTCTTGAAACTTGATTTAACTATGAAGAATCTTCCATCAGAATCTTTTGAGTTTGAGACAGCGGAAGCATTTTGAAACAGCCAAAGAATTTCTTTCACAAGTGTTTCTTCACTTTGATATCTTCTTGACGGCTTTGAAATTGAATCTTTGTAAATTCCCCCCCTTTTTAATGATTATGAGCATCAAGATCATCAAAACGTCTTTAATTTCAACACAGCCTTTGATTTCCCCTTCGTATTCAAAAACAATCTCCCCTTTGACAATTTGCGCGCTTTGATCTGAGAGCCGTCAATTCATGAAAAAATATATATCCGAATCTTTTCAAATTCAGACATATTGAACATGGTAACCCTGAATCAACAAATGAAACAGTTAGAAATGCCTGTCAGAAACACAAAGTCACTGTGTACAACGAATGTACAATTTAAGGAGTTGGCTTGATGATGACTCCCCAGGACTTCCATTCAATCATTGAAAAACACAAGGTTTATCTATGAATGTTCTGACAGAAAAACAAATTTTATGTGTGCTCGTGCTTGTGTATGAAATAATTTAGTACAATGATTGAGTTTCATAAGGCTCAAAGTATGTAAATCACTGAGACAACAATGATTGTACATGGACTCAATGTGCATGAGAAAGGGTCGAAGGTGGGGCAACTTTCCTTCTTTTTAAATATCAGTATCTTCCAAGAGAAGAACCAATAGATTATGTTCTGCTTCCCCAGAAAATGTGAAACATTCTATTTTTAAGAAAAGAATGAGTAGCTAGTGGGGTTGTATGCAAGAGATGGCATGGGCTATTTTCCTATTTCAATGATGGTCACCAAATAAATGTGAACCAATCAGTAATGTGGTTGCCCGACTCAGAAAGATGTTTGGTGCAGAGTTCTGATATTCTTTTAATTCTGTTCGCACACCCTCTTTCTTTTAAACATATAAGCTCACATCTAACCAATCTCTCATTTCCATTTTTCCTCAGATCACTCCCACACTCAATTCTGTTAGACCCCTCTCCCCTCAATCACTCAAAGGATTTCTTCCGGGATAGGAAACACTGGTTATCGTGAATCCATGGAAGATCTATTAAGCACTCACACTAAATCCCATGTTCCTAAAAATACATGTTGGTCAATGATTTTCTTGATATGTAAAGCACAAGAAATCATATGTCATTGTATGTATGCTCATCAAAAATCAGAAATGAAATTTGAGCATTTTTTAAACATTTAAGATTTCTCAAAACTTTATATGAATGAATAATCAAGAAAGAATAGAAATGTTTTGAGAATCTGACAATGATTAAGATCAGATCAAATGAAATGGCTAGGATATCAAAGAACTGGATATTTTGTTTATATGAACAAATATAAACAATTTAGCAATAAAGGCACAAATTTGAAAAAATGAAAGATGCTCAACAACTTTGAAAACAAACGGGGGTATTACCATCGAAAAATTGGTTCGTTTAGTGACATGGTAATAACAAATTCAAATAAAATACTGAACCGGTGTGTGTGAATACTTGACATCATGGACAAGATAAAACACAAGTATTGATCTTTGGAAACACACGGTTAGTTAAACATTAAGCTCAAAAATTTGAAAAACATTTAAAAGCTCACTTCTAAATTCATGAAATCTTTTAAGAATAAGAAGTGGTTTGAATATTTAAGAAATTGTTTTTCATGCTTGAAAGTTGTTCTTCTTTCAAACAATCATAGATCTAGGATCAAAAGGTATTTACCTTTAAGCTCCCCCTCAAATCATGATTGAATGATTTATATCTTTTGAGCTCTCCCTGGATATTAGCATAATATCCTTCTTTGATCATTGAAAAATGGATCCTGATTTGTTATTTGATCAGAAGCCATCACCTTTACTCCTCCTATAAATTAAGCATCTGAAATATGTTAGTTAAAATAGGATAGAGATCAGACACTCCCTTTTAAATTGTAGACCACCATATTAGTAAAATCTATCAGTGAAAAAGTCTAGGATAGAGATCAGATCAATTCTCTTGGGATGTAGACCATCATATCCATTGGATGCAAAAACACAGGAGTAAGGTATTTTTGATCGCTGAGGTCCGAGTCCTAAACTGTTGTGTTTAGAAGTCAAACTCCGTTGAAGTACGGGTCCTAAGATGATGTGCTTAGAAGCCATAATCTTTCAGCTTTGAAGTCCGGGTTTTGACTATTGTGTTCAAAAGCCATTGTTCTTTTACTCCCCCTTAACTTGAGATGCCTGCAACACAGAATCAGTTTTTGACTTTGGTACCCACTGGTATTTGGGTCCATGAATGTTAGTTGCAGTTCTTGTAGGGGTTATAGAGTAAGAACCATACCAGAAATGATCACTGGTCTTGTGGATATGATCATGTGTACAGCAGTAAGAACAATAATATTTAGTACCTAAAAACCTGAGTAATTGATCTCTTGAGTACATATGGTCAGGTTTACCTTTATGCTCTTTGTTCTTCTTAGCTTTATGAACATGTACACATGATGTCTTTCCATTCAGCTCATTTGACATCTCATCTTTAACTGGTTTCTTTTGCCAGACCAGTTTCTCTTTCTTGTAACTTCTTCTCCTTGGATATATATCTGAACCATCTAAATATTCATCAAAGAAAATGTTAGTTCGACGAATCTGATCAAAGATTTAACTAACCTTTGTGAAGAAACAAATTTCTGATTTGAACTTGAGGCAGTCTTTTCAAGCTCTTTGATCTTTGAAGCGAAGTTGTCTCTTTTTGTCACAAGCTGGTCAATCTTCTTTGAGAACTCAGACTTCGTTTTCTGCTCTTTCAGTGCATTAGCAGACAGTTCAGATAACTTAGAAGATATAGTCTTTCTAAGCTCAGCATTCTCATATTCCAATTTCTTAACTTTCTGCTCATTGCTCTCAACAGAGATTGTGTGATGAATTTTAGCTTCCAACTCAGAAATTTTTCCTTTTAGCTCAGACACAAATGTTGGCCCTAACATCGTCCATTCAAGATATTCCCATATCTCCTTTCCTGTTGACTTGTATAAATCTTTTCCTGTCAACTGATAGGTTTTTATGTGACCATTAATATCATGACAAATACTGTTAAACACAAAAGTTTGGGATAAAATATCAGCTTTCTTTCTTTTCTCTCGATCCTCAGTACAATCTTCTGTTGGAGTAAGAGGTTTCATCTCTCCTGCAGTCAACGACAATCTGATATAACAACTCAGCTCATGTGTATCTACAAATTTTAAAAAATCAGCTTTCCATTGCTTGAATCTTCATCTGAGCAAAATTGGTGAACTCATCCTGTTTCAAAAAGAATTTGACAAAATTATCGTGAGTTGAAATGAATTCAAAAACAAAATACGAACAATCTAAAATTTTCTCTCTCTCAGAAAACTTTGAATGAGAAACAGCTTGATAGAAAAAATGATCGTTCCCAAACTATATATCAGAAAATCAAAAATCAGATCAAATTGAAATCTTGCACAAAAAGAACTTTTGTCCCCTCCGCAGACTTAGCACAGTTAGCGGGTGGGGTCAAGGGGCAACGCCCTTGTGGGGTCGAGGGGCAGCGCCCCTAGAGAAAAAAATTTCACACTTAAAAGACATATTACAGTTTTGAAAATTTTGACAAAGTATGAAAAAGACATTGTTTGCGCTAACAGTTATTGAGGCAAAGTAAGAATTGCGCTATAAAAAGCTAACGCAAAGTATGGTTCTCGTGACCCGTAGAAGACGCAAAGTAGGACATTGCGTGAGAGCCTTGAAGCGCAAAGAATGGTTTTCGTAAAACTCTGGATACGCAAAGAATGGTTTGCATGACCCACTGGAGACGCAAAGTAAGCTTTGCGTGAGACTCAGGATGCGCAAAGTAAGGTTTGTGTGACAGGCTAGATGCGCAAGATGAGATTTGCGTTATACACGTGATGCGCAAACGAAGCTTTTCATGAAAAGGGAAAAACGCAAAGTAGCTTTGCGTGAGCTACAGGATACGTAAATGTAGCTTTGCGTGATAAGAGCAATACGCAAACGAAGCTTTTTCCTCTCAAGATGATCTCACGCAAACGTCCATGAATCTCGCGCAAACCATATGAATGTAGCGCAAACCGTGGATCTTGGCTCTTTTTAACTCAAATCGATTCAAACCTGCAAATTTGATCTCAAAAATATATCAGTATCATCGACAAACAGTTCTAAACACAAATTTGCAATCAATTTTCTATTTAAAACAACAATTTGCACATTTTGATCAAGAACAGAATTTGAACAAAAATAACCAGAAACACTGAAAAATCGAAAATTGAGATCGAATTATAACGAATTACAAGATGTAATCAATACAAGAATCAAACCTAAACATAAAACGAATACAATGATTCCATTTTCTTGCAATAAAACTAATTTTTCACAAAAAAAAAGGATGAAACAGTGAAAAACACGAGTTCTTGAAAATTTTCAGAAAATCTCAAATTTTCAATCTAAAAACTCCAGATTTCAATTCAATTCAAATCATGATTAAATCATTTCTGAAAAGTTTGGTTCAGCTCTGATACCAATTGTTAATCAATAAATCCCAAACTATCAAGCAATTACTCAATATTATGAAGAACTAGAGAGAGAAAGTAGAGAGAGAAAGTAGAGAGAGAAAGTAGATCTCGTATTAGCCACAAGTCTGATATTACAATATGATCTTTGTAGTTACAAGATTACTCAAGCCAAACCTATATATACCAACTATCTAAACAAGACTTAAATGCTAAGTAAAACTAATACAAGCTTTGACTTTTACAATACTTTGACATTGTTGACTTTTACAGTTTGACTTTTCTAATTAAATCTTGGATACAATACTTACACTTAATAGTTTTCACTTGATATTGACCATTAAGTTTATTGTTAATATTTGATCAATCATATTTTTGGATTTTATGGTAAGCGGTTGCAGTATGTAGCTTTGTTCATTTTATATTATTTCACATGTGGATGCAAAATGTATATTGACGTGACAATGTGAATGGGTGTTTAGTCATGGCTACCTATAACCATCGGGGATGGTTGAACCGTGTGCTTGGAATATGTTTCCCTACACACGGGAACGACATCGACTAGGGGGCGTATGGGGATCTACTGGGGGGCCCGAGGACGAGTAGTCCTGATTCGTGAGGATGGATTTAGGCATGGATTTAGTTAATTCTGGTGAGTTACAGTTTTTGAGATTAATCTTACTAAATTGTACATGTTTCCTGTTCAAAATAACAAAGGGACGAGGTTGAAAATTCACTAGACCTTCCGGTCTAACCCTCGTTTCCATGTTTTCTTAAAATCCATTTTCAGGTAACAGAGTTGCTTCAGGATCTTCTAAAAGGAAAGAAAAATGTTAGAAGCTATAAGATTGGGAGAGCAGGCCTTAGTAGCGACGTAGACAGAAATTTTTTATTGTTACTTTCTCGGTTGTATTAGAACTGTGGAGGTTTAAAACTATGTTAATCCTGTACTCCAGAAAGTTTTGTGTTGGGACACTTGTTTGGGCATTTTATTCTTATTTTGTTGCTTTGTTGATTTTTGGGTTGTTACATGACCTGTTGAAAATCTTGATGAAATAGATTGAATAGTATTAAAATTAATATTGACAGAACCATCTTCATGTTCTATGATATTTGATTTGTGTCTCCTATAGGTTTAGGTAGACTTGTATCTTGAAGATTCCAATTACAAGATTGATATACTTCTAAATATGATAAGGTTGAAGATTATAATAATCATAAGAAGAGAAAATTTCACAAGAAGTATACAAAGAAACCAAATTTTCATAAAAATAATCAAAAGGAATCCAAATATATAATCATATGTTACAAATGTGGCAAAACATGTCATATGGCAAAAGGTTGTTATGTCAAAAGAAAAATTAATAAATCAGATATATCAGATAAATTAAAGGCTCAAATGTGTAAATTAATGCTCAACAATGATAGTTCTAGTGAATCATCTAGTCTATCTGACTTTGAAGAAAAAGATTTAAACAATGTCAAAAATTACTTAACATCTGATTCAGAAGCAAGTTGTAAATGTATAGGAAATTATACTTGCAACCAAAGAAACCAAATTTTCAGAAAAATAATCAGAAGGAATCCAAAGATATAATCATATGTTACAAATGTGGTAAAACATGTCATATGGCAAAAGACTGTTATGTCAAAAGAAAATTTAATAAACTAGATAAATCAGATAAATTAAAAGCTCAAATGTGTAAATTAATGCTCAACAATGATAGTTCTAGTGAATCATCTAGACTTTGAAGGAAAATATTTAAACAATGTCAAAAATTACTCAACATCTGATTCAGAAGCAAGTTGTGAATGTATAGGAAACTGTACTTGGAACGAAATCAATATGATTACAGACAAAGACAGAGAAATGATAGAATTATTAGATCAAATACCAGATCAAACAATCAAAGAACAAGCCTTAAACAAAATTTTCAACTATAGCAAAAAGGAACCAATAGTTTCAAATCCAAATGAAATGTTTAATCTTCAAGAAGTTTTCAAAAGATTTTCTAAAAATGTGATTGGTATCAGAGCCATGATATGTAGTGTTAAGTCTAAATATTGAATCCAATATTTAATAGGAAAGTCAAAGATGTAAAAGTCAACATTGTCAAAGTATTGTAATAGTCAAAGTTGTATTTGTTTTCTTAGTTGTTATGTCTTATTTAGGTAGTGGTATAAATAGGTTTGGCTTGTCTAATCATGTAACAACAACGAAACTCATATTGTAATATTTCAGACTTGTGAATATGAGATCTACTTTCTCTCTCTAGACTCTCTCTCTAGTTCTTGTTCATAATTGTTCACTTCTTGAGTAATTGCTTGATTTGATTGGGATTTATTGATTACCAATTGGTATCAGAGTTGAACCAAACTTTTTCGGAAATGATTTGATAAAAGATTTGAATTGAAATCTGAAGTTTTAATTCGAGAACTTGAGTTTTTCTGAATTTTTTCAAGAACTCGTGATATTCACTGTTCATCTGAATTTGTGTGTAAAATCGTTTTTGTTGCAAGAAAATGGATTCATTGGATGAGAATTGTGTTTAGGATTGATTCTTGTTTTGTTTAAAACTCTTAATTTGAACAAAATCAGTTTCAATTTTCGATTTTTGAGATTTTCTTGAAAACGAGTTCGAACACTGTTCTTGAACGAAATTGTGCAACTTGTTGTTTTTAATATGGATTTGATGGTAAATTTGTGCTTAGTTCTGTTTGTCGATGATTCTGATATGTTCTTGAGCTCATTTTTGTAGATTTAAGTCGATTTAAGAAGAAACAGCCAAGATCCACAGTTTGCGCTACATTCATATGGTTTGCTCTTCATTCATATGGTTTGCTCTTCATTCATTTGCGTATCCTGTAGCTCACACAAAGCTACTTTGCGTTTTTCCCTTGTCATGAAAAGCTTTGTTTGCGCATCACGTGTATAACGCAAACCTCATCTTGCGCTTCAAGACCATTGCGCAAAGCCTACTTTGCGCATCAAGGCACTCACGCAAAGCTCTCCTTGCGTCTCCAGAGGGTCACGCAAACCTTCTTTGCGTTTCATTTGGCTTGCGCATAGCTCCCTTTGCGCAATTCATTACTTACGCAAAACTCAATCTTCCGCAAACAGTGTCTTTTCATACTTTGTCAAAATTTTCAAAACTGTAATATGTCTTTTAAGTGTGAAAATTTATTCTCTAGGGGCGCTGCCCCTCGACCCTGCAAGGGCATTACCCCTTGACCCCACCCGCTAACCCGGTTGTGGGACCCCCGTGCTAAGTCTGCGGAGGGGGACAAAAGTTCTTTTTGTGCAAGATTTCAATTCAATCTGTTTTTTGATTTTCTGATATATAGTTTGGAACGATCATTCACATTAAGCTGATTACTCTTTAATCATGGGATTTTTTACAGATCTTGAAGAAAAGATTAGAAAGGTGGAAATAGAGAAGATTAATCTGGATCATGCAGTTGGCTTCCATTCGGAAAAGTCAAGAGAGTATTTTACTGAAATCATCTATCTGAAAGAAGAAATCAGTGCTGTAAAGATCATCAATGAAGATCTTCTGGGCAGAATGCTGAGAAGATTCTGAAATTGGAATCTGAGAACACAGAGCTTAGAAAAAATTTATCTGATCTTGAAAAACAGCTTGCTAAAGATAAAGCTATTTTTTAGAGTGAAAAGAAAAAAATTTCAAAGAAGTTCTCAGATTTTTCTAAGAAATGTTTTGAAGAGAAAAATTCAGTTGAGCTTAAATGCATTAAACTTTCTCAACAAATCTCCGATTTTGAGAAAGTGCTGATTTTGGAAAGAGAGAAGTTTAAGAAAGAAAAGAAGGCCATAGAACAGAAGAATGTGGGATTCTTTAAAGAATTATCCGGCCAGAGAAATGATTCAGAAAAAGGATTTGAAGAAGAAAGATCCATCTTTGAGTCTGAAATCAAAAGGCTAACTTCCAAGTTATCCGAACTGTCTGCTACTGCGCTGAAAGAGCAAAAGACGAAGTCTGAATTTAAGACAAAGATTGACCAACTTGTGAAAGAAAGAGACAACTTTTCTTCAAAGATCAAAGAACTTGAAAAATCTGCTTCAAGTTCAAATCAGAAATTTGTCTCTTCACAAAGGTTAGTTAAATCCTTTAATAAGATTCGTCGATCTAACATTTTCTTTGATGTATAGATGGTTCAGATACATATCCAAGGAGAAGAAGTTACAAGAAAGAGAAACTGGTATGGTTAAAGAAATCTGTCAAAGATGACAAGAAAGATGAGCTGAATGGAAAGATGTTGGGAACTGAAGAATTCTTCAAGTATGGTTAATGCTGTTAGTTCAAAGTTACTACTGCTAGAAGACTTAAAGGTTAATACTGCTGAGTGTTACTACTGCTAGTACTATTAATACTGCTAGTCATAGTTAGTACTGCTTGAACAAAGTTAGTACTGCTTAGCTAGTTAGTACTGCTAGTGGTTAGTGCTGCTTAGTAGTTAATGCTGCTAGAAGGAAGTTAATACTGCTGAAGATTAATACTGCTTATATGATGAAGATTCGTATGAAAGGATATACATGGAAGCTTAGAGATATACATGGAAGATATACTGAAGATATTTTATTTATTGTAATTATCTTTGTATTCAGTATATATAGTGTATAGTTTAGAATAATGAGTTAACTTTTGTTTTTCATTCTTTTAGAGAGAAAATCAACCTCAAGGTATAGATCCTAATTCTAGAGAAGTAGAATTCGTATTGGTGAGCCTGTTCATCAATATTGAGGTTGAGTGTGTAATCTTGTAAATTCAAAGCATTCAATACAAGTTTACAGTTTGTTGATTATATTGTGTTTTGATTTTGTGTTTGATTAAATATCAAAGTGTTATTCCGCAAACTTCTTTGATATTGTTTCTGAGAATTAATTCTTGTTGAGAATTCGATCCTGACAAAAGACATCAGAGCCTAACTCTCTCAGAAACAGTTATTCATCATGGAAAATCTTACAGAATCAAGCAGTACTTTGGTTTCTAAGGTTCCAATGCTCAAACCAAGTGAGTTTGACATGTGGAAGATCAGAATCAGACAATATATTCTTCTCACTGACTACTCAATGTGGGATATCATTGAGAATGGTCCTTCTGAAGCTGGAAGGATAGGACCAGATGGGAAAAGACCTCCACCAAAGACAGATGGTGAGAGGAAGATCAGACAGACAGAGATAAAGGCTTTGAGCACTCTGCTCTTGGCCATTCCCAATGAATATCAGCATCAATTTTGCAACTGCACTGATGCTCAGATTCTCTGGAATGCTCTAGAGAAAAGATTTGCTGGAACTAAGAGCATCAAAAGAAATCAAAGAGATGTTCTAAAGCAGCAATATGAGAACTTCACTTCCACAAAGAATGAGTCTATGACTCAAACTTTTGATAGGTTCAATAAACTCATAGGTGAACTGGCTACTGTAGGGGTGAAGATGGAACAAGATGATATCAACAGAAAGTTCCTCATATCTCTTGGGGATGAATGGACAATGTACACTGTCTCATATAGACAGAGTGACAATCTGGAAGAGAAAGAACTTGATGATCTATACAATGATCTAAGAGTTTTTGAAACTGAGGTAGAAGCCAAGAAGAAGCCCTCTGGTTATATTCACAATGCTGCACTTCTTTCAGCATCCACTGATACTACTGCCAACCCTGAAGCAGTTAGTACTGCCAGTGGAGTAAGTTCAGAAAAAGGCACTGAAACTATCTTTGAAGCCTTTTTGTCCAGTCATAGCAGCAATTCTCTGATTAATGATGATCTTGATCAAATTCACCCTGATGATCTGGAGGAGATGGATATTAAATGGCAGATGGCCATGTTATCCATGAGGGTGAAAAAGTTCATTAAAAGAACTGGAAGAAATAACTTCTCTCAAAGAAGAGAAGATGGAGCTGGTTTTGACAAAACCAAGGTGGAATGTTATAAGTGTCACAAGAAAGGACACTTTGCTAGAGAATGCAGGAGTGCTGTTTCAAACAATAACCACCAACAAGCTCAGAATGGAGGATACAATCAGAACAAGAATCCTGCTCAAGCCCTTGTTTCTCAACAAGGAATGGGATTTGACTGGAGTGATCAAGCTGAGGAAGCCATTCAGAACCAAGCTCTTATGGCAGAAGTGTCTGATCTCCCTACTGAGGTAAGTTCTAATCTTTGTACTAAATCTTGCATTGACACTGTTACAAGATACAGGGATCACAATCAAAGTATGTGTGATGACCTCAAAAGATTAGAAAAAGACAGAAGAGATTATGTGTTAATAGTAGAGAGATTTGAAGAGCAAATCAAAGACTTTCAAGCTAATGAACTTCAACACTCTTATGACACAAACTATTGGAAGTGGGAAAAGAATGAGTTAGAAACCAAACTGTCTAAGTCCTTGGAAGAGAATGATAGACTGAAAGAGGAACTGTCAAAAGTTAAGCTTGACATAGACAAGTTTTCTTATGCTTCAAAAGCAATGGACTCTCTTCTAAAGGCTCAGATACATGATAAGATGAAGCCTGGTATTGGATACAACAATACACCCCCTCCTTACAATAACAACTATATTTCTCCTACATCAGACTTGTTAGAAACTAAGGAGAAAAAGGACTTGTCTGAAGAAGCTTTTAAGATAGATCCTTTGGATGAGGTAGTAGTTAAGGATTTGACTGAGAAAGGAGCCAGTGAGAACAGGGATAATAATGTGAGTAAAAAGATTCCATTAGAAAACAATATTATCACAAATGAGGGATGTGGGAAAATCTGGGTCAAGTCCAAAGAGATAGAGAAGACTAAAGAAAATGATAACAAGGTCCATTACAAACAAACCACAGTTGTGAATCCTGGATCTTGTAAACAGTGTGATTGCAATAAAGCCAAGAGCCTAAATTCTGGTTTAAAAAGAGGAAATCAAAGAAACTGGAATAATCAATGGGCTCAGAAACAAGAAGTTGATCTGAATAAAATCAATAGACCAAAACCTTGTTTTATATGTGGCAAGTTAAATCATTTGGCTAAGTATTGTTACTTCAACCCAATTAACCAACAGATGAACTTTCAAAGATTTGTGCAAAAATCTGTTGGTTATAGGAAGGCTGGAAAGAAACATGTGATAAAGAAATCTATTGAAAGTAAAGGCACTTTAAAGAAAAAGTTTTTAAAAGAAAGTGTCAAAATGTGGGTACCTAGAAGTACTAACAGTGTTAGTACTGCTGAAAATATTAATGCTGCTAATACTGTTAATACCTCTTCAAAAGTTAATACTGCCAACACAGTTACTGCTGCTAACACAGTTACTACTGCTAACAAGGTTAGTACTGCTAAGCATGCAAGTGCTGCCAAGGCAGTTAGTACTTCTAAAACTAGTACTGATTCTAGCAAACATATTTCCAAGCCTATTATTGTAACAAAGTACTCCAAGAATGAGGAGTTAAAGTTCAAAAATCTTGTCAAGAAAGAATGCAAGTATTTTGATGAGAAAGGGGTACCCAAGACCACTTTGGCTTGGGTTCCTAATTCATACTAATTGATTTATCTAATGTGCAGGGCAACCAACAGCTCAAGGGAAAGAGCATTTGGCATGTTGATAGTGGTTGCTCTAGGCACATGACAGGCAACATGTCATGCCTTCAGGATTTCAAGCATATCAATGGAGGACATGTTGCATTTGGAGATAATCTTATTGGTGGTAAGATAAGTGGAAAAGGTAATGTCACCAAAGGTAAGATGACATTTGAGGATGTCTACTATGTTGATCAATTAAAGTACAACCTGTTAAGTGTATCACAGGTTTGTGACAAACAACATAGTATATTATTTACTAATAATGAGTGTATGATCCTTGCTCCAGGGTTCAAGGTAGTTGATGAAAGCATGATACTACTTAGAACTCCAAGAAAGGACAATGTTTACTGTCTTGATATGGATAATGTTGATAGTGATTCATCTCTGAATTGTCTTGTTTCAAAAGCTTCTGTAGATGAATCCTCTCTCTGGCACAGAAGGATGTGTCACATGAATTTCAAGACTATGAACATTCTTGTTAAAAATAACCTTGTAAGAGGATTACCTTCAAAAGTCTTTTCATTTGATGATCATTGTGTTGCTTGTCTTAAAGGCAAACAACACAAAACTTCTCATAAGACCAAAGAGTTAAATTCTGTTTCTTCTTGTCTCCAATTACTGCATATGGATCTGTTTGGTCCTACAAATGTTATGAGTATAGGCAAGAAATCTTACTGCTTGGTTATTGTTGATGATTACTCCAGATTTACTTGGGTACATTTGCTAAGGACTAAGGATGAAACAAGTGGTCTTATCAAATCCTTTATTCTAAGAATTGAAAACCAAACTAATCAAAGAGTAAAAGTCATTAGATCAGATAATGGAACTGAGTTTAAAAATCATGATCTAAACACCTTTTGTGAAGAAAAAGGTATTGAGAGGCAATATAGTGCTCCTAGGACTCCTCAACAGAATGGTGTTGCTGAAAGGAGGAATAGAACACTAATAGAGGCTGCTAGATCTCTGTTGGCTGATTCAAAATTGCCAATTACCTTCTGGGCTGAAGCAGTTAATACTGTTTGTTATGTCCAAAACAGAGTTCTAGTGGTCAAGCAAAAGAACAAGACCCCATATGAGCTTTTAAATAAAAGAAAACCTTTTATTGGTTTCTTCAAACCTTTTGGGTGTCCTTGTACTATTCTAAATACCAAATCTCACTTAGGTAAGTTTGATAGCAAAGCAGATGATGGATTTCTTGTTGGATATTCATCTCAGAGTAAGGCCTACAGAGTATTTAACTCATCTTCTAGAATAATTGAAGAAAGTGACAATGTCAAATGCAATGAGAACACACCAAATCCTGTTGGGTCTGGACCTCAGTGGCTATTTGACATTGATTCACTAACTAACTCTTTTGGTTTCAGTAATGAGTATACAGGAACAGGAAGTGGAGGATCAGGGATCACACAAGTTCAAGAAAGTATATCTAAATCTGTGATTTTTCCCATACCCACAGTAAATTCTGTTGAAGACTGTGAAAAGGAATCATTTAATGGACCAAGTCAGAGTGAAGCAGAAACTAGAGATGAGGAGACTCAAGAAAATAATGAAGTGGCATCTGAAAACACTTCAGTTGAGTTGCATGAATCTAATCTTGAGGCTGGACTGAATGAAGAACCTAGTCATAACACCAGAGTTCAAAAGAATCATCCTCCACAGTTGATAATAGGAGATATCTCTTCTCCTATGATGACTAGACATCAAAGCAGGCTTCAGGAAATGCAAGATCAACAGCATACAGTGCTTTCTTGTTTTCTATCACAGCTTGAGCCTAAAAAGGCACATGATGCTATGAAAGAATCTAGCTGGATAGAAGCAATGCAAGAGGAACTGTTACAGTTCAAGCTACAAGATGTATGGGATCTAGTAGACCTTCCTAAAGGTCACAGAGCGATTGGCACAAAGTGGATTTTCAGAAACAAGAGAGATGAAAGAGGTATTGTCATAAGGAACAAAGCAAGGCTGGTGGCTCAAGGCTATACTCAAGAAGAGGGTATAGATTATGAAGAAGTTTTTGCACCTGTGGCTAGGATAGAGGCAATCAGACTATTCCTAGCCTATGCTTCTTACATGAACTTCAAAGTCTATCAAATGGATGTAAAAAGTGCTTTTCTCTATGGATCAATTGAAGAAGAAGTATATGTCTGTCAACCACCAGGGTTTGAAAACCCAAGCTATCCAGACAGGGTATACAAATTAAAGAAAGCACTTTATGGACTACATCAAGCCCTAAGAGCATGGTATGACACACTGTCATCCTATCTCTTGGAAAATGACTTTGAAAGAGGAGTCATTGATAAGACTCTATTTATCAAAAGAAAGAAGAAGGATATCTTGCTGGTCCAAATCTATGTTGATGACATTATCTTTGGATCTACAAGAAACAACATGTGCAAGGAGTTTGAGGATTTAATGCATCAAAGGTTCAAAATGAGTTCCATGGGGGAACTTACTTTCTTCCTTGGACTCCAAGTTCAACAGAAGTCAGATGGCATTTTCATCTGTCAATCCAAGTATGTGCAGGATATTCTAACCAAGTTTGGTTTCTCAGAATCAAAACCTGCCAGCACACCTATGGAAACACACAAGCAGATCACAGCAGATCTTGAGGGGGAGGATATGGATGTGCATCATTATAGATCCATGATTGGCTCTCTCATGTATCTCACAGCATCAAGGCCAGATATAATGTTTCCAGTCTGTGTATGTGCAAGATTTCAAGTTAGGCCAAAGCAATATCACTTTCAAGCTGTTAAGAGGATATTCAGATATCTCAAAGGGCAACCCAGATTGGGACTTTGGTATCCTCATAACTCACCTTTTGACCTAATAGCATACTCAGACAGTGATCTAGGTGGGGCAAACTTGGACAGAAAATCTACTTCTGGAGGATGTCAGTTTTTGGGAGCTAGACTAGTCTCATGGCAGTGCAAGAAACAAACCACAGTATCCACATCTACAACAGAGGCAGAGTACATAGCAGCTGCAAGTTGCTGTTCTCAAGTCTTATGGATTCAGAATCAAATGTTGGATTATGGGGTAACCTTTCTACACACTCCAATCTTTATTGACAACAGCAGTGCTATTAGCATTGTGAATAATCTAGTCAAGCACTCAAAAACAAAGCACATTGAGATCAGGTATCACTTTATAAGAGATTGTAATGAAAAGAAACTTATTCAAGTTGTCAAAGTTCACACTGATAATCAGTTTGCTGATCTATTCACTAAAGCTTTTGATGTGGGTAGATTCACTTTCTTGGTAACAAGTGTGGGAATGATCAACTCTGAATAATCCTCTTCTCAAAAAGTGGTTTTATATCTGTATATTATTATTGGAGTTACTAATCTTCTGTTTCAGGATATGCATAGCAGTACTCAGTGTTTAGCAAGTTTAAAAGGAGTAAGTTAGTTAATACTGCTAGTAGTTAATACTGCTAGTAGTTAATACTGCTTTCAGTTAATACTGCTAGTGGTTAATACTGCTTTCAGTTAATACTGCTAGTGGTTAATATTGCTTTCAGTTAATACTGCTAGTAGTTAATACTGCTAGTAGTTAATACTGCTAGTTAGTTAATACTGCTAGTAGTTAATACTGCTTTCAGTTAATACTGCTAGTGGTTAATACTGCTTTCAGTTAATACTGCTAGTGGTTAATACTGCTTTCAGTTAATACTGCTAGTGGTTAATACTACTTTCAGTTAATACTGCTAGTAGTTAATACTGCTCTAGGCTAATACTGCTTATATTCCGAATACTATAAATACTTTTTGCCCGCCTAAAAGTTTATAACGACTCTTTGCATACTGTTCTCTTGCGCTCAAAACCTTTTCTCTCTCAAGTTCGAAGTTTTCAGGCAAGCTTTTCACTAAGATCAATGGCATCCATGACTTTCATCGACGAGCACAACGAGATTGCGATGCTACAGAAGCCAAAGCAAGCTGCAGGATTTCATCAGATTGTGGATTTCCTCAAGTCAAGACACATTGCTCATGCTCTTATTGTATCCCCTACAATCTATATTGAGCATCAAAGGCAGTTCTGGGCTAATGCAACCATTGTTGTTGAGAATGGTGTGCAGATGATCAAGACAAGAATCTGTGATCAATCACTAACGGTTACTGAAGAGGTTATTCGCATCAGTCTACGTCTAGACGATGCCTCTGGTATAACCTCCATTCCGAACGATGAACTGTTTTCCAATCTTACAAGCATGGGGTATGGAGGCCCATTGGGAGTTTTCAAATTTTCTAAAGCAAAATTCTCACCCCAATGGCGTTTCTTTGTCCATACTCTTATGCATTGTATCTCCAAAAAGACTACTGGATGGAGTGAGTTCAGCAGCACTATTGCTTATGCTTTGGTGTGCTTGGCCACTGCCAGAAAGTATAATTTTTCTAAAATGATTTTCAGTGATCTTGTCTCAAACATGGGAAACAAAAAGAGCTTCTTTATGTATCCCAGGTTTGTTCAAGAAGTTATTACTCATGAATTGACGGATATACCTCAACCTGTTGGGGTATATGTACCTAAACCCCCCAAAGGCAAGGTTTTCTCAAATATGAGAAGATCTGCTGGGGACTCTGAAGGAGTTGACACCCCATTGTTCTCTACAATGATGGTGGTGTCCCAAACCAATGAAGGTATGGCAGCAGGGTCAAGGCCCCCATTAGACCAACCCACTGCTAGCCAGGCCCAACCTTCCCTCTCAAAATCAATTCCCCAGTCCCTTCTTGAAAAACCAACCTCTCCCATCACCCAAACTTACAAGAGAAAACAGGTAAAGAAGGCTCCTTCCCTTCTTGTACCATTACCCACTAAGCCTATAAGCCCTCTAAGGGAGAATTCTCCCCTAGAGAATATCCAAAGGGAAACCACAAGGGTGTCTCCCAACCCAAAGGAGGTGCTCTCTGAGGAGGAGGTAGAGAATATGGGTGATGAGGTTGCCACTACTCCTGCTAGCACAGAGGAGGAAAGTGGTAACATCAATAAGACCTCCCCCATGGCAACTTTGAATGAGCAATCATTTGAAGTTCCCTGGTGCCAAGAAACCACAGGGGTGGATAGTGCTTCTGCAAGGCAGAAGACTTCCACTAATAAAAGATCCAATGATCCATCAAAAGAGGGTAACACTTCTGGAGAAGGTGAGGACAGATATACTTACTATATACTCACTAATAACAGATATACTCACTAATAACAGAAGCAGTAGTAACAGGGCTTTCTGTTGAAGAAATGGAGATTGTAGAAGCACTAGTCAAAGCAAAGAATGACACTCTTGAGGCTACTCAAAAGGCCAAGGGAGTAGTCATCAATGAAGGAAAAGTTCAACAAAAGGCAACAGAAAAGGCAAAGGAGACAAAAGGAAAAGGAAAGGAGAAAATTGTTGAAGCTGAACTGCCTGCCAAGAAAAATAGTCAGATTGAGTTGGATGAAGAAATGGCAAAGCTACTTCAGGCTGAAATGGAAAAAGAAGAACAACTTCAATCAGAGAAGGATAGAGAGCTTGCAAGGATAATGGCCAAGAAGTTAAATGCAGAATACCAAAAGAGTTTGAAAGAAGCAGCTCAGACAGCAACTCAGGCCAAGAAACTCCAAGTTAAGAAGATGCCAATTCAGAAACAAAAGCAGAAAAGACAACCCTCCAAGACATTTTTGGCCAATCAGGAAAGAAGAAAAATGATAAACTTTCTGAAAGGTGCAATTGGTGTTAAGGGGGAGATGTTTACTCACATGGCATTCTCTCAGATTGAAGAGTTGTATAACAAGGAAATGGCCAAGCTTCAAGGGGATTCAGCACAAAGGGAGGAGGCTGAGAGAAGGATGAAAGAGAGACATGATCTCAACATCCAACAACCATTCCCTGAGGACACCACACCTTCAAAAGATAAAACTGAAGAGATGAAGGAAGAACATGAAGGTGTTCGTATAGAAGTTACATCTGGGAAGAGGGTGAAGTCAATTGCCTCCAAGAAGCAGAACAAAAGGCCAAGAGTTGAAGAAACAGCAGAAACAGCAGAACCTTCAGTTACTTCTACAACTGAATCTGTAAAGAACCCAGAAAAATCCAATAAGCAATATAATCTTGATTTTTATATGACTACAACAGCTGATGAACCAGTTTCAGTTGATCCCATCTCTATGAAAGCTCCAGAAGTTATCTTTTGGGATATTTTGGAAGATCAAAGGAAGAAATACTTCAGGCTTAAGAGAATGGGAGATCTATATGAACTGTACTCTACTTGGGGTAGACTCATAAGAAGTTGTTCAAGATCAGATTTAGAAGAGATGTTTAAAGTTGGGTTGGAAATATATGAAAAGGAACTGAAAGGAGAAGGAATGAGCTTAATCAAATTAGCTATGGAGTACTTATGCATGATGTTTGACCCTAGCAAAGTTCTACATGTGATCAGAGATTTGCATCTACAGAATAAATTCCAAAGAATAGAAAATTGGATGATATTTGAAAGGTGTGGAGTCTATGTCATCACTGTGGACAGAGCTTATCATGAGTACTACTTAGTTGATAAAATCTATGATCACAGCAAGGCCAAATTACAAGCAATGTTGAATGCAAAGCTTACATGTTCAAAAGATTCAGAAATGGCAAAGATTGTGGTTAGCAGAATCATTAATCAAAGTTTGGGTTTGGATCCTAATCTAGGAGTATTAATTGAGGTGTTGAAAGCATCTTGAAGAAGATTTGAAGAACTTGAATTCTTTTCCTAAAAGTCAAGTTAGGGGGAGATTGTTGGGAACTGAAGAATTCTTCAAGTATGGTTAATGCTGCTAGTTCAAAGTTACTACTGCTAGAAGACTTAAAGGTTAATACTGCTGAGTGTTACTACTGCTAGTACTATTAATACTGCTAGTCATAGTTAGTACTGCTTGAACAAAGTTAGTACTGCTTAGCTAGTTAGTACTGCTAGTGGTTAGTGATGCTTAGTAGTTAATGCTGCTAGAAGGAAGTTAATACTGCTGAAGATTAATACTGCTTATATGATGAAGATTCGTATGAAAGGATATACATGGAAGCTTAGAGATATACATGGAAGATATACTGAAGATATTTTATTTATTGTAATTATCTTTGTATTCAGTATATATAGTGTATAGTTTAGAATAATGAGTTAACTTTTGTTTTTCATTCTTTTAGAGAGAAAATCAACCTCAAGGTATAGATCCTAATTCTAGAGAAGTAGAATTCGTATTGGTGAGCCTGTTCATCAATATTGAGGTTGAGTGTGTAATCTTGTAAATTCAAAGCATTCAATACAAGTTTACAGTTTGTTGATTATATTGTGTTTTGATTTTGTGTTTGATTAAATATCAATGTGTTATTCCGCAAACTTCTTTGATATTGTTTCTGAGAATTAATTCTTGTTGAGAATTCGATCCTGACAAAAGACATCATGTGTACATGTTCACAAAGCAAAGAAGAACAAAGAGCATAAAGGTAAACCTGACCTCAAATACTCAAAAGATCAATTACTCAGGTTTTCAGGTACTAAATATTATTGTTCTTACTGTTGTACACATGATCACATCCACAAAACCAGTGATCATTTCTGGTATGGTTCTTACTCCATAACCCCCACACGAACTGCAACTAACATTTCTGGACCCAAATACCAGTGGGTACCAAAGAAGAAAACTGATTCTTTGTTGCAGGAAACACAAGTCAAGGGCGAGTAAGAAAGATTATGGCTCTTGAGTAAATCAGCTCAAGACCCTGACTTCAAAGTTGAAAGATTATGGCTTTTGAACATAGCAGTTCAAAACCCATACTTCAATGTCAAGATTATGGCTCTTGAATAACACAGTTCAAGACCCGCGCCTCAATGTCCAAATTGTGGCTTCTAAGTACACAGCTTAGGACCCTTTCTTCAAAGGAGTTTGACTTCTAAACACAACAGTTTAGGACTCGGACCTCAGCGTTCAAAAAGACCTTACTCCAGTTTTTGCATCCGATGGATATGATGGTCTACGTCCCAAGAGAATTGATCTGATATCTATCCTATACTTTTCTCTGATAGATTTTTCTGATATGATGGTCTACAATTCAAAAGGGAGTGTCTGATCTCTATCCTGTTTTAACTGACATATTTCAGATGCTTAATTTAAGGGGGAGTAAAGGTGATGACTTCTGATTACTTCAGATCAGAACTCATACTATAAAAATGTTTTACTGCTTTCTGTCTTTTATTTTTTTGAATAAATGATGTGAATAAAATGGCTTCTGATCACATAACAGATCCGGACCCGTTTTTCAAAGATCAAAGAAGGATATTATGTCAATATCCAGGGGGAGCTCAAAAGATATAAATCATTTAATCATGATTTGAGGGGGAGCTGAAAAGGTAAATATCTTCTGATCCTAGATCTCTGATTGTTTGAAGGAAGAACAACTTTCGAACATGAAAAACGCTTTCTTAAATGTTCAAACCACTTCTCTATTCTCAATCAATTTCATGAATTTAGAAATGTGCTTTTAAATGTTTTTCAAATATTGAGCCTTAATGTTTAACTGACCGTGTGTTTCCAAAGATCAATACTTGTGTATTATCTTGTCCATATACTGTCAAGTATTCACACACACTGGTTCAGTATTTTATTTGAATTTGTTATTACCATGTCTCCAAACGAACCAATTTTTCGATGGTAATACCCCCCCGTTTGAAATTCAAAGTAGTTGAGCATCATTCATTTTTTCATATTTGTGCTTTCATTGACAAATTGTTTATATCCGTTCATATAAACAAATTTCCAATTCTTTGATACCCTAATCATTTGATTTGATCTGATCTTAATCATTGTCAGATTCTCAAAACATTTCTATTCTTTCTTGATTATTCATTCATATAAAGTTTTGAGAAATCTTAAATGTTTAAAATTGCTCAAATTTCATTTCTGATTTTTGATGAGCATACATACACTGACATATGATTTCTTGTGCTTTTCATATCAAGAAAATCATTGACTAGCATGTACTTTTAGGAACATGGGATTCAGTGTGAGTGCTTAATAGATCTTCCATGGATTCACGATAACCAGTGTTTCCTACCCCGGAAGAAATCCTTTGAGTGATTGAGGGGATAGGGGTCTAAAAGAATTGATTGTGGGAGTGATCTGAGGTAAAATGGAAATGAGAGATTGGCTAGACGTGAGCCTATATGTTTAAAAGAAAGAGGGTGTGAGAACAGAGTTAAAAGAATATCAAAACTCTCCACCAAACATCTTTCTGAGTCGGGCAGCCACATTACTGATTGGTTCACATTTCTTTGGTGACCATCATTGAAATAGGCAAATAGCCCATGCCATATCTTGCATTAATCCCACTAGCTACTCATTATTTTCTTAAAAAGAGAATGTTTCACATTTTCTGGGGAAGCATCACATAATCTATTGGTTCTTCTCTTGGAAGATACTAATATTGAAAAAGAAGGAAAGTTGCCCCACCTTCGACCTTTTCTCATGCACATTGAGTCCATGTACAATCATTGTTGTCTCAGTGATTTACATACTTTGAGCCTTATGAAACACAATCATTGTGCTAATTCTTTCAAACACAAGCACGAACACACAGAATTTTTTTTTTTCTATCAGAACATTCATAGATAAACCTTGTGTTTTTCAATGATTGAATGGAAGACCGGGGGAGTCAACATCAAACCAACTCCTTACATTGTACATTCGTTGTACACAGTAACTTTGTGTTACTGACAGGCACTTCTAACTGTTTCCATTGTTGATTCAGGGTTACCATGTTCAATATGTCTAAATTTGAAAAGATTCGGATATATATCTTTCATAAATTGACGGATCTCAGATCAAAGCGTGCCAATTGTCAAAGGGGAGATTGATATTTGTTCCCAAAGGGGGAAATCAAAGACTTTGCTGAAATTGATGAAGTTTTGATGATCATGACGCTCACATCATCAAAAAGGGGGAGAATGTTACAAAGATCAATTTCAAAACAATGAAGAGATGTCAAAAAGTCCTTTGTTCAGCTTCTATTACAGATATATCAAGCTTGTACAGTAACGACATCTTCAACCTCCATCACTTAGACTGGCGCAGAGTAGGATTTCACGAGAGCAAGCACTGGCGCAAACTTGGAGGTTTGCGTGTTCAACGTGTGGCGCACAATGAGAATTGCGCGAGCAAGGGGTGGCGCAAACCCTGGTTTACGCGATGGACGTGAGGCGCAAAGACAGAATTACTAAGTTCAAAGCCTGATAAAGATTATTCAAAGTTTCAAGAAAGTTTTTTTTCCAAAGATGATCCAGAGATCAAAGTGATGAAGATACAAAGAAGTTTGTTTTTCCAAAGAAAGTTTCTTCAAAGAGGTTTTCAAATGTTTCAAGAATTCTACTTCTCGTTCAAGGCTTGTTGACTTTCAAAGATTCAAACAGAAAAAGACTTTCCAAAGATTCTTCAAAGACTGAAAGACTGAAGACTGTGAAAGCGTCAAAGTTCAAAGATAAAGAGACAAAAGCTGAAGAATCAAGAGCTGAAGATTTGTGTCAAATTTTTATTAAATATTGAATACAAAGGGGGAGATTGTTAAGTCTAAATATTGTATCCAAGATTTAATAGGAAAATCAAAGATGTAAAAGTCAACATTGTCAATGTATTGTAATAGTCAAAGTTGTATTTGTTTTCTTAGTTGTTATGTCTTGTTTAGGTAGTGGTATAAATAGGTTTGGCTTGTCTAATCATGTAACAACAACGAAGCTCATATTGTAATATTTCACACTTGTGAATACGAGATCTACTATCTCTCTCTAGATTCTCTCTCTAGTTCTTGTTCATAATTGTTCATTTCTTGAGTAATTACTTGATTTGATTGGGATTTATTGATTAACATGTAGATTTAATTAAAATATACCAAAGCCAATTTATCAAAAAGATAACAAAAGTGAATCCGAAAGGTTACCTAGCCCAACTCATTCAGACATGTTATCATCAGAAATAAATAGATTCAAAGCCTCAATATGAGTAATAAAACTCAAATTTTGTGAAATCAAAATAAGATTCAAACACTCCTTATAAGCTCTTGTTGGCAAATTATACAAATATATTAAAAAGAGTTAGCTATACTCAAAAGAACAAAAATACTACAAAACGAAAACCAAAGTCAACATAAAGAATGGAATCTTTATAATTCTTAGGTCTGAAATGAGCTAAGGATGATTAATACTGCCAGATACTACTTCTTGTGTAATTAATACTGCTAGTTCAATATTACTACTGTTGGTGAGATTAATACTGCTAACATGGTTAGTACTGCTAGCATGTTAGTACTACAAGATGGTTAATACTGCTGAGTAATTACTACTGCTTATGAAGATTAAAGCTGCTGAGAAGATAATGATGGAATGATTTGATTAATGCGAAAGTCAAGGAGATGTGAAGATAATTATGGACTGGATCATGAAGATTAATTTTTCTTTTATAATTATCTTGTAATCTGTCTTATATATATATATATATATACTGTATAGAAGGCATGGTTTAGTATATACATTAATAGAGTTTTCGATATAAGTTTTAGTGAGAATTAACCTCAAGATTCATTGTAATCCTTTCTTTAGAGAAGTTCAGAACGTCTGTTGAGTCTGTTTAACAGATTGAGGTTTTGTTTGTAATCATTAAGTTAAATCAATATAACTTGTGATTTTCAATCTGATACTATTCCATTGATTTACTGTTAAAGTGTTTTTCCGCGACTCCTTTAACATAGTTTCTGAGTGTTAATTAAATTCTTCATTAGAATTTTTTGATCTTGACAAGTGGTATCAGAGCAAGTGTAACTCAGAAAGCAAGAATCATCATGGACGGATCAAGCGGCAACGTTCTTGTTTCAAAGGTCCCCATGCTCAAACCCAATGAGTTTGACATGTGGAAAATCAGAATCAGGCAGTACATTCTTCTCACAGACTTCTCAATGTGGGATATAATTGAGAATGGTCCCTCTGATGGAGGAAAGATGGATGCAGATGGCAAGAGACCTCCACCAAAGACTGATGGAGAAAGAAAGATGAGGCAGACTGAGATGAAAGCCTTGAGCACTCTGCTCTTGGCAATTCCTAATGAGTATCAACATCAATTCTGCAACTGTTCTGATGTACAAATTCTATGGAATGCACTGGAGAAAAAAATTTCTTGTACCAAAAGTACCAAGAGAAATCAGAAGGCCATCCTGAAGCAGCAATATGAAAACTTCATGTCTACAAAGAATGAGTCCATGACTCAAACTTTTGATAGATTTAATAAGTTAATTGGTGAATTGACTACTGTTGGTGTCCAGATAGATCAAGATGATGTCAACAGAAAATTTCTAAGATCTCTTGGTGATGAATAGACTATGTACACTGTCTCCTTCAGACAGAATGACCAACTGGAGGACAAGGAACTGGATGACCTCTATAATGACCTTAGGGTGTTTGAAGCAGAGGTAGAAGCAAAGAAGAGGCCCTCTGGATACTCATACAATATTGCTCTTTTATCATCTTCTACTGATTCGGCTGCTAATACAGAATCAGTTAGTGCTGCCTATGGATGAAAGCAAGATGGATCTAATGACTAGGTTTTAGAAGCTTTTCTAGCTAGTCATGCTAACTCCACTCTAATACAGAATCAGTTAGGGTGATGTTGGCTTCTTTAGAAGAGACTGAGGGATATGCATTGTAGTGGAAGGTGTGGGTAGGTCTTCAGTGGGTTGGTCTAATGTGGGCTTTGACCCTGATGCCTCACCTTGAGAGTGGGACACAACAATCATTGTAGAGAACAATGGTGTGTCTAGACCTGAGAAGTCCTTACTGGACCTCTTCATATTTGAGAACACTTTCCCCTTTCGGAGTTTTGGTACATATACCTCCTTGAAGGTAGGTAAATATGTCAATTCCTTATTAAGTACTTCTTGTACAAACCATGGAGACATATAAAAGCTTTTTGATTTGGTATCCAGGTTTGACATTAAATCGTTTAAGATCATTTGAGAGAAATTAAACTTTCTAGAGGTCGCTAAGCAGACCAAAGCATAGGCTATGGTGCTGCTGAACTCACTCCAGCCAGTTGTTTTTCTTGAAATGTAGTGTTGTAGGTTATGAACAAAGAATCGCCACTAAGGTGAAAATATGTTCTTCTAAAACTTATATACGTCAGTGGGACCTTCATACCCCATATGGCTAAGAACTTGGAAGAGATCTTCCTTAGGAAGAGAGGTAATACCCGAGGCATCATCTAAGCGTAGATGGATGTGAATACACTCTTCTGAGATGGTCAGGGGTTTATCACACACCCTTGTTTTGATGACCTGAGTTCCATCTTCAGTGTGGATGGTAGCATTTGCCCAAAATTGTCGTAGATGTTCCACGCATATTGTGGGATTGACAGTGAGGGCATAGGCAATGTGTGACGATTTGAGGAAATCCACAATCTAATGAAAACCTTCAGCCTATTTGGGTTTTTGCAGCATAGCAACCTCATTGTGTTCATGAAAGAATTCTAGTCCTGCCATCGTTTTGATTGATTCTAGGGTTCGAATCGCAACAAGCGTTTACACTGGTGAGCAAGAAATCGTGAGAGAGAGAAAGAGAATCAATGGAAGTTTAAAGAGTCGTTTTTATTTTGGCGGTCACAAAGGGGTATTTATAGGTGGAGGGTTTCAGTTAGAAGCAGTACTAAGTATCCTAGCAGTATTAACAAGCCTGCAGTATTAACTCTGAGTAGCAGTAGTAACACATACTGGCAGTACTAATACACACTAGAAGTATTAACACAGACTAGCAGTATTAACACCTACCAGCAGTAGTAACACTGATGAGCAGTATAAATAAAGCAAGCAGTAGTAACTTTGCACTAGCAGTATAAACTACCTAGCAGTAGTAACCATACTTGACCCTTTTTGAACTGTTATCATGAGTAATATAGAGAGCAGTATTAACTGAACTAGAAGTACCAAGTATTCAATTTAAGCAATCTAAAACACTTAAACACACAAGGTTAGCAGCACCATGCACAATACAATATGAGAAAGTAGACAGGAAGGAATCTATACAGAAATGGTACATAAGGCAGATCAAAGGAGGCTTATTCAGTGTTTATCATGCCCACACTTGTGACCAAGAATGTGAATCTACCCACATCAAAAGCTTTGGTGAATAGATCAGCAAATTGGTTACTTGTATGGACTTTCACAACTTGAATTAGCTTCTTTTCATTACAGTCTCTGATAAAATGGTACCTGATTTCTATATGCTTTGTTTTGGAGTGCTTGACTGGATTATTAACAATGCTAATAGCACTGTTATTGTCTATGAAGATTAGAGTGTGAAGAAAAGTCATACCATAGTCCAGCATTTGATTCTGAATCTAGAGTACTTGTGAACAGCAGCTTGCAGCAGCTATATACTCTGCTTCTGTTGTAGAGGTGGACACTGTGGTTTGTTTCTTGCACTGCCATGACACTAGTCTTTCACCCAAAAACTGACATCCCCCTGAATTTGACTTTCTATCCAAATTTGCACCACCCAAGTCACTGTCTGAATAAGAAAGTAGGTCAAATGGTGAGTTATGAGGATACCAAAGACCTAATCTAGGTTGGCTTTTGAGATATCTGAATATCCTCTTGACTGCTTGAAAGTGTGACTGCTTAGGCCTTACTTGAAATCTTGCACACACACAAACGGGAAAGATGATATCTGGTCTTGAAGCAGTGAGATACATGAGGGAGCCAATCATGGATCTATAGTGATGAACATCCACATCCTCCCCCTCAAGATCTACAGTGATCTGTTTGTGTGTCTCCATGGTTTTGCTTACAGACTTTGAATCTGAGAATCCAAACTTAGTAAGAATGTCCTGCACATACTTGGATTGGCTTATTAATATCCCATATTTCTTCTGCTTAACTTGTAGCCTAAGGAAGAAAGTATGTTCACCCATAGAACTCATCTTGAATCTCTTGTGCATCAATTCTTCAAAATCTTTGCACATTTGATCTTTTGTGGATCCAAAGATAATATCATCCACATAGATTTGCACTATAAGGATGTCTTTCTTCTTCCTCTGAATGAACAGAGTCTTGTCTATGATTCCTCTTTGAAAACTATTTTCCAAGAGATAGGTAGACAAAGTGTCATACCATGCCCTTGGTGCTTGATGTAGCCCATAGAGTGCCTTCTTCAATTTGTATACTCTGTCAGGATAATTTGGATTCTCAAACCCTAGAGGCTGACAGACATACACTTCTTCTTCAATTCTCCCATACAGGAAAGCACTCTTTACATCCATCTGGTAGACCCTGAACTTAATGAAACAAGCATAGGCTAAAAATAGACTGATTGCCTCAATCCTAGCCACTGGTGCAAATACCTCTTCATAATCAATTCCCTTTTCTTAAGTATACCCTTGTGCCACTAATCTGGCCTTGTTCTTTATTACTATTCCTCTCTCATCTTTCTTATTCCTGAAGATCCGTTTAGTGCCTATAGCTCTGTGTCCTTTTGGAAGGTCAACCAAATCCCATACATCCTGCAGCACAAACTGCAGTAGCTTCTCTTGCATTGCCTCTATCCAGCTTGGATCCTTCATTGCATCATATGCCTTTTTGGGTTCAACCTGTGATAGAAAGCATGATAGTAATCCTGATTGTATGTCCTTCAATCCTCCTAACTTGCTTTGATTCCTTGTGATTATAGGAGAATTGATGTCACCAATCACCAATTTAGGAGGATGATTTTTCTGAACTCTTGTTTGATGAACAACCTCTTCATTAATATATGTTTCCAGATTAGAGTCATTTATTTCAGGAGTGCTGCCACCAAAAACTGAAGAGTTATCATCATCCGTGTCATCTTCTTCCAAACATGGCATCTCAGGACTTTTGATTCCTGAATCTGAGGGTTTATCTTCCTTTTCACCTCTGTCCTCTTCATTCTGAGTTTTTTCAATGTCCTTTGAATCTGAAGTATCTTTCTTATCTTGGTCACAGAATTCAACAGGATCAGCAGTAGGTGTTGGGAACAGCACAAACTCTTGTCTTTGTACTTGTACCTTTTCTGTCCCTATTCCTGCATTATGCTCATTACTGAAACCCAAAGAATTAGATAGTGAATCAATGTCAAATAGCCAATCAGGACCTGAACCAAGTTGATTTGGTGTGTTCTCATTGCATTTGACATTGTCACTTTCCTCAATAATCCTAGAAGAGGTGTTGAAAACTCTGTAGGCCTTACTTTGAGATGAATATCCAACAAGAAACCCATCCTCAGCTTCGCTATCAAACTTGCCTAGGTGAGTTTTGGTAATGAGAATTGTGCAAGGACACCCAAATGATTTGAAAAATCCAATAAAAGGTTTCTTCTTTTTAAAAAGCTCATAATGTGTCTTGTCTTGGGATTTCACTACTAGAACTCTGTTTTGAACATAGCAGGCAGTATTAACTGCTTCTGCCCAAAATGTAATTGGAAGTTTTGAATCTGCCAACAGAGATCTAGCAGCTTCTATCAGAGTCCTATTTCTCCTTTCAGCAACACCATTCTGTTGAGGAGTCCTAGGAGCACTGTATTGTCTCTCAATGCCTTTTTCCTCATAGAAGTTGTTTAGGTCATTGTTTTTAAATTCAGTTCCATTATCAGACCAGATGACTTTAACTCTTAGATTTGTTTGGTTTTCAACTATAAGAACAAAGGATTTGATCAGTCCACTTGTCTCATCCTTAGTCCTCAAAAAATAGACCCAAGTGAATCTAGAGAAATCATCAACAATAACCAAGCAGTAGAATTTCTTACCAATACTCATCACATTTGTAGAACCAAACAGATCCATATGCAATAAATTAAGAGGTGAAAAGATTGTATTTATCTCTTTGGACTTATGAGAAGTTTTGTGCTGTTTTCCTTTAAGACATGCAACACAATGATCATCACATGAAAATACCATTTGTGGCAAACCTCTTACAAGGTTGTTTTTCACAAGTTTGTTCATTGTTTTAAAGTTCATGTGACACATCCTTCTGTGCCAAAGAGATGATTCATCCAATGAAGCTTTTGAAAATAAGCAATTTAAAGATGAATCATGTTGGGAACTGAAGAATAACTCAAGTATGGTTAATGCTGCTAGTTCAGAATTACTACTGCTAAAAGACTTCAAAGTTAATACTGCTGAGTATTACTACTGCTAGTAGAATTAATACTGCTAGTCAAAGTTAGTGCTGCTTGAACAAAGTTAGTACTGCTAGAAGTTAGTGCTGCTTAGTGGTTAATGCTGCCAAGACTCAGTTAATGCTGCTTCTAAGATAATGTGAAGATAATGATGAAGAGATCGTGGTTAAAGATAAACAAGGATATTCTGAAGATATTCATGGAAGATATACTAAAGATATTCTATTTTTTGTAATTATCTTTTTGTTCAGTATATGTATAGATTTGACAGAATAGTTTAGATACAGATTTTAATACTAAGTTTTTGTTCTAGAGAGAATCAACCTCAAGGCATAGTTCCTAATTCTAGAGAAGTAGAATTCGTCTTGAAATAGCTTGTTCTTCAAGATTGAGGTTGAGTGTGTAATATTGTGATTTTAATACAAGTTTGCAAAGTATTTATCATATACTGTTTGTTTACTGTTTCATTGAATATCAAAGTGTTATTCCGCAACTTCTTTGATATTGTTTCTGAGACTTTATTCTTGTTGAGAATTCGATCCTGAAAAGTGGTATCAGAGCTTGTTCTCTCAGAAACAACTATTCACTCATCATGGAAAACTTTGCAGAATCAAATAGTACTCTAGTCTCAAAGGTTCCAATGCTCAGACCCAATGAATTCGATATGTGGAAGATCAAAATCAAGCAGTACATACTCCTCACTGACTATTCTATGTGGGACATCATTGAGAATGGCCCTTCTGAAGAATGAAAGATTGGTGCAGATGGAAAGAGAACTCCACCAAAAACTGATGCTGAAAGAAAGACTAGACAGACAGAGATGAAAGCCTTGAGCACTTTGCTCTTGGCTATCCCCAATGAATACAAACATCAGTTCTGCAACTGCACTGATGCAGAGATGCTCTGGAATGCTCTAGAGAAGAGATTCTCAGGTACCAAAAATACCAAGAGAAATCAGAAAGCCATTCTGAAGCAACAATATGAGAATTTTATGTCAACCAAGAATGAGTCCATGACTCAAACTTTTGACAGGTTCAACAAGCTTATTGGTGAACTTGCTACAGTGGGAGTACAAATTGATCAAGATGATCTGAACAGAAAGTTTCTAAGGTCCCTGAGTGATGAATGGACCATGTATACTGTGTCTTTCAGACAGAATGATCAACTGGAAGAAAAAGAACTTGATGATCTGTATAATGATCTAAGAGTTTTTGAATCTGAGGTAGAGGCTAAGAAAAGGCCTTCTGGGTATGTTCACAATGCTTCACTTCTTTCAGCATCAACTGATTCTACCTCCATCCCTGAATCAGTTAGTACTGCCAATGGAGCACCTCAAGATAAAGGCACTGAAACTGTTTTTGAAGCCTTTCTAGCAAGTCATGGAAACTCTTCTCTCATTAATGATGAATTGGAACAACTCCATCCAGATGATCTTGAAGAGATGGACATTAAATGGCAGATGGCCATGCTCTCTATGAGAGTTAAGAAGTTCATCAAAAGAACTGGAAGGAACAACTTCTCACAAAGAAGAGAAGATGGAGCAGGTTTTGACAAGTCAAAGGTGGAATGCTATAAATGCCATCAGAAAGGACACTTTGCTAGAGAATGCAGAAGTGGAATGCCTCAAAACAATAACCACCAACAAGCTCAATCTGGAAGCTTCAATAATAACAGAAACTCTGCACAAGCCCTTGTCTCTCAACAAGGCATGGGGTTTGATTGGAGTGATCAAGCTGAAGAGGCCATCCAGAACCAAGCTCTAATGGCAGAGGTGTCTGATCTCCCAACAGAGGTAACTTCCAATCTTTGTTCTCAAAATTGCATTAACACTGTTAAGAGGTATAGGGATCACAATCAGAACATGAGTGATAACCTTAAGAGATTGGAAAAGGACATAAAAGATTATGTGAGGATAGTTGAGAGATTTGAATAGCAGATTAAGGGTTTTCAAGCCAATGAGCTTCAACACTCTTATGACACAAACTACTGGAAGTGGGAGAAGAATGACTTAGAACTTCAACTGACCAGATCCAAAGAGGAGAATGAGATGATAAAGAGGGAGTTTGAGAAAGCCAAGCTGGATATTGAGAAATTTTCCAATGCTTCTAAAGCAATGGACTCTTTGCTCCAAACTCAAATCCATGACAAACTTAGAAGAGGAATAGGGTACAATACCACACCACCACCCTATAACAACAACTACATCCCTCCTAGTTCAGATTTGTTAGAAACAAAGGATAGGAAGGACCTACCTAAGGGAGCCACTGAGATAGATCCCTTAGATGAAGTAGTTGTTAAGGATAAAACTGAGAAAGAATGTGTCAAGGATAAAGACAACACTGTGAGTGGTGAGATTCCTATAGAAAACCACATAATCACCAATGAGGGATCTGGAAAGCATTGGATCAAATCCAATGAGATAGAGAAGACTAAGGAAAAGAACAAGAAGGTTCACTATAAGCAGACCACTGTTGTGAACCCTATCCCTTGCAAACAGTGTTCATGCAATAAATTTAAGCCCCAAAAACATGATAAACCAAGGGGAAATCAAAGAAACTGGAACAACCAATGGGCACAAAGGCCAAAGCCTTGTTTCATATGTGGAAAGTTAAACCATTTGGCTAAGCATTGTTACTTTAACCCTACTAACCAACAGATGAACTTTCAAAGATTTGTGCAAAAACCTGTTGGTTATAGGAAGGCTGGAAAGAAACATGTGGTGAAGAAATCTGTTGAAAACAAAGGCCCCATGAAGAAAAAGGTTTTGAATGAAAGTATTAAAATGTGGGTGCCTAGAAGCACTAAAACTGTTAGTGTTGCTGACAGAGATAGTGCTGCTAGAAGCATTACTACTGCTACCAGTGTTAGTACTGCTGAAAATTTTAATACTGCTAATACTGTTAGTACTTCTTCAATGATGAATATTGCTAACACAGTTACTGCTGCGAAAACAGTTACTACTTCTAATAAGGTTAGTACTGCTAAGCATGCAAGTGTTGATAATGCAGTTAGTACTTCTAAAACCAGTACTACTTCTAGAAAATGTGTTTCCAAGCCTATCATTGTGACAAAGTACTCCAGAAATGAGGAGTCAAAGTTTAAAAATCTTGTCAAGAAAGAATGCAAGTATTTTGATGAGAAAGGGGTACCCAAGACCACTTTGGCTTGGGTTCCTAATTCAAACTAACTGATTTATCTTATGTGTAGGGCAACCAACAGCTCAAGGGAAAGAGCATTTGGCATGTTGATAGTGGTTGCTCTAGGCACATGACAGGCAACATGTCATGCCTTCAGGATTTCAAGCATATCAATGGAGGACATGTTGCTTTTGGAAATAATCTTACTGGTGGTAAAATAAGTGGCAAAGGTAATGTCACAAAAGGTAAGATGACATTTGAGGATGTCTACTATGTTGATCAATTGAAGTACAACCTGTTAAGTGTATCACAGGTTTGTGACAAACAACATAGCATATTATTTACTAACACAGAGTGTATGATCCTTGCTCCAGGGTTCAAGGTAGTTGATGAAAGCATGATACTACTTAGAACTCCATGAAAGGACAATGTTTATTGTCTAGATATGGACAATGTTGATAGTGATTCATCCCTGAACTGTCTTGTTTCAAAAGCTTCTGTGGATGAATCCTCTCTTTGGCACAGAAGGATGTGTCACATGAATTTCAAGACTATGAACAAACTTGTTAAAAACAACCTTGTAAGAGGTTTACCATCAAAAGTCTTTTCATGTGATGATCATTGTGTTGCTTGTCTTAAAGGCAAACAACACAAAACTTCTCATAAGACCAAAGAGTTAAATTCTATTTCTTCTTGTCTCCAATTACTGCATATGGATCTGTTTGGTCCTACAAATGTTATGAGTATAGGCAAGAAATCTTACTGCTTGGTTATTGTTGATGATTACTCCAGATTTACTTGGGTATATTTTCTAAGGACTAAGGATGAGACAAGTGGACTGATCAAATCCTTTATCCTAAGAATTGAAAACCAAACTAATCAAAAAGTAAAAGTCATTAGATCAGATAATGGGACTAAATTTAAAAATCTTGATCTAAACACCTTTTGTGAAGAGAAAGGCATTGAGAGACAATATAGTGCCCCTAGGACTCCTCAACAGAATGGAGTTGCTGAGAGGAGAAATAGGACACTAATAGAGGCTGCTAGATCTCTGTTGGCTAATTCAAAACTACCAATTACCTTCTGGGCTGAAGCAGTTAATACTGCTTGTTATGTCCAAAACAGAGTTCTAGTAGTCAAGCCAAAGAACAAGACCCCATATGAGCTTTTAAATAAAAGAAAACCATTTATTGGATTTTTCAAACCTTTTGGGTGTCCTTGTACTATTCTCAATACCAAATCTCACTTAGGTAAGTTTGATAGCAAAGCAGATGATGGATTTCTTGTTGGTTACTCATCTCAGAGTAAGGCTTACAGAGTCTTTAACTCTTCTTCTAGAATAATTGAAGAAAGTGACAATGTAAAATACAATGAGAACACACCAAATCCAATTGGGTCTGGTCCTCAGTGGCTATTTGACATTGATTAACTAACTAACTCTTTGGATGTCAGTAGTGATGATTATGCAGGTTCAGGAAGTGGAGGATCAGGAACTACACAAGTTCAAGACAGTTTATCTCAATCTGTGATCTTTCCCATACCCACAGTGGATCCTGTTGAAGACTGTGAAAATGAACCATCTACTGAACCAAGTCAGAGTGAAGAAGAAAGTAGAGATGAGGAGACTCAAGACAATAAAGAATCAGAAGTAGCTGCTGAAAACACCTCAGTTGAGTTGAATGACTCTAATCTAGAGGTGGGACTTACTGAAGAACCTAATCATCACACCAAAATTCAAAAGAATCATCCTCCACAACTGGTAATAGGAGATATATCCTCTCCTATGATGACTAGAAATCAAAGCAGGCTGCAAGAATTGCAAGATCAACAGCATACAGTGCTTTCTTGTTTTTTATCCCAGCTTGAGCCTAAGAAGGCACATGATGCTATGAAAGAATCCAGTTGGATAGAAGCAATGCAAGAAGAGCTACTGCAATTCAAGCTGCAAGATGTTTGGGATCTGGTAGACCTTCCTAAAGGCCAAAGAGCAATAGGAACAAAATGGGTCTTCAGGAATAAGAGAGATGAAAGAGGTATTGTGATAAGGAATAAAGCAAGGCTGGTGGCTCAAGGGTATACACAAGAAGAGGGAATAGACTACGATGAAGTATTTGCACCTATGGCCAGGATAGAAGCAATTAGATTATTCCTGGCTTATGCTTCTTATATGAAATTCAAAGTCTATCAAATGGATGTGAAAAGTGCATTTCTTTATGGCTCAATTGAAGAAGAAGTATATGTCTGTCAACCACCAGGGTTTGAAAACCCAAGCTATCCAGACAGGGTATACAAATTGAAGAAAGCACTTTATGGACTGCATCAAGCTTCAAGAGCATGGTATGACACTCTGTCATTCTATCTCATGGAAAATGGCTTTGAAAGAGGAGTCATTGATAAGACTTTATTCATCAAGAGAAAGAAGAAGGATATCTTGCTGGTCCAAATCTATGTTGATGATATCATCTTTGGATCTACAAGAGACAACATGTGCAAGGAGTTTGAGGATCTAATGCATCAAAGGTTCAAAACGAGTTCCATGGGGGAAATTACTTTTTTCCTTGGACTCCAAGTTCAACAGAAGTCAGATGGAATCTTTATCTGTCAGTCCAAGTATGTGCAGGACATTCTAAGCAAGTTTGGTTTCTCAGATTCAAAACCTGCCAGCACACCTATGGAGACACACAAGCAGATAACAGCAGATCTTGTGGGGGAGGATATGGATGTTCATCACTATAGATCCAGGATTAGCTCTCTCATGTATCTTGCAGCATCTAGACCAGATATAATGTTTCCAGTCTGTGTATGTGCAAGATTCCAAGTTAGGCCAAAGCAATCTCACTATCAAGCTGTTAAGAGGATATTCAGATATCTCAAAGGGCAACCCAGATTGGGACTTTGGTATCCTCATGACTCATCCTTTGACCTACTTGCATACTCAGATAGTGATCTAGGTGGAGAAAACTTGGACAGAAAATCTACTTCTGGAGGATGTTAGTTTTTGGGTGCAAGACTAGTGTCATGGCAGTGCAAGAAACAAACCACAGTGTCCACATCTACAACAGAGGCAGAGTACATAGCAGCTGCAAGTTGCTGTTCTCAAGTCTTATGGATTCAAAATCAAATGCTGGACTATGGGGTAACCTTTCTACACACTCCAATTTTTATTGATAATAGCAGTGCTATTAGCATTGTGAATAATCCTGTCAAGCACTCAAAGACAAAGCACATTGAGATCAGGTATCACTTCATAAGAGACTGTAATGAAAAGAAACTTATTCAAGTTGTAAAGGTTCATACTGACAACCAGTTTGCTGATCTATTTACCAAATCCTTTGATGTGGGTAGATTCACTTTCTTGGTAACAAGTGTGGGAATGATCAACTTTGAATAAACACCTTCTCAAAAAGTGGTTCAATACCTGTATATTGTGTATTCTTGGTGGTCCTAATCTTTCTTTTCAGGGAATACATAGCAGTACTCAGTTCATCACAAGTTGAAAAGAGTAAGTATTGTTAATACTGTCAGTGCATTGTTAATACTGCCAGTGCATTTTTAATACTGCTCTCAGTTAATACTGCTAGTAGTTAATACTGCTTTCAGTTAATACTGCTAGTAGTTAATACTGCTTTCAGTTAATACTGCTAGTGGTTAATGTTGCTTTCAGTTAATACTGCTAGTAGTTAATGTTGCTTTCAGTTAATACTGCTAGTGGTTAATGCTGCTTTCAGTTAATACTGCTAGTGGTTAATGCTGCTTTCAGTTAATACTGCTAGTAGTTAATGCTGCTTTCAGTTAATACAGCTAGTGGTTAATGCTGCTATCAGTTAATACTGCTAGTGGTTAATGCTGCTTTCAGTTAATACTGCTTTCAGTTAATACTGCTCTAGGTTAATACTGCTTAAGTCCCGAATACTATAAATATCCTTTGCCCGCCTAAAAGTTCATAACGACTCTTTGCATACTGTTCACTTGCGCTCTAAACCCTTTCTCTCTCAAGTTCAAAGTTTTCAAGCAAGAACCTTCAAGGTCAATGGCATCCATGGCGTTCATAGACGAGCACAATGAAATCGCGATGCTCCAAAAGCCAAAACAAGCTGAAGGTTTTCACCAGATAGTCGACTTTCTGAAGTCAAGCCATATTGCCCATGCTCTTACTCTATCTACTACCATCTTCATAGAGCATCAGAGGCAATTCTGGGCAAATGCCACCATTGTTACTGAGAATGGTGTGCAAATGATCAAAACAAGGGTGTGTGACAAACCCTTGACAGTTACTGAAGAGGTACTTCACATCAGTCTACGTCTAGACGATGCCTCTGGTATAACTTCTATCTCTAATGATGAATTGTTTTCTACTCTTACAAGAATGGGGTATGGAGGCCCATTGGGTGTGTTCAAATTCTCAAAGGCCAAATTTTCACCCCAATGGCGTTTCTTTGTCCATATCCTTATGCACTGTATATCTAAAAAGACTACTGGATGGAGTGAGTTCAGTAGCACCATTGCTTATGCTTTGGTATGCTTAGCCACTGCCAGAAAGTATAATTTTTCACAAATGATTTTTAATGATCTTGTCTCAAACCTGGGAAGTAAAAAGAGATTTTATATGTACCCCAGGTTTGTCCAAGAAGTTATTAACCATGAATTGACGGATATACCTCATTTTGATGGGGTATATGTACCAAAAATTCCCAAAGGTAAGGTCTTTTTAAACATGAAAAGATCCCCTCTGGACTCGGAAGGAGTTAACACCCCATTGTTCTCTACAATGATGGTGGTGTCCCAAACTGATGAAGGTATGACAGCAGGGTCAAGGCCCCCATTAGACCAACCCACTGCTAGCCAATCCCAACCTTCCCACTCTAAATCAATTCCCCAGTCTCTTCTTGATAAACCAACTTCACCAATCACCCATACATACAAAAGAAAACAGGTAAAGAAGGCTCCTTCCCTTCTTATACCATCAACCCCTAAGCCTTTAAGCCCTCTAAGGGAGGATTCTCCATTAGAGAATATCTACAGGGAACCTACAAGGGTGTCTCCCAACCCAAAGGAGGTGCTCTCTGAGGAAGAGGAAGAGCATATGGGTGAGAAGGCTGCCACTACTCCTGCTAGCTCAGAGGAGGTCAGTGGTAACATACATAAGACCTTCCCCATGACAACTTTGAATGAGCAATCATTCAAAGGTCCCCGGTGCCAAGAAACCAAGGGGGTGGATAGTGCTTCTGCTAGGCAGAAGACTTCCACTACAAAAAGATCCAATGATCCATCAAAAGAGGGTAACACTTCTGGAGAAGGTGAGGACAGATATTCTTACTATGAATTGATGGAAACAATGGGCAACATCAACCAAGATGTTCTCAAAGAAAGGAAAGAAATTGAAGAGATGAAGCTGGTAATCCTGTCACAACAAGTGCAAATTACCAAACTCAAGAAATTGGTGATGAAGCTAGTCCACAAAAAGAAGAAAAGAGAATTTGTGCTAAGGAGCAGGAAATCAGGGAATGATGCTCCCAAAAAGGGGGAGTTTAACATGGAAGAAGTCACAGATAAGGGGGAGCTTGATGAAGTAAAACATGATGTTGAGGGGGAGCAAGAAGCAGAAACAGAAATAGAAACACAAGAAGCAGCAGTAACAAAAGAGCAAGCAGACGAAACAGAGCAAGCAGTAGAAACCATTAATACTGCTAGTTCAAGTAAAGCAGCAGAAACAGTGAAAGAAGTATTAACAGATCTTGAGATTGCAGAAACCTTAATTAAAGCCAAGCATGATACTCCCAAGGTCACCTCAAAGACCAAAGGAGTAGTCATCAAAGAACAAGGTGAAGTGATCAAGAAAGATAACAGTAAGAAGGTAATGAACAAAGACAAAGGAAAATAAAAAATGGTGGAATCTGATCAACCAGTCAAAAAGCAAAGGTTGGTTGAATCAGATGAAGCTTTGGCCAGGAAGATGCAGGCTGATATTGAAAAGGAAGAAAGAGTTCAGGTTGAAAAGGACAGGGAGATGGCAAAGGCTCTAGCTGCTGAACTGAATGAAGCCTATCAACAAAGCCTGGCAACTGAACTTGCACAGAAGAAAGCAGCATCTTTGAAGCAATCTGTGGTGATAAAAACAGCTACAAAGAAGAGACAACCCTCAAAGACTTTCCTTGGTACTCAACAGAGAAACAAGATGATAATTTTTCTCAAGGGTGCTATAGGAGTCAGAAAGGAGATGTTCTCCAAGATGACATTTGAGCAGATCAAGGAGTTGTACAATTCTGAAATGACCAAGCTTCAAGGGAATGAAACTGCCAGGGTGGAGATGGAGAAAAGAATGAAAGAAAGCAATGATTTCATGATAGAAAAACGTTTTCTAGATGAGCAAGAAACAACACCAAAGAAAGGCCACTCTGGGTGAAAGTCTAAGGACTTTAAAGAGAACCAAGATGATGGCAAGAAGAAAGTCAACCAAGAAGCCTAGAATAGCTGAAGGAGAGGCTGAGAAGGTTGCTGAAGAAGAAGGGGCACCTGAGTCATCTAAACAGAAAGAGCCATCAAGTACAGATGATGTAAATATGTATATGGTAGTGATGGACAAAGTGCCTGAACCAATTTCAGCAGAACCTGTAGGAGTTAAACCTCCTGAGGTTATTCTTTGGGATACATTGACTGTGGATGGAAAGGAGTATATCAGGCTCAAGAGGAAGGATGATAAGTATGAGGTATTCAACACTTGGGCCAAGATTGTCAGAACATGCTCTAGGTCTGATATAGAAGAAATGTTTGAAATAGGGATGAAGTTGTATGCAGATCAGTTAAAAGCTCCAGGGATTTCAATTACAAAACTGGTGATGGAGTATCTGTGTATGATGTTCAAACCTAAAGAAGTGGAGCATGTCATAAGAAATGTGTTTCAAGCAGTCACCAACTGGACTCTATATGAAACTAGTGGAGTATATGCAGTGACTTTGGATAGAAATCACATAGAATACTTCCTAGTGGATAGAGTATACAATCACAGCAGACTTAAGCTTCATGCAATGCTGAAGAAGAAGCTTAGATGTGTTGAAAACTCAGAAATGGCCAAATATCTGATTCAGAGAATGATCAATCAAAGTTTTGGGCTAAATGTTGATACAGGGATCTGAAGAATGGTATTTTGGGAGCATCTTGAAGAAGATTTGAAGAACTTGACTTCTCTTCCTAAAAGTCAAGTTAGGGGGAGATTGTTGGGAACTGAAGAATAACTCAAGTATGGTTAATGCTGCTAGTTCAGAATTACTACTGCTAGAAGACTTCAAAGTTAATACTGCTGAGTATTACTACTGCTAGTAGAATTAATACTGCTAATCAAAGTTAGTGCTGATTGAACAAAGTTAGTACTGCTTAGCTAGTTAGTACTGCTAGAAGTTAGTGCTGCTTAGTAGTTAATGCTGCCAAGACTCAGTTAATGCTGCTTCTAAGATAATGTGAAGATAGTGATGAAGAGATCGTGGTTAAAGATAAACAAGGATATTCTAAAGATATTCATGGAAGATATACTGAAGATATTCTATTTTTTGTAATTATCTTTTTGTTCAGTATATGTATAGATTTGACAGAATAGTTTAGATACAGATTTTAATACTAAGTTTTTGTTCTAGAGAGAATCAACCTCAAGGCATAGTTCCTAATTCTAGAGAAGTAGAATTCGTCTTCAAAGAGCTTGTTCTTCAAGATTGAGGTTGAGTGTGTAATATTGTGATTTTAATACAAGTTTGCAAAGTATTTATCATATACTGTTTGTTTACTGTTTCATGGAATATCAAAGTGTTATTCCGCAACTTCTTTGATATTGTTTCTGAGACTTTATTCTTGTTGAGAATTCGATCCTGACAAATCAGAATCTACACTCTCCAAGTCTAAGAAATAAACATTATCCTTTCTAGGAGTTCTAAGTAGTATCATACTTTCATCAACTACCTTAAACCCTGGAGCAAGGATAATACATTCAGTATCATTGAATAATATCCTATGTTTTTTTGTTACAGACCTGTGATACACTTAACAGGTTGTATCTCAATTGCTCAACATAGTATACATCCTCAAAGGTCATCTTACCTTTTGACACATTACCTTTTCCACTTATCTTTCCACCTGCTGGATTATCACCAAAAGCAACATGTCCTCCATCAATTATTTTGAAGTTTTGAAGGCAAGCCATGTTACCTGTCATGTGCCTAGAACAACCACTATCTACATGCCAAATGCTCCTTCCCTTGAGATGTTGGTTGCCCTGCACATATAATAAAGCAGTTAGTTTTTAATAGGAACCCAAGCCAAAGTGCTCTTGGGTTTCCCATTCTCATCAACATATTCATATTCATACTTGATGAGATTATCAAACTGAGGAATCTTATTGCTTGAATACTTTGTCAGAAGAATGGGTCTGTCACTGGAAGCAGTACTAACTTGATTGGCAGTACTAACATCATTAGCAGTACTAATTTTGTTAGCAGTACTAACTGGGTTAGCAGTAGTATTGCTTGCAGCAGTACTATTTCTGTCAGCAGTACTATTTCTGTCAGCAGTACTATTTGAAGTAGCAGTACTAAAAGATTTCATTACTTTTGGAACCCAAACCTGGACAAAGTTGTTTGCTTTCTTTTTCTTTAAGTTACTCCTTGGCTTATTTGGAGTATTTTTCTTTGAATTAGCAAACTTATTCTTTGCATGAGATTTTATAGGTGCCCTTCTCACATTCTCAGCCATATGATTCCTTATTTGCTTCCTATAACCAACAGGATTTTGTATATTTCTTTGAAAAGTGATCCTTTGGTTAATAGGATTGAGATAACAGTGTTTGGCTAGATGATTTAACTTGCCACAGATAAAACAAGGCTTTGGTCGGTTAATTTTTCTCAGATCAATTCCTTGTTTTAAAGCCCACTGATTATTTCTGTTTCTTTGATTTCCCCTTGTTTTATCATGTTGTTGGGGTTGATTCTGTTTGCAAGTACATGGATTAACAAAAGTGGTTTGCATGTAATGGACTACCTGTACCTTTCCCTTCTCTCTCTTAGAACTTTCAGCCTTCTCACTCTTTACAAAAGGTTTACCCCCCCTTTCATTAGTAAGGATATGATTTTCTAAAGGGATTTCTTTAAGGTCATCCTTATTATTACCCTTAGTGGTCTCTTCTTCAGCCTCTTCCTCAATCACTACACTGTCAAGAGGATCTACATCTGTGGCTCCTGCTTGTAAGTCTATTTTCCCTTGTATTTCTAAGAGGTCTGAAGTGGGGGGGGATATAGTTAATGTTATAGGGTGGAGGGGTACTGTTGTATCCTAAACCTCTTTTCAGGTTGTCATGGACTTGAGATTTTAGAAGTGAGTCCATTGCTTTAGAGGCATTGGAAAACTTCTCAATGTCCAGCTTGGCTTTCTCAAAATCACTCCTTATCTTCTCACATTCCTCTTCAGACTTTTTAAGCTTAAACTCTAACTGATTATTTTCCCACTTCCAGTAGTTAGTATCATATGTGTGTTGAAGTTCATTGGCTTTGTATGCCTTAATATGTTCTTCCAAATTCTCAACAATCACAACATACTCTCTTCTATCTTTCTCTAACCTTTTTAGGTCATCACACATGCTTTGATTGTGATCCCTATACTTTTTAATAGTTTCTATGCAAGATTTTGAGCAAAGGTTAGATTTTACCTCTGTGGGAATATCAGTGCTTGCTGACTCTGAAACTTTAGCCATTAAAGCTTGATTTTGAACTGCTTCTTCTGCTTGGTCACTCCAATCAAATCCCATTCCTTCTTGGGAAACAAGAGCTTGAGAAGAGTTCCTGTTGTTGAAGCTAGTGGACTGTGATGGTTGATGGTTGCTAGTATGCTGTTGAGGCATTCCACTTCTGCATTCTCTTGCAAAGTGCCCCAACTTGTGACACTTGTAACATTCAACCTTGGATTTATCAAATCCAACCCCATCTTCTCTTTTCTGAGCAAAGTTGTTCCTTCCAGTCCTTTTAATGAATCTTTTTACCCTTGATATCCATCTCTTCCAGATCATCAGCATTTATCTGTTCTAAGTCATCATTAATTAGAGTGGCTAGAAAAGCTTCTAAAACTGAGTCATTAGCTCCATCTTGCTTTGATCCATATGCAGCACTAACTGATTCTGTATTAGCAGCAGAATCAGTAGAAGATGATAAAAGAGCAGCATTGTATGAGTATCCAGAGGGCCTCTTCTTTGCTTCTACCTCTACTTCAAACACCCTAAGGTCATTATAGAGGTCATCCAATTCCTTGTCCTCCAGTTGGTCATTCTGTCTGAAGGAGACAGTGTACATAGTCCATTCATCACCAAGAGATCTTAGAAGTTTTCTGTTGACATCATCTTGATCTATCTGGACACCAACAGAAGCCAACATCACCCATTACTCATGCATACACAAGGAAAAAAGTACAGAAGCTTCCTTCCCTTCTAGTATCTTCACCTCCAAAGCCTAAAAGCCCTCTGATGGAGCATTTTTCATCAGAGAATATCCAAAGGGAAACCACAGGGGTGTCTCCCAACCCCAAGAAGGTGCTCAATAAGGAGGAGTAAGAGCATGTGGGCAGTGAGGCTCACACTACTGACTTTGCACAAAGTGCAGGGCAGAACAGTGTGAACATCTTTAAGACCTTCCCCACGGCAACTTTGGGTGAGCAATCATCCAAAGGTCCCCGGTGCCAAGAAACCAAGGGGGTAGAGGGTGCTTCTTCTAGGCAGAAGACCTCTACTAAAAGATCCAGGGATCCTTTCAAGGGTGGTCAACACACCCAAAGGAGATGAGGACAGATATAACTATGAGGAATTGATGGAAACTATTGCCAATGTCAATCTGGATGTACTCAAACAGGGTGCAGAAATAAAGGAGATGCAAATGGTGATCATCTCCCAACAAGAGCAGAATGCAAATCTCAAAAAGCTGGTGATGAAGTTAGTGCTCAAAAAGAAGAAATCAAAGTTTGTGCTGAAGAAAAGAAGCACAGATCATGATTCTTTCAAAAAGGGGGAGACCAAAGAGGATGAATCTCAGTTTGAGGGGGAGATGGGAAAAGAAGCAGAAATGGGTACAAAAGCAGCAGAAACAGAAACAGCAGCAGAAACATTTAAAGTAGCAGCATAAATTGGCTTATAAACAGTAACTGAAGCTGCAGTAGAAACTGAAAAAGCAGCAGCAGAAACAGGGCTGACAGTTGAAGAGATAGAGATTGCTGAAACACTGGTGAAGGCAAAAACAAACACTCCCAAGGCTACTCAAAAGGCCAAGGGAGTGGAAATCAAAGAAGGAGGATTTGAAAAGAAGAGAAAAGAAATAAGTGATGCTGAGGTAAAGAGAAAAGGAAAAGAAAAGGTAGTGGAAGCTCTGAAGAAAACAAAGAAGTCAGTTCAAGTAGCTCTAGATGAAGAGGTAGCCAAACAGCTGCCAGCTAAAATAGAAGCAGAAGAAGAGTCTCAAACTGCCAAAGATAGGCAAATTGCTTTAGATTTCTCTAAAAAGCTCAATGAGGAGTACCAAAAGAGTTTGAGGGATGCAGTTGAAGCCAGGAAAGTTCAAGTAAAAGCATCTATGCCAAGGCAGCAGCCATCACAGACAAAGAAAAGACAACCTTCAAAGACTTTTGTTGCCAACCATGAAAGGAGGAAAATGATCAACTTTCTAAAAGGATCAGTTGGTGTTAAAGAAGGCATGTTCACTGGTATGTCTTATGGCAGAATTGAAGAGCTTTACAAGAAAGAAATGACCAAGATACAAGAAGACTTTACTTAAAGGGTTGAGGTTGAAAGGAGAATGAAAGAAAGGCATGATCTGCATATCCAACAACCTTTTCCTGAGAGTGAAGAAACCACTTCTACAAAAGAAGTGGAAGAAGAACAGAAAGAAGAAACTCTTGCTCAAACAGTCAAAGCTGTCAAAAGAATGAAAACCATAGCTTCAAAGAAACAGACCAAAAAGCCAAGGATTGAAGAAGTGAAAAAAGAAGCTGAACCTGTTATTGCAACCCCTGAAGAACAATCAAGTCAACAAGGTGCAGAACAATCTGAACAATCTGAGGTACATGTTGGTTTGTATATGACAGTGACTGATAGTGAACCTGTAAAAGTTGACCCTATATCAGTCCAAGCCCCTGAAATTATGCATTGGGATATCCTGGAAGATCAAAGGAAGAAATACTTCAGGATTAAAAGGATGGGAGACAAGTATGAGGTTTACTCTACTTGGGGCAAAATCATCAGAAGTTGTTCCAGATCTGAATTAGAAGAAATGTTCAAGGTTGGAATGAGCTTGTATGAAAAGGAGTTGACAAGAGCAGGAATGAGCTTAAAAAGACTAGCCATGGAGTACTTATGCATGTTGTTTGATCCTAGCAAATTCAACATGCTGTCAGAGATCTGCATCTGGAGAATAAATTCCCAAGAATAGACAATTGGATGCTATTTGAAATGTGTGGAGTCTATGTCATCATTATTGACAGATCTTATCATGAGTACTACCTGGTGGATAAAGTTTATGATCACAGCAAAGCCAAATTGCAAGGTATGTTGAATGCTAAACTGGTATGTTCAAAGTATTCTGAAATGGCCAAGATAGTAGTTAGAAGAATCATCAATCAAAGCTTAGGTTTGGATCCTAATCTTGGGAATTGAGCTTAAGTTTTGAAAGTATCATGAAGACCAACTTTTGAAGAACTTAACTTCTCAATCTGAAAAGTTAAGTTAGGGGGAGATTGTTAGGTCTGAAATAAGCTAAGGATGATTAATACTGCCAGTTACTACTTCTTGTGTAATTAATACTGCTAGTTCAATATTACTACTGCTGGTGAGATTAATACTGCTAACATGGATAGTACTGCAAGATGGTTAATACTGTTGAGTAATTACTACTGCTTATGAAGATTAAAGCTGCTGAGAAGATAATGATGGAATGATTTGATTAATGCGAAAGTCAAGGAGATTTGAAGATAATTATGGACTGGATCATGAATATTAATTTTTCTTTTATAATTATCTTGTAATTTGTCTTATATATATACTGTATAGAAGGCATAGTATAGTATATACATTAATAGAGTTTTCGATATAAGTTTTAGTGAGAATTAATCTCAAGATTCATTGTAATCCTTTCTTCAGAGAAGTTCAGAACGTCTGTTGAGTATGTTCAACAGATTGAGGTTTTGTTTGTAATCATTAAGTTAAATCAATATAACTTATGATTTTCAATCTGATACTGTTCCATTGATTTACTGTTAAAGTGTTTTTCCGCGACTCCTTTAACATAGTTTCTGAGTGTTAATTAAATTCTTCATTAGAACTTTTCGATCTTGACAATAATAAACTAACACCTACTCAAATAATACGATTAGGAAGAATCTTAATAAGAATAAAACAATTAGAAGAAAGAATCTAAGTGATGTTCCAATGGATTCAAGAAGCTAGATCATAATTAATAATTTGTTAAAAATTAATAATTTGTTAAAATGACAGATTCAACAATTAATATGGAATATCTTAAAAACGAATTCGATGCAGATCATAACAAAAAAAGAAGAAAATGGTATTACAAATTTGTCAATGATAGTGATGAAGAATTCAGACATCAACTTCAATGGAGAATGTATAATAACAAAAGAAAAGTTCATATTTCATTCTTTGAATGGTATGAACAAGTTTTTTGCAAACAAAACAATATTCAAAATCCCTTTTTAAATGTTTATGAATCTCCAAAATTGAATCAAACATACAAAACAATATCAAATCAAGATGAAATCATTGCTATTCATCCGCCAAAACAAAGTATATTAATACAAGACAAATATTTAGCCACTCCTCAAATAGGAATTAGAGAAATGGCAAATAGAGAAGAAATGATCAAAGATATAATATATCAAAATAGTTATTCAAATAAAATATTAAATAGTATGAGTCAACAATTAAATAGAAATGAAACAATTCTAAAGAAATATAGATTGAAGAAAAACAAGAATCAAAAGTACCTATAAAAACCGAGAATCCAATTTTCATACCTCAACAATTAGATTCAAACATAAATCTAGGATATAATAAAAAGATAGTTGACGGATTAAGTGAAAAATTAAATAATATGAAAGTTAATGTTATTACTCAAGATTCAGATGATTCATCCAAAGATTCATCTAACAGTGAATCAAATGAAAATAATATTTCTCAACTTCAAGAACAATTTTCAAATAATCTAAAATTGATAATATTAATTAAATAAAATTTAGTGGTAATTCTGTTTCAACAAGCAGACCTCAAACCCTAAATTAATATTCAAGACCAACTTTTCCAGATGTTCAATATGAAGCAAGAGACTTTTCTTTCATTAGAAGTTAATTTGATGGTCATCAGTATATGAATGGAATCTAGATGGATTATCAGAACATCGAACTTTAAATTTACTCCAAGAAATCAACATGGCCGCAAATGCTTGTACCATCAAAGGCAATAATCAAAGGCAAATCATCGATTTGCTAACTTTAGGTTTTACTAGCAATTTAAAGGGGTGGTGGGATCTATATGTAACCCTAGAAGAAAAAGCCATTATCCTAAATGCCACCAAAACTGTCATCAAAATAGAAAATAATCAACAAGTTCAAACTCAAGAACTCGATATAATTCCTACTCTTATATATGCTATAATGAAGAATTATATAGGAGATCCAACAATGTTCAAAGAAAGAGGTGCAGAAATACTCCTCAACCTAACTTATAGAAAACTACAAGATTTCAAATGGTACAAAGACATGTTCTTAACAAAAGTCATGTAAAGACCAAACTGCAAAGAAGCTTACTGGAAATAAAGATTCATTGCAGGATTACCAAACTTATTCGCATAAAAGATTAGAAATAATCTAAGAGAAAAATATAATAATCAAATCCCTTATAGAGATCTAACTTATGGGGAACTTATTAATCATGTTAATAGAGAAGGATTAGCAATCTTTTTAGATCTAAAATTCAAAGCTAAACTCAAAAAGGACATAATCACTAGTAAAAACGAATTAGGAGACTTCTGTCAACAATATGGTTATCAACCTATTTCAACTCCTTCTTCATCCAAAACAAAAAAGCATTTTTCAAGGAAAAGATTTTCAAATAAAAGATATACTTCTAAATATGATAAGGTTGAAGATTATAATAATCATAAGAAGAGAAAATTTCACAAGTAGTATACAAAGAACTCAAATTTTCATAAAAATAATCAAAAGGAATCCAAAGATATAATAATATGTTACAAATGTGGCAAAACAGGTCATATGGCAAAAGACTGTTATGTCAAAAGAAAATTTAATAAATTAGATATATCAGATAAATTAAAGGCTCAAATGTGTAAATTAATGCTCAACAATGATAGTTCTAGTGAATCATCTAGTCTATCTGACTTTGAAGAAAAAGATTTAAATAATATCAAAAATTACTCAACATCTGATTCAGAAGAAAGTTGTGAATGTATAGGAAACTGTACTTGCAACCAAATTAATATGATTACAGACAAAGATAGAGAAATGATAGAATTGCTAGATCAAATTCCAGATCAAACAATCAAAGAACAAGCCTTAAACAAAATTTTCAACTATAGCAAAAAGAACCTGAGAATGTCCAAATCAAGCAAAGATTAACAATTCAATCACAAAACAAATCAAGAATCTAGAGAGAGAATTTTAGAGAGAAAGTCATATGTCATTCAGTCACAAGTGTTTGCGTACAATTTAAAGTGTTACAAGGTTCTATCAAACAAATCTATTTATACAACATGACTTCTCTCAAGCTACTTCTCTCAAAGCATTACAAGATAAACCTCACTACATCGTTCTCTCAAAGCATGTAAAGTACAATACTGAAAGTCAAAGACAATAAACAAAAGTCAAACTCACTTGATCTAAACAATACATTAACAATCTCCCCCTTTTAGATCAAGTGTCAATGATAGGTCTTCCCCCAATGAGATAGTCTTCCTTGACGTATCCCAAGCAATGACTCAAAGTTTATGATACCGCGTCTGAAATTAAAACGATCATAGATGGCATCAACAATCCTTTCAGTATGAATCCTGAGAAACTTTCCCATTCCTTTTTCACCTTGTTTCAACTTCTCTTTATTTTCTTTAAGCTTCCTCTCCAATTGCATCTTGATCATTTTTAACGTTCCATCTGAAAACTTGGCGATTTCTGATAATCTGAAGAACCTCTTTTTGTTCTCAGAGTTCTTGTAAACAACACCAAGTTCAGGTTTGTCAAGCACAGTGAATAAGATGTAATCATCAATGTTCTCTAGACTCAGATCAGGTTTCTTCATATTGACTTCCCTCTGATTTGTTTCTATTCCGAGCTGAAAGTCATAGCAATACGTGTAGTTCACCTGTCTTCTCATGAACCTTTTTACAGCATCCAAGGCAGCAAGAACATTATCTTTTATGATATTCATATTTCTAAAGAGATGGTAGAGATACTCGATGTCATCCACATTCAAAAAACAGAAATCAGCTTCAGAAAAAACACATTCTGATAAGTCTCTCCTCTGCACATGGAATACTGGATACCAAATACGAATGAAATGTACAAGCCTCACTTTCTTTAACGATACAATCCCAAATTTGTTTTCCACATTTCTCTCCGGTTGTCTAACCCAACTCATCAACCGAGCATATTCTTCTTGATATTCTGGATGTTGATCTGAGACAACCAAGATCTTGAATTTATCCATATCTCGGATCCTGTAAACAAATATACTTTTCATTTCTTCTTCCAGAAATGGTTGCCTCAAAGTATTCCTCATTTGTCTTAATTGAGCTTCAGAAGGGACAAGAGGTACTTGAGGTTGGTCTGAAGGACCGTCTTGGGTTTCAATAGGGTTGGAAGGAAAGAAAGGTTCAGTTTCGGTGTTTATAGGTTGTTCATCATGGTTTGGGCTTGGTATTCTTTGTGGGCTAGGTAAATTTATTTGGGTAGGTGGAATAGGTTGGTTAGTTGTAACTGTTTGGGTAGTTTGAATAGGTTGAGTAGGTTGGGTAGATTGGGTAGGTTAGATTTCTGGGATTTGTGGAGGTTGGTTGGAAGGTTTTGAAAGGTTTATGTCTTTGAATGATGGGATATCAGGTTGTTCAAGGTTAGTTTCTGGAAGTTCTGTGTTCACAGGACTCAGTTGGATATCTTCTTGTGAGCACGCAAGGATGTCCAAAATATTTGCTTCTTCTTCTTCAAACAACTCCCTTTCTTCCTCCTTAATCCTCCAAATTTTTTCATACTTTTCACCTGAAGATTCTTCATCATCAGAAGATAGATCTATAGCGTAAATTTCCTCCAGTCCAGTGAGCCATATGATCTCTTCTCTTGTAGCAACCATGGGCTTTTTAACCAATGGTTCTACTTCTTCATTAACGTACAAGATCAACTCCATACCCTGACCTTCACCCATATATTCTTGCTCATCACCAACAAGATCAACCATTTTTGTATCTTCATCTCTTTCTGATCCACTAACAACACGTTTAGATTCTGTAGCAGTTCTTTGTCTCTTGCTTATCTCCCCCTCATGGTCATGATCTGAATCATGATCATGCCTCTTTTTAGAACCTACTTGAGCTTTGCATGAATCTTGAACTGCTTTGGTTAACTCCTGGATATGCTGAACCATTTCTGATTTGAAAGCGTTGAACTCAGTGATAGAAACAACTTCAGATGAGATTGGAGTTTGTTGAGCTCTTAACAGTCCAACAAGATCAGCATCAGTATCCTCAGCGGGTGCCTGAGATACCAATTTGGCATATAAAAGAGATATCAGCTCCTCTATCGAGAGATCAACTGGCTGAACTGGTTATGGTGGAGGTGGCTGAATAGGCTCGTCCACCGCTGGGCCTTTCCCCTTCAGTAGGCTCTTAACTTTGGCAATCTCCTCCTCAAATTTGGTAGTTAAGTGCTTAATAATGTGATTCTCAATAGCCTTTAAGGCGCCATCAAGGTATTCCTTTGACACAAAATAAGGTAAAGTAACAGCGGGGTCACGTAGACTTCCCGTTGACACAACTGTTGAGGATCCAACAGTGTGGCCTGTGTTCATTGCTGGAATTTCGTTAACAATGACAAGACTTCCATCCGATCCTCGTAGTCTGGATTGCGAAGCTACTATGGATGTTCCGATCGGGTCACTAAGACGTCCGATGGTAGCAGAAAAAATGGGTTGTGTCCTAGGAATGAATGATGATAGACCAATTGGCTCTAGACTCAATGGTGCACAGAAAGAAAGTAGGCTCGTGGCAGCTGAGCTCTGGTTTCAATACCAGCCATTTCCGAGTGAAATGCAGATAGAGTTTGTGCTAAAACCCCGTGAAAAGATGAGACTACGGCCTGTTGAGATACAGTAGAATGGCTAGCTGAGTTGTGCATTTGCATAAGCGGGCGACTTATGTCTTGTGCTTCCGATTGAAACACATGCAACAGAGCACTTGATTTGGTTACCCTTCTGGATTGGTAGGTTATGTTACACTCACTCTCACCATATTCTTTTTCTCCAATCTCTCTTTGCCTCACACTTTCAACATTTTCAACTATACCTCCCTCAGATCGCCTTATATCTCCCAAAACTTGAGCAATGCCAGTACTAGCAGTGTCAATCTCCATATCAGTATGATGTAGAGAAACATCATCTAAGAAGCCAAAACTGTGTTGAAGATTCTTATTATCGACATCAGTCTCATGAATTATAACATCGTCAGCATGATGATCCGAAGTAGCTGAAGGAACTGTCTTTGAAGAACTAGCACGCCGACCCGGCTTAGTATCATAATTCACAACTTCATCAACTATCCTTACCTGAGGACCTGATTGACGAATTAAAGTCCTTTCAGGTTCGGATGTGGAAACCTCTAGACATGTGGCATCTTGTGCCGAGGTCCCCACAACTTCAGATGTGAAGTTATGAACCCCACCTGTTCCCGTCTCTTGATTTTCCCTTGTCTCTCCCCGCTCCTGGACCCCCGAAGTCTCAGGAACCCTCACCGACTCCTCTCTCCTAAGGGTTGAGTCTTGGGTAGGGATTACCGGTCCTGGTATTCCCATAGACTCTCTATAATCGATTACGCACTCAGAGTTTGGATTGGCATATGAGAGTAAAGCTTGTGGAACTGGCATGGAGTAATTGAACTACTTCCTTTGCTTTTAAAGATATTTCATCTCGAATTCTGGAGCAAGTTCATGCTGAGTTCATTTCAGAATATCTCTGTTTGATCGAATCATGCTTCGGATAATCAACTGTAGAAATCTATGGTAAGGTACATAGATAGGGGTCTTAGAAGTTCTCTTACTGATCACTTTGTCATATTATTCCGTCCAGAATACCACTGAGTAATCGACGTGTAGATCGTACATGACTACATGGAATAACCTCAAGGTATGCATATTTGTGTTGTCCAGACCGGAATTTCGTGAAGTGAAGCATCTGTTGAATACTGAGAACATTTGTTAGTAAAATGGAGGTAGGTTGGTCTTCCTGAAGTCACTGATCTTAGTGAGTGAACCAGTATAACCCAAGGCAAGGATGCCTGCAAATACTTCTGAATCTACTTGGTATGGATCAAAACTAGTTCTGCCCTCTCTTGAGTTTTCCTCCTGTAATTCCAAGATCCATCTGAGTCTTTGATAAGTGAGAATAGAAGTGAAATTATCTATTTTGAGCCTGAAGTATTTGTTGGTGTCGCTCTCAACCACATATTCGATTGTCTTCCAGACTTGCTGTAAATATATCAGTGGAACTGTAACAGTGTCTGTCAGAGCATGGTGAAGTGGATGGCCTTTTAGAATTTACACAACAAGTGGATTGACACTCAGACTGTCAAAGTCCACATGATGGTTGTTAGGATATAGCAATAAGTACTCAGACTTGTTGATCAGGATCTTCGCCAACCTCAGATTGAAAATGAGATCTGGAGGATGGCATAGGAGTCTCTTTAGAACCATTTAGATCATGCTCGTCCATATGGACACTTTGATCATGAATTTGTTCTTCTGCCATGGATTACCTGAAAAAGATAACAAGTATTGGATAAAATCCAATATGTTAGTCTATAAGCTCAAAACATGTTTTTCAGAAAATCATTTTGATACACGAAGTATCAAGTACAGAAGAAATTGTACTTTTAGCACAGAAAAATAGGCACAGAAAGTTACAAGAATGCAAAATGTAACTTTGAACAAAATTAAAAAAATAAACCAAAAAGACACAAACTTGAAGAAAAACATTTGAAATTTTGAGTTGTTCTAACAAAAGATGTTGTATTGAAAAAACACTTGAAAGCTTGAAAAAATTTGAAAAAAAAAATTTCTCTAGGTACAGAACTCTCAAGACACTGAGAGACTTAGAGATTTCGCATAACAAAAATTTGCAAGGTGACCAAAACTGTCACAGAATTAGAAACTCTCATGACCTTGATATTGACCAAGAACTCGTATGAAGCTCATAACACAACTCTTAGATCTTGAAATATGAACAGTAAACCTGAAACTCTCAAGTAATATGAGTTGCCTTAGAACTCTCATAACAAAACTTGGACTTGAACACTGTTCATGAAAAATTTTGAATTTCAAATTTTAACAATCTGAAATATTTCTTTTGCTCAGTTCATTGTATGTTAAAATGTTCACATTTAAGTTCCATTTTACCTGAAATGCAAATTTGGTCCAAACGAGTCCAATAGTCTAAATAATCCCCATTTCATGAGTTTAAAATTAACAGTTCAAGGATTTCAACAAAATCAGTTCATGTGTTCGAGTTCAACAGATCCATAAGTCAAGGTACACCTGCAAAGAATCATTATCGAAGCAAACCCAGATGTAATAACAAGTTTTAATTGCAATACAAAACATTATTTTGAAAGAACAAAGTTCAAAAAATATCAAGTGTCGTTCAAGAAGATGAACAGACACGAACAGAAAAGATAGAAATGAAAGATCGAATCTGAAATAATACAAATTGTTACTGTATTTTGTTTAGATCAGTTTATTTGACTTTATGTTTGACTTTAATGTTTTGAGTGAACTTTGTAGTGAGGTTTTACATTGTATTTTGCTTGAAAGAAAGTCGAGGGTATAAATAGTAGTTGTTTGAGTGAAGCTTGTAATTAATGTCATTGTACGCATCACATTTGAATATATCAGACATATGACTTTCTCTCTCTACACTCTTGATATGAATTGTTTCTTACACTTGAATTGGACATTATCATTTGGTATCAGAGCCTCCCCAAGAGATTTTAGAGGGTTTAGATTGTCAATTTCGATCGAATTTCTGAAAATTTAAAGAACACAGTCGTATTCTTGAATTTTCACTGTTTGATAGATTTTCAGTGGTTTATTGAAATTCGTGTGTAATATTGTATTCATTGTGATCGATTTGTGATAGTTTACAGTTTGTATTCACACACAAACACGAATTAATCACTAATTTTGTTGTAATTTTGGATTTTATCGATTTCTCAAAAACACGAACACAGGGTCTGCATTTTCTTTGAATCGCACTGTATTTTTTAGTTTTGATCATAATTGTTTGTTCGAATTGTGTTCCTGTTGTATTTTCGAATCCTATGGATGTGTTTATAAAGCAATTCGCAGGATTTTTCAGCCTTTGATCGATTTTTAGAAAGCAAGGAAAGAACTCGCTAGATCTATACTTCGCGCTAAGGAAGAACGCGCAAAGTACTGTACATCTGCTTATTGTGCGAGTTTTGCAGGTTCACGCATAGTATGTCTTGCGAGAAACAGATTCGCGCAAAGGGTTTTCTCATTTGATTTGCGAGTTCTTGATTCCTCATAAATTTTCTAAGTCCAGATCGCGCACATTCCTTTTGCGAGTTTCTTGGTTGCGAGTTTGCATTCTGCGCCTTTTGATCTGCTCGAAAATTTTCTGAGTATGGTTCTCGCAACGGCTTCTGCGAGTTTCTACTAGCTTGCGAGTTTGCATTCTTCTGCGAGAAGTTCAAGATTCAAAATTTTTTCTAAGTACAGTTCACGCATATCATCCTTGCGAGAAGTCTCTTCGCGCACATAGTTGTTTGCGCGTATATCACTTCGCGCTCTTAGTGTTTTGCGAGTTTAGGTTTCGCGCAAGAAGCATTTAGCGAGGAGTAAAGGAATAGTGACTTGCGAGTTCCAGTACTGTGCGAGTTTCATACTTGTATTTTTCTGGAAATCTGTTTTCAGTGACAATCTGTATTTGACTCTTCTAGTCAAATTTTTCTGAATCTTTTGGGAGATCTTCTGTATTCAAGCTATTCTGTTCAAGATGACTAAAGATTATTTGGGAGGGAGAGATCTTGTAGTCTTATACATGCCTGAGATAGCAGCAATTGAGGCTGAACGAGACAAACTGAAAATTCAGAATGCAGCCCTTCAAAAGCAGATTCAGGATTTTAATTATATATTGTTAAATTCTGACAAAGCTTCCGTTTGTACTAAATGTTCTAATAATTCCAAATCCGATTATGCGGGTATTCTCAGCATTAAAGAGAAAGAATTAAAATTAAGAGAAAGAGAGATACATCTTCTTCAAACCAAACTGAAGACATCTGAGAATAATCTTTCAGTAACTAAAGATGAATCAATTGCTCTACTCAACAAGATAAAAGATTTTGAGGAGAAGATTTCTGCCATGGAAGCAAAGAATGCTGATTTAATGAAAAGTCTTCCGATAGAGAAAGAAAAGGAGAAATCTGAAGAAAAAGCTAGTCTGGAGAAATTTACAATCAGAAATTGTCTGATTTTTCCAAGGAGACTCTCCAAGAAAAGAAAGACTTAGAGCATAGATGTTTAAAACTTTCCAAGCAAGTGTCTGAGTTTGAGAAAATATTAATTACAGAAAGAGACACATTTGCAAAGGAAAGGAAAGTTCTTGATGATAAAGTAATTGAATTTCCCAAGCAAATCTCAGTTTTACAAGACTTACTTAAAAAAGAAAAGAAATTATTTTAAGAAAAGAAAAAGTCTTTTGATATTGAAAAGAAGAAAAATGAAAAGAGAAATGTTGGGATATTCAATGAAATTTCTGCTAAAAACAAGAACTTGGAAAAGGATTTTGAGCTTGAACGTCAAAATTTTGAAAATGAAATTTCTAAGCTCTCAAAGAGATTAACTGGTCCATCATCTGATATGTCAATAGAACAGAAGGCTAGATAGGTAAAGTTTGACACTATTCTTGAAGAAAAGAATCTTTTATCTAAAAAGATAAAAGATCTGGAAGTTGCAAATATTCAGTTGTCAGAAAAGATTTATGCGGATGTGATAGATCAATCACCTCTTGAAAAGACAACTGAATCAATTTGTTCTTTTAAAATTGCTTCCAGTTTTATTTCTGAAAGAGTTTCAAGAAAGAATAGTGTCAAATCTAAAACTATTGATAAAAGTCAGATTCGTCCTACAAATCTGTTTTATAATCATACTCTTGATGGCACAGTTAAATCTAATAGTAAAATTTTTGGAAAGCCATCAAGGACAGATCAGATGGTTTGGGTTATTAAAGGATCTTTAGATGGAAAAGCTGTTCAAAAATCATCTTCATCCACATCCAAAGTTAAAAAGAACAGAGCTCGAAAAGGTAAATCTTTTGCTACACCTGATACATATTTCTCTACTAATCATATTATCAGGTTAGCTGAAAAGAGAATATGTTGTTCTTACTGTGGAGAGAATGATTTTGTTCAACAAAAATCTGCTCACAACTGGTATGGCACTTACCAAATAATTTCTCAGAATAATGTAGTTAAAAGGAATAAACAAATTGAGAAGTGGATTCGCAAATCTAACAAACCAGGACCCCAGTATCAATGGGTACCAAAACCTGTGAAATCTGTTTTGCAGGATGCACAGCTATAGGGGGAGCAGATACTATGGCTTCTGATTATATCAGATCAGAATCCGGACATCAATGTATTGAAATATGACTTCTGATCACATCAGATCAGGACTTGTACTTCAAGATTTGAGCTTAAATGCAAAAATCAAGGGGAGAAAATTAAGACATGTGCACACTTCGAGGGGGAGCATAATGGAAAAGTCTGTAAGTTAGTGTGTGAGTGTGTATTTTCAAAATGATTTTGAAATCAGAAAGATATTTTTCAGAGAAAAAGTCTATTTTTGTGCTCAAAAAGTGTTTTTATAACACTTGTTGTTTTTTGGAAAAAGCCTTAATGCATTTTTGGAAAGTTTCCATTTTTGGAAAATTTTCAAAATTTTTCTAAATGTAGAACACGCATAGACTTATGCGAGTTTACACTTCGCGCAAAGCATTGCGTTCACAAAGTGTAGAACTCTCAAGCTATGTCATGCGCTTATCTACTTTGCGCAAATAACTTCTAGTGAGAAGTTACTGTTCATAGTGGTTCGCGCACATAGCGTCATGCGTGTATCTCGTTCGCGCAAGCTATGGCATGCGAGTTTCACCACTTCGCGCACCTCGTTCATGCGCGAAGTGCACACACACTTGTTCGTTCTTCGTGCGACAAGTTTGCTTCTATTTGTTATGCGAGAACTGTGAGGTCAAGTCAAATCGTGCCACGTGTCACTTTACTCTCAGAGTATAAATTTGATTGTTTTCCCGTTTACACCTCACTTCTCTCATAATTTTTCAGCGAGTTTCTCACATAGATTTTTTTTCTCTCAACCTGAACTTGCGACTTTCAGATTTCAGCTTCATTTCTTCGAAGATTCAAGTGTAGGTGCTCATTTTTTTTGTTCGATTATTGTTTCTTGTTTGTTTCTTCTGTTTACAGATTCGATTTCAAGTTCTAGGGTTCTGATTTTAATTCTTGTCGTTTCATTTTTTTTAATATTCATCTTCTTGTCTATTCGTGTGTTTGAACTATGATACTGATTTTATTTTGAGTTTGTTCTTTCAACATAATGATTTGTATTGCAAATAAAATGTGATTTACATCTGGGTTTGGTTCGATATATTTTTCTCTTTGCAGGTTTACCTTAACTTTTGGATTTTTTGGACTTAGATATATGAACTTTTGAACTCGATCTTTTGTTCTGAACAGGAGTTATAAATTCTTCGAGTTTCGAAATTCTGAACTGATCTTCTGCTTGATTTTAATCAAGTACATGGACTTATGGATTTATGTTCTGAAATGGGGAACTTTTGGACTTTGAAATCATGAACAGGACTGTTGATTGACTTTCGAAGATTTGAATTTGGACTGAATCTGAACATTTAATAAATATTAAAATTTGATTCAGATTAATTCCTTGTTAAAAAGTTGTCCAATTTGAATTTTGAAATTCAAATCTGTTGTGAACAGTACCTGAGAGTTTTCAATGTTGAAAATTTGGTATATAAATATTTAATTTCAGGTTTATGAGAGTTATCTGGTTTGAAAATTTAAACAATGTTGTTTTGTGAGAGTTCAAGTTATATTCCATGTTAGATTTGTGAGAGTTTTGGTAATCCTTGCAACATAAGGGTTCTAAGAGTTCTAAGTCTCTCATTGTTTTGAGAGTTTCATACTTAGAAAACTTTTCAGATTTCAAATGTTTGACAATACAATATTATTTTGTTAGAACAAATTCAAAGTGTCAAGTATCATTGTTAAGTTTGTGTCTTTTTATTAATTTTTTAAAAGTTACATTTTGATTCTTGTAACTTTCTGTGCTTATTTGTTCTGATCTTTAAAGTACATTTGTTTCTGTACTTGATACTGTGTGTATCAAAATGGTTTTCTGAAAAACATATTTTTGAGCTTATTGACTAACATTTTGGATTTCATCCAAAACTCGTTCTATTTTTTTCCAGAAAATCAATGGCGGAGGAAAATATCCATGATCAAAGTGTTCACATGGATGAAAATGATCCACAAGGCTCTAAGGCAACTCCTATGCCTTCCTCTCGATCTCACTTCCAGTCTGAAATTGGTCAAGATCCAGATCAAGCCTTGATCAATCATAATGAATACTTACTGCTTTATCCAAACAACCACAATGTGGACTTTGACTCATTATCTGTCAATCCACTTGTGGTGGAGATTCTGAACGGGCATCCACTAAGACATGCTCTCACAGACACTGGAAATCAATAGAGTATGTGGTTGAAAGTGAGACGAACAAGTACATCAGGTTAAGAATAGATAACTTCACATCTATTCTTACTTATCAGAGATTGAGGTGGATCTTAGACCTACCGGAGGAAAATTCCAGAGAAGGCAGAACCCGTTTTGATTTATATCCAGTAGATTCTGAAGTTTTTGAAGGCATTCTAGCCTTGGGTTACACTGGTCCTCTCACCAAGATAAGTGAATTCAAGAAGACTAACCTTCCTCCTTTCTACTACCAAATGTTCTCTGTCTTCAACTGTTGCTTCACTTCAAGGAATTCTGGTCTAGACAACACCAACATGCATACACTGCGATTATTCCATGCAGTTGTGTATGACTTACAAGCTGATTACTCTGTGGTGTTCTGGACAGAACTTTATGAGAAGGTTATCAGCAAGAGGACATCCAAAAGTCATATTTATGTTCCATATCAGAGATTCTTACAGCTAGTTGTACTGAATTATGATCAGATCGAACAGAGACATTCCGAAACGACTTCAGCATGAACTCGCTCCAGAATTTGAAATGAAATATTTACAGAAGCAGAGAAAGAGTTTCAATTACACAATGCCAATTCCTCAAGCATTGCTTTCGTATGCCGATCCGAACTCCGAGTGTTCAAAATCAAAGAGTGGGGGAGATAACTCATCCGGTTGAGTTGTTCTCAGTATGTGGAGCGGTAAAATGGAAAAGAGAGTTTGGTTAGAAGTGAGCATAATGATAAAAAGAAAGAGGGTTGTTAGGGTAGTTTGTATGTTAAATAGAAGTTCAGGTTGCATATTGTAATTATTTCATAGTTTATTGGGTAATTGGGCCTAAATCCCATTAGTCTTGTATGCGTCATATATAAGGCGTGGTTTAGTTCATTATTTAGTTTAGTTGCATTCATAATTATTCTAGTCAACAGGTTTACATTTGCTTATCAGAAATTCTCTCTGTAAACCTAAACCTTTATTGAGTATTAATCATATGACTAGAAGTTGTGGCTCATTCATTGTTCTTCATTGATTAATTATTGTTCATGATTGCACAGTAACTGGGATCTATAATTGGTATCAGAGCATAATCGAATAAATTTTCATTCGATACGATCAAAAAAGGTGTGTCTAAAACCCTTTAATCGCTTAATTGATTAGAGTTGTTTAGTTCTGTCGATTTTATGGGATTAATTGATTGAGTCGATCTTGATATTCTGCCATATTCTGTCGATTTTCATTATCAATTTTTTTTAAGTTCGGTCGATTACTTTCAGGATTGAGATTTTTTTTCTGGAAAATCAATTGATAGATGTTTTCTCTGGGTTGATATATATTCATATCTGCATTATAGATTTTCTAAAGTCGGAATTGATTGATCTGTGTTCAATCTGGGTTAAGTTCGATCGATTAAATCTTGATTTATGGGTTAAGTTCAGTACGATTGATTTTCTGGGTTGAGTTTGATTTCTATCGATTTTCAGAATCAAATGTTTTAGTTCGGTCGATTATCTGTTATCGATTGTGTTTGAGATTATCTGTTAATCTGTATCTGTTTGATTATCATTTATCGACCGATCCATGACTTGACCGGACCCTTGCGACCGAACCTGACCCGGGTGTCCTTCGACCGGGGTGTTCCTTTTGACCGGGTGTCCTTCGACCGGGGTGTTCCTTTTGACCGGGTGTCCTTCGACCGGGTTGGGCAAGTGAGTTGCTTTTAAGTTTGTAGCTTAAAATTTTGATTGGGTGATAAATAAGTAGTGGGGCGGTAGAATTGATATTCTCTTTTCAACATTTACGGCTGTTTGATTTCTTTAAATATACATCGCATACATATATATCATATATCTCTCATATTTCAATAGTTAACGCCCGGTGTCTTGCTAACGCCCGGTCCCTCCCCGACCGGTGCCTCGCCCGGTCCCTCCCCGATCGGTGTCTAGCTAAGCCCGGTGTCTATCGACCGGAACGCAAACGCCCGGGGTCTTGACCGGTATCCCTATATCCCGGGGTCTGGACCGGTATCTCTATCTCAAACCGGTTAGTGAGACACAACAAAAGCTCACCAAGTTTCAAGTTTCGATCGATTGTCGAAAAATCTTTCGGTTGATTCGGTAGTGTTCGGGGACAAAGTTCTTAAATTTTTAAACTGGTAAGGGTTGTTTACAAAGCTTAAATGATCGATTTTGATCATATAATTTTCACCCATATCAAGTTTTTAAATTCTCGTTCGGTTTTCGAAAAATCTTCGGTTGCTTCGTTCGAATGTTTGAGAGATTGTTTCGAGATTTAATCAGTTGAGGGAGCTTAAGGGAACATAAACGATCATTATTGGTCGAAATGTTTTAACCCATACTGATTTTTTAAGTTTTCGATCGTTTTCCGAAAAGTTTTCAGTTGGTTCGTTTGTGATCGTGGGTTGACCGGTTGAGTTTTAATCTGTTAAGGACTGGTCAGGGAACTTTAACGATCGTTTTGCATTGATTATTTCTAACCGTTTTCGAGTTTTGCAGGTGTGTCTCGTTGGAGAAGATGATGAATAGTAACTAACGAATTCCGTTAGTTTGCCGTTAAATTCTTTACATTTTGGTCCATTTTCCGTTAGTCCAGTTAGTGTCAATTAGTTTGTTAATTTAGTTAAGTTTTATTTCAATTTTAGTCCATTTTCGTTAGTGTCTAGTTAAGTCCGTTAGAAGTTTTAAATTTTACACTTTTAGTCCCTCTAGTTAGTAGTTTTAGTATATGTTATTTTTAGTCCTTCTAGTTTTAAGTTTCAGTCATTTGTCATTTGTGACCCTACACTTTCAAGTTTCACTCGTTGTCACTTTTGGTCCTTTCACTTTCAAGTTTCATCTTCTTGTCAAGTTCAGTCCCTGGATATCAAGCTTTTCAGGTAACAATGTCTTATTCTGATTCTCAACAAGAAATTTATGACCTCAAATCCAAGATTGCAGTTCGTGAAGTCAGGTTGGACAACAATTACAAAGTGCTTCTGCAAAGTAATCGTGAAAAAGCTGACATTCTGATTTGGGCACAAGGATTAAAAAGAGAAAAGGAAAAACTTGTTGAAGAAAATGATTCTTTGAGAAATCATTTTAAAAAATCAGAGAGTGAAAACCTGGATCTAAATAAAAGACTTGCTGTTTTTGAACAAGAAAAATTCGATTTCTCAAATGAAAGGAAGAATCTTGAAAGAAATATTCTCGAGTTTTCAAAGAAAGTTTTCGATGAAAGAAAGGTTTTTGAGCTTCAAAATGCAAAACTTTCAAAGTAGATTTCTAATTTTGAAAACGTTTTGATAATTGAGAGAGATTCTTTTGAGAAAAAGCGAAAAGTTTTTGAGAGTGAAAAGAAAATGCTTCAAAAGAAGAATGTTGCAGTTTTTAAAGAGATATCTGATAAACGCAACAGTATAGAAAAGGATTTTGAAAGTGAAAGAAACATTTTCGAAACTGAGATTCATAAGCTTTCAAATAAATTATCTGAATTGAAAGAACATAAGGTAAAATCCGATTTACAAAAACAATTTGACTTAATTCTAAAAGAAAGAAACGTTTTATCTGCAATTTTTGAAACATTTTAATAGGTTTACATTTGTGTTGAATCTGAGTTTCAGTGGAAGAACACACCGGTCGCCTTAGGTTAACACCGGTCCCCGTGGTGACACCGGTCGGTTTGGTCCCCGGGGTGTGTTACTGTTGTACAATCGATTTAACTTTAATCGATATTTGGGTTTTAGTATAGTTGTTTGAATGTTGAATACTTATCAATTCTTTCTTGGTTCATGGATTTGATTATACTAGTTAAAGTTTAGTATTGTCATCGATTACTGCATTGTGCTTAGAGTTTTGATTTCTCTGTGCTTCGGTGACACCGGTCGACCTGGGTGACACCGGTCGACTTAGGTGACCCCGGTCGGTCGCTAGACCCCGGTCCGTACCAATCGTTCCTAGACCCCGGTCCATGATCCCACAACGCGCCCGGATCCATGCCATGCGCGGCCCCCGTGCGCCTCCCCGTCCGTCCCATGTGGCGCCCCGTGCGCCGCCAGGGCGCTGACCCCAGGCACTGTTGACACCGGTCGACTTGGGTTCCCCTGGGTCTTTCAGTTTGTCAAGTACAAATTCTCTTTTGCATTGGGGTTGATTGGTTTAATCTGTGCTCAGACCTACTTTGTGTCATTACTTGTTCGGCTTCTCAAAGTTTTATTTGTGTGTTGGTTTGATTGGTTGGTCTCTCCAAAGGGATAAATTTATTTCCGAATTCTTTTGGGAAATGGTGTTCAATTGGACTTGGTATTCAAACCAAACAATTCCACCAAGATCTTGTGATAAATGTACCTACGGACTAACATGCTCTATCTTAACAGGTACAATGGCTCAGAATCCGAATCAGGAGATTGACCCCATCGCTGACGTCGAACTGATTCATCCTGATATGTTCCTTCCTCTCACGCCGAACAACTTCCATCTCGACGTCACTCAACCTGAGTGCAAATATCAAGTGATGGTCGAGATCCTTCGTGGCCATCCTCTCTCCTACGCTCTTACGGAGACCACTGATGTTCCACATATCTACTTGCAACAATTCTGCCGATCAATTACTCCTGTGGAGGCCGACGATGGCTTCCATCAAGAAGGACGGATTGACACCACACCCGTACTGCTCACTCGAGAACTCTTCCGCCAGTTTCTACACCTGCCTAACGCCAACTCTTTTCCTGGGAGAAACAGTTTTGATCCGATCGTCCCCGACGCTATTCTCTGTTCAGACATTCAGTCTTTGAGTTACCGCATGCCTCTCCGTCTCCCATCCACTTTCAACCGAAAGAACCTGACCACCATATGGTATATGCTCATCACGTATCTCAATCGGTGCCTATCGGCCATTACGTAAAGCATCGATCAGACAAGCATCAACATACTACGCCTCTTCCATGCAATGGCATTCCACCGACATGCCTATTATGCGGACATTCTATGGTTCGAGCTAGTCCAGAAGGTCCGAGACAATGCTACTAAACGACGGAATTTCATTCCGTACATGCGATTTCTCCTGATCTGTATCCGAAACTACTTGGATCTTCACCCGACCATTGCTCATCGCACTTCACATCCGACATGTCCTCACAACCAAACCCATCGCATCCCAAATCTCCCTGAACTAGAAAATCTAGTTGTCCGACGCATGCCTGATGGGTTACTGGCCTATGCGAGTCCAAAGGCGCTGAGTGTGGTAGATTATAGGCGCACACACAACATTCTAGCTCCTATGGTCCGTCTAGAACCAGAAGGACCTCCCCAGCGAGCGCGACTTGAGCGACGTGAGGGTCCACGTATGAGAGGCGGTAGAGTCCGGAGGGCTGGGGCTCCCGGACAGGGTGTGCTAAGTGAAAATATTGTGAGGGGTTCTGGAGCGGGCAGTGCCGTTAGACAAAGCCAGGCCAGTACTTCTCGTAAATCGCCTACCCTATCACCGACATCCTCTCAAACGGTGGAAGAGGACACATATACAGAAAGCGTTCAGATTCAGTCCTCTTCTGCCATTGAAACTGAGGAGATACCAGATCCATCCGGCACCCAGTCGGAATTAGTCACCGAATCATCGGAATCAAGTGATAAGTCATCTGACTCTGATGGTGACGATGACGAGCCTTCACCTGGAGAGACAAGGAGAGCGGAGGGAGATATAGTTGAAAATGAAAATGTGAGGAGAGAGAAGGAACGAAAGAGTAAAGATAATTTCGAGCGTACACGAGTGATGAGGCAATCATCGTCGGTTGACCTCCCCCTAACCACATCCAGCCAGGTAGCCACATCTGCTACCCAATCTCATGTGTTGAGATAGGGTATTGAAGAAGCCGTCGTGGACGTAGCGACGCAAATGCACACCCCCCTAGCCACTCCGACATCTCTCAACAGATGTTGGTTTCAATTACTCACGGGGAATTAGCACAACCGCTATCGGTCTCTCGCTTGGAGAGTACTGGTATTGAATCAAGAGGACAGCATCCCCCGTCCTCGCCTTCTTTGAGTGCACAGCGTCTAGAGCCTTTTGATGTTATATCTCCTTTGCCTAGGACACAGGTACCTTTTTCGGCTACTGCTGGAGGCCTTAGTGGCTGGCCGGAACACCCATAGTAATTCCAACTTCTGTTGGTTTACGAGGATTGGGAGGAAGTCCTACCATAGCTATTTTTACGCCAGATGTCAACGTAGGTGGTGTGACTTCTACAGTCGTCACCACAACTGGAAGTCTGAGTGACCTAGGAGTTAGTCACCCTGAGTTCGTCTCAAGGGAATTTCTGGACGACGCCTTAAAGGTTGTCCACTCTAACATGCGTTCCGAGATGAGGGAAGAGGTAGATGCTCTGAAACGACTAATCAAAGGCAAAGCACCTATCACTGAGCCTGAACCACTACCTCCTACACCACAACCTCTACTACTGCTTTCGATATGTCTATCGATGACCTCAAATCCATCCTCCTAGCCAAACTCCTCGCCCAATCTCAAGTTGAACCCACACAAGATGTCGATCTACTTTCCTTACTACGTGCCCAAGCATCAACTCCTACCCCACCACCCCCACCCACTATATCTCCTGAAGCCTTCCAGCACCAAACAACACTCCTTCAGTCTTTGCAGCACACAGAATCTGTATTGACTGAACGAGTATCATCTTTGGAAGACACCTGCCGCAGCCAGGCAGAGAGGCTCAAGCGCAAACATGATGACCAGGATAATCCTGATCACCATGAGGGGGAGAAGCGACAAAGATTATCTGAGCCGGAGACAACACAGACAGTGAGTACAGTACAGGTGCAAACAGAAAGAGGTTCGGGTTCAGGTACTCAAGCGGAAGGGCAGGAATAGGTACAGGAGCAGACGATAGATTTGGTACTATACGATATTCCAATGGTTGAAAAGTCTGAGAAACAAGATGGAGGTTCATCGCTAGATCCTGAAAACTGGGCTATCATAGTGGATCCGTATTCTGATACAGACCCGACAGAAGAATCGGTCAACACCGAAAGAGCGTTGGTAGTCTTTCAAGCCGAGATAGATGAGCTTCTGAATTCCGAATTTACGGCTCAAGATTATCAGCTAGATGAACAAACTTCTGTCGAGGTACCACTTTTGTCTTATACAGCAGTTCACCCTGATCTTCCATAGTCAGCTGTTCCTGAACGATTTCCTCCAGCATCACCATTTTCGGGAACTGGTCGTACTCCGCCAGTTCAGCCGTTTAAATGGGAAAGAGTTAGGATTAATGTTCCATTCCTTGAAGAAAGCCAGAAGAGACTCTTTGCTCATTGGATTCGTAAGTATGATAAGTACGTAGTACATGGTCTTCAGTCAATGAAAAACAGGGAGAATCAACGCGAGGTTATGTTCGTAAACAACTATCTCAAAGACCGCTACAACAAAACAAAGCTCAGAATTAAATCGGTCGATCAGATTCACGCTTGCTACTTCAAGACAGTAAAGTATTCTTTCTTCGTGGTGACAAGAGAAGATGGTAAGCAGTGGAATTTCTCTAAAGTTGATTTCACACTTCCTGAACCATGAGATCTTCTATTCATGCTTAGATACTTGAAGACCAGAACTATCTGGCCTAGGTAAGTTACAGATGCACTCGAAGCTGTAAAGAGATACATGAAGTGTGCTATGTAGCTTGCCTCGGTAGAAGATTTTCAAATCGGGTTAGAAAGCAACCAAGCGAAGATTAATCTGCTTAAACCGGATTTGAGTATTCCATCGGACGCCCAGAATGTACCAGCTTTCATTGTTCTAAATGACATACGTGAACGACAAAGGTGATATGCGTTTTATTCGATTTAGTCAAATTGCTCGATTCTACGATGGTACTTTGTTATTGCTTAGAGACAAGTTGAAGAACTCTGTTGATCAAGATGATAAAGGTATTCAGCTCTTGGATCCAAAATACAAGAGTTTTATTCTCGAAGCATTGGGTGTTATTAAATAACGGCTAGAGTACAGAACATCAATGCACCATTTCAAGATCAGTTTCGGGTTTAGGAAAACTCATGTTCCTAACTGGCGTGATTATGAACTTCTATTTAAAGGGGGAGATTGTTAGGGTAGTTTGTATGTTAAATAGAAGTTCATGGTGAATATTGTAATTATTTCATGGTTTATTGGGTAATTAGGCCTAAAGCCCATTAGTCTTGTACACGCCATATATAAGGCGTGGTTTAGTTCATTATTCAGTTTAGTTGCATTCATAATTATTCTAGTCAATAGGTTTACATTTGCTTATCAGAAATTCTCTCTGTAAACCTAAACCTTTATTGAGTATTAATCATATGACTAGAAGTTTTGGCTCATTCATTGTTCTTCATTGATTAATTATTGTTCGTGATTGCACTTTAACTGGGATCTACAAGGGTGTGAGATCAGAGTTAAAAGAATATAAAAACTCTGCACCAAATACTTTCTGAGCCGGGAAACCACAAATTCTGATTGGTTCACATTCTTTGGTGACCATCATTGAAAAAGGCAGTAAGCCCATGCCAACTCTTGCATTAACCCCACCAACCACTCGTTTCTTTCTCGAAAAAGAAATGTTTCATTTTCTTTGGGAACGCAGCATATCTGCTTTCTAATCTTCACTCGGAAGATTGAGAAATTGAAATAGAAGGAAAGTTGCCCCACCTTCGCACCTCTTTCATGCACATTGAGTTTGTGTAATACTTGTTGTTGTCTCAACAGTTCACACAATTTGAGCCTGAAAAAGTTTAAGTAGCTTCAATCATTTCTACACTTTCACGTACACACAAGGAATAAGTTTTCTTGTCATAACATTCATAGAAAATTCCTTTGTGTTTTTTCGATGATTGAATGGAAGCCCTGGGGAGTGAACATCACAAAAGCTCCTTTTCAATCTACATCCGTTGTACAAAGTGGCTCCGTGCTACTTACAGGCATTTTAACTGTATCATTTGTTGATTCAGGGTTACAATTCCTATCATATCTTAATTTGAAAAGATTCGGGTATATACAACTCATGAATTGACGGATACATAGATCAAAAAGGACAGAGATTGTTAGTTTATCACAAAAGGGAGATTGAAATTCAAAGACAAGGATGACTTGAAAAGGTTTTGATGATCATGGTGCTCACAATCATCAAAAAGCGGGAGAATTTCTGAAATTTTCAAGTCATAAAACTGATATAGTAAAAAAGGGAGATGACTTCAAGTTTGAATCTGAAGATGACTCAAAAGATTCTGAAGAAACAAAGATGATTCAAGAAAGTCTGTTTTCCGAAGACATTTCAGAGTTTACAGAGATGAAGATACAAGCATTGAAAGAATCCTCAAAGTTCAAAGATGCAAAGATCCTTTAAAGCCTGAAAGATCAAAGTTCATTCAAAGTTTTAAAATTCAAGACTTGATGACTTTTCATTGCACAAGAGAATGACTTTTCAAAGAGAATGTGAAAGACTTTTCAAGTTTATCTAAAGATTCTTCAAAAGCTAATTGTTTGATGATTGTCAACGCTTCAAAGTTCAAAGCCGTCAGAGTTAAAGATTGAAGAATCAAGCACTGAAGACTAGTGTCAAATTTTTATTAAATCTTGAATACAAAGGGGGATATTGTTAGTGTATTTTATATTATCCAAGATTTAATGTGAAAAGTCAAGTGAAGTCAAGTCAACATAGTCTAAGTCAATATGAGTTTATCTTGTATAGTGTTATGAGAGTTTAGTGTTGTGAGAGAAGCATGTTTGAGAGAAGTTCCTTGAGAGAAGTAGGTATTATAAATAACTTTGTATTGTGTTGTAGTGAAGTAACCAAGTAATACATGTAATTGTCATATTTCAATATACTTGTGATTCTCTCTCTAAAAAAATGTTAGAACATATTTTAAGTTCTATTTTAGAAGTTTTATAAAGTAATCAATATATTGTAATGGGCCTTGTATTGGGTTAGGGCTTTTAATGTGTACAAGGGTTATGGGGTATAAATAGAAATCATGTAATAGCTTTTAGGTTTAACTTTTCAATTTGAACAATTCCATTCTCTCAAGATGTAGTTGCACTATTCATTGTGTTCTTAGAATAGTTTTGTTGCTTTCAATAATTACTTATTTCTACCCTACATTCCTTGTTCTTTACACAAATCAAACCAATCATGATCTCAATTGGACTCACAATTGGTATCAGAGCCTAACAGAAACATCTTTTCTGATCGATCATGAGATCTGATTACGTTTTTTATAGAACAGTCCTGTTTATGTCGATTTCTGGTTTTATTGTGAAATTAGTTGTTCTTTGATGCTTAATTGATTCAGTAGTTATAGTTTATTGTTTTTGAATCATTGGCTTGTATTAATTTCACTCCAGTATATCGAATCTGTCGATTTTTGAGTTTATTTGTTCGAAAATACGTATCACTGTGGATGGATCGAAAATTGCTATAGAGTCGAAATTAGTCAAGAAGATCAACTACAAATGTGCTCATAAGGTGATTTCGAACCTGAGGATAAATTTTCAGCTCAAGAATAGAAGTATTGAAGAATCTATTGAAGAAAATCAGAAAATATGTTCGAGATCTACAGGATTCGCAAGATTTATGAAGAACTCGCAAATGGTGAAGGTTTCGCAGAGAAGATTCGCAGAACATTGGACATAAACAATTTTTTCAAGTATAGATTTCGCAAGTGGCATAGTGCGAGAGTTAAGGATTCGCAGGCCACTGTGCTACATGTTGTGTGCAAATTCTAAAGGAATTCACAGTCCTCTTGATTCTTAATGTCTAAGTTTCGCAGGTTATATGTTTGCGAAAATAGGCTTCCAAAAGTTTGAAAATGTTCTAAGTTCAGGATTCGCAGGTCAGTACATTACCGAATTCTGAAGGTTTCGTGAAAGTGAGGACTGCGAAAGGCGAGGATTCGCATACAAGAGGCTTGCGAATGTTGAAGAACTCGCAAGGCAAGCCTCTGCGAATTGTGTGATTTAAGCTATGCTATCTTGCGAATTGTGCTTACATGTCTATAGGGATCTGCGAATTTCTGTTGGTTGCGAAAGTTGGTGATGTTTTTGAAGTTTCTGACTGTTCTGAACCATTTTTCATACAAGTTTGCCCTGTTCCTGTGCTTTTTATGCTGAATACATATGTGACAGCTGGTTGGTCACATATCCTTAGCAACTGATCTATATTTCACGAGTGCTCATGATCTGCAAAGTTTTTTAGATTCTGGATTTAATGATTTAGTCTGTGCTTGGATTGAGTTAGCTGCCTGAGCATCTGCAATCATCAGTCTGGAAAGCTTCTTCAGTTGTTAGACCGTTGAGAGCACTTTATCATTCTTCTGACTTGATCACTCAATAGTGTGATTGACTGCAATCACTGTTCAATACTTTGGCTGTGCTTCAGAATCCTGAGAGCTAATAATCATTCAGTTGATTTGTGAAGAAAGGAGTTCCGGATTTGATGACTTAGTTTTCTGGAAACTAGTTAGAAAATGAGTATCTTTCATCAGTTGTTGAACATTGCTTGTCTTCTACCCTTGCATTGTTGTGTTGCTACCAGATGCTACCGCCCGTATGCTTATCAGATGAAGCTCTTAAGCTGAATTCCTATATCAACTCATGGTTAACAGACAAATCAGATGTTATATTCTGAAGATGCACTTGGGTGTCACTCCATAATCCACAAATATCATTCTTATGGGCGTTAAGGAATGTGTTGGATTTACTAGAGGAAAAAGTTGTGTTTATGTGCACTCAGTCGAGGTTATTGTCTACATCAGATCTGACATTTTAGTTGATACTGTTATCCCAATTTAATCTAGTTGGTAAACAATCAATCAAGTAATCAAGCAACACAATAATAATCAAGAGATATATAAATCAGAGTAACATACCAATCCCTTGTATAAACTGTTAACCCTTGAGTGTTCTTGATACCCTTGGATTACAACAACCTCTCTCTAAACAATAATTATGAAAGTAATAATAATGAGAGTTCTTACAAGGTTAACCTAAAACTAAACTAATCAAAACTTTAAATACCCAGGCCATATGCCTATTGGGCTTTACTAAATGCTAAACGGGCTTGAGGCCCAATAGCTATTAACTATTAGCTTATTACAGTTTAAACCCTCTAATTAACTTTAGCACAATTGCAGTTTAAACCCTTAACTTTAACTTTAATCTTGAATACAATTTATGATCCAACAATCTCCCCCTTTGGATTCAAGATTAAAATTTTTTTTGCAATTGTCTTCAAGTCTTCTCTTGTCTTCACTTTTCTCTTGAGAATCTTCAGATATGACGTTGATAGCTTCAAAACTTCAAAACTTGATATCTTTAAACAATCTTCAAATCTTTAAAATCTTTGAAAATTTGAATATCTTCAGATCTTCAGTTTGTATTCTCCCTTTTTGTATCTTCTCCCCCTTTTTATATCTTCTCCCCCTTTTTGATGAGTGGTGAGAATCAACATCATCAAAACTTGGCAAAACAATCTCCCCTATTGTGTATGATCACTTAAGCACAGTCTTCATCATATAACGAGCCCTGTATGGAAATAAGAGCAGTCTCTCCAAATGGAAAGAGTGATTATCTCAATCTTTTCAGATTCAAATAAAAAGTAGTAACCATTCAAATCTTTTCAAATTCAAACAGTTAATAAGTGTAACCCTGAATCAACAAATGACTCAGTTAGAATGCATGTCAATGACACAAAGTCACTAAGTAACACAAAGTTACTATATAAGGAGCTGGTTTGATGTAGACTCCCCAGGTCTTCCATTCAATCATCGAATAACACATGGTTATCTATGAACGTTCTGACAGAAAACAAATTTCTGTGTACTCGTGCATGTGTTAGAAAACAAATTAAGCATAGATGATTGCTTTTCATTTTAGGCTCAAAGTATGTAAACTTGTTGAGACAACAACAAATTATACAAAGACTCAATGTGCATGAGAAAGGGTTCGAAGGTGGGGCAACTTTCCTTCTTTTTCAATATTAGTATCTTCTAAATGAAGAACCAATAGCGTATGTGCTGCGTCCCCAGAAAATGTGAAACATTCTTTTTTTGAGAAAAGAATGAGTAGCTGGTGGGATTGTATGCAAGAGATGGCATGGGTTAGTTGCCTTTTTCAATGATGGTCACCAAAGAATGTGAACCAATCAGATTATGTGGCTGCCCGGCTCAGAAAGAAGTTTGGTGCAGAGTTTAATATTCTTTTACTCTGATCTCTCACCCTCTTTCTTTTAATGCTCACGTCTAACCAATCTTTCTTTTTCATTTTACCTCTTCACACACCATCACTCAATTATTTTGACCCTTCTCCCCTCAATCACTCAGGGAATACTTCCTGGGTAGGAAACACTGGTTATCGTGAATCCATGGAAGTTCTGTTAAGCTCACACACTGAATCCCATGTATTATCCTAAAAATACATGTTGTTCAACAGGAGTTTTGTACATGTAAGCACAAATACTACTTGTTACATGAAAAATAAGACTTTCGGAGATGTCAAAACAGTTATGTTTGACGATGCAATTCTCCCCCTCAAACTAAAAGAGTTTGACGATTTAAGCTCTTAAGGAGTTTTCAATTAAGCTTATAGACGATTTGTCATGAAGAATACTATGCTGGAGAATCAAAAACGAATGTTGTTTATATGAACAATATATAAACATATTTTCAATGAAAGCAATTGAAATGACGTTTGATTCAAACAACAGTGAATACAACTAACGTGAGTATTACCATAGAAAGATTTAACTTTTGATACATTGTAATAACAAAGTCAAAATAGAATGTTCTGAACCGTTATGTGTATGAATACTTGACAAAGTATATTGACAAGATAAAACGCAAGTATTTATCTTTAAGAACACACGGTCAGATAAGCATTTAAGTATCCCAAAATCTGTTAATATCACAGATATTCTCCCCCTTAAATCACTATTGGTTTTTTTTTTGTTTTTTTTTTAAATAAGGAAATAAAGCATATAAAAAATAGATAGATAGAGCACTGAAGTGCGGGTTCTAATCCGATGTGATTAGAAGCCATAGTCACTTGAACCAACCTGCATAAGTGAAAGAAACAATGGTAATCATTTATGAAAATGATTCCTTTCTCGTTAACAACAGTTGGAAAATAATCACACTATCAAGATTTGGAATACTCCCTCTTGAATCATGAGTAAGGTTTAAGACATGTTCAACATACCAAGTTTGCTGATTAGAAATTGAAATCGTTTTTCATCCAATGGCTTGGTAAAAAGATCAGCTAACTGGAAGTCAGTTTGAACAAAGTGCATTTCAATATTACCTTTTTCTACATGATCCTTGATGAAATGATAGCGTACATCTATATGCTTGGTCTTCGAGTGCTGTACCGGATTAGCAGTTATAGATATTGCACTCTTGGAATCACAATAAATCGTAACGCGCTTGTAGTTGTATCCAAAGTCCCTTAACTGTGTCGTCATCCAGAGGACTTGAGAACAGCAGCTAGCAGCAACTACACACTTGGCCTCGGCAGTGGATGTTGAAACACAGTTTTGTTTCTTTGAAGTCCAACTCACAAGTTTGTCACCTATGAATTGACATGATCCAGAGGTGCTTTTCCGGTCTAGCTTACAACCTGCATGATCAGCACCTGTAAAGGCAGTTAGTTCAAAACGAGAATCCTTTGGATACCAAAGGCCTAGATTAGGAGAACCTTTGAGATATCTAAGGATTCGCTTAACAACAGTTAAGTGCGACTCTTTAGGATTAGACTGATATCTCGCACAAAAACATGTGGCAAACATTATATCCGGGCGACTGGCAGTCAGATAAAGTAAAGATCCAATCATGCTACGATACACCTTTTGATCAACAGGCTTCCCGGAGGGATCCGCGTCTAAGAGTGTACCAGTAGCCATTGGTGTTTTCATGACTGAACTATCTGACATATTGAACTTTTTCAAAATATCTTTTATATATTTAGCTTGATTAATAAATATGCCTTCGGGTAATTGCTTTACTTGTAGACCAAGAAAGAAATTTAATTCACCCATCATCGACATCTCAAACTTTGTTTCCATTATCTTTGAAAAGTTCTTACAAATTTTTAGATTTGTCGACCCAAATATTATGTCGTCAACATAAATCTGAATAAGAATCAAGTCATCACCTTGCCTTTTAAGAAATAAGGTTGTATCTACTGTACCTTTCTTGAAACCAGAAGCAAGTAGAAATTTAGTGAGAGTTTCATACCAGGCTCGCGGTGCTTGTTTAAGACCATAAAGCGCTTTGTCTAAAACATAGACATGATCAGGGTGATGAGGATTAATGAAACCTTCAGGTTGAGCCACGTAGACCTACTCATGCAGAACGCCGTTCAGGAAAGCCGACTTTACATCCATCTGATAGACTGTAAAGTTTTTGTGCGCTGCATAGTCTAGAAAGATTCTGATGGCTTCGATCCTTGCAACCGGGGCGAATGTTTCATCATAGTCAATGCCCTCTTGTTGACAATACCCTTTGGCGACCAAACGAGCTTTGTTTCTCACGACTACTCCAGCTTCGTCTTTCTTATTTCTGAACACCCACTTTGTTCCAATAACGGATTTACCTTTAGGTAGTGGGATCAAGCGCCATACCTTGTTCCTTTCGAATTGTAGAAGCTCGTCTTGCATAGCAGAAATCCAGAAAGGATCACGTAGAGCTTCAGCCGCTTTCTTTGGCTCTAAGGAACTGAGGAAGCTTGAAAACATGCAGAAGTTAGCTGTTGCAGATCTTATTGTGACACCAGATTGTACGTCACCTATCACGTTTTCCAGGGGATGATCCTTAGTCCAACGATGTGTGCTTGGTAGTGCATCAACTGCTTGTTGCGTATTTGATGCATCGTTGTCATCTTGTACGGCAGGTTGCTCCACAGATGTACTCGGGACATCTTGTACTGGTGTTTCTGACACTGAAGCTTCTGGACTAGCGGTTGAAGTGCTCGGGACTTCGTTTTCAGATGAACTATCTGTAGAGACAGATTCAGTATTAGTAGAGTCAGAAACTAACGGTGTAGTTGTACCTGATGGAGTTGAAGTGTCAGTGACTTCGTCGGAAGGTCCAGCCATGTCTTCAGAGATAGTAGGGACCTCCGAGTTTGTACCACTTGTTATTGATGTTGATATGCCTTTTTCAAAATCTGCACATATATCATCAAAGGCATCAATAAACAATAAATCTAACTCAGATGAAGTAGAGTTAGAGTTTGAAGAAGATGATCCTGTTATAGCTGGTTCTATTCTTGCTTGAATAGAAGCTTTGTCGTTAAGACCGAGTTCTGAACTGTTGTGTCCAGAAGTCCTTGTAGAATTCTCATCAAAGGAGACATTCATGCTCTCAACAACCTTCTTAGTTTGAATAATGTAAATTCGATAAGCTTTGGATGTCAGAGAGTATCCAACGAGATATCCTTCATCCGCTTTCTTATCAAACTTTGATAATCCTTGACGCTCTTTTAGAATGTAGCACCTGCAACCAAAGACACGAAGAAGTTTGATATTAGGTGTACGATTGTTGATTAACTCATATGCTGTTTTATTAAATCGCTTGATCACAATCGTACGGTTCTGTGTAAAACATGCTGTAGCGACTGCCTCGGCCCAAAAGTACATAGGTAGATCTGAGTAAGCAAGCATAGTACGAGCTGCTTCAACCAGAGTGCGATTCTTCCGTTCAACAATGCCGTTTTGCTGTGGAGTGTAGGCTGCGGAGAAGTTGTGTGAAATACCCACAGAAGTAAGATAACTCTTCAGGGTGTCATTCTTGAACTCCGTTCCATTATCACTGTGAATGGTTCTTACTGGCAGTTGAAGACGTACTTGAATACGCTTGATGAAAGCGATAATCAACTCTGGCGCATCTGACTTGTTGCGAAGAAACTCGAGCCATGTATACCTTGAGTAGTCATCTATCATTACCAACACATACTTCTTTCCGTTGATAGATGCTGTGCGAATTGGGCCACAAAGGTCCATATGAAGAAGTTCCAGTGCTGATGAGGTCGATGATTCAGCTTTGGACTTGAAGGAGCTACGCTTCATTTTGCCCAACTCACATGCGGAACAGAGTGAGTCTTTTTCGAACCTCATTTATGGTATACCTTTGACCAGACCTTGTCTTTGTAGCTTCGCTATAGATCGGAAATTCTGATGAGACAAGCGTCGATGCCATGTCCATGATTGTGCTTTAGAAGCTTTGGCTAGTAGACATACTGGACGTGTGGCAGATAGTGTAGGAAAATCTACATAGTATAGATTTCCATGGGGCTCAGCTTTGAAGACTTCGTAACCATCGTGATCTTCTAGATAGCAATGAGTGGTTGTGAAGCGGACTTGATATTGCATGTCACAGAAGTGACTGGTACTGAACAGATTGTGATCAAGTCCTTCAACATATAGCACTTTTTGAATCTTCACAACACCGTTATCGAGCATTCCATATCCTCTGATTTGGCCTTCGGCTTCAGAATTGGCAAATCTAACTGCTCCGGCAGGCTCCTCCACATAGTTATGCAAGAGGTGCTTGAATCCTGTCATGTGGCATGAACATCCGGAATCTATTACCCACAATCGACAGGCCTGCAAAAGAGACAATTAGTTTTGCTTAGGCACCCATATCAGGATGGGTCCTTCGCGGTTAGCATCAAGCAACTCAGGAATATCATCTGGTTTGACTTTCACTCTCCATTCATAACGCGGTTTTGGAACCCATTTCCAAACCATCTTAACATTCAATTCCTGAAAGTGCTTTTTAGAAGTAGGATTGGCAACCTTAGCACGATACACTTTTGGTTGTGTAGAAGAATCAGAATTAGAATTAGACTTAGAGTTCAACTTAGCTTTGCTTTTATTCTTTTTGGACTTAGGAGGGGAGTAGTATTTGAATGAATTATCCCAACAGTGTTTGCAATAAAGATTCTTTCGAGCAAAATTCATAAACTTAGATTTATCGGAACAAATCTTACATTCATGTTTATCAAAAGAAGTACTATTCAAAATAACACTGTCTGTAGGACAACTACTAGAATTCAAACTATTCTTTTTATTCAAACTAAGATCTTTATTCTTCTTACTCTTCCCAACTCCATTTCCTCTTATATCTGAAACAGAAACAGGAACCTTGTTAGTCTCTAACTTAGAAGGTGGTTCTTTTCTAGTGCTCTTTGAAGTCTCACCCTTTTCAAAAATACTCGGAGGATATTCAGGACAATCAGAGTAAGCAACTGTAGGTTTTGCAGGAGCATCAAATTCTGGATTGGTTCTTACCTTCCAGCTTGGATCATTTAACATCTGTTTTTCATTTGAAGCATTTTTAAACAAAGTAATTTTCAAATCATTGATCTCAGTGCAAAGCTCTTGATTTATTTTTAAAGACTTTTCAAGTTTATGTTTGAGATCAAAGTTTTCATCTTCAACCTCATCAAGAGATTGTTGCAACATATCAATTTGTTTCATCAATTCAGATGTATTACCATCCACAGAATTTGACCCCTTTAAATCAGAAACAGGATCAGAGTCTGATGCATTCATCATATCAGAGAATATCTTTTCAGTCATGGACTCAATAAACTCCGTTTTATCATTTTGAACACAAGATTCATCCACGGTAGCAGTAACTTCTTCAACCTCTTCAAGAAGTAAAGGTTTAGAAGCAATGGGAGTAGAGACTTATGGTATAGTAGATGGATCAACATCAGATTCATACTCATCAAATTTGCATGCAGTCTCAGGTAGAACTGTGTTGGTGCTCACTGATTCTTTAGAAGGTGTGGTAAATAGTGATTCAAAGTCAGTAAATTCGATCTTTCGAGTTGCATAGCTTTCGTTCAAATCACCATATGTAAAACCAACAGATTTAAAAAGATTTTGAGAATCAGTGTCACCAGACTTGTTCTTTCCCATTTCTTCTTGACCTTTGGTCTCTTTAGAAGGTTTAGGAGAACTTGCTTCAACAAAAGTAGCGCGAATGTCAGGAATGGGTTTTATTGCGGAGCCAAATTTATCAAAATTATATAGGTGCTCCGGTGCCTTTTTCAAAATTTCATTAATTGGCACACCCAAACCTGGTTTAAGTTTGTAAAACCTTTCGTCTTGGAGTTTATGGGTCAACAGATTTAATGTCTGTTCAGTCTGACCTCGTTTCATGTTAATGTCCTCCAGTTGCTTTATTTTGGTGAAAGCTTCATTTCTTTCTTTATAACAAACTTCAAATTTGATTTGAAACTCACCCTTTTCAGCATTAAGATTCACAAGATCTGTTTCTAAACCAGATATTTTTTCTTTTAAAGACTCTTTTTCAGCTTTTAAATCATCTTTTTCCTTTTCCTTTTCTTCCACAACAACTTTTAAAATAGCATTTTCATCACGAAAGCTTAAAACAGATTGATGTGTAGAGCTAAGTTTGCCTTTCAGTAAAGCAAATTCATCTTTCATGCCATGTATTTGGGCCATTACAGATTCAATAAGTTCAGAATTTTCACTTACCTCAGAGTTTGCTTCTTCGGATTGTGTCTCAGAGTCTTCATCGTCACCTTCCAGCTTTGCCATGTAAGAAACTTGGGTGAAATGTGCTTGCTCCTCGTCATCAGAACTTTGGAACAACCAATTCTCTTCTTCAGCCATTAGTACTTTTCCTTCTTCAGCTTTCTTGGCAATTAGTGACTTTCTTGAGTAGTACTCTGAGTTCTTCACTTTCTTGAATTTGCAGTCCCTTGAGAAGTGCCCAAATTTGCCACAGTTGTAGCATCTTCCTGGTTCATCCTTTCGCTCTTCTCGCTTCTCCTCTCTCTTTCCTTCTCTTCTATCTTCCTTCCGATCTTCTCGTCCTTCCTCTCTCTTTCCATGCCTCGGCTTGTATCGCATCTCAGACTTCTCTTTCTTGTATCCATCATACTTTGGCTTTGAGTAAAATCTTTTCTTGCCAAAGCTCTTCTTGAATCGTCGTGTAATGAGAGCCAAGTCTTCAGAGGACTTTTGAATATCAGGATCTGAATCAACTTCCAGTTCTTCATCGCTCGAATCAGAGTCAGAGTCAGTAACTTCAGTAACTAGAGCTTTAGACGCCTTTTTCTTCGACCTTGCAGAGGATACAGAACCTTTGCCGGCTATGAGAGCCACAGAATCCTTCAGATGATTAGACTCATTATTCATAGCTCTCACCTCATCCTCATGTTGAGCAAGAGTAGAGAAGATATCGGTGACATTTTTTCGAGCCATATTCTTCGACATCTGGAGGTTGATAGCAAAGTTCTTCCATTCTGGATTCGAATTCTTGATGAACTTGTAGTTTATCTCAGAAGCAGATTTGGCGATTTTGTTCCTCCGCAAGTCATTGAGAATAATGTTGTATCTATTATAGGTATCTAAAAGCAGCTCTCCTTCTTTGGCATGAAATCCCTCGTAAGCATTTATGCACAGATTCTGCTTAGCTTGAATAGAAGCTTCACTTCCTTCAAACTGCCTTGATAGTTCATCCCAGATTCCTTTAGCAGTACTCTGACTGTCGACACGATTGTAGATGTCGTTTGGAATTGCCATCGTCAGATAGATTAGAGTTTCTTCTTCTAACTTGAGCTGGTCTTTCTGCTTTTCAGTGATGAACTGAACAGGTTTAGGAATATCTCTGTCAGGGATTTCAGGAGAGGAATCTGTAGCAGGTTGACCCTTTACTGTGATCATTGGAGTTTTGGGACCTTCAATGATTATTGTCATGAACTCTCTGTTCTTGTGATTCAGAAACTGAATCATTCTTGTCTTCCACTGCTGATACTCATTTGCCACGAGGACAGGAGGTTTGACTTGAGAACCCATCGAGAGAAGCTGATTCGACATCTTAGCTGTACGGTTAGTAAATAGACTTTTCTGTACCAAGACAACCAACTAGATGAGATCGTTAGAATCAAAAGTAAAAATCACACTCAAAAATTTTCAGAAAAATAAATTTCCAAAAATAATTAAATGCAGTCCTTTTAATCAGTATAAACCACAAACAATAATACTGAAGAATGAAATTAGGAAGATTTTGATCAAGCACAAAACTTTTGTCCCCCTTCGCAGACTTAGCACGGGGATCCCGCAAAACTGTATCGGTCGAAGCAAAGACCGGAATATGCAAGGCACCGGTCGAATGGCAAGACCGGAGTAACAGGTATCCGGTCGAAGGGAAGACCGGAGTAAGCAAGTACCCGGTCGAATGGCAAGACCGGAGTAACAAGTATCCGGTCGAGTGCTAGACCGGAAAACACTAAGGTCCGGTCGATACTCCTATCCGGTCGTAGAAAAGACCGGGGAATACTAAGGTCCGGTCGAAGGAATGACCGGAGATCACAACTATTCGGTCGAAGGTGTAAGACCGGAGATCACAACTATTCGGTCGAAGGTGTAAGACCGGAGATCACGACTACCCGGTCGAAGGTACAGGTCGAATAACTATCGGTCGAACAATAATATTGATAACCACAGTAACAGATATGATCGATTAACATATAAGACCGATAATCACTAAGCCTAAACCGAAGAACACGAACAATATCTGGGGTTCGACCGAAACCAAACCCAGAAAATTAATTCGACCGATAACACAATTAAACCAACAACTAAGCAATCCTTCGATTGAATGAAGCACAAAAGCACAAATAAGTAAATACTAATCGACCGGATGTATTAACAGTGATTTTGATAACAGATTCATGAAATAGGATGAACAGTAAATTTTCTCGATGAACAGTACTTTTCTCGATGAACAGTAATATCACTAAAAAAAATTGATTCTTTAGGCTCTGATACCAATTGTTATCCCAGTTTAATCTAGTTGGTAAACAATCAATCAAGTAATCAAGCAACACAATAATAATCAAGAGATATATAAATCAGAGTAACATACCAATCCCTTGTATAAACTGTTAAACCTTGAGTGTTCTTGATACCCTTGGATTACAACAACCTCTCTCTAAACAATAATTATGAAAGTAATAATAATGAGAGTTCTTACAAGGTTAACCTAAAACTAAACTAATCAAAACTTTAAATACCCAGGCCATATGCCTATTGGGCTTTACTAAATGCTAAACGGGCTTGAGGCCCAATAGCTATTAACTATTAGCTTATTACAATTTAAACCCTCTAATTAACTTTAGCACAATTGCAGTTTAAACCCTTAACTTTAACTTTAATCTTGAATACAATTTATGATCCAACAGATACTTCGAGGATAAGAGCTACATTCTAGGGGGAGATTAAGGATGCTTTGAAGTTTATGCAACATTATGTTTTATAAAGAAATCAAGGGGGAGAGGAGCTGAAGCTGGAGCTGAAAAGATTATGATTACTTTACAAAACTTAGGGGGAGAATGTTAGAACATATTTTATGTTCTATTTTAGAAGTTTTATAAAGTAATAAATATATTGTAATGGGCCTTGTATTGGGTTTGGGCTTTTAATGTTTACAAGGGTTATTGGGTATAAATAGAAATCATGTAATAGCTTTTAGGTTTAACTTTTCAATTTGAACAATTCCATTCTCTCAAGATGTAGCCGCACTGTTCATTGTGTTCTTGGAATAGTTTTATTGCTTTCAATAATTACTGATTTCTACCCTACATTCCTTGTTCTTCACACAAATCAAACCAATCATGATTGTTGGATCATAAATTGTATTCTAGATTAAAGCTAAAGTTAAGGGTTTAAATTGCAATTATGTTTAAGTTAATTAGAGGGTCTATTTAGTAGTTAGTTAATAGTTATTTTGTAATTGGGCCCAAGCCCATTAGGCATTACGCCTGAGTATAAATAGTTATTGTTAATTAGATTTTAGGGTTAACTCTGATAAATCCTGATTATCATTCATAATCATACTATAGAGAGGCCCAATAACTAACAACTATTAACTTATTACATAATAAATCCTCTAACTAACTTTAACATAATTGCAGTTTAAACCCTTAACTTTAACTTTAATCTTGAATAAAATTTATGATCCAACAATATCCCCCTTTGGATTCAAGATTAAAATTTTTTTTGGCAATAGTCTTCGGGTCTTCATTTGTCTTCACTTTTCTTGAAAACTTTAGAAACAGTCTTCATCTTTATCTTTGAAACTTTGAAGTCTTCAGCAACCTTTATTTCAAAATTCTTGAAATCTTCTTTTTATTCTCCTTCTTTTTGTATATCCTCCCCCTTTTTGAAGAGTGGTGAGAATCATCATCATCAAAACTTTGCAAAACAATCTCCCCCTTTGAATATGGTCATCAATTTAGCATTGTCTTCATGTAACGAGCCCTGTGTGAAATAAGAGCAGTCTTCCCAGATGGAAAGAGTGATTATTTCAATCTTTTCAGATTCAAATAATAAAAAAATGGTAACCCTGAATCAACATATGACTCAGTTAAAATGACTGTCAGTAACACAAAGTTACTGAGTAACACGAAGTTACTATATAAGGAGCTGGTTTTGATGATGGCTCCCCAGGTCTTCCATTCAATCATCGAATAACACATGATTATCTATGAATGTTCTGACAGAAAACAAATTTATGTGTGCTTGTGCATGTGTATGAAAGAATTAAGCATAGATGATTGCTTTTCATTATAGGCTCAAAGTATGTAAACTTGTTGAGACAGCAACAAATTATACAAAGACTCAATGTGCATGAGAAAGGGTTCGAAGGTGGGGAAACTTTTCTTCTTTTTCAATATTAGTATCTTCCGAATGAAGAACCAATAGCGTATGTGTTGCTTCCCCAGAAAATGTGAAACATTCTCTTTTTGAGAAAAGAATGAGTAGCTGGTGGGGTTGTATGCAAGAGATGGCATGGACTAGTTGCCTATTTCAATGGTGGTCACCAAAGAATGTGAACCAATCAGATTATGTGGCTGCTCGACTTAGAAAGAAGTTTGGTGCAGAGTCGAATATTCTTTTAGTCTGTTCTCTCACCCTCTTTCTTTTAATGCTCACTTCTAACCAATCTCTCTTTTCCATTTTACCTCTTCACACACCATCACTCAATTCTTTTGACCCCTCTCCCCTCAATCACTCAGGGAATACTTCCTGGGTAGGAAACACTGGTTATTGTGAATCCATGGAAGTTCTATTAAGCTCACAGACTAAAACCCATGTATTTTTCTAAAAGAACATTCTGGTCAGCAGCCATTTGTACATGAAAGCACAAAGGAATACAATTACATGAAGAATAAAAATTTGGATAAGTCAAAACATAAGATGTTTGACAATGCAATTCTCCCCCTCAAACTAAAAAGAGGTTGCCATTTAAGATCAAAAATCATTTAAAATCACACTTCACAATTCATGAAAATCTTTGAAGAATATGAAGTGGTTTGAACATTTAAGAAACCATTTTTGACAAATGAAAGTTGTTCATCTTTCAACAAGTGATAGATTGTAAGGTTTAGAAATATATACCTGTAAATCAGAATCCTTAACTCCCCCTGAAATTAATATTTTCAATGAAGTATCTTTGACAAAACTCAGATATCCTCCCCTTGATACCTATAAATAGTCAATTAAATCAGAAAAATATATCAGTATAAATATTAAGCATATAAGATCCCCCTTAATATCTGCATTCAGATATCAAACGCTTTGTCATTGACGTCCGAGTCCTAAGTTGTTATACTTAGAAGTCATTGTTTTGACAATGAGGCAAGAGTCCTGATCTGTAGTAATCAGAAGTCGTTATTCTTTCTCCCCCTTAAACCTTGGGTTCCTGCAACACAGATTTAGCTTTTGTTACCCACTGGTATTTGGGTCCTAATGGGTTAGTTGCATTTCTAGTGGGAGATATAAAATAAGAACCATACCAGTTATTCACATAATCTTTTCTTACAAAATCATTTGAGCCATAGTAGGAACGACTGATTTTCTTTTGTGCTAACCTGATCAGTTGATTGATAGTGTAAACCAGATCAGGTTTGCCAAAAGTTTTACCTTTTGAAGCATAGTTCCATTTAGCTTTTGATGTATGCACAAATGATTTGTCTGTCTTCTTTTCCTCTGAAGATCCTTTAACTTTCCAGATCTAATTTCCTCTATCTCTCTCATCATCTCTTCTCTAGAAGCTTTTCTTTTGAGACTTGGTCTTCTTGAAGTTACCTGAACCATCAATATTTTTGTCATAGAAAAGGTTAGAAGGACGAATCTGATCAGTAGATTTAGAAGCAAGACTATCATCTGAATCATAGAGAGGATTATAGAAAACATTTGAAACATGTGAACTTGAAGACATTTTGAATGAGCAATCTCAATCAGTTTGACATCTCTCAGTGATTGAGCTATTGACTCTGGCGTCTTGTGCTCAGTCAGCTTCACCTTGAATACGATCTCTTCAAGTTCCTTTATCTTTGAAGACAAACTGTTTATTTTCTTTGTAATCAGATCAAACTTCTTATGCAACTCAGATTTTGCATTCTTCTCCTTCAAGATGTTTGTTGATAGCTTAGATAACTTTCCTGTCAGCTTAACTATCTCAGTCTCTAGATCTTTCTTTTCTTTAGAAAAGTATTTACTTACATCCTTCAGCTCAACTGTCTTCTTCTCTTTCTCAGCCTTTTCTTTTTCCATAATGATAACCTTCTCAAATTCTGAAACTTGTTGAGAAAGCTTAACACATCTAAGCTCCAATAATTTCTTCTCTTCAAAGGCTTTTCTGGAGAAATCAGAGAATTTCTTAGCAAATTCTTTTCTTTCTTTCTCAATCTTCAACATTTCATCTTGAACTTTTGTATTGTCTTTGTCTTGGAATGCCTTTTCTTTCAACATATCAATCTCAACCTCAAGACTGAAGACTTTATCTTTCAAAGAATTCCTTTCAGCAAAAATTCGAGAGTTTGTCTCTCTAAGCCCTTCAGATGTATGAATAGCAATGTTTGCTCTTCTTCTAAGTTCATCTAGCTCTCTTTGCATTTGCTCCTTCTTTGACTATGTAGAGCTTGAATTAAGACTTTTTACTTTAACTTGAAGATTTAAAATCTCTTTCTCTTTCGACTCAATAATTCCTGCAAAATTAATTTTAGAATCATTAATGCATTCTGAGCAAACAAAATCTTTCTTTAAACATCTATCATCATTCAACTCATTAATTCGATCAAGAAGAGATGAGTTCTGAATCTTCAGATTTTTATTCTTAGCTTCTAGTGCTGGAATCTCTGGCATATATGCTAAAGCACAATCTCTCTTGGTTAGCACTGTATTTCCCTTCTCGTCTATGTACGACATGACGAAATCTGTACCACTTAAATCAACTAGATGAGATCGTTAGAATCAAGAATTAGAATAAAGACTACACTCAAAAAATTTCAGAAAAATAAATTTTCAAAAATAATTAAATGCAGTATACTCACAATAAAAATACACAAATAGAGTAACCACAGAAAATCTAACGCAAGAGAACGGTTTGCGCGAGAAGCAGGTCGTGCAAAGTGAGGTTTTGCACGAGAAGCAGGTCGTGCATAGTTTTGATGATGATGATTCTCACCACTCATCAAAAAGGGGGAGAATATACAAAGGGGAAGAATATAATCTAAAGACTGCTGCAGAATTTCAAAGATATCAAAGTGTCTGAGCTTATTTGAAGTTTATTTGAAGTCTGACTGAAGATTATCGTCAGAGACACTGAGACACTTCACTTAAAGATAAAGATGAAGACAATATCTGAAGTTTTTAAAATAAAAGTGAAGACCCGTGAAGACCTGAAGACTATTGCCAAATTTTTTTAATCTTGAATCTAAAGGGGGAGATTGTTGTGTTAGGTCTGATTTTATAGTAATCATTGTATTTATAGGCTTGGTCTAATACTGTGTCTAGTTGTCTAATATTGTGTTGTATTGACTAAGGGTATTTAAGTCCCTTTGGTCTTGGTTCCTTGTAAGAATAACACGCACACATTCAATACATTCTTTGTTTTGCGCTACTTTGCTCTTTCTCTACTTTCTCTCTCTAGATATTCATTGATCTTGGACTCACAATTGGTATCAGAGCCATCTGAATCTTGAAAGGATTGAGAGATTGTATTTTTCGTTCCTGAATTTGTAGATTAATCGAAAATTTGATTGATTTTCTAAAAAATTTCAAGAAAATCTCGTTTTCTTGAGTTTTCATCAAATTTGGGATTGTTTTTGAATGAATTTTTGTGAAAATCGGTTTGTTGGATTCGTTTTTGATTGCTAAACATCTTTGATTCACATCGATTTGCAAGAAAAACTTGTTTTGATTGTCAATTTAGAGATTTTTGAAGTTTTTTGGAAAAACGAGTTTTACGTACTGTTCATATACGAAATTTTGAAATTGTGGTTTTTAATCGAAAATTTGATTGTAAAGTGTTTGAATATTGTTTTCATTCAAGTTTTTGTGAGGAATTTTTAATCAAATTCATTTTTAAAATTGATTTTTTTTTGAAGTTTTCGTGATTTGCTTTCGGTTTACGCTAGATTTAAGCTTTGCACGAGTTCATATGAGTTTGCGCGAGTTCATCTTAGTTTGCATGATATTCCTAATTTTTCCTTGTGTATTTCAGGTTTTCATCTGCCTCAGGAATCTGTTCTTAACGCAAAGTGCAATTTGCGTTTCTAGTGTATCACGCAAAGAGAACTTTGCGTTTCCCGTGCATCAAGCAAAGCTCATCTTGCGTCTTACTTGGCTCACGCAAACCTTGTTTGCGTCACTCTGTGATTACGAGAAGTCTTGTTTGCGTCACAAGCTTCTAACGCAAAGTCCAATTTGCGTATTCCTTAGCTCACGCAAGCATAGTTTGCTTATCTTTCGGATAGCGAGAACTACAGTTTGCGTCTCAAGTGTATCACGCAAAGCTTCTTTGCGCCACAGCTTGTTCACGCAAACCTCAGTTTGTGTCTTAAGTGCTTCACGCAAACCTTAGTTTGCGTTTCATTCTACTCACGAGAAGTTTCAGTTTGTGCTTCGTGCATATCACGCAAACCTCAAGTTTGCGCCAGTTCTCAGTCCAGACTTAGAATTTTTCTGAATTTCTGAAATATGGATTCTGCGAAGTTTGCTTTCCAAGCTCAATTCTACAAGAGTGATCTGATGATGCAATTAGGCACTGAAACTCGTCCTCCAGTTCTAGTTGACGAAAATGAATTCACTCAATGGAAAGATAGGTTCCTGAACTTTATCGAGCGTCAAGCTAATGGAGATAACATGATGAAATCTCTAACTGAGGGACCTTTTATAAAGCCTAATAAAGAGACTCCTGCAACAACTGAAGAGGCTTTGCGAATGAAAGCTGATAAAGAATTAAAAGCTAATTTGATGCTTGCCTTACCAAACTCTGTATACAACCGGGTTGATCATTGCAAGGATTATCCAAATATGTTGTGGGCACAATTGGAAAAGATCATGCTTGGTTCATCAGTCGCAACTCAACTCCGCCATACACGTTATATGAACAATTTTTAGGAATTTAAAGCCAAAGAATCTGAGTCTCTAAAGAGTGTTTTCGACAAATTTTTGCACAGTGCTGAATGATTTACGAAAGATAAATGTCAATAAGACAGAGCTTGAGACGAATCTGAAATTCCTCAACGCTCTTCAGCCTGAATGGAATAAATCATGTCACAGACTGAGGAACGTTGTTCGGGTTTCCACTATGCAGATTCAAGAATTATATGAGATTCTGATGACTGATGAGAGCTTGATACTAGAGAAGAAAGCCAAATTGGAGAAGAAGAACAAGAAATCAGTGGACCCGGTTGCACTCTTCACGAGCCAACTGGCTGAACAAGCATTGTCTGATAATGCTTACAACAGGTCAACTGAAGATGATGGTGAGGCACTGCAGAAAGCAATGATCCTTATCTCTCAGCATTACCAGAAAAAGTTTCAACCAAGATCGGGTTCCAACACTTCTCGCTTCACTTCTGGTTCTAAAGTCAAAATGCCCGAGCGAAAGACTACTGCCTGCTATAACTGTGGAAAGTCGGGTCACATTTCAAAAGAGTGTCGAGTGAAGAAGGTTAGGGACTCAGATTATTACAGGAAGAAACTGGAACTGCCTGAAAAGAGAGAGAACGAAACTGCTCTTCTTGCTGAAGAAGAATTCTGGCTAGAACATTCTGACGATGAAGCTGCAAACGTAGAAATTGCTCAGATGTGCTTGGTTGGAGATGATCAGTCAGACGATTCTGATTCTGATGAAGATAAAGATGAGGTATATATAGAGTTTGATTACAATTTCGTATCTTCTCAGTTGAATATCATGATAACTGCCATACACGATTTACGCTCTAAGTTTATATCTATAAAGAACTTAAATTCTGAAAAGTCAGATTTGATTGACAAATTGAAAATTTATTTGAAAGATGAAAAATCTATTTTGGAAAATACTAAAGACATCTTTCAAAATAAATTGGATGATTTGGAAAATTCAAATAAGACTTATCTTGAATCTTTGACTGCTATGACCAAATTAAAAGATGAATTTTCAGATAAAATATATAAATTAGAAGAAAAGTTGTATCGAAGGAACCAATCTGAACAAACAATTTTTATGAATAAACCAAGGAGTGAAGAAGCTTTAAAACAAAGGTGGGGACTTGGTTTTGAAAATCCTCATTGTTTAAACAATGCAATTGAAAAATCCCCAACTTTATATAAATACGATTATCTGACGCTTGCTCATTATGCTCCTCAGTTTAAAATTGATTGGATGAATGAGAAGCAAATGTGTTAAAAATCAAAAATAAGAAAAGAACAAATAACAAGAAAAAGGAAATTCCTTTTGTTTACACAAGCGAAAATACAAAATATTTTCCTAAAAAATCAAGGAGAGGAAGAAGAGTTTAAATGATATATCTCCTATCAAATCTTCAATGTCTGATGACTTTGTTGATGTTTATGCTTCTAATTCTGATAAGGAAAATATTTCTCCAATCATTTATGATTCTAAGAAATATACTCCTCCATTAGTATTAGAAAGTAAAATCATCGATCTTGAAGATAAGATAGAAGATCAAAATATTTTAAAGAAAATTGAATCTGATATTTTTCATTCTTTCATGACATCTAGTCTTGAAGAAAAATTATTTTCTCCAAAACCAGATTCTATTTCTAGCCTTTCTTCTGATTCTCAAGTAAACAAAAGTGAAGTTTCTAATTTTAAAATCTTTTCTCAAAATTCTTCAGACTCCGAGGAAAATTCAGATTTATTAGTTGATCAGATTGGTTGCTTGGGTAAAATTATTTCTTCTGATTTAAATATTAAGTCTAAAATTCTTGATGATTCTTTTACGCTAAATGATCAATTTTATAAACCTAAGCGTAAAAGAAGAAGGTCAAAGAAGTCGAAGAAACAAGATAAAGTTATTTATGACAGTTCTAATTCTTCCGATTCAATTCTTACAGATAGGACTTTTAGCCCTCGATCAAGGCAGATCTGGAGAACGAAGTGGACATCTACTGATTCTATGTTTGATGGAGATAGATATGTAGACAGACTTTATAATAGTGATTCATTTGCTGTTTGTAATAAAGTTTCAAAATATTCTATAAAGCAAATGTTTCAAATTTCCAAAAATGTCTCATATTCATCTTCTGATTCTAGTTCAGATGATTATGCTTTCTCTTCTGATGATTGTGCTTATCATTCTGATCATATTTCTCATGCTTTAACTGTCAAATCTAATAAGTATATCCCCATAAGAACTGCAACTAACAAACACGGGCCCAAATACAAGTGGGTACCCAAATTTCAAACTGATTCTAAGTTGCAGGCACCACACGTCAAAGGGGAATACGAGAATGTTGGCTTCTGAGTACTTCAGCTCAGAACCCGTGCTTCATAGACTTTGAGTTCTAGACAAGTCAGCCTAGGACTCGGTCTTCAATGCTTCAGCATTCTGACTAATGAGAAACTGTGAGTACATCTACTTCATTCCGCTGCATATTTCTCTGACTATGATGCCATTCCAGTTTTTCTCAATATTTTTTTTAAGAATCTGAGCTTGTTCGACTAACTCTTGAATTTGTATAATCCAATTTTTTTTTTTAAATTTGAGACACAAATTTTTTTTATGGAAGATAATATTATTGAATTTTATTTTGTTTCAACTAAATATCAATTTGCCGAATTCTTTACATTTTGTCTTTAATGAATTTTTTTTTAAAAATCGGCATATTGTATTTCAAAGTTTAAATCTTTACAAATTTTATTCTATAAAGTAAATGATTTACAAATTTTCTTTCTTTTGAATAAAATGTGTGTCTAGGATAAATTATCAAGTTGCTTTGTTATATTAAAGTTTTTATATGGTCAAATTTCAAGTCTTACAGAAGTCGAAAAGTCAGCAACATGTTTGAAACGTTTGTTACTGCTTTAAAGATTGTGTGATTCGGAATGAGTATAGTTTACAATGCTTGGAAATCCTAAAAAGTCAAAATTATGATTTGTAATGGAAATATGGGCTAAGCACTTTTATGTAAAACTAAGTGATTGAGATGCAATATATATTTAAAATACAGAAATCTCTAAGTTTAAAAGTTTGTACCTGTGACTTTTCTGGTTTGGGAATGTAAGTTATGTGGGATGCTTGTCATCTGATCCCCTAAGGTCAATTGGTCTGGGAGTGATCGAACCCAAATCCTTCTATAGAATCAGATCGAAAGTGATGTTCTACTGGTATGAATGGGTTTAGGATATGTCGATGTAGCCTTTCTGATCTGGGAAAGTAAGTTCCAAGGGGTGCTTGACACGTAGTCCCCTAAGGCCAAGTGGTCTGGGAACGGCTGACCCAAATCCTGCAATAGGGTCAGATAGAAAGTTACGTTTACGACATGTTCTTTACTTAATAAACCTTTTGATTCAAAAGATGCCAAAGTGCACGAGCTTAAAAGATGCCAAAGAGCACACTCATGTCAAGATGCCATTGTGCACAATGCTAAAAAGATGCCAATGAGCACACATCTCATGATACTTGGTGATATGTTTGAGTTGCGATAAACCTATAAATTTGTGAAAATCTTAATTTTTGATGACTTAATGTGAGTACATGCAAAGTTATCTATTATATTTTTAGAATTGCATTTTCTTGAAGCTAATCGAAGATTCGCATGAGAGTACATTGAATAGATTAATGGAAGTTTTTGAAACTGAACATGTTTTAACTTGATATGCAACGAAACTTGTTTCTGTATCCAACAACATATATTTGATTTCAAATGATTGATAAATCTGTGATATTTTACCGAGTAGAATTTTATTTGTTTAGTGTTTAAAATTTTATAAGTTTAGTTGTTTCAAAATTTATATTCAGTATATTTTTTCTTTCTACATTATTTGATCATTGTGTTCTCATAAATATATTTTAATGGGTTTGTGCATTATTCAAGGGGGAGTGAACAAAGAGAATAATTTCAAAGATCATATCTGTTTTTGAGTGGGAGTATCTGATTCTCTATATAATTGCTAACTTGAATTGTCAAATTTAGTGCATTTGTGTAGGGGGAGTCAAAGGGTTTAACAGGTAAAATTTTTCAGACTCCAAGTCAGATTTGCGTCACACGTTGGTAGAGCAAAGCTCAATTTGCACCAACAGCTTCAAGCGCAAACCTCACTTTGCGTTTCCTGCATGTCGCGCAAACTTCACTTTGCGCTTCTCTCTATTAGCACAAATCACGCTTTGTGCCACCAACTAGTAGTGCAAACCTTCCCTATTTTCTCTGTTTCTATGATTTTTCAGATCATACGTTGTCTCCAACTTTTGCAAGACCTAGTTGACCCAACTCATCAAGGTCATGAGGGGGAGAAATCAGAGAAGTCAAGGAGAAGTTAAAGAGACAAAGAGTTCAAAAGTTTATCTGCTGATCAAGATTCGCTCAAAGATTCTATTCTATCAGCAATTTTAATTCTTTTGCTGTTCCTGCTCCGACCACCACAGTTCATTCAAGGTCTTTCAAAAGAGGTGTGTCGTGTAGAGCACAAGCTACTGGTCCAGACTTGTCAAAGGCAGCAAAGACAAATCAAACTGAAAAATGTTGAGAAAAAATTTTCTTTTAAAATTCAGATTGTTTCATAAAGTCGCTTTGATGGTCCGTGCTGATTTAGAAGATGAATTTTTGAAGACCAAAGCGCCAATGATTACTAAGGGGGAGATTGTTAGGTCTGATTTTATAGTAATCATTGTATTTATAGGTTTGGTCTAATATTGTGTCTAGTTGTCTAATACTATGTTGTATTGACCAAGGGTATTTAAGTCCCTTTGGTCTTGGTTCCTTGTAAGAATAACACACACACATTCAATACATTCTTTGTTTTGTGCTACTTTTCTCTCTCTCTACCTTCTCTCTCTAGAGATTCATTGATCTTGGACTCACATGTTGGATCATAAATTGTATTCAAGATTAAAGCTAAAGTTAAGGGTTTAAATTGTAATTATGTTAAAGTTAATTAGAGGGTCTATTTAGTATTTAGTTAATAGTTATTTTGTAATTGGGCCCAAGCCCATTAGGCATTAGACCTGAGTATAAATAGTTATTGTAATTAGATTTTAGGGTTAACTCTCATAATCACAATTATTATATAGAGAGAGGCCATACGTTTTCTCTGTAATCCTACATTCAAGGTATCAAGAACACACACGGTTTTCATTGATTATTCAAGGGATTGGTATGTTATTCTAATCTTTATATCTCTTGATCTATATTGTGTATGTGTGTTAATTATCAACTAGATTAATCTGGGATAACAATGATCTCAATTGGACTCACATATATGGTGAATCTTTGTACAGCAGGGAAGCACGTGATATGCACATGATCATGTTTCTTCAATAAAAGCACAAGTCTTCCATCCTCCAGAGGTAGCCACCATAGAGGCTCTGTGAAGGGTCACAGAGGCTCTGCGGTCTGAAGATCATCTTGTGGTTTAGTTCTTTATGGATGATGGTCGACAGAAGTTCTGAGCATTGCACTTCTGTTGAGTATTAGTGTAAGGCAAATGCCTTGTGAGGTTCCTACAATTAGCCTAATTTTCAATACTTCTATACATTATAGATGGAGCTAACATTAGCTATTCCACTTTCAAAAACTTGTCTCTCTTGCTCAAAATCTTTTTCTAAGTTTTAGTTTTTTTGTAGAAAACTCCTTGAAAATCCCAGCATTCTTTTTATCAAAACATTTCTTTTCAGTTTCAAAATATTTATTCTTTTCTTGAAAGATTGTTCTTTCTTTCTCACGCAAATCTTGTAAAGTAGAAATCTGCTTGGGAAAAATCAATGGTTCTTCAAAAGATTTTCTTTCTTTTGCAAAAACATCTCTTTCATTAATTAAAATCTTTTCAAACTCAGACTTGTTTTGAAAGTTTTATGCATCTTAACTAAAAATCTTTCTTTTCTTAAGAAGATTTCTAAGAAAGATCAGACAGTTTATGGAAATAAACATTCTCCAATTTATCTTTATCAGCATGGAAACTCTTCTTTAGATCAACATTTGTTGATTCCAGTGCAGATATCTTCTCTTCAAATATAGCGTGTTCTGAAGATCAACAACTTTAACCTTCAGCTCTGTTGATTTATCTTCAGATGTCTTCAATTTGCTCTGAAGAGTTGTTATCTCTTTCTTTCTAGATTCAATGATACCTGCAAAATTAGATTTAGAATCATTAGTGCAATTTGAACATTTAAATTTTTTCTGTAAAAATACAAGTTCTACTTTCAACTCCTGAATCTGATTTTGAAGACTTGAATTCTAGATCTTCAATTTATCTCGTTCATCTTCGATCGCAGGTATCTTTGGCATATATGCGATTGCACAATCTCTCATAGATAATGCAGTAGCCATGTTGATAAGAATGCTTGAAAATGATCGTCCTGAAAAATTCAGATGAAACTTGACTCAAAAAGACAACTTTGGCCAAATCTGAAATTTTGCAAAAAAAAAAAATTCTAAGTGTTGAAGTCTCAAGGCACTGAGGACACACTTGTCGCAAAAGAAAGAAGTTGCAGGCTAAAACTTGTCACAAACCCACAACTCGTAGAGAACTATAACCGATTTCTTACTTGTCGCAGAGTACTACGTGCGAGAACCTACTTGTCGTGACAAGCTATGTGCAAGAAGTAAAATTGTCATAAGTAAAAGTATACAGACACTTTTCAGAAACAACTTCACATAAATGTACAAGTTAGGTACTTAGTCAAAACAAGGAAACAACTTGCCATACACTTACGAGTTCTATACTTAGAAACAATCAAAGATTCAACTTCTCGCAAAAACAACTTGTCGTAGATAGCAGTGTACGAGTTCCTGGTTGTCGCAGACCAAAGCACCCGAGAAACACCAAGTCGTAAGCTTCATCTTGCGAGTTCTAGCTTCTCGCAAGCTGAACTATGCGAGTTCTGAACTTAAGAAAAAAATCAAGAAACACAACAACTCGTAGGCAGAGTCTTACGAGTTCCCCTCTTGTCGTAGACTTTGTTCTGCGAGTTCTTCACTCCAACACTTCAGATGAAACTTGCAAGTTCTTCGATGATACTTGCAAGTTCTTTGGATCTTGCGAGTTCTTCACTTGATTTCACGAATTCAGCCATAGAAACTTCAAATATGGAAAATTGACTTTGTAACTTTGCAGGGTTGCTTGATTTATGATTTGGAACACTTTCTTAGCACAAGATTTTGTCCAAAACCCACTTGATTAAGGAATTTGATCCAAACTTAGATTCTTTGAACTTCGAACATAAAAGACCCAAAATCCAAAAGTCATAGTCGAATGTTGTGAATTAGGATTTGTAATCCAAACAAGAAGTGTTCCCCTATCAAGAACAAATCACAAGCTATCAATTTTGTTAGTGCTTAAAAGTTGGATCCAAGATCATTTGGATACAAAGTCAAAGCCCACATCAAAGCCTCTTAAAGCAAAGTCAAAGTCAAAGCTCAAAGGAGAAAAGTCAAAATTTTTGTTTGCTTAGTTTGGTTGTTAGTTGTGTTTTCCTTTGTAATAGTGGCTAGTATAAATAGGTTTTTGTCTTGTTGTAAGCGTCTTTAACATATTTTGTATCCTAGAAAGCAAAATATTGAGAGAGAAAGAGATATACGACTTGTGAAAACTGTGGATTAATTAGTTGAATAGAAATTGCATTTGGCATCATTTCATCGTTGTTCATCTTGATTTGATTGCACATTAGGGACACACAAATGGTATCAGAGCAAGCATTTAATCATAAAACTTCAAGAATCTAAGATTTTGTGATCGAACTATCAAGAACTTGTAGAGACATTGTTCCAAGATCGATTTCGAGTTGTATTTTGGGGTTGTAATTGGTTTATTGTATTGGATTTACTGTCTAGAACAAGTTTTATGTTGATCACATAGTCCAATTCACAATTGTTTGTGTGAATTTGGGTTTATTAAAATTTTTGGTTCAAACTTTGTACGTACTAGTTTCTTGAATCTGATAAACCCAGATTACTAGTTCATAAATTAACACAACACAATAAAGATCAAGAGATAAATAAATCAGATAAACATACCAACGATCTCTTCATTAATCAGATGAAAAGCATGTGTGTGTTCTTGGTACCTTATGCGTGTACAGAGAATACGGCTACCTCTCTACAAAAATTATGAATATGGGGATTTAGAGGATTAACCCTAAAACTAAATAAATAAAACCTATTTATACCTTGGTCAACATGACCTAATTATTATTAACTAGTTGCTAAAATACCCCCTAAGGTATTAAACACTATTACAAATTAGACCCTTTAATAACTATAATCTTGAATACAATTTATGATCCAACAATCTCCCCCTTTGGATTCAAGATGAAAAAATTTGGCAATTATCTTCGGGTCTTCAATTCTCTTTCTTTGAATGACGTGTCCTTCTGATGATCATATTTAGTCAGACTTCAATAAAAAATTCTTTTATTTTCCCCCTTTGATTATTCTCCCCCTTTTTGATGAGTGGTGAGAATCAGCAACATCAAAACATAGCAAAACAAAGTAAGAATTTTCTCCCCAAATCAACAGTTAAGTGCAGTCTTCATGTAACGAGCCCTGTGTGAAATAAGAGCAGTCTCTCCAAATGGAGAAAGTGATTATTTCAATCTTTTCAGATTCAAATAAAATAAATGTGGTAACCCTGAATCAACAAATGACTCAGTTTGGAATGACTGTCAGTAACACAAAGTCACTGAGTAACACAAAGTTACTATCATCGAATAACACATGGTTATCTATGAACGTTCTGACAGAAAACAAATTTCTGTGTGCTTGTGCATGTGTATGAAAGAAATTAAGCACAGATGATTGCTTTGTAATGTAGGCTCAAAGTATGTAAACTTGTTGAGACAGCAACAAATTATATAAAGACTAAATGTGCATGAGAAAGGGTCGAAGGTGGGGCAACTTTCCTTCTTTTTCAATATTAGTATCTTCCAAATGAAGAACCAATAGCGTATGTGTTGCGTCCCCAGAAAATGTGAAACATTCTCTTTTTGAGAAAAGAACGAGTAGCTGGTGAGGTTTTATACAAGAGATGGCATGGGCTAGGTGCCTGTTTCAATGATGGTCACCAAAGAATGTGAACCAATCAGATTTTGTGGTTGCCCGACTCAGAAAGAAGTTTGGTGCAGAGTCTGATATTCTTTTACTTTGTTCTCTCACCCTCTTTCTTTTAATCTTTTAAATCTCACTTCTAAACAATCTCTCTTTTCCATTTTACCTATTCACACACCAACACTCAAATCTTTTTGACCCCTCTCCCCTCAATCACTCATGGAATACTTCCGGGGTAGGAAACACTGGTTATCGTCAATCCATGGAAGTTCTGTTAAGCTTTCACACTAAATCCCATTTATTATCCTAAAAGAACTTGATGTTCAACAGTCTTTTGTTCATGTAAGCACAAAGGAATACAAATAAACATGAAGAATAAAATTTTGGAGAAGTCAAAACAGTTGTGTGTTTGACAATGCTATTCTCTCCCTCAAACTAAAGGTGGTTGGCAATTAAGCTCAAATCAATTTGTCACGAAGAATAATATTTTGGAGAATCAAAAACGTAGTATGTTTTTATGAACAATATATAAACATATTTTCAATTAAAGCACATTTAAAGTAGAAATGACGTTTGATTCAATCAACAGTGAATACAAAGAACGTGAGTATTACCATAGAAAGATTTAACTTTTGATACATGGTAATAACAAAGTCAAATAGAATGTTCTAAACCGTTATGTATGAATATTTGACAAAGTATATTGACAAGATAATACACAAGTATTTATCTTTAAGAACACACGGTCAGATAAGCATATAAGTATCCAAAAAACATTTAAAATCACACTTCACAATTCATGAAACTCTTTGAAGAATAGGAAGTGGTTTGAACATTTAAGAAACCATTTTTCACTAGTGAAAGTTGTTCATCTTTCAACAAGTGATAGAGTGTAAGGATTAGAAATATATACCTGTAAATGAGAATCCTTAACTCCCCCTGAAATGAATATTTTCATTTAAGTGTTCTCCCCCTTTATATCTGTAACACAACAATTTATCAGAAAGATATGACAATGATAGTATAAATCATATTTATCTCCTCCGTCTAAAAGATATGACAGTTAGCTCCCCCTCAAATCAAAAACTTCTATAAAAGATTTGATCATTTAAGCATCCTATCAGAAGAAAAACATTTGAGTACGAGTTTTGAACTTAAGTATTCAAAAGCCATGATTACATATTATCCGGTGAGAATAATATCATTCAGTCTTACCAATGAAGATCGGGTCTTGAACTGTGTTATTCAAGAGCCATTATACATATTCTCCGGTGAGAATAGTATTTAATCTTTTCCTGAAACATCAGAAAATACATCAGTAAAAATATAAAGCATATAAGCTCCCCCTTAATATGTGCATAATCCTTAATCATGAAATCAAGTTCTGAGTTACTAGGATTAGAGTAAATTCAGAAGTCAAACTCTTTGACATTGAAGTTCGAGTCCTAGACTGTTGTACTTAGAAGTCAACCTTTTGTCAATGAGGCAAGAGTCCTGATATGTAGTAATCAGAAGTCATCGTTCTTTCTCCCCCTTAAACTTTGGTTGCCTGCAACACAGATTTAGCTTTTGGTACCCACTGGTAGTTGGGTCCTAATGGGTTAATATGCTTTATACTGTTTGCGAATTCTGCTCTAATACCACTTGATAAACCCAGAAAATCTGGCGCAAATTACAAATATGCGCTAAAGCACAGTGGCGCAAAAAGGCAACTTTGCGCTAAGTGAACCTGACGCAAAAGTAGCTTTGCGCTAGAAGAGTCTGGCGCTAGATGTAGATGGCGCAAACCTTACATCTTTAAGACTGCAGAGATGCTGGCGAAAGTTGGTTTTGTGTGAGAAGTGGGTCACGAGAAGTATGTTTTGCGCGAACAGTAGGTGGCGTAAGAAGGGTTTTGCGCGAGTAAGAGGTGGCGCAAAAGTGAGGTTTGCGCGAATCGACAGTGGCGCAAAATAACCAAGTGTTGCGACCGGTGTCTTGCTTTGACCGGTGTGTAGCTCGACCGGTGTCCTCGACCGGACCTGTGTTTGCGACCGGTGTCACGTCGACCGGTGTGTTGACCGGACTACTGTAGCGACCGGTATAGTGTGAGGCACAAAAGTAAACTTTGCGCCCAGCGAAGGTGGCGCAAAACGCAGTTTGAGCTAATAGAGGGTGGTGCAAAATAAAGTTTGCGCTAAGCGACGGTGGCGCAAAACACCACTATGAACTGGCGCAAAAGTGACAAATGCGCTAGTTCGTCACAGTTCGACCCTGTGATCGATTTTCAACCTAGAAAACACTTCAAACACAGAAACTCAATGCAAAAATCATACTTTTGTATCCATAAACATATATCGATCAAAACACAATCAAAAACAATAATTAAAAATAACTTTTGATCACCCAATTTGATAGAAGCAGTACTTGACAGTTTCACATACGAAGTATCCAAAAAATCATACAAAACTAATCGATTAATGGTTTAAAGCGCAATTAAAGTATCAGGTAACATTCAATAACATAAACCTCACCTAAATCAATGATTTTCAGCTTCAAAAACTCTTTAAATCGAAGAATCGATTTTGACACAAATAAGGTGTCGATAATACTGTTTAATCCAAAAAATCTTGATTCTTTGGCTCTGATACCACTTGATAAACCCAGATTACTAGTTGATAAATTAACACAACACAATAAAGATCAAGAGATAAATAAATCAGATAAACATACCAACGATCTCTTGATTAATCAGATGAAAAGCATGTGTGTGTTGGAAACTGAAGAATTCATCAAGTATGGTTAATGCTGCTGGTTCAAAGTTACTACTGCTAGAAGACTTTAAGGTTAATACTGCTGAGTGTTACTACTGCTAGTACTATTAATACTGCTAGTCATAGTTAGTGCTGCTTGAACAAAGTTAGTACTGCTTAGCTAGTTAGTACTGCTAGTGGTTAATACTGCTTTGTAGTTAATGCTGCTAGAAGTAGTTAATGCTGCTAGAAGAAGTTAATGCTGCTGTTCATGGTTAGTGTTGCTTAAGAGATTCGGATGGAAAGAATGACAGCTGGATAAATCTGAAGATTATGGAAGCTTTGAGATATACATGGAAGATATACTGAAGATTTGTTTAATTATTGTAATTATCTTTTGACTAGTATATGTATAGAATGTATAGAATAGATAGAAGAGAACTTTGGTTTTTAGTCTTTTAGAGAGAAAAATCAACCTCAAGGCATAGATCCTAATTCTAGAGAAGTAGAATTCGTATTGGTGAGCCTGTTCATCAATATTGAGGTTGAGTGAGTAATTTTGTATCTTCAAAGCATTCAATACAAGTTTACAGTTTGTTAATTATATTCTGTTTGGATTTTGTGTTTGATTAAATATCAAAGTGTTATTCCGCAAACTTCTTTGATATTGTTTCTGAGAATTAATTCTTGTTGAGAATTCGATCCTGTCAAGTGGTATCAGAGCCTAACTCTCTCAGAAACAGTTATTCATCATGGAAAATCTTACAGAATCAAGCAGTACTTTGGTTTCTAAGGTTCCAATGCTCAAACCAAGTGAGTTTGACATGTGGAAGATCAGAATCAGACAATATATTCTTCTCACTGACTACTCAATGTGGGATATCATTGAGAATGGTCCTTCTGAAGCTGGAAGGATAGGACCAGATGGGAAAAGACCTCCACCAAAGACAGATGGTGAGAGGAAGATCAGACAGACAGAGATGAAGGCTTTGAGCACTCTGCTCTTGGCCATTCCCAATGAATATCAGCATCAATTTTGCAACTGCACTGATGCTCAGATTCTCTGGAATGCTCTAGAGAAAAGATTTGCTGGAACTAAGAGCATCAAAAGAAATCAAAGAGATGTTCTAAAGCAGCAATATGAGAACTTCACTTCCACAAAGAATGAGTCTATGACTCAAACCTTTGATAGGTTCAATAAACTCATAGGTGAACTGGCTACTGTAGGGGTGAAGATGGAACAAGATGATATCAACAGAAAGTTCCTCAGATCTCTTGGGGATGAATGGACTATGTACACTGTCTCATATAGACAGAGTGACAATCTGGAAGAGAAAGAACTTGATGATCTATACAATGATCTAAGAGTTTTTGAAACTGAGGTAGAAGCCAAGAAGAAGCCCTCTGGTTATATTCACAATGCTGCACTTCTTTCAGCATCCACTGATACTACTGCCAACCCTGAAGCAGTTAGTACTGCCAGTGGAGTAAGTTTAGAAAAAGGCACTGAAACTATATTTGAAGCCTTTTTGTCCAGTCATAGCAGCAATTCTCTGATTAATGATGATCTGGAGGAGATGGATATTAAATGGCAGATGGCCATGTTATCCATGAGGGTGAAAAAGTTCATTAAAAGAACTGGAAGAAATAACTTCTCTCAAAGAAGAGAAGATGGAGCTGGTTTTGACAAAACCAAGGTGGAATGTTATAAGTGTCACAAGAAAGGACACTTTGCTAGAGAATGCAGGAGTGATGTTCCAAACAATAACCACCAACAAGCTCAGAATGGAGGATACAATCAGAACAAGAATCCTGCTCAAGCCCTTGTTTCTCAACAAGGAATGGGATTTGACTGGAGTGATCAAGCTGAGGAAGCCATTCAGAACCAAGCTCTTATGGCAGAAGTGTCTGATCTCCCCACTGAGGTAAGTTCTAATATTTGCACTAAATCTTGCATTGACAGTGTTACAAGATACAGGGATCACAATCAAAGTATGTGTGATGACCTCAAAAGATTAGAAAAAGACAGAAGAGACTATGTGTTAATAGTAGAGAGATTTGAAGAGCAAATCAAAGGCTTTCAAGCTAATGAACTTCAACACTCTTATGACACAAACTATTGGAAGTGGGAAAAGAATGAGTTAGAAACCAAACTGTCTAAGTCCTTAGAAGAGAATGATAGACTGAAAGAGGAACTGTCAAAAGTTAAGCTTGATATAGACAAGTTTTCCTATGCTTCAAAAGCAATGGACTCTCTTCTAAAGGCTCAGATACATGATAAGATGAAGCCTGGTATTGGATACAACAATACACCCCCTCCTTACAATAACAACTATATTTCTCCTACATCAGACTTGTTAGAAACTAAGGAGAAAAAGGACTTGTCTGAAGAAGCTTTTAAGATAGATCCTTTGGATGAGGTAGTAGTTAAGGATTTGACTGAAAAAGGAGCCAGTGAGAACAGGGATAATAACAGTTGTGAATCCTGGATCTTGTAAACAGTGTGATTGCAATAAAGCCAAGAGCCTAAATTCTGGTTTAAAAAGAGGAAATCAAAGAAACTGGAATAATCAATGGGCTCAGAAACAAGGAGTTGATTTGAATAAAATCAATAGGCCAAAACCTTGTTTTATATGTGGCAAGTTGAATCATTTGGCTAAGTATTGTTACTTTAACCCTATTAACCAACAAATGAACTTTCAAAGATTGTGCAAAAATCTGTTGGTTATAGGAAGGCTGGAAAGAAACATGGAATAAAGAAATCTATTGAAAGTAAAGGCACTTTAAAGAAAAAGATTTTAAAAGAAAGTGTCAAAATGTGGGTACCTAGAAGTACTAACAGTGTTAGTACTGCTAACAATATTAGTACTGCTAACACAGTTACTACTGCTAACAGTGTTAGTACTGCTGAAAATATTAATGCTGCTAATACTGTTAATACCTCTTCAAAGGTTAATACTGCCAACACAGTTACTGCTGCTAACACAGTTACTACTGCTAACAAGGTTAGTACTGCTAAGCATGCAAGTGCTGCCAAGGCAGTTAGTACTTCTAAAACTAGTCCTGATTCTAGCAAACATATTTCCAAGCCTATTATTGTAACAAAGTACTCCAAGAATGAGGAGTCAAAGTTCAAAAATCTTGTCAAGAAAGAATGCAAGTATTTTGATGAGAAAGGGGTTCCCAAGACCACTTTGGCTTGGGTTCCTAATTCATACTAATTGATTTATCTAATGTGCAGGGCAACCAACAGCTCAAGGGAAAGAGCATTTGGCATGTTGATAGTGGTTGCTCTAGGCACATGACAGGCAACATGTCATGCCTTCAGGATTTCAAGCATATCAATGGAGGACATGTTGCATTTGGAGATAATCTTACTGGTGGTAAGATAAGTGGAAAAGGTAATGTCACCAAAGGTAAGATGACATTTGAGGATGTCTACTATGTTGATCAATTAAAGTACAACCTGTTAAGTGTATCACAGGTTTGTGACAAACAACATAGTATATTATTTACTAATATTGAGTGTATGATTCTTGCTCCAGGGTTCAAGGTAGTTGATGAAAGCATGATACTACTTAGAACTCCAAGAAAGGACAATGTTTACTGTCTTGATATGGACAATGTTGATAGTGATTCATCTCTAAATTGTCTTGTTTCAAAAGCTTCTGTAGATGAATCCTCTCTATGGCACAGAAGCATGTGTCACATGAATTTTAAGACTATGAACAATCTTGTTAAAAATAACCTTGTAAGAGGTTTACCTTCAAAAGTCTTTTCATGTGATGATCATTGTGTTGCTTGTCTTAAAGGCAAACAACACAAAACTTCTCATAAGACCAAAGAGTTAAATTCTGTTTCTTCTTGTCTCCAATTACTGCATATGGATCTGTTTGGTCCTACAAATGTTATGAGTATAGGCAAGAAATCTTACTGCTTGGTTATTGTTGATGATTACTCCAGATTTACTTGGGTATATTTTCTAAGGACTAAGGATGAAACAAGTGGTCTTATCAAATCCTTTATTCTAAGAATTGAAAACCAAACTAATCAAAGAGTAAAAGTCATTAGATCAGACAATGGAACTGAGTTTAAAAATCATGATCTAAACACCTTTTGTGAAGAAAAAGGTATTGAGAGGCAATATAGTGCTCCTAGGACTCCTCAACAGAATGGTGTTGCTGAAAGGAGGAATAGAACACTAATAGAGGCTGCTAGATCTCTGTTGGCTGATTCAAAATTGCCAATTACCTTCTGGGCTGAAGCAGTTAATACTGCTTGTTATGTCCAAAATAGAGTTCTAGTGGTCAAGCAAAAGAACAAGACCCCATATGAGCTTTTAAATAAAAGAAAACCTTTTATTGGTTTCTTCAAACCTTTTGGGTGTCCTTGTACAATTCTAAATACCAAATCTCACTTAGGTAAGTTTGATAGCAAAGCAGATGATGGATTTCCTGTTGGATATTCATCTCAGAGTAAGGCCTACAGAGTATTTAACTCATCTTCTAGAATAATTGAAGAAAGTGACAATGTCAAATGCAATGAGAACACACCAAATCCTGTTGGGTCTGGACCTCAGTGGCTATTTGACATTGATTCACTAACTAACTCTTTTGGTTTCAGTAATGAGTATACAGGAACAGGAAGTGGATGATCAGGGATCACACAAGTTCAAGAAAGTATATCTAAATCTGTGATTTTTCCCATACCCACAGTAAATTCTGTTGAAGACTGTGAAAAGGAATCATTTAATGGACCAAGTCAGAGTGAAGCAGAAACTAGAAATGAGGAGACTCAAGAAAATAATGAAGTGGCATCTGAAAACACTTCAGTTGAGGTGCATGAATCTAATCTTGAGGCTGGACTGAATGAAGAACCTAGTCATAACACCAGAGTTCAAAAGAATCATCCTCCACAGTTGATAATAGGAGATATCTCTTCTCCTATGATGACTAGACATCAAAGCAGGCTTCAGGAAATGCAAGATCAACAGCATACAGTGCTTTCTTGTTTTCTATCACAACTTGAGCCTAAAAAGGCACATGATGCTATGAAAGAATCTAGCTGGATAGAAGCAATGCAAGAGGAACTGTTACAGTTCAAGCTACAAGATGTATGGGATCTAGTAGACCTTCCTAAAGGTCACAGAGCGATTGGCACAAAGTGGATTTTCAGAAACAAGAGAGATGAAAGAGGTATTGTTATAAGGAACAAAGCAAGGCTGGTGGCTCAAGGCTATACTCAAGAAGAGGGTATAGATTATGAAGAAGTTTTTGCACCTGTGGCTAGGATAGAAGCAATCAGACTATTCCTAGCCTATGCTTCTTACATGAACTTCAAAGTCTATCAAATGGATGTAAAAAGTGCTTTTCTCTATGGATCAATTGAAGAAGAAGTATATGTCTGTCAACCTCCAGGGTTTGAAAACCCAAGCTATCCAGACAGAGTATACAAATTAAAGAAAGCACTTTATGGACTACATCAAGCCCCAAGAGCATGGTATGACACACTGTCATCCTATCTCTTGGAAAATGACTTTGAAAGAGGAGTCATTGATAAGACTCTATTTATCAAAAGAAAGAAGAAGGATATCTTGCTGGTCCAAATCTATGTTGATGACATTATCTTTGGATCTACAAGAAACAACATGTGCAAGGAGTTTGAGGATTTAATGCATCAAAGGTTCAAAATGAGTTCCATGGGGGAACTTACTTTCTTCCTTGGACTCCAAGTTCAACAGAAGTTAGATGGCATTTTCATATGTCAATCCAAGTATGTGCAGGATATTCTAACCAAGTTTGGTTTCTCAGAATCAAAACCTGCCAGCACACCTATGGAAACACACAAGCAGATCACAGCAGATCTTGAGGGGGAGGATATGGATGTGCATCATTATAGATCCATGATTGGCTCTCTCATGTATCTCACAGCATCAAGGCCAGATATAATGTTTCCAGTCTGTGTATGTGCAAGATTTCAAGTTAGGCCAAAGCAATCTCACTTTCAAGCTGTTAAGAGGATATTCAGATATCTCAAAGGGCAACCCAGATTGGGACTTTGGTATCCTCATAACTCACCTTTTGACCTAATAGCATACTCAGACAGTGATCTAGGTGGGGCAAACTTGGACAGAAAATCTACTTCTGGAGGATGTCAGTTTTTGGGTGCTAGACTAGTCTCATGGCAGTGCAAGAAACAAACCACAGTATCCACATCTACAACAGAGGCAGAGTACATAGCAGCTGCAAGTTGCTGTTCTCAAGTCTTATGGATTCAGAATCAAATGTTGGATTATGGGGTAACCTTTCTACACACTCCAATCTTTATTGACAACAACAGTGCTATTAGCATTGTGAATAATCCAGTCAAGCACTCAAAAACAAAGCACATTGAGATCAGGTATCACTTTATAAGAGATTGTAATGAAAAGAAACTTATTCAAGTTGTCAAAGTTCACACTGCTAATCAGTTTGCTGATTTATTCACTAAAGCTTTTGAAGTGGGTAGATTCACTTTCTTGGTAACAAGTGTGGGAATGATCAACTCTGAATAATCCCCTTCTCAAAAAGTGGTTTTATATCTGTATATTATTCTTGGAGTTACTAATCTTTTGTTTCAGGATATGCATAGCAGTACTCAGTGTTTAGCAAGTTTAAAAGGAGTAAGTTACTTAATACTGCTCTTAGTGGTTAATACTGCTTTTAGTGGTTAATACTGCATTTAGTGGTTAATACTGCTCTTAGTGGTTAATACTGCTTTTAGTGGTTAATACTGCTTTTAGTGGTTAATACTGCTTTTAGTGGTTAATACTCCTTTTAGTGGTTAATACTGCTTTCAGTTAATACTGCTAGTGGTTAATACTGCTTTCAGTTAATACTGCTAGTGGTTAATACTGCTTTCAGTTAATACTGCTTTTAGTTAATACTGCTAGTAGTTAATACTGCTAGTTAGTTAATACTGCTAGTAGTTAATATTGCTCTAGGTTAATACTGCTTATATTCCGAATACTATAAATACTCTTTGCCCGCCTAAAAGTTCATAACGACTCTTTGCATACTGTTCTCTTGCACTCAAAACCTTTTCTCTCTCAAGTTCGAAGTTTTCAGGCAAGCTTTTCACTAAGATCAATGGCATCCATGACTTTCATCGACGAGCACAACGAGATTGCGATGCTACAAAAGCCAAAGCAAGCTGCAGGATTTCATCAGATTGTGGACTTCCTCAAGTCAAGCCACATTGCTCATGCTCTTATTGTATCCCCTACAATCTTTATCGAGCATCAAAGGCAGTTCTGGGCTAATGCCACCATTGTTGTTGAGAATGGTGTGCAAATGATCAACACAGGAATCTGTGATCAATCACTAACAGTTACTGAAGAGGTTATTCGCATCAGTCTACGTCTAGACGATACCTCTGGTATAACTTCCATCCCAAATGATGAACTGTTTTCAAATCTTACAAGAATGGGGTATGGAGGCCCATTGGGAGTTTTCAAATTTTCTAAAGCAAAATTCTCACCCCAATGGCGTTTCTTTGTCCATACTCTTATGCATTGTATCTCCAAAAAGACTACTGGATGGAGTGAGTTCAGCAGCACTATTGCTTATGCTTTGGTGTGCTTGGCCACTGCCAGAAAGTATAATTTTTCTAAAATGATTTTCAGTGATCTTGTCTCAAACATGGGAAACAAAAAGAGCTTCTTTATGTATCCCAGGTTTGTTCAAGAAGTTATTACTCATGAATTGACGGATATACCTCAACCTGTTGGGGTATATGTACCTAAACCCCCCAAAGGCAAGGTTTTCTCAAATATGAGAAGATCTGTTGGGGACTCTGAAGGAGTTGACACCCCATTGTTCTCTACAATGATGGTGGTGTCCCAAACCCATGAAGGTATGGCAGCAGGGTCAAGGCCCCCATTAGACCAACCCACTGCTAGCCAAGCCCAACCTTCCCTCTCAAAATCAATTCCCCAGTCCCTTCTTGAAAAACCAACCTCTCCTATCACCCAAACTTACAAGAGAAAACAGGTAAAGAAGGCTCCTTCCCTTCTTGTACCATTACCCTCTCAGCCTTTAAGCCCTCTAAGGGAGAATTCTCCCCTAGAGAATATTCAAAGGGAAACCACAAGGGTGTCTCCCAACCCAAAGGAGGTGCTCTCTGAGGAGGAGGTAGAGCATATGGGTGATGAGGCTGCCACTACTCCTGCTAGTACAGAGGAGGAAAGTGGTAACATCAATAAGACCTCCCCCATGGCAACTTTGAATGAGCAATCATTTGAAGGTCCCTGGTGCCAAGAAACCACAGGGGTGGATAGTGCTTCTGCAAGGCAGAAGACTTTCACTAATAAAAGATCCAATGATCCTTCAAAGGAGGGTAACACTTCTGGAGAGGGTGAGGACAGATATACGTACTATGAATTGATGGAAACAATGGGGAACATCAATCAAGATGTTCTCAAACAAGGCAAAGAAATTGAAGAAATGAAGCTAGTCATCCTGTCACAACAAGTACAAATTGCTAAGCTGAAGAAGATGGTGATTAGTATGGTACAAAGAAAGAAGAGAAAGCAATTCCAACTAAGGAGAAGGAAAGTTGAGAATGATGCTCCCAAAAAGGGGGAGATCAACATGGAAGAAGCCACAAGAGAGGGGAAGTTTAATGTTGAGGGGGAGCAGGAAGCAGAAACAGAAAGAGATTCAGTACCAAAAGAAACAAAAGAAGCAGCAGAAACAGTTACTACTGCTGACATTAATAAAGCAGAACAAAATGTGAAAGAAGTTCTAACAGATCTTGAGATTGCAGAAACCTTACTAAAAGCCAAGAATGATACTCCCAAGGTCACTTCAAAGACCAAAGGAGTAATCATCAAAGAACAAGGTGAAGTGATCAAGAAAGATAATAGCAAGAAGGCAATGAACAAAGACAAAGGAAAAGCAAAAATGGTGGAATCTGATCAACCAATCAAAAAGCAAAGGTTGGTTGAATCAGATAAAGCCCTAGCTAAAAAGATGCAGGAGGATTTTGAAAAAGAAGAAAGAGTTCAGATGGAAAAGGACAGGGAAATGGCAAAAGCTCTAGCTGCTGAACTGAATGAAGCTTATCAACAGAGTATGGCAACTGAAATTGCACAGAAGAAAGCTGCAAGTATGAAGAAATCAGTAGTGAAAACAGCTGCAAAGAAGAGAAAACCCTCAAAGACATTCCTAGGTACCCAAGAGAGAAACAAGATGATTATATTTCTGAAAGGTGTTGTAGGATTCAAAAAGGAGATGTTCTCCAAAATGTCTTTTGAGAAGATCAAAGAGCTCTATGATTCAGAGATGTTAAAGCTTCAAGGAAATGAAACTGCTAGGGTGGAGATGGAGAAGAGGATAAAAGAAAGTAATGATTTTGATTGTCAAAAGCCATTTCCAGATGAGCAAGAAACACCTCCTAAGAAAGAGTCCACTCTGGGAGAAAGTCTAAGAACTCTAAAGAGAAAAAAAATGATGGCAAGGAGAAAGCCAATCAAGAAGCCTAAAGTATCTGAAGAAGAGGCTAAGAAGGTTGCTGAAGAAGAAGGGGCACCTGAGTCATCTAAACAGACAGAGCCATCTAACACTGATGATGTAAATTTGTATATGGTAGTGATGGACAAAGTGTCTGAACCAATTTCAGCAGAACCTGTAGGAGTTAAGCCTCCTGAGGTTATTCTCTGGGATACATTGAAAGTGGATGGAAAGGAATACATAAGGCTGAAAAGAAAGGATGAAAAGTATGAAGTGTTCAACACATGGGCAAAAATTGTCAGAACCTGCTCTAGATCAGATCTTGAAGAGATGTTTGAGATAGGAATGAAGTTGTATGCAGATATTCTAAAGGCTCCAGGGATTTCAATTACAAAACTGGTAATGGAGTATCTGTGTATGATGTTCAAACCTGAAGAAGTAGAGCATTTGATCAAAGATGTCTTCAAATCAGTAAACAGTTGGACTCTATATGAAATTAGTGGAGTATATACAGTGACTTTGGATTTAAATCACACTTAATACTTCCTAGTGGATAGAGTGTATAATCATAGCAGATTGAAGCTACATGCCATGCTGAAGAAAAAGTTAAGGTGTGTTCCAGATTCAGAAATGGCTAAATACTTGATTCAAAGAACCATCAATCAGAGTTTGGGATTGGATGCAAACACTGGAATTTAGGCCATGATAGAGTTTTGGGAGCATCTTGAAGATTAATTCTGAAGAACTTGACTTCTCTTCCTAAAAGTCAAGTTAGGGGGAGATTGTTGGAAACTGAAGAATTCATCAAGTATGGTTAATGCTGCTGGTTCAAAGTTACTACTGCTAGAAGACTTTAAGGTTAATACTGCTGAGTGTTACTACTGCTAGTACTATTAATACTGCTAGTCATAGTTAGTGCTGCTTGAACAAAGTTAGTACTGCTTAGCTAGTTAGTACTGCTAGTGGTTAATACTGCTTTGTAGTTAATGCTGCTAGAAGTAGTTAATGCTGCTAGAAGAAGTTAATGCTGCTGATCATGGTTAGTGTTGCTTAAGAGATTCGGATGGAAAGAATGACAGCTGGATAAATCTGAAGATTATGGAAGCTTTGAGATATACATGGAAGATATACCGAAGATTTGTTTAATTATTGTAATTATCTTTTGACTAGTATATGTATAGAATGTATAGAATAGATAGAAGAGAACTTTGGTTTTTAGTCTTTTAGAGAGAAAAATCAACCTCAAGGCATAGATCCTAATTCTAGAGAAGTAGAATTCGTATTGGTGAGCCTGTTCATCAATATTGAGGTTGAGTGAGTAATTTTGTATCTTCAAAGCATTCAATACAAGTTTACAGTTTGTTAATTATATTCTGTTTTGATTTTGTGTTTGATTAAATATCAAAGTGTTATTCCGCAAACTTCTTTGATATTGTTTCTGAGAATTAATTCTTGTTGAGAATTCGATCCTGTCAGTGTGTTCTTGGTACCTTATGCTTGTACAGAGAATACGGCTACCTAGCTACAATAATTATGAGTATGAGGATTTAAAGGATTAACCCTAAAACTAAATAAATAAAACCTATTTATACCTTGGTCAACATGACCTAATTATTATTAACTAGTTGCTAAAATACCCCCTAAGGTATTAAACACTATTACAAATTAGACCATTTAATAACTTTAATCTTGAATACAATTTATGATCCAACAGAATCGAGTTGTAATTTTTGTTGTTCTTTGTCAAAAATCTTGATTTAGAAAGTGTTCAGGTTGTAATCATGGGCAAATTGACTAGGTTTCTTGGGCAAATTCTTGGTTTTGAATTGTTTTTGGCTGAAAATGTTGATTACAGGCTCGAAGAACTCGCAAGCTCTTCAGAATTCGCAACCTTCTTATCCCAGAACTCGCAGGGCTTGTCTTATGAAAAGTGTTAGAAATCGCAAGATCATGCTGTGGTAAAAATTCTGAAGGATAGAATTCGCAGGTGTGAGATTCAAAAAGTCCATAATTCGCATATAGTTGTGTGCGAAAAGCAGAATTCGCACGCTGAAGGGTGCCAAAACTTACTATTCTTGTTCTTTGACCTACGAAAAGCTAAAGAATTCCCATATTAAAGTGTAGATTAAATTTTTCCATGTCCACATTTCGCAAAATATTTTACAAAAAGTGATCTTTGTTTGAGGATAAAATTTTTCTAAGGCTTTGTTTGGCAAACTAGCTTATAAGCTAGCTTTTCAAAACGCTACTTTGAGTAGCGTTTTAATAAGCTATCTTATGGTCATCCAAATATGTACACTAGCTTAAAAGCTAGCTTATGATAGATTTTTTTTGCCAAACATAGCCTAAGTCCAGAATTCTCAAGTCTTGGTCTGCGAAAAGCTCCAGTGATTCTTTTGCGAAAAGTGATTCCTTGAAATTCTTCTCAGACAAGAATTTGCACATCACCACGTGCGAAAAGCTCAAGATTTCGCTCACCTCTATGTGCGAAAAGTAAGGAATTTGCAAGGCTTTATTTGCGAAAAGTAGTGTCTTTGACCTACGAAAAGTGAAGTTTAGTACTCTACGAAAACTGTTCATTTGTACTATGAGAATTATACACTTATTCATTTCTGACTGATTTTTAGAATTTTGAAAATTTTCTGATTTTGTGTTTAAAGATATGTGCAAACATCAAGATGGCTTCAAGAGATGCCTTATCCATCGGAACTGATGTAAAACCACCAGTATTAATCAAAGGAGAATATGAGCAATGGAAAAACCGGTTTCTGGATTTTATAGACAGACACAAGAATGGAGAATACATCAAAGAGTCTACAGAGGAAGGAGTGATGAAGTCTATTACTACTATTGTTCCTAATGATGATGAAAATGAAAGTTCAAATAATGGTGATGGTGATGAGCCCCGAGAGCCCAAAACCAAGGTGGTACCTATGGGTATTTCCAAATATTCAGCTGAGCAAAAGAGGAGATTTAAGGCAGATAAACAGGCAAGATCCCTACTTCTACAAAGCATATCGAATGAGATCTACATCAAAATTGATAGCAACAAGGCAATGATAAAAAAGATGTGGGATCAGTTGGAGAAGATGATGATGGGGTCGAAGATTGGAAATCAGATGAAAGTGGCTAACTACATTAACAACTATGAGGAATTTAATTCGAAAGCTAGAGAGAGCTTGGAGGAGACTTATGAGAGATTTGTTTCTTTGCTCACTGAGTTAGCTAAGAAAAAAGTGAAGAAGAAGCAGATAGAAAACAACATGAAGTTTCTGAGTGTATTGCAACCATAATGGAAGAAGCATACACAGAGGATGAAACAAATGAAAGATCTGAGTGAGATTCGATTGGACGAAGTTTATGATACACTCCAACAGAATAAGGAGGAAGTAGAAGAGGTAAGAGAAGAGAAAAAGAAGAGTGAGAAGTTTGTGCCTGATCCAGTTTCCTTGGTAGTAGACAAGAAGAAAGAGAAAGAGAAGACAAATAAGAAGAAGAAAAGGAAAGTTGTGGCATCTAGTTCTGATGGTACTAACAATAATGATTTCAATTATGATGATGGCGAAAGTCTGACGAAACCATGATATTGCTAACCCGAGCCTTTCAAAAGAAATTTTATAAGAAGTCGGGTTCCAGTAGCCAAAGGTATTCATCAGGATCGAGAAATTATGAACACAAGGAAAGGATTGAGGGCAGGAGATATGAAGAAAGGAAGTCTTAAGGTAGAAGGTACGATGAGAGAAAGCCGCATGAGAAGAAGTATGTGAATAGTTATGAGTCAAAGAAAGCAGAAGATCCAATTAAATGTTATAATTAAGGAAGATCGGTCACTTTGCTAAGGACTGCCGGAAGATAAAGGTCAAGAATTCTGATTATTACAAGAACAAGATGCTTCTACCCAAACAGAAGAAAGCAGGCAAAGCTCTAATGGCCGAGGATGACTATTGGCAAGATGTTATTGACGTTGACGGTGAAAGAGATGAGACTACACACATGTGCCTGATATGAAAGGAGGTGAAGTTTTATGAATATGATGATGAGACATCCGAGGAGGTAAACAATTTTTCTGAATGTGATTTTTTAAAGAAAATGGAAACCATGATGGTTGAGCTTTAAGACTTACAAACTAAACTAAAAAAAGGAAAAAGGCAGAGTTGCTAAAAAGCGGCAAACAATTTTTGATCTCAACCAGGAAATTGTTGGGAACAAAAACTGGATTGAGTCTTTGAACAATGTTGATACTAATTTTGAAAAACAGAAAGCTTGTCTTGAAAATCAAATTACTGAAGCAATTTTCAAGTTCAATGTGTGTGAACTTGAGAAGCAAGAGTTTGTCATCAAACATAATAAATTGCGGTTTGAAAATAAAACTTTACTGAAAAAGATAAATGGTTTAGAAGCCAAGCTTTATGCTAGAGGACAAACAGATCAAACCATTCATCTCAACAAGCCAGAGGAATTTAAATATCTTAAATATAATTGGGGTATTGGGTATGACAACCCACATTTTTTAAAGAAAGTAATTCGAAAGCAGCCAACTTTATACAACTTTGATCTTTTACAAGTGGCTGACAAGTGCCCTCATTTAAAACCCAAATTTGTTAGAAAATCATATGATGAAGTGGAATCTAAGGAAAATGAAAATAGGAAAAACATAAAAAAATGCATCTACCATTCTACTATGATAAGATGAATGATAGTTATCTATCTGAGCAAACAAAATTTCTTTCTAATGACTATTTTTAAAGCTATTCTACTGAGGAAATGGAGGCAAAACCAGTAGAAGGTAAATTTGATGTTCCTCCAGTCATCTTGGTGTAATCCCAGATTTCAAGCATTTAACAATTAAAGAAAAAATTTAGAGAAAGGATTTAGAGAGAAAATTGAGTCACAAATGTCGTAGCCATATATCTCTTGAAAGCAAAGATTACAACATTTCTTAACACACACACTAAAAAAAAAGACAAGAAACATACTTATATAGGGTCAAACAATCCTTGACCTCTACACAAGCTTACATGAAAAGTAAACACTTAAAACAAGATTATTTGATTTAAACTTAGCTTTAACAATCTCCCCCTTTAGATCAAATAACAAAACATTATCAGCCCCATCTTGTATCTCTTGCTTGTGTGATTGCCAAAAGCAATTCAAAGTTCTCGATCCCCCTTCTGAATGTGATTCTATCATCAATAATCTTCAGAATTCTTAACATAACCAACTTCACTCCTCTAGGCAGATGATCTTCTCCTTGCATTCTTCTACTCTCACTTTCCTTGTATCTGGAGTCAAGTTGCAGTCTTATAACCTTTAGAGTTCCATCAGAAAACTTGGCAATTTCAGACACTCTGGAGAATCTCTTTTCATTCTGATCATTCTTGTAGACTACTCCTAACTCTGGTTCCTCCAGTACAGTGAAAAGATCATAGTTGTCGATATCAAATAATGTCAGATTGGGCTTGATCATATTAACCTTCCTCTAATTCATTTCTATCCCCAATTGAAAATCATAACAGTACGTGTAGAAAATATGTTTTCTCATGAATCGTTTGATAGCCTCCGAAGCAAAAATGATATTCTCCCTTCTTATGACCAGTCTTCTAAAATGGTGATAGAGAAATTCAAGATCATCAATATTCAGAAACAAAAGTCAGCCTTGGTGAATCTGCATTAAGTAAGATCTCTCCTTTGCATGGAGAATTCAGGATACCAGATGTTCATGAACTTTTTGAATCTAACTTCTCTGACAGTTACTATACCAGATTTGTTCTTCACAACCCTTTGAACCTATCTCAGCCAGTTCATCATGTTGGCATACTCCTCCTGATATTCTCTAGGTTGATTCTGTACTCCCAAAACCTTGTATTTATCCATTTTTCTTACCCTATAGACAAATATTTTCTTTATTTGTTCTTCTAGGAATGGAACTCAGAGAGCACGTCTCATATGCCTGATATCAGCTTCAGATGGCACAAGAGGTGCTTCCGGATCATTTGAAGGTCCTGCCTATTCTCCAGGCATGTCGGGTACATGGATATTCTTATCATTCTGTCTTTCTCCTTCAGCTTGGTCATCTTGATCATTTTGAACATTTTGCTCAGGGCTTTGCACTGGTGGCATATCTTGCAATGGACTTCGGATTCTTTGAGGACTTGGCATATTTTGAATAATTGGGACTTCAGAAGGACCATATAATTGATTTCTCTAACAGATGGGATGACAGGGGATTCAACATTAACTTCTGGAATCTCATTATGAACAGGACTTAGCTGAATGTCCTTTAGAGATTCTAGAATAGTATCAAGAACAACTTCAGAATGTGAATACTTGCGTTGTATGTTCCTCTTTAACCTTCCAGAACTGTTCGTATTTCTCATTCGAATCTTCTTTCTCATCCAAAGACAAATCAATGACATCAAAAGCATTCAACCCTGTTATCAACAAAATCTCCTCCCTTGTAGAGACCTTAGGATTTTCAACCCTTGGTTCTACCTCCTGATTAACATATAAGACCAGTTCATTTTGCTCAGTTTGCTTTTATCCATGATCAGCAGTATCTTTAACTTTTACATCTCCCGCTCTTTCATGAACCATAACCACATCATCAGATCTATTAGCATTTTGTTTCTTCCTATTCTCCCCCTCATGAACATGATCTTGATCAAAATCATGTCTTTTTGTAGAAACAGTTGCTTGGGTTTTGCAAGATGTTTGCACTATCTGTTTGAGATCAGATATGGCAAGCAAGACATCAGATTTGAAAGAAATAAACTCAGAGGCACTAACCAAATTTGTTGGTTTCACATATTGTGGCGGTTGTTGTTCAAGGTGGGATTGCAGAAGTGAAAGAAGATCTGCATCATGCTGGTTATCCGGATCTTGTGCTAACAGCTTAGCAAATAACAACGACTTCAGCTCATCGATGGATAAGTCAGCAGGTTGAGGTTGTGGTGGATTTTTAGTAGGCTCAGGTTCGGATATCGGATATCGGATCCTTCCCTTTTAACAATCTTTTAACACCAATAATCTCCTCCTCAAACTTCTTATACATCCTGTTTTCAACAGCCTTTAAGGCACCGTCGAGAATTTCCTTTGACACTAAGTCAGGGTGAGTAACTCCGAAATCACATAGATTATCCGTTTTCATGACAGTGGTAGAACCAACTGCATGTCATGTGTTCATTGGTGGAAAGGATGTATCAATGACAGGACTTCCATCCGGTCCTCGTAGTCCAGATTACGGAGCTACTCTGGATGTTCCAATCGGGTCACCAAAACATCCGATGGTAGCCATTTGTAACAGTGTCCTAGAAATAAAAATAGGCAATTCAAAAGGCACTATACTCAATGGTGCATTCAAAGAATATGAGAACAAGGGTTGTTGTTCTCTTTGTTCAATACATGGAATCTCCAAGTGAGAAACCAATAGATTATGAGCTAAATCTCCGTGAGAAGATAAAACTAACTCTAGTTGAGAATATATAGAGTTGCTGGCCTGGGTGTGCAAATGCATAAGTGGGCGACTTATGTCTGTTTCAACACCTGCTCACAAAAAATGCGGCGAAGTGGTTGCCCTTTTGGATAAGTTGGTTCGGGTATACACACGCTCTCCATGTTCTTTTTCTACAGATTCACTCACTCTCTCTTTTGTAATTTCAACTAATACTCCCTCGTCACTCCTTATATCTCCCACCACTGTATTGACAATGGTATTAACCTGTGCTTGAGCTTCCATGGCATTAGTTCCATAGAATGGTTCAAAAACATCAGCATTATGAACTTGAGCTTGAATATTAGTATCAATATCAGCTCCACGATCATTGTTGTCATCATCATTATCAGAATCATCATCACCAACAACTTCTGTTTCAGTGTCCTCGTCATCCTTAGAAACATTTTCAGTATCGCTTGTTTCAGGCGGAACTTCACTTGTATCACTATTATCTCCAGCCAGGTTTGCTTGATTCAGATCATTATCAGATCCTAGACCTTCATCAGCATGAGGTGTCACTGAAGGTGGGGTAATCACCTGTGACCCTGATGCTTCCAGTCTAGGTTTCCGACCCTCTCCAAGGCCCCTCTCGGTATTTTTCCTCTTCACTCCCCGTTTCTAAACTCCCGTAGTATCAGAAACCCTCACGGATTCCGCTCGCCTAGGGTTTTAGTCTGGGGTAGGGTCAACGGGTCCTGGTTGTCCCATAAACTCTCTATATCCTAAAATACTATCACACTCTAGATCATCATAGTCTAATAAGTTTTATGGCACTGGCATGGAAAAAGTGAATTCTCTCTTTTGCTTCATCAAGTATCTCATCTCACTTACCGGTGCAAGTGGATGGTTGATTCTAGTAGAAATTTGTCTGTTGCTCCGTAACATGCTCCTGACAGTCAAAGTCAAAAATCTATGGTATGGAATGTAGTTCTGAGCTTTTGAAGTCTTCTTTGCAGCAACTTTCTCATAAAATTCAGTCTAGAAAATGCTTGCATAATCAATATGTAGATCATGAACCACATAGTAGAACAACTTCAGAATGTGAATACTTGCATTGTCTGTTCCATAAATCTTAGAAGTAAGACACCTATTGATGACTGAGAACAGGGTGTAGAAGAACGGCGATAAGTTATTCTTTTTGAAGTGATTGATCTGAGTCAGATGGGCAATGTATCCCATATCTCTGATTCCTTGAAAACATCAGTATCAGATGGCAACTCATCATATGTGGTTCTTCCTTCTCTTACAGTTTCAGCAAGTAGACTCGGAATGAATTTAGTCTCTTAAGAGTAAGGACTGAAGTAAAATGATCTATCTTCAGCTTGAAGATGGGTATTCTTTCTCATTGTTCCCTCATCTGACTGAAACAGATGGTTTTCCAAGCTTGTTGAACATAGAGCTTAGGAACTGCTGCTTGAGCAGTTAAAGAATTTCTGAGTGGATGATTCTTTAGTATATCCAGAACAAGAGGATCAATGTTGATGGTGAACTGCAGATGATGATTATTCGGCTGTTGAGGTTTCATCTCTGATGGTGAGATAAGAAATAGATCAGGATTGACATTCGGTGACACTTGAAAGTCTGATATAAATGATGGCATTGGACACTCCTGGGATGCCTCATTCGTTGAATTTCTCCCATTTGAACATGTTGGTCAACTGATGGTTCAACCATTTATACCTAAAAGAAATTAACAAATTTGGACAGGGTCCAAGTGGTTAGTACAAAATCAGAAAGTTTGACATTGAAAACCAACTTTTGAAAAATTCTAAGTATAGAATTTGCATGACAGGAATATGCGAATTCCCCACTTAGGAATTAAAAACAAAAAAAACTTGACATAATTCGTATGGAAGCAGTATACGAATTTCTCACTTAGAAGAATTTAACTTGACAAACTCATAAATTCGTATGGCATGTTTTCTCATCAAGAATTCGTATGACTTAAAATTTTCAAAATTTTAAAACTTTGAAAAATATTCTAAGTGTTTTTTATGATCATCAAGAACACTATCAAGAACATCATATGAACCCAAATTCTTAAAACTCGTTTAATGTTTATTAAAACATCAACAACAAGAATTTGAGATTTTGAACCATTTTAGAACATCAAAATCCAATTTCGACCAAGAACATTATGAAGATAAACCCGAACAGTCGAAGAGTCCATAATCAAATCAAATCCCAAAATTTTGAAATTAGGTTAAAAATTATGATGATTAGTGTTCGATTTTGTTAAATTAATGTATCTTTTGGTCCAAAACAACACAAAGAACAAATTCAATAGTCCAAAATTTTAAAAATCAAAGTCCTCGAATCAAAAAAGATGAACAGTCCATTTGATAAACAATCCTAAATCTAATCCAGTTAGGGTACACCTGTGAAGAAACAATCACAAAACAATATACGAACATCAATCAAACAAAAATAAAAAAAGATAAAAACCTTGAAATTAAAATACACGAAGATCGGAGATGAAAGCAAGAAGTCGTAGACAGGGTTTTAGGGCATAGTGTTGTCAAGAATTCGTATGTGTTGGAAACTGAAGAATTCATCAAGTATGGTTAATGCTGCTGGTTCAGAGTTAATACTGCTAGAAGACTTTAAGGTTAATACTGCTGAGTATTACTACTGCTAGTACTATTAATACTGCTAGTTATTGTTAGTGCTTCTTGAACAAAGTTAGTACTGCTTAGCTAGTTAGTACTGCTAGTGGTTAGTGCTGCTTAGTAGTTAATGCTGCTAGAAGAAATTTAATGCTGCTGAAGATTAATACTGCTTATATGATGAAGATTCATATGAAAGGATATACATGGAAGCTTAGAGATATACATGGAAGATATACTGAAGATATTTTATTTATTGTAATTATCTTTGTATTCAGTATATATATTGTATAGTTTAGAATAGAGAGAACTTTTGGTTTTCATTCTTTTAGAGAGAAAATCAACCTCAAGACATAGATCCTAATTCTAGAGAAGTAGAATTCGTATTGGTGAGCCTGTTCATCAATATTGAGGTTGAGTGTGTAATCTTGTAACTTCAAAGCATTCAATACAAGTTTACAGTTTGTTGATTATATTCTGTTTTGATTTTCTGTTTGATTAAATATCAAAGTGTTATTCCGCAAACTTCTTTGATATTGTTTCTGAGAATTAATTCTTGTTGAGAATTCGATCCTGACAAGTGGTATCAGAGCTAGTATTCTCAGAAACCTGCAATCATCATTCTTCCTTGAAATCAGAAATCATCAATGGCTAAAGTTTCAGATTCTTCAAGCACAGAAATCCCCATAGAGGTAATGTCTAATCTTTGCTCTAAAACTTGTATGGAAACTGTTAAAAGTTACACGAATCACAACCAGACAATGAGTGATGACCTTAAAATATTAGAGAAAGATATAAAAGACTATGTAAGAATTGTTGAGAGTTTTGAGGAACAGATCAAAGTTTTCCAAGCCAATGAACTTCAACATTCTTATGATACAAATTTCTGGAAGTGGGAGAAGAATGACCTAGAACTTCAGCTGAAAAGGTCTAAAGAGGAGAATGAGAAGATAAAGGGTGAGTTTGAGAAAGCCAAGCTAGATATTGAGAAATTTTCCAATGCTTCTAAAGCAATGGACTCTTTGCTCCAGACTCAAATCCATGACAAACTTAGAAGAGGAATAGGCTATAACACCACACCACCACCATACAGCAACAATTACATCCTTCCTATATCAAACTTGCTAGAGACCAAGAATAGGAAGGAATTGTCTTATGAAGCCACTAAGGTAGATCCATTAGACAAAGTGGTGGTTGAAACAGACTCTGAAGAAGAGAACTCTAATGATAAGAGTAAAAAGAACACTGTGAGTGGTGAGATTCTTCTAGAAAATCACATTATCACCAATGAGGGATGTGGAAAGGCTTGGATCAAGTCTAAGGACATAGAAAAGACTGAGGGAAAGTCTGAGAAGATCCATTATAAGCAAACCACAGTTGTGAATCCTGTCCCTTGTAAACAGTGTTCTTGTAATAAATCTGAGCCCCAAAAACATGATAAACCAAAGGGAAATCAGAGAAACTGGAATAATCAGTGGGTACAAAAACAAGGGGTTGATCTGAGTAAAATCAATAGACCAAAACCTTGTTTTATCTGTGGAAAGCTTAATCATGTTGCCAAATACTGTTATTTCAATCCTATCAACCAAAGAGTTAATTTTCAAAGACAAACTCAAAACTCCTTTGGCTATAGGAAGCAAGGAAGGAATCAAATGGCTGAGAACAGAGCACCTAAAAAGTCTCATGTTCAAAACAAGTTTGCTAAAACTAAGAAAAATACTTCAAATAAACAAAGGAGTAACTTAAAGACAAAGAAAGCAAACAACCTTGTTCAAGTTTGGGTTCCAATTGCAAAGAAACCTGTTAGTACTGCTATCCCAGATAGTACTGCTAACAAGAATAGTGCTGCTAACTTGATTAGTACTGCTAACCAAGTTAGTGCTGCTAACAAGGCTAGTGCTGCTTCTAGTAGTAATGCAGCCAAACCTATAATCTTGACAAAGTATTCCAGTCATGAGATTCCTAAACATCTCATCCAGACTAAACTAACAGATTATATTGATGAGAAAGGACAACCCAAGACCACTTTTGCTTGGGTTCCCAATAAGACTAACTGATTTATCAAGTGTGAAGAGCAATCAAAAGCTCAAGAGGAAGAGCATTCTGAATGAAGAAAATGGTTTCTCTTGGCACATAACAAGGAACATGGACTGCCTTCAAATTCCTTAAAAGATTTGATGAAGGACATGTTACTTTTGATCCAGCAGAAGGTTAAAGTTAGAAATACTCCAGAGGGAATAATGATCATGAAGGATCAAGAAGAAAAGGATCAGGGGATGAACAAAGTAGTAAGAGAAAAAGGATGGTGTCAAAAAGTGTAAGAGTAGTTAATAATGCTAGTGGTTAATACTGCTAGTGGTTAATACTGCTTTCAGTTAATACTGCTAGTGGTTAATACTGCTTTCAGTTAATACTGCTAGTGGTTAATACTGCTTTCAGTTAATACTGCTAGTGGTTAATACTCCTTTCAGTTAATACTGCTAGTCGTTAATACTGCTTTCAGTTAATACTGCTAGTGGTTAATACTGCTTTCAGTTAATACTGCTAGTGGTTAATACTGCTTTCAGTTAATACTGCTAGTGGTTAATACTGCTTTCAGTTAATATTGCTAGTGGTTAATACTGCTTTCAGTTAATACCGCTAGTAGTTAATACTGCTAGTAGTTCATACTGCTTTCAGTTAATACTGCTAGTAGTTAATACTGCTTTCAGTTAATACTGCTAGTAGTTAATACTGCTAGTAGTTAATACTGCTTATGTTCCGAATACTATAAATACTCTTTGCCCGCCTAAAAGCTTATAACGACTCTCTGCATACTATTCACCTACGCTCTAAACCCTTTCTCTCTCAAAGTTCAAAGTTTTCAGGCAAGAATCTTCAAGGTCAATGGCATCAATGGCGTTCATTGACGAGCACAATGAAATCGCAATGCTCCAAAAGCCAAAACAAGCAGAAGGCTTTCATCAGATAGTCGACTTTCTGAAGACTAGCCACATTGCCCATGCTATCACTATGTCTCCAACTATCTTTATAGAGCATCAGAGGCAATTCTGGGCACATGCCACCATTGTTACTGAGAATGGTGTGCGAATGATCAAGACGACAGTATGTGGCAATCCATTGACAGTTACTGAAGAGATAGTTCGCATCAGTCTACGTCTAGACGATGCCTCTGGTATAACTTCTATCCCTAATGATGAACTGTTTTCTACTCTGACAAGAATGGGGTATGGAGGCCCATTGGGTGTTTTTAAGTTCTCAAAAGCTAAATTCTCACCTCAATGGCGTTTTCTTGTTCATACCTTGATGCACTGCATTTCTAAAAAGACCACTGGATGGAGTGAGTTCAGCAGTCCCATTGCTTATGCTTTGGTCTGTTTCGCCACTGCCAGAAGGTACAATTTTTCACAAATGATTTTCAATGATCTTGTCTCAAACATGGGAAACAAAAAGAGCTTTTATATGTATCCCAGGTTTGTTCAAGCAGTTATCAACCATGAATTGACGGATATTCCTCATTCTGATGGAATTTATGTACCAAAACCCCCTAAAGGCAAGGTTTTCTCAAATATGAGAAGATCTGCTGGGGACTCTGAAGGAGTTGACACCCCATTGTTCTCTACAATGATGGTGGTGTCCCAAACCAATGAAGGTATGGCAGCAGGGTCAAGGCTCCCATTAGACCAACCCACTGCTAGCCAATCACAACCTTCCCTCTCAAAATCTATTCCCCAGTCCCTTCTTGAAAAACCAACCTCTTCTATCACCCAAACTTACAAGAGGAAACAGGTAAAAAAGGCTCCTTCCCTTCTTGTACCATCATCCCCCAAGCCTTTAAGCCCTCTATTGGAGCATTCTCCAGTAGAGAATATTCAAAGGGAATCCACAAGGGTGTCTCCCAACCCAAAGGAGGTGCTCTCTGAGGAGGAGGTAGAGCATATGGGTGATGAGGCTGCCACTACTCCTGCTAGCACAGAGGAGGAAAGTGGTAACATCAAAAAGACCTCCCCCATGGCAACTTTGAATGAGCAATCATTTGAAGGTTCCTGGTGCCAAGAAACCAAGGGGGTGGATAGTGCTTCTGCTAGGCAGAAGACTTCCACTGCAAAAAGATCCAATGATCCTTCAAAAGAGGGTAACACTTCTGGAAAGGGTGAGGACAGATATACTTACTATGAATTGATGGAAACAATGGGGAACATCAATCAAGATGTTCTCAAACAAGGCAAAGAAATTGAAGAGATGAAGTTGGTCATCCTGTCACAACAAATCCAGATTGCAAAATTAAAGAAAATGGTGACAAGGTTGGTGTATAAGCAAAGGAGAAAACAGTTTGTTTTAAAGAAGAGGTCACATAAGAAACATGCTTCCAAAAAGGGGGAGAATTCTAGCTCAGAACAGATAGATCAACAGTTTGAGGGGGAGTTTGTTGAAGAAAGGGCTGAATTTGTTGAAGAAAAAGCAGCAGCAGAAACAACCCCAGCAGCAGAAACTGTTACTACTGCTAAGCCAAAACAAGCAGCAGAAACTGTTAGTGCTGCTGAAACTTCACAAGCAGCAGTACCAGAGTTAACACCAACAGAGGTTGAAGTAGCAGAGATGCTGGTAAAAACAAAGAATGACACTCCCAAAGCAAAGGGAGTGGTCATAAATGAAGGGGGAGACAAGAAATCAGAACAGAAAGACATGGCTGCAGATGTAAAAAGAAAAGGGAAAGAAAAGATGATAGAATCTGATCAACCATCTAAAAAGAAAAAGATGATTGAGTCAGATGAAGAATTAGCAAAGAAACTGCAACAAGAGTTAGATCAAGCAGAGAAAGAACAGGTTGAGAAAGACAGAGAGATAGCCAGAGCACTAGCCAATGAACTAAATGAAGCATTTCAGAAAGGGTTGGAAACAGAGAAAGCCAAGCAAAGAGCAATAACCTTGAGAAAGGCTATGATGGCCAGATCAAGTGCAAAGAAGAGAAGACCTTCACAAACTTACCTTGCCACTCAGGAAAAAAACAAAATGATAACTTTCTTGAGAAGTGCAATTGGGGTAAAGAAAGAAATGTTTGTGAAGATGAATTTTGATCAAATCAAGGATCTATATGAGAAAGAAATGGAGAAGCTGAAGAGCAATGAAAAGGATAGAGTGGAGTTTGAAAAGAAGGCAAAGGAGAGACATGATGTGAATATGCATCAACCATTCCCTGAAAGTGAAGAGGGAACTCCTATCAAAGAAAAGGCAGAGAACAAGGAAGAAAAGAAGAAGGAAGCTACTTTAGTGCAGGTTCAAAAGACTCTGAAAAGAACCAAAATGATGGCTAAAAGAAAGAAAAGTGTAAAGAAGCCTAGAGTAGAAGAAGAGCAAAAGGTTACTGAAGAAGAAGAGGCACCTCAGAATGAAGCTAAAACTCAGGAAGAAATACCACAGAGTTCAGATGTAAACATGTACATGGTGGTAATGGATAAAATTCCAAAGCCTATTTCAGTTGAACCTGTTGGATTTAAACCTCCTGAAGTTATCCATTGGGATATTATGGAGGTGGATGGCAAAGAATACATCAGATTGAAAAGAAATGATGAGAAGTATGAAGTATACAGCACCTGGAACAAAATTGTCAGAGAGTGTTCAAGATCTGATTTGGAAGAAATGTTTGAAGTGGGGATGAAAATTTATGCAGATCAATTGACAGCTCCAGGGTTACCTATAGTGAAGCTGGTCATGGAATACTTGTGCATGTTATTCAATCCAGAAGCAGTGAAGCACTTAATCAGAGATGTGTTCAAAACTGTTAGAGGATGGACTCTCTATGAAAGGAGTGGAGTCTATGAACTAGCATTGGATACTTTCCACATGGAGTACTACTTGGTGGATAGGGTCTACAAGCATACAAATCTTAAGCTTCATGCCATGTTAAACAAGAAGTTGAGTTGTGCACCAATTTCAAAAATGGCAAAGTATTTAATTCAAAGAACTATTAATCAGAGCATGGGACTGGATCCTAACATTGGAGTAGATCAATGAAGATTTTGGAAGCATTTGAGGAACTTGACTTCTCTTCCTAAAAGTCAAGTTAGGGGGAGATTGTTGGAAACTGAAGAATTCATCAAGTATGGTTAATGCTGTTGGTTCAGAGTTAATACTGCTAGAAGACTTTAAGGTTAATACTGCTGAGTATTACTACTGCTAGTACTATTAATACTTCTAGTTATTGTTAGTGTTGCTTGAACAAAGTTAGTACTGCTTAGCTAGTTAGTACTGCTAGTGGTTAGTGCTGCTTAGTAGTTAATGCTGCTAGAAGAAATTTAATGCTGCTGAAGATTAATACTGCTTATATGATGAAGATTCATATGAAAGGATATACATGGAAGCTTAGATATATACATGGAAGATATACTGAAGATATTTTATTTATTGTAATTATCTTTGTATTCAGTATATATATTGTATAGTTTAGAATAGAGAGAACTTTTGGTTTTCATTCTTTTAGAGAGAAAATCAACCTCAAGACATAGATCCTAATTCTAGAGAAGTAGAATTCGTATTGGTGAGTCTGTTCATCAATATTGAGGTTGAGTGTGTAATCTTGTAACTTCAAAGCATTCAATACAAGTTTACAGTTTGTTGATTATATTATGTTTTGATTTTCTGTTTGAGTAAATATCAAAGTGTTATTCCGCAAACTTCTTTGATATTGTTTCTGAGAATTAATTCTTGTTGAGAATTCGATCCTGACAGTATGACAAGATCAATACTTACAAAAAGTGAGGGTAAAATGAATAACATACATACTTATACCCTGGAGTAGATTAGATGTGTGGCATGAGGTAACTGGACCATACACTTTTCGTATGAGACACTTATGTGAATTGTGTAGAAGGAAAGACAATGATGTGTGAGAATTCGCATGAAGCAATATGCGAATTATGTGTAAGAAACACAATTTATATGTCACTGTGATACGAATTCCTCACTTTTCGCATAAAGAAGCATGCGAAAAGTTGGATTTCTTATAACACTACATGCGAATTCCAACAATTCGTTCAACACTGTATGCGAAATCTTTAGAATTCGCATGACACTGTTATCCGAATTTTGGACTTAGAAAATTTTCCCAACTTTTGAAAAACATTCTAAATATGAAAACTTGTTATTTTAAGAAACTTTTCCAAAACTTGCAAAAAATAGAAACTTTCCATTAATGGAAACCATCCAAAAATGACATTTTTTTAACTCATTTTAAGTTTCAAAAAGAATTTTACACACACTGACACAGTTACAACACTTTTGAAGATATATCTGTATTAAGCTCCCCCTTGACTTAATATCAATCTCTTCTGAAACTTGGCATGACTTTGCTTTCCCTTTTGACTTGTCCTTTGATTTGTTTATCATTTGTGTGTTATCTTGTTGGCTCCCCCTTGACATGATATGGATCATGTAGAAAATATATGGATATGGTCCCCCTTCATATTTGCATACATAGAAAAATATGACAATATAAATCTGTTTCTTCCTACGGAAATGAAAAATATAACAATTTAGATTTGTTTCTTCCTTAAACAAGTATTCTTTAAAGTACAATCTCCCCAAAATTAAAGTGATCAGAAACAATTATAGGTAAGAAATACACCCTGAAATGATTTGACATTCAAAGATTCTTTTCAGAAGAATTCTATGAAGATTGAGTCCTGAACTGATGTATTCAGAAGTCATCACTTGAACATTGAGTAATGAGTCCTAAGTTGTTGTACTTAGAAGTCATCATCCTTTAACATAAAGGAATGAGTCACGAGCTTCTTTACTCAGAAGTCATCACCCTTTCACTCCTTCTTGAGTGTGAATTCCTGCAACACAGGTTTAACTGGTTTCGGTACCAAGATGAATTTGGGTCCAGTCTGGTTAGTATATGAAAACTTCCTTGATTGGTTTTCACCTCTGTGAAATGCAGTATCAGAATAGTTCTTGTAAGAATAATACCTTTTGTTGATGTGTGCTTTATGTACAAAATCATCAGTGCAACAATAAGAACATCAAAATTTTCTTTTAGCTAACCAGATCGAATGCTTCGTAGACTTGATAAAATCAGGAGTAAAAGATCTATCTTTTGCAACTCTGTTCTTGTTTCTCTATGCAACTTGTGCAGATGATTTCTGGTATTTAACTGATTCAGGAGATCCATTCACAACCCAGATCATCTTTTCTTTCTTAGAATCTTTAAAACTAGATTTTGAAAAATAAGCAACATGGTTATCAACAGATTTGACATAAAATGAACTAGAAGGCTTAATCTGATCTTGTTTCAAGATTTCTGGTTTGACATTCTTTTTCTTGGAAACCATCTTTTGAAATAGGCTAGATACTGATTGAAACGAACATATTGATTCAACTAAGTTATCATCATAAGAAGATAAATCAGGTGTTTCAGATGTTATCTAGTCAGATAAATCAGCATTAGCTTTCTCAAGTTTTTTGATCTTGTTATTCAACTTGGATTTTTTCATTGCAAAGTTTATCAAATTTTCTTTGCAGATCAGATCTACTCTTCTGTCCTTTCAGAATATCTAAAAATAAGGTAGCCAACTTGTTTGTGAGTTTAGAAATCTCATTTTCAAAAAAAATTCTTTTGGATTCAAGTTCCTTTTTCAAGTTCTAATTTTTTTTCAGAAATTTCTTTGAAAAGTAAAGTATTTTTCTTTTCAGTATTTTTCTTTTTCCTTATCAAAGATATTTCTTTCAGAAATAACAGTTTTCTCAAATTCATAAACTTGTTTGAAAAGCTTAGCACATCTGATTTCTAACTCTTTCTTTTCTAACTCAACTTTCTTAGAAAGATCAGATAATATGTGGTTGAAAGTTTTCTCAATCTCAGCTTTCTCTGTCTCACTTCTCTCATAAAATCTCTTTAACCAGTCTTTGCCTTTTGTCTGATAAGTAGAGACTTGTATCTCAGCCTTTGTCAGTTTGACATTCAGTGTCTCTATCTCTGCATTCAGCTGTGAGTTATGAAGTTTAAGTTGTTTAAGTTTAACTTCCATCTTGGGAATTTCAGGCATACATGATAAGGAACAATCTCTGTTGGTAAGAACAGTATTCCCTTTATCATCTATATAAGGCATGATTAGTATTTATCTGAAAAAAATTCTTGAAAAGATCGTTAGTCAGATAATCAGAAAAATCAACTGTTAAAATAAGAGAAAATCACTCAAAAATTAAGCTAAGTATAGAATTTGTATGCCACTCACATGCAATAATTCGTATGAACCAAGACAATCCGCATAGACACACAATTTGCATAAGAAAAGATAAGAAATCTTCACTTTTTGCATGTGCTTATATGCGAGTTCCGAGCTTTTTGCATTAGGCTATGTGTGAATTCTGCACATTTCGCATATAGAAGGGTGCGAATTCTGAACAATTCGTATAAGTAGATGTGAATTCCTCCCTTAGAATATTTTCTAAGCTTGAACAATTCGTATCGATACGAATTCCTCCCTTAGAAAATTTTTTAGACACAAATGCGAATTCTAAGCTTTTCGTATGTAGCTTTGTACGAAATCTTCACTTTTCGTATAAACCTTTGTGCGAATTTTGTCCTTAAAACATTTAACTCACTAAATTATGTGAATTCTTCAGTGTGCGAGTTCTTCATGCGAGTTCTTCATGACTTCTGCGAATTCTTTGAATCTTGAGCACTTTTTCGAAAATTTCAACTTGAATCCACCTAAATCTTTCAATTAGACTTTGAAACTTGGTAGGATCGATCATTGTAGCATCAAGAACAACCCTATGACATGAATTTCTTCATGAACAAAAATGATTAAAGAAATATGATTTTTAACAGTCCGAGAATAGAAAGTTTCCAGAAATGACAATATGAATCAAATTCTCCCATAATTGTTGATCAATTATGTTTTGCACAACTGTGTTATCTATCCAAATGAAGAATGTTCAATATCAATGGGCGATCACAGTGTGATGGAATTCATAAACAAATCATCATTCTTTCACAACTTTGATCAATGTAATAATATACGATGAACAGTAGACTTTCCAATCATGGAAATCGGTCTTTCTTCCAAAATTATGTATTGTTGATTCTTCCAATTTAATCCGATCTGCTCTGATACCAATTGTTGGTATCATATTGTTGATTTATCTGACTAATCTGAGTAGGCTCTGATACCAATTGTGATCCCATATTTCAAGCATTTAACAATTAAAGAACAAATTTAGAGAAAGGACTTAGAGAGAATATTGAGTCACAAGTGTCGTAGTCATATATCTCTTGAAATCAAAGATTACAACACTTCTTAACACACACTAAAACAAGACAAGAAACATACTTATATAGGGTCAAACAAGCCTTAACCTCTACACAAGGTTACATGAAAAGTAAACACTTAAAACAAGATTATTTGATCTAAACTTAGCTTTAACAATTGGAAAGTAAAATTTATGAGCTTGAGAATACCTTAGTAGATGAGAGAATTTTGGTTGATCTAGAAAAGATTGTCTTTTCCACTATGCTTTTAAACATTGATTTAAAATCGGAAGTTACAAATGATAATTCTGAGTCAGAAAGAGTTAGTGAAAACAATTCTACTGATTCAGATAATTCATCTTGTAAACTCTTCATGAGTGATATTTTTCCTGATCTAAAACCTTCAAATTTTGATCAAACACCTTCTCAAAAGCATATTACAAAAGAATTTAATGAGTTTATGTTTCCAAATGCTTCCAAAGCTCCTCAATTTGATGATGATCATGATGACTTATTTGAGGATGAATTTGATTTTTTAAATTCCGATGGTTGTGTTGATGAGTGTGTTGAGAAGTTTGACTTTAATGATAAACTTCCAGATCATTCTGCTTTTATGATTAAATCTGAGATTTTACCAAGTGTGTTTGAGAAAGGTGAATCGTCAACTAAAGTTAATGACTCAGTTTCTGTGAATACTTACTATGCTAAGTGTAAGAAGCAAAAGAAGAAGCGTTCACAGAAACGGGCCAACACTGGTAAGTCCCGAAAAAGACAAACTCTGAAATCTCATACTTCTTACAAATCTAAATCTTATGTTTCAGAATTAAGATGGAAAAATTCTGAAGCAACACTAGAATGGAGACCAAAGTAGAAGATTGAAGATACTAAAAAATCATTTTCTGATTCTGAATGTAATAAGGATACTGATAGTGTTTCTGATGTACTTGGTCAATGTGCTCCTCATAAAACAAAACTTGAAACTTCTTGTAAGACTTATAAAATAAAGCAATTGATCCAATTATCTCATTCGACTACTCAGCGTTCCACATAGGGTCGAAATGATTTTGTGACTCGACAATATTCTGATCATTGGTTTGGTTCATATCATGTTTATTCTTATAATGTTTTTCAAAATCAAAGAGGACCCAAATTCAAATGGGTGCCAAAATCTGATGCTAACTTGAAGGGACAAATCTATAAAGGGGTACCTAAATCAATTGTTTCTTGATTTATCCTGTGCAGACCCATCATATGTGGTACTTGGATTCAGGCTGTTCCAAGCATATAACAGGGCCGAAAGATATTTTATCTAATTATACAGAGAAATTTTGCGGCAATGTCAGATTTGGTAACGACCAGTTTTCACCAGTTCTTGGATGTGGAGATGTCATGCAAGAGAACATAACGATTAAGAAGGTGAGCTATGTTGAAGGACTAAGACACAGTGTTTTCAGCATCGGATAGTTTTGTGACAAGAACTTAGAGGTAAATTTCAAAGCCAAGAGATGTTGCGTGAGAACTGAAGATGGAAAAGAATTATTGGTTCGTATGATAATGTCAAATCTCTACATTTGAAACCTGTCCAATGTTAAGACGGATAATGTTGTGTGTCTACTCTCTAAAGCCTCTATGCAATAAAGCTAGTTATGGCATAGAAGATTGTTTCACCTCATCCTTCGATACATTAACAAGTTTGTGACTGGCAATTTGGTCAAGGGATTACTAGAGCATAAATATGAAAAAGAACATCTGTGATGCTTGCGAGAAAGGAAAATGAAGAGAGCTTCACACAAGCCCAAGCCTGAACCTAATACAAGCGCTCCTCTAGAGTTCTTGCATATGGATCTCTGTGATCCCATGCGAACACAAAGCATCAACGACAGGAAATACGTCCTAGTGATTGTAGATGATTAATTCTAGATACACTTGGGTAAAGTTTTTGAGATCAAAAGACGAGACTCCGGAAATCATTATCTCGTTTATCAAGACTGTCCAAGTGAACATACAGAAGCCAGTCAAGCCGATCAGAAAAGATAATAGTATAGAATTCAAGAATAAAATTGTTGCAGATTATCTCGAATCGGTCGAGATAACACATCAATTTTATTCTGCCAGAACGCCAGAACAAAATGGGGTAGTTGAAAGACAGGACAAAACATTAGTTGAGGCTGCACGCACAATGCTTAGCCAGTCAGACATACCTCTATTCTTATAGGCAGAAGTTGTATCTACTGCGTGTTATACACAAAACAGATCTATCGTCTGTCGTTGCTTTGGTAAAACACCTTATGCTTTGATTAACAACAGAACACCAAGCATTAAACACTTTCACATTTTGGATGCAGGTGTTATGTGCTGAATGATAAGGAGAGTTTGAACAAGTTCAGTCCAAAAGCTGAAGAAGAAATTTTCATTGGCTACTCTCAATCATCCGCATCATACATTGTCTATCTAAAGAATTCAACGATCGTTGAGAGCGTAAATTTCAAATTTGATGAAGGAATGGAGATGGCTTATGAGCACATAGTTCAGAACTCATTATAACAGGATTATTAGCTTCTGGACAAATCAGTCTAGAACCTGTTTCTAATGTTACTAATTCTAATAATGCTTCTACTTCTACATCGCATTTAACAGATTTAGATTTATTATTTGAATATTTCTATGATGAGTTTCTTGGATCTAAAGTGTCTAAACATGCTGTGATTGATAGATCGGATGATTCAAGTAATAATCAACCAATGACTTCAGATGTCTCAATTGAACCAACCTCCCCTGTTCACATACCTACTCACCCAGTTGAAGTTGCGCAAGATTGTGACGAGAAAAAAGTATCACATTCAGTTGGTTGTACAACAGTGTTTATCCAACTGAAAATGAGTGTCTCACCAACTGAAGCTTCTGCACCTACCACTTCAACTGAACCCCAACAAGAAGATAATGGCTACTTAGATGATCAACATGATCAGTCTACATCTAATTCAGTCCCTCACATTTACAAGTTGACCAAAGAGTACCCGGTACATCAAATTATTGGAAATCCATCGAAGACAGTGCAAACTAGGTCTACTACTGCAATTGAGTGCATGTTTGAGTCATTTCTAAGCAAGATAGAGCCTACCCAAGTATCTGAAGCTCGAGCATATCCGGATTGGATAATAGTAATGCAAGAAGAGCTCAATCAATTTGAAGCGCTCAAAGTCTGGAGCCATGTGCTTCGACCGGAAGGAAAAACGGTTATAGGAATGAAGTGGGTGTTCAAAAACAATAAAGATGAGGATGGTATCTTAGTTAGAAATAAATCTCGTCATATAGCAAAGAGATACCTACAAGAGGAGGGAATAGACTATGATGAGACTTATGCTCCAGTTGCACGTATAGAGGCTATCAGGATGTTTCTAGCCTACGTTGCACACAAAAACTTGACCGTCTACCAGATGAACGGAAATATTGCCTTTCTAAATAGCATCTTAAAGGAGGAGGTATACGTCTCATAGCCAGAAGGGTTTGTCAATGCTAAAAAACCGAATTATGTCTACATCCTTGACAAGGCCCTCTACGGCTTAAAGCAAGCTCCTCAAGCCTGGTATGATGTTCTATCCAAGTTTTTAGTCAAGTCAGGCTTCTTGAAAGATAAAATTGATACCACTCTCTTTATCAAAAAGGAAAAAGTTGATATCATTCTTATTCAAATATATGTCGATGACATAATTTACTGTTCAACAAAACCAAAGTATTGTACACACTTTTCTGCTCTAATGGTGTCCATATTTCAAATGAGTATGATGGGAGAGATGAATTTATTTCTCGGATTACAAGTTAAACAATTTTCTATGGGGATTTTAATAAACCAATCAAAGTACATTTATGATATTTTGAAGAAATTTAAAATGGAAAATTATCCTCCTATTTCAACCCTGATGGCACCAGGAACTAATATTGGAGCTGATCTTTTGGGAAAAGATGTTGATCTTAGAACCTATAGAGGAATGATCGGTCATTTAATATACTTAACGATGAGTAGACCAGATATTATGTTCTCTACGTGTTTATGTGCTCGATATCAAGCTTTCGCCTAAAGAATCCCATCTCACGGCGGTAAAGCGCATATTTAGATATCTGAAGGCGACTGCAGATTTTGGTTTTTGGTATCCTAAAGATACTGGTTTTGAGCTAACAACGTATTCAGACGCAAATCATGCAGGCTGAATGCTCGACAGGAAAAGCACATCGGGTCACATTTAATTTCTGGGAGACAAAGTCGTTAGCTGGGTGTTAAAGAAACAATTATGTGTTTCCACATCAACCATTGAAGTAGAGAACGTAGCTATTGCTAGCCGCTGCTCTCAAGTATTGTGGATGAGGACACAACTTCGAGACTATGTATTCCATTTCAACAAAGTACCAATATATTGTGATTCAAAGAGCACCATTGCAATATCTGCTAATCCTGTTTAGCACACGAAAACAAAGCACATAGACGTGCGGTATCACTTTATAAAGATAATGTCAAAAAAGGTACAATTGAACTTTAACCTGTAAACATGGATTATCAACTAGCTGATTTATTCACCAAACCTCGATGGCACCAGGAACTAAGATTCGAGCAGAACTTTCAGAAAAGATGTTGATCTTATAACCTATAAAGGAATGATCGGTTCTTTAATGTACTTAAAGGTGAGTACACCGGATATTATGTTCTCTACGTGTTTGTGTGCTCGATATCACGCTTTCGCCTAAAGAATCCCATCTCTCGGCGGTAAAGTACATATTTAGATATCTGAAGGGGAATGCAGACCTTGATTTATGGTATCCTAAAGATACTGATTCTGAGCTAACAACGTATTCAGATGCAGATCATGCAGGCTGTATGCTCGACAGGAAAAGCACATCGGGTCACATTCAATTTCTAGGAGGCAAACTCGTTAGTTGGGCATCAAAGAAACAATTATGTATTTCCACTTCTTGATTCTTAAATTGTTTTCATGAATTTATAAGTGTGTATTTTAAAATGTTTTCAATTATGCGCTTTCATGATTAACTAACCGTGTGTTTCCAAAGATAAATAATTGTGTATTATCTTTTCTACATAATGTCAAGTATTTATAGCCACCAGTTTAGTATTTTTATTGACTATGTTATTACCATGTCTCAAAATGACACAAATTTTCAATGGTAATACACTCCTTTTGTACATTCAATGTTTGTTGAGCGTTATTTCATTCAAAGCGTTTCTTTCAAGAATTGTCTATACTTGATTCATGTAGACAAATTCCAGTTATTTCATGACCTTAGCCTTTATTGATAAATCATTCATATTTGATATTTTTCATACATTGTTATATTCTCAAAACATATTGTTAAGTTGGTTTGAATCAATTTGTTTCCTTGTATTTTGCTTTAAAGTCTTGTTATGCTATGTATGAGGTTAATTCTTGTTTGATCCATATATAATATTTCTTTCCATTGTTTCTTTATAACTCTAAGAACTTGTCATTGTAACTAAGACCTGTAACCTTTCTGAGATCAATGACTACGACACTTTCTCTCTCTACATTGTGTCTCTAAAATTGAATGTTCTTGATTAGATTCTTAATTTGTTTTGATCTTATATTCTTGAATCTGGAATCACAATTGGTATCAGAGCCTCATGAATTATTCAGATTCATTGATTGCAAAAGAATTGATCAAAATTGGAAAGATTTGAAGAACACGCAAACAAAAGTGGAAAGTTTACTATTTCATCAAGATTTTTCACGAATCATGGAAATTAGAATGCAAGATTGATTGGAGTGGATTCGTTTGTGATCATAGAACAATTTTTGTTTGGATTGTTAGCCTTAATTCACACTCAATTTCAGTGAATTTTGGATTTCTTGGATTTTTTTCGAATGAAAATGAATTTCCAGTTTACAATCAAGCAAATCTAACAATCTACAATTCAAGATTTAACATTGAAGTCTAGAGAGAGAGAGTAGAGAGAGAAAGTCTTTGTATTCATATATCTGACAGTATGCGTATGACATGGTTACAAGATTATTACAAGGCACAAGCTATTTATATGAACAATCTACTTCTCTCAAAGGCCTAAGACACTTCTCTCAAGCAGGCTTCTCTCATGACACTAAACAAGATAATCTCACAACATAGTTCTCTTAAGACACTAATGTAGACTTTATTGACTTTACATACTGTGACTTTTCTCATTAAATGTTGGATACAATTAATAAAATAACAATCTCCCCCTTTGTATTCAAGATTAAATAAAAATTTGACACTAGTCTTCAGCACTTGATTCTTCAACATTTGACTCTGACAGTCTTTAACAATGAAGCTCTGGAAATCTTCAGTCTTTCAATCTTTGAAGAATCTTGAAAGGTCTTTTGCACTTTGTATCTTTGGAAAGTCAACAAATCTTGAACAAATCTTTGAAATTAACTTTGCATCTTTTGAAACTCTTTAAACTTCTTTGAAACTTCAAGGGATCTTTGACAAATATGTATCTTCATCACTCTGATCTGTTGACAGTTTTCATAAAGACAAACTTTCTCAAATTATCAGTCTGGATTGTCTTGAATCATCTCTTAATAATCATCAGACTTTAAAACTTCTTCACAAATCTTTTCAACAAACTTTGACATCCTCTTGAGTTTTGAAATTTATCTTTCAAAATTATCTTCAGGAAATTGAAATCTTCATAAATTTCTTCCCAATTTTGACATCTCAGCTTTGAAATTGAACATTGTAGATTTCTCCCCCTTTTTGATGATTGTGAACATCACGATCATCAAAACATCTTCAATTTCAGCACTTTCTTTGATTTCCCCTTTGTAAGAAACTAACAATCTGTCAGGATCGAATTCTTAACAAGAATAAATTCTCAGAAACTAATATCAAAGAAGTTGCGGAATAACACTTTGATATTCAATAAAAAAATAAACCAAAACAGTATATAATCAACAACTTGTAAACTTGTATTGAATGCTTGAAGTTACAAGATTAAACATACAACCTCAATATTGATGAACAGGCTCACCAATACGAATTCTACTTCTCTAGAATTAGGATCTATGCCTTGAGGTTGATTTTCTCTAAAAAATAGAATGAATGAATTACTCTCTATTAAACTATTCTATCAAATCTGTACATATACTGAACAAAAAGATAATTACAATAAATAAAATATCTTTAGTATATCTTCCATCATTATCTTCAAGCCTTTCATGAATATCTTGATTCTTTCCAGCTGTCATCCTTTCCATCCGGTTCTTTAAGTCATAAGCAGTACTAACTATGCTCAGCAGCATTAATTTCTTCTAGCAGCATTAACTTGGTCTTAGCAGCATTAACTACTAAGCAGCACTAACCACTAGCAGTACTAACTAGCTAAGCAATACTAACTTTGTTCAAGCAGCACTAACTTTGACTAGCAGTATTAATTCTACTAGCAGTAGTAATACTCAGCAGTATTAACTTTGAAATCTTCTAGCAGTAGTAATTCTGAACTAGCAGCATTAAAGACTTGTTCACATCTTCAGTTCCCAACAATCTCCCCCTAACTTGACTTTTAGAAAGAGAAGTCAAGTTCTTCAAATGCTTCCAAAATCTTCATTGATCTACTCCAAGGTTAGGATCCAGTCCCATGCTCTGGTTAATAGTTCTTTGAATTAAGTACTTTGCCATTTCTGAATTTGGTGCACAACTTAACTTCTTATTTAACATGGCAAGAAGCTTCAGATTTGTATGATTGTATACCCTGTCCACCAAGTAATACTCCATGTGAAAAGTATCCAATGCCAGTTCGTAGACTCCACTCCTTTCATATAGAGTCCATCCTCTAACAGCTTTAAATACATCTCTTATCAAATGCTTTACTGCTTCTGGTTTGAACAGCAGGCACAAATATTCCATAACTAGCTTCACAATTGGTAACCCTGGAGCTGTCAACTGATCTGCATGAACTTTCATCCCCACTGCAAACATTTCTTCCAAATCAGATCTGGAACATTCTCTGACAATTTTGCTCCAGGTGCTGTAGACTTCATACTTCTCATCCTTTCTTTTCAATCTAATGTATTCTTTGCCATCCACCTCCATAGTATCCCAGAGAATAACTTCAGGAGGTTTGAATCCAACAGGTTCAGCTGAAATAGGCTTTGGAATTTTATCCATTACCACCATGTACATGTTTACATCTGAACTCTGTGGTATTTCTTCCTGAGATTCAACTTTCTTTTCTTCTTCTACTCTAGACTTCTTGTCAACTTTCTTTCTGTTGGCCATCATCTTGGTTCTCTTCAGTATCCTTTGCCCTTGTCCTATAATAGCTTCCTTCTTCTTTTCTTCCTTTTTCCTTTCTTCTGATCTAGGGCCTTTAGAAGCAATAGACTTAACTCTTTTTATCTTCTTGATCTTCTGAGCTAGAGTCTCTTTTTCCTTAATCTCTGCCTTTTTCTTTGTTGGAGTTCCCTCTTCACTTTCAGGGAAGGGTTTATTGATATTCACATCATGCCTCTCCTTAGCTTTCTTTTCAAACTCCACTCTGTCCTTTTCATTATTCTTCAGCTTTCCCATTTCTTTCTCATATAGTCCCTTGACTTGATCAAAAGTCATCTTTATGAACATTTCTTTCTTCACACCAATTGCACTCCTCAAGAAAGTTATCATCTTGTTCCTTTCCTGAGTTGCAAGGTAAGTTTGTGAAGGTATTCTCTTCTTTGCACTTGATTTGGCCATCATAGCCTTTCTCAAGCTTATTGCTCTTTGCTTAGCTTTCTCTGTTTCCAACCCTTTCTGAAATGCTTCATTTAGTTCATTGGCTAATGCTCTTGCTATCTCTCTGTCTTTCTCAACCTGCTCTTTCTCTGCTTGATCTAACTCTTCTTGCAGTTTCTTGGCTAATGCTTCATCTGATTCAATCATCTTTTGCTTTTTAGTTGGTTGATCAGTTTCTATCATCTTTTCTTTCCCTTTTCTTTTTACATCTGCAGTCATGTCTTTCTTTTCTGATTTCTTTGCTCCCCCTTCATTTATGACCACTCCCTTTGCTTTGGGAGTGTCATTCTTTGCTTTTATCAGCATCTCTGCTACTTCAACCTCTTCAGATGTCAATCCTGTTACTGCTGCTTGTGTAGTTTCAGCAGCACTAACAGTTTCTGCTGCTTGTTTTGGCTTAGCAGTAGTAACAGTTTCTGCTGCTAGGGTTGTTTCTGCTGCTGCCTTTTCGTCAACAAATTCAGCCCTTTCTTCAACAATATCCCCCTCATTCTGTTGATCTACTTGTTCTGAGCTTGAATTATTCCCCTTTTTGGAAGCATTTTCCTCCTTTTTGTTTGCCCCATTTCTCCTCCTTAGAACAAACTGCTTTCTCCTTTTCTTGGCAATGAGTTTTCCTACCAATTGTTTGAGTTTGGAAATCTGCTCTTGTTGGGAGATGACCACTTGCTGCAATTCTTTAATTTCTTTTCCTTGATTAACCACATCGACATTGATGTTGGCTAATGCTTCAATCAATTCCCAGTAAGTATATCTATCCTCACCTTCTTTAGGTGTTTTATCCACCCTTGAAGGATCCTTGGAATGTTTTGCCATCAATTCATCAGTGTCAGTTCTGTCCTCACCCTTTTTGGATGTTTTGCCCATCCTGGAGGGATCCTTGGATCTTTTGATAGTGGAAGTCTTCTGCCTAGCAGAAGCACTATCCACCCCCTTGGTTTCTTGGCACCAGGGACCTTTTAATGATTGCTCATTCAAAGTTGCCATGGGAGAGGTCTTATTTATGTTACCACTGTCCTTCTCTGTAATAGCAGAAGTAGTGGCAGCCTCAGTACCCATATGCTCAACCTCCTCCTCAGAGAGCACCTCCTTGGGGTTGGGAGACACCCTAGTGGATTCCCTTTGGATATTCTCTACTGGAGAATACTCCAATAGAGGGCTTTGAGGCTCTTGGTTAATAGTAGGTACACCAAGGGAAGGAGCCTTGTGTACCTTTCTCTTGACATAGGTCTTGGATATTATGGGAGTGGGTTTAGCAGCAAAGGACTGAGGGAAAATTTGAGAGAGGGAAGGTTGGGATTGGCTAGCAGTGGGTTGGTCTAATGGGGGCCTTGACCCTGCTACCATACCTTCATTAGTTTGAGACACCACCATCATTGTAGAGAACAATGGGGTGTCTACTCCTTCCGAGTCCCCAGCAGATCTTCTCATATTTGAGAAAACCTTGCCTTTAGGGGGTTTTGGTACATATATTCCATCAGAATGAGGAATATCCGTCAATTCATGGTTGATTACTGCTTGAACAAACCTGGGATACATATAAAATCTCTTTTTGTTTCCCATGTTTGAGACAAGATCATTGAAAATCATTTGTGAAAAATTGTACCTTCTGGCAGTGGCCAAACAGACCAAAGCATAAGCAATGGGACTGCTGAACTCACTCCAGCCAGTGGTCTTTTTAGAAATGCAGTGCATCAAGGTATGAACAAGAAAACGCCATTGGGGTGAGAATTTAGCTTTTGAGAACTTAAAAACACCCAATGGGCCTCCATACCCCATTCTTGTAAGAGTAGAAAACAGTTCATCATTAGGGATAGAAGTTATACCAGAGGCATCGTCTAGACGTAGACTGATGCGAATTACCTCTTCAGTAACTGTCAATGGATTGCCACATACTGTTGTCTTGATCATTTGCACACCATCCTTAGTAACAATGATGGCATGTGCCCAGAATTGCCTCTGATGCTCTATGAAGATAGTAGGAGACATAGTGAGAGCATGGGCAATGTGGCTAGACTTCAGAAAGTCGACTATCTGATGAAAACCTTCAGCTTGCTTTGGCTTTTGGAGCATCGCGATTTCATTGTGCTCGTCAATGAACGCCATTGATGCCATGAATCTTTGAAACTTCTTGCCTGAGAACTTTGAACTTGAGAGAAAGAGGGTTGAGAGTGCAAGAGAATAGTATGCAAAGAGTCGTTATGAACTGTTAGGCGGGCAAAGAGTATTTATAGTATTCGGAACATAAGCAGTATTAACCTAGAGCAGTATTAACTACTAGCAGTATTAACTAACTAGCAGTATTAACTGAGAGCAGTATTAACTACTAGCAGTATTAACTAACTAGCAGTATTAATTGAAAGCAGTATTAACCACTAGCAGTATTAACTGAAAGCAGTATTAACTGAAAGCAGTATTAACTGAAAGCAGTATTAACTGAAAGCAGTATTAACTGAAAGCATTATTAACTGAAAGCAGTATTAACCACTAGCAGTATTAACTATACGTACTCCTTTAATCTTGCGAAACACTGAGTACTGCTATACATATCCTGAAAAAGAAGATTAGTAACACCAAGAATAAACAATATATAGGTATAGAATCACTTTTTAAGAAGGGGCTTATTCAGAGTTGATCATTCCCACACTTGTTACCAAGAAAGTGAATCTACCCACATCAAAAGCTTTAGTGAATAGATCAGCAAACTGATTATCTGTGTGAACTTTTACAACTTGAATAAGTTTCTTTTCATTACAGTCTCTTATGAAGTGATACCTGATCTCAATGTGCTTTGTCTTTGAGTGCTTGACAGGATTATTCACAATGCTAATAGCACTGCTATTATCAATAAAAATTGGAGTGTGTAGAAAGGTTACCCCATAATCCAACATTTGATTCTGAATCCATAAGACTTGAGAACAGCAACTTGCAGCTGCTATGTACTCTGCCTCTGTTGTAGATGTGGATACTGTGGTTTGTTTCTTGCACTGCCATGAAACTAGTCTTGCACACAAAAACTGACATCCTCCAGAAGTAGATTTTCTGTCCAAGTTTTCTCCACCTAGATCACTATCTGAGTATGCAAGTAGGTCAAAGGATGAGTCATGAGGATACCAAAGTCCCAATCTGGGTTGCCCTTTGAGATATCTGAATATCCTCTTAACAGCTTGATAGTGAGATTGCTTTGGCCTAACTTGAAATCTTGCACACACACATACTGGAAACATTATATCTGGCCTAGAGGCTGTAAGATACATGAGAGAGCCAATCATGGATCTATAATGATGAACATCCATATCCTCCCCCTCAAGATCTGCTGTTATCTGCTTGTGTGTCTCCATAGGTGTGCTAGCAGGTTTTGAATCTGAGAAACCAAACTTGGTTAGAATGTCCTGCACATACTTGGACTGACAGATGAAGATTCCATCTGACTTCTGTTGAACTTGGAGTCCAAGGAAGAAAGTAAGTTCCCCCATGGAACTCATTTTGAACCTTTGATGCATTAGTTCCTCAAACTCCTTGCACATGTTGTCTCTTGTTGATCCAAAGATAATATCATCAACATAGATTTGAACCAGCAAGATATCCTTCTTCTTTCTCTTGATGAATAGAGTCTTATCAATGACTCCTCTTTCAAAGCCATTTTCCAAGAGATAGGATGACAGAGTGTCATACCATGCTCTTGGAGCTTGATGTAGTCCATAAAGTGCTTTCTTCAATTTGTATACTCTGTCTGGATAGCTTGGGTTTTCAAACCCTGGTGGTTGACAGACATATACTTCTTCTTCAATTGAACCATAAAGAAATGCACTTTTCACATCCATTTGATAGACTTTGAATTTCATGTAGGAAGCATAAGCCAGGAATAATCTAATTGCTTCTATCCTGGCCACAGGTGCAAATACTTCTTCATAGTCTATTCCTTCTTCTTGTGTATACCCTTGAGCCACCAGCCTTGCTTTATTCCTTATCACTATACCTCTTTCATCTCTCTTATTCCTGAAGACCCATTTTGTTCCTATTGCCCTTTGGCCTTTAGGAAGGTCTACCAGATCCCAAACATCTTGCAGCTTGAACTGCAGTAGCTCTTCTTGCATGGCTTCTATCCAACTGGATTCTTTCATAGCATCATGTGCCTTTTTAGGCTCAAGCTGGGATAAAAAGCAAGAAAGCACTGTGTGTTGTTGATCTTGTATTTCTTGAAGTCTACTTTGATTTCTAGTCATCATAGGAGAGGATATATCTCCTATTACCAGCTGTGGAGGATGATTCTTTTGTATTCTGGTGTGATGACTAGGTTCTTCATTAGTTCCCACCTCTAGATTAGAGTCATTCAACTCAACTGAAGTGTTTTCAGTAGCCACTTCTGGTTCTTTATTTTCTTGAGTCTCCTCATCTCTACTTTCTTCTTCACTTTGACTTGGTCCAGTAGATGGTTCCTTTCCACAGTCTTCAACAGGATTCACTGTGGGTATGGGAAATATCACAGATTGAGATATACTTTCTGAGACTTGTGTAGTCCCTGATCCTCCACTTCCTGTACCTGCATAATTATCACTACTGAAACCAAAAGAGTTAGTTAGTGAGTCAATGTCAAATAGCCACTGAGGACCAGACCCAATTGGATTTGGTGTGTTCTCATTGCATTTGATATTGTCACTTTCTTCAATTATTCTGGAAGAAGAGTTAAAAACTCTGTAAGCCTTACTCTGAGATGAGTAACCAACAAGAAATCCATCATCTGCTTTGCTATCAAACTTACCTAAGTGAGATTTGGTATTGAGAATAGTACAAGGACACCCAAAAGGTTTGAAAAAACCAATGAAAGGTTTTCTTTTATTTAAAAGCTCATATGGGGTCTTGTTCTTTTGTTTGACCACTAGAACTCTGTTTTGGACATAACAAGCAGTATTAACTGCTTCACCCCAGAAGGTAATTGGCAGTTTTGAATCAGCCAACAGAGATCTAGCAGCCTCTATTAGTGTCCTATTTCTCCTTTCAGCAACTCCATTCTGTTGAGGAGTCCTAGGAGCACTATATTGTCTCTCAATGCCTTTCTCTTCACAAAAGGTGTTTAGATTAAGATTTTTAAACTCAGTCCCATTATCTGATCTAATGACTTTTACTTTTTGATTAGTTTGGTTTTCAATTCTTAGGATAAAGGATTTGATCAGTCCACTTGTCTCATCCTTAGTTCTTAGAAAATATACCCAGGTAAATCTAGAGTAATCATCAACAATAACCAAGCAGTAAGATTTCTTGCCTATACTCATAACATTTGTAGGACCAAACAGATCCATATGTAATAACTGGAGACAAGAAGAAATTGAGTTTATCTCTTTGGTCTTATGAGAAGTTTTGTGTTGTTTGCCTTTAAGACATGCAACACAATGATCATCACATGAAAATACTTTTGAAGGTAAACCTCTTACAAGGTTGTTTTTAACAAGTTTGTTCATTATTTTGAAGTTCATGTGACACATCCTTCTATGCCAGAGAGAGGATTCATCCACAGAAGCTTTTGAAACAAGACAGTTCAGGGATGAATCACTAACAACATTATCCATATCTAGACAATACACATTGTCCTTTCTTGGAGTTCTAAGTAGTATCATGCTTTCATCAACTACCTTGAACCCTGGAGCAAGGATCATACACTCAGTATTTGTAAATAATATACTATGCTGTTTGTCACAAACCTGTGATACACTTAACAGGTTGTACTTCAACTGATCAACATAGTAGACATCCTCAAATGTCATCTTACCTTTGGTGACATTACCTTTTCCACTTATTTTACCACTAGTAAGATTATCTCCAAATGCAACATGTCCTCCATTGATATGCTTGAAATCCTGAAGGCATGACATGTTGCCTGTCATGTGCCTAGAGCAACCACTATCAACATGCCAAATGCTCTTTCCCTTGAGCTGTTGGTTGCCCTGCACATAAGATAGATCAGTTAGTATGAATTAGGAACCCAAGCCAAAGTGGTCTTGGGTACCCCTTTCTCATCAAAATTTTTGCATTCTTTCTTGACAAGATTTTTAAAATTTGATTCCTCACTTCTGGAGTACTTTGTCATAATAATAGGCTTGGAAACACATTTGCTAGAAGTAGTACTGATTTTAGAAGTACTAACTGCATTAGCAGCACTTGCATGCTTAGCAGTACTAACCTTATTAGAAGTAGTAACTGTTTTAGCAGCAGTAATGCTTCTAGCAGCACTATCTCTGTCAGCAGTACTAACAGTTTTAGTGCTTCTAGGCACCCACATTTTAATACTTTCTTTTAAAACCTTTTTCTTTATGGGGCTTTTAGTTTCAACAGATTTCTTCATCACAAGTTTCTTTCCAGCCTTCCTATAACCAACAGGTTTTTGCACAATTCTTTGAAAGTTCATCTGTTGGTTAATAGGGTTAAAGTAACAGTACTTAGCCAAATGGTTTAACTTTCCACATATGAAACAAGGCTTTGGTCTATTGATTTTACTTAGATCAATGCCTTGTTTTGTGCCCATTGGTTGTTCCAGTTTCTTTGATTTCCCCTTGGTTTATCATGTTTTTGGGGCTTAGAAGTATTGCATGCACACTGCTTGCAAGGGATAGGGTTCACAACAGTGGTCTGCTTATAATAAACCTTCTTGTTCTTTCCCTCAATCTTCTTTATCTCATTGGACTTGATCCATTGCTTTCCACATCCCTCATTTGTGATTATGTGATTTTCTATAGGAATTTCACCACTCACAGTATTGTCTTTATCCTTGACACCTTCTTTTTCAGTTTTATCCTTAACAACTACTTCATCTAAGGAATCTATCTCAGTGGCTCCCTTAGGTAGGTCCTTCCTATCCTTTGTTTCTAACAGATCTGAACTAGGAGGGATGTAGTTGTTGTTATAGGGTGGTGGTGTGGTATTGTACCCTATTCCTCTTCTAAGTTTGTCATGGATTTGAGTTTGGAGCAAAGAGTTCATTGCTTTAGAAGCATTGGAAAATTTCTCAATATCCAGCTTGGCTTTCTCAAACTCTTTCTTTATCTTCTCATTCTCTTCTTTGGATCTGGTCAGTTGAAGTTCTAAGTCATTCTTTTCCCACTTCCAGTAGTTTGTGTCATAAGAGTGTTGAAGCTCATTGGCTTGAAAACCCTTAATCTGCTCTTCAAATCTTTCAACTATTTTGACATAATCTTTTATGTCCTTTTCCAATCTCTTAAGGTTATCACTCATGTTCTGATTGTGATCCCTATACCTCTTAACAGTGTTAATGCAATTTTGAGAACAAAGATTGGAAGTTACCTCTGTTGGGAGATCAGACACCTCTGCCATTAGAGCTTGGTTCTGGATGGCCTCTTCAGCTTGATCACTCCAATCAAACCCCATGCCTTGTTGAGAGACAAGGGCATGAGCAGAGTTTCTGTTACTATTGAAGCTTCCAGATTGAGTTTGTTGGTGGTTATTGTTTTGAGGCATTCCACTTCTGCATTCTCTAGCAAAGTGTCCCTTCTGATGACATTTATAGCATTCCACCTTTGACTTGTCAAAACCTGCTCCATCTTCTCTTCTTTGTGAGAAGTTGTTCCTTCCAATTCTTTTGATAAACTTCTTAACTCTCATAGAGAGCATGGCCATCTGCCATTTAATGTCCATCTCTTCAAGATCATCTGGATGGAGTTGTTCCAAGTCATCATTAATGAGAGTAGAGTTTCCATGACTTGCTAGAAAGGCTTCAAATACAGTTTCATTGCCTTTCTCTAGATTTGCTCCATTAGCAGCACTAACTGATTCAGAGTTGGAAGTAGAATCAGATGATGCTGAAAGGAGTGCAGCATTGTGAACATACCCAGAAGTCCTCTTCTTAGCCTCTACCTCAGATTCAAAAACTCTTAGATCATTATATAGATCATCAAGTTCCTTTTCTTCCAATTGATCATTCTGTCTGAAAGCCACAGTATACATGGTTCATTCATCACTCAGGGACCTTAGAAACTTTCTGTTCAGATCATCTTGATCAATTTGTACTCCCACTGTAGCAAGTTCACCAATAAGCTTGTTGAACCTGTCAAAGGTTTGAGTCATGGACTCCTTCTTGGTTGACATAAAGTTCTCATATTGTTGCTTCAGAATGGCTTTCTGATTTCTCTTGGTACTTTTGGTACCTGAGAATCTCTTCTCTAGAGCATTCCAGAGCATCTCTGCATCAGTGCAGTTGCAGAACTGATGTTGATATTCATTGGGGATGGCCAATAGCAAAGTGCTCAAGGCTTTCATCTCTTTTTGTCTAGCCTTTCTTTCTGCATCAGTTTTTGGTGGAGTTCTCTTTCCATCTGCACCAATCTTACCTGCTTCAGAGGGGCCATTCTCTATGATATCCCACATAGAATAGTCAGTGAGGAGTATGTACTGCTTGATTCTGATCTTCCACATATCGAATTCATTGGGTCTGAGCATTGGTACCTTTGAAACCAGAGTACTGTTTGATTCTGCAAAGTTTTCCATGATGAAAGAATAGATGTTTCTGAGAGAACAGGCTCTGATACCACTTGTCAGGATCGAATTCTTAACAAGAATAAATTCTCAGAAACTAATATCAAAGAAGTTGCGGAATAACACTTTGATATTCAATAAAACAATAAACCAAAACAGTATATAATCAACAACTTGTAAACTTGTATTGAATGCTTGAAGTTACAAGATTAAACATGCAACCTCAATATTGATGAACAGGCTCACCAATACGAATTCTACTTCTCTAGAATTAGGATCTATGCCTTGAGGTTGATTTTCTCTAAAAAATAGAATGAATGAATTACTCTCTATTAAACTATTCTATCAAATATGTACATATACTGAACAAAAAGATAATTACAATAAATAAAATATCTTCAGTATATCTTCCATCATTATCTTCAAGCCTTTCATGAATATCTTGATTCTTTCCAGCTGTCATCCTTTCCATCCGGTTCTTTAAGTCATAAGCAGTACTAACTATGCTCAGCAACATTAATTTCTTCTAGCAGCATTAACTTGGTCTTAGCAGCATTAACTACTAAGCAGCACTAACCACTAGCAGTACTAACTAGCTAAGCAGTACTAACTTTGTTCAAGCAGCACTAACTTTGACTAGCAGTATTAATTCTACTAGCAGTAGTAATACTCAGCAGTATTAACTTTGAAATCTTCTAGCAGTAGTAATTCTGAAATAGCAGCATTAAAGACTTGTTCACATCTTCAGTTCCCAACACAATCTCCCCTTTTTATGTTAAGTTTGACATTCTCCGCCCTTTTGATCTGAATAGCTGAATCATGAACTGTATATACCCTAATCTTTTCAAATTCAGATATAATGAATGATGTAACCCTGATTCAACAGATGAAACAGTTAGTATGCCTGTAAGTAGCACGGAGCCACTTTGTACAACGGATGTACATTGGAAAGGAGCTTTTGTGATGTTCACTCCCCCAGGGTTTCCATTCAATCATCGAAAAAAACACGACGGAATTTTCTATGAATGTTATGACAAGAAAACATATTCCTTGTGTGTACGTGCTAGTGTATAAATGATTGAAGCTACTCAACCTTTTTCAGGCTCAAATTTTGTAAACTGTTGAGATAGCAACAAGTATTACACAGACTCAATGTGCATGAAAGAGGTGCGAAGGTGGGGCAACTTTCCTTCTTTTTCAATATCTAAATCTTCCGAGTGAAGATCATATAGCGTATGTGCTGCGTCCCCAATGAAAAATTGAAATATTTCTTTGTCGGGAAAGAAACGAGTGGTTGGTGGGGTTAATGCAAGAGTTGGCATGGGCTCACTGCCTTTTCAATGACGGTCACCAAAGAAAGTGAACCTATCAGTAGATGTGGTTGTCCGGCTCATAAAGTGGTTGGTGCAGAGTTTTGATATTCTTTTAACTCTTTTCTCACACCCTCTTTCTTTTTAACATTAAACCTCACTGCTAACCAAACTCTCTTTTCCATTTTTCCACTCCACACACTGAGAAAAACTCAACCGGATGATTTATCTCCCCCACTCTTTGATTTATGACCCCTCACCCCTTAATAACTCAAGGATTACTTCCTGGGTAGGAAATACAGATTTACGTGAATCCATGGAAGTTCTGTTTAAGCTCACACAAGAATCCCATGTAAGTCCTATAAAGAATAGTTGCTCAACAATTTAACTGAACAATTAAGCACAAAATGTATGATAACATTGTCAAAATGTATGCTCATGAGATTTGAGCAATTGAACTTTGAATATTTCTCAAGACAAAGATATTGAATGAAATTAAATGAAAACAAGAGAATTGTTTTGAGAATCTGACAATGTATCAATCGAATCAAATAAAATGGTTAGGGTATCAAAGAACTGGATATTTTGTTTATATGAACAAATATAAACAATTACCAAAAGGGTGTTAGCCTAGTGCTAAGGCATGTGGACTAGCTAGTAGCGGTCTCATGTTCGAACCTTGGGGGACGCATCCTGGAGGTACGGGGGCTTCGACCCCGGGCTGCATGCTTTAGCAGTCGGGCTTCGGCCCATATTGCCAGGGATTAGTCTGGGCCCAATGTGGTCTGGGATACCCTCTCCAAAAAAAAAAAAACAAATATAAACAATTTTATATTTTGTTTATATTTTGTTTATATTTTGTTTATATGAACAAATATAAACAATTTTATCAATGAAAGCACAAATATTGAAATGAAGAATGATGTTCAACAACATTTGAAAGCAAACAGGAGTATTACCATCGAAAAATTGTTTCTTTATGAGACATGGTAATAACAAATAAAAATGAAGTACTGAACCGGTGTGTGTGAATACTTTACAGTATATAGAAAAGATAATACGCAAATATTGATCTTTGGAAACACAGGGCCAGTTAAACATTAAAGCTCAAAATTGAAAAACATTTAAAATCACACTTCTAAATTCATGAAATCTTTTAAGAACAAGAAGTGGTTTGAACATTTAAGAAAGCGTTTTTCATGTTCGAAAGTTGTTATTCTTTCAAACAATTAGAGATCTAGATTAGAAGATACTTACCTTTTAGGCTCCACCTCAAATCATGATAAAATGATTTAGGTCAGATAAGCTCCCCCTGGATATTTGCAAAATATCCTTATCTGAACATTGAAGAACGGGTCCTGATCTGTCATAATCAGAAGCCACAATCTTTTACATTGAAGTACGGGTTTTGAACTGTTTTGTTCAAAAGCCATCGTTCTTTGAACTTTGAAGAACGAGTCCTAGACTGATTTGTCTAGAAGTCAACCATCTTGCTTCCCCTAAACCTGTGGTACCTGCAAAACAGATTTAACAGGTTTTGGTACCCACTGGTATTTGGGTCCTGGTATGTTAGATTTAGGAATCCATTTCTCATTAGATTTATATCTTTTAAAACTAGAATTCTGAGAAGTTATTCTGTAAGAACCGTACCAGTTATGAGCAGTTTCTCTCTAAACGAAGTCATTCTCTCCACAGTAAGAACAACAGATTTTCTTTTGAGCAATCCTCATCAAATGATTAGTCGAGTAATATATATCAGAATTACCAAAAGATTTACCTTTATGCACATTGTTCTCTTTGTCATTTGTTGTGGATTTGAATGATCTTGCATTCATCTTCTCATCATCGGAAGAACTTTTCACTTTCCAAACCAACTGATTTTTCTTTGAATTCTTTCCAAGAGATTTAACGTAGAAATTTGCTGAACCATCAACAGATTTGTCATAGAATATATTTGATGGTCTGATCTGATTTGATTTGACGTTGATTGGTTTGACACTTTTGTTTTTGAAAACATTTTTACCATGAATTGAACTTGAAGCTGTTTTGAAAGAACAGACTGATTCTATTGAATTATCAACAGGTGATTGACTAATCACATCAGCTGATACTTTATTTGACAAATCAAAGTTTGCAGCTTCTAAGTTCTTTATCTTTTCAGATAAAATGTTTCTTTTAGAAGTAAGTGTCTCAAACTTTTGTTTCAAATCAGATTTGGCCTTCTGTTCTTTTTGCACATCTGATGATAGAGCAGTTATTTTGGATGTGAGCTTTGATATTTCAGATTCAAAATGTGAACGTTCAAGCTCAAAATCTTTTTCCAAGTTCTTGGTTTTCTCAGAAATATCCTTGAAAATCCCAGTATTCCTTTTTTCAGCATTTTTTTCTTTTCTAGCTCAAAACACTGCTTCTTTTCTTTGAAAATATTTCTTTCCTTTTCGAGCAAGTCTTGTAAAGTATAAATCTGCTTGGGAAGTTCAGTTGTTTTGTTTTCAAGAACTTGTCTTTCTTTCGCAAAAGTATCCCTTTCTGTTATTAAAATCTTTTCGAATTCGGATACTTGCTTCGAAAGTTTTGAATATCTCAGCTCCAAATCCTTTTTCTCTTGGAGAGTTTTCTTGGAAAGTTCAGATGACTATTGAGTAGATGATGTCTTCATATTTGATTTTTACTTTTTCTGCTTGAATGCTTTTCTTCAGTTCAGCATTCTGTATCTCCAAGGCAGATATTTTGTCTTCAAAAGCCTTAAACTTGAGTTGAAGCTTACCTGATTCATCTTTCATCTCTGATGATTTCTGTTCAGTCGTCTTCAGTTGGCTTTGAAGTTTTGCAATATTTTTCTCTTTAAGCTTTATTTCCTTTCCACAAGTCTGAATAGTATTTTCTTATAGTACAATGATTTTTTCTTTTTCTCTAATTTCCTTCTCTCTTGCGCTGATGATACATGTAAAATCAGATTTAGCATTATCAGTACATTTTACACAAACAGAAGTTTTATCAGAATTTGACAAATTTAACTTCAACTCCTGAATCTGTTTAAGAAGCTTTGAATTCTGATTTTTCAGTTTCTCTCTTTCTGCTTCTATAACAGGTATCTCAGTCATGTATAAGACTGCCATATCTCTTGCTGATAGTACAGTATTTCCTCTCTCATCTGAACTTGGCATCTTGAACGAAAAATCAGTTTGATGTGTAAGATCGTTCCCAAACAATTCAGAACAGTTGACTAAAAGTCAAAAACAGATAACCACTTAAAAAAATATTTCAAAAAAAAATACAAATATAAAACTCGCAGATCACTAAAACTCGCAAATCAATGAAACTCGCACAGCACTGGAACACGTAAGTCACTATTCATAAAATTTCGCGCTAAAAAGCATTTGCGCGTTTTGGTTTCGCGCAAAACACTACTTGCGCGTTTTAAAGTTCGCTCGAAACAACCATATGCGTGAAATGAAGTTCACACAAAACACGACTTGCGCGTTTTGAAGCTCGCGCAAAACAATATGAAGTTCGCTCAAAGTTAGGCTTGAGCGTTTAGATTTCTTTGCGCATTTCTTGCCCTTGCGTGTTCTGTCCTTAGAAAAAATTTGACAATTTTTAGAACTCGCGGGCTTCGGTTTGCGTGTTTTGAGAACTCGCAGACGACATTTGCGCGTTCTTCAGAATCTTTGCGTGTTCTTCAGTTGATAGCACGGATTGATCCAAAAATCTTTTTCACCTGCAATTGGCTTTCAAGATTTGTACCAATATGATCGAAAATCAATTCTAAACACATTTCTAAGCAACAAATATATCTGAAAACTTGAATTACAGTGCGATTAATTGAAAATACAGACTCTGTGCAGTTCGTGAAACAAAATTTCAAGAAAATCAAAATTACATCAAACAAATGATTAATTCGTGTTTGTGTGTGATTACAAACTGATTTCTAATACAAATCAATCACAACTAGAACAAAATTACACAGAAATTTCAACAAATCACTAAAAATCTCGATCAAACAGTGATTTTTCAAGATACGACTGTTTTCTTGATTTTTCAAGAATTTGAATCAAATTTTGGTGATGAAATCTTTCTGAATATGAATGGTCAAGCTCTGATACCAATTGAAAATGAATTTCCAGTTTACAATCAAGCAAATCTAACAATCTACAATTCAAGATTAACATTGAAGTCTAGAGAGAGAGAGGAGAGAGAGTAGAGAGAGAAAGTCTTCGTATTCATATATCTGACAGTATGCGTATGACTTGGTTACAAGATTATTACAAGGCACAAGCTATTTATATGACCAATCTACTTCTCTCAATGGCCTAAAACACTTCTCTCAAGCATGCTTCTCTCATGACACTAAACAAGATAATCTCACAACATAGTTCTCTCATGACACTAATGTAGACTTTATTGACTTTACATACTTTGAGTTTTCTCATTAAATCTTGGATACAATTAATACACTAACATCGAACCTTCAAACGTACTGACTTTGGATCAAATTCACATTTTTAGTGATTGTTGGACAAAATTGCATGTTAACGGTTTGAACACGACTGCAAATCAAGCATTACTATGCAATTTCATAATCCAATTCGAATAATTAAAGATTTTGGCAGATTTGATCAATGTTTGATGAAGAACTCGCAAGATCTATGGATTTCACAAGCTTCATAAGGATTTCACATGTTTCATGATTTTTTGATTTGCCAAGTATATATTTCACACAAGGTTGTCTACTAAAAGTTCAGAATTCGTACACCTCTTCGTACGAAAAGCTCAAATTTCTCATCGTATAGCCTGCAAATTCTTACTTTTCGCATACCATTGCCTGCGAATAGTGCAGATTTCGCATATCTCTTTCTGCGAATTGTTGGTTTTTGCATCAAGCTGCCTGCGAATTCTGTGCCCGAGATAAGTACTTTGTTGGATTTTTTACTAAGTCCAGAATTCGTTAAATATTCTACGAATTCTAGTCTTCTGCAAATTCTTTCCTGCGAATTCTTACCTACGAATTCTGGATCATTTCTCTGCGAATTCTTGTTCTTTGTGTTCTACGAATTCCAAACTTAGAAAAAAATTCAAGATTTTCAAGTTTTGATCAAAGTTGACCTTTTCAAGTCAAAATTCATATGAATTTTTTGGAACAGTTATTTCAAGCATATATTTCATTGAATTTGATCAACATGTCTAAGGTTGATTCAAATTGGAATACAATATTGCCAAAGAGAGACTGTGCCATAGCTTACATGCCTGAGATACCTGCCTTAGAAGTTGAAAATGAACAGCTAGAAATTCAGAACTCAAATCTGAAAGCTGAGAATGCTGAGCTTCAGAACAAACTGAAGAAAGTTGAGAAACATGTATCCATAAACAAATCCAAAGGTGTTGATTGGATAAAGATGCATGAATAGAAAAGTAAATCAGAAAAAGTTCATCTAGAGAAAGCCTATAACCAGAAATTATCTAATCTTTACAAGAAGGTTGTCCAAGATAAGAAAGACCTTGAACTTAGATGTGTTAAACTTTCAAAACAAGTCTTTGATTTTAAAAAGATTTTAATATATGAAAGGGGCATTTTTTCAAAGGAAGAGAAAGCCCTTAAAGAAAAATTTGTTGAACTTCCCAAGCAGATTTGTACTTTACAAGCTTTACTTGAAAAGGAAATAAGAGTTTTTCAAGGAAAGAAAACACTCTTGAAACTGAAAATAAGAATTTTGAAATGAAGAATGCTCGGATTTTCAAAGAGATTTCTTCTAAAAACAAGGAATTAGAAAAAGATTTTGAGCAAGAAACAAAAATCTTTGAAAATGATATTTCTAAGTTGATAAGGAAGCTGTCTACTCTATCTTCAGATATTATGAACGAGCAGAGGTTCAAATCTGATCTTCAAAGTAAATTTGACAAAAAAAATTCTGAGAAAACAAATTGTTTGAATAGATAAAACAGCTGGAAGCAGCAAATGTTGGTTTATCAAACAAAATATCTGCTGAGACAATTGATTTATCTGCTTATGATGAGTCCACTGAATCAGTATGTTCATTTAACCCGGTGTCCAGTTCATTTAAAAATGTTGATTTCAAAAAGAAAATTTTCAAATTAAATGTTTCAAAAATAGATCAGATTATATCTTCAAATCTCTTTTATAATAAATCTGTTGACGAGTCAAATAGCAATTTTTCAAAATCTCATGGAAAGAAAGCATATAAGAGAGATCAGATGGTCTGGGTTCTGAAAGGTTCTAGTGATGCTATAGCATACCAGAAATCATCTCCTTCCACATCAAAGGTGAAGAAGAACAATGCTCCAAAAGGTAATTCTTTTGCTATGTCTGATTTTACTTCTTCTGCAAATCATTTGTTCAAATTAGCTAAAAGAAAATATGTTGTTCTTACTGTGGTATTAATGATTTTGTGCAAAAAGCTTATACCAATCGCTAGTATGCATCCTATAGAGTTATTTCCTATGATTTTGCATATAACAAATCAGGAACTAATCCTAAAGGAATTCCAAGGACTAACCTATGTGGACCAAGTTCATATGGGTACCAAAACCTGTTAAATCTGTTTTGTATGAATCAACTGTATAGGAGGAGTAAGGACTTAGACTTCTGAATAAAACAGTTCAGGACTCATGCTTCAAAGTTAAAGATTGGCTTCTAAACACTACAGTTTAGAACACGTACGTCAAAGATAAAGGATGTTGACTTCTAATCACATCAGATTAAGACTCATACTTCAAAGATGAAGAAAGAATAATACTTTGAATGTTATATCTTTCAAAGGGAGTATTTTTGAATTTTTATATTTGGGTGAGATTGTTTACATTTTAGGGAGATTGTTTTTCTTAAATAATGATATTGCTTGAATTTTTGCAGATATGAAGGGGGAGCATATCTGATTTTAATCAAACTGTCCATGATTACATCAAGGGGGATTGTAAGTATTTCTAATTAGTTCAAGTTTAATATTTGGTTATGCATTGTTAAGGGGGAGCTAAATGATAGGATACTTCTAACAATTGAGGATTCATGTACAATGAATACCTAGAAATTTATGTTCTTGCTGAAATTTACTGATCAAAGTTCAAGGGGGAGTATCTGACTCAGTTTGTAACTGAGTGTGTGTGTCTGTGTAAATGTTTTGAAAAGTGGAAAATCATTTTTGTGCTTAAAAGTTTCTATTTTTGGAAAATAATCATTTTTGGCAAGTTTCTGTTTTTGGAAAGCTTTGAAAACTCAAAATGCCATTTTTGGAAATTTTGAAATTTTTTGCTAAGTTTACTTTTCGTACATAGTTGTATGCAAAAAGTTACAATTCACACCTTTGGTCTGCGAAAAGTAACAATTCGCACCCTATTGCCTGGGAAAAGTTAACATTTCGCACCCTATGGTCTGCGAAAAGTGAACATTTCACATTCTTCGGTCTGCAAAAAGTCACAATTCGCACATAGTGGTCTGCGAAATCTTCCATAGGCACAACTTTTCGCATATCGTTTCGTGCAAAAAGCTCACACACAACTTGTTATTTTTGAGACAAGTCTGATTTTTATTTGGCCTGCGAAAAGTGATTACCCATTCCACTCGTGCCACGTGTCACCTCCATTCTTGGGTATAAATAAAAGTTTTCCTCAGATTGCAATCACTTTTCACCAAGGCATTTTCTTACGAATTGTTACACTTAGACGTTTTTTCTCTCAAAACCCTTCCATATGCACTTTGATTTCCGGATATTCAATTGGCTCATGGTAGGTTTAATCTTGGTTTTTGTGATTGTTTCATGTTCGATTCTTGTTCTATTTGGGTCTGTATACATTGTTTCAGGTTATTTGATTCTAATTTTAGGGTTTCGATTGATAAGAGTAATGTTCATCTACTCAAAACCCTTCGGACCGAACTTTTGAATTTTGGACTTAAATCTGAAATAATGGAATTGTTAATGAATTTAACATGTAAATGATAATTGGTTTTTGATTTCGAACATTATTAAGAATTTATATGGACTGATTTGACTTGACTTTGGACTGGAATTGCTTCTGACCTTTTGAACGTCATCATGTTCTTCAAAGTGTTCTTGCGATTAAATGGACTGAATAAACTCCGAATTGAAAATTAACCATGAATTAATGCTTTAAACCTGTTTTCGACTAAATCTGTGATTAAAATTTGGGATTTATTTGACAAATCTTGATTTTTGATTATGGACTTAATGATTTTTGAATACTTGAACTCTGCGAGTTCTTCATGTGTTTGAAGAAACATGCGAGTTCTTGTGTTCAACTTCATGACTTGTTCATATTTCAAACTAAAATTCAAAACTTCAAATTTCATGCGAATTCCTTTCAAGTGTCAATTTTTCACAAGATAAGATTTCGCATATAGTCTCATGCGAAAATTGTCATTTCTTTGTCATGCGAAAAGCACACTTGTTCTTGTGCCATGCGAATTCCACACTTAGTGGATTTTTTCAAAAAAATTCAAAAATGAGATTTTGGGCTTTTAACTGATAAAATGGACATTTGTCCATAATTTTTCATTTTCAGGTATTCAATGGCAGAAAACCAATCCGTTGAACAAGAGGTTCAAATGGATGAGAACTCACCACAGGTTTCAAGAGAAAATCCTATGCCCTTAACCCAATCTGATTACCAACCTCAACCTGGAGTGAATCCTGATCTTATTCTCATCACACCATCAGAAGAAAAGATGTTGTATCCCAACAACCACTTTGTTGATTTTGAACATCTCAAAATTGATCCACTGTTAGAGATTCTTAATGGCCATCCTCTGCAATATGCATTGGTGGGTAGAGCTACAGTGCCACTGTTATATTTGCAGCAAGTATGGAAAAGCATAACATTCACCAACGATGCTGAAGAACCACAATTTGAAGTCTAGATTGATCACTACAAGTCAATCTTGGATTATTAGAGGCTAAGGTACATCTTGAGGTTACCAGAGGCTAATTCTAGAGAAAGCAGAACATCTGTTAGCTCCATTCATTGTACTTAGAAGTATTGAAAAATAGACTAAGTGTAAGAACCTCAGAAGACATCTTCCATACACCAAGTTACCACAGAAGTACAAAGCTCATAAGCTCTGTCAACCATCAACCCGAGAAGAACTTAACCTGAAAATGATGCTCTGACCACAGAACCTCTGTGATCATTCATAGAGCCTCTGTGGTGGCTACCTCTAGAAGATGGAAGCCTTGTGCAATTCACGGAGAAGACAAGGCCACACGTAGATCACATGCTTCCCTATTGTACGAAGATCCTCAAGATCAATAGTACACACGATGTTTTTACCTTCCAGGTGGCATTCCGTTTATGGAATTTTAGCCCTTATCTTGTACGAATGTGTGCTCCATTTCCTGTATTTGTAGGGAGAACCTCCTGAATTCACAAGCGCGCGCTCACAATTCATCCATGCTTGTCTAGAATATTCAAATATTGTTGAGAGCATTCTTTGTACACATACTACTACGTGTTCTTGGTGTTTTGGCAAGTTTATGAAGATTAACTTTATGTGAATCATTCCTACTATTATGAGTTATCTTTGTTTCTTGTTTATGCGTGTTTACTACCAAACCAAATAATTCAACTGCATCTAAATCGCTTCCGCATACATCTCTGTTTGTAATTGTTTTGGTTAATCATTGTTAGACTCACTTTGGGAACCAACAATTGGTATCAGGGCCTACTTTGATGCTCAATATCAAAGGATCTTGTTTGACAATGATTCAAATCTGTTTGGTAGTATTTTGAATCGATTTTAAGCATCATTTTCATTTTTTTCAAAAGGAACAGTCCTTGTTTTCTGTGTTTTCTTCAACTAGTTTGATATAAACTCAGTAATAGGAAAGTTTCTTACTATAAATCATTCAAAAAGCTTGATAAAAGTGTTCATGTACTCCTTTCTTCCTTATTCAAACCCATTCTCATTTCATCTCATCCAAAGTTCATCAGAAACTTCAGCTACCTTTTATACTCTGTTTTTTCATCAAAACATTCCATCTTCTTCGAATGGCGAATGCAGCTAACTTATTCACTGTAGGGTCACAAACAAAACCCCCTATTATACTAAGGGATGAATATCCTCAGTGGAAGTTCCGTATGATACACTTTCTTGAGGGGGTTGACCAAAAACTCATTGAGTATCTTCACAACCCACCATATGTTCCCATGGTTACTGTACCTAGGGTTCCTGATACAGCCACTACTCCAGAAGTCCCTGGATACCTAAAACCCAAACGAATTGCTGATTAGGGAGAGCAGGACTGGGAAAAACATGAGCTAGCCAAGAAAACCAAAAGACTACTCATAATGGCCATTCCTAATGACATTTTCCAGTCTCTTGACTCCTGTGAAACTTCCAAGGATTTATGGATAGAGCTTGAGAAACAGCTTGAAGGGGATGCTAAGACCCAAAAGAACAATTGAGCCCAGTGCATAAATGAGTACTATGCATTTAAGGCTCTGCCGAACGAACCCCTTAAGAGCACCTATGACAGGTTTAATTCTCTGATAAACAAGTGCAGTAAGTTTGGTATCTCCAGAACCTCTGAAGAAAATAATGTCATTTGTCTTTAAAAAACTTGAATGATGGGTGGCTCCAATTGTCTATGTCTCACCAAAAAACACAGGACCTAGATGCTTTGACACTATCTAATCTCTTTGGCACACAAGAACAAAGAATTGTCAAGGCCAAAACCCAAGTGAGTGGGCCTCTGGCAATAGTGAGCAAGGCCACAGAGGTGCAAGATAGGTCACGAAAGGAACAGGTTGGTGAAGAGAGTGTGAAGAAGAAGAAGAAGCTGACAAGGGTGTTGGTTGCTGAGAGTGAAAAGGAAAGTTCTAAAGAAGAAATAAACATGGCATCTATGGCCAAAACTTTGGCATTAATGACAAAAGAGTACAACAGGGACTCAAAAAGAAGCCCATGTTCGAAAGAAGAAAGGATGATAGTTGAGATGAGAGAAGTTGTCCGTTCCATGATTAGACAGGATACGGACCACCACAGGGGTATGAGCATAAAAGCTACGGGAGAGAAGAAGTTGGATATCAACAAAGGATGCATGACCAAAGAAGAGATGAGAGAAGGATGATCAGAAAGCCATCGAATACCCACAGAGGGGTGCTTAGAAGGATGATGGCAGAGGAGGAGAGAAGACAACGACTAACGCTCCGCATAACTCTGGTTGTTTCAAGTGTGGAAAGACAGGACACTTTGTCACAACGTGTCGAAGTAATGTCCCTAGAGGAACACCCATCAGAGATGTTGCTTTCTACAAAAAGAAGGCGGAGTACTATACACAAAAGTCCTTGATGGCTGAACAGGACAATCTCATCACTGACGAATCCTCGGACGAAGGGGACAGAAATGCCTTGTTTTGTGGAATGGCAGAACTCAACTCCTCAGAAGCCAATAGTGAGGTATCCACATCTAACTCAAACCCTAATGAATCAGAATTCAAATTGGTTAAACTAACAGAAGAATTTCATGCTTTCATAAATAGATGCTCAGAGCTTGACAAGAAACTTGCCTTTTATGAGCGAGAAACTAGACTTCTTACTCAAGAAAAGGACAAGTTGTTCCTTGAAAAATCAACTCTACAGGCTGAGCATGTTAAAGAAAAGAAATCTTTGAGAGAAAAAATCACTTCCCTTGATAAAGCCTTAAAGATTAAGATCAAAGAGCTTAAGGACAATGAGAGTGATAGATTAAACACTCTTGCTCTGAAAAACGTTTTCCAAAAAGAAAGGGAAGTCCTTCATCAAGACTTACTCGATAGAGATCTATTGATTAGGAAATATCAGGATGCACAAAAGGATCATTAAAAGGTTAATACCCAAGTCGGCAGAAGGGGTATAGGGTTCACTGACATTGATCCCTATACTGGAAGTAAAACAAATCAGATTTTATCAAACATCTTTTGCCTTGGAAAAGTTAAATTTATACTTTTAAGAGGCTCAGAACCTCTGGAGGACCACAGGAGAGGAATCCATTGATCATGACAAATGTTTGGTATGAAAACAATGATTTGTCATCATCAACCTCTGCAAAGAGGAAATCTATTCCAAAGAAGTATTTTTCTCAAAAACAGATAGGACTTTTCAAATTTGGTCATCTAGAGACTCAAACTCAAATGGACTTTGTGTGTATGATAACCCCCGAAAGGAGTTGTCCTCTGAGGCACCAGAGTTTATTCCAGCCTCTATAGAGTTTAAAATTTTAGAAGAACTTATGGAAACCATTTCTTCAATAATCCTGATATGACCTTTGTCGTACTTGACATCTTTGAGAAAGGCTTGATGGAGAGCTTAAAAGTTTTGAAGTTGTCCCATGCACTTTCAAAATTTTAAATATCCCAGAGGACAATAATGATGGAAAATGTAGTATATGTCCAGAAGAGCATGCCTCTAGTCACATAGACTTTCTTGATTCTAACTCTGAGTCTGAAAATGAATCATCCTTTGTTGATGTAGAGACCGGTTCTGTTGAGCCAGAAATAGTTCCTTGCACACTAAAAGGATCTAAATTACCCTCTGGCATTCATAACATAATGATTTCTCTTAAAAGGAGCTCTGCAAGAATTCCTATTTGCCCTGATTTTCTTGACATGTGTCTACAAGCTAAGACTTCTCTTGAGCTTGAGAAGGCAAATAATCAAATGAAATTGTCACCTCAGAAGCCTAAAGTTCCAAGACCTTCAAAACCTTTTCAAGAAAAATTCACTTGGCAACGAAAACAGAAATGGATTAAAAATGACAAATCTTTTGCTTATGTGGCAGTGAATCCGAAGGAAGGATCCCATAGAGGAAGGGTACAACCAAAAATCCATCCAAGAAGGATTTTTGAGGAAAATCAATCTAGCCTAGATAGGTCTTTTTGTAAAAAGAAGTCCAATGCTAGGAAGTATTGTAAAAATAATTGCTCTGTACCCATTTTTGTTGATTTTAATGAAAAGTTTAAACAATTTGCCTCTGATGTTTCTTTATGCAAATGCTTTCATCTCATGCATGCTTTGAACCAACATTTCTCAAGCCCTCATTGTTTCCTCTCTCAACCCAAATCCAAGAATGCAAAATTCAAGGGTGGTAAGAAGCAAAATGGTTCTTCTGCCAAAAAAGGTAATGCCAAACCTAAGTATGCTAAGGCAACCTTAAAGACGCCTAACAAAAATGGACCTATTTGGAAATGGGTACCTAAATCTCCTTGATCTGTCCGCAGAAGAAGCTGTTTGTGCCCATATGCTACCTAGACTGTGGGTGCTCTAGGCACTTGACTGGCGACAGAGGGTTACTCTCCTCGTACCAAGATTTTGAGGAGGCTTTGTAACCTTTGGAGACAACAAGAAGGGGCAAATCAAAGGCTATGGAGTCATTGCCAAAGAGGACATCGATGTCTACAGAGTTGCATATGTGAATGACCTTAAACACAACCTACTGAGTGTTAGCCAACTCTGCGACAATGGCTTTGATGTTATGTTCAAACAACATTACTGCTCTCTACTAAGCTCAGGAACAAGCACAGAGCTTCTGCGTGCCAACAGTAGAGGTGATCTATACCTCATGAACTTCAAGGATACCAACAAGGAAGAAAAACATTGTTTGGTCTCAAGTAAGAATGAAGAGGATTGACTTTGACATAATAGGTTATGTCATTTAAATTTCCATACCTTTCAGAAGCTTGTTAAATTAAATCTGGTAAGTGGTCTACCCAACATAAAGTTTGACAGAGATCATCTATGCTCTGCTTATGAGATGGGCAAACTTTAAAGAGTTGCTCACAAAACCATGTCAGAGGTATTTTGTACTAGACCTTTGTATATGCAACATGTAGACCTCTACGGTTCAATCTTTGTACAGAGACTAGGTGGCAAGAAGTACATACTTGTACTTATAGATGAGTTATCTCGATATACTTGGGTCGAATTTGTCCGAAAGAATTTTATGTTCCTTTAGTACTAATCAATCTTATGAAGAGAATACAATTTATGTTGACAGCAAGGTCCAGAAGCTGAGAAGTGACAATGGCACAGAGTTCAAGAACTCTACCATTGAAGCCTATCTTTCAGAGGAAGGAATATCACAAAACTTCTCTGCCTCAAGGGCTCTACAACAAAATGGTGTTGTTGAACGCAAGAACATAACACTTGTAGAGGTTGCCAGAACTATGCTCACTGCTTCAGGGTTATCAACATCTTATTGGGCAGAAGCAATAACTATTGCATGCTTCACTCAGAATAGATCTCTGATTCTTAAGAGGCACTAAAACACCCCATACCATCTTATCAACTAGAGGAAGCTAAACATAAAGTACTTTCATGTTTTTGGCTGCAGATGTTTTGTTCTCAATGACAGAGAGCATATTAGGAAGTTTAATCGCAAAGCTGATGAGGCCAAGTTCATTGTCTATTCGGTGACCATTGGGCTTATAAATTCTTTGTTCTGAAATCAAAACTAATACTTGAAAGTATTAATGTTTCATTTGATGACTCTTTTCAGGTGACTTCTGAGCAAATCATCTCAAGACTCAATCTTCAACTGCAATACTCTGATGAATCATCTACTCGAGCAAATGAATTACATCATTTATTCGAAGAACTGTTCAATGATGATGATCCCTTTGGAGATGATCATAGAGCCTCTGGAGCCGAAACCTCTACTGAACAAATAGGTACATCCCTAACTTGTCCTAATGCTACTTCACCCTCTTCATCTACTTTTGTAGGGCCAAATGTCGAGGGGAGCAAGCAGAGGTCAATGACAATCAAGGCCCCACACTCAACCAAGTTAAAGATCATCTTCCCACTATCTTTGAGGAATCAACACCCGTGCAATCATAGAACTCAAACCAAGGATCCATAGAGGTTTCTAACACATCTCAAGGAGAACAGTCTACTCCTGTGGAAAGCACGATTGATCAATGTTCTATCACATAAGTTGTTCAAGAGCCTGAAATCACCTCTACGGAAGTACAAAATGATGCATCAAATGACCAGGTTCCAAGAATGACTAGATAGACTAAGAGTCACCCACAGAGCCAAATCATTGGTGCCCATCTGATAAAGTCAAGACACGCTCTGCTACTGCAAATTTTTGTTTATTTACAAACTTTATCAGTATCATTGAGCCTAAGAAGGTTTTTGAGGGCCTTAATGATCCAAACTGGATAGAGGCTATTCAAGAAGATCCTTTGCAGTTTGAGCGTAACAAGCTATGGACCCTAGTGCCTTTGTCGAAAGGTAAAACTGCAATAGGTACCAAATGGATCTTCAGAAACAAGAAGGATGAAGATGGAGTGGTCATTCGGAATAAAGAAAGATTGGTGGAAAAGGGATATTGCCAAGAGGAAGGGATTGACTACGAAGAAACTTTTTCCCCTATGGCAAGGCTCGAAGCAATTTGGATTTTCCTAAACTTCGCAGCCCACAGAGGTTTTAAAGCGTAACAAACGGATGTCAAGTCAGCCTTTCGGAATGGTCAAATCCAAGAAAAATTCTATGTCCAACAACCACTAGATAAGGTTTTGTATGGACTCAAACAGTCCCTAGAGCTTGGTATGTGAGGCTTTCAAACTTCTTGCTTGAAAACGTTTTGAAAGAGATACAACTGATATAACTTTATTCTTTAAAAAGAGAAAAGGTGAGATTTTTCTTGTACAAAGTTATGTGGATGACATTACATTCAGCTCTACTAATGAATCCTATTGCAAAAGGTTTGAAAAAATGATGAAGGGTGAGTTTGAAATGAGCATGATTGGAGAATTAACATTCTTCTTCGGGCTTCAAGTCAAACAAACCACAGAGGGTATTTTTATCAACCAATCACAATATGTCTCTAACATACTGTTAAAGCATAAATCTGTTGGATACAAGATCAAGAAGACTGAAGATTAAATGTCAAGAAAGTCAAAGCTGAAGAAAGTCAAATCTCATTAAAAGTCAAAGTCTTTTGTAATAAAATTCAAATGTATTTGTATTTTCTATTTTAGTTTCCTTGTATTAGGAGTTGGTATAAATAGATTTTATATTCAGTATTGTTTAGTTAGTTAACAGAATACGTTTTGAGAGAAAATTCTGTAGAGATAGAGAGAGAGAGTTCTAGAGAGAGAAAGTGTATTTTGAATTGAAAGAGAAATCAAAACAGGTAATTGATTGAAATATTGTTTGTGTTTTGATTAATCATGTTTAGAAACTAGAATCTGGAACACACAATTGGTATCAGAGCAGATCCAAAGTGAAATCAGATCAAGAAATCCAAGAAAGTGTTGGTTCGTCACTGTTCTTGAGCCGAGAATCAAGTTTTTGATTTTTAATGTGTTTTTGGAGCAGAATTTGATTAGGATTTGTTCGAAAAGTGTAATAGATCGAGTTTATGTACTTTAATTTCAGAATTGCACTGTAATTGACTTGTAATTTTGGTTTTTGTCGATTTTTTACACTGTATCATCATTCATTTTGTAGTGTGAATGTTTGTTTGTGAAATTCTTGAGTTGTAATTTGTTCTATTATTGTAATCGAATATCCATACAAAGTTTCAAGATAATTGGACAAGGTTTGGATCGATTTCAGTGAGAAAAGTTGATATTTGGTCGATATTCTAAAGAACGCGCTAGATCTCCAGAACGCGCAAGTTCATCGGACAAACGCGCAAGACTCATCTGGAAGAACGCGCAAGTAGTGTCTAGCGATTTTTGGAAACGCGCACGTCTCTATTAGCGCGTTTCAAAGTGAATAGTTACTTGCGAGTTTTAGGTATTAGCGAGTTTCTTCGGGAATAGTAACCTGCGAGTTCTTTCGATTTGCGAGTTTTGCTTGCGAGTTTCTTAAACGCGCACGCCTCAGTCTGCAAGTTTATCTGTGAATAGTGATCTGCGAGTTTTAGGCGTCTGCGAGTTTCATAGTGAATAGTCACTTGCGAGTTTCATCGATCTGCGAGTTTGAGCTCTGCGAGTTTATCAGAACACGCAAGTTTGTGTTTGCGAGTTTCTCAAACACGCATGTTTTGATCTGCGTGTTTCTCAGTGTCTGCAAGTTTAAGGGCCTGAGAGTTCAATAGTGACTTGCGAGTTTTGACACTTAGTCAATTTTTCGAAATTTCTGATTTTTCTAAATTTCAAGATTTTTCTTGTTATTTCATATTTTGGACTAACGATCAGTTCTAGTTTCTTATTGAATATATTTTTCAAACAGGTTTAAACAAGATGACTTCAAAAGATGCACTTTCAATTGGTACTGATGTCAAGCCTCCTGTTCTGTTTAAAGGAGAGTATGAGCAGTGGAAGGATAGATTCCTAGATTTCATAGACCGACATGCAAATGGGGAAAATATTCTGCAGTCAATTACAGATGGTCCTATGAAACCAATCATAGTTCACGTACCTGATGATGATGATTCATCTGATAGTGGACATGGTGATGAGGAAAAAGAACAAAAGACAGAACCAGTTAAAGTGGATTTATCACAGTACTCTGAAGAACAGAAAAGCCGTTATAAAGCTGACAAGCAAGCAAGATCTCTTATACATCAAAGCATTCCCAATGAGATTTACATCAAGATTGATAGCTACAAGGATGATGCTAAACAGATGTGGGATCAATTGCAAAAGATGATGATGGGATCCAAGGTAGGGAATCAGATGAAAGTGGCTAACTGCATCAATAGCTACGAGGAATTCAAAGCCAAAGAGAATGAGAGTTTGGAAGACACATATGAAAGGTTTACTTTGCTTCTGAATGAACTAACGAAGAACAAAGTGACAAAGAAGCAGCTGGAAAACAATGTCAAATTCCTGAGTATCCTACGACCTGAATGGAAGAAACATACACGTAGGATGAAGCAGATGAAAGACTTGAATGACATACCTCTTCACGAAGTTTATGAGACTTTACGTCAGAATGAAGAAGAGGTTGAAGAGAAAAGAGCTGAAAAGAAGAAGGCTGAAAAGGTTCCTGATCCGATTGCTTTGGTTGTTGGAGAGAAGAAGAAAGAAAAGAAAGCAAAGGCAGAGAAGAAGAAAAAGAAGAAAGTTTTTACGAGTACTGAGTCAGAATCTGAATCAGATGGTGATGATGGAGAAAGTCTTAAACAAGCCATGATGTTACTGACCCGTGCATTTCAAAAGAAATTCTACAAGAAGCCGGGATCAAATTCTGAAAGGTATTCTTCATCAAGTTCAAAGAATCATGAGCACCGAGAGAGGGTGGAAGGAAAGAGATATGAAGAAAACAGATATGTTGAGAAGAAACCTGATGAAAGGAAGAAGTTCGTGAATGATTACACTATTGCTGAAAAGCAAGCAAGTGATCCAGTCAAATGCTACAACTGTGGCAAGATTGGACATTTTGCAAAAGATTGTAGAAAGCCAAAAGTTCGTAATTCTCAGTACTATCAGAACAAACTGCTACTGGCCAAACAGCAAGAAGCGGGCATAGCTTTAATGGTCGAGGACGAATTTTGGTTGGATCATTCAAAAGGAGAAGAGGAAGAAAAGGAAGAAACTGCTCATCTCTGTCTTATGGGAAAAGAGGTCAAGTATGATGAATCAGATGACGAGACAGCTGATGAGATATTAAACTTAACTCAAAAAGATTTCATTACCAAAATGGAAGCTATGATGGTTGAGCTTAAAAACCTTCAAGTAAAACTGAAGAAAGAAAAAGACAGAGTTGCTAAAAGAAACAAAAAGATCTTTGGGCTTAATAAGTCTGTTATTGGGAACAAAGATCTAATTGATTCTTTACGCAAGTCTGCTTCTGATTCTAAATTTCAAGTAGATTGTTTTGAAAAGAAGATTTCTTATTTTGAAGTTAAAATTTCTAAGTATGAGTTTCAGAAAAGAGAATCTGCACTAACTGTTCATAAATTGCAGGTTGAGAACAAGCTTTTGAATAAGAAGGTAAATGGTCTGGAAGCCCAACTTTATGCAAGAGGACAAACAGATCAAACCATTTTTCTTAATGCACCTAATGAAGAGGCTGATGTTAAGGAAAATTGGGGACTTGGTTTTCAAAACCCCCATTACTTAAAGAAAGCCATAAGAAAACAACCAGCATTATATAATTTTGATTTTCTTGCTTGTGCTGGTAAACATACTCATTTAAAACCCAAATTTGTTACCAAATTACCAGAAGAAGTTGAGGTCAAATAAACTGAAAAATAGAAAGAATGTAAAGAAAATGCAACTACCATTTAACTATGCCAAGTTAAATGATAGTTATCTTGCAGAAACACCAAAAGTTCTTTCAAATGACTATTTTGCTAGTTATTCTGTTTCTGAGATGAAGGCAAAACCTGCAGTTGCAAAGGTTTATGTTCCTCCACTCATTCTGGAAAGCAAAATAGTTGAGCTTGAAAATGTTTTATCTGATGAAAAACTTTTGGTTGACATTGAACAAAGTGTATTTTCTACTGTTTTAAAGAACATTGTTTTTCAAACTAAATCTACAAAGTGTTCTACAGTTTCAAAGACATCTCAAACTTCCTCTGATAATTTTGATGACTTATTTGAGTCTGCAAATGACTTTCTTAATTCTGATGACGGGTGCATAGAAGAAATTGATATGTTTGACTTCAATGCTCTTCTTCCTGATCATTCTACTTGTCTTTTAAATGAAAAAGTGTTACCAAGTGGTTTTAATATTGGTGAATCATCAGCTAAGGTTGGTGAATCAGTTTCTGTAACTGCTAATTACTATGCTCAAGGTAAGAAACATAAGAAACAACGATTACAGAAACAGAAATACACTGGTACACAAAAGAAAACTCAATCTCAGAAATCTGATTTTCCTAATAAATCTAAATCTTTTGTTTTAGATATAAGGAAGAAAAGGTCGAAAGCGAGAACCGAATGGCTACCAAAACAGAAGGATGATGGGATAGTTGGATCAGTTTCTGATAATTCTTGTACTATATCTGTTAGTAGTGATTCAGATGTAGTTGGTCAATGTGCTTCAAATAAACAAAACCTTGTAACTTCTTACAAGCGGTATTCAATAAAGCAATTGATTCAATTATCTCCTATTTCTACTACATCTTATCATTATCGGAGAAATGATTTTTCTTACTCTCATACTTCTTCTTATTGGTTAGGATCTTATTATGTCTATTCTTCAAGATCAAATATTTTTAAAGGATTTCAAAAGAACAGAGGGTCCATTTTCAAGTGGATACCAAAATTTTGTGCTAATCTGTTAGGACCCGTTTTTAAATGGGTACCTAAATCTATTGTTTCCTGATTTCTCTTGCAGACCCGGCATATGTGGTACTTGGACAGTAGATGTTCTAAGCATATGACTGGGCAAAAAGCTTTATTGTCTAATTATATAGAGAAATTCAGTGGAAATGTCAGATTTGGAAACGGTCAGCTTTCACCAATCTTAGGATATGGTGACATCATTAAAGACAACATAACGATAAGTAAGGTGAGTTATGTCGAAAGCTTGGGGCACAACTTATTTAGCATTGGTCAATTCTGCGATAAAGGGTTAGAGGTCAACTTCAAATCTAAGAGTTGCTCGGTTCGTACTAAAGACGACACAGAACTCTTAGGTGGACATCGAAAGACAAACCTCTATACCATCAACCTGTCCAAAGTTCAGATTGACAATCAGGTATGTTTAATGACAAAAGCTTCAATGCAGCAAAGTTGGCTCTGGCACAGACGTTTATCACACCTGAACTTTCGTTATATCAACAAGTTGGTTAGTGGGAAATTGGTAAAAGGACTTCCTGAGTTGAAATACGAGAAAGAACACTTATGTGCTGCATGTGAGAAGGGTAAGATGAAGAGAGCCTCACATAAACCGAAGTCTGAACCAAGCACTAGATATCCACTAGAGTTACTGCATATGGGTTTGTGTGGTCCGATGAGAACACAAAGCTTGGGTGGAAAGAAATACGTGTTGGTTATTGTAGACGATTACTCAAGATACACGTGAGTCAAATTTCTTCGATCAAAAGATGAGACGCCCGAAGTTCTCATTACTTTATTAAAGACGACCTAGGTGAAAATGCAGCGACAAGTCAAGTTTCTTCGAACTGACAACGGCACAGAGTTCAAAAACAAGATTGTTGAAGAATATCTCGAATCGGTGGGATATCACATCAGTACTCTACTGCTCGTACGCCTGAACAAAATGGAGTAGTTGAAAGGAGAAATCGGACGCTAGTCGAGGCCGCTCGTACTATGCTTAGCCAATCCGATCTACCTCTATTTTTGTGGGCAGAAGCTGTGTCGACTGCATGTCATACTCAAAATCGGTCCCTGATACACCGCCGTTTTCAAAAGACTCCATATGAGCTGATCAACAACAGAACACCAACAATCAAGTATTTTCATATATTTAGGTGTAAGTGTTTCGTGCTTAACGACAGAGAGAGTCTGAATAAATTCAGTGCTAAGGCGGACGAAGGCATCTTCATTGGTTATTCTTCAACATCGGCAGCATATCGTGTTTATCTGAAAAAGTCAAAGACAGTTGTAGAGAGCGTCAATGTCACATTCGATGAAGACATGGCTTCTGAACAACTCAGTTCAGAACCCGTTATCACTGGAGTATTAGCTTCTGGGCAGATCAGTCCACAACCTGTTTCTATAGAGAAAAATTCGGATAACGCTTCTACTTCAGTTTCACATTTATCAGATTTAGATTTGTTATTTGAATTCTTTTATGATGAGTTTCTCGGAACTAATGTACCTAAATCTGTTATGACTGACAGGTCTGAAGACTCAAACTGCAATCAACCAGTCACTTCAGAAGTTTTAACTGAACTTGTATCCCTCGTTCAGTCAGAAACTCACATTCCAACTTCTACTCCTACAGTTGAAGATATACAAGTAACTGCTGAGCCAGAAGTAACTGTTAGATCAGATTTTATAGTAATCATTGTATTTATTTTACTGCTTTATTAGTTTTATCTGTTTTGTTAATTCCTTGGGGTATTTAAGTCCCCTTGGCTTGTTAGTTGAATAACGAACGTACTTGGATTAATCTGAATATACTGTTGATTTCAAGAGTTCACTTTCTCTCACTAGATTCTCTCTCTATGATCTTGTGATCTTGGATCATCAATTGGTATCAGAGCCTCCAAGATCTTGAGAGGATTGAGATTTAGTGTAATTACTACTGTTTTGTGTGAATAATTCGAAAAACTTGATCGGATTTTTTTGTTTTTCAAGAATATTATCGTTTTCTGGATTTTCATTAATTTCACTCTGTTTTGTGATTGAATTGATTCGAAATTGATGTTTTTAGATGCGTTTTATATAGTCGATCTAGTTTGTTTCTTGCTGATTTGCATAAAAACGTGATTTGTTGCTTCGATTGTAAGTTTGAATAGATTCTGAAAAGTTCGAGTTCTGGTGTCTGTTCCTTTTTGATTTTGAAGATTCAGTGTGTTTTGATCGATATTGTCATATGAATTATATTAGAAACTTGTTTTTGTTCAATTATGTGCAATCTGTTTGGATTTAATTCATTGTTATAATTGAATTAGAAGATTTAGAGTTTAATGTTGATCACTCATCTGAAATGCGGGTCACTCATCTGAAATGCGGGCCATTCATCCTTATGTGCATGTTTGTTATAAATTGTGAAGTATGCGTGTGTTTAATGAAAAATGCGGGTTATTCATATTCATATTTTTAGAATGCGTTTCCATCATTTCTTCATTGTAAAACTAACGTTTGAGTGTTAGTTTTTCTCAGGTTGTAGATTCTTTGGACACGCGTTTCTACAATTCCGTATCAGACTTAAAACGCGTTTCTACAGTTGCGTGTCAACCTTAACACGCGTTTCTACAGTTGCGTGTCAACCTTAACACGCGTTTCTATAAATGCGGATCATTCTGGACGCGCATTTCTCTTGGACGCGCATTCTTGAACACGCATCTCTAAGGAAAGCTTTGAGCATCTTTCTGGACACGCATTTCTTAGTAGTGCGTTTCATCTACGACCCGATTTTCTTAGGAGTGCAGGTCATCTTCACTTGGTCAATTTTTCTGAATTCCTGATTTCATCAATTATGTCTCTACAAGCTCAACTTTATAAGAACGATCTCATGATGTCGTTGGGATCTGAAACACGTCCACCTGTTCTGATTAATGAGAACGAATTTGAACAATGGCAGGACCGGTTTGTTAATTTCATCGAAAGGCAATCAAATGGTGAAAATATGATGAAAGCCTTGACTGAAGGTCCCATGGTCAAGCCAAGGAAAGTGATACCAGCTATTGGAAACACTCCTGCCACTGATACAGAAAAATCCCTGATAGAATATGATGCTGATGAACTTCTGAGATACCAAGCTGACAATCAGGCCAAGTCTAATCTGATTCTTGCTCTACCAAATTCCATTTACAACAGAATCGATTGTTTCAAACACAATCCTATGCTAATGTGGACACAACATGAGAAAATCATGTTTGGTACTGCTATGTCAACACAGCTTCGTCAGACAAGATATATGAATAACTTTGAAGAGTTTAAAGCAAAAGATGGGGAAAGTCTGAAAAGTGTCTTCGACAGATTTTGGACTGTTATTAATGATCTGTATAAGATCAAGGTGATAAAGAATGAGTTGGAGACCAATCTGAAGTTCCTTAATGCACTCAAACCAGAATGGGAAAAATCATGTCATCGCATGAGGAATGATCCCAGAATTTCCAAAATGCCCATTCAAGAAATGGTTGAAATTCTGATGTCTGATGAAGCAATGGTTCTGAAGAAGAAAGCAAAGCTGGATAAGCAGAAGCCAAAGACTGTGGAACCAATCGCTCTTTTAGCTAGCCAAATGGCTGAGCAAGCCTTAACTGAGTCTGCTTATGATGGATCAACAGATGATGATGGCGAAGCATTAGAAAAAGCCATGATTCTTCTGAGTCAGCATTTTCAAAAGAAATATCAGAAACGGACAGGATCAAACAATCTTCGTTTTTCTTCTGGATCAAAGAAGATAGAACCCAGTTCTACATCAAAGCCTTTCTTTCCCAAGTATGAGTCTGGTACAGCAGCTGAACCAAAGAAAGAAGAGAAAAAGGTTGTGACTTGCTACAACTGTGGCAAACCCGGGCATATTTCAAAGGATTGCAGAACGAAGATTGTGAAAGATGTGGATTTCTATAAGAAGAAATTAGCATTGGCTGAAAAGAAAGCAAGCGGAACAATTTTGTTGGCTGAGGAAGAATATTGGTTGGATCACTCAGATAACGAAGCTGACAATGTTGAGACTGCTGCGATGTGCTTCATTGGAGACGGCAACAGTGATGATGAGGATGAGGACACATCAACTGATGAATCTGAGGTACCATCTGATTTTGATTTTAATTTCATTTCTTCGCAATTGAATGTCATCACAAATGCTTTACATGACTTTCGTTCAAAGCTTTTATCCGAAAAATGCGAAAATCAAGAAAAGTCTGTTCAAATTGAAAAATTGAATATTTCTCTGAGTGATGAAAAAGCAATTTTAAAATTTACAAAAGAGAAATTTCAAGAAAGAATAGAAGATTTAGAAATTGAAAAACAGATTTCTCATGATTCTTTGACTGAATTGTCTAGTTTAAATCAAGAGTTTTCGGATAAAATTTTTGAATTAGAAGGAAAGTTATACAAACAAAATCAAACTGAACAAACAATTCATATGCATAAACCAAGGAGCTATGAGTCGATAAAAGAAAATTGGGGTCTTGGATTTAAAAATCCTCAGTTTTTAAAGAAAGCTAAAATTGAGATTCCCAATTTTTATGATTACGACTGTCTTGGTCTTTCACACTATGGTTCTCAATACAAACCTTTTTGGACAAGTTCTAAAGAGACTACAGTTGAGGAAGATAAAAAACGGATGAACAACAAGAGAATGGAAGTCTCTTTTGTTTATACTCAAGAAAATGCAAAATATTTTCCAGAAAAGTTAAAAAAGAGAAGACAAAAGTTAAACATTGGTTCTTTAACTAAATCTTATAAGTCGAATGATTTCTTTGATTTAAATGCATCTAATCCTAATAAGGATAATATATCTCCAGTACCTTACGATACTAAGAGATATATACCTCCATTAGTATTAGAATGCAAAATATTAGATCTGGAAGAACAAATGGAAGAACAAAAGATTTTGAGCAAAATTGAAAACGATGTCATTTTTTCTTTTATGACATCTCATTTTAATGAAAATAATTCTGGTCTTTTCAATTCTTCCATCAACTTGTGTTCATTTGATGCTTCTAGATCTGAGGTTTATACAAATGAATTATCTGATCAGTTTGGTTTTATCGATAAAACTTCTTCTTCTAAATCAAATATTTTATCTAAAATTGTTGATGACACTTTTACGCTAAATGATCATTTTTATAAAACAAAGCGTAAAAGAAGAAGGTCAAAGAAGAAAAAGAAGAAAGAGTTTGATATTTCTGAAAATTATAATTTTTCTGATTCATCTATTACAGATAGGCCTTTGAAGAAGTCTATGAAGTCTGTTTGGCAAAAGAAACAGAGATCTGAAGAATTTGTTTCTGTAGAGAATAAATGTGTAGATTCTCTTTGTAAACAAGACTCATTTGCCATTTGTAATAAAACTACAAAATATTTTGTAGAGCAAATGGTTCAAATTTCAAAGAATATCTCATATTGTCTCTCTAGTTCTGATTCTGATGATTGTGTTTCTTCTTTAATATGTGATGATGTTCATGCTTTATTTGATCAATCTCAGATGTTTTGGAAAAATAAATTTTTGAAAAAGAAAAAGGAAAGGACTAACAAGAAGGGACCCATATTTATATGGGTACCTAAATCTCAGTAATTGTTGATTGTGCAGCTAAATCAATTATGGTATCTGGATTCGGGGTGTTCCAAACACATGACTGGCAACAAATCTCTACTTTCAAATTTTAAAGAAACATGTTGCGGTCGTGTCAAATTTGGAAACTGCGAGACGGCTCCCATTCTTGGTTATGGTGATCTTATTCAAGGTAACATAACTGTCAAAAGAGTAAGCTATGTCGAAGGTTTAAGTCACAATCTCTTCAGCATCGGAAAGTTCTGCGACAAAGATCTTGAAGTCAGTTTCAAGTCAAAAAGGGTTGCTGTAAAGAATAGTAGCGGCATGGATTTACTTGTTGGAAAGAGACGATCAAATCTATATACCATTAATCTTTCCCAAGTAAAGGTTCCATCAGATGTTTGTCTTTTATCAAAAGCTTCTATTCATGAAAGCTGGGTGTGGCACCGTCGACTAGCTCATCTCAATTTCAAATATATGGATCGCTTGGTCAAGAATGATTCAGTGAGAGGTCTTCCAATCCTCCGTTTTCAGAAAGACCATCTCTGTCAGGACTGCGAGAAAGGAAAGATGAAGAAAGCATCTCATAAACCAAAGGCTGAACATTGCACTGCGGACATTCTAGATATAATTCATGTTGATTTGTGCGGACCAATGAAGACAAAGAGTATTGGGAAGAAGAAATATGTTTTGGTTGTTGTTGATGACTACTCCAGATACACATGGGTGAAATTTTCAAATCTAAAGATGAGACACCTGAAATTCTCATCAACCTCATCAAAACAATTCAGACAAATAAGCAAAAGCAAGTCAAAGTTGTGAGATCAGATAGTGGCACAGAATTCAAGAATTCAACTCTTCAAGCATTCTATGATAATCAAGGTATACAACAACAGTTTTCTACTGCAAGAACACCGCAACAGAATGGAGTTGTTGAAAGAAGAAACATAACGCTTGTAGAAGCTGCTAGATCTATGCTTGCTTATTCAGTTCTTCCTTTGTCTCACTGGGCCGAAGCCATTTCAACTGCTTGTTATACTCAAAACAGATCGATTCTACACCTCCGGTTCAACAAGACTCCATATGAATTGATGAATGGTATCAAACCCAACATCAAATATTTTAAGTCTTTCGGGTGTAAATGCTATGTTTTGAATGATAGAGATAATCTGAACAAATTTAGTCCAAAGGCAGATGAAGGCATATTTATGGGCTATTCTTCTAATTCTGCTGCTTACAGAGTCTTTCTTCTCTCGGCAAGAAAAGTGATAGAATCAGTAAATGTCAAATTTGATGAAGCTGCCAATTTGCTTTCTGGACAACACAGTTCAGAACCCGCTATTACTGGAAATTCAGCTTCTGAACAAATTAGTACAGAACCTGCACTTCAGTTGACAAATCAGGATCCTTCTAATTCTCTTTCTAATTTTTCTGATCTTGATTTTCTGTTTGAAAATTTTTATGATGATGTTCCTAAACCAAACACTGATAATGTGTCAAATGTTTTGAATCAGGAATCTGTGAGTGCATCAAATCCTAATTCCGCTGCATCAATCTCTGAACCTGATGCTTCTTCAGAATCTCCTGAAATTCAAGATATACATGCACATCATCTGGATCAAATCATTAATGAACCAGAAAATTCTGAAACTATTCATGAGGAATATGTAGAAGATGAAGTTGCTCCAGAAGACAATGTTCAACAAGAAGTACAAACTTCATCTGGTCAACAAGAGCCTGAATCTGATGTCATGGAAATACCCCCTCCACAAGTTGAAACTATATCTGTGTCATCTTCTGACATTATTACTTCTGAAGATACTCCTCAACAAATAGAAGTGGTTCAAGAAATTATTGATTCTCTCCCTCATACAACAAAATGGACAAGATCTCATCCAATCCATCAAATCATTGGGGATCCTCAAGCTAGTGTTTCTACACGCTCTAAGTCGGCTTCTTCCAACGAATGTTTGTACACTTGTTTTTTAAGCAAGATTGAACCTAACAAAGTATCTGAAGCATTGGAAGACCCGGACTGGATTTTAGCAATGCAAGAGGAACTCAATCAGTTTGACGCGCTCAAAGTATGGAGACTTGTACCACGGCCAAAGGGTAAAAGCATAATTGGTACAAAGTGGATTTTCAAGAATAAAAAGGACAAAGATGGTATAGTCGTGCGGAACAAAGCAAGGTTAGTAGCCAAAGGATATCGACAAGAAGAAGGTATTGACTATGATGAAACATTTGCACCCGTCGCCAGATTGAAAGCTATCAGAATGTTTTTAGCCTTCGCTGCTTATCGCAATTTCACAGTATATCAAATGGACATCAAGACAGCATTTCTCAATGGCAAATTGAAAGAAGAAGTATATGTATCTCAGCCAGAGGGATTTGTTGACAAAGATCGCCCTGATTACGTTTATTTTCTCGATAAAGCTTTGTATGGTCTGAAACAAGCTCCAAGGGCATGGTATGACGAGTTGTCAGCTTTCTTGGTCAAATCCGGCTTCACCAAGGGCTCGATAGATACTACTCTTTTCATTTATAGAACTAATATTGATATTTGCTTAGTACAGATATACGTAGATGATATTATTTTCGGTGCGACTAACAAATCTCTGTGTAATTGGTTTTCTGATTTAATGACCTCTAGATTTCAGATGAGCATGATGGGGAAATCAATTTCTTCCTCGGCTTACAAGTGAAGCAACTTCCAGACGGAATTTTCATCAATCAGTCAAAGTATGTATTTGACATTTTGAAGAAATTCAAAATGGACAAGTCTACTTCTATTGGCACGCCTATGGCTCATGGTGCTAAACTCGGACAGGATCCAGATGGAAAAGTTGTGGATCAAAAGACATACAGAGGGATGATCGGATCACTGATGTATCTTACTGCAAGCCTCCCGGACATAATGTTTTCAACGTGCCTGTGTGCTCGCTTTCAAGCTAAACCAAAAGAATCTCATCTTTTAGAAGTCAAACGCATTTTTAGATATATTAAAGGAACTCCTTATTTAGGATTATGGTATCCTAAAAGTTCTGATTATAGTTTGATTGCTTATTCTGATGCAGATTATGGTGGTAATCAATTGGACAGGAAGAGTACTTCTGGTCATCTCCAGTTTCTGGGTGACAGACTGATAAGCTGGGCGTCGAAAAAGCAAAACTGCGTGTCAATATCAACAGCCGAAGCTGAATACGTCGCTGTAGCTAGCTACTGTGCTCAAGTGCTCTGGATGAAAACGCAACTTCACGATTACGGAATGCTATACAAGACTGTGCCAATTTATTGGGACAGCAAGTCCGCGATTGCTATTTCAGTCAATCCTGTCCAGCACACCAAGACCAAGCACATAGACATGCGATATCATTTTATAAAGCATCACGTGGAAGAAGGTACTATTGAGTTATATTTTGTACCTACTGAATATCAACTTGCTGATATATTTACAAAAGCTCTGGATGAAAAACGCTTTAATTTTCTGCTTTCAAAACTTGGCATGTTGAATTTAAAAGTTTAAATCTTTACAAATTTTATTCTATAAAGTTTAATATTTCAGATTTTCTTTCAGTCGAATAAAATGTGTGTCTAGGATCTTTGACAAGTTGCCTTGTTTATATTTAAAGTTTCATATGTTCAATGTTCAAATATTTCAAACATCGAAAAGTCAGCAACATGTTTGACGCTTTAGATACTGCTTTAAAGATATGTGAGTCGGCATATTTATGGTTTACTTTGCTTGAACAACCTAAGTGATCAAAATTGTAGATCGTAATGAAAATATGGGCTAAGCTATTCGATATAGATCTGAGTTATTGAGATGATTTTATTTTTTAAGAATTTAAAATACAGAAATCCTTGAGTTTAAAAGTTTGTACCTGTGACCTTTCTGGTTTGGGAAAGTAAGTTCCGAGGGATGCTCGACATCTGGTCCCCTAAGGTCAATTGATCTGGGAGTGATCGAACAGAAATCCTGCAATAGAATCAGATCGAAAGTCATGTTCTACTGGTATGAATGGGTTTAGGATATGTCGATGTAGCTTTTTTGATCTGGGAAAGTAAGTTCTAAGGGGTGCTTGACACCTAGTCCCCTAAGGCCAACAGGTCTGGGAGCGGCTGACCCAAATCCTGCAATAGGGTCAGATAGAAAGTTACGTTTACGGCATGTTCTTTACTTAATAAACTTCTTGATTAAAAAGATGCCAAAGTGCACAAGCTTAAAAGATGCCAAAGAGCACACTCATGTTAAGATGCCAATGTGCACACAGCTAAAAGATGCCATTGAGCACACATCTCTTGATACTTGGTGATATATTTTGAGCTGCGATAAACCTGTAAATTTGTGAAAATCTTAATTCTTGATGACTTAGTGTTTGTACATGCAAAGTTCTTCATTTTATGTTTAGAATTGCATTTTTTCTTGAAGCTAATCAAAGATCGCATGCTCGCACACTGAATAGATACCTGCAAGTGTTTAACTCTGAACATGTCTTAACTTGATATGCAATGAAACATGTTTCTGTATTCAACAACTCCCGTTTGATTTCAACTGGTTGATAAATCTGGAATATTTTTCTGAGTAGACTTTAATTTGTTTAGTGTTTAAAAGTTTATATATTCAGTTGTTACAAAATTTATATTCAATATGATCATCTTTAATATTGATGTCTTTATGTTTGCTATTTGTGTTTTTGTTATGTGGTCTGTGCATTTTTAGAGGGGGAGTGCATATCTGGTTTCTATTTCTGATATTATTCTGTTTTTGAGGGGGAGTAAATTTTTGCTGATTAATTACTTCGAGTGTTGATCAGAAATTCATCAGGTAAGTATTTTTGAATTTACTATGCAAATGTTAAACTAATTTGATAAATTTTGTGCATTTGTGTAGGGGGAGTAATAGGGGCTTATCAGGTATTTTTTTTTATACTACTTAATATTTTTTTGTTTTTGTTATCTTTTTTAAGTAGTTTTTATATTTTTTTAGAATATATAGTTATAATATTGTTTTTTATTTTCTTTATTTTTGTTTGAATGTGTGTGACTATTCCCATTCCCTCCTTCTTATCTGCGTATTCTCAGTCTTCTTCTTCATTTACTGTTCATAGTGAGTTTAGAAAGATCAGGTATGTTTTGATTCTTCATTATATGTTTGTAGTTTGTTTGTAATTTGTTTTGATTTCATTTTTGGCTTCGTATTGTGAGTTTTAACTGATATGCGTTATTTCACTGTTCATCGATTTCTAAAACTCATATTCGAGTTGAAATAGATCGATTTGCTATTTGGGATTTGTTTAGAACTTATAATCGACATTCAGGTATGTTTTCTTTTACTTTAATTTCGTGTTTTGTGCTTTTATTTTTAGTTTTTATGGAATCGGGTTCGAACAACCGATTTTCTAGGGTTTTGTTTTTAATCAAGTAAAGAATGCGTTTCACCTGTGACACGCATTGTAAGAAATGCGTTTCACTTGTGACCCGCATTGTAAGAAATGCGTTTCTCTTCCGATCCGCATTTCTGAACAATGCGTTTCACTTGTGACCCGCATTTCTGAACAATGAGTTTCATTTGTGACCCGCATTTGTGAACCCTAGTTTATTTTGTTCTAGTTTTTTTGTTGTGTTTTTAATTTTTTGTTTGTTTGTTTTGTTTGTTTCAAGTATGCAATGCGTTTCATTAAGGACGCGTATTTCTTTCTATGTGTTTCCTTTAGGATACGCATTACTCAGAAATGCGTTTTCTTCTTCACCCGCAATCCTTGTAATGCGGTTCATGAAGGACCCGCATTCCTCGTAATGCGTTCCTTTCTTCTCACGCATTTCTCAAATGCGTTTCCTGAAGGACTCGCATTTCTTCCTTAGTGTCTCCTTTAGGACCCGCATTCCATACTTAGTATTTTTTTTTTTTTAAATCTTTGAAATGTCTTTTGTTTCAGGATATCATGACTTCTCAAACAAATACTGATCCAATGATTCAAGATGAGAATGTCATTCTTCAGGATCCGGCAGATCAAGCATCTCATGATATTCCAATGCCGTCTGTTCCATCTGTTGGGGCTGATCTTTGTATATCAAGGCGAAATCCAAATGATGTGTTCCCGAATGTCATGTACATGCCTTATAAGCATAACAACTACTTTGTTGATTTTGATCGCATCAAGATTCATCCTGTCATACGCACTATTCTTCGTAGACATCCGCTTTCTCAAGCTCTCTGTTCAGTTGATAATGTTTCGGAAGTCTACGTACAGCAAGTATGGCACACCATTACTAAGAATGAACTGGCACGTCCTCATCGATTTGATCTCCAAATTGATCAATTTGATTCATATCTGTCTTACAAACGGTTAAGGTTGATTCTTGAGCTTCCTGAGCCTGATTCTAGACCTGGAAGGACAACTTATGATCAGTTTCCATCTGAAGAAGAAGTGTATGAAGGCATCAAACGACTAGGCTATGTTGGTCAACTGAACAGGGTTGTAGACTTTGACAAGTCTAATCTTCCTCCTGTCTGGTATTCTTTATTTTCGGTCATCAACAGGTGCTTAACGTCTAAACATACCGGCACGGACAGTTCTAGTCTTCACTATCTTCGACTGTTCCATGCAGTAGTCTATGACTTGCATGTCGACTATACGATTATTTTCTGAAACGAGTTGTCTGAAATAGTGCAAGACAAGTTAACCAACAAGCGACGGAAGTTCATTCCTTTTATCAGGTTTTTAAAGCTGATCATTAGAAGCATGTTTAGAAGCAATCTGGCAATTCCTCGAAGATTATCTTGGCCGCAAGTTCAGGATACTGAGATGCTTTTTCTTAAGAAACAGAAGAAGTCATTCACATTTTTTATGACCATTCCTTATGGTCTTATTGCCAATTATGCTGACATGACCGATCCAAGTGTCATTGAGTATTGTTTAGAAAATGACTTTGAAGAGGCTGAACAGGAAGTACCTTCTCATGGCACTCCAGCTGGTACTACTCATGAAGAGCAAATTGAAGCTTCTACTCAGGAAATAGTTACTACTGTTGTAACTACCATGGTGACAAATGTTGATCCTTCTACATTTCCACAAGATGTTGCTACACTTCACATAGAATCTGTCATTGCTGATATTGAATCTGAAGATAATGCTGATAATAGAGGAAATGTTTCTATTGATGAAACAGTTGTTGCGAATGATGATGTGACAAATACTGAGGTTGCTGATGATGATATGATTGATGTTGATCATGCTGATAATGATGCAACAAATGATGATTTTTCTGATAATGGTGATAATACAACCAGTGATTCAGATGCTGGTGATGATGATGATGATCAATTGCGCTTGAAAGTGTATGAAAGGAAGTCCAAGACACCAGAAATGCTTGTTTCAACAGAAGTTCTATCTGATGATGATTCTGTTCCAGTTAATCCATTAATTGCACATATTCAAGTTGATGAATTGGATACAGCTTTTGATCAAGCCACTGAATTGGTTCAAAGTCAAGCTCCAACAACTACAATTGCAGATATTCATTCTACCTCAACAGCTGTAGAGCTTACATCTGATCAAGCTCGGGTTTCCACTGATAAATTCTCAACTCTGAATAATGTAATTCGGCAATTATCGGAGAAAATGGATGCTGAAAAGGAAGCACAGATTCTGAAGTTAAAAGCTCTTTTCAAAGGGAAGATTCCTGAGATTGATACTTCAGTGATTCCTACATAGATTCCATTCAGACGCCCATCTGGGGTTGTTATACGAGAGAAGTCTTCTGTTCAATCTTCTGCTCCAGCAATCTTGTCATTTCCTCTACCACCGTTGTTTACACAGTCAATTGGGATATCTTCATCTTCTAGTATACCTGTGTCTTCTTCTACAACTACTGATCTTCCTATTTCAGAGTTGAAAGATTTGCTCTATGCTCGTCTTATTTCTCTTTCGCCACCAGAACATCAGGATCAAGATCTCATTTCTCTGCTTCGAAACTTTCAACCTACGCCTCCTCCAGTATCTTCATCTGAATCTGACAGGGTCTATGTTTCATCTACTGAATTTCAGGAATTCAAATCAGAAGTTAGATCCAGTCTATCTGATCTTCGTTCTTTCATGACACAGGCTTTTTCAGATCTATCCAACAAGATTGATCATCTAGATCAATCATGCAGGACTGAGGATGGTACGTCTCTTAAACGCCGACATGACCAAGATGATCCCGATCATCAAGGCCATGAGGGGGAGATGGCAAAGAGACAAAGAACAGAAGGTTCTTCTGAAGCACAAGAAGTTGGTCAAGAAGGAGTGGTTGGAGATAGAGAAAAGAATGCTGATACTGTTCAAGATTGCAGTATTCAAGACTTAATAGATGTCATGATTGACAATGTTGATGTATCTGTCTTGCATAATGAATTTAATTTGTCTGAAGCAAATTTTAACAATTTGCAAGTTGTAGTTTATGTGGATCCAGATGTCTCAGGTAGAGCTAATGAAGTTGAAGAATCAGAAGCAGCAAATGATATGAGATCTTTCTTTGCAAACTTCATTGAGATAAATTCAGATGATGATGAATAAGTGAGATTTGAGAAAGTTGCTCAAGTTGAAGAAGAAGATTGCAACAATATCATTATCTTATCTGATACAGAGGATGATAATGTTTTCATGGATGCAACAGATACAAAAGAGGTTGAATTGTTATATGTTGATCTTCCAAGTCAAGGTGAGATTCCAGAAGTTGATCAACCTTTGTCTACTCCTGTAACTACTTCTTCTCCGACAATCAAAATTCCATCAAGTGCATTTGAAGTTGGTGAGTCATCTAGAGCTCAAGCAGTTATTCCATCTTCCGAACCGATAATTCCTCCATATCTTCTAGAAGAAGGAGAAGCTTTATCCAGGCAACAAAGACAGAGAAATCTACAGCAAAGATATATGGCTTCTAGACTCAGAACTGCATTTCTTGAAGATATCCAAAGCAATATCTTTGTTTCTAGTAGAAGGACACTCAATATATATGCCATTCTTGGTGTAGAGAAAGAATCAGAAGCTTATCAGCATGAGTACTTAACATTCATCAAGTGCCAGCGCAAAAGGAATAACTCTGTTGCTTCTCCTCATTTAATTGTTCGAGTTATCAGCGTCACAATTAATAAGTTCATGAACATATGGTATCCAGACCTTAAAGTGGAAAGAAGAGACTGCAATCAGTACAACTTTTCAGAAGCTGATTTCGTTGATCTTTCAATTGATGATATTGAATTCTTATATGATCATTTCAGGAATCTTTATCACCGGACTCAGGATATTTCTCAAACCCTTTTTGTCATTAAACGGTTCATTCGACGGCAGATCCGTTTTTTCCGTGTGTTTGACTTCCAGATGGCAATCGAAAGTTTTCAGCCTGTGGTTAATCTTGAAAGACCTAACAGAAGTTTGCAGAATCTAGAGTCATATCCATTATTCACCATTATTGAAGATCCATTCGGAGTAGTCTACAAGAATAACTCAAGTGAAAAATGTTTTCTACGATTTGATGAAGTTGGATATTACTCTGATGGAACTCTAAAGGTGATCAAACTTCAGTTGGAGCATCGTTTGCAAGAGGCTAGAAGAAAGTTTTTGGAATCAAGAAGAGAATTATATATTCTTGAAAATGATGAAATTTGTCTGATCCGTAGATCTCTGAACACTATTCAAGATAGACTGAATCTCCGTTCAACTCTGCGACGTTTGGAAGTGTTAGTTGGGCTGAACAGATTACGTCAACGAGAAGAACGCCAATGATCTTTCAAAGTCGTCTATATGGTCAATTTTGTTGTTGAAGATTCTTTTAAGACCTCGGCGCCAATGATTACTAAGGGGGAGATTGTTAGATCAGATTTTATAGTAATCATTGTATTTATTTTACTGCTTTATTAGTGTTATCTGTTTTGTTAATTCCTTGGGGTATTTAAGTCCCCTTGGCTTGTTAGTTGAATAACGAACGTACTTGGATTAATCTGAATATACTGTTGATTTCAAGAGTTCACTTTCTCTCAATAGATTCTCTCTCTATGATCTTGTGATCTTGGCTCATCAGTAACTGTTTCAGTTGGGTGTAATACACTGTCTACTCAACAGCCAGAGTCTGCTGTTCCAACTGATACTTCTGCACCTAAAACTTCAACTGCAAACCCCTCTCCTTATATTATTCAAATTGAAGAGCCTGATAGTGGATTTCAAGATGATGATCATGTTCAATCAGTATCTACTCCACTACCTCATGAGCATCGCTGGACCAAAGAGCATTCATTACATCAAGTAATTGGAGATCTTAACAAGTCTGTACAAACTAGGTCAACGACTTTGAATCAATGTATGCATGACTCGTTCCTCAGTAAGATAGAGCCCACGCGAGTATCAGAGGCTCTTGCTGATTCGAACTGGGTATCTGCTATGCAAGAAGAATTAAATCAGTTTGAAGCTCTAAAGGTCTGGAGACTAGTTCCAAAACCAGAAGGTAAAACAGTGATAGGAACTAAATGGGTATTCAAGAATAAAAAGGATGAAGATGGTATCGTCACAAGGAACAAAGCTAGACTTGTTGCCAAAGGTTACCGGCAAGAGGAAGGCATAGACTACGATGAGACATATGCTCCAGTAGCGCGTATAGAGGCAATCCGCATGTTTCTACCCTACGCAGCTCATAAGAATTTCACAGTCTATCAGATGGGTGTGAAAACAGCCTTTCTGAATGGCATTCTTAAGGAGGAAGTATACGTGTCTCAACCAGAAGGGTTCGTTAATCAAGATAAGCCAGATCATGTCTACATCCTGGATAAAGCCCTATATGGTTTAAAATAAGCCCCTCGAGCATGGTATGATGTTCTATCAAAATTCTTGGTCAAGTCCGGTTTTTCCAAAGGTAAAGTTGATACCACTTTGTTCATCAAAAAGGAAAAAGCCGATATCATCCTTATTAAAATATATGCTGATGATATAATATTTGGCTCTACAAATCCTAAATACTGCAAAAACTTTTCTAACCTCATGGTGTCACGTTTTCAAATGAGTATGATGGGAGAGATGAATTTCTTTCTCGGATTACAAGTTAAATAGTTTTCAACGGGGATTTTCATTAATCAATCTAAGTACATTTTGGATATTCTTCGGAAGTTTAAAATGGAAAATTGTAAACCAATTGGAACCCCGATGGCACCAGGTACTAAAATTAGCACTGATCCTTCGGGTAAAAGTGTTGATGTTAGAACTTATAGAGGTATGATAGGATCGTTAATGTATCTTACTTCAAGTAGGCCAGATATTATGTTTTCAACATGCTTATGTTCTAGATATCAGGCTGCTCCTAAAGAATCCCATTTGGCTGCTATCAAAAGGATTTTTAGGTATCTGAAGGGGACTGCAGATCTTGGTCTGTGGTATCCTAAGGATACTGGTTTTCAACTGACTGCTTATTCAGATGCAGATCATGCAGGTTGCATGTTGGACAGAAAGAGTACTTCTGGTCACGTTCAATTTCTTGGAGACAAGCTCGTTAGCTGGGCTTCAAAGAAACAATTATGCGTCTCCACATCGACTGCTGAAGTAGAGTACGTAGCTGTTGCCAGTTGCTGCTCTCAAGTCCTGTGGATGCGAACACAGCTACGAGACTATGGATTCAAGTATGACAAAATTCCAATCTATTGTGACTCGAAGAGTGTAATCGCAATATCTGCTAATCCTGTCCAGCATTAGAAAACCAAACACATTGATGTAAGGTATCATTTTATTAAAGATAATGTAGAAAAAGGAACAATTGAACCTTATTTTGTAAAAACAGATTATCAACTTGCAGATTTATTTACCAAACCCTTAGATGAAAAGAGATTTAATTTTCTTGTCTCTAAGCTTGGTATGTTAAATCTTAAGACATAATCGGTTGTTACCTAATAAAGTTATGTATTGATATTTTTCATCATTTTCTTTATCTTTATGTCTGAACGATATCTGCATTTTAATTGTTTGCTCATGATCTCAGGGGAGTAAGAGAAGATTTTAGATGATCTACATTATTTTGAGGGGGAGCATAACTAATTTCTGCATTTTACTTAAATGACAAAATTTTTGTAATGCATGATTTTAGGGGGAGCTTATATGTCATACCAAAAGGAGTAAGACTATGATTTCTGATTATTTCAAATCAGAACTCGTACTTTAATCATTTTATTGCTTTATGTCATTTACATTTGAATAAATTTTGTGAATAAAGTTGCTTTGACAAGACTTTGAGACTTGTGCAGAATGAGAGGAAGTTATCAAGTTCATATCTTTATGACTTCAGCATGACTTCATGAGATCTAAGATTGCATAGAAAGGTTAAATTTCTTATCTTAATCTCATATATGGTTGAAAGAAGGACAACTTTCAATCATAGAAAACATATTCTGAAATGTTCAAACCACTTCCCGATTCTTAAATAGATTTTATAATTTGGAAGTGTGATTTTAAATGTTTTATTTTATTTTTGTGCTTAATTGATAAACAAACCGTGTGTTTCCAAAGATTAATACTTGAGTATTGTCTTTTCTATATACTTTCAAGTATTCACACACACCGGTTTAAATTTTTTGTTTAAAATGTTCTTACCATGTCTCATATTTGAAACATAATTTCGATGGTAAGACACCCCGCTTGTACTTCAAAGAATTTTGAGCGATATTTCATTTCGAAACGTCATTTCAAGAATGTCTATATTTTGTTTCATATAGACAATATCTGTTGTTTTTTACCATAAGCCTTGATTGGTATATCATTCATTTCTGATCATTTTTATACAATGTCAGATTTTCAAACAAGTTTCTCGCATTCATGTTCATTCATTTAATTAACTTGTTTGAAAATATCTTCAATGATTAAAATGCTCATATATTCATGATTATATTCTGAGCATTCTTACATCTGACAGTTGTATTTGAGCTTTAACTGCTAAAGTTAAATCATCTGAGCAACATATGATTTCTAGGATAATATGGGTTCTTTGTGCTAGGAATTAACTGAACTTCTATGAAATCACGTTAACCAGTGATTTCTACCCAAGAAGTTAATCCTTAGTGATTGAGTGTGAGGAGTCGAAAAGAAATGAGTGTGGGTTGTGCGTTGAGGTAAAATGGAAAAGAGAGTTTGGTTAGATGTGAGCTTAATGATTAAAAGAAAGAAGGTGTGAGATCAGAGTAAAAGAATATCAAACTTTGCACCAACTACTTTCTGAGCCAGGCAGCCACATTACTAATGATTCACAATTCTTTCGTGAACATTAATCAAACAGGCAAATAGCCCATGCCAACTCTTGTCTAAACCCCACCAGCTACTCATTTTCTTCTCAAAAAGAAAATGTTTCATATTTTTCTGGGGACGCAGCACATATGCTATCTGATTTTCATTTGGAAAATCTGGATATTGAAAAAGAAGGAAGTCTGCCCCACCTTCGCACTTCAATCATGCACTTAGAGTCTGTGTTTATCTACTGTTGTCTCAGTGGTTTACACAATGTTGAGCCTTATTTAAAGCAATTATTCGTGCTTAATTATTTCTACACGTGCACGAACACACAAAGAATATGTTTCTTTGTCATAACATTCATAGAAATTGCCTTTGTGGTGTTTCGATGATTGGATGGAAGCCCTGGGGGAGTGAACATCAAAAAGCTCCTTTCCAATGTGTATTTGTTACACACAGTGACTTCGTGTTACTGACAGGCATTTTAACTGATTCATTTGTTGATTCAGGAGTTACATCTTTTTATTTTGTCTAGATTTGAAAAGATCTGGATGAATACTTGGTTATGGATCACAGAATTAGAGGCTTAGTTGAACATATCAGAATGGTCAAAGACATTTCTTGGAAGAAAAGTTTTGATGATATAGATGCTCAAATCATCAAAAAGGGGGAGATGATATCAAGAAATGTTAAAATTTTGAAGTTTGGGGGAGATGATATCAAGAAATGATAAAGATTTGAGAGATGATTTTCAGAAATGTCCAAGTCAGAAGGTTCAAAGTAAAGTTTTGAAGAAGATCAAAGAATTTTTGAAGATTTGAGGAAATTTTCTTTGAAGATTATTTGCTAAAGCAATCCGAGCTGATTCTGAAGATAATTTCTTTCCAAATACTGAAAGTATCTGGTGAAAGTTTTGGGGAGATTGTTCATTGTTTGAGATATTTTTGGAAAGAATACAGTCAAAGAAAAAGGGGAGATTGTACTGACAGAGCTTAAAAGTGAAGATTAAATTGCTAGATCTTTCAACAGTGATCTTGAATCCAAAGGGGGAGATTGTTAGAGCATAAATCTGTTGGATACAAGATCAAGAAGACTGAAGATTAAATGTCAAGAAAGTCAAAGCTGAAGAAAGTCAAATCTCATTAAAAGTCAAAGTCTTTTGTAATAAAAGTCAAATGTATTTGTATTTTGTATTTTAGTTTCCTTGTATTAGGAGTTGGTATAAATAGATTATATATTCCGTATTGTTTAGTTAGTTAACAGAATACGTTTTGAGAGAAAATTCTGTAGAGATAGAGAGAGAGAGAGTTCTAGAGAGAGAAAGTGTATTTTGAATTGAAAGAGAAATCAAAACAGGTAATTGATTGAAATATTGTTTGTGTTTTTATTAATCATGTTTAGAAACTAGAATCTGGAACACACACATACTTACAAAATACAAACTCTCTGACTCTTCAGCAATGAATGTTATATTAGAATTGTATTCAAGATTAAAATAGAGGGTCAATTTTGTAATAGTTTAAAAGTATAAGGTTTGTCTTGTAAAGTCAACTAAGGTTGACTTAGTATAAATAGTTGTGTTTCTTTGTAACCATGAAGTCACGCGCATTAAGAAGATACACACATAGAATGAACATAGAGAGAATTCATATAACATTCAAACGTGAGATCTGTGGCACTTTCTTAGATTTATGAATTCGTTGTAATTCTGTGATTAGATCAATAAACTTGTTCTTGTTAATTTGTGTTTGAATATATGCTAGTATACTGGGATCAGAGCCTACCCATAATCATTCAGAAGGATTTCATCACTTGGATTAAATCAAATTTCTTGATTTCTTCAAGAACGTGCAGAAAGGTTTTGGGTTGTCACTGTTGGATCAAATTCGAATTTGTTAGTTGATTTTTGTGATAGAAAATGGTTTAGTACTGATAGTTTTTTGTTATAGAACATTTTGTATTCACACTAATTCACGAATTAATCACAAGAACAGATTGAAATTTGGATTTCTTGAATTTTCTTGAAAAAGTTGTCGAACACTGTATATCATGGATCGAACTGTGATTTCTTTGTTTTTAGCCTCTCGTGAGTATTAGAAAAGTGATCGAAATAATTTTTCTATCATATCTATGCATTTTAAGAATAAATTTCCAGGTCTACAAATCCTAAATTCTGTAAAAACTTTTCTAAAATCATGGAATCTCGTTTTGAAATGTCAATGATGGGTGAACTAACATTTTTCCATGGTCTTCAAGTAAAACAGTTACCCGAAGACATTTTCATAAATTAGTCAAAATATATTAGAGATATCCTGAAAAAGTTTAACATGGCTGAAAGTTCAGTAATGAAAACGCCGATGGCAACCGGAACACTTTTAGATGCTGATTTGTCTAGTAAATCTGTAGATGAAAAAGTGTACCGTAGCATGATTGGATCATTACTGTACTTAACAACAAGTAGACTAGATATAATGTTTGCCACATGCTTTTGTTGTAGGTATCAAGCGAACCCGAAGGAATCTCACCTAGTCGTTGTAAAAAGAATTCTTAGATACCTTAAAGGCACTCCCAAGTTAGGCCTTTGGTATCCTAAGGGTTCTAGTATTGATTTAACTGCCTATACAGATGTTGACCACGTAGGTTGCAAATTGGATCGAAAGAGCACATCTGGATCTTGTCAGTTTCGAGAAGACAAGTTGGTTAGTTGGACTTCAAAGAAACAAAATTGTGTTTCTACATCCACCGCTGAGGCTGAATACGTAGTTTCCGCTAGCTGCTGTTCACAAGTCCTCTGGACGAAGACACATGTTGGATCCCAGATTTAATCTTACTATAATGAAATAAACATCAAGAATAAGAACAATAGAAGCAATACAGTTTAATATCAAAGCAGATTCAAATATCACAGTTCATAAACAAATATTTAGAACGTACAAGATCTTCTTGGAAATACTTTCAATAGATTAAAAGATTTATCAGATTACAAGATATATCAAAAGCACACTTTTGTCAATGGAGTGATGGTCCTATTTATAGGACCATAAAGTGTACATTGTACGATCTGACGTATAGAAGCATGCTTGAACAGTGTCTTACCTAAAAGGTAAGCTCAAGACATTCATGAACAGTGACCTACTCTAGAAAGTAAATCTTATCACACATGATGTGTCACCTGTTCTTCTGATACTTGTAGAAAGGATCAGCACACTATCTTCAAAGAGGAGTTCTTCAGAGCTCTGATGTAGGTGCCTTTGATGAATCCATCTCTGATGTCTTCTGCTGAAAATCCCTATCTCTGGAATGTACTTCAGAGGCGGGTTCGTCCTCTGAATTATGTCTCTGTAAGTTCTCTGAAATAGTACTTAGATATTTTCAATACTTTTACAATCTAGCATTGGGGATAACAATCTCCCCCTAAGTAATCAAAATAAAAATTGCAAGAGTAGCAGAGAACAAAAAATTAATCTAGAAAGCATAGAGGAGAAAAACATCCTCTTAAATATTACTTCTCAAAGCATTAGGAGTTTCAAAATAGAGTAAGTAACAACTAACAATAAGGAAACAAATTAACACCTATCACTAGAACAAATTCCATGGAACTTCATAACAAGCTCTCTGAAGTTAATCATTGAGCCAATCTCTATGTCCAGTTTTGCCAATAGATATGCTCTGTGCCGTTCTTCCTTCACATGAATCATCTTCTACACACCTGTTAAGGTTTCATCAGAGTACTTCGATATTTCTGAAGCTAGAAAGATTTTCTTGATTTGGTTAACTCTGTAGACAAAACCCATAGGCTCTACAATTATTGATCCGGTCTTCTGCTTGTCAAGATTCTCGATCGTCTCCACAGGTTCAGTCACTCCCAATTTTTCTTTGCCCAAGTTCAGAGCTATCTGAAAGTCAAGTCTTGCTTTGAGTTTGACATAAGCTTCCATTGCACGTCTGACTTCATAGAGGCCCATTCTGAATTGCCTTCCTTGATCGTATTTTGCAGAGCAGAAAGCATACAAATGAGGTAGATCATATGGGTTTAGATTTACGAGATCTTGTCATTGAACTCATAAACCTTCTTATTAGAGCGAATTACCTCATAGTGCCTATAGATGATCTTGTTGTAGGCAAATTTCCTTTCAGAGACTTTGTTGACTTTTATTATTGGATGATCGTAGAGAACCCTTGCTCTTAGAGTTGTCTTATCTCTGATGAATTTCCGCTCGTAGTCTGGCATATTCTCTCTGATTTTTGGATTCAGAGGATTGACTAGAGTATCTTCTAGATTGAACTCACAGTAAATGTATCGGAAGTGATCTTCTATGGATGCCTCTATCTTTGAAGCAAAAAATGTGGGAGGCTGAGTGAAGACTTTGGCTGGTAAACCAATGTTTTCCTTCTGAACAAGGTCCTTTGGATGAGCCTGTTCATCGACAACCCTGGTTGTTTCTTCAACAGAAAATTGTGTTGTCTCTGGTTCCTTCACCTGTGATTGAGTTTCTAGAGTGGTTTCAGAAATGTAAGCATCAATCTCTAGAGATTCTCTTAGCTATGCTTCTGTTGAAGTATGATGTGGTTGGGCATTCTTGTAGACATATTCTTCAACATCAATAACATCAATTTATTCTTCTTCAACAGCTTCTTCTTCCTTTTCAGAATCATATTTTTCTTCCTTTTCAGATTCTGATCTGAAGGCATCTCACATCACAATATGTGGTCTTTCTGGTGATGAGAATGCATCTTTGGATGTTGAGAATTCTATCAATTTCTCGTCTTCATCTTCCTCAAGAGCCCCAGTTGTCTCTGGTATAGCATTTACAATTTGAATAGTTGGGGCCTCTAAAGTTGATGGTGCTAAGAAGATGGAGATGCAAGAATCGTCTGATTGTCTTCAGTAGAGTTGGAGTGCCACTCTAGTTCTTTTTCTTGAGCTCTGTTGTTGGATCCAGAGGGAGTTGAGTTTTTTTGTGATTCAGCAGCTTTGGTTGATGGATTCTTCTCCCACATTTGAAGGTCTGATGACCCCTGAGGTTGATCATCCTTGTCATCAGAGTCTTCAAATCTTGCCTTCTTCCTTGCCTCTTTAGAGCATACCACCTCTGGTGCCTTTCTTTTTAGCGGTCGTTCTGAAGATATGGCATTCATCAGAAGATCTTCAAAAGTCTTGCTCTGCTGAATGGCCTTAGTTACAAACTTGCTGGAAATGGTCATCATCTTGCTGGCGATGGATTTCGTGAAGTTTTAGAGTTCAGCTTTGGTGATGAGCTCTGAAGGTAGGGGAGGAGATGGAGCATCAGTTGGTATAGGGATCTTGGTGATCGTCTCTGCTAATGACTTCAAGACTTCCTCTTTGAAATGAGAAAAGTCTTCAGAGGTTGGTGTGGGAGTAGAGGGAGGTGGGATGGCCTTGATTAGTTCTACCTTTGTTTCTTTAAGTTCCATGGATAGAACAGAGGAATTTCCAATGATGAGCTTTTCCAGAGCTTCCATTCTTAAACCTTGAGAACTCAAGGTTGTGCGCAACTCAGAGACGTATGAAGTTAGCTTTGCAACTTCAGAGTTTGAGGCAGAGGCCTCTGAGGTATTCTCTAAGTGAAGTTTTAGATCCTTCAAAGATCCTCTGATTTTGTCACCCAAGATTCTGAACTCTTCTTTGGTAACATAATCAGAGAGGGAAATCTTAGAATCAATACATGATTCTAATTAACCCTCGAGAACAGAGGGGCCTTCTTTCGGAGTTGTTTTGATGTTGGCTCTAGAAGGACTTCCCCTTAAACCTTGAGAATCCTTTTTCAAGGATTTCTCTATAAGGGTTCTAATAGGTCTGTCATCATCAGAGTCAGAGGTAGATGATGACGAGAACCTAACGTGAGAGGACACCTTGCTGTCCAGACTATGGAGTCCTTGTGCAAGAAGGTGGTGCCATTGTTTCTCTGACAGGAAATCCTTACGAGAGATCTGAAGTCTCTCCTGAGCTAAAGGATGGTCCTTGATATCATCAGCCACAGAGGCACCATGTGTATGTGGAGGTGGCGTACTCTGAGCTAAAGGATGGTCCTTTCGCTCTTCTCGCTTCTCCTCTCTCTTTCCTTCTCTTCTATCTTCCTTCCGATCTTCTTGTCCTTCCTCTCTCTTTCCATGCCTCGGCTTGTATCGCATATCAGACTTCTCTTTCTTGTATCCATCATACTTTGGCTTTGAGTAAAATCTTTTCTTGCCAAAGCTCTTCTTGAATCGTCGTGTAATGAGAGCCAAGTCTTCAGAGAACTTTTGAATATCAGGATCTGAATCAACTTCCAGTTCTTCATCGCTCGAATCAGAGTCAGAGTCAGTAACTTCAGTAACTAGAGCTTTAGACGCCTTTTTCTTCGACCTTGCAGAGGATACAGAACCTTTGCCGGCTATGAGAGCCACAGAATCCTTCAGATGATTAGACTCATTATTCATAGATCTCACCTCATCCATATTCTTCGACATCTGGAGGTTGATAGAAAAGTTCTTCCATTCTGGATTCAGATTCTTGATGAACTTGTAGTTTATCTCAGAAGCAGATTTGGCGATGTTGTTCCTCCGCAAGTCATTGAGAATAATGTTGTACCTATTGTAGGTGTCTAATATCAGCTCTCCTTCTTTTGCATGAAATCCCTCGTAAGCATTTATGCACAGATTCTGCTTAGCTTGTATAGAGGCTTCACTTTCTTCAAACTGCCTTGCTAGTTCATCCCAGATTCCTTTAGCAGTGCTCTAACTGTCGACACGATTGTAGATGTCGTTTGGAATTGCCATTGTCAGATAGATTAGAGCCTCTTCTTCTAACTTGAGTTGTTCTTTCTGCTTTTCAGTGAAGAACTGAACAGGTTTAGGAATCTCTCTGTCAGGGATTTCAGGAGAGGAATCTGTAGCAGGTTGACCCTTTACTGTGATCATTGGAGTTTTAGGACCTTCAATGATTACTGTCATGAATTCTATGTTCTTGTGATTCAGAAACTGAATCATTCTGGTCTTCCATTGCTGATACTCATTAGCCATAAGGACAGGCGGTTTGGACTGAGAGCCCATCGAGAGAAGCTGGTTCGACATCTTAGTTGTACCACTTGTTAGTAATTAAACTTATCTGTACCAAGACAACCAACTAGATGAGATCGTTAGAATCAAAATGAAAACCACACTCAAAAATTTTCAGAAAAATAAATTTCCAAAAAAATAATTAAGTGCAGTCCTTTCAATCAGTATAAAGCTTCAAATAATACTGAACAAAAAGAAAATGTTGATCTCGAACAGAACTTTGTCCCCCTTCGCAGACTTAGCATGGGGGTCCCGCTACCCGGTTAGCGGGTGGGGTCAAGGGGCAACGCCTTGTAAAGACCGGAGATGTGCTCTGATACCACTTGTTATCCCAGTTTAATCTAGTTGATTAACAATCACAGAACACAATAATAATCAAGAGATAATAAGATCAGAATAACATACCAATCCCTTGAATAAACAGTTAAACCTTGTGTGTTCTTGATACCCTTGAATACAGAGAAAACTTGCTACCTCACTATATGATTATGAAAGTAATTGTGAGGATTCTTACCTAAAAACCTATTAACTAAAACATTAAATACCTAGACTTTTAGGCCTAATGGGCTTATGGGCTTGAGGCCCAATAGTAACTAAACTATTAGCTTATTACACAATTAACCCTCTAACTTTAACTTTAGCACAATTGCAGTTTAAACCCTTAACTTTAACTATCAAATAAATACAGTTTAGACCCTTTAATCTTGAATACAATTATGATCCAACAGCCTCTGAGCGGTTGGCTTGGGAAGGGCTCGAGGTGTGTACCTCTGTTTCAATATCCATTGGTGCTGGACCACCTTGGATAGTAGATATGATAGCATGGGGAGTTGGGGTTTGGAATCTCTCATTTGTGCCATGGAGGGAATCTTTTTATACCTCACCTCTTTCGCATTCTAAGTTCAGAAACTCACCCTCCGGTGTGCTCTCTGTCTCACCTTCCTCTCCTCTGACAGAGTGAAGCTCTTCCTCAAATGGAGGGTTCTCTTGTTTTCTCTCACTCACTCTCACAGAGCCACCCTCTGGTTGCTCTCTGTGAATATTTTGAGCAGTATCAGAGATGTCACTCTCTGATTCTAGCTCAGGTTTAGATCCTAAATGTATTGGGGATCTCACCATCGGTTCTGATGGTTGAGCAACACGACTAAGAAAGAGGCGGATGTCAGAGTCAGAAGTGATGTATTGAAGCATGGTTTGGGGGAATCTTCTTTCATTTGGGTAAGGAGGAACCACCGTTGGTTTGAAGGAGTTCATTAAGAATAACGGCGTCCTTGGACCCTCCTCAGTGAGATAAAATCTTTCCATTGCTCGGCGAATAACAACAGAAATGAAACGAGCAAACAGGACTGAAATTGGTTGTTTTCCTTGTTCTTCTTATCCACTACAGTCATCATCTCACAGAATACTAGATTCGCCATATTTATGCTTCAGTCGAAGAAGAGAGCATACATAATTGCAAGTATAGTGGGATGTGTCTGATCTTGGCTTCCAATTTTACATGTTAGTGTGCGGTTCAATACACTAAAAATGAAATTCCAGGTGGGAGGCGGTATTGACGTCTGAATTGACTGAGGCGTGTGATCTTCTTGTTGTAACCCAAGTGAAGAAGAAACTAAATGAGAACTTTCTGAGTGGGTGGTTTCTCAAATTATTGAATTTGAAGATCTCTAGTTGTGGGTAGGTTGAATCTGCGAGTCAGGGTGTTGGGTGTGATCCTGACGTTGATTCCCTTTTCCCCTAGGTCAATGTATCCAACCAACCCTTCTTGTTCATCATTGTATTCGATTGAATACCACCATTGTTGGACAAAACGAAGAGGAACATATGATGCGTAGTCTGTGAGGACATCTCTCCATTCACATTTGCTAACAAATTCCAGCACAGGACGAAACTGTTCGTCGAACTTGGTGGGGGTGACATCTAAGTGGTAGTTGTTTCCTTTCACTGGTACATCAAACTGGGCCATGTTAAGACTTGGAACTATTCTGCTTGAGTCTCCTGAGTTTTAAGCTTGAGAGGCCATTGTTGCAGGTTTGCTTTCTTGAGAGATTTTTAGAGAGAGAGAGAGAGAGTATTTGGGGATGAAGTTTTGTGAGCGTAAAGAATAGAGTGAGGAAGAAATGGGTTTTTCTGGACAAGGGTAGTGCAAGTGAGGCTATGGAAACGGCGATTGTGTGTTCCAATGTCACAATGACGTTCCATCATTCCCTTAATAACTAGGGTACACGTGTAGGAAAATAGTGAAAGGACGCTTGATGTTAGATAACCGTCAGTATGATTTTTGAATTACTTGGGATGGTTATCCATAAAGGCGTAACTTATACACGTATTTATTTTGTCAAAATAAATTCTTCTTTTCTAAATATAAAGTATTTAGAAAAGATGAGAATGAAAATTATTTCTTTCTGAGAAATTAATATGTGCTCGAAAAATTCCCAAAAATAAATTTAGAGATTCTGATATGAATATCAGGGATAAGATCAGAGACTCTGAGATGAATATCAGAGACTAGATCAGAGACTCTGAGATGAATATTAGAGACTAGATTAGATACTATGAGATGATTATCAGAGATAAGATCAGAGACTTTGAGATGAATATCAGAGACTAGATCAGAGACTCTGAGATGAATATCATAGATTAACCTTAAAATTTTCTCCTACTCCCCCTTAACAAATGAAAGGTTCTTTTGCTCCCCCTTGACCAAAGAATGTTTTCTTTTTATCTTCTCCCCCTTGATAGATGCGTAGAGACACAAAAGAATAATTTTGATCCTTGAATAAAAGTCCAGAATCTCTGAAACTAGTTTCAGAGGCTCTGGGTTAAACATGCTACACATGTCAGAGGCTCTGAAGTGGGTTCCAGAGACGGTGAAGCAGGCTCTGAAGTTTCTTCAAGAGATGTCTCTGGAAATTCTGCAGATGTCACTTGTTCATATTCTGTTTCTGAAGAGAATTCTTCTTCAATTTGTCTTGATTCATTTCTTAGACCTATATTCAAGGAAGTAGAAGTTACTGGAAGTCTAAGTGACCCAGGTGTTAGTTACCCTGAGTTTGTCTCAAGGGAATTTTTGGACGGCGCCCTAAAGGCTGTCCATTCCATTATACGCTCCGAAATGAGGGAGGAGATAGATGCTCTAAAGAGAATGATCAAAGGTAAAGCACCAATGCCTGAGCCTGAACCACTACCTCCCACACCACCACCCTCTCATACACCTACCGATCTATCCATCGATGAACTCAAATACATGCTCTTAGCCAAACGCCTAGCCCAATCTCAAACCGAACCATCTCAAGATGCTGACTTACTTTCACTCCTACAATCCCAAGCATCCGTCCCTACACCACCACCCCTACCCACTATATCTTCTGACGCCTTCCAGCACCAATCTGCACTTATTCAGTCTATGCAACATACAATATTTGTATTGACTGAACGAGTATCCTCTTTGGAAGAAACCTGTCGGAGCTAGGCAGAAGGGCTCTAGCGCAAGCATGATGACCAGGATGATCCTGATCATCATGAGGGGGAGAAGTGCCAACGCATATCTGAGCCAGAATCAACGTAGGCAGTGGGTATGGTACAGGAACAGACAGAGATGGGTTCTGTTACTCAAGATGAAGAACAGGGACAGGTACAGGAACAGGTCATGGATTTAGTACCATATGATGTTATTCCAACGGTTGAAAAGCCCGAGGAACATGATGGAGGTTCATCGTTCAATCCTGATAATTGGGCAATTATTGTTGATTCGTACTCTGACATATATCCGACAGAAGAACCAATTAATACAGAAAGAGCGTTGGTAATCTTTCAAGCCGAGATAGATGAATTGTTGAATTTTGAAATTATGGCTCAAGATCACCATCCACCAGAACAGTCTTCTGTTCATGTGCCCCTTTTGACGTATACTCCAGTTCATCCTGATCTTCCTCAGACAGGTCTTCCTAGACGATCTCCGCCAGCATCACCAGTTACTGGAACAGGACGTACTCAGCCAGCTCCTCCACTAAAATGGGAAAGAGTCAGAATAAATGTTCCATTTCTCGAAGAAAGTCAGAAACAACTCTTTGCCCATTGGATCCGCCCGTATGATGAGGTCGTAGTACATGGTCTTTAGTCAATAACATACACGAAGAAGAAGCGTGAGCATGTGTTTATGCATAAAAGTCTCAGAAAAGGCATTAACAAGACAAAGCTCAGAATCAAATCTGTCGATCAGATTTATTCTTGCCACTTCATGAGCATAAAGTATTCTTTCTTTGTGGTGACCAGAGAAGATGGTAGGCAGTGGTATTTTTCTGAAGCTGAATTTGCAAACCTCGAGCTACAAGATCTTATATTCCTGCTTTGAGACTTGAAGACTAGAACTATTCGACCTGGGGAAGTTACAGATGCACTTGAAGCCGTCAAGAGATATATGAAGTGTGCTTTGAAACTTGCCTCTATTGAAATTTTCAGATTGGGTTGGAAAGCAATCAAGCAAAGATAAATTTGTTTAAACCTGATCGTAGTCTTCTATCAGATGCCCAGAATGTACCTGCTTTCACTGTGTTAAAATTTCCAGAACTCAGCATGACTTATGTGAATGGTTAAGGTGACATGCGTTTCATCGGATTCAGTCAAATTGCTCGGTTCTATGATGGTACACTATTACTGCTTAGAGACAAGCTGAAGCGCTCCATTGATCAAGATGTCAAAGGGATTCAACCTTTGAATTCGAACTACAAATATCTTGTTCTCAAAGCACTAGGTCTGATCAAAGAACAGTTGGAGTATAGAACTTCAATGAAACATTTCGAGATTAGCTTTGGATTTCGAAAGACTCATGTTCCTAACTGGCGTGACTATGAACTTCAATTTTAAGGGGGAGATTGTTAGGGCAGTTTGTGTGTTAAATAGAAGTTTAGGGGCGATTTGTAATTATTTGATAGTTGGTTTGTAAATGGGCCTCAAGCCCATTAGGCCTATGTTGCACGTATTTAAAGTTTGTTTTATATATAATTAGGTTAAGAAAATCATTATTAGAATAGTTAGTCATAAGGTTTACTTTCTCTGATCAGATATTCTCTCTGTAAATCTAAACCCTTCATTGTTAAATCTAATCATATGACTAGCTGTTGTGGTTTATTCATTGTTTATCCTTGATTATTATTGTTGATAAATCGCACTGTTCTAGGATCTACATGATACAAGATAAGATGATCTACATACATTTGAGGGGGAGTTAACAAGTCTTTGCATATGTTTATCACTGATAAAATTTTCTGATGCATAATTGCAGGGGGAGTAAGCGTCAAGAGTATGGTATATGATTTATGATTACATCTTATCAGAACTCGTACATTCAAAGTTTTATTGCTTTCTGTCATTTACTTTTCAATAAGTTTTTGTGAATAAAGCTTTGTACTTTGACAAATTTTTGATTTTTACAGAATTGAGAGTGAGCTTACATGATCATATCACATATGACTTAGAGTTGACTTGATGAGATTTAAGACTGAGTGAAAAGTTTTATTTCTAATCTTAATCTCATACGTATCTGAAAGAAGGACAACTTTCAAATATGAAAACATGTTCTTAAATGTTCAAACCACTTCTGATTCTTAAACGATTTCATGAATATAGAAGTCCGATTTTAAATGTTTTCTATTATATGGGCTTCAATGTTTAATAAACTGTGTATTTCCAAATATTAATACTTGTGTATTATCTTTTCCATATACTTTCAAGTATTCACACACACCGGTTTAAATTTTTGTTGAATATGTTATCACCATATCTCAAATTGAACATATTTTTCGATGGTGATACACCCCGTTTCATATTCAAAGAATTTTGACCGTTGATTTCATTTCTAAATGTTTCTTTCAAGACTTGTCTATATTTTGAATCGTATAGACAATATCCAATTTTTGCTGACCTAAGCCTTAATTGATAAATCATTCAGATTTTGATCTTTTTCATACAATGTCAGATTTTCATACAAGTTTCTTGCATTCATTTCATTTATTCAATATACTTGTTTGAAATATCTTCAATGTTAAAAATTCTCAAATCGTCATGATTATCTTCATGAGCATACATACATCTGACATGTATTTCACTTTGTGCTTTAACTGCAAAGTTAAATCATTTTGAGCAACATGTTCTTTTAGGAAAACATGGGTTCATTATGTGAGCTTAACTGAAACTTCTATGGATTCACGTTAACCAATGTTTCCTACCCAAGAAGTTAAGCCTTGAGTGATCGAAGAGTGAGGAGTCAATAACTGAGTGTGGGTTGTGTGATGAGGTAAAATGTAAAAGAGAGTAAGCAACGAGGTTAAAGATTAAAAGAAAGAGGGTGTGAGATCAGAGTAAAAGAATATAAAACTCTGCACCAACTTTTTCTGAGTCGGGCAGCCACATTGCTAGTGTTTCACAATTCTTCGTGAACATCATTGAAACAGGCAACTAGCCCATGCCAACTCTTGATAAAACCCCACCAACTACTCATTTTCTTTTCAACAAGAAAATGTTTCATATTTCAAGGGGACGCAGCACATATGCTATTTGATTTTCATTTGGAAAATCTGGATATTGAAAAAGAAGAAACTTTGTCGCACCTTCGCACTTCGATCATGCACAATAGAGTCTATGTTTAACTATTGTCTCAATGGTTTACACAATATTGAGCCTATCAAAAGCAATCATCATGAGCTTAATTCTTTCAAACACAAGCACATACACACAGGAAATTCGTTTTTCTGTCAAAACGTTCATAGAATAAACTTGTGTTATTCGATGATTGAATGGAAGACCTGGGGTAGTGAACATCATAAACGCTCCTTTCCAATGTGTATTCGTTAAACACAGTGACTTCGTGTTACTGACAGGCATTTCTAACTGATTAATTTGTTGATTCAAGTGTTACAATCATAATTTGTCTGAATTTGCAAAGATTCAGATGAATATGTTTTTGGATCGATAGATGGTCAGAGGCTCGTTATGAAAGATCAGTGGTCAAAACAGATTAAAGACATTTCTTATGAAAGTTTTGATGATGTCAATGCCATTTCATGAAAAAGGGGGAGAAGAATTAAAGAAATGTTTGAATCAGAAATGACTATGGGAGAGGATCAACAATTGTTTGAGAAAGTTTATGTCAAGACAGTTGATTTTGTTGAAGATTGTTGAAAGCTGAAAGAGCAAGTTCAAAGATTTGAGAATTTGAGCAGATTTTAAAGAAATTTTCTTTGAAGACAATCTACCAAAGCAATTCGAGCTGAATATGAAGAAAATTCATTCCATTGTCTGAAAGGGGTTTTACAACCTTGGGAAGATTGTTACTATTCTTGAAGACAGACTGTGGGAAGATTACAGAACGTTTGAAGATTGCTAAGTAAAAGGGGAGATTGTTCAAATACTTATTTGTCTGAAGATAATCCTTGTCGAAAGAAATCTATAAAGAGGGAGATTGTAATTTTTGTATAGAAAGGAGGAGATTATACATATTGAGCTTATAGGGAGAGATTGAACTGCAAAATCTTTTAGAGATGATCTTGAATCCAATGGGGGAGATTGTTAGAGCACATATTTGTTGGATACAAGATCATGAAGACTGAAGGTCAAAGTTCAACCAAGTCAAAGCTCAAAGTCAACTCTCTAAAAGAAGGTCAAAGTCCCTTGTAATAAAGTCAAAGTCAAAGTCAAAGGTCAATGTATTTTGTTTTTAGTTGTTGTTTTGTGAGCGTGTGTTTAAATAGGGATATGACTAGAGTTAGTTGTTAGGAGTTAGAACAATTGTTGCAAGTTAGAGAGAGATTGTAATACGCTGAGTTCTAGAGAGAGAAACTGTTGTATACGAAATATGTGAAGTGAATCATATAAACAGGTTGAGTAAATTTGAATCATCTTGTTGTTGTTGTTGTGTTTGTGATTAGAACTCGATAATCTGGGAATTAATATTCATCATGAATAATGAATGAACGTTCACATTTGTTATTCATACTGAATGTGGGACATCCGGGGATGCACATACATATTCATAATGAATTAAACCAAATTTCGGTTGTGAATTGGAAAACAAAAGAGAGTGCGCCATGTGTCTACACCTTCACGGGTCATTCATATATTATTCATCATAAATAATGTATTATTCATGATGAATAATACATGATTCATGATAAATAATACATGAATCATGGATTCGTGTATTATTCATCCTGAATAATGTATTATTCATTCTGAATAGTGAATGAACGTTCACCTTTGTTATTCATACTGAATGTGGACACCCGAGGACGTACATGCATATTCATAATGAATATAACACATATATAAAATTTCACGTAAAAAAATAGTTAAAACGAAACAATTCTGAATATTGTATTATTCATCCTGCATACGGTATTATTCATCATGAATAGTGAATGAACGTTCACATTTGTTATTCATACTGAATGTGGACACCCGAATACGTGCATGCATATTCATAATGAATATAACACGTATATAGAATTTCACGTAAAAAACGGTTAAAATGAAGAAAAAAACTATATCGAGATGGATGTCATATCAAAGAACACGAAATTCTCGTTTTTTTGATGTAATTTGTTTGATTAAAATATTAATAATTTTTAAGATAAATTATTTTAAAGTTTAAAGGGTAAAATTTTTTTTATTAAAAATAAAAATAAAAAGTCAAAGAAAGTAGACGTTGATTCAAAATTACAATTTTGTCTTTAATCACTTCCCAATTAACCTTATTATGTATTAACCATTGATTAGTTTTCTAAGTTTTGATCAATGGTTAAGATTTGTCCTCATGTGCACAATGAAATATTAGTTTTCATTTGAACTCACCCATATATATATATATATATATATATATATATATATATATATATATATATATAGCGGAAGGATATTTTGCAACCCTGAAAAAGGTTGCAACCCTTGCAACCCACATCTTAACCGTTGGATTCATGATCGACGGTTATTTTATTTTTATTTTTCTGTTTTTTTAATTAAAAATATTTGGTCTCATATCTATTGTAACCGCCGATCATGAATCCGACGGTTAAGATGTGGGTTGCAAGGTTTGCAATATTTTTAAGGGTTGCAAATGAAACAACCCCTATATATATATATATATATATATATATATATATATATATATATATATAGGATGATAATCAATTGAGAACCATAAAAACGTTGAGAACCTTAAGAATCAATCATAACCACTTAATCACTCTAATGTAACAACCTTAAATAATGTTCCATTTATAATTAATGAAGGACGTGATGGTAATTTTTCTTTTTCTTGATTATTTTTCACTTCCCTTTTTTATAGATATCAAAATTTAGAATCAATTATTATTTTATTTTTATTCAATATTATGCGACGTAATTTATATGTAATAATAAGATATTTTAGTTTTTATTAATTGGTAATAATCTTTTATATTTCATTAGTTGATTGTATTATTAAGTTAATTTTTACTCATTTACTTTCTCACATATACATTTTTTAATGTTAAACTATAGAAAAACATACATATTTATAAAATATATTTGACTATTTTAAATAATAAAAACATCGCTTGGGAAAAAAAATATAGTAATATAAAGACATTGTAACTAAAACATCACCTGGAATTCTGGAAACAACAAAATTTTATTTCACACAATGAATAATACAATGAAACTAAAATTGTACAAATTTAGTGTTGTTTGAGATTGTGAAAACAAAACATATATAGTTGATGTGAAAGTGAAACACTAAAGTGTTATTTGATATTGTAAAACAATATAATGTCACTAAAGTGAAACAATAAAATGTTGTTTCACAAGCTGAAACAATGTAGTGTTGTTTCACAATTTTGAAAGCAAAAATTGATGTGAAATGTGATGTGAAACAGTAAAGTGTTGTTTCATATTGTGAAACAACACAATGTTGCTAATGTGAAACAATGTAGTGTTGTTTTACATGGTGAAACAATGTACTGTTGTTTCAAAATTTGAAAAGAAACCAAAATGGCGTGAAATGTTATGTAGAATACTATAATGTTGTTTCACAAGGTGAAACAACATACGAGTTAAATCACTTGTATTGTTTCATGTAAAAATTGTAATTATTAAAGAAAATGTTAAAAATATATAATGATACTCGTGTCAAATTAAAAAAAAAATGTTCGTTTTGTATATAATTTTTTATTTAAAATTTTATTGTAATTAATATAATTTTGATTTAAAAAGGAGGTGGTGTTTAATCTATATATATCTATGTTAGAACATATTTTATGTTCTATTTTAGAAGTTTTATAAAGTAATCAATATATTGTAATGGGTCTTGTATTTGGATTTTGGGCTTTATAGTTTACAAGGGTTATGGGGGAGTATATAAAGAAATCATGTAATAGCTTTTAGGTTTAACCTTTTCAATTCAATCAATTTCAGCCTTCTTCAATGTAGTTGCACACAGTGTTTTGCTCTCTAGTGTAGTTTTATTTTGCTTTCAATAATCATTGATTTCTACCCTATGATTCTTGTTCTTCATCTAAATCAAACCAATCATTATCTCAATTGGACTAACAATTGGTATCAGAGCCTAACAGAAACATCTTTTCTGATCGATCATGAGATCTGGTTATTGGTTTGATAGAATAGTTCAGTCAATAGTCGATTTCTGTGTTTTTTGTGAAATTGTTTGGTTTTTATTGTTTAATTGATTCAGTAGTAATAGTTTATCATTCTAGAATCAATTGCTTGTAACAATTTCGATCCAGAAAGTCGAATCTATCGATTTTGAGTTATTTTGTTCGAAATTTTTGTGTTTACTGTGGTTGAATCGTTTTTGGGATTAGAGTCGAAATTAGACAAAGTATTCAACTACAAATGTGCTCATAAGGTGATTTTGAACCTGTGGATAAAGTTTCAGCTCAAGAATCGAAAAATTGAAGGTTTTATTGAAGATTTTCATAAGACAAGTTCCAGATCCACGATTTTCGCAAGTTCAGTGAAGAACTCGCAAAGTGAAGGTTTCGCAAAGAGAAGGATTCGCAGAAGGAGAATTCGTAGAAAATTGGTCACAACAAATTTTTGAAGTATAGAATTCGCAAGTGGTCTTTCTGCGAAAGTTGAAGGATTCGTAGACCACTGTGCTAACGTTGTGTGCGAAATCTAAAGGATTCGCAGGCCACCTGATCTGATTTGTTAAGATTTCGCAGATGTGTACATTGCGAAAAGTGGCTTCCAAATCATGAAAAATGTTCTAAGGTAAGTGATAATCCCAAAATCACTAAATATTTAGTGAGAGAAAGTAGAGAGAGAGATTGAAGCGCAAAGTAGAATTGTATTGAGTTATGCGTTAGTTCCTTACACAACACAAAGCCACAAGGGACTTAAATACCCTTGGCAAATACAATACAAAATAAGCCTCTAAATACAGTATTAGACCAAGCCTATAAATACAATGATTACTATAAAATCTGACTTAACAATCTCCCCCTTAGTAATCATTGGCGTTGTGGTCTTCAAAATTCATCTTCTAAATCAACACGGACCATCTAAGCGACTTAGCGAAGCTTCTTTCTTGACTAAAAAAAAATCTTCTCAGCATTTTTCAATCTTTGTTGCCTTTGCTTCCTTGACAAGATTGGACCTGTTTGTAATAAGCTTGAAGGAACAATCGGTTCAACAACTTGTGCTCTAACGACACACCTCTTTTAAATGTACTTGAATGAACTGTGGTAGTCGGAGCTGGAACAACAAAAGAATTAGTAGCTGAGAGAATATAGAATCTTGAGCGAATGTTAAGCAGATAAACGTTTGAACTCTTTGTCTCTTTAACTTCTCCTTAACTTCTCCCCCTCATGACCTTGATGATATTGATCAACTTGGTCATGCAAATGTTGGAGACGAGACAGCTTCAGATCTGCAAAATCAGAATAAAGGAGAAATAGGAGGGTTTGCGCTACACGTTGGTGGCGCAAAGATTGTTTTGCGCTATCTGAAGGTGGCGCAAAGTTAGTTTTGCATGACAGGATACTGGCGAAAATTTGACTTTATCTTCAGCAACTGAATCCCTGATAAACTTGATGAACTCGCGCAAAACTCGAAGAACTCGCGCAAATTTCAGATCTGGCGCAAAACGATGAAAATCAAGTAAAACCTCCAAATTTGATTACAGAGACGAATTTAATGACAATTTCTCACACAGATAAGATCGAAAAACAGTTTCTAAACACTTTTAATCAAACAATTCAATCAAAAACAACAAAATCTTCAAATCACACAGTACGCAAAAAACGATTTTTCAAAAACTCGAAAATTTTCAAAATTGAAGATCAAACACTAATTTTCTTGCAAAATGATGTGAATCAAATATGTTTTACAATCAAAACCGAATCCAACAAACCAATTTTCAAGAAAATTCGATCACAAACCAATCCGAATTTGATGAAATATCAAAAAATGAGATTTTTTTGAAAAAATCAAGAAAATCGTTCAAATTTCCTGATTAAACCACAAATTCAGAATTTGAAAAACATTTCTCTCAATTCTCTCAGATTTAGAACTACTCTGATACTAATTGATAATCCCAAAATCACTAAATCTTTAGTGAGAGAAAGTAGAGAGAGAGAGATTGAAGCGCAAAGTAGAATTGTATTGAGTTATGCGTTAGTTCCTTACACAACACAAAGCCACAAAGGACTTAAATACCTTTGGCAAATACAATACAGAATAATCCTCTAAATACAGTATTAGACCAAGACTATAAATACAATTATTACTATAAAATCTGACTTAACAGTAAGGATTCGCAGGTTAAAGGACTGCGAAAAGTGAAGGATTCGCAGGACAGTATTTAGTGAATTCTGAGGAATTCGTGAACTTGTTGTCTGCGAAAAGCGAGGATTCGCTACCATGAGGCTTGCAAAAGTTAGAGAATTCGCAATGCAAGCCTCTGCGAATTGTGTTTTCAGCTTATGCTATCTTGCGAATTGTGCTTACATGTCTACAGGGATCTGCGAATTTTGGTTATCTGCGAAAGTTGGTGAATATTTTGAGAATTCTGACTGTTCTAAACCCTATTTCATACAAGTTTGCCCTGCTCCTGTGCTTTTAACGCTGAATGCATATGTGACAGCTGGTTGGTCACATATCCTTAGCAACTAATCTATATTTCACGAGTGCTCATGATCTGCAAAGTCTTTCAGATTATGGATTTGATGATTTGGTCTCTGCTTGGATTGAGTTAGCTACTTGAGCATCTGCAATCATCAGTATGGAAAGCTTCTTCAGTTGATAGACCGTTGATAGCACTTTATTATTCTTCTGACTTGATCACTCAGTAGTGTGAGCGACTGCAATCACTGTTCTGCACTTTGGTTGTGATTCAGAATCCTGAGAGTTGATAATCATCCAGCTGATTTGTGAAGAAAGGAGTTCTGAGTTTGATTGTTCAGTTTTCTGGAAACCAGTCAGAAAATGAGTACCTTTCATCAGTTGTTGAACATTGCTTGCCTTCTACCCCTGCATTATAGTGTTGCTACTAGTTGCTACCGCCCGTATGCTTATCAGATGAAGCTCTTAAGCTGAATTCCTATTTCAACTCATGGTTCACAGACATATCATATGTTATAAACTGAAAAATGCACTTGGGTGTCACTCCATAATCCACACATATCATTCTTGTGGGCGTTAAGGAATGTGTTGAATTTACCAGAGGAAAAAGTTGTCTTTATGTGCCCTCAGTCGAGGTTATTGTCTACATCAGATCTGATATTTCAGTTGATACTTCGAGGATAAGAGCTACATTCTAGGGGGGGCAAGAGGAGCTTTGAAGTTTATGCAGCACTCAGTTTTATAAAGAAATCAAGGGGAGAGGAGCTGAAGCTGGAGTTGAATAGATTATGATTACTTTATAAAACTTAGGGGGAGATTGTTAGAACATATTTTATGTTCTATTTTAGAAGTTTTATAAAGTAATCAATATATTGTAATGGGCCTTGTATTTGGGTTTTGGGTTTTATAGTTTACAAGGGTTATGGGGGAGTATATAAAGAAATCATGTAATAGCTTTTAGGTTTAACCATTTCAATTCTATCAATTTCAGCCTTCTTCAATGTAGTCGCACACAGTGTTTTGCTCTCTAGTGTAGTTTTATTTTGCTTTTCAATAATCATTGATTTCTACCCTATGATTCTTGTTCTTCATCTAAATCAAACCAATCATGATCTCAATTGGACTAACAATATAAAAGGAAAACCAAACCAAAGTGATATGATATCTCCTTAGAGTAAGATTCATAGCTAGAAATGTTGTGGTTATTGCAATCAGGTCATTTTGGTAATTTTACAACCACTTTAATTAACTTTTTTACTTCCAAACTCTCCAACTTTCTAAAAGTGTTTTTACTTTCTCAATCTCTTAATATATCCACAATCTCTAACCCTTTTATTCTCTTTATCCCTTAATTTCTTCATTTTGATTCATCATTGTTTTTCTTCTCCATCTCCACAACCTCTGACCTTTTTACTCTCTTCGGGGTTGTTTGTTTACCTCTTAATGGTTCCATTAAGAGGAAACATCTGAATCATTAAGAGGTAAATCTTGTTTGGCAAAAATAGTGTCTGCCTCTTAATGGCTCTAAAACCCTCTGAATGATTTTGTATCATGACCCTCCCTTAACCATTAAGAGTCCTGATTTCATTTCGAACAATTAAAAAACAATTGTATATCATTTTGCACTATATCATAAGAGTCTCTTAATTATTCTGACCACTTAATCATTCTGCTCCAAACCATTCAGCAACTGCCAAACAACCCCTTCATCCCTTAATTTCTTAATTTTGATTCAGGTTTGGTTTTCTTTTTCATCTCTTAATTTTTTTCATTTTGTTTCTGTTTTTTTTCCTTATCAATCTTTCTGTCCCTCAATCTATGTCTCTCTATTGTTTTCCTCACAAATTACCCCAACGACAAAGAGAAGTGTACACATGGGTTTAATCAGGTAAATCGGTACAACTCTCAATTTGTTCATCTACGACATAATAGTATACACGTGTATATTTATCTATCTATCTATCTATCTATATATATATATATATATATATATATATATATATATATATATATATATAAAGGAACTGGAGCATGGATTAAAAGGGATGCCTCAATTGAGGCTTAAGAATTTTGTGAGAATTTTTATTTACCTTCTGTTTTTGTCATTGCTTCTTATCTCCGTCTTTTATTTTTTTTATAGTTTATCAATTTGTAATTTTATAAGAAAAAACACGAACAATAAGATGACATTTTTAAGCATGTCAATCCCAATTTTATTTGTTCTCAAATTTTTTCCTTTTACTGATTTAACTATTATCAAAACCTAAGTTAATTATACTATTAATTTTTGTTTTCTTGGTTACACCCAATATTTTTTTTAATTCTTTTATTTCACATGACTCTATTTTTTATTTATACAACAATTATTCAATATATAATCAAAATAACTATAATCATTAATATAAAGGAAATTGCGATCAATATATATATATATATAATATTTATTTATGTACTTGAATATAATATATATATATATATATATATATACTATATATTTAAATGAGACTTGAATATAATAATATGTATATTTTTATTTACATTCTTTTGAATTTTCGTCTTTTTTTATTGATGTAATTATTAGCAAACATTAAATTTATTAGACTATTCATTTTTTTTAGTTACACTCAAATTTCTTTGTTCTTATTTCTTTGGACACTAATTTTTTGTTTACATAATAAATAATGAATATATATATATATATATATATATATATATATATATATATTTATAACCAACATGTTTAAAAACTCATTTATATAAATGAAATTACAATTAATATGTATAACTTTATTTACATGAAACTTGAATATAATAATATGTATGTTCATATCTGTATCTACATTAGAATAAATTATTATAATTTAATATAATTAAATAAAATGAAGATGACACTTATAATACATTATGATTATTATCGATTATATTATCTAAAAATAATATATTTATTAACTGATTGCACACGAGTTTCACTCATTTTCTGTAGTACAATATATATATATATATTTATTTATATATATCAAGTTTTAGATATTTAATTTGACTTGAAAATAATATAAGTCAGTATATATATATATATATATTTTTAAATAAAAAACAAAGGTTTATAATAATTTTTATATACCTTAAAATAAAAAATAAATTTAAAAATATTACTATCATTTACAGTTTTATTAAAATCAATATTTAAATTAATATAAATGAAATTAGAACAAATATATATACATATAGATTAATAAATTCAAAATTAATATTTAATTAAATACTTATTATTAAGTACTCCTTAATAATATGAAACATTTATTATATTTAGTGTCAATAATTACAATCAATTTACAATTAAATACTTATTATTAACCTTCTCATTAATAATAAAATACATATTAGCCACTAAATTAAAATCAATATATAGAACAAAAATTTTCTAGAATTAATATATATAATTAAAATTATAATAAAAAATAAAACTTATTAGAATTAATATAGCAATATGTATAAAGGAAGATGATAGAAGCCAAATATATATAAAGATTAAATTAAAACACCCAAACATATAAAATTAGAAAGAATAGCATGATAAAATAATTAATATATAAATTATTTTCGATTCATTTTTTAATTTAAATTGAACTAAAACTATATATAAAAATGAAATTAGAATTGATATTATACCTTTCATTTTATATGGGACTAAAACCTCTTTTTTCAAGCTTTTTTTACAAAACAGTACGTCTCAAGTAGATTGAAAAAAATTCAAACATGTAAACTACAAAAACAAACAATTCACCTGGATTTGCTTATAGTCAAAGTGGTCACAATACTGACAACAACCATTGTTACTCTTCTTGCAACCATAGGTTTGGGAAGGAAGGATTTCGAGGAATATATGATAGGTGACACCGTTTTTGCATGGTGAATCTAAATATTTGATCTGAATATATGTATGGAATAAATCAATATATTAGGAGTTATGACAAAATAATCTTCATTATAATTAATAGGTTCACACATTTTTTTTATCATTTTAGGCCATATTACAAAATTTGATGATGTATATCTTAATTATAATATATATGTATATATATATATATATCAAAAGAAACAACTGGTTTTTATGATAAAAAGGTTTTATATCAAGTGTAATACCGATTTATATTATTTTAATATCTAATATGTGATCACCAACTCATTTAACTTAACATTTTTAAAAAAATTATCACTATTGAGCAACGCACGGTTACGAACATTAGTTTAAATTATATAATTTCAATAAGAGATGGAAAGTGAAGAGATTTACTTTTATGCCCTTTTAAAAGTTATGTTTGTATTTAAATGACACCATATATGCAACTGATTAATCTTCATTGTGGTTAAGATTGATTCTTATAGTTATGTCCCTAATTAGTGACGGATTAGCGACGGAATCTATTTAAAAAATAAATAAATAAGAAAATCCACGTGTCGGTCTGTAACACCCCGGATTTTCATTCTGTAATCTTGTTATTCTTGTGTTTAAGCGTTTGTCGTTAGCACCGTGTTTGGTTTGAAGTTGAGTTTGGATTTGGATGAGTTTGGGTAACGCAAGCAGTGAACTACGCGAGTTGCACCGCGACTTGATCGCGGTACAACCCGCGAAACCCCCTGTATGTTTGAGTTTTGAGGAACGGGCGAGTTACGCCGCGACTTAAGGTCGCGGCATAACCCGCGTAACACACTGGCCGACTTAAGGTATTTCAGCCCAAAAATATCTCATTCTCAAGATCTCTCTCTCTCTCTTCATTTATTTTTTGTCATTCTCTCTCTCTATCTAGTTTTCTTTGGATCTTCAAGGGTCCATAAATTGCTAGTAATAAGTGCATTGCTCGGGGTTTCGGTGTAGAAAGCTTCGTCTTCTCAAGGGGGTCGATATCTGATTTTTCGGGTTTTATTTCTAAAACCTATTTGGTGAGTTCCTACTACCTTTTTCAAACTTTATACATATCAAATGTTACATTTTGAACTCCTATATATCTCCATGGTTTTGGATCTACTTTTACTACATTTTGGCATAACTTGAGTTTTGGGAGATTTTAGGGTTTCCCGGTCATTTTCGACTAAAATGATGGGTTACATCTTATTGAAGTAAAAAGGAAGTTTTACTTGCACATTTATGTGGATTATTTGAAAGAATGTTTAAAGGTCATTTTGATGATTTTCATTTTTACCAAAAGTTAAACTTGAAAATGCATTTTGTTTATAAATGTTATTTTATGCCATACGACTATCTATGGTTGGTCACATATGTTGTTGTGACGAGTTTGTACCATTACTAGTGGATCCCTAGGTATTGAGTCGACTTATATTTGTGATGTCTTTTCCCCTCTTTGTATAAATGGATGTATATGATCCTCGGGGGCCATTTGGTACGGTTATGTGATACCGGTTACTAGCCATGGATCATAATTTCCCTTATTTGTAGCTATGGATACATATGATCCTCGGGGCCATTTGGTACGGTTATGTGAGACCGGTTACTAGCCATGGGTCATAGTGTAGTCCTAGTGAACGAGTTTTGACTTGTTTCCTCGGGGGCCCTCCCTCACATCGTAGTACGGACCTTTGTAGTTCGTGGCCATGGATTCCAAGTGTTTCGACTCGTAACTCGGATTATGACCTACTTTGTGTTACGCCACAATCCTTGGTAAAACTGGTTATCTTTGTCATCGTATGATGAGTTTACATTGAAAAGGCCCGGTTGTGGCAAAGGTTTCATTTGAAAACTAAACCCTATTCAGAAGATTTCCTTATGTTACAATTGTTTATATCTCTTGAAATTTATAAACTATATGTTCTCACTAGGCTTTAAGCCTAACACTTTTTCTCAAATGATGTGTATAACAGGTTCCCATTAGCGGTGGGTTGCCAAGGGCTTGTGTGATGAGCTTGGTCTCGGGGGCTTTTGAGATGACTAGTATTTGATGTTGGGCAGTTGTTTGAGTCCCATTCTTTTGGTGATATTGGATTGACAACTGATGTAATCTAGATAGTTTATGTTTAGATTAGTTTGTTGTTGAATTCCATATCAGTATGCAGGCTTGTAAAGGATTAGTACATTTCCCCTTTTTGGGAGGTTTATACCAAGTGATGATGTCTATTTGTCCAGTTTCCGCGTTTTAAATTCACTCTGGGTTTTAGGGTGTTACAAGTTAGTATCAGAGATCTAGTTTAAGTGATCTAGGCATGAATGTAAGATGTGTAGACTTAGACTGAGTATGTTAAGCGTTGATTCGTGAGCTTGGGTAGAACTTCTAAGATGGTTTGGTCTTAGAGTCGACGGAGATTACGGTTATCAAACGTTGTGGCAATGGTAACAAAAACTATTATGTATTGTATGTTCATAATCTCACTTAACTAATGATTATTATGAGAATATTTATACATGATTGTGCTTGGGGTACCATTACTGTGACAATTGATGAGGTAGTAGTACGTTTCTTGTGTTATTCTGTTGATCTGTCTCTTATTTTATTCGTGCTTGTGTGGCAACCATTACTTAGGTATGGTGAACATACGTGGTCGTCCGTCGGGCGACGGAGATCTTCGCGATGTCAGTTCGCGTGAGCTGAATCCTGTGGTTAGAGTGTCAGCAGTCGTTCCTCCGGGCATGCCACCTATATTTACTGGGGAAGTGGAGCTGGGGCCAAGAGTAGATTTGGCATCCACCAACCCCGTTATTGAAGTGGCAAACCCTCAAGCTGATATGATGGCCAGCATCATGCAGATGGTGAAGTCGGCCAAGGAGAAATAGCAAGAGGTTTTTCAGAATATGTTGGAGGACCGGGACACAAGCCTCATGAGGCATGAGGCAGTAGAGGAGAATGTGCTGGTTGGCTCTGGGGGCACTGGGAACAGAGTCAGAACGGAGGAGAACAGGGTTGTAAGTGCTCCGAGAAGTGGGAAAAGCTGTTCCTACAAGTCTTTTATGGGCTGCGGACCACCAGAGTTCTCTAGTTCCGAAGACCCAGTTACGTGCGATCGAACAGGATTTCGGTTCATCCGAGTGTGGTCATGACCAGAGGGTAAGATTCGGTACGTAATTGCTCAGGGATGTGGCAATGACGTGGTGGAATGTTATCCAGTCTACCCTCTCTCCTACTGTTTTGGCCCAACTGACTTGGGGCCAATTCAAGATAAAGTTGTTAAAGGAGTACTGCAATGAAAGGGTCGTGGATCGGATCGAGGCAGAGTTCCGAACGCTAGAGAAAGGGAATTTGACGGTAAGAGAGTATACCCGTCAATTCATGGAAAAGTTGGGTTTAGTGGGGCATGTGTCCTTAACTGAGAAGGAGAAGATTAAGGCCTATCTGAAGGGTCTACCGTCGAACATGATGACTATGGTCCGAAACTTAAAGTCTTCTAATCTTCGGGAGACTATTGAAGAGGCGCAGTTTATGGAGGAGGTTTACGCGAGGGGTAAACCGGAGAAGGCAGTGGAAGTTGTTGAGAAGAGGAAATGGGAGAGCAGTTCAGTACCTCCCAAGAGATCCCAACCTTTTGTCGGAAGCCGAAGCTTCAGCAGTTATCAAGAAGCTAGGTGGTGCCAGAAGTGTAGAACCAAGCACCACGGTAACTGTAACACCACTTCCCAAACTTGTTTCAAGTGCGGGAAAGCTGATCACCTCGCCAAGGATTGCCCGGTCAGAGGGATTGTCTATTTCGAGTGCAAGGCACTGGGGCACATGAGGAGGAATTGCTCGAAGCTCGTGTCGGGTAGCGCACCAGTGAAGAAAGAGAATCCAACTAGGGTTCCGGGTAGAGCGTTTCAGATGACGGCCGATGAGGCCAAGGCATCAGCTGATGTGGTATCGGGTACATTTCTTATAAACTCAGTACCTGCTCGTGTTTTATTCGATACGGGTGCCAGTTTCTCTTTTATATTGGAGTTGTTCCGTCAAAAGATTGCTATGGCCACTACTAGTCTTGAGGATGCGTTAGTGGTTGAGATAGCAGATGGTAGTCAAGTTCTGATCTGCGATGTTCTGAGAAAGTGTACTCTCGGAATCGAAGGGAGAGATTTCCCAATCGATTTGTTGCCGATGTTAATCGGGGGTTTTGATGTTGTGGTCGACATGGATTGGTTAGTGAACAATCATGCCGATTTCGTATGTTCCAAGAAATTAATTCGACTTCCCAATCCCAGTGGCGAAGTTGTTGTGATTTATGGTGAGAAGAGGAAGGGAGATGTGTCAATAATCACCATGACTAAAGCACGCAAGTGTTTGGTGAAAGGATGCTCGTCTTTCCTAGCCTACGTGATCGACGCCAAGCTAGAGAAGTTAAAGCTTGAAGATGTGAAGATTGTGCATGAGTTTCCAGACGTCTTTTCGGACGACTTGCCCGGGTTACCACCCGATCGTCAAGTGGAGTTTCGGATTGATCTCGTACCGGGAGTAGCTCCTGTTGCTAGAGCCCCTTACCGGTTAGTGCCAGCGGAGATGCAAGAGACGATGGCCCAACTCCAAGAGCTTTTGCAGAAGGGATTTGTAAGACCGAGCTCGTCGCCTTAGGGAGCTCCGGTCTTGTTTGTTAAGAAAAAGGATGGCACAATGAGAATGTGCATCGATTATCGTGAGTTGAACAAAGCAACAGTGAAGAACAAGTTTCCGTTTCCCAGGATTGACGACTTGTTCGATCAACTCCAAGGAGCGGGGTGTTTTTCCAAGATCGACTTACGTTCGGGTTACCACCAGGTAAAGGTAAGAGAAGAGGACGTTCCGAAGACAGCTTTCAGAACACGTTACGACCATTATGAGTTTCTTGTGATGTCTTTTGGCCTAACGAACGCACCAGCGGTATTTATGGATTTGATGAATAGGGTGTGCCGACCATTTCTCAATAAGTCGGTCATCGTATTCATTGATGATATACTCGTGTAATCTAAGAGCGAGTTAGAGAACGAGCAACACCTACGCAAAGTTCTCGATGTGTTGAGAAAAGAAAGATTGTACGCCAAGTTTTCCAAGTGCGACTTTTGGCTTGAAGAAGTGAAATTCTTGGGTCACGTTGTCACTCGAGACGGAGTGAAAGTGGACCCCTCCAAGATTGAAGCTATGATGAATTGGGAGCCTCCCAAGAGTCCGTCAGAGATCCGAAGTTTCTTGGGTCTGGCAGGGTACTATCGAAGATTCATTCAAGACTTTTCAAAGATCGCTTCTTCCTTGACAGTTTTAACTAGGAAAAATGTGAAGTTTGATTGGACCGAAACGCAAGAGAAGGCGTTCCGGATTCTACAAAAGAAGTTGTGCGAGGCTCCAATCTTGTCGTTGCCTGAAGGGTCAGAAGACTTTGTGGTCTATAGCGACGCTTTGAAGATGGGATTAGGATGTGTGTTGATGCAAAGAGGCAAGGTAATCGCTTACGCCTCGAGGCAACTTAAGATACACGAGAAGAACTATCCTACCCATGATTTGGAGTTAGCAGCGGTGGTGTTCGCCTTGAAGCTTTGGCGACATTACCTCTATGGCACAAAATGTACATGAGATCATAAGAGTTTAAAGTACCTCTTTGATCAAAAGGAGTTGAACATGAGGCAAAATCGGTGGCTCGAGTAGCTCAAGGACTACGATTGTGAATTGCTTTACCATCTCGGTAAGGCGAACGTGGTGGCCGATGCGTTAAGTCGGAAGGACTATAGCGGAAGTATTCGGGCTACCCATTCGAGAATCGAGTTAGTGTCTAGTCTTGTTGATAAGATCAAGACATCGCAGGTTGAAGCTTTGTTGGAAGAAAATCTCAAGGAGGAAGTCATGACGAAGCAGCGTTTACTCTTAACGGAAGATAGCCGTGGGGTAAAACTGTTTAGCGGTCATGTGTGGGTGCCCAAAGTTGGGGGTAACCGTGATCTATTGCTTGAGGATGCTCACAAGTCCAAGTATTCCATTCATCCGGGAAGTACAAAGATGTACAGGGACTTGAAGTTGCATTATTGGTTGCCAGTAATGAAGCTTGATATTGCGCGTTATGTGGAGCGTTGTGTGACGTGCTCGCAAGTTAAGGCCGAACATCAACGACCGTATGGGAGTCTTCAGTCCTTAGAGATTCCCGAGTGGTACCATGGACTTCGTGACGAAGTTGCCTAAAACTCTTCGAGGTCACGATACCATCTGGGTAATAGTCGATAGATTGACTAAAAGCGCTCACTTCTTGGTTATGCGCGAGACATTACCGATGGACAAGTTAGCAAAGCTTTACATCGATGAAGTGGTCTCGAGGCATGGAATACCCTTATCGATCGTGTCGGATCGCGACAGTCGGTTCACTTAGAACTTTTGGGATGGGTTTCAGAAAGAGCTTGGTACGCAAGTAAAGTTGAGTACGGCTTACCATCCACAAACCGACGGGAAAAGCGAGAGAACGATCCAAACGCTAGAATATATGTTGAGGTTTTGTATCATCGATTTCGGGGGTAGTTGGGACTCTCACCTACCTTTGGTGGAGTTTGTTTATAACAATAGCTACCACTCGAGTATTGGGATAGCACCATTTGAGGCGTTGTACGGGCGGAAGTGCCGAACTCCCGTGTGTTGGCTTGAAGCGGCAGAGAAGCAATTCGCCGGACCTGAAATCATGCAAGAGACGACCGATAAGGTCAAGTGCATTCGTGAAAGATTGAAAGCGGCTCAGGATCGGCAGAAGAGCTATGCCGATAAGAAGAAGCGACCGATGGAGTTTCAAGTGGGCGACCATGTGTTGCTTAAGGTATCGCCTTGGAAGGGCATTATCAGGTTCGGAAAACGTGGGAAGCTGAGTCCCCGTTTCCTTGGACCTTTCAAAGTGCTTAAGCGAGTAGGTTTGCAAGCCTACCAATTGGAACTGTCGTCAGAGTTGAGCAGAATCCACAACACGTTCCATATTTGTTACCTTCGGAAGTGTTTGGCGGAGGAAGAAAGCGTCATTCCCCTCTCAGAGTTAGAGTGGATGAGGGCAACCGTTGTGTAGAAGAACCTGACGCTATCTTAGAGAGAAAGTCTAAGAAGTTGCGTCACAAAGAAGTCACTATGGTCAAGGTGCAGTGGAAGCATCATTGGGGAGCCAACATGACGTGGGAATCCGAGGAGGATATGAAGCGAAGATATCCTCATCTTTTCGGGTAGATGGGATTTCGGGGACGAAATCATTCCCAAGTTGGGGAGGATTGTAACACCCCGGATTTTCATTCTGTAATCTTGTTATTCTTGTGTTTAAGCGTTTGTCGTTAGCACCGTGTTTGGTTTGAAGTTGAGTTTGGATTTGGATGAGTTTGGGCAACGCAAGCAGTGAACTACGCGAGTTTCACCGCGACTTGAGGTCGCGGAATAACCCACGAAACCCCCTGTATGTTTGAGTTTTGAGGAACGGGAGAGTTACGCCGCGACTTAAGGTCGCGGCATAACCCGCGTAACACACTGGTCGACTTAAGGCATTTCAGCCCAAAAATATCTCATTCTCAAGATCTCTCTCTCTCTCTCTTCATTTCTTTTCTGTCATTCTCTCTCTCTCTCTCTAGTTTTCTTTGGATCTTCAAGGGTCCATAAATTGCTAGTAATAAGTGCATTGCTCGGGGTTTCGGTGTAGAAAGCTTCGTCTTCTCAAGGGGGTCGATATCTGATTTTTCGGGTTTTATTTCTAAAACCTATTTGGTGAGTTCCTACTACCTTTTTCAAACTTTATACATATCAAAGGTTACATTTTGAACTCCTATATATCTCCATGGTTTTGGATCTACTTTTACTACATTTTGGCATAACTTGAGTTTTGGGAGATTTTAGGGTTTCTCGGTCATTTTCGACTAAAATGATGGGTTACATCTTATTGAAGTAAAAAGGAAGTTTTACTTGCACATTTATGTGGATTATTTGAAAGAATGTTTAAAGGTCATTTTGATGATTTTCATTTTTACCAGAAGTTAAACTTGAAAATGCATTTTGTTTATAAATGTTATTTTATGCCATACGACTCTTTATGGTTTGTCACATATGTTGTTGTGACGAGTTTGTACCATTACTAGTGGATCCCTTGGTATTGAGTCGACTTATATTTGGGATGTCTTTTCCCCTCTTTGTATAAATGGATGTATATGATCCTCGGGGGCCATTTGGTACGGTTATGTGAGACCGGTTACTAGCCATGGATCATAATTTCCCTTATTTGTAGCTATGGATACATATGATCCTCGGGGCCATTTGGTACGGTTATGTGAGACCGGTTACTAGCCATGGGTCATAGTGTAGTCCTAGTGAACGAGTTTTGACTTGGTTTCCTCGGGGGCCCTCCCTCACATCGTAGTACGGACCATTGTAGTTCGTGGCCATGGATTCCAACTGCTTCAACTCATAACTCGGATTGTGACCTACTTTGTGTTACGCCACAATCCTTGGTAAAACTGGTTATCTTTGTTATCGTATGATGAGTTTACATTGAAAAGGCCCGGTTGTGGCAAAGGTTTCATTTGAAAACTAAACCCTATTGAAAAGATTTCCTTATGTTACAATTGTTTATATCTCATGAAATTTATAAACTGTATGTTCTCACTAGGCTTTAAGCCTAACACTTTTTCTCAAATGATGTGTATAACAGGTTCCCATTAGCGGTGGGTTGCCAAGGTCTTGTGTGATGAGCTTGGTCTCGGGGGCTTTTGAGATGACTAGTATTTGATGTTGGGCAGTTGTTTAAGTCCCATTCTTTTGGTAATATTGGATTGACAACTGATGTAATCTAGATAGTTTATGTTTAGATTAGTTTGTTGTTGAATTCCATATCAGTATACAGGCTTGTAAAGGATTAGTACATTTCCCCTTTTTGGGAGGTTTATACCAAGTGATGATGTCTATTTGTCCAGTTTCCGTGTTTTAAATTCACTTTGGTTTTTAGGGTGTTACACAGTCGCTAATCCGTCACTAATTAGCGACAGATTAGTGACGGATTCTAAATTCCGTCACTAATCCGTCGCTAATTAGTGACGGATTAGCGACGGAATTTTTTATTTTTCTTATTTTCTCATGTTTGTGTTATATGTATGCATGTATATGTGTTATATGTGCCCATGATCTATGTTACATGTGTGTGTATATATATATGTGTGTGTGTATGTGTGTGTGTGTGTGTGTATATAAATGTGTTGTTTGCTAAACCGCGACAGATCTATTTATGTATATTGTTGTATATATATATATATATATATATAATGTGTGTTTTATTTGGTAATCGCATATGATGAATATATGTGTTGTATATATGTATATATGCATGTGTATATGTTAATGTATAGACAGTGCGTGTTTTGTTATTATATATACCTTAATAAGTCATAAGTTACACACTAGTGCATGCAAGCATGTAATAAGTCATAAATGGTATTATTGGACTTTAATAGGTTATGTTGAGCTTTAATGGATATATTGAGTTTTAATTAATTCTACTGGCTTTAAAAGGTTGTATTGGGCTTTAAATTGGGCCTTAATGGATCTATCGGGATTTAAAGGGTTCTATTGGGGTTTAAAGGGTTTAATTAGGACTTAATGGATCTATCGGTCTATAAGGGGTTCCACTGGGGATTAAAGAGTTTCATTAGAACTTAATGGATCTATTAGACTTTAATTAATTCTACTGAACTTTAATCGGTTCTACTAAACATATGTGAACCAATCATTTTATTATATTTATTGTTTTTAATTATATAATAGATAAGGGTATATTAGTAATTTGATTAATATAAATTAAATAAATAAATTTTTCCTTAACAGTTTCAAATAATTGATTTCAATCCAGATTACATTTCCTATTTTATCTCAATTGATTAATTTTTCCTTATGTTGTTTCTTTTCAGATATCTTACACAGTGAACCACATGTTTGGGTCACCACAAGGCACCACCGTTAGGAACAACATAGTGAATCACATGTTTCCAATTTGTTTATTTTAACGAGAGTTTGATATGTAGTACAAGGAAGGAAAGGTATGTTTTTCATGTAAGAGTAATTGGGTTTTGTCATTGAATTATGGTTTGCGTTTCTCGTCAAGTTACAACATTTGTACCACAGTATGGTACATTTCAATATACCTATTGTTACAGTGTGGTACATTTCAATATATTCATTGTTATGTGTATATATTCATGAACAGAGGAGTTTCATATTGTTGTCGATCAATTTATCAACCTAATTTTCCCCCATGAGAATATATGTGGTGGATATCAATGTGGCATTCCATAGGGTACCTTAATTAATCACATTGTTTAGGGTACCACAGTTTACCATGACTTGTGCCAAGAATTTAATTTAGGCAGTTATACAAGTCAAGTAAGGACTTGGTGAAGGCACTCAAAATGGGTGCACAAAAACACAGTGTACCATAATTTTCCATTGTGTATGACACAAGAGCACTTGGTACCATATTGTATCATAGTATACCATATGGTACATACCACGACACAGTAAAAGATTCCCTATTATTATTGTCGTTGTTAGGGTACCATATTGTTTCATGGTACACCATAGGTTTTTTTCTTCATTTGACATCGTCCTTGTTAGTGTTTTTATCAGATAGCAGCAGTGAAGATTTTTTGGTTGGTATATGGTATGATTGAGAAATTGGAATGAATCACGTCACCTGCCTAATTTAGATACTGATAAATCATAATGCAAAATGTCTTTTATGCCCTCACTAATTGTGAATGATAAAATCCCAAACATATCAAGCAATTCTCATAAAAAATGTATTACAATCAAGAACTAGAGAGAGAGTAGAGAGAGAAAGTAGATCTGAAGTCATATGTCTCTTAATCATCTGAATGTGTTACAATGACATGCTTACTGATTCTTACCACAAGATTACAAAGCAATCATATTTATTCTACCAATCTATTACAAAGACTTAATCACTATGGAAGCTAAACATACTTTGACATTCTATTACAATGAAAATGTTGACTTTTACAACTTTGACTTTCCTATTAAATCTTGGATACAGTATTTAGACTTAACAGTCTCCCCCTTTGTATTCAAGATTTAATAAAAAATTGATACTGATCTTCAGCTCTTGATTCTTCAACTTTTGTCTCTTTAACATTGAACTTTGAATCTTTCACAGTCTTTATTCTTTCAGCCTTTTAAAGAATCTTGAAAAGTCTTTTTCCCTTTGAAGCTTTGAAAGTCAACATGCCATGAACAGGAAACAGAATACTTGAAACATTTGAAATTTCAACTTTGAAACAACTGTCTTCGAACAATGAAACAACTTTGAGAAAAACTCTGATATTGAATCTTCATCTCTTTGATCTCTGGACTGTCTTCAGAAAACAAACTTCTCAGAAATAACTTTCAGACATATCATCAGAAAAATCATCATCAGACTTTTGAACTCTGAAATTCTGTCTTGAACTTTGAAATTGATCTTTGTAAAATTCTCCCCCTTTTTGATGATTGTAAGCATCATGATCATCAAAACTTCATAAATTTCAGCACAGTCGTTGATTTCCCCCTTTGTAATCAAATAACAATCTCCCTTTTTACAGTCTCCGCCCTTTGATTTGAATAGCCTTCAATCCATTAAATGTATATATCCGAATCTTTTCAAATTCAGACATAATGAACGTGGTAACCCTGATTCAACAAATGAAACAGTTAGAAATGTATGTCAGTAACACAAAGTTACTGTGTACAACGAATGTACAATTTAAGGAGCTGGTTTGATGATGACTCCCTAGGACTTCCATTCAATCATTGAAAAACACAAGGTATATCTATGAATGTTCTGACAGAAAAACAAATTTTCTGTATGCTCGTGCTTGTGTATGAAAGAATTTAGCACAATGATTGTGTTTCATAAGGCTCAAATTGTGTAAACTGTTGAGACAACAACATGTATTACATGGACTCAATGTACATGAAAGAGGTGTGAAGGTGGGGCAACTTTCCTTCTTTTTCAATATCTAAATCTTCTGAGAGAAGATTAGATAGCATATATGTTGCATCCCCAAAGAAAATGAAACATTTCTTTGTTAAGAAAGAAACGAGTGGTTGGTGGGGTAATTGCAAGAGTTGGCATGGGCTCACTGCCTGTTTCAATGATGGTCACCAAAGAATGTGAACCAATCAGTAGATGTGGTTGCCCGACTCAGAAAGTGGTTGGTGCAGAGTTCTGATATTCTTTTAACTCTGATCTCACACCCTCTTTCTTTTTAACATTATGCTCACTTCTAACCAAACTCTCATTTCCATTTTACCGCTCCACACAATGAGAATAACTCAACCGGATGAGTTATCTCCCCCACTCTTTGATTTTGACCCCTCACCCCTCAATCACTCAAGGATAACTTCCTGGGTAGGAAACACTGGTTACGTGAATCCATGGAAGTTTTGTTGAAGCTCACACACGAATCCCATGTAAGTCCTAAAAAGCAAGGTTGCTCAACAATTTAACTGAAACAGTTAAGCACAAAGTGTATGATGTCATTGTCAAAATGTATGTTGTGGCCCAGTGATTACTAGCATTAACACATTTAGATTCACATAAACACTTTTATTAGATCAATCACATGAATTACAATTAATCACAGATCTAACATCTAGTCACAGATCTCACGTATGTGTGTGTTCTTTGTGTGTGTTCTTACTCTCTCTCTACTACCACCAATATTACACCTTTACTTTCACACACTTACTATCACTTCTTAAAACAACACAAGGACTTGCTTATATATAGGTCAACATGACCAAGCAAGGTCAAACCTTCTAGAACCAATTACAACTTACACACAAACACTATTTACAACAAAGACCCTCATTTAATCTTGAATACAATTATAGTCTAACAATCTCCCCCTTTGGATTCAAGATTAAAAATTTTTTGGCAATAATCTTCAGGTCTTCATATCTTCAGAATTGATCTTCAACTTCGAATCTTTTCTGGCTTTGACATCTTGAAAACTTTGACAATTCTTCAAACTTGTCTCTCCCTTTGAATTAGCTTTTGCATATTTTGAATAAACAACCTTTCTTTCAAACTCTGACTTTCTTCCACTTTTTCTTTGACAAGCTTTCTTTAATCTTTGACTTCAATCAACTGAAAACTTTATCTCCTCTGAAATCTTTAAAACTTCAATCTGATCTTGAACTTTGATTATTCTCCCCCTTTTTAATGATTTGTAAGAATCAAAATCATTAAAACACTTCAAGGTCAGATCCGTCATTGAAAGAACTTCCCACCATCTGATAAACACATTCTTCAAGAACTTTCATCTCCTCCTTTGGATAATAGACAATCTCTCCCATATAGGAAAATTATGAATCTCCCCAATACATGATGTGATAAAATCTGTCATCTGATCTGAAAGAACCATTGAACCATGAATGTATTTATCTGAATCTTTTCAAATTCAAACAAAATAAGAGTTGTAACCCTGAATCAACATATGAATCAGTTAGAAATGCCTGTCAGTAACACGAAGGTACTGTGTACAACGAATGTACAATATAAGGAGCTTGTTTGATATTGACTCCCCAGGACTTCCATTCAATCATTGAAAAACACAAGGTAATTCTATGAATGTTCTGACAGAAAAACATATTCTCTGTGTGCTCGTGCTTGTGTATGAAAGAATTAGCACAATGATTGTGTTTCATAAGGCTCAAAGTATGTAAATCACTGAGACAGCAATGATTATACATGTACTCAACGTGCATGAGAAAGGGTCGAAGGTGAGGCAACTTTCCTTCTTTTTCAATATCAGTATCTTCCAAGTGAAGATCCGATAGATTATGTGTTGCTTCCCCAGAAAATATGAAACATTCTCTTTTTAAGAAAAGAATGAGTAGCTAGTGAGGTTGTATGCAAGAAATGGCATGGGTTATTTGCTTATTTCAATGATGGCCACGAAAGAAATGTGAACCAATCAGTAATGTGGCTACCCGGCTCAGAAAGATGTTTGGTGCAGAGTTCTGATATTCTTTTAACTCTTTTCTCTCACGCTCTTTCTTTTAAACATTTAAGCTCACATCTAACCAATCTCTCATTTCAATTTTACCTCAACTCAAATCCACACTCAATTCTGTTAGATCCCTCTCCCCTCAATCACTCAAAGGATTTCTTCCGGGGTAGGAAACACTGGTTATCGTGAATCTATGGAAGATCTATTAAGCACTCACACTGAATCCCATGTTCCTAAAAGTACATGTTGTTCAATGATTTTCTTGACATGTAAAGCACAAGAAATCATATGTCAGTGTTTGTATGCTCATTCAAAAATCAGAAATGAAATTTGAGCATTTTTAAACATTTAAGATATCTCAAAACTTTATATGAATGAAAAGAATAGAAATGTTTTGAGAATCTGACAATGATTAAGATCAGATCAAATTATCATGAAGAAAAATATTTGGGGATTCAAAGACGTAAGTTGTTTATATGAACAATATATAAACATATTATCAATGAAAGCACATTTAAAAATGAAATGACGTTTGATTCAAACAACTGTGAATACCAAACGGGAGTATTACCATAGAAAGATATATCATTCGATACATGGTAATAACATAATCAATTTGAAAATACTGAACCAGTGTGTGTATGAATACTTGACAAAGTATATAGAAAAGAAAATACACAAGTATTATTCTTTAAAGAACACACGGCCAGATAAACAATGAAGTATCCAAAAAAAATCATTTAAAATTCACACTTCTCAAATCATAAATACATGTTAAGATCGTGAAGTGGTTTGAACATTTTAAAACCATTTTTCACAAGTGAAAGTTGTTCTTCTTTCACAAGTGTTAGAGTATAAGGATTAAAATGTTATACCTGTGAATTAAAATCCTTAACTCCCCCTGGAATGAATATAGCAATTAAAATATCCTTGACAAGATATTCTCCCCCTTGATATCTGTAAAACGTCAATCTTTTTAGAAAAAATATTATAAAAGATATAGCAATATAATATCTAAACTCCCTTTCAAACAAAAACTTCTTGAAAAGATGTAATCTTGAAAGCATCCTTCAAAAGAAAACATTTGAATACGGGTTTTGAACTGAATTGTCCAAAAGCCATAGTTCTTTGAAGCACGGGTTCTGAACTAATTTGTTCAGAAGCCTTAGTTCTTTCTCCCCCTTAAACCTTGGGTGCCTGCAACACAGATTTAGCTTTTGGTATCCACTGGTATTTGGATCCAGATTTGTTAGTTGCAGTTTTAATAGGAGAGATGTAGTAAGAACCATACCAGTAATTTTCAAAATTTTTACCAACAAAATCATTTGAACCACAGTAGGAACAATTTATTTTCTTTTGAGCTAACCTGATCAATTGATTAATAGTGTAAATCAGATCAGGTTTACCAAAAGTTTTACCTTTAGGAGAATTGTTCCTTTGAGCTTTAAATGTATATCCAAATGATATTTCTTCTTTCTTCTTATCCTCCGAAGATCCTTTCACCCTCCAATACCAATTCTCTTTATCTTTCTCATCTTTCTTTCTCCATGTCATTTTCTTCTGAGATTCTTTCTTCTGGATGTTACCTGAAACATCAACATTTTTGTCATAAAACAAGTTAGAAAGACAAATATTATCTTTAAGTGCAGAAGTATGACTATCATCTGAATCAAATAAAGGATTATGAGAAACATTCATAAAATTTGAACTAGAAGCTATTTTGAATGGGCATTCTGAACCAGCTTGATCATCTCTTGGTGATTGAGCAATAGATTCTGGCGTTTTGGGCTCAATCAGCTTCACAGTGAACATGATCTCCTCAAGTTCTTTAATCTTTTAAGTCAAACAGTTTCTCTCCTTTGACAATATGTCAAACTTCTTATGCAACTCAGCTTTTGCATTCTTCTCCTTCAGTATTGTTGATGACAGTTCAGATAGCTTCTTTGTAAGCTTAGCAATCTGTCTCAAACACAATCTTCTCTTCAGTAAAATCTTTCTTTACAGTCTTTGTTTCAACTATCTTCTTCTGTTCTTTCTCAAATTTATCTCTTTCCAGTATGATTACTTTCTCAAAGTCTGAAACTTGTTGAGAAAGTTTAATGCATTTCATCTCTACAACTTTCTTTTCTTCAAATGCCTTTCTGGAGAAATCAGAAAACTTCTTTGCAAAATCTTTTCTTTCTTTCTCAAATTCAGATATTTTCTTTTTCAATTCAGCATTCTCATTTTCAAACTCTTTTCTTTTCTTTTCATAACTTTCCCTTTCTTTCTTCTCTTTTTCAATTTGAACTTCTAATTCAAGTTTGTTCTTCTTCAGCTCAGCATTTTCATTCTCTAAATCTTTTCTTTTCTTCTCAGCCTTCTTCGTGTCCTCTTTGTCTTTTGAGTTGTCTTTTTCTTTCAACATATTTAGCTCAACCTCAAGACTAAAGACTTGATTTTTCAGCTTATCTCTTTCCGCAAAAATTTGAGAATTTATCTGTTTAAGTCCATCAGTTGTCTCACTGGCAATATTTGCTCGTCTTCTACAATCATCAAGCTCTCGTATCATCTTGTCAAGATCATAAATGCTATCCTGATACATCTTGAAATCTATAAAAATATGCTAGAAATGATCGTTAGTCCAAACAAAATCACAAAAATACAAAAATCTTGAAATAAGAATTCAGAAATTTTGATCACAATCAGAACTATATCCCCTTCCGCAGACTTAGCACGGGGGTCCCGCTATTACAGTTTTGAAAATTTCTCAGAAAAAAATTTTAAGTACAACTCAGTGTGAAACGCAAAAACGTGTGAATAGTGTGAAACGCAAACTACACTTCCCGTTTGTAGTAAGGAACGCAAACCTTAGCTTTGCATTTGTAGTGAAGAACGCAAACCTTAGCTTTGCGCTTGCAGAATGAAGCGCAAACGCCACTCTGCGTTTGTGCTGAGAAACGCAAACACTACTTTGCGTTTGTGGTGTGAACCGCAAACCTTAGTTTGCGTGTGTACTGTGAAGCGCGAACTCTACTTTGCGTGTGTGCTGAGAAGCGCAAACGCCACTTTGCGTGTGTAGTGTGGAACGCAAATGCCACTTTGCGTTTGTGTCGTGAATCGCAAATCTTGTGAAATATTCTCAGTGAGTGAAACGCAAACAACACTTTGCGTTTGTGGAATGATACGCAAAAGAAACTGAAACAATTGAAACCACACTTTGCAATTCAAGTAGAACACGCAAAGTTCAGATAAGCACAAACCAGTCGCCAAACTTTGTTTCTCTCAAATTGCAGAAGTTCATCTTGCATCGCCAGTATCCAATCTGGATCGCGCAAGGCTTATGAAGCTTTCTTTGGCTCGAGAGAACTTAAAAAACTTGAATATAAACAAAAATTAGCCGATGTTGCACGCGTTTGTACACCAGACTGTGCATCACCAATAATATTATGAAGTGGGTGAGCTCTTGTCAATTTCATGGTACTTGGAATTGGATGAATGTCAGTTTGAGTATTATCTTCCTCATATTCATCATATATGGCAGGTAAGTCTTGATCAACCCCAGATGTGCTCGGGACATCTTGTACATCCTCTTTTGAAGTAAATATTTCCGGAGCAATAGAAGAATCACTCGGAACTTCTGTTGCATAATTTGGATCTGCATTCACAGAATCAACATTAGTACCTTCAGAATGTATATGTGTAGATGTACCTGATGTGGTTGATATTGTGACATTTTCAGAAGGCCCTGAAATATCTGCTATTATAATTGGAACCTCTGAAGTAGATGCGGATATACTTGATTTTTCAAAATCTGAACAGATATCCATAAAAGCATCAAAAAATAATAAGTCTAATTCAGCTGTAATTTTATTTGAATTAGAAGACTTATTCTGTTTAACTTCGGGTTCTATTCCGTCTTGAATAGAAACCTTCTGCTTAAGCTTGAGTTCTGAACTGTTGTGTTCAGAAGTCAACGTTGATGATTCGTCGAATGACACATTAATGCTCTCCATGATCGTCTTCGTTCGTCTTTTGTAGATTCGATAGGCTTTAGACGTTAACGAATAACCAATGAAATATCCTTCGTCAGCCTTCTTGTCAAATTTACCAAGATTTTCTCGATCATTGAGAATATAACACCTGCAACCAAAAGTACGAAAAAAATTTAATATTCGGTTTTCGACGATTAATAAGTTCATACGCTGTCTTTTTATGTCTTTTGATGACAATCGTGCGATTTTGTGTGAAACACGCAGTGGCTACGGCTTCAGCCCACAGAAACATTGGCAACTCAGAATAGGCTAACATTGTCCTCGCAGCTTCCACCAGTGTTCGATTCTTCCTTTCAACTACGCCATTTTGCTGAGGAGTGTAGGCAGCAGAAAAATTGTGAGAGATCCCAACAGATATGAGATAACTCTGAAGCTTTTCATTCTTGAATTTCGTGCCATTGTCACTTCTCAAAGATATAACCGGCAATTGTAGTCGAACCTGGATTTTCTTTATGAACTCAATGATCAGCTCTGCTGCATCTGATTTGTTCCTTAAAAATTCCAGCCATGTATATCTGGAGTACTCATCTATCATGACCAAAATATATTTCTTACCATTGATAGATTGAGTCCTCATCGGGCCGCAAAGATCCATATGTATTAATTCAAGAGATGTTGAAGATGAGAATTCTGTCTTTGCTTTATGAGATGTTCGCTTCATCTTTCCCATTTCACAAGCGGGACAAAGAGAATTCTTCTCAAACCTTAGTTCTGGTAGACCTTTGACAATACCTTGTCTCGCCAACTGATTAATGGCATCAAAGTTTTGATGAGACAGACGCCGATGCCATATCCAACTTTCAGCTCGTGAAGCTTTTGCAATCAGACAAACAGGTCTTGATGCAGAAAGTGTTGGAAAATTCACAGAATAAAGATTTGCATTCCGCTTAGCTTTAAAAACTGCACGACCATCTTTATCTTCAATATAACAACATTTATCAGTAAACCAAACTTGGAATTGACTATCGCAAAATTGACTTGTACTGAAAAGATTATGATCAAGTCCTTCTACGTATAGTACTCTTTTGATCGTCACGATGCCATTTGTTAAAGATCTATGTCCTCGAATGTATCCAGTAACCTCAAAATTTGCATAACTTACAGTACCGGCAGGTTCCTCAACATAATTGTGAAGTAGATGCTTAAATCCTGTCATGTGGCGCGAGCATCCGGAATCGATATACCATGTATGTGAGGCCTGCAAAAAGAACAAATTACTTCTGCTTAGGTACCCATATCCATATGGGTCCTTCCTTGTTAGCTTTTTGCAATTCATCAACATCATTTACCTTAGCCTTAATTCGCCATTCATAGCGAGGCTTAGGTACCCATTTCCATATCATTTTAACATTAAGCTCATGAAATGTTTTCTTTTTCGAAAAATGATCAATCTTAGCATGAAAAATTTTAGCCGGATGTGTTAAGGATTTAGAAACAAATTTGACACGAGATGTTTTTCTGGCATCTTTAGATTTAGGATAAATGGAAGGAATCATAAATGCATTATCATGACAGTGTTTGCAGATAAAATTATTACGTGCAAATGTCAAAAGCTTAGATTTATCCATTGAAGTACAAGCATCCATACAACTTTGACATTTGGAAACGTTTGAATTTTTACAAATCAAACTATCACTATCACTGATATTACATTTATTATTAGCAACTTTATTTTCCTTCACATTCTTCATCCATTCTCCTTTACCATTCTGCCTTTTTATATCTGAAACAGGAAATAGAATCTTGTTAGCTTTCTTTGAAGAAGATGATTTTGGCTTTGAATTACAAGAAGCTTCTCCTTTTTCAAAAATACTCGGAGGATATTCAGGAGTAGTAGTATAAACAACTGAAGTTTTAGAATTAATAGTATCAAACTCTGGATTAGAATGAACATTCCAGTTTGGAGACTCAAACATCTTTTTATCTTGTAAATTTTGTTTAAACAAATCATCTTTCAAAATATTTAACTCTCTAGAGAGTTCTTTGATTTCTTCAAAAGACTTGTCAAGTTTGAATTTGAGATCAACATTCTCATCTTCTAATTCTTCAATCGTCTTTTGAAGATCTGTGATTTGTTTCTCAAAATTAGATGTTTGATTCACCTCAGAGTTTGATTCCATCTTTTCTATTATAGGAACAGGATCTGGATCATTCATCATTTCTGTAAAGATCTCCTCAGTCATGATTTTTGAAAAATCAGAATTAAGGTTTTGATTCATGATATTTTCATCTTTTGATTCTTTTGAGGAATTAGAAGTGAATGAATCAGATAAAAGAATTTGATTCTCAACATCAGTTTCTGAATCAGATTCATCATACTGACACTGAGATTCAGTACTTTTTGCTTCAACCTTGGCTGACTCTGTTGGTAAACAAGGAGAAAATAGTGACGTAAATTCACTAAATTCTATCTTTCTTGTTTTATAACTTTCATTTAAATCTTCATAAGTAAAACCAACAGATTTTAAACTTGAAATCGAATCAGCCCAAGATGAAGTGTCATCATCATTCACGACTTTACCTTTTACAAATGTATCACTAATATTGGGTTTTGTAGGAGTAGAGCCCATTTTATCAAAATTATACAAATTTTCTGGTGCTCTTTTCAAAACATTATTTGGATCAAAACCTAAACCTTTTTTAACATTATAAAATCGGACATCTTGAAGTTTGTTTGTTAAAAGATTTAATGTTTGCTCAGTTTGTCCTCTTTTCAGATTTAAATCCTCCAGTTGCTTGATTTTACAACATGTCTCGTTTCTTTCTTGAAAACACGCTTCAAAATTTATTTTAAAATCACCTTTTTCAGCATTTAAATTTACAAGATCTCTTTCAAGTTCAGATATTTTTGAATTTAAAACATCTTTGTCCTTTTTCAAAAAATCTTTTTAAGATTCTTTTTCCTTAACAACATTTTTCAACATTGCATTTTCATCACGAAAATTCAACATTGTTTGTCTTTCATGACTAAGTTTGACTTTCAAAGATTTAAACTCTTCTTTCATGAATTTAACTTGAGCCTTTAAAGATTGAATACGTACCTCAGAACCACAGTCGGAATGATCAGAAGATGATCTAATGTCCTCATCCACTTTGGCCATCATACACACCTGAGTAAAGTGTGCAGATTCATCAGCAGAAATCTTGTAGAACCAATTTTCTTCTTCCGCCATTATGTTCTGACCATCTTCCACCTTCTTTGCTATCAGTGTTTTCCGAGCATAATATTCTGAATTCTTTGTACGCTTGAACTTGCAATCTTTGGAAAAATGACCTGGTTTTCCACAGTTATAGCATCTTCCATATTTCGGCTCAGTCTCTTCTTTCTTTCCTTCTCTCTTCTCTTCTCGTTTCTCTTCTCGCTTTTCATATCTTTTCTCATACTTCTTTTCAGATCTCGGTTTGTACTTGTCTCTCTTGTAACTCTCATACTTCGGCTTGTATCTGTTCTTTCCAAAGCTTTTCTTAAACTGCTTTGTGAGGAGAGCCAGATTTTCAGCAAATCGTTGAATATCCACATCTGAATTTTCTTCACTTTCAGTAGAAGATTTATCAGTACTTGAATCAGTAACTTCAGTGAGGAGAGCTCTGGATTTCCTTGACTTTGTCTTGTAAGAAGAACTGGACTTGAAACTTTACCCTTTTTTACGTTCAGACATTAAGGCTAGAGACTCTTTGACCATCTTCTTTTCAGCACCCAGCTGCTTTACTTCATCCTCATGCTGAGATAAAGTTGTGAATATATCATTGACATCTTCTTGTGCCATGTCCTTAGTCATCTGAATGTTGATAGCATAGCTTTTCCATTCTGGGTTCAAGTTCTTAATGAACTTATAATTGATCTCTGATTCTGACTTGTTCATTCCATTTCTCCTTAGATCATTCAATATCACATTAAAACGATTGTATGTTTCCAACAAAGTCTCTCCTTCTTTCGCATGGAAGCCTTCATACGCATTTATACTTTGATTCAGCTTTGTCTGAATTGAATTCTTTGTTCCCTAAAACTGTCTTTCCAGTTCATCCCATAAAGCTTTTGTTGATTCCCTACTATCTACGCGATTGTAGATATCATTAGGAATTGCCATAGTAAGATAGATAAGTGCCTCTTCATCTATCTTGTGTTTTGCCTTTTCTGCATCACTAAAGAATTGATAAGGTTTCGGCACATATCGATCTGGGATTTCTGGAGATGTAGTTGTTGCTGCTTGTCCAGGTACATGCGTTTGTGGCTCAGTTGGACCATGAAGGATGGAATCCATATAATCTTTGTTCTTTAGATTCAAGAACTGAGTCATCCTTTTCTTCCATTGTGAATAATCTCCGATAGATAAGACCGGAGGCTTCAGATGAGATCTCATAGAAAGTAATTCATTTGCCATGATTAAAAGATGTATAAACCTACACAAGATGAAAAAAAAAATATTAGCTAGTAAAGATCTTTAAATCCAACAAATCAAGAAAACTTTCGAAAAAACATTTAAGTACAACACAGTGTGAAACGCAAGGTAGAATTGTGCGTGAACAGGTGTTGCGCAAACCACACTTTTCGTATCAAGTGTGGTACGCAAAACAGACTTTGCGTAACCCGTATAATGCGCAAAACTTGACTTTGCGTAATGAGTGTGATACGCAAACCTTCTCAGTATGTGATACGCAAATCTTTTCAGTGTGTGATACGCAAACCTTTTCAGTGTGTGATACGCAAACCTTTTCAGTGTGTGATACGCAAACCTTTTCAGTGTGTGATACACAAACCTTTTCAGTGTGTGACACGCAAACCTTTTCAGTGTGTGACACGCAAACCTTTTCAGTGTGTGACACGCAAACCTTTTCAGTGTGTCCAGTGTGTGATACGCAAATCTTACTTTGCGTATGTACCGTGATACGCAAACAACACTTTGCGTATGTGTTGTGATACGCAAACAACACTTTGCATATGTGTCGAGATACACAAACGACACTTGTGCAACTATTGAAACCAAACACTGAATATACGATAAACGAATCTTGCGCAAAATACACTTTGCGTTTCGAGAGGAATACGCAAAGTTCAATCTTGCGTTTGTCTTTGAATACGCAAAGATCAGATCAAACACTAAGAAATTCTCGATGAATGTTGCGCAAACCAGGATGAACTTGCGCAAACCTCGGATGAACTTGCGCAAACTTTAGATCTTACGCAAACCAACTAAAAACGAATAAATCCTCACCAAAAACTCATCTAGACCTCAAATCTTGATCTGAAAATTTGACAATTCACTCACTTACACATTTGGAACACAATCTTAACAAGAAATTTCAATTAAAAACACACAAATCGACAATTTGATTCAAGAACAGTGCGTGAAAACTCGTGAATACGAACTTCTTTAAAATCAAAATTACCAATCAAATACAATGCAATTCTTGAAACAAACTATACAGACTCGATCGATTTCACACTCCGAACTAATCGATTTCAACTCGAAATTTTCATTAAAACTCAAAATCGATTTTGGACTTCGTGAATAGTAACAGTGAACAGTGTCGAATCAAAAACTTTCTTGATTTTGAAATGGATTTGGCTCTGATACCAATTGTGGCCCAAGAATTACTAGCATAAACACATACCAATTTACACAAAACACTTTTGTTTATTAATCACAAAGATTACATCAAACCATAAGATTGAGTGTTTGTGTGTATACTCAATGTGTGCAACTATGTGTTCTTACTCTCTCTCAATTACCACCAAGATTACACCTTCACTTTCACACACTTACTTACACGCTTACTTAGAAACAACACAAAGACTTGCTTATATATAGGTCAACATGACCAAGCAAGGTCAAACCTTCTAAGCTCATTACAACACACACACAAACACTAATTACAACAATGACCCTCATTTAATCTTGAATACAATTTCAGTCTAACAGTTCTAAATCAGATATATTCTTTCTAAGCTCAGCATTCTCAGATTCCAATCTCATTATCTTCTCATCATTCAGCCCAGAAGTTATTTTCAGAAGATCTTTATTGATTGACTTCAAAGCACTAATTTCTCCTTTCAGTATGATAATTTCAGCAAAATACTCTTTTGACTTTTGAGAGTGAAAGTCAACATCATAACCCAGATTAACTATCTCTAATTCAAGCTTTCTATTCTTCTCTTCAAGATATGTAAAAAAATCCCATATTGAATTAGTAATCAGCTTGATATGAAAGATTGTTCCCAAACTGTTAATCAGAAAATCAAAAATCAGAACAAATTGAAATCTTTTGCAATATTTAAAATTTGAACCACACTTGTTATGGCGCAAGACTGAAAAACCAAACTTCTCGTGATCAGCGTATGACGCAAAGTAAGGTTCTCGTGAACCGTGGAAGACGCAAAGTAAGGTTCTCGTGAACCATGGAACAATCAAATTATCTTAGAAAGGGGATAGCGCAAAGTGAAGTTCTCGCTATCAGTGCAAGGCGCAAAGTAGACTTCTCGCGAGCAGTGTATGACGCAAAGTAGATTTGCGTGACCCGCTGAAGACGCAAATTAAGCTTTTCGTGAGAGCCTTGTAGCGCAAATGGAACTTAACGTAAGACCCTTGTAGCGCAAACGTATCTTTGCGTGAGAGCCTTGCGTGAGGCGTTGATTGCGCAAACTTTTCTTTGCGTGATAAGCTGAAGACGTAAATGTAGTCTTGCGTGATCTGATGAAGACGCAAATTGTAATTCTCTTTAAAGCCCGAATAAGCTCGCGCAAATGTCGATGAACTCGCGCAAATCATAGATGAACTCACGCAAAGATTAGATCTAGCGCAAAGTAGCCAATTCTTGGCTCTGACTTGCTTAATTCAATCCAAATCTGCAAATTGGTTCTCAAAAATTTATCAGAATCATCGACAAACAATACTAAACACAAATTTACTATCAATTTTCGATTAAAACCAACAATTCACACAATTTCGATCAAGAACCGTGTTCGAACAAACTTCAAGAAAAAATTCAAAAATCAAAAATTGACATTGAATTTGATCGAATTACGATATGTAATCAATACAAAAATCAATCCAAAACTAAAATCGAATCCAACAATTCCATTTTCTTGCACCAAAAATGATTTTTCAGTAAAATTCGGATGAACAGATCAACAAACTCGAGTTCTTGAAAAAATTTCGAAAAATCAAATTTTCGATCTAAAAAACCAGATTTCAATTCAATTTGTTGATCAAATCATTTCTGAAAAAGTTTGGTACAGCTCTGATACCAATTGTGAATGATAAAATCCCAAACATATCAAGCAATTCTCATAAGAAATGTATTACAATCAAGAACTAGAGAGAGAGTAGAGAGAGAAAGTAGATCTGAAGTCATATGTCTCTTAATCATCTGAATGTGTTACAATGACATGCTTACTGATTCTTACCACAAGATTACAAAGCAATCCTATTTATACTACCAATCTATTACAAAGACTTAATCACTAAGGAAGCTAAACATACTTTGACATTCTATTACAATGACAATGTTGACTTTTACAACTTTGACTTTCCTATTAAATCTTGGATACAATATTTAGACTTAACCCTAATTGTCATAAAATTCAAATTAGGCGTTTTTTTTGGGATTATATTACTAAAATAAGATTTTTTTAATGTTAGTCATTGATTAGGATAATGAATGGTTGAGATCGTATCTCACAATTATCATAAATAACCGAGTTCTCCCTTGAAGGGGCCCCTATATATATATATATATATATATATATATATATATATATATATATATATTCAATTGGTTATATTTTTTGATAGTTTTACTTTCAACTAGAAAAGCAACCAACTTTTTATATTACAGGGCATTTACTATTGGGATCAAATTCTTAACAATTAGATGCAGCAGTCATGGGTGTCGCGAAGCCAAGAAGAATTAGTTGCCCTATGACCAAAACGACCCCAATATGGATATGGATGTGTTGAAACACCCCCCCCCCCTTATTGGATCTCTCCGGTTAGGTGGGACGAGATGATCGATCATTAGAACATTCCCCATTGGAAGTCTAAGTCTGTGGGGGTGCGTAAGAATTGGTAAACTAATGTGGATGGCGATATAGACAAATACACTATGGATCGATCTCATTCGCCGAGCATGGTCATCTGCTAGTAAGACCTTAAAACCAATTAGTCAAGACGTGTCTGAATTTTTACATGTTATAATTAATTAAAAATCGTATTATATGACCTTTATAGGCGAAACAAAGACAGGATGTGTCACCAACCACAATGGACCTATTTAATCATAATCATATGAAGAGGTCAAATTCGAACTCCTCCTCTTCAGATAACGCGTCACTAGGGGATTATGTGACTTCGAGGTGTAACCGAGTTGTGGTAAGTATTTACATAATTGTTATAATGATTAAATTTAGTTCCTTATATATAGTTTTGGTTTAAAATTTAAAATCTTTATCTAGTTTGGGTTTCCATTTATTGAACAAACGATAAGAATGTTTAAGTTAAAATCTTCGTATATATCTCTCTATAGTTTAGGTTGCCATTTGTTGGGTAAATGTTGGAATTGTTTTAGCTAAAATCTTCGTATATATCTCTATATAGTTTGGGTTGTCATTCGTTGGACAAACGTTAGCATTGTTTTCGCTAAAATCTTCGTATATGTTTCTCTCAAGTTTGGGTATGCATTTGTTGGGCAAACGTTAGGATTATTTAACTAAAAATCTTATTATATATCTTTATCTAGTTTGGGTTTTCATTTGTTGGACAAACATTAGATTTATTTTAGTTGGAAGCATTCTATTTACCACTGTTCTAAAAAACTCGCCGCACAACCGGCATGGCGTGCCATGGCACCAAGGCTTGTATGTCACACCACGTTAATCCCATGGCATGTCATGGCCTAATGTGCAGTTATCATAATGAGATATTTGATTTTTTTTATGTTTTTAATGTCTCATTTGCAAGTTTTTAATATATAACATAATTTAACTTGCTTATTAGTATTGACTCATTGAGTAACACTACAAAACATACGTTTTTATATATAATATTATATATGAATTAGAAATTTGACGCCATAAGTCACGCCTTGAAAACGCAATGGCTTCGTCGTGACTCCTAAGGCTTGAGGCTTGGCTTCGCCGCCACGTCACGCCTCACGCCATTTAGAACATTTGTTAGGATCAAGCGCTTACCACTACGCCAAAAGCAATTGCTAATGGAGAAGGCGCAACTTTATTTCTTTATAGCGTAGCAGCCAGCGTCACGTTTCGATTTAGGAAGATGTTGTTCAATGACCCAACAATCCCCCCCAAGCATCTGCCAGCACTAACAAGATCTTCGCTAGAAGTCAATGGCTGCACAACATGCCTTTGGCATTTAAATGCACTCCATGGGATTCGACACCGTGACCTGCTCTGATACCACATGTTAATCTCATATTGCTCAAGTAAGAATGAATAATTGAAAGATTAAATGTATTGAATGATTGAGAGAGTTACAAACATAGGATTGAAAAGCAAACTCTCTCTCTAAACCTGATAAGCACACAATTCTGTTTCTCTCAGCTGCTAACCCTAAAGATTATAAAACAAACATTATATACACAGGCCTAACAACCCTACAGGCCGAAGGCCCAACAAACTAAACTAAGGCCCAAATAACAAACAAAGCCCAGTATTGAAATAAAAGGCTTTTACAACGCAATTAATAATTAATAAATAAACTATATAAATACTTTATGTAACTTTCCACGCAATAGGACTTTCAGTCCTAACAATCTCCCCCTAAAGTTGTATAAAGGATTTATCTCCTTGAAATCTTCAGGTATTTATCTTCTCTCCTTCTTGAATATCTGAAAAACTTTGGTGTTGCTTGTCTACATGTCATTCCAAGCTCCCCCTTAAACAAAGCTCTGATACCACATGTTATGATAAAGCGCTTACCACTACGCCAAAAACAATTGCTAATGGAAAAGGTGCAACTTTATTTTCTTATAGCGTAGCAGGCAGTGCCACATTTCGATTTAGGAAGATGTTGGTCAATAACCCAACAATTCCCCCCCCCCCCCCCCAGCATCTGCCAGCACTAACAAGATCTTCGCTAGAAGTCAATGGCTGCACAACATGCCTTTGGCATTTAAATGCACTCCATTGGATTCGACACCGTGACCTGCTCTGATACCACATGTAGATCCCAAATTCAACAACAATTCATGATTCAATTAAAAAGAACAAGATGAGATTGGGAGATATACGCTTTATTCATATTGAAAATGAAGACACGAACAAAACCTAGAGAGAGAAAGTTTTCTCTCTCTAGAACACACGCTCTCTCAAAGAAGGCGACATCGTGAATGACCTCGTATTCAACATAACAAATATGTAAACTATATATACTCTCCCAAACCCTAGATCTACATTAAGCCCAAGCCCATTTACATTATAAAGCCCAAATACAAATAATAAAAGGTAAACCCCTTTACAAAACTTTCTAACTTGGACATTTATGTCCTAACAATCTCCCCCTAAAGTTTTGTAAAGGAAATCTGTGACATCCTGAAAATTAAACAAAATGCATATTATATTAGGTGTAATTTATGACAGCAGGTTACAAAGCAAAATTTTGGATTGTGGATATATGTATTTGGGATGTTAAGATTATATTATCAAATAGCAAGTATTTTAAGAACCAAATACAAGTCTTGGGGTAAAATTATCATATGTGAAACTTTAGTGGTCAAAATGTGAATTATAAAAGTTGAAATATGCAAATAAACAATTTAATATATAGAAGACGACCTTGAGTTTTATCAGTTTCTTCATCGTGAACTTGGAAGCAAAAGAAGAAGTAAGAGAAGAATCAGACAAGCAAGAAAGATCCAACAATTTCAAATTAGCTTTAACACCAAATGATAGAAGGAAGCCATTGTTGGTTAACAAGGTGAAGAACTCGAATTAGGGTTTGAAACTGAGTTTCACGCTTCAAGTAAAGGTATGTTTCACATAAATTAAGCTTCAATTCAGTATATGTATTGGGTTAGAATGCTATTTCGAGATGTTGAGTGTGTTGTGACATTGTTATGATTTCCAATTTGTTGTCTTTAACCTCAAGACATAGTGTAACCCATTCTAGGGTTCATAAATTGAAATTGTTCATAAATTGAAATTGATATAAAGAAGTGATACTTGATGTAATTAGTTTTGTGGGAACACTAAGATGATATCTAAGTTGAAAATATTAATCCTAACATGCTTTTGAAAGGAGAATCAAGTTTGGGTATAAAACAGTTGTCTTTTGTCTAAAAGTCAAACTGTTTTCTTATAAGCTCAAATTGGATAGTTTTATGCGAAATTAAAGGTTGAAAATTAAGGGACTTAGTAATGAAAGGTGTATTAAAGTGTTCCAATGATCAAATAAACAATTCATTTGCATTTTGAAGGATTTCCAAACTTAAAGGTTTGTTCTTGTCTGGTTGAACTAAGATGTGAAGCTTTATGGGTTCTTTGAAAAACATGGAGGATTTTGATGTATGAACTATCTAAACATGGTTACAAAAGTTAAATAAGCATGTTTGATGACCTTCACTTCAATAGTAGTTTGTTAATGTGAAGATGAGTATTTGATGGTAGCTTGGTTAATGAACAAACGTTATGTCAAAAACAAGTTTTACGATCTACCTTGAGTTCGTTGATGGTGTTTTGATATGAACTTTGGTAAAGCCCAACTATGAATTCTTTAGTTGGGAGTTCAATGTTGGAAATACATAGATTAAAAAATATATATATAAAATGCGTGTGGATATAAGTTTTGAAAATATAACTTCAACCTTAGAGCGATTTAGTCGAAATTGTTGTTTTGGTTATTGCTGGAAATTGTAAAAAATCGTAGTAAATCACTCGTAACTCGGATTTAAGCTTATAATAGTTTTATGGAAACGTTAGGATGTCTTTCACAATCGATATCTTTTGAGGATGAGCTCATTTGGGCCGTAGGTAACTCAAAAATCAAGTTTAACAGATTTGGTTTGTTTTTATGACGGGAATATATAATAAATCTTCAAATATTCGTAAAACATTGGTCTTAAATCCGTTTGGATTGGTTCTTAATGGGTTGGAAAGGTAAAAAGGATGTCTAAATATTTGTTTAGAGTAGTTATATTAATTTGGTGATTGCATATCGTTTGTATAGGTTGCAAGAAGATTGTGCAAGTTGGTTGAAAGCTAGATTTAACTTAATCTAGCAAAGGTGAGTTCAAGTAGTATTAAAATTGGGTACACGTCAAACGTATATGTTTTACATAATTGATTCACTTTGTGTGTGTTTGAATACGTGTAGTCGAAAAATGCATGATTCCATCGGGTGTTATGAAATGTGGTTATCTAACGTTTTTATACAAAGTGAACTTTTAAGGTGAAACAAGCATGCTAAATTATTATGGAAATTACGTGGAATGTCGTTTTGAAACTTGATGTTTATATAGCATGCTATTGACTTAAATTTCGTGAATTACACTTTGTACAAATGAGGTATTGTGAGCTATTTGTTTGCTCACCAACTTGACGTATTTAGATCCGGATCTGGCAACTTAGGGTCACCCCCTTAGTTGTGTTTGTAAATGGGGTCGTTCCCTTTACAGTAGATGGGTTGCTCCCATCGGGTTTTGAATTGGAGTACCGTGCACGGATGGGTGCCAGATACTCGGCTAATAGGCATAGTGTCTGTAGGACACATTGTGCACATGGTGATTATGTCGAAATTAGCCTAACGGATAAGTGGACTGCTGGGTAGTGCTCCTTCACTGATTCCGGTTATGTTGTGGGTCTCCCTCACTTGGTGCGGTGGTTGTTACCTCGTTTTAAATTTTATAACCACATCTTTTATTGCTTTTGATTAAAGTAATGTGTTGATTTGCATATTACCGGTGCTTACAAATCATGCATTGTTTTGGATATTTGAATCAATTTGATTTTTGATGCAATGTTTTATTATATAAACTCTTAAACTCACCAGGCGTGAAGCCTGATTTGTTTTTATTTGTCGACGTGTATCCCAGGATCAAGATCGGATGGTGTTATTGATGGTGTTAGTGGAGGTGAGCATTGTTAGGCAACATGTTGGGTCTGAAATATGCCAAGGATGGTTCAACATGGTTACTACTTCTAGTTCAACATGGTTACTACTTCTAGTTCAACATGGTTACTACTTCTAGTTCATCATGGTTACTACTTCTGAAGTTAATATTCATCATGGTTACTACTTCTGTGGTTAATGTTGCTAGTTGTAGTTAATGCTGCTGGAACAAAGTTAATGCTGCTAGAAGAAAACAGTTAATACTTCTAGTTAATACTTCTAGTTAATGCTGCTAGAAGAAAACAGTTAATACTTCTAGTTAATGCTGCTAGAAGAAAACAGTTAATACTTCTAGTTAGTACTTCTGTTCTTTAATGCTGCTAGTTGATGGTTAATGTTGCTCAACAAGATTAGTACTGCTAGTTCAAAGTTAGTACTGCTTGAAGAGATTAATGCTGCTGAGCATGGTTAGTACTGCTAGAGTTAATACTGCTCAAAGTATTAATGCTGCTTATGATTAATACTGCTTATAAGATGGAGATCTGTATGGAAAGGATGACAGCTGGATAAACTGAAGATTATGGAAAGCTTGGAGATAATGATGGAAGATATTCTGAAGATATTTTATTAATTGTAATTATTTTTTATCTTCAGTATATATATATAGTATATGTATAGAAGATACAACATAGGTTTTAGATGTATTAATTCTAAGTTTAAGAGAAAAATCAACCTCAAGGCATAGATCCTAATTCTAGAGAAGTAGAATTCGTATTGGTGAGCCTGTTCATCAATATTGAGGTTGAGTGTGTAATCTTGTAACTTCAAAGCATTCAATACAAGTTTACAGTTTGTTCTTCATATTTACTGTGTTGATTTACTGTTTCATTGAATATCAAAGTGTTATTCCGCAAACTTCTTTGATATTGTTTCTGAGAATTAATTCTTGTTGAGAATTCGATCCTGACAAGTGGTATCAGAGCCAGTATTCTCAGAAACCTGCAATCATCATTCTTCCTTGAAATCAGAAATCATCAATGGCTAAAGTTTCAGATTCTTCAAGCACAGAAATCCCCACAGAGGTAATGTCTAATCTTTGCTCTAAAACTTGTATGGAAACTGTTAAAAGGTACAGGGATCACAACCAGACAATGAGTGATGACCTTAAAAGATTAGAGAGAGATATAAAAGACTATGTAAGAATTGTTGAGAGTTTTGAGGAACAGATCAAGAGTTTCCAAGCCAATGAGCTTCAACACTCTTATGACTCAAACTACTGGAAGTGGGAGAAAGATCAGTATGAGTCTAAGCTTAAACAGAAAGAAGAGGAGAATGAGAAGATAAAGAGTGAGTTTGAAAAAGCAAAGCTGGATATTGAGAAATTTTCCAATGCTTCTAAAGCAATGGACTCTTTGCTCCAAACTCAAATCCATGACAAACTTAGAAGAGGAATAGGTTATAACATCACACCACCACCATACAACAACAATTACATCCCTCCTATATCAGACTTGCTAGAGACCAAGAATAGGAAGGAATTGTCTGATGAAGCCACTAAGGTAGATCCATTAGACAAAGTGGTGGTTGAAACAGACTCTGAAGAAGAGTACTCTAATAATAAGAGTAAGGAGAACACTGTGAGTGGTGAGATTCCTCTAGAAAATAACATTATCACCAATGAGGGATGTGGAAAGGCTTGGATCAAGTCTAAGGACATAGAAAAGACTGAGGGAAAGTCTGAGAAGGTCCATTATAAGCAAACCACAGTTGTGAATCCTGTCCCTTGTAAACAGTGTTCTTGCAATAAGTCTGAGCCCCAAAAACATGATAAACCAAGGGGAAATCAGAGAAACTGGAATAATCAGTGGGCACAAAAACAAGGGGTTGATTTGAGTAAAATCAATAGACCAAAACCTTGTTTTATCTGTGGCAAATTGAATCATCTTGCCAAACACTGTTATTTCAACCCTATCAACCAAAGAGTCACTTTTCAAAGAAAACCACAAAACTCTTTTGGTTATAGGAATAAAAGAAGGAATCAATTGGCTGAGAAAAGAGCACCTTTAAAGTCTCATGCTCAGAACAAGTTTGCTAATACAAAGAAAAATGCTCCAAATAAGCCAAAGAGTAATTTAAAGACAAAGAAAGCAAACAACTTTGTTCAAGTTTGGGTTCCAATTGTAAAGAAACCTGTTAGTACTGCTATCCCAGATAGTACTGCTAACAGAAATAGTGTTGCTGCAACCAATACTAGTGCTAACAAGGATAGTGCTTCTACTAGTATTAATGTTGCAAAGCCTATAATCTTGACAAAGTATTCCAGCCATGAGATTCCTAAACAAATCATCCAGACCAAACTGACAGATTATATAAATGAGAAAGGTCAACCCAAGACCACTTTGGCTTGGGTTCCATCAAAGACTAACTGATTTATCAAGTGTGCAGGGCAACCAAAAGCTCAAGAGGAAGAGCATTTGGAATGAAGATAATGGTTGCTCTTGGCACATAACAAGGAACATGGACTGCCTTCAAATTCTTTAAAAGATTTGATGGAGGACATGTTACTTTTGATCCAGCAGAAGGTAAGAAAAGTGAAAAAGGTATAGTTTCAAAAGATAAAGTAACTTTTGAAAATTTTATGGTATATGGTACTACTAACCTTGTGTCTGTAAGTGTTTCAGGTTGCTAATACTGAAAGGTAGTTAGTACTTCTAGTTCAGTGAAAACTGTCAGACTGTGTTAATGCTGCTGGTATGTGTTACTACTGCCAGTCTGTGTTAATGCTGCTGATAAGTGTTACTACTGCTAATGTAAGTTTTCTATACCTAAAAATGATCTTCAATGATTTAATGTCAAACCTGGATATCAATCAAAAAGCTTTTATCTGTACCCAAGGTTTGTACAAGAAGTACTTAATAAGGAATTGACGGATTAACCTCATTTTAATGAGATATATGTACCTAAACCCCCTAAAGACAAGGTTTTCTCAAACATGAGAAGATCTGCTAGGGACTCGGAAGGAGTTGATATACCATTGTTCTCTACAATGATGGTGATGTCCCACAATCAAGAAGGTAAGGCATCAGGGTCAAAGCCCTCATTAGACCAACCCACTGATGACCTATCCACACCTTCCACTACCAAGCATAAATCTTCATATTCCTTTTGTCAAACCAACATTCCCCATTACTATATTATATAAGGAAAAGATACTGAAGGTTCCTTCCCTTCTTGTATCTTCAACCTCAAAACCTACAAGCCCTCTGATGGAGCATTTTTCATCAGAGAATATCCAAAGGGAAACCATAGGGGTGTCTCCCAACCTCAAGAAGGTGCTCAATAAGGAGATGCAAGAGCATATGGGTTGTAAGGCTCACACTACTGACTTTGCTCAAAGTGCAGGACAGGACAGTGTGAACATATCTAAGACCTTCCCCATGGCAACTTTAAATGAGTAATTATCTAAAGGTCCCAGGTGCTAAGAAACCAAGGGAGTAGAAGGTGCTTCTGCTAGGCAGAAGATCTCTACTAAAAGATCCAAGGATCCTTCAAAGGTGGTAAACACACCTAAAGGAGGTGAGGACAGATTTAACTACAAAGAATTGATGGATACACTTGGTACAATTAGTCTGAAAGTTCACAATCAAATTATGGAGATAAAAGAGATGAAAAGGAGCACAGATCATGATTATTTCAAAAAGGAGACTTAAACAACTGAACTTGAGAAGACATGAGAAGGAGAATCAAGTTGATATGAAATCTTATTTTGAGGGGGAGATAAGTGAAGAAGCTGAAATAAAGCATTAACTACAGCAGAAACAGAAAAGAAGATAACAGCAGAAACTGAATCAAGAAGAACTAGAAGTTGCAGAAAGTTTTGAAATTATCATAAAAACCCTATGTTGAAGAACTTAACTTCTCAGTTTTGAAAAGTTAAGTTAGGGGGGGATTGTTGGGTCTGAAATATGCCAAGGATGGTTCAACATGGTTACTACTTCTAGTTCAACATGGTTACTACTTCTAGTTCAACATGGTTACTACTTCTAGTTCATCATGGTTACTACTTCTGAAGTTAATATTCATCATGGTTACTACTTCTGTGGTTAATGTTGCTAGTTGTAGTTAATGCTGCTGGAACAAAGTTAATGCTGCTAGAAGAAAACAGTTAATACTTCTAGTTAATACTTCTAGTTAATGCTGCTAGAAGAAAACAGTTAATACTTCTAGTTAATACTTCTAGTTAATGCTGCTAGAAGAAAACAGTTAATACTTCTAGTTAGTACTTCTGTTCTTTAATGCTGCTAGTTGATGGTTAATGTTGCTCAACAAGATTAGTACTGCTAGTTCAAAGTTAGTACTGCTTGAAGAGATTAATGCTGCTGAGCATGGTTAGTACTGCTAGAGTTAATACTGCTCAAAGTATTAATGCTGCTTATGATTAATACTGCTTATAAGATGGAGATCTGTATGGAAAGGATGACAGCTGGATAAACTGAAGATTATGGAAAGCTTGGAGATAATGATGGAAGATATTCTGAAGATATTTTATTAATTGTAATTATTTTTTATCTTCAGTATATATATAGTATATGTATAGAAGATACAACATAGGTTTTAGATGTATTAATACTAAGTTTAAGAGAAAAATCAACCTCAAGGCATAGATCCTAATTCTAGAGAAGTAGAATTCGTATTGGTGAGCCTGTTCATCAATATTGAGGTTGAGTGTGTAATCTTGTAACTTCAAAGCATTCAATACAAGTTTACAGTTTGTTCTTCATATTTACTGTGTTGAGTGTGTTGTGACATTGTTATGATTTCCAATTTGTTGTCTTTAACCTCAAGACATAGTGTAACCCATTCTAGGGTTCATAAATTGAAATTGTTCATAAATTGAAATTGATATAAAGAAGTGATACTTGATGTAATTAGTTTTGTGGGAACACTAAGATGATATCTAAGTTGAAAATATTAATCCTAACATGCTTTTGAAAGGAGAATCAAGTTTGGGTATAAAACAGTTGTCTTTTGTCTAAAAGTCAAACTGTTTTCTTATAAGCTCAAATTGGATAGTTTTATGCGAAATTAAAGGTTGAAAATTAAGGGACTTAGTAATGAAAGGTGTATTAAAGTGTTCCAATGATCAAATAAACAATTCATTTGCATTTTGAAGGATTTCCAAACTTAAAGGTTTGTTCTTGTCTGGTTGAACTAAGATGTGAAGCTTTATGGGTTCTTTGAAAAACATGGAGGATTTTGATGTATGAACTATCTAAACATGGTTACAAAAGTTAAATAAGCATGTTTGATGACCTTCACTTCAATAGTAGTTTGTTAATGTGAAGATGAGTATTTGATGGTAGCTTGGTTAATGAACAAACGTTATGTCAAAAACAAGTTTTACGATCTACCTTGAGTTCGTTGATGGTGTTTTGATATGAACTTTGGTAAAGCCCAACTATGAATTCTTTAGTTGGGAGTTCAATGTTGGAAATACATAGATTAAAAAATATATATATAAAATGCGTGTGGATATAAGTTTTGAAAATATAACTTCAACCTTAGAGCGATTTAGTCGAAATTGTTGTTTTGGTTATTGCTGGAAATTGTAAAAAATCGTAGTAAATCACTCGTAACTCGGATTTAAGCTTATAATAGTTTTATGGAAACGTTAGGATGTCTTTCACAATCGATATCTTTTGAGGATGAGCTCATTTGGGCCGTAGGTAACTCAAAAATCAAGTTTAACAGATTTGGTTTGTTTTTATGACGGGAATATATAATAAATCTTCAAATATTCATAAAACATTGGTCTTAAATCCGTTTGGATTGGTTCTTAATGGGTTGGAAAGGTAAAAAGGATGTCTAAATATTTGTTTAGAGTAGTTATATTAATTTGGTGATTGCATATCGTTTGTATAGGTTGCAAGAAGATTGTGCAAGTTGGTTGAAAGCTAGATTTAACTTAATCTAGCAAAGGTGAGTTCAAGTAGTATTAAAATTGGGTACACGTCAAACGTATATGTTTTACATAATTGATTCACTTTGTGTGTGTTTGAATACGTGTAGTCGAAAAATGCATGATTCCATCGGGTGTTATGAAATGTGGTTATCTAACGTTTTTATACAAAGTGAACTTTTAAGGTGAAACAAGCATGCTAAATTATTATGGAAATTACGTGGAATGTCGTTTTGAAACTTGATGTTTATATAGCATGCTATTGACTTAAATTTCGTGAATTACACTTTGTACAAATGAGGTATTGTGAGCTATTTGTTTGCTCACCAACTTGACGTATTTAGATCCGGATCTGGCAACTTAGGGTCACCCCCTTAGTTGTGTTTGTAAATGGGGTCGTTCCCTTTACAGTAGATGGGTTGCTCCCATCGGGTTTTGAATTGGAGTACCGTGCACGGATGGGTGCCAGATACTCGGCTAATAGGCATAGTGTCTGTAGGACACATTGTGCACATGGTGATTATGTCGAAATTAGCCTAACGGATAAGTGGACTGCTGGGTAGTGCTCCTTCACTGATTCCGGTTATGTTGTGGGTCTCCCTCACTTGGTGCGGTGGTTGTTACCTCGTTTTAAATTTTATAACCACATCTTTTATTGCTTTTGATTAAAGTAATGTGTTGATTTGCATATTACCGGTGCTTACAAATCATGCATTGTTTTGGATATTTGAATCAATTTGATTTTTGATGCAATGTTTTATTATATAAACTCTTAAACTCACCAGGCGTGAAGCCTGATTTGTTTTTATTTGTCGACGTGTATCCCAGGATCAAGATCGGATGGTGTTATTGATGGTGTTAGTGGAGGTGAGCATTGTTAGGCAACATGTTGGGTCTGAAATATGCCAAGGATGGTTCAACATGGTTACTACTTCTAGTTCAACATGGTTACTACTTCTAGTTCAACATGGTTACTACTTCTAGTTCATCATGGTTACTACTTCTGAAGTTAATATTCATCATGGTTACTACTTCTGTGGTTAATGTTGCTAGTTGTAGTTAATGCTGCTGGAACAAAGTTAATGCTGCTAGAAGAAAACAGTTAATACTTCTAGTTAATACTTCTAGTTAATGCTGCTAGAAGAAAACAGTTAATACTTCTAGTTAATGCTGCTAGAAGAAAACAGTTAATACTTCTAGTTAGTACTTCTGTTCTTTAATGCTGCTAGTTGATGGTTAATGTTGCTCAACAAGATTAGTACTGCTAGTTCAAAGTTAGTACTGCTTGAAGAGATTAATGCTGCTGAGCATGGTTAGTACTGCTAGAGTTAATACTGCTCAAAGTATTAATGCTGCTTATGATTAATACTGCTTATAAGATGGAGATCTGTATGGAAAGGATGACAGCTGGATAAACTGAAGATTATGGAAAGCTTGGAGATAATGATGGAAGATATTCTGAAGATATTTTATTAATTGTAATTATTTTTTATCTTCAGTATATATATATAGTATATGTATAGAAGATACAACATAGGTTTTAGATGTATTAATTCTAAGTTTAAGAGAAAAATCAACCTCAAGGCATAGATCCTAATTCTAGAGAAGTAGAATTCGTATTGGTGAGCCTGTTCATCAATATTGAGGTTGAGTGTGTAATCTTGTAACTTCAAAGCATTCAATACAAGTTTACAGTTTGTTCTTCATATTTACTGTGTTGATTTACTGTTTCATTGAATATCAAAGTGTTATTCCGCAAACTTCTTTGATATTGTTTCTGAGAATTAATTCTTGTTGAGAATTCGATCCTGACACAACATTATTGGTTGGATAGTTGTTTTGATTACCGTTATCCATTAAGATTGGATATTAGCTCAAGATAATATTTAGTAGATTTTAAATCTACGCATCTGGAATATGTTTCTAAGTAGTAGATAATATATGTGGCGTAAATACCCGCTTTTGGTTTGGATTTGTTTAGTATATATGTACATATGATTCACAAGATATAAAACAGGCATATAACGGTTTTACGATGTGGTCATGCCGAATTTTTGGTAGATTTGTTATTATAAAGATAGGGTGTTACAAATTGGTATCAGAGCGATGGTTTAAGTGAATTAGGTTAGGCACCTAGTCTTAAACCGATGGTTAACTGTTTAAGTTTAAGTCACGACCGGGGCTCGATGAGAATTGGGATGACTATTGGGTAAGATTAATCTTGAAATTGGGGAAACATGGTAGTCGAGGAGAAATAGGTGTTTGGAGGTGAAAAGATGCAATAGATATGGTTGTACGTACATTCTCTTTAATTAATATACTAGCTACTGTGTCATTTCATTATGGTGCAAATCGGTCCTTTATGTATCAAGTATTCTCTAAAAAGATTTGGCATACCAATTGCTCAATTAGTTGTAGAGCTATCAGATTGAGGTCATGTGAATCTTGTCGTAAACCCTGATGCAAGAAGTGAAGTTATCATATAACTTGAAGTCATGTTATTGGATGATATTGATAGAAATCTCAAGCTTGGGTGATAAATAAGCACTATAAGTCTATAAGACAATCTTAATAGATGAAGATATGACGATAAATTCTTCTCAACATGTTAGATTAAGAAATAATTATTTTGTGGTTAAAAAAAATATGGAATGGCTTAAGCATTAAAAGTGGAAAAAAAAAACAGCAACGCCACATAGAAAATGTAGATGAAAATGCATTAGGAAAATAGTGCAAGGATAAGATGTCTCTCACGTATCATAGTGAGACCAGGATAAATGAGCTTCAAAATGAAGTAGGCAACACATAATGTCTTACGTGTGAATATGGACTAAATCACCAAAGACTAGTCAATGGAGCAAATAATATTGTCGAGCAACCATATGTAGCATATAAAAAGGAGGTCGATTTGATAGAAAAATTTTATATTAAAAGATGAGGAGTCATGAGTAGACTATGATGCAAAGTAAGACAAAATAAAATGCAACCTTGAAATAAAGTCGTTGAAGATTTGATGGAATTAACTACAACACGAACGAGAAAGTGTGAAATGATCAATTAGACTATGGTAACATTTTTCCATGACCCGTGAGGAAATGTTGCGAGCGAGGATACGATTGCAAGAATTTAATAGATTTAATACTTTTATTTGTATCACAAATAACTTAGGTAAGATACAGGTATGTTAGGAAGTGTGAAACAAGAATAGGATGTTATCTTGATTTTAGAGGTAGAGCTAATCATTGCATGGAACATTTCAACTATTAGACGAGGTATGATGTTGTCAATAGACCGCTTGGGTTGATAAAAAAAAAAGAAGTTTTAAGTAATTGTGGACGTGACTATATGGTAGTAAGAAACATTAATAAGGTAACATAAATGTGAAACTAATACAATTAGCACGTTTAATCGGAGTGAGATAAATGAGATGGGATAGATGAGGGACATGTGCAAGTTAAAGGAGATAAATGTAGTTATCATGGTATATAATGGTATTGTGGATTTGGGACCGAACAATATTAATTGGGAGTTTTTGCCTAGGTATCAGATTGAAATTTCTATTGGAAGTGATATTGTTATTGACAACTAATGGAAGTATTTTTTTGGTAATGACAAGGTGAAGTAATTTGATGTAATGAGAGTTGAATTCATAAAAAGATGGGATGCCTTGTAAAATTTTATAGGGTATGAATGACATACTACTATACGGGTGTATAAGAAAACATAATAAACAAATAGTTTTAAGAAAAGGAAGTGGTCGAAAGATGGTAAAAGCGGTACAATAAAGAATAACTGAGAATGGAATGTGAGTAGTTGCGGCTATGGTCTTTAAGTATGAGAAACGTATGTGAGTGTTGTTGGAAGTAAAAAAAAAATCTCAAGGAAAACTAAGTGTGTAAAGGGTATGATAGAGACCAAGTATTTCAACCGTGGATGGTTGAATATAGATCAAATGACTAAAATGAATAAATAAGTTGTGAGTTTTACCATTAAGTTCCATAACTAGTGTTTTCACACAGATTCATAACTATTCAGTATGTGGTTTCTTCTACATCATTGTTCGCTTTAGGTGATTTCAGAAAGAAAATAAAAATAAAAAATACAAGACATTAAATTTTGTTAAGCTATTGTTATTATCAACATTGGTTTTCTTGAATAGTTAATTGACCTTTATATAGGTTTATGAACATAAGTTGGATGAAATAATTACTTCTTTGGTCATTGGTGTTTGAGCTTATTTAACAAGGTAACTCTATATGAGTCTTGTAGTTGATTAGCGGTATCCGGTATATTGTTACCCTTGAGACTCCAATTAGTAACCATGGAGCATATGTGACTTAGTAAGAGAGATTAGTTGTATGGAGCAAATGTGTGAAAAAAAACTACATTTCAACATTATGCTTGATAGGTGTTAATGTTTGAAATGTTGAATATCATTACTTGGTAGTTCCTATTTTCCTAATTCTCGAATGATACCTTGATAGAAAATAGAACAAATGGCTAAGGTTATAGATGAATTATACATAATCGAGCATATAGTGTTGACTTAAGTTGAGATTCAAATTAAAACGATGCTAAACTTAAGCTTGCTATGAAAGTCAATAGATTATGTTGAAAGATAAATGCTTGTCTCTAGTAATTAAGAAGTTGAGAAGTGTATTTTTAGTAGAAAAACGATGAGAAATGTTTGATTTGTAAATCCACTTTGGTAATTAAAATTTGGCAACAAAAGCTTTACTATGTATTTAATGGGAAACATCATGATGATAATCTCAATTAGTATTGCGAGAAGATGAATGAAGTTTAGAAAGTAATTTTTAGAGATACATTTAAGGACACAAGTGATGTGAGGAAGACGATAAGAAATATGTATAGTATAAATGCTAAAATGAGTATAGAGGCATAAAATAGCCCTTTTAAAGTGTTGAGCATACATTTGCATAAGTTAGAACTTTTTAATATAGAGGGAAAGTCAAGCACCCTACGGTCCTATGTAGCTAAAAGGGAAAAGAAACATGAAATGTTTGTGATGTTTTCACTTTGCTTATTAAGCATAGTATTTGAATAGAATAAAGTATGTGAAGGTGATATATATATATATATATATATATATATGTGTGTGTGTGTGTGTGTGTGTGTGTAGGTATGGGAACTAGAGGCAATATTGGGGTGGAAAACAAAGAAGTTGCGCCAAAACGAGGTCGAGTTGGTTAACGTACATTGATGCATTGTCGGGATGCTAATATGGTATGGGAATCCGAAGATAAAATGAGAAGGTGATATTTGAATTTTTTTTTACTAGACTAAGATTTCAGGGACGAAATCT